>CM016762.1:0-5628417 GCA_000757645.3 Steinernema carpocapsae
GGGACATTCTTGTGGACATTTCTGGATAAGCCTTTAATGGTATGTCTAAGTTCAGGGTAAAGGTGGTTTTCGGGTTCTCGGGGACGGGGAAAACGATTGGCGTTGTCAGAATTGTTCCACGATTCTTAGGCTTAGGCTTAGGCGTGGCTTCAGGCCACGCCAATTTGGGTTTGGGTTTTGTAAACAACTAGGGTCGTGAACCTAAGCTCCCGTAACTTTTCATCCACCGAACCGATTTTCTTTTTTTCTTGTTGCAAAAGATAGATCTCCCAGAGACGCGTCGAATGAGCTGAAGATCAGCAAAATCCGTTCAGTGGACGCTGAGATAAAACGCCTCTTTGCTTTTTTCTAGTCTTTCAGTTATACCAGTCAGATCAAACGGGTCGATTTTGTTCTAAAGAAGGTCTTCCGCTTTCTGTTCCTCGATTTGTGCCGAAATGCAGGGCTAGGGAGTCGTACTGGTTGTTCTGGTTGCTCCCTCGTCGTCGTCTGCGCATTGGCACACCAGAGGGACGTTCGCGTCTTAGGCTTAGGCTTCGGCTTAGGCGTGGCTTCAGGCCACGCCAATTTGGGTTTGGGTTTTGGTAATAACCAGGGACATGAACCTAAACTCCCGTAACTTTTCATCCACCGAACCGATTTTCATTTTCTCTTCAGAATGTAACTAACGCGAGACGCATCGAATGAGCCAAAGATCAGCAAAATCCGCTCAGTGGACGCCGAGATATGAGGCAAAACATGGGACCTAAAAGTATGTCACGCTTTTGGCGACATTCTTGAAGCCATTTTGGATAAGCCTACAATGGTATGTCTAAGTTTAGGGTAAAGGTGGTTTTGGGGGTTTTCCGGGAACGGGAAAACGATCGGCGTTGTCAGAATTGTTCCACGACTTGTAAAAGTAGTCCAACCGTAAAGCTTAGGTGAACCTAAGCTTCGAGCGCCTCTGGTCGAGGGTAAGGCTGAGGATCCGGTCGGCGTGGGTTCGAATCCCCTCTGCGTCCAATGCTTTTTAACACGTTTTTCCTTTTTGTTTCTATCTGCTTTGTCTTCAGAAATGTGTTCTGCACGTAAAAAACGTTTAGGCTTAGGCTTAGGCGTGGCTTCAGGCCACGCCAATTTGGGTTTGTGTTTTGGTAATCAACCACTGACATGAACCTAAGCTCCCGTAAGGCTTAGGCTTAGGCGTGGCTTCAGGCCACGCCAATTTGGGTTTGGGTTTTGGTAAACAACCACTGACATGAACTTAGGTTCGGGGAGCTTAGGTTCATGACCCTAGTTGATTACCAAACCCAAACCCAAATTGGCGTGGCCTGAAGCCACGCCTAAGCCTAAGGCACAGTAAGATTTGTCTTTTAGCACATTGGGGTGTCTAAAACGACCAATTTGGGTTCTCCCCAAAAGAAACGATTTGGATACCTTTATAGAGTTCGACTTTAGCAGCTGGGAGGATTTGAGGTTAGCCTTCATAATGATTTGAATACCTTTATAGAGTTCGACTTTAGCAGCTTGGGGGTTTTGAGGGCTTAGGCTTAGATTGAGCTTAGGCTTAGAAGAGACTTAGGCTTAGATTGAGCTTAGGCTTAGATGAGACTTAGGCTTAGGTTGAGCTTAGGCTTAGTCGATAACTTAGGCTTAGGTTGAGCTTAGGCTTAGCTGTGATTTGAATACCTTTATTGGAGTTGACTTTAACGCTTTTGAAATTTTGAGGCTTAGGCTTAGATTGAGCTTAGGCTTAGTCAATAACTTAGGCTTAGCTGTGTTTTCAATACCTTTATTAGGCTTGGGCTTACACTTGCCCATGGGCCGAGAACCCAAATTCCCCCTTTATTAGGGTAGAGAGCTTATCTCTCTCCCAGTGCCTAGTAAAGTTTTTACGACCGTTATTGGAATCGTAGATTCCTATGTTCAGAGTTGGTCGGAGTCAACAGTGTTATTTACAATGCCCGCTCGGAGTCAGCAATGATATTCACAATGCCCGCTCGGAGTCAGCAATGATATTCACAAATGCCCGCTCGGAGTCAGCAATGATATTCACAAATGCCCGCTCGGAGTCTTTACTATTTTTGCGAACAATGCCCTTTTTTGCGAACGAGTTTTTGTTTTTTTTTGCGAACTATCAAGCTGAGTCAGCTGTCATTATTATGCTTGTGCCATTTTGAAGTCAGCAATAATCATCACGTCGCCCACTCGGAGTCAGCAATAATATTCACAATGCCCACTCGGAGTCAAGCAATGATATTCACAAGCAATAATATTCACAAAGCCCACTCGGAGTCAGCAATGATATTCACAAATGCCCGCTCGGAGTCTTCACTATTTTTGCGAACAATGCCCTTTTTGCGAACGATTTTTTGCTGGTTTTTGCGAACTATCAAGCTGACTGGAATGACGCGAAGTGCCCCCCCTCCGATCGGGCTGAAATTTGGCACAAATGTAGCTCTATATGAGTCTAGAAAAACCCCGAAATATTAGCTGCCCTAACGCAAACAATAAGAAGTTACGGCTATTTAAAGTTGAGAATTTTAAGGCACCTATTGTGTAGGCAGGATTAAACATTAACCAATATGTCTGTTTAGCACAGTGGTAACGGCTGGACTGGCAGTCTGGAGGTCTGGTGTTCGATGCCGCGGAACGTTTTTTGTTTTTTTAAATTTTTGTATTTGGTAGTAAAAGTCGTCAGCGATTTTCGCTTTTTTGTGCTTAGAATCTGATTCCATACCAGATTCGTCGCTGTCTTCGGTTCCCAAAATAAGCGCGCCACCCTCATCCCCAGTCCTAGATTCATCCGCGCCATGAATTGTTCGTTTTATGTTCTCGAAAAGTTGGATTTCCTCAGCAAAAAAAAGACCATAAACTGTCGGATATTGGACTCAGCAGAAATTCGAACCAGCGCCGACCAGATCCTCAGCGCTTAGGTTTAAGCCCACTCGGAGTCAAGCAATGATATTCACAATACCCGCTCGGAGTCTTCACTATTTTTGCGAATAATGCCTTTTTTTGCGAACGATTTTTTGTTTTTTGCTAACTCTTTTTTGCTGGTTTTGCAAACTATCAAGCTGAGTCAGCTGTGATTATTATGCTTGTGCCAATTTGAAATCCTTTTTTTTTTTTTGCATGTGTGTTGTTAACAAACCTGCCCAAGTGAGCTGTCAGTTTTAAGTTTATGCCCGCTCGGAGTAAGCAATAATATTCACAATGCCTTGTCGCATTTGGCCGTAAATGTCGCATTCGCAAGAGTCACGCAAATGTCGTTTTGAAGAGTTACGCAAATGTCGTTTGACAAAAGTTTTTTACGACCTTTAATGATGTTCAGAGTTGGTTTAGTCAATGCTATTGCATTGTCCAGGTTACACCACGCGGAGGTACAACTCAAGTACCCACACTCTAAGCTGTCCTGCAAAGCAGAAGAGCGTCCTCGAGTGGAGCGGGGCTCATTTTCTTGCCTTGTAGACGGCAACCTTTTTGAACGTGATGACCGTGTAGCCGATCAGATTTGAGAGCATCTGTCGAGCTGTGTGACAAAAACGTTTTTTACGTGCAGAACACATTTCTGAAGACAAAGCAGATAGAAACAAAAAGGAAAAACGTGTTAAAAAGCATTGGCTTAGGCTTAGGCGTGGCTTCAGGCCACGCCAATTTGGGTTTGGGTTTGGTAATCAACTAGTTACATGAACCTAAGCTCCCGTAACTTTTCATCCACCGAACGGATTTTTATTTTTCTTGTTGCAAACGATAGATCTCCCGGAGACGCGTCGAATGAGCCAAAGATCAGCAAAATCCGTTCAGTGGACGCTGAGATAAAACGCCTCTTTGCTTTTTTCTAGTCTTTCAGTTATACCAGTCAGATCAAACGGGTCGATTTTGTTCTAAAGAAGGTCTTCCGCTTTCTGTTCCTCGATTTGTGCCGAAATGCAGGGCTAGGGGAGTCGTACTGGTTGTTCTGGTTGCTCCCTCGTCGTCTGCGCATTGGCACACCAGAGGGACGTTCGCGTCTTAGGCTTAGGCTTCGGCTTAGGCGTGGCTTCAGGCCACGCCAATTTGGGTTTGGGTTTTGGTAATCAACCAGGGACATGAACCTAAACTCCCGTAACTTTTCATCCACCGAACCGATTTTCATTTTCTCTTCAGAATGTAACTAACGCGAGACGCATCGAATGAGCCAAAGATCAGCAAAATCCGCTCAGTGGACGCCGAGATATGAGGCAAAACATGGGACCTAAAAGTATGTCACGCTTTTGGCGACATTTCTTGAAGCCATTTTGGATAAGCCTACAATGGTATGTCTAAGTTTAGGGTAAAGGTGGTTTTGGGGGTTTTCGGGAACGGGAAAACGATCGGCGTTGTCAGAATTGTTCCACGACTTGTAAAAGTAGTCCAACCGTGAAGCTTAGGTGAACCTAAGCTTCGAGCGCCTCTGGTCGAGGGGTAAGGCTGAGGATCCGGTCGGCGTGGGTTCGAATCCCCTCTGCGTCCAATGCTTTTTAACACGTTTTTCCTTTTTGTTTCTATCTGCTTTGTCTTCAGAAATGTGTTCTGCACGTAAAAAACGTTTAGGCTTAGGCTTAGGCGTGGCTTCAGGCCACGCCAATTTGGGTTTGTGTTTTGGTAATCAACCACTGACATGAACCTAAGCTCCCGTAACTTTTCATCCACTGAACCGATTTTCATTTTCTCTTCAGAATCGTGTAATTAACGCGGAGACGCGTCGAATGAGCCAAAGATCAGCAAAATCCGTTCAGTGGACGTCGAGATATTAGGCCAAACATGGGACCTAAAAGTGTGTCCCGTATTTGGGACATTCTTGTGGACATTTCTGGATAAGCCTTTAATGGTATGTCTAAGTTCAGGGTAAAGGTGGTTTTCGGGGTTCTCGGGGACGGGAAAACGATTGGCGTTGTCAGAATTTTCCACGATTCTTAGGCTTAGGCTTAGGCGTGGCTTCAGGCCACGCCAATTTGGGTTTGGGTTTTGGTAAACAACTAGGGTCGTGAACCTAAGCTCCCGTAACTTTTCATCCACCGAACCGATTTTCTTTTTTCTTGTTGCAAAAGATAGATCTCCCAGAGACGCGTCGAATGAGCTGAAGATCAGCAAAATCCGTTCAGTGGACGTCGAGATATGAAGCCAAACATGGGACCTAAAAGTGTGTCCCGAATGTTGGTATCATTCTTGTGGACATTTCTGGATAAGCCTATAATGGTATGTCTAAGTTCAGGGTAAAAGTGGTTTTGGGGTTTCCTGGGACGGGAAAACGATTGGCGTTGTCAGAATTATTCGACGACTCGTAAAAGTAGTCCAACCGTAAGCTTAGGTGAACCTAAGCTTCGAGCGCCTCTGGTCGAGGGTAAGGCTGAGGATCCGGTCGGCGTGGGTTCGAATCCCCTCTGCGTCCAATGCTTTTTAACACGTTTTTCCTTTTTGTTTCTATCTGCTTTGTCTTCAGAAATGTGTTCTCGCACGTAAAAAACGTTTAGGCTTAGGCTTAGGCGTGGCTTCAGGCCACGCCAATTTGGGTTTGTGGTTTTGGTAATCAACCACTGACATGAACCTAAGCTCCCGTAACTTTTCATCCACTGAACCGATTTTCATTTTCTTCTTCAGAATCGTGTAATTAACGCGGAGACGCGTCGAATGAGCCAAAGATCAGCAAAATCCGTTCAGTGGACGTCGAGATATTAGGCCAAACATGGGACCTAAAAGTGTGTCCCGTATTTGGGGACATTCTTGTGGACATTTCTGGATAAGCCTTTAATGGTATGTCTAAGTTCAGGGTAAAGGTGGTTTTCGGGGTTCTCGGGGACGGGAAAACGATTGGCGTTGTCAGAATTGTTCCACGATTCTTAGGCTTAGGCTTAGGCGTGGCTTCAGGCCACGCCAATTTGGGTTTGGGTTTTGGTAAACAACTAGGGTCGTGAACCTAAGCTCCCGTAACTTTTCATCCACCAACCGATTTTTTTTTCTTGTTGCAAAAGATAGATCTCCCAGAGACGCGTCGAATGAGCTGAAGATCAGCAAAATCCGTTCAGTGGACGTCGAGATATGAAGCCAAACATGGGACCTAAAAGTGTGTCCCGAATGTTGGTATCATTCTTGTGGACATTTCTGGATAAGCCTATAATGGTATGTCTAAGTTCAGGGTAAAAGTGGTTTGGGGGTTTCCTGGGACGGGAAAACGATTGGCGTTGTCAGAATTATTCGACGACTCGTAAAAGTAGTCCAACCGTGAAGCTTAGGTGAACCTAAGCTTCGAGCGCCTCTGGTCGAGGGTAAGGCTGAGGATCCGGTCGGCGTGGGTTCGAATCCCCTCTGCGTCCAATGCTTTTAACACGTTTTTCCTTTTTGTTTCTATCTGCTTTGTCTTCAGAAATGTGTTCTGCACGTAAAAAACGTTTAGGCTTAGGCTTAGGCGTGCTTCAGGCCACGCCAATTTGGGTTTGTTTTTGTAATCAACCACTGACATGAACCTAAGCTCCCGTAACTTTTCATCCACTGAACCGATTTTCATTTTCTCTTCAGAATCGTGTAATTAACGCGGAGACGCGTCGAATGAGCCAAAGATCAGCAAAATCCGTTCAGTGGACGTCGAGATATTAGGCCAAACATGGACCTAAAAGTGTGTCCCGTATTTGGGGACATTCTTGTGGACATTTCTGGATAAGCCTTTAATGGTATGTCTAAGTTCAGGGTAAAGGTGGTTTTCGGGGTTCTCGGGGACGGGAAAACGATTGGCGTTGTCAGAATTGTTCCACGATTCTTAGGCTTAGGCTTAGGCGTGGCTTCAGGCCACGCCAATTTGGGTTTGGGTTTTGGTAAACAACTAGGGTCGTGAACCTAAGCTCCCGTAACTTTTCATCCACCGAACCGATTTTCTTTTTTCTTGTTGCAAAAGATAGATCTCCCAGAGACGCGTCGAATGAGCTGAAGATCAGCAAAATCCGTTCAGTGGACGCTGAGATAAAACGCCTCTTTGTTTTTTCTAGTCTTTCAGTATACCAGTCAGATCAAACGGGTCGATTTTGTTCTAAAGAAGGTCTTCCGCTTTCTGTTCCTCGATTTGTGCCGAAATGCAGGGCTAGGGGAGTCGTACTGGTTGTTTCTGGTTGCTCCCCTCGTCGTCTGCGCATTGGCACACCAGAGGGACGTTCGCGTCTTAGGCTTAGGCTTCGGCTTAGGCGTGGCTTCAGGCCACGCCAATTTGGGTTTGGGTTTTGGTAATCAACCAGGGACATGAACCTAAACTCCCGTAACTTTTCATCCACCGAACCGATTTTCATTTTCTCTTCAGAATGTAACTAACGCGAGACGCATCGAATGAGCCAAAGATCAGCAAAATCCGCTCAGTGGACGCCGAGATTATGAGGCAAAACATGGGACCTAAAAGTATGTCACGCTTTTGGCGACATTCTTGAAGCCATTTTGGATAAGCCTACAATGGTATGTCTAAGTTTAGGGTAAAGGTGGTTTTGGGGGTTTTCGGGAACGGGAAAACGATCGGCGTTGTCAGAATTGTTCCACGACTTGTAAAATAGTCCAACCGTAAAGCTTAGGTGAACCTAAGCTTCGAGCGCCTCTGGTCGAGGGGTAAGGCTGAGGATCCGGTCGGCGTGGGTTCGAATCCCCTCTTGCGTCCAATGCTTTTTAACACGTTTTCCTTTTTGTTTCTATCTGCTTTGTCTTCAGAAATGTGTTCTGCACGTAAAAAACGTTTAGGCTTAGGCTTAGGCTGGCTTCAGGCCACGCCAATTTGGGTTTGTGTTTTGGTAATCAACCACTGACATGAACCTAAGCTCCCGTAAGGCTTAGGCTTAGGCGTGGCTTCAGGCCACGCCAATTTGGGTTTGGGTTTGGTAAACAACCACTGACATGAACTTAGGTTCGGGGAGCTTAGGTTCATGACCCTATTGATTACCAAAACCCCAAACCCAAATTGGCGTGGCCTGAAGCCACGCCTAAGCCTAAGGCACAGTAAGATTTGTCTTTTAGCACATTGGGGGTGTCTAAAACGACCAATTTGGGTTCTCCCCAAAGAAACGATTGGATACCTTTATAGAGTTCGACTTTAGCAGCTGGGAGGATTTTGAGGGTTAGCCTTCATAATGATTTGAATACCTTTATAGAGTTCGACTTTAGCAGCTTGGGGGTTTTGAGGCTTAGGCTTAGATTGAGCTTAGGCTTAGAAGAGACTTAGGTTAGATTGAGCTTAGGCTTAGATGAGACTTAGGCTTTAGGTTGAGCTTAGGCTTAGTCGATAACTTAGGCTTAGGTTGAGCTTAGGCTTAGCTGTGATTTGAATACCTTTATTGGAGTTGACTTTAACGCTTTTGAAATTTTGAGGCTTAGGCTTAGATGAGCTTAGGCTTAGTCAATAACTTAGGCTTAGCTGTGTTTTCAATACCTTTATTAGGCTTGGGCTTACACTTGCCCATGGGCCGAGAACCCAAATTCCCCCTTTATTAGGGTAGAGAGCTTATCTCTTCTCCCAGTGCCTAGTAAAGTTTTTACGACCGTTATTGGAATCGTAGATTCCTATGTTCAGAGTTGGTCGGAGTCAACAGTGTTATTACAATGCCCGCTCGGAGTCACAATGATATTCACAATGCCCGCTCGGAGTCAGCAATGATATTCACAAATGCCCGCTCGGAGTCAGCAATGATATTCACAAATGCCCGCTCAGTCTTACTATTTTTGCGAACAATGCCCTTTTTGCGAACGATTTTTGTTTTTTTTTGCAACTATCAAGCTGAGTCAGCTGTCATTATTATGCTTGTGCCATTTTGAAGTCAGCAATAATCATCACGTCGCCCACTCGGAGTCAGCAATAATATTCACAATGCCCACTCGGAGTCAAGCAATGATATTCACAAGCAAT
Organism: Steinernema carpocapsae; assembly: GCA_000757645.3. NCBI lineage: Eukaryota > Metazoa > Nematoda > Chromadorea > Rhabditida > Steinernematidae > Steinernema > Steinernema carpocapsae. Next base: position 8,870 of record CM016762.1, read on the forward strand.
AATATTCACAAAGCCCACTCGGAGTCAGCAATGATATTCACAAATGCCCGCTCGGAGTCTTCACTATTTTTGCGAACAATGCCCTTTTTGGCGAACGATTTTTTGCTGGTTTTTGCGAACTATCAAGCTGACTGGAATGACGCGAAGTGCCCCCCCTCCGATCGGGCTGAAATTTGGCACAAATGTAGCTCTATATGAGTCTTAAAAAACCCCGAAATATTAGCTGCCCTAACGCAAACAATAAGAAGTTACGGCTATTTAAAGTTGAGAATTTTAAGGCACCTATTGTGTAGGCAGGATTAAACATTAACCAATATGTCTGTTTAGCACAGTCGGGTAACGGCTGGACTGGCAGTCTGGAGGTCTGGTGTTCGATGCCGCGGAACGTTTTTGTTTTTTAAATTTTTGTATTTGGTAGTAAAAGTCGTCAGCGATTTTCGCTTTTTTGTGCTTAGAATCTGATTCCATACCAGATTCGTCGCTGTCTTCGGTTCCCAAAATAAGCGCGCCACCCTCATCCCCAGTCCTAGATTCATCCGCGCCATGAATTGTTCGTTTTATGTTCTCGAAAAGTTGGATTTCCTCAGCAAAAAAAAGACCATAAACTGTCGGATATTGGACTCAGCAGAAATTCGAACCAGCGCCGACCAGATCCTCAGCGCTTAGGTTTAAGCCCACTCGGAGTCAAGCAATGATATTCACAATACCCGCTCGGAGTCTTCACTATTTTTGCGAATAATGCCTTTTTTGCGAACGATTTTTTGTTTTTTGCTAACTCTTTTTTGCTGGTTTTTGCAAACTATCAAGCTGAGTCAGCTGTGATTATTATGTTGTGCCAATTTGAAATCCTTTTTTTTTTTTGCATGTGTGTTGTTAACAAACCTGCCCAAGTGAGCTGTCAGTTTTAAGTTTATGCCCGCTCGGAGTAAGCAATAATATTCACAATGCCTTGTCGCATTTGGCCGTAAATGTCGCATTCGCAAGAGTCACGCAAATGTCGTTTTGAAGAGTTACGCAAATGTCGTTTTGACAAAAGTTTTTTACGACCTTTAATGATGTTCAGAGTTGGTTTAGTCAATGCTATTGCATTGTCCAGGTTACACCACGCGGAGGTACAACTCAAGTATCCCACACTCTAAGCTGTCCTGCAAAGCAGAAGAGCGTCCTCGAGTGGAGCGGGGCTCATTTTCTTGCCTTGTAGACGGCAACCTTTTTGAACAGTGATGACCGTGTAGCCGATCAGATTTAGAGCATCTGTCGAGCTGTGTGACAAAAACGTTTTTTACGTGCAGAACACATTTCTGAAGACAAAGCAGATAGAAACAAAAAGGAAAAAACGTGTTAAAAAGCATTGGCTTAGGCTTAGGCGTGGCTTCAGGCCACGCCAATTTGGGTTTGGGTTTGGTAATCAACTAGTTACATGAACCTAAGCTCCCGTAACTTTTCATCCACCGAACGGATTTTTATTTTTCTTGTTGCAAACGATAGATCTCCCGGAGACGCGTCGAATGAGCCAAAGATCAGCAAAATCCGTTCAGTGGACGCTGAGATAAAACGCCTTCTTTGCTTTTTCTCTAGTCTTCAGTTATACCAGTCAGATCAAACGGTGTCGATTTTGTTCTAAAGAAGGTCTTCCGCTTTCTGTTCCTCGATTTGTGCCGAAATGCAGGGTAGGGGAGTCGTACTGGTTGTTCTGGTTGCTCCCCTCGTCGTCTGCGCATTGCGCACACCAGAGGGACGTTCGCGTCTAGGCTTAGGCTTCGGCTTAGGCGTGGCTTCAGGCCACGCCAATTTGGTTTGGGTTTTGGTAATCAACCAGGGACATGAACCTAAACTCCCGTAACTTTTCATCCACCGAACCGATTTCATTTTCTCTTCAGAATGTAACTAACGCGAGACGCATCGAATGAGCCAAAGATCAGCAAAATCCGCTCAGTGGACGCCGAGATATGAGGCAAAACATGGACCTAAAAGTATGTCACGCTTTTGGCGACATTCTTTGAAGCCATTTTGGATAACCTACAATGTATGTCTAAGTTTAGGGTAAAGGTGGTTTTTGGGGTTTTCGGGAACGGGAAAACGATCGGCGTTGTCAGAATTGTTCCACGACTTGTAAAAGTAGTCCAACCGTGAAGCTTAGGTGAACCTAAGCTTCGAGCGCCTCTGGTCGAGGGTAAGGCTGAGGATCCGGTCGGCGGGTTCGAATCCCCTCTGCGTCCAATGCTTTTAACACGTTTTTCCTTTTTGTTTCTATCTGCTTTGTCTTCAGAAATGTGTTCTGCACGTAAAAAAACGTTTAGGCTTAGGCTTAGGCGTGGCTTCAGGCCACGCCAATTTGGGTTTGTGTTTTTGGTAATCAACCACTGACATGAACCTAAGCTCCCGTAACTTTTCATCCACTGAACCGATTTTCATTTTTCTCTTCAGAATCGTGTAATTAACGCGGAGACGCGTCGAATGAGCCAAAGATCAGCAAAATCCGTTCAGCTGGACGTCGAGATATTAGGCCAAACATGGGACCTAAAAGTGTGTCCCGTATTTGGCGACATTCTTGTGGACATTTCTGGATAGCCTTTAATGGTATGTCTAAGTTCAGGGTAAAGGTGGTTTTCGGGGTTCTCGGGGACGGGAAAACGATTGGCGTTGTCAGAATTGTTCCACGATTCTTAGGCTTAGGCTTAGGCGTGGCTTCAGGCCACGCCAATTTGGGTTTGGGTTTTTGGTAAACAACTAGGGTCGTGAACCTAAGCTCCCGTAACTTTTCATCCACCGAACCGATTTTCTTTTTTCTTCAGAATGTAACTAACGCGAGACGCGTCGAATGAGCCAAAGATCAGCAAAATCCGTTCAGTGGACGTCGAGATATTAGGCCAAACATGGGACCTAAAAGTGTGTCCCGTATTTGGGACATTCTTGTGGACATTTCTGGATAAGCCTTTAATGGTATGTCTAAGTTCAGGGTAAAGGTGGTTTTCGGGGTTCTCGGGACGGGAAAACGATTGGCGTTGTCAGAATTGTTCCACGATTCTTAGGCTTAGGCTTAGGCGTGGCTTCAGGCCACGCCAATTTGGGTTTGGGTTTTGGTAAACAACTAGGGTCGTGAACCTAAGCTCCCGTAACTTTTCATCCACCGAACCGATTTTCTTTTTCTCTTCAGAAATGTAACTAACGCGAGACGCGTCGAATGAGCCAAAGATCAGCAAAATCCGTTCAGTGGACGTCGAGATATTAGGCCAAACATGGGACCTAAAAGTGTGTCCCGTATTTGGGGACATTCTTGTGGACATTTCTGGATAAGCCTTTAATGGTATGTCTAAGTTAGGGTAAAGGTGGTTTTGGGGGTTTTCGGGAAGGGAAAACGATCGGCGTTATCAGAATTGTTCCACGACTTGTAAAAGTAGTCCAACCGTGAAGCTTAGGTGAACCTAAGCTTCGAGCGCCTCTGGTCGAGGGGTAAGGCTGAGGATCCGGTCGGCGTGGGTTCGAATCCCTCTGCGTCCAATGCTTTTTAACACGTTTTTCCTTTTTGTTTCTATCTGCTTTGTCTTCAGAAATGTGTTCTGCACGTAAAAAACGTTTAGGCTTAGGCTTAGGCGTGCTTCAGGCCACGCCAATTTGGGTTTGTGTTTTGGTAATCAACCACTGACATGAACCTAAGCTCCCGTAACTTTTCATCCACTGAACCGATTTTCATTTTCTCTTCAGAATCGTGTAATTAACGCGGAGACGCGTCGAATGAGCCAAAGATCAGCAAAATCCGTTCAGTGGACGTCGAGATATTAGGCCAAACATGGGACCTAAAAGTGTGTCCCGTATTTGGGGACATTCTTGTGGACATTTCTGGATAAGCCTTTAATGGTATGTCTAAGTTCAGGGTAAAGGTGGTTTTCGGGGTTCTCGGGGACGGGAAAACGATTGGCGTTGTCAGAATTGTTCCACGATTCTTAGGCTTAGGCTTAGGCGTGGCTTCAGGCCACGCCAATTTGGGTTTGGGTTTTGGTAAACAACTAGGGTCGTGAACCTAAGCTCCCGTAACTTTTCATCCACCGAACCGATTTTCTTTTTTCTTGTTGCAAAAGATAGATCTCCCAGAGACGCGTCGAATGAGCTGAAGATCAGCAAAATCCGTTCAGTGGACGCTGAGATAAAACGCCTCTTTGCTTTTTTCTAGTCTTTCAGTTATACCAGTCAGATCAAACGGGTCGATTTTGTTCTAAAGAAGGTCTTCCGCTTTCTGTTCCTCGATTTGTGCCGAAATGCAGGGCTAGGGGAGTCGTACTGGTTGTTCTGGTTGCTCCCTCGTCGTCTGCGCATTGGCACACCAGAGGGACGTTCGCGTCTTAGGCTTAGGCTTCGGCTTAGGCGTGGCTTCAGGCCACGCCAATTTGGGTTTGGGTTTTGGTAATCAACCAGGGACATGAACCTAAACTCCCGTAACTTTTCATCCACCGAACCGATTTTCATTTTCTCTTCAGAATGTAACTAACGCGAGACGCATCGAATGAGCCAAAGATCAGCAAAATCCGCTCAGTGGACGCCGAGATATGAGGCAAAACATGGGACCTAAAAGTATGTCACGCTTTTGGCGACATTCTTGAAGCCATTTTGGATAAGCCTACAATGGTATGTCTAAGTTTAGGGTAAAGGTGGTTTTGGGGGTTTTCGGGAACGGGAAAACGATCGGCGTTGTCAGAATTGTTCCACGACTTGTAAAAGTAGTCCAACCGTAAAGCTTAGGTGAACCTAAGCTTCGAGCGCCTCTGGTCGAGGGGTAAGGCTGAGGATCCGGTCGGCGTGGGTTCGAATCCCCTCTGCGTCCAATGCTTTTTAACACGTTTTTCCTTTTTGTTTCTATCTGCTTTGTCTTCAGAAATGTGTTCTGCACGTAAAAAACGTTTAGGCTTAGGCTTAGGCGTGGCTTCAGGCCACGCCAATTTGGGTTTGTGTTTTGGTAATCAACCACTGACATGAACCTAAGCTCCCGTAAGGCTTAGGCTTAGGCGTGGCTTCAGGCCACGCCAATTTGGGTTTGGGTTTTGGTAAACAACCACTGACATGAACTTAGGTTCGGGGAGCTTAGGTTCATGACCCTAGTTGATTACCAAAACCCAAACCCAAATTGGCGTGGCCTGAAGCCACGCCTAAGCCTAAGGCACAGTAAGATTTGTCTTTTAGCACATTGGGGGTGTCTAAAACGACCAATTTGGGTTCTCCCCAAAGAAACGATTTGGATACCTTTATAGAGTTCGACTTTAGCAGCTGGGAGGATTTTGAGGGTTAGCCTTCATAATGATTTGAATACCTTTATAGAGTTCGACTTTAGCAGCTTGGGGGTTTTGAGGCTTAGGCTTAGATTGAGCTTAGGCTTAGAAGAGACTTAGGCTTAGATTGAGCTTAGGCTTAGATGAGACTTAGGCTTAGGTTGAGCTTAGGCTTAGTCGATAACTTAGGCTTAGGTTGAGCTTAGGCTTAGCTGTGATTTGAATACCTTTATTGGAGTTGACTTTAACGCTTTTGAAATTTTGAGGCTTAGGCTTAGATTGAGCTTAGGCTTAGTCAATAACTTAGGCTTAGCTGTGTTTTCAATACCTTTATTAGGCTTGGGCTTACACTTGCCCATGGGCCGAGAACCCAAATTCCCCCTTTATTAGGGTAGAGAGCTTATCTCTCTCCCAGTGCCTAGTAAAGTTTTTACGACCGTTATTGGAATCGTAGATTCCTATGTTCAGAGTTGGTCGGAGTCACAGTGTTATTTACAATGCCCGCTCGGAGTCAGCAATGATATTCACAATGCCCGCTCGGAGTCAGCAATGATATTCACAAATGCCCGCTCGGAGTCAGCAATGATATTCACAAATGCCCGCTCGGAGTCTTTACTATTTTTGCGAACAATGCCCTTTTTGCGAACGAGTTTTTGTTTTTTTTTGCGAACTATCAAGCTGAGTCAGCTGTCATTATTATGCTTGTGCCATTTTGAAGTCAGCAATAATCATCACGTCGCCCACTCGGAGTCAGCAATAATATTCACAATGCCCACTCGGAGTCAAGCAATGATATTCACAAGCAATAATATTCACAAAGCCCACTCGGAGTCAGCAATGATATTCACAAATGCCCGCTCGGAGTCTTCACTATTTTTGCGAACAATGCCCTTTTTGCGAACGATTTTTTGCTGGTTTTTGCGAACTATCAAGCTGACTGGAATGACGCGAAGTGCCCCCCTCCGATCGGGCTGAAATTTGGCACAAATGTAGCTCTATATGAGTCTAGAAAAACCCCGAAATATTAGCTGCCCTAACGCAAACAATAAGAAGTTACGGCTATTTAAAGTTGAGAATTTTAAGGCACCTATTGTGTAGGCAGGATTAAACATTAACCAATATGTCTGTTTAGCACAGTCGGTAACGGGCTGGACTGGCAGTCTGGAGGTCTGGTGTTCGATGCCGCGGAACGTTTTTGTTTTTTTAAATTTTTGTATTTGGTAGTAAAAGTCGTCAGCGATTTTCGCTTTTTTGTGCTTAGAATCTGATTCCATACCAGATTCGTCGCTGTCTTCGGTTCCAAAATAAGCGCGCCACCCTCATCCCCAGTCCTAGATTCATCCGCGCCATGAATTGTTCGTTTTATGTTCTCGAAAAGTTGGATTTCCTCAGCAAAAAAAAGACCATAAACTGTCGGATATTGGACTCAGCAGAAATTCGAACCAGCGCCGACCAGATCCTCAGCGCTTAGGTTTAAGCCCACTCGGAGTCAAGCAATGATATTCACAATACCCGCTCGGAGTCTTCACTATTTTTGCGAATAATGCCTTTTTTGCGAACGATTTTTTGTTTTTTGCTAACTCTTTTTTGCTGGTTTTTGCAAACTATCAAGCTGAGTCAGCTGTGATTATTATGCTTGTGCCAATTTGAAATCCTTTTTTTTTTTTTTGCATGTGTGTTGTTAACAAACCTGCCCAAGTGAGCTGTCAGTTTTAAGTTTATGCCCGCTCGGAGTAAGCAATAATATTCACAATGCCTTGTCGCATTTGGCCGTAAATGTCGCATTCGCAAGAGTCACGCAAATGTCGTTTTGAAGAGTTACGCAAATGTCGTTTTGACAAAAGTTTTTTACGACCTTTAATGATGTTCAGAGTTGGTTTAGTCAATGCTATTGCATTGTCCAGGTTACACCACGCGGAGGTACAACTCAAGTATCCCACACTCTAAGCTGTCCTGCAAAGCAGAAGAGCGTCCTCGAGTGGAGCGGGGCTCATTTTCTTGCCTTGTAGACGGCAACCTTTTTGAACGTGATGACCGTGTAGCCGATCAGATTTGAGAGCATCTGTCGAGCTGTGTGACAAAAACGTTTTTTACGTGCAGAACACATTTCTGAAGACAAAGCAGATAGAAACAAAAAGGAAAAACGTGTTAAAAAGCATTGGCTTAGGCTTAGGCGTGGCTTCAGGCCACGCCAATTTGGGTTTGGGTTTTGGTAATCAACTAGTTACATGAACCTAAGCTCCCGTAACTTTTCATCCACCGAACGGATTTTTATTTTTCTTGTTGCAAACGATAGATCTCCCGGAGACGCGTCGAATGAGCCAAAGATCAGCAAAATCCGTTCAGTGGACGCTGAGATAAAACGCCTCTTTGCTTTTTCTAGTCTTTCAGTTATACCAGTCAGATCAAACGGGTCGATTTTGTTCTAAAGAAGGTCTTCCGCTTTCTGTTCCTCGATTTGTGCCGAAATGCAGGGCTAGGGGAGTCGTACTGGTTGTTCTGGTTGCTCCCTCGTCGTCTGCGCATTGGCACACCAGAGGGACGTTCGCGTCTTAGGCTTAGGCTTCGGCTTAGGCGTGGCTTCAGGCCACGCCAATTTGGGTTTGGGTTTTGGTAATCAACCAGGGACATGAACCTAAACTCCCGTAACTTTTCATCCACCGAACCGATTTTCATTTTCTCTTCAGAATGTAACTAACGCGAGACGCATCGAATGAGCCAAAGATCAGCAAAATCCGCTCAGTGGACGCCGAGATATGAGGCAAAACATGGGACCTAAAAGTATGTCACGCTTTTGGCGACATTCTTGAAGCCATTTTGGATAAGCCTACAATGGTATGTCTAAGTTTAGGGTAAAGGTGGTTTTGGGGGTTTTCGGGAACGGGAAAACGATCGGCGTTGTCAGAATTGTTCCACGACTTGTAAAAGTAGTCCAACCGTGAAGCTTAGGTGAACCTAAGCTTCGAGCGCCTCTGGTCGAGGGGTAAGGCTGAGGATCCGGTCGGCGTGGGTTCGAATCCCCTCTGCGTCCAATGCTTTTTAACACGTTTTTCCTTTTTGTTTCTATCTGCTTTGTCTTCAGAAATGTGTTCTGCACGTAAAAAACGTTTAGGCTTAGGCTTAGGCGTGGCTTCAGGCCACGCCAATTTGGGTTTGTGTTTTGGTAATCAACCACTGACATGAACCTAAGCTCCCGTAACTTTTCATCCACTGAACCGATTTTCATTTTCTCTTCAGAATCGTGTAATTAACGCGGAGACGCGTCGAATGAGCCAAAGATCAGCAAAATCCGTTCAGTGGACGTCGAGATATTAGGCCAAACATGGGACCTAAAAGTGTGTCCCGTATTTGGGGACATTCTTGTGGACATTTCTGGATAAGCCTTTAATGGTATGTCTAAGTTCAGGGTAAAGGTGGTTTTCGGGGTTCTCGGGGACGGGAAAACGATTGGCGTTGTCAGAATTGTTCCACGATTCTTAGGCTTAGGCTTAGGCGTGGCTTCAGGCCACGCCAATTTGGGTTTGGGTTTTGGTAAACAACTAGGGTCGTGAACCTAAGCTCCCGTAACTTTTCATGCACCGAACCGATTTTCTTTTTTCTTGTTGCAAAAGATAGATCTCCCAGAGACGCGTCGAATGAGCTGAAGATCAGCAAAATCCGTTCAGTGGACGTCGAGATATGAAGCCAAACATGGGACCTAAAAGTGTGTCCCGAATGTTGGTATCATTCTTGTGGACATTTCTGGATAAGCCTATAATGGTATGTCTAAGTTCAGGGTAAAAGTGGTTTTGGGGGTTTCCTGGGACGGGAAAACGATTGGCGTTGTCAGAATTATTCGACGACTTGTAAAAGTAGTCCAACCGTGAAGCTTAGGTGAACCTAAGCTTCGAGCGCCTCTGGTCGAGGGGTAAGGCTGAGGATCCGGTCGGCGTGGGTTCGAATCCCCTCTGCGTCCAATGCTTTTTAACACGTTTTTCCTTTTTGTTTCTATCTGCTTTGTCTTCAGAAATGTGTTCTGCACGTAAAAAACGTTTAGGCTTAGGCTTAGGCGTGGCTTCAGGCCACGCCAATTTGGGTTTGTGTTTTGGTAATCAACCACTGACATGAACCTAAGCTCCCGTAACTTTTCATCCACTGAACCGATTTTCATTTTCTCTTCAGAATCGTGTAATTAACGCGGAGACGCGTCGAATGAGCCAAAGATCAGCAAAATCCGTTCAGTGGACGTCGAGATATTAGGCCAAACATGGGACCTAAAAGTGTGTCCCGTATTTGGGGACATTCTTGTGGACATTTCTGGATAAGCCTTTAATGGTATGTCTAAGTTCAGGGTAAAGGTGGTTTTCGGGGTTCTCGGGGACGGGAAAACGATTGGCGTTGTCAGAATTGTTCCACGATTCTTAGGCTTAGGCTTAGGCGTGGCTTCAGGCCACGCCAATTTGGGTTTGGGTTTTGGTAAACAACTAGGGTCGTGAACCTAAGCTCCCGTAACTTTTCATCCACCGAACCGATTTTTTTTTTTCTTGTTGCAAAAGATAGATCTCCCAGAGACGCGTCGAATGAGCTGAAGATCAGCAAAATCCGTTCAGTGGACGTCGAGATATGAAGCCAAACATGGGACCTAAAAGTGTGTCCCGAATGTTGGTATCATTCTTGTGGACATTTCTGGATAAGCCTATAATGGTATGTCTAAGTTCAGGGTAAAAGTGGTTTTGGGGGTTTCCTGGGACGGGAAAACGATTGGCGTTGTCAGAATTATTCGACGACTCGTAAAAGTAGTCCAACCGTGAAGCTTAGGTGAACCTAAGCTTCGAGCGCCTCTGGTCGAGGGGTAAGGCTGAGGATCCGGTCGGCGTGGGTTCGAATCCCCTCTGCGTCCAATGCTTTTTAACACGTTTTTCCTTTTTGTTTCTATCTGCTTTGTCTTCAGAAATGTGTTCTGCACGTAAAAAACGTTTAGGCTTAGGCTTAGGCGTGGCTTCAGGCCACGCCAATTTGGGTTTGTGTTTTGGTAATCAACCACTGACATGAACCTAAGCTCCCGTAACTTTTCATCCACTGAACCGATTTTCATTTTCTCTTCAGAATCGTGTAATTAACGCGGAGACGCGTCGAATGAGCCAAAGATCAGCAAAATCCGTTCAGTGGACGTCGAGATATTAGGCCAAACATGGGACCTAAAAGTGTGTCCCGTATTTGGGGACATTCTTGTGGACATTTCTGGATAAGCCTTTAATGGTATGTCTAAGTTCAGGGTAAAGGTGGTTTTCGGGGTTCTCGGGGACGGGAAAACGATTGGCGTTGTCAGAATTGTTCCACGATTCTTAGGCTTAGGCTTAGGCGTGGCTTCAGGCCACGCCAATTTGGGTTTGGGTTTTGGTAAACAACTAGGGTCGTGAACCTAAGCTCCCGTAACTTTTCATCCACCGAACCGATTTTCTTTTTTCTTGTTGCAAAAGATAGATCTCCCAGAGACGCGTCGAATGAGCTGAAAGATCAGCAAAATCCGTTCAGTGGACGTCGAGATATGAAGCCAAACATGGGACCTAAAAGTGTGTCCCGAATGTTGGTATCATTCTTGTGGACATTTCTGGATAAGCCTATAATGGTATGTCTAAGTTCAGGGTAAAAGTGGTTTTGGGGGTTTCCTGGGACGGGAAAACGATTGGCGTTGTCAGAATTATTCGACGACTCGTAAAAGTAGTCCAACCGTGAAGCTTAGGTGAACCTAAGCTTCGAGCGCCTCTGGTCGAGGGGTAAGGCTGAGGATCCGGTCGGCGTGGGTTCGAATCCCCTCTGCGTCCAATGCTTTTTAACACGTTTTTCCTTTTTGTTTCTATCTGCTTTGTCTTCAGAAATGTGTTCTGCACGTAAAAAACGTTTAGGCTTAGGCTTAGGCGTGGCTTCAGGCCACGCCAATTTGGGTTTGTGTTTTGGTAATCAACCACTGACATGAACCTAAGCTCCCGTAACTTTTCATCCACTGAACCGATTTTCATTTTCTCTTCAGAATCGTGTAATTAACGCGGAGACGCGTCGAATGAGCCAAAGATCAGCAAAATCCGTTCAGTGGACGTCGAGATATTAGGCCAAACATGGGACCTAAAAGTGTGTCCCGTATTTGGGGACATTCTTGTGGACATTTCTGGATAAGCCTTTAATGGTATGTCTAAGTTCAGGGTAAAGGTGGTTTTCGGGGTTCTCGGGGACGGGAAAACGATTGGCGTTGTCAGAATTGTTCCACGATTCTTAGGCTTAGGCTTAGGCGTGGCTTCAGGCCACGCCAATTTGGGTTTGGGTTTTGGTAAACAACTAGGGTCGTGAACCTAAGCTCCCGTAACTTTTCATCCACCGAACCGATTTTCTTTTTTCTTGTTGCAAAAGATAGATCTCCCAGAGACGCGTCGAATGAGCTGAAGATCAGCAAAATCCGTTCAGTGGACGCTGAGATAAAACGCCTCTTTGCTTTTTTCTAGTCTTTCAGTTATACCAGTCAGATCAAACGGGTCGATTTTGTTCTAAAGAAGGTCTTCCGCTTTCTGTTCCTCGATTTGTGCCGAAATGCAGGGCTAGGGGAGTCGTACTGGTTGTTCTGGTTGCTCCCCTCGTCGTCTGCGCATTGGCACACCAGAGGGACGTTCGCGTCTTAGGCTTAGGCTTCGGCTTAGGCGTGGCTTCAGGCCACGCCAATTTGGGTTTGGGTTTTGGTAATCAACCAGGGACATGAACCTAAACTCCCGTAACTTTTCATCCACCGAACCGATTTTCATTTTCTCTTCAGAATGTAACTAACGCGAGACGCATCGAATGAGCCAAAGATCAGCAAAATCCGCTCAGTGGACGCCGAGATATGAGGCAAAACATGGGACCTAAAAGTATGTCACGCTTTTGGCGACATTCTTGAAGCCATTTTGGATAAGCCTACAATGGTATGTCTAAGTTTAGGGTAAAGGTGGTTTTGGGGGTTTTCGGGAACGGGAAAACGATCGGCGTTGTCAGAATTGTTCCACGACTTGTAAAAGTAGTCCAACCGTAAAGCTTAGGTGAACCTAAGCTTCGAGCGCCTCTGGTCGAGGGGTAAGGCTGAGGATCCGGTCGGCGTGGGTTCGAATCCCCTCTGCGTCCAATGCTTTTTAACACGTTTTTCCTTTTTGTTTCTATCTGCTTTGTCTTCAGAAATGTGTTCTGCACGTAAAAAACGTTTAGGCTTAGGCTTAGGCGTGGCTTCAGGCCACGCCAATTTGGGTTTGTGTTTTGGTAATCAACCACTGACATGAACCTAAGCTCCCGTAAGGCTTAGGCTTAGGCGTGGCTTCAGGCCACGCCAATTTGGGTTTGGGTTTTGGTAAACAACCACTGACATGAACTTAGGTTCGGGGAGCTTAGGTTCATGACCCTAGTTGATTACCAAAACCCAAACCCAAATTGGCGTGGCCTGAAGCCACGCCTAAGCCTAAGGCACAGTAAGATTTGTCTTTTAGCACATTGGGGGTGTCTAAAACGACCAATTTGGGTTCTCCCCAAAGAAACGATTTGGATACCTTTATAGAGTTCGACTTTAGCAGCTGGGAGGATTTTGAGGGTTAGCCTTCATAATGATTTGAATACCTTTATAGAGTTCGACTTTAGCAGCTTGGGGGGTTTTGAGGCTTAGGCTTAGATTGAGCTTAGGCTTAGAAGAGACTTAGGCTTAGATTGAGCTTAGGCTTAGATGAGACTTAGGCTTAGGTTGAGCTTAGGCTTAGTCGATAACTTAGGCTTAGGTTGAGCTTAGGCTTAGCTGTGATTTGAATACCTTTATTGGAGTTGACTTTAACGCTTTTGAAATTTTGAGGCTTAGGCTTAGATTGAGCTTAGGCTTAGTCAATAACTTAGGCTTAGCTGTGTTTTCAATACCTTTATTAGGCTTGGGCTTACACTTGCCCATGGGCCGAGAACCCAAATTCCCCCTTTATTAGGGTAGAGAGCTTATCTCTCTCCCAGTGCCTAGTAAAGTTTTTACGACCGTTATTGGAATCGTAGATTCCTATGTTCAGAGTTGGTCGGAGTCAACAGTGTTATTTACAATGCCCGCTCGGAGTCAGCAATGATATTCACAATGCCCGCTCGGAGTCAGCAATGATATTCACAAATGCCCGCTCGGAGTCAGCAATGATATTCACAAATGCCCGCTCGGAGTCTTTACTATTTTTGCGAACAATGCCCTTTTTGCGAACGAGTTTTTGTTTTTTTTTGCGAACTATCAAGCTGAGTCAGCTGTCATTATTATGCTTGTGCCATTTTGAAGTCAGCAATAATCATCACGTCGCCCACTCGGAGTCAGCAATAATATTCACAATGCCCACTCGGAGTCAAGCAATGATATTCACAAGCAATAATATTCACAAAGCCCACTCGGAGTCAGCAATGATATTCACAAATGCCCGCTCGGAGTCTTCACTATTTTTGCGAACAATGCCCTTTTTGCGAACGATTTTTTGCTGGTTTTTGCGAACTATCAAGCTGACTGGAATGACGCGAAGTGCCCCCCTCCGATCGGGCTGAAATTTGGCACAAATGTAGCTCTATATGAGTCTAGAAAAACCCCGAAATATTAGCTGCCCTAACGCAAACAATAAGAAGTTACGGCTATTTAAAGTTGAGAATTTTAAGGCACCTATTGTGTAGGCAGGATTAAACATTAACCAATATGTCTGTTTAGCACAGTCGGTAACGGGCTGGACTGGCAGTCTGGAGGTCTGGTGTTCGATGCCGCGGAACGTTTTTGTTTTTTTAAATTTTTGTATTTGGTAGTAAAAGTCGTCAGCGATTTTCGCTTTTTTGTGCTTAGAATCTGATTCCATACCAGATTCGTCGCTGTCTTCGGTTCCCAAAATAAGCGCGCCACCCTCATCCCCAGTCCTAGATTCATCCGCGCCATGAATTGTTCGTTTTATGTTCTCGAAAAGTTGGATTTCCTCAGCAAAAAAAGACCATAAACTGTCGGATATTGGACTCAGCAGAAATTCGAACCAGCGCCGACCAGATCCTCAGCGCTTAGGTTTAAGCCCACTCGGAGTCAAGCAATGATATTCACAATACCCGCTCGGAGTCTTCACTATTTTTGCGAATAATGCCTTTTTTGCGAACGATTTTTTGTTTTTTGCTAACTCTTTTTTGCTGGTTTTTGCAAACTATCAAGCTGAGTCAGCTGTGATTATTATGCTTGTGCCAATTTGAAATCCTTTTTTTTTTTTTTGCATGTGTGTTGTTAACAAACCTGCCCAAGTGAGCTGTCAGTTTTAAGTTTATGCCCGCTCGGAGTAAGCAATAATATTCACAATGCCTTGTCGCATTTGGCCGTAAATGTCGCATTCGCAAGAGTCACGCAAATGTCGTTTTGAAGAGTTACGCAAATGTCGTTTTGACAAAAGTTTTTTACGACCTTTAATGATGTTCAGAGTTGGTTTAGTCAATGCTATTGCATTGTCCAGGTTACACCACGCGGAGGTACAACTCAAGTATCCCACACTCTAAGCTGTCCTGCAAAGCAGAAGAGCGTCCTCGAGTGGAGCGGGGCTCATTTTCTTGCCTTGTAGACGGCAACCTTTTTGAACGTGATGACCGTGTAGCCGATCAGATTTGAGAGCATCTGTCGAGCTGTGTGACAAAAACGTTTTTTACGTGCAGAACACATTTCTGAAGACAAAGCAGATAGAAACAAAAAGGAAAAACGTGTTAAAAAGCATTGGCTTAGGCTTAGGCGTGGCTTCAGGCCACGCCAATTTGGGTTTGGGTTTTGGTAATCAACTAGTTACATGAACCTAAGCTCCCGTAACTTTTCATCCACCGAACGGATTTTTATTTTTCTTGTTGCAAACGATAGATCTCCCGGAGACGCGTCGAATGAGCCAAAGATCAGCAAAATCCGTTCAGTGGACGCTGAGATAAAACGCCTCTTTGCTTTTTTCTAGTCTTTCAGTTATACCAGTCAGATCAAACGGGTCGATTTTGTTCTAAAGAAGGTCTTCCGCTTTCTGTTCCTCGATTTGTGCCGAAATGCAGGGCTAGGGGAGTCGTACTGGTTGTTCTGGTTGCTCCCCTCGTCGTCTGCGCATTGGCACACCAGAGGGACGTTCGCGTCTTAGGCTTAGGCTTCGGCTTAGGCGTGGCTTCAGGCCACGCCAATTTGGGTTTGGGTTTTGGTAATCAACCAGGGACATGAACCTAAACTCCCGTAACTTTTCATCCACCGAACCGATTTTCATTTTCTCTTCAGAATGTAACTAACGCGAGACGCATCGAATGAGCCAAAGATCAGCAAAATCCGCTCAGTGGACGCCGAGATATGAGGCAAAACATGGGACCTAAAAGTATGTCACGCTTTTGGCGACATTCTTGAAGCCATTTTGGATAAGCCTACAATGGTATGTCTAAGTTTAGGGTAAAGGTGGTTTTGGGGGTTTTCGGGAACGGGAAAACGATCGGCGTTGTCAGAATTGTTCCACGACTTGTAAAAGTAGTCCAACCGTGAAGCTTAGGTGAACCTAAGCTTCGAGCGCCTCTGGTCGAGGGGTAAGGCTGAGGATCCGGTCGGCGTGGGTTCGAATCCCCTCTGCGTCCAATGCTTTTTAACACGTTTTTCCTTTTTGTTTCTATCTGCTTTGTCTTCAGAAATGTGTTCTGCACGTAAAAAACGTTTAGGCTTAGGCTTAGGCGTGGCTTCAGGCCACGCCAATTTGGGTTTGTGTTTTGGTAATCAACCACTGACATGAACCTAAGCTCCCGTAACTTTTCATCCACTGAACCGATTTTCATTTTCTCTTCAGAATCGTGTAATTAACGCGGAGACGCGTCGAATGAGCCAAAGATCAGCAAAATCCGTTCAGTGGACGTCGAGATATTAGGCCAAACATGGGACCTAAAAGTGTGTCCCGTATTTGGGGACATTCTTGTGGACATTTCTGGATAAGCCTTTAATGGTATGTCTAAGTTCAGGGTAAAGGTGGTTTTCGGGGTTCTCGGGGACGGGAAAACGATTGGCGTTGTCAGAATTGTTCCACGATTCTTAGGCTTAGGCTTAGGCGTGGCTTCAGGCCACGCCAATTTGGGTTTGGGTTTTGGTAAACAACTAGGGTCGTGAACCTAAGCTCCCGTAACTTTTCATCCACCGAACCGATTTTCTTTTTCTCTTCAGAATGTAACTAACGCGAGACGCGTCGAATGAGCCAAAGATCAGCAAAATCCGTTCAGTGGACGTCGAGATATTAGGCCAAACATGGGACCTAAAAGTGTGTCCCGTATTTGGGGACATTCTTGTGGACATTTCTGGATAAGCCTTTAATGGTATGTCTAAGTTCAGGGTAAAGGTGGTTTTCGGGGTTCTCGGGGACGGGAAAACGATTGGCGTTGTCAGAATTGTTCCACGATTCTTAGGCTTAGGCTTAGGCGTGGCTTCAGGCCACGCCAATTTGGGTTTGGGTTTTGGTAAACAACTAGGGTCGTGAACCTAAGCTCCCGTAACTTTTCATCCACCGAACCGATTTTCTTTTTCTCTTCAGAATGTAACTAACGCGAGACGCGTCGAATGAGCCAAAGATCAGCAAAATCCGTTCAGTGGACGTCGAGATATTAGGCCAAACATGGGACCTAAAAGTGTGTCCCGTATTTGGGGACATTCTTGTGGACATTTCTGGATAAGCCTTTAATGGTATGTCTAAGTTCAGGGTAAAGGTGGTTTTGGGGGTTTTCGGGAACGGGAAAACGATCGGCGTTATCAGAATTGTTCCACGACTTGTAAAAGTAGTCCAACCGTGAAGCTTAGGTGAACCTAAGCTTCGAGCGCCTCTGGTCGAGGGGTAAGGCTGAGGATCCGGTCGGCGTGGGTTCGAATCCCCTCTGCGTCCAATGCTTTTTAACACGTTTTTCCTTTTTGTTTCTATCTGCTTTGTCTTCAGAAATGTGTTCTGCACGTAAAAAACGTTTAGGCTTAGGCTTAGGCGTGGCTTCAGGCCACGCCAATTTGGGTTTGTGTTTTGGTAATCAACCACTGACATGAACCTAAGCTCCCGTAACTTTTCATCCACTGAACCGATTTTCATTTTCTCTTCAGAATCGTGTAATTAACGCGGAGACGCGTCGAATGAGCCAAAGATCAGCAAAATCCGTTCAGTGGACGTCGAGATATTAGGCCAAACATGGGACCTAAAAGTGTGTCCCGTATTTGGGGACATTCTTGTGGACATTTCTGGATAAGCCTTTAATGGTATGTCTAAGTTCAGGGTAAAGGTGGTTTTCGGGGTTCTCGGGACGGGAAAACGATTGGCGTTGTCAGAATTGTTCCACGATTCTTAGGCTTAGGCTTAGGCGTGGCTTCAGGCCACGCCAATTTGGGTTTGGGTTTTGGTAAACAACTAGGGTCGTGAACCTAAGCTCCCGTAACTTTTCATCCACCGAACCGATTTTCTTTTTTCTTGTTGCAAAAGATAGATCTCCCAGAGACGCGTCGAATGAGCTGAAGATCAGCAAAATCCGTTCAGTGGACGCTGAGATAAAACGCCTCTTTGCTTTTTTCTAGTCTTTCAGTTATACCAGTCAGATCAAACGGGTCGATTTTGTTCTAAAGAAGGTCTTCCGCTTTCTGTTCCTCGATTTGTGCCGAAATGCAGGGCTAGGGGAGTCGTACTGGTTGTTCTGGTTGCTCCCTCGTCGTCTGCGCATTGGCACACCAGAGGGACGTTCGCGTCTTAGGCTTAGGCTTCGGCTTAGGCGTGGCTTCAGGCCACGCCAATTTGGGTTTGGGTTTTGGTAATCAACCAGGGACATGAACCTAAACTCCCGTAACTTTTCATCCACCGAACCGATTTTCATTTTCTCTTCAGAATGTAACTAACGCGAGACGCATCGAATGAGCCAAAGATCAGCAAAATCCGCTCAGTGGACGCCGAGATATGAGGCAAAACATGGGACCTAAAAGTATGTCACGCTTTTGGCGACATTCTTGAAGCCATTTTGGATAAGCCTACAATGGTATGTCTAAGTTTAGGGTAAAGGTGGTTTTGGGGGTTTTCGGGAACGGGAAAACGATCGGCGTTGTCAGAATTGTTCCACGACTTGTAAAAGTAGTCCAACCGTAAAGCTTAGGTGAACCTAAGCTTCGAGCGCCTCTGGTCGAGGGTAAGGCTGAGGATCCGGTCGGCGTGGGTTCGAATCCCCTCTGCGTCCAATGCTTTTTAACACGTTTTTCCTTTTTGTTTCTATCTGCTTTGTCTTCAGAAATGTGTTCTGCACGTAAAAAACGTTTAGGCTTAGGCTTAGGCGTGGCTTCAGGCCACGCCAATTTGGGTTTGTGTTTTGGTAATCAACCACTGACATGAACCTAAGCTCCCGTAAGGCTTAGGCTTAGGCGTGGCTTCAGGCCACGCCAATTTGGGTTTGGGTTTTGGTAAACAACCACTGACATGAACTTAGGTTCGGGGAGCTTAGGTTCATGACCCTAGTTGATTACCAAAACCCAAACCCAAATTGGCGTGGCCTGAAGCCACGCCTAAGCCTAAGGCACAGTAAGATTTGTCTTTTAGCACATTGGGGGTGTCTAAAACGACCAATTTGGGTTCTCCCCAAAGAAACGATTTGGATACCTTTATAGAGTTCGACTTTAGCAGCTGGGAGGATTTTGAGGGTTAGCCTTCATAATGATTTGAATACCTTTATAGAGTTCGACTTTAGCAGCTTGGGGGGTTTTGAGGCTTAGGCTTAGATTGAGCTTAGGCTTAGAAGAGACTTAGGCTTAGATTGAGCTTAGGCTTAGATGAGACTTAGGCTTAGGTTGAGCTTAGGCTTAGTCGATAACTTAGGCTTAGGTTGAGCTTAGGCTTA
Source organism: Steinernema carpocapsae (assembly GCA_000757645.3). NCBI lineage: Eukaryota > Metazoa > Nematoda > Chromadorea > Rhabditida > Steinernematidae > Steinernema > Steinernema carpocapsae. Next base: position 27,988 of record CM016762.1, read on the forward strand.
GCTGTGATTTGAATACCTTTATTGGAGTTGACTTTAACGCTTTTGAAATTTTGAGGCTTAGGCTTAGATTGAGCTTAGGCTTAGTCAATAACTTAGGCTTAGCTGTGTTTTCAATACCTTTATTAGGCTTGGGCTTACACTTGCCCATGGGCCGAGAACCCAAATTCCCCTTTATTAGGGTAGAGAGCTTATCTCTCTCCCAGTGCCTAGTAAAGTTTTTACGACCGTTATTGGAATCGTAGATTCCTATGTTCAGAGTTGGTCGGAGTCAACAGTGTTATTTACAATGCCCGCTCGGAGTCAGCAATGATATTCACAATGCCCGCTCGGAGTCAGCAATGATATTCACAAATGCCCGCTCGGAGTCAGCAATGATATTCACAAATGCCCGCTCGGAGTCTTTACTATTTTTGCGAACAATGCCCTTTTTGCGAACGAGTTTTTGTTTTTTTTTGCGAACTATCAAGCTGAGTCAGCTGTCATTATTATGCTTGTGCCATTTTGAAGTCAGCAATAATCATCACGTCGCCCACTCGGAGTCAGCAATAATATTCACAATGCCCACTCGGAGTCAAGCAATGATATTCACAAGCAATAATATTCACAAAGCCCACTCGGAGTCAGCAATGATATTCACAAATGCCCGCTCGGAGTCTTCACTATTTTTGCGAACAATGCCCTTTTTGCGAACGATTTTTTGCTGGTTTTTGCGAACTATCAAGCTGACTGGAATGACGCGAAGTGCCCCCCTCCGATCGGGCTGAAATTTGGCACAAATGTAGCTCTATATGAGTCTAGAAAAACCCCGAAATATTAGCTGCCCTAACGCAAACAATAAGAAGTTACGGCTATTTAAAGTTGAGAATTTTAAGGCACCTATTGTGTAGGCAGGATTAAACATTAACCAATATGTCTGTTTAGCACAGTCGGTAACGGGCTGGACTGGCAGTCTGGAGGTCTGGTGTTCGATGCCGCGGAACGTTTTTGTTTTTTTAAATTTTTGTATTTGGTAGTAAAAGTCGTCAGCGATTTTCGCTTTTTTGTGCTTAGAATCTGATTCCATACCAGATTCGTCGCTGTCTTCGGTTCCCAAAATAAGCGCGCCACCCTCATCCCCAGTCCTAGATTCATCCGCGCCATGAATTGTTCGTTTTATGTTCTCGAAAAGTTGGATTTCCTCAGCAAAAAAAAGACCATAAACTGTCGGATATTGGACTCAGCAGAAATTCGAACCAGCGCCGACCAGATCCTCAGCGCTTAGGTTTAAGCCCACTCGGAGTCAAGCAATGATATTCACAATACCCGCTCGGAGTCTTCACTATTTTTGCGAATAATGCCTTTTTTGCGAACGATTTTTTGTTTTTTGCTAACTCTTTTTTGCTGGTTTTTGCAAACTATCAAGCTGAGTCAGCTGTGATTATTATGCTTGTGCCAATTTGAAATCCTTTTTTTTTTTTTTGCATGTGTGTTGTTAACAAACCTGCCCAAGTGAGCTGTCAGTTTTAAGTTTATGCCCGCTCGGAGTAAGCAATAATATTCACAATGCCTTGTCGCATTTGGCCGTAAATGTCGCATTCGCAAGAGTCACGCAAATGTCGTTTTGAAGAGTTACGCAAATGTCGTTTTGACAAAAGTTTTTTACGACCTTTAATGATGTTCAGAGTTGGTTTAGTCAATGCTATTGCATTGTCCAGGTTACACCACGCGGAGGTACAACTCAAGTATCCCACACTCTAAGCTGTCCTGCAAAGCAGAAGAGCGTCCTCGAGTGGAGCGGGGCTCATTTTCTTGCCTTGTAGACGGCAACCTTTTTGAACGTGATGACCGTGTAGCCGATCAGATTTGAGAGCATCTGTCGAGCTGTGTGACAAAAACGTTTTTTACGTGCAGAACACATTTCTGAAGACAAAGCAGATAGAAACAAAAAGGAAAAACGTGTTAAAAAGCATTGGCTTAGGCTTAGGCGTGGCTTCAGGCCACGCCAATTTGGGTTTGGGTTTTGGTAATCAACTAGTTACATGAACCTAAGCTCCCGTAACTTTTCATCCACCGAACGGATTTTTATTTTTCTTGTTGCAAACGATAGATCTCCCGGAGACGCGTCGAATGAGCCAAAGATCAGCAAAATCCGTTCAGTGGACGCTGAGATAAAACGCCTCTTTGCTTTTTTCTAGTCTTTCAGTTATACCAGTCAGATCAAACGGGTCGATTTTGTTCTAAAGAAGGTCTTCCGCTTTCTGTTCCTCGATTTGTGCCGAAATGCAGGGCTAGGGGAGTCGTACTGGTTGTTCTGGTTGCTCCCCGTCGTCTGCGCATTGGCACACCAGAGGGACGTTCGCGTCTTAGGCTTAGGCTTCGGCTTAGGCGTGGCTTCAGGCCACGCCAATTTGGGTTTGGGTTTTGGTAATCAACCAGGGACATGAACCTAAACTCCCGTAACTTTTCATCCACCGAACCGATTTTCATTTTCTCTTCAGAATGTAACTAACGCGAGACGCATCGAATGAGCCAAAGATCAGCAAAATCCGCTCAGTGGACGCCGAGATATGAGGCAAAACATGGGACCTAAAAGTATGTCACGCTTTTGGCGACATTCTTGAAGCCATTTTGGATAAGCCTACAATGGTATGTCTAAGTTTAGGGTAAAGGTGGTTTTGGGGGTTTTCGGGAACGGGAAAACGATCGGCGTTGTCAGAATTGTTCCACGACTTGTAAAAGTAGTCCAACCGTGAAGCTTAGGTGAACCTAAGCTTCGAGCGCCTCTGGTCGAGGGGTAAGGCTGAGGATCCGGTCGGCGTGGGTTCGAATCCCCTCTGCGTCCAATGCTTTTTAACACGTTTTTCCTTTTTGTTTCTATCTGCTTTGTCTTCAGAAATGTGTTCTGCACGTAAAAAACGTTTAGGCTTAGGCTTAGGCGTGGCTTCAGGCCACGCCAATTTGGGTTTGTGTTTTGGTAATCAACCACTGACATGAACCTAAGCTCCCGTAACTTTTCATCCACTGAACCGATTTTCATTTTCTCTTCAGAATCGTGTAATTAACGCGGAGACGCGTCGAATGAGCCAAAGATCAGCAAAATCCGTTCAGTGGACGTCGAGATATTAGGCCAAACATGGGACCTAAAAGTGTGTCCCGTATTTGGGGACATTCTTGTGGACATTTCTGGATAAGCCTTTAATGGTATGTCTAAGTTCAGGGTAAAGGTGGTTTTCGGGGTTCTCGGGGACGGGAAAACGATTGGCGTTGTCAGAATTGTTCCACGATTCTTAGGCTTAGGCTTAGGCGTGGCTTCAGGCCACGCCAATTTGGGTTTGGGTTTTGGTAAACAACTAGGGTCGTGAACCTAAGCTCCCGTAACTTTTCATGCACCGAACCGATTTTCTTTTTTCTTGTTGCAAAAGATAGATCTCCCAGAGACGCGTCGAATGAGCTGAAGATCAGCAAAATCCGTTCAGTGGACGTCGAGATATGAAGCCAAACATGGGACCTAAAAGTGTGTCCCGAATGTTGGTATCATTCTTGTGGACATTTCTGGATAAGCCTATAATGGTATGTCTAAGTTCAGGGTAAAAGTGGTTTTGGGGGTTTCCTGGGACGGGAAAACGATTGGCGTTGTCAGAATTATTCGACGACTTGTAAAAGTAGTCCAACCGTGAAGCTTAGGTGAACCTAAGCTTCGAGCGCCTCTGGTCGAGGGGTAAGGCTGAGGATCCGGTCGGCGTGGGTTCGAATCCCCTCTGCGTCCAATGCTTTTTAACACGTTTTTCCTTTTTGTTTCTATCTGCTTTGTCTTCAGAAATGTGTTCTGCACGTAAAAAACGTTTAGGCTTAGGCTTAGGCGTGGCTTCAGGCCACGCCAATTTGGGTTTGTGTTTTGGTAATCAACCACTGACATGAACCTAAGCTCCCGTAACTTTTCATCCACTGAACCGATTTTCATTTTCTCTTCAGAATCGTGTAATTAACGCGGAGACGCGTCGAATGAGCCAAAGATCAGCAAAATCCGTTCAGTGGACGTCGAGATATTAGGCCAAACATGGGACCTAAAAGTGTGTCCCGTATTTGGGGACATTCTTGTGGACATTTCTGGATAAGCCTTTAATGGTATGTCTAAGTTCAGGGTAAAGGTGGTTTTCGGGGTTCTCGGGGACGGGAAAACGATTGGCGTTGTCAGAATTGTTCCACGATTCTTAGGCTTAGGCTTAGGCGTGGCTTCAGGCCACGCCAATTTGGGTTTGGGTTTTGGTAAACAACTAGGGTCGTGAACCTAAGCTCCCGTAACTTTTCATCCACCGAACCGATTTTTTTTTTTCTTGTTGCAAAGATAGATCTCCCAGAGACGCGTCGAATGAGCTGAAGATCAGCAAAATCCGTTCAGTGGACGTCGAGATATGAAGCCAAACATGGGACCTAAAAGTGTGTCCCGAATGTTGGTATCATTCTTGTGGACATTTCTGGATAAGCCTATAATGGTATGTCTAAGTTCAGGGTAAAAGTGGTTTTGGGGGTTTCCTGGGACGGGAAAACGATTGGCGTTGTCAGAATTATTCGACGACTCGTAAAAGTAGTCCAACCGTGAAGCTTAGGTGAACCTAAGCTTCGAGCGCCTCTGGTCGAGGGGTAAGGCTGAGGATCCGGTCGGCGTGGGTTCGAATCCCCTCTGCGTCCAATGCTTTTTAACACGTTTTTCCTTTTTGTTTCTATCTGCTTTGTCTTCAGAAATGTGTTCTGCACGTAAAAAACGTTTAGGCTTAGGCTTAGGCGTGGCTTCAGGCCACGCCAATTTGGGGTTTGTGTTTTGGTAATCAACCACTGACATGAACCTAAGCTCCCGTAACTTTTCATCCACTGAACCGATTTTCATTTTCTCTTCAGAATCGTGTAATTAACGCGGAGACGCGTCGAATGAGCCAAAGATCAGCAAAACCGTTCAGTGGACGTCGAGATATTAGGCCAAACATGGACCTAAAAGTGTTCCCGTATTTGGGGACATTCTTGTGGACATTTCTGGAAAGCCTTTAATGGTATGTCTAAGTTCAGGGTAAAGGTGGTTTTCGGGTTCTCGGGGACGGGAAAACGATTGGCGTTGTCAGAATTGTTCCACGATTCTTAGGCTTAGGCTTAGGCGTGGCTTCAGGCCACGCCAATTTGGGTTTGGGTTTTGGTAAACAACTAGGGTCGTGAACCTAAGCTCCCGTAACTTTTCATCCACCGAACCGATTTTCTTTTTTCTTGTTGCAAAAGATAGATCTCCCAGAGACGCGTCGAATGAGCTGAAAGATCAGCAAAATCCGTTCAGTGGACGTCGAGATATGAAGCCAAACATGGGACCTAAAAGTGTGTCCCGAATGTTGGTATCATTCTTGTGGACATTTCTGGATAAGCCTATAATGGTATGTCTAAGTTCAGGGTAAAAGTGGTTTTGGGGGTTTCCTGGGACGGGAAAACGATTGGCGTTGTCAGAATTATTCGACGACTCGTAAAAGTAGTCCAACCGTGAAGCTTAGGTGAACTAAGCTTCGAGCGCCTCTGGTCGAGGGGTAAGGCTGAGGATCCGGTCGGCGTGGGTTCGAATCCCCTCTGCGTCCAATGCTTTTTAACACGTTTTTCCTTTTTGTTTCTATCTGCTTTGTCTTCAGAAATGTGTTCTGCACGTAAAAAACGTTTAGGCTTAGGCTTAGGCGTGGCTTCAGGCCACGCCAATTTGGGTTTGTGTTTTGGTAATCAACCACTGACATGAACCTAAGCTCCCGTAACTTTTCATCCACTGAACCGATTTTCATTTTCTCTTCAGAATCGTGTAATTAACGCGGAGACGCGTCGAATGAGCCAAAGATCAGCAAAATCCGTTCAGTGGACGTCGAGATATTAGGCCAAACATGGGACCTAAAAGTGTGTCCCGTATTTGGGGACATTCTTGTGGACATTTCTGGATAAGCCTTTAATGGTATGTCTAAGTTCAGGGTAAAGGTGGTTTTCGGGGTTCTCGGGGACGGGAAAACGATTGGCGTTGTCAGAATTGTTCCACGATTCTTAGGCTTAGGCTTAGGCGTGGCTTCAGGCCACGCCAATTTGGGTTTGGGTTTTGGTAAACAACTAGGGTCGTGAACCTAAGCTCCCGTAACTTTTCATCCACCGAACCGATTTTCTTTTTTCTTGTTGCAAAAGATAGATCTCCCAGAGACGCGTCGAATGAGCTGAAGATCAGCAAAATCCGTTCAGTGGACGCTGAGATAAAACGCCTCTTTGCTTTTTTCTAGTCTTTCAGTTATACCAGTCAGATCAAACGGGTCGATTTTGTTCTAAAGAAGGTCTTCCGCTTTCTGTTCCTCGATTTGTGCCGAAATGCAGGGCTAGGGGAGTCGTACTGGTTGTTCTGGTTGCTCCCCTCGTCGTCTGCGCATTGGCACACCAGAGGGACGTTCGCGTCTTAGGCTTAGGCTTCGGCTTAGGCGTGGCTTCAGGCCACGCCAATTTGGGTTTGGGTTTTGGTAATCAACCAGGGACATGAACCTAAACTCCCGTAACTTTTCATCCACCGAACCGATTTTCATTTTCTCTTCAGAATGTAACTAACGCGAGACGCATCGAATGAGCCAAAGATCAGCAAAATCCGCTCAGTGGACGCCGAGATATGAGGCAAAACATGGGACCTAAAAGTATGTCACGCTTTTGGCGACATTCTTGAAGCCATTTTGGATAAGCCTACAATGGTATGTCTAAGTTTAGGGTAAAGGTGGTTTTGGGGGTTTTCGGGAACGGGAAAACGATCGGCGTTGTCAGAATTGTTCCACGACTTGTAAAAGTAGTCCAACCGTAAAGCTTAGGTGAACCTAAGCTTCGAGCGCCTCTGGTCGAGGGGTAAGGCTGAGGATCCGGTCGGCGTGGGTTCGAATCCCCTCTGCGTCCAATGCTTTTTAACACGTTTTTCCTTTTTGTTTCTATCTGCTTTGTCTTCAGAAATGTGTTCTGCACGTAAAAACGTTTAGGCTTAGGCTTAGGCGTGGCTTCAGGCCACGCCAATTTGGGTTTGTGTTTTGGTAATCAACCACTGACATGAACCTAAGCTCCCGTAAGGCTTAGGCTTAGGCGTGGCTTCAGGCCACGCCAATTTGGGTTTGGGTTTTGGTAAACAACCACTGACATGAACTTAGGTTCGGGGAGCTTAGGTTCATGACCCTAGTTGATTACCAAAACCCAAACCCAAATTGGCGTGGCCTGAAGCCACGCCTAAGCCTAAGGCACAGTAAGATTTGTCTTTTAGCACATTGGGGGTGTCTAAAACGACCAATTTGGGTTCTCCCCAAAGAAACGATTTGGATACCTTTATAGAGTTCGACTTTAGCAGCTGGGAGGATTTTGAGGGTTAGCCTTCATAATGATTTGAATACCTTTATAGAGTTCGACTTTAGCAGCTTGGGGGGTTTTGAGGCTTAGGCTTAGATTGAGCTTAGGCTTAGAAGAGACTTAGGCTTAGATTGAGCTTAGGCTTAGATGAGACTTAGGCTTAGGTTGAGCTTAGGCTTAGTCGATAACTTAGGCTTAGGTTGAGCTTAGGCTTAGCTGTGATTTGAATACCTTTATTGGAGTTGACTTTAACGCTTTTGAAATTTTGAGGCTTAGGCTTAGATTGAGCTTAGGCTTAGTCAATAACTTAGGCTTAGCTGTGTTTTCAATACCTTTATTAGGCTTGGGCTTACACTTGCCCATGGGCCGAGAACCCAAATTCCCCCTTTATTAGGGTAGAGAGCTTATCTCTCTCCCAGTGCCTAGTAAAGTTTTTACGACCGTTATTGGAATCGTAGATTCCTATGTTCAGAGTTGGTCGGAGTCAACAGTGTTATTTACAATGCCCGCTCGGAGTCAGCAATGATATTCACAATGCCCGCTCGGAGTCAGCAATGATATTCACAAATGCCCGCTCGGAGTCAGCAATGATATTCACAAATGCCCGCTCGGAGTCTTTACTATTTTTGCGAACAATGCCCTTTTTGCGAACGAGTTTTTGTTTTTTTTTGCGAACTATCAAGCTGAGTCAGCTGTCATTATTATGCTTGTGCCATTTTGAAGTCAGCAATAATCATCACGTCGCCCACTCGGAGTCAGCAATAATATTCACAATGCCCACTCGGAGTCAAGCAATGATATTCACAAGCAATAATATTCACAAAGCCCACTCGGAGTCAGCAATGATATTCACAAATGCCCGCTCGGAGTCTTCACTATTTTTGCGAACAATGCCCTTTTTGCGAACGATTTTTTGCTGGTTTTTGCGAACTATCAAGCTGACTGGAATGACGCGAAGTGCCCCCCCTCCGATCGGGCTGAAATTTGGCACAAATGTAGCTCTATATGAGTCTAGAAAAACCCCGAAATATTAGCTGCCCTAACGCAAACAATAAGAAGTTACGGCTATTTAAAGTTGAGAATTTTAAGGCACCTATTGTGTAGGCAGGATTAAACATTAACCAATATGTCTGTTTAGCACAGTCGGTAACGGGCTGGACTGGCAGTCTGGAGGTCTGGTGTTCGATGCCGCGGAACGTTTTTGTTTTTTTAAATTTTTGTATTTGGTAGTAAAAGTCGTCAGCGATTTTCGCTTTTTTGTGCTTAGAATCTGATTCCATACCAGATTCGTCGCTGTCTTCGGTTCCCAAAATAAGCGCGCCACCCTCATCCCCAGTCCTAGATTCATCCGCGCCATGAATTGTTCGTTTTATGTTCTCGAAAAGTTGGATTTCCTCAGCAAAAAAAAGACCATAAACTGTCGGATATTGGACTCAGCAGAAATTCGAACCAGCGCCGACCAGATCCTCAGCGCTTAGGTTTAAGCCCACTCGGAGTCAAGCAATGATATTCACAATACCCGCTCGGAGTCTTCACTATTTTTGCGAATAATGCCTTTTTTGCGAACGATTTTTTGTTTTTTGCTAACTCTTTTTTGCTGGTTTTTGCAAACTATCAAGCTGAGTCAGCTGTGATTATTATGCTTGTGCCAATTTGAAATCCTTTTTTTTTTTTTTGCATGTGTGTTGTTAACAAACCTGCCCAAGTGAGCTGTCAGTTTTAAGTTTATGCCCGCTCGGAGTAAGCAATAATATTCACAATGCCTTGTCGCATTTGGCCGTAAATGTCGCATTCGCAAGAGTCACGCAAATGTCGTTTTGAAGAGTTACGCAAATGTCGTTTTGACAAAAGTTTTTTACGACCTTTAATGATGTTCAGAGTTGGTTTAGTCAATGCTATTGCATTGTCCAGGTTACACCACGCGGAGGTACAACTCAAGTATCCCACACTCTAAGCTGTCCTGCAAAGCAGAAGAGCGTCCTCGAGTGGAGCGGGGCTCATTTTCTTGCCTTGTAGACGGCAACCTTTTTGAACGTGATGACCGTGTAGCCGATCAGATTTGAGAGCATCTGTCGAGCTGTGTGACAAAAACGTTTTTTACGTGCAGAACACATTTCTGAAGACAAAGCAGATAGAAACAAAAAGGAAAAACGTGTTAAAAAGCATTGGCTTAGGCTTAGGCGTGGCTTCAGGCCACGCCAATTTGGGTTTGGGTTTTGGTAATCAACTAGTTACATGAACCTAAGCTCCCGTAACTTTTCATCCACCGAACGGATTTTTATTTTTCTTGTTGCAAACGATAGATCTCCCGGAGACGCGTCGAATGAGCCAAAGATCAGCAAAATCCGTTCAGTGGACGCTGAGATAAAACGCCTCTTTGCTTTTTTCTAGTCTTTCAGTTATACCAGTCAGATCAAACGGGTCGATTTTGTTCTAAAGAAGGTCTTCCGCTTTCTGTTCCTCGATTTGTGCCGAAATGCAGGGCTAGGGGAGTCGTACTGGTTGTTCTGGTTGCTCCCCTCGTCGTCTGCGCATTGGCACACCAGAGGGACGTTCGCGTCTTAGGCTTAGGCTTCGGCTTAGGCGTGGCTTCAGGCCACGCCAATTTGGGTTTGGGTTTTGGTAATCAACCAGGGACATGAACCTAAACTCCCGTAACTTTTCATCCACCGAACCGATTTTCATTTTCTCTTCAGAATGTAACTAACGCGAGACGCATCGAATGAGCCAAAGATCAGCAAAATCCGCTCAGTGGACGCCGAGATATGAGGCAAAACATGGGACCTAAAAGTATGTCACGCTTTTGGCGACATTCTTGAAGCCATTTTGGATAAGCCTACAATGGTATGTCTAAGTTTAGGGTAAAGGTGGTTTTGGGGGTTTTCGGGAACGGGAAAACGATCGGCGTTGTCAGAATTGTTCCACGACTTGTAAAAGTAGTCCAACCGTGAAGCTTAGGTGAACCTAAGCTTCGAGCGCCTCTGGTCGAGGGGTAAGGCTGAGGATCCGGTCGGCGTGGGTTCGAATCCCCTCTGCGTCCAATGCTTTTTAACACGTTTTTCCTTTTTGTTTCTATCTGCTTTGTCTTCAGAAATGTGTTCTGCACGTAAAAAACGTTTAGGCTTAGGCTTAGGCGTGGCTTCAGGCCACGCCAATTTGGGTTTGTGTTTTGGTAATCAACCACTGACATGAACCTAAGCTCCCGTAACTTTTCATCCACTGAACCGATTTTCATTTTCTCTTCAGAATCGTGTAATTAACGCGGAGACGCGTCGAATGAGCCAAAGATCAGCAAAATCCGTTCAGTGGACGTCGAGATATTAGGCCAAACATGGGACCTAAAAGTGTGTCCCGTATTTGGGGACATTCTTGTGGACATTTCTGGATAAGCCTTTAATGGTATGTCTAAGTTCAGGGTAAAGGTGGTTTTCGGGGTTCTCGGGGACGGGAAAACGATTGGCGTTGTCAGAATTGTTCCACGATTCTTAGGCTTAGGCTTAGGCGTGGCTTCAGGCCACGCCAATTTGGGTTTGGGTTTTGGTAAACAACTAGGGTCGTGAACCTAAGCTCCCGTAACTTTTCATCCACCGAACCGATTTTCTTTTTTCTTGTTGCAAAAGATAGATCTCCCAGAGACGCGTCGAATGAGCTGAAGATCAGCAAAATCCGTTCAGTGGACGTCGAGATATGAAGCCAAACATGGGACCTAAAAGTGTGTCCCGAATGTTGGTATCATTCTTGTGGACATTTCTGGATAAGCCTATAATGGTATGTCTAAGTTCAGGGTAAAAGTGGTTTTGGGGGTTTCCTGGGACGGGAAAACGATTGGCGTTGTCAGAATTATTCGACGACTCGTAAAAGTAGTTCTTAGTTCTAAAAGTAGTAAAAGTAGCAACTTCGCTCATCTACGTATGTCTAAGTTCACGGTAAAGATGTTTTTGGGGTTTTCGGATACATGAAAATGATTGGCGCACTCAGAAACATTGTAAGGCGCGTAAAAGAGTCCAAAAGGAATGGACGTAATGGAACTGCTCTTAAGGTCGGCCTTTTTTTGCTTTCTTCCACCCTGGTGATGCAATCCATCACTTCGCGTCAAATGATAGAATGCATCAAACGAGTCTAAGGAGCGGTCACCTGTCTTTATTATTCATAGCACCTCGAGAAATGATGGAAATCGCACTGGTGCCGCGAGACTGTCGGCTGCGGCTGATCACCCAAGCCGCAAAATGGGATCCGGTTCAATTACCCAAGTTTGAGGTAAAAATTGAACATTGCATTGTGAAAACCGCTAAACTTTGAAAAACAAGTGGCGGTTTTCGACATTTACTCTCTCTCATAATTTTTCAGTCACCGCTAGGCAAATTTTGGAATTCTGCGCTGGAGCGATCCGCAGTATAATATCTTTTTTCTCTCTTCCACCCGGGTGCTGCAATCCATCATTTCGCATCAAATGATGGAATGCATCATCCTTTTTGCTTCCTTCCACCTTGGTGATGCAATCCATCATTTTGCGTGATATGATGGAATGCATCACCCTTTTGCTCTCTTCCACCCCGGTGCTGCATTCCATCATTTTGCATCAAATGATGGAATGCATCACCCTTTTGCTCTCTTCCACCCCGGTGCTGCATTCCATCATTTTGCGTCAAATGATGGAATGCTTCACCCTTTTTGCTTCCGTTCACTCCGGTGGAGCAATCCGCAACATTGGTATAATACGTTGGATTGCGCCAACCCCTTTAGCGGTGCTGGAGCAATCCGCAACATTGGTATAATACGTTGGATTGCGCCAACCCCTTTAGCGGTGCTGGAGCAATCCGCAACATTGGTATAATATGTCGGATTGCGCCACTCCTTTAGCTGTGCTGGAGCAATCCGCAACATTGGAATGATATGTTGGATTGCGCCACCCCCTTTAGCGGTGCTGGAGCAATCCGCAACATTGGTATAATATGTTGGATTGCGCCAACCCCTTTGGCGGTGTTGGAGCAATCCGCAACATTGGTATAATATGTTGGATTGCGCCAACCCTTTTTGCTCTCTTCCACCCCGGTGCTGCATTCCATCATTTTGCATCAAATGATGGAATGCATCACCCTTTTGCTCTCCTCCACCCCGGTGCTGCATCAAACGGGTCGATTTTGTTCTAAAGAAGGTCTTCCGCTTTCTGTTTCTCGATTTGTGCCGAGATGCAGTTGGCTAAGGGAGTCGTACTGGTTGTACTAGTTGCTCCTCTCGTCGTCTGCGCATTGGCACACCAGAGGACGGACGCGTCGGTTTCAAACCGGGTGAGCTTCCAGCAGAAGGCTCGTTGATACAAAATCTGTATTTGAAGTTTACTTCTGCAGACGCCGATGGGAGAGAAGCTACCCGTGACCCAGTTGGCGTGAAGATGCTACGGGGGCAAACCAATGGATGCGACTTCTCGAAGGTAAGCTATTTTATTATGTGATATATACGTTTGCTTGTGTTGCAAGGTGTTGGTGTTGCAATTGGAAATTTGGGGCGATTTCGGATTGCAACAGGCGGAAGCCCAAAAGGTGTTGCAATTGAAAATTTGGGGCGATTTCGGGCCTCTCTTCCACCCGGGTGCTGCATTCCATCATTTTGCATCAAATGATGGAATGCATCACCCTTTTTGCTTCCTTCCACCTTGGTGCTGCATTCCATCATTTTGCATCAAATGATGGAATGCATCACCCTTTTTGCTTCCTTCCACCTTGGTGCTGCTTCGCGGAACACGGTACACTCCAAGAACTGAAATACAAAAAACACTGAGACTGCATCGCCACAAAAAACCCTGTGATATCTCTTTCCTTTGCACCGATGTGTCCCGCAGTGACACTGAGAACGGAACACCCCCAATGTGCTGAAATTCTAGTAACAGCTTTTTGCCTCGCACCGATGTGTCCCGCAGGGACACTGAGCACGGGACACCCCCAATGTGCTGAAAGACAAATCTTACTATGCCGCCTACTGAAACTTATTTAACTGGTATTATCTCTTTTCCTCGCACCGATGTGTCCCGCAGGGACACTGAGCACGGAATACCTCCACTCTGGTGAAAGACAAATGTTACTATGCCGCCTACTGGAACTTGTTTAACTAGTAATATCTCTTTGCCTCGCACCGATGTGTCCCGCAGGGACACTGAGCACGGAATACCACCAACAGTCTTGATGACGAATTTCAAATCACCGCTCTTACTTTACAGCCAAGTGATAAAGACAAACTATTTTTTCCAGTAACACCTTTGTTCCTCGCACCGATGTGTCCCGCAGGGACACTGAGAACGGAATACCCCAAAAGCCCTGAAAACAATTTCCATCGAATCGCCGAGTTTCTAAAACGACCAATTTGGGTTCTCCCAAAGAAATGATTTGGATACCTTTATAGAGTTCGACTTTAGCAGCTTGGAGGATTTTTAGGTTTAGTCTTCATAATGATTTGAATACCTTTATAGAGTTCGACTTTAGCAGCTTGGGGGTTTTGAGGCTTAGGCTTAGATTGAGCTTAGGCTTAGAAGAGACTTAGGCTTAGATTGAGCTTAGGCTTAGATGAGACTTAGGCTTAGGTTGAGCTTAGGCTTAGTCGATAACTTAGGCTTAGGTTGAGCTTAGGCTTAGCTGTGATTTGAATACCTTTATTGGAGTTGACTTTAACGCTTTTGAAATTTTGAGGCTTAGGCTTAGATTGAGCTTAGGCTTAGTCAATAACTTAGGCTTAGCTGTGTTTTCAATACCTTTATTAGGCTTGGGCTTACACTTGCCCATGGGCCGAGAACCCAAATTCCCCCTTTATTAGGGTAGAGAGCTTATCTCTCTCCCAGTGCCTAGTAAAGTTTTTACGACCGTTATTGGAATCGTAGATTCCTATGTTCAGAGTTGGTCGGAGTCAACAGTGTTATTTACAATGCCCGCTCGGAGTCAGCAATGATATTCACAATGCCCGCTCGGAGTCAGCAATGATATTCACAAATGCCCGCTCGGAGTCAGCAATGATATTCACAAATGCCCGCTCGGAGTCTTTACTATTTTTGCGAACAATGCCCTTTTTGCGAACGAGTTTTTGTTTTTTTTTGCGAACTATCAAGCTGAGTCAGCTGTCATTATTATGCTTGTGCCATTTTGAAATCAGCAATAATCATCACGTCGCCCACTCGGAGTCAGCAATAATATTCACAATGCCCACTCGGAGTCAAGCAATGATATTCACAAGCAATAATATTCACAAAGCCCACTCGGAGTCAGCAATGATATTCACAAATGCCCGCTCGGAGTCTTCACTATTTTTGCGAACAATGCCCTTTTTGCGAACGATTTTTTGCTGGTTTTTGCGAACTATCAAGCTGACTGGAATGACGCGAAGTGCCCCCCCTCCGATCGGGCTGAAATTTGGCACAAATGTAGCTCTATATGAGTCTAGAAAAACCCCGAAATATTAGCTGCCCTAACGCAAACAATAAGAAGTTACGGCTATTTAAAGTGAGAATTTTAAGGCACCTATTGTGTAGGCAGGATTAAACATTAACCAATATGTCTGTTTAGCACAGTCGGTAACGGGCTGGACTGGCAGTCTGGAGGTCTGGTGTTCGATGCCGCGGAACGTTTTTGTTTTTTTTAATTTTTGTATTTGGTAGTAAAAGTCGTCAGCGATTTTCGCTTTTTTGTGCTTAGAATCTGATTCCATACCAGATTCGTCGCTGTCTTCGGTTCCCAAAATAAGCGCGCCACCCTCATCCCCAGTCCTAGATTCATCCGCGCCATGAATTGTTCGTTTTATGTTCTCGAAAAGTTGGATTTCCTCAGCAAAAAAAAGACCATAAACTGTCGGATATTGGACTCAGCAGAAATTCGAACCAGCGCCGACCAGATCCTCAGCGCTTAGGTTTAAGCCCACTCGGAGTCAAGCAATGATATTCACAATACCCGCTCGGAGTCTTCACTATTTTTGCGAACAATGCCTTTTTTGCGAACGATTTTTTGTTTTTTTTTTGCGAACTATCAAGCTGAGTCAGCTGTCATTATTATGCTTGTGCCATTTTGAAATCAGCAATAATCATCACGTCGCCCACTCGGAGTCAGCAATAATATTCACAATGCCCACTCGGAGTCAAGCAATGATATTCACAAGCAATAATATTCACAAAGCCCACTCGGAGTCAGCAATGATATTCACAAATGCCCGCTCGGAGTCTTCACTATTTTTGCGAACAATGCCCTTTTTGCGAACGATTTTTTGCTGGTTTTTGCGAACTATCAAGCTGACTGGAATGACGCGAAGTGCCCCCCCTCCGATCGGGCTGAAATTTGGCACAAATGTAGCTCTATATGAGTCTAGAAAAACCCCGAAATATTAGCTGCCCTAACGCAAACAATAAGAAGTTACGGCTATTTAAAGTTGAGAATTTTAAGGCACCTATTGTGTAGGCAGGATTAAACATTAACCAATATGTCTGTTTAGCACAGTCGGTAACGGCTGGACTGGCAGTCTGGAGGTCTGGTGTTCGATGCCGCGGAACGTTTTTGTTTTTTTAAATTTTTGTATTTGGTAGTAAAAGTCGTCAGCGATTTTCGCTTTTTTGTGCTTAGAATCTGATTCCATACCAGATTCGTCGCTGTCTTCGGTTCCCAAAATAAGCGCGCCACCCTCATCCCCAGTCCTAGATTCATCCGCGCCATGAATTGTTCGTTTTATGTTCTCGAAAAGTTGGATTTCCTCAGCAAAAAAAAGACCATAAACTGTCGGATATTGGACTCAGCAGAAATTCGAACCAGCGCCGACCAGATCCTCAGCGCTTAGGTTTAAGCCCACTCGGAGTCAAGCAATGATATTCACAATACCCGCTCGGAGTCTTCACTATTTTTGCGAATAATGCCTTTTTTGCGAACGATTTTTTGTTTTTTGCTAACTCTTTTTTGCTGGTTTTTGCAAACTATCAAGCTGAGTCAGCTGTGATTATTATGCTTGTGCCAATTTGAAATCCTTTTTTTTTTTTTTGCATGTGTGTTGTTAACAAACCTGCCCAAGTGAGCTGTCAGTTTTAAGTTTATGCCCGCTCGGAGTAAGCAATAATATTCACAATGCCTTGTCGCATTTGGCCGTAAATGTCGCATTCGCAAGAGTCACGCAAATGTCGTTTTGAAGAGTTACGCAAATGTCGTTTTGACAAAAGTTTTTTACGACCTTTAATGATGTTCAGAGTTGGTTTAGTCAATGCTATTGCATTGTCCAGGTTACACCACGCGGAGGTACAACTCAAGTATCCCACACTCTAAGCTGTCCTGCAAAGCAGAAGAGCGTCCTCGAGTGGAGCGGGGCTCATTTTCTTGCCTTGTAGACGGCAACCTTTTTGAACGTGATGACCGTGTAGCCGATCAGATTTGAGAGCATCTGTCGAGCTGTGTGACAAAAACGTTTTTTACGTGCAGAACACATTTCTGAAGACAAAGCAGATAGAAACAAAAAGGAAAAACGTGTTAAAAAGCATTGGACGCAGAGGGGATTCGAACCCACGCCGACCGGATCCTCAGCTCAGAGCCTTACCCCTCGACCAGAGGCGCTCGAAGCTTAGGTTCACCTAAGCTTCACGGTTGGACTACTTTTACAAGTCGTGGAACAATTCTGACAACGCCGATCGTTTTCCCGTTCCCGAAAACCCCCAAAACCACCTTTACCCTAAACTTAGACATACCATTGTAGGCTTATCCAAAATGGCTTCAAGAATGTCGCCAAAAGCGTGACATACTTTTAGGTCCCATGTTTGGCCTCATATCTCGGCGTCCACTGAGCGGATTTTGCTGATCTTTGGCTCATTCGATGCGTCTCGCGTTAGTTACATTCTGAAGAGAAAATGAAAATCGGTTCGGTGGATGAAAAGTTACGGGAGTTTAGGTTCATGTCCCTGGTTGATTGCCAAAACCCAAACCCAAATTGGCGTGGCCTGAAGCCACGCCTAAGCCCATCGCGCCCACGGAAATTGCGGCAGCCGCCGAGGAGAACGCCGTAGGAGAAACTCCAGTGGCCCGAGCACCCACGGAGGACCGGAACCCCATCATCCACAAGGAGTGGCTCAGAAGCGCCACGCCCAGGAGGAGAGCAGAAAGGGCGAATCTGCCCTGGCCGTCGACCGTGAACGGCCCTCCAAAGGCGAAGAAACCGTCACTCCGAGAGCAAGTGGAGCAGCAAGCGGGGGCGCGCTGGAGCAGCAGACTGTCGTCTTGCGGAAGATGGCCGACTCCTTGGATGCGATGCACCGAGCCCTCCCTGCGCCGGCGCTCCTGCCCTCTGACGCCATCATCGCGATGGTCAAGGATCATCCAGTGGCCGCGCCAAGCTCTTCCTCGACCCAGGCACCCATTGAGAAGCTCCCAGCTCCACCGAGCCCGTGACGTTGGAGTGAGGCGCGGAGCCTTTAGAAGTTAATAAAATCTTCTTGATATGTCCAATGCATTGACCACGGGTGTCACTTGTCGATCCCTACGGGACGTGTTCGTTCGGTTGCGTTAATAAATCGTATGTCCCGTGATCTGCTAGTGTGCCACGACTCAACACAATTCTGCTTAAATCATTGGACTAAAATTGCACACTCTAAAGTGGGATAATATTTTATAAGCGATTCTGTAATCACATCTGGAAAATCTGAGATTCCGACTTTTTGAGTAAGTTTGTAATATGATAAAAGAGTCGCATTAAAGAAATTATCCGTTTTGAAGCGTCATTTAGCCTAGTCATTTATGCAAAAATAACAGCAAAAACGTTTGAGAATGCGGTGTGATACGTGCTCATTCTGAGATCCGTGCACATTACAATTTTCTGTGAAGGCTAAAAAGCATCAGTTTTTAATCAGAGGTTTTAATAAATAGGGAAATCGGACTCCAAGAGAACATCATAAATCAATTCGCTTTCCTGATTGAAATATTCTAAGACGATTTAATTTTTTTTTGAAAAATGTTAATAGAAAGTATTAGATTTTATGAAAACCTCTCATTGTTTAGCTGAACTGTTAGCTGGAGTTGGGGTAGGGAGGCTCAAAGTTTTGCTTAGATAACGAGCATGAGTAAACTTTATTTCAATTTATGGATGTGTCAACATTGTTTCTGCAATTCCGAAAAATTCTTGGCTGATCGCAAAGTGTCTCAACATTGCGTCGTTATTTCCTAGCACGTTAGGATTCAAATATGATGACGAGTTCGCCGTATGATTCCTGCCTCGAAAACACTGGAACATTTTTGTTGCTCGTAGATCTTTCCAGAACAACACCATTGGTGATAGTACCACAAAAAATTTAGCAAAAAGTCCAGCTGACTCCGTGTAGTACCGTAAGTTAATCTGCAAGTAAAGGTATAAAAATTATTATACTAAATTCGAAATTTGTAGCTAATTTATCATTTTATCCGGTTTGATATCTTGGTATACGTAATTTTAACAATTGCAGATTTGAAACTTACTTGCTCAATAAAATTTGTGGTAAAAGTTACGATTGCAAATGGTGACCAACACACTAGCTGCACACTTATCAATGTAAACATTTTTTGAGCGATTGATCTTTCTCTGTGTTTTGCGATCTTAAATAAAAATTGTTGTTCGGACACTCTTTAGGAAACTCACGTTTGCAGCGCTAGTGGTTACCCGCAATGGTTTGTGGACTTCTTCGGGAGATTTCCGAATTTGTTTGCACATGAGGAAAAGTGACAAAACAAAAATTGCGATTGGGATAAAAAACCCCAACGTAAAGAGGTAAAAGAAAAACAGTCTTGTTTTCAAGTCTCTTGCCGTGAAGTCATAGCTAAATTTTATACTTAGATAAGCAGTGATGTTTGACACTCACCAGCAAAAGTCGACATGGTCAAAACTGCTGTATTCAGATGGGATTCCAAAGAGAGGTGGAATTGTGACCGCAAGAATAGTTATTGCACTTCCACAAACAGCCACTACGCGATTAGTGCTAAAAACGTTGGGAATCACAATAACAAATTTTTCGTTAAAAATAAACCTTAATTGACCAAAAAACTGAATTGAAACATTTATCACAAGATGAAAAAATGATTTTACTGGTTTGTTGATTTTTTCCCTATATTTTTGTTAACTTACCACGTAATACATTTGGCCATAAACGGTTGAATAACAATAACGCACCATTCCAGTGCCATAAGCGCAGGTTGGTAAACGGACATGAGCGACAGGGTTCCACTCAAAAAGCCGTATATTGTACATCCTAAAATGCATTCGTATGGTTTCGTCGTTACGTAAAGGTTACCTGTTCCCTTCATTTCAACGTCATTGATTGCTGTGTAGCAATAATAAACATTTAAAAGGGAAAAGAGAATGCCGAGAAGAGTCTGAGTCATCTCGAAAACATGCAAATTTCTGTTTTTGTGCCTGTAAAAAACATTGTAAAAACTCGTCATTTAAAGAGATGACATACTTAGTGTAAGCCCAAAATACAGTAATATTAAACCATAGTCCAAGAACCACAACGACATGGAGAATAATGATGCGAAGCATTTATTTCCAGAACAACAAATAGTTAATGGAACTACTGCTAACGATGGCAAAAGAGGTGCCGTTCTTCACAATTGTAGCTTTTAGCTGGAATCTAAGACTGTGCTTCCAAGAAAGAAGTGTGGAAATTGTTGGGATGCGACGTCTTGTGTAAATACTAAGAAGATTTAGAAGGATAAAATTGATCGGATAATGCAAATTTTAATTTCGTTGATTTTCAACACAACCAATTTGTAATTACTTCAAATCAGTGTTTGGAACGAAAACTTGTACACATTAGCGGTTAAACATGGAATTCGTTTCGTGAATGATAAAACGTTTTTGAATTATTTTTTGTTTGAGACGCGCGCGTGACTAATTCATATTTTGCCTTCTCGTTTGTTATAAGCACAAAAGCAGCTTAAGGGCAGGTCATGGCACCATAAACGACATCGTGATGTATAAACTAGACGCGCGCAAATCACAAAGCAGTCAAGACGCAAATTACAAACGACCCTCTCGAACAAAGCTCCTTTCCAAGGAACAAGGCGGATTTTCCATTAGCATGCATCTTTTCAATTGATTTGTTATGCGGGATTATTAATTAAAATTTTAACATGAGAATTTTTACATTACAGATCATAATCAAAAGATAAAAAAATACACAATTTGTTGGAATTAAGGCTCTGAAGTCTTGTAAACGTGCAAGTGTGGACCAACATAGAGAGAAAAGTTTAGTAATTAACAGATATGTTTGTTGTAAATACATGTAAACAGTTCTTATATATTAATAAGTCTTTAAAACTAAGAAAACATTGTACAACCTCAGTTTAAGTTGTACAATGTTTATGATAACTGTTTGACAGTTATCATAAAGTACTCTTAGCTCTGCACAGCATTTGAATTAGAATACTTTGAACTTTAGACACGCTCGGAAATCTTTCCAATAAACTGCAAATCCACTCTCATCCAACCTTTGCCACTCATTGTTTGACTTCAGAATGCATTATAGAGACAAAACGTAGGTATTGTAAAAAATGTTCTAATAATACCAAACCTTAATGGCGATATTTGAGTGTATTTGTTGTTTATTGGAAAAGTTTCCAAGCGTATTGCTAATTTTTGCGCTTCGTATTTACGAGCTTTTTCAGATTTCAATTTGACAGATTCTATGTAGAAAATCGCAAATTTTCAAGTATGTGTCATGGTTCTTGGCGGCTGTGCCGCGTCGCTCCAGCGTTTTACCGGCGGCGCACAACTGGAGTTTTTGACAACGTCTCCACCAACTTTGTGCATTTCAACTTTGAACAATGAAACACCAAACAACATTTAAACAAAAGGCTTAAAATATTGCGTGAGACGGGCGGTGTTCGAACCCGTAATGCTCGGATTCTCAATGTTTGGCTAAAATCCACTTTTCTGGCTACACATGACATTGGGAGATAATCAAATGATCAATTGTGAATTTCCAGATTATTCTGAACAAAGTTACTTTTTTGAGATAGAACTTGCATAAAAATAAAAGGCAAAATCGACTTATAAAAATACACATTTTTGAGTACGCCTGGTAGCAAATGTAGGCTTACTTAAAAGTTTTCAGTGGGCAGTCACGAGATCACAAGAACTGATGCGACCGAAAACAAATGTTTGGGCCCCCCAGAATTGAAACGCAAAAAACTGCTAAAATCTTTTTTTTGTTTTTTTAATGAATGGATAGTCAACATAACATTAGCAGCGTAAATATAATCTTATGCCAGCTAATTAATCTTTTGACACAATAGATATGTTCAAAGAAAATGAGATATCTATTTTTTAATAAAAAAAATGTTTTGACTTTTGACTGTTTTATTCGATTTTTGAACCCGCTTTTATTTTAGACATTAAGTTTTTACAAACTTTTAACTTTAACATTGAGAAAGCAAAAATTGAACTTTGTGTTTGAGATGAGCACAAAAAATACTTAAGGGCAGGTGGCACTACAAATGATATTGTGATGTATAAAAAGACGTCAACACGCAAATTACAAAGAAACCTCCGAAACTTACTTTCGCTTCTACAAGGGTTTGTTTGTCCATTCCATGTCCATTTTATCTCTTTTTATCTCTTGTTAATTTTATATTCAAAAGTAAAAGTTATGCATCGCGCTTAATCCATTATTTGAAAACCCGACCTCTGTCGCCGGAAAATAACGCCGATGGTTCCTGTTTCGTCCGCAAATTTAAGAAAATTTTTATTTTATTTTACCTGCAACGTTTTCTAAATGTTGCTTCGTTGTGCGTTTTTGGAATTTTATTCGTGTTCTGCTCCGATCAGTTGGTTAAGTTCCGCTTGTAGCGCTGGGAGGAACGCATTATCGAATGCCCTTTAAGTGGTCGTCGCGATGTGTGCGTCCTAATTGCCAGAAACGCGAAATTCGAGCGAGATCCTGCCATGTACATATAAGTGTCGCCGTGACCTATACAGAAGAACGAAACACGCTTGCCAAAAATTTTACAACTCTTCTTGCCTGTCCCATTGGCTGCGAACCGGACGCTGATTTGTGCGTCATTGAAAAGAAACCTGCAAACAATAATTTATGTCAAAAGTACTACACTGCGGAGATCGACGTTGTCTTCTGAAGGACTGAGAGTAGTACTCCTTATGTAGTCGGCTTTGGCAACAGGTCACCTTGTAATGGACATGACGCAGATTCGGTCGGGCGTCCTGCGAACATGAATCTGCAGGTTCCTTCACTTCACCTTCACCTTCACTGTAGTCGGTCCTTTTCCTGGGAAGTGAGATCCTTTCGAGGGCTGACGAAGTAAAAGTCGGCCAGAGACGTCGAACGTTGTTTCGCCTGGGTGGCGTCAGTCGATTGGGCTCAGAGAGAGAAGAGCCGATGCACCATGTTGCGGACGCGACCGTGGGAACACTGAATTTATATTTGGAAATTGGTTTGAGATATACAACAGGGGATGGGAAAGAAATATTACAACATCGATTTGTCGTCGTGTGACACGTGTGTTTCAAACCTAACGACTCATTGTCGTTTTAAGGACATTTCTCTTTACAATGATGGGGCAAAGCTGTTCAAAATACAAACTAATTTTTGAGTACACTGAAGAGCAAAACTGTGCAATAAACTATTTAATTTTCTGGAGTAGTAGGGAACACAAAGCTGTTTACAGGGTTTAGACCAATGAAAGACACTTAGTTGGATGTTGGGCTTAAAGATAATCCTCTCTAAGGATGGCTCGGCTCAGACAGAGCATTTTAGATTTTGTGGTAAAAATAGGAAGGTCTTCACTTTCAATCTTAGTTTTTAATTAATAAAATTTAATTTTAATTTTTTAGTAAAAATGTATAGATTTTTAGATTTACAAAAACATAACCAAAAACCATTAAACGTCAAAAGCAATACTATAAATTGTTAAAATAATTTTTATAAGTCGTTTAACTTGTTTTAGCTGCAATTTTGTATTTTCCATTTGCACAGACAAGCATAATACAACAAATAGACATGGCTGATACATGACGGCTAATACAAATGCAAAACTCGACTACCCGAAAGACGGATATCGCCATTTGTGTTGAGGAACACTGGCTTCTTTGATTGTTTAAGGTGAGTACCGCTTCAGAGTGTAATGGAGCCCAGCGGCTTTGTGGTTTGTTCCTAAAATTTGAATTTATGATTTAACTGACATGCGTGCTTCTCTGAACGGTTGCTGACCAACAATTTATCCTATTGACTTGTCGTTGATATACATACAGGTTTCCTACATCATTCCGAAAAATATTTTGTGCTTTGTATAAGAAGTGTTTGCCCTGGAGTAGACGGCTCCAGTGAGTCGATAAGAAGTTGCATTCTTAAATGATGTAAACAACACATTTACATTACTAACGGAATACACGTAGAATTTCAAGACTAGACCAAAAATTTCTTTAATCATCATTGTTGAGTTGTGATTTGTGACCTCGCTAATGGTCGGTTCCACAAAGTACCCTTTCGAATCGTCGTATTTGCCACCAAACACGATTTCCGCGCCATCAACACCAGTTTTATCGTAATCGATATAACTTTTGATGCGAGCAAACCCCTTTGCACCGATTACTGCAGACATGAAAACTGCACCGTCGCGAGCCTAAGGATCAATCATTAGCAAATTTGAAAAACAAGGTTTCACTCACGTCGCCCATTTTGATCTGCTAATGGAGAGCGCCGATCTTGTCCTTCAGTGTTGACCCAACGATGCCTGGAACATATAGGCGCTACACTTTAGTTCCTGACACTCAAATGACGATCTGATAGTACCAGCAGCAAGTGCATCTAGGTCTGCCGATTTGTGGACAAAGTTAAAGTCTTTTCGCCACACTTTGAAATCAAAAACAAAGTTACAGTAGGCTACGATGCGTAGTGGCATACCTCCAACAAGTTTAAAGAAGCTGATATTTTTATCCAAGCTGTCGGAAACGCGTTTATAGTATAGAACTTAAAAGTGGGAACAGATCTATTGAAGTTGACAGCTGCCAAATGATGAGAACGGGCGATTGCTTCGCCAAACACGGGTCCGGCCGAGGAAAGATAGGAAATCACTTGTGGAGGCATACCGGCTTCTTCGAGAATCTGCATTAGTTATCTGATCACTGGTGGCGTAAGTGTCCCGAGCAACTACTGAGCTGTGATCAAACGGCTATAAAAATTTGTGATGAGTGGAAGATAAAAAATAGTAAACATACCATACTTGACGGCGTTCTAAAGAGTTTTTGATTTTTAGATTACCGACTTTTGAGGGAACATCAACTGGGCTTTTAGGATATTTGGATAGTGTTCCAAAGCTTTACGTTCGGGACTACTATTTTTGTACTCTAGCACTGGTTCGTTAATGTGTTTTTTCAAGAGAACTGCAGATGTTAGATCATCAAAATGGTATGTAAAATATGAATTAAGTTTCTGAGTAATCACGTAAAAGTTTATGTAAATTGTTCGCTAATAAAAGTTTATGTTTTAAAAATTACATACGGTATTATTTTGGTATAGGCCAATTCGCTTTTGAAAAAGGGTAACAGATTAGTTAAAGTATCTCGAAGTGCCGTTAAGTCGCCGTTCGCACGCTCGAAATCATGCGGCACATAGTCAAAAGTTAGCGTATCAAAGATAGACAAAAGATAAGAAAATGAGATAAACAACCTGCTGGCAGCGATCTTTATCAAAAAGCACATGGAAAAACAAATTGAAAAACCGTTTGATGATATCATGTGATACACATGTGATATCAAAAAACGTGACAGTTGACGGTCATTACTAGCAAAAGCACGTGGTAAAGAGCAAAAATAACAATGCGTGGTGGGTGTGATTAGATACCAACAAAAAGACAGGTCACGCCACTTTACTTCAATCATGCCTGTGTCCCTTTGCAAATTAGCAACGGTTAAAATACAACTTTTTGGTTGATTGAGCTACACGCTTTTTGATCGGTTTTGCTAAAACAAATGTTTATAGCTACTGTGGCTCTCCTGTATCAATGCAATTCTTGACATGCCGCACTAGCCAGTAATTATGGTAAGACACAAAAAATAGGTGATAACAACACTAATCCTTGGAATAAAATACAACCTAACAAAACAAGCATTTCACGGTATCAAGAGATTGATAAGAGAATAAGCTTTTCAAGTTGAAAATGTTTTTAAATCAAATAGTTAACATACCGTACTAGTATTAGTGCTTAACCGTTGCAATCTTGTTGTAACCTTAATTTCAAGCAATACAAAATTTGAAACACTTTTGCTTTTTAAGGCCTTTGCACATTATAATTCTATCGTTTTTTAGACATTATAACATCGTAATGTTCAATGGATCCCAAGAAAGTCCGACGTTCATTTCCAAACGACACGTTTGATCTCTCGCGCTCTTTGAAGTTTTGATTTTGCGACCGTTGATTTTACACTGTCCATTTATGAACACTGAAACAACGAAAACTAGGCTGAAAAAAGTTTGTGTGTTACTGGTATAAACTTTCTATCTCAATCTTCACAAATGTCTGATTGGTCTGGTCGGTATCGTCGTTTGCACCTTACGTAACGTCACATCATCTTGAATATCAGGAAAGCAAACAAAGCGTGACATGAACAGGCGCAGAACGTGCGAGAGGCGAGCACGTTTATTACACCACGTACGCTCTCTCTTGACATTTCCAACCAATGGAACTAACGAGAACGCTCAGAACCCGCCTCCTAAACGTTTTCAATGTAAGTTTTTGCTTTGCGTCTTTTTCTGTCGTCAATAAAGGTTACCGACGTCAAACCCTACACTACTCTTTTGTTTTTCTTGTGATTGTGACATATTTAGGCGTGCTTTGCTTCTGTAAACGATAACTTTGCTTGTGTTCCGTGGCTACAATTCTCTGTCGTAATTTTGGCATTGCTTCACTTTATAAATATTTATTATTATTTTAGAATCACGAATTACCAGCAATGCATTATTATTCAGCATTTTCAATTTTATTTGTTGTGTTGCTCATAGAACAATGTATGTGTCCTTAAGCTAACTTGTATTTAAAAATAAATTTTAGGTTCTTCTATAACACTGACTGAAGTCTACAATGAGATGCGCAAAAACCATAAAGACAGCGTTCTCACGCCTAGCCGATCGCATCCCGACTACCATCGAACAAAGCAACGAGAGATCATCGGTTCCTTTCGAGGAAAACCAATCTATAACCGCCAGTACAGTGGGTTTGTCGACGATAATGGTGTACCAGTACCTGTGTTACCGTACGCCAAAAATGACGATCCTGTTGAGGCATGGAGGAGAGGTTAAAATAGTAATACAATATTAATAAAATATTATTAAAAAAGCCGAAAAATGACTTTTTTTGATTAACAGGTTTAAAAATGGTCGCGCACTCGTTTCTAGTGCAGTACATCAGAAACTTATGAAAAATGAGCTTATGCGCTAAAGTATAAATTCAGCGTAAGTTGCGCTCATGATGATTACACGTTTTATAATGACTGAAATATATCTCGAATATAGACCACCCACTCTGACATGCTCCCTATTGAAAACGTTTGCCTGCACTTATATTTTTGGCGTTGATTGTATATTAAACAGCAATTCTCTTTTCAAAAGTATCTGTTATTTTCTTTGGTGAGCATTTTGCGTAAAAAAATCATCAAATTTTTTCACTTTTAAAATTGACTACACATTTTAAGCGCAAACATAAATTGAAAGACTCAACCCAAATTGGCGTGGCCTGAACCTACGCCTAAGCCAAACATTTTCACAAAAGTTCTTTAAATATTTTTGTAGAAACGTCTTTGAATCAATGTTACACTGCACAAGCTGTGACGGTAAAAGGCGTTACACGTTGTAAAACGTTAGTTTTTGTTTTGCAATTGGGTAGATATACCGTTGTTTTTCGAAGAAAAAAATCCTAAGCCTTTCCAAAATTAATTTTTTTGTTTAATTGTTGCTAAAGCATCATTAAGAAAATAATCAAAGTAAAACTCAATTTTCAATTAATGTGCAATGTTCTTCTGAGCGTTGGAAGAAATTTGGGCTCTATAACAGTATAGTGCACGGAAAGGGTAACATGTGCACGGAACAGATAAAATGTGCACGGAATGTTTTTTTTTTTAGGAGTGTGCACGGATGCATGTTTTTCTAGTCAGAGTTTTTTTATCAACAAAATGTTTATCAAAACCTCGAAGGGCACTCTTAATAAGAGGAACAAAACAGGAAAATGTTGTGAAGATTACGCGCAAATTATTAGCGCGTAACCGTTAGCACGCAACAAATTGCGCGCAAAATTTGAACGCGAAAATTCTAAGCGCGTAAAATTTTAGCGCACATAATTTAAGCATTTTAAGCAGAATTTAACAATTGAAAAGCCAATGTGTTTACACTCTTGTTTTCACTCACTTACACTTTATTGATCATTATAACGTATTAGTTGAAATCAATGTTTCTTCAGGCGTAAGAGTGGCACAATGGTTTGCGATCGCGACCAGACATTTGGGTAACAGACAGTTGGGTAACCTGACGTTTGGGTGACAAACATTTGTATAACAGAATTGCGCGAACATTGCGCCCATTTTTTTAAACAGCGGAGATAGTAGGCGGGGTTATAAAGCCGAAATTTGTAAAAAATTCGATTATAACCTATAAAATTGCTTGGATTGTAAATATAATTTTTTAGCAAATATTTGAGTTTCCCCTTTGTTACCTGTTTTGCGTCTTGACTTTACCTGTAACCAAAGTTTCTTACGTAGCTGTTTCAAAGATGTAACGTTTCAATATTATTTTTTATTGCAACCGTCGCACCAGAAAGGTTTTATAATAAATAAAACACAGAGGCGCAACAAAAGAAAAGGACAAACAGAAAAATGATCATGAGAGAGAACGTTTCATACCCGAAACAACTGTACTCGTTTTTTTTTTTAATTTAGACGCCGACAAATAGATGGATCTGTTTTTTGCAGTGCTTTGGTATGCAAATAAAAATGTTTTCACCGAGGAAACGGGAATATTTCGAGTGAAGCAATTTTCGAATACTGTATCTCGGGAACAGGCAATCGTTTATTGGTTACTTGTATTCTTGGTCGTGGTTGTGGGAGTGCTCTTCTGAGCATTTCGATGCCTAAAAAGAATGTTTTAAAAGAAAGATACAAATGTGAATTTACCCTCCGCGACGCCTCCTGCTTGCGTTGTTATCAGTCCCGCTGCTGCTATTGTGTTCTTTAGTCTGAAATGTTCGATTGGTAACGTATACTACATGCTTAAGACCCACCTTATGTTGTGAAGTGGAGCCATTATTTTCTGCGTTCTTGTGGTGACCACCACGACTGCGATTATACTGGCTCTTTTTCTGGTAGGCGCTGTTGACCCAAACCTTCTGCGTAAACTCCATTTTCGGATGAGGTTCTGTGGTAGTGATCATGGACGAGCTGGGTGGAACAATGGAACTGGCCGCCTTCACGCTGCCTTGCTCCGACTCAGTCACCGAGACGTGCTCAGGCTCTGTGTCGACTGGTTCAGATTCGGCAACGTCAGAAGTAGTTTTAGCGTGTTTATTGTCTTCATTTTCAGTCGCGAGTCGAAGCTGTTGGAGGCTTTGCTCGATTTCGGCGGTGCTATTCGCAGAGAGCCTTTCACCCTCTAAAGTGCAAGAGAGTTTATGGGAGATTGAAATAGAAACTATACGTTCAGACACGTTTGTCGGACAAAAGAATTCGTTATGAGCAGAGTCTCCGGTGGCATTGCACAATCGACACGTGCGTTCGCGAAGAATGGGACAAGTGGCACGGTTTGTGTTGTCGCGCAAGCTGAAATTATTTAAATGTAATCAGTTTAAAAATTTAAATAGTTACCAGTGACTGCGATATTCGTTTTCAGGCCGCTTATTTGACTGGCACAGCGGGCACCACTGAGTTCCCTTTGAGTTAGTATTCTCAGAATTGTTCAACTCTTTTTCCTCTTTTTTAGTCTTGGCAGAACAAGGTACTGACTCTGCCTTCACTGGTTGTTCCTTCTTAGTTTCCTAAAATTAATGCAACTTTTCAAACAGTTCAGTTTTTACTTTTGATACCTTTTCTTCTGTCTCACACATATCAGTGGGTGCGCCACAGACAGACTTGGGAGGATGCGAGATGACTTCGGAAACTAACGAAGCTACAGAAGTTGTGGAAGAATGCTGTGGAGGAGTTGGAATGGAAGCAGGTCGGACATTGACCGGATCCTGAAACTGCAAATTACTAAAATAGTTCGCGCTAAGCCACAAATTTACTTTGGAGGAACGGATTCTTTCCAGGGTGAGATTCGTTGTCACTACTGCGATTCAAGTTGTTATCGTGATTCATAGTACGATAGGTGTTGTATTCTTGACATGAAACACTGCCAGGTCGGTGGGAAGCTTCCTGTCGCACCAATGATCCCGGATAGAGAATCGTTGGATGGTGGCCTGTCATGTGAGGATAATGTTGTTGCAATTGGGCATAATGCGGCATGTGTTGCATTGGTGCCGCTGTAATTCGCGGATCCATGTGCGGCAAGTAGAACAACGGCGGTCGAATATGCTGCATATGATGTTGATCTACAAACTTGTTTAATAATGTCAGGTTCCAAAGCAACTTTTTTTGTTAATTCAACACGAATCAAAAACTTAAAAACAAAAAAAATGAAAAAATGTGGCGTAAAAATGTCTGAAACTGTTTTCCTAAAAATTTAATAATGACATTTGTAACGTGTCAATTTTTGAACTGTCCAAAATCAGTTTAAAGTGCATTAAATGAGCGTTGTGTGGTCACAAATCAGATTTGAAGGCGTGACAACATTCATCTTCTCCTCAAAATTCAATAAAATAGTGGATTGCGCTTTGCTTTTTGTTTTGTTTCTGTGTTCAGCTGCTGACCACATTTCAATAAATCTGACTACAAACAATCCATCATACCTTCAAAATCTGAATTAGTCTAACAAGCTGTTAGTTAAATTTATGATTTTATACTTATATGTACTACTTTTTTGCCTAAATTGTGACAGAAAGTAGCAGAAAGGGCTTCGCTAAAAAGTCGTCTCAAATTTAGAATATCACTAAATTTAGAAAACTTACTTTGTTGTGGTGGGATATTATGAATGGGGATCGGCACCGGTTTTATTTGGTAGGGCTGAGCAGGACTCTGAGTTACATCACTGCCACACTGCTGGTACTTAAGCGCTTCAATGTTCTGCTGCTGACAATTGGCATTGTAAGTTGGAACATTGGCCGGAACCTCCGGAGGTCCAGTTGGCCGATACGGAGGTCTACGCTGACCTTAATAATTTTCTTTATATTGCAACTCAATCTGTGCTAACAACTTACCTTGAGGATTCAAAACAACCTGCTGAGGTTGGTATTGAGTATGCTGCTGTTGCTGCATCTGGTACTGCGGATAATGAGGATATTGCGGGTGTTGAGGAGGCATGAATCCCATCGGTAGTTGATGAGGATTTATAGGAACGTACGTAGGGGGCTGATGATATGCATACTGCATATGAGACTGGACCGTGGGAATAGGCTGCGGATTTTGCTGGGGTGGACGTTGCTGAATATAGTGCGTACCAGCACAGCTCATAGGTGGCGGATTCGACGGTTGCATAATGTATTACTGAAATTCAGCTGCTTTAAGCAAGAACGAGAAGGAAAGAAAAACATGAAAAACCGACTCTGATGAGAACGCACGGAAGTGATCACGCGCGCTTTTCACAAACGCAGAGAAACCTGATGCGTCCCGCCGTGGAGGGAAGACGACGCTAAGCTTACACAACAAAGCACTGCTATAAAGCGCGTGAACACGTTTTCATTTGATTTCTTGCCAAGAACGCGCGTCTCAAAGTTCCGAGAAATGCTGTTGTGCGAAGACCGTCGAACAAAAGCGGCAAATGTAAGGTGGAATTGATTTGTGATAGTGCGTTATAAGCTACTTAACAAACTTGAGCATTTCGATAGGCAATTATTCATGTACAATGCCGTTGTACTGCTTGCCGTCGATATGCGAGCATTATGCACAGTAGGAAATTTTCAGTGAATGGATAATCGTGCCGGGACCACGGAGTATGTTTGTTCGCAAAGCCATTTTTAAATTGCATTTTAAACGTTGTTCTTATCAGTTCTTGTGCGTTGTAATCTGCCAGTTTTTGCAATAGCACATAAAAAACGTACATGGTATTGCAGTGCAGTGTCTATTTAGCGGTGCAACGTTACTATTGCACAAAAAGAGAGAAGACGCTTGCTTGAGAGCTTGATTGGTTCATTTTTAATTTTATGTCAAGTTTATGGTCAAATTGATAACATTTTTTAATTTTAAACATCTAAAATAAGCAACAACCAAAGTGAAAATAATTATATCGTCACCCGTTTTGAATTGAAAGATAAAATTTGAAAAGTTTGTTTTCATCTCTTTTGCGGTGTTCTACATACTGGTTATCACATGCGTTGATGGGAAATCATAATTGGAATGCGTAAGCACAAATCAGTAATAATACTTAATCCTGAAAGGTATCGAAGGAATTGCACCGCCGCGATATGCATCGGCATGGAATGTGAAGAATGAATGCCAATGTTTATCGGGTAACAATCAAGGTAGTTCTGCTCAAAATACAAGTTTATTCTAAGAATTTTGTCAACTTTCAGCTTATTTTTTGTGGGGTGTGGGTTCCTTTTTTTTGTCGGGGTGGTGAGAAAAACATGAAATGGATAAAAAGACCACGCCTGTTGATCTATCAATTACATGTAATTTGTCATGAGTAGACTACAATATATAACACGTGTTGTAATTTCTTGCAATGCAAACTAAACTACAAAAAAGCTGCATTTTTAAGCATGTCTTCTTGAGTCCACCAAGTTAGGTTTAGTTGTTCCGTTTGTGCAATTGGGTCAGTTTGTTTTTGTTTGCGAAAGTCGAAAATTGAAACAGAACCAGCTTCTGTGAATGGGGATGACTATTTTTAACTCATTTGAACAATAGGGACCAAATGCATTTTCATCCCGCGTTCCGGCGCCGGCGTCTTGTGATCAAAAAATTGTGACGACGTGGATGTGACGTAAGTAGTCAACAACATGGTTGCTTGGACTAAAGTGCCAAACAAACTACATTGACATCAGCCCACAATTTGAAGTGAAACAAATCAATCAGCTCAGATCAACTTTAACAATCAACAAATCAGCTCAGATCAATTTTAACAAACAACTCTTGTCCATAAACGTACATAAACGTACATAAAAAAAAAAAAATTTTTAACTTTTTAAAATATGGGTCAAATTGTGAACGTTTTAGTTGATGTAATATCAAAGTTTGTTTGAAGGTGCTCTTGACTGAAAAGTGAGCTGGAACTTGCGAAATGCACTAGTTGGTAAGCGTATTGCACAACTGCGAACGCGGAGGTGAGTCACTGCGGCGTTCGCTGTCTCCCGAAACAAGGGGAGAGTGCAGATGGTTGATCTTTAAATAGATTAGGTGATCGTGTGCATTTTCTCTTGCCGCCGACGCATATCTCGACAAGTGGAAATTCCATAAATTCTTACTAATCCAACGCAAATTAATAAATTAAGTGGAAACAAGAAGTTTAACAACCTTGTGTTTGGGATAGATTTTTTAGTCAAACGGACCATTTTGAGTGGCTCTTGCTTACAGGCGTTTTACTTACGATAAAAATCAGGCAAATAATTGTTGCGTATTTTTTTTTGCTAAACCAAAACGTAGGCTAAGATTACTCTGTATTTTTAAAAATTCTGGTTTTAAGGTTAGGTAAATATAAAAGATGTTTGATAAATCGAGAACGTTTACAAACTGATCAGTAATTTCTCAATTAAAATAAAAACTACTTTTTAACTTTGGCGTGACCTAATCCAGTGGCAATTTAGTGCACTTTTTGGCTTCTTTTGAGGTGGTACGACATTATCACACAAGATGCGTTGGGAGTGCAATGTTCTGCAACGTACGCTACGTTTCAGATTATAAGGTGCAGCGACATCACAGCGTTAACACAGTTTGATTTTTTAAAGTATATCTTAATTTGGAAAATTTAATTGATGACTAAGTACGAAAAAGGGTTGTGAAAAACAAAACATCGTCATTCAGTTTTTCAAGACGCAGATTCACCTATTCAGCAAAACTATTTTTATGTTTTCTCTTTCAGATATTCTGTTGACAAAAAAATGCTTTCTTAACTGAATCACGGTTTTCGCTCTAACGTTAAAGTTGCTATTTTTATTTGAAGCAACTGCTCTTGTTTACTTGTTCCCAAACCTTGCTCGTGCTTTTTGCGGCTTAGAAATGATCAAAAATAGAAGGGGTGGGTGTAAAGCATCGCTGGAATTCGAAACCGCTTTAAATGTTAACAAAAAACACGATTACACTTTACGCGTGTTGACTGCTCTGTTTATCAAGATAACTTAATTAATTTGAAAGACACAAAGGCGGCAACATTCCTCAAAGACATGCTCTTTTTGCTGACTTGACTTAAAACAAGTCACTGCAATGCAAGGAATTACGTCACTGAAATGTCGGTTTCTGAGAAATCGTCTCTTGTAAGCTGGCAAATTTTCCAAGCGATTGAAAGAACAGCACTTTCTCTTAAAAATAGGTCAAGCAACCACACACTTGTCCTAATGACTGAAACTCGTTAAACGCCAAGCAGCTACATTCTTAAAATAGAGCGATTCGTTTTCTTTGCAAACACCAATCAAAAAATTACATATTTTGACATTTGCATAATGTCAAACAAATTTACAAATTAAAAAAAGAATTCCTTAAATAATAGAAAGAAATTGCTCTTCAAAACGTTGGACGTCGACGGGAGTCGAACCAATGTTCCTCCGGGGGTAGTCTGGCATATTAACTAATCATTAGCAAGTAAGCTGCTCCAGTTAGCTATACCGAGTGTGAGTGCAGAATTTGGCAACCGTTGGCATAAGTTTTGTCCCACAATGCGTCAAATTTTTAAAAATTGCGTGCGGAGAATAACGTGCGTAAAACAATGTCCTGATAAGCAAGGAGGTATTTTTTGTTTTAGCAAACAGAGCGGCGGGTTAGAGTGCTAATTCGAATCAAAGATTTGTGGAAGCGTCGAGAGCAATGTCGAAGTAGATTAAATTCCTTTTGTAATCGTTTTTCGAGGAGTATTCGAATTGTTCACGCTCGCTTTGCTCCGTTTGCTCGATCTTGCTCGCACGTGAAGGGACACACCCAAAATGCGACGTCAAAGGTTTTTGTAAATACAATTAGGACGACATGTCAACGGGAGTCACACGGGTTAATCAGAGCTCAAGTATTTTTGCGCTTTTGCACCGCGCGGGTTTCTTGGATGGAATGTTGAAATCGATATGTCTGATCTGTGTTTGATTTTTTGACGCGTGCTTTGGTTAAAACCAAGACAATGTATTTTAGAGTACTGTAGCAATTAGAGTTTGTATTTTGCGTTTTACTGAAATGTGAGAATCGATGAATGCTTTTGTTATCACTTAAAAATCCGGGGATGATTTATAGTTTGACTTATTTGATAATTGTCTTACAGTGTTCCCAATTCTCGCGTGTTTTGTAGAACGCTTAAACAATGAAAATTGTCAGAACAGCTAATACAATTGAATAATTATCTTAAAGGCTTACATGTCAATTCATAACCAACATACGTTTTTTCTCCTAGAATTGACTAATCATACGTTTATCGTCACAGTCATAAAATCACGCTTCTGTCAGCTGGTGCAAGTTTCGTAAAATTCCACGCATTCCTAATTGTCTGTGCATTCATCGGACTCACCGCGGCGGTTCTACCGTAATCCTTGCGCAGCTGCGTTTGGTTCGCTGAGACTTTTAGAGGGCGTTGTGCACGCTCACGCCTTAATTGAGCACACGCCTATTAAAAGCGAACAAGCGCGTCCGTGACGTCAAAATTTAGTTAGGGCGGTTGCCCACAAGCGCCGCCCCCGTGTTTGATCTCTCCTTCCCCTTTTTCGCCATCCTCCGTCTATATATAACGAAATCTTACCACAACTCGTCTATCATAACTGTCACATTCGCATCAGCCGCAACTAATTGTTCATCGGCTTATCAGGCTGCGCTTGTTTTCTCGCCTGCTACGTGTTCCCCGACAACCGCTGCTTTGAACTGCTGATCCTCGCTCTTGTTTCGTTCACCTTCACGTGTTCCTGATCCTCAGGAACAACTTCTCTTCTGTGATCAACCGAGTCACAGCCACTTGTTTGCTACAATGGCCAACTGTCTACCGCCATGGCGCTACGGTCTCGATGACTGCGCGGACCTCATCTAGACCATCCTGGTCTCTTTGATATTACAAAGTCGCAGCCGCTAGACTTTCGATATGCCTTTTTGTCAATGCTGCAACGACCCGATGATGAGGAATATTCTCGAGATGTTCTCAAGATTCTCAAGAACAAATTGCGATATGCCGACCATCCCAGTTTGCTAACGGAAGACCCAACCTTGGACTCAAGTCCGAATCACCTAATTGTACTTATACCATGTCATTACCAACAAAGCTTTACTCTCACCTGCCAAAAACATGTAGCGTCAGCTCTTCTATCTCACTCTCCCATATTTGTAAGTGATTCTTCTTTTTTTTCTACGGGTTAACACGTCAGTTCACCCCTTTCCATACAAAAGCGTTAGTCGTTTTTAGCAGGTTAACTCTGTATGCTCTCATCTCATTCCTACGATTTGTATCTTTTCTCAACCCATTCTAATCTCAATGTCAATACTCATCACGATGTATTTCGAATGTAATCAGAATCTGATTAACCTCTGTGTACGGATTAAGTGGTCAAATATCTTTACTTATTTGTCGATCTTGTTGTATACTTTAAGTTCATTAACGGTGTACTTCACTTTCCTTGTTAACGTTTAGTATCCTTTGAAGCATTTGATTGCGAACGATCTCTATTTATTTAAATGTAAATATTGATTTACGGAAATAAACATTTTTTATGAAAAGGCAGTTTGTATTTTAATCACACTCAAAACAGGAGCAGACAAAACGTTTTTGAAGCGGTTGAAGCAGCAGGACTGCGGAGAGGGGCGTCAACCTGCGACGGCTGGAAGTCCTTGTGATCGACGATTGTGTTTACAGTAGCCACCATTTATCAAAACAAATTGGAAAAGCAACAATGTATTGAGATGAAGTGGCTGTCAAAGCAGGAGAAAGAAAAAACTGTTTGGTTTCAAACACGGTGTTTTGGATGTCTTTTTCTGTGTCTTATGCATAAAACCGTCTGTCCTTCGCTTTTCAACGCTGGTTCGTTTTCCGCAAGTTTTTCTTTCACCAACCACTCCCTTCACAGAGCAGAACAGTCAGTCAGCCAACGTCTTCTTTTTTGTCTTCACCGACATCGACGATGACAACGACGCTTTCTGCTCTAGTAGACGAATAGAGATGGTGGAGGGGATGGTGCTGTGTCGACGCCCCGCGACGGACGGTGCACCCTTTTCAGATGCACATTCTCCACATTCCTCGCCTAATTAACTACTAATTGATCTCATTCTCATGATGCTTGAACAAGACTGCCATTTTGGTTCACAGGCTTCTCGCGTCGTAACTTTTGTTTTAACAGCAAATTTTTAAGTGTAAAAAAGTCTCAAAGGTTTTCAAATACAAGAAACGGTTTTGCAAAGTATGTCCAGAACATTGAGCTGAAACATTAGGTGCAGGAGTGGGTGGGAGTGCCTGACCACGCGATCAACGATCAAGGTTGCTCTTGGACCGCCCTCCACCTTGTCGCTCTCGTCGGCGAGTTTTTCTTTGTTTCTGATCCTTGCAATTGTGGCAATTGTTCAGTCTGAAAACCACGGTAAACAGTTTTAGGATAGACTAGACTCTTTTGGTACCTGGTAAAATGTAAGTTGTTTCTATTGGCTTCTTGTCTTCGGAGTGCACTTGTCCTTATCTCTGATTTTGCAATTTGGTCTCAGAGTTAGTTTCTGTAATTCTTCAGTGACAGCAGACATGCTTTCTTGCATGTTCAGCCCACGAAACATTGTTAAAGAAATTGCTGCAAAAATGAAGGCGACGGTAATGATGACGAAAACTATGACGGTGACGACGGCAGTGGCGGTGATGGTGCAAAAAGAGAGGCCTGGCGGCAGATTGGCTGGATTCCATTTGACCATTTGAGCATGACTTGAACGAATGATGTGGGCGCAGCGTGCAGGACTGGCGCCCTTGAAACGGAACAGTAATCGGCGAACTATCTGATCTTTCGGCTGTCTATCAAACTTAAAGTAGTTATTCGAAACACCGCTTTGTTATGACATGGAACAGATTGGCAGCAGGGACATGCGGGGTTTAACGCATAGAACATAAATGTCACTTATCAGACACTGTAGTTACACACAACACAGTAAGTTGTGGTGTTCCCATACATATAAGCCCCGAATGTTCTTGAAAAACCTGTTTGTCTTTTGTGGTTTTTGATGAACATTGATGTGCTCAAGTAATATAATTATAGTAGTTTGTACTTTATCTCGCGATGAAAGCAATCTTGTCAACTTGTGTACCATCGCGCTTCAATGTTTTATTTGAAAGCATCGCAACAGATTCAAAAATAGCTAGGCATACAAGCCTATCTACTCAATTTGGGGAACAAGATCAATGTTTGATATGCTTGAAGGGCATGCAACGAAAACGGCCGCAGTTTTGGTAAGATTGATGTACGAATTGACTACAGAGACAAGGGTAAATAAAGTAATCACCAAAAAAGTCTAAGGTTTTGAAAGAGATTACTGTAATGACGTTGCAATTTCCTTTTGACAGAAAAGTTTTATAAGAAAAACATAAGGTCAGGTGTCGGTTTTGTTGATACAGTCTTCAGTAGTTTTGACGGCGGGACTGGTAGAGTGTGTAATATGTGATGTAAGCGTTGCTCTTGCAACTAACATGGCGCCAAGGTACTTTTTTCGGGAGAATTTTTTTCCTCTCATAGTTTGCTTTAAATGCAGAAAAACGCATATAGTTTAATTAAACTACTTTTCAAAGTTTGTATTTGTAATTTTTGTGAAAAAAGTTAAAAAAGTAATTAAGTTGTTTTTAGATAAAGATTTAGAATCTTAAATAGCTAAGAAACACAGTGAGTTTCAAAATTGTCAAAACTTCAACATGTTCAAAAAAATTCTATTATAAAAAGTTTTTTTTTGTTTAGAAACGCAAACAAATTACCAAAAATGTAAAATAGAATTGATACATTTTTTAGCGTTGTAACAAGCCGCATATGACGTCTCCAAGAAGACGGAACCAAGCTGGTAAAATTGCTGTAACTGGAAAGTTTTGAGCGACACAACAACATGACGTTAAAACGTTAAACAACAAATAGACGTATTTTACAAAAAAAGTCGATTTTTTGTAAAAAGCTAAGCAACAAATAAAAAATTTTCAGTGCAGTGCTTCACTGATGACGTCTCTGTTTCGAACGTGTACGCCAGCCCTTTAGGTGCAACCTTAAACAGTGCGGCTGATCAGTCTGTTTGTTAGTAACATTGGAATCAGGACTGTGCAAAAGTAATATTTTTGTTTCAAAACAAAATTCGAAACTTAACCGTTCTTTGAACTGGAACTTGAACTACAGTTTTTACCGCATTAGTTGAACCTCGAGAGCTTCCCAAACTCGAGTATTCTTAAAAACGTTTACCTGCCCCACAAGGAGGGGCTCGCGCTCAGGGTGAAGAACAACTACCGCATTCCTGGGCGATTTTGTTACGTCACCGACTTACGACTCGCTCTTATGTGATCAAACAAAATCGAATTAATAGATTATTTTGGAAACACGTAAGATAGCATATTAACATTTTAACTGACTTCTACAAAAAAAGTTGTTCTGTTTAGGATGCCTTAAAAGCTTTCCCCTACAAACCGATACACTCTCATTTTAATGTTTTTTTTGGTTCTTAGACAGGTCGCCGACTAAGAAAAATAATCTTTCAAAGCGTTGAAAACAGGTCAGTTTCAAACAAGTCAAACGTAGCCCGGTTTCTGGTTTTGTTCGCCTAACACTGTTGATTCATTCATACCTTAAATCTAGATCATTTTTTGACGTAGCTGACCGATCCAGTTTTATGTGGCTTGTTTGCCAAACTGTTACAGTATTGCAGCATTTTTAGTTCGATTTTGGAGGTTGAACTACGAAACGGATCAAATTCGTTGACTTGGTGTTTTTTCTTAATTTACTTTTTAGTTTGATGATGAGCGTTGAGTCACAACTTAGTGAAGCCACATTTAAGGTGAAAGTACCATTTTACTCTATCAGTGTGTTACTCTGACAAATATCAATACAATAGTTGCCACGTCTAGGTCAAACTGCAGTGACGCAACGCACATCTGTTCTTTTAACTATCTTTTAACCTAACTTTTAACTAGTCGCTAAAAAAGACAAAAAGTCATTTCGTCGACGACCTGCAGTATGTCCAGCAAATTGGACTGCGTCACATGTTAACGTAAATGTTCGCCGACTCACACTGATATGGCGTCCGTCAATAACTGCGCGACAAAGGAATGCGCTGCAGGGAATGTTTCTATTTTTAGAACTGCTCATTTTACTCTGTTGATCTGGTGGTTACTTGATTTTTGATAGAAAGTAACGTAAGCACAAGTACAAGCATAAGGTCACATCAATCAAATATTAAACTGCGAGACGCAACATTCATTGGTCTTCTTATGGACATTTTTCTTGCAGTAAGTAAAATTCCCACAAACTAATACTTACATGGTACCTAAAGCGTTTAACATTTTTGATTAAGAATGCAACAGAATGTTTCTGATATTAAACGCTTTTCGACAATACAATCAATACAATCATTTTTCAATCAATAAAAATTCTTTTAAAACTTTAAAAGACTGTAATACTGTTCAAAGGCAGTTTGCATTGGTCCAATTGCTTTTGATGCATATGCGCAAACAGTTTTTGCCAACCTTTGATTTTGCCGTAGCATTTACCAGCGCGTTATTCTGAGACGTCTCCTTAATTTCATGAAGTGATGACTCTTTCGTAGCAAACCGATGGAGTAGACGCACGATGCATTGTAATGCACGGCGGAGTGTCAAGTTGAGAACGTCGAGTTGTGTTGTCTCGCACTGGCTGACAAACATTATTCAATGAATGACAAACTACATTCGTAAAACACATGGATAGGTGATGGACATTAGTTCTTGGACGCGTTGTCATATTATGCGAAAATGGGCAATTTTCATCAAGCCTAACGCAGCTGCAGGGTTTATGGGCTGCTTTGTGGTCAAATCATTGTGTGTGCACATACACCATAATTACGTGTACGCTTGTTAATCGCGCATTTGGAAACGAGTTCACTTTTTTGTTTTTGCAAATTGATATCTGTTTTTCGATTCTTCCACATTACGGTTGTCAATTTCGTTGTGGCAGCGCGGCAGAGAATATGATTGCGTGGCTTTGCTTAAATTTAATTTGCTCGTTTTGAATGCTTCTCCGCGACTTGATTCTTGCAAAGACGTTTTCGTTCTTATGTTTGTTTTTAGGTTGCTTGCACGACTGCTTACACCTGCTATGAGTAGTGCTCCCAAGCCGGTCGGCGACGGATTTGATTTTGAAGAGCCGGAAGACGGGTTTGCCGATGACGACCTTCTGTCGCCGGATGACGGTCAGAGTAGGTGTTGTGTTGTCAGTTTTTCCATCATATTCAAATTAATTTTTTAACCAATTGTTTCTAACCAAATTTTTCTGATCAATTGTTTTAGTTAATCTGATGGAGGCTAGCAATGAAATGAATCGCTCCTACCTTGAGAGAGACAATTTTGAGAACGAAATTGGTACCGTAGGTTCGGATGACCCATTTGCTGAGGACTTTAGTGTAATAAGCCAGCATAGCATTGTGGAAGTTATTGCAGATGGGGACCGCGTTGGCAGGTTGGTGACACGTATTTTACCTTAGTGACGGAATGCTTTCTTAGACCCATAATTGTGATCTTTGCCTATCGGTTTCCGTCTAATAAGACTTTTGACCATCAAAAGTTTCTGAGGTTTGTTGAGCCGTTGTTAGTCAAAAGTTAAATGCATATAGCTCTAGATTTCTCCGTTTCACACTTGACAAAGTCGTTGATCTGGACTACACCATTGTTTATTTTCACTATGGACTCAGAAGTAACAACAAGCCGCCTTTAAAATGGCTTATTCAAGCGTACCAAATGCTGGATAGGAGGTATGGAACTCTTGCCGACGATATCTTACATATACATTTAGATACAAAAAGAACCTTAAAAGATTGTATCTAGTTCACCCCACACGTTTCATCCGTTTTGCATGGAGAGTTTTCCAGCCTCTGATTTCGATGAAGTTTGAGAAGAAGGTGCAGTACGTGAATTTCTTGCACGAGCTGGATGCAGAACTGCGAGTGGAACAACTGAATCTGCCACAACCGATCATTGAGTAGCTTATAACTTACATAGTTTAGTTTTAATGCTTGTTTTAAGCCATGATGCAACTTTGAGTTTTGCTGCCAATACGCCGGTATTCGGTTCCACCACACCTTCATCAGCACCACCCAGGCCAACTCAGCAGTTTGACGTTTCGTTGGACTTGTAAGTTCGACCTTCTCATTTCAGCAAGATGCAAAGAAGTCTTTTTTAATTGCTTTTTTTACTGTTTTTTTCAGACACTTAAGTGAGTAACGAGAAGCACTTCATACAAATCATGACGTGAATCTGAATTCAAAGTTTTTATAAAAAACGTTTTATTTTGCTACGTTTCCTATAATTTGTAAAGGCATAGACTTGAAATAAGGCTTTTTACAGTTTCTCAGTTGGAACCTGTTAACTTTAGTGAGTAAAATTAAATTACTTAAATAAATTAAAACTTGGGTCATTTTGGGTAACTGGTTTTCTAACACTCAAAATTCTTTTTGTGTTTTTACAGTAAGTTTTTTTAGCATTCTCAATCACAACCCTAACTGCGACGTACCTCCGCTTGTCACGGACCTTATTGCGTTCCTCAGAGTTCACGGTTTGGAGGTTGAAGGTATCTTTCGGCGATCTGCAGGAGTCGCAACAATTAGGCAATTGCAAGCACGAATCAATCTGGGAGAAACTATCGATTTCGCGAAGGAACCACAATTCAATTGCAACATGCAAGTGGCCGCGATTCATGCGGCCGTGCTGCTGAAAACCTTTTTGAGATCTCTGGGAGAACCTGTAATTACCAACCGCCTGTACCCAGTTCTTATTTCCATGATAGGTAAGATATGAACATTACAGTCTTATTTGTATTAATGGGTTTTTAGACGTTCCGAAAAACGAGAAATCGACTGCTGTACAAGAGTTTGTACGCCTTTTGCCTCCTTGCAACAAAGTCCTGCTAAAGACAGTAGTGCAGTTTTTGACGGAGGTATTTTCAATACACATGGGATGCTAATGACTTACAGTGCGTTTTAGGTTGCCAAAAACTCAAAAGTCAACTTAATGAATCCAAACAACCTGAGCGTCGTTTTTGGTCCAAATCTAACTTGGCCAACAGATCAGCAGGTAAGCTATAGAAATAGCAGTCGCTGACTCCAATAAGAAAGAGTAATTCGGTGCCATGCAATACGTCTCTAGTCAATTTTAAATCAAATTGATCTGTTTTCACTCAAAGCCAATTGCCTAATTCAATAACGGCTTTATGGCTTTGGGGCAAAGTTACTAAAAGTGTCTTGAAACGGAAAAGCGATTTTTTAAAATGAAAAAAGTATGGTTTGATAGTATCTATAGGTTCAGATTTAAAACGTATTTGAAGCAATGTTCGGTTTTAGGTTCCGGTGTCTCAACTTAACAATCTGAACAACTTCTGTCACAAACTCATTGTCGACTACAATCTTATTTTCGAAGACCCGTAAATTAACGGTTGTTTTTAAACGCTCAGCAATTCTACTACTATTATTTCTTGTGTTTGTAACGATCTTCTCTTTTCTGTGATGCTTATCTATTTCCCGTGATGTACAAAGTGTCCTTTTTTTACACAAGCTAACTCATGGTCTGAGTTCTTGGTTGACAATATATCTATGGAGAGTTTTGATTGGATACTTGTAAAATGCAAAGTTAAATTTCGTTTTGAAAATGTTTGAAACTCCAAAGTTATCCGCATTTGTCCTGTGTGGAATGGTGAGATGGAAGATTGTTTATAGAACATACGCAACAGCGACCCATTCGTCTCTATGAAGTGCAACTGACACCCATTGGCAACCCAGATGTGAGTGTTTCACATGAAACGTTTGCAGGGAACGCAC
The DNA here is from genome assembly GCA_000757645.3 of Steinernema carpocapsae. Lineage (NCBI taxonomy): Eukaryota > Metazoa > Nematoda > Chromadorea > Rhabditida > Steinernematidae > Steinernema > Steinernema carpocapsae. Next base: position 71,557 of record CM016762.1, read on the forward strand.
TTAAACGGGCTTGGCATTAGAATTTGTTATGCCTATGCAGAATAAAACTCATTTGACCCCAATGTTTAAGAGTTTTCAAGAGATCATATTGTGACCACCTCTTTTGTTGGTTGTCTGTCATAGATTACACTCATCCTCACACATGCTTAAATCTGTGTTCGAGATCCTTTCGCACACCGTTGTTCAAATACCCAAAAGCGTTTTGCCACAATCCTTTAATCCAAATCTTAGGCATATCGTTATGTTTTAATTAACACCCAGCGCTCTCCGCTATGTGAAACGGATCTTTCCAATGCGTTGTTTTCTAACATATTACTGGCCAAGTTTTCCTAGGATTTCTAAGCTTTTCGGTTTTGCTTTGTTGATGTCGGCTCTCGTATAAGTACACAAACAAGGAAAAGTTTTCAATGTGCGTCTGGGAGTATCAAAAAGAAGGCTTAGAAGGCAGAGAGAGCAAGTAATTAGTGTAAATGTGTTGCTAAGCTTTTTCACACCGTCTTCGTCAAAGCCGTTGCTTTGGCGGATGTGCGGTCAATGCCGCTTTTTCATCTGTCTTCTGACATTTATATTAAAAAACTCGTCTAAAAATGTTAAAGAGCACAAGATTTATTAAGCAACAAAGCAATTAAGTGCTGTTTTGTATTTACACGACTGCTGACAAAGTTGCTTTTTCCTTAGCTATACATAACACCATTTGTTTAGTTGTTTTTCTAACCAGCTGAGCGACGCGCCTGTTGATATATTATGAGCGCACTCTCCAACATACTAATTAAGTAACGCGTGCGCTCTTAATTAGAGGCCAATTCAATTTGAAGCTGTCCCTGCATGTGTGTTGTAGTGGTCCCGGGTACCCTCAGAATCGTACTCGCTCATAGGGGTACAACAGCAGCCGCGGTGTTTAACGCACTCTTTTCTCGCTCTGACGAAGGACCGTCGGTGTGTGTGTTGACAACTGAAAATTGAAGCTTTGCTGCGCTTCTTCTCTCTCTGACTGCCTCTGCTTCTGAAGCGAGATTGTCTTCTCCAGCTCCACCCCTAATTCGCCATGTGGTCAAATATCCGTCTACGCACATTTCGCAGATCACACTCAATTAAAATGAAGAAAACGCCATCGGAACGACAGCGCAACTTAGAGAGGTAAGCCATGTGACAAGCTTAATTTCTAGAGAACACTTTCCTTTTCTGTTAATTTTACAGAAACTTCAAAACCTGTTGCTGAAGGTTGGTGAAAGATGGGTTTGTTTCAGACAGTTTGGTACAAATGTCCCGAATGTCCGTTTTGGAAACAAAATCTTTCAAACGCTGTATTGGGCTTTGCGCGGTTGTCAATATTGGCTCTGCTTTTATGACACAGGTACCGTCTTGTCTATTTAAAAGGTCGCTAGCCTTTTTCCAAACGTTAGACATTGAGGTTGATGTTGAGGACCTTCTTGCTAATCCCTTCAACACCCAACCACCGTCACTACACGAGCTTGAGCGACTGACCGGTTTCAAACGTGATTGGATTATGTTTGTTTACCGTAACTTCAAACAGGTAAAAAGTTTTTTAAAAGTTATTTTAAAGATGATCTGAAAATATAAGTACTCGGCACCAACCAATCCGAAAATAATTTTAACGTTAAAGAGTTTTATTACGCAATGTACTTGCCCAATCGCTTGACCGAAACCATACGCCTCCGAAGTAAGCTAGAGCGGTAAACATCTCATTTGGTAATTAGGACAAGGATAACGCAGGGCACCCGGAACTGTTTACGTAATAATTGTTTATATGTTTTTATTGCTTTTTTCTTAATAAGATAGTGGAGAGCGTCACATAAACGCTCGTGAGTTGTTTGTAACATAGCCTAAAAGCTAAAGGAAGCACAAATGATGAGTTACTGAGCACTAATTGCTTTGCAATTTCGTGAATAATTCTTCCAAATCGCATTTAACTAAATAAACAAAGTGTTTTTGCTCTTTGTGTTCTGATTATTTTGAGTAATTCAAATAAATTTAAAAAATGCACGTTGTAGGTTTTTTAAAATTAAGTTTAAAAAAGTTTTCTTCAATTTTTAAAACAGTTAAAAAAATTTTCGTTTTTTACTTGACACATAAATTATAGTAAACATCTTATTTTACTCTTTTAACAATGTAAGAACTGCACTTTACAGAAATGTTCCAATGGTCGCATGTCGCTTCTACAATGGCGTCAAATATTTCGTACTATCTTCAAAAACTCAAGTGATTATGATTTTGCTGATCGTATCTTTTTGACAATAGCCGGAAAACGAGCAAGCAAGCTAATCACGTTCGAGGTAGCCATTGACAGTGTGCAGCATTGTCTCTAAGAATTGTCACTTTAGGACCTTATCATATGTCTCTACGATTTAATCCAATCCTTTCGCGGCTTACCCGGAGATTCGACATTAACAAATGCATCAAGCACCACAACGGCCAGTTTTGCGTTTAGTCTAATGAAGCCAAACGAGAAGGTTTGTTCTTTTGCACTTTTACGGCGCGCGTCCTCTTTGGCTCAATGACGGATAAAGAAATATTTGCTCATTATTGATTTCATTTAGGGTTGCGTCGACAAAACGGCATTTATTGAATACACGAAATCCATTTTCGAGTTGAATAATCATGCCGACTTAACAACAGCGTCGTTTGGTGGAATGTGGATGAGTCTGAGAGAGAACACCGACAGACGTTGTCGCACACCTCAACAATATGTGGAGCAATTAGCCCAACGACAATTCGCTGTAAGTCTCGATTCCAAGTTGTAGGCTGACAAGAATGTTTAGGTTCTTGACAGAAACAAAGACGGCATCATTACTCTCGACGACATTGAGCACTGCTTTGAGAATGCGTTAGGTTTAGAACCTATTCTCTTGCAGACTGAAGCAGATATTAAAGTCAGCTAATCTTTTTTATGGACCCATTTTAGAAATTTTACATCACGTTTGTAACTTATTTTTTCCGTGCTCAATTATCAAAAACTCTGTCCTTTTTCTACTTTCTGTCTAAATAATAAAACCTAACATGAAGATCACAAATTAGAATTGAACAAAATAACAAACTTTATCGGTAACAGTAACAAGTCCGAAGTATTACAAGTTAGATATGTTAAGGAATTGACTAAGATTAGTGAATGAAAAGGCAATTGAGGCAACCCGTTGTGTAATGAGCTACTTTAAACGGATAACGGGCACAGTTATGCGGTAGAGGTTGTTCAAACAGCTGCAGATTACCGAACCACTATCAATCGAAATTAGTCTATCCACTTCTCCAGGCAATGATACCTCAAAATGAAAGATGTGAACAAACAGCTAAGACAGATGTAGGTTAGCAAACCTGCTTGATCATAATCTTATAGCTCAAATCCCAGAACTGAACTAATCCATCAGCGCTAGTAGCTACCAAATCGTTGTGAACGGTAACAATGCAGCGTCGCTTGTAAAACATTGAATTAACCTGCAAATGACAAATTTGTAATAAAAATATGTGCCAGCACTTACGCAGTCGGCATTCTCCATCATAGTGAGACGACTCAGCTGCTCACGGGCAGGTTCGGGTGTGATCCTTGTGATAGCTGCACCAGTTGGCTTATCCCATAACCAGAGCTGACCATTGGTGGTAAAGCCCACTAAGATTGAATCCGTGCAGGCTAGTTCGACGCTTTCCTTGCTGCCAAAAGAGCTCTCAATGGAATTCTTCATTGAACCGTCGTCAAGGTTCCAGCAGCAGATTATGCCTTGCTCGCAACTTGTAAATAGAATCTGGAGTCTAGTTTGTGTGGACAGTCATAATGGTACAGCTTACGTTATCTTTGTCATCCAGCATAATCGAAGTCACAGGAGCGTCATGTCCTTGGAGCGTAAATAGCAAACACGCTGTTCTGATGTCGAACACCTTTACAGTGTGGTCGCGGCTTGCGGTGATCACAGTTAGAGTTCCCAGCTTTAAACATGTGATAGCCTTTTGATGCGCTCGTCCGACCCAGATGCATTTCAAGCGTTTCATGAGAACAGGCTTAAACAAGTTTTAAGGTTTTCCGTAATAATAAGGTTTTTACTTACATGGTCAGGAGTAAGGTTGCACTCGAGGAACTCAATGGTCCCATTCAACCGGCATATCACGATACGATTTCCACGAACGCGGACATAAACAATGCCACTGTCGCAAACTTCACGGAAACCGATTAGAATGCCAAATTCGTAGTTGCAAATTTCCAATGAGCCATCAGCGCAACCGAACACAGCTATCGTCTGTCTAAAACAGAAGTGAAATATATTTGAATATACCGTCGAGTTAGTCTTATGATTGTCAAAATTCTCACTTAGCGTCCGAACACCAAATTAACGGTGGATTTTCAGCATTTGTTCTCATCATAGCCGTCGGTTGCTCACCCGATCCATCGATCACTTTTGTCCGGTTGACCACTCGAAGCTTTTCACCTAGAAAACGTTTGCGCTTAAGCGTGAATCAGCACACGGAAAGCAAACCGTTGCTTGCATCCCAGACGTTGACTTGTCCTTCTTGACATGTTGAAATTATTGTGCCACTTCCGGCAAGGCAGACAGTTTCAATTGGAAAGTTATGATGTGAGAATACCAATGAAACAGACTCAACAAAATCTCGGGCGTACTCTTTTTGGGCGTTTGCACGGTCGTTTTCAACCTAAAAAGTTTGGTGCAACAATGTAAAGTTGACCGTTTCGACTTACTTCACTAAGTATCCGATCTACTGGCCATTTACCCCAAAAACACACGTAAAGAATGAAGATTACTACGGTTGCAAACAAGCAAACAGCCGAACATGCCATAATAACGGTGATTTGTTGTTCGACCCAAAAAATGCGGTTTCTGAAAACAAAATGAGGTTTTTGATATCAAAATGTTTAAGTTCAAAAATAGCATTTTTTGTTTAATAAGTACTAAAAGTAACCCGGTAAAAGTGAAAATTTTCACAATATTTGTACTTACGTCAGTTCAGCTTTTTCAGTAGTAGTCCTGGCTGATAAATCCTCGAAGCCAACAAAGCCTAAGCCAACAGAGTTGTCGACTTGGGCAGAGCTTGAATAAGCAACACTAGCGTCTGTAGCTGGAATCTGCAATGAAAATTGTAATTGAATTTATGCCAAAGACTGCGCTACAGGTTAAACTTTAAAAAATCGCTACAGGTGAATTTCGGGTTTTGAAATTTTGCAAAAATAAATACTATTCTACAGCCAGCAGAACTTGTCCTTGCACGTCCAAATGTCGTTGCACTTACCTTTGATTTTAGAACTACTGGTGGCAAAAACGTAATGTAGTGCCCTGACAAAGACATATTGTATTCTCCAAAGACTGTCGGCCACCATTTGAAAGTCTTTTTTTGCCAATCACCCCATTGCAGAGGTGCAGTTTCTAGTAGACGATGACTGACGCCAAATCTTTCTGCACTCTCTGAAAATGTGACTTTTGCAGATTGTTTTTAAGTGCTACTGACGGATTTTATCCATCTTCCCAAATTCATTCGGTACGGAAGCGATGTCGTCTGAAGCGTTGATAATCTCGTACAGCCTCCAGTGGTGCACAATAAAACCAAGCCAAATTGTCCACAAAACAAATACGATCATAACGACGCGTTGAATAAAACGTGTTCTTGTCCAGTAGTACAAGAGTCGGAGTCTTGTAGATATTTCAGAAGCTTTGACATTATCTTTGTATTTTACGGATGAATTCGTTCTTCTGTGAACTAAATAACACACATTAGAGTCTTTTCAATTTTATAAAGTATTCTCACGTTTTGTCTTTACAGGTTCTTCTCGATTAAGGTTAGAATCCGAGTGCGATCGCACCAGTTCAGGACGTTCCCGAAAGAAAGACGGGAACAAACGTTTTACAGGACAGCTGAGAATCAAATTCTATGAGGAAAACGATGATCTACGTACGTGATGTTGCGATACTCGTGCAATTGAGTAATTGGACCCATGGAAACCATTTTCGATATTTTCAGCTTGTCGATGCGTGCAAGACGGATAAGGTCAAAAGTAAGACATGGCGCATAGAAAAACATCTAAAATTAGCATCATTTGCTTTTAGTATGGCAGCGAAACCTTTGTTATTTGCTCACCTGCATATAAAAATCGACGAACAATCCAATAAACGCAAATGTGCAAAACTCCTGAATTTCAGGCACAAAAGTAGTGTAGCCAGCAAACAAGAAGCAGATCTCCATTAGAAAATACTTAGTTAGCGAGTACCCTTCTTGACTGAGTCCGTGCGATAGTCTTGACTTCACATCAAGAGTCGGTGGAGTGTAGACGACTGAGCTGAATTTGAAAGGTCGTTATGAGTCTCAGCTAGAACATTACAGCATACCGTGTAATACATAATGTATTTTCCAGACCGACGAGAAGAGCCAAATAAGGATACCACTCGGCGCCCCACAGAGTAGGAGTCAGCTCGAAATATGAACAGATACCTCCGGTCATTACGAGAGTGCTGGATACGGTAATGACAGCTGCTAGCGATAGACCCCAGCGGCTTTTGACCATAACAAACTTTGAAGCCGAATAGTAGATGTAGATCACGAGGGCAAGGTAGGAGATAAAAAGAGGAAAATAGTCAGCAAAATACTTTCGAGGCCTATAAGCAAATTTACGGAAACGTAATTTGTGGACTAATAACTTGCCTGTAAAACACATGCACAAACGTAGACTCATCGGAGGCCTTAGATTTCCGGATCTCAAATTGGTCGCTCAAAGTATTTTTCAGAGCGCTAGTAAAGTTCTTGTTGTATTTGCTCAAAATAAGAGTCAAGGCATAGTCGATACCTAAAACGCGTAATTTGACTAACAGAATGTGTTTGCGTGACACACGTCGATTTCTGTTTGTCTGATAGAACGACTTGATTCCCGTGGACCTTGTTGGAGTCCCAAGCAAAATGTCGCGAACGCACATTGAAGACGAACATGATGGGTTAAACAGCGTCTGCAAAATGTTGCCATCTTTGTAGAACTTTGTGATATCTTTGTCCCAAAACGCAGTTGGAGAAAACAGCATGCAGCCTTCTTGTGGAAGCAGGTCATTTTCGCTCTTAGTTTGGGTGAGTGCTCCTCGAAGGCAATGTTGCGCCAGTAACTCTGCGTTCTGCTGTTTCAGTATGTCTTCAATGATAAACGCTCGAGATAAGGCTCCTTTTACAGCCTAAACGTACGTTTATAATATGGATTGTTTGAGTGCTGCTTACAAGAACCGGAGTCATGTTGAAGCTGTTCCATGGTTCCACAGTCGCTTCCACAATGATCTGTTGGAAGTAGACAGATGGTTCGAGGTAAAGCCAGTCAGGTATTGTGCCATCTAAAACGGCAAGGTTGTTTAATTTCCTAATAAAAAGGAATGATTTAAGTTTGAAGTTCAATTACAAAACACAAACGAAGCTATTTTTGTAAATTGAGCGCGTCAGTATTCAGGGTTTAAGGTTTTAAAGTTTCATTCAGGTTGCACGATTATTTCAATAGTATACATGGCTTATCATTATATAGAATTTCTCGCTGTGTTTCATTTCTCAAATAAATTGACTTGAACAGACCACCGTTGATCAAGTGACTGTCTGTTAGCGTCAAATCACGCGATATGGATTGTTGCGACAGCATACATTTATCGATTAGTTTGCCAATTACAGTTAAAATACCTTTGTGCTCAACTTTATGCTGTTCACTCCAATGGACGTCCATTGGACTGCTGATCGGAAGCTGACATCGATTGAGCGCTGGATACATCAGCAAAATCATCGTAATTAGAGAGATGGTCAAACATGCTGCCGGATGCGCTGAGCATAGTCTAAAATAAATGGGATTGACCGATATGCAGAGTCAGAGTTTACCTGCCGTAATCGTAGTACGCTTGCGAAACGCGTTCTCGCAAAGAGCGCGAGTATTTGTCTACGCGTGAAACCAACATCACAGCATTCTGTAATGAAGGACGTTCGATCAGCCCATTTCGACCACGCCTTGAAATAGAACGGAAACAACCAAATTGCTTTGCAACGGCGACACAATTTCTGTCAACATCTTTTATTTTTGTTTCTTAAAAAGCGCTATAATCTTGACAACACTTAATAAAAACTAATAGTTCTATGTTTTTGGATGTAGGGTAGTGGTAAATTCTAGATTGATAAGGCGGTTAGGCCTAGATTTCCTTCCATTGCAGTGGTGTTGTCCATGTTTCTGAAAATAGTGACTTATAGTAAGCCAAGTTTCCAAAAATCGCAGAGAAATTGTCGCTCCCAGCCTACACACCCCGCTTCCAGGCGCCTTCAGCGCAATAATCATAATGAAAATGTCCATGATAAAGATGCTTCAGGAGAGCAGCTTCAGTCTACTATTGCCGCTGTTTAAAAGAGGCTGCCTCGAGCCTACTATCCCCACTTCCAGGTGCCTTCGACGCAAAAAACAAAATTATTTTTTTACGGTACCGATAAACCTAAACCTATCGAAGCCTGGCAGCCTAAAGTAGTAAAAGAAGCTACCCAGTCTACACGAACCGCTTCCAGGTAGCTGTAGATTTCTTTTCGCTTAACGTTTCAAGTTCAGTTTCTTTGTTCATCTTCTTAAAGGTGCAGGGCAGAACGTTGTGTGATTTATATTTGCAAGCGGCATATGTCAAAAAAAAAATTTAAAAAAAATTGAAAAAAAAACGTTAAGTTCCGTACATCAAAAGGTTACTTAAAATACATTGACTAGTGGAAAATTGTAATGAGAACAATTAAATATGGCCAATTAAAACTGACCAAGCTTAAAGTGCAATCAAAATCCTCAGAGTAAAAATTTGTTTTGCAGTAATATTTAAAAAAATTTTATATTCAAATTGAAGGTGTGATGTGACAGAACCTTCGATGTATTGCTTCAAGCATGATGACTACGATGGAAGCTAAAAAGTTGCATATGAGTAACAAAAAGCAACAGTTTGTGCCATTCACACCTTGCGTTGATGCGGGTACTAAACTGTGATCGCGGGAAGAGCAATCGCATAACTCTGACGTTCAGTTATGGTCGGGCGATGACATAAACAACAGTAAAAAAATTGTCTCATTTAGAACAAGTGCTGTGAAGTCATAAACAGATTATTGTGCTGTCTGCAACAGACGCTTATTAACAAAAGTAATTTTTATTGTTTTCAATAAACAATTATACTTACACAACACATTTACATGGCAGTGGCTCAAAATTTAGCTGGAAACGTTTGCTTTCCTTTTAATTCCTTAGCAATATCGTGAATTTGTCGAGACCTCGTTTCCGAAAGGTGGACGAACAGAATTGTTAGGGCAACAATGGAAGGAACAATAAATAGTGGAACAAAAGCATATGCATTGATCAGATTGTACAGGGGAAGGATGGTGAATGTGGTGATGACCACCATAATGGTGTTTTCTGCATAGCACACAGACTGCACCAGTGTGCCATGCCGCTGAGAAACGAGCTCTGAACTAGTGAACCATAAGATGGGGCCACGTATCTGAATTTTTTGGTACGATTATTGTTGATTAGAACACTGAAAAAAGTGAAAAATTGGTTCTGCATTATGAAAAAGCATTCAAAAAAGTAAAGTTACAAAAAAAGTACAAATTACGGTCTCACAAGTTGATAATGGTCTCTCGCTCATTCGAAAGCTTTTGTTGCCTGAACAACATTGTGAAATTAGTTTTTGCCCTAATGCACTCTCATCTGAAAAAAAACGCTTGTCTATAACGCAATATAGAGAGCCTGTTTGACACGAAATTCCCCATTAAGACAACTGGTACGACTGCCTATACAATTCGTGCTCAACGGCCTTTTGGTGAGCGGTTGTGCTTGGGATATGAAAAATTACGCATTTTCTGCAGCACGTATTTGAGTTTGTTGTGTGCTGCTCGTCGCGCACACGACGACGATCGCAAAAGCAATGCTTTCGAAAGCGATGCTGGCTCCCGCCACGCCCGGCCTGGCGACGGTAGCCTAAACACTCCTGCGTCGTGTTTGCGATTGCTATCGTTCTCTTTTTCCCCCGTACGCTCACCGTTGTTTCTCTACGTTCTTCGCTCTGTATGTAGGTACCCTTTGCCGTGCTATTACGTGTACTGTTACTAGATAAAGGTTTAATTACCCATTGTTTGAGGTCTCTCCCCGCAAGCGCTTCCCGCGTGTCGCTCCACCCCTTCGGACACAACACTGGCGATCAGGATTGAAGAAGTCAAGAACTCTCCGAGGAACCCAGCAACATGCAAGCACGGAAGCATCAACATGGAAGCCCTTCTCGCGCTACTGGTGAAGCAGCAAGCAGATGCCCAGACGCAGATCAAGCAACTCGCCGAAGCGCTCCAGCAGCAGACGTTTGGCCCGAGTGCGGCTTCGGCCGCCGCCAACGTCGATTCTCTCGCTGCCCAGCTCGACACATTCGACTACGATGAGGACGCTGGTGTCACGTTTACGGCATGGCACGACCGCCATCGCCGCGTGTTCGACAAGGACGCAGCCGCTCTGAAGGACCCCGAGAAGGTCAGCCTACTGCTCCGGAAGCTCTCCTCCGCGACGTACCACCGGTATGCGAAGCTCCTCCGCCCAAGGAAGCCCGAAGACCAGACGTTCGAAGAAACCGTCGCCGAACTGAACAAGGTCTTTGGTGAGCGAACATCCCTGTTCGCCAAGCGCTACAGGTGCTTCCAGCTCCGCCGACGTCCAGGCCAACCCATGGAAGACTTCTTCGCGGATGTCAACAGCTGCGTCGAAGATGCCGAGGTCGCCAACTTCACGCCAGACCAAGTCAAGTGCTGTGCGCCATCGCCGGCCTCCTTCAACGCGAAGATGAGTCAACAAGAAGACTCCTGCTGCAGAAGATGGAGAAGGAACCCGAAGCCAAGCTCGTCGATCTCCTGGAAGAGTACCGCCGCTGGTCCAAGCTCCAAGACGACAACGACCTCGTCAGCAAAAAGAAGGACTTCCAGTGCATCAACGCGGTCAACACTCCGAACCCGCGTCGCACGTATACCCAGAACAACCCTCGTTCTGGAAGCAAAAGAGAAAAAAAAACGATGTGTTGGAATTGTGACGGGCCGCACCATTCCTCTCGGTGTCCGGCGCCGCTCACCATCTGCCCCAAGTGCAGGAAGAAAGGCCACAGGGAACGCGTCTGCGAGACGGCCAACAAGTACCAGACTCGTCTCAACTACGTCTCCATCCGAAGACCACCCTTGGCGCCCTCCACTGCGGTGAAGACGACGATCTAGTCCACATGGATCTTGTCATCAACCAGACGCCGCTGAAGCTCCTCATCGACACCGGAGCTACCATCTCCATTATCAACCAAGATGCATGGAACCAGATGGGCCGACCGAACTCGCACCCTCGGACCGTGACGCTGTCTCCTTCGGTGGATCCCAGGTCTCTCTGAAAGGCTTCATCCACGCCACCTTTAGGCAGCCTCATGAACCAGAGAACAACCTTCGATTCGACCGAGTTTACGTCACGACGATGCCCGACACGTTCAACCTCATCGGAAACAAGTGGCTCAAGATGCTGGGATTCTGGGACCCGCACGCTGCCATGATCGCCACCATCAAGAAGGACTCCGGACAAGAAGACCCAACGGTGCCATCCAGCAACTGGCACGACCTGGTCAAGAAACGATTCCCGAAGCTTCTCGATGAAGGCCTAGGCGAATGGAAGCGTGGAGTCGCAGACCTGCAGCTCAAGCCCGACTCCAAGGCATCTTCCGTCGATGCCGACCTGTGCCTCACCACGTGAAGCCCCAAGTCGACGCGGAGATCCAACGCCTTCAAGACATCGGTGTCCTCGCGCCCATCAAGCACTCAAGCTGGGCCGCACCGACTGTCGTCGTGAAGAAACCCAACGGCAACATCCGCATGTGCGCCGACTTCTCGACCGGCCTCAACGACCAGCTCGTGGCCGACCACACCCACTGCCCACGCCGGCAGCCATCTTCGCATCACTCTCCGAAGGCCGCATCTTCACGCAGATCGACCTCTCCGATGCATATCTCCAGATCCCGCTATCTGAAGACGCCATGAAGCTCGCTGTGATCAACACACATCGTGGGCTCTACGCGTACCAACGGCTCCCGTTCGGAATCAAGACCGCTCCAGGCCTTTTCCAACGAATCATGGACGAAACCCTGGCTGGAATCCAAGGCGCCACGGCATACCTCGACGACATCATCATCATCGGTCGTAATGAAGCGGACCACCGGAAGAACCTCTACGATGTCCTCCAACGCCTCGAAGAAGCTGGCTTCCGCATCCGCCTCGACAAGTGCTCCTTCGGCAAGAAGCAGATCAAGTACCTCGGCTTCATCCTCTCCAAAGAAGGACGCCGACCCGATGGCGCGAAGATCGAAGCCATCGCCAAGATGCCCGAGCCCAAGGATCTACACCAGCTCCGCTCTTTCCTGGGCATGGTCACCTACTATCAGGTCTTCGTGAAGAATCTCCATGAGCTCCGCAAGCCGTTGGACCAGCTGCTCAAGAAGGACGTCGACTGGACTTGGACGGAAAAACAGCAAGAAGCCGTCACCAAGATCAAGTCAGTCCTGCTGTCCGATCTCCTGCTGACGCACTACGACCCTCAACTTCCCATCGTCGTCGCGGCAGATGCGTCCCCGACAGGAATCGGCTGTGTGCTCCTCCACCAATTTCCGGATGGCAGCACCAAGGCTGTGGAACACGCCTCGCGAAGCCTCACCTCGGCCGAGCGAAACTACAGCCAAATCGAAAAGGAAGCGCTGGGCCTCACCTTCGCCGTCAAGAAGTTTCACCAGATGATCTTCGGCCGCCGCTTCACTCTCCTCACCGACCACAAGCCCCTGCTTGCTGTGTTCGGCTCGAAGAAAGGAGTCCCGCCACATCGCGCCGGTCGACTCCAACGCTGGGCCATCCTACTGCAGGCCTACGACTTCGAGATCCAGTACCGAAACACCCTCGAATTCGGTCAAGCTGACGCCCTCTCAAGGCTCATCGCGCCACAAGAGGCCTCCAAGGAAGACGTCGTCATCGCCACGATCCAGGACTACGGCGTGAACTCCATCGCCCCCAGATGCCCATCAACGCAGAAGACGTCCGCCGACGAACCGATGAAGACCCCGAGCTCTCCAAGATCAAGAAGCTCGTCCAAGAAGGCCGCCCCGGTTGCATCAAGAACGACCCTAGCCTCGGTTGCTACTACGGGCTCAGCCAGTACCTGTCTCTTGACAAGGGCTGCCTGATGTTCGGAGATCGAGTGCTCCTGCCAAGGTCGCTGCATGGGTTTATGCTGCATCAACTTCATCAAGGCCACCCAGGCATGAATCGCATGAAACGCCTGGCCCGAAGCCTCGTCTACTGGCCCAAGATGCACGACGACATCGACAACATGGTGCGCAACTGCGAAGCATGCGCGAAATCAGCCAAGAAGCCTGCGAAGAACCAGCTCTCTTCCTGGCCCAAGCCGCTGAAACCGTGGAGCCGCCTCCACATCGACTACGCCGGCCCCATTGACCAGGAGTGGTTTCTCATCGCCGTAGATGCTTACTCCAAATGGCCCGAAGTCATCAGTACCAGATCCACGACGGCATCATCGACCGTCCGCCTGCTGAAGAAGATCTTCGCCCAGCACGGCATCCCGGATCTCATCGTCTCCGACAACGGAACTCAGTTCACCAGTCAAGAATTCAAGACTTTCTGTGAACTGAACGGCATCCAGCACCAGACGACCGCCCCGTACCACCCGCAGTCAAATGGTCAAGCCGAACGCTTCGTCGACTCATTCAAGAGAGTCACCTCCAAACTTCGCTGGGAGGGGAAGCGCATGGAAGCCGCCATCGAGGAGTTCCTTTTCACCTACAGGACCACTCCCAAGACCGATGGACGGACGCCAAGCGAAGATCTGATGGGTAGGAAGCTCCGAACCATCAACGACCTCGTCAAGCCCGCTGCCAAGCCGAGCCAGTCGCTGTCCAAGGACCGGAAGATGGAGGCCGCCTTCAACCGTCAGCATGGTGCCAAGAAGCGCGAATTCCAACCTGAAGAAGCCGTCCTTGTCAGCCTCGGACCCGACAAAGCCGCATGGCCGAAGGCACCGTGATCAAGCGCCTCGGATCTACGATGTACGAAGTCAGCACCGAACGCCGCCGTCTCCGATGCCACGCGAACCAGATGCTCAAGTCCTTCCTCGACTCGGAGCGGTCCAACGACGCCGAGTTTCTGATGCGCCGATTCCAGGAGGACCAGCCAACGCCTCCAAGGCATCCCGAAGGACTCCAGTTCACCCCACAGCGTCATGGCCCGAGTGCGACTCCCGTCGCCGCCAACGCTCCCGTGCAGACACCCCCGCAGCGTCATGGCCCGAGCGCGACCCTGGTCGCCGCCAACGCTCACGCAGATGATCCAGCAGCGCCGTCGTCTCCCGTTCTAAGAAGGTCAACTCGAACCCGACGTCCACCGGCACAGCTCATTATGGATCCTCATAAGAAGGTCTACGACGTCCAGAGAAACTGAGGCTCCCGTGCATACCTCACTGTTTATGCTTATTTTTCTCTCCCTTGTTCTCTGTTCTCTTCTCTCCTTTTCCTCTTATGCTCTGTACTTGGTCTCCAAGTGGGGGAGGTGTTGTGTGCTGCTCGTCGCGCACACGACGACGATCGCAAAAGCAATGCTTTCGAAAGCGATGCTGGCTCCCGCCACGCCCGGCCTGGCGACGGTAGCCTAAACACTCCTGCGTCGTGTTTGCGATTGCTATTGTTCTCTTTTTCCCCCGTACGCTCACCATTGTTTCTCCACGTTCTTGCTCTGTATGTAGGTACCCTTTGCCGTGCTATTACGTGTACTGTTACTAGATAAAGGTTTAATTACCCAGTTTGAGGTCTCTCCCCGCAAGCGCTTCCCGCGTGTCGCTCCACCCCCTTCGGACACAACAGAGTTGAACGTTAAAAAAAAGGTCAACCTGAACATTTTAACGATTGTGACGGAAATAAATACTCATTTTTCTTCAAAATATAGTTTTGTCAATCAAAAATTACAAAATCCGTAGCTGATTCTATTCATCTTCTTTTTATGCTTGTCAAAATTGAGCGTTTTAAAGACTAATTTATACATTAATTTATACACGATTACAATAGAAGCTCAAGAGTATTCTGGTGGTGCCGGAAAAACCTTGTCCAGCTCTTTTTGTCTCGGCTTCTTACCCTTTAACTCGCTGACAATTTCATGGATCTCTCTTGACTTGGTTTCTGGCAAATAAAAGAAAAGAACAACAATCGAAATCATCGATGGCACTATATAAAGCGGAATAAACGCGTAGGCGTCAATGGCGTTGTATAGAGCAGGATTGTAAATGTTGTAATGACCACCACAATTGTGTTGATGGCGTAGCAGATTGCCTGGACCATCGAGCGGTGACGTTGAGGCACCAACTCTGAGCTCAGGAACCAAGCAATGGGTCCAACTCCGCAACTGTAAACATATGAGATTTAGAAGTGTGGTGAATGTACTACGCTCACCCATAAGTAAAACCGTACAGCAGGAAACAGGCCAAGCATCCATATTTGGCCCAGGCAGCAAAAGTGTGGATGCCATAAAGTACACAATAGACGATTAGTGACATAGCGTTAAGGAAACAGAAGCTGATCAGCATAATGCGTCGGCCAAACCTGAAAGCGTCATAAGCACAAGGTTTCAAATTACAAATCTTGAATGAATTCAATTTCTTACTTAAAAGGTGAAACTAAAAAGCTAATAACTTGCAACTTTTAATTAAGATACCTTTCAATACAAACCGCACCCAAGAGTGTGCCAATCGTGTAGGTCAGTGCCATTGCAGTAGACGACCATTCCGCAACGCTGTCATCAAGGTTTATTTGTTTTAGAAAATGGGTTGAAGAGAGCAGAATAGACCAGAGCGGAACAGTATTCTAAAATGTTATACTCAATTCTTGCTCATGGAACTCGTTTACCTGGAGCGTAAAGCATCCAAGCATGACAGCTTTACGCAAGTAAGGAGTAAAAAAAATTTCCTTTAACGACGAGGTTTCAGCATCATCTTCTGCTTCTTTGGCAATTTCCTCCAAAACACTGTCAACATCTGCATATTGTCCTTGGAAGAATTTTATTGATTTAGCAGCAGCTTCCTTATCGCCCTTTACGATAAACAGGAATTTGGGCGTCTCCGGTATTGGAAACATTGCAATCACTGAGAGTGTACCTAAAGCAGCAGTCGTGTGCCTTTTTCTATATTTCTGTTTTTCCAAGCGGAAACTTACAAGGCGGAATGGCAAAAGCCAGTAAATAGCTAACGTGATTGCCAAAAATGCTTTTGGTTCCGAGAAACATTCCTAAAACACACATAGTCGCAAAGGAAATTTCGCTTAAGAAGCTTAACAAGCCACGGAGATGAGTTGGAGAACATTCCTAAACGCTTATTTCAGTTAAACAGTAAAAAATGCTTTACCTGCAGATAGAGAATGTTAGCTTGATAAGTGACCGCGGTAGCGACTGATACCAAAAGCCGTCCGATAAACAGCAACTCGGGCATATAGAACTGAGTTCCCACAAAACGAGCCACTGCGGCAATCAAACTCAAAATATTCATTACAATAAAACCGACTAAAACAAGCTATAAAAATGAAAATGCTTTAAAATATTACCTTTCCGGCCATATCGATCATTTAGAACAGGACTTAACCAAACCCCAAAAAAGAAGCCGACAAACCAAATGTTAATGATCAGGTTCCAGACCCAGTCGTAGGTAGCCTCGGTAAATGTCCATCCTGAAGTTTGAAAGTTAATAATTAAAAGCTTTTGCTATCAATGTTAGTAGATATAAACGCTCTTGCGTGTTATTCTTTGCAAGAAGTTGTTAAAAACTTGACCCAAACGACTGATCTTATGCCAACGAATGCCAAAAAGCTGAACTCAGTTGTGGTGTAGCGACGTTAACTGCCGCGCTGAAGATCCCGGTCCCAGTCTTGTCGGCGTCCTTTGTTTTCTCTGCTGTTTCTGTTCGCACAGAATTTTTGGCGAACGGAAAGCACACAAACTGCTCTTCGTTAAAGGGATGAGATTTGTTTTTTTTCTTTGAAAGTTTTCATTAAATTTCAATTAAACGATATTAACTAAATCAACTAAACGTCAACATTTCCATATTTTTTTATTAGAAGATTATTAATAAAAGTGGTAATTTTGAAAACTTGAAAGACATCCGAAATACTTAATTCAAATGACCAACCTCTCTTAACAAATGTTTCCTTCAAGTAATCCTTAAACCCATCTACAGGAGTGTTCAAGTAAACCGTGGAATACCCGTACTGAAAGTTGCACGAGTAGGAAATAACAGTACATATTGCAAATAGTTTTATAGTTGTGAGTACATCCATTGTTCCGGCAAACGTTTTGAACAACCTTGTTTTTAAGAGCTGAAAAGATTAATGATGAACGGCCATTGATTGACAGCAGGGCAAACAGATTCTCACTTCTACTTAGCGTCACAAGCTCGAGTGTGACAAAGTCTTATCAAGACGCCGTTTCCGTCACAGCTAGGGCTTCCGATCGTTAACTTCAAGACCATAAATATTTCCACGGTGAAGCAATGATTTTTTGACGAAACTGTTACTCACAAACAATCCTTGCATTACTTTAACTTAAAATCTATTTTTACTACTTTCCGGAAAACTGATATTTCATAAAAAAAAGTTTGGTTTCACTTATTTTTCAAAAAAAGTTTTAAATTAGAATGAAATATTTGAAAAATAAAAATGTAGCAAATATGTCTGAAGTATCAGGGAATAGGTTATCATAACACGATGACAGTCATTTGCTGAGCACCCAACAGGCCGTTTTGTTATTCTGCATTAGAAGTTAAAACTGGAATTGACAGGTAGTTCAGATACAGATCATCGATCTGGCGGTTAATCATCAAAGGATTAAAATGTGTTAACGATAAAAGACGATAACAGTCCATAACTACTCTGCTTGCAGAATTGTCAAATAACGAAAACGTCGGGTTTAAATCTTAAAATACTTAAATATAGATAGTTAGATGTGTAAGTTAAAAATTTTCATTGTATATTTATTCGTTTCAGATTTTGTCGCAAAAAAACTTATTGGAAAACTTTTCATACTTCTATTCTTATTTTTATCTAAAATTGTCGATAGTCTTTTAGTGCAGCGCACTAGCAAGCAAACAGCCAAAAAACAATAAATTTGGTTCAGATGAAGTTTTCACATTTGATCAACAAGTAGGTTTATGGCACTGTACGCAATTTCAAGAACAAAAGGGCAACAAAAGAGATTTATATTTTGTAGACGGAGAACATCAAATAGACCACAATCTACAGGGTGACACAAAAAAATACTCCCTGCGGAACCAGACAGGAAGGATGTGTCTGATTGAGGAGGGAGCTGTATGGGAAGAATCATTTTGACGCACCTGCAGACGTAAGATCGATCGGCCAGTTGTTCGCGCCTTCTCAATAAAAGCCGCTGTGGGCGATAAGGCAACGTTTCAACGACAAATCCCGAATGAGTGGAAAGTTCTTTCAAATGAAGACGTAGGGGAAGGCATTCGAATCAAGAGAAGACGGTAAATTATCGATAACAAAGTCCTTTGTGCTGTTTTCCGTTTAAAAAGACATAATTTAATCACTTGCTCTGCTAAGACAAGTTTATTGCAATAAGCTACTTTGAATCAGTGGAACTATTACATGTACACACCATTGGCCCTAACCTTGCCTTGGAGTTTCTTCAAACAGTTTTCGTTTGCAAAAATAACTTGGGGTGACGTCGCATTCAAATTTCACTCTACTTTGGGTTGCTCGCGCATATATATTTAGCTCCTTCAAATACACTTGATTCAGTGTTCATTTATAGACTTTGAAAGCAATTCAAATGTGAGAAACGCCTTGCTCCGATCGTTCGAAAAGACTAAGCACTCATTTGTACGCTCTTATCAAACATTTGCACTTATGATGTTCTATTTTTCAATCAGATTGTTTGCACAACTTATTTAACTATTTTTGTTAGAAAACAAATGTTTGCTCTTCAAACAATTTCTACAAGACCAACAGCTGGGGTTTAAAAAATCTGATATTGTCTACAGATGTGAGGTTCCCAGATCAAGTGAATTAGAGAGCGGAGAGTACAGGCAACAACAGAACCAGGTTTACAGTTTTCAAAACCACATTGAAGTAATACTTTAACCTTAAAACACAAAAAAGCATTAAAACAAGAGTCACATTTTGCGTACGCTCCGTCGAGCTACCGTAAAGAAACGTGAACACATAAAGTTTAAGGGAATACTCATTGTAAGCTCCATTGCAAGAAGCGTCTTGGCAAATCTAAACCAAAAATTTTCAATTTACAGGTTAACTGACCTGCGTTATAAAAAAATCGGGAATTACTTGAAACCGCCTCATCTTGAAAATGTCACTGATTAAAGCATGGCACTCAAAATATGAATCGGACCCAGTGCTATAGCGACATCCAATGAGTTATAAAGAACTGCGTGCAAAAATATCCTAGAACCACATTTTCTGAATAATATTCGAACCCAATAATTGTTCTCAAAAATGTTTTCGTTCGGTTAAACCTGTTCTTAATTCATACCATAAGTTTTTCAGAAAGATGCTTCTAGTACATCTGTACAAACATGGCAGGGGCAGAATCATAAAATATGAAATACTATGAGAGATATCACATGGAACTAAGAAGAACAGGTACACCCAACATGACTTGGTTTGGGTTTGTTGTCGACGAACAGGAAGTTCGAGTAGTTTTCCAAGGACTAACAGTTATACAAGATCCAAGAACAAGCGCTATCCAAAAGCATATGTTAAAACTGGAAAAGTCAATTGTGTGACAATAAGATGTCAGAATCTAATGAAGTCTTATTTTCAGCCATCTAAAAAGCGATTATATTTTTAATAAGGTCAAAAAAGTCACTTAATCACATTCTAAAACAGTAACTTTAGGGAACGAAGTCTGAGTTGTAGCCTTACTCCAAATTGTCTTTTGTGACTTTTAAAGTATGCGTTGAGACTGGTTTCCAGTGGGTAGCAGTTCGCATTTTCAAATCACATGATTGTACTATAAAGGAAGAACTAAAGATTATGCCGTTTTAATTCTGTTATTTTTTTATCGCCACAACAAAAGCGGGCAACGTAATAAATTCCAAAGTTTCAGATGTCATTAAGTGATAATTGTTCTGCTAACGGGTTAGCTAACTACTTTAGGGAGGTGCTCAACGATCGCTGAGGTCGTCATTTTTTACTATTTTACAATAAGCGACGTTTATTTTATTACCATTGGCATGTAATTAGCACAAGACAATAAAAACAAAAGCAACAGGAAATTAAAAGCAATGAAGGTGACTCAGTGTGTAGGCTACTATCAGGATGTCACATTAGGGAACAACTGACATACAGGATCCTCAATCTCGTTCAATCGCTGCATAGGAGTAATTGGACCACAATATCGTTTTGTTCGATTGTTCTGGTACAGCTTAGTTCCAAACGCTCGCCCGTTTACGGTAACAATGCTCGTGTATGAATCACGCTCTCTAAGCCGTATTTGTATTTGCTCCAACTCATCAATGTCGACATAACAAATTAAGAAGAAAAGTAATATCAGAAGCTGGGTGAACGCGACCATGCAACTGGAAATAATCCAGACCTCCCGGAAATAAGGCAGTAGGAGAAATATAATAATAGTCAAAGTCTGAAAATTTGTGCGCTTATAGAAAAAACCAACTTGTGTGTTAGGTAACCTGTGATGCCAAAGTAGGAACTAAAAAAGCTGTATGCTCACAGAACAGACCAATTGCAAGTGTTGCCAATCCAAGCGCTGTAATCATCCAAAACAGCAGTAACAACAAAGAATTCCAAATGTTCTCAATAAGTTGATTTAGTTGGTACCTGAATCTTGGTTTTAAGTTATAAAAATTAGCGACTCACTCTGATGAAAACATGATGAGACCCCATGTAATAACAAGCAGCTTTCCCAGTTCCGTAATACCAACACCTACACCAATAAACTAAAAATGACTTAGAATATTTTACTAAAAATTGTGTCAAACCTTTGGATGACCGTTAAAAGATAGGTCCAAGAAGCACATCGTTCTGTGATTGACTATTGAGAGTATACACCATGTATCCTTTAACCAAATAATATGTGCATTAGGTTAATTAGTTCTTTTGGGTAACTTAATTACTTCAGTGCTCAATAAGCGCCCACATTTAGAGGAATTACAAAACGATAGATCGAATGCTCTAAAAGCGGAACTCGCTAGTCCATCAAAAAGTCCGAACAGAAGAAGTCATTGTTACTGCAAGCGTTTAAATGTTTGGACATTTGGCAACAGTTTTTTTATTACAACACAATACCGTAGATTATAAGACACATGAAATAATTAAACACGTTCAAGACAAAAAGTCATGAAAAAAGACGTATACCAATATTAATGAATACATTTAAGACAAATGCACCAAAAGGGTTGAGTAACTTGCCGGACAAGCCTATGGCATCGTACTGCTGACTATAAAAGCACATTTGAGAAAAAGTTGGCGTCTCCACAGGAGAGGCAACTTGCTCTCACGGTAAGAATACATACACTCACAATTTACAAACATAAAAACACAAAGTTTACTTTGAGCAAGAGCAATACTTATTAAATAAAGACCAATATTGAGGAAATGAGATATGAAAAATGGTTACCAGTATGCGAATATTTTGAGATACTTTTACAAGAAATGCATAGAGGAAAGTCATTCACCAAGGCACAAGTCGATTCAACGATATAAATCCTTGGGAACGTTCGGGCTGGGAAGATTCTGGGGTCAAAATTCCAAGACTGATTCCAGAGTCGTCATTGCTTGGGACAAGCTTCTTGGAAGCGATAGGCACATACTCACAGGACGTCTCACGAATGTCTTCCGAACGGCGCCGTTTGGATCCAGAAGTACGTAGAACAATTGGACAGGGACGATTAGGCGTCACACGAAGACTTCGACGGCCATGAGGAGAGTTTGTCGGAGTCCGTAGCTGCTTGGTCTTAACTTCTTTTTCAAGTTCAGCTTCGTGGGCAAAAATAATTTCAGCAGAGATGGTTTCTGTAAAGCGCTCGTCGGAAAAATCGTTTTGACGCAAACGATCGATAATTGTGGCGTAGAAGCTGACCATATTCTAAATAAAATAAGTGTTAAAACGAACATTTTAGAATTTAACTAACCTTATCAAGGCTGGTAGACTTGAAAACAAGGTCTCTGGCCTTGGCCTCAATTTTGCTTTTCTCCTTTGTTGTCACATAGAGAAGTGCCAGTGCTGCTTGATGTGATGGAAGGAGGGTGGCAAGTTCGACGTCTGAAAATTGATGTTGTTAAAAATCAAATAACTTCCAAAATGACTTAATTTATTAGCCTGATTAGTATGCTTGAAACGACATTATGACACACTTCTTTCAAGTTTTTTTGGCGTTCTCAGTGGAAGGTCCTCGCTCGAGCGCGGTTAAAAGAAGTGACCTTTTTAAATGAACAAAGTATCGGTTCCACAAAAGTGTCAAGCGTTAATAAATAAGCGCGAGTCGCCAGGAGCAGCAGTCCATTAGATGCATTAAGACAGGCTACTTGCATGAACACAAAATCAAAGTAATTCGAAGTTTTCGGATGTTCTTTTAACAACGCTTTCAAGTTTGCGAAAGCAGACTGGCGCCAAACGCGGTTTGCCGATGCACTCGATGCACTTTCCTGCACTTTCGTTGACATTTATAGTGTCTGACTCAGGTATGAGATGTCTGAGGCGCGCATTCCACAAAACAAAAAACAACGTTGCAAAGATTTTTAGATTTGAAAAGTTTTAAATTTCAAGATAATGTTTAATTAACAAAGTGTTGTATTCTCCTTATTTGCGCAAGCAAACGCAAAAGGACCCGACTGCTTATCTGTCGCCAGACATCAATGTTGAACTTTTGTTTTTAGATGAACAGGGTGTCGCCGCATTGAGGACGGGGCACACGCTAAATAAATCTTCCTGCGCGTGCATATAATCTGGTTGTTGATCAAAGCGAATTGTGATTTAATGCATTTATTTGCGATCTATGCGACCTCAATGGCACGCGCCTGACATCGTCAAAAGTAGCCCACCTACCGTAGTCCAATCAGCTTGGCAGCCGCCTAGTATTTTTGCACTAAATTAGTTTGCTAATTGAACAAATAAGTTTGCAAATCTTTGGTTGTGCCGAATTCCATAAAAGACAAGCGCCCAAAAAAGTTTCGGTTTACAAAAATCAACTCTCAATTTTTCCTTCTTTCGGTAATGTGTTTGCTAAGCTAATGTGTTTACTCTCATCTAATATCGGAGGCCCGCTGACCTGACCATTCGGACTCGCGCAAGAAGTGGCCTAAGTCGAATGGTTTGAACGCAACATAATCTTGCGTAATCGGAAGAGGGGTCATAAACAAAAGAAAAGTTCCGTATGCCTCGCTTTTTTCCAGAAGCCAGTCAACCATAAAACTGACATTTGCATTTTCAGTTTTTGTACTGAAATGGCTTTTTTCCCTGCAGTTGATTTTGTGTCTTCTCTTTCCCACGAGCATAAAAGATCAACCGACAACCACTTTTGTCGATGTATCATTTAAGGCGGACGTGCTGTCTCGTCATCTAGTCGCCAGCATACATTATTCATAAACTCAAGGCAAAGCAACCGTTGTAAAACACTAATTACAACAGTTTTTTAAAGGTCAATGTCTCTGTTTAGATTAAAGATGTCTGCTCCCGTTGCGCATTGCTTCTAGATAATATGATTAAGTCTTTGAGGAAGAATGCTTATTGCAGCAATTTTGCAGAATCATTTATAAGCCAGCAGTTGCACTTCGGTTAATTAGAGTTATCCCACAGTATTCCGCTGTGCGGTAGCTCTCGCGCCATATTGTTTCTTTGTTCTGATGTGAGCAGTTGACTATACCGCGGAAACGTTTTGAAACAAATGGAGAGGACAACTGGCCTTGTCAATTGATTTTTACAGTCACTTGACTTTTCTCCAATCTCTTCTTGACGTTAAACCTGCTTCTTTTTATCAACTGCCCAAAAAACCTTTTTTTTAATGATCTTCCTGTTCCCAATGTATTAAAATTGGACGATGGTCAACGCTTAATGAATCAGGCGGCGGATCGCAAAGCTTCATTGTTGTCCGCACGGAGAGCAACGCGCAGACGGTGGAGAGCACAGACACACACAGAAGCGCAAAGCATTGCGATACGCAGCCGGCAGCAGATGTTTCCCGCGTGTTGCGCCCGGCAGACCGGATTAGCGTTAAGATCTGTGGAAGCACGTCGATCTTCGCACCAAAAATTTGCATACGTAACCGAACACCTGCTTTTTTGAACGAACGGCAGCCTCGTGTTGATGGGACTAAGATATAACAGCACGTTTATGTAAGCAAAAAAACATTTTTGATTCTGTTTGGCTTTTAATTGTACTAAATCTAACGTCAACTGTCAGTTTTTAAAATATTTAAGATTTGTTCGCAATGTCTGAGAAGGGTGAGAAGAAAAACGGGAGCCTGCCGACAAAACGAGTGCACAAAGAAAAAAACCAGCGTCCGACGGCGCTGAAAAGTGAGAAAAACGATGGATTGTTACCGATAGCACCCAAAGACAAGAGCCGGTATGTGGTCTGCGGAGAACAACGCTAAAAGGACAAAATGAGTGGATATAAGAACAGAAAAATCTGATCCAATCCGGTCATAAAAGCATCTTTTCGTATTTAGCCTCGTTTTTGTTTGCCTTTGGTTTTCAGCACAGCGCGGTAGGTCCCTTTTTGAATGCAAATTTAACTACACGCAAAGTTGTGTCAAACCATGCGCACGAGCGTACCGTTAAGACTAACGATAATAGTTTGCCACACCGGCGCGAGCAACTTAGATGATTGAAAGGAAGAGGGGTGATCACCGTTACGCAAGGCAGCGCGTCCTCGAAGCTCATGTGTTGCCTCACACGTGTGCAAACGACTTCGCCGTAGGGAAAGGTTGAAGGAAATCGATCAAAGTTCCATGAGGTAATCGGACATGGGTAAAACTTAATGGGACGTAAACCAGTTGACATTCTAAGGGTTGTCTCGGTGGTGGGTCAAACCGGCAAAAAAGGTCTTCTCGTTTAATTTTTTTGCGTTGAAAAAATGTCACAATTTTTTCGCAAATTAATTTTCATGACAAGCCATCTCCAGTGTTCAGTCCAACGCGAGTCCAGTGGAGTTTTTGTCGCGTTTTTTGCCTTGACATGACCGACATCACACTCAAACAGAAGCAAAAAAACCGTGCGCCAAAAAAGTGGGAACGAAACGATTAGAGCAGATTTAAATTAAGTCGCCCCCACTAAGTTGTTAGACGCTTAAAACCGACAAAAAGTACGCATCAACACCCTCAACTTGCGTTAACATAGAAAACTCACTTTTTTGCATGTGATGGATGCAGTCGCAGAAGGCGCGATCCGTGCTTCCAATCTCGGAATCTCGTATAACGAATTGGTCAAAAAATTCCATTGCAGTTGCAGCGCAAAGATTCCAGTCTAGCTTATTGACGGTCAACATTTCCCAGCTCTAAATACACAAGGTCTTATCAATTTCTCCGAAAAAACAGCGGCACAAACCATTAGCTTGTCGACTGACACGGCGCCATCGGTGTAGTAGCAGAGCCTGTTGGCCATCATCGGCTGCGGTGCAAGAATTTTCGACGCCAGAAAAAGACATGTGGTCGCTAGTACTTGCACATCCTGTTTTCGCAAGTTGTGTACAGAGCAAAATCTGTCAAAGTACGAGATAGCCAGAGGAACACTGTCGGGTCACACTTTTCGGCTTCGCAGACCTTTAAAAGATTTAATCTGTTAAAAAACTTGAAATATTTACACACGTCGTAGAGCCAGCAGACCGCTTGTCTGCGAATCGTTCGGTTGATGTCGGTCTGGATCTTCTCAAAAAAGTCATGTCGCGGTTTCGTCAATTTCTCGGAAAACATCATAGACTCAAAGCATCGGTTATCAAGATGAACGGTCTTGTCAATTTCGGGCAACACGGAAAGATATCCAGGAGTGCTAAGCTTCTTTTCCAAGAACTGCTCATTGTGCCTCTCCGTTTGGACCTGAACGAGGACACGTTAAGTGTGATCAAGCGAGCATAATCGATATGGTGAGGTCATTTAACAAGCGAGCTCGTCGCTTACGCAACAACCAACAAGAAGAGCAACTTTCGTACAAACCACTGACCTGACAACTATGGGGAAAAGTGATGTTTCGAGCGGTTGAAGCTCTCAATGCTCCATTTTTGCTTTTGCGCCGAGTTTGAAGGACGTTTGGCTTCCTAAAAATTTTGAATTATTAAACATCCGTCTTTAAAGCAAAAAAGACCTGTTTGTTGTTTCTTGAGATGTTGATGGAGGTGACTGGTCTAACCGCTCAGTGCACAACAAGTCAGAATCTTCTCGAATGACTAATTTATCCGAAAATGGTCCGACATCGAAGACATTGTTGATAGCGCAAAGCGTCCCCTCGGCCATGAGCTCTCACTCTCACAGAATTCGAGTGACTCAAAAGAGTGCCGAAGACAGTCCGTGCGTCAACTCCAGAAGTACCACTTGTAGAGTCTAAAATTGAAACCTTAAAATGTGTCTAAATGATTGTAGCGCGGCTAAAAACACGCATTTTTGCAAAATTGCAAGGAAAAAAAATGGCACGGCTACTCATCGGAGGGTTTTACCCATCCTGTCCGCCAAGAAAAGGGGCGGCGTACTATCTACTTCTCTCCCCCGTCGCTCAACCATCTCCTTTCCCTGTCTCCCGAATAGGCGGGACTACCTCTTTCTTTATTGATGACGACACGGTGGAGACGAAGTGCGAGTATCAAAATGTCTGTTACGCCAAGTGAGCGGCACCGAACAAGATCTTCTGATCAATGGCATTTACGTACCAATTATGACTGCCGGTTGTATAACAGCATAAAGAAAAGAAGCCGCAAAGTAGCGGAATAAAACGTCATAAAATCATTAGAGCGAGTTCATAAAATTTGAATTTAATGAGCTCCAATGACTGAAACCCACAAAATTCAAAAAAATCAATTCTTTATTTTTAACAAGGATCAATTGCTTATAAAATTCTCCTGAATGATTTCTAAAGTATTTTTTGTAAAACGGTGGTTAAAGCAAAAACTCAAATTTTTGAATATCTCCAACTCCGAACCGCAGAAACACATTAATTTAAAAAGTCGATAATATCGGCACAAAGGATAAAAACGTTGACATATTGGTGGATGTCTAGACGTCAGTGCGTTGAGGAAAAACTTGTTCTCACCTCAACACGTCGGACACGCGCAACATTAGGGCAAACCGATCACCTTCTCGACTGCATTCTTTGTCTAAGCGACTTTGGTCAAGTTTGTTACCATACCGAACGTTGAACCTTTGAGTAAGACGCCACATGTACGCATAATTACCTTGCGACGGCGTAACCCAGGTACCAAGTTTGTTCAAAATCCATTGTGAAACGTTTTTCACCGTTATCTTGATGTCCTTGACAATGCCTGCGGATAGCCTCCCAATGTTAGTGGACGTCATTTACTCACGCGCAACACGGGGCGCCTGCCTTGTGTGTTTATTAGATGTGAACTGTCGAAGAGCAGTTTAGAAAACAAAGGGTGATTAGCGCAAATGTTGCAACAAGTTTACGGGTCTTGCGACTTTTGCTAAACAACTGCGCTGAAGCTAGATCATAAATTCCCTTTTTGCAAAGTTATCAACAGTCAAATTTAAACAATTCAAAAGCATAGGAAAAATGGTCAAAGCGGAATTTCAAACAAAGACAATGATCGAGCGAACAGACGTCAGACGTCTTGTATTGGTAGAGGAAATGCGGCTATCACCAAGCACAATATCACTTCCGGTTTCTTCAGAATATTTTTGATTGCCATATACATTGTAAAACAACCAAGAAAAAATTCTATAAAATTTTAATAATTTTTAAAATATAAATTTATCATTGATTTTAATTTTAAAAGTAAAGTTTGCTCTAACCGATTCTGTCAACTATTGAATTTAAATAAAGTTACAAACATGTCTTTCAAGTTTAATGGTGGAGCTAAGTGTTGTTTTAACAAATAAAAATTTTAATTAAAAAATTTTTAATGTTTATTTTTTTGTTCTGTTTCAACAGCACCGTCTCTTCTCCACCTATATGTGGTCACCACTGCTTCCATAGACTATACCTCTAAGGTGCGCTGCTTACTGATAAGAAGGGTGAACTATGATAACAAAACAAACAAAAAAATAGCTGAAAAACTCAATGCGCGAAATCGATTTTACGAACACAAAAATGTGATAGGTAGAACAGACAAGGGCATACCGACAACTTGAAGTGCGAAAGGAGTAAACGGCAGTGCGAAACACATTGCACTTTATGATCACGATTGAAAGGTACAGGATGGCGCATTTAGCGTTAAACTTTTCGTTTCCCATGCGGTCAGCTGAGGTTTGGCGTCGTCCCAGAGTCGCCTGTCACACAGTTGCGCATTTTTAGCAGACGGTTTCGCAACAAACCATTTCCTCACAGGTTTAACACACAATGTTTTCGCAAACGTAAACATGGTTTGTGGGAAAATCAAACCATTTTCTGAGATCGGAAACGTTTTCGCGCACAGTAAAAAAACGGCAAAAAACGGGGACCATAATGGGTCTAATAAAAAACCACAAACAATTTTTCTTTAATTGAAAAATTAGCAAACATGGAAAAGTCGCAAAGACGCATTGTTAATGCGCTAACCACTTAACAGACGAATCGAAGGACCCCAGTTTCTTATGAGACTGTTATCACCCTTTCAAAAGTGCATAATACAGGGTGGCACACGCAAACGCGTAAAGGCACCGAGCACCCCTTTAAACGCACACCTCAGGAGGACTTTATGTGAGCATGAGTGATTGAAAAACAATAAAACAAAGTTCAAATTGTTTATCGCAGATTTTGGATTAATGTTCTAGGACATGCTAAATTGGTGATTAGTGGCGGTTAAGGTCAAGTCACGACTGTCCGACTGTGCGGGACGCGTAATAAGTTTTCGGTGTCTTTGATGAGTGCGGCACGTGGCAACGTAACAACCTCATTTGTTATATGAGTGACAAGGAGCACATGGCGCATGTCCGTGCAGGTGTTCTTAAAACTTATAGCCCTATAAAAAAGGGCGGCTTTGTCTGATCTTTAAAAAACGAGCGCAGTGATCAAATGGCAAGAAGGTTGCTGAAAGTTTGATTTATTTGCAAACTGGTCATAATTTTTGTTCATTCTTTACATCTAATAAAACACTAAAGCGAATTTCAGACTTATACCTTGTTTAGTATTAAACATTTTTAAGATATAGTTTATTTTTGGATACAGTAATTAAATCAATTTGGCTTTCTACCAAATCTTTACTAAAACTCAACTTTGTCAAAATTTGTTTTTCTGCAGTTTTTCTAATCAATAAGTTTTTAAGTTCAACAAAGCGTCAAACAAAAATTTTAGCTAACAGCGGCTTCTAAATTAAATTTTTATGTTGGGTTTGGTAAAGTTTAGTATGACCATACCTTTTGATTTTACGTCAAATTAGGCTGAAAAACGAGGAACGAGAAAATTCTTAACAGCACGAGAACCAGTAAGCAGTTAAGACGATAAGATGACGTTCTACGTCGCCACCGGTTGATAACTTTTTGCGGATGAACCGTAGAAAAGTGCAACTCATTAATGACCTCTGTCTGGGCTTAATCGAAGGTGCAGAGAGATAGAGTGCCGACGCCCCTTAATTGTTGCATTTTGTTGGTTATCACAGTCAAAGGCGGTGGGCAAAAACGCCGCAATCCAGGGAAGGCAACGATTTACAAACGCCGCTAGTACGTTGAAAAACTAGGTTTGCACTTTAAGTACACATACCGATAAATCCAAGATAGCTTATGATGTACGTTATAATTTACACACGATGGGCGTAAACACTAGTGCTTAAAGCAACCATGCATTTAAACAGACCACATTTAATAAGAAATAATTGAGTAATTTAGAAGGTGCATTACTATTGCTACAAATGTATGAATGAATCGTCACATTATACACCAAACCGTCGATCTAAAACAACCATTGTTTGAAAAACGTTTGATATAAAAATTTTTTAAAATAGATGTAAAAATATATTAACTAGGCTTAGATAGTAATAGGTTAACATTAGAGGCTTAGAGAAACACCGTTCAGTTTATTTTTAAAATCTTTACAGGCAACATGAAATTTAGATATTGTATGAACAGGTTTGGAAACATTTGAAGTACTTACTGGCCTAATTGTGGCAGATATCCAAACGTATATACCGTCACTTGCATGTTATAACATCAACTCTTTTACGTTTTAATTTTGAATTTATGCTTTTTACATTATGCTTTTTACTTTTTACTTTTACATTTTCTTTAATCAAACAAAATTTATTTGAAGTTGCTTTGAGAAAAGAGGCTTTTTGTGGTTATTGCACAATCAATAGCGCATGTTATTTTGTAACGTGAAACACAACCCAGTATTCCAAAGTTGTTGTTACTAAAAACGATTTTCAAATTTATTACTTTTGGTTGGAACTTTGTCAGCAGCCGACACTCAACTAAAACATCGTGATGACCTATTTTCAAAATTAAGTTGCAAAAAAAGGCAAGTTATATGCAAGTGCACGCTTGATGTTAAGTGTGTAGTGAGCGAGCGACCTCGCTTCATGGAACCGCCGACTGCACGCGTCGCAGCAGCAATACATGCCAACATTTCGATTTCTTTGTGCTCACTGTCGTGGGCTTATAATGTAAAATTTTCAAGAGCATTTAGAGCATTTTTATCGGTGTTTTCAGTGTGTTATCAAAAAAGGTTTGCCTTGCTTAAGTAATTAAGTACATGTGTATTACATCAGAAAAACAGCCATTGAAGCCGAATTAAACTACTAAAACTTCGCATAAGGTGTTCTATTTGACGCTTAATTAAGAACAGCCAAAACTTTTATTACATAGATCTACACTGTTCCTTTCAATCGCACATTCACAGATCCGTGAGTTCTTCTGTAGATATTGTTACTTAACAACAAACACATAAATAAGAGAAATAACCGGTGGGAATTGCCTCAGTTTGTTTCCGTTTTCTTCTTTAAAACTTTTTATAGTCATTGCTACTACACACCGGTCATGCTTAGACAAAAGTTCAGAAAAACAACAATGCCAAAGCAAGAGCGTGACAGCACATAACATTGTAATACTGATATTGCCTTACAGGAAAACTAAATAATTTGGTAGTATTAGTCGTCAAATTTAAAGTTTTACCTTCTGATTTTTTTGTTTTTTACATATAGTTCAAAGTCTTCAAACATCCTATCTGTTTTGAGCACTAGTATTCATGGGTAAAATGTTTTCGTAAGTTCATTTTCAAAAAATGAACTTACACCACAATCCCCAATTTTGCAAACCTGTCACCAATTATCGGCCAAAAAACTATCTGGCCGAAGCCAGTGTCTGGAATGCATTACTTTTGCTAAACAGTGGAACTAAGACACTTGCTTCTTAAAGTTTCAAATTTTTAGAATTTGCAGTATGTGGCTTACATGTGTAGTAAAACCAGTTTTTTACAACAACATTTATTCACAGAATTTCCAGGAAAAAATTCACGGACGAAAACGACTACCACAAACAGAATGATTTGATCATGGTCACAACAATCAATTCTTGTGAAACACAAGTCAGTGTAGGATAGTATGGGTAAGACAAAAATGGTCGTAAGCGCAATTTATACTTGTTCTCAAAGAGATGGTTCATTCACAGAAGTTTGCACCACATAAAAGTGCTATAAATTAAACTTATTGCCAAAAGTGCTGTGCAAAACAGATTTACAGGGAAGAAACTGAGACCACAAGAGAAGCAAAAAGCGTCCAACGACCAACGAGGTTAAAACGACTTTTTGTACAACTATGTTTGAAGACATAACAGAGAGAAAACAGACAAAGACACACATAAATAGGGAAAAAAGGGCGAACCCTGAGTTACAATAACTTAAAAAACAGAAACAGATTGCGATGTAGGGGTTCGGAACCGTGAGACGTGGAGTGAGAGTTTACTCGGCGGCAGCAACATCCGCGGTGGGTTCGGCGACGTCATCCTCTGTCTTCTTCGCTCGCTTCGGGGAGGGAACATCGTTGCTGGTCTCGCTCTCCTCTTCCTCGGCTTCAGCGACGACATCAGCAGTACGCTTGCGCTCCTTAAAGTACACCATGAGAATTGCCAAGATTCCTGAATGCTTACTCCGTTGGGAACAGCCTCCTCGGCAGCCTTTCCGTTCTTCTCACCGTTTTCCTTTCCATTTGCCTCAGTGCTGCCATTCTCGTCTCCGTTCTCAGCGGCAGCAGGGGCCTCCTCTTCTCCATCATCACCTTCGGGTTCTTCCTCCTCACCAGAAGCAGCTTCCTCAGATCCGGATTGGCTAAATGGTTTTTCGTAAATTAAACGTGTGGTTGAGAAGACGTGACTCACCTCCCCTCCTTAGAGTTGTGAGATTCCTCGTCCTTGGCGGGAGCGACCTCGTTGGTCTCCTCCTCCTGGGGCACGGCGGCCACGGTATCTGCCTCTTCAACGCTACTCATAGTTAAGTGAGTTGGGGTAGGTTTCTGAAAAACGAGCGAGTCAGACAAAGCCGTGTTTCCTCGTAAAGACAAGCCACGCAAACGATCGCAAACACTAAACCCCAGACATAGTACCGGCCGCGGACTAGGAAAAACCCGACTAAAAAGAATAAAAACAAATTCAGAAGTATTCGTGAACGACCAGAGAAATGTATGACCAGAGAAAGAAACTGGGCGAGTGCGCCAAAAGGGCGAGGGAAAGAAACGTCGACACATCACTCACTCCGAAATTTTGTGAAAGTGGAACAAAGAGCGACCGAAAGGCGGGCACACTGAGGGACAGGAGGCTGAATTCCAAGAGAGAACCGTTCGCCAAGACGCAAAAATAGAACACTTTTCACGATGTAATAATAGACACATGTCCAGTTCCTATGGACTAATGTGTTAAAAAACGGTTAGTCAAAAGGACTGGCTACCTGTTAACAAATCAACAGGCAAAAAAGCAAAACTTTCCATTATGGCGTTCCAGTCGGCGTTTTTTTAGCAGACTGTCGGAGTATGGAAAAACGCCTTTGTTTACAGTTTTGCTTCAAAGTCTTCCTAAGACTCAATTTGACCACACCCCCAATTCCATTGACTTAAATTTTAACCACAAGCATGTGAAAATACAATTCTAGTTCTTTGACTATCAAAGGACTTTAACTTTTAAAGGATTTGATTTACATTGAAACGCTTAAAGGATTGCTACACATTAGCGCAGCAGTTTGAGAGCTCTCGGCTTTTGCCTCCGGACATAACAGAAAGACATCCATCCTAGGGAGTGAGTCCCTCGGAGTCCCGTGGCTGGCGCTCGCCAACCGCCATCGAGCGCAAAAATACGACGACTGGATGGAATCGTTGGCGCCCTGGGCGCGCCTGACGCGCCACCACCCGGCACCACAAAACAGCCAATCGGGACGCTGCTTGGCCAACAGCCAAGCCACTCCCTTTTTCCAGGACGCAATATTACGAATTGAATTTTGTGCATGCGCGGTTGCCCCCAAACGCGCGCGACCTCGCCGGGCTGAGCAGCTTGGTGGCAGCGGCAGCGCCGCGGCATCTACCACATGTCGCCCATCGTTGAGGCGGCAGCAAGAGCGGGAGTATAAAGCCGATCTCCTCACGCTGTGCTGAGGAATAGAGAAAAAGCAAAAGGGTGCGAGATTTTAGGCTCGGTGTGTTATCCACTCCCCTCTCCCCTATTCTCGCCACGCCGTTAAAACGATGCCACAAACCGGGAAATCTTTTATACAACATAGCAAACAAGCAAACAAATGCAAATTCTGTGCAATGTACAATAGCGGATAAACTATGGATTTACAAATACCAACAGTGTAGCTACATCGTGACTACAGTTAATTTTCGTTATCTCGAATAAGACACATTCAAAACCACATAAGGAGTGGATGTCATTTTCCGAAGGTTTAGGACTAAGGCACAGAGAACATATAAGTCAATCACGGAGAGATGGAACTAGTTTCTAAATTCTGTGTTTACAAAGCCAAACAAGGTTTTGCGAGGTTAGGGTGGCTGAGATACAGCAACTAATTGCTTTTCTGATTGCATAGCACTAAAACAGGTGCATCGTTCGCGTTTCTCAAACCGGCTCAGGCTTATTTGTCATAGCAACGTGACCGAAAAGCATATGCTGTTGCCTTTAGCCAACATCGACAATTCCACATACAAAACAACTTTAAACCGGTAATGCACGCAAAAACAGAACACCTTAGAAATAAACTTTACATAGAATTTTTACTTATGTTTCTGTAACCAAAATTTGAGCAGCGAAAAAATAGAGGGCAACTTGAAAAGTTGAACCAAACTATTTTTGCATTAAACCAAATCGCAATCATTTCTGTCACCAAAGAATTTACAACAAGGTTTGTTAAAATTCTATTATAGCAAAGTGAGCTAATCGATTTGGTCAAAAAATATTGTTTTCGGCCTTTGCAGAAATTGTCTAGGCTTCTTTTGACAAATTCGTCGTTTTAGTACAAAACTTTGCAGTCTGCGCACCCGCATAATCCGTCAAAAAAACTCATGGCCGCGCAGAAAGAAGACAATAGCCTCAACCATCCTTGAAGACCCGAAATCCATTCTCTCCAGTATGACCTTGAGAAATGCGCGCGGACAATTTTTTCTTGTCTTTCCACTAGTTTTAGCTATAGATGTGAGCACACAACCGTAAATTATCCTTTATTTGACGAGTGAAATAAGCATTATTTTGGTACCTGTCTTATTTAAGGCCGAAATCGATAGCGCGAAGGCAAGTTTGTCCCGTAAACAATTGGTAGAAGAAAAGTAACCGAAGAAGGTAACAGGCACAAGTTTGGTACAAGGAGGAAGAATCCGCTAGGGTTAAGTTGAAAACAGCACTCATATTGTAACACGTTGGCCCACAGCACCTGTCGAGAAAACCGTTCTGAAACGCATCTCAAACATCCTCCACTTCGCTTTCAAAAAAAGAGAATTTGGGAAAAACAAAAACCATTACCGTCAAAGATAGGTGGTCGTTTCTGTGCCGGATGGAACACACGGAACTAGGCAATTGTGATGTGATTGTTCGTGGACATAGGTAAGGCACGGATCGGAATGGTTGCGGATAAATACGGTTACGTGGTTGGACTATGCTGGACTTGACGTCCTGTGGGGTCAAACGGCCATATCGTCGGTCGCGAGCACATTAACGTTACACTATAAAAACTTGACTTTTATATAAAGTAAACGTGAGAGCCAAAGAAATACAATGGAGAAAAGGGACTGAAAAGTTCAGTTACTTAGGAGAAGATCAACGACAAATAATTGAGATGAACACTTATGGAAACACGTGACGCTATTAAATAAGCAAAGAGGGTTACGGCATACTCACCAAAAAGAGTTAATCGTCGCGACGAATTGGGCTGCAACTCGCTGACTTAGCTGATCGGCTACGGGATCGACGGAAGCGGCCGTTTCGTTCGACGCTGCTCGAACGAGACCGGCTTTGTCCGTTGCTTCGGCTTCGAGCTCGGGCACGGCGATTGCGTCCCTTATCCCGAGATTCATTAGGTGATGGAGAATACGAACCTGACCGGGAACGACTGCGGCTCCTTTCGCGACGTGGGGGAGTTCGGCTTGGAGATCGTGGGCCTTTTCCATTGGGAGACTTGCTGCGGCTTCTAGAAGGCGAATGGTCGTTCTTACGCTTAGATTTGTCGGAGCTTTTAGACTTAGACCGCTTCACATCTGGTGACGCCGAACGAGAACGACTTTTGGAAAGGGACTTGGAGCGCATTGGTGGGCAGTCAGCTGATCGGGAGGGGCTTCTGGACTTGGCTTTTTCTGCCTTGACTGGAGATCCACTGCGACTACGGCGGGCATCAGGGCTGCGTTCCTTGTCGATCTTCATAGGGGAGGAAGATCTTTTGTTGTCTT
Organism: Steinernema carpocapsae; assembly: GCA_000757645.3. NCBI lineage: Eukaryota > Metazoa > Nematoda > Chromadorea > Rhabditida > Steinernematidae > Steinernema > Steinernema carpocapsae. The sequence goes on from CM016762.1 coordinate 107,620, forward strand.
TTGAACGTTTGGGTAGAGGACTGGCACTGCTAGATCGGGAACGGCGATCAACCTTCTTTTTCTTAAGCTCATCAGCGCTGTCATAGCTAGCGCTACGGGAACGAGATCTACTGGAGGAGTGGTGGCGTTTGGGACGACGGTCGCGGCTTCGACTTTTGCTACGTCGGCGGTCACGGCTACGGCTGCGACTTCGTCGACGATCGCGGCTACGGGATCTGCGGAATCTGCCACCACTTCCTCCGCCATATCGGCCTCCATAACGAGGACGTCCTTTAGCTAGTTCTACTGATACTCTGCAATTATCTTCTTTACTTGTTTAAACCTATAACTTAACTAACCTCTCGCTCAAAATTGTCTTTCCATTTAAATCGTGAATAGCATCTTCTGCATCGCGAACCTCGTTGAATTCCACAAAAGCGTATCCGTTCTTCATCAAGATTTCTCTGATGCGACCATATCCACGGAAAAAACGTTCGAGATCGCTTTCGCGTGCTCGATACGGAACACGTCCGACGTACACTCGACTCATCTGAAAAGCATCCTTAGACATGAAGCGATAATTCTTAGCGGAATTGAACCACGCAAAATTTACGATAAGTTAGCAACGCGACATGTATGCGTAGTGAATTGCGCCACAAATGAAGGGTGCGCACCATCATCATCCATGCTTATCCCGCCTTTCGCACATCGTATACGCACATACGCACACACGCTCGCTACACAGAAAGCTACCGACGATTAGGGGACCGGACAACAAAAACAACACGGCGGTGGGAATATAGCAAACCAAAACAATTAAAGTAAAAAGCAAGCTTTAAGATAACTTAGCTTTAAGATACTTAGCTTAACCAAAAAACTGCACCAAAAAGCATTGTTTTTGTAGCACTAAATACAATAACAGCTGAATAAACAAATGTTTTATTTGTAGATGCTTGTTTACAAAACAACTAATTGAACATCACTACAACTTCAAGAGGATATGGCTCCATGTATTTGAAAACAATTTTATAATGCGCCACAAAAATCAAAGACCAGTGCAAACATTGACTAAAAGTAGCATGTCTCGATCACCATTCAGATAATTTACTATCAGAAGCAGCTGAAACAAGGCGGGGAAGAAACCCGCCAAAATCGCGATTATTTTGAATTTTCGATTGGAAAGCCGAACAGTACACCAACCAAATTGAGACTCTCGCCACGACTTTTGCCTTAGTCAGTGCTGTTACGAATCTTGGCAAGAGGCCAAGAATTGGCGCTATATTGCGAACGTTCGAATTTTGCATCTATTCTTCGCTCGCAAAATGCGGATTCACACTTTTTGCATTGCTCATTTAAGTTGCGGATACAATGTACACGTGCATTTGCGACAATGTTGCTTAGCATTGTAGCTTTGCAGAATTTTAGTGGCGTGTAGTTGCTTATGCGCTGAGCGAGTATGTATTTTCGAAGTGCCGCGTTTTTGGGTTGATTTTCGCGCGTAAAACTTGACTTGGTTTTTGCTATCTCTAAAACGTTATTACAGCTAGCTTTTAAAAGGTCTAATATGCTCAAGGCGTTTCGTGAAAGTCAATTTTTACTCTTTAGTTTGCAACATTTGAGAATACTTCTAATTTCGTGCTTTAGCTATTTTAGCAAAGCTGACTACACGTCAATATGGCACACAGCTTTTGCTTGTTGCCTGAAAACAGCATTTGCGAATCGAATAAAGTCGGAAAAAATGAATTGATTAGTTTTTAAGTTTTCTTCAGCGTAATTTAAATGCTTTACTAAACTAAAAGGCGATACTAGAAATTCAAGTAGCAATTCACTTTAAATCAAGAAGACGCTTTCTAGCTTGGCTTTCAACCGAAAAATTCGTTGTCGAGCATACATATAACTGTATCACGCGTCTTACATTAATATGAACTATTTCGGTTCAAATAGGAAGCAAATACTAGTGCAGACTCAATTTCAGATACCATCATGAAACTCGTCCGTTTTCTAATGAAGCTCTCGCATGAGACCGTGTCGATCGAGCTTAAGAATGGAACCACTGCCACTGGAACTATCATGGGAGTCGATATTGCAATGAACATCCATCTTCGCTCCGTCAAGATTACGACAAAGCTTGGTGAGCCAGTGCACATGGACGCGATATCCATCCGAGGTAAACAGTCAGCCACAATTAAGTCTTAATAATTGTTCTTTTCAGGCAACAACATTCGTTACATTATTCTTCCCGATGCTCTTCCCCTTGACACCCTGCTTCTCGACGAGGAACCCAAGAAAAAGGCCCGCCGCGGAGGAGCTGCTGGAGCTCGTGGAGGCCGTGGTGGACGTGGAATCCGAGGTGGACGTGGAGGCCGTGGAGGTCGCGGAGGCATGGGAGGCGGTCCTCGACGTGGTACTCGCTAAGAAAGCTAATGGCCGGTTGTAATTTTATTTAACCTTGTTTGTTTTTTGTCGTTGTACGGGAGATTCGATCTCTCTTTACGGTATTGTTCACGTCATTTGTGGTCTCCAATAAGTAAATTGCAAAATAAAAGCGTTCATTTTGGCACAAATTTTGTTTTCTTTAAACACCGTTTCAGCTTGATAAAAGCTGGCTTGACAATACACTGTTAGCAGCTTTAAACACATTGAATTTTGCTTTGCTTTAAGAACTGCCTTATTGTCCAAATTTTGTTTAGTCGGCGCATAAGCATTGTTTTAGCAGTTGAGCGCATGTTTGCTGTTAATGCATATATAGTTGATTTAGTCTAAAAAGCAGCATTTTTGAAAACGGCTGGTGGCAGTGTACTCAACATTCACATTTCATTGATAAAGAAAGAAGCAATTAGTTTTACTCACAAATTAGCAGCCGCGATTACCATTTACAAAATAAGACATAAGCAAGATTAGGTCAACAACACAAGATGACATGGTCTCCTTATTCTTTACGAACATCTGCAAGCTTACTGTCGCCCGCCTCATCCACAATCATGGTGAACTTAGGAGGATCGCTTTTCGGTGATGCCGACTCAGGCTCATCCTTCATCATAGTGGGCAAGTTGGTTTCAGACTTTAAGTTATACAGTTCGGACAGGATAAACAGGATAAACAAGGCCAAAAATACTGCGATAGTAGATCCTGCAAGAACTACGAACGTTGACGTTTCGGAAAGCTTATTGTAAAACTGAGTCTAAAAATTGAAAATTGTCAAAAGTCTGATAAGTTCACTGATACCTGAATTGTGAATGCACTTAGAGTGGCAGTGTAGAATGAGTCCCAGAAGCTTTTAGGCAACGTATACGTATACAGATACAAGGCGATAAGGAACAGCCACACAAGGTAAAGTGCCGCCATGACCACCATGACTGCGACTTTTCTCTTAGACTTGTCGTGGGTGAGCTTAAAAACCAATACGGTCTTGTAAGGTTTAATCAACGTTTATTCACCCGGATGAACGGCGATAGCAATGCGTATGCAAGAACAGCAAGTGTTCCAAACACTAGAGGTACTCCAATGACGCTGTAAAAATAGGAAAATACCTAAAGTCATTTTTTGGCACATTTTGTCTTCTTGATAATTTACCTGTCCGCCGTTTGACTGCGGTGAGCGCCGTCCATGTCCCAACGTAATTAGCAACGACCAAGCATAGTTGAACGAGTACAAAAAGTTCCACTCATCTCTTTGTGGCACGTAGAAGTCTAGATGACCTTCATATTGCTTCAGCGCATTTACCAGAAGTCCCTAAATGCATCCAAAAGTCCGGCTGCGTTAATCACATTTCTAAAGACTTTGTCATTTGATTATGTCAAGTCAGCTAGTTGATGTTTCATGGCAGCAAGCGTAACGACATAAGTGGCCGTTTGGGGTTACTCTAATGAGGCCATTGTGCGTGACACAAAGGCAAGTGACGAATATGTGCAGAGTCAACTGGGGAAGATTAGCATTTTGCTTAAAAATGTAACAAACATAGAATTTAAAACACTTGTTTTTGAACAATATAACAATCTTCAATTTGAATTTTTGAACTTGCTTTGTTCGACAAACTTAAACAAACCTGAACTCTCTCTGTCTGGTCACGGTCAATAATGATGAGCAGATTTTTTGTGTCGTTGAATATCCGGCTACTGATCTGTCTAGCTTGCTGTCGCCTAAAATTTATTTTTTATACCGAATAAATTTTATAAGTTTCGAAATACCTATTAACAGCTTGGTTGAGGTTCCATTTCCTAACAGCGTTCTCATGATACGGTTTTTCAAAATACACAAATGCCGACGCTCCAACAATCAAATAAATAGCAGACAAGCAAAGTAAAACAAAGGGAAGAAAACGACGGAGTGGACTGAGTACTTCCATGGGTTCATTGAAATGTAAGCGATCTCTTAAGCGAGAAAAGATGCTCATTTTGACTAAATTTTTAACCTTTGTACATTTAAAAAAACAGAAGCACGCAAATGCGCTAAAAGCAGAAGGAATTGGCTTACGACAATTGACTGGCGGCTGTGTCTCCTTTTTCGGCCGGAGGAAACACTAGCCAGTTAGCCCAGCCACTCAGTGAGGGAAGAAGAAAATTCCTCGCTGGAAAATGAGGAACCGGATTCCTCAGAGTTGATTCCCGACTGCTGTGGTCGCAAATCAGATAACAATTGGCGACAAAAGAGATTGCGCTTTGGCCAGCAGGCAAAGGCGGGGCATAATTTCCTTACAAACGATCGCAAAGTTCTTTGAATAAATAGTTCCTAAATTGTTTGAAACATGATTAGTGCGCGGCCATTGTGACGCTGTGAAACATACGCCCTCTGCGTGGTGCTGGACGAACGAAGAAGTGATAATGAAACGGATGCACGACGAGAAACAGGGTGTAGAAAAGCGAACAAATCCGCTCTCATAATATTTTCCATAGTTAGAAAAATCCATAAAAGCGCGGAAATGCCAGCAGACCATAGCAGCAACGAACGAATTTCCCTATGAAGAAGGCACATTCCTCATAATAATGGATTCTACTAAAATTTATTTCAGATGATTCTTTGACCACTAGAATTTGGAGTTACCGTCAACAACAACAAAGCAAAACTCGCAGTGACTGTAAAACTTATATTTAAAATTGGCAACGCCAATGATAATCGGAGAAGTTGCTCTCTTTGCCATATAACAGATTTGTATCGCCATAAGCGTATTCCCCTGAGATTATCTTGTTGAGTCGTTCTGAAACAAAGAGTTTAATTGTTCCATGAAACAATTTGGTGGAATGGACAGAACATAAGAAGTAAATAAAAGAAGGAATGCAAAACACAGCATAAAAAAGCATATTAAGTGTTTCATAAACGGAAGGTGTGTATAATCATTGGCCTTGGCCTTCCAAAAGGTAAAATCGCTGGCCTTAGGCTTTAGCCTTTTATGACAATACCGCTACAGACTTCTCCGTCCAGGATAATTCCGCTCCCACTTTTCCGCTTCGTATTTTACATTGCGTTTTTCCGCGTTAAAGGCCAGTTGGGCAACATCTCATGCGTTCTTTTTCAAGCCAGAGGGTACTTGTTAGTGCGATACTTGCCGTAGGCTTAGGCTTAAAAATTTTCATTGTGGTTTTTGCGCCGAAGGCGCCTGGTAGTGAGACGTGTAGGCTCGAGGCTACCTTTTCTAAACAGCGAGAATAGTAGCTCGCCTCCTGGAGCATCTTAGGCTTAGGCTTAGACAATTTCATTATACTTTTTGGGAAGCGCCGAAGGCGCGTCTGTTTGCGGCACTCACTTCACAGACAAGCTTCGCACTGTTGTATTCAGCTTATACTTACGTTTTGTCCGCAGTCAGTCTGTAAAGGCGTAAATGTCGGGGCAGAAATATCCAGGACGAAAATGACGGAGACGGAATTGTCTGCGGCGGAATTGTCATAAAAGGTCAAAGCCTAATTCCAACACTTATACCATTGGGAAGTCGAAGGCCAAGGCCAATAATTATATTTTTAGGCCCCTTTCATAAACTTGAGAGAAAGATGGTGGAAAGTTAGCAATGACATCAACGACACTGAAAATGAAAGATCACTTAAAATTAAGGTCTAACCGTAATGTCTCATAATTCAATTTCTTGAGGATAAAAACAAAAAAATGACCAACAATATTACAAATTTGTTTTAAAATTTTTGATTTTTTATAAAGTGCACTTTATCGAAAACAATGCAATACGTTTTTTTTGTGAAACACGAGTCAATGATAAATTGCCCTTGAAAACTTTAAAAAAACTTAAAAACAAAAAAGCATTATTATTAAAAATAAAGTGCATGTGAGAATGTTAAGAACATCTTTGTTGACAGTCATGAGAGAGTTGCATTTCTAGATAAGCTGTGTTTGCTTGCGTCACACTTGTCTTGGAAAGCTAAGTAATCAGCGCTTTTAATGTTTTTTAGTGTCATTAGCATGAACATTTTTAGTATTTAAAAAAAAAGAGTACCTGTCTCCCGGCTTTCTGCACCAACAGACGGCGTCATCGTCATCCGCTCGACTTCTCTGGCAAGCGTCGTTTGTAATATTTGTGAGTAGTCTCTCGCGAATAAGCACAACAAGCGCATTTTCATCGGCACATTGCTGACTGTCAGAGTGGCCTAAAACGTCACATTTTGAAACATAACACAATTTGTTTTTCTCCTAAGTTTTTGCTGCACACACCAGCCAAAACATGACTAAAGCTGCTTTCAAACTCGTGGGCGACAGCGACGGCAACAGCGACAGCAGCAGCGACAGCGTCTTCAAACTCGTGTCGCAGTCGCCGAGGTTGTCGCCGGCCTGTCGCCGGGCGACACGGCGACAGCGACGAGTTTGAACACTCCTCGGCGACAAGTTGGGCGACTGTCGCCCGGCGACACCATTTGTATGGAGAGGGCTGTCGCCGAACTTTTCGAAACGGTTCGAAAAGTCCGGCGACAACCTCGGCGACACGTGCAGTATAGGATGATTTTTGGCCAGTTTGGAGGTTTCTGAAACGATTTCGACGGGTTCTGTGCTGTTTTGCAGCGTCAGTCATGATTTCACATGGTCTTGGAGGTGTTTCACATAAATTTGCAGCGTTTCACATGATATTTTCTACAAAATTTTGTGCTCTCGTGCGAACCGATCGGAATTCCGTTCGAATTTGCGTGGAAAACACAGGAAAATCGTGCGAAATGCAGCGCTTTTCTTCCTGATTCTTCCCGCAACCCCTACTAGGCTCATATCTTCCGCGTTTGACAAAACTTCGCTCATTGTTTGGCAAATTTTTTGTCCGCTTTTGTTCCAATTCCACACATTTTAGAGGTAAAATTGGTTGCGGAAAAAATCAGGAACAAAAACTATGAATTTCGCCCGATTTTCCTTCAATTTCCGTTCAAATCCGGCGGACGGAATTCTGACCAGTTCGCATGCAGCGCGCGAATTCCGAATGAGTCGCTCCAGATCTTCCTAACAAGAATTTGGGTGGTGACGCTCACGGTGTCGCCAAGGGGTGTTCAAACTCAAAATTGGCCTTGTCGCTGTCGTCGTCGCTGTCGCCGTCGCTGTCGTTGTCGCCGACTGAGTTTGAACAGAAGTGTTTAAACTCGTGTCGCCATCGCTGTCGCTGTCGTTGTCGCCGTCGCTGTCGCTGTCGCCCACGAGTTTGAAAGAGGCCTAACCCTCTTCCTGTTATTTCCAATATATTTATAATATTTCTAAACATTTAAAAATTTACCTCGAAAACCATGTTTGACTATATAGCAATAAGATTGGCAGTTAAGTAAACTACAATGAGGGCAGTCGATACGGTCAGTGAGTAAAGTAACGTTCTTTAAGTCAATTATGGAAACCAAGCTGCTCATACAAAAGTGACACACTTGAAGAAGCACGAAAAACAGAAGGCAGACAAACGTGAGCAGCATTTCTAAATTATCTGATCACGGCATAATAGAGGCCATCACACTTTATCGCTTTCACAGAGTCCGAACGTAAGAGAGAACGCAAACAATCATTCAAATATAGAGGCAACACAACAATATCGGTAGTAGTTAAAGATAAGTGACTAGAGCGCGGGCGCCCTAGGGCAATATAAAAAGAAAAAGAGGTTTTTACGTAAATATAAAAAAATGTCAATAACATATTGATGACCACCACAAGAAAACGCTGAGCGCAAAATGGAAGCCGCGCTGAGTCGGCTTCTGTTTCATATTAGTTCTAATGGAAGCAATCGTTTGTCCCATCGTTTTTCTTCCAAAAAGAGAGAGGAAACATGCACAAATGCACAGAAAAATGAAAAACCCCCAAAAAATAGTGTGGACTGAGAAAGACGCTCTTGAGTCCCAAGAGATCAAGACTGGGCGCCAACCTGATTGATGATGTCGCATTTAATATGAATGACACTAAGCACATTCAAATTTATAGCAGATTGTCCGCAACATTGAAACAAGTGTCTTTAAAAAATATTAAAACATTTTAAATGCAAGGTTTTAACTATGAGAATATTACTAGAAGTTCAAGTTGGAGATGAAAAGTAATTACGTTCGAAGCATAAGTTAGCAGGCTGTAACGCACAATTTAGAGACAAGCACTAACGAACTCCACACGAGTACACTCGGACTATCGCCGTGTACTATTTGGGAGCAAATGCAATTGTAAGTATCCGACTATAACGTTGAGTGTTCAAAGTCCTAACGAGCACAAAGTTCTTCACCATTCACATATTTGAGTAAAACAAAACTGCGCTGTCTAGCCGATTAAGATGAAACGTGTTTACAGCCTGTTCGGGAATAATATTCCCCGACGTTTTCATGATTATGGAACTAGGCGCCTCACCAATGTGGTTACGACTGAATTTGCAATTTCAAACATTGATTAAAAATGACATTTTCCTAGCGATAACAATGATGTACATACTGAAGATCCAGTTTTTTGATGAATTAATTTTATAAGGTGATGACCACAAATAAATTTTTAATCGGTTTTTTTACCAAACTGACAAATAACCATAAGCTACATAAACCCCTTTTGTCATGTTGTAAAAAACAATTTTTACAACACAAATTTTCAGAAAAGCAATGTTTTTGAACTCTCAAAATAGTCCTTCAGCACTTTAGCCAGCGTTCCAGTGTAAACTGTGATCCACTGTTGTTTTGTCCGATCTTTGTCAAACAAGCAGAAAAACCAGACACACTTCCAAAACAGGCTGACCAGAACAGAGACATTAGCAGGAGCGCACTTCGATCCTTAATTGTACGTATTATAATTAGCAAATTGCGCTTAAAAACAAGTTTTGTTCCTTTAACTTTCCGTAATCACGGAGTTCGGCATGCAGTTTGACGCCGCCCTTGGTAAATTAGATCAGTTCAAACACAAAAACCGGAGTCGCTCGGTTTGGCGGTGTTTCGTGAATGTCGTCGTCACCCCCACGCGCACATGCATAACCATCGTTCTCCTCGCGCAATGCTATTCACTGTCTGCATTTTACGATGAACTTGACTTGTTTGCGTCGTTCAGTTTTCCGATCTTGTTTCATGATACGCTTACACCAGGTCTTTTTCAGTTTGCTTGAAAAGATTTTTTTATCAAAAGAGGATTTTTTAAATAAATAAGTTTTTCGGAATTTTTCATTACTAAATTAATTGTTTATTGTAATGGCCTACTTTGTTATGTAAACCCTATTTTACGCTTAGTTATCTTTAAATTCTTTACGGTGTTACAGATTCAAACATGGCCGATGAAGAGCCCATACCTGAATTTGTCACAGAAATTTTAGGACAAAAAATCGGATATGAAAAATATGGACATGGACCCAATAATCTGCTCTTTATCTGTGGTGCTGTCGGTGAGAATTTTAATTTAATTAACCACTTGGACAAGAGATTCAGGATGCTATAAGAAAGATTTCCCAGATCATGTCTTGCGCAACTTTAACCCTGAGCTTGTGACCATTGTCTTGATTGACCCACCTGGGTATGGAAAGAGCCGCCCTCCAGATCGTATTCAAGAAATTCATCGATGTGCCAAAGACGCAAAGTTCTGTGGAGAACTTATGAAGGTGATATAGTTCAGCTCAGCTTTTGTGACTAATTTGAATTCAGGATCTTGAACTGGCCCCATTCGGTGTCGTTGGCTGGAGTGAAGGTGGTCGCACTGCCATCCACGTCGCCGATCAATACAAGAAAGACGTAAACTGCATGATTCTTATGGCAACAAGCACCAAAGTTGATTTCCGAGGTAGTTTAGCGTTCAAAGGTATGAAGCAACGCTAATTAATATTACGCAAAAAATCGTTATAGGAATGCGAAATGTCGATCAGTGGCTACCTAACTCCCGTGAACCCTATCTGGAATTCTACACCCTCGATGAACTTCGAATTCAATGGGCTGCCATCTGCGATGTTGTTCAAAAGTGGGCTCTAATGCGCTCGCGATAATCTTGCAATATACAATTTTAGAGTCTACGATGACCTTGGAGGTCGGTTCCCTTCCGATTTTGCCTTGCAACAGATCAAATGCCCTTCTCTCATCCTTAACGGTGGCATGGATCGATTTGTTTTGGATCCGAAATTAATGATGCAGAATCTGTCTAACGCAAAGTAATTTTGACCTGTACATTGTTGAAAGATGACCAATTTCAGGCTTGAAATCCAAGCTCTTGGGAGCCACGACTTCCATCTTAAGCATGCCCGTTGGTTTGCCAACAAGGTTCAAGCGTTCTTAAAAACGTTGGTGATCGGTATGGAAAAAAAGTAACGTACATCATGGTAATTTGCGTCTAATATTTAGTATTTTGTGCTAATTACTTTGTATAAGCAATAAACAAGCAATGGGAATTACACATGTGCAATGGAACACAAAAATATGGGCGGATAATTATTGAAAACCGAAGCAAAAGCAAAATTACGTCTTGTTATAGAGCTGAGCTCACGTAAGGACACGGCACAAAACGGCCAGTTACGTGTAGTTTTCTCGAAAGTGAATTCACATAACTTACAATTTGCCTCAGCCCAATGTTCTTGCATCTCTCGTGACTCCGAGCACAATTCCGGTTCTCTGGCATCCTGTGCAAACGGAGGGTTTTGAAAATGGCCAATCCACTCACATCTATTCAGTTCTCTGACTCATCCCGTACTGACCGTTACACATCTTAACCATGACTCAATGACCTAAATGATTCACATATGCCATACCTTCAATGAGCTGTCCCGCCAATGAGAAAAGAAAAATTGCGTCCGTTCTGTCCGGAGTCCTGCCGCCCTCCCCTCGTATTTCAAAATAGCGAACTAAGCAATTGCTGTTCCTAAATCCAATTTTCGCGTATTTGGTTAAGTGGTTTTGCTGGTTCGAGAGAAGTTCGCTTGCAACGTGAGTGACAGTGGTTGTCAATAAAAAAGAGCCGAAAACGTCCCTTTTTAGACCTTAAATTGGTGCGGTGAAAAAGGGGCAAGAATTGAGCGGACAGCCGTGGACAAAAGTCGGATATTTTGGACCGCATTTGAAGCTCTAGTTTAAGTTTGATTTAACGCTCAATTAATGATTAAAATCTGGCTTTTTATGCTTATTTGAGACTGTTTGATGATCGTTTTCGGTTGCGTTCATCTGTCTATTCATGCACGGCGTTTTTTCTGCCTCACTTCGACGTTCTTTCCTCACAAATCCATAATTTCAGACCTCGTAGATGTGATCACATGATCGAGCAAGCGGACCGAAGCCGAAGCAGCGACCCGTCGGGGCAGCCGAAGAATTGAGAACTTCAGAACAGCCATGGCCACGTGAAGATGCGTAAACACGATCATCGCGTAAGCTGAAGTAAGTGCCCGTGAATGCGTTGCCACCTGGCAACACAACAGTGCCTCATCGTTCGGACTCGTGTGGTAACATGTATTGCGCCAATTGTCGTCCGGAACTCGGGAATTTGTGGACTTTTCGTCGCTTGAGTAGCTCTTGAATGGCCGCAATTATGCCACATCTGGAGGTGGAATCCGGGATCTGCGCATCGCCATAGATGTCCCACAAATGCTCCCGGAACATCGGTTTTTACGTAGTTTTGAAGCTCTCAAATTGTGCCCGTTGCGCAGCTTTCTAATGGTCGCGATTGGAAGGAGAGTTGCTGTCATTTCGAGCTCAATTTTGAGCGAGGATTTGTGTTCTGTCATTCAGACACTGTGCGTGAACATGGGAAGCGCTTTCACTTTTGGAGTTCCGATAGTAACCAATCCACCATTTTCAGGTTCTCCCTAAACGTGAAAGGATTTGAGAAACGCCGCACGATTTCCCCGCGAGTGGCCTGAAACTGGACGAAGGGAAACCGAATAGCGATGACGCCTGCGGAAAGGGCTGCTCAGTACACGTAAGTGAAGGTAACACGGAGGTCCGGAGGGAATTCCGGAATGACTGACCGGAACAGCACGCTTCCGGACACTAGTGGAGCGTTCTGCCTTACTTCGACGCGCGATCCTCACAAAAATCCATGATTGCAGACCCGGGCAGCTGTGATCTCGCGTTCGTGGTCGAGGAAGCAGACTAAATCCAAAGCAGCGACCTGTCCTAGCAGACAAAGGATTCCAAACGGACGCGGCCACATGAAAATGCGAAAACACAATCTTCACTGAAGGCGAAATAAGTGCTCGTGAATGCGGTGCGACCGACTAACTCAACAGCCCTTAATCGTTAGGACTCCCATGGTTGCATTTCTTGTGCTAATTTCTGTTCTGAAATCGGGAATTTTTGCGCTTTTCCTCGCTCGCGAATCTCTTGAATGGCCGTGATTATGCCGCATCTAAACAAATACGGCTTCTGCACATTGTCCTACTTGTCCCACAAATGTGCTCGAAACATTAGTTTTTACAAACTTGTTAGGGCCTCAAATTGTACCGGTTGAGCGGCTTTCAAATTGCCGCGATTAGAAGAAGAGTTTGGTATCCGATCGTAACCAATTCGTCATTCCAGGTTCTTCGCAAAGGTCAAAAGTTTCGAGTAACGCCGCATGATGTCCTCGCGAGTAGCATGAAGTTCGACGAAGCGAAGCCGAACGCAAGTGAAGGTAACACGGTTGGCTTGTGCACGCAAGTGAAGGTAACACGGTTGACTTGTGCACGCAAGTGAAGGTAACACGGACGCGCACAATGAAGCAGTTCCATTTATCGGTACTGTTATTTTCAGTATTGCGCCGCTCGTTTCGTGTTCTGTTCCACTGGATTCGGAAGCTCATCGCCAGTTTCTTGCCGACATTCCCAAGAATCGGAGAACCACTGCACGAAAGTCGGCTGGACCAATTCGAGGAGACTGGAAGTGACACCGAAAAGTGACTGAACGTGGATGAGTCGGGATTCGACTGTTGCTTTAAGCGTAACGCTCGGTTAAATGGTGCTCAAAGGTTGGTGTTTAGCGCGAACTTATTGGACTTAATTTCAGTTCGTTTCGTGCCCAAATCGGTCTTTGAAAATCAAGCTCCACAATGCGCTTTTTGCAGTCGCTCGCGTAACGTCATGCTCCGCGATTGCGATCCGGACAAGGTGACCTGAGGGTAGTAGTTCAGCTGAACGTTTCTCGTACGTTTGAATATTGAATATATATTGCCAATTCGCTATCGTGTTTCTATTCCGGTAGTACGTTTGGATTCGGTGCGAACCGCACAGAGGAGCTCAAAATTGGCCCACTTCCGCTTTCTACTTTGCGGCGCTTCTGCCTAATTTTAACCATCTTATTATTTCAGACTATCCGCACGCCTAGACTAGTTCAGTGAAGAGCTGAATAGCGATGACGCCTGCGGAGAGGGCTGCTCAGTACACGTAAGTGAAGGTAACACGGAAGTTGAGTAAGTGTGGAGCAGCCGAAGAATTCCAAACGCATCAAGTTCAGAAAATACGATCATCGCCTAAGCTGAAGTAAGTACCCGGAATGCGTTGCCACCTGGCAGCACAACAACGCCTCATCGTTCACACTCGTGTGGTGTCGTCCGGAACTGTTGTCGTCCGGAACTCGGGAATTTGTGGACTTTTCGTCGCTTTAGAAGCTTTTGAATGGTCGCAATTATGCCGCATCTGAAGATGGAATCCGTGGTCTGCGCATCGTCATAGATGTCCCACAAATGTTCCCGGAACATCGGTTTTTACGTAGTTTTGAAGCTCTCAAATTGTGCCCATTGCGCAGCTTTCTAATGGTCGCGATTAGAAGGAGAGTTGCGGTCCTTTCGAGTTCGATTTTAAGCAAAGAATCGTGTTCTGTCGCTTTCTTTCCCTTCGGGTACTGCGTGTGAACGTCATGAAAAGCTCTCTCACTTTTAGCTTTGGTATCCGATTGTAACCAATCCACCATTTTCAGGTTCTCTCAAAACGTCAAAGGGTTCGAGAAACGCCGCACGATGTCCTCGCTAATAGCCCGAAGTTGGACGAAGCAAACCCGAAGAGCGATGACGACTGCGAAGTAAGTGTGGAGAGGGCTCATCTGTACACGCAAGTGAAGCTAACGCGGACGCCCACACCGGAGCAGTTCCATGTATTGGTGCTCTGTTCTATTGAATTAGGAAGCTCACCGCCAGTTTCTGGGCCTTTCCAATCCTGAGACAACCTACACGAGAGTCGGCTGACCTTATCGAAGAGACTGCAAGTGACGCCGAAAGGTAAGTAAACGTGGACGAATCGGGACTCTGCTTTTACATTGTGCGTTTTGGGCGTCCAAATGAAGCTTAAAAGTACGTTATTTTGAGCGATGTTAGCGAGCTTGCTAGGCTCGATCGCTGTTCGGTTCTTGCCCAAATGTGCCTTTGAAAATAAAGCTTCAAAATTCACTTTTTTGCGATCGCTCGCGTACCGTCATGCTCCACAATTGCGATCGGGACAGTATGATTTCAGGTTTTGAACGAAATGTCACGTCATACGCAAGCGTTCGACAATTGAACGTAAAGTTACCAAACGATGCACACAGCCCAGAGGGGCTTTGAAAGTTGTATCGTGTGTTTGCAACGTCAGTTCTTGCCATTTTTCACATCTTTGAGTCATCCTTGAAGTGAGCCCAAAATGATGGCATTCTGAATTCTGACGGGCGTATTTACGATTCATGTTTCGCTGAATTCTCCGTCCGGAATCGATGTTCTGAAATACGACTGTTGGGGTCGTTGCACGCTACCGTTCTGCGGCCGATAACACGAAATGATTCGCTCATCGGGTGCGTCATGGTGAGCTGCTTCGCTGAGCGCAAACTGCAGTGTTGAGGACGGTAGCGTGGCCGTTTTGATGCCGATTTGCGACTCCTCTTCTGCCCGGATCCTTCGTTTTCGAAGTCGCAGCATGGCTGCAGGACAATGAGGAGAATTTAGTTCGCACAAGCAGCCCTTCGCTGTTATCCTTTAGTGCTCCTGTGTCCCATCCTGACTGAAAAATCGTTTCAGGTTATTCTGACTTTTCGAAGGATTACAATAGCCTTCCGGAGCACACAGAAAAGTGCACCCGACTGGATATGAGACGGCCACCAATATCAACCAAACTAAAGTACTTTTACGAACAGTGTGGTACTATCATGGCGCTCCGTCCTTTCGCCCTTCTCCTTACATTCAGAAGCTCAATTTCCGCGCTTTCAGCCCGAAGTTTTCTCAAAGTCTAGGAGACGGACAAAGTGAGGGAGGACTCATTGGAGCAGTCAGCCTACGGGCTTCAACTAAATCGTCCAAATCAAGAAGAAACATATCGTAAAGAAGATGCCGAGTGACACCTTGGAGACCGAAGTAAGCAAACGTGGACTCGATGCCGAGGCTCGCACGAAAGCCTTGTCTGTCTGCTCAGTACACGTAAGTAAAAGTAACACGGAGGTCCAAACCGCGCCAGTACCGTGTATTGTTTCGCTTGTTTCCACTATTACGCCGCTCGTTTCGTGCTCTGTTCCACTGGATTCGGAAGCTCATCGCCAGATTTTTAAGCTGCCATTATGTATGAAGCATGAGAGAACCACGAAAGTTGACTGGACCAATTCGAGGAGACTGGAAGTGACACCGAAAGGTGACTGAACGTGGATGAGTCGGGATTCGACTGTTGCTTTAAGCGTAACGCTCGGTTAAATGGTGCTCAAAGGTTGGTGTTTAGCGCAAACTTATTGGTCTTAATTTCAGTTCGTTTCGTGCCCAAATCGGTCTTTGAAAATTAAGCTCCACAATGCGCTTTTTGCAGTCGCTCGCGTAACGTCATGCTCCGCGATCGCGATCCGGACAAGGTGACCTGAGGGTAGTAGTTCAGCTGAACGTTTCTCGTACGTTTGAATATTGAATATATATTGCCAATTCGCTATCGTGTTTCTATTCCGGTAGTACGTTTGAATTCGGTGCGAACGGACAGAGGAGCTCAAAATTGGCCCACTTCCGCTTTCTACTTTGCGGCGCTTCTGCCTAATTTTAACCATCTTATTATTTCAGACTATCCGCACGCCTAGACTAGTTCAGTGAAGATCTGTACGAACTTACCCGGGAGTGCTAGCGGAAATGGATGAACTGAAGCCCGAAGAGCGTAATTCATGAGGTGCTCAAGAAGGTAAGACCTGCGAACATGGAGAAGCCGCTCGAGACAACGGTAGGAGTAAGGCTATACATATTGATAAGTTGAGGTACGTGCGCCTGACAATGCATTCACTTGGTAGTTGCTTCGCCGTCTTATGCGTCCGATGTGTGTTCGGAAAATGGGTTTTTTCGAATATTTCCTGCCTTGTCCAACAGACGGTATTGAAATTTAAACCCTGAACCGAATGAGTGACCGGACCAGCACGCTGGCGTCACCCAGTCGTGGACGAAGATTCCTGATGAGCGCTGAACAAAAGTAGCTGAACTTAGTCTTAGCAAAGAGAGTGACGTCGAAAGGTGAGTAAGTGTGGAGCAGATCAGGCGTGGACGCGGGGGAAGGGCGAACTCAAGTCGGAAGAGCGAACATGGAGGAGACACTCGTAAGTAAATTTTGAAGAGGTTGAAAACGCTCGTTTGACAATGGATTTCCTTGCCGCTAGCTTCGCAGTGTCTTACTTGTCCGACGAAAGTGTTCGGAGCGTCCCGTGCGATCAATAACAATCTGGACAGCACGAAAAGAGGGTGAACGGAATGTTAGTCCATATTTAAACTAGCGTATACTCCAAAATGGCTCTTTTCTTTACTTCGACGCTCGCACCGTATTCTAAAGAGCTTCTAATTTCAGAATGACCCGATTCGTTGTAGAC
Organism: Steinernema carpocapsae; assembly: GCA_000757645.3. Lineage (NCBI taxonomy): Eukaryota > Metazoa > Nematoda > Chromadorea > Rhabditida > Steinernematidae > Steinernema > Steinernema carpocapsae. Next base: position 124,740 of record CM016762.1, read on the forward strand.
TGAAAACTCGAGTGGATCGCTGCACGAACTCGCAGCTGCCTTGTCGATCCTATAAATGGGTGTCAAACGTTCGAAAACGTACTAACTTCGAACTCAAGCCCCGAGTGAAGGCGAAATAGACTGTGAAGCCCGATTGGAGCTTACGTTCGATTCTCGGTTCCGAATTGAGAACATTAATTTTAAGCATTGAAATGCGGTTATTTAAATCATTTGAACACTCATGCTTTTAACTGCAGGCCTTATATTATAAACTGTAATTGTTAAACCAACCCTTTTCGTATGAACGAAATGTCTACCTTTATTCTGTGGTCTATGACCGGTGTTTATCTGATTCCCTACTTTTTCGCTTTGTTTGTAATGAGTGGAAAACAACACTTTTTCATATTTAACCATCGCAATTCTAATAAAGGACTTAAAGGTGCTATTTTAGTGAATACGTGGTGTATTATCAACGCACTTTAAAACAAAAAAAACACTATTACCATTTCTATTTCAGCCTCATGGTTGGAAACAGCAAGTCACCAAAAGTTTGCAACAGAACCCAGCAATACTTCAATATTGCCTGAAACTAAACTAGTTAATATCGAATAAAAGGTTCGGTAAATTAGATTTCAGTTTTGACCAGTTTGCCTCTAAATCGCAAAGGCAATAAACTTTGCGGCTTACCAATACGCAGGTGCTTTTTCGAGCATATGTTCGCGGCAACGCAACTTATTGCCTGCTTAACCGAACGTGCAATAAGGTGTTCCTGCCGTCAGCTTCCTTATAGAAGCAGCTATTAATGAGATAGTTTGCCTTTCAACTTCTCATCAGTTCATGATGCATGCTATCGTTTCCAATAATTACTACTCAATACGCTCCCAGTTTGTGGCATGATTGTTTGGAAATTTCAAGAAGCGCAATTTTGCAGCCTCAAATTGCTGGCATTAGCTTGCAACCGCCTATTTTCCTTGAGTCATACTTACTTTTCACACATGAAACATTTTCAAGGCATTGATGTTGCTGAGCTTCCTGTGGTCATTATGCGAAATTTATGGAACGTTGGCAAAGGAAGGCATCTGTTAGCGAGCGTACTTAAGCTGGCTTGGGTTTCAATTATGTAGGATAAATGCTGTTTTCAATTGTCTAACTATAGATCGTCTTCATTTACGTCATGTGCGTAAAAAGGTGAAGGTGCGCAGGACGTGGCGTTGTGGCTCCTTTGGGAGTTGGTCTCGCTATGGGGTCTTGATCTATCGGTCTCTTTCGTAAACACATTTTACTTTGTATATCGCTTCTCTCAAAGTCTAACAAATCATAATATTTGGAGAAATAGTTTTCATGTTAATAGTTTTCATGTTTGTTTTATTATTGTATTTGAGCTTTACTCCGCAGATATGTCGTACAAATTGCTGCACACTGTGCTCCGCTTATAAAGTACAGGGTGTTTCAGCTAAGACTTTAGTTGTTTTTCGGCTTTAACTTTTCACCATTAAGCCTAATCTTGGCAGAACCTAGGTTTTTTGGAATCAGGAAAAGGGTGATGTTAAAATTTGCATGCACATTTTGTTTCAACTCACTTTAAAAAACCAATCGTTAAAGGGCTTATTTGAGATCAAAATAAAGAATTTTCATGTACTTTTACGTTTCAAACCAGACACGCGAAAAGGCTGAGCTGTCTGTTAACGTTCCATTTTGCGTTACGTATTTACGCGAACCGGTTGTGCTCAAAAACTGTTGTTGTGCTGTTTTACGCTCACAAACGCTTGAAAACATTCTAATTTAGTGTGAACGAACAGTTTACACCGAGACTGTAAGAATCGTCAGCAATTCCGTTGAAAACAAGAATTTATAATTCAGACAGACACTTTTGTAAAATCCTGACATTTTGATATCACTAAGATGGTACGGTTCTCCTGATTCCGTAAAACCTAGAATTTGTAAGAATCTGGCTCAATGGTAAAAAGTTTCAGCCGAAAAACAACTGAAGTCTTAGCTGAAATACCCGGTATTGTTTTCAGCTTTATCAAAAGAAATTATGCCAGGCAAGAAAATACTCTCAGCTATGCCTCACGCAAACGGTCTCCGTAGAAAGAAGCATTTCAGACTCCGCTCTGTCTCAGGTTGGTTTACCTATAATTTGGTAATAATTAGCGTGAAAACAAATAATAATTTTTTGTAGTGTTCGTAGACGTAATGACGTAATTGTGCACTTCTCATCAGTAGCCAAACCCTTTTATAAACATTGTCAACTGGTAAACTTGTTATTATGCTGTTCACTTCTTCTTCAAAACAATTTTAAAAACTCATTTGAGAATTTAATTGGACGTAAAGCACAAGTTGACCTCTAACCGAATGTTCTAATAACCAGACAGTTAAGCTCTAAATCTCTATTTAGAAATTAATTGCTGCCTGTTGTTTTCTCCCAATCTGTACTTTTCATTAAATTGTATGAACGGTTTCAAAGATTGGACCCGTTTACTCACTTTTCTCATTAACTGAGCTCGAACATTTGTATAAACTTTCTTTTATTTTCAAGCATTGATTTGTGGAAACTTTAGTACATGGACAGGCAATTTTATTGTTCAATAGCCGTTTTTACAAAAATGTTTTCCATGAGCCAGATCTTTTGACTAAGCAAACTTGTCCCGCATAATTGGATAAACAAAAAGTTCAAGTCGTAAGCGTCATGAGAAACTTTCGTTGAAAGGAAAATTTGCCATTTACGGCATACATGTCTGGATGCCAATTATGTTTTATGTCATACAGGGTGGTCCAAAAAAAGGAGCTAGACCAGAAAGCTCCGCAGCGGAGTCATTTCAAGCTGACTCGTCGCGAACGACCGGTCGGTTTCGCTATCAAATAACGCGAAGTTGAAGCCCGCCGTTAATGTCTGGCATAATACACTTCTGGTGTCGTAAAAATCAAAGTTTTTCAAACTTTGATTTCTAAACTTTTTTTTTGCATTTTCACTTTTCTCACAAATTCTAAATTAGTTGAATTTTGTAATTCAACCGGTTTCTAAGGGTACTAAAAATGCAGGCAGGAAAATAAGCACATTTTGAATTCGTCATCGCAAAATTGCGTTGTTTTGAAGTAAACAATGTAATTTTATTATGTTTTTAAGGTGAACAATATCATGAACTAGAACGTTTTATTGAACGTGTTTTAACGTTTTATTGAACGTGTTTTGAGCGTGTTTTTTAACAGTTTTAACAACAACAACTTCTTAAAAATTTAAAATGTAAAAAGTGTCTTAAAATATATATATATATTATAGTAATGCGTTAACAGCACAGGGTGTCAACAAAAAAATAGTGTTTCATCGGCCAGTTCACTGACAAAACTCCGCGTTTAAAACATTTAGATTTTCGCTGGAAATTCAATTGAGCCTGTGTTTTTAATTGATAAATGTCTGGTTTAAAAAAGCTCGGCGTGGTCTCAAACGTCTTTGTTCTTGTAGTTTAAATTTTTTAGTTTATTAAAAATTTCAAGCGCTAAAATTGCAAACTATTGCAAAGTTTTGCGCTAAAGTTTGCCGATATTTTTGAGAGATGGAAGCACTCAATTTAAAAGGCAAACAACTGTTTTTTTAACTTTACATTAATTAAACCAGATTGATTTCTAGACATGCGGCTGGCCATATCGTCGGCTACCTCTGAAATTTTCGCCAAGTTCCAGTTTTGGCGCGGTGAATATTGATTATTTTTACCTCTCTCCTAGGGACAACCTCCCGCCGTTGGTGACGTTTCCTCGCCTTTGACTCCCTATCGCCTACAACAGCTGATTTCGTCACAAAACCTTAACATCCAGTAAAACATTTATCTTTTACCAATATGGAAACGTAGGCTTTGAAAAGGACCAGCCTAAGAACTCAAATATACCAATCATTAACGCCCCATTCAATGTCACGTGGTCTTCAAAAAATTTTTAATCATGTTACCATTACCCTTAATGGTGGTAACCGTAAGAATTTAGGTCAAATAGCGACTCACACAATTGCGTCGTATACACGCTAAGCGATGTAGATCAAGACCCAATTCTCTTGTTTGTGTATGCCATTCTTTTGTGACGTTTTCAAAGAGAACGATTCTGACAAACGTAACAAATATTTTTTAGTGATTCGGACAGAGCCGCATCTTATAAGGAGCAAAACGCTGGAGAGCCAAATGTCTCCAAATATGCGGCGTTCGGTGCCTTCGCTGGCTTATGGAAGGCACCTTAACTCGTCTGACTCTGCAGGAGATATTTACGAGGAAGCAGTTCGGAAAGACTCAAGGTACGTTGAAAAATATTAATTCATAATGAATTTTCTGGTCTACTTTTGTCAAGGAATACACTAAAGAGCGAATTTTCCGACTTCACAAAGCCGTAGATTTTTTTCCTTGCTTGCATATGTTGAAAAAATTGCAATCGTGCGAATCTATTTTTGATTTTGCAATTTTAGACAGTCTCGAAATAGTGTCTCATCGGCCAGTTCACTGACCTTTATGGACGCCGCTCAAATACAACTTTATCTACAGAAAAAAGAAGCGAGGTCAAGCATCACTGGCTCAATCACTGAATTTCCATCGGGCCGTCCTATAAGTGCCGACTTCCAACCAGTATTTTTTCGCCAGCGAAACTCAGGTAAGTGCATTGTACTCTAGTCAATGACTTTAAACGCCTTCAATCTCAGGCTCGTTTTCATCATTGGCGAATTAAGCAATGGACGAAATTCACATATTCAAGTGACCGGATCGATGGTATGAAATTGACATTATACGTCCATTCGAGACTTGAAAATTTCATTTTTAGGACATTGGAGATGAAAATATCATAGAACAAGACAAACCTCGAAACGGAGAAAGGGAAGGAGTACATTATATTCACGATGTCAATGAAGAGATCAAATCAATCAACAAGGAAATTCTTCCGTTGACTCCCTCACCAACACATAGGCCAGAATTTCCTCCATTTCCACAGACTCGGACCCAGCGACCCCGCAGTCAGTATATCGGTGACACGGTTTGGCAGGTATAAACAAAATTCAAAAGTTGTTGTAAACACAAAATTGAAAAATTGCTGTTTTAGGTTGATGACACAGTATTCTGTGGTGGAATGGAATCTGTGATGAACCAGAACCTTTTGTGCCGGCTTCATATTGAGTACATTGTCGATCTTACAGGGTTAGACGAAGAACATTTGCCTCGGTAGTAAGTTCATTGACATTTACCTTTATTGAGCGCTGCTTTTAGCAACCGTCGGACAGAATGCCCATGCCTTTGTGCTAGAAAAACGCAGCATTCTCGAATGATCATGGCGATAAGCGTAACTGAAGAGGAAGGACCTAATGCTGTAAGAACTGCAAAATGTTATTCTAATAAAACTTATATTTTTAGCCTAGACAAGACTTCATTTCATTTTTTGAAGACTTTGTTCATTTAATCTCCCGAGCAAAATCATGCAACAAATGCGTTCTTGTTCATTCTATTAAAGGAAGAAATCGTGCTCCGGCTTTTATTGCTGCCTACCTTATGCATAACAAGCATATAACGCGAGTCCAAGCAGTAGCTAAAGTAGGTGAAATGGTGAGATGCCCATTACAAAAAAACAGCTTTTAATGTTCAAAAATTGCAGATGTCACGAATGAGACCAGGTCTCCAAATCTCAGATACACTGCAACGTGCACTCATGCGATGGCAAACGGTGCTTGGGATTCGAAGCAACGACACAAGCAGCACTTTAGACGCTCACCTCGCAGTACCACTGTTCACTATTAAGCGTACTGCGTGGACCTGAGAAAACTGGTCCAAAGTAATACGTAATAAAGCCATTTGCTCCAAACGACAATGTGATATGTAATGCAAACAATCGTTTGCTGTCCAAAGTTTAATAAAAGTTTTACAATATGACTAAATTTTAATAATTGAGTTTTATTGAAGTTCAAAAGACAACTTTCACACAAAATTGTTATTACAAAAAGCTTGTCAATTTCCAAGCATAAAAAAATTAAATTATTTAGGCGGATAAAAATTATTATAAATGTTGTGGTAAAACAAAAAAAAGTTTTCGAACACATGCGCACATTATTAATGAACAGCTGAAAACATTTAAACAAACTTAAAAATTATTTTACCGGAATATTTGGTAAGTTCTGCAACATAGAGACGACGTAACATGCTATTGACGTTCCCGCGCTAATTATCTGCCTACGAGTCGTGCCAACCTGCAACCATAGCAACGGCTTGGATTTAGTCGATTCGTCGTTGCGCGCAGTCTTAGTAACCACAACAGCAGGTCATGATGCAGCGTTCGCCAATGGTGAGTTTGTGTTTTATAGCAATTGATCCGAAACGATTTTCAGCAATCGTCTTTGGTCCTTCAGCTTCTATTATGGGCAAATCGCTTCTTCTCAGTGGCATTTTTCCTTGTCGTTGGCTGCCTCTTTGTGTATAAAGGTTAGTCAGGCATAGTCTAAGTCGCGTTGCACAATCGCATGTTTCAGTGTACACTGGGCCTTACTCAAAATCTGTGGCATGGACCGACGCATGGTTGCTTATCCTGTTTATTCCAATTGAGCTCTGCCGGATTCTATGGGGTAAGAAAATGTCAATTTAAACTTTTTCAGCTGAATCTGTTTTAGCGGAACGAGGAAATAAAACTGAAGCTCCTGGCTTTCTGTCATTTTCACTATTGCTTAGCTTCGCTGTCCTGGCCCTGTGCGTCTACTTGTCTGCGTTTCAAAGTTATGTGCTTCTACTGGAATTTGTGTTCATTTGCATCGAAGCTCTATTTGTCATCTTAGAATCTCTAATCTCTCTGGCTGCTATTGCCACATTTTCGCGATAGTTTTGGACAAATTATTTGACTTAACCTCGAATAAACAAGTGATAACAATCATGCGAAGTGTATTCTATTATATAAGTTCAGTTTTTAAGTAGTACGTTTGTTAGCCCTTACTCCAAACCAAGTACTTTTTTTACAACAGTAATAGTGCTTGTGTTCGGTGAAAAAACACAATCTCAATAGAGATGAGCCAATCAGTGCACGTTTATAAGTACACGTTATTGTGTTCAAACAAATAGGGTTGTTTGTTATATCTTTTCTTTTTTTGCTTAGTTTAAAGTTTTGTCAAATGATTGATATTTATTTGGATATTTTTATTTTACTTAACACCAAAACATTTGAAAACACAAAAATTATACATTTAGCGAAGCTTTCACAGGACGTAAAAGGCTATGGCTATTATAAACACTAGCGGTCCTCACGCTAACAAATTGAGCAAAGAATCAGTTTACTTCAGCTGGGGAAAGACAGCTGAGGCTTGGCTTCGGGAGAAGCATCCTCGCTACGCCAGAACTGAGTAACAGTCTTAAGCTGAGTGTAGAAGTTGAGTCCAGCCTTGCCGTAGAAGTTGGCGTCTCCAAGAAAACTGCCGCGGCTACCAGTGAACGAGAACATGGGGAGGGGCACGGGGATGGGGACGTTGATTCCGATCTGTCCGACGTCAATGAGGTTAGTGAAACGGCGGGCGGTGATTCCGTTGGTGGTGAAGATGGCTGTCCCGTTTCCGTAGGGTTGCGGTTAATGAGATCGATCGCTTCGTCGAGAGTGTCGGCTTCGAGGACGCAAAGAACGGGGCCGAAGATTTCTTCCTTAAAAACAGGCATCATAGTATGGTCATGGTCAAAATAAGACGCACTTTGTAGCAGGTCATGTTGGGCTTGACTCCAGCGATGATGGTGGGTCCAACAAAGTTTCCGTTCTCAAGACCCTTGACAACAATGTTGGATCCATCAAGCATCACGTTAGCTCCCTCCTTCTTGGCCGAGTCGATCAAACCGAGAACGCGGTTCTTAGCGTTTTGAGAGATTAGAGGTCCAATGTCCGCGTCGGGCTTCCATCCAGCGTCAACGCGAAGCTTGCTGACTTTTTCGACGAGGTCGGGCAACCACTTGCGAGACTCTCCGACAAAGATGGCTGTGGTAAGGGCCATGCAACGCTGTCCAGCGGCTCCGAAAGCGGCGGCGGTAAGCTGGTTAAGGGTGGTCTCCTTGTTGGCATCAGGCATGATGACTCCGTGGTTCTTGGCTCCCATGTTCGACTGAACGCGCTTTCCGTTCTTTGATCCTCGCTCGTAAATGTGTTTGCCCTAAGAAGAAACAATAATTTGGAAAAACAAGGGTAACTTACGGCTTGGTCACTTCCGACGAAGGAGATGGCGTGAATGTCAGGGTTGTCGCAGATAAAGTTGACCGAGTCGTGTGTTCCGTGGATGACGTTGACGACTCCATCAGGAACTCCAGCCTCCTTGGCCAGCTCGACGAGCATCATGCAAGCTCCGGGATCCTGCTCGGAGGGTTTGAGGACCATGGTGTTTCCAGTGACGATGGCCAAAGGGAACATCCAAAGAGGAATCATGGCGGGGAAGTTGAAGGGGGTAATTCCAGCGGTGACTCCAATCGGGGCGCGGATGCTGTAGGTATCCATGTCCTTGGAAACACTAAAATAAAGCTTTTACAAAACTGTTACTTTGCAATTTATCTTACTTTGGCATAGTCTCTCCGAGCTGAAGAGTAGCAGCGCTGCAAGCGTGCTCGACGACCTGAAGACCACGGTTGACATCTCCTTCGGCGTCGGGAAGAGTTTTTCCCTGTTCCATGGTAATGTTTTCAGCCAGCTTCTTCATGTCACGGCGGATCAGTGACTGAAGCTTGAACATAGTCTGCTGACGGGTGAGGATCGAGGTGTTTTTCCAAGTTTGGTAGGCACGCTTGCATGAGTCGACGGCGGCCTGCATCTCCTCGTGAGTCGAGATAGGAACGCGCGAGATGATTTCATTGGTAGCCTTGAAGTTAAACACTGTCATTGAAATCTATGGTCAACATCAAACGTACAGGGTTTGTGAGATCAACCCATTTGTCGGTCTTCGACTCGACGGGCTTGTTGTCGATCCAGAGCTTGACGGTGTCCTGGCTTCCGAGAACGACTCGCGAGTTGGCGAATCCACGGCTGGGCAAAAAAGCGAGACGCGACAACATGGTGAACCAAGCTTTGCTTCTGAAACAGTTAAATGAATTAAACGCCGCACGAGACCCGCAATGTCATCACGCCACTTAACATCAGTGATCACACACGACCGACTGATTATGCCCGAGCGATCGCGACGAGCGTTTCCTTCGATTCCACCACGTGCTCATCAGTAACTTGCTGTCGTCCGTCGAGGGGTCGGGACGGACAAAGCCAGAAGATACCGGATAGTTTTTAAACACCGAGAAGGCGGAGCACGACGCAAAAGTGCTCTTTTAGCTGCGTGCCCTCTGATCGCATTGACTCTATCACGCTATCCGCTGAAACGGAAAAACAGGACGAACCAGAGCCGGTGACTATTGAGCACACACGGCAATGAGCATCCAATATGGGGCAATCGACAATGCGTTCACACAGCTTTTGCACAGAACGCATTGCTACCTATCGCATTCAAGTTTAGGATATCACGAAACAACATACTGAGTCGAAAGACGCCGGATGCATGCAGCTGACCAACGTCTTCTGAGGTGCAGATTAGACGTGAGCAATATGAGGTCATTTGAACAAAAGTGTAAAGCAGCTGACATGAAAGTGAAAAGAAACTGAAAATGAAAGATTCGCTGCAAGCAGTTGGAACAAAAAATATAAAAGAAAAGTGAGCTTCCGTGCTCTTGTAATTCAAAGTAAATTATAATTTTAAAGCTTTTCAATGAGAAAGTAAAACATATTTTGCGTTTTAATGTTAAACGTCATAAGATAATGAAAACAATACATAGAATTAGATACTTCAAAAAAGTTAGAATCAAGCGTCATAAAAAAAATAAAATGCGCAAAAAAACAAGTAAAACTGTGCAAGATTTATGATTTAGCAACTTTTTGTGTTTTGTAGACACGCCTACAAGTTTAGTTTCACTATAGAAGTTTCAAAAATATTTGCAAAAGCGGTAAAGTTCAAGGAGAGTAAGATTCATTTTTGTGAAGTTTCAAGTTGTACTGAATCAAAGCACTGCTCAAAGTCATGAAAACCGTTTTTTTTTGCGTACTTCAATTTCAAAATTAGCTATATAAGTATATTTGACAAGAAAAAATTTCGTTCACACAAATAAGATGAAAGCGGAAGAAGCTTGCTAGAGTGCACTGCCTCACGATAAACGTTTGCAAAGTACAAGCGTGAATGGAAGGACACCAAGTGATCGACCGGCTTAGACATCGGCGCCGCATATCGATTTTACCATAAACACAATTCTCTCCTTGGTGTACTTTTTGCCATTTGCCAGAGACAGTCTGAGGTGGCAGGCGCGTTTTTACTTTCTTCAAACGAATGCTTTATTGTCCGTCTTATTCTGCATGCCACTTCTCTTGTGTGATTCAAATCTTCAATGCATGTGTTTTAAAGGTATGTAGTTTAAAAATTATTTTTGCCTTACTAGCTTGTTCATTTTTGATACCAAGTCACTTTAGTTGTTTTATATTCGTTAAGCTTCAATTAATTTAGGGTTTCAAGTTTATAGCACTTAATTGCAGTTAAGTGGCTGTAAAAATGCGCTCAAACACTATTCAGACTTAAATCAATACTTTGATCAAAAATCAATGTTTTTGTGTCTTAAAAAACAAACTTCATGTGCTTTAATTGTTTCAAATGAATTGAAGGTTTAGAAAACATTTATAATTTTTAACTAAGCTTGCACTTTGTGAAGACACCTTTCAAACGATTAGCGTTTTAACTGCTTATGGAATACATCATCTATGTAAGCACGCTTCATCTGCAACAACAAAACCACTTTTTTATCATGAATTAACCATTTCCGTGATATCCGTTTTTGCAAACTTCGATTAACTAAGAGACCTTTGCTGCAATAAAACTAATATTTCTACTTTCCTTCTTGATATCTATTCTGGCAGACACTTCGTGGCAAAGAGCAGCAATTCAATCATAACAACCTTTCAGAGATCGCTTAAAACCGTACAAGCATACAAAAAAAATAAGCTGAACACCAGTGAAAAAAAAAACGAATTTTTTCAGTAGTTGTGCCACCACGATCAGTAATGCATAATTAATAAATCTTCACAAATATAAACAAAATTCAGTAATTCACTGCTCAGTGCGCTCGGGATACTGTACAAAAAAGAATATCTTCAGTGACAACGGCGACTGCTGGACAAAAGACTAAGTGAACGGGTAAAATAATCGGGCTTACAATTGTTTCGCAGTGCGCACGCCAAAGTAGATGGGGGATAAATGGTGGTGGTTCAATGTACAAGGTGGATAGAAGGAGGTTTTGGGGCCAATAAGCTAGTAGTGACACTTGATAAATTAATAAAAATATTAAGTTCAAAGCGGGTGGGATGGAAGATTTATCATAGACACAAGACTGGCAAAGACGGAATTAGCAGGATGAAAACAGCGGATAGAGCCGTTTTTGGATTGACAGATCCTGCGAGGGTACAACCTAGCTGCAAATTGGAAAATGGAGACTTTACAAAACCAGGTTAAGACACATAGAACAGACGAAGGAGTGTATAGGCAAACAGAGTTTGCATAGCCACCAAGTTCTAATAATTGGACCCATATTTGTTGAATAGCATCGCATGACAAGTTTGCTTTGCACCTGAAAGCATTAGAATTAGGTTGTTGTTGAGCGTTAGTTCAAGCTTACCCGGATTGTGTGGTCATGACAGAGACGTCTCTCGCTCAACCTTTACGGTTACGATTTTGTTTCCTGATACGGGTATTGTGTGAAGTGTTGAGAGCGTGAGAGCGCCTTTCTGAAGGAGAAGACTTTTTGTTGGAGCGTAACGAAAACCGCTTTCGTACCTTGACTTCCTCAGCCGTAGGCTCGCGATGCTCTTGGTGCGATCGCGGCGGCGAAGCTGCTCCTCGTGGACTTGCGGAAGAGTGACCGTTAGGCACGGCGTCGGCCAGCGACACCGAATCTTCATAACCTTGCGGAGGGCTTCTTTCGTTGGTCACAGCAGCAACAGGAGGCGACGTTGAGCCGCAATTTTCAGGTGATGAGTCGGGACTCTCTTGGTCGGAATGGTTGGAGTAGTGTCGGTTTACGTGGGACACTGCTTTCGACGACTTAGTCGATGATCTTGTAGATGTTGCGACAGATGGAGGCGAAACCGGAGGGGGTGTGATAGGACGAACTTGCTGATAAGGCGCCGGTTCGTCTTCGCCGGTTATGCCTGCTCTCGATCTTCTCCGTGCGTTCATAAAGAAATTTGCGACCGTTGATATGTCTAGCCTCAGGTGTTCCGCTATGGTCTGCTGCATTTCCCGGCTTGGTCTTTGCGTTTCTTTAAAAATTGCCTAAAGTCAATGAAATTGTTACTTTTTGTTGTTTAGATTAAACACTTGCCTGTAGCGTCCGCTTTTGAATGTCCGTGAATACTAATCTTGGTCTTTTTGGCGCACTTCCGCCATTTTGACTAGAGTCATCGGAATGGTTCCTATTTCTTGAATAGTGCCTAACGTTTTGGGCAGGCGTCGGGGAGACATCAAAGGCACGGTGCTGGAGCATGGGTACATTTTCCCATCCTCTCCGTCGCTTTTGTACATATCAAGTATTCCAAGCCTCTGGTGAAGAGGTTGCTGAACCCAATTATACATGCGACGAAAGGTTTCCCGACCAGATTTTAATTTATTCCATGGTTTAGGGTTCCGCAGTAAATCCGATAGGGTTCCTTGACTCCTAAATAATTTGAGATCAAAAAGCAAATTGAAAACGCCAATTCTAACCTGCACAATATCCTTTCGGCGAAAATAGCTTGGGGTATACTGTGCTGTTTAAGTTCGAACGCAATCCGCCTGCAGAGATCTTTGGTGTCGATGTAGATGTCATCGTCTATTTCAGCGTTGAGTGGGTCGCTTTTGTCATTTGTAGAGTACGTTCTGGGGCAGCTGTGGAGGAGGAGGACGCAGTAGGTGCAGAGGATGTTGACTTTCTTGTCGAGGCGGTCGGTGTGGTTCTGGGAACATTTTCGTTTGACGACGAAGCGTTATCATCGACCACCGAAATGGGAATGTCGTCGACATCATGTTTGATTCTAATCGCCGCTGCTCTATTGTTAGCCATATCATTAAGAACTGGGTTCGGCGAATGATAAGCTTGCGCTTGCGCTTGTGGCGAAGGCGTAAGCATCTAAAAGTTGAACCATTTTGTTATTGATTTTTAGGTTTATATCGATTTAAATTTGAAAGTAGGTAAGTGAAGAAGCACGAAAATAGAATTTCAATAAGAAAAACCAAAATTTTTGTAAGGTTTCAAAAAGGTTTAAATATTTTTTAAACCTTGAATAGAAATTTTTAACAGTAGTTTTGAGTTTAATTTTTTTTGTAATTTTTTTGGGGAATTTTTCCTGTGTCAAAAGTATAGCAAGGGAAATAGTCCGGGACCAGTCCAAATCCACTTAGTTGAAAACCAACTGAGTGCAAGCAAATAGTTTTTGACAAAAAAGTTTTTTAGCAAGACACAAAAACAAAAATGATCAGATTTGAAGATAACAAAGCTTATAATAATAGATTTTAAGCTCTAAAAGTGACTTACCCCTCGGTTTCCCCAAGCAGTCGACGAGTTACCAGACTCTCTAATTAGCGATGCAATCATAGTTGACGCCAATTCCACATTACTCACAGCAGGAGGAGTCTCAGCATTGGCCATGCGTTCAAGTTCTTGCTGCTGCGCACTATCAATGTAATCTTGTTCCACGTACTGCTGCTGAGCATGATGGTTTAGCGAATTATGCAGTTCGAGATGTTCCGCCGCTTCTTCTTTTATATACATCGGCCCTCTCAAGCGCGAAAGCATATCCCCAGCAGCTCTTCCATTTGGCCTCGTGATAGAGTTTACCATAGTACCAAGGGAATCTGCACACCGACTCGAATCAATATGCAAAGGTGAAAGCAATCCTGCAGGGCCAGTCGAAAAACTGGAATAGTAGAATTTACAATCGTCACTCGAAAAAAGTCAACTAACCTTGCTTTGTCCAAAAGACTTGCATGAGCAGAATGAACAGCATGGTGAGATCCAATTTCGTGCACCGGTTCGATTTTCATCGTTGTATAGGACGGTTGAGTGCCCATAGAAACAAGCGTCGTGTAGCCACTAAAACGGAAAATAAGAAATGTGAAAAGCGAAGAATTGTCAAACCATTGAAAAAGTGATGTTAGAGTAAAAAGGGGCAACCATAAACAGAGAAAATTCAGATAAGTGAGACTAAAAAACCAACCCTGTTTCGCTGAGACTCATCGGAGTTAGCGACGCCAACTGCGGACTTGCAACGGTGACAACGCTGGGATCTTGATGAACAACATGACTGTGAGCAACGGTTTGCTGCGGACTGATTGTATCAAGGAAATTCTCAGGTAATTCTTCAAATTGTGATCTTGACGCAAAAGGATCAATTTGCAAATACTCCGTCATTTCACTGCGGCCTTTTCGAAGGCTAAGAAAACAGCGCGGTTATTAGTGGAGATTAGTTGATGGAAGCAAAACCAACCCATTTGAGCTTCCACTTAGCATTCCAGTAAGCTGCGAAACACTGCATGATGTCACTGCAGGCGGCTCCATGGCTTCCAGCGCCTCAAGCGGCTTTGAAGAGAACTTCAGCACTCGAATATTTCTTGTTATCAACAATGTTCAAAATTAAAGTTCACAGTTTTGACGTATATTCATATCAAACGTGGTCACTTTTCTGAAAAAATAAGGAAAATCAGCTGATAATTTTCTAGTGCGGTCATTACGTCTCTCGAATACGTGCATTACATGCCACTCGCGTTTTTGAAAAGTACAAGTGCAAGCTATCATAAAACCGCCTTGGCATTACCGTTCCCTCCCATGCTGTTCCCTCGCGCATCTGCCGCGCCCGCAGCATATGGTTGTCTCTAAACTACCGTTCCTCTCCGCTCCCTCTTCTCATTTTTCCCCGCGAGCAATGCAGCGCACCGAGCCGGGGCCAAAGCTGCAGAGGGCAGTGAGGAGTCCCACAAATTGATTGATGTGGGTGCGCGCTATTGATTCGCGCTCTCCTATCGGATGGTATGCGATGTGCGCCTCAAGCCGACATCAACGTCGCTGTAGGTGGTGCATGCGAGTGGCGGTGAGCCAAGTAGCAGCGAGCGCCAGCGAGCGGGCAAAGACAACCTTTCTACAAAAGCATTCGCTCCCTCGCCGCGATGTCGTCGACGTCGACATCGCCGCCACCTCCGCCATCAGCAACGCTTGCGCCCCCACCAGCGCGGTCAATCCTTCGTCATCGGCGGCGGCAGCATCCGAACATCAGCAGCAACAGCGGTCATACCCCCCGCGACGCAGCAGATGCAAACAACGCGACCGCGTGCTAAGATATTTTTTTCCCTTCTCTGCTTGTCTGCCACACACTCTCGTGCCCCAAAAGAGAACTGAAACGACACAAGCCACCGCGTATTGATGTGCAGGAGGCCTTTTCGTTTCAAAGGGGGTTGCGCCGTTCCGACTACGGTAGTCCTCCTCGTTTTGTTGGGGGTTGTTGGCTGGCGGCCGGCGCCACCATGCTTGAGCATGGTGGTCGCACAACACTCAAGCATGGCGACAACGCCGATGTATTTGGGCGAGTAATCATTGTCGAGAAAGACGCAAACTCCGCGATAGTTGCGTCGGCCTCTTTCACAGAATTTGATAAGACTCGCAGACCGCTAGCGCCGCATAGCTGAGCCAGTAACAGTTATTAGTGAGTACAAGTAGTGAAGCGGAAATAACTTTGAAAGCCAAAAACAAACTTGAATGCCATTTGAATAACTTATTTTGCTTTTTAAGGAGGACATTTTGAGCGCATTGTAAAAAGCGGTCCTGCGGAACTATATTCACGATACCCTCAAAAGTGCTTTCATCATGAGTTTTCTTACAGATTCTTATAAGAATGCCGATGGCATAGTGTTGCGCAGCTTGAGAAAATGGCATCATCTGCTGTCAGCCTGACTACGAATCTAACCGATTTACCTTACACAATATCTACTAAATTAGCGAGCTCGCTGAACACTGGAAATACGTGGCTAAAGCTGATCGATGATGACCCAGTCAGTGTGTACAATTTAAAGTAAGTGTTTTTCACAACATCAATTTTAGTCTTTGATTACAACAATCTATTGTACGTTGAAAAGCGAGAACTTAATAAAGTTGCTCAAAATTTACAAAAAAAATTTAAAAATTTATTTGAAATTATTTTATTTACATTTTTTCTAGACTAGAATAGTTCTGACCTCTCATATGGAAACGCACAAAATACCTTTTTTCTAGAAGCAATGCAAAAAAACTTGGAGGTTCTTATGAAAGAGTAAAGCGGGAAAACGGAATTAATCAGCTGCTTGAGACACAATTTGTTGAGCACGTTTGAGCGGCAAAACGACACGATCTAATTGTATGCAGTGTGGTAAAGAGAGCATGTGTGATTCGCACGCATTATGGAGTGCGTGTCGTTTCGTTTGCACGACGAGGACGACGAAGGCGACAAAGTCAGCTCCATTGGAACACATAACCAAACCACACGCACTCACAGACACGCATTTGGCGAACACACAGACACACAAACCACCCACAGGAGGGCCGTGAATAGAGCAAAGAAAGATTGTTAGATGGATGGCTATGGCTTGGCTTGAACGGGACTGCTTGGCATGCATTCGCAGATGGTGGCACTCCAAAAGATCGGATGCGCGCGGAGAGCTAAGATCTCATCGCGCGTCACTTTCCAGTTACCACAGCTTCTTACCATATGTACATAATGGAAATCTGCAGCCGCGCTCATTACAGAAACGATCCACGTGAAAAACTAAAACACAGTTTGTTGGGAAGGGTCGCGACGCAGCCTCACAAATAATTGCTGCTCGCCGTTGCGCTGTACAAGACAACCGAAAATTACTTTTTTGTTCTATTCAACTTCACAACAGCACACAGTGGCTGTCGTCAACACCGACGATGTTGTGATTGGCTCTCCGATCAGAATCATTGCGCGAAAATAACGCCTGAACAACGTTTGTGCGCAAGCGTTCTGCGTCGAATGTTTTGCTGGTTCTGACTATGTTCCTGCCGTGTAGCTGCTAAGATCGAGCCTCAGATACTTGAACAAGTGTTTACAAAAACCAACATGCTACAAATGCTTACAAATTACTACAAAAAATTACCGAAAAATCTTTTTTACAAAATATTTTGATTTCAGGCAAAAAGGGATCAAAGGGTTAATATCAGTTAGCTACACATAAAACTAAACCTCTAAATTTTGTGATTTGCAATTTTTTCTGAAAAGTAAAAATGTTACAATTTGCATGTTCAGAAGTGATGAAATCGAACGCATGTCAGCCAGCCGCAATCCAGCAGAGTATTTTCTGCGCTATTTGGGTAACCGTGGTCAAACGGTCAAAGACTTTATAGTCCGACTCAACCTCTTAGCCAAGGTCCATGGAGCTTGCATGGACAAGCCGCAATTTGTGCTTCGTCGCAAATTTTGTGAGTTTTTTTGAATCAATCTTAAAGTTCAGCTAAATCTAATGTAGGCGCTTTGATTTGGTCGCGATCTGAACAAGTCTTAGTATCAGTGGTCGGCGATGGTTTACAACTACGTCTGGAATGTAAAGCTAGTGGATTTCCAGCACCCCAATTTTCGTGGATTGAGGAAGATCAGCTTATTGAAGGAGCCGATACTAGCGTTCTTATTGTTTCAAGGTGGGTCAACACGGTTTTTGAAAGATACATGTAAAGAAAAATTGAGTTTAGATGTAGCTGCACAGCGAAAAACGTGTTCAAATGCCACGTGAGAAACTACGTTGAAGACGGACAGGAGTGGTCGTCGTTCTATCGCATGAAGAACAAGGAATATGAGTCAGAACTTATGACCAACATTGTTGATCTAAGCGCTTACGCTACGGACCCGGAACATGGCGACACATGTAAGTCAACAGAACGACATCACAAAAGTTTGAATGGTGTTTTAGGGTGCGAAAAATGTAGAAAGCGAGAAATTGATGAACTATTGAAGAACATCGGTACTGATAATGAATACCAGAGAGCTGGAAATGGAGGTAGTAGCCAATATATAATCAACACTTTAAGCGTAATATTCAGGAATTGATCACAGCGATGACGACATTACTGAACAACTCGTTGCCGCAGACAAGGTGGCACTAATCATAAGCAATCGCACCTACCGCTGTTTACCCAGTCTGATCACTCCGCACTGTGATGCGGAGACGCTGGCTCAAAGCATCCAAGAAGAGCTCAAATTCAAAACAGTCACACTAGCCGATTTGACGCTAGAAGAGATGCGATTCATCATCCGCGAGTACAAAAAACTGCTTGGACGAGGCGTATACGGTCAGTCAGTTGAGTTGGCGCATTAAAGTAACGTGATATGAGGCATGGCACATGTTCTCCCTCTTGGCAAACAACGTCTTGTCACGGTGCCACTTAAGTCCTTGCTTCCGTACACATGCGAAAACCAGCACACCCTTTTGTTTGCGGATAACGGAAAATACAAATTTAGCGTGCAAAAAAACATTAATTACTATTTTTGCCAAAAATATTTCAACGGAAATGCATTGTTTCAGCAATTTTCTACTTTGTCGGACATGGATTTGAAGCAAATGGACAATGCTATCTACTACCGGTGGATGCTCCAGCCAACAACTACGGTCCGGAGCACTGTCTTTCCATGGACTGGGTTCTGTCAATCTTTCGAGAACATGAACCGTCGCTGAATCTCATTTTGCTGGACATCTGTCGTAAATATCTACCGTAATGGTTACGTTTTGTAGCCTGTTTTTTAGAGTTTTATTTTAGGTGCAACGTTGAATCGTTCATTTCGTATGCAGAGCAGTACCAAAGAAATGTGCAAGTGACCAGGAATACCGTATACGGCTATGCTACGTTAGTTTTTGTTATTAGCGATGTGAAAGTGCGGTGCTTTTCAGGAGTGGAGGAGTTGGAGCCTATGAAGTCAAAGGCGAACCGAATGGAATCTTTATGAAGTATTTGAAAAACCACATTTGTCTGAAGCTACCAGTGCTAGATATGCTCAATAGGGTTTTCAGAGGTATGCATGAAACCTAAAAGACCTATAAGGACAAATATTGCCTTAGATATTGACAATGACACAAAGGTATGCGATCTCCAAATCCCAGAACTCCGCTCAAACCTCACAATGCCACGGTCCCTGACTGATGAGCTTGTCTATGACGGCCACACAACCTCATATGACCACCACACAATGCATTGGAGACTCATGCACGGTAAGTCAATCCGTTATAAATTTCGTGGCTTAAAAATTGATGTGAAGAGCTGCCGAATCCCGTAAACGTGGCTTTTGAAGAACTCCAGCTCCGCGTCATAATTTGGTTCGACTTCTGCGGCCATTTCACGAACAAAGTCTACGTCTTCAGCAGCGTGGACGACCTAGTTATTGATGCTGACGAGGACGAACATGCACCATCCGAAGAAGCGTTGTCCCATCTTGCTTATCTCAAATTCACTCAGGTATGGAACATTTGTTTAGCATTTTGGCATTTTTCATTCAGGACTTAACAACGTCAAACGAGAAAGTTGTGCGAGACGAGGAAGAAGGACTCTCGAGATGCATCATGCTCTCAAATCTTCAACGGGCAAACGTAAGAGCCGCTAATCACAATACGAATTTATGTTAAATTCGTATTGTGATTAGTCACAATGTCGGCTAAATGCATTTGTTTAGGGTGAAATCATCTGTACAATCGAGTTGAAGCACATCGATGTGCCTAAGAAGGTTCTAGCTTCAAGGCAGGCCAATCTTAGCCATGTTTTAATCACAAGACTCCAAGCCGGTTAAGCAATACTACCGGACTAGGAAAACGCGACAGCAAATCGGCCTTAAAAGCCACATGTCAAATATACGAAAAATGTCCAGCTGAACTGATAAAACGCACAAACTAACAGTCGAGTCCCAACTCATCCACGTTCATTCACCTTTCGGCGTCATTTCCAGTCTCCTCACAATGGTGCAGCCGACTTTCGTGGTTCTCTCATGCTTCATACATAATGGCAGCTTAAAAATCTGGCGATGAGCTTCCGAATCCAGTGGAACAGAGCACGAAACGAGCGGCGTAATAGTGGAAACAAGCGAAACAATACACGGTACTGGCGCGGTTTGGACCTCCGTGTTACTTTTACTTACGTGTACTGAGCAGACCTTTCCGCAGGCGTCATCGCTATTCGGTTTCGCTTCGTCCAGCTTCAGGCTACTCGTGGGGGCATCGTGCGGCGTCTCTCGAACCCTTTCACGTTTGGGGAGAACCTGAAAATGGTGGATTGGTTACAATCGGATACCGAAGCTCCAAAAGTGAAAGCGCTT
Organism: Steinernema carpocapsae; assembly: GCA_000757645.3. Lineage (NCBI taxonomy): Eukaryota > Metazoa > Nematoda > Chromadorea > Rhabditida > Steinernematidae > Steinernema > Steinernema carpocapsae. The sequence continues at coordinate 145,083 of CM016762.1, forward strand.
CCCGCGACGTTCGCACGCAGTGTCCGAAACGATTCCTTGCTCAAAATCGAGCTCCAAGTGACCGCACCGCTCCTTCCAATCGCGGCTATAGCCGCGAAAAACCGATGTTCCGGGAACATTTGTGGGACATGTATGACGATGCGCATATCCCGGATTCCACCTATAGATGCGGCACAATTGTGGCTATTCAAGAGCTGAAGGCCAATTTGAGAACGAAGCGAACTGAAACTGAGCCCAGCAAGTTCGCACTAAACACGAAACGTTTGAGCATCAGTTAACCGAGCAAAGACGCTTAAAGCAATAGCTGAGTCCCGACTCATCACCTTTCCACCTTTCGGTGTCACTTCCAGTCTCCTTGAACTGGTCCAGCCGACTTTCGTGCAGTGGTTTTCGAATTCTTGGAAATGTCGGCAACAAACTGGCGATGAGCTTCCGAATCCAGTGGAACAGAGCACGAAACGAGCGGCGCAATACTGAAAATAACAGCACCGATAAATGGAACTGCTCCATTGTGCGCGTCCGTGTTACCTTCACTTGCGTGCACAAGCCAACCGTGTTACCTTCACTTGCGTTCGGCTTCGCTTCGTCGAACTTCATGCTACTCGCGAGGACATCGTGCGGCGTTACTCGAAACTTTTGACCTTTGCGAAGAACCTGGAATGACGAATTGGTTACAATCCGATACCAAACTCTTCTTCTAATCGCGGTAATTTGAAAGCCGCTCAACCGGTACAATTTGAGAGCCTAACAAGTTTGTGAAAACCGATGTTTCGAGCACATTTGTGGGACAAATAGGACAATGCGCAGAACCCGTATTTGAACTTTAGATGCGGCATAATTACGGCCATTGAAGAGATGCGCGAGCGAGGTAAAGCACACAAATTCCGGTTTCCGGACAAAAATTGGCACAAGAAATAAAACCATGGGAGTCCAAACGATCAGGCGCTGTGAAGTTGCCAGGTTTCGCTGCATTTACGAGCACTTACTTCGGCTTCAGCTAACATCGTATTTACGCATCTTCATGTGGCCGCGTCCATTTGGAATCGTTCGAATGCTGCAACGGGTAGCTGCTTCGGCTTCTTCGACAACCTACACGTCATACCTGCCCGAGTCTGAAATCATTGATTTGTAAGGATCGCACGTCGAAGTAAGACAGAAAGCGCCCGTAGTTGGCGGAAGCATGCGGTTCCGGACACTCATTCGGACATTCCCTCCGGATAGGACTCACGACATAATGTAAAACGCGACAGCAAATCGGCCTTAAATAGCCGCGCGTCAAAAGCCAAACACGCGAAAAGCGTTCATCCGAACTGACATTCTGTTCAGCACGTTCAGTTCATGTTGTGCGTATTGCAACTGATCGCACGGATCGCAATCCAGCGCGAAGCGCGCGAATTCCACCTCTTCCAAGTCCACTTACTTCTGCGGTTGTCTCGAGCGTCTCGTCCATGATCGTTCTTCTGGCTTCAGTTCGCCGTTCTCCGCGTCGACGTCCACGTCTACGAAATTCGTGCAGCTGCTATTTGCTTGAGTCTTAGTCCTCTTACCAGTGCGCATAGTCTGAAAAATGAGGAATTAAGAATAAGGAACGAGCGTCGTGTAGCAGAGAGCGGAATTGAGCCGATTTGCAGCTCGTCGGAGCGGTTCGTCACACGCAGTACCGGAATTGAAAAACGCGGCAGAAACGCGACCTTTCAAAGTCGTGTTTCGAAGTCCAAACATGCGAAAAACGTTCAGTTGAACTGACATTCCGTTCAGCACCCTCAGTTCACGACGTTCAGCAATTGGGGAGCAAGATGGTACGCGAGCGACTGCAAAAAGCGCATTTTGAAGCCTGATTGATGGCACATTTGGGCGCGAAGCGAACTACAGCTCATCATGTCCTCTGATAAAATGACATATCTTTGAGCATCATTTGGCCGACCAAAACGATCAAACTAACGGACGAGTCGCAACTCATTCACGTTCGCTCACCTTTCGACTTCTAGTCGTTTAGAAGAGCCCTCTCCGTAGTTCGCGGACGTCGTTGCTGTTTGGCTTCGCGTCGTCCAAATTCATGTTACTTGCGAGGCGTTTCTCGAATCCTTAGACATTTAAGAAGAACCTGGAACGATGGATCGGGTACAATAACTCCCAAAGTAAAAAAGCTTTCCTTTAGGCGTAGGATCCGAATGGATAAAAGCGGCAAAACACGATTCCTTGTTCAAAATCGAGCTCATTTGTGGGACATGTATGACAATGGGCAGAACTCGGATTTCACTTTTAGATGTGGCATAAACGCGGTCATACAAGAAGATATTCGCGAGCGAGGAAAAGCCCACAAGTCCTCAATTTCCGGACAAAAATTGGCGCAATAAAAATTGGTCCTACCACAGTAGTCCAAACGATAAGGCGCTGTTGACTTGTTAGGGCGCCCCGCGTTCACGAACACTTGTTTCGCCTTCAGCGAAAATCGTACCTTCTCAACTTCATGTGATCGCGTCCGATTGGAATCCTTCGGCTGCTCCTGCTTCAGTCCGCTTACTCGAACACAAACACGTGATCACAGCTGCCGCGGTCTGAAATAATGGATTTCTGAGGAAAGCACGTCGAAGTGAAGCAGAAAGAGCGTCGTGTATGAATATACAGATAAACACGCCAAAAAACGAGCATCAATCAGCCTCAAACAAGCCTTAAAAAGCCATGTTTTAATCAGCAATCGCATTTTAAATCAAACTTAAACTAATGCTTTAAATGTGGTCCAAAATTCGCGAATTTGTGTGTCGGTTGTCCGTTCGATACTCGCGTATGCGCCCCTTTTCTCCGCACCAATTTTTGGTCTAAACAGGGACTTTTACGGCGCATTTCAGCGGACAATCACTGTCACTCACGTTGCAAGTGGATTTTTTCAAAACCAAAGAATTTACAAGGACGTTATCGGTTCCAAAAACCGAACAGTGGATCGAGAAACCGCAAATTGCTGAATGTACCACTTTTAAATTGCGATTTATTGGATACAGGTTACGAACACGGCACAAGCACATTACTTTCCTCCGTAACCGTTGTTGATCTCACCAAGGGGATGACGGTGCTCCGGACAGTACGGATGCTCGGATCTGTTCTGGCACTGACCAGAGTGCTCGTTAAAGGCTTCGCCCGTGGGACAGAAATGGTTAATCGGGGATCCGGACAAGCACGAGTAGTAGGACGAATGGCATATAGCACTCCCGTAACTGATTCCATCGAGTTTTCCCTGACAGACAGGGTGATGCGAACCTGGCGGAGCCGGATGGTTGGGCTGAACTGGAGTTTCGGGCTCGAGACGTCCTGGAGGCTGAGGCTTGTTCGTAGTCACGGGAGAAGGAGGGTTCGTTTGAACTTCGGGCTGAGGCCTGAAATGAAAAATTTGGCAACACAATTTTTGACAAAATTGTACAGACTTGGCCGGCTCTTTCTTGGGAGGCTTTCCACCACATTCAGGAACGTTCTCCGGGTAGTCACAACGATGCGCTTCTTGGGAAAACCGTAATCCGGGAGCGGCACAGAATCGAACGTACTTGTAACCACCAACGCAACTGAAGTAGGCGTTGCTGCAGCCACCGGAGTAGTCACCCGTCGCTTTTTCAGAGCAGTCAAAGTCTAAAAAAGGCGAATTTTAGAAATTTGTGGATCACTCTTACTTGGCACATGCCGAACGGGCGCCTTCGTTGGTGGCATTGGTGGCGTCACCGGCTTCGGCTGTTTTGTATAGGGAGATCCTCCACATTCCGTAATAAGCTTCTTTCGTTCGCACAGGTTCTGATCATTGTCAAAGTAGAGTCCAGGGGGACATTCCCGTTTCGTCGTGTTTGAGTTGCTACACTCGTAGTAGAAGCGTTGGCACTGACCGCAAGGGTAGACTCCGTTTAGCTTCCCGACGCAGAACACTTGATCTGGGTGGGAAGGTTGGGTTGGCGGTGGACGAGGAGCTTGAGTTGGAGGACGAGGGTCTTCGGGCTTCGGGCGCTGTCCTCCACATCCAGGAACAAACAGCTTAGGGTGGCAGTTTCCCAACTCGTGGTCGTACAACAATCCCTTGGGGCACGTTATGACAATGAGTTTCTGGTCATTGCAGTGGTTATAAGACGAACCACAGGGATAAGCAGGGTAATATCCGTCTTCGCGGCCGACGCAGAAGAGGTCCTTGGAAGGTGCCACCGTGGGTCGCTGACCGCCACAGGCTGGAATTTGCTCTCGAATGCCGCACCGTTGGAACTCGGCGTCGCGGAAGTAGCCAATCATACAGGGAATCTTCTTATTGCCCATCTTGCTGCAAACAAAGTGGAATTCTTTGCATTCCGTCGGCTCGTGTTCGCCTTCAGTTTTTCCTCGACAGAAGATGTCGGCTTCGTTTGCTGAAGCGGGATCCTTGGGCTTCATTTCGTTTCGGCATTCGGGAATTTCTTCCTTGTCGGCACATTGCTTTGTGACCTGGTTAACGCGCCATCCTACAGGACAGGGCGTCTCACTCGCTTTATCGGCTCGGCATTTTACTAACCGGACTGGCAACCAGGTTTGGCGTACAATCCGTCCCTTCTTCCATAGCAGAAAGCCGCCATTCCCTGCTTATCGTTGTGGTTTGGAACTTCAGTGTCCGGGTGTGTTCCTTTACATGAACGGATGATGGAACGAGGGTAACAGTTGAGCATCTCGGGGTCGAAGAAGAGGCTTTCAGGGCAGGAGTATCTTGTGGCTTGGCCATAGGAGCAACCGTAGTACAAATCACTACAGGGACCGGTCGGGTAGAGTCTATCCTGTTTTTCTCGGCAGAAGTTCACGTTTGGAGGAACAATGGGATCTTTGGACTCAACTACAGGTCGTCTTCCACTGCAATCCGGGACGTTCTGTGGGATATCGCACTTCTTGATTGAAAGATCGTAGAAGGATCCTTTACGGCACATCATTTTATGGGTCCTCTGGTTGAGACATCTGTAGAAGGTGGAAGCACACTTCTGAGCCGTGTAGAAGTAGTCGCCATCAGCCTTTCCATAACAATAGTTGGTCGGAGCTGATGTTGGTAGAACACCACAACCTCGGACGTACTGTTTCTGATAACATTGCTTTTGTTGGGTGTCAAAGACTTCCCCGTTTCGACAGTACTTCTTGTATAATGTTCCTTGGGAGCACTGGTAGTAGAAGGAAGCACAGTCACCAGCCGGGTAGGTTCCATTTCGCTTGTTGCGACAGAAATTGTCAACGGGCGGAAAAGAGTCCTCCGGATGGTGCGTGGTCACAGGTCGACTTCCACCACAGCTTGGATTGTGCTCCTTGATGGTGCATTTATCGATTTCGGCGTCGTAGAAAAGTCCACGAGAACAATTAATCTTGTGAGAGAATCCGGTGATGCATCTGTAGTAGTAATGAGAACAACGGCCGACCTCGTACGATCCGTCTTGACGATTCTGGCAATAGTGGTCAGGCCTCACGGGTGGCAAAGGATCCTTTTGGGGCGGCTGGGTGACAGGTCGGTTTCCTCCACAGCTTGGGACGTTCTTCCTGTGGTCGCATTTGTGGATTTCGGCATCGTAGACCAATCCAAGAGGACAAGGCATTCGGTTCGCAACTCCGCCTTGACACTGGTAGAAGAAGTGAGCGCAGTTATCCATCGCGTGGTTTCCATCAACCTTGTTTTCGCAGAACGGGTCATATGGACGCGTGGGCACAGGATCGGTAGGCTTCACAGGGTCAGGTCGGATTCCACCACAGCTAGGAACATGCTGTTGGTAGCGACACTGGATCACTCCGACATCAAAGTAGAGACCTTCAGGGCAGCTCATCTTCCAGGCTTGCCTGTCGAAACACTCGTAGTACTTGTTGGAGCACATGTCAACTGGATAGGTTCCATCGACCTTCGTTTCGCAGAATGGATCATATGATTGAGGAAACAGCGGGTGAGGTGGATTGGTGACAGGCCGAGTTCCACCACAGCTCGGGATGTGCTCTTTTTGGCCACACTTGTCGATTTCGGCATCGTAGAACAAACCAGTAGGGCACGGCATTCGGTTGGCAATTCCGACAAGGCACTCGTAGAAAACGGGCGCGCATTTGTTTACAGGATAGGTTCCATTAGGCTTGTTTTCACAGAACGAGTCGTATGGTCGCGTCGGCACTGGCGGTGGGATAGTAGGTCGAATTCCACCACAGCTCGGAATGTGCTCCTTGTGGTCACACTTGACAATTTCGGCATCAAAGAAGAGACCGACCGCGCAGGGCATTTTCCAGGTGTACCCGTCGAAGCACTCATAGTACAGGTTGGAACACGTGCCCACGGGATAAGTTCCATTAGCCTTCGCTACACAGAAAGGATCGTACACATGAAGAGGCAACGGGTTGACCGGAGTCGTCTGGGTCGGAGGACGTACTCCGCCACAGCTTGGAATGTGCTCTTTTTTGCCGCACCTGTCCATTTCAGCGTCGTAGACCAATTCATAAAGACAGGGCGTTTTGGTCGACCGTCCCGAGCTACACTGATAGAAGAAAGGAGCGCATTTATTCGCTGCATAGCTTCCATCAGGCTTGTTATTGCAGAACGAGTCGTTTTCCGTCGGCGGTTGAGGGTCCTTCGGTGCCAGAGTGGGAGGAATTCCTTTACAACTCGGAACGTACTCTTGGCGTTCACATTTGTTGGTTTCGGCATTGTAGGCAAGATTATGCGGGCACGGCGTCTTCTGAGAACGTCCTGGCTGGCACTGATAGAAGAAGGCCGAGCAGCTACTAACAGCGTAGGTTCCATAGGACTTGCCATAGCAAAAACGGTCAACCTCACTTGGTTGCTCGGTCGGCTTCGCGGTGGCTCGAGAGCCGCCGCAGACAGGAATTCGCTCTCGTCGGGCGCAGGCGCTTATCTCAGGATTGTAGACCTGATCATTGGGACACGCCAATTTGGTGGTGACTTGACCAGTGCATCGATAGTAAAAAGACTGACATTCTCCTCCGGGGTAGGTGCCATCATGCTTGTGGTCGCAAAACGGATCTCTTGGAGCCACAAGGGGCTTGGTCGGACGAACTCCTCCACAGCACGGGACGAACTCCTTCAAGTGGCACTTCTCGAGGTCAGGATCAAAGACTAGTCCAGGCTGGCAGTGCTGCTTTTCGGTTTCTTGGTTGCGGCAGACGTAGAAGTAAGTGTTGCAACCAGCATCTCCATATTTTCCATCTTTGCGATTCACGCAGAATGGTGGCACTTTTGGTTTCGAAATGGTTGACACGGGACGAGTTCCGCCGCAAACTGGAATGTGGTACGACAGGTCGCAGTGGCCAATCTCGTCGTCATAAAACAGCTTCAAAGGGCATTTTACTTTCTTGGTGACTTGATTTTGGCAGTCATAGTAGAAGTTGTGACAGCCGTTGAGTCCATAGTAACCGTTTGCTTTCCCTGCGCAGAAACGATCTACTTTCAAGGATTTGTTTTTACCATGAACGTGGTCCTTAGGAGGTTCCACAAAACGACTCCCTCCGCAGCTGACGACGTGTTCCTTCACTTGGCATTTTTGGGTCAGGTAGTCGTAGTAGAGGTTTTCTTGGCAGGAATGCTCGTCACCTTCACCATTGATACAATAGTAAAATTGGGTGGAGCAGCCGCCAATGTCGTGGTACCCGTTCAGTTTTCCCTGGCAGAATGGAGGCGGCACCGGGAGAGCAGCGCCCTTCTTGGGCTCACAACCGACTACATAAAACGGAGGCTCGCAGGAGGAAGTCTCGACTTTGAAGATTTTTCCCGGAGGGCAGGTCTTGTAAACAGTCTTCCGATCGACGCATTCAATGTAGCTGGGTCCGCACTTCTCCGTTGGCAGGAAGCAGTTGTTCAAAGTTGCGCATTTGTTCTCCTTGTCAAAAGGATTTTCGTTGTCAGGCACAATTTCGATTCCAGGGAAGAAGTGCTTCTCCAGTTCCTGTTTCTTAGTTCTGAAAAAGTCACTTTAGATGGGCTAGAATGGAATTCGATGCTTACGTTCGACAGTCACGAGGCCAAACGCAGGTATGTCCACTCCAAACCAGGTTAGCAGCGCACTTGAAGCGGTATCCGTAGCCATTGGAACACTGGATGTAGAAGTGGAGGCAGTAGCCCTCTGCAAACCAGCCGTCCGTGGGACACTTGTAGTCGGGAACCAGAAGTGGGACGTATTCGCCTTTGCCAAGTTTCGGTTGACGAATGAGCCGTTTGGAGTTTGAGTTTGCCTTGGGCTGGTAGATCGAGCTCGTTCCCAGCGGCAGCGTGTCAGCCGGTTTCGTGTGGCTGATCGTCTTTACAGCCCGGGACAGTTCCAGATCGCAAGCGTGGCTGTCAGAACAGTTGGTGCCATTGTAGGCCAGCAGTTCCGGGCAGTTCATGACGCTAGCAGTGCCATTCTCACACGAAACGTAGCTTCGAGAGCACTTTTCGATCACATACTTTCCGTCTTCTTTTCCTTCGCAAAGCGATGCCACGGGCTTGTTCACTAATGGGATTGGTGCCGGGTGTTCCACGATTTCCTCCTTTGGAGGGCCTTCGGACGTCCACTTGACTAAGTGATCATGATCTTGGTCTTCGTCCGCATCTGCGTGAGGAGGAACATTCTTTTCCATAGGCTTGATCATGCCGCTTCGAAGGTTCATTTTGGCTTTTTCGAGCCTGAAAATGACAGTACTAGTAAATTATAGCGGTGCACAAATGTTGGCTTACTCTAAGCACCCCTTAAGTTCAATACAGGAGCGGTTATGACCATAGAACACCAACTTATTGAGGCATTTAACGAGAGTTGGTTGTGCGTCGGCACAGACAAGGTATTGGTTCTGGCACCTGCCGATTTCAAAGAGTCCATCGCGAGAGCAGTCGACGCGGAGATTTGGAATGGGTTCGCTGTTCAAGGAACGCAAAACGGGAGCGGCCGTGGGTTCTTCGTTTATCAAAGCGCGGTCGCTAAAATATATTGTGGAATTCTGTATTTGGCCACCAGCACTCACAATTCACAGAAATCAGGCCAAACGCAGCGGCCATCCTTGAAGACCAGACGCTCTTCACATGCGATCTTGTAGCCGATCTCGTTGATGCAGTGGACAAATGACGAGGCACATTTCGAGAACTCATAGAAGCCGTCGTGCTGGCCTTGGCATCCTTGGAACGTGCTGTTGGAGGCTCCGGTCGCAATCGACTCATCGACAATTTCTGCGACGGTTCTAAACACCAAATGTGAATTATATAAGTAGGTTTGAAATCACCTCTGGCATTGACTGTCCAAAACGCACAATCCCCTCTCGAAGACGTAGCCATACTTGCACTGAAGAATCGTCGGCTTGTTCTTTTTGCCGTCGCAGAGAAGGTGGCTCTTGTGGCACAACTGCAGAGCGTGGACGCCCTTTGCCTTGTCCTTGCACGTCACAATTGATGGCATGGCGAGCTCTCCTATGGCATTTCTAAAAAACCAATTTCAATTGAACTTTAAGCAGAAACATGCTTACGGATTGGCAGAGCAGCTCGGGACAGGAACACATTTCTTTGCAGTCAGATCGAAAACCGTATCCTGAGGACATCGCAGAAGAACACTATGGCCGTTAAAGCACTGGACGTATTCGGGATAGCACTCCTTGACTTCGTCGAACCAAGTGGTATTGTCGTCAAAGTACATGTAACGAGTAATTGCAAATTCCTTGGGACACGTGAAGACCGTTTCGCTGACTTCGGGATACTTCTGTCGAATTTTTTCAGCGGCACTAAACACGTTCTTTTCAGTCGTTTGGTCAAATCATGGAATAACTTACACATTGGAGTTGCACTCCTTGACGTGTTCCTTGGCTAGGCAACTCTGGAACGCTTCGCTGAAGAAGAGACCTCCGGGACATCGAGCAGGAGCTGGGACGTTAACACCGCAGTTCCAGAACTTCTCGCTGCATTCGCCGCCGCTGGTCAGTTTTCGGTCAGTACAGTTTACGTCTGGAAATGATGGAATTATAGATTTTGAGAAACCTAACACGCATACATGACGGAATCGTAAACTGGCTATCCTTAGAAACGCTTTTGGCGACTTCAGTATCTGGAATGTCTTTCCTGAAAATTATCAATGTGAATATGGAAAATAAACCCTTTTGAACTCACTTTCCGCAAAACGTCTTATGGATACATACTGCACGCTCGGGGTTGAAGTAGAGGTGCTCCGACGAGCAGTAAGCGAACGTGGCGGTCCCGGAATCGCAGACGACGTATTCATGGCTGCAGGCGTGGATCGCGTACGGTCCATTGTCCTTTCCTTTGCAGGTGAAGAGCTGTCCATCACTGAAATAAGAGTTTTAAATCAGAAATGCCATTGTAAGCTTACTTGATTTTGGAGGGGAAGAAGGTGTCGGCGCGTTGGTAGCAGAGGTTCACGTTGCCCTCGTAGTCGCACTGGTTGATTTCCGGGTTCATGATCAGCATGATGTTGTTATGGCCCGTCGAGCAACGCATGATTCGCTTCACATAACCTTCTTCGACAGCCTGACAGGCGACGTAATACGAACTGCATCCAAAGACAAACGATCCTTCTCCAAGGGTAGCACAGTCAGCCTCTTCGACGTTGCGTTTGTCTGAAAATTGAGTGTTTGCTTGGTTTCAAACAGAGCTAACTTACGTTCCACTTCCAGATTTTCCGTTAGAGTCAAATCCTGAGCCACTGGAAATCCGTTCGAGCCGGCAGAAGTTTCGGCCGTGAGTAACCGCAGCCATACCGCTAACAGTAGCAGCTTGAGGTTCATCCCTAAAACGAGACAGCTACAGTAAGAGGGCAAGTCAGCAGTCGTGCGCTACTGAAGCAAGAGGAGAACAATGAGCGGCTCTAGTTTCCGATCAGGAATTTTATGCTTGGAATTTCAGAATGTTGAGCGCGAGATAGGCGAACGACAAAACATTAAGACGGATTTCCTACAGTGAAAACATAGGCGAACGTGCCGTCAGAAATGTTTTCTCTTTAACTAGCTTTCTCACAAGAAGAGCTTGAGAACATCCGTTACAGCGATCGGTCGATGAAAACGAGCTGAATTCCAGTCTCCCTTGTGAAAATGACAGCGGAATCCGCTTATAGTGTGCTGCTAAAGGAGTTAGAAAATGCACTTACATGTTTGCTGACATTGTTTGGATGAAATAAAGTAGGTTAAGCTAATTCCGAATTTTGAAGTCACACGATTCCTTACTTGTTGATTTTTGTCAATTTGCGCAGCGAAGAATACCTGAAAACCATCGTCACTTAAGAAAGGGCTGTATATTGGATTTAAGTGTAGGTAAATTTGAAACATATCTTTAAGGATAAGCTGAACAACCAAATCCAGGTTTTTACTCAATTTACCGGTTAGCTGTAAAAAATGGTTGAATTTTCTACTTCAACTCCAGCAATGTTAATGTTCCTAAAGTACTCACTTTGAGCAAACAAGTCATTCAAAAAGCCGGAATCAATGCGGATAATGTAGCAAATACAGCTATAAAGCTATAATAGCTAGAATTTATAAAATAAAAGCATCCGCAAACACTGCAAAAAATTTATTGAGACAAATTCGCAAGGTTAAATTCAATTCGATTTTTCGAACAGATAAATGTAATTAATTGTAATGATGATTTCTGATTCGAAATAAGGTATATATGTTCATAATGTCTGTTCCATGCTTATGAAGAACTAACCTGTATTTCTGCGCGTTTTGTTTGTTTTGTAAGCACATAATTTGAGAGGAAATATTTACTCACATTGTCTGAAAATCAGAAAAACACGAGTTATAAACAGCAACTAGCAAAGAAGACAAACGCATGAATGACTGGTACTGTTTTGTTCACTTTTCATTGCTAACAACGATATAAGGAAATAATGATTGAGCGCGTCCGTATAAAGCGATTGCATATCGATCGATCGTTGTGCGCAAAAAGGCGCGCTTTTGGTGTGTTTTTTAATTGTGCCGCCTCAGCGAGCAGAGATGAAACGTGAGCAATAGTGGATCAGTCGATGCTTAGAAGATGAACTTGTTTGCGAACAGTATGAGTTAATGCAACGAAGCGTTCACACTGACAGTTAGCACCGATAAACGCTTAATATTTAGTTGTTGTACAAAGGGTCGTCAAGCACCGTGATCTAATAAAGCATTTTGTGTCTAAGCTTTCTTATATAGTTTTGTGTTTTGACAAACAGGTCGCTAAGAAAATCTGGACAAAAGACGTTTTTATTAATCTACATGCAATACCAAACGTTTAAAAATACAAGATTTGTCTACAAGATGGTTTTCCTTCTGTTATTCATAATGCACTGCTTTGTGAGATGCTTTCTCCATCCAATATCATCATTTGGAGTGACGTCTGAATGACAAAGCAGACACCGGCCTATGTCGCCTTGTGGTACTGAACAGCAATTAATGACAGGTGCAAGGACGAGTAGACTCACGCTGACAATTATCTTTTTCCGCATGTCGCTTGAACATGCGTCGCTCAATGGGTTGACTGCACGTCGGGCACTCTTTGTATAGCTCGCGCTTTTTGCAATCGTCAAGATAGTGCTCCTTCATGTGACGCACTTCGGTTACCTAAACCACACAAACTGTTATACTTGCTAAAATTTATCCTTACCTGCAGGCAGTGAGGACACTTAAGGAGCATTGGACAATGTCGTTCACGGTGCTCTTCCAATCCGTATTTGTCAAAATTGGGACTTTGAAGACAACAATGCATGCAAATGCTGAACAACATGGAACACGTTTGCAGTGACTAACTCACTTTTCTTGATCCAAAGAGTCCTCGTGTGATGGATGCCTTGATCGATCTAACTGCCAGCGAACTGATTTTGTAGGTTTGAAGCTCTCAAGTGAAGATGGCCTACATTTGAGTTTAGGTCACTATTGATCAAACTCGCAAGGTTACGGACACACACAAAAGCGTAAATATTTAAAAGGAGTACTTAGTATTAGCTGAAGAATTTGAGGAAGCCGTTGACGATCTATCAATGTTCTCCAAATCCGCAAACAGAGCTCTCATCAGGTGACTTTTTGCCAGAGATGATTTTATGGACGGAAGCATGGATCGAATTTCTTGTCGGTTACCTGACCGGTAAACATGCATTATCAAAGACTTTCCTATTTTTCTTATCTAAAAAGCCAAGTTTGCAAAAACTAAATTTAATTGAATTGTTTACCTCAGTGTCAGTGTGCTTCATGCAATTGTTAGCAAACCTGACAACAGCTGTTTCAGTCAAACCTCTAAATTTTTTTTGAAGGTTGGAGTTTACAAATCATTGGCTCACATGGATTTCTTTGGTGCATTTAGCTCCTGAACTGCACGAAGAACAATAGTAGCTTTCCCATGATCAGTTCGGACCGAACCGGATAAGTCAAATGGCTCCATAAAGCGTGACAAATACGCTTTTGTAATCTAAAAAACTCTGCATTTTAGTTGTGAAGTGGTCAAGAAAGCTGCCTGAAATTCTCCTCTTGTTAGGTTGCTTATGGTTTCATACGACTGAGTGCCGAACCGTGAATCAGTGACGGTATCTCCAGTACGGCTAACCAAAATGTTGCTAGTTTTATCAGCGACTCTCTGGCCAAACGATTTTTGCAGCTTGTGCTCAGGGATGTATGTGAGGACCACGTATTGCAGGAGCACAAGGGCCTCATGGTAAACCTTAAAAACCAATTTTGAAAAATTTGCAAATAAAAGTTTTGTACGTTATAGAGCTTATCCCTGAGGCCTTTGACAATAATGGGCAACGCGATCGAGAGATAGTTTGCAGCCTTTTCAGATGGAACTGTAGACAGCTTGTTATGGGTATCTATTAACGCTCTTCGGCGCTGTTCCCAGTTTTTCGAGTATACGTTTTGAACCTGAAACATGCTGGCACTTTAACCAAAAAAATTGTACCATTTCAAGGCCGTAAACGTTTTTTAGCTTTTTGGCATATGTGTGGTCATTCGTGTTGATTTGAGCAAACAAAGATTCTTCGTCGATCTGACCGTTCTCCGATAAAGTTATTGATGTTAGAGATCTCCGCCTAAAAACAGAAAATAATGGCGCTTTCCAGAAAATCAACTCTATTTACCTTTTCATAGCACCTGGAACTACCGTGTTCTCTTTCTGAGCAAACGATCCGGTAGAAGAGACAGTCGAAATAGAAGACGAACGCGGAAGACGGCTTCGCGAATAAGGTCTTGTTGAGGCTGGTGGCGTAGCTGTTGCTATTGAGTCTCTTTTACTTAGGAAATCATTCAAAGATCCATTCCCTCGATTGTTGTGAGACGATCGTGGTGATGGTGTAAGAGCTTAAACGCAAGCAAAAAGTGACTTAAGTTGTTCTATTTTGTTTACCAATTCTTTCAAAGAGCTGCGGAGTTTCGCTTTTGTTCCGTTCTCGCAGTTGAGTTGGGTTAGCCGTGACAACCTGAAAATCTATAAATACTGTTTGGTTGTTTATGTAAAATTTACGGTTTGGTCTTCGAGAACCTCTGGATCTATGTTCTTTAGGGTGGCGATTCTCAAGCTCTGAATTTCTCTGAAAAGTTCTTCCGCTTGCTCATAGTCTTCATCTCTGACTGCCACTTTCTTTTTTTCTTGTTTCACTTTTAAGGTTTCCATAGCTACCTTCAGCTCTTTTGATGCTTTCTTGCACTTTGTAGCTAAGTTGTAATTTTCATTCTGTAAATTGTGTTTTTAGAAATAATGCTCTACTTTTAGAATTTTACCTTGACAGCAATTTCTTTGTTCTTCTCAATATGGACAAGAATATCCAAGAGCTCTGGATTATAGTCATCGCGCCTAAGTGCAAAACACCATTTTCAAAAGCTTGTATTTTAGGTTACTTTATGTCCGAAGAGTTGTAGCGCTGAAGAAGACTCATGCCTTTCATCATTTTTGTCTCCTGTTTCAAGTTATCTCCAATGACAGCGGTCTGTCCCAGTGGCACAGGTCGTCCGATCACGGCTATGTTGACCAATCCAACCTGAATTAAATAGCATTTTTCCAATAGGGGGAAAAGGCTAGGCTAATTACCTGATCATACGGGTTCATTTTTTGATTTTCATAGTTTTGACCAACTCGAAATTTCAGAAATGTGACGTCTGACTCAATGTAGATTGTTTTTAATTCATGTTTTCCGACGTCCTCACGCCTATTTTTAAAAATCACTTCTCTAAAAATGAAATTTGGATGGGCTTTTGCTCTAAAAAAAACAAACCCAAGTTCCTTGAAGTCATTTTGATTGACCTCTTTCTGAATGTCGTCGTTGCTATAAGACAAATCAAGCTTGCTGGCTATAACGTAATTGGACGTAAAGCTGACTTAAGCGTAAAACTCACGGATGAATATTCGATGACACAGTATTTGTATTCTCTCCACATTGCTTTGTCTGTCCAAGCGAATTACTATGTCTTTGGGGTATTCAGGGTATCTGAAACACACATTAGAACACAGTACTGTGTAATGTAAGTTTGCATTTAGTATTAGTTTAAAAACACTGAAAGAGTTCACTTGAATCACGTACCTAGTCGAAACCCACTCTTTGGTAACAAGCAGATCAGCCGTAATTTCATCTTTATCAAAATTGTCGACATGTACAACGTGAAAGCCAATGAGAACGGGCATGCTTATAACAACAAAGCAAAATCGGAGAGGGAGTGAAGCGGTCGCCAAGACTCGTTGTCACGCAGCGTTGTTTCGTGCGATGAGTAACCATAGCAAAAATCTTTCATGCTCATTTCCTCAACCTCGCCAGCCATCATGAGATTGTATATTGAAATAATTTACTTCTTTCAAAAAGTACACAAAGTTTACATGTGTAGAAAAAAAGAGACGAGATACCTTCGATGTAAGGCGTGTACAAGGCACAATTATACGTACAAAGCACAGAAGTGAACGTGTGCGAAACAAGGGCTGACAAGGGAGGCAGCGTTTCAATCGCTTTTCCAACACATAAAAGGTATGGAGATTCAGATGGAAACAAAATGAATAGTTAAAAACGAGAAATATGGCACTAGCGTCATGTTACTAACAGCAGAAAAAATAAAAATTTGGGACTGAAGCTGTTCCTTGCTTAAGAACACGTAACACATTCGAGGAAAACTGGAAGAACACCATCGGTCTGGATGGCCCTCTCTTCAGGGCAGATATTGTCGTCCTTTGGCGAAGTCGACATTGAGCACTAAATAGTCACAATTATAGCTTTGATTTTGGTTGTTAGTTTACCACTAAGGTGTTCGAGTTAAACTGGGCGGCAGTGCATTTGCGTTGTGCGCATTCTTTAGCACATTTGCCAATGTTCAGAACTTGCACAAAGTCGTCGAACGGTGGCAGTTTCCGTTCAGGGGTCACCGTACTCAGGCTGTATTTACATTCTAAAATTTGACGCTTTAAAACGGATTGAAACTTTTTTTGGTTACTTGAGCATCGAATGCAGGAAATGATAAATGGCGTCGCTGAAGCGTGCTGAGGAACATAATTTTCGTTCGGCTGACATGTGTTTTCATCCGAGGAGAGAAGACACACGCCATGAGAGATGTCTCCAGGTGTTGGAATGAATCCAGCCGTCGTGCAGTTCTATAATTTTTTCTCTTTACCAGTTTTGAAATAGGTAGGTTACCTGTTCGAAACATTTCCTGGCGCAGTCAGCTGGTGTCACCGCTGGCACATCATTAGTAATGTTCAGTCTTGGCAGCGTCTTAACTGGCACAGTCTGGAACTCCAGCCGACCTTCGCACTTGCTTGTCAGGCCTGAAACCATACATTGACAAACCAGTTTAAAAGTTTAAACCGACCTTGAGCATTTACACTCTTGAATTCCTTGTCAGCAATGTTTGTATTATCTATCTGCGACCTAGCGTTGATGGCATCACGTTGGAATGGTTCGGTAACTTAAAAATTGAAAAAAATTAAAGTACTGCTATAGTTTAAGATGTAAAAATCAGGGTGAGAGTTAGTAAGCCTAACAAGTAAGTTGCAAGGAAATGGTATTAAGGATTAGCAGCATATCAAACGCACGGATTAGTTGTCAGGAATAACCGTTAGTACATTTTAATAAAGCGAGTTAGTGTATTCTATAAGTACTACGGTGTCTTTGAAGCTGTTCACGGCATATCCCGCTTACCGCAAGTCAAACAGCTTAATTCAACTATTTCCTGGTATGTTGTAAACGTCCAATCAGCGCGCAGTTGGTTAGTGCTGGTCGCGTTGCACGCCTGACTGGTATCTCCGAAATACTCCATGAGGCACGTTGGACGGGGAAAGCGTATAAAAGCAGCGTAAGTGCAGCCGAGCTCGTAGCAAGATTTCGCGCAGTGTTGAGTTGAAATCACGTCGATTTCAACGTTGAAACGGTGAACTTTCGGCCCGCTTAACGGTTTCGCCAGAAACATAACTTTCCCGTAAGTACAATCTAGACCATATTTAGTGGATTATTAATTAACGACCTCACACGTTTTGTGTGAAATTACCTTGGAGGCGTCTCAGCTTGCCTTGTAAAGAAAATTGTCTGTTAATAGCTAAAAGCAGTAAATGGTTAAACAGCTACATATGAATGGATTTAGGGTATATGAGCAAAAACAAACCCGCTCCAAGGTTGTTTGGCGTAGCGACGGTGGTAACGCCGAGTAGGTCGTTTAGTGCACCATTGCGACCTAAGGTATCCACCAAGTCTGAGACTGCTTGTACAGGAGGTTCGAGTGTGGTGGCTATAAAAAAACGTTCTTTGAGATTTGAGATCGTGAAATAAGACATACTGGGATCAGTTAATTCCAAACTTTTGCCTTCATCAGTATCAAACGACGTGTCCTCTTTGGTGGAGACAGCTTCGTCAATACTGAATGCATCGGTTGTGGACTGCGTTTCGGGTAAGCCGTTGATCAGTTGAGAGACGGCCTTGACAATCTCGGGAAGGTCGGTTGTGGTGGTCGCTGGCTCAGCGGAGGTTGTTGCTTCCGACTCAGCTTGTGTCTCGGTCTTTGCCGTGGTGGTTGCAGCCTCAGGCTCTTCGCTTTCCTCGGATTCTTCGGATGAGGGTTTTTTTACAGACTTTCCTTTGGAGCCCTTTACAACACCGACCGACAGAGGACGTACTGAACCCTCCTTTTCCGTAACTTCAATCGCAGCGATAGTGGTCTCAGAAGACTCTTCGGGGGTTTCCGCTGTTTCCTGGGCTTTAGCGCCTGAGGGAGTCTCCGTGGATTCTTTGCCTGTAGTGGGAGTAATTGTAGTTATCAGGGGTTGTTCTATTCCCAAAGCTTCCACTGTTCTATCGCCAGCTTCTGAACCAGACGTAGCAGCAGAAGACACTTCACCTCCAACGGGTAGAACAGTGGTGATGAAAGGTTCGACACCCGAAGCCTCGACAGTCGTTTCACTTGTTTCGGTGGCAGACGTGGCAGCAGAGGACTCTTCGCTTAGAGTAGAAGTGCTAAGGTGTGGTTCTGTCTCAGCTGGAACGGCCGTTTTAGAAGCTCCATGTTCTTGGACGGCAGCGACGGTGATTTCAACTTCTTCAGGAGTAGATTCTACCGGGACACTGGTCTGAGCTTTGGAGCTTGCAGTGGTTTCACCAGAAGTAGCGGTGCTAGCTTCGGTCTCAGGATGACTTTTAGCAGGGTTTAAAGTCACTTGAATGTGTTCTTTTTCTTTCTGTTCTTCTGCTGTTTGAGATACGCCGGTTTCGGGAGCAGTCACAGTGGTTTGTTCAGCCTGTTCTTCTCCTGTTGGAGCGATCACAGTAGTCATAACGAATTCCTCAACAGGAAAGCGGGTCTTGCCATTGGCTTCAACTCCTGACGCTTCTTCGACAGTCGGTTGTGGAGCACCGGTGGTTTCAGCGGCTTTAGATTGAGTCTCTTCTTCGCTCTTTTCATTCTCAGTTTTGCCGGCGGTGTGGGTCACAGCTTCTTTTTCGGCAACTGGCGATGTGGTAGATTCGGAGTTTTCGGTACCAGCGGCAGGTGATTCAAAGGCACCAGCCTCAGATTCAGCCGAAGCGCTGGTCTGGGCGACATTTTCAGTTGGAGCTGTGGTGCTTTCAGCGCCAGTCTCCGACGGAACACCAGTACTTTGATCCTCAGGCTTGGGAGTCGCTGTTTTGCTGGCAATTTCGGCAATCTTGGCAAGGATCTCTTCGGGAGCAGGGGTGGCTTCAGTAACAATTTTAGCGTCTTGTGTGACCGATTCTCCTCGAGCGGGAGCTTCCGTTTCACTAGTCAGAACGTTGCTTGCAGAAGTTTCAGACGCCTGAGTGGTTTCATCCTGATGACCGATACTACTAGTTTCAGAAGTCAGTTCAGTAGCCTGAGTGCTAGATTCGTCCGCGCCTGCCTCCGCAAACGGCGTCGTGTTTCCAGCTGCCACAGTGCTGAATTTCTCGGACAAAGCAGTAGTTTCGGCAATTTCAGTGATGCTTTCCTGTCCTCCAGTCGTGACTTCAACATTTGATTCGGATGGAATCGCGGCTTTTGTAACAGCAGGTTTTTCAGGGCTTGCGGTAGTCTCGCCTTCACCGCTTGATTCCACTGACAGAGCTGTCGTAGATCTGACAGCTTCTTGTGCAATGACAGTAACCACAATCTCGATGTTGAACTCAGGGTTTTCCTTTGAACCTTCAGTCGTAGTTTCCGCTTCACCGCTAGCTTCAATTGCCATAGTTGTTTCAGCAGATTCCAATGGAGCGACGGTGGTTTCAACGTTTGCTTCGAATTCAGACGGCGTCACCGCAGCTTGAGGTGCGGCAGTTTCAGCTGCGCTGCTGGATGCAGCAGTAGCCTCAGTCTTTGGCTGAGCGTTTTCAGTGGGTTTTGAAGGTTTTTCGGGCTCTTTACCTTGAGCAGCAGTAGACTCGGCATCTTCAGCGGATTGAGTAGTGGCTTCTTCTGCCTGGGTAGTCTCAGCGTTTGGTTTCGTAGGGACACCAGCTCCCTGAGGAATCGCTTCTTGAGGAATTAGATTTGGCTCGGTTTCTCCGCTGGTTTCTGTGATGACTTCAAAAGCAATCGTGGTGCTGGGCTTTTCAGTGGCCTCAGTAACAACTGGAGCTGCAGTGGTTTCTACTTCACCGGTGGCCTGAGTGGCTTCTGGAACAGGCTCCGCCGTGTTCTCATCTTGTGGCACATTTGTAGTTTTAGCTTCAATTGTGGCTTGAGTGGTCTCTTCAACGGCATCTGTTTCTTGAATGAACGAAGGACCTTCAGCTCCACTTGCTTCAGTCGTAATTTCGGCTTGTTCGGTTGCGAGTTGCTGAGGAGCATCTGTTCTTTGAACATTGCTGCTAGCTTCAGTTGTATTTTTGGCAGCCTGTGATACTGGTTCTTTAGGAGCAGCCGTAGCCATCTCGTTTTTTTCGCTGGCAGCAAAAGTGGCTGTTACAGGTGCCTGAGTAACCTCTTGTGGTACGGTCTGTTCTGTCTCTCCGCTAGATTCATCAGTCACTTCAACGGCTGGAATAGTAGCTTCCTGCACAATTTCTGTGGTTTCTGCTTTACCATTGGCTGGGGTTTTAGACGTTTGACTGGCCTCTTCCTGGGAAGCGATTCCACTGGCTTCTGTGGTAATTTCAGCTTGAGTGCTTGATTGTTCTGATCGAGTAGTGGGTTCAGCTTCTCCGCCAGTTACAGATGCTTCAGCTGTCACCTCAGTCTGCTGCGTGCTAGATTCTTGAGAAGAAACAGTGGTCTCGACTTTACCGCTAGCTTCGGTGACAACTTCAGCAGCCTGAGTAATCACTTCTTGAGTTTCACTTGGCGCTTTAGTCACCTCGCTAGATTTGGACGGTCCTTCAGCAGCGATGGTGATAGCTTCAGACTCTGGGCTAATTCCAGCTTGACCACTAACGGGATTTTGAAGAATAGTAGTTGGTTCTGTTTCTCCGCTAGCTTCTGTGGTCATTTCAGCCACAACAGTTCTGGCTTCTTGAGGTACGGTAGTTGACTCCGACTCTCCACTTGATTCTGTCACCTCAGTCTGCTGTGTGCTAGATTCTTGAGAAGAAACAGTGGTCTCGACTTTACCGCTAGCTTCGGTGACAACTTCAGCAGCCTGAGTAATCACTTCTTGAGTTTGACTTGGCGCTTTAGTCACCTCGCTAGATTTGGACGGTCCTTCAGCAGCGATGGTGATAGCTTCAGACTCTGGGCTAATTCCAGCTTGACCACTAACGGGATTTTGAAGAATAGTAGTTGGTTCTGTTTCTCCGCTAGCTTCTGTGGTCATTTCAGCCACAACAGTTCTGGCTTCTTGAGGTACGGTAGTTGACTCCGACTCTCCACTTGATTCTGTCACCTCAGTCTGCTGTGTGCTAGATTCTTGAGAAGAAACAGTGGTCTCGACTTTACCGCTAGCTTCGGTGACAACTTCAGCAGCCTGAGTAATCACTTCTTGAGTTTCACTTGGCGCTTTAGTCACCTCGCTAGATTTGGACGGTCCTTCAGCAGCGATGGTGATAGCTTCAGACTCTGGGCTAATTCCAGCTTGACCACTAACGGGATTTTGAAGAATAGTAGTTGGTTCTGTTTCTCCGCTAGCTTCTGTGGTCATTTCAGCCACAACAGTTCTGGCTTCTTGGGTACGGTAGTTGACTCCGACTCTCCACTTGATTCTGTCACCTCAGTCTGCTGTGTGCTAGATTCTTGAGAAGAAACAGTGGTCTCGACTTTACCGCTAGCTTCGGTGACAACTTCAGCAGCCTGAGTAATCACTTCTTGAGTTTCACTTGGCGCTTTAGTTACCTCGCTAGATTTGGACGGTCCTTCAGCAGCGATGGTGATAGCTTCAGACTCTGGGCTAATTCCAGCTTGACCACTAACGGGATTTTGAAGAATAGTAGTTGGTTCTTTTTCTCCGCTAGCTTCTGTGGTCATTTCAGCCACAACAGTTCTGGCTCCTTGAGGTACGGTAGTTGACTCCGACTCTCCACTTGATTCTGTCACCTCAGTCTGCTGTGTGCTAGATTCTTGAGAAGAAACAGTGGTCTCGACTTTACCGCTAGCTTCGGTGACAACTTCAGCAGCCTGAGTAATCACTTCTTGAGTTTCACTTGGCGCTTTAGTTACCTCGCTAGATTTGGACGGTCCTTCAGCAGCGATGGTGATAGCTTCAGACTCTGGGCTAATTCCAGCTTGACCACTAACGGGATTTTGAAGAATAGTAGTTGGTTCTGTTTCTCCGCTAGCTTCTGTGGTCATTTCAGCCACAACAGTTCTGGCTTCTTGAGGTGCGGTAGTTGACTCCGACTCTCCACTTGATTCTGACGTAACCTCGGCAGCAGGAGCGACTTCAGCGGTTTGGGCAGTTTCTCCGGAAGCGACGGTTGTCGATTGACCTTCTTCAATAGCTTGTGTGGCACCATCCTGGGAAAACAATGGGATTTCAGTCTCGTCGCTGGATTCGGTGTTAGCATCCGAAGCCACAGTAGTGACTTCTTTGGGGGAATCAGTAGTTTGAACTTTGCTGGCAACAGGAGTCTCGCCGCTGGTTTTTCCCTGCATTTCCTTTGGCTGACTGGAAGCTTCTTGTGGGACAGCTGTTGTTTCGGTTTCTCCACTGGCTTCAGTCGTCACCTCAGCAGCAGGAGATGGTTGAGTTTCACCGCTAGGCTCAGGGGTCTCTCCAACACTTGTAGCTTCTTGTGGGGCAATCGTAGTTTCGGCTTCACCGCTCGAATCAGTTACCTGAGCAGTAGCTCCAGCATCGAAAGATAGAGTGGTACCTTCGCGTCCCGCTCCCGTAGTAGCCTCTTGGTTTACGTTTTCTGTTTCTCCACTGGTTTCTGACGGAACTTCCTCTGCGTGAGTCGAAGCGTCCTGCCAGAACGCGGGAGCTTCGGTTTCGGATGTCGTTGGACTCTCTGTGGCAATAGGTTCTTGGGGAATAATTGTTGTCTTAGATTCTGCTCTGGTTTCTCCTGTCACTTCGGCAATAGCAGTAGTGGCTTTTTCGGGAGCACCAATAGTGGTCGCGTCCGGTGACTCAGTTACTTCAGTGAGCACATGGGCAAGATCTGTTTCTCCACTCGACACAGCTGTGACCGTAGTCGCTTCTTGTTCAGCGCTGGACGGGGTTTCAGAAGCCTGGCCAGTGATTTGGTCCGACGTTTCCGTAGCTTCAGAAGTTTTTCCGCTGGTCTTCGAAGGAACTTCAGCGGCAACGGTATCCGCTTCTTGGCCAACGGTCTCTTTTTCTCCGCTGGTTTCCGACGACACTTCAGCAGAAGGTATCGTGGCCTCCTGTTTGGAAACCATTTCTCCGCTATTTTCCTGGACAACTTCAGGTGCGGCCGTAGTTGCTTGGGCGGAAACGGATTCAGTTTCACCGCTTGCCTCTTCTGTAACTTTAGCAGTGACAGTTTTTAGCTCTTCGGGGTTGACTGTAGTTTCGGTTTCTCCGCTTCCGTCTGATGGTACCTTGGCAGCGTGCGCAGAAGCGTCTTGAGAAAATGCGGGAGCTTCAGTTTCACTAGTCGCTAGTCGTGGGACATCGACAGATGTTACTTCTTGAGGAGCAACAGTGGTTTCTACGTCTCCGCGTGTTTTACCAACGGTCGTCATCTCTTGAGGAACAAGGGTCTCAACGAGTTCTGTAGTCGCCTCAGGTCCTGATACGGTTGTGGCATCTGACTCTCCGCTGGGCTCTTGTGTTACTTCTGAAGCGGGAGTTGTGTCTTCTTGAGGAGCTTCGGTGGGTTCAGATTCTCCGCTGGTTTCTGGTGTTTTGTTGACAGACGCAGTTGTGGCTTCCGCGGAAGCAACAGTAGTCTCTTCCTCTCCACTACCGGTTTCCTCAACAACGGGAGTCGTGACTTCTTGTGGAACGGTTGAAGGTTTACTCTCGGCCTCGGAAGAGAGTTCGGTTGGCTGAGTGGTCACTTCAGCACCATCTGTTTTTCCACTAGTTTCAGGCGCAGTTTCAACAGGCGGAGGAGTCGACTCTTGAGGAGCGACGGGCTCTGTTTCGCCGCTGGTCTCTTGCGTAACCTCTGCAGCTACAGTGGTAACTTCTGGGTTTACGGTGGTCTCAATCTCTCCACTGCCTAATGTGACTTCTGCTTGCTGTGTAACCTCCAATGGTCCGACAGTGGTTTTAGTCTGTCGGCTTGATTTAGTGGTCAGTTCAGCGACCACGGTCGTCGCCTCTTGCGGAATGACGGATTCCTCAGTCTCTTCACTTGTCTCAGGAGTGACGTCGACAATGGCAAGAGTCGTAGCATCAACTCCGGTAGGTTCGGTTTTTCCACTTATCTTCAAGGTGACCTCAGAAGTAAGAGTTGTAGCTTCTAGTGGGATTACGGTAGGCTCATTTTTGCCGCTGCCGTCAGACACTTCTCCGGTCTGAGGCGTGGTTTGCTGAGGTTCTACTGCGACATCAGCTTCACCACTGGTCTCTACAGATTGAGCGATGGTTGTTTCCAGCGGACCCACAATAGTTTCCGCTTCTTCGCTGGTTTCTGTAGTATTCTCAGCAGTTTGAGTCGTTAATGCAGACGGAACGCTGGTTTCACTTGTCTCACCGCTATTCTCAGCTGATACGGTAGTCGCTTCCTGTGGGACAATTGTGGATTCGGTTTCTCCGCTGTGCTCAGGTGTTACCTCGGCTGTGAGTGTGGTGACTTCTTCAGGATTGGCCGTGGTTTCGCCACTGGGTTCAGAAGTAACATCGGCGGGTACGATGCTCGGTTCTTCAGGGTTTACGGTTGTTTCGACCTCGCCGCTGATCTCAGTATCTTCAGACGCAATGGTCGTGGGCTCTTCTGGATTAGCAGTCTCCGTCTCTCCGCTTGGTTCCGCACCAGCCACAGTTTTTACTTCCTCGGGGTTCACGGTTGTTTCAGACTCGCGATTAATCTCAGTCATTTCAGATGCCATTGTGGTGGCTTCTTCGGATTCCACAGTCGTTTCAATCTCTCCGCTTGGTCCTTCGGTCACTTTTCCGGTCACAGTAGTAGGCTCTTCTGGGTTGACAGTTGTCTCATCCTGTCTACTAGGTCCCTCTGTGACTTTGCCAGCGATGGTCGTAGGTTCTTCGTGATTGACAGTAGTTTCAACGTCCCCACTTGGTCCTTCGGTGAATTCTCCAACTACAGTAGTAGGTAGTTCAGGGTTAATTGTAGTCTCTTCCTGTCTACTGGGTCCTTCAGTAATTTCTCCAGCCGCAGTGGTGGGTTCCTCAGGGTTCACTGTAGTCTCTTCCTGTCCACTGGGTCCCTCGGTAATTTCTCCGGCCATTGTAGTAGGCTCTTCAGGGTTGACGGTTGTGTCGACGTCTCCACTGGGCCCTTCAGTAATTTTACCAGTAATGGTCGTGGGTGCTTCGGGATTGATATTGGTCTCTTGCTCTCCACTTGGCTCCTTGGTAATTTCTCCGGCTGCAGTTGTGGGCTGTTCAAGGTTGGCGGTTGTCTCCTCTTGTCCACTGGGTTCTTCGGTAATTTCTCCGGCCACCGTAGTCGGATCTTTAGGGCTGGCGGTTGTCTCAATTTCTCCGCTTGGTTCTGCAGTAACTTCGGGAACTAGTGTAGTTTCTTCCTCAGGAACGGGCGTGGTCTCTGTCTCGCCACTGAACTCAGTTGTAGCTTCAGCCGTTTGAGTGGTCGCTTCTTGAGTCACGGCAGAGGGTTTGGTTTCACCGCTAGTTTCCGAAATTTCAGCCACACTGGTTACAACAGGACTGACCGTTGTTTCTTCGCCGCTAGATGTCACTTCGGCATTGGGTTCCTGAGTCTCCTCTGTTTCTCCGCTTTCGGTCACTTTTTGCTTAGTCAGTTCGAATGTGACGGTTGTTCCTTCGGGCTCGCCGCTTGGTTCGGCCGTAATTTCTGGAGTTTTCTTAGATGAAGGAGTAGTGGCACCAGTAATCTCGTTGCCAGGCACAGTCGATGGCGTCTTGTCCTTCTGTTCTCCTATCTCGTTGGTGGCTGGGGTGGTTGACTTGTTTTGGTCAACAATAAGATTAACACCACCATCTCCGGGCTTGTGGAATCCTGCAAATTTTAATCAGTTAGTTGTTTGCGGAACTGTTTAATCTCACGGCAGTTGACGCAATGAATCCAGATTGTTTCATTAGGAAAAGCCACTCGCACTGTTGGTCCGTTGTTACAAATGTGTCGATCTCCGTATCCGAGCTGACAGTTCTTCTCTTTGGGATCATATAGTGCTCCGGTGCAGCCATCCTGTCATAAATATTATAGAAAAATTAATGAGTTGTTGATCGATACCTGGTAGCAGCGAATAGCGCAAATCGCAGCAGTGGGTGTGTTCAAAGTCAACTCAAAACCAGATTTGAAATCAGCTGGACGGCGTTCCAGTGGATCTCTCTGGAAATCTATCACACAACCTAAACAAGATAAGGTCAGTAAACACAATTCAGTAGGTAGTTACCGTGCTCAAAAGTGACGGGCACTTGCTGGCCAGTTTCAGACACGTTTGTCTTGGTGGCGGGTTTATCGTTGTTGGGAGCTTGGGTGGTTTCTTCCCCATTAGCGGTGGTAACATCTTGGACTTCACTTGGTAGCGCTGTTGTCTCAAGTTTTTTGCCAGATTCGGTAGTGGCGGAAGCTTTCGTCT
Organism: Steinernema carpocapsae; assembly: GCA_000757645.3. NCBI lineage: Eukaryota > Metazoa > Nematoda > Chromadorea > Rhabditida > Steinernematidae > Steinernema > Steinernema carpocapsae. The sequence continues at coordinate 171,591 of CM016762.1, forward strand.
GCTCAGCCGGCGCTTCAGTAGACTCAGCACCAGATGCAGTCGCGACGTCAACGTCAGATTGAGTCGTAGGATGTTCTTCGCCCGAAACTGTCGTGGCCTCAGGTTGTTCAGTGGTAGCTGGCTCCTCTTCGGAGACAGTGGTCACCTCGGGCTCCTCAGTACTAGGTTCGGCTCCCGACGCAGTAGTCACTTCTTCAGATGGAACCGTGGTCTCTTCTTCTCCCGTAGATAAAGTTGTGACTTCAGCTTCGACTCGTGTGCTTGTTGTGACCTCTGGCTCCCCAGTGCTGTATTCAGCTCCGGAGCCAGTGGTCACTCCTTCAGGGACAGCAGTGGTCTCCAACTCCTCTTCAAAACCAGTTGTGACCTCAGGAACAGCAGTAGTCTTAGGCTCCTCTCCTGAGCTAGAAGTCACCTCAGACTGTTCTGGCTGTTTGGAGGTTTCAGGCGTGGTCTCTTCTTCACGAGAAACAAGAGTAGACTTCGTTTCAGACAGTTCAGTGCTAGAAGACACCGTGGCTGACGGCTCTGTGGCAGTAGTTTCAGTAGCAACAGCTGTGCTGGTAGAAGCTGACGAAGCAGCTCCAGGGAGAGAAGCGTCAGGAGACACAGTTACCGGAATATCCGGCACTAAATTGACACAAAATTATTTAGGTTTGGAAAAACAGTATACGTACCACAACGGAAGCATTGGAGGACAACCGTGCTGTTTGTCTCATAGAGCCAATGACGTTGGAGCTTGTTGCTACATTGTTCTCTCATGTTGTAAGACGTTTTGCAGATTGCTCGGCCATCTTCGGTGGGGACAAGCACGGCTCGAGTGCAGGAATCGCGATAACAGAGAGCGGCACACTGGTCAGCGCTAAATTTAACTTTATTTTTGAGATTTGTAGGAGCGAAGCTTACCTGTTGATGGTGTGCTCTTCCTCAGTCTCAAACTCGCTGATGTCGGCATTGGTGTCGACTTGGAACGTGGTCACGCAGGCTAAAAATTCAAATAGATTAAAAAATGGTAGCAACGATTAGACTCACATCCAAATGGAGGCCGCTTAGGGACTTGAGGCCGGGCTTTCTGGGTCACAGCTTCCTCTTTCGTGTGCAGATCTTCACTTCCGTCAATCGATTCAGACACGTTGGACAATTCTGTAATTAGGATTGCGAGTTTTCCATTAATTTCAGCCGAGCGCGTTGTGGACTCACCAGTGCCCTTTGTGTACTCAGCGGGAGCTAATGTTGGCACTTCGGAGCTGGCTGACTCAGCGGGAGCTTTAGTTGACTCTTCTTGAGCGGTCGTGGATTCTTCAGGAGCGGATGTAGATTCACCAGAAGCAGAAGTCGACTCCTTTGATGCTGCAGTCGTCTCTGAGGCTTCCTCGATGGTTTCAGAAGCAGCAGTAGTCGAAACGGTCTCACCTTCAGGTGAAATTGAGGTCTCTCCTTCTTCACCCTTTTTCTGGCATTTCATGCACCACATCTGGACAGGCTTCTCAGTGCTTTTATAGTCGCTCGTGTACTGCTGTTTCTCTGCCTTGCAATTATGGTCATCATCAGTGTTGACCGTAAAGAGACAAACTCCGGTCGAAGGAGTAAAATGAGCGTACTGAAACACAATTTTTAAGAAATGGATTTTGAAATGTGCAGCTTACGTCACAGTGGTTCTCGTAGCAGGTCTTTGCGCACTCGTTGGCATTTTCTTCAGTGGTGCTGTTGACAAGAAGAAGCTTGGTGTCCTCGTCAATTTCAGTTGTGGCAAAGAATACAACATTTCCAGAACACGCTATATAATGAGCGTTTTAGATAAAAAACTTTTGCGTTGAAAACGTACATTTCTTGTCAACAATAGGTGACCATTGTGAGTGATCGTGTGGTGGCTCTTCCTCATCTTTGGGTTCTGAAGCATTCATGTTGTTAATAAAAAATAACTAAATTTTATAACTATTTTGTTTCTTCTCGCTTTTTTGCTCACGTTTTCGGAGAATATTCACAATTGCTGAGCGTCGAGTTTTTGCTTTCAAATACACTTTCAAATTTGTTCACTTCCGCGAACACGGAACCGAACAAAAAGTGAGAGTGAAACTATACCTTCACGATGCTCAAAGAGTCGGAAAGTTAGAGCACTGGTCTTTGTCGAAGAACGTCATCTTTCGAAAAAGGTTCGGACTTTAACAATGGCGATTGTCCCTCGTTTTTTCGGTGATTAAACTCAAGCACTTTGGGTCGTCGCTGTCTGCGCTTGCAAACCTCGTCGCCTTCTTACTTTCAAAAATGTTTGCAAAGGAATTTGGACGGCATGAAAGTAGAAACTCGCAACTTTTTTAATCTGAGCAATTTGCTTATTTTCATCTATGTAAACCCAAAAAGCGGTTCCGTGATCGTCTTAAAATTGATAAGTCAAAACGGAAAATGCGAATGTTTACAACACAGCCATTAGAAACGGTGCTGTAATTTCTGCTTATCGCTTCCAAACTTCAAACGCCAGCTAGTTTAAACCAAACGCGTAGCGTCACGGACGTTTTGAGAAGTGCGAAAAAGGACACGCGGAAAACGAACCTGCCGTCGCAATCACGTCAGCCTGTTCCTCGACGGGTGCTTCGCTTGTCGTGCCTTCCTGACCGCCTAAAAAATTGAAAGAATGTGGAACGTGCAAAAGGGCATTGAGTAGCTTACTCGGCTCTGCTGATGTTGATGATTGCTCAGTTTCAGCGCTAGGAGAAGAAACAGAAGAGGTTTCTCCGGCTTCAGCGCTGGTGGATATTTCAGAGATTTCAGTGGCTAAAAACAAAAGAACAAATGTTTAAAAACGTACAAATACTACCTGACAAAGTAGTCGATTCGACTCCTTCAGTTTCAGCACCAGTAGAAGTCTCAGGGGTTTCAGCGGCTAACATTACCAATAAAAAATTGGAGCAAAATTATTGAAAACATACCGGCAGGGGTAGTTGCTTCAGTTTCCGCATTTTCAGTTCCGGCAGATGTCTCTTGGACTTGAGTGCCTAATCATTGGACAGTAATTTGAAAAAAAAGATTTATATTTACCGGTAGAAGTAATCGATTTGGTTCCCTCCGTGTCCGCACCAGGAGATGTCTCTTGAACTTCAGTACCTAGCAAAGACAACGTTAGCTAATAAAAAAATAAAAAAAATACCCGCAGAAGTTGTGGATTCAGAATCGTTTGTCGCCGCAGTCGCAGTCTCTATCGTGGCTTCTGAAAAAACCAAAAAACGTGAAAAAGGACTACGTTGCTTTTTACTATTGACGCTTGTTCACCAACTGATGTTGATCGATTACAACTCTTAAAACATAGTTGAGCGGCTAATAGGCAAACACAAAAAGCACATTTCAAAAAGTAGAAAATGATTTTGGATCACTCTTTGAAGCAATAAAAAGTCTCTTTAACGTTTCGACTTTTTGTTGCAAACTTTTTCCGTTTGTTTGCACCAGGGCTTATTTTGCGATATTTGATGCATTACTCAATTCTGAATATTCTTTTTGAAACTTCAGAATTTTTTAAATTTTAAAAGGAAGAATGCGGTGTGGTTTTTTGAAAACGTGCATTTTTCGTTTTTGGGTGATTTACTGTGGCGAATATGCCGATTTACGACAAATTCTTTGGCTCTAGCGGTGCACGCAACACTGCCAAGTGTCGGAAATATCGCGTATTGTATTGCAATTTTGAAAATCCTATCGCATATCCCGTATCCTTAATAATGTCGTATTTTGACAGCCCTGATTCGGACCCCTGTTTTGTTAGTTTTAGGAAGTTTTTTCGACCTCGCTTAATGTCACTAAATCTACTTTCAGAAATCACAATCGCGCAAAACCAGTTTTGCCCTTCGTCTCAGTAATCGCAGACGTTGTTTTTTCTTGCTACCTCAGCACTATTTGATGCTTCTGTTATGTCTACAGTTGAGGAATTTTATTAACAACTTCAAACGTACCTTCTTGACCTTCGGCTCTTGTTGTCTCTTGTTGCAGTTGATCTGTTGTCATTTCTGACGGTGACGAAGAAAATGAGGTCTCTTCAGTCGGTGCACCTAAAGTGGAAGTGTTCAGTTATGAGTGATCAGGCACCACAATGTTGCCAGAAACCTTCAGTTGTACTTTCAGTCGTTTCCTCAGTTGTCGCTTGCTCACTTTCAGGTTTCTGAGATGTCTGTGTTGTTGATGGCTGTGAGTCAACTGACAGATTGTTCTCGGGAATGTTCGCATTTTCAGCGTTCAGTTGTTCTAAACAGGGCCACAATAATAAAATTCAGTGTCGCTTGGTCAAGAGGAAAAAAGTCTCGACTAAATTTATTACCTTGTTGTTGTTTCTTGCGCTCCTCTTCGGTTGTGTCGGTTATGTTGGGAACACCATTACCCTCAACAACGGACTCGTTCTCGTTGATGGTGCCAACGCCTGTGGCTGAGACTCCTCCAATAGCACCTTGAGGGGGTGCAGTAACTTAAAACAACACGTTTGAGTCACGCGCCCATAAGGGTGGTTATGGCTTCTTACCGAACTCTCCCAAAGCAGGGCATCGCAGGCAGTCGACAGTTATGGGAGACCCGGTATACTTGATAGTCTCAATGAAGACAAGTTGCTTGTGAGAGCAGTTGTACCCGCTGAAGTAGAACAGGGTGCATGAGTCGTCGGCTTTTTTGTCGAATTTCACTGAGTAACAAAAATGGTTTCCGAAGCATTTCAGAATACATTCGTTTAGTGAGTCGACCGCGATTGAGGTGTGAATGTAGGGTGTGCGATCGAATTCTGTGGCGTTGACAAAGGCAAAGATCTTGTTATCGGGACAAGCTGAAATGAGTTGTCAGGTCAAGTCTGAAAAAAGTCTTTTAAAACTAAAAAAAACTTTTAAAAGGGTTTGATCATTAAACTTCGTAAGATTGGTAAACAGCCATCTTGTTTATTTCAACAACATGACAATGTTGTTAAAAAAATTTGTGAACAGTTTATTGCTTCTTTTACGGCTTACTGCACACTACGTCTCAGTTTTTCTTGTTTTCAACCGCGAACATTCAACATCCTATTTGCTGTGCAAGTGGTGGTCGAACACTCCAGCAAAAACTAATCCGTCCGTTCCTTCCTCCGCCACTCTTGTCCCTGACATCTTCTCCTTATGCGACCGTTGAACTTTCTCAGACAGCGCCGCCAATCACGCATGCATTCCCTCAATATGCAAAAATTTAATCAAAGTTCAGAGCGCAACCTTGTAAAAAACTGTTGTACAATTTTGACGTGCTTTACGGACGCGCAAAAGCGTGGACGCTCCTCGCATTTTCTCAATTCGATGTCACTTCTTTTTGTGTGCGTGTTTGAGGTGTGGAGGGCATCATAATTGCCGTCCGACGACGCGTCGGCTTCCGTTGTCTTGACTCCCTCTTTCAAACACTTTCACTACTTAACTAAAAGAAATTTTTGGTAGTCGTGGTGCAAAAAATGAGAAAAAAGTTTAAAGGAACGCAACACATTCCATCAAGCATGATTCATGGGTCGTGCAACTAAAGTGGGTACTACTAGTGAATAGCAGGCGTAGGTTCAATCAACCGCTTTGCTTAAGTGGATGTGTTTTTATCCAATTTGAAATTTACGATCAGTCAAAAATGACGAAATTTAAATGAACTTTGACATTTCATTAAACCCCTATTTGCTCACAACTTATTTTTCTAAAACTTTGCTATGAAGTCCGTTCCTGTTTCAATGCGCATTGTTCCATCATTAAATAGGTGTTGAAAAACAGTTGCAACAAATCAAACTGGCCAACACGTTGAAACGTCACTGCGTCGAAAAACTGGACCGACACTTGTTACACTTCGAAACAAACATGACGCGCGCGCCTGGATGAAGAACACAGGTAAAAAGTTGTTTTTGTGTTTTTGTTTTCTGAGGCTCGCATGCAGCTCAAACCGTTTCATTTTGCTTTTGGTGTTTGAAGCACAAAGGCTGTAAGTAGACATCTGTTTTGCTTCTTCGCCCACCTGGTACACAAGAGAGATTTTAGGCTTTGATAGGAATTCGAAGGCAGGCTGAACGCAGAAGGAATGCGAACAAGTTTTGTTTATCATGCCCACGCCACTTTCCACAAAGACCACAATAGTGAGCCGCCGCCGACGCCGCTGACAGTAGTAACAAGTTAAGAGGGTAAAGAAAATTTCAAGCATTTTGCATTTTGATGACTCGCGTCAAGTTCCATATACTTATAACTTGTTAATTTCTAGCTTGTTGTCAAGTGTCATCAGTTTGCGACGCGATCGCCGCGTTGGAAATATTCAGGAACACTTCACATCAAACAAGCGCTCGTCAGTGTCACAAAATGTTTCATTTGCGCTACGTTAGAAGTGAGTTTACCAGCCGTCTGAACTATTTTCTCCTTCAACACGGAGGGAGCATCGGAAGAAGAAGAAGAAGCGGCGAACCGAATTTGAAACTGGTTTGACCGCGCTAGCCCCAAGGACTTATTACATATTATATCACTGGATCACCATCCTAACAAGAACTATAAAACAACTGTTTGCGTTTGTGTTGATGAACATAAGACCATTTGACATACGTGTTAACCTTCTGACAGCCATTTGCCGCGCGTAACAATTACAAGTGAGAAAATGGGAAAACGTGGAACATTCGTTTTTAATGGGTTCAACGTTTTGGTAGCAAAAGCCAGAAAAAAAAGAACTCACATATCTGTTGCGGGGGAACAGCGCCCATTGGAGCAGCTACCGTAGTCGCCGCCAGGTGGACAGCCACCACAAGCGCTGTGAGAAGCGCTTCCGGGCAGCCGGATACCATGGTCGGTGACGGCCTGCAGCGAAAAAATACCATCAGACACGACAAAACTTACCAGCATATAAATTAGCCGCGTGATATCAAATTAAACTTTCAGAGGAATTGAAATAATGAGAAATTATTCGGAGACAAACGCAAGATCGCAATCCCGATTATTTCGGATGCACGGAGATAAGAAGAGGCAGAAGAGACCCGTTATTGTCCGTTTGTGTTAGCCGAGACAAGTTCACGCAAATCGAAACGGCTACTCTCTCGGAATTTGTCGTGAATGGGTAAAGCGGAAATAGAAAATTTTCAAGCTGAGATCACATAGAAAATGGTTTTCTAGCATAGTCTATAAGGTAAAATGGCCATGACTTCCGATCCAAAGGTTTCTGAGTGAGTGGGTTTGAGAGTGCGGGTTGTGTGGAGGAGAGCCTAAGGCGAGCTGTTGACGGAGGGGCTCGTTGGAGGGGGACAGAACCTGAATGATACCCCTTTGGCGATAGCTCCGCCCACGGAGTCCAAGCAACGCCAGAAAAGACCCCGACGTCGCTTCTTTTCTTTTTTTGTTGCGTGCATTCTTTCTTTTTTCCACAGGGATATCTGCTCTCTTACACAAAGACCGCTCACTTTCACTCAGGCGCTATCCCTACTTGACACAGTTTATCAGCGCTACGCTCATGGTCAACGCCTATTATCAGAAAACCGCTAAAACACGAACCCGTAACAAAATAAATGGGAAAATTTCGGTTTTTCAACTTCACACATATAGCCCGATAAGAATTGTTGCAAGCCAGATTAGATCACACGCATAAAAACCCAGTTTGACGTGGAAAGTACTTTCGATTATGCTGACCATCTGTTCACAAAAACCGCTTTCGAATAGAGCGATAATCTCTTTATAGCAGCGGTGACTGTTCGAAATATCCACACGGTCCGAAATTCTCTTAGGGGGTGGAGGAGGTTCGCCGCCAAAGACGGAGAACCAAGAGCAGATTGCGGAAAATGGAAACTGAAGAAGAAGGAGAACGGAAAAGAAGGTGGAGATTTTCAAAGAAGACATTCGCGAGTTTGCATCAATAACATGTAATAAATTACATCTGATCTTGGTTCAGGGCTTTGCATGTACAGAATATGCATTTGAAAGGCAACAGTGGGTTGTACAGGTTGTACAAAATCATTCTGATCGATGGATTCGGTTTTTCAAATTATACTATTTTGTCAAATTTGCTGAAGGTGAACTGTTTAGTCTTTATTAAAAAAGCGTTTTTGCGTTGTAGCGGTAAAAGACATAAGCAAAAAAAAACATTCCAAATGCAGTATAAGCTAACAAAAATTTGTACAGCCACTTAGCAAAAAACGATTTAATGCAAATGTTAATTTTTGAATAAAACCGTTTCAAATGTTGAACCGTTTAAAAATTCGATTGGTAGATTGATTAGTTTAAATTAGTTCAGTATTTAAAAAAATGAGTGCGTAATTAATTTAAGAAATGTGAAATTTTGCATTTTCTCAATTCAATTTAAATTGGTTCTAATTAATTATAAAAAGTTTTAAATTCCCTTTCACTTATTTGTTTTTCTAAAAAACAATTTTAAAAACACTTTAAAAATATTTTTTTAATGCTTTGCGTAGGTGCTGAAAATTGCGTTGACCTACAACTTCAGGAGTCATCCACTTAAATTATGTTTGATCTCTGAAAACATGCATTGCCGGTAGATGCAATCTCTGATAGGACAAATATTTTCGCTGAGATGCATAAATTCAACCTTGACTCGCGGTCGGTCGTCGTTTCTCGGAAGGTAAAAGTGTGATTCAGCAAATCGCCATTCAAACACCCGTTGCTTGTCCGCTGCTCACCGTGGAAGTTGACTAACGATGCACCGGCGCGCGCTCCCACTGTTCTTTTTCGTTTGTGTTGCTCATGCATGCTTCCTCCAGTGACGTCAGAGCGGTTTTAAGCGACGTTAGTTTACCGAACGGAAAGAGTCGCCAAAGTGTTACAAGTTTTTAAGCACGTTGGATGTGCGAACGGATCTGCCCATGCACAGACAAAAAAGCGTTTCAGCAATCAGGATTCATTGGGTGAGTGCGTCGAGTGTAATTTAAAATTGCCCTTTCCCTTTGTCAAACGCTGCTCTCATCCGATTAAACACGTGCGTCTGGATGGAAGTTAGCAAGACGACGGGAAAGTGGAGTCATCGAGAGACGCAGTCATGATATACGATTGCACAAATCCTCACAGTTCGTCGACGATGACACATCCACCCGAGTCTTAACAGAGTTAACGGAAAGTCGCAAATTGTGTTGCGGAAGGATTTTGCGCCATAAAAAAACGCCCAGCGGGTCTCTCTGAGAAGATAGATGAGGGGTTTCATTGAAATACAAATGAATCTAAATTTTTTGTTGAAGGTATGGAACAGGTTACGGGCAACTGGTAGTGTTTGTTACAAAAAAATGAAAACCGGTAGACTTTTTGCTTGGCAGCTTTAAGAGGAAAACCATGAGAATCTTTTTTGTGCATTGTAATGGCTTGTGGGAACATTTTGTAATCATTGTTTGCGGATATTTTGTTTTTTTATAATTCATTATGCGGTGCTGGCGTTAAACCGTTTTAGCGCACAGTTTAACCGATGACACTTGACTCTTGCGGTCTTATCTCTGAATTTCATCAGGCGTTATGAACTTTGACATCTCTGGAGATAAAAAGAAGATAGTTCAAAAAAGCCCTAGTGTCTTTCAGGGCAATCAGCATACATCTAAAAAGTTTTCAACCTATTAACATATGAGTCAACAAAAAACTGTTTTGTGAGTTTCCATACGTGTCAGTTATTGCACCAATCAGGTTCCTTCTTATCTGTTCCCTTATCGCACCTGTTGAGCGCACCAAGAAGAATTATGCCTTTATTTACACTATTGTTCTACTCTAAACGCCTACCTTCTGCGCACCCGAAAAACGTCAATTTTATACCGGTTAAACAATCACAAACTCATGCAAGCAAACGGGTGCAACAAAAAACGGCCTTACAATTTTATTTTAACCATTTGTGCGTAAACGAATGCGCATACACACAACCTTGAAGTTGTTCTGCGTCGTTTTACGATTTTCAACTTGAGATTGCCCAAAACAATAAACGCGTTTCAACTTTACGTTCGTCGTTCAGATGTTTCCATTCCTGTCTGTCTCAGTGTGCACGCGCGCGCTCGCTCGACAGTCGAAAAAAAGCGATTCACTGGACGAGGTGTCGTGTTCGCCTGCTAGAGCGCACAATAGGTTTGAGCGAAAAAGTTGAACCCGAAATCTTAAAACGATTTTATTGAAGGTCGGTGGTGGGAGTGAATGAAGTGACTGCTGAAAGAAATGATTGGCTGTTAATTCGGCTAACATGAAACATTGGGTACGAATAGTTTAAAGTAACTTATAACAAACAAAAAGTAAAACTTTTTGCGCGCGGCCGCGCGGATTTGAGTTTCAATTCTGGGAGCGCTCATACATTTTTACATCTTAATTCCAGTTTAACCGTCAATTTAGTCAACTTAACCGTCCTTTAAATCAACATTGTGTAATCAAAAGTTTTAGAAACTAAAAAAAAGTCTAAAAATAGGTGTAAAGTTGTATTTCACTTAATAACGCGAATTAGAGCAAATGAACAGCGATATCGTAATTTTCAGATAAAAAAAACAATTTTTTAAGAATTTTTCGGGAACATGACCAACGTATCAAATCAGAATCTTTGAAACAAAAGCAAGTTAGATTTTTCATTAAGATTCCAGTGTCTTTTGGCCAAGATTCAAGTGTATTTGACCAAAGACGTAATGTGACAAGTTACGTCGGTTCAAGACCCAAACTTTGACTAGCTGTAACTTTTTATGTAAAGCTTGCACAAATTCGGGTAAAAACTTTTTTCGGGCAGCAAATTCTAAAAGACTTTTTAAAAACTTTCCACGCATATTGCTAAGAAATCAAGTCAATTTCTTGGTCTTTTAGCACAGATTGAAGTGTATTGGTCTTAAAATCCTTAAGTGATTACTTATGTGGGTTCAGGGCTCCAACGTTGACCATTTGTCACTTGTCGTGGAATTGTTATAAAAACTTTGTAGTGATTAAAAGGTTCCGGCATCAAATTCTGAGTCTGCATGTACTTTCTAAAATTATAAGAAACATGGCAGCTTAAAAAAACTTCATTTTTCTCAATAGGGCGCATCAGAGCAAATTGACCCCGTTATTGCAATTTTCAGCTAAAAAACGGTTTCTCAATAACTTTTCGGGCATACTGCCAAAAATTCGAGTCATGATTTTTAAAACTATAGCAAGTTAAATGCTTTTTATAAATTTCCGTAATCTTTTAGAGTGGATTTAAGAGTTTTGGTCTCAAGACCTAACACGAAACGACTTATGTCGTTGAAAGCTCAAACTTTGACCAGCTGAAACTTATTTGTAAGTTTACTGTTAAATGCAAATAATTGAAGAGAAGGCATGTGTGCAATAGTGAGCAGAAAGCACTTGTTCAAAACTCATTTAAAAAATTACATGGTTTTTCTCTAAGTCATTCGAGTAAAAATAGTTTACAAAATATTTTATTTCAAATGAAAATTTACACAAAATATTGAACCTATAAGGACAAATTTTGACTAGCTTACTCACCTGAACATCAAGATCTAGTGACTTGGAGCAATGGCCGATAAGTGCACCTTGTGATTCTAAGTTTTGTTTTTTAAAACTATCCAATAAATAGTCGTATTATCCAACGCACTTTCCAATTGGTGTTCTTGAAGTCATTTGTATTATATACGCCGTTTGTGCTTTTTGTGTACCGCAAAATTGGAGCACATAAACGTGCATAGCTTAAACTTTGTACATTGTAAAATACTTTGACAGATGTTAATAATCTTTAATTGGTGCTTTTTAGCATAGCAACTAGCGGTCATAGAACACTTTTGTTTGCCTTAAAAAACATGCACCTCATTAACTCAAAATTCCATTGCATGACTGGAGAATCAAAAGCTAAGATATCCGTTTTGTATTCATGTCTGCGCGTTATCTTTAAGTATAATACAAACATTTAGCGGCCATTCTTTTTTCAATGCTGTGAAATTGACTCCAGCAGTCGATTTATGAGATGTAACCGGATACTCCGAGTTATGTCCACCAAGTCATTTGTATGTCCGCAACGTAAAGGTACACCCTACAAGCAGACGACGTGCGGTCTAAAGCCAACTAGCCGTTGTTTGACTCGTTGCAACGTTTTTATTTTTTAATGGTTTATTTGGAAATTTCTTATGTCCGCCCCATTACCAACTTGACGTTGCTTAAATGCAGTCTTGTTTTTGCCTTTTTTAATGTTTAAAGTCTCAATCCGCCATAGAAGCAATGTTAGAATTGAACATGGGTGGCGTGATAGCCTGTATTAACTTTGCCGTTAACGAATTTTGTTGTTCATGTGTAAGTTGAGCAAAACAATTTTTAATTGACTGACAAGGGAACGACAAAAGTCACCCAATGTAGAGCGAGACGAGCTATAACTCATTTGAAAGCCCTTAGCGTCAGTGTCACCTCTTGTAAAGCCATTTTTTTCCTAATGCACTTTAAGGCGAGAAAAACGTGGTTTTAGAAGATTGCACTTTAAAATCGAATGTGAGTTCTGGCCGCTAGATCACGGTGCTGGATCTGTCGCTGGCCCTTTCTTTTGCACTCAAATCAATTTAATGCTGGTCTCGCAGATTGTAGACAATCCCATTGACATGCGCGCGGATCGGAAGAGGGTGCTCTCTGAGCACAATCACGTGGGTGGTTGTGTTTGATTGCGTCAATTATCTCTCAAATCCCTCCCGCACTCTAACAAGCTGTTCACTCCTGTCAGCCGAAAATCGCGCACCTCTTTGCCTCCTCCTGCTGTTTGTCGCATCCTCAATGAAGAGAGTTAATTTGCTTTTCGCGCAACGCTTTTTTTGTTCCCGCGAAAAATGAGAAACGAAAACTTACCTGGTTCTTGCACAGGTGACTTGTTGTAACTTTTTGACGAGTTTTCGGAATTCACATGTTATTACTCATTCGTCGGTCTCATGTCTTTCTTACGACTTGATGAAGCTAATTCCATTACTTGTTTTCTTCAATTCTTATAACTCAAACGCGTCCAAATTAACTTAGACAAATTACCGCCATGCCTTCTCATACATAATGTGACTTCTGTGAGATGTTCTCTCGTTTTATCGTGTATAAGACACGAAATGACGATGTGTACCCCTATAGCAAACGTTTTAATTGAACTTTACGTTGATAAAGACTAAATGACTCATATTTTTGTTCATTGCAGTCCTTATCAATTCGTTTTTCAACGATTTGTAAAATTTCAAGTTTACATAAGCTTTTTGGAACGGTAATTCATCAATATTAAGCGTAGTCATAAATTGAATAGTCTCGGTGCACTTGTTTTACCAAAATAAGAAAATCCTTTTAAGAAAAACGGTTTCCGTTTGGCAAGCCATTTGACGATAGGCTCAGACTCTTTAGTTGTGGGTATAAAAACACTTTTCAGTGCTTTGGCTTCCTTTAGAGCATTTTTTGATTTAATATGCAGAAACAATGGCAAAGAAACGCGTACAAAAGCTGAAAAAAACACATTTGCCCAATGCGGCATGCAAGTGTGTTGCCGACTGCGGTATTGCAAATGTCGCCGATGTCCATTTGATGGGTATTGCTTTCTTTAGTGTTGGGTCTTCGGACAAAAGTTAAAGGCTTCAATAGAGTCAGCTTAAAGCGAAACTTTTTGTAACCTGATAGTTTCCCAAAAAAATAATACTAGCAATGTTCAGACCTCAGTACTTGCACCCGCTTCTCAGACCCCAACAAAACCAAACCTCACGCAGTGAAGCCTGGTTTATCCAATAAAAAAAAATTTTTTTAGTTTTTTGAAAGCCTTTGAAATTTTTACTTTCGCTTTAGTTTGAATTAAAGTTCTTTAATTTTTGTGTTTTAATGAACATATTTTAGACTATCTGCTCTTTGGCTATAGCAATGAAAACTCTTTTAAAACAACTAACGCTTGAAAAGCAAAAAACATGAAAATTTTGCTTTACGAACAGGATGGTTTCAAATTAGAGTAAGTAAACATTATCTGGTTAGAGGAAGATGGGACTGTGCCTTTTATTACAAGCAGCAGTGGGCAGAATATCTTAAACTAATAAGCCCACATTCGGGCTGCTTCCGTGCATCCAATTATACTAGAAAAGGTTGCCATATAAATAGTGTTGCTCTTTTATGTGGTGTATTCACCACCAGTGCTGCGCTATTCCTCTCCCTCTTCTAGGCTTGAACTTTTTACTTACCCAATAAACAGTGTCAAGTAAGTCACCGTTAATTTCAGAAATTCCCCCTGTCTTAACTTAGTTTTTGGTCTGTTTATTTGTGTGCCAGTTGCTGTCTCTTTTTTAAGTCTGTCATTGATATCTTCGGCGCAGTCAAGAAGTCTGCAAACTTTCTTAAAACAAGTCGCTGTGTGACAAATCAGTTCAAATTCAAATGTTGTTAATTTTTGTGATACTGAGAATACCAACCATGTTCCTGTAATCTAAAACCCAAAGTTTTCTTATACCGATGGGAAATAAGGTATTTACAAGGGTTCGCGTTGACTTTTTCGAACGGTCTCTTTTGCGATAGCGTCAACAATAGAAGCAAAGACCACTTAAAGGCTGCCTATCGCGGGGTCTTAACGTGGCACCTGCCTTTATTTTCCGGATATTAATTTCAATCTCTTCGGTATTAGAACATGAATCAGTTCTTTGTGACTTTCTCTGGTCAAAGGCTTAATGAGCCGGAAATTTGGTTAATTGGGTTTTACGTAATGAAGTGACTAACGTGGATACATTTGTTTTACATTCAAATTTCAAAGCAATTCATTCGACAAAATTGGTATTTGCCATTGAAATTTCTAGTGAAACCATCTACAATTTATTGAAATGACTTGAATGATCTTCAGTTTTGACTGAGTTTAGTCTTCGTGTTAGATTCAAAATGTATTTAAAAGTGCTCCAGTATCTGACGACTTTACTTAATATCAAAATCTCTTTGTGCAAAGGTGTCGCTTAAACGAGTTCAATAGTCTTAACGTCTTATTTACTGAATTTGATTTCACGCGCACTTTTCTCTGTAAAGTCGTTTTTATCCACAACAGAACATTTACTGTAGCTTTTCCAGGATGGCGAACTGGACATATTGTGACGATGGCTCGCTTCTCGATCAACCGGCCGTTCGGTACACCTTCATGTTCTTGTACTTGCTAATTTTCGCGTTATGCCTGCTAGGTAAGAATTGGTTTAAATCTCAGAGATTGCCTTTGCAAAATTGTTTGTGAGAAAGGCGGTCACACTGAGGCATTGGGAAAATGCGTTAAAGTTCGTGGAACTCTGAGAGTGGTAGATCAACAAATTTAGTTCACAATTATGCAAGTTTCCAATTAATTGAAAGGGTTTTTGTAGGTATTGTTATTTTATATTAGTAGATTATGCCAGTTTTGTTTGAATTTCTCATGTCTTTGTTAACACAAAATCTTTTGTAGCTTTAAGCAAACGACGTAAAACATTATGTTACAAAATAAATATTCGTTATTCCAGGCAACCTCTTCACAATTTGGGTAATCTGCTTCCACCGATCAATGCGCACATCGACAAACTTTTTCCTTGCTCAACTAGCATTCGCCGACCTGTTGGTTTCCGTATTCTGCATCTGTCAGAACATGTTCCATGTGGTCGGCACTGAAAACGCAAACTGGCCACTGGGAGTGGTGATGTGTAAACTTTACGTTTACGTGCTCCACATGGTCCCATGCACCAGCATCGGCATCTTGGTTTGCGTGTCACTCGAAAAGTACATTGCTGTACTTCACCCGCTCCTTGCACTTAAAATTCTTCGACGAAAACTTCGAATCACAATGACACTTTTCATCTGGGCGATTAGTCTATTTGTCAATATGCCGTACTTTTTTAACACGACCATTAAGCGATATAGCCATTTACAAGCCTGCACTAGAGATATGACAAGGTAAGTCACAAGTCAAAGCCGTCTATACAAAGTTTTTAGTGAGACTCGCGTTCGAGATATGGTGACATTCAGCTTCTTCATGTATTATTGTCTTCCTCTCGCAATGATCGCGTTCCTGTACACAATGATAGGAATGGTGCTGTGGAAGAACGACATGTATCAGTCTCCAAGCATCGCTTTTAAGCAGCACAGTGGTAAGCATATGTTTTTGTGGTTTTTTCTGAGTCATATCCAGCTGTTATTTTATTAACTAAGTCAAATTCGTTTGCGTGGTGTCGCAAAAACACTCTCGTTAATCTCTCTTTGTTACTGTTGGTTAAAATATCAAAAACAAAAAACAGATGCTTTGTCTGAATATTTTTTGTTGAAAAACTAAACTTCTCAAATTTCGAAAGTCATTTGGTGAACCTATGTTCATTTCGAGCTTAGCTGCAGAAGTGCACATTTAAAGTTCAAGTGAAAACTATTTTTCTTCTAGTTACGTTGTACTACGGTACCGAAAATTCTGGAGGACAATCACTTTAGAACTAACTATTATCAACTAAAGTAGTTTAATCCTAAACTAAAACATTTTTTTGAAAATGCACAACTGAAACACGTTTACCACAATGAAGCCTGTTTATCCTAATATTCAATGCTGCCATTGCAGAATCGGCAGAAATAATGACAAAACCATTCGCAATGTCAAAGGAAGACCAATTTACCGCCATTATCAACGTGCAACATCTTATGGAAAACGGACAACAAGAAAATCTCCTTCAGATTGCCCAAAGCGCTCGAACCAAGAAAGTAGTAGAATCTCGAAAGAAAGTTGTGAGGCTACTCATAGCCGTTGTATGCTCGTTTGCTGTATTCACTTTACCGCATCACGCCAGACTACTTTACTGGGTGAGCGTTCCACCACGTGACCTCCATTAATTGAAGACCTTTTAGACGTGGACTAAGAACCCACTGTGCAATAACTCCTTCGCTGCTCTTCTTCAACCCATCGCATATCTTCTCCTCTTCTGTTCCAGCACGATCAACCCAATTCTATACGCGTATTTGTCTCGACGGTTCCGTGAAGCCGTCAACGACATCATCAAAAGCAATTGTCCTGGGCTTTTGCGTATATGGTGTAATCCGTGTGAAAGGATCAGGCGGTGTTGTCTAAACAAGAAACCGACGTCAATTTTAACCCATGTTCCGCATATGAAAGCGTCCTTTTCCGAATTTTTAGAATTGTCAGCGTCCGGCAGCACACGGACTCATATTTATATCAGCAGGGCGTAGGTTGACGCTTGGTGCAGTTAAATCTAAGTCACTTTTGCACGCTCACAAAATGCTATTTATATCAGAGAAGCACGGGTTTTGCCAACAGTTCTTAAATCTCGTAAAGTACTGTGGTCTGTATTGCAATTAATAAATATTTTATGAGTAATTTAAGATTGTAGCTTTTAAATAAACGGTGTTCTGTCTAAAAAAGTTTAAGCAGACGCAAATGGGCAAAGCTGCAAATAAACGTTATGTAGTCATTGGAACTGACCATTTTAAAGTTACATTCAAAAGAATGTTTGGACAATTTAGTATTATAAAGTTGAATTGAATTAAAAATGTAGACAACACGCCCGCTCGCCAACATGTTTTACAGCTTGCGTTAGAATACGCCATGGTTAAGATAGATTGATTAAATAATATCAAACATAAAACAGCAAACTATTTGCTTTTTTCCTAAGATGATGGCGGCACAACTATTGAAGATTTCGCAAGTGTGTTTCGTAGGGCAAAGATTAAAGTCGTGTTGTTGTTTGTGCGAGCGGTCGCATTCGCACAAGGAGTACACCGATGATCGGCGCTGCTCGACGCTGCTTCCCGCTGTTGGCGACGTGCGCTCGTTTTCGCTTGCATACAAAGACTCCCTATTTGCCTTCTTTTTGCATTGTTTGCAGGTAGCTCTTTCTATTCGCGCTTTTCTATACGTTTTTGCTTAGAGAAATGTCGACGGCGAAGCATACCAACCGTCTCATCAATGAACGTTCTCCATACCTGCTGCAACACAGCACTAATCCAGTGAACTGGTATTTTACGAATTCTTATTTGTATGTTTAATTGTTGCATTTAGGTTTCCATGGGGCCAGGAAGCTTTTGATAAAGCCAAATCCAAGAATTGTGTTATTCTTCTGTCAGTCGGATACTCAACATGCCACTGGTGTCATGTTATGGAGTACGAGTCGTTCGAGAACGAAGAGATTGCGGAGATCCTTAATGAGCATTTTGTCTGTATCAAAGTCGACAGAGAGGAGCGGCCAGATGTAGACAAGCTGTATATGGCATTTATCCAGGTAAGCTATAACCAAACAAACAATTTTTGATGAGTGCATGTTTCGGTTTCCCACACGTATTCAGTGACCTTTCCTTGTTGTATATTTTGCGTTAGCTAATGGCTCTAATTCTAGGCTGTGACAGGAAGTGGGGGATGGCCAATGAACGTGTTTCTGACACCTGACCTACAACCTATTACTGGTGGAACCTATTTTCCTCCAAATGATAACTTTGGACGCACGGGATTTTACTCTATTCTGAAGATGATTGCCGAACAGGTTAGTAAATAAAGAATAAAGCTTTGACGTGATTACTTCAGATTAACCTTAATTCGAGTCCGCTTTTGGCTGTAAGACGGATTTTCCGTCATTCTAGCATAAAAATTGATTCAAACGTAGTCTTTTTTAGTGGAAGGACAACCAGACTGACGTCAAGGAACAAGGCCGACGCTTGGAACAAGCTATGAAACGCGGTCTTGCCACCAAACAGTCAGATATCCCCACAGTTGAAAACGTTTTTACTGGGTGCTACAACAGTCTGGAATCAAATTACGATGAAGACCGTGGAGGTTTTGGTACTGCTCCTAAGTTTCCCAAATGCGGTACACAAACTTTGTTTCAATTTAGTGCTTACGACTAATTTTAGTTGATCTGGATTTCCTGATAACGCTGGAGCCAGTGAGAAGAGCACCCTCCGTGGAGAACACTCTCTTGAAATGCTAAGGAAAACACTGGACGCCATTGCTCGAGGAGGAATCCACGACCACATTGGTCATGGGTTCCATCGGTACTCGGTGGATGCAACCTGGCACGTACCGCACTTTGAGAAAATGCTTTACGATCAGGCACAACTGCTTTCCGTGTATTCGAAGTTTGCTCAGCTAACCGGGGAACACAAGGCTGAAGTAGAGGATATTGTGGACTACGTCACACAAAATCTTATGCACAAGGTATGGCAATAATGATGAGTTTGGGCTTGTGTCCTTTGGGACCAAGATACTAAACATAAGATGAAGACTTTGCGTATTTGACTTTGCGTAGATGAAGACGTATTTTAAAAAGTTAGCTAAGGTTACAAAAATCTCTTCTGATTTTTAACTAATTTTGGTTTTTTCAAGTCAGTAACGCTGATGTTGTATAATGAATCATAATCAATTTTAAAATGTGTAGTTTGATTAATAAAAGTATGATTTGCTTCCAGGAAGGCGGCTTCTTCAGTGCCGAGGATGCAGATTCATTCCCAACGGAATCTTCCGAGATCAAACGTGAAGGAGCCTTTTGTGTGTGGACTAGAGATGATATCATACGTCTACTAGGCAGCAAAAACTGCTGTGAGGGAAAGTACACCCTTGCAGAAGTTTTTTGCAAGTACTACTATGTAGAGGAAAAAGGAAATGCACCTCCATATACGGCAAGTAGACCTTTAATAAAATTTGATCTAAGACAAATTTAGGATCCTCATGATGAGCTAAAGAATCAAAACATTCTAATCATGAAGAAATCGCATGGTGAATATGCTGCAGAACTTGAGGTCAGCGAGCAAGAGCTGTCTGTCGCTATCGCTGAGGCTAAAGCTATTCTGACTGTGGAACGAGCTAAGCGACCCAGGCCTCACCGTGATGAAAAGATCCTGACGTGCTGGAATGGTCTTATGATCTCCGGATTAACCCATGCAGCTATGGCTCTGCCTGAAAAACGAGACGAATACCTTAACGTGGCTGAAGCCGCTGTAGAATTTGTTCGAAAGCACTTGGTGAATGAGTCTGGACAATTGTTGCGATCGGTCTATGGAAATGAGCAAGGCGACGTTCAGCAAATGTAAGTAATAGATTTCCTTTCTGATTGAAAAAAGGCATTTTAGTTCAACCCCGATTTATGCATTTGGCGACGACTACGCATTCTTCATTCAAGCGTTACTTGACATGTATGAGACCAAAGGCGACGAAGCTATGCTGAAATTGGCTTTTGAACTGCAAGTGGAGATGGATCAATTGTTTTGGGACGATGAACAGAAGACTGGATATTTCAACAGTCGTTTGGATGACTCCATTATTATTCGGATGCAGGAAGGTAAGATTTCAAAGACAAAAACCATACAAAATTAACAAAACTACGTTCGATAGTGTCCTTCTCCGATGTTTGTATTTACATATCGTCGGAACCAAATCGAATCCCCCCGCTTGGAAAAGTCGCACGTTCGCATTCGACGACGCGCGCCGGCGGCGGAACGCCGATTTAGTATGGAAAACGGTGAAAATGACGTGGTGTCGACTCGCTGCCAATCGAAAATTTGACGTGCAGAATTGTGGAGGAGGTCGTCCTTCACGTTTTGCGCCCAGTTTGCCGGGATCGGTGACGTGTGGGCGCAGTTGATAGCGTTGGCAGCGTGGCTGACCGTTTCCGCATCCATTCGCGCTCGTCTTGCACGGTTTTAGCCTGTTTTGGCTCGTTTTTTGCGCTTTTTTCGCTGAAATTGGGAGTCTTTGCGTGAACAGAGCGTGAAGCTTTAATTCGAGCGATTTTCAGCGGATGTCCTTTGGGCCTTCTGTCGCTTACTTAATGGAGGCATACTCTGTAACAAATTCGTACTAAATTTAAGATCAAACGCGGACATTGTAGCCATTATTATTACACACACGAAAATACTAACATGTAACCATAAACTGACAATATTCATATTTTGGCAATATTTCAGACGAACAATGCGCTCAATCAAAGCTCAAATCCAAATCCACGCTCTATTCACGCAAAGACTCCCAATTTGCTAAAACCGTGCAAGACGAGCGCGAATGGATGCGGAAACGGTCAGCCACGCTGCAACGCTATCAACTGCGCCACACGCCACCGATCCGGCAAACTTGGGCGCAAACGTGAAGGACGACCTCCTCCACAATTCTGCACGTCAAATTTTCGATTGGCAGCGAGACGCCGAGAACGACGCGATTTTACGGTCATTTTCACGTTTTCACTAAATTGCGAACGTGCGACTTTTATTCGATTTGGTTCCGACGATACATATAAGTTTTAGAACAAGACGGAGCCGAACCTTGCATCAACTCAGTTGCGGCCTCAAACCTGCTCCGCTTATCACATCTGCTCGACAGAGCTGATTTCAAAACCCAAGCAGATAATCTGTTCAAAGGCCAAGGAGAACGTCTCACCAAGTACCCCTTCGTCCTTACAAAACTTTGCACCGCTTTCGCTATGACGGAATCGATGGTGGAGGTGATTGTGGTTGGTCCCAAGGACGACTCGTTTGTCACGGAAGTACTGAGCATGGTCCGCTCAAAATACGTTCCCATAAGAACGTCATCCACCTGGATGCCACCAACTTCGGTAATTATTTTGTTTACTTTAAGCATTAAGTTTGCAAAGGTCTGCGTTTGAGGTAAGGTTTTGCAAAGTCACGTTGACCAAACGTTTATGAGCTTAGTTGATATACTACGTGTATTACAGAGAACACCTGGCTGTCGACTCAAAACAGCAGTCTCAGCGCCTACGTCGAACGATACAGCAAACCGTCCGTGCACATTTGCAAGGCAACCGTATGTAGTCTACCTCTAACAGATGTTTATGCGGTAAAAGAGAAGCTGGAAGCTATTTAACATCAGCACGCGGTCCGAAAATTACTATATGTGCACACTTCACCTGTTGAGTTGTTCTAGGTATATTTTTCTATAAATTCACTTCAAAATGGAAAGCTTAATTGTTTATGGTCAACCGATAACAAGAAAAAATGAGAATCGAAAACATTTGTCGTAAAACGCGGAGTGACCTCAGTTCAAAATATCATCGCCACCCAATATTTTTGTGCTTGGGTATAAAACGGAAATACCAGAACCTGAACTAAAAATTGAAATACCGCTTGAGTAAATAATTGTTGATTTTACATATAATTGCAATTGTTTGTTTTCTAAAGCGGAACAATCACACTTGCGCTGAACAGCAAGTGTTCTCAATTGATATTCCATTGTCATTAGTCTCTCTGAGCTTGTGTGTATAAAACGGAAACGCCAAAATTTGCACTAAAAGTGGAAAAACGGCTTGAGTACTCAATCAGTAATTCTAATCATAACAGCAAATTGTTTTCTAAAACGGAACTCAACGCAGTTTACAAATACATACAGTTCTACGCGTAGTCAGTGCTATCACATGCTATTAAATTGAAGTTGACAGTTCCCAACGTTTGAAAACAACCGTAACTAACAAGGAACACTTACAAAGTGCCCCGCTCTGATTCGGCTAAAATTTGGCACAAAGGTGGAATCAAATCGCTATAATATCTTCATTGAATGCAAAGTTTATCGTGGGTAGAACATTGCTTGAAATCCAAAAATCTCGAAAATCCTCAAAAGCTTGTTTGATTTGAACCATCAGAAAAATTTTGTTGACCAAAAACCAATGTTGATGACTTCTTTCTCTACTTGAAGAAAACGCAAAATTTATGGCAACGTTTCGCAAGCAAATTGTTTCTAATTCAAATCGAATTTCAAGCAATTTCTACTTCCATTTATAGGCGTCGTCAAAACGAATGACGCGATTTTAGAAAGTTCATACGTTCGGAGTTTGCTCGCGATGATCGCTCGCGTTCGCTTTTGATCGCTCGCGTTCGCTTTTGATCGCTCGCGTTCGATCGCTTTCCATCAATTTCGCCGCGCGACAGAATGCGCCATTTTGTATGGAGAATCGCAATTTTTAGCTCCCTCGCACGCCTTACTTCTCTTTGCGATGAATTTTTTATCATGAATTGCTTGAAGGGAAAATGGTTCGTTCCAAAGCTGGTAAACAGCGTGTTTGGTTAAATAAAGCGAACGATTCGCTGGCAAGATACAAAAGGAGACTTTAAGGCACAACGCGATGCTCTTTCCGCGAAAGTGACGGAACTATCGTCACTTCGGCAGAATCTACAGAAACTTCAGCGTGCGGAGTTTCGGCTGGAAGAAGAACGCCGGCGTGCCAAGAATGCGGAGTTTCGGCTGGAAGAAGAACGCCGGCGTGCCAAGAATGCGGAGTTTCGGCTAACGCCGGCGTAGGAAGTCTCGCCAAAGCTCGCAAAGAGACCACCAAACAAAAAGAGGCTCTTCTCAAGCAAAATTCTTTCGATAATTTTAGGAATGATGGAAAGCGATGCAAGCGAGCGATTTCAGAAGCGAACGCGAGCGATAGCTCGCGCAAACTCCGAACGTATGAACTTCGCGTCATTCAACCATGATATTTTGGCGTTGTGATATGTTCCATAAGATCTACATTTGTGTTCGGATTTGTGTTCAGAGATCTACATTTGTGTTCGGACGCAGTTCGGATTTTGATTCAATTCAAGTGTTCTATTTGCCAGCAGAAAACAAAGTCAAAACGGTTATTTGTAGATTAAAAATCCAACCGTAGTAAAATTTTAACCCTTCAAATCCAGAAATGTTCAACAATCATCTCGTTAAAGTTTTTAAAAGGAACATCTCGTTAAAGTTTTACAAACCTGATCACGACCTAACCTAAAATAGTAATTGGCTTTTCAAATTGCCTGTATTAAAGGTCGCTTTATTGAACTTGATTACACTCAGATTTAATTTTCGTATGGATTTCTGCACACCACTAATGAGCTTCGTTCACCAAATTTTTTTCCGACTATTTCAATCAATTATTTTTTCTATTTTTTGTGCGAAATGTGTTTTATGCCTGAGAAAACGGAGCATTTACAATTTTTGCAAACATTTTTACGACAGTTAGTTTTAGCGAATTTTCAAATCCAGTAGTTCGTGAGCACGGAAAAGTAATGGTTGGGACCTTTGATCTCAGTTTGTGGACCTTGTTGGGTCACTCTGGCGAAGCGGCGAACGAACCATGTTCGCTTGGCAAATTGAGGGCATCGAAGGATGAATATCCATGTATAAACGTTGATATAAATGGGAACTGTGAGACTCATCGTTTCCTGAATAATTGTGCTTAGACGTAAAAAACTAGTGTCGTCATACCTTGAAAATGGCAAACTCGCGAAGCCCGTGATGCTGCTTGCTTATTTCAAGAAGGAAGAGGAACATAATGTTCAGGAGGGTGACAATGCTGAACAGGATAGCGTTGGGCAGAATAATCTTCGATGCTCGAACGTTTTCTCCAAGTTGAAAACGGCTGCTCAAGCTGTGGTCTTGGGTATTAATGGTTAGCCTAAACACGTACACCAAACACTTTTCAACCCCAAAAGTAGCTTTTTTCTTACTTGGACTTTTTGATACAAAAAACAGCGATTGCAGTGAACATAATAAGGCTAATGCCACATACAATTATTTGGTTGTTGAAAACATGAGAAATGTTGATTTGTTGAGCTGTCAAAGCACTACAGTACTCTCTTTTCACGCTGGAGGAAGAATCGGCGTTGAAGGCATTAATGAGTTCAATGGCCGGATGGATCCACTAGAACATTCATTTACAAAACGGATTTTAAAAATCGTCACCGTTGCAGCAGCCAGAAGCAAGGCGAGGAACTCGTTTCGTTTTTTTTCGTATGTTTGGTACGAGATCGTGGCGATCGCTCTTTCGATAGCAACAGCTAGGTACGTGTAGACGCAGCTGTTAAAGGGAGTCAAGTTGATTCTAGATTGAAGCTTGCAGCTGTACATGTCTTGAAGAAAGTCGCATTTGTTCTAAAAACGTAAAATTGAAATTTTTAATGTAATAAAGCATGACTCACCGTCCAGCTAATAGCCAAAACAATTTGCTGAGCAGCTCGGTATAGAGTGCAAGCACTTCGCAGAATTAAACCGAGCGAAAGATTCAAAAACAAAATACGTAGATTAACATGGAAAACCTGGAACTTGGAGACATGGGCAGCCTAACTAATTTAACTGAGCTTTACCTCTACCTGACTACTTAGGAGTAGACGCATAAGATGGATGGTTTGTAAAATACCAAAAGTGTTCAATACGATTACCAGAGACCAGACTAATATGATGCAGCCATTATTGTTGACTTCATAGGCCAACTCGCAGGTATTCGTGGTGTTGCTCATCTGAACATCGATTAAAATAAATACGTATGTTTACTTTGGCAATGGCTCCATTGCAACGAATGAGAGCTAGGAAGCAGCCCCATCTAGCACTTTTTCCCAGGAAGACGGAAAAGTTCGATAAGCTCCGCCTTTGTGGGTCTCTCAAGACGTTCGCGGTTGAAATGATCCATGTCCCCTCAGACAGAAATCTCGGAATGCATGTTTGGATTTAACGATATTTGTTCTGCAAATTGTATTTCGCAAATTTACCATTAAAACAATAACACAGCCACACATTTCAGACAAATGTCAAGACATCCAATACTAAGATATTTAATCCATGCCGAGACAAGCTAAATGCCTAATGTATGAAAACATTCGTTCAAAGAGGTCAATGCAAAAGAGACTTTTCGCATTTTATACCCGGTTATGTTATCGCCAGCCTATGAATCAGCTGCTGTTACGACAGATTGAAATCCACATGCTCCACCGGCTTCAGGGCTAAGTGGATTAATGAAAAATGACGAATAAACAGTGCCTACGTGCGGTCAAAAATGAAAAAAGCGGTTTGACGAATTGGAAAAAGCTAACGATTAACTCAGTCAGAAAAATAGGTTCAAATGAAATTAGACACTCTCAAAATTAACTTACACAAGCAATTTGCTTTCTTGGTCAAAAACTCAACAAAAGATAGACAGTTCTCTTCAGAAATGAGGGGACGGGTATGTATGTGTGTGTGTGGGTCATCGGCGCGGGTAGTCGAATTTTTCAAGACATTTTTGACATCTTAGAAAATTAGGCGTGACTGTACTAACTTTTTAAAAACTAACTGAAAGTCAAAACATTTCAAGTTTTTTTGTAATTAACAAGTTTTCTACGTTTAAAAACACAAACGCCGTTTCAAAAATAGTTAAAATTGCGTGTAAACCGTTTCGAGTACCTTAGAAAAGCGATCGCGGAGTTTAGCCTACCAACACAAAAATATAATCTCTCCAAACACTCCAAAAAAGCAGATGTAACTTTACAAACTCTAATTTAAAAAAACATTAAAAATTAAGTGTAACTGGTCGTCCTAACTAGCTCAAAACACGAACACTTGACCATTTTTGTAATCTACAGGTTTTGTTACGTTTAAGAAAACAAAGGTCGTCGCTTTACAATCACACGCACTTAACTGAAAAAAAGCTATTTTAAATTCCTTCCCGCTTGTTCGGCAAAGTGTTTGCTTATAATCTTTGCTCATAAGTTGTCTATTAAACATCAAAGTAAGTCAAAATTGCTTTTGAACCAATACAATGACTTTGAAACAGCACTAGCGGAGTTCATCCCCTGCCACAAAAATTAAATCTCTGAATACTCCAAAAAGCAGGCGCGACTATGAAAAAAATCTAACAACGTAATTTACAGGCTTTCAAGTTTAAACACCCACACATCGTCACTCTACAACCACACGCACTTTACTGATAAATGCGAAAAACGACAAAAAATAGGAAAAAATTTCTGGAAATCAGGGTAACTGTTCCTAACTTTTTAATAACTAGCTGAAAACAAGAAAACATTGCTGTACTGTACAGGTTTTTAAGTTTAATAAAACAAACATCGTGGTTCTACAATCATACGCACCTGACTACTTGTTTTTTTTGTGGGTGCCAATTTCTGGCCTGAACTTGTCCTTTGCGTGTGGGTACCCAGCATTTTTTCCATGACATTTCCACGATAGAAACACTTCTGGTTCTGTGGTCGTTTGTTAACGTTCACCAGAAATTCCTCTTATGCGTTAGAGCAATTTTGACAGTAATTGCAACAGTATGTTTAAAATTAGCGTGCAACAACACAATTTTAAAAACTACCAGTAACTTTAAAAACATGTGAAGCTATTTCGCAAAGTCCATAAAAAAATAAAATGAGCTACAATAGCATTCAACTTTTTGTGCTTGCATTAATAAAGGAGAGTTCAAGCGTTTACTATATTCACCCAAAGTAATTGTTTTGCAATAAGCGCCGTAGTCTACATGTTTTGAGTTCGAATAACGCGTAACTTTCATGAAAGGTAACGTGTTTTAAGAACAATTTACGGACAGATTATGCCTTGCTTGATCTTATAGACACGATCTACAAGATAAGAACCAACAACGGACTTGTTTTGACTGTTTTTGAACTAACGAATAATGAAAAGATCAACTTGTAAACAAGGCTGGTAAAAATTTAATCTGTCTTGGTAGCGACAAACCTTGACGCTTCATTTCATATCGCACTCATTTCTATGGGAGCGAGGCTTTCGCAAGCGCTGATCACGATTCAATTGTTAAAATCACGCAAAAGGGCTTCAGGACTGCGCAATTGAGATAAGCCCAGAAGTTAATTATACCAGTTTTTAGACTGTCCTCCAAAGGACAGTCCCGACGCGACTGGCTCGCGATTGGCCACGATAAAATCAGGTTTGTATGTTTTTGGAGGTCAAAATAGTCGTTTTTCCCTGCGACTGTAGAGTTTCTCGCAGGATTTCAACTGGATTTCGGCTTCACCACGTGTCCACAACGTGATAAACACAAAAAAATCTCACCAAAAGCCATATTCTACCGTTTTTAACGGAAGCGATATTGGTTTGTACAAGGTAATTACATCGGGACCACTAAAACTTTTTCAAAACTGTTCTAAAAAACATTTTGCGTTTGGTTTTGCGTTGTGTAGTCGTGCAGTGCGTAGTCAAAAACATAACTTTACATCTTGCGGTGATTGTTTTCGAAAAATTGCAGAAAATTCCACTTTTTGTATAAAAATAAAGGGTATTTAGCATTTCGTGTCTGCACGTTTTTTAAGATTAACGAAAAGTATTGACTCTTAAAAACAAAAATGCTTTTTTATATTTTGACGCCGTACCGCAAAATTTTTTAATGTACATTAAAAATAATTTCGCATAACAAAAAATATGTATCATGTGGTTGTCATATGCAAAAACACGGTTTTGTCATTTGCCGCTACAATATATATGGTTCGACCGAAGGTCGCTGTTCATTGTTGTTTTCGCGAAAGAAAAATTTCTGATAAATCTTTTTTTTTACACTTCAGAGCATTGGTTGAATATTTCTCAAAGTAAAAAACGTCGCTTTTGTTAGCTCAAAAACAACTTACCGTTAAATAACCGGCGATCGAGCGACTGAACCACCAAGTGACCACATTATATGTTGATTGAAATCAGGTTAAAAAAACCTTGTTCAAGTTGTTGACTTCTGACAATTTGGTTAGCATGACGGGCGCCCGTTCACGTTAGAAGCTCACTTGCAATTTCACCTGTTCAATGAAATCAGGTGTCATGCAGTGAAACCGAACCTTGATGGTTTGCAAACGGCACGCTTTCATATTACCGCTTTTATAAATATTCGAGGAGACGGTTCAAAGTCAACTGCTTAATTTTTTCAAAGGAAACTCACAAATCTTTCCTATGACAACATTCAAGGCAACAGAAAGTTACAAAATGTTGACCGCAAGAAATATAATTCTGAAAATTAGAATTTTGTCGTTGTGACATATGTTCCAAATTTTCAATCATACTTTAGCAATTTTCATACATGACTTTTTAATAAACAGACGAATAACATGACAAAACGACCGTTTTCAAGAAGTTGCATACGCATGTATTCAACGCAACAAACAGAAAATGTCAAGGAAAGCTAACCAAACAGCTTTCTAAAGATTAATTCACGTTTCTAATTTTCCTTAAGCAATGCTCAATTACGTTTAGACGCTTCTTAAAGACCCTCAAGCAGTGTTTAATGCTTTAGGCACCAGATGTTTCGACACTATATAAACATGTAAACAATATTCAATGTTATACTTTCCAAATAATTCAAAGCGTTTCAACTATATGAATAAGTTTTGTCAATTTATTCGGGTCCATAAATTATTTCTCTGTAACACAAACATCAAAAATTGTTATGGTAGACTACGCCACACAAACGAAAAGCGACCAAAAATACAACTTTAACAACAGAGTTATATTAAAAAATATTTAAAAAGTATTACTAATTACACAAAGGATTACAAGTTATAATGGGTCAGCAGAGAATGCTGACTACATCATAGAATGACAAACACATGTTTACAGCACGGGGTTTTACTTCCAGTAGTTGCCGAGGACACTGAAGTGCTGATTGGCTCCTTGAATCTCTTCAGGCAGAGGATCTCCAATGAAGCGGTTGTAGTTGCGGATGATCCAGGTGCGCTTGGCAAGAGCGGGACATTTGAAAATAAAGATGACTCCAGACAGGTTCATGAAGATTGGAAAGTTCAGACTGGTCGCTTCCTAAATTGAATCAGTAAAAATAAGTCTGTTTAAAATTTAATATTTTTGTAATGTTATTGGAAAAATTGACTAGAATTGATTTAGCTTATTTTGGTATGGTTCTGAGATTAACAAATGTTCTTGAGACGATTGCCCACCTTGAGGATGCCAAACAGCTTTACGTCTTTCTCGCCCATTGTGTACTTCATAATAAAGAGGAACACGATGTTGAGCAGCGTCATGATGATGAACAGGAATGCGATAGGAAGGACGAGCTTGGAGGCGCGGATGTTCTCGTTGAGCTGGAAGCGGCCAGATAGAGTGTGTTTCTGGGTCTTGAGCGTCAGACTAAAACATAGCAAAGAGAATGAAAACTTTAAATGGTAGAATTACCGTTGCCATTTGTGGCAAAAACGGAGGACAAAAAAAGCACGACCGTTGTGGCAACAAGAAGGATAATAGGCACGGCAAAGCTGGACAACATGTTGATGTTCTTGGAAGTCATGGAGCTACAATAAAGCTTTTCAGTCGGTGTGACTCCAATTGTGTCAAAGATGCTGCGAAGGACCATATAGAAAGGATGGACCCACTAAAAGCAATGATTGAGTTTTGATTAGACGAGACAAAAGTTACCGTAGCCAAACATATCAACAGAACAATGCAGATATCGCGGCGTTTTTCGTACTTTTTATAGTGAATCGTGGCGACGCCGCGCTCCAAAGAGATTGCGAAAAAAGTGTACACAAGAGTCATAACAGGAGCCGATGTCAAGGTACTCTGAAGATCACACCAATTGGAGTTCTGGATAAAATCGCATTTGCTCTAAACCATTTTGGTCATGTTTAAGAAATACGAGTAGAAAATGAATACCTTCCAATTGATAATCAGATACAGATGATCTCCAGCGCGGTACAGAGTGAGAAGGGCTCGAATAAGCAAAGCAGCAAAGAGGTTGAAAAAGAGAATGCGAAGATTGATGTGGAACACCTTAAAAGCAAATTGGTAGTATGGAAGGTTTTAAACGAGGGTTACCTCTACCTGAGAGAAGCACAGTATACGAAAAACGTGAAGGGTCAAAAGCGTTCCGGTGCAGTCCAGTAACGCAACGTTAGAAAAGACGGCAACAATCCATCCGTTTGCGTTGTAGTCATAAGCTTTTTTACACTGTTCATACGCTGTTGCATTATATAACAGCGTTCCAGGAGGATTCATGACTATTACTCAAGATACTGAAAAGCAACCATTATCAAATGAAGTAATGCCCACGTACGCGCTCGAACACGCAAGTGCAGGCAAAGTGGATTTATCGAGAAAATCCAATTATTGCTGACGGCAAAGGCATATGCTTTTCTTACGACAAGAATTCGATTTGTTATTTTTTGGCTTTTTTATTTTTTACTTTGTGATGCAGAAGTGCTTTTTGAGATGCAACAAGGCAACGAATTCTGGACTAAGGGAACGAGTTACAAAAACATGTCAACAAAAACGTCTCTAAAAAATGGCTGGAATATTGCAAAAACTTCACGTCAAGTTGAAAATTTGAAATGTGGCACTTTGAGCCGAACAACTTTGATTTTCAAACAAGGCCTAGCTTGCCACTGGCAACTCTGTTGTCGCCTGTAGTAATTCTGTTAATGCCGCTGGCAAGTCGCCCAAGGCCGTATGGTCCTTCTGACGCACTAACCCACGCGTTGAAACTCTACTTCCAGAAAACCACCCGACCGTATAGGTCATTATGGATGAACCATAGGTTGTAAATGCACGCTGCCACCAAGATTCATCCACTTAAATTTCCGAAAGTACTTTGGCAA
Source organism: Steinernema carpocapsae (assembly GCA_000757645.3). NCBI lineage: Eukaryota > Metazoa > Nematoda > Chromadorea > Rhabditida > Steinernematidae > Steinernema > Steinernema carpocapsae. The sequence continues at coordinate 202,760 of CM016762.1, forward strand.
AAGTTAAACTACGCGGAAGTTTTCTTAATTCTTAATAAAGCTATAAAAGCACAATCTACTGCAATCCATAGCATTTAGAAAACTTGAATGTCGCACGTGTCTTCAACAAACACGCAAGTAGCTGTAGCTGCGTAAAGAGCAACATGTAATTCATTTAAAACAGTAAACTGAAATTTGGTCTTTCGTGGGCTATGGCTAAAACCAAAGGTAACCACTAAAAACAGCAGAAAAATGTGAGAGGGGTGTCAGTACGTGCATGACTACTGATTTCGTACCCCTTAAATGCCGTCCTAAATTCGATTTTACAAATGACCGGTTCTGTGTAAGTGTCTCGGTTACTGAGAAATCATAAATTTAACGTTCATGCTCGGATGGTTTCTATAAAAGGATGTGGAGGCCGGTGAACAAGACTCCTACATGCAAGTTTGAAACCAATTAGATGACTGACTGACTGTAAATTAATCTCAGCTTTTGATCTCAAAATGTATTTAAGTAGAGGACAACTTTACAACACAAAAAACTAGTAAAAAATAAAAAAGACGCACTGTTGAGACACAGTATGACTTTCGGTATTGACGTAAAAATTATCTTTGGTGAATGCATCTTGATCACGTGCATAAAGTACATACTAACTGTTGAAAACCTTTCGCAAAACTAGGCGCTAAGTAGCTGTAAACTAAGTTCAAAAAGTATTGTTTAAAAACAACCTTCGTATTTGACGTTAGAAGCAATTCTAGTTTTGACCTTGTAACAATCCTAGTTTTGTCGTATTAACACTTAATAAAATTTTGTTATACTTTTAAATGTTGACTTCACTTGCAAATAAACTTTTGACGATTTTCATTTCCGTAGTTTTAATTCCAAAACAGTATGTCCATTTGGTCGTAAACAAAACGTACAATTTTGCAAATTGAAAGCATTAAGGTTGTCTACAAATTTAGCAGGTTAAAATTTGTTTTTAAAGACTGGAATACAAAATTCTGTTGTTACTAATGCAATTGACAATAAACGAAAAACAACACAATTTTCAAAATGCACACAAATTTTAAAAATCACGAAATTTATAGCAATCCAACTAATTTTTTCAGAAATGAACACAACCTGAGCACTTAAACAGTAAAAAAGGCAAAGGGGCTAAATTGCTTTAACGGTAGAAAAAAACAACGTAATGCGCTTGAATACCTCCAGATATAGAGATGTGTGACATCTCACGTCACATCGACCTATGAGCGGAGTTTCTTTCCACAAAATTGGAATTGATGTCAGCCTAAATCAACCACTCCTATCATGTTTTCTTGCAAAGAAATCACAATTAAAATTACATTGTAATATTCTGAAATTTTGACCGTCGCACGTTTAACTTACATTTTGATGAATCTAATAGTTCGCGTTTAAAAAAAGCAACTATGTAGTAAATATAATTGAAAGTTCATATAGTTAAAAGTTAAATGTAGCTTTAAAAGTTAAGTGTAAGTTAAGTGTAGCTTCATTCATTTAAATGCGCCACTCTATTGTGCGTTAAAACGAAAACACAACAGACGTCAAAAGTTTTTAAAAGAACGCTTTCCGACTTTCTTCTGAAAGAATTTATGTAAAATAGTACAAGAGATTTCACCTAAAAATAAATTCAGTTACTTTCCGGGCTCGCAATCAGTGACTCTGGGTTCAATGCCTAAATTCAAGTATTTTGACTATGCTTACAAGAAATTCTACCAAAACGCTTCATGGAAACGTTTGGATATAAATGGTACAAGCACTTTTAATGCAACTTAAAAAACGCTTGATTCTACTTATGACTTATGCTTACTTATATAAAACCAAAACGCCTGTCAAATTCTTGTCAAATATACTGGGAAACAATTTTCGCCAAGGTTCAAGTTTAAGTCGACGGATCGATGAGGCTTAAGGGACACGAGCTCAGAACCGACTGACTTCCGTAATGTCATACACAAATGGTCGCGCGTTGTTCTCTCAACAGAACTGAGAGCGTTTCTCCCAAGCGTCTAGGCTACAACCACTTCTCTACGCTACAAACAAGAAAAGTACACAGATTAAGCCTGCTAAAGAAAAATGGAAATGCAATTTCAAACTTTGACTTCCGTATTTGAATTTGTTTTACCAGCTGGTAATAATTTTTATTGTTCACACAGGAAGAGGAATAGATCATTTTTCCGTAAGAGTACAAAATGATCTCACTTTTGTTTTCTAACTCACAGCTTTTCGAGTGAAAGCCAACACTACAAAAAAGCTAGGAAACAATTTTTTTCTGTTGTTTATGAAAAGTTAAAATAAAAACTGGAATAAAGTAACACTAATGTATTAAAATACAAAACCAACAAATTTCGTTGTTCTTTTGAATTTTTAATAAAACGATTTGAAACGAAACTCAACGACCAACGTTCAAAGTGACGTTTGGAAGAGCGATCAAGCATAACCGCAACCCGACGGGCAAGAAGGCCACATCATGGCCAGGTGAAATGAGGCACGGGACAGATCGAAAATCTACCTAATGATATTAGCCCATAAATGACTTGCCGGAAGGACGGCTCACCTCTGAGGGCCAATGAGAACACACGTAAGCACGTAAGAACGCATTTCAGCGATAATGAGATTTGGTCGTAAGTTCGGACGTGCGCTTTCGGGGACATATGATCAACCTTTGGACATGTTTTTTGGTTTACAACCTGGCGCATATCGTAAAACATTGTTAGTGATTTTGACAACCTAGTTTGCAAAAGCTTTGCCAAAAACGTCGTCGCAAGCTTGACGGCTTGTCAAAAATTCTGATTGTCAGAAAACTCAATCTGAAGTCGAAGTTACATTTCAAAAAATAGACGTGGGCCCGTTTTAAGATCCAGCTGCAAATCGCACTCTAGCTTCAAAAAAATTAAAATTCAATTTTTTTTTTAATTTGCATGGGAAAACATTTAGTTTAAGGTTTTTCAATTAAGACTTTCGGTTGAGTTTCATTTGAACAAAGTTTCAGAAACCACAAAATTTCAACATGAACGAAAACCATGCTTATATAGATTGCAAATTTTGTATTTTAAAAAGCCAAAAAAAACATCATCACATCCTAAGAAAGACCAAAAGCACTTTAACTATGACTGGACTACTACTAAAACTAATAGTTGTGTGAGCACTAGTGAATCTACTTCTGCCAACAAACAAAAGGTGTAGAGTGAGTAACGAGAATTGAGCGTTCACGAGAATTGGTCGTGATTGGGACCGTGGGAATGTGCGAACTCTTTGGGATGGTCGATCATGTTTTTGCCATTTACTAATAACGCATTAGATTCACTATACACTTTTTGCGTGAGAGTACAAAACCATTTTGTGAAGAAGAGTAAATTAATCGCATCTCAGTATAATTAAACAAACAGTCAAGTCCTTTAAAAGCTGTTCATTTTTAAAAAGCACTAACGTAGGTGTTAAGTAGAGCTAATTGTGAAAGTGCAGATGGCTTACTCTGGTATTACTTAATTTAAAAAAACCAGTGTTCCCTATTTTTTTCCGGTACACCGTTAATTTTGGACAAAATTTACATAAAGCTGTTTTCAGTTTTACGCAGTTTTATAGAATGAGCACAAGTCTTATTAAAAAACAGTAACAAAACAATATAAGTCTGTTTTGTACCTACATTTACAATTACGAGAGTCTCGAAATGCAATGTTTTCGAAACCCACATAACACTTTAATATAGTAATTGATACAGTTTTGCGGATAGCGACAGACAGAGTTACTTTATCAAAATTACATTAGGTTCGGTAATTTATAAGACTGTGAGCCATGTCCCCGGTCTATACATAGAACGCCTTAGATTAATAGGTTTAGGAATTCTGCACCTGCCCCACACTGAAAATCAGCTTTAGAGAATTAACAAAAACGCATGGTATAGGAAAAAGTCTTGAGAGAAAGAAAAATAGAGCAAGAAGACATTATAGAACGTGTCAAGTGGCTTGGTCAGGTTAATTAATAACTAGTTTAAGTAGCTACTCTTAATGAGCACTTGCTAACTGTTAACTGTCTAGACATAAATTTAGTTAAAAGTTCAGTTGACTGTTCTTAAAATATTGTAATTTCTAATTTTCAAAATCGTTTGTTGTGTAATGCTAACGTGTTGTATATAATTCCGCTTGTTTGGTTCATAAGCGCGCCAAACAAAATTGTAGGCGCCAATGATGTCAGCCCAATTTAGTCACCTGCTTTTGCTATTGTCGACGTAATGTAAATTTTGCGGTGAATCACAAGCTTTCTAAATTGACGCATCTTCGTTTATTGCTCGCGCTGCTTTGCCTTCTCATTCCATTGCTCCTCGAAGCTGTCGATATGTCTTCAACAACGCCCGAAGCGAATTCTGATTTTCAGTACCGACCACTGTCTGCCAATGACCTGGGCAAGTACAAGAGGTAGGCTTAGTTTAAAACTTCTATTAAAAGCAATTTTTTAGTCTTCTGTCAAATGAGTTTCCAAGTGGTTATATCGGAATCGTGTTTAAAGATATTACCTGCAACACCACTGACACCTACTATCACATTGGTTTGTTTTTGGTCTTTTTTGTTTGGTGTTTAAACTGCATTCAGGTGCTTTCGCCAATAATCAGCTGATTGGCTATGTGGTCTGCGTGGTCAATTATATTGCCGTCCGTAGCTACACTGACCTTGAAAACGGCATTTCTGCTCAAACGGGCAAAAAGGTAATTTGCCTTGTTTTTTGGTTCGTTATTCTGCAAAAAAAAAATCGAATTTGAACCGTTTTTTGGTTTTGTGTTTCAGCTGTCATACGTTCCAATTGTGGTAGTCGATCCTACTTACCGAAGAAAAGGTGTTGGAAAACAGCTGATGAAAACCCTGTTGGACAAAATGGAAACGACTGTGTTCCTCCACGCTCCGGCTGACAGCCTTCCAACTCAGAAGTTCTTTGAACAGCTGGGATTCTCAGCTAGAGCCACAATTCGCAGGCATGTCATTAAATTCAAATTGTTCAAAAAATGCTTTTTTAGGTATTTCTACAACAGCGAAGATGCCCTTGTCTATGTTCGTGATTGAGAATCAATACTTGATTTTAAGTATGTAATCATGATGCGTTGCAAACACAAAAATTTTGAATTTTTGCAGTTGTATGCTTTAAGCTTATAAAATGCCTACGTTTGTAAATAAAATTGAAATTCTAGCAAAGCGTTTTGTTGATGTGATCGGCGACATGGCACTTTCAAGCACTCGTGTCCTGATTCTTTTAACCAAGGCGTTTTTTCCTAATGCAGTTTGCGACAAGATAAACGCATGTCTAGAACGTCAATTAGCTCCAGTATGGGTTTAAGAGCATTTCAGTTCTGAAGTTCTACGTACAAAAGCGTGCAATGGTTTGTTTCTTTGTGACGTTAAAAGGAATAAATTAGCAAGTATTTGATTGTTTTGTAAACGTTTGGTTACTAAAATTCAAAAATTTAAAAGTTTTAGAAATTTAGGTGCAACACTTTTATAAAACTCCCAAATAGGTGCTATGGTTCATTTTACTCTTTTCGACGTAACAAATGTACGGTTGTTAAACGCGTTGAACTTTACCGGTTGTTGAACGGTTGAAAAAATGAACGGTTGTTGAACGCGTTGTACTTTAAGTAGAACTTAAGAACTGTAATGCTCTTAAAACAATTTGGACGCCAAGCGCTCTCAAATAAGCTGTGACTCGCCCAAACTTAAGGCCTAAAAATACTCTTCCTTGTCAGCTTTTTTAAGTTAGCAGCCATACGTCATTTGTTTTCATTGACTTGATTTATTTGTAGTCTAGTAGCTTTGCTTTCTATTTCTAGCTGTACCAGTGTGGACCGCTCAAAGCCCTCAGCGTCACTTTAATTTCCAGTTAATCTGCTTTATTCGTTTAAGTCTCCTCCTCCAAAATGCCACAATATTTTCGTCCAACAAAATTGTTTTTCCCTGTGATGCAAAAGCCGAGTTCTTAAAATATTTATTAGCGCTACTGATTCTACTAATCCATGAGCATTCTTGCACAATCAACAAACGCTTCACCAAACCGGACAACAGAACGCAGTTTTGGCTGTTTGCATTGAAGATTGACGAACGCATCGATGGACTGCACACACTGAACTTTTTCTGGAAGTTGGGAACTAAGCTCAACCAGTCAGAGTTGTCAAGTGTAGCTATACGTGGTAGCTAATAGATGGATCTTAGAGGAGTGATGTTACGAACGTTTTTCGAGAGAGGAAGAGAGAGAGAGAGAGATGGAAGGTGACAAAACGAAGAGAAATATGAACACCGTTTTCAAGATGGCTGTCTCAGCAGGATTCACTACGACTCTAAACAAACAAGTTTTCTACGCGAACGATCGTGCTGCAAAGAAGGTGCAAAGAGCCACAAATAAATCACTTGGTATTGTTCGTTCGTTTTTCCAGGAAGAGATGACAATGAGAATGTGGGAGAGAAATCGAGATGAAAAGACTGGGAGAATGGAGAGAAAATTAGGAGAAGAAAAAGAGAAGAACGGTTTGAAATTGCTAAAAGAAATCAATAGGGTGAGTTGTGAAGCAACCACCGAACCGAGCTCTCAAAGCAATAAGTTACAACAAAATAATATTAGCCAACGATTTGACAAAAGAAGATTTGCTTTTAGATGGAAAAGGAAAAGGAGAAAAGATCGGATGGAATTTGACCTCTCTGATGGACTTCGAGAAGCTATATACACGTACTATTTACAATGGATTGTTTGCATCGGGAAGAGAGGGGGGGGAAAGGAAGGATTGCTGCTAGAGAGAGAGAGTATATACAAAAGGGCAGAGCTGCGATAAGCTAATGGTACGAGGCATTCAATCAGGGGCGTTTCGAGTTGAAAACTAGGACCGTATTTACAAAAAAATATACAACGTATCACTACATGTTTTGGTGAGAAATGATCAAGGCCATGATTAAAAGGACAAGTGCAACCTCGGGATACCTTGAATTTTACCCATAGAGAGACAAAAAAGACGACGACCTGAGGGCCGCCGATAGACAGCTGGAAATTAGTTCGGAAGAGAGAGGGAGAGAGAATTGGTTGAGGGTCTGAGAGGAGAGAGAATAATGACAAAAAATCAACCGTTGAAGTAATAATTACACCCGACGTCGAAACCAAGTAACAACAACAAAATTCAACAAATTCTCGAAGAAACTAGCGCGACAGGTGGGGAATCGACACGGCGATCGAGCAACTAATCGCCTAGAAATCTGCTTGAATAATCGGAAACAATAATACACGTCTAGATCAAAAGATACCAAGAACATTATCAAAGGCACACGAACATCGTGTAGAACTGACACGCATTACAGTTATTACTAAAAAAGGTTGTCTAGTCTTCGGAGGAATCTCTAGAAAGAGAGCGGAATACACAAGGAGTCGGAGAAAAGCACAAAGGTGTTTGGAGGCGTTTTACATACAAAAGAGAGGAAAGCTGAGAAGTTTACAAATATGGGTGGGAGCAAAATATAGAAAAGAACATCAGCAAAGGGGAGGGGGAAAGCCAGCAGTGGTGGTGCGCGACCACAGCTCAGACATTGACCTGAGTTTCACGCGCTGGTTGGTGAATCTCGTTTTTGGAATCCTGAAAACGTGGATTAGTGTACGCATGTTAATTTTAGGTAACGCACCTGACGAGCCATGGCGTTCTGGCACGTCTCGAATCCAACTTGAGAGAGTGCACCACTCTTACGACCTCCTCCCATCGAACTTTTCGTGGCGTTCTTTTGATACGATGAACGACCACCAGTCTGCCCGTAAGCGCAGGCACCCCTAGAGTTACCCGCGTTCTGTGCAAGTTGAGGCCCATTGGCTGAAACTCCGATGAACGCGTGATGCTGAAGGTGATGCTGGGGATGATGGTTAGCTGGATGGGTCTGCAGCTGATGCTGCATTGATTGCATCGACGCGGCGTGGGGCTGTTGTTGTTGCATGGGCACTGCGTAGTAAACAGTTCCGTTCTGCTGGTAGCAATAATCTGGTGTTAGCATCGGAACCATCATGTCGCCACTCTGCATGTAGAGTCCATCGGAGGTGGGCGTGTAAACCTGCATGGGTCCAACAGCAACCGTATTCCCGTATTGTTGAAATTTGTACTGAAATGAAGCCATACGATTGGCTACTTTTAAGTGGTTAATCACCATGGGGTTGTTAGGAGTGGTCATGTAGTGGTTTGGACGGGGCGCCATTGGAGGCGGATGGATGTAGATTCCGTTCATATTGAATGGCGGCGGGTCAATTGTGTTAGGTTGCTGGTTGGAGTCAACTGGGTTGAGTAGAGTAGATCCGCCGCTGTCCTCAGCAGTCGCAATTGACCCGTGTGTGTTAACCATGAGAGTTTTCTGGAGATGACTGTTTTGGGCAAGCAATACAACCAAATTTCGCTTACTGGTTTAAAAATCGTTGGCTTTTCATATGATTCCTGGTTCAGAGAAATCTGTCCCACAGATTCACGACTATCGAAAAGAGCAGATTCCGAATCTCCCGACGACTCCGTTTGAATGTTCTCGCGTTCATCCGAAGCGGTGTCAGTCGATGAGCGCTCGGCGTTCGAGCTAAGCCGAACAGCAGCAAAGCGATTCATGACGTTGAAGTGTTCGTACATTTGGTGGATGTCACGAGCGCTGTCATTGCGGAACAAATTGCAAGGAGTCTGCAAGACAGTGTCAGGAGCACCGTGCATCACCCACGAATGGCGAAGAACCTGGTCAGCGGTGTAGCGTTCGCGGACATTTTTGACCTCAAGCAGATAATTCAAATTTGCTCAATATTCTAAAGGCTTACCAAAAGGTGGCAAATCAGATCTTTGGCGTCCTGGCTAACGTTGCACCATTCCTCTTCGGGGAAGTCAAACTCTCCGATTTGGATGCGGGCAAAGAGGTTGTCCTGACAGTCAGGGCACGACTCGCCTTGGTCCCAGCCGCAGTTTTCCTGATCACACTCTCCGTAGAACGGCGGATAGCCGCAGAGCATGATGTACAGAATGACTCCAAGAGACCACATGTCGCAGCGCTTGTCGTACTTGAAAGCGTCACCAACAAACGTGTCGACGACTTCAGGTGCCATAAACTCGGCGCTTCCTACAGGGCTGGCCAAATCCGGCTCGCTGTTGACCTTTGACAAACGCGACTTGCTCTTCGACGACATGACAACCTAAGAGACAGCATTGAATTCCGCGTCAACGGAACTCAGGACTACCTTGCTAGCAAGATCGAGATCGCAAAGCTTCACAGGGCTGACCCGATCCGGGTCGGTGCACAGGATGTTCTCAGGCTTGACATCACGATGCGCGATGCCACGGTCGTGCAAGTACTTAAGAGCCGTAGCGATGTCTTTGGTCACCAAGCTAGCCTCCTGCTCGGTGAAGAAGCGCTTTCGTTGAATGTGGTTCAAGAGGGGACCTCCGCGCATCTTCTCGAAAACCATGTAGAAAGTGTTTTCGTCCTCGAACCACTGAAAATGCATTTTTAGTCCTGTTTTTTGGCTTAAAATTTACCTCGTGAAGATGGACAATATTCGGGTGGTTCTTGCACATTTTGAAAGTCTCTACCTCGCGCATGATGCGTGATCGAGTGTGACCACGTGCTTTCTTATCCACAAGTTTGACCGCAAATTCTTTTCCCGAAGAAATCGAGACAGCGGTGCGTACACTGGCGTATGCTCCAGTTCCAAGATGGTCATCAGTCAACTTGTAAAAGTCTAAAAGAAAACATTAAGTTGTAAGAAACGGTTTAAAATGGTCGCAATTTAAAGTAAATATTACAGTCACAGTCTTGACCTTTTGGTCACTAAGCAAAGCGTGAACTGCGCTATTAAGTGTGTACCTTTGTGACTCTTCCGCTGCCACACAGCGAACAATAAAACAATGACTGACCGTGCAATCGGATAAAAGGCAATAAGAATAACGCTAACCTGTGAAGTGCATCTTCGACTTGTTGCGGCTACGACGGGTATCGCTGCGTCGAGCAGAGCCAGTACAGTTCAGCTGACGCATACCCAGGGGCACAAGTTCGGCAGGCTGCTCACGTTGCTCATGTTCGTCATCTTCATCGCTGCTTCCGAAGGAAAACTTCGAAGAGGATCGCGCAAACAACTTTTTCGGCATCTCGGTATCGTTCGCTGGTTGGTTCGTTAGCAGATGGTCTTCGCCAAAACCGCACTCAACAGAATCTTCGTTCTCCTCGTCGTCGCCAATTACAAACTGTCTCCCACCGACGCCACCGCTGCAGGTCTTTTCGCGACTGAAACTAATATGACTACAGTTTTATGCCAAATCAAGCGGAACGATAAAAGGAGGCTCGATGATTCCACAATTTCTAGCTAATTATTTTGTCACCCAACAAAAGTAGATGGAAAAAATGAATCATTCACCACTTATTCCCGCGACGCCATAACATGACGCCGCCCAAGCGAAAACACTGGAACCAGATAATCTGAGAGGGCAGCAAAAATATTAGACAAACAACGTGTTTTGGCGACAAACGAATATTTCCTGCTGTCAAATCATCTGACAACCTACGGCGACGTGGCACCGACTGGGCAGACAACGTCCTCATTACTGAATGGCCCATCATAGATCTCATAGCCGCAATGGTTAAAAACAACGGAATTTCTTGCGTTGCCTTATCGAAGCATGTCCGTCGATATCTTAAGCGAATATCAAACCATAAAATGGTGGCTTAAATTTGCACCTAGATGACAGCAAAGCGGCACTAGATGGCATTCAAAAAATATCAACACTAATGGGGCTTCGTCGCCCAGGAAAACAATATATTGATGCTGGCGTACTATCGCGCCTTTCACCCTTAGGGATTAACACTATACACATCTGCACTATTTTTACGGTTTCCAGCATCAAAACCGCCTTTTCGGACCAATGAACCACGAACACCCTCGTGATGTTTCCACTTTCCGTACCTGATTTGAATATTTGTCCCTGTTGTGGACTGTACGAGCTCACTCACCTTACAAAGCCTTGATCAGAAGAACCACCCGAACCAGCTGATCCGAGAGATTGTTCCGATGGACGCGGGCACACAACAGTGCAGTCAGCGTTGGTCAGCTTCGTCGCTCGGTCGTCGTCGGAGGATGGTGGCGCACGGAGACTGCCTTCAGGAAGCGCAAAATCGCGCTTGCCCTTCAAGCTGTTCGTTGCGTCGTCGAGAAAAACGGATGGATTGGATACCGGTGCACCTGAAAAAAAACCAATTAAGAACAAATCCAGGTTTGTGGACACTTAAGCCAGCTTTTTGGCACGTATTCCCGTAAACACTTAAGGTTTCCGCTGTTTTTAGGTCAACCATTTTCCGGATCTACGAATGAACCGCTTGAAAACAGCTAAGCAGCAGCGTAGCTCAACTAAAAATGACTTCAGCCAACCACCAAAGCTTTTTCATGAGAACAGCGGCAAAACATGGTGCAGAACGGTGTGTGCCGCCCCCTCGCCGACCCAGGCAGCTTAGCTTGCCACACGCACATAAAACAGCTGCGCGCGGGGTTGGTTCAACGGATAGATCACAATTCTGCGACACGTTGAAGTAGTAACCCCGTCAACAACAAAGTCTGCAAACGGATAAATAGATGCTCTGGCAAGAGCTGCGAGGGCGGACCGCTGCGAATTACTAACCGCAAATGCCGCGCAGCCATTCTCTCGTTTTTCTCAAAGAGCGCGTAATCGGGTGCTCGCCACCGTGCCCGCGAACGAGTCCAAAATGACGGCGACGGCGAACAGCTGGATAGTTACTTATCTTATGCATCATAAACTCTCTGATGAGCAAAAATCAAGGCTCTAATCGCAAGCGCTTCTTGTTCATCGCCTGATCTCGAAGAGAGAAGTGCGGCGTAGCCGCGTCGTCACCATTCGTCTTACCACAGCGACGCCGTGACTGTACAAACAACAGCAGACCGATCTGCTCCGACGAGGAACCAACATTGCCTTGTTTGTAAGGAGAATGCGCGCAAAATCTTATTTGGCGTGATAGATAATCTCTGGTCACTTCTTATCGTTGCTAACAACATTACCAGTTTAGAAACGTGGTCACCGCGCTGTTGTGGGTAACATCAAAACAACCATTAAGGTCTAAAATTGGCAGCAGCTGGTGAATACCGGTTCTCCCACAACATGCGCCGCTTATAAAACTATTCTATGTGACTGCAACCACGTTGGAATTGAATACTTTACATTGAAATCTGTTCAAGTCGCTCGTCGTGAAAAACTGGACCAAGCTCCACTCGAAAATTTTTTAAACAGTGGCATAGGACACATCACTTTGACACAAGACATACTGGCTTACTCACCAAAAACAATAGTTCAGGTTTGGTTCAAAAGTGACAAGAAAAATTTAATCACGTTTTCCGAACCCACGAATTCTCTCCTAATGCCTTGATTCTTTTTCATTTTCAACATTTTTTTTAAAAAAAGCAGGAAACTAGAAAATAAGCAATTCATTAAACAACAGCTCACTAGCACCCGGAGCTTAGCGATAATGTCGCAGCTCTTATCCTGTATTATTTTTCTCGTCACATCATATCATTCGGCCGTCTCCCCCTTCTCTCATTCTACCGCCACATGGTCTTCTTTTCCCGCAAGCACGCGAGCACAAAGGGATCCAATGTCGGTGTTGTCAACAGCGTCGTCGTATCCTCTTTTGCTTTGCGAACACAAATACAAGACTCCCATCTGGGTGCGGACGGTGTAAAAGCATAAAAGACGCAAGAGGAGCGCAAGGGTTAAAATCCGAAAAACAGTTTGTGTTAAAAACGACCAACAGAGCTACGACTGCTGTATCCGCTTAATGAAAAAAGCCAAAGAGAAGTCTGACTGTCCACCAGAATAACAATAAACGCAACGGAGCAAACAGACACTTGCGCGCGATGTGGCCACGTTCAAATTTTAAAGAGAAATGTCTGCACACTTTATTTGAGCACAGTATTGATTCGGAAAGCGTTTTAGTGCGGAATCAAGGCAGACGGAAGCGAACGGACAGTATCGATTCCGTGCATGTATAAACAGCAAATATTCCAAAAAACCGAAATTCGCAGCAGAGATCGTCTGCAGCCTGATCGCAATGGGGATAATGGTCAATCTGAGCTCTAGATGAAGATGCACGAAAAGAACGAAGACGACCTGTGTGCGCGCAACCGGCACCGGTTTTGTTTTGGTTTGACCGCACACCACTCTTATGTGCAGGCGAGCATAACGGAAATTTTTCGAGGAAAACCATTATGCCGCAACAAAGAGGAAGTAATTATTGACCAAAGCGCAGTCATGTCAGCTTGAAGCAATCTATTGACTGAAGCTTCTAACCTAACTCAAAATTTAAATAAGAACCTAAAACATTCAAACCCTAATCCATTTGACCTAGCAATCCGTCAACAGGCGCTGCACAGAAGAGCCCAAAATCTGCCAGGCACCTCACCTCATAAGAGGCAACGACACTGTTCAGCCTTGCGTTGTTGATCCGCGCCGCAGCACATATGGTCGACGCTCAAATGGCCGCCGCCTGTACTGGGCTCTTCCTTGCAGTCGTGACACATTCAAAATCCCACGGTAGATTAAGATGCGCCTAAATTGGATTTTTGCAGAGACGCAGTAAAACGAAGTCTCTCTTTCGCGTACTGTTCGAAAAGGCAAACTGCAGTCGCACTGCATCTAGCAGTTAGGACCAGAACTACCAGTCATCGTTACGGCTGCTCAACTCCGTGCAGCTGACTAAAGACAAACAATCGATTGATTTTAAAAGTTTGTTCCGCCGCAATTGTTGTTCATAAGTTCGATGCAGTCAGTTTAAACAAAAAAGTAAGGTTTTTTTGAAAACCTTTCAATCAAACAAGGAAATCAAGTTATAATTCCAAATTCCGTCAAATTTATTTTATAAAGCTTGTTGGACCGATTACCACAAATTAAAAATCCGGGCAAAAGTCAGCACCAACTTGGTCGCTCTGATTTATGACAAACGACGTGCAAAGGGGGAGCAGAGGGAGTCATAAACGATCCGGTTTCCTTCTCCCAATGACATAGTGAATGTGGCGTGTGGGAATATGTGAGACGGTGTGAGATTGAGGCAAAGCGAGAGATTACGTGGCTTATATTAGTGTACTTTTTGCAGAGATCAGGAAGCAGACCGCCCATAAGCTCTTTACCAGTTGAAAAATTTTGCCGTTTCAACCTTGAAATTTTTGAATAGACCTTTTGTCAGAATCCCCCTGTCCCTGTTTGAACTTCAGCCTGTTTTTACTCGAACGGCCTTGTTTTCGGACCATTCCCTTTGCTGAGGTTCGGATGTTTTTGTCAGCGCCGAGAGAGTGAAACGAACTCTGTCCGTTTGTCAACACAAAGTGCTGCGCGCAATTTGGCTTTATGGCACCCGATTTTCAGACAGCCTGAACGTTGATGTCGTCGCATGTTTTGCTGTCGAGACCGCTAGACGACAAAATATGATAAGCAAACAATGGTCCGATACGTGCTATCTCAACCATAACTTTCCGCTGACCAAATACCATATTACGTGTGATCGGATGCGGGTGGTTTTTGACCAGCGCTACGGTTTATGGGCACAAGCAAGCTGCTGCTGCTGCTGTTTGACAATGACGTACTCAAAACGACGACGGCAACGTTTGTCCATGACCTTTTTCTTGTCGTGTGCGCATGGCTAATTAGCAGGTGCGAGCGAGTGTTCCATTTGCAGCGCGAAAAGAAAAAGACGGAAAACAAACAAATTGCACTTACCGAATCCATCCTCACAGTGATCTTCATCGAAATAGAACATGGCGGCCATTTCTTCTAGCGTTTCTAGTTTCTTCTCGTCGTACGCCTTAATGCTGTTGGAAGAATCTTTTGGCAAGTGTTCAGAGCGCCCCGGAAAACGACAATGATGGTACTGTTTGATGGAATGTTTGAGCAGAGAGGATGCAGCGTGAGAAGCTGTTATCTGGTGGGATTACGCCCGTGTGTGGACTTGATAAGGTCGCTTTGATGTTTCGGTCGTCCAACTTGGCAGATTGCTCAGAATAGGCAAGGGCACCTCCACAAACAGCTTGCCAGTGCAAGTTCTTAGCGATTCCCGGTTGACAACAGAGTCAAGGATCTTCTTCGCGGAATCTAAAAGCAGAAGTGGGTTTTCGATTGCTCCGATTATTGTTCGCGCTTCACGTTTTTGGGAACTCGATTAAGAAAATCAAAACGCAATAAGGTTTAAAACGTCGATGCGTGTCGACGGAATTAAAGCTTTCTTTTTCTACTCGACACTTAGTCCGCCAGCGATCTTTTAAAGAGTAGAAGAAGACAAACACAAGAAGACGATCACGGTTAACGGTGTTTATGTAATCACGCGCTCCCACGAAAACGGCCGAAAGACGATTGAGTAAACGGAGCAAAGCCCCATCTACAAAAAGGAGGAGGGAATAGTGATAAGACCAATGCGGAAAAGGGCAAAGTTGAACGGTGTCCAGAAGACATGGCATGATAAGAAGATAGAGCAGCTACCGCTCACTTGGTAGGAATACCGAGTAAACATCTATGCACTTGGAAAGCAGGAAAACGTGGTCATTTCTACCAAGAAAGAGCCGGTTATCTCTGCGTACCCATGATATCGCCTGCCTCTGCTATAAACTTTCCGCGCCTGGTAGAGGAAAGCAATAATAAACATTATAAATCTTACTGTAGATGGAGTCGGGTTTGAACGGAAGGGCGTGAAATAAGTCACAGGTTGTTTGATTTTTGGATTCTTGTGATTTGTAACATGTAAACGAAATTTTACGGTTTTGAACGTTTTGAGGTACACATCGTTAGAAATTTTAAAAGATTCAGTTGTTAATTTTTACCCGCAAAAAACAAAATGAAAAGCATTTTAACGTTAAACAATTTTATAACAAAAGACTGCATGAACACTTTTGCCCTAATCATGTGCGCGTTCCGCAGTAGTCACTTAAGACGGTTATCAGTTCACTCGAGACAAGCAACAATAGCCGTCATAAGGTCAAAGAATGAAGCCGGTCGTCTCAATACTTCCGGCGAAACAAAGTACATATCTCTGTGAATCGTGACTGGTTCTAGGCGGCGCCGCTCGTTAGACGGGAAAAGAAAAACTTCAAAGTGCAATTTGATCATTTTGGTGAGATGGCAATTCGGGAAACTATTTGTGTAACAGCGTAAAAACGCGGAAATCAGAAAAGCTGACCCTAACAATGTCTAAATTGTTTTGGCATCTGCACGGGGCCTGGGAACAAACTTTGTGAAGACATGTAGCCTAAACCGCTCCTCACCCCGCGACAGTCGCTCCTCGGAGCTCGCGTAAACATCTATTTCTCTTTTTCTCTCCGAAAGAGGCTGAAAGAAGGCTGACGCAACGCACGCTAGCCGCGACGATCGGACCAGCCACAGAGGGAGAAACCCATATTCCCCTCGTTCCTTCACTCTTCTCCTCTTCTTCGTCAACATATTGACGTCGCTCCTTTTGCCCGGCGACGCTAAAAAAGCACTTTTCTTCTTCTCTGTGTGTGATTATATGGGACGCCGAATAAAGAAATGAGATGCGCTTCAGACTGTTTTGTGCCATTTAAAACATTTATGAGCATGTGTTTTACGGTAGGCAAAAAAAGCAAAAGAGAGGTGAGGCGCGCATTGGGAGAGATAAATTTTTTTTGTCGTGTGATTTGCGAGAATGAAAGGAAATAATATGAAGGAGCACGACCTTCGACAGACGGACTACGGAGCACCCATCAGGTGATGTGGTCGTTTGTTCTCGCGGCTGGTGATAAAGCAAACCAAGCAGTTGACAACACGAGTAAGGGTACCACATTCCAGAATTTCAATCTAAGCAAGACAAAAGCGAATTCCAAAAAATGTAACTTAATGGTTGCCACAAATTTGAAATGGATCAGAAGAGGAGGAAAACGACTAAAGAAGGACGACTAAAGACCGATTGAGTGAGAAGACGGACAAATGTTATAGTTCTTCAGGGAAACGGGTAAAAAATCGTTTGCGCTGTTGACAAGCCGAGTCGACAACGGTTGGGCAAAGGGACGCTCGCCGCAATTTGATCGTTGACCTGCGCAACTCGCTCGTCCCCCTTTTCCAACAAGCCATCGACGCGAGCACCCCACCGAATGCACATAAATAATGGTTGAGATTTGATACTTGCCTAGAACCCACGCTGACAAACTGAAACGTTGTAGCCCGCGGGTGAAGCATAACACAGAGCTACAGGTGAGATGGTGTGACAATGACGCGAGTTCGCCTATTGTAATATGACGGAAGCAACTGCTCGCTTCTCAGTAAATCAAGATAAAACTGGAAGATAGGCGAGTGGTGAGCGCGGACGCGTTAGGGCAGATGTACAGAGTGCGCGATTTTGAGAGTAGCGGCTGTGAACTGACTGGAAATGCGCTTGAAACCAGACCTACCAAAGGCCAGGGCGACGACGTCAGCGACCAAATATCAGACAGCGGCTGCCGCTCCTGGCGTTTTTCGCTGAAACTCTTTCTGCTCCGCCGCCGTGTTTCAGAGTGCAGTTGCCCTTTGGCAAACTGCAAAACATTTGAGCGAACCTCCTCTTCCAGCGACTACTGGCGGACCCGCAGAGAAGGCTCCACCAACCCCACGGAGGAGTCTTTGCCAGCGTCGACGACGGCGACGGTGTTAACTGACCAATGATCAATGTCAGACCGAACAGGGAGGGGCAATCGAGTTGGCCGTTTTTTCAGCGGCACTCGGCGCGCGTATATGCCAAAACAGCACGTTAATTTTGAATCTTTTTTAGGCAGCAAACACACGCAGTGGAGGGGTTACTGTACTTGCCCGAAAAGACGGACAAAGACAAGGATACACATTAATGGCATCGGCGGCATCGATTTGGGAGACCATATGAATACTAATAAACCACCAACAATCAGGAAGCAGTTCTGCTGCTCCTCCTCTATTCTCCGGTGGTCCTCGTTGGTTTCGGCAAAGAAGCAGCCGCGTTCTCATCGTGGTGGCTCAAATGCGGCTGCGGAGCTCCCACTTCGCGAACTTTCTAGCAGGGCTCCTCCTCTGGCCCGGGCCCGAAACGACGTTAGCGGCTTTGCTGGCGGCGAGCGCCGGCCGCCGTCGATGAGCCACGACGGCTGCGAGAATGGGCGAGACAGCCACACACATCACGTGAGTTTCGAGGGTCATGTGATGGTGGACGTCGCGCGTGTCGAATCCTTGAAAAATTTTTTATTGAAGCGTCAGCAGTTAGCTTACCATAAAAACTAGGTAGCGACAAAAGAGAGGAAGTCTCTTTCACAAATGAGCTTTTACAGACTGACGTGTCTAGCAGCTTTGTTCTACAGTAGCCGGCCACATTACAGCTTTTCCCTTTAACATCATTCGTGCACTTGTAGGCATAAATCCAAATCTTTTATAAGCGCTTTTTCATTTATCGCACGCAATTTTGTATTTTTCAATAAAAACTAAAATTTCCAGTTTTGTTATTACATCACTTTGTCTCACCTATAAGTCATAGATCACAATAGAAGGTTCTAGAAACCGCTCGACAAAATGCTCCCTTCTCTCAATTTCTTTAACAAAACGACGTTCACGAGCTTTTTTGTGCGCCACTTTCTGATGAAGGCCAGAGAGCACTCACGAGGAAATAGCAAAAACGAGATAAATAACTCATTTTGACACTTTGCATTGATGCAAATTTAGAACGATTGAGGAAAGACGAGAGCGGCTCAAATAAGCTTACGAGGCAAGATGAGAAGAGAGTGGCGAAAAGTGGAAGAGGAAAACAACCGACAGCGTACAAGAGGAAAACGAGTGAGCGAGATTCGTTGAGTGATAGCCTTCTGACGGACTGGTTTCTTTCTTCAGCGACTGTAAACACAATTAGGTTAACTCGGCAGCGTCGCTGACTACCGGCGTCCAATTTGTATAGCTCGCTGACTCTCCGGGACTCCTGTACACGCCGCGCCGTTACTGATGCCACGAAACGGCACAGTAATACTCGAAAAGTCCAAAATTTGAGCGGTGAAAAGTAGAAAAAACAACATAGGCAGTGATTTCTGTTTACGCGCCTTAAGGGTCTGTGTAAGTGGGATGGCGGACCGCCAACTTGTTTGCACTCAGGCTTGCACACGCGTTTGGAAGCTGTTTGGCACATTAAAACTGAAGAATACAGATATTTAAAATATGAACAGAAAACAATGCTAAAAAATCAGTGATTTTATAAAAACTTAAATACTATTTGGAACTCACAAAAGAGACAAAAACAACTATTTGATAAAAAAAAAATAGATTTTTGTTAAAAAGCACTTTCAAAATTAGTTTTTCCTTTAGTGCTAAAAAATGTAATTTTTTGAAAGTTTCCAATATAGCACTAAATATTTAAACAGGTACTTAAAACAGCGTGCGAAGCTGAATGCTGAACGACACCAATGTAGCGCTGTTTCAATAGTTCGTCCAATAAAATACGCTTTACTGATTCTCTCTCCAACCCAAGCCATGTGACTCCGACGTCGATTACATATTTATCGACCAAAATTTGACTATTCGATTTGTTGTGGTCTGACTGAACTTGATGTACGGGATTATTTGTCTAACGGCGGGGATGCAAATTCGCATTTTACTAAAAACAATTTTGATCGGTCACCATTGTTCACTCGTGTTATGAATTAGCATATTGTGAAATAAGGGACTGTTGAAGACTGAATGTTGTAATGCATTCACGGTGTTGAAATCAGCAGAAACGTGACAATGTGGCTGAAAGCACTTTTAACGGCTTTTGTGGTAGTGAAACAGCACGCACACAAACAGGCCATTTTTGCCAAATCTGGGAAGAAACGTAATGGAAGAGCCTAACAAAAAGACGTTGATAAGATTAAAGTGACATTTAACTATTTTTGACCGTTTTGTCAGAAGCAAAAACCTTTTAGAAGCCGAAAAAAGCCAAATGCACTTTCCGAAACCCGTTAAAAGCTTCCCACAGTTTCAATCGGCAAAAACACCTTGTGCGCTGATACATTGCCGTTAGTCAGGGCATTGTTGACTTGCACTTTTCAGGAAATAAAATTTTGATGCCCAGCGGCTGTTAGAGGAAAATGGTGTATATAAGGAACTACAAATTAGACGTCAACCACAGAAAATCTCACGCTTGAAACGCTTAATTAATGTAAGAACGTCACAGGAGAGTGCTAATTGGAACCTACTTCCCCGTATTTTTGAGAGAAATTCCGTGCAATTATGAACGTTTCTTGCGACAAGCATTAGCAAATCACAGCCTAAATGGGGAAACCAAGTTTCAACATGTAGGGCATCCAAAGCTGAAACGATGACATAAATGTGTTGTTTGAAGCCACATTCATACCAATTCGATTTGAAAGAATCACGTATTCACGAAACGCGAAAAAGCTGTTTTCGATCAAAATAAAATTTATTTCAAAAGAAGTGGCTTCAAGAATAAAAAAGATAAAAACACAACGGAGCGTGTAAAATAGAAGTCTTAACTTTAAAACTTCAAATCACAACACATCTTTTAGCACTGTTCACCATTTTGAACAGTGCTGTTAAAAATTGTGTCTATATGGTAGTTAGGACTCATGTGACATTCAAGAACCGTAATTTTTGCTTAGCATTCACTTCAAACTACACAAAAAATTTGTGCCGTCTGTGTGACAAAAGAGTTCTGACCGCTGCTTGTCGTCACTACACGCACCAATTTTTTTACTAATATTTTGCTTTTTTAAGGTTGAACTTCAACCATATCCCAAATGTTTTTTTTGTCATATTTTATCAAACCTGAGCTCCTTAAATCCCAAAAAGACATGCGTGTGTTATAGCAAACCTGCTTTGTTTTACACCTAAAACCGTCGTCGTATATTCGATAAATTTCACAAGCTCAAAATGCGTTTTCCGCCCACCACCGGACAAATTTCCGATTCTTTGCGGTTTCCCGTTTAAACACAATGCAAAATATGACGTTCCCACACATCTGCCAGCGGACCTTTAAGACATAAAATCCCGTAAGGCAAAAAAACCTGACAAAACGTTGTTGTTTTGGTGGAAAATCGCATGACACTTTGCGGGTCAACACGCTATTTTTGTCCATAAATGCAGAATGAGGGAAGCGCACGGAAAACAACAACCACGTCGAGTCGAAGTGACAAAGTCCGTGTCCATGAGGAACGCCGCCGTTGCAGAGTCGTTCCTGAAAATGGCATTTCGCAATAGGGATCTAAGCCAAGAGGCAAAAAACCCATGTGCAGCGGGACTTTCATCATGGTGAAACCGAGTATTTCAAAACTACGCATTTCGAAAATTCTAAACAGCAGAGTTGCTGCGAACCTGAACGCATAAATAAAGCTGTTTGCAGACCAGAGTGAATTGTTCAAGCGCAATCTGTAGGTGTTCATCCTCTCAGGTGATTAACAACTAAAAATAACCTCGGAACAATTGAATTTGAGCGATCAAGCCTCAAAGGGAACCTGATGAGATGGAGTATTGTGAAAGATTGAAGGTCGCTGCGAGCGACAAAGCGGAAGTGGAAAAAAGTTACGACGTCGGCACAAAATTGATCCAAAATATTGCGAATATTTTGGCACTCAGGAAGCTATTTTTGAACAAAACGATAAGTTACCAATTGATAACTGAACAAGTCACTTGATGTTAGCATTAGCAACTTACATATTGCACGAAAGCGAACACGGTTCTCAGCGGATCGCAATCTCCCAAAATAAAAAAAAACAGTAGCAACTTGGAAGCATACCTTATTAGGAATTTTTAGGTATAAGGTTTAGATTTAAGACCGGAAAACTGAACATGGTATACCACAAGCAGTGTTCTTAAAAACATAATTTATCTGAAAACGGAAAATCTTTCATATACCCTTTATAAAAACGGAAAGCTGTGTGTTTGTTTTACGTTCACCAAAATTTTTGAGCGAACAGAAACAGTATACAAAACACAGGTACATGCAGTAGTCTACGAGAGTATCCACTAAATCATAGTTTTTGGAATCTTTGCTGTTTAAGATGGCTATACCAAGGCTGAGTTCAACGCTTTTGGCACCTGCACCATGTCTCCAAGGAACACACAAATCAAAGTCATCAAAGTTTGAAAGATATAGCTTGCGCAGAGTAACGCGCAAGAGCGGTTATATCTACAATAGCAAAATAAAGTGTAAGATTGTTTTCAGAAAATTTAAGAAATTACTTCAATTACTTCAGCCACAACTAAATTATTTTTGACGCTTGTTATTTTGCAACCCTTGTTATTTTTAATTAACGCAAATAAGTTTAAAAGGTAAGAATATTGGTTTTTTGTTGGTTTCAGAGGTCCCAAGCATTGCACGCTTCATTCGTGCTGTAGTCATTTCAGCGTTGCCAATGTTTCAAAATTTTTGATGACTCTTCGCCGCAAGCCGCAAAAAAACGCCGGTCGCCAGAGAACATTTATCCACGTCATATCAATGCATCCGCCTGTGAACGCGATTAGAAGTGCTCTTGGTTTTTGGCATTTTAATAGGTCGCTCTCCTTTCCGTTCGCAACATTGATTAGAACATTGACTTAGCGCGAGGCGTTATTAAGCTTTTGTTGCTTTTCTAGGTTTGAGTGATGCTGTCCTTTTTTTGCCATTAAGCTCGACAGAACAAAAACGGTTTTTTGTATGTAGCTCTGTGTCTAAAAATGTGTCAGCTAAAATCTATATGAAGATAAATTTGTTCCACATGGCTACCACTATCAACCGCTTGGACAACCGTCCATTCGGTTTTGCAGCAACAGTTATCGGGTATAAAGCGACCAGAAGACTGGCACAAGTCAAAAGACAGTAAGTTGGGTTAGAATTATGCTGAAAAAACGCTAGACTAATTTAAGACACACTGTTACATTTTGTCCCATAAAGGAGTTTACAACACAACAAACCAATAAAACCTGGCCAATTATCCTTAAATTACATAGTATACGCTATAGGTGGAAAAATTACAAAACTGCGATTTGAAAAAGGTTTGCTAAATATTGTGTTTCTAAAAAACTAAAATTAAGCATCCACAAGCACTCTAACAACCAGCCTACTTCGCTTTCGGTCTGTCCATCCGCTCCATACAAGTAAGTGAGTCTGGTTAAAGCTACAGGTGAACTTGATAAATTGAAAAACGATTTCAGGTCAATTTGAGAGTACTTGTGGAGAAAAACAACGACATAAAATTTAGGAACATTATTGTCGGTTCTTGCTATATGTATGTCGACCACCATTGAAGGCACGAAATTGTGATTCACTCGTTTCCAAAACAGAATTGCGTGTTTATATCGGTTTTCTACGTTGTGTAAGAGTTTAATATCGAGTTTTTCTGCCAACTTGTACACTTCTTCTTGGTTGATTGAAACCCACAGAAATCGTGGTTTCACATCAAAAACGCAGTTTTTCAGTTTGAAACTTTGGAAAACAATTGCCACAAAATCACAGGAGACGGTAAAATACTCGCTCTCCAAATAGCCAAAATGGTCCGAGAGGCAGAATCGGAGTAGAATTTCCTCTAAGTTGTAGGAAAAATTGCTCAACGAAATGGGTAATCCGTAAAGTTCAAGTCCACGGGTGTATTTTGACAGAAAGAAACGTTTGAGAAAGTCAGCGTAGTACTTTGGAAATCGATTTCCCAAGTAGCTGTACTGCAACCGATTAGTACGAAAGGAGATTCTAGCAAATTCAAATTGAATTCCTAGGTTTTGTAAGGCTTGTTCGTATTCTTCGTGATCCAACTCATGGTCCAAATAAATTGGCCGATAAAGAAGTCTTCCAAAAATGTGAACATCGGGTTTTTGACACAACAGCTTCGTTATGAGGTTGTTACTAACACTGCATGTATTCACACAACAAGCCAATGTTCCGGAGAGCTCATTTAATTCAAAATATTTCGTTTTTTTAGTGAAATTTGTCTTGCAAATGCGATCGTTATGAATCTCGAAATAAGGAATTAAATACAGAACTGTCCCCATCTTCCTTTCAGATTAGCGAGATTGTAATGGTCTTTTTCCTCATGAAATTTTTGTTGAATTGGTTAATTACGTCAACCACAATTTCGGGAGGCAGGTAAGCAAAGGGCTTACTGTTGTCGATGTTGTCCATATCCCAAAAGTGATTTTCAAACAGGTTTTTTCACAGAAATGGACAAGTCGAACAGTAGAAGCAATGTCATCAGAAAAAATGTTGTGCAAAATTCAGGTGACTTGGTAGGAACAAATTCAAATTGGTAGGAACAACTGGCTATCAAAACGAAGATACAAGTTGGTTGAAAAGCTGATGTATAATGTCAAATGTTGTCTTCTTTTTATGAAAAGCCAAATCTGGCACGTGGCCTACTATTCTCTTTTGTACTGTCTCATTGCCACAAAAAGTAAAACAACACAGTTCAAAGTGACGAATTTAAACTTGTCAACACTTGTTCAAAATAAGGACAAACTGTTATTATGATTTGTGTAACGTTTATACATTAAAACATTATTCTAAAATTGCCTTTTTTAAACAAATTTGAAAATTGATAGGTTTAAAATTGAAATCTACACCCATTTCTAATTCAAACAACAAAAATTTAGATTTTGATCGATTCCACGGAGTTCTCATTTGATTTTGATTTTTGCGCAATTTTGAGAGTAGCGGCTGCGACCTTACTGGAAATGCGAGTGAAACCAGGCCTACCAAAGACCAGAGCGACGACGTGAGCGACCATATATCAGACAGCGGCTGCCGCGACTGGCGTTTTTTGCTGAAACTCTTCCTGCTCCGACGTTGTGTTTCAGAGTGCAGTTGCCCTTTGGCAAACTGAAAAATATTTTAGCGAACCTTCTCTTCCAGCGACTACTGGCGGACCCGCAGAGATGGCTCTACCTTCACCACTGCTCATACCACTCTTAAAAAACCAAATAGGATTGTTTATTTGAGCCTAGACTGCTTTCTACAGAAATTCTAGACATGAGAATCGACTACGAGCTTCTGATTTAGCGTATGAGTTACAGTTAAAGACCTTTGTGTACATTTCCCACGATTTTCCTGATTAGTCAATTTTGGTTTTTGAATTCCTGCAAGCCTTGGTAACTGTAATCTGAGTCTCTTTTGAGTTGTTAGAACATTTTTCCCTCATTGTTCCGTGCCAGGGTCACGCGTGTAATAAAGCGTGTAATAAAAGTTTGAAATTTAACAACGTAATTCTAAAATTGCATTTTTACAAGGTCTGAAAAATGATTGACTTAGAATTGAAATATACGTCCGATCTCACATCTAATAGCAAAAAATTTGGATTTTCGTCTATTTTACGGAGTTCTCATCTGGATTGCGCAAATCCATATCTTCCCTTCGACCCCGCTCAAATAGAAACAAAGAATCTTCTCCACCTTTTTGTTTCAGGTGATCATCATGGAGACTTTCAACAGTCTACTCGATGACCTATTTGATTGACAATTGGGATCAGCCGATGTACGAAATCGGACTTCTTCTCGCGAAGAGATACTTTCACTTTGCAACGGTCGCAAACTGTTCGCGTTTATCCGCTACCGCTCGGCGATGGGTACTAAGATAGGTCTTGTGCTTTTTCTCAGCTCAGCATTTTGTGTTGCTTCTGCGCTAGTCCAGACTGCGGTAAGTGTCTTTTTATAAGTTCATATTTTTATAGGTTTATTTCAGGGTCACTGTCAGCAATACCAAACGTGCATTTATGAGACTCGGCAGCACTTTATCGCGTGCCTTGGCGGTATTGGAACAACGATTTTGCTTGACTACGCAAACAATTTGGAAGCGCACCGTCTTCTGGCTCATCATGACAACTGGAAAACCACCTGTATTCAAGGTATTAATTGAACTTTAAATTAAGGTAAAATTTTAAATTTTTAGAGTCGTCTAGCGTTACCGAAATTGCGCTTACCCAGCGCGCTGCTCAGCGTCATCAATCTATGATGGAGTGCTTCGGAAAACCCTTTATCATCACTAATACCAACATGACCGAAGAAAAAGTAAGCTATTTTTACATTAATATATAAGAACCAAAAGTTCAATTTAAATGAAAAATTTTTGCACGGAGTGGGATTCGAACCCACTCATCGATGCCGATACCAGAACGCTCCGTCGCGTTAAGCGTGATCAGCTTGAGTCTGGCGTCTTAGACCACTCGACCGTCCGTCTACATTCAAATAAACTTTCAAATTGACTAGAAAGCCACTGATCACCGTGACTTTTATGAAGCAACGTATTTCAGCATCTAACCTGCACGGGCATTCAAACGGAGCTGTCAGGATTTAGTTCTGTGTTCCAAACAGCTGCTGAGCCGAACGAGTGTTCAATGATATACCGCCGCGTTCTCAAGCGATGTGATATTCTGGCCGATTGTTGTCCGCAATTTGACGAGTAAGCAGCCCTTATGACGCACAGATTGCTTATTCACTATTTTCCTTAGATGCGTCAAACGGAACCACAATCAATACCACGACCACTATTTCGGCGAGAAGGAAATGGCCACTAAACTGTTGGACTGCTTGAAAGAAGGTCCAAAGTTTGCTCGTGATCTGCCTGCTCACGTTGACAGGGGAGAAAAAGCAGATGTGTCTTTCAAGGACTTGCCTCCAGAGGTTCAAAATGAGCTTATCCAGAACACTTTTGACAGAAGAAAGGCACCTCAAAGCGACGCTGCTCCTCCAGCTCCAATTGTAGTTGCTCCTCCTGCTCCTCCAGCTCTTCCTTCACCTCCAGGACCTCCTTCCACACCAGCTGCATCTTCAGAACCTGTAACAGAACCTTCCACAGCATCGAGCTCTTCAGAAGCTACGTCTCAGCCTGATGCTCCCGTCCCCCCTCCGTCAACCCCAGCTAAGGCTCATGCTGCTCCCACTGCTAATGAGGATCCTCTTAACGCATTCATGCGTGAAAAGACTCTGTTCACTCGCGATCCCGTGAAGACTGATAGTGAGTCTTCTAAGGCTGATTCTATCGCAGCTCCTCTTCCACCTGCGCCTGAGATCACTCCAGCTCCGGCCGTTCCCGCTTTGCCAACGTTGGCCACCTTGCCTCCTATTCCGACTCTGCCTCCTCCTGAGAAAGCGTGGAGTGACCTTGTGAAGCTGCTTTTTCCCACCTTGGCCACCACAACCGAATTAACGCCTGCCACGGAAAAGGCCGAGAAAGTTCTCGAAGATGCGGACCCACTGACTGCCGTGGTGCGAAAACACGAAAAAGCAGCGCTTGACCACAAGATGGAATTCCTAAACAGATTTTACTGCTCGGAGTATATGCGATGCCAGGACGAGGTGCAGGCAGAATATGAGAAGTGTGAAAAAAACTTTGCTGGAGAGTATACTCAATATGGTAAGCATTATAAGCGCTCACATGACTAAAAAACAATTTATTCAAGGAATAATAAACACCCAGCTCCGTGAAGAACTGCTTGCTCACTCTGTGTCACAGATCAGAGGTGTCAAGACTGCCTGCTTTGGATTTATCTCCGCGCAGACTGTCGAACACGTAAGGCGACTAACTGAAATTTAAGTCTTAGTTTGAAGTTTTAGTTCGCTTATCTACAAGCTGAAGCCAATCTTGCTGACAATCAGTGCGTGGAGAACTCCACTGCTATTGTCCTTCCCATGGCTATCATCGAAAAATGTGACGCCACTCTTCACTACAAGCCAGCCAAGTCTAACGAAACTGAAGAGTTATCCAAGAATCTTACTGAATGCCTCACTAGAGTGAAGCTGGAAGAGACTCGCTGCTCTAAAATCTTAGATTGCTGTCCGCAGCACACTGCGTACGTTCTTCTTATACCCATGATCAGCTAAATAGCTCATGGTTTAGATGCGTGGCTCAAACTCCTACCGGCCTGAAGGAGCAATTGAAAATGCTGGAAAAGCAAATTCTTATTGAACAAGCTACTTGTGAGACTACCATGTCTGAAACCATAGAAAGGCACCAAGCAAGACTAGACCGATTCAAGTACAGATATCTCAACACATAGACTATATAATAAGAATGTTAATAAAGATTTTATATTATTGACAAAAAAAAACTGCAGTTTGCAAACTACTTTCTCATAGTTTACAAACGGAATCAAACATTGACCTTTTTTAACATACATTGATTGAGCAAGTATTTAACCTCTATTAAACGTGTAGCGTTGAGTGGTTCAGCCTTTGAATCTTTCTGTTGCTGAAAACAGCGGAGATTGCATATAAACCCATACACTGCACTTTTTTGCGATAATTTACAAAGCGACGTGGTGCGATTCCGATTTGACAAAGCGGAAATGGAATTCACAAAGCGACGTGATCCAATTCCAGAAAGATGTTTTCAAAAACTGCTGAGAGTCCCAGCGACTGATACTGCACTTCTTAACTATCAATCTCAGTTCGATTGAAATAGCACTACCAAAGTACTGTGAATAGAGAAAAAACGTTGTTTTAGCGGACGCACAAAAGCAGATGATAATAATTGAAAGAGCGCTGCTTCTGAGAGCAACCAAACAAGTTAAGGAATCTGTAAGACACGTTTTTATTAACATTAACAGAAATGCGAACAACCCGTTCGTAAGTAGCAGTACATCGCAACAGAATAAAGGCACATTATGCGTTAATTTTCCTAAGATACGTTCACTCACAGCTCTTGTTTCTTTTTCATATCTCCAGCGCCAGGAAAGTTCTGGCCTTCAAGCGTGATTTCCTTGCACTCGTTTTGCTTTGATAGGAAATCCTTTGCTTCCCAAGCCTGCGCTCCGTCTTTGAAAAGGAACAACGCACGATCAATGTCAACATTGTACACCTGAAACGCATTGTTAGTTTATTTGAACCTCAGCTCCTTTCTCACCTGGACGTCAATATGGTTGTTGTAGAGATTCGAGTGCCAAATGCCGGTGAGCGCGTCGGAGAAATCCTTGGTGACGGCAGCTCCGCTTGGGTCGACGATGCTCACAAACATCATGACGGATTGACCTTTCTTGCTTAATCTCATCATGTCTTCTGGAGATTTGGCCTGGAAATGATTTTGTTTCCAACTAATTTCAACTGGTTGATGGCAGGATAGCTGTTCAATAGACCACATATATTACCTGTTGTTGTAGTTCCTCAAACGACGGATGCTGCTTCGGCCTCAGATGTTCGGGTTTCTCGTCGTCAGGCAGCTCATCCTCGTCGTTCTCTTCCCATTCCGCATAGAGTCGCTCCAGATCAGCGTCCGTAAAATCGCGAATTTCCTTTTTCTTCTTTTCACCACAAATGAGAGTTGCGGAAATTAGCAGAGAACAGAAAATAGCGACTTTCCAACTCATAACGTGACACGACAAAAGACGTTAGCTGTGAACAAACGAACGAAGTTGGAGGTCAACGGTGGTAAATGGCTAAGAAAGATCGCGCATTCGTTCGCGATGCATTGTGTCAAACTGGACTTCTGCGAAGGACCACACGCAACGGTGGGTATACTCAGTGCACTATAGCGTTTGCGTGCAACAAACACTGGAACGAAGGCCAATGCTATGTGGAAAATGATCGTGCAACGTTAGCAGACTTGCGTAGCCGCTTGCTTTGGCAAAATGGTAGAATGCAAACTTGACATAATTGAACTGAGATGCTTTCGGTCTTATTTGACCGAGCAGTTTCGCAGCTAGAATTCAGAAACTGCTGCACAAACGGTCTGAAACTTCTATGAAACATATGTGACGAACAAATCGTAAAAACCGCTTGAAACCTTGTTAGTTTATTTTACCACGTTTTGTGAAGTGAACTGTGTTGTGCTGCACCCCTGCGTAATAGGATGATGGTGTTTAGTTCTTATGTTAATGAAAACTTGCACAGAACCATACTATGTATGTATATGAAAGCAATGACAACTGCGTCTTATACAGTCTGATCACGGCAATAGGATTGCCAAATCCAACCGTTGCTCTCTGTTGATCACTTATGGGAATATGGCAAAGTGAGCTTAAAAAATTACAGGTGACGTTGAGCATTACTTGTGCAAATTTTCCATCATGTGCTCAGTGTTATGCACTTGTTTTATTTAGTCTAAAATTCTCATTTTGTTTTTTTTGGCTAGGATTGAACTGTATCTGTCTAAAAATCTTATCTTGGCCTTTTGGATAAGATTATAGCGTACTTAGACTGTTTTAAACTTTTAACTTAATTTTTTGAATTGCATTTTTAAACAATACGGTTTTTGTTCAAAACAATAGTCTTTCGAAAGAATAGTGACCTCCAAACCAGGTCCGAAGTTCGGTAATTATCATACTAGTCGCAGGCGTCTTACAACACTTCTAATCTTGTTTAGACCTAGGAAAAATATTGCCTAACACGTCCAAGGTCCGTTCCGATCTGCAGTGTCTTATTTTCTGTGGCGTTTCCGCTTCGCCGATCCAAGACTTAGACGAAATGTCGCAAACCACGACTGACATACTTTCAACCTCTATAATACGTCTCTATGCAGATGCACCATATCGAATTCACCAGATTCAAAGCAATTAACAAGTTTTCCGCCTTATGATCAATTCCTGTTTTCGACATCCAGCGATCTCTCATTTATTGCTAATTGAAAGTGTAAACGTGGACATAAAGACGCCGCCGGTGGTTTTCGTCTTCGACTTTTCTGAGGCAGCCCGGAATCCTATGTGTGTGACCCTTACACCCACTTTTTTGACTATTCGTCAATCCCGGTGCGCTTATCAGCCGTCCGGATCGCGGTCTTTCCTTACACCATCTCATCGCCTATATGTATTCAAATAGATTTGTTTATTTTAATCCGTGTTAGATCTTTATCGTCCCATGACGCGTGCGTGTGAGGTGTCTCATACTCTTCTTTTAGGGATACCAGCCTATCGTATGCCGATCATGACGTTTAAAAGTCCGTTTGTTTAAATTGACTTGCCTCCAGGAGCTGTTCAAACAATGGTATTAAAGATTTTTATGTCATCTGAACCCCCGCCAGGAGTGGACAATAAGAGTCCTCTTTTCGGTGCCTTTAAACATAACGATGTTCTCATGCATATGCTAATGAGATGCATGTCGATTAACGGGTTACAGAAGTTGTGTTGCCTTCTTTGTTGTGTCAAATTCTGCAACACCCGCCTACTTGCTTTGCTCTTAAGGCGGCTGCCACGGCGATTAGTCGAAATCGACTCTAAGAAGGATCGAGGGTGTTGAAGAAGAGTTTTGTTGCGCGCATGACGAAAAAAGAGAAGCGGAGAAGATCGCCGAGATCTGATAGCAGCCGTGTAGTAATTGTTTTTGAGGCGTGATCTCAATTAGTTATGCAACGGGAAGGGATCGGAGAAGAGAAAGAAGTGGAACTGTGCTACCTCTATTCGATATTTCAGGAGCGACCGCATGACCAACGTGTTTTCAATATGCGACATGTGGTAATTCTTCTGGGTTTTGTTGTACCTCTTGTCCAGGTTAACACTAATTCTGTTGGAGCTACCTTCAAGAGCTTGTATTTAGGGTACGGCTCTTCATTGTGCAGATTACTTGCAGTGTGAAGCCGAAGTGATGACCCTCCAGCGGAGGTGTACTGATCGATCAAGGAATATTACCAGTGAGACTTGTAATCTTGTTGATGAGTTCCGGTAAGTACTACTCCTAAAATTTTTGGTGACCGTTAACTGCAACGCAATTGCGCTAAATCTAAGCAACGCAAATGTTCTACATTTTTTGCTTATGAGTCATAGTTGTGTCACTTAATTATTTGCTTTGTTTTTTTTACTATCAATGTGACCAATTAATTCCAGCTTCGTGTTGTAAATTGCCCTTATAATTATTATTTTGTCGTACTTTGATAAAAACGGCAAAAAGTTTTGACACTTAAAAAATTTTTTGTGTTAATTTTTCTATAAAAACGAAGAGTTGTGTGTGTGTTTTCTGTCCGCTAAAAGTTTTGAGCGAGCAGAAACAGCAGTCAAAATAAAGGACGCCGATGAGTCTCGAGCTTGCGACCTTCCATGCGGCAGTCCCTGAGACTGACCGCTACGCCACATAGCCACTGACAATGAATTTGCTCAAGTTCGCGATACCACGACTGAGTTCAGCTTTTTGGCACTTGTTAACATGAGCTCTGCCACACAATGCAAGCAACGAACATTAAGCAAAAATCACATCAAAATTTTAGAAAGTCAACATGCGCAAAGTATTTGTTTTCTTTGTTGTGAACTTTAACTTTTTTATACTTTCAAAATGCAAATTTGAACCACATCTAACTTTTAAAGACTTATAAATAATTTTTTAAAGAATCGATTCCAGGTGTGTAATTGGTTTGATCAATTTCAAGATGAGTAATTTTTCAGAGAGCTCCGAAGTTTGATGTCTATGCGCGAAACGGAATTTGCAATTTGCGTTGGTCATGAAAGTGTTCGAGAAGTCGGGCTCAATCCTGACATTAAGGCGTCCGAATGCAATGTGACCGTCAACGAGCCGTCGGTGATACACGGATGCTGGAGGTCGGTGGCAGTGGTAAAAAGACGTTGCCAGCGCCTGAAAAAATGCTGTCCTGCCGCGGACAGGTATGATCAACTGGTCTCACTTGCCAAATTAACGCGGAAGTTTAGGTGCATTAAGCGATTGGCGACATCAGATACGACTAATTTAGTGCGCCGAAAACACGTCGATATCAATCTAAAAACTTTGAAGTGCCGAAGCGAAATGGAAAAAGTTATAAAAATGAATGGGAACGATAAGTCTAAGTATATCATTTACGGCACCAGGAACTTCATCTACTGTTCTTTTTCAGTCCTATCGTAAATCGTGCGCATGCTGTGATTACTGCCAGAAGCGAATCGCTTATGGACGTTGTGGGTCAAGAGCATTTCATGGAGGACGCTGATGAAGATCCGGTGAGTAACAGCGAAAATATGTTATAATGGGTCTTGACCCACATTTAAACACCGTTATCTTAAGCTAAATAATTTCAATACTACGTTTAGAAATTTAGAGTTTCATGTTCCAAAACCCTATTTTTAAATCTTTGGTAAGGATTTCAAAAGATGTTTTTGTTTTAGAAGTCGATGGACCCATTCTTCCCGCTTAAGCAAAAGTTACGAACCAAGGCGAAAAACGTCACCACCATTCTGAAGTCACGCTACACAGAACTTGCCAGAATCGCGGAAGAGTTGTCTGCAATCTTGCTTCGCAAGCGGCAGATAAGAAAGCAGAGAGAACTCTTGAAGAAATACAGCAGTGGCTTTACTTCTGGAAAAAAGAGAAAGTTACTACTGCACAGCGTCAAAGAAGCAAAAGGAGAAGCTCAAAAAATCAGAACTCTACTAAAATCTGTAAAAAATGGTTCAGAGATATTGGAGGTATTCAAGGCTGCGTCTACGATCCATCCTACTATGACAACTGCCAAGAAAAAGGAATTTGGGAAACAGATCAAATTCGCTACTGTGACGTCATCGAACGAGGTTGTGGAGACGACTTTAACCGCAACAACTCCCACAACCTCAACTATGTCTACTGAACTTTCCACGACTCTTCTGCCACCACCAAAGATTATTAGAACAGCGGACCTGACGAACGTGGCTAACAAGTTTGGTAGACCCAGGAAGACTTTCTTGCCTCCCCCTCCAGACCAAGACATTCTTCTGGACAGAGACACGCGGACTACTGTCGTTCCTCGAGCCAAATCTCATCATGGAAAAAAGCGTCGTCACCCTCTCCGCGTAACCCAGACTCGTGGCTTAACTTCTTTACCCAGTATGTTCGGATCCTCAGGAGCTTCCGTCCCAAACCTTTTTGCCCAGAAAATGAAGGAAAGCAGATCTGTGGAGTCTCCTCAGAAGACCCCAGCTGAGATGCAGGAATACGTTAGAAAAGGAAAAGGCGAGGTTAATCGAACCACAAGAGCGCCGGAAGCGTATGTAGGAGCCGATGGAACTTGGACCATGGACCCGCCAAATGAAGAAGATTCGAAAAAGCCGTTTTTGGAAGGGCAGAATGAAGTCATTGTCACCCATGAAGAGGGAACTTTCCCGATGA
This sequence comes from Steinernema carpocapsae, assembly GCA_000757645.3. Lineage (NCBI taxonomy): Eukaryota > Metazoa > Nematoda > Chromadorea > Rhabditida > Steinernematidae > Steinernema > Steinernema carpocapsae. The sequence goes on from CM016762.1 coordinate 236,709, forward strand.
GTCCAGACCACAAGGAGCTTTATGGCGACGGTTTCGAAAACGAAATCCGGCGCAGTGGAAAGCATATTTGGAGTAAGCGAAAGTATTCGAGAGTAAAACTGAGGAAAATGGTTGAAGCCATGGCCACTGGTGAGCCATTGCTAATCACCAGCGTAGAGAGGTCGGCCAAAGGTAAGAGCTTATTGCTTTATTTAACAACCCTAAGCCTGACTATTCAATTTCTTACTGACCGCTTTGCTTAAGACCCAGAAAGTTTAACAAAACGAAAACTTTTTTATGTTTTAATTAATATTTGAAGATGCATTAATCGATTAACCACGTCGCTGTTCTTATCTCACTTTTAGATCATTACGGCAACCACGCGACGATGTCCCACATAGTTGAAAAAGAATTACTCCAGACAAGGAAAAACGGCGCACAGAGAATTCCGTTCAATCTGCTCGACGACTCGCAACAAGATCGCGTCGGCATTTTTCCGATTACCACAAAAGAGCCACGCAGGATAAAGATCACGATGTGGCCACCTGGTTACCGTAACCATTTCACCAGGCGGCCAATCGTCCTTCAGGCGACCACTCCAACATCCGCTCGAGTCTCGGTCGTGGGTCAACCGTTCACGTCCAGGATGCCCGAGAGCTTCTACAAAGTGTTCTACCCACAGCTGAAACCGGCGAAACGACATCGGCTTAAAGGCTACCGTAACAAAGTGCTTTTTGCGAGACGCCATCTAAAACGGCAAAAGGGGCGGGTCGCTTCTAATTATGCCAACGCTGTCACTCACCACCAACCTGACGAACACATTCCCACCGCTGTCACAAAACTCCCGATTCATCGTCTTCGACCGAAGCAGCTCGACAATCGTGTGAATCAGATTATTGACGACCCAGGACAGGGCAGGTGAGTCGTTACTAAAAACTCAAAGTCATGATCTACAAAATTCCACATCTGCGGTCAGCAAGTTAGCCAAACCGAAAAGCCAAATAACGCTATGAAAAACAAGCCTTGAATTTCAGTTCTAAGAAATCCATGTGGTTTGTGATTATGACATTGCTTAACTCTAACAAGGGAAAATATTTTTTTAGGGCCCCGCAGATTTCGGCAATTCATAGCTTATATAAAAGCGCTCGGTGTCCTGACACTTTCCGCCGAGGCGTTTTTCCCCTTATGCAGTAAGAAAGAATTAGGACGCCGAACGCTTTCAAATGTACTATGACTCGTATAAATCTGTGGGGACCTAAAATACTTTTCCTTATAAGCTTAATACTAACCGAATTTTATGGAAAAACATTTATAATTTTTAATGTTCTATTCAAACATAATCAACTCTCAAAAAATCAATTTTCAGTCCCCGCATCGCTTCAGCCAGCGCCATCTCGAATTTGTCAAAGTCGCCGTTAGTGACTCCAGCAAGCTCAAGGTGATCTCAAATAATGCTTAGACCGTTTGATCGACTCCGCGGGTGGTAACTGGAAAGTGTGTTTCGTCATGTCCTTTCTGCGTATTTGTGTGTAACATATTTGCGTGTGTTTGAAACATTCTTAGTTGACAGCAGTACTATTATTAATAAACTGCCCATTTGCTAATATCTCAATCACAATTTTGTGTTTAATTCGAGCACACTTTTTAACCTGCACCAATCTCTAACCACAAAACTGTAAAATGAAAGTGTTCTGGCTCTTAACGATTGCTCACAATATTTGCTTTTTGACAATATTCACACAGGCGTAAACTGCAAATTCAAAAACATCTTTTTGAAAGTAATGTTTACAGCAACAATGAGACTAGAAACATCGAAGACTTGAGATTCCAACTCATGCTTGAGTTGGAGCTTTTCATCAAAAGTCAACACGGAAAACTTCGCAAAGAGATGGAGTCAGAATTACAGAGCGAACGGACGTCGCTCTTAAGGAGACCTCTTTCGGTAGTACTCTTAGCGGTTTTGAAAAATGCCTTTTTGTCTTAACAGGAATACTCATCCTCTGGACCTACGATAGGCTACTGTGAACTCTACGCTGCATGCTCGGACGAACTAAAATCTGTAGAGCAGAGATGTAAGCCCACAAATAGTAGACTGATACCAGGATTGCCAAAAAGAAGAATTGGAGAGTGTAATGTCGAGCTCGTCCCGGACTTTCAGGTACACATATGAAGTTGTCAGAACTATTTTAAAGAGTTTATAATAGAAATACGACGAGCTGAAAAAGGAATCTCAGAATGCTTTTGATGAATGTTTTGTCGAAGAGCTAGCGATTGCTCAGAACAAGAGCAAAATGAAGCTGACCGAGAGTTTTGAGCTCGATTATGAGCATGAGGTGATTGGGACTTTTTGCTCAATTGACTAATTTGTCGTTTTAGGAACTCTGTGCCGAAGACTGGCCTCTGCTCCCACCTTATGAAACTCTGAACACATGCCACGAGCAAATTCGAATTATTCAAAATCACTGTTCAAAACTTGGAAAATGCTGTGGAAGTGTCAAAAAGTAAGCAAAATTCAACTACTCATAGTCTGAAAATGAGCTTTTAGGTGCCAAGAATACGTATCCAGCATGACCATAACTGACCTTGTCAGTGAAATGAAGTCAGTCTTGGCGCTCAAGTCTGCTGAATGTCAGATTAAGAGTTTCAAGAAGTACAATGAGAAACGTCTTAATGAGCGTAGGCTTATAGGCTGATCTCAAGCTACTCTCAAATAACATTTTTAGAAAGGCCACTGCCAAGACCAGCATTGCAGCACGAAGACAGGATAACTGAAGAGGACCTGATATTTCTGTTACCTGACTATGAGGCCGGAAAAAGAAGGCCATTTTCGGAATACTTTATTGATGACCACCCAGAAGTTGTTACTACAAGAAAAACAAAAAAGACTACACTTTTGTAATGTTTCTTCCTCAAATAGAATATCTGTAAATATGATCAAAAATTTGAAAATAAGTTGCAAAATTATATTTCACCAACTTGGACCATTTATGAAAATAAAAGTATTTATTTTACAATTTGCGAAAGAGCTGAGTTTTTCAAGGCCGGAAACAAGATAAAGTGCAGCAAAATCAACGCTTTTTGACCATAAGTCATTTCAGTGCCTAAAAGGTCAACGTACTGCAGCCTGAGTTTTGACAATTTCAAATAAAAGCCTTTAAGTTGCTTTTACCTTTTGGAGCTGTGTAGTAAAGCAGCGGTTTAAAAAGGCCCGGTACATTCTGAGAATATGCTTGAGTTCATCAGCAAAGGCTACCGTTAAAGCCAATTTGCTGATCTCATAACTGCTCCTTAAGAACTGGAATAGGATAAAAAGTCAGAGCTTGTCCGCGGTAGCAGATGCAGATGACGTGGTTACAGTCATTTGAGTCTGCGATAAATGTAAACGGGTTTGCCAAACAAGTTTTTTTGTATCATACTTCCAGTAGGATATACCACACGGTCTCCTTTCAGAACATCCGCCTTTTGTCCATTCGGCGTCTATATGTGATCAAATTATTGTCTGTTTTTGCATCAGATCAACTCACATGCCTCCTCCAATTTCTTCGTCCTATCGTCCACTGTCTTGACCCATTTAACAATGAATTGTTCGCTAATTTCACTATGAAAGTCTCACTGAGGGCCCGCTCACTTTTTTATTCATATTTGTAGTGGTAATGCAGTTAACAGTACTGGACTATACATGTGTCCAAATTTACTATTTGAAAAATCTTAGTAGCCATTATTGGTTAAATTCATCAACACACACAGTAAAGTTGCACTCTATGACGCGTTCCTTAGCCAAGCAACTCTGAATTACATTGCTGAAAAAGCTTGCTCATAGTGATTTAAGATGATCTCTTACTGCATTCGCCACCGATGTTCAGTTTTCGGCCTATTGAGTTTAGGTTGATGTTCTGAAAATGATTAAAGTAAATATGGGAACTCACTTGTAGATACAAACTGCACGTTCAGAGATAAAGTAGTAATGCTTGACGAGCGATAGGCGTGACGGTCCAAGAATTGCAAATGACGTATTCATGACTGCAGGGTAGCTGAGGTACTGTATAAGTTGCTCTTTCTAAAGTTTAATTTTAATGCAAAAAGAAATGCAAGCATTACTGACGTCTCCGGAGTGCTTGTGGAAACGCAAATTTCCATGCTTTATCGTATACTCAATCTTTTTCTAAATTTTCGGCGATTACCGCTCCTTCAACTTTATATTCATTTACATAAAGCGCATTCAAAGTAAAAATCTTGGCAAATAAAAAGTAGAATACGATCTAAAATAACATTCTGAGTTGAGTCCGAAAAAACGGGCTTACGGATGTAGATCGGAACCAATTGAAAGAGTTAAAACATGCAGTCTTAATGTGCTAGTTAATAATGTTAATGTTATGAATCAATAGTAACCTTCTATTGTATAAAATTCTTGCAATGAGTCGATTTTGTTCGACATTTTTAACTTGAAACAAGCCAAAAAATTTATCATTTCATTTACCGCGCTAGCAACAAGTTAAACGGACTTAACTAAACATTGAGAAATAACATTTAGTTAACTAATATTTGCATCAAATAGTACAATAAATTTGCTGCAAGTTGGATCAAATCGACTGAACTACTTGCTTTGCGCACGCAAAGCAATTGCACCACCCATCGATAAGTGTTGCATCTCCGTTCCCTCGTCTTGCTGGGGTGTTTTAAATTAATTATGACCCACTTTCTGTTGGACTACTGACATATTTTTTAACAATTGAGAAAAATTTAAACAGCACAATCAAGTCACGGATACGCCATGACTGACCTCACAAGGGAAATGAAATCCGTTGTGGTTCTCCAAAATTCCTTAGCATCGTTAAAACGTTAGCTTAAAAGTTTCTAAAGCTACAATGAAAAACGTCATGAAAAGCGTAGGTTAACATGCCAAATCGCGTTGCAATTTGCATGCATTGTTAGCTAATTAGACCTCATTTTTAGAAAATTCTGGGCATTTGACCAACAATGCAAGTCAGGATCTTTGAAACTAGTCTCTTTGCTTTTATGAGTTTTCTTGGTTTTCGGCCAAGATTCAGTGCATTCGTGACAACTTTTAAGGGTTTATGCCTCAAACGTTGAACAGCTGTAACGGTTCGTAGAAATGTATACCACATACCTCCGTGAGTTCTTTTTGTTTTCTAAATGATAACAACTCACTTGTTCAATCTCTTTCGTTCTGTTATCATATCAGTCCATTGTAATCTGTGCTTTTCCGTCGCTTTATACAGATTTGTTTTGTTCAGGTATGTAATATGGGTTTTTTTGACTTTTATTCACACTGAAAACAAATAATGAGAGACGAACTTCAATTTTAACACAGAGAGAGACCTTTAAGAACCATCTCATTTACAGATAGGAGTTGAACTGAATATTATGCTTATTTCCGAATACTTCACTTTGAAATGCTTTTGTTTCACTTTTTCTCAGAATTTTTGGTTGGAAAGAGCGACCAGAATGACACCAGCCACACCAATCGTGACGGCCGAACCCAACGCAATGAGATTTTTTTTCCCTTGATGGTACGGTAGACGAGGACGTCGGTGAGGGCACCAATAATAGCCGGAAGCTGAAAAATGACATTTTAGACCAAATATGACGAAATATGACATACTCGAGTGGTGATAGGAAAGGAGACGACTTGAAGGAGCGAGTGACTCGAGATGAAGAAGAGGATCATTCCGACACTCCAGAGGATTCCATAGGCGACCGAGGGAAGAACGAGTTCAGATTGAATGTAAGGTTTGTTCTTTTTGACGAGACAGTAGACGACAAAGTAGATCGTCGAGAAGAAGAAGACCGAGGAGAAGTAGGAGAACACGTAGTCGAGAACGTTGTCCGAAGCGTCTTTGTCCGTGCTTTGAATGTATTCAAGAGGGGTCAGCATGAGTCCGTGGCACACTCCCAGCACAAGAGCAAAGCCAATAAAACTAAAAGCGTTTGCATAGACAGTTGCGTAGACATAGACAAATGGTTTACTTACATAGCCTTCTTCTTAGTGATCCACTTCTTGCGAGAAGCCTGGTTGGTCTGTCCACCGATTCGCTTCACCGCATCCTTGTTCTTAGACTCATGACGGACGAAGACGAACATAATTCCACTGAAGCGGCTTTTTAAGTATACCCTTCAAATTGCCTTTACCTGATAAGAGTCAGAGCCAGTCCGGCATAGTTCATAGCGTTGTTCTGCACTTCCTGAAGCTTTGTTCCAAAAAGGCCAAATCGAGCGACACACCATCCCACGGTGACCTTTAAAAGTCAGGTGTACTTTGAATAAAAAAGAACTACAAACCTGCACAGATCCCCAGATAAGCATTCCGAGTCCGATTCCAATAGCGTCCACAATAGGTACAGAGAAGACGTTTCCTAGAATATGTGAAGCTGAGAATAGGCTTCAGTGACTTTTTTACCAGTAGCGTAGAGCAATCCTCCGATAGCTGCATAGGGGTTGAAAGTCGGAAACTCACGAACACAGTTGATGATGAATCCGAAGAGGAATACGGTAGCGCACTCGATCCATTGAACAAAGAAGCCTATCCGATTCAAAATTTATAATTTAATTTTTATTTTTATTTTGGTTGTAAATTGATTCTATGTTTTTACCGTGACAATTCGTAAAAAACATGAAAATTTTACGGTCATTTTGTTACTTTCGAGACAGTTCATGCAGCGTAAAAATTTGGTACATTTGATAAAAAAGCGATAAGAATTACTTTGATCTGTTGCAAAATAAGATTATAATATTCCGACTTTGCAGCTACATTTTCGTCATTTGAAAATGTCATTTATGTCAAAACAAAACACGCACCATCCTTGCAGTTAAAACGGCGCAGAGGCGCAAACATGAAACCGAAGGAAACACATGAGATCAGCGTTGCCACGTAGCCAAACACCGGATTGGTGATAAACGCCGTGCTCGGCGGAGGCGTCGGCGAGGTGTTGTTCATCCTCGACGCAACTCCTAAACAGCTTCACGCGAACGTTACTGTCAGACAAAGCAAAGAATTGATCGAAATCGCGCCGCCGCAAATGAGTAATCAAATGTGAACCGTGAGGAGTATAGGAAGCAATCAATGGGAGCAAAAAGTGATAAGCGCGCATTCATCGATGGGTTGTTGGAAAACATCCATTCATCCCTGGAGCCCGTGACCGACGCGCTCCCTGGAAAACAGGTTCTTGTCGGAGAAGGAGCTCTGACCGCTACTTTCTCCCGACCGCAATCCGCAGCTAACTGAAGCACTGAAGCGCTGTCGAACCTTTATCTACCAACTTCCCTTCTCTAATTAAAGGTTGGGACAGTGATCTTTTAAAATATAATGTCAAAAAGTCAAGAAGAAACCGTGTTCAAGGTACCAAATGGCTAAAAAGGGTAAAAAGCAAATGTCAAAAGGAGGATGGACAGGGGAGACAAGTTTTAATGAGGATCGCGTCGCTCTACAGTATGCCAAAGAAATCAATTTAGGTGTGAAGAGCCGCGTTGTCTAAGCAATATTGATCATTGACGCCATACAATAAATTGCACAAAAAAACTGTTTTAAACGAGCATTAATGCAAAGTGAATGCGTCGTTGTCAGAGCCGGTCTGCTCAAGGGATCAAAGAAATCAATTTTGCTTTTCACTAAAACAACGATATTTTCCACTTGATAAAACGATATCAAATGAAAAATAAGAAACGAAAATTCAAAAGTCGTCCTGTGACTAGAGCCGCGACTGATCAAAGCAGTGACCAAAAGAAGAAGCACAAAAATGAGCTGATTCAATTGTTGACTATTGGCGAAAAGCAAACGAAGGAATTTAAAGTCGATTTTAACATTGTTGTTGATAGAAGGGAATGACCAGCAGAGTAAATTTTAAGCGGCCTATAAGGAATTAACTCTGTCTAAACAACAGTTATAATATTAGGTTAAAATTTCAGTTTTAAGCAAGTTTCGGCAAAAAATTATGAGAACAAGTTACCTTGATATGAAGCAGAACCCCTCATTGAGTTCATTGACCGCTGTTGAAGCAATTATGGTAATAAGATTAAGTCTGCATTTTGTATTTAGTCACGTATGTTCGATCGTGAGACATTGCTTTTTCATATAATGAATACATAGGAGTTGAATTTAACATCTTCTCTATTAACAGAATGAATGTCTGTGTTCTGTTCGCCGAAATTTTCGAGCGATTAGGAACAGCAAACAAAAACATTAAACGCCACCGGGAGCCAAACCCGTGACCCTCGGGACGGGAGTCAGTGCGACTGAGACATTACAACATACGGTCATCAGAAGCTCCGTTGCTTAAAGTGGCTATACCACGACTGAGTTTTAGTTTTTCGGCACCCGTTAGCATGACATCTGTATTACAGTGCAAACAGTGAACGCTAAACAAATGTCACGTAAAAATTTTAGAAATTAAGCTTGCTCAGAGTAACGCGCGAGAGCATTAATAAAAAACTCAAACTTTTAAAAATAAATTTTTTGTCATCTTCACAACTCTCTTAAAATTTTGAACTTCTTTGCTTAAACGCGTGATTTTTAAGGCGGAAGGACAGGAAGGTTGAAATGAGTTAATGTCAAAAGCGTTTTAGTGCATTTAAATATTTAATTTTTCGATGAAAGTACTTAACTCCACGAGCTTCAAGAACGCCTGCCATTAACCGTTAAAGATAAAATTAGTTTTTTGCTATTTAGCATTGCGTGACGTCCCATACCAAAAAATCCACCTCCACGTCAGTCATGTCTGTCATTTCAACAATGAAGTCTTTTTTTAAATTGGTTTGAGAGGGTCAAAACGACGGACTGCAATAAATAAAAAACTTAATAATAAATTCAACTCTATTTCAATACTCATCAAATCGGTGGGTTACACCAAAAGGTTATATCAATGTTAACCTGCAAAACAAAAATTTGGCATCGTGTGTACGCTTCGAAAACTATGTTGCAAAATCAGTTTTGCAACAAACCTGCGCTTTCCGTCAAACTGTCAAAATAAAATAATTCGAATAAAAACATGACTTAATACCACACGCAAAATTAAAAATAATTGACGTCTGGGAGGCACAATTGTGCAATTTTATAACGACAATTATATAAGACATGAAGCACCTTTTTGAAACAGTTGAAGACTTTTCCGTTTAAAGGTAAAATTCGTCACACTAAAAACCCTTAAAGAGGTTGCATTCTACTTGCTGCAAAAACAGCAAAATGGACAAAAGCATAAACGAATCACTGCAAAGCGACACTGCACATCTGTGCAACAGATTCTATAGGTTCTACGATAAGGAACAGGTTGCTCATAGCTCTGCTTAGTAAACATTTCATCACTTTTTTTAGACTTTTGGTTAGTTCGTCTTTAACATAATTGATTTCCTTTAGGGATAAATTGTCATTGGAATCCATTGGAATCAAATGAAAATTGTTAAATGTCAATAAAGTAGAATTTTAAATTATCTTCAAGCAAACTCAAATTTATACTTTACACATTCTGACTGCACGTATCGTGAGATCTGATAAACCTTTTTTATTTTGTTTACACCAATTTTCTCTTAGTTTCTCAACGTTTAATCTTAGGCGTTTTTCCATTTTTGTGTTTAGTTAAAATTAACTTTTTCACCGAACACAATTTCATGTGACGTCAAATGCCAAGGGATCCAAGTTCATGGCTCAAATTAGTTGCGAGAACTTTACAGTGAGACGTTTTTTAAAATGCCAATTTTAATGATGTAAGAACAGTACGTCAGTTGACCAATATTGCTGACAAAAAGAAGCTGTTTGCAACGCGCAACGGTTTTTAAATACCAATCACAATTTATTGCAGATCTAATGACGCTCATTTGTCTTCTAAGTCGTCGTTCCAGGAAATTCTTTTTAAGATCTTGGTATTCAGTTACAAAGTTAAATTTAAATGCGTTTCTTCAAACGAATGACATCAAGTGTCAAGGGAACCAAGGTCAAAATTTTAATTGGTTGTTTAACCTTTTTGGGAGACAGGCTTTTTCTTTAATCAGAAATGATTCTGGATGCTTTATATTTTCAACACGAGAAAACAAAAACCTTTTGAATGCAACAGTTTTCAAATTAATGTTTTCAAACTGTTCAAGGAACTCTTTGGGTAATTACACCCAGGAAATTGCGCGCGTCCTGACGGACTCTTACTTTCTTCGAATTTCTTGTCAACTGAAAAATGACTGCGTTCACAAACACAACTTTAATTGCAGCAACCGGAAAAATGACTTTGAATTTTGTCGTCAACAACCACAACTAGCCGACTCAGCGTTAAAAGCGTAACTTCACTTTCTCAAATTACGACTATACATAACGTTAATTTTTTTAATGATTTAAGTACGTAACGATATGTAACATAAGAGTTTATTTGATTTTTTTTTTATCAAAAGTAAAACAAAATTTTCAAATTTTATTTGCGACCCATAAGGTAGAAGAAACCATTTTTAAAGACTGGGTTGAGTCGATACGGTTGAGTTCTTGCATTCTAAAAACATTCTTCCAGTATGAAGCATTGATAATTGTATGCGTCAATAGAATGAAATTTGCAACCAGCATAAGACGCAGCACATTGATTTGTTGAAATAATCCACAATTCGATTGCAAACGGAATAAAGTCCGACTAACCTATCAGAACATCTACGTAATGACGACAGTGCTCAAGTGTGTAAACAAGTACAAATTTAACTTAAACTTGAGATTTTGATTTAAGTGTCATTTTTCTGTTGAAGTGTATCAGACGTTTTCTAAGATGTACCGTATATATCAGACCGTGTAAGCAGTTTTCATAACTCTCAAGAGTGCTCAAGTACTTTTTCGTAAAAACTATTTGAGACGATTTGAAATTTACTTATAAAGTTCAAATTATCCGTAATTTCTTGAACGTCTGACGCTTAGCGTCAAGAGATTCAAGGGCAAAATTTTAACCTTTATCAGAGACATGCTTTTTAATGTTAAAATTAATGAGGGTTTTTTTCGTTCACCTACGGTAGATGTTTTAAATCAAGACTTGAACACTTCAAATAGAACATTAAAAAGTTTTTTATTAGCTAACTGCAACAGTTTCAAGATCATTGTTCGCAGATTGTTCAAGACACCCTTGAGGTAATTTGTTCAAGGCCCCTTGAGGTAATTACAACCAGGAAGTTGCGCGCGCGTTGACTGACTCTTACTTTCTTCCAACTTCTTTTCAACAGAAAAATGACCGCGTTGACGGACACAACTTTAATTGCACCAACCGTAGAAATGACATCAGGTTTTGTCGTCAAGAACCACAACTAGCCGACGGTCAGTTTTTCAGCAATTTTACTTCCTGAAGTAAAGACCATCAGGATGAGACATTAAAACGTTAATTCAGGAAATTCAATGCTACATGTTAAATTGCTAAAGCGGAATCCAACTTTCATTTGCCATTTCCAAGTTGGTGTACATAGTCTTATTATCTTCAAGGAGATCATGAATGACGAAGTTGCTTAGCTCAGCATTTCCAAAATTAATAGCACAAAAAAACCGGACCATTAAAATTTCTGAGTCACTTTTACACCAAGCAGGTTTGAGCCAGATTCATCTAAACAAGTTAAAGTCTACTCAAAGAGTCAAAAAGAACTATTATTTAACAAAATATGTCACAAGCAAAATTAAACTTTTTGACTTTCCCACATTGAGAGCGGTGGATTGATTACCAATGTTAGCAATATGGTAAAAAGCGTGACACCACTAAGATCGGAATGTTTCAGTCAGGTCCGCAAAATTCGTTCTCTCCCGCGGTCACAACTAATTGACAGCACGCGAGAAGAAGGAGATTAATCGTCCTTCAATAAAACCAGCGCAAAAATTATTTACACGCGCTTACGTGGGAGCCTGTCAACATATTTGTTACGGAATCGCTGAGCTAGACTATGTGGTCTGGTTTTAACTAACTTTAACAAATAAAAAAGTTTTCATATTGGTTTAATGAATTGGCGTTTTAGAACGTATTTTCAATAGGAATTTTGAGTTGAGTTCACGATTGATTATCACAAAAATTTTGTTACTGTTTGCTAATTCCCTGTATAATAACAGAATGCCATGTTTGTTTTCCGTTCGCTGAAATTTCCGACCTATCAGAAACATCAGACAAAACGTTGAACGCGGAATTGGACTTGAACCTTTAACCTTTCTTGCGAAGTCCGCCATGGTAACCAATACACCATACAGTTGCTACACGTGAAGCCAATGTAGTTGGTTATAGCTTGACTGCGTTTAGTATTGTGTCACGCTTTTACTAATTTTTGCTTTTCTCATAGTATTTTTTGGACGTTGAGGCCGTTTCCGGGCTTTTATCCACATATTCTGTTAATTTTTGGCTTCGCCACCTTGACTGTTGCACCAGTGCATACACCAGTCAAGCGCAGAGTAATGCGCATGTGCATTTGTTTGTAGAATAAGGTTTACTTTTTTTAACAATTGATCAACTCTAACCAAAAAGTGAAAGCTTGACCAAAACACCGTTTTAACCAATTTTTTAAACTTTAACTTAAAATTAATTTTTGTAATGCGAAGGTCCATTCAGGAACTGTTTCTATGCTTTGTTTATTTATAACCTCCGTAAACGGGTAAGAACCGGGTGTTAGTTTAGCGATTAATCTCTCGTATGCATGAGAACAACGTTAAAAGCGATTCTTGCGGAGATAAGATTTAGGATGTTCATATGATGATTATATCCAGCTAATGACGTGCAGAACCAGCCGTTCCGCGGGATCCCGTTCATTGACCAATCGAATTGTCTTTGAATTGTAATGCCCAAATATAGCTTAACTTTGAACAAAGAGTGTCAGAAGTGTGATCTATCATGGGCTAAAAATTTGATACAGGAGAGTCGTCGGAACTTATATCTGGCTTTAGGAAGGGTTTTTTGCGCGTCAGCTACGGAATTCCTGTTCTTCCTTTGTGTCGGCGCAGGGTGTAGTTTATGCAATCGTTCAACTCTCGAGGTCACTTCATACACCAGGGCCGACGGGCATGAAAGTGAATCGTAGAGCGCCCACGCGCGAAAGCCACTTTTACTCTCGGTCCGCGCAGCAGCGCGACCACTGTGGGAGCTTCGTTGGCGGGCGGCCGTCGCCGCCGACGACGATTTGATTTATCCGATGATCGTCGTCAGGGAAGATGTTCCACGCGAATCCAGTTTGTCTTGTCGTCGGTCCGGATGTTTCGCCAAGGAGCCTTTTAAGAGAGCTGCGAGTCATCCAGAGCATCAGCACGCTGGTCACTCGACGGCGGTTGTCCGAGCGCGCTTACTCTCCAGCTGATCGTTGAAGCAATGCTACCGGGCTCCTGCGCCCCTGCGGCCCTTCTGCTGCTCTTATTAGCCCAAGTCCATGGATCCAATATCCCATGTGGAAAGAGTTTCTTTCCTTGTGCCGATAACGCTCATCCTTTTGAATTTCTGCGAGCTAAGGCTTTTGCTGTGAGTACGGTAGACTCAAAGAGAACCCATGTCCCAGAAGCTCTGATTAGAGTGGCTGCTCTAGAAGCTAAAAATGAAGTGGATGTGTTTTTCAACGAAAGCGACACAAGAACGTTAGCGACAGGTGAGCTTTCAGACTTTGGTCAATAAACCGGTTTGCTTGTAAAGCCCTTGTCGCTTTCTCTTTTTTGCGCGAATCAACTAATTGCGCGTCGTTTTAGCAAATCCACTCGCAATCTCTGTCTATCAATGGAATCAAATGCACAAGATTGATCAACACGCCAAAGATCTTAGCCATGCTGCATATGTGTCTGTTGCTATGTCAAGAAGACTAAAGCTGTAAGCAATGAAAATGTTGGAATTTCTTTGAGCACAACTTTTAGGCTGGGTCTTCGCGAGTCTGATTTTCAGTTTAATCTACCTCAGACAATTATTGAAGAGTCAGTTCTGGGAAAAGTGTGTCCCCGACAGTCAAACGCGTGCACCGCAACCCCATACAGAAGTTTCACGGGTCATTGCAACAATGTTCAGCATGCTCTCTCTGGATCAGCTTATGAGCCCTTAGCTCGTATCTTAGCTCCTCACTATGCTGACGGTATGTCTTAAGTGTCTTAAATAAAAGTTTAAAAAAAAATGAAAAATTTTTAGTTTTTTTAGTTTGAATGTGGTCAACAAAATGTCACAGTCAAGAATTTGAATTTTTAGGTGTCACCGCTCCCCGAGACGCCAAGTCCCGTTCCGCTCTACCTAGCGCTCGTACCGTTTCCCAGACCCTATTCATTGAATCCGAAAACCAGCACCCCACTGTAACCTCAATGCTCCCAATGTGGCTGCACATGGTCGCCTCGGATATCGCGGATATTTCGTCAACCCAGTCACTTCAAGATGGTTAGTGACAAGTTCCGCACACACCCACAACCGACATGAAACATTAATCCATTCAGGTCTTCCTCGCGCGCTTCCTTGCTGCCGATCGGACTTTGTGCACGCCGACTGTGACACCGTCGAAATTCCGGAAAACGACACTTTCTACAACGGTTCGGTGACTTGCATTCCGCATGCTCGAACGCTTCCTGCTCCGCGTGAGAATTGCAAACTTGGTCACCGTGAGCAAGCGAATCTTGTCTCCAGTTTTCTCGATGCGAGTAATCTCTATGGTAAGAAGGCGGCTCGGAAAGTTATCAGAAGCAATGCTACGAAAAGTCATTTAAAAAACAAACAAGTGTGTTTAGTTTTAATTTTACATTTTTAAGTACAAACCTTTTAAAAACAGTTTAACTGTTTTTCTGAAGGTGTATTAAAACAAATACGCAAAAAATTGAAATTGAACAAAAACTAGAACATAAAACGATTACAAATGCGAAAATCCAAGTATTCAAAATACTTGAAAACTTAACTGTTGACTTTTTAACTGTTCTTACTACTTTTTAAATTGAAAACGTTTTACAAATTTGCGGCGTTTGTTAAAAAATAGCAAAAACTGAAGTTTAAAAAGCTTTTTTATTTTACTGTTTTATTTTTATTTTATTCAAAAATAGCAAGCGTTCAAAGGGTGTTGAACGTGGATGGAAGAAGTTTCCCGTCGATAATTTTTAACTGAAGCGTCCAATCCAAACAAAATTGGATTTTTCTGAATCAGAAGAACGGCACAATTTTATTGGTATCAAATTGTCTGGGTTTTGTAAAGTGTCTATCTGAGACATATTTTCTGGCTTGAAGCGTGATTTTCAATGAATTCCCAGCAAAATTGAACATCATCGGAAAGGTCTCAATGCAAGCTTTGCGCTCATCCTAATTTTCAAAAATTTTAAGTTTAAAAACAGCACAAGGAGAGTTTTATCGCACAGCCGGTTTGCAGAAGCGTTCAACACCGAATGGAACATTTGCAGACAGGGCGGCCGTTTTGTGTTTCTGGTTTAAACGTTTGAAACGTAAAGATACAAGCGAATTGTTCATTTTGACCTCTTAATTAGCCTTTACCGGTCGGCTTTTTCTTAAAGTGCATTTAAACCCAGATATTTTGGTACCGATAAAATTATACCGTTCTCCTAATTCAGGAAAACTAGGTTTGCTAGGATCGGACGCGTGAATAAGAATTGACGAAAAACTTCTTTCGTCTATGTTTGGACATCATGTAGTTCTCTAATTAAAACAGTGAAAAACGTTTTTAACATTAATTTCGACATCGTCTAAGTGAATTTGACGTTACTGTTGATTGTAATGTTCGGTCAGTCGCAAAAACAAGAAATTATGCAATTCCCTTTAGGAACAAATGGCGAAACGGCAATCAAACTGCGACAATTTGTGAACGGTCGTCTCGCAACATCGTCGCTGGGACCTGTTTTCAATCTCCTTCCCGCTGATCTCTTTGGATCGTCGTACTGTCGCACAAGCGATCTCCGCAAAAAGTGTTTTTTGAGCGGATCTGATGACGTAAATCTTCTGCCTGGTTTTTCAACACTCCGTACCGTCTGGGTACGACAGCACAACCACATCACTGCTAAATTGAAGGTTAGTCTGAAAGACATTGTTGGTTAATTTCTGTAATTCTTAGGAGCTGAACAGACACTGGTCAGATGAGAGACTCTACCAAGAAGCAAGAAAGATTGTTTCTGCTCAGATCCAGCATATCACCTACAACGAGTTCTTGCCAGTTCTGTTGGGAATGGATAACATGAAGTATGTTATTCGATGAGTGTCATTTGTGACATTTATTTTCAGAAAATACGAATTGAATCTACGCGACAGCGGATATGACAGTGACTACGACATGAAGATCGACTCGGCCGCTCTGAACGAGTTTGCCACCATTGTCCCATTTCTCACGTTTACCCTCCTCGGCTCCAATACCTACATGCTCAGAGCCAACGGTCGCCAAGACTCCTTCTTCCGTCACAGCGACCTCTTCAACAATCCCACGCAGCTCTACCAAGAAGACGGAGTTGAAAGCATTCTACGCTATCTCATGACAAACCAGATTGAAAAACCTGGATTGAAAATGTCCACAGACTTTCGAGGACAGTTCCTACGTTCTCCTGTTGAAGTTATGGGTCTCGAACTTGCTGCTGTTGCCATTAAGCGTGGCCGTGACCATGGCCTTCCTGGCTACACCTTCTATCGTACCTACTGTGGCTACTCTCGGGTTCTGAGCTTTGACGACCTCAACACTCTGATGCCGGACAGCATTGTTGAACAGATGAACAAGACTTATGAGTCTATTGAGGACATCGATCTGCTGGTGGGAGCCTTGGCTGAAAAGCCATACAGAGGGTCCCTGGTTGGTCCCACTATGGCTTGCATCTTGGGAATGCAGTTCTATAAGGTAACTAAAGACTAAAAACTGGAGCTTTGAACATGAAATTTTAGACCAAGAAATCGGACCGCTTCTGGTACGAGAACTACTTCGCTGCCTCAGCCTTGAAGGAACAACAGCTAAGTCAGATCCGCAAAACCACGTTTTCGCGTATTCTCTGTGACGTGACCAATCTCGACCACATCCAGATTCATCCTTTCCTGGTTCCCAACTCCTTTGAGTACAATATTCAAATCCAAAAACTTGAGACATTGTTATGAATTTAGGAACGATCCCATCTCGTGCTCGTCGTCCATCATTACTCAACTGGACATGAGCGCCTGGAAGGACGAAGAAGCCCAGCAAGAGCTCCCGGTCACCAGGGAAACAATTGAGAAGGTTCTGAAGCTGGCGGAATTGAACCTTGAAGAACAACGGAAGCGTGAACGCTCAAACATCAAACACAACCAGTCCACATTCAAGCGAGGTGATCCTCTGTTTGCTTATGCAAATATGATGAGGGCTAAGCCACAGTCGAAAGATGTCTCTAAGGTGGCTGAGGTTCTGCTGGAGACAACAAAGATTCTTGTCCGAGGGTTTTCGCTGCGTTTTTCAACTTTTTTTAATTGAAGATTGTTTTAGGGAAGTTCTCAACGATGACGAAAAACTCCCTCGTCTGGACATTCCATCATTGCAACGGCTTCTTCCCGAAATCGACGTCAGCACCTTTGTGGCCAATTTCACGGCTTTCCTATCAGATGACGGAAAAGCCACCAACGACGAGTGTCTTCCTCACATGCTTCCTTGTGATCACACTTCCAAATACAGAACGTTCTCAGGATGGTGTAACAACTTGAAGTACCCACACTACGGAAACGCTTTTGGACCTCTGAGACACATTTTGCCACCTGTCTATGACGATGGATTCGATGCTCCCAGGTCTCGATCTCGCAGTGGAAAACCGTTGCCATCTCCTAGAACCATTTCAAACGCTGTTCATGTGGACAAGGATGTCAGCCATGTGAAGTTTACTCACATGGTCATGCAGTTTGGACAGTTCATTGATCATGAACTGACTCACTCACCTAACGCTCGAGGTAAACATTTCTCACTTTTCAACTTAAAACAAACAATTTTCAAATGTGCTTAATAATTTGATTCTATTCAGGTCCCAATGACGAAATCCTGAACTGCACTCGCTGTGACAGCCGGCAAACAATTTCCGTTCACTGCATGCCTATCCGAGTCACAGACAACGACCCTCACTTTCCCACCCACTATCCCGATGGAGAACCTCGCTGTCTACCTTTCGCTCGATCTCTTCTCGGCCAACTCACTCTTGGCTACCGTAACCAAATCAACCAGCTCACGTCATTCATAGACGGTTCTGTCATTTATGGATCCACTGAGTGTGAAGCCAACAATCTGAGATTGTTCAGCGCGGACTCATGAATTTTACCGATTTGGGAGATGGCAACAAGATGGCTCTTCCTCAGGGTAATCAGGTAAGAGGCAATCTTATGTAAAAGACCTAAACCTGTCTTTTAGGAAAAAGACTGTCGGTCTCTTCCTCGTCATCCCTGTTTTGTGGCCGGTGATGAGCGCAACAGCCATCAGCCTGGTTTGACTGTGATGCACACGATCTTCTTGAGAGAACACAACCGTATTGCTAAGGCTCTGCATAAGATCAATCCTCATTGGGATGACGAGAAACTTTTCCAGGTTGGTCAAATAACCTTAAAGCCAAATTTCGGTCTTGTTTTCAATATTAAAGAACCTTTCAGACAAAAAAAGCATTAAAAGCAAAGGGTCCTTCTTCGGATAAATTTAAACCTATTGAAAAGCGGATTTAACCAAAGTGAACTTCAGCCTACTTTTAGACGTTTTACATCTTTTATTGTTGTTTTTTAGGAGACCCGTCGCATTCACATTGCCCAGCTTCAGCACCTCGTCTTCAACGAGTTCCTCCCCAAGGTCATCGGGTTCGAGCTCCTCAACGAGTATGATTTGGTTCCTCTAAAAACTGGCTATTACAAGGTAGACCCTAGCAAACCCATTTTCTAATTTTACATTTGGGATCTGTAGGGTTACGACGACAGCTGTGACGCTTCAATCTCTCAACCCTTTGCCACCGCAGCCTATCGCTTTGGCCACACTCTCATCCGCCGCATGTTCCCACGCATGGACGCATCATTCAAGAAGATGGCGGAACCAGTCGATCTTGCCATCCACTTTGGTCATGTCGAACCACTGTATAACAAGACCACCGGAGGTCTGGACTCAATGCTCATGGGTCTTCTCGGAACACCGTCGATGGCGTTTGACAGACACATTACAAATGCTGTTAGGAATCATCTTTTTGCCAGACGAGGAGAGCCGACTTCCGGCATGGACTTAATTGCTCTCAACATGCTCCGAGCCAGAGATCACGGTGTTCAGCCGTACAACGCTTTCCGGTGAGTGGCTATTTATAGTCATAGCAACCAGACATATTTTCCAGCTATAAATGTGGAAATATATTTTGCGACACTATGACAGATTGAATCGAACTTTTTTTCAGTGAAATGTGTGGCCTCCGCCGGGCTCAACGCTTTCAAGACCTTGCTGGTGAAATGGACGAAACCGCTATTGCCGCTCTAAAATCTGTTTACGAGCACGTCGATGACATCGACCTCTTTCCAGGGCTGACTAGCGAGCGACCTCGTCGAGGAGCTCTTCTCGGTTCCACAATGTCTTGTCTTCTGGCTGAGCAGTTTGGCCGTCTCAAGCGATGCGATCGCTTTTACTACGAGAATGATAACATTGCCAAGTTCACCCCGGCTCAACTCATGGAGATCAGAAAAATGAGACTTGCGATGATCTTCTGCCAGAACAGTGAACACATGAAGACGATTCAGCCTAATGTCTTCGACATGCCTGATGACTTAATGTAGGTTTTTTAACACTGACAATTACTACTCAAAAAACCGTACGCAGGTTTAATGTTCAATTTAACTCAAACCAGATTAGCTTAAAACTTTATGTTTTATTATTGCAGGAACGCCCAAGTGAAATGTTCCGACTTTGACAAAATCGACTTTGAAGCTTGGCGAGAAAGACGTGAGTCTTTCGAGAATCCTTTGCTCAAAATTTATTAGAATTTTTAGCTTTCTGCGAAATGAACGCACGACATATTAACCTTGGAGAAACTCGTCACATCACACCATGTGTTACATGCACTTGTACAAATGAAGGAGTAAGAGCTTACAAAGATAGAAGGACTCAATACAATATCAATTTTTAGACCGAGTGCCACCCAGTCAAAGTCACCAACTGCGAAAAGCTGATGGAAAAGTATCAATTGCACGATATTGAAAAGGTGAGTTATGAGAATCACAAATGGATGAGATTAAGGATACAATTTCAGGATACGTCTTGCGTCATACAATGTGCAGATGAACTAAAGATACGTCGCAAGCAGCGATAAGAAGAAAAGTGCCAGAGAATATTTATATTTCTGTAAGTATGTAAATTGAGCCGTGCAATAGTGGTGGGATAGTAAATGTACATAAAGTTATTTATTATTCGACAGTGGAAATGTGGACGTCGTCATTTGGAGGGCTGGGGCGAGTAATATTGGGCATGGGGGTAAGTGGCGTTACGCTAACATCGCCTTGAAAGCAAATTTGGCAGAATACTCGTTTAAGAGATACACGAATCGGTTTCAAAAGACAAAGAAGGAACAAAGAACTGACAAGATGCTGAAGGCTAAATACAGCAAAATACAGGAATTCCGAGAGCGTAGACCGGATGGAAGGGATGAAGTGGTAGAGCAGAAACATGGTCGTTGGAAGCAAAGAGAATAACAGCATCAACACGGCTTGAAAGAGCAATCCCTGAAAAACAATTTATTTGCAACAATATAAGAAAATTTAAAGTCGATCTAAAATTGGAAGACTTTTTTGTGTTATGTTCAAGTGCAAATCAATTACGCAAAATGACGTAAGCTAATCACTTCTATGTGACGGATAAACTGCTTGTAAACAAAACAGAGATCATTTCAACCGTTTTAAAAACCTATTTAAAGCTGTCCGCATAATATAAAGCTATTTATAGTAAGGTGGAAGCAAACTTGTAATAAATTAGAAAAGATTTCCTCGTTTTGCTAGTCATAAAGAAATCACTACAACTAGAAACGTCGGTTTGGTTTGTAAGTTGCCAAAACAGTTCGAAAGACTCGAGCAAAGTCATGTTTATCCATTGCTTTAAGAAGCACAAAGTCAAAAAGTCCGCTTCCAAGATCTATTCAGAAGGTCACAGAGCTGAGCGACTTAACTGTAAAGTTTTATGATTATTACGAATTTGAACATAATTTTGAAGTGTTTCATTAAGTTCAATATTAACCTACTTTAAGAACAATCCGTCGGCTCCTAGCTGTCGCTTTACTTCGAGGCTTCATCTTTGCTTTGACATACTGTCGAAGACCCAAAAGAGCTACCACAACTGGTACAATGATTCCAGCCAACACTCCAAAAGACGCGAACGCAAGAATTGCCTGTGGTACTTCTCCCACATCATTCCCGAAATAGACTGAGTTGTTCAAATCCGCTTTTGGAAAGTACTCCGACGCATATATCTTAAGAGTCTCTTCCTTAGCTATTGAAAATGGATACAGAATCTAAAGACAAACAATACTAACAGTTTGAATACCTTGAAATCTTACCATAAACGGCAAAGTATTGAGAAAAAGACTAACGCTAATTATAAATTTGCGAATGCCGGAAAGCGTGTCACTCTGAATGACGTAGACACGATAGCCCCATAGTACAAAGATGTTTATGTGGTTGAGAATAACCATTTGAATGCACAGACCCAATATCCAAGGACACGCCCATTTGACCAAATTAGCTGGGCCTGTGATAACAAAAATGACCACAGATGCGTGAGACAAGACTCTAAAAAATATAGATTCAGGTCAATTATACACTCGACTGAGAAAATTATGGCTTAAGATGCGGCTATTATTTAATTACTATGCACTTTACGTTAATCTAAGCTAATTTTGCCATCTTAAAACTTTCAATGTAAATGCAAAAAACCAGTTCGTTATTGTTGTAGCTAACTTTTGCGTGCTTTTCATATTCCACAAAACTAGACAAGAAAACTAGACCAACTCAAAATAGCCTGACACACGTGTCATTAAGTTCATCGCAATTAGTATCATCTGAAGCCAGCGCACTTTACTTCTTATGCACACTGCCCATTTTCTCATAATTGCAGAGTCAATTGTGTACTGTCTACTGTAGTGTCCGCAGAATCTAAGAGACTTACCTGGGCTGAAGGAGTAGGATACAGCCTTGTGCGATAAGGTCTACAATAGCCACTACAATGCTAAACACGTGATCGCTATCCGCAAGCTTCTTCCTGGCCTCTTTCCACATAATCGCACAAATAAAAGCACTCAGAGCCATGTTAATACCGTTAAAGACGAAAAACCAGACTTTGAAAATAATATTAATGGTCTCCATTTTTACAACTCTTGAAATAAAAGAAATGGCGATTAAGAATACTGTTAAAAAGGCAAAACTTTAAGCGCGAGTAAACTCCATAGAAGCAAAAAATTGATCTACTCATTTAAAAAAAGCGTTGAAAGATGTGTTTATTAACGTTACTCCTTAGAGTAATACACAAGCGTCATCCGGATTATGGAAATAATAATTGCGCGAGAATAAAGCTAGTGTCACTCACGGTGTGGCATCAACGCCTTGCAAAAGCGTCTTTCAAACAAGGGTTTGTTAACGTCACAACCTGTAAGATTATCAGTGTCTTGCCCACTAGGTTGAGAACGTTAAACTTTTCGGCTGAGATGATCGAAATTAATTTTGTCAGTTCAAGCTTGGCTTAAGTCTTTTCAAGACAAAGCTTTTGTTTGCAGAGAATATTGAAAACGGTAACAAAGAAACTACTTGTGCTCAAGAAGATTAAGTCATAATAGTCTCTTCTTTGAATGGTGTGTCTACACAAAACGTTCAAACAAAATTTTGTATTGAATTTTACAAACAGGATTTAGAAAGCAGTAAAACTCATTTGCAGTTTAACGTTAGACTGCTTGTGAAAATGTCTTTAAAGTTATAAATTTGGCTTATCAAATATAGAAAAAACCGTTTTTTGTCAATTGATATCACGATTATCCTAAAGCCAAGCACATCCTGCGCCAAAAAAACTTTAGTCTATATATGTGTTTTTAGTTAAGAACTACTTCATTATGTCTTATAGAAACGAGTTAAAATCTTCAAAAGCAATGCAACCCTATCGACGTTAGGAGAGACAAACAAATTAGAGTAACTGGGCACTGGCTTCAGTGCTTCTAGAAGCATCGTAACCCTAAGCACCATGACCAAGAGAGAGCGACAACCTATCGGCGAGAGCTCCTCGACAAGCTAATGACAATCTCGTTCATGCCGGGTCACTTTTAAGCACCTCGGAAACAAAGCGAAGTAAAACTTCAATAGAAACGTGATGCTCAAAGCGATTATCTCAATGATGCCAGTGATGAAAAGTGTCCAACCCAGCGCTCGTTGAATTTCTTTTCTTCTCTCATGTTCGAGAAAACAAAACTGCAGCTGGATGATCAGTAACATTCAAATTAAATTAAAGATAATGGCGCTTTTTTAAGTTTTGTCATTGAGCGAATATGCAAAAACGGCATCTTTTCGAAGAACGCTCAGAAGTATTCTTGGTTATGATTGTCTTGAAAATATTCCTAAGCGATGACATAAAACTGCCATGGCGCTCTTTGAACCATAGAAAAATCTTAATCACACAGTCACGTTTACATTATGTGCTTTATGCAGAGTTAGAACTATGAAACTAAACAATCGTTTTTTGAACGATTGTTGTCGTATCTGGTTTCAAAAAAGCTATTTTGAAATTAGATAAACCGGTTTTTGTTGGTTTTCTTGTTGGTTTTCAAAACTGTTGGTTGGTTGTTTAAGCTTCTAAGAGCAATGTGAACAATTTTTTATTCAAATTTATTTTAACGCTTTTTTGTTTAATTTAGTTTTAAGAGTTAACGAATTACAGCAAATATGGGTACAAGGCTCAAACTTTGACAAGCTGTAACTTTTTGTATGAATGTTCTACAACCTTTGTGATGGCTAAAAAGTTCCACCGTTAAATTCTGAGTTTACGCGTAGTCGTCAAAACATTTGTAAAGCTTAAAAAAGTAGTTGAAAAAGGAGTGAAAAAGCTAACGCGAATTAAAGCAATCTGATGCACTATTGTGGTTTTAAGTTGTTTACGGACCTATGGCCTATTTCTCAAGCTGGAATCTTCAAAATTAAAGCAAGTTTAGTACGTTTATGCGTTTTCTAAGCCTTTCGGCCAAAATTCAAGTTTATTAGTCTGAAATTCTCATATTGATTTTTTAGCCAACTTTGACCCATACGATTTGAACGATGCTGACGTATTAACTGCTTTTTGCCTTTTTACGTATTTTTAAAATCCAACATTTCTGCACAAGTTGATTTGCACAAATTCTGAAGCTGCTTGTGTATTATTTCTTGCTATTAAAATAACGCCTCGGCGGCCTCTGTCATCTGTTCTCACACAAAAGTGTAACAAAAATTTTTTACGCGGCTTCGCTTCTCACGTATTTGTGAGTGGGCACCGGACGTCGCGCGTCAAGAAGGCAAACTTTGCCACTTTCCCATGCGTCAGCCCTTTCAGCCCAGCCACAACATCTGCGTTTCCGCACCGCAAAAGAGCATTTCGCTACCCACCTACAGAATCTTCATAAAAAGAGACGGTCGCTCTCATCTTCACCATTCGCCTTCTGGTCTCGATGATGAAGTGCCTCGTCTTAGCCGCTCTCGTCAGCGTCGCGGTGAGTCCTCAGCCCTCGCCTTCCACTCTAAATACGTCTTTTCCAGCTTGCGCAGTACGGTCAGCCTCAAGGCTACCCCCAGGTCTTCCCGCCTCAGCAGCCTCAGTACCCACCATTCCCCGCGGTTCCCCGCGACAGTCAGCTTCCCACCTACAAGGACCATCTTTAGAGTTTATTTTTAGATATTATGTGTGACTCCGACGCCACCATCCAAGTCTCGTTCAAGCAGGAGCGCTCTGGAAACGCCTACACCAACCAAGGAACCGTCGACCGCTTCAACACCGTTAAGTGCGCTTCCGCCGCCTGGTTCAGCGAAGCCTCCTGCACAACCTGTTGCAAACTGGCCACCAATAACAAGGAAATCCGCGTAAGCCTATTACCAACCTGTCAGCAAATGCTATTCCTCTCGTTCTAGGACAAGGTCACGGGAATGGTCGTCGAGATTGGAGGTGAAGATCCCAGCGAGCCCGTGCCCGGATATGGACGTAAAAAGCGCGCTCCCACCGACCCGAAGCCTGCTCCTGGCGAAACGTACAGCATTCCTGAGGCCCACAACACCAGCCCTGTCCACCCCGAGCAAGCGACGCGTCAGTGCCTCTGCTGCCGTCCTTCGATCGGTCACCACCACCACCACAACCCTCAAGTCTTCCCTCAGCCATACTGAAGATAAAGCCTAAACTTGAGCAGAAGCTGATCGTGTGAACTGTGTGTATCTTTTCTAATTTAATAAAGGAGATTAGCATTGATTCTTGAGTCTTTTTGAGAAGTGCTAAGATAAGTCTGTCATTTTTACAGACGACCAAAAACATTTTCAGAATTTTATGGTACAAAGTGTCAACGTAGCTTTGTGACATCGGAGATCTTGCAAGAATGGGAGATCTGGAGAAGTGACATTGAGACCAAACATATAAATATGGAGCAGTGAGTCTGATTAGAGATTCTGGAAAAGTGTTTTTTCTATCACGTACAACAGATTCGGTTTGTCTCTCTTAGAATAGCTCATTACTCTGCAACTTTGAAGGTGATTTGGACTTGAATCTACGGTCTAATAACATGATTTTTGTCTCCTCGTTTTCAAGTTTTGTGTCCTTTTCAGCCACAATAAAGAATAAGACAATAGATATTCGCTTCCAATCTTAAAAATCCTTTCAGAAGTGCGAGGATTAAGACTATTTCCGAACATGTTTCTAAGGAACAAAAGCACTTCACAAAAGAAAGGAAAAAAGTGAACACTAAACATCGCTTTTTCAGCATAAACCTAACGTACCCGTCAAACGAGAGTTGAGGGATGTTGGACTGTTTTGAAAAATTTGAACAAAGTACAAAAAAAACAAAGTAGGTTGACAATAAAAAAACCAAAATAATGGAAAATGATGTATAAAATCTAGAGCGTATTGGAGGTTTTCATCGTTCATTCTGATTACAAAAAAAGCAAATTAAGAATAGCGCATGTCTTTTATTTCTTACCGTAATTGTCTAATTCTTCTAAAAATAAATATGATTTTTGGACATTTTGACCATTTCTGAGATGTCTTACACGACTGCCTACAATTGGACAAGTTATCCATAATTCCTGAAAAGCAAAAAATAAAGTTGACTTAACGTCGTCCTAAGATGTGTTTGGGGTTTCTACCATAATCTCTAAAACATTTTTGCTTCTCTGAAAAATAAACTATGTCAAAATTTTAATTAAGCAATGCATCTCAGTCAGTAAAAGATCATTTTGGTCATTGATAGCAAACCGAAAACGTTTCAAGACAACACCACATGTCATCCTTATTCGCATCATTATCTCAAAGTTTTCTCCACTAAAATGCCGGATTAGCTGCAGTAATTGACTTTTCTGCGTGGGCAGAAGCTTCTTTACGGATTCACTGGCCTCTAATGACTTAAAACCAGAAAACAATGAAAATTTTTTAAGACTTGGCTATCTCGGTATTGACGAGCGCTCGCAAGCCGACTGCCGTCACGTATGCTTTATTTAAGACCGATCACAATTGCGCGCTAAAGCGCTATAATGGATTACATTACAGCAAACAAATGTTTTGCTTATGGCGAGGAGAGACAAAGAAAAAGTCGCGAACATTCTGGAAGCGACACTCGGAAACGTTTCAAACATATAAAACACGCTTTGTTTGCAGTTTTAACTGAAAAAATAGCTTACAGGGAAACCTTTTAAAGTGATACCTGCAGAATTTCATGAAATTTCGCACACTAGGAGAGTTTTTGAAGCTGATTCGAATAATATAAATCTCATCAGCTGCTTTTACGAAAATCACTTCTAAAAAAACACTTTTAATATCGTACACACATGCATGACCTCTCCGAAAAACTATTTCAGAAATGCGTTGGTGGAGCACTGGCAGTGCTCTCGACCGCCGTGCTTACCCTTTTTAGTTCGATCTTCCTTTTAGCCAATATTTTTTTTCGATGTAAGGAACGAAATGTTACGTTTTTACAAACAAAAAAACAGAAAAGGAGAATAATTAGGAAAAACATTGATGAAGGACGAATTTCGGCCAAACAAAAAAAAATTTGCGACTTTGTTTAGCAATTGTGTGGCGAAATAACTGTGTGGTCGATGCAAAAGTACTGGTCACAGTGAGAACAACGGAAAATTGCTGGCTCTGAACATAACCGCGTTGACAGAAGAAAAGCCAAAACAAAACCTTTCCGGCGTTTCGTACGACCTGATGATTCAGGGTTGGCCAAAATTCTCTCATCGTTCATCAAGGTTTTTTCCTAATTATTCTTATTTTTTGTTTTTGTTTGTAAAAACGTAACATTTCGTTCCTTACATCGAAAAAAAATATTGGCTTCGAGAGGGATCGAACCAAAGGGCCAGGAGGTCAAGAGTACTGGCACTGCTCCACCGACGCATGTTCGATTTAGCTTTTCTCAGAGAATATGTGTGTATGATATTAAAAGTGTTTTTTAAAAGTGTTTTTTTGCAAAAGTAGCCGCTGAAAATTATATCATTCGAATCAACGTCAAAAACTCTCCTAGTGTGCCAAATTTCATCAAAATATGCAGGTATCACTTTGAAAGGTTCCTTTGTCAATTTCAATAATGTTTTATCAGTTAAAAACACTCAAATTTAAACGAACTAACAAGGGAAGGGCGAGATGAGTGAAATGATATTTGGCAGGTGGACAAGGGTAAACAACGCTAATTGCAAAATACTTTTGCCAACTCTCAAAAAAGTCCAATAAACGCATGCACAAATTTACGCTTAATCACAACCGCTTTCGTGGAATCAGTGACCTCCGTATGACCAGACGACATCAGCTCGATACACAGGTCAAGAACGGTTGCAGCACTACACACGACCGAATCTACTAGACATGATCGGAATGAGAAGATGCAGTCCGTTCGCGATTCGGACGTGTCTATAGCTGCAGCCGTTCTAGACCTGTGTCTAGAGCTGAGGCCGTAGCCCGAGTTGCAGCGAGATGGCGAAAGACTTTGAAGTATTATTGAACAAGAAAATTTTTGTGCACAATTTCTCTGTTTAATTGAAGCAGAAGCCTTTATTAACGGTTCTTTCCAACAATATGGACAAGGCACACATCCTTACAAATTTAAAATTAAAGGACATTAGTTTCCTGTGTTCTTTGCGCGAGAGCTCATCGGAATTGATGATCAATAATAAGCCAGGGCGGAGAAATATATTTACATATAAATTAGAGCTCTTGCTTTTTACTGCAGTGCGCTAGTGTTTATATTGGCCGCCGTGTGCAGAAATGTAGCAATGAAAAACGTTAAGCTAAAAAACTTTCTTAAATTTTAAATCTTTCAAATTATTTTTAGTTTTTTACTTTTTCCAGTTGTGGCACGCTCTTTAAAAAAACGCTTTAATGAACGTGTTCTGACAACAAAACAATTAAGTTTTTTTGTGTCCAGCTTATTCAGCTTTTTGCTTTGTATCCTGATTCCGCTATCAACCCTCAAGACACCAAGACTGGGCCATTTTTGCCGAGTTCTCACGTGTTGACGTTATTAACTTAACCCTTTCATCAAATAAATAGCACATTCTAAGACTCTTGTTCGCTTTTGAATAACAACGTTTTTCAAAAGTGCGTCCTTTTTGGAATGTCGAAGATGTTTTTGAGTGCCCAGCTGGCAGATTGATTTTGGATTTTGCTCCAAAAGTGACCTCGTCGAAAGGCTTTTGAAAACCGCTCGCTAAATTTTACGTCAACATTTTCGTTAATTTTTAAATACGTTTGAAAATGAAATGCTCCGTTTAGTGCAATCAAGGTCAGCGTTGATGATTCTTGGAATTTCTGTCGTCTGCAAAATGTTTTATGCAATTAGAAGAATGTGTTTTGGTTTCTTTTTTGTTGTCGTCTCCAATTAACCGGAAAAGTTTCAATATTTCTTTCAAAAATTGTGTTTCTGTCAAATTGTTAAGAATAATTTTTTTCTAAAACCTTTTTTTTAATTGAAAAACATCGACAAGAACGAGGTGAAGATTTTAATTCTACGTTTTTGGATCAGAAAACCTTCGCAAACACATTTATTCACCCAACGTTGCATTCGGTTTTAATATTTGCGGCCAAAGCGGCCCTCTGCGAAAAAGGAAGATATTTAATTACCCTATACAAACAGCTCCCGTGGCGATAGGAATGAACGAGACCAAAAACAAAAACGATTTGTCTCTGGCAAAAATATAGCAAAAATTAATATTGGTTACTGAAGCCCGAGAGCAAAGGTTAATTTACGAAAAAAGGGCGAAATAGTCATTTTCGAGCTCATCCCGTTTGATTCCTGTGCATTTTCGCTACTTGGTTTAGGCTCAAGAGGGCAACCAAAGTGTTTTCCGACGCACTTTTTTCTTCTTCTCAGTCTCTGGTGGGCGAACGTCGCCACCCCAAAATGTTCTGTGGCCGCTTTTGCGCGCTCGACGAATCGTATTTCAACTCCTTATCTCGAGAATCTATCGCCTTTCCGAAGCTTTCCGCACTCTCGATCGCGTTCATCTCTTTTGGCTTGTTAACTCCATCGACACATCTCATTTCCTTTATATCGCAGCCCAGGAGCAAAAGTTTGAAATGGTCTTTCTGTCGTCAACTCCTCTCCTCCACCAGCACACAGAGCAGCCCAGAACACTACCCTGGGCTCGCGTACATTTGACCAGCGTCGTCTCCTCGCCGGTCTGCTTGCTTCCCTCCAAAATCGCATAAACAAGTATAATTGAAAAATTTTGGAGAAGAGCTCTTGTCGCTTTCACATAAATAGAGTCAATCAAAAAAGAGTTTCTTTTTTCTTGAGAGTTCCAGTAATGTATCCATCCCTTCTTTCGTCCACCTCGTGTGTCGATCAAAACAAGTTTGTTGCTTTCGGTTTTGTTCCTAATTCTTATTTTAAGGAAGATTTGCTTTCTTCGTCAACTGTCTGGAACCAAGTTCCATGTTACCGTTTTTATCGAAATTTGGCGACTACTCAACTTTAGACACCGATTTATCCAGACCGCGTTTAATGCGCCTAAAAAGGTCTTCCTCCTCCCCTCTCAAACTCCCTAACTTCCGTTAAAGGGAAGAATTCGAGGGCGGAGCGCCAATGTCGAGAGTCTCGTCGACCATCCCAAAGCGGCATCTCGCCACAGGGGCGGTGGGAGGCGAGTAGGTCGTTCGACCAAACCGACCAACTGATTGCCTCCAAACACTCATCTTCAATCACAGTATTGTGCACTGCTATTCTTGACTCGTTTTTGGTCTTTCATTTTTGTAATTTTTCACTTTTTTGTTTTTGTTTGTTTTCTTCCTTTTAAGCCGTTGATCTAGCGTTAAGCGGATTCAAGATATTCTCGCGCACTCAAATCAGTTCTTCTATGTCACTTTGAATTTAGCTTCAATTACTTACAGCTCCACGAGCCCACACAGACACACCACAAGAGTGCCGGAAGAGATGAGTAGTGGCAGAGACGACGGCGAGATCGTTCGTCTCAACGTCGGCGGATCATTGTACACAACATGCCGGAAAACGCTGCTAAAAGACCCTAATTCGATCTTCCCGCAACTGCTGGCCGGAGGCGACGAAAATTCCGCCGCTCGTCACGAGGCGTATTTCGCCGTTCTAAACGACGGAACGCTGTTCATCGACCGCGATGGCCCACTCTTCACTTACGTGCTCGACTATCTGCGCTCAGGGCGCCTGGTGCTGTCGGACAGTTTCCGCGACACAGCGCGTTTACGCGAGGAGATCGTCTTCTATCAGCTGAATGGCATGCTCCGACTGATTGCACCTTATTATAACATTCGATACCCAAATAAGGCGCTGTTGACAAACGGCACCGGCTCCTCCGCTGCGTCCTCGACAACCGCCACGACGACAACGAACCCGGTCACCGAGAGTGGTAAGTCATCATTATTTTGGCACCACCCGTGTATTTTGAGCAGTCCAAAAACGAGCGACCCCACCACACAGGCAAGCCCGGCCAGGGCGCAGAGACATATGTTGTTCACGCTCAGCTAGCACAATCAAATTGTTGTTATTCATGCGCACATATGTATATATATATATATATATATATAGAAGAGCATGGAAAGATTGAACAGGGTCCTAAATAATTGCCGAAAACATTTGGACTTAGGAGACAGACGGGGAAAGACTTTCGCCCCTTTCATTTTAATTGGAGCATCATCGGAATGCGCACCGCAGCAGCACTCGTTCCTCCTAACGTGTCCAGCTGTTCAAGTTTTAATCGCTTTTTTTCTGTCCTTGTTTCTTCTTCTCCTTGCGGTTTTCCGACTCTTTCTTTTCCCTTGTTCGCCAAATACTTCCTTTGACTCTTCACAACGGTCTCCCCTCCTCGTGATTTCGGGTCGTCGCGCACGTGGAAACAAAAAGAAGGGAGGAAAGGGACAACTCAAAAGGGAACACAGACACACTGAGAGGGAGAACACTTGATATGTAAAGAGAAAATTGGTTCTTTCCGCTCACCCGCTGGCCATAACAAATATGCACGTATCGACTCTTGACTCATGTCCCTGCATGGCTTACCATGCTGATTCTTTTTTCCAGAAGCCTTATTTTTGGTATAAGCATTTTTTGCCGGTCTCAGCAAAAACGTCAGATTTGCACAAGTTTCAAACGTTGAAAAAAAACCAAACGTCAAAAATCTTAATATAAAATTGAAGTAGGGTAAGGGGATTCGAAACTGTGACCTGTAAGCTGGCAATAAGCAATGCTAACCACTCCACTATCAAAAAACCTTATAATATGTGTTTAAAATGCTTAAGTAAAGACTGATTTTAGGCGGCTACATAACTCTCGGCTACCGTGGTACCTTTGCCTTCGGACGTGATGGTCAAGCAGACGTAAAATTCCGTAAACTGCACCGTATTTTGGTATGCGGAAAAGCGGCTCTTTGCCGGGAAGTGTTCGGCGATACCCTGAACGAGAGTCGAGATCCAGACCGAGAAGGAATTGAACGCTACACGTCTCGGCTCTACCTGAAGCATCAGTGTCTGGAAAAGGTTTGTTTTTTACTTATTCATGTAGCCTGCTACCGCAAAATGTGATAAGCCCGACTGATAAGCGCCTGTTTTTGCGACCCAGAAACCTTGTTACGCCCTCAAAGAGCCCCATTTGTCAGCGGAAAATTGTGCTCGTTTTCTCGCCCAAAACGGGCCTTCACAATCAACAAGTTCTGTTTTTTCTGTGCCCATTTTCGCTCCGACGACGTCACTTTTATTCTGTGTTCTACATGCATATATTTAGGCGTGCGACACGATGACCGAGAAAGGGTTCAAACTGGTAGCCACCTGTTCCAGCGGCGCAAATGGACTTGCCACGCCGGCGCATTCGTTGATAGCCAGTCAAAGCACATGTAGCCAACAGGTACGTCTCGTCGTTTTTGACGTGGTTTAATTTTTAATGTGGACCAAGAGCAAAATACATTCAGTGACATTTGCCTTGAGCGACCGCAATTAGCCTTTCGCAGCAGTTCTGGGGACATGCAGCTCACGAACAAGCCATTTTATTGCCCTTTAACGTTAAACGTTTGCGCTCGTCTCGCTCGTCCATGCAACAATGTCCTAAACGCTCAATTAATTATTTAGGATTAGCCTCAGTTTTGAGGAACTTGGGTAAAGAGGGATCTAAAGACAGTGCGTGTTTTGCAGAAAAACAAACATATGCCAATTTAAGGTTTGTTGGAACCCAAAAAACGGAATTTTTAGCATTAGTCAATTCCTATGAGGGAAAAAAATTTACAGCCTTAGACTGTCTCGGGTGCGCTTGTTTATGTTTAATCAACGTATCGAGTATTCTGTTTTGATGTCTCCGCAGAAAGAAAAAATGAAAATAGCCGACTTTTTAGGAGTTAATGAACCAGCGGAATAGCGGTGACTACGAGGAGCAGCGTTGGGCGCACTACACGGAGTACGTTTTCTACAGGGAACCGCAGGTAAACGCCGTCTGCACCATCACCGGAAGCCACCCGTTGTCACCTATCACGTCCAGCTCCTTCAGTATATAGGTGTATGTGTGGTCGCCTTTTTTTGGAGAATTCCCTGCTTTGTCTCCGTCTGTCTCTATTCAGTTGTCCTAGCCAAAAACAAAAACAGAAAAACATTGTGAACGCGATCTCCAACGACATCTTCAGCGTGGTGTCTTCATCAATTCCACCACCGCACCCAAAGCAGAATTTAGTGAAACTTCGTCTCATCTCTGTCCTAGTCCCCTGTCGCCCCAATTCTACTATTACTACTCGAACCACAGACAAACACACACCGAATAACCACTTCCCAAACCAATTGCCATTGTTTTGAGAATTCATCATTCCTTGTCTCCCCTGATTTTTTATCGCATTCCCTCCTTGTCTCTTCTATGCGGTCACTTGTGCCCAAATTCAACATGATGATAAAGGTTCTCGTGTACACTACTTCAAAGCCCAATTTCGCATGATGAAATGAATTTTCAACAAGTAGACTCCCAGAACTTGAACTTCAATTTTGCGAATCCCATCTTCTTCTCAAATTTAGCC
The DNA here is from genome assembly GCA_000757645.3 of Steinernema carpocapsae. Lineage (NCBI taxonomy): Eukaryota > Metazoa > Nematoda > Chromadorea > Rhabditida > Steinernematidae > Steinernema > Steinernema carpocapsae. Next base: position 270,278 of record CM016762.1, read on the forward strand.
TTTTTGTCTAGTGCTTCGCAGCGGCGAAGACATTCTAGAAACACGGGAAGCCTCTTAAAAATCCATTTTTATTGTCGTCATCGACAAATGTTCCATGTTCGTCTCCGTCTCCTTTTTCTTCTTCTCCTCATTTTGGAATCAAATTTACTGCTCGTTCCTTCAAAATCGGTTCAACCCGGACGACCGCTTTTCGACGTCCTCAATGAATGACCGCTAAAACAATTACATGGTCGACATTGGGGTCCTCCACTCTGCGCTTTGCCTTGAAAAGAAAGATCTGCGTGCTGGAGTTGTTTGAGGGTCGAACGCAATGTTGAAAAGGACGAATTGGGGGATGACAGGAACAGAGAATTTATAAAGAAGACTTCCTTTGAAACGCATCAAATTTTTAGCAAACAATTTTAAAAGCTATATTTTTTATTACAAACAGACTTGTAACAGTTGTGAACATACCTGTCTATAACAGCAGTTTATAACATACAGTCTATAACAGCAGTTCTTGGTGCAACCGCAGGCCAGTTTAAGTGTTACATTTTTTAAAATTACTAACTTCATCTGTATAAAGAACGTCTGTCAAGTAGAGATGTTCGGATTCGGATTCAAAAACCGAAAACCAAACTCTTTTCGGATTTTGATTTTTGTATTTCGGATTCAAATTCTTCAAACGTGATTTTTCAATAGCGTTTCTACGTTTGAGTTAAAAAATGTTTTGTTTTGCTATTTAAAGCACATTTGTGTCATTTGAAGCCTATATACACATTACCACTCATTTGAAATTTGCTACCATGAGCTAACGTAATTGATTAACATTCTTGCCTATTACCCACAAGGTCACAGGTTCGATTAGTCTAACAAACCTTATTTTTTAACGGGCATGTCTTCGATTATCTCGTGTCTTATCAATTTTTATAGGTTTTCAGCTGCCTCAGAATGCAAAGCTTGAACCACAAAAACGATGAGTAGCGACGGACAGCAAAAGGCTTTGTGTGCGTTTGCAAGCGGCGCAATGTTTCGCGCTTCGCCTCTAGGGGGATTACTGAAGAAATCTCAATTAAGACAAATTGACACACACGCATACACTATGTCGCAAGCAGGCAGCAGCAGGCAACTAACTGAAAGGCGTGTAGGAGTGGGGCAGTCATCGGCGGCTTCCAGCAGCAATTCGAGTTGGACAAAACGTTGCTGCTGCAATGCCGGCAGCAAATTCGCCAAAGGCATCAATTTGAAAGAACAAACAAATGATAGCCACCACCGAGGAGGCCAGCCGGGCCACCAAGAGTGGAGGAATGAGAGGAAAGTCGATATAAACGCACGCACGCAATCCCCCGAGCATCAATTAGGTTCAATTCGCAGATACACAACGGGAAGCAGATGGGACGACGCCAATTACGAGTCGCAACGTTTGAATTAATGAGTGCAGGAGGAGGAGGAAACAGGACCACGCACAAATATCGTTTAAGGTGTTTACACGCAAAAAAACAACATGGAGAGAACAGGCGAAACATGAGAAGTTACAAATTGTTTCAGCGAAGACGTCTGATAAACTTTAGGCGTTGAACTTGTTGTGCTAAAAGAAATTTATGGGGGCACTTGGCACCACGTTTTAGTAACAAAACAAACAGAAAATTAGATTAACAATTGAAAACGATTTTGAAAATTGCATTAATTCATTAAAATTATTTAACTAAAATAAAAATTTTTCAAACCAAAAATACTCGATTTCACACAAAATGTCAATTTCGAAGTTTCAAAATATAGTATTAATTAAATTACTGTATTAAATTTTTCCAAAAATTTCAGTATATCAACGGGACCTCGCGCGCTATTGTGCAAAAATTCGTTTCTTAAATCAGAACTGATTGGCGCATCGCTTCTCACCAAACTGCTTTTTGTTCGCAAAATTTCATCAAAACCGCGCTTGAAATACAGCAAATTATATATCGTTCGATTCCAATTTTTTTGCATAGTCGATTGAGCCGAAAAACGCCCGCAGCGGTAGCCAATTCCGCTTCACAGAAGCGGCGATGGACCGAACGTGCGAAAAGCGATACGGACACAAAAGCGTAACGGACACGTCTGGATCACTCTCCTTTATATAAAGAATGCTTTAAGTTGAATAATCTGATTACAACAAATTTCATTTGAATTTTAAAAAAAATTTTAGGGGAACATTTAATTGCTTTAAAAAAGCTTCAAATATAATTAAATTTTTCACTTCAAACACGAATTTCTGGCGCTTGAAATTTATTTTGTCAAGTAATTTTTTAATTTTTCGCTTTTACTTTCTCATTATTTTTTTGGTCAGAAGCGATACAGAGGTTCTCAGACAGACAAAATGAAATTTAATTTGGCCGGTTGCCCTTGCTTGTTTGTGACGGTAACAACATTTTTTTCAATTTACTTGTCTTTTTATTGCCAATTACAAATGTTTGTTTTTCACACCGAGTGCAATCAATGTTCGTGCTTGTTTTCAAGAGGGACAATTGGAGAAGCCTTAAACAGGTTAACGAACAGACAGGAGCGCTCAAACCTACAAAAATTGTCAAAAAACGTTTCTTCCATTTGTTGATGCGTCATCGCTTTTTCACTCTTTAACTAATCGATTTGTACTCCACACACACTCAATTTAAGATTTCCCGTCTGACAGAATACCATAACTAATCGCAAATTTATTTAAAAATCGAGTTTTAATAATGTGATTTGGAGCTTGTTGACTTGTCTCAGCAGCAGCGATCTAATTCGATGTCTTGGTGCCTTTCAGAATGTAAGATTTTAATAATCAGCATGCACCATTAGGAAAAGTAGTTTCAAAAAAACGTTGTTTGAAAATTCAAAACTCACTAATGGACTAGCTGAAACCGACAATTTTGCGTTGCTCCCTGGCAGTTTTTTCAATGTCCCGGGTTCGAACCCCGGAAAAGGCAATATTTTTTACGTGAGTCTCGGATTTCTCACCGATCGGTAAGAGACACGACACCGTATCTCTCCAAACACTGATTTTTTGTGCTAATTATCATCAGTCTCTAACAAATCTCACGCATCTCGAACTACTTAAACCCATCCGTGCGTCGCAGCCTCCGTCCGGCTTCAGCCTCTCCGGTGGCAGCCATCAATTGCAGATGTGTCAGTGCTGAGAAAAAAGTTAAGCGACTGGCGATTGCAAGTGACAGTTTTTGCCTGCTGGACTAAACGTCCGCGCTGACGTCGTCGGAGGCCACGTTTCGGTTCCGGGTAGCACTTTGGTACAGACAAATCTCGATCCTAATGGACCCCTGTAATTGTGAGCTGGGACAAATTCCATGGGAATGGCTACCGTAACCCAGACGTTAGAAAGAGGCACCAGCCCTGCATTCCCATGTTCCGTCTCTCAGGGCTCTTAAGGAACACGTTTCAGCGATCACTGTGCAGGCCGGACTGTCTAGACATAAATTAGGTCAATCTGCGACACGAAAATGGTTCAAAATAGCACATAATCGATAAGTTCACAGGCCATCTGCAGGAGTTGAAGGTGCAGGGAGCGGCCTGAGTAACCATCGACATTTACAATTTACCAAGAATCCAAGAAAATAGCACAACGAGTCAACAGTAACAATAGTTCTTCGAGATCCCTCTCCTATCTTCAATACTCCTCCTTCTCGTGTCGACGCTTACGGGAACGCGATCCATCTGAAAAAAGACTTAAAATGTACCAATTTCCAAGCTTCTCTTACCATCCACACGAACCGAGACTTCGAACTCTTGGTCAACGCCCAGATAGGAGTCACAGATCGCGTACAGCTTGTATTCGTGCCTGCCGGCCTTCGCGGGCTTGAAGTGCATCTCGAACTTCTGCGTGCTGTTCACCGTGACACGCTTGATGGCCAGGATCTCGTCTTCTGCAGGGTCTCCTATCACGATCCACCATGCTTCTTGTTTTCGCTTCATAGGGTAGAGAGGAGCTACGACAGGGGGCGCCCAAATTCAACATGATGATAAAGGTTCTCGTGTACACTACTTCAAAGCCCAATTTCGCATGATGAAATGAATTTTCAACAAGTAGACTCCCAGAACTTGAACTTCAATTTTGCGAATCCCATCTTCTTCTCAAATTTAGCCTTTTTGTCTAGTGCTTCGCAGCGGCGAAGACATTCTAGAAACACGGGAAGCCTCTTAAAAATCCATTTTTATTGTCGTCATCGACAAATGTTCCATGTTCGTCTCCGTCTCCTTTTTCTTCTTCTCCTCATTTTGGAATCAAATTTACTGCTCGTTCCTTCAAAATCGGTTCAACCCGGACGACCGCTTTTCGACGTCCTCAATGAATGACCGCTAAAACAATTACATGGTCGACATTGGGGTCCTCCACTCTGCGCTTTGCCTTGAAAAGAAAGATCTGCGTGCTGGAGTTGTTTGAGGGTCGAACGCAATGTTGAAAAGGACGAATTGGGGGGATGACAGGAACAGAGAATTTATAAAGAAGACTTCCTTTGAAACGCATCAAATTTTTAGCAAACAATTTTAAAAGCTATATTTTTTATTACAAACAGACTTGTAACAGTTGTGAACATACCTGTCTATAACAGCAGTTTATAACATACAGTCTATAACAGCAGTTCTTGGTGCAACCGCAGGCCAGTTTAAGTGTTACATTTTTTAAAATTACTAACTTCATCTGTATAAAGAACGTCTGTCAAGTAGAGATGTTCGGATTCGGATTCAAAAACCGAAAACCAAACTCTTTTCGGATTTTGATTTTTGTATTTCGGATTCAAATTCTTCAAACGTGATTTTTCAATAGCGTTTCTACGTTTGAGTTAAAAAATGTTTTGTTTTGCTATTTAAAGCACATTTGTGTCATTTGAAGCCTATATACACATTACCACTCATTTGAAATTTGCTACCATGAGCTAACGTAATTGATTAACATTCTTGCCTATTACCCACAAGGTCACAGGTTCGATTAGTCTAACAAACCTTATTTTTTAACGGGCATGTCTTCGATTATCTCGTGTCTTATCAATTTTTATAGGTTTTCAGCTGCCTCAGAATGCAAAGCTTGAACCACAAAAACGATGAGTAGCGACGGACAGCAAAAGGCTTTGTGTGCGTTTGCAAGCGGCGCAATGTTTCGCGCTTCGCCTCTAGGGGGATTACTGAAGAAATCTCAATTAAGACAAATTGACACACACGCATACACTATGTCGCAAGCAGGCAGCAGCAGGCAACTAACTGAAAGGCGTGTAGGAGTGGGGCAGTCATCGGCGGCTTCCAGCAGCAATTCGAGTTGGACAAAACGTTGCTGCTGCAATGCCGGCAGCAAATTCGCCAAAGGCATCAATTTGAAAGAACAAACAAATGATAGCCACCACCGAGGAGGCCAGCCGGGGCCACCAAGAGTGGAGGAATGAGAGGAAAGTCGATATAAACGCACGCACGCAATCCCCCGAGCATCAATTAGGTTCAATTCGCAGATACACAACGGGAAGCAGATGGGGACGACGCCAATTACGAGTCGCAACGTTTGAATTAATGAGTGCAGGAGGAGGAGGAAACAGGACCACGCACAAATATCGTTTAAGGTGTTTACACGCAAAAAAACAACATGGAGAGAACAGGCGAAACATGAGAAGTTACAAATTGTTTCAGCGAAGACGTCTGATAAACTTTAGGCGTTGAACTTGTTGTGCTAAAAGAAATTTATGGGGGCACTTGGCACCACGTTTTAGTAACAAAACAAACAGAAAATTAGATTAACAATTGAAAACGATTTTGAAAATTGCATTAATTCATTAAAATTATTTAACTAAAATAAAAATTTTTCAAACCAAAAATACTCGATTTCACACAAAATGTCAATTTCGAAGTTTCAAAATATAGTATTAATTAAATTACTGTATTAAATTTTTCCAAAAATTTCAGTATATCAACGGGACCTCGCGCGCTATTGTGCAAAAATTCGTTTCTTAAATCAGAACTGATTGGCGCATCGCTTCTCACCAAACTGCTTTTTGTTCGCAAAATTTCATCAAAACCGCGCTTGAAATACAGCAAATTATATATCGTTCGATTCCAATTTTTTTGCATAGTCGATTGAGCCGAAAAACGCCCGCAGCGGTAGCCAATTCCGCTTCACAGAAGCGGCGATGGACCGAACGTGCGAAAAGCGATACGGACACAAAAGCGTAACGGACACGTCTGGATCACTCTCCTTTATATAAAGAATGCTTTAAGTTGAATAATCTGATTACAACAAATTTCATTTGAATTTTAAAAAAAATTTTAGGGGAACATTTAATTGCTTTAAAAAAGCTTCAAATATAATTAAATTTTTCACTTCAAACACGAATTTCTGGCGCTTGAAATTTATTTTGTCAAGTAATTTTTTAATTTTTCGCTTTTACTTTCTCATTATTTTTTGGTCAGAAGCGATACAGAGGTTCTCAGACAGACAAAATGAAATTTAATTTGGCCGGTTGCCCTTGCTTGTTTGTGACGGTAACAACATTTTTTTCAATTTACTTGTCTTTTTATTGCCAATTACAAATGTTTGTTTTTCACACCGAGTGCAATCAATGTTCGTGCTTGTTTTCAAGAGGGACAATTGGAGAAGCCTTAAACAGGTTAACGAACAGACAGGAGCGCTCAAACCTACAAAAATTGTCAAAAAACGTTTCTTCCATTTGTTGATGCGTCATCGCTTTTTCACTCTTTAACTAATCGATTTGTACTCCACACACACTCAATTTAAGATTTCCCGTCTGACAGAATACCATAACTAATCGCAAATTTATTTAAAAATCGAGTTTTAATAATGTGATTTGGAGCTTGTTGACTTGTCTCAGCAGCAGCGATCTAATTCGATGTCTTGGTGCCTTTCAGAATGTAAGATTTTAATAATCAGCATGCACCATTAGGAAAAGTAGTTTCAAAAAAACGTTGTTTGAAAATTCAAAACTCACTAATGGACTAGCTGAAACCGACAATTTTGCGTTGCTCCCTGGCAGTTTTTTCAATGTCCCGGGTTCGAACCCCGGAAAAGGCAATATTTTTTACGTGAGTCTCGGATTTCTCACCGATCGGTAAGAGACACGACACCGTATCTCTCCAAACACTGATTTTTTGTGCTAATTATCATCAGTCTCTAACAAATCTCACGCATCTCGAACTACTTAAACCCATCCGTGCGTCGCAGCCTCCGTCCGGCTTCAGCCTCTCCGGTGGCAGCCATCAATTGCAGATGTGTCAGTGCTGAGAAAAAAGTTAAGCGACTGGCGATTGCAAGTGACAGTTTTTGCCTGCTGGACTAAACGTCCGCGCTGACGTCGTCGGAGGCCACGTTTCGGTTCCGGGTAGCACTTTGGTACAGACAAATCTCGATCCTAATGGACCCCTGTAATTGTGAGCTGGGACAAATTCCATGGGAATGGCTACCGTAACCCAGACGTTAGAAAGAGGCACCAGCCCTGCATTCCCATGTTCCGTCTCTCAGGGCTCTTAAGGAACACGTTTCAGCGATCACTGTGCAGGCCGGACTGTCTAGACATAAATTAGGTCAATCTGCGACACGAAAATGGTTCAAAATAGCACATAATCGATAAGTTCACAGGCCATCTGCAGGAGTTGAAGGTGCAGGGAGCGGCCTGAGTAACCATCGACATTTACAATTTACCAAGAATCCAAGAAAATAGCACAACGAGTCAACAGTAACAATAGTTCTTCGAGATCCCTCTCCTATCTTCAATACTCCTCCTTCTCGTGTCGACGCTTACGGGAACGCGATCCATCTGAAAAAAGACTTAAAATGTACCAATTTCCAAGCTTCTCTTACCATCCACACGAACCGAGACTTCGAACTCTTGGTCAACGCCCAGATAGGAGTCACAGATCGCGTACAGCTTGTATTCGTGCCTGCCGGCCTTCGCGGGCTTGAAGTGCATCTCGAACTTCTGCGTGCTGTTCACCGTGACACGCTTGATGGCCAGGATCTCGTCTTCTGCAGGGTCTCCTATCACGATCCACCATGCTTCTTGTTTTCGCTTCATAGGGTAGAGAGGAGCTACGACAGGGGGCGCGAAGCCGTTGTCGTCGTTTTCACGGACCATCTCTAAAATGACCGTCGCCACGTCACCCCTGAAAGCACGTAAAATAAAAAATTCTCAAAATTTGAAATCTTACAGTTTGACTTCCTCATCTGCCTTGTGGTTCATTTCGATACTCGGGTAATTGTTACAGAACTGCGCCAACTCGGCGATTTTCGATTTATCCATCTGGAGGAGTTCTAGGCGTTCTTCATCCTCCAAATCGAGGAGATCCCACACGGTTTCCAGCTTCTTCTCCTTGCACCTCTCGAGGATCTCCGTCGTGCAGTGCGGCAGCTGTTTGAGGACGTAGTCGCTTGAGTACATCGCCTGGGTCAGCATCTGAGAGACCTCCATGGCCGTGATTACGGGCTTCAGCCATCCCTGGTTGCTTAGCACATCCACGCAGGCTTGCGTGATGCGCGCCGCCTTCAACAGAATCTCATCCGTATCTTTGGACAGCTCTGGGTAAGCTTGAAGCGCGAGAGATGCGCGTGGATGAGAAGGTGCGCCTTGTGATGAGGGTCGCTGTAGCGGATCTGGGATTTCATAACTGGAAGGCGGTCGGCGAGCTTCTTGAGGATAGCGTCTTCCTTGTGCCGGATCGGAATGTCGCTGAACTCGCTCGCGTTGCTGATGATTTCGAAGAGCGCCCGGGATTTGGTCTTCTGCTTTAGGGACATGCTGAGCACTTCTGAAAAAAAATTAATCAATTCAAGTCAAAAAGCGGAAGTTTTGCTAAGCGGCATATATAGTAGCTTTAAAGAGCGAAACCCATAGACGCGCTAGAGGTGTCTGAAACGGCTGTATTCACACTGCTTTAGACCCATTTAGCGGTCGGTTTTGTCTCAAAATGAACAAAACCCAAACGGGATGTCTAAAATAGCTTCACTTTTTGACTTCCAGCCCACCTCACAATCTCGAACCGGTCGGTTTCAACCCTACAACCCTCCTTACCGATCGTCGTATAGCTGATGTAGTAATATGAAGCAATGAGTCCCAAGTTCAGCGGCGACGTGTCGACATCCTCCTTAATCGCGATGCACTTGCTGCTCTCCAAGTCCTGCAGTGTGCTTTCCACCATTTCGGACATCGCGTCCGAGAGATGCCTATGGGAGACGCCTTGCATGTTGTAGTAATTGGGATTCTTCGTCATTCGGCGGTAGAGTAACGTCCATGTGAGGTAGTCGATCGCGTCCTGCTTGTTCTCGATGGTCTTCGTCACAATTTCCGCGTTGAAATGGTCGTGGAGGCAGTGGTCTAGGTGGGATTCCACTGGCAAGGGTTCGTAGAGGAACTTCTTGAAGAAGTCCTTCTTCGATGCCTGGCACATAAGGACGCATTTGGCTGCAAAATTATTAGTTAAAATCAACATTAAAAAACAAGTTAAAAGACCTTCTTTCTCTCGTCCTTGCCGGTTGGCCAAGCCCACCATATAGAGGACATCGTTGATGGAAAAGTCCTCGTAAACGTGGAACTTCCGTTGTAGAACTGCGTGTCCATGATGACGGTCAGGTACGAGCGCATCCTGATCCTATAGCACATGGAGCTTGGCACCACGACCACTTGGATAGCGTCAAACTCAAAAAGCCTCTCGACAATCTCGAAATCCTTGTCGCTGGTGCCTTCATTCAGGTATCCTACGCCGTAGGAGAGCGTTCCTCGCAAGGCTTCGTCGCTGACGCTTCCCAGCATCGTTTGGAAGTTCTCGTCCTCCTTGTCCGCCTTCAAGAACTTGTGCTTCTGCTGTTCTCCCATCGCGATCAGGTCAATCGCCGTGATGCGAGCCTGCCTTAGGGAGGGCACAAAGACGAGCGCCGGCTTCGGCTTCAGCTTGTTTCCGTGGCGGACGATCGCCGAAAACACCGGCTTGGTCATCGCGGCTACGCGAGATGGCGCGTGAGAGAGGTTGAAGCCTTGGATGTAGAGTTCCAGAGGCAAAGGCCGGCAGCTGGGAGCGAAGTTGAAGACGTTGCTCTTGCATCCAAGCCAATGACCGAAATCGGTGGCATTCGCGAGAGGCGCGGCCATTCCGACGATTCTAAGACCGTTGTTTAGCTGGCTTCCCATGTAGCGCATCCTGGAGCACACGACTTCCAAAACAGGGCCGTTCGTTCCTCCGACCATGTGCAGATCGTCCGCGATAAAGAGCTTCACTGCCAAGACGTTCTTGCGCTGCTTCCAGCGTCGGCTGATGTGATCCCAGCGCTCGGCGTTGGAAACAATGACCTGGCCTCGCTGAATAAGCTTCAAATCGACGGCCGTTTCTCCGTAAGCTTCACCACGGTCACGTCGAGAATCTTGCCGAGAATCTTCTGCCAGCGGCTTGCAACGCTGCTCGCTAGCGAATCCACGGGAGTCACGTAAACACACTTCGCCTCCGGGTGATTCTCCAGGCAGCGTAGGATTGCGAATTCCGCGCAAACGAGTTTTCCACTGCCGCAGGGAGCACCGAGGAGGACGTTTTCGTTGGTTTCGTAGAGCGTTCGGAACACTAAAAGGGCTCTTTAGGTCTGATACGGATAAGAACGTTTACCTTGAGTTTGGATAGGATTGAATTCCTTGATCTGCTGTTCCTTGAACACAGCTTGAAAGCGTTCTTTCGAAAACGCGGTGAGAAGAAGCGGCTGAAGATCCAAGAGGTCCGTGGGAGGCGCGTACTTGTCCGGGAGCATCAAATGCCGGAAGGAAACCGGAAGGACGGTTTCGCAGCCCAACCAACGGTCAGAAACCACGTGAACTTGGTACATCACTGGAATCGGGTCAAACATGGGGACACACATCTTGACCGTGTGCTCCTCCTTGCAGAACTTCTCCTTGAGGAGGAAGTACTCGTGGTGAAGGATCACTTCGCCGTCCACATCCTTCACAAAAATCCAAAAACCTTCGGCGTTTCCGTGGTACTTCGAGTTCCAGACGAAATCGGGAGTAATCGTCAACTCCAGACGCAGCGTGGAACGCGTGATCGGCTGCACCAGCGAGTGAAGATCCACCTTTGGTAGCTGGCGGATAAACTTATAGAGCGGCTTGCCCATCTTGGGAAGGCGGATCAGCTCGCCCAGCTGCTGTTCGTCCAAATCGTAAAGGCGGTCGAACGGCAAGTTCTTCTTGTCAATGCTGCGAACAACTTCGGTCGGGATCTTGTCAAATTGGTGCAGAGGGTTCAACGATTGCCACTGACGCACGTTGACCATTTTGGACAACGCTAGGACTTTCTAAACAGCGTAAATTAACCCAGAAATCTAAGAGCCACTCACCAAAGCCAAGCCAGCCCAGCCCCTCCATAGAACGATCTCAAAGATTGCTCTAAATAAACGTCCAGCAGATTGCGAGATGAAGACCATATCACTCTCAAGCGCGAATCCGTCGAGCTTCAGCTGTGAAATGTACGATTGGAGGAGCACGTTGACCTTGGCGCTGGGTTCATCCAGGGACTCCTTGATAGGAACTGGGACGTGTTCCGCGATCTTCTGCATTTCCACCTTCTCCTCATTGCGCACTCCGATAAATTTGAATTCAGAGGACATCGAAAAGATCCGGAAAAGGTCAATCTCCGTGGCTGTGGGCTTCAGGAGCTGGTTGTACGTCTGCATGCTCTCGAAGGTGCAGTAGAAGTGACTGGCGATGCGGCCGAGCTCCGTCGCTTGGATAAGGCCACTCTGCTTGTCGTACTTGATCAGGTTTCCCTTGTCGAGTTGGAGGCATGCCGTGTGGACAAGGTCAGCCACGCGCTGATCGAGGAGAATCTCCATCTTCTGAAAGCACACATCGATTTTTAGAATTCTAACAAAGATAAAACTAACGTTTTCGTCGAACTGAATACCATAAAGCTGAGGGTTCCTCCTCATTCTCACGTAAAGGAACGTTTGCTTGATCCAATGGCACGCTTCGGCAACGTTCGCGATCGTTCCTAAGACGATTTCAGCGTTCAGAAGATCGGGAAGCTTCGCAATCATCTGACTTTCGCACGGCAGCTGTATGTTCATCAAAGAGAGGTAGTATTGAAGCTCCGAATGGTGTGTGATCAGGATTCCTTGGCCCTCGGAATCGTACTGTGGTCTTCCAGCGCGTCCAAGCATCTGCATGACGTCGAGGGAGCTCAACTCGGTCCAGCAGCCCTTCTCAGGATTGTAGATCTGCGTTCCTTTGATAATGACGGTATGCGCGGGGAGATTGACACCCCAGGCGAGAGTAGCCGTAGACACCAGGACCTGCACGTGCTTATCTGCGAACAAATCTTCCACAAGCGTACGGTCGACGCGGTTCATCCCAGCGTGATGGATGGCGAATCCATAGGGGAGAAGGTCCTTCAGATCCAGGTTCTTCGTTTGCTCTGCCATGCTTCTCAAGATCTCCGTGCTGGCGCTTCCTTCCTTCAAGAAGTAGCTCAAGGTGTCGTTTTCCAGGCACGCATCCCTAATCGATTTCGCAGTTCTCGCTGTTTCCTTCCGAGAGTGCGTGAAGACGAGAACCTAAGGAAAATCTAGGTTGAAACATTTTTAAAATGACTTTATTACCTGATTCTTGCCAGCGTTCTCCATCACCTTGTCGTAAACGACTTCGTTCATCGCTTGGAACCTCTTCAACGCTTTCTTTTCCGTGACGCCGATGTATTCTTGCTTGAGCGGAACTGGTCTGTAGCTGTTGTCGAACACGAACATGTGCTTGTCGTCCACCTTCAGGAACTTCTTCACGTCCTTGTAGTTCGGCAACGTAGCGGAGAGGCCCACTAAACGGCACGGATCTCCGGTCTGCTCCACCTGGTTATGCGTTCTAACGACGATGGCTTCGAGCACGGGTCCACGATCGTCGTGGAGAAGGTGGATTTCGTCAATTATGATCAGCTTCACGAGCTGATTATAGGCCCGTTCGCCGCCCTTGCGAGTCACAACGTCGTACTTCTCGGGGGTGCAAACGATGATCTGTGTGGCCATGAACTGCGCCTTGTTCATCTGTTGGTCGCCGGTCATTTCGCCGACCTCGAGGCCGTAGGGTTCCAGACGTTTGCGGAAGCTTCCAACCATTTCCTGGACCAGGGAACGCATAGGAGCGACGTAGATGCACTTGAACGCGTCCTTGCGAACGCTTCCATCTTCGTTGAGGTGCTTGGAGACCTCGTGGAGGATGGTAAGCAGAGCGACGTTGGTCTTACCGGCTCCCTGGAAGCAAAATTATAAGTTTAGAATTATGTTAGGATATTATATACTTACAGTCGGAGCACATAAGAGAAGATTTTCGTCGGATTTCAAAGCAGCTTCACAAAGGTTCGATTGGATGCGATTGAGCGAAGCGAATCCTTTGAAAGCAGGACGCGCGTATTCTGGGAGTTTAGAGATCGGGATAAGCTTCTCGTTGTCGGCAAGAGGCTTCTGCTTAGGAGCAGGAATAGCCACAATTTCGTAGCTCTTCTTCTGCTTCCTGTAAGAGCCTTCTGGCAGGTCGCAGCGCCGATTGCTCATCAGATGCGAGCCTTGGCTGAAGGCTAGGCTGTCCAAATCGAGGACTTGTCGATTCTGCATCCAGTTATGGTCCTCCGTAGCAGCGTTGAGATTCCGCTTGGCTGCCTTCAGCTTCTGTTCCGCTAATCCACCTTCTTCCATCTCGGCGAGGATGTAGTGAAGCTCGGGATTCGCCTTCATTTCGGCTTCGATCTCCGCTCGTTCTTCGTCCTGTGTCCTTTTCAGCATCGTGCAGTAGTAGATCATCTTCCTGTACTTCCTAAGGAGCTTCACGAGGTCGAAGAGGTCGAACCCTACAATGCTGCAGAGCTCATTTTCGCAGGCTCGATCGTCGCAGTCCTTGCTAAGCGCGGCGAGAATTTCGTCGACCTTCCGCTGCGCCACTAAGGGGTCCGTGTGGACTTGCGCAAGGCGTCTTTGAATCCAATGGGCGTCGATGTCCTTAGCCCTAACTTCGGACTGTTCCTCGTCCTAAGGAGAAGCTTTTAGAGGCTTAAAGAAACGGCAGAACTTACCATTTTCTGGTCTGATCCATCCGCTTGAAGGCCTTCGTTTTCTTCGACGTCCGAGTTGTCCTCCGCGGGATCTGCAGCAACGCCTTCGTCGTCGTCCGCGTCGTCTTCCTCCTCGTCGAATTGGACGTTGACGCCGTCTTCAATATCGCCATCTCCTTCCTAAGCATCCAAGGTTCAAAATAAGACCGCAGATTTAAGGAACAAACCTGTTCTAAGGCTTCTTCAGCTGGGATAAAGTCGGTGATCTTCTTGGCGAGATTTATCAGCAGCGAAAACTTCTCGTCGGCCATTTTTCCAAGAAGGCTTTCGATCTGGCCCTTCTTGAGGCTCTCCTTAAGCGTTTCGGACTTGAGGACCTCGAGGACTTCATCACCAGCGCCATGGATGATTTCGTCGGACTAAAAACGTCAAATTAAGGATTAAGAAGCTTAAGAAGGAGATTCTAACCTGTTCTCCGAGTTGATCCTTGAGCAGGCTAAGGATGACGTCGTAAGTTTGGCGGGTTTCCTGTGTCCTGGGCTTGTAACTTCCTGTAACGTCCCCTGATGTCAGTGTCGCCGTGTCGAGGTCCACGTTGGCTTCCGACTTCTTCCTACAAGATCAAAAGCATTAAAGGAGAGCGGAACACCAAAAACTCACTTCTTTTTCTTGTCAACTTTCGGGGCTTTCGTCCGCTGGTACTTGTCGCCCATCTTGGTGCTGCCAAGCATGTTCTTCGACAAAGGCAAGACTTCGCCGGTGGGTTCATCGCGGCCGCGGCGATCTGTGTAGTTGTAGTCCACGCTCAGAACAAGGTTACTGTTCTGGCGGTACTCGTACTGCTGCACACGGGCTACTTCGTCGGCCATGATTACCTAGCCGATCTGGAATAAAAGTTGGATTAAGCAAGGATATTAGGCAAAGTCACGCAATACTAGAGCACGCCCACACACAAAAACCGAAGGATATTTACGATAACGAACACGGTAATTTGCAATGCATGATAGCATCACTATTCAATAAAAGGGTTTCATATTAATTTTGAAAACGCGCGGTGTGATTCCGCATTACACCTGTTTTTATCGCATGTAAGTGTTCACCATCTGAAAATCAGCTGCGTAGAATGTTCCGTATTTGGCGCTATCAATTGCGGAAAAGGGACCCTGGAAACGCCATTTAAGCGCAAGACAGCCGAAATTGAAGTGCACACATTCGCCCTCACACCTCGTGCAAATTCTGCTCAACCGCGTGACTAAAATAGCTGATTTCTGGACATTTTGGCGTCAACGAAGACGCAAGATCGGTTCTGCATCGAAAATGCGGGGATGGGACCGTGGAAACATTGATTTACGCGCCCAGCTTTGCAAAAATCGATGTGAACAAAGTCGCACAAGTTGTGATCCTACATGCGGCCAACACTCATCGCCAATAGCTCCTAAAATGGCGAATTTCAGGGAATTTGTGGTGACCAAAAAGGCGCGATTCATTCGAAATCAGAATCCTGCCGCCCAAATGCTCAACTGGCATGATGTCGCTAGAGAAATGCTTCACTTGGGCGTCAGTCATGACGCGGCCAGCGTTCGGGTACGAGAAAGCGGCGATACGCACCCTAAAGCAAGCGAACACACCCGGAATCCTTCGGAGCTTCAAAACGGATCTAAAACATCACGCGACGACGTCAAAAAGCGCACACGGTGATTTCGTTGCGTCTATTTGCGAAAAGCGCCGAGCTGAGGGTCGCAACAGTATCGAAAATTACGGCACCGCAAATCGTCCATATTTGACCGTTTTTGGTTGCCATAACACTCTGCGATTCGCAAGGAACTCGGGAAATTTGTGAATCCACAAATGGAATGCGGTGGACAGAGCTGGACAGACCGATGGACGTTTCGAAGCGGGTGACCGCGCGCATTTCGAAAAGTGAAACCGAACCTTTCCTCTCGCATGCAATCCGATCGTTGCGGGAGCCACTTCGCGTTTTGAAAGGAAACTTTTGGCAGTTCGTGAGCGACTGCGAGACAGGCCTGGACGGCTTTTGTCCAGCTGGGCGACAGGGGTGCTCGACATTTTGTGAGCCGATTTTACCTAGCGCTTATTATTTGATAAAGTTTGATAAACTGCGTGTTTCCGCCGTCTTCTCTTGGTCTTCATGAAGCCAAATTTCTCCTCAGTTCTGTTTCTTCTCACTGTGTCCTGTGTTCTGTCTGCTCTCACTGTGTTTACTTGCTCGCCTAGATTGTTAATCGCCCCTGTTGGGTTGTCTAGTTAGTCCCTTCCTTCACCTATTTTCCACCTTCTCTTTTATATGATCTTCTCAATTCTCGTGACCAGTCTTCCCTTCCGATTTGCAAAATTTTGTACAAGGCAGGGGTTTTGTAACAGGGTTTTTGTACTTGGGCGTTTGCAGAGCAGTAAATTTTAGAAGTTACATCAAAAAACCAGGTGGGTCCAAAAAAATTGAAGTTGATAGCGTTCGTCTCTGCGACAACTGAAATAGTGGAATAGCTGCCGAACTGGGAATAGTGTAAAGCGCGGAAGCTGCTTGAACGCTCAATGCCTGTTGTTGGACCGGTTGATGATCGTGATGCTCCGTTCTCTCATTTCCAATTTTGATATCTCAAACATGCACTCTTTTAGTTAACTCGAACTCTTGTTTCAAACTCGTGGAGGCCCGCAGCAGTGTGGTGGAGGCAGCCGCACGCAACTTTTTCATTCATGTGATTCTTCTCTATCTAAGCGGGCTTGCGCATGGATCGATTATTACCGTAGTAGTTTTGTGAATGCGCTGATGGTTTGCGCCGCCTGCGCCAATTCTCGATTAGAGATGGATACAGGATAGGCTTGAAATGATCGTTCATTCATTCATTCACAACTGAACCACCACCACACAAGGAGATGAGGAGTGAGAGAGGTTTTTGGGTGGAGACGAGTTTAAAAACTATGAGAATTCAGGTGCAATAATTTGTGATCGAATTATATTAGAGAAAGATGTGGAACAATTTCTCCAACCTTCTTCAACGAGCGTGGAACAGGGTTGAAAAGCATTGAAATACGCGGCTATGAAGTGCATTGAATCAATTTCACATTTCACGGCTTCACGGTAACTGCAAGTCAGTAGGGAACTCGTTTGGGGTCCAAATGGACACGTTTTCGTTAAATTAATTTTGAACATGAGACATTCAGCCTGGTGCAACGTCGAAAAACACCGAAATCAGTGCTCGTTCGATTTCACGGTGTCCCGGGGACACCGTGAAATGGCACCGGGACAAAGGCACCGGGGCACTGTCCCGGTGCCTTTAACCGTACAGGCCTTCGACGCTTCCGAACATTGTGAAACCACATTTAACCCCCCCCCCCCCTCATTCAAAAGAGTAGCTTTCCTGTCGGTCAGCACGGCGCCGTCACCGTTGTTTTAGTCAGCCGCGTTAATGTTGCAGCGTTCGCGGCCCAGATAAAAAGGTTCGGGTTCGGACTCAGAATGGTTCGGATATACCATAATTGTAACTCAAGCGGGAGCTCGTTTTGGGTCAAAATAAAGACATTTTGACTATTATCGTTCGTTAAAGGGGACATTCAACGTAAGGCAAAGTCAACGGACACCATAATGGACAGGTTCACGTAGTACAGACAAGTCTTCGACACTTGAACATTGTGCGACCACTTGCAATCACCGCATTCGACGGTCGACATTATCAGCTTCCTCCCCGTGTATTGCGTACAGTCAAATATTAGCGTGCAGGATGAAACAGAAACGGAAATATTCCACGGAAAACGGTGACACCACGACCTGAAGGTCTTATCCCTGAAACCACTCTGCCGAGAAGAAATGCAACATATACACCAACAATCCAACGCATACTATTGATATCAAATCGTTATTTGTGACATAAATCTATCTGGCAAGAGAAAAAAAAAACATCAATCATAGTTATATGTAAGAAGCTTCAAACAGGAGGTGTCGTGGTGTCCGCCGAGTTGTTAGTCTGCAGAGCCGACGAAACGAGCTTGTCACCCTCGGTGACCATTCCGGTAAGGTTTGCGATTCGTCCATTGGGACAGTTCCTGTAGATCAGGATCGCGTAATATCCGAACGCGGCACCAGCTCCGAGGCACAACAACTGAAATAGTGAATGACTGATAAGAACGGCAATGAGAATGCGTCAACATACCGAGAGAATGAGATACACGACAAACATGTTGCCGGCATAACGAAGACCGTCCAAAGCGCTGAGGATGCAAATTAGCGAAGAGATCCCGTACCCGAAGAGGAATAGAATCGCAGCGATGAAATCCTGTAATTGTGAAGCTTAAAAATGGCAATATTGATATTTGGCACATACGATCATAGTGAAGGGGATGAACACGAAGTTGCTGCCAACTTGGAACGTGCGACGCTGGATCCCGAGCAAGTGGCACAACATCGACACCACGGAGTACAGGAGAGCATTCAAGCTGATGAAATTAACGAAGCCCGTACCAGCATATGTGTACTGCGGAAAAAAGAGAACCACATAGATGACAAACGAGAGAATCTGAAATTAAATGAGTCAAGAAACGTTGCAAAAGTGGTCACTTACCAGCTGAGCAACCTTGAGGTTCCCAAAGGGCCACAACTTGGCAAAATTAGTCTCGAATTCAACTGCCATAGCTGCAAAAGAGCAGCGATTAATATAAACATCAACAATCCAAGACTGATCTCTCGACGAGTGGACACGAGTGCACGGAACGCGAAAACAGTGGCGATGCGAGTGTGATCAACAAAAAGAACTCAATGGACTCAATACAAATATCAGATCCGGGTGAAAACGGGTAAAAACGGATTCGACCCCATTCTTTATCAGGTTCAAAAACCACCAAATGCCTCAGAAACACATGAATAAACTACAGGCTTCATTGCCTCACGACACTCGCGAAATCACGTCGAATCTCGCGGGCAACACGAAACAGGACTGACTGCCATGTGTCCCGTCTACAGACGTCCTCAGGCTTCTCGTGGCGGCTCAAAACCCACGGAGATCTTCCTTACAGAGCTCCGGACACCAAATGTACGATTCTTACCATCGAACAACTGTTTCGGCCTTCAGAAACACACGAATAAACTTCAGGCTTCATTACCTCACGGTAATCACAAAATCACGTCGAATCTCGCAACTGCGTATCCTAAGCAAGCAACACAAAACAATACTGCGTATCCCGGCTACATCTTGAAGCAAACAACTGCTCCGGACCGCAGTATTCACAGAAACAGAAACACAGAAAGGGACACAGAAACATGAATAAACAAGGCTTCAAGGCGTCACGGTACACACAGAATCACGTCGAATCTCGCGGGAACCCGGCGCACTGTTTTGTGACTCGGCTACAAACGGCGTAAGGCTTGCCGTGCTGGGAGCCGGGTCACACTCGAAAGTAGCGGGAAGGCGGCTCGCTGCGTACAACGGTTCAATTTGGTTAGCCGATGGCTGCCTTTGTTTCTTTGGTCTCAATACAGCTCCGTACTTGCATGTACGATCCACCTATTCCAAATGTCTTACACTAATTTGGCCCAGTTTTAAGCGTGCTTAGACAAAGACGAGATACGTACGGAGCGCCGGACACCAAATGTACAATTCTCACCAGCAAACACCTGTTACTGGTCTCAAAAACACACGAATAAACTCCAGGTTTCATTGCCTAACGAAAAACAGAAAATTAAGTCGAATCTCCCGGAAGCTCTTATTGGTTCAGCAATCCACCTAAGCTGAACAAAGTTGCCTTGCTTTCGATACAGCCTCATGTTTCATGTCTAGTTTGCGAAAGCTTCATCACGATTAGGTTGTGGCCGGCTAGCAAATAACTATTCGCGCACAGTCCTAGATCGGTGTCATCAAAACCTAAACCATAAATTCATGAAACGCCTCGTTCAGCGCCTGGTCCTGAATAAGGAACTCCGAAAACTGACGCAAATATATAGTTCGGGTGAAAAACGACCAAAATAATCATTGGCAGGCAGACACGTTTCAGAACAGGTTTCAATTGAAACAGCTGCAAGGGATACGGACGCGCGCTCAGTTAGGAACACTCGCAAATCGCGCCAGAGAGGTGTGGTATTGAAACTATGCTAGCACAAACCACCCTGAGAATAATAGTCTTCGAAGAAGCGAGCAGCGGAAAAGTAACGGGCATAAACAACAGAGAGCAGAGCGACTTAGCTCTCCGATAGACGTTAGCAGAGGCAAGTTTAATCGATATATCCAATCGGAACGATGTACCATAAAGCCGCTCAGATTCTGTCAGCAGTCTGTCAACATGTATAAACACGACGACGCGGAGTCCTATGGCGGACACATACTTGCAACAACACGGAGAAGAGGAGGCACACAACAATCCACTTACAATGGCTACTGACGCTTTTTTACGGCGTGCAGTGGAAAAATTAAAGACAGAAAATGGCGCGCTCCCTGTTGTGTCATCGTTTTCCTTGCACGCCGCGAATATCTTGCGCATCAACAACCATCACGGCGCTCTGTTGTCGCACCCTCACACAGCAAGCAATCTAAACTGGTCACTCGCTCTCCGGTGTCAGCTGCGAATGTCACTGTTACGTCTCAGGGCGCGCGGGGAAAGGCATGTTCGGAACTGGAAGTCGCATGTGTTGTACTTTCAGCAGACCATAGAAAGGGACAGAGACATTGATTTTTGCGGTCATAAATCGCATGCTGTTTTGGTCAACATGTTGTTCAACACGTGCTGGACTAAAATGGCAAAAATTAGCGGCATACGTTAGCGGTTAAATTGTACAAACCGAAATTTCTTCAGATACGGTAACTGACCTTACATTTTGTAGCATTGCTTTGAAATTTTAACTTGATTAGAAAACTAGAATTATAGGCACAGTCAGTAACACTAATCTCGATTGGGACACCAATGCACGTTATCACAAACGTTATCTCCGAGGAAACCAACAAAGATTGGAATATCAAAGCGAAGAGCAGCATCAGTTGCTATTCGAACAAACAATGTCTTTACGGCTCCAAGCATGGTTTCCACGTCTAAATTAGCTCCACAGGACTCCAGAACCACATGAAAACAACCGCGAACTATGACAAAAAGCATGATTCAGTAGATGACAAAGCAACGAATCTGCCTCAAATTCACATCATGTCAGGAAACCTATATAACTCACGAACGCCCATTTTCGGGCCCATGCTGACGCTAGCACGGCCGAAAACAACAATAAATGAAGCCAGCGAACCAAAGTCACTCGCATCTCTGGCACACAACCGCTTAATTGCCAAACCACGTTAAGTAAAAACGAGATTGTTTGCCATACGAGGCCATCTCCGCCGTGCGCAGAACGGAAACAGCGTTGAGTCATTTTTGAAAGATAACAACCGATCGGCGCTGACTCATTCAAGGACACATTCAGTGTGAATAAACCTAGCTGAAGGCGTTTACAAGGCCATTCCTGATAGTACTCAGATAAAATTACGTTGAGAGTTTTGTATTGCTCATTAATTCCGAGAATCACGTTCACCTAAATACCCACTCTCTTATCTACTCATGCAAAGTGCACGTGTCTCGTAGAATCACCGTAATCACCGTTTGGAATCACCGTAATCACCGTTTGTGTACACCGATAATCCGAGCTCATGTAAACTGCACGTTTCTCGTTTGTGTGTGAACGACTCTGAAAGAAGTTCTGGTCTTTTTTGCAAAGAAAACCAAACCTTCAATCAATCCTGTATGTTCCTGATCGTCTCATTCGGGTCGATTTTACAGTACGAGCATTCCTCGGCTTGTATAGGAAACGTTGCAAGATCAGCTTCTTCAAAAACACAGGCGCTGTATTGAAGCTTTCAATAATTTCTTCGAACTGAAATAGAAAAGGATGTTGAAAAACTCACTTAATTTGTTGATTTTGACCTCTGTCTGCACTGTTTGCAAAGTTTGTATTAACATGCACTTGTGCAAATTGCACGCTTCTCGTTTGTGTGGGTAACAGTGATAGGCGCGGTTTAGTTCATTCCAGTGTTCCTTTTGCGAGAATAGTCGTGTTTTCTACCTAGCTTTAAATACAGTGTCGTAGATCCTGAAATGCTTGTAGGCGCAATTTCGACAGCTTTGACAGCGTCTGACCTCTTCAAATTGGAACAACACTGTACAACAAGGTTCGTAAATAGACCCATACCTAGAAACGACAGTTGTTCGTGCACACTGGTCAGCTCATTTTTGTGTTAAACAAGCAGCTGTACGTACAGACGTTTCTCATCTTTCCGTTCTGTTCGGGTAGATCTTTCCATTCTGTTCGATTCCAAACAGTATTGAAGCTCTTTGTGGTCTAGTTATTGTCGCTTGATTGTTGTTTGAGTTTTGAGTTATACAAGCGGTCAATACGAAAGTTTCGACAAGACCGGAATCTTTACACATTGAGTTTTTGACCTTGATAACATGCGCTGCATGAATCGCAATGCTCACACTGACCCACAGCCGGCCGAGCAAAATGCATGGTCGCGGTTGTATGGGGCGCTGCAAAAAGACATTACTATGGACGTCTCTATAACGCTGATGCTTTGACCCGTAGTTGCCTCAAACAAATATGTTTCAAAACTTTGAAGGTCGGATTAATATAGTTTAATGTTTTGAACGACTGTGCGAAACTGGTTCAGAATATGAAAAAAAATCTCTGTTCGAAGTTCGCACTGACTTGCGTATCGCCGACAAAATGCACGCTTCCCGTTTGTGTGGGAGGCGTCGAACACGCTTAGTATGGTTGGCGATTTTTTTGACCTAGCTTGAAATATTGTGCTGAAGGTTCTTGAAATGCTTTTAAGCACGATTTAGACGGCACAGTGCCTAAATTCTAAAAATAAGATATCGGTACAACACAGCTTGACATAGACCACACAGTTCGAAAAACTGCATATTGACAGTAGTGATTTGGACACACTGGTCAGCTTACTTTTGATCCATACATGGCGAACATTTGTTTGAGCCATGCCTTGTGACAACTCATGTTTAGACACGCTGGTCTACCAACCTCCAAGCACGTTTTATACTCACAAAATGCTAAACTATCTGCTCAAATGGGCTTTCCGAACAACATTGTACGGGATGGTTCGACCCGTACCTAGTAACGACAGTTGTTCGGAAACACTGCTCCGCTCATTTTTGCATTTATCTCATAATCATTGAATCAACTGCACCTACAAGTGCCGTAGATTCGTGAAATGTTCTACATCCAAAACATCCAAAAATGAGCAAAAACGGCTTTTTCGCCTTTACCGAAAAGTTCCAAAAACCGCCACGGTCACTTTTAGAGATTCGAAGCGATTCAGAATGTTATGTTTTTGAATTCCAGAAGCTGATAGCGAACCCTCACTCATTTTGGTCTGAGTGTGGAGGCTGGGAGGCAGTTAGGGACGTCATACGCTTGAAGTTCTGCTTCGTCAGCAACGAAGAAGAGTAGAGGTTATTTAAGATCATGAAGGACTGTCCTGGTACTTGAAGCTCCGCGCTGGCGGCGCCTTTGCATGCACCTGCAGGGCGTTCGAAGCCGTTCGTTCTGATATCAGCACGACGCTCCAGTCCGCGAATGGTGATGATATGTCCTAATAGTTGAAATTGTACATACGTGTATTACGGTAGAAATAAACGTTCGGCATACTGGAATTGGCAAGATTTTGACTGTTTATTCAGGCATATGCAAAGCTAAAGTTCCTGCAGCGCATTTCCTGCAGGTTGACGTCTATGTCGGTCGAAGTGAGGCTGTGGTTAAGGAGAATTTCGCGCGAGCGCTTTTTCCACTTATTGTTTATTAAAATGACCATTTCAGACAGGCTTCACCTTCCTAATCCAGAACATGTCTACCCAGACGAGACCAGATAGCTCCTGTCTGCAACGAATGAGTGTTGGAACAAGCTTCACTTTCTGCTTTTGGACTTTGGACCAGTCGGCCGTCCCCCGGTGGCAGTTGAAGAGCGAAGGAAGGCGACATGGAGCGACGTTGTGCAAACGACGTTGCGAAATATTTGAAGCAGAGAAGAAAGAAGCCGAGAAGGAATCTCTGAAAAGGGATGAAAAGTCTAGGCCCGGACCCGAAACCGAGTGATTCGCTCACGGAGTCGCTGTACTACCCGCCGATGAGGGAGAACTACGTCTGGAAACTTTTGACTGTTTAAACTTGATGAAGCGAAATTTACGTTGGAAAATTAAACGTTTTGTGAGTCGGAATTCGGGTCGTTTGAGGGCGATTTCTAAGGAATGAGCTTTTTTGAGCCCGGTTCAGCTATTGTATGCCGAAGATATGATGATTTCTTGCGCGGATTCGCGAACAAAACGAGGTTGATTTCCGACGCTTTACGAGCACCAAATTGGGGTCTAAAAGGCAACCTTATTGTAAATTTTATGGAGCGTGGAAACGATAGTTGTCCGGACTCAGTGATTGTGCCAAACATTCCGCTTATGCTATTCAACTGCTCCAAAACCAGTAGGATAGATTTAGTTTATTGAAACGTATTTGTAAAAAGATTATGTACAGAATAACATCGAATAAGTGTCTTCTTCTTTGCGACTACGATAAATAAAGGGAAGCCACGCATCACGGGAAAAGGAGGGGTGGTTAGGTCGTAGTGGTTTTTACATGTGTGTTTGTGAATACGGTACAATGGAACCCGTTGAAAATTACAAACTGATAAGTGCGTTGTAATCTAGGCAATGTTGATTTCCGGCTGGGAATGTAGAGTACGCGACTGGAGGCGGTCAAGCATGTCGAGTGGCTCGAATCGCTGCGGCGTTTGAGCAATCGCATCTTTCAGAGGCAGACGTTGGAGGACGGATTCGCCACCGGCAGGGTCGATCCACGGCCAGTTCTCGCAGACGGTCTCGGTGGGGTCTAGGGTGCACGCACGGCCGAGCACTTTCACACCTGAATTCAACAGAGTTACGCTGGCTCTTTCTTATTTGAAATACCTTCACGGGCAACTTTAGCCATGTACGGAATGAGCTTGTCATTCCACAACGCGATGAACCACTCGCGACTCTCTGCCAGAGACAGAGGGCACTGCAGGAAGATTCTTGGTCCAATGGTCACGTCGCGCGAGTTTGCTTTCTCGATAAAAGCGTTCACGGCGTTCAGGACTCGAGGCAGGAACTCGATCACAGGCTGGAGCGCAGCTGAGCACTGGGTTTCGCCGGAGTTCTCGGCTTCCGCGATGCGACGACGCAGGAAACGACCCATGTATTCTGAAAAATGACGGTGAATGTCACAAATTTTGGTCAAACAAGCTCACCTTTGACCGCATCCATGTGATTCGTGAGGTGGAACATTCGGAAGTTGTGGTGAAGCTGCATTTCAGGGAGCTGACACGCTCGATTCACGGTGCAGATGACGTAAGGACCTGAAGCGTTCTCTTCTCCGTTAGCATGGGCATCGGCGGAGGTGAACGCCGCCGAGAGCATCGCGATCCGGTGACGCTGGATGTTGTCGATGAGGATGACACACGTGGAGTTCGAGTTCAGGTAGCGATTCAGCTGTCCTTGTACCTCGGATAATTTCGAATCGTTATCGTCATCCGGGATCTGGATATCGTGGACAGGCGCCTGTTCGTTTGAGTCGATCTTTTTCGCAATGTATCGAGCCAACTGACGTCCGAGGTTCGATTTTCCGATGCCCGTGGCTCCAAACAGCAGCAGACGCCTGTTCTGGAAGAGCAGCTTGAGCAAGTGCTCAATGAAGCCCTTGGGAAAGAGGCATTCCAGCACCAGCGAGTCCACGGCATTTTGGGCGACGCCCTTGAGATGCACGCGAATGGTGGTCGTCGAGGTTACTACGTCCGACGGCTTCTGTTGAGGATCTTCTCCACTTCGGTCGCGGACGACGTTGTCAATCTTATAGCCGATGATGCTCTGACTGCAGTTCAGGCCAAGGGTCCGGGCATTGTCGATGTACGCGATGTATTCCTGAAATCGTCAAAATCAGGGTCAGAACAATGAGAGAAAGGCCTACATCGAAGAGCTTGAAAAGAAGCTTGTCGAGGTCATCCCAAGACATGTTTACGCTGGGAAGCGGAAGGCTTCCGATGTTCATTTCCTGCGAGGAGACGTCCTGGTTGCTGTTCATCAGTCCGGTCAGGTCGACCATAATGCAGACGCGCACCTGGCAGCCAGAATTGCCTAAAAGTCTTCTTGATCAGGACTTTCGAGGTTGCTTTGACGCTTACGTTTCGAGCCAAACGAGCGGCGATCTCGCGTGTTTGGAGGAACTTCATAAACCGGGTCTTCATCGTTCAACGCTCCCAGGGACTGCTGCGAACTGGCTCGGGAACAGTCGTTCCTGACCTTCATTTCAAGCATCACGTAGCTCTGCTTGAGCATCTTGTTCTCATTCCGTAGTCTCGCGATGGTCTCCTTGAGCACATCCACCTCGCGTGCCTTGTCCAGTGCATCGAGTCGGACATCTGTGAGCGCGCTGTCCTTATCCTCCAACTGACGCTTCAGCTCGTCCACTTGCACTTGGTCGAACTCGTCGAGTCTAAAACGTGCAGGATTAAACTAATCCCATCATCTGATCGCGTGTGTTCGTACCGAGTGGTTGAACCAGTAATCGGCTTAAGGCCATTCGTCTGCTGGTGCAGCGGGCTTTGCTCGACATCCGACACAGAACCGTTTTTGCCCGGTTTTTTCGTCTTCGAAAAGGCGCGGCTGAACGACGAACGTATCTGCAAAAAAACAGGCGTTTTACACGTTCGATTCGGCACATTGCTAAGAGTGAATTAAGTAGGCAATAAAGAAGAGACAACACGATGAAGAAACACTTTCGATGAACAGTCACACCACTACTCCGAGCAAATCTAACCTGACTGTCCATACTTGCGGTCTTTAAATAAGTTCCCATTAGTACAATTGTTAAGATTTATGGCTAAAACTTACCCAACTCTTCTTTCCCTTATTGCCAAAGCTGTTCAGCGACGATTTGTCAGTCTTGCTGCTCTTGCTCGAGGAGCTCATCGAGGAACGTTGACTGGCAACGCTTTCCATGGATTGATGCCGGAGAAGCTCTCCGGCGCCATCAGCGTTGGACTGAGAGTGGATGGAAGCTGATGAGGACAGTGGAGGGATGTTGATTCCAGCGTTGATGCTCAGGGAGTGGAGGTGGTCGATCTGGGAGCGGAGATTCTCGACTTCGGCTTGCTGAAAGTAGGAAATATCAAAAATCGCCCTCGGTGGCGAGATTTCAAGCGCAATCAGCCATTTACAGCGTCAGAGCTGAAGGATAAAAGGTCATTTTTAAGTGAAAAGACCGAAAAACAGCAAAAGAAAAGTGACGACCACAGCGAGATCGAAATCATCGTCTTCTACCGTAATCCAAAGTCGCCCTAAACTCAAAACATCTGCATTTGTGGCTCATTTTTAGGACAACATTTGGCAATATCAATATCAAAATTTCGATCTCATTTTTTGAGATATTTGAACGTCAATTTTCAGTTTGGGCCATTGCTTTCACGCAGTATGCAAGGCCAAAATCAGCTGCAATGAGCTAAAAAAACTAGACCCAAAACAGCTTCGCAGAAAACGACCCCACAAATGTGATCTTCCATACCTTCAGCTGAGACTTCATCTGTAGGGATTCCACATGCCGGACCATCTGCTGCAACTTGCTGTCGAAAATCTGGATCAGATGGTTGTAGCCATCGTGCTTCGCGGTGAGCTTCGAAATTGTCGTCCTATAGGATTCCATTTCCTTGTTAAGCTTTCGGATCTCTGCTTCGTATTTCTCTTCGCGCTAAAGAATAAACCAGTTAAAATGGCTAAATTTTCCACTTACATGTCCAACATAGGCAGATCCGGCAGAAGAAGCGAGCGAGAGCTGAGAACCGTGAGATTCGTGGCTTCCAGGAGGCGAAATCACTTTTCCCATCGTAGCGGCGTAAATTCCGTTCATTGACTGGGGGCTTTTGGGATGGATCACGCTTCTGAAACAGTCAAATTATAGATTAAAGCTTCAAGACGGTCACAAACCCTTCAGACAGCTTGTGGAGATGAAGATTCGGGTCACGAGGAACGAAATTCGCATATATTCCGTCATTTGGCTTCCGACCAGACAGCGGGCCTAAAAATTCGGGTAAAAAATCGTGAAAAAAGCTAGAATGAGAAGCGCGGATTAGGGTGCACGGGAACAGGACATGCTGAAGCGTTGGGAAAGCATAGTAGACACACACCATTTGTAGGTGAAGCGTTAGCCGAGAGGGTGTCCCGCTGAGGCGGAAGTGCTAACGAGAGTTTCTTCATCCGAGGCGACGTTGTCGGAGTCTTGGAAACGGTAAGCTTCGACTGCGACTTGCTTGAATCCCTTGCGGACTTGGCGGGCGTCGTGGTCAGATTGACGCAATCGATGAGGACCATCGACCGACTCATTCCGGAGGAGTTGGCAAGAGAGGTTGATTGAAGCTTCCGAGGCTGCTGTAGCTGTTGATGGTGCGGTTGACGAGCTGAACATAGCAAGCGGATAGAAAAAGAAGAGATAGAGTTTAAGTGGTGTGCAAAGAAGAGAGAACTGTGACCGTTAAAGAACAGTAAGCACTCTAGATGCAAGAGAAGCTCGAGGAGGCGCTCTACGCACTACGTCTCTATGAGCATTCACACGTTAGATGCTCGGAACCAGCAAAATAGACCTTAATTTCTGCCATTTTGCCTAGTCAAATTTAGCCATAAAATTGGTTGATTTATTCCACCGGAAATTAGGCTTTTTGGGAAGACCGTGACTGTTCCGAACACCTGTTAAAGCGAAGGCAAAAAAGGAAGCATTAACATACCCGAAACGCTGTGCCGCGAATGATCGCCAACCATGCCGTAGCCACTGTTTGTCATGTGCCGCGGCGAAATATGCATCGATCTAGCCGTGGCCGAGTCCACTCCAACATGGCCGGCGTGGCTTCCGTAGGCCGGAACCGCCGAACTGAGTCGGTACGGGCTTGAAGGTGCCGATTCCCCTCCGCCGCCACCGCCGTATTTGAGCAAATGACATTTCCGGTCAAGCGAGTGGTAGCCGGTCATCGACGGGAGACCTAAGAAAACACGGAATTAAGATACGATCTCATGCGAGTTTTTCGCAATTCTGACTCATCCCCTTTGAACCCGTCTTATCTACGCGACCGATCGGCAACAAAAAATCCCAAATTGATGATTAATGACGAAAATACCCGCTTACCATTTTCAGCCTTTTTTGGCGCCTTTTCGGAGTGAAACCGATCTGGCATAATTTGGCAATTTGAAGGGCAGGAAATGCACAAAAGTCTAAGAGCGGCGTCGCTTTTTCAGCCATTTTCTAGTCGATTCAAGCCTCAATACGCACGAAGAAAAAGTCCACTTCTAAACCCGAAATGACGTCAAAATCTTCTCCAAAGCAGCGACAACGGCGATGCAAGATGATCTTCTTTCACTACATTCCAAAAAGCCAAAGTCACTCTTCTGACACGAATTCGAGCTGTTTTGAGGCATGCAAGTAGCAAGGATTTAGCAGTACTGACTCATCCCCTTTGAACTAGACTTATCTACGCGTCCGATCGACATAGAAAAATCTCAAATTTATAATGACGAAAATACCCTGCTTACCATTTCCAGCCTGCGTGTGGTGATCTTGCCGACTCGGGAGCGCCCGCATCGATGAGCGGGAACTGGTGCTTCGGCTGATCGACAAAACGTCGCCGTCCTCACTCAGATTCAGCTGGGGCACGACGACCTGGCCGGTGTGATGGTAGATCGCATTTCCGTAGCCGTTGTTCTATAAAAGAAACCGATTAGTCGCGTAGTCTTAATCAAGGAAACATCAAGATTAGGGATGCAGCAGCGTACTTGCACTCATGTACAGATGCGAGAGGCGACAATTAACAAGTCGCGCAACAAAGCGTGCCGCCATCTGTCGCCTCGGCGCGTGACCTGCACCGACCGGACGCAGCTGTTGATCCAGCTTGCTCCCCTCAACGAGATCGCCTTTCTCGACAGCGGTTACAGGTGTCTCGAGAGAGTTGGAAACCGGAAAAATTGGGAAACAAGCTGCTGCGAACAACCGCATAAAGAGGGGGTTAATTTCTCATTCACTTCGAGCCGAGGCTCTTTTGACAAATTCATTCCCCCTCGTGAAGGGCCGTGGCCGTATTTGATCAATTCGCTTTTATGCGCCCGCGTGAGTACTCATTTCAAAAGAGATTGACGTTGATGCGTTCGGCAAGCTTAAAACTGAACCCACCCTGAAACGTGTCGCTGATGGCTGTATTGCCCCTCTATGCGCGAGCGGGCATGATAAAAGCGGGGAAGCAATTATACGAGGGTAAATTGTTAATTCGCCGCCAATTAAGCGTTCAAAACATTGCCCATGATAAACGTATGGGATAATTGCAGCGCGCTAATCAACCGAAATAATAATCCTATCACGGCGCGAGTGTCGCGCACTTGTCGGTCGACCACTCTGAGTGGTGCCCTAATCGAAAGCGGGCAGCGCGCGGGAAGTAGTTTAGATTACCGTTCAGGCACGCAAGCGTTGTCATGGCTACTTTGCAGAAAAGCGGCTAATCCGAAGGATAAACAGGGCATCACAAAGTATCAAACGGTCAAGGAGAAGCACTTGACGAACCTGTCGTGGCTGTAGTTGAGGGCCTCCGTTACCAGGAGTGCAAGCAACCCCACGTTGAGCGGTGCGGCACTTTTGAAGCAGTTGATCAATTTGTTCTTGTTCGTTCACTCGGCGTTGGCGGAAATCCGACAGTTTCCCGCCACCTCCGGCGAAGGCGCTGGCAGCCGCTGCTGCACTCATCGGATGGTCGGACAGGGAGCTGAAAAATGATTTATAAGTTTACGGCCTCATGATCGGATATGTGTGGATAAGAACAAGGGATCTAAATACAAGCTGGGAACCAAAATCATACATGCCACATTCAAAAAGCCAAAAAATGGCAAATTTGAGTGGTACGTTCGAAAATTTCCATTTAACCCAAGTTCGAAAAAGAGTTAAGGTTGAATAAATAGCTGAAGCTCAAAATTCACACAAAACACTCACCTTCCGGTCAAGTCGTCGGTGGAGATATCGTCGAAACTCTCCGAAATACCACTCGAAATTGAAGAACTGTCCTCGAAACTGAAATCTAGCGGATTAAACACCCAATAACCGTACAAATTATAAGTTATGTGCGCGAAATTGTAATTGGATATGCAAGAAAGGGCTTCGAGGCTTGATGCGATCGACTCCATACAGATAACCATCGCGAGCAACCAGGGACAATTCTGCAGTTCACAAGGAGAGGACGGACGAAACCGCCTTGGTGGGCGGACCCTCCTCCAGCCGGCGGCGGCAAGTCAGTCGGTGAAACTGTGAAAGCGAACCCGCCAAGTGAAATTTATGGAAAAATCATTCATCACATTGTCCGGAATTAGCACTCATGGGGCACTCTCTTTTAGTTATTACACGCGACAATGACAAAATGACCCAAGGAGCCAAGAAAGGTTCCCAGCGCCGACCGGTTGGTCAGCAGTCCTAACCTTGGGACGTCGTCTTTTTGTCTTTTCACCCTTTTGAAACAAATGAAACGTGATGGACATAAAATATAAGAAAAGCCAAAAAAGGCAGCAAGCAAGAGCGGAGACCTTGCTCGCTGTTCACGCTGAAGTGACACAATACAATATAATCATTAGGATCATAATTCCAGGCGCGACTGACATCTGCGTCGTCGGGCTGCGCTGCTGAGCCTAAAGGTCACCTGCTCGCCGGGGCGACTACGCGTTCTCGGACAAGAGTGCCGAAACATGTCCACTTGACGCCGCGAGACTTGCACTCGGCTCGGATTACAGGAGGCTGTGGCCCGGTCAATCTACTGTCACCAAGCGGCCTAATCAAATATGGACAATGCAGGGTGAGCGCGCGAGAGGGAAAAGGTTAATTGACTTCCGAGGATCGGGTCACTTATTCCATCAAAGGTGGGAAGGGTTAAAAGTATATGCTGCCAGAGATCGAACCCGTAACGTGTTAAGCTATCTGTTTAACCGTTGTTGCATGTTAAGCTATCTGCTTAACCACTAGGCTATCCACAACAAAAAATAACTGTAAGAAACTGTAAGTACAAGTTAAAAGTATTTTTTGGCAAATGCCATTTTGAGGAGTTTTTCACTTACCGTCTGGACCTCGTCGGCTGATGCCGCATCCGCTGAATAAGCTTCTCATAGTAACTCATGAGACTCAAACTTCCGAGCTAAACGAGTTCTTAGAGATCGTCGTGACTAACGGAGGACTACTAGGTTCCGACACAGTTGGCACTAAGTGCAGGAGGAAGAGACAATGCGGCAATTGACGTGCGGGTGCAAAAGAATTGATTATGATTGTTATTATTGTTCAAATAAGGGGCCGCCACACGCAGCAGCTTGGTCCTGCGCACTCGCTGCTTCTTCCTCAGCTGCAGCACCACCTCCACTATTGTCCATACATGGAAAAGTCGTAATAATTCATGTGCTTAAGTCTACAACCACGGGGCTATTCGCGCGTGTGTTCAGCGCTAGCGGCAACCGCACGGCACGCGTGGTCCTAGTGACCACCGCTCAAGGCACTGTGAGGAGGAAAGGAGAAGGGTATGAGTCAACGGCCATTAGCTGAATGAGGCCCATTGGTTCATTTCCAAATTTGCATACACAATCAATAGCGAAAGACCGAGAACCGCTGCCTCAACGGCGTTTACCCGCGACCCTAAAACGGGCAACAATGAGCTGCAAGCTGATCGAGCTTGGCCGACTATAAACAAACATGAAAGCTTAATTGCGGAGAGTATAAATTAGCATAAATTGAGAGTGAAATGCCAAGGACGCGTCCTTAAGCTGACTAAGAGATTGGATTTCAAGGCCTCGGACCTAGTTCCATTCCAAAAGAATTCCAAAAAGAGGGATGCTTGAATGACCCATGTAAGCCAAAAAAGAAACAAACCAAAGTAAAAAGGTAAAAATAGAAAGTGAGAACAAAAAGAAACGGAAATGGCAGGATTCCGGGAAAGACCTTGGACTGGGATTTTTCGCATAAATGAAGTAGACCAGGGCGGAACGATGAACGCGGAGCAATTTGACACTCGTATAAGAGGCAAATGAACAGATCTCTCCTCACAACTCAGCTCACTTGCGATGGAACGACTGTTCATAATAAAAACGACCAGCACGACGTGTGCGCTGCGACAGTCTCAGAACTCGGTCTCTTTGCCTGTCGCAGAACACCATAATTATGCAAATTAGGAGTTTCTAATAATAGGGAAGTTGGCTCTGGGTGACTGGTACCAAAAGGAGCACAAACCTCGACGGAACTTCCTTCCGCCCAAAACTTTTCCCAGAGCTCAAAGAAATTGCTCTCCGCTTGTTACCGCTTCACTCAACGGGGCGCTACCACAAAGTTGCAGCATACTCAGACACGCAATCGTTTGCGTGTGTCCATCTTTGGCGACTTTAAATTTCATTAACGCCACGGCTTTAACAAAGAACTACTACTCTCACCGCGCGCGTTAGTAAAAAGCGGCGGAAAGGCGCAAAATGAAAAACGCAGTTTTGTGGGTGTGTGTGATGAATAATGGAAAAATGCTACGAGAGCGCGAGGAGTGGGGTTGTTAGGTGCCCGAACCTCAAATGGCGACTCCGATGACCTCGCCGATATCAACTGCAAGTGTGCGCAACGGGTGATACAAAACAAACAGATTTATAATCTGCCAAGGGTGACGATGATGGTGTGGTGCAGGTTGGGGGTTGTCTGAGTTTTTCTCAGAGTCTCTTCAGTGGTGAAAACCCTCTTATCAGTAAACGCTTTAAAACATAAAAAATATAAATAAAAAACTATAATTTTTTTTTGAATTTAATAGCACTGCTGTTAATTGGATATGAAGCCTTGACGCACAGTGAACTAAGTTACCAATTACTAGAATGACATTTACAGGTAGCGAATGCTTAAGTGAACCACTTTCACACAGAACCACTTAATCACAAGCCAAGTCATACTAATGCCAAAACCTCGCCTCAAGAGCCAAGTAATTAAAAAGAAAGCGGAGAATAAGGCATTAAAAGATCTGACCATAAGCATAAAACCTCTTGACGAGCGAAACTTCACACAGATCGCTTTCCTGCCTCCATTTCCCACAACCGCCACCAGCATTGCCCACAAGAGCCATTCGGGCACCGCGGGGCTACTCATCTGCCTTCGGGCTACGTAAAAAGTCATTTTCTCGCGGATTTAACTCCCTCTCCTATCTCATTCACGCGCGTTTCCATCACATCAACTCGCCCTCATCACACACGCACATTGCCAACTTGTTTATGTACTGCACGCAAGGCTGCTACTGGCGTCAACGCCACAGCCGTCGCTGCAAAAGGATTTTGTTTTTGTTGTTGTTGTGGTCGTTGAGGTCCTTCTTCTTCTCGTAAATGCCGACGATGTCGATTTGCTCGATTGCGTCCACTCCTCGACGCTTGATGTGTGCTGGAGTAGAATAAATACTAGGAGGAACCAACGAGAAGAGATGAGAAGAAGAGGAATTGATCGGATAAAGATAAAGCACGTTCTGAGTAATTAGGACCAGAGCCAACGGAGAAGTGAGGGACAAAGCCTGGTTACGGCAATTAATCGTCGAAAGCGATAAGATCGCCGCTGGCCACATTAGCCGCACATTGCGTAAATCAATCGCGCTTTTCTAGCTAGCAATCGTGCGTGCTTTGGGGGACTAATGATCGTTTCGATAATTACAAACGGCAAAAAATTCTAATGCAAAACTCTCGCTCTCAAAAACTCGAAAACTCTTTTATGCGGCTTGTTTTACAATATCTAAATTCGAATAGCGTTAACTAACCTGTCATTGAAGTCGTGATGACGGTTCCTCATGCTGTGACGAACGGCTTCGATGCCTTCTCGGAATCGCGCTTGCATCTTACGAGCGCAGATCGACAGTCCACCTTCGCTCATGTACCCGCTGGAGGAAGAGGCGCCTACAAAAGTGCACTTTACAAAGGAGCCGAGATTAAGACATGATCTGTCTTCACGGTCAGCTCACTCTTTGTGACCGCCGCACACTGGGTAATTAGGAGGATGCCGACACCGCGCGTTACCGCGACATAAGGTGGAGAGGCAAAAGTCAGGAGCAGTTGACAAGGCTGTCAAACAAAAGGTGGTTCCTGGTAATCTTGCAATTGACCTGCATGTCACTTTTTGACGTGCGTTATATAGGTTTTTGCACTTTGCTTTCTTGGTCTATTAGAAAACAAAAAATGTTTAATTTGGCCTAAAGAAAAACTTGCAACTAGCTTGAAATACTTCATTTGGTCAAACACTCAATAAGCAAAATGTAAAATGACTTTTTAATTTAATCTACAAGTTTAAAAATGCGAATTTATTAGATTACAATTTAATTTAAAAGCGTTAAGTCTAAACTGAAATGTGAATCGATGCGACCAAAAATAAATGTATGAGCGCCCCCAGAATTGAAACTCGAATTATGGTTTTCTTAAAGGTTATACTACACAAACAACAAATGACACATGACATCACAGGCCACTTTTGCTTTATGCAGAGTCATTTGTTATTTGTAAAAATATGACTCATTGTTGAGGCGTTTTTGTAACTGTAAACTCAAGCGCTAATGGTGTTTTGACTACAACCGCCTCCATTTTCAAATTCGCTTATTTTTTAAAGCAAAGTTTTCCACAAACTTTTGCTCCTGACTCACGGATCGAGATCAAATAGTGTGATATGACTTACCAGGCAAAGCGGCGTCCGGGAAACTGAGAGAGTCTCCTTCTGAATGGTATCCAGACGGCTTTTTGGCCAGCGCAGTGAATTGTTGTCGAAACCGAATCCAGAGAGTCCTCACTAGTGGAAGCGTCCGCTCCGTAGCGATGATCGTTTGGCGCAACTGAAACAACCGGCGTCTAATCGGATATAGCACGACAGTTGAGGACACATGTCGGTCCTAATTTGATATAAACACTGTACACAGCCTACATGACACGACCCACATAATTCCCCTTAATAAGACGCGACAGCTTGTCCACATCCCTACTAATTTGGTTCGGTTAATTCAGTTATGACTCTAAATTAAACAACTGACTAAGGGTTAGAAAGCCCAAGGAAGAAACTAGAGCAGAACGTTCAAGAGTTTTTTAGCTATTAATCACGGCAAAAAGCCGCGAAGAAAACAAAACTTCTCACGCTCATAAGCTCACGAGTCGGCGTTTTATCGGCGTTTTGGTGACCAGTTTTGGGACCGAAAAAACGAAGCCACACAACAATCAAATTTCGGAGAGGCAATTAGCCGCCCGAGGGAAACAGGAAGGCGCGACCCGATGTCGATCACGACGATGGCAATTGAGAGGAAGGAGATGGTTCTCCTAGTAAAAGACGCGAATATCTTTATCTTCCTCTCGCCAGCAGTGACACCTGCGCAGTCATAGACAGACAGACCATCGACGGTTGCACAAAATCAGCGTGGTGGCCCCCCGCGCGCTGAGGAATACAATAGAGGTGTGAACAAATGACAGCGCAATTGCAGTTGGCGACGACGAGAAGCCAAGCCTAGGACACTGAAAAAGCTGTTTAGGCAAACAAACAATAGGCGCAATGGACTTTGCATAAGAGCTTTGTTTGGGTAGAGGAGATCGCCCATTATGCTTGTGGTTTTACAAAAAAGAGATCAAAGTAATTTTAAAGTGAAAATTGGTGGTCTGGGCGGCGAATCGGACTTTTGACCTCCCACGCAACAGTCTAAAGCCGTAACCATTATATCCACACAGCAATATCGCTAAATAATCTTACATAGTACAGATATATCTGAAGGTCAAAATGCTACTTTTTAATCATTGAATAAAGTTTTTTTGCACATTTGTCAAGCTTATAATATCCCATTATTGTCCATACAAAACTGTCAAAAGCTTTCAAAACGACTATGAAGGGTCATGACTTATTTGTTTTCATTCCGAAATTGTAGTCACGATCAAGTTGTTTTGGTTTCTGTTCTTGCCAGTTCACGCAAAATTAATTTGTTTATTTTTCGTTTGAGTGATTTGCATGCTAAGGCTGCAGCTGCTCCCCTCTTTGGTTGCATGCTTTTCTTTGTGCATTCTCTTGTCGGACTTGTGGTTTTTCAATAAATTCCAACGGAATTCTGAGAACTTACAATTCAACGACGCCCGCTTCGCGTATTCTGGAAGCTTCATCGGCGGCATTGGCTGCACTGGGGGCATCTCGTCTCTTTGCGGAGCCAAGTCAGCGACTGTCACGTGGTTCGAATCGAAAGTGGTTTCGATTCTACTTGTGGTTCTAAGTGGAACGGCTGGCCTGAAATAATGTAAACGTATAAATTAATTTAAATATAATTTTAGGCCTACTTTGGTTTTTTCTCCTCCTGGTTTGTTTCTTCGGCTGAAGATCGGTCATCGGAGGATTGTAGATAACACTTCCAGCGTCAGAATCACGGCTTCCGAAGCAGTAGACGCGTCGCTGTGTTCGGCGGGGTTCTCCTTGGTCTTGGCTGCCGTGAACATAGGACTCACAACTCCAACTGTGGGACTCTGAGCAGAAGTGGTAGTCACTTCGGCCGGAATGGATGCTACGGATTTAGCATTGGGATTGCGCACAGTCGGCGTCTTAAAGCATCGGCGGCGAGGGAGGATGGAGGCGCGAAGGAGGCTGCAGTTTGGACTTCGATGGAGCGGCGATTCCTTTTACGGACGGCGAGAACTGGTTTGCACTCCTGTAAAAGATTGAAATGATTGTGATGGAACACAAATGAATACTGCACAGAACATATTACTAAAAAAAGTAACTTGAAATCAATATTTAACTGCTTAAAAATTCAAAAATAATTGAGATAATTGTAGGAAAAACTCATCAAAAATTGCTGTCGTGTCCAACGACGTCTCTCGACCACATACTTATAACCAGGATTAATTGCAATCTTTTTGTTGACGTTCGGAGTAGCGACACCGCGCGGTACGCCGAACGCTTTCATCAAAACTGTTGTAAATAGGACAAAGGCGAGTGTCAAAAATGATTGTTCGAAAAGCCTCCGTTGGTCAGAGATTAACTAACCGAACCGTTCGTGCAGAGAAATAGCAGTTGTCAAAAACCCTCCGACATTTTTTTGTTGGGTGTTCTTACCTGAAGCGGACTTGAGACCACCGGCGGACTGGTAACTTTATCATAGCCGTTCGAGCTAGCACTGCGGGAACTTGTCGAGGAACCGATTCCCGATGATGCCGATGACGAATTGGTGCCGGTCTTGGACGTGTTCGAGTTGATGCTCATTGAAGAAGATTCGGCGCTTGAAACTGGACTGTTGCTGCCGAAGCCAACATAAGCTGAGTCTTCCTCGCTGCTTTTGGAGAGCCTCTTCTGGTCGTGGTCTTCCTGGACCTTTGGAATACTGTTGTTATTTCCACTGGTCTTCATTCGACCTCCCAAAGGCGTTGAAGTCTCCGTTGACAACATCGTGGGACGAATCGCTGGCTGAAA
The DNA here is from genome assembly GCA_000757645.3 of Steinernema carpocapsae. Taxonomy (NCBI): domain Eukaryota; kingdom Metazoa; phylum Nematoda; class Chromadorea; order Rhabditida; family Steinernematidae; genus Steinernema; species Steinernema carpocapsae. The sequence continues at coordinate 308,778 of CM016762.1, forward strand.
TGTGGACGTACTTAGAAGGCATAACTCACGGCGTTATTTGGGAAAAGTGTCACACAAATCACCGAAAAACGAGATGTGAGGCGCTGTCGGCGCGACGAAGCCTCTCTTCCACAACGGCGACGCAATGAGCGAACAGGGCAGCGCCGTCGCAGCGCCGCTTTTCGGACTGATTTCCCCGAAAGTGAAAGAACATATGTAAACAGCTGTACTCTTAAATATCACAGCCTTAAAATTATCTCATCTTCGAAAGACCGGCGCTGGGACCAGATTCGACAACTTTTTGCCTAGGCTCTAGGACCATTGGGAGAAGAACGACAAAATGCTGCTGTGGTTCTTCGCACTCGTTCCCCCGTCGCGTTTCCCCCATTTAAAATTTCCGATTTATCTCGAAACATATATGGAGCCTTTGATGAGGCCTCCTTCGCTCTCCTCCGTTGTCTTTAGAGAGAAGGTCCTCAGAGAATCAGGACAAATTACGTCAACTTGTGGTTCGTCCAAAAGTGAATCCGCACGACGTTGGTCCACAAGATGCGCGCTGTGATAAGAACAGAACAATCCCCTTGGCGAGCGAGTGGTGTCCATTTTTGCGACTTTGGATAAGACACCGAACACGGACATTGTGTCATTTACGGTTTGGGTGGCGTCATAGGCTTGCAAACAAATAAAAAAAACGTTGGAATCAGGAAAAGCAAATAACTGGTCACATTCCAGATCTCAAGCAAATGAGGGCGAAATTTCGAAACGTCGAAAGTCGATGGATGACTGTTTGGAACATAGGGTTTTTGAAACACTAAGAATGGAACCGAACCTGTTTTAGCGAACATTGCTTTTTTAAAGTTTGCTTGATTTATGGAGGACTGCTCAGCTGTCAGCTGACGATTGTTGTCAATTTTACAGTTTGAAAATTAAATTTTAATTTTGTTTAAATTAAAAAATGCAACTTTTTGACATAATTTTTATGTTTTTAAAACTACGTTTAATAAGTGACATGTTGCAAATGACAAGATGCAACTTGAAAACCCAAATATCAAAAATAACCCCCAAACCCGTTTCAATTTTCTCAAATTACCCTTCGCATTAACCGCTTCAGTGAAAGTTTCAATAGCTACTTACCTTAGCGGTCGGAGTCTTTAGCCCTGTAGTCTTAGGCTTTAGCAATGACGAATTTGAGGTCGACCGTCTTGTGGTTGAGGGCGACGCATCGTAACGTTGCTGTTGCTGGGAAAGTTGTTTCGGCATGAACATGGGAATGGTTTGAGCGGGTGGCGCAAGAGGAGGCAAATTTGAAGTGGTAGTCGAAACGGTCGTCTGCGCCGGAGGAGCTGCTGGTGCAGCAACTGCATTCTTAGCTCCTTTTTTCTCTTTTGAACCACCTCCGAAGAATCGTATTTTCAACATCTTCGAATCGCGAGTTGGCGTAGCAGAGATATTGCTAGAAGAACTCAATTTTGATGACACACTCTCCGGCGGTTTGAGGCCAGTAGCTGGAGATGAAGAGACCGGAGTTGACAGTCGTGACTTGGAGGGAGTGAATTGAGGTTTTGTAATCCCGGAGCTGGAGGAAACCGCTGAGGGAATTGAGCTATAGGTGGCCGACGAGACTATAGAACTGCTGCATGAGGACGTAGCGGAATCGCCATTGTTGTTTAGACTGAAAAAAATTCACAACGGTGTCAGAACGCGGCTATAAAACGAGGGTTATTACTTGTTGATACGTGAAGAGGGCGGTTGCAAACGCGACGAAACAGCGGCGGCGGCGTTAGTGCCTGCACGGACCAAGCCCCTATTCGGAAGCTTTGATGCTCCGGTTGATTTTGTTTGGTAGGCGGAAGAAGCGGTCGACGAGCTCGACGACGGTGCCCGGAGAGCCGATGGAGCGGCGAGATTACCGGCCGGTCTTCGGTTGTCCACTGCAACAAACAACAAAACAGTCAACAAGTGGACAGGAAACAACCGCCGCTGGCGATAGGGAGGTGAAGGGGGGGAAAGAGGAAGTGGAGGGAGGGGAAGCAGACAGGCACACCCGCTGCGCGCCGTGCGCTCCATTGACCTCAGCATCGTTTTTTTACAATAAAAAGAGGGCCATTTTATCGGGTAATCGGCAATGATTTATTGTTGTTCGATTGTTTTCGCGCACAGTAAACACTCACAGACAGCTTCAGGTGCTGAGCTTGCGGCTGGGAAGGAAGTGCTTAAAGCTTTAAAGGGATCATTATGTGACTAATCTTATTGGCTGACCTTTGTTCGACAAAACAACAAGAAACTTAAAATTTTGGTTTTTTTCTTAAAGGGACACAGACATCGCATTTTTCGTTTTCGTCGTTTTTTGGGTGCACGGATCGCGCTCATTTCTGGGGCAGGGGGGTTTTCGAAGGCGCTGATCACGATTCTGGCGTCGGAATGGCGAGAAACGGCTTCAGGACTGCGCAATATGGCAAAGTTAGGATAAGACAAAATAGAGAATTTTACCAGTCATTGAGCGGTCCCGACGCGACAATCCTGATCAAGACGCACTCGCTTACAGTGAAAACAGTAATCTGGCCTTTAATCGAGTTTTTTGTGTTCATCGCGTTGTGGCGACGTGTTCAATCAAAAATCCTATCGAGGTCCTACAAGAAACTTCACAACGCAAAGAAACTCGACAATTTTGACCGCGAAAATTGCATTCCATCGCAGCCGACCGCGATTGTACAGGGCAGTAGCGTCGGGACCGCTCAATGACTGGTAAAATTCTCTATTTTGCCTTATCCTAACTTTGCCATATTGCGCAGTCCTGAAGCCGTTTCTCGCTATTCCGACGCCAGAATCGTGATCAGCACCTTCGAAAACCCCCCCGCCCCAGAAATGAGCGCGATCTGTGATGGTGCGAAAAAACGGTGACCGTGTCGTGTCCCTTTAACTAAAAAATGAAAATTTTTAATCGTTTTAAATTTAGAATTACAACCGAAGTTCAAACCTAATCCCCTCTATGATAACGGAGAGTTGTGTATGTGTGTGTTTTCTGTTCGCCAAAGTCTTTAGCGAACAGAAACAGCACAGAATTCAAAGGTTGCCACCGGGATTCGAACCCGGTGTGACTAACCACTTCAACATACGGTCTTTAGTGGTGAAGTTGCAGAAGTTAGCTACATCAAGACTGCGTTCAGCATTTTTAGCCCATGAAAATGCAAGGAAAAGCACCATCTTTAAAATTTAAGTGTGAAATTCGGCTGCATAGAAAAATAGCAGCACCCTTGAGCAAAAAATTCTTGCACACAAGCCAGCCGCAAGCAACTCAAAATCCAAAAATTTCAAAATTAGGATTGCGCAGTGTGTTTTACGTCAAGCGTTATTGTTGACGTAAAATATAACCCTAAGACTTTCTAAAATTCTTACTCCTTAAAGATTTCTTGGAATTTCAACGTTTTCTGAAAGTGACGTTTATTATAAATACGTAGATCTTGACTATATAAACATGCATTTTTACAGTAACAGTTTTGGTACAAATTAAGGAAAATAAAATAGAGAATCAAGACCACGACGTTGGCCCACTCACCCATAGCCTTCAATAATACGAATATGAAAAGAGAGGGAAACCGCCGCGTGGGTCCTCCATTACATAACGGTAAAAATTAATTAATCTGCACGCAACTGCAAGCAAGAAAGAGAAAGCGCAAGCAAGACCGCGCGCATTGACTGATGTCAGTGAGGCTGTGAAGTGCTTTAATTAGAAAAGCTCTCCGAGACGGATGCCCAAGAGATGTCCACTGCACCGACTCCCTCACGCGTGAGGCTCTGGGGTTGGGGCAGTGTGCGAGAAAGGCGTGAGATGACACTACGCAACGGCACTGCTAATGTGGGTTGTCTTCGTTGGGGGCGACGGGAGGGACAGCATTAAATAACTGTTAGTTTGGCAGTAAACCACAAATGAGTAGCAGCGGCAAAATGGCTTTTTGCGGCCGCCACGACGCCACAAGAGAGGAGGACGACATTGAATTAAGTAAGCGAAAAACGGTTCCAGATGTTTCCTTTGGCGCCCATTGAATTCGTTGCGCGTCGGCGACAAATCAGCAGCTCCGTTAAATTATTTAAAGCCACAAAAAGTGGGAATGGAATTGGCCTTGTTTAAGCGGATAACCTACGGTTTGAAAAAATTGCTAATGAGTTTTTTATCTAATAGCGTCTTTGCAAATGTAACCAATTTTTTAGTGTTAGCAACACTTTTATTCTTTAAGCTTCTGAAGGTTTTAAAACATTTCAAAAATAGTTTTTTTAATAGAATTATAGAATTTTTTCTAACAGTTTAACGGTATATGTCCTAACAAGCATTAGTTAACATTGTTAACCACCCACAAGCGTTTTATTCCAATTTTTGAAAAAAGTTTAGCTGAGGGCAACTGAACCTTAGAACCTAAAAATATGCTTTCTGTTTACAAAACAAGTTTTCAAAAACCCGTACCAGGAGCTTGGTTAAGTCTCAAAATAAGACACGGGAAAGCGATTAATTATTTTTTAGTTTTTTATTCAAGTTTTAATTTTGCAGAATATTGAATTGACAATTTTAGGTTTTGGGTAAAAGGTAGCTTGTACTATATACTCAAAATAGTAGAATTAACGACCATTGCGTCCTTTAAAAAGCATTCGTGAATAATATGAAATCATAATACGCAAATTGGACATTCAATATAGCCTTTAGCATATCAATCAAAACGCGGTGGTATCTGATGACATGAAAAGCGGTTCGCAGCAAACGCGGGGAACGGGCGGATTAAGTGAGGCTGTGTCAGGAGCACTAGCACAGACTAACGAGCGGATTATACCTTTCAACTGCGAGATCTTTGAAGGAGGAGTCAGCTTGGTGAGCGCTGATGTCGATGGAGGCTGAATCGACGACGCAGAAGGCCGATACGCCGAAGGCAGTCTGAAAACGAAGGAATGAGTATGAACTGTATTCGGAGTCGCGGGGTGGTCGGGAGTGGGTGGAGGACAATTGAAGGAGATCGACGCCACTTATAAGTGAATAAGTGGATTGGATGAGGAGATAAGGTTGCTCAAAGTCAGTCGAGTGCAGACGGCTTTTGACGAGATTAGCATGTGCGAGGTCAAAGGACTCCTTATATCTCAAATCTATCTGGACTAATCTTTGGAAATTTGTATAATTAAGCATTTGAGCATTTGAAAACAACCAATTTTTTTTTTAATTTGTAACTTTTAATCCTTCCTTGTCTGTTTAAAAATTCGCAGCACATATTAGACGATTAAATCGAAACTTGAGCGCAACAGAATTGCGCCAACAACTCGGCTCAAATAGCCAAATTAATTAAAAACGCACTCGAGGGAAAAGTTTTAATTGACGCAAAGTACGACGGCACGAAGGCCATTTTGCATAAATACGAAGCGCAACGAAAATTAATGTCTTACTTGGAGGTAGTCGGAGGCATGGCCGATGCGTTCGTCGACAAACTACTCGGGGTTGTCTGCTTTTTCAGGCCAATGGCAGAATTTTTGGCTGGTGTGTTTCCTCCCCGAAACTCCGGAGGAACTTTCGGCGATGACGGCCCGGAAGGCCGACACAGCTGAAGTGCCTTCTGCTGCTGCTTAAAATGGGACAACGCGTAGAGAAGACTGAGCACGGAGCCTAGTTGGCCTTCGCGTAAATCTGAAATTGAACAAACTTTTAAACATCTTTAAAGCAGTCCTCAAAAATCTTTAACAAAACGCAAAAAATGGTAAAAAGCATTACATTTTTCGACCTCCAAAATTCAGTTCTAAAATGCAAACACAGCATCTCGTTTTGTTACGACAGATCGCGCACGTCTATTTCGGTTTTTATACCTCTGCCCGAATTCGTTTAATGAGTGTGATTCCGTTAAATCCGTCGCTCCTTAAACAAGAAAAGAGAAAACAGAAACACTCGGAAGACAACCGGATTCAGACGGGATCAATTATGGTTTTGCTTGTCGCTTCTTCCGCCACTCAGCAGACAAAAAATTTGTCGCTTTTTGAGAAATTATCGAAAGACAGCGATTGTGCGCGAAATTCCGAATAAATCAAACGTCTTTTCCGAAAGGTCATCTTGGCGACAGTGATCGATGGCACCGGTGCGCGGCGACAAGACGACAAATTCGAGAAGGCGACAAAATATCCTTGTAGCGCTATTTTGCACGTTCTTCACAGGCTGTTTTTATAGTAGTCACAAAAAGTGACAAAAAAACGTCTCAGGGCGACCCTCAAGAACTAGAAAATGCTTTGAAGAGAGCAGCTGCCCCTTTGGTCTTGCGTTTTGCCCTCGGAACGTTGTCAGCGAGAGGACGAGAGCACGATTGCCGTTCGACGACAACGATTATACGGAGAATAAACGTCTTAAATTTGCTTCATTTTCGTAAACTTTCAACGCCTCATAAAATTGCAACTGACCGCACAAACAGGTTGCCGCGGAACAACCATGTAATTATCGCAATCAGCGTGCATGTAAAGGTCTTTGAACTGCGCGGAATGAAGGTTTTGACAGGTTGGAAACATGAGGAAAACATGGTTTTGACAACGTGACAGTTCGTAACAAAATAACAAAATTATAAAAAAATTTTACTACAAAATAAATTTTTTGATTTTTTATAATTAATTAATTTAAATAATGTCGTAGGTATTTAAAATTATGAAAATAGAATTTTGGAAACAAAATTGTTACGAATTAATCACAAAGTTATTTTCAAACTGAACTACTTAAAACCAAAAAAGTGAGAAAGTTGTAATGGTCAGTTTAATACAAAAAATTCCATACGGATACGGACCCCATAACGAACAGTGAAGCGGCACGCGCGAAGACACTGGCGATAAATTATGACAATGCTCAACGACCCGTGATTATGCATACTGTTGAATATATACATATAGAGCGGAGACGCTGACGACGTCGTTGGCGTATATAGACGCGCCGGGGACGCGTTCTTGCATGACTGTACGGTGTACGGAAGGCGGGTGCGAGCATGTTTCCCACGTCCTTAAGATGATGGTCACCCTGAGGGTGGTGCAACAGAAGCGTGAAGATATGACAACCCGCCGCTAATCGAATTAGGCGTGAACGCAAATGAGTGACAAGAAAGCGCAAAAAGGGAGGAGGCATCAAGGACATCATCGCACGCCACTTTTTGCCATTTGTTTACAAACTTCTCTTTTAGTGGCTTTGGTTTCAAATCGAGTTTCAAAAAAGTGCTCAAATTTAAAAGGCTTTACAAGATTTTGGCACTTTGTATTTGACTATTTTCAAGACTAATTTTGAATTTACTATGTTTTTTTTACAAAATTAACGCTCTCGCGCGTAACACTGCAAAAGCTAAATTTCTGAAGTTGCCGTATGGCTGCTGCTTGGACGCATGCTGCATTGTATGACGTTCTCATGCTAGCCAAAAAGCCGAATTTAGTCTAGGTGTAACCAACTTAAGCTGCATAGTTATCAATTGCCGTATGGTGTGGTGGTTAGTCTTACGGACTACCGCACATGGTGTCACGGATTCGAGTCACGATTCACGCTGGCGGCAGTTGTTTTGTGTACTGTTTCTGTTCGCTTGAAAATTTTGGCGGACGGAAAACAGACACACACAGCTCTCCGTTATTTTAGAAAAGATAAGATTCAATTAACGAAAACTAAGTAAATCGAACAAAAGCCAACAAAATAATTTTTAGGTCACTGTTTTTGTACAGCAGCCAATTCTTATAGAAGAAAAAAGCCACTCTGAGCCAAATGATCTCGACTTATTTGCATCCAATCAAAGAGGATTGCGAACTAATCTTGAATGTGAACCGAACGGACACGAACACCGTTGTAGATCCCCTCGAGGGGGATCTCAGTGTCTTGAGGAGGAAGCCAAAGTCGAAAAAAACGACAGTCCATTTATCACAATCCACTGGACGAACAGAGCCGTGTGGCACTTTGCCACCCACTTTTCCCGGATTAATCAAAGAACCATAAACTTTTTGGAGCGCTTGTGGCGTCGTGACACTGGCCTGTGGCCCCACCGACTTGAAAAAACGACTCTCAAAACCTTGCAGCCAAACAAAACAAATTCCCAAGTGCGAGCTTCGCGCGCGCAAGACGCAAGGCGGGAAGCTTAGCTGGTTGGCTAGCGGGCCATAAATTACCGGATAAATTCCTTGATATATAAATTTGTGCGTCAGTGACAGAGCGCATAAGTCAAGCGGAGGCATTTATACAATTTATTCGTGAAACTGAATCGATACGTTTTTGACTGCCAAAAAGAGACGGGCCATTGGGTTTTTCGGGTTTGGCTATCGGACTTTTTTGAAAGCAGGCGGTCACCTTCAGTAACAAATTTCCAGGACTTTTGAAATTGTGAAAAACACACAAAAACTAAAATGGTAAAAAACGTTCTGAATTCTTTTAAAATAAATTTCTAAACTGGCTTTATTAATTAAACAACTTTTCAAGAGCTTGAAACCATTTTAAATGTAACAAGCAAAAAACCAACCTGCTGCTTGAACTTGAGAAACATTAACACCGAGCGTAGCAAGATACTTCAAGCACCTATCTATGCATTCGACCTAAAACAGAAAAATACATGTACAACTTACAGAACACGTAAACAGGTGAATAAGAGAAAAGATACGAAAGGGGTTGCCATTAATGTGTTTCCTGAATAGCCTTGTGACGGCTTTATGAAAGGAGATCTCTCGCGAATTGTGAATTATGCACAATGTATTTTGGCCCAAGAATGGTTTGAAGCTGTTCAATTCGTTCACTAAAGCGTCAGCGGTGCCGCTTGCAATGATAGGCAATCGCGCACGCGGTTCAGCACCAAAATGAGATTGGGTTCGTGGAGCGCGCGTAAGAACTATTCGGCAGTTGGAGACGCGCGCAAATGCAAAACAATTACCCTTAGCACACCCGCACCATTTGCTAATCCTACCAAATGAGATCATAAAGGGATATGGAATAGATCCACCAAGGGGCTTGGCAAACCCGTAAGCGTCGTAGCGCTCTTCTTATGATGACAGCCCCGGAGGCAACTTAAGGTGTCCTTTGGTAATGAGGCCTGCTTGGGTCATCTTTCATTTTGCCCAGCCGTGTTTGCCTGGCGGTGGATGAAACTTATAAATTTCAGCCGATCGGCAACTGATCATTGCCGATAATCTATTGCGAGCTGTCGCTTCCAAGAGAGTGCACCCTATCCAAGGGCCACTCGAATCAATCATGCGCGTGACGCAATTTTCGCATAAGTGAAGAGTCTCAGTAATTTTTTTAAAAGAGGGAAGTATAAGACTTACCGATGTCTGACCGTTCAGGGAACAGAGAAGGGTTTCACGGGATGCTGATGAACAGTCGGTCGGCGGCTGAAAATGAGTTGTTTAAACATAAAATGTGGTTTACCCTACAAACTCAAATGCGATATATCCGCGCGTTAAAAAATTCAAATTAAAAATTGGAGGAACAGGAAATACTCAGCATCTGCATTTTAGTCAAAATACATCTTTAATAAAAAGCTTAAAGCTTAAAATGTTTTAAAAACATTTTTAAGACCGTGAATAGAAGCATTTACAAGTAAGCGTCTAAAACACAAAACGCAACTTAAAAGTTTGTGTTAATTTTCTTTACGAATCACCTCTCTAATAAAGGAGAGCTGTCTGTCTGTTTTTTCTCCGCCGAAAAGTCTAGCGATCAGACAAAACATAGTGGAAATCAAACGCGTGACCCATCGCAAGACCAACCACTTCACCATACGGTCATTAAAAGTGAAACTGTTCATGTTGGCTACACCATGACTGCGTTCAGATTTTTGCAAAAATGCAAAAATGCAATAATATGGTGTAAAAATCGAGCTGGTACTTGTACAATAATTCGTAATTAAAAAAATAATGTCGCATTACAAATTTTAAAATTATTGTGTGTGCAGAAAGCGTTTATATTTAAATGTAAAAATACAGTTTTCAAATTCAAATTTTACAGAACTTAGTAAAGTTTTTTTGTTCAGATGAAACTTACAACTGGTTAAGTTCAAATGTAAAATTTGCTTTATTTTCTAAGGGCACCGCAAGTTATTGGCACAAACAAGCTGCGCTCGAGTGCAACAGGAAACAGAAACATGCATAAATTTGAGTTGGAAACAAATAAAACGATCGAAGAGTTGAGTTGCATAGAGCCGCGCAATGAGGAATAGCCTTATCCGTTCATCATATTTGTGACGGAGAGAAAAGTGGCTCGCCCGGGCGCGAGGGAATTGAATTCTTCGGTTCGATCAATTGTCTCCTCTACTACTACTTATTACGATAAGTAGTAAACATGCCGCTAGACAAACCAAACGAGCGACAGCCAGATTTGCTCAAATTTGCGGCAACTTTTGTCTGTGACGCCAGTCACACTCACGGACAAGGTCATCACTGACCGTCGCCGCGTCTCGGTGTTTTGCTGCTGCGCTTTTGAGGGTGGCGAAGGTGGCTGCCGTGTGGCCACAATGATCTTGTTACGACGAGTTATGTCGGTGCACCCTGTGTTCGTAGTCGACCCAATCTCAGGTTACTATCCCCGGGGCCAGATCGCCGCAGCGGATTTGCGGGGCACCCAACCTCAAACGGAGGCGCGCTGTCGTTACTCCAGCTTAATGAGTGAGCAAGCTCTTCCCAACAGTTGTCGCTTTAAACTGGACGAAAATTTTTGGGTCTTTCGAGGTGGCTGGTGGTTGCGGTTGGTAAGTTACACAATTTGGTCTTGCGGAAGATTAATCGACGCGATTGAAAGTGGAAGTTCGGGTGTGCAAAATAATGGGATTTAAATTTTTTCGAGGCCTACGATAAGCGTTTTGGTCAGGACGGGAAAGCAAGTCCAGGCCCAAGCCTAATGAAGGTATGAAAAACAAGCTATAAGCACAACCTAAGCCTAAGTTTTCAACTAAACCCACGCCTCAAAATTCCCCACGCTCTTAAGCCTAAGCCCTGTAAAGATATTCAAATCACAGCTAAGCCTAAGTTCATCTACCCCGGTACCAAAATTGTATTTTCGAAAAATATATCACAAATGTTTTTGTTTAAATGCAAAGTTAAAGTTAAAGTTATCGTAAAAAATAGAAACAACTACATGGATCCATCTTTGAAGACAAATATGACGCTTCAAACCCGTTAATTGAAACAAAACCAATAGATCGTACAGTTAGGAACAAAACAAACAGTGACTACCATAGAAGCGCAATAATTGAAAAAACCAGTCGGCGACCACGCGCACTTTCTCAGATTTCAACAACCCACGAAATTTTCAGATGAACCAAAAAGATAAGGCGGCAAATGAACGGCCTTCGAATAGAAACTTCAAAGTGCCATCTAAAGCTGCTTAGTTTCGCAATGCTCGCACGTCAACAGTTTCAATTAAGCGAAGACGAGTGGGCCATTCAATATTCCGACCTCAAGAGCAGCAGTTGCCGGTTTGAAATGTCCTCCGAGACCGAAAAATGTTTTTTACACGCGGCCGCGGTGCCCTTTTACTACTGTGACTCATCGGTCTCGAGTTTCATCACTTCAAACATGGTTCCGCTGTTCACACGCCACAAAAAACAGAACCAAAACGGAGCGTTCCGTTAAAATAATTGAATAATTCCCATGACATAAGTGAATCTGTGGCAGCGGCACACAGTTTGCGCGGGTCAGTGCACGAATTGGAGAAAAGGGCTGCACGCGAACGCCAAATGCGAGACATTGATGACCAAATGAAACATTTTATGAGGCGTGAGACTAAACGCCTCGACGCAATTCAATCGGACATCGATGACCAGCAGCGTCTCAAACGACATTTGATCAAATTTTGATGTTTTCAAGCTGAAGCCATTTGGCAGTTAACTGAGCAGAATGAATAACCAACATTGGAAAAAACATTTAACACAAAACCTTAAAAAATCTGCCGAAAACACTTGTAAACAAATAAAGCACAAGTCTTTAAACAATTCAGTTTTAGAATAGACAAAAATGATAATAAAACGACTAAAACCAGAACAGAAACAATGCTTTAGACAGTCTAGAGTCAAAAGATCGGTTATCTTGGTTTTTGATCGGACAGACTAGTGCTTAGACATTTGTAACAAGTTGAGAAAAAACAAAAGTCAGCGTTGAAGCACCAAAAAGTTTTGGTTTACGCTTTATGAGAAGAAAAAAACTCTTCGGTAAAACAAATTCTACAAACTTGAGCCAAAAGTTGCCGAAACAAGGAAAGACAATTTTTTAACGCGTGCAGCAGAAAGAAGAACTAACAGTGAAAATGGTCTCAACACAAAAGCTCAAAACTCACTTGTAAACAAAAAAACGTTATTTGAACAATTCATTTTTTAGAGCTGACAAAAATGACGAAAACCAAAACAAAAACAATGCTTCAGACAGTTTGGAGTCAAAAGATCGGTTATCTTGGTTTTCGATCAGACAGACCAGTTATTTATATCTGTAATAAATTAGTTTTAAAAAAAGACTTAAAAACAGCAAAAGTCTATAAAATAAGTTTGCCTAAACCAGTTAGCGCAACTTCCAATAGCAACCGAAACCGACCTAATACGATGAAGTGCGAGGACAAACACGTCTGCACATTGGCGCACGTAACTCGTCGGTAATCGGAGCGCCGCGCGCGTCGGTACATTATGCAAATTTTAAGAGAGGAACGAGGAAACCACTTACTCACTGAATGGACGAGATTGACAAGAATTCGGACGTCGCGTAGTTCGGTGGTAAGGTCGCGAATCGGATCAAGCGCACATTTCGCCAGGTAACGATTCGCCCAATCCGTGTAGATCTGAAAATAGAAACAGGCGGTTATAAATAGCTTATTGTCACACGAGGAGCACAGATGTATATAATGTTTCATAAGAGATGAAGTTCTCAGCCGGGTGGCCATTGCAGCACGAGACCCTGTGGCGAAGAAGATCTCGGCGGCGCACATGTGAATTTTTATGCAAAAAGATGAAATCGGCTGATAAGTGTGGTCGATCTACTTTACGACGGTTGGACCTTGGAGGTGGGCAGGCCTCAAGGGCGGCAAAAAGCGTTGATCTAAGCTGATACGGCGCAAAAGATAAGTAATCTATGGCTGCTGAAAAAAGCTAAGAATCTAAGAATGCTTTGAAAGGAATCAACGCCGCTCAACGTAAAAAAAGTAGTGGAGTAGTATATAACGAATTTCTTTAACATATGCAAAAGTGTTTGTATGTCTAAGCGGTGTGGTTATAAAACACAAGGTCACGGGTTCGAGTTCCTTAAGAGTCATTTTGTTTTAAATGCTTTTATTATGTTTATTTATTTCCATTTTTGGGTTTCGGTCATAAACACATAAACAAGAAACCACAAAAGAAGCTTTGTACCTTGTTCAAAACATCCAATACCTAAAACAAGCTTGTGTTTTCATTTCATATTGCCACGCATTGTGCTCTCTTAGCATTGGTCTTATGAGCAAACGCGAATTTTTCCGTCCGTCTTGGTTTTATTATTCCGCTCAGAAGCTCTAATGTCCAAAGTATTTGCCTATTTGCCATCTCCAAACCCCCCGAAAAACCTATATTCTACTTTTGGGGTCATATAAACAAGATCCGAAAAAACATCAAAAAATCATAAAAACTAAAGCGGGTCATCTTGACTCCCGTTTTCAACATGCTTCGAACGGAAAATTAGATCCTCTTGTTGATTAATTTAACATTTCAGTCAATTAGTGCGCCATAATAATCAATTTACATTTGCCTCTCATCGCGAGCTCGGCATAAATAAGGCAAGAGGATAGCCATAGCCGAGAGTGATGCGTTAATAAAATTTAGAGCGCGAAACAATTAGATCATCCGCACGACTAATTGCCCTCGATGACCCACCGTTGTCGCTGCAGGGCGCGGCGATGGCTACCGAGCAGCGTGGACACAATTAGAACAAGCCCAGAGCGCGCGCTACCAGCCGTGCCGCCACAAAGAGGACAACAGCCTGTGCTGGGCCTCCAAATGTTCCGCTCCCTCTCCTGTAACCGAATACCGATCCTACCACAACGCGCGCATCGTCTTCGCTTTATTATTCCACTCAATAGGCAAGGAGACGATCTCTTATCCGAACAACATATTTTGTAAATGACTCACAGGAGCCATCGAGAAAGAGAGAGAAGGAAGAAATGTTGTTTTGAGACCTTTTATCTTAAGGTGTTATCTTGAGGGGTGGTTTGCGTAGTGCAAAATTTAGGGACTCGTAAATATCGTTGCTATCAAATAGCAAAATTTGATGAGTCAGGAAACGGGGAAAGTGGCAATGGGTTTCAAAAAATGTTGGAACGTGCATTTTTAATGGCGGAAGAACGGAGTGAACCGGCGATCTACAGTTCGTTGGCCAATAGTACTATGTATTAAATCAAAAAAGCGTGAACCGAATAAAATAAACATGCGATCTGTGTAAAAAAGAGCTTATTCACCAGACAAAAATAGCTGATGTTTGAAAAATGAAATTTTGGGGAGAGACGCGTGACCATTTTACTAATTGCTTTGTTTGTTAGCCATTATACAAAATAATGCAAAAAAAACGATTTGGGCTTTTTTGAGAACGTTGCATTTAAGAGGCTTACAATGTTGAACAAAAGTTGCAGCTCTCCTGTTTTTACAGCAAAAAAGTTTCAAAAATTGACATTATGGACGTCTAGCTGCGGTCAAATGTCCTAAAAATTCGTGAAGTAAAAAGCATCCCTTTTTCAATGGCCGTAACATTTCGTGCACATATCCGTTTGAACTAATTTTTAGCGCCTTTAAAACAGGAAACCGAGTTTTTCAAAACAAAAAAATAATTAAAATTGAATTTTACTTAACAAATTGTTCGGAAATGTAATCGTAACTAGACATCTATAATGTCAATTTTGCAAATTTGCTGTAACATTACGAGAGCTACAACTTTTCTTAACAATACAAGTCTCTTAAATGCACAGTTCTTGAGAAAAGCCCAAATCTGGTTTTTTGGTTTTACCCTGTATTATAAAAGCAAAATCTCAAAACTATTAAACTAAGTTAAAAAAATGAAAACGAAAGTGTTTTAAACTAACTGTGTTAATTTTAAATTAAAAACTGCCACAAAGTTAAAAAAATTTTTTAACGTTTTCAATTTTATCAGCGATTTTCAATTTGATTAATTTGATTTTTAATTTAATCAACAAAAATTTTACACTATTAAAAATTAAAATTTTAAAGTTAGGATGAGCTCAAGTACAAGAAGACCGCTAGATAGCCATCTCTCTGCCAAGTTAAGTTTTGTCTTCCATGTCGCGTTCTCACCACATTCCACAATTCTCATTATCATAACAACGCCTATCCTTGAGCGGCGCGTTTGGGCGCCCAAACCGTCCTGAGAACCTTGAATCGCATCCAACGCCTTAGTCATCAAACGGCTGCCCTGTGCTTTCCATCCCAATGCCCTTATGTCATGCGGCTTGTGTACGTTCGACTACTAAAAACAAACAAAGCGACGCGCATATGTCTATCTATTATTTCAAGTTAATTAGGACGACACCAATGAGAGGACAATAAAGCAGCAGCCACACACTGTGGTTAGTCGAAGGAGTAAATGGCTACAACTGCCAAGAACCATAAAGTTCTCCTACGGTAAAGTGGTTGTGGTCATTTGAGGATGAGCGCGGTTCCGACCAAATGCCAAAGGCATTAGTCTTCAGCGGCGCGAGTAGAGAAAGAAGAAGGTAATATAATGGATAACAGGTAAACAACGTCGTTAAACACGCCTCGCCTCCAAGCATCCTCACCACTAAAGAGCCTCACTTCGCAGAGGTGATTTATCGACGGGCGGTAGCGCGAGATGGACGCGCGAAGAACAACAACATTACTCAAAATGAGACAGCGGACACTCCGACAAAGAGAAGAAGAGAGCAGAAGCAAAGGTAAACGCGAAAAACAGCGCCACAAACAAAAACTTCCGCCAAAAACACTGCCACCCGCGCGTGTTCGCAACCAAAAACAGCTCCTCGTTTTGCGTGCTGGACAATGAATGGATGAGGGCTAAGTGAGTGTTATAAGAAATTGCTGCGCGACGTTGCACTTTTCTCTTGAGCCAACAAGTAGTTAGGAGAAGTCATAATCCGCTTATCGGCAGTGTCATCGTCGTCTTCGCTGCGACAACTTAATGTTTCAACACCCAGGAGAGCGATTTACTTGAGTTTCACGACAATGGTGCTGGTGGAAAGATTAAAGACGACGCTTTCATTTCTTTCAGCGTGGAAACATATTGGTCTTTGGAGGGAAGTTAGCTTAGGGGTCTAAAGATGGGAACAACCCCGAAAAGAAAATTTTATAGGATTCACATACAACAAAAGTTGTTTGCGAAAATCTTTGAAATTCTTGAGTTGCTTGCTTGAAAAATAATTTTAAAAATGCTTGGTAGCCATGCGACCATTAAATTTTGTTCAGACTCAAAATTTTCTTTATAATAACAGAATGCAATTTTTGTTTTTCGTACGCCGATGTTTTCGAGCGATAAGAATAAGAAACAGCACACAAAACATTCGATGTCCACGGGACTCGAACACACGGCCTTCCGTGCGCAAGTCGAACGTACTAAGCAATACACCAAGCAGTCATTTCGAGTAAAGTCAATGAAGTTGGCTATACCTCGACTAAATTCAGCGCTTTGGCAACTGTTCAATTTTTAAAATTTAAGGTGTTTGAAAACAAATGTTTGTTATAAAAACATGAAAACAAATGTTTGTAAAAGCGTGTCTTAAGAATTGTACTGTAATTGACTTGTAATTTTGTAAGCATTAGAAATCAAGCAATAACGTGGTATGAAAACACAGTATCTTTAACCACTCACCTTTTTGTACTTGACCGCCTCCCTAGTAAGCTCTTCACTACTCTTCCCACTCGAACTTCCGCTCCTCGTAGCCGGAGATTGACCTCTGGCCAATTTCAACCTGCGCATGGTTGCACAGTGCAAATGGCAGCGGGCGAGTTGCGAACTAGCTTGACAGACGTTGCGGGCGTTGCTGGCTCCTCTTCTTACCCTCCTCTCGATTGCACAAGAAATACGCTGGGAGGAGGAGCGATCGACTGCGCGATGATGATGAGCCGACGATTGCCCTGAGGATGACCCTCAAAGCCGTCGGCAGTGCAGGCACAAGCAGAACGCGTGCAGGCGGGTGGGAGAAAACGGAATTCCTGTCGGAGCGAAATTATGGTGGACCGAGAGCTGTGCTCCGACTAATTGAATGAACGATGTGTCCTGCGGCACAAGCTGCTTAGCCTAGGCGGTCTTCTTGACCAAAACCTTACAAGGAACACTTGCGCACGGGGCTGATCATAAAAGCCAAATTGAATGTCGAAGCGAACAAGACGGCGGCGGCTCATGAGGGGAGGAAAACTGGTAGGACACCAATGACTGAGGGCACAGGGCTAATATCGAAGTGGATAAATGGGCGAAAAGCAAAGGATTAGTGGCGTACGGTGTTGGGATTAAAACCAAATGTGAGAACGCGGTGAAATCCTGGAATTAATTGGATTTGCCAGGTGTGTTCACAACGAAAGCCGTTTGAAATAACAATCCCTTTTGGAACTTTTGGAATTTTCTTAAGGGGCAAGGGTTGTGTTTGGGTTATGTGAGTAGGAGCATGCATAAGCGATGAATGATGATCGGATCTGTTTCCCGTCCGCTTATTTCTGATGCATAGTGTTGAAACTATATTTGGAGGGCCACCCAAAACTGCGCATAATCGACGACACGAATTGGTAACATACATTGCGTGACTCATTTTGGAAATAAGTGGTTGTGGGTGCGGAAAGCGTAGTACAACAACGTAAAGTCGATGTCGAGAGTCGAAAAATAATGTTATTAGTCCGTTGTTTTGTCCCGTTTGCGTAAATCAGTGGACAGTTCGTGTAACAAACAAAAAGTGATAAAATAAAATTGAAGCTTGAAAAAGCTTTTCAAGGTTTGTATTTAAAACAATTTAAACTTAAAGTTATTTAAGACCTTTTTTTGTTAAAAATGGTTTTAGTTTGTTTTGGGAATGAGTCATTAGCTGCAAACAAGCAATTTAATTGAAAGCAGCCACCAATTCTGTGCTCATCTGGTAAACAGCTTAATTGGGCCCAGCTCAATGGTCATTATTATGACTCCACAAGGAAGGACCTCTGTCGCCCTCTTCTTCCTCTCACCCGCGACACCTTTTATTGTCCACTTGAAGCCAATCAACGGCCATTCATATAACCACAACGCGCGCGCTGGCGAACTTGAGGAGATCGCGCTAATAAGGGCAAGCACACGAACAATAACCAGATCAGATTTTCAGAGTGCAGTTGTTGGTTGAAGCGGCTGTCGCGCGGGTTACGCTCGCGCGCGTACTCTTCTTCCGAGATGACTAAGAAGGGTCCTAAAGAAGATGCCAGTTGTCAATTGGCCGGCTAATGCATAAAATGGAAAGTGGCCACCAGTGGACGACGTCGTTGTGGAATGAGCAAACGCATCGGCACTTCTAACTCTAATCCATTACTTGTCAACTCCACTCATCCGATATTCATCGACAGTGCTGAGGACATTTTGAAACCAAGTTCGAAATGGTTTGTGGAATGGCTGAGTTATAATTTGTTTTAGCGCCAAGGAACGTTGAAGAGGCCAAGTGGGCAATGCGTGAATTTAAAACCTGACATGCAAAAACCCAAAACAACAATTCTTGGAGTACTATAACGACTGTGGAGGTTAAAGCTATTGGCTGAAACACAATAGGTCACGGGTTCGAAGCTCTGTGCAACCGTTTCAATTATCGTTTTTAACGGTTTTTTGAATTTTCAAAAGCTCTTTTGAAAGTGCAAGACAAGTGCATTTTTTGCAGATCGGACACCTTATAAATACCGTCATAAAACTGTCTCGACGTTTTATAAAGTACAACCGTTTGCAACCACAAGATGCCCTTTGCAATCATAACATCCCCAAGCGCCCAAGCGCGCGCTTCCGATCGTACATTGAGCGGCAATCATGCAAAACTTGCTCAAAAAATAAAAGCGGACCCACACATTGTCGAGTAATGAGCGATGCGTTCGCATGAAAACCAACGTTCGCAATAAATTTTCACATTAACCAAACTGTCTCATTTGTCATAAATATATGGAAAAACGCGCTTTAACGATTTTAAACTGAAATCATGTTTAAAAAGGAACTTTTAACAAGGGGTTTTGAGAGCTCGTGGTCAATGGACAAAGTGCAGTTTTGTATCAAATATAAAAATTGAAGTACGATTTGTTGTTAAATTGTTGTTAAATCTGTCAAGTTTGCCATACGTCAGATTTTGGCTTAATTGGTAACGATTTTTTCCAACTCATTAAACACAATTTTGATAATTTGTTAATTAATAAATTGTAAAATGCTAATGTGTTTTAATTGCTTCAATTGACTCACCGGTATAAGTTCTTCATTGGACTGCGGTGGTGACGAGAGTAGCATATCCGCCTAAAGCGCTATTAAACCAAGAACTTGTAGCGTGTATCGTTCGCAAATTCTGTAAAATAGAAAAAAACTATTAAACGACACCAAACCAGCGATTGGCGGCACGCCACTGACTCACTGCGCCCAGAGAACTACACGATAATCCGCCGCTCAGTGCAATAATTCTCATTTGCATAATGCAATACAGGCGTCAGTGTCCACGTTAACGTGACGCAAGAAACACAAAAGTTGCGGAAGGAAATAGCTGCGCTGTACCACTAGGGTAAAGCAAGAAGCGAGCGGGAGAGGATTGACGAATGAAAGTGGACCCACGAAAATAGCAAGGCACAATCAATCTCACCCGTTAAGTGCTTCCCGAAAGGATCGAGGCACGATAAATTACCGACTTTTTTCTAGTTTGAGAAGTAGCACAATAAGCTGCTTTTCAGCAAGGGAAAATATGACGCTTGTTGGTCAGTTGGTCAATATTGAAATGAGACAACCTTTAAGAGCTGTTTAAACCTTCATCAGTGAGCGCCGAATCTGAGGCGATCCGCGTCGATGATGGTGTTTGTAGTGGTCGGGACGCCGACACAGTAACGATAATTTATAGCGGAATGAACGATGTAAAATTCGGCTTTTACGCTAGCCGCCCCTTAGACGCTCAAAAACTCCTATTATAAAACTACTAATTTGAGCAAAAACGACTATGATTAAAAACACTCGAGTTTAACAAAAGTAACAAAAAAATGTGAAAGAAAGTTTGATTACAAATTTTTGTCTTGGCTGCGAAAATCTGCTTTTAACAAAACAACGACAAAATTTGCATTTAACGCCACTAAAAATGGATTTTGTACAAGAAAGACTTATTGAGACATTATGTCAGCATAACGCTTAAGACGCTCAAAACTCAATGTTGAATGAACAAAAGATACTCTTTATCAAATGATAGGTTTACACACTCAAGTTTAACAAGAATTAATGGAAAAGTTCAAAATCTAAATCGTTAATTTATCAAAAACTACTTAAAAATTGAACTTTTTAAATATTAAAAAAACTTTGTTTTTGTTTTAAAAGCTAAAATCATATTCTTGTCTTGATTATCAACAGTTGATGCTGTGCAACAAGTATCTTGGATTGACATTACATGACAGAGACATATTGCGACATTGAGCAAGAAGATGAAACAACACCGCGACGACACGGCCTGTTAGTTACGCTTGCGCAAAACATGTTGCGAGACGATCCCAGTTGAAAGGAGAACCGCGCAACTTGACTCCGAAAACCTTCGAACCAGATGATGAGCACAAACGACGCGCACTAGCAATTGTGCGCGAAGCGCATAATTGTTTTGTCGCGCAAAGCAGAAAAACAAACAAACAAATGCAAATTTTTAATCGTCTTGCTTTCGCGCAACACGGTGTGCACATTGAAGAACAGCAATGCACGGACGTAACTTGTCTTGGCGCTGTTCTCAGTGGTTAGCGGTTGGAATGGCAGTAAACGAATAGAAGAGTTCTGCCAGCCAAGCCGCCGAAATTGACGGCCTATCAACAAAAAAAGTTGATAAGGACATTTAGGGGACAGATGAGTTGATATTGGCATAGATAGCCTAAAGCAGCAGTGAAACAATTTTTCAACTTACACAAATTAACACAAATTTTGAAAAAATAAGATTGTTTATCGTAAGATTGTTCACGGTTGTCATCTAACAGTCGGAAACAAAAAAGAAACTTAAAACGGCAACGGACAACCTCCCGCGCCACTTAGAAACCACTGCGAAGCGGGTAGGAAGGAAAAAGACACGGGTACCACAGAGCAGAAAAAGAGGAGTCCACGTAGCTGATAAGTGACAAACAAGCGTGCCCATCAGTACCCTTAGGCGCAATAGTCGTGGCGGTAAGTTGCAAGAGAATTTTCCAACAAACGACCGAAGCGCTTGTTGCTGGTGCAAAAGAGAGCAGCGGGCGCGCGAGCGGCGGAGGGCGAGTAAAATCGCCGGCGAGATTAAACGAGTCAATGAGATTGATGCGAGGAGCGGTTAAAAAGAGTGGCAATTAACGATCGTAATTTATGATTTTCAAACACAATTGCCAAGCTATAATTCGTAGAAAAAGTTTCTTAAAACTAACGCGTTTATCGCTCCGTTCTCTGCTGCTCTGTATCTTCCGCGGTAGTTCCAAATCGGAAGAGAAAGGAGGAGGAAGAAGAGGAGAACAGACTACAAGAACGAAGAACAGGCCGACGATTCAAAATAGGCGAGTGCGAAAGAAGGAAAATAACGTGTATAACGGCCGATTTGAGCAAGTGGATGCGGATTTGCATTATTGTGCACTTTGTGGAGCGCGATAACTGTAGCCACTTATTGGAAAGTCTCGAATTATTCAACGAGTTTTTCACTGGTCATGTTAACGCCGCGTACTAGAAACGTTTAAACGATCGAAATGTGTACACAACGAGTTTCAAACATTTCAGCAAAATTTAGTTTTTAAAAAATTATTTGGGTAAAAGCAGGCTCTTCACATCAGTCAACAAACACAAGTTTTGGCTTCAACAAACTTTACAAGAAAACAAGACACATCAAAACGCTCCAACCACAAATACACGTTTGGCGCTTTTGCATCAGTTAAACATGATCATATACTGCTTATAAAATTTAAATGGTTTTTAAGGAAAGAACACTTGAAGTGCAGACAAGCGATTACTTCAGCTCGACAAATACCCAGAGCCAACGTTCAGGCTGGAACTGGGGAACTGAAACGGGCGCTGGACTCATCCATAGCCGTAGTAGGTCTAATGAGTGTTACGCAATGACGGCGGATAGAAGAAGATGACTGCAAAAAGATAGTGCGTCCAGGATTTTGAAGCTTTTGGGTTGTGCGAGAGCGCGGAGCGCGCAGTGCCACTACCCGAATGTAAAAAGAACATTAGCATGACGGCGTGGTCGTCGCTGCCCTGAGGGATTTTGTGACTCGGAGGGCGACTAGCCCAAATAAACTCGTTCATCCGCGCGCCTGGTTCTTCACAACACATCCTATTTTGCCCTGTTCGCCAAAATGCAAGCGTTCAACAAAATAAAGCCGTTAATATAAACAACTACTTTTACAATAACGTAAGCTTAAGAAATTCTATAAGTTCTTTAAAATCAGGAAAACCAAAGCAGTCAGGACTCAAATTTTAAAAGGTATTTGACGTATTGGTAAGAACATCCTAATCAACACTGCTGAATTTGCTTTTATGGATTATTGGTACATGATAGCCTGTCGCGCGAAGGTCCGGGTTCAAATCCCTTGGCGACACATTATTTTTACTATTTAATTAAAATAGTTTTTTTGACAGGTGGTAAACCGTCTTTCTTTTTGAACCATTTTTGCTGTTCTGACGAAATTTGTTTGAAGGCCGCGCCGATTATTTTTACGGTCTCGGGTTCGCTGGGTTCAATCCAATGGAATGCCGTGCCGTTCTGTTTTCCACCGAGTCACCTCCCGAAGGACAAGACGACGAAAGTGGTGAGCAGTGGAGAAGCGTCCCCGGAAAGCTCATAAATCTCGCCTATCGAATATGATATGGAAACGCGAAGAAAAAACCGACTGCGAGCTGTCACGGTCGGCCGTTTGCTTAATATCTCTCCGAGGAATCATTTCGCGCGGCAATTTCGAGCACTTCAGCAGCGTGTGGCCAATATACAAAACTAGACTGGACTGGTGGTCATTTTCTTGGACTCTCCGGGCTTCTGGGTCATCAGACGAGTGCCGAATGGGGCACCCACTTGCTTCGTTTTGCTGCGCTACCCCGCCCCGCGGGATGCATCGGATGGCGGACACGCAATTGGTCACCAACAACACACTGATTTAAAGGCTAATTGAAATTTGAATGGATATATGTGGAGATGAGAAATGCAAACGACTCCTTGCGCTTCTTCCGCAGATATGCCGGAGAAGATATGGAGTCGCGTGTTGGTGGGTGCAAGGCTCTTGGATGTCACTTGAATGGGTCATCTTCGGATTAAATTAATTAACAAAAAAGGGCAAGATCAGTCTACATGGTTATCTCGTGCTGGATACTGACGACACAACGTGTTCAGGGAAAGGTTCTTCGGAGTTTTCAATGACAGTATAAAAATTATAGTAACAAATCAATTGTATATGTTGATAAACTTAATTGCAAAAAGTAAATTAAGATTTAGATTTTGGTTTGTGGTCCAATCAAAAATGCAGGTTACAAGTCTTGCGCTTGTTTGACTATTGTCGTCGTAAGATCATTAAATTTGAAGTCCAGTTACATGAGCTACATATACATAAAGTCTCTTATGATATTTTTTGTCAAAAAAGTGATTATCATATCAATTTTTCAAATTTAAAGCATTTGAAACTCAAACCCAACTCCAAATCTTTGATGAAAACCCATTCAAAATTGTCCATTCTGATCAACTGTCGGTGCGACTGATCGATCGGCACCTAATCCACGGCCGGTTGGGTTAGGCGTAAATTTCTATAAAAAGCTTTTAGAGTTTCAAAATAATATGGAGAACGAATGTTTGTCGCGACGCACAAACATTGATCATATTTTAAGCCTTACTACTTGTTTTATACACCGCTAAAATACTAAAGATTCGCCGTCCCAAAAAACATTAAAAAATGGAATTTGAGAAAGTCGCAGATTGAACACCAGATCAGCCATCTCAAAATGATGTCTTTTAAGGCGGTCTCATGAAATACTTGTTCCGTTAATTTCCTAAAGCGATTTACTTTTGCGACGCAGCCGCAAAGCGCATAAACGAATTAAAAACGAAATAATGTAAATGCTAAGATAGCTGATGTGGCTGAATTAACTCATCCATTTTCTTGGCCTCCGGTTCCTGAAAAAAAGAAAACTGCCCGTTGGCTTTTTCGAACTAATGGATTTGAAGTCAGCGTAAAAAGCGCGACTCTCAATAAACAGCACTTTTACCGTTCACTGCGATCAATCAGAGAACGCGAACGTAACGAACTTGTCGCGATCTTCCATTAATCAGCCACTTGCGGCGCGCTCTTTTCTGTCACACAAGTTTGAGAAAAACTGTTAAAAAATGTTGCGCTTTCTTGAATTTTAGATAACGGGCTATCAACTCTTAACATCAAAAATAGCAAAATTCAGAAAAAACAAGCAAAAATTTTTTTAAAGCAAGACCGGTGATAAATAAAGCAGTTTTTTCAACTATAAAGAGACACAAACTACCAAACCACCTTAAAAAGCAATGAAATTTATTAAAAAAACTAAATTTTTGGCTGTCTACAAAAAATAACATAACAGATCCAGACGTTACTTTTCGAATCAATTTTACCGATTTTTACAATTTTTTCATTTAAAATAAAAATTAGAAAAGCAAACAAAACAAAGAGCTTGCTTTTAAACAGATAACAACCGTGCTTACTTTTTCAGTTTGACAGACAATAAGCTCGCTTTAAGAAAACAATCTAATTCTATGATGCCTTTGGAAAACAAACTGAGAAAGGGAAAGGGGAACACTGACAAAGAGCAAATTGGATACGAAATCGAATTTGGACTTTTTTGGGTCCGAACGCAAACAGCAATGTACAAACGCACGCAAATCGCTTTTCCTCTTTAACTACTGTTTACCTTCTGACTTATCCTATTTCTTGGGCAATAAGGAATGAAATGCACTTTTCGATAAAATGATATAACATCAAACAGCTGAGGTGTGAAGATGACACATAGATTTGTTTGTTTGCGTCTGTTTTGCCTGGCGTCATAGCAATTACAAAAGTTAGACGCTCATCAGATGTATGTGTTGAAAGTCCGAAAAGAACTGAAGGTTAGGTAGCAACTAAAAATCATCTTTAGTGTCCAAATCAACCAGCTAACAGGTACAAATTGTCTAGCGTTGTAAGCATTTTTAATGCAGTTAACTAAAACTTCAATCAGGAATAAGCGTTAAAAGTTTACAGATACAGCTTAATAGCTCAATTGCAAAGACATCTGTCAAATAAAAGTTTTTAGCTCACAGAAGATTTTTTTTACCAGTATGTCAGCTTTCAAATTACATATGTATGTCAGCGTGGTGTCAGCAGCAAACTTTTCAATTCGTTTTATAAACAGTTTAAAATGAAGCGTGATGCCGAACCCCAAACAAACACATTCACTCTCTTTCAGACCAAAATCCAGTTTCAAATCTTCAAAAAATGTCAAAGGTAGAAAATTGTGCCGAAGGCTTAGTATTTAGAAACGTTTACCTGTTCAGATTACAGATTGTAAGTTGAGAAACGTTTCAAAACCCGTATTGTAGTTGTGAAACAATTCACAGCCTAGTTTGCACTAAATTCAGGGTGTCCTATGAGTTCTGTCACAAACCACACAAAATTTTTTTCAGTTTGGTGACGAATTCTGCAGTAAAATTTAAAATGTGATGTGGTTCTTTGTTCTTTATTCGTCTGAGTGCACATTCTTTCGTATAAATTAAAAATCAGAAGAATTCATGCATGCCGAAGTCTTCCAAAACTTTTCACAGTCCATATTACAGAATCCACGTTCAGGAATGTCTCAGAAACCGGCATCTCGGTCGTGAACAAATTAACAACTCAGTTTGAACTAAATATACTTAGTCACCAAAAAACGTTCAAAATTTATGATCGTCAGGCTTAAGAACAAAAAAGCGTATAAAGAACGTCTTTGTTTTTAAATTTGACGTTTTTGCTTTTTCAGTGCAGACATACTTTTTAACAGTTTATATCAGTCTGCTTTTTTGAATTTCATGTTTATTGTAATGACCTCTGTGTAATGCTTCTTAAACCATTAGATGTGACATTTGACACAGATCGCTACGATCTTATCGAGCATGCTTTAATTGCTGCATTTTCGGCGAATTGCCGCCAATCAATCTTTTTGTTGCAATGTCAAACGAACGGCGTTGTTTTTCGTTCACTCCTGTGTCCTCCTTCCTCTGTTCACAGTTTTGCGATGGTGTCGCTGTCGGATCGCATTGAAAAGAACATTGCGTCCGGCATTTGTAGGTCTCCATGTGAGTTACAAGCCATATGTGTTTGATGTGGAGCGCTTTTACGACATGCACTCGACATGCAGGTCGCGCGGCTTCGTTTAGACAATACCTTTTCAATCATCTAAATCGCCATCGTTCTCTACGCTCTGTTCTTCTCTCAATCGCTCCTTTTTTGCCTCATGTCCAGATCGCGACCGACAGGCGCTCGCTCGCGCCATATTTACAACTGTGCGCGCTCGCGGAGATGAGATTCGAGGTAGAGGGAATTCTGCTTTTTTCCACGAGAGCAGACCTGATCAGTCTTTTCAGAGAGTGACAGAAGAATAACTGAAGGTTCGCCGAAGACGGTGGAGGAGGGAGCAGCGAGAGAGGTAGTTAAAGTTTTATGGCGGCCTATAATTGAAGGGAGCCAACGACCGCGGCGCCATACGACCGTCCGTCTCGTCTTCTTCTTCGTCGACGTCGTCTGTCGTTGTCTTCTTCTTCTACTTGTCTTGATCGCCTTCGAGGATTGATGGTATAACGCCTGGGCGACACCGATACCTTACCTCTTTCCGTTGTCCTCCAATCGCTCTCCCCTTCCGCCCAGCCGCCAGCGCCATGCGTCAACGTCAACTCGCCTGGCTCTAATCAGACCCCCGTTTGTTGCCTTCTTCCCTCTTTGTCCTTCTCCAACTGTTACCGTCCGCCTTCCGTTCTACACAACGCCACTGTGTTGCTCCTACTGCTGCTTCCCGCATCACACCTTTTATCACTTTAGCAAAGCGCGCGTTGCCACATTATTTATTTGTTTGTTTTGCGCCGCGTCATCGACGGAAATCCTTTTATGTGCAATCCGATTTTTTGCAGACGCTGAGAACGCGAACGCCGTGTGGCCCCGGATTTAAGGGTTTGTGGTCGAAGACAAGGACACGATGCCGACCAACGATGGCGCCGTTATTGAGCATCTCAGTAATCGGAAGCTCACGGTGATTCTCGCGTCGTTACTATGTTTGCAGATTGGGTTCTTTTCGATTGGCGTTATTTTTGGTGAGTCAGTATGGTAGTTCAATAATTTAACAGACAGTAATCAAGTTGTTCTTGCAATACATGTCTTGTTCAAGAAATGCTTACAAAAGTTACGTTTGAAACATGTCTTTCTAGCCGAATCATTGTGGAAACACAATCAATACCATTAACTTTTTCTTTACTGTCTGACTTTTGTAAATGTTTTTTCAATTTTTTTAATTTGAAAATAGGCATAAATATTTTAGCTCCTGCACCATCCTCGTCAATGGATTTTTTAATGACAATATGCGAGGATAAGCAAATGGGCAATTCCGAACAGTGGTTTCAGATTCAACCTCCCTCAAAGGTATCATTAAAACTCGATCGGTTTTTTGTGACAGGTAGGTTTTAGGCGTGTAAGCAAATTCGAGATCTGCACAATTTCAATTCACGGAACCATGCCAAGGACATTGTATTTGTAGCACAGATGCCTCACAGAAGAGAAGGGTTCCAACTAGAGTACTCTCCTTGGTTCCAATTTCTGTTAGGTCTTCTGGAAATTGAGGTTGCCTATGATGCTGGCCATAATCAAGGTGAGGATTAACATTTGTATTTGTTTAATCAAGAATCGTATTTAGATTTCAATATTCCACTGACCCTTGAAGTGAGGATGGGTCACAAGACTCTCCAAGACGGGAATTGGACTGAATTTATTGTTACAAACGCAACTCGTCAGCTGGAGTGTACCATTGATCAAGACAGAGTAAGAGACACAAAAGCCAAAAATTTTTCAAATTACGTGTTTAGAAAGCAGATGGCAACTTCTACCATTGTGGAGTGTTGGACCTGTTTGAGCTTGGTGCCAACAATTATCCTATGTATCTCCTCAATATTCGCATTCCGGTCGATTTCCCTGAGTGTCAGAAAAATAACCCGCTGGCCAGGAACTGTGATGTTCCCATGATTACAGAGATGAGACTAATTGTAAGTTCAGGGTTGCTTTCAGCACAGCTAAAACGTTATTTTAGGCAATTCACCAAAACGGGGGCTACAAAAGTGTGGCTCTGGATGAAGACGTTGATTGCTCCTTTCATTGTTGCAGCCACCATGTGGTATTACAAGCGCGTCTCTTATC
Organism: Steinernema carpocapsae; assembly: GCA_000757645.3. Lineage (NCBI taxonomy): Eukaryota > Metazoa > Nematoda > Chromadorea > Rhabditida > Steinernematidae > Steinernema > Steinernema carpocapsae. Next base: position 337,292 of record CM016762.1, read on the forward strand.
TGAACCGACCAAGGTATTTGGTAGAAAACTCAATCTTGGCATTGGGAATTAGTCTCGCTATCCTAGACTGTAAGTTTCAACCCATTAACTTCGTTTTTGTTGACAAATTTTCACGGCTAACAACCGTAAAACAAACTAAGAACCGTTTCGATTATTGTAGCTTCTGGTTATATTTTAATTCAACAGGTTACATTTTTTCAAAAAACGTTTTTGTTAGTTCTTTTCACTTTTCAAGATGCAAGCAAAAAGTCAATACAGGCCACTTTATTTTCATTCATTTTTTTCTACTTTGTTCAAAATGTCAACACCTGCTTAAGTTACTGCAGTACTTCCAGAAGTGATTTTGCGTGTGGGTTCGGGGACGGGTGCATGTGTGTGAGTGAGTGTGGGGTAAATGTTCACAATAACTTTCTAAAATTAAAAAAAGTTTGTTTATAATCTTTACTTATAAGCTGTCTAAAAACTGTAAATAAGCTGAAATTGCGCTTGAATCGTTTTGGGACCTTGATAGAGCGCTCTTTGACTTTACCCCACTGCCACGAAAATTGAATCTCCAAACACCCCAAAACCACAGGTGTGACTAAACTCAAAACCTAATCTACAGATTTTTTTAAGTTTTTAAAACCACTTGTTGAACAACCACACGCATTCAATTGGAAAAAGCGAAAAAGAACAAAAAATCAGGTGTTACTGCTCTTAACATTTTATAAACTAGCTCAAATTAATAAAACGTCAACATTGTTGTAATCTACAAGCGTTTTTGAGTCTAAAAACTTTGTTGTTGTTGCTCTAAAACCAGACGCACATAACTGAAAAAGTGACATTTTAAATCCCTTTCTACTGATTGTTGGAATATTTGCTCTTACGAAGTTAAACAAAGCTCTTTTCAGACCTCTTTTTTCCTTGTGTGGGTGCCAATTCCAAGGCTTGCGCTTGCATGTGAGTACCCAAAATTTTCCTGTGGCATTTTTACGTTCAGAAACACCTCTGTGTACTACAAAGAAGTATTGTAAAACACTTCTCAAACTTTTTCACACTTTTTCACAACTTTCGAAATCGAAAAAATGATAACAGCGTTTGTCGTTTGTAGATTTTCAAAACATAGATTCATTATAGCACTGTAAAACCGTTTTTTCAATCGTTTTTTTATGTTTCAGTTCCAATCGAATGGATGTCCTTGTGGTTCCGACTGCCCTTCATGCTCTTAATTGCCGATATCCGACAAGGACTGTTCTACTTTGTCCTTTTTGCCTTCTGGCTCATATTCGCTGACGAACACTTAAATGAAAACAAGAGCTACAGAACTCTGGTATATAGTCTCCACTTTTACTTTTAATCACGTACCCGTTCCAGATGGATTATTGGCGAAATCTGCTTTTTATTACCATCGCGTCGGTCGCCCTGCTGGTCTACGACATCTGTGAACGAGGCATGCAGCTCAGCAACCCATTCTTCAGTATTTGGTCGTCTGACATTGGATCTAACTTTGCTGTAAAACTCGTTCCACCCAAAATTTCCTTTAAAAAACCAAAATTTTAGTTGGCGACAATCTACATTGCTTCAATCTGCACCGTTTGTTACTTCTCTTTCCTAGTCTACAAGATCTGCCATGTTTGGTCCCAGATCAAACAAAAATGCTCTCAACGCATCGGTCAACCGGAGATTATAAGGATAAAAGAGAAAAACCTCGTTTACCGGTTTAAATTCCTGTTTTTACGCTTGTCTGCGCAGGTTTAACAATACTGTCATACATAATGAAACAGGTAACTCGTTTTCCTCGTGTTTTTTTTTACCTCAGGATCTGTTTTCAGTATGGTGAGGGTCAAATGCATGGAGAAGACCATGATGAGTCAGTGCTCACCCACTCAACGTCTTCGTTCTTTACGGGAACTTTTGGAATGTGGAACATTTACGTCCTTTTACTGTTGGCAATGTACGCGCCGTCACACAAGAATTATGGACACACAAGACGTGAGTCATAGAATGTTATGGTTCAGGTTAAAATTGGATTTGTTTTAGTAGACGAGGATGCTGATTTAATGATGACCGATTTGATGAAACCAGCGACAGAATAGTCAAATACTCAAGCGATTCTACAAATTTATGTCTAAAACCTAAGGCTTGCCGAATGATCTCCTAACTTGTTTTTTTGTATTTGTCACAATTCAGTAATAAAAATTGTTTTTTAAGAGTTTATGGAAGCACTTTTCGAACAACATGGTTCCTTTAAAGTTTATTTAATATTTAATGGATGCCGTGGCTCGTGGACGTACAAAGCCGACCAAAAGCAGAAAATTTGATTTTGCTTATTATATCTCTAAACCGGCCTAAAAATATTCCTTAGTTGAGCCTTGATGGTGTAACTACTAGAGCGCTTATTCGATCCACTCGTGTTTGCATTAAAAAATTTAATAGTCACATAAGAACACCTCATGTTTCTGACACAAAGAAACTTTGAATGATTGATAGTGTTAAACGACAAATTGTTTTGCTTTTGGTTCAAATATTGGCTCAGTCAAAGCTTTGCTTAAAGTTGACAATTTTCTGTTGTGCTCTAAAAGTTGAAGAATTCCTTTTGGCTATTCTATGAATTTTACCGATTTGATGTCAAGCTGCTTAATTGCCAGTCCAAGTTTTTCAATACTTGCACAACATTTCTTTATTTAATAAAATAATATCTTTAAGGCATTCTAACTTCGCTCTTAGAGCAAAACTTTATTTTCTTACGGTTTTTTTCGAGCGGCCAAAGCCCAGCCTTGCATAGAATTGCTCTTTTCCGGAAATTCTTCACAACGACATTAGCCTTATAAACAACAAGGGCACCAACAAATGCATAGATTTGGCCTCTGCGCAGTTTGCCTCATCGGGCCAAGCGGCTTGTCGCTGTACTGCTCGTGGTGTCCTCGCACATATCGACTGACGACCGACCCCAAAACTAACCGATGCGAGCACCACAGGCGACTTGTTTTTTTGCCGCTCCGAGCTGGCTTGTCGAGTGTGTGTCTGTGTGTGTTGTCGGCGCGGGTGTGTTCACCGCAAGCAGCGACGACGGCCTGTTGGCTTCTGCGTGCGCGTGTGTTGCTTAACTGCAAAGTTCTAGTGGCGACAACCCAATTCACGGAAGTGTGGATCAGCTGTCGGCACGGAAAAACTGCCCCTCGCTAAGCGGAGAAGAGCATTTTCTAGCCACCGCCTATCATCTGTGTTGTCTGCCCCTGCCGGTATAAAGTTTTGTTGCCGCGTCGGAGTCCGGGTTGCGTTCGCCTGTATGGTAGGTGTGAAGTGCGAGCGTGATGATGGCAAGGATGGAAATGTTTTTTGCCAACTTGTTTTGAGACTGTTTACTGTACGACAGACAGATGACAAATTGAAGCATAACTAACCCAAAAATAAAACCCAAAAACTGTGATTGGCTAACTGTAAAAGTTTCCCAACATAGCTTATTTGAGAGCCCTCGGCGTTATTATCACCCATGTCAAAGCATTTTCTCGCAAATGCACTTAAGGCAAGAAATTCGCATGTCTAGAACGCTTTCTAGACAGCCCTTTAAACAGTAGAAGAGTGTTTTCAGACGGGTGAATCGGTTGATATTCAACTGCTTCTCGGTGAGCGGTTTTGGCTGCTCAAATTCAAAACGCAAATGTTTCAACGTTGGATGTTTGAATCAAAAGTTGAAAGTACTTTTTCCAGCCTCAGCAAATCAGCAAACAATTCATTAAATGGTACCCATTTTAACAAATGTTTGAAAAAAAATTTTTTTAAACAGTTTTTTGTTTGCTGAATTGCAACGCTTTGGCAACACACAATTGGAGCATAGGGAGTGTAATAGTTCTGTAAAATTTCAGCGGTCAATGCGCATTTGAGGCCGAGAAAAACGCGTTTCAAGATTAAATTTTAAAATTTTAGGCGTATTTTGCATATAGTAGTGCTACGCTCGGCATGCAAAACCTCGCGGGTCTCGATCCCCGCCTCAACGAATGATTATTATTTACCTATTTTTTCTTTGCTATGCTTTTAAAAAGCATATAATTTTACATTTTTACTAGTTTTCTATCAAAGATAGACCTGGGGGTATATAAATAATTGTGCGATATACACCGTAAACTCTATTTTTGAATGTGTTTTTCTCGACCCCAAATGCGTGGCCGCCGAAATTTTGCAAAACTACGGTTCGGACTGTGCCAAATGACAACCAAATTTGTTGGAACCATCAAATCGTGTTCCCTTGTCAGTTCTCTAACCTAAAATTGAAATTATAAGTTCTATTTTTGCCGCACTGCCGCACTGCTTTAGATTAATGCTTTTTATAAACGTTTTCAACCATGTGTGTAACGACTAAAGCAACGCATTTTGCATTTATAAAACAACAATTTTAAGTTTTTTTTGGTAAATTTGCAAAACAACCGGTTTTAGTTTTACAATTTATGTAACTCCATTAAGGTCTGTGTCAGTTCAATAACTCACTGCATCGACTTTGTTTGTTGTGGCGCTGAGTCCGAGACGCCTCCTTTCCTGTATAGCGTGTGAGAGTGCATCCCACCATCGCCAACAATCGCGGCGTAATGTCTTCGTTTACCTATTCCACGTCTGTTTAGTCGCTTCTTTCCAAGGTGTTACTAATATGCTTATCCCCGAGCAAAACGGTTTTGAGTTTAAACCGTTTCGCGGTTGTTGCATGTGCGCCGCATCCAAACTGCATCTTGCTTGTTTTCAGCGCTGTGCACCATCAGCCGCGGCAGCAGTGGTTTGGGTAGTTCTTCGATTGAATGAATCAATATCTTCGCATCTAAGGCCGCCGACATAACGAGAACATTCGGCAATTAATCGCTTTCCGACGTTTTCGGAGGTTTTTGCGCAGGTAGGTGTAATTTCGCTTTTAATCCACGCTATATGACTCAGACCGTCGAGAATACGGGTTTCCGTCTTATTGCTTCTGAAAGACGGTGTAATATTGCGCGTAACAAGCGAGAAAAAATGCAGAACGACATAAAAGACGCTGGTGCAACATGAGCTTTTACGTTAGGTCGTTTGTCTCTTTTTTTGAAGCTTTAAATTTACATGTGTTTCGCAGCCTCTCCTTTTTGAGCTAGTTTCAAATTGGACGTGTTACGTGTTAAGCAGTTTTGTGAGGTGACTGCTAACCACATATTATTCGTAGCATTCAATTTACGATATATTTACGACCTGATGAGCAGCAAACTCTTATTAGATTTCATAGCCGAAAACCGGACGCCACTCAGTTACGGCTGTTGCTGATGTTCGAAGAGGAACCAGTGCCCATAGTTGTTTTCACGCGTCTAATTGGCGGCGCTTTTCACCGCAATATTCGTGCACCACGTTACAAAATGTTATTTTCGGTCGATCCTTTCTATTGATCCATCTATGTTTTGTCTAAGACTGTCCCTAGGTAGTAAAAAGTATTTTTCAGATTCGGACGATACAAATATTTTGGATGTGGTGACCTACTTGAAGAAGGTAACATGTCAACAAGCATCTCCTTGTCGCGCGTCGTCTGCGACTTCCTTGTCCTTGTGGCATGTGCGATTCCACTCCTGATATTCCACGAATTTGTGAAGCCGTACAAACGTGGATTCTACTGCGATGATGAGTCCATCCGATATCCTCTATTGGCGTCGACAGTAACACGGCAGATGTTGATTGTCGTTGGAATCTTGATCCCGTCCGCTCTGGTAAGCAAGCTTTGAGACTTTTGAGACAAGCTTATTTCATAAGAACATCTCTGTTCGTTTGGGAGTTGTTGGCTAAGTTAAAAAGTAGTTTTTGGCTCAACCTTGAGTCTTATGGTTCATTAATTCTTTTGTAGAAAATTAGCCAACAAATCAGGGGTATAATAGATGGTTATCCATTTTAAGTTAACAGTTTGACGTTTTCAGATTCTTGCCACAGAAGTGTTCCGCACTCTTGCCTGGGAGAAGAAATGTGCCCACCAGTTCAAGAGCTACCACATGCGAAACACCCACGTTCATCGCTTGATCGTCCGTCTCTACATTTTCATCGGTAAGCCATCACTATTCAGCCTGCAAGCATATATTTGTCTTTTCAGGCTACTTCTTCCTCGGTGTCTGCTTCAATCAGCTTATGGTAGACATTGCCAAATACACAATCGGTCGCCAACGTCCCCACTTTATGGAAGTGTGCAAGCCGAATGTCGGATACAAGAATTGCGGAATGAATCACACCTACATTACTGACTTTTGGTGCACGACCACGGATAAGAAGTTGATCCATGAGGCGCAGCTGTCATTCTACTCAGGTCACTCTTCGTTCTCATTCTACGCTGCTTGGTACACCTCGGTGAGTCTAATCGAATCATTATTGAATAAGCCACAAAAGCCATCTAAAAGCTTAAACATGTTTTCCTGATAGACAAGGACAAATGATACTGCCAAAAGTTAAGCCCTCAGCCTTAGCTCTCTAACATGCGGCTTCTTTTAACTTTGTGATTGTAAATGCTTCTTAAAAGTCCTTTTTTGTTTCAGCTCTACCTGCAAGCCCGCCTGTACCGTCCACTCTTTAGCCGTCTTCTCCTTCCTGTCATCCAATTCTCGCTTTTTGGTGGAGCCGCCTTTGTTGCCTACAGCCGTGTTAGCGACTACCATCACTGGTCCGATGTTCTTGTCGGATCTGCCATGGGATCGGTCATCGGAATTATGATGGTACTACTTTTCTCTATTCTATTTCCTCAATATTTGTTTCAGGCCATGTTCATCGCTGAAGTCTTCAAACGTCGAGAAATTCCATCGTGCGTCGAAATGACCATCGACGGTCACCAAGTGAATCTTATGCCTTTGGAGAAACGCCCGCACGATCCTGAGCTTGGAGCCACAGCCGTACCCTCGAACACCGTTGTCCAGACCCAGACTGTCCTCATGACTCATGACGTACATGGCCCTTCGTCTTACAACAGCGGCCCAGTACAAGCTCAGCGAATGTAAGACTGACCCAAATTTAGCTTCTTCCACACAGCAACTTACAATCATGTCGTCGTCTTAACCTCAATACTAAATGCGTTGCTTCGTGCCGCTATCACTGTCTCAATTCTGTGTAGATCTGTCTCTTCTGTCTCTTTGCGCCTCCCTAACGACCTAACTAGTCTGTACATATTGTTTTAGAACGCCTGTGCAGCGCATCACCACTGATGTCTAAACTGAGACCGTCTCTCTGTGATTTATTTGCTTGTTCCCACCTTGTTTCCGTCCGATAATCTCAGCTTTAACGGTAACAAACGCTTTTGATGCCTTACAGGTTTCACTCACATCACAACTGACAAATCTCTCTGATCAATATCGTCATCGAATTTCTGTTCTTCAGCGGTGCAGCAGCCAATGAGGCAGGCGAACCAAATTCAGATCACGAGTAACGGGTACAAAAGTGAGTTGCACCTGGATCCTGTACTCGTGGTTGCGGTCAATGACAGTGACTAGAGGTCATCAAACGTCTCAAACCAGCGGCTACAATACCACAGTGACTTTCTTCATCTGCATTTTAATATTAATTTCTGCATTGAAATGACACTTTCTTTCTACGTCCATGTATCTCGCCATCCCGTTGTGAGCAGCAGGATAGTTGTGATGTGCATTTTCGCTTGTTAGGTTCAGATTAGAAGATTTCTGTGCTTATGACAGTCTATGTTTGCCTTTGTTCGCTCATGCATGACAACTTTTTACGCTAATAAAGTAAAAATCTTGATGCTTTTTGCAGGCCCTTGTTGCGACCAATGAAGTAAGGAGCGGCCCCGGTGACACACACCAAGTCATTGTAAAGATAGGCTGATTTCAATGTTGGTGGACCAGTGGTGCCAAGGTTTTTGGTTTCTAGCAATAATAAAGTGTTTTTTGTTTGTGACACAGACAAGTCCCATTGAGATTTGGAGCGTTGTGAGCTTACATATTCAATGGTTGCATTGAGGTGCTCCACAGGCAACTCCAAAGATGCATCAAATTGATCTAATTTTTTGGGTTTGTCAATGCTTCACTTCAGGTGAGCTTACTGGGTTCCGTTGTGAGTATCGAGATCAACTAATTCAAAATTACCTTCAGTACTAAAAACCTCATCAAAGTGCTTTTGAACCTTAGAACTTATCATCCAAAGTTTTGAGCTATGTGCCGCTCTCGTGGCAGGAGTGCTTGTCGTTATTGCAGAGCCCTACTAGCTTGAACTTAATTTGAAGTCGTTTTTTGATGCGGCCTGAAAACTAATAACGTTATCATAAATCACTCATGAACGTGGTACCTTCAATAAAAAATGACAACTTTTTTCCGTGCATCCACGTTTCTTAAAATACACTTTTGATTCCAACGTTTCTTTGAGTTTTTTCCATTGAAAAGAAACGTATTAGGTGCTGCCGCAGTTTGTCTCCGTTCCTTTCGATTGTTTTGTGCACTGATCTTTACTGACTCCAAAAGGACATACATACACATTGATTACAATTTTTGGGACTGAAAAAACCTCCATTCTTACAATTTTGGTTAGCACCAACACAAGTGATGTTTCAGTTTCGCCTATTATTCGCATGAAAATCTGTCATTCACGGCCTTGCTCGATTGTCGATAGTATATTGTTTAAGAACATCCTTCGTAATATGATATGGAGTTCCACGGTCTTTTCGACAAGCAACAGGGCTGTAATGCATCACACAAATTCCGTCAAGATTAATGAAGTTGAAAACTTTCTTTCCCATTGGCGCGTTGCATCAGGAACGTTTTAAAGAGTAGAAAAAATGGACTTTTTCCTCTCCATCTTAGATTGCGGGTTCAATTGTCGTGTTCGCACTTATTCTAAAAGTTAGGCACGTCGATTCGTTGAGTAGTTCCACAGCTTTTACAACCGCGTTTACAACCACTAGCTGAAATGGTACACAGAAATTACTAACTTATGGTATTAAATAGATTTACGAAAGTGTTTTTTTTTCATTTAAACGGTAATTATTTCACCTGACATCCACAAAGTGCAGGGATTTTCAATCATGACGTATCCGTCGCTTAGCACACCGCAATAAAGAATGACAATATTAGCTGGGTTTGATTCGGACCAGAATTTGGACCAAAGATTCGGGTTTGGATCATAAAACATCCAGATTTTTTTTCGAGGTCTAGGCTGATTTGAGCGCATTCCTCAAAAAAGCATTTTGAGCCCTTCAGCGGCGGAATTTATTCGTCCACAATAGCAGGCTGCTCAGAAATTTGGAGAATTAGAACTTAATAGTCTTAAACGACCGTTCAATAGCTCAAAGTGTTTCTCAGGTAAGCGCGAGCAACGTCCCGGTGTCCGTTTCCTGAAATACGCTCGTTTTTGTACCTAAACGTAGCCAAAAACCGGGCCATTGCCGATAGTTCGCCATTTACCATACAATAACAGCGGATCGATTACGAGCGCATGAGTGAATGATGGCGATCTGTTTTGTAGACTCTGGTGCGCCGTTTTTTAAAAGTGATTGGATTCCAGCTTCTTTAGCCATCATCATCGTCATTGCCCAAACCCATGTCGCGGCAGATGAAATTCTCCAGGAACCACAGTTTGATGTTTCACCCTTAACCCACTTTTCGTGTGCAAAATTTGCAGCACGTTCAAAACTCCTATTGGATTCGCTCCGTTTTTTGCTTCATTTGGTTTTTCAGCTGACCAATTCTGTCCTTCTGCTTCCGTCAAGAATTATCCTGACGCTGTTCTTCGGGTTAGGATATTCCGGATCTAGCGTTGTTTTTCATGTGCTTTTTTAACCCGGAAATCGTCACCTATATGGCTATTTTGGTCTGTTTTCAGGTGTGAAATTGGCCAATTCACTGTGCCAACAGGGATGTTTTCGGCTATATTGCACGGAGCTACAGGAGGCGCATCCTTGTGGATTGTGGCAATTTTCACGTGCACCTTTGGCTCAGAAATCACCGATGTGGCGATGATTTTCGTCTGTTACCCTCCTAAAATTTCCTCTGTTTCGTCCATTTTTCGGTGCAAAATTTGCCATTTTCGTTGTCACGGCGGGGCTATTTTGGGCTTTCATGCACGCTGATCAATTCTTCCCTCTGCTCCCGTGAAATATCATCGATCAAGGTCTTTTGTGCGCCGATTTATGAAAATCCAGCGTGCTTCGACATATTAACCAGCAAGCATGTGAAGCGTTTGCCCTGTTCCGAGTGACACCTTTGGTCGAAAAATCCCTATTTCTTTCCCGATAACGCTCCGCACACCTGTTTTGATGTCGATGCACTCAAAGGGGGCGTGCGAAGTGTCTGTTTGCGTGCTGTGATACGACGTTGGTGATCTGTGCGATTTTGGCTTTTCGGGGGCAAAAGATGGCTGAACATGCCAAAACGAGCGTGGCACAAGCGTGAATTAGTGTTTTTCATATCTGAAACGTTCCCGATGACGATTGTTTTCGGAGCGTTTATCCACTCCACGCGTGTCTAGCAATGTTGTGCAATCGTTGTGCAATCGTTCCCGGAGCATCGCTTAAATAAGACTTTCGCGTATCTGCCTCACTTCTACTATTCCTGTACTCACTTCCACTATTCCTATGTTTTTGGCTGTAGCGCCCTCCTGCTATGATTTGACGCCATTTTTTCCCGGAATCTCACGTTCAAAACCTGACCGATCAGAGCGCCGATCGAGCTCATCGACCGTTCGCCGCTCGTTTCTCCGCGTGTGGTCGCGTGTCTATGTTTGTAAACTTTCTGTCGACGCCGCTATTCCACGAGTACCTCCTTTCAGATCACTTTTCTCATGGACGAAGTCAGTGAAACCACTGCGACCGCCGGATCCGTGAGCGCAGATCCCTCGCCCGCAGTTGAATCCTCCCCATCGACCGAAGCGCCGTCATCGACTCCATTGGCGGTGATGAACGGTCGGATGCCACGCGGGCAACGTCGGAATGAAGCCCAACGTCCCGAGAAGAGGGAGAAGAAGAGGGCTCCAGTGGTCTGTCGCAATTTCAACACGCCCGAAGGATGTCGTTTTGGAGACAAATGCCGGTATTCCCATGAAGCCGCGGACAAAAACGAGGAAGGCGCTGTGAAAGGTGATTTTGGGTTGATTTTGCGACATTTGAAGGTCTACAGGAATGTTCTGGTTTTGGCAGGGCTAAATTTAGCTATTGTTGTGGCTATTTTTGCCAATTTCGAACTTCGAATCTGGCAAATTGTTAAATCTCTTGATAGCACTGGAAACCGAACTTTCAATCTATTTTACGGCTGGATTTAAGGTATTCAGGGGTCCAAATTCAGTATTTTTCTTTGCAAAACATGCATTTTTGGTTCTTAGTCATTTGCGACCCTGTTCCGCCTTGTTTATGTATAAGTTTTCCTCTTATTTCATCCGTTTCAGAACTTCCGCGAGCCAGGAAACCACGTCAACGGAACACCAAGAAGTCCAAAGCAGCGGTTGAAGGTGATTTTTTGCTTATAATTTGTGAATATTCGAAATGGTCGGGAACCCCGAGGGCGGAAGACATTCCACTTGATCCTGGGGTGACAGATAGGTATCAAGACATGCCGAGACATGCCACTGAGCTTAATTTGCGGTCGGACACATGTGAATGGCGTTGGTTACACGTCCGTTTTTTTGTTTAAAATACCATTTTTGAGGTATTATAGAGCTGTACCGTCTTACGGGTGTGTCAACCGTGACGTCGTGACCGTCATGGTTTTGCCTTTGAGAGAGTTATTTTGGGAGTTTTATGGTATAGGAACGACCAAATTTTTTGCGTCTCCTGGCTTCCTCCTCTCATATAATATCCAGTACGGTAATCTCATTTGGTTTCAGAGTCCCAGACACGACCTGAGGCAGCTGCCGATGCTAAACAAGAAGGCTCAGTCCCCGTGCCAGTGACCGTTCAGCCCCCTAAGGTCAACCCGGCTCGTGTCGCCGTCCGTCCCAAGAAAGCCGCATGCAGCGCTGCTGACAAAGGCACGCCGGTCCATCGGCAGATTTACAATTCAGAAATTCACTACATCCGGCGACGCTACCCGACATCAAAGAAAACGGAAGTGCCCGATAGCACTGCTTTGACGTTTCCTTATGAAATCACGAATCCTGAATGGGTAATCCGGCTAATGTGTTGCGTGAATACTTAATGTTTCGGGGTTGTTTTAGGTTTTCGATGTCAAGGAACTGGAGTTCACGTTGACCATCGACACGGAGCATCCGTACGTGGCGCCGTCGATCAGGGTGGTCAGGACGGATGTGTTGCCGGAGGTACTGTGCAAGCATATCGACGACCATCTGAATGAACTAATCATGGTAAGTGCATTTTGGCAGTCAATAGGGGATCAGTAGGATAAAGACACTCATAGCGGTCCTAAATTACTGTCAGTCAGGAACAGTCGGATGGAGAGGCAACGAGCGACCATTTTGCTATTTGTTCTCTGGTACATATCACAATCGTGAAAATATCCAAGACTGGAGTGTTGCAGGATCTGAAAAGTATTGAGAATTTCGGGCACGGCGATTGGGAGGCAATTTCCGATACGTTGAAGCTCGTTCGCCCGCAAAATCAGTTGTTTTTCCGGTTTTTTGGGACGATTTTGCACGGGAAACGATTTTGCACGGTGAAACGCTCCTGGAAAATGGCGCAACTACAGTTGCTTGGTTAAAAACGGTTTTTCGCTCGCTGTATCGAGAGATGAGTCCTTATACTGCTGGATGGACGGTGTGAAGCGTAAATCGGCTGTCAGAAGGCCAAAGAATCTTTTAATATGTTCTGTGGGGACGTGACTGATTGCCTCCATTTTTAGAAGAAGATTGCCGAATACGAAGCCAGCGACAGCTTTGAAATCGTTGGAAAATGGCTGATCCGCGTCATCGATCGGCAGATCTTCAGCCTCTTTGTCTCAGGCCTTCGAAAGACGAAAATGGTGAAGGAAGCAGAAGCGTGCGGCATAACCGTCGCCAAGCTCCCGCCACCAGTGAAGCTCGATCCCAGGGACGAGAAGCCCGTTCTGCTCATGAAGACCGGATCTGAGTGTCCCGCAGTGGCCAGTGAAGAGCAAGGAGACGAGAAGGAAAACGTTGCATCGGCGGAAGCAACTCAAGAGACGAGTTCGGAGAGTGACGCTCAAGAGAAGTCGCTGAGCGAGTCACCTAGCGCGATCGAAGTGCGTTTCAACTGGAACGACTACACGCGGAACATTGGAACGCTGAAGGCGAGGTCGATGATGTTCGCCGTGAGCTGCCTGAAGTGTCCAGCAACGGGCTATTTCGACTGCAGGGAAAGTCAGAAGAGAGCGTCACGTTGCAAGCGATGTGGTGTCGGCCAGTCGGTCTTTTTCAAGTCCGAATTCGTGCATGCTAACTCGAATGTGGCCGGGTACGTGCAAATCAAGGGATGTAAGCCTGTGGACTGCATTCTCCTGTCTTGCAAATTCGTGGCTTCATGCCTGAAGTGCAACCGAGAATTCGACGTAGCTGTAAGTTTTGCCATGTTGGGTTTAAAATGATGTTTTTTGGGGATTTTAAGAATCTGTCCAACGGAGTGGTGAACAAGAGCTGGTGCCACGACTGCCACACGAAGTGCGAGTTTGCTATCTACACCGCGAGCTTCCACGGCAACTTCAACCTGATCGCGATGGAAGATCCAACAGCTCCACGCAAACCGCAAAAGAAGAAAGTCGATCTGGGACCGGTAATCGTGGTGGGACAGCCTCTGCCGGACCGTGGAACCTGTCAGCATTACAAGAAGAGTTTCCGCTGGTTTAGGTAAAGAGGTGTTTTTATGGGTGCCTGAGGTAATTGACCAATTTTCAGGTTCCCGTGCTGTGGAAAGACGTTCCCATGTGATGTCTGCCACGAGGAAGCGAAGATGGGACACGAGATATCCTATGCGAACAGGATCATTTGCGGCATGTGCAGTTTTGAGCAGGTATGAGGCATCAAAGCGAAGGAGGCGAGTGTAGCTTGGCTTTTTAGAATTTTGCGAAGGATAAACCGTGCACGAACTGCAACGAGTCGACGGTGAAGACGAAGTCGACGTTCTGGGAAGGAGGAAAGGGCTGCCGGAACAAACTCTTCATGAATAAGTACGTTTTTCACGTTTCACCTCATTCTTCCTTGATCTGAAACTGAATGATGAAACCTTTGGAGTGCGAGGTCAGGACGGAAAACGTGGATAGGCACAAATTGGCCTCCTAGAGCTTGAGAGCGGGTTACAGCGATTGGTGTAGGTATATTGGAAACATTTCGGATTCTTCTTTGAGTCTTAGAAGGACGAAATAGCTGATATTGTCATTTTGCTAGATGTGTCCCAGATGAGTTCGTCTCGATCATGTGTTTGAACCAAAATCTACTTCGATATTGCTTAAAATGACAGGGCGATCTGTTAATCATCGAGCCTTAAATTCGGACTTTACCTGATTTCGAAAGCGTCGTTGTTAGGTATGAGGCGTAGGATGAGGGAAGGTTGGAACGAGGGGAACTAGTGCACTTTATGTGCATGGCCCCGTTTCGTTTTTCATTTTTTTGGGTTGGAGCAGCGCTGAAACGGTTGTCACGAATCATGATAGAATGTGGTGCTCCAATACTTGATCCGATGGCGCCGCTGCTTCTCGCTCCGGTGGTGTCGCTGCTCCTCAATCCGATGGCGCCGCCCTTCGGTGGCCGATCGACCGACCGCTCGAGTGGTTGAGAGACCTGGCCTTATATATAAGACCTTCCTAGACGCTGACCTTTCAGGTCTAGAGACGAGGGTATTACGGAAACGACAATGCGGGACTGCAGTGGTGCTCCGGAGCATGCTCCAGGCAGGGTAAATCATTTCGTGTGTGCTGGAGCAACGGACCGGTCGGGTTTGGCTCACGCACATAAAATGAACTTGTGCCGCAAATAGGTCCAAAATGACCTCCTGAATCTCGAATTGTTTTGGCACGATTGTGAATTCTCCATAAGTCTTATGAGGAAACAATCATACTCAGCTCAGATCGCCATTTTGCGAGATGTGTCCAAGATAGGCATGTGCTGTCATATCTTGATCATGTATTTGAACCAAAATTGACTTCGATTTTGCGTCAAATGGCAGCAGCTCGATCCTCAACTTAGGATTGAACCTGATTTGGAAAGTGCGGCTTTTAGGCTGAAGCGTTATCAAAAGTGTGTCATAATGCTTATTAACCCTTCTCCATGTTTTCAGAAATGACGAACGTAAATACAAGAACAGCGCAATGAAAACGATGCCGAAGAAGCGCACCGGTGGGTCGGCGGCTTCGGTCCCGTTCTTCACTAATCCGGTATTTATTTTGCTCTCAGTCGTAATTCATCTTTGTACTCGTGTGTTCAGGAACGCCGCACATGATGGATGCAGACCGTGAATACATACACAACGTGAAGAGATGCAACACGAGAAACTCCTGGACGTCGTCGCTGTCGCAGTTTTTGTTCGGAATTAAGTTTTGATAATGTTAGGGATACTGTAAACACACGTGAACGCTGTGATTGAAAGCTCTAATGGCGGGTAAAAAGTGAACGACGATACAAAACGACGTGACCTAATTCGTGGTGGCAATGGATGCTGATCAGAGGCGTTGTTGTCAGTGAACCGTTTACGGCCCTCTTCTAAGAGTAAACAGGCTGGCGGCCGAATATTGGCGCGCGATTTCTGTATGTTTGTCTTCTTTTGGGTTTTAATTAACTATGCAAATTGGAGCTAATATTTGCGCGTGGTCGTAAACCCTAAGGCCTCGTAGGTATATGTGCAGGCTGTCTCGGTGGAGCGTATGCATACCAATTAGAGGAGGCGTCGTTGTCGAGTGGGATTGGCGCCAATAAAGATGAGGCGGAGAGTGAGACGAACGAGGAAGAAAAAGAGGGAAGAAGACAGATTTGGGAGTGCGTGTACCGGAATTGGTAAGTCAGTTGGGAGCGCAAACGTTGCGTTGAAGGCGAAGAGCGGGGAGGAGGGATTGTTGTGTTTCATTTGGAACGCCTTTGGCTTCACTTGTTTGTTCTCTCGCGCGCAGCAAGAGAGCAGTTAGCAGGGTTTCGCTCTCTTTGTTTTCGGTTGAGCTTACAAAACGAGCTACTAAGGCGCAAAAACTGCGCACAGGGTGATTCATGAAGTGGTGATGATCGGCAACCCTTAGGGTGATCGTCACTTTCACTCATTTTTGGACTTAAAAATGGTCAATTTTGGTTTTTGTGAGAGTTCGTATAATTTTATGGAAATGTTAATTTATTGTAAATGTAAAAAAACTGCGAAGCATCAATCCTAAGAAATTTTCAACTTTGTTTTTTGTTTTTGCAATCAATTTTTATTCGCTTGAAATTTTCCAATTTTTAAGTTATGCAGTAAACGTTGCTATTTAAGTCTGAATTTGATTTTTGTGAATTATTACATTTTTTAATTGTTTTTGCCTTTTAAGCTTTTTTGCTAGTTAAGTTTAAATTCTTTTAATTATTATGTTTTTGTTATTTGAAAGCGAAAAACTGAATATTGGACATTTGAAGCTGGTTTTTGAAGCTTATCAGTCCTCATTATCCTGATTAGTTTGTGATTTTATAAAACAACAATTTAAAATTTTTGGCTTTTTTTAAAAACGTTTTTTTTATTTTGAAAAACATGTGTTTAATTTCTTGATTCAAGTTTAAACAAAAATACAAATTCCACTATTTTTAAATTAACGCTCGCAAGCATAATTTCTCAAATTGACACGTGACTTTTTTTCTTACTTGGACGCATGCTGCATTATTTGATCGATCTCGTGCTAACAAATGCCAAAACGCTGAACATGGTTGAAGTATAGCCAACTATTAATTCAGCAACTGTGTGCTCTACGGGCTAGTATGCTGGACTCTCGTGCGGAGAGTTACAGGTTCGAGTCCCGTCGGCGTCCAACATTTTGTCTGCTGTTTCTTACCGCTCGAAAACTTCCTGGACAGAACAGCCTCCGTTATTATAGAGGGACTACGTTCTATTTTATGGTTATTTGAATTCAAATTTGTTTTAAAGTGTGTTCTGTTTTCCTGTTTTCGTTAAGCCCACAAAACACCGCTCTAAGCCTCAAAACCAAACCAAAGGGTGATTTATTACTCTGTCGTTGATCGCCATTCCCTCTAGAATGGTCGTCACCCTTATTCGCGACCATCGCGGCACTGTCGGGAGTGCAAACAGCGAGCGCCTGCGCGCGGCGCCCGTAAAAGTTCCATTTGTTCCACATAAAAGATTATAAAATTTACATAATCGCCGGGGACGATGTCGCCGTTGCGCTCTCTCACTCACGCCGGGGATTATTGTGCGTGACTGAGTTGTCACCCTCATAACGAGCGAGATTGAATTGTACGTCTGGGCGTATTGTGAGGATGGTCACTACTTGAGTGCCTTTAGGACGTTTGATTTGATGTATTTTTGTGACTTTTTAGTGAGACTTAGTCTCTATTGTCTTTCTGTTGTGTCCGTTTTATAAGCATCTTGTCGCTTTGCGAGCAATATTCAAATAACTTTATTTTACAAACTTCATTTTTTTGTTTTTTTGATTGCCTTCCGTAATCCCAAGACCTCTTTGGGACTCCATTTCTGGTTCGTTTCTCTGCATACTATACTCTAACTAGTCTTTCGATTACCTACTATAGATCCCAATAACCGGAATCTCACACATACTTTTTAGAATGGCGTCGGAATGCGTTAGGCAACTAATGATTAGAATCTCCGTAGTGCATGTAACAAAAATGGCGAAAGCGGAAAAGGCAAACATATAACCACAAAGACTCGCCTCGTCATCTTAAGGACCCACCCGTCAATCACAAGAGTAAAAACCTTTCTTTTGATATGCCTGTCATGGAAATGTGGTCAGTTGATGGTATTTTGTAAGGATGCAAACTGTGAACTGTGCTCTAAGAGCATAGAACCTTGAACTTTTTTATTGTTGTCATTTATTTTCCATTTTAAAGCTTTTCAAGTTTTTTGCTAGTTTTTCTCGTCATTACTGATTACGTGTTAAATTAATTGATGGGAAAATGGTGGAGAAATTGATTGAAAAAAGGGCACCCAGACAGCCCTTTCTTTTCGAGCGATTTCCGACCGGTCGACTGGTCGGTTTTAAATACAAAATAAACGTTTTTCCGGTTCGAAACGCTGAAAATGAAGCCGTTGAACTGTATCGGTACCCTTTTTTGGACCACTGTATTATTGAGATTTGTCTCTTGGTCTCTTGTCAACTCATTAGTATTATTTTTCTCACCTTAGTAAATCACAAATTTCCACCAATGTAAATCTTTGATCTAAAAATGATTTATTTGTTTTAAAATCAAATGTTCAATTCCAAAACATGATCGACAAAGCAAAAGGTGCGAAGTGGTTTTGGAATCTTCTAAATGACATAGGAAAACATTGAATGCTTGACTTTTAGGTACCAAATAGGTAAGGTACCAAACTTGTTTTTATCATCTGAATTGTTGTAAAATTCCAGTTTGTTTGTAAGAACCTGTTTACATTTTAGATGTGCCTTTGGAGCCAACAGATCAGCATTGTTGTCCCATCTTAACAGATAACTTAAAATAATATTTACTTAATCCACGTAAAATGGTTTGGTTAATATGGTCAGCTGTACGGCTATTAAAAAGCGAGTTGCAAAGTGGTTATGAAATCTACTCAGTTATTGCCAATTAAATTAAGCAATCTTAAAAATTTTTTTCATGTTTGAATTCGTTTACTTTCCAGATTTGCATTTAAAGCCAACAGATTAGTATTGTTTTTCGGCCTTAGCAGTTTGCAAAATATTGTCGCGAATCCCTGTAGTTTTGTAATTTAGGTTTTGAACTCCTCGAATTAAAAAAACCGATCTAAAAAATTTTTTTTGTGTTTACAATCAGTTTACTTTCCAGATTTGCTTTTGAAGCCAACAGATTAGTATTGTTTTTCAGTTTTACCAGTGCGCAAAATATTGACGCGAATCTCTGTAGATTTATAATTTACCTTTAAGTGATTTTTATAAATCAAAAGTTCAAACCCAAAACAGGATTGATCATCTTCTCTCTCTCTCCAACCATCGAAAAGCAAAAGTTGCAAAGTGGTCTTGGAATCCTCTTAATTACCCAACAAAAAACTGAATGGGAATGTTTACCTGCTCGTTGCGCGTGTCAATAGTGCGATCTTTGCCTCCGGCTGTACACTACCAGTTGGACCTTCTCTCTCACTCCACCCGGAGCTGTTCGCTTCGGACACGGTCGGTTAAATCCAATGTTTGCCTAAGCCGACGACGTTGTCGCCGTTTTCGGTCGTCCTCTCAATCGCCCTTGAGGCGATTGTTCGCCTTTTTCTGACTTTGCATAAATTTTCGCGTTTTTGCGAGCGTTGCTGACGACCTATAGACAAACAAGATCTCTCCACTTTCTCACACCGAAACGAAACGTCTCTCGTTTAATGGGTCGATCCTCAAACTTTCGTTTTCGCTTGTTCTCAAATGGCACTTTTTGCTTATGTGAGCGCGCTTTGTTGAGCGCTTGTTTGATTCGCCTTGTAACAAATCAAATTAGTCTGTGCAGGATAGCATTAGACGCCGATTTGTGATATTTCCTCAAATGCCGTTTCAGACATGTTCATATGTCAGCCGTTCTGATGGCATTTTTGATGCACGGTAGTTTGCATGGATCCACGTCTGCGTGCATCAATTTTATTCCTTTGAACGTGAAGGATTACTTTATGGCTGTTTTCAAAATGCCAATTTTTCATTTTGAACTTTTAACGGTTTAACACTCCAACAGATTTTATGACTCACCTGAGTTTTGACAAGGGTGAAAATATCGTGTGAAGCCAGAAAGGTTTTCTGGTCCACCAGTGGTTGTTTGTTTGGTTTTTGCCCCACGCTGATTGCCATGTCAAATTTACTTTTCAATTTCGACCCTCAAGAGCGACGTTCAATGTTCGCCTTGTTTTGCTGTCAACAAATTAGTGTTCTTTCATTCCATGGGTGGCAGGAACCCAAATTTATGTTTTAAAGGCTGTTTTTGGTGGCTTTTGCTTACAGCTGCTTGGGGTTCTAAAGGCATTCAAAAACAAGCAAAAAACATTAAATTTTAGTCGTCAGCAAAGAGAAATTAGTGTCATTTCAGATGTTCTTAAAAAGAACTGCTTTTTGCATGTTTATTTTTGGAAGCCGATCGCCGTATGTCGGTGTCATTTTACTGTTGCAAATAACACAAAAACACTTTCACGTCTCTTATGTCATTAAAATGTTTGGTGTTGATACAATCAGTATTCCTTGCTGGTTGCTTGTTTTTAGAATAGACTTCCTTATTGGCTGCCAGCTCTTTTTGAAAAGAAATTGTGGATGGCTTTTTTAGGCGCGGTCGTTTTTCAAACATAATTAGGTTTTTGTCATGTGAATTGCGTTTTTTTTGAGAACACCTGTTTGCTTTAATGCTTTAAAAAATTTGAATTTGTCAATAATTTTTTAGTTTTTTCTGGTACGATTTTTTGCTTTATTTGTTTGAACAGTTTAAAAATTTGTTCTGCATTAATTTGCCTCTCACGCGTTACCGCAGTCGTTATGCAGTCAAACTTGACGCTTGCTACATGGTATTACCGATCTTATGCCAACGGGTGTCAAAAAGCGGAACTCAGTCGTGGTATAGATGGAATGTAAGCGGGTTTGAAAAATTGAAACAATTTAAACATAGCTCATCCCTCTTAAAAAAGTCTTAAAAAATTTAGTACATTTTTTATGTTTTCACTTTTATTACAAGACTCTCCGCGCAAAAATTATTTCAAGCTCAAATCACAGTTTATTAGTTGACTATATGACTCATTAAAACGTCAGCGCGTTTTGAAATGTTTAAATTGGCCACATAAAGTTTAGTTTGGTTGAGCTATCGAAGCGTTTTTGTGATATCCGCGGTCCCCGACTGGCTTCTCGCACTGTTTGCAAACCGGACCCGCGCCTGGGATTTGTCGCCACAATCACTGAGGCTAACCTTTAACCGTCCGGTTCCACCACTGTCGCCGCTTCTCGACAGCTTTCTCAGCGCGCCCTCCCGCGCGCTCTTATGAGATCCGTTCAATCTATCCGGTTTGCTCTGCCGCTGCTCACCTCTCTAGTTGACGTCTTCCTCTTGTGATCCCGTGCTCTGCCGCGCAATTCCATTGTAAAGATAACTGCTGTGGCAATCTCGGTTCTCGGTTGGTTCTATTCACTGTGAGGCCCGCATGGCAAAAATGCTTTTGAGTGCAGCTGTATTTGCAAAGCGTTTTAGAGACGAGCGTCTTGAAGAGTGTCACTGAGTGTTGTGTTTGTTGGTTGGTGATCCTTAAGCGTTAATTTGGTTCATATTTGTGCGGTTGGAAGACACTAATGATTTATCAATACGAATTTGAAAGCAATTTGTGTTTTTCAAATGCTCTTTAAGCTTTGAGCAAATGTTTAAATTTTTTTAAATTGTAAATACAAAATTTTAAGCATCAAAAAAGGGGTAAAACTGTGTAAAACAACGTTTTTTTCTATTTTAAGATCTATTTTAATTTAAGTTTTGTTCAAACAATTTCAAAGTATTTACTTTTCTTTAAGTAACTGAAGTTCTAAGCGGACACTTCAGAAAACTTGTACGTTAGCACGAATGGTGTAGGCAGGCACAATTGCTGCTTAATTATTTCATCGAAGATTTTTTTTAATATTGTGGTTTGTTAGGTTTTTGTCAACGGTTTCGCAAGTCTAGAACGAAATGTAGACAGCCTGTTGATAAATAGCGTTGTAGACAGCGACAAAGAATCATTTTTTGATACTAGAAAACCTATTTTCAACGTTCAACTCAAAAATATCGTGCAGAACACGAGTTGTTTTTAATATTTTAAGAACAACCGCTTACCGGAAGGCCGTTGAGCACTAATAAAATAGGCCGTGAACCAGTTGTTTAAAACGGCGGATTCGGTATCTGGCAAGTTGTCTATGTTCCGTTCTAGACACGCGTTTTTCTTAGATAAGAGTGCATTAAGGGAAAAAGTGATTTCACAACGTTGTTCAGCGCAAGCTTTTGAATGAGCTGAAGATCACTATCAGCTTTTGGAACCGACCATTGTTGTTTTCGTGTAAGTTTTTCATTTAAACACCTGTTTAAAAGTTATCAAAATCAACTATACTAAGTTAAGTTCGTTTTTATAAAGTTATAAAACCGTTAACTGAACAATTCTTTTTGATATGATCTTCTGCATTACCGTTTCAATCCGATTTTGTCGCAAAATAATAAAGTGCAACAATAAATTTTTTGCACTTGTTAAAAATTTCAATGAGACGCTATAATAGTAGTTTTTGTAAGCCACGATTTTTGGTTACATTTTAAGAGACCATTCAATGTAACAATATTCAGCAAATCAAGTGAGCTGTTACATTTCTTGACCCTCTCAAAAGACGACGTTTTCTTAAAGCTTACCTTTTTGACCTTCTCTCCAAACCAGCCACATATTCTCAAATCGTGTCAAAACGTCGTTTCCATCCTGCTTCACCAACGCGTTACTCCCTTTTTTCATGTCCCTCACATTAGCAGTTTAGCACTTCATTTCGCCGACGCATTTTCCGTTAAACGACCTCATTTGCATATTTCTCCGTTCGCGTTCCGGCGTCAGGTGGCTGGTCTTCGATTGTTCCACGCACGCTGTCGCGGGGTTTATCGTGTAACCCCGCCCGCTAATGATGGGACAGAAATTGCAAATCTGAAAAATTGTCGCTTTCAATCTCACATGTTCATAATGTAAATCGGTTTTTTATACGGCTTGGGCCGAACCGCCATTATTGTGTGACGCTCGCTGGCCATCCGGCTTTCCCCTACGGTTTAAGGAGCAAACGAGCGAACACAGACTGGTTCCGTGTCAAAATTGGCGAAACCGATCGTAAACCAATTCGCTTGGGCGTGCGCAATTTGACGAAGAAGCTTTGCAGACACGTATTGTACGTGCGCCACCTCCTTTCCCTCATTCAAATTCAAATCTAAACGATCGGAATATTCAATTAGGAGCCTAGAGGGTTTAAATTACACCAACGTTAATTGGATAATGGATTATGCCTCAAATCCGTTGTGACAACTGAGAATGACCATGCACCCACCCCAGCGATTGCGACCGGGCAAGATTGTTTGCTTAAGGACATGAGGTAGTTGTCGGTCGCGCGATCCTCGAGTGTAGCTACATGTTTATTTTTCAAAGGACGATGACATACGAGCGCTTACATCACAAATCCAGTTTTTGCAACGCATATAACGATATAGTCTCCGTTTGTTAGTTTCTTCATTTGCACGAACGACAATGCTTCAGAATTTAAGAGGGTGGTTGATATTTTTCGAATTTGTCTGGAAGAATTTAGGAGTTTTTTGTTCCGTTTCTATTATGCTTCAAGCTGTCAAGCTGTCTAAAGAAAACTTAGAAATTCCCATTATTGCTTGCTTTTTAATCAAACACTTTGCTCAAAATGCGATTATTCAAAAGTGAACTTTCGTACAGTGTTAACAAATAAAAAAAAACAATTAAAAAATACAAGTTTTTAAGTAAAAAATGGTTTACTGTACTCAACGTTTTTTTGCAATGTAAAAAACACATAATTTTGGTGGATAAATTTTGAACTCAAAAATGGACTTAGCAATTAATTTGAACTTTTTTGTAATATTTTTTTATTCAAAAAATTTAATGTTATGCTGGTCGTTTTGTGTCGTTTCAATTGATTACGCAAGTTTCACAATTTTTACTTAAAAAAAAGAATTTTGTGTGATTTTTTAGACATTAAATTTGCTCGCAAGTTCAAAATTTGATTTAAGTTTTTTTAATTATTTATTTTAAAACAATTTGAATTGAGGTACGTTGTTTTTAAGTTTTCAATTAACAGAAGTTTTCTAACTTTTTTTCAGGTTCTACGTTAAACTTGAATGTTTGATTACTAAATTTTTTGATTAAATGAAACAAAGATTTAAATATTTAATTTAAAAAAAACTAAAGACATTACATTATGTTTGTAGTATTCTCAACACGTGTTCTTAGGCTATTGAGAACACAACAACCCGTATCAGTTTTCTGCTGTTTATCCGTTTATCCAGTTTCATTATATTTTTGTTTTCCACATATTGCTTACAAGTTTAACCACTCTACAACGATGTTCACTTTAGAAAGCCACCAAATTGTGGCATTGTTTTGCAAAAGTCGAATTGGCCGAGAGTGGCTTTAAAGTGAGCGGTGAGGGCTCTTTGTCTGCATTAGCAATAACCCTCGGGGCCAGCGATTTTTGGGTTTATTACTGCAAGCGATATTCGCGCTAGGTCGCGACCGCAACCGCCGTCCATCAACAAACGGTGTTCTTCCACCTTGTTGTTGTCTTGTCGGCCGTGTCGGAATCCAAAAGGCACACAGTGTGACCGGTTAGGCCGTAGATCACCGGCTGACCGATGGGTTCTCGCTTCGCTTTCTTGACTGCGTGCCAACAATTTTTTTCGGTTTTGATGCTTTCGAGAATGGGGGACATTTGTCCTGAAATCAGTGAATGAAGCGTGCGCCGATCTGAATCGGTGATTTTCTGTTGTCCACGCGGAAAGAGGATGTGATACCAAATCGGCGACGACAACGGCCACCCGTTTCGCTTGAGTTGTAAATCTCGATAGCCTCTCCGCGGTTTTTGCGTCACACGTCTCGGAGATGGAGGATAGCTGCGGTGAAAGATAGACGATCGGTGATGGTTGAGCAGGGTGATACTGCGGCCACTCAACTTGCTTCCTCAAACGACTCGTTAATCAGTAATTCCCACTCAAGCGACCACCCCATAATCCTAGATCGGCTTTGGCGCTGGGTCGTTGTGCCAATCATGCGAAGGTGTTTATTGCTTGATTTACTGACATGATACTACTCTCAATAACTTTGTTATCCTCATCTGCCCCAATTGTTCTATGTACGATCGGCGCGTGCGAGAGGATGTCGTAATACTCTTCTTATGTACTTTAGTTTATCTAAAGCTTCTGTGGACCTAAGCCACGTGTGTTTTCGCCAATTGATTTTTCGTGTTTTTTGGGAACGGGAGCTGATAAGATAAAGAGAGATATCTTTTGGCTCATTTTTTCACTATTTCGGTGCAAGCACTTTTATCTTCCACAGATGTGGGGTGCCGATCTAAATTGGATTAAATGGTTGTCGACTTAGGTAACATATTCCATAAATGTAACTGATAAGTGCATCAACTCATGAGTTATAGCTTTTGATAAAATTGAAATTTCAATATTAATATTAATTATATTTGAAGCAAAAATTGTGTATGAGAAATAGTAAAATTGACCTAAATTTACAATAGTAAACTTTGAAAAATTTACTTTTTTTAATGGCAAAGGGTTTTGTTCATTGAAAATTTTTTTGAAAGTTAAAAAATGAAATTTTAACTTTTAAATTTGTGATGAGACATTTGGTTGGCGCGTGGATGCAATATCCATCGTGTGACACATCTCATGCTAACGCGGGCTAAAAGGCTGCACTTAGCCTTAGTATAGCCAAGTTGATCTGCTTTTTTTTTTTTATAAATTTTTGTATAGAGTATTGGTTAGTGTGTCAGACTTCCACATGATACGGCACGGGTTTGAGTCCCTCCGACATCCTCCGTTTTGACTGTTGCTTCTGATTGGCCGAAATTTCGGCGGTTGGGACAAAGACGCACAGACAGCGCTTCGTTATCATTGAGGGGATTAGTTTTTAATCAAGAATGCTGGTAATTTAATCGTCGGTTAAAAACTTCGGTTAAAATTGCATCACGAAAATATGTTTTCACAATTTTGCCATTTTTACTGCGCAATTTTAGCGTATAAAATACAAATTCAATGTAGTTTCACTTTTTCTTGTTTTTGAGTTTTCACATTTGTCAGTCTTGTTTGCACAAAATTCCACAAAAAAAACATTTGTTTTTGTCGAATTTTGCTCGGAACCACTGTAATTCATCCCGTGTGGAAGCATTCTTCATTCGCACCTCCACTTATCACCCGGATCAAGTGTAGTAGAATCGTACCCTAGCGCCCATCAATAACTAACAGATCTCTGGCCATTGTACTAATGATAAATCTCATTGATCAACTTTTTACGTGTTTTCGCCGTTTTGTTCAATGAAAGCACTTAGCGTTTTTAGATAAAGACAAAAATGATTAATGATCCGTATTGATAAGCGTAAGGTCTTTAATGTCTCCAGGAGGACCGTACAAAAAACAGACTATACGAATAATTTAATCGGGGATACGGTGGTAAGCGGAGGAAGTGAGTAGTAAATCACTGTTCAGTGGCGCGGTAATTACAATCACATGTCCGGGTGAACCGTGAAGCTCTTCGGGCATATGTCGGCGTCGCCTCCCTCGCGCCAACGTTGGCAGCTTTCGACCGGCGACGGCGAGGAGTACTAGTGTAAAAAACCGCTCTATTTACATATATCCAACAGCTGCAACAATGATCGAGGCGTAAATCGGCAGTCGTCATTGTCGCGTCAGAGTGGCGGGTCTTCCGAGGCGCGCTGACCTGACAGTCGACCTCCCTGTTTGAGTGGTCAGTTGTGCCTTGAGCGCATCTGCTAAGAACTTCTTGCAAGGCGATGCAAATTACAAGAAAGCTGTTATGCGCTCGCGCTGCTTTTGTCGCCGCAAGCGATGTCGCCTTAGCCTTCATGCTTTGTGTGTCGTGTGAGATAAAAATTTAATTAACTCGTTCAATGGACGTCGTCATTTTATCTAGGCTCCTCTTCTCATTTGCTGGAGGAATAAGCCTCTTTCAGCTTCTCTCTGCGTGTAAAAGAATGATTGCTTAGCTCATTACTTTAATCTCCAAGTGCGGAACACTGCCAGATGGCGTGGTTAGTGTTGCTTCGCGTATCCGACCCTATGTATTGCCATGCCATTATTTAAATGCACTTTTACCCAAATTGGATTAGAAGTACATTGCTGTTAATTAATTAACTATTATTTGATATCATTATATAGAAAGACGTTGATTAAGGCTGACGTTGTTTTTTTTACTGAAACAAAACAGACAAGCAGGACCAGTTGATTTATTTTATAGCTTACCGTTTAACGATTTGTGACCTAAAGTAGTTCCTCGTTCTGTTGCCCAATAGTTATGTGTTTTTGTGCACTGGACTATATGAGCACAAAAAATGTGAAGTTGCGTCTAGCTTTTATTTTAGTCACAAATTTAGTGACTTGTTAATAAGTTTGGCTTTGTTGCAAAGAAACCTAAAATTCAAGTCTTTGATTATTTGATTATTCGGATAACATTTTGTGTTTATTTTACAATTAATGTAATTTATAAATTAGTTAAACTTTTTCCTAATTTCAAATGAAAAGTTTCGGTCATTTATTTAATTAAAAAAAATTTCAATTAAAAAATAGGTTTTAATTAAAAGCGTATAGCTAAACAACAACAAAACTTTCACTTTTTGTTTCGTTTTTAATAATATTTTGTAGTGACGCTCTCGCACGTTACTCTGCACAAACTGAATTTTTCAACTTTTTGATGTGATATTTGCTATTTGCTTCTTGCTTCAACGCACGTTGCAAGCTAGATAATGGGTGCAAAAACGATAGGAGGTATTGCCATCTTCATCAACTGTATTGACAATAAATGTGTGATGATTGGTTAGCATGCCGGACTTCCGCACGGAAGGTCAAGCGTTCAAGCCCTGTTGGTGTTCAATTTTTTTCTTATCTTTCTCATCGCTCGCAAATTTTTGCGAACAGAAAACAGACACTAAAAAAAGAAAATTTAACTTTTTGAAATCAATTAAATTTTAACCAAAACTAAAATTTTTTGGCATTACAGCCTTTCTGAAAATTATTTAAAACGCTTTTCACTACCCGGAATCCGATATTTAAAGGTGCCAACATTCCTAAAGGATTATCACCATAAGGCAAGATTTCGAAAGGAAAAGACGAAATTTGATCTTTGCATTTTCTTAATGGAAGCGAGGGTGGCGCGCCGGATGCGTCGTGTTTTTCGGTTGGTGTCCATATCGCAAGGCGTTCTGTGGCACCCTTTTCGCTGCATATGTCCCTTAAATAGCCCGTGATTGCGTTTCAGATGTGAGAGAACGATGACTGAATCCGAGAATAACGTTTTTCGCGATACCTATGGCAGCTATCGGCCATATCGTTCTGTGGCCTACGGAACGTGGAAGGTTGGAGGCGCCCGACGTCTTAGCGAAAAAGCGACTAATCGAAAAAAGGATGAGGACCTCTCAGACTGCACGTAAGTTGTTTTACTTGAACTCAATCTTGTCGTCTCCATTTTTGTTTGTTTTCACTTTGGGTAAACAGACGTTTTATGCCAAGGACCAATTTTCTTAATTGGCCTGGCCGGAGTTTTTTGTATTAGTTTTGGTTTTTATCTGATTTATGGGCCAATGACTAATCTGGTTTTATCAGCCAACTGCTATCTTCTTTATTGGCTTGTTTCTTTCAAGCTCAGTTGTTATTGATGCGTATAACCGAGAAGCAAAAGTTTCCAGCGGGGTCATATGTCTCCAATGTCACTTGGCCGCTTTGAGGAACATGTCTATTAATTAATCATTTCTGACCTCTTTTGCAAAGGGAACCATAGCTTAGCATGGAAGAACTGCGTTTCGGCTTTTTTCTTTAGAGGACCGCTGCAAAAACAAAAGAGGTCATTAGAGTTAAAATTTGACTGATGGTTGAATGACCATAATATGGACAAAAGCATTCATTTCCTGAGTGTTCAAAGTATAAATTGTTGAAACGGTCAAATGTCAAGTAAACGACCATTTCAAGATTAAAAAGACACAATTTAGTCCTGCTGACTGTGTTGCTACTACCAGCCTCCGCTTCTCCGCTTATTAACTCATTTTCATTTAGATAATAATCTTTGAATTAATTGAGCAGAGATTTTAAAGTGCCACATTCCAAGGGTCATATGCCGTTGATTACATGGGAAGCAGCTGTTCAGGACATGAGCGTTGTAAGCCAAATGTTTATGTCTAAAGTAGAAAGAAAGATTAAAATTTGTTGTGTGGCAAAATGCACTTATCATTAGCTAGTTTCCTCAAACGACTCTTTGCTGCTTGAGGTCTGTCTCTTTTTGTGCTTTACAAACCTTTGATCTTCCATAATTTTATCATATGTGAGCGCTTTGGCAATGCATCTACGTCAAAGTTTAAAATGTGATTTGCTGTTCTGACGTAGCCAAACCAAAAAACCAAAAACATTTTGGTTTATAATTTTTGTTCAAATGTCGTGGGATCAAAAACGTGTAATGTGAAAAACGCATGATTTGATAAAAGAAAAAAGACTTGCTGCTGTCTCAAGAATTTTAACTATTATTATAAAGTGTGATTAGACGCTGGATTTATAGCTGCATCACGATTGCGTGGACTTTAAAACATTAAACGATGGGGGAGAAGATGTAAATTTCAAACGGCCGTTTGCCGCCTTGGTGAAATTGCAATCACAGGGAGTCATGGAAAATAAATATTTTACGACCAAATCGCCCAAGCCGCGGCGCATTTGCTGCCCAAGTCGTTTTGCAAGTGATGCCAGTGTTATCACAAATCACGCCGGCGTTTGATGCTTGTGCTTCCGTGGCGCAATCGGTTATCGCCTTCGGATGTAAATCGAAAGGTTGTTGGTTCAAGCCCACCCGAAATCGGTAATTTTTATATAGGTTGAATCTTGAATTTTTGCATATTTTATGAAATGAACTGCGATTTAACCCTGTATTTTATTATAAAGACCAAAGTTATCTTTATTGTTTTTATGGTGTCGTGGTTGACGTGTTCACCTTTTGCACTAGAGGTCTTACAGGTTCAAAAGGTTCAGGTTGAAAACCCTTCCTGACCCGTTCATTTTTGTAAATTCAAAAATCTTTGTGTTACGTTTTTTAAACCCATTTAACTTGGAAAGACCTGTTTTTCTCCGTCACTAACCTGACCTGAACCCTCCCATGACATGCAATCTGTCACCATCTCAAAGCGCCAAAACTTCAGGCACATTCCACCCGCTGACAACAGACACATTGTTATCGAACGATTTCACCTAAAAGTACAAAATTTATATCTCAATCTCTTCTTTCCTGAGAGTTCAATACGATCAAATTCCCACGCTCCTCAGTTTATTGTTGCTGCGCTGAAAACGGCCAAAAAGGACCACGGCTGGCTTCTGGCTAAGACAAGTGGCTGTGGATGTTTCGGTTGACCTTTCCCCAGTCGCAACACACGCGCCAAGCGGCAAATCCGCACTCGTCGCTCGACCCAGGGCGTTTTGAGGTTTACAACGTCACTCAATGCGCGCATGTTCGCCCAGTCGTAATAACATCCAATTGTTGTCGGAATTGTAATCCTTCGGTCGCGTTCCTGCGCCAGCCGGCAGTTGACGGTCAAACGAGCAATTTTCCTTTGAAACTCGTTGGCTGCTGCCTCTTCTTCCCGCGCCCATAGAGCCTCACTAGGAAGGAAGGACTGTCGGGCACTTCACTTTTGCTATGTAATTGTCGACTTGAGCGAAAGACATCATCGACAAATTCACTTTGATCTACTTTTGTTTCCTTTGACTCAGTCTGTGTTTTTACTTGATTTTTATCCGTTGCATTTTTTGGTGAGTTCAGCACGTTTACCCATTTTCAAGTTCAAATGTTTGGTCAGCTGAGCCTAAAGTTATGTTTATGATGCTCTTTTCAAGGTCAAAGATAAAGGAGCGTGACTATTTTTTCAGCCGTTTCAGTCAATACGGGCATCATGCGGGTTTGCAGATGTTGACCTTCACAGAACTCTTTGCATTCTTTTTGTAGGCAATTGGTCATTTAAAGATTTATTTGTTGCTGAACTTCCTTATGGTTTGCTGTAACTGTTCGCTGACGTATTTTAGCCGGACCAATTTAGAACCACAGCACTCAAAAAAATCAAATTTACATTAGAATAGACTTTTAGCTGATTTATCATTTATCGAAACCTTCAAAATTTACATATCTAGGGTACTTTTATTAGCAGCTTTTGATCTTTAGCCTTGAAGCCATCTGTATAAATTCTAAAATATGTTGTAAAAAAATTATTCAATATAAATATTAAGTTATTCTTTGTCTTAGAAAAATTAGTTTTTTCACCACGCTGGTATTCGATCATTAAAGTCCCAAAGTTCCGGATTACAAATGGTGTCAAAGCCCATTATTACCTCCTAAACGATCAACTTAAGTTTATGTGTTTGCACTTGTTCGAGGCAGACAAATCGCTCCTCATCGTCGTCAATCGCCCTGAGCGCCAGTGGTTTATTTGCCATTAGTAGTAACTGATCGGATATGATCTCCCGCTCTCGCTCAATCGAAACCGATTTGACATCTTCTCGCGCGCTGCTCTTGGTCGCTTACACTCCCCCTCCACCGCCAGACAGAGGCTTGCCACCGAGCCACCTCGCGACTCATCAACAGGCGCTTCTTGCTTTGCTCTTGCTGTGGCCGATCTTCGAATTGTGTGACGCAGATATCTCCGTTCGCGCAAAAGTGCTTTCGGGACTTTCGCGGAACTACTACTAGTAGTCTGTGATTACCTCGGCTCCAAGCAAAGAGTGCCGCGAGATTTCATTTCGCCAATTCCTAGGCTTACACACATGGCTGCTTGCAATTTAAGACCTTACGATTGTTCGCAGGTTTTTAGTGGGTGGCGAGAAAAGGTGCGCGCAATTGCGATAACGAGCGCCATTTTTGGTTTTATGACAAGTTTATGAGGGAACTGTCGTGCATAAATTAGGCAAAGTTCCCAAGATATTTGTTGTCTTTTATGCGTTTCAGTTTTGTTGCTGTTCCTGCCTGTCGCGTGACTATCTCTGTCTCCAGGTTTAGGTCGGTGTTCTATGTCCGCACCTATCGTTCGCCAGCCCGTGCAGGTAGGAACGAAGGCAGGCGTTCAATTCTCACGCAGTTCGTCCTTTTGTAATCGCGTTCGGCTGCAAAATATGCGGCATTTCCTCCTCGAAAGGGGTCAGCCTTGCGCGTTGTCCGCGTACCTCGCATAGCGACGACCGCGACGAGGCCGCCGCTGATGAGGTGGTGACATTCTGCCAGCCGCAGGATCGGAGGCTTCTCCTCATCAAAGACGCATTTTTTGCGATGACACCATTTTAGCCATTTGGCTTATAAGTGTGCCCGAACGCAACAATAATAAACAACCTTCAGCTCTGATTATATGACACTTGTGGCCTGCTCCAGTTTAGTTTTCTCTCGTAGTTGTGTGTGTTCCAATCTTGTTACAACAAGCCGCAACGAAAGCGAGATCAGCTCAATGGGCCTTGGGTGTTGTTCCTCCAGCACCCACCCCGAGACAATCACTTGTGAACTTACCGCGTGGCGCCAGAAACACTGAAAACTTTCCGCGTTCAAATTTTCGCTCCCGCCATTGCTGTGGTGGCGGGAAGGCTCTCCACTCATCACCACTCCCTCTCTCTGCCACGCCGCTCATTTGCATAATATACCCGCGGCTGTCTCTAAAACCCTCATTTTTATTCCGATGGTCAAGAGTAAGATGCTCAGTTGGACCCGTTAGTCGACTTTTAAACATTTAGCAGCTGCTTTACTGGCCTCAAAAGTTTAAAAACTTACAAACTCATATTTATTTTTTGTGTTTGTTTAGCTTTTAGAAACAAATTCAAGATTTGTTTTTGTTGGTATTTGTAATTTTTTGCTAACAAAATTTTTGAGTTGTGTGCTTAAGAAAACAAGAGCAATTTTTTAACTCAAAGTTTTGAATCCTCAGAAATAATTTTTAATAGGCACTTGTAAGACTAGGTTAATTGATTTATTACTACTCACCGTAATCCTTTTCTGCTTGGTTACCGTTCTATTTTGTCACTCAAGTGACTACAGCTTTCAGCTTCACTTGTGTAAAAAATTCGTTTGTGCGTTTTAATAGCTGAAACATTTCTTGTGTCAAAGTTCGTGAATTCAAATTCTAATCGCGTCCTAATGCGTTTTAATTGTTTAGCTCCCTTGACGCAAATCACAACTACATGTCGAACGGCAACCATCAACAAGTTTCGTCACCGTTCCGTTATTCAATTTCGGCCCACAATTTGAATCTTTCGACAAAACTTTCCGCCAATGACGTCGTCACTGCAGAAAGCATTCGAGCGCAGCTGGAAGAAGATGACTGCTATTCGTCTTCCGAATACAGTCACTACTGCAAGCAGAAGAGCCAGGAACATCTTGACACTGGTGAGTTCTTTTGTTTTCGTTTTGGCTTAGACTGCTTTTCGTTTTTGAGGCGAATAGCCGCTGGCTATTATAAACATAAGAAGATGAGCGGAACTGCCAGAAGGAAGAAAAAACGGCGGTTATTTGTTAGCTGGCATGCATAATTTGAAGGGTTGTTTTGATGGAGAATCTGTCAACGACCACCGGAGATAATGATAGAATAATAATGATAATGGCATGTGCGTCGGCCAAAAAATAGATTAGTTATTGATAATAGGGTTGACTAATTCTTTAATTGGTTGCTTCAAAAATAAAAAAAAACACAAAACACTGAATCGTTTTAATGAAAAACTCAAATTAGGTCAAAAAAAAATTTAAAAATTGAATAACAAACAGACCAATCTTAAAGTAAATTTTTAGGTTGTTTTTAGTAAAATTTTTGTCTTCAAATTTTTTTGTTTGTGGTTTTTACTTGTCAAAAAAATTACTTAAATTTAATTTACTTTTGAGTTACATATGCACAAGACATTAGAAACAATCACAAAAAAGTTTCACATAAATTGAGCGGAAAAGGTGCATAGAAAAGTCCCAACATTTGCAATCAGCTCCCAAATCAACCACTACAACTGTGGCAATGATTCAAGCTCCCAATCTGAGATAAACAACATCACTAGTCACAAACAAAGATGCAAAAGAAGGGGCAAATCACATAATTTGTACATTAAGTTACCGTCCGTAAAATCACTTGTTGCAATTGCGACGTTTCATAACATTACTTCAAGAAGGATGCATCAAAAAATCGCGTTAGGTGAATGTGTCAATCAGGTTGAATCAAATTTAGGAAGGTTATGCTCTATTAAAAAATTAAGTTTTATAAAATTCAAATGTGATGTTTATCTATCAGTTTTTAAATGACTCTATTGGTAAGAATGTTGCTTTTCTAACACACAAACCATTAAAAATGCTCCAATGAATTCAGCTAAAAATTAGCACACAGTTAGAGCCTCGGAAATGGAGCTGTTCTGCAAAATTTTAGCTGTCCATGTGGATTTGGAACTGAGAAAAACGCATTTGAAAATTGAACTTTTGGCGTATGTCGCTCGAATACAAGCAAATGGTCTTTGCTATAAAACCATTAAAATGTAAAATTCAAATAGCATTCATAAGAAAAAGACGTAAATAAAATTGATTGGCCGAGGTGGGGTTCGAACCCGCGGGGTAAAACGTAATAAGCGGAAAAACGTGTCGGCTCCAATTGAGCATGAGCAGTTGAATGTTTTGAGAACTACTTCTAAACTTTAACTGTGTGCCCAATTTCAGACGCATTTGTTGGTAGCACCTTGAACGATTCTCTTGTAAGTAACAATGTTTCCGGATATATCAGAACTTCAGGCTTTGCAAGTAAAAAGCGCGACGTTCCGCTGGAAAATGATCTCAAGTGGCGAGTGTCCGTCACAAAACATTTTGTCATTGTGTCGCAACTCATTTTC
Organism: Steinernema carpocapsae; assembly: GCA_000757645.3. Classification (NCBI taxonomy): domain Eukaryota; kingdom Metazoa; phylum Nematoda; class Chromadorea; order Rhabditida; family Steinernematidae; genus Steinernema; species Steinernema carpocapsae. Next base: position 371,891 of record CM016762.1, read on the forward strand.
AGACCGGCGTGAGCGCTTGTGCCAGGCGGCGCGCCGCTTTTCGCGCCTTTCTTATAAAGTTTGGAAACATCTTTAAACCTTCTCAATTTTTTTGACACTTGTAATGGTTGACTCGTGCTTCTAGATGCAAAAAGTCTTGAAAAAGGTTATATTTTGCGCTTATGGTTTTTATGAGTTTGTTTACCGAAAAGTCCGCACCAAATGGAACAATTGCTTTGTGCAATTTTTGCATTATATCGTCAAGCCCGTGGTCGCGTTCTTCCAGTCTTCGTCACAGCTGCATTGTGGTTTCTTTATGCTTTTAAGAATTTCCGCCAAGTGCAGTCATGTAGGTGTAAATATGTTAAAAATTCATGCAATGCCAAAAAGCAGCCATGGGTTTTAAACAGTTGGCAAGTTTAGTGTTGTGGTGTAGTTTTATTGTCTTTAGTCGCTTCCGATAGATTTTAATCCTCTGAAAATTGTGAAATCCATCGCCTGTCTACTTGTGCAATCAGCTGCCGCGGACTTTGACATTCAATACTTTGAACAGCTTGCTCCTGGCTTCGGAATGAGTCAATTTTTTAACCGGAAGCGAGATTAATCTTTGCTGTATTAGATTTGTTCCCACAAAAACACGCTTTTCGTCTCGTTCATCCTTTCAAAAATCCTAAATTAAATTCATCAAAAACAATTTTTGTTTGGCTTTCAAGCAATGGTCCATTAAGTGAATTGGTGTCATGTGACATAATCTGTAGATTAACTATTTTTAGTATTTTTAGTCGAAATTTTGTTTTTAGTTGGACTTAACAAAAAAAACGTTTAAAAAGGTTTGTTTTTGGACAAAACCTTGCTTTTTTCTTGTTTTTGTCGTTTTTTTGTGAACACTTTACCTAGCATTGTCATCTGCCAAGACCTTAGAGTTGAAGCACCAATTGAAACCGCCAGAACGGCGTGCAAAGAATGCCTAGCTAACTCAACCTGACAAATTGCTTGACACAGTAGATTTTGACACGTGATTGATTCGGGCCATTAACGATTCGCTCGTACGCCCTTAATTATTGGATGCGGAGTTTTTGAACAGGTGTAAAGTGTCCACCTGCTGAGCACCATTTTTTCTGTTTCGTAACGCAATGGGCATTCAAACCTAAATCTTTGCAAATTCAAACGAACGCTTATCAAAGTGTCAAATGTAAACATTTTTGACCGCTTTTTGACAGCGATAAGGACCTCTTCTGGTCGAGTGTGATTGCAACTTTCATATTTCTGTTTACATTTCACGCGTCCATTTCTTAGTGAGTGCCGCCAACGACAAGTCCTCCCAGCTGTTACGTTCAGCTCGAAGCAGTTGTACAGAGACGCTTAACGCACGCTGTACGCTAAATCGCGTGGCCTCCGCTAATTGCTTATAATCGGTGTTTAATTATGCAATTTAGTGTCGCCGCTGGGAACTGCACCACATCACTCGATGGATGCGCTCAATGACTATTATGTCAACAACGACTGTCGCCCGTTCACTTTTGACCCCACCGACCGCAAGTACGCTTCGCTGGGACGGCAAAAGAAGTACAAGTGCAACAAGCCGGCTTCCGTGGTCTCGACTGGCCACATCGGAATGAAGCTCTCCGTGTCAACGCAGAACGATCTGAACTCTGTTGGTAAGATGAGCAACGTTTAAAACAAAAATGTTTGTTTTTTGGGCTGAGTTGAGATGCAAATTAAGTCATCATTACACTTTTTTTCTGAGGCTTTCGGCTCGACGAGAGAGGGGCCTCCCTCCTCCTGTCGGGAGTTGGACAACTCTGAGGCCGAAGGAGAATTGTTTAAAAGACGCATTGCACTCATTACAAAGTGCCAACCGCAGAAATGTTTCCGTGTCTCTCAGTGCGTCTCGTAAATTCCGTACTTTATTTTTAAGCCTCAGATTATTTTCAGTAGAACAAAAAGCTCACATGTTTTAACGGTTGATAAGATTTAAAGCTCAGCAGGAAACGTTTCCAATAACGGGCGAAGACAAATTCTTTTATTGGTCGTAAATTTGTATGCAATACATTACGTTGTAAGTTTATTAGATTGTTTTATGGGTGAAAGTGCAGAGCACTTTTTAGTGGAACCGGCGTTTTGGGTCTCTTTTTGCTAGTTGTTTTCAAATTTCAAATTTTTAGCTTTTCTGTTTAAAAACATTTAAACCATTTTTGACCTCAAAAATCACTTTGTGTCTAAGATAATTATGATTTATAAAGAATAGTCAAAATTCTGTGACAAGTTGCGAAGTCGAAGAATTTGTGGTACATTGACATATTTATCACGGTAAATCACCAAAATTGCAAGACATTCTTCCTCCACTTTGAAATTTCAAAAATTCAAAAGTTTGAAAAGAAAAATTTAGGACTGAGTATCGCAAAAATGCCGCGATATGCTATGCGCGATACACTGACATTCTGGTTGCAACCTAAAACCACTTTTTTTATAACGCAACAAACAAATTTGGTTTGAACTTTAAGCGTTTGCAATAATTTTGGATCTAATCGACTCTAAAATGGTTTTAATTTTCTCCAATCTGAATTTGACTATAGTACTTAAAATCTTAAAATCTTTAATCTCCTGCTCTTGTAATCTATATAGGGAAGTGTGCCATCTCCCACTGTATTTACAAACATTGATTTGTGGCCCTTTGCAGGACAGATGCACAAACGGACTCACAGCTTCGATAGTGCAACTCACTTCGCGATCATCTCGTCGCCGAGCACGTCTGCCGTCAACACTATGAAACAAGAGAAGGGACGCAAAAACAGCGGCGGAGCGCTGCGGGCAACAAAGAATTTCTTCAAGAAGATGACGACAACGCTTCCGAAGAAATTGAGGAAATCAAGTTCCAATGGTCAATATGTGGACAATTTCCAGGCTGCTACTAGTCCTTTCTTTGAGATCAGGTAGGGAAGTAGGTATATATAATCTTATTTCAGCAAACGGGTACTGTAATTTGCTTTGATCAAGTTTTTATTAAATTGCAACTAAGAATTTTGGCTTTTTCGGCACCTTTAATTCAGCGAACGGTCACGTGCGTTCCTATGCGCAAACTTAATTTAAAAAATTTTGATAGGGCAAATGTTAGTGTTTGCTGCTTGCGTTGTGTGAACGATCTCATGTAACGTGTGCTGAAAAGCTGAGCTCAGTCGTGGTATAGCCAATCTAAGCAACGTGATTGGCAAAGACCGTATAGTGGAGTGCTCAGTCTCACGGACTACCGCGCCGAAGGTTACGGGTTTGAGTCCCGGTGGTGACAAATGTATAGTTTTGTCTTCTGTTTCTAATCGCTCAAAAATTTCGGCGGACGGAAAACAGATAGACAGACAGCTCCCCGTTGTTGTATTAACGTATCTCTCAAAATAAGGCAAAGTTAAAATTGTTTTGATTCAATTATGATTCAAGTAGTACTGTTTAGATATCCCGAGCCGGAAGAGCTGCCGTACCTTCCCTACAACATCGAGTATCAGCTAGAATCGGAAACAGAAGAAACGGTCGCCCCAGATTCGTCGATCTCTCACGACGAAGCGACGAATTATTCTTCGACCGGAAGCCGAGTATCCGACTCAGACTCGATAGGCCTTAATAATCGCCACGTTTCTCCCGAAAAATTCAAATCGTGGAACGACCTTTTCTTGCATTTGAAAAAGGAAATTGTAAGTCAACCTGTAACAACCCCATTTCATCGGTCGAATTCAGACCCTCATGCGCGAACGAGACGCCGAGATTCTGGAAAATCTGAAAACCGTCGAAGAGGGTCTCCGCACCGTTCGCCACATGGATCGCTCCACCTCCGAACACTCGCACCTTGGCCGTCGTATCCGAATCGGAGGCCCTGCACAGAACAGTTTCATCTGAAACCGCACTCGATCACTCCCGTTTTCGTCGTCACAAATCGAACCAATTCACACAAATTCTTCTCTCACTGTCCCTTTGCGTCTTCTGGCAGATCAAACCCGTGCTGTTTCCTTTCTTGTTATGATCTTTTGTACAAAACCCGTGAACAACTCATGTTTTGTGAATCTGTATTACGAAGTTTCATATTAAATTAGTATGATCCGACCAAGTTCAAGATACCGTTTATCGTCTTATTACAGTCCAAATAGCTATTAATACAAGCCTCAGATTAATGACAGTTTACATCTTGGATCTGTAGCTTCCGTCTTTCTGGTCAGCCATACGGTAAAGAGCCACGACTCCAGCACCACCGATGCCTAAAATAAGCTTACGTCTAAGAATGTTGAATTGACCCAAACTGACCAATGTTGTGCTGCATCGCGACCTTGCAGTTGGGCACCTGGCGCTTTCCACATCGACCACGGAGCTGGTTGCTGAGTTCGACGACCTGGGCAACGCCAGTGGCACCGATAGGATGGCCCTTGGAGATGAGGCCTCCAGAAGGGTTCACCACCCACTTGCCACCGTAGGTGTTGTCTCCGCGGTCGATTAGCTCACCGGCTTTTCCTGGAAATCACTCATTACTTATGACAAAATGAGTTTAATGGGTACCAATAGGACAAAGCCCAATGGCTTCATATGTAATGAGTTCATTAGCAGAGAAACAGTCGTGAAGTTCGATAGCTTGAATGTCCTTAGGAGACAGTCCAGTCTTCTGATAGAGACGTTTCGATATCTTCTCGATCATGTCAAAGCCGATCATTTTGATGTTAGAGTTCTCCTTGAAGACTGAAGGTTCGTCAGTGCCGAGTTCCATGCCGACGATCTCGACAGCCTGCTTGCGGAGGTGAGGATTCTTGAGAAGGTACTTTTCGCTGCAGATAATAGCAGCGGCAGATCCATCAGATGTGGGACTGCACTGGAGGAGGGTGAGGAACTCGTAGATCTTGCGAGCGTTCATCACCTGGTCAAAGGAGTACTCCTTCTGGAACTGCGACTTTCTAAAAACCAAAAATAACAAAAATTGCAGACTCGTTAGGCTTACGGGTTGTGGACAGAGTGGAGGTGGTTCTTCCAAGCGATTTTTGCAAAGTGTTCTGGCTTGGTACCTAAAGATAGAATCCCATGAGTGTATGAAAAAGGCAAATTTAGCATACCGTATTTCTTCATATGCTCTAATCCAGCATTTCCAAACATCTGAGCCGTGATCGGTGCAGGCACAAGTCCATAGGTGTTGGCCATCACCTCCACATGCTTCTCGTTAGGGTTGGTGCGGTCATCAAGATTTGCACGCATGTTTTCCAGGCTTCCGGGAGCCATCTTTTCGAATCCACATGCAAGGACAACATCAGCATTGCCACCCTCGATGATCTGCTTGCACAGGAAAAGGCCGCTCGAGCCACTGGCACAGGCGTTGTTCACCTAAACAGCCTTGATCTTATTCTTGTTAATTAAAATAGGACTCACGTTGAAAATGGGAATTCCAGTCAATCCAAGCTCGTAGAGAGCGCGCTGGCCACAGCAGGTACCTCCATAGAGATATCCCACGGTCGCTTGCTCAACATCCGTATACTTGAGGCCACAGTCATCCAGAGCTGTCGTGACAGCTTCGCGGACCATATCCGGATAATCCCAGTCGACAGATCTGGGCTTCACGAACTTGGTCATTCCAACTCCAATGACGTAGACTTTGGGCTTGGACATTTTTACTTCTTTCCTGAAAATGAGCATGAGGACTATGGCGAAGAAGCAAACGCAAGAATAACATTGGTCGTGGAGTAAAGGCAAAGAAATACTGCTGTTATTAAGGCACACCTACACATCAGTGAAGTACACAAAACGTAGCGTAAAAACCCACACTACAAACTATGTGCTTGCGCGTGTGCTTGTTTCCTCATGAAACTGACCCGCTGTTTTACTTTTTATTGTGATGCTCAAAGATGTCACATCAATGAAAAAGTTGACATAATTGTCAATGAGAGAAATAGCTGTAACAGAAACTTAATTATTAGGTTTCTCGTATTTAGAATTGTTTTCCAATTCCATGAATTTTGAGCAGATGAATGTTGCCATTTCAAAGAAAGGAAACTAACGAATATGGTCGAAGACTAGCGCAGTGTAGTTAGCATTAGTATCACAGAACACTTAGCGTTCAGTGTATCTTTGTGATGGCTCAGAACACGTCTGGCTAAAATAGCAACACAAAAGCTGTGAGTACACTTTTTGTCTAATCTAATCAACTTGCAGCTTTGTATCTTCAAGCGGTTTTGTTGCGCTTTGACAAAAGGAACGTCAGCTTTTGAATTTAATTAATAAATATGTGTTCTGAAAAACTTCTTGAAAACTTTAAATTTCTGTTAGGCAAGGTTAATATGTTGCTGTTAGCCTAATCTATGCGCACAGTACAGATCTTTTTTTGAAGATTGATTAACAATGTGAAGATTACCTTTTTTATATAGTTATTGGTCCAGGTGTGCGGGAGAAGTTGAAGTATGCAGTTGATACGCACTAACCAAGTTATGATATAGAATGCAAGATGAATAAGAACGATTTTTGTTGATAAGCGCAGGTTTTCTTTGCAATATGTCTGTTCAACATTCTTGTCTGAAGCGTTATCTCCGTAAAAACACATTTACCGGTAAAGATGTCGTGTAAAGCGCTCACAAGCTTTACAATCATGTTGACACAGCTGTCAACGAAATACTTCCAAATCAACCTTAAAAGGTTACTTTGGTCCTGAGAGACCAGCGTTAACGGCAGCAAGATTTGATTAGATGGGAAAATAAGCGATTGTGAATATTCGCGATAGGACCATTCATATATGTGATGCGCTTTGAACTTGCGTCACGTCATTCTTAACCATGAGAACGGTATGCCAACCAGTAGACCAGCCAGAATATATCAATACAAATTTATTAAATACAATCCTGACAAAGAAAGAACATCACAGAATGGGTATTGCAGATAAATGCACGAATAAGACTTACATCTTGGCCTTGAGGAGCTTAGGGTCAAGGAGTGGCTTCAGCTTCATGGCCTTGGCAATGTTGCCCTTAAGCTTCAGCTTTCCTTGCATGAAAGCCTGGTCAGGCTTCAGAGCGCCTTGAGCGATCTTCATGAAGATCTCATCGGCGAGAGTCAGCTCGACGTCCACCTTCTTGTCACTGTTTCCCAGCTCGACCTGGGGAGGGAACGACTTGCAGTCAATGGTCCACTGCTTGGTGACACCCTTGTCGCTGACGGTGATGCGGAAGGAGCTGTTGACTTTCTTGACAAGCTCACGAGCAAGGGCCTCTTCCTGAAAATGTGGAATTTAGTAATTTTAGTAGGAAATGAGGAATTTAGTAGGAAACAGTAATATAGACGTACTTGAGTTGAGCGAGTCTTGATTTCATCGAAGATCAAGTCACTCTTCAGCGAAGGTCCAGAGGGCAGAGGAGCGGTCGGGGCAGATCCGGAGTCAGCGAGGCGGTACAGAGCAACAACTCCAGCGCCACCGATTCCTAAAAATTCAGAATTTGGATTTAGACGAACGATATTTAGTGAAACTGACCGATGTTGTGCTGCATGGCGACCTTGCAGTTGGGCACCTGACGCTTTCCACATCGGCCACGGAGCTGGTTGCTGAGTTCGACAACCTGGGCAACGCCGGTCGCTCCGATCGGGTGGCCCTTGGAGATGAGGCCTCCTGAAGGGTTCACCACCCACTTGCCTCCGTAGGTGTTGTCTCCGCGGTCGATCAACGCGCCGGCTTTTCCTGAAACCAGCGCTTGACTGAATGCAATACAAAAGCGCAAAAATACCGAGAGGACAGAGTCCAATAGCCTCGTAGGTGATAAGTTCGTTGGCCGAGAAGCAGTCATGGCACTCGATGACTTGGACGTCATTGGGAGTGAGTCCACTCTTCTCATAGAGACGCTTGGAGATGCGCTCGATCATGTCGTAGCCGATCATCTTGATGTTCGACTCCTCCTTAAAAACTGAAGGCTCGTCGGTTCCGAGCTCGAGTCCCACGATCTCAACGGCTTGCTTGCGGAGATGAGGGTGCTTCTTAAGGTAGTTTTCGCTGCAGAGAATAGCGGCGGCAGATCCGTCTGAGGTGGGACTGCACTGGAGGAGGGTGAGGAATTCGTAGATCTTGCGGGAGTTCAGCACCTGGTCAAAGGAGTACTCCTTCTGAAACTGCGATTTCCTAAAATTCCTTATTTGCTAAAATATAAGAATCGCTACGCTCACGGGTTATGGACAGAGTGAAGGTGGTTCTTGTAGGCGATCTTGGCAAAATGCTCAGGCTTGGTTCCTGAAAAATGGCTTTTTGAGCTTGAAAATTGTGCATATAGCTTACCGTATTTCTCCATATGCTCCAATCCAGCGTTTCCGAACATCTGGGCGGTCATGGGAGCTGGAAAGAGTCCATAAGTGTTGGCCATCACTTCCACGTGCTTCTCGTTGGGGTGGGTGCGGTCATCAAGCTGTCCGCCCATCTTCTCCAGGCTTCCAGGAGCCATCTTTTCAAATCCACAGGCGAGGACGACATCAGCGTTGCCACTTTCGATAATCTGCTTGCACAGGAAAAGGCCGCTCGAGCCACTAGCACAGGCGTTGTTCACCTAAACCGCCTTGATCAGATTCTTGTTGAGTAAAAATAGGACTCACGTTGAAAATGGGAATTCCAGTCAATCCAAGCTCGTAGAGAGCGCGCTGGCCACAGCAGGTACCTCCAAAGAGATATCCCACTGTCGCCTGCTCAACATCCGTATACTTGAGGCCGCAATCGTCCAAAGCCGTGTTGACTAAACTCAGGTCATGACCTCAATTGACTCATAAAACGCGACTCACCAGCTTCGCGCACCATATCCGGGTAATCCCAGTCTTTTGATTGGGGCTTTACGAACTCGGTCATTCCGACTCCAATGACGTAAACCTTTGGCTTCACCATTTTCGCGGCACTTTCTAAAAAAAATATTGTAAAAGCAGCTAAAGCAAAATGCACGTCGCGTTCTACGCAAGGTCACACGAGTAATCGAGGAATGTCCAAAATGAACTGGTTGGGAAACGTGCTTTCAAACGGGAAAAGCAGCAGAGACGATGCAAACGCAGAAGAGCACCTTCACTGATCAAAACTACAATCGGTGTGCATGTGTTCCCCGTCCCCTCTTTCTCTCCATCTTTATTCTTCCTTCTTCGGCGCAAAACAGCGCGATCGAACGACACTATCGAAGACTGCGCGATAGGAGAGCACAATACACTGTACTTTGGTGCGCAAAACAGTAGTGTACAAATTTTGTATTCATTTAATGAAATAAGACTCTTTTCAAACAAAAATAATTTATTTTAGTTCCGCAATAATTAAGGAAAATAAGACCTAAACTGAAAAAATTATACTGATTTTTAAATTATTCTAAACATAATGCAAACCAAAAAAATTGTTACAAAAGAAAGCTTAAAAATCGTTCTTTGTTTTGTAAACAACACGAAACTTTTATTAAGGTTATACATATGTAGTACAGTCTGTTTTTTTTCGATGTGTAGAAAGACAGTATGCGCAACGGGACAGGAAGCTCGATCAGGGGTTTTCGCGGCGGGATCAAGCTCGAAGCGATGCGGTGTTTTTCGTAAAACTTTTAGCGTTTTGAGGATATTTTCTAGATCAACGAGCAACCTTATTTCACTCGGAAAACTGTGGAAAATGGGCTCGCTCGGTCCCACCGCAAAAACCCTGATCGAGCTACCCGGTCCGCCGAGCATACTGACGTACTCCACTTAATGCTATTTTATGCTATTAAATTACAAGATATACGCAAGCTAGAAGCGCAAGCTGTCATGCGTTCGAGCAAAGACAAACTTCAGTACAAATGCTGTTCCGGTGAGCTGACGAATACAATTTTTACAGAAATTAATTTTTTATTTTGCAAGGAACGATTTAATGATGCAAGAAGACAAAATACCCCTACTGCCAGGAAGCAATCTACATGATGCAAGTAGCTGCGTCAGGAACGCTCGCTGTCACCAGGTGCAGCAGCTCCGACGCCTTATCTGTTCTTGCAAGCACGGACTTCATGGTAAATTCTTGTTTTTTATGAGTGGCTCACATTGAAACAATTTAGACAATTTGTACCACGTCTGATGCGAAATATAGTATGAAACCTATCGGATTCGGATCGGATCCATATTGGAACCGGACCGCCATCTCTGCACAAAATTTTAAATTCAAAGCGGAAAGAGAAAATCGTATCTTGTAAGAGCTAACCTCCAGAAGACAAAGCTGACGTATACAAAGCCGTTCAAGAAGGAAGCGAAAATAAAGCTGTCTACGAGGAATTTTCTGAAGACTCGCTGTCTTGATTGTTGTTACCACTAACGTTTTCCCCTGTATTGTTAATACATGTCTGTTCGTGCTTTCGAGTGCCAATATCGCGTACTTTTGCTTGTTTTTGATTTTTTCGAAAATTGGATTGGATTTTTTGGATCCGATCGGATTCGGATTCAAGTTGAATCCGATCCGCCATCACTCATCAAGGCCAGAGATGAAATCGTTGTGTTCACATGCATAAGCATTTTTATCGCAAATGAGATGCTAGTGGCAACAAAACGTTTGCAAAAAGTAGCACTGACTGTAATTTTAAACAAGATCCTTGAACTTATGAACAAAACAAATAATTTGTTTTAAACAAAGAATTTATTTTATTTTATTTACTTTACAGAAACGCTACAAACGCTATTTTCATCACAACTATTTACATAGAAGACCTGAGCGTCACGGTGAACGGCTGAGTATCCAGTAACCCGTTTCTTAACTACAAACTCCACAAGTTTTTGAACTGCAAAGGTCAGCACGCCTCCAAAAAACATGGCGATGACGTAGCCCAGATAGCTGGGTCCATGTGTGGCAGGGCAGGTTGCGGCTTTGCTGTCTGGGTTGGCAGTGTTCGCGGCCTCCTTGGTCTCATGTGGGAATCCTCCTGTGGTGTTGTCAGCTATCGATGCTGAGGTAGTTTTGGCTCCAAGGACGTCGGTGGTCTCAGGACCAATGGTGATCTTCTCCTTGGTGTTCTTGATCTCAGCCTCAACCAGGCTGACCAGGTTCTTCTCATAATACTCAATGACGCTTTTTGTCAGAGGCCGCTGTTGGAGGAGGTCCTCCAGATCTTGAGGTGGCACAAAGAACAGGTGGTTCAGGAGGTGGTCGTGCCAGTAGTCCCCTAAAAGAAGGCTATTAGAGTTCAGTAAAAAATTAAAATCAGTTGAAATTTTAACATTTACTTGTTAATTAAAAATTAAACTTCTTACATAACTTCTAACTTCTCAAAACGCTATTAAAACGCAACAATTTTTTATTTACACATTTTAATTGAAAATCGCAAAAACGACAGAACCGTTTCAATTCTGAAAAAGTAAAATTGTTTTAGAAATTTCGTAAATTGAATAGAAGTTGCAATAATTACTCGACTGCATTTAATCAATCCAAAATTCCAAAATTGGTTTCATAAAATTGTTTAGTAGAAATTCCTTACGACTTCTGTTGACAAACTCGGGAAAGTACACCATTGTATCTTGGTCCCAGCCGTTTTCATCAAAATCGAGGAACTCCTCGTCGCGGTTTTCAGGTTTGATCCCGAACAGGATCTCCATAACGGTCTTCAGAACCTCGTCGGTCGCCACCACACGCTTGTTCACTAAGGTCCTTTCTGCTTTGATCCAGGAGTGGTGCTCAGAGATGATGATGTAGGTAAGGTTCTCGGCCTCATGGTACTCTTGCTGGTAGAGTTTGCCATAGACCCTTACGTCCATGCGGAAGTTGAAGTTGCGGGACATATGGCGCCATGGAAGGAGAATTATTTCCATGAGCGCCTTGTGGTATTCTTGGATCTCAGCTATACCATCGCTAAAATCAGTGGGTTCCAAGCCGGAACTGTTGAAAAAATCATTCGCGATCTTCTGGTTCTCAATGAGGGTCTGGTCGAGAGTCGATTTGAGCACGTGGATCTCCTTGAGGAGCTCGGGAAAGGTTTCTCCAATCCGGTCTAGGGTCGAGGTTGAGTTCAGTTCTTGGTGAGCGTAGTCGCAACAGGTAAAAGACATTCGACGACGGAGTCTACGGGTCGCCATCCGGTCTCATAGACGATGTCCTTTATATCCTATAATTAAACACTAAACTCTTAAAAGAATGACTCACAGTGTCGCATAGTCGCCTAGCCACTTCTTCAAAAACCGACGGAGGAGCACATGGACGAGGGTTCTCATGCGTTTGACGCACTGCTAACTCATCACGAACACATTGACGCTCTTCAGCCAGGGCAGCAACAATCACAGTCGACAGGATGGCCAGATATTCAATAATCCGATAATATGACATAGTTAAGCGACGCTTGGTTGTCCTGAACAGGTTATTTTTTAGAAACGATCATCTTAATTCATTGAAAGCAAAAAAATGAACACAAATATTTTCATATATAAATAAAAACCACTTAAACCTACTATAAAAAATTTAAAGTATTTAAAAAACTTGCAAATAATTTACAGAACGAAGGGGTTAAGCGACAAGCGTTATAAGGCACAAAATCATTACAACTAGAAAAACCTTAGCTTGCAACCTCACTCTTTTGCAAAAAAAACCGAGTAGCAGCGCAGCTATTTAGATAAAGCGCACTAAAAATAAGAAAAAAATTACAGATCGCTTATTTTCACATAAATAAAGTCGCTGTGTCAATTACTAGAACACAATATTTCAAACACAAATTTGCAGACAGTCCGGGTGACCGAAAGATAAACTTTGCACTACGCGTGTACTCGGAAGTGCGACATATCGATTAGCGGCTGCTCGCACTTTGTGTGGTCGGAGCCTTCAAACCACAAAAAACAACTGCGGCTGGAACAAGACCATGGCAGTTGACATAAACGCAGACAGACGGGAGTGAGAAACTCTCAGAGTGCAAATGGTGCGACTATTCATAAACGTAGGGTTCATTAGCTATGTGCGCACTTTAAAAAATCAAACGCGGAATCAATAATTTATGGGCGGTATTAATAATTGACACACTTGCACAGACAACCCCGTTTTGCAAAAAAACGCAAATGTCAAAAAAGGAGTCTATTGAAATAGAGTGAAACGTTCGCGAGGTCAAGGGTAGAGACCTTGAATTGTATCAACGTTTGAAACCTTAGCTTGAAAAATATAATAGCAACGTCTGAAGGAGCTTTTTGTCTATATAAATAAACGGGAAAACTGAGCAATTCAAAAGTTTTTATACTTTTTTCGTGTCTGTCACGGCCACCCTTGCGCTATCCTCCTTGCACTCTTGGCCGAAAAAGTCATCCGTGAATAATGCAATTACGTTTGTGTCTATTTGAAACAAAAAAGTCATTTTTCTGCGACGAAGGCGTTCGATTTCTCCGAGAAGAGCGTATTACAAAAAATGACCGGAGCTGAGAATAGACGTCTGATCTTTCGACATATGTTGTAATGTCTGGGGTCCACTTTCAGCATTTGAATGGAATTTAAAACTAGTTTATGTTTGTATTTAAAATGCTTCACGGATTCAATTTCTTATTAAAACTTTTGTTGCAAAAAACTCTCATTTGACTTTTTTCCGCGAACTTCTCAAACCGGTTGGACTGACATGACTTGAGTGACGCTCGAGTAAAACGCGGGTGGCGCTGCGCTGTAACGCGGCTTCATGCACTTGAATGAGTGCTGAATTGACGGCTGGTGCTCGCGGCAGACAAGAAACAGGAATTGAGTGTTCCATTTTGCTCACGCTCAGAGTGCAAAATGTTCTTTTTTGCAGTTTTTTAGAGTTGAAAATCAGTTTGATGTTAAATAAATTTCAATGTTACTTGACGATTCACTTCAAATATCTCCAGTCGTGTATAAATGATTTTGCCTAAACAGTAGAGGCACACATTTAAAGTTGTTTGAGACAATAATTGGCCGCTAATCAAACAGGGTGAAAATCTTTTGGCCCAGGTTTACAAGTGTTTACCTAAACACCTGCCAATTTTTTGTTTATAGTTAAAACAAACACTCAAACCTTTGAAATAGTTAAAAAGTTTCGGCATCAAATTCTGAGTTTGATGATAGTCATCGAAAGTTTTAAAATTTAAAAGACTCAAAAAAAGGTTTTACAATCGATGTGAAGCTTTATCTCGCTTAATAACGCAAATTTGAGCAAATTCTGCTTAAGAAGTGATTTTTTGAGAACTTCCCGGTGTAACTCAAGTTAGAATGTTTAGACCTAAAACTTCTGGCCAAGATTCAAGAGTACTTGTTAACCAACACTGTTGCTTTTCTAACAACACCAAGAGATCCAATAATGATTTTAAAGCGACTTTTTCTAGAACTGACAAGGGAATGACTCCAAGTTTCCTCGCCTCCGATCGGGCAATCAATATCTTGAGGCCAAAAACCAGTTAAGAAAATCCTGTCAACCAAATCGTTTTTTTCAACTTGGCTCTTCAGAAACAATTCGCTTTCGTCTCCTGCGCACGCCAAAAGCATTTTTGGCAGGTCAGCAAGTGATACTCTTCCAAAAGCATAACTATTCGATCACTCTTCTTCTTGCTATTCATCTTCCATATCCGCATTAGGTGGGTTACGGTACGGATCATATTCAATGTAGTAATGAGTGATTATGTGATACCGTTTGTCCCTAGCGAATAATTTATTGGGAGAAAATGAGACGCTTCCTTTGATGCTAACTTGAGCAAAGGTACATTCTACGACCGTTGAGGTACTTTTAAGAACAAAGCGTATTCTGCCTTTTGTTCCAGATACTGTAAAGCGATTAATCCGCAGGAAGTGTCAAAATTGGCGAGTTGGCCTGGGGTGTTGTAGCCAAAATTAAAAATGACATTGTTTAGGAAGAAATGCGGTACCGAATTTACAGCGAATGCTGATAATTAGTATTTAAGCAACTTAAATGTATAATTATAGTAATGCAAAGAACAAAGCTGACTTGCTTTCTGCTTATGTGGTTGAAATCACAGTTCACGAGCGTATTCATTTCGATTGCATCGGAACACACTGTTAATACGTTTTTATAAGCTTCAAACAACCAGAATTATGTAATTTTATTTATGGTAATGGTTTGGTTATCAATTTTGTTGCAATAAAAAGCGAAACTGTTACAAAGCATACAAATTAGCTGAACAGAAAGTGCTGGCAAGAAAAGTAAAATTCTAATACAACATTACAAAACTAGTGATATAGTTGTATTTTGGAATTTTCCAAAAGACATGAAGAAAGGGGAGCAGACGCGATGGAGTTTTCAAATGTCTAAGAACTTCTAAACGTGAATTTTGAAACAGCATAATATGAGTCGCAGACAACTTACGGTTCTTGAGCTGCCAAGTCACTTTCATTCGCCTCCGGTTGCTGATTTTCTCTCGAAGACCGAGCAGACTCCGCGGCAAGCTGCGCTATTTCCATCGCCTGTTTCATCATCTCACCGTATTTTAACAAAGCTGCTCGGTGAGTTTCAAGTGACCGCGTGTGATCATTTTTTGCTTGAATGAGCTTTACTAAAACACGATTAGCTCTAATTAAGTGCAATTTAAGAAAACATCAAATTACCCAAAGTTTCCTGATGTCTCCGTCGCACGTGGACCAGATCTTCCATCGTAGTTATTAATCTGTCCTGCAAATTGTCATAGCTGAAAGCAGATCACTACATGTATGTGTTGTCCGTGACTTTTTACTTACTTTTGATGCTCAGCTACGAGGAGCCGCTTGTAATGAGCTTAAACGAAAAATTGTATCTTTGGTGTATAACGGAAAATTCTTACCCTCAGCTTCAGCAACAGTCCTGAAGGTCTTTGGATTCTTGGAAGGTACCTCTTGATCGTCCATTTCGACTAATCTTAAAACACTCACTGCAATTTTCTCCACAATAAAAACAAAAGAAAACGTTTAATCTGATAAACTCATATTTAAGTAGGATAACCGCGAATCGTGTTTAAGCTGGTCACCAACCTATAACACTCAAAACGCAATATGGGCAATTGTTGTAGTAAACTGAACAGAGTAAGCCGCTTAACCATGGGTTCCACGCGCACCTGCACTGCACCGTTGCTTAGCAGCGCTTCTACTTATTAACTCGAAGCGCTTCTGGTAGCCTTTAATTAACAAACCTCAAGAGTGTCACGCGCGGTGTGACAGAGACTCTCCGCGCTTTGATATGAGTGTTTGCGTGGGAGACATGGCTTAATATTCATTTTATATTTGTAGGGTAAATCGATAACACAAGATGAATAACAGCGAAATAATAATTTGTAGAGGGAATGGGTTTGGTGCTCGGGCTAAAATAATAAAAAATAAAACAAAGATTTCAATTCAAAGAATGATAAGCACAGTTCATTTTGTTAGACGCTACTTAGCTTAGATAGCACAACAAACTAAGAACACAATTGAAAAAAGAAGTGATAATACAAATTTAGAGAGTAGAGCATTCAATATCACATAAGTTGATTTGGTGTGGATGACTGTAATCCTATAGTTAGAACGGTGGAAGTTGCCTAGAGCAAGATCAGTTGAAGCATGGAATTGTAGTGTAAGCTAGAATATGTATGAGTTACAAGATTTTAATCCTGCTTTGTAAATATTACGACTAAATCTGGACGTTATCCTCACTCTGCTGCCCGATTTTTGTGCGAATCGTCATCTGCCCAATATCTGTAAGATGTCTTATCATGCTCAAATTATTGTAATGTTGTTCGAGAGACTGCTTCAACTCCGTTGTGGCTTCGTGTAGCTTGACTAAAACATAAAATTGTAACCAACTACATCGACTGCTCTACCTTTAGTTTCAGTATGCGCATGTTTTTCCTCGACAAGCTCTAGCTCGGAGTTCATCAGTTTTTCTTCCAAATTGGCGTGACTAAAAGCCATATTAGGTTAAAATTTAACTGTCAACTTACCTCGCTTCAACAGTCTTCAAACGCACTTTTAAGTCAGCGACTCTAAAAACAATACACCTTCAAAATTTTGCTAAGTAGGTTTTTTTAACTTACTCTTGCTCCATAAGTTTGAACATTGTCTTGTAGTCCATTTGTTGCAAAGTTGGAAAGTTTGAACTCACTGTTACGACGTGTAAATTCTAACCAAATATTCAATAGTCAGTTAACAATACCACTCTCCAATTCAATCATATACATTGACATACCTAATTCGACAGCAAACGTAACTTTGAAGCTTAACTCAACTAAACCAACCAATCCGCAAAACGTAAGAAGCGACGTGCAGCGCGTGGCAGTAACCGAGTCTATAACCGTGGTTTTGCACCTGAACAATTATTGCTGCTTAGCCGCGTCTCTTTTCGTTAACTCAGGGCGCCGAGCGCTTTAATTAACATCAGTAACGTCTATGTTGCAAGTGCAGCTGTATAATACACCTTTAGAGGTTTAAAAAAGTAAAACAACAAATGCTGCTGTAAAATTGTCGAGGGGAGAGATAGGGAATAGCCCGGGTAGTTTGGAAGTGGTCGTAGGAGAGGGAACAGGATTGGTGGGGTGGTAGTTGGATTCGAGATGTTTTAATAGCAGTGGGTGAGAGGGAGTAAAAAGTAGAAGCTGGGATGGGTTTCAAATTGAGTGGAACAGTTAATAGTTTCAGGTTGCCTTTCGAAGCTTTGAATATGGCGATCCTTTGATAAGCTCGAAAACCGTCTCATGCGATCTCAAAAGATTAGGATACAATATTTGACAGTATTGGTTCTCAATGCAACGTTAGGCAAATGCGATGACAAATTAAATCAAATTGACTGTTCAAACTTGCTTAACTACTATGCCTTGCACCCATCTTTCTTTTTAAAGTTGTTTCTTACTGTCTTATACTTTGCTTATCTCTATTCGCAACAAATCATTCACCTTAAAATGAAACCTTTAGACTTCGCATAAATTTTTATTAAAACAGAATCCCATTCAATGAAATTAGTATTTGCTTGGAGCACAAGGCATTCTGCACATTCTCTGTTCCCTTTCAGGCTGCGTACAGCTTGGGTCCTCAAGTTCTTCCATGTGAAGTCGGCTCTTGATAATACGACGAGAGCGGGTTTGGACTCCCTCTCCACAGCGAACTGAGCACGACGACCACATTGACCAGTTTCCGATTACGCAGCGTCTTAGAGCTGAAAATATTCCAATTTAGGCTTTGTGAGTTGGTTTCTAACTCACCACAAGGTCGTTCCTCACAACGACGTTCTTGAATAAGGTGCTCTGGAGGGGGACAAGGGGTTCCGCCGTTACGAGGAAAGATCTTAATGTTACGAGTACGGGTGCGTTTGCCACGTCCACAGGTAACGGAACAGTTGCCCCAAGGACTCCACTCAGTGAGGACACAGGCGACAGGATCACCTCCGTCGTTGATGCTACCGTCTTCGCTTCCGAATTCGTTGACGAGCTGGTGACCGGGTACTAAATATAACTATAATTAAGCTTCTTTGTTATAGTTTCAATCATAGTCAGGATTCCAGATCTTATCTTCGCGTTATCTATTCAGTTTTCATAATTTCTAATGCCATGCTTTAAACAAATGGGCATAAAAAACTGTTCAAAGGATGAATATACATACCGACAGCATTCTCGTTGGCATATCCAGGAACGCAGAGCTGCTTGCACTCATCCTCAGTTTCAAACTGATTCCGGTTACCCTTGCAACCGGTGTAAACAAATCGCTCACATCGGTTGTTCTTAGCATTATACCAGTATCTCGGGAACGTTCCACCACATTGACCTTCTTCTTTCTCCTCCTGGCAAATTTCTGAATGATACTCATCAATATCGTCTACAGAAAAACAGCTCTTTTACCGTCCGAGTGAGAGTTAAGCAAACGACGACAAGACTGCATTTGACACTTGTCCTTTTCCATTAGGTTAATGTGCGAGCACTGGTTCTCGTACTCAGTGTAGAAGAAGAGACGAGTACGGACTCGGACTCCATCGTCACATGAAGCACTGCACGGACTCCATTCACTCCATGATGTGGTACGGCAAAGAGGATCAGGAGTGACTGAGCAGTCGTCTCCGTTGTCACCAACACATCTGTCCACCTCGGTCAGATTCACGTGACAAGATCGGGAATCAGCGTCTTCCATGAACTTGCGGGTACGAGAACGCTGTCCGTAGCCACAGGTAACGGAACATTCGGTCCATTGTTGCCAGCTGGAGACCGAGCACTTGGAGTTGAACGCTTCGGAGTCTGAAATTATACCGTCTAAGATGCTTCAGCGAGAAAATGGAAAACACTGAAAATGCTTTTTCAGCCAATCGTACAGTTATTGAGCCAGTTATTGTGTAAGATTGAAGATTCAGGTGTATCACCCAAACTGTTAATTGGTCTCAAAACGATAAATGTTTCTGAAAATTAAAGTGCTTTTTCAACACCTATCATTATCAATTTTTAATGTCTTAAATCTTCGGGACGCTAGAACGTAGAACGTTCAGAAACGAATTGTCAAAACTAAATAGAAAACTAAATTCAAAATTTCCAAAAATTTTGAAAAAATTGAAAATATGACCTTCACACTCGTTGATCTTAGCATTGCAGAATTGACGTTCAGTAGTCGGACGATGGCAGTTAAACATTTGAGCCTTTACAGGAAATGTGTAAACTCTCGAACGCATGCGGATGCCCTTTCCACAAGTGGCCGAGCAAAGTGACCAGGATTCCCAGTTGGACACAGTGCATTCGCCTAAAAGTACACTTTAAGACCGGACAAGATAGAATTGGAAGCCTACGCCTATCCTTGTACTCTTCATCCTCAGACGTATTGCTAGCATTAAAAGCGTCACGCTGGTAATCAGCAACAGTCTTACAGGTAGACTGCACCAAATCAGTACGGCGAATGATAAGTTTGGCTAGAGGAGGGATGACATCGGTCGTCTCGTCATAGAAAGGCGAGCGACGATCTCCCTTGGTGGTGATGGGAGCGATGGGTAGACGAGGATCGGCCGGCGAGTTCGGAGACTAAGACAGTTGTCATTAAGATTGTCTTATAAATGATCAATAACCATGTAAGTGGGTCCGTTATCAGTGCCAGCATCAAACGGCAGCAGGTCAAACACGCGTTCTTCAACCCAGGAGCAGTCAGGGAGGCAAAGGTTGACGGATGAAACTCCAACACACCAGTCAGGGCTGGGACCAAACATGGAAGCGAGAGAGACGAGATGGTGGTAGCTAAAAACAGCAGATTTTAATAATAACCCTAATTGGTGTTAAAGCATTTTGAAACGTGCTTTATGACATGATCTATTTTTATATCTCTAGTTATTGAAAATTTTATATTTCGAACAACGGTCAGGCTATTTTTGGATCTAATTAGGTGTAAATCATGTGTTAAAAAACAAGCAAATTGTATCCAGTTTTGTCGTTTTCGGGTCAAGAACCTGTTTGAAAACTCACTTGTTAACATTGAACGTAGCTTTAGTTCTACCCTGGACCTCCGGATACCACAATCCCTTCATTTTGACAATAGTCCGGACTTCAGTAGCCTAAAAGTGAAAAATTCAATACCAAAATATGGCCATAAAACAAACTTACATTCTCGCGAAGCTCCTGCTCAGCCTTATAACTGTTACCCCACTCAGCGATCTCCTTCATGCCATCAGTAGAAATATCTTCCACAACTTATATCCACGGCTGTGGCTACCGCCAAACATGTCCGTAAAGTGAGTCAAATGAAGAAGTGGCGGATAATCCTTAGGATGAGTTTCTTTTGACCACAGACCGATAAACTCCATTTCGTACTTGGCCTCGTCACAAGCGCAGCATTTAGCGTTGGGATCATCGTTGGGAACGATCTTTTGGTAATCCTCTAAAGTGAAATTTTAAATTACAAAAGGAGTGGCTCTGAGGCATACCGACAACACAGAAACGTTTCATAAGACCTCCATCCTCAGCATACCACACGTTTCGAGATTCAATTACCGACGCGGAGAAGATGATGCAGCCGTCGACAACGTCAGGGGCTCTCCAAAGAACGTGAGCCGAAGTCTTAGGACGAAGGTTGGAATGCGAGATACCGGCAGAACGGCAGTTGGGAGCGGTACGGGTTGGGCCACGACGCCGGCGCTTGGCAACCTGAAACAGATGAAATTTGAAGTATTCAAAAACAAGTTCTTTCAAATATGCAAAAAAAACACTTAAAAAATGTTTAGAAGCATGCAGCATTCAGCGTAAACATCAATTTCTTGTCTTTGGACATGGTTGCTAGAAATTGCATAAAAATTAAAATTAGGTTATAAGTGAAATGCATCTTAGAAATGCCCATAAAAAGCTAGTGTAACTCATGTTTTTAGATAAAACATGCATCAAATCGGACATATCTACTTTTTTGGCTTTCGGACGAAACACTCGTCTGTTTTCACATTTTTTGCTATGCGTGCATTACCAAGGTTTTCCTGCCTACGTTTGCTAGAGTATGCATCCGTCGTCTGGTCCCCTAAAGCTGCTCGAGATTGCCAAGTTCTCGAGTCAGTTTAATTTAAGTTCCTCAAATCCACTTTGCGCGTTGTGGTCTAGAACTCAGAAAATACTCAGAAGCCCTTAAGAAGCTAGAAATCTCCTCTCTGGAGCGTCTGCGCCTTGTTGCCACCCTGACTTTCGTCCAGTCAGTCTTTACTGGGTCTGTCGTTTGTCCTCCTCTGGAATTTTTCACCCTTCCTTCCTCGAATAATAGTTCCTGCTCTCGATCTATTTAGAAGATTCTTCCTGTCACTCGTATAAGTAAGAGGCTTAATGAGTACTTTTCAACTGTAGTTGTATCCGTCTGAAATTGGCTTTCCAGTTCCATAGTCCAGCTAAGAATACATTTGTATTTAAGTGACGACTCAGGCAATGGATTTCGTGAGTTTTTAAATTTTCTCGTTCTGTCCGCTTATGTTGGGATGGGAAACTGACATGTGCACCTTTATTGTTATGTTGCGAGCGACACCTATCCGTATGTTATAAAATGTTTAAGTGCACAGTAAATTGAATTGAATGGAAAAAGTCATATGATAAAGTTGTTTATTTTGAAACGTTTTCTTTGATCAGAGTTTTTGTTTGAAGATCAGTAGTTTTAGATAGTTAGATAGAAGCTATACTCAAAAAATCTAACACCTGCTTTTACAAGCTTTTAAGCAACCATCAATTTGGGATCAGTTCGCTCAAGTTTTCTGTCACAGATCTTAAGCACTTTGAGAAACAAAAAGTTGACTAATGACTTACCTCAAACTTGCCTCCCGGCCGTCCATTTTCTTGCAAAGCGACGATGCCGAATCCGCGGAATGTTTGAACGGTATACTGGGTCTGCCACCCACGGAGAGCGACTAAAGCTCACGATTAAGAAACACGTCTAAAAGCAGCCCAAACCGACTCTTATAGGTTTTTCCAGGCACAAAGCCAGTAGGCTTCAGGTCAGTACTATCGGTGTGACCTTCGATTTCAATGACGAATCCTTTGTTGCCTGGCGTCTTCTCGCCCTTCGCCTCATACAACCGCTTGTCGCACTTGTCGGCCGCCCAGGTATGTGCCAATGCTAGCGCTGCCAGAAGCAGCAACCTGAGATGCAGCCACATCACAGGTGAAGAAAGACCTGCAAGAAGATTGAAAACATACAAACAAAGAGATAATACACGATTAGCTGCAGCGGATCGCGGAAAACGGCGCGGACACTAGCAGGCGCAACAAATTCACCGCCGTCGTGTTACAAAGGCAGACACATTGTGGACACCGTGGGGCTAAAGAGCATATGTTCTCTCATCGGTCGGTGGACAGATTGGGTCCGCGGCGGGGCCTCCTCAGATAGAAAAAGCGATCGAGGGCGAAGCTGCGAAGCGGGGTACGAGATACATGTGGTGTGATGACTCTGTCTGATTGAGCGATACCAGGCTCTGAACAATTGCTTTTTACGATGATGTATACTTGTGTGCTGCACATTGACAGATATTCTTTTTCGGCGCTGCCGCCACAGCTGCCGACCTTTTCCTTTGCCAGAGGTCAGGTACACCGCAAGTTGGTGATGGTCGTACGCTAAAGGGAGTTAGTTGTTTAAAGTGCAACATTTTTCAAAATTCTTGAGAATTAGTAAAAGTGTAAAATATTGCGCTTGATTTTGGAATACGCTATTAATGCTTTTAAAGTAATCTGGATTTACTCTTAATGTGATTTAAAGCTTAATAGATCTGTTTAAGTGTTCTAAAATTTTTCCAGCAAGTAAAAAGTTCTGGCATTAAAATGCGAGTCAGGATTTAGTCTTCAAAAAGTTCAAACAGTTTAAAAAGCGGTCTAAATAAGTCAAAAGCCGTTTCACTCTTGTTAACGGAAATCAGAGCAAATGGATGCACCATTGTAACTTTAAGCTAAGAAGGCTGTGTTTCAATTGTTTACGGGGGCAAATGACCAATAATCGAGTCAGATTCTCTAAAAGTAAAGCAAGCTAAATACGATCTTCCGTTTTCTTGGTCTGCAAACACTTTCCTTACACGTTCGGACTTTTCAATTCAGTTCAATTGAAATCCGTAAATGGTTGAGAACCACCTTGAACGCATGTTTGATCCAATCTAGAGAAGAGTCCACTTCTGTCAGTTTAGATTTACTGTTTTGAACTAAAGCAATTATTATGAAGTTAGCTGTGCGTTAATATGGTTGATTAGTGGACAAAAATTGTTGATTGCAAAAAAGAGTAATTAGTGATTTTTTGAGTCATTAGCAGTGGCATTTTGTGTTTTAATTGAGTTATTAGTACCACTGTTGATACTTTTAACTTTATTTTCCGGAGAGTGTTATGACCGTCACTTCTCAAATACCTGTTCCGATAACGGTTTGATATACTATTTGCTGTTCGGCTTTTTCCATATTTGTCATTCTTTAAATTTTACGCCCATCCTTGTCCAGTTCTCATCAGACCGTTTATGGACAGTCTGCGGTGGTGACTGTGATGACTTGTTTGTGAAGGGACGCCATTTGTCATTTGCTCAAGACGTAATCCATTCTTGCTTTTCCTTGTCTTGCCTCAATTTGCTTTTATTCTCGGTGCTGAGTTTTCAAACAAATGTGTATAATGAAAATATTTGTCTTCACATCGCTATTGACAGTTTTGACAACTAGTGCCGTTCGGTCCAAACGATTCTGGAGTAAGAACTCTTTTCAATACCAACAGAAAAAAATTTTTAAGATCCATGGCCAGAAGGAGACTATTGCATAATTATGGGCAGTCAAGGTATTTGCCCTCCAGGTTTTACTGCTGGGTCTATAGCTCTCGCTGTGCCAATTGAAGTCAACGTTATGCATGTAAGTTAAACTTGAAACAACTTAAACTAAAAAACAAAAAACTCAGAACTCAGAAAACCAATCTTGATATCAAATAAAAACCAAAAAATTGTTGACTTTTGAACTAAACGTTTTTTTAGAAAACGCTGGAAGAAATCAACCAAAATCCTCAACAAGAAGATCTTGTGGAACTTGGCCAAATTGGCGGAATTAATCTATCTGCTCGATACTACGACAACGTCTACCAACTAAAAATTTCCGCTTGTTGTCAGAAAGCAGAAAACTTAAACTAATAAAATCGACTGATCCTGAGGACAGAAATTGAGTTCGAACACAAACTGTGTTTACACCGACAGAGAAACAAGTACCTAGCACATTGACTCATAGGTTCTTAAGCTAACGCGTTAGGCAAACAAGGAACACTTCACTCAATTAGACAAAAAGCTAATTTTTCAAATTGGACGCTTTAATTATTTTTCCGAGCTGACCACTGAATTGCAACATTGATTTCTTGTGCTCGTCTAACATCACTCTTAGTAAGCACCTACTTCTTAAATTTATGTTTGCTTACTGCTGTCATTCTAGAACAGAGATTAACATCTTAGCACTCCCCTCTCTCTCGCGCACTGTATGTACTCAGCGGACACCAGCCACCGACAGTCCTCCGCGCGCGCTGTCGAATAAAACGGATTTGTATTTGATTCTCCCGTGAGACAGCGTTGGTGGTGGCTGAGATGGATGCGCTTTTTGTGGTTGGCGTTGTTTGGTTTAGCGGTTGCCAGCAAGGATGAGTATCGGCTTATCCAAGATCTTCGAGAAGGATATGACCGAATTGAGAGACCGGTCGAGAAGCACCATGAGCCTCTCAAAGTGGAATTGAAGATAATTTTGCAGCAAATTGCAGACGTTGTATGTTTCAGAGTCAAATGTTTGATATCTTATTTAGGATGAGAAGAACCAAATGCTGACTTTGGTGGTTTGGACGGAGTATGTAAGTTACATAAAGTTATAAATTACTTAATCAATTTTTTATTGGTTTTTTCAAATGTAACTATGTAACTGCTTTAAAATGTTTTTTTTTTTTATTTTTAGAAAAACGAAGAGTCTAATTTTACAAAAAGCTATTACAAAAAAAGTTGAAAAAATTTTAAAAAGCTTTAAAAATTTTTGTTTGTTGATTTTTAATTAAATGTTTGAAAATTATGTTTAGCTTTAAAAAATTCTTTTAAGCGCCAATCCTATTAAATAAAAGATAACGATTGAGACGTGTTTGTCGCGCTTTTCGCACCTTTGGTCGGTTGGCGCCGCCGCGAACCGGTCGGCTTTGCAACCGCGATGACGCCAAAATCTTTGCAGCAAACGCTGAATGAGCCACTGTTGCGGGCGTGCTTAGGCTCAGTTATGCAGGAAATTAGGAACCGAATAATATGGAAAGCAGTTTTGAAAAAAATTATGAAAATGCAAAATCGGTGCGCTCACGGTTTTTAGGAAGTACGAAGCGCCGAATTAAAACAAATCGTGCTACTGAAAACTTGCGCAATAGTGCGTTACTGAAAACTTATACATTATACAGATACAGATAACGTGCGCTCAGCCCTGTTAGTAAAGTTTCAAAATCTGATACAGTTCATGTTGCTGTTTTATACGCGTCATTTGATAAATTTTTAACACTTAAAAAATGCTTGACTTTTTTTAACAGTCATTCTTAACTTACTGATTTATCACTTATAATACAAACTATTTATAATTATGCGATTCAGACCTGGCATGACTATAAAATGAAATGGGACCCAAAAGAATACGGTGGTATCACAACTATTGAGCTTCCCTCTGACATGCTCTGGAAACCAGACATTCTTCTTTTTAATAGGTAAGTTGCCACAAATGTGAATGCACTAATCAATTGTCTTTAGCGCAGACGAACACTTCGACGCCGGCTTTCCCGTAAATTTTCTGATTAAACACACAGGTGAAGTGCTAAGAGCCCCTCCAGGAATTGTCAAGTGTTCTTGTAAAATTGACATAACATGGTTTCCGTTCGATGAGCAAATCTGTTATTTGAAGGTACTTGTCAAATGACACTTTTAACTGTACTTTAATGCATTTTTAGTATGGCTCGTGGACCTACACGGGGAACAAACTTGATCTTCATATTATTGAGGTGGGTGAAGACGAACGAGAACGCTACTATGTGAAAAACGGAGAATGGGATTTGGTAATACGAATCATAACAGCCAATTTCTAATAGAAGTTTTGTAGCTAGGAACACCGACGCATTACAATGCCACACCTTTCAATGACGATAAATACGTCGAAGTGCTATTTTTCCTGTTGTTAAGGAGAAAAACCATTTATTATGGATTGAACTGGATAGTGCCCAGTATGCTGATTTCACTTTGCAATGTGTTGGGCTTTAATCTTCCACCGGAATCAGGAGAAAAGATTACGTTACGTAAGTTGTTTTCGAGCCGCTTACCGCAATGTTTAAATGCAGCCAAGAATTTTATGGACTTTCAACAAATGTGAACCGCTAGCATAATTGAAGAGGACACATGTTGATCTTCCCTTCAGCCATTGTTAATAACAAAAATGTATTTGGTCTAAAAAGTCCATTTTTCAATTTAGAAGACGTGCAATATTATGTTTTGATAAAATTGGATTCTGGGTTGTGCGAATAGGGGTTGTGGGATTGTGGTTGTGTTAAAACTGCAATATATAAAAAAGGCTTAAATGTCCAGAAGTCAAAATCTGTAAAACTGCAAGTAGCATTACGCTGCTATTCAAATCCAGAATTTTTAACTGTCGAAATGGGACGTAAACATTTCATATCTAACTTTCAGAAATCACCAACTTGCTATCAGTCACTGTGTTCCTTGGCATGGTAGCCGATGTGACTCCCCCGACATCAGAATCTGTTCCTATTATCGCCGCCTTCTTTGGCATATCCATGGTTATTCTTGGCAGTTCCATCGTTTTCACAGTCTTAATCATAAATTTCCATTTCCGCTCTGCCAAGACCCATGAGATGAGCAATTGGGTAAGCTCATATTGCATGACCTCTCTCTAATTCTTGGAAATTGTAGATGAAAAGCCTATTTCTGAACTGGCTTCCGTGGCTTCTTTTGATGAAGCGACCTGGAAGACTGCTCGAGAAGCCAAAGCGAAAGTGAGAACATGTTTTCAATCATAATTTAATTCGCTTTTCAGAACGAAACGAAAAGACATGATAATTCAGAGTATCAGGGTCAAAAGGAAAGACTCCGTGGCGGCTAGATTAGTAGATCACGACAGTGTGCCTTGCATGAACAACCACATTGACGTCAAACAGTCTCTAAACAACCAAAACGATAAGCAGTCCGAATATACCATTTCAGGTGGCTCTCCAAATGATCATAAAATGACAATTTCGACTTTTTAGGCAGATCCATCAGCAACGTAACAGAATTAAGCCAAATCTCTGTTACCATTCAACCACTTCTCTTTGAAATGCGTGATCTAATGAAAGCAGTAGTAAACAGGATTGAAGAAGAAGATAACGAGGAAGAAGCTAGAGAGGACTGGCATTTTGTAGCTATGGTGTTTGACCGATTCTGTCTTTTCCTCTTCTCACTTGCTATTCTTGCCGCTACATTCTTGATTATCTTCTGTACTCCTTCCATCACAGATGGCTTTGCTATTTAAATTTGATTCGAATGTTAATTAGCGATTGTTGTTAAGTGCGTTTTTGATTTTCTGGCACTACACGAAAAACATAAATATTTTCCAATGAAGCCTCAAAAAACAATACAAAAAATAATTCATAAAAAAGCAAACAAAAAATTGTTGTTCCGATCTTGAGTTGTTTGTTGTAGTCCGTAAACGAAGTTTTCAGCATCTGATCAAGTTCGGACTCTTTTCGATAAGAAGCCTATTTTGAAGTTGATAACGCTACTCTGTTACTTTTGATATATGGACTAAAAAAGACTTTTGTATTAACTTATAAACTTATAAAAAAGCGAACAAAAAATTATTATTCCAATCTTGAGTTGTTTGTGATAGTCCGTTTTGTTATAACACATAAACACAAGGTTTCTGCATCTAAGCAAATTTGGACTCTTTGATAAAAAGCCTATTTCTGATTACGCTACTCTGCTACTTTTAATATATGGACTAACTAACAAAAATTTTGGTTTACCAATGGTCAAGTTTTATGGCTTATTAATATTTGACGTTAACAGATGCCCAAGCAAAAAGATTATGTTCAAGGCCGCTGTAAAAGTATAAATATTTTACTTTGAAGCCTTAGAAAATGAAAAAGCTTTTTAAAATTACACACAAAATTGTCTCCTTAGTTATGTCGTGTTGTAAAAACAGGGTTCTGTTGTATTTGAGCAAATTGAGTTTTTTCAATAAAGCGTGCATTTTAAATGACCTACTTTGCTACTTTAAAGAGCTTAATGTTGCAAAAGTTTAAGGCAAATGATTACCAATTTATAAGCTTCATGTTTTGTGGATATTTAGTTTAAAAAAATATGTAAGCAAAAAACGTTGCACGACCGACTGGAAATAGCGTCTCAATATCTCAGTCTCCCCCCGCCTCGTTAAATTTATCTTAAGGCATTAGGTCTCAAAACGATCTTCGTGATAGTTCATAAATGCCAATTTGTTGCATCGCATTGCGTTGCTCCTCTCATAGCAAACAAACAAACAGCACACACTTCCTAATCGTGTGATGTTCGGTCAATGAAACTGCATCTCTCTCGTTCTCATCAGTCCAACGCGTTTAACTTTGCAGCTGACGCGTGATCTCACCACGAAACGACGACACGCCACTGATTCCTGTGATCTTTCTGTTGTTGGTGTCGCTGCTCTGCTTTCAAGTAGGAAGCGCGACAGGAAGCGGTTAACCAAGGCTCCTGCACTTCTAATCGATCAGCGCCCGCGAGCGACGTATGAGCTATGATAAAGTCCGTTTTTTATGCGTTTGCAGCTGACACTTCTGTCTATGCGAATACATATGCGACTTGACTCCGCTTTTTTAACTTGTTTCAACTTTTTTATTTTTGTTTCAACGTCTATTCCTCTGGCCTGCATTCCTGTTCTGTACCACGTGACAGCGTCGCCTTTACGTGTTGCTTTTTAGGTCATGCATGATTGTGTGTGCCTTTCAGATGTCAGACCTACCGGTCGATTTAGACGATAGCACCTTGGTACCATCGGAGCCACATCCGCCGAATCCCGCCGAAACCGAACGTCCGATAATTCCGAATGATTTGGAAATTCCTGATGTCCCAATCCCAACTAGCCATTCTATCAGGTCGAGTACAGAGACATTGAAACGCCGGGCCGCTGAAGTCATGGAGAACGTGGACCGTTTGTTGAAGGAGGAAGACGATGAGGTGGTGCCTCCTGAAAAGATTGCTAGAAGAGAAGTCGGCGACGTTGACTCTACGGAAAAATACAACCAAAGACTGAAAACATACACGGTAAAATGAAACAATCCGACAAAAGTGGAAAGCACTTTAACGGTTTAGAGTGAACTTTAAACTTTTTGCCTTGTTTATTAGCACTGAAAACTAAACTAAAAATATTCACTTTAACGCATTAAAAACTTTTTATTGCCTTTAAAAAACTAAGAAGCTAATTTGGATTTTTTGCATTACTCACCACTGTCAATTTTTTTGAAGTTTAAGCGGTCACGACTCTGTCTTCTTTGTTTTTAGTTTGAGGCTTTACTGTTTGCGTTTTTAATTTTTGGCAGGGGCACACGCTTCATGTCGGAAGCATCTTACAAGAAGCTTAAATGAACTTGAATTCCACATTTTTAAAGACAATTTTACAATTTGTGTTTTTTCAAAATTTGCAAGTTTCAGATATCCGTATGGCAATGTAAGCCCAAGGAACTCTCGCCAAGGAAATGCGCCGCCCGTGGCTGGCTGGTAACAGATCGTGACATTCTGCATTGTGCCGACTGCAAAGCGTACCTAAGCGCTCAGGTACCAGTTTTCAACGGCAACGCCCTTGAGGGATATGAGGCTAGAATTCAGTACGTTACCCGCCAACAGAAACATTATTTGTGAAATTTGTTTTTAGGAAGCTGAGCAGTCAACTCATTGATGAACATGCTAAGTCTTGCATTTGGAGATCTACGTCCTATCGTGAGCCTCTGGAGTCACTTACCCCTGACGCTGTTTTCAAGAAAATTCTTGCCCGTTACGAGTCACTGGAAAATATGGTGCCGAACAACTTCCATTGCATTAAGCCCAAAGAGATCACTTCTGCGCATCTCAAGAAGTTTGACGGAAAACAAGCCGAGACCGTCTTCATGGCGATATGTGGCTGGGAATATGGGTAAGTTCACCAATAGTTTGCTTTTATTGAATTGCTATTCCAGGGGAAGCCGTGACAAGATTACGTGCACAAAATGCCATAGAGTCACAAGTTTATTCCTGTTTAACGAGAACAAGCCTTTTGAGCCCTTGGTACAGCATTTCAAGTGGTGTTCGATATTCGATGTAAAGACATATCCGAAGTGGAGGGAGGACATCGAGCGTGTCGCTTCTATCAAAGTTAGTTTTTTTCAATCAATCTCAAAAGAACTTAGGTTCTTAAAGACACGAATCTGAGCGAAAGTTCTTGGCTTACTAAAAATGCCATTTATTATTTGTTGTTATTGAAAAGCGTAAGGTTTGAAATCAAGTAGTTCAGTCATAAATCTGTCTTTCATTGTTAAAAACAAACAGTAGTCCAAAGCTTCATGATGAAATCAAAACGAAAGATTTACAAAATGTCAAAATATTTTCTTGAAAATTGGTTGAGTTTGATTGAGTTAGTTTTCGAATGTCCAAAAAATATTCCGTAGTCAGATTAGATTAGAGGTCAAATTAAAGCTCTTCAAAAAATAGATGAAGATGTTCTAAAAAATTAACTGCACCTAAACCGTTTTTTTTTTCGTTTTGAAATCACAGATTTAATTTCAATTACAATTTAGTAGTGATTACTATTCAACTTGTTTGCCCTAGTCAAAAGTTTGATTTTTAGAATGAAAGATAGTTTTTAAGATACCTGATCGTTTCAAAACCTTACGCTTTTGAATGCCCAAAAGATGAATTCCCCTTCTTTTCAACCAAAAATCTTAACTCAGTTTTTTTGGTTTATTGAGATCAACGAGGCTGTAAGTTTTTATCTTTTATTGTTCTAAGTCTGCGCTTCGCGTCTTTACGGAGCGTGGTCAGCCTCAATCAATGTTTTGATTTTCATGAACGCAGACGCCGTTTTTGTAGTTTTATAATTTTTCTTGAAATGGTTTAAAGTGCATATTTTCAAGTTCGGATTTTTGTGTACAGCGAATTGAGATAAAATTGAGACCAAATTGCCAATTTGGCGTTTCCGGCACCATTTAGTCGCCAAAACCGACCAGACCGCGGCGACGGATGCAAATGGCTCCGTTACCGTAGCCCGATTATTGACTCAATCAGGCAACTCGCGTCTGAAAGTTTATGACACACGGACGGACACGTTCTTCTTCTTTTAATAAAGGATTGAACCTCAGTTGCATTAAAATTGAATGAAAAAAGCGTACTTGCACGCAATAGCGTTCTGAGCTCACAAATTTCATATCGCAATTTGAATGTGAATTAACGTTTTCTCATTGCAGGCAAGCCCTCAATCACACGTCCGGTCAGTGATGCATATCAAAATGCGAATGAAGGAAGCATTCAGCCACGCCGACCGCTCTACGCTAAAATTTACGTGAACTACCTCCAGAGAAGAGCAATAGGAGATTCGGGTAGAATATCACCTACTTCACAATAAACTAGCTCTCATTTACTCTGCAGTGGAAATTTCCCAGAAAGTATTTTAGTTGCCACGTAGTCAGTAATTGTGTCTTGAACTGATAACAGGAGCTGATTATCAAAAGAGACAGGCAGAGGATGATAGCACAATATGTTGTAATTTGAGTTTTGACTTTTGACCTTTCAGGATCGAACAAATCTAACCGATACGTGAAGCAAATAAGAATATGTAGAGCTAACTTTGTTAGGATTTGACAGCTGGTGCAGGCTGTCCTTAAATCTAACTTTTGGTTCATTACATAACCAACGTACCAAACCTATTATTCCCAAAGTGATAAGCTGAATGAGCACAGACCAATCCGGAAAAAATGATTTTGTCACCGTCAACCAGCTATCAGCTTAAACGTGGCACCAAAATGTGAACAGACAGGCCAACATATAAAGAGAATCTGAGACCATCTCAGCATCGACTTCTTTCTCAAGATGGGCTACCAAACGATCTTTGTAGCTCTCTTGGTTGGGTGCTCCCTTGCTGCTCAGCTTCTGGACAGGTACGTCTGGTCATGGATCAAGTTAAAGAACTGTTTTTAGACCCCTTGAATACTATTCCAAGGTCGACCTTCTCAACAAGCTGGAACAGCTTTACTCCCAGTGCTACTCTAGCCAGGTGTCGCCGTTCCTGTCTTCCAACGATGACTCCTGCTGTCCTACTGGTGAAGTTGCTGTCTGCATAAAATGTACTCCGACCACCTGTGGACCCAATGCTGACTGCTTTGTCATTGACGGCCAGATCACCTGCATCTGCCGCATTGGCTACACCGGTAAAGCTTCAATTTGGTCACCTAAGAATCTTAAAAAATCCATTTTTAGCCATCGACAACGATCCGATGAACAAGGGCTGCCGCAACTCCAGCGAATCCACTGGCTGCGGAGATCCTCACTACAAGACCCTCGATGGATCCTACTATGACTACCAGGGAACGTGTCCCTACATCTACTCGAAGCCTTGCAAGAACAGTGGGCTCGACAGCTACTATGTGGTCAAAGCTAAGAACAAGCTCTTCTATGTAGCCTCTCCGTAAGCAAGTTCACGCGTCTTTTAAGGCTTAAATAGGCAATTCTAGGGTTTCCTACGTCAGCGACGTCCAAGTCGAAATGGCTGGTGAGATCATCCGCATTGACGAAGGAATGAATCTGTTCGTGAATGAGGTCAAGGCCTTCTTCCCCTACTACTTCCCGTCTAAGGATAACAAGAAGGTGGGTTAGAACGTTAAATAGAGTTTAGAGATTTTTGTGTTTAGGTGTCTGTCGAGCTCCGCGGAGGTTACGCCTTCATCGTCAACAAAGCCGGCGTCACTGTCACTTTTGCTAGGGGCTACATCAACATCAAGGTTCCTCAGCTCGACGAATTCCTGGGCCGCGACGGTGTCTGTGGCTTTGCTGGCAATTTGAACAACAACTGCACCGACGACCTTGTAGATATCTTTGGAAACGGTCTAATCCAGCCGAACTGTCGCTTTCCCACTGATCATAATGGAAACCTGCGTGTGGCCAAGATTCTAGACACCTGGAGAACAGAAGAATTTGGAGGTTTCGATCCCGTTAGAACACCGTGTGAGACTGGCGGCACCATTGCACCCAAGCTTCCTGGATGTGACACGACCCAGAGTGCCAAGGACTGCCTGCCGATCCAGCAAGCCATCAACGGGCAGGGACCCTTTGCGGCGTGCAAGGTCCTTGGAGCCGAGAGGCTTAAGACCCTCTATGAAAGCTGTGCTTTCGACGGCTGCTACATCAAGGGATCCAAGTGCCAAGTCTTCACTGAGTTTGTTGGACAATGTCAGCAGGCTGTTGGAAGTGAGTCCTATTAGCTGAATTCTCAAATTCACGTGCTGTTGCAGATGCCAACCTGAAGGACTGGCGTGCTGTCACCGGCTGCCCAATGGACTGTCCCAAGATCCGCCCCTTCTCGACCTACGAACCCTGCATGTCCGGATGCCAGCCGACCTGCTTGGACCCCAACCCTACCAACAAGTGCAATACTGGCTGCCATGAAGGATGCAAGTGCAGCGCTGGCTACGTCCTCGACACTTCTCAGAACCCTCCCAAGTGCGTCAAGCAGCAAGAGTGTCCCTGCTTCGACCCCAAGGGCAACTCCCACCCCGAACGCTTCAGCTGGCTCAGCAACAACTGCAAGGAGGTTAACGTGTGTCTTGGAGGCAAGATCATCACTCAGGGATACAACTGCCCCGAAAATTCGAGTTGCGGCGTCAGCGGTGGAGTCATGGAGTGCGTCTGTAACAAGGGATTCAAGTGGGATGGCCAGAAGAAGAACTGCATCAAGGCCTAAAGTGTATTTTGATGCATGACATATGTTATGATGACCTATGCAATCAATAAATGAAGCCCATTACTCTTTAGTCAAAATTATTTTGATCACGCACGCTATTATCAATTACAAGATATGAGAGGGCTGATTAGGCTGACTAATTTTCCTTTTGATCCATGAGGCTGGTATTGAGTCTAATCTTACAGGTGCGCAAAGCTTATAAGAATGCAGCTAGCTTCGGGTTTGACGTCTAAGAAAAGTGAATAATTTTTTGAGACACTTGTAAAAACTCACAAAAACGGTATCTCTCTTTTGAATCTAAAGCAAATTAGATATATTTATGCATGTTCTCTCAGAGACAAAGATCTAATACGAGAATTGTGGATCGAATGATTATTGCAATAAACTGGATAATTAATACAAAGCTACGATCGCAGTCAATACAGTCAAAATGGAATGCTAAAGCATTACATTTCGCATTACGTCAGTTTTGAAAATAAATTTTTAGGTTTTGCGACATTAATTTACTATTGCCCACTCACCGGTTCCCAAACGGTTACAATTTGGGAAATGCGTTTTTTTGTACTCAATTACTGCTGTTTGCAAATGCGGCAAAATAGAAAGAATTGCGCTGTTAAAATTGGTTATTGTAAATTGTAATTCAGGAAAACAGAACTTAAATCAGTTCAACCCAGCAGACAACAACAAAAGCTTCACTTTTTTAACAACAAAAGCTTAGAAATTGCGAAAACGGTAGAAAAATACTTTAATGCTGTGCGTCTTGACAATAGTATTTTTCAGTATCGCCAATCTGATTATTGACTATAGCCTGACAAGAATTATTCCTACTTTTCTAAAATTACATGTAGTTTTCTCCGCTTTTAAAACTGCTTTTCGTTTTTTGAAGTTGTTTAAATAAGTTTACTCGAAAATTATCTGAGAAAAGAGAAAATGGCGGTTCGTCCAAGCATGAGTTTGAAACGGTTTGAGGTTTTCAAGAATTATTGCAGTTTGTAGCATAAAAACGTGCATTTCTTTACCGCAATTTAGATTTGCAACGTACCGTCCTTCTTATTTAGCATTAAATTTAATATATGTTAAGAGCTTACAAACACAATTAAAAAAAGATGCAAATTATAGAGCAATACATCGCTTGAAATCAATTGAAATAAACACATGAGAAAGATAGGTTAACTGCACTATTTAACTTTTTAATTTGAGATAAATAACCATCATAAGAGGACTAGAATAAATTACGTTGATGTCTAACGAAAACAGTCAAAAAAGTGCTAAAATCTTACATTGCGTTGGGTATACAAATACACTCATGCCTTTTCCCTAATTAAAAAAGCTTCTATTTAATTAAATTTTTGTTATGCCGCTGTGTGGATAACGCGGTTTCCCGAAAACAACTGCACAAGAAGGTCGTTGTTTTTGCATGTTTGATATCGATTGCTAACAGCGTCTCCCATCGTCTAGCCACCTCATAGCTCGTCGACCTCGATTCGTCGACAGCGCATTAACATGTTTTTTTCCAGTTAGGACGCCTTTTTGGTAATTGAGCCTCAACAGATGATGAATGAAAGGCGTCAAAATATGCCAATTTGTAGCGTGTTCAAACGAAGAGTTGTTTTGTAATTGTCTTGGTCATTATTTATTTGACAATCTTTTTGAGTAGTTGGAACGTTGGTGGTGATTTGAGGGTGTAGTCGTTAATCGACAGCGCCGCTGCTGTCCACTGTATGCTTCATGCATAATGCAGGTAGGAAAACCAGCCATTAAAACAAAACGGCGCAGTCCTCCGCTGTTCATCATTACCAAGTTTTTTCACGTTTTATTAATGTTGTTTTTCTCTTACTTGAAGTCAAAACGCTGCCATTAGTTCCGTGTTGTGTCATACTATTCGCGTTTATAAATAACGTTTTTATGCGCTTTTTTCAGGTTTTTTTAACCAACCACAATGATAGTCGACCGAATGACGAATTATGAGCCTTTTGTACAAAAAACAGTAAGTCGTTTAAAGATACAAATAACAAAAAATGTTTTATAAACAGATTTTTTTCAACAGTTTTTGTTTTGATATGCTTCTGAGTTTATTTAAATTCAATTGTCAGTCGTTTGAAATGCAGTTTTGTCTTTTTTAAATAGCGTTTTACAGTCTTTATGGTTCAATAGCGCTCGTTTTTGTGTACTTTTTTGGAAAACCTTTGGACTTTGTTTTTGTTGTTTAGTTGTCTACTGTTAAAAACCGATTTTTTGATTTTTGCTTTCAATTATATATATTTTTTTTGTAATTTTTTGTGACCAACTTTTGATCTACTTTCTGAAAATTCATTAAATTTTGTTTTAAATTTTAACTTTCTATTTTCTTCAAATTACTATTAGATATTTTTTTTTTTTTGCAATTTTTTATTTGCTTGAAACCATTGTATTGTTAATTTTTAGGTTTACCGCTTTGAAATTACGCTTGTCAAATACCTCGTAGAGAATATCCGGCATGCTGCCGACGTCGAAAAAATCGATCCAGAAACAATGATCTGCATGCTGGTGTCCAGCAAGCACCACTTTACGTGAATTTTCAAAGCCAATGTAAGAATACCTATTTGACTTATTCCATCCTTGAACCCAGTTGTCCCGAACTGGGTGGATTTGTTCTTGTCTTTAATTGTTTCCATTTCAGGATCGATGTAAACTCCCACATCACCTTCCAGAACACGGACAAGGTTTCTGTAATGCAAACTTAAACGACGACGCAAGTTATGCTCGATTTAAGCCATAGACACAGATTGTCAGGAATAACGACATCTTGAACAGACAACAGTCGTCTAATGGGAGTTTGATCTAACTCTCACCTACGCCTTACTGAACCCAGACTACAAGTTCAACCTCTGTAGCGTCAACGACTCAAAGTGGTCTTTAGAACAATGCAACTTTTTAATATTTGCTTGTAATATGTAACCATGTATTTGAATTCACTCTTTCTTAAATAATTAATTGTAATATTAAAATAAAAATATATAAACACAAAGCTGAGAAAACAAGGAATAGTCCAGATTTATTCAAAATACATAACATAAATTACCCTTCAATTCTACAGTGTCACACGCAAAAAAATAAGTTTATTGCCACTGGCTTGCTTTACTGGATCAATATTTTTGTCAAAGTTGTCATTGTTGCCATTCTTGTCATTCTTAAACATGTCTCTTAAACGTTGTAATAATTGCATTTTCGAAAAACACATTTCTTATGGTAAATATAAGATTATCATTTAACAGTTACTCATTAGCTATTGAATAACGTTGACTTCAGACATTAAGTAAACGAATTCAGATTAGCTGAAGGCAATGTGAATGTCAATTAAACGTTATCATTTAAATTTCTACCTTTTGGGGTTCTTCGTTGTAACGCACTTGAATCCTGCAGCTGCATTTGTAGTAACCGCTCAGAAAAAGTCATATTTCGCACTATGGAAGATTCGCTTTCAGCTTCGGAAATTTCGCAACCGGAGCAACTTGAATAGTAGGTGGCGGTCTGCTATCAGGTTCGGAATGTACCGTTGAACACAGGATAGTCGGGAACGATCCAAGTGTGGACGATTTCTGCGACTCGTTCTGTTCTTTGCTGGGGTTAAAGTAACAGCTTTGTTCATTCTGAAGTCTCTCGCCTCCGCGTTCCAGAAGATCGACGTTGCACTTGCCATTTAGCAATCCGACAAAACCACTCTCAAAACATTCATCATAATGTGGAAACGGTCCAGTTTGAGTTACATGAACAATCCGCAAAAGGTAATATTATCTATTCCGACGGCGAATCGCGGTTTTTTTTATATGGGTTGAAATTCAGTCACTCCTGTTAAATCACACAAGCACTATGCCAAGCTCTTAAAATTAAAACACGCTTTCATGGAAATTATTTTTAATATCTGTGGTGTGCTTCATTTACAAATTATCAAAAAAGCAAATTTAGCACTTTTTTAAAACCTATTTGAATTATAGATGGCTTCTTGTAAGAGAAGTTGATCAATCACACAAAGAACTGTTTTCACAAACACGTCCGAAAGGTGTAAACAGGTGGCAAAACTTTCAAGCCACAATTGCTTCTCAAACTCATAATATGTTCACTAGAACTGTCAGCAAGGTCGGAACCAAGACAAACAACAATGAAATAGTGCTCCAAGAAATACGAGTTCAATGTGTGCTCATTAAATTGATAATAACGGAAACTAACCCAAAATCTACTTTGCACTTTCTGTTTTCAATCTGTATAATTTCTTAACGCTCTCGCGCGTTACTCGGTGTATGCTGAATTTGTAAAATTCCAATTTAACTCTGTTTGCATTGTGTCACAGAGCTTATGTTAGTGCCAAAAAGCTAAACTGAGTAGTGGTGGTATAGCGAACTTAAGCAAAACAGTTTCCCATGAGTGTGTGGTGTAGGGGTTAATCTCACGGACTGCCGCATGGAAAGTCGCAGGTTCGAGTCCCTTCGGTGTCCTGTGTTTTGTGTGCTGTTTCTGCCCGCTCAAAAATTTCAGCGGAGAGAAAGCCCTCCGCTGCTAAGAGGGGGTCTTTGTCACACATCAACGAAGGCCCACGCGCTATTGCGCAAGAATTGGTTTCTTGGATCAGAAACTACACCATGCTGTCCCTTACTAATCAGGCAACAAGCGGACACGATTCGCTGAAAACATTTCTACTTCCAGTAACCTTGAACGTTTTTTTTATAGCCCCGATAGCGTTGTAACATTAATCGGGTTTTCCGCTAAGAGGTGTAGTCGTTAGAACGTGAGGAACAAAATCGTAATTTAAAAAAGTTGTTGCGTTGCACGGACGCATTTCCTTTTTCCTGTGAGTTTAACAGAGCTGAAATTGGTTCAAACGCAGAACCGCTGCCTCTTTAACAAGCGCTGCCCCCTCTTCGAACAACGCCTGCTCCCTAGCAAACGCGGTCCTGCGACAAAAGCTGCTCCTAACAAACGCCGTCCCTTGTCCAACAATCGCTGTTCTCTGACAACCGCTGCCCTTAATCCAACAACAGCTCTAATCGCTGGCATCGAACTCACTAATTTCTCTGAATCATTTATTCGCCCGACAGTAATATTTTGCCTTTCCGATCCACTCGTGATGAGGCACTTGCGTAACAACCATTGGTCACGCAATTGTTGTCTTGTTTTTTTCCCGACATTTGCGTAACTTTTAGCTAGGAAATAACTTATCAATTTTCGGGGATAGAACTTCAGGATGCCAGGTTTAAACAGGCTTAGGCCTGCGCATGAACATTTTCCTATGAGTTTTCTGCGCCGAAGCCGCCTGGCAGCGAGAATAGTAGGTTGACGCGGTTTTCAAACAGCGGGAATAGTAGGCTTGAACTGGCCTCCCGGAGCATCCTAGAATTGAATATTTTCTATTTTCATTATGCTGTTTCAGGAGCGCCGGAGGCGCGACAGTTTGGGGCACCCACTTTGAAATCAGGCTTCGCACTTCTTATAAGCTGCGCACTGTAGGCTTAGAACTGGCCTTAGAAAACTTTTAAGATGTGAACTAAACATTGAAAAGAGACCAAAGCACAAAGACGCTAGCGACTGTCGCATCGGCTGTTAAGGTGCAACTATTCTTAGGGGTCATCGCTTGTTGGTGAAAGGTGATTGTTAAGGGGCAGCGTTTGTTAGAACGGGCAACATTTGTTTGCAAATGGCCAGCAATTCTTAGTTTAAACCCTAAAATAAAGTCCAACTGTTCATTAAGGGTACATGTGCTTTAAATGCACCGTAGATGTGACAAGAATTTGCCTAACTTACAAATTCTCGGTGTGTGCGTTTTCAAACTGTTTATTTTGTTTTTGTAGTTGACAAACAATTGGAAACTGTTTAAGGTGTGCTTATGACTGAGTCCACTTTGGATAATGACACGGTGGACTCGGCGGAGCAAATCTTCGAGCAAGACAGTATTGACAAATGCATCAACTTTGTATTCTGCAGGTTCCATTTTACCTTTTTTAAAGTAAGGTTCAACGTCAAATGTATTTAGGTGGGACCTTGCCCATGAGAAGTTGGAAGCAGAACCAGTTGGATTTTGTCAACTTGTAAGTATTTTTTAGCATTAAATGAGCTATCCAATTACTTTTAAACTACATCTGGTTGTTGATTACGATTATGCGAGTTTTTTAGTTCTGTTTTGGATCTAAACTCGACAAAGTACTTGTCTCACTGGGCATTTTCCTGTCCATTGTCTGTGGTATGGCTCAACCCACCTTCATCATCATTAATGGAAAATTAGTGGATTTACTGCTACTGACTAATGATGTAAGACCATCTTAAAAATTATGTTTAAAAAACGTTTTTAGCTTGTGAAATCGGATCAATTATGGAGCCAAGGATTCATTTACGTTGCTGCTTTTACCGTAGTCGGCGTTTTTATTTTTGTTTTAACGTTTGTGCAGGTAAGTTCTCGGACCTATTATCGGCATCTGACAAATTGCTTTAGTACTTTGTACTAAAATATATTAGTCTCCGTATCGTCGGAAATATTAGAAAACGGTTTATGGAGTCCATATTACGACAGAATGCAGGCTGGATGGACGCTCAAAAAGCTGGAACCATTGTCACGCAGTTTAATGAGTAAGCTAACACGTCAATTTACGGTTCTAAGATGGTTTTTAGGAACGTGGACAGAATTCGTGACGCCATTGGAGACAAAATCGGGCTTCTTTGCGGGAGTTTATCTATGTACCTAACGTCTATTGCTATTGCGTTTGTTCACGACTGGAAAATGACGTTGATAATGGTAGGCGTTGGGCCTATTAGCGCTGTTACAATGTCTATTATGACGCGGGTAAGCAGACGTTTCATTGAGTTTACAAACTCATTAAGGCAAGTTTTAGTTGATCAACAAATCAGCGGCCAGGCAGATGGCATACGTTGGAGAGGCTGGAGCCGTACTGGAAGAATGCATACTAAATGTCAAGACCGTTGCTTCCTGTAATGGTCAAAAAACAATGATTGACAAGTATTCGGAGATTTTGAAGAAGGGCCGTTTTCACGCCGTCCTAACATATTTATGGAATGGAATTTTTGACGGAGTGTTTTTCATATTTTTGTATGTCAGCTTTGGAGCAGGATTCTTGTAAGTAACTCATAATTGAAAGATTCAAAAGAATTTAAACTGGTCGCAAAAATGAAATTAGGTTTAAATCCTTAAATTTAGCTATGGTGGTTGGTCCTATCTCTACGGAACCATGTCGAATCCAGGAAACATGTTTGTTGTTGCTATTGCTATTCTTATCGGGTCCTACTGGTTTGGCTCCATGAGTCACTTTGTAACTATATTGAGAGCCAGAGTGGCTGCAGCTGTTATCTACAAGACAATTGACCGAGTAAGTTGAATGCTCTTTTTCGTACTGTAAATGTTGATTTTGAGGTGCCACCTATCAACTCACTTGATCAGTCAGGAAAGGTACTTGAAGATCCTGTTGGTTCATTAAAGCTGAAAGACGTCTGCTTTTCGTATCCAACAAAGAACAATGTCCAAGTGCTAAATGGATTGTCATGGAGCGCTGAGCCAGGACAGACGGTGGCCCTTGTTGGGAAGAGTGGGTGTGGAAAGACCACTTCGGTGAGGAATCACATCAAGAATGGTAAAATTGGAATCTTTTCTTCTAGATTAGCATATTGATGAGGTTGTATGAATGCTCATCTGGCCAAGTCACAATTGATGGCCACGATATCCGAGAACTCAACATTTGTAATTTGAGGAACATTGTGGGAATTGTTGAACAAGAACCAAACCTGTTTAACGGAACCATTGCTGAGAACATCAGGTTTGGCAATCCAGACATTACCGACGAGGAGATGGTTAACGTCTGCAAGATCGCCAACGCTCATGATTTTATTCAGGCCTTGGGAGATGTAAGACAACGTTTGAAAATGAATAAAATGTTATATTTCAGAAATACGACACCTTGATTGGTGCTGGTGGAGTTCTGCTCTCAGGCGGTCAAAAGCAGCGCATCGCGATCGCCCGCGCAATCTCTCGAAATCCAAAAATTCTATTGCTGGACGAAGCGACAAGCGCATTAGACGCGGAGAGCGAGACAGTCGTCCAGCAGGCGTTGAAAAAAGCCACCAAAGGACGGACGACGGTCATCATCGCCCATCGCCTCTCCACGTTGCGTGACGTTGACAAGATTTACGTCATCGACGGCGGAAAGGTTATCGAATCTGGTATCTTTCAATCATTTCAAGATTAGACCACATTTTTGGACATCTTAGGTTCTCATGCAGAACTCATGGCTCTTGAAGACGGAAACTTTGCCAAGTTTTTCAAAGCTCAGCAGTTCAAAAATATTCAGAGTGATTTGAAAGATGAGTCACTTGTCAAACATGATATTACTGAGATTA
This sequence comes from Steinernema carpocapsae, assembly GCA_000757645.3. Lineage (NCBI taxonomy): Eukaryota > Metazoa > Nematoda > Chromadorea > Rhabditida > Steinernematidae > Steinernema > Steinernema carpocapsae. The sequence continues at coordinate 414,536 of CM016762.1, forward strand.
GTGAGCTACAAAGAAGCATGTATGCTGCCTTTGACAGTTGAACCTTAAGTTAGTATCAAATTTTTAGAATCAGAAAAAGCAACCGATCTGCTTTCTCCAGCTTCCGTTCAAGCATACGTATACCAAGAATTATTGAATCTTTGACCAAACTCGACAAAACCGAAGAAATCAGAGAAAAGCAGAAAACCTATGGTGTTTTGTCACTCTACAAGAATTGTCAAGGGTTTCATATCCAACTCATCTTGGCTTTTGTTATGACCATTTTGCGAGGTTTTGAAATGCCATTGTACTGCCTTTTACTTGGAGATGCCTTCAACACTCTTAAAGCCACAGACGATCCGAACTACAAGATCAACATTACTCGTTTTTTAATTGAGAGTGTTGCTATTGGAGTGTTCACTTGCTTGACAATTTTTGGAGCGGTGAGTAATGTATATTCCACAGTCTTCTAACTTCTAAAGCGGGATTTTAGGCAACTTTATCTGGTTGGACAGCCGAAAATGTGGTTGATTTGTTCAGAATTCGAGCTTTCAAGAATGTCATCCACCAAGACGCTGCGTTCTTTGATCAACCAAAGATGAGTGCGCCCAATGTAATTACGTTGATATCCTCAAACGCGCCTATGCTTAAAGGAGTGAGTCAAAATTGCTTAAAAACACTAAGAAAAAATGTAGAAGTAGAAGAAACAGTAGAAGAGAGCCAACGTCAAAATAACAACAAAAAGGGAAAGCTGCCCTGACTGTGTCTATAAAATCCCAGAAGCAATTTATTTGGTTATTCGGAGTCAGAATAATCAAAGTGCCAAAGACAGAATTTTTGACTAGGGCTCAATTCATTTTGGCTGTTTTTGGGTTGTTTTGTCTATCGATGCTTTATACAGTGCTACAGGTTTTAATTTCTTTTAGGCCCTCGACAACCGGATGACTCTTATATCATCAACAATGTGAGTGCAATTGTGGTCAGTATTGTGGTCTCGCTCGCAATTGACTGCGTTGTTGGTCTCGCAGGCGTTGCAGCACTCGCAATTCTAATTTTGCTAACCTTTTATCTTGGCCACAAGATGACCCAGCACAACAGTGTGGACAGCGACGATCTGTCCAAGGTACAACTTTATTTAAACGCTTTTTGACAATTCCAGCATTTAGGCGTCGATAGAAATTGTGGAACAAGTAAGGACTATTCAGCTACTTACTCGTGAATCTACATTCCATAAGGTGTTTTCTGAGCATATTGAAGCCCAGATGAGCGGACACAACAAGGTGATAGTGTGATTGATCTATTAAAAATGACTTATTTGTTTTGAGGTCGCAGTTTTTGACGGTCTAATGTATGCGTTTGCCCAATCGTTCCTTTATTTCACTGACGCGATCTGTTTCGGAGTTGGTATCTACATGATTTACCACGGAAGCTCATCTGCTATTGGGGTCTACATGTAAGTTTCTAAACACTGCAGTTTTTCAGACAATTTTTAGCACTGCTACACTAATCGAATCTTCTTGCTGGAGTGTAGTGTTTGCTTGCGGTTGTCTCGGAGATTTCATACAAGCCGGTGTAGCTGCTGGAAACCTTTTGAAGCTTATTAAAGCACCAATTTCTATTTGTAATACCAAAGAAGGCAAAAAACCAGTGAGTAGTCAAACACATGTTTCCGACTTTGGTTGTAAATTGCAGGATCTGAACGGCAACGTCAGCTTACAAAACATCCAGATCGCGTATCCCTCAAGACCCAACGTCAAAGTCATCAATGGTCTTTGTCTCGAAGCCAATCCAGGGGAGACCATAGCCTTAGTTGGGCCTTCAGGAGGAGGCAAGTCCACGATCATCAGTATTCTGCAAAGATTCTATGAATACCAAAGTGGGGCTGTGGTAAGCTGGGTTAGATAGAATTGCCATTTACGCAATCCATTCAGAGTATAGATAGCAATTGTGTGAGGTCGATCCTTTTGGACCATCTGCGAAGCCAGACGGCCGTTGTGGGACAGGAACCAGTGCTCTTCTCAGGCACTATCTATGACAATGTCAGACTCGGAGTCCCGGAAGCGACTGACGAAGATGTTCGGAACGCCTGCAAAATGGCTAGCGCCGCTGGATTCATTGAGAAGATGCCGATGGGCTACAACTCTGAGGTCGGAGAGAGGGGGACTCAACTGTCTGGTGGTCAGAAACAGCGGATTGCGATAGCTAGAGCTCTTGTCAGAAATCCAAAGATTCTTCTTCTTGACGAGGCCACAAGTACTCTGGATGCGGAGAACGAAAAGGTACGATTCATGTTTTTCTTTTAATTTCGTTAATTTCATGAATTCACAAAACCAAGTTCAAAACGAGTGTCCGATTGCAGGCAGTCCAGAACGCTCTTAACGTGGCCGCCTCAGGGAGAACATGCATCACAATTGCCCACCGCCTTTCTTCAATCCAACACGCTGACAAGATCTTTTTCATTAAGTCTGGTCAAGTTTTGGAAGCTGGCACACATTCTGAGCTGATGCAGATGGATGGCCTCTACGCCGAGTTGATACGGAAACAAGACTTGAAAAACCAGTAAATATGTCCGATGGGTTCACGCTGTCAGACGTTACTTAATTAAATTGATTGTTTCAAAGTGCAAAGCTAAAGTGCAACTCAAAAAAAGGTCACAAAACTGCATTTGTCAAACAGGAATTTTACACACTTGAGCAAGTCGTTTCTATGAAAAATAAAGAAAAAGATGCACAAAGGGATCAAAGCACGAACAGATCTTTTAATCTAACGCAAAAATCTTACAATCACAATTCGGAAATTTCTTTCATTGAAAAAAATTGCGATTACCGACTTGTTGTGATATTTGAGACGTTCGGACGCTTTTTAACAGATTACCAGGAACTGCACTTTGAGTTGCAAAGTCTACGCGCTTCTTCAATTGTACTTTATGATCACCACATTTGTTGATCACTCAACAAACACTTTTGATTGATTTGTTGAAAAAAGTGACCAATTTAAATAGAGTTACGGTATTTCTAAACGCGTTTTCGTTTTATTCTCTTTATCAATTGCAATCATTTGCGAATTAATTTTATTTACGTCTTGTAAAAGTAAAGGTGATCCGGAAGCAAGACTTGAAAAACTCTTAATCAGTAATTTTGTTGGTTTTCTGCTGTCTCCAGTTACATACTAATAAACATTTTCAATAAATGTCATGTTTTCTAGTTTGAGTTCCATAAATCAATGTCTTTATCTGAATTCCACAAATTGTCAGCCTCATTGAAATATTTTATTCAAGCTTAAATAGGAAGTTGGCGAAGAGCAGTGTGAAACGCCAAAATCGTCCAAAATCTGTTATTTCACTCAACACCTTAAATGTTTGCAGACACTGAACGCCGTAAATTCTGTTCTTATTAGACTTGTTAAAGAGTTATATCACATTTATTCAAAAATAGAGCACGACAGTCTTTAGATTGGGATACAATTGTCGTGAGCTGGATTCCACTTAAGCCCCGCTCCACAAACACAAGCCATTCGTCCATTTTGGGTGCCGCAGTTCGAGTTTCCAGGGCACGTGTAGTCTTCCTCAAAGATCTCGTGGTCAATGCACACGCTGATCTTCTTGCAGTTGTTAGTGAACCAGGTTTGGTCTGGAGGATGGTAGTTGCCTTGGGCGTCCTTGCAGGAGCAGTTTTCTTTTAAGACGCACTTGGCAGGCGTTGTGACCGTATCCAAGAGGTATCCGGGGTTGCACTTACAGCCTTCCGTGCAGGTCGCAGTGCAGTCTCGCTGGTGGGGATTAGCACAAGTAGGCTCACATTGGATGCAGGTGGAGTAGGTAGAGAAGGGGTTAATGGCAGCGCAGTTGAGGGGACAGTTGGTGGGTGTGCGCCAGTCAGGAAGAACTAGGTCTGAAAAAATGACGTAGTAAGATCAGTTTGTAATTAGAAAGACTTACTTGCAACAGAGTTCTGGCACTTGACCGTGAAGGCCTTGAGAGTGTTGCACTTCTCGCTAGGAAACACACAAGTGTCAAAGGCGCAGCTCTCGTAAAGGTTCTGAAGCTCTTCTTGACCAAGGATGCTGCATGGAGCAAATGGTCCAACGCCGTTGATTGCATCTTCGATGGGTTTGCATTGTGTCCTAGAGGCCGCGTTGGGACAGGCAGGAGTTCCTGGAGCAATCACTTCTCCAGTGGAACATTGAGCATTTGGGAGAAAATGGGAGTACTCAGTAGTAATCCACGTATCCAAGACCTTGGCGACTCGAGCGTTGGAAGCCGCGTTGACAGGATACTTGCAGTTGTTCTGGACAAGTTGTTCTCCGTTGGCTCCAATCACATCGTCCCTGCAGTCGCCGTTCATGTTGCCAGCCTGTCCACAGAGTCCGTGCTTGCCGAGATATTCAGGGTAGTGAGGAACTTCGATGTTGAGGAAGTAGAGACGATAGATGACTTCAACGCCATCTTCGTTTTTAATGTGGATGTTTCCGCCGATGTTTTCCACGCTTACCTAAAATGAGCATTCAGTAGACAAGACCAAAACCGTATCTCACCCATCGCCGAGCAGCCGAAGGATAGTAGTAGGGGTAGTTGGTGGCCTGACCATTGACTTCCATCCTCAGTTGTTGGTTGATGAAGATCGTGATTCCACGCATGTAAACCTCGATCGAGTCAACGACGGAAACAGCCCTTAACAAGACCCTTTTTGCAGGTTGTAAAAATTACGATAACTTACGATGAAATTTGAGGAAACGGAACGTTCTTAGCCTTGACGTGGTAGTAGAGGGGAGAGCTCTTGGGGAGATTACAGGGCTTGGAGTAGATGTACGGGCAGTGTCCCTGGTAGTCGAACGTAGTTCCATCGATGGTTCTGTGGTGAGGGTCTCCAGTTTCTCCTCCGGTACCTTTCTTGATGCACTTCTCCCATGGATCTGTTCCCGTGAAGCCCTTGATGCACTGGCAAACACGCTTCTTGGCGACCATAATGCAGGCTGCGTTCTTTCCACACGGGTTCGGGACGCATCCGTTGCATGTGGCTTCGGTCTTCTTGTCACAGCAGTTGTTTGGGTCAGCCTTGACTGCGAGGAATTCGGGAACCGCTTTGTGTAGCCACTCGCCTCGGCTGGTCTCTCTAAACAAGGTTAAAAAGGTGGTCAGTTCCATTACACAATTACCTTTGGGGAAGAGCGACAGACGTCGTGACGGCCACAACAAAGGCCAAGAGCAGCAGGAGCTTCGCCATCTTAGTTGAGGGTGAAGAACACCGCTAACTGGTCTGGTTTTATGCGGCTTGTTGCCGTGCGAAGGAGGAAGCTTTGTCGCGAGGCACTGATAACGGCTGCTAATATGGCGTGATAAGGGAACTACCAACAAAACACAAATAAGGGTATAATAAGGTCACATAGGAGGTTTTTTGCTAGGCAATTACCACACACAACACTCACACAAATTAATACATCAATTTGAATTTCAAAATTTATGTTTCAATTTTTCTTTTAAACGAAACTCAGTGAACTGTGGTTTGTCTGTAGTTTGATCAAGAACAAGCGAACAAATTATATCTCTGCCATTGCGTCGCTACTGATAAAGTTGTTTGCCACGCTCAGACGTCTTCGGGGCCACGTAGTCAGCTCACTAAAAATGTAAACAAAAAAGTTTACGGATGTGAGATGATTACTTCCTTGGCTACAAATATAGGTGTAGTTTATAACTTGCAATTTAACAAATGAAACATAGAAAACGTAGAAAACGATTTGAAAAAGTACTAATACAAGCAACAAGTCAATAGTTTTTGTGTTTTGTTACAACAAAAGTTTCAGTAGAATTAAATGCAATCAGCCCGCTATGTGCCTTACTACAAAACTAGCTTGCTTCTCTTTGAAAATTTTGTGTGTTTATAAATTTCTGATTTGCATTGTATTCAAATAGATGGTTACTGCATCTGTATCTGTGGCACCTTTGTGTTTTGCTGTTTTTCGGTTCATGTGCTAAGAACGGTCTGACCACTCGGTGGTATGGAAATTTCCGTTTCAACACTCACCTTATCTTACGGCTTGGTCTCTTATCAGTTAACTGTCAGCAATGGCTGCTTCCTCCTTCGAACGACCAAATAAGTTCCATAAATAGGCGGCCCTATTTCTTGCCTATTCATCCTCAACCAGAAATGCGCCTCTCTGCTGCTGCTCTTCTAGTTGTTGTGGCTACTGTAGCTTCAGCTATCCACGTGGATCTGTAAGTTGTTCTCATTACCTCGAAAACATCAAACCTCACTTAAGATTCCAAAACGAGACCGGACGTCCCTGGCTGTCCCAGTTCTTCGCTCCGAACCCTCCCGACGCCAACAACTGCTGCTTAGCGACCGAAGAAGCCACTTGTCTGGATTGCACTACCGAAAAGCAAAAGCGATGTGTGCCTGAAGCCCAATGCATGGTTGTCAAGAAAACGATCAAATGCTTTTGTCCCGGCGGATTGACTGGTGACGGAACTAAGGCGTGTATCCCGGAGAACAACGGAGGTATGGGAGGTGATCCCCACTACAGAACCTTCGATGGGACCACTTACGACTACCACGGAACCTGCCCGTATGTCTACTCGAAGCCTCGCTACTTGGAACCAGAGTCGCCGTTCTACTTCGAAGTAAAGGCAAAGAATGCTGAGACGCCTGGAAATACGTAAGATTTAGAGCGACTAACATTTTCTTATTTTGCTATTCAGGGCGACGGTCGAATCTACCGAGGTCACCATGTACGGCCAGAAAGTCTACATCGACAAAGACAGGAAGTTGTTCGTCAACGGGGAAAGAGTCTACTACCCGTTCTACTACCCTTCAATCGTTCAGAAATGGGTAACTAGACTCACGGCTTTTGATTTTACTCAACCTCTGTATTTAGTTTACCGTCGACAACCGCCAAAACACGATCTACATCAGAAACCGAGACTACGTCGAAGTCCAATTTAAGAAGAGTTCTTTGCTTGTTATCCTTCCTGACTATCCCGAGTACAGAGGCAGGAATAACGTGTGCGGTCTGAACGGCAACGTGAACGGAATGTGGCAAGACGACATCATCTCGAAAGACCTCGTGCAGTACTTCTACCCCAGCCAGAACATCGCGCCGTCCAGCCTGGCTAACACTCAAGTCGCCCTCTACTTGGACACCTGGATTACGCAAGACTACCCAGATAATTCCGACTGCTCCACTGGAGTTCAGATGGCCGCAAAGTTTCCCAACAACTGCGATCAGACCACCTCCAAGCAGCAGTGTCAACCCATCAAGGACGCAATCCTGGGCTTGGGACCATTTGCCAACTGCAAGGTTTTGGGAGCGAAGAGGCTGCAGGATCTCTACGACGGCTGCTCTTTCGACCTCTGTCTGAACCCGGCGGCAAGATGTTCCATCTTCGAGAGCTTCCTTTCCACGTGCCAGAGTTACACTTCAAGTAGGTTTTTCTTATCCGACAAATGAAAACAGCCCTTTTCAGACATTGACACCCCCTTCTGGAGAGGCCAAACAAACTGCAACATCGACTGTTCCTCCATCAGCCCTTTTTCCACCTACTCCTCCTGCGTCCAATGCCAACCGACCTGCGCGGACCCCAAACAGCGATCCTGTACCGCCCAGTGCTACGATGGCTGCCAATGCAACAATGGCTACCTTCTGGACACTTCTGTCAACCCTCCTCAGTGTGTCGCTCCTCCAAAGTGCCCTTGCGTAGACGACAAGGATCGAAGCCGCCCGGACATGAGCGTGTGGCTCAACGACGACTGTACCAAGAGTTTCGCCTGCTTCGAGGGAGTCATTATGGATCTTCCCAAGCAATGTCCCCAGAACTCCATCTGTGGTTTGGAAAACGGCGCAAAGGCTTGTGTCTGCAAACCAGGCTTCAAATGGGATGAGACTGGAAGCTTGTGCGTTGTGGATGAAGAAATTTGACCTTGTCCGGTTCCATTTAAACTTGAATAAAATATATTTTAATTAAATGGCAATTTTAAATAATGACATCAACTTGTGGTTTGATTGTGGAACACATTACGAAACTCGCAAAATGTCATCGAACCACGGGTTAGAAAACTGGAAATGTGCCTTACAGTTCAAGTAGTCAAGTATGATAGTTAGCTCAAACCGACGCTTAACGCAAACCTAACTTTGGCTCATGAGCTCATGAGGTAGTCTTAGAATTCAGCCAATATGAATGATTTCGCGTAAAATGGTCGTTTTAGTAAACCAAAAAAAAAGAAAAAATTTGTTTTAGACTTGTTACGCTCAACTCCCTGTTTCGTAGTGTTTTTACACTTCTCAGATAACGTTTAAATTCTCATACAAATCTTGATTACGTTTTTAAGAATTGATCCTTTTTCAAAAGCAAAATGTTATTGGAACGCCATGTTGTGACTACATCTAGGCCCAGAATATTGATTCAAATAATATCACAAAATCGCTTAATCTTAAACAGAATTACTTGCGCCCAGTTCCGCTTTGAACGCACTTCTTCCAGGGATTTCCAGTGTAGCCCGACAAGCAAAAGCACTCATGCTTGCGGTCAATAATGAAGCAAGCGGCGTTGATTCCACAGATGCTGTTGTCGCATTCTTTCCAGACTGCCTGCGTCGTGACAACATTTTCAGCCAGGTTCTCGTTGGCGTCCAGATTCCTAAAAGTAGCCAGTAAAACGAGGCCTCCAAGGCACACCGACCTCTGGGGAAGAACGGCGGACGTGGAGAGAGCCACAACAAAGGCAAGGAGCAGCAGAAGCTTTGTCATCTTGATTGAGAGTGTGGAACGCTATCAGAAGGTGTGCTTTTATGCCTATTGTTGGCTGTCTGAAGGAGGAAGTTTGAGTGACGGTTACTGATGCTCACGTGATCATGTGAGCAAGAATAAAACACAAAGTGCCACATAAAGCTGTCGCTCGTAAAAATTCCTTAACGTGAGACAGATACACTTATGGAGCCTTCCACACTTTAAATTTTTACAAACTTTTGAAGAATTATTAAATCCCAAAATTGATAAGGGTTTGTAAAAATTAAAAAATTAAATTGCTTTCCTTTTTCTCTCTGTTTTTAACTTGGATCGGATCATAATATGTGCCTTGTCTGTAACCAAATACAAAAAAAGAACAAAGTGACGGTGTTTGTAGTCTTGCTCCAAAGTTGATGATTGGGCTGTTCAACCATTAACTGGTTGTAATCATCCCGTACTCAATCGACTAAAACTGTAAACAAGGAAGTATGTGCCGCTGAGTGTTCAGAAAAAGTCAAGTTATTAATAAATATGTAGTTTGTAAAAATCTAAATGTTCACTGTAAAACTAAAACAATAATTTGTCAATACGCAAAATGTGATTTCGTTCGAAACACTTGAAAACGTGAAAAAAATACTTTTAATGTGAGTAAGAATATCCCAACTGTACAAGTTTTTAAAACTGCTGCAAAAATACCAAAATAAAACTATTTTGTGTCGATCAACCATAAAAATTCTTTACGGCCTATTAACTTCTGCTTATCAGGAAACTGTCAAGAAGAGCTTCCTCCTTTGATGGGACGAATGGTCTCCATAAATGGGTGACTGTGAATTGCTCCACTGTACCGTTAGCAAGAAATGCGTGTTGGTGTTGTTTCTTTTCTCTTAGCCGTGGCCTTTGGTGCCCACATAAACCCGTAAGTGCCTCTGCCAGTCAAAGTTGCAAATATAAATTTAGGTTGCAAAACAGGGCTGATTGGCAACTCCGTGGAAGTTGTTGTCGTTCGGGCCAAACAGACTGCAAGAAGCCATGCGGATACCGAGCCGAGTGTCTTGTCATCAAAAATCAAGTCATGTGCTTCTGTCCTATTGGCACAACTGGAAACCCGAAAGTGGAGTGCCACGAGGAATGCGATGGAAGCGGCTCTTGCAATCCTCCACTCAAAAGCTGTTGTAAACCAGACCAAAAAGACTGTCAGAACCCATGCGGAATCGGAGCTGAGTGTTTGGTCATTAATAACCAAGTCGAATGCTTCTGTCCTATTGGTAAAACTGGGAATCCAAAAGTGGAGTGCCATGAGGAATCCGATGGAAGCGGCTCTTGCAACCAGAAGGCCAACAACATGTAATACCGCACGTCACCGTATATTATACCTTGTATTAGCCTCAATATGATAAACAACTTGAAGCTGACATATTCACTACTTTAAAAAAATTTTTTTTTTTTGTAAGTGACCACTTTTTTGGTTTGCCAACGGAACTTCATTTACCTGTGCTATGAAAATCGCCCAATTTCGTCCAACCCAATCTAAGCAAAAACTTTATAAGGCATACAAAGGTACAAAGGTGAAGCCTAAAATTTTGTCCACTCAACTTCAAATAATGATTTTAGAAGAAATCACCGCATTGATTTATCGAAGCAAAAAACGGGTCAACAGCACACTTCTTACCTTTAACAAGGACAGCTCAATCCTACTTCAAGATAACGTATTTAAAACCAAGGATGCAATGCTACATATCATCATGTCTATATGTCATCGAGGTGAGATAAATTACTCCTACCAATTTTAGCAATGTAATCCGAAAATTTTCAGAAAGTGCTTCAAAATGCTTTCGACATTGAAATAGATCCAAAACGTGCCTCCGCCATTCCTCATGGATCAGTATTCACCCAGAAGTCATGGGGCTATGGTCTTCAATACGAGTCTACAGAAGTGTCGCCCACGTTTAACTTACATTAGCTCATTTTTTATATTTCTATCTACCTCACTGTCCTCCGTGATCTCATTAAAAATGATTATTGCAAAATTTCGCCGATCGGTGATCACATTCGACCAAGCTAGACATAGCATACAACCCCGCCTATCTGATGCGTCACAGCGACCTGCCTGGAGTCGCGGGACCCATAGTAAGTGATACTGTCGGAAGTCGTCGAAAGGATGCGCTGCTGATTCAGAATTCTTTTCGCTCTATCGTAGTTTTCTGCACAGCTGGGCAAATTTACAGCTTTGATAGCGGGAGAACGCAGTGTAACAACTTCTGTCAGCTTTAATAACTTGAAAAATTACAAATGGTTGAAAAATGTAAAACTTGTCTTGAAATTTAGCTCTCTCTTATATATATTTGATTCTGACGTGATTGCACGTCATCTATGACATGCAGAAATCAGATACAAAAGGTTATAAGGACAGGGGGGAAAGTGCAAATTGTTGACAGACCCTGCACCTAGACGAGCACAATGCAGCACAAAAACGGCGTTTTAGAAATTCACAAAAAATGCGGGTTTTGTTATGCCTATTTAAAAAAACGGTCAACTAATGGACGTAAATCAACCAAATACACATATATTGCAATCAGTCACCTAAAGTAAGTCAATTATGTCTTTAAGATTTTATTAAATTAAAAATAAACAAATAAACTCAAAATATGTATATGTGTGACTATGCTTATACCGATTGGCAAGAGGCTTCAGGGTGTCTCATCATATCTCTGTGACAGCGAGTGAAAATAGAACTGATAAGTGGTCATTGCATCGCAACCACAAACAGTCCTATCAGCTGGATTGCCACGTCGCTTTCAAAGATTAGGTGGAAAAATGGTCTTATCAACTTCTGCCGATGAGATGATAAGAATTGAAGGGTCCGATTTGCGATGGAAGCTAGTCCAAAGATTCTTGTTGTAAGAGTGGAAATTTTCTATGGAACCGACTACACTTAATGAGAACCAATCACCTCAAAAATGAGAAGGCGAATGCATTGAATTTATTAAATAATCATTATAGACTCTTAGCAAAAGATAAAATTAGGCAGGGATGCACTCAGTCTTCTGAGCGTTCCACTTGAATCCAGCATCGCAGATGCAGGCCTGGTTTCCGGCCTCAGTTCCACACTTCGAATGGTCGGGGCACTGATAGGGACGGCTGACGACGCCTACTCCCTTGAGGCAGACGCTGAGCTTGGTGCAGTTATCCGAAAGAAGCCAGCTGAAGTTCTGAGGACGCGACTGTCCGGAATTATCGGTGCAGGGGCAGTCGTCTTCCTTGACGCACTTTGGAGGATCTGAGGCGGTGTCGAGGATGTAGCCAGCGTTGCACTTGCATCCTTCGTGGCAGCCGTGGTTGCAGTCCTGGACAACGGCGGGGTTGGCACAGGTAGGCTGGCAGCCAGAGACGCATGAGTCATAGACAGAGAAGGGGGTAATCTGGGGACAGTTCATCGGGCAGCCGGTCTGGGCGCGCCAATTGGGAAGGTTCACGTCTGAAATGAGGCATTTACTGGTTTAAGGCAAATGGAATTTTACTTCCGAGTGCAGCCTGGCATTCAATGAAGAAGTTGGTGAAGGAGAGACACTTGGATCCAGGAATGTAGCAACCATCGAAGGTACAGCTCTCGTACATATGTTCTTGATCTTCTCGGGTCCAAGATCCTTGCACGCAGCGAAGGGTCCTTGTCCAGCTCCGGCCTGCTGGATGGGTAGGCATTCACGGGCGCTGACGCGAGTGTCACAGTCGGGAAGCTGAGGTGCGATGATCTCTCCAGAAACGCAGTCAGTTCCGACCGGGTCCCAGCCGTAGAAGTCCGACGTCTGCCAGGTGTCGAGGACTTTGGCGACGCGAGCATTACCAACGCGGTCTCTGGGGAAGGCGCAGTTCTTCTGGATAAGGCCAACTCCGTCCGAGCCAATGAGGTCGTCAGTGCAGTTGTTGTTCAGGTTGCCCGAGAAGCCGCAGAGACCGTCGCGGCCGAGGAATTCGTCGAGTTGAGGAACCTTGAGGTTGATGTATTCGTTTCCGAAAGTAAGCTGGACTCCGTCGATGTTGGTGACGACGGCGCGTCGTCCGCGAAGCTCCACCGAAAGCTGCAATTTCAACTTTCAGCCTCTTTATGCTGTCTTTTCGGTAATCTCACCTGGCGGTCGGTCTTAGAAGGCCAGTAGTAGGGGAAGAAGGCCTTGATTCCATTAACCACCATGTTCATTGTCGTCGATGTGGATGATCTGGCCATGCATTTCAGCCTGCACCTGACCGACGAAGGAGACCCTAAATTTGAGTTTCAAAGCAGTCCTGAGGCCCGAAATACTTACGCAGACCTGGCGTTGTACTTCTTGTTTTTGGCTTTGATCACGTAGTAAGCGGCGTCGACGGTCTGCCTGCACGGCTTCGAGTAGATGTAAGGGCACGTTCCCATGTAGTCGTAGGTGGTTCCATCGAGGGTACGGTAGTGAGGATCTCCACAGCCGTTGGATTCGCTGGCGTTGCGGCAGCCCTTGTTCTTGGGATCGTTGGCGACAGCTAAAATTTGAGATCGTTGATCTTGGAAAGGAGGAAAAGGGCCTACGGGTGTAACCTTGACGGCAGGTACAGACAAGCTGGTCGTTGATGACAAAGCAATCGGCGTTCTTTCCACACGAGGTCGCAGTGCATCCACGACAGGTAGCGATCTGGCCGGCAGGACAGCACTGGGCGTCGTTAGAGATGACCAGCGGGTTCGCGGACTGCTGTTCTTGCCAGCGAAGTCGATTGATTTCGCCGATGAGCTCCGAGTGCGAGTAGTCGTCGAGGTTTCTGAAATAAAGTCATCAGAACCGCTGACTGAGTCGCTGACTTACCCCTCGCGCCAACAAGGGCAAAGCCGAAAATGAGAAGAAGAAGCATCTCCACCGAAGTCTGTCGATGATCGAGAAGATGGTGTCAAGTGTTCTTTGGGGACTCCTTTTATGCGGTCCTGGTAAGTTGTTTACAGTTAACTTCATAGTTACAGTTAACTTCATAGCGTCATCGAACACTCAGGAGGCGGTCGGCTAATGGGCGAAAGAGGTGATAAGGGTTCCACTGCTGCTGAATTTGTGCTTTTTGCGGTGGTTTTTCAAACGGAGACGTGTAGATAATGATCGGTCCATCTGACCGTTTGAATCCGTGTTCTGATGCGAACAGAAAACCAACTAATTCAAAAAGTTCTGCATTTTTCGCTTCTTGGGAATGATCCAGGGTGTCCTGGTGGACAAGAGGGAGCCTTTAATATAAGAAGGGTGAGAGCACTCAAAATGACATTAGCCGAACACCATATTCATTGACCTAATGAATGTCTAATCGCGAACCTGACCTTAAGCCAAAATCTATAGCAAGGCATTGCCAAGTTCTACCATATCAGTTTGAACCCATCAAGCCAACTTTCCAAATCAATTTTCTCACAATTTCATTTTACACATGAGTCCACTTTTTACGATTTGCGATACGTATATCCTCACGTAAACTTTCAGTTAGAAGTAAGTTAGTTAGTTGTTTTCAAACCAGAATTTTGGCCTCGGATGATTCTAAAAAGACTCTTGCCATTTTCTCGTACATGCCAACGTGGAAGACAGAACCAAAACCACTTTTTACGATAATCTTCTGACAGTTCCAACACCACATCGACTTCTTATCAAAGACCATGTGTGCTCTCTGGTCTTCCTCGCTCTTCCGAAAATCCTCCTGCGTGCTTCTAATTTTCTATTCCGACCTGAAAAAGCCCTAAAGAATCTGTCATGCCACCTAATATTGTCTCTTGAATGCTAACGTGGAAATCAGAACCGCAACCAGTTTTTCCCGTTAAGCTGTTGAGGATGAAAACGTTAAGAATCCTTATCAGAATCCGCCGGTTTGCTCTTCCTGCTTGAGAGGTGGCATTGGGAAACAAGTATCGAGACGGCCTAAACAGACTTTAATGCTTAGGAAATTGGAGAACAGAACAATGGCATCATCGCGAGACTTCACTAAGCAGATCGTGGCGACCAACCAACTCAGACAAGGGATTCAACCACTGTCACCTTGAAATCTTGCAATTACAGACAGTAGAAAAGTGCTACGCTTCTGCTGGCATACGCTCCTGATGGCAGCCATAAAGCCAAGTTTCAGATTATTGCGCGATTTTTGTGTGCGATGTTCCCGATTCAAATTCGTGTTTTCGGAAAACCCATTTCTAGTTCAGCGCTTTGATGTTTTATTGTCTATTGTAATCCAATGTAGTTCTGAAAGAGGCCGGAATGAGATGCGTCACTTACCGAAAGCCAGTTTACGGTTGACTGTCCTTTGACCCTGTGTCGCTTATCTGTCTGGGTTCAAAATGACAGACACAAAATCTTCACATCCACAAAAAAACGTTTTGAGTTAGCCCACTTGCAATCGGGGCACTTAACCTTTGAGCTTTCTTGCTGATAAGAGCAGACTTACATGATGAGAAGAGGGACAAAGATCTTCAGCCTATTTACATCTCTTACACTCTTCGTCGTAATGACCTACTTCCGATCGGGTCATTTAGCCTTTGTTCTTATCGATAAGTACACGGACGTAATCCAAAGTGACAAAGGTCTTGAAATTGTTTACACATTTTCAATCGCAGAAATGGCAAAATTGTCGTCGACAGAGAGGGTCGACTTTAATGGAACGTTTCATAAACCATTTGATCGGCTTAAACTCAATGAAAGAAGCAAAGCCTTTGTTGGCTTTGCTGAAAACATACAATGTTGATTTAAACACAGTGTTCAGTGTAACTAGTTTGGTCAGTCACCCCACATGCAAGCCTTGTGTGATGATTCCAGCATTACCCAATGATCGCGATCTGTGCCCTCTCGATAAGAATTGACTCTCAGTTGACAGTAAAAACCTCTTTCTGTTTCTTGCCAACTCAGAAGATAAGGAAGTTGTAAAAAACTTGCATAAATATCGAAGACAAGAAATGACTCTTTACCAAGCAACATGCACTTGTTGGTTGTCTCACTCGCCCTCCTGAACGTCCTCTGTTGGGCCGACTCCGGCCGGTAAGATCTCACTTCGACTAGAACATAAAATCTGTTTCTTAGGTTCATCACCGACAAAAGACAGCGGAGAGACCTACACCGAAAGCCAACTCCTGACTCTGGAGCACCTGAAGCAGAAGTCATCGAGCTGCGTCTGCACCATCTGCGACATCTCGAACCCATGCAAATCCGGAAGCTGCGTTCCTGACCCGTCGAACCCGTTGAAGTACAGCTGCGTGTGTCCTCCAAATACGCTCCTGCCAAGCTGCGATACGTGCAAGAGTGACAGCTGTGGAGCGAACGCCGACTGCTTCGTGTGCGAGCATCAGTTGAGCTGTGTTTGCAAGCCTGGATATGTCGGTGAGCTGGGGTGCGAATTCGAGCCGGTGATTTCAGCGTGTGGACGTTGAATTTTGCAGCCCACATCGTGAAATTGAAATGAGAGGCAGTCCGGTTGCCAGACGACCTAATTCTACAATAGCGCTTTGAATTTCTGCTGCCTTCAGTCATGTTTTCTAGACAGGTGGAATGACCTAAACCGCCTTGTGTTTCTGTTTTTTACCTTAGCGAGCATATCTTGGCAGTTTTCAAGCACATTTGAGCAACGAATTTTGAGGCGTAAACCTCAGAACTGAAGCGGCGACAGACAGTCAATTACCAGTACTCGTACCGACAAATTTAGCCATTTGCGCCTGAGTTTGCAGCTGTCTAAAAACGCATTTTCGGGAAGGGTGAAATAGCCAACGTGGCTGGCCTGGATACGTCCGTGTTGGGGTGTGATTGAATACCGGAAGTCAGCCTTTTTCGGAAGTTTTTGGTCATGCTCAGATGCTTCCGAGCACTCAATTTAGTTGCGTCTCTCATATTTGTCTCTGCAATCCTGATTATGTTGATGAGTTTGGGTGCGAATTACGGTCGGGAATGTGGACCATTTTTTGGCTGTTTTTGAGCGCCTTTAAGCGACAAATGGTGGTGCGTGAATTTCAAAATGAACGCGCTAAAGGGACACCAATCCTAAAGAATTTCAGATGACAACTTTAGCCATCTTTGTCTGGATTCGCAGTTGCCTAAAATCTCATTTCCCGGAAACACAAAATATAGTCAAGATAGGCTTGTTTGGAGAGAACAGTCAGGTCCCTTTTCAGATCGTTGCGTTGTGCCTTTAGCTGCCTCTGCTGGCCTGGATACGTCCGCGTTTGGGGTGTCATTGAATACCGTAAGTCAGTCGTTTTCGGCTTTTTTCGATCGCGTTTTGATTCTTCAATTTGGATCGCTCATTTTGACTTAAGCAGTAAGCGGTTGACACCTGGGGCCGATTTCACAACATGCAATTCGCAATCCGCAATTCTGCAATCCACACGCACGCGATTCAAAACCGCAATTTTGCAATCCGCAATTCCCACACGCAATGCAGAATTGCAGAAAAAAACCCTCCGCTCTCGAGCACGTGGGGAAATTTCTCGCAATTGCGGGTTTTTGGAGTTGCAATTGCATGTTGTGAAATCTACTTTAATTTCGGCAATTCTGCAATTGCGTGTTCAGAAACAGGAAAACTTCGCGAGATTGCAAGCGCGTTCAGCGTTTTCGCAATTGCATGTTCAGAAATCGGTTTGAATTGCAGCATTTTGCAATTGCATGTTGTGAAACAGGTGACATTCGGAAATTGCGGAATTGCGACGCAATTGCGTGTTGTGAAATCGGCCCCTGCACTGTTTTTCAGGGGGTGAAAACATTGAGTTTGTCGGGAACTCCTCTAATTGCCACGCAACCCAGAAATTTCGCCATTTAAGCTGCCTCAAATTGTGATTTTGAAACGGTTGTGCGCCAAACGCCTTTTGGTATTTTTTGGAACTGTTTCCGCCAAACAGGCGCGATTCTGAGCGTTACGTTGCTGAATAAGGTGGAACTGTACAGAAACAATCTCTAATTTGTGACGAATAGTGGTGTTGCTCCCGCGTTCGCATTCTGGGCATCTTGTACCTGTTACATCCTCATTTTGTCGCAATTCAGGCAATTTTTCATGCTCATTGTCAGCGCGTATGGCCGATTGCTCTTCGCATCTCATGTGGATAGTTTTAGATCGTTGTCACGCTAGTTTCTACTTGTGCGCTCATTTGAACGAAAATGTTCAAATGCACCTTCCGAATACGAGCGTGAGGTCGCAGTTCGGCCAGAGAACCGATCGCTTGCATTTAAAGATCCCCTCACACTCGCCACACGATGCGCTCACCACAGAGCCGCACACTCGCTCGCTGACTGAGAGCAGTAGTCGCCCGTGTGTGTTCTCGGACATATATATCCCGCGTTCACTTGCTCAGGTGCAATCGCACGCTCTTCCCACTTGCATTTTGTCGGGCTTCGTTCACATCAATTGTCACCTTAGTTTATTTGAATCACATCTTTCAGGAGACCCATGGAAGGGTTGCCACAGAAATTCCGCGAATCATGCGCCGTCGGAGACCCGCACTACAACACGTTCGACGGGACCTATTATGACTACCAAGGAACGTGCCCATACATCTACTCGCAGACGTGTCGCCAGCCGAAGAACGCCGCTAACTACACGCTCAAAGCTAAGAACAAGTTGTATCCTTACACCAAGTGAGCTTGAAACACTTTTTCGACATTGCAAACGTGCCTTTAGGGTCTCGTACATAAGCGAAATCGAGCTCGAGATGCACGGAATCGTCATCCACGTCGATGAGAGCTTCAACTTCTACGTGAACGGAATTCTGTCTTATTTCCCCTACTCGTACCCGTCGGCTAGCAACCCTAAGGTAAGGAAGGTGAACGACACGGATAGAGCGACTGATCGGTGAAAAAAACCGGCTTAAATTTGGACGTGACTGCGCAGAGACTCAATTCTCAATTTTGGCCATTTTGGAAAGGTCTGCAGCCTATTGTAAACCATTTCACGTATTCCGCTCGCAATATGTCGAACCAAAACGAACAGTTCTTGACTGACCTAAGAACCCCACGTTTCAGATCACAGCAGAGTTCCGCGGAGGCAGTGTCTACATTGAGAATAGCGACTACGTGCAGATCACCTTCGGCCGCCAACACCTCTGCATTCGAGTTCCCGAAACCGACGACTTCACCGGCAAAGGAGGCCTTTGTGGCTTCGCTGGCGACATCGACAACACCTGCGCCAACGACATCGTCAGCCGTCAGGGCGATGTGCTCACCAACGACAAATGTAGCTACGGAACCGACCCCGTCACGTTGGAGAAGCTCTCGCGTTTCTTGGACACGTGGCAGACAACGGACTTCCAGGGATTCTGCAAGACGTGCGAGAAGGAGTGCATCGATGGAGGGACCATCTCGCCCGAGATCCCGTCTTGTACAAGAACAAGAACGAATACGAGTGTCTGCCGATCAAGCAGGCCATCGAGGGTATCGGACCGTTCGGTGCCTGCAAGAGACTCGGAGCTAAGGTAATTAGCCAGCTCTACGAGAGCTGTGTCTATGACGTCTGCTACGTGAAAGGAGCGAAGTGCGCCTTCTTCAAGACGTTTGTCAACAAGTGCCAGCAGTATCTTGGATGTAAGCTTCACTGTCGTTCGAGCTACCGTAATCCAACACATTTCAGACGTTCCCCTGCCGAAATGGCGTTCGGAAACTAAGTGCGAGATCAGCTGCCGTCAGCTGGACCCCTTCTCCACCTACTCTTCCTGCATGCCCGCCTGTCAAGCCACCTGTACCAACCCCGAAATCCCAAAACGCTGTGGAAAGCCGTGCCTCGAAGGATGTCTCTGCGATAAGGGCTACGTTCTGGACACCACTGCGAACCCTCCGAAGTGCGTGGAGCAGACGGCGTGCGGCTGCCTGGACTCCGAGGGCAACATTCATCCCCAGGGCTTCAGTTGGCTTTCTGACAGTTGTCAAGTCGTGAACGTCTGCCTCGGCAACAAAATCCATAGCAAGAACTACCAGTGCCCCGAGAACTCGCACTGTGGCATCGTGAACCATCGCATGGAGTGCGTCTGCGATCCTGGCTACCAGTGGGACGGGAACAAGAAGGAGTGCCACAGGAAGGAGTGCTCGAAGTGCTGAACATGTTAGCCTGTGATTCTGTATGCAAAATAAAGTATCAACTGCGAAGAGACTCATTGGATCCAGATTGATCTTGTGGATGGTTCGCTCGATGCCTAAAAGAATATTTTACATGCGTGGGTTTGTTTTCATCTACTGTGGAGACGTTCAAAAGCTTGTGGCGACGCTATCTCTATGGCCAGTAGCGTATTATCCATAGCAGACTCTCACAATATACAATATTTTTAAATTTTTATACACGAGTCCAGTTTTTACGATTTGCGATAAGTTTATCATCACGTAAACTTTCAGTTAGAAGTAAGTTAGTTAGTTGTTTTCAAACCACGATTTTGGCCTTGGATGATTCTAAAAAGACTCATGCCACCTCATTTCACTTCGTGGATGCAAACGTGAAAAACAGACCCATTTCGTAAATTCATGAAAACAGACACCGTCTGCCACATCTCCGCTGTTTCATTGTTTGACGAGTGTTTCAAAAATTGAGTTTGCAAATCTGACTTATCCTCTTAACGGTTTTTAGACGACGTAATAACATTGATATTGTTGTTTGAAATCGTTGCAGCTGGAATTCACTAAAATTCACTCAGGAACTCGTTAGGCCTGAGTCAGATGGCCACCGACATTTTCTGAATTGGCGAATGGTCGTGTATCCACTGCAATCGCATTTTGGTCACTTTACGGATTTTGGTTGCGGTTTGGATACTCGGGTTATCAGGTTTTCCCACGTTTTCAGTCTGTGTTATTGTCGCATTATATCTGTTTCTGCGCTCGCATCCTGATTGCCTTGCAGCGTTTCGATCGCCGTTTTGTCCACATATAGGCCCTTTCTTCACGCGCACCATCGGCTCCGATCGTCCGTCGCTGAGCGATCCGTTCTGGCCCAAATTTCCATCACGAAACATCGCTTTGTGCGCTTGTCCGTCTGATCTAAAGTGCGAACAAAAATAAATGTATGAGCGCCCCCAGAATTGACCGCGCGGCCGGAGGCCGCGCGCAATAGTGCTTTTTTCGGAATTCAAGCAGCGAAAGGACGACATGTGCGACTTTTCGAATGGAAGGATGAAATTTCAGACGAGCGTGTGGCATTCTAAGGCGCGATAAATTCGGATTTTTGGGAGGGCCAATTTGGTTTCCGGAACGCTGCGAAGGGTCGTTCAGTCGCCATTTTGCTCGAATTCAAGCGATTTCCCTATTTTCGGATTGTTCATCTCTTCGAACTTCGTCCTGATCGAAATTTCGATCGTGAAGCACGCCTATTTGTGCTTATTTGACTGATTCAAAATGCGAATAGTGTTTTAGTCGCGTGCTGTTGCATTCAATTGCATGATCCGAGCACAGTGCTGCAACGCCCACTTGCGAAGATGCACTCGCCATCGCGGCGCACATTGTCGTTGCATGCAGTGGCGATTGCTTAATTGCACTCGCGTTGTTCCCGCGCCGAACAGCACCAGTTCAGGTGCGATCGAACGTCTTTCCAATGTTGCATTTTGTTGTTCCGCGTTTTCGCCGCTTCACGTTCCTTTTCGCCCAATTTAAATCACATTTTTCCAGGAAACCCATGGACGGGCTGCCACCAGAAGTTCCGCGAGTCATGCGCCGTCAGAGACCAGCACAACACCATGTTCGACGGCACCTGTTATGATCCAAAGAACGTATCCATACATTTATTCGCAGACGTGCCGCCAGCCGAAGAATGTCGCCAATTAGGCTTAGAAAAATGCTAAGAAAAAGCTGTATCAATACACCAAGTAAGCCAGAACTAACTGTTTGTGAGATTAAAATTGAATTTAAGGTCTCGTACTACGCGAAATCGAGCTCGAGATGCACGGAATCGTCGTGAACGGGATTCTGAATTATTTGCCGTACTCGTTCCCTTCGGCGAGCAATCCTAAGGTGAGGAAAACAATCTGGAAAGCCTAGACCAAGTGAGGAGTTGAGTAGCCGAAAGTAGCCGGTGATATCTCACGTGAGCTGTCCGGCGCTTCTTGGCTGAGTGATCGATAACTTTGGCGTCCATTATTGAAGCCTTTTGTTTGAGAGTCTCAATCTTCCCGTAATCCTTGAACTCGTCAAACATCCCACATTTCAGATCAGAGCCGAGTTCCGTGTGGCAAGGTCAACATCGAGAACAGCGACTACGTGCAGATTACCTTCGGCCGCGAACATCTCTGCATCCGCGTTCCCGGAACCCACGACTTTACCGGCAAAGGAGGCTTCTGCGGCTTCGCTGGAGACCTCGACAACACCTGCGCAGCCGCCAGTACGAAGTGCTCATCAACGAAAAATGCAGATACGGTACCCGTCGCCTTGGAAAAGCTTGCCAGATTCTTGGACACGGGGCAGACGAGGAACTTCCAGGGCTTCCAAGAACGCCTACGAGTGCTTGCCGATCAAGCAAGCCATCGAGGGGATCGGACCGATTTGAGCCTGATCGAAGGTCATCTCAGTTAGTTCTTCGAAAGCTGTGTCTAGGACGCCTGCTACGTGAATGGAGCCAAGTGTGCCCTCTTCAAGACGTTTGTGGACAAGTGTCACCAGTATCTTAGATGTAAGCTTCACTGTCGCTCGACCTACTGTAATCCCTACTATTTCAGACGTGCCTCTGCCGAAATGGAGTTCGGTGCGAGATGAGCTGCCGTCAGCTCGACCCCTTCTCTACCTACTCTTTCGACAGCTGTCAAGTCGTGAACGTCTGCCTCGGCAACAAAATCCATAGCAAGAACCACCAGTGCCCCGAGAACTCGCAGTGTGGCATCGTCAACCACCGCATGGGGTGCGTCTGCGATCCTGGATACCAGTTGGATTCGTACAAGAAGGAGTGCCCGAATTGCTGAACATGTCAGCCTGTGATTCTGTATTGCCGAATAAACTTATGAACTGCAAACAATGTTTTGACTATGATCCAGTGCTGAACGACTCTTTTCAGATTTGGATTGTAAAAGTGGGTCTACGGTACAGCAATTCGAATTACTTGTAATGCGTTGACCATTGTGAACTGGTAAAAAAAATCGAAATCGCAATTTGCGGTTGTAAGAAATGTCATTGACCCCATAAAGATCAGGATTGTTGCCGTTTTAAAGGTTCGTAGTTACAAAAGTTCATGATGTTGAACATACCACAAATAGTTCAGCACAATTATAACAGTAAGAACATGTCCAGAAGCAGGGAACAAGCAACAAAGGAAACATTACCATATTCAAGAAAAAATTGCAGGGCGTGATCGCAAACCAAAACACGAATGGAATTCGATCAAAAGGGCACGTAAGCTATGCACACTCAAAAATGTGCTAATTATTTTGCTATTTTGCTGTTCGCACGTCTTTGCACGTATTTCGTCACACCTACTTTGATCAAATGACCAGCACCACTTTCTATGATAAGCTGCTGACAGTGCCAACACCACATCGACTTCTTATCAAAGACCCTGTGTGCTCTCTTCCTGGTCTTCCTCGCTCTTCCGAAGATCGGTACGCGTGTTTGTTATTTTCAATTCCAGCCTGAAGAGGCCCTAAAAAACCTCCCATGCCACCTAATACCATCTCATGCTTGCCAACGTGGAAAATAGAGCCACAACTATTTTATCCATTAAGCTGTTAAGAATGGAAACGTCAAAAGTCCCTATCAGAATCCGCCGGTTCGCCCTTCCTGCTTGAGACGTGGCGGTGATAAACAAAAGCTTTTTTTGGTTATTGAAAGGGTCAAGAAGAGTCGAAACAGAGCTTACTGTTTAGAAGACCAGAGAGCATAAGAGTGACGTTATCAAGAAGATTTACCAAGCAGATCTGGTCAACTATTCAATACAGGCAACAAACCGACAACTGTGAAATACGAGACATTCCATAAATTCAAATTGAAACTCCAAGAAAACGCAACATTTGCATTTGTTTTTTATTCTTTTAATCCGATGAATTTTCGGAGGAAACCGCAATTAGAAGCGGTCAGTGTCCGGAAGTCAGTTTACGATTGAAGCATGCACCCTTGTGCTCATCTTTGACCTCACGTCTCTTATCTGTCTTCGTTCAAAATGATAGTCACAAAATCTTCAAATCCACAAAAACTGTTTTGGTTCAACCCACTACCGATCGGGAAACTTTGAGTGTTCTTGTTGACAACAGAAGACTTACGTGATCAGAAGAGGGGCAAAGGTCTTAAAATTGTTCACACCTGTTCAATCGCAGAAATGGCAAAAGTGTCGTCAACAGAAAGGGCTGACTAGAATGGAACTCTCCATAAACATTGCGATCTACATGAACTCAATGAAACAAACCAAAGCACAAAGCTGAAAACAAAATGTTGATTTAGCCACGTGGATACCTATGACAGTTCACAGTCACCCCACATGCAAGCCTTGTGTGATGATTCCAGCATCATTGAATGATCGCGAACTTTTCCCTCTTGGTGATTGACAGTAAAAACATGGTCAATGAACTCTTACCATTCCTATCTAACTCATTAGTTAAGAAAACTGTAAACAGTGATAATTGCATAAATATCGAAGACCTGAAATGACTTCTTACTAAGCAACATGCGTTTGTTCGTGGTCTCACTCGTCCTCTTGAACGCCCTCCGTAAGGCCGACGCCGGCCGGTAAGATCTGACTTTGGCTACGACATAAAATGGGTTTTTAGTTTTATCACCGAAAAAGACACCGGTGAGACCTACACAGAAACCCAACTCCTGACCCTAGTGAACCTAGTCATATCAGCTGGGTTTCCACGTCGCTTTTACAGATTAATTTTGGCATCAAGGTCGAAAAATGGTCTTATCAGCTTCTGCTGATGAGCTGATAAGAATTGAACAGAGCGTTTTGCAATGTAAGCTAGTCCAAAGACTCTTGTTCAAAAAGTGGAAATTTCGATGCAACCGACTATACTTATCGTGAACCCATCACTGCAAAGTCGAAAATTTGAGAAGGCGAATTGCTGCATTGAATTTATTAAATGATGATTACGAGCTCTTGGGCAAAGACAAAGTTAAACAGGGATGCACTCAGTCTTCTGGGCGTTCCACTTGAATCCAGCATCGCAGATGCAGGCCTGGTTGCCGGCTTCAGTTCCACATTTCGAATGGTCGGGGCACTGGTAGGGACGGCTGACAACGCCGAATCCCTTGAGGCAGACGCTGAGCTCAGTTGTCCCAAAGCCAGCTGAAGTTCTGAGGACGCGACTGTCCGGAATTATCGGTGCAGGGGCAGTCGTCTTCCTTAACGCACTTTGGAGGATCAGAGGCGGTGTCGAGGATGTAGCCATCGTTGCACTTGCATCCTTCGTGGCAGCCGTGGTTGCATTCCTGGACAACGGCGGGGTTGGCACAGGTAGGCTGGCAGCCAGAAACACACGAGTCGTAAACGGAGAAGGGCGTGATAAGGGGACAGTTCATCGGGCAGCCGGTCTGGGCGCGCCAGTTTGGAAGGTTCACGTCTGAAATGATGCATTTACGGGCTTAAGGCAAATGTAATTTTACTTCCGAGGGCAGCCTGGCATTCAATGAAGAAGTTGGTGAAGGAGAGGCACTTGGATCCAGGAATGTAGCAACCATCAAAAGTGCAGCTCTCGTACATGTTCTTGATCTTCTCGGGTCCAAGATCCTTGCACGCAGCGAAGGGTCCTTGTCCAGCTCCGGCCTGCTGGATGGGGAGGCATTCACGGGCGCTGACACGGGTGTCACAGTCGGGAAGCTGAGGTGCGATGATCTCTCCGGAAACGCAGTCAGTTCCGACCGGGTCCCAGCCGTAGAAGTCCGACGTCTGCCAGGTGTCGAGGACCTTGGCGACGCGAGCATTACCAACGCGGTCTCTGGGGAAGGCGCAGTTCAACTGGATGAGACCAATTCCGTCCGAGCCGATGAGGTCGTCGGTGCAGTTGTTGTTCAGGTTGCCCGAGAAGCCGCAGAGACCGTCGCGGCCGAGGAATTCGTCGAGTTGTGGGACCTTGAGATTGATGTATTCGTTTCCGAAGGTAAGCTGGACTCCGTCGACATTGGTAACGACGGCGAGGCGTCCGCGAAGCTCCACCGAAAGCTGAAATTTCCAATTCCGCCTCTTTATACTGTCCTTTCGGTAATCTCACCTGTCGGTCGGTTTTCGAAGGCCAGTAGTAGGGGAAGAAGGCCTTGATTCCATTAACCACCATGTTCAGCTTATCCGTCGATGTGGATGATCTGGCCATGCATTTCAGCCTGCACCTGACCGACGAAGGAGACCCTAAATTTGAGTTTTAAAGCAGTCCTGAAGCCCGAAATACTTACGCAGACCTGGCGTTGTACTTCTTGTTTTTGGCTTTGATCACGTAGTATGCGGCGTCGACAGTCTGCCTGCACGGCTTCGAGTAGACGTAAGGGCACGTTCCCATGTAGTCGTAAGTGGATCCATCGAGAGTACGGTAGTGAGGATCTCCGCAGCCGTTGGATTCGCTGGCGTTGCGGCAGCCCTTGTTCTTGGGATCGTTGGCGACGGCTGCAATATGAGATCGTTGATTTTGGAAAGGAGGAAATGTGCTTACGGGTGTATCCTTGACGGCAGGTACAGACAAGCTTGGTCGTTGATGACAAAGCAATCGGCGTTCTTTCCACACGAGGTCGCAGTGCATCCACGACAGGTAGCGATCTGGCCAGCAGGGCAGCACTGGGCGTCGTTAGAGATGACCAGCGGGTTCGCGGACTGCTGTTCTTGCCAGCGAAGTCGGATTGATTTCGCCGATGAGCTCCGAGTGCGAGTAGTCGTCGAGGTTTCTGAAATAAAGTCATCAGAACCGCTGACTGTGTCGCTGACTTACCCCTCAAGGTGGGCGCCAACAAGGGCAAAGCCGAAAATGAGAAGAAGAAGCATCTCCACCGAAGGTCTGTCGATGATCGAGAAGATGGTGCCAACTTCGTTGAGGGCTCCTTTTATGCGGTCCTGGTAAGTTGTTTACAGTTAACTTCATAGCGTTGGCACTTCAAAGAGTCATAGCTTTACAGTTAACTTCATAGTTACAGTTAGCTTCAGAGCGTCATCGACAACTCAGGAGGCGGTGGGCTGATGGGCAAACAAGCTGATAAGGGCTTCAATGCTGCTGAATTTGTGCTTTTTGCGGCTGTTTTACAAACGGAGATAAGTAGATAATGATCGGTCCATCTGACCGTTTGAATCCGTGTTCTGATAGGAACAGAAAACCAACCAATTCAAAGAAGTTTGCATTTTTCGCTTTTCGGGAATGATCCAAAGTGTCCTGGTGGACAAGAGAGAGTTTTTAATGAAAGAATGGTGAGAGCACTCAAAATGACATTAGCCCAACTCCATATTCTCTGACCTAATGAATGTTTAATATCAAACCCTACCTGAAGCCGAAACATGACTCAGTCTACCATCTACACATTTTGTTCATTTTTCACGAAGAGCCCTCTTTCTGCGATTTGCGATCATCATGTTATCGTATTTTATCACCACCTCATTTCACCTCGTGGATGCCAACGTGGAATACAGACCCAAAACCAATTTTTGTGATAGGCTGCTGACAGTGCCAACACCACATCGACCTCTTATCAAGGCCCTGTAAACTCCAAATTTAGGCTGGAAAGTTCTTAAAGAATCTGTCATATTCACCTAATATCGTCTCACGAATGCTAAGGTTTCAAACAAAACCGCAACCCTTTTTTCCGTTAAGCTGTTGAGGATGAAAACGTTAAGAATTCTTGTCACTATCAGCCGGTTTGCCCTTAATGCTTGAGACTCAGCGTTGAAAAACAAGAGCTTATCGAGAGGGTCCATTAGGGTCAAAACTAGGAAATCAAGTCTAGGAAGTCTGATTAAAAAAAGTCAAGTCTAGGAAATTAGAGAACACAACAGTGACTTCATCAAGTGGGTCCACTAAGGATATCCTGGCGACCAACCAACTCAAACAAGAGAATCAACCACTGTCCCTTTGCAATCTCGCGCTTACAGTCAGTGGAAAGGTGGCATACGCTTCTGCTGGCATACGCTCCTGCTGGCAGCCATAAAGCCAAATTTTATTTCATAGGCCGGAATGAGAAGCGTCACTTACCCAAAGCCAGTTTACGGTTGACTGCCCTTTGGCCCTGTGTCGCTTATCTGTCTGGGTTCAAAATGACAGACACAAAATCTTCACATCCACAAAAAACGTTTTGAGTTAGCCCACTTGCAGTCGGGGCACTTAACCTTTGAGCTTTCTTGCTGATAAGAGCAGACTTACATGATGAGAAGTGGGACAAAGGTCTTGAGCTTATTTACATCTCTTACACACATTGTCGTAATGACCCTAGATGATCCAATAGCACAATAACGCCTGGGTTCAAAATGACAGTTGCGAAATCTTCCCGCTTTTGGGATCATTTACTTCCGATCGGGTCATTTAGCCTTTGTTCTTATTGATAAGTACACGGACGTAATCCAAAGTCACAAAGGTCTTGAAATTGTTCACACATTTTCAATCGCAGAAATGGCAAAATTGTCGTCGACAGAGAGGGTCGACTTTAATGGAACTTTTCATAAACCATTTGATCGCCTTAAACTCAATGAAAGAAGCAAGGCCTTTGTTGGCTTTGCTGAAATCATACAATGTTGATTTAAACACAGTGTTCAGTGTAACTAGTTTGGTCAGTCACCCCACATGCAAGCCTTGTGTGATCATTTCAGCATTACCCATTGATCGCGATCTGTGCCCTCTTGATAAGAATTGACTCTCAGTTGACAGTAAAAACCTCTTTCTGTTTCTTGCCAACTCAGAAGATAAGGAAGTTGTAATTGTAACTTGCATAAATATCGAAGACAAGAAATGACTCTTTACCAAGCAACATGCACTTGTTGGTTGTCTCACTCGCCCTCCTGGACGTTCCCTGTTGGGCCGACTCCGGCCGGTTAAGATCTCACTTCGACTAGAACATAAAATCTGTTTCTTAGGTTCATCACCGACAAAGACAGCGGAGAGACCTACACTGAAAGCCAACTCCTGACTCTGGTGAAGCACCTGAAGCAGAAGTCATCGAGCTGCGTCTGCACCATCTGCGACATCTCCCATGCAAATCCGGAAGCTGCCGCATGCCGCACGCCGAACAAGTAAGAAGAGGTTGTTCTTGATGTCAAATAACTTATTTTCATAGAAAATCTCGAAATTCCGCCCAAAACGGCCATTCTAGGCAAGCCCACCCACGAAGACGCAGCAAGAACGCGAAGAGAAATTCGGAGAAAAAAACGAAGAAACGAAATGAAGAGAAAAAAAACGCGTTTTTTTGTACGTACGCGTTTTTCTCACCATAGCTCGAGACGCATGCGTCTTGTCAAGCTGACGCCATACTAATTCGACGAATTTCAGACGCATGCGTCTTCAGCTACACGCAGCGAAACGCAGGTGCCACCATCGTTGAAATGCGCGCCCATAGTCGGGCGTACGTCTTGCTGGGAGCGTGCGTCTTGCATACATCTTCGTCTGCGTGTGGCCTCATCCACATGCGGACGAAATTCGTGCAGCTGGTCGGAAGGAGCGTCTTCTCTGCGTCTTCTCCGAATTGCGGTGTTCGTTTTTGTCGGTCCTGGGCTAGAATTAGGCTACGAATTCGTTTTTGCGGGTCGCAAAGTAGAATTTGCAATGAAATAACGCGTTTTCCCGCAGAATAAATTCTAGACGCAGCGAACTACTCTTGTGCGTTTTACGCATACGCCTTCTGGTTCGGAAGCATGCGTTTTCCCAGACAGCGAAATGGCCGAAGACGCAGGACGTATGCTTCTCGAACTATGGGGGGGGGGCTTTAACAAACGGCGCCGCACGCCGCAGCCGGCACCGCAACCGTCGCCGCAATTGTACGTGGCCACCTCACGCTGCAGCCACAGCCGCACGTGTACGTGACCGGGGAATCACCTGGCAACCTGAAGTACTATCCCCGCTGTTTGAAAAAAAAATCTTTTTATTTGCGTAACCACAACGCCGTTGGTTGTGACAAACTGTCTAAAACGTTTTTAAAATACAACAATGTTAGGTTCCCATAGGAGAAAAGCAGAAAGCACCCTTTCACTGTTTTGTCCGTTCGCTGTTTTGGGTTCGCTATTTTGGTTTTCGACATTTGTTTTTCGCTGTTTTGTCCGACCGCTGCCGCAGCCGCACGTGTACGTGGCCGAGACATTAATCAGCGAGCGGTTGACACCCGCACTGGGTGAAAACGTTGAGTTTGTCGGGAACTCCTCTAATTGCCAAGCAACCCAGAAATTTCGCCATTTAAGCTGTCTAAAATTGTGATTTTGAAACGGTTTTGCGCCGAACGCCTTTTGGTATTTTTTGGAACCGTCGAACAGGTGCGATTCTGAGTGTCACGTTGCTGAATAAGGTGGAACTGTACAGAAACAATCTCTAATTTGTGACGAATAGTGGTGTTGCTCCCGCGTTCGCATTCTGGGCACCTTGTACCCGTTACATCCTCATTTTTTCGCAATTCAGGTTATTTTTCATGCTCATTGTCAGCGCGTATGGCCGACTGCTCTGCGCATCTCATGTGGATAGTTTAGATCGTTGTCACGCTAGTTTCTATTTGTGCGCTCATTTGCACGAAAATGTTCAAAAGCATCTTCCGAATACGAGCGGGAAGTCGCAGTTCGGCCAGAGAACCGATCGCTTTCATTTAAAGATGCACTCACACTCGCCACACGATGCGCTCGCCACAGAGCCGCACACTCGCTCGCTGACTGAGAGCAGCAGTCGCCCGTGTATGTTCTCGGACATATATATCCCGCGTTCACTTGCTCGGGTGCAATCGCACGCTCTTCCCATTTGCATTTTGTCGGGCTTCGTTCACATCGATTTTCACCTTAGTTTATTTGAATCACATCTTTCAGGAGACCCATGGAAGGGTTAGAAATTCCGCGAATCATGCGCCGTCGGAGACCCGCACTACAACACGTTCGACGGGACCTATTATGACTACCAAGGATCGCCGGCTAGCAACCCTAAGGTAAGGAAGGTGAACGACACGGATAGAGCGACTGATTGGTGAAAAAAACGGCTTAAATTTGGACGTGACTGCGCAGAGACTCAATTCTCAATTTTGACCATTTTGGAAATCTTCAGCCTATTGTGAACCATTTCGCGTGTTCCGTTCGCAATATGTCGAACCAAAACGAAGTCACTGACTGACCTAAAATCCCCAGGTTTCAGATCACAGCAGAGTTCCGCGGAGGCAAGGTCTACATCGAGAACAGCGACTACACCCAGCTCACTTTCGGCCGCGAACGCCTCTGCATTCGCGTCTCCGAAACCGACGACTTCACCAGCAAAGGCGGCCTCTGTGGCCGCGCATGCATTGGAGAAGCGCTCGCGTTTCATGGACACGTGTCAAACAACGGACTTCCAGGGATTTTGAAAGTCCTGCGAGAAGAAGTGCGTCGATGGAGGGACCATCTCTCCCATGATCCCGTCTTGTGACAAGAACAAGAACGAATACGAGTGTCTGCAAAATAAAGTATCAAATGCAAAGAGACTCATTGAATTCAATTTGATCTTGTGGATGGTTCGCTCGATGCCTAAAATAATGTTTTACATGTGTGGGTTTGCTTTCATCTACTGTGGAGACGTTCGAAAGCTTGTGGCGCTCGGCAGCACCTTTTGGTGCGATTGGACGTTCGTTTTATGCTGCACGCTGTCGAATTGTTGCGTCGTTTCCTCGCATCCAGCTTTTGCGTGCAAGCCGTCCATTGCCGTCCACCGTTTGTTGCCTTGTCGATAATCCAAAAATTATAACGTGCATGTGCTTGCGTTCTTCAACGTTTTTTTCTAATTTTTCATAACACCGCTTACTTGCAGCTCATGGAATTCGCGCCATATGGATTCTGCAGAGATGTCGCCCGTCTGATTCCGGAAACCGTCAAAAACGTTAGCCCGGAACGCTTTCAACACATGCAAGAATGGTCGGCGGCTTTCCGCATTTTTCGGCAAAACGAAACGCACTGGAAGTAAACGAAGATAAAGAAGGCCAGCTTAGATATAAAATCTGGGTACGTCACGTTGGACAACACAACAGCTTGGAAGAAGTTCTGGAAGGCGGCGTTGAATTCACTCGTTTGGACAAGATCGAGATTGGGACAATCCTTTGGCACGATATGATCAAAATAAGCCATGAAGAACTGATCGCACTCATTTGTCGACTGCTCCGATTTGCTGACTATTCCACCAGGGTGTACATCAACCCCAGGCTCGTGAGAACTTTTGTGCTCGACATCTTCACGTTGTTTTCTACTGACACGACTATCCGGACGTATAGTGTGGTCTTTAACGGAAATATCGAAGCGGTGGCCACAGTGGATTTCGTTGCGGAGAAGATGACTCAACTGATAAAACTAAAAATTAATCTGAAGAAGAATGAATATTTTAATGGTGAGTGGCCTGAGCGAATCCTGGAACCGATTCGAGCCGCGCTTGCTGAAGGCAACATCACCTACATTGGTCCACTTTACTGCACGCCCGTCACTTTGGACCTTTTGAAGCCCTTGTTTCAACACTGGGTGGACACAAAAGGAAAAGAAGAAATAGGTTTCGTTGGCAGGGCTGGCGAAAACCTATCTGGCCAGATCAAGATGCACATGAAGCAATACGATCACAATGAACCTGACCGCCGAAACCTGGATCTTCGCCTTGAAAACGCTCAAGAGTGGGACTGGGACCTCATTGTCTAATTTGAAAATCATTTGAAATTCTACTGTGGCGAGTATCGAATAACATCTATAGACGTCAAGGTTTTCACCCGTCCGGTCACCGAACGTGCCAAATCCCCTTCGCTACAGTGGATCAAAAAGTGGATCTTTTGAGAAACGCTGTAATGAATAGAACTAGTATCATTGTTGTTAAGATAAATCGAATGTTCATATAGAATATTTCTTTGTAGCTATATCCTATAACATAAATTCAATAGGCAAATACTGGAGGCTTGGTGGTGCACCAAAGTGCAATTTAGGCTAAACTGGAATGAGACATGAATGCATGTTCCGTCACATTGTGAGCAGTTGTTCGAAGCGACAATGGAACTATTTGGTTATGAGTACGCCGTGTCATTTTCGTAACTGTACGCAGCCCCTTCATGATTTTTTCTATTTACCAAGGTTCCACTTGTATAGTGGGTTTATTTTTGTTTGCGGGTATGGCCGGATAACTGTACGGCCTCAGGCATCCTAAAATCAGTTCGTGCTCCGAAGTGCGCTGCAGATAGAGCGTACTGAGGTGAGTAAATGAGTCATTTATTTAGAGTCTAAAAATGAGTTTAAATAAGTTTAAATAAATTCAGAGTTATTTAAATGAGTCACGAATGGCATTTTAAATACCGAGCGGTTGCCACAAAGCTTAAAAATGGAAGGAGCAACGTGCTGAATTCAAAACAGTGATGACCTTGAGTCGGCTGTCTCTGCCGGCTCACTGACTGAGTCTGATCCAAGCGTCTATTTTGTGTTTCTTGTCAATCGCCTTGCTAAAATGTGGGTTCACCGATAAAGAAAACATTGGGAGCTTTGTAATGAACGTTAGATTGCTTTAATCTGTTCGTAAAATTGTTGTTTCACTAACGCTATGGGAACGGTGCGACAGAGAAGAGGCCAATGCACGTTGCCTTAGAACGGGACATTTTTGCAACTGTGCGCAGCTCGTTTCCAATTTTTTTTAACCAAAAAAGCGTAAACTCGTGCGTTGGCTTTAGTTAAATAGTTTGCGGGCGTGGCTGAATAACTTTACAGCCGTTGGCCATGTGTAAAACAACTAGAATAGTGCACTAAACTGTGCTGTCAATGAAGCGCACAGGCTTCATTAAACAAAAATGCAACGATCAATGGAAAGCAAAAAATGAGTTGTTTTAAACAAATTGCTTATGACAATTTAGATATTAAGTAGTTTTCACAAAAGCAAAAAGTTAAAGGAGCAACGGAAACACAACTGTCTTTTGGTCGACTATCCCTGTTTCTTGTCATTCGCCTAGCTCAAATATGGGTGCACCAATAATGAAGACATTGGCAGATTTGTAATGAGAGCTTGCCTTGATCTGCTCGGTAAAACGTTTTGTTTCAGCAACGCTGTGAGTACGGCGAGACGCATGTTGTCTCAAAACGGACATGTTCGCAACTGCGCGCATCCCGTTTCCAGCTTATGTCCTTTGCCAACGTAACTTTTAACTTGTATAATGGGTTTATTTCAACGGTTTGTGGGTTTGGCCGGGAAATTGTACGACCTTTGGTGATTTGTAAAATCAGTCAGAATCGTGCACCAGACTGTGCTCTGAATAAAACGTGCTGGCGTTCGGAATCTTTCAAATAAGTTATAAATTGCCTTGATATGTTCGTTGAAACTGTTGTTTCACTAGCGTGTGGATACGATGCGACGGAAAAGAGACAAACGAACGTTGCCTCAGAACGTGACAATAGTTTGCGACAGTACGCAGCACGTTCTCAAATCTTGTTTCTTGTCAATAAGGATTTTGACTCGCGTTTTGGTTCTCTTTAAACCGAATGCAGCTGTGGACGGATGGTGAACACGGTGGCATCGGTCAGAATAGTGGACCGAGCTATTCTGTGGCTTGTATGCTTTGGCATGAAACTTCGATGCAACGATTTCGAGAACGTTGGCAGTTTTCCAATTAACTATAGTTTAAATTGATCCGTTCGGTGAAACTTTAGTTTCACTAGCGCTGTGGGTACGGTGCAACAGACAGAAAACGAGTGCACGTTGTCTCAGAATGTTACGAGTGTTTGCAAATGTACGCAGCCCGTTTCCATATATTTTTCGTTGCCGATAACAACATATGCTGTTGTATAGATTTAATGTCAACTGTTTGCGGGTGTGGCCGGACAAATCTACGACTTGTGATCAATTGTAAAAATTGCCAGACTAATGCACCAAACTGCGCGGTGGTTAGAATGATTGAACGCACGTTATCACACTTCTTAACCGTTGTTTGCAAACGGCCAAATGTGATTTGAGTTATTCAAGGACTGTACTTGTCAAATGCAAGTTCTTGTTTTGCGTTTCTAAGCATGTGCGTTTCATAAATATAGGTGCACCAATTGTGAAAGTGCCGAGAGCTTTCGAATAAGCTATGCCTCGCTATATTAATGTGTTCGGTGAAACTTTTGCATTTGCCTTGTTAAGCAATGGTCGGTACTCGCATACTTTCAGCGGCGTGGAAGGCGATTGTCGTGAGCCAGTGCTCGCGTTGCTTTCACGCTAGATGGCGTGGTTTTAGGTGAGATTAAAAAAGCTCTTTATTTAGCTTGTTGTCGAGTAGGCCTGTGGAGCGGGCCGTTCAGTTGAAACGCTTTTTTTTATAATTAGCCGTGTATTTTTGTGTACTACCGGTGCTGAACACATTGTTTAATAAGAACAGTCATAAGTTAAATGCTGTCGGTTACTAAGGTGATTCGCATTTACTGTCGCAGCCTTCGCCGTTCTTTCGGCAATCGTCGACGGCGTTGAGCACAACAAACGAAACATTGATATTGGTCACGTTGACACGTTACTTCAAGCTTCGTTATAGAGGGAATGCGCAGCTTTTTCTAGTCGAATGACAGAGTGATTTTCTACCAATTCTTTACCGCTTCGTGCTTGCGTGTTCATGTGCTTCGTTTTCACACTGTTACTCACTTTCAGCTCATGGAATTCGCGGGCTATGACTTCTGCAGCAACGTTGCCCGTCTGATTCCGGACACCGTGAAGAACGTCGACCAAAACCGTATTAAAAACTTGGGAGAATGGCCTGTGGCTTTCCGTATCTATCGACGAAAGAAAACCAAAATCTCTCTCAAAGTCTTCTAAGATGATCAACACCGGCTCCAGCACAGCATCGGTTCGATGGGAATCTTGGTTCAAATAAGAAAGAACTCAGCCTAGACGAAACTCTGGAAGAAAAAGTCGACTGGACCCAGCTGGAGACGATCGAATTTGGCAACAAGCCGCAATGGGACCATCGGGAAATCAGTCGTAAAGATTTGATGAAACTTCTTCCGCGAGTGCTTCGCTTTGCCGATTACGCAACCAGGGTGCAGATCGATTCCATTAATATCAAAACCATTGTGGCGGACCCCTTCTCATTTTTTTGCCACAGAAACGACCATCCGAAACTATGGCGTCACCTTCTATCCGGAACTAGAAGCACAGGCTACTGAAACGTTTGTGGCGAAGAAGCTGATTCAGTTAAAGAGGTTGAAAATGGACCCTTTCGGCAATTGGCCAAAGCGTATTCTAAAGACAATCAAGGACGTTCTATCAGAAGGAAACATCACCTACCTCAGCTTGCCAAGCCCGGATGTTCCGTACCTTGGCCCGTTTCTCTGCACACCGTTACGTTAGGCCTCCCGAAGCCGCTATTCAGTGGATGGATTGCCAAAAAGGCAAGAAAGAAATCGCTTTTGTAGGCCGACTAGGACAGAACCTGCTTGACCAGATTAAGGCCCACATGAACTCACATGTCCATAGTGAGCGTGAAATCAGCTTCAGCACAACCCGATACATTCTGGACCTTTGCATTGAAGACGTCGAAGACTGTGACTGGGACCTCATCGTATCCGTCGAGCATCGTGAGCATGTCCGCGCCATTAGTGTCTTCACCCATCCGGTCACTGATCGCGCCAGACGTCCGTCACTCGAGTGGGTCAATTTGCATCCGTACTCAGTTTATAGTTCCAGTCGAGTCGGTGAGTTCCATTTCGTTTTTCGCTAGTACAAATTGTGTTTTAGGTTTGGTTCCCCAATACAACCGTCGAATGTAGATGCCCGTTTATTTACGTCAGATGACAATACCACCAAATCACTTCAGCTTCTTTTGTTTTAATACGTTATCAAACTTTATGTTATTTATGTTATCACTCCCCCCCCTGCCACTCTGGAACTCATCCGTCCAATCTTCAAGAGATAGCATTTAACAAAAGGTAAGAAAAAAATCACTTTTTGCAGAAGTCCAACTCTTCTTGTTGATGTCTGTACGTTCATGAACCACGTCCGGGTGGTCGAGCGACAAGCAACCGTTCAACCGTCGTCCTACGCAATTTTTGACTACCGTCTTATTGACGAAACATTTGACCTGATTGTCAACTTTGACCACTATGTCATGGCAATCAACATATTCACTCGGCCTGCGATTGCAAGTGACCGTATCAACAGGATTGCGCTGTATTGGACAACTCTCAAGTTTGCAAAAATGCAGTTACCTGGTAACATTTACTTTACAACTAATAAAAATATTTTATTAAATTTTTCTAGGTGAACGATTCCAAATGAGTGTCCCGAAAAAAGTGTCCCCAGTTTTTAGAGTGTTCGTCGTTCTTGGTTGGTACTTTCCGCCATTAGCTGTCGTCACTCATTTGCCTCTCTCTAAATGTGTTTTTTCTTGACATTTTTGTTCTTGATCCCTAATCAAAATGAAAATATCGAAATAGAGTAAACCTAGTAAGGATCTGCCGTTTGCATGTTTTCCATTTGTCGGGACAAACTTTTGTGCTCACGCTTCCACAAGCCAAAAACTGTCTGGAAGCCATAGAACGACTGCACTTATTCGATGACCAGTGCAAAGAGTCATCGTCAGCAGAGAAAGCTGTCCAGCGCCCGCTGCTAGAACGATGCCACATGTTGCAATTGGAAGGCTCGCTACGTTCGGAAGACTCGCTACTTTCCGCTGCTAAGTTGACTTGCGACGTTAAGTATTTTGCACGTACGAATTGAAACGT
Source organism: Steinernema carpocapsae (assembly GCA_000757645.3). Taxonomy (NCBI): domain Eukaryota; kingdom Metazoa; phylum Nematoda; class Chromadorea; order Rhabditida; family Steinernematidae; genus Steinernema; species Steinernema carpocapsae. The sequence continues at coordinate 451,952 of CM016762.1, forward strand.
GAAAGCCGTTCAATAACAGCGCACCTATCCGTTGGCGTTGCCTTAGTGATTCGCCGTCTCTTTCGCGTTTCCCTTTGCACTACTTGCTCCCGCACTTTCTGGTCGCCCTTATTAGCGTTTTGCGCAATAAAAGCGTGGGCACTAACGTTTTTCTGTATATTGTTCAGTACTCAAATTCGAGCGTTTGCTTTCCTTTGTTCTGTACATAACTTTATGCTTGTGCTCGCTTTTATTTCAGTGAATGTACACTGCGGGGTACGGATTCTGTAGGGACGTTGCCCGCTTAATTCCTGACACCGTGAAACACGTAGTTCACCACACCAGTGCTTTTTCGGGAGAATGGCAAGCTGCGTTTTGCAACAACCAGCAAAACGAGCTCAAGATTCAACTTGAAGTATCTGAAGATGCTCAGGGTCACGATATGATATCACTGTGATCGGAAATAATGGGCAAAGCAGCTTGGAGAACATTTTGAATCTAGATCCAGAGTACGCTCGACTGGAATACATCAAGTTTTCCAAGCTTTCTTTTACAAGCCGCGGGGTGGACATCAGTCGACAAGAACTGTTGGAGTTATTCCCTCGTCTTCTTCGATTCGCGGATGCATCAGCTACAGTCGAGATCAAACCTCAGTGGATCAAAGCCTTCTTGGTCCATGTTCTCGCGTTTTTTGCTACCGATACCAACATTCGACACTACTCCGTGCTCTTGGAAAAAGACGTTGAAACAGCTGGAACCGAAAAATTTGTGGTGGAGAAGATGACTCAACTGAAGTTTTTAAAAATGGAACTTTTGGGCGAATGGAGCTATCAAATCTTCAAGCCTATCAAGAAAGCTTTCGCTGAAGGGAGATTCACATTTCTCAGCCTGCGCACTCCTGATAATGTTCTCGTTCCATTACAAAGCGCTCCTGTTCCAGTGCCCGCTGCTAGTGCTCCCGTTACGTTGGACCTTATCAAACCCCTGTTCGGTCGCTGGATAAGAACCAAAGGCAAAGAAGAAATCGCTTTCTGTGGCCGACTGAAGTCCAATCTACTCAACCAAATTAAAAGTCATATGGCGAAATACATTGCAAAAGAACGTCAAAGTAGACATGGTCCTTTCATTTACGACATCTTAGACCTTCGTCTCAGTATCCGCAAGAAGTGGGAGTCGGACCTAATTGTCAGTATAGACAATACGTCAGAGGTTGTGAGCATCTTTACCCATCCGATTGCCGATCGCGCCAAACGTTCTTCGCTTGTGTGGTGGTGCTTGGGCCGACACTCGTGGTGTAACCATCATCGAAAGGGTCAGTTGCGGATTCGTAATAAGCAAATGTAATGTGTCATTGTAGGTTTTGTTCCAGGAAAACGTTCTGTGTGACCAGGAGTGTGCAGGTTTGGGAAACGAGTGGAGGAGCACACTTACCCACCCATCATTCAGCTCAATCGTTACACGGTATTTCGAATGCAAAAAAGGAAATTTTTTTATGTATGTTGTTGCACAGTCGAAAAAAACAGCGCTCAGGGCAATCATGGCGGGAGCCTCAGTTAACAGCATTGGAACGCGGTGCACGGCTTTTGACACCTAATTTGTGGCAAATCTCTGGTTGGGTGCAACGGATTTTGACCGTTTTTTTTCAGATCGATTCAGAAAGACCTCAGGAACAAAATGTGAGCACCGCCGTCCCATCCTTACTGCCAGTTCGTAATATATTGGACGCCACCGAAAGGTCGGATGTGCACTTATAAAGTCGTTTGCGCCCACTATCCAGCATGTGCTTGTCACAGCGTCGCATATTATCGTTGACACAAGGCGCTCTTTGCGTCTCTCTGCTATCGATGTTCCCGCGCTCGGCAGTGCCTTTGCAATTGCGAACCAACGCGTTGCTTATGTTGTGTTCTGTTGGGTCACATTGCCTGCAATTGTCGCTATTAACCTGCCGTGTTTCCATTCCTATTTAGCTCCTATCTAGCATTTTTAAAAGCTGACTTTTCAAATACTTGAGCTGCCGACTGTCAAGATTGCTAGATTTTTAAATTTTACTGGGCTGCAGCTGCTTGTATCAAGCACATTTCTCCCGACGAGTCCGGTTGCCAAGGCAACCATCTGCCAGTGCTCATTGAATTTTTTCACCAACTGTCTATTTTTTTGCGTTTAAATAAGACGTCTTCACTCGGCACGCGTTCAGTTTGATGACAGTCTAAATGTTTTTAATTCTAATAAGGACCGCATATTATTGTCGGTAAAAGAATTTGATGGGATATCTTTTCACAAAAATGCAGCTTGTGAATTTTCGGTTCGTGTACTATTTTCATTAAAAACGTTTCTAAGTGTTTACCTGTTTTCAGATTGTCGTCATGGATTGCACGCCATACAAATTTGACGAAACTGTTGGAATCCTTCTTTCTGATGCACTGAGCTTTGATGACAGAGAAAAGCTTCCCAAATTGTGGACTGCAGCCTTCGAAACCGTCACCAAGCGTCTATACAGCTTCAGTGTTGTCATAAAAGTAGAAGCTGATGAAATCAACTACCTTATCAACGGAGGATTGCTTTACCAAAGAGACACCTGTATTTGGAACGCCAATCTTGCGTTGGAAGACATCGTGCAGCTTTGCCGGAAAGGAGAAAACTTCATCAAACTTGGTTCAATCTACATATCTGTGTATGCCGATTTTCACGACGGATGTTTCACAATTCGCCGAAACGAGCTGTTCACACGGTTTTTTTCATTCCTCTCACAATTTTTTTCTACGGACACATTGGTGTACATTGATCCCCAGGGAGCCAAGCCCATCCTTCCTGAAATCTACAACTTTTTATTGGCCGACTCTGTGATCAAAAACTATGCAGTCATCTTCCACACCGACGTTCTCCCAACGGAGACCATCAACTTTGTCGGTCAGAAGGCCAACCAGCTGAAGGGACTGAAGCTGGAATTGCTTAGTGGTTGGACCAGTGACATCTGGAAGTCACTCGAAACGGCTTTTGCTGCTGGGAATATCTCGTTTCTCACCCTGCACGTGCCGTTATGTCACCTGAACAACTCCCAACCTGTCACCATGGAACTGATCCGTCCAATCTTTGAAAGATGGGAGTCGAATAAGGGCAAGGAAGAAATTGCTTTCTGTGCAAACTCCCGTTCTTCCCTTCTCGATGATGTACGCACGTTTATGAACCACTTGTGGATGATGGAGCGAAAAGTGACGACCATCCAGGAACTGAACTACACTATATTCGACTACCGTCTCATAGATGGCGTATTTGACCTGATTGTAAGCTTTGATCACTCACTCAGAGCGATCAGCATTTTTACTCGATCCGCTTCTAAAACTGACCGCATCGACCGGTTTACTCTTTATTGGAAATCCCTCAACAGTTACTCTTTCTCAAAGCGGCATTTGCATGGTAACATTTACTAAAGAACTGATTGGAAAATTGCGTTAAACGTTTCTAGGCTTAAGGCTTTGAAATGAATGTCCTGAAGAATACAAGGGCAAAGAAGACAAGTGAATTCAGTTTTCAACCGATCAACAAAACGTCTCTGCAAAGCTATTGGCTTATCTACAATTTTCAGCGGTTGAATGTGATTTTGTAAGCTTGAATCTGTTATCAATTTTATTCAGTTCCGACTCAAACAAACTTTATCAGTTCGTCTTACAATGAATTTCTTATTTGCGCTGTTCAAACGACTTGCGCTTGTTATATATACTGTCATATCGTGTTACTGTATTTGTTGTAGTTGCATAATTAAAGTAAAACTGTCAAAAACGTGCTCACCATGTATGATGCTTGACAATTCCGATGAGTTCCACATACAACAGAGATCAGCCAAAATAGCAAGCCATGGGAGGTCGTTTGGTCTCTGTTCGTACGTTTTGCACTTTGTCCACCTACTGCGGAAACGTCTCTACTAAAAATTAGATCATCTTGTAGACGCGTGAATAAATTATGGGAGCAGATGGTTACAGCGGTTCTAACACAACCAAAGCGTGTCTGTTAAAGTTCTCAACCTGACGTGCAATATTAATTGTGGCGCTTTTTGGGACGTATAACTTTTAAAAAGTTTTTGAATGACAGTAAAACATGCAAATTTTGTTGAAAGTAGAGTTGACTGCACGTCTTTGCAATCATTTACAAAACTTTTGGCGCTCGGAAAACTTGTGATTCATGCTTTCCACAATCAGTAAACAGCCGGTCGACAACAAGGCTCTTTTCGTCTCCGCCTCTGTTTTGCGTTTATACAAGAGGCCGGCTTTGAGTGATTCCTCTCCCTTCGCACGGTCTGTACTTTTTCCTCGTGATCAGCGGGAACCGTTTCGAATTGGCGGTTTCTGTGGGCAACCGTGCTGTGTTTCCGTCATTTGAAAAGAGGCTAAATTGGTTCAAAGTTGGTTGTGCTGCGTAGATATGGAGAAAGAGCGGCTGGTACAGCTGAGCGACCCAGCTGTATCGGGTTGTTTTTCTGTACATTCTGTGGTCGAAAGTTAGTTTTAGTCAAGTTTAAGCGTACTGTTTTGATTTTCATGAGAGGACACGAGCGAGTGGTGAGAAATCACGTCTTTGTTCACGCAAATTAGTACAAGTGACTTCGTTATCGATGATTTACCGAATGCACGGCAAAAATTTTAGAATTCTTTTACTTACGACTTTTACTCATTCGGGATTCGCTGTTAAAACGCCGCCTTATTGGCTGTGCTACCGCTCATCATCGTCCAAATTTCTCTGAAAATTGCGCAAAAAGCGGCATTTTTGGACAAGGCGTGGACGACTGACCAACCGATCTCAGTCCTTGGCGCGTTAAAATGATTTCCCCCAGACGGATCCCCTCTCAACCAGACACATTCCTTCTGTCTTGTCCCGCAAGGGGTATTTTTTTGGGCCACCCTGTATAAACTTTCAGAGGTTGAAATTTTATTAGCCAAAATACTCGTCTTGTGATAAACACTATAAACTCAGTCAGGTTTAACTGCTAACAAAAAACTAACAAAAAACCAAAATTTTAGGTTTGTTTTCTGTGCCACGCTTTTGGTCGTCATTTTGGTATGGCGTTCCGGTGTACGTTGAATTGATCTGAGCGTCTGCTAATATCGGCGGCGTCTGTTGGGCATCATCAAGGCGCCGTTCCGAAGTGCTCTGATCGCATTTAAATTTGCACTTTCTGCAAAATGTTTGGTCAAAAGTACTCCTTGCAAATTGACGCTTGCAGAAGACATCGGAAAATGTGCGACAGTTTTTGCTTTTGCACTTTCGGTATGCGCGAGCGTTGAGCAACAGCCTTTGGCATAGTGTTTCGCTGAGCTGCAGAGAGCGTCGCGCTTATGTCTAGACCGATCGTGTTGCGTTTTAATGAAAATGAATACGTTTGACCAAAGATATGTAATGAGCAAAATGTTACCATGTCACCAAGTGGGATACGTTTTTGGGGGTCTGCTTAGTGGTCACTTTGGTGTTTGAGCTTTTTTGTTTATTGTACTATTTGAGAACTTTCAGAAATAATACGAACTGGTTCCAAGTGTTAAAAGACCCTTCTGACATGACAGGGATTCTATTTGAGCGCTTACGTTGTCTGTGAGCAAAAAAAAGAAACGCCGGCAAACGATTTGCACCAATCTTTTTTGCACTTTTAAGCATCGCTCTTAATTGACGTGTCCGTTTTTCAATTGACGTGTTAACCTTTAGCCAGCGGCATTTTCAAAGAACGTCTGCAAATTTCTCCAGACGGATAATTTACTATTGGGCGTTTTTTAAGAAACCGTAAGTATTTGCTTTTGACTTTGTGGAAATTACGGTTTTTCAAACAAGCTAAAATAAAAGCGTAAATGAATACGTGTTTATTTAGTTGACTTTCGTGCTTGTAGACCAACTTTGTTCAAACATTAAACATTGCTTATAAAACATTAATTTAAAAAAGTTTTTTTTGTAGATGAGAAGCAGCAAATGTGTTGACGTTTTACATTCAAATTCAAAGTTACTAGGCAAGCAATCGCATGCAATTAATAAAGTCCATTGCTTAAATTTACACTCAGCTACAGCTACGTCAACTCACAATTTCATCTACCTACGTACTTTTGAAACAGCTAAGTATGAAAAGTTGTACTTATAAGCATTTTTCTACGCGGTCAATGAAGCAAATTAAAACCATTAAAAATTTTAAAGGAAATCTGTGCCTTTCTCTTAACAGATGTCTGAGCTCTGAGCTTATGTGAATTTTAGTTTTTATGTCTTACTTTCTCAATATTAGTAAAAATCTCGACATCCACTCGCAGGAAGCAATCTCGTAATCTTATGACATCGCGCTCGAGTGGACTTTCTGCTCAACTAGGCACAAAAAATTCTATTTGGTCGTTTTAAAATACCACTTGGTCAGCAACATCATCCGCTTTCCTAAGCCGTTCTCCACCAAAATGCCATTTTCTGAATCTTGCAATTTTCCGTCCATTCAAGTCATTTCTACGTGTGGATTCTTCTTTTATTCTCCATTCAAAATTCATTTATACTAATCAAAAGCATCTGGAAATACCAATTGACCCCGTTGTCCTAGCAACGATTTGTCCCCACTTCCGCTCATACAGCCGCGTACGACTTCTTTGCTGGTCTTAATCGGTGTGCGTGCGTGTGGCTCACATATTGGCGTTTGGCTTATTATTACGTGTCATGCACTCACTCCTTGAATCATTTTTTATTCAATCGCAGGTGGAATAACACGCGCCTCAGCAACGCCTTTTTTGTTTACATTATGGCTACAAACACTGACAACCTTCCCGATTCTACTACCGATGACGACTCTCTTAGCAAGAAAAAGCAGTTTGATGACGACCATCTGGACGAGATTGGTAAGTTTTTTAAAATTAACTTTTTGACGCTTATTTAATTATTTTTAGTGAATGAGTTCTTTGGTCTGGTGAACACATTTTCTACTTCTAAGAGGCAACACACGTTTCAGCAAGTCTTAAGGGTGGCCGAAGATGTTGAGCAGGAGCGCATTGCTGCAGAAGAACGTCGTTTGGCCGCCAAGGAGGGAATTGACTCAACTCAGAATTGAGGATATGGACCGGGATGAACTGGCCGACCAATGGACACTGCGATTTGGACCTCTTTTTGTGACTGTTTCTTGATATTTCTGTTAATAGGTAGTGAGATTAAGCTGTTGGTGAAAAGTTAAGTTGTGGTTGAGTTGTGAAAGTGAAGTTATAACGTGCTTTTTGAAAAAAAACGTTTCCTGTTTAAACTGTGGCTCTTGTAGGGCATTTTGTTCGTTCTGACTTAAAAGTCTGCTTGGCCTAACGTCGTAAAGTTAAGCCATTTAAATATTGACGTTCTTAATAAAAATCCGATCTGTGAAGTCCTGGTATAATCGCCTTTATTGCCAAGAGCCCCGAGAAAATCACATTCTAGGAATTACCTGTCAGGTCCATTCTAAGACAACTCGTTCGTTCAGACCGCGCACTCAAATTGATAACTTTGCCAAAATGTTCACTCATTGAAATCAGTTTTTCATCATTGTTATTTACCATCATTTTTTCGGTTTTTGTTAGGCAGCCGTCGCATGACATGGATGCTAATTGTGGACGTGCGATTGGCAATCCGCTGATTGGACTCGCGGCATTATCGGGTTAATCGTTGAGAACCAGGAAAATAAGATCCTTAAAGAGGATTAGTTAAAGCACCTGCCACGGTTATAGGGATCTAACACGGGAGGCAGGGGGATAGTGTTGTTGGGGGGTCGTATTATCTATTTTTATAACTTTTCTCGATTACAAATAAAGAAATAAATGTTTAAATGAACAATCAAAGGTTTTGGTCATATGACAAGTTCGACATTTTCAGTATCATTAAAATGCGACAATACAGGGTGCAGAAACAAAATTGTTTAGAACTTTTTACAGAACGCTTCAAGTGTAAAAATCTTTTATTCACTTGAAAACGCGTAAAAATGTCACAGAACTTATTACGCACCCTGTATGTATACATGTTTGCGTTCAAAAATAAGAGCGTTCAAGAACTGCGTTCATTTATCATTCACAATAAACAAAAAAAAAATGTGTTAAAAATTAAGGGGGTGCAAACAGCATTTTACCGGTGACAAATATTGAAGGAAAAATATAAACCCAGACAAACCACAACAGTACAGAAATAGCGGAAAAGGTGCAACAAAGCAGTACCGTTAAAAGGGTGGGAGAAGGCAATTATCGTTGGTGGAAAAAAGGAGGGAAGCGTGAAACGTTAGCAAAAGAAGCCAGAGCATGAGCGATATATGCAGGAAAGAAAAATAAAAAGATGTGTGGATTTCTACTGAGAAAGGAGTGCTGTCATGTTCAATCTTTCTGCTTACGGTACTCTCCACGAGGCACCATTGTTCTGGTTCTGGTGTTGTTCTGTTGCTGCGGCTTGTTATTGTCCCTTAGCCTGTTCGTATGGCTTAGGATTTTGACTTTAGACAAATCCTGTGGGTTTAGACCTTTTCGGCAAATACAATCTTTTGGTTTGGTCCTAGCCTGATTGGAGAGAATAGCGTTTTGTCATGCTTGGGGTTGTATGAGTTCGCTCAGAGACGAATCTCTAATTTCTGTTGAAGGATCTGCTGTTTCTTGCGACATAATTTTGGTCAATCGATAATGGTCAATTAATAGTACACAACTTGCACTGCTTAAAAATGTCCAAATGCACGGATGCATCAAAGCCATCATCTTCGCACTATGCAGCTTTTCTAGTTTTTTGGTTTGTTGGCGCCGAGCGGAGGAGAAGCCTTTAATGACGGTATATTCGCTCTTGCTGAAACTGAAAAGCTTATATTCAAACGAGGAGATTAATTCGCATAGACGAATTTGGTGGAGGGTGCGGATTTGCTAGCAGCAAGAAAGTCTAAAAGAGCTTCAGATGCTCCAATGGCGGATTCGCTCCTGTCTCTAGTTACGATAAAAGAAGGCATATACTCGTTTTACAACATAACAGTCTAACGTTTAAACCTCAATTAATTATGACCGATAAAAGGTGACACAGTAAACTTTCCACCAATCAAAACGGAACAAAACTGGTAGGATGTTACTTCTTGGTCATTTATCTTTAGACGTTTGTGTGTTATCCTTTATTAATAAATAAGGGAGAACGATCCAAACGTGTCTGCCCATCCGTCCGTGTGTCACAAAATTTCCAGACGCGAGTCGCCTGGGCAAATGCGGGTTATGTTAGCGGAGCTATTTACGTTTGCACGCGTTTCGCCGTCGCCGCGGACCGTCGGTTTTGCTACCGCGTCGGCACCTGAATTGGTGCTGCAAGCGCCAAATTGGTCACAGTTGCGGGTGTTTTTGGACTTTTTCCAATATGCCCAAAATTAAGAACCGAATAATATATAATTTGCAGTATTTCTGAATTTATGAAACTACGAAATCGGTGCGCTTATGTTTTTTTGGAAGCGCAAAGCGCCGACTTGAAACATATTTTGAAACAGAAAGCTTGCGCAATAGCGCGCACAGCCCCGTTGATCACTCAAATCATTACCAATAACTGTTTATTTAATCTTAGGGTGACTTCTATTAAATATTGAATTAATCGATATTTTGTCACTCCCTCTGTATGTCGCTTTGCACTAGACGTAAAAATTTGCATGCAGTGCCAATGGTAGATCCGATTGGCACTGCATGCGTTGTTGTGTGTGGTCGCTGGGACGGTGTGTTGTTGGTATTGAAACGCCCGTCAGAATTTACCTGAGCAGATATGTGATGGTACGTTTGTTTATGTTGCGAACGTTGTGAGCAGTTCATGCAGAATGCGTCTACTTGTATCTGTGAAGTTTAACAGTTTATTCAACGGCTGATTGCGTGTAGTCCGTAAAGTAACGACGGTACATATTATTTATTGGCGATGGATCTTCGGCCACAATTTATCTTGCGTTTGGGAATCGTACTTTGCAAACGGCCACCTACGTCTGTTGGTATCATAAACGCAAGGTGAATGCGAAGCTTACTGTTTGATATTGCTGTTAAAATCTTAAAATTCGAAAAAATTTTGCTGGTTGAAACGCTGGCGAGTGATATGCACTGTTTTAATCCAAAAAATAGTCGTCTAATTCTCTTATTTGAACTCTTCAGTTGAGTGTGGTCAGCGACGCAGAAGGATCGCTAATATTTACATACAACCACATTTGCTGTCATTACAAACGCAGGTTCATTTTGAGCCTTGCTTTCTTCAATCGCTTAAAGCCATAAAATTAAGTATATCAAGCGCTTTTTAACCGGTTGTATCAAATTTCCTCTGCGTGTGGTCGGCGACTTGACAGTGCGCGTTATTTGTGATTCATTTTGCAGCGTGTTGATATTTCAAGTCAGTTTTGCTTTAACTGTACCTTGTTACATATATTTGAGGCCAATCATGCCAATTCTGGCACGAATATTTGGTTCTTTTGTGTGTCCACACATTACACCGCGCCCGGCAGAAGGAAAACAACCTAGGAGGTACAATGTAGAATGCACCGATTACCCAGACGAGGGACAGCTCATTTGTCCTGAGTCGAGAGAAGCCACGGCCGTTAACGCAGCTCTATGTGCCCGAGTACGACAAGGCTATAATCCGTTCGAGGATCCAGAGAATTTCCGGTATTATGTGAACCCAAAGCACTTGAATTTCTTAGAAGACCAAGTGATGAGAGGCGTTAATATTAAACGGTATATCGCCATGAATAGACACAATGTGGTGGTTATGAAGAAAATTCTTAAACGTAAGTTATTTTCATTAATCAAAAATTAGAGATTCGTATGCATTGTTTTCAGAAGACGAAAAACTAGAAAGAGAACGACAGACGGAATTAGACCAACAGGAATTCAAGCGTCGAGCGGTAGAAGTGAGAAGGATCTATGACGCTCAACAAGCTGAAAGGCTGGCTGCCGGAGGAGCCGAAGCAGTTCAGGATGACCCTAATGTTGAAGTCGCAGGTGCTGCTCGAGCAAACGCTGCTGAGGAAGCCGCGAGACTTGCAGCTCAGCGTTCATCTCCTACTCCGGCTGACCCAGCTCCTCGTGTCGCTTCTGGACAACATTCCGGACAACGTGCTCGTTCCTCCAGAGGCTCTAGGCCTTCTTCTTCTGCGCCTGTTTCAACTCCTAGTGTTAATTCTTCGGCTAGCAGTGCTTCAACTTACCCGAGATCACCAAACGGCGTTGCGCAGGAGCATCCAGTAATGCCGTACGGACACCCTCCTTACCCTCCTCCACCACCTTATGGACATCCTCCTCTTGGATATCCACCTTATGGTTATGCTACCCCTCATCCTGGATACTCTCCCTATTCACCTCCAATAGCTCACGAACACCCTCCTTCTCCCGTTGGATATCCACTCTACGGGTATCCTCCTTATCCGTCCACACCCTATGGGTACCCTTCTTATCCATATCCACCTTTTTTTCCTTATGGACCACCTCATTCCGTACAAGCTACTGCTCAGATTTCTCCTGTAGCTTCACAGTCTTCACCTCAGCAGCCTCCCATTGAATATTCCTTACCTTCTCATAATAATGCTGAACCTAGACCTAGTAATGCTCCTGTCTCTGCCAAGAAACGCAGGATTGCCACTAGTTCTTAGCACTTTATGCTGAAAAAAATGAAACCCACAAGGCTACTCACCGAATTGCAGCCTACACGTCCGGTTTTATTAATTCTTCTTTTCGATCTCTCACTTTCTGTTAACTTGTATTTAAATTGTATCGTTCAAACTCGAAAAGTGTTCTATATGAACCACACATGGATTTAAAAAAGTTCATTTATAAAGTTTAAAGATACAATGTGATGCCAAGTCTTCAAGTTTATGAGAAAGCTCAAGCTGTTTTTATGCCAGTTAGTCATTGAATCACGTTTGTCTTCTGCACCTTGTTCTTGCGCTTGGCTTTTGGGTTAGCCTCTGAATAACATTCTTATTGGAAATAGACCGATTTGCGGAGTTTTCTACCTTGCTTCTTTTAGCTTCTTTAGCCGATGTTTGAATTGAAACCTGCCAAAAACATTATCATTTTTTCATTTATTTTTACATTTAAAATTGCTTTGAATAAAATTATAAATTTATAAATATGAGCTTTCCAGGCCGTAAAGTCGCTTATGCCGCAACTGCTTTTGTAAGTGTAGTTATAAGCTTTATTGTAAAATTAATCGGCTGACTATATCTAATACTTGGACTGTTGCAGCCTTCTTTACACTTTAGTTTTGCGCACATTGTTTTTATTCCCTGTGAGGTGCAAACGGCTGTTGCGTTTTAAAGCTTCTCCATGCATTGAGGATTATCTTTACTTTAAGACAGCAATAGAAAAATGTGTGGAAAATGCCGACGCCGGCCGCACTTGATATCGACTTTCACACCTTTTCCCGTTGCGGTTGCCTTTCTTAGCGTGGTCACAAACGAAATTCCGAGCTGTCCGTGCTTGCTTCATTTAACAGAATGCCAATACATGGACGGCACCTGCCCGTCCGCTCTCCTATATTGTGTTCCTAATAAGCGGCCTTCCCTCTGCCACTCCTAATCGAAAGCTTAGTTGCGTGTGTTTAGCGATAGCGCGGCGGTGCATGTTGTTGACGGCGGAAGCTCCTGCCACGACTCAGCTTGTGCCCGACGGACGTTACAACATTTGTCCGTGTTGCAGACTCACAACTTGGCGCGCTTATCTTGAAACTTGGTCAATATACAGATCTCATTTAATTTTCTTTACCGTGCTTCCGTAAATTTGAGCACTGAATTATTTTTTCTAATTGGACGCACAGCGAAGTTGAATTGCGCGTTTAATCGATAACTTAAAAAACATTCAATATAGGAACGCTGTGGCTTAAACGTAATTGTCCTATCTGTCAAGCCTTGAAAACTGTTCTAGCACCGATATGCGCATAGTTGTCAGCTTTGCGAAGAATGCGCTAGGCTTGATATTATAATCACATGGACTATTCACTAGTGTAAAGCGTATCACGTACGCTTGTGTTATTATGACAATAGCATCAGCTGTATGTTTGTAACGGAAATTGGCGGCGCTAGCATACTGCTTTTGTATTCGATGAAAAACAGCTTTCCCAGCCTACTCTTACTAAATGCGAATATTTATGAGTGGGTTGGCACAAATTGTCTGATTTTCTCTATTAGAAACACAGTAATTGCAAAAAAACTAAGCTAAATGTCTCCAGCTATGTCTCCGCTTATAAATTTCGTTTTTGATTAGACTAATTTTGTTTAACCCAAGTTTACAAAAAACTGATTATTGCAGTGTCGTTGATAGCCCTATAATTTTATCGACGTTTGTGTACCTTTTACGAAGTTAGCTTAATATTTCTTTGATTCCAGACCAAACATGCCTATCATACCTCGGATCTACCAAGGAGTCGTCCTTCCACACATCATGCCCAGGCTTCCGGACGGAGTAAAAATGGAGCCGTATGGAGTAGAGTTTCTAGGAGATCCCGGAGAAGGGCAGATCATCTTTCCGCCTGATGTACCGGAACCTCGTCCAAAAACTAGGGCACAACTATGCGAACGTGTGCGGACAGGATACAACCCGTTTGCGGATGCAACCAGCTCTCGTTACTACGTACGACCAAGCGTAGTAGAATTCCTTGAAGACAAGTTGGAACTGGGCGTCAACCTTACTGACTTTATCAACGTGACCCCAGGTAACGTTGTCGTGTTCAAAAATATAATAGACAGTGAGTGAAAATCAAATTATGTCTATCCACAACCAGAACCATTGCTTAGGTACCATAAAAGCAGATAAAAAGCAAAAGGAGGCCGAAGAGAAAGCTGAACAGGCTAGAGCTGCTCGTGACAAAAGGGAACAAGAACTGGAAGAATATCGAGTCCGCCAGGAATGCCGAGCTGCAGCTGCTAGGGCTAAGGCTGTTGCCGAAGCCGAGGCTGCTGCTAGAGCTGAAGTTGCTGCTGAGGAAGCCGCTAGAGCTCGTTCTTCACCGACTGGCTCAGTTTGTTCCGTCGATCGCAATGCCTCACCTGACTCGCGTCTTTCAAGCGGCGGCTTTGGACACCAACCGCCTCCAGCTCCTTATGGACATCCCCCTGCTGGATATGGGCCTTATGGCTATGGACCTCCTCCTCCCGGATACGCTGCGTACCCGCCTCCACCACCTCATGGGCATCCCCCTGATATTCGCCTTACGGATACCCACCCTATCCGTACCCTCCCTACGGCGGATATCCTCCATATTCTCCTTATGGACCTTCTCACTCTCCTCACTCTGCACAGACTGCTGGACAAGCTACTCCTGGAACTCCGCAGCCTGCACCTCACCGGGCTTCACCTCAGGAGGTTACAGTTCAGCAGGTTCCGGTTCGAGAGACTGCAGCTGCCCGATCTCAACTTCGAACTCACCGGCCTGCACCTCAGGCTCAGCCTCAAGCCAATGAAACTCCTGCTTCCAAGCGACGCAAGACTCGTTCCCAGCGGCCTCACATTGAAGATGAAAGTCTTCGTTTGCCAGCTGTGACCGTGCAGGCTTCTCCAGCTGCTCGCAACAACCAGAATCAGCTTCAGCGTACTTACCCTCCTGTCCCACCGTTCAATGGTAATCCCCCGAAGCCGTCATCCTCATCTCGCAGGACTCCTCCTACAAAGACCTGCAAGTCGACGACGTGCACCCACAAGTGCAGCAAGCTCGAAGACCCTTTTAAGGATCCACTCAAAGACACTGACAGCCGATTCAAGATAATTAGTAAGTCAAAATCAAAAAACTGTTCACTAGAAGTCAATTTTAAGCTTCACTCCTTTCCCTCAGTTTGAGTAATGAACAAGATAGCGAAATTGACGCAAAGAGCGTCATGGCAATGATCCTTGGAGACTGCGCGGCCACATGTAAGAAGATCAAGATAGATCAGAAGGAAAGACAACGGGATAAACGTATAAATGCAACCGCTCAAGCGAGGTCTGAACAAGAAGAGATGGATGATGAACCAATTGTTGTTGAACCGCAACCGGTGGAGGAGGAAGAGGTCATGGATACTGAAGAAGACATCGAAATTTTTGAGCCAGTACCGGTGAAGACCGAGCCTCATAGGTAATCCACTCTACTTTCTCCTTTTGCAGCGCAGTACCTGTGCTGCACTCTGTCATTCCTCATTTTGTTTTCTTGCCATTTTCGCTTTAATCTCAATTCCAATGCATTTAATGTCCATATCCTAGAAGTGCTTATTCTTAACTTACAACTTTTGTAATCTTGTCCACCTTTATAAAAAGCAGTATCTTTTGATTCTATATAATATTGAAAGTTCATCTTAAATATGATTCTCTTTCTCTTCCCCGTGCATTCGATATTCAATGAATTAACCGGAATGAAACTCATTACGTACAATAAACCCGTAGTGTAATGAAATCCTAACATGTAATCGTTGTGCTCTGTTTTCACCCATAAGGTATTCAAAGTCTCTGCAACTTGTAGTCTAGGAATAAAATGTAATGCAGTAGTTGAGATCTGTATTTGTTCATCTGTGGTAATTTGTAATCATAAAAAACGAAATTGTCAATTTTTAAGAGCTTTTGACAGGTAGCCGCAGAATGTTGCATGAATCAGCCAAACTCGTCCAAAATTACATTGGCTTCAAAAAATATCAAACAAAGATTGACAATGCGCACCTAGTTGAGTTGTTAGAAGGTATTCCAAAGTCAAATCTAAGGCTATATTCAAAGCATATAAGATGCGGAAGAAATAACTCTTATTATAACAAGTCACAAATATACGTAAATGTATGATTTCACATCAGACGCCTTTCTAATATGAACTGAATTTCCATTTTGCCCTTTGCGAACCTTTTATTTAACCATCAACAAAACGTTAAGCCTTGATACAGACAGACGTGTTCCAGTTCCACTTGTAGCCTGCGCTGCAAACACAGGTCATGTCACCATTTACACGTTCACAGGCAGAGCTTGCTGGGCAGTCCATGGGTTGGGTGTACATTTGATTGTTGACGCAGACGTTCTTCTTCGTGCAGTTCTCAGTCAGCCAGCTCTTCATCGGAGGCTGAACGTCGCAAGGGTTCATCGGTCCATCGCACTTGGCCACACGCTCCTTGAGCACTTTGATGAGGTCCAGAAGCTCGCTGGTCAAATAGTTGATTCCGGAATCTTTGTCGTAGATTCTGAAAAAGAATTTTAAAAGTTGTATCACAGGCTTCAAGTTTTACTTGCAGTCGCAGTCACAGGACACTACTCCGGCGACAAAAGCTACAAAGATGACAACGTTCATCATCATGAAACGAACCTTACAATTTTGAATAGTCCTCCTCAACCCCACACAGTTTTATAGGCTTGACACATGCTTGAATCGTGGCACTTTTCATCATCATGTGTTCAAACAGAAAGGGCGGATTTCCGAGTTCTCAATCTGATCAAACAGTATAAAAATGCAATTTACATTTTTTTGTATAAATCAACAATAAGCGGACCTCAGTTTCTGTGACATTTTGTGCTTTAAGCACTTAATCTTATCCATTACTTTAAGTTTCTTATAGGTGAAGGTGGGTCTGGACAGACAACAACCTGTTCTCACAGCGTTTCATTTTGTTTCCAAATTCCATTTCACCGATTATGAATGAGGGATTCTGCTTGATCATCTGTCCATGTTTGCTGTGCCATCCATCTCATTTGTGCCCATTTTTATTGTGCCACATAAGCGCATGACATAGAACTGCATAAAAGGGGGATAACCAGGATTGACTCATCATTTACACTGTTCCAGTCTCAAGCATGATCAAAGCTATTCTTGTTGTCGCTCTTTTCTGTGGGCTTTCCCAGGCATTCCAGCAATGCAAGGGCAATGAAAAGTACGTCTTCACATTTAAGTTTTTTTCAGTTTGAAATGTTTAGGATTACCGACAAAGCAACCGGAAAGAAGTACACGCCTCAGGAGCTTTTGACCCTATCCAAAGAACTCCAAGGAAAGCTTCTCGCATGTGGCAACACCAAAAAACAAGACTGCGACACTATGCCTCCTCTTAAAAGCTGGATTTCTGACAACTGCACAAAGAAGAATGTCTGTGTGAACAACAAGAAGTACGAGCAGCCGAACGCGTGCAATGAGAACGCCCACTGTGGGTTTGAAAATGAGATGATGACCTGTGTGTGCGACGATGGATTCAATTGGAGCCAGGAAAACTATGCATGTGTAAAGGCATAAATGTAAAATCTCTGTTAATTACGCAAGTGTGATGTTTAAAAATTCACAACAAGCATTTTCTGAATACACATTCTCACCATCACTGAAATCCAATTTTTTGCATTTTAGGCGATTTAGGGGAGCATCTTATGACAATAGTCAAAACGAGCCAATTTAAAGTAAGAGCTTTTATTTGTTATAGATGACTGAAGAACGCTTATCTGGATTGCTTTTACCGCTATTACAAAAAACCCTTTTTAGTAAGTGGAGATAGAAAAGAAAAGTTAAATCTTTAAGTGTGCCAACCTGAAACACTCATTTTACATATGAGCTTGGAGCCAGTTTTTTGAACATTAAGTTATGTTGTTGAAATCACAGTTAGGTTAGGAATCATGGGAAATTTAACTTTGCACATTTGTGTATCCTGTAAAAACTTCATATTTAAAAAATCAATTTTTTCGAAAGTTGGTACTGAAAAAAAAATCTGACTTTTGTTGAGCATGCACAAATAAAAGTATGCGCATAAATGCCATCGCATGACAAGCAGGTGTATGTTATAAAACACAAATCATTCTTTTTCAATTCATGACTCATAGAAAAAATTAATCCTTTATTCCGCACTCTCCAAACCATCCGTTCAATGAACAGTACAATTAAATGGGTGTGTCCAACCAAATACCTCTCTTTATCACGAGTACATTCACCAACGCACGGTGGCTAATCCATGTTAATTCCCTTCTTCTTTTCAAAATTTTGTTTGCTTGTAGCTTTGAAAATCCCCGATTGTTTTCTGCCGTTTCCACATTTTTGGCGCTTATCACCTCACGCGCACTGATACTATACAAACAGTCGCACCTTTGCTGCAACACAGCGGCACTCATTATTGCCGACTTTGATCTTTTCTTTTTATGTCCTCCGCTTTGCCTTTGTGCCGTTGCGTAGTAGAGGAAGAAGGGCCGCCGATGGGCAACAGCTCAGGGAAGCAGGGACCGGCGCGCGACGTCACCCACCCCCGGTGAGGAGCTGCAAAAGAAGCGTTCGCGCCGACAATGTCCTCAAATGCCAACCGTTGCGCTATCATTAAAATGCGCTTTAACGATAACGAAGCCGCGTCTACTTGCCCGTGCGGAGCGACTAATATTTGCCGAGACGCGTTGACAAATTTGCGGAGTGTTTGGAGCAATCCAAATGCTACTCCGATGCATATTGAGTCTGCTGGTTGCTGCGGCCTTTTCAGGTTTGAACAAGGCTTATCTATAACTCATATTTTTGCCAATTTTAGTTCAGGCGAATTCAAGGTGTACGAGTTTTTCTGTTTTTCTTCGGCAAGAACATAATGACCCACATGGACAGATTTGGGCAGATGTTGTCGTCAGACCGTACGTAGAAGAGCTAATATTGGTGGGACTAAGATGGTTCAAAACAACTGGACCTGCAAAGATCTTTGAGGTTTGGGCTGTATCCAAATATCGTGATGGACAGAATTATGTTTTGGATGAACAATCGTAAGTTTAATCAAATCGCTTAAAAATGTAAAAAATGGTTTTTTAAATGGCAAGTTAAAAATAGTCGCGCTAGACGTAAGTTTCACTTTTGGTAAAGCTGCTAACAAATTGACTTTTTCAAATAAATGATTATTTACGTTGCCAAACTCAATTTAAAACTAAAGCATAGCTTCACTTATATTGAAGTCACTCGGATATAATGCTATTTTACGTCATTTTGACGCACAAGTTTAAGTATATTTGTTTGGTTGTGCCTCAATTAAAATAAATGATTCAAAATAAGCATTTCCATTTTTAGGTGGCCAATAACAGGCTTCGAGAACACTCAGAAAGTGATCCCCATCAAGAACCCGGATCATCAGTTTTCCGTCTACCTGAACACTTCTCTCGGCTACATCAGCGTGTTTCACTCCCAATTCGTCAACGGAAAACCTCAAGTCAACATCCCCAAAAGATCATGTTTAAAAATGGGCTACGAAAACGACGCAGCAAGTGCTTGCATGTGCTGCGAGAACGAAAAACCAGCAGCGTTCTGTCCTGAAGTCGTCGAAAACGAGTCCATGGCTTGCAAGGCTTTTCAAGGCACAATTAAGATGAGGAACTTCTCGGGACTGTTTTATGGAGTGTACAGGCTTGACCGAGATGGCTATTTTGGAACTCAAGAAATGGATATTCTGAACAATCCTATTGGTCATCTCATCCAGTCAGCCGTCTTCTTCGATGGGAATGCGGCAGAACCTGAAGATAATGGGTAAGTTAAAACAGATTTACCCAATAATCTCAATTTTTAGGTGTAAAGCCAACTGCTGGTACAAGCTTCCAGCAAATCTTTATGCAACCACCCACATACGCGTAGACATAAATCTTCTAGGCTTTCTGCTAGACCTTCCTGTAGCTGAATTCTACGTGGATCAGAATCAGCAAGCCTATAGGAATGGAAAGCATGACACGTCAGCTCTGTACAGCCCATTGACGCCTTGTCGGAATCGTCAAGGATCTTGGGATGACTGGCCTAACTGCCTCTGTTGCTACAATTTTCTAATGGATAGTCCGTGCAGTGATCCCACTACTAATATGCCTACGCCTCCTACAGGTACCTCTAAAGCCTGTTTTGTAACTGTAATGCTAAATTTCAGAATTCACCAGCATTGAGCCAATCACCACGAAAACGACCACCGCAACGCGTAAGTAAAAAAATGCACCTATAATAATAATTTTGTGTTTTAGCCGTTCCGACAACTCTGAGCACATTGTTATCAACGACTGGTAAGTATTATGTAGTTGGGATTAGCTGTCAAAATCCTCGTCGGAATCTAACGACCAATGGATTAGTCTTATCTTTGCTACCTACCTAATGTTTGGTGCACGGCGCTTCTATGTGCAAACAGGCTAAACCTCTTCTTTGTGTTTACGGTGTTTTGCTTTTTCAGGAAGTACGAAGGTCACTTCAACGACAACAACGAGCACGACTTCGACGGTTTCTACAACAACCACTCCTGTGACCACAACAAGGACCCGTGAACCAATCAGTAAGGTTCAAAAAATACATTTTAAATGTCTTTTTAGTAGTCAGTCAGTGTTTTTCTCACAGATTAGGGTGTTAGACATAGCGTTAAAATAGCTTAAGTAGAAAAACAAACTACGCAAGCAGACTTTTGGAGACATCACATATTTTTACTTCTTTGTAAAAACCCGACGTTAATGTCGTGCACACAACAAGCAGTAAAAAATAGAATTTAGCCACGAGGCCTACGACAACAACAACGACAACTACAGCAAAGCCTACTACTTCTACCTCGACGGTGAAGCCTACCACGACGACTACGACAGTAAAGCCCACTACTTTCACAACGACCACGTCAAGAACTACGACGACAATGACACCCACGACCGTAAAGCCTGCCACCACGCTTAAGCCAACGACCACATCCACGTCCACTACCACTACGACGACCTCAACAACGCCAAAGCCGACTACGACTTCCACGACAAGTACCGCCAAGCCTTCCACAACCACGTCTACCACCTCGGCTTCGGCCACGACTACGACAAGCAAACCTAGGACGACTACCTCCACAACAACGACGGTGAAACCTGCTACGACTTTGGCAACAACTGAAACGCCAGCCATTCCCCTGTTGACCACGACAGTGGCTCAAACAACGTCGACAGCTATTTCCACAACTAGCACGACTACCAGAATGCAACCCACAACAACAGTAACGCTATCCACAAACAGTGTTTCTAGCACTAGGTTAACGACCATCTCGACACTTCCAACTACAACGTCTACGGTGTCATCGAGTACTCAAGAGCCCACGGCGTCCACTTCAACAACTCCGATCATAACGTCAACGTCTACTGTAAATCCTACTTCGACGAGGACTACTCGGCCAACAACAACCAGTACTACTACGCTAAGCACTACTCAGTCAACTACAACTTTATCAACGGTTCAACCGACAATGACTAGCATTGTGATCCCAACAACGACAACCGCAACCTTATCAACGTCTGCATCCACGATGTTCATAAGTACGACCAGTCCGAAGCCAACTTTGTCCACAACACCAACGACGACATTATCTACTATCAGCTCTATTTCGCCTTCGATAACGATTTCCTCAACAATCCCATTCACGTCTCTGCTGATAACTTCTTCGAGTACAAGCACTGTGTCTCCTACTACAAGCTCCTCTATTCCAACGACGACGACGTCTATAACCAGTACAGTCCAGGCTACAACAGCCAGCCTACCTACAACGTCGACCCCAATGACAAGTAATAGCTTCTGCCATGTAAAATTTAACAGCAACTTGAGAAAACAGGTTCAACCCTACAACGCTTAATCAGGTCTTAAAGATTAAAAACATGGTTACCTTACAAAAACATAAGTCTAAGCATTAATTTAGCGACCGCGCTAATAACTCTAAATTGAGTGCAATCAAGGTTGTTAGGGCCGAACTGTTGAAACAGCGAATTTGATTCTATCAATACATTAAAGTAATTATTTAAACATGCTTGATTATAACACTTCAATTTTAGTTATGGTACCTTCTACATTGACCTCAAGGTCGACATCGACAACTGTAAGCAATACAGTTACCACAACAACAAGTTAGTGATTTCTCTATTTCATATATTATTTATAGAACCTAGAAGAACCGTGACTGTCTCTACAAAAACCTCCGAACGAACTACTTTGTCGTCCAGTCGAAAGAGTTCAGCTGTGACGTCTTCAAGTACGGTTACCACGTCCGAGGTATCCACTCCTTTGACTACACCCACACAGACCACAAACAAGTCAACAACCACAGGCAAGAATTATTAATAATTTTAATGATAAAAGTTCAGATATCACGACAACGACGTTCGCTGAAAGCATATTATGCATGGATAACCCAGCTTGTTCAGGATTGTACAACATGTCCCACGTATGCTACCTTCAAGTAGCTGCAAGATGCGAAAACACTTTTTTTAGAGTCCGATCACGTCTAAGAATATTCATGCGATTGTCCACAACGTGACCGACAACATCAAAAACCGAGCTGGAAATCTTACTGGAGATGATATTTACTACTTGTCCCTAATCATCAAGAAGATCTCCGAGGCTGGCCCTCTAACGGATAAGGCACGCCAACTCTCATATTTTGTCTAACATCAACTTTCAGATTTTTGATGAAGTCGCGAACGTTATAGACCTGATGCTTGAAGCCAGAGACGATCAGTTCCACAACAGTGACCAGCACAGCAAAAGTAGCACAGAACGGTAAAGCCACAGATACGTCTAGTCTAAGAAAAGTTAGAATTTAGCATTCTAGATAGTATAGGTGTAATGCTAAAGAGCTCGAATGACTCTGTAAATTTTTTGACTGGCAACAATCTGGCTTTGGCTGCTCACAACCCTGACTGTTCTGGGAGCACCACAGAAAACGACAATGGATTAGCTGACTATCTGACGCGGTTTGACTACGTGAGCAAGAAGAAGCGAGAGAAGACAAACCCATCGGCTTCTATTACGATTCCGCTGAGCACTATTTGCAAGGCTAATGGTAAATCATGTTTATTCGAGATTAACAGTAACAGGGGCGGGCGCGCTATTGCGCGACAGTATTTTCTTTCAATCAAAAATCTTTAGCGCTTCACACTTCACAAATTTATATTTTGTAACAGCCTCGGTGCTATTGGTGCACAAAAGCGCGCTTGAAACCTCCAAATTTTTACCGTTGCTCTTCTCCCGCCGCTCGACACGGCGCGCGAAACCAAGAAACTCAAGGCGACAGCGAGAAGCGTGCAAAAGCAAGCGCCGCCACTACCGTAACCGGCGCTCACTCAATCAAGCAACTCGGCAACTCGGAACTGAAACTAAGAAAAAAACGGAATGATGCATTAATTTTTTACATACCTAAAACGTTTTTACTAAGACTGTAGGCCTCATGTGCTCTTTGAATGAAATTGCATTTTCAATTTAAAAAATGGTTTTTAGTAATGAAAATTGACTTTTAGTGGACCGAGTCTACTACGCCATTTACCGTAACACCAAGCTGTTCATTCCGGCCGACCAACAATCCAAAAGAAGAAAACGGTCAGCTCAGGAAGAAGTCACTCCGCCACCGAAGAATCGCTGCAAACACGGCAAATTTATGAAAGACGGACGGGTTCTCGCTGCAACAGCTTTGAGCACATATAACGCCAATTTCAAAGAAGTCAGCTTTCACGAGGACCCTGACAGCAAAAGTCGTTCTACAATGGCTGTGATTTCTTACTCTAACAAAGACGTAGGTAGACGTTACTTCAAGCAAGAGTAGGTAATTTGAGTTTAGAAACAGCAACCGCTACATGGTAAGTTTGGCGTCTCATGGTGGAAGCAGTCGAATTACTGGTCACATCAGCTATGTGAGGTTCAGACCACGTCTGAGAGATATGAGGCTTATTGCAACCATTTAACGGACTTTACGCTTATTGTGGTGATCAGGGTTATTCTCAGCGCAAATGAATGACAATTTTTAGGATGGGTTGCTAACTGAACCCTGTTTGTGCGATCGACACCTTATTGTCCTCGGCTACGTCATGGGTGCCTGTTCCCTACTCGGATTGCTCTTTCTCGCGGTTTTGTACAGCAGTAACTAGTAAGATATTTATCAAAAGCCCTACTTTAAAATATAATTTCAGCATGAGAATGCTTCGAGAAATGGAACTGATCAAAACGTTACGTGGAAACCCTTCAGCGACTGCTGATGACGCCGTCAGTCTGCTCTACATAGTCACGATGTTCATGTTCTATCTGTCTTTCACGTTTTTCTCAGACAGGGCCGTGGCTGGAGATGCGTGCAACGCGTTTGCTGGAATCAACTATTGGTTGCTGTTAAGGTAACTGCCCAACTTCTGGTGTAGGGTCCTCGTGTATTTTAGCTGTCTCACCTTCACAATATGTCAAGCGCTGAGAACTCTGAAGGTGTTCGCGTGGAATCCTATAGCTGAGAATATTCTGTATTTCATTACCAAGGACTTCATCGTCGTTGGTCTCTCTTATGGTAAGTAAACTGCAACTTTCCACTGCTACAGTAGCATCGAAACTCAGTAGCTTCCAAAAAGAAAACCACAACGGTTGGGGTACTCTGTAAAAATGCATTATACAGACACAATTCAAGAGCAGGGCGGCGTCTAAGCCATCTTGAATTTGTTACAGGGGACACTGACAGAGTTTTACCTTAAAGTACTTTGCATACTTAAAGCCTAAATTTCTGAGACATTCAAAACGCACCTAAAACCTTTTAGCTAACTTTGACGCACTTGTGCTCTAGTTTTGTTTTTAGGGGTCTCATCCATTGTCGTCATCATATTCGCCGTCGTAATAACCGACTTCTTCAAACGAGAAGATGACTAGTACGTTATTCTAGTCATCATGCTTCTCACACTGTCTATTTCAGTTGTTGGATCAGACCTGACTATGTAAAAGTCAGCGTGGTCGTGCCACTATCCTTATTAGTGGCTTGTGGTTTCATCTGCTTTGGATTAATAATATTCAAACTGTTTCCGAACTTCCTACGTACTCGTCGATCACAGCGGATGTCTTCCAGAGCAGTAAGTCTATCGTTCATGTATCTGTATTGTTAATATTCAGCTTCACCGGACGAAAAACTACCTGGCACGGAAAATAGTCGCCATTCTTCTAATGCAGTTCACGCTAGGCATTCCATGGGTATAACTCGCCCAATTCTATATTCCTGCAATTTGGAAATTTAGGTTTTTCAATATCTGACTCTATTCGCTCCGGGCGTCACTGCATGGCACTATGTGTTCACCATTGTTAATGGCTCCCAAGGAGTGTCGCTATTCGGACTCTATCTCTATCGAAGAATACTTCTACAACGGCAGAAGCGAAGATCAAAGAAGCTTGCAAGTTTACACGCGAGTGGGAGTGCTCGGGAAGAACGACAACGAGCGCAGCATCACTTTTATGAACATTTTGAGTCTTAAGATCATCGTGGTGAAATTGTCTGTACATATTCTAGCTTTAAGGAATATACTTGAATTCACAGTAAACGCAACTAAATCTGTTCGTTCAAAAGCAGATATTCTTTTAAATTGTAAATTCACTTGCGCCAGTTTAGTCTCAGATTGTCATTATTTAACTTAAAAGGTCCAAGCCTTTATACAACCCACAAATTGGTGTTTAAAAGGTAGTTCTGCTAACCAAAAAGGTATAGAAGCTTAAATTTATCAGACTGCCGCAGCGGAACTTTCCTAGATTGCCTCAGAGACGCCGCAGCGGTGACTCAGCGGCATTTTTGTAATCCTGCTGCAACAACGTCTAAACAAGCCTGTTGCATTGGCATTTCAGCTTCACAGGCCACTGATGTCAAGTTGTCTTAAGTGGCAGTGTTGCTCGTTTCGTCATAATGACACGAATGCGGAAATAGCTGCCCGAGTTCAGCTCGCTCTTAAGCCTTCAAGTTTGTCCCGGTTTACCAAATAGTCCAGTTGAAAGAGCAAACCGTTAGTGCCTAACAGAAAAGCTAAAACGCAAATGAATTTATTAATAAATCACTGTGGATTCAATGAGTTCGTGAAGAGATGCAGTCGTCTTGTCGACCTTCTGTGTACACGAAGTAATACATTATTAGAAACATCAGAAAGCTGAGTGGGTAGAACACACGGCAGAAGTTGTCGAGATACCTAAGTTACGTTACAATGTGTTTAGCCTGCATATGATAACCTACCTCCCAGTCTTGTGGTATCTAATCGCCTTGCTCATCATTGAGTCGCGCGCTTCCTGACTCACCTCTGACCTCTTCTTAGTGGCCCATTTTCGCTATAATCAGACATTCGTTATTGTGAATTTTAGAAGAAGTGCACTCACCAATTGGCTTGCACGCTTGTCAAAGCCAATTACAAAAAGCGTCTGCAAAAGTGTGAAAAAGACGAAACCTGTGATATAGCCAAACCAAAGGTCAATAGCCTAAAATCAAAGTTTTAGGGAAATTCTCTAGTGGATTAGATGTGCCTTGAGATAGGATACGCTGGGCAAATGTTCGCGAGCTCCGGCAGACTCAGTTGACAGTGTGAGGAGCACGGTAATGGCTACACCGATTCGTCCCTCCATAAATTCTTCGGGAAGCCATACTCCGACCCATGAGAACATAAGCGCCAGGGACGTGGGAATGTAGGTTTGGGCAATGTGGAAGCCGACGTCGCGTTTCAAGCGGAAGATCGCTCGCAGACAAGAGAAATCACCAGAAATAGTATCAATATAAACTGTGAAAGTCATGAGGCACGCATGAAACACCGAGCTCACTAGTACTGAGGCATGAATTTGTTTGGACTGAGTGAGTGATAATGGCGCAAAGAATTTTCTCTTCGAATTTCGAACAAAAATGCAGTCATTATAGTAAGACAGTACCTACCCACGGAAGTTTCATGTGTCAATGAGGTTATCTTAATCTTTCTGGTGTCAATGACATCTTGAAAACCGTTACCCGTAGAAAATCTTTAGTTTGCCGCACTGATGCAATTTTTAGCCTTTAAAAGATTCTAACTTTACTGCTGCGACACCTCAGTGGCACTTTTCCTAATGTGCCGCTGTGGCGCCTCAGCGGCTTCCTTTTAATCTTATGAAAAGTGTCACAGCGGTGCCCCCGAGGCACCTTTTCAAGCTTAAATATGTGACACCTTTCTACATTTGCCTCAGCAATTCGTCAGTCATTAGCTGTCCATTCAGCCTTGCAAACATTGAACATTTGGTACTTCGACGTCTTGATGGCACATTTGCGAGCCTGTCGTACGGCCTCCCACTTCACACATACCCAACTTCCGGCTTCGATTACATATCCCAGGCTCGTATCGGTCAATGTACAACTCCGGCAACTTGACGTCTGGATTCTTGTCGATGGCGTCGTGCTTCTTTGTGAACCATTCGAAGCGGACGGTCTCGATTGGGTAAGCGACTAAAATACACCATCATCGAGCAATGTATAACATAAACGTGCACCCACAAGACTTGATCTGAAGCTCGCAAGTCTGCTTGTCGTGGGGGTATTTGCAGAGGACCAAGTTGCACGCCGGCTTTAGCTTGATCCTAAACAACACACGCGTCACATAAGGACTGATAGAAGAGTGAGACCTAGTCTCGTAAAGCACCAACCCATCAGGGAATATGCGCATCAAGAAATTGAGAAATGTGACTTCGTGGAACTCGGCTTCTTTAGCGTTCGCAAAGAATGGGTCCGGTCTCCAAATCCGTTCCAAAATCTCTTCTTCTTTTACGAGGATCGGCTTGTCGAAGGGGTTCGCTAAGCGCGCGTCTCGCCATCCCATCATTAGGTATATGTCCATGTCGTAATCCTGAAATCGTGAAATTAGACAAACTGCTGGTTATTTGCTCGATCAAAACGCGCCGAACAAATCCTCACGTTGATCAGGTTCCGCTTGACCTATCAACAATCACAGAAATTGTGCTACGCGGTGTCACGCGTGTCCCGAAGCTCTTCCCAAGCATCCCTTGATTGTACAGACAAAGTAGCCACATTATTTAGCCCCCAGCGGTCCTTAAGCCAGCCGCATGTCTAGCTTCAACTCACTAGAGAGACACAGCGGCGCTTCCGTGGCCTTTTGAAAACGTTTCAGTTGTCTGAAAGGCATCCAGAGTTTGCGGCTGAGGTGCCACAGCGGTGTCTCAGCTTTTTCTCCGCCGCTGAGGTGCCAGCACCTTATAAACTGCCAATTTCGTTTAAGGGGCATTAGAGGTTGCCACAACACTGCCTCCGCGGCACCTTAACTGAGGCCCAATTCCGCATCCAGTTTCCTAAGCCAGTGGACAAAAAATATCGATGAATACCCACTAAAACATGACTTTCTGGTTACGAAGGTCGTCATAAACTGTTAGGCGTGAGAACCCAAAAGTCAGTTTCGTCCAGATTAAGCCAGTGGCCAGATTCACCAGCACAGAGAAACGCTTCATCGCAAACTCGGGAACCGAGCCGCTTCTAGCTAGCTTCCCGTTTTCCGCGCGTACTCGAACCGGAAGCTGCCGTTTCGACCGAATCGACTGTTCTTTTACAAAAATAACTGTTGAAACAGGCTTTCTTGAGTCAGTCGGCAATGGTTGAAGCGGGAACAACTCGTCGTCAACCGAAATATGTGGCTTCCTATCTCTGGCGCCGATATTAAAGAGCGAAAAATGCCGGCAAAAAAAGCGCGAACCTCTCTCAAAACGTGCTACGGACACTGCGATGCGACGGAGCACGCCGCTGCTTGTTCCGTCGGTTTTCCGCATCGGGAAGCGGCTGAAGCCATCGGCCCTGCGGTTTGTGAATAACGGGAAACGCGACCGGTCAACGGTCGGGGAAGACCGTGAAGCCCCCAAAAAGCGATTCCTATGGGATGGCTTTTCGCACATTCCTGGATACGGTCACAGGATTTTCATTTCAAATGCTCAGTCTGTCCAGGCTCGAAATCATAACCAGTATGTCCCTGAGAATACAATCGTCATTCCGAACGATGGCCACGACCTTTAGAATAATACGTCAAAACCACCGTCAGAGCATGGGCCATCGGTCTAGGCATTCGTCGGAAATCCCAAGAAACGTTGTTTCCTGGTTTCTTGGCCCGCCGTCATGCGCCGAATACGCTCCTAACAAAATGCTCCCACGAAATTGACAAAAAATGGATCACGTAAGTAATTATCTCACGGCAGTGGATTTCGCAGTGTATACTCTATTTCAAAATCTTCTTCCGATTTTTTCAGCGCGAATTTCAACGAATTTCAACTTTCCAAATTTCTGAAAAAGCGGATGCTAAGCGCGATTACAGTAGGCGCGTTCAGACACGGAGGTTATTCCGCTCGGGACCCAGGTTGATCAAAGTCAAACTGCATCCTGATCTAGATGCTTGCGTTCTGCTTGCTTGCGCAATAGAATAACGATAGAAGAACGATTAAATAGTGCAATTATAGTGAAATAATGACGAAATAGCCAATATTAGCCATGCGGAACGAACAAAAGACCCTTTTTACAGATTTTATTACATTAAAACTATTACTCCTCACCACTAGACCAATCTGACTCAGATTCGCGCTTCAAACGCGGGTACAAAGATCGAGGAGATGGCGTCGACGGAGGACTCATTTTGCGAGAAGAAAACACGAAGATTTGTCCGCGAAACGCAATAAATCCACGCGCCACGCGAATCGAGCGACTTTCCCTGGCTACTACCGCATTCCAGGGTCCCGAGCGGAATAACCTCCGTGTCTGAACGTGCCTACTGTAATCGCGCTTCATCGCTTTTCAGAAATTTGGAAAGTTGAAATTCGCGCTGAAAAAATCGGAAGAAGATTTTGAAATAGAGTATATTTGGCAAATGCACTCGCGCAGTGGAAGGGAAATGCGCCAGGACAGTCGAACAGAACCGAAAATAGAGGCTCACCATTGTAGACGTTTGAAAGTTCGACATCGACTCAATATAGATTCCAAATCGCACGACCACAGCGCTTCCCTGAAACACAATCGGCGCCGAAAACGGGTCATACTGATTCTTGTTCAGCACCGGCAGAATATAGCTTCCGCCCAGCGTCCGAACGGAGCCATTTGTACGGCTAAGAATCTCATCGACATCCGTGTCGTTTCTCAGCTTCTCCGCGAGTTCCGTGAGGTTCACGCCGGCAGCTTCCAACGCGGTGATGTTGACTCCAATTGGTCCCTCAATGTCAACTCCTGAAAGCGCGAAATAGGTGTTAAAAGAGGGGATTCTGCTTACCGTCGAACGCACTCGCGTTGAATTCGTCGATCGCAGTGGGAACATAGTCGGCGCAGATTCCAGGGAGGTAGAGGATCACCTTCTCGTGCCGCCTGAATTTCTGCTGGGAGATGTTGAGCTTGAGAAGGTAGGCGGCTTCGTAGGAGGCGATTTGGAGCTTGGGGCTGAAACACGGGAATAAATTCAGAACACAAAATCAGCGCGTTATCGCAACAAGTGGCGCCAAATGTGGTGGGAAACATCCTCATGTTGTTAAAATTCCGGTGCCTAACTTCAGAGTAGCTCCGCAGATAAAAAGCCAAGCAATGCGGTTGACCCGTCCTGACTTTAACGGAACCAATATTGACGGAACGAATGGGCTTAAAGCACGCTTATTGCTGCCTAATATGGCGCGAAAACGCAAGCGTTTGTCTCCAATTGAAAGTCAGTAGCAATAAGCCGGCGCTCGTGTGAAAATGAATCCATTTTTATGCGCATTTTCGAGGCACACATTTCGATAAAAGCGCAATGCAAGTTCCGATCAAAAATGAGCCTTCAGCTTGCATATTTCTTCCATATCCACGTGCATTCGTCGCAAATGAAAGTGAGCCTTCGCTCACACCACAACACACGTACTTTTGAGGTGCGCGCATCAAAAAAGCCCAATTTCAAAAGTCAATCAAAACAAGATTTCATTTACATTTTCGAGGCGCATTTCTCGATAGAAGCGCCTTGGGTCCGGGCAAAAATAAGCCTTAAGCGTGCATGTTGCATCCTAATATACTCGCGTTCATTGCAAATAAAATGGACATTTCACAAAAGACGTACTTTTGAGGTGCGCGGGTCACAAAAGCACATATTTCCGAGGCTGAAAGGTCGCGCACCACAGTCTTGCCTCAAAGGAACTACTATAGAATTCCACAATCTCACCACAATACACCCACAAGCAAAGCCTCGTTCCAACCCCGGAGTCAATAGCAATTCGAAATTCGCGCGTTTCAAAAATACATTTTCGTTTCGGGATTAGTCGTAAATTGGCCCTTTTCGTTTGTGGTCTACGAATACATAGTTCTGAATGTGCCGATGTCATTTTGTGAGCAAACAGAATCGCACAATAATCGTTTGCGCATCGGCACATTCTGAACTATTCTTAGCACACATTCCATGCCTCGACAACACCATAGTCACAAAAAATCTCCAAATTAATGACTCACCTCGTCTCTTCGGTGGCGTCAATCAGGATCCATGGGATTTCGCCCTTCTCCTTCTCGCCCTCGCCGTCTTCCCGTTCCTCTTCTTCGCCTGATTCAGCGATCTGCTCAATTTTGATTTCCTGCAAACCAAAAACGCACAATAGACATGTCGGCCCAAATAAACCTCACCTCAAGCCAGTCGTCATCGTCCACGTCTTCCGGTTCCTTGTCTGGAGGGCTTCTTTTCACCCTAAGCACCACCTGCGGCGGCGCCTTCTCCGTCTTCTGGTTTTGCCCATGTTCGCCAAAAAGGTAGACACCCTCAGCAAGAACTTGAATGAGGGATGAGTTTCGCTCCGCTGTTTTTTTGGTCGTTTCTGTAACATTCTCAGCCGGAACGACCACCTGAAGCTCCTCAACTTGGGTCTGATTCCTTTCTTTAATCATCTGATTCAGACGCACAGCGAGGTCAGCCAAAGTCTCTTGATTGGGGTGAAGTTCAACCTACTAGAACTACTCAGTACTGCGCAGATTTTGAGGGAAACTACCTTGAATGGGTCACAGATCGGCGACTCATCGTCGATTCCAAGTTCTCGAGCGTTTTCGGTCGTCGTGAACCAGAATTCCCGAGGATGGTTACCGCAGATTTCTTTGTAAACTAGTGTCACTACCTGAACACACGATTATCCCAATCCTAAGTTGAAAAATAGGCTCACCGCATAGGTCTCTAACAAATCAGGGTCTAATCCGATCTCTTCTAATCGATCGTCATCCTCCACTATCTCATATTCTACTAATCCAAGTTCATCGGCGAGATCACTTTTCGTGTAATTGAGCATCTAAAAATTTAGAAATGATTTGAGAGAGAGGAAGCTTAAAACTTACAGATGTAGGCATTTCTGTTTTGTTAGCATAATAGACAATCCAGGGTTGACACTCGGCCAGCTCGCTAACGTTTAACCCGTGATCCTCGGCTTTGTATGTCGCGTCGATCCATAAAGTTAGGTTCTTCACCGAATCTGAAACAAAAAAAGAAATCAAAGCAAAACAATGCAAAGAAAAGCACACACGAAAAAATGGAAGGTGGAATTGAACTCGCACGGGCAACATGGGAGACTACTACCTAACCAATCAACCAATTGCACAAATCGCACTCTATAGTACAATAGCGTTACATTTGTACTATAAACTGCAGGCTTAAAAATAGTAAGCATTTCCCAGTTTCTCGTTCGCAGAGGAATCAATGAGTTCCACAACAAACCCCAATTTGAAAAAAAACGAACATGCGACTTTTACGGATCCCTTTCCCAATCATTCCAAAACCACTAGGATCAGAATTCCCGTTTGTTTGTCTTTGAATTTAGGTGATTGAGCAAGTTGTCAGTTCAATAATCCGTCACAAATCGGAAACAAGTTGTCTTTATGGAACATCAATCGGGCGTTCGCTAATGCAATTATCATGATTTGCGTTTTTGTATAACGAACCATAAAATTGCAAGTCCTCTTTTGGTGCTATAAATTAAAAAGGAACTCCGTGTTTATGACCGCGCGGAACCGGTTAAAGCATTATTTACATTTTGAAGTACGAGAAAGTAGAAAATACCTGGTAATATGACGTCCTCGTCTAGCATTTCCGTCTCGGTGACGTTGTCATAAATGAAGGTCTCATTGTCAAGTGAGGTATCGTAGTTAATGATTTCCATAGTTCTAAAAAAAACAAAAATGAAATAAAAATACAAACTGTAAATACGTTTTTCCTCTTCCTCAGAGCTAGTTAAGCGAGTTGTGGCTACCATGGATACTGTAGTAGATTCAATTGTTGTGGCATCGGTTTCCTCGGAGATTCCACTCTGGCTAAAATTATATGATAGAAGACATAGGAAATATAGAAATTTACTCCAAAATTTGCAAAACAACGTCATCGGGCTCTTCTTGGTTCCGAATCTGAGTCTGTGGTGTGGTAGAGGTTGAGGTGCCATGGGTGGACAAAACGTTGTTGCCGAAAATCTCCTTCAAAAGAGGCGACAGTCGCTCTTCGTCAAATTCAAGAGATCTATCAGCAGCTCGTCCATCGCCCATTCCAGCCTTATTTTCGAAGCCTCTATCTCTGTCTTTTCCACGGCGTCGCGCGTTAACAATGCATGTTTGACAATGAAGAATGACGACGATAAGTGTTACCAAATGACAATGTTTAGGGAGCATGATGTACAACAGTGGGGTGAGTGATGATTATCTCATCTCAGAAAAACGTCGTGGTATGGCCAGACACCAATCATGCGGCTTAGAAGTTTTATCGAATCTCTAAAAATGCAAAAATATTAAATATGAAAAAAATGAAAAAATGAATTTTAAGGGCTTAGCACAAAATGCACGCTCGCGAGCGACCGATGAACGCGGACATTCCAACGCTTAAGAGTAACAGCAACAGCGTGACACGTGAACATCATCTTTCGAAACCAGACAAGAAAAAGCCCCCGATACTCCGCCTAATTAGAATTCGGTGGTCTCCTCGTCAACTTCTTCCTGTGCGCGTCTCCCCCAACGCTCTCTCGAACAAATACCGATCAATTAACAACGGTGCGCCCCCACAGGAAATTACGAGAAACACGACGGGATGCTCGCGAACGTGGAGATGACAGTTTGAATGGTGTGGCTACGAATGCTGCGCGTCTTGTTCACGGCTATCGCTGCCCAAAGGGTCATTTATCACCTTTGAAGAGGCGTTACTGTTACTGTTTCTCTTCCTACAGGGGTTGGTCGAACAGCGGAGCATGAAGAAAGGACATGAGCACTGGTGTAATTGTCGACTTATTTCAAGGGGGTTTTTGTTAATTGAGTTGTCGTGCACTTGTAGACGCGCGCTGCTTCACAAGGTCATGGTGTGGTAATTCGGTGGAAGCTCAAGGAAATTATAGACGGGTTGCAAATAAGAAACGGGCAAAAATCACTTTTTCGGTTTTAACTTCTTATTTGAATGAGAAAAAACATTAATTTAGTTAGTATGAGTGCGCCCAATATTTATAGAGACACCCGTATTTTTTGTCATATCTCGGCGCGTGGATCACTTTTCACAAAACGCGAGTTTTACCATTCGAAAGAACGCACAAAATAACGATTATTCAGCAGAAACAAAACACGTGCCTCAAAAGATGCGTCTTTTAAGGACAAATTTTGGAAAAGAAGCCAAAATCGCCGCACAATATTCATAGAGGCACTCGACAAAAACCACCTTTATTCGGCGAAAAATTGAAAAAAGCAGTGATGGTTGTGCACTAAAACATGAAAACTAGTTATGCGTCCTCGATCCACGGTTTTCAAACAGTTCGGCCACGCGAGTGGGCATACTACGGGACAATTTCATCAGGTTTTCCGGGGTGATCCCGTCCCACGCCTTCTGGATCGTTTTCCTTAGCTCTTCAACGCTGTTGTACTGCTTTCCATTGGCATAAACAGCTCGAACGAGAATTCCCCTCAGATTTGCGGCAGGATTCATGTCGGCTGATTTCTAGCATACGCTGATTTCTTGGTGTTCAAAGCGATCCGCTGAATTCGGCGATGTGCGCGGCTATCCAACTTTCTCTAACGTCCAGGAGAATTCTTCGTCCGTAATTTGTCAGATCCTTGAGAAAACTATCGATATCGGCGGGGCTTCTCTTAATTTCAGCGGCTATCTTCCGGTGGGACAAGCCCTTCTTGTGCGAAACTCGAATTTGACCTATTTCCACATCGGTCAAACGCGAACCACGACCCATCAGGATAGACTAACTCTGAAATAACAGTGAAACGTAAAATAACTGGCCAAATCAGGAAAAAGCAAAGAAATGGCACGAATTAAAAAAGAAAAGCGAACGTCGCCTATCAACAATTAGAGACAATCTGTCAAAAATACGATTTTGGCTCATTTTCCAAAATTAGTTTTGGAAAGACAGACTTTTTGAAGCACGTGTTATGTGTTTCTGCTGAATAACCGTTATTTTGTGCGTTTTTTCGAATGGTGAAAGCCGCGTATTGTGAAAAGTGTTTGACGCAGAGATATGACCAAAATCGAACAGTCGTACCTCTGTGATATCTCACACGTTTTAGCATTCAATTCTGAGTGATCATAATGATCAAAAGTTTTGATAAACTTGAAAAAGGCCTAAAATTGGGGTTAAATCTGTATCTCGCTCAATAACGTGAATTAGAGCAATTAACCGCGTTGTTGTAACTTTCAGCTAAAAAGGCGGTTATTTCTACCGATTCGAGTCAGAATCTTTGGAAAGAAAGTAATTTAGATACTTTTATAAGTTCCCTTGGTCTTTTACTCCAGATTCAAGTGTGGCATTTGTGGTTTAAGGGTCAAACTTTGGCGTCATATCTTTTCGATGCCTTTGGATGCCATCAAAAACATTCATTAAATATTTCGTAACATTACTGGCATCTCAAAACCAACCTTCTTGAGAAAGCCGCAAATCTATTTGTTTCGCTCAACTTTGTAGATTGCGTTTGCTCAGCTTTCTAATTGTAAAAACGCTATTTTATCTGCTGCCCCCTTTGATTGCTTCTAATGTACCTCAGTTTTGATTTTATTGTTTTGCTATGTTCGACAATAACTTAAAATTTTATGATTGCTGTTTCTCTTACAAACAAATTACATTTTCTTCGTCATCAACGAAAGAAAGAAAAGGAAAGATAGAAATAGTTTTACGGCTCTTTAAAGAAATTTGTGTGTCTATGCGCGCGATATGAGTTGAAAGAAGAAATATGCAAGCGGAGAAGAGGAGATATGTCAAGGAGAATGATATTTCCAGCGTGGAGAAGATATGGAAGCGATAGATTTTGTGACTGTTGGGGACATGGAGAAGTGGCGCTCTTCGCTGTAAGCGCTCTTTTCGGGTGATATGTAGTCTTCTTGGAATCGAAATCGAAGTCTTCAAGACTGAAATCGAAGAGAACGGGGAAGAGGACTGCACGCTGATAAATTATGCGTTAAGCGAGACTATGAGTATGTGGTGGTGAGGCTGGGAAGAGCGAGCGGGAGAGACGCGATTGAGGACAGTGGTGATTTGTGCTTTGCGTTAAATATGGTAAACAGAGAAATTAGAGAAATCCGAGCCAGCGACTGAGACAGAATAGAGAGAGAGGAGAGGAAGACTTATCACAGATACGCTTTGAAATCCACGGTTGTTGCAAAAATACCCAATAAATTAGGACTTACAAGAGGGAGAGAGATGCGGCACCCGCAGGTGGATGGATAAAGCATAATTATAAAGTTCTGGTTTTAAGAGACAATTTGCGCGCTTTGGAGTCGGGTCCTGAGGGACACTATGGCGCTAAAGCATCAAATATACATATCTACTTTAGGGAATACAGGTGCAACGGTGTTTGGTGGTCGTTGACTAGAATACCACGGAAAACAGAATGCGACAATAAGTCATCACATAGTTAAGACAACCAAAGAACGAGAAAAAAGGGACAGGCAATATGGATAGTTTAGGGACCAAGTCTAGACCTAATTACTTCAGATACCACTCTTCGAGAACGACACCCGTAGATGAGCATTTTCGGCCAGTTTGTAGTTGTGCATCTCGATGAGTGCGTTGATCGCCGACTCCACGTCGTCGAGCTGAACCAACGCCATCTTGTGGTCCTTGCTAAAAACTCAAATTTACAAAAATTTGTGAATGGTAGGTTTACGGAAAGAATTTGAAGCCTTTGACAGGAAAGTCGCGTTCTTCAAACGCCTGCAGAAGGAACTCTTCGGTGATATTCGGTGGAATATTCGACAAGTGAAGAGTGGAGCTTGGCGGATAGATGTTCATGTAGTTCTTCGATCCGGGCTTCTTGAAACGATGGAGAGGTGACTGCGAATAGTCGCGAGTGAGTCCAGCGTCTGGTTGGCCTGAAGCTGAGGTATTATTTGTCAGAGTGATTTTGAGGCAAGAGATTCTTACCTTCCTTGGGCATCTGAACGTTGGTGTGCTTCGATGGTGCCACTCGGACAGTTTTCTCGTGCCAGCGGAGCTTGTCCAAATGTTGGATTGCTAAAATTTAGAATTAAAAAAAACAGTCCATCAAAATTAAAAAACAATGGACATTTCGGAATTGACCCTTTGTAAAAAATGTGTCGTTTCAAAATTGTTTGTTTCAAAATTAAAATTTTTTAAACAATTTTGAATTTTTTAAAGTTGTTTTGAACAAATTTTAGTCGAAATTCCTTAGATTAAAGACAGAGATATGTCATGCAAACTTACCAAGTTGAGCCTGCTGAGGCTCAGCAAACTGGATAAGCGCGTTGTCCTTCTTGTTGAACAAGATCTTCACCCTTTGCACGTCACCATAAACACCTAAAAATGCAAAATTCTCTTTCTGTGATATCTCTCTTCATCTTGTCCTCCATCAGGGGTGGAAGTTCTCTGATTCGAGTGTGGATCTCTCTCTCTCTCTCTCTCTCTCAAAGCGTCACTCAAAGCATTAGAGAGCAAAAGGAAACATGGAAAAAGAGGTGAGCGAGAAGAGAGAAGGGAGTCGATGTCATACAAAACCTGGGGTAAGCGAGGCTCACAAATGAGAGACACCGCGTGCGAACAGATCACAACAGGACAAATTCCACAATGTCGGAGACTCGTTTACCAAGAAGATTTACACCTCTCAACTCTCTTGCTCCTCTCTCGCACACACATATGAGACCAAACTCAGAAGGAAGTGAACTGATTGGGGAGTTCTTTGGGAGCATTACAGGTGGGCCGCGGTAAATTGAAAGAAACTGAGTGAAGCCACATACCGAAAAGTGTGAAGAGCGCATCCGGAGTGACCTTCTGAAAAAGGACAGCGATAGAGAAAAGAAATATAGAAACGGAATAGGTAAAAATAAAACGAGTTTGAAGAGTTAAAACGAGGAAAAAAGAGAAGCCTCTACTTTTTGCACAAAACACGACTATGCAAATCTTGAGGGCTGGCTTGTCTTTAGCCTCAAAAAAGGACAAAAGACAAGTTTTCCTCTTTTTAGCACTACGACACACAGACGTGATTTTCGTTCTCTAATGGACAAAGATGTCATTCATCGAAACTTACGTTTTCGTCGAGATTCGAAACGAGGATCACCGGCGAGATGGTCAGGATTGCTGAGACCTGTGGGAAGCGAAGACCAGCGGCGACGGCATTGTTCAGCGCCGCTTGATTGGCCGCGTTAGCCGCGGCAGCGTTCTGGCTTAGCAGCGGACCCAGCGAAGCTCCACCGAGCGCCTCTGCAATGCGGGAGAGTTGATTATCTTGTGTGCGTATAATTTTAATTGGGCTTATTTATGCGAAAGCGAATTTTTATGCGTGAAGAGGCGTCCTACCGTTGGTTTGAATGGCGTGTTGTGGAACGGCGTACTGGGCTGCTGGAGGAGCTCCAAACGGAAATGCAAACGGGCTGGGCACAATGGAGCCAAGCGAGGCCGGTAGTTGACCAGCTGCTGCCGCTGTTACTGAAACATGTGTACCGCGATTAGCTTGAAGTTGATAACTAACCAAACAGAAAAGTTTGTGTCATTAAATGTTACGACTTCTGATTTGATTCAAAACAGAGAATAAACTTTAAAAAAAGCAAATTTCATGAATTTACGACTTACCCAGACTGAGCTGCTGCTCAAGCGTCAGCTCGCCAGAAGGCAGATTCGGATTTGTATAGTCCCGACTTTTGTCGTTGTTGTACTTTACGTTGAGCGTTGCCAGTTTACTGTAGTCGATGCGAAGAGTACAGCAACCGGTGTAGACTTGGTGTCCATTCAAGGTGTCCCGTGCGTGTTGAGCAGCATTTGCCTCGCTGAGTTGGATGAGCGCTTGGAAAGTATCTACAAATTTTAGGCTTGGCAACAAAAACTAAACTTAGCATAATGAAAAAAATTTTCTTTTAGTTTAAGTAACTTTTCAATTATGGTTTAGTCACAACAAATCCAAAGCTCAGTTCACAATTTTACGACTCAATTTTTTATAAGCTGTTTGTGGCTTCGACAAATTATAGATAAAAGAACTCTGACGTATGAAGTTCCTAATTTCATGAAATTGAGTGAAACTACGGCTTTGCCTAAGCAGGTCGCGAATGACCTTTCACAAATCGAAATATCTTGTTTTGCTGAATGTAAATGATTCTTAGAATTTAAGGAGTGAGTTGTTATTGTGCTTTCCCACAAATTATCAAAACAGCTAACAGGTTTTTAAAAGCGTGGCTTTTGTAAAGGAAAAATTCATTGAGACTTGACTAACAATGTTTCTCAACCAAAAATCCCTTTTTTGTATCCCCCGTGTAAACTCGGATTCGCCGTTGTCACAACAACAGATTATCGGCGGTTGAGCCGCGGTTCTTTATAATCGTAGGCGATCTTTTCCGTCAAAACAAGGCTAAACCCCCTCTGCTTTTTGGGAATATCCAACCTTTGTACCGTGTCACTCTATGTAAACACGACACAACTGTTTTCCTCGTTTTTGCCAAAAAAGGTCAAGAATGGGGAACTTACTGTTCTTGTTAAAAGTGATAATTCTGAGAACCTTGCCGAATCGAGAGAAAATCTGAAGTTGAGACGTCATGTGCGAAATTAGTTCTGAGTACAAATTACCGAGTGTAGAAGATCCAGTGTCACAGCGCAGATCATGTTCTCGATGATAACCCGCAAAACAGCGTTCGGTTGCTGTTGAGTGCCACTTCCCGAGATGTCCAACTGCGAGGCGGTGGTAACTCCGCTTGTACCGTTACCCGTTGTACTACCTCCGTTGCTCAACACCAGCAGATTGGTCTAAAACTAATTGGTTTAAATAATGAATATCGTTGGACTTCATGTTCGCAGCTGATTTTGCTGATTTTCATCTGCCTGGCAATTTTCGTAAATGTCAAGACCCTTATGTGTGCGATCTCAAATTCCTTCTGTAACCCCACAAAGATTCTGTTACAGTTTTCAAATTTTACTTGCGTACGCTGCTTCTTAATTCGGTTAGAAGTCAAAACGAGCGAGAGCAGCAGCTTCTAAACAAATGAGATTTTCAGCGTTGGACGTTAATTAAGGAATGGGTACACATATTCCACAGCAATCGCATAATGCGTGGCAGGCGCTTCAGGCCCACTCTGCTTCTCGTAAAAGATTAATCTGCTTATTTCTCGCTCCTCTCTCGCGCGTTCTTCATCAGGCATCACGGGTCTTTCGTGCATATTAGAAATCAGGAAAAGGAGTGACAAGTTTGTGGAAGCACGAGAGACAAATTAGAGCGCTCAGGGGAAGGAAATGATGATGAGAAGGGCAAAAAAGTTGGAGACAATGGAGACTTGCGAATCGTGATTACCTGAGGACTATGTCCGATCTGTTGCATTTCGTGGTGCATTTGTTGTGGCTGACTCGGATTCGCCGTTGTCACAACAACAGATTATCGGCGGTTGAGCCGCGGTTCTTTATAATCGTAGGCGATCTTTTCCGTCAAAACAAGGCTAAACCCCCTCTGCTTTTTTTGGGAATATCCAACCTTTGTACCGTGTCACTCTATGTAAACACGACACAACTGTTTTCCTCGTTTTTGCCAAAAAAGGTCAAGAATGGGGAACTTACTGTTCTTGTTAAAAGTGATAATTCTGAGAACCTTGCCGAATCGAGAGAAAATCTGAAGTTGAGACGTCATGTGCGAAATTAGTTCTGAGTACAAATTACCGAGTGTAGAAGATCCAGTGTCACAGCGCAGATCATGTTCTCGATGATAACCCGCAAAACAGCGTTCGGTTGCTGTTGAGTGCCACTTCCCGAGATGTCCAACTGCGAGGCGGTGGTAACTCCGCTTGTACCGTTACCCGTTGTACTACCTCCGTTGCTCAACACCAGCAGATTGGTCTAAAACTAATTGGTTTAAATAATGAATATCGTTGGACTTCATGTTCGCAGCTGATTTTGCTGATTTTCATCTGCCTGGCAATTTTCGTAAATGTCAAGACCCTTATGTGTGCGATCTCAAATTCCTTCTGTAACCCCACAAAGATTCTGTTACAGTTTTCAAATTTTACTTGCGTACGCTGCTTCTTAATTCGGTTAGAAGTCAAAACGAGCGAGAGCAGCAGCTTCTAAACAAATGAGATTTTCAGCGTTGGACGTTAATTAAGGAATGGGTACACATATTCCACAGCAATCGCATAATGCGTGGCAGGCGCTTCAGGCCCACTCTGCTTCTCGTAAAAGATTAATCTGCTTATTTCTCGCTCCTCTCTCGCGCGTTCTTCATCAGGCATCACGGGTCTTTCGTGCATATTAGAAATCAGGAAAAGGAGTGACAAGTTTGTGGAAGCACGAGAGACAAATTAGAGCGCTCAGGGGAAGGAAATGATGATGAGAAGGGCAAAAAAGTTGGAGACAATGGAGACTTGCGAATCGTGATTACCTGAGGACTATGTCCGATCTGTTGCATTTCGTGGTGCATTTGTTGTGGCTGACCCGGCTGAGGCGGCATCATGCCAACCGCGGCGGCGGCTCGCATGTGGTCCATGACAAAAATGTTGTGCTGTGGCTGGTAAACGTCGTAGTGGTGATGTGCGTTTGACGCAATCGCCGCCGGATTGTGGTGGTGGGCTGTAGTCAGCTTGTGATGCGGATGAACCATGACTGCACCGTTCTGGTCCACGGCACCGGTGGGCGTCGACGTTGTGGGAACGCCACAAAAGGGCCTAACCGGCGACGCCGCCATGAACAACTGCTGCTGATGCGACGTCGTCGAAAAGTGCTGCTGCTGACCCGGCGTCTGAGGGGTCGTCGTCGTCAAGGACGGCGGCGACGACGCCTGAACCTGCAAAGGAGCTGACGACGCCGCTGCGGCTGCGCTTAAAGCGGCGACGGCTTCTTGTTGCTCCGAGAGTGCCTTCTGTGAAGCCTGTTGCTGCTGCTGAGCTGCTGCGGCTGCGCTGCTGCTGCCGGAGATGACAACTGATTTGATGCTTGCCACTACCGTAGCTGCTGTGGCCGTGGCGACCGCGACCAACGCTCTGCGTTTTGCCTCAAACTGTTCGAGATCAATGCCAACAGTGGAAGAAGATGAAGAGGAGGAGGAAAGACGAGCACGCTTCGCTCCCAGCACGACGCCCGACGAAATGTTCGTAGGCAATATCGTGATTCCGGTGGTGGGAAACACGGCGCGTGATAATCGGATGGTAGAAGAAGAAAAACGGAGAAGATGGAGTAAGATGAGGAGACGCGAACGGATTTAAGTCCGATCGGCAACGTCGCCGCAGCTTGATCAACCCAAGGCGTCGTAAGGAGGAGCCGCTGGGGCTGCTGTTGCAAAAGGAGAAGGCGGGGCCAAGGTCAACGTCTTCGGCGTCGTCGGTGAGGACCAACGATGTTGAAGAAGTTTTGTTATTGAGCTTGAAGGCCTAGAGTCCGGCTGCTGGGCTGGGAAGTTGAGGAAGCTTGGTTGAAGTTGTGGTGCTTGTACTGGCGGCGACAGGGAGAAGGTGAAACTTAATATCTACAGTATGCAGAGGAAGGGTAGGGGAAGCTCGGCAGAGAATACAACTTGCATACAGGCAGTTGTATCTAAACTTTGTTTTTTCAAATTATGAGACATACAAATTGACCGCCGCGGAATAATAATTGAGCGGAAACACGAGAGAGATAAGACTGGAACGCAGACTGAACAAAGATAATTAACTGCAAGCGGAGGCAAAAATAGTGAAGAAAAACTTGGTCACGCCTATCGGAGTAATAATCAACAAGTGACCTATAAAAACAACGCCAATTTTAAGACCTCCAAAAACAGTTACTCTATGTAAGGCACGCATAAATGACCTTCTGATTAACAGGGCGAACTTAATGAGCGGCAAGGA
This sequence comes from Steinernema carpocapsae, assembly GCA_000757645.3. Taxonomy (NCBI): domain Eukaryota; kingdom Metazoa; phylum Nematoda; class Chromadorea; order Rhabditida; family Steinernematidae; genus Steinernema; species Steinernema carpocapsae. The sequence goes on from CM016762.1 coordinate 494,809, forward strand.
AAAAAGAGACCAACGACTTTTGGTAAAACTCGGAGGTTTCCATTGTCAAAGGGTACTAAAGCCGATGCTTATTAGGTGGTGTGAGTCTGGAAACAAGAGAGGAGGTCACAACATTTCCGGTGGTCAAAAGCAAAAGGGATTGCGCAAAGAGCGGAGCCATAGGCAACCAGGCGTTGATTAGAGTGGCTTGGCAAGAAATCCCAATTTGGGACTCAGCTGGAATTTGAGGTCATGCAAGCGGAATCAAACTTGTGACCCTCAGTCAATGTCTTATAAATATATCTGTTTCGAACTTGGCTCGATCTAAACTTTAGTTTAGCATGCTAACCACTACACCACTTAAAATAAGATTAAATTGTCATTAATCTTATTGAGATAAGCGTTAAAAGCAGTTTCTTAAACAAATAAAATGTCATAAGTACCAGTTTTTGAATGTGAGCCATTATTATTCTCACATCATAGAAAAAGACCTGAGACATTCTAAGGGGGTAAGTGAGAAACGGCAACACCAGCGTCGGCGTCTGAGGAGAGCCTCAGCTGCGCGAATGAATGAAAACGAACGGCCGACAGACACAGGAGGCACACTCGGGCAAGACTCTGAGAAGCCGCGGAGTCGCTTTCACTCTGTAGGAAATGGCACACAAAGAGAAAAAAGAAAGCGAGAGAGGGAGAGAGGCGACAAATTAATTCGTCGCCACACCTTGCCTTGTAAATTGCGGCAAAATAAAGCGGCTTCCTGATCTGCTTACTCGGCCGCTGGTAGTGGTGCTGCTGGCGCAGAGCTCAGGAGAATGTTGTGCCATATAAGTATTAATCCTTTCCCCCGTGATGGAGCGACCTCTTTTGTACCGTCTACTACAGACCGACCGCGCGCTGCAGAGATTGGCACACTTATGCACTCAATCATCAACTTTCCTCTCCCCTCTCTTTCCCCGCACAAATTCAACCTTCGTAGATTTTCTATTTTGTCCTGAAGACTAAAACTAAGCTTGTGCGCGTTACTTCGAAGAAATCTTAAGGCTAAGCATGCTCTGTTGGATCGGTTTACGGATTAACAGAAAATCCTAAGAAGCGACGCGCGAGCGTTACTCACGACAAAAAGCAAAAAAAGAATTTAAAGAAGATGACAAAACTAGCGTCGGCCTCCTCCGCTTTCTCTCTCAGACACACAATCCAGAAAGCGCGCCACTCATTTAAGAGCAAAGACAATATATCCTGCCTGAAATACAGAAACGCCGCCAGCGCTCAAATAAACGTCTAAATATTTGCGTCGCCTGGCTAAGTGGATCCATGCGCCCAAACACGCTCGCGCGCCTGGGCTTCCCGGAGGCAGCACGAGGACGACGGCTCGTGTCTTCTTCGCGTCTTCCTCGGCGGTGCATTCGAGAACGACGCACCGAAAGAGGCAAAGCGGGAAAGAGAGGAGAGCCTGTGGCCCATTCTCAAATGACGCATTCGAGTAATGAAACGAAGAAGAATCATTAATTAGAAAATTGCAGTAATATAAGCAAGGCAGGCGAGGGTGGCGGATCAACGTGCCAGGACATGACAGCGTCGGTCGGACGTCTTTTCGGTCTCTTTTTATTAAAAAAGTGTTTTGAGGGTGATTGCTTCATTTGACATGTTAAAAGAAATGTCAAAGAGACGGCAGGATTGAACCTGTGACTTTTTGAGCGCTAGTCAAATGTCCTAACCACTGCTTGCGCGAAAATTGAGGACTTACGTGGATTCAAACCAGGAACCTCCAGTGCGTTAATCGGCCATACTAACCACTCAGGTATTAAAGCATTTAAGAAATGTTACGAAAATTGTATATATTGGCAATTTCAAGGCAATTTTTAACTAATTAGCAACGTCGGAGAGCGCTCAGCTGCGAGAGCAACTGAAATAATAAAACGATTTGCAAAATACAGCGCCAGAACGACTTGTCATGTGTCAAAGGAGGTGCAAGACGATCGCTCGCTATCGCGCATTTGCCCTCTTTTCGTGCTCCGCATATACACACAAATTAGCTCTTCGAAGTCGATTTGACTAGTAAAAAAATTCTCGTTAAAACATAAAAACGACAAAAATTTTGCTGTCGAACAGGAAGAACATTCGGAACGCGAAAAGAGATGTGTTGACCAAATCATACCTGTGTTATTTCATTCTACCATTTTCGCTCTCGAACGCCCCTACCATGAATTGAAGATTAGTCAAGCATTAAGGGTTAATCTGCAATGTATGGGGATGGTACCCAACGCTCGCGCTCCACTATTGTATTTTAGCGAACCCAGCTTTAAGGCAAAACAACAAAACGATGGTGGAAACCAGCGAATTACAGTAACGCAGGTCGGAGAGGAGAATGCCAGCGCCAACTGAAGTAAATGCGCAAAATCGCTGAGTTCTAATCGTAAAAGCCGATTTCGTTATTGTCAGTTTGCGTGAGGTGTTCTACCATAGGCATAGGATCGGATTTGACAAAGAGCTCAATTAGGTTTGGGAAGGGACAAACGTGAAATCAAAGCTTTTAGACTGAAAATATACAAAAAACGTCAATTGCTAGGTTAGAGACAGTGGAAACTGATTGCATTGTCTGGCTATTTTAGACGAAAAATACAAAAAAAATTTCTCGATAAACAGATGACCGTGCAGGCCGAACGGAAATGTTATCGTTAGATTCAAAAGGAAGATAAGTGCATCCGTATGAGACATTGAAATTCAACATGAACGACGGTGGAAAACAGAAGCGCTTAAGTAATTACGCCAAAATCTTGTTTTTAGAACTCGTGTCGTCGCAAGTGAGCGATTAGTTATTAATTGTTGGCAGATTGAGGTGTGCATGAAAGAGAGCGGCGAGGAGGAGAACTTAGTGGTCTGGTCGGGTAGTCGGGACAGCAGCCGCTAATTTAATACGGGGGCGTTAAACAATTATGACACCTAATCCAGGAATTGTCCAAAGCGGCACGGCAAAAATCCACTTCCGTCTGTATAACTGGAAAAAACGTTTTTTGACCGTTTAGAACAAACAGGTGTGCGGCTGGCGTAAAACACGTAAGCACCGAGGCCTGGTGGTTCCCGTCGCGCCGATCGACGCCATGCAATATGCTCAACACGCGTTCTCGAGTAGTCAACGAGCCGAGCACCAAATACAAAATCATCACAAAACATGTTATCGCCCGCTGCCGTCAAACTCGCGCACGGTGTCCGCGACAAAATGCCGAAACGCTGAGGCGGCGGCAGACCGTTTCAGGAATTCAAACGGGAGCGGATACTTAAACCAAACTTTAAAACCGAAAATTCCACTTTTTAAGACCATCTTAAAAGTAGGCCTGCCCCGAAAAGACCGAAAAGTCCGTGCGGAATGGGTTTACTGAAAAGATGGGCAAATAGGCAAAAAGGTGTTCGCCGTCACGAGCGGCAGCAGATCCATAGGCGTCCGCGGCGACAAATATAAACATGTGAAATTTACATACGTGACAAGTTTTTTTCCCCAAAAACGAAACTGTTCTCCTGCTACTGTTGGCGAGAACGACTTCACTTTCCTCTCCCCTCTGATGCCCCGAATTTTCCGAGGTTGAGTGAAGGAGTGAATTGATTGACGCGACTTTGATGTCTTTCTCTGTTCTGCCAGCAACAGCAGCATGTCTGTGCGTGTGTGCTACAGTTTTGTTGCCCTTGGCCGCCTTCTGAGAAACGTGATTGAGGCGCGAGGAGTTAGGAACAGACATAAATCGCATATTTTCCTCCAGCGCCCGCCGCGCTCGTAACGCCTGGCGCAAGACGAGTCACCCAGCGCGAAGGTTTGAAGTGGTTCGTAGCCCTTGGGCAATATCCAATTTTCCATCACCTTAATCGAATTACTCATCCTGTGGGTAGACATAAAAGTGTGGTCGGTGATGGTCAACTTTTAACTTCTCGTCATTAGGTGCTGAGAAATTTTCTGTTTGGTTTCCATTTGCCACTTCAATCGTGTGTCTGTTAGGATGTGATAACCGTCTATTGGACGTGTTGTACGCGCTGTCGGCGTCCTAATTTGCCCATTGAACACACGTCTTGTATCACGCATGGATATGCAAAAAGGCGCATCAAACACACAGCGCCCCGCGGGAGAGATGTTTTTGTGGCGTATGTATTCACGCATTCATGTTGATGTACGGTCTTTTCTTCTTTGGCGAGGCTGCCGCTCCTCAACTCTCCTCCTTGCGAAGATGCAAAATACAGGCGACACGCGCGCGGATATCTGACTCATCACGCTCCTTTTCATATACGTACCCATAAAAAATGCTCTTTTCGCGCACTTCATACAATACCGCAGACGTTCCATTTGCACTTTGGACGCAAATTTCGCTTTTTAAGGAGCGGAGGAAGTTTTGCAGGATTTCAATAAGATGGTTGGACGTTGAAAGCAGTATGAGGAAAATGGGAGCAAAATATTTGTGGGCATCCGGGGGCGCCCACAGAAAAAAACAAGTCGTAAACAGCAATTGTACTACTTTTAAAGATAGTTTTGACATTGTTTGTTGTTTTATGACCCACAACATCTTTTTTATTGCTTCAAAAGCAACCAATTAAAGATTTTTGTGTGGTTTTTATGCATTTTCAAGGTGCATTAGAATAGAGAATTATTTGTGCAGGGAGTGGTACAGTTTTTGCAAGTAGTGAAAAAAATTGCCAAGTTAAAAAAATTATTTTGATGCGTCTTCATTGCTTTTGGCAACTAAAAAAATTGTTTTTGTGTTTTAGCAATTTGTTTAATAAATCGTATAAAAACTGAGAATTTTCAAACTTTACCTTGCGCTTGGCCTTTCGACGATACATGGGAAGCAAAATATACGGGCCTAAGAATTAACTTCGAATGGAAACCTTGTATGAAGGAGTCAAGCTGAGAGACAATACAGCATTAAGTGAACACTTTTACTTTTCGTACCAGGTACGTATCGGCTTTTCAACACACGTTTGTCTCCTTTGGTAATTCGTTTAGGTTTCAACAAAGTTTTTGTACATATGCCAGTTTTAGGCTTGCTTAGGTAGGAAAGTGCAGCTTTTGCTTTAAAACATGACCTTTGATAAACACTGAATGAAGCTAATTTTAAATATCGTCAAAATTTTTTAAAGCTTTATGCTTGCACTTTTGAAGGTTGACGACATTTGAAAAATGCTTTTTTGAATCATTTGTTTGAACAAAACCGTTTTTTAATAAAAGGGTTTTCTGTTTTGACTCTGTTAGTCCTGTGTTGCGATTAAAACTCATCAACTCGGCACTTTTAGATACTTAAAGCAACTTGTGATCTAAGGTGATTAACTGATGGCCGTAAACCCATTTCTCCTAGCCAACGTCATTAACCGTTAAGCCAACGTGGTCAGTACCCACCACTCGGTTTTCCAAGGTGCCATAAATCCAGCGAATTCAGAAGATTTACCTTCAAGTATGTCGCAGAAATTATCCACATCAGCAGGCGCTAGGCGCTATAAAAAGCCTAAAGCTGCCGATTCAAAAAATGATTAAAAACTTTTCAAAAAACCACGCGCACACCTGTCACCGATTGTGTGACGACAATGGCATTGTCATATGAAATAAACCACACACAGCTGATTACCATGATAGCGAAGCGCAGCTATGTCAACATAGCGTCAACCGGGATGCGGGGGAGCGCAAAGGTGCAAACAGAATGTGCCGGAGATGTGATTTATTCAGCGGTTTCGGAAAGGATGCAGAAGTGGATTCGAAGCGTTTTGTAAGCGATTGGTAAATAAAAACTGGAACAAATTGTGAGTTGTTATAGTTTTAAAATAAATTCAAAAGGGTGCACTTGAAAAACTACAGTTAGCACGTTTTTTGCAATTATCCACAAAAACGTAAACAAAAAAAATTTCAATTGTTTTTAAAAATATATTACAACAAAGCTTCAAAAAGGATTGACTAGCAAAAGTAAATTCTTAAAAATACCTAACTGTCTTTTGACTTTTGAAACTCATTGTTCCATTACACTCCTGATAGAACAACTTTACAGCTGTTCGTAAACAAGGAAGTTCTTTCTCTCTTTAATCTTGCAGACTAATGTTGCGGCAAACGTCAAGTGTCCACTTTCATCCGCTCCGCCGGTGCAAAAAATTGCTTTTTGCGTCAGTTCAACATTTGTCAAAAGTTCAGTTTTTGCGTAAACGGAAAGCGATAAACCAAAAAATGGTTTTTTTTAGTTTTCAGCCGTTTAAAATATTGACATGGTCTACAAGTAACAGTTTGAAAAAGCTGCAAACATAGAAAAGGTTCACGGTGACAGCTTGAGAGCAGTGGTGGTGTTCTCGCGACCCGGACTCAAGAGTAGATCCGACCTTCTCAGTGACTCATTCGATAAATACGACTTAGGGCTAGTCATTTATTTATGAAAATACACACTGAGCTCCGACAACAAGCGCACCACCCTTCTCACGGGGTGCCGTCGTCGACCTTCTCGTAGTCGTCAGAGCCCGTTTGGGAATAACGTGTCCAGGACGCCGCGCCAAGAAGCATCACGAAAACGTGAAAAAAAGGTGGAGGATATATGAGTGGAGAAGCCACCTTCTCGGATGTGGATGGCACAGAACGCGGGCAGAGGTGCTCGGAGGCCCGTGAGTGTAAGTGAGCAAACGTTTCTCGTCTATGTGAGAGTGCGAGTCTCCCCTCGTTTCGCGCAAAAACGTACATATCACTATCGCGAGCGATAAAGCATTAAGTGATATTAAAATCTGTGACCGACCGACCGGCCAGCTGATGCTCTTTTTCGGTTTTTTTTCATTCTTATTAAGACGACAACATTGCTGCGTAGCTGCTGCCGTGGAGCAACGTGTTCTCTCCGCTCGCTCGCCTCCGTTCTATGTGTGTTTCCTGCCTACTGCATTAAGATCAACTAGGGGGCGCACGCGTAAATTGCTAATAAATGTATACGTGAGTCCACGCGGACGTGCCAGATCCGTATTCATCTCGTCGGTCAGTCTCGTTTGCGCTCCATTTGCCACCATCTTCATTTCTCACTCCTCCTCCGCTAGCGACACTTTTCAACGCACACACGCTTGCTTTGCTGATGGCACACGGCCGGATATGTGCCCTTTGCCGTTTTGGCTTTTTGGCGTTTGCTTTTTTGAATTTTAAATTGATTTAGCATTTAGCAATTTCAAAAAACGGAAAATTTCACGTAAACAATTTTAAATAAATTTGTTTGAAAAAATGCTTTTTTTAGTTTTCAAGATTTAAAAAATTTATAAGAAAAACAGGAAAAATCGGAATTATAAAACAACATTTTTAAAGTGACGTTTGAATAAAAAAATACTGAAAAAATTGTTAAAATTTCATAGGTCGAATATTCGACGTGATAAACGATCATTTCTTAAAAATTACAAAAACAATAACGACAAAAAATTATCGGTTTAAAAAAAGCGCAATAACCGATTAATCAAAGAACCGTCAATTCAAAAAAATTTTGCGAAACTGAAACGTATAGATCATAAGGACAAATTGGTCAAACGCGGAGCGATTGAAATTTATGCGGACAGAAGAAGGAAAAGAAGAGGACAGATTAAGCCTTTTGGCTTCGGCAGTTCTCGAAAGCTGGTTGCTTCATATAATATTCGGACGAGACAAAAAGTTGAATAATTGTTCAGCGCGCTCTCTCTCATTTGAGTCTTATGGGACAATAAATTGGGAAACGTCGTCAACGGTCGATGTTATTAGGCCGGTACGCAGTCGTCAAGATGAGGCGGAATATTGGGCCTCTGTGGTGAGGGAGAAGGTAGAAAACCTTTTAGTTGTTTTCTTTTAAATGGCTGGTTAAATGGAATAGTTTTAAAATACCTTTTTTAGCAAACATGTTTTTTTTCAAAAATTTAATTTTTTTTGCTATTGAATAAAAAATTGGTTCAATTAGGCATCATAAAAATTGTTTTGAAAATATTAACTATGCCATTATCTTAATTCGTCATGAAAGTATAAGAATCAAGTAATTTTAAATACGCAATACTAAAGAGTCCCATATGCAAGAGCAAGAAAGGAACACACGAAAACACGCAGGAAAGAACCCTCACTCACCAGACTAAAGACAGATGGAAGATCTTTTAGAGCACAGCAAAGTGATATATGACGGAACGCCAATAAGGTCTGCTTGGTTTAAATTTGATTTCTGTTCACTTTCACAACGAGACTCGCGGAAAACGGAAAAGAAGCACTTGAAAAGTGCCGTTCGCACACGGCCTCAGGCGACAACCACTCTGCTCCGCTGGTGGTGGCGACGATGCCGCCGCTGTTGCTGCTGCTGCTGGTGGAAGAAAACGCGGAGAAATGGGGACCGCAGGGAAGGTCTCATCTGTTTCGAGTTTTCAATATTTTCGCCCCCGTCGCTTGCATATATGTGTTTGCGGCATCGTTTTAATTAATTTAATCTGAATAGAGATGTCTCCTCCTCGAGGAGTCGAACCCGTCTTCAGCTGTGGTCGTCGGAGGCTGCGAGTAAGAAGACAAGGAAAAGAGCAGTGGACCAAAGAAAGCAATGCGCGCAACTGAATTTTCTAATAAATTGGTCGCAAGCACCCTGTAGTGTTGTGGCTTACTAATTACACGTGCGCTCGGATACTTTGAAATCACGAAAAGTGCAATACTAAGCATTTTGATGTCGTGACAAGTGCGCATATGCTGGACTCCTTAACGCCAACGACGGCCAAATTTCTATTTATTTTGTTAAATTAGTTTTGCTCATGGGAAGAAAACGAATTTGTCGAATGACTAATTAGAATTATCATGATTGCGAGGGAAGCCAGAGGGTGGTTGCAGCGACCGAGTGCTGAAGCTTGAAAAACTGGGTACAAAGAAACAACGGGTACGAGCAACCAACATAAGAATAATTGAGACGGCAAAATAATCCGTTTTGTTATCACGAAAAGACGACTGTTTTTAGAACTTTTTGGCAAGTCGGAAAATTGAAAAATGAGTCATTATAAGGTAAGCATTTTCCTGAAAAGTGTACAGAAGCCTTTGTAAATCCCAGCATAATGTGTCTGTGCACCCGTAAACATTCACAGAAAAGACCCACCTCATCTGCTGAGTTGTTAGACGACGCCTTGACTTCGGTTTTGAGCTCTTGATGAGTGCTGTATTGGACAAACATGGTTCGGCCACGTATCGCATGTGGATAAGCGTCCATTGTTACTACAATCCGTTGAGCATCTTCTAAGGTCCCATATTCCACAAATGCCTGAAAGGCAAAGTTAGGATTTACTCAACTGTTTTTTTAATGCTATGTTCACTTCTGTATTGCAAATAACTTTTAGGGCCCGTACACACATTTTAAACATTGGTAATCGAGTGCATCCATGTGGTTTTGTTCAAATACGACTGAAATTCATCGATTCCACATTGCCCCTTAGTTTAATGAAAATGAAACTGAATAAAAGCATTACGATTTTGCAAATTTCTAAGGCAATGTTTGATTATCATTTCGATTTCTTAAACTAAGAATTTAAAAAAGGACAGTTCTCAATTGACTAAATAGAGTAATTTGCACACAAAAAAGAAGTAAATTTTACGAATTAAAAAAACTCAATATTACAATTTGTTTGGCATATACATAGCCAATGTATGGCAAATTGTCGTTTTGTTCTACTACAATTTAAATATTACTTTTGAATTTCGGTTTTATATTTCAACATTTCATAAAAACCAAAGACGTATTCTTTAGTATACGGTAGCAGTAACGATTGCCTGAAGGTTCTTTTGTCAGACAGAAAAGAAATTTCCAAATTCCATGACATTTAAAGAATTTAATTGCCAAGCGGGTGACGCCGATTGCTTGAAATATCGACAGGGGAATTAAAGCGTTTCAGCAGCACAAACGTTGCTTTGCTAACAAAGCTGACCTATTCTGCACTTACCTGATTTTTGCCTTTCAACAAAAGATGATTGACGATCCGCCCGTATGGAATGCAAAAATGCAAGAGTTCGAACTCGGTCAGGTCGGAAGGAATGTTTCTCAGATGGACGACACGAGACTTTGCTGGAGCCTCAAGACCGATTGCTGTATTGATTGCTGTTACACGTGTCGGATCGTTTAGATTGCTTGGGACTACGGTCGCTGACAACGTGACAGAACCCATAAAGTTGGAGGTCGGGAATATTCCTGCCGTGCTGGAATTTGAGACTATGGAGGCAGTCGAAGAAGGAAAGCACGGCGATGCCCCTCCGGCTGAAACAGCACCTCCTAACGTCAGCGATGTGTCGAGCTTTGCCTGAAGAATGGTCACCGTCAAATTGGTTTTTGTATTCGTGGTTCACCTTTTTAGCATCTGTGTCTGCCGTCATAACCAGGATTCCACCATTGGCGATCGGGATTAGGTCATTGGGACCGCGCTAAAGTACAAAATATTCAATAGACTATTAATACGGTTTTGGTGCTTAAAAACTGTTTTCTTTAATATGTCAAACAAACGGTAATAACAAACACTTGTTCAATATTACATGTTTTGCTGTAACAAGTCTTCAAAAAATGAATTTTGCAAATTAGCAACTACATTCAGCTTTTGGAACAAAGAACATTGTGTACTCAGACAAAAAACGACATTCGTCCTACAATTTAAATTAAAAATGAAAAGCACTGAATAAATGTAGTAGAAAAATGCCAAGCACTAAGCTCATCATTCACTCCTACGCAAACTTGTCAACATTTAATTTTAAGAGACCTTATCTGAACACCCGTGACACATATGGAATAGACTAGTCAAAAAATGCTAACAAACTAAAAAAACAAATCAAGAAAATTTTAATTACTTCAGCATAAATAAAACTTTTCTAGAGCGTTTTTATAATCTCAAAGCTGTTTTGTAATTTGAAGAAAGCTTATACGAGCCATTCCTTGAATAGACTAGCTTAACCATTTTCCAAGCTTTTTTTCTTTACGCGTTTTAAATTTGCTTTCAAAACACGTCAAAAAGTTCTACCAAAATGGAGAAAAAACAAATCGGGATTCCCTGACATTTTCAGGAGAACTTGAAGAACTTATATGGAGCGTTCTTGTGATCGTAAAGTTGCTTTGTTTTTCTCATGCAATTTGAGTACACCTTAAAATTAAAAACTCCAAATTCTACTGCGTAAAAATGCACAAGTTAAATTTTTGTTATTTAGTGCCGCTGCCAAAACACTAACATGTCTTGGAACTGGAAAACACCTTTGTTGAGCAGGCATCCACCTCTGTAATCCGTTCCTAAGTATTTTTAGAGTTGATGTTGAACGCCAGTTCCGTGAATTCCTATAAATTTTGGTCTCAAGCTCACTTTGAAGCTGCAGCTTGTCTCCATTGAAAATTTTTACATAAACGACAAAAAGCTATAAAAAGACTATTTCCGTACAGGAAGCAATTTTATCCATTTTTCTCATGAAGATGAGTACGGCAATTACGCAACAATTTAGTCCAAAAATGTCAGACATTGAACGCGTTGCGGTAGCAACGAACTACTATAGAAAGTACGCTCTAAGAACCCTAAATGAACTCACAGTGTTTTTGCAATAAATAATCCACGTCCTTGGCACGTGAACTGGAGGGTCTCCGCTTTCCGCTGCTAAGCTATCCGTGTCCATGTTTACCGTGAGCGCTCACAAAGCAAACAAAGTGCAACAGCGTGGACAAAATTAGAAGTTTTAATTTGAAAAGAGCAAGGAGCAATCCAAGAATATAATGAAAGCTTGCTGCGGACGAGAGCTCAAAAGTGCGAAAGCGAGCACCTATGCCACCTTTTCACTAGCTGATGGGCGCGGCGTTATGAAGGTGCTCTCAGATCGGCGTCGAAAGAACGAAAGAACGCTTTGGGTAAAAAAGTACACTTTAATTTAATTTCGCTTGCAGAAAAAAGAGGATGGGAGTGGTGGGACATGAATGTGATGACCTTGTCAAGTTTTCACAAGTTCTACTTTTTAACAATTTTTAAAGTTTTTGGAAAGCTTGATTGGCGTTTATCAAAATTTTCTATGCAATCCGCAGCTAGCTACAAGTTGAATTGACTTGTTCAAACTTCAATGGACTAATTTCCAATGTTAGCTGAATTGCAAAACATTATTTTCGTAGTTAGAAAAGCGCGTTTCTTAGAAAAACCTTATGCATCAATTTAAGTTGTTGACTCTGGATCCTTTCCAAAAAAACCTGTTTGTTTAAATTGTCAAAAGTGTCAAATTTTAAAATGTGCGTTAAGAATACGTACGCAAAGAATACGAATATGACTTCCGGTTTAGATAACGTAAATTCTTGCAAAGTGCGTTTATCGGGAACTGACGTCAATTATAACCTTAGAAAAAGTACGGAAATCTAGGAAACATTTGCGTAACAGGGTGTCTGACCTCAACTGTTTAAATCGCAAATTTGTAGTGAGACGTTAATCAACTGAGTTCATCAAGTTGGAGGTAATAAAATTAAACAACAATAAAAACGCAAAAAGGTCACAACTTTGCAGGTCGATTCTTTAATGCGCACTAACCTTGTTTCAAACAATTTTGCAAACGCAAGAGCATGGAAGCCTATCAGATGTCTATTTGAGTCAGTAAGAAAACATTAAAATCTTAGTTCACTTTTGACAAAAGCGTCTTTCCAACAAACGCCGGAACGGTTCAACAACGTAGCACGCGCAGCTCTAAATAATTTAACAAAGTGTCTAATAAAACCGTTAAAACTTCAAAAGCAGTAAATTACTTATTAATCCAATGAATGAAACAGCGCTCCACTCGGTCAATCAGCGTTTCCGGCATAGGACATCGATTAAAGCGGGCAGATAGAGAGAAGAGCGTTCGAACGCGTCACCACAAATGCATTCGGAGAGTATGGCCAAATAAACGAAAAGAGACGTTTCGGATGTAATTAAGGGTTGTCGTTAAAAGAATGCTCCAACTCTCTTTTTTCTATGTGTCTGTTGATGCGCGCGTGTAATGGGAAGTGCTGAACATAATTATGTGAGTTCGTGCAAGTTGACACTACTGCATCGTGGTTGTCGTTAAAGGGTGAATTGCGGTGGCAATTTTATTTTGGTGGCAAATGCTAAATTTTACTTCAAATTAAAAAAAAAAATGTAGAAATACGCTTGATCGCTTTTCCAACAATCCGCACTTTCTCCACTCAAAAACAAGTAAAAATTATTGGCTTTCACCAAGACAAGCTCCAATTGAAACCTGAGCTGTACACGTCCAACACAAAAAAGTGGGATTTGACATAAGTGACATTTGAGCACGATCGGGTAACGACTAGCGCGTTCCTGTGTCGAAATGGTCGTGAAACAGGCTTTTTAGTGGTAATGAGTTGTAGAATTTCACAGATGGAAGGGATTTAACAGATCAACGCAGTCGTTGACCATTGCGCGTTAGGAATTCGCATCTTTGTAGGGTTGAGTTGGTTAGAGCAAACAAACCTTTGACATCAATTGCGATTTTGATTGAAGCGGAAGATAGCGAAGAAGTGTAAAATAGGAAATATAGACAGAGAAGTTCAGAAGGAGAAGTGGGTCTTGTTCCTCTCTCTTAATGCGTTTTCAACTTTTTCTCCTTTATAATGTGGAGGCTATGGAAAGTCTGCAAAATGCACACGATACACAAATGCAGGGAGCACGAGTTTGGTGGTGGTTCGAAACGTTAAAATATTTATAAACGTGTTTTATTGTCATTTCTAAGATCGAAAAACAACACATGCTTAGAAAAGTTATTTCGGGTACAAAATCAGCTGCGCCAAAGTTTCAATTTGTGCTTTAAAAAATCCGGGCAAAAGCACATCATTGCGTACCCGAATTTCAGGTACAAAAACATGTAAATGTTTTTTTTAAAAATCACAATCACAAAAAGCGATTAAAAAATTTTTAAAATAAGAAACAAAGTTTTTGTAATTAAAAAACGTTGTAATTTTTTGTAAAAATATTAAAAGCTAGCTTATAACAAAAAACTGAAACAACGCAAGACAATTTTTGAATTTTTCAAAAATAGAGTTTGCAAGAGGCAAACTTTTGTTAGATCTTTTGCGACAGACAAAACATTTTTATATTTGACGCCAATGGCTTTTAAAAATTAAAGCTAAAAGGGTTCTGTCTGAATTTAGGCGTCTAATTCTGAGTCATCAAAAAAGGGTGGTCGACCAGCCTGATAAGGTAAGTCCAGAAACAAAACTGTTTTAACAAAAAAAATTTTGTTAATCACTAAAAACGTTAAAATTAGATGTCACGTTAAACACACTCATACCAGCGCTCACAGCAAAACAAAACCAGCAGAAGCCGTACTTAAGATAAATTCATGCTGCTGAAGACGCAAAGTGAGAAAGAGGAAGTGTTCGCTCAAACAGTGGAACGTTTGGGAACGACCTCTAGTTGAGGCCCACCTTGCGAAATGGTTGGACAGTTGGGGCTTAGGCAAACTTTCGTTGCCGGTACGATATCGACAGTCGCGCGCGCGCGATCTCGCGCGCGATGCGAGAGTGACAAACGGGACGATGGCTGTGGGAGGAAACGAAGCGAGCTGCTGGTGCCCGAGTGCAGGCAGCTCCTCGCGGTCTCGGTGTGCAAATAGAATCCCCATATTGACGAACACAAACAAAATATATTTCGTCTCCCCCGTGATTCGGTCTTCTCAAAACTCTCCCTCTCTGTGGCCATATTCAGCTGTCACATATGACACAAAAGAGTTCAAAAACACTCGTGAATATAGTAAACTTAAGTAAATATCACTTTGACCACACAATTTATAACGATTGCCAAATCGCGGAATCTCTGGGGTGACACATTGGGCGGCAGTTGAAGAAGTCGCAACGGGGAATCGAGCAGAAGAGAAAAGGAAAAATCGTGAGCGCGTTAGCACCACGGGCCTTCTTGCGGGACAGCGCTATTGTACGTCGGGGAAAAAACGTTTTTCTTCTATCGATTTATTCTAATTACAATTCAGCAAGCACACCGGCTCCCTACATGCGATCACCTTTTGGACCACTTATTCCAAATCGCGTTTTAGCAAATACAGACTTTTTCTAAAATACTGTTTTGCTTAACAAAAGCCGGCGGCGATGGAGTTAAAAGCAACGTTATTATGTAGACCGCAAGTGAGGCTATTTTGGAGACGCAAACAAACTTGATGAAGTTATATTTGACTTCAGTTTTAAATAAACACTTTCGCAAGAACTCCTGGATAATGATCAACACGTAATTAGAAGTGTCTGTATGCAATTGTAGAATTTAAAAAGACGAGCAGTGGCAATTCGCTCAATAATAACGGAGAGCTGTCTGTCTGTTTTCCGTGTGCCCAAAGTTTTCGAGCGATCAGAAACAGCAGATGAAACATTTGATGCCACTGAAAGTTGAACCTGTGACTCTCGGTGCGCCAGTCCGATACACTAACCACTACACTATGCAGTAAAAATTGCGTTGACAAGTTGCATTGACAAGTTGCCTATGACACGACTGAGTTCAGCTTTCCGGCATTCGCTATAAATGTAAAATTCAAAAAAAACTCGGAAAAATTTTATTAGTTTTTTAACATAAAACTGATTGATGTAATCGATTTTCCCGGAAGAATTAGTCATGCTACGTAGGACAAGCACAACTTATATGGCTAAAACAAGCAAGACGTAATGAAGCTTTAACATTGAATTCTAAAGCTGAATTTTCGAACACTAAGCACCGCATGTCTTACGTCGTACTGCAAATTAATAGGCCAAATTATTAAGCCGTTTGAGTGTGAATCAATAGTAAAATTAAATAAATGTGAATAACGATCAATCAGCACAATATCCGGACTCACCTTAAGACTTCTTGTGGTGGTGTAGCAGCACGTGCCGCAAGCTGTCGTTGCCATTTCTGCCTTACATTTGAGAAGAACACGATGAAGACATACAGAGCTACAAAAAATGCTGTCGTGGACACACTGAAAAACACCGGCAAAACGTTTGTGGTTAACATGTTGCACGGAGCCGCGCACACGGAAGAACGGAGCTGCGCCTGTGGACATTTGTTCTCTATCGCGACGACCGACAACCCCTCCACGACAGCGATCAGCTGGTGCACCTCGTAAAGCACGCGACTCCCTTGCGCGCGCTTGCGCTCAAGTCAATTCACGTCGGTGTGAAGGAGAAATTGCGGATGTCCAATGTGTTGGAGGTGGCGTGGAGACGATGACGGGGCGACGGTGATTCTTCTGAGAAGAACATAGAAGGGCGCCACGATCGCACCCACTAATAAACATTAATTTACATATTCGCTAACAAATCATATTCCACTGCCACCATTTCTCCCCCAAGCAGCGAAATTGTGTCGACTTGAGGCGAAAAGGGAGGAAAACAACTATTAACACAATACAGGCGGGCTATTTGACAGCGCTGCTCTTCTGTCTCTTGTAGTGCGACATGATTCTTTAACTTACGAAGCAACTTATGACGTCCGTAAGCCTCTAGCATTGTCCAGGGGCCTAAAAATACAACCTGCTATTGTATTCCACCGCTGTGTGCCTCCTTCTTGCCTGTCCTACCACAAACGCCAACCCCACGTATTTCGAAAATCATACGGAGACTCTTTGGGCAAGTATTAAAAACACGTGTTATGTGTTTCGCCTTTTCCCTCTTCTCTTACTTCTCAAAACCGTTTAGAAGCTCATAAACCACCACGTTGAAAAAAGCCTCGCTTTTCGCTTTCTGGCTCATTGCGGAGTTGGCCACTGTTTTTTCTTCGTCCAAACATTTTCGTAACCAAATACGGGCTTCGAGTGGAACATAAATGGATACGATTACAAACATTCGGATGGTAATAATCAATAGCTGTTTGCCGACATAGGAGTAATCGAGTAGTAGCACCTGTGCGCAAACGTAGTTTTAACACGTAAATAATTATATTTAAAAAATTGTTAAAAAGTTAAAAAAAACCTCTATAATAACATAATAACATGTAAGTGTGTTCTGTCCGCCGAGCAATTTTTGATCGATCAGAAAGAGCAGACAAAACATTGGTAGCCGGCGTGCGTCGAAACCGCGACCTTCTGTGCGGAAATCGTTCCTAACGTTCTAACCCCTATATCTCAAAACAGTTGCAGCTTGATTTGATGGAGTTATGCCTCGACTCAGTTTGGCAGTTTGGCACCCCCAGCACGAAATCTGTCCCACAATGCGCTGCAGTTGTCTAGACAAGTAAATATAACATTATAATTTTAAAAACGTAAGCTTGCGCAGAGTAACGTGCGAGAACGTTAATATTAAAATAGCTGAATGCGTTCAAATGAGGCATTAATGATGTAAATCACATCCTTAGAAGCTTTCATTTAGAGACAACATTAAATTCAGGCGTTCTCAGGTTGTCGTCATTAGAACAAAAGTACAAAAAAAACATTTAACTTTAGCGTTTAGAAACGTAAGAACCAACCAAAACTTTTATCCAAAAACTAGAAATTGATTTCTTAAAAATTAATCTATAAAACGCTCGGAAACTCGGAAAACATGAACAAACGTGTGAAAACACAAAAAACAAAACAACAAGACGATTTTCACCGATACCTTAGCAACCCAATCCAGTGCGCGTAGCGCGCTCGGATATTACTACAAAAGTCTAAACTAAAACCCAGGTATGTATATAGCGGTTGCTAAAGGACATAAGAAAAGTGCGTTCGTTGGTGGAAGATTTGTAGTGCGCCAGAGCGTCGCGCAAGAGGCCAATGGTTCGATTCCGCACGGTGACCCTTGTTTGTGAAAAAAACTTTGCTTTGGAATGTTTCTAGCCCTCTTGCTTTCTTTAAACAGAGCTGTTTACCCACCTTCAGTACTAATAAAGTTAGAGTTAGTTAGCTTACCACAAAAACAAGCGTTGAGTAATAAAAATGTCAATGAAATTTCTTTATCATGAATAAATATCTTCAACAAAATCCAGCTACAAACCCTCATGCACCTAAACAACTTTTAATTTGAACCATGTAGAAGCAGTCGGTAACTTGGATCAATATAAAATTTGATCAAACCTGAAGCGGCTTTGTCGGCTTCAAGCTACCCAAAAAGTACAAAAACTTTATTGAATAAACAACAGCGAAAACTCAAAGTGGCTTCGTTTCAATGAACTTAGCGGGGCTGGAGGAGTGTTGGAGTGGACACTTATAATTATTCAATTAGGGCCTCTTTCTCCTTTTTGCCAAGCGGCCCCGTGCCCGTTAAATGATAGCCAAACTGAGAAAAGTGATCCCCAAGGCGTTGCTTTTCCTTCCGTTTCCTTTCCGCCGCGCGCAGCAGTCAATTTCGGTCAAGTGTGTAACAAACCGCAAGTAGGATGCTCTGAACAGCGGCAGTGGCGGCCGCAGTGGAACCATGGCTCTCATGTGAGACGCAAGTGCGAGAAAGCCAATTTCCTAAATGATGAAGCTAAATTACTTTGCTGTTGCCAAAGCGTTTGTGGATAAACCCAGCAACTACTTGCATGTTGGTATCCGTGGTGCAGAGTTCTGTTGCCACATCCAGGAGTAAAGAACTCTGAACCCTCAATTCACCCATTTCCCACGCATTGCAAAAGTAAACACAGAACCAAGCCGCGTGCGCTAATATAATCTTCAGCTTTTTGACACCACTCCTGTCTATGCGCGGGAGGAAGGCGCCGATGCTCTAAACGGGCCGCGTACTTTTTGTGCCATTTTGGTTTTATTTTCGAACAATGATGACCCATTACGGAAAAAGCGGCTAAACATAATGTGTGTATGTGTGTCTACGCCTCTCCCTCACAGTGCGCTGCTGTGGCTGCGGCTGTGATGGCGGTGGCTAGGGCGCTGCCGTGCAGCCACGCCGGTGCATTCGTTGGTCGTCCTTCCTTCCGTCTTTCCGGCCAAGCTCGAAGGATGGAAGAAGAAGAAGAAAACGACGATGTTATCGACGTTAATCTGCTCAAATAGAACAAGTGGGCACTCATCTCCAGCTTCAAGATCGGCACGGAAATTGGCTTCAAAAGGAAGAAAAGGCTTTTCACGTCTTCGCACCGCTGTCCTTTTCCATCTATTTGGCTTGTTGTTTAGGAAAGTGCATTTCATAATCTATCATCGCGAGGAGAAGGGGTTGAAAAGTTGTTTTTGAATGGGATCGCCGATGAGACTTTTTTACTCAATTATGGATGACGCGTTTGCAAACGTTGACAGAAAACCCTTTTTATAAAAAAACTCAACCACACTGAACGGCAATTTCAGAAATTGTCATATTTGACTATCTTAAGTTAATACATTGATTAGAAAAAAAACACGACACTCAAAAACGTTAATCTATGACAATTTCTAAAATTGCCGTTCAGTGTGGTTGAATTTTTTTTTGGTAAAAAGGGATTTCTGTCACCCACCCTTCTTTACATCTTTGAAAAAACTAAGAAACGATAAATTCAAAAATGATTTTGTTAATTTACAAACTAATTTTTTGTCATTTCCAGTTGTTTAAAAGTCACTAAAACTGCTCTAAACTTATCCTCATAAACTAAGCATAAAGACGCGTGGAAAAATTCGATCAAATACGGAGCAATATGGTAAATTGTCACGAAGCTATAAAAGTGATGTTTTGGCAAAACAAATCTCAGCTCATAAACTATGCTTATTTGAATGTTCCATATAAACAAAGCCAAGTAGACGCGTTTCATTCAAATTGAACCAACTATTGGTGAGCCTTCCATCAACCTGGACTTTTCTAATGATGAACTAGCCAAAATTACAAAAACAAAAAAACTGCAAAAATTAATGAAAAGGTTTAAAAAAGTAAGTCCAACTTTTTCCCAGCCTTGCTCGTCATAACACAAGCTTGCACAAGTGTAACGTGTCTGTCGGATTGAGAAATTGACATGAAAGCGAAAAACAACATTCATCTATTTAAACAAGGGTGATCTGTTAGTACATTCCGGCACTGCTCTCAAAAACTATTTTTCACACCACAACGACATTTATTGCTAAGTCTACCAAGTCTCTCTAAGATAAAATAAACGGACGAAGCGAACACAAGACAACACACACACACATATAAATGTTAAATGAGATACACGGAACAGAAGTTACGAAAAGGTCGACGGTAGACAGAAAAATATTAGGAAAATGATGGAAAAAGACGAGAAGAATAAGAACGGCTTATAAGATGTTGTGAAGAGCTGTGGCCAGCAGGTTGATGTCCGATCGAAGCGAGTTGACCGCGAGCATCAGCGACCTTTTGTTGTTGAGAATCTCAATCGATTCTGTGTAAGCGTTGTAGCGCACGACGAAAGGTCGGTTCATGCTGTTTGTAAACATTCTAAACAAATTAGAACTGCACTTAGGCGTTATTTCAGAAGCGTGAATTGCCTTAATTTCTGCTGAGCTTCTTCGAAATTGCGCGTGTAGAAATAGGCCGTTTGAAAAGTGGTGATCAGACACTCCTGCTGCACGACGCGTTCAGGATCGAAGCGGAGGATCTCTGGGTTCCCTTCGACGGCGTGCTGGAATTCGCGCTTCGTTAGGATGACACATAAAATTAACGACAAAACTACCTGAAGTTCGCCTGCACTTGACAGCAAACCTGCGCCGTAGACTTTATAGTTAGGGCGTCCCTCGCGGTCAAAGTGCTTTTCTGAGGCTCCGCTGCACAGGCCAAACTCGATGGAGAAGAAGTAGAGCTACAAAATGGAGATTATGACATAACAAATAAAATGGACAACGTACAGTAGCCAGCTTGCTCAGATCCTCCTCGCTAGCTCCCAGAGAGGCAAGACCAATTTCTTGTGAGAACTGAGCAAAGTTTGGGTCGGCAAACAGGGCCATGTGACCCATGAGCTCGTGAACCGTGTCTCTAAACAAGGAATTACTAATTTTATTTCAATTTTCTAACGATTTAGCATTTGACCTATTTTTTACGACTTGGATTGATTGATATAAAAAGAGGTTTTTGAGTGCTTATATATACGCTTTTGATTGCGTTAAGATTCTCGGCGCCAATTGGTACCGCTATTTGAGCGATGCTTGACGCTAAACGTTTTGTCTGAGCGTCTCGGTGGTGTCTGTGAATAGGTTTGTTTACCAGCATCCACGAAATCTGCTGTGAACAATCAATATTAATTATCCCCGTTTATTGAAAAACCTCTTTACGAATCCGAAACAAATCAAGACTATTTGTTTCATATAAATGGTGGTTGAGTCTGCTTCTGAAGGGATAATTTGAGACAAATGACATCTCAAATATCAAACACTAATATGAGCAAATTATATTTAAATTTATGCTGTATTTGCTAATTCAATCTGCGCAAAATTGCATTCACTTAGAGCCATTATTGAAATAATGCGTGTATATGCAACCTAAGCATCATTATTAAAGTTGGTTTTCTAGCATATTGGTTAACATGTTTGTCTCCTACACGAAGGTCGCAGGTTCGGCTTCCTTCCGTGACTAACAATTTTTATTTTTTTTTGTTTTGGAAAGACAAACTTACGGTTCAGGAGTGTAAAAAGGATCGGCATGATGACGAACATATTGAGTGCAATTGAACACACGAAACGCGAGTCCAGCCAGAAAGTCGCGAGCGCTCAGATATCCAGCGACGGGTCGAACTCGAAAGCCGGTCTTCGCTAAAACAATGATCATAAATTGACTCATCGCCTTCGGTGTCGGCCTCACTTTTGAGGAACTTGCAGATGTCCTCGAGTTGCGGAATGTTGTACTCCGAGTAACCGCAATGCTTCTCGAGCAGCTCGAAGTTGTCCAAAAACTCATCGCACGCATGTTGTTTGTGCAGCTGGCGGAGTTTACGATAAATCACCCCCCTAAACAAGCGAAATTTATAGTTGGTCTGGCGGGGGATCAAATTGCTTGCCAGGTCTCTTTCTCACGTTGGGTGTACTCGACGCAGGGGATCGGGTCGCCTCTAAACAATTTCTTTTTGAAATCGTTTTATAACAATCCAAAACTTACTGCTTGTAGTTGAGAGCGATATCAGCGAACATCATGCGACGTTTACGGTATTCTTCGTCTTTGAAGCCCTAAAAATAATTATTTAATAAATGACTCGGCCTGAGTTGTAAACTTACAGGATGGTCACATTCCAATCCAGATCCGTACATGATAACCTTCTTCGCACAGATGTCCAAATCGTAGATCGACTTTGGGAACCAGGGACAACCCGCGAGAGCGTTATAAATTATATACTTATATTGAAAATGTGATTTTTGCAATACCGTTTGATCCAGGGTCCGAGATCTGTGAGGCGTTCTTAGGGTTCACAGTCTGGTTAATCTCGTCGACCTAAAACAAACTTAAGCTATCCTTTCTTAGTTGGCTTATTTAGCTTACATCATAACCCTTCTTCTTGATTTCCTCAATGACCGTACTAGGCTTCATCCAGCCTTCGAGCTCAAGTTCCATAAGAACCTCAATCTGGTTTGTTTTTCCATACTGAGAATCACGTGATTCCATGTGCTTAACACGAGTGCCGCTCTGCAATAGGTTTTTTTAACTTTTTAAAGGTTTGAAGTTTAAACTGACCGGAATCGAAGAGAGCATTTTGGTTAGGTTGTCCGAGGAGCGGGAGGTTTTCACGATTACGGTAACAATGGGTTGGCCTTCCTCCTCATCTTCTTCGATTGTCAGTTGTTCTAAATTGCCCATTTATAAATATAAATATTATCAAAGGTAGAAAGATTGTTTGACTGTTCAATATCAATCTAAGCTCTTAAGCCTTTTTTGGAATTGGGAATTTCGTATTGCCCAAAAAGATCTAAATACGAATTTACAAATGAGCTTTAAGTAGGCTTAACTTTCGTTCCTAGTTGACTAAATCAATTTAATAGGCATGTTCAGTTTACCTCATTAACATTGAGAATGATTTCATTTTTCAGCTCATCGAAGTTATAGTGAACCATTCTGAAGATCTGAAGACAAACAAGCATTCAAGAAACTGGAGCCAAGAAAACCGAAGCACAAGATAACCGGAACAGAAGACAAAACTGTTCAAAAAATTGAAATAGCAGTAGCATCTTTTCGAGTTGAGAAAGCCACGTCTTTCAAAGGAACCGCCCCATTCAACCGGTTTATAGGCTTGAAAGACAATTAACTTTAGAGCGTTCATTTTTTCGGCCGTTTTATTTTAGTACAAAATAAGGAAGGTTGACGGATTTTATTGGGGTTACAGTTAAAACTCGTTTTATGGATTTAGAGAAAAAACTGAGTTGCTGAACGTTCTAGATGCTTTTTTATGACCTAAAGCGGAACTGACTCGTTCAAGGTTGACCAATCACAAAGGTCACCTTGTTGCCTTTGACTTTTGTGTTCGAGTGTTTTTTAGAAAGTGTTTAAAACAGTTATTTCAATCAACGTTATTTCAATGAACTTCAAACAGTTATATCAATAAACTTCAACAAAACAAAACTGTTTAAAACAGTTATTTCAATGAACTTCAAAGTCACTAAACGCTCTAGTGCTCAGAATTGCGCAACTCGTATTCGAAAAATGTCTTTGATTTATTGCGTAGACACATTAAAACCCAGAGACGACCAATTGATCTTGAAAAAAACTAGGTTGCTAAAAGACGGAATTGTCAAATACTTAATTGAGATTCCCCAATTCTTTATTACGGTTTTAAAACAAAATAACACAATATGAGGTACAACAAACGTTTGAGACAGACTCATAAAAATAACGGATTGCTAAAGTATTGCTGGCGAAGGGTTGGGTTAATGCAAACAATGCGGGGGAGAGGTTTCAGAACATTAATATTTCATGTTTTGAGTATCAAGTTTTGCAGTTTTTAGGTCGACAGGAGATCATTTTGCAGTCTATTCTTAGTAATTCTTTGTTAGTTATGCTGAATGCGCGTTTCTTGGACGACAGTCAAATTTAATACGTATTGTTCTTAAATTTCCGATTCTTTTATAAATGGCATTTCCGAAAAATGAGAAAGATGGATTTTCATAAGTGCAAGTTTGCCTAATTTGGTTTACCAAATTGATTACTAAAAAACCCAAATTAAGTGACCTTCAAAGCGGAAGACAGTAAGACTAACACGCGAATTCACTTGATAGCGAAGCACGTAATCTAAAACTAAAAGCAAGATTGTTCAAAGGCTAAACGAGAAGTACAGTATCCTTCGGCCATGTCTGCAAAATTGAGCAGAACCGACTTGGTACTGCAAAAACAACATCAATAGATTACACCACTAGGACTTCCTGAACATAACCGCCTAGTTTGCATGTTTTGCAATATGCAATATGCAAAAATCGACCAAAGAACTGAGTTATGTATGAGTTTTTCTGTAACTTTTCCGGGAGCAATGTCCTCTTCCGGGTCAATTTTCAATTTCCCAACATCGCATGTTTGGTGAATAATATAGGAAATGGTAATTTTACGATTTGCGTCGTAAATTATGTGTACAAAATATTTTTTCAATCAGACACTTTTTCAACTTAATGCTAGCAAAACGCGTTTAAGCATGAATTAGTTAATTAAAAGGATAAGTCAAAAATTTATATATTTTGCTCCTATCTTTTGCAAAAAATGCAAAACACAAATATGCAAAAATGGAGCAACGAGCTGTGCTAACAGTATTTTCTTTAAATTAGCATTGTTTGGGTTTACTGCTTTCGCGCCTCGTTTAAGTAATTTTTTGACAAAAAAGACCTTGGAGCTTCAAATTTTACCGAAACCGAGTTTTATGTCTCCAAATTTTTACCGTCGCTCTCCCACAGCCGCTCAACACGGCGTGCAAAAGTGCAAAACTTCAGGCAAGGACGAAAATCATTCAAAAGCAAATGGCGCCGCTACCTCGCGTTCGCTCAATCAGGGACACTGCGTCTAGAAATTTTGAAGAACCCACAGACACGTCTAGATTGTTCTCCTTTATCATATAAAAATTAAAAAAATTTTTGTGTTAGTTTTGAAATTACCGCATACATATGAATGCAATTTTGTGTTTCCAAATTCCATAAAAAAATTTTTTTTTCAATTTGTTAAAATTAATTAATCATTATCAACTATATAATGTAAAAACACAATATCTTTTGTTCATAACTGCAAAATTGAGCCAGGCTTTGCTTGCAGGAAAGATGCTCATAACATGCAATATTCAAAAATGGACCTAAGAATTGAGTTGTATGAGTTTTCTATTTTTACCTTTAGCGTTATCATGTCCTCCTTCAGGAAAGAATGGAACTCCGAGCGATCCACTACGACGGAAACGTCTCTTGAACTCCTCGATGTGGTTATCCGAGCTGCATGTGAAAATATTAAAATTTTGCTTAGGTTACGGTAGCACTTACACGCTGCTCGAGAGTGTCCTTCGAGTTGCTTCTTGGGTGCATAATAACAGAATTTCATAGCGGCCGCCATTTATCGACAAGTTTTGACTGAAAAAAATATTTTAAAATACTTTTCACAAGAAATCTGTAGTCAGAGTCCGTTTTTCGGCAGGCAGACGTTTTGTCACACGTACGCAAAAACAGATTTCCGTGCGTCTCAGTTTGTCCGACACCCTGCCTCCAACTATATCCATTATTAATTGGATGTTCTCGTCTTTTCCAATTTGTTGCCACAAGGGTAAATAAACTGGTTGGGAGTGAACAGACAAGTGGGAGGAAAGGGTGGCG
This sequence comes from Steinernema carpocapsae, assembly GCA_000757645.3. Lineage (NCBI taxonomy): Eukaryota > Metazoa > Nematoda > Chromadorea > Rhabditida > Steinernematidae > Steinernema > Steinernema carpocapsae. The sequence goes on from CM016762.1 coordinate 520,349, forward strand.
GAAATGAAATACCATCAAATTTGGACAACGCCTCTTATATTTCAGATTTCTATTAATTTTTTTGCCAGGGCTAATATTAACGCAAAGAGACGTTCGAAAAAGGGACGACAGGGAATGTCACCATAACTCAAGATAAGGCTATGCGTGCATTTTTGCAGAGCACTAGGGCGACGAAAATTACGCCACCAAATATAGGCACACCATTGTGCAGTTGTCATTATTCATGAGATGGGCTCAAGCACTCCGGATGAAGAACCAATCTGACTTCGGCTCAGCTGAGACGAATGCGCCAAATGCCAACCGTCGGTGGCTTTCTTAAGCAGCCAGAGTGCTGCGTTGATTACAAACAGCGAACGTGTGGTGGGAACGCAGCAAAGTATTGAATAGGCGGCGATTCCACCGAATCTGGTCAAAGTGCGTGTGATACCAAATGAATGAGAATTCTAGAGCATTCTGTGGAGGCAGCGTGGTAAAATTATGTTAGAACTATAAGGGCACCGTCGATAAAGGGCGTAGGAAAATGATGACAACATGGCATACTGCGTATCTGGCAGATTAACTAAAGACATCAGATGCTGCAACTTTTACAAAAACTAGACATTCTGAGCAAAAAGTGAAAAACTTGTGCATGCAACGTTTTGCAAACAAAGTCAAAGTACGCGCACACGACCAAATAGAATGCGTTCCGCCACTGCTCTGTTTCACTTTGCTGTAAAGTGATCATTCATTTCTCTGTTCAGTTGAACCTAACGTACCGAACATATTGCTAGAATTGATTGAATTTCAGATTTCAAACAATTGATTTTAAAAGGGTCAAGGTACCTCATTTTGCTTTGAAACAAACTTAAAATTTTTTGCGAAACCTTACAAGCATGACTGTCACTTTTTGAACACAACGCAAGAAATTACTTAAACGCATAAATTACAATTCGTAAAGAATTCTAAAACGCATCGAACTTAAAACTTTTAAAACGATGCTATAAGTAAACTGAACGGGAAACTTACACATGTCACAACCGTTTAAGAAAATGCTAGGTTACTAACTACACACCGGAATCAACGTACCTAATGTTTGAACTAAGTCATCTCCAAAAAACACCAGTATGTATAGCGATCACTATTTAATCTACCAAGTTCAACGAATTTCACTTTTCAACGATTTGAAAACGCGAACATTTCGTTCCTTTCAAATTTACGTGGCGTCTTAAGTTGCGATTATTAACAAGTACACCTCTAACAAGGAAAGTAGTTTAGACCCCGTGGATTGAAACGAGTCATACGTTTTTTAAAGGCACTCAGCGTCTTGATTATTTCTTCTAAAGCGTTTTCCTCCTATTGCAGTTTGCGACAAAATAAACGCCTTGTCTATTAATTACCTCCAGTTTGGGTTTTAAAAGCATTTCAGTTCTTAAGTTCTACTTAACGCACAAAATCGATTTATGACTCATCTTTTTGGTAACGTTTAGAAAAGTGAATTTTGTTATAACTCGCTTTTGAGAGTTTTGCAAACGTTTGGTTACTGAAGTTCAAAGTTTGAAAATGTTAAAAACGTTTTTGTACGATAAGTAGAACTTAAGAAATTGGATGTTCCATAACCCATACTGGAAATAACGTTCTGGACATGAGTTTATCTTGTCTCAGAGGAAAATAACGTCTTGTCAAAAAAAACCAGGGCGCTCAGTACTTTCAATTAAGCTATGACTCGTCTAAATCTGCAGGGAGCCTGAAAATACCATTTTTTGTAAGCGCTTAAAGTCGATAAATTTTCCTATTTAAGTAATTTATTTGCAATAAATTTTGTGTCCTTTGGTGAAAAAATCACGTTATTTTTTTACATCTAAAAATGCTTCATTTACATGATTTTAGTGTTAGTCGCGGTCAAATGTGCATTTATATTTAATAGCACATTGATCTGTATTTATATGAGCAGCCTGGTCGGTCTCATGGCGTCATTTTTATGCACATGCATTCAATTCGTTCACGTTTACGTTTTTCCAACAATAAAACTTATTGTGGGCAAAGGACAGGCGCTCGACTTTTGAGACATGTTTGCAAGTTTGCCTAAGCTATATCGAACAGCATGAGGTCACAAAACGTGTCGATGCTGAGAAGTATCCAGTGGTTTTTGCTAACGCGCTGTTCTTTAAAATGCGTTTTAAGGAAAACTTTTGGAATACTCAAATACGAATATTTTATGCTGAAGATGGATTAACTAAGAAGGTAACCGTAAGTTCAAATCTACATGAATTATCAAAATTCTCAATTCAGTGTGTTTAATGTGTTTATCACTCACATCTTCTTGTGATTGTGCTTACTTATTCAGGTTCCTTTTATGCGAGGTACGCAAACCGGTCACTACCTTGAAACTTTGCGACAATATGACCAACCTGTCCTTCTTTGAGATTTTCAAAAAGGCTTCGAAAAAGCAGCTCATAATGTTCAGATTTCCAACTTTGAACGTCGAATTTTACTGTACTCTTAAAAAGACATTTAAAAAGATTGGCCTTCAAAACTTTTTTGAAAATTGCTCTGACTTGAGCAGTATGAGTACGGTAAAGCTATTTGTTAGAGACAATCGGACTGATCGGACTCATCCATGTCTGAGATTGTAATCATAATTAAGTCATCTTGAATTCATTGCTGGCAACACTAAGCGTTTGCAGACGGGTGCGAAACGCACAAGTACTTGCAAAGCATTAATCGCATTTTTCCATAGTCTGGTGAGTGAGTTTGACTACAGTATTCAAACCACTCAATATGATGTTAAGATGTTAAGCAGTTTCGGAGGGTCCACAACTCTCTCGTCTAAAAAAACCATTTGTGCTTTTGGACAGTTTCATGCTTATTTAATGAATGGCTTCTCAGACAATGACATTGTTGAGAAGATGACATAACATGGTGCTTTCGAAACATATCAATATAGCTATCAAAAGTTATTAGTTTGTGTTCAAAGGTTTTAAGAGTGAAGGCTTGAACTATTTTTGACTAACCGGAAAACATTTTTTTGTCAATTTGGAAATTACAATTTTGCTGTTTAATCCGTACAAAATTCTATGACTTTTTAAAGCTAAAAACCCTTAAAAAACTCGTAACTTGTTTAAGTGGTTTTGTTCTTAAACCTCGAAACCTATTTGCGTTCAGTCTTTGTTATACTTTTCTAAATGCAGGTGAAAACTGTAAAAAATTGAAAAAAACTTAAATGTCCACCTAAGACTGATGCATTCAACAAATGAATGTTTGGTAGCCTAGGACACTTCAGGCTGTTGTCAGATCTTAGATATGTCCTTGTATTTATAGTGAAGTCCAAGCCCATATGTTGTCAATAGGTGGCTTCGTTCAAAATTCATATGAATCGACAAGAGTCTTTCTTCAGTCATTCGCCTTCTCAAAACGCCTAAAAATGATGCTGTTCTTCCTATTTTGTAGCGCCAGAAGCCGTCTTTCAGCTACGCCTTTGATTGAATCCTATTGTTTTTGTGACAAAATTTTAATCATGGTTGAGTCGGAGAAAAATAATCATTAAAGCGCAAAAACGCGTTTTGTTGTAAATTGTGTATAGACAATTTGATAAATTTTTCACGCGTGGGCCAAAACTGGGTTTCACGCGTCACCGGTCAAACCGTGAAAACGATTTGAAAGTGAACAGAATTAGGATGGGTGTTCTCTTCAGGTCTGTTTCAAAGTTTTTTTTTGAACTTATTGTATAAATGGTAAGATTGAAACGCAAAAAAGCCCTGTATATAAACCGGTATTTGAAAAAAAAGCAAATCGAAAAAACGTTTTTTAAATAAATTAATTTTGTAATTTAGTTTTATAGTTTTAAACCAATGATGAAATTGTCTGTGGGCGTCTAGTAAGCGCTTCATACTTAATCTTGTCTCACAAAAAGCCCTTTCTTATCATCTGTCCGCGTGCACCAGATAGAATTGTAATTTGCATTTGCCATTTTTAGCGCTTTTTATCGCATTAGTTTGTGTTTTAAGCCACAAATATTATCCTTTAATTTATGACTTGACGCCAATTCTTTACTAAGTTTCTTACGGCAGAGCGCGTCAAGAAGCTTATGTGAAAAAATGCTTGTTTTTGGACCCCAACCTATTAATTAATTGAAGCGCTTTGTTATTGTTTTGTAAATGTACTGACACAAGAAAAACTGGTTTTTGCTATGATTTGTCATGTTTTTCTTAATTTGATTTTTGAGTGACTGATTAGTTTTTTATTTTCTGCGAAATGATTATTTTGAACAGTTTCGCACTAGATAATTGACCTTTTCGGTAGCGTGGGCTAGTGTGGTCAGTGCGTGCTGAGCCCTCTAATGACATGGATTAAGTCGCTACATATTGCTTCCAAACACCAAGAGTGAATTTTTTAATGGGGTTTTTTATACTATGTCGAAAATAAACGTTGTAAAAGTCCAGAAATGTTTGTATTACATGTGCGAAAAAAGCTGATTTCGTTTTTTTTTGCTTTAAAACGTGGTTTTTCAGCAAAATGATTAGTTTACCCGATCAAAAATCACTGCTCCGGAACCTTTGTTCTGTGTTACACCAACGTGTGCTGCCCTACACTTTATTCGTCCGCGTCTGGCTGCCAATTTTCAATTTATGTCATACAACGTGTTTCAAAAAAAGGACTTCTGTCTGGCCGCTCACTGACTACACCGAAGAGCCTCATTTCGGGGGAAGGGGGTGCGCGAGGCAGACGACGGTCGGTTTCACGTTATTTGTTAGCGAAGCCGACCGGTCGTTCCCGGCGAGTGAGCTTGTAAGAACTCCGCTCCGCAATTTTCAGAAATGTTTTTGTCCCTCTGTCTAGCCAGGCCCTTTTTGAAACCTTCTGTACTCATGTTAGCTGCGCTTCTTCGTGTGTCTGTGAATTGGTTACTTTTCTGTTGTTGAAGTTTTGTGTAACCTGAAAATTTCAACTTTGCGTAACTGAGCAACACACTATTTATTATTAAGTGTTGTCTATGATGAACACTTGCAGTCGTGCTAAGTCAAAAACAAATAGCCACATCAAGTTTAATGGGTGCTTGATCAAATATGTTAGCTATTTGTTACTGGCATACAAAGGATCAATTTTGTAGAAACAAAGGCAATTTTTTGCCAATAGCTAAGATTTTAAGCATAGCAAAATCAAATCTGTTCTCAAAGTTGTGTGAGTGGGTCAAATTATTTCGACAATAGGACAATCAAAGCAAGGGGCTCAACAATTTTTTTTCTTTCAACATTAATTTTCAAATTGGTCTTTTATAGAATGTAATTTTCTGGTTGCTTGTGGTGCCAACTTTAACTGTTCAACCTTGCTAGGCTGCTTTAGCGTTTTCAGACTCATTTTTAGAGGGGTTGTCATCAGTCATCTTTGCAGGACCTTCTAATATTATTTCTAGATGAGGTTTCATTTTTTCCTGCATGAGGTTTCCTTGTTCCCTCACATAGGTTAGTTTTTCCAGTACTTAGTCATTGCTCATTCGTTACTTATTAGCGGTGTTCTAATGTTTTCCTATTTTCAAACACTTAAAATCAGTAGTTTGGAAAGTTTAAAACAGGTATTTTGAAGAAGCGCCGCCTATACAACTCTAAAACTATCAAAAAACATTTTAATTTTCAATGTTGTTTCAGACATTCTTGACTACAACTTAATTAGGTTTCCTTTGTCTAAAAAAATTTTGAGGTATACTTTCTGTTGCCTGAAAACTTCTGGAACAAACGCGTCAGAATAGACCATAGACCAGAAAAAAGTCTTAAAAAGGCTAAAAATTGAAACCATCTGGATTACCCAAAACCCTATATAATCTCCTGGGCGTGTCATACCTCAAACATGACCTTATGCGACATTGCTGTAGCAGGATGTTATATAACCAACAACCATTTTTGGACAAGGCTTGTGTTCACCGACATTTTGACCTTACTTTGATTTCTTAAATGAGATCGCGTTGTGTCTGCTTACTTCACCATGCAATTTTACCTTGTTTTCGCTCATTATAGTTGTTTTTGTGCGCTTGAACGATTTTTACATAACAGCATTAACCTAATTTTTGCCACTTCACACTTCCTTTGTTCTCATGAAAGTTCTCCAGGATAAACAAACATGAGGGTCCTCCTCATCACCCCTTCAGAGCGTCCCTTAGTGACGACGATGGAGCCCATCGCTCGTGGGATGGATGAAAAAATGACATTCGTGTGGTGATATTTGCTCACCTCCCCCATATAGAGCGAACGCCCATTTCAGATTGCCATAACGAACCAGAAGATGATGAATCTGTTCGTTGTCGTTTTTGTTGGAGCAGCCGCTTTGGTCTCAGCTTCGATAGACTACGATGTTCCTTTGAACAACGAGCCTCTTTCCCCATATCTGTTCCCTCAATTTGTGAAAAAAGTGAGTCCACTTTCTTGCAAAAACCGTTTTTTAAATTATTATTTTTTGTTTAGAGCGACGCCACATCCACTGGAGAATATGTGCCAAGCGACATTTTTGGCAGCGGCTACAGAAAAAGGTTGCAGCCGAAAAACTCAAAGAGCATCCGAGCTGACTCGAAACACCCGCTGTGCTTTTTCACTGGACTCCCGTGTTCCATTTACCAATGAAGCGACTCTTTGACATTACATTCAGCAGCATGACCACCGATCGGGTAGATTCCGTGATCTACGCTATAACCGTTACAATTAGTTTAAGTAAGCTCTGTGGATGATTGTGTGTTTGGTTTATGTTGCCATAAGACTTATTTATGACCATGTTTGCAATGTGGCCTAAGCATATAAAAAACTAAATCAGATTAAAAAATTGCACAAAAATTAAACTGAACCATTTTTAGAAAAAATGTGGGGGAACGGCAAAAAATGTGCACAATAAACACCCACATACAGTCCTGGGAGAAAGGGTTCCAAATAAATAATTTTTTGCGGAAGGTAAGGTCAGTGAACTTGCAGTGTTTAACTAATTGTTTACGGAGGGTTGCGGAAAATTGCATTTTAATTTTCGTGACTCGGCCGCTTTTTTGAGGCTATTTGCGTTCAAATTGGTTTCCGCTGCACCCTGTTTGAGTCTATTTTAGGCCCGCCACAACAATTTTTACAAAACGTTTTTTGGTGGGGGTCGCTGTGCCGGTGCCGGTCTCCCAGGCCTGCCCACATACGTAATTTTTTAATGAGCTCGGATGTACATTTCTGCTTTGTCAAACTTCAAAATAATATACCTTTGTTCAAACCGTTCTATGGTGTTCTTGTTCTTGGGCTAGTACACGTTGTTCTCGGCTTGTACTTTGTTTTCTGGCTGGTACACGTGCTGCATATTTAATTTTCATAAAATGCATACGCAAAAAACGAACTAAGTCAGAATAAATCAAATTGTCAGTCGAAGTCTTTGTCGTGCACTGTGCCGGAAACGAATTGGTAATAAGTCAATAAAAATGTCTTCCTAGAAATAGACATACGGCAACAGAAAAAGCAAATTTTTTAGATTTTTTGTAATTATGCAAAACTTATGCTTGATTTAAAGGATACGTCATTTTTTTGAGGTTAAGGTATGTACAACAAATTTTACACTGAATTTATGCAAAGTGTTATGACTGGAGTTTTTGACTGATTGCTCTGTTCTGCGGTGATACACACTGAGACATACTTTTGGCAATGCCACGTTTGAAACTATTTGAGCCTTAACTAGTTTTCGATTTATTTTAGACTGCTTAAAATTCAACGATAATCCGCTTTGTGTATGAGTAATTGTGAGTTCAGGTTTTACTTATACGCTTGAAAACCGTAAAGAGAACCTTTCAGGCCTATCCTAGTGTGACTTCACAGTTGTGCTCTGAAGATTAATTGCCTCTCGGGTCTAAATCAACGTTTTATTAACACCTTGCCATGTGATTCCGTGATTTCAAGGAAATCTATAAATCTCGTTGTCTGTCGTTTGCCGGTCAATCATTGTATGATATCACATTCCAGACATTCTGTTTTTTCAGTGTTTTGTTTATCTACAAAACCTGTAAGAACCATGTGGAGGCTCTATTGCTGGTCCATGTTTAAAAGATGGGAGATTACACGCTGTTCGTTCACTCATAAGTTTTCTGCGGATTTTGCGGCAGACCCGTTGAGCTCCATGGTTTTGCCAGATCGCAGTAGTGGCTAATGTCATTGGCAGTAAGTGTTTTGGTCTTCCGTTGCTATCTGACTAATCTTTCTTTGAGGTTATCCTGTGGGCCTGGAATTCTATTTAATGTCAATTTTTTCAATATTAGTTTAATCGTTTAATTACGATCTGCACGAAATCAAGTTCATTCATTGATATATGCACAGTTCCCTTTATTCTAATTTTTCATAGATTTCATTAGAATTGTTTGGCTAACCATGGCCGAACGATTCATTGCAATTTCGGTTTGTTGTCATTGTGTTTTTGCTGTTTTTTTGTGAGTTTACGTATATTTATCACAGCATATCTATCGACTGGTATTTTCTCTTTTGCTTTTAGTTTTGAATTTTATCCTATTTTATTTTTTATTTTTAACCGTTTTGTCTTATCCGTTTTATCTTAGCTTTCCGATTCTTCCTTTGTGCCCTTGTTCCATGACAAGCTCCGCTTTGTCGTTGACATGAGCTCCATCGCCTGTTGTAAGTATCTTAAATATCCTTGTTTCAAACAATAAAGTCACATTCTCACTGAACACCGTTTGCATGGGGCATTGGCAGAGAAATGAACCGTGTTAGGTGAGCATTCTACCACTCAACCACCCTTTACAGTCGAACTCTTTTCAGCTTTTCGCTTTTTGTTTGATTCATCTCTTGCACCACGTATTTTTGCTATTGTACTGTGAAGTCTTAACGGTACTCTTGTTGTTCCCATTTTTATCTTCTTTTTATGTTGGTTTGTCGAAATTTTCAAGTTGCAAAAGTACAACGCAATTACTATTACTGATCACATGCACCTTAACTGCATTCAATCATAAAATATTTACCGCCCGACAGGTTTTGCTATCTTCATTTGCTATCGTCATCGACAGCAGTGACGTCGTTGCATGCAGCACACGTCACTTAATTTCAGTTAGCGCCGCAACTCTCACAACGTTTGCAGATCATTTCAGTCGTGCAGTTGGTCGTTCTCGGAGTAATTTTAAGAAGGTATTTGAGCAAGGGGATATCACTATCACAACAGCGTCGCTTCTTTAATCATTGAGCGTTTAAGGATAATTTAGGTACTTTGTTAGTCTGACCATTGCAGATGACGCTTCAATGTGTTGTGACCAAAGTTTAGCATTTTCCAAAGGTCTAATTTCAATTAAAATTGTATCCAATCCCGTGTTGACAATGAACTGTGGTAATCAATCTTGTTACATGTGGTAGCAAATAGTCATAAAATTTGATAAGAACTCAGACCTACATGTGATCATGTGATCAGGCACAAATGAAAATTTCACTATTTCTTAATATAGAAACAACTTTCTCGTTGTTTTAAAAGTTGTCGTTTTCTAAAATTTATAAATTTATTTGTTCAATCTATTTAATAGAAGTTGAGCTCTTATCAATTTGAGCGTTTACAGTCTGGAAGTGCACCAATGATGTCAACAGAGCCCGCAAATAACTACTACGGAATGGGTATGATTCCTGATCAACCGTACTTTCCTCCCACTTTTTGAATTTTCTGAGGAGTATAAAATTCAATACCACAATTGAAATTTTGAATAAACGACTTATATAACATAACGAGCAACAAGGCAACAAAAAATTGCATCAAGTCGTCTTGCAGTGGTAGCAATCCTGAATGCCAGTTTTATGAGTTCGTTTTGTATTGGTAAAAAACCTTTTCCACGCAGCTGAAATTAAGACTGTTTTGTTGTTTTTGGGCCGAACAAAGAAAGTTCAAAAGCAACTGTCAAAATCAAATAAGTTCTCAATCAACAAGATGCTCGCCGCCCACATTTGGATCTTAGGCGCAATATATAGTACAAAAACAACTTATACTTTGAAATCAGTGAGCATTTGATAAACTGCGGAATGCCGTGTAGCTGTATGAGAAGAGCTCTAACAACAAATGCAACAATCCAAGATGTCAATTCTTTGTGTAAGTTACAATTTTTTAAACCTTGCTTAATCAAAAAAAAACGAAAAGTTTCTAAAAACGGTCTGTTAGTTTAACAATTTTACTTATTAAGTCTTTTTGCCTTAACAGTTCTCAGATTTTTATAACAGTTCCTATAATTTAACAAACATTGACGTGGTTGCTGAAATTTGATCATAACGTCGTAACTATTTAATTTTTTTAAATTGAATTTTTTAAATTAATTTAAACTCTTTTTTGTAAACAAGTAATGCACTGCTGAGTAGATGTACAGAATAACGCAACAAAGAACATCGCATTTATCTCGAAGCTGTTGCATGGTCAGAGGATTATTTAAGTGGCAATCCCGCGTCTAATGAGATAAAGCATTCTTCTGTCGGCAACAATGTGCACTTTTAACCGAATGTCTAAAACTTTATTAACGAAATTTGTTTGCGAAAAACAGCGAACGAAAATTCCAGAATGCACGCATAATTCCTTCTCTTAACTCCTCGTTTCACTGGACAAGACATAACGGATGGCTACCAAGCCTCACTTTCTAAACATAGCCCAGGACCAAATTTAAGGTCACAGAAACGAGTTTTGCCATTTAATTTTGCGTTTTTTTAAGTTATCGCAAACAGTAGTCCTTGCTTTTCTCTGGTTGGACATTTTGGTGTTGAGATACAAGTCTCCAAAAATTGACCGAATTTCCTTAACAACTTTTCAGACATTTGGCTTTAATTGCACATTGTTAGAACGTAAAGAATAGCTGATTCGAAGCGGAATCGCGGTTACACATTTCAGTTTTTCCATTTTATCCTTTGAAATTGCAACAGCTCCAAGATGGGCGCGGTGTTTTTTTGCGCCTTTCTGTATGTTTAGTAAAATATGAGTGGTCACACTTTTTTATAATTGATTTTATACTGTTTTTCTTAACATGAATTCAAATCCTCAAAAATTCTTATGTCCTCTCAGCGCTTTCAACACCCGATCGCCTACACACATCGTCGCCATCTCCAAATGCAATTATGTACACAATAGCACAAAATCAAAAGCCACTGCAATCACTTATCAACTACCAGCTCTCAATCTCAATGTCATGATTCACATTTTTTGTTCACTTTTCGCTATTTTGATCCACGCCTCTTCCGCATACGTCATTTCCAAACTCTTATCGCTCAATTTTCAACTCTTGATAGCATAGTTAGCGGCTGTCTGTTATGGGGTGCAGCGTCCTCTTGTTGCAACACAACAGGTGCCCACAAATCTCGTCTTTGCTGGGTCCACTCGTTTCAACGACGACCACTTCCTATCAGCAGCGACAGCCGCCTCTCTCATTTGGTTTTTGAGCTTTCGCCCTGCTCTTGCTCGCCATTTTCATTTGTGCTACCGCGCGTGTCTCTCCCTTCACGTGAACCGTACAGGTTTCCCGCGCACGTTTGGCAAGCAGTCGTCCGCCAACTTCTCGCATTTCCTAGCGGTCGTCTTATCTACCCGTTCGCTCCTCTCTCCTCGTTTGTGTGTTTTGCGTGCATCTTTCGATTTTTGGCTTGTTTTCTTTTCTCATTTATCTGGTGTTCCCACATATCCAGTCATGTTAATCTAGCCAATGAGGCGCATAAAGCTGAAGTTTTTCCAAAAACCAAACGCGTTTCAATTGGTATTTGCTGGCTTCTTCCTTGAGAGAGTGCACGTAGACCGATTTTGCTCGAGAATATCTCCGCGTTCCGCTGCCGACGACGACAATCCTCGGTCCGGCCTTTGCCAACTCGTTGTGACTGCCGACATCTCTTTTTTCTCCTTATCAATCTGCAGTCACATACTCAACATATCCTTGCGCTCGACATTCCCCTCGTTCCATTTTTGAATGTTTTAAATGACTTGTTCAAAAATTGAATAATAGAAACAGCCCGCAATGAGCTATGTTTGTTTAATACGTCAATCAATGCTGCTAAGACAAGAAAAATGCAAGAGTGGGTGAGTGATTGTGGACGCTAAAAAGTCAGTTTTTTGGTTGACTGGTTTCAAATTGGCAAAATCAATTGAAATTCTTGGATTTTCTACAAAAAAACTTCCAAAAAAGATTGCTTTGAAATTCTATTTTTATAGATGCAATTATCGCTCTCGCTCTCGCGCTGCGCAAGATTAGTTTCTTAAATTTTGTAGTCACGCTAGTTAATTGAATGCACGCAGCATTCCGCGACAGATGTAGCGCTAACGAGTACGGAAAGGCTCAATAGCCAACTATAGCCAACTTCATCAGGTTTTCTCGCAACGACTGTGTGGTGTGTTTGTTAATATGATGTAGTTCCGCACGGAAGGAAGTGGGTTCCGCTCCCATTGGTGTCAAATGTTTCTTTTGCTGTTTCTAATTGTTCAAATGTTCAAAAATTTTGGCGGACAAGCTTACAAACGTTATTATAGAGGAGATTGATGATTTTATGCAAATCTCCCTGCTGTTTTTAAATCTCAATAAATTGACTTTTAAAAAAACAAAAAAAATTTAAATGTAAAATATTTGAATATTGTCAAAACATATCTTAAAGTTGAAGGTAGAGCATAACGTAGGGTAACGTTAAACTCAAATTTTTAATTACAGAGTACATGAAAAACAAATACATACTTTAGACATACACATACAAACACATATTTGAAAAGTGAAAATTGTAGTTATTGAAATTTTGTTGAATCCATGTTTTTGCTTAACTGCAGAATTAAAGCCGTTACAACCTTTAGTTATCTAAGACTTGTTTTCCTCACACTTGTTTTCCCAACACCAAAGACAACTTTTTCCATAGAAACCGCATTTCAGCTTGTAGTACCTTCAAGCACTGCGCTGCTCATAAGTCCCCTCGGAGAAGGAATATCCAAAATTAAATTACTCTCAGCAGCAAACTCTCTTAGCATTAAATTGGCAATGCAGCTGTCGAATTTCCGTTCGCTTTCGCAACCCCATCGCGCTCGCGCACAAAAAAAGGTGATGCAACGCGCTGTCAGCGGCCCTCCCACCCTTGAGTATAAAGAGCGTAAATCCCTGGCATTCACAGAGCTCTTATTCTAGCTTGACACCAAGAAGTTTTCCTCGCTGCATCTCTGCAAATCTGCGAAATTAATCCAACCATGAATAAGTACGTATGATGTTGTGTTGTGTTTGTGGGTGTGTGTGCCCTCTTCGCTGTCCTTGCAGCCTTCTCCCCGCAAGCCTCTCCTTCCCTCTCCCCCGTCTCTATCGCCGCTGTCTCCCCTCTTTCGCCCCGTTTCTCAACATGCCGAAAATCGACTGCTTCGGAACTCTTTCTCTCGATTTGCACGTCCGCTTTCTCTTCCTCACTTTCTATCATTTCTCCACAACTGCACATTGAATAAACATATGTGTTGCTGACTGCGTTTCGTGTTGCGCCGCATTAAAATGTTTCTTGTTTCAGCATGTCGGAGACCATCAAGCATCTCTTCGAGGAAGTCGCCCCGGCGCTTAGCAACCCCCATGGCAAAATCACCATCGTGGGAGTCGGCCAGGTTGGCATGGCCTGCGCTTACAGCGTTCTCCAACAGGTGAATTTGCGTTTTGGCACGTAGAGTTACAGGAATGTTGAATTTTTGCGTGCTAATTCAAGGAATTATACTTTAAGATATTAGGAGAAGCCGTAAACAGATGGGGAGAAAGGTGTTATTAAGAAAGGTTGCAGGGACAGATGCATTTGCTGAAAATCACTTGTAATAAATTACATTATTAGTAAGAATTTGACAGGGTAGCTGCAATAATGGTGTTAGTCCAAGACCAAAATCGAAAGGTGCATTTTCCAATAATTAAGAAATCAGGAAAGGTTGAAGTGACACATGCATTGATACTCGATTCCGGGTTACATAATAAAAAAACCAAAGTAGCATGTAAAAGATTAGGCGAAATTCTAATGATAAATACAGTCAAAATATTAAGTTCAATAAATTGCGTCCGTGACCATTTTTTAGAATAGGTGCAATAATGAAACAATCCAAAAATTAGTTTTCCCAAGTAAATAATACCTGAAGGTTAAAAAAGATTAAACCAAAGTTTTTCTTTGATGAGAACTTAGATGTGAACTACCAAACTGTAGATTTACTAAATTACATGACACGTCAAGGGATCGAACCACAATCTTTAGATAGTTAGCTGCATACTGCGCTATAGAGGCAACCTAAAGTGTAGTTAAAAGGCTACTTACAGAGTCGATCAGGCGAATTTTATTGACTGCAACTGAAGTTACTTGAACCGATTTCAGAACATCGCTAACGAGATCGCCTTGGTGGATGTCGTCCCCGACAAGCTCAAGGGTGAGATGATGGATCTCCAGCACGGACTCGCTTTCACCCGTCACTGCACGGTCAAAGCCGACACTGATTATTCGATTACCGCTGGCTCGAAACTCTGTGTCATTACCGCCGGTTGTCGCCAGCGTGAGGGAGAAACTCGCCTCTCGTTGGTTCAACGCAATGTTGAGATCTTCAAGGGAATCGTTCCTCAATTGGTCAAATATTCGCCTGACACTCTTCTCATGGTTGTGTCCAACCCTGGTAAGATCTCTTGATCATAAGCTAGTTATATTGGTCAATTTTCAGTTGATGTGCTGACCTACGTCACCTGGAAGCTCTCTGGACTTCCCAAAGAGCGTGTGTTCGGATCGGGAACCAACCTCGACTCCGCTCGTTTCCGCTTTCTTCTGTCTGAGAAGCTGAAGATCGCTCCTTCGAGCTGCCACGGATGGATCGTCGGAGAACACGGAGACTCCAGCGGTAATTTTTCTATTTCCAAACCCACAATTTTCCTGTCTTATTTGAGTGGCTGTCTGGAGTGGAGTCAACGTGGCCGGAGTCACTCTCTCGAACGTGAACCCCAATCTCGGAGACGAAAAGAAGGATGACGAGCACTGGGAGACCGAGATCCATAAGAAGGTCGTTGACAGGTTTGTGCCATTTTTGGCTGACGCAATATTTCATGGCTATTTCAGTGCTTATGAAATCATCAAGCTTAAGGGATACACCAGCTGGGCTATCGGACTCTCTGTGGCCACCATCTGCCAAGGAATCTTGCGCAATAGCCGCAATGTGTTCGCTCTCAGCACCAACGTCAAGGTAACACATGAACTAAAAAAGATGCAACAGATCACCTTTATGGCGGTCACCTATATGACTTCTGACTTAACGTGAATTCGTTTTTTTTTGGCCTTTTGGTTGCATTCTTGCGTTACAGTTTGAACTTCAGGGTACGACTCCACTCGAAGGAGTCAAATTTGTTTTTAAATTTTTTACACTTTTGACCGTAGCAAAGATGGAAAAAGTAAAACGCACGCTTCGCCTCGTAACGTATTAACATACCCATTTTCAGGGTCATCACGGAATAACCGAAGATGTCTATCTCTCGCTCCCCTGTGTGGTGGGCCTCAACGGACTCACTCACATCGTGAAGCAAGACCTGAACGAGAAGGAGATCAACCAACTGCAGAAGTCGGCTGAACAGCTCCTCGAGGTTCAAAATTCGCTTAAACTCTAAATCAATAAAGGAAGACGTCGTTGTACGCAGAAACGATATTCATAATTGAGACAAATGATCTTATAAATGTAGACGGTTTTTATTAGTGAATAAAATTGGTGTAGTGGTGTTCATGAAGTTGAAATTAGCTTGCTGTGATTCAACTGTAAAATGGTAGTTGAAATTTTTGAGTAATTCTTGGAGTCATGCAAAAACGGGCAAAATTGTCACGTGAAATGTTGAGAGGTTCTGTAATGTTCAGTTGATCTCGGGCTTCAAACTCTCTGTATGGCTCATAATAATCTTGCAGAAGTCCTTTATAAAATAAAGGATAACGTGTCCGTGCGTCACTAAATTTCCAGACGCCAATAAGTCAATAAGGAGGTTACGGTGGCGACGTCATTTGCGTTTGCATGTGTTTCGTCGTCTCCTCGATTTCCGTGGTTTAGCGCATCGTGTCGAGCGGCGGTGAAAGTGTAACAATAAGAATTCTGAAGCGTGCAACGTGTGTTTTGTGGAATCGGAAGTGCTGCGGTTTCCTTAAGCCGATAAATTGCTCAAACGCCGAGGCTGTTGCAAAATATAAATTTGTGCCGAACAGTGCCGATACTGTCGCGCAATAGCGCACGAGGCTCCGTTAATTCTAATATAAAATTAATGCAGTTTAAGCAGATAATGTTGCGCAGCATATAAGACAGAATGCAGATTAACTAATTTTAAACGGCAAACAAGACGGAAAATCGTTGCAAAACCCTTGTACATTGTCAGGCTCGAGTTCTTAGTTTAATTTGGAAATGCGATGGGTTGTAACGGGCCCTCAATTTTTCAAAATGTTCGCTTTGCTAAATTAGTTATCAGTGAATGGTTCTATTACTGATTAGTGGTCGGAATGTCTATTGTGGGAGCAACAAGGAAGTAGTGTCACCAGAATGAGATTAGCGTGGACGGACTAATCCATTTTGGTGACAGTGTGGACAGAATGCACTGTTTTAGTGACCGACCGTGTAAACGGAATTCATGTAGAGTGGATGGGATGGCTTCAGTGTGGACAAAATGACTTCGAATGAGTTACCGCCAGTCTTCTGTTTATCTATCTCTGACGGGCTCTCTAAGTCTGTTCAGTTGCCTCTTTTCACTTTCATGCTTAATTTTAAAGCTCACAAAAAATTGCTCAAAAGATTTAGGAACTAAGATTCACACCAATTATTAATAAAACAACCTACATAAAGGCGTAGACTGGCGTTTTTGATCGGTCCAATACCATTCAAACATATTGGTAGGGCGGCCGCAGGGCGGCTAGGCTTCGATCCAGGGCTGCTGTGGTCCACCGAAAAAGCAGCATAGACGAAGAGCGCTGTTGGCTTACCGTCCGCGCTGTCTTTTCCGTGGACTGCTCGTCTGGACATTCCGACCTCGCACCTTTCAAATTGTACAAAAAACGGAAACAAACTAAATGAGTTTCCGTCCACTAGTTGATAATAGAGCCCAGTGAATCAGTGAAGTAATCAAATCATTCTTTGATCTTTCAAAACAATGTTACCTGACATACAAAGTGACACAAAAAATACTCTTTGCGGAACTAAACAGGAGGTATGTGTCTCGCTATAGAAGAAGATGTCTGGCCACGATCATATTGACGCGCCGCTTAGAAGGCCGTGGGACCGGTCGGTCCAGTCGTCCACGCTTTTTCACAAAATTCCGCTAATTTTCAGCGATTTTTTTGCTAAATTTGCAATGATGAACCGAAACCCAAGCGACGAAGCAGCACTTTAGCGGCCAACCCTGAATGCGCGGAAAATTCTTTCAAATGACGTCGTAGGTGAACGGTTAAAGAATTTCTGCTGTGCATTGGTTAATTATTTAAAAATACATGATTTAAAAGTAGGAAGCGGCAATATTGAATGATCCTGTAAAATGTTTTTATGACCGGTAGAACGTATTTAGTTGAATTATATTAAAATCCTTGTTCAAAAAGCAGTATTGCTTTAAGATTCTAATAAACCAAAAGTGTTAAATCTATTCGTGTTTTTGTGCTTAATGAGTAACGTGCAATAAATTTTTCTAATCTTTATTTTAAGAAATTTTTATGTCAGGTTGAAGCGATTACAAGTTTCGCTTATAATTCGAGTCTTTCTTTATTATGTTCCGGCTTGACCAGTGACAACGATCTGCGACATTAAATTGGGGCAAGCACAGACGATCTTTTGATCTGATTGCGCGATAAGTTTTTTTGTCACGATGTCGGAACTTTTCAGAAACGTCTTGAATGCCAACTCACACCTTCAATGGTTAAGTTACTTTTATATGTGCTCACAGTGTTTTCCCTGTCTATTGGCGCCTTGACGCGGACAAACGGTCGCATTCTTTGCTTAATTCACACTGCTACGCCGAGTCATGAGACAAGAGTTTGTTTTTTTATACGAGAGAATGTGGCAATCATATTAAAAGGACGTAAATTTTTTGGTGTTACATACAATGTAACTATTTTGTTTTTGTCTTAGCAGGTACCAGTTCAATTAGCTTTAAGGAACGTTCAGTGTATGTAAAGATGTGCTACCTATATGCTCATCTTTTTTATCATTTTTAGTGCTTGTCTTTGTTAATTGTTCATGACAATGAATCTTTCGTGTTTTCCAGTGGTTTCTCAGACTGAAAAAAAGGGGAAAATATCGCTAGTATTTTGTACCTCTTGGGTATCTTTTGGATATTTTGAAACTTCGAAACATTAGGTATTTTTAAACTCTTGAAAAAACGTTTTTGAAACTTTTGGGTATTAAAAGCTTTTGTTCAGGCAAAAGCAGTAATGGAAACATGGGCTCAAAGATGCGACAGGCACATTTTCTTCACCAACTCTCCCATGCCTTCACACATTCCCCACATTGCCTTCTCAGAACTCGGCACTCGTGATCACTCATGGGAAAAAATTCGAGCGGTTTTTAAGTGAGTTCAACAGGTTCCGTGTGATAATAAGTGTTTGTGTCCCCAGATATGCCTATGAAAACATGTATGAGAAATACGACTGGTACCTCCGCGCAGATGACGACGCCTATATAATTATGGAAAACCTTGAAAAGTTCGTTGACTATAACCCAAAAAAGCCATATCTGTTCGGGTTCAGGTGGAACTTTTACGTCGTAAGTGTCAACAGTGCAATAAAAGCTAATGGGCAAAGGGTTTAATGGGTGCTTGCATGTCAGTCCACATGATCACGTAGGCAATTCATCATCTAAACTTGATAAATGAGTTTTTGAACTCAACAAGTTTAATAAAGCATTTTTAGAAAAATGGATTTGCGGATGGTGGCGCTTATGTGATTAGTCGAGAAACGTTGAGAATGTTTTACAACGAAATGAAGGACAATGCGACGTTGTGTCCAGAAATTCACAGGGCGGAAGAGGATCAAGAGGTGGGTTTTGATTTGATAAGAAAAACCATAAAACGTATAAAAAAGCTAATTTTCGCACTAAATGAAACCTAAATTTATGATATGGCAAGATTTACGAAAGCTGAACTTAAAAGAATTCAAAAAAATCAATTGAAGCTTTTACTGGGGTTTCCGTCCTAGCGGCGACATTTTTTCCACATTCTCAGTGGTTCAACCCCATTTTTGTTTCCTAAATTAAAGAAAACGTTTCAAATTCCTATTGTTACTCCATTCTAGGTCAGCATATTCCTTTCTTACGCTACCTGCCAAAAATAGTTTAACTAAAAATAGCTTAACACAAGCCGGTAAAATGTTTAAAGTACAAGGCCAAGCTTCAATTTCCGAACATAATTATCCAATTTCAACCCATGTCAATGTTTTCCGTTGCTTGAGTATTTTGGAAACTACAGTAATCATTTAATTCCTTGACGTATCCCTGCACTTTACGGGTCTACCTGCCAAAAATAGCCTAACAATAATTTAATTTTCAAACGACATTTAATATGAACCTATTTGCAACTGCTGTCGTTTGCCTCTTGCTACTGATTTCATATTCCGATTCGCGTAGAATATGAATTAAAAGACCCCATGCTATTTTTAGGTTAGTGGATTAGCGCATAATAAAACGTCAAAAAATAAGATGGAGCGTGCGCATTTTTGCCCTTTATTGAATTATTTATTGTTATTGGGCTGCGTTAATGTTTTCAATTTTTAAATAATTTTATAGAAGAAGATAAGAAGATCTTGGAGAAAACCATGGAGATTTGCAAGCTTAATTACTTTTGGCACTTGCTGAATTTTATTGGTTTCACGGAAAAAAAGCAAAGTGGTCTGATTTGTTGGTTTTCGTGAAAGCTTATATCTCTAGTAGACGAGCAGCTGTAGTAAACATCTTTTAAAATAGTCTTAGAAGAATTCAAACGGACAAACTGACTCAAAGAGAGAAAAATAAATTTGAGCGTATTTTAAGGTTTGCCAAAACAGTAAATTTTCTGCTCAAATTAACGCTTGTAACCAATCTTTGAACAACGTGCAACTTGGGTCATTGCGGTGAAACGGATAGCATGGTAAGCTGCCATACATTGGATCCCAGGTTCGTTCCACCTTGCAGACCTAACTTTTTAAAGCAACATGGCGTTTTAACAATTTCTAGACCCACGTTTTTCTAGATTCTAAAGAACCTTTCAAGTTTCGCAAAAAAGTGTCTTTCAAACAGCACAATGATCAAACGCTGGTCTGCTTCTTAGAGCAATGACGAATGTCCTGTTTCGAAAAACTTTATGTTTTTATCCGCGATTAGACACTTACACATAAGCGTGTTAATAGGTGTTGCGTGTTGATAGCGTGTTGATTTAAAAGTCACTTTAATTACTTTTTGTATTAAACCACAATTGAACTTTGTTGCTATATTTATCATCTCGGCATTAACTTGATCGAGTTGTTTCGAATTGCAAGTAGCCCTTTTCTGCTGTCAGAAATAGATTTAAATTAAACTTTGCGTCCAATTTCTAATGTCTTCAAGTTTAAAGGATTATAGTTATGAAGTTACCGTGAGAGTTTCAGCAACCTGGGAACTGACCTGAAATGGACTCCCACGCTTTTAAAAATTCAAAACTTTGTCAATATCCTTAGCTCTGCAACTTTTTTCCACTTTTTGTGCCACTTGTCTTTGGACTTGTTAAGCTGCTTGTACTCTGCTGAGATTTCCGTCGATACAGGCTTAGCAAACTGTAATTGAAGTACTTGCTGCTTTTTGTTGTTCGACTCATCAAAGTGACCTTGCACACGTAGTAAAGGACAAAGCCATTGTTAGCTTGTAAACATAAATAATGCAAAAATAACGTGATTGCAGCAATACTTATTGGACTTTTTGTGCTAAAAGAACAAATTTTGTTTTTACTGGAGCATCGGGACAAAATTAGCCCTTTTTCTTGCATTAAATTAAGGATATTCAAGCAAAACAAGAGTTTAGATGAACATAATGGTTTGACTGTCTGCTTCTAACGTTTGACTTTGTCAGTTAATGGCTAAGAAAAATCCGTTCACATAGGTTTCCATCCAGCAAATTACTTTTGCATTCTAGAATTGAGCGACTCAGAAAAAAGGTCAATCAAAGCTTAGCAAAAAGATAAGGTCAATCAAGGCTTTTCCGTCGCTACAAGCTTAGCCAACTATAATTGACGTACTTGCTGTTTTGTTGTTTTTCGCCTCATCAAAGTGACCTTGCACACGTAATAAAGGACAAAGCCATTGTTAGCTTGCAAATATAAATAATGCAAAAATAACGTGATTGCAGCAATACTTATCGGACTTTTTGTGTTTAAAGAACAGACATTGTTTTCACTGGAGCATAGGGACAAAATGAATATTTTTCATGCACTAAATCCAAGAAAGTAAAGCGAAAATGAAGCTTAGGTCGGTGAACAGAATGCTGCATACTTTTCATTTTGTCAGCCAATGACTGAGGAAAAAACGTGCGAGAAAAGACGACTTTTTGCTCGCTAGGATTGAGTAACTCAGAAAAGAGGATTTCGCTACAAAAGAGGATTAAAAATTAATGTTTTAAAATTGAAAATCAAGATTTAACTTTTGGTTTGCTACTGTTTAGTGTTGCTCAGATTAAAAAAACTTTTGTTTCGAATGTAAAAAATAGGTCTTTCTGTATCAATTTGACGACATTTCTATAACACTAAAGAACTATATACCTTCATGTTAAAATGCACAACATCTTAGAATAGTAGAAATAAGATGAAAAAGTTTCTTGCATATATTTTTGCTATTTACATGTGCTCTATGTACAAAGCAATTGGCAAATGTTATTGTATTTGTATTTGTTAAAGGTGCGTGGGTAAATTTAAACTTAAATCGTAGATCTAAAAAGTCTATATCGATAATGACTAAGATGTTTCTAACCTCAGTTCATTGATGTAATGCTTCAACTTACTTAATACCACGTTTCCAGTTGGCAAAATGTCTCTCCAAGATAGGAATCTATCCAGGCGAATCCATCGACGAAGACGGAAAACTACTTTTCCACCATTTCCATCCATTAGAACTTATGAACCCGTTTTTGTTACAATTTATCATGAAGTACTCTTATGACGACTTCGAAAATGTGAGTTTCCACTTAAACAAAAAAATGTTAAATTTCGAGTTTTGCAGTTTCCCGACCACTACAGCCGCGAAACTATCAGCATGCACCACCTGTCACCATTCGAGATGCGAATGTACCACTACCTCCTCTACAGTGTTAACTACCATACACCTGAAATTTCTGCTCCTCACGCTGAGTCCCATGACCAAACTCGGCCAGCTGCCACAGGCGTTGAAGCCTCCCAGAAAAGTCGTAAACGCTATAAAGTGCATCGCTGTTGCAATCGTTAGCGAAGATTTCAATTAATTTTTATTAAACGAAAATTTGGAGACTGGAACAAGATGGTTGTGAGAACAAATGATTGCTGATCAAGTTGCAGTTGTTGTCGAGATCCAAGTTTAGGGAGAGATGTAGGGCATGTATAGAGAGATTCTGAAGACGCGAGACTACGAGAAGGGAGAAACGGGTGTGCTGCGTTTTTTTTTTGCGTTTGCTGTGGTGGATTGAGCAAGAACACTATGCACGAGAGTCGTAGACGGCCGGGTAGGGCTGTCCAGAACGCTTTCCGAAGCGGATAAATGTGGGTTTTCCGTTCGACCGAGACGCCCGCATGAAGGATGAGACGTAGGGGGAGTCCGCGCGGAGCTGGTAGATCGACCGGAGCAGCTGGTCTCGTTTGTACAACTAAATTCAATTTTTTACATTAAAGATTTTTAATGGGGTTTTTTACCTGGTCGAACAGATCGTTCTCTTCTGCCACCGGGGCGCATCTCGCAACCAGAACCAGTCCAATGAGGAAGAGGACGATGGTATTCAGCATTCTCACATACATGATCTATCTGTAGCTAGAACGCACCTTGGTTAGCGAACCATATACAATCATCCGTCACGATACACGAGCAGGCCAATCAAACCCCGATTGTCCCAAGACGCAAAGCCTACAAAGAGCCTCGAAAGCCTTAATAAAAACTCAAAAAACAATTCTGACATCAAGATAATTGAGGTGCGTCGGTGTCTCTTTACGGATTAAATATACATGAGAAAAGACAGGAGCCCAGGGAGAAGCTTGTCTTTAAGAGTGTCCCTAGGAATTGGCTCTGCCCCCAAAGGGGCACGACCGGCTAGTTTTTGTTGCCCGCGCGCGCAGTTGCAAGCTGTGTACGCGCACCCACATACATTTACAGCATATACCCCTGGCCTATAGGACTAGCCTCTAGGACTTTGAGAGACCCCCGAAGGAGCACCGCGGCGGCAACGCAGAAAAGTGGGTGGGACTTCTGCGTGATTCGCTCGCGAATGCAAAAAACGTCTACGCGTTTCTCAGTGGGCTGCCAGATCAGAGTTTCTGAGATCGTCGTGTAAACGCCTGGGGTCAATAAGGGTCAACGAAACATGAGTCGCACAAAACACTTAAAATTTTTTGATCTGAACCAAACAACACTTAGTCGGGT
This sequence comes from Steinernema carpocapsae, assembly GCA_000757645.3. Lineage (NCBI taxonomy): Eukaryota > Metazoa > Nematoda > Chromadorea > Rhabditida > Steinernematidae > Steinernema > Steinernema carpocapsae. The sequence goes on from CM016762.1 coordinate 543,856, forward strand.
ACTGCGCATCTCTTTCCAGCTAATCCACAAAATGAATTAAATTTCACTGAGAAGGAACGAATGCATGATAAAATACAACGCACGCATTTCGGGTTGTTTACCGCCAGCACACTCCTAAGATAGGGGTAGTTTCACCCAATGTCCATATTAATGCCAACGCACACTAGGCGACGATGTCACCACAGTATTGTCGGCCGTTACCACGGGGGTGGACTCGTGTTAGCTTTGGGGAAGAAATATTAATGGCCCGGTAATTGAGCTCCTCCAAAAGCGCATAAAATATGAACGCAATGTAGCCTAAACGACGACGACGCCCCGCAGACTAAACTGATTTTCCGAAATTCGTGGTTTAAAGCCCATGTTCTCGGGTACCATAACAAAAAAACTTAAAAAGCGTTTCTGGATAATGCGCTAACATAATATTATCTTGCCGTGGCTGACAGTCTTAAGTCAACTATAAACGCATCTGTCCCATTGTCTCAGGTGGCATCATGATACGGTAAAACTGGCACAATCTAAAAATGAGATGGAGGCGGAAGCCTGGCAGGCGGGGAAGGCAATCAAGTCACCAGGACATTCAGAACATTAAGTGAAGTCGTAAAATCTAACCCGTTTTCCATAGCTACCTTTACCACCACACCTATCATGGAGGTGATCAAATAAATCACCTCTAAAAACTTCACTCAATTCGTTTTTCGCCGGACGCATGGAACAAACTTTCCGGCGGTTCAACCCAAACTTGGGACTGGAGTGCTATGGCAGAGAGAGCCAAGAGAGGATCAGACTGAAGGGGTTATAAAGTTTTATAAGATCCCAAATTTTGTTATTTCGCCTTAACGACCTGGAAAATAATTAGAAGAAACAGTAAAACATGAGTACGATATGGCTATCGGAACATTTTATCCCTTCGAGACGCCCGATAACGTCTGTGACATCGGAGGAGACAGAAGCTAGTCTGAATAGAGTGTTTATGCGACTTTTCAAGGGTTACGCGGGTATTGTGTGCCGGCCAGTGAGGCTTTTTGGAATAAGCAGGAAAATCGCAATGGATTGTGTCAACAAACAAGCAGATTAAAGACTTTAAGAGTTCCTCTATTTTGAGGACGGCGCTGAAAAGGCTTAAGGATTGCTGTTCGACGAACCTTGGATGTCAGAAAAAGCAGCTTTATGACACACACAAGAACGGTGGTTAGACTGAAGTAATAATCTGTTCTGGCTGCGCTCGCTAATACGGAATGCCCTTAAGCACTAATCTACTGGAAGTGTTACAAAGAACTTTTGAATAAAATATGCAGTAATTGCATAATGGCCTTTGTACTATTGTCCAGACAATAAACAACGCTCGCACTTTTGTAAACATTTGAAGGCCTAAGATTTTATTCTAAATTAAAGTCGGTAGAACGCTGCACTCAAAGAACATAGTTGAATTCATCAGAGCAGAACTGAACAGTGAGCGAATCGTGCTGGACCTTTATATAGTGACCCACATATCTTGACCGAACTCTGAAAAAGGCGTGGCTTTGTTGAGGTCCCGCTTCCCTGAGAACTGAGTGACACGCAAGTTTCGACTCCTCCCTTCTGCAATCACTCGTTCTCAGCTTCGTTCAAAACTACGTGTCAGTTCTAACGTAGTTTCCGCTGTACTCAAACTTTATCATGCGCACATGGAAACGCGTTTAAAAACAAAAAAAAATTTAAAAGTGGTGGTAAGCGGGCAAAATATGTGGGTTTTTGGTAACATGAACAAAGAATCTTTCAATGCAAAAAAGGACAAGACGATCAGACGGAAGGATTAAATCCGCAGTTGGATCATGATGCGTTTAGCTGATATCATGAAAACATGATGGACGTCTGACAAATAGCTTAGCTAGAATGAAAAAAACGACCAAAATAACTAACAAAATTTTGTTTTAAAAAAAAGAGTTAAAAACTGTTGAAACTGTTCTGAATTGAAAGTTGAAAACTCATTGTGTTAACAAAATAGGTTTTAGAGCATAATACCCAAAACTTTAAGGCAAGAGTAATGTTTTAAAACCAAAAGCAGATGGCGGAAAAAAACCGTTTAAGTTGTTTTTCACGGTTTCGTTAACAAAAATTTAAGCGTATCAAAAACACGAAAAAAGTTAAATTGTAAATTAAACTGAAAAATTTTATAAAATGACATAAACGTGCCGTTAAAAACTCAGTTACATGTCCTTTAAAAGCCGAATTTTTCTTTGTTTTTTAAGTGACGCGTTAAACAAGCACTGAAGTGTTACATACCGTTTTCGGAAAATTTCAACTTTATAAAAGTGCTCAGTAGAAAAGAACAACATAAAGTACAAGAACAGCGGGACTACACGTTGAACTTTCTCTCACTTTTTTAATCCATCAAAAATATCCTTGCTATTGTCGCAGTTTGAAAAAGATGTCATCACGAACAGTGAAACCTAGCGTCTTCACTGCTAAAATATTCAAATGTCTATGGAACTTGTCGTAGGTAGCGAGTGAGTCTTTGAACTTTCGGACCTACGCATATGTTAGCCGTTTGAGCCCTGACACACAATTGCTTAATTTACCATTAAGTGCGAGGACTGACATCTGAGGGCGTTTGACACCGACTTGCCTCGCTTCCTGGGTCTAATCTCTGATTCCAAGAAACAGCAATGAACTTTTTGGTAGACTAACATCTGAAAATCCAGAGGGAGCAAAAGTCAGCTCTGAGTCATTTTCGTGTTATGTAAATAGAAATCTATGGAAAGTTGAAAACAGACGTCAATGATTCTTAAACGGAAGCTGTGCCAAGTAACGGCGCCTTCATTTCAAATTTAAATGCGCAATCAGCAGGGGTTATTAACATCCTAATGGGTCTGAGCAATGGGCTCCCATGGCAAGTGTACTGAGCGTTTTTTTTTTGGCCAAAACAAAATGACTCTTTTGTTAAGCGGTGTTGACTGGTTAAAGGATGCCGTGGGAGTAACACATTCTGATTTGTGGGATACCAGAATTTTGCTGATAATTAGTCGTTCTTGTGAATTGTCTAATACAATGGATGTAAAAAAGCGTTGAGAGAAAACACACTATACTGAAGAAATTGTCAAAAAAAACTACAAACAAACAAATAAAATACTTAGAGATTAAAAAACTGCAAACCTAGGGCTACGTCAACGTTCGTTTACTGTGATGAAACGCCGCTATCTGCACAATCTATCCTGCACGTCAACAAACAGCACACAAAAACAAAAAACTTAACCGAAAGTTTTTTACTGCAAACGCCAAGTTGTTTTGCGTTGGCACAACGCACAAGAGTACGTCACTCGTCAAAGCAGCCCCCACAAAGCAGCCAAGCAATTTTGTCTGATACCCAAAAAAGCAAAATTCGGTAAATTTCTAATTGAAGCGCAGTGAAACCACATAAAAAAGCTTCTCAAGAGATTGCGGACACAGTCAAAACGCAGTTTGGTTATAATACCACGCGATTTCTTAAAGTTTTCCGCAAGCTTCAAAACGGCATGCTTGGCATTTAGTTGTATCCAATATAGAAACTGCTATTTAAAAACCAGATGAGAATGGATAGGTCCACAAAACAAACGCTTAAATCATACATTTCAAGTATCAATGTGTTACGTTAAAAAAGATTTGTTTTTGAATTGAAAATTCAAGGTTTTTTAGGCCAATGCGTAACATAAACTTTTTTAAGATGTTTTGCTTTTTTCCGTTTTTTAGCAACTCTTAATATTGCAGTCAATCACGGCATCCTCCCACTAATGATTACTTATCGAGTGAGTAGGAGTGGTTCACGAACGCGACCAAAACGCGACTTATTCACGATTTACGAGCACGTCAATGCAAGATTAATGACAGCATAAGGCTTCAAAGCTATGGGATCAAAGCACCTAAATGAGATCATAATTGAACTGATTGTTCCAAAGAAGCCATTCAGTTTAATGAAGCCTTACAAATAGAAAAACCTTTTTTTGCAATAAAGGCTTACTGTAAGAAATGGTATTATTAAAGGAATGCTAAGCGCGCGTCGCGATAAAAAACCTTTTTTGAGATTTAAATTGAATTTATTTTAAACAGCATTTAGGTTACAGATACTCATTAAAAGGCAGCAAAGACGCTCGGTGTTATGAGGAGTCTTCTAAAACTTATTTTTGCTTATTCAAAAAAACTAGACAAAACGGAGGGAAACAAAACTCACAAATGTGGAATTTGACGAATAAACACTTTATGGTTCGCAGCTTCCGCTTCGTTTAGTGTGGGTTTGGGTGTTTGATTGCATTCATTTGAGCGGAATGGCACCCTGTTGTTTAAAAAGACGAACATTTAATATACAAATTCTGTGAAATATTCCGAAACCTTTTTTCAGACTAAACGTTGGGCAACTTAAGTTTGTAGCAGTTTTGATAAACAGGCTAGAAACAAAGCCTTGCTATTAAGGGTTCCAACAAGGCCTGCACAAATATTGACGCTAATAACATTCATCTGCGCAATTTTGTGGCAGGTGGTTTTATTGTTTTGTTCGTTTCTTCAGACATATTATTGCCAGACAATAGATATTACAAGAAACGTCACTAAGAAAAGTTTTTTTGATACTCAGCAAAACGTGGAAAAAGTACATTTGTGACATTGTTAAAGCGGTTCAAAAGGCGCTGAAAGGAAATGCGCACAGACCACGTTTAAAGCAGACAAATGCGACAATTTGATTATATGGCATTAGGTTAACGTTACTTGGTCTTGTAAGATGTAGCGTAAACCGTGTTTGTAAGAAAGAAACGTAAAATGCTTTCTGTAAGATTTTCTGTTTTTCTAAAAACCAAAAAATTTTATGAGCGCGTTTTTTATCTCAAACAAACCAGTCCCAAAGGTCTGGTCTTCAGATACGTAAGATTAACTTGCCAACGTGGAGAAAAAACTGTTGAAAGTGTCCAAAAAACTGTTTGTTTGTTTGTTTTCTTATAGTTAATATTTAATTACAAACGTCTTACAACAACGTAACACCTGTCGTAGAACGTTTTAGGACAACATTTGTACTTTAGTAAAATGTTTTCACAAATTTCACACTATAAAAAACAAGTTTTAAGAAATTGTAACTCAACATGTTTTGCTTCCTTTCGCACCTCATCAGGGATTTTACGTAAAATTTTAATGACGCTATAAAATATTGAAATTTGCTACGGCTTAACTGATCCAACCTAATGTGAATATGACGAGGGGGTCGGCTCTAATTACAAACATTTGAAGTTTTACAGTTGAGTTTTTTTGGTACAACGGAAACCCGAACCGTATCAAGTTCTAGCTTAAAGAGAGAACGTGGGGGAGAAAGGCCTTTACCAATACATCGAATGATCAAGGTAGCTCTAGTCAATAGAATAAGATTGTGTTAAGAGGCCCTTTAACTTTGAGCTTGAAATGATATTTTCGACCCACTTAGAAAAAGCGAAATTAATGCATAGGAAAATGTTTGTGATTGTGTGATGGTTCTGATGGGTTTGATTAAAAGTTCATTTATTTCCGCTGTGAATCTTACTTATTTTGAGAATCGTTCGCAGTTTTCAAAGCAACGGGGAATACGTAAACAGCTTTGAGTTCTGAGAAAAACCATTAATTTTATTGACTGAGGACTACTTTGGCAGTAGAAGCACTTGTGTTTTAATAATGACCACTTACCGTAAAGGCAAAGGGAATATTGTTTGACAGACAACTCAATATACAATAAAAAACACTTTAAAAAGCTCTTTTTTGTGTTGTTTTTTGAACACCTTGACAAATGTGCTCAGGGCTTGAATTCTCCAAGCCTGTCACGCGGAATTTTAATGGAAGGATTCACTAGGTTGTGGATTCTCATCAGACTCTTCCAGGTTGGCGTAATTTTCTGACAATACTTATCCATAGCCGTTCCAACTGAGCTCATTCCATGATGAAGGCTAGTTCCGGCATAATAAATTTGAAGGTAAAGCTTTGCAATGTATTTTTCAACTCTTCAGCATTGGAAGGGTATTCTGGTCAGTTAGTCGCCAAATCGTCAGAAGCCTTGATGGCTGCTTTCAATAATTCGACTGCTTTAGTCAGTTGAATTTTTGTTGGTCTTGTTACGGCTATGCCCGTCATCATGTCTGATTTTGCAGTCCGGAATGCTTCGAACAGAAAAGTGACCTTTTTTGCTGGTCCCGGCGGAAAGTCCTGGATTCGTTCAAAAAGTCGATGCACCATATTGCACCGAACGCTCGCGAGGCGCCTGCCGTCACATAAGCTTTATTTTGGACTGATCACGATTGGGCGCAAAGGAGCTATGTTGGTATTATTACAGTAAATACATGTTTTGCTTATGGCGATGAGAGACAGAAAAGGTCACAAACATTCTATAAGCGCAAAAATGTGTTTGTTGAAAACTTCTCAAATTTATGACGTGACGATGGAAAGACGGATAAAATCTTGGTGCGGCCTAAACGGGAATTCCGTGTACAATTTGTATTTTTTAATATTTAGACAAAGTCTTTAGAAACGAAAAAACGAAAGAATAACTAGGCAACGTGGCGAAAAACTTGTGTTAAGTCTTTAAAAAACTTTTTAAAAAACCGGTAAAAAAGTAAACACAAAGTTAACCTTCTTTTCAAAATTAAGTTAATATTTAGTTACGAACGTCTCACAACAATGTAACACCTGTTGTAGGACGTTTTAGGACACTATTCGTGCCACACATTTCGAAACATGTTTTAAGAAATTTTAACTCAACACACACGTTTTAAATTAAAATCACGATTTTAATGGCGCTAGAAAACATTAAATTTGCTACGGCTCAACTGATCCAACCCAATGTGAATATGACGAGGGAATATCCTCTAATTACAAACATTTGAAGTTTTATAGTTGAGTTTTTCGGTACAACAGAAACCCGAACCGTATCAAGTTCTAGCTCTAGCTTAAAAGAGAACGTGGGGAGAAAAACTTCATCAATACATCGAATCGTCAAGGCAGCTCTAGTCAATAAAATAAAAATGTGTTAAGAGGTCCTTTAACTTTCAGCACCAAATGACATTTACAACCACTTACAAAAGCGCAATCAATGCATAGGAAGATGTTTGTGGTTATCTGATGGTTCTTTTATGTGTCGACTTATTAGAACTACATCATTTCTTAGTAAACTAAACAATCAAAAATAAAAAAGTTTTGTTTTTGCGTTAGCAAGTGAGAAAATTGAGCAGTTTGTGGCTTTCAAAATCTGCTGCCTTTTGACTATTCAAAAACAACAAATTCGCGAAAGTTGCTTAACTGCTTAAATAGCCTTTAGTTCTATTTAAACATTCAAGATTCAATAGACGTTCTTCAAACAAGGAACAAAGTTAACAAGAGCACAAGCCATGGCTATATATCACTTATTTTTTGTTTCCAGAAAAGTTCCGGACTGGGTGCTTCTGTATTTATTATTTATCTATTAAAAAAAAAGCCGATAAAAGTAAAATAGGGATTGTTGCAAGCTGCATAAACAGTTCAAGCAATTGCCGTAAAGTTGGCTTTTGGTGCCAAAACTAACTATAAGTTCAACTTTTGCATGCATGACAAAACAACTCGAAAATGAGCTTCGAACCAATAGGATAACGTGTGTCTCTGTCATGACTATAGTACGTTTGTCTGAGTACCAGAAACTAACAAGAAACAACAAACAATGACACCACTTTGTTTTAATGAATTGAAAAAATTGGAACAATGACGTATTGCTGCGCCACAGTTACATGGAAACATCATTCAAGTCAGTGATCGTAGTTCTGATTGAGCTTTGAAATCTGTTTTAAAAGATTAATGGGCTGAGCGCATTATTGCGCGAGGTTTGGTTTCAAAATATGTTCCTAGTCGGCGCTTCGGGCCTTCACGTAGCACACCGATTATGCGTTTTTATGAATTTTCTCGACATAGCGCTAGTTATATATTATTTGATTCCGATTTTTGAGCATAGTCGATTGAGTTTACAAACGCCCGCAGTCGTTGCCAATACCGCGTTTGCAACACCAATTTTGGCACCGTCTGAGGGTTATTGTTCTCCTTTATTTGATAGGATCAGGATTAAGGTTTTTTCACAGTTTTGAGAAGTAGTTGACTAGTGCACTCATGCAACATTAACTAAATTTTTAGAAGAACGCGACTACTGTAGTAGAAAATTTATTCAAAAAGGCTACGCGCATTTTTGAAATGTTGTCTTCTTTTATCTGGAAATGTTAAAAGCTAAAAGTTTGCGGAATATAAAAGCTAACTTTAAAGAGTATAAAGTCATTTGAGCATGCAGCTTATCAATTCTAACTTTTGGAGCATGCGTAGAAACTTAATTTTCAAATTGCACATTGAACTACTTCACAAACGAAAAAACAAGGTTAACTTTTAAAAAACTTAATTTTTCAGCTTTAAATTTAAAAAATGAAGTGACTGTTTAAGATTCGTATTCGTATACTCTTCAGTTAAAAAACAAACCTTTAGATACACAATTAGAGCCAGTATGGCCTACACAGCCTGTTTTTAAGTTAAAACATAATCTTCCTTTTGCAGTCGGTGTTGCGCTATATTTTCCGACACCTAAGTTGCCTGCCTTTCAATTTTCTGCATTAGCTCTGTTTGAACCAATTGCGTAAACACGCTGGTTAGCCAACAGACATTGTACGTTCCTAATCTGTTCCTTATTGCAATGGAAAGTAAGTTGTCTCTGTGGTTTAGATGTGAAGTTAAAATTTCCTGTAACATTACATGTGTCTTCTCTGTAACACTATCTGTTCGCGCGGCAAAAGGCGTCCGAAATTTCCGTTTTCCGTTGGTTACATAATACTGTAAAAATGTTTAATAAGATTACTAAAATTACTGTCTTGAAAAATTGACCTTTAAAATAAAGTTTTTAAAATTTTAATTTTTAAGTTGTATAAGCTTACTTAAAGCAAGCAATTTTGGATTTTAATGTATGGAATTTTTTTAGGTTAAAAGGTAAAAGTTGCTGCAGCAATAATGAGTTTGAAACTAACACTCATCTTTTCTTGAAAACGTATCTTTCTTTATTCAATGGCAGGTAGCACAATTTAAAAGTCAAATCTCAAACTCATTTGAGTTTAGAGATGTTCACTTTCTAAAAAATCTAACTGTGAACAGTTTTTTTTAAAGGTAGACATTATAAATAGAAAAAGACAAAGTACATAAAAGTGTAATACTTGAAAGAACCTGCTTGTCCTGTTGGTGCAAACTATTGAATCGTAAAAATGAAATTGTTCGCAATTTAAAAACAATCAAGTTGTGGTGTGTAGGTACAAATAAACAGGAAGTAGAGCGTGAGATTGAAAAGGTCATCATAAAGAATGAAAAAAGGTCACCTAATAACAAAACAGGGTTTTTTCTGTTGCAATTCCTTTCACAAATTACAATTTTTACAATGTATAGATGGGCACCAAGTGACATTTTTGACGGTCACCGACAATGAATGAAATTCGGATCCACCTACCCCTCCTCAGGCCCAAAAAGCCAAAAAAGAAAAAGTTTTATTAAACGGTAAAACAGAACCATAAACGCTTAGAAGTATATATTATAATATTAATAACGATAACGTTGTCCAGCGTCTCAAACGGGTCCTGTTCCAGGTAATAAGCTTAAAAAAGCAAAAACCACCGTCAACAAAACTTTAGCGTTCAATACCTAGAATAATTTTTAGTGAGCGCTGCGCTACAACTCATTTAAAACCTTTTAAATAGTAGTACAAAACACATTCTCCCTAGACAACCTTTCATGGGATCTTTGTTAACCAAAACACTAGAAAAATGTCAAAATAAGCCAAAAACAAACAAAAATCAAAATTTTTTTAAAAGTGCAATCTGACATTGGCAAAAAATGAAACCTCTCTGCATCCATACTGCACTTGTCAGCATGCCGAAAAATTGTCAGTTGATGTTTTAAAGTTTTAAGAACCTTAAATAAAAATTTTTGATTATGCTTACATTCACAAAATAAAGCATATGCAAACAATGTCATATAGCTTGATATTTGTGGCTTTTATGTTTTATCTATCATTCAGTTAGCACAATATAACAGTAAAACCGTTTTTAGTAGCTCACAAAAACATTGTAAAAAAGTTTTCCTTCCGAAAGGAGTGATCCGGCACCGACAGTTTTTATAGCAAGACTCTTCCACACTTTGCCATTCAAACCAATCGTAATCGTTGAAACCAAACCAACCATGAAAGCGCCTCGCCGACAAAATTTTCAGTGCTTGCTCATCTATGTTACAATGTAAAATGTTTCACAGCCTTAATTCAGTTTGTTCAATTTTGAACGTTATCAGAATCTTGTTCTTTGCCAACAATTCATCTCTCACTTAGACTTCAAATTGCTAGTCAAGAAAGCTTTATTGCCATTTGTTGTGAACCCAAGGCACGGAAACGTTGCTCAACGGCGACGTTTAAGTTCCGCGTCGCCGATATGCTGATTGTGCCAAAAACGTGACATATGAATGCAAAGGCCCTACGCAAAAAATGAGCGAAATTAAACTTGATTGTTGTTTTTTGGTTCAGCCGATGTTTCCCTTTTTCCTCAAACCTCAGAAACAGTTTGAACATTGCACTTTAGCAACGTAGTGTTCACTCTTTCCAACAAAAGCCAGAAAAACTTATTCTAAGACCAAAATTGTTTATGCTTTTTTCTGCTAAACGTTCTAAAGTACTACATCCAAAAGGAACTGCAGTACTGTAGAACATGATTGAACATCTTTGTTCGTTCTTGCTATTTGCATTTTAAATCGAAAATTTAGTTATTTAACAGAGCTTGGCACAAAGTTAAAGCAAAACCGAAAAATCTTATGTGAACTATAACATATTGAAACACGCGTACCTGCCAACAATAAACTAAATAAAGTCTAACTCAAAACTTATTCGAAACATTAGTCGTAAAATTTTGCAGATTGGTTGTTTGACAAATTGGATTAACTGTTTAACCGCAAAAATAGCGAGGTTGCTGTTACAGTTAAAAAGCAACCTTCAAAATGAAATTTGCAAAATTTTGATGCTTTTCATCCTCCAATTGTAAGAACTGCAAGTTGCTTACAGTTTTGATTCAATCCTACAAACCGCATTTGACTACCACACTCTCCATGACATCTTCATATCCTGTAGCAACAAATAACATGTTTACCACATCCCAGTTATAAATTATTACCCATGTCATTACCCTTCATTGCTTATAATCTATTCCGGCTTTTTATATGCGTTCATCCTCCATGCGTGTGGTCAATCCTATTCTTGACACATAGCATATCATTTGCGTATTTTACCTAAGGGTAAAATAGGATCAGGCGGGAAGCATGGCTTTCTCTCTAGAGTCAGATTAAGAGTGAGTGGCATCGAGTTGATAAGCGTGTGTTTGTGTCAGCTAGTGGGTGAGATCGAGATTCAATTTTTGATTTCTAGGAATCTTTTTTAATCTTAGAAAGGGACTCTAGTCAAAATAAGCGCTTGCGGCTGAGAAATTCAGCACCTTGGGTAATTGTTTTAATGAATTCGATTTGTTCCTCAATCTCTGGGTTCTGTAGGCAGATTGCCGCTTTAATGCCATTTCCCACTTTGAGTGGGCTGAGACGATGTTTAAAGGTTGGCTCGAGAGGGCAAGTCCGCATTTTCTTTAAGTTTGGGTTCCCCTGAAGCCTTGTCGGGGCGGGACCGTAATTGTCATTGACAAGCTGCTGGCGACGACGACGCAAGCTCGGGGCGGTCACACATCCTTAAGTGGGCAATTTTGCGGTTTTTAAGCTAAATCGCGTCTGAAGCTGGCACTTTGTGGGCACGGGCCTGGTGATATATACGCCTTGTGTTTCCTCTTATTCCGCTCTGCAACGAAAAGCTCTTCAACCATATCAAGTTGACTATCCAATTTCAGATGTTCAATATGAAGTTGCTCGCCACCGGTCTTGTCGTCCTTGTCGTCGTCATCAAGCTCGGGTCAGCTACTGAGACCTACGCTGATGAGAATGTAGATGAAGGTGACCAGGTAACACATCCTCTCTTATTTCTATCTTAACTCCTTCAACTAGGTCGCCATGAGCAAACGCGCAGGACACCCAACTTGGCGTCAGTTTGCCCGCGTTCGTCAGATTGCACACCAAGGAAGCATGCCTCCGATGGGTCCCGGTGGACCGTCAGCTTTCTGGGAAGGCTCCCGGCCTGGATTCGTCCGTTTCGTCCGCACTCGCCCTTATGCTGGTGATGGAGACTTTTCGTACTACTGAATGCACAGTTCCTTAGTATCCTTTAAGTGTGATCTGCTTAAAACTCCTGTTGACCTTCTTTGTGTGTGTATTTAGCGTGCGGTTTTGTGTTCGGCAATCTCGTTCGTATTTTACTAAAATAAACGTTGTAAATGTTGAAAATGTTTACGCAAAAAAGTAACAAATTGGTTTGGTTGGGTTGTTTGGGTAGACGTATTGTTTTCAGCTCTGGGGCAGACGACAGAGTCCAGTTGATGAGATTTCACGTTGCATAAATTTAACACTAGTTTGCGTTTGGCGCATTTTAAAAGTAGCTAAACAAATTTGAATTAGATTCGCAGCAAACCCTGAAATAGACAAATGTAAAACAATATTGCTTTAAGGCTTGATGCTTTTTAGTATTGATCTCATGCTTTTAACCTGGTTACAGTCACGTTTGATCGAGGACAATGTCACTGTTATAAAATAATTTACCGTAACTTTGCCAAATGAACTTTACCGACACTTCCGCGACCACATCACTTTTCCCATTCCAGATTTTTTGCTTGTGCTTCACTTAAATTTGAGGTCGCCGAACTGCCTAATGCAATTTTCCGCAAACTTTGGTCCTTGCATTTGTTTCCAGTTGTTTGCTTTAACGTGCTCTTAGAAGTTCTCAAGATTTCTGTGAGCAGATGAAAGCGATGGAGGATGGAGGCTAAAGCTACAATAATCAAGACCAGCGAAACTTACACATATATTTTTTTTAAACAGCCCGTTTTATTTTGAGGTTGATTATTTGTAGTCTTAATTAACTAATCTGACCAACAGCAGTCAAACACAAAACTGTTATGAACCTTCCAAAATTATCTAATGTGAAAAAAGTACGTTAACTAGAAACTGGGTCTTATATATAGACCTTCCTTTTTGAAAGACAAGAACCAGCAAGCATGTTTGTAGGTTTGACTTTTCGTATGTACACATTCTATTTTTAATATTCAAATTCGAAAATTTTCAATGTGTAAATATTTACTATTTTCAGTTTATACATGTAATAATTGCTCTTCCTCTAGCTCCATTTTTTCCTTTGCATTGTGGGGAACACAGTCAAATGTTAAGCAACTTTTCGACGTCATCTTGATTGCGACTGAATGCTTCTTTCGCGCTTTCCTTATGCCTACGGGACACACACTTTCACAAGAAGTGTTTAAAGATTAAACGTTTGAAGCAGTTTGCGGGTCTTCTACAGCGGTTTACTTAAAAAGCCAAGATTCCACTGCAATCTTTGTGATTGAACGTCAGATTCATTGTGTGCCCTTAGAGTGACGTTATTGCTAAGGGTTTTTAAAGAAATCGGTAAATGTGTCAAAGCAGTAGGTGCTAATGTGGATTGTCCTTTGCGAAAGACTAAAAGGTGTTTAAGGTTTAAAAGAAATTGCGTACGAAGTCAGCAAAAATTGTTATTTTGGGCTCCAATCATATACGTCTTTGCAAATTGTATTCGGTCAATTTGACCTGCATGGTAAACAAAACCATGCACCTATGTGAGCAATTTAGAATGTAAATAGGCCGAAAACCAATGTTGGTTGAAAAACAAGGAACAAAAACAAGCAGCAATGTACTGAAACTTAACATATGACATTTGCGGATGGTTACGGAAGGCTGGACTGAATTTGTTTCTCAGACAACGACAAATGTTCTGCAAAAACATAAAAACTTGTTTCAAAGTTTAAAAAGTGAAATATTGCATCGGTCGGAAATCGAACCAGGGTCGCTCGCGTGGCAGGCGAGCATTCTACCACTGAACCACCTCTCTATCATTCGGTCAGAAGTCCCTGATACGCATACTGACATTAACTAGTTAGTTTCAGAAAGTAACTTAACGCGACTCACAAAACTGATACGAGGAATCATTGATGAAAAAGTCATTTTCACTTACATGTCGACAATTTCCGCCGACAAGTTGAAAGTCAAAACAGCAGACAAGCATTCGTGCGATTTAGCAAATAGCCGTTTGATGTGTCACAATACGCATTTTTCTTGTTACTCATGTTTTCAAACGTTTACATCTCTTAGACATTCACGTTTCTTATTATTCGCTCCATTTTCAAGGAACAATGCTTGTGACCTCTAATCGTTCTGCGCTGTAGGACAATTGAGGGCGTTGGATTTTGTCTTTGTGACATGCTTATTGACAACGCTCGATTCAATCAAGGTTTGAACGGAGATAAAAGTGCATCTAAGCCCACACAAACATAAATTGTGTTAAGGCAAAGTTCCCATTTTCGACTTTAAATTTAAACTTTTGAAAGATGAAATCTCAACAACGTGCTACACTTGTTCAAAATTGCATTTACTTTTTGATCAAACGCTTTAGCATACATTATTGAAAAAAAAATCTGCGGCGTATCCAAAAATGAAAACTTATGGAATGGAAATTTATCAATTACACGCAGAAATGACTTCTTCAGCTTAACATTCTCTGCTTCTGTGGTTACAATCTTTTCACTTAACGCACTTCCGCAGAATGGAAAATCTTTGATATCGGCAAACCGAAAAATTTCTTCAATAATTTTGTCTTAAAATTAAAGATTGAAGCCAATTTGTGAAAAAGCATCAAATTGAGTCCAAGTTGAAGGCTGAAATTCACATTTGTGCGTACCGACCAAACCTTTGTTTTTCCGCTTTGATGTCAATTTTGAGCGATTCTATCCTCATTCTCTTAAACTCGATTACAGGAATAAAGAAAAACAGCCCTCTGCTTGCGTCACCTTGAGTTTGAGGCTTCACTTATTGTGACTTAGGGCTTATTGTGACTTAACGTAGAAAAGTCGCACAAAGGTTAGCTTTACTTAAAAAGTTTCGTCGTGAAAAGTATGGACGTGTCATAGAACAACAAGTTTATGACTTTTTCACACCAAGTTACACCGAGTCCAAGTTGAAGCCAGAACATTGAGCTCGAAAACCGCAATGATGCAAATAGATGACTGTTTCTCTAAGTTTATGGGTTCAATTTCAATATCATCAACATAGACATAAAAGGAATTGAAGAGAGAACTTCAATATTTAGCCTTCTTAAAAATAAACTTATTAAATTGGCTTCAATGTCAGCACAAAATTTATTCGAACGCAGATTTTGCGGAGTCACACTGTTTTCAAATCATTTGCACTTAATAGCACTAAATCGATGCACGATCTCACAGCTTTTGTTCACAACGCGGTGTTCAGTGCACTGAAAGCGACAGAGTTTATGTGTAGCGCTGTGAGATAAACGCACGATCTCACTAACCATATGTTCAGTGCGTTGCTAGCATACTAGCAATTTTTCAGGAAAGCTGTGCTGGAAACACGGAAATACAAGTTTGAAATTACCGCGAAATTGATAAACATTCAAAAAATTTTCAAATTGTGCCGATCTGTTACAGATGTTGTTCACAACTAGAACTGTTTAGCGTGTTTTGGCAGTTTTACTTTGGCGCTATTAATAAGGTGCGTTTCGTATTCAAATCAAAAAATTTTCGCCGAAATTTCAGATTTCACTTTTAATTATGCTGTCCTATGAGCTATGTATGGCCATGACTCAGCTCGTATCCAGTAATACATCCGTTTTGAAAACTGAGCCAATGCGCATGTAAAGTGAACAGAGCAGTTCGATGGTACATTTCCAATGTCTGCATTAATTACAAAACAATCGTCGTTAATTATTTGCTTAAATAAGCCTACAATGAAGTATTTTCAGCACTAATCGTACATAAGTTCCGTGTCACGAAGAAGCAGCCATCACATCTTTATTGTGAGCTGGTTTCTGCCGCGCGCCTGCGGGCTTTCATAGCACGCTTTATGGACGTGGCTGACGGTGACTGGACGAAGAAATAAGGACCATTGGGCAAGGGAAAGCTAGAGTTCGCGCTTGCAGCAGCGACATTCAGTGCACGTCGACCTTCTCCACATTGCTGCGAGTGTGTTGAAGACATGCGTGCATTCACTATTGCATCGCTTATGTGTGTGGTCTCTTTATCGATGCACGCAAAGTTATAACGTGGGGCGCGTACACGACAAGTGTTCCACGTACAACGCTTTGTGTGACTTTTGTTCTGGCCATATCTTGTGGGTTGCCAAGCCATAGCTGAAGGATATGCATAGTATATTACAGTTTTCAGACGCACTGCACAAGATTAGTCAAATTTATGTCCTGCTCTCAGCTATATTTACCATTCAATGACATGCCCAAACAAATAATAGACAAAAACGAGAGCGGAGAATCCCACCAACGCGAGGACAACCAAAAGTGCGTTTGGCGCGCAAAAAACGTCTTGACAGTTTTTCTTCCAATTACAGCAGAAGTCCTGTTGACGGCGGCTTCTCCAATGACATCGCTGCTGTCGCCGCTCTTCACGACGTCGCTCGCGTTCGATGTCTCTAGGCGGCACAAAAACTGTTTGCTTTGTTTACGACACAAACTTGTTTACCTAGCTACCTGTTGAGAGCTGAACACGGTCTCGGTTTCAGAAGTTAGATTGAGATTATGCAACAGCGCTGGTGGGTTCATTGCGATGGGTGTTGCGAGGATGGTCGAACAGCGTCGAAAGGGAACAGTGAAAATACAAAACTTGATTTTACGGCAGGAGCATGTTTGGGAAGATGTCTGATCATTGATTCTTCTAAAAGATTTAATATTGTTGTCCTAAATTTAGTTTGATTACAAAACACATGCTCAAAAAAATTGTTTTCCTAACAAGCTGTTACAATGCAATTTATTATAGCTAGCTAACAAGAACATCTTAAATGAAAGTGACAGTTTCACAAATTTAATTATTGGCTAAAGTTCTAAATTGCTACAACTTCAAGCCATTTTTATTTTTCTCACATTCAATTGTTGTCTTAAACGGAAGCGTTATACGTGCTATTTCTGTTTCAAGGTCTCTGGTATGCATGGAACTGCTTGATAAAGACTTGAAAATTGTATGTAACAGATAACAAGGTAATATTCGCCAAAGAAACAGTCAGGGTAAATTATTCTTTAACTACTGGAAGAAATCCAAAAAAACGCAAGAGGAACGTGGGCATGTAAGATGTTGCTCAAAAAAGCTGTTGCCCCTTACACGCATTTAAATTAGCGAAATTATGCAATTTGTTACACGGATACAGGTAACAGATGCAGGATACACGTATTATACGAATATAAGGTATTGCACAGGTGCAAGTTGACTACAAGCTCGTTCTACAGAAGGAAGAAAATGAAGACATTAGAAAAGTTGGCATGAAGCCACAATAGTGCCAGGGTCATACACCGATACAAAACAGACATATTGCAATTATATCTAGATGTTGAAATAATTAGGAGTTTTGTCAAGGCGCATAATAAAAGAGTCGAAACAAACTAAATTTCAAGGCGAACTGTCTTCTCAGTTGCCAATCGATAAGCAGAACACGACATTACTGTACAGTCTGTATATATAGTTTATTTCTATCTTTCTTTACAACATTTACCACACACAATTTTAAAAACAATAAAAATTTGACCAGATCTGGAAAAAGTACATGTCGATGATTTGCCGTGATAAATAGCCAATAATTTACAGACAAGACAGAAAATTACTATTTAGAATTTTCTTCTCTTACAAGACTGAAGACAAATCTCTTGACATGCTGGGACACATTGGGTGACGGTTTGAGGAGTTCGCTTTTCGCATTCGGATTTACACACATTATCACATGAGGAGGAACATTGGGCGTAGGAAGAGCTTTGAGCGGCGACCGATTCACCGATTCGAATATTTACATAGAGAGGAGATGAAGTTGTGGTTGTGGATGGGAGGGTCTGGACACATTGAGGCTGACAGGCTGGCATGCATTTAGAGGTGCAGGCGGATTGGCCGACGGTTATGTTAACCCTTAGTTGGGCTGTTTCTATGCATTGAGGCTGACAAGAAGGCATGCATTGAGGGAGACATTGGGCTGGCTGAGGCACGGGAGCTACAGGAACAGGAACAAGTTGAGGCTGAGGGGATGGCGCAGGCTGAAGGTACTTAGGCATGTTCTGCATAAGACAATTAGGCTGACACGAGGGCATGCAGGCTGTGATGCACTGAATCGTAGATGGCAAAACAACAGAATTCTGCTGAGCTTGTTGGATACAGACAGGCTCACATTTAGGCTGACACTCAGGCTGACATTGAGGGGAAGGCTGGCTTTGGACTACAGCAGGAGGATTTTGAAGACATTGAGGCTGACAAGCTGGCATGCAGGCTATTTGGCATTGCTGAGGTGCAGATTGAGCCACAGTTTGGACGTGATGAGCCTGTTGGGGAGCCACTTGAATGTTCACTTGAAGCTTTTGAGCCTCAACACAGACTGGCTCACATTTGGGCATACAAGTGGGTTGGCATTCAGGGGCTGGAGTGGCACTCTCTAGTTGAATGACAATGTTAGGTTGACGAACACATTGAGGTTCACATTTAGGCATACATGCCTGCTGACATTGAGGTTGGACAACAGGAACGGTGGTCTGGATTTGTTGATACATAGTCACGCAAGAATCGAGACAAGCGGGTTGACAGATCGCTTCACAGGTCCTTTGTGGTGCAAGAGCTGGCTCGAGAACCGGAGCGTGCTGAGCGAACATTTGCTGACAGTTTGCGTTGCATTTTATCACGCAGGATGGCATGCATTGTTCTGTAGGTTGCTGAAGAGCCACACAGACCGTTTGACACGTGTTCGGACACATGGCTACACAAGTTGGGTTTGACTGGGTTGAGATAAAAGGAACTGGAACAGAGCTAACAGCGGCGACAGCGGCCGAAGACAGAGGTTTTGGGTCAGGAAGAGGAGGGAGAGGGTTCGGACTGTTTCCGGACGAGACGGACCCACAAGCTGTGGCACAGTTTCCTTGACAAGCCGTAGAACAAATGCTGGGTTGGTTGTTGTTTATGCAATACTGATTGCAGACAAGTTGGCATTGAGGCTGACAGGTCGAGGGTTGGGACGTTGCTGGAAGGATGACTTTCATAGGAGGGGCAGCGTTGTTGTTCTGGCATTGACATGTGGGAGCACACGAGCACTGTGGAACTGGTAGAGAGATAGTCATGGGTTGAGCTACCGCGGGAACAGCCTGGACTTGGGTGAGTTGGCAAGACTGCTGACAAGTGAATTGACAGGTGCTTTGACAGGAGGCCGCTGGCATATGCTGGTTAGTGCAGGAAGGAACACACATTTGGATGCACATGTTCTGGCATGTTGGCTGAGGAACTGGAACTTGAACTTGTTGGAGTGCAGGAGCAGAAACAGTTTGGTAGCATCTAAAAAAGTGAGTTATTGCTTTCAACCTTGTTAGCTACGTGAAATAAAATTTGTGCTAAGCACCTTGCAAAGGAGTTAATGCTGGAGTTCAAAAATTTGTCATTCTCAATAAATCTTATATAATATTTGCCAAGGTCTTTCAACGCTTTTCGATGTGTTAAAAAAACAAAATTTGTAAGTAAAAGTTAAAAGCTCTAAAAGCTTTAAGATTGTAACAAAAGCATTTTGTATGTTCAAACTTTTAGTTTTTAAATAAACTTACGTGTTGAGGAGGGAAGCTTACATATACCGGTTGACAACTGCACTGATAACCTCCACCTCCACATCCAATCTGCCGCTTTTTTCTAGCTGACAAATTTTTGCTGCTACACTAAAATTATGGCAGTCCAATAAATAAAAAAACTGCCAAGAGGTACATACCCCTTGACCTTGAGACTCCAGAGCCAGAGAAAAGCCCACAAAAACGGCAAGCAAAAGCAGATGCTTTCTTTGGCACATGCCTGCTGTATTCTCCACCGCACTCACAAGAGCTGCTCACCGAAAACAGATGAAAACACACCTAGCTGTCAGGCCGCCGGACAGTGGCTATCTGAGGGCGGCGCTTCGCGCAACTCTTGAACTGTCCCGCACGTTCCTGAAGTCGGAGATTTCGAAACTGGTCGAACGAGCGTCTAATCAGGTAAACATTGCCGCCGCGCCCCGTCGCGCTGCATTGTTTTCTTTAGTATCTCTTTCGAACTTCTTGTGAACGAGCCGGATAAGCTTCAGCGCAAATATGTTGACCCCCATGATAGGGAGACGTTTTAAATAGTGTTAAAAATGTTGTCCACACGATGTAGAAAACACAAAAACAAAAGAAGTGTGACTGAAAAGAGCGACTGGAATTGGTGGCTGTTGTTTTGTTTGTTTATGGAATGAATATGATTTCGGATCAGTGGAAATCTTAGACTAAACAAACATTGCGGCCGCAAAGCATGTATCAGTCAATTGAAACTGTGAAATGGCAATCTGCTGAAAACCGGACAAGGCAGAAGGAATTTTTCGGCTTCTCACTTTTCAAGTATTTTGCAAACATGATCCAAAATTGATCTGTAATTTATCCGGCCTTAAGGAAAAAGTCAACTTGGTGAGAATGTAGAGAAACGACAAAAGAATCATACGACCACACATGCGGTTTCGTGCTTGTGGTCAAAACACACTTCAACTAATCAAAACAAGCACTTGACATCGGAGTAGACCAACGGTCTACTTGTTGTGGTAAATAAACGAAGGGCATGGTTCTGGAAACGTTTAAATCATTTGCTGACCATAACAATGAATGGGACAAAGCTTACAAGGAGCAACGTGTTGCGCGCGGCCGAAGGCCGCGCGGATTTGAGTTTTAATTCTGGGGTTGTAACTTTAAAACCTGTTTCCGTGCCAAAATTTTGAAAAAGCAATTTAATATAAATTTTTACCGTCATTTCTAAAATTTCTTAATTTAAAAACGTTTTAAATTTATTTTTAGAGTTTTTAGGGTATTAGAATTTTGTAACTGCAATCTTGTTAATTGCCTTTTTGTTACGATCGTAAATTAAAATCGATTACAAACCGACAAAATCGGGAATTTTTGGTTTTTGAAGACCAGACTGCAGGCTTGACTACTGTAGCTTGTATTTACTCAAAGTTTGATCTCATCGTTTTGATAAACTTTTCTGCTTGAACAAAAACAGTTGGAAACGATTCAAATTTAAAACAGGCAGAACCTAAATTTAAGGGTTCACCTAATCAAAAATGTTATGCTGGCTCCAAACCACAATTAAAAGCAAAAGACAATGAATGCGTAGTCACTTGATTGCAAAAAACCACTTTGTTCAGATTGTTTACATCTGTAGCTCACCTTAAGCAGTGAAAGAATTTGTGTCGCATAGTACCATTTGTTTAACTAAAAGCAACAGTTCCGCAAACCCTAACAACTACCCCGCTAAAGTGCGTGGTGTCGGGGATTACTTGGATAAACAGCGCAACATTGCATTCGTGCAGTGTGTTGGCAGATATGTTTTCCTGCTGCTCTCTACCTGCACGGTCTTTCGACGTGGTCAGCAGCGCGACTCACTTGACAGATGCTCGTTCGCTCGTTCTTAAAATTTGATTTGTCTATCGTCATTAATCGAAGAGAAGGAGTGCATTGACTTGTGTCCACTGTGCACGCTAAAAGAACTGTGCTTCTGTGGAGGTGGCGGCGGGCGGGATGCGAACGCAAACAGAGTTATTCAATGAATCGCTTACCGGCTCAGGTGTGGAAATCGTTTGGTCAATAGTTCACTTTTTATTCAAATCGTCTGGCAAGAGAGAGAGAAACAAAATGAACGGGGAACAACAAAAATGGTTGCGTATAATTACAGTCTCAATAAAATTAAGATAGAATACATAAACGCTTCTATTAACCCACAAAATTGTAGTAATTCAAGGAGATCGCTAGGGAAATACAAGACGAGAAATGAGAGCTTAAAAGAGAATGTGGGCAAGAGTCAGGTAAGGCGATTCCTTAGCACCAGTATCGAGTAGGCAGTGAAGACTTGCGACGTTTAAACTTCGGAGACAATGCTGTTGCTTGCGTGAATGTTGGGCCTGAAAAGAAAATCATGTGAGTCGCTTGAATCTATTTGAGCAATAAACGTAGTGTCTTATAGGAATCGAAAGCTTCGTTATGACTTATCATAATATGCATAAAACCGATAATGTTCGAATCGTTCTTTACATTGTGCCTACCAAACACCGTCTAAATACTATTGTGCATGGATTTTTATCACCTTTTCAAATTTTAGTTTTTTGCAAAAAGTAAGCTGCATTGGTCTCGACGGCCATTTCCAATCTTTAGTATTTAGAAAATTGATAGTTCGCTAATCAATAAATTTTTTTGGAATGAGGTGAAGCAAACTAAGCCAATGTACAGAAACAAACTTTCTCACTATGCAAGATACGTGGTAGAAATTATTTCCAGTCTTAAAACTTAGCAAAGCAACAAGATTCATAAGGGCTTTCATATAGCCTTGAGACTGACTCGAATCGCAGTCTTTGCGGTTTTTGCGAAAACGAAGTCTCTGTTCTCACTTCCATTGTGAAATTTTTGGATCTCTGATTAAGATGAAAAACGTTTTAAAGGGACGTCACCGCTCTTACTTTTACACTTCTGCCAAATGCACATCTTTAGCTGGTTCCCCTTGTTTTTTCTGGTGTCTGCGTTTCCTGTCCTAATCGGGGAAGACGACGGCAGGGTAATGTTAGGTGCCAGTAAAACTCAACAGGTTTTTAGGAGAAGAAAAGGAAAAGGACTCAATTTTGTTTTCTAGTTTTGGCGGCGTTGACGTGACTTTCGAAAATTCAACGGATTTCGGCAGCAACACCAACACGCTAACAACCACGAACAACGTTTTCTCTGTTTTTCTGAAGCAATTAACATTCCTCGACAGTTAATTGATTTCTACCACACTTTAGGTGTTCCTACCACGTATCTTTTATAGTCTCCCAATTTTAAACTGACACCTTATTTTGACAACCAGTCACTACAAAAAGTACAATGTTGCTTATGTAAACTTCAATTCACGTTCGAGAAAGCATTCAGTGCAAAAACGATTTTTATTCCTAAGTTGATAATTTGTTGGTTTTCTTGCAAATTGCGCTAAAATGGAAGAACAGGTATCTTGTTATTCGCCCAATTTCAGACCTTTGCCCAATTTTGAAGTAATCTTTGCACCTGATCAATTTTGAAGCGGTCCTTAATTCATGCTTAGTTTTTCAGTTTTTCAAATTGTTTTAACTACGTTTTAGAACCGCTTTTGGTGTGAAGATTCAAACTTACTTGTACAAGTCCATTGCGTCAATCCTTGAAATATCGCTACTTCTTGTGCTGTTGAGTCCAGGTTGATGAGTTGCTCCAGATGTGGCAAAGAATGCGGCGTTGTTGTAACTAGAAATAAAAGACTATATTATCTGAATAAAATTTTATTTTAACAAGCAAGTGGTTAGTGCAAATCACGAATAGTGCCAACCTTATGCTGTGGTCGAGTTGACCTGTGGGTGGCAGCGCAGGTATATCTGCTGACGGTTTATCCGACCTGCAAATAAGCTACTTAGCTCATGAGTGTCATGTGAGAACAGGTTCAGAGGCCAATCGCTCTTTAACAGGTGCGTCGCTGGACCGTTTTGAGTATTAAATGATTAGGGTGCACATGGAGAGGAGAGTAAACGATTACCCAGGCTTAATCGGGCTGAACGTGGTCGACTTGGGCGTTGTGCTTTCAAATTTGTAGCTAGTCGCTCTGTAATTAGGGTTTTTGACGTATCTGCAAAGGGCGTTGGGACATAGTCAATATGTTCTGGCGGGAAATAGAAGGAAAGGGATTTCCAACTATTGCGGGTTCAGTGACTTACTTGTTCTTGTAGACGTTTTTGGCTTGGAGCTTGTGCAGGACGCCTGAGATAAGGTCACCAATAGGAGTCTTCTTACCAATTAACATGGCTCCAATGGCGAGTGGTATTAACCTGGTAAGCAGTATTGTGATGAGGACAGGTTTGGAAATATACGACCCTTCGATCAAGGGGTCACAGGTGTTCTGAAACATTAAAAGGTTCATAAGATCAATAAGATTATAAGCTAGAATAGATTTCAATTGCAAACAACTATTTGTTGTAAGCGTAAACTGAGAGTTTAGTTTGAGACTCACCTTAGGGTTCTCCCTTCGCTTAAAAGACTGATACAAGTTGTAGTCAAACGTGCAGCCAAATCGTTGCTCAATCTGCATGATGCTGCCAGGATTGTGCGGAATCGCAACGTTCAGCATTTTCTCAGTGCTGTTGGATAGCTGGGCGCTATATGGGAAAAGAACAAAAGTGAAAAGGTGGACTTGGACAATGCAGTACAGGATCGTGGCTCCAAACACAATCTAAAATTTATGGATTTGCTGGAAATAAATTACATGAACGTTTACCCAAAAGACAACATGCATGGTTCCGCTTTTAACGTCGGTGAGGTAGTAGATAATGATGACCAAGGCAAAGAGTCCGAACATGATCAGATCAGAGAAAAAGTAAGCTCGGAGGATGGTTTGGTACTGAAATAACAGACTTACTAAACAAACAAAACCGTAAAAAGTTGGTTTTTAGTGAAAACACACGTAAAGCCGGCATTTTTGAAGATTAAAACTTTCGAATTTACGCAAATTTTTACTAGAATTTTAATTCACATTTTATGATGCACAATATCAACTGATGTTATCTTTTGAAACTGCTTGAAACTATTGGAATCTCTCAAGAAGTTCTGGCGAAGCAAAAACTAAGCTATTACTCGAAAAGTCTCTTAGAAATGTAATTGGAAGTGCTTTTAGATTCCGATGAAATTCACATCTTTGTCAAGCTTGTTTTGAAAATTGACTTTTCTTGCAAACTGTCATTAAGGGAAACCGACAGTGCAGGTAATGTCAGAATTGAAATAAGACGACTTACCACTTTAAGCGATCCCATGACCTCAGCATACTTCTCCACTAGGTTGTAAGGTCCCAACATATGATTATAGTTGATCTTGACAATTTCTTCAGTTTTGTACAGGAAAGCAACCAGCTCTTCATAAAGAGAACTGTCCCTCCACACGTAGAAACCCAGCCAGATTATGGAAATCAGCACGAAGACCAGCATGACAACAGACACGAATACTGCCACATCTTCTCTCCAACTTCTTGTCTAGAACGTTTTTATGGGTAATGTGAATTATAAAGTTTAAGAGTCTTACTTGAGTGTTCGAATTAGGAGCACTAGTAGTCCTGGCCGGAGGCGCTGGCCCAGCTCCGGAAACCATCTCGTTCTTTTCTTTGAGAATCCAACCGCAGCAGCTGTGGTCGTAGAGAAGACTGCAAAGCATGTTGAGAAGAAGCCCGATATAGACAGGATTTTGTTTAAGATTAGTGTCAGTCGCGCACGCACGCCTCAATCAAGAGGCAACAGTGGTTGTCGATCGCGCTTGAGAACAGCTGATAAACAACAAACAAGGTGCGCTGCCCGTTGCCTCGACACGTGCATTCCACTGATGAGTGAAGGGGAAAATGAGTGGCAAGAGCAGAGCGGTGCGTGAGAGGTGAATATGCAGATTAAGGGACGATCGATGCATGCGCTGAGGGCGCGGTGAGGGGCAAGGGACAAACCAGCGGCTCGCGCTCTCACGGACGACCTACTATTGACCGGTAAGCCGGCGACGACCTGCTGGTGGCCGAGTGGAGGTGGAAGGAAACGGGGGCTCAGTTGCTGGCGGCTGCTGCTGTTGCTCTGTACGCTTGGAGAGAGGAGCAACACGCACACACGGCAACAGCAGCAGCCAAGCAAGGACATTCCTTTCGCGCAGCGAGCATTCTCTCAAATGATTGTAATTACGCGCCAGCGCGCAAAGACGGAGACCCTCACCTAACGGTGATTCGTTTGAAATTGAAGCAAGAAAATTCAAAAAAGTCATTTTGCGCAGATTATACAATTTCACTGAGTTCGGGTCTTTATAGAGTTTGAATGAAGAGATTTTGTTGAAGATCAGGTAGACAAAAAAGTTAATTGTGACTGAACGCAATCTTATTATGTCGGATATGGTCAATTAATTGACTTTGGATAGTTTCAAACCACTACGTAAGATGTTAAATGCAATTGCAATTGTTTCAACATCAAAGTTTTAAAGACATTAAAAAAATTCAACGTTTTAAAGTTTTAAAAACATTTACACAAGAATCATTTACAACAAACAACTGCATAAAGCGTTCAGAGAAACTTGATTAAATTCAGACGTTTTGATTTGAGACAGTCGAACGTTGTTGAATACAACTTTGAAAACGTTAAAAATCAACTTTTTCTCATTGAAGCCTTACTCAACATTTCAACTCAAACTTACAATTATTTGACCAAAAAAATCCTTAAGAGTTAATTGCCTTCCACGAGCCGTTTCGTGGAACCACCTTCTTCCCCCACACTATCAATGACAAAACCTTATTTCTTGCACCTGGTGTCGTAACCATCAAAGGCTTCGCAAAAACTCGTTTTTTTCGCTTATAAACCGTACCCCTCGTTCACCTATCAGCGGTTGGAGCAGGCGAGTTGGGTGAAGGAGGACAACCATTTGACTAATCATCACTTGTTTTTGCGAACCCAAGGCAAGTTTGGTTAATCCGTGCAAAGCGGCGCGTTTGGTGTCGAAACGACGCGAAAATGTATTAAAAACGAGTGTTAGAAGAGGACGAGCTTTCGGATGGGTAATGGTGCGGACGTAATTGGGATCAAGAGGAGCGGGATGCGAGAAAAAGGGGGCAATCGAGCAAGGTAGCCAGTGGGGATTTGAGCAGCAGTACTGCTGCTGTATGTAGATTTGAGCAAGCGATAGAACTCAGGCAGCGCGGCGATAAGGATCGTTCGAGGTGCGCCCGAGGGAGAAGACGAAGGTCACTCCGCTGTCGTGATTTGAAATTTCTGAGTAACCTTAAAAACCTATTCATCATCCAAAAGACGAAATTAGAAACATTTAGTCGCAAGACCCCGTCGGAGACGCATAACGGCACGGAAAGTGGATTTGAGTAAGTGAGGACGGTATACCGCCACCGTCTTCCACCTGAAAAGGCGAAAATCGCCGGCGATCTGTCAAGTACTATGCGAGTTGAGAATGTCAAGGTCAAGTTATCGTTGTCTATTGGAAGATCTGCCTGTCTTTCTCATGCGACTCTTAGCCCCGCGCTGTGCGGTGCCCTCATCGTCTTTGCGCGCATGAGCGGTGGTTTCTTGGAGCATGTGTGTGGGTTCATCCCCAATGCCGGTACCTGCCAGTCCCCAACCGAGCGTTCTCATCCCTCCCGCTGTTTATCGCGACGTTGTCACCACCGCCGTCGCCTCTTTGGAACGGCCGCTACCGGACAAATCCACCACACTTGATGTTTCTATGACGACGACAATGGACAGGCGACAAACGGAGATAGCCTGCTGGAAAATCCCACTTGACGTCATTTGAGGACTCAACGCCGTTCGCATTTATTTATGCATCTGCAGGTGGCGGCGACAGAGGGACTGTTGTGATGGAGTTGCCCACAGAGTGATGATTGTTTGTAACAGACATCTTGATCTAGTCGGGAAGACAATTATCATAAAAATAAATTTGTCAAGCTGATAAATGCAAGAAGACGGAGTAGATCACTTAAAGATTGACATATCCAGGCATATGTCGTTTTTAGTTTGTCAATTAGGTAGCTTAAAGTGTAAAAAAACAATTTGAAAATTTGAAAAAAACTCTGGAAGTAGTCTAAGTTAGTTCAACTAAGAAAGGTAGTGTAACCATAAAAATTGAATTAAAAAACGTCGCGAAAAATGAAATTTTGAATTTAATTTTTGGTGTTTTTTAAAACCTTATTTCATAATTCAAAACCTTATTTCATAATTCAGTCTCTCAAAGTCATCTGTAATGAAGTAAACGTACTTTGTCACAAGACAGTGACTTTTCTTGTAGCACTTTTGCTATTTTGTCTGTTTTGGGTCAATACTCGTCAAGGTTTCCGAAATTGAAACCTTTAAAAATATCTTTGCTAAAAAGCGTGCAAATTATTTCAATCTAATCCTTGCAACGTCCTTGAAAGTGTCACACATGCAAGTTTTACTCCTTTTCTGCAAACCTTTTTTCCTATCTTTTTCAAACGTCCGGTGACCTGTGCGAATAATTAACGAATTCATTAACAGTTTTATAGCTCCGAGTCTACGTGCTCCTCCATCCTGCGCGTTTCACTTCCTGATGTCGGAGAGATCTGTAGGTGCTTTGCAAGAAAATGCTCTCGGTGTTGTGAAATCGAACGGAGTGCAATAAGACGAAGGCCTGCTGAAAAACGAGGAGGTCGAGACGTAGGAGAAACAATAGAAATATATTTCGTCGCAGATTGGTGAAAATTCTTCGAAAACTAAACATATGGGTGGCTTAAACAGTCTTCACTTTGCTCAAAAACCTGACAAAAACAGGCTTTCAAGTTTTAAGGGAGAGAAAACGTATGGACTCCAATCGGACTCGAACCTGTGACCTCTGGATCAAACACAAAAAGCATTGACCACTAAGCCACACAACTATTTAAATGTTAAATTTGACTTTGACTTTTTATCCCTTATAAATCAGAAAGCTGATAAATTGGCGTTTGCTTCCAAGATTTTCAAACCCATATGTAACCAAGATGTTTCCATCAGTTAACACACACGTGCACTTCCCCATCGTACCCTCGCCCACCAGAAACAAAATTATTCGCTGTGTTCGAAAACGACGAAAAAGAATTCGATTGTGTCATGTGAAACATTTGTCAGCGCTTTGTGGCAAAATAGCAAAAAAATATCTGAAAACTCGTCAACTTCGCCGGAGGCGATCAGTTCAGAGCGCGTCAGCCAGCGCCTCAAGGCAAGGGACGAACCCAGCGGGCCGCCGCGGCGCCCATCAGGTGTGTGTGCCAACGGTGGGAGAGAGAGAAGAACAAACTTATGGCTGCTGTAATATCCTGTTCTTGCCTCTGACGGGGCCGCCTTGGCTCACACAAACAAACCCTCAACTGACTTGCGAACCGACGGCATTCTCATGCCTTCCGCCGGCGGCCGAGTGATCAACAGCTCTTCGCTCGCGTTGATTTTGCTTATCTAATCTAATTAAAGTTTTCTCATGTGAAAAAAACTGTTTCAAGCTTGTTTCAGCTCGGCGTGTGGAGTCCAAGGTAAACATAAACTATGGCGTACGAGACTATCAATGTGCGCATGAACCGTAGCAATCAGTCGATCCATTGGGGATTCACTCTGCGACAGGGATCGGGAAATGAGATTGTTATCGCCAATGTGAGATCAATTTCTTGATTCGCAAATCAGTGTGTTCTTTGTTTGCAGGTGGAACGGGACAGTATGGCGGAGAAAGCTGGACTTTGCACAAACGACATCATTACTGACATTATGGGAGCCCAAGGATTGAATCTGAGCCAGGCAAACCAGAAGGTAAATGCGGCGTTTGAGATTTCTATGAATTTGAAGAGGTAGACCATTCATACGGTTTGCGAACATTGAAGAAAAATTTAGATGGGTTACCAACATGCCTACGTTGCCTTGGACCTTGAATGAGAAGGACAACAAGATTGTCGTCAGTTCTGTTGGAAATGGTGGCATGAGACCTCTTCATACTCAGGTCAGTTTCTAATTGTCATTTCTAAACATTGTCTTCACTTTCACTAGCTTTATTCATTCTTTCTAGTTTGCAAAAGTCCGTTTTTCCTCAATTTTAAAACTAAGGTCGGTTTCGTATGCAATTTTCGATTTTTGAAGTCAGATTGCAAATTGGGCCGGTAAAGAAAAATTGCAATTCACCTAATTTTACTTGACTTTTATAAAACTTTTGCATCTGCTTCAATTTTTTGAAACTTCAAACTGACTCAACTTAGTCAATTAACTCGTGAAAAATGCTGATTTCTGTCAAAATTTTTATAAGATAAACATTTAAAATAACGCAAATTGGTTGTTAGCGGCAATTCTTTGATCTATCTTACAATACAAAATGTGCTATTTGAAATTGTAATTTTTGAAATTTCAGAACAGTGACGGATTTATCAACTCGTTCTCGTCAACCACCCAATCCGGCCGAGGACCATCCCAGTCCCGCGAACTCAGCTCCTCAAACTACCAACGCAACTTTCAGGAAACCCGAACCCAATCCTCAACCTCTCCTGGCGGCATTCAACTCTCCCAAACGTCTCCCAGGGCCACTTTTCAACCTCAGATATCTCTCACTTCAGGAGCTCTGAACCCCAAGTCCAACACCATGAGCACCCACAGTCACTCTAGCTGGGACACCCAAGACGGAAACGTGAAGAAGCACTTTGAGAGTTCCAAGAGCTACGAGAAGACCGAGAGCTCTAGCACGACTGAGTTTGATCGCCCTATTGGCGCTCAAGGTGCTTTCACGCACTCTGGAACTGCCGGATTTGGGTCCGGAATCAACGGTTTTGGAAGTGGTGCGGGAGCCGGATCGGGTGGATTTATCTCTGGCGGCGGAGCAGGTGGATTGGGATCCGATGTTAACGGATTTGGAAGCGGTGCGGGCGGAAGAGTAAATACGGGATCAAGCTTTGGAAAGACCGGATGGGGATCGAGCGGTTTTAGAGGTTGGTCTCGCACGCAGCATTGCATAATATGAGTCATATTTAACAACAAGCTAAAACTAAAAACGTCAAATTACATATTGTGCTTAGCAATTCTTTGCTGATAAAAACATGCGTTAAAAAGTTGTTGGAAAATTGGTTTTTGAAGTCATGAAGAGAGTGCATTTGTGAATTTGCTAAAACAATTGAAAATCAGCTCAAATTTAAAAAAACAGACATAAATTGCCGTTTGTCGAATTTACCCCAATTAGTTTCTTCTTCTTTTACAAATTCTCAGGGTTCTCAATTATTTTTTTGTTTCAGATGACACTTTCCGTCACAACGGAATCAACCAACAACTGAACACCCAGATTCCGTCGCAAACCGGTGGAGGCCGAGCCGTGTCCATGCAGCACAGCCCCGCTGCCTTCTCTCCCAGGGCTGCTCAACCCCAACGTCCTCTCACCGCCAGTCCCTACACTGGGCCTCGCCAATACTACCAGCATAATCCCCGCACTGTCCGCGAACTGTCTCCCACGGCCTCTGTCCAGCACTTGCAGTACAACTCTCCGATGAACCTGTACTCATCTGAAAATGCCGCTGAAGCCTACCGTCAACAGACCGGTGGCCTTTTCGGAACCGAGTAAGAATTTCTTTTTGCTCATCACCTCAATCGTTGAAGACATGCAATTTCAGCCCAAACATCAATCAATCGAACGAACCCCCAGCTTATCTCAGCTCAGAGACGCGTCGCCTGATCGCCGAAAACGAATCCGGGTATCCGCGTAGCTGCTCGCCATGCACACAGAGCGCTAGTTTCAAACGCATCTCGAACGCTTGTGGAACACCGGTGAACTAAGAGAGAGAATCTGCTTATTTATCCCAGTACAAACTTTAGATCAACGTTTTGTGAGTCTTGGCTAGTGTATATTTTGAGTTTGTGCGTGAGTCTGTATTTTGCTAGCTTTGTGGTAGATTTCATTTAATCGCCTTTCTCTTTGGTCTTTGTGCATTAACATGGTATTTGAGAGAGTAAAGTTTTATTTGTCGCAAAAACGTTTTTTTCTTGGAGAAACACAGAAAACGACCAATCTGATTAAAAACAAGTTTGCTGAGAAGTGGATTCGAACCGGTGACCTCTTATACAGAGGGAAGCATCCACTTTTCAAGTGTAGCTAAATGCTTTTGAGATCCCATAAGGAACAAAAAATATTTCCTGACTGCTCCAAAATAAGTAGTCGTGTAAAAATTCAAAAGTCTGCTTCTTAAAGGAATCCAATTGATGGCCTTCTGTAAAGCAGTCAAGACCCTCAACCACAACTCTATAAAAGCAATTTTCCAACAAATTTTGTAAAGGCTTATAACGATCTTTTTCAAGTTTTAGAATGAATGTGCTCAAATGTAAACCTTTATTTAAACTACATGCTAAAAGCACAAATGTTGAAAGAACGTCGAAATGGCGGAGAATTCGATCAGACGAGTTGCGCGTTACCGGTTCCATGATGGTTGGCGGCAGACGCTGTCGTTGTTCTAATAAAAAATTAGCATAAAAATTTAATACTTAAGACACAAACTAAATTTGACACACACAACCACACATTAGAAAATGTAAACATAAAGCAGCGTTGATATGCAATATAAGTGTTAATAACCACTAACAATCATCGAATGTCACGAGGATTTGCGGAGCGAGGATGTGTTTGAGAACGTGTGAAGTGTTAGGTTTCAACGGTAGGGAGCAGAATTAGCAGCGACATTTTTATGGTTTCTCTGATACTTACACAATTTCTCTGCCCAGTGTTTTTGTGAGAATCTGCTCTCGGGTTTGGGGCCTGAAGAAAACAACGGATTCGATTTGATCATGCAAAGATTTTGGTCTTCAATTTGTTTTTCGCCGCCGTCCCGCACTCTCAAACCAATGAAGCATCATTGGCGTTGACAACTGTTTGTGCGTGTTTGTGCGTGTGGGGGAAAAGGGCACTCGGTATCGGGCAACTGTTGCATAGACGACCGGAAGAAGAGAGAGAGGGAGAAGAAAACAAAGAATAATGGCAGATAGAGCAGCAAAGAGAGGGACGCGGGGTCGCCCACACGGCCGGTGAGCCTAATTGTGAGTGTTGGAGAGAAGGAGACTTACCTCCTTTGATTGTTCACTTCCACTCGGTAGCGAGCTTCGCGCACAATTCCCGCGTCTTTGATGCACGCGTCCCAAGCGTAGGTGTAGATGAGGAACGCGAAGGGGATCAGATCGATCACGATGAGCATGATTACGGTATAGGCGGGGAACAGGGAGTTTTTAATCTTTGGAATGCACGGGTCCTGAAATAATGAAAACAACGTAGCTGGATTAAAGGATGAGCGGTAAGAAAACTGAAAAAGCACAGTTGAACCTTAAAGATTGCAAAAAGTGCAAATTTTATCGCAGATTTAATAACGAAAATAATTTCCGGTCGATTTCTGTAAAAGAAAAATGCAAATTTCAGCTTTGATACCAAAAAAAATAGTTGAGCAATACTTAAATCAAATAGCTGAAACAAATTTCGACATTCTGACTCAACGCCTTTAATGCTTGAGCTAGAACTAAATGTTTTTTGCATTTTCAGGTTAATGTAACTAAATGCTCTATGGCTCAAAACAGAAACTTGTTTTTTAAGGCAGCAAAGTTGTTTGTTAAACTGTTAGCTTAACCTTCGAAACCCTATAAAATAAGCTGACTTTTAGTTGCAAAATTAAAGGCTGAATCGGGCAACCAACATATACAATTTGACAGCTCAAAGACTTTAAAATACTCTCTTAACCCATTTGACAACTTTTTAACCAACCCACTAAAAATAAGTACCTACCTGTAAGCGGTACTGAACAAGCAATTCATGGTAGTCGAAATTGCACGCGTAACTGCTTTCCATATCTGCCAACAAAAGAGGGTCTTGCGGCTTTCCGGTGACGAACAACCTGTCAACGATGCCAGGAAATGAGTACGCGGAAACGAAGAGAGGACTGATTAGGAAGATGAGTTGACCGACTAGAAACAAAAGAGCAATAAATAAAGCAATCTAAAATGTAGCATTAATAGATTCATTGAGACTTTGTCCACTAGCCCGATAAAGCAGTTTAGCGATTTTGTTCGTGGGACTACGCTGATGGAAGTAACACGTGAAGGGAATGAGAAGGATGAGAATGATGATATTCATGGCAGCAAGGTTCCATACTGTAATGTAACTCTGAAAAAAGACTTTTAAATGGCGACATCACCTTAGAGCGCAATTACACTTAGAGCGGAAATACATTTAGAGTGCAATAGCGTTTAGAGCGCAATTCATCCTCATTACAGCGCAAATTCATACAACTTGGTTTTAAACGGTGGCCGCGCTCCGAACGGCTTACTCACTTGTTAGTTAGGTGTCTTCAAACGTAGAATTAGTGCTCGAGGAAGACTTCTAGTTAAAAGCCCTAGGTTTTTTACTGCTTTTAAGACCATTTTCGTTCTTTTTTAGGAGCGGATGAGCAAATATATCTTAAGGTTTTGCATTTAGGAACAAATAAACGGGCTACCTTGAAGGATCGCCTAGTATCGAACCATCATATGTGTTCCAAACGGCGCCCTATACACAATTACTTATAATAACTTTAAGACTCACCGAGTTGAGATTATCATAAATTGATGTGAGTTCTGCGACAGTCAACAAATTAGGATCCACAAAAGCCGCCGTTGTTGTTGTAGCTTCCATTGCTGAGGTTTCCGTGGGCATCATCGTGGACGTAGCTGCTTCCAGCAGGACCATAGTCTCATTACTCACCTCCTCAATTTCCGTTGACTCCATACTTTCAACCTCCGTCAGTGTGATCGTCGTCGACGATGGTAGTTCAGTAGATGTGGAATAATCAGCAGTCGTTGAAATCGATTCCTGTCCCTAAATGACTGTTTTAGTATTTATTAAAGAGCACGACTTAACCTGCAGGTAGTCGATAGTTCCATTGACATAAGTCGTCAACTCCTGATAGCCACTTAAGAAAAAAAGCCCGTAAATAATTAAAATAGTGGCGATAGTGGCAAGGCACAAAATTAGGCAGTAGCCAAGACGGTAGTCAACCTTCTTCTTGTAAGACTTCATCGACTGTAGAGGCAGAAACATCATCAATTTTGTTATGTTATTCAAAAAATGACATCATTTACCGGTCCTCCTCCGTAAATCTTCTGTATTCCGCCACCTCTCAAGGTACCATTACCCCAGCGAGCGTTGCTCATAACCTGAAAATTTAGTCGTCGTCGGCGATAGCGTAAATCACTCAGCGCAAAATTTCGGAGTCGTGAAAATTGGCGTCCACCTCAACTACCACTCACGTCTGAACCCAGCTGAAAAAGTCACGCGTAGCTTTGCTCATAGACACTAGGGTCAAACACGACGACGCGGATGTCAGCGGCAGCAGCCGGGGTCGACTTTTTCAGACTCCGCGCGTGCGCTATACCGAGGGAGAAGAGATTCGGTAGCGGGTAAAGACCAGTTTTTGTGCTTTTGTTCAACACATCGATTTCGGTTGAACATTCGGTAAACAGGATTTAAGCGTCCAGCTGTGAGGCGAAGACGGCATTTAATAAACAAATTTGGGAAATTTTTAATCTTTTTTACGCGTTGCCTGCTTTACGAGTCTTACAGTAAACTTGTCACATCAAGACCGAAGAGACCACATGACGACCTAGAGCAAACTCTTAAACTATGACAAGTTTATGTGTCAGAACACGGACACAAAATGTTTACTGGCAGTAGCCCTAACTTAAAAGCTATAAAAAAGAGAACAAAAAGTTGTAAATAAATCGGCAGCTAGTAATCAAGGGTCGCAATGAGCAAATTGAGCGATGAAAGAGCTGCTGACGACCGCTCTGTGTTCTTTCCGTCCGTTCGACGACGCCGTCTCTAAACGGAAAGAACAGGTTCAAAGCACTGAATCGGAACGGAATAGATCAGCGTGCAACGCGCTCTTCGACATCTTCTTTTGGGCAATTGACGCGCGTCTCTGATGACACAACCACAAGAAAAGAAACTTCTCTTACTTTGCGACCCTTATTGTCTTTTGCGCTTTACTTCGATTGTGTTTTCTCCGCTTATAGAAGTGGACGAAAGCCGCGCGGGATACAACAGGGAATAACAGATAACGTGACAGTGGTCAGTCATAATACACATAAGTTTTCAGAGTTTGAAAAAAGGTTTATAAATATGCTGTAGTTGCTACATGTCAAGTTGCCTGTTTTTTAAACTTGAAAAAATCGAAATACGAAGAAAAACAATTTCATAAAAACAAGGTTTTCAATCGACCAAACTTTGGAAATAAACACCAAAGCTTTTTTTCTGATAAAATACACTTGGAGATTAAAGTATTAACGCTCTCGCGCGTTACTCTGCGCAAGACTGATTCTTAAGGTTTCGATGTAACATTTCTATGTTAACTGGACACATGCTTCGTTTGTGACAGATCGCATGCTAGCGGACGCCAAAAAACTAAGCTGAGTTTTGGTATGGCAAACTTTAGCAAGGCATTACCAAGTGACCAAATTCTGTAGCGTTCAGTATGACAGACTGCCACAGGAAGGGACACGGTTTTTATTCCCGGCAGTGATGTTTGTTTCCTGTGCTGCTTCTATTCGGTCGAAAATGTTGCTCAAAAAGCTAAACAAAATTTTTTATAAGGATTTAAATTTTGAGTAATCAAAAGAACAAACAGATGAAGTGAAGCTAATAATTAAAACCACGGCTTCCAATCAATCACATTTAAATGGACACAAAATTGTAGTTTCTAAAAAATAACAAACGGTTTGAATAGGAAAAACGAATTTTCCCTTCAAAAATTCGTCAGTATTTGATTTTTAAGCTGCTTTTCTAAAATTGGGAGAACCATATTTGTTCAACAACGAAAACAGCCATGTTACATATAATTTATCGATTGCTTGGACAATTTTTTAGTCATCTTGTGACACGTGAAACAATTTTTGTTTTCAAATATTGCAATATCTAGCAAACAATCTTATCAGCACTGGATCTCCTTTCAAAGAAAGGATGATCAATGGGCAGAGTGAACAGCAGCCGCGCGGAGGTGAAGACGTATCCAGCAAACGGTCAAAAAACAATTTTTGACTAGTTTCCGACACGTAATTAATTGACGATTGACGACGACCACTGTTGTTGTTTCTGCACTATCATACACTAGATACTTCCAATGTATTATGGTCTTAGCGCTGAGGTTTTGGAAGATAGAAGGTGCGTAAACGACTGTTTACGACTGAAGGTGGTCGGTATTTTTATGGAGACCAGTTTGATCCAAATGTTGTAAACAGCGGAAATTCAATGGACAAGGAAAATGGTGGGAAAAACAAAAAGGCGTTTTTGTGATTTGTGAATCATAAGATTGATAACTTAATGTTGATGCATCTGTTCCGGCTACAGAACACAGGAATCAATACGAATGCGATGAAATAAGGGTAAAGGAACTTGTTCAAAGCAGATTTTGTGTAACATTTGAATAACGTGTTTTTTTACTTCAACTAACAAATTTTATCTGCGGTAAATCTTAAATGCGTTTTTTTTTCAATTCAAGAAGTTATTTTGACACTTTGATCGATTGAACATTTGTGGAAGGAATTATTTCACTGTGCGTTCAAGTCTTCAATCTGCCAACAAAAGAGGTTCTTGCGGCTTTTGCGTTTGCGTTTAAGCCCAAAATGTCTTCAAGCCTAAATCTGCAGTTAGCCCTGCGCTTAAGAAAAAAGAAAGTAACAATGTGTATCTCGCTTGACAACGCGAACTAACCGCATTATTGTAATTTTCAGCCAAATAGACGGTTTTTATGAGCTTTCTCCAAATTTGGCCAACTGTTCAGGTTTCTTCAAAACTAAATCGACTTAGTTACTTTTGTAAGTTTGTTTCCTCAGTTTTTCGGTCAAGATTGCTTATTTGTCTAAAATTCTCTCTGTGATTTTGTTGTCTGAGACTGAACTGCCGCTTAAGGGTAAGGAACGTTGCTTAAAGTTTGTTTCTGTAGTGGCACTTCGTGTTGCCCTATTGTGTGCCACGCTTCTTATCATTACGTTTAGCAAAAAACTTGAACACATGTTTGTCTTGCGCAAATCCAATTTGCCGAGTTTCCAACTTGAATACGTTTTTCTAACCGCCCACAAACATCCTATTTCTTAGTTTGAATGTTCTCCGCCACATGTTTTTCAAAAAAGTTTGTTTACTTCTTTGTATTTCATGTTCGTCCATGTCGATTTCCGGTAGTAAAGAGTCACACACGGAACAGCGACACCAAAGATCTTTATTACAAAGTGTAGTGATGTAGTGAATACGCTTATTCAGTTTTCTTGTTCTTCGGCATTTTAATAAGGAAGGAAGAGACTGACATGGTGACTCTCATAGCAAGCAGAAGTAGTGCAGTAGCCGCTAGAAAGCTGAGAGCGATAATGTCCAAGCTGTAGTAGGTGATGAAGCTGAGCTCAGAACCGTGTAGATTCATCATTGTCAGGTCAGGAAACTCGGCTGCAAACGTAACCCATTTTCTGACCTCTTCTCGTGGGTTGTTCGGTCGCTTTTTTAGCATTCGCTTGAATTTTTGAGCTGTGTTACGATACCTTAAATTACTTGTCAGTTTTTGGCTGTCGAGAAAAGTCTTACGTGTCAGTTTTGAGAATCTTAGTTAATAGAGCATATAACGTGCTTTCGGTTACTTCCCGAACGGCAATGTTCTCACCGAATTGCCGATACTTAACAATGGCCGCGTTGTACTGCTGGTCGCCAAATAGAGGGATTGCCAGAACGGGCACTCCTGCAAGAAAAAAATGACATTGTACTAAGCTGAGGAAGTGCTTACCCGAATGGATAGTTTCCGTTAAGCTGTTTAAGCCGCAATGAGTGATGAACGCCTTTGTTTGTGGTTGAGCTAAAATGTAATTGTATACAAGGGCGCATTTCTGACATATTTAGATAGTTTTTCGTTTTGATGTGTTTATTGTTTCAATCAATTGCAGCGAATCTTAAAGTTCAACAGAAAGTTTCAAATTCAGAAAACATTCTTGGATGATTTCAACTACATAGAACTACAGTGCCATCTGAACTCGAAAGCCATTTTCATGCGTTAATAACTCTCTTGCATTACTCTGCGCAAGCCTAGTTTCTAATGGTTTTATATAACTTTGCTTGTTGCTTAGCAGCATGCTGCATTTTGCAATAGATTTTATGCAAACGAGCGCCAAAAAGATGAAAACAGTCAACGTATAGCCAACTCCTTTAACTATACTCGCAGTCGAAACGTCACTTGTGTGAGGTGGATTGGTTAGTATGCCGGACTTCCGCACGAAACGTCAAGGTTTCGAGCCCGTTGGCGTTGTCTGTGTTGTCTGCTGTTGTTCGCTTGAAAATTTCGGCGGAGAGAACACAAACAGACTGCTCTCCGTTATTATAGAGGGGATTGATTATATTTAGAATTTTCTGGTGCTGTTTTTCAATCTAAACTTTAGAACTTAGAACACAGCTAAAAATACAAAAAAAGGTACCTTAAATATTGGAATTTGTGAAATCAACACAAAAAATTTAACAAAAAACCAAAAAAACGTCTTTTGAATTACATTTTTTAATTAACAAAATATGGATCAAAACTAAAATTCCTGTTTCTTAAATTTCTACATATTGGTACATAGACACGGAAATAAAGTTATTTTGGCTTTTTTATTAAAGTGTTTACCAATGTTAACCGTAAAATTCATAAATTTGATAAACGTTGAAAAGTTTTCAGAAAAGTAATTGTGGAAACGCCTTTCAACATTTTCCGATTCAGCGGAAGTTGCTGAAAGCTAAGCTGAGTAACGCTTGTCTAGCAATTGAATTTGTTACAGTTGATAAAGTCACTTTGAAAAGACGGACAAAAGTTGATATAATCGTGTTTTGTTCAGAACGCGGCACAAAAAGCGCAAACATTATTTTTCGAGATTTCTTTCCTTTTTAGCGTCAACGTGTATACCTCTTTCTCCCGTTGCCCTCTTGCCCACTCTGACATATCTCAATATCCAAAGCTTGTTGTACTCATCCCTCGTGATTTGTCGAGATTGATTATGGAGATTGCTTCAGTAGATAAAAACGGATTTCTCCGCTGACGAGAAACAAATTTTTATAAAACGCGCGTTTGGCCTCTTATGCATCAAAAGGCATTTTCTTCAGTTATCCGCCTAAGCCCTATTGTCTTGCATCCAATTTTCAGCAATTTTGATGCAAACGGCGACAAAGCTCTTATAATGCAGGAACGGGGTCTCAAATTATAGTCTAGTTTTTCCTATAAACAAAAACATACATACTTTAGAAAACATAAGTTTGACTCTCTCAAAAAACCGTGAAGTGCAAAGATCGTCTTGTTGAAAACTGTTTTTTGACACTTTCAAGAATTCCAGATGTTCTCTATTTAGACAAAACAAGTTCTTTTCGGATGACCACTTGAAGCGCAATTAGTTGTCCATCACTTGTGGACCTTCTCCGAAATGCGCATTCTTAATTATCCTTTTTATAAATGCAAACGACGAATGTTTACCCTCCGTGGCAAGCAAAATGAACTTCCTATGACAAGAAGTGTGTGTAATTTTGAACCTTTTTGCTTCGGGGTATGTGTGCATTGGGTTGGTGCTGTTAGCCGGACAAGTTCGCCCCCGAACGCCATGGTACAGACAAATTAGCTGTGCGGAGGTATAATTAGCTGAGAAACAATTAATGTCATCTTCATGTCTTATAGCTGTTCTTCCGCGTTGGTGCTCTTGCTTATTCTGTCAATCGCAGCTGTTTCAAAAACGGGCGATTATAGTCAAAGTTAAATAAATAAAATGTTTAGCGAATTTTTCAAAAAATGTTCACAAAATTTCAATAGTTAAATAAGTGAATCCGTTTTGTATTGCGATTCGCGACTGTAGGACTCACCCAAAATAGTAGTCTGATCCATCCAAGGCACCAAATGAACATTCTTGTGCTCCTCCATAATTGCTGCCGCATCCGTGAAATTGCTTTTCCAGATAAAGTCATATTCTGGAAACCGAGCAAACGCTTTTAAGAAGCTGTTCTTCAAAGAGTTGCTCATGTATCGCGTGTCGGTGATTTGCCCAAACGAGAACAGCACCACACCGGCTCGGGTAGATCGGAAGATTTTTTCAATTTCCTATGAATAGCGTTGTAGTTTTTTCAGCTCAATTTGAACTTTGAACTACCGGTTTTAACTCGGTTTTGCCACATTGAGACCGCCAATGTAAAGGACTTTCTTGGAGACGGGTCTTGAAATGTCAACAAAGTCAATGGAATTTACCAAAGCGAGACTGGCATTTTTGACAATCTCGTTAAGGTCTGGGAAGTTCGGACCAAGGATTTCACGGATAACCATATTCTAAAATTACATTATTGGCATTTTTCCATATTGAAAGTTAACTAACCTCGGCCGCAGTAATCGAGTCAAAACCGTAAAATTTGCTTGACGCGTAGGCGAGAATGTTCGTGAAGC
Organism: Steinernema carpocapsae; assembly: GCA_000757645.3. NCBI lineage: Eukaryota > Metazoa > Nematoda > Chromadorea > Rhabditida > Steinernematidae > Steinernema > Steinernema carpocapsae. The sequence continues at coordinate 584,988 of CM016762.1, forward strand.
GTTCCAAGAAGGTGAGCTTGGGTGCACTTGCGAATCCGTTCAGCGAGTCGAAAACAGGAAAAATGTTTTAAAACGACTTTAGAAATTATCTTTCTTTATGTGCAATGGCACGAAAATGTTTTTTTGGTCTAGCAAACAAATTAAAAGCCGAATCCGCTAATGAACGCTAATGAAGCGATAGACTAAAAAGTTCATTTTTGTAATTTTAACTTATTTGCAAAATAGCATGTCATACATCAAATGTATGAGAATCTGTCTTAGTCATTTTAAGTTTGTTAAACTTTTGTTCAATTAGAAGACTTTGACGTTTTAAAAGCAATATTTTTCAAAGACCACTGGTTGTGTGACTTGTTTGTTAGGCAGCAACACAAGGCCAAAACAACTATTTTGTCTGGTTTGCACATTTGGTTTTTACAAAGTATCTGCTTTAAATCCAGTAAATTAACTTGTCGTCAAAGTTGAAGGTTTTTGATTTTTTTGTTTTTTTGAAACTGACGTTCAGTTTTTTTTAGTTTTAAACGGTTTAAATTTTAAAAAACGTAAGTAACGTTTTTTGAATAATTATATGGAGTTGCCCTTTTTTATAGACCGTTGGCTAAATGACTTGTTTGTTTCTGGAAGCTTTGTTTGGTTTTTTTGTTTAAAATTGCCTACTTCAAAGTTATTAAATAGCGACGTTGCCAAAGATCAAAGGTTCTGGTTAGTTCAAAACTGACACATAAACTTTCAACGTAAAACACAAAGAAACTTCAGTTTGACGTAAAAAACTTTCAATTCTGCGCTAAACCTAGTAAACAAATTCGAGAATTTCAGTTTTTTAACCAACCATATAACTTTAGAAAACCAGAAAAAACCATCTTTTTTACCTAACCTCTACATATTTAAGTTTAAGCTACTTGGTGTTTTTTCGATGTCACGAATGGTGTGGACACCTTGCATACACCATTAATCCACACGGAAGTTGACAACCACCCTCTTCTTTGAATTTTAAATGTGCTTTTCGGACACCGCGACGACTGCACTTTGTCGCCAACTAATGTCCGTGTATTCTTAACGGGGCGCGGGTCATGTCACTTGCATGCGATTTTTTTAAGACTCCACAGTTTCACGTCACTAACAGGCTGTCATATTTCTGTTTTTTTTTCATATGAGATCTTTGCTGCCACAGGATTCAACGTAAGCCTGAGCAAAGGTTTCATTGGGATCAACAGGTGCGTTTTGTGTATCTTTATTATTTTTATCGTCTCCTACTGTAAATCACGGGCAGCTGCATTTGCGCGTAAAAACAATAGTGAGTCAGAATGATTAGCACAATTTAAAACGCAGGGTGAATTTTCTTGTCATAGCTAGTCATGTGCAGTGTACTCAGCTAATCAGCCATCAGCCAGTCATATACAAAGACGACCACTGTTAGAAAAATTTATGTCAAATTACAGTGCTTTGGTTTGTGTCTTTTGAAATAACCCACTCAAACGGATACAGCGTGGGCATATTTTGCCGGATCGTGTTTTAACGTCTCATTACTGTTAAGGCATTTTTTCCGGAATCGCGTGGTGAGTAGTCTAGCTAAGACAACCGAAAAAACGTAGATCAATGACCTTAAAGTAAATGCACATTTTGTAAACATCAAGTACTTTGAACGCCTACTGGGTGAAGTGCGTCACTAGCTTCTAATTTGTGGTCGTTCAAAACTCATTTAGTCATAGCCGAAAACCTAATAATTTTAACTTCTTTATAAGTTTGCGTTTTTGTGTTCAAGTTAAAACTTAATTTTGTTTCTTCATTTGCTTTTAAATTAAAGTATTGAAAACGTGTTCTGAAGAAACCTGAAACAACACAAAAAACGCATTTTTGTTGTTTTCAGCATTTAACTACGTTTTAGTTGATCCGTAGGCTAAGTTAACCAGCCAATCTTATTAGAAAAAAGATATTCTGTGTAGACACAAAATTAGCAGAATGGTCTACATGCATGAAGCCAAAAATTACCACGCATCACTCGCACTCATCAGTGGCAAAGTCATAAACCCATCGTTAGATGCTTACCAGGAACAAACTATTATTATGCCTTGCGTGCCGGTCGCGACTGCTTTTTTTCTATGCGAACTAGTCTTGGTCTCCTTTGTTTGGTCGCAATTGTTGGGCCAAGGAAGTACAGAAACATTTGGAAAGTTTGGTTTTAAAAAAGTCCGTTTTTGACAGTCTATTTGAATACCACTTTTTGTATTTTAGTGATTTTTCGTTTTTTTGGCGAAAGCCAAGATTTTCATTTTTCCGGAAATGCAATACGCTACTAAATTAAAAAAACCGCGTTCGAAAATTTGCTTGTTTTGATTGTTTAATTCTCGCAATTCTGGAGCGAGAAAGTTTCGAACACACCTGATTTACATAAATGCATAGTCTGCTCGCGGTCAGTAGCACCCCCAAATCTTGGCAAGCTAATGGCTATATTCAAGGTAAACATGCAGCATTTTAATGTTGTTAACTTGTAACTTTTCATCGTGCTAATAATGGTTGCCATAGTTGTCTGGCAAACATTTTGGCGGTGAACGTGTTAATTGCTAAGTCTTTGTTAGTCATAACAGCTGTTTTTCTAACAGTATGAAAACAAATTCTAAACGCTTTGGTTCTGATAAGATTCGGAACACCTGCTAATTAAGAGATATTTCAAACAAAGGCGTTTCGTTATTTTGTCCATGCATGTGGGATTCACATCCCGTTTCCCGTCATATCATGCCTCAGTCGGTCTGCCTGCTGTTGCCTGAAGCAACCCCATCTCGCGCTTAATAAAATATGCAGAAGTTTAGCAATATGAGCCGGAATTCAATCCGGAACTTCGTTTAATAGGTGTGAACGAGGAACAAAACAAAACGTTCCGCAAACGTTGGCAACAACAACCGTGCTATCGTGACGTTTAAATGTTTGCTGTCTCGTGGGCCAAGCTGAGTCATAAAATAATTTTTGGCGAAAACAAGGGTCAATTGGTGAATGGACACGGGCGCGAGAGAAGGCTCGACGGCGAAATGGGTCATAAAACGTTGGTGTCGATGTATTGAATTGCTGTAGCCGTGTTTTCGGTTTTAATAAGCGAATAGGCTGGTAAAACGTTCACTTCCTGGCGGGTTTAGGTCATATATAGTCTACCTGTTTACCCTATTCTCTTTATAAACAAAAGACAAACGAAAATTTTAAAACAAGAAATTGCACAAATGCTGTTTTCACACTTTTCACCAAACATCAGACGCCACTTTCTACATACGTAAAGAGTTAAGCGATCTCTGGGACTGACCAACCCTCAGTTGAACTCCTCTGCGTGCACTTGAAAACCTCTTAGATCCGATTTCAGCTTACTTCCATTAAAATTAATGCCGTTGTTTTTGAGCTATGTGTTGCTGATGCGCCCGCACTTACGACCTTTGAATTAAATGTCTTCACGCTGTTTTCGTTCGCAAGAATCTCCTTTTTCGCCCTTTGTCTCGGTTTAAACTCACTGACGACGTAGCTCTTCGGGCTCGGAATTCCCCACGTATCCGCCAAGTTCTCAGTCATCGAAATTGCCAACGAGACAATTTTGGTAGGAATGTTAACGGCGTGAAATATGCCAAATTGGCAATATGTGTATCCTTCCGCGATTCCGACGTCGTAGCGCTCTTCCTTCAAGCTTGTCATTAGCCGCTCGTCGCTGAGCATGTCTGAACAAGGCTGCGGATTACGTATTCTTACTAACTGCGCTTAATTGCCAACCTCGACAAAACTGCACTGACGTGTTCTTGAGGGCTTCCCAGGTAGGAAAGTCGAACGCGAAAGGTGTTAAGTCGAACGCATCTTTTTTGAAGTTGGTTTCGTGGAATTGAGTTCGGTATTTGGGACGGTAGTGGGTGACTTTTTGTGCTAGCGCGGAGCCATTCAAGGTTTCTTTTGGGTCGTAATCTTGCAGTAAGATGTGCTGAAAATGCTATATTATACAAATTTGAATCTTTGAGGTTCAGGTTCAGCGTTTAAACCTGTCTTTCAAAAAAAATTTTTAACAATAATTTTATTTTTTTGAAACAGGTATAGTTAATATAGATATTGAATCACTTATGTGGCTTATTCAAACTTCAATTTGCCATAACTAGCAATAAAACCCTTTTTAGTATTTTTTTGTTTTTTGATTATTTTAAATTATTTATTATATTTTTTGGAGCACTTTAGCTCAAAGTTTGACGCTCTCAAATAATTGATGAAAGGCCTTTATATGTAGTTACGTTTTAAGTGCATCATAATTTTGATTCTTAGTGTAGACGGAGTCTATGGACCGCCAGAAAAATATTTACCGCTAGCACGCCTTTTCCGGTCAACAAAGAAACCGTCCAAGTTATCAAAATGAAGAATGAAGAATCAAAAAGAGCAATCAACGCGTTTTAACAATTCTGTTTTTGAGCAATTTTGCTTGAAGTATTGTTAAGGCGATTCCCAGAATGAGAATGTTTTGTTAAGGTTATGAGTGTGGTGTCGGCCACCAGAGACAGGCAAACAGCCCTTATTGGCAAACATATTGCATCCGTAAACATTTTTTTTCCGTTAAAATAAATATTCTGATGAATTAATGATTAATATGCTCAGTCCTATCGAATGTCGCAAATAGCTCTAAAGCTACAGTCCTCGTGTTTTAATCTTTTAAAGCGTCTTGTCCTTTTTATTTAGCCTCTGTAGATTTTTAAATGGCTTAGGAATTTTGCATCAACCTTAGTGTAAGGAATCTAATCTTGCGTGGGGTCGTCCTTTAAATTTGCTAATTCTAAAAAGGCTCTTGCAATTTGTATGTGCGATGCGTTCCAGCGTTTGTTCCCACGTTTTGAGACTGTTCCCACGTTTTGAGACTGTTCCCACGTTTTGAGACTCACTCTTGTTTCCTTTTTTCATTTTTTCATTTTAAGTAAAAAACGGAAAAACGGAAAACAAAAAACAATTTTTTCTCTCACCCACCACGTGTAGTCTAAGGTGAATTGTTGCGTGTCGAGCATTTGTGAGACCTCATTTTTCTAAATTTCTGTTTAGATCAATCCAAAGGTGGAAAAATCGACGTTACAAAAGTAGCAAAAAGGTTTGACGGTTTACAGCACTTTATACGTAGACATTTTTTTATAGTCTGCTCTGAGCAAACGGGAAAGTAATTCAAGACTCGGAAGTAGCGTGTTGAAATTTTGTTGAAATTAACACATTACGTAGTTTCCCAATTGTAGTTTTCTAACTTTTTTGCAGTTTGTTAGAGTGTTTAGCTTCACACATTAGAACTGGAGTGTTTAGCTTTTAAGCTGTTTTTATGAAAGAACCTAGAATTGTTTATGAGTGGTTTGACATTTGATTTTTGGCAACGTCAATGTCGAGAAAAGCAAGCATAAAAATATTTTGTTGACCTTTCTCCGTAACGAAAAACCACAAAAATAGACTAAATGAGTCATGTCTATTGACTCACATCACTTGTAGCTGTTGTCCTTTAGTGATGTGTGCACTAATCAAACCCGACCATTCAAATTATTGCTCAAAATTTGCTTTAAGAATAACGTACCACTTCATGTCCACCTTCGACAAGGGCATCAGCGATTGAACCTTGAAAATGAATATGACTGTGGGAGTAGGTTGGTGAGAAAATGAGAATCTTGTAAGATTCAACCTCAGACACCAACAAATAGAGCAACCCCAGCCACCAGACAGCGATCATAACTGTTGCCTCTGCTTGCCTGTCTCGCATTTTATTCTCTTCTAATAACAGACATCTCTTATCAGTAGCTAATTTAATCTGTTTGTTATTCTCTGTCTTGGTGGACGTTTTCTAACCTGTTTTCGAGTGAGATTAAGTGGTCTCTGTGTGGTGTCAAAGTATATTAGTACTTCGGGGTTTATAGCCGACGGCTCCTCGTTAACTGTTTTAAATAGATCAGAAGCAATCTTTCCGGTATATCTTTCAATTAGTCTGGAGAAACCGGTTTCTGAAATACCCAAACATAGCTTTGGTTCACGGACATTTCTTTAATCTAAAGATCAGTAAAAAGGGACTAATTTAAATTGGCTTGAGACAAGATCAACTGACTCTAAATGATTTTTCAAGAAATGTGTTTTCCACATTTGGGCCTGTAAAAGGTTTTCGTTGTAACAAACTCAAAAGGGACTCAGCATTTTGACCAAAACAAAACTTTTATCCTTTGCAAAAGCCTCTACTTTGCACTATCCATCACAATCCATCACTAGTTCTCTAGTGCAAGCTCAAAAATATGCAATCCTATTGTCACGTTGTCATTTGTATCGTACCTTAAGAGTGCCGTGAAATTAATTCAATGAAAGGAGCTTTTTCATAAGCAGTTCTTGAAAATAGAAAAAGTATTTTTCGTAGTGGCTTATCGGCGCTAGTACATCTTACGCAAGAATCATTCGTATTCTTGGCTATTTTGCAAGGAGATCTGTTTTGAATTGTGCGTGGGTCGTTTGTACTTTAGGACGTACATGGCATGCATAGCAACCTGTTTATTTCGGCATTTCCACAAATGGACCTACATTTTATAAAATGTACGTGCTGCACAAATTTAGGAAATAGGTTGTTTTGTTCAATGCAAGGTAAACACCTTTTCATTTTTTTCAGCGCATCTTACGGTTTGCGTAGCTTGAAAAGACACAAATTCAGTCCGCTTTGAGTCATCTTTTGAAATCTCTGTTCCGTATTAATGATCAGCTCTAATTAAAATTTTGGCTGTTGTCCCATAAAAAATGAAATGCGTAGGCAGCATTGCAGAAGCGTTTTACATGAACAGCTTTTTAATAAAAAGTGTTTTGGCTAGTTTTAATTATTTTTCGTTAGTAGAGGGGTGATGGTTTCGTTTGTAGGTTTCGCTGTAACAAACTCATAACGGACTCAGTATTTTAACCAAAACAAAACTTTTATTTTTTGCAAAAGGCCTCTACTTTGCACTATCTGATGCAATTGATGTACGCAATCCATCACTTGTTCTCTAGTGCAAGCTCAAAAATATGTCATTCTATTTTCATATTGTGATATGTGCCTTAAGAGTGCCGTAAAATTAATTTAATCCTTGCGATAAAAAGCCTTTTCATTCGCAGTATAAGGATTCCTTGAAATGTGATTATCGAAGTTAGTAAATCCTACGTAAGAATAATTCGCATTTTCGGGTGTTTCTCAAAATAGATCTGCTTTGTGTGGGACATTTGTACTTAAGGACGTTCAAAGCGCGGCACCTGGCAACCTGTTTATTTCAGTATTTTTACAGGTGGACCTACATTTTATCAAGTGTACTTGAAGCATAATTTCAGGCAATGAGTTGTTTGGTTCAATGCGATGTGAAGACCATTTCTTTTTCTTGATTAACGCATTTTACGGTTTGGCTAACTTGAAAAGACACAAATTGAGTTCAATTGTGCGTGTGAAAAACATTTTTGAGTCATTTTGTGTAATTCGAAATCATCAAATGCGTAAGCAACATTGAAGAAGCGTCACGTAAATACCTTTTTGGTAAAACATGGGTTCAGGTGAGGTATATCTGATGACCACAAACAACTTTATTTATGTGTTCGACAATGTTTTCTAAGAATAACTGTTTTTTTGACGCCGCAAGAAAATGAAAGTGCAATCTTAGATTTGCTTTGAAAAACGACTTTTGCCTTTTTGAACAGATTTACTTAAGAAGAACCCTTCAAGTGTGGATTTGGGTCTGGAAGCAGTGGGAGTGTTTCTCGTCTCAGAGAAAGAGTTTCCATAGTTCGTCAATTCGTTTTACCCTAAGTGAAATTTGTTTCTTTTCTGTTTTAAGTCAGCGCAGACCGAAAAACAATTGCCGGGCACTTAGGTTTCCTCGCTTCGGCTCTTCCCTCTTCTAGCGTGCCGCCAGATCATCTTTCATACAACAGTCGTCCCTCCCAGAGGGGGATGCAATCGTCCGCAATTTTTGACACTCCAAGTCAATCGGTCATGTATTGGCCCACTTCTAGCTGCGCCCTTTTTTATCGGTCGTTTTTCTTTCTGTTGCAAATTTTTTTTTCGAGGTGCTTCATTTTCAGTGCTAATCTTCATCTTTATTCTCATTTGAATGAGAACGACTTCAGCTCTCCCAGTAACTAAAGTTGTTTTTAAGAGGCAGAGACCAATAAAAACGAGGAGAGCACACATAAACACTACTTGAGACACTTTGCGAAGTCGTGACGTCTCCTGTGTAATTCTGTGCGCTTCGCTTGTTTCCAAGGGACAGATCCAACCCTTTCCAGCCCCTTTTCTTACATTGAGCGCGTCTTGGGACATTGTAGCAGTAGTGAAAAAGGACTCACAAATGCCCACCCCTTCTCATCTTGAGTAGCGAACGTTTGATGATTATTGAGAGTGGTCTTTGGCGTAAATCCAGGAAGCGGAGGCCAAACTTCAGCATCTCCTTTGACCCACTGCACTCATTTTTGTTTATTACGCTTGTTCGCATTGGGATTAACTGTGCCAAGAAGGGGAAGGACTCATTGTAAACTCCGTGTTAAGCTTCCCTCGCAAAATTCCTTTTTTGCTTTAAACTTGTTTACATGATGTTTTATGCGACCCTTTCTGCATTGATAAAATCTTAATGTGGTCTACGTACGTATGAAATAAAGCGAAAACGGTCAATTGGCCGTAAAAAAGAGAGTAAGTACTTAACTCAGTTCCTCACGCATCTTCCAGTTTTCCTTGTTTCAAGAGCACACTTATGCGTGCAAACTTGATCTGTGAATTTTGACCTTGGGACTATTTCCTCTATAAGTTTCTAGTTTCTACTTACGTTGACTCATGTCAAATAATATATCGAACACAGGCTTCTTAGAATATTATCCGTATTAGCCCAATGTCGCCGCGGAAAAACAAATAGTGTAGACACATAAAGAATTTCTGAATAAGACTTGACGTGTCTCCGACTTTTTTTCTATACGTCAATGATGAGTATGCAAGAAAAGATGATTAGCGTTTTTGTGGTGAACAGAAAAGAAAGGACCGCTTGCTAGCGTAATTTGGTGAGGTATGATTTTGTTTCCCGGAACAAAGCACAGAAGGTTACGGTAACGGTTTCATTAACAACTTGCGTTACTTGTATAATTTTCAAATTGTCGTGTGTTTTAACTGTTTTAAAACGGTTTTTCAAAAACGGTTTTTCAAAACTTTAAAACGGTTTTTCTAGCTTTAAAATTGGAAGTCATGAAAAATTACAATTTGCGATTTTGTGGATGGTGTAAAGGATTATATAAGAACTTGACTTGTTTCTAACAATATGCTGTTTAGGTTCAAGACGTTTTTTTACTATTATGGTGATCGTAATTTCTTCTGCTTTTTCTGGCTTTTTTGCGTTTTGACCAAGGTTTTTCAACTAATTAAGCGTCTGAATTTTTTATGACTTCAGACTTTGCCCACTTCCATAACTGCATTCTTGTTATTGCTTACCCCTGTTGCCCGATCTTTCGTTAGGCCATCCATTCCTCACAAGGAAGAAAAAGAAATATTTGAAAAACGTGCCAAAATCACGCTGATGAAAGGACATCCAAATTGCGGCCATGCAGCGCCGCAAGAAGCGCCCGCCGATTTATTAACAAGAAATAAATTATCGTATGACGGGAGATATTTCATAAAAGGCCTTTATGCAATTTAAGGACGCGAGTTGGAGCGCACAAAGAACCTCCGGACGTTGCGACGTTGATCGAATCAGCGCGCTGATGGGGAGGCGCTTCAATAGGTGCGAACGCGGGTTTTGCTTAGGAATTAGTGTAGACTTCTTCTCCGTTTTTCTTAACAATTTTCAAAAAGTCGAAAAGTTTCTATTTGAATCAATAATGTATGGCTAACGTTTATCCACGTTACACATCTGCGTTTTTTGCTTCAAGCTTACGTCAGAGTTTTGTTTGGTCATTTTGCGTGCTGGGCTATTTACTCCTTGAAAAGCACGTTTTGAAATGGTTTGATATTCAACATAAGGATAGAGGCTTAGTTCGTTTGTGTGTTACAGTGGTAAGCTCTGTCAGCTTTGTCAAAGGTCCCAGGATCGAATCCCCGCTGTCGTGCTTTTTAGGATTACGGTAGCTTAAACGCTAATTTTTTAACGGATGATCAAAACCTCAAAATTTACTTTTTTACGTTTTTTAATTTTCTAAACGACTCCCGATCTCTGGAAAATGTTTTTCATGTCACATCCACATTTTTGCTGGTACTCAAAGGCTTACGTCAACTTCGTCGTTGTCGTGTTTGGTCATTCTGTGTTTTTGCGCGTCTCCAATTAATTCCACGGCCGATTGGGCCGTTGAAGCCTTTGCGTTCCTAATCCCTTTTGTTTCTTCTATCACCTAATCTTTAATCCAGACATTTTTTGTCTCTCGCCTGCCGCGTTGCGTTGTTGTGTCCTTCGCGCCACGCTCCGCACGGGGGGAGGGGTTCAATCCCACCCACAATGAAATTAGAAGGATTGTTTACAAAGAAGATGCGACAATTCGCATCTCATCGCAGACCTGGCATGACAAGTCTGCACAAGTCGTTTGGCGCATTGTGTCTCCTCCTCAAAAATTGTTGTACATGCCCGGTGTGTCCCTATTGTCACGTCGCGGCCGACCTAAATGGAACAGCGCGACAACGACAAACCCTCCCTTTGACTCACCTAAATTGGCGTAAACTGCTCCAATTTTCCAATCCATAAAGCTGCTTCCTGTGCGTGTGTTCTTGCGTGTGCATGTTAAATGATTACGTTCAGTGGGACAAGTGCCCTGTTGTTCGATTTGCAGCGGGATATAAATTTTATATGAAGACATATATTTTTTTATGCGCCTATTTCCAGATGATCTGCGATTCGGAGCTGAAACTTTTTAATCTCAGTGATGAAGGGACTGTTTATGCGCTACAGACACTCATCGACATTTCTGCGTAAGTTTTTTTTCAAGTTTGGCACATAGTAAAAGTTTCAAAAACGGAAGGAAAAATTTGGATAAGTGGCTTTGTTAACCAGAGATCAGAGCAGCGTTTCTCGGTTAAAAAAAAGTGTTTTGTGTTTTTACTCACACTACAGCACAATACCGAAAAGTCACAACAATCAAAAAAACAGCCAAAACCAAAATGTTTACGGCTACAAAATTTGATTGCTTTCAATTAAATTTTAAAGTCTGTTTTTGAGTGTTTCTGTTGCATTGTGCAGCTTTGCAGCAAATCGCAGCCAAGAAGCATTATGGAAAATTTTTGCATTTGCCGTAAACAAAAATAAATTAATTTGCGGCTTTGACATGCTGTTCCTAGAAAGCCCAAAAATACTTTTCTGACAGGACTCACCACGATAAAATGTCAAATTCAATTTATAAGAGTAGACAATTTGCCCTGTCACGCCGATTTGTATTTTGGATAAGTCTCAAACACACGTGTGGAATGCATCATGAAGAAACACTAAAAGCTTTTTAGAAAAAGGATATTCCAGTCTTATCTCGGCATCCCAATGCTTTGGTAAGACAAAAGCAAAGAACACGTGAGTTGCTTAAAAACTACGGTAGTATTAATTAGCATAATTTGCGTCGTTGTCGAATTACATTACAAAAAGAACGTCAAAGCGATACGTTGGTTTCAAAAGCAATTAATCGTCGGTCTTTGATAATAAAACATGAAAATTGTTTTTGAGTTAAGGGACTAACTAAAACTCTTCTTCTAAATTTTGTTGTTTGTTGTTTTTCTCGAAAGCCAAAGACCGCTGCACATTAACATGACCGAATATCATTTATCCATTTTGCCCAAAAATAGCCGTTTGTCAAATAATTATTTATGACTTTTCCCTTTGTCTTTCTTGGAAGCCACCCACCTTTTAATATTTAAAGTTTTGCAACACTCGAGCCTTGCATAGAAAAACGCGTGTTTGTACAACGCTTCCAATTTTTGAAAATATTTTTCGGCATTTTCTGAGAAGTGTAATTCTTTATTCAATGACACGAGTGTCTCGCCGTTGTCGTCAGATTCAATTGCCCAGAAGAATGGAAACACAAGATGCTATCTTCTAGAGAAAGAGCAGACTTGCTCAATTTTGCACTTGCACTTACATCCTTATTTCACCTTTGCTATTTCAGAGCGTACGCCTTGGTTCATCGCTATCTGAGCCTTTCAATATGCGTTGGCGGTTTACTCGCAAATTTTATGCACATTATCGTGTTGACACGACCCGTGATGAGGAAGTGTGCAATCAATAGAATTGTAAGCATTTTCGGAAAAAAACGGAAATAACAAATTTCTATTTTTAGCTGAGTCTCATGGCCGTTTGTGACATGCTCATAATGGTCTCGTACATCATATTCACAGTCCGGTTTGGGTTCGCTATTGACTCGTCAAACCCTCCTGTCGGCTATGAACTTGGATGGATCGTGTTCCTTATGATCCACGTCGTGTTTAGCATTGCTTTGCACACGATTTCGCTCTACCTGTCTGTGGTTACAGCGTTCATCCGTTACAAGGCGCTGAAAACGCTGAGCAGCAAATGGATGCGGGCCAGCTCTGCGTGGTAAGTGCAATTTACATGCATTGTCAAGTGGAGTGCTGAGCGGATGGGTTTCATTAATTTAAGTTTCGGGTGGATCTATTTTTCCCGTAAAGGAGAACAAGTCAAAATGTTGGAAAAGTTTTTACAGTTTTTGTTGTTTTTGATGCTTATGTCTCATTTTTCAGTCCCATTTTTCTCCTTACCATTATCTTCATTGGATTCCTGTCCATTCCAACTTTTATGGTTCATGCAATCCTGTACGCTGACGAAAACACCAGCCTTCCTGACGCCGAACGTCTCTATACTGTAGGCCTATCAGAGTTTGCCACAGTTAACCGATGCTTCATGTTCAAAATCAACCTTTGGCTGACTGGAATCATGTTCAAGGTAGCAAGAAAACTGGGATACATTAGCTAAACGTTTGTATTAGGTGATTCCATGTGGTCTTCTGCTGTTCTTCACTGTAGCCCTGTTGCTACAATTCAACGTTAACCGTCGGAGACGTCTGGAAATCACTTCTGGAAAATCGTTGGCTTCAAAGAAGGTTGAACTGCACTCAGACAGAACCACAAAAATGCTAACGGTCCTTTTGGGTATTTTCCTGTCCACAGAGCTTCCTCAAGGTACGCCTTACTTTTTCTTTGAGTATCTAAAATTGTCTTTTCAGGAATCTTGGCGATTCTCAATGGTTTTTATCCGACCGACATCCACCACTTTATCTATCTAAGCCTTGGAGAAGTACTGGACCTGCTTTCCTTGATCAACTGCAACGCTTGTTTCATCGTCTATCCTTGTATCTCATCTCTCTATCGTGACACTTTCCGAAAAACTCTCAAATCTATGAAAGACTCTTTGTTCACGAAACAGAAAAGTGCTTTTTACCGACTCACCCCTAAAGAGTCAGATGTGTTCTTATAATTTTTTTACTGTATGTGTACAAGCGTGTTGATCTCTGGACTTTTTTGTAAACAAGTATTTAGTGTTGACGGGTTGTGAATAAAATCTGCTATAAATGAACACGGCTCTTGGGGACCCAGAGAACAACGTCCAAGCGTATGGGTCAGGCAGTACCAGAATTAATACAAAAACAGTTGTTGAATTTAAATTAAAAACTAAGCCACTGAAGGATCTAAGTTCCCCCAATTAAAAATATAAGCTGCAAACAAGCAAAATGTTCAAAAACGTCTTATTTTAACGTTTAAGAGTCTGTGATGTATTTCCGTACAATCTAAAAAATTTTCACGGTTCAAACAATTTTTTGTTCTTATAGAGAATTAAAGGGGCCCTGCTCACTATTACGCGAAAATTCGTTATTTAAAATAAAACTGTTTGGCGCTTCACGCCTCACAATAGTCATTTTGTAAGTCGTACGGTCCTCGCTGATTTTTTGCCAAAGGGACCTCAGACGTTTCTTGCTATCAAAAATGTTTATTAAAATTGCGTTTCCTGCTTCAAAATTCTTTCCGGTGCCTTGCATTTGGCTAACAATTCAAGTGATGATCCTTGAAACCGAAACAAGTTGAATACTTTCATTTTTTTTTTTGGTTTCTTAAGTAAGTCCTTGGTCTTTTGGCCCAGATTCAAGTTTCTTAAGACCTAACAGGTGACAAATTATGTGGGCTGAGGGATCAATCTTTGACTATATGTAACTTAGCGTATAAAAATTCTACAAGCCTGTGTGATAACTAAAACGTTCCAGCAGTGATCTTGCAGCTTTGGTATAATTATGAAATGTTTTGATTAATTTGAACCTAAAAGGAGGTAAAAGCCGTATCTTGCTAAATAACTCGAATTAGAGCAAACTAATGGCGTTATTGTGACTTTCAGATGGAAATATGGTTTTTCATGTAGTTTTCAAGCACTTTTCTATAATTCATGTCAGGATCTTTTAAAACTGAAGCTTTACAAAAAATATTTATGCGTTATTAATGCAACAAGTTGGCTACAATTCCAATGATACTGCTAATTGGAAAACAGGTAGCAGAGGAAAACAATATGATATTTCACTATTGAATAGTAAAAACTGTTTAAATGCTATTCAAGTGAAGCTGTCCGTTTGAGATTTTCCTCAACATTGTGGCACACAACGACACAGTGATTTTTTAGTAACTTTCAGAGGAATAGCTGTAGCTGCTTTTTGTAATATTTTTTGCCAAAGAGTCAAGGCTTACTCAGAATTTCAGCTCTAGTCGGCTTTCATTGTGCTTCAATTTTTCAATCTACAGCTAGGTTATTTTATTGTCAAGTGGGACAAGTCGATAAAAGCTAACCTTAATTTCATTTAGAAAAAGACTTTGAACATTTTTATTTAGTTTTTGAAAGGTGGTAAAGGTTTTTACCAGCAAGATTTGAGTATACAGGCTTCATGCAGCTGAAAAATGTAAGCTGAAGCCTTGACACAGTTATTTGAGTTTTTGGAAATCTTAACCTTACATGCTCAAGGCTTCCGACTCTTGACACCCAATGCTAAAACGGTTATGCAACATATTAAAACACTGTTCGATTTTCTCGGTAGTCAAAAATGGTTAAACTCAAACCGATATGCTAGAAGTTAAGCTTATAGCGAACCATGAGTCTTAAACAAAAATACAGCTAAACCATTTCACTAAAAAAGCTATTTGAAAATTACTGGTTCGTCTTGTAGCGAGTCGACACCTGAGACATTGCTTTAATTTTTTGATTTGTTAAACTTGACAGATCAGGTGTTATCTATCAAATTACATAACGTCGGCGCGTTCCATCACATCATGCGTGACATTCTTAAGCCTGTTCTCTGACATTTTTCAAAATAATCTATTTTATTTTGCACTCCCAGAGGGTAAGGCAATATTTGAATGCTATCCTTATGGTTCCGCGTGAAAGTACAAATTTGAGACAGGAAGTACACTGAAACAAGTCCAAAACAAGACAGACAATTTCAATCCGTTTTCTGTTTCAGACAAAGGAAATTGTTTTATCAAACATGTTTGTTCGAAGCTCATTGAATTGATCAGCAGAGCATTGATCAGTATTCTATGCGAACGTGCAAATCTCAGCGAAACTCGGAACTACAGGCTGTCCCAGCGTTGACAAAAGATGTTTTCACTCAACTATTTTTTACTGATTGGCCAAATCTTAGGAAACTTTGGTTTTTTGATACAGGAAAACGGTACAATTTTATCTTTACCAAAATGTCTGAGTTTTGTAAGGATAACTGAAGCATAACTCTCGGTTTTGAACGTGTTTATTATTCCGTGTGTCTGTTTTGATCGTTTTAGACGATAAAGTGCATCCAAGCTCTTTATTTTGACTATTTAATAGCCTTTACCGGTGGGTATTTTATAAAAATGCGTTCAAATTCAGACATTCTGGTGGCAATAAGATTGTACCGTTGTACCCAAGTTTGCTAAGTGGCCAGTTAGTAAAAAATAATCGAGGAAAAACTTGTTTTTTCTACGTTGGGACACCCTGTGATTTGAATAGTTGAACTTCTGCACAAAAATGGTAGCAAACAATTTGGTAATTTTCAAACGTTTTTTATAGCTGACTCACCATTTAACAAACAAACAAAAGAAAACAAGAAAACAACCCAAACAAAACAATTTAACTGAAACTGCGGTTTTCATGTGACGTGTAGAACACGTTGTTTTACAATACGAGAAATTCTTAAGCTTTACAAGTAAACGATCAAAATCAAAATCTGTCTTTTATATATAGTCAAGGATTTGGAAAAAAGGATAATTCCCTTCATATTAACAAAGAGTTGTTTGTGGTTCGGTCCGCCGAAATTTTCGAGCGATCGGAAACAGCATTGAAAGCTGACGAGACCCGAACCCTCGACTCACCGTCCTGCCATACTAACCAATACACCACAAAACCATCTTTGGTTAAGTTGATAAAGTTGGCTATACCTCAACTAAATTCAGCGTTTTGGTACCCGTTAGCAAGTAGCACAACATTCGGTCGAACAAAGAAAAAGTCACATTGAAACTTCACAAAATTTAGCTTGCGCAGAGTAAAGCTTTAGAAAATTTAAAATACAAGCTTTGGAGGTTTCAAAGCCAACAGTTATTTGCGAATAGCCAACAGTTACGAAAAATTCGGAAACGTTGTCTAAAACACGTTTCAGTCTGCAACGTGTTTAAAACGAATATCGTCGTAGGAAGCAAAAAACACCTCATTTTGACATAATCAATCTTAACAGCCTCATGGTTGTTCATTCTTCATGACCCATTAGAAGCCATGCATGCTCAATCAGAACAAAAACAAGTATATTCAGCAGCTTTTTCGGTGTGCATAGTTTTTGTAAAATGACCTAAAATGATGTACAACATAAAATTTATTCACACCATCAAGTTTTCATCATGTTCATTGTTTTGGCAAAAATATTGCATGAAACCCGTTTCCCCACAACGTCGTGATCTCGTCATACACTTAGTCAGTCTCACTAGTAATGCTTATATCATTGTCCTTAAGTAGTGCAATTATTTCCGTTAATCTTGCTTAAAAGCGGAAGCGATTTGAGTTCCGAACGCTCGACCGTCTCGTAGCGAATATTGGACGACTTTTGCTCCATGCTGAAAATGATAAACAGGAATTAGTTGAGTCATTGCGTGTGGTAAGCACATACGTTGTCATTATCATCATCAGGAACGTTTGACGATATTTGGAGCAGAGGAAGCAGTAGGCAATGAAGCCAACGTAGCAGTTGATGAGAGAAAGGAGATCGAGAACATTGGCCAGATTCATGTAGAATACGGTGTGTACGTCATTTGTGTAAATGCCGTTAAGCATGGTGAGAACCCCTTGCGGCAGTTCGGTCAACTAAAAAATTTCAGTCTTCACATGGGAAACTGCTTAATGGCACTTACTAAGAACATGGTCAGCATCACAATTAGAGTGAATGTGGTGCGATCATAGTTTTTTCGCTTGCGACGTTGTGTTTTTGAGCACTGGTTATGGAAGAGCAGCATGTCACGCTTGGCATTGTTGGCACGGAGCCGAATCATTAGAGCGACGGTGAACCAGAGGAGCAAAAGACACGGGATTGCCTAAAAACATAAATTAAGTCTACAATGGTATAGTTGGCCGACCCCCTCATTGCACTCAAGATTCCTCTTTCTCCCCAGAGTTCCGACTATCTTTAAATCGTTTGACTGGCTAATTTATTAACATCAGCCGTCGCTGTGACAAACCACAAGTTGCTTCCGCTAGGAGTCTGCTTAGAGATTTGCAAAAACTTAATGTGATTTTTTGATTCTATTGTGTGTAAAACACGGAAGTCTCGTTAGATCGTTCCGTTTTTTTCCTATTCCGATTTGTCAGTCACAAATGCTTGACCGATCCATCACCTACCTTCAAGAAAATGCCAATAATCCACAGATTTGCTTTAAAGTAGCGGCAGTGGTTTCGAACAGCCCAGTGCGAAATGTCCACTGTGTAAAAGTTGAGGAATTGAGCAAATCCTTCAATGCTTCTGACTAGGACAGGTTTCACCTCGTGGACCATGTAGGTTGGGATACAAAGCATGAGGACCGTGCAGCATACTACCACGTACATAACCCTAAAACTCAAATTTTTATTTTTTTGCGGTTTTTTTAATTACTTACGCTATGACTTTTGGTTTCATTAACTTGCTTTGTGTGGTCCTCATTGCCTTCCATCGGATGAACGCCATGGTCACGCATAAGTAAAGCGTAATCGAGTGAAGAGCAATGCTCGTGCTTGCGTGGATCCGTAAAATTGAAGCCCATAAAAAGCTGTAAAAAGTTGCTTAGCCATTTTTTGTTTGATACTTTGGACTTACCTGATGCCTTTGTGATTAAGCAGCCGAGTGTAAATTTCAAATTTCAAAATGTACACAAAATATGATGTCATCGTGAGAATATCGCAGACAGCAATTCCAATCAGAAGCCAATTGATCGAAGAACGACGCATTCGACGTCGAGTCAGCACCAAAATATGCACGCAATTCGCCAGGATTCCAAGCGGACAAAGGATAGTGCAAAGGAATGGATGTATTGTATTGTAGACTCTGCAAAAAGGCATGTTTACAGTCACAGTTCATGTGGAGCTATGAAGCTGAATTGAGCCGTTTTTGTTAACACTTCTACTTCTTTAAACGCTTTACTCCAATTGGTCTGAAAATCACGATCTAAGGTCTTTAGATTAAAGTGTACTTGACCTGCATAAAAGAGCGTTTTACGTTCCTACATAGTAGTATTTCCGAAAGAACACGTAGTCTAAAAAACCCGTCTTATTGAGTCCGGTCGTACTTAAATTTGCTTCCCAGAGAAAACATGTTATTGACATCTTCCAGTTCTGTCAAGCTTACACTGCATGTAGTTCAACTTTCTTTTAACAAGGATATTCAAGAAAATGCACAAGAAGTGTGTTCAATGCAGTCAATCTTAAGCAAATATTGAATAATTTTTGTCTAGTCTGTGACACGGTGATTAAGTAGTAATTTGTAGCAGGAAGACTTATAATAGAGTGTCATAAGTATGTGTTAGAGTATGAAATATTTTTTTCTTCCACAGTGAATCACTGTCTGGGTTTATTGTAAAAGACGGACATAACAAGGGGTAAAGTAAGATTATGTGACTATTTTTAAACTGCCTAAGATGGTTTTTAACGATCCAAATGTCAATTTTTGAATTTTTGAAAAACATTAAAAAACGCTGCATTTTTTGCCAGTCAAAACTATTGTTTTTCTTTGCGGTTTCTTAGGGTTGACTTTTGAGTAGACTTCTGCTCCAATGCTTTCCCACAACGCAATGAACACGAAAAATTTCACCGAAAGTCATATTACTCCGTTTTCACCGTAATCGACTGCGATTTCTGCAGCGTATTCACTCAAAAATTTTTTGCATGTCTGATGTCTGATGCCGTTTTTTAAAATTCCAATTGCAGAATTGTCTTTGCCGTTCCGGAAAACTCCTCTCCAGTGAAAAAAAGCGCAATTGAAAAACCTAAAAATCGACGTAAAAACGCGATGTCCGTGCCCCTTTCATGCTCGAAAATTGAAAACTGGTATATTAAAAGCTTTTTGACTTGTGCTACCGTATCTGCCCTACCTTTGCTCTATAACCAACCCAGAGCTTTTGAACATTTTAAAAATAAACACAAGAGTGCAATTAGAAACTGACCTTGAAAACTCCTCCAAAGCCCAAACCAGATTAAGAGTGGCCGTGCTGTTGGGTTCAAAGAGCACGGGATCGTCCTTGCACAGCATGATGAGAGACGACTATCAGCTGTTCTAGACCCAGGCGACCAATGACGACGCGTTCTTTGACTTCTCCTTATAGAACGCCTCTGCGAGTGACTCAACCCAGTCGCTTCTTCCACGTTAAGTTGCTCTTGTTCCGTTAAACGAATGCAGCGGCATTCATTACTGAAACACTGGTTTGCCAAGATTAAAAAGAGGTAACGACCACCACGATGATGCATCGCAAATTGAAATCGAGCTGCCGCGAACCGCGAACAACAGCTGATCCTGGTCGGCAGAACACACAATACCAGCTTAAAAGAACAATCGCGACGATGTTCAATTGCTTCCCACGGAAGGGGTTTGTCAACAAGGTCGCGGAAATGCGGCGGAGAGTTTAGGAAGTGGCTAAGACGCCTTCTCTATAAATGCCCTTTTGCGATTTTAACATCACTTCAACGACCTTACGGCTACACTTAAATAAACATTTCCTGTTCCTAGGGCAAAGACAGTTAATACTTTTCAAACATTAAACATTATCGTCCATAGCAAACGATCGGTTGCGATCACCCTCTGCATTTGTAAGACCATTTTTAGTTACACAAAAAAGAAAACATGTGAACCAATGTATAGCAAATAAGACTAGATAGGAAACGAGTTACTACTGGCAGACACTTAGGAAATGCATGTGAGGCAGCCCATCTAAAGTGACAGGTGAAGCGGCACTAACGCAAATTATTTGAGTGTTAGAATTTAATTGGACGTTTTTTAGGTCAACTTTGACTTCTGTATGGAAAAAACCAACCAAAAAAAGAAAATCTGTATTTTCCACAATGTGTATCCATAGATTCAGTTGTAAACCTACAGATCTATAAATTTGCTAGCGAAAACCAACAAAAACCATAAAGCAATCAAAAAACGTCTGCGCAACTCAACTACCGCTTCGCCATAAAACTAAAGGTCTTCAACAAGATTGAAACCAGTGATTTATAAACTGCTGTGCAAACGCGATAACCACTCAACTATAAGAACATGAAATAATTGGTTACTGTCGTATTTGAACCCGTGACCTTTGTACCGGAAGTCAATAATAACCTAACAATTACTAAAATGCGCATGTATACGTTAAAAAGAGGGAATTTAAAACCAAAGTGCACAAAAAATGCTTTTAAAAAATTGTGAATTTTCATAAAATGTTTCCGGATGTGAATTTTAAAATCTACCCAAATCTTGCTTGACCTTATAAAAATCATATGTCCATAGAAGAAAAAAACACATATAAACTTGGCTTCTGACTAGCTTTCTTAAATAGATTTGCGAAAATACCAAGAAAGGAGAAAAAACTGAAGTGTTTTCCTGCTATTTTCAAAAATGCATTAGGAAGCGGAAGTCGCACTTTCAATCTGTCTTTTTCAATTTTTTTTAATTTAGGTAAGTTAATGGAAAACATAAAAATGAACAGAAAGGAGCTATTACTAGATTTGAAGAACCACCGTTTTGATTGTTAGAAATGCACCCACAACAACAATTTTTAAGCATCATATACCAGCGTATTTTCAAATTTCAAATAGCCTAAGGTTAGCAATCAAATACACAGCAAGTGCACACAAACAACTTGAACTTGGCTAGACTATTTTAGAGAAAAAACTCAATTTTATTTGTCCTACTAAGCGCAGATAAGAAGAAAGAACTTTCTTATCTAACGTATCCAATGAAAAGACAATCAAATGCAAAGTGATATATGATTTATGTCTTTTATTGGGAACATTCCCAGCCGCGCTGACGTTCGTGAAACTCTCTGAAACTAGAAACGTTTTGAATTTCCTGCACCTAAACGTTTTCCAATATCTAATTTAGATTAACAAAGAAATCAGCTAATGGGAGGCGACATTATAGTAGTCAGCTGGAAATAGGTCAAGGGAAAAAATGTGCGTAGACGGCTATTTTGATTGTCAAGTAATTTGCGACACTAATCAATTAAACTACCTGTTGCACTGGCTGTTGTAGTTAAACAGATATATATCTAATTTACGACAGTATGCTGGTCCAGTTGGACAACAAGACGAAACAGACCAACTTTGTTGTTTTCAATGACGGCATTTAAATTCGTTCACTCTGGGTTGCACATGCAAAAACGGAAAAAAAGTAAGATAAAGTTCAAACTCCAAAATTTTTTGAAATGAAGCTTACAGCGGAAGAGCATCGAATGACACGAATGAGCGCTTTAATATCTGTTATATGACCAGATCCATACCCTTCACTTGACATCCAATTATCCTCATGTGCTTTTTTATGGTTCCAAATTTTGTGTCTAAGAATTGGTTGATGTGGCGTGATAACATGAAGTTCACATCACTTTCAATTTTTGCATTATTTTTTGTCAACCAGCCTTAAAATTTGTGTTAAAAAAGTACTAAAAACTTTAAAACTTCACTTCACATGTCAAGTCCAGAAAGTGAAATGCCATGAGCAAACTCGAAAGGTCAAATGCAAAGATCCGATCGTAAAAACCAAAGACAAATTTAGATCTCAATTTTAATCATTGTGAAGTAGGTTGCCGAGTGGGCTGTAAACATAGACTCATAAGCGCTTTCCAAAACGAAGTGAACCGATCGTGAGGGAAGAGCGTATTGCTTAAAGTGGAATTGAGAACAGCTGAAACTAGTTGCCCTTTTGTGAACTTTAGCGCTCACCGCGCACTCTAAAATTAGAGATTATCAAACTTTGTGAAGTTATTTGAGACCATAAGCAAGTGCAGAGCTGCAAAATTGTCATGAACTTATGATGAGTTGGCGTTGGCTATAATTATAAGTTGGTCTGGACCGCCTACACAAGAAACACTTTTATCACACTTGTCTAGCCAAAGCAAAAATGATGTCGGATAAACGGTCAAGTTGGTGCACAGTTTCAAAATCAAAGAAAATTGTCTGTTCATTTTTGATGAAGCGTTGAAATTAAATGGCCAAACAAACAGTATCGCCTCGTTATTTTAACAAAACGACTAATTAGTTGTCTTGTTTCGTATTGTATTTCCGCATGTTAGTCTTTTGTGCTTAAACCAGACAAGCTCAAGACACATTTTTCAAAACGTGAAACCCAAGTTCAATTTTTATTTCCTCGATAATAACGGAAAGCTATCTACGTGTGTGTTCTGTCCGCCGAAATTTTAGCCGATCAGAAAAAGCAGACAAAAATAAAACGCGCCGGTGGTATTCGAACCCGTGACCTACCGTGTTTTTGCGGAAGTCCGACACGCTGTTTCGCATATTAAATAGCCTTTTTAATATTAAAAATGTGTTTTTTTTATTTTGTGGTTTTATAAGCACTAACAAATTTAGGTCATTTCAACTTTTTAACTCAAAAATTTTGTTTTACTTTTTACAAACCATAATCTTACAATTGTCAAAAAAAACTTGTGATTATTACATGTTTCGCATATTAAATATGACAACAGCCTCAAGAAAACAGTGACGTTGTGTTCAGCCTATATAGAACCTCTATTCCAAGAACCGACGGGTCTAAAGTTGCGGAAATACTTAAGATCAATCCCATTTAATCCATTTTAAACATCTACCCTCCGAGGTTCGCTCTTATTGCTCCCACACACGCAGACAAACGAACTGCCAAAACACACACAGCAAGGGAGTCTCAATGCAGAAGAAAGGGAGAGAAAACTACTCGTAGAAAAAAGATGGAAGTAGGAGATGATTCGCTTCCTCTCTCGGGACTCCTCAAAACCACGCGGGGAGAGAAAAGGGGGTCGAACCTTTCCCCTTCCCCCTCTCGCTCGCGCCTCGTCCTTCCTCTATCTTTTCTCATAACCATCAGGTTCAATTTGCAAACGATGCAATTATGGTGCGTGTACATGTAGTCGCGTTGCATGCTGCCGCACTGCTAGGACATGAGCATCTCTAAAAGGCACGTCGCACACGCATCGACAAATTAATGAGTGTCAGGAAGCCGCTGATGAAACTGAGTATTGATATCCGGTTAATCCGCGGAGCACATCATGAGCCGCCAAGCGTGGATTTACTTTGAGATAGCGGGCAAAGGACCACGATAGTATGTTATGGGCACTTAAACGTTTTTCCAGTCCCTAAGGAGGACCGAAGCAAATAATCGCTGGGATGATCAGACAACTAGGACCGAAGTTAGAAAAAACACTGCTATGAAAACTTCTGAAAACTTTTGTTTAAGGGTTTTTTTGTAGGTCTGTTTGACATTACAGTACACTCGGTTCAAGCCGGAAGACTCAAAAAGGTCACACGCACTACTGAAAAGTTTATCAATCGTCGCTGGAAAATTGATGACAACAAAACCTAAGCCGAAAACATATGTAGGCGGCCTCGTCCTTTAAGACCGGAGAAATCAACATTCGCTTGTCCTTTCAGAGTTTTCCGCTGCGCTAATCCAGTTTTCATCATTAAAGGAACAGAGAGCGAAGAACGTAAAAGGTTTTTAACATCTAAAAAAATTTTTGGCGCAGATTGAACCTAAGTCTATGCGAAAATCAAAAAAGACACTGGACAAGTCAACCGTTATTGTCCCAAAAATTTGAAAACCTAATATTCAAGCTTCAACAATTTTTTGATTTTTTTCATTTGAGTAAGAAACAAAAGTTGAAAATTTTGCGATAAGTTGGCCATTAAACAAAAATTTATTGTTTTTGATATGTCGCATCTTATGGCATACCGTAATTCATAATAGACTGACTGGATGAATACGCTCTTAGGCATTTAAAGCATGACGTAGTGTTTTTTAATACCGCCAAAGCAAACATATACTAGAGATCGGCTGCTAGACAGAGCAATCAGCATAACCAGCATAACAATGCACCACCATAAATCGAGTTGTTTCTCCGGCAATGCAAAAAAGCGCGTATATATATAAACTCGTTTTTTACCTAAAAAAGAAATTTATACTTAAGGCAACTTTAAAATCTAGTCGCAAAAGAAAACAACCAACACATTACTTTTATGAGGCAAGGATAAGCCAAAAGACGTTTGCACTGTTAAGACAAAAGTGCTAAATTTTGTTGTTTTGTACTGTTGGAAAGCCTAAGCCACGTAAGTGAAATTTTAGTAATGCTCAAAGTACACAACGTTTTGTAACTTGTTTAAAACATTAAGTTTTTGATCCAGCCTACGGATTAAAACAATTTGGCATTTCAAAAAAAGCAATAAAAACGAGCGTGGATTAGGACTTGATATTGCTTTTATAAACGCTTTTGCGCGTTACACTGCGCAAACTGAATTTTTAAACTTTGGTAAGCAGCTTAATTTTGTGCTTGTCGGTGCGACAATTGTAGCTTGCCCCAAATTTTACAGTTAAATTTGGAGACGGTGCTTATCCTTGCATTGTCGCGTGCAAAAAGTTTTAACACAGTCAATGTAGCCAACTTAAGTAAGTTTGTCTTCAATGACCGTATGGTGTAGTAGGTAGTTTTACGGACTACAGCACAAAGGGGGTTCAAGTCCCGGTCGCAGCGTTTGTTTTATGTGCTGTTTCTGTTTGCTAGGACGTTTCGGCGAACAGAAAACAGACGCACAACTCTCCGTTATTATAAAGGGGATGAAAAATCATGTTTTGTCATATGCACAGGTGATATTAATTACATCAGTGTTGTAAAGCAATTATTTGACAAGGAAGCTCTAGAACTAAAGCACAGATACAGGAGAGTTCTACAAAGGAAACATTTGAAACAATTATCCTATTTTAAAAAAACAATACAAAAAGCAAAAAAATTACCACTTACTGTTTACAAACGTTCAATTGACGTTTAAAAATTGCGGTTTTTTGAAAACTAAAAAAGTTGCGGCTCGATAAGGTTGCAAGATAAAATTACCCATACGTTTAAAACAAACAAAATTAAAATATATAATTTACTAGATAAGACCGTCTTATGAGAACCATATGTCCTCAGCTGTCCGCTTTGTGTGCCACTCAACCGAAACAATTGTCTTACGAAAAATGCGGAAAGTTCAACCGCAAGCGCGAGAGATTAAAAACCAAACATAACGCATCGAATAAACGTCGCATCTGTTTGTGAAAAACGCCATTGTGATTGGGCTGGTGTGGCACCCACAAGCCCCACACACGTTTTGATAAAATGGTCGCCATCGCACAGAAATGATTAGTTTGCGTACAGCTGACGCCAATCGATTAGCAGTGGCCCCGGGACGACGATCGCTGAAAGCCTCAGTTCACGGATCGTGGCGATCGTGCAGATTAATCATGTCGCTTAATCAACGTCTCTGTGGACAGCCGAAAAACAACAAATCTAAATTCAGACGCGTGTGTGGGAGGTTATTGGAATTTGAGTTCAGATTCAAGAAGTTCAGTCTCGATGTCAACAATGACCAAGCCCAAAGAGCTGAATATGAGTAATTAGTCACAGGTGTTGAACGGACAAAGATTAGGCCTTTTAAAAAACCATAAATATTAAGGTTCAACTTAATTAATGCTGTCATCACGTGCTTGACAAAGGACATCTTTTCGTGGAACTTGAGGCAAGATGCATCTGGCGCTGAAAGTACTACTTTTTCATGACTGATTACAGGGATTGGATTGATTAGCAAGTGATGTGAAAGTATCAATTTTGGGAGAGTCGAAAATTTTACAAGACGTATCATGGAAAGTTCCTAGTTCCTTGTCACAATTTAATCAAATGTCAAAATTTGAAAATTATTGCTGAATCTGCAAATTGCTTCATTCTTTCAAAAATGTAAATTTTAAGCGAAAATAATGTACGAAGCATTTTTTTTCTACAAACACTTTCTTTGCCAAAGTCATCCCGCGAGATCGATGAAAATGATAAATTTTCCAATCATTAATCAATGTCACATAGTAGTTGGGACAGTCAACAATTGGCTCACTTCGCTAGTACCGATGGGCGTTTAGCTAATAACAAAAAGCTTGACATCAAATCGAAAATTGAAGGTTATCAAAGTAGATAATAGAAAAAAGTACAAAACATTCAGCCATCGCAAACCAAACCCAGCAGCACAAATTCAAAAAGACGCCCTTAGAACGCACATTGGCAAATTTCCTGCGAAAAAATTGAAAATCGCATTTGGCAATCACGTCATGCAAGAAACTTTCAAGCACGTCGCAAAAAAGTCGTTATTGCGATTATGCTTTATCTGCCCCTCTCTCTCTCTGCGACTCGGCTTTTTTATGGATTGAAGAACTAAACCAAATTTACGTCTGGTAACTTGGAGACCGCTTTAGCCAGGAAGTGCGGACTCTCTGAACCGTCCTAATTCAAAGTGGCACGGAACTGAGAAACGCCAAAGTTCGCGGAAACGTCAAGAAATCCATTACCAAGAAACCGAACGCGCGCATTCATCAAAGTTTTTGTACACTTTGGTCTAAATGTTCGCTGAAGATCAGAAATAAATTAAAAGGACCTCTGTTGGGTTTACGACAGTTTTATGACCCTTCTCCGAAAGCAGTTTCTTTTTTCATCTTCTAAATAAAACATCATCAGACTTCTCATGTGGAGTGACTCGATTGAACTTGGCGTCTCGCCCGCGCTCGCTAAAAAAACGAAAACCTCAGCGGTCTTTGCCCAACAAAATTCTGGTTTCTCTTTTGTTGCCTCTTCGTTCCTCGAGCACAGCTTCACTCCCCCAAGGTACAATCAATCACAGAAGTGGTGCGCGCGCAAACATCCCTTGTGGGTTCATGGAATAAATGCCGGGAGCGTCCAGCCCCCACTTTATCAATACGGCAAGATTTACGGTCAACTCCTCCTCTTTTTCAATGTGCCACAAATCACGCGTTCGCGCAATATTGTCTCGGGTCCAACGCTTCATAAAAAATTTCATGTTTGATTCATTTTGGTCATTTGTAAAAACTACCCAGACGGAAAGAAATCGAAAACCTCGAAAATGGAACTGCAAAAGTGAACTTGCAAGTGCGAAAAACAAGTCGGGCGCTAAAGAGACAATCGAGATGTTAAGGGAATTGTTTTGTCAAATCAACACATCCCTTTCTATTCCAAAAAGTGGCCACTTTTAGATAGGTTCGCTGAAAATGAAATTTGAGGAAGGCGATGACGGGATAAGCTGGATGGTCACGTAATGGAGTTCAACCGGAAAAGATTATAAAAATTGACCTGCAAAGAAACACCAAGACGACAAGAGTAAAAGTAGAATTTGACTAACCTTTGAACCATTATATAAGCCAAAAAACTTGTCATAACAGTTTATTTTAGGCGTACGACATCATAGTCTCACACAGCATCTACATCTGTCTCAATACTCAAAAGAGCAAACGCATAAGCAAAGCAAAAACACGCAAAAGATTAACCATTTTAATCTAACAAAGTGTCGCCTCTTTAATAAAAAACAAAATTCCGTATTTAGGACATCCCCGTCGTCCCTAAACTACATTACGCATTCAAAAAAGCATATTATTATTATTCGACCCCTTATAGGATTTCAAGAAACAACATTTTTCGGGGTTCTGTTCTTTTAAATGCGGCAGACTGTCTTTAATGAACATAACAAAGAAGTGGATGTTCATGATTCAATGAGCGTAGGCTTAATTATTTGTTTGAATATAGAAATGAGACTTGAATTGACATACTAACATTGTAAGATAAGGAAAAATCTGTTCTGTGCAGTTTCATTTCCACAGTTGCTGAGAAAAACTAGAAAAGCGACAACAATATAGGTTTTGCTTATGAAAAACGGAGTTTGGTTGGTATGAAGTTATGCAACAAACAGGTGGGACAGCACTAATACATAACTTGACAGACAAACAGTATAAAGTGAATACGTACGTTCTTTAAGTTGAGAAATTTATTTTGAGTTTGAATGCTCAGTTTTGACTGTCTAAACAGGACACACGGAGAACGAATTACAGAAACTTGGCGAGAATGTAATGTTTTTAGGGTTTGACTAGGTTCAATTCTAAGGTTCTCCGACTATGTCAAAACTGACAAACAGCAAGGAGTTTAAACGTTAGAACGTTAGCAAAGTTAAGCTTTAAATTTGAAATTAAGATATTAGTTAATACCCTTGATGAAGCCGCATGAGAAAAGTAAGATCTTAGTTTTCAAATGTTGCTTGTAATATGCCTTAGACATCCAACTTGTGCTCAGAAACCACTCAGTAACCATCAATTGTCCTGTTTCTTTTTCAAACTGACATTGCAAGTTCTAATTACACTGTGGTTGAGGCTGACTAAGACAATGATTCAAAAAATTGATTTTGGTTTTGTGCACACGTTTGCCTTTGTAACGAAGAGGTTAGCGTTACTGACTACCAGTAACGTCCAATAGGTCAAAACTTTGATTCTGGTGCCATTCTTACAATTTCAAAGTTTGAAAAGCGCACACCACGTTAAATTTTTCTACCAAACTCTCAACCTTCTTCAAGCATGTATTGGAACTTTTTAAAAAACTTCAACCTCGAAACACTCCTTCTCACGCTTGGGTGACCTGAGCTGACACAGCCCATTAAAAACACTACAAGAAAACAAACCACCGACTATGAACACCATGAACAACATGGCGCCAGCACCAATGTCTGGCGTGATTAGCGGAACATCAATTATTTCTTCTTCTTTCCAGGATAGTCTAATACCACGAAAGATTAGGATAAAGACAACTGTGTGCGTTGATTATTCGGCAAACTGCACAATTGCGCGGTTCTGTCTGACAGGAAATTTAAGATTTATCAAATTGTATGCAAATCTCTTGCACTTTTTACGAATCAAACGTCGCCGCAGCGTCAAGATAGTCATACAAACTCTTGTACACTGTGTACTTTGATCACACAATACTTGCAAAAGTAACTTACTAGGATCACGACGACTCGCCATCTTTTATTATTACAAGCTAGACCACAGAATCTCTAAGCGAAAGAGGGTCAATGACACGAAACTCAGTTTAAAGCACATTATCAAAACGACGACGTAAAGCTTAATGGTTTTGCTCGTTAAGCTATCATGATATTTATGCAAGCAATTATTTTATGGGCGTAATATAAAATAAGAGCTTTTTGAGGACAGCAGCGCGGTTCCACTGTTATTGAGTTTGGCTCTCCGCTCCTTATTTAATGTTTCAAGGAAAATTGGTTCAAGAAATCACAATGTCTTCTGTCTAGCTTGGTCAGGGTACTCTTATCAAATTCACATCCGCATATATATTGTCGTAATGCTGTTAGACAAGATCGTGCGTATATTCATGGCAATCGAAAACATGATTGAAATAAAGTCGATCTGAACAATAATTTTTCAATTGCACCAAGCGAGAAAAAACATGTACAAACCAATTTTGACGCTTATGATACATTTATGATCAAAGTTCGAGCTGCCCAAAACAGACCTAAAAAAGTTTCAACGACAAAAGAGGCAAACATCAAAATCAAATATTCTAAACTTGAGCTTTTAAAGGGCAAAAAGTTATAAAAAGCAAACTAAGCCTGCACGATTTGTAGAACTCTAAGAAATGCGCCATTGCTAACGAAAAATGATTGAAAATTGGCATCCACCACGCTTTGCACTCATTAGCCATACTTATGAGGACCAGTCACGAAGAGGCCAGTCACGAGACAGAATATTACGTAATCTTGGTTTTGCGACCGAACAATTGGCACCTACATGGTAAACATTTCAAGTTTAAGACTGGGCTTCTCTGGAAATGTCGCTTTCTAGGACTGAAATTAGCATCACCCGCCGGACGGGAAACCAATTTTAAAACCTTATAATAACAGAGTGCTGTCCGTTTGTTTTTTGTTCACGGAAATTTTCAAGCGTTCAGAAGCTGCAGACAAAACGTTGGACTACGGTGGAACCCGAACCCACGACATTCCGTGCGGAAATCACCAACGCATTACTCACTAGGGAGTGACATGATGTGCCCCCCCCACCAATCAAGCTGAAATTTGGCACACATGTAGGCCTATATGAGACTAGAAAAACTCTGAAATATTAGCTGCCCTAACGCGAACAATGCAAAGTTATGGCCGTTTGAAATCGTGAGTCTAAGAACAACGAGCATATAGCCAACGTTGAACGTTTTACAGACGCAACTGGTTGGCGCTGTCGGTAGCGGTTTGGGCTATTTGGTAGCCCAAACCAGCTAAGGCAGCTAATAATTAAAAAAAATTAGCTAGGGCAGCTCATATTTTGGAGTTTTTCTAGTCTCATATAGACCTACACGTGCGCCAAATTTCAGTCCGATCGGTGGGGACACGTTGTGTCATTCCCTTGTTAGCCATTATTAACAGAGGAAATGAAGATGGCCATACCTCGATTGAATTCATCATTTTGGTCTCCTTTAGCGTGGTATCTGTCATGCAGCATGCGCTTCAAGAAAAAACAGAAGACTGAACAAAGTGGGAAATTTTGAGGAGAGAAGCAGATGCTTCATAAAAAATTGTTCCAATTTGTGGATAACCATTGAAAGTCAAAAGTCAAACGTCTTGCTTAAGTTTCTTTCGGTCCCTGTTGAACAAAGTTTAATGAAAAATCAGTATTAGAACACCTGAATTCAACGTCAAACTAGGAAGCAGTAAGTCTTTCAACTTATTAGAGCGCAAGTAATAAATTCTGAGATATTGCAAACGAAAATCTAAACATTTTTAAACAATCTTTGAAAGTTGAAATGTACGACAGCACAGTATTAAAAAAGAACATTTTTCTTTTTCCGTTGTTATTTTACGAAAGGTCAGTTTAAAAAACTTAAAATACGGAACGTTTTATCAACTTACACGAAGTTTAAACAAACGACAACAATTTCCGTGTCAATTCATATGACAGAATCTATTGAAAAAGTGCGAACTCAAAGAAAGTGGTAAAGCCACTCGTCATGTTAGATTAAATGAAGTTTGAATCAGTGGAATCCGCGCGCAGATCAACCCGGCGCCCAAATAAAATTACCCGAGAGAGCGCATAAACTTTCATCTCAAGCTCAAAGTTGCACATACTCCCTCACGGCAGCAGAGAAAGTCACAAATTAAGTTGTATGACGTTCCACGCTTGCCAAAATTTGGCAGAAGTTTGTCTAGAAACCTTTTTTGACTCGACGTCGACAACTTAAAGTGGGAGTTTATTGATGTTGTTGTGTATGCTAATACGTTCCGGAACCGGGCTTACGCGCGGAATCTCCGACGCACACTCACGCCACGCTGCACAAAGCTGGGCGGTAAATTCAATTTTTGGACAAGATTCCATTAAACCGGGACGCGCGTTTTTTACTCGCTCGTTTTTATGTTCGCCGCGCGCACGCGCTAGGCCTACGTGTGGCAATGGAAGTAAAACGCCAGGCAGACATGGTGCGCGCTTGAAGGCTAAAACCTTGCAGTTGAGTTAGTTGAAACGTGGAAATTGTGTTGTTTCAAAAGTCCTCTTTGTCTCAGTGAAGACAACAGCGTTTCGATTGCAAAGCATCAGTGCATTCGGCAAAGAACCCAGATGCTAAGTGTGAGAATAGGCTCTCGTAAAAGAGATTAGAGCAATCAAAGTTACTGAGACCCGCACAGCGCTGAGTACGTCTAGAGTCTCCTTGTCCGTCAAGTTCACACCACCCTAATTGTAGCCAGTTTTCCGGCAGCGCAGGGCACTCCACGCAGCAACAAACGGAATGGTTTCTGGTGTTTTTAACGTCGTAAAATGCAACGGATCGTAAACGGTTGGAAAAAATATTTTCACGCTTTAACGGATTTTCAGCCTTTTCTAAAAAAACGTCTCATGAACTTCACGTCCAAGGTTTGGGTGTATAGTTCAGTGGTAATAAAGTGTTGCGGTAGTCAGGCAAATTTAAAAATGAGCATGAATTTGCTTCCGAATGGACCTAAACTTTCTTATATTACAATTGAAAATAGAAAGGGAGTTAAAGGTTGGAAAAGACACTAGAAAGAAAGCTACGCTTTTTACTGATTCTAAGCCTATCTGTGGATAGAAGCAGAAGAGGTCGCATCAGTACCATGTTGGCTTCTTGAGCAGTCAGCAGGAGCATGCGATCAGGAGTGGGAAAAGCGACTGAAGTGTCCTGAGGGAGATGGAGCAGCAGGCATTCGGAGTAAGAGCAGCTACGCGGGGGTGGTGGCAACGATGAACGGTTGCAACGATGGCAGCGAACAACAGTGGCAACAATAATTCCTGGAGCTCCTGGGTGAGCGGCAAATCCTGGGAGTGGAGAGAGAGAGAGTCCGTACAGCGACCGACCGACCGGCGTCAGCGAATGTCCGCTCTCTTTGAGCGTCATCCTTTTAAGCACTTTTGCAGACAAACCCTTTTCTGCAGACTCTTATTTTGTCTGTCAGACATCCACTTTACCTCAATTTTAACTTTTCGTTTACTGAGGGCCGATAGTAAAAAAAACAACCAAAAAGCTTCAAATTCTTGGAATTGTGAGAATCTCTCTCCTAAAGCCACCGCACAAGCCCTTTGCGATGCATCGCACGGCTAATCGACGGCCGGTTTTGCCAAATTGCTCCATACCGCGTCCAAAACAACTTTGAAAAAGCAAAACTCCACTTTATTATGGATTTGTTGCTTTTCCCGGCGTTCAGCAACTTAACCGCCGGCAAATCGACTTATAACGACGAAACTGCACATGCTAACTGTTTTTTTAATTTTTTAATTTTATTATTGTTTGAGTTAATTTGAAAAAACAATTTTGTATTTGTAACAGTTTAATTTTAAAAAAATTTTAAACGTTTTTTTCATTTAGACACTCACTTGAAAAAAACTGATTTTTTGACAATACTAAGTTTATTGAAGCAATACTAACTTTACTAACGTTTGACACTTTCACGTCATCGTCAGCCCAAAAACTTTTTAAAAATATTACAGCGGCAAGAAGGTTCTCATAAAAATGTTGTGTTTGTAAAATACATGGCATACCAAAGACAAAAAACATTACACAAATTAAATATCAACAATATAATTCAACAAAAAAATGGTTTTTTTGATCTATCGGATATACTAAAAAAGTCACTTAATGCTTAAATATGTTATTACTGAGCACTCTAAAAAAGAAACAATCCGTGCTGTTGAGCAAAAAGTGTTCCTGACGAGGAGACAAAGATCGAATCAAGCAACGTTTCTCGGTCGTTCAATTGTGTTATCTGCAGACATCATCAGTAGTACCTCGCTAATAAAACGAGTTTTTCTTTCAACTTCCGATTTTCTTTTGCACTTCATGCATAAGAAAAAATCCTTCATTTGCCAATTCTACACCATTTTACGTTTTGCAAAAAGCAAGGTTGCCGTCATAAAAAAGTGTGACAGTGAAAATTTAGAAACGCGTTTTTCATTGTTTTGTTCTGTTGCTGACAACTTTCACCAACGTAGGTCCTCCATAAAGAATGTCTTGTTGATAAGAAACAAAACCCAATTGCCTCTCCCTGTTCACTTCAACCTCCTTGTTTACTGCGTCATTGCGCAATCCGCAAGAGTAAACAAATTAGCTAACTAATTGAGTTTTTCGGGCAAATGTGATCGGACACGGGAACACAAGGGTCACCGCGTTGGCCAATAAGAAGAGGCCACTTTAAAACGAGTTTCCGAAAATGAAAGATGATTGACAGCACGCGCTCAGAGGAAGTAGTCATACATCAAGCGTACACTTATAAGTATCGTTCTAATTAGTTTTTAAGAAAAAGGAACCCATCGGCACGAGCTCGTCGTAAAATGTTTCGCCTCCCAAGTTGCGTCATTTGCATGCACGTTAGCGACTACTCAGCTATACATAAGATCAATGGGAAACTGGGTTTGCTGACGTATTCATATAATATGGGGGAAATTGTTCTGATCTTGGGTTCGACCGGTCACAGATGAGAATGAGCAATATAGCAGTGGGTACGGTAGCTGACATTAAGAAAATTTTCTATGAAAACACATTTAAGTGAAGCAGCGCTTGTTTGCACATTTACGTTTGCAAAATTGAGTGTTAAAAAAAACTTAAATTTGGAATAAAACGCGCCACCTTAAAAACGAGAAAACAACTTTAGAACAGCAGTTGTTACATATTGAAATTAACACTTAAAAATTGAAATCAGAGCACTTAGGTTTATCTAAGTTCAACTAGTATTTTAAACTAACAAGGGAAGGACACTTTTGGTCCCCGCAGATTTGGACGAGCCATAGCTTATTCGAAAGCCGTCGGCGCCCTGATTTTGTCTGCCAAAGCGTTTTTTTTTTCTCACGCATTTCAAATAGAAAGAACCGATATTAAAGCTCTAAAACTAACCGTTTTTGTATCAAACGGTCCCAACTTGGAACGTTTTGGTCTTAATCAGCCTGGTGTGGGGCGAAATAACAATTTCTCTTATTTCGACGTCTCTTTCGAACAAAAACTGCTTGGTTTCTGCTTTCTGAACATGTATTTTTTTTACTTAAAGTGCGTTAGGGGAAAAAAGCTTAGACAATAGAGGTCAGGGCAATGGCTTTCCGATGAGCTATGGTGGGCCTAAAGTGACCTTTCATTGTACGTTTAAAAAACAATGTTTCAGATTAAAAAAATTCAATACGCCTTCTCAGCAATCTTATATAAGTTATGTACATGAGCTTTCACTGACATTTACATAGCTAACTTTACCTTAAGCTAACTGTTAGTTAATATTAATAAATAATAACCATACCAAAAATTTAAAACACTCAAGAGTGCACCTAAAGAAAAATGAAGTCTAAAGCTAAAAATATAAAACAAATTTAATTTCAATTTTGTAGCTTTTTATAAAATCAAGTTTCAGGTAGTCTCAGACCAAGTGAATATAATTAGCTGCAGCGCTCAGGTCATTTGCAAAACCATTAACACAATCAGCATAAATTACGTGGGATATGTAAGCGACGGATCCATTAAAAGACACTTAATAGATCTTGGTCTTTCCCGTTAAACGGAATTTATGAATGAAATGAGAATATCCTTGAACAAGCCGTCACGTAAAAACTTGAGCAGCTTGCGGGAAGCTGATTGTGAGTTGGATTGTAATCCGATACCGTTCGGGGGCGACCTCTTGCTCTCTAACACTACGCGCGCTGTCGTCCTCTCTTCCCCGAGCAATCCCCACACGGAAAAACCAAAAAAGAGCAAAGAGCGCGACTATCAAAAAGTTAGTGCAGGTGAATTGAGTTAATTCAAACAGACCTTGGGAGAAAGTCGGCTGCTGCGAAATGAACGCGCAGATGCAGGCGAACAATGCTGTCGTCATCGATATTTAAGAACTGCGCTGGTTTTTGAGCCACGACATTTTCCATGGCTTTACACAAAAATATCTGTGTCCTCAAACAATGTTTACTTTCAACTTTTGCACGTTGTTCGATTACGTAATGCAACAGTGTGAAATTGGCACAGATTTTGTGTTAGTAGGTGTGAGTAAAGTGGACTGCTAACAGAGACTGCGCGGAAAGTTATTTTTATCTGTTAGGTAAATTCAGTGGGTGTTTTTCAATATTTCAAAAATCACAACACAGAGAGTGGAAAAATATAGGAAAATTGCTATATAAGCAATTTGAAAAGTGAGCTGTTCTTTTAGCTTTTCTTGCAAGTCCTGATGCAAACATAATTTACACAATAGACAAAAAACAGATTCACAATTTGATTCAAAACACAAAAAATCTCGAGTTACTCTACGGGCAGAACACTTAACTTCTGTTTGTAAGTGTCAACTTACGCACTTCCCATATCTAAAAACGCTCGTTCTGCATTAAGCAAAAAAACATTTAAACAGATCTACAGTAAGGTTAAGCAAAGACCATAAATACTAAAGCACTCAAATAAGAGGCTTACAATCACTAAACCTAAACGAGAACGCCGCTTCTAATGTACAAAGAACGTTTCAAATTTCAAGAAACGACATTTACATGGACTAATGTAAAAAACTAACGTAAGAAAAACATGTTTTCAAAATATGAAACTACATGTTGTAAACTTAAAACTACAAACACGTTTCAAGTATATACATGAAATCGCCAAATGACAGTTTTATAAAACGAGTTGCGCTTGAACAGCTAAAAGCGCGTATTGTCAAAAGTGCATTAAAACAATCCAACATAGGCAATTCTTATCAATCATGACTACGTCCATCTTTTGTCGAGAAGAGTCAGTTTCAAAAACAATCGGTTAACAAAATATCCCACTGCGTAAACAATGAATCTTCAAAAATGTCGCGGATCCCGAGTGGACCAAAACCAATCTCGCGACGCCCTTCCGCTGAAAACAACGAATAATTCTGCTGCAAAACACAAAACTATGTTCCAGACGATTTTTTCAAAGGTCGTCATTCGCGGAAAATAATCCTTGCGACTTTTTACGCACAGCTGACTTTCCGCGTCTGATGCCGTAAAACGCCGGCTAACTGCCGGCGGCAGTGAAGATGCAGGCTTCCTCCGAGAGCTGCTGAACTTTAATGAGGACATTAACAAGTCGAGCCTGAGGCCATGGACTGCCGCGGCTGTTGCCGACGCGGAGCTCGCACGGCTTATTTCAACTGGAAATACACTCAAGACTCTGTGCAGCACGAGAACACAAATCACGGAACTGACCATTCCGGGAATGTCGGGTTGAGGGAGCATCGCGCTTGCTAACTAACATTCGTACCGAGAAACAAGCTTTCTGCTAATAATTGGCTAAGCTTGCAACGACATGATTTCTAATCCTTAGCTGGAAAACAAAAATATTTTCCGTTGTTTGAAATTCTTCCAAACCGAAGTTGTTAGGACATTATTAATTAATTCTAATGAAAATTTTTGATTTGATAGCTATAGCTAATCAGGCATCCTTTGAAACATTTTTTGTGTACATCACACCCTATTTCCTCTATAATAACGGAGTCTATGTCTGCTTTCTGTACGCCTCCGGGAGTTGAACCATCCATGTGGCAGTCCGTGACACTAACCACTACACCATACAGTCGTTGACAAAACTTTCTCAAGTTGACTATGCCAAGACTGAGTACAGCTTTTTGGCACCAGTTCGCATCAGATCGATCATACTATTTTCCAGCATGTCCAAGCAACAAGAAAGTGTTACTATTTGAAAATAAAATTTTAGAGACCAGATGTACGCAGCGAACGTGCGAGAGAGTTAATAAAAAATTAGTTAATCTTTTTTCAACCATTTCAAAACTGATACACCTTAAAAACCTAACGGTAAAAAACACATTTCATAATGACAAAAAAATTTTTATTTTTTTAGCAATGCACCGAAAACTGTACATTGCTTTTTTAAAAGCAATTGATCTTTTTTAATTATCAATTAAAGCAAAAATTTTTATTTAAAGTTTTTTGTAATTATCACGTAAAAGACAATTTTCAAAGCTCATTTGAAAAGACAATTTATCAAATGTCAACGCCAAAAATATCGAATTTCATTCGATCATTTATCTTTACTCTTTCTGATCTCACCTGTCAATCATAGCCAGACGTGAACGTGTCGTATAACCATCAGACCGCCATCAGTTATGATTACGACAAAGTGTGAAGTTCCTAAACAAACATCACTAGAACTTTACGGCAGAAAAAACGACATTTATGCTCTTCTCATATTGCCGCAAGGCCCATAATGTCCTTTGAATCGCTCTAACAATTTTTTATTTTTGTTTACTTTTGTTGGAACATTTAAAATTGTTTTCTAGAATGCCATCGAAGATTTCGTGAAAAGAGCTTATAGCAAAACATAACGTGCGGTTTGAAGAAAGGGGAAGATTGCTTGAAAGGATGCGTATGAAAACAATAAGTTTAGGTAAACAAACTATCATCTGTTTTTGAGAAGCAGCTTGCAAGCGTTTTCTAAAAAGCGAACATCGGCATAATATCTCAAAACAGAAATCACATTGCGTTGCTTTTTTTCAGTTAAGACTTTTTCTGCTAGTTTCAGAGGACGTAATTTACGATCTTCGCCAAAACATAAAAAATTGTCTTCGAATGAAGCCAACCGAAGTCATCCATTACACACTGACAAAGAACAAACTTCGCGGTTCAAAGGCCAAACACAATCTGTTTTACGGAGGCGGCCCTTTTTAATTCAACTAAGAGATCTACGTCCAAACAGAAATGATTGAGAATGACTGAGCATTTGATGTTCAAAGACTAAAAAAAGCAAGAAAACAAGTGCAAGACGCAATTTATGCACGCTACCCATAAGACATAAAAGATGTTATCCTGGGGCTAGTATCAAAATGAGAACTATGTTCTGTTGTGTTGTTGAAAGCTGTTTTGCAAAAGGACAACAAACCTAGTTCTTATTGTATTACTTTTTAGGTTAATTTTGTCCAGAAAACACCATTATTAAAAACAAATTTAGACTAAAGTTGTTTTTGGCCCACAACCAAAAGAGTCCTTCTAAGTTCTGATGTTAAAGGGACACGGACACGGTCAGATCGCGTTCATTTCTGGAGCAAGGAGGTGTTCAAAGGCGCTGATCACGATTCTGGCGTCAGAATAACGAAAAAAAGTTTTAAGACTCGCAATATGGCAAAGTTCCGATAAGGGAAAAAGAAGAATTTTACCAGTATTTAATTTCAGTGTTCCTGACGCTACTGCCCTGTACAATCGCAGTCGGCTACAATGGAATCGGGTTTGCAATTTTTCAGCGGTAAAAATTGTCTGTCGTTTTTCTTTGCGATTGTGAAGTTTCTTGTAGGACTTTGAGTGGATTTCTGATTGAACACGTCCCCACAACGCAATAAACACAAAAAATTTGACCAAAGGCCACAATATTCCGTTTTCATTGTAGCCGATTGTGGTTTGTACAGGGTAATCGCGTCGGAACCGTTTAACGACTTGTAAAATTCTCTTTTTTGCTTTATTTGAACTTTGTCATATGGCACAGTCCTAAAGCCGTTTCTCGCCATTTTAACGCCAGAATTGTGATCAGCGTCTTTGAAAACCCTCTGTCCCTTTAAATAAAAAATAAAATAATGAAGCAATTTTAATTTCAAAAAATAGTGAATCACTGTCTCTGATCAAATCTATACTTTTCAAAAAATACGCATTCAACACAAAGATTGAAAAAAGCAAGAAAATAAGAGCAAATTATTCAAGTTAGCCATAGACATAAATAACCTATCTATCGTATGGCTATACTATGTCCTATGACTAGTACCAGAATAAGAACTATGTTCCGTTGCGTTCTTTAACGTTTATAAAAAATTAAGGCAATTTAGCAAAAGGACAAAGGACAACAAACCTTGCTTTTATTGCTAAACAAATTGGCCCATTGGGACATGTTTTCGCTTCCTTTTGCACTTTACTCACTTCTTCACGCTCCAAAAATAGAAGCAAATT
Source organism: Steinernema carpocapsae (assembly GCA_000757645.3). Taxonomy (NCBI): domain Eukaryota; kingdom Metazoa; phylum Nematoda; class Chromadorea; order Rhabditida; family Steinernematidae; genus Steinernema; species Steinernema carpocapsae. Next base: position 624,903 of record CM016762.1, read on the forward strand.
TTTGTACTAATTTTCAGGGTCCGTTTTCTCCAGAAAATATAGTTATAAAAAAACTTGATTGGACTAAAAAGTTTGTTTTGGTTCAGAATCCACCTTACAAGGGAACATTTCCAAATCACGAATCAAGCTGCAAATTGGTGAGGAGATAGATCTCAACGTGCTGATTCCAATAATAGAAGTGTTGCCTGCCAATGCGAGATCTAAAGTGCTTAAAGAGACATGCCTAGACATGTCCTTTATGTCTCTTTAGATCTTGCATTGTCAGGCAAAACCTGTGTTTTTCGGAATCAGCGCATCGAGACGTACCTGCTCACCAATTTTCAGCTTGATTTGTGATTTACACGTGGGGATGTTCCCTTGTAAGTTGTAATGTTAAATAAGACTTTCGAAAACTAAAATAATAAATAATAAAACTTTTTTAAAACTTTATTTTCAAGAAATAGTGAATCACTAGTTTTGACTAAATCTATACCTTCTAAGAATACGTAACCAATTCAATAACTCCTTTTTAAGTCTTTTAAATTTCACAATTATTTATTTTTCAATAAATGAGAAAGATTCAGACGTGTCCGTTCGTGTGTCACGCTTCCGAAGCGATGTCCCTGATTGGGCAAAAGCGATTTACAGTAGCAGTGCCATTTGCACGCGTTTCCCCGTCGCCCGTGGACCAGTCAGTTACAGCGTCTAAATTAATGCCACAAAGCCGAATTGGCAACAGTTGCGGGTGTTTTGGTCTCAATCAGCTCTGCACAAATCAATATGTATATGTAATTTAAACTATTTCGAAAAAAAATTATGAAACTGCGAAAACGGCGTCTGCGCTCATGAGGACTGAGCATCGAGTCAAGCCCCGTTGCTTCTTTTAAATAAGTTAAAAGTTTTAACCAAAAAAAACAATCCAACGTTTTTTTTAAATTGTTCAGTGAACTGACTAATAACAAAACACTTTTCTGCCGAATAGTTCCGCAATGAAGTCTAGCCACCACTTAAAACCGTTTAAAATAAACAATTACAACCGTTACCACCGGAGACGTCTTCCTTCATTTTCCCGCTGTCGCAATAACAGAGCCATTTACTTAAGAATAAAAATTTCTTGTTTACGTGAACCGCATGGGTGTCAACGGATGCACGAAGCACTGAATTCAGCAAAAAACGCGGCTTTTAAAACGAAAAGCTTGCTGGAAAAGAGATTATAAGCTTAAGCTTTTTGTTGGCACGTGACGGTTGCGGGGACGTTCTATTTATGGTTGATAGCAAAAAGGATAATGCTGATGTTTGGAGTAAAATGGTCCAAATGTTGGTGTGACGTCCACAGAGTACATCTTCAAAATCTGCTTATTCGTATTATCTCCAAAGATCCGAACAACAAAAAGATCAGAGTGCGATTGAGAGTATTTTTGGCACGGCTTCTGCGAAAGCGATTCCTCCTACAGTGATTTCAAATTTTATTATGCTAACTCCAATTGCTGTTTTTGTGTATTAACATCTTGTCAATAAAGAACAAAAGAAAAACGGTTGTTTGTGATTCTATTTTCCAAGATTAACGTTGGCAAATGTCGTTTTAACAACTACTGTTTTATGTTTAGCAACGGACAGACAACTGTGTAAGCAACAAACTTAAAATGTTTTAAAAACCAGTCAAAATACATACACTTAACACTTAACGTGTTAAAATACACTTAACGAAGAAGTATGTGCAACGAAACCACAACGCACAGCAGCTTTGTCTCTATTCTAAGCCACTAAAACTCAGACGTTAGTGGTATGTTTCATTTTTTGGTGGAAAATTAAGATTTTTTTGGTTGAGCTGTTTGCTTCATAATCTCCGAGACAAGCTCATCAGGCTGCATCTGTATATCCTGGAAAAGAAGAATGTTTTCCAGAGTTGAACAAACCGAAACTTTCCTCTAAACACTCCGAAGCTAAGGTCAGGGGTAGTAGAGCAACCTACTATGTGAACCTTAAATTGGCTTTATTAACGATTAATTACAAATGAATTAGCAATTATTTAAATTACAAAACAAAGCGATGTTAGTTTGACCAGTTACAAGAAGTACACACAATGGGCATAATTTGGCATATTGTTCCACGCTCTTCCGAACTGACGAACAAGTTTCAACTTATTTTGTCCATTAGCGTGAGTCACTATAACGTCAGTCGGATCCATTGACTCGATCGTCAGGTTTAATCCTCCAAGCATCCATGCTGCTTGCGTCTCAAATTTGATCGCATCGAACAGGCATTTACGGTAGTTAGGCCAGAAATTAAACGCTTTGCCTTTCACAGCCGTAGCGTTGTTGCCAATAACCCAAAAATTAAGGACAACACCAAAAAGCTCGGACGACTCGTGTCCAATTTCGACATAGTTGCAATGAGATTGACCAAGAAAACGTAAAGCGACCGTCGTGGTGGTCATAAGAAAATTATGGTTTGAGTTCGAAATGAAGACCTGCCGGACAGTGTTTCTAGCCTGCATTGCCTGCTTGTAACGGCACGCAGCTGGGCTGAGCTGTTTGTTAATAGTCAGTGTGGTAACATTCCAATCAGACATGGTTTCAAATACCTTATCAGCAAACGTTTGTCCACAAATAGTGAGAGAAAAGATTCTGACGTATTTATTGAAACTCTTCACCAGTTTTTCCACTCTAGCATTGAAACTTTCCACAAAACTGTCGTTCGCCGCGTTGAAAGCCACAGGGTCCTGGTCACTCAAAAGTGATACAACCAAATGCTCACAAAACCCTTTTCTGAATAGCTGTAAGCGCTGCTCAGGTTCAGTTCCATAAAGACGGACCGGTCTCCATGCTCCTTCAAAAAACGTTTCTTCAAAAACGGTGCAGCGGCCATTCTGCGCAGTAATAAACCACTTGAACCTATCTCGGTCAACGTTTTCTCCAAACTTGGCGAAATGGCCCGTTTGTTCCGGTGTGGTTGATGCATTTGAATGGGAGAGCAAGGTGACGGTTTCTTCCACGAAAACAAACGGCGTTCGGTCCATGGCGAGCGAGACCTCAACTGATCGAGCATTTGTTTTTTTGACTTATACATATACAAAGAAGTCCGTGAGATAGGTGTGATTTTTTAGAGCACGTTAACACAAAAGTGTCAAGTTAACTCATTAAGGAAAGGTATTTTCGGGCCCCACGCCGACTTGAACTAGTCATAGCTAATTTGAAAGCGATCAACGTCCTGATTGTTTCTGTTTAGGTGTTTTTGTTTCTAATGCGGTTAATGCGATTTGCGACAAGATAAACGCATGTCGAAAACGTCAATTAGCTCCAGTATTGGTTAAACAGGCTTTCCGTTTTAAGTTCTGTTTTACGTACAAACGCGTTCAATAACTCATTTATTTCTTCACGTTGAGAGGAGTAAAATGAGCTATAGCACGAAATTGAGAATTTTACAAAAGTGTTGCACCTAATTTCTTAAAATTTTCAAATTTTGTAACCAAACGTTTGCAAAACTCTCAAATGCGACGCCGAGTGCTTTAAAATAAGCTATGGCACGTCCAAATCTGCGAGGGGCCTAAAAATACCTTTCGTTGTCAGTGGTTCTATTTAGAATCTATGAAGCTTTTGGATTATTTGGTAAGAAAATCAAGCAGAAGTCCAAAAAAAATCATCTACGTTACATGCTTTGTGTTTTACGACACCCAAACTGCTTAACCAATGTTTTTTTGTATGCTTTGTGTTAGCAAATGTGTTAGCTCTGCCATTAATACGCAAGCTTCAAAAAAACAAACAAGTGTCGTTTTATCTTCAGAAAGAGAAAGATTAGTCCAACTCTCGTGCATTTGACGCTTAATTTATAGCAATCCCGTTATGCGAAATACATCATATGGTAGAAAGTTGTTCTTTCATTTCCACCGATTCCACCTGTTGCGATACTTCGGCGAGCGATTCTCAGCTTACGTTGCTTGCTTACACAAATCGCCGTTATGTATTTTTTGTCTTCTTTGTGTTTTACTTCCAAGTCAAGGTCTCTGAGAAGTTGAACATACTTCGATTCTTCCTGCTTCGCCTCTTCCTCAGAAGAATCAGGTCGAAATAAGAACACAAATTTGCATTTGATTAAGTGATAATCTGTGTGAGCTTTCCAAAATTCAACTGTCTTTTGTAATAGTTGGCAGGATTCTTGAAGAATCGTCAGGTTTTTGAACTGGCGCTGTTCCAAGAATGAAAGGAAAAGATCCAGTTTGCTGAGAAGGTTTTGATGAGAAGACCTCGGTAATGTCAGTGTTGCCATACAGAGCGTTCCCTTGATCTTGATTTTTTCCAGCAACGTCAGCAGGTCGGCATTTAGTCGAAAAACGTAAAGATCAGTGATGTTCCATTGGGCCATAGCCTGCAATAAATTTGCAGGCATGTGTTGTTGGCGAAACGCAAGAGAGACCTTCCGAACGTGATTTTGAAGTCCCAAAACAAGCCTTTGCATATCCGGGTGTATAGAGTCCAGTTCAAACGTTTCGAAACAAAGCTTGAGCGATGCGTGGAACCATTTCTTCTTCAAGGTACTCCATTCTCCTGTGACTTGATTTGACTCCGATGAATTTCCAATTTGCTCTTGTATCACAAGTTTTCCATCTTTTTGGTCAACTTTCCATAGAAACCTACGTTGAAGAACTACGTTGGCTAAGACCGAGAACCGCCCGTTTAGCTTTAGCGCTCTTTCCAGATTTGCTCTGCTCAGTAGACTCAAAGTCTCTTCCGCGAACACAGATTGGGTGGTGTCCATGACAGTTCAATAACGTTTTGCTTTTGTTCACTTCAACCTTATATGCTAGTGTTATTTTCAAAACAGATGCTGCTGTTTAAGCGCATTGGTAACAATAAAAAAGCGGGATAGTTCGCATACGCAAAATTACACAAATCGGTTCGATTCTTTTTGGCAAGCTTTTGTAGCAGAATTAGCATTGCTTAAAACGGGAAGCCGCAGGCGAGCACCGCCGCGGCGCTCTAGCGCGAACTCTCCATCGTGTAACTCCATTAGCCTACCGCTAACCCGATCTAGTGCCAAAGGCGCTGCTTTGGTTAATATACATCTCTAAAGACCCAACTAGTGACAACGAACGTGAGTTTAATGTATAGTGCATCAGATTTTAAAACTTAAACGCGGAGCTCATTGTTTCTTTGCACTAAAACTAAAATGTGGTAAACGCGTAAATGTTTGCAAACCATTTATTCTAATCAACTGCAATTAATCGGAACAACTTAACTTGAAAAACAGCACAAATTTAAGAGCATTGACAAAAGAAACGTCACAACCGTTAAACGTTGCAAAAAATACACATAATGGTCAGTCGAATTTGCGTGACCGTACCATCAGGCATCAGGGATCGGATAAACGACCTTCGCGAGTCTTAAGCTTGTTCTTAGCTTTAGCATGATACGCTTCAATCTCCGGTAATCCTGGTGACTCATAACCGTCATTTTCACACAGCCGCTCGCTGCAACGTCTTCCTTGAATTAGAGCTGAAACTAACAACTCGAATGCAATAGTATCCTTCGTCAATTGTTGAGTGTGAGGCACAAAGCAAAACGGCTTACCCTTTAAGATCTTTGCGTTCTTGTCGCGATTCCAAACATTATAAACGTTCTCAAAAATTTTAATCCACTTTTGGCCAACTTCAACTTTTTGCACTGCGTGTTAAGAAGAAAGGGGAGAATCACATTAAGGTCGTTTAACACGTTATTATTAAACAGTCTAATCACATGATTCAAGTTCTTAACGTGCATCAACGTTAAAAAGTTTTGAGCGTTTGAGTTCAATGCTCCATCAATAGTCAAGTTGGTAATATTCATAGTCTCTTACACATTCGGTGACATGTTTTCTCCAAGAATGGCTGACAAAACTCGAAAATAATTTCGTAGTTTGGTGACAATATTTTGAACTACAGGATGTATCTCAGTAGTGTAACCAGTGGATCTAGTACACGGCGACACAACAACGGTCTCGCAAAAGTACTTCAGGACTTGTGGTCGAAGGCCCTATACACAGTGTGTATACTCTATTTCAAAATCTTCTTCCGATTTTTTTTTCAACTTTTCAAATTTCTGAAAAGCGATGCTAAGCGCGACGATTACAGTAGGCGCGTTCAGACACGGAGGTTATTCCGCTCGGGACCCTGGAATGCGGTAGTAGCCAGGGAAAGTCGCTCGATTCGCGTGGATTTATCCGTTTCGCGGACAAATCTTCGTGTTTTCTTCTCGCAAAATGAGTCCTCCGTCGACGCCATCTCCTCGATCTTTGTACGCCATCTCCTCGATCTTTGTAAAAAGGGTCTTTTGTTCGTTCCGCATGGCTAATATTGGCTATTTCGTTATTATTTCACTATAATTGCACTATTTTAATCGTTATTCTATCGTTATTCTATTGCGCAAGCAAGCAGAACGCAAGCATCTAGATCAGGATGCAGTTTGACTTTGATCAACCTGCATTCCAGGGTCCCGAGCGGAATACCCTCCGTGTCTGAACGCGCCTACCGCGCTTAGCATCGCTTTTCAGAAATTTGAAAAGTTGAAAAAAAAATCGGAAGAAGATTTTGAAATAGAGTATATGTCAATGTCCGCGAAAATAATTCGTATTCACATAACAGAATTTTCAGGAATTTGCAAGTTTCACTGTCGACACGAAAATACCACTCAAACCGTTCTTTCGAAGCAGTTTCGCCAAACGAAGAAAAGTTACCTGATAGCTTAGCTGTTGGAGAAGCAGATTCATGAGAGAGTAGGGCGACGGTGTCCTCTAAAAAGACATACGCAACTGCGTCCATGACGAGAGAGAGGTCGACTGATAGTGCTCAGGTTCTGCTCGCTAACATAAAGTATACGTTGTGGTGAGTGTGATTTATTTCACCTATATTGTTGTGATGCGTCCATGTATCAAAGACATATCTATATGCGAATCTAAAATTGTCACTTACGTACTTCCGTGACCTAACGGATAAGGCGTCGGTCTCCTAAACCGAAGACCGGTCGGACGACTTCGAAGCCTAGAAAGCCTAAGGTAAGTCCATTTCTTAGCGACCCAAATAACGATTAATACAACAGTAAAACGCTATTCATCAACACAACAGTAAAACAACTAATGGTTGACGGGATACAGCAGCGTGTTGACCAAGAAGTACTTTCCCTTCACGGTGCTCATCAGCCCGTCGCAGAGGATCATCTTTGGGACGTCTGTCAACCTTCCCGGGTGCACGTAGATTGCATCCGATTCCTTCATATCCGCCCAATAAGGCGTCCCGTCGATCTTGTACTGCTGGCGAATGCGGTCGAACCTGGCAATGTACATGTGAGGAGCGACCTCCGCCTGGAACTCCTCCTTCTTCACGTAAGCCCTAGCCAGGTTGTGGCATTGGCGCATCGGGTGGCCGATGACGCTCTCGAATTGCAGCTAGAACAGGCAAAGTTTATCTCCGGAAACCCTACTCAGCTCACCTCAGCGTCAAAAATGGCGTCCATGTAGATGCCGTTCTCCTTGCAAAAGCGCCTCGCATCCTGGGCGGTGCAGAACAGATGGTAAACTTTCAAGATGGTCGTCATCTCGGAGAATCCGTCATTGAAGCGGATCTTCTGCGAGGCTTCAGGCCGTTGGTTCTCGGGGAACAGCTCCGTGGCCGCGATGTTGACCCAGAAGTTGGGAGCTGCAAGAAGCGCTTGAGCGGCGACGTACGGCTCGTAGAAGCGTTTCTCGAACACGCTCAGCATCATGCCGACGTAGGAGGGCATGAACGTCGAGCACTGCTTGATGAACTGAAGCCAATCCTTGCAAAAGAGCTGATATAACAGGGCTTACCTCGTCTACGAGCTTCGTGTGAACAATGTACTCCTCGCTCTGCTCGACCTTCTGCAGCAGCCCAATGCTGGCGAGCTCCTTGAGTATGTCCGGATGGAAGCCTTCGTGCGTGGTGACCATTTTCGCCTTCATGCCCTCGTAGGACACGCGGTCCAGGTTCATCTTGCTGCAGAACGCGGCGACGACCATCCGAGCGTCTTCGCGGCTGCTCTGGCTTGGCGGATCCACGTCAAATTGCCTGGAAAAATGCACCATTAGCTCAGAACTTCGATGGCATAGGCTTACTCGAACTCCTCTTGGGTGTACAGCCGGAACACGCGTCCGTTGCTGACTCGTCCCACACGTCCGGCACGATGGATCGCCTCCGCCTGGCTGATCCTCTCCTCGTAGAGCGTGTCCAGCTCATAGTAGTTCCTTGATCGGCGCACAGTTCCCGTGTCGATCACATAGTCGATGTCTTGGATGGTCAGCGAGGGTTCCGCAATGTTAGAACAAATGACGATTCTTCCCTGGCCGCCGTTGAGAGCTTCGTTGCGGGCGGGAGTCGACGTAGCGCGGAAGACGATGTGCACCTGGAAATCCTGCTGGCGCTGTTTGTTGCGGCGAATCAGGCGGCCCTTTAGCGCTATAGCGATAACCTGAAAATCACCCAAATTAATCCTAAACCTAAGGCTAAACTTCAATTTAACCCTAAACCCGCCCTAAGCCTGCGTTTCAATTTTTCAATTTTTTTTTTTCAATTTTTCGTTTCAAGCCTAAATATTACTTAAGCCTAAGATTCACTTTAAGCTTAAACCTGACCTAAGCTTCAATTTAAGCTTAAACATGACCTAAGCATAAGCTTCAATATATGCCTGAACACGGCCTAAGCCTAAGCTCCAATTTGAGCTCAAACATAATTTAAGCCTAAGCTTCACTTTGAGGTTAAACCTAACGTAAGCCACTCCCGCATGTCGCTTACCATCGACGGCACAAAAATCAGGATTCCAGCATCGGCGTTGTCCTTCTTGATGTCGTCCACCTGCCGTTCAATTCGAACGCACACGCTGAATTCGTCGTTTTCGTCTTCGTCGTCGCCGTCGTCGCCCATGGTCATCTTCTGCGAAGAGAATTCAATAATGCTCTCGTAGTCGGCTTCGTACTCGATCCTCTTATATTCCAGGTTAAGATTGTAGTGGCGCAGATAGTCTCTGATGGCCTTGTAGGTTTCTCCGTTGCGCATGATCGTCGCGCTATGAACAGGAACGATTATTTGGCCTAAAACCTAAAAATCCTTACCTCATGATGAATACCTGGAACTCGTGAGATTGGCCGACTTCTCGGAGGGCGACTATGTACTCACAGACCTTAGCGAGGATGATCTCCTGGTTGAGATTCATCTCGTGAATCTCATCGATGACCAGGAACGACTTGAAGACGCTGCGTGTTTCTTCGTACACCCCGAAGATCTTGTTGTGCATCGAGCGGTTGACAAGCTTCCCATCCGTGGCGAAAATCAATCTGGGCTTCGGGCCTCGCCTGAAAAGATATGATTATAATCTATTTGAGAGAGTCGTTAGAGGACTCACCTGCAGGTAGCAGCAACGTCGTCACATCTGCGAGTGCATCGGAGCACTTCAAAGTCAGCCCTGCTTTGATGCTTGTGGAAGAGCGCGCGATCGTAGAGCTTGTCGACGGCGACGATCCTCGGCTCCGTGACGACGACGTAGGAGTCGTACTGCACACATAGGTAGAGTGGCAAGATCGTCGACTTCCCGGTTCCTGGCTTTGCGCTGATGATTGTGACGGGCGTCCCGGAGAAGACGATCTCATCCAAGTCGCGGAGAAAAGCTTCGTCCTTCATAGTTTGTGCTTGTCGAAGTCTCCGTTGCTCGGCCGCCTCTTCTTGAGCTCTTCGCCGCTCTGCCGCCTCCGCGTCTTCGCCTTCTCGCGCTTCTGCTTGCGCGCTTTCGGGCGGCGCTCCCCAGCCTTCGTCCTCGTCGGATTGCATCTGGAAAGAGGAGCATGTTAAAGCAAGAAATTAGGCCTGCGAGGACGCGGAAATAGACGCGGAAACGACGAAAATCTGCGTAAAATCCCGCTCTCAACACAAACAGAAAAACAGGTAAAATGCAACGAATTCCCAAGGAATTGAAGCCTAATTTGTTACGAATTCGGATGCAAAAGCAACAAAAAACGTTGCCTTCAAAATCTTAAAAATTCGCTTGGGAAATGACACTTATTTTGGTGCGCAATCGGCTTCTAAAGCCACGAACAACAAAAAATAAATTTCGCACCTAATCTGCCCCTCAAGGCACCACTGAAGCACGCGGAATTCACCACATTTTTGGCCAAGAAAGCGAAAGCGACGAAAAGCAAAGTGACGACTGATAAACAAATGCAACGCGGAATTCGAAATTCCTCGATGCGTTTTGTAATACGGTCGCATCTTCGTGTGTGGCAGAGGGAATCGTTACGGGAGCCTGTCAATTGTTTTTTTTTTGCTAAACGAACGCGCGGCGTTTCTTGTTCAGAAAAAGCGTTTCCTGCCTCAAAATTCTCTCCGGTGCTCTTTCACCGCCGCTCAAAACAGTCCTCGTCGCTCGCCGTACGAGAAAGAGCGACAAACCACAATTACAAAGCCACAGTATGCCGCCCTTTACCAATCGGGTTTTTAAAAATTGGGTTGGAAGTCTGTAGAAATTCGACTTGAGAGGATTTCAGGAGAAGGAATGCGACAAAGGAAACGGTGACCTTTTTGGGGTTTAGCTTTCGGAATGTAGAATTTGAAAAAGCTACTGTAAAGGCTAATTTTAAGTTGTTCATGAGTGTTTTGTTCAAATGTCATTGTGTGGTTCTTTCAAAACCGAAATATAATTTGTGTGCTTAGAAATGTTGACCGGTCAAGATTAGCTTTGAGTTTAGGCAAGATGCGTATTTTTGAAGGAAAGCCGATGCCCATTTTTGGGTCTCAGGCAAAGAAAATTAGTTTTAGCGAAAAGTGGGGCCGGAAAGCGAGAGCTATGGAAGCCGAGCTCATAGGGTTTCTACCAAATAATCCAGGCAGGAATGAGTGTATTTAAATGTTAACAATATGTTCGTTCTCAGCCTGAATCTTTAGTGTGGTGACGGAAGGACAAGATGTCCACCGATGTTATTGACGGCTTTCGGATTGCAAGTACCCTCTGTCACAGCCGAGGCTCATCGAGTGCCTTATTTGTGGCGAGATCTTTGACTTTGACGAACATCCAAGTTTTTTCCCGTTTTGAAAAAGAAAAGAAGGTCACAGCATCGGTGAAACCAGCTGCGTATAGTTCGCTTCTTTGAGTGGATCTTCTTGTATGACTGTCCATTATTTCCATTTAATACACCGTTTTTTGCAAGTACCAGTGTTGAACAAGTCTATGTTGTACGTCCTTCTTCCGTTTCTCAGGAAAATCGTGTGATCTTTGCACAATCCTTTGTATGATATCCCTGCCGTTTCACAATTATTTGAAAAATAAACGATCAAGATTTGCTGCGGAACAAAATGGGTATAAAATATTTGCCCATGACAGGATTGAACAAACGTTCATTCCAAAAAACCTAATTAAACATATTGCGTAAATGTGTCTAGAAAAATCTGAACTTTGCTTTTAAAGCTTTGCTACTTGTAGGCACCGTGGAAACCAATTCTTTAAAAACCATTTGATACCTTCCGTTACTACTAAACAAAGCCGAAAACGTAAGCACGTCTATAAGGTGTGTAGTAAAACCTTTTGTGAAAGCTAACAACACGCTTTTAAATGCACTCTCTCTAATGACTGCGACTGGCGCAAGAACCAATGAGAGGTGTCGTCACGGCAACCTTTCCTGAGCCATCACGCTTGGATTACTGTGGGTGTGAATGCTGCTTTCCACAACGTACTATTGATTATTTTGCTCAGTTCTTCGAAATTTTTTGATTTTCGTGTCTTTCCCGAGGAGGTGTGAATCCTGAGGTTGAATTGTAAATTTTCACAAATTTGTTAAGTACGCCTGCAAACTAAAAAGCACAGCCAAGAACGTTACATTTCCATGTTCCGGTTTCCATGAGCGGTTTATTCCATTTTCTTTTTTTTGCATGATTTCGCAATTTAAATCTAATTCCATATGTGCGAAGAGTTGTTCCTAGAAAAGAGGCCAAAAACGTAAGCATTTCTTTAATGTGTGCAGTGTATAAACAGCTCGAGAGGCATTAAAACCCTTGTGGAACCGAACAGCCCGTGTCATCAGGCTTGGATTACGGTGGGTGGAGACGCTTCTGTCCACAGCGCATTATTAATTATTTTGTTTGATTCTTCTTAATTTTTTTGTTTTGCATAGTTCGAGAATGTGTGGAAATCATCCGCGAATCGTTTCCTCCGTTTGAAATCCCCGTGTTTAATTGTGGGTTTCCACACTCTTCAAATATGTCCCTTCAAATATGCCCCCCCCCAACACAAAAGCACAGAACCATGTTCCAGTTTCCATGAGCAGTTTATTCCATATTCATTTTTTCGCATTATTTTGCAGCCTAAACCCAATCCCGTGTGTGCTAAAATTTGTTTCTTGAGAAGAAGCCAAAGACGTAAGAACGTCTATAAGGTTGAACATCTTATAGAATCTTGCTCAACAGCGCGCTCAGTCCCGTTGATAATCAATATTACGCAATAGGAAACAGTAGGAAGATGAGAGGTGTAGTCACGGCAATATTTCCTGAGCCTTCAAGCTTGGATTACGGTAACTAGTGTCGCTGCGTGGTGTAGCACTTCCCCTGACGATTTGCGACGGCTGCTGCGCAGGGAAATCGTTGCGGGAGCCCAACCGCTTTTGAAATGTTGCATTTCTGTTGCAAATCGTCAAGGGAAGTGAATGCTCACCTGTCGCTGCTTCCTATTGCGTATTATTGATGATTATCAACGGGGCTGAGCGCGCTCTTGCGCGAGATCTCGGTTTAAAAATACACCTTTTGCGCTTCGCGTCTTCAAGAAGCTTGGTAGCCGGCATTTGCGCAATCTTCATGAATTTTTTCTAAATTTGGCAAATCGCAGATCAATATGTCCTACATTTTGTACATAGTCGAATAAGCCTAAAAAAGCCCGCATGTGAAAGGATTATATAAAGTGTATTACACCAAGTCATATACAAACACAACCTTGACTTTTTGTCTGTCTGTCCGTCACGCAACTTCGACCTTTCGCTGAAGGGTGCAAACAAACTGACGCGTGTGTTCGATGAGCCCTATGGCCGACATGAAAACGAAACGAGATGAGCCACATACAACCTAACGACGTTGTCGCGCACGAATTTGAGGTTCTCACTTGACGATTTTGTGCCGATGCTCTTAAACGTTTTCTAATCACTTTTTCAGTGTTCCAAAACAAAAAATTCGTGCGAGGCTCCCGACACGATTTCCCTGATTTGTCAATTTTTCGCTTTCTTCTCTTCGTCTGAGTAAGTTCAATCAATTTTTCGCTTTCTCTTCGTCTGAATGGTTCTCTGAACGTCTTCTGACACAAACAATTCGTGCGAGGCTCCCGACACGATTTCCCTGATTTTTCTATTTTTCGCGTTCTCTTCGTCTTAGTGGTTCTCTGAACGTCTTCTGACAAAAAAATTCGTGCGAGGCTCCCGACACGATTTCCCTGATTTATCAAGTTAAATTTCTGTTAGTTGTTTTAACCGACATTTCACATTTAGAGTTTATTTAATTTAGCCGGGGCCCCCGAACGATCTACAATTAAACCCGATTCGTGCGACCGGCGTTTAACCTCATTCCGACCATTAATAAGCAAGGCGAAATTGGTTCACAGTATCGGGTTTTCTTTAGGCTACCGTTGCTCAGGTTAAGTCTTTTGCTCTGTTCAGCTAGAGTGACGTCGCTTAGCCTCCTTTTCTACTAAACCCAAAACGATCCCAGAATTGGCATCAAAAGTGAATCATGATGTTCAGTCGGGTTTTCTTTACGCTACCGTTGCTCAGGTTCAGTCTCTTGCTCTGCTCAGCTGGAGTAAGGTCTCTTGGTCTTTTTAAATTTACCACACTAAGTAATACTGTGAATTGTTAAACGGACACGGTCACCGTTTTTTCGCACCTTCACAGATCGCGCTCATTTCTGGGGCAGGAGGGTTTTCGAAGGCGCTGATCACGATTCTGGCGTCAGAATGGCGAGAAACGGCGCAATATGGCAAAGTTAGGATAAGACAAAAAAGAGAATTTTACCAGTCATTGAGCGGTCCCGACGCGACAATCCTTATCAAGACGCACTCGCTTACGGTGAAATCGGATTTGAGTTTGCATTTCCTTCTGTCGGCGAAATCGTCGTTTTGTGCCGCAAGTTGAATTTCACGCCGAAATGCGTCCCGATTTCACAAATTTTTGGAGCTTCACGTTTTGGTCAGTCGATTTTATTAGAACACGATGCTTTGTGGTTACTTTTCTTCTGTTTCAGGGGCGGTGAGCTGGGCAAGGGGTGAAGCGTGCTGGGTGCGATGATTTTCTGGTGTTGAAGCGAGTTTTATGGATTTACAAGCGGACTCATTTATTCACGATCACACTCTCTCATTCAAAGTCCAGGTAGCTATCTTCAAACTCCTGGGTTTCTTTCGTGTGTTCGTGAAGGTCAGTGCCACAGTGAAGCGTCTCGAGGGATTCCAGGCGTGTAGCATCCCACGTAAAGAACGAAATCACCGGAGCAGATAGCTACTTCCTGAACCTGAGAGAGGCTGCTCCATTTCCATATTTCGCAAGAACAACGCACGACGATCGCAGATTCTTTCCGATGAACATTAGGCGGAGAACTTTCGTTCATCAGGTGCTTTCTGCATGAAGGGCAGTGCGCCAGTTGGAGAAGCTGTTGTATCTGCGTCCATTCCACAAGGAAAAACTTCTTCCGTGCACCCAAAAAACGACGAAAAATGCGATGTCTGTGTCCCTTTAATGAAAATGATCTCAATGAAAATTACTTTTGATGGCCTTTGTTACTTTTCATGTGTAGCATTTATTTCAGATTTATAATGGCTAATGCAAAAAAGCCACATCTTAATAAAGATGCGATCATATCGAGTTCGGACGAATCTGATCAAGAAAGAAGCTGCAATTCTCCCATGATTGTTGACACGAGTTCTTCTGAAACTCTTGAGTAATCCGTTGCCGTTGGTTATAAATTAAATAACAGTTTCTTTTAGAATGATTACTGCCAATCTGACTGATTTTGAGGACCTCTGCAAGCCGAATTTTAGTGGTCCGAAGTATGCCATTTTTCTGCCATTTGTTAAATAACCCTTTTTATAGGTCAGGAAAATTTGTTGTTATCGACTCGGTGTTCTATGCTCGTTTGGAAAAGAAGAACTTAAGCGCCGATAGCCTCGATGTGATTTTGATGGACAAGAAACGTCAAATTGTTAAAATGATTCTTTATCATGAATTGGCTCGACAGTATGCTGTTCACGACAATGGAACTGTAATTACAATTTTAACAAATGTTTTTATTTTTTTATTTTTTAAGGCTCTTCACTTGAATAATTTGACCATTAAGAAAGATGACTACGTAAAGTACTTTGGTACGTTGATTTCTGCTAATATGCCTGTTTACAATTATTTTTTAGGTTCCCCGTTTAACGTTACCGTTAACATTAGTAAAACCGATCAGATTGCAATTGACGAAGACCTCACCGAACAGTGGAAAGATTATCTCAAGATTTTGCTGTTCGAACAAATGAGTGCTGCTGAGTTCAAACAGTTCAATGGCTTGTAAGTCTTGTTTTTTTGATTCCATTTTGTTAAACATCGTTTTTAGTGTGTGCTGTCTCAAGGTTAAGAAAACTGTCTTTCCCCACCAATGCACCATTAAAGGTAGCAAAAGGATTTGTGGGAAGTGTCTTCTTCGAAACGAACGACGATCCTCCGAAGAATGTCCAAATGGCATTTTTTAACGAGCATGTTTTTACGATGCCAGCTCCTGTTGTCAATACGGATTATGTTATCAAGCATTCGCATATCAAGGAAAAGCAGCTGGGAAAGCCTGTTTATTCCGACTTTGATATCGCTGCTACCGAGAAAGTCGAATTTGAATGCACTCAGAATGCGTCTAACACAATTCCAACGATGACTCTCGCGGAATTGAAAAGTCGATTTTCTCTGCCCAATTTGATTTGTGAGTTTATAGAAACTTCTTACCTTATCACTTTTAACACTTACAGACAGCGAAATCGTTTTCCTTTCCAAGCCATCGGACAAATTATCCGCTTTCAACCACCACATCTTCTCTGGTATTAACATTCTACGGTTTTCTAAGTTACACCGTTATTTTTTTAGCGCATGCCGGCGATGCTTCGGAGGAAGACGGAAAGATTCTTACCGTGTGTTTGGAACTTTTGGCTCAAACTGAAGATAAGGAATGGCAAATTGGCTTTGCTTTGAAAGGAATCTTTGAAGTTCTTTTGATTGGTAGCTCTAAAAATTGAAATCAAGATTTCATTTTTTTAAATTTCAGATCAAATGGTTACTCTTCGAACCATCGAAAAGTTTGTTGACAAGGGTTCGTTGCATGTTCCCAAGGCAGAGTACAAAAAGAAGCTTTACTTGTATCGCTTCTAAATCGACGTCCTTCATTGTTTTCATGATATGTATTTGTTAACCTGTAATGTTTCTTTGTTTGTTGTTTGTTACAAACATTTCAGCGCATAAAAAGTTTAAAAATAATATTTTTGAAAGAAATAGGTTTAAATACCTTTTCATACCTATGACAAATGTGAGATGTATATTTGATTGTACGTGTATCAGAGAAATATGAATACGCAATCTGATTCTACTTCTGATGAGACCGACGTGGAAGAGAAGCAGTCGTCAGCGACGGCTGCGCATCGGCCTAAACGTCGCAGAAAACGCATTGTTCCGCAAACAAGTGCTGAACGCACTCGTAAATATGACGTAAGAAAAATTGTAAGTAATTACATTTTATAAATGATTTCGTAAAAAACGTTTTAGCCGAAAATGAGGCAAATCTAGAAGCTGAAAGAAAAAGAAAACGTTCTTCTCGTATCAGTGAATCTACGGAAGAAACAGGTCAGTGGTACTAGAAAGTGCAAAAGTTATATTGCGCAAGTTTAGAAGTTCGGCGCAATATGGATCGTATTCAACACCAAACCAATCGGGCCATCGAACAAGGGACTGATAAAAGCAATCAAATAAAATTGCACGACAAAGAACGTCATCGTTTTGTTCGACATCAATCGAAGAAGCAAAATCGTACTTTACTTTATATTGACTAACAACTTTAGTACTATTTTAGATCTCGATAACGCTCCACATTACTTAGGTGCTTTGAATAACCAATGTCCATTCTGCGGAGCACTTCATTTTGCCGGCGAATACGTATGCTGCTCTAAAGGACGCGTTTTTTTGGATCCACCAAAAAAACTTCCGCAGTTTCTTGAAAGCTTACTGTTTGATTATAACAATCCAAAGCGTTTCCAATTCAGAGAAAACTTATTAGCTTATAACTCTAAAGTAGCATTGGCATCAATGCAATACGACCATGTGACGCAGGCAGCTCACGGAATACAGTCTATGAAGGTAAGTGACATCTTACATTTTTGTCTGTAAACAATTAAATTAATTTGCAGGTTAGAGGGGAATTGCATCATATGCCATCTTGCATTCGTCCAAATAATCCCAATTTTCCTAAGTTCGGAAATTGTTACATCTACGACGTCAACTCAGCTACTGATTACAGAAGCTTTGATACTTTAGGAAGATCGCTTGACTTCAATGTAAAACATTTATCTCTGTTCAAAACGTTCAAATACTATTTCAGATTCTGAAACACCTTGGAGAAATGGTTGCATCATGTAATCCGTATGCGCAATGCTATAAGCGCATGGACGAAATTTTGATGGAACAGGAGGCTCTTGGTTTCACGCGTGAGGTATGTATAACAATTTATGACCCAAATTGTTTTAAATTTTGTGCTTATAGATTTCTAAAATGCGTTTGAAGTTAATAGATGCTAAAGGTGTTGATCCACATTCGTTAACGTTTCATCCAAGTGTATATGAAGCACAACGTGTGGAAATATGATAGCTGTATATTACTCCTGCGATGCAGAGCAGCATATTCCGAAACGTGGATTTAAAATATACCCGCGATTAGATGATCACATTCCGTTTGAAATCAAACCTTATTGTCGAATGATAGATGCTCTTTGCTATCCTCTTATTCATGTTTACGGAGAAGATTCATGGCAACCAGGTTAATTTAAAAAATGCTTATCATTTTGTAACAGCTACATTTGCAGATATTGCTTATGTTACACCTCGGCCGTATATTGAAAGAATGGTCGAATTGAAAGAAAATCTGTTAAATGAAGATACAGAAATTGATTGGTCGTTTGAAAACGAACAAGAACATGTTTACCCTCAAGGCGTTGAAGAACAAATTGGAGAAATAGAAGAGTCTCTTATTCCTTTGCAGAGTCCATCAGTTCAATCTGATAGCGAAGAAACTGACAGCGATGAAGATCAACCGGAAACGTTTTCTAAGTATCACTACGAGGATCATGCTGAATTTGTTGGTCCCTCTACCGATATTGCTGAACCCATTCTCTTCCAGTCAAATTCCGTACGTTGAAGTTTAAAGGAACTCAACTTATTAAGGAATTTTTCAGAACATAATGCGTGAAACTTCAGCAAAACTTCACTGTGATGAAGAAGTTGTCTTTGTCGAACGTGATGGTGAAATCTATCCCGAAAGACGATTTGCCAATCATGAATCTGATAGCCGATTGTTAAGCGACCATTATCCAGATAGCGACAACGAAGAGGTTTTTTTAATTTTTACAAGCAAGATAATTTGTATCTCTTTTAGGAGAGTACCATTGAACGAGTATCACCCGGAGAAAGTCGAGACCAAGCGTTTGATGGAAAATTTACCAACTTATTGACATCAAATGATGATGACGATTTGGCTTCTTTAATCGCACCGCTTCTCGACAATGAAGCACTTGATTCGGATACGACAGAAATCGCTGTTGGAAGTGAACCAGGCCAATGCAAACGGAAGGTTGAAAACAATATTATGACAAAACATGACATGATTTTGTTTAGAAACGGAAAACGATATCCTTGCGGGAATATATTCTATTTCGTTGTCAACATCGTAAAGGATGGAGAAATCGAATCACTTCCACCCGTAAACTTGGTCAACTTTACATGATTGACATGTTAATGAGAATTGCCCAGCAAGTTGGTAAGGGTATCGAAGATCACTTCACCCAACATACCAAAACTACCAAGTAAGAAAAAATAATCTGGAACAAATGAAATTGCTCTTTTTAGGAAGGGTTTTCTTAATTACATGAACAATTTGGCTCTAAGACAAAATCGAAGAGTCGGAGCGATTTGCGTGGTTCCCCAGCATATACCCGGATCGCCGCGATACTTGCGTAATTTGTTCGAAAAGGCCGTTACGCTTTCTAACCAACTTGGTCATCCCGATTTGTTTATAACTTTTACGGCATCAAAAGATTGGAAGGAAATTAAGGTATTTTTTTTCCTTTCAATCTATTACTTTAAATGATTTATAGGAGAACATACCCAAAGGTTCAACTTATGCTGATCATCCTCATCTGGTTGCTGAAGTTTTCAAAAAAAAGCTTAATGAGTTTCTCAAAGATACTGTTGGAGTTCGACCAGAAGAAAACGCTTCAGAACGAAACGATAGACGCGAACGCGGTAAACGACGTGTTTTCAAAGGAGGTACTATTATTAACATTTACAATTCTAAATTAAAGTAATTCAGGATGTTTTCGGGACGTTGCGTGGTACGTCTATTCAATCGAATTCCAACAAAGAGGTCTTCCGCACGCTCACATTGTCATTAGTTTAACTGACGAGTGCAAACCAAAAACTCCAAAAGATATTGATTTTTAGCCCAAGGAGAACTTCCAATTGTTCCAAATCAAGATCATCCTGAATTTGATAGGTACCAGAAGCTATTTTGAATCAAAAACATTATATAATATTACAGAATTTCCAAGCTTCGTCAGCTTGTTGAAAGACATATGATTCATCGACCTTGCCTTGGCAACAATTCTTCGTACTGTCGCGTTAATTGCAAACCGTACTGGAAGTTGTGCTCAAAACGATTTCCAAAACCCTTTGAAAACTTCTCACGAATGGTAGATGATGATTACGCTATTCATCGGAGACCTGATAATGGAGAATGCTCGAGGTAACAATATTTTCAGCAAACATTTACATTAAATTTTTTCAGTAAAAACGCAGCTGCGACAAACCAGTATGTAGTTTCTTATAACGGCGAACTCCTTTATAAATATGAAAGTCATATCAATGTGGAAATTATTTCTAATTTGCACGTACTAAAATACTTGTACAAGTATTTATTCAAAGGTATTCACTCTTAACTACACGTGTCAGATCAATATATCAATTCTATTAGGTTTTAATCGCGCTCTTGTCGAAACAATCGAAAGAACTGCTATCGATAATGGATCAGCTCATGGCACAATTGGATCGATGACTGCTGATAATCATATACTTCTTCCAAAAGATGTAAAACTGCCGGATGGTATTATTGAAGATCGCAACAGAAAAGCCAAGAAGTTGCTCATTGAAACTATGGGCAAAACGTATACTTTTCGAATCAAAACATCGATAATTTTCAAATTTAGCCATGATGATAATGGTGAACCTATTTTGGTTTACAACGAGGTTCACATGATTGAAGATATGAGAGCAGCAACAAGCTGTGAAGCGGGTTGGCAGCAATCGAACTACGAAATGCACCATGAAAGCCACGTAGTTTCAACTAACTATGTGCATTTACCTGATGAAGAAGGGGTCATTGTGGAAGAAGGTTAACCAATGATTTTCTTATTAAGTTCATATGTGCTGTAAATTTAGGTCACGAGGAAGAACTCTTAAATCGCATAAACAATCAGGAGATTCCTTCAATGCTAAAGGCTTGGTTTAAAATTAACCAAAACCCTCCTGACAATGACAGTGCTGAACTTCTCAAAATGCTTACTTTTTGTGACTTGCCAAAACATTTTATTTACAATAGAAGAAGCGGCAATTGGAGACGCAAAATAATTAATGAAGACAGAATCATCAGTCGAATTAAAGGTAACCAATTCAACTTTTAAAAAAATAATTTGTTTTTCATTACAGCCGTACATCCCCGATATACCGAATTGTTCGCTGTTCGCTTGCTTGCTATGAACAAAAAGTTTATCACATCATTCGACGAACTTCGTACGGTAGATAACGTGATTTGCGAAAATTTTGTGGAAGCCGCCAAAGTAACATATGCGTTTATATGAAAAACGTTTATAACTTATTTTCCAGAAACTTCACTTGATGACGGATGAAAATGAATGGATTGACGCTATGAAAGAAGCCATCGATAAAGAATATCCTATTAACGTTCGTCGACAATTTGCATCAATTTTGGTTTTCTGTTGTCCCAAAGATCCGTTAAAGCTTTGGGAGCTGTTTAAGGTATTGTTGTATTTTAAAATGAAGCCGTAAAACAAACAATTTCAGACGGACATGTACGATAGAAATAAGAAACCCGAAGCGCAACGTCAAGCTCGAGCTCTCTACCACATCAGATCAATCTTACGCGCCCATAATCAAGATTTACGAACCTTCAATCTTCCAGGTTGAGAAAAGTGTTCATTACCAATTCAATTTAATTTTGTTTAGATGTAAATGAGGATGCATTACACATTGTGCAAGATGCTCCTCTTGATGATGATGGTTCCGACCATTTTCTTACAGCTACTGAAATGCATGAAAAAGCGGAGGCGACTAAAGCAGTATGCTTTTAATTTATTCTTCAATTATTGCAAGTTTTTTATAGCAATTAAACTTGGAACAACAAGAAGTTTTTCAAAACATCATGCAACGATACCACAGAAGATGACGGCCAGAGACTGTTTTTCCTCAATGGAAGTGGTGGCTGTGGAAAAACATTCCTATACAATACACTCTATTACAACTTCAGAGATATGCATAAGCATGTTCTTTGCGTTGCGCATACAGGTGTAGCGCCACTCTACTTTGCAATGGAGCTACTGTACACAGTACATTTGGTCTTCCTCTGTTAGTTGAACAAAAAATGGAATCTAAAATTGATTTGGCATCTAATAGAGGTAAGAAGTTAGCCTTACATTACGTATTAAATTTTTGCAATTTAGCGGAGCAATTGAAATCTGCTAAAGTAATATTATGGGACGAAGCGCCAATGACTGATAAGCGCATTTTCGCATGCATTGACCGTTTTCTTCGCGTTCTTCATCCTGATATCGATTCTCCCTTTGGAGGAGTTATGGTAATAGCTGGAGGAGATTGGAAGCAGATTCTACCTATAGTGCCTAATGTAAACTAAGCATATATTGCAAACAATTGTGAATGTTTGTTTTAGACTTTGGGAAATGGAGTTATCGATTATACATTGAAAAGATCCGCGTATTGGAGCATGTTTCAACAAATTCACTTAACTACCAATATGCGTGCTCGAGCAGATCCTGAATATGCAGCTTTGATTAAAGACATTGGAGAAGGAAACTTGCAAGATGAAAATGACACGGTTCCACTTCCTTCGCAATTAGTTGCATCATCGGAAGACGAAGTTAGTTCTATTACTGCATAGATCTTATTAACAATATACAAAATATTTAAGGTTCTAAATTTTGTTTTTCCGTTTGACGAAGATTGGACAAATCGTTCAATTCTTACGGTTAACAATAAGGACAGTTTGCGAATGAATGAAGAAGTTCTCGATCGTTTGCCAGGGAGCAAGAAAACGTATACAAGCATTGACTCTGCTACAGAAGAACGCTCTTTCATTTCTATTGAACCTGAAACATATCACAAGGAAACTCCAAGTGGCCTCTCTCCTCATATTTTGAATTTGAAGGAAGGATGTGAAGTTATGCTACTTCGCAATTTGAATGTAGCTACAGGTCTCTGCAATGGAACCCGCTTAAAAGTGGACAAGATGTTTGAAAACGTATGATTTGTTCACTTCAATAATCTTCCAATATGCTATGATTTAGTACGTAAGATGTATTCCGGTAACAAAAGGCGAACGAACTGCAGACGTAGTATGTATCCATCGAATTCCCATGACTTCAACGACAGATCCTGAGAAAGTGTTGCAATTCACTCGTCTTCAGTTTCCCCTTCGTCTTTCGTACGCTTTGACAACTAACAAGTCTCAAGGACAGACGCTGCAGAAAGTCGGATTAATGCTAAAAGAACCAGTCTTCACCCATGGCCAACTTTATGTCGCTTTAAGTCGCGTCCACTGCAGCGATGACATTAAAGTCTTCAATCACGATAGAAGCATGAATGCTTCTAATACCAGAGTTCATAATGTTGTGTATAAAGAAATCTTGTCCTAATTCAGTGGTGCTTTGTTTTTCATTTCTGTGAGTAAATTATTTTTACCTTATTAATTTGTCTTACTTCGTTTAATTTCAAATATTTGTTAATTTTTCAGTAGTATTGATTAATAGTAGTATTATGGAACTACTAAAGGACAATTTATATTCAAAATCACTTTTTTCTGGGTAGAAACCACACTTCTTTTTTAGACCAAATTTGGAGCGTTCGGTTTCAAATTTACTTTGTTTGGCCAGCTTTTATTTTCATATGTTTTCCATTTTTCTTTTTCTGCATTTTGTTTTTTGAATTTTCGTTGGTTTTCCACGTTTTCTTCGTTTTTCCTTCATTTTTTCCTAATCTTCCAGGTTTTTCTCCGTTTTTCCTCTTTTTTTCCTTTTCGTTCCATTCTTTTCCTATTCTTCTCCTATCCTAATATTCTCATCTCCATATTTAATCCCCAATTGGTCCTAGTCCACCAATTCTAATATACAAACCGACATTGAGGTTTTTGTCTGTCTGTATGTCACGCAACTTCGACCTTCCGCTGAAGCGTGCAAACGATCTGATTCGTGGGTTACGTCTCTCCTATGCCCAAACCGTGATTGACGAGATGGTCAAAATCGAACCAACTATTGGGCTCCCACAACGATTTTCCTGATTCGTCACTTTTCGAGTCGAAAATCGTGCGAACGCTTCCAGACGTGTTCTGTTGCGTGTTCACGGTTGGTGCAGGCTGAATTACACCTTTTTGGCTCCCGAAGCGATTTTTCTGATTTGTCAATTTTGAATCTAAAATTCTTCCGACTGCCTCTAAACATGGTGTAGTGATATCTTTGACGTGTGTGCAGGCGGGTTATGAAAGTTTTTCGAGTCTGGAGTCTGGCTCCCGGAACGATTTTCCTGATTGGTCAATTAAAATTCATGCGAGCTGCGTTAAACCTCATACCGACCATTAATAAGCCAGGTGGGATTGGTTCACAGTATTTTCCGAAACCGTGAGATTGCTTGCGGCAATTTTCCTGGACGGGTGCACTAATGAACCAGATGTGGTACCCGTAAGGTCGTTGGTGGGATTGTTCCCAGAAATACGTCCAATTCAAAATGCAATATTTGGGTCAATCAAAGGGAACCTGAATCGGTTGAAACCGGAAACCTCTTGCAATCTTGCAAACGTTCCAGGAAACGTACCCCCAAATTGGAAACGTTCAATCCGTTGGCGGAATTCCACCAGAATTGATAATGTAAAATTTCTGTCTTTTCTTTGAGAGAGTAATTGAGCGTGCAAACCGGGTCCCCGATTGATCTACGATTAATCCAGGATTGAAACCGGGATACCCAATCGGTCCAAGATCGATCAAGAATCCATCCAGACTTGGAACCGGGGAACCGGTCCAATATCGATCAATGGATCCATCTACAGTTGGAACCGGGATATCCAATCGGTCCAAGATCGATCAATGGATCCATCTACAGTTGGAACCGGGATACCCAATCGGTCCAAGATCGATCAAAGATCCATCTACAGTTGGAACCGGGATACCCAATCGGTCCAAGATCGATCAAAGATCCATCTACAGTTGGAACCGGGATACCCAATCGGTCCAAGATCGATCAAAGATCCATCCACAGTTGGAACCGGGATACCCAATCGGTCCAAGATCGATCAAAGATCCATCTACAGTTGGAACCGGGATACCCAATCGGTCCAAGATCGATCAAAGATCCATCTACAGTTGGAACCGGGTACCCAATCGGTCCAAGATCGATCAAAGATCCATCTACAGTTGGAACCGGGATACCCAATCGGTCCAAGATCGATCAAAGATCCATCTACAGTTGGAACCGGGATACCCAATCGGTCCAAGATCGATCAATGGATCCATCTACAGTTGGAACCGGGATACCCAATCGGTCCAAGATCGATCAAAGATCCATCTACAGTTGAACCGGGATACCCAATCGGTCCAAGATCGATCAAAGATCCATCCACAGTTGGAACCGGGATACCCAATCGGTCCAAGATCGATCAAAGATCCATCCACAGTTGGAACCGGGATACCCAATCGGTCCAAGATCGATCAAAGATCCATCTACAGTTGGAACCGGGATACCCAATCGTCCAAGATCGATCAAAGATCCATCTACAGTTGGAACCGGGATACCCAATCGGTCCAAGATCGATCAAAGATCCATCTACAGTTGGAACCGGGATACCCAATCGGTCAAGATCGATCAAAGATCCATCCACAGTTGGAACCGGGATACCCAATCGATTTTCGTAAAAATTTGAATTTCGTTCAATTTTTCTCACTTTTTCGTGATTTTTCTTAGTTTTTCCTGTTTTTCTCTTGCCTAAACCTTATTTAAACTTCTCCTCTTCCTAAATTGATCCAGAATTGGTCCTAGTAATCCTTTATATAATTACGTATTATGCCACGTATCACTGGTACGTGGCGGCAGCGACGGACCGAATGTGCGAATTTCACTGTCCGGCGCGCAGGACAGACGAAAAGCGTTACGCATGTGTCTGCATTGGTCTCTGTTAATATAAAAAGGATTTCGCTGAACTTTTTAGTTGTTCACGTTGCCCGGGAATGTGTGGAAATCGTCCGCGATACGTTTCCTCCGCTTGGAACCCTACTGCGGAACGAGACAGGAGGAGTGTGTTTGGCTTCGTCCCCGGCGCGTCAAAATGATCCTTCCCAGACAGCTCCCTGATCAGCGAGACATCCGTTCTGTCTGGTTCCGCAGGGGGTACTTTTTTATGTAACCCTGTATGACCCGATGCGGCTTGTCGCTTGTTTCGCTCGTTGACTTTACAGTTATTTCCATTGAATTTTCCAGAATTGTAGCGCGTTTGTGCAAATAATGAAGGAAGAAGAACGACTCAACAAAGGAGGAGAAGGCATTGAAGTTGTGGACGGAAACATGGTAGGAGAGAACGAAATCGCGGAAGGAGAAGGCGGAAGCATTCAAGGAGATGAAAGAAGCTCGGATGGAGAAGAACGCATGGAACGAGAAGAAGGAAACTTGAAACGAATATTCACAGGAATGTATTTTGTGCTGACGACAGCCAGGAGAGAGGGAGGTATTAGTGGAATATCAATCATGTTTATTTGCCCGAATGCTCTTCAGATAAAGACTATGAATACCTGGATAAGGACGAAGTGGGAGAGGTTATTTCGACGTTGGGTGGAAGAGTCATTAGAGATTTAATGGTATTTCACACTTCAAGCTACTTGATCTAATTTGTATGTTTCAGACCATTGATAGGCGTTGTGAACTCATGTTGATTTCGGAAGATGCGTACAAAACGGCCAAGTACCTGAGCGCTCTAGTTCTGGGAGTTCCTTGTGTCCACTTCGAGTGGATCAGACAGTGCATATTGTCGGGTGACTTTTTGGACTACCGGAAATACCTTCTTCCTGCTGGCATCGATATTGTTACTGGCCAATCAGTCAAATGGTATGCTTACTAAACTCTGCTCAGATTAGCTTTTTGAGTTTAGGCACGGCAAGGTTAGTCTGCTTCAAGAAAAAACGATGTACATTTGTGGGTCGAAGGAAAAGGAAGTCAAAGGCCGTATCAAAAAAGCGTTTAACGCTACCTGGAGCACGATGACAAGAGCCATGGGAGCCGAGCTCCTAGAGACTCTACCGAATGACCCAAGTAGGAATGAGTGTTTTTAAATGCTAACAATACGTACATTCTCAGCCGGAATCTTTTGTGTGGTCACGGACGGACAAGATTGTCCAGAGATGATATCGAAGGCCCTTCAATTGCAAGTACCCCTTGTCACAGCCGAGTGGCTAATCGGGTGCCTAATCCGAGGCGATGTTGTTGATTTCGACGCCCACCCGAAGTTCAGATACGGAAATGGAGAGGGAGTCGAGCAGAAGTGAAATCAGCTCTTGCTTTCCGTTTGATTTGATTAGCATATCTCTGTATCTCATATTATTGTATCTCAACTAACATTTCCAGGGCCGATTCACACTCTAGGGTAAAAAGTCCTGTTTGGTGTTTCCAGCTTGTATTGTACTTTTCCATATTTAGCTTTAAGTCCTTGAAATTATCCACATCTCTTGTCCTCAGTCCACATACTATCCATATGAAACTTGTTCTATGTGTGTTTCTCAGCAAATGTTTATTAATTTTCATGTAACTTGATAACAATAAATTTCTGATATAAACGTTGTTTAAGTTGAAGTAGCCCAAAAACTGTGTAACTGTTTTTTCTAAAACTGGTTTTTTTTACTTTTTTACTTACAGAGTTTTTAACTTGTTGGTGAAGCTTTTCCATTTATAAGCACCACTGAAAACAATTCTTTAACAGCCATGCGATCCCTTCCAATATGTGTTAAGCATTCATCTTGGGAAAGAAGCCAGTAGCGTAAGCACATTGATAAGGTGTGCACTGTGTCAACAGAACTAAAACCCTCCGTAAACACAAGCAGGCCGCGTTTAGCTGCTCACTCGCTGTTGGCGGCGAGTGGCACCGGCGCCAATGCAAGGTGACGTCACAAAGATACTTCCTGAGCGATCAGGGTGAGGTTACGGTAGGTCGGGTCGTTGTTTGCAAATGCGCACCGAGTTCGATTGCTTATTTTGCTCCATTCTTCTCAAATTTCCGGTTTTTCGCGTTGAATCGCTGGTCTGTTGTGCGGTGAAATGGACAATACGCAATTTAAGACTGTTTTCTGTTTCAGACAAGCGTTATACAAGGATGAGCGACGACGTTGAAGAGCAGATGCGTCAGTGCCACATTGAGGAAGTCACGGCCGCGGAAAGCGACGAAATGAGCCAGAAGCGGAAATTCAGCATGGAGGACTCGCATCCGGATTTTTCGCTGGAAGAATTTCTGGAGGTTCACCAGCAGCAACTGCAGGCGGCTGCCATTCCTAGCCACTTCTGGCCTGCTATCTATTATAAGCTGGAAAAGAAGGTAAAAACGCTGTGCAACTTTGGGCAGATTCTAATTATAAGCTTTTTAAAATGGAAAAATGGTCAATAATGACCACTTTTATTTTGACGCAATTTCTGAGATTATTTCGATCACTTTGATCGAAACCAACCCGTGTGTCACCCTTGGTGGCTATTGCTCGACAATACCAACGTTGTTCATCACACAGCAAAGTCGGTTATTGTCGATATGTATTAACAAAAGCCTTTTTAATCTTTTGTGAGAATTTTGGACAATTTACGCTATTTTAAATGCTTTTAGAACTTGGAAATTGCAATTTTTGTTTATTCTGCTAACTTTGAGCTGTACAAAGGGTCGTTTCTAAGTTTTTCAAATTTAACTCTTTCAATAATAAAAAAAGATGTAACCACTGTTATTTTAGGTCTACGATGCTGGATCCTCCTTCGAAATGGTATGTGAAGATGGAGCCGCCGCATTCAAGTGCCATGCTAGAGCGACCTGCGATATTGACCCATCGGATATGAGCTGGTGAGAACAGCAGTTGCAGTCATTTCTAAAATTGCTCTTTTAGCGTATATCTCCTGGACCACGCTCTGACCTTCAAGCCCAAGACTCTCCGTTATTGTCTCCGTCAGCTCCCCGGTGAGCTGAAACGTTGGAAGGAACATTTTGGAATCAATGGAGCGACCGTTACTGAGAGAGAAGAGGACGAAGACAGCGTGGATGAATTCATTTGCGATGAGAAGACCGAACAAGTGCTGAATGCTGTTGACACCTCCGGAGAAGAGCCTATCGAGTGCAAAACTGTAAAGGACTTGGAAGCTGAAGAAGCCAACCTAGCGCAGTCGCCCAGCGAAGGAAGCAGCATTTACGAAATGTCAAAGAAGGATGACGACGACGTGATCACTAAACTGATGGAAGTCATTTGGAAGAAGGCTCAGACTTATAGTGTCCGTATGAGAACCAAGGTAAGGTTAAATTGGACAGAAAAGTGTTTTTGATTGATGAATTTGTAGGAATACGGTGAAGAAGACACTCCCGTTTGGTATCTCATGGACGAGTTCGGTATGAGCATTGGCCACTCGCTGGAACCTAACTTCCGTGCTGTTCCCTTCTACTACACGTTTGATGGCAACGCTTACAGCTTGCTTTTCCCTGTCAAGGCTGTCAAGAGTGGAGGTAAGAGAAATACTTCGTTTACTAACCATGAGACAGGAGAGACTACCATGTACATAGCCTAACGCCTGCATCACAACCTATCATGACAGAATAAACATTTAGAAGACTCAATTTTTTAAGTGCTTTATGTTTTCAGAATTTATCGACCGCAATTACATCGAAGGCAAGACATTCGTGGCTCATCCCGAATGGAAGGACGCTCTCCTCCACCCATGGGAGCCTCTAGACCTCAGCGAGGTCTTTATTCCTCGGGTCGTTTACAGAGACGACTACTACAAGGTAGACGCTTTTTGTCTACTCAAATTTGTAATTTTAAAATTTGTAGATTGGCCGACAAAACGATCAATTGCCTGAGAAAGTCGTTGAGCGTCACTCCTTCAAGTCTACCGACACTTTGAAAATCTTTGCTGACGACATCCAACTAATCGAAAAGCTCAAGAAAATCAAGTATGAGCTCGTAGACTTGATTGAGGAAGCCGATGTCATCTGGCTGCGCAACCATTTTTACAACTACAAGTAAAACACATTGGCATGACTATTTATGCACGATTTACATGATTTCAGGGACCTTGCCAACGTTAACCCACGTGCCCTGGTCAACCAGTTTCCTTGTGAGAACCTGCTGACTGTCAAGGATCTGTTTGCTGCGTGCATCCTGTCTTCGCCTCATGGAAAATCGTTCGATGACAAGACTTTGGAATATGAACCAGCTTGGCTTCCGACCACTTTCAACCTGGAAATGGAGCTGCCCGCGTTTGTCTCGCATTTCCAAAAGCGTGAGAAAAAGTAAGTCACAAACAAATACAAAATAGAGTAGGGAACATATGCTTAAACTTGAAGATGCTCAAGATTTTGAAGATCTGCGCAAAGTTCAAAAGTCAGTTTTTTTCGTTGGATACAGTATGATTTTTAGCTCAATTTGAATTGTAGCTTAGACTGAATTTAGACTCCACATTTGTATTGCTTTTGCATTTGTTATTGAATATTTAGAAAGTGTGCTTTTAGTTCAAAGTACAGCTTAAGCATTAGCTTAGACAAAAAAATAAAAATGTTTTCAGAATTTCGAATAAACTTGGTTCAACCGAGTTACGTGTAACCTCTTTGAGTAAACCAAACAATTAAAAAAACGTTACTTTTCAGAGGTCTCGACAACACCTGGATCATCAAGCCGTGGAACCTCGCTCGAGGTTTGGACATGAACGTATCAGACAATCTGGATTTTATTATCCGATCTATTGAAAGCGGACCAAAGGTAAACTGTACCTTTAAATTCATTTAGCCATTACCAAATTCAAGATTGCTTGCAAGTACATCGAGCGACCTCTGCTCATCACCCGTCCTGACAATGGCAACAACGTCAAGTTTGATCTTCGCTACATTGTCTTCTTGCGTTCTGTTGATCCTCTTGACGTCTGTCTTTACAAGAACTTCTGGATTCGATTCGGCATCAAGTCAGTTACAAATTTATTATATGTTTTTTGAAGATTTTGTGGTTACAGGGAGTTCAGTCTCCTGCACCTTGATTGCAACGATACCCACTTCACGGTCCACAACTACGGAAAAGCCAACAAGGTCTACCAAATGACTTGCCACACGTTTATGACACTTGTAGAAAATCATTATCCTCAGCTGAAATGGATTGAAGTGCAGAAGAAGATCAATGGCGTTATTAAGGGAGTCTTTCAGCTTCTTGCTGAGTAAGTTCGAAAAAAGTTTGAAGTGAAGCATTGAATACGTTTTTAGGAACCCACGTCCAACTAACATTGTTCACGACAACCAATCCCGTGCCATGTACGGACTCGATATGATGCTGAAGTGGAACGGTAAGTGCGATTTTATAGGTTAGCTTAGTGGTCAGCGTGTTTGGCTGCCAGTCCAGAGGTCGAATCCAACGTTGACCCACAATTTTAAGTTTTCATTTTGTTTTTGACATACTTGTTTTTTTAGATGCTGAAGAAACAGACCTTGGCGTCTCCTTTATCGAAGCCAACTTCATGCCCGACTGCATCCGTGCCTGCGAGTACTACCCTGACTTCGCTGACACCGTCTTCCAGACTCTCTTCACCGACGAACCTCTATCTGACCAAGTCGAGAAGCTCTAAGCGTATTATTTGTGTAACCAATCTTATGGTCTCATTTATCACTACACACTACCGTAGTTATCTCTGTCCTTGTTAGCTCTATTCCTGTTGTCTGTTGCGAATATGAATCCTCTATTTATCAACCGCTTTTTCACTGGTTTTCAGCAAAATGTGTCTTTAAGCTCGGCTGAAATGCGATTTTTCTTGTTATGTGTGGTCCTAAGTAGTTTGTGGATTTCCGGTCATGTGTTACGGTTATGTGATTCCCGGTCATGTAATCACCTCTATAATAACAGAATGCAATGTTTGTTTTCCATCCGACAAAATTTTTAAGTCATCAGAAACATCACACAATACAAAGGACTTTACAGGAACTCGAACGGGACTGATCCTCCGTGCGTTGCTGTTATGATCTGAGTTGCTCGAGTCTTGGCTATGCCAAAACTAAGCTCAGATTTTTGGTACCAGTCAGCCTGAGATCTGTCACGCAATGCAGCACGGTTTCAAGCAAAAAGCAAATGCCTTATCAAAATTTTAGAAAGTAAGCTTAAGCAAATTTGCTTTAATGCTCAAACACCACCATCTCGTGATCTCCGCTGCAAATCAACTGAAAGAACGCATTTGCATATGTTTCTTTTGCAGCCTAATCGACATTTCCAATCTGCCGCCTGCCACAGTCATGGGAGCGGCATTCACATTCCGTCGCTTGTTGCACTTGCTTCAAGCGTCTGCGTGATGTCCACAGTGAATCACGGCTTCAAAGACGAACACGCCTCGCGAATTCTTGCGCAATGGTTGCTGGTTCGCCTCGCGAATTCAAAGCCAAATGGCAGCATGTGGCTTTTTAAAAGGTCACTTAAGACGTGTGTGCTCATTTTGTAAATTTGGTGCGTCTACAGCCATTGCTCATTGCCAATACGCTCAAAATTTAAGAGAGACCGTCTTTGCTTTGACTTAGGCTTTTCTATGTTGTTCCGCTGTGTTGTGTCAATGTTTGCCCATGTTCCGTGAAGCGAACGATTTTGAGGCGACTTTTTTTGTTAAAGCGGTTTTTGTGTTTTTGTTGCTCGCATAGTCGTAAACAAAAATCCATCTTAATGTTTGACATTTTAAATGCCTTCTCAAAGCCATTTTTAGCTTTGTAGAAATTCTAAAATTTATACTTATCAAACCTTGAAAAATTATCGTTACAACTTGCAAATTTTTAATTTTCAAGCTAGTCTCGTCAACTTTACTTTAGAAAAAGCATTTACTAATTCTCAATTAATAAGAAAAACAAACACCAAAAAAACCATTGGATACGTACAGTAGATTGAAAGTTTAAACTTTTTGGCTTGAGAAATTTGATTTTTGGCTTATGTAACAGATTTCAAAACAAGCTGCAATCAATTCGTCTTTTCTAATCTTTTCTACGATTATTTTTAGATGAGCTGTTTTTTTCTAGATTTCCTTTTCCTCCACATTAGCAAAATTAAAAAATCCAGTTTATACGCTTATTTTCCCATGAAATCCTCTTTTATTCCGTTTCCCATGTTATTCCAAGGCATTTCATCTTCTGCGGTTTCACCCACCGAATTGCCCGATGGTGGTTATGTCGCAACAATGGGGAATGAAACTTATCATCCGCCTTTTACGACATAATAAAAAGGGAAAACGTCACCGCGGTCGACGCCATACCGAGGCTGACCCTAACCAGTGAGGGGTTTACCTATCACAATAAAGAGGCGCTCCCGACGGGCTTTGGATTTGTGAAAGTGACCGGCGACGCGCGACACATTCACATTTCTTGATTTGACGTCCTTTGCCACAGTCGTCGCTGTCGCTGAGATAATGCCCCCAAATCTCGTATGCACACGGAGTACACACCTCTCTCTCTCCCGCTCGCCACTGCTCGTCTCTGCCAACTGCTGCTGACCATTGGCTGTCGTTCCCAATCAGTCGATCGCGCGTGCGCGACCAGGCTACACGCCGAACAGTGGACGAGCAGCGACTTATGCGCTAGTCGTCAGCGCGCGCGAGTTTGTCTCATCTGTCAACTGTCTTAATTGGGCGAAGTTGTTACTATATTACGGTTTTGGTCATTTAGGGCCCGTCACCACTTTGCATCTCGCCCCTGCTGACAAATATGGCTAACCACGGCCCGAGCTATGGACTTAGCCGTGAATTGGAGAAGAAGGTAGAACTTAAGGGTTTTAAACCTTTTTCAGTCATTTACTGTTGTAGAACATTGCAAGATTTAATCTCGGAGAGGCTCAAGAGGTGCTGGGATGGATCGAGCAAGTGACAGGAATTCAGTTTGAGAAGGATCCGGCCACGATTGAGACTTCTCATGATATGTCAGAAATGCTAAAGGATGGAGTCCAGTTGTGCATGTAAGCTACTTTTCAGAAGAGAATTTACTCTGAAAACGTTGTTTACAGGATGATGAACAACATCACCAAAAACCCCAAGACGGTCCGCTTCCACGTCAATGCCCTTCCACAAGGTTAGCACGTAATATAACCTTTACGCCCAAATTTTTATTCTTTTCTGAAGAAAAACAATTAAAAATACAAAATTTTCAGCTTAAAAGGAGCTTATGTACACCCTTTAGGAGTTGTAGGAACTGTGTTATTTGGTGTAACGGTTAGCATTGCTGTCAATCGCACAAAAAGTCATTGGTTCAATTCCCTTAACAGTCTATTAATTCTTATGCGACTTTGAGTTTTTTCTTCCACCCCTGTCATTTTTCATTGTTTTTCATTGCTGGTTATATGGTTTACTCCACATTGAATCACGTTAATTTGGAATTCCAAAAGTATCAAGCAGCCCTTTTTTCCACTTCTTGTTAAGACAAATCGACTGACCTCAGAGCAATTAAGTTTCTCATGACGACCTTCAAAAAACGTTGATTGAGCACTTTCAGATGGAGAACATTTCCAACTTCCTCGACGCAATTAAGACCTACGGAGTGGCTGAAATCTCCTGTTTCCAGACAGTCGATCTTTACGAGAACAAGCAGGGCTACAAAGTGATTGAATGTCTCCGCTCGTTGGCTGCTGTGGTAAGTTTTTTAATACTAAAATTAACGTTTTTTTATGTTGCTGACTTGAACACAATGACCGCACAGCGCCCCACCCTTTTGGGATCAATCCCAAAATTGTGACACATTGCGTAGATTTGCGACATGGAGAGACATTGGGTTTCGACTTTGCGCAATTGTTTATCTGAACCTGTGAGCGTAAACGAGAGGAACACACACGCAAGTCGAGCGCCAGCGACGGGCAAGTTTGACCTCGATATGGAAATGTTAATCTTTTGAAGACGGAATTGTTGAAATAGAGGCG
The DNA here is from genome assembly GCA_000757645.3 of Steinernema carpocapsae. NCBI lineage: Eukaryota > Metazoa > Nematoda > Chromadorea > Rhabditida > Steinernematidae > Steinernema > Steinernema carpocapsae. Next base: position 659,599 of record CM016762.1, read on the forward strand.
CAGCAGATTTATGACGATAATCACGTCATGGGCGCGTGTGTGACCACTAAAAACGACGACACGAGCGTGTTGATCTGATGGACACGATAGCTTAAAAAAATGTTTGTTTTTAGGCGCAAAGCAAGAAGGCAGATGTTCCGTTCCCGAGCTGGGCCGTCAAGATCGCTTCGAGCAAGCCGCGTCAGTTCTCGGAGTCCGTGATTCGACAGGGAGAGATGGTCATTCCTCTTCAGTACGGAACCAACAAGTGCGCCTCGCAGAAGGGCATGACTCCTTATGGACTCTCCAGACAGATCAAGCCTGATGGACTTGCTCATAACAGCCAATACTGAATGCTATAAGAAGAGAGAGAGTTAAGATGATGAATTTACATGTATGTATGTATCTAAGGTTTATTTATTTTTGCTTTATTAATAAAGTGTTTTAAAGCAGAACAAATCAAGCCGATGTAAGCAAACAGGTCATAGATGTCAGAAAAACATAATAGCACTTCAGTTTGCTGTTATCTGCACGCATTTTTGAAAATATTTGGCGTGTGTTCTTGAAAGAAAAACAACCTTTCGACGACTAACCATTGATATTTATGGTCGTTGGTGTCGATACATATTTCTACGGTTCGGCTTCACACATTTAAACCAAAACCATTTCCCGCTTGTTACGGAATCGCGTCATGTTTGAATCATTCATTGCCTGCCGTTGTGAAAAGCTTATTGTAAGAATGCCTCAGGTCATGCATTCATATGAACACGATCTAACCGACCTTTGAAGATTTACTGTTCTTGTATTCTAGACGCGTTAGTTCAACGTGTTTTTGAGTTGCTATTTCAGGTAGACTTGCCAATATGGCAGAATTAGTCGCTTTAAAATTGGCCGGTGTGAGAAGCATCGACGACCAGCCCCATGTCATCAAATTTTTGAAGCCGTTGACCATTATTCAATATTTGAATGGAACAGGCAAAACGGTCAGTTATTTTTTGTTTAAATTGATCAGTCTTTCCATTGATTTACAGACCTTAATTGAAGCTTCAAACTACATTACAACTGGATCTCTCCCAACAGGTGGTTTGCAGGCATTTGTCCACAACACAGCGGTAAATACCAACTTTATAAGCTATTAGCCGACTGAAATGTGCATAGATCGCTAATAAGAAACGTGTAGACGCTTCTGTTATGCTTGTCTTCAACGATTCCTCTGGCGTCGAGTCAACAAAGGAACTGACATTCAAACTATCAAGATCAAATCGAGCACCGTCAACGCCTCTGAAGACAAGGGTAAATACGAATATTTCGTTATGATGACCGTCGAGTCGGTTGAAGTAGAGATGAGAGACCACTGCAGTGCAGGCCAAGAGGTATTCAGAATTGTAATTTTGTTGTCAATCTAACTTTTGTGTTTTAGGTGTTAGCGTCAATTTTGATTCGCATCGCCTTGGCCGCCGTTTTTGCTGAAAGATGCTCAATCCTCGCCTTAGACGAACCTAGAACAAATCTTAATGTTGATAAGGTAAAGCCTAAAAAATTTTGAAATCAAAAGCTACGTTAATTTAGGTTGAAACACTTGCTGAAATGCTCGTAGACCTGATCAAAATTAGAATCATGGACTCTCAACACAAGAACGGTTTTCAACTTATTTTTATCACTCATGATCTAAGGCTGGTGGAGCACCTCTACCGAGATTGCAAACCGGAATTCGTCTATGGACTTACATAAGATGCGTTTGGTGTGCCCAAGATCAAACAACATAAGCATTTCGACCACAATCTTTGACTTATATTGTTAATTATAAAGTTACAAATTGTCTATCTTTCAAAATTACAAAGTCCATCAAGTTTATGCCTTTTCTTAGCGTCAAACACTTCTTTGTATTTTGTTTTTTTTCAGCTTAACTATTGAAGCTGTTTGCTTTGCAAAAAAATAGGAAGCTAAGAATAATGCAGTCTTAACAAAAAGACATTCCCAAGTGTGAATCACAAATCATGCTGAAAATAGGTGAGCAGGTAGATCTTGATACCCTAAAAGCTCATGTCTAGATTGAAAAACTGCCATACAAAATGTCAAACCGACCGGTCAGTTTCCAAGCTCAAAGGACCTGTTTTCTTAAGTTAGGCGTGGTCATTCGAGCTTACTGTCTGCTTACCGGTCGGTTTTGCAAATTTAGATCTGTCCTTATAAGCACTTTACATCTCGCATTGGCAGGCAAAACCTACATTTTTCGGAATCGCAGTATCGAGATCTACCTGCTCACCAATTTTCAGCTTGATTTCTGATTGTGTAAAAATGTTCGGGAACGTTCCCTTGTAAGTGAATAAAAACAGGTGGGACTTAAAGGAAATTGCGAATAGAGACATGGGAAAATGATCCCAGCTAATCGAAGAAGCCACCACGACGAATAAAGATCTTCAAGTCAGTCTTTATTCGCAAGGTAACCTGGTCGGCTAACCGAACAAGCCAGTGAAATGAAGGCGGTGAGACTTGAGACGTGAATAGGTACCGTAATCCGAATGTCGCAATTACAGATACAAGTATATTCTAACAATGTATCAGAACTGCGGCACTCAGACTAAGACAGAACACTGTGAATAAGGGTGAGGGGCAAGGTAAGTTCAGGATTGCTTGTCTCGATTGAGAAACTCAGCATATCCAAATTAGAACTTAAGAAATAACAAGGCCAGACGGCCAGCCTTCTACCACTTATCTAGATCTTCCAAACTGTCCAGAAAAATGGAGGAAAACTGGTCGGCTAACCGAGCGGATCTACCAGAACTGAAATAGCCAGATTCGATGCACTGACGTTACCTCAATCTGCGCATCTCTAGTTCCTGACCAATTCTGAAAAGGCTTGAAAACTAGAGAAGCGCTGACAACCGTAAGAAGCAGATACTGTGATGCAGCAATTCATTATCTGCTAGACGGGGTAAGTTATAGACGAGTGGTGCAGAATCACGTTTGAAGACTGAAGCAGGAATACAGGCAGCTACAAATAGTTGAAGGTGGAGCGTGTGGGTTCAAGGCAACTCTGAGAGGTGACAGGCAGCTACACACGGCTGAGGGTTGAAGGAATGGGGTCGGTAGAAATGACAGGGATTCTGACGACAAGAGGGGGATCTGGGTAAAGGGTGATGGTAGAACACTGGATACTAAGATTCTGATGCCGCTGAGGGTCTTTTGTAAACCCAAATCGAGGAGGAGTCGTAACCTGCGGCGACCGAAGCGGCGCATGTGGACAGCGGTCAGACGATGATTATGCGATGGGAACGGGTTTGCAGGGATCAAGTCGGCGACTGCCCTTTATGCTTCACCGCTGCGTGAGTCAAGCGCCTCTGCAACACTGCCGAAGCCGGAAAGACGAGACAGTTCCTTGCACTTAACGATGACCAGCACTGAATAAATTAGTCCTCCGACCAGTCACTCGTTTTGCAAGTAATGGACTTCGCTCCCGAGAATCTGCAAGTGCTGCTGACGGAACGCTTCTTTTGCGACTAGACGGACTTAATGGACTTGGCGCCGGCGGCTCACCAAATGCAGGAAAAAAGCGAAAACGGTTCGATTAAATGACGACCCTTCGATCCTCAACAATATTTTTAGATTTTGGTTTTTCCAACATAGCGTATTGGACCTAAGATAAAAGAGGTGTGATCTGTTGAACCGTCTTATTCCAAGATTTCTCAAACATTTACAAGTTTATGCTTGCGAATGAACGAAGAAGCTCGGAATCATGCAACCCAGAGTGATTAAGACGTTTAAGAAGAGTTTGGTATAGGGTCATGGCGTAATGATGGCAGCTAACAGAAGAGATATCGTTTACGCCCATAGATTTAGAAACCTGTCTAAAAGCACAACAGAAGCTTGTTCGGCAACCATACTAGCTGGGAAAAATACGATGACGGGAACTAGGAACACTGGTTAGATATCCCACCGTATTCGGAGTGTCTGTAGAAATACGCACTTCAATTGACAGTTTGCTTGTTTACACAAGCACATAAATAGGTGATAAAAATAGATTTGCACAGCTTCGAGTCGTTAAAGCTGCTTGGTCTGCCGTATTCAGAGGTTCCCTGCTCATTAACATTTTGGTACTTTGCAAATGAACAAGGAAACTCAGAATAATGAAGTCCAGAGTTAACAGACACGTTGGATTTATAAGGAGTTCGGAATATCAACTATGGGAAATGATCTCGGCTAACCGAAGAAGTCAACCAAGGCGAGTAAAGATCTTCAAATCAATCTTTGTTTTTCAAGGTAATCTGGTCGGTTAGCGGAGCTTGCCAGCGGACATAGGAAGACGGGACTTGGTGTACAGATCAGATAGGCCTACCGTATTCTAAATGTCTGTATCGAGATGCATTGATTTACACACTGCATCTCTTCACAGGCACTTAGAATAAAGCAGAACACAGTGAATAAGAGAACTCTGGGACCAAGACGAAGTAAAAATCATTGGCTTTCTGAGCTACATGAACGTTTTCAGCTAAGCGACCTGCCTTCCTCCGCATTTCTAGATCTCAAAATCAGTCCAGAAACGTAGGGGAAGACTGGTCGACTAGTCGATCTAGCCACGGTAGCTCAAAGCCGACAAGCTTGTTGTATCTAGGCGAATCGATCAACCTTATTAAGCCATCTCTGACATTACAATCTGTCAGGAGAGGCAAAAGAAAGTTGAACGGCTAGCCGAGAAAGCTGTCGGGACACAGGACCTAAGGACAATATATTGCAGGGGAAGGAATCAGAGCATTTGCCGGCTGCAAGACCGGTATCAACTTAAATTTAAGATCTTTCCATTAGCCAGTAAGCTTAAGAGAAGACTGGTCGGCCAACTCAGCTAGCCAGGGTTTCCTAGTCAGTCAAATGGCATGCGGTAATCAGCAAACCCCTTGTGTAAACCAAGTTTTTTTACAGGTTTACAACAAAAGGATGGCCAATCACAGCAGCCGGAATATGAATAAAATTTAGAGGTCTGTTTTTCAACTAAACTACCGGCCCTGTTTTACACCACAAGAACTCCCAATCAGTCTAAAGGCGTTAAACAGCGCGGGTCGGCTAGCCGAGCAAGCCGAGAGAAAACTAGACCTAAGAGGAAACAAGGCTGAGCTTTGGTCCCATATCAATCTGTGTTAAGCATACCACTTCTGGCTTCAAGATTTGAAAACTAAAGACACACTGATTACTGTAAGCACTAAGCAAAAAGGACATGACTGTTTTGTCTACTAGGGAGGTGAGAGAGGCAGCCAGCCACATACAGCTGATGGTCGAGGGAGTGGAGGTCGGCAGAGACGTCACGGATTCTGACGACAAGAGTAGGATCTGAGAGAATACTGGACAACACAGGATATTGAAAACTGTTTTGTCGATGGATGTCTTTTGTAAGCACAAATTGAGGAGGAGTCGTAACCTGCGGCGACCGAAGCGGCGCGTGTGGACAGCGGTCAGACGATGATTATGCGATGGGAACGGGTTTGCAGGGTTTCATCAAGTCGGCGCTGCCCTTTATGCTTCACCGCTGCGTGAGTCAAGCGCCTCTGCAACACTGCCGAAGCCGGAAAGTCGAGACAGTTCCTTGCACTTAGCGATGACCAGCACTGAATTAATTAGTCCTCCGACCAGTCACTCGTTTTGCAAGTAATGGACTTCGCTCCCGAGAATCTGCAAAAGCGCCGCTGACGGAACGCTCCTTTTGCGACTAGACGGACTTAATGGACTTGGCGCCGGCGGCTCACCAAATGCAGGAAAACAGCGAGAATGGTTCGGTTATGAACTGTGCCCCGAGATTGCAAACGCCGGCCCTGGCTGGTGCCTTTTGAGGCTAGACTGATTTAATGGACTTGGCACCGACGGTTTTCCAAAAGCAGCACAACATCTCTTCGCACTGACCCCAGTGATCTTGAAAAATTTACACAAAATGTCAGAATCGCAGCTACAAGGAACATAATTCTACAAGGAACATTACAACACGTCAACAATTGCACACAAATACGATTCACTACTGTAGCTCTGATGTGTCAATGGTTTTCAGGCTGTTAAAAAGGAAATGGACCCTGAGAATTGCCTGAACACCGCGAGGATCGTGGACGCGGTGGTGAACAACCACGTGAAGCGCCTGAGTCCCGAATCTCTGGAATCTTCTCTAAACAGCGATGTAGGGAGCTCGAACGAGATGACGTGAGTGTATTGCTTTTGTAAGACTCTAAAGTGGGTTGTTTCAGCACCGTTACAGTTCCGAATCGCTCCTAAAAATGCTCCGATTCTACGACAAAATGTTCCGCGAAGAGGATGACGATTCGCCTAGAAACGGTGGATCGTAAGAGCTCCCCTGCGAAGATCGCAGCAAATCGAGTGAGAATCCGGGAGTTCCAAGTGAAGCCTGAAGAAGAAGCGAGTGAAGATAGAAGAAGATCAGTTGAAACCGATTGAACAGGTACCCGAGGAACCCAAACGAGAACTCTTTGGACATCTGAAAGCTTACTAAATTGCTAACGTACTTCAATACGTGATGCCTCAAGAAAAGTCACGAATCTCGCCCCGCCCTCTTCAGCCAATTCTCTCTGAAGAATCAGGACGACGTTCTCGAGGAGTTGTTTAACGAAGAGGAACGGGAGCGTTATCGAAGCCTGTATGGGTCTATTAACGTCCCCACTATCAAGAGAATACTTCTGTTGGACAAAATCGAGAAGCTCAAGGCGAAGAATCGTGGATAACGCATGATTTGGAAGGTACTGACGCTCATTTCGACCATTTCTAAAGTTTACTTTATAGTGTCAACTCTGCAAGGTTTGCATAAAAGCGATCAAAGTTGAACTCTTTGTTCACATCGGTCAGCTTGAAAATTTACCGTGCTACTGCTTCATGGACGGCTGTGACAAGTACCCTAAGAGCTGTCCAACCTTGATGAATCATTTGAAGGTTAGCTTAACACATTTAGAGGTCTTTAATGCGTCATTTTCTAGAACTCTCACAATCTGATGGTTCCCGACATGAATTCACATCAGTATTATCGCCTACAAGAGATCTGGGAGACGTATGTCCAGTGAGCTCGAAAGTACCTCGATCGCTATTTCCCACCTGAATCCTTCGTTGAGTTCTGTGACAACAAACTTACAAATCGGACCAATTTTGAGGTTCCAAATGCCAAAAATGTGGAGAAGTCGTGACAGCAGCTTCCAGCAGAAGAGTCCACGTTTCTCGGCACAAAGGAACGTCCGTGCAATCTTTGGATGTTGGATGCGAGTATGTGAACTCCCTCATCATTTAGAGGTGAGTCAGAGCTCTTTTTGCTTTTCTTGAATGACGTTTAGAGAGCTCATTGGAAGAAGCTTAAGATCTCCCGGAAGAAGAGCTTTTCCAGTGCAAGAGAGCGAGAGAGAAGTTCAGCAACGCCGTCAAGGAGGCGTTGCCGGAGTATTTCCAGTAGAAAGCGAAGATCGAAGAAGAGGATTAGGCGATGAATTGGTCGATTTTAGGTTCTTGCTTGTTTGTTAAGTTTGACACTTTCATAAAATTGTGGAAATCGAAGATTTGAGGCACACCTATCTACAGTTGCTTAAAACTGTAAAATGTTTCATAACGTGCGCAAGGGCTCAAGTTCGCGCCTTTTCAGAATGTTCAATGTTTCAGCAAATTTGAAAAAAAAATTACGTTAATTTGGAAACCAAAATGGCGTAATTGTGCTTGGGAAACGTTTCACAGCAGTCAAACGATCCGATCTCTCCGAGCGTTGCTCCATCCATGACTCAGGTAGGCATTTTAAGGCTTTGAAGCGAGGCCGAGAAGAAGGCGAAGGATGAGGAGATCGCAAGGATTGCTGCAGCTAATTGAAGGATGTGTTCGATTCGTTCGCTGGAGTCATTCGGAAAATGAGTTCAGTGAAGGTTTCGGACAGAGGATTTTGAGAAGAATTTGATTAATTTTTGGAAATTTTTCGTTTCTTTTTAAATTAACCATCGAGAGAGATATAGTGTGGAGCGAACCTGTCCCAAGTTCCTTCGCTAAAACCTCAGAAACGTTTCTCGGATTCGGCATTAGCGTGTTAAAGTCCGACATAACGGCAAGACCCGCTTTTCTCAGACGCTCGAAGACTTTTTCATCATGCATACCAAGAAAACCAATACGGAAGCTGACAGAAACAAAGCCAACAACTTTAAAAGCTTTTGGAACTTACCATCTGTCCAAGACGTCGGTTGGCTGTTTGAGAAGCTGAATGTAGCCATATCCATCTTGACAACATAAGAACAAACATTATAGAACAAAGCCTTCTCTCTCAGGATTTCTGCAGAATGTTTGGCCATGTACGCAAGTCTTCTTTCATTAAACAACTTACAATATAGAGTAAACGCTTTCTACCATTGGAAATGAAACGGTTCAAGTACACTTTCAATTTCCCAAGATTGGCCAAGATTGGAGAATTTTTCAGAAACTGCGGGATACGTTCCGGAAAACCTTTTCATATGTTACGGACGCTATCCATTGACAGGCGGCAAACCTGTTCTATAAAAATGAAATGGGAGATCGTCGATAAAGATGGCTAAACTTTGGTTCACCACAACAAACAAGCAAAAAAATATATTTGATAAGCAGTTTGGTCCATAGAGTCGCAGCTAAATAGTATTGTATTGCTTCCAAAATTTACGGAAATGCGTTGATGCGCCGAAACAGCCTTTAAGTGCGAAAATATCACCTTATTTCGCACAATCAGGTTTGGAGACAGCAATGCATGCACAAAACAAAAAAAAACAAAGCGAATCGAAACAAATTTAAATTACGAAAAAGGCGTTGCTTGAGAGCCCGGCGTCCACGCTGTTTACCTAAGCGTAAAGCCGCATTCTGAAGCACGTATGCAAATTTCGAGCACGCCACAAACAGCGGAGATTCGAGACTTTTCGGAAAGATTTGAGGGCAACTCGTCCCCGCCGCCTTTGCGAAAAAGCTTTTGTATTTTTTCCAACTTTGCAATTTGAAGAATAATGTTCCTTGTAGCTGCGATTCTGACATTTTGTGTAAATTTTTCAAGATCACTGGGGTCAGTGCGAAGAGATGTTGTTGTGCTGCTTTTGGAAAACCGTCGGTGCCAAGTCCATTAAATCAGTCTAGCCTCAAAAGGCACCAGCCAGGGCCGGCGTTTGCAATCTCGGGGCACAGTTCATAACCGAACCATTCTCGCTGTTTTCCTTGCATTTGGTGAGCCGCCGGCGCCAAGTCCATTAAGTCCGTCTAGTCGCAAAAGGAGCGTTCCGTCAGCGGCGCTTGCAGATTCTCGGGAGCGAAGTCCATTACTTGCAAAACGAGTGACTGGTCGGAGGACTAATTAATTCAGTGCTGGTCATCGCTAAGTGCAAGGAACTGTCTCGACTTTCCGGCTTCGGCAGTGTTGCAGAGGCGCTTGACTCACGCAGCGGTGAAGCATAAAGGGCAGTAGCCGACTTGATGAAACCCTGCAAACCCGTTCCCATCGCATAATCATCGTCTGACCGCTGTCCACACGCGCCGCTTCGGTCGCCGCAGGTTACGACTCCTCCTCGATTTGGGTTTACAAAAGACCCTCAGCGGCATCAGAATCTTTAGTATCCAGTGTTCTACCATCACCCTTTACCCAGATCCCCCTCTTGTCGTCAGAATCCCTGTCATTTCTACCGACCCCATTCCTTCAACCCTCAGCCGTGTGTAGCTGCCTGTCACCTCTCAGAGTTGCCTTGAACCCACACGCTCCACCTTCAACTATTTGTAGCTGCCTGTATTCCTGCTTCAGTCTTCAAACGTGATTCTGCACCACTCGTCTATAACTTACCCCGTCTAGCAGATAATGAATTGCTGCATCACAGTATCTGCTTCTTACGGTTGTCAGCGCTTCTCTAGTTTTCAAGCCTTTTCAGAATTGGTCAGGAACTAGAGATGCGCAGATTGAGGTAACGTCAGTGCATCGAATCTGGCTATTTCAGTTCTGGTAGATCCGCTCGGTTAGCCGACCAGTTTTCCTCCATTTTTCTGGACAGTTTGGAAGATCTAGATAAGTGGTAGAAGGCTGGCCGTCTGGCCTTGTTATTTCTTAAGTTCTAATTTGGATATGCTGAGTTTCTCAATCGAGACAAGCAATCCTGAACTTACCTTGCCCCTCACCCTTATTCACAGTGTTCTGTCTTAGTCTGAGTGCCGCAGTTCTGATACATTGTTAGAATATACTTGTATCTGTAATTGCGACATTCGGATTACGGTGACCTAGTCACGCTCAAGTCCCATCGCCTTTATTTCACTGGCTTGTTCGGTTAGCCGACCAGTTTTCCTGCACTTTTCTGGACAGATTTGGAGATCTAGATAAGGGGAGGAATGCTGGCCATCTAGCTAAGTAATGGCTTTCTTATTCTTTAAATTCTAATCTGGATATGCTAAGAGTTTCTGTTTCTCAATCGAGACAAGAACGCCTGAACTTTTGTTGCTCCTCCCCCTTATTCACAGTGTTCTGCCTTAGTCTGAGTGCCGCAGTTCTGATACATTGTTAGAATATACTTATCTGTAATTGCGACATTCGGATTACGGTAGACCTAGTCACGTCTCAAGTCCCATCGCCTTTATTTCACTGGCTTGCTCGGTTAGCCGACCAGGTTACCTTGGCGAATAAAGACTGACTTGAAGATCTTTATTCGTCGTGGTGGCTTCTTCGATCTGGGATCATTTTCCCATGTCCCTATTCGCAATTTCCTTTAAGTCCCACCCATTTGCTTCTCGAGCCTCGCGCACACATTCGGCCGGAAAGCTGTCTTCCCGGTCCGTTTTTCTATGGAATTTATTGCCCAAATGGGCCTGTTTCAGCCGCGAAGAGGACGCAAGAATCAGCATTTCTCGACGCATTGTTCGTGATCGAACGAACCCGCTCGAAGTTCCTAACGATGACGTATTCCGGACCCTGTTTCGCTTTCGAAAAGTTCGTTTGAACGACATATTCATTTTTCAATCGCGCGTAAACAGAAAACAAGAAAAAATCCAACAGAAAACTATGCAAAATCAAGCCCATCCTCAAATTAAGCTGCAAACCCATGAAAATGACCGAAATCCGCTGAACGTGTAGCGAGACATCACCCTAATACACCCCACAATTTGTCTCAAGACGTCTCAAACACCATCGGAAAAGTGATAAAATGACACCATAATACATCCATGAATTCCAGGTGAAAAGATTCGTCTCGAAATTCGCGACAAAAACGGGTCACTTCACAACTCTCAATATCTGAAATCACTCGCGATCAGAGATCTCCTTTTCAGACAACAAAAGCGAGCCAAAAACACTTCCTTCGATTTTGCGGAATTTGTCATGTTCACTCATCAAACCCAGACACGATGGTCGCAACCGGCACGATTTGAGACATTTCCTGGATCGCGGCGTACGAACCCCTCAAGACATGAAAACGTTGGACGTCCACCTGCACATCAAGAATAAGCCCGTATTCCAGCGAGTCCATCGAATTGCACCACGCCAAATGAGTCAGAACAAAAAACAACAAATCTCAATCGCCATGCCGCTGCAGCTGCGCTGCAAAACGATTGCACCGATTGCGAGCGAGTCCTACAACATTTCAACATCAAAAAGACCCCATAAATGGAAATTCTTACCCATGCTATGCAAGTAACCTTACTTCCAGCAATGGTTTAAACGGTTATAGGCGGAGGAGCTTGGGCTGTAGCCATTGAGGTCTGCCTGAAACAGGGTTCTGAACAGCCTATCCTAAGCTTCTAAGACTCGCGTGTGGAAGTATGCCGGTTTTGGGCTCCAACGGAGAATATTCGTCGTTCGGAGTCTTCATTGCTGCAGCAATCCTTGCGATCTCCTCCTCCTTCGCCTTCTTCTCGGCCTCGCTTCAAAGCCTTAAAATTCCTACCTGAGTCATGGATGGAGCAACGCTCGGACAGATCGGATCGTTTGACTGCTGTGAAACGTTTCCCAAGCACTGTATTACGCCATTTTGGTTTCCAAATTAACGTAATTTTTTTTTCAAATTTGCTGAAACATTGAACATTCTGAAAAGGCGAACTTGAGCCCTTGCGCACGTTATGAAACATTTTACAGTTTTAAGCAACTGTAGATAGGTGTGCCTCAAATCTTCGATTTCCACAATTTTATGAAAGTGTCAAACTTAACAAACAAACCAAGAACCTAAAACCGACCAATTCATCGCCTAATCCTCTTCTTCGATCTTCGCTTTGTACTGGAAATACTCCGGAAATGCCTCCTTGACGGCGCTGCTGAACTTCTCTCTCGCTGTCTTGCACTCGAAAAGCTCTTCTTCCGTGAGATCTTTAAGCTTCTTCCAATGAGCCCTCTAAACGTCATTCACGAAAAGCAAAAAGAGCTCTGACTCACCTCTAAATGATGAGGGAGTTCACATACTCGCATCCAAAGATTGCACAGTTTAAGGACGTTCCTTTGTGCCGAGAAACGTGGACTCTTCTGCTGGAAGCTGCTGTCACGACTTCTCCACATTTTTGGCATTTGGAACCTCAAAATTGGTCCGATTTGTAAGTTTGTTGTCACAGAACTCAACGAAGGATTCAGGTGGGAAATAGCGATCGAGGTACTTTCGAGCTCACTGGACATACGTCTCCCAGATCTCTTGTACGATAATACTGATGTGAATTCATGTCGGGAACCATCAGATTGTGAGAGTTCTAGAAAATGACGCATTAAAGACCTCATTAAATGTGTTAAGCTAACCTTCAAATGATTCATCAAGGTTGGACAGCTCTTAGGGTACTTGTCACAGCCGTCCATGAAGCAGTAGCACGGTAAATTTTCAAGCTGACCGATGTGAACAAAGAGTTCAACTTTGATCGCTTTTATGCAAACCTTGCAGAGTTGACACTATAAAGTAAACTTTAGAAATGGTCGAAATGAGCGTCAGTACCTTCCAAATCATGCGTTATCCACGATTCTTCGCCTTGAGCTTCTCGATTTTGTCCAACAGAAGTATTCTCTTGATAGTGGGGACGTTAATAGACCCATACAGGCTTCGATAACGCTCCCGTTCCTCTTCGTTAAACAACTCCTCGAGAACGTCGTCCTGATTCTTCAGAGAGAATTGGCTGAAGAGGGCGGAGGGCGAGATTCGTGACTTTCTTGAGTATTGAAGTACGTTAACAATTTAGTAAGCATACCACAGAATTTCAGATGTCCAAAGAGTTCTCGTTTGGGTTCCTCGAGTACCTGTTCAAACGGTTTCAGCTGATCTTCTTCTATCTTCACTCGCTCTTATGAACCATCTGAGAGCGTTTCTTTGGCTCTGTCATCTTTCTCTTCCGCGGGAGCTCTCGCTTGCGTTCTTCAGGCTTCACTTGGAACTCCCGGATTCTCACTCGATTTGCTGGGATCTTCGCAGGGGAGCTCTTACGATCCACCGTTTCTGGACGAATCATCATCCTCTCTCGCGGAACATTTTGTCGTAGAATCGGAGCATTTTTAGGAGCGATTCGGAACTGTAACGGTGCTGAAACAACCCACTTTAGAGTCTTACAAAAGCAATACACTCACGTCATCTCGTTCGAGCTCCCTACATCGCTGTTTAGAGAAGATTCCGACCAGAGATCCGGGACTCAGGCGCTTCACGTGGTTGTACACCACCGCGTCCACGATCCTCGCTATGTTCAGGCAATTCTCAGGGTCCATTTCCGTTTTAACAGCCTGAAAACCATTGACACATCAGAGCTACAGTAGTGAATCGTATTTTTGTTGCAATTGTTGACGTGTTTTTGAGGTTAAATGCTCTCTGGAGCACAGCATAACACAACCATAAGCTTCAATGAAGTTACGGACCGACCAAAACGGTCGGAAACGCTCTTAAAAGGCGCAAATACGTGGGAAAAACATAACTTACCACTATCGTAAACAATTCGTAACATTTGTAAGTAATTTTTCATATACTTTTGAGCAACAATACACTCCAGGCACAGCACAGCAAGCCAAGCCAAGGAGCGTTTCGGAGCCACTAAAACAGCTGAAAACGATCAAAAAAAGTGACACATAAACTATTACGTTTCTGAGGTTTTAGCGAAGGAACTTGGGACAGGTTCGCTCCACACTATATCTCTCTCGATGGTTAATTTAAAAGAAACGAAAAATTTCCAAAAATTAATCAAATTCTTCTCAATCCTCTGTCCGAAACCTTCACTGAACTCATTTTCCGAATGACTCCAGCGAACGAATCGAACACATCCTTCAATTAATTCTAAAAATGTGGATTTGCTTGTCCGGCTCTGACTTGGGTGGGAAGCGTTTTGCGTTGTATTTCCAAAAGTTGAATTTCATTGCTGAGGATATTGCTCAAGAAACGTCTTGTAAAATCGAGGAACGTGTCGATGATTGTGGATTAAAGACAACTTTTGTAAGTGACAGTTTCTCTAAGAAAGGACTGCAATGGGACGATGCATTTGGTCGAGTTCGTGACGTTCATAAAGTATCGTCAACTATCGTCAACTGACCGAACGTGCGACATTTGGGAAGTGACCCCGAACCCCTCGGACTGGCTCTGCAAATATGGCAAAATGTGAAACGTTTTTAGCTGTTTTTCGTGTTTCGCGGATGTTCTGCTGCTGTTTTCAATTTATTTGACTCGATTCGTGTTTCAGGTCGAGAGTTCGAATGGATTCTACGTTGGAAGACACTTTGGAACTGGAAATTTCGCAAGAGAACGAGATTGGAGGGTCCGATTCGTGGAAGAAGACGCTTCGAAGTATGTATCGCGTTTTTTCGCGCGCGTTGAACGCGTGCGACAGGTCGCAAATGCAAATCGCTATGGTTGACACATTGAAGTGCGACAACGGGTGAAATTCTACTGATGTGTGTGATATTGTAGAACCGCAATCACCTTGACAAATTTTTCGAAAATTCGAAAAAGCGATGCTAACGCCGTAAATATATGCTAAATACATTACGGCGCTGCAATTGTAATCGTTTATGTGTCACTTTTTTTTTTAATCGTTTTCAGCTATTTTAGTGGCTCCGAAACGCTCCTTGGCTTGGCTTGCTGCGCTGTGCCTGGAGTGTATTGTTGCTCAAAAGTATATGAAAAATTACTTGCAAATGTTACGAATTGTTTACGATAGTGGCAAGTTATGTTTTTCCCACGTATGTGCGCCTTTTAACAGCGTTTCCGACCGTTTTGGTCGTTCCGCAACTTCATTGAAGCTTATGGTTGTGTTATGCTGTGCTCCAGAGAGCATTTAACCTCTAACCTCAAAAACACGTCAACAATTGCACAAAAATACGATTCACTACTGTAGCTCTGATGTGTCAATGGTTTTCAGGTTGTTAAAGCGGAAATGGACCCTGAGAATTGCCTGAACAATGCGAGGATCGTGGACGCGGTGGTGTACAACCACGTGAAGCGCCTGAGTCCCGGATCTCTGGTCTGAATCTTCTCTAAACAGCGATGTAGGGAGCTCGAACGAGATGACGTGAGTGTATTGCTTTTGTAAGACTCTAAAGTGGGTTGTTTCAGCACCGTTACAGTTCCGAATCGCTCCTAAAAATGCTCCGATTCTACGACAAAATGTTCCGCGGAGGATGATGATTCGTCCAGAAACGGTGGATCGTAAGAGCTCCCCTGCGAAGATCCCAGCAAATCGAGTGAGAATCCGGGAGTTCCAAGTGAAGCCTGAAGAACGCAAGCGAGAGCTCCCGCGGAAGAGAAAGATGACAGAGCCAAAGAAACGCTCTCAGATGGTTCATAAGAAACGAGTGACGATAGAAGAAGATCAGTTGAAACCGATTGAACAGGTACCCGAGGAACCCAAACGAGAACTCTTTGGACATCTGAAATCTGTGGTATGCTTACTAAATTGTTAACGTACTTCAATACGTGATGCCTCAAGAAAGTCACGAAATCCGCCCTCTTCAGCCAATTCTCTCTGAAGAATCAGGACGACGTTCTCGAGGAGTTGTTTAACGAAGAGGAACGGGAGCATTATCGAAGCCTGTATGGGTCCATTAACGTCCCCACTATCAAGAGAATACTTCTGTTGGACACAATCGAGACGCTCAAGGCGAAGAATCGTGGACACCGCATGAGCATGATTTGGAAGGTACTGACGCTCATTTCGACCATTTCTAAAGTTTACTTTATAGTGTCAACTCTGCAAGGTTTGCATAAAAGCGATCAAAGTTGAACTCTTTGTTCACATCGGTCAGCTTGAAAATTTACCGTGCTACTGCTTCATGGACGGCTGTGACAAGTACCCTAAGAGCTGTCCAACCTTGATGAATCATTTGAAGGTTAGCTTAACAGAGGTCTTTAATGCGTCATTTTCTAGAACTCTCACAATCTGATGGTTCCCGACATGAATTCACATCAGTATTATCGCGTACAAGAGATCTGGGAGACGTATGTCCAGTGAGCTCGAAAGTACCTCGATCGCTATTCCCCACCTGAATCCTTCGTTGAGTTCTGTGACAACAAACTTACAAATCGGACCAATTTTGTGGTTCCAAATGCCAAAAATGTGGAGAAGTCGTGACAGCAGCTTCCAGCAGAAGAGTCCACGTTTCTCGGCACATAGGAACGTCCTTCAACTGTGTAATCTTTTGGATGCGAGTATGTGAACTCCCTCATCATTTAGAGGTGAGTCAGAGCTCTTTTTGCTTTTCTTGAATGACGTTTAAAGAGCTCATTCAAAGAAGCTTAAAGATCCACGGAAGAAGAGCTTTTCGAGTACAAAACAGCGAGAGAGAAGTTCAGCAACGCCGTCAAGGAGGCGTTGCCGGAGTATTTCCAACAAAGCGAAGATCGAAGAAGAGGATTAGGCGATGAATTGGTCGGTTTTAGGTTCTTGGTTGTTTGTTAAGTTTGACGCTTTCATAAAATTGTGGAAATCGAAGATTTGAGGCGCACCTATCTATCTACAGTTGCTTAATACTGTAAAATGTTTCATAACGTGCGCAAGGGCTCAAGTTCGCCTTTTCATAATGTTCAATGTTTCAGCAAATTTGAAAAAAAAATTACGCTAATTTGGAAACCAAAACGGCGTAATTACGGTGCTTGGGAAACGTTTCACAGCAGTCAAACGATCTGACCTGTCCGAGCGTTGCTCCATCCATGACTCAGGTAGGCATTTTTAGGCTTTGAAGCGAGGCCGAGAAGAAGGCGAAGGAGGAGGAGATCGCAAGGATTGCTGCAGCAATGAAGACTCCGAACGTTCTCCGTTGGAGCCCAAAACCGGCATACTTCCACACGCGAGTCTTAGAAGCTTAGGATAGGCTGTTCAGAGCCCTGTTTCAGGCAGACCTCAATGGCTACAGCCCAAGCTCCTCCGCCTATAACCGTTTAAACCATTGCTGGAAGTAATCACTTGCAGAGCATAGGTAAGAATTTCCATTTATGGGGTCTTTTTGATGTTGAAATGTTTTAGGACTCGCTCGCAACCGCTGCAATCGTTTTGCAGCGCAGCTGCAGCGGCATGGCGATTGAGATTTGTTGGTTTTTGTTTTAACTTATGTGGCGTGGTGTAATTCGATGGACTCGCTGGAATACGGGCTTGTTCTTGATGTGCGGGTGGACGTCCAACGTTTTCATGTCTTGAGGGGTTCGTACGCCGCGTTGACCCAGGAAATGTCTCAAATCGTGCCGGTTGCGACCATCGTGTCTGGGTTTGATGAGTGAACATGACAAATTCCGCATTTTTTCGATTCCGGGGACGGATATCCCCCGGCGGCGAATTTATCGCCAATTTTTTAGATAAACACGTTTAAGGACGTTTAAGGTTTTGTGTAAATTTGCAGGCTGGGGAGATGGTCGGACAACGGTCGCTAAATGAGCCGACCGGTCGGTCATTTTGGAAACGCGGGGAGAAAGTTTTCGAGTCTCATTTCTGTCTGCTGTGAACAATTGGCGGTCGGTTTTGTCAGTTATCTGTTTCCATGGTAAACATCATGTTTGACCGACCGGTCCAATGTTTGGTGTGTTGGAAAAAATACAAGAGTCAACGTGGAGGAAGTCGAATTCGGTTTTGGGCTCCACCGAAGAATATCCGTCGTCCAGAGTCTTCACGGCTGCAGTATTCCTCGCGATCTCCTCCTCCTTTGCCTTCTTCTCGGTCTCCTTATTCTTCTGATCACCGTCACGCTTGACAAGGTGACACAGGAACACGAATTTCGCGCGTTTCTTGTCCTCTTCTCGATCGCTTGCAAGCGCTGGGACTAGTGACACCTTTTCTTGGCCGTCGCGCTGGAAATGACGCACATTTAGACCTTTAAAAACGCAGCTCACCTTGAACTTGTAGCCCTTTTTGACTCTCTGGCTAACGCTGATCCGGTCTTGCTGGGCGAAAGGCTCCTGGGAAACGTCCTCTTCGGCAATTTCCTGGCCGGAGAGCTCTTCTTGTTCGAAACTGGCGAAAAACTCGATTCGCTCGGATCTTCGCATAGCAGCGTTTGCAATCGACCGGCTTCGTCTTTCTCTTCCGCAGGACCTTCTTGTGGTAGAATCGGAGCATTCTTGGAAGTGATTCGGAGCTGTAGTGGTGCTGAAACAACCCATTTTATAGGCTCCAAAAGCAATACACTCACGTCATCTCGTTCGAGCTGCCTAATATCGCTGTTTGGAGACAATTCCGGCCAGCTCTTCCGGATTCAGGCACTTCACGTAGTTGTAAACCACCGCGTCCACGATCCGCGCGGTCTCCAGGCGATTCTCGTGGCCCCTTTCCAGCCAAACTACCTGAAAAGATACAGAATGCGAGAAATTGTAGCAGATCACATTCTCGAACAGAATTCCTCCCATTTTTTCACCCAAGACTGTTCGAGCACGATGAGAAAAGTCAAAGAACGTTACCGCGGTCAATTAGCTCATTTCGGCTTTACAACCAGGCAATGAACACGATCACAGAGCTACCGTACTAAATCACAATTTCAAGCAAATTTTCATTCGCTTTTGAGCCCAAATGCACCCTGTGCACAGTACCAAAACTCAGAAAAGCCTAGGTGCGTCTTTAGCGTGCCGAAAACGGCCCAAAGGTGGCACAAAAACAAGCAAAAAGATGATCTTAGAGAATTATCACTGCCATATCCGGCATGCCCAATTTCTGAGCAAGCTTAGTCGAGGAACAGTGGAATCACCTATGTTTGGGCCTACCATTTGTGAATGATCGTGGGGACGTTGATCGCCTCATCCAGGTTTCGACACCTCTAGAACGTCGTCCTGGTTCTTCCACAAAAAGTTGCTGTGGAGGGCGTTATCCGTGACTATTGTGACACTAGTTATTTCTGAAAGGACGAATACTTCAAAAACTACATGGCGAGCATACCACAGAACATCTGATGTCCAACGAGTTCTCGCTTCGGCTCTTCGAGTGCTTGTTCCACCGGGTTTGAGCTGATCTTCTTCAATTTGCTTGCATTCGCTTTTGGATTGTCTCCGGGTGAATCGCCTTCCTCTTCCGTGGGATTTCTCGCTTGGGTTCTTCAGACTCCTGTTAATCTTCTTGCTCGCTTTCCTGGAATCTTCTAAGGCAGCGTTTGGAATTTACCGGCTTATTCGTGGGACGTTCTGAAATAAACGTTTTTTTAAACGTTTCACAGCTTTGAATGAAAGAATATTCTCAAAAACTCTTTTCAGAAACGTTTCACAGCCTTAAAAGCAATATTGGAGCATCGAAAAAGTCTCTTGAAAAACGTTTCTCAGATTTGAATAAGAGATAGTGCCTCGAAAAATCTCTTTTTAAAACGTTTCACAGCCTTAAAAAGCAATATTAGAGCATCAAAAAAGTCTTTTAAAAACGTTTTGAATAAGAGATTATATGTTATCTTAAGTTATTCTAAGCATGCTAAACTGACTATTTTTAAAGTTGGAGAATTCAGTTAATTGAGCGTATGCTGAAATTGATGTGCTTGATAAAGTCCGGATCGTTCTAAAGCCGCTTGAGTTTGATTTCGATAGTTTGGCTGTCCCCTGTGAAGAGGTTTTTATGAACTGTTTTTATGCACTGTATTTTTGAGATCAATCACACATTTAAATAATGCTGTTGAAAACTAATTTTAAGAACTCAGAATATTGTATCAGTAAATTTGGTGTGCTCTTTGAGACAAAAAACTGTTAAAATCACAATTTAAGTTAATTTTCAATGTTAGGCTTCTAGCTAAAATTGATACGGAACAATTTGCGCTGATTTTGTTGAAGATTGTCACATATTGGTTGTAAATGACACCGGTTTGGTGTGTCGCCCCGCGCGATAACTAATCGGTTGGTGCTGAAACCCCAGTCGTTAATGACAAATTAAAAGTTAAGAGACAAAAGACGTTAAAAAACATTTATTGGTTTAATAAACTTGGTAAAAGGCACAGACATAAGTTTACGAGAAAAATCATAGAATGACGCGATTGCAACACATAAAAACTTTTGTCTACAATTCTATGGTTTTGAAGCTTTGCTGAAAACACGTTCCACAATACTTCTCATCACAGAATCTCTCGGAATGACTAACGGAGCGCCGCTGTCACTTAGAAGAACAGTTAATTCTGCGGATGTTCTGGCTGGAATCGATGAGCTTCAAGAAATGTCGATTATGTGGCAGCCACTTGAGTTCAACATTGAAAATTCGACCGTCGTTTGCGGGTAGTTGGAAAGACAATTATTTTGTGGACCGCGTTTAACCTGATCATAAAATGGCTTTTATGTGCTGTTTTTGGCGCCTTGCATTTTCAGAGATAACACAATTGATTCGCACCAGGCAGAATGATTTCTAAGCAAGTTTAAAGATCAGCATAGATTCTATTCATTGTACATACAAGGTGTCAACAACAAGAGTTTTTGAGCACGACCGGTTCGCGCACCTTTCACACAAAGTGGAACGTTCACAGATAGCGCGGCCGTTCATTGTGTCTGGTTCCCATGTTTGGGACGTGGAAGTGCACTCGGATTTTTCACCTCTTAAGTGAAAAACCTCTAAAGAAAAGCCTTTATCGGCCGGCGTTTTCTTGGTACCAGTAAAATTGTACCGTTCTCTAGATTCAGAAAAACCTAAGTTTGCTAGGATTGGATCTATGAATAAAATTTGATCGCGGAAAAAAAGGGGCGTCCATGATGGGACACTATGTAGATCAATTCCCACATTCTGCATGTTTTTACAGGACGTTCTTAATCCTATGGAGTATCAGAAACCAGTGATCACTCAAAAATTAAAATTTAACATTGAATACTGCTATAGAATGCCTACCTTCAGAATTATAAAATTTTAAACGTTGAATATTACCTGTTTTTTTAAGTGAAAAACGGTTCAACTTTTAATTGAACTCATTTCTCATCGTTAATCCCTTTATCCCGTTCGCTTTTGAACACGAAATGGCAAAGGCATCACTAAATGTTCCATTTTAAATTTCCCTTTTCTGGAAAATTCCATTCGGTTTGCAACGGTCCCTGAATTTCCTGCACAAAAATGCGTCTCGTTTGAAGGTCAAATTTCTCCCTACAACGGCAACAATTTGTGCCTATGTGCATTATCGTAAAACGTATCTCCGGCGTCTGCTAAACGCGACTTGTTTGTGATGAAGTTCAGCACCGCCACAGCACCACCATTCTGACCCTTGCAACTGCTCGTACTCATCCAGTTGCCGTTAATTTTTGCTAAATCACGTCCACCCAACGACTCCGATTAATGTTCAGTCTTGCAGAAAAGCGTTTGTCCGTTCTTCTTCGGTCTTCTGTCCCCGTCGTCCTTTCAGATTACCGTGCTCGTTGTTCTTTGGCAACTGAGAGAGTAGTCAATATTCGCTAATAGGTTTCAGCATCTAGAAATTGAAAATGTGCACTCGTCAGATCACATGACTTGGGTTGTTTACCATTTTCCGAGGTGGTCATCGGCACGTAGACTGCTGACAACGGTTTCCGCCGCACTTTTTGCAGAGGCGTCACCTTGAAGGCGTATAATTCGATTTGTCTGCGGAAAACGAATGGTGTTAGCATGTGAGGTGCCAGCTACAATCACTAAACTCGTTTCATTCTACTTTCTGCAGAGGCCGAGGCGATCGTTGGAAGGAGAGCCTACGGTAGGACCAGAGAAACGACAAAGTGACATCATCTACGTCCGGTTTCACACCGATTGCACGTGCCTTCTGGGTGGTAAGCCACGACGACGTCGGGTGTTTGTCAGATTTCCGGCGTGTGTGCGGATGTGACTACGCTAAGAAGTCACGTAAGGCTCCATTTCGGGCGTTCAGCAATCTGTCATTGATACAGCACCAATTTAATGAATCGGGCAACGGTTGCGTCCAAAAGTGAACATAGGAAAATGGGTTTTGAAAATCGCTAGGTTTTTTTTGTCATCAGAACTCGTTATTTAAGGTTTAATTTATGGTCAGGCAGAGTGAGTTTAAGTGAACAAACCAAAAATGTTTGAAACCAAAAAGGAAAAATGGTCTTAAAAAAGTTTCAAATGAAACTAGAAAACAATAAAAAACAATATTCTCATGCAAATTTGTGCCAATCACCTTTCAAGCCACTTATGAATTGTGAGTCTGTGTGCTTTTTTTTTAATATAAAAACAAACATTTTTCTTGTTTTTAATCCTTGAGTTTCACGGATTACGGTAGCCAACGCCCAAAGTTCAAGCATCAAGTACAGGAAATTAATGGATTTCCGCTCTAATATCGCAACTGGCAAAACGTGAAAAAAGAGCATTTTCTGTCGAGCACATAGTTAACTATTCGGCACGTTTTGATCCGCCATAAGATTAATGGAACCGGAATTGCATTAGACGTGGTTTATAAATAACACAACTTTAACCAGACAGAAAACCAGAAATCGCTTGATAAGTTAAGAATTTATGTTTGAATTTCAAAACGAAAATTTTCCACATTTGTATTTGTTAATTTGTTCCTGATTGTGCTAAACCAACTTTTTTAAAGGTGTTCTTTCCCCAAAGTGCATAGTTAGAAAACGAACGTTCTGTCGATAAAGTTCTCAAACCTTAACCAAACCGGAATTCCATTAGTCGTTCGTATATTCATCTCTGATCACCGCAAAGCTACGATACCGTAACCCCATCCTATAATTTAGTTGCACTTCCTCGTACATCCGATCTTTTCAGCCAAAAAGCTTTCCGTTTCATAAGAGTGAAAACCACCTCTAGGTTTTCAGCGCACTTTCAGTCAAAGATTTCCTGTGTACGTGAAAAGCGCCACCCAATTGCTGAAGTCACGTGCGTGTTAATTTTGAGCGTTAAACGACAATCTATCATTCAGTGAATCACGGTTAAATTCGCTGCAAGTTTAAAACTACTCAGCTACACTGAGAAGGAAAAAGAGTACTTAACCTATTTGGCAATTACCACGTTTGGTATAATGGATAGCGACTATGACCACCAAATCCATGATCTCAGGTTCGAGTCTCTTTGGCGTCCAAACGTTTTTCACTTTTTCAAAAACGTGGGTTTCGGGAGAAATCGAACCTTTGGCGTTTGGCACAAGAGATAAAAGAACTACCGCTGCACCACAGGCACACTTTAACCAAGAACTTTCGCCTTCAAAAGTGTACCGGAGTGTTTCAGATCATCAGAACCATTTTTGCTCAACAAATTACGTCTCAAATTTTTCCTCCCGAACGCAGACATCACCCAAGCCCAATTGGATCGTGTTGAAAAGACAAAAGGTAAACTCATAGATCATTGAAAAAGGCAGAGCTCCCCACTGGAATTGAGCACCAAGCATTCAGTTTGATTGGCGACCGTCTTTCATCGACGGTACTTCAAACTACAACGGCGCCGACGCCGTTGCGCATTGATTAAAAATAGATCAGGCGTGAATGCGCGCCGCGTGCTTTTAAAAACCAATAAACATCTTTGACATCGAAGATTAGTAGCGAGGTTTTGAAACAACGACTGGAACCAAAAAGGGCTTTTAGAAGTTTTAATTTAAGTCATTTTTTCGCTTTTAAATAAACTTCAATGTTACATTTTTGACTTTTTTGTGTGTCATTTTTGTGACTTCTGCCTATAGCTAAAAATACCTCAATCAAGTCGCACGCCGTTTAATGAAAATTGACCAGTCAACGACCTCGAGACAACTTCGATCGGAAATGTGTTCAAACTGATCAGCGGAAAAGTTAAACGGCAAAGTTAAGCAAAGAAACGTTTTGTTGACTTTGCTTCGCTAAAATTAAATCAACAAACGTGTATCGACTCCACAATTTTAATTTGGCACTCACATTCTACACGGTTTAGCAGAGCTAATTAACAAAGTCTACTTTTATTGCAACAATGGGGTTTTTGAGTGCAAGTTGGTGAAAGGTTAATAAGTGGTCAAAATGCAAAATGCAAAAAAAGGTTAACAGTATTTGAGAGTTTAAAATATAAAATTACAAATTGCTTCATTCAACAATTTTTCCATTGAAAAGTCAGCTTCACCACATCTCTTGATAACTGGTCACTGTTTGTTGGAGTGGTTTAGTGGTTAGCAGATCAGGTCACCAGTCAAAAGGTCACAGGTTCAAACCCCCTCCCCACCTTCCATTTTTCTATTACTTTTCACTGTTGTTTTGCATACTCCTCATTTCGTTACCGCTTTTTAAATAAAAACAAAAGAGTCTAGTGGGCGGCATAACTGTGACACTGAATAGAAGAACCACAGCATCGTCGCCACATCAATCAACCTGGCGCCAATGAGTCACCGAGTCGGCGGCGATACGTTTCGCGCACCGCTGCTACGTCGACACCAAAGTACGATTCAGTTAAATGAATGTGCAACAAATCACCAATTTTTTGCAACGGACTTTCCATCTTCGAATTCTCGTCACATGGTTTATAGCAAAAAAGTAAACTAGGGTTGGGCATCAACCTAGATACGGGCGCATGATAGGCGGGTTACTTCTCTGACTTCGAGAAGATATCGTGCGTTTTTCGAAGAAAAACTAATTGGACTTGGGGTAGGTTGGGTTTGTTTACGTCTTTGGTGAATACCGGTTCAAAGGACAATTGAGATACACTACAAGAAACTTGGTTTGACACGTATTTAACACAAAACTAAAAAAGATCTTAATTTACATTCAATTATATGCAAATTCACAGCCTTGGATCGGAATTGAACCTGTGACCTTTTGGGTGATGGGCAAACTTACTAACGATTGATTTAAAACGACAAACTTAAATAGGCTTTTTGAATATACTATTGCTTTCATGGGATTTTTGCGTAAAACACTTTTAAATTTTTTGTTTGAACAGATATAAACTTTTTATTTCAAACTGAGTCTAAACTGTGTCCAAATGAACATTTACCAAACGGTTTTTAGTGAACATCATAGGCCTTCCGAAACTGTTGACATAATGACTCATTTTTATAGGAACAAAATATATATTTTAAATTAGGTCAAAACCGTGTTCAAATTGACGTTTACAAGTTCGTTTTTTGTCAGGCAACAGCTCCCGCAAGCTGTTGAAGAATTCACAAAACCGTGAAAGGAGGAGTTTGTAGTCGTTGTGCTTAAAAGTCACGCGTTTCTCACAATTCCACACAACTCCGTAACAACTGGAAAGGATCTACAGCAAATAGGACGATGTTTAACAACATGATGTTAGATTGTAAGCTTGCCTGACAAAACACGTTCCCAGAAATTAGAAAACGATTTTCAGGGTTACACATTATTTGAGTTTTGACTGAGCCGGTTCTTAAAATTCTCCAAGTTTATAACAGTTTAATGAGAATTTGAGACTCATGCCGAATTTTAAAAATGGTCTGGTAACCTAGTGCACCACTACACTGCACCACACACATAAACAAGAAATTTTGTTTGGTCTGCCCCTGATCAGAGACAGGAACTCTGCTGTTTTTCTCCGACTACTCTCTGCTTTTCTCGTGAGTGTTCGGCCGCTTTTCTATTTATGATTCGCACGTCATACAAAATTTTTGAACTTTTCGAGAGGAGACTAACCAGACTTTTTTGTTCGATGAGTGTTCTCGGTACGTGACTTTTACAATGTATGTTTGTCTGTAACATAAAATGGAAAACTGCAGCTTGCTGGAATGGAAATAGGGACAAAACGTAAATCGTCCAATCCGCTTTTAGAAATTCCAATTTCTAATATTAAACAATTTGTTGGCGTCATTTCAAATTAGCATATTTCAAAAACTTAAATTTTGAGGTTTTAAATTCAAATACGTACATTCGAAAAATTGCAATATGAACGTTGCTATTTTACATACAACCACGTTTAAAAATTGAAAATTTGCTATAGTGCACAGATTCAACTGATTTAACTTAAAATGTGTTTTTCAATTTTTTATTTTTTGATATTAATGATATTCTCAATGTTTAAAATTTCAAATTACGTGAGCCAAAGCCTTATTTGTCAAAGACCTTTTTTGCCTTTGACTTTTTGTCTTTAATCGGCGGAGGTCCATTAAGCGTCAAATCCTTTTAACTTCCTTCCTCGTCTTCCTGAACTTTACTTCCGCTATAAGAACGCGTGTTGGAGATGATCCCGATCATTCGACCTTGATAATCTGCACTATAATTTCTTCGCCGTTACGCGGTTACATGCAAACGAATTTTCTACACCGTTTCGACAGAGCTCTACTGGCTGATGTCTCTCGCTCGTTCTATCTTATCGCGAGTGGGTTCTCTTCTCGTGTGTGCCTACCTGGGAAGAAAGGAAAGATCACTTAATAGCACAGGCATCACACACGAAACTCATTGTCACGTTGTCTTCATTACACAACGAGAACGAAACTGATTTGAAATAACAAAAATGGAGACCTCTGATGCGATTTGGATCAGGTGTCAACCAAGAGAGAATCAAAAAATTAATAGAGACCCTATTTGATAAAGTTAACAGACACTTTTTGGCACAGGCACCCTTATCATTACGGATATTTTAAAGGTTTGATCTTTTGTTCTTGCAGTATTATCTATTATCGGCTCCTGTTCCTGAAATAGCCTACGTGCAGTTTACATTTTTTTAATCTTAGAATTTACGATAAAAACAGCACTTTTAATTGACTTGAAAATTTTAAAGTTGAGTAAAATACATATCAGTGTAAGGACTAGTTTTCTGTTTACTTAAATTGTCGGAGGATGTTTGAAAAACATGGATGCTGCATTATTTTTGTCATGTGAAATGACGGAACTGGGCTGTTTTTTAAATATTGATTTCAGAAGATCCATTTACGTAAAGCCAAATAAAAAATCAAAAAAGCAAAAAAAATAACAAAAATTAATTTTTATAAAATTTAGCAGAAAACTCAAATCCTTTCCACGAGAAGAACTGTCTGTCTGTGTTCCGTCCGCCCAAATTTGCGAGCGATCGGAAACATCAGACGGAACGTTGGACTTCAACGAGACTCGAACCCGCGACCTTCCGTGTGGAAGTCCAGCGTGCTGACCAATGCACCACACAACCGCTTACAAAACAAAGGACGAAAATAGTCATACGATAGGATTCATTGTTTTGTTCCCTACAGCGTGGTATCTGTCACACGGCATGCGCTTCAAGAAAAAAAACAGGTTTGAAAAGATGCGAAAAAATATGTCAAAACTTCAAGCTTTGAAATTTAGCGTGCGCGAAGCAACCGCGTGAACTAATAAAATTCAATAAAACTATCTGTTATTAAAATATTACAAGATTCCAAAAATCCAAAAACCAAAATGTAAAAGCCAACGTTGCCCTGTTCGAAAAATCATATAACCATTTTGAAACCAAATTGCGTTATCTTTACTCTTATTCAAAGTTTCCTTTTGCAAAGGTTTACTTGTCCTCAGCTAGCCCTGTATTTGAACCAGGAAACTCTTATATAATTTTAAGTAGATAAACCAATTGTTAATTTGCGAAACATGGCGTTATATCCGTAAATACGCTGCCTATAGATCATCTGCCTACGTGAGATTGCGCACATTGATTGAGCGCAATCAAGTTGCATCAATCGAAGATCACTTTCCGTGAGATACTGTCTCTAATTGGGGCGACTAGACAAAAACGTCACTTTTTTCTTTCTATTCTCTCTGTTTCCTTTGGTTTAGGACTGTGCAAGTTTCGAGTTTCGAAATTCGACTTTTCAGCGAAACTCAACTCAAAACATGGTCTCACAGCAATCAGCTTGCGCCTTCAAATTTTTGCGATGGTTGAATGTGGCAAGGAATTCTTCCGAATTCTCACGCGTTTTCGCATTGTTTTCGCGTTCTGTCGCCCTCATTTCGCGATAGTATTCTCAATTTACGGCGAATTCTACGATTTGACAGTGAAAGACCAAGCGATCTGCAAGAAAAGTTTCGAGCTTTGACAAAAAAGTTTTGAGTTTGCACAGCACATGGTTCAGCCCGTCCTTTCGTTGTTTCCGCTGCCCTGAGTACCGTAGATCAAAGACCTGAAGGTGGGTAAAGTTGAAGGGCGGAAGAGGAAGGCTTCCTCGCGCATAAACTAGAAAGAGATCAACGACATCATTTTGTGTTCTCACAGAAGAGGCAAGAAGAGCAAAAGAGCAATCAGCGCTGCTGACAAAATAAAGACAGTCAGCGATGTTGTATGTATTGATTTGCAGGAATGCACGTAGGCACACACGGTTTGTTGACTAGTTTACTTTCCAGGCTTCTGCAAAAGTCTCACTTTTCGAAGCATCACTAAGAACACCCATATAAGAGTATGAAAGAGGTATACAAAAATAGACGATTTCATGATCTTTATCATCTCCGTTTCGGGGCCGGCGGACAATCGATCGATCTTTGCACCAAAAGGCCATCACCGCTGTTCTTCGTGTCGTCAATTCAATCCAGTTCTCGTGTGTTCATCCGTCACTTTCCTCAAAAGGTATCTCTTTTCTTGCGTTTCAGGACCATGACGCGTTTTCTCGTGATAAGCAGGCAGCATTACACCTACCTCGTTCACAGGCAATGTGTGGACAGAGCAGAGCATAAGGAAAACGGGTAGCGAACGCAAGTTCTGAGCTGGGAGAGCGGTGGGGGTTGTTTTTTTACTGTCATGGCGTCATGTTTCCCATAGCCCTCGCGCTACCCCCACGGGAGAGAAGTGCCTACGTGCAGACTGGAAAGTCTACTTATGCTGTGCTTTGGTGCAGGCATGTGCACAAACTATGAAGGCCAGCCCCTTTTCGATTATAAATTCTCGGTTTTGAAGACCGCCTACCAAGCAGTCGGTTGTCAGCGCCGTCACCGCCGCGTCCTACGGAAGAAGAAGACGTAGAACGCGAAGGAAAGACGGGAAGAGAGAGAAGTTGCAGAGAGACGCGGCGCAGCAAAACCAAAAAATGCTGCTACCTCTGCTGCTTTGTGACCTACCGTACTCTCCGCCCTCTCTAGTCTCGCCGCTCCTCACGCTTGCCCCTTTCTTGCGTTTGTTTTCAGTCTCCGCTAGCTCGGCTCGTGTATTCCTCCTTCGCTAGCCCTCATCGTCATCGCCTCTTCGCACTATGGCAGCCCTAAAAGTGCTGATTCTCATTTCAGTCCTAATCATGTCTGCTGGACATATTCAAGAACACATACCCAAAATCAACGTTATATATGTGACTCCGAACGCCTCAACCTCACCTTCTATGGCCTACAACGAAAGCGCCGTTTGGGACCTATGGCCTACATCGACGGAAGCCTCGGTTACCGTACTCCTCTCCTGGGCTACGCTCATCCTCTTCGCCACCTTCATGCCTAAGCATCAGACCATGTCGATCCTATCCATCAAGCACTCCTGGAAAGAACTGATGACCTCTCGTGCCTCAAAGCTCAATGTTCTGGACGTCTTCCGAGTGGTCGCAATTGTCTGGGTTATGATCAACCATGCTGGAAGCGAGGGCAGAATCGATATTTTGGAACGACTGGATTCGGCTAAAACTTTCAAGGCAAGTATTTTAGTTTCAACTTCCTCAGACAGACTCTGTAGACAAAATTCCTAAAAGGCACATGTTGTTTTGGGTTCAATTGATCGCCTGATTACACAATAACCGTGGCCAATGATTTAATCACTGTTACTTTTAGGATGCTATTCACAGCCATCCAGTTTTTGGAGCCCTTCTTGGCAATTCCGCTCTTGGAGTCGAGATCTTCCTTGTCCTCTCCGGGCTTCTTGCGGTCCGCTCGTGGATGCGTGATGCGAATCAAGACTTCTCCCATCATTACACTTCGTTCATCGTTCGCCGAGTTTTCCGTCTTTTCCCGTCCGTTGCGGTTTTCGTCTTTCTTGCAGCTGGTCCGATCGTTAAGAACCTCCTTCCCAGGTAACTACCGTAACCCAGCGCGCAGTGGTAAGGACATTTTTCATTGTAGATATCACGACACTATGATTTCAACCTGTGGAGTTTCTGGAATCGTTTCCCATCTGACCTTCCTGGGAAACTGGCAATCAACCCCAACCTGCATGGGCTACCTGTGGTACCTTGGATTGGACATGCAGCTCTACATCATGGCTCCCCTCTTCATGCACCTGCTCTACAAGCACCCCAAAGTAGCCGTGGCCACTGCCTTTGCTCTGATAACCGTTTCAACCCTGATCCGAGCCGCCTACTGCCAGATTTACGGATTCTGCAACAACTCAGATGTGGACATTCCGTTCATCTCTTTTCCTAATCAGACTGAAGAGCTTTTGGCGAAGACTTACGGAGGCATCTGGGAGACTTACGCCCGGCCTTACACCAAGTGCGGACCCTTCATCCTTGGA
Organism: Steinernema carpocapsae; assembly: GCA_000757645.3. Taxonomy (NCBI): domain Eukaryota; kingdom Metazoa; phylum Nematoda; class Chromadorea; order Rhabditida; family Steinernematidae; genus Steinernema; species Steinernema carpocapsae. The sequence goes on from CM016762.1 coordinate 690,205, forward strand.
ATGCTTCTGGGCTATGCCACGCTCAATGTCAAAACCAGCCTCTCTTTGTCGGCCGCCCGACGCATCTCGCTTGTCTCGTTTGCCGTCGCCGTCGCTGTAATCTACGCAATCCTCCCTGAGTACTGGTACCCTGATCAGGGCAACACGCTCTACAATATCGTATACACTGCCACTTTCCGCACTATTTTCGCTGCCGCCATCTGCGCCTGGATCGCTGCACTCTATTATCAGCCTAACATGTAAGTCTTAAAATGTCCTAAATTAGAAATTGACACATATTTTTTAGTCTGAACCTTGGAGTCTACTGGTCCGCTTTGGCTAAGCTCACCTTCAACGCCTATCTCCTTCATATGCCCATCGTATATCTTCTCAACTTCTCCACCTTCATGCAAGAGGCTACAGGACCCTACGAACTAATGGCCCTCGTCCCGTTTGTTGCAATTCTAAGCTTCGGCGCTGCCTTCATCTTCTACTGCTTTATCGAATCTCCGTTAGGCCGTCTGTCCTCAACCTTGTGCAAGCAAATGGGCTTGTAAAAGGTGTTCTCAGTTAGGACTTCTCGCAAAAAATCTCAGCTTTGTACATAAACCCTCTTCCCCTCCTCCTCCAGATGATTTTCTCCCTTTTCTCACGTGCTTTTTTTCGTGTTAGAGCTGTAAACAACGGGTCTGCCTCTCAGTTTTCTCACTGTGTATCTCTCACTCACGTCCCTATTTTTTCTCCTCCGTTCTTTTTGTACATATATAGACCGCACCGAGAGATACTACAGGTATGACAAACGTGTTCTATGTAGAAAATTTTCTTTTGTTTCCTTAAACTGGTAAATAGAAAAAAGTATTTATAATAAAGTGTTATAAATTTATATATTGCTCGATTTAGTGTTCAAAGTTTGAAATTTGGAGCACCATAGATCACAGTATAAAGGCGAAAATTGCTGATTAAATGAACGGAAAAAGGACTTGTCAAAATGTTTACATGACATCATACTCTAATCGGTTTCCAATAACATCAACAACAATTCTGTTTTAGGTGGCAACCGCTATTTAAAACCGGAAAGACAAGGTTCAGCTTTGTACTTTTGAGCACAATTTGGTTTGGCGGTTATAAGAGATAAGGACGACAATAGTGCGACAGACTTTGACCGGGTAACTTTGGACTTTGTTAAACTAAATTCGACTTTGATGCTTGTGGAAAAATGTTGGTTATCGAAATGATTGCTACATGGCTGTGATCAAAAGACCACCAATATGAAGCATATTTAAAGGGTGTCATTCTGCGATACGTGATATTACTGGTTTAAGTTTCGGCACCGTGGCGTTTTTAAAACGAAAGTGTTGCGATGGTAAAATGTCAATTTCTCGATCACAATTTTTTTTTGTCTAACGCTGGAACGCTGGATTAAAATAGCTCAAACTGACTAAGAAAATTATAAAAGTCGCGAAATTGTAAAAAGAAGGTTAAAAACAGCTTTTTCGAATGGGAATCGAACCTGATACCTTGTTCGTAGTATGCCTCCGTGCTCACCGCGAGACCAAATGAGACCAAGTTGTTCATTTGTGCAAAACGCATATAAAAAAGGGCTCTGTATGAGAACTGAATCCCTGACCATCTGAAAAAAACCCTGTCGTTTCTGCTATCTGCACTACGCTTAGCCCAACCAAGTGTTTCTTTAAATTTTGTGAGATGTTATGAAAAAACGAGAAACGTAAAAAATTCTTTTTTGAAGATGTGAGTGATTTATTTTTGACCCGACAACCGGCGTCTGTGTCCTTTCGTCTTTAAGTCATAAAAAGGATAATACTCAGATCGCGTTAACATTCAAATCGCCAGGGCGAGATGTCATGGAGGGTCCGACCTTATCGCAAAAAACACTTGCCTTAAAGGTGAGCGCGTAGTTAGCAGAGACAAAGCCGAGCACGTGAACAATAGCACGACCAATTCTGTTACACCATGTGATTGTTTCGGTTAGGGCAGTTTGTCGAGAATGGAAATACCGTTCAAGTCGGACGACGTTTGTCGTCTCCGTGTGAAGACAGCAATGATCAATTCGGCGACGACGGGGAGCAGACGGACAAAAAACGTCGCATGGTGGGAATGTGTATTTGATAGAAACGTATCTTACATACGGACTGTGACTGCTGATAAGTACGCGCTTAAGGATCGTTTGCGGGGTTTCGCACGTTTAATGGAAGAGTCCGTAATCTTTAGGGCAAATACGAGAGTGGTATTTTCAAAGTGAAATTGAGATAAGGGTTTGGAACAAATAAGGGTTTGGAACCGACATCACAGATCGAAAACTGTTTAAAGCTTCAACCTTGAAAAAAACTTCTAAAACGTATATATTAAAAAAAACGCTTTTTTTCTAAAGATTTCAAAAAATTGTTTTGAGTAAAGTGAGTTAATCATTCCTATCAGATAGCAAATGGGTTAGAATGCACGTGGTAAGGGCAATTCTGATACCGTTTTAAACCCGGACGTTGGCATGTCATAAGTTTAATGGATTAAAACCGTTGAAAAACACTGAATAATCTCAGCTGTCGCATCTGTAAGAGGCTAAATACTTTCAAATAAAATTTTTAACATTTTAAAATTTAAATTTTTAAAACAGATTTGTGCTACTTTTCGCTTTTAGCACTTGTGTGTTTTTTAAAACTTCACTATGCCTGAATTAAACTTGAGAGGACACTTGTCAATAATAAAAAATCAAAAAATCAAAAAGTGCTTCAAAAAAGACGGTGAAAAACTGCCAACGCGATTACAAGATCAGGCCTTGAAATGTCAAACATCGCTTCAAATTTTGCGCCTCTCTAACATGAGAAAAACCAGAGAACGTTTCTCTGTTGACGGTCGAAAACATTTTTCATACAGATTACTGATCGTTTCTCTACGTGCAGATTCCTATTATGATTGAAAGAAGATGGACAACAAGTTGGCGGATGTTTAAAACAAAGCGATGAGTAGACATTCCTTGAGGGGTGCACTTTTCTTGCACTTTCTGCCTCAAAATCGTTCCATGCGACTGCTTTGAAAGTGCAGACATATTAGCTCCACCTGGTAAAACAAACTTAAAAATTGGTAAAAATTTGGTTCGATCTACGAACTGGTTGCAGTCGAAGCTCTCAAGGACATTTAACGGCGTCCTCTCACGGGATTTTGATGCATTATGTTCGTACTTAGACAAACACACTTTTGAACCTAACTACGCCCCACAAGCGTTTTGCAGGTATATTACGTGACCTTGGCGAAACGCACGTTGCCGCTTTTCTTGCAAAATTATGGTAAACAAACTGTCCGCTGCACTTTGCGTCAGCTGCGCATGGGGTTTATTGATGAATCTTTGAATCTTTCGGAGGTTTGAAATGGCAAAAAGTGGACAACATTGTTTGACGTTTTTTTTGCTTAAGCCGCTTAAGAACCCACTGAAAAGCTTGAAATAAGTTACAACAAGCAGCTTAACGCTCGAAATAACAATGACTATTGACGTAAAAACCACACGGATCTGGAAGTAAGAGCTAGCGTTGGGATTGTTAAGGAGTAGTGACGCAAAGGGGAGGCATCTTCCGAGAATCAAAACGACTTGGAATTCCATAAAAATGACAAAAATGGTTAAACGTTATTTAAAAAAGGAACAATTTTATACTATACAGGGTTATCGGAAAGTTCTGCAACATGAAAAACACGCTTTTTCCACAACAAAACAACTTCATTTCAACAAACGAACAGTACCACGTTATTCACCTCGCTGAATTACAAACATAGCGCAAATTTCATTCAAAATGACCTCCTTGGAAGTCGATACAGGCCTGAACACGCTTCTTGAATTTTTCGATGACCGCCGCGAGTGTTTCCAAGCTGATTTCTTCCCATGCGGTCAGGCGCCTCTCTCAGCAAAAATGGTTTGAATCACGGCGTGGACACAACCGATTTTGTTTAAATTTTTACTGATCGACTTCAAAGCATGTTGCGAACACCGTTGGCTTACCAAAAAATAAAAACACAAATTTTTATATTATTTAAAGGATTAGACAAGAAAAAGGCGTCTAAAAGGCAAAAAAGACCCAGATTTACGCAAGACGAGTTACGATAGGTGACCACCCACCTTACTGGTAAAGGTCCCATTTTCGTTGGGTGCGCACCCCTGGTCACACTGACCTTACAAGGGAACCTTCAAAGTTGTTACACCCAAAAATGAGCGAGCTTAGTCAATTCTGGTAGTACTCGACGCGACAACGTGGTATAGGTCACTCGCGTGCATTTTGACCAAAAAGCCCTAAAAACCGTTTAAAAGTGCCAAAAATTGGCTCGCGGCGATGTATTCACGATTAGACACATTGAAAGCACAGCCTGTCTGGCGCAGTGGTATGCGTGCGGGTACGAGTTTGGGTCGTGGGTTCGAACCCCGCCGGAGCCTATATTTTTGTTTCTCCCTTTTATCGCTTTTAATCGTTTTAGAAAGCGTTTGCGCGATGCGTTTGACGGGCCGACGACATTGGAAGGCACAGAGAGCAGGAGACGGCGTAGAAGCTCTGAACCCAAAGATGAACTTCTCCGGGGTGACGAAGCTGGGTGGACGCTCTTCAAGGAGTCCGGCCGCGTGCCACGCATATTTCAACATGGGTTGAAAGCGTGGAGCCGAAAATTGGGCGAAGGTGAGGTTGAGGAGGCGGCCCACGTTCGCACTGGGACACAATGAAAGCTTCGTCTTCGCGTATCACATTTCCGAAAGGCGTCGCGTAGAAGGCTTTAAATTGCCGGTTGAAGTAAATATCTAATGGCTGGGCCAGATTCGTACACTTCTTGGGCACCGTCTTAAATCGGACCATCGGACCTGTTCTCGAAATACGTTCTTCGCTTGGTTGTATCCCGTCCAGGAGTCGACAATGAGAGTGGGGCTTCTTTGGGCGTTGGGAAGGAACACTTGTTCCAGCCAGTGCTCCGTAATTGCGCTGGTCATGAGTCCCGAATTTGAGTAACTATGTTAGGAAAAGGGGCAAGCTGCGCATGAAAGACCGCGGGTGGCTTCGGTTCTCTGAAGCACACGAGGACAGGGAGTTGCAGGATTCCCAGAGCGGAGATGACAGTTTATAGTTTTATCATGTAATAAATCTATGTTGATCTCAAAGTTTACTTGCATCAAAAACACGCAAAAACGCATCGAGAAATATCAAAAAGAAACGTCAAACGCATCGCGCAAACGCTTTCTAAAACGATTAAAAGCGATAAAAGGTAGAAACAAAAATATAGGCTCCGGCGGGGTTCGAACCCACGACCCCAAAACTCGTAGTCCGCACGCATACCGACTGCGGCTGTGCTTCAATGTGTCTAATCGTGAATACATCGCCGCGGACCAATTTTGGCACTTTTAAACGCGTTTTTAGGGCCTTTTTGGTCAAAATGCACGCGAGTGACCTATACCACGTTGTTCAGCGCGTCGAGTCGCGTCGAGTACTACCAGAATTGACTAAGCTCGCTCATTTTTGGGTGTAACAACTTTGAAGGTTCCCTTGTTAGTATCCAAAAAGAAATTTTCAAAACAACTTACCAAAAACGGGAAATACAATCTTTGAAAAGGAAATCAGATTTACAGAACAGTAATTTAATTGTATTTTATCAACTATTACATGTTAATCTGAATGAGATCATCTCTTCTCGTCTCTTCTCATCTCTATTGTCTTTCGATCGAACGACTAATTAACGTGTCATGTTTGCGGGAGGCCGCGCGACGCAGAAACCAGTTTTAAATTTAGAATGAAAGGGCTATTCGCCAAAGTTTTTTCAAATTTTGGCTCATATGTTTTTTTAGTTTGTGCTCGCGTTTGACATTTTATGTTCCCAGTAGACGATCTTTTGAGTCTCCATGTTTTGTGCCAACGACACTGACAGCAAACTTTTGAATTTGACTGCGCCCTTTGTTTTAATGCTTTACGGGCGTTTTTGTCTGTCTGGCTGACGCCAGAAATTTTGACAAATAGACGAATCAAGACGGAAGTTTAAGTGTCAATGGTTGTAATAGGGACTGGTCTTGGACGCCACGCTGGGAAAGTTGAAAAAACTGTCTCAAATGATAGATGAGCGTGAAATTTAAGCAAAAAAATGTGAAGACCCATGAACAAAGGTCACAGCCAAAATGAACGAGATATTGAGGGTAGAACTAGGTGAACGTTTCTGATGGGTGTTTCCCATTTTCAACAATTTCTACATTTATTTTCCAAAAACCGGCTGGTTTCAAACATCACGAAGGCGTTGTAACAGTGTTACGAATTTTATAGATTTTAGGGTTTGGTAAGTCGGACAAACTGTAACCACAGGTCATGAAAAAGCAACTACAGATTTGACAAATAAATGACAGAAATGTGATTCTGTATTTTCAGATTGTCTGATATTACAGAACACGCTTGAATTCAATTTGACCAGAATTTGGCCGACCTAAGAGAACAAAACCTTGAAGTTGGCAGTTAAGAATTGAGCTTTCACGCAATTGTTATAAAAAACAACTTTGTAGGAATCGGACATTTATCATTTATCGGACTCAAGCCAGATTTTGATTATTAAGCAACTTTTGAACTAGACGTTCTTAGCCAACGATTGACAAAAGTAGCGTTGCTGGTTAGCATTTGGTTAACGTAAGGTTAGTGTAAAAGTGACATTGAAATTTAAGACTATACTGTTGACTGCATTTTAACTATCAAAAGGTTTCAGTAGCTTTCTAACATCGAAAAGCTGTTTAATTTAGGTTTTTAACAACTTCGCCCAATCAGGCAACTCGCGTCTGCAAATTTCGTGACACACGGACGGACACGTCTGAATCATTCTCCTTTATTTAATAAAGGATAGTGAAGAATTTTCACCATTGCCGTAATGATTCACAAGTTTTTTTTTCGGTGCCTAGCACATACCTGTACTTTTAAAGCAATTTAAGCTTCTCTATTTTGAACGAGTCTCGGCTTTCACTTTAAAAAGAGTAAGTTTAGCTTGCTTAGAATGACTTAAGCAACAATAAGAACAAAAGTAAGTTCTTTCGAAACGTGAAAAGGTGTTTTATATAAGCTTAATGGACGGACTTTTATCTTGACAGTCTACCTTGACCTGCCTTAGATCGAGCAACTCATCGCAAAACTATGGAACACTACTTAAAACGGAAGAATACGTCTTCTCACTTCGTGCACCAATATGAAGCACATGGTCAACGCGATTTCTAACGGTAGTTTTTGTCTATAAGCCTCCTTAAAGGAGTGTCAAGAGACAAAAAAGCAAGTGGACACTTTGTGGAGGTTCAGGGCAAAATGTCTTTGTTGGCTTTCGTGTATCGATATTAAAACGCTGGTTTTTACTTTTTGGATGCAACTGAACTTTATAGAAAGTTGCTAGTAGTTGGAATTGACTTGCAAGTGTCATAATCTAATTATTGCAGCCACCTTTCAACAATTAAATTTTTTTGTTGTGTAGCAAAGGCATTTAGACCGCTGCTTAAAACAATATTGAAGCTTTTTATTTTTCACCTGTTTTTTGTTTGAACTTTTGTTTAAGTGCCTTAGATTCAATGAGCAAAGAAAGTGCACGAAGGACATTAAAAACGACCGCTAATACCACTGTGTTGCGAAGAAGCAGCTATCCCATCTTTTTGTAAACTGATTTCAGCCACGCGGCTGCGGGTTTTCATAGCATGTTTTACGGACGTGGCTGACGGTGATTGGACGAAGAGATAAGGACCAATGGGCAAGGGGAAGCTAGAGTTCGCGCTGGAAACGAAACGCTAATACCCCACATTACAGTCCATCTGTGTATCGTTAGGATTAAAAAAGGAGATTTGGTATCAAGTACACCATCTGTTCATTTTCCTGGCGCTGATACCCTCTGCTGCATTTAGCTGCGGCCCAAACTTGTAGTGATCGTTTTTTAGTGCCGTTATCAGTTAGTTGCGCTGAATAAGCAGGTGGTGATGTTGCTTGCAGGACACTGCTGGTATCGCTTTTGATGCATTCTTGTCGAGCACTCCGGTGTGAAGCGTTCAAACGCTAATCAATGCGATGCATTCAATCGTTTTTGTCATGGTGTCAACGCTTCTCTGCTTGTTTTCATTCCAACATATTCAGCAAATTCCAATGTTTTTTTAGCTGCAAATTATATATATTCTAAAAATTGAGAAAGAATTTCGATATCCACTAATTTAGTTCCTAAGCTACATACAGTCAAAAAACCAATGATTTATAGAATAATGATGCTTAATTTTTTATCAAGTTGGAAATTTTTATTTGAATGTCATTTATTAGCTTAAATACAGCTTAAAAGCAAAAATTCAATTGATTAAAAATTGACCTATTTCATCAAATAGAATATACTGATTTCAGTTGCCGCTTTATTGGGCAACTCCATCGAATTAAACAATTTTAGAAACTAATTTAAAATTTAGTTTATTTACTAAATTTACTATTTTAAAATTAAGCATTTAGCACATTGAATTGAGAATTGATAATTACCTTTTTGTTTGATAATTACCTTGGAACCACACACAAGGGATGTGTTTGGCTGAGGAGGGAACTGTCTGGAAAGAATTATGTTGACGCGCCAGGAACCATGGGACCGGTCGGTCAGTCGTCTACGCTTTTTCACGATTTTTTGCACGATGATAAGCGAAAACCAAATGAAACGGTACTTCAACTGCCAATGCTAAATGCGCGAAAAGTTCTTCCAAATGGCGTGAATGGATTTAAGAATTTCTGCCGCGCATTCGGCAAATTATCGGAATTAAGGTTATTGTTGCGGATGCGACAGTGAGAGCACTGAATTTATGTGTTTGAGATATACAATAGGAGATGGGAAAGAGATATTACAACATCGATCTGTCGTCGATGACACTCCGGCAAGAAGGACTAAATGGCAAATCAATAGGTTCGAGTAACATTTGGAAATTTTGTCAGAGTAGGGCGTGGTTCAGTTACAATATTCAGGCATAGAATAAGAGGATTTCAAGGATAAGACCCAACAAAATACTAATCAGAAGTATGACTGTTGATCTTTTGAAACTGAAGTCTAATCCACGTGCTCCTAGGCATGGGAAGCCCGAAGAGATTGGCTGGTCGACGTTGCCTTCTGACGAACTGACAGTAGCTCCTGATGTAGTCGCTTCGGCAACAGGTCACCTTGTAGTGGTACATGAAGCAGATTCGGTCGGGCGTCCTGCGACCATGAATCGGAAGTTTCTTCACAGGTCGGTCCTCTTCCTGGGAAGTGAGATCCTTTTGAGGACTAAAAAAGTAAAAGTCGGCCAGAGACGTCAAACGTTGTTTCGCCTGGGTGAGAGAAGAGCCGATGCACTATTTTGCGGACGCGACTGTAGGAACACTGACTTTATGTTTGGAAATTGGTTTGAAGTATACAATAGGGAATGGGAAAGAGATATTACAGCATCGATCTGTCGTTGATAACAGTTATTTTTGCTATTTTGCGTGAAAAAAGACATGATCTGAATGCATTCTTGAATTTGCCATTCGCTAGTCTCCCGGCTCTCGGCGCGTTAAAATAATTTTGACCAGACAGCTCCCTTCTCAGCGAGACACATCCCTCCTCTCTGCTTCCCAAGGGGTTTTTGTGTCACCCTATATGAGTGAAGCTTGCTTTGTTTTAAATGCCGGTAGCTGGCGTTGTTTTTTCAGTTGCGATTTTTGCAAGTCCTATTTTCAGTGTTGGAGAGATGCGGGTTTTTCAAAACTCTTCGTTCCTGCTCTCTCTAATAACCCTCTGCTCCTCGTACAAGTTCTTCATCTACACACCAACTCTCGGTCACAGCCATGTTAACTTCATGGGTAAAATTGCTGACTTGCTCGTCGATGCGGGTCACTATGTGGTGAGTTTCCGGGCGCGCCGTATGCTTCTTATCAGCTAATATTGTCAGGTGGTGCTGATTCCCATTCACGATCCGGATGTTCATTCCAACGGAACGACTAAGGCGCACCGGGTGATTCGCTTTGAGGGACACACGCTGGACAAAACTTTGTGGAGAAGTGTGCAGTTTAAGGGTGGCAAACAATTTGATCCTAATGCCGAGATTATGTCAAAAAATGATCTGAAGATTATGTACACGGTTTATCACTACGTTTGCAAAGGTGACTCATTTTCCCGCCTTTTTCTGAAAGAAGTAATGACAAGACAGTACAAGAAATGCTCAAATTCTGCTCCACCCTTGATCATTAATTATTAGCACTTACTGCATTTTAAGTTATCTTTTGGACACACCAAACCATTAATGAATTTCACTTATGACCAATCAAGAATTTTCAAAACTAGAAAAATCAAATGTTTCAATTCCTCGGGTTTGTGACGCGATTTTTTTTTACGATTTCTGGTTTTCTCTGCTTCTGAGACGCCATTTCCAGCATTGAAAACGCGTGTAGCCAGTTTCAGAGCGTTTTTGAGTTGCGCGGTCGTTAAGCTTTTGCGTTGCCTCAGTCCAAATTTTAGGGTCGAACGCACGGCACTCGGCTCGAGTTGCTTGAAGGAAAATGCGATCTTTGCAACAGTTTTGGACATTTGCAATTTTAGACTGTGATCTCAGAATTCTCGGGAGCTTCAAGCATGCTCTTTGCGTATTTCGAACGCGTCTTTTCAATTATCTATGTTTCCTTGGGTTTTTGACGCGCGTTTTTCAAACTTTTTGTTTTTTTCGCCAAAAAACTAAATCTTTTACAAATTTTTTTTTGTGTGGTTAAGCATTTTTCGCGTATATACAATTTTAAAAAGTTGTTCTAACAAGGGAACACGGTTTTGTGGTACCAATGAATTTGACTGAGATTTGGCACACAGTTAGAACTCAAGGAATGTAGTGATTTTGCAAAATTTCAACTGCCATTACGCAGTTGGGACCGAGCAAAACGCATTTTTGACTGGTTGCGGCAGATCAGTTCTGAGCATATAAATGTCGTACAGTTGCGTTTATAAGCTTATGTTTCTTGCACACCAAAACGAGTAAAGTAAGTTATAACACGTGTTCAATTTTATGAAAAAAACTGCAACTAAATTTCAAAATTTCAAGAATTTTGTATTTTAGTTACCCAACTTTTCAAAGCTCTCAAGCACGTGTTAAAACTTATTTTACTTGTCTCGGTGTGACAAAAAACATAACCTAATACACAAAACTGTACGACACTGTTACGATCAGAACTGATCTGCCGCAAATCCCATGCTGGAGCTAATTAGCGGTCTAAAAATGTGTTTTTCCCGGTCCCACCTGCGCAATAGCAGCCGTAATTTTGCTAAACTGCTACATTCCACGGACTCTAACTGTGTGCGAAATTGCAGCCAAATCCGTTGGTACCACAAAACCGTGTTCTCTTGTAAGTTATCAATTTGTTTTAAAGTTACAAACTTAAAAAACTTTTTTTTAATGGGAAAAATTGTTTCCTGTGGTATCTTTGTTTCAATCGACACAAAATACTTAAACATGACTAATTGTGCTTCGAAAAGTTGTCTTTATTTATGAAAACAACTTAAATTAAAAACCATATTTATTTGTTTCAGATCTTATCAACGACGACGCTCTTATCGAGTCACTTCGAGCAGAGAAGTTTGACGTCGGAATCACTGAAAAGCACGACTATTGTGAAGTGGGCCTTTTTGAAACGTTGGGTATCAAGACCACTATCATTACCTCCGCTGTGCCCTTCTACTACAAGATGCAAGAAATTGTCGGACTTCAACACTCCCCTTTCATTGAGCCCAGTAAGCTAAAAAGCAGCTATCATTTTTGAAAACGGCTTTTAGGCATTTTCACGTCTTTCAGCGACGAGATGACCTACATGGAAAGGCTAAGGAACATTATGAGATTCCACATGTACCGATACTTCATCGATGACAAGAACATCGCCGCTCGTCAAAGTATCTTTAGAGGTACTAACTAAATTTGATAAATTTTGATAGAGGTTAATTTATAGAAAAGTTTGGAGCTGATTTCCCTGGCTTCAAGGACCTTGAATACAGAACCACAGCCATAATCTTTGTCAACAGCCTTGAAATGCTGGAATTTGCCAGACCCATTTCACACAAAATTATCTACATGGGTGGCCTTGGTCTGGCGAAGCCTAAAGCGCTGACTGGGGTAAGCAAACTTAAATAACCTATTTTACGTAATTTCGATTGCCTAGAAATTTCTGGAAATCTCTCAATCAGCCAAGAAAGGCGTCGTCTTGCTATCGCTTGGATCCATCGTCAAGAGCACGGACATGCCTCACCAGACCAAACTTGCGTTCCTGGAAGCCATTGCTCGTTTTCCAGAATACAACTTTATCTGGAAATACGACAATCCTGAGGACGAAATTTTGAAGAACCACAGTAATCTCTATGCAACAAAATGGGTCCCTCAAGTTGACGTCCTCGGTAATTTACTTCATCTGAATTTTTAATTTTGCACTAATTTTAGCTAATTCCAAGACAAAGGCATTTCTGACCCACTGTGGTCTGAACAGTGTCACAGAGTCAGTCTTCTTTGGAAAGCCAATCTTGGCTTTGCCTATCTTTGCTGATCAGCCGCATAATGCTGCCTTTGTGCAGAAGCGAAAGGTTGGATACTACATAAAAAAGGGAAACCTCACGGCTGAGTCGATCGAAGACGCCTTTAGAGCTGTACTAGGTGATGGAAAAACAAAAACGTGAGTTCTAAAAACAATAGTGTACAGTAGTCATTGTTCTAATGGCCAATTACAACTAAAACTAGACCGGTAAAGTTTAAAATGCCCAGCTTTCTTAAAATTAACAAAAAAAAACACAAAAAGCGCACTTTTTCATATTTTTTTAAAATGACAATTTGTAACTAACGTAACTAAATAAGGAAAATAAATGTAAGCAAAAATTATGAACAGCACCAGATACAAAAATTTTAAAAAGCTGTTGTTTCACACTTGGTTTTGCATTTGGTTTATTTAAACAAAATTTGTCTAATTTTTCAAAATTAACTTATAACTTATTTTAAAAATTTTTTTGGTTGATTTTAGTTATAATAAAATCGTACATTGGCGTATGTGTTCGTTTGTTCGAATCTCCGCTGTCTGGCCAGACAGATGGTTGCTCAGTCCCAGTCAAAAACTTCATTTTCAACATTTTGCAAATTGCGTAGCGGTCGGAATTTCACTTACTCTGAGAACTGCTGAGGTCAGAACACCGTTGATGATCGTTGCTTCCAATTACGAAACGTGTTACAGCCGCTTGTTCAACCTCAAAACGCTCCATAAGTCCTGTTGACGATTTCAAAAACACATTTAGAACTTCAAATCGTCGTGTTTCGAAATTCGCTTTTGTATATGAAATGTGCTACAGATCGTCTTACCGGCTGATTAGGTTTCCGGAAAATTTTAAACCTCAAGCAAACTTGAAACTTTAGCACATTGCGCTTGAAGCAGCGTTTATACTAATAGATAAATGTAAACAAAAGTCACGAAAACCACTGGCTATCGAATATGTGGCAAGTCGTTCTTGCAGTTTAAATTTTGCACTTCGTTTACTTCAGAGTCATTTGCTATTTTCAAGTTATAACTTGTTTTTCGCACACGTTTGTAGCTGTTATTGTCAATCTACCTTTGCTTTCAAATTTGCGTTTTCAATATCAATTTTTAACACTAGCGTTTTTCTGACGTCACGTTTTTTAGTATCTACACCCAAAACGCTGAACGAATGCGCGATATGATCAAGGAACGACCATTCACATCTGAGCAGCTGGTTCTCCGTTGGACTGAATACGTAGCCAAGTTTGGAGCTCTTCCTGAGATGAACATCTACACTCGTGAAATGCAGTGGTATCAGACCTACATGTTGGACATCTATGGTCCCATCCTTCTTACTATTATTGTTCTCATTGCGTCCATCCTTGCCACCATTCGCAAGATTGTCCGTGTTGTTCTCTCTCTGTTCGAATCCAAGGCCAAAAAAGATTGAAAATGTGTCAAAATAATACATTGTGAGTACTAGATCTCTAATTTGTCCCCTTCTACAGCAAAACGAAAAATTCAGAAATCAAGGCTTTGTTTTCGGAACTAAGCCATCAATAATTTATGTTCAAGTCAAATATCAAATTTTGTGGTGACGAATCTCAACAGTGCAATGTGGTTTCGAAGCACAGCAGGCTGAAAACGAAAATATTTTGCTTTATAATTTTGAATCAAATTAACATAACGACGTGAGGAATAAAATCACAACAGAACTTGTTGTTGGAAACAGTTTGTAAACAAGTTGAAAATCCCAAATTAAGCTTGAAGTCAAAGTCCTCAGTTGAATTTCAAGACACGACCATTTTTAAGTCATATTTTGGAACTAAGAGTGACTAAAAAACAAGGAAACTTATGAAATCTGCAGTTTTGCATTTTACACTAAATTGTGCCAGTTTGTGAGTGTTTTGCAACTGTGCTGAAGAAGCTTTTAGCAAATTTTCAAATACAAAATTGCGTTTGTTGACATATAAAAACTTTGCTATGTCAGCTTTATATCCTTGTAAATCCCTGCTTAGCAAAAAAGAAGACATTTAAAGACATTTGCAGAAGCCGCTTTTAAGCATTAATATCTAAAATCTGCACTTCATCAAATAGAGTTCTTTTTTGCTTTACTTGCAATTATCATAAGAACGACGAAAACGCAATTAAGCATTAGGACAACGATCACGTCTTTCTTCCGGCCATAGTACGCAGAGCTTTTAAGTTTAACGATCTTCTGAGTGCATCGTATTTGGTTTGTTTCAGAGTCAGTCCTCATCAAAGTTTTCTTAGATTCAAAAACACGAAAATATGCAGCGAAGAGGACACTTTCCGGATGACGCTGATGACCTTTCGCTAATCTTCTAAAGTACACGCAATCTAATTGGCGTAAACAATAAGGTCGTGGGTTTTTCGGAGTAATACCTTTGTTAAAAATAAAATATTACTTATAAAAAATTGATTAAGCCGCTACAGTGCACTTGAAATGCAAAACGTCGATTGCAAACACATTTTTTACAAGATATTGAATATTCTCTCTGCAAGGCTGTCTGTGTTCCGTTCGGCCAAAATTTTCGGCCAGTCAGGAACAGCACACAAAATAGACGATGCTGAACTGACTCGAACCCATCACCTTCCGTGTGGAAGTCCGGCATACTAACCAATGCACCATACACTTACCGCAAATAGAGTTAATGAAGTTGGCTATATCTCGGCTCAGTTTAGCTTTTTGGCACCCGTTTGCATTAGATCTTTGCATTAGATCTGTCACAAAATGCAGTATGCGTTCAAAAACTAAGAAAATTTCACATCCAAATTTTAGAAATTAATCATGCGCAGAGTAACGCGCGAAAGCTTTAATTTGAAGATTAAAAAAGCTTTTGAACATACAAGGTGGCTGATAAGTTCTGCAACTATTTCAACGACTTTATTTTTTCTATGATGACAGTTTTGAGTGTAATTTTGTAAAAATACAGGAAATAACATTTAGTATACACGGTTGAAACAGGAGTTTCACAGGCAGATTGTTGTCCAAGACAAGTAAACTACCAAAACTTTTATCAAATACATGTACAAACTTGTGTGGTCGCAAACATCAAATTTCGCAACATTGACATTTTCAATTGGCAGAAATTTTCGCCAAATTTTTGGTAAAAATTTTGAACTAAAACAGAAAAAAACTTCAGTTTCTCAGCTTTTTTCTAACGTCTATAAATTGGCCGCAAGCCTTCAAACACTTAAACACAACTCTGTAAAAGCAAACAATTTTACAAAATTTTTAGTGAAGGTTCTGTCTTACAAGGGAAGGCTGCAAGGTGATACGTCCAGAGGTACTGCTAATTCGAGCGTGCTGATTCACATGGTACGCCATTGCTGCTGTGCAAAATGCGTAAAATACGCCTAAAATGACATGTCTAAAACACTAATTAGCTCCAGTATGGGATTTGCGGCATCTACATTCCTACAAAAATACTGTACTTACAAGATTTTGCAGCAACTTATGTTTTTTATCACGCCGCGACGAGTAAAAGGAGTCACACCACGTGTTCCAATGCATAAGCTGCACCACTTTTCCGAAACTTTCAAAAACGTGCTATTACTCATTTTACTCGTCGTGGCGTGACAACAAACATGGGATAATGCAGAATCTTCTAAGTACAGTATTTTAAAAGAACTAAAACGCAGGAAATCTCATACTGGAGCTGATTAGCGTTCCAGATTTTCCATTCTAAGTGTGTTTTATGCCTTTTTCACAGAAACAATACGGTACTAAGTGAATCAGCACCCTTCATTTTACCTCTATGTAAATTTCCCGTTTATTCTAAGCGTATCACCTTGTATCACCTTGTACCCTTTCCTTGTTAGCTAAACGAAATATTTTTTTGCAGTTAAACATTTTTCTGCGCAGAATAATTTTTTCTTTCACATGATGGAAACATACTCACTTTTGTGGTTTGCAGTAAGTCAAGCGTCTTGTTTTTGAAAAGTTGCCGACTTTTTACCACCCGTACTGTAATTCTGCCCGTCAGTAAACAAAATTTATAATCATTTTCTAATAAAAAATTAATTTTTTATTGAAATTAATTTATTGTCGTTTCAAAATCAGTTTTTTCTTAATTTTTTTAACAGTTTAAATTTTTTCAAGTCATTGAATGAATCACTTGTTCACAACTTATAAGATGAAAACATAATCAACGTTTACTAAATAACTGTGGTTTTAAAAATTCCAACCAAAAGACATTTTGCCAATCACCGTATGTTTTTTTAGCTCTCATAAACTGTTTATTAAATTTGTTCCTAGTGAACTCAGGCATCTACAAAACCTAATTTTACAAGAATACAAAACATAATTTTTATAGCTCATTTTCCATAATCAAGTTTGTACCCTTTATTTAGCCATCTTCCAAAAGCTAAACATTCCCACCACAACGCTTTCCTTGAACTCATATCTTTCGTCAAATGATTAGTTTTATGACTTCCATGCTCCAAGTGCAATCAATAACAGTTGATTGATGAAGTGCCGCCGCACTCATGGAGTTTCATTGGATCTAGCCGCTTCCGCATTGTGATCATTTGCTCTTGGGGATGGTGACAATGTTGTCAATCATTATTAAGACAAGACGCGCTTGGCTGGTACGTGGCAAACCCGGATTGCCGGCTTTTCTTGCACATTTAATTATCCGTGGTCGTACGGAGACATTTTTAGCATAGATCTTTCCATTGCTAATTAGCTTATATTAATCATAATAATCTTATTTGTGGGACAGCAGGCTATAGAGATGCGGTTTTCGGGCTTGCATGCTCGGAGGCTCAGCGACTTTCCGCTCTAATTGACAATCTTTGGACAAAGCCTAACAGAGACCATCTGTGTGTAAGCGCAATTTGGTTTGCAAGTAAACAAAAATTCGTTTACTAAAGGTTTACACTGCTGGCTGAAACGTTGTTTAAAAACCATTCAGATCATATACGACTTATGACCAGCAGACGGATATTGGCTGTCTAGTGAATTGGTATGTGTTCTAGACTGACGTGCTAAGAGTCAAGGGTTCGATTCCCATTAGCTTCCACTAGTTTTTAGGTTATTTATTCACATCACAATTGGATTTACAGATCCACTTAAATGATATTTACACTGAAATAATGCCAAAAAACACAAAAATCAGTTTTTTAAAGGACGAATTTAGGGTAAGAGAAGACGAAAAGAGAGAGACGTTGGAAAACATGTGTAATACCCGAATAGAACAACAGCGGACAGCAGAGACGACAGATTGAGGACAGAGGGAATGTGTTTTTTGGGTGTGTGATTGCGTTGCAAAATAATTACTTAGAAGACGAGTTTGAGTTTCATGATCGACTCCAGCACTTTGTTTTGTTGCTTGCTTCGGAACGCAACTGCTGCGTTGATGGC
Source organism: Steinernema carpocapsae (assembly GCA_000757645.3). Lineage (NCBI taxonomy): Eukaryota > Metazoa > Nematoda > Chromadorea > Rhabditida > Steinernematidae > Steinernema > Steinernema carpocapsae. Next base: position 708,064 of record CM016762.1, read on the forward strand.
CGTTTCGAACACTTTTCGTACTCCCTGAATAGATTACGGTAAAACGTAATTCCACAAAAAGCGAGCTTATAATACCTCACGAGTTTTTGCCGAGCATTCGATAAGATTGAAAGAGGAGAATTCTTGGGCACATTCTGAGGCTTCGTGGAGGTCAACGACTTTAGGGGGAGCTGGGTCATCGGCATGAGGGTGACGCCGACGACGTTCGATCTCGTCTCGGATATCCTTCTTGTTGCCAACGACCAGCATCGGAGTGTGGGGACAGAATTGTTTGATCTGAAAAATAAAATCATCAAAAAATAATTTTAAAAAGGACTTTATGCATGTCAAAAAAGAATGCCGTAGGGGGAATTGAACCCGTGACCTTTGGACAGTGAGCTAAAGATAGCACTACGCAGTAAACCATAAAATCAAATCTCTATTTTTTAGATTTTGTATATATAAACTGCTATAAACATTTTTTTAATGTGCAACCCTTAAAAAAAGTTTTTCTGGTTGACAAAGACACAACTCATAATTTGATGCAAGATAACAAAAACGAAGTTAATTAAAACCATAAGTAAAAACATAAAACTTATTTTTTAGACTTTTGTTACAAACCTACGCAGTTTTGTTATTCAGAGAAGCACAAATTGCTTATCTCCTGAATAGGCGATGCATTGAAATATCGTCTATCAAAATTAGTCGCCACACACGTTATCAATCGCATTCATCTTTACTAATTTTGACTGTCTGTAAAGGACTTTTAAAGGTTGTTGTTGCACTTACCTCGGGTATCCACTTATCTCGCAAGCGACGGATGGACTCGGGACGTTCAACCGAGTAGCAGAGGATAAAGACATCCGTGTCCGGGTAGCTTAGGGGACGCAGAGAACTAAAGTCGTCCTCACCGGCCGTGTCACACACAGTCAAAATTTTCTGAATTTAGAAATCGGTTTATTTTTAGTGGTTGAGGGTATGACTAACCGTTTTACCGTTAATGAGCGCCTCAATGGCGTAATCATCAAAAGCAGTTGGGGTGTAATCTTCGCTGAAGGGACCTCCCGACTGAGCCAAGATTAAGCTGGTCTTGCCACACGCACCATCTCCGATGACCACAATCTTTAGTGACTTCTTCATAATGCTGCAGGACACCGGTTCACCAAATCCAGGAACAAATCTGAAAAACTAGGGTTGAAGTTGCCTCTGAAGGCTGCTGTACTTTGAGGCTCTCTTCACTTCACCCCCGCAGGCAATCACGTAAACAACACTGCGGAGACCAAGCACGCGCGCACACTCACTCCCTCGCTGTGGGCACATTTGCCTCAACAGCGCGATAAGCTGAGCCCAAAACCACGGAAGGGCGGTCAAAGTGGTCGGTCGTCGTTGGTGGTGAAGGCGATGACTGGGATGAGAGATTGAGGGACAAACAAGATGAGAACAATCAGATGCTATCTAATGTCATCTTATCGCCTTTACCTTTTCAATCTCTTCAGTCGATTGGATAATGCAAGCTTAGAAGATCCAAGCTTAGAAGAAAACAATTCGGGGCTCAATTCCGCTTAAAAAATTTGTTATGTAAAAAATTTTTTTCGTTGGTGGTAATCGAACGCGGACTTATTGCATGGCAGCCAAACCCGCCAACCACTACACCACACAAAAAACAACTGACAAGTTGAGTTGTGAACAAAATTGTATTGAACGCTGTAAAAATGCAACGTTAAAAACAAAAACTTTGAAAAGGGGAGCCATCAAGGATGAGTCTGCTGAAAGCAAAGACCGTCTAAATCTCATCTGAGCTCGCCGGCCGACCCTATGGCAATCCGTAAGAAGACGGATCACAATATGTTTATGATGTGTTGTCATGCCGCGGGCCGCAACTCCTCAATCATCATAAACTTCGGCGAGACGCGGGAAGAAACATAAACATTTGATTAAGTGGTTCGCGAGCGATTTTGGGCAGACGGTCGCGAGGGCGTTTAGGAGGATAGATGAGTGCGGTTTGGATGTTTGCAAAAGTTTCAAACAAAAATATTTTTCAACACACAAAATTATTTGGTTTAGAAGTTTCATGTCGCAATCCCTGAGCCCATAAGGAATGGAAGACACCTTTGACATCGAAAAGAAGACCAAACTCCGCTTTTCGAAAAGGTTTTAAATTTCAAGCGACGCATCATAAAACAGATGTTCTTGTTTACACAGTGAAATGTCGCGGTTTAAGATTGAAGGTCAACTCATAAAATCTTATATTTAGATAGCCACTTCGAAATAGAACAAAAATGTCAAAAATACAAGGCATGAGTCTGCTGAAAGCAAAGACCGGTCATCTTTGAACAGCGCTCTTGGAAGTGTTTACTTTTACACAAGCCTAAAAGTGTCAGAATTAGCGGCTGAAGTCCCTTGCGACTTCTGTTCCGGACACAAATTAAAAGCTCGAAGAAGCGGCTTATTTTTCTGATTTATGTATTGTTAAAAAGTCGTAAACTTCCAATTTAAGAACTATGCGTTTAAACAACTACTTGGTACTAGAATAAACAAAAAACAACACATCTATTGAACGCTCTAGAACACGCAATTTCCATAACGAAAGTTATTAGTAAACAGAAGAACACAGCGGTTGATATTGACCTAAGCCTGATATTAACCTATTAAACTTTTTTTTCAACTTTTTTGGAATACGTCGAAAATGGAAGATAAGAAGCACAAGAAGAAGCACAAAAATCGTAGCTAGAAAAAATCGTTTTTTACCAACCACGTGCCGCGCGTCCCAGTGCCCCACCTCTAATTAACGCCAAATTCTTTGGTCTATGAAAATCAGTCAGGATGACGTTAGACTAGGAGGATGAGCTCTAAAGAGTGGTGATTTGCACTTTTATTAAACTTTTTTTTCAACTTTTTTGGAATACGTCGAAAATGGAAGATAATGAAATTGAACTATGATAATTGGAAATGACGAAATTACTAGATAATAGAAAAAAGACTAAAAAGACTTCCTATATGATCCCAGTCGTTTTCTAACATACCCTGAAACCTGTTTGTAGTTTGTGTTAACATATTTAAAATAGCACAAAAGCACGTGAAAAAAGTACAATTTACTGCAGGACTCGAACCCAAGACCTTTTGGGCGATAGACGAGCATGTTAGCCACTTGACTAAACACGCAGCCTGAAAGAAGTCTTAAGGATACAGGTCACAATGCAGGTCTTCAGTTTTTTGAAGACCATATATAAGGATCCAAGGACCAATAAAAAGTGCGGTCGTAAACAATTGTGACAGCGGTCGACTAGAATAAGTAGACTAGCCACCCCACAAGTTCACAACAATAAAGATATTTTTATCCGCTATATTATTGAAAACAACTCGTATTTACCCTTACGCTACATTTCCATAAAACCATACTTAAAACCGGTATTTTCAAGTGCTCATACGATACGGAAATGTCATAATTGATCTGATAACAGCTAAAAAAGCAAAAAGGCAAAAAAATAATAAAAGTGGCATTTCCGCTTGGTTGGTAAGCTTGGTTCCCAGGAAATGCGCCCCTCTCGCGGGCCACCGCTATTGGAGCGCCTCCAATAGAACAGCACGTAGTATGAAAGTAAGAACACACGACAAAGGCGGTTTACTGAAAGTACGAAAATTTGTTAGGGCAGATCAGAAGAAACTTTTTCCTTCTACCACCGCCGCCGCCCCCTCCGTCCAGACAGAATGTCTCGCTAGGGACCTTAGTTCTGCCGAAATGAAACTTTCCCTTTTTGTGCCGGTAATCGTGTTCTCAGACAAAAAAGTGAAAATTGAGGGTGGTTGTCGCGACAGCATAGAGATCTTGGAGAGACCGAGACGATGGGTAAAAATTTACTTTTACTCGCTCCTTCCCGCACCTCAATTACTAATTAATGAGATTCGGACAACCCGCAAAGGGCGTCCAGCACACGCCCATCCATCTTGGCCACCGTCAGTGCGCAAAGGCGGACATGCTCTTGGTCCAAAGTTTGACTCTTCTACTAGGCGTACACGCCTGTTCTTCCATAATTGACGCCTTCTCAAATGGTTTTGTTGACAGCAGCGACAAGCCACATCCACATAAAACGCCGCGAGCTCGCATTTTTCATAAAGGTCACATTTAAGATAATTAAGTTATCTAAAGAGTAATAGGCGATAATGACACTGGGTGGCCAAATTAGATTGATAGGTGCAAAAATTTGCTTCTAAGTTTGGGACAAAAAAGGCAAAAGAAACCTTACGTTTAGTTCCATTTTTTACTGCGCACTCTTATTAGATAGATATCTAACAAAGAACCTTACAACTATTTATCATATTTTTTTCTGTTTTTAATTTTTTAAGGCTTTTTTGAAAATAAGGTCTACATACCGTATCCTAGAAATTTGTTTTTCAACGCTACTCCAGTTTCTTGCTAAGCTATGACTAGATGTCAAGTGTTTCATAGTTTCTAGTGTTGAGAGATCCGCAAGCCACTTTTTTCAGCAAACACTAAACATTTTTAAGGCAGAAAAAAAGACGTTTTTTCAATTTAAATAACAATGAACGACAGCTTAAAAACACTTAATACTAAGAAAGTGTGGGCAAAAAATGGGGGTAGGGAAAGAGGCAGCAAGCGAACATGTAACAACGACGCCGGGAATGAGGAGGAGATATTAAACGCGGAAAATCCATTGAAGCGATTTCTTAGGTCCAAATCAAATTTGTGCGAAGGACGAGGAACCGAGGACAAGACAATGTACTGAAGAAAGGAGAGAGAGCCCTGAGCTCCCAACGAATAACTATTACTGCGCGTAGGAGGCTAATTGGGACGAGCACCGAAAGAACGACAAACTCCCTGCAAGGGTGGCAGAAGAGGATGAGGAGGCTGTCTCTAAACACAGCGTTCGAATTTTCCAAAGACCCATTTAACTTTTGCAAAGTTGGAACCCACGCGAAATGGCTTATAAAAAACGAGAAAAACGTTGCCAACCGCTCTAAAAAACGTCGGATTCATTGAACAGTTGTTTTCCAGGTGCCCACAACGCGCGTTTACGGAGGAAAGGCACAACAAAAAATTCATTATTTTTCAGTTGCCTGAGAGCGGAGGTTGGCTTTGTTTACCGAAGGGGTCCTTGAATTATGCACAGCGGCTGACGTTTGAAAACGAAATCTCTGGATACAACAGTGAACTGTAAACCTAATGGATACAGAGCATCAAAAGTTGATGAACGAAAAATTGAAAAAGCGGATAAACGTTTTCGTTCTTTTTTAAAGTGAGCGAAAACGTTTTTTTAAATACCACGTAAAAATGGTTGTTTTGACAGAACTAAAAGATTTACATATATTCATCGTGTTTCTCAAGTTCAAGAAAACTTTTAAAATTTGTCCTTACTTCCGGGAAAAAATGCATGCTATGAACTCAAACACGAAGTGCACACAAACACGTCACAAATTATTTAACCAGTCTTAAGCTTCAAAACCTGTATGTTTTTGTTAAAGCAAGTGATGCCTACCATCAAAACAGCACGCAGGCCATAATTCCTGTCCAATTATCACAAAAACCCATAAAACATAAGAACCCCTAAAGTGTGCATAACATGGATTGTTGACAACCAAGGTACCCCGTCGCGTGACGGGAACTCAAACAAAAATTCATTGCGTTTTTGATAGCCTCAGACAACAATAGGAAAATGATCTGTTTTCATTTATTTTCAATCACAGTCGTTGGGAGAGAAACACGTTGTGTCAGAATTTCGTTGTTCACTGAGTCAGACGGATTTAATAAGTTAGTTATTTATGAATAAAAGAATAAGAAATTCAATTTTGATTTGGGAGCATGGTGACAAAGGTGGTCCTGGTAATACTGAACAAAGCAACAGCAGGAAAATGGTTTTACTTTGTTTACCATAATCAAAAATAATAATTTTTGGGAAACGGACAAAAAACGATTGAAACAAGAGAATTTGTAAAAACGACCAAAAACACGAAACAACAGATGGAACTCTCTAATGTGGCACATCAAAACAAGGAACAATGTTCGCACGTCTGCCGCCCGTGCCACAAATGCAATTAGGATTGATGCGAACGGAGGAGTTCGAGATGTACAGACTGGTGTCAACCATAAAGTCGTTTTCTGGTTGTAATGTAAAGGAAACCAACGCGCTATCGTACATGTACTACGTAAGCACGTGTTTACGGCATATCATTAAGGGTGTATTCTGCGAATAACGGACTCGAGCGTTACTAAACTTTCAGCATTACTCAACTTTATGACACTCTTCCGGGGTTAAATATGTTCCTGTTCCTCGTGTGACTCAAAGCTTTCTATCAAAAAAATTCTTTGTTTTTTAAGCTAAATAACACTTTAATAAAGCCGCACACTTTCTTGTTTTCTGTTTTTGGCTAAAGCTGTTCAAGATTGACCTTGAAAAAAGTCACGCCAAGAAAAGTAAGTGTCCTTAAATTTCCAGTTCCTGCTTCAGCAAATTCGCTTTCCGAGTACAGTAATCAGTTGGCCACTTGAGGCAAAACCTACGCGTATCCTCTTTACAAAGTTCATGTATAGGCTAACAAAGTTTAGCGTTCAAGCGAGTGAAAAGAAAACTCATTTAGCTAAGCAGCATGTACTTACTGGTCGATTGAACACGAAGAATGTTAAAACTGAAACGTTTTTGCAACTTTTTGGAACCTTTTGGAACAATTTGCTGAAAAGAGGATTTATGAGGGTTTAAAAAATGACAGTACAATATTCCGCCAAAAAAGTGAAATCTAAAAAACGGTTTTGGACATATGGCTTTCTTCAAACTGTCAATTTACATTCTTCAATTTTATGTTAATTTTTTTAGCTAAAAGCGTCGTGAAGGCAAAACGAATTTAAACGTTCGGTGCACGCCGCTTGCAGCTTGCATAACGGAAGGCGTAATTTTGTATGGGAAATCGCGTTTTTAAACGCCAAACGCTGGGTTTCTTGCGTGAAAACACCTGAAAAAAATGTCTTACGCTCGAATTGCGGAGGAGCTTCTGCGCAATTGTTTGAACCCTAAATAGCGCAAATCGGTTGCGTAAATTTTGAAACACTACGTTACAAGTTCGATGAACACTCGCTGAATCATTGTTTTTTTTCTCAAATCTTTATTCCATCTCCATCTTACCATCTTCTACTTTCCAATGTGTCGCTCAAAAAAATATAAAGCCATAATTGCAGCGGAGGCACGGTAAGTGCAATAATAGGACCAAATGAGAAGGTCAAGCTACCAACGCAGTGTTACCAAAATCTACGCAATCTTGGAGCTCAAACAATAGCACAGAGGTTTTTCAACAATTTGTGTGTGAGGCATATTTTTTCTAAGCGTTTCCGCGCAAGAAATTCAATTTTTAACAGTGTGTAACGTTAAACTCTTGAATGCTTCAAATCCTTTTAAAGGGAATTTGTAATGTCTTAAACGCAAAAATCTAAATTGTAAAGGTTTTCTAAATTTTCAAATTAGCCAAATTTACCGTATTTTAACGTGGCTTTTAAACTTGCAGATTTTCGTTGAAAGGTAAAATTAGTTTAGTGAAATTCAATCAAAAATACAGTAGTCCAATCTGCAAGCAACTCTATTAGGCAAATAATTAACCAAAAAACTCTAGCACCACCTTCTACTGCGATAATGTATAGCGGAACCTCATGTCCAATGTACGCTTTTCGCTGACATTAAGGAAACATTTAATGAGACAAGTCGGCCGTAAACAAATTAGGGGACGGAAACAAAGGAATAGACAAGAACCAAACTTGGATGTCTGCAATAGCGTGAGCTGAGTACCACTCAAAAACCCCGCGGTTTCCTTAAGTGACATCGAAGTCAATAGAGGCTTTTCCAAAAGGTGGGTGGGAAGTCCACGAGGAAGTTGCGCCACAACGACGGTCTTTGGCCTTGAGCCCGCCCGCGGAAGTGAGATTATACGTGTTAGAAGATGCTGATGCCCTTGAGTGCCGTAAGTGGGCTTTTGATTAGACGTCCATTCAAGCGAAAGCAAGACAAAATAACAGCCTGAAAAAAGGCTAGAAGCCACACGAGGAAATTCACAATTTCGGAATGACAGAGCCATTTAAAACTTTAAAACGGCTCTTGAAAGCGATTAACGTGGTTAAAATATTGAAAACGTTTAATTGCTAAAAAAATTTTCTTGCACAAAAGCAATTTTTTGCAAAAAAAAACTTCTTTAGAGCCACGAGAATTTGTATTTATTGACGTAAGCCGTCATATTTAGCAAAAATAAGCAGCTAAGCTTTGGCTCAATTTTTTTTGACGCACGGAGCGTTCTTATCTACCGTAACCAAATGATTGCAAAGAGTGGTTTCTGTCCATCACGAGACAGCAATTAAGCGTTTTTTCAAAAAACCATGTGATCACACATATTCCCAAAAACAAGCATTAACGTGTAGCTCACGTGCAGTGTTTACGTCTGCTAAAAGCCGAGATTTGTGATATTCAAGACCGGCGTAAGATGATATCAAGCCGGAATAACACCGGAAATATCAAAAGTGTGAAGATTTTTGCTTTCACGTTTTTAACATGCCGAGAGAGTGCAAAATGATGTGCCTGAAACGTTGCGATAGCTGCACTGACAAGTACAAAGAACCATCTGTCTATCACCATCAACTCGCAGTCATCAATTAAACACTTGATTCAAACGCCACACGCATATGTTAGGTAAAGTTAGACTCATCAGCAGTGACAAATTGAAAGTGCAGACATTTTTTTGATTGGTGTCAATTTTGTTGCGTAAAAAAACGTGTCAGCCACGTATAATTGAATATGCACTATAGGTTCCGGTTGTAGAAATTCTTGATTGGCATGTGTATGTCGACCTTCAAGCAGGGGTCAGTTTGACAGAGAAACTAAAAATTGAAAGTTTGTACGTGAAAAAGTAGATGGGACCAAGACTTGATTAAATCACTTAAATCATTCGGGACTTTTGGTAGAAACGTTCAAAAGCTCAAAGCCTCAAAAACGTAAAAAAACCTAAACTTCAAAAAAGTTTTATGACTGTAGTACGTGTATCATTGTTAAGTACTTCATTTTTACTTGTTGCCTGCACGTGTTTTTACCAATGCAATGAAATCGGACCAATTTTGACTATAACTAACAAGGGAATGACGCGAAGTGCCCCCCTCCGATCGGGCTGAAATTTGGCACACATTTAGACCTATATGAGACTCCAAAATATTAGCTGCCCTAACGCGAACGCGAACAGTGAAAAGTTAGGACCATTTAAAGTTAAGAATTTTGCGGTACTCAGGGTGTAGGCAGGATTGAACTACTTACCGATATGTCTGTTTAGCACAGTCGGTAGTGGGGTGGATTGAGAGTCTGGAGGTCAGGGGTTCGGTGCCATGTAATGTTTTTACTTTTTTTTGGTTTTTGTATTTGGTAGTAAAAGTCGTCCGCGAATTTCGCTTTTTCGGCACATGCTCGCGTTCTTCGCGTGCACTTTCGTGACCGTTTTTGACGCCTTTTTCGAGGGTTTCGCGTGTGATTTTTTTGAGGGTTTTTTGGACTAAAATGGCCTCTGTGAACGGCAGCAATATCGTGCGCATGCTCTCGCTTGTTTTCCCGCTTGTGGACGCTTCCGAAGCAACTTCTGCTGAGGAAATCCAACTTTTCGAGAACATAAAACGTTTAATTCATGGCGCGGATGAATCTAGGACTGAAAATGAGGTGGCGCGCTTGTTTTCTTGTTTTGGGGACCGATGACAGCGACGAATCTGATACGGAATCAGATTCTGAGCACCAGGACTCTGATTTTGTTCCAGCGTCGAAATTTGCGAAATTCGCGGACGACTTTTACTACCAAATACAAAAAACAAAAAAAAGCAAAAACATCACATACCCCTTACCTCCAGACTCTCAATCCACCCCACTACCGACTGTGCTAAACAAACATATTGGCAAGGAGTTCAATCCTGCCTACACCCTGAGTACCGCGAAATTCTTATCTTTAAATGGCCCTAACTTTGCACTGTTCGCGTTAGGGCAGCTAATATTTTGGGGTTTTTCTAGTCTTTCTAGTCTCATATAGGTCTACATGTGTGCCAAATTTCAGCCTGATCGGAGGGGGGCACTTCGCGTCATTCCCTTGTAAGTTTTTAAAAACGAGAAAAATGAGATTTTTTTTATTCCATTAAAACTCAAAAAACCACTTTTTGACAATATGCAGTTTACTACCTTTAACACGTTACACAACTTTCCTTGCATTAACTCATGCATAAATCTTGTTTTTGTGATTCTGTCAAACAAAACTATGACACTGCCGAACACAACAATGTACGTCAGAGACTCCGAACATGACCAAACGCGAGAGATCAACGAGCAGAGCATACTTTATTCGATTGTGGCGCCCACTTCCTGCAACTCCAACCTAACTTTGAGCAAATTTTATTAGCAAAAAAAATCAGCAGAAAACATTGTGAAATTATAATTATTAGATTTGGCACAGAACCAAGATGTGCAAGATAGACTCATTCCTCACTCCACGGAGCCACTCCTCGCTCTCATGTCGCGGAAATAATGAATTTTCCGCATTTTACTACTCTCACGTTCTCGTATTCATACACTGAGTTTTCCTTACTGCGTATTATTGCTATGCGAAAGATCGAAGTTCTCTTCTCCCTCCTTCAAAGATTAACTAGTAACACGCAACGGCGAGTTTTGTTCTTAGAGAAGCCACCTCCGAAAACACATTTTGTATGCAGGAAAAAGACATCCATATCTATGGTTGGAACTGGCCAGCTCCGCAAACTTCGCCCTTCAGAGAAGAATAAAAATGCGGCGTGGAACGTGGACCAATTGGCCGATTCAAGCCGCTGCTAGAGGCATAATGAAAAAGAAGAGAAATAGACCAAAATAGATTTGAAAACAACGCAAGAGTTAAAAATAAACTAAAAACAAGAATGTTTTGAATTTAAAGAACAAATGACAAAAAGACACACCACACAAGACGCTCTTCTTTTTTACTATCAACGGGACCGCGCGCGCTATTGCGCGAGGTTTCAGTTTAGTTTCAAAATGTGTTCTGAGTCGGCGCTTCGCGTCTCCAAAGAGACATGAGCGCGCCGATTTCGCAGTTTCATAAATTTTTTCGAAACACTGCCAATTATATATTATTTGGTCCCCAATTTTGTGCGTATTCGATTGAGCCCAAAAACACCCGCAACTGGCAAATTTGGCGTTTGCGGCACCAATATAGGCGCCGACGCGGTTGCAAAACCGACCGGTTTACGGCGACAGTGAAACGCGCGCAAACGCGAATAGCTCCGCTACCGTAACCCGCATTCGCTCAATTAGGCAACTCGCGTCTGGAAATTTTGTGACACACAAACGGACAGACACGTCTGGATCGTTCTCTTTTATTTAATAAAGGATTATCTTTTTTGCTTCATTGAAAATTAGTTTTGTAGTTTTGTTTTAAACAAAGTTTTTTGGTTACGAAAACGCAGAACAAACTGCAAATGACATCTGTTTCAGTGAGGCTAAAACCAGAAAAAGTCCTTCTATATTAACGGAGAGCTGTCTGTTTTCCGTTCACCAAAATTTTCGAGCGATTAGAAACAGCAGACAAAACGGACGCTGACGGAACTGAAACCCATGATCTTCCGTGTGGAAGTCCGGAACACCAACCAATGCACCACACTGTAACTAAAATGAGCGGCGCCCAACTTGGCTATGGAATAACAAAGTTCAACTTTTTGGTCAAGTTTCGTTAATTTCTGCTGTTTAGGGAAATAGTTCCTGTGCAGTAGTTCAGCATCAGGGCTGTGCAATATTCGATATTAAGTTTTCGATATCGATATTTCGATATTCGATATTTTCCAAAATATCGAAATTCGATATTTCGATATTCAATATTCGATATCGCACAGCCCTGGTCGCGATAGATTGTGGAGTGGTCTGTTTAGCTTTCCAGATTATTTCACGTCGTTGTGTCACACCAAGCAATTATCAATTATCCCGTGGTAGGACCGAATCAAGTGTTGAATTATGTATCTGACTTTAACTAGCGATATTTCGATATTCGATATTCAATATCGCACAGCCCAGTTCAGCATGCTCAACTGCGTGACGCGCGAGAGCATTTTATAAATTAAAATTTAAAGAAGTTTGTTTAAAGAAAACATAAGTCACTTCAATGTAACCACATCAACCCGTTAATATAACCGAACAAAAGCAAGAGTGATGTATAGATAAATGTTTTGGATAGAAAACCAAATTGGCAAAAAGTGCACATTGGTCGCTTTAATGGTGGTCTCAATAAAGTGCATTTTTGGAATGCATAGGTCCACCCACATTGGTGGTCTTAATCTAGTGCATTTTTGGGTCTTCACGTTTATTTTTATAAGGTGAGCTCAAAGAACAGCTTTGAAATCAAGACAATCTGAAACCTCTTCAATCAATTCAACTTTCCACTCAAAAGATTGTTATTTTCATTACTGGAATGCTTTGTAGCTTCAAACTTCTGTTGAGCCCTTTTTCTTAGTTTTCAGTGGAATGCAAATAACCATTACGCATTGTCTTGGTGTTACATGCGTTTTTCCAAGAGTCATACGCACCTTGAGACAAAAAATTTTTCAGCCGACCTGAATCCCTATTTACCAGAATGACCTTTATTGTCAGGTTGGTTCATGTTTACGACCTGTTTACCATTTCCGGTAGTCGTTTGCAAGAACTGGTCTTTCTTCTTTGAAGTTTGCCTTGTACACGTTGCTTTTTTAAATTTTAAGAATTGGTGTTTTTGAGTTAGCTAGTTCGGTGTCATAACTAGCGCCGCAAATATTATACACAACAATGACACAAGTGTGAACTTTCCTAATTGTGCCTTGTTTGCGCACACATCCAAGGTTGTGTTAACCTTGCAATCCTCTCTTACAAAAACTCACATGGACTTCTCACACTATAACTCATGTATCAGGTCTACATATAAATCTACATGACCAGGCTACATGACTTTTCCAAACCCAACTTTCTAAAAAACTAAATGACTATTACTTTTTCTGTTTGTTCGCTGTTGTGGGGTTCTTTCACTTGTAAGTCCATCCACAAAAAATTACATTTTTTCAGCAACTTCAAATTTCATCACTCTTCTCGATAAGGCGTCATTGCATATTTACTGGTCGTATTTCCAAAAAGACTCTAGTTAGAACAGGTTTTTAAGTGAGTCGTAAGTTATGCAACCACACTCAACGCTAAACATTCAATTCGGCTAGACTCTAGTCCATCATTTAGCGCTTGATCTTTGATGATCAACGTCATTGATCTTCGATCAAGACGGAAACCATCAAGACGGAAATCTCGCGTTTTCTCACCTTTAACTTCACAACTAATGTTTTCGGGCTTTGATCTTATCTCACTTTTATTTTGCGCCATTTATCGACTCACTTGTGACCACATTCCATATATGGACTCAAGAATCTATATTCCTTGTTTTTGGTTTGTCGGTTCCTTGAAACGAGCCTTAAAACGAGGTTCTTAGAGAAGTCAGCTATATCAAGATTTTGCTAGAACGAGGCAACGCTGATGGAAACCACTGATAATAAGCGTAGCCAGCTTTCCTCCCAATTCATAACAATGGGTTTTGCGTGTAGTTCTGTAAAGCATTTTGGATCATGTTCAAATAGCAGGTGACTTATTAGGTTTTTATCAAAATTGTACAATTTGAAAAATTGCTACTTTTCTTGGTTTTGAAACCTTAAACACTCCGCTGCCGACCTTCAACTTTTGTGTTTGGCTTATGTACTACTTGATCACTTTCAGGTTGAACTCCTTTGCTAAAATAGCTTTTGTCACTTTTAAAATGCCACGAAAGTCAATTTAGAGTCACCTTTTAGAGACTCCCGCCAACCATTTCTAATCAAATTAGACATTTTCCATGTCACCAGCAATCTATGACCCCGACAAGATTCCGTTTGTTTTTCACTTTCTTCTAATTTAAGGAGCGTCGATGCTCAATTGCCACCGCCTATCATTCAAAACAGGACTTCAAGAAAAGTTCTAACTCTTATCGCGCCTCATTGAGATTTCCGTTCGGTGCCTTGAGTCTTTATTGTATCTCATCACTCTCATCATCTTGTTTTCTGCACTTGACATCGTTAACTGTTATTTCGAACGCGGGCGCGTGATTCCGTTTTCGACACACTAAATATGTGGTAAGAAAGCGCTGCGGCGACTCGGGTTTTTCTCAAAAATCCGAGTGATGTTGTAATCAGAGCATTCGATGAACCCGAAAACGTCACGTGCTTCTTGTGTGTCCTTCCTGCTTGCTTTACAACTCGCATCGCTTTTGACACGAGGTGAGCACAGTTTGCGGCCCGCGTCGCGGCGTTTCTGTGTGTCGACACGAAAAAATGAGCAAAATACAATGTAGTACAGCTGGGGAACTATGAACTACACCCGACCAACACGCCTTGTTTTGCACAGTCGCTGAGCTGAACTGGGTGTGGAAATTGAGCAGTGAGGGAGAGCAGCGGCCGTGATAGCAGAGCACTCGCTCGCCTATCTATTTGGAGTCGGCGCGCTGCTTTCTCGGCAGAAGCGATTATTGTGTGCTGCACGGCTTTGACGATTGTCGCTGTTGTTGCCATCGACGCTGCTCGTTTGACTTCTTTTACGGGGCTGGCTTTTTTCGGGTTCTCTCCCTGTTGTCCGTTCCTGTTTTACCGACGCTTGGCGAGTGATCCGTTCACAGTTTGTTTTGTGTTTTAGCGGCAGAGGCGATTTACTGGATTTGGTACGTTATTTCGTGTTGCAAATTGCGTTTTTCGGACTTAGTTTTTGTGGCGCAAACCGGTTGCGGAATGGCGCTTTAAAAATTTTGCAGTTTTGGTTTTGTTGGATAATTCTGGCGGAATAGATTCGAGAACAGTAAATCTGTTTAGTTCAAGCTGTTTTAGTTTACTTGATTCAAAATTTGAAAATGTCGATGGATGGTCCGCTCCTCATTTTGTGGAGAAGACGTTGCTTTCTGCCTTGGATACTCCCATGATTGTTAAGAAACCCCAAAGGAGTCGTATTGTTCATGGGTTGAGAACAGTAAATATGTTTAGTAGTTCGAACTGTTTTACTTTATCAGTTTCAGAAATGTGACGCGTGGTTGAGTTTCAAGTGGAAGTCTTGCAAATTTGTTTTCGTCCCATTCAAATTTCTAGCGCTTAGTGTTTTTGAAAAAGTGAGAAGTGAATTTTCGTGTTATCTTCCGTGGAATCGCTTTACTCAAACGTTTTTTCAACCTTGAAGCTTTCAGATTGTCATACCCATCACATTCACCCACAACAATGGAGTTTCATGAGGTGATTTTGGATGTTTTCTACGTTGTCTAACATGTGTTTTTTCAGATCGTAACCGCTCAGCGTGACTATTTCAACACGGGCGCGACAAAGAAAACCGAGACTCGCAAGCAGACGCTGCACACCTTGAAGAAGGCAATTGAAGAGAACCATGAGCTTCTTTGTGACAGTGTCTACAAGGATCTCAGAAGGGTATATTCGGGTTCTTCCAAGTGTAAATTTACTGTTGATTTGTGTTTAGAACAATTTGACTACCTACAACCTGGAGATCAGCAACGCCATCGCTGAAATCGACTACATGATTGAGAACGTAGATGAATGGGCCGCTCCTCATTTTGTCGAAAAGACGTTCCTCACTGCCTTGGATACTCCCATGATTGTCAAGGATCCCAAAGGAGTCGTTTTAATTGTGTCCCCCTGGAACTACCCTGTCAGCATGGTCCTTCTTCCGCTGATTAACGTCATAGCCGCAGGTATCCTGAAGTTGTTGAATGTTTCTTATTGGATGTGATTTCAGGAAACACGGCTATCATCAAGCCGTCCGAGATGGCTCCCCACACCGCTGACGCCTTCGATCTTATCTTCAGCAAGTGCTTTGACAAGAACACCGTGGCCATCATCAAGGGAGGTATCCCTGAGACCACCAGCCTCCTTACCGAGAGATTCGACCACATAATCTACACCGGATGTCCCCCAGTGGCCAAGATCATCATGGCTGCCGCCGCAAAGCATCTGACCCCGGTGACCCTGGAACTGGGAGGCAAGTGCCCCGTGATCATCATGGACGACGCGGACATTGAAACCAGCGCCAAGCGTGTCGCCTGGGGCAAGTGGTTGAACTGTGGACAGACGTGTCTGGCTCCTGACTATGTCCTCATCTCGGCTAAGTTAAAGGATCGTTTTGTCGACGCTCTCCGCAAGACTATCGCTGACTTCTATGGAAGCGACATTTGTCACAGTCCTGACTACAGCAGGATTATCAACCAGCGTCATTTTGAGTGAGTTTGGGGTTTCTCAGGTTCTACTAATTCAGGTGCTCAACGCACCGTCTCAGACATTGTTTTTAAACGTTTGGTTTTTTCAAAGTTTTCGAATATTGATCAAATTTGGTAGTTTCGAAAGACTTGCGACAGATCTAAAAGTGAAAACACTGGAACCTCTACAGCAAGCACAATCTGCTTCTGTGGTTTTCGACTGTTTTACAAGTTATGAGCAAACTGTTTTTGTCCTTAGGTTTCAATTTGTGAATGCTTTTTGTAACCATTCTATGTGAAACTTTGTAATTAGCTAATAGTCTGAAAGACACCCGCATTTATTTTGTATTCTCAACCTAGTCAATCTTCATAAAATTGTGGTATTTTTGACAGCCAGATGCAATTTCTGCTTTCTAGAAATGGTTTTTTTGCTCGATTACTGATTGTATCTCGTTTCAGCCGTTTGAACGGTCTTCTCGAGAAGACGAACTCCCCGATCCTGTTCAAGGGAGGCGACTGTGAGCGCGAGGACAACTTTATTCCGCCTGTGATTCTCGACGCTTCTCGCGACGATGCCTTCATGCAGGACGAGATCTTCGGCCCTGTTCTCCCAATCCTCACCTCTGAGTCTTTGGCGGAATCTATCGCTTTTATCAACGAAGGCGAGAAGCCTCTGGCTGCTTACATCTTTACGCGGTCTGAGAAGAAGCTCGAGCAGTTTTACCAAGAGACATCTAGCGGTGCCATCACGGTTAACGATGTCATTATGCACATCACTGGTCAGTATTAATTGAACCTCAGTTTTTGGCATTTTTCGGTTCTTATTTTAGTTGACACTCTTCCCTTTGGAGGCGTTGGTAACAGTGGAATGGGCCGCTACCGTGGCAAGTACGGGTTCGACACTTTCACCCATGAGAAGGCCGTTTTGAAGCGTGGATTCTTCGGGGAAGCCCTCCTTGCGTATGTTCCCATCAGCATCACAGTTGCTAAACTTTGATTTTCAGTGCCCGTTATCCTCCAGTGAACGACTCCAAGTTCAACCAACTCAAGAAGCTCACCTCGTCTCGCAAGGGAATTCCGAAAGTGCTCAAGGGATGCATTCCCTCGCTCCCGCTCATCCTTATCGGTATCGTTCTGGGCATGGTGCTCCAGCTACATGACTTTTCCAAACCCAACTTTCTAAAAAACTAAATGACTATTACTTTTTCTGTTTGTTCGCTGTTGTGGGGTTCTTTCACTTGTAAGTCCATCCACAAAAAATTACATTTTTTCAGCAACTTCAAATTTCATCACTCTTCTCGATAAGGCGTCATTGCATATTTACTGGTCGTATTTCCAAAAAGACTCTAGTTAGAACAGGTTTTTAAGTGAGTCGTAAGTTATGCAACCACACTCAACGCTAAACATTCAATTCGGCTAGACTCTAGTCCATCATTTAGCGCTTGATCTTTGATGATCAACGTCATTGATCTTCGATCAAGACGGAAACCATCAAGACGGAAATCTCGCGTTTTCTCACCTTTAACTTCACAACTAATGTTTTCGGGCTTTGATCTTATCTCACTTTTATTTTGCGCCATTTATCGACTCACTTGTGACCACATTCCATATATGGACTCAAGAATCTATATTCCTTGTTTTTGGTTTGTCGGTTCCTTGAAACGAGCCTTAAAACGAGGTTCTTAGAGAAGTCAGCTATATCAAGATTTTGCTAGAACGAGGCAACGCTGATGGAAACCACTGATAATAAGCGTAGCCAGCTTTCCTCCCAATTCATAACAATGGGTTTTGCGTGTAGTTCTGTAAAGCATTTTGGATCATGTTCAAATAGCAGGTGACTTATTAGGTTTTTATCAAAATTGTACAATTTGAAAAATTGCTACTTTTCTTGGTTTTGAAACCTTAAACACTCCGCTGCCGACCTTCAACTTTTGTGTTTGGCTTATGTACTACTTGATCACTTTCAGGTTGAACTCCTTTGCTAAAATAGCTTTTGTCACTTTTAAAATGCCACGAAAGTCAATTTAGAGTCACCTTTTAGAGACTCCCGCCAACCATTTCTAATCAAATTAGACATTTTCCATGTCACCAGCAATCTATGACCCCGACAAGATTCCGTTTGTTTTTCACTTTCTTCTAATTTAAGGAGCGTCGATGCTCAATTGCCACCGCCTATCATTCAAAACAGGACTTCAAGAAAAGTTCTAACTCTTATCGCGCCTCATTGAGATTTCCGTTCGGTGCCTTGAGTCTTTATTGTATCTCATCACTCTCATCATCTTGTTTTCTGCACTTGACATCGTTAACTGTTATTTCGAACGCGGGCGCGTGATTCCGTTTTCGACACACTAAATATGTGGTAAGAAAGCGCTGCGGCGACTCGGGTTTTTCTCAAAAATCCGAGTGATGTTGTAATCAGAGCATTCGATGAACCCGAAAACGTCACGTGCTTCTTGTGTGTCCTTCCTGCTTGCTTTACAACTCGCATCGCTTTTGACACGAGGTGAGCACAGTTTGCGGCCCGCGTCGCGGCGTTTCTGTGTGTCGACACGAAAAAATGAGCAAAATACAATGTAGTACAGCTGGGGAACTATGAACTACACCCGACCAACACGCCTTGTTTTGCACAGTCGCTGAGCTGAACTGGGTGTGGAAATTGAGCAGTGAGGGAGAGCAGCGGCCGTGATAGCAGAGCACTCGCTCGCCTATCTATTTGGAGTCGGCGCGCTGCTTTCTCGGCAGAAGCGATTATTGTGTGCTGCACGGCTTTGACGATTGTCGCTGTTGTTGCCATCGACGCTGCTCGTTTGACTTCTTTTACGGGGCTGGCTTTTTTCGGGTTCTCTCCCTGTTGTCCGTTCCTGTTTTACCGACGCTTGGCGAGTGATCCGTTCACAGTTTGTTTTGTGTTTTAGCGGCAGAGGCGATTTACTGGATTTGGTACGTTATTTCGTGTTGCAAATTGCGTTTTTCGGACTTAGTTTTTGTGGCGCAAACCGGTTGCGGAATGGCGCTTTAAAAATTTTGCAGTTTTGGTTTTGTTGGATAATTCTGGCGGAATAGATTCGAGAACAGTAAATCTGTTTAGTTCAAGCTGTTTTAGTTTACTTGATTCAAAATTTGAAAATGTCGATGGATGGTCCGCTCCTCATTTTGTGGAGAAGACGTTGCTTTCTGCCTTGGATACTCCCATGATTGTTAAGAAACCCCAAAGGAGTCGTATTGTTCATGGGTTGAGAACAGTAAATATGTTTAGTAGTTCGAACTGTTTTACTTTATCAGTTTCAGAAATGTGACGCGTGGTTGAGTTTCAAGTGGAAGTCTTGCAAATTTGTTTTCGTCCCATTCAAATTTCTAGCGCTTAGTGTTTTTGAAAAAGTGAGAAGTGAATTTTCGTGTTATCTTCCGTGGAATCGCTTTACTCAAACGTTTTTTCAACCTTGAAGCTTTCAGATTGTCATACCCATCACATTCACCCACAACAATGGAGTTTCATGAGGTGATTTTGGATGTTTTCTACGTTGTCTAACATGTGTTTTTTCAGATCGTAACCGCTCAGCGTGACTATTTCAACACGGGCGCGACAAAGAAAACCGAGACTCGCAAGCAGACGCTGCACACCTTGAAGAAGGCAATTGAAGAGAACCATGAGCTTCTTTGTGACAGTGTCTACAAGGATCTCAGAAGGGTATATTCGGGTTCTTCCAAGTGTAAATTTACTGTTGATTTGTGTTTAGAACAATTTGACTACCTACAACCTGGAGATCAGCAACGCCATCGCTGAAATCGACTACATGATTGAGAACGTAGATGAATGGGCCGCTCCTCATTTTGTCGAAAAGACGTTCCTCACTGCCTTGGATACTCCCATGATTGTCAAGGATCCCAAAGGAGTCGTTTTAATTGTGTCCCCCTGGAACTACCCTGTCAGCATGGTCCTTCTTCCGCTGATTAACGTCATAGCCGCAGGTATCCTGAAGTTGTTGAATGTTTCTTATTGGATGTGATTTCAGGAAACACGGCTATCATCAAGCCGTCCGAGATGGCTCCCCACACCGCTGACGCCTTCGATCTTATCTTCAGCAAGTGCTTTGACAAGAACACCGTGGCCATCATCAAGGGAGGTATCCCTGAGACCACCAGCCTCCTTACCGAGAGATTCGACCACATAATCTACACCGGATGTCCCCCAGTGGCCAAGATCATCATGGCTGCCGCCGCAAAGCATCTGACCCCGGTGACCCTGGAACTGGGAGGCAAGTGCCCCGTGATCATCATGGACGACGCGGACATTGAAACCAGCGCCAAGCGTGTCGCCTGGGGCAAGTGGTTGAACTGTGGACAGACGTGTCTGGCTCCTGACTATGTCCTCATCTCGGCTAAGTTAAAGGATCGTTTTGTCGACGCTCTCCGCAAGACTATCGCTGACTTCTATGGAAGCGACATTTGTCACAGTCCTGACTACAGCAGGATTATCAACCAGCGTCATTTTGAGTGAGTTTGGGGTTTCTCAGGTTCTACTAATTCAGGTGCTCAACGCACCGTCTCAGACATTGTTTTTAAACGTTTGGTTTTTTCAAAGTTTTCGAATATTGATCAAATTTGGTAGTTTCGAAAGACTTGCGACAGATCTAAAAGTGAAAACACTGGAACCTCTACAGCAAGCACAATCTGCTTCTGTGGTTTTCGACTGTTTTACAAGTTATGAGCAAACTGTTTTTGTCCTTAGGTTTCAATTTGTGAATGCTTTTTGTAACCATTCTATGTGAAACTTTGTAATTAGCTAATAGTCTGAAAGACACCCGCATTTATTTTGTATTCTCAACCTAGTCAATCTTCATAAAATTGTGGTATTTTTGACAGCCAGATGCAATTTCTGCTTTCTAGAAATGGTTTTTTTGCTCGATTACTGATTGTATCTCGTTTCAGCCGTTTGAACGGTCTTCTCGAGAAGACGAACTCCCCGATCCTGTTCAAGGGAGGCGACTGTGAGCGCGAGGACAACTTTATTCCGCCTGTGATTCTCGACGCTTCTCGCGACGATGCCTTCATGCAGGACGAGATCTTCGGCCCTGTTCTCCCAATCCTCACCTCTGAGTCTTTGGCGGAATCTATCGCTTTTATCAACGAAGGCGAGAAGCCTCTGGCTGCTTACATCTTTACGCGGTCTGAGAAGAAGCTCGAGCAGTTTTACCAAGAGACATCTAGCGGTGCCATCACGGTTAACGATGTCATTATGCACATCACTGGTCAGTATTAATTGAACCTCAGTTTTTGGCATTTTTCGGTTCTTATTTTAGTTGACACTCTTCCCTTTGGAGGCGTTGGTAACAGTGGAATGGGCCGCTACCGTGGCAAGTACGGGTTCGACACTTTCACCCATGAGAAGGCCGTTTTGAAGCGTGGATTCTTCGGGGAAGCCCTCCTTGCGTATGTTCCCATCAGCATCACAGTTGCTAAACTTTGATTTTCAGTGCCCGTTATCCTCCAGTGAACGACTCCAAGTTCAACCAACTCAAGAAGCTCACCTCGTCTCGCAAGGGAATTCCGAAAGTGCTCAAGGGATGCATTCCCTCGCTCCCGCTCATCCTTATCGGTATCGTTCTGGGCATGGTGCTCCAGCGTTACGGTCTCCGTTAACTGTGATCACCCTACTTTCGAAGTCTAGTCTATTTTAATAACGACATGTAAATATTCGCTATGGAATCACTTTGTCGATAAACACTTCTTAATTGACTACTACAAGCAGGCCTTAAAAAGGTGCTCTCAAGCCCAATACAAAGTCCCGTATAAAATTGCCCATCAAAAAATTGTATCCTGAACACTAAACTTGACAAATATGCAAAATACAACGTAAAACAGTTGAAACAGCCTTGCGTTAAACTGACAAGTGCCTTGAGTAATAGTAGTAGTAGTTTTTACATATAAATTGATGTTTAGTATTCAAAAGTACCATACAAACGTGGCATCTCATGGAGTAGTTGTAGCTAATTCACTGTCCTAAACTTCGATCTTTGGACCAGCCCAGAGCATCACAATTCCAGTTAGTTCTTATGTGGTTCTTACGTTCAACTGCAAAAAAAGCTTTTTTTATTTCTGTTTAAATTTAAAGCTTATGACTTATGGTAGTAGAACGTTCATATTAAGGTAAGGCATTCTAAACTAATCATTATTGCATCTTTGGTTGTCCTTGAAAATGCAAGAAACAATTACAGTTTTAAGGAAAATTGAATGATCACATTAATTAAGTGCTATCTTAGGACTACATTTACTCATTGATATTTATTTCTTGGAATCACATACATTTAGTTTGTGGAACCACTTTGTTAGCTGAGCAGATGTTATTGTAAGTGCTTTATGACTTTTAGAGTTTTTTGCACTTAATCAAGCTACTATACTTTGCACGACCACAAAAAATCGGTTTTTTAAATATTTTGTCGTTGTTCTTAACTTCCTATTTTTATACAGAGTGATCCAAAAAGGGTCTGGAATAGCAGGTGTCTGGAGCACGCAAACCGGTCGGAATTCCGTCCGGATTTGGGTGGCAAACGAAGGAGAATTGTGCGAAATTCAGCGCGTTTCTTTATGATTCTTTTCGCAACCAACTTTTTCTCTAAAATGTATAGAAATAGGGCAAAACAAACACAAAATGTCACAAACAACGCGAAATTTTGCCAAAAGCGGAAGAGATGAGCCTGGGATGGATTTTCCTTCAATTTCCACCCAAATCCGAACGGAATTCCGACCTGTACGCTTGCAGCGCTTGCAGCGCATGCCCTCCGAATGCCTCGCTCCAGACATTCGGCACCTGCTCGCTCCATACCCTCTTTTTGGCCGACCCTGCATGCTAAAAAAATGTTCACCCAACAATCAGAAGCTTGCCAAAAAGATCTTTGATCTTTTGTGGACTCAAAATGAAACCACACTAACAGATTTATCAAGAAACACTGTTATGCATATTATTAGTTCCTATATTTCCACCAATTCAAATCTAGAGTACCCTTTAAAACCTCTCAGCTGTAGTCCGCGATCAATAATCCAGCGCTACTGGAACAAAACTGTTCTGTGAGTTGTTTTCCTCAGCGACTGAACAGGGGTTAGGTACCGCTAGCGCTGTTGGGTTAGCGGATTGGCGCAACCGGCGGGAGGCATCTGTGACAGTCGCCCTAACTAAAACAGGATCGGGCATCGTCGGCACAGCGACACACTTGGGTGGAGGGTTGAGCAGCAAGGGTATTATCTCGCGCGTTGATCTAATATCAGATCTGAACACAGGCGAACCGTCACCGGTGACAAGCGTCGTTCTCTTTCAACGCGTTGTTGAAATTTCGCTGTTTCCTTTTCATTTTTCGTAACTTCTTGAAATGTAATGAACTTGAACTTCCGTTCACGCCCCGCAGCCGACGTCGGTCTCTCGCTCGCCATTCGCCTAAGCGCCACGCGTATCAATGTCTCAAGTGATGGCCAGGGTGCCATGGCGTTAATTGATGAGTTCACCTTTTAACCGAAAATTCCACTCTTGGCTTTTGGGCTCTGCGCAGAGCACGCATTCACCCACGTTAGGTAAATTACGTAACAAAACTAGTTATGTCCCGTTAAATCTACCACGATAAATCTCGGTTGAGTCTCCTAGCGTGTGCGCTGTGCTCCAAACAGTTATGCGGGTGGTTTTTGACAGGATGGCGACTACGGCAAAGCGTCGTGAGCAGTTGGAGAAGCACTTGGATCAGTTTCGCGAGATAGCTGATCAGAGACAAAAGGAGAGGGTAGGTTTTGCTTATTCAGGATTCACTTCTTTAAATGTATTGTTTAGATAGCCAGATGGCTCTACCACATTCCAGCGATGGTGTCCTTAACAATCCTGATTTGCCAGATTGCAAATATAATTATTTTTGCCACTTTTGCGTTTGATTTTGGGAAATTGTACTTGCTGATCGACGAGTACATGCACAAGACCGAGGAGTACAGTAATTCGACTGGTTTCACCGGACTGAAGCCTTATTCGATTGACCAGATTAACTCTGAAAGGATCGACGAAATTGATCAGGTTCGTTCAAGATCATCAACTCCGTAAAAAAGGTTTTTTTAAAACGTCTTTTTCGGACTAAATTTTAATTTGTTTGGCGTTTTCTTAAACTTAAAGTCGTTTTAATATGGTGTTCCAATTAAAAAATTAAGTGCGTTTGTGTCCGCCATTTTTTTCGTTTTTTAAAGGATAATAAAGGAAAACTGGTCAAAATGAAGTCAAGTGTCAATCCAGACAGCTTCTCGAGTTCAGACGAAAAACGTCGATTTTTCGAATTGTGTTTAAGACAGCTTAGGCCTGTTTCAAGGAACAAAGCTTCATTGAAAGCGTTTTAAATTAAAATGGTCGGAAGTTCAACTGGTCTGTTTATGACTACGCTTTCATTTAAGGTCAAAACCGATGAATAGAAGAGTGTAATTGTGACGTGATACATGTTTTCATTTCCTGAATAGTTGAACTTTTAAAGGGACACGGGCATCTCGTTTTTTAGCCGATTTTTGGGTCCTTGGATTGCGCTTATTTTTGCTGGAGAGAGAATATTCGGGGACGGAGAGCACGTTTCTGCAATCAGAATCTTAAAAAGGGGCTTCAGGACTGCGCAATTCAGCAAAACTGAGAAAAGCCCAGAAGTAGAGTTTTACCAGTTTTCAAGTGGTCCCGACGCGACTACCATGCATAAAGCACAACCGGTTACGATAAATAATATGATAAAGCTTTCTGCAGAATTTGTTATTGTCATCGCGTTGCGGGGACGTGCTCAAGCAGAAATTCACTCAAAGTCCTGCAAGAATCTTCACAATCACTAAGAAAAACGACAATTTTGATGGTCGAAAAAATGCGAAGCCCGTTTCATTGACTGACGAAATTGGACAGTCGCGTCGGGACCAGGGCTGTGCGATATCGAATATCGAATATCGAAATATCGAAATATCGAATTTCGATATTTACGAAGATATCGAATATCGAAATATCGCCAGTTAAAGTCAGATACATACTTGATTCGGTCATACCACGGATAATTGCTTAATCACGCAGCCGTTACAGTTTTCGGAGAACAGCATGTTATTTAATCTTGTTGATGGGCCCAGCAAACAGGAGTTTTTACGTTTGTTGAGGAATACTTGAAACTTCCTTGCGAAAGTCGGAAGAGCAACCCTTTGGAGTACTGGAATCGGCCATGTAACTCAGCAAAACTTTCAATTTTGCGCCGCTTAGCAATGAAATTCTTATCAGCTCCTGCAACGTCAGCTGAAAGTGAGCGTTTGTTCTCAGCTCCGCTCTCACCTTGACTGATTTGCATAAGTCAATGTCTTACTGAAACGCATCAGATGGGCTGTTTCTGCACTGTAATGTCCCGCTTGAAGGATATCAACCAGTTGAAGATATTTAACGTTATAGCTGCTATTGTTTCGAGTTGTTAAGCGTTATGGCTGCTATTGTTTCCTATTATCTTCATGTCCTTCCTACATAGTAAAAGTTAGGTTTCAAGTATCGGAATATCGAATATCGAAATATCGACTTTTTTCGATATCGAATATCGAAAAACCGAATTTCGATATTTCAAAAAATATCGAATATCGAAATATCGATCGATATTTTGGAAAATATCGAATATCGAAATATCGATATCGAAAACTGAATATCGAATATCGCACAGCCCTGGTCGGGACCACTAAAAAACTGGCGAAATTCTACTTTTTAGCTTATCTCAATTTTGCTGAATTGCGCAGTCCTGAAACCGTTTCGCATAATTATAACAACTGAATTTCAGTTGTTAGAATGATCACGATTCAGTTACTGAATCGTGATCATCGTCTGCAAAAACTCCTTTCCCCTAGAAATAAGCGCGATCTGCGACGGTGCGGAAAAACGGTGACCATGTCCCTTCAAGAAATTCAGTTGAGAAATAGACGAGTAGTATTTTCAAAATGTTTTGGAATTCTTTTAACTTCCAAACTTGTTGTTGTCAACAGATTCTTGAATTTCAATCAATAAATCGTTGTGGAAAATGAATGACCTTGCCCGACTTTTGTTGCAAGATGTGACCATTTATCTTTTGAACAAAATGCGTCAACTTTTGTGCTAAAATTATCTTTTCCTTTTAGCGAAAAAGTGCGATGAGAAATTGCATTAATTACATGAAGAAGTGTTATTTTTTACATTGTGTTATTACAGTACCATGAACTCTTATGGACCCTCTTTGTCGCCGAAATCATTCAACTCGTTTTTCCTCTTATCAACCTGTTCATCTTCGCATGGCGTTTCCACGATCGATCAAGGAAGCTCAACTCCAAGGTCAAGATTGTGTATTTGGTAATTCTGTTTTTTTGCTTACAGTCATTCAAATATTCTGTTCAGCTCTGTCCTGCCTTGGCATTGGCTTTGACTGTCAGCCAAGCATGCATGATTCATGTGAGCTTGGACGAGTCTGTCTACACTATTCGGTTCTTGTTAGCGAAGCTGCTGTCTCCGCTTTTGGAAACGAACAGAGAAGGTCGATATGATATTGAACAGTATTTTGACTGTGAGTTCTTCAATGATGACGACATCGTGGTAAGTGCAACATCTAAAAACACAAAAAATCATATTTTCTAGAAAATAAGAGCTTGAAGAGGTTGAACCTCTCAGAAGACTCAAAAGAACTTTAAGGCAAATTAGCAATCCTGCTTGTGTTTAGAAACCCCCATGCGCAGGCTCGATCCACGACCAAGTTTTATCCGCAACCATCATCAACACAATCATTGTGTTTCACGTCATCCCCGTGGCCGTCTTTGTCTACTTAATCTTACGTAATCTGGCCAACAACAAGACGGAACGACTGTTTTTGTACATCGAAAGCGTCGATGAGCACGGGCACAAGCCGGCACAGAACGGCCATAGCAAGGATAAAAAGTAAGCAAACGACCGACGAGACGTTTACTTATTTATGCACCTTGTTTTGCAGGGAGGACCATGAAGGTCTGAAGAAAATTGTCTCAAATCTGCTCAACGAGTACGACGTGCATTTTAAGAGCAAAAAGTAAGCAAAGCTATAATTTCTGCGAGTAGTGTGATTTCAGGAGCATGATGAAGCAAAAGTCAAATGATGAGGAAGGAGGGGAGAAGGCTGTGGAGAAGAATCATAATAACAATCAAAGCGAAACCAGGTTTTAAATAAATTGCAATTGGTTTTAACAATGTAATAAAATATACACGACCTAAAGGCTTCTGGAAAACTCCATCAAGCTGCCTTTGAGTAGCGTCTTAAAATAGGTCCAATAGACCAATACAATAGACCTTACAATTTTTTGCTACATTGCGTTTTGTGCAACCTTAATACGGAAAACTGAGATATGCTTAAGTTGATGTCTATAACTCTAAAATGTGTGGTTACACAAACAGAGCGCTGTTTCTTGGAACGCATGTCTCCGGTTTCGATCGTATTCACACAGAAAGGCTCAGTATTAAAGAAAGAACAATTTTGGATCGTCGTACAACAACCTAAAAACGCAATACTTTGCGAAGAAATTGTAGGAAAAGAGCCAGTCTACAGTTTTTTTTCACAACTTGCCTCACAAATTCAAACTTAAAACGAAGTTTTTCTACGCAGTTTTTAACACTGAATCTTACTTTCTCTTACTTGCGCAAACCCGTAATTGATCGCCTAAGTAAGTACTTTATTTCAAGTAGCTTCTTTTTTTAAGGCGAGGAGGATGAGATTAGACAAAGAAAAAGAGGTCTTAAAGCAAAGTGAAGCTGATTTACCGTTTTAATGACGTACTAAAAACTAATTTCAGAAAATTTAATTGAGCATTAATAAGCAAAGTTCGATAGTCAAGTTTGACGCTTAGGTGACGTCATATAAGTTAACAAATTTTGCTATCCGGTTCAAATCGCATTCATCCGACCAGTGTTATTTTGAAAAACTGCGTCCTTGCATTCTAATGAGGGCTGTGCAATATCGAATATCGACATGTCGAAAAATCAATATTGAAAAAACATTGAATTTCAACAATTGAATTTTTCCCCATTTTAACACCTTAATCGCAGTTGTTAGTTGTGCTATAACTGTTTCTGTACTTGTTGCTTCTAGGAGATTGATGAATACTTAAAGCTTCTCTGCAAAAGTAGGAAAAGCAACCCTTTGGAATCAAATATCGAATGTCGAATTATCGATATTGAAAGCTGAATATCGAAAATCGCACTTCTCTGACTCTAATCTTTATCAATTTTTGGTCGTTTTTTTTGCTTTTAGTGGATGTCACAGAAACATATTGTTGCTTTGTCGCCTTCTACCGAACCTTTGTCCTCCATTTACGTATCCATGACTCATTCGTTCAGCTATCCTCATAGAGCCCAAAGCCAAGAAATGCTCCAATGACACGCTGAAAACCGTATGGGTGACGATCCTGCGGTAATCCGGCGGCACGTGGCACGCATGTCCATTTTCATATTTCGAATCATATTTCACACTTCAAGCCATCTCCAGGCTGGCATGATCCCGATTTAGCTCCAAAACGGGTCAGAAACGAGCTCAAATGTGTCGAAACACCCGCGTTTTACGTCCCAAACGTATGACCTCTTGCCAAACTGTTGTCTCGCCTTCTAGCGACCTCTCTCCCATTACTGTACACGCCCAAAAACGCGTTTTTGAAGCTTCATTCAGAACCCAATACGCTCTCCAAATGTGGCCTCAGCTGCATTCCCGAAGTCCAGACATTAAGGTAGACATTAAGGTAACCGACAAAAAGGTAACAGACAAAAAGGTAACAGGTCAGTGGACAATATAATCGTAACATTGAGCAATGAAGCCTGTCTGCATAGAGTAATGCTTGCTGTCGCGCCTTCGGCGCTCCCCAAAAACCATAATGAAAATGCCCAAGCCTAAGCCTAAGATGCTCCAGGAGGTCATCCCCAGCCTACTATCCACGGTATTAAAAAAATGGGCGCAATGTTCGCGCAATTATGTTACCAAAATGTCTGATCGCGAATATATCCTCCGCTGACCTGTTACCTTTTTGTCTGTTACCTTTTTGGAAGTTATCTTTTTGTCTGGTTACGGCACTCCCACGTGTCAAGCCCCGCTGACACCCACTTCCAGAGTCGTTCGCCAACGTCTTAGTTCCTTTTTCACGTTTTAAGCTATCTCTCTCCTGAGAACTCCAGTTAGCGCTAAAGCAAGTCAAAAATTGTCAAAACACCCTAGTTCTTTGCCCAACCGCGCGTCCACCGCCAAACTGCTCCTTAACGCTTCAATCTCAGTTTTTGAAGCTCCATCTCGACCCAAATCTGCCCGAGAACCCCAAAACACCCCCCAAATGCTTGCAAACGCTGCAACTTGCAGCCTGCAAACTGCCAGTTGCGAAATCAGCTCTCGATCGCCTTCCATACTTAACTCAAAAATCCCGCGTCCGACTTTCCCTACTCGGTCTCACCGCCAAAATCCTGAGCGGTGAATCGATGCCGCCGCTTCCCAAATTTAAATTTCCCGCGTAAAACGCAGCCCTTGGGGTTTTCGGTACGAGACACTTTTGGCCTAAATTTTGCGAACTCGCGCCTTCATCGGTTGTCGAGATGGTAATCCGCGGCCGTCTGGGAGCGATTTTCGGACTTTCGGTGGTCATCGGTCTGGCTGCCGTCTGCACATGATTTTGGCGCACTTTCTGTTGGTGGGAATTTCGTCTGATTTTTTGGTTTTATGTCTCGAATTTGTCTCCAAATTGTCTGAAATCGGGTTTCCTTTAGGCATTAGGGCTAAATCGCCACTTAAACGCGATTTTTTCGAAGGTTGCCAAATTTTTGAGTTTAGAGCAGCAGAGGTGTGACGGAGCGCTGGAAAATGCCGAATTTTGGATATTTTCAAAGGGTTTGAGGCCAAAATTTGGCTAAAATCACGTCGCTTTTGGTGTAGCTGCTTGGGAGTGACCTACTCAAACGTTGTTTTGTCCTCAAACGGCGGTCTTTGGGTTGATGTAGAAACGGGCTGGATTCGGTGCAAATTCTCTTGGGTTGCCCAATTGAGGCTTAAGCGCCTCCATTTATGGCCATTTTTAGACTTTTTGGATGGGTTCACTAGCGAATCTTCACTGACAGTTTCAGTGGCTATGAAGTGTCAGTCTGATCGCTTCTGTAAGATTTGCTTAAAAGCGGGTTGTCACAGCCATTTTGAGGCCTAAAATGCAATTTTTGGGAGGAAACTGTGAGGGACTTGGCTTGCCTTTGCTTAGGCTTGCTTCTAAGACATATATTCGAGCGATTCTTGACTTTGAAGCCGTTCTTGAAGCTAAATTTGATGCAAATCCTATCGAGCTTGTCCAAGGTCACCTTATTGGGAGTATATGGGTCATAGGAGCTCACATTTTTGGGCAGATTTCCCTAGCGAATGTTAGCTCACGCGTGCGTGCCGTGAAACCCCCATTTCGATCCATTTTTTTCGTCATTTTGGACCTTGTTTCAGTTTCGGTTTTAGGGTCAAGTTTCAGGCTGCAAACACCTGGAAGAGTGCTCCTAAGACCTCATCCTAGCACGCGGCTGATTGCAGGAATTATATCCGAAGACGAAGTCATGGAAGGCATCGAAGGAAGTCACGCCGAGCTCCCCGATTTCGGGAGCAAATACTGGGCAGGAGTCGCTGCCGAGGACAGCGCGCTGCTGATACAGTTACTCGACGACTGCTCTCCAAGGTTTGTCCTCTATTTTCCTGGTTTTTTGTTGATTTTATGGTTTCAGGGAGTCCGTATCCTCTAATTCCTCGTCCGGATACGTCAGCTCAAGCGACATTGGCTCAAGCGAAGACGAGGTCAAAGTGGCCGAAGAACTCTCGGAAGCCATGGAAGAGGATGAACTAGGTCAGAAAGAGGCCAAGGAATGGGTAGATGTGGTCGCCGAAGACGAGCGGCTCTTCAACGAGATCTTCGAAGACCGATCTTTGAGGTTCGTGTCCCTATCTTGAGTGTTTATAAGGCTTTAGTTCCAGAGAATACAATTCCTCGACCTCGGACTCCACGCTCGGCGACCTAACGCCAAGAGATCATTCGGAGGATGTCACGTACCCCGCCAACGTATCCAGCTCGTCCACGCGCGCGAGATTGGGCCGGGGAATGCCGAAGCTTGGGTGGCGCACAAGCCCTCAAATCCTGCAACGCCGCGACCGCGTGAGCGCGCCAAGGAGCTCCCAAGCTACACTGCAAAGAAGTTGATCGCCTTCATCGCGTCAAAGGAGTCCATCCTCGGACCCCTAATAAGCTTATTAACCCGTCGTAACTGGGACGACTGGAGGGATGTTCAAGGAGAAGCTACGTGTTAACATATTAACCCTTATATATCAAGTCTTATATTCTGTTATCACTCATCTGTCAGGTCGTTCTATCATGTTTCAGATAACCCTCCCCAATGTAATTTTGTTAGTTCTATAAATCGGGTTTCAAGTCCATTGTTGTATCTCTTTGGTTTTTTTCAATTGGTTGTTCGCGTGGGTGGGGATAAGGTTTCGTGTGTCTAGGGTGCATGCAAATGTCTGGCTGTCGTCAGGTGCCTGAAGGTGTCATTTTGAGGGGGTTGTATGACTTTTTCAGACGGGTATTCCCGGAACGAGACATTTCCGGAACAGGACGTGTCCGGAACGGGCGGATGTTGTTTGAAGTGCGAAGTCCACATTTTCCTTTTTGCCACATTGCTGCCGACGCTGAAAAAGAGCTTAGAAACGGGCAACTTTATCGACAACAAAAATACAACATCTTAAAATTTAACCTGTTTGCCAGGGAGTAGAGGTGGCGCAGCAGGTTTCCTCCATTCGCGTGGTAGAACATAAGGAACATAACGCAGGACATAAGCGCGCCAATCATAAGCCTTCAGAAGAGCGAAGCCTGTCTGCAAAGTCGGTGCTGCCAACTGTCGCGCATTTGGCGCTCCCAAAAAACCATAATGAAAATGTCCAAGCCTAAGCCTAAGGTGCTCCAGGAGGCCAGCCCCATCCTACTATCCCCACTGACCTCAATTAGCACATGTGTCTGAAACTGCGAAACTGTAACACATGGTCGTCTGAAAAAGCCAGTCGAATCCCATGTGACTGTCTAGAGCTTCATTATGTTTGTCTGGAAGGTCTGGCGGCATTCCTGTCTGAAACTGCGAAAACTGGAGGTTACTTCGTCCTTTATCGTCTGTTAAAGCAAATATTGTCTGTAAGATAGGAGTTTCATGGAACGGGAGCCTGTCTAAAACCGCAAATCATGCTCCACGTGTCTTTCTCAAAATGAAAAAACTGCCACGTTCGTTAACCGTAGTTTTGTGTGCTGCTCGTGCGTGCACACGGCGACGATCGCAAAAGCAATGCTTTTTGATAGCGATGCTGGCTCCCGCCACGCTCGGCCTGGCGACGGTAGCCTAAACACTCCTGCGTCGCGTTTGCTAGTGCTATTGTTCTCTCTCTTTCCTCCGTACGCTTCCCGTCGTTCTCCCCGCTTTCGCTACTTTTTTTGCTACTTTTCAATTTGCGCCTTCGCTATTTCCGGCGTTTTTCGCGTATTTTCTCTTCACCGTTCCTAACCGCAGCTCCTCTTATTCCAGATCCATGTCGCTCAAAGAGGACAACAGGCACGAGTTCAAACTCATCAGCCCCGCAAGCAAGGATCCGCTGATCTTTATGGTTACGCCGGAGAACCAAATTCGCGTCGGCAGCGAAATAGTGGAAGTTATCAAGTAAGTTTCGCCCTTAATCTTATCTCTGAAAGCCTCATTTTTTTTGTTTTAGGATCGCGTGCACCATCTTCACCGAACTGAGCGCTGTGCTCGACCGCTCTCAGCCGCTCCAAACCGTCGACGTTAGCAACTTCGACGAGCTACAGAAGCTCATCGCCACGTTCAACAAGGCCAGCAAGACGATAGCGAAATTGGTACGTTAAAGTTTAGGGTTGCGTCAGATCAGGTGTAAATCAAGGGGAACTTCAGTTGGCTAATCCGATCCTCGTAGGTATATCGAAGCCTCAAAGATTGCGTCAAATGTTGGGGGCTAAATTTCGGTCGATTGGATGGTTGTTTTGGTGAAATTAAGAGCGTGGATGGGCTAAATTGAGAGATTTCGTTGGATAAATTCTCGAAAACGATTGCGTCACATTTTAGAGGTGTGGGGGGGCTTAATTTGATGGTCATTTGGTGATTTTCGGAAATTCATTAGCGTCTTTTTACAGTGGAAGGGAGCGACAAAGCCGATGCCAGGCATCAATGAGGGCGGCGTCTTCGAGCGGATCTGGTACCGCGTATACAGCCGCGCCGTGAAAAATCCGCAAGCTCTGAACACGTTCTCGTCGGAAACGTACGGCGAAACGTCGTTCCACCGAATGCAGACGATCCTGGAGCAGCTGCAGCCGACGAAGAACG
This sequence comes from Steinernema carpocapsae, assembly GCA_000757645.3. Taxonomy (NCBI): domain Eukaryota; kingdom Metazoa; phylum Nematoda; class Chromadorea; order Rhabditida; family Steinernematidae; genus Steinernema; species Steinernema carpocapsae. The sequence continues at coordinate 741,701 of CM016762.1, forward strand.
ACGTGCTGGTGGACCTGGGAAGCGGCATCGGTCAGCTAGTGATCCACGCAGCGGCGGTGACGCCGATGAAGCGCTGCGTGGGGATCGAAATCGCCGATCTTCCGAACGAGTACGCCAAGAAGGTTCAGGAGGAATTCCGGCTGCTGATGAGCTGGTTGGGTCAAAAGGCGAACGCGTTCGATCTGGAACAGGGCGACTTCCTGGACAAGAAGTTCCGCCAGCTCATCGTGGAAGAAGCGACCATCCTCATCATCAACAACGTCGCCTTTCGCCCGGAGCTGGACGACCGCATTCAACGCGAGCTCCTCATGGACTTGGAGGACGGCATCCGGATCGTCACCACGAAGGCCTACGGAAAGGTCGGACGCTCCAGCATCATCAGCGAGAGGTCGATGAAGAGTAAGTCCTCCTCATATTCTTCTCGTTCTTATCCTCATTTTTCAGATATCGCTTCTATCCTTGACGTGGAGCAACTGGATAGTTGCGAGGACTCGGCTTCGTGGACCTCGAAACCCGTCCCATATTACCTGCACACGGTTAACAGCTCCAGGGTAAGTCTGCTCTTATTTCTGCTCAGATTCTAAGCGCCATTTTTAGATCGAACAGTTCTACGAGAAGCTGAAATCTTCGAAGTCGCCAAACGCGTCATGCTCTAGCCGGCCTTGGTCTTCGCCCTCGAAGGAGTCCACGTTGACGAAGAACAGCGACCCCTCGGATGAAGCCTGGATGCCGCCGACGCCTAGCAAGACGAGACGGAAGGCGAAGAAGAAGGCGAAGAAGCAGAAGTGCACCTCCAGTTCCTCTTCGAGGGAATTGCCCACAATCGAGACCAAGTTCAAGTTCTACCGTCCGCTCTCACCGGTAAAGGAAGCGACGCCGGTGCCCCAAGAACCGTCCGAGCAGCCGCCTCCCCAAGAACCGTCCGAGCCGCAGCAGCCGCCCCTCCAAGAACCGTCCGAGCCGCAGCAGGAACCCAAGAACCGTCCGAGCCGCAGCAGCCGCCCCTCCAAGAACCGTCCAAGCCGCAGCAGCCGCCCATTAGTGGCGCATTAGTCCACCAGCTTTTAAACCAGATCGCTGATGAGAAAGTGAGTCTTTAAGCTTTCTTAACATGTTTGTAAACTTCAATTTCAGATGAGAAGACGACGACTCCTCGCGTACAACGACGAGATGAAGGCGGAAATCAACATGCTTGCAATGAACAACGAGAGGCTCAAGGCTATCCAGAAATAACCCGTCTAATTTCGCCCAATTAACTTATGTTCACATTCAGGTCTTATCTCGATTATAAATTTTGTTTATCAACGGGGGCGTGCACGCTATTGCGCAAGAATATACCTCTTAAATCAAAATAGTTCGGCGCTTCGCGCCCCACAACGTGAGATCTTCATTTTGTATGTTGACCACGGCGCGACGCGCCTCGTTCAACCGGTCTTTCGGCTAACGAAACCTCAGCACCTGCATATTTTCGAAATTTCGACCAAATCGCGTTTACTGCATCAAAATTCTCCCTGTTGCTCTTCCAGCGACGACCCAAAACAGTCCCTGTCGCTCGCACCGTGCAAAACGCTAATTCGCCGTCGTTCGACGGCGGTGGTGGGTCCCACGACGAAATGCCTCTGCTATTATCTAGACAGAATTTTATTTTCGTCTGCAATGCGAGATGATCACCGTCTCGCGAGGAGCTGATCAAATCAACCCGAAATTCTGGTACAAAGACGAAAACGCGCGCTCAAATTTTAACTAATCTGCAACGCAATTTTGCAATTGTCAGAATTGCAGGATCGCAGGATTGCGGAATTGCACTTGCGGATTGCAGAATTGCGGATTGCGAATTGCATGTTGTGAAATCGGCCCCTGGAATCGTCTGCTCTGCTTTCTGTCTGGTTTCTGCATGAAACCTCAAATACGCATCGTTTGCTCCAAATTTTACGCGATTTTCACCACTTTTTCACGATCCTTCGTTTGATTTTAGTCGCCATGGGATTCCTGCAGTCCATCGAAATCTGCAACTTGAAGTCCTACAAAGACGTGCAACTGTTTGGACCCTTTGATGCGACCAAAATTTTGTCCATCATCGGAGAGAACGGCGAAGGTTAGTTTCACTTCTTGTTAAGCGTTTTTGACCTCTTATTTCTAGGGAAATCCAATTTCACCGACGCCATCGCCTTCGTTTTCGGCGACAAGACTGGAAGTCTTCGAGCGAGGCATCTAAGGATGAGTTTAAGGCTCTCTTTCTCAGATAAATCGTCATTTTGCAGGATTTATGCTTTGGAGGTATCGCTCAGGACGCCTCCATTCCATTCAGTGCTACGTGAAGGTGGTCTGCAGCCTGGACACCGGAGAAGAGGTTGTCTTCGAACGGGCGATCGTCAACCAAGGCCGAAATTACCAGTTTTCGATTGGCGGCGAAGTGGTGCCTCAGAAGACCTATTCCGAAAGGCTCTACGAGCTCGGGATCGATGGCGGCGCGCAGAACTTTATTGTGCAGCAAGGAGCCGTCGACAAACTGGGAATTATGAATCCGAATCTGAGGACCGAGTTTTTCGCGAAATTGTCCAGGTAAATTTTGACTTTAACATCAGCGATATCATTTGGAAGTTTAGGTCTATCGAGTTCAAGAAGGATTACGACGCACTTATGAAGCAGATCGAGGCCAAGGTCGGCGAGCAGTTTGAAGTTTCGTTAGTGCGCCTTGGCCAAGAAGGACGTGAAGCGTTTCAAGGCGGAGGCGAAGGCTCGTCAGCAGTATGACAGGGAGACGCTGACTGTGTAAGTGGCCATTTGCATGTTATACCTGTCTAGACGGATGAGCATCAATACCATACGTTTCAAGGTTTCTTCGAGGTCCAAACGAGAAATTCTACGCGTTCTTTCACTACATCAGTGAAGGAATCGCCTTGTGTGACCACGCGGCCGAAGCCCAGCATCTAGCGGCCTCTGAAGCGGATCTCAAGCAAGTCGTGACCATAGACGGGTTCCTCTTGTCCAATCACTCGGTTTCGACCTTTGGCAAAGCGCTTAAATCGTCCGCGCTCATCGCTTGGCAAGGAAGTAGCGAAGAGTAAGCTTAGGATCCTCTTTCCTACCATCTAAGATCAACGTTAAGGGAAATAATTCCGGAACGCGCCGATTTGGAAGAGAAGATGACGAAGACCAACCACAAGATAGCGGAATTGAAGAAGCAAGCGGAGGCCTTGACCACAGCTCTGGCAGAATTCAAAGTGATGAGGGATTTCGAATCCAAGTCTGCTGTGGCTCTTGCCAGCAAGGTCGATGGCGTCCAGCGAAGCGTGACCTTCTTCAAGGAGAAGCTGGCGGAAGCTCACGCAAGCCACAGCCTCCTTGTAGTCGATTGCGCCGAGAAGAAACATAGAATCGAGGCCATGAGAGCGGACCAAGCTGTGTCATCAGCGAACCTCTACTCGGAGCTCATCGCTGAGATGGAAATCTCACATCAGCGAATTCGAAACCGAGCTGAAGTGGACAATGTGAAAAAGGTGGTCGCAGAGCTGACCGCCAGCAAGCAGCAGCTCCAAAGCGAGATCGAATTTCTTTGAGCCGATCTCGAAGAAGATGAGAAATCCTCCCAGGAAGCGGCGGAAAACTGCCATACTTTGGAGGCGGAAATCCAGCAACTGAAGGCCGAAATAGCGCCGGAGATGGAGCGTTCAAGGCAGATCACCGCAGCGCTGCCGAACCTGGAAGCGGAGCTCCGTGCCGTGAAGCTGGAGAAGGCGAAGGAGAGTTCTCAAGCGAAGCACGAACAGGCAGAGCGCCGTGAGAAGATGATCCGAGAGAAGGATCGCCTGGTTTTGAAGCATGAAGAATTGCTGTCCAAGGCCGCGCAGGAAGGAATGAAGCTGCCGTTCGTGCGAGCTGAACTGGAAGAGGTTGACCCGCGTTTTGACCGTGCGTTTTATTTTTCTCATTAAACTGTTACCGGTTTAGAACGCCGACGTCATACGATTCGATCTTGCAGCAGCCAACCAAGTCCGACCGAAATCGACTTCTCTTCAGAATCTTCCAAAAGGAAATGAAACCTACAGCACGCGAAGAACAGATCAACCGAAAGAGAAGCTGGACGCGTTCAAAAAGAGGCTCAAGAAGGTTAAAGTCCCAGAGATGGACGACACCGCGGATCTGGAGGCCGCAGAAGCGAATCTGGCGAGCCTGGAAAAGCTTGTTAAGGCCATCAAGAAGGAGAGTCAGGAAATCGAATCCAAGTTTGTCGCCGTCCGAGAGCAGAGAAAACGCCGTTTTGAAGAATTCTTCAAGTGCGTCAATGAGCACGTCCTCAAGCTCTACAAGGTGAGTCGGTTGGCATGTGACAATCGTGGATCTACATAAGAGTTCATTTTAGGTGGTAACAGCGGACGAGTCCGCCTACGCTCAGCTGGCCCTGGAAGACGTCAACGAACCCTTCGCCGGAGGCATACACTACGCCTGCATCCTTCCCAGCAAGGCCGCCACGATGTTCGAGATGATGAGCTCCGGCGAGCAAACGCTCGCGTCCCTGGCGCTCTCCTTGGCGATCCACGCGACCTCGAAGACGCCTCTGCTGATCCTGGACGAGTTCGACGCGGCCTTGGGCGTGCACAACACCGACCGCGTTTACTCGTTCCTGCGTTCCACGGTCACCGAAGGCATCCAAATCTTCGTTATCTCGCATCGCTACGTGTTCCTCTACCGCGCGGAGCACGCATTAGGATTGTACGCGAACAACGACGACGACGTAGGGGAGGGCGATGGCGTCCGGAGGAGCACCAAGAAGCTCTCCTTCGACGCGACTGGCTTTGAGGACAACGACGTCCGCACTGAGTTCGCGAAGAACCGCGGGAACCAGGATTGGTCGCAGATTCAGTTCGACCGCGATGGCTACGTGAGCGCCAGATCCATGGGCAGCCTGAGTTCGCTTTCCAGTTTGTCCAGCTTCAATCTCAACGTCAGGCCGTAGCTCCGAAGAAGATATTTAGTTTGTTTATTCTACTTTGTTCTCGTTTTCGATGTATTTTTGTATTGACTACGTTGTTGAAGGTATTAAAATTAGCGTTTGCAGTGTTCTTAGCAGAAACGGACCGGTCTTTTTTGTGGTTCGTGGGCGAAATGAAGCACATGAGACGATTCCAGTCTGAATTTGGTTGTCGAGATGACCTTCCGATCCTCGACCCCCATTTTCACCTTTTCGTTCGAAACGAGCGGTCGGTTTTTTAGCCACGGATTCTTAGGCGAGTCCTTCAGCAAGATTAGGATGACCAGCCGATCACAGGAACAATTCATCTCATCCTCGATGTCCGTGGTCTTCACGAGGTCCTTTAGAAGTCGATCCATCCCAAACGCCGTCAGCGACGAGGTCTGTTAGCGCTGTCTTCAAATATTTCTTAACATTGATTCCAAATCTCAAGATGTGCGCTTTCGCGTAAGAGGAGGCATTATAGATGTGAACTGGGACGACATTAAAAGCGACCCCACAATCTGGAAAAACGTCGAAATTAAGGAACTTCGTATTAACTCGAACTCTGATTTCTATCCGGAGCTTTTCAATGATCAAAGTCCAAGTGTACTTACATTAGCTACATTTTAATGTTTTCCGCCCATCCAGTAGCAATCATAGTTTCGATTTCGAGAACTTTCAGCCGCAATTTTCGCGCTGTTGAAAAACGTCCAGCGAATCAAGCTAGTGTCTTGCATTGGTGGTTTTTCCCATGCCGCGCCGATCTTGATCGATCGAGCCATGCAACGTGGAACACTAGAAGCGGCCCTTTTTTGAAGCCTTTGTTACTGTAGAATTTTTGGTAATGTTGATAGAATGGATTGAAAGTGATTCCTTCAAATGCTTCTTACTGCGTATTTCGGAAAAAAGTTCACTTCGTCCCGAAGAAGTTGTTCCAAAAATTCTTGAAAAAGTTTGCGAAATGCAAAGCAGGGGCAAAAGAATTGCGGTAGGAGCTTTGCCGAAACATAAAAAGAAACACCCAAGCTTGACAAACACGTATTTTTGTCATGGCGATGTAGTTCTTCTGTCGATCGTACAACTTTTAAGTGTTTAAGATGGTTTGTGCGATAAATTGTGGTTTTAAGTGTTAAACTTTTTAATGAAACAGATTTTGACCAAATTTACTGTTCGAATACTCAAAAATCATCCCTCTCATCGCCATCGTCCCTCTCACGGCTCTTCTATGCTTCACATGGTTTCGGAGAAGCCATCATGGATGATTTGCCGTCATGGATTGCCCGCGGCAGCACGTTAATGTAGTAAATATTTTTCCACGTTGCGTTGCACATCGCGTGTTGCTATTTTGTGTCAATTTTCTGTCGATTTTCGGCAAACTAAAAGCAGTGGTACAGTTCAAGCTAACGCCATATTTGGGGAATTTTTGAAGCGCGCGCGCCACGGCCACCCACGACGACGCGCAGGGGGTGGTATAGTGGCAAAAGGGTGACATAGTTGCATCAGGCGCGCGCGTGAAGCGCGCTTCAAATTTGAGATCGGCGCTTTATGTGCCACACACGGCGAATGACGCGCGCTTAACAAAATGCTGAAGCCCCCCTTAACCGGCTTCATTACCTGGGCAAAGTTTGAAAAAATAAGCAAAGTTTGATAGTCAAGTTTGAAGCTTAGGTGACGCCATGTAAGTTAAAAATTTTTTTTTGCTATCCGGTTCCAATCGCATTCATCCAACTAGTGTTATTCTGAAAAGCTGCGTCCTGGCATTTCCATTTTCATAAATTTTTGGTCATGTTTTTTTTGCTTTTAGTGGATGTCACAGAAACTTATGTTGCATGTAAAACTTAACGCTAACCTCTGAATCAAGTTTCATACCTTTCAAAACGTTACATCCATGACTTCACTTTACTTCAAGTACAGCTAACATTTTCAATAATGTCATGTTCCCACTTGTTCCGGCTTTGAAACGTAGACACAATTCGCACTAATTGGATGTCATCATGTCCCTTGAGACATGCGTACCTGAAACTTGGCACTCTCTAAATATAGATATTTAGCAACATTTATGGAACGAATCTGCAGAAAATACAACTAGAAACAAGATGTTTATTCACGCACACCTTCTCATCCATTAGCATTGTTATGGGCAGTTGGAAAACGTCATAAATGAAGTTCTAAACTTGTTTTTTTCCGTCGACCATGTCCATAATGACTTGACGACAACGCCAGAAATAAACTGTATTGATCGGAGTGCAGGCCGGCAGATTAATCAGCTGTTTGCTGAAGACTACAATTGTTTTGTTCTTTCCATCGGTGTTTTTGCTGGCACCGCATTTTGTTTTATTAGTTGTTGTTTAAAATCATAATTCTTCAAAACTCACTTTTGCCGCTGTTATACAATTCGCTTTTTCAAGCGAACCTTACATTCAAGCGAAACTTCTCGTGCGTTCTGCGCGCGCTTTTTGTTAGAGCTGTGCGCAAATGTTGCAGTACATTTTGAATCCACGTTCAAAAAAATTGACAAAAAAACCAGAAGAAAATGAATACAAAAATAAGCCTAAGGGCTGAGTTTAGTCATGATATAGTTACGTCGAGCATCTATGATGTTTGCAACTGTGCGGTGTAGTGGTCTGTCTTACGGACTACAACACGGTGGGTCGAGGGTTCGAGTCCCGATGGCGTCCAATGTTTTGTCTGTTGTTTCTATTCGCTCGAAACTATCGGCGAATATAATTCAAATCTCTTAAATTTTTTTATGTTTGGCTTAGAACTAGTCGACTCAAAAGACACTAGTAAAAATTTTGTGTGTGCAAACGTTGAGCATTTCACAATTTTAAGTTGATTTTACCTGATCCACCTAGTTGAGACAATAACAATTGCGAAATTTCAGTCGCTCACCGAAGCGACCTTCAAACATAAAAACTTATCTTATTTGTCCAACATTAAACATCAATATTTACCGTCATTTCTAAGTGAACGCACTGGGTGAAAACAGGAGTGCCCGAAATCTTCGCTGTTGTGGCCTTGCACCCCATCATCAGATTTGATGCGCTGTGATTTTCTCAGTGGCGCCTTTGCACATCACCCCACTTTTTCCATGCTCTCTAGTGACACCCACACTGAGGGGGAAAGTCAGGAAACGCCGTGGGTGGTCGTTTGTCACGTGCAAACCTAGTTAACGCTAACTTGTGGTCGCAACGACAATCAGTGTTGCTTGAGTCGTGCTTTCACTTCGCTTCATTTCAGATGGATATGATCGACTATGGCCCGTGCTACCACTATCAGTATCGCCTGATTCTGATCGGTGACTCCACGGTGGGAAAGTCGAGTCTGCTGAAGTATTTCACCGAAGGCAAGAGCGCCGAGATTAGCGATCCGACCGTTGGAGTCGATTTCTACGTCCGAACTGTGGAGATCAAGCCTGGCGTTCGTGTGAAATTGCAGTTGTGGGACACGGCCGGGCAAGAGCGATTCAGGTTAGTGGGGGATGCGGCATGTTGTTTGCATATCTGGTAAACAGGAGAAGCTCGAACTGATAGTCAAAAACAACGGCGCCAGTTTTGGCGCGTTTTGGACTAGTTTTCAGACATTTTGCTCTTGATACGTATTTTGAATGGGCCCGAAATAAGAATTTGTGCAGGTTGCCCCATCGTGACCTTTTTATAATAAGCTAAAAATGCGTTTTGTGCTGAACGAATTTATTTCATAAAAATTTTCGTTATTATCAAGCCTGCTAGCCGAAAATGACATTTTTGAGCTTCTCTTGTAGCTACTTTTGCTTGAATCACACGCTAAATCAGTCAACTATGCAGTTAAGATCGGCTGTTTCAAGAATATTAAGATATGCCGCAAAGCGTTTCGCAGATATGGTCATTGCCTATATTCGAGTTTACGTTTCGTCCGCTTAACAAATTGCTGCTGATGACTAATCGGCCGATTTTTGGCGTTTTTTTTCCAGATAATTTTTTATTTATTTACGCATTAACGCAGTAAATATAGCCAACAAACATCATGCTAGTCACAGCGCTCAATTTAAACCACTTGCAAAAATTTTAAAAGATTATGAAAGCCATATATGTGCCATCTAAAGAAAAATAATACATCCGGCTTCAGACGGCTGTTGAATTTTGAAAAACGCAAACTACGATGATGTATCTGGCTTTTTTAATTAAAGAAGTCTGTCGACGAACGTATGTCGAAGTATGTCGACGAACGCTTATAAATTGCTGTAGTCACGTTCTTCGGACAAACCAAGTACACCAATTTTGCCAAATTTCAAAATGCTCACGTTTTTTTTTGGTTTTTCAGATTGTTTTTATAGCTAATTTTGACTCATTTCCAGATCAATCACACGTTCCTACTACCGCAATTCAGTGGCTGTTCTAATCGTTTACGACATCACCAATCGTGCTTCATTCGAGCATGTGACCGAATGGCTGCACGACGCCGAGGCGAACGTTGGAGGGCCGAGTCCCTCAGATTGCGTTTTCCAACTTGTTGGTCACAAGGCCGACTTGAACGATGATCGTCAAGTGATGTACGAGGAAGGAGAGTACTTCGCCAAATACCACAAACTCAAGTTCATCGAAACTTCGGCCAGCACTGGCGATAATGTTAATGTGAGTCAGTTCATTCTTAATGACATGGAATTTTCAAGGGTGCAAGGAAAGCGAAAAAGCCATTTTGAAAGTTTTGGTTGGGAACTTGTTTGAGTCATTCTGTAGAAACCAAAGTTAGGAATGGTGCACTAGAGAGATCCAGACAAAGCAAATGCTAATTAAATGCTACATTTTCTAAGCGTTTGAACAGAAAACCTTGAATTTGATGGCCAAGCTTGACTGGCTTACCTTCGCCGGTATTGAAAACTAAACTTAAAATCGAACTTTTTTGCTATGCTCCGCTTCCAGGAATGCTTCGCAATGATAGCTCGCGAAGTGAATAGCCGCCTCGAAAACGGCAACCTACGGCTCGTGGACGGCTGGGAAGGAATCAAGAGCGGTCTCATGCGAACTCAATCCGTCTCGCTCTCCGAGTTCTCCGGTCCCCCTGACCAGTCCAACTGTTCCTGCTAAGCAGCCTCCGAGCCTAGTCACTTAGCAACACCAACTGCCCTTTCTGGCCGGCATTTGCGAATTCGAGACGGGTCTACAAATCTCTTCCTCAGTTATTTGTCTGCGCTTCCCGTCCATATACAACCTGAAAAAGCTGTATGTATTTCAATCAATTTTTTGGAGAAAACTATAAGCAGAAAGCGTCAAAGTTGCCGGACAAAACAGCTAAAGAACCCAGTCAAAATAACAATCGCGCACATTTTTTCAAACAGAGTTTGATTGATTTCCTACTCTAGTAGGCTTGCACCTCTACTGTTCCGTACTATCAAACAAAATAATTTTTTTTAGATGAAAAAAGTCTGTTAAAGCATTGTTTCTATAATCACGGAGAGCTGTCTGTTTGGTTTCTGTTCGCCAAAATATTCGGGCGAACTGAAACAGCAAGCAAAACACAGAAACCGCCAACGGAACTCGAACGCTTGACCATCCGCGCGGAAGTTTGCCATACTAACCGATACACCACACATTCAATGGTTACCGGACAGAAGAGCCAAAATGAAAAGACAAAAAAATAGCCAATGACAAAACAGCCAAAATACAGGGTGGCCCAAAAAAAAACAGCGCGCCTATCTCGAAGTGGTTGCACTTTTGAAGCATACAATATTAAGATAAATTGTGCAACTGGCAATTCCGCGTCGGATGAGCTAATGAGCTATAGCACGCTCCTGTCGGGTCTAACGATGTGCACTTATAGCCAAATGTCTGGAAAATTTGTTAAGGAAACTTGGTCGATTTTTGGAGGCTCGTATCTCGACGCTGATCTGTCCAATTTGACCGTTTTTGGGTGCAATCGATAGAGGACAATTTTTCGCGAAAACCTGAGAAAAAAAAATTCATGAAAAACGCAAAATTTTGTCTTGGTCCCCCTTACGTTTGAATAGTGCGTCTTTGGTGCAGACTAGACATGTCTGCTCGAACCAGACCTGCACCGTTCTGGACCAGACAGCTTTATTATTTATTGTCCCACACTTGCCGAGCGGTCGTTCGAATCTTTTCCACATCGAGCAGTTCTTTAACCGTGTTTAAGCGTGTTTCTGTTTGTATTCCCTTGTTTTATGGTTAAAATTTGTTCAAAACCCGCGTTTTCGTTGTTTCCAGCTCTTACCCGTTCGCGTTTTTATGGTTAGGCAAAATGAGCTTTGAGCACCAGCAGTTGTCTGGAATTGCACCGGAGTTTCAGACATGTCTGAACGTTCATTTTGCTTTGGGTTGGTGTGCTTTTAAGCCGCGACTTTCGTGCAAGAAGAACTTTTTGTTTTTTCTCAGGTTTTCGCGAAAAGTTGCTCTCGATTCCTCTATCGATTGCACCCAAAAACGGTCAAATTGGACAGTTCAGCGTCGAGATACGAGCCTCCAAAAATCGACCAAACTTTCTTAACTAATTTTTGCAGACATTTGGCTATAAGCGCACAACGTTAGACCCATCGAAGCGTGCTATAGTTCATTTGACGCGGAATTGCCAGTTGCCTATTTCATCTTAATATTGTATGCTTCAAAAGTGCAACCACTTCGAGATAGGCGCGCTGTTTTTTTTTTGGGCCACCCTGTACAAAACAGCCAAAATCGAAACAGCCAACGACAAAACAGTCAAAGACAAAACAGCCAAAAAAGCCTTAACCTGCACACACCGCTTTCTTCGAAACTGTCGACCACAGCCTACTAGCGTCTGTTTTGATTTTGGCTGTTTTGTCCGACAGCGACATTCAATATCAAGTGAGTTACTCAAGTTGACTATGCGAAGACTGAGCTCAGCTTTTTGGCACCCTTTAGCATGCAATCGGTAATGCGTCCAAGCAACAAAAAATGTCACATTAACTTTGATGACTCTGTAATCTACTTTAATGACTCTATATTCTTAGCAATATAAATTACCATGTTGGTTATATGCATTTTGGGAGTATGCTTTAGCAAGTGAAAACTCGACCTGAGGACACACGATGTTGCAAAACAGGGAACGCCCGGAGGCGACGAAGCATTAATGTAATGCGATTACAGTGCGACGCGGAATTTTTAATTTTTTTAAAGGAAATTGAAGCTCATTCTGCTTCTTTCCAAGTCTGTTCTAGCTGCTAAAGGCTTCTCAAAGCTTCATCGAGCACAGTATTCGATTGTTCGCGCCGCCGCTCGAAGCCTGCATAGTGCAATTCACAAGGGCTTTTTCGAGGTTTTTTCTGTTTTCGACTTAATTTTTCCATCCAACCTGCACGACCCTGATAAGCATACTTTATACATATCACAAACATATAGAGTTATTATTATAATTAAATACAATTACGGTATGTATACACTAATCGAGTGAGTTTTTTTAACTTTACAAACATGAATATGGGCGACTCATTCTCATTTAACGATCCATTTGGGCTGGCTACCAGAACCTGTATTCTTGCAGAGTAAGAGAGGGAAAAGAAGAGGAGAGTCTGTGTTCAAAAAGCGATCCTTGTGTGCAAAGACGACGATGGGAAGAAAACAAAAGCAGGGAGAAAAGAAGACAAATATAAAAACATCTTTAGGAATAACTTATCACGGGTACAACATGGTATATCTTAGACCATTCGACTAACATCCCAAATCATGATCACTCTATCGTAACCCACAGTTGCGAAACGACCAATTTTCTCTTTGAGGTCGGAGCAGACGATTCCTTGTCGGAGGTCGCAGAACGAGGCCAATGACGTCAGGCTAAAAGTCATTTTTAGGCAAATTCTTTAAAATGAAGTCTTACTCAAATTGCTCTGGATGTTCCTTCATCTTCTTGTTACAAACCGTGCAGATACGAACGGGTTTCTCGTAGCCCATTGGAGGGTATTTGGTCCAGTCACTGCAGCACGTGCCACAGACGGCCTTTCCACATGTCCTACAATGATGCTGACGGAGACCGACCACTTTTCGGTCCCACATCGCCTTGAAGTTCCAGAAAAAGGGTGAATCGCACAGTTCGCAGTTGTCGCTACTTCTCCAGTCGGGCGTCTCGATTCGGTTCGCCATCATATCCCAGCAGACGAGGGCTCCCGTGGCATCGGCTGAGAAGAGGCGACCTTTTTCTTGTGCGTATTGCAGGCACATCACTTTCGCGTCGTGACCACTGAAAATGGGAATAATAAGAACAAATCAGAATCTGCCTCATGTGGCCCACACCACAAGATCGCCTAAGTCGCAAATTCGCTAGACCTATTTTAGAAACGTCACGGCAGCCTAAAGAATGGTAGACGTTCCTAACGCCAGAAAGAAATGTTCTGAAACGTTTCAGAGACAGTACGAAATGATCTGACCATCTGACCACTCGAAGCGTTCTCCAAAGTCACAAGGTCGTCAAGAAACATAATTTCACAACTGTGAGCCCCAGACAACGACAGTGCTTAGCCAGTCTTGGAATGCGAAAATGACGTATTTGAAGCGTTCACAGTGGCTAACCCTGATCGACGCATTCAGTTGCGCGCAGATGGGAGGTGTTCAAGGCATCAAATGACAGACGCTGTATTCCAGCAAATCGCCGAAAATGAGAGAAATCCTTGCTAACAAAGGTGTTGACGCCTCAAAAGCCGACATTCCACGAGCGGCACCTCCGGAACCGCCAAGAGTCGTGGCAATTAGGACCATACACCGGTGCCAAAAGCGTCCAAGCACAGTCAGCCAGCTCAAACTCTCAATAAACCGGCTATCCCCAAACAGGGCGTCTCAAATCCATGAGCTGAGAAAAAAGACAAAATCGAAGAAGCCAAGGGAACGTAAAGCTCAAAAAAGCTTCTTATCCAATGTCAAACGTTTCAAATCAACCAAAGGCCTAAAACACTGAATCAGCAGCAGAACTGTGCAAGTTTTGAGTTTTGAGGTTTTGAGGCTTTTTGAGGTTTTCAGTTTTGACTTTTCAAAAAAGTTTTGAGTTTCGAGTTTTGACATAAAAGTTTTGACCTTGCACAGCCCTGATCAGGAGGTGTAAATCCGGTTGCAACCTCTCAAATAAGCTCGCGAGCTCTCAACCCAAATCAGAACACCAAAATCCCAACCCAGACTTACTTCAGTTCATAGGCCTGACCCTTCTTGCCCCCAAGGTCCCACATGATCACCAGCTGATCCGAGGCTCCGGAAAACAGCATCTGCCTTGAGTAGTCCCAGGCCAACGACGTAATCGCCCCAGTGTGAGCGCTGAGCTTCTTCACCAGCTGGATAGAGTTGTCCATGATGCGAAGGACATTCACGCTTCCTGCAAAATCCCCGACGAATACGAATTTGGACAAAGAGTCGTAGTCCAGCGCAGTGCAAGACGTCTCGCAGAGGTAAGATCCTGAAAATGAAGCCTTAAACATCGAAAATCGAAGATTTAACCTAACCAACTTTGGCAGAAGTCTCACAGCAGTGGGCGAGGACAGACTTGTCACGGCTACAGCTCAGGACGACGTCGGATTCGCTGGCGTAGATCACGCCTGTGATGACGTTCGTGTGAACACTCCAACCGTGCTTCTCGGTGAGGCTGTTGAAATCCTCAGCGACGACAAATTCCAAAACGCGGCCGTTGGCGAAGCCCACGAAGAGCCTAAAAACCCATAAAACATTAAACTACCAAAAATAGCCAAACATTCCTTACTTCATGCTCTGCTCATCGAGACTTAGGACAGTTGGGACGAGGGGAAGAGGCTGGTGGATGCTTGGCCAGTATTGTCCAGTTTCGCGCTTCAGAAACACGCGGAGGACGCGGTCCTCACTGATCGTCACGACGCCTTCTTCGCGCGTGAAGAGGCAGATGCCGTTGATTTTCACTGTGTTGCCTTCGATCTTGCTGAGTAGCTCGGGCCTCGTATTCTCGCCGAGGCTTGACGACGACGACGGGAGTGAGTTGATCACCGCCGACATTGTCGTGGGTGTGTCTGGGTTCGACCCTGAAATAGAGACAGAGGTGAGGTACGGATCGAGAGGGAACGGTTAGCGACCACGCAACTGTAAAACGCACAGAAATCCAAGAAAAAATGGCGATACGATTTCAATGTTTGGAATGACGCTTCAGAAGCAAACAAGGCCGAAAACTGTGAAAAATCCGCGTCACAAATCCAAGGGACCATAGGTAATTGAAGAAATGCGTTCAGAACACGCGAAGGGAATGCTTGGAGATCCCGAAAATTCCGAGATGACGGTCCAGGAGAGCAACGGTCCGAAAATGTTGCAAAAATCACATGTTGCTTTCGGTCAGCTGGGGTCGAGTTCTCACAAAGACTAGATGACGACGAAGGAAGCCGTGCTCGACTGAAATTACATAGGACTGAGGTGAGACACGGACTGAGGGGAAACGCTTCACGACCACACATATCGCCATTTTCGCCATTAGATCAATATGCAGTCTATAAAAATCATGCGATCTCGATCAGCAGTGGCGTCGCATAAGCAAAAATTGCCTAAAAATTCTCAAATTTACGTGCTTCACTTTTGGGTGACCGATACGCCAAAAGCTGAAAACCGTCTCAAAACGGGCGACACGCAATCCAAACGTGCAAAAAGCAAAACACTGTCGTCAGATCTTCGGATAGCGGAAGCACGTCAAAGGGTTGGGTCGGCGCGATAAAGTAGCAAAATCGGCGCTTGGAAACGCTTATAATTGTCTGAACAATCACGAAATGTTACAAAATCAGCGTCATGTCATTTCATGCTCAGCACCCAAAAGGCGACCGAGTCAGCCACGCCAAAAGCGCTCAGAGGAGGGAAAAGCCTAAAAATGAAAAGAAGCAATTCTAGCAGCCACGAAAATTCACGAATCAGGCAGAAAGTCGTCCAGAGCGTGCGTCAGTACGAAAACGTTGTGGCACGAAACAACAAAAACAGCCAACGTAAGCCGAGTGACGGCTGGCGACTGTGTATACAAGACCCTATATCGGAATAATAGCGAAAATTGCACTTTTAGGGCATTCAGCCTGCCCGTGACCACAACTGGACGGGAGACGCACGCTCTTTGTAGGACATAAACCACACGCGGTCAGAATGCACTTTCAGGGCACTCACAGAAACGATCGCAGATTCGAAATCCTATTTGCAGCATCGATTTTATACCAAAATTGTGACCGAAATACATGAGCTGAGCCCAGTAATGACTGCCAAACGTCCCAAAAATCAGAAAATAAGACAACGAATCACCGTTCAGAACATGCGTCAGTACGAAAATGTTGCGATATCGAAGCGCCGATCGATTACTGAAATGACACATTTGCAGATTACAATACTAGACGCATTCAAGAGCTACCACAAAAACGGCTTCGGACCAATACAAGGGTCAGTCACAAAATGCAAAATGACCCGCTTGCTAAACATTGACAAAGCGCTTTGAAAAAACCCGTTTCTGCGCATAAAAATATACCCATCATGACGCAGGCAGAAGCAATATGCAGGCTACTTCTTTTAAGCCAGTTCGGAGCCTGCATTTTAGACATTCGGCAAGAATTCGCATTGTGGCTTCCTTCGCTTGGCAGCGAACTCCAGTTTAAGAATGACTCATGCTCCGAAATGCTTCACACAAAAATGACACACAAAAGACGCTACTCGACTAACCTTCACCCAAAAATTTTGCTGCCCAACTCATGTTGTCTCACCGCTTCTAAAAATCGCCTCAGTTACAATCTTAATCACGCTCCCAAGCCCACGCTTCAGTTAAAAATAGGTCTTTCACAGCAAAAACTCAAAAAGCAACTCCGTCAGAGTGACGAATCATGCAGCACTGGTGATGTTGCCTTGGGAGCATCCCATCGACCGGCGTTGTATGAAAAAAAACGCATTACACCGAGCTTTCCGCTCACCCGGGTACACGCTTCTCGACTTATGCTAAGTTTCAAATGTAAGCTTCATAGTTTTCTTCGCTAGGTTAGAGCACCCAAAAACCAAACCAGTTTTGACGGACAGCATCGATGATGTATTTGCCAAAAGCGAATCGATCAACCGATTCGGGAAAATCACCAGTTGATTCACGCTTTCGAGCTCGACTCAGTAAATAGCACATTGCATTTGATTAGATACGAGTTGCCTCTATATGCGATAAAAAGTCGACTCTCGCTTGCCGTTTTGAGCTATCACAAGCGATCAGATCACCACCATTTAGTTGTTGTTGACATGAGCGCCGTCCAAAATAGGATCATCCCGAAAATTGGATGCAGGCAGCGAATGCAAGCACACCGAACTAGTCCAAAGCACGCCAGGAAACAACAAGCCAACGAAAGGAACACACGAAGGAGGGAGAACGAACGAAACCACCGCAAACGAAACTTCGAAGCAGTGCTTTCGACGCCCGTTGCAGCTCCTCGTATCACCATTGCTGCGTCGTCGAGGAGTCCACGACTTCACAACCTAAACATTCGCGAACACTCTTATCAGAAAACGCGAAACCGGTTTTCACCATACGTTCGGGCAGTTTCCCGGCAAAATTAACCTTGAACCAGATCAGCGAAAACAAAGATGGAAAAAGCAACTGTGTGCAAGTTCAAAGTTGCGTGGGTGCTATATGTGGATTGCGAAATGTGCGAATTGATCGATTGGAGAATTGTGAGGTTGTTTGGTCGACGACGTTGTTTGCGGGTTGTGTACACAATGAGTGCGGCTTCAATGGAAATGGAAGACGTTGATTTTGGCTTCAGTAGTTGTGTGCTTTTTAAGTTTGCAGTGTACGTTCTGAAGACAAATAAAACTATAAAGACTATGAAATTTCTGCTTTTACAATTTGCATTCAAAAACGTTTCTCACGACTTTGACCATATGGATAAGACACTAACCGCACCAAATAGAGGTGACACAAAATATAAAGTAGATGCTAAGTCAATTGAATAGGCATTTTTGTGGTCAGTTTTGGCATGATCGATCTCAATATTAGATTGAGCTGCGAAACTCACTCAAAGAGTTCTTTCCCACCTCCACCCACCTTTTATTTTCAAACTTATTTTTCATGCGTCCACTCTGCCTCTAATGATTGACTACACTCAGACAGCAAATCGAGAGCCTAAGCAATATTCCGGTAACCCCTTCTTCCGCCTAACGATTTGTCAGCCACACGTGATCTGGAAATACTTGTCTAGTCTGATGGCATCATCTAGTCTGATTTCTGGAATACGAACTTTTTCACCACTTGCTAATGGAAATAACAGAGAATTTAAAGTTCTTTGAAAAGGAAGTCGCCCACAACTCTTTAAGTGACTTCTGTTAAGTGAGAATTAATTTGTGTCTCCTCTGCTTCCTCCTCCTGATAAAATCCTTATTGACTGTTTTTCAATTTTTTGAGTTTTGAATTTTTTTTGAAATAGACAAGTCTTTGATGAGTCGGCTGTTTTGCATTCTACCAAAAATTTGGACTGACCTTATCATAAGAGGAAGCGTTGGCATAGGGAAAATTACAATAAAACGGATGTGTGGAAATCCACGTATGCCACAAATACTTTAAGCAGATTTGAGAGTATTTATTATGTGGAAAGCAGTCCGTGGATTGCTGAAAACGCGAAAGACATCCAAGACAAATGTCGCATCAGCGGAAAAACCAAGCCTGCACACAGAAAGGTCAGCCTGCACTGCCGCTTTAAAGACGACGGCGACAAGCACGCGACATATGGCACGACGACGTCATTGCGAGCACAGTGTCAACGACTCACAGAGCAAGAGGCGACGAGTTCAGTCGCCGCTGAACGATTTCTCATGCTTGTCGTGGCGAAACTCCCGTTTCGCCATATGTTACCGTAATCCTTCAATTTGTGCTGCTGAGGAGATGCATTTAAGAGATTTTCAAACTGTCCTTCTTGTTATCAGTTCTTGTCTAAAAAATCTTTTCATTTTCTATCACACCTTAGTGTTCAGAATCCTAATCCCAATTGCCCAAATCGGCTTTGGCTATGCTAGGCACTCCTCTGGGAGCCGAAGGAGTGAGAAGCTTTGGGGCGGTGCTTAAAGGCGGAGAGGAGACGTTGGCTTTGTCACGAAGAGCAGGAAGGGGAGCTTCTCCTTCTCCGTCTTCATCTCCTCGGCTCAGCTGAGCGCATACGCCAAATCTTTGATTTATATGCGTGTACATGTTTAGGGCGATATTTAGGAGGTGTCACACATGCTGCAGACATTGCTGCCTGCAGCGCGAAATGCCTGATTTTGTTCTTCCCGGCTTCCCTGTCTTCCTATACCTTAATTGCGGCCGACATCCCTCAGTTCATTACCTTCAAAGGAAATAATAACCAAAATCATCTGGCTTGTCTGCTTTAGATCAGTGGTTCTGAGTGCTAAGTGCTTCCGAGGGATAACACACACAACCTTGATTTGCTTTAGGACGTTCTTATAAGAAAATGACGTTTTGAATACAAGAAAGTGCAAGAAGCACCACTAACCTCCTCCCATAGAAGAAGAAGACAGAGAGGGAGAGCGACGGGATTGCCATCGAGCACAGGAAGCCCCGGTGTTTTGCCGGTTTGTTTTGGCATTTCTAATCGCGCAGACTTCACCATATTTCTCTATTTCGTTATTTTTTAAATTTTTGTTTAAATGAGTTTTTCTTAATTAACAAAACAGTCTGTTATGGCAAAATGTGCTTAAACCCGTGAATAAAGCGAATAAACGATACATAATTATGATTATAGCGTTTCCGTGCCTCCTCGTTTTGCCTTCTTCGTGCCCGACTCCTAAGGGTTATATCCTCACTTTTAGCCCTTTCGTTCTCCGTTTCCCAACCCGCCTGTTATCTTCTTCACTTTAAGACGATCACAACATCATCACGATGATGTCGCGCACCCAAGTGATCCATCAGCAGCACGAGAACGGCATTCGCTCGGAACCGGCGTCAACTGTGGTTGCAGAAGATTCCTACAGTATACCAACAAGTTCTGTAGCCTTCAATTACCGCTACGCTCCTCCTGCAAGGCACAATTCGACCCATATCCCGGCTTCCAGCCTTCCACCTCCGCCGCCAACTGCTCATCGAATGCATGTGATGACCAAGGTGTGTCCACAACAATTCGCTAATGCTAACATATCTCCCTGTGGGAATGGCGAAATTACTACTTTACAGGCAAACACAGAGTACAGTGCTGCTGTGTGGGGAAGCCGCGGGTGGATGCTTTTTGACACCATCACCGACGGGAAGAGAACGTTTACTAATTCTTGCTTGGATTGTTTGGTTTAACTAGGTTGATGTTTGTGACGACACTCGCGCTAGGCGTCTCATATTTTAACGCTTCTTGGCGGCTTTTATTCAGTATGAATTCTTTTGTTTCGTCAGACGGGGAAGTCCTGGGTAGTGTACCTAACACATAATCAGCGTCTTCTTTGTTTTGAAGGATGTTGTCTACTAATGAGCCACACACGTTTTAATTTTGAGTTTAGTGAACTTAAAGGGCAAATTGTGTTATGACATAGCATTTTGGATAAAACTAATTCAAAATAAGAATGTTGGAGCAGCTAGCGTATCTGTTTTGGAACCAAAAGGTCACGGGTTCGAGTCCTCCATCAAACCACAATTTCTTAACTTCGTTTTTTGCACACGTTTTGCTTTATAACTGTTTTTACATGCTTTTTCCAGGTCTCGACATTGCCCTCAGCAATCTCGGAGGAATCGTTGACGCTCTCACGGACGATCAGCGCTCAGTCGCTCCCAGTGTCGACCGCTTCCACGGGCCTTCAACTGCCTTATGACCGAATACTGTACCAACTAGCCCACGATCCAAACTGCCAAAGAGATGTGTCGCTTGGGAGACGCATCGGTTTCTATAAGCTTGGCAAAGAGCTCGGCCAAGGGAACTTTTCGAAAGTCAAACTTGGAGTGCACGTCCTCACTAATGGTAAGCGCTCTAAGTGTCGTGACCATGTATTTTGGAGTCTCCGAGAGAGTGCATGCATGTTGTCCTCACAGAATACGTGATCGATGTTGCGGAAATTGACGGAGTGCACCGAGCAACCACGGAAGTGATGACGATTGGAGGCCGAAAGAGCATTTGATCTTTGCAAAAGTCGTCTTCAACTAAACATGTTTTAGAAAAAGTTGCCGTGAAGATCATGGAAAAAGGAAAAATGGACCAGAAGTCGCAGCGACTGCTGGAAAGCGAGATCAACAGTATGGAAAAGATGCATCATCCAAACATAATTCGTCTCTTTGAGGTAAAACATTTTTGTTTTTCTATCCATTACGGCTTCCGTGAAGTGTTTTGCCGGTAATTACGGGCGCATGTTTACGCTTTTGATAATTTGAGAGACGATTCTAGAATGTTGAGGTAAAGAAATTTTTCTGGATTCGGGCACGTCTGCTTCTGCAATTATCTCCCCAGGATAATAGGATTCGGTGAAAAACGGGGCTAGAGATATGATGTGAGAAAGTCAGGGATGAGACGGTTGAGTCATGTCGAAAGGATATCGAGGGAGGTGGATAATTTAAGGAGGGATACCATTAGGGAATGTCGTGGGACACATCTAAATTTGTTCTGGCAGACAAAAATATGTAAGGCTAAAAAAGAAAACATTATCTAAGATTGAAAATGAGTTAATTACACTTATTGGACGGAAAATAGTTAAGCCATAAATTTAAACCGTCAAAAATTGAATAATTGTTAACTTTGCGATGCGCTAAATACGCTTGAGGTCATTTTTCAAATGTCATACGTTTTGTTTGATGACAAATGATGACAAAACCAGCGACAAAACCAACGCAAATGGCAATATTCTAAACACTTTAACATTGGATAAATTACGATTTTCGCTTATTATATGAACTGTAGTAGCTTAGCATGAGTATTACCTTACAAGCGTTGAATTAGGCTGATTAAAAAGCTAAATTCGAAAAATTGAAAAATAAAATTTGGGTTTTTTTGTGTTGTCCTTATTTGTCATTAAATCAAACGTCAGGCTTGAAATCACTTTTCAAATATCACACGTTCCGTTTGATGACAGATGATGACGAAATGAGGACAAACGGCAACATTCCAAACACCAAAAAAAACTTTTGAAAATTTAGTTTTTTTGACTAAACGTGATCATTAACTCACAAGCGTTTGAATATGCTCATAAAAGCAAAAACCTGGATCAGAATTCAGGCTTATTTAAAGCTAGCTTTAAAGTCTAAAAAAACAAAAAATACAACAAAAAATACTAAGTAACAATTATTGGTTTTTTGGAGTTGTTCTCTAACCAAACGCATTATGTTCAAGGGACAGCTCTAATCATTAATTGAGTATGATTTGTCAATATGCTAAAGTACTCTCTGTAACCAAAACTTTAAAAACCCTAAAACGCATTTTTTCAGTGCGTCGAAACTTTAAGCCGGACGTTTCTTATCATGGAATACGCCGGAGGTGGCGAATTGTACGACTACATCAACGGACGTGGTAAGATGACCGAGCAAGAGGCGAAACCGATCTTTGCCCAACTCGTCAGCGCCGTTGCTCACATGGTAAGCTCCATTCTTTTTAGGCAACACACTCATGCTATCCTGTTGACATTTAGCATGCAAAGGGTATTGTTCATCGGGACATCAAAGCGGAAAATGTGATTTTTGCTCAACCTGGATGGGTAAAACTTGCGGATGGTTTCCCTGCCGATGTAGCAGGAACGAAACTTTGAGCACTTTTTGCGGCTCGCCGCCCTATGCTGCGCCGGAACTTTTTCAAGAAAAGGTAACATTTCGAACTTTACTTTACTTTCCCACTTTCCCACTCACTGTAACCCTGAAGTGCTCATTAGTGAATTGGTCATTTAAAATTGCCACTTTTTGCAGGTTACCGTAATCGCTCCTTGTTCACGTAATCAGTCTTCATGGGGTTTAATTCCATGTAATGCGACTTTTTCCAAAAGTCAAATTGACATTTTTGCAATTTGGCAAAGGTTACTGGATCGAACTTTGCAAATATCAATTTTCGAACGCTCTTAATTAGCATTCTACAACGCCTACAGTGAAGTGCTGTAAATGATTTTAAAAAACGGGCCTAGGAGTACTTAGCATCTTAGGGAATGACAAGTTTAGGATGACGTTGAAATTTCGAGGGTCAATGAAAGTTGACTAGGCTAAAAAAACACCCAAAAGCCACACAGAAAACCAGAAAATGGCTGATCAGTGTAAGAATTGGTAAGCAAGATGCTCTAAACGTGGCGTTGTAAAAACAACTGTTGAAGTTACAGCCCAAAGAGCGGTGCAAACTGGGTACATGTCAGTGATGCTCTTTCAGTGCAGGCTTAGTCAAACATAAAAAATTTTAGTTTTTTTGTAGGGCTGACGTAAGAAAAGCTGAAAACAACATTTAATTTTTTTATAAAGGGATTCATGCCTTTTAGGTCGCTAAAAGTTAATCATGAAAAGAATTTTTTTAGCGATATTGCTGTATAGTGCAGGCTATAGTGCGAAAACAAAGAACAATAAACTTTTTAGTTGTTCATGTTTTCTGCAGTTTGAAATTACATTGTGGGAATTCATTGATTAGTCAGACGTCATTTTCAAAAGAAAAAGCTATTTCGCGGACATTGGAATGCGTCAGGAAACAAGTCGAAGTGTACCGTTTAGGGTCTTCACACGTCTCAGTTGAAGTTTTAGTCACATTACATATTTTAAGCTAAAAGAGTTTCAATTTTTTATACTGCGAAATGAAGTTGGTGTTTGAGAAACAAGAATTTAAAGACTCATATCTTTTACAAGCCAATCTTCTTGTCTAAAAAATTTTAATGAATGACTTAAAATTATGGAGAATCATAAGGCCACAGCCGACTCGACCTTCTGTACCGTATCCCACTAAAAGTCTTTCAGCAATTCCAGCAATACTCGGGCCAGAAAGTGGACATCTGGGCACTAGGAGTGCTCCTCTACTACCTTCTTGTCGGCATGACACCCTTTAAAGCTGACACGATCTTCGACCTAAAAGCCGCTATTCTTAAAGGCGATTATCGCACGCCCGACTACGTGAGCACGTTTGCTTCCAGCATGATTAGCCGGATGTTGGACATGAATCCTGCCACTCGCATACATGTTGAAGAGATGAAGGCAATTGGTTGCTTTTGAATGCTTCACTGAGCCCTTGCTTGTTTAGAAAACATACTGGCTCAGCGGAAATCGTTTCCCTAAGTCTTACGTGCAGTGCTCGTTGGCTCCTAATCACGAGGAGCTGGAGAAGAGCGAAGTAGCCAGAACTGTCTGGACGAAACTCAACGATTACGGCATCAGCACGGAAATGATGGTCGACGCTGCTCCGAAAGGGGCGAGAAATGCCATAATTGGGACATATCGAATTGTACTCTATCAGGCGCAGGCTGTTGAGCATGACAAAGAGCGAATTAAGGTGGGTGGATTTGACGATGAAGAAGAATGACCACAAATGCTTATTAGGTCCACGATCATATCGAACGGCAAGCTGAGAGAAAACGGCAGGCAACCAAACAGCATCTCAAGACTCGCAGCAAAACTTGCGCACTGCTTTGAGAAGAGGGATTCATTTTATATGTCACTGTTTTAATTTTTTTTATCTCACAAGCACCAAAAAAATGCGGTAATAAATGGACTTGAGCACAAACGACAGTTTTGATTTATCCCCAAAGGCCAAAAATGAGGACCAAATTGCTTCTCGGCAATAACAAGTTGAGATAAGTGATCTTCATGGGATACATGGGATAAGTGATATTCCTGTTCAAGATGGATTTGTGTTCAGTTATTATCCAAGTTTTCGGATCCCGGATCCGGATCGGATTGGATCCTGCACACCGGATCCGGATCGGATCCAACTTTCGGATCCGGATAGGATCGCTTTTGTCGCAAAAAAATTTTCCGGACGTTCGTTCGCAAAATCGCTGAATTTGAATCTTCCGCAAAGGGTTCCCGCAAGGCGCGTGAGCTTCGTGTTTCAAAACCTCGTTGTTTCGGAGTTCTTCGGCGTGATTAGTAGCACTTTTGCGCAATTTATCCGGTGAAATGGCGCCGCGTTCGTCCGTAAAACCAATTTTAAAGAAATTAACGGGTTCTACAAATGCAAAAGATGCGCGAAGAAGAAGCCGACAGAAGAAGCCTGCTGATGGATCGTAGGCACTTTGCGAAAACACGCAAAGATCCACGGAAACATCGAATCGAAGCAGGACGCGGAGAGAAACGATGATGGGACGCCGAAGAAGCTACCTAATTTGGATTGCGCAGACGACTCCTATTCAAGAAACGAGAAGATTCTACGCTTTTTCGCCGCGTTTGGAGTGCCTTTCCAGGCCGTATTTTTTTCGGATCGGATCGGATCCAACTTGGATCCCCCCCCCCACCTCTGCCTTACTGTATGTAATGTGTTAACACAAAACGTGGTGTAAAAACCCCGACTCATTTGTATCACAACGCTCTCGCTCGTCCAAATTTTGGCGCGAAATGTGCTAATGCGCGTTGCTCATTGGGTGCACAGATTTTTTTGAATGTTTGGCGCTGCTTTGTATATTTCCTGGATGAGATAAATTGTGCCTATAAACGCTTAACATTTTCAAATGAGCGTAACTTCAAATCATTTCTTCTTCTATGGTAATTTAAATTCAGGATGGCGTCGTCATCAATTGCCGAATTACCGTGGCGAAGGAACAAAAGAAGGAACGACTTTATTCCAGGGCATCATGTAGAGCCGCCTTTCAAATTCGATTTTTCAAAATCGCTTTTAGAGCTTTGTGGAAGTGAGTTTCCAGCTTTGCTCAATTCTGATTTTAATTTGAATTTTAGTTGGACCGATCGAGAAGGAAACCGTCCTTGAAAACGCGTCGGCAGTTTGCAACAAGGCCCCACGCGATATCTCTATGCAAAAGATCGCACGGGAGAATCAGCAAGAGACGCAGCAACCGTTGAAGCCGGCAAGCAGCGAGAAAAAGCCAACCGCTCCAATGAAGAAGAGGCATGCGAATATGGTAAGTCGCGTTTCCGCCTATGAAGCAATATTAAACGTCGTCTTACGTCTAGGCTGAGCTTATCTCGTCTTTTAGAAAACGACCGAATTTATCCCAGGACTTCACAAAGAACCGCC
Organism: Steinernema carpocapsae; assembly: GCA_000757645.3. Classification (NCBI taxonomy): domain Eukaryota; kingdom Metazoa; phylum Nematoda; class Chromadorea; order Rhabditida; family Steinernematidae; genus Steinernema; species Steinernema carpocapsae. The sequence continues at coordinate 767,704 of CM016762.1, forward strand.
TTTTGAATTTGACTTTTCAAAATCGCTGCTGGAGCTATGTGGAAGTGAGTTTGATGTATATCTCAAGTCAAATTTAACGAGTTTAATTTTAGTCCAACCCATTGGGCCACTTCCAATAGTCGAATCTGTCCGCGAGGAACTCGTCCAACCTTCTCAAGTCGGTCTGTTTCTGGTCGAGCTGCCCGCTCCTCAGCCTGCTCCACAAGACAACGAAAAAACAGTCTATGTGGAAAAATCGGACGTCGTGGGTCTGGAAAACGAGGAAACAATGACCTACGAGCAGTTCGGATCACAGCCGTTTGTTGCCTCCACACCGCACGTCCCAATGAAGCGGTTGTCGGAGATCGGCGAAACGCCTTCAAGCCGCCTTTCAAAATCACGTCGAACGTTGTCGTTGTGCGAAACTCCGAGGACGCTGTTCACGCACGACGACGAGACTCCAGCGTTGACGTCTTCTTTACATCAACAGCCACTTGAACCGTTGCTGGAATCCAGGGCAAAACTGGTGCCTGAGCGCCTGTTCAGAACGCCGCTGCTCAAAGTGATCGAAGAAGAGGAGCCGGAGCCTATGGATGTCGACGCCACGATTCAGTCACTTTCTGCGCCTATCAAGGAAGACACGTTCTACGAACCCATGGAAATTGATCCTACGATGATCGAGGCCACTCCCAAAGCTGTCAGGATCCCTCCGTCTATGGCCGTCCTTCCAGACACAAAAGCAGCAAACCCCTCTCCTCCAAAAATTGATCCCGTCGAGGAGGAACCCTCTTTTCTAGATGCCACGATCATTGACGACGTCACAATTTTGGAGGAATCGACGTCGGCGTCGCAGAAGCTTAAGACACCGTCTCGTCCCATCACCTACGGAGTGAACCCAGACTCCGACGTTTCCTTCGCTTCAATCGTCAGCGTTTCCTGTGAAGCGAATCAGAATGCGTTCGACGAGCAGCTAAATGTGAGGCCGGAGATGAAGGAAGACCAACCGCAGCTACCAAAGGTATCCTTAATCTTAGATTACGTTTTTCTAATTGCATGTAATGGTTTCAGCCAGTGGATCATCCCTTCGGAAAACGGAGAACAGTCGTTTCGTTCAAGACTCCGGGTCGCGAGCAGCGGAGAATTTCCGAGGTCACTGATCTGTACGGCGAATCAATTGAATTTTCAGTTTTGGAAACGGACTCTGGCATTCTTGGAGACGTTAGCAGTAATGATTCCTTGATCCGCACATCGAGGACACGCAAAATCAATATTGCCAATAATTCTCCTTCTGTCGTGGAGCTCGGAGAGGTCGAAGAGGATAAATCCAAAACGGCCAATTCCAAGTTCCTCAAAGTTCCAGTTTCATCTGTCGCAGAAGAGGCCGCTTTTACTATTGCTCCTGTTGAGATAGAACCTACCCAAGAGAAACTTCTTGACAAGAATTCTTTTACCGTCTTAGAACTCGAAGAGGTCAAGATGGTTCAAGAGATCAAGCCCAAGAAGACTGATTTGAAGCCCGTCAAAGATACAGAAGAAGCAGTTTCGCCTGTTCCTGCTGTCCAGAAAAAGGTTTTTATCGGCTCCCCAGAGGTCGAGTCCATTAAGTCAGACCTCAAGAAAACCGATATGACAAAGCCCAAACAAGTGGAGGCAAAAGAGGCCGAGCTTCAGTCGTATCGCGAAATTTCCTACGCTGATCAAACAATTCTTACCTCGGCTCTTGCTGTCTCACTGAACAACACGACGATGGACGTAACTAAGCTTAAAACGGGCTGGAATCGACGAAAGCAGAAGATTGAAAAGGGAAAAACGATAAAACAACCTGAAGCTGTAAAGGATCCCAAACCTGAAGCCTTGAAGGATGTCCACACCGCAATGGACCGAGAACCTTCAAAGAAACCAGAAAATGTCAAGGAACATCAAGCTCCGAAAGAACCAGAAGGTTTTCAGAAACCAAAAAAGAAAGCTGTCAAAAGAAAAAGTATGGCAGTCGATCGTTTTGCGGCGAAAGGAAAAATGTTCACGACGGGATCGCCATTGCGCAAACGGCAGGCGCCTAAGACAAAGACGCCCATAGGTATTCAAGTATACCTTCTTCTTTGTTTATGACTTTTGTTGTTTCAGCAAGTAAGCCTCTTATCGAAGTTATACATCCGCAAGAACCCAAACAAACAGAGCGAAAGCTTCCCAAAGCGCGCATGGCTGAGCCTCCAGAGCTCCTTTGCCCCAAAGCAGTACGCCCACCAGAGCCTAAAGTAACGGAACAAACTGTTCGGAAAGGTACGAGAACCCGAGTTTCGACTCTTAGCAGACGTCTCGGACAACGCGTCGAATACGTCTATGACGAAGACGGATGTAAGTTAATCTTGATCGTGAATATTGTTATAATCTGTCCTGGTTTAGTGCCAACAGTCAAGAATTCGCGCAGCCGTACCCACAATTAGACAAATCAAGCTCCTTCGACACTATTGATTGACAAAAAAAAACATAAACTCTTAAACTAGTTTGCATGTTTCAAACTCACAGCAAAGTAAACTAAGCTCTTGAGACTATCATAGGTGCCGGAAACGACTTTTGAACCTTACAGTAACAACTGTTAAATAGGATTTTCTGGCTCTTTTGTGAAATTTGATGTTTCAGAAAGTCATATAACTTGTGATGTAAAAAATGATTGAGAACGCAACCTCTTGAGCTATTTGACGCGCTTTCCAACCTCAAAAGACACTTACGCCCAATACCACTCTCAGAAACATATGGATGTGACGGTCACGTCAGAATAGTTGAAACAATAACTTTCCTTGGTCTTTTGGCCAAGATTCTAATGTATTTGTCTAAAGATCTAACATGTGACACCTTATGTGGATTAAAGACTTTAAGTTCAAACAGTTGTAACCTGTTCTAGAGATGTTCTATAAGTCTTTTTAATAGCTAAAACGTTCTGGCATCAAATTTTGAGTCTGGAACTTGTCTTCAAAAGTGTTGATAAACTTGAAAAGAAACCTAAAAATGAGTGAAAAGCTGTATCTCGCTTAATAACGCGAATTAGAGCAAATGGATGCACCAGTGTGCTTTTCAGCCAAAAAAGCGGTTTTTAAGAGTATTTGGCCAACGATTAATGTCAGAATCATTGAACCTGAAACACTTTTTCGACTTTTGTTGATCTTTTCGCTAAGATTCAAGTGTATTTGTCTTGAGACCTAACGTGTGATAACGTATTTGGGGGCTCAAGCTTTAACTTCGACCGCCTGTAACTTTTGTAAAAATTTCGTTTTCGTAAAAACAAAAAAAAATTTGTAGAAGAAACCTTTTTGTGGATAGGATAATAGTAAGCGATAGTGTGTTTGTAAGTATGAACTGGCAAACTTCTTTACACACAATTGTTTGAAGACCAAAGTTAAACGTAAAATAGGTAGCTAAAAAGCCGGGATTTACAAAGATTTGCATTGCGTCGCAGTCACATTTTGCGCTATAAAGCATGCAGTTTGTCGGTTAACGCCTTACCTGTTCCGCCAAATGCTCCGCAAGAGCAAAATCTGTAACTGCGTGTTTATTAAGTTGTTATTGTAGTGTGTGAAACTTTAAATAAAGTATTTTTCCACTTTGATGGTGTAAATTTTTCACTGACGTGGTAAATTACTTTATTGGGCGAAAGTAATTACAGCCCGAATAGACAGAGAAATACGAGTGGAACGAGTCGGCATAGGATGACCGACGGATCCGGAGTAGGAAACGGCTGCTGGAGTGAAGTCGGACGACGGAGCTGAAGGACTGAGGGAAGACCGCTGGAGTGGAGACGATTGCAGGACTGAACTGAGTGAACGATGGATGGTCGGTGGAGCCGATTATATACTTGGAAAACTGTGCGACAACTCTCTACAGTGGTGAGACAAGTGTCTCGAAGCAGTAACGAACTCTCCAGGAAAGCGAAACATTTGTTAACTGTCTCAAGCGGCGAGCTAATTGTCAAAGAGCGAACTAAATTGCAAAGAAAAGTGTCTCTCAGTTGCCAATCGATAAGCAGAACATGACATAACTATATATGGGTAACATGTAAACTAATAACAAAAATTTTAAATGCCTTTTTGGTTTGGTTTTTCGGTTTTAACTAAAAAGTTCCGGCATCAAATGGTGAGTTTGGATATAGTTAAGAAATGTTTTGATAAGCTCTACAAAAATCATAAAATAAAGCAAAAACTACATTTGTAGCGCGAACTAGAGCAAATCAACAGCGTTATTGCGAGTTTCAGTTAAAAAGGTAATTTTCTGAGAACTCTCTGGGAATCCGGCCAATAATTTAAGTCGGGATCTTTCAAACAAAGGCAAGTTAGATTCTATATAAAAAAGGAGAACGATCCAGACATGTTTGTAACGCTTTTTTGTCCGTAACGCTTTTCGCACGTTAGGTCCAACGCCGCTGCTGCAAAGCCGTCTGTTTTGCAGCAACGACAACGCCAAAATCGGACCAAAGAACCAAAGACGCCCAATTGGCCGCTATTGTGGGCGTTTTTGAGCTCAATCGACTATGCTCAAAAATTGGAATCGAATGTTTTAAGAAAACTTATAAAAATGCGAAATCGGTGCGCTTATGACCTGGCTCCTTGAAGGCGCGAAGCGCCGAATCACAATATATTTTGAAGCTGCATTTTCGCGCAATAGCGCGCTCGGCTCAGTTAATACTGTCATAAATTTTTTCTCTTTTGGCCCGGATTCAAGTGTATTTGTCTGACGTGTGGCAACTTATGTGGGTTTAAGTCTCACACATTGACCAACTGTAACTTCTCATAGAAATTTTTTCTAGAAACGTTTCGTAAAGACAAAAACAATTTTGTAGGAAATGTGCGACCACACAATACTAGATAAATAGAAAAGCCAGAACCTGTTTTCCTTAGATCTTTCAACCTTAATGTACTTAAATTGTGCATCGGTCAGAATTGCCACATTCATATTACAAGAGCGGAAGTTCACTCATGTGCCCTAAACTGTCTGAGGTTGCCTGGTTTAGTTGTGGTTTAACATGCATTTCAATTACAATACTCTAAAATAGTCAAACTAGATCCGGGATTTACCAAACTTCGCATCGCATCCAATTTCCATTTTCGCACATTTGCACAATAGCCACAAAAAGACCAATTCTCTGCTCTTTGCTTATTGTCTTTATTTCTGCGCCATGGACGCTACTTTCAATGTCTGTTCGTCTGACGGCGTCGTCTTCCAGGTCAACCTCAAATATGGCGGCATGAGCAAAATGGTTTTAAAGCTCATGACAGAGCTTCCCGGCTTTACCGATGCGGTACCTCTCAACCATATCGATTCTGCGGAACTTCATTGGGGTCTCAAATGGCTAGAATTTTATTTCCCCATCATGTCGGAGAAGTTCCCCCAGGAACCTCACTTAAAGAACGACGAAGTTATTTTCCTGGATCAAATGGAACGAAACGTCGACGTTCTGTCCATTGGCCGCAAGTTTGGCTGTTCTAAATTATCGCAAAGGTACCAGTTTTGGTATGTATTCGAAAAAATCAAGAACGGAGAGCCGATGGCTGCTCGTGATTGTTTCAACGCAATACTTGCAGACGTTCTGCGAACCGCGATGCAAGTTGATGCTCAGCGGGATGCTCGACAGGACCAGCAAAATGCGGAACTAAATGCCTAAAACCGCTTTTTAACAAACTAACCGCGTTATCTTAATGCTATTCTTTGTTTCTGTCGCTTAATTAACTATTGCTTGTTGTGTTGAATAAAACAATTTTTTGACAACATTTGAGATTTCATGAAACACCACACTTAAGCTAATAAGAAACAGCAAAGGATTTCTCGCCATGGACAAAAAATACAAAATGTGGGTTTCGGACGCAGTGTAGCGATTCGAGCGGCCCTCGTCGTGTTTGTGTTTGTACGAATTTGCTCTTTTTCGACGTCCGTCAGGCTTTTTCCGTGGCCCATCGCGCTCGAAGATACTCGGATTACATTAAAATACATAATACAACAGATTATGGTCACAGAATTGGCTTAGTATCATTACTGAGCACAGAAAGAGCTTTTAAATAAGCTATCGCTTGCGTAAATCTGTCCGCAGGAACATCGGGTTTGTCGTTTGTATTCGACTGCTGTTCGGGTTCGAAGGAACGACTGACTGACTGCACGCTGTCGCAGAACGTGGCTAGCAAATTAGACAAATCGCTCAGAATGTATTGACGCAACGTACTTGTGCTCCATTGAACGCAAATCACAGCATGCAGGATCCCCTGTACAGATCAAAGCGAACCATATCTTCTTTAAAGCTTTCGATGGGACAAAACGGCTCGGTATCATTGATAATCACAACGTGAGCCTTTGAATAAGCTATCGCTCGCTAATCTGTCCGCTGAAAGTTTGGGTTCGTGGTTTATATTCAACTGCTGTTCGGACTCGAAGAAACAACTGACTGAGTCGTTTCTTCATCAGTCGTTTCTTTCTTCATCAGTCGCCACATTCTGCAACAGCAGAATGTGGCGGACAAAACAGACTTTCAAACTAGTCATCCAGCAATCGGGTAAGCTTTTTAGGCACACCAAAAAACCATATAAAAAAAGTTTTCGAAATAAAAATGCGGCAACGTGATACGTGAGCTTGATCCCAGCCTATTGGCACGGTTTGTTCTCTGATAATAATGAAACGAGACAAAAACTTTTTGGTGCAAATGGTGAACATAACGTAGGCTACAGAATAAACTAAGGCTCATGGCGATCTGTTCGGTGGGAGAGGAAAAGTTTATGTTCGTTGTGGTTCAATGGAGAAACAATGACTGCACGTTGTCGCAGGACGTTTTGTATTAAGTCGTGTAGTGTTACTAGAAAAATACATACCTACAGAAGGCAACAAGGCTACATGGGTCTAATTTAAGCAAGTTCCCGCATTTTCATAAGAGCGAAAACGGTTCGTTTTTGTGTCGTTTGTATTGAACAAGAGTGCAGTGCGGCAAAAGCGGTTTGGTACTTTCAAGGAGCACAACATTACCTTTTGAATAAGCTATCGCTCGCTTAGATCTATTCGCGGGAACTTTGGGTTTGTCGTTTGTATTCGACTGCTGTTCGGATTCGAAGGAACGACTGACTGACTACACGTTGTCACAAAACGTTGCGAGCAAAATAGACGCTGAAATATGAGTTTTATAGCTTGTGGAAGATATTTAGTCGCATCAGAAGGCCACATAAACCATTTGAAAAGCAACCAGAATTGGCCCGGGAACGGCATCTTCATCGATGTCACAATCGTTCGTCACATACTAAGACAACGTGCAGCTGACAAGGCGAGTACAGAAGTTCCACCAGACAGAATGAGGCAAGTTATAGTTTTTGTGAAAGCGCTTTATGTGCAGGTTAACTTTACCGGAACAGTTTCTGCTTTAACGCACTCTGTTCCAAGGCATTCTTATTCCTTTAACACATATGACCACGTAATATGATACATTTTTATTGTGATCGCGTGTTGAGGCTTGCAATAACGTGCAGTCATATCTGAACTGCCACTATAGCCACAGCGTAGTTGCATCCCTATTGTATCGAACTCTGGTGCACCGTTGAACTTGATTGCAGGACAGTAACAGGTCGTACTGACAATTCAAACAAGGTGTAAACATTTGCAATGAAACCAGCAAAGCAAGCAACAGAGACGCGCAAATATGACTTTCAGCGCTTAGACAGAACTTTTCGTCACACCATATGAATCTGAAAAGCAACAGCTTTGCAAAATACAGTTTTACAAAAAAGCGCCTCTGTATGCTGCCTAATTCTGATCCGAGCGTCTAGGATGTGTTTCTAGATATTCTGTTTTCTTCGATAAAAGTGAATTGAGACAAAAACTGTTTGGCTAAAATTGATGAACACAAGAAGCGGTTTAGAATGAGCTATAACTCGCCTTGATCTGTCCGGTGAAACTTTCGTTCTCGCCTTGTCATCGTTGCGGTTACTGTGTGAGGATGAGAAGAGAGTATGTGATGAGCAATTGTGGCATCGACAAAGCGATTCTCGGGCTGATTCCGGTTGTTTGTCAAATGTTAATGTGACCGATTGGTGTGGCAAAATGATCCCAGCGCCGAAAGTCCGATTTGAGAGCCCTTTTTGTTCACAGCGTTCTGCCTCAACGTGCAGTCAGTCAGTCGTTCCTTCGAACTCGAACAGCAGTCGAATATAAACCACGAACCCAAACTTTCAGCGGACAGATTTACGCGAGCGATAACTTAATCGAAGGCTCACAGTGTGCTCATTCATCGTAGCGGGCCTTTTCTGTACCTATCAAAGTATCTGTCTATATGTAACCAACCCTGGCTGTGCGGTCTGTCGCTAACGGACAATCGTGCACCTAAGTTTACTGTGATTGTGGTGCGATGACGAGAGACATGATTGCACGCTGCCTCATAACGTGGTAAAAGATCGCAACGGTAAGTGAGCCGTTCAGAGCAATTTATTGACTGCTGTGGAAAGTTCCAAGCCATCTAGTCAAGATACTTGCCTCTTTTTGGCCATTCCTGACTTGGCCACTCAGGCAAATGGAATGGAAAAGCGGCGGACCAACGTCCGAACAACGCATCTGCTTTTTCTACGGATTTATACGATTATATTGGTTTTATTGCAGCTGTTTAAAACTGGCCCGGACTGTTAGTACGGGCTGTTTTGGCATGAGATTCCGCATGGCTGTACGGCCGATGGCTAACCACTGCTACACGAAATTCGACTTCCGTCTTAGCGTGCGCACCTGCTTTTTTCTTTGATAAGATACCACATTTAGGCAGATACACTGCTGTCAATCTCAAGAGTAACCGAAAATCGCTATAGAATGACATATTTGCCACTGTGATAGCTGGTAACGTTATGAAACAACATAGATCTCTCCTTTTGATGTACTCCAGCCTCATGTCAGCGCGCCATTGTAGCTAACTGCACAATGGTGGCGTCGAACTAAAGCCTCGAACCTCCCCCTGGCCGACCTTCAGCTGTCCCATGCACGTTACATTCCACGTTACATTCTCAAATCATTAGAAACAGGCATTAAAACTAGCCAAGAATCACAATGAAACGCTTCTTTTACCCGTTCAGCTGCAACTTTCCTGCTTCCTCCCTTCTCAGCGGCGGGAGGTACCTCCAAATCCTGAAATGAAGCTTTCAAAACAACCATCAACGAAAAATATTCCTACCAGTACTTGAGTGGAAAGACTCAGGAGACGATTCCGGAGATCTGCGGTAGATTCCGCTACTCGTAGAAGGCTGGTCGTAGGGGTTGTCATACCCAGAGCCAAAACCCTGGCGACGACGGTAAGACTGTCCCGCCCTGAAAAAATAGCAGATCAGTACAAAACAGTTAAGGCTTAATCTTACGTTCGAGATCCCATGAAGTAACCACCAAGGGCGCCAAGTCCAGCTCCCGTCCAGAATCCTGGTCGGTTCTCTTGCGAAAATGTGCTCGTCGAAGGGCCTGGCTTGGGGCGAGTGTCCGAATAGGGAGGAGGAGGAGTGAATCCCGGAGGAGGGGGTCCGCCGCTTCCAGGGGCTGGAGGGTAGCCTGGGCCTCCACGGTAACCGTCCGCCCCGAATCCGTCGCTTGCGGGGCCACGGATGAAGACATACATTGCAAACAGGACGATGACGAACAGAAACACATAGAAGAGCGGATTCGAGTCCTCAGCGGCCTTCATTCCCTTGTATTCTGGGTTATACTCGAGCTTGTATTCAAGCTGAAAGTTAGAATTAGACACGAACTGGAATTCTTGACTTACCCCACAGGAACCGGCGAGAACATAGGGATCTTCAGGGTAGTTGTAACCTTCACACGAAACTGAGAGCTAAAATTGCACAATTACAACTACAAAACACCATTGAAATCATGTCGTACCTGGCCAAAAACGTATTTAGTGGGCATATCAGCTGTGCACTGCCACTGCACTTCCAGGCCATCGGTTCCTCTATTGTAACATTGTACGAGCCTAAGAGTGAAAGCATTCTTGGCCGCTCCTCCGACACACTTCACTTGTTCGACTGGTGATCCACGGCGGGTGGTGGTGTACTGACCCTTATGGAGCGTTAACGCCCGGACATCAGTTAGAAGAACCTTTTTATGTTCGCCTAAAACACGAATATCAGTATCGCTGTATGCGGAAAAGAGGAGCTTACATACGGCAGTGGTGAGTAGCGCTGAGAGTGCTAAGAGTATTATTGAGCTCTTCATTTTCACCTGAAGTAGCCATGGAAATGATAACAATGGAAGAAGTCTTAGGAAGGGGCATCGCGATAACCACGCATAGACGGCTTCAATGAACGGTAATACCCCATAATAACGAGACTGCGTCTCAAGACGCGGTAACGCCACAAGATCGTTTCCATGGCGTTTCCAAGTTCCATGGCGAAATCGACTCCATAATAGCCGATTTGCGACCCTAATTCCTCAAATTCGGCATATAACTGACGTGGAAACCGAAAAATTCGACCCAACAACAGCAAAAAATCATTTAAAAGAGGACGTTCTCCGAGGCCAAACGCACGTGATGCCCAAGTTCACAAAATCATCAGTGTCTCAAAGTGAAACGAAAATCCCCAACAAAAATTTCACAACAGACAGAATTCCAGAGCTGTGCGCGTTTCACGGTCAACTGGTCCGTGGCCGTGACCGCGAATGGCGATTCGGAACAGCTGATTTTGCCCAAGATCGAACAGTCGAACATTCGAGCCCAGTCTCCTCATTTTGCAGTACAAAACTGACCTGAAAACAGTGATTAAACTTCAAACTGATCCCAAAACTGGCCAAAAAGTACACAAAACGGTTTCCTCACCAGAAGTCGCAATTCGTGTTCCCGCCGAGCGAAAAACGACTTCTAATCCTTGAAATTCTTCTACAACACTCGAAACAACTTCCGAGTGCCCTTTTTAACAGCAAACAGGTCCGAAAATTCCACATAAATTAAGGCATCAAAATCCGGACCGTACACGACCCGGAACAGCTGACTGTCATTTTTTCCACAAATTTGTGCTGGAAGTCGTCCGGATTCGGTTCACAGCCAATTCCCTTCTTTTCCCCGCACAGAACGGACCTGAAAACAGTGATCCACGAAAATGACCCGAAAAGCAGCTGCGAACGCGAACTGCGACCTCAAGGGACAGAATTCGCGTTGCCGACTGGCCAAAAGCGACTTTTGGCTTTCGAAATTCTTCCACACTCTCAAAAACAGTTCCCGTTTGCCTTTTCTTGCCGACAAACAGGTCCGAGAATTTTAACTGGTCCGTGGACGAAACAGTGAACAACTGATTTTCTTCGAGGTTCGCATTCGAATCGTTTTCACCACAAATTTGTTCAGAAACCCGTCTGCGCCACAAAACGGCTAAACAGTCCGTAAAACGCGAATTGCAGGCCTCTGGGAACGAAGTTCAGTTTGCCGACGTGTGAAAAACAACGGCAGCAAACACATCCAAAAATCCGACACAGAACTGATCTGAAAACAGTAGATATTGCTCGAAAAATTCCCCGAAAATGGATAAAAACGCCCAAAAATGTGAATTTCGTCCCCAGACGGTACAATTCGCTTTTCCAACGAGCCAAAAACAACTTCTGACAGAAATTCTTCCCCGACACTCAAAAACAGTTCCCGAGTGCGCTTTTTGCCAGCCAACACCGAAAATCCCACAAAAATTAAGAAATCGCAGTCCTAACCGGACATGCGCGATGTGATCCAAATTGGATCGTTCGCACGGGCAGAAGTCACGTAGGTCGAGTCTAGGCGAGGCGAGTGCGTAACCGCCGACCCGGGCCTGCTAAGATGAGAAAATGACGAAAATCGCCTAGTCGGCCGGCATAGAGCAACGTCAGCAAAACCGAAATTGCGTAATTTGGAAAGTTCGGCTTATGGCCGCCTGTCTCGTTGTGCCGGTTTTGCGAAATTCCAGAATTCGGCAAATTAAAATTTGCGGCTGGCAAATCACAATTTCCACGTGCAAACGAGAAGGATATATTTCCAACTGGCCACGTGCCAAACGACTGTTTGTAATCGGCGTGGTGCTACGTCGACTCTCATTTCTCACCTCCTGCTGCTGCCTCTTCATGTCGTTTCAGTCTTGATCATCTTGATCACTGTCTCCTCCTCTCGCTGGAAAGAACGCGCCTGATTTCGAGTGATTTGCGGCTCGTTTTCGTGTTCTTCTTTTCGTGTTCTTCTGGACCGTGATCTACCCCCAGCTTCGCGCGAACGTCACTTCAGCCGTTGATTTCGGTTGAAATGCCCTCGATTTCGGCTATTTTCCTCTGGCACCAGTTCGAAGCGTCAAATTCCAATTTTGTGGGCCATTTCCACGTGCTTTGGCCGCTGATTTTTGTCAGTTACATGATTTTTGCTGATTGTGGTTCTCAATTTCGACTATTTTCGTGTGTCAGATGTCGGATTTAATTTAGGATGCTCATATATTGGCGCTAATCGTTGTCTTCATTGGGAAAGAAAGCGCGGATTTCGATTGATTTGCGGCCCGTTTTCACGGTCTATTTGGGCATGCGCCCGTGATCTAGCCTTAGCTTCTCGCGAACGTCCATTTTGAGCAATTTTAGCCGCTTGTTTTGGTCAAAATACCCTCAATTTCAGTTGGCATCATTTTCAAACTTCAAATTTTGAGTGTTCGGATACGCACGCGAAGATAATGATCCGGCGCTGATCATTATCTTCGCGAGGGAAACAAGCGTCGGATTTTGAGTGTGTCGCGTTTTCGTGTTCTTTTTGGGCAGAGTCCGTGATTTAACGAACGCCTATTTTCAACTGCTAATTTTGATCGAACTGCTCTCAATTTCGACATTTTCGGTTTGCATCGCTACCCAGCGCAGAATTTGATAGGGATCCATTACCATAGTGCTTTGACAGCTGGTTTTTGGTCAAAATGCTCCATTTTCGATCTTTTTCGGGTGTCAGGCGTCAAATTTGGCTGCGCATATTTGGACGCCGATCGTTACTTCGCAGGCTCGTTTTCGGCATTCGCGCGGACTTCCGTTATGAGCCCACTTCGCTACTCTTTTTGGTCAAAATGTCCTGAATTTTGATGTTTCCTTTAGCAGCTGTGCGAAGAGGAAGAGTCGAACTTCGATTTGGGGACTTTCCAAGGTTTTTAGCAGATGATTTTGGTCAAATACCCTAAATGTCGGCCATTTTCGGGTGTCAGACGTCACATTTCCATTTTCACTATTTTCAACGTTTCAATATTTAAGTGCATCTTTTGACAGTCATCGTTATCTTCGCCAGGAAAGCAAGTATCGAGTAATTCGAGGCTTTTTGTGGTATCTCGTTCCATTTTGAGCCTTTTTTCGCATTTTATTTTGATTAAAACGCTCTCAATGACGATTTTTTGTATTCACGCGTCGAATTTCAATTTTGGGGCCATTTTCACGAGCTCTTCCTGCTGATTTTGGTCCGAGCCTTAATCTAAGCTTTTCTTGGATGGCTTCACTTTCAAACGTCGACTTGGTTTCAGATGTGCATATTTCGATCTTGATCGCTATCTGCGCCGTTCTGCATGATATGATCTCACTTTCGAGCCTTAATGTTATGTCTGGTCTGAGATTATTCGCTTTTTTTTCTAACGAGTCGCGTTTTTCCGTGGTTTTTAGGGGTCAATCCGGCTTCAGATGGCGACATGCATGCTTCCGGTCGTCAGGCTATCCGCGGTTTGATCAGCCTGATCTCGGGTCTCATTCTGAACTGGATGACCGCCTATGAATGAGCTGATCTTAGGGAAGACAGGGCTCATGGCTAGCCTTGCCATGCCAGAAAATGATCTGACTGTTGATTCTGGTTTTGGGTCATTCGTTTGTTTCCAGCGCGATTTCGGTTGTAGCTTGCTTTTGTGGCCTCAAATCTCTTATTTAAGATGTTCATCGTTTCAGGGCACGATGCCACCAGTCAGCGGGAACCTGAAGACCATCTCCCTAGTTGTGTTGATTCTACAAACGACAGCCCTCGTTCTAATCCTCCGCTACTCACAGACGCAGAAGGTCGACGGACCTAAGTACATTTCGTCCACGGCCGTCGTCACTGCCGAAATCGTGAAGCTGATCACGTGTATTTTCGTGTTGCTCCGTAACAATGGTATGCTCGTGATCCGGCTCTTGATAAGTGGACGTTCTTTAGGCTGGGATGTGGACCGCTTCTGGCGTGAATTGGATACCGACATTTTCAAGAAGCCCAAGGATACCCTGAAAGTCGGAGTGCCCGCGTTCCTGTACGTCGTGCAGAACAATCTTCTCTTCCTGGCCCTTGCGAAGCTTGATGCTGCCACATATCAAGTCACATATCAGTTGAAGATCCTAACCACGGCCTTGTTCTCCGTGTCCATGCTGGGAAAGCGGCTGAACGGCCTCAAGTGGGTCTCGCTCATCCTCCTCACTGCCGGTGTCGCTCTTGTCCAGGTATGCGGGACGTGTTCATGATTGTTGATCTCATTTCTGACCGCTTGTAGATGCCTTCTGGAGACAAGCCCAACGCTACGACGAACGACAAGTCGCAGTCCGACAAGCTGATCGGCTTCATGGCTGTTCTCGCCGCGTGCTTCTCGAGTGGCTTTGCCGGAGTCTACTTCGAGAAGATCCTCAAGGGTTCGACCGTGTCTCTATGGATGCGTAACCTTCAGCTTGGTATGTCCATCTGAAGCCATTCTTCCCTCACCCAAGCTTCCAATTTCAGCCTTTTTTAGCATCTTCGGTGGATTCTTCATGTGTTGGTTGTACGATTCGGAGAAGATCGGTACGGACGGCTTCTTCCAGGGCTACAACGGCATCATTTGGACTGTCGTCCTCCTACAAGCCTACGGCGGTCTGGTCATCGCCCTCGTTGTGAAGTACGCCGACAACATTTTGAAGGGCTTCGCCGTCTCCCTCTCCATTATTCTTTCCAGCTTTGTCTCGTGGCTCCTGCTGGGCGACTTCAACCCAACCCTGTAAGGAATCCGGTTGCGATGCTCGATTTGATCTGAATTTATTTCAGCACGTTCTTGTTTGGAGCTATGATCGTCATCGCGTCGACCTTCCTCTACGGGTACGAACCAAAGCCGGTCCAGAAGGCGTAATTGCTCGTTTTCCTGCTATATGTTAAGTTATTTCGAGTAAGATCGTTGTTTGGATGTCTTGAATGTGTTTTGGACATTCCAGGGGAGCTTTCTCAAAGCGTTTTAAGCTTGTTTGGGCCTTAGGAGGATGAGCACACGTCTTCAGCGCGGCCGTTCCAGTATGGACACTTGCGGATGTTTAGTTCTGAGCATGCACAAACTAGGAAATACATTTGTAGCTGTTCTGGGCCTCTAGATGGGATTTCGAGGCACCTGGGAGTCGTTCTAGACCTTCGAGTGGCGCTCTAACTCTCCAGAATGGTTCTCAGACCATTTGGATGTTTCTCAGAAGTCAGAAATAGCCTGGGCCTTGGGATGACGTGAAAATGTCTCTTGCAAGAACCCAAGTCCACCCGGCGTCTAGATGAGAAGTCTAGACAGCTGCGCATGTGGACCTTGAAAGCGTTCTCGCCGCTACTGAGACAAGACAAGCTTCTGCCATGAAATGATGAGCCGTTCTAGGCCTTTGAATGATGATCACACGTTTCGAACAAAGCTCCTCAGGATCTCACAAGCCATTTCAAGGTCGTTTGTCTTTGTCTCGATAAGCTATCGAGACACTGACTTGCGTGTGTCTTGAAGCTCAAAAGTCAGAAAACGCATTTATTAAAGAAAATGGTGTATAAGACTACACATTCGGGTGGCAAGAACCAACGAGATCATAAATAATTGGGAGTTTTAGAAAACCAGTATTGCAGAACAGTTTCTTGAACTACTATGTACAAAGTGGAAGTGACTCAGAGTTTGTGTGGTGAGCAAGGCATCAAATGTCGTGGCAAGAGAGTAGTTTTCGAGTGAGTAGCAGTTTGATTAGAGGGTATTGTCTTGAGGCTCTTGGGGGTCACCGCCGTCCTCGCCGGCGTCGTCGTCTTCGCTTGAATAGTCGTCCGGGTCACCCTCATAAAGCGACGAATTCTGAGGAGAGCCGAGGATGAGGGGAGGCAGCGTGGGAGCAAAGTCATCTAGAGAGCGTTTTGTGGTCACCGACATCACAGCACTGATCCTGGGCTGCCGGCCTCCAGGACGCGAGTAATCTTCGTCCTTGAGCTTCCGCAGCCGTCGGTCGAAAAGCTTCATCGCGTACTCATAGAGTTCGATGTCCAAGTGGTTCAGATGCTTGATTAGGGCCAGCTGATCGGACGTGACCGGCGTGTCGTGCGATTTGCTCTTGTTCCATTCGCTTAAGCTTGCTGTGAACCTGAATTTGGGACATTTATGTGGGACTGAAGCTTGGGAAAGGCATACTTGGCTTGGAAGAGATTCTCGAACATTTTCTGGCTTTCTTCCATACGTTCTTTGATTCCGAAGAAGGCCATATTTCGGAGATTCGTCTTCGCGCTCTCCAACAGCACCTTGTCGCGGGTGGCTTCGTCCATTCCTTTTTTGTTGTAGCAGTTCACAAGCGTCAGGTCGGCCAGCATCCGCGTTTGCCTGAAAAAATGCACTTTCTTTAAGACCTTCATTAGCTATCCACTAGATTTGAGCCGAAAATGACTCTTGGCGCATTGTCAGATTGTGCAGCCAGGTCGCAAACCCTTGTAAAGCCTCAAAGCGTATCCGGAAACAGCTATATGGTTTGGTCAATCCACAGGAGAGGCAAAAAAGGTTTAAGAAATAGAGCGGCGCTATCGTTATAGATGTATCCACCAATGCACGTGAGTCCTTCGGCTAAAACGAGACTTTTTGTGGCCAAATCAATGAATGCAACCGATTTGACGGAATTCGACTGCGCGCTGTTGATCGAGCTGTTTGCGTCAGTAGTCTTATATGAAAAGCTACTTTTTGGCCCTAAGACGTGTTCCTAATTGCTATCGACAGTCAACCGTGTTTAGAACTGTACATCTCAGCTAACCTCTCAAAATATGACTTTCCTGACCAACGCGAGGCTCGAATCCGGCAATCCAAATTCTTGACGTTCGTACTCTCTGGCCTAAGATCGGTATAGCACTATCTCACGATCTAAAGCCATGCACCGTACTCCTAAACGCACCCAAGGTGGCTCCTTCCATGTCAAAAATTTTCCTATGAGTCGAGAAACTCCAATTCGCTCTTCCCCTCATCCCAACCACTGAATTCCGTTCCTAAACGCAGTAGTTAATCCGAATCCACCAAGTTGGCGACAACTGGGTGCAATGTAGAGATCAAAAGCCCAATTATACGGCAACTAAAGAACTCGCTCGGCGACAGTCCTTCTCATCGATTTAAGCGTTGTAATACATAGAAATTTCCTCCGGGCTTATCGTCGAACCCAACAAGGCTTTCCTGACCAGCTTGATGCACGAATTTGCCATTCTCGGTCATAAGTGTGGCATTCCGTCGATCATACAGTACGAGAAATAATGATAAGGCCACCCCACTTTTTTCTTGGTTCGAGACTGGGACACACTTTAGCGTTAAGAATAGCACGTTAAAGAGCACGTTGAAAAACGTTTGTCTAGTAAAAAACAAACAAATTCCGCAAGTTATTGTAAATTTACGAGCAACATTTTGAAAATTGGACCAATTTTGCCGCGAAATAATGATAAGGCCACCCCATAAATATGCGTATTTTTCATTGTTTTTCTATGCGTTTTGAGTTAAATTCAATGCAGATCGGTCTTGGAACGTGTTCAAAAACCAAAATCGCCGCGAACAACAGTTTTTTCTCATTATACCGTGACGTAATCGGCTTTTCAGAATTTTGAGGCTTCAAAGCAGTTTTCAAGGAGAAAACGTCTTCAAACACACTGCGATTGCAAAATACATAACGGAATTGCGCATTTATAACGTTCAAAACAAGAAAACCATGAAAAACTTGTTACAAACTGCCTGAAACGTGGTCTCAAAAACCTGGTCTGCCTGCACCAGCTGGACCCAAAAGTTTTCATTTGTTTTTGCGGAAAAATTTTTTTGACAATTTTTTGAGTTGTTCCATGTTGAAGAGCGTGTGCGAAAACCTCACCGTTAATTTTCGTCATAATCCGTTAGCTTAAAAATGTTAAAAACTGCTTTATGTAAAAAACCGTAAAATTTGCCGCATTTCCATAGTAAAATGCACCTTTTGGCGTCATGTTGTCTTTGTCGCATTCGTTCCCGGCATAGAAAGGACTGAATATCCTCAAATTAACGGTGAGGTTTTCGCACACGCTCTTCAACATGGAACAACTCAAAAAATTGTCAAAAAAATTTTTCCGCAATGCAGGCAGACCAGGTTTTTGAGACCACGTTTCAGGCAGTTTGTAACAAGTTTTTCATGGTTTTCTTGTTTTGAACGTTATAAATGCGCAATTCCGTTATGTATTTTGCAATCGCAGTGTGTTTGAAGACGTTTTCTCCTTGAAAACTGCTTTGAAGCCTCAAAATTCTGAAAAGCCGATTACGTCACGGTATAATGAGAAAAAACTGTTGTTCGCGGCGATTTTGGTTTTTGAACACGTTCCAAGACCGATCTGCATTGAATTTAACTCAAAACGCATAGAAAAACAATGAAAAATACGCATATTTATGGGGTGGCCTTATCATTATTTCGCGGCAAAATTGGTCCAATTTTCAAAATGTTGCTCGTAAATTTACAATAACTTGCGGAATTTGTTTGTTTTTTACTAGACAAACGTTTTTCAGTTTAACGCTAAAGTGTGTCCCAGTCTCAAACCAAGAAAAAAGTGGGGTGGCCTTATCATTATTTCTCGCACTGTATTTCTGAATTTCGCTCCTAGACGCGGAAAACATGTTAATTAAAGTGCTAATTACACGAATTCCTCCATGTTTGTACGGACAGCTAAGATACTCATTCAGCGACAGCCCTTCCCATCCGAGTTCGGACTCGAAAGACATCGGAAGCTGTTCGGGACTCGGTGAACGACCGAAAAGCACAGTCACACTTTAAATCGCAGCTTTACAGATCAGAACGAAGCTCAAAGTGGTTATTCCAACGGAATCCCCGAAAACTGTTCCCGACTCTCCAGCTTGATTCCTAGAAAGTAAATCTGTCACTTTAAAACGTTTCCGAAGGGGGCCTAGCAGTTTTAATACCCACAGACAGCGATCCTCGCAGTTTACAGCCTTTCACATAAGCGTTAGACTCAAATCTGCGTTTTATTCTGTCCAAATCCCAAAATTTCGCCCCTAACCGCTGAAAACATACCGATTGAAAGCGAGATTGTACGGACAGCTGAAAAACTCATTCAGCGCCAGTCCTTCCCATCCGATTTCGGGGTCAAAACACGACGGAAGCTCTTCAGGGCTCGGCGTACGACCCAAAAGCGCATTCATCCTTCAAATTGTGACCGAACGAGGACGAGAACGAGCCTCAAATCGGTTTTCTCGACGGAATATCCCAAAACTCTCTTTTGGAACGCTTCCTAAGAAGCCGATAAGCTTCCAAAGGGACACAGACAGTCCTTTCCTCAATATACAGCTTTCCCGATATGCGCCAAGTCAAAATAGCACTTCCCATCGTCCAAATCCCAACATTCATCCCTAAACGCTTCAAACATACCGATTAAAGGCGAGATTGTACGGACAGCTGATAAACTCATTCAGCGACAATCCTTCCCATCCGATTTCGGGGTCGAAACACATCGGAAGCTCTTCAGGACTCGGCGGACGACCGTTGCACATGTGCCTTGCGGCTAGCCAGGTCGCTCCTCGTTCCACATGACGATATTCAGAAATGAATCTTGCCACAGGCTCGCGCAGAAAGGTTGTATAAAAGTATCGCCGTTTGGAGTGGACACCTGAACATTTCAACTTCATTCAGCCTGAAATAGCAACCTAAATTCACCTTCTTTCTTGTCCAAGGCGTTGTCAACACATCCGGAGACGAAGAGCTCTGTGTAGTCTGCGTGGAGACCACAAGCCCAGCCTGTCGAGTAGCGCGAGAAGAGCCAAACCTAAAAAAGCTCGATTTCGAAAGCAATCCAGATATTTGGTCACTGACCTCTGCTTGGGAATTCGGTCGATAGCAATTACAGCGCTTTTTGCCCTTGTGGCACGAGCAGGGTCTAGGGACGTTGAGACGGTTGACGAGGAATCGCTCGAAACTGGTGCCAGCTGTTTTCTGAATGTGGAGAAAGACGAGAACGTCTTTTTCATAGACGTTAAACCTGAAAGAGGACGAATTAATTAAAGATATGACCAATGAGCATGAGAAATGCGTTTTTGGCACGAGTTTAGCCTTCTCAAAACATGAAAACAAAGCCCAATTCGCCCTGAATTTGCAAACAGCTATAAAGCGCTCATTTCGTTTTCTGCTCGATAACACAATCCACAGAGTTCTGAGCTTTTTCTAGACACGTTTCTAAATTGTTCTCCGAACACACCTATGTCCACATTCCAAAAGTCTAATCTCAGCTTAAGCACACAAGCCATCTCTAAACTGCTCATCCTTAGTTTATACCTTAACGTTGTTAGGAACGACAAGGCAGCTATAATTCTTTAAGCAGCAATTTTTCCGTATGTGAAAAGTGGTCTCTCGGGCCAACTAAAGTTATGACAACGCGAGCGGCTTCCCAGACCAGAATGAATTGTTTGCTATAGGTCGGATTTATCCATTGCCCGTCTGATTATTGCCTGAACGTCTCATTATGGCTGCACCGATCTCGTTCTCATCCTTATCGTTAATTTACAGTCCAATTTCAAGACGCTTACCGATACTGATTATCCTCAAGCATCTTGTTGAAGGACAAATTCCTGCGATTGTAGAACGAAGGCTTGTAATCAGTCGTCATGCTGTTCTTGAAGGCGAACTCCCGCATCTCGGCTAGCGTGAACCTTGGAGACGAGCTCTGCAGCGGAGAAAAGAAGCCAGCATCGGCAGACTGTGTATCAATAAAAAGGTAGACAAGAACGCCGCCAATTAACAGCGTAATCAAGCCTAGCGTTTTTATAGGCAACAGCTGGCGCCATTTTGTCGATCCGAATAGGGACGAGCTGGATTTCGCGCGGTTCTCAACCTGCATCAGACCTCCGCCTGCACTGCTCAGCATTTTCGTCTCCTCCGCAGCGACAGGAGCAGCAGCAAAAACCGACAATCTTCCCAGGGTGTTCTTGATTGATATTCCGGTAATGTTGCGTGGTCGTGTGGTGGCCTTCTGCTGCTTACATTACAGCCATTCTAAAATTGCACAACATCTATCAACTGGCTCGCGACGAATGGCGGCTTCTTTCTGTAGGCTTTCTCCGGCTTATGGTCTCGCATCAATCACATAGTTTGGCAACTTTGGGCACTCACTGGGGCTCGCGTGTAGCCACACAGGGTGAGCGTGGTGGGAACACCCGCTCGATAGTAGCGAGACTGTGGGGGTGACAAGGAACAACCGATGACGACGGACCCCCGCTGAGCCGCCATGCAACAACGCGAGGAGGACAATCCGCGATTCCTCGCACGTCGTTTATTTATTGCTCGTTTGTTTATGGCTTCAATGGGGGAAATATCTATGGGTTTGTGGGTTTAGGATGGCGACCTTGAAGCTTGAGGATATTGCTGCTATTGTCCTGACAAGGACTGGTATTCGATTGCTGCGGGATAGTGCCAAAAATACAGCTGGGAAAAGGCATGCGTTCTAGGTTAAGAGAATGGTCAATTAGAAGCAATTTAGCTTGTTCAAAATTTAGAAGTCTCCAGTATAAAAGTTCAAAATTCACTGGCCTTCTATCTGATTTAAATTGTTAAAATTTGAAAAAGCTGCTTTTTGATTCAAAATTCTTCGAATCGGGCTTAAATTCGATGTCTTCGAAATCTTTATTTTGAACAAATTGAAAAGGTTTTAAATACAGGGTCAATCCACCAGCGAAGACTGGTGGATTGGTTTTGCCGATAACTTTCGGTACAAAGGGCAATGTGAGGTTTTTTGGGAGAACGGTACAATTTTGTTGGTATCAAAATGTCTGGCTTTTGTAACATGCCTACCCGAAACATAACTTTCGGCTTTAAACGTGCTTGTTAACGAATTCCCCGCAAAATCGCATACCACCGGGAAGGTCAAGCTACAGTTGATCCTATTTTTCAATATTTTTAAGCAATCCAAAGCTTTAAAAGAGCACAACGAAAGTTTTAGAGCACAACCGCTTTGCAGAAACCTTTAACACAGAATGGAACTTTACAGACAACGCGCTTTGTGCAACTAGTTTGGACGTTTGACTTTATTTTGGCCGTCTAAACGTCTCCTAGATTCGACTAGTCTTAACTACATGCAAAAAAAAACAAAACAAAGATAGAAACTACCTCAGCACAATAAAAGAAGAGCGGCACTGGTTGTTTAGGCTACACTTTTTATCAAACGACTTGTATTTTTGTGCTTTGTGTCTTGCAAATCTTGCAGCTTTCTGTATTTTTCTCAAAACTAGTTGCTCTATGAAACTAAAAATATGACCTGGATACTGGGATGCTGCATCCAAAAAGTAACTTTTTGGCTTCTGACTCACTATATAAAAGCTCAATTTGTAACGTTAAAAATAGCTTTTTGATATATTCCCGGACCCATAATTGTGCGAACGTGGAACGTGACTTCATTATGTGAACAGAATGCAGTGCTTTTCAAGTGTGGCAACAGCTACTGTCACATTTCGCATTTGACAAAATCTAATTCCAACCTAAAATACGACTAGAGAAGCTGATATTCAAAAATGCCACTTTTCACCTGTTCCGTGATCTGTAATAGTTGTGTTGACGTTCTCCACATTCCACAAATACCCGTTACTTACAAAACACCCTCTCGTTCCAGATGCAACGAATAGGCAGCAACCGACAAGTCAGCATCCTGGACAAGTCACTGAGTCGGGGCAAATCCGAGGTAAAATCAATATCACGCGGGCACCTCGTGCTAATTATTATTCCAGATTAATCTCTCCACCTTCACGCTGCTCTTCGCCGAGATGGTTCGTTACGCGCAGACTCGTGTGGACACCAGCGCTAAGCTTCAGGACAAGTTAGTCCACAACCACGCGTTGGCTCCTCACGATCTGTAGCATTCTTTCCAGACTTGCAGACTACGGAAAGTTCGTTGGGGTCCGTCTGCTCGACGTGATCGTTCTGCGTGAGAAAGGCTACAAACGAGACACGAAGTTGCTTAGCATGCTCATGTTTGTGAAGGGAACCGTGTGGAAAAATTTGTTCAATAAAGAGGCGGATAAGTTGGAGAGGAGCAATGACGACGAGTGCAAATGTGAGAACTAATCATTTGAATACTTATTTTAACTTAGTTTTGATGCTCGCTTATCTCTTGCGTGCTGCTCTCTCTCTTCTGATTTTGCCTCTGACTTCTGATTTCGTGTTTCAGATTTTTTGATCGAGAAAGAGCCCGTCGTTAATACGTTTATTTCCCGCGATAAGAACAGCAGCCATCTGAACTGTGCTGCCTTCGTCGCTGGGATCGTTGAGGCCTTTCTGACGGTATATTTCAACCCCACACCACTATTAAAAACCGTTATTTTTTAGGAAAGCAGCTTCCCCTGCAAGGTCACCGCCCACTGGCATAACGGCACTGCTTACATGATCCAGTTTGAGCAGCACGTGATCGACCGCGAAAAGGAATATTTCGAGTCCAGTCGCTAAGCTTCACCCAAGTCAAGATGACCACTCCTCGACAACTCTCGGAGCTTATGTTCCTTATGATGTTGTACTATATTTTCATTTTTCTTGCGGGTCTCTCAGTTTATGTCGTCATTAAGTTATTTCTTTATCTGTGTCCTGTTTGAGAAGTTTTGTAATGATAGAAGGGCTAAATATGTATTATATGCTGGCTTGATTGTGA
Source organism: Steinernema carpocapsae (assembly GCA_000757645.3). Taxonomy (NCBI): domain Eukaryota; kingdom Metazoa; phylum Nematoda; class Chromadorea; order Rhabditida; family Steinernematidae; genus Steinernema; species Steinernema carpocapsae. Next base: position 791,516 of record CM016762.1, read on the forward strand.
TACGATTGGTTTAGTAAGGAAAAGTAGTGAACCAAACACTTCGAAGTGTTAGTTATGTCATAGTTTGAAGTCTATATCATTTTAGGTGGTAGGAAAGGAGACCTATTCTCAAACGATTTTTACTAAAGTCTGACTTCAAAAATTGAAAACATCACTCTAAGTTGACTTTAGTTCAAAAATTGAGCAAAAGCGACCTGATAGCCGGCGCACACCGCTGTTCTCAAAAGTTACCGAAAACGGCGCCTTCGGTGCCAAAATATAATAATAAGTAGAAAACGCAGAAACAAAAAGATTTCTTCGAAGAGGAATCGAACCCTTCAGCTGAACCGGTGCGGCGGGTAAGCGCGTTGCCGACTCTGTTATCGCCAATTCGACCCCCTCTGATTTAATGCTCTGTTTATGCTTTTTGTTTGTCTGATCAGAAGTCTTAGCTTCTGCGGTCGATCGATATCACCCTTTTCACGACGCAGCCATTCGGAACACTCTTTTCGCGTTCCTTCAAACCGTGATTTTCATTATTTTGGTTTAACCATGTTTTTTGAAATTCACGTCAAGATAATCTGCAAAACTCTTAAGAATATTTAACAAACAACAGGTTGAAAATGTCGTACACCGGTGTAAAAACCTAATTAAGAAAAATTTTAAAACGTTTTAAAAGTTTTTCGGCACAAAAGGATCTCACATTTGTTCCAAAGTAACGGCAAAATTAGAATTTAGACCTTCGCTCATTTCATAAACTCTGGAGTCTTTAAACTTGAGAATTTTAAGTAATGATTCGAAAAACTTCAAACGCACCCTCAAACTCAGTTCTCAATCCCAAAGTCCTAGAGCTTCAAATCCTCAATTCCTCAAGAGTCGGTTTCACAAACGATTGAGGATCGGCACAATTGCCTCAGTTCCTCAAGTATTAATTTCAAAAAGAAATTTCTTGAATATGAGAAGCAAATTAAGAGCGGCGAACCACACGAATTATGAAGTGCTTGAAGAATTGACCCTCGAGTGGCCGACTTTGATAAGCTTACAAAAAATGTCTTATCGAACGCCGAGTGGCTTCAACATCGACTTGCACGTTTCTTCGATCAATCTTTTCAGTAAACGATTTTAATAAATGTTCGCGATTTTAGAATTGTGTGCAAGATATGATAGCTTCTCTTTCGGATTGGTTCTCAGGTGAATTTCGCACCGCTTGTGTTGAGCCACAGAAAAGAGGTCAACTGGAAAATCCTTTATGCTCAGCTTGAAGGATCGTGTCGGAAACGTTTTACAAATTAAGTTTAATTCAAAGATAAGTTGAGTATTAAAACCATTTAGTTCGCCACTTTGTTGAGATTGTTTGTGAAATTACAAAATTAAATTCGAACCTTTCCCAAGCTTAAGATGTTTGTAAATTTTGCTGCATTTTTTAGTGTTTAATTTTTATTTCAATTATAAAAACTTGCATGACTAATGACTTTACCTTAGACGTGTCAAGTGTTTGTTTTTGGTGTCCATTTTCGACGTACCTTTGTGAAAACACAATTCAACAAATCTTAAAATAGGATTCAAATAGAAATTGCCTGAACATTTCAAAATTTTTGACAAACTCCACATGTTTTCAGCTACAAAATTTGTCACGTCACTGTTTCTATCACTTATTCTTTCTATACCAAACGGCACAAGCGATAAAACGGACAAAGGGCGATACCTCTGGATTACCTTTTACGGCGATATAACTGAGAACATTGTATTCATAAGTTATTTAACACGTGCAAAACTTGAAGAGAAGTATGTTTGCACGTTCGCGGAAAGTCCTGAGTGGTGCCAGGAGTTAACGTCTGTCCTCAAGAAGTTCTGTGACAAACAGCAAATCTAAGAAGAGGGTGGATAATTGTTTTGTTGGGAATGGAGATGAGACAAAATATGGTAATTTGTCAGCATCAATTTTTCGTTCGTACCTGGACCTGTCGTCGAGGCTTGTGTTCGGTAGTTCCTCCGGGGTAGAGCAAAGAGCTCTTTCCCTCCAGCTCGACTTGAACCGTTCTATCCAGATCCGCAATGGACAGGCTGCTCAGATATCCCACTTGAATCGCACCCTCCCGCAGCGATGACACCTTCCGCAGAGTCCTAATGTGCTGAGAAAGATATCTGAGAAATCTTGATCGCCTCACTGCTCATTTGCGTGTCTCTCGGTTTTATTCTCAGTATGACATGCTTGATCTCCATGAAGGTCGGAAAGGCTTCTCCCGAAATCCACTGCGCAGAGAACGTTACCACAATTCAGATGCTTACGACGTCCGTCTGACGCTGCCGTAGCAAAATATTTTTGCTTCGACTGCAAACGCCCAAAGAACGATTCAAGCCATGCCTAGTGCACAGACGCGGGGATAGTAGTCACCGCCGAAGTATTCGAGTATTCGAGCCGAGATGCTCTTGCTCTATTAAGAATTGAAAAGCTATATTCTTTAAATTTTGCAGAGTGTTTGTACACCTACGACGATGCCTTCGAAAAAGCCCAAAAGTCCAAATGGATGCCAGTTTGTTTCAAAAGCTGGACTCGATGAGATGCTGCTGTAATTCGGATTCGATCAAGCAAAAGGATTTTGCGAGTAACCAAAAATTAGTTTTCAAGTAATTTTTCTGTTTTAGGCGGCTGAAATGCTTATTGTAAGCAGTTCACAATAATGTCTACTCATCGATTTCTGGAAATTGTCTTCGAATAAAGCACTTATAAAGAAAGGAAATTTTGAATAAGCGAATAAGTCCATTCAGTCGTGATTCTGATATGAATACACCAATGGACATTAAAGTCAGAAATTCGAAATTCAGTCAAAGACTTTATTATGGCTAGTGCAGGTCATTATAAAACTAATACACTTTTTCAGCCATTACAACTCAGGCTCAAAGATAAAACGTGTGAACTCATTCAAAAACCAGTTCTCATATCATGCAAATCTAGTGCAAGCGTGAATGTGAATTAGGCGGGAAAATAATTTGGCTCGTTTCTTTTGTTGACCACACCTGCATTTATAATGTTTATTCAAGGCCACCAGCTATAAAAGACAATCGAAAACGGATAAAATACGCTTCTTAACTCAGAAAATCTTTGTATATCTGTATTTCGTAACATTTTTCGCATTTTAACCTGCGAAGCATCATTCAGAAGCAACACCTTCCTTCGCTGATCAAATTTCACCACCCAGTTACAATCCATTCCTTAACCAGTCCCCAGTGGTCCCAAGACGATGCACCTGCCAGCCGGCCACTACTGTGAACCTGCACCACCTTTGAACTTGACACTTTCAAACAACGAATCTGCGGTTTTCAGACGCCCTTTGAATTGTTTTCATTCCCAATGACGCGATCATGACGCATTTATCCAGTGCTGTTCGTCGATTACGCCCGCAGCAACGTGACGCCGAGAGCGCTCGGAGGGCCACAATGGCCCAAACGCCTTGTGGCGCATTTCGTAACTGCGCGCTTGCATCAGCGCGCTCATTGGAACTCCGCCGCTCGTTCTTCTTCTGTTTGTTAACGCATGTCGATTGATCGGCTCTTTGACTACGTTCGTTTCTTCTACTTTTTCGTTTGTGTTAATCAAATACTTTTTTTACAGAAATCGACCAAGACGGTGTTTAGTTCTGGTCAGCTGTCGTTTGTATTTTACGTGTAGTTATGTCCGGCACAATGACCGCGGTTTCTGCTGCTGGCGAGAGTCGTTCAGGTTGGTAAACATTTGAAGGTTTAAAAATCGACAAAAATTGTTTCGGCTTATTTAGGTTGTGCAGACAATAGGGCAATTGAGATTTAGAGCCAAAATTGGCTTAAAAATAAGGTAACATAATCGATTATTAGAATTGCAGATTCTTTTGGCTAAAGTAAAGCAGCGCTGCATTGGTTCCGCGGAATTTAGCAAAACCAATTTCAATCAAAGCCGGAAAATTGCTGACTTTTAACATACATGCATTGCCTCTTTTAACTGATTTTTACTAGTCAAAACGATGTAATGATTTTCAAAGCAAAAATTGACAATAACGCCGCTAAAATTGAAATATTTGTTAAATCTAATACTCAAACCACGAATCAACGACTCTAACCAGTTTTATGAATAGCTAAGACTATTCAAAATAACAAACTATTATTGACAATCTATTGGAAACAAGGGACGACCTCAGATACGACCACATTAACCAAACAATCAGACCCTAGCGCAGGTCACCTAAAAGCCCGAGTGCGAACGTCCGTCCCCAGTCGCAATGCAATTATAGTCACGTTCAGCAGCTCGCCTGATACGACTCAGATCTCACGTGATGCAATGCGTTATCGCGTTGCTTCGATCTCATTTACGGCTTTCCTATTCAATTATTGACAAATTTAGTCTTTAGCCAAAACTCAACGACGCACAATGGGAGCTGAACCTCTTGTCCGCTTTACTGAAGCCAAGAAGCACATGGGCGAAATCTACTCTGACCTCGATGGATATGTTCATGACTTGCAGAAGTTCTTGAAAGGTCAGTCTAAAGCCTCAAGACTGACCTACTTAGCTGGCATGTTTAGATCTCGACGAAGGCCAGAAATTTGTGCCCGAGAAGCAGTCACAAGAAGTCGATGGATTCATCGAAGCCATCAAGACGATCAAAGAGATGTTCGGCCGTGACAGCATGAAAGTCGTCTTCTTCGGTCGCACCAGCAATGGAAAAAGCTCAGTGATTAACGCTATGCTTCATGCCAAGGTGCTTCCGCAGGGAATGGGCCACACGACGTCGTCGTTCCTCCAAGTCGAAGGAGGCGCTGACAACGAGAAATACCTGATATCCGAGGATTCCGAAGAAAAGATGGATTTTGAGCTGATCCACAATCTAGGCCACGCTCTCAGCTCAGAAAACAGCGGACGTCCTTCCATGGGAACAGACGCTCTTGTCCGAGTCATCTATCCCAAGGCTGCCTCCCGTTTGCTTCAGAACGACGTCGTCCTTCTCGACAGCCCCGGCGTGGATTTATCGCCTGAATTCGACGGCTGGATCGACAAACATTGCAAGGATGCTGATGTCTTTGTCCTTGTCAGCAACGCCGAAGCTACTCTTACTCAAGCTGTAAGCAATTTTCCTCAAATCTCATTTTCAACGGCCTTTAGGAGAAAAGCTTCTTCGAACGAGTCAGCCGTCTTTTGTCTAGGCCAAACGTGTTCATATTGAACAACCGATGGGATGCCAGTGCCTCTGAAATGGATCAGCATGTGGATCAAGTCCGTCAGCAGCATCTGACTCGTTTCCGTCAATTTTTGGTGGATGAGCTCAAGGTCTGCTCTTTTGCTGAAGCTGCGGAACGTATTTTCTTTGTATCTGCTCGCGAAATGCTGGATGCTAGGCTTAAGGAAAAGGGCGTCATTGAACGAGGTAGGTGCATGCTTTGTATTCAAGTTTACACGAATTACTTGTTTGGCTGTATCGTGCAGTGATTAGCGAAGTTGCCTAACAGGTCAATGGTCGTCGGTTCCACTTCCTCAACGTCGTTTACTTTTTTAATACTTTAAAATTAAAAAAAGGCATCAAACTTGAGACCTTTTGAGTGCCGACTAGTGCCACTAGTCACTGCACCGCGTAGCTCAGCCCTTTAAATGCTTTGTTTTTAAGCCACGTTTTAAATACTACTTTTCAGCCTACCAAATGGATGGTCACGCTAAGCGTCAACAAGAATTCCTGAACTTTGAAACGCAGTTCGAGAAAATCATTTCTAAGTCTGCCATTCGAACCAAGTTTGAAGCTCATCTCATTCGTGCCCGTGAAATCGTCTCAAACATGCGCCATAACCTGGAAGTTGTCAACCACACGGCTCTTCACGAGAAGTAAGCCTTCTGTCCTTTTTCCTCATTTAAACAAGACTTATTTAGACAAAAGCTAGCTCTCGACCTAGAGCTCAAAAACAAGGAATTCTCAGATTGCCGCGAAAACTTCAAGTTCTTCGAGAACCACTACATCGAGCAGCAACACAGCCTTCGCGCTGAGGTGCATCTGAAGGTGTCGTCAGACTTCCATGACGAGATTTGCCAATTGGAGGCTATTATTGACCGTTATGAGGGCAAATTCTCAGACGAGCCTCATCAGATCGCTATATACAAGAAGCTGTTGGCTGAGCACATCGATGAGTGCGTTACCAACGATTTGGAGGCTAGATGTACTGGAGGACTGATGACGCGAATTTGGAATTTGGAAAGAAACATGTTTGGTAAGAAACTCATTATCATAAAAGCACAAAATGGAGTTTGAAAGCTTACTGAAGAGACCTATTGCACTCAATGACTTGGTGGTTAGCAAGAGACCGGGTGCCGCACACAGCTGCAGGGTTCGAGTCCCATCACAGTCCCATCACACCTTAAATTGTCACTTTTCTGTTCTTCTTTTTTAATTAATGCTTTGTTTAGAAAACATTCAAAAAATTTTGAAAGAACCCTACGCCAACAAGATCGGTGAGGTCTGGCGATATCGCTCGCCCTTCAAGTTTACCATCAACGTCAACTGTCCCCTTCTCGTGGAGGACTTCCAAGAAGACCTGGAATTCCGTTTCAGCCTAGGTCCTTCTGCCATTATCCGCAGAATTATTGCCTACCAATCTGGGCAACCAATCACGGCTATCGCTCCTACCACTGATGGTATGGTGCGCACTTTAGTACGTTTGAACCACAAAATTTAAGTGCTTAAAAATTAATTTCAGAGTTCTGGAGCCGGCATGAACAGACAAATCTCGGAGTCATACCAGCAACGCGGGCCTCCTCAGAAACAGCAGAGCTATCACGACTTCCAGTACATGAACAACCAATCCCAAAACCAGCTTGCAAACGCAGAAACTGATCTTGTGCAGAAAATGTTCTTCTCTGCTGTTTCCTATGCTGCTAATGGCAGTCTAGCTCTAGCTATTGGTGGAGGCCTTATCTATAAGACTCTTGGACCTCGTTACATTGCTTATGGAGCTGCTATTTACGGAGGTCTTTATTGCCTTGAGCGGTTCAGGTGGAACTCCAACGCCAAGGAACAGCACCTGAAGGACCAATTCCAGTCTCATCTTGCCGCCAAAATGAAGCAAGCCGCCGCTATGCACACGGCTCACTGTGAGACTCAGGTACTTCGAGAGATGGAACAAGTCCACGAGGGACTCAAGGCTACGGTCGCGGGCGCCCATCGCGAAATGAAGGAGAATCTGGATGTGATCAAGAAGGACATCGTAAAGATTGAGGACGTCATGAAGGAACTTTCTGTAATTAAGTAGGCCTTATCCAATTTCTGGATTGAACTAAAATTGATTTTTTAGGGGTAAAACGACTTTCTTGAACACAAGTATCGATCAGTTCGAAGGAAACTACCTGAAGCCCGAGAGCCCTCAATGATTACGGGTAGCTGTTAGCTAGAGACCAAAAGATAAAGATAGTTATTGTTGAGCTTGATTGTTAACCCTTGCTGTATAACCGTGCCGCAGTTGTGCCGGGTATTTGTTTTAGTAATCGATAATAATTTTGGCAAACACACACGACTTAGAGCATACCACATCTGAACCGTTTTTATCGTAATTTTTCCATAAGAATTACCGATTTTAAGGCACTAAGAAATGCTTTGTCAATTATGTTCTTACTTGCAGTTGCCCAGTAAAAAATTATTTAAAAATTTTAAAATTACAGCTTTGGCTAGCACTTGGGTTACACTAACGTCTCATCTAGATTTTTAAGAGTTTGTTGTAATAATTTCAAAATTTTAAAAAGTAACTTTTCTAAATTTGCTTTGCTAGCAACAACAGTGCTTAGATTCTGTTTGGTAGATTTTCAAGATTATTTTAGCACCCCAAAAAGTCTCCTTTTTTGTAGTTGCTGATTTGAATTTGCGTTCCCTGAACGTCTACGCTCTTAATTAAAAATGAGAACTCCTGTTGACGTCACGACTCCACATATAACGTTTTTATTTCCAGTAATGGATACCTCACTTAGGCCAATTTCATGGCTGCAAATGTGACTAACCGTGTCTATGCATGTGAAAAGGCTTGTAATAAAGGTCTGGAATTGGGACCTGGAAATAAAGCCGTGTAATTTTTTGGAGCTGCTATCGGCTATCGACAATTTTTTGTTTAGACCTCTATTAGACCCCCCGCGCAAAAACAAAAAAGAGTCATTCGCAGGAGGCTGAAATTGTTTTTGTTACGGCCACCTACATAAATGAACAACCTACGTCAATATTCTCTTTAACTTATTTTGAAACGTAGGATTTTAAGATGTTCTCGAATCAGCTAAGAACATTTAAAAAACAGAGGTCTGTAAATATGAAATACGACTAGCCTAAAAATGCATCTTTATAATGTGTTTTCATTACAAGCCTGTTAACGTGCATGCACACAGTGAGTCGCATTTGCAGCTGTAAAAAAAGCCTAAGTGAGGAGGTGTCCACGGACCTGATATGAAGACGTTACATACGAAGACTTCTTCATTTAGAATTGAAAGTACACATACAACCAATAAATAACAATAACACATATTAAGACTTTGTCAGGATTTCACGCGCGTTGTCCTCGACGACCTTGCCGACAGCCTCAACATCGCTTATCCAGAGAGTGATGCGCTCACGCATGGTCTTGATCTGCTCGACCGAAAGGACGCGCGGCTGCACCCAGGTGACAGTCACCTTCTGTTCAACTTGGTTAATTGATCCTTGGATAAGGTTCTTGCTGAGGGCACGCATGACGACGAATTCGACCTGCTTGTCCTTGACTTGGGCCTTTTTGGCAATTTCAGCAAACGGAAGATAACGGTCCTTGGAGGGACGAGCGAGAGCCATTTCCATAATGCAGAGGAGACGCAACTTGTCCATGACAAAGTCCTCGGCGTTCTTGAGGTCAACCCACTGTCCCCACTTGCTTTCCAGGCTTTTGAATTTGGGGATGTCGCCAGCGTTGAAGGCGAGGAGAACTTCGAGGAGCCAGGTGTAGTCGCTTCCTTCCAGGGACTTCAGGATGGGATGAGCGAGCTGAAATTGTCAATTTGTCAACCTAATCTTCAAGGTTGCTGTGACTTACCAGCTCGCCAAAGTTGTACACATTCTCTCCCAAAAGAGCAGCAAAGCCGAGAAGAACGGCTTGATCCAGCTTTGTTTTGTCGTCGAGGTCATCCTGGTTTGCGCATCCAAGGTAACGAAGAGCCTCACGGTAGTAGCCAGCATGGTTGCGGGTCTCCTTCAGGTACTCGGCAGAAGCCTTGTAGAACGGAGCGTGGACAGGGGTGACTCCGTTGACCTCGTCGAGAGCGTCTTGGGTCGTCTCGATCAGGTGCTGAAATTACAATAAGTAAAAATTCAGTTGGCAGCTAAAAACCCAAAAAAATCGTTAAACGAAATTTGTCACTTGACTCAGCCTTATTTGACGTCAACCTCAAGGCTTCAACCTTAGGAAATAACTTTGGAAAAACGTCCTGATTACTAATGGTTAAAAAACGCAAGTAAGAATTGCATCAAAATGAAGATTTTTGAAAGCTGTTCCGTTAGAATTGTTAGGAGTGATCGAAGTGAAATAAAAATGTAGCAGCAGTTAGTGAATAGGTTTCAGCTTACCCTAACTTCGATAGGGTTGCTCAGGTTTCCGTTCGCATCACGATTCTTCAATTTGAGCTCGATCTCACCGGTGTGAAGCCGGATCAGAGCCGCCTTGTCCTTGGAGCAGACACGTTCACGCTTCTTCAGGAAGTCGAAAGCGGCTTCAGGATCTGAAAAACAATAATTGGACAGCTGTTCATTGTTGAAACAAAATCTTCAGTCTTCAGTCAATTTCAACAAATAACGGTTAGGGCTCACTAATGTCTACAAATAAAAATTTCAAAATACCTTTCTTGTAAAGATCATGGGCAATGGGAATACAGATCTGAGCCAGCTCCTGAGTGCTGGTGCGATGCTCGAAGTCGCTGATAAAGTTGTCGTACAACTCTTTGCTGTTAACGTTGCCGAGAGTTCCGCTTTCAAGATGTTCACGAATTGCGGTGGTCAGCTGGTGCCACAGCTTCTTCTCATAAAGCTTCTCGAGGTCCTGCCAGCGGTCCTGAAGCGCGGATTCCTTGGCCGTCTCCTTCTGCTTGCGAACGTAGTTCTCTGCGCGCTCCGACATTTTTGGTTTCTGAAACAGTGATCATATTTGGTGATACTTTCTTGCTAAGCCACAATAGAACACACACGTTTTCAATTTGAACTTAAAAGACTCAAAAAGGCGCGAAGTCATGTAAAGACCGCTTGTGATAAGACGCTACACGAATGCATATTTAAACCAATAAAACAAAAAAAATTGATTAAGATAAGGCGGTTTGAAGACTAACAACAGATATCCGACCATTTGCCACATTCAATATGAGAAACCGAACTTTCCAAAGGTGATGTTTTTGAATGTTGAGATCGTGCTGGGAGCCTTGTGAAAATAATTAGCGCAAATAAAAGTGTTCAAAAACTGACCATGGCTACAAAGAGAGTCGTTAAAATAAATCAAGTCCACCTTTAAAATGTTTGTTGTCGTTAGTTTTAATAAACTGTGAACTCTGTGGATTTGGTTTTATCTGATTGCTGAAAAAAGCTCTTTTGCTTTTTTCTGTTTGATCGAAATCGACATGTCACATATCGTCGCATTCCATACTATACCATGACAAATGGGCTTCTCGCGTTGCGGTTCTTTGCCACGTCTTCTTCATCTTCAGAGCATCTGCTTCCGAGCACGTTCTTCGAGGGTTGCGTCATTCGGGCTACTTCTTGTGCTTGATCCAGCTCTCAGAAACCCCAATTCTCCATTCACTCTTTTCACGAATTCGCTGCCCATCGCGCCTTAGTCGCCAACTTCCAACTTTGTTCACCGTCGTCCGACGCAAAAGTAATTCGCAGAGCCATGTTTTACACCAGCGACTCATGAATTGGGACAAAATCACAACACGAAATCGACCAGTCACTGCCGAAATGAGATGTCTGAAACGCGAAATTCACAAAGATTGTCTACATTGCCTGTACACATATATTTCGAAATTCAGACAGATTCTGAGCGGTCGCTGGACATTTGAAGTCCAAAATGAAGCGCGAAACCCAATTTCAGACAAAATTGCCTACCAGACGTGTGAAATGCTTTGCGAAGGCCGACCGGTCGCTGCCAAGAGGTTGGCGCCTTCATGGCCATACTTCGTTCACTGTCTTCCGACGCAAAATCAATTCGCAGAGCCATCTTTGACATCAGCGATTCATGAATTGTGACACCACAGATCCGTGTGATAAAAACAAAGGGACTTCTTTTAATGGCGCAAAAAAGCTAAAGACGATCTAATTGCCAGTCAAAGCAGCACATTCGAACGGCCATCACCATAATAGACCATCAAGAAATGTTCATTACCAGTTCGAAAGAGGTTTCATCCGACCTCGCTCGGTTTCAGAGCGGCGGCGGCATTATCATTTTGATCCCCGTTCGTGTTCGACACATTTTTCACCGCCGAGATGACCTCGAAATGTAGTGGGTCTCGATAAGGGGAGAGGGTCTCTCTCTTTGACTGTTGCGTACATTCGCCGTCACCGATTGGGGTACTTGCGTTGACGTTGCGTCGAACGCGTCGACCCTTCCTTCCACCATTGCACCGCGCCTGCATATGGTCAGCCTTATCACATGGTCGCAGTTTCACCCCTCTCCTCAGTGTGCAGCTGCTGCTGGCCGTGCTCTCACCAACCACCGCCACCACCAACCAGGGCCACAACGTCTTAGCGGCGCGCGCGCTTGGGTGTTTTGCTCTTGTAATGAGAAATTTTGCACTCGTGCTGGTGGCAGACGCAGTCGCAACTTTTCAAACGCGCTAGTCACGGCTGCTCGCGTTTTTGTCCCTTTTTTCACCAGATTTGTCATTTCAATTCGCGCGTTTCAGTTCATCACACCATGCCGGAAACCGCCGCGAATACGGAGAAGGTGCGACGCTTCAACGGCCGCACCACCGCGCAAGAGGTACAAATTCCATCTTGGGTTTGTTGTTTATTCGCGCGGATTAACAGGTGTTTGTTTCGACAATTATCGTTTTTCGTTTTGACGAAGTAGTCTAAAACATCGCTTTTAAACATGGTCTACATAAAATTGTGGATTAGATGAAGACGCAAACATGTTTCTGGCTGTTCGAGGGGTTGCCGATAACAACACCCCTTGAGCAGGTGAAAAGCAATTGAATAACAGACCCCATGGTTTCAGAGGTCACGACAAAAATCCAAATTTAACACGCAACCAAAAGTTGACCGACCATAAAAACACAAACGGGGCATTCTAAAGAACAACAAAGAACTTGGAAATTTACAAAACCCAAATTTATAAACATCAATTTTTTAGGTTGTAGCCGACATTGATCTCAATGACAAGACGTTCCTTATCACAGGATGTACTTCAGGAATTGGTGTCGAAACTGCCCGGGCTCTTGTGCTCAAAGGAGCCCATGTGGTCATGGCCAATCGCAGTGTTGAGGCGTCTGAGAAGCTCAGAGATCAGCTCTACATTGAGGTACCTCTTAGGCACGCAAAGCAAGCTCTAATTAAAAGGTTTCAGACCGAGCACCGCAAAATCGACATTATCAAACTGGATCTCAATTCTCTGCGTTCAGTTAAAGAGGCCGCTGAGAAGTATTTGGAAAATGAATGGCAGGACATTCTAAGCTCTAAAATCTTTATTTTACCTGTGTAGGGCCTTGGATGTTCTGATCTTGAATGCTGGAGTTTTTGCTCCCAACGCCATGTCTGCGTCCAAGACTGCCGACGATTTCGAAAGTGCTTTTGGCATCAACCACCTTGGTCACTTCTACCTGGCCTACTTGCTTGTCCATCGGCTTCGCGAGTCCAAAACTCCCAGAGTTGTTGCCGTTTCGTCATTGTCACATTCGCACACCGGGGTACGTCTCATTCATAAGTTAATACTCATGTTGAAAAAAGTATCATTTAGATAAAATCAGCTACGCCCACCGATGAAAAAATTAAGACTCTCATCCCGGAAGGCGACATCAAGGACAGTTTCTACAAGCTGTACGCTTACTCGAAGTTGTGCAACATTCTCTTTATCAAAAAACTGGCTAGAATGGAAAAGGACAGCCACATAAATGCCTATGCGCTTCATCCCGGCACAATGATTGCTACCAGTAGGTCACCATAATTGGATTGATCAGTAACGACTTTTTTAGACATTCAGCGTAGCTTCGGATTGCTGGGACGCATCTACACATTCTTGTCAAAGCCCTTTGTCAGAACTGTAGCTCAGGGAGCTGCCACCACGGTGTATTGTGCAGCGAGTCCTGATGTGGCTGAGGTATGTTTCAGTGCAGTATAACATATGTGTTGCCGTCTAACGTTAAAAGGTTATTTTGAACAGAAAAATTTGGCATTTCGAAATTGAATTCTGCTCTCATATGCTCATCTCAGTTAGGCCTCAATAGCGAAAACCGTCAGCGCTTCTTAAAAGTAAATCATGCTTTCTTGACATTTCAAAAGACGCTAAACATTTTTTAAGGTTGTAACGCTCTTAAAAAACAAAATCTTTATTTTATAGCAGTTAGTTTTTAAAGCACGTCACTTGCGTTTAACTCATTAACCAGTTTTCTATTTGACAAAGTTTCTCGATTCAAATAATTTTTTTAAAGTTAATGTTTTAATTACTATTGCCAATGTGTCTAGTTTAATTTTACAGTAGCTGCTTTTGAATATGTAATAGCTGATACGCTTATAAATTTTTTTAATCAGTTGAATCTATTTGTACTTTTAAATGATTTTAGGACACTGGGAAGTACTACGACTGCTGCTGGGAACAACACAAAGATTACGCTGAGAAGCTGTGTGACGATGTAGAGCTTCAGGACGCTTTGTGGCACAAATCGATTGAGATTATCGAACAGTTCGAGTACAGGTTTGCCAAGGAAGAGCACATGGAAGCCCATCGGCTGGCCGATGAAATGGCTAAGAAGAGCAAGGAAGAAGAAACCAGGGCTATCAAAGCAGCTAACAAGATTACCGAAGCAAAGGATGTTGCTGCGAATAAGGAAGAGATCAAGACTGAAGCTGGAACTGGCGATAAGAGCAAGAACAAAGCTCATGAAACCAGCAAGTCGGAGAAGAAGGAAGCTTTAGGAAAGGAAGCCAAGCCGGAAAATACTCAGTGAGCAAAATGACGCTAAACATTGCGAAGTTGACTGGAGAGAGAATTCGCGAAGCTATTCATAGTTTTAATAAACGTACACAATATCTTTGAAAATGTAGTTCGGTTATGGAAACAAGCGTCTTTCGGATAATTTGGTTGCAAATAATTTATGAATAATTTCGGCTATTGGTTTGGCTATTGCTACTCTGATGGAGACAGCCGAGCGTAAATATAGTAAGTTTAGTCCCGAAGGTGTTACAAATGACGGCTTTCTGAAAAGTGCATAAGTCTGTGGGCCCGATCACTTCCGAATCCTCGGTCTGAAATCACATGGTTATAGTTATGAAATCACAGCAACGTCTATGTATAACTGGCAAAATAAGTACACAAAGCTTTTGCCTCATAGACGCCACAGATATCGCCTAGTGTCAAAGTTTGTGAATTGACACACACAGAAAGTAATGTCAGAAACGAAAATATCAAAGACGAAATTTTTGAAGCTGCAAGTTTTGTGTGTTTATCGCCACATTTGTGGTAGTAATGCGCCCAAAAAGGTCAAACTACAGCCTGTAACTGAAACAATCTATTGCGCAACCTTTATTTTGAAAAATGCAAAAAATGCTGTGTCAACTTTAAGCTGTACTAAAAACATACATTGTGATTTTTGTTAATAAGGAAGAATGTATTTTTGCGCTTCTGGCACTAAGCACTGCTAACATGTACAATAGCCACAAATTCAACAGTTTCTTGTGGTTTTTGCACTCCAATGGCTCTTATACACACTACTGCACTGTGTTAAACTATCGTGCATCTATGACTGAGACCACACACAGAAATGCCCACATGTCAATTGCACGCTAGCCGTTATAACGCAGAAAGAAAGCGACGCAATGAGACGAGCGATTTTGCTGCCCGTAAAACAATCGGGGCAACAGTGATTTTTATTACATTCACAGAACGACCGATCTTTACAAACGCTTGTAGGTCTTCCACTTCTGGATAAGCTGAGGCAGGGCCATGGTGCTAATAGCATTGCCGTCCATGTTTGGGCTGTAGTCGTTGAAGACGAGATAGGGGACTTCCAAAATGGGGTTAGCGCGAACGCTGGCCGTGCGGTGGGCGGCTTGGCGTTGGAGTTGCTGTCCACGTTCGGTGTCGTAGCAGTGTCTGAATTGCTTCAGAATCGATATGGTCAAAACAAACCGAGGCTTCAAGCCAAAGACAAACACTACTCAGTGTTTTGCATATACATCCGTTGCATATTAAGATTTTACGATGAACGTGACTAGAATAATCTCTATGGAAAAGACTGAAAACTGAACAAATAGAATTCGCATGTATTCATTGTAAAATGAAGGAGAACGGTCCAGACATGTGCGTGCGTCACGAAAATTCTATACACCGCGAACCTGATTGAGTCAATATGTGGGTTACGGTGGCGGCGCTATTCGCATTTGCATGCTTTTCGCAGTTGCCTCAATATCTGTGGTTTCGCGCGCCATGTTGAACGGCGTTGGAAGAGCAACGGTGAAATTGTAAGGCATCAAACGCGCTTTTGGTGGAATCCGAAGCGCTGAGTTCGCGTTTAACCGATAAATCGCTCACACGAGGCTGTTGCAAATTAAAATCTGTGAGACGCGAAGCGCCGAACAATGCTGATTGAAAGCAAAATATTGTCACGCGATAGCGCGCGCGGCCCCGTTATTCGGTAAAAAAGTTGGCGGTCAAGAAGCGATCAACCCTAGTGCGTAAACCAAAAATTTGTAGATTCAGCGCTGAATTATCAAGCTTGTACTAAAAAAGTAAACGTATTATCTCAAGTTTTGTCTGTAACGTAAATTTTGGGAACTTTCCATACCTGATCGTGCGATAGTGATTTCTGATAAAGCCGGTGCAGTGCGAAAGTGCGTATTCAACGTTGTTCCGTCCGAGTTCGCGTTCTAAGCAGACAATGAAGGGCAGCGCCTGCTTCACTTTGACGGCATCGATGACGCAACCCATCAGTCTGTTCGCATCGCATTCCTTTTGCCCGTGGTTGCACGAAACTTGACCGTTCTGCAATTCCATGCGTTAATGTGCTGAGATTACAGACTAAAACTGATTGTATTACCCTCAACAGACGCGCGTTGCCCCAAGGGATGAGCTCGAGTTCGACAACGTTTTGGAATTGGTTGTAAATGTTTCCGAGCTGATTTGTAATGAACTTTTGGCAGTAAGGGCAAAGTGCTTCGTACATAAGCGTCAATTTGATTGGCCGTCGGTCGCGTTTGAAGGACTCGCATTGATGGGTGACGCCGCAACGTTGAGCGATTTCTTGGCTGTCGCACCAGAAGTCTGGTGGGACGTTACATGCCTAAAAATTGTTAAATTTTATAATATCGTTTAACAAAAACAATTAAAAACAACTCAAAAGCTTGTACCGTAAAAAAGTGGCGTTGGCAACATAACATTTTTGAATTACATTAAACTCCAACTGTTGAAAATTTAATTTTGGTGAATTCGTCGGTTTCGAAATATGCAAAAATTGAAATTTTGAGCAACTAGAAAAATGTGTGAGACGTGTTCATGAAAAGGATAACGATCCAGAAGTGCTCGTCCGTAACAACGTCATATTCATCTTTTGCCTGTTTAGTAAGGGGAGGCATACTGTAGTTTTGCAGTTGTGGTTGTGGTTTTTGCAGTTTTCGGTCAACTATACTAAAAAGTATAGTTGTCCGTTCACAGCACCTAAGCTAAGAATATCTAGTTTACCTGAGTAACGGCAACAATTGCCACGACGAGCAAAAGAGCAGACCAGAAGGAAGTCATCAACGAAGTGGTTCGAACCATCATGTGAGCGAAGACTGGTGTGGCCAGCCAAATGGCCTTCGTTAGCACCTTGAGGGGGTCGGTCTTTTCGTTTCGTCTTTCTATCCTCGTCTCCTCGTGGTGCTAGAGAACTTATGGGCCAGGTCGTGTTTGCCTCTGTCGCTGATAGTCCCCGGCACCGCCATTTATCTTATTTTTTAGTTTAAACCGGGCTCAACGTTTTTCACAGACACGGCGATAATCGGGCTCCAACAGCTGATGGACACTTGTAGTAATTAATTGTCAATTAAAAGGCGTTATTTCTTTTTGCTTCCACCCGGAGCTCTCTGTGTCGCTTCAAAAGAACAGCTCACCAAGAGCCGGTGTAAGTTGATCCACCTGGACGACGACAACGACGACAACGACAGAGACGACGACGGTGCTAGCACGAAGGCAACGACGCTTTGCAACAAAAACAAAAATTTTTGCAGAAAGAAAGATATTGCTATTGGCTGACAGGGGAGCGTCTGATCTAGCTTTTCCTCATTTCACAAGTTGCAAATTTGAGTTCAATTGGCAGGATTTTTGAGCGGTTGAACGTACTTTAGACAATTATATTGAGTTGATGCAAAATTTGAACATCTCTTCCACCCATAATGTCATGTTTTCTAAGTGAATTGCTTTTTAACTGTTTTTTAATTAGTTTAACTGTAAAACCACAATGAGACTTTGCAGAATTATCCCAAAACCGCTAATGGTATTGCACATTCTTCAACGATCTTGAGAAAAATGTCGTTATCAATGACCTAGAAACGACATATAAAAGTTAGCATATTAAATACAGGGTGACACAAAAAAATACCCTCTGCGGAACCAGACAGAAGGGATGTAAGGAAGCTTTCTGGGAAGGATTACTTTAACGCGCCGGGGGCCGCTTGGCGGCATATTTAAAAAATAATGCGAGCAAGTGGTATAATTATTCCTTTTTTCACGGAAACAAGCATAATACAGCGGTTTCCGCTCACCATTATGCAAATTCTGCGGGAAATCGCGGAAAATAGCGGAATATCTTGTAAAAGCGTGGACGAAAGACTGACCGGTCCGACGGTCTGCAGCGCATCAAAATGATCCTTTTCAGACAGCTCCTTTCTCAGCAAGACAAATCTCTTCTGTCTGGTTTTTGTATCACTCTGTAGATGACGTGCTGGTGTTTTTTCAATATTATATTATACGCCATTACGCCATTTATAAAAAAACTTTTAAGCAACTCGGCTTTGGTCAACAACGCTCACAGCCATGTTTTGTCATTGTTTTTTGTAAGCAGGTTTTGACAAATTTTTTTTTGAAAAGATTTTGTCTCTAAATTGTCAGAGTGAAAAATTTCTAAACTGACTTGTCTTTTTAATTACTTAGGAAAAAAAACGCTTTGATGACAAAATTTTCAAATTGCGATAGCAACCCATCCGGTTATTTGAAACTTCCTCTTTAGATTCAGGCCAGTTGCCGGTTTTGGCATACTTTATGCTTAGGTTATGTGGCATACAATGAGCTGTATTTTTTATCTTAATGTTGTTGAAAAAATCCTTTAAAGTCTAGTTGTGGTTTTTCAGTCCAAATGAACAGACAAAACAGCTTTTTCCTTAAAATTGACGTTTGAAGTTTTGCGTTCTTGCCACGTTCGGGTTATTCTTGGTTTTGTTAAATGTGATTCGACAATTCATTAATTGCTCCCCAAAACAATCCACAGTTCTCTGCTGCTGAAATTCTTGTATAACAGAAACGATCTGACCAAATTAAGACAATAAGGTACGAGCGATGTGAATGATGTTAAATAATTTAGGGTTAATAGTAATAATAGATTAGTTTAGTTATTAGACAGCTAAGGTGGTGACACTAGAACTCTAGAATGCAAGCACAGTATATACAAACAGTGAATAAAGACGCGGCGAAGCGGCGGCAATGAGTTGGCCAGTTGGGATATTCACTTGAGAACGAGTGGGGCAGTGAGATGTGGCCACTACAATACTTAAGGAAGACCAAAATAAGAACAAAACTAACATTTGCGATTCAGTTCAGAAATGAGTATGCTCTGAAAACAGATTAAGTGGGGTTGACCAAAATGTTTTTTGCTGCCATCAACGTTTTGAGATGTTCGAGTTCGTGACTAAGTTTAAGCATTTCTTTGCGGAGTTCTCCGTTTTCGGTTTCTAGTTGCTGGGCTCGCTTTGATCGGTATTCGAAGGCACGGCGGTTTGCTCTGCAACGTTTAGCTGCTTCGTTGTTGCGACGGCGGCGGTCCATGTACTGAAAAAAGCAATGTAAGATTTGGCATCATAAAGGTAACTTTTGAGTCACTTTTGAGCGCTTAACCTTAACTTTTCGAACGTGAATCGTTTTTTACCTTCGAAAACAGTTTTTTAAAACTTTAAACCGGGTGAAAAATTTCACGGAAGATCTGTACATGATTGGTTTAAATTGAACAGCTTTAACAATTTCGTCTTGAGATTGTCCTCTGTAGGCCATTTAAGTCCAGGACTCTTAATGTTTAAAACTAACTTGAAAAGCAGTAATTCATAAGACTCAAAGCTGAACCTTAAGACTGTAAGAGCGTTGTTTTTGGACAAATTTCCTTCGCTTTTCACCATATAATGTAAGCTGTCAACCCAACTTGTTCATTTAGTTAGCGGTATTTGAACTCCAATAAAGTTTAGTAAAAGTTAGAGCAAGAGCGGCTTTGCGACTTTTAAATTTTTTTGCTTTTTAATTATGGTATAATGAATTTGAATTTAATGAGCCTTCACCATAAAATCTAACCTGACTCTACTCGACTTTGATATTCAAGACTAGCCCTTAAGGTTATAACGCTAAAGCTTAAGGTTATCCCTTGAAGCTATCACCTCAATGGTTAAGACTAACCTGTAAGTCTGACACTTAATATTTCAAGACCTTTCCTGCAATTAATTCTACTGCCTCTTATGCAACTCCTTTCACATCCTTATCCCTGACCTTCTTCCCCTAATCCGCAAATGAGCGTCAATCAGAACGCGCGAAAAGTTCCTCTTTCATTTAACAATATGCAAATTTCGGTCAACGCATCGTGTTAAAGTGTGTGGACGTGAATGCGGCGGCGGTGGTCATCAGCTGGTCGTCGCTCCTTCTTCCACTCATGCTTAGAGGATAAACAGGTTTTTCCTGAGAGTTTTCGCAGCTGCAAAAACTCTCTCTCCCTCAATATGGTTAGAGCGCGCACGCGGCGTGGATTCTGAACTGTGTTGTCCAGCCTGTACACAGACAGCGTTCAGCGGTGGCGGCGGCGCCCGAGCCAGTTTCACATTGGGGTCATCTTCAAACAGGAAGCCATCGCGCCCCTGAATTTCGCGTGGATGAGCACTCTCTCTTTCAACAAAATTATCGTCGCCGGCGTCGTCGTGACGTTGAGATGATGAGTGACCAGGAGAAGAAAGAGATCTGACACGATAAGCGCGGTCGGAATGCTAATTTTGCGGATGCGCCGCGCGTTGAGTCAGGATGGGAGAAGAAAGAGAAAATTCCACAAAACATTAGTCCGTCACTTACCCGTTCTTGGTCGGGGCGATTGCTGAGAGCTTGTGCAAGGGCCGAGTTGTTTGATTTCGACGATCCTGGACTGGATTGATGTGAGTCGATCGTGCTTCCTTGGCTACTCATCGGTGATCCAAGACTGTCTGAGTCGGATTTAATTGTTGACATCTCCTGGCATTAAAAAAATTACGTTTTAAGTTGGGAATTTTACTCACATGGCTAGAAGTTTCACAAGAGAGTCCTGATTGTTGCTCAGTTCTGCTTTGAGGCACTGAAGGTGATCTACGGGTCGTGGACAGAAGGGTGCCTAGAAGCGACTGAGGCCGCTCATTTGAGGAGCTCACATTGTCCTGAGCTGGTATCGGTTGAGGTTGAGCTTCAGGAACAGGCTGTTCCACTGGCCTTGGCTGATAGATGTTCTCCCAAGCCAAATGCACAGATTCAGGAACGCATCGCTTTTCAGCGTGTTCCAGGAAACGGTTGCGCAAGTATTGCTTTCCATCGAAGAGTGGATCTAAACTCGAAACGTTCAGAAACCACACGCGAAAAAACCATTGAGAGCAAGAGCAGCAGCAACAAAAACCGGTATAGCCAAGCGAAACGGCTGCTGTGTGTGCTATAAGCGATTTCGCAATTCAACCAACCATGGAGATGCAGCGATTGCGAGATTAAGTCGGAACTATGTGACGTCGTCGACGAATCGGGACTAGACGATCCATTAACCACCTTGGCCGTCGGATGGAACGGCTGGAAAGCACCACGACCTGACGTGGACGAGAGGATGTCGCTAGCGGATTGTGTCGTTGTGGCCGCCGCCGAGCGGTAGGCTGAGTTTTGCAGCGCATGTAGTTGACACATTTGCATAAATGGGGATACGGTATGTCCTGGAGCAGCGGTCAGGAGTTGAGGTCCGGCGAGAAGAGGAGACGGAAACAGGGTTGGAGGTAGTTTTGCGCTCATATCGATGGGGTAAAGCGGAGTGGGGTGAATACTGGACGGAGTGTAGTTTTGAATTTTGGGGTTAGGGACAATGACAGAGTCGTGAGTCACAGTTTTGTTAATGTATTGCGCTTCAAGGGCACTTTTAAGACGTGAGTTTTCTTTTGAGAGTTCTAGAAGACGCTGTTCCATGGCCTAAAAATTAAGCAAAATTAGAACAACATGTTGAGGACATTAAGACTCACCATGTCATTCATTCGTCGCTTTTCTCTGGATTTCTTAGCCGAATCGTTGTTCCTCTTACGGCGTTCCCAGTAGGCGTCGTCTTTATCCGAGATTGAAGGTCTAAACAGAAGTACAATCTTATTCAGAAATACTCTAATGAGCGCATTGACAAAAACAACACTTTCGTAGCAAATAACACTTGTAAGAAATTGAAAAATATGGTTAAAACAAATTTTGAAATGCAAAAACCATCAAAAAGCTTGAAGTTGTTTATTTAGGAGAATGGTTCAACTCAGAAAACGGACAAACTAGAAAAGTTAGTGGAATAAGAGTTTGAGTTTTGAGTTTTTT
Source organism: Steinernema carpocapsae (assembly GCA_000757645.3). Classification (NCBI taxonomy): domain Eukaryota; kingdom Metazoa; phylum Nematoda; class Chromadorea; order Rhabditida; family Steinernematidae; genus Steinernema; species Steinernema carpocapsae. The sequence continues at coordinate 813,494 of CM016762.1, forward strand.
TACCACTTTGAAAAAATAGAAATTTCAATAAGACAGATGCTAAAACCAACCGTCTATCAGCTGAATTACTGGAAGGTGAGGGCGAGACAGATTCTTCCGAGCTTCCCGACGACGAGTCGACCATCATGGAGTTGTTGTCGGCATCGGGCCTCCCGACTGGCGACAGACTCAGATTCGAACTGGAACAGTCCAGCGGCTCCGACGACGCGCTCTCGTCCATATCTGGAACGACGGGGACGATTCGAAGGATGAACCGTGTGTGGTGTGTGTTGGGTGCCCTGAGGCAAAGTCGTCGCACGAACTTGAGAAGAGAGAGCGCAAAGGTTATCAACACGTGGTAGGAACTTCTTGGTGGTGGTCAGGGACGATCTATTGCTGCCCTCGCCGTGGGGCGACCGTGGTCGCTGATCGTGTGTGTCCGAGACAGACAGAGGTTGGTGTGCTCGTTGTGGTCGCCGACGCAGCCGTCGCCGCGCTGCTCCTGCTACTGACCGGATGCAAAAAATAGAATTTCGACAGATTAAAGTAATTTCGATCCGGTTCTTGCGCGGGTCAAACAGAACTGGACAGCGGCGGCGTCGGCGACAGTGGTCGGCTGTAGCGTGCGTGAATCGTCTCCGCCAGTGAGAGTGAAAGGGGGCTACACGAAAAGACTGCGTCCACGATGACAAGGAAGGGGCTATAGTCTACGGCGGCTGCTGACCAACCGGAATTCAACCGTGTGTGAGGGCAACACAGTTTTGGAGCACCGCCACACACGCGAGCTTATAAAAAAGTATGACGACAGCCGCCATCAGCGGTGGTCACTGACGCCCTCTTCTGTCGTCCGAGAAACACCGACGCCGCTGCCGCTGGTCAGTCGGATTGTTGAAAAAGGCGAACACGCGCTCAACAAGCGAAAGTGGAAATCGTGCCTCAGGGGAATCCACGCGCGCAAACCACGCGCGCACTTTCACTACCAAAGCGGGCTCCCGTGAGAGAAAACGTCGAAATTTTCGCCACAGAGACCTGGATTTGATCCGAGGAAGGGGGACATTGGTTGCAAAGTTGTCTCGCCACGGTGATTTGCATGAGTCACACACACACAATCCGGAAAGTCTCACAGGAGACATCTGAGAACGTCTCGCTAACGGTTGAATTAGTCCGTTAGAGGTTAATATGTGCAACCGAAAATTAGTTGGGGTCAGTTAAAGACGACCGTGCGTCGCGTCCTGTCCGAATGCAACAGATGTTTCAAATATGGGTTACGGTTAGAGGAAAGCAACAGCCGACAGAGGGCTGGATAGGAGTAATTAGCGTGATTGGAGACAGAGGAAGGCGGTTATTACCTGAGACGAAAGGGAAACGTTTCTGGAGCAAAAGGAAGTAAAATTGAAAGAAAAAATAGAAACGATTAACAGATTGTCATCGCCTCGTTTGCGACAACTACCTCGAAAAGTTGAAAAAAGGGCATTTGGATTGTCGGTGACCCGCGATTGAGGTCATTTTGAAATGGGCTATTTCGCAGTTCTTCCTTCTAAACACGAAAATTAATTATGAGTGTTTTTTAAAACATTACAAATTGAGCTATTTACAAAAAAATTAAATAGTAAAATTGGTTTGAAAAACAAGCGACTGAGGTAGATTCAAATCCCTAACCTCTGAAACAGTAAACGGATGCTAACCATTGCGCTACAAGATCTTTCAGATAAATAAAAATTAAATGCTTCCAATGGAATTTTATCCCTTCGCGTTTTGTGCCATGGCCTACGGTACAAACCACTCGACCTCGACCACTAAAGCAATCTTGTACGTAGCTTTCCAAAACTGCCGAACCTGAATTTATACGTCCTTTGAACGATTTTAAGCTTTGTTTTTCTGTTTACAAAAATTAAAAGCAAACTTCACAATTTAAAGAAACGCATTTAAATAGACTGATGAGTAAAAATGAGAGAAAAAGCAGAAAACGCGACTTTGTTCTTGAACGAACTTCAAAGATATTGTTACATGAACGCAAGATGAAACATTTCCGAGTCGCGTGAACGCATGCGAACGTCATTTCGAAAGTAAAAGTAGGTGAAAGTGACCGCCAGCGTCGCGGAGGGGTTGCGGCGAGGGGAAATCACCGGTGCGCGGACGGTTCATCCGGAGGACCACCTCCAACTCTCTCGCTCTCCCACTGCGCCAGAGGCAGTAAGGTGTGAGAAGAGGAGGGGAAAGGGTATTATGCGAATTCAGTTGGAGAGCAAGAAGAAAATTCAGGTCACACGCAGAGAGACACTTGTCCGTTGAAACACGGTGAAACAATCATCGCCCTTTCCCAGGTGGTCGAAAGGTTCCGAAACGTTTGTATAGCCTAAACCGCCTATTCAATTGTGGGGGATCGGTCAGCGGTGAATCTGAAAATTCGCTATTTTCCTAAAGATTTTAAGTTGAGGAGTTCTAAGTGAGTCTCTGGCGAGATCCGGATTAATCTGACCTTAAAGTGCCGAGCGGGATGTTGAATGTGAGCGATTTAAGATGACTTTGGTTAATTACGGCCTTTGCTACTAGATGGGTCGTGTTTGTTAAGTGGTAGTGATGAATTTGAATTAACCGGTCCTTTACATTTAAAAAATAAAAAAAAGTTTTGAGTTCAAATACACATTCAAATCTACCCAGTTGAGGACAACTGGTTGCATTTAATCACAAAATAAAAAAAGCTAAGTTCAAGAGCAGCTGACCTAACGCACCCTTCACAAAACAAGTCGCAAACACAAATAAGATGACCGCAGAATGGCGATGACCGCAGAATGGCGATAGGCGGTAAACAATGAAACCTCTCATCGACACCCTCAAATAACTGAGTGATGCCAGGCCAAAAGCAACACGAGCCACCCGTCAACAACAGACTGTCCGTCGATCATTTCGCATCGTCTTCCCTCCCACCCGCGCGTTGTCTTCAAAGACCGCTGACCTTTCGGGCCAAGCGCGCAGAGCGGCACAGTGACCTCAGATGAGGAGTTGAGGCACACTCCGTTCGGCGCAGCGGGCCAAGGCACTAAAAGCGATGATGACGATATGGCGGAGAGAAAACAACACAACAAAACTAAGCAGCTGTCAGAGGCGCACGCGCGCGGAAAACAATATGCAAATTTGCAACACGATTCTCTGCAGCTAGTCGACTGCCTAATTTTCGCTTGCATGATCCGGTTGGTTGGGTGGTTAAGGCCGAAAGGAAAAACGAGATTAGCAGAATTGGGTTGGCGCATTGTATTGGAGAGGATTGTTGTCATAATAGGCTGGCATATTTTGGAAAATGTTGTAAAAAGATCACTCTTTTGTACAAAAGTTCAAAAGCCAAAGTATTTAAGAACAAGCATGTAAGAAAATTAAAAAAGGTCTTGTGTCAGCAATCGAAAAATTTGCTTTTTAACTGCTAAAAATTGAAAAAACCTGTAAATAATCTCAGAAAATGGAAAATGCATTTACATTTGGGAATGCTGTAATTTTAATATTGTTGAGGTCGAGATGCAATGTTAGAGCCGATTTTTTTAGCGCTGAACTTTTAGCTTCAATTTGCATCTTAGGCTTAGTCTTGGACATTTTGATTATGGATTTTGCGCCAAAGGCGCCTGGAAGCGGTGTCTGTAGGCTGTTTAGCCACTTTTAAATGGCTGGAATAGTACGTTAGGCGGCTAGGCTTCGATTGGCTATAGCTTACCGCTACCGCAAACGAATACTTTTGATTTTTGCGCCGAATGCGCCTGGAAGCTGGGATAGTAGTCTTGAGGCGGCTTCTTTCAAAGAGCGGGTATAGTAGTAGTAGGCTGAGGCTGCTCTCTTGGAGTATGGTATTTGCATCGAAGACGCTTCGAATGTGTGAATGTGTAGGCTGGGAGATTTCATTTATGAACGGTAAAACGGCGCTAAAAAAATCGGCGCTTAGTTTGCAATTTGCAAAATCTGTTGAGATAAGTAATTTTGGGGCCATGAAGAAAATCAGCTGTTTCAAAAACCGTTTTTAAACACAACTTGAAATTCAAATAGCTGCTTGCCCTAAAAAGCCAAAGTTTAATATTCCAAAAGCGGCTGCAAAATCAGCGTTCTTCCTATTCTTAAGATTGACGTGAAACTTAAGCGTTCCTTTAATATTTTTCCATAAGCCGTGATCCGTGCTGGCAATTTAAGTCATGTAACAACGCTTCAAAATAAGACTAAGAATTTTAATTGTTTCTTATATGAGGCTTTGGTCTGATAGTTCACGTTAAGTGGCCAGTCACTTTTCAGCAGGAAGTGCGCTCGTCAGAATTCGGAGTAGAGTAAGGACATATCACAAAAATATTGCACCAGAACTATCTATACCGGGAAACGGAAGTTTGGGTCTAAATGAAGACATCAAACTAGGCAGCTCCAGTCTTCCGTTGCCGCATCGAAAATTATGAATTAGAATTAGTTGTCGACAGGGAGAGAGTGAAAGAGTAGTTTTGATAAAAGCAGTTGATTGGGCGAGTCGTGAAGCATGCCATTACATCGACGGATACGTGGCATAGGAGTTTGCTGCCTTAACGGTAGACTTAATCATGAAATTGAGCCTGAGCTTATAATAATACCTAAGGAAATGGAAAGGAAAAGCAAGAAACAATACCGAATTCTGTAAATTCGTCTTGTAAATTGGTCTGCTAGGGGTCACTACTCAAATATGGAAAGGCATCATTGCATCATACATTACACATGAGCCTGCATTTCGTGAAAGCTTAAATTAAATTGCTGTCGCTTCTTCATGGTGTGAATTCAAAAATCTGTCTTCACCAAAAGTGTATAAATAATGGGAAGTTTTGTTAAGGACTGAAATAGCTTGCCTTTCGGGGTTTAAGTTACCGTTAGGGAAAGCAAGCTCACTCCTCTGTTTTTCGGCTGTACTATATGTAACCCGATTTCAGAGACCTTTTTGCTAATTACGCTGGATTTAAAAGCATGAGACCGAGTTAAAGCTGGCAATGTACGGTCCGAGAGTGTCGAAATCTCCTGAAAAGTGAAATTTGGGTTGCAGAGCATCTCCATTAGAATGGGAAGAGAGTCAGCGAAAGCGTTGCCTCAGTTCACGTCTTCCCTTATCTGAACTTTATCGATCCGAGTGGAACCGTCTTCACACCTAATTCGTCCATTCTGGGATTGCAGGTTATTCGCTAAAGGATGGCTCTCTGCTCGCCTGTTGTGACCCACCTCGCTTTCGCGTTCTTCCTGAGCTCGACCTATTGCGATGACTACTAGAGCGACAAGCCTTGACTGACATTCCCAGATACGACAAGAACGTGACAAAGAAATGCGATACGGTTTCTAATTGCTGGTGGAAACCGAATGTGGACAGGTGAGCAGCATTTAGTGGACTAACATTATTTTCAGTCCCTAAAGAACATCTCCTTTATGGACCCGTGCCCAGGTGAACTCTTCACTGCCATCGAATACACATGTTGCGCGCTTAACCCATGTAAGCCTCATGAATGCCGTGTTTTGACCCTTGTATTTTGTTTAGTCCGCGATAGCTGCGTATACAATGTCACCCAGCACAAGGACCTCTTCGCAAATATCTCCAAGATCACCAAGAAAACGGTGAAAATCCGAAAGCAGTTTAGACTGGCCGTGAACATTATGCATGAGAACCGCTTACGCAATGCCAGCAAACAGTTTAATCAGGTCCGTCAAGAGATTCAGGATGCAGTTGTACATCCGTGTTTCTTCGAGAGAACGCAGGAATGTTTCAAGGTCGGACACTTCAATAATCTCTTCTTAATCTCGATTTTTTCGGTTTTTATTCAACTTTTTCAAACAAAACCTACATGAGTCGACAGGAACCGATGTTCATCTTCAAGGAGCATATCAAGAAGTGGCTGCCTCTAATGATCGCTGACTATAAGCCCGAACCCTTAGCGTTTCGGGAGCATCATGGAACTGCCGCCCAAATTGAAGCCAGTTTGTTTAAACTAGGTGCAAAAGAGGACGTAAACCCTCTATACTACGCTCAAGTAATGCATTCGCCAGAATACAAGATTCCCGCATAATCGTCAAACTGTCATCCACATCGGTTGTTATTGTCATTGCCCAAAAAGAGCACAAAATGCATAGCACTTTGTCTCAGTTTGGATTGCCAAAAAGAGCGCAGAACGCAAGGCATTCTGTCCCAATTTGGGCATAGGTTCCCCTGCAAAACCTATGCAGAAAGACCTTCCCTGCGGCGGAACTTATGTGCCGCAGGGGATCGCCCGGGACGGACCCTTCGTGCCCCGGGCTGACTTCATCTTGCTTCGGCTTGTGACGTATCGATCCTTTGCTTCTTGAGCTTCTGGTCGTCCTGCTTCCGCTTTGGCGAGCGGAATCCTGGCGTCCTCGGCTTCTCCGGTGGCGGTCCTGGAAAAATAGAAGCTTAGAAAGGCCCAAAACGCGTCGAAACTCACCGGCGCTTCGGCGCAATTGAAGCGCGCCGGGTCGGACGCTTTTGCGGCGTCATTTTGGCATCTGAAGCAAACGCAAAATAAGGCATAAATTGGACACCGCGCAACGAAATTAACGCGACGCGAAGAGAGCGGCGAACGTGCCCGTGACTGTCCGTGCCCGGGCAGGTCGGGCTTAGGATCTCGTCGTCGCGTGTGACAACACGGTCAATTTCGCCTGGAAACGTCAAATTTCGCATTCTTTTTGCGCGTCACCAAATCGACGGCAGTGGACTGATTTGGATCGCACGGTGAGGCTAAATTGGGTTCGTTTTGAGGCGAATTTGCACGGCTCAAAACGCCTCAGAATTGTGGATTTTTAGGAGCTGTTAAGTTCTCCGTCGCCGCCTGAAATTTCGTGCTTTTGTGTAATCGATAATCCAATAGTAAATTCTGAATCTCTCTCCAGATCACCCTAAACAAAGTTATAGATTCACTTTTTCAAGATAGGGGTTGTATAAAAAATAAAAGGCAGAATGCCCAAAATGTAGCTAATTTTTGTCACAACAAAACGCGACAAATTCGACTTCGGGAAATCCATGTTTTCTGGCACGCCTGGTAGCAAGCGTAGGCTCTTTTGAAAGCTCTCGGCGTTACAGTCACGATGCACTGGACCGCAGCTCCGCAGACGTCATAAATCACGAGAAAATCAATCCACCAACTAAGAACGGCCATGCACCACCATCCACCGAATCAAGAAAGAGCTTTTAATCTGTCAATCCTTACAGTGTCCGGGCCGGGTGAGTTTTCCCGTGTTGAGTCAAATTAAGCCTTCATTGAAGTCTTTAGCTTATGACAAAAAATTGAGTTTTCTGTTTGCTATTGACCGTGATATCCGCTGCCTGAATTCCGAATCTGCGTTTGAATTGGATTGTAACCCAAAACCTTATTTCCTATTCTCTGCCGGCTTTGTTTACACACTTGCCGGTTCAATGCATAAATTTTTATTTGAACGCCATAAAATATCACCGCAAGAATTACAGAAAAAAAACAACATAGAAGATTTACAAACATAGGGTAGAGAGAAAATCACTTTGGTTGTTGAAGATTTGGATAAGTGTGATGCGGTTGGGTAACCGAGAACATGAAACTTTTGGGATTTTTCGGCAAACGAGCGACGCGACATTGCAACCCGTCGTCATTGTGCTTAACTAATCTGTACGCAACAGTCGGTGCTCTAAGACCAAAGACGATTTCGGGGGGGGGAGAGGGTCAGGCAGGAATTTCGGCTTGGATCGCTTGGACTGAAGACCTAGGGAAAATTGTTGAATCAGAGAACGAGAGAAAACCAGAGAGAATAGAGGCAAAAGCACAAACGCAGAAAATTTATTAAGCAAACATTGAATTTGGAAGTAAGGAATTTGAGCAACAAGGCACCGGAAAGGGGAAATGGTTTTGCAAAACGTGTGTTTGAATAGGCTATAAATCTAAAAAGACGTCACTTCGAGCGATTTTGTGCACTGTGACAAGAAGAGTTCATTTTAATACAGAAGATAGTGGAGGCAATAATATAAAACGATTCCAATGTCGAACAGACAGATGGGGAAGAGAGCTTATAAGTGAGTGAGTGGTTGAGAATTACGAAATGAGTCAGTCGTGAAAGATGATTGGGAAATTAGGCACTCGGAGTTCCTCGTGGTCTGGCAATCTGTAGCACCAGTCGGTCGCTGCTTGCTTTCACTAGATTTACGGCGGATCCCTGAAATTATCGCGAGGGTTAATCTTGACAAGTCACAACACTTGACAAATTTGAAGATTTGTGGTAAACACGGAAACACTTCCGGTTCGTAGACACAGCTGTTTTGGCTTTAAAAATCGTTAAAAATGTTTTTAAAATTTACGGCTACGACGGGAATCGAATCTCTGACAGCACGTTAGCCAGGCTCGCTAACCACTATGCTATAGAGGCAAACAGGTTTGTCTTGCTTATAAGGTATATAGGATAGTTCTGGTGCAATATGAAAGGAAGACACACCTGATCAGTAACAACAACGCCGTTGACGGCCATGAGACGATCACCTACGCGGAGCTTCTCGGCAGCAGTGGAGCCAGGTTGCAGCGAAGTTACCAGTATACCACGGACACGTTTTCCGATACCCATGCCGAGTTGTTGTTCCGGAATCTTCTTCAGTTCTATCAAATAATCATCACTGAACTCCTCGTGTATATCCAACATAGTGATCTCTTTTGGTTGCAGTGTTAGTGCAGACGACATCTCCTCAAGCACAGACTATAGAGAGAGGTTGAAGGAATCGGAAAATAACTTGTGACTTACTTGATCCGTTCCACTGCTCGGCTCCTCAGTCACTGGCGACAGGTCCGAGTGGATCGTCGCTTGCTGTTGATTCTCCTCTTGGATCGTCACTTTGGGAAGCGTTCGGGATGAAGAAGGTGCAGGCGGTGGGACATCTTTGCGCTCGTCTTCGGGCGAGAACGGAGACGGTAACGAGGCTGGCGAGCCTTCGTGTCGATTCGCTGCTGAGGCAGCAGATTTCGCAGAGGTACTCGGGCTAGCTTGGCAGTTACCTCGTGTCAATGTTGGTGGCGTCGCAGCGTGAACCTTGTTTGTGGTCTCCGTCAGTTTCCACCTTCCGACTTTGAGCGTCACTTTGCCACTACACGTTTTCAGCATAGCGGCCACATCTTCTTGCATTGAACCCGTCACGTCTTGTCCGTTCACGGCCAAAATCTGAAAAAAAAACACATTACAAAACATTCCGCAAAATATTAATTAATGGTCTCTGGCCGGGTTCGAACCCGTGACCTCCTGTGCCGTAGCTTATAGTCGTAACCACGGCGCTACAGGACATCCATGCGAAAAGTTCCCATTTTGGATCTTTTTTGAGCTTTTGAGTTCTAGTTAAATCCTTACCTGATCGCCTTGCATAAGCCGGCTATCCGCTTCAGCTGCGCCTCCTTTGACGACTTCGGACACGTAAACCCCAGGCTCGTTCTTCCTGCCCACGATGGACAAACCCAAACCTCGGCCAGGTTTCTTCGTTAATTCCATTTCGAATATGTTGTAAATTTGAGTCGGGTCCAATAAGCTCATCTGCAGCTCAACATCGCGATACACTAATAACCTGACTTTGGACGGCGTTCTCCGCAATAGCGAAATTGCCTGGTCATGCGAAACACCGCGTAAAGAAACGCCATTCACCTAAAAAATTTAGCGTTGAAAATGTTTACAAAACAGCTGTTCACGCACGTACCTCAAGCACTTGATCACCCGGCTTTAGGCGGCCATCCATCGCCGCGGCTCCATCCGGGTACACTTCATGGATGACGACGGTGTTCAACACAGTATCGGACCCGCCAACGATGCTCAGACCTAGTCCCTTGCCGTCTTTGTCAATCTCAATTAGCGTCTCTTTACCGGTCTCCACAGGCACACTTCGCTCCATCTGCCAGCTTTTCTTGCGAATATCTGAAACGATTACACACTCATGAAAGACGAAGAAATGTCAATTGTTTATGGGATGGTGGGAGCAAAAAGGGGCTTGAAGCGGGAGCTAAGGCCTATGGGGTAACCTCGGCGGGACAAACATGAGCAATAAGGCTGTCTTGGCCACCAGGTAAATACTCGGACTGATGGGAAAAAACGATAAGAACGCATTGGAAAGCGAGAAAAATACTTGGCTCTGGTAGGTACCGAACCCGTGGCCTCACGCATGACAGTCAGCTGCATTAGCCAATGCGCTAACAAAACAATAATCAGGTTCACACGGGGTGCAAACTTAATCCCTCCCACGCATTAGCCAACAATGGTACCCTCAAACGAACAATAAATTAAAGGAGCTTAGAAGGGGATTGAGTTTATGGTTTTTTAATGACAGTCTTAAGCCTCCCACGCTCTGATTAAAACGAAAAATTAAGTTTTAGATAAATGTTGACCAACAATGTGGCATGATACTTTAGAATTTCGAGCAGTCAACTATGAACTGATGATAGGACCAAGATAAAAAAGAATTGAGTCTTGGTGGCAAGCTGGAGAGAAAGGAAAAGAAAGAACGCTGAACGGCGCGTTGAAATTTTAATGACTCTCCGGAAGCCCGAATACAAAGAGCGTCGACAGCCAAGCCTCGTTGGCGGGCTGACTGGCCGTCCGTCGGTCGGGGCACCCGGCCGGCTCTCTGGCCCATCATCGCGCCATCATGATGGCCGAGATTGGAATCCGATTATGCGACATAAATTAAAGATAATAAGCAACAATTAAGACAGAGACGCTTTATGGGAACTTTTCAGCTTTAGGCTTTGCATGATAGGTTCTGAAGGGCCTTTAGAGATGAGCTATACTAATGATACATGTGAGGACAACGACGGACTGACTGACGAACGGACATCTAGCGAACGGCTATTTGGCCAAAAGTGGTCAAATTGGCGGAATAATATGAGAGGAACGACAGAAGAACAAGAACGCCGCCGAGTAGTGTTCTATGTGAAATTCCAGCGCATAATAATTCTCGCGCGTGTGGTCTGTGCTATATTTCAAAATTCTACTTCTGCTGCAGCTGAATTTTGTGAAGCTTGAGTGTGGACATTCCTCTCCCTCCTCCTTTTCAGCTCTCTTCTACTTGCAACGCTCCAGCAGTACCAGAAGAAGTAAGGCGTTGAAGGAGCAAAAGAAGGAGGGGGCTCCTCGCCCTCCTCCTCCAGGAGGGGAGCAGGGCTACTCTCTCCTTCCCCACTCACTCTCGGTCGCTTTTTCACGTATCTCTGAAAAAGAAGAAAGAAAACGCGCAATCAATATGGTTGTGAGTGGCTCTCACGGTTGTGGATATAAACGAAGAACATTCCGCATATATCTCCTCTTCTGTCTCTTTTCTGCTTTTTCCGACAGCCTGAAAAAGGGCTCCGAGGATAGAGATAGCGTGGGTAGAGGAAAAACGCGTTGAGGAGAGCTTTGCAAAAAGGAGGGGGTGCACTCCATGTAAATGGGCTGAAATTGAGAGCAATGCCTGCGAGGAGGCAGCGCTGGAGCAGCTAGCCTAAGAAGGCTGAAGCGCGGGTTTTGAAGACGCAGAAGACGAAGAAGAAGGAAGAAAACAGGCAGAGCTGAGAATACGCAGTAGCTGTGTCTGCTGTCAGCTGAGCTCCGGATAGATATTCTCGAAAATAAAGCAAGAAGATATTTGTCGCGCTTGTTTGGGGTGTTCTGTTCTAGGGGGACATAAACAGAGCAGCAGCATAGAGAGCAGAGCAACGCACACGGGGCAAAATGGGCAGCACAAAAAATGTGTAGACATTTCAGGCTGGGAGAGGCGGAGAGGAATTGTGAGTGAAAAGTTGGGAAAGTTTGTAATGGCCACGCATTTGGTGCAAAGCAATTAACGTCGCTTACTTTCGATGGATTGAAGTGTCTGCCGCCGTGTTTGAGGCCGGATCGGAGGTGATAGATGTAGCGGTCGCCGTCGTTGAAGTGGCCGTCACCGAAGTGGCTGCGGTGGCTGAAGGCGAAGGCGGAACGTCGCCAGTTGTGCCTGAACCGGGCTGCATATCCGTTATGATCGAGTCAGGACTACCGACCACGGTTTCAGCAGGAGCTACGTTGTCAGTGAGCTGAAAAAAGAAACAAATACGACCATAAAGTCAGCGCACGACGAGAAGAACTTGCGCATAAACAGAAGCGATCGGAAAAAATCCAAACAAAATATTGCAAATCCCTTGGGATCAAGCCTCTTGTTGAGACTGCGTTTGCCGTAATTTTTCGTGCTTTGCACGCTTAGGATTTTTCAAGCGTCATTTGTCATCCTTGTGTTAGCTCAATTCGATAATGCTTGCTTGAAATTTTTAGTCAGGAAAGTGCAAGTTCTGAGTTGAAAATTTGAAATTCAAAAATACGAGAAAAGCTTTTAAAAATTCAACGCTTGCGACCGGCATTGAACCAGCAATCTCTTGTGTGGCAGCCAAGCGCACTAACCACTCAACTAAAAATCCGAAACTTGTTTTTAAGTTGCTTGGGCAAATACGAGTTATCAAGACAAAATTTTGCATTATAAAATCCTGCAAGAGCTGACATATGATTTCCATGCGCTACCAAACTATTCGTAACAAATTTCGCAAATCGATGTTGGATGTGCTAAAGACACAAAGTTGTTTCTTTGGCACGCGTGCCGCACTTGTCAAACTGAATTCTATTGCGCGTAAATTGAATAAAATACCTTGCTAGGCGAAGTCTCTTTCTCTTTTGAAGAAGAGGAAGAAAACGAAGCAGCTGGAGCAGCAGAAGGAGCGCCGGCGACAGCAGCGGCCGCAGCTGCAGAAGTGGAAGGTTGATCCTCAGGACGCACAGCCATCTCCTCCTGAATAGTAAGAAAAACAATAAAATTCGAGTGGATAATAAGATAGGAGCTCTTCTTACAAGTGCGTCATAACGCCTTAGAATGAGCAGCTCGAGCTCGTTTTCATCGCAGCATTCTCGAATTTTTGACGACGCGTTTACGTGTGACAAGCCGAAGAGGACTTTTCCGTTGATCTAAATACAAACCTTTCAAAACCATTAAATTCAAATTTCTCACCTCAAGGAGCTCATCTCCAATCTTTAACGGTAATGGTGACGTCGACTTGATGGCTACTACAAAGACCGACATCTTGTCTCTGTCTCGGTTTCCAGCCAAGGACAGGCCGAGTCCACCCGGTGGAATATCTTCGAGCCGGATTAGAATGGGTTCGCCAGGAAGATCGCCATATTTACGAGCAATTTTATCTAAACGGTTTTTAAGTTAAGAATTGTTTACGCAGCGCGGACAGGGATAAGTTGTTTATTGAAGATTTGATGTTGACATCAAGTGACGTGGGTGGTATTTTAAGCGCATGAAGGCTTGTTTGAAGCTAGCAAGGCTACAGATTTTTAGGCAATTTGATTCTTTTAAATAGAGAAATAGATTTTTTTAAACCTTACTTTTTGTGTAAAAGAAGCGATCTTCCTGTTCAGGATCATCGACCAACCGTTGCAAATAAGCCGCAGAACTTCTCTCGATCTTCCTCCGCTCCATCTCACGTGGGTCCACTTTGCGTCCCCTCAGATCAGCCATGGTCAACACGCCAGACGGACGACGTTCGTCTGAGAAAGGTGGTTGTTGCCCATCTGTTGTCTCCTCTTCCGGCTGCTGCTGTTGTTCCGCGCTGCTTTCGGGTTCCTCACTGATGGCCTTGAAACGCGAAAAAAGGTAATGTGTCTTGAGGTAAAACAAAGATAGTTTTTTACCTTTGCTATTGTCACTGTTGGGGTGGATTCACGTCTTGAGGTTGATGGTTGTTGCTCTGCGGTGTGCGCACGCCGCCACCGCCGCCGCGTGGGCGCTCGTCGAAGGTCGCTGCTGCACCACTGCTTTGCTTGTCGTGGGCTCACCTTCAATGTCAATTGGAACAACTTTGCGAGCCAGAACGCCTGAGTGATTGGCAGTTGTGTCGTTTGGCGTCGCGGAAGAGGCAGGAGAGTTGTCACATGTTGTGCTTTCCTATAAATGGAGCTGTGAGGGTCTAAGAACAAGGAAGAAGACTCACGTTGGTGGTTGAAAAGCTTTGCAGAGATTGCACGACGAATTTGACGGGATTCGCAGCGTTTTTGATTACTTGAACAGCATATTCGTGGGTGGCGTCTCGGAGATCGATGTCATTAACCTAAAAAAAATCATTTTTAACAGCAAAACAGTTTAGATCCAACTTACACTAATAACCCGGTCTCCCATGTTCATGCTGCCTGACTTTCCAGCTGGAGAGTTTGGCAACACGGATTTGATGAAGATGCCTGAAACGGTGTTTCCTGTTCCCGGTAAGCCGCCTTTCTGGCTAACTTCCACTCGACCACCGACAATGCTGATGCCTGAAACGGAAATTAGTAATTATGGAAAAATGCCAAGATCGCAAAGTCAAAAATTGCGAGATCAAATCTGGAAACACCAAAAATTGAATGGTGAGTCACTAAAATCATTTGTGAATCAACGGGGCTCTGCGCGCGCGCAAGGTTTCTGTTTCAAAATAAGCTTCAAGTCGACGCTTCGAGCCTCCAAAAAGATGTAAGCGCACCGATTTTGCAGTTTCATAAATTGTTTTAATATTGCAAATTATATAATATTCGGTTCTAAATTTTGCACATAATCGATTACGCCAAAAAACATCCGCAACTATGGCCAATTTGGCGTTAGCAGCACCAATTTAAGCGCCGACGCGGTTGCAAAACCGACCGGTCCTGGGCGACAGCGAAACGCGCGCAAACGCAAAAAGCTCCGCTACCGTAACCAGCATTTGCTCGATCAGGCAACTCGCGTCTGGAAATTTCGTGACACACGGACGGACGGACACGTCTGGATCGCTCTCCTTTATTTAATAAAGGATCAACGGGGCTGTGCGCGCTATTGCGCGAGGTTTCTCTTTCAAAATATGTTTCAAATCGGCGCTTCGAGCCTTCAAAAAGTCATTAGCGCACCGATTTCGCAGTTTCATAAATCTTTTCGAAATACTGCAAATTATATATTATTTGGTTCCAAATTTTGCGCATAAACCCAAAAACACCCGCATCTGTGGCCAATTTGGCGTTTGCGGCACCAATTTAGGCGCCGACGGGCCGACGCGGTTGCAAAACCGACCGGTCCGCGGCGACAACGAAACACGTGCAAACGCAAATGGCGCCGCTACCGTAAGCCGCGTTTGCTCAATCAGGCAACTCGCGTCTAGAAATTTCGTGACACACGGACGGACTGACGGACGGACACGTCTGGATCGTTCTCCTTTATTTAATAAAGGATGTAGTCAAACCTAAAACCTTTAAATCTTTATTACAGACATTAAATTAGAATTCTGATGGTATGAGGGAAACTGAAAATTTACATACAAAATTCAACTAAACGTAATTAAAAAAAGTGTTAAAAATTTGTTCAATAGTTTAAAAACGATTTTTACAAGGCTACAAATATTAAGTTAAAAACTGCTTATGTAAACTACGCTCACCGAAAGACTTATTCGGCTCTCTGTGGAGAATAACGGTTCGGGCATCGCCCCAAAACTTCGATGACTTCGCCTTTGCCTGCAACTGACGTAACCCATCATTAATACGTGAAAAGCAATTAGTAAAATTCAAATTGTAAGAAATGAAGCATGCAAAGCGTGCGATAATAAAGCTTAAAAGGAAAGGAAAACCACTACAGGACATACAATATGCTCAGCTGTCAGACTGGCTTTACGAAGCGCATGAAGCGTGTTGGCACGCTCCAAGCCGGCTCTTCTTGTTCGTGGCAGGAACCCCGACAAGCTTGGAGTGGTTAACGTGTCGGCTCGGCGCATTTCCGACGAGGCTCGACGTCGCATCCGTTTTTCAGAAAGCTGAATTAAGAAAGCAACACAATCGATGATTGCGTATTCGTGCTGGGGACATTTATATCTCCAAGGTGTGCTTGGTTGGTGGCAATGTTCGTTGATGTGCTCAGGTCCTCAGACTGGGCTTCCGATGGCCGCTCAAGCCAATAGCGCGCTTTCTAGTGGACGACCCTCTCTCCCTCACACACGCGTGCTGCGGGCTTAAGCGTTTTATAAATAAAATATTAAAATGAGAGTGACTGACTAATAAGAAGCAGCGGATTGTGGCAACGAATTTGAGCAATTCAAGGTTGTTTTTTGGCGCTCGCAAATGGCAGCTTATGTTAAGTGCTTTGAAGACAGTAATGCGAAACGACAGATGAGAGATGCGCACATAGGGGGAAAAAAGCAGAACGAGTAGAAGAAGCACACACACAGCAAATTAGGGAAAGGCGTAGGAAGTCTGAGGAACACTCACCATAACAGTTGTCGTCTTTGGAGGCGTGGTGTCCTTGCTTTCAGCGTGAACCTCCGCGGGAACTTGGTACTTTACCGCGTTGACGTGCTGCTAAAGACATTAAGACAATTAGTGGGGAAGCACGTGTAGCTAAGAGATGTTGGCTGAGGACCGGGTTTTTACATTTGAGGAAAGTTTTGAGAAACGAAAAAGAGCGACATCAAAAATTGGTCAATTTATTACATTATAAAAATAGGCACTTGCTGCCGGAGTCGAACCCTTGACCTCAAAATTGCCGATCAGCAGAACTAACCACTGAACTACAGTGTACGGTGATATAGTAAAATCAAAGGTCTCAAGTCGGAATCGAACTGTCCTTCGGATTGTTAATTTTAGTGTTTAGCCACTAGGCTATGAGCACATAGAAGGGTTTCACCTTAAATCAACCAACATATAAAAACCATGTATGATTTAAATATGCAATTCAAAGCAGAACATTGAAATTTGCATGATATGTATTAAATTAAAAATTGCATGTAATCAACAAAAATTTTTTGGAAAATTGAAAGCAAATAATTGAGTTCAAAAGCCATTTAAATGAACCTTTAAAGGACAGCAAATTCAATTTATCTTTATATATATTAGGCTTTTTAATTTTTTATGTTTTTAAGAGTTTTTCAGTTTTTTTTGTTTACGGTTACGGTCAGCAGAATTCGGCAATCCCAATTGATACCTACTTCATCTTATTTGTGAATGAAATAGTTACCTGTGTTTCAATTGAAGTTTTAGCAACCACGGTCGGTTGTGCTCTCTTCGGCGATGACGACTTCCTCTGGCTTTCTTTCAGCGCTGTCGTCGTCGTTTCACGTCCTTTCCAATCCGGAGTAGCATTCGAAATGAGCAGTTCGACAAATGCTTCTTTAAACGCCGCCTAAAGAATTAATTAGCTTACTTATAAGCGACAGATCTCACACGTCTTTTTATGTGTGGGCACTCGGAGATGGCAGCGGCGAAGGTTAAAAAAGGAAACAAACGCGGGTGGCTAAGTGACTGCTCAGGAGGGGTTCGCATTGACCACACCAAGTAAGGGTAAGCGAAATGTTGAAAAAATAGTGCTTTGAAACACGTTTTAAGATGGATCGATGTGCGGTTTTCATTAATTATTTAAATAAAGGCACTGCGAGTCGAAGTGGGAAGATTAGGTCTGGAGTGCGGAATATGTTCATCATGTTTCTTGGAAAGCATTTAGCTATAGCTGCAAAAAAGGGGAGAGGCAGAAAAACGATGAAAAAAGGACTTAAAAACATCAATTATTTGTGAAAAAACAAAGTGCCACTATGGGACTCGATTTATCAAATGCCCCTGAATTACCCCTGAAATATAAAACTAAAGTGCAAACCGTTGCGTCATACGCACAACGTCAGTTAATGGGCTGAATTATTACATAACTCAGAAAACACAACAAAAATGGACTTTTGCAGTTGCATTAGAAGGATCTAAATGACCCAATCTCTCAAATCGCCCTCCTGCTAAGTGCCTAGAAGACATATAAACTTTCAATTACGTGATTGCATACTTGAAAAAAACTCATTTTAACTATCATCCGTCGTCGAGACCACTTACCTCAATCAACTCGTCCGCGATTTTATTGAGTATTTCTTCGTGCGTTTCTCGTGTTGAAGTTTGTCTTTCTGAAATCTCTAAAGCTTTCCCAGCGGCCGCTGTCTCTGCATATTCAACCGGTCTGGGAATTTCTTCTTCAATCGTTTTTATATGCTCTTCAGCGCTCCCTCCTTTCTTCCCATAAATGGGCTTTTGTAGAATTTTGGGAAAACCCTAAGAAATTTTTTAAATCGAATTAAATATGGTTTGAGGCTTACTTGGGCGACAACCTATTGATGACTGGGGACTGAGGCTCCTTGTCACGATGAAACCGCTGCTTCCAAAGTTTCGCGTCGGCGGCAGTAATATACGTGATGCTGAAACGCAAATTTATAGATGTCCATGAGGGCCATTTTGGGGTTCGTCACGGCAAGTGGATAAATAAGGTTATGGTTGTTGTTCCGAAAAGGATGCGACCAATTTAGTCTAAAAATGGGATAAAATGGGAGGAACCATTGCTCGGTTATGGTCATAAACCTAAATTTTTGAACGCAATTTAATACTTGAAATATACAAGAGAAAAAGGAGACTGGTGTCACCAGTCCTAATGGTATTTATGTCCATATGACGGATTTTTTCCTTTATAATAACCATGCTACACAGGGTAAATTATAGATGCATTAAAAAACTTAGATTCCGCCTTCTGCACTTTAAAATAGCAATCCGTAAGTCTGCGACGGTTTTCTAAGAACGAGTGAATTCTATAGTGAGAGCACAGAATTTTGTTTTTAAGATCTCCCAAAAATATGAACAAAAATAGTGACTCTTATGGGAATCGAACCCAAGACACATTGTGGATTGATGGCCGAAAATGCTAGCCACTACTCCAACTACGCAACCCAAACAACTCCTAAACGAGCGGTTGAAAAACTAACTACAAAATCTTAAATTTTTGTTTGCGGAAACTTACTTAATCTGAGTTCCTATCAAGTTCGTTCTCTTCAAGATTGCCCTGGCCTGAGAACCGGTCACATTTCTTAACGTCTCGTTGTTGACTTTCACGACGTAGTCTCCATTCTAAGCCAAAAATTAGTCTTTAATAATGAAAAAAACAACAATATCTACCTGTATCCTTCCATCCTTGCCTATAGCCTTCTTGCTACATATACTCCTCACCACACAGCCGTTGACACCTTTATCGGTCTCCGCATCGAGAGTAACCCCTAAACAAGTGATCAATTATTTAAGCGGAGCGCGCATTCGATACAAAGAGAAAACGAATCTAAAAAGGCAAAATGTGCCCGGCATCCGCTTTTTACGACGACCCACCACATTTCAGTTATGGTCGCCCCGGGGAAAAACCATTAAATGCTTTATAATTCGCGGGAACGCTTGGATAGGTTTGAGGCAATTGTTAAGTTTTGCTGCTGCGTCGCCGCCGCTTACCTAATGGGAGTGCACCTTTGATAATTTTAATCGAGCGTTCAAGATTTGTTGGCAGATAGACGACGTCGTAGGCCCAAGAGCCTTTGAGCGATAATGGAGATCCACATGGAGACAGTGATCGTGTTGAGCAAGGTGACCAGCTGATCATTGATGAGCTGCTCTAAAAACACATTTTATATAAAATTGGTTTTTTTAATCAAAGCGATAGCTGCAATTAGTAGAAGTAAGCAGAAACACGTACTCCGTTCAAATTATGCGGTCGAGTCCTGCTCCGACGGCGAGCAGCTACCGGACGAAGGGTAGTACGCCTGAAAAAAGCTTGCGTATAGAAAAGGAAGCCATGCACAGACGGTTTGAGAGACAACAAGAAGCGAGACAAGAATTAATTAATGGCAAAAAGTGTTTGTGTTTTCAGTTGTGAGATTAATTTTAGCTTCGCTGGGCAAACAATTCTCTGTTTTCCAATCGTTTTCGTTAATTTTTGAACGAAAAACGCTTCTTAAAAAAGTCAAAACAAACCACTCACAGTTTTCTCTGTGAGAGTTGTAATAAATTGAAAGCTTTGCTTTAACAAAATATAATAATTTTCCATTAAAAATAATTTATTTCAATTTTATATGTTATGAACTCTGCTTGCTGCTCCTTTGTTTCTTGTGTCAGTTTGAAGTCGCTTTGGCAAAAATTCCGACCGCTCAACAATTTTTTTAAAAGTTGTAAATAAAGATTTTCGTCTGAAAGTGAGGTCAACTGTCTGGTCAGAAATCTCATTTCCTTTTGACCAAAAGTGCAACGATTGAGCAATCGGTTTTGAAATTTCTTCGAAGGCCTACCCGTTCGATTTTTCAATATAGAGTAGATTGATTTGACCTTTTCTTTAAGTAAATTTACGTTTTATTGCTTCAACACCAATTAAAAAAAATTAAAAACCTTAGTTTGCAGTTTTTTGTCAAGCTGAAAACAAAAGCAAAAAAAGTATGAAAAATAAATTTTTGTCAGAAAATTAATGGAACAGGTTTGAGAGCGATGGTGTGCAGAGCATTTTACACATCTATTTAAAAAAGTTTTTAATTAAAAGAAATTTAAATGTAAAATATTAATTGTAAAAACGCGGTTGTCTTTAAAAAACTAAACTTCAAATTAATTTTTTTTGTTTTTATAAGACAGTGTTAAGTGAGTGGTCGGTTTTCCAATTTCAACTGGTCAAATCAAAGGCCTAGCCGTTCCTTTTTTAGTCAGCAACTTTGTGTTTTTTAAATTCAGTTAGTCAAGTTTATTTCATTCAACATATTCTAAACTTTTGAGAAAAAACACGTTGGATCCTTAGAAAAGATAACAATGACTAAGATTTTTGCTGGAGCGGCAATAAATATTGCATCCGGAGAGAAGGGCGCGGAAGTGCCGCCAAAAGCTTTCTCGTGGGTATTTATCACAAATAAAGAAAGAAAGAAAACACACCTGAGGAAAGAGCGATCGGTATTGATTGGGTCCGATCCACACGTCCTCCTGACTCGACGCGTACGAGAAATTCTGAAAGTGCCAAAGTCATCGATCAAATTGTGCCGTGTCTGACGGAAGGGAGGGCTAAATGCCAAGCAACGTTTTCGGGCTTTGCAACAGTGCAGCATGTGATTATTGTCAACACTTATGCTAAGGACAATAAATACGCGTGCTTGGAAATATGAGAATTTTGACTTTTTGGCGCAACTCAAACTGACTAGTTTATGTGTCGCAAGTGTTGCGTTCAGGCGGCAATACTGCTGCTGATAAGCCGTTGTTTGAAAACGAGCCGAAATCCATTAAGAGCAGCAGCGGCAGTGGCGAGCAAAAGGACCTTCAAGGGTTGGGAGGGAGCAGAAAAAGAAAAGGGCATTGAAGAGGGCAAAAGAGACAAAATGTGGGTAGTAGACAAGAGGTTTCAGCTAAATTTGCGTGGGCACTTGGAAACAAAAGGAGCAGAGAGCAAAACTACTTACTGGCTTTCGACGCTGCGACCGTGGCGAACTTCCCTTGGCGAGTACTCGCTCGCTCCGTGAAATAATTGGCGAGTGGTTGTGACTTCGACACTAAAAAACGTTAAATTGATTAAAGCTTAACATTTGGCACAAGTCTAAACACGGTGGTCGTTTGGCCAACACTTATCACACCAATCCTCACCCCATCCCTCTTTTTTTCCAGTTCGCTCTTTTCGGCGCTTCCACCACATCCATCACCCAAATAACGCTTGACGTTTTGGCACACGTCCTTTCCGTCCAGCCTCCTGCACATGCGTGTGTGTTGCAATAACTGGTAAATGTGTGCCGTTCTTTGGCATCCTCTCCCAAAAGTCATAATTTCACTCCTTCAACCCACAGCCTTTCATCGCCCGCTAAATAAGCCGGCTGTAGTAGTCATTAGCGCTGTTGGAACGTTTCCAGCATTTTGCTGCGTTCAAAATTATGCGTTTTTCACTAAACGCGTAAACACGAAACACGCTATAAACGCTTTTCGCTAAAAAACATTTTTTCATGTTTATGACTGTTTTAGCTAGGCTCTTATTTATACGTAAATATACGGTTACTGTAATTTTTATACGTAAACGCACGTCATATGCTTTTTAAACAAAAATTTGTGATTGCAAAATAAGGAAATTGGCGTCATAAACAAGGGGATAAAACGTAAAGTGGCTTTGAACGTCTTTGTTTACAAAATAGTCTTCATGTTAAAGTGGGATTTAGCAAAAGCATTAAACAAACGCTAAATGTGGTAAGCTGCTTGCTTGTTAACACCAACAAAACATGGGTTTGTTGAAAATCAAACTTTAAACAACGAATTTCGGGACTCTGTGATAGGAATGCCACACGTGTGATAGAAATTTACTAAGTGTGTTAGGAATTCCTTAGGTGTGATAGAAAGTAATTAAGTGGTGGTCAAAACGTGATTCGTGTTAGGAAGCCCTCTCGATAGAACGGTTTCGGTTCTACTGGCACCTAATGTCACCCTGCCGCCATCTTCCACGATTAGGACAGGGAACAAAGACACCAGGAAAACCACGGCAGACACGAAGAAACAGCTGAAGATTTACATTGAGTAGAAGTGTGGAACAAAGAGCGGTCACGCTCTTTCAAAACGTTTGTTGATTTTTATCAGATATTCAAGAAACTGCACAATGGGAGTGAGAACGGAGACTCCGTTTCCGCTAAGGCCGCAAAGATTGTCATTTGTGTCCACTAGTGTCTTAGTCTCACGGTTAGATTAAAGTCCTTATAAATCTTCTTGCGTTGGTAACTGTTATAACTGACAAAAAATTCCAAGCCACGCAATAGTTCTTACCACATTCATTTAATTTCTGCCACGCATCTTGTACATAAAGTTCCCAAATTTCAAAAACAAATTTTTAAGGTAAAGTGAAAAACGAAACTTTCACGGACGTCAATTTTCGCATTCACAAAAAATTTAAAATGTCAATGAAAAGGTGAATTTGTGCAAAATTTTGCATCGAAAATAATTTGCTATGAATCTTGCTTTGCTATAAAATCACGTACTTGAATGGCTGTGCACAATAAATGTAATTGTACAAACTTTCAAATTTCATTTTTAGGTTAAAAAGACTAGAGCTAAACAATTTTATCAGGGTTTCCGAAGTCAACATGAAAAATGTTGCTTTAATTAGTTGCAATAACTACTAAAAACTTGTTTTTGTATACAAGAAAAAATTCGCGACGACTACAACGACGCCTGAGGCACCAGCAACAACCAAAACAATTTAAAAATTTTTAATATTAGACTGTGTTTTTCTACAACTAACAACGATTGTGCTAACCAACAAAAGCACCCAAATGTTTTTTGACGCACGTATTTGTGGCCATAACTATTCCACAACAATTATTTACAGAACATTTTTGTGGGGTCTCGCTGGTGTCTTGCGAGCTCCACGCGATCTGGGGTTCGTCGGTAACTTGCGCTAATTCGGATAGTTGCTCGCCAAACTCCCGACCACAAGGATCTGAAGTGCCACGCGGGGCTTTCACTTGGAAGCGCGCTTTAGTCGCTACTGGGTTAACCAGTCGATCCATAGGAGGACTGGCTGGGTTGATCTTTTTCCACCGGAGATCGATCGGACAAGTTGAAGTGCTGTCGGCGGAGCGACGAGCACGATACTCTTGAACTTTCTTGAAAAGCCTGTGAAATTCTCCGCAAAACTTGCAAATCAGTTTTTTTCAAACTTGCTATGAGTTTCTATCAGTACAAACGCCAGGTTGTCTTAGAAAAACCTTAAAATTCACACGAATAAAATATTGGTTTACAAACCACATGTTTGCGTTGCATTTTTTACCTGTGGTATTTGCAACCTAGTAATATGTGGTTTCCGCATTATTAAGCCTACAACTTAAATTTTGGCAAAAGCGTAATTCGCACTTGAAAATTCTAACTTTTAAAAAAAAATTGTTTTTCACAAATTGAAAAATAAATAAAATTAGAATAGTCCCATTTACGAACAAAACGCATTAAAAACGCACATAATCATTTTTAAAAACCTACGAAAAAAGTTGTGTCCATACTTATGGGCAACCATTTAAAGCTATGTCAATTGCTGCCTGTTATCTACGAAACCCGCTGTTTCTGAAAATTTGCTGATCGACATCAATCCCTCAAAGCTACGACAACAAAACAAACACGCAAATTGACGAGGCAAATAATACGCATGTTTGGGACAGCAAAAACGAGGACGATAAAGTTGGCACGTTGTGGTCCAAAGCACGCACGCGAAAGACGATGGCCTTTCGCGGACTCGTCCAAACGTGATCAAATTAGTATAAAGTTGTTTTTTAGTGGTACGGGACGCAGATGGACACTTATCGACGATTCGGCCAACGAGGACCATCGATTTGTAATGATAAATAAAAAGCGGCTAAGCGTGAACCACACAACCGAAAATGGAAAAGAGAGGGCCGGCGAAGGAGGCGAAAAGTGCGCCAACGGGCTTGTGGCCTAAGGATGCTTGCTGCTTGGTCTGGGTGTGTGAAGGGGGACCCCGAGCTAAAGCAAGCAAGCAAGATTCGAGACGTTATCGTGTCAAAACACGTCGTTGACGAGACGCTCAGAATTGCAAAGGGTCTTACAGCCTTAGCAGCGCCGACAATTGCATATAAGGATCCCGGTGACGGCTTGCACTTGCCCTTATTGGCACGGCACCCCAAAGAGAGCGAGGAGAGAATCTGACGACCGCCGTGCGGCTTCGAAATTATTAATTTATAAAAATGTCATAATCTCTTATGGAAAATTACATTGTTGTCGGACTTCCCATGTTTCCGGGGACGTGTGCGAACCGCCACCGCGCCTCTTAGCGCGACAATATTGACAGCAGCAACAACATACACATTAAGGAGGAGCGAGAAGACCTTATGTCAAGCTATAATAACGGAAATTGATGAGATTCACGAGAAGCCAATTGACATCCCACGGGGTTAATTCTGGGCCATTAACATGTGGTAACGGTGTTGTTTGCTGAGTGGTGGAAAACATGGAACGTGGTTAATGGTTTTTCTATTATCAGTTACATTCCAAATGCAAAAAAAAATAAAGCAAACAAATCAAAACAGAAAACGATCGTTAAGATTCCATTATAAAATACTATAAAAACAAACAATTGAAATTTGGTTTGAAAACCTTAAAAATTCATAAATACGTTTTTTTCAAAATGAAAAAAAAACATATTGTGTTGAGAAAAGCCTACATCACTAATATCTGAGACAAATGTTAATGTTTAACGTTTTCATAAAGATATGCTAGTCAGCATTTCTTAGAAAATATTAGGAATGACATGGAACAAGCGAAACGCAATTAATAAGTGAGGCATCTAAATTCTGAGGTTTGAAAAGCTGCTTAACAAAAAAACAATTATTGATAAATTGTTTTTATTCCTTTAATGAGAAAATTTTGTGTTTTTTTTGAAACGCATTTGGTAGTAGAATGAGCACAAAGAACCGTTGCCTAGGAATAGCATCAAACAGCTGTTCGAGCGGAACTTTAAAGACGTCAGGCCGCGGCGGTCTATCCAAACTATCAGAAAACACTTGTTCTCGCCACCTTGTTTTAGTGGCTTGCAAGTGTTGCTTTTTGCTTTTGATTTTTTCCCGTAAATAAATAAATCAGTAGAAAAAAGGTGGTTCAAAAACGGTTGTCTTGATATGCTCTTCGTTCAACTAAAACATGAAATGAAAAACGCGAATGATAGAAATTAAAACAATTTAGAGTTGTTTGAAAGATTGACCCCATAACTTCTCACACCATAGTTAAAAGTGCTAACCACTTAGCTATTACGTTACATTTTGTGACTGGGTAAATTCCACTTTATAAAAGCGCTTGAATCCCGACGATGTTACAAATGAACATACCTGATCAACAGGCACAGGTTTGGCAATACCCAAGCGAACTACCCCAAGAGGTGCTGCTTTTAACACTGAGACGGCTCGATCTAAGCCGCAATTGGAAAGGTCTTCGCCGTTAACAAAAAGGAGTCGATCGCCTGGAACAATGCGTCCATCTGCCTGCGCTGCGCCACCAGGCACTAGGCTACGAATCACAATTACGGAGTCGCCAGGATGCACTGGATCCTTAAGAACGTGATAAATGTGAATCACGACTGGAATGTCATAAAGGTACCTGGTAGTCGGCTACGGAGAATCCTAGACCCTTAGAATCCTTTTCTAGCTGAACGATCATCGGCACGCAGTTCCATATTGCTAAGCCGGTGATGGGCTCAAGTGAGCGTGAGCGAAGCTTATTCGAGACCTGCTCGAGAAGCCATGCGGTGTCTTTTTGATTTCCAAGATTAATTTCGGATTTTGCCTATAAAGAGATTAGATGTCGCAAGGTGAAAGTGCAAATAAAGACAAGTCACAAAATTAATTTGCGAAAACCTACTTTTACTATTCGATCGTCAGTACACGCAAGGAGAGGATATGCTTGGGGTAAGCTCTGTTCAGGGCTACTAGGCACGAACACGTTGACTTGCTGGGCTTTTCGAGACACGTAGAGGCGGACGGCTTTTCCGTGGGAGGCAGATTTGGTTAGGAATTGGCGGACAGTGATATGAGATTGGCCGTAGAGGACTTCCTCGTTGACCTAAATTTTTCAACTTTTCTCTGTTGAAAAAGTTCAAATTTTTTACCTGAAGCAGCTCATCACCAGCTTTCAGGACTCCTGACTTGTACCCTGGACCATCATTCCGCATGCTCTCGATGTAGTGATGAGGACACAAATGAGCGCCGTCGACGATGTCTACAGTGCCCTCCAAAGACAGGCCGAGACCACCGTCTTCACATTTGTCCGGGACCATTTCCGCTAGCACAACGTCAAAGTCAGCACCCAATTTGTTCTTCCAGTAGGCGACATAGTCGACGGTGGCGTTCTGGCCGTCTATCATCTGTGTCTCCGTTTCCTGTAACTAAACGGTTACGGAAGACACACTACTCTACGACACAATATGTATTTAGAACAGTGACTAGTCACTGAAAAACCCTCACTAAGTTACAGGATGACCCCAAAAAATAGAGCGTCTATCTCGGAGCTGTTCCTGTTTTAAAGTACACGATGTTAAGCGGAAATGTACAACTTGCGATAGCGCGACGAATGAGTTATAGCACGCTTTTGTAAGGTCCAACAATGTGCACTTATAACCAAATGTTTGGAAAGTGTTAAGAAAATCCGGTCAATTTTCGGAAACTCATATCCCGACACCGAAATGTCCAATTTAACCGTTTTTGGGTGCAATCGATACAGGAAAGCAAAGATAACTTTTGGCAAAAACTTTAGAACAACAGAAAATTTCATGAAAACACACAAAATGTTGCCTTGGTGTTCCCTCATCTTCGCGTTTCACCAAAGCAGATATGTATGGAAAATGTGTGGCGGCCAACCGTCAATTTCTAAACATATCCCGAGACCGATTTTAAGTTCATAGAAACGGCGGTTTCCTCGTGCGATTAATTTTTCTGTTTTTCTGAAGTTATCGCAAAAAGTTGTTCCGCAAGTTCCGTTTAACATTGTATACTTCAAAACAGTAACGGCTGGAAGATTGGCGCACTATTTTTTGGGTCACTTTGCAGTTTAAAGTATTAGATTGTTTTAGCATCAAAGTAAAGACAAAAATAGCGATCTGCCATCAAGAAAGTTGAAAATGAAACATTTTGTCTGACACCCGTCCTTGGATACGCCTGTGACCGATTAAAAAAACCAACAGCTGCTTCAGAAAAAGTGAACTCTAATCCGGTTAAAATGCAACTTCCACTTTCCAAATCAGTTTTCAATATTCATTTTTGACACAACGCTTATCTACTCTTAAATAAACCAACCTGTTCTTGCAACATCTTGAGACAAATTGCCTGTTGCGAGTCGGGAGCGAATCGGATCATTTTTAAGCGGACTTTGTTGCCGCTCTTCATAAGCATCCGCACGGAGTCAGCATGGCTGAGACGTTCGATACTCCTATCGTTGACCTAAAAAGCAGTGCGCGTTGAGCAAGCTAACAAAAAGAGCACAAATTCGATTACCTCGATGATCAAATCGTGGACCTTGATTCCTTTGGACAAGTGAGCACTCGAATTAGGCACAAGTGATTTGACAAAGACACCGCTAATTTCTTCTAAAAACACAAATAAGAGTGTGATAAAAAATTGTAGGCAATCAGGGAAACTGCACGGATTCGAGTTGGCCCGAACCTTAGAAAACAAAGCAAAATAAAACAAAGAGAAAATTGCTCTTGGATAAAAAAGCTAGACTCACTCCCGATTTGAACATATGACCTTCTGAATTCTCGTGAAGGGCTTCTTAATGAAGGGCTACGTATCCAGTAGGCTACTCAATCAAAATACCCGTAGATTATTAACGGTGTATACTAAGGTCGAGAGATAAAAGGAGAAGGCTTTTAAAAGGTTTTTTCAAGAATGTTAATACATTTTTTCAGAAAAAAAGTAGGAAAACGGCCGAAACCAAAATTGCTATTGATGAAAAAGACTTGACTCACTGCAGCTTCAAACCTATGACCCTCAAAGTACCAATGAAGAATGCTGCGAGTGTTATCAAAAGGACTGATACATCCGCAGAAGTCCAAAATGTTGAAAAGCTTTTTTCCAAAAAATATGGAAAACCATAAAACATCAAAAAATGCGTTTCGCAGCTTGTAAACTCCGTTAATTTGACACGCACAGATTTTGGCCGCTAGGGCAGAGGGTCTCCTTGTTTGGCTCCTCAGGGGGCTGCATAGGAGCGCGCGTGGGCCTCCTCTGTGTATTATCGACTAGACGACATCTTCAAAGCGATGTGTCAACGGGAATTAGCATAGTACGAAGTCGTCGGAGCGTCGTCGATAGCCCCCGGGGCTGCATCTTTTCCCGAGAACACACATCGACGGCAACTAGGCGACGTTTTGGACGCTGTGTCCGCGCACCAGCACGGTTATTAAATTATATTTGGCGCATGTATTCTGCAGGGCCACTCTTAGGTCGCGCACGCGCTCAAGCGCGCGACCGAACATGCATCACAAGCTTTTTGCGCTCGTCCTAGGAAGCGCCCCGCGATTGAAATGAGGAAGAGTGGAGATAAGTGAGGTCGGGAAGTGAGCTTTGAGTGGTCGTCGGGTGCAGGCTGGACGTGGCCGCGGGCAGTGAAGGACCCGGGCGTACGGCGGGGAGAAGAACATGATTGACTGACTGACTGACCTTTCTTATGTACATAGCCGGCGACGGTGATTCCGAGGCCAAGCACTGGATCCCTATCTAATTCTACTTCTACTTTTTCGAACTTGTCTGCTATCCAACTATCACGGCAAAACGTTGTTAATGCCTGAAAATAGATGATTTTATTATTTTGCTTTTGGAAGCCATTATGAGGTTCTGTCCAAAGTTTGAATAACTGAATTTTGCGTACCATTTCCTGAAGACTCTTAAGTGAGATTCCCTGATCGATCCGAGTTGAAGCGGCTGATGAGGCTGAGGAGGACTGATTAGGCACGGACTTCCGTGGACCACTGCTGTCAGATACGGACTTCTCCAGCTTTCTCGACTCTTTCGACTCTTTACGGAGCTCCTGTGACAACTCAACCTCGACACCGTGGTCTTGGTTGTCGTTGTCCTGCTCGTTGTTGTGTCCTCGCCGAATCGACGCAGAAGTGGTGGGCTCTGAAAAGAAGAAAAGAAGCATTTGCTCATTTCTGCGCACTGGCCCTGGGCCTCCTCCTCGCTCATCTTCTCCTTCTTCCGCGTCTCTTTGAATTAATGACTAATATTGCAATTAAAGCTTACGCGTTTGGTGGCAAATGACTTCGGCTTCTGAAGATGACGACGGCTGAGCGGCGACCACAACGACGCCTGAGGCACCAGCAGTTCCAATTGTTGATGTGGATGGTTGAGAAGCTGCAGACGTTCCTGGCCGCTCCAAAGATAAAGCTCCAGTGGCTGCAGAGGTTGAAGGCGCTCCAATACTGTTCGCCGTTGTCGTCGTTGTCGATGTCGTTGCTGCCGGGCCACCATTGCCCTGATGCGCTTTCGCGAGATGTGCGTTAATTTGCTCCTGAAGGGTGGTAGGCGAAAGTGCCGCGCGAGTCGACATGATCCAGCAATCTGAAAAGAGAAGAGTTGTGTATGAGGGTAAGTGTGGTTGCCGCCAGTTTCTACAGCTACGGAGTTTGGGTGTCTTCTCAACTAGCAACCCAAAGAAGAATGGACGGCGGAATTGTTTGAGAGTATGAACAAAAAAAGGACAAAGTTTTGGGGTGTCAAAACAAAATAAAAAGGCAAACAAACGTTGGTTTGTCGTTTTTTTTGGACACAAAGTTCACTCGTACGGACACACGAGAAAAAAGTGGAGGAGACGAGACCCTACTGACGCCGCTTTATTCGCGCTATTCAATAGAGCTAACTTTTGAGCAGCGCACGCACACTGAAGGCGTGCATTCCGGAAGAAGAAGACAGAAAACAGAAGGGCAAATCTATCTTATCTCGTTCGCGGTTTCGAAGTCCGGAATCTGGCTGTTTTTTGATTATCACTTTTGGTTGCTGTCTGCGCGAGCGCGCGGTACCCCCAAAGGAGTCTCTCCTGGGATGCACAACATAAATCTTCCTCCAATCTCGAAATATTATAAACTAGGCTTTTGGCCCGTCTTCGCCCTTTGCACAATTTTGACAAATACTTTGTGTGGACAGCTTCTGCGGCTGCGGTGCAAAAACGGATGGAAATCGATACTTGTTTATGAGCGGTGACAACACAAAAACTTTGTTTTCATTTTGTTGTTTGAACCGCTTATCTTGGTGAAATATGAGAATACACATCGCGCTCCAAAATGTTTTCATTTTCGCTCGCCTCCGTCTTACTCTCACAATAAAAACTTTACAGCATTTTTTATACCAAAACGTATCAGGAGCATAATGGGAGAACACAGAAGGTTGATTGGGACAAGAGGAATAATATTGTTAGAGACGCTCGGAGTCACATTACGCTGGTTTAATGAACACAATCTAGAAGACCTTTGTGATCCACATGGCTGACTACGATCGTCGTGTGGCTGTATTTTTGTGTGACAAACGTCGTGTTTTTTATCGCGTGTTTTGCAGAAGGTATTAATTTTTCAGCTCATTTTTGTTTTTTCTAAGAACTATTCAGGGCTCGTGTTCTTTTAGCGTTTTAACGTCAATCTTTTGCCAATTCCTGCATGAAATATCAGAAAAAACACTTTTTTTGTAAATTTGTTTGGAGTTTGAAACGTTAAATCGCAATTATAATTAGCCTTAAAACCAATAAAAATACGCTCAACAAAACTAAGAAATTTGCAGGAACTTTAGACGTTAAAAAATAAACTGAAGCGTTACCGCATCGGCATGAAGGCAGTATAAAAATGAGGTTGAAACTCCAGAACGGCTTTTTTGGTCGATTGCACTCAGTTGGTTTCACTCAACTGAGTGGATTTGGACTGGTCTTATTATTTTGGGGTGTTATTACACTCGCTGTGCGCCAAATTGCAGCAAAGTTTGCATTGAACACTTTTTAAGAATTTCTAGTAAGCACACTCCGCGTTTTAAGTGAAAGATTCAAATCTAAAAAAACAAACATTCTTGACTTTGCCAAAAAATATTTTATAATCGCAAGCAAAACTGCTGTGTTGTTTTAGGGCCATGAACAACGCTAACTGAAAAGACAGGAAACAAATGGCTAAATTACGTACTACGACAGCCCCGAAAACTAACGCGACGCGACAAACAGTTGAACTCAGAAACGTATCAAATGAAAAGCTTACGTGGCGTATTTGGAGTGCTTTCTGAAGAATTAATCGATCTGCCGACAACCAATTCAACGATGTTCTCTTGCTGTCGTAGAATTGTCGCCACTTGCTGACTGCTCATGCCATGCACATTCATGCGACCAATTTGGAGAATGTGATCTCCTGCGCGGAGTCGTTTGTCCTAGAAAAAATGTTTCCAGTTAACGCAGAAGGTTTGTGGAACAGGGATAAGACAATTAATATGTGTCAGTCACGCCATGGTTTTTCATGAAGTGGCTTGCAGAAAGTAGTCATAAAGCCTATATGCCCAAACATCTTAAACGTAAATTTAAAACCATCAACAAAATTACATTTTCTGTTGATTAGACAAAGATTTGAAAGTTTGTCTAATTAGCGCAGTCAATTGTGGTTGACGTCTAGCGGGCCTTTGCAACGTTTCATTTTTAATCAGGCATGAATTATCCAATTTTAATTTGCTTACGTTTTGGACATGTGGGACTCGTGGGCATACCTTAGAGTTATCTAGGTCAAATTCAATAAGTGCGATCATAGGACAAATACGATTTTATGAAAGTCACTAAAACGAAAACGTAAAGGAAAAAACCAAAAAAATCAACTTTTTTAAAAATGTTGTTTTTAAGGGGACTGCAATGTAAATTTTTTTTTTGTGTTAAACGCGTTGAAAAGTACAGACACTAACAAGAGCTGTAAGTTAGAGCCATAAAAAATGAATGCGTGACCTCTTTTTCCGATTTTTGGTTTAAACTGAATGTTTATAAAATCAGATTTTGCATGTTTTTGCAAAAATTTATATCTATTCATGGCCTTCATTTTGCCTCACCTCATGACTAACAAAATTTTATTACTTCGACATTTGAAAATAACGTCTTATTTCAAAGTATTACTTTTTGAATTCTTTAAATTGAAATACCTATTTGCATAAGCAACGTTACTTTTATTAAACGAAATACTTACGCGATCAGCAGCACTCCCAGGAAGAATGGTCTTTACCACGACGCCCGTGCTTGTGCCTCCGACGATACCGAAACCGAGACCTACACTCGGATCATTGGGCAGTTGAATAATTTCAACCTGAGTCCAGTCACCAGTGAGCTGAAAACGAAAAAGTTGTATTGACTCGAGCGACGTCTCACGACTGAACTAAGGAAAAGCAACAAAGACTAGGCAACCAGAAAAATAACTAAAATGGGTCTTTCCCTAAAACTCTCCGTTATTTTTTTCTTCCTGTCTCACCATTCAAATCCAATTACCGGAGCGCGTTTGTCTAAACATCCACTGTGGGCGAAAAAAAGGACAACTGAAGAGTACCTTGGGCGTCTCTGCTACCGAGAGCGCCGGGAATCCCAGAGCGGTTTCGTGGTTCAGGGTACTATTTGCATAGGACAGACATGTGTCCACCCGCGACGTCACTTAATCCTCGCTCCTCAAATAAGGTTTTCGGACTTGTGTCTCCTTCTTCTCCTATCTGACGGAATGTAATCTTTTTTGCGTTTCAATAAAATTCCCATAAATTAAACGCGCGCAAATGCTTAGATAAATTGCCTTGGCCATTGCTTCCGAGTCCCCAAGATGAAGTCGAACTAGCGGAGAAAACGACAGCGTTTTTTTTGTGGTGAAAGCTATTATCGTTAGGAGCTGAGTATTTCACTCAACCTTTCTCCTTGATAAAGACGTTGCAACTTTAAATTTGTAAGACAAAATACAAATGGAAAAAAGCGGAAATTGGCCCTGAAAAATCTGTCTTTGCCTATAATTTATTGGCTGTCTCAGATGTTGGTAATCCTTATTGATATTGATAAATTGACGTAAACGTTAATCCGACGTTTAATTTATATTCTAAACCATCACTTGTTACTTTCACTTAATCTACATAACGTATTTGATTGTTCAAAACTACAGAAAAATGTTAGCGTAAAAGAAGCAGCTGACAGATGCAAAGCAAATTGCCCGCAAGTCGGCGTTAGTGGCTTTTGAACGTGTCAAAATTAAGATTAAACGGTCGTCAAACGCAAAAAGTGAGTCGATATCCGATACATATGTTGATCGCCGATCACTCAATTTTAGAGCTGAAAATAGATTTGCCCTGGATACCTGGCGCAAGACTTGAAACGTGTTTTTACAATTTAGAAAATTTGTCAAAAAATTTTTACAAAATTTTTGTTTAAAAAGGCGTATATGTACAATAATATTGTTTTGAAATGTGTCACTGAAGCGCACACATTAGCAATCGAAAAACGCGTTTTTAATAGAAAATATTTAAGTCAATACAAAAAAATGAATTCTCAATAAGCTTGTAAAAAATTAAAAAAACGAATGTGTTTTTTTTTTTTTTTTTTTGTTTTAAAAGCAACAACAAAATAGCAGACGTTACAATGCTTTAGCTCTTCCAGATTTTTGATCCATCATCAATGCTGTTTTGGAAACTCCATAAATTGTTTTTCTTCCGTGTTGACTAACGCTTCCTTCCGTTTTGCTAAACGTCAGTGCACATAGAGAGGATGCCCTTGCGTTATTGCCATTTGACGACCTTTCACGCTGAAATGAAATTTCTATCGGAAGCTTTTTATGGATTCACCGTTGTGGGAATGTGCGATGAAAGCTTTGATTTACGTGAGAAAATTGGCTTGAAAAAAAGTTCGAAAAATGGAGAATTCTCGTCGAACGAGATTGCTGTAGTCAAATGAATACAAAATTGAAAGTGATCGTTTATGCAAGGACTTCATGAAACCATCAATAATAAAACAGACTTTATTGCCTACTCATGCGCAAAAATTTAACTTTGAAAAGTAGTTGTAACAGTGAAAAACAGTGAAACTCGTGTTTGCAAAACATTAATCGCTAAGCTAATCGC
The DNA here is from genome assembly GCA_000757645.3 of Steinernema carpocapsae. Classification (NCBI taxonomy): domain Eukaryota; kingdom Metazoa; phylum Nematoda; class Chromadorea; order Rhabditida; family Steinernematidae; genus Steinernema; species Steinernema carpocapsae. The sequence continues at coordinate 847,867 of CM016762.1, forward strand.
ATCTCATGAATAATCCAAACGCTTTAGGTGAACAATCATAATTGCCAAGTAAACAAGTGGAAAATTGCGCGCTTTCCATTGCCACACCCCCAATATTAAATTGGGCTTAAAGACTTACCACCATTTGAGCAGTGTCGCGGACGACGGCTAAGACGAGATGCTTTCCCGAAGCTTCAGCTTCGTCTAAAGTCTTCGGGAAGTTGTCGAAAATCGGAGGTCGTGGCTGCTGTGGCTGCGACGCTGGCGAAGAAGGGGTGCTGCTACTCGATTGCGATTCTTCGACCACCGCCGCATCACATGGTTTTTTTCGCTCTTCTTCGTGCTCCTCTTGTTCTTCTTTCTCCTCCTCAACGTCTAAAAACTCAAAAAACGCATTATCATCGTGTTCGTCATAATCATTAGCGGTGAATAAAATCAACGGCAAATTTTTTTTGATTCGAACACTCATAAAAAAAGAGAAGCGATTGACGTTAAAAAAAATGTGGTCAGTCTCAATCCATAATGGACTCAATTGCCCGCAGCATTTGTTCATCTTTGCTTACTGCCCTTAAAACGCGCGCAAATTTTCATATAAAAGACAAGCGGAGGGTGGTTGAATTTTGAAGAAGCGGGGACATGGGTCGACAGCAAGGCAACGACAAGCGAGAGCATTTATATCCAGAGAACAACCGAGAACGACACACTTCGTAAAAAAGTGTTTCGATCATAAGAGGCGTTTGTCGGTTGGTTGGTCGGTGGTCGGTGATCGTCTTTTGCTGCTCTGTTGCTGCTTCCTGGCGTTGCTCCAGCGAGACGTTGTCGTGGTCGTCGACGAGGACAACGACTCCGATCCGGAGGAGACACAATGGCCGTATAATTCTTTAGAGGGAGGAAATGCTAAATTATCAAATCACGCATCCGTGTGAGTGCGCTTCCAGCACGCGGAGCTTCGCAGCAGCAGCACCACCAATCGCTCCCCCTCCCGCTCGCTGCTCCGTAGCCGTGTGTCACTGTTGCGGTAGCTGTCTAGTGTATGCGAATGTTTTTTCCAGTACGCTACATTTTTGAGCGTTTTGAAAAAATCACAACTAGGCGATCACTAGTGCGGGTTTAATTATTTGTGTTTTTGTGCTGCTGCAAAACGAGGAAAAATTCACAAAAACAATCAATAGCAAGAGGAAGAGTAAAACGCGACAAGACGCTGACGACGACGTCTTTGCCTCGAAATTGGTCGGCGCTCAAAGTTGGCCTGATTAATTATTAATGAGTCTTGTTCATACAATGCCCTTCTCCGTCTTTCCCCTGCTTTCTGTCTTTTCTTTTTGTCCCGCTACTCATAAGAAAATTATTTAACGCGAATTTAAAAAAAATGGTTTCGGAAAAATTTCACTCTAAAAACTAATTTTGTTCTTTTGTTCTTATGGCAATTGAGTTTTTTAATTGTTGGCCACTAAGTAAGAAGTTTTCACAAACATTGTAATTGCTGTTCAATAATTTTTTAAAAGCAACAAATCGTCTTCAATTGACTAGAACAAAAAAAAATGAGTTACCTAGCTGCGAACGCTGTTTTAAGTTTCAAGAAAAACATACTAAAATAGCATAAATAAAAATTCATAATGTATGTTGATGTGTTTTTGCGAAAAATGTAAAAACAACTTTGCAAAAACGCAACCACTTTAATAAATAATGAAAATGTAGTAAAGTTGCTTTTCTAATCCTAGATAAAATGTTAGGTTAGCAACTTTGTCTATAAACGCAAGCAACCACTTAAAATCATGCGCTACTCTAGTGCTGTGCGTCTATTAAGTGCGAAGGGCTCGTTGTCACAGATGGAATAATTACGTGAGAACCTCAAAATGGATTCGCAATGGATCTAGACCATGTTTGCTCGGTGTGCCAGCAGCAGCATGTGCTCGTGTCCCGTGTGTTTAAAAGGAACCACAAAGACGGACGTCCCAAAATTAAACGCGAAAATTAAGAAAGCGATCCAACCGAAAGAACAACAAACTAGATATTGGACCAGACGCGCTGGATGGGGTTCGGATAACTAACTCGCTGGAGAATGGGTTGCAAATGGAAGATGAGATGCGTGACTATTTAACGACCCGCTGCTATGCGCGCTCAACTCGGCTTTTCAAACTTGGAGCAGCGCACAGAATTGTTGCGATTATGAAAACAGTGTGATTTATGTGATCGAATCAATAGCGACTTGCGGCGAAGACCACCGCGAGGACAGGCAGCGAGCGGCAAGACGGACGGCGGCAAGAGACGGAGAGGGTTTTTGAAGCGTAACAACATTCAAGTGAACTACTACCGCCGGGGCCACCACACGCAAGCGAGCGAGAAGAGGGAAAAAAGCTACCACACAACTGAAACGAAAAGCAAACGTAAAATAGCAATAGACGGCTGCGGAAGAACGGGTGAGAGAGGTAAATATCACCCAGCCAGCAACCACCCGACGCACTCCCAATAGAGACAAGCGAGCGCTAAGGGGCAGCAGGCTAAGAAAAAACGCGCCGAAACGAGAAATTAGAGTATAATAATGAATACAAACCTGCGTGCGGACGCACGTCGCTTGGCTTCTCTCCGCTTCTTTGTGCTTTTTCCTCAAATTTGTCGTTCCCAGCAACCGTAACGGTTTGGTCTTCGTTTTCTTGCTTTTTTTCTTGTTGATTCACGTCGTTTAGATAGAGCTGCGTTCCAACGGCGATAATCCGATCAGCCACTCGAAGTCGACCGCCCGATCTGAAAATTTGACGCTTACACAGATAGGCACAGACTCAGCATTAGCTCAATGAATGCCGTCAGCGTCCGCAACTCATTGAGTACCCATTGATCTGTTTCCTCTCAACGCACATTCGTGGACCTTGTTTTCAAAACGGGAAGAAGAAACAACTGAATGATGAGTAGAAAAATAGGAAATGACATCAAGGTGAACTTTTCAAAAAATTAGCATGTTCGACGGGTGCTCGAAACCGGGCGTTGTGAATTATATCTGCAAAGCTAATCACTGAGTTAATTAGGCAAATTAGGTCATTAAAACATTTAAAAAAAAACTAATAATTTTGAAGTTGACTTTTGTGCCTTATAAGTCAATGTTGACCTCCTGTTTACCAGTTGTTCGCTCATTTATTATTAACGAAAACAGGAAAAACGTATTTAAAGGTTAAAAACAGCACATGAATCTACCAATACAAAATTATGTAGCTAAAAATGGGGAATTTTCTCAGATTTTAGTAGATCCTCTTTCAGCCTAATATATACATAGCCAGCGAAGGCTACCCCGCAAGAAGAATTATAAGAATAGCGCGCAATCATGATGTGTGGGGTGCAGTTTCCTCGCAGTCCCGGAGACTAGGATGATGGTGGTCTTGATGCCCTCTTGGCAGCTAACGACGAGCAAAGTGGAAGTGGATTAACGGTGCGCGTGTCCACTAGGAAAGGCCATTCACCAGGGCAGCGGCCGGACGCAGAGAGGCCAGCTTGACCTGGGGCCAGTCAGGCTGCTCAGCCGTCTTAGTCCCCAAAACGATTAAAGCGCGTTTCTTCCTTTGGTCTTCTGCTGCAACGGCGTTTCGCATTCTTAGCTTCTCCTCCATGCAGTAGTGGTCGCTGCTCCAAAGAGGAAAAGGGATTGTCTTTGACCATCGCGTGGAGATGAGATTGCCTGACTGTCGGCATTGCGCAGCCTCGTCGCTGCCATTACCCAATGCGAATTTCACGCTCTCCGACGCTTAGTAAATCACTCTTAAGAAAATGAATACATTGTAATTAGCCTGTTCTACGTATGTGTGCCGGCTACTCCCACTCTTACCCTCCAACGCGCTTCCTATTGCGTCTAATCGGTCGTAGCAAATAGTGTTCCCGCATTACGAAATTGTGTTTAGACCACACATGCAGAACGCATACCAAATTGCACGCTTTCATTTACACATTAAGCAAGAGCGACAACCATGTTGAGCCTGCACCAAATTTCCGATGCAGGCAATTAAAATTTCGCGCTCACAGCTGACGTACTTACCTCGATTTTATGTCTTTAGGGCCGATAATAATTAGGCGAGGCCATGGTTCCTGCGTTATGACGACTTCCGGCCGCAACTCGCCAAGATTGATATCCGCGAAGTAGAGCTTCTAAACAAGCGAATAGCACTTTGGAGAAGAAGAGCAGATTTGAAATTGTACCTGATGTTCGGTTAGGGTCTGACGGATTGTTTGTTCGATGGCCTTTTTGACACTGTCCACTCTTTCAGCCGAACTGAGGGGCTCTAAAATGGAAGTCTTAGTCTGTGAAACCAATTATAAAAGGTCAAAAATAACATCAAAAAACAAGTTCGAAAAAAGTTTTGTACTAGTACCGATAATACCGATAATAGCGGTACAGTCCTTGCCACTGGTTTTTCTCGAAATCAACACACTAGCGTTTTAATCTCTAATCAATTTGAGCGTTACAACCTCGTGAAACAATTTTAACGTTTCAATTTTTCAAACACAAAAGAACTGGCGAACAGTTTTGTAACAAGGAACACTAACTAAGCACAACGTTTTAGTTAGTCCTGGTTAAATATTAAATAATGATTAGGCCTTAAGACTTATTTTCTTTTTTAAAGATTTTTTTAGGTTGGGTCGGTATAAACGGTGGTACTACTACCATGGTAGTTGCCAATTTCACGTAAACAGGTAGAAACGGTAGTAGTCATGGTGGTAATCATTCTAAAGTTTGTCATGTCACGGGTTTGAATTCGTCTGTGATTTCTCCATTTTTGGTCGGTTTAAAAAATCAATTCCTTCCATAATTTACGTTTTAATCCCTTTTTAAAGCACTTTGAGGTCACTTGGAACAGTCATTTGAGCTGTTAGTGGTGGCAAAACCGTAAGGCAAAACCATAAATTAGACCTGTCTGTTAGCGTTGATCAGCATTTGTCTTGACCACCATTTTGCCGTCGTTCCTCACGCTTTTGCCACAGATTTTAAAGATTCACCAAAAAAGAAGAGATCACAGGCGGATTCAAACCTGCGACGTGGCGAACTTCTGAATCACTTCCACTATCACCTCTACTAACACCATGACTATCATCGTTTTTACCTGTTTGCGTGGTAGTACTCAACTACCATTGTAGTAGTACCACCGTTTACACCGACCTTTTTAGGCTAACTTTGAAAATATAATTGAGAAACCGTTTTTCACATGCATCTCTTATTGTCGCTCTGTAAAACGTTAAATTTGTACTTTGGATGTTAAAACAGGTCTTCAATTTTTACAAATCAATTTTAAACAATTTTTTCGTCAAAGCAGCAAAATTCTAAGACTGGTGCAAAAAAATTTCGTAGTTTAATTCGCACAATTCGTGAGTGCATCACATGCCGAAAACGCCGAAAAATACACGTGTCCTTTCCTTTGTACAAAGTCCTTAACTATAGATTTCAAATCAAGTCAAAAAGTTGACTACGTAAAAAATTATGCACAAAATTGGAATTTGAATAGGTAACCAAATCTTAAATAAAATGGAAAAGAAGACCCACACTGCAAAATGCAGAATTTCAAAAAGAGTTCTTGAAAAGCAAGAAAAAATTAACTTCGGGCATTGTTGTTGTTTGAGCGATAGCGTTGCACTTTGGTGTGGCTTGAAGATGTCTAAATTAAATTTAAATGAGCAAGTTCAAACGAAAAAAAAACGTTAAGGAAAACATTTATTCTAGCTTTATCTAAGCAGATACCTTTGGACGCAAACAAAACGTAAGAACGGACGAGTACATGGTCTCGCTAAGTGGCGACAGACTTTCTGGCCATAAGCAATCTCAAATCAGCGAATGTGGCTAGAGGCAACAAAATACTGTGGGAAAACTGGGCTCTAAGGAAAAACAATGCATTTTAGATTAAAAGATGCGAGTGAAGGCGGCTGCGTCGGTTGTGGTTTACACTAGCCGTTGTTAAGAAGACCAGGATTGGCAAGCGGTCGTTTCAGTGTGCTGTGGATGAATGTAGTTGTAGTCTTGCGTGTCTTGGATTTAGGATTAGACCGTCTCCATGATTATGAAAAAACGGAAAAGATAATTGAACTGCTTGCAATTTTCAAAATTCTCTTGGCTCTTTGAAACCAGTTTTACAAAAAAAAACAATTTGAAGTCTACTAGTCGACTCATATGCAACTTTATCCACTCCAAGAAAAATGACTGTATAGTGTATTGGTTAGTATGACTTCCACACGGAAGGTCACGGGTAGCTTTGCCAGTGTTTAATATTTTGTCTGCTGTTTCTGATCGCCTGAAAAGTTCGGCGGACAGAACACACACAGACAGCTTTCCGTTGTTATATGTAGAGCGAATTTCAAGTTTCAAACCACTGCCTTAAATTTCTTGATCTTAGACGCATTATTACACGGGTTCTGGGTCCAAAATTTTATGTCTTGTTTTTTGCAATGTGTCTATTAGAACAATCATTTTAAACTTTTATGTTTTGAGCATGTGCATAGGTTGCACACCTGATTAAGCCGTCATTCTTTACTTACGGACAAACTTTAAAGCACTTTAAAAAATTAGTTGAAGTTGTTTTGCCGTGTTTTTGCAATCAGCTTGATACAATTTTGCACCTTAATTTTTAGCCTGAATCCTTAGAAACTAGCACCTCTGCATTTTCAGATTATATGTCTTCAAATATAATTTTTTCCTGGCAAAACGTGCGTCCTAATCTCTCCAGTAGCCGTCATGATTGCGTTAAATATTGATGGCCATTAATAATTTACGTCATTAGAAACAGTTCATTGCATATAAGCTTTACGCGAAACACGAACTTAAACACTTTTCAAGGCGTAACATCGACTCACCCTGTAGCTGTACTGCCGAAACAACGGGTCTCTGAGAACGCGCTCCAGTGTGTTCACCTCAGAGTCGAGTCCGCAGCCCTTCTGTCGAAGCTCGCGTAACACTTCGTAGACTCGTTCAGCGTCTGAAAAAACGTTTTCCAGTAAAACAATGCAAAAATTGCAAAATCATTTTTCACAAAGGGAAATCCGTACGTTTAAAAATGTAAATTGTGTTCTACAGTCATGTTGGTCTTGGATAATTTTTTGATTAAGGGATCAAGTGACGTGTAACTCGAAAACAAAATTAAAAATTTTTTAAAATTTATTTTATTATAGTTTACTGTAACATTGAAAAATTCAACGCCTCAATTCAACGCTATCGTTTGTAGTCAAACAAATTTTTGTTGAGTTTGGCACTGACTTGTCATTATCTGCTCGAACTGTCCTGTAGACACTGCTGATGAGCCGCTCCAAATCACAATGTCTCTCAGGAAACCCTTCCGCCAGATGTCCAGCAAAGTGATCTATTGATATTGTTAACATTTTGATTGAACGCCAAAAACAAGCGTGAGAGCACAAGAAAGCAGCACCCCCGACACTTATGCTTTCGTTCTTCCTGACATGCCTTTTGGCCTCCAGGCGGCCATATTCGCCCAATGGCACATGTATACATAAAAAAATCTATCGTGCATTATTTTAAGACTTGGGAGCAACAAAGCAGCAGTTGGAGACGGGAACGAGAGAAGAAAATAGGAAACAAAAAAGTGTGTTTATACATGAGCATGCGGATAGATGTGATGTGTACGTATGTGTCCATCGGAAGCAGAAGGAGGCAAAGAGCGGAGGGCAGTGGCAAGATGCTAGCAGATCAGGTTGGGGGCGACCCTGTGGCGGTGCGAGGGCGACTCAAAACAACAGCTGTCAAAAAAAACTAGTTAAGACGTCATTTTTGGCAATGTTGCTATTGGAGTAAAAATGATGAATAGAAGAAATCGAGGCGGAATATGCTTAAGGCAAACCTGTTAGCGGTACAAAAATAACAAAACTATTTTTGAGAGGACACAACCGATGTGTTCGGAGCGACGTTTTGACATGTCGCTAGCTACTCTTGAAATTTGAAACATGATAGCTTTTTGAAAAGACAAACATACAAGGAAGCGACTAAAGAGCCGTTTTTGTTCATACGTATATATGTAAACATTGCCGTTTTGTCACTTTCTCACAACTCCTCTTTTTTCCCATAACGCTTTATCAGAAAGCCCATTTCCAGTGAAAATTATTAATTAGATGTCTGTCCCTACTGGTTTAGCTTTTAAAAATGGCGAAACTTTACAAAGGACCACACATGAGTTCCGAAAGCTGTTAAGGGTGCTAAGCCACGAGTTCTTCAATTCTCGGGTAATTTGTTTTGGAAGTGAGTGAGTAGCAGAGCACACAAAAGAGAAATGGAAACAATTGGACCGAAAAGGAAATTAAAAGTGAAGCGTAAATGACGAATTCATGAAGTGTTCAAAGGCTTAAGTGGACCCTCAACTACAGGAACCACTTAGTGGTACGGTCTCACCTGAAGAGGACATGGTCTTAAAGGCCATAGGTGATTCTGCCGGCTGATGCTTTCAAAAGGTGGTGGTCAGAAGGGGTTCGTTAGAAAATACGGTCGCCGTTCGCTGACGTCGTCTTCGTCATCGGCGGCGCACTGCGATTACTATTCCGGGCATGCGTTGAGTGGGTCCGGGATGCTCTCGCGCGCGCGCTTTGGAATCCGGGCTGTTGCGATTCAGCAGAGACTCCTCGCTCCAAAGAGGAAGAACTTCCCTCTGCGGCGCTGCTTTCGTTGCTGCCGTGGCCGATGCTGCTGGATGCTGCCGTTGCAGTTCTCGGGCAACCGAAAATTTTTCGCCGGGCGGGAGAGGGACAGAGGGAGAGAGATTATCCTCCCCGCGCGTGGGGTTCGCTAGTACTGAAAGCGCTTTCGCTGGTTGCCGCTTCCGCCGCTTTGGACTCAGCGGCTCCACCAACAAAAGAGCCCGACTGCGAACACGGCCAGCAGCTCTGGGAGGGAGATGGCTGGGCAGAATGATGCAGAAGAGAGTTTCTGTTCCCCGGCACGCAAGTGAGATGCGACGACGGCCTCTTGTGGGTAGAGACGCATAGAACGCCGCGGGCTGCCGCCGGATGACGGCCGACACGACCGGCTGCGGCGCCGTCTGGTTACCAAAACGGAAAGGGCGCTTCAAGGTAAAGGAAAAGACCGACCATGGCAGGAATGTCCTTTTCAAAGCTACTATTATGTTTTCAGTTTAACCACGTTTTCAACAATTAGCAGGGTCCGTTTTATAGTAAAAGTCCTCAAATTTGGATTAAAAGAATTTTGAAGATCAACTTGAGTCTGTTTTTTGTTAGTCTCCCATTTACTCACAAAATATTTAAACAAAAAATTAATGTTGGAAAAAATTTGCTCAATTAGACTTGAATTTTGCAACTTGATTTGAAAAAGAAGCTTAACAACACTTAGCACCATTTTTCAACTAACAATTTGCAATTTTCAGTGAATTAGATTTTCAAATAGGAATTTTTAATGAAATTCAAGGTATCTAAGACTTCAATTACAAGATTCTACTTTGTTTTTTATCATGCCGATTTCTTAAACACCTTTTTTAATTATGCTGAATTTTCATTTGTAAAGAAATTTTTGCAGACAGTCAACCCTAATTCCGACGTACTTATTCAGTTCTATACTGCAAGACCCTTTTCCAGTTTTCGGCGCCATCTTTTCGCATCCGCGACTGACTGCCTTAGTCCCTAACGGTGCGCCCCTAGGGAAACCGCCTTGAACAAAGTTTATTATTGACGAAACAATAGATTGGAATCAAATTAAAGCGATTCCGCACCACTTTTTAAGTATCGCGTGGACGAGTGTTTATGTGGTGGATTGCCATGGACATCTTTATCAAAAACGATCTACTCTCGGAGAGCCTCTGAAGGAAAGGCTGTGACGTTTCTCCCCTGTGTGAGCCCTGCCTCAGCCCAGCGGTGGTCGCAGGGGCAAAATGCAACTCGTAAAACCGTCGTAAATTCCAACTTTTCTTCTTTGAGACGCGGCAAAATAGCATCAGCAGGAGCGCGTTGCCGAATAGCAACAAAGTCGCCTTTAATCCGGCTTTCATAAATCGGTGCACATGTGTTTTCGCTTCTTAGCCGAGCGACCCTTGCTTTCCCGTTGTCGCTGAGTCTTCCATAATTCCATTAAATTTCACGATTTTATTATGTCGGCTAAAGCAAAAATATCGTTTTGCTAATAGCGAGAGGACCCAACAGAGTAAAAGGCCATGTGGAAACAACAGACATTGAAATTAGGAGTAGCTCGAGGATTTGTGGGTCTAATGCGTAAGCAGGCTTTGAATATGTGACGCAAAAGGATCGGAAATAGAGTGGTCAGCGCAGACGGCGACGGAAGTGCAGTCTAAAAAGGATTTTCTTGGAATTTGAACTATGAATGTTTAATGGTGTTTTGGTAAATATGATCGCTGTACGCGTATCTGCTACCTCTGCCAATTTTCAAATCTTAAAAACTTGAACTCACAAGGGAAAAGCCTCTAATGAACGTTTCGGTCAACTGCGAAACTCAGCGAAATTCGCTTTTTGGAAATAAAAATGATAATGAGTGTTCTGGGGTCTGTAAATGAAGAGCTCCAATAGTCAGAAGGAGTCTATTGGGACACATGCGTTAATGACACACTTGTTTAAATTAGTGGGTTGAAAAACCGGACTAAAAACTAGACCCAACTTGTTGTTGAATGTTTAAAGCGCAAAAAAAGTGTCCGGATGTAAGTGGAACATTTTTTTTGTCGCTTGGTCCAATAAAGTTCCTGTGGGTGGTCAATCGGTGCATCGACCAACCCCCTCACCTATTCTGTTGACTGAAAAACGTGAAAAACTTCCACGAAAGGCACTTGCATCTTAAATTGAATTTGGTCCATCGGAAATTTGACTACTTGTTCGGCAACTCAAGTGTTGCCAAGCAGGGTAGGCTCGGCGCCACACGTTATCATGTTTCACCACCACAGGGAGCAAACAAGCGACAACACGAAACACATTATGGGCATAATGATGGATGACACGAGATGTGGAAGACAAGACCAAGTGCAAGATTTTGTTGAGATATACTCAGAAAGTTGGGGTGAAGAGAGAGAATCGGTCGTCTTACACGCTCAGCCCACGTAGAAAAACAAACCTACACCACAGACAATTGTTAGAGGATGTTTGTCACGGTTGTTCTGAAGCTTCTTGGTATAGTCTTTTTACACCTTAAAAAAATTTAAATTTTTTTTATTTCTGTTCGGGAGAATTTAAAAATGCAACGTTTTAGATTGCCAAAACATGTATTTTGAACATTAAACTGATTGACCAACTTCAGAAGTGTTTTTGTGACTGGACAGTGCCTTCGTTTAAATAATCGAACATCGTCAGTTTGAACGTCTAAAAAAGATGGCACATAGCTGACAGGCTAAAAGCTGTTTATAGCAAAAAATTTAGTCGCTACGTAAGAGCTCACATTAAAAGTTGTTCTTGTCCATGGCCCCAAAAAGTGCAAGTACAAGAAAACGTTCTAAAGTGAACAATAAAATGTGTAAAATCCGAAGAAAAAGCAGCAGAACGCAACATGAAAAGCACCGCGGGGATAAGATAAGAAGACCATAGGTTCCGATTTTATAACACTGACGTCCGTCATCTGCGTTTGTAAGCCGACGAGCTGTCATTTCTCAGGCCGTAAACACTTTGAAGTTCGTCGACACATTACACACGTGCCTGGAGTTTTCCTCGCGGTTTTTGCAAACTCCGTCTCTTAAAATCGCATATAGCTCGTTGGCAAACGTAAGAACGTGTAAGCACGGTTCGGTTAAAACGGCTTTGAAGCGTTAAAACGCATTTTAACGAATAAGTTGTTTGTGCGAAAACGTCAAGTGATCATCCATTAGTGGGTTTTCAACACAGGTTCAAACGCCGGAATTGTTAAGACCTACCTTTATAAGCATAACTTTGCATGCAAATCTATCTGTTGTAAAAACTAGATGATAACAAAACTGTCTACAAAACTGCACTTGCTGGTTGAGGAATTTAGCCAGTAGGCAATATTTCAAAAATCAAAAGACGCACATCTTAGATCATTTCACATGACACAATTAAACGTCAATGACACATGCTGTAAATGCAAACCAACTTTAGACCAACTTTTTTGAATTTTTAGCTACTTTTGACTGCACAAATTTGGCACTAATTTACCCAAATTGTAGCAAAGTGAGCTTCAGGTCTGGTTAAAATGTTTCGAAAACTATACAAAAAACAGTTTTTAACAAATATGCTGACCAGAACATACAAAAATCGTTCAGTTATGTTTCGTTACTAAAATAGCAAAACAGTGCATCTCAAATGATTAGTTCATTGTCAAGAAGTCTAAATTGAAGCTTTCCATTTTTCTACAAAACAAATGAATTAGTTGATACGTAATTTTCACTGATTTTATAGTTGTTTCATGACCTAGACAGACCACTATCATAACGTGTCAATCAATACAACTTTCCACAATGCGCATCCTCTGAATCTCGTTAACTTCTCACCCATCAAGTGTGAAAGTTTCGCTCTCTGTCTACTCTTATCCATTCACTTGCTAAAAAATCACCGATAAAACCTTGCATAACGGTGTGTTAGACTTACCTAAATCATGCTTTCTTAGAATTCCTGATTCTCTTTCTGCATGGACCAATTGAAAGCCGACTTTTGCCTACGTGTGGCAACCCTCTATCGATCACGAAGCAGCATTCCCGTTTTTGCCGATGGTAATTGGCAACAGGGATTTGAAAGAGCCGAAAAGATCTCCAAAGTAACATCTTTAATTATAACTGCTGGCAAGTACGTCCACATCCAAGCTAAATGTCGTGGAACTACTGTCGACGTGTCTGACCAAAACTACCTGCACCTCTTCACCAAGGATCATCAAATATTCCGAGTGGAAGTCAACCTGAACGACTCAGATGAGCGGCAAGACCGATGCAGGTATGAAGATATTCTGCGGCATCTGCAACCTTTTATGAACGTCTATGAACTCTACGTAAAACTCCAAGGATTTGGGAGTCGCGCTATATTTAGCTACCTTTCCCCTATTCTCAATCAGCTACCAAAAGGATCTTATCGAAGCATGACTATGGACTACTGTGGCCTTCCTGCCAGTTGTTTCATGCGTCACGTCTACAACAATTCCCAGCTCTTCTACTTGAACCTTGACTCCGGCTGGCCTGCTAGCTTTATTCAATCAACCGAAATTGCAATCCGAACTCATCCTTTGAGACACATCTACCTAGCCGGATCGTCGGAGTTGGCCATCGGCATAGAAACATTCACCAATTTGATGATCAGACTTAGCGATGATGAAGATGAGCGTCCTTATCGATGTTCCCTGTTTTGCAGTGGCAGCCACTCCTCCTTGAAGCACCTATTTACCCAATATCAACGGAAAGTGTCCAAAAAATCCATGGTATCGCATAAGAAGATTTCGTGGAGGATGAAAGGTGATAAAATTGTCGAATGTTATATCTAATTTGGTTTTGACTATCTGGTTTTGCAGTAATAAATTAAAGTTTTCTCAATTATTTACTAACAAGAAATACTCACAAAGTGCCCCGCTCCAACTCGGCAAAAATATGACACAAAACTAGACCTATAAGAGCATATCAAAACCCCAGAATATCTCCGTTCAATGCGCAGTTTATGGTGGGTAGAACAGGGATTGAAATCCTTAACAGGTTTTTGATTAGACCATTAGAAATAGTTTGTTGGCAACACCAATGCTACTGCTTGTTCTATGACTATTTTATGTGTATACCGATTTTAAGCGTTCTCTAACTAAATTTAAAGAACATTAAATTTAAAAATTTGATTTTTTAGCGTCACCAGTACCTCTCAATTGTGGAATTTTGCTTGGAGAAGACTCAAAATTTTTATTAACTATCATACTTTAGCCCTTGAACAACTTGAAATTTTGCCAGTAAACTCAAACAAAATTTTACGAATTTTTGAGTTTTTTGAGCCGTGTTCTATATGTGATATGCTTACATATATGTCCTAAATTTCAGCCGAATTGGAGCGAAAAATTTAAACACACGGTAAATGTTTGGAATCATTGTATAAACGTATAAACGCTGCTTTGCGCAAAAATTGCGCATGCGCAAAAATTTATAGTCAAAAGTTAAATTTGGAGTGCATTGCTGATGCTTTGCTCTTTGCGTCAGTTCCATGATCAGTTCTATTTAAAAAATTGAAAATGATCTTTTTGTCTAAAAGCGAAAAACTCTCTGGCCAGACAATTGACTTTATTTCAACCGAAAACGTAATGGTCGGTTTCGAATTTTGACGGGTCCTCTCGGATATCGGTGAAAATGAAAAAAAAAACAGTGAACAGACCAACAAACAAACCAACATTCGATGTTACTATAGGATGAAAACAATCTCTTTAAACCCGATTGTTTTTAGTCGTTCCCTATGTTTCGTTTGAAACAGCTTAACGTCACTCAGAGACATCTCTAATTGAATCAAAAAGATCTGTGAAAACACCATTTCCACAATTTCCAAATCTTCGCACTTTACGCATGGTGTTTTCGCTCGTTTCTTCCAACATTCGGTATGAGAGTCAGTCCAATTTTCCATTCAATTTAACTTTGTTTACAGTTGCAAATGCCAACAAAACCTTGCAGACGTGTCACGAACGCAACGAGAAAATGGACGCGTGGAGAAAACGGGGAAAATGAATCAAAATGGTTCGTAAAAACCGATGTTTGATAGAAAACAAAGAAATGGTTGAAAGATCTGTAGACCAGCAGTCAGCTAACGCTTCAGTAAAAATATGCAGCTAGCGTGTTATTTTTAGAGGAAGGTTTGTTTGTTTGTTCAGGCTTAATTAATTATGCTTATTTTCTGGAGATGTGAGCTCTTGATTGACAATATGAATTAACAGGCGTCTGGCAGTTGATGGCAGAATTAAACTTGACTGTTTTTCCTTTTTAGATTATAAGGATCTTCAAAAACGGACACTGATTTTTAATATTATTTTGTTTAAATGCCACAAAATTGGTAAAAGTGGTAAAACCTTCTCTTTGGGTTTTTAGAGTTGAGCGTCAATTATGACCGCTTATGTAGAGCGTCAATTATGACCGCTTATGTAATTAATTTATTATACACATTATTAACAATGTAATTATTAAGTTTTAGACTAAAAGCCTTAAAGTAGTCTAGCGGCAGCGGCGACGGGAGCATCCTTCATTCTGCGGGGGAGGACGGTACTGCAGAGGATTGACGGGAGCCTGCTCCTCGTGGGCGACCGTTTGGGTCTCAGCATCCTGGTTGGCGGCCATCTGTCGAAGCATGAACTCGCGTCGCTTGTTGAAGGCAAAGTCTCTTCCGTCGGTGCTAGAATTAACATCTTGTAAAAGCCGCTTTTAAGTGTTGGCTTACATAGTAGGCTGAGGATCAACGCTGAACTCGGTCTGCTGAGCAGAGACAGGAGTCTTAGGAGGGCACATGATTCTGTGGACCCAGACGCGGACACCACCCTGTTCGGTGCGGATGTTGGAGATAAAATCATATTCGTAGCCGCTGGTTCCGTAGTGGTCCTTCTTAGCGACGACTCCTCCTGTGTAGTACTCTCCAGGGGCGACAAGATCGGTTCCAACGTAAACCTTCTTGGCGACGTTGAACGAACAGCAGCGGAGCAGAAGACTAAACCCAGAAATTTTAGTTTATCTAGGAATTCTAATCCAATGAAGCACGTTTTATGCTATCGAAACACGTTGTGTTTTTCGCTTGAATAGCTAATCTGATAACGTTTTTGATCCACATGCAGAAGTCAAAGGTTCAAGCGCACCCCTTAAGCTTATTTTCTTTTTGGTTTGAAATGTATCTAATTTACTTTTGTGAACCAAAAAACCATAATTTCTAGTTTTGATAGACTCAAAATCAAAAACATGTCGCAAAAGCAAAAGAACTAAAAGCAATTCAATCATTCAGTGCGACTTAAACTTGCTTGGAGGCACTTGCAGTTCAATTGTTATTACAGATTACAGTTCTATTTCAAAACTCACCTCTGTCCATTACGAGCCCACTTCATTCCACTGAAAATATCAGTCTCAGCACGGCACTGCGCCTGCTCCTCGGTGCATCGCTGACCAGCTTGACCACATGGCATAGGTCCGCACTCAGCTTCAATAGCTCCATCGTCATAGACGGTAATCTTGTTGATAACCTAAACAATTCAAAATAGACTCATTTAAATAAAGTCAAAAAATACCTGGTTAGGAGCACAATGAGTACCGTGAACCTTATCAGCTCCTTCCGCTAGGGTGAAGACGAAGAGCGCTCCAAGAAGAACAAAAGATTTCATCATCTGTAGTCGAGTTGGCGCAATTTGAGCGTCTCGTTGGAAGAACACCGTGAACGCGTCGGCGACAAAGAAATACACGACGAGTGCGCAACTATTTTAGCGCATCACCCGCCACAGCGGGGACTGCACTGTACGGGGTCAGGGTCGCTGGCAGGCAAGTCGACGGCCGGCCGCCCTGGTGAACTCGCTCGCACCGGCCACTAACGGGAATGTAGGTCACCACGCGCCAAAACGCTCGTCAAAAAAGTATTATTTTTTATTAGCAAGCAAGAGGAATCATTTCCTTCGTTGGGAAATATTGTTGGGACAGATATACAAACACACCACAATATTAGATATTAGAACCTTTGGCAATATATTATTTCGGTCACTCTAAGCTTGGCTTATTTCATCATGACAGCAGGCACGAAGCTGTCCAAAGTGCGGAACAGGTACTCGAAGCCGAAAGGCAGATCCATGTGATCGTTGGAACCGTCAGCAAGCTGGAAGAAGTTTCTAATCCCAGCCTCAAGCTTGTTCACGTAGTGGATAAGCGTGTGGGGTGGGACAGCGACGAGGAGCGGACGACGTTATGGCACGACGCGAGCAGATCGTTGACGATGATATCGCCATTGGCGGTCATCGGCGAGAACGCACCGATCTCTTTGACCACCATGATGTCTGTGATGACTACCTTGTCGAGGTCTGCAATCAGAAGAGGATTACCCTACAGGTCTTCGACCCCGTTGGGGATAAGCCTACCTGTGGTGTTAGTTCGCTTGTACAGGCAATCGCCAACACGCAATTTCTCAGCGTGGATCATCTCCGCGTTGAATTGAGGGTTTTCGCACACAGTTCTGTAGATAAAGTGCTGTGGAGTGAGCTTCAGAACATCCTCTTCATGAGTGTAAATCTTGATAAAGCTGGTTTCGACGTCGGGAAGACGATGCAGGAATGACATAACGGGCGAATATCGCGGCTAGAAAAACAGTTTTTTTTTCGTCTTTTTGCTGGCGGAATTACCATATCTCCATCAATGGATAGCACCATATCGCCGATCTTAATCTCATCCATCGTCTTGAATCCTTCGGGTGTTTGCACAACAGTATCCTTTGAGAAACAGGCAGGAACACCACCAGCAACAGGGTAGTAGTAACCAGCAGACTGCACGGGAACGACAGCTTCTCCAACCTGGACAACTTGGTCATTTCCGTTGTCTCCCTGTTCCTGGACGTCGACGACTTTTTCCAAAATGCGAGAAATTTCTTGCTGAGACTCAATGGCAACCTCGTTCTCTTCTTCTGGAGGGTCGGGCAAGCAGTTCATGCGGTGTACGGTAAGTTCATAGGCGACCCTTAAAGAAGAAGAAACAATTTAGGGCTGTCGTTACGTAATCGCGCTCGCTTACGATCCATCTTGTCCGCTGACTTTTCGAACGTTCGAAATGAGGTCGAATCCAGTTTGGCGACTGTCGCGGATTACCTCTCCACCGCTGTACACTTCTCCTGGGTGCACCACAGGGCGACCGACTTCCGTTGCAAATCGCATGCCGTCGTATTTGCAACATTGAACTCCAAGACTAAAAACAACGCGTCTTTGATTAGCTTAGTCAGCGTTACGGCTTAATTAGCACCTTCCGTCTGGTTGCTCTTGAATTCCGCCAACCCAGCTGTTGCTTCCGGGACACGAGGTACTGGAAAACGATGACGGGCATTGGGCTTGTTGGCTTGGAGCGTCGGAATAGCGAGATCGAGAACGGGTCATGTCTCCTTCGCGGAAGAATCCGTCTTCACCGTTGGGTCCGGCCTGAAAGTTTGTCCACATGTACGAGAAGTTATGAGAGTGCGATTGAAGCTCATGTGATTAATTTATAAATCTGTACTTTGTGTTTATAATGTGTTTTTGGATAATTATGATGGGAAAACAAGCATGAACACATTGTGTTTCCGTTATTTTCTAGTGAAGCAATTTTAAACACAAGTTTACTTAAATTTGTTGGTAACTTTAAGCTGTAAAAAATAAAACTTATGGCATCAAAAAAATTTTGAAAAAAAGCAAAACAAAATTTAAAAGAACGGACACAGACGATTCTATATGTAACAATCAATTGCATTTTAAAATTGCGCTTTTGGTTGCGCGGTTAGCATTGCCAAGTAACAGAGCAGAGGTCACAGGTTCAAACCACTCAACAAGCACCTAATTTTTGTTGAGCTTTGTATATTAGGTTTTTTTGTTAATTTTGTTAATTTTCATTAATTTTTTCGGTTTTAGTTAAGAAATAACTTACTGAAAACTGACTATCATGAAGAATAGAACGACCACCATTCTCAGCCCCGAAGCACGAAGGACTAGCACATCCCAACACAGGCTGACCGTTAGGAAGCACTTCAAAACGGAATGGGATTCCGGAGCCTCCACACGAGGCTCCCAATCCTTGCCCAAGAAGAGCGGTAACAGACAAAACAGTTAGAAACTTTTTCATGTTGGGTTGGCCTCGCCGGGGAAATAAGCACACCTCACTCTTCCCAAGGGTCTTAATAAGAGATTTGAGAGAGTTTTGTAATCAGTGCGATGGTGCAATCGGATCGTCGGGATGACCTGACTGGCAGCATCTTGGCCTACTTACCTTGTTTTCTCGGGATCAGGTTTAAATCTCTTTAAATGAAGGATGGATGAGTGTGGTGGATTTGAGAGGTTGCATTCTCTTTCTTGCGCTGTAACTGTGCGCCACCGACAGTGGAAAGTTTCTGGATCACCCCTCGTTCGGCCGCGCTCAAAAAGCGTTCGCGCTGAAATCAGTCGACAAGCGCGACACAGCCACTAATTGGCGTCGGTCTCGAGTCCTTCTTCGACCGCCGACTCTGTGTCGCCAGTGCAGTTCAGCAAAGAGACAGAGAAGTGTGAAAAAAGTTAGATTGCAACAAGTTCGCGCCGACTTGTTATTGGTATGCAAACTTAATTAAAGTCTGACGTCTGAACGAGCTGCCGCGACTTATGTCTGAGATTTGTCAAACAGAGCAGCAGCGAGTACTTGTGGAACAGGAAATTTGAAACACGACTAAGGAAAAAAGTTATGTCTTCTAATGATCTGTCTGTGGGGCCGATAAGCCCCGAGCGAGTCGACAATTTAGAAGCGGCTTGGTGCTCATACGGAAAATTATGTTTTTTCGTTTTTCTGTCTTGACTTACTTGGCCAGTCGACACAGACTACGTGATTTACCCTTCTAATTAACTTCTGCGTAAAGTGAGCGCGAATCACTCCGGCACTCCAAGTACATGCCTCTGTGGCCACACCCAAAGCGCGCATCAGGGGTCGCGCGAGCATTTAGAACGAACGGAACAAGAAACATTGTGTGTCCAATACGACTAGTACATTGAGGCTGCTACTGCCGTGTACGGCTCAGGGGCTTTTGAGCCCAATTGATAATGGCGGCGTTCCGGCGTCTTTTGGCCGTTTAATAAGTGACTGATGAACCGCGGCCGGCGGAACACCCACTTCGCCTTTCGACGACGACGTCACACAGGAGGTCTGCTCTGTACAACATTCTTTATTTAGCCTTTTCTATTTGTGCCTCTTGCGAAAAGAGACCTTTGGATTTTGGTCTTTTTTCAATCGTTTACAAGTACCTTGGTTCTTATGTTCTTATGGGAAAAAAATCGAAGCAAAACCTATTTATAAAGTGCAAAATGTTTGTTTTCCGTTCGCATGTGTCTTTTGCTCTTAATCCCCGCCCCTCACACGAGAAAGCTAAGGCTAGAAAGCCCATCTCGCTACTTCTACTACGTTGTTGTTTGTTTGTCTGTGACTTTAGGAGGATAAGTTTCTGCTAGTCACGCCTTCGAGAGAAAGAAGGCGCCGGTTTCGCTTCCAAACTTCCCTTTTTTCGCGCGTCATTAAGTACCTCTTTCATACCCACCACAACCAAACCGACACAACGCAAACGTTTTTGTGTTTTCTTCCTCCCGGCTATCTTTTACAATTCCCTCAACGCAAAGGCGACATCACTGCTTCTTTTCCCGCGTCTCCCTCTTTTTGGCCTATGAGACCAAAAAAGACGACTTCCTTCTTGTCCTTCTTCTCCATTCTACTCCTCGTTTTGCGCTCCGGATCGGCCTCTCCCTTTACTCTCCCCCGCTCGCACCCAAACCACCCCGCAAAGACTATTCTCTTCCGCAAAATCGCCCGCCATTGTTATGTCTAAAAGCGGCAAATCGTCCGCGTTTGTCTTTTATCCGATAAAACCGCTTCTCCGCGATAGTTTGCATTAATTAGGCGGCACAACTTTTGCTCTGTGCCTGCCTGTGACTGTGTGATAAGCACGCCTCTTAGGACAGAGCGCCATGCAAAGGGGCTCCCGAGAGGATCGGAGAAAGAGTGCGAGATTTGTCACTTTGCAGTTTTCATTGTGACATTTTATGGCGTCTCCACGCTTCGCTGCTCTTTAATACAAAATTGTGGATTAAAAATGGTCTTTTTCTGATAGTAGTCAAATTCTATTGGTACGAACTACTTAGTGACTCTTACCGGAGTCGAACCTGTGACCTTTTGTACCGTAATCCAACGCCCTAAGCACTAAACCTAACTAAAAAGCACTGGTCTTTTTGTATTTTTGCGTGCCTCTGAAGGCACTTGTAGTCTGCTCAAACCTGAAAACTGAAATTCAACCCTACCGATAATATCTGAAAGCAATGTCTTTCTAAATTTGAGATGTGTTTGTTTTCAACAGAAATATTATGTATGCGCATACGCCTCATCGCATGTTGTGGGTCTTGTCTGTGTGCACAGATGCTTTCTTCAAAGAGCCTCTCGTGATCACAACATTTTGAATACAAATTACAAAATTATGTCTCCGTCTCCCCTTTCGCTGCTTGACTGCGCGCGCGTGGCGTGGCCTGTGTGACCACTTATATCCGTTTTGAAATTTCCTTATTTATACGTGCGCTGCGTTTCAGCTCATGGTGAGATGCGAGGAAACGGATGGCTTCTTGCCGTCTTTGTGCAGATTATCTCAGGCCTTCTGCTGGTCAAAGTCTCGGCTCTTGTAAATCCGTCCGCCACGATCAGTTCACCTTGTCGGACACCGACACCAGTTGACGCGTCATTTCCGATATTTTGTCAGTTCAATTATCACAATGTGCCTTATGTCTGCGATCCAGCGGGTATATTTTCAAGAACCGAGCTTGAAATGCTTGATAGGAACGTGTTCGCACCTGCAAATCTGACTGGCTGTTTTTGCAATAAGAAATGCAATGATGGGCCTGATGCGGAGTGGCATGGAGCTCCTGGCTTCACTGCGCCCAAGAATGATCGACTCAGGGTGGCTATTGTAACAGTTCCATCTACAAGCATAAATAGGTAAGTGCTTTATAACAAAAGAAATTGCAAAAACTTACTTCAAAAAGTGTTTTGCTCTAAGCTGGGTTCAAACCCATGACCTTTTGTATGACAGTCAGGCACGTTAACCGTTGCTCTATTTAACACAATCTTGTAACGCTGTTCTGAAACGCATATAAACCGTCTTTCGCTTGTAAAAGTGTTTTTCACAACGCATTGTTTTTCACTTAACACCCAGACGATCACTTCATCCAAATTAATGCCTTCACCCTTAAATCTAAACTCAAGGGCTTTTATTCCACTGTGATATTTACTTCATTCTAAAATTACCGTCGTTATTGTTGTTCACCCATTATCAATTAATTCCTGACATACATGTTCGCGTGTCTATTCGACGTAAGCAACCGCGGAAAGGAAACATCAACATAGAGAAGAGCGAAGCGCATAGTTAAATTGAGCAGCGAATACCGTGATGTGCCACCAAAAAACAAGCTTTTTGCGTGATACTTGAGTCCCAGCTCTGGCTGCGACTCATCCCCTCATGAACTGTTAGCAGCAGCTACCGTATACTAAAGAAAATAGGAATAAGATACTTTACGTTTGACGTCACATTGCAGATGAGCAGCAGAAGACGTGTCAGGTGCAAGAGCATTTTTTTGTGTGTGCTCCATTGCAATCTCATAAATTTAACGTCTCGTCTGGAAATGACTTTTTGTGCACTATTAGGAATGGATCTTGCAGAAGACAAGGTCAAAGATATCACAGAAAAGACTATTTGACTCAACCAACTCAGGCCGGCAGCAATTTTGTTAATGAGAGCATTCGGTCTAATAGGTCGCTTTTTTGTCATTCTCGTTGTTGTCGTTTGCGTAAGCGAAAGTAAATGGAAAGCAGGAGACCTTGGGTAGAAAAGAAAGAGACCTTTGGCTCAGGAGTTAAAATTAATCTCTTTGTGAATGGAGCAACATGAAGGCGTTATGTCTGGCTTTAATTCCGTGTCTATTAATAGGCAACAGACATTGAATTTGTAAACTTAAGAAACTGTTAAATTTGAAATCTTGTGTTAGCTACAGAGGAACGTCACTCATAGAATCCGAGCCTGAACCTCGGCCTCGTCTTGCTTACAAATTTTTTCCGCTTCTCATTTAGCTAATGAGTGCTCTTCTCTGTCCGGCCGCCATCAAAACACTCAATGTTCCATTCAATTTGCAACCTGCTTCAGCAAAAAAACACGCTGTTTTTTTCGATCGTCTGGAAACACCAAATTTTCTTAAACTTTTTTTGGTTTTGTGAAGTTTCAATTGATATTGATAGTCTTGTCAGAGCGGGGAAAACAAGCTACAACTGCCTTTGGGGTCAATTTTTTATTAGTTGGCTGCTTTGTGCCTGCCGCTGAGACCAGTCAATGAATTTGCTGCAGTGGCCCTTTGCTCGAGTACATATAAATCTTTGGCCGAAAAAGCATAAATTACTAGAAAAAACTGAGAAAACACTTTAAAACGTACTTCAAAATTATTGAGCTCGGGACGCATTCAAACATGCGGCGTTTTGTTCCATAGTTTAATGCACTATCCATTGCACTCTTTTGCAGAATTCGGCCTTACCCTGAAGCACTTAGCGCTACATGCAAGATGAGACAAATTAGAATATGTAATCGCTGTAATGCGATTGAAGCAACATTTTTTTTGCCGGAAAGATCAAAAAGCAAATGTGGGCACTTGACGCAATGTGTGGGCTCCCGAAGACGCTCCTTAATTGAGGGTCATTTAATCTGTTTAATTTTCAAGACAAAAAACTGCAAGATCAAAATTGTAAATCTTTCAGCATTGGCTCCTGTGACGTAGGCATGAAGTACGTCCGACCGCTGACGCTTCACAATGCAGCGCTAATCTACACAGAGCTTTTAGCGACAAGATGGATGGATTACTGCAAAGCCGATTTGATGATGGTGTACATACAGAGCTGGAACCCGGAAAGGATAAGAAAGCCGTTTATAGTTCCTCTTTACAGGTAAAAACTACATTGCAACATCATTTCTAGTATGTGGGTCTCACCTTTGTCATACAAGTTACATTTGTCAAGATAACTACAGATAGACTTTTTCACACGTTTTTAGTGGGTTCGATATGTGCAAACCTATGTGTAATGGCTATGTCCTTGACAAAGAGATGGCATGTTACAAGTCAGATGTGAATGGTTTTTGTCAATTCTACTTTCAAATGCGTTTTACATTGACCTTTGCTAGCCTACAGATTCAGCATCCATACTAACAAAAACGAAATTTTCAGTAATTGTATTAGGTAAAATTGAAACAAAACGTGAAACCTTTAAAACAAAAACATTAGAGGCTGTGGGAATTCGAACCCACTCCGTTCTGTGTGAGAAGCAAGCATGTTAACCATTAGGCCATAAAATGAAGTTGGAATAAGATTAAATTTTAATATTGTAAAGTTGTTTTTAGGTATCGTCTCGAGCATCTGAGCCAATTTTCTCGGCCTGAAAGCGTCTCTCGTCACGCGTCGCCTTATGATGTCCTAGTGTCTGAGTTGAAGTCTGCAACTCAGATAATCCGATCTGGTGCAGTCGAAGATGTAGCGACAATTCCTGTATGGGCTTGGGCTACAGGAGGATGTCTTCTGTTTTTAATGATTGCTGCCTTGTACATAGGCAACTGTCTATCGAGAAGGATCGGCAATCGCTACCAGGTAGTTTGTACTTTTTCCAATTAAAATTCAACATTTCTTAAAGCTTTTTTACATGGTTTTAAAGTCACAAGCTTTTTTCAAACTGCGTTTTTGAGAAAACCACCAATAAATATCATCCAATTGATAAATTGCGCTTTTTGCGACTTGCCCGTCCAATACCTAATCTCGCAAACAATGCCCGCAAACGAACTTTTTTCTTTTATTGTTTCGCGCTCTGTTGCGAACGAGACGAATGAGGACGAGCTGCGCGCGAGAGGCGCGAAATGTCAGCCGAGAAACACTCAAGGAAAGACCATCTTTCTTGTTTCCTCCAAATGCCTTGCACTATTAAGACTTGAACAAAAGACATTAATTGAAACACGTCAATCGGTTTGCGACATCTTTGGGGAATTTTTCTTTGATTCGGGGTAGCAACTTTTAATGGTAAGGATCTTGACTTTGGAATTTATAACCGCAACTAATATCTTCATAGCCGTGTGTCATCTGGGAATAAAACACTTTGACACTACGAGGAAACAAGCGAATTGAAAAGAGCTTTTGAATTTCGGTCTTAAAGCGTCACTCAAAAGATTTATTAGTGGTGGTTCCGGACAAGGACAATGACCTTGCAGAATTTATGGGGCCAGCCATCAATCTCTTGTCTTTGTTCAACTTAAAATACACTTTTTTATGTTATTCAAAAAACGCTCATCAACATCACAACGCTTTTTTAATATTTGCAAATTTTTTAAGCACAAACTGCAACGTCTACTTTGTGGAAGAGCAAAATTTATTACCAGTGTTTGCAAACAAAGTCTTCAAAAGAAACAGAACGCTGACCTTAAAATATCCTAGTGATCAATATAAAAGACGTCATTAATATTAAATAAGACCGAGTACTTGCATCGGATGCAGGATAGTTTAGCCTCATTTGCGAACGTGGTTTTACGTATGAAAATCGTAAATTAAATTTCAGGGATTATGGCGGTGACTACGTACGTTTAAGCCGATCACAAGAGAGAAACATCGTATGAACACAAATTGACGGTTTTTGGTATTAGGGATTTTCTACAAACTTTTCCTTAACATCTTTTGAATTTTCGAGTTAAATATGAGCATTATTCATGTAAACACACAAAGCGCCGCAATTTGCCTTCCCAATTGCTCTCAATTGGCATATTTTTTACCAAGACAAATAGGCAATTCCGAAAACATATCGACCTTCTTATGTATTCCCATAAGCCATAATGTCAGTTGCGCTCCTTTGCGCCATTTGAAAAACATCTTCTGATGCTCATGTTTTTTTCAGCTTCAACAAAAGTCGTCTTTAACGTCGATGCGCATGGCAAATGACCGATGGCGAGCGGGTTTCGGCGGCGGCCTGATGACCCAAGGGAATCCAACCATGAAGAGCTCGATGATGTTCAAACAGTTCAACCGCCGCAGTCGGCATAATCCCGCGGTGCAGAAAATTTAGAGAAAAATTTTGCTGCACATGTGATGATGGAATCTTGCCTGTTTGTTTTGTTAATGGCTTTAATGAGCGAAATAGGTGTATAAAGAATTTATAGGCAAACTTTAATGGGTTCTCGACGGCCAGACAACCATGTTGTCAGATTCGTAAATGAGCCAAGACACCAATTTTTCAAATTGGAAAACAGACAAACAAACGAGTGATTGGAAACTCAATTCAGGAAATTTATGTGACACTGTAAAACACACTTTGATTATAACGCGATGTGATATCGTCCCCAAGTGTGATTTTATGGTGTACTGGTTATCACTTCTGTCTAACACACAGAAGGCCGGCGGTTTGAGCCCACTCAAGACAAAACATTTCTTTGCTGTGTAAAAAAACTAATTATTTCAGAAAATATTGAAAAACGTTATTTTTCTGTTTTTAAAAGGTTTAAAAAATTTTCAAGTTAATGCAAAACCAAGAGGAACTGAACTTATGAAATTTACCTGAAGGCTACTTTGGTTATATCATGGGTCATCGTTACTTAAACCATTGTGTAGTGGTTATCAGATATGTCTCACACAGATGGCCGGCGGTTCGAGCCCGCCCAAGTTTGTAAAAATTAATTATTCTGGTTTTAGAGTAAAGAGGCAATGTTTGATCAACCTTGGTCTCGGTTTGACATTTACTTGTTTAAAATGAAATTAACATTGCGAATCCAAACATAGCCGTAATTAACAAAATACCAACGCATAAACACATTTGTTGCATTAAAAACTTCGACAACCTATAAACAGCTGAGTCTTCTGCTTGACAATTTGATTTTAAGTCTTTGAGCGAGCGACAGTGAACACATTGTTGGTTGGTACAGTTGACGTCGGTTTGCGTAGCATATTGAAATATATGATGGTGGATATAAAAGTACCCGTGAAAGATCCCAGTCTACTATAGGGACCAATGTAATGCGAGAGGGTGAGGCCAGTGGCTTTGTTAACAGAAATGTCGACTATAGCCGGAATAAAGTCTAGAATGAGACTGAACAGG
This sequence comes from Steinernema carpocapsae, assembly GCA_000757645.3. Taxonomy (NCBI): domain Eukaryota; kingdom Metazoa; phylum Nematoda; class Chromadorea; order Rhabditida; family Steinernematidae; genus Steinernema; species Steinernema carpocapsae. The sequence goes on from CM016762.1 coordinate 874,578, forward strand.
AACGAGTAGAGGACGACAATGTTGCTCTGAAACAGGTACATAAACATTAATGTTTTTGAATTAGTATTCGAAAGTTAAAGAAGGTATGACAGATGTCTTTTGTCAGAAATCGAGTACGTCACTAAAAAGTCAAAAACTATGTTTTCAGACGTACTCAGATTTGAACAAAGAAATGATATTGTTGATGCTTACCATTTTCTGTTTTTTATTTGAAGAATTAGACGCAGACGTGAAATTTCCAACTTTTGCGTTACGTATAGCGTTGCGGTATCTTTTCAACGAAAAGACAAAAACAAATCCCACAATGAATGCAGTTAACAAAAGCCAGAGCCATTTTGACGTAAATAAAATACCCATTTTTGAAGTTATCAATGGAACAGTTGATTGCCCAGCATCCTAAATAAATTCAATTATTAGTCACTTGTACAGCATCAAACATCTACCGTCTTTGGTCTGTTCAACGATTGGTGTTTGAAACGCTAGTAGGATCATTGGGACATAGAGGAATGGACCAACAGCAAATGACAGAAGCACTATCCATTTATGGCGTTTCGCACTAAACCATAGAGCTAGATTTAAGGTGAGGATGCGTTCCATGAGAAGGAAGAAGGTGGTGACTTGGAATTGCATGATTGCCATATGGGAGATTAGCCCGGTGTAGAAAATTATGACGCCGTTGTATTAGGATCTAAAGTACAGGTTTTTAAACATAATTTTTTTACAGACAACTTTTTTTAATTAAAATTTTTTTTTCAATTATTTAATTAGTTGTTGCGTTGATCAAAATTGACCTTAGTTTTTTTCAAAAAAGCTCTTGGTGCTAATCCATTTTGCAAAATTAGGTTTTGCTACTTTAGTAAAAATGCAAATAGAAACTGGCAAAACCGACTCTTTCTGTCTAAAAAACCGTAAGACAAACGTTTTGTTTCAGTTTCTTGTTTTCGACCATAAGAAAAATCGAATTTTTTTGAAGTGTAATTCAGACGTTTTCAAGTTTACTGTAATAATTTGGTTATCGGCTTTAGACAAACGTTTTTTTGTCAAAAGTCCATAAAAACATAAACACTAAGTCGCGTTCAACTTTTTAAGGGAAAGAACTTTTTTCAGCCCTTAGTTTTTTTGCTTATTAGCCATATTTGCTCTAATCTCATTTTTCATTTTTTAGCTGTGTGAGCTTTCTCGCATCTGCAACTTACTCCTCTTCCTCCAGTAACCCATCATGTAAATCACATTCGGCATAGAAACGACGTTCTGGAACAGGATAACACATAGGTACGTTGTAAGCATGTGCGATAACGACTGTTTGTTGATCAGCTGGTTCCTGATCACCAGCGCACATAAAACACTTGAACCGCTCAGCAGGAAGAACATAGCGATATATTCGGCTAAGGCAACGTACGCCTGTGTTGTGGATAGAACCATTTGTTCTCCGGGAGACGACGGGGGCGCCACAAAGACCAGTTTAGCAATAATCTACAAACACGCTTTTGTTCAATGAGAGAAACTGCGAATAGCTGAACTTTGACGCGGCTTATGACCCCACCAATACACACGTCAGAGAAGGTTTTTTTGAAAAGATTGGAAGTAACTTCGTGGTTTGTTCGTTGCAAAGAAGGATTTGCAGAAGAAGACAAGGATGTCGTTCGAGAGACTTGTTTTCCTGGATGCTGCAATTATCCAGCAGAGTAACCCTAAGGCCAATCCTCCTTTACAAGCAGATCCTATCGATTCGATCAAAAGCAGAAGAGAGCTAATTGCAGTAGGAAAACAAGTCAACACGATCTGGGGGATATAAATGGAGCTCATCGGAAGAAGCAAAACGCTTCGCCGACTTTCTCTCCTCGACCGGCTTCCCAAAAAACTCTCTAAGCCGTCGTCACATTGTGCGCGTTATTTCTTTTTAATCGCTGAGGTGATTAAATGATTTTCCTTAATTGAATCTGTTTAGATGACTGGACCTCTTAGATCGCTAACGACATTCTGGCTCACCGTAATTGCTTATGGCTCAATAACGACAGCAAGCCCTTGTAGCCGAATGACGCGTTGCGCTGTGGCTAAATGCCTTCCCAAAGGTTTTACAAAAAATTGTAAACGTAAATTAAAAAATTAGTTTAAGACGTCTTGAATAGAGGTGAAGCGATGGGTCTCACTATGGGTGACATGTTCGCTCATCTCGTGGAAAGTTTTGATCTCGTTTGTGTGGCTACAAAGTGCACGGAAGAGTGTAAGCTATGCGACCAGTGCGAGTACGCTTTACAACAGATGGCAGCTTTAATCAATGGGGAAGAGACTGGTAAAACGTAAACTCTAATCTACAAATGCGTGATAATGGCTTTTTAGGTGGCCTGTGCCCAAAGCTAGAAACGTGCTCAGCGAATTGCCTGAAATCCGACCTAGACCGAGCACTTTACTGCATTGGCAAGAAATGCAACATTCATTGCTACGACGGCGACTGCCCGTCGTGTGTGGGCGTCGCACGACGCATGTTTATGCAGGTTTGCCGTGAAAATAATATGCCAGCGATGGCGTCTATTCGGTTCGACGGAAATTGCACGATGTTGTTTAGGGAAATGTCTCATAGCTATGTGACCAGTAGGACGGCATAGGGATGTGTGTATGCTACGCAAGTACAAAGAGTTGTGTTGCAAAGTTATGAAATAAATGTTTTTTTGGTTTTACAACTTCCTGCACCAACTTCCAAAAGTTGCAAAATAGGAAACAAAACTGCCACTGTTTGAAATACTGAAAAAAAGAGAATTAGGAAGCGCTTAATTAATTGGAAGCGACAGGGTATCCGAACGCAGTGTGGGTTATTGCTATTGTGAACAGCGTTTGTAATAATTAGATTTTCACAAAATTCAAAATTGAATCTTAAAATAAAAACACGACTTAAAATGAAACCTACCGAACCTATCAATACGCGTAGCAATAATTTTGTCCTGAGCTGAACCTTGTCAAAAAAACTTAGTTGACCTTATTGTTTTGTTTTGCATACTTCGAATTAACAAATTGAAGTGAGCGGACAACAAAAACCGTTAAAAAAACTGTAATAGTTCAATACAGGTCGTTCAAATTAGACAAGTGCAACCAAAACTTTGCTTCAATTCCAAGAACCTCAAAAGCAATATAAAAAAATTGTTTACAACGCACTTTATTCAAAATTCAAATTACGTAAGATTCTAACTGTTTTTTTTTTGTCAAAAACACCTTGTATTTACAAATTTTAATAAGGTGTCAATCGGTCATTTATGCTTTTTTACATTTGGGACAAATAATAATTTTAGCAAAGTTGCCAATACGTCAATGAGAATAAGAAAATGAAAGAATCAATTAGTTACAATTACCATTCAAAGTTAATGCTTGGCTTATTTTTAACACAGAATTAAAACTGGATCAGAACCGGAAATGCCGCCACTAGCAGTGAAATAACAAAGTTCTGCTTCGTTGCACGCTATAAAAGCGGTGCGTGCTAATATTAATTAAAAAATAACTAATTACAAGATGAAAACAAAAATAACGAGGGTTTTGTAAGCCACTCTTTTAAGCGAACAAGTCTAGAAACGATCCAACTGCTCATTGTCAGAAAACTGAGCCAACCAACTCAAAACCATACGTTCGTCGTGTCGTCCTTACCAAGTCCTAATTCACGCTAGCACTATAAAGACATTTAAACTACTTGCACTATGAAGACAATTAAACCCGGAAATTGTACAACAATTAAACACCAAATGACCACTTTTAACGTTAGTTCTGCTCGACCATTTTTTTCGATAGTATAAAATTATTGAAAACAAGGACAACGAAGTCGGAGCAGTGACGACAAACTAATTGAAACAAGGACAACGAAGTCGGAGCAGTGACGACAAACTAATTGCAAACGTTGAAAATGGGGAAAATGACAGGAAAAGAGTCTTTGGGCAATTATTTAGCTTAGACGATCATTTGCATCTGTAACTATTTCCGTTTTTTGGAACTAAATAGTAATTTAAGGATAAAACAAGCAGTCGTTTAAGAGGTTGTATAAACTGTTCCGCCAATTATACAATTTTAATCGCAGTATAATCGCAAGACAGAAGCCATCTTATCCAAAGTTTGCATTTTAGGTGAGTCAGAACAGTTAAAATTTTGAACTATAAGTTAATTTTTTTAACAAAGTTTTGTTTAGATAACATAACTTGTTGTCGGAGAGCAGTAAATAGGTGTCCAACGTTGTGCCTTAAATTAAGGTAGGTTAAGTGGAAGTAATTGTTATTCGACAAACTTACAATATGAGTTGTTTTACATCCTTTATTATGACTTCGAGATAAAAAGCATTTTCACTTCAAACTAAAAAAGCCATTTTTATTTGACCTAAAAGCTCTTGCGCGTTTTTCTGCGCAAGCTTAATTTTTGAATTTGTTGTACGGCTTTCGATTTTTGATTACGCGCATACTGGTTGTGAGCGAGACTTTGTTAACGAGTGCCGCGCCAAAAAGCAGACCGCAGTCATGGTATAGCCAAGTTAATAAATTTGCTTACAAACGCCCGTACGTTGTGTTGGTTAGTGCCACGGACTACCGCACAGAAGGTCATAGTTTCCAGTACCGGTGGCGGCTTTTCGAGTCTCGGTTATCAAAAAATGCGCACAGCTTTCTGTTATTACAGAGGGAGTTTACTAGTTTTTCGGAAAATGTATTTGGATGTGATTATAGTCGCAAACCATAATTTCTGAACAGGTTTAGTTTATGTTCAGCTCTAAACATGTTTATGTACAAAGCGACTTTTGTAGCAGCAATTGATGTTTTTGAGTTCACTTTTGCTCGCCATTTATTTTGAAGTTTTCTTTCACTTTTTTCCTTTGTCCTTTCATCGTTTAAATGGATGTATTTGGTTACTGATCTCTACGATTTGTATGTTCATAAAAACAACATCATAGACGTCATTTTTCAGTTTTGTACTACTGCATCCGTGTTCCATAATATTTTTCTTTTTTTAGAATCAAGTTTTGCCTAACAGCACCTATCGATTCACTAGTCGTCAATTCAGACACGACGTAAGGTGTATATCAAAAACAACGTTTATTGACCCCTGAGACTTTTAAGGCAGCGCGCAAAACGACAGCAGTGGTTCGACTGGTTTGGATGAACTGTAACGATATCACTGGCATTTATCTCGACTGCCTCAGACCTATCGAAAACGTGTTTTCATTTGCCAACACAATAAGTTCATTCTCTTTTATTGATAACCCACTTTTGTACATTGTCCTATCTTGGTCAAGGCTATTTGTTAGTTTTGAAAACTACTTCTGTCTTTATAGTAGCATTAGTGAACATGGTCAAATGACCGAGTTGCACTTTAATCGCAATTTTCCGGCCTTATAATACCTAAGTGCTCACGTTTGTCTAATAACAGGGCTTTTCACTATCAATGTTTTGTACGCACGTGAAAATCGAAATATAACGTTTTAGGTGATACAAATGAGATTGGTCGCAATACTTCTCATTTTCATGTTCTGCTTATTATCTGCGTCCGATGAAAACTTGAAATTGCCACCTGTAAAGTTTACAGTTAAGAAACCGTAAGCCAAATTATCCGTTTAGTTTATGCTTGACATGTTTTTTAGATCTCGCATCTCGCGAAAGGAGAGACTCGGCCAACCAAATGGATGTCGAATGGAGTGGTCTTCGTTGTACTGATATAGATGCAGTTTCTCTCGGTTGTTTACTCTCCTTAAAATAAAGTTGTTAGTTAACAACGTGCAAGTTTAAGTGAAACTCGGTCGAGAACACTGCATTCGATTTATTTTAAATAACAACCTTATTTTAACGCGAGTAAACAACCTAGAGAAACTGCATCTATATTAGTACAACGAAGACCACTCCATTCGAGATCCATTTGGTTGGCCATAGTAGAACGCTTTTACTCAAATACATTCTACGTGTATTGTGATGGTTTCGACGGTTTTTGACAATTCAGCCTAGCGTGAGAAAGAAGCCTTAACGCGAAATATTATGTTTTCAGTAATACAAACCTCCAGACTAAGTGGTTAACGAGAAGCGCGTTTAACAACAGCCAAGAACAGACAAAATTGCACAACTGTAAACAATTCCATTTTCCTGATATGTCAGCCTCACTCTAACAGTAAAAAACAAAAGTTGCAACAGTTTGAGAAGCCTTCGGCTATCTAAATGCAGGTTGTTTGGTTTTCTAAGAACGGAACTGCTAAAAGTGTTCCGCCAAATAGAATCTGAAATTTGGCAGGCGGGTTGGCCTAGGGCTAGGGAAACGATTTTCCAAAATATTTTTTGCCAACTCGCCAAAAAACCAGAGAAAATTAGACCATTAAATAGCTCCAGAACATTTATAGTTCTAGTGCTATCAAACGTACAATTGCGTGCTATAACTCATTTTATTTGTTTCGGCATAACAAGAAAAATGACTTTTTGTTTGCATTTGTACCTAACGTATATCTTTGCAAGTGCCGCAAGTTCTATACTGGAGCTAATTAAAAGTCTAAAAGTCTAAAAATGTGATTTTCCTTGGAATTTTGGCGAGTTAGCAAAAAATATTTTGAAAATCGTCTTCCCAGCCCTAGACCAACCCGCCTAACTAATTTCAGATTCTCACTCGTGGGACGCAGTTTCCGTATTACTGAAGATATTTTCAATGAGGCCTTGGACGGTGACTTAAAAGACACTTAAAGGATTTTCAGATTTTTAGGGCATTCAACGCGTTGCAACACGTTCTTGCAAATTTTGTCAGTTTATATGTTAACCTTGTAAGCATTCAAATAACAAATAACAACCAACAATTTCTTTAAAATATTTTTAAAAGATTTTGCAGATCAAAGTTGCGTTTTCTAAATTAACCTTTTTTGTTTAACAAATAGCAGCCCGAAAAATCGTTGAAAGACATGTAATATCAATATCTCAATCGCGTATATATTGGCAAGAGGAAATTGACGGTAGTCGCGCCGTCTCGCGCGATAATAGAATTGGCTTGAGAGAATTGGCGCATATCCCATTTATTCCAAGAGTTGTTCCAGCGATGAGGTTATTCGTTCTCCTTATATTGATTGTCCCCGCAAGGGGGAATCCCAATATGAATCGGTTATTTGAAGATCTCCTGAGGCAGTATAACAAGCTTGCACGTCCTGTAAAAGCTCCTAATGACACTGTGAAGATTCAGTTCAAGTTTAAGCTGTTGCAGCTATTAGATGTCCACGAGAAGGAGCAAGTTATAACCACAAATGGATGGCTGGTGCATGTAAGAAGCTTCTATATTGTCACTGTTCAAACTTGTCGTTTCAGAAATGGCACGATTATCGATTATCTTGGAATCCTAAAGAATATGGTAATATCACTCTTATGCATATTCCAAGCGAGCTACTCTGGCTGCCTGACATTATATTATACAACAAGTAAGCATTGAATATCGCAATTTTTTGTTAATTTATTTGGTTTAGTGCTCATGGAAGTCCAGCAGTGACTACGCAAATCAAAGTGGACGTTCACTTCAATGGCGATGTGGTGAGTTGTTTACATGTTTATAATATGTCGAATTGTGTTTTCAGCTTTGGGAGCCTCCGGTTATCTACAACTCTCTGTGCAAAATTGATATTGAGTGGTTTCCTTATGATGAGCAGTACTGCGATATGAAGTTTGGAAGTTGGACTTTTGGAGGGGATGATTTGGACCTCGTTCATGTGAGTTAAAAGTATTTTTAAATTTTGAAAGTTGCTTATTAATTTCGAATTATTAAGGCCATTTAAGTTGAGGTGACGTAACACAATTAACTACAAGAGACGGCATATAAGTAAATTTTGATTCGGGGTCACTTTGCATAGAATGGGTCTGTTGAGAAGTGATGACACCACCCACAAAACATAAACGTCTTGTGTTGTCCTAGCGGTATCTTTAATTAAACTTTTGAATAAGTTTAAATTCAATTTTGTTCATTTCTTCAGTTCAAATCATACTGAGCCATTGCTGTTTCAAATCGGTTTAAATGAGTGGGAGTAAAATGTGAGCCCTTTGTCATTATTTCTCATCGAACCGAATAGATGACATTTGAAAAGTGGCCATACAAAATTCTGCCCATTTTCTTTCTAGATAAGGAACTATGTTATTTTAAATCTTTTTAGCCAGTAACTGACGTTGTCATCAAAGAACTCAAAAACAACGAACCTGTTTGGAAAGTCGTGCTTGGTATTGACATTAGCGAATATCAAGAATCCGTTGAGTGGGATTTACTGTCCGTGGTTGGTACAAGACATGAGAAACGATATCCTTGCTGTGACTACCCGTATGTTCAAAAAATGTCAATTACGTCATTACTTTGATTGTAGAAGTATTGACATAACCTATTACCTGAACATCCGTCGCAAAAAGCTATTTTACACTATCAACTTAATGACTCCTTGTGTGGGTATCGCTGCCCTGACCGCATTTGTGTTTTATCTGCCAGCTGAGAGTCACAATAAGATTCAGCTCTGCATATCGGTTCTTGTCGCATTGACTGTGTTTTTCCTACTTCTGGTAAGCCATACTTCTATTTCTCGTAAAATTTAACATTTTCAGATTGAAATTATACCCCCCACAAGCTTGGTGACTCCGCTGATAGGCAAATATCTCATTTTCACCATGATTCTTGTCACTTTCTCTATTGCAACAACAGTCATCGTTCAAGGAGTTCATTATGGAGACGACCAGCCTATGTCCAAGCTAACCAGGAAGATTTTTATCAAGTTTTTAGGACGGTATTTGCTAATTTACAGAGGTCCTGGAATGCCAAAGTTCAGAAGAGCCGCTCGTTATCAGGTGCGTGCTGTAGTTATTCCTTAGCACATTTTGGCCTCTTAAACTAAGTTGTTTGACTCAAAGTCAAACGTGAATTTTAGAAATTGGTTATTAATTAATTTTCCGCTTTTCACAGGTTTGAATCCTCTTTTGGCCACGTAGAAAAATGTTTTTTGAAGTTTTCAGTATTTTTAATATGTTTTTTTAGAAGAAGCGCAACCGCTTGCCGAATGCTTTTGAAGTACTGGATCGTCACCTTAAATCGCCACCGACAAAACGCCAAAAAATTGAGATGGAAGAGAAAAAACGTATTTTAGAAGCTGGTCCTACTATGATGCTGATAAGAAGCCTGACGCAGGGCGCTAGTCTCCCTCTCCTGCAGAAAGAAAATTTGCGCAATGAAGCGAACGAAGAGAACAAGTCGCTTGTCAGCAAAGCGATAGAACAGGCCGGCAGCAACATTCACTAACATCGCGAGGACCTTAAGGGCGCAAAGAAAACGGGAAAACCTGCAAGCCGATTGGAAGTTTGTCGCCATGGTCATGGATAGAATTTTGCTTGTCATTTTCACTATAACGTCGGTGATTGGAACTTTGATGGCTCTGCTGTCAGCACCTAGTATAGGGGACACTAGACAACCCATTGGAACGTTCCACTTTGATAATGCTATGAAGATAAAGTTTTGACTGGTTTCAAATAAATTTTTGGTCTGTTTTGCTTTTGAGAGTGTCTGTGCGGTGTTTAAAAATTAAAGGATTGCACAGGGATTTGAACCCGTGACCTTTTGTGTGTCAGCTCCCCATACTAACCAGTACTCTACATAATGCAATATGAGTGACGATGCGCAAAAGTGTTTGTGTTCAATAGAGATACGTTTTTTATTCGCATGAAATTGTTTCTGGTTACAAACGTATTATATCTGCAGCGTGTTGTCATCAGCACAATCCATAAAAAGTCCGTTGAGTCCAGAACACCGCCAAGCTTCCAAGAATGGAGACATATTCGGCTCTCGTTCACTAAATACCATTACAAATTTTTTTTTCGAATTTGTTTGGATAACTTACACCGTTTGCCGAGATCCAAGCACCGATACATCTTCCAAAGGTGAAGCACAACAAAAGCAGATTAAAAGTAGAAAAGTCAGCACAAAAGCAGCAGTCATCATTTCACCTAACAGTATCTGATACTATCTGATCAACCTGGTCGTCAAAACATTCAAAACCGGTTGACAGCCATTGTTTGATGTGTTTTTGATTAATAAGTTTACTGCATGTTCTTGTGAAGGGCGTCTGTGCAAAAGTTGGATTTGCGAAAAGATAAAGTTTATTATTCAAAACAAATACATGAGACATCATAAAATAGCGTCGGACAAAGTATAAGAATTGAAGAGTTTATCAAATAAAAGCATCATTTTCCCGAGCAGTCCAAAAACATTCCGTTATAACCAGTGCATAGGTACTCCGAGAAGTGAAGGTCGCCGGTCCAATCTTGCATTAAACGGTGCCTAAAATCAAGTCAGTGGCCTTCAATCTAAAGCTGCTTTATCTTACGCTCTGCTGAAGAATGTGGAAAGGTCTGCATTGTTAGCTTGAATGGCAAAAAGCATAAGACTAACTGAAAGGCGAAGAAATAAAACAGTCAGACGCATCTTTGATTTCATTACGCAAGTACATCGGCTTTTTATACACCGAAGACAATCACGCTTGTGTTAAATTACGTCATTTTCCAAGTTGCACAACGTTGCACACAGGGTTGACAATCACTATAATCTCAAAACGCATTTTCAGACATCTTGCAACTACGTTTGCTTGTCATACGAATTCTCTAAAATTTTAATTCCACACAAGTAACCTTGTTTAGAAAACGTGTCTTCATTACTTTGAATTTTTAAACTATTTTAACATTTTTTTAGAGTGGTTACTTTAAACCTACCGTCAATTTGAACCCTTGCAGTGTGGCTTTTAAATGATTTCAATTTTTGCTTTTTTCTGTTTTTTGGAAGACTTACAGGGTGGACCAAACATTTTTTCGACCAGACACCAATTGGTTCTTTTGGCCCACCCTGTACACGCGCTTACCGCGTTTCAGTTCTGTAAAACCGGCAGTGGGTTTCGATATTTTTTTTCATAAACATAGTGTTAAGGTGGAAAAGTTTTGTTTCTGTTGTGTTCCACGTTTAATCTTTGTTTTGTGCGCAGTTATAAAACTCACTCAACCGTATGATTGTGTTCTGACTTAATTTGCACTTAACCTAAAGAACAGATTCACGTGCGTTTAGCAATCACTTGACCACAACTTCAAAAATCAAACGTGTATGAAGTTGCTTTTACAAATCAAACAATACAAGAGATCAGAAATTAAATTAGGGACTTGACTACTTAAGCAGAGTCATGATTCTATTTTCACGTTTGTTCCACTACTTCCACTCTATCTATGAATGCTACTGTGCTCATTTCTATACTGGCTGTTCTTGTTCTCATTCAGTCAGTTTACTGTCAATATAACCTTGGTCAGATCCTAGGCCACCACACGTGAGTTCCAGATTAGTTTTCGAAATGCATTTATGGCTTTTGTGTTTAGGACTCATTTCTATGGATACGAAGCTGTGCAACATCCCCATCACGTTCCATCGCACGGCTGGACTGGTTGGCGTTGCGCTGGAGTTAATGGGATTTTCCTTGATTGCGCCGGAAAATGATCACTTTGTTAAGAATTTACGTATTCGCTTCGCATAAATTTACGTTCTTATCTAAATCGAAAGTGAATCTAACCTAACTTTTTTGACACACATGAATGATACCAACGACAAATTCACTAATTTTTTACCCAAACTGGTCAATGAACTGCGGATCTTCTATATCTAACTACTGTCAGGAATCATCTATAGGCAACAATTTGATGCTTCTTACGTTGAGACACAATATTTAATGTATAACGCTTTTACTTCTTTCTTGCTTTTGTTGCAATAGCGATCTCGCGCATGACCTTCGATTGATACAAAAATACAAATGAACTATTTATTCTACACAAAAATAGTCATTTAAAAGCCGTACAAGGCTAAGATCATCGTTACTCAGTAGCCAAGTTTATTTTTTCCCCACACAATCTAAGAATAATCCGTTGACGCCTGCACATCTCCATCCAGTCCACAAATCACCCATGTTATCCCAGCCTCTCTTCAGTCGTCGTCTAAAAAACGTAAATTATGCATTCAGGAAATCTTAAACGTACCGGTGCTTGGCAATCTCACGAGGAATGAGGATTTCGCCTAGAGCGGCCTCGGCTGTTGAAAGCTCAAAGACGACGAAAGCAATAGCCAAAAGTAACACAAGCTGTTTCATGGTAGAAGATGGTATGAACTCATAAACCTGACCTTTTATACCAACGCGTAGGTTGAAAATACGACATTTATCATTTTCATTCCGTCTTTTGACCAAGCTCCATTTGGCTTTGCATAGTGTTAGGTTACAATGTTGTACGGGCGCTTTTTCTGCTCACTGCTGATGTAAAACCAAGATAAGATCTTGGAGCAATGCCATTTTTAAGGTGTCAACAAACTTTCAGCAAACGACCATTACCTTTCATAACAACCGTATTGACACCCTCACGCATGTTTGTCCGCAGGTAAAAGGCGGAGTATAAATGATGAATTTGACAATCCCCACCTGCGCGATGTTATAAAAGGTCACGTTTATAAGTTTCTACATGAGGCAGCTAGTTTTAGCATGAGGCAGCTTGTATTAATCTTTGTTATTGCATTTCTTCTCTTTGAGGTCTCCTTAGCTGAATCTTCTCTGCGTGAGACCCTCATTCCAAGTAGAATCGCTGGACATCTGTATATTGGATAGACAAAAAAACGTTTTCGATAAATGACTTTTAGGCGACGGCTGAAGAGAGGCTGGGAAGACATGGCTGGAATGTGGACTGGATGGAGATGTGCAGGCGTCAACGGTCTTTTCTTAGACTGTGTGGGGAAGAAGAAGTAAACTTGGCCGCTGAATCCCGATCATCTGAACCCTTCTCTAACTTTTATATAAGCGTTTTTGTTTAGAATAAATAGCTTGTTCATATGGTCACCATCGCTGCAAAATTTTAGGTCACTATCGTAAAAATGTTCACAAACAAAAAAGCATACTTGGAATTGTTTTTCAAATCTCATACGCTTGGTTTTATGACCAATGATAACAAAGTAACAACATTCCAAACATTAAAAACTTGGATTTTTTAAATGTGTAAGCTGAGCATACGGACCAACTGACAAGCGTCTGGATAAGTTCCATGATACCAACAATAGCTTGTTTTAATTGATACCAACAATAGCTTGTTTTAATTTTAAGGCTGAAAATGGGCTTTTGTGAAAATTGAACTGCCTTACTGGCAGACTTCATCCCAAAAACTAAAAACACAAGAAAATATCCAATTTTAAGAATAAGAATGTTGAGGTGTTCTAATTTTTTGTTATGAAAACATCGGTATGACGTTTGGGAAGCGACTCCAAACTTTTTCAAACTAAACGAGAGAAGCACAAAAGTGCCCACTAAAAGTTGCAAGTGCTCTTGAGCTCTCCAAAACTTGTTGTGCTGAACAACGATTTCAAATTAGTTTCTGTCCAAACGCACTTCTATCCAAAAAACACATGTCTAAAAGCGCGAAATAGACGTTTCGATCAGATCCGGAGAACACACTGACTCAGAAGATCACTTCCAGACAGAAGCCCGCAGTTTAGTGGAGCGGTCGGTTTATTTCTGCTTTCTGTCACCATTCGTCTATTTAGCACTTTTAGACATTCGTTTCTCTGGATTGTATAACATTAGCGCACAATAAAAGAGCGCGCAAAGAAGAGCGCGCATTTTCGTGAACGTCCGTATTCGCTAAATTGATTGACTGAATTGATCGGAAAAAGTAAATCGAAGTCTGGTTAAGGCTGGTGGCCTGTAGTACGATCGCCGCTGTTCTTGGAACTGTCGCCGCAAGCCTGCTATCTCCGCTGCCGGACCCCTTTGGCGTGAAAACCATAGGTATTTGTCTGCGGTAGCTCCTAAGCCTAAGATGCTCCAGGAGGCCAGCCCCAGCTTACTATCCTCACTGTTTGAAATAGGCAGCTTCAAGCCTACACACCCCGCTGCCAATGGGCTTCGCCGCGAAAGACGCTGAAAAATGTTCAAACCTAAGCTGCTCCAAGATGAGAGCCTAAATGGAACACCCCGCTGTTTGAAAAGATACTTTTCAAAAACCAAGACCTCACGGAGGTTCTCGGCCATGATGAACGCTACTTCAGGTCTTTCGAAACGTTCCAGCATGTGCAGATACGGCCGAAAATCATAAAGCAATGAAATCAATGCAAAGTTGAAATTAGCGGCTTTGCGCGGTTTTTATTTATGCGCTCTTTTTTTGCGCGCTGTTGAATTACAATTTCTCTCTGATAAAAGTGCGTAAGGTCAATAACAGATGGTCAATATTACAAGGTCAATATTAAAACGTTGTTCTGGGCAACGAGCAAAAGCAAAAAAAAGACAAAAAATCACATTTAAATTTTGGAAGGAACTTTTGCGCTTTCCTTGTAAACATGTGTCTTAACATAAGAAACAAGAAATTGCTTCTGAATAAAATAGTTAAAATTTAAAGTATTGTTTAAATTTGAGGTTTTCGTTTGTGTTTCAACAAGCTAAAAAGCATAATCTTATATAGCTAGGCTATATCAAGAACTTCAGACTGAGCAAAAACACTATATTCCCAACCTTTTAGGGAACACAACTAAAAGGTGACTACTTTACTGGCCAAAAACCTCATTTATTTCTAGAAAATGTAAATGCACTCGGCAGAGTTAACAGCATCACAGTAAGGAGGTAGCGAAATGCCTTATGCTTCATCAGCGCTCTCTTCGAGATCATTCTCATCCAGGAACTTAGCCACAATCGTCTTATTCTTCTTCATAACTCTCTCAACCGTATGAACTTCATATTCGGAGGACCCTTCAAATTTGACCAACAACTCCTTTTTGCCATCTTCCATGCGAACAGCGAGAATCTTCTCAATCTTCGTGTTCTTGTCCAGCTTCGAGGGGTTCTGTCTGGCCGTTTCACGACGCCACTTTTTGAAAGCCGTCATTGTGTTAAACTCCTGAAACAAAATTTATGTTGAAAATGAGACAAAAACTGTTTGTCACCTTGACAAGGTTGTAATCCAGAATATTTTTGCGAGGCTCCCAAGTAGGCTCGGCGTAGCCTTGCCACTTCACTAAAAATTCTTGTCCCGCTTTGCTCTTTCGGCTGTCAATGAGCCTCTCAACTTGGTAAATGTCCTTGTTTTTCTTGCTCTTCTTTTGCGGTTTGGTCTTCTTGGTTTTGGTAGATGGTCCAGAACTGGACTCGCCGTTTGCAAGCGGTTTCCGTTTTAAGATACGGGGCATGTCTCTACAATCACCACGCAAATTGACAGCTGAATTGTATAATGCAAAAACACGTGGCTGTGCAGAGGACGATTGATGATCATAAAATGAATGGCTCGAGATTTTGTTATCGCCCTGTTTTTGATACTCACGGATCACGGAGAAGGTTTTGATTGAGTCAGAAATTTCTTTGTATACAATTTTTAAACATTTTAAACAACAATATTGTGTAAATGCAAATTATTAAAAAAACAAATTTTTGTTTTTTATCTAAGACGGAATTATTTAAACAACTTTGTAACTTTAAAAAAAATTAAATTACTTGACTTTAAAATCACTCTGAATAAAAATTTTCTCGACTTAAAAGTTTACTTAACGCTTGAATCCTTGAAAGATTGTTCTTAATTCACTTCAACACAAAAATTACTTAAAAGTTAAGGTTTCAAAAGAATTCCGTGTTTTGTTCTTTGAAAGAACACTTCAAACTCAAAAGTTGGCACTTTTTTGACTACTGACTGATAAATCAATTCTAGGATCACAACCTTAAACTCCCGCTTTCAACCAAACGTCACATCTGCAAATCATCACGTAAACCTACAGCTACACTGTCATATCAGCAAAAGAAAGGCAAAGAATATAGTCCATTAACGCACAGTAGCTGTTTTCCGTTTCCGCTATGCAAGTATTATTTTAGGTATGAAATATGCCGTTTGACAAAAAGAAGATTATCATCAAACGCTAACGCGTCGCTAAATGTAAAACGTCGCAGCGAGGTGCACAAAAGCGTCTTATCAATCACCACACGCGTCTATCACCAGCATCAGCGGCAGCAGCAGCTCCACCAACACTTCGCTGCATCTCAAGCCCCATCAGAATTCAAACTGAAATTGACTTGGCGCTTTTTTGGTTAGCTAGTCCGGTGCAACGGGACAGCACACACACGCACGCAGAGCTAAACGATTTGTTTGATGCGTTCTTCGCAACACACGCGTCGTCCGCCGCTGGCAAGAGAGCTGCAAAAAATACGGAGTGAGCGCGCGAGTCGTCACGAGGCGCGCAAGAAAGCGGTGAAAGAGAGGGAAGCGTCGGCGGTTCAAAGGTGGTCGGTGTCGTGAGGCTGGTGGAATAGCAGCGATTCGCGGCAGTGGCACAGCGGACGACCGAAACGATCTGTGACAGTTCTCGGAGTTGTATAGGCACACACACACATACACCCAGAGTGGTGGCGATGCTTTGCTCTGCTCTCGCTCGCAGAGTTTCTTAAACCGGGAAACCGGGAGGCAAGTGATAAGAGACCAGCCGCGGCATAAAAGACCCGACGGGTTTGCTTTCTCCAGAGGAGCAGCGGTGAGTGGTATGACCACCAACAAATGTTCGAAGCAGCAACGTCTGCAAATGTTCGATCGATTGATGAGGAAAAGAACACTACGTTGGGCGACAACGTTTTTTTGCATTTGGATTGTTTTTAAACGCCAAATATCTCAGGAATGTCAACACAGGTTCTGTTTTTGAGGCGATAGAAGCACTAACGCAAAAAAAACTGTTCTTCAAATCAAATAAATCAAAACAATCCGGCAAAAGCCAATTATTCAAATATGGCCCGCATTCTAAAACGTAAAAATTACAAAACAACACTCGTTATTTTGAACTGTATTTGGATGAAATACCAAAACATTGTTTTCAACTTTGTTACCAACACAAAAATTTAGTAAGGCTACCCACGAATGGCTTGGTTAAAACATGATTTGTTTTTCCGGTCATACAACTCTTAACAGACTCTATTAAAAATTTCAACTACATGCTAGAGACCCAAAAAATGGGTTAAAAATTTTCGATGACTTGGCTGTACGCGTTTCGCCCAGTAATTGCCACCTAACTTGAATTTCACACGTTTCTGACAAGTTTAAATGTTGCGAAAACAAGAACATACAATACCCATGGTAAACCATTTATTGAAGTTAGCATGACCAAGAATTGTTAAACACACAGAACAATTGACACGTGAATTGCAACATTAAGAACTCCCAGCATCTTATTGGGGATGTGGCTGATTCGATGGGGCGGCAAGCGCTCTCCCTTGCGTTGTTGCGAGGCTGGCGCTCATTTGATACATCATGCATCTTGAAATCATCTTGGGTAAGCCGAGGTAAGATCCGACCTTCATAGAAATACCGCCACCTTGCATCTGGGATAGAAAAGCGGTCTCGTCGTCATCAAAAGGACTGCGGAGAAAAGCATCGCTGTGAAGATACTCTTTTAAAGAAACAGGATAACTTGCTGCCGAGGAACTGTTCCGATCCGTGTAAAAATCGACCCATTCGAGGAACCAACCAACTTCCACGGAATCCAATTCCAGAGCGATGGGGCTTCCGGTGTAATTTTTTGCAAGCGAAGCAAGTGTTGGGCTCAAATCACAATATTTCAGGTGCACGTCGAAGAATTGGCCGTCCGTGGATGAAACCTTGAAAGTAGCGTCCATGATGCTCGATTGAAAACACTGACTAACGAGCAGCACTGAACTTCTTTTTGAGACTCTGATTCAAAGTGTGAATGCGAAAATGTGTTAGTTCGATGCGATGCATAACTTTAGTAAATATCGGATTTCCTAAGTTCATGCAGTTTGTTCATGATGACATGGGATTACTTTACAAATGTCATACGTTCGGCTCGGCAACAAATTATAACAACAAAAATTTTAATTTGTTGTTTGTTTGTTAATAATAAATTTCAGAGTTTCTTAAAAATAAAGTGTTATACTTAGTATATCAGCAGGATTCAGGAATTTTAGCTTGCTTTTTTGTTTGATTAAGTTCAATAAAAAAAACCAAAAATGGTTTTTGGAATTATGGGCTGCTGTCATCATTTGTCATCGAATCAAACGTTTGACATTTGAAAGTGACAATACGTTTCGTGCCTTTTCGTAACAATTTTGAAACGAGAAACCAAAATTGAACACATACATGACACTTCCAAGGTTCAATTTTTTAAATAACAGTAGATTTGTTTTTGAATGTTGTTGTTTCCAAGATTTCCTGCTCATTAAAATTGTGAACTTTTTCTCGTGTGCGCCGTCAAAGAATCGTTTTAAACGCCTGCTTCTTCGTCTGAGTTTATTCGCCGTCATTACCTTTTTCGGCCTTTGCTGATTATTCCGACATGCCGTTCTCGTTCTCATCGATGTCGTCACCGTTTCCGGAATCTGAATTTTTCGCTTCTGTCTTCTGTTAGAATTCTTTGCTAAACTGCGATAAGCCAGCTCAATCGATCGCCGATTTCGCTTTTTCGCCGCAGATTCGACCGACAATAACAACATTCCGACTGTTGGTTTCAACAGCGCAGCATCTCCCGACCTTTCCAGACAAAACTAACAAGGCACTTCCCACATTGTATTAGTTCCTTGTCCTAAACCTCATTGACACACACCTTTTTCATTTGTTGATGCATTAATTGTTGTTGTGAAACGTCATTCCAATCTCAAATTGCAACGCTGTTCATCAGCTTGGACACCTTACACTGGTTTTGTGCCTCTAAGTAAGCAAATTTCAATTTTTGCTCACTTTGTGCACAAATTATGCCTGCCATAGTTCCCACGTATACCACACGCTCTTCTTTTGCATCTTTGTTTGTGACCAAGTGATGTTGTCAATGTAAGACTGGAAACCTGAGATCACTGCCACAGTTGTAGTTGGTAATTTAAGAACTCAATGCAATGTTGGGACTTTTCTATGCACCTTTTCCGCTCAATTTATGAGACGTTTTAAGATTGTTACTATTGTCTTGTGGATAAGTCAATGAAATTAAATTAAAATTTCATGAACAAAGAAAGGACTGAAAATCAGTGCTACAACATTCGAAATAAGTCTATAAGCTTTATAATTATATGTAAGAACAAATGCAAGCAAAATTTAAAATTTAAATTGTTAGCTATTTTCCTATGCAGTCAAGGAGCAGACCGTTCACTCCCAGGCATCGCCAACCGGTCGAGACCTGGCCGCCTTCAAACTGTCGTTTAACTCGTTCACTAAAACACAAATATACCGTGAAATAGAACTATAGACGATTCTTCAAAATCTTGGGAACAAGAACATCTGCAAGAAGCGCTGCATTTACTAAAAGCAACGAGAGCAACAGGGAACAGAAGAGTGAAACGACCGAAAACTTTATTTTGTTTGCCCATTAGCCTTAAGTAGGTTCTTTTTTAAGAACATTAAAACCTGTGTGTAATTTAATTGTGATGTTGCTTTCGGACAACTAATTTTCAGTTTTTTTGTGCCATATTGGTGTATTCTAAGAATGCTAATACCGTCCGTACTCGTTATAAATTCTACTGTTTTCTCTTCGAATGTTTTCTATATTGCCCAAGATACCGATTCGACCGAATCAGTCTGCAAAAACGTGTTGGAAGAACTCACAAGACTGCACTTTTTGCGCATGTCAGCAGATGAACCATTATGTAGAGCAAAAAATGTTTTTTATGCTTTGTATTCTGTGCATTAAAAACAAAGAAATTAAGGCCGCTTTTTGCCTGGCTGGCCTAGTTTCACGGCCTATTCCATTCGGGTTCAACGGACTTTTGGTGAGTGGTTGTGCTTGGGATATGAGAAACTACGCAATTTCTACATGGACGTTGAAAGTAAGTTTTTCAGTTTTAGGAAACGATTCTGCGTCGATTGGTACCTGTGAACATAATAATTTTATCACCCGAAGATTTCACCAATTTTCAACTTTCGCTAAAATCGGCACTAGTCGAGGCTGAAAATTTATTTTTCACGTTCAACTCAAAAATGTCGTGCACAAAAAGCGTAGTTTTTTATATCTCAAGCGCAACTGCTTACCGAAAGACCGCTGAGTGCTAATGAAATAAGCCGTAAACTCTGTTGCCTGAAACGGCGGTTTTGGTGTCTGCATTGCATTTTAGACACACGTTTTTCTCGAATAAAAGTGCATTGATGAAAACTACAAATTTAACAACGTTCTTCAGAGCACTGAGGGTTTTCAAATGAGTTAAAAATCACGATCAACTGTTTGAAGAGGCAAAACATTTAAAAACGGCGTTTTTCATGGATTCTAACTGCATTAGTTTTTATAACGTTTAAACATTTTTTGTAACTTGTTTTATTCTAACTTTTGTACTAGTTTAAAGCCAAAGCCATTAAAGGAACGTGGCACCAAAAACAATGGGAGCTCACAAATATACTACATTTTTGTTTAAATAGCGAACTGTGTATTATGGGTTCTTTTCCATCTCAAACGTCACGTTACAACATTTTTTATTGCAGTAAAACACACTGCACTTAATGATCCTACGTCGTAACCATATTCGCATTACTTGGCTTGTTTGAGATGTAAACCACTAATAAAGACATTAAAAACAAGCAAAAACGTGTCGAGTTTTGGCACTTATTGAGCACCATAATTAGGAGGAGCAAGCGTTTGGTTAAAAGCTCACAACACAATTAATCAATTTTGAGAAGCGAAATCTTAGTTCTGTTTCTAAAAAATAACAATAGGATCACATGACTTAATTTTGTGTTTACAACGGAGTTTACATGTGCTTAGGTGACAAAACCTGCTTAAATGCACTCATTTATTACAAGCATGTTATACACCTCCATATAGAGGATTACAATTGTCACAAAAGCTAAAATAAGCTAAAATCGCATCCGTACTTATTTACAACGGAAGAAAATACCACCCAGACCAAGACATTTCCAGCTCAACCAAAGCGGATTATAGCCATCGGATTCATCGTAGACTCTTTTCTCTCGAGCTCTAAAAATTATATTTGTTGCGTGATTTCAGTTTTAAGGACTTACAGGTCTCTTTCAATCAACGCTCGCACGATTCTAGACGTCGAATCAATAGGTCCTACTGATATCACAGGCATCACGGTTGAGAGAAGAAGGAGAGCGAACACCACAATACCGGACTTCATGATTACAAGCACATGACCACAAAAAATGCTCCTTCGCTCTTATATAGGCTCTCAATAGAACAACAAACTAGTCGACTAACTTATTAGCGACTGATTGACAGACAGAAAGGGAGCGTTTTTACTGAAACTCATTTACACACACAAATCAGGTTTTGCCATCTATATCGGTAGCATGTGAAGAGTCTGAAAAAGTTCATTTTTAAAGCTGATGCGAAATTTTTGTATGAAGCTCACTTAAACAAGACACGGAAGAAATTATAAGGTATTCTTTGTCCACAAATGGTTGGCATTCTTCTCAAATTAAAAAAGCAGTATTCTAAAATTAGCTCAGATCCGGTGTGATCGAGGCGCAAGGCACCACTAAGATATAGCGAATAGTCAGAACAGAAACTTTTTTTTCAGCGGTCAAGGACTCTTGATCGGTTACAAAAACTGACATTGATAAAATTGTAAATGTACTTGTTTCTGTACTTTGCGCTCAATAGAATAGTACACTTTAAGGAAAAGTTGGAAAAGTTGAGACAACGGTTATTTAAAAAACGAAAATTGCAAAAAACAACGTTTTTAAAAACATCAAACGTATTTTTTCAATTTATTAACGCTTTCGCGGTTTATCTGCGAAAATGATCGAATGGTCTAGTGGTTAGTCTAGTCTTGCTGACTACCCTACAAATGGTCGCGTTTTCGATTCCGAAGTCGGGCGTTTATTCTGTGTGCTGTTTCTGTTCGCTCGGTTTAAAATTTCGGCAAACAGAATCTACATTTTTAACTTTACTAAACAGTGTCAAGTATTTTATTAGTTTGAATAAAACTTTTAAGATGTTTTTTTATTTCAAAAACAAAAAGGAGCAATGTAAATCATTTTTGCTAAAAAAATAACGTTTAAAACCTTCTTTTTAATTAGAGTGCTCAACAGCAGAATTTTTTTTTATATTACACCAAGTTTATTGTTTTTTAGGTCGTCTCTAGCCATTCCAAAATTAATTACACCCAGTTCCGTTTCCTCGTTCTATTACATCACACTTGACGCCACATGACTGTATTCCCTGTTTTTTTGAACATTGACGTGCTATTTGGTTTTCCACCAGTTGTGCAATGTTGCGCTTGTGACAGTGCAATGTTAAGTAGCTTTATTTCAGTGTCATGCATAGAGAGATCGAAATTACCCGAAAAACACAAAATTATGAAAAATGACTAACTTTCACCCGAAGAAGCTTGAATGTATCCGTAATCAGGCTGCGCGCTCTCAATAATTTGAACGAATTTCTGGCAAATCTGAGCGAATGATGGCCGGTCACTTCCTTCTTTTGCCCAGCACAGTCTCATTATTGAGTATCTAAAATGGCATGTTATTGTAAAACGCTAAGAATGAACGCACATTTCTGGTGGACAGCAGACAGGTTTTTCCAAACGCTGGTCGGCATCCAAGAACTCAAGAATATCAGCGTTGTCAATGGCGCCATATGGAACTTCTCCAAACGTGAACAACTCGTGTAGTAGGATTCCGTATGACCACACATCAGATTGGAAGGAATATTCGAATAGGCGAAGAGATTCTGGAGCCATCCAACGGAGAGGAAGACGACCACCACGAGCCGTGTATAGAAGATTATCAGTTAGGCGACACAGTCCGAAGTCAGCGATCTAAATAAAAACGTTGCAAACGTTTGCAATCGGACATTTATTGAGCGTTTTCAAATAGGAGCCAAAATTGCAACAACTAAAAAGAATATAAATATTCACTTTTGTGATCTAGTTTTTAATTTACAAAGGAACCACTCCAAGTGTGAATTCCTAAATAGGCTAAAAATCGGTGAGCAAATAGATTTTTATACGTCAATTCCGATAAATATAGGTCTTTCCTGCCAACGCGAGACCTAAAGTGTCTAATCTAATAGGGCGCGCCTAGATTAGAAAAACCGACCGGTAAGCAGGCAGTAAACTCAAATAAAAAAGCCTGACTTAAGAAACAGGTCATTTGAGCTTGGGCATTCGAGCTAACTTGTCGGTTTGACATTTTGAATCGCTGTTTGTCAATCTAGACATGTTCGTTTAAACACTTTAGATCTTTTATGGGCAGGCAGGACCTATATGTTTTGGAATCGGCTTATCGCAATCGATCTGCTGAGTGGAATTAAACTAGGAGAGGTTTCCTTGTTAGTCATATTTATTTTTAAGGCTGCTTAAAAATGTTCTTTCAAACATAGGGAAAAAATGATTGTTAAATTTCAGTTTTAACGCTATTGTTGTTACTAAAATTCCTTACTTTTGAAAAACTGTTTAAGCAATACAAATAAATTAAAACAAATGAAATAAATAACAACCCATTTTAATGGTTGTTTAAGCTTAGGGTAAACAATTTTTAAGCTTTAAGCTATTTTGCAAAAAGCCTAGTATTTTATTGTTTCTTAGTTGAAGTAGTTTCAATTTATAAACGTCCTTGCGAATCGAACTTCAGTGATTAAGGTTTCTTTTAGTTCAGGTTGCTTATGTTGAAAAACCAACCTTGCAAGTACTGTCACTGTCGATTAGCACATTCCTCAACGCGATATCTCGATGAATACAGCCTACACTACCCAAATACTCCAGGCCATTGCTGATCTGCCACGCAAACGACAACAAATCCTTAATTCGCATTCCAGTGCCGTTCTCATAAGCACTGATAACTTCCGTTTTTTTGCTTCTTATCAAGTGTAGCAAGTCGCCTTTGCTGCAGAACTCCACCACAAGCATGGGATTCTTTGGGTCAACAACGTAGCCTAGCATCGACACAAGATGTGGGTGGTAACTCAGTGACTTCATAAAATTGATTTCTTGCTGGAAATCTGACCGTGCGATGTCGTCGGCGAACGAGGGTAGCATTTTAATCGCCACTTCGCAGTCTTTGAACCGTGAAGCGCTGATTAGGTTTGGATTAACTATGCAAATAGGAGCTGTCCCGATAATCCGCCCTAAATAGAACAACGGTTACTTCCAGTTTACTGAAAAAAACGCTTACCGTAGAAAACGTTGCAAAACGCTCCAGAGCCAAGTTTCTTCTCATAGGAGATCTCCAGGTTTTGGCGAGTTAGAGCCCAGATGTCAGTGCTGAAGGAAACATTAAGATTAATTTTGTTTTTCAATCCTTGGTCTATTAAAAAACAGACCAAACAGCGTCCGCTTCCCTTTTGTCAAATACCTGCTCTGAATCTAATCCGTTTGCACTCTACTCTCAACTATCCCAATAGCCCCAAAGCAAACATAAACAACTCACTTTTCTGATGATCCGGACACCTTTCCACACAGCGGCTTTGAGTAAACGTTTTGATTAACCATGATTGGTGAAGCCGCTGATGCGTAAATGCTTCCAGCACGTTGTTTCCGCTTCCAGCGCCGGTAAAAGAAATACCCAATCACGAGCAGAGAGATAACAGCAATTAGACATGGGATTCCTATGCCAAGGGCGAGAGCTAAGCTTCTGGCATTCTCTTCATCTTGGTTCAATTCATGTTTGTTGTATTTACTATCGTATTTGTTTGTGTATTTGTAGGGTGGATGAGCGAGTGGATGTGGTGGAGGAGGCTCAGGTTTGGGCCAATCTGTTAACGGTTTCCGGTCGTTGAAGTGGGGAAAAGGTGGGTCCTAAAATAAGCTTTTAAGTCAAAAATAATATCGTCAAAGACAAGAAAAGTTTGCATTTCAGTGTTTGCTCGCATCCCCAGCAATGATCCAAATAAAATGACGACAGTCAAATGCAAACGCAAAGTGCATCCAAACATCTTTGTAAAAGCGAAGTTAAATATCCTTGTGCACTCTGTTTAATTTTTTTCTTCAAAGTGTTAGCAAATATTACGACTTACATGTTCGTCACTATCGTGATCCCGATCATTTCTTTTCGGCAGCTCCTTGAATTGTACATTATCCTTTGGAACGCTTTTAATCGGCTGAGTCATATCATGTAGCGTGGGTGGCTCCACATAGTCACCAAAGGGAGGCCAGGAATAACTGTTGTTTACAGGGTAGCTATCAGCAACAAGCAAGGCAGAGGCAAGGAAGAGTACAACAGAAAAAGACATCACTGGTCTAACTGAAGCGAAAATCGTAAGTCGATATCAGGAAAGGTAAATAAAAGTTTTGCGCGACAAGGTCGAGAGAGTTCGAAGTGAGCTTGACTGGTGTGATCAGAGAATAGTCCTCGCGGAAAGAGAGGAACGGCAAAGAACGCGGCGGTGAAAGTTGAGCGATTTTAAAGCGAGGTCGCGAAGGTGTTTGCCTGTCGGAGCATTATTTACACACAAGAGGGCCGGTGGTGGGACGCGCAAGTCGATAGAACTCTTCCTGAGCCCGATGCTGCGTGTTATAGCCAGTGGACTTCCAGGATGAACGACGATGATACGATCTGCACATCCTGTTTTTGATGCTCTGAAAATTGGGATTATTTGTGTACCATAGATGTGTCATCACGGAGACGCGTGAATTGAGAGCAACACTGACTTAACCGAGTTCCTCCGTGTTTTCAGGAGCGGGGCAGCGAGGCTGAAATGAATTAAAAAAACGAACGGCTAAATCAGTGTTGTTCTGAAAAGCTTTTTGTCTGAAGACCAATTGGCATATGTCCGAATATTCGAATTATGATCTTTGTACATTTTAACAATTCCTTGGCCTTTTGACTAAAATTCAAGTGCATTTGTCTAAAGGCCGATCATGTGACGACTTGTGGGTTTTAGGTTTTAGTTTTGACATGGTGCATCTCGGCTTAGGAAAGCTCTACAAACCTCGGTGTTAGCTAAAAAATTCCGGCATCAAATTCTTAGTTTAGGTGTAGTAATAAAAAAGTATTGAGAAACTTAGGCACTAAAGTATTAATAGGAAAGCAAATTGACCGCGTTATTGTAACTTTTAGTCAAAAACGCGGGTTTCTAAGATCTTTCTGAGCAAGTCAGTTAGAATTATTAAAATTACCTGTGTTTTTTAAAAGATCTACAAAACGCTATACAAGTAGCTAAAAAATTCCGACGTCAAACTTGGACTGTAATTGTTATTTTAACAGTTTTTGATAAACTTTCAAAAGCTTAAATTAGGGTGACAAGCAGCATCTCGCCCAATAACACGGATTAGAGCATTATTGTGACTTTCAGGTGAGAAAGCGGTTTTCAAGAATTGTTCAGGCATACAGACAACAAGTCAAGTTAGGATCTTTGAAAATGAAACAATTTAGATGCTTTTACAAGTTCTCTTGGTTTTTTGGATTAAGTTACAGTGTATTTGTCAAAACGTGACAACGAGTGAAAAAATATATTTCGCTTGACAACGCGGAAATCAGAGCAAATTAACCGTGTCATTCTAACTTGTCTGATGCAGTTTAAAAGCATATCAGGATATTTGAAAATAAAGCAAACTTGATACTTTAATGTGTTTTCTTGCTCTTCTGGACCAAGATTCAATTGTATTTGTCAGAAGACCTAACAATTGCTATTGAGTGTGGCCTCAAGGCTTTAAAGGCCACGATAGAGCGTTATTAATCTACTGTCCGTCGTTATCATCTGTTGCATTTAAAAAACTTACTAATTTTAGTTTTACAAAATTAAATTACAATTTTTTAAAATTGCAACTGCTTGATGCAAATGATAAGAGTGACACTGACTGCAACAATATATGGGTGTTATCGATGTGCTTCAGAAATGCGAGTAACATTGTGTTGTGAGAATTCTTAAATGTTAGTCGTATTACTGAAGCACATCGATGACACCCATATACCGCTGCAGTCAGTGTCACTCTTATCATTTGCTTCAATTTTATGATCAAAAGGTCATATATTTTCTGCGATCGATTATTAACGTCCTTCATGGTTCCTTGCGAGCAGGAGTTATTTTTTCATCTGCACACTTTCTCACAAATTTCAAATGTTTTTTTTATTTTTAGGTGTGAAAATTGCGTTTCTATTGCTGTTTTGCTGCATGTTTCCAATCCTTCCCACCACTCCAAACTTCAAATTACCGTGTATCCCTTTCGGCCCTATAAAAGCCAACTATTTTAGTTCAGCCGTGACGCAGTTATCTATGGCAAATGGAAAAGCTTATAATGTCCTAAATCATTAATCCAGCGATTGAAGAAGCACCGTAATCTGGTTGCAGGCCGCTGTAAGTTTATGCCAATCTGCGACAAACATTGAGCTTGAACGGGTTCTGGAATAGCTGCTTCATGTCGTTTTGAACAGATTGAAAACGGTGAAAAATCATTTCTCTATTAATAACGCGATTTGCAGCAGATGGTTGTTGCACCGATTGTGATTTTCAGCTGAGAACGCGGTTGGTTTATGTAGTAAATTCGTATCTTCGTTAGAGACAAATAAAAATAGTGTGGCCAACAATTTTTTTGAAGTTTGAAGCTATAGCAAATCAGTGCAATTTATACGATTTTTCGACTTTTGACTTGGATTCAAGTGTATTTGTGAGAAGAACTACGAATTACAGTAAATGTGGGTTTAAATGCCTAAACAGCTCAAAAAGTGAGTTGAGCAGTTTTCTGCTTTATATTCTTTCCGTTAACTACAAAGCTTTATCACCGCTCGTTATGGTTTTACGCTTTGAAAAATCTTTAAAGTTAAAACTGCACTTATTACAGTGTATATTATAAAATGCATTCCAATCATAGAAATTGTTTAATTCACGGAATCAATGGAAACACGTATTTCCGAGCGGGGGCTTTCCGGGCTCAGTGTACCGGTAATATCGAAGAGCACTACAATTCTACAATTATGGTCGTTTTTGTGTATGTGATATGAATACATCTATGTGCTGAGAAGAGGGAGTGGTCGGGGATATAAATGAACATGGAAGATTTGCAGATTTCTACTCTACTGCAGTCGAATTATCACTCGGAACAAAATATGATCACCGAAGACGTTGAATTTACCCGTAGTGAATGAACAAAGTCGGTTCAACAATTCGCTAGCGGTTGTCAGACGTGGGTCAGGTTTGAACTTGGCTACATGAAGGAACAAGTATAACAGGAAGACGTGAGAGCGTTTGGGTCCGAGAGGTAAGAAGAGGGAATTGATGCCACAGTCTAACGAAGCGAGAGTTGAAGCAATGTTGCTTGAACGGAGGGATAACCGATCGGAGGAGAGTGTAGGCTACGAATCAGTGGAGCAGAGAGGAACGGTCGTCGTCTTCCTTCTCATTGGGTGTTTTGCTGACGTTGATGGTGAGCATGTCGGATTCGTCGCTTTGCACATCTGTGCTTTGTTGGTCCTCGGCCGATATGTTCTCCTGGTTTAGGTCTTCGGTCTCATCGACTTCCTCGTTGCTAGGATGACAGATGGTTGCCTTACGCTCGGCGGCGGTGGTAGGAACGGCACCACGCGTGTAGATGTTTTCCAGGGTCTCGCGGAGCTAAAAAACGTTATTTAATCAGTAATAAACTTTTTTTAAAACTTTTAAAATTAGTTGCCGCAGGGTGGACACGACGCTTCGTACCTTAACAGTAAGAGTTCCAAATTGTTGAAAAAAAGCAAATTCAAAAGAAGCTGATCCAAGATAGCCTCAATGATACCTCGACCCCTGGCACCTTATTATCTCCGGTTAGAGTTTTCTATATCACTGAATAAAAGAAAACCTTTCGTAACAAAATAGCTAATTTCTTTTGAGGCTTCTTAAAGTAGACTTACCTCTTTCAACGAGATGACTCCCATGAGCTGGCCACGATAGGTCACGTAAGCATGATTCAGACCGAGCAGGGAGAACAGCGTGTGGACCTTGTACAGAGACGTTCCAAGAACAAGTTGGAATGGAGCTGAGTCAATCGCGACTTCATCAAGGTCGATTGGCTTCAGCAGTTGAGTAGCACGATCCAGAAGGGAGTGGTGCTGAAATATGTGCTTTTTAATGTGAGTTTTTGAAGAATATTCAGATCTTATTTTTGGACACTACAAATGTTTTTGTTTCCATGTTGACCCTCCGTCACAAAACGCACTTTGCTCGTCACTTACATGTTAAATTAAAACAAACAACAAGTGCTTACCACAACTTCAGTATCAGCCTGTCGACGGAGAAGAGGGGCCAGAGGACTATCTAAACCATCTAGTCCTAAAGCATTTCAAAGTCCAAAAAACTCACTTTCACGACGCACGTCATGGAGAGGACTATGAGCCAAAAGATGGTTTCCAGCAATGTTTCTGTCAGTCAACAATACGTTGTTCATGTTGACGGTGGAGTTGCGACGGAAAGTTCCCAAAATTTCGGAGGCAGTGCGGGTGCGACGACGCTGGGTCATGAGAGATGGGTCAGGGCCGAGGTGAGTGGTCAGGAGGTAGTTCAGGTATTTACGGGCTACTGAACCAAGCAGGATTTTCTCTTCTAAATTTAGGCAACAATCAGTTCAAAAATTTGATGCAGTTGGGCGTACTGATGTCAGTCACCAGAGGATAGCAACGGAGATGAGGAGTAGCGATGAGGATATCCCTGAGCTCCTTGTAGGTTGTTGTCTTGGTGAGGCACACCACATCATGGACCATAATCTCTTCAACCTTAAGAGTGTGGACACTGATACGAGAGGGTGGAAGTTCAGCCAAGTGAGGGTAGTTCTTAATCTTGATAATGCTTTCGTAGACCGAGGGCTGTAGGAAGCTGGCAATGGCGTTGCCGACCATGAGAGCGATCTGAAGACACATTCTCAAGCATGCTTCAAATTTTCGACTTACCAAAACAGGCAGAAGAGGACTCAGTTGACCAGTAGTCTCACAAACGATCACAGCGATGGACAAGGAGTGAGTAACAGCCCCTGTGTATGCAGCAGCTCCGACGACGGCATAGAGACCTGGGTAAATTTGAGGTCCATCAAGGCCACGGATTCCTTCAGGGAAGGCCAAAGCCATGAGTTCTCCAATGAGTCGACCTCCACAGGCTCCGATGACAAAACTGGGAACGAAGATTCCGGCTGGGATAGCGAGAGACACGCAGATGGCAACGAGAAAGTACTGAAAAGCAAACAAGTCATTTGTCGCTTATTTCGCTAACTTTTGTTGAGTTCTGCAAATAGAATTTTCAAGAGTCATCTGCAATTGTTGATCAAAATTTCAAGAATTCCCTGAGCATATCAGAAACGTGTGGTCTGACGTCTTGTTTCAATGAAGCGTATCTTCAAGCGGTATAATGTATATATAAACCGCTTGGGGAGCACACCCACAACTACATCCGGCTTTTGTGTATTACTACTTGAATAGGCGCAAACATTAGTCAGCATTTCCTGATCAGAGTTTTCTATTTTAAGAATTCAAAACAGTTTTTTTAGTT
Source organism: Steinernema carpocapsae (assembly GCA_000757645.3). NCBI lineage: Eukaryota > Metazoa > Nematoda > Chromadorea > Rhabditida > Steinernematidae > Steinernema > Steinernema carpocapsae. The sequence continues at coordinate 904,950 of CM016762.1, forward strand.
TTGTGATTCTTAGTTTTTCCAGCTTCTATATTTCTTTGACTTTTAAATAATCTGTGAAGCTGAAGGCTTACCGTAACCACCAAATACCCAAACATGGTGTAAAGCATGTTTGCTTCAATGTCGGACCCACCAAGCCACCTCGACTTAATCTCCCAGGAACATCCGCGCTCGGTGTTATTTCCAGCGACCAAAGTGCAGTTAGCGATAAAATCGGCCAAACTCTCACGGAACGTAAGCTGCAATTTCCACAGTTAAAAACCCACCAAAAACACATCGTCAAAACACACCTTTCCAGCGATAAAATTGCCTAATCCAGCCGGATACGTAATCAATCCCACAACAGCAGCCATAACACATGTGAAGAGCAACGGGCTAAACAGACTGCGTTTGAAAAAAAAACATGCAAATTAAAATGCACGTACTTAGATCCAAAAATCGCCTTGTAAATCCGATTGCGTTGGCGAAAGTAGGAGATGCGTCGGTGGACGAACACGAAGAACGCTCCTAAGACTCCGGAGAGAGCGCTGCAGATAAAAACGGATTAGTCAATTTGATAATGGCATTATAACACTTACCCAACAATCATAAAGGCTGGAATTTCTTCTACCAAGAAGACTTCGTTAGGGAAGTTGGTTTGGTAGTAGGCCGTGATTGTTCCAGCTGAAAATGTCAAAAATTACAAAATAGTTAACAAAAGTGCTGTAAAAAATGAAGAGTAGGTCGTGGACCACCTTTGGATCAGTGGTAAAATAGTACACCTTAGGAACTAATCGAATTTGTTGAATTCATTCTCAATTTTTCCAAATGTTTTTGTTTACTCACCGATATGCTGAGGAATAATAGCCGCATTAGCGAATCTAAAGATGACAGCGCTGCACGTAGTAGCAAAGAAAGCCCTCCAGTAGTTCTTGACAGCAAAGTACTTGTGTGTGGACTCGATTCCGTACAAAACAGCTCCGGCAGGTGCACTGAAGGTACAAGCGATTCCAACGGCGCATCCAGATGACAGCATCTCCATCTGACGTCCTTCACTTGAAAAAAACACAGGATTGTGCCAAGATTTTGTGAGCTTGGTCAACAGAGAGGCGACGATGGCTCCCATGTGGACAAAAGGACCTTCTTTTCCTACTGGCAGACCACTTCCTAGGGTCAAAGTCAGACCCACAATCTTGGCTACCAATGTTTTGAACGTCAAGTAGTTTTTAAGCATAAAGCCGTGCATGATGACTTTGACTTCTGGGATTCCGGATCCTAAAGACACATTTCTATGATTTTTGTGTTTTAAATGAGCTTCGAACCTATTGCCTGTTTTGAGACCACATTACAGAAAATGGCCGCCAATGATGTGAAGATGGTGATATAGAGCACCCATGCGAGGAACGCGTATGATTGGTTGTAGTTTTGAGCATTGTCATAAAGAATTACCCGATCTGAATATAACACGTTTAGTGAAACGGTTAATATGTGGTATCAGCTGTAGCGATCAGAATAACATAAGTCTATCGGTGTCTTACATCTCTAAAGGTGAAAGACAAAAACAGATTTTTGAACTTTAGGCTAAAGATGATGTACCGAATGTTGGATGCTCATGAGCGAAAAACGAGCGATACGGTGAAAACGTGAAAATTCGAGTTTTGAAAAACCTGAATTCCTTTCGCTTATGGCACCTATAGAGTAAAGTTTAGCGAAAGTAGCTATGACAGAAAAAGTCACATGTTCGACTCCTGCTTGGCTCCGAAAATTTCTTAACGTTTTAAAAAACTGAAAAAATAACTAAAAACGTTTTTTTCCGTTGTTTTGACAACGATTCTGTAAGAGCTAAGCCTTGTCTACCACCTCTGCAAAATACACCATCTGCTTTCCTAAATTCCCATGTTTCTTATAAGCTTAAAATGACGATGCTAAAAAAACACGCTAAGTTAAATGACATCTCGTGATTAAAAAATGGACTTAAAATTTCATTCTGTTTGCTCAAATATATCATCATGTTTTGCGTACGCTCTTATCTTATTCTATCCGTCTAGCAGCCTAGCATGCAAAGTAGTATGAATGCTTCACACAAAAAAAACAGTCTACTCCTTTTTACACCATCATAACCTAGCACATTTTGTAGAGAGCGAGATTAATGCGCGTTTTGCATAACTGCCCTTTGCACAACATGAAATTTGAATTTCGGCAAAAACGTTGTTCTTTTGGGAATCGGTTTTAAGTTTCTAGTTAACTGATGTCTCTTCAGCTCTCAGTTTTGAACTTACAGTGCTGCATGTATTCGATTGCGACGTCTACACCAATTGAGAGGATTGCTGTAATAGGCCTGACAGGAGCCAGTCTTCCACAATGAAATGCACAATGTTCTGATAGTGTCCTAAAAATTAAGTTTTCAGAAATGCATGTCGACATGACAGCTTTATCATACGTTTGCAGAAGCTGACAAACGACTCGCGTCGGTTTTTTCGTGTATATTCAAAGCCCACATTGTCGTCTTCGTTTTCAAGCAGTGCTTCGCGGTTATCATCGTTCAGACGCCTGAAACACAATTTTCTTAATTGTTGGATTTGGTATAAAATGTAAAGCAATCTGAAGTAGCAAAAGTAGCATGAACATTTGAAATATTTAAAAAATGGAAAAAATCAATTTACTTCTCAAATTTTTGACAGCGCAAACCCATTCATGGTGAGCATTAAGCAAAAAACGTTATTTGACGGTTGTCAATTCCAATGAAACCAGAATTGAGTTCACAAAAATGGTCAGACATGTTCGTTTCAAATCATTTCACTGCTTTGACCATCTTTATTTTGCTATTTTTGGGTGCTTGACAAATGCACTTGTTATTCTCCGTTTTCTGATGAGGATCATCGTGATGTATGCGAAAAGGTCAAAGATTTCCGCACCACGCCAACGGAACTGACTGAACATTACACAAAGCAGTCGGCTGATGCATGATCACTTCGTCGCAATGACAGTGTCAGACAGCTCTGCATTCTGGCAAAAAAAATATTTCACTTGATGGCGAACCTAGCCGGAGGGGTCGTAAACTAACGCGCTCGCGTGTGCTTGTGGAAAATGATAAAACCGACACGTCTCATTTGTGGGTTTAAATGTTTTGCCTGCATGCAGTGGTGCTTTGCCCAATGTCCTATCGCTCCCCGGAGAGGTTTCAAAATAAACAAACGGGGAGAAGAGACGTGTAAGACTTGAGTCAACGTCCCTCCGGAGAACGCGTCGCTTGGCAGAGAAACGGACGCAAAACTGGGTTCACAATAAAAAGTGAATAATTCTTGTAGAACGTACCCGTTGCCGTTTAGCGCCAGTTTTCCGTTTTCTTTGTCCGCAGTCATTGCGAAAGCATGTGAAAACAAGCAAATTACAAAATAATTGTTGGTGGCGCCTTTAGTTTGGAATAGAAAGGCTTTTGGAACCTCTGCGGTAGAGGACAAGGCTGAAAAAACCAAATGAGCACAGAGAAAACACACAGATACACGAGAGAGGCAATAATGTAGGTAGAGAGAAGCAAGCGGGGAAGAGCTTTGAATGAAGCAGGTAATTTTGATATTTATAAGAAGTTGAATGAAACAGGGAATCCCATATTAGGTATTGCAAAGTTGTCAAGGGAGATGGGGTCTGAAGGGCGTGGCATCACCGAGACGAGAGCGGAAGGCGTGAAATGGGAGGAGCGGCACGCCTGGGGAGAAGAGAGGATACGCCGTTGCTTTACCAAGGGAGATAAGCTAATTCACTTACGGCACCTTGGAAGTGTAAGTGCGCTTCAAACCCGGAAGCAAAAAAGTCTTCAAACTGATCCTAGGGATAGACTCCTATTAAACTGCCGCCCGAGTTTTTCGCCTTTTATTAATGCTTTCAAGTGCACACAGCCTGGTGTTTTAAGTGTGTGAACAACGTCAAGTCGGATATTATATTTAAGAATCCAAGTGGGACTAGAAAAACGTTTTCTAGTCAGAAAAAAACTAAGCTAGCTTATGAAATGAAGAAGAGACTGATGATCGAGAACAGCAAATGAGCACCAATGGGCTGATTTGACTTCCGGTGATGGAAGAAAATCGAATCGGTTGTGCGGGTGTGCTGTAATCGACAGCACCCGTATGTGCTGCGCAAGAAAACGGGATTTCTGGCCGAGTGTCATGTCAATTTTTGTCGACTCGCCTATCGTGGAGGAGAGACAATAATAATTACAAATATCTGTCTCCCGCTCTGACGAAAGCGCGACGTGATGTACACCATCTATTTATCATTTAAGGCAGTTTTTCAACACGCCAAAATATGTTTCCTTTGATACAAACATTAGGTGGCATTGATCAAGGGAAGCACATTTGGACAATTGGGCAAGTTGGTATATAAAATAACTGTCGTTTAATCATTGGGCTTTTTAAACTACATCATGTGTATGACATTATTTTAATGTCTCAGGAAACGTTTCAAGGAGTTGATCAAGCATTGAAATGAGATATGTCAGTAAGTGTAAATAAAGCACACGACTGGCGTCACTTTTAATATTTAACTAAATAGAAAAGCTGGAACTCAAATTTCAAGTCACGCTATTCCAATACAAAAAAATCGTTTAAAATCATCAAGAACAAAAGACATTCAAAGACTAGGTTCTTAAATGACATCTTAGAACACACAGAGAAAAACTTTTACTTCCAACTAACTTTTGCTGCTCATTGCAAGTTCTAACTTTAGTTGCATGAACTGTTTGTAAAGTAATTTCAACTTGGAAGGTTTAACGTTAATACGTGTTTCAATTGAACGATTCCTTAATTGTGAACACTACCTCGACCTTAAACCAATAAAATAAAGCATCTGTAAAAATCAACATTTTTTGGTCTGTATGCCAAAAAATAATTCATGTAAAATTCATTTAATTTGTAAATTCTTGATTACGTTTTTATTGTTAAGTGGAGCTTATTGCTTAGCAACGAAAGCTTTGCGACACTATTAATAAACTGCATTTAGCTGTAAGCTTGGGCTTTACTGCAACAAACAACGGTTTAAAAAAATTCCAAAGTAAAAAAAATCATCTTTTTGAAAAAGAAAGATTTTTGTTTAATTAACGCTCTCGCGCGTTACCCTGCACATGCTAAATTTCTAAAATTTTGGTGTGACTTTTGTTTAGTGCTTGTTGCTTATATTGTGTGAGAGAGCTTAAGTTAACGGGTGCCAACAAGCTAAACTCAGTCGTGGTATAGCGAACTTAAGTAACATACATGTAGCAGAACGACGCAAGCAACATACATGTGGTGTAGTGATTAGTCTCACGGACTGCTGCGTAGAAGGTTGCGGGTTTGAGTCCCGTACACAGCACGCACACACAGCTCTCCGTTATTATAAAAGGAATTAAGTTTCTCATGTAATTAGAATTTTATTTTTTGACAAGGTGCACTTAACTAAAATGGAAGCTACACATGAAAATGTGTGCATTTTGCTTATGATCTTGTATAACTGTTTCTAATAGAACATCCCTTTATTCTCTAATCAAAAATTGATTGTCAATTCGAATGTCTTCGATAGTCCGTTGCGAAAACTACTGCGCGATCCGCGCATAGCGGCAATCTATTTTTAGTACTTGCCCTCTGGTGTTTTCTTGTTCTTGAGAAAGAGACAAAAATTGTCGGTGGTGCATCGTGCGGGCGTCGGAGTCTCCCGCTTGCTCTCTGTGTACTGCGCAACCCATGATGAATGAGCGACAGAATTGGAAAATGATTTTGGAAGTAAAAAGGCAAACAGTGGCCAAGAATGGATTGCAACGTCTTTTTAATGTTTTTAGAGTGTCTCTCTGAAGGTTTCTTTGCGACACGACAAAAAATATGTTGTTTTGTGTTGTTGCGTTGACTTAGCGCAATAATTCGATTCGTCGTTTGAGCGCTAGACAAGCTAAGACGGCAAACAACCAAGAATTGGCCTAATTCCAGTCATGCATCATAGCCATAAATATGGGTTGCGTGTTGGGGTAAGGCAAAGAGAAGAGAAACCTCATACCGATAGCTGACAGTTGACTCAAGCACTTCTCGAAGCAGGTTTGAAGCCATTGGTGGTGTAGCTTCTGTGTTGGCTGGATACGGTAAGCACCCGACAAGGTCGAGGTGGTTTGATCCCCTAAATATAGAAATTAGTTCCGTTGTTGACTTGTTGCTAATGGCCGATGGTCGATGAACTGCGTGCAGCATTTTGTTACAGCGAACAAAAACGAGAAATTAACGGCGACGGAAATGTTGGCGCAGCATTCCTGCCTCAGCTACGGTATAATCTCCAGAGTAAACCGGTTCCGACCAACCCAAAGGTTACAACGCAGTGCAAAATTGGGGAACGAGGGTCACATAAGCCAAGTGAACAAGTCGTTTAAAATCACAGAACGAGCATGCGAAAAATTTAGATACAAAAAGTTTATGGAAGTTTTGTTATGGGCAAAAGGAGCAAAGCGAGAGGGGAGACGTGTGACATGAACTAGTTGCCCCAATGCTGTCGCTGCAGTGGGGCAGCGAGCTACTGGGCGAAGTGTGGAAGATAGGGGAAATGGTTGGTTGAACTGTGGTACGTTGCTGAGTCATACACGCACGACGCACAGCAGAGAGCGTACCAATTTTCTGCTCCTATGTGCTCGTGACGTCATGTTGATCTGTGATCGATTGTCGACGAACCTTGAGCGCGCTCATTGTTCTCAGCTGTCGTCGGAGACCGCGCCCGACGACGCTTCTCTGTTCACGAGTAACTTCGCCCTCGGGTGCGACGACCAAACAGAGCACCAGAGATGGTTGGTCCACCCAGTCGAGAGGCTCCCTACGTTCTCTTAACTTCACCTGAGATCTTCGTCCGCGGTTTGAACAACTGGCCCCTCTGACTGACGGTACACTTTTCAACGACGTCGGTTGACTGCAGCGGAGGATCAAACCGTTTTAGGAGAAGACCGAGAAACAGACAAAAAACAACGCCAGTGAAGGTCGTGCGATCGATTTCACATAAAATTTTGGATGGGCTATTTTCAGAAACGATTAACTCGCTGAAGTAAATAGTGGAAAATGTTGATCACAAGTCACTATTAATAGCATTACCATTAGTGACGTGACACTTAGAGGAAGGTGAACAAACTACCGTGGCAATATTAAGTCAGTTCATTAAACTGAGCAAAACAAGCTACAAATGCAAACTGGTTTACTTGCCACATCAAGTTTACTTCAAACTCTTGAAAACCACTTTTTTGTAATACAAATTACAAATTCAAATTCTAAACACCCTAAAAAAATTTTTCTTCATGGAGTGCTGACAATTTATTTAACGCTCGTTTTTTTTTTATTTCATTTTATTTTAAAATGTGAAATAATTTTGTACAGGGTTATCGGAAAGTTCTAGAAAGAAAAGGATTCCGCTTGATCTTCTTTCTAACGGCTTCTCGGTGGGGTTTTTGCAGACTTCGGTCTTCCGCTTTGGGGACGGTCCTTGATGTCGCCACTTGCACGAAATCGGTCGAGCACGCGTTTGACGGCATCCGGCGGAGATTGAGGGCCTTGCATATCTCTGGTTTCGACCTTCCGGCGCGATAGAGCTCAACGATCGCGCAACGGACACTTTTGGAGACCATTTCTTCTCTGAATAACAGCGAATATAGGGTAAAATAAGTCGCGCAACACGAATATAACAAACCAAACACGCAACGACAAAAAAAATGAACAAAAATTAGCATTACAAACGATGATGCAGAACTTTTCGATAACCCTGTATTTGCGTTAATTGCATCATTGCAATAAAATTCTAAACCTTGCTGAATTTTCAAATTCTGAAATGACCATAATCAAACTAAGCGGTGTCTTTTAATCTTTTGATGTCTACCGTTTAGCAATCCGTCAAATTCTTTCTTTTTATGTGGACTGTACAGTCTGCGTTGAACCATCCGTTCTTTTTGATAGGTTTTCAAGTCCTGTCGCTTCATATGGAAATAACAATTTGTCATCAATATTCGAGGATTCTTCCTTTTTGAAACGATGACTTTGACAGAAAAACTCAAAATAAGGTCGGTTTAAATGATCGCCAACGTTTGCATGACCTCCAAATAAGTTTTTACAAACTCTTATGAAAATTAAACAAACAGAAACAATGTTTTAAGACATGTTCAACGGTTATTTTACTCAGTTGGTTCAGACCTGAAAGAGTGTCATTATTGATCAGTACCCAGTTTGTGTACACATACCTTATGTATTGTAATCATTTTGATCTTGATTGGTTTATTTGTAGCTTTCCTATCATCTAAACCAAAAAAATTGCGCGGTTTAAATTATTTATCAATTTGCATTAGTGGCGTTAGTGCAAATTTATAGACATGTGGTGTCAGTGATAATTGTATTATGTTAGCCAGAGTCCGGAATTTGTTGAGAGACTAAAGTGTTTTAATTAAATGTTGCAGCTACTGTTCACACCTCATGCAGTTTTAAGTTCGCACCTAATGCAGTTTTTTACTTAGCTATTTTTAATTGCTTTTTGTACACTTGTAAGCAACCACTTGACTTTTTTGTTGACAATGTTTATTTTGCTTTCACGTAGTTTTTACTTATGTTCGTTTACTTGTAACCTGTTGATACGTAATCGGGAGTTTCTGACTACACTTTAGCTACTTGCAAACTGATCAGCTTACCACCGTAGCCGTGAAAGAAAATTAGCATTGTTTTTATGATCCGCATCAAATCACAAAACATCTTGATTTTCGCTCCCACTCCAAGAGATCAAGAATGCGTCACGCTGCAGAAAGCCAACTTCAAGGTTATTTGGTTTCAGGTGACAGCTTTGCGATAGCGGAACTTTGGTTCCAAGAATACTTTGCAGATTGCGTGGAGGGCAGCGTTGCACGTTACTCGTTGTAATTCGCGAGTCTCTCGCGAGTGTTTTTTGATCAGCTGAAAATGCTCTGCACCATCATCGTCTAAACCAAGCAGAACACCTTAATTCTAGTTACATTTCCGGTGACATTCCAATTATTTATTGTCGCCTTTCAAATCAATTTCTGACAATTTACAAAAACAGTGCTCTCAATTGCGCAAAATAACCCGAAGTGCGCAAGATGGAATTTTCGTGCAGTGGCCAAAAAAATGGACTTTATCTGTCATAGTGCATTAGCAAGAGAATTCCTGGGTGATTGCTGGAGCAAACTTTATCTGCTGCGGCGCGTCGATCAAACGCAACAAACAGGCATTGCTGGGTATTTCAACTAATGAGCACCAAGAGCAAGATTATAAAATAAAATTATGTTAACGTTCACACGCATCAAGCATCACACGCACAGAGTTCTATTACAAAGTCTCCCTTCTTCGAATCAATGCGAAAACCGGAAATTTTGCATGACAATCGATTCATTTCGGAATCGATTATTGGTGCGGGGATCACCTCGTCGAGTCAACGTAATTGATCGGGATGTCTTTGAAGAACAGCACGTTGGGATGATGACACGATGCTGACGATCGAGTTGTATCTGGTGAGTGAAGATGAGAAGAGAGATCAGAAGATCACGTTTGTATAGAAGTGATGCAATTTTCGTTTTTCGATACAGGAAAATAAGAATTTTGAAAACTCTTGAATATACTTGACATGGCTGTCAAGGTATTCGAATAACTAAATCTCTCACTTCCAAAGTATCAAGTTAATTAATTTTATAGAAAATTTTGTTTTCAAGAACAGCAAAAGAATTGGTGACTCAAAAATTTTAATTGTTTGAGTGACATAATAGACAAAACTATTGTTGCTGCAACAGTTTCAGCTAAAGAACTCGCAAAGAGATTTTTCACATTAGCGGGTGTGCTCCTGCCCGATTCCGCTTGATCTCCGAAGCGTGATTCTTCAACAGACGAAACTTCGTGGTTTTCGCCATGATGAAAGGCTCAAACTGTTCCTTAGATGGTTAAGCTCATAAAGACATGTTTTTTTAAATGTTTTTGAGATGTTTTGAGTCAAGCATAAAGAAGTCTCGAGGCAGACGGAAATGACGTAACCACGAGTGTTCACATACAAAAACGGAGCGAAAGGCCAAACTTACGAACGAATTTTTCCGGCAACATTCGCCCGCAAATGTGACAAATTTTGTTGCGGGTTCTGTAACTTCTAAACTCAACGAAGCAAAGGCTAAGCGAAAATTTAAAATTTAAAGCCTTCATCTTGCAAAATTCTTTCAAAACATCCCTTTAACAGACTTACTCATTTGCGAGCATGTAAAAACCCAATGTGCTGTCTCCTTAATCTGTCTTAATCCCTGTTTTTCACGTTACTAATGCAATTTTCAAAACAAGTTTGTTTTTTGTCATTTTTATAAGCTGCAAAGATCCGGCTTACTCACCAAGCTGGGTGGAATAGTTGTAAACGGTATTCGCCGGAGACGAACCCTAAACGTGCAAAATTTAAATATTCTAGTTTTTGCCTTAAATTAAGGACATTTTTGGTTTTTATTGAGTCTTTTACTGGTATTACATTGTTGCTCAAACAAAAATTTATAATCAACAGCTACACCATCTCGAAGTTGTCACTATATTTTTTGGCTAAGCAGTGTTTTATGGTTTTTTATGCAACTTAAGCACATTGATTGCATGCAACCGTTAATAGAAAAATCATGAGGTTTTATGTCGTTTTATTAAAATTAACGTCTGGTTAGCCCGAAAAAATCTAAACCAAATTTACAGTAACCAAATATCTTTCAAAGCCGTAAGCTATTTTATAAGATGTCGGTTAGCAGTGTAAAGTCAGATGATCTTTTTTGGTGATCTGACAAACTCAAACCAAACCAGAATAAAAGATATTTGTTGAGTTATAGGATTGTATCCACCCAAACAATTTGTATCCACCCAAACTCAGACTGCACTTTAACACCCGTATCGAACCGACTTTGGGTTTTTTCTTCAAATGGCGTCGCCCATGTCGTATTTTCAATCTTTCTCTCTGTACAGAGATTGCCCTTTCTTCAGGCCTAATCGCATCACCCCCGCTGTCAATCAAATGATTCCGGCCGCATTGACGCTTCAATGAAATTTGCGCACATTTATTAAGTTATCAAAGAGGAGAAAACCAAGAAACAGAAAAGAAAAAGATATTAATTACACGTATTCCATATTTGCTCGCATTATAAACACGCAGCTCACCGAATAAAAGCCACACACCAAAAAATAACACATATGCCTATTGTGAGACAAGGGCCATGTTCAGGGTAATGTACACGAGGAAAATATATATGTGAAAATTTGTACAAATTTTGTACTTTGCTAAAGTTGCGTGGGAACGGAGAGATAAGTGCCGTAGTTCGGCGTTGTCTTGCCCTCTTCTTCATCTCCACCTGACGCTCCATTCGAGGTATGAGCGTACATGCGTGGTATAAAATATTCGCTTGAGGTCAACTTCCGATCGACTTTTACTGGAACCGCTCCGCGCACGTAGATGTTTGCCAACGCGTCACGTAGCTGCAAACAATTAAGTTCAAAACGGCTCATCTTTGTGGTAATTCGATTTACCTCTTTGAGTGCGATTACTCCCATTAATCGACCACAATCGGTGACATAGGCGTGTGAGAGACCAAGAAGAGAGAAGAGCGTGTGAACCTTATAAAGTGATGAACCCATAACTAATTGGAAGGGTGCGGAATCTATCGCGACCTCGTCCAAGTCGACTACTCGGTCCAGTCGTTCTTCGATGTCCACTGCGCTGCCGTTCTGGAAATAGAGGAATTATAATAAACAATCAGTTTGTGATTTCTATAACATAAACAAAATTATGAAAGCATAAACGTTTTTCATCTTGCAGTACGTTCAACTTCACCAATTAATACACGCTCCATAAAAGCAAAAAAACCTAAAAATCAAATTTCGCATGGAAATAAGATATCTTTAAAAGTATCAAGATATCTTTTAAGACAGTAAGACAGTATAAAAGATATCTTTAAACCATCTTTAAAAGTAATGCAAACATTGAAATTAATGCATTTTGAAAAAGTATAACCCGCTGAATTGGTAATTTCAGTCATATGGTGTCAATTTCAAACTAAAAATTCCATATTTGTGTGAAAAATTTTTGAAAATTTTAGTAACAAAAAAGAGATTTTTTCAATCTCCACATTGCTTAAAATCTTTTAAACAATTTCTCTTAAAATATTATTTTTTGGAGCATCGAACAAATGATTAGTGCGCCTTATCCACTGTATCACAAACGCTTAAATAGAACTGAGTGTGGTGTTGGATAGTAAGCTATAATACCAAACATCAGGTCACGGGTTCGATGCCCGGTGCAGATATTTAATGAGTAAAATCAAAAATGTAGTTTTTTTTGCAAATGTGGTGTGTTACCTCATCTCGGATATCGTTGGAAGAAGGCTTTGTGAACAAGGTGGTTAAAGGAGCACCTAAAAACTCATTTTACCCTGTGCCAAAAGTACTTTATGCTTACTCTTAGGCGGATGCAGAGGCGAAATGCTGAGAAGAGTGTTTCCAGTCACACTGATGTCATTGAGGGTCTCATCGTTTGCAACATCCAATAGATTCTTCGATTTTTCAGACTCCGCCAAAGAGCGATCGGATCTTCGGTTTGCGGCTTGGCGTCTTGAGAGCCTATAAAACGCTACTTATAAAAACGTTGCTTCTTGAATGTTACCTCATAGAAGTTCTGCGAATATGATTGAAAATTTCTGCAGGTGTGCGTCTTCCAGACCTAACTGAGGGTGCCTCAATCAGATGTCTTCTCATTAGCAGCAGCAAGTATTTTTTAGCAACTGAACCGAGCAGAATTCGCGACTCTGAATAATTCCAGCGTTAGTCATGCAGGCGAGCGGATGAATGCAACTTACTGACATCCGTGAGAACCGGAAAAGATTTTAGATGAGGCGCAAATTTCATGATTTCTCGGAGCTCGCGGTAGGTCGTGGATTTGGTGATAAAGATGACTTCTTGGATCATAATTTGTTCGACCTTTACTGTGTGGACACTTAACGAAAGAATATCAAAAAGAATTGAAATATATGGATTTACCTGACACGAGATGGTGGAAGATCTGGAAGATAAGGATATTGCTTCATGCGAATGATGCTTTCGTAGATCGAGGGCTGCAGGAACTTGCAGACAGCGTTGGCTGTCAAGAGAGCAATCTAAAAGACACTGTGGAACTGCAATAGAAACATTTTGTCTACCAGGACAGGTAGAATGGGTGCTAGTTGACCTGTAAGCTCACATATAATTACAGCAACGGATACGGTGTGAGTTACAGCTCCTGTGTAGCAAGCGGCTCCTGAACAAGCCTGTGTTAACTCCGTTTTTAAGAATCAATCTTACCGACAACAGCGTACAGTCCAGGATAGATTGGCGGCCCATCAGGACCTCTCAGACCATCTGGGAAGAGGTATGACACAACTTCCCCCATCAATCGACCTCCGGCGGCTCCGATTATAAACGACGGGACAAACACACCCGCTGGAACATTAATGGAAATGCATATCGCGACGAGAAGGAACTAAATTTTGCAGTGCAATTTAGCCAAAAACGGTTTTTGTGCTTACGTTCACGATGAGATAACAAGTTAGGGAGAGGAAGATGCTGACGCCTCCTTCCGGCCCTCCTGTCCAGTGTTCCATAAGGCTTTGATTGCAAGACTCGCTTTCGTTATATGCGTACCAGGAACAGTTGTTAAAGAAGTCAACCATGGTTTCTCGGAATGTCAGCTAAAAGTCAAATTTAGCCAACGAATGGGACAGATTTCTAAAGTGCTTTTTAGAAGCATGTAAAATTACATAATTGCTGTTTTATTTGTAATCAAAATCAAGCAAACTAATCAATTTTTTGGTTTTCAGCCGAAATTAACAAATTTAACATTTTCCAAGCGTTTTTACAGCTACAAAGGCCTTTTTAATTAAAAATTTAGTTTTAATTAAAATACCTAAAAAAAATTTTGCCAATTAATAAAGACTTTGCATCTCACTTTCTCAGCTTCAAAAAAAAAATTTTAAAATTTTATGCGTAAAAATTTTTAAACTTACATTAACTTAAACACGCTAAAAACTTCCTTTCAATGGAATCTATAATAACGGAGAGTTTGTGCTTCCGTTCGCCGAAATTTCTGAGCGTACAGAAACAGCAGACTAACGCTTGGACGCCGACGAGTTTCGAACCATAACCGTGTGGGAGTTCGCTACACTAACCAATGCAACATGCGGTCACTAAGAACAAGGCTGCTGCTCAAGTTTCCTATACCTTCAATGAATTCAGCTTTTGAGCATTTTTTGGAGCGCAGAGTAACACGCGAGATCGTTAATTTCTTAGTAAAATGTTTTAGCTTTTTTCAACCTTACTGCATTTCCTACGTTTGGCTGCTTTCTGAAAATTTCAACTTATGAAACTCCCTCACAACAAAGCAGTTCCATTGTTTTACGTTTCTCTTCCAGCGTTGCCGGGTTAGCGAATAAATTAAATTGTTAAATGCTGTTTGCAGCTCGACCGAAGCCATGTTCCTGTTTTTCGTCTCAGCAGTGTCTCGACTAATTATCGACTCAACTCGTCAATAACAAACATCACGTTTATGTTCGCAACAAGAAGCAAGGCGCATATTGAAGTGGATAGAGTACAAAAAAGGGACCGAAAACATTTCTCTTAGATTTAAGCGCATCACGTCAGCGCACTAATTAAAGTTGCTGAAGCGAAAGATTTTTTGGCGATTAGGGTTAATGGCGTCTGATCTGTGAAAGCAAAAGTATGTCCAGAGATCTTTGTAGTAAAAAACAAAATTAAAAAGTAACGACGCCGGCGAGATCCGAATCCGTGACCTTGTGTTACGGATTCAAAGTCTCGAATGCTACTCACTGCACCGTTTCATCTCATCGGACTCAATACATAAAATGCATATGGCCTGACGCTACAAAATGTAAGTAATTTGAAAAAAACGCTTTTTGTATAACAGCAATGTAGCGTCCAAATCCTTGAGGAAACGTGACCAGACCAACGACAGCTGCCATAAATAGAGTGAATAGTGAATCCCAAGAAACTTAAAAAACACATATTTTTACATATATTTTTTTCTAACTTTTCAAGTGTTCCTTACTTATTCTTGAAAATCATCTTAAACACCTTGTTCCTCTCCCGGAAAATGCTAATGTGTCTGTGGGTGAAGATGAACAACGCCGCCGTCAGACCGCCCAGAAATCTTCAAATATCGAAATTATTGCTTATCATGATCTGCACAAAATCCTTACCCAAGAAGAGCGAAAATTGGTAATTCCTCAATGAGAAACGACTCTGTCGGGAATTTTGTCTGGTAGAAAGCCGTAATGGTGCCTAAAAACAATTTGCATAAAATCGCTCATTTTCGCGTGTTCCCTCGTTTCCTTACCAGACTGCGCCGCGGTGACGAAGAAATTCGCAAATCGGAAAATGATGGCGCTGCATGTGGCCGCCAAAAAAGCGCGCCAATAATTTTTGACCGCAAAGTATTTCGAGGTCGACTCAATGGCATAAAGTACAGCTATAAATTTACGTGTAAGGAAATTATTTAAAAGTGTCGTCATACCTCCGACTGGCGCGCTGAATGTGCAAGCGATTCCGACGGCACAGCCTGATGAGAGAAGTTCCATTTCACGGCCTTCGTTGGAGAAGAATGCAGAGTATTGACAACTCGCAGTGAGTTTGCTGAGGAGAGTTGCCACAATGGCGCCCATGTGTACGAAGGGTCCCTGTAAATTAAAGTGCTTAAAATTTGATTTAGGTCAAGAAAAATGAGCCTGATTAGCTTTCGCATAGAAGTTCGTACCTTAAACGCCAATTGTTTCAAACTTCAGTTGAGAAAACTAAATTAACCAAAATTTTTATGGGTTAAAAGTGTTACTCTGCGCGAAATTAGTTTCTAAAATTTCCAAGTGACATTTGCTTGTTCCTTGAACACGTGCTGCAGTGTGTAACACATCTCATGCTAACGGATGCCAAAAATCTAAACTTATTCTCGCCATAGTCAACTTTAACTAAAGCAGTTAGCAATAATTGCGCGGTGTATTGGTTAGTATGCCGGACATCCGCATGCGAGGTCAGTGGTTCAAGTCTCGCTGGCGTCCGATCTTTCATCTGTTTTTCTGTCCGGTCGAAAATTTTGGTGGACACAGAACACATGCATTGCATTCTGTTATTATAGAAAATGCAATTTGAATAAAACTTTTGTTGTTTAATTGTAGTTTAAAGGAACACAGGTATTACCTGTGTCCCTTTGAACTACAATTAATTTTTGCAGTCGAAAACTGAATTTTTTATTTCAGAATTTCTTTTAAAAAACTAAAAATTAGTATTTTTATTTCAAAATACTTATGTGCCAAAAAGTAAGCTTTGAATTGTAGTTCTACTATATGCTTTTCCGTCCGCTAAAAACTCAACATGCAAACATTAGTGTTCCTTCCAAAAAAACAAAAAAAACTTTTGCAAAAAATTATTGGCGCTTTTGGCATCTACGTCATTAAAACATCCTAAGAAACCATAACCATCCCTGTCTGCGCCCCTACACAACAAACACCATGCATTTTATATTGTCTGTTGCGTGAATTTTTTTGCCTTTACCCAATAAAAACAGCCGAGATTAGGACACTTGACGGATCGAACTGCGGTCATCCATCACTTTGCATACTACGTACAACTGGCCAAAGTAGATAAACATAAGCCCCGAGAGTAAATAAATCAATTTATGGGTCATGTTTGTCTGCAATTCTGAGTTATGTGTTCATGTGGGAACTGCTCACAACTCTTCTAAGTTTCCGCTTTTATTGTTTCGCGAAAATCTGCTTGTCCTTTTTGTATTTTCCCATGTTAATTCCACGAATTTGGGCTGAAGCAGATAGGACAAGTTTGCTATACTACGGTTCAGATTTCGCCCTTTTCTTTTCTGTAGAATTATCTTTCTTTCTTACATTATCCATATTTTTAATTTGGGTTAGTTCAAAAATGAGTAGTTCTTAAAAATCCTTAAAGCTTAGGCAATAAACTATGCATTGATGATAAAAATTGTCTACAACGAAGCCTTTTGACGCACGAAAACTTCAAAGTTGCACATTTGGTGAATACGAAAACAAGAGCCTTTGTCTACCGTCAGAGGACAATCTATTAGTTATTTAAATAAGCAGCGCTTTTCGAAATCTAAAACCCGCGTTTAGAAAACAATTAAAAACGTAACAAAAAATCAGCTTTACCTCTTTGCCAATCGGAAGACCACCACCCATCGCAAGCGTCAAGCCGACCATTTTGGCAATCAGCGTTCGAAAGGTCAAATAGTTCTTCATCTTGAATCCGTGCATAATCACTTTCACTTCAGGAATTCCAGAGCCTAAAATGCCTATCTAAGCAAAACAAATTGAAGGACACATCATGTACCGACGGCTTGTTTGGACACGATTTGGCAAAAAATCGCTGCCAAGCCAACAAAGGCAACCACGTGAAGGGTCCACATTCCGAAAGCCAAATAAGTCGAGATTTGAATGAATTTGTCGTAAAGGGAGACGTGCACTAAAGAAATCAAACGAAAATTCAAAAATGATTTTTGAAGCTTACGATGTTGAAGAATCTCGATGAGAACGTCCATTCCGACTGACAAAACGGCAGTAATGACTCCCAGCATGATGGACAGACACCAATCTTCGACGAGAAAATTGAGCACATTTTTGGCCTGACCTAAAGAAATCATAATTTGGAAATGCGCCTAATAAAGCTGGAAATTGGCCGATCAGTGCACACATATATTGAACCACTTTTTTCAATATTTGTCCAATATTTTTGTAGCCTTACGTCGCCAAAAGTCGCTCAGAGTCTCGGAAGTGTGGCTGATCTCGCCACACGAGTTGTCCTCATCGTCGGTCTTTCCGTCGCCAGGGACATCCAGCAGCGACTTCTTAATGTCGGCCATAACCCTAAAAAGAAGGAAGTATAAAATCTGCAAAACACATGCATATTCAACAGGTAAATACATTTTTGCAAAGCGAAAACCATGAGTCAGTCACGCGCTACAAGGGAATTAAGTATGCTCATAATTATAGAGCCAACAAAAGACAAAAAAAGTAGCGCTTCTCGTTGGTCTCAAATCTCCTTTGGTCCTTAAAAAGAAGGAAAAACAGACAAAAAGACATTTTTGAGGCTCTTCACGGCGCTGTCAGTTCTTGTTCATCCCCTTCCTCTCCCTGGGCAGCACAAAGCATCTATATCGAGGAGAAAGCGCAAGGAGGAGACCAACGCAAGGCCAAGAAGCAGCTAGTGCGTGAGAGGTGGAGTGGGGGAAACGGAATGAGAGGTGGAGTTTCGCTCCGCTTGTCGGTGGCTCTTTTATCGGTGCGCAAGCACCACACAAATTTCTGCAATCCATTTTACGCCTTCCTGCCTATCACTTCTGGATCATCGGGAAAGATGGGCACCACGGAGAGCTACTGAGCTGCAGAAGCGAGCGAGCAGGCAACGTCATCACACACTTCTGGTCCGGAAGATCCCGTCAGGAAATCCCTTTCGCGCTCATCTCGCTAACCCTCTCTCTCACTTATATCGCGTTACAAAATCCGGACCAAAAAAATTTCTTAAAAGCGCAAAGAACAAGCAAACAATTTTTGCAAAAACATAGCTTTTGAAGAGTTCTGTGGGCTGCGTACTATTCGGGAGTTAATTGATAGTGTAGTTTTGTAATGTCAAGAATGTAAATAGTTAGACAAAAATATACATAACACTAAAACTGGCCCAACTCCGCAGGTGTTCGAACTAATGACCTCGTATACGGTAGCCTACTTCAACTAACAATGCATTACTGAGGAACAGCGCAACTTAGTTAACAATTCCTACATAAAATACCATGAAAACCTATAAAAAGCAAGAACAAAACTGAAAACAAGTTTAGCTGGTTGTTGTCCCAAATCTTCTTTTCGGCCTTATTTGCTTGATTTGCGACCTAGTAAAGAAACGTGACTTGTTGGATACGAGAAGGAGGAGCAGTAATGGAAAGCAATAAGATGCCGGAAACGTTCGCTTCCGGAGAAGATCCACCATGAAAACAGTCAATGCAAATTGGAATTTTTGGCCAGGAAATGAAATCACCGGCTTAGACAAAAGAGAAAGACGCTATTTTTTGCGCTGCCACAAAATTCACATTAGGACAAAGTTAGAAACAACGAAACAAATTTTGCTGTAAAAACGAAATTTTTAGTGGACAGCTTCTAAGGGTGCTTTTGAACAGTTCTTTTCGACTAATGAGTTTTGTGAACTTACTAATCAAATAATGCCTCCTAACCTAAAATTTTCTTTTTCAAAGAATAAGGGTTACTGTTTGACTAAAGGACGAAATTTAATTCAAGTGAATTGAGCAGTGAGTCAACTTGGAATAGAGTTAAGCATGTGAAACGAATCTGTAATTGGCTAAGGTGAGGAAAACAGCATGGTTCCGACTTGAAGAAAAAGGCTAATAATTCTGAACAAAACTGAAACAGTTTAAAATTATCAAAGAAATTCGGTTTTAAAAACGTGTTTTGAAATTTGAAAATATCTTTTACATTCTTAAAACTTACATCAAAAGAGGGACGCCTTCCATGTTGAAGCAACAGCTGCTCAAAGCGCACACAAAAACGTCTGAAGACGAGTCAAATTTGGAAGTACCCTCAAGCGCGGTACTGCGTAAAATTCAATTCTTAGCGCGCCGCCTTTTGTTAGACGCTATTCGACCCAAGTCCGGTTCGAGCATAGTTAGTGGCTATTCGGGTGCCACACAAAAGTTTCTTCGCTTTTCCCCTCGTGACGCTCACGTCCAAACCGCGACAATCACTCGAGCCGAATAATTCATTTGAGTTACATTTTCCATGGAAGCAGCTAAAAGCGATACATTCTAAAAAGGGCGTAGATCATCTCTCTTTAAAAAAAGAGGGTTCTAATTTCCACGCCATTGTGATTGTCGGAAAACCGCTTGACCTAAAAGACATCATACAACCCTCGCTACGTCACAAATTTGTTAGACTACATGGGAACTAATTCGATCATAGTAGAAAGGCAAAAAAACGTAAATTTTAATGGAAAATGAGCTATGGAACAGGGCAATAAAGAAAGGTCAACAATCCAATCACACGAAATCATAACCATCCTTGCGTAAAACACTTTAAAAAATAGTCATTTTTGCGCAATCACATTAAAGCAAATCTGTCGCCGGTATTTGAAGACGTCTTTTTTGAACTTCAAAAAGCGAAAAACAAAACTTCGTTAATTAGAAAAAAGCAACGCCAGGAGAGACAGCGTTGGTTTTCGATAAAGTCAACAACGTTTTTGATAGTTTAGTTTACTTTTAGTTCCAATTACCATGTTGCTGAACGCGTGTTTCAGACCAAAATCATGAATATGTATCACCTGCTAAAACAATACAAACAAAGAAAGGTTGAGGTGACAAAAACCAAAATTTCTGCTTCTAGTTAAAAACTTGAAAAACTCTAAAGCGTATTTACTGCAAAACTTTGAGCATTTCTTGAAATTCGCGTTAAATTGTTTGTCTCAAAACACCAATTTTCAGCCCATTCGACTAATTTGCAACTAATGACTAGATGTTAGTAGCCCATATGACAAGCAATTGACCCAAAGCAACAGAAAACGGCTCTAATGTTTTTCTCAAGATCAAAGTAACGTGACATGGCGCTTTGCATCTAACGGATGTACACCTTCATTAGAAAGAGACAACATGCGTTTATCTTTTGATCAACAACTTTACTTGCCCAAGGAAAGGAACCTAAACGATGTTTAGGGTCCGTTAGCAAGAAGTTGACACTCAAGCATAAAAACACATTTTAGGCATTTGAATGTTTTCAGTGGCATATCTTAAAGAAATTTGTAGTTTAAGGGCTTCTAAACCTGTGCTAACACATTTTAATATTTTACAGTTGACCAGAAAGTCAAAGTTCACCTTCTTTAAATTTAAAAATTAATGCGTGGTATAGACAGAAAAATGACGTAAAGGTAGAGAAAACTTTCCTGTCCAATTAATCTACAACTTTGTTCAATTATTAAAACACTTCCGTGCCACATGATAAATTGGAATTTTAAAAAAGGATTGCTCATGTTTTTTTCATAAACCGATTAAATTTTCCAGCTTTTTAATTTTTTAATACTCTTGCACTTTTTGGCTAAAAATCGCTGGAGATAATTTTGTCTTAAGTAAGGTCGACAAGACATATAGGTAAGTTTGCTATGTTTCAATTAAAATCAAAACTAGCTTTAATTTAGGCTGACTCAAAAACAACAGAGAAAGGCGCAAAAAAGGTCTTTAGCGGTGCAGGGTTGTCTCGATTAAATCATTCGGAGCACACGCGCTGCAAACGAACCGGTCGGAATTCCGCCCAGATTCAGCGCTTTTCTTCCTGATTCCTCCAGCAACCCATTTTGCTAAAATGTGTGGAAATGGAGCGAAAGTCGAAATTGGAAAATATGAGCCTAGGTGTGGTAGGAATCAGAAAGGAAAGCACTGAACTTGAGTAAGGATTTTGGATTTTTGCTTGAATCCAAACGCAATTCCGACCGCTTTGCTTGCTCCGAATGAATCGCTTCAGACATTCCGCCCCTGCTCATTCCAGACCATTTTTTGCGCTACTTCACTGTTTATTTGTTGAGTTTT
This sequence comes from Steinernema carpocapsae, assembly GCA_000757645.3. Classification (NCBI taxonomy): domain Eukaryota; kingdom Metazoa; phylum Nematoda; class Chromadorea; order Rhabditida; family Steinernematidae; genus Steinernema; species Steinernema carpocapsae. The sequence goes on from CM016762.1 coordinate 926,553, forward strand.
CATAAAAAAATTTATGCGGTTGATAAAGACGATTTGAATTTTCACTTTTTTGTATTTGAATTAATATACACCATTGCATAGGTTTGATTTGCAAAAAAAACGAAGATAGAGATTATTAGGTCATTAGAAACATTTTATAAGGTTCTTGAACGCTTCTTCAGTCAAAATTTTCAACTACGGTTGCTTTTCAATTTAAAAACCAATAAAAAATAAAAAACTCAAATTTCAAATTTCAATTTATTAAATAAAGGAGGACGATCCAGACGCATTAGTCACGCTGTTTTGTCGGAATGTTTGCACGTTCGGTCCGTCGCCATAGCTGCCGCAGACCGGTCGGTTTCGCAACCGCTAAGCCGTCGAATTCGATGCCGCAAACGCCAAAATGGCAATCGTTGCGAGCTTTTTGAACACAATAAAATATGCACCAAAATTGAAACCGCGTAATATATTATTTGCAATATTACGAGAAAATTTACGAAACAGCAAAATTGATGCGTTCATATCTTCTTGAAGGCGGGAAGCGCCGAATCAGAACACGTTTTGAACCTGAAACCTTGCGCAATAGCGCGCTCGGCGTTGTCAATTCATAATAGGTTCCTTTAAAATTCAAAAACAAACTTAAAAAAACAAAATTTGAGTTTTCACATCTAAACGTACTTGTTTCTATTTCAAGTTGAAGTCACTGAAAAACGCTGTCAGCCTTTCAGTGCTGACAAAAAACTTTTAAAATATATTCAAACTCAATAAAAACAAGCAAAATCCGATGGAAAATCCAGTTCCTTCCACGTGTAAACAACATAAGCGAACTTCCTTACGAATAACTTGCTATGATCAAAACCATGTATTTAGACACGTCTGAGCGAGCACAATATATGCTTACACAACTTTTAACACAGTGTCGTCCACACGAAAAAGAGAAAAGAGATTATATACCGCACAAAACAAGGTCATCATTTGAACTAAATTTTAAAAGTACGTTTTAATCAGATTTCAAACAGCAACAAATAACTGATCACTGACTGAGCGAAAACGTTCCTTATCTATTTAAATGCGTGATCACTAAAACTAATCAGTAATCGTCTGTACACAAACAAATTTCAAAAGTTAGATAAGAACGCCAGGTCACAGGACAGCTCTGCCCAACCATCATTACGTGATTAAGAAGGAATCCAAGTAAGACAAATATACTCAAGAATGTCGAACAATGCATGTCTCGTGGCAACCCGACGACGACATCACTCATCAAAGAGATGACTAAAACGAGTCCAGATATTGACTAATGTGCCAATGTTTGTTTTAAGGGTTTCCGGGGGCTGAACATGCGAAACGTACTCCAGGGCATTTGCATGGCGTAGACTTAGATCAAGTAAAAGGCGCACATCATGATTTGATTTGACTTTTCGCAATAAATTGAATTAAGCGGATGAAGTGATATTGCGCTTAGGTTAAGATCAAAAGGTCAATTCGTCATTGAACGAAAAACGTAGGAAACCCACGTTTTCATAAATTTTGCTCATGACTCAAAATTCATTTCTTCCATGTTAAACATTTGAATACTAAATGTAGCTCCAAAGACAAAAGTATTGCGATTTACCACAACATCAGAAAATCAACGTTTGTTTTTATTTCTTACAGTAGCGGCTTATCCAAAAATGTGCCAATTATTCTATAAAGTCCGTAAATCAGACAAGCAAACCATGTGAATTTACGCGCACTTGCAAACGTACTTTGTAGAAAAGCCAAAAAAGTGCACGTTAAGGACAACTTTGCTGAAAAAAGGTTCCTTTGCAATTCAATGCTGAGAAAGATGATTGTCCAAAATTGCAGCATTAATTGAAAACTTACGCATGGGTGAGTTTGAAAGCACTGCTTGATTGCGTCTTAGTTGCGTTCTTACTCACATAGTTCCCCGATCACCAAAGAAATGCTAGTTCTGCGAAAAAGTTTATATTAAACTTTGTTTTGATTTTTTATAGTAAAACATTAAAAATTTTTTAATTTATTTAAAATCTTGAGATGTCGTTGAGATGCTTGTAATGAGTTTAACAAAAAGTTCAAAAAACGCTTTTTTACATCAACATTTAAAGACTTGTCATTTTTAGACTTGTTGTAATTTCAAAGACTTCAAAAACGTTTCTTTAATATAAATTTTTGCAACAAAAGAACTGTTACCGTAAAAGAAGACTGTAAGGAGTCTTCATTGCATGAAGTGTAAGGACGCACAGACAAGCTCGGCAAGAAGGTTTATAAAGGAGACCCTCGTGAAAAAACCACTTTGCCACAGGGGAAATATGATGTGCTCTGTGATGCTTTTGGAACAAAGCGGCAACGTGGAAAACTAATTATTGCAATTCAATTACTAATTTTTTCATTTTAGTTTTCTCAGGACAAAGTGGCACAAGTGGTTTTTGCCTGTCAGGCAAAAAATTGAACTGTTCAATTTGAAAACGCGCTTCATTTTAAAACATTGAAGTGTAACAAATTTCAAGAAGATAATGACTATCACGAATTAAAGAGTTAAAATTCTGACACCTTTTTAACCCACCTTTGAAATTTAGGCGATAAAGTAAACGACGTTTTATCAATAAGAGCCATTTTTCTGAACTACCCTTACTCACACGTCTTCAGGGCCTATACAACTATCAACCATCTAATAGAATTCAGATAGTCCGCTTACAGCAAAACAGAATTCGAAACTCTATATGTTCATAGGCATATTTTTAATTCGATCGGCTGGCTGAGCGTCCCGGGCGTCTGCCGCCATACCGCCATATCTCGCGTTTCCTCGCGTCCTCCACTTTTCCCATTTTCGGCAAAGTACTCCCGAACTCCACAAATATTTGGCGCGCAAACCTTCGCGTTCCGAATAAAATGTTTTTGAGTGCATCTGTAATATAATAAAAAATGAGACGGCAAAAACGTCTTTTCTCTCTAAGTACAAACCGAAAAGCGCCTTTTGTCAAAGGAGACGGTTGGTTCGTTTGTGTTCGTTTAACTACTGTAGGTACAGTAGAACGTACGGTAACACGAAAAAGCACGTTTCACATTTTTAAAACAGGGTTACAGGTTGCACGTCTTTTAAAAGCACAAATCGCAAAATACACGGTACTTGTCGTTTTACAGTACGAACATTAAGCAGGTAATTAAATGCTCTAAAATAAATTTATTGTTTTGATTCCTAAAAAATTTTACGGAATTTAGAAGAGTTACGGGTTTGAGGCACACGACACTCAGCCTTAGAATAAATGCTTTCTTCACGAATATTAAAATATTTAACACGAATGCTTATATTACTCCCCCTTCAACAACAACAGCAATACTCAAAGCTTGTTAAGCAATCCGAATTTTTTTACAAGTTTTCTACAAAGTATCAAATTGTAAAAAAAAATAAAACGAATATTCAAGAGAATCAGAAGAGCAGAAGAGCAGTTTTTTAGAGTATAGCTAACAAGCTAACTAACGAGCTAACGACAACTAAACCATGAGAACCGTGCAAGATGTCTGAGTATCAACCACTTTTTTACGATAAGAAGTACCTATTTTTAGCGGTTTGTTTGTTTACGCTTAACCGTTCAAAAACAAGGAACCGTCAATCAAATATAAAAGATCAACTGTACCCGTAGACAGCGAAAATAGGTAAAAGGAAACAACACGCAATTTCTTACGAGATTTCAGAAAAAGCGTTTTTTTACAAGGTCCACGTGTCACCAGGAGCCTGATCCAATGCAGCAGATTTATGAAAATTGCGCAGACAGCTCTATGCTTCACAGACTGTATTTGAATTTTATAATTTTGTTTCCTGCTGATTATGTAACCACTTACGTGCCATAAATACTTGTTAAAGCTTCCTCGAGGTCAATTTCCATGTCTTCATTTTTGACAATTGGAGCACGAATGCGCGTGCTAAACTTTCGAATAGCCTGCATCGCCATTTTGGCTTGAAAACCTGAAAAACTTGTTGTAAACCGTATACTCGAAATACAACGAAATTCACGCAGTCACGCAATAGTGTAAATTTTTTAAACAGATTTGCAGGTATTAGACTTGAGGCTTGGTCATTCATTGTTTAGGTTTGAAATTAGCACCCATTGAATGCTCAAAGACAATAGGCAGCCTCTTATAAGGATTCACCGAGAAACGCCTTGAGGTTCCAATCACTCAAAAACATAATATTCTGCGCCCCTTGACATCGCACTCACAAAAATACATATCGATTCCAGACATGACCTTTCTGGGGGCGTCCGGTAGGATGTTTCCTGCTACCTTGTTGTTTATGCTTTTTACTCTTGATATTCCACGGACAACGTTTATGGCACAAACGACATTGGACAAACAATGTTATTCTGTTAGCTACGGCGGAAACACAACACTCAAGCAGATGAAAAATTGTGGTTAAACGGAAAGCGAAAAAAAGGTAAAAAAGTGCGCATTTTTTAAAGACGACTATTCTACAGACAAACAAATTTTACGAGGAGCAGACGACGAGTCATAGGTTCACTTTTGTGGTGTTTTTGAAGTGTCACTTGAAGGCATATGTTTCTACTTTATATGCATAGATCTCTGGCGTTGTTCTTCGGTTGTGATTGTGCTTGCCATCAATAAAAATCTTCAAGCCAAATAATCTTTGCAAAAGCGCTCGCATAATAACACTTGAAAATATAAGCCAAGCAGTTACTAGCAACTAGCATTAAAAAAACAAAAGTGAAAAAACAGCTGAGAGCAAGAAATCAACAAAGACTAATTTTTTTCGAACAAACACGTCAATTGACTAATGTTCGTGTCAAGTCAAAAACATACTAGTGTGCTGACGGTGACAACGAAAACAAGCAACAGATGTACAGATGTTGTTAATTGCAAAAAAAATTTTTTTTAGTTTTTAAAATTTTGAATCGGTTAAAGTCTTCGTAAACCAACTAAAAAAAACGAAAAAATTTTTGTCAAACTTTTTTGTTTGGTTTTAAAAATTGCAACGAACAAACCTAGCAAAAACAATCAACTTGAAAAGCATTTTTTTCTAAAAAAGCAGTCAATTTTTCGTTTTCATAACGATGACCAAGCCGTCAAAAGAAAAAAACAGACATTTTGGAGAGGAACAAAGAATCATCAAAATAATGAGATTTTAAGGCGTATGTTGAAGAAGAAGCTTATCTCAATTTTACGTTAAACAATTTTTACTCCAAACACGGTTTTTCGTACGTTCTTAAATTGAACTTTGGATCAACAACAATTCCATTTAGGGTTGTTTGCACAGACGTGCGTTGGGTGACATTTGCAAGTGTTTTCGTTTTTTCAAACAATTGAAAAGCTTTCAAAGAAATGGTCATAAAGCTTTGAATATTATAAATCGTGGCTGAATTCATAAGAGATAACAGCTGGAAGCGGATTTCGCACATGTCAGAGTCGCAATATGAAAACAAAAAGGTAAGGATTGAGTGTTTTCTTGTCCAATGACCCTGAAAAAGTAAACATGTAGGGTAAAAAAGAAGCCGCAAATTTTTTATAACTACAAGCCGAAATGAAAGCAAATAAACCATATCTGGCATTATCAAACTAAATTTTGACCCTTTCTTAGCCAAACGATTAAAAGTTTTAAATGCTGTCAGCATGTTCTTAAACGTAGCAGCTGACTAAGTCAGGAAACTTTTTTAACATAGAGTTAAAAAGTTTCAAGCAGTTTTGCTGATAACAACAATTGACATACGTTTTTCAGTTTTCAGAACAAAAGCTAATTATTTTTACAAAACGTTTTAACCATTTTTTGCTTAGCATTGAAAAAGCCGAAGAAAGCCTGAATGTACCCACAACTTCCCTTATATGCACCCCTACCGTACACAACACCGTATTTAGAGATAATGACGTTATTTTTCCCTTAAGGTCGTTGAGGCTATCCGCAAACAGGCAGCCCTAAAATGATAGTCGATCACACGGACATGTCGGCATAACCGTGACAAGTCAAAGGACAATCGATGAGACAGGTAAACACTTCGATTATCGTGTAATAGGATAAGATTGAGTGGTCCCAGGAACAGGTTCCCCGTGCCCGTGGGATAACACGGACGCGCATCGTCAACTCGGCATTGGCACACACATGGAGAAGAGGGTGTACGCGTCAAGGGCAAACAGAAGTGAAAAACTTTTTGACTCATTTTACGGGGTTTCTCTATCTTATCTTTGAAATACTCAATGGCGTCCGACGAAAAATCGCTCATATTGATCAGAATTACTTAGAAAAATAGATCACAGACATAAACGTCACCGCTCACTTGATTCCTTATCTGTTCAGTTTAACTATTTTTAGTGTGAAATATTTTTCTACAAATAAACAAATCGGCTGTTGAGGAGAGCACTCCACGTCGACACTGATGTTCTTAACTATGTGTTCGCGGCTCTCTGGAGAGTCTTTCACAGTCTGCTCTTTGCTGAGAAAATCTGTGTTTATCTGTAGCTGGGGCTTCCTCGTTCTCACGAGTCCCATCAGCGCTAAGTAATTCTAGTGGTGACTCATTTTGCTTGTTTTGTTTTGCGGGTATTCTTGCTTTTGAAATTGACAAATGAGACCTTTTTAAAAGAAGCACTAAGAACGTAGATAATAAAATTGATCTCTTAGTGCAATTTCGTCCTTCGGATACGTCTCTAACTTTAACCTTCTACTAATCAATCATGGATTTTCAATCAATCTCTGTACTTATAAAACTCAAAAAAATCTTGTAAAATTTTTAAGCACAACTTTGAATTATTACAACGTGGTCCATCAACAACTTTAAATTACGATTTTTACGTCTTAAAAGCAATATTTTGTTTTTTAAAGTTTGCTAAAAACAGATTTAACACAAGAAAAACTGTTTAACCAAAAGTATTAAAATGAAAACACGTTTAAACTATAGTCTTGTTGGATGAAAATCCTTAATAATTTTTTTTTGCATACAGTAGATATATTATTCCTTTGTTACGTTCACGAATCATAAGTCAACAAAAGGAATCCGCAACAGCACAGAAAATAATTTGCAGTAACGTCAATCACACATACAAGACACAGAACTTTAACATGTTCGAAGGTCATCATGTTCTAACCGCTCTTAAGCAACATCATTTAAGTTCAAGAGCAAACAATATCCGATGGTAAGTTTGTACAACCACGCACCGATGAGAGCTCCAAGCAACGACCGGCACCCAAATCCAAGCGCCGTTCAATGGTCTGAAAAAAACAGGCTTGAGTGGTGGGAAAATGTTGGAGGAACTAAACGCACTCAAAGATGTGCGGCCCGTAGCCGACCAGAGCATAGATAAAGATGCGCGAGCATAGATCCGCAGGATTAAGTGGATATCCGGTGTTGATCCCGATTCCAACGGCGACAGCAGCGAACGCAGCTCCGAATAGTAGAGGTCGCACGCGGTCGGGATAATCGTTGTTGGGATCCGCGATAAAGGTTATCAGGAATATGAATAAAGCGCTGGCAAAGGTCTGAAATAGATACATGCGCTTAGGTGACGTAAGATAATGGAAAAATGGCAATCCTATTTCTTTCGTTAATTGCAAGTTTTTGATCGCGCATTACAAGAAGTTTGATTTTGCTAAACGTATGATTTAAAAGCGTTTACTGTTAAGGTGATTGTTCACAAAAGGTTTAAAAGGAGACCATATCTATTTTATCACAAGGGTTACATGACAAGGATTTATTACAAGGAAACCATAGAAAGTGTACCACATCAACTTGACTGAAATTTGGCGTAAATGTAGACCTATGGGAGAATATAGTGGATTCCCGAAAGATCATCGGCAAAATGAAAAAGTTCAAGGCATAAAAGGCAGCTTTACAGTTCGAACATTACCTACTAGTTGATTGTACATTATTTGCTAAAAGTCGCTTTGGTTGTTAATGTGGTAGCGGTGCCGTCTATGGTTTTGGAGATCGAGAGTTCGAATTCCCGAAGAGTCCATGTTTTTGTCTTTCGTTTTTTTCCTTTTATGACGGAAACAAAGGTTTTTAAAGTCATTGTAAACATTTTCATGGCTCTGATAATAACGCGCTGTTAATAATTGCGCTTTGCTTTAACATGTCACTTTGAATCTTAATGCAGCGTCATAACTACTCAAAATATGCCAGTAAATTCTTTGCACTTTTAAGATTGCTCACACGATTTAACAACGTCAGTTGAAATTTTCTCCAAAGCCTTATTCCTCCTTAGCAATTAGAACTAAATTTTCAGTGTTCTACTAATGACTTTGTGTGAAGGAAACACTCTACAAACTCACTTGGTCGACGAATCCTCCTCGAAGGGACATGTATTCCGCAGGAAATGACGCAAAAACATGTGCACTGGTAGCATTATGGAAGGCAAAGTCTTGAGCGCCTCCGTCGAAAGCTACTATTGCATCTAAATAGTGTGCTTTATAAAAACTCTCAGAATGGAATTTATAGAGTAATCTTATAAATTAGCGCGAAAGTGGATATGCCACTAAAAAATCAACGTACCTTGGAAGGATAAGATGCTTAGGGAAGTTCATAGAGATAAAGGAATGTTAACGTACCGTAGTAGACAGCTAGAACCATACACGAAGCACAGACTGCTCCTAGGCTTTGGGCGGCAACGTAGATCAAAAATGTTTTTAACGGTAGTTGTTTAAAGGAGAAGAAGACAAGGGCTACGGCTGGGTTCACGAAGCCTCCTAAAGAGAAATTACGAAATCGGCTTAAATGTTAAAGGTACCTGAGATTTCATAGGTTAGTGCCACGCTGAATGATATCGCCAGTGAGAAACCCGTGCACATTCCTAAATCAGTTGCCTAAAAAGGGTTAATTGCTCAAAATCTGTTTACTCACAGGCTTCTCTCCAAGAGCAGCATTTGCGATCGCTAATCCACCAACACCCTCAAAACCATAGATTACATTTTGTAAAGCAAAATACTTCAATTTACCTGTAGCACAAACGTACCGAATAACTCGGCAAAAATTGCCCTAACGTTGGGTATTGCAGTCATCTTGGAATGACACAATAATTGGTCTGAAATCGGGTGACTGCGTATTGAAAACACGTTTTGGGGACTGAAAAGTTAATCACATTACTTGCTTTGTTGTACGCGTGGGCACTTTTTGAAGGTCGCTAAAAAGGCAAATCGGCAAACATGAAAAACAATGAATTATTACGTAAAAAATCCGTAAGTTTGATTTTGTGATACTACAGATGCTCCAGAATCAAAAACAATCAAAACCAAAGCCCAAATCGCTTTGCTTAACTAAGTGTTGAAAAAGTTTAGAGCGTATGAGTTATGCCGTGATTCGCTGAATTGTTCTCTTCGAGAGCTCTTCAAACTGCTTCAGCTTCTCTTCAAGGACACAGCGCAGGATCATGTCCTCTGGCCTTATAAACACTTCTTTGTGCAGAAGATCGCCGTTCGTCTTGTTAAGTTCCATTCTGCAGAAGCTTCGATCTAAAGCAGTGCTACTTACACAGTCCAAAAAATTTCTTTGCTTTGTAGGGGAGCTCTTCGTTTGCAAAAAGAGTCATTCTGAAAGAAGACATACATAGAATTAGTATCGAAATACAGCAAGTCATAATCGCTGAAACGTTACAAAGATTACAGTAATTCACGCAAGATCCCCACCATCTTTCCTCAAGGCGGTCTTGAACCCAGACCTTCTGTGCGTCACGCTACCACCAAGCCCCCACGATCAACATTTATCAACATTTTAACTCTATTAAAGCGCATGACAAAAATTTTAACTATTATGACCAGTAAAAAGTGCAAGGCATCCAAAAAATTAAAAAGTTAGCATTTTTGAAGCAAAAAAGTCTTTTCTCGACTGCCGGCCGAACACGGACGCTGCTGAGTTCAAATCTCTCGCGAAACACCGGAGATTGCGGCGGGACTCAAGATTAGGCGACGGACGTTGCCGCTTCTTTCATTCTTTACTTCGCGTTTGTGCGTCCGTGCGACGTTTTTGTTGATTTACGCCTATTAAACGATTGTTCTGCACGTCGTCGTTTGGGATTCAGCTCCGCGTAGCCGTCATGTCTTGAAGATATGACATTTGGCGAGCAACCCCACCATTTTTAACTATAGCGACTTCAACCAAACAAAAAATTGAACAAATTTATTACTTATAGTTATTATTAGTCAGTTGTCATTAGTTATTAATTTGGAATTAGTTTCCAATAATAATGATTATCAGCGTTTCATTTTTTTATTTTTTTCCGACAAAGTTGAGGCAAGTGGGTCCAGTCCAGCCAAGGTTACAAAGACAGTTAGCTTTCTTGGTGGTTCCAAAGCACAATCCGTTGCCACTGCACTGCACAAGGGAGTTACAGAAAGGTTCCAGCTCACAACGAAGTCCAAGGAATCCAGGATTACACAAACAGACAGGAGCAGCCTTAGTTCCAATACAGAGTCCATTGTTGTTGCAGTCCTTCAGCTCACAAGCTCCGTTGGCAGCGCCAGGGACACCGTCAATTCCAAATTTAGCCTCACAACGCTTTCCCATGAAACCAAGATTGCAAATGCAGGTGAACGCTTCCTTTGTTCCAAGACAGATGCCTTGCCCGTTGCAGTCTTTCTGGTCGCAGAGGGTTCCGACTTCTAAAAATGGATTTTAAGTTAAGATTAGAAGAGAAATCTTACTCTTTTCGCATCGATCGCCTTGGAAGCCAAGATTACAGGCACACAGAAAGCTACGTTTGTTACCGAGACACAATCCGTTGTTGTTGCAGTCTGAGGCGTCGCAGAGTGGGTATGGGGCTGAAAACGATTTTTAGTTGCTTTGTCAAAAAAGTTTGGTTTATGAGGTGGCATCAAACCCTTGAGCTTTCGCTCATTGCTCTAAGGCGCTAACTACTAAGCCACTTAACTATCTTTAAGGGCGATCAGTTCACGGTTATCGTTTAGCCTTAAACAATTTTTTACTTACTGTTTTCGCATTTCTTGCCACTGAAGCCAAGATTGCAAGCACATGTGAAGGAAGACTTTGTTCCAAAACAGAGTCCATTATTGCTACAGTCACTAGCCGAGCAGATGATTGTGGATCCTGAGTTGTCCTTGTTCACTATAATGAATTTTAGCCAATCGTATCACTTCGAGATTTCCTACCCATTTCAAGAATGCTGTTTTCACATCGATCTCCAATGAAGCCAAGATAACAGAGGCAGACAGGCGAAGCCTTGTTGCCCAGACAGACGCCATTTTTGTTACAGTCTTCAGGGCTAAACGGTGGTAGGCGTCTTGGGAGCGGCGGTGGCTAAAAATGGTTATATTAAGGCTTGAAATTGAAGATATAGACGGGACTTGTATTCATGACGTAATTGTAGTCACTTCCTTGAGCTTGAGTTTGCTGAGGAACCCCTGTGAATCCCGGTTGGTGAGGCTTGTTACTGATGGATAACTTACGAGTGTCAGGGGCAAATTGGCATCGATCTCCGGTGTAGCCCAGGTTGCATAAGCATGTGCTGCGAAGATTAGTACCAATGCAGAGACCGTTTCCGTTGCAAGCCACAACTCCATCGCAAGGAGCTGGAAAATGGAGTATATAGGTATTAAGAAAGCTAATGATGGCTTACATTCTTCACAACGCAGTCCCAGGTAACCAGGATCACAAAAACACAGTGGAGCCGTCTTCAGTCCAAGGCAGTTGCCCTTCAAGTTGCAATCCTCTCGTCCACAGGTCGGACCAAGCTAAATATGTTCTATGTATAGTGAAGAGGGTAAGAGCGATTTTACATTAGCTGCACCATGTTGAAGACCAGTAATGAAAACACACAAAAGGAGACAGTTAGAAACCATGATTCGATTGAATGGTGATGAACTTACCGCAAACTCAAGTATTTATACTCGATTTAAACAATGGAGAACACTGGTTTTTGTTGACTGAACTCGGACGCGCGACTTGTACGGCAAGATACCTTGTAAGCTACATGAAAGCTGGGCAAATAGAAGCTTTATGAGAAGAGTCAAGCGCGGAAATGAAATGAAAGAGAGAGGACAGTGCAGTCGCGAACAAATACGAAAGTGCTAAAATAGGAGAATCATTGTTTATTCAACAGTAATTTGGGGAAAAAATGGCTTGGCCTGCAAGGTCATGAAACTGCTAACCTCTTTTAATTTGTCACACAAAGTTATCCATACTTTAAACACAAAGAACGATTTACAGCGTAAAGCAAAAAAACTTCCTTTACAAAAATCTAGACTCTAATTTTAAGAAAAGTTGTAGATGTCGTTGTTTGAAGTCGCACAAGTTAAAATAAATTGTTTTCGACCTATATCGAGCTATACTTCAAATTTTCACTGTAAAAAAATGATTTTTTATTTTTTTGGTGCGAATGCAAAAATCAATTTTTGTATTTGACTCTTTCGAGCATTCGTATTCAGAATTTTGAAAGAAGATTGAAAAAGGGCTTTTTGTAACAAATTTATCAGGAGGTATGGCTATATTTGCAACTAAACATGGTTCCGAAAAATGATTTTTAGTTTTTTTCAACATTATATTGTTTAAACTACGCAACAGCTTTGAATAGTTCCTCTCGCGCGTTCCTCTCGCAAGCTTTGTTTTTTTTTTAATTTGCATATAATTCTTGTTGCTTGAACGCATGCTGCATTCTGCGACAGACATCATGCTAACGGGTGCAAAGAGGATAAACTCAGTCGAGCCATAGCAACCGCATGCACTCTGTTATCAATGCAGTATAGTGTCTTGGTTAGAATGCCGGACTTCCACACGGAAGGTCGCGTCTTCGAGTCAATTCAGTGTCCAATGTTCCAATGTTTTGTCTGCTGTTTCTGATCGCCCGAAAATTTCGGCGGACACACAGAGAGCTCTCCGTTTATACAAGAGTTATTTCATTTATCAAAATCGAACGAAATCGTTATTTACAACAGAGTTACCAAGTAGCCATTTTCAGAGATCGACTTTAAAAAACACTATTTCGTAAGTACTTTTTTCCAGCTATTAACTTTTGTTCAAACCGGATGTTGCTGCAGTGCTCAACACTGAAAATGAGCAATCACATTCTATTAATTGAGGTCAACTTGAAATAAATGAATTTTGCGTTTGCCAGTATTTTTGCCTATTGACAACGCTAAAATGTAATATGAAAATTCTGCATTTTTTTTCACTTTTCCAGTGTTTCAAAAGCACAGTTTTAGATTTTAAAAGCTTTTGAAAATCTTTTGTTGTCTTGCAAGTTACTGGATGCTAGTTTAGGACGGTTACCTATTACATTCGTTTGAAATTTAAGCGATTCTCACACTGTTTACGACATCAAAAAATTGTTTGGTTCCGTTTACTACATCGATTTGGGGTGTTTATGCAGACTTTGGACATTGACAGTCCCAGTGGCAGCTTCTGCAAAATGTTTTATTGCATCCTCGAGGTCAGCAAAGAGAAGGTCAAAACCACAAATGTGTTTACGTCGTTTCCGATATTCCTTGAAATGACGTATTATTTCGTTCGTTGATCGTCACCCCCTTAAGCAAACATGGGCTTTAATTACAGAACAGAAAAATGTCGCGCATGACACACAGGAACTCAAATCACTTAACCCGGCGTAAAGATTAAAAATCGGTTCAGCACGCCTTCTTATATAAGCCGTTGTGCTCTAATTCGCCTCATAAGCTGAGACAGATATCCGCTAGACCTCACGGCTATTATATTGACTTTGAGCTGGGTTGTGTAAGCGTAGAAGCATAGATGCATTGATCCAAAAAGCAGTGTATTTTTATAGGTGCGTCAATTCCTGGTAATTTTTTGTCTGGACTGCCATAGTAAGATTGCGTTGATGCGGAGCATGCTACGAAGATTTTGGATTTTTATGGTCGCTGTGAAGGATAACTTCATTTTTGTTCTGAATGTAAGTTATAGCTTGGCTGTTTTTCTGAGAAATGTTAAAAGAAACCAGTCTTAGAAATTAGAAAATGCGCAATTGAAGCACTTTGCACTGTTTGTTTGTTAACCAGGTTTTCTAAAATAGACGTGTCAGTTTAAAGAGACGCTCTGAGTAGACGCCGTATGCTTATTGGATTCAAGCTAGTCAGATGTCATAGTGAAGAACCAATTTTTGTTTTAACCAATAACCGAGATCTGATCAGATTGTATTAAGGAAAGTCTATATTGTCTACGCAGAGCGTCCCTTGACTGTTTTGAGCGTTTACTTTAGCGGCAGTGTTTCGCTGAGGTTGTAGTTTGGTTTTTAATAGGCTGTACCTTCCTTTTGAAATTGCGTTTTTTGAAAAGGTCGTTTTTGCTAATGGTTGCCTGCTGACTCTCTATTGACCTTTTTGTGATAAAAGCAAAAATAGGAAAATAAGCTACGCGTCTACAGCTCACATGTCAAGGGATTCTCGATACTCTTAAGGACTGAAAATTCTGAGCATTTACCAAGAGCTCTCCTAAAACATAATTGTTCAAAATTAGCATGTGAATGGTCACCGAACTCATAATTAGGCATTTCAGGGATGTGGCTACGCTGTAGATATCGATAGCGACATTGATAATGACATCGAGTCCGTCTAATATTCCCGCCACGAAAAACCTCTTCACACTTCATCGCATTGTCCCGTCGCACATTCACATAAAATTTCTTTGAAATTCGCAGTTCAAGATTGACACTCTTGTCTAAATAAATACGCGTTCGCCGCATGCAATCATCGTTTTTGTCATGAACAACAATAAGGTTCCTTCGCTACTTCTCAGAGGACACGAGATCGCTCTCCGTGACATAGGTTGGCAGCGTCTGCTTTTTGAGGCGGAGCAGGACTTGGGAATTCCACAGCATCGTCGTCCTGACTCCGAGATCAACCTCGATCACATTCCTTCTTTGCAGCCTAAGGTAAGCCTATAGCATCGAAGTGCCGAAGAGACTAAAAGTGATATTTCAGCCCTCCGTCGACGTCCAAGACTGTCTTAAGCGTATGCAACAGGTATGCCTTGTCAACACTTTTTCTCAGAGTCAACCTAAGAAGAAACAATAGGTTTGAAACAAACCTTGAATTTGGTAAGGCATACAATGTGTGTTTTCATTTTGTTTCGATTGATTTTGAAATGCTTTCTAAATAAATCTGTGTTTTGTTTGTTGTCACAAAAATCTTTACTTACGCGACACGCTAATAGTTACTTCAACATTGAAATTCAAATTGAGGATAGATACACTATAAAGGGCGTAAAGCTGGAATAGCCTTGAAAGTAAGCTAAAACAATTTTTCGGCAAAAGGAAATCTCGGCGTTTCGAAATCCACCAAAAACGCAGTTGATGCTTCACAATTTTTACCGCTGTTCTTCCACCGTCGCTGAAAACGGTGCGCAAAACCACAAAAGTCGACACACGGGGAAAAGAGTGCAAACGCCAGCGCCGCCGCAACCGTAACCCGCGCTCGCTCAATCAGGCAACTCGTATAAAGATTTCGTGACGAACGAACGGACGGACACGTCTGGATCGTTCTCATTTATTTGATAGGAGGGATTCACTATTCATTTGCAAATCAAACACTAAGCTTATTCTTACTTAACAAATTCACCTAATCATTCAAATCGACCAAGATTTGAGTATATCCGTGTTTGCAAAAAGACAGTTTATTCATAACGTCATCAAAAACAGCAATTTCAATGATTAATCGGCATTCTATATTTATTCAAAGTATCTGCTCCGGGCGTCAAGCTAATTGCGCGCCGACAAAGGCGGAAACTGTTTCTAGTTAAACACGTTACATTAAAAGCAATCCACCACAATATTGTACATCAGAAAGACGCTTAGTTGTTGGCTGTAAAGGTTTTCCATGTCTTCGACAACTGTTGCGAACGTTTAACGTAGAAAAGAACGTGACCACGGAACAAAAGCCAAATGTAAGTTTCAATTAAAATTTGAGTTTGTTGTAACGTCGTAGTGTTTAAATTGATTCTCTGTTCAGTGGAAGCAAGAAAGAACACCTTTTCTCAATTTATCAATTTATTAAAAACGTGTTTCTTTCATTAAATTATTTTATTGATTCTTTCAATGACTTTATTTGTTATTATGGTCTGCATGGTCTTTATAAACAAGTAACATGTACGTAACACGTTTTTTAAGCTGTTGCTTAGCAAGTATAATGGGCAAAGAAAACGTCGTAATTTTTTACTTTGAATATGTTTCGTTTTTAGAATAAAATAATTGAGTATGAGATTTGGAATTGAAACCTCTTTGTATGTGTGGTGACCGGCTTGATTTGAAGCCATTTTTTGCACCAACATCTAACTTTATAACTCAAAAAAAAAATTTTTTTTGGTGAGTTAAACAGTTTAGCCACTACAGTACACAAAGAGCAATCAAAAAACAATAAAAATGCACTTTTTGTAAACACAATGTAAGATTTTAAATCAAGTGATTGAGTTTGCTGATAGCGTGTTGAAAAATCACTTTGGCTGCATTCTAGATAGTTTCAACATGCTATGGTCGGCGCTTATCCTCATAAACACCACAGACATCAAAACGTATTCAGTTTGCACATCCTCGCCTGAGGAGCAATTCTGGAAATTGCACAAACACGGAGAGCACATTGTCAATAGCCAGGGGTCCACAGGGTTCGATATGATTTATAGCCCATTTCCATACGCTTTGCTGTACACAGCTTTCACTTATGCGGTAGCTTTTCCTTTGACGTTGAATTCTGAGGCGCGTTTTCTTCCGGTCTCAAATCAATTCTGATGTAAATTAAATTCAAAATTTATGTGTAATTAGTATTTCAAGCACCTAGCCATGTCGTCACGTCACACATTCCTGTTTTCTAATTCATTCTTCATTCTAATTCGATCATTCTCCGTTTTATCGTCCACGCAATTTGTCTGCGCTCTTTTTGGCGACCTAAAAATGACCGCACGTTCTTTTCTTCTTAAGATCATACATCAGCTGCTCTGGTAAATTGCCTACAAACAGAGCAGTAGACGATGCAAAAAACACCTGAACAGTGAAACCTAAATTCAACATTGCCTTAACGATCCCGTTTGTTGCCATCTGCGCCTGTCACAAATTTTACGCATTTTTCCAAGGGTTAGGCGCTGAGATACACAACGGTGTCGTACACAAAGGATGTCTCCGGTTTTCCAATCGCTCCGACGTACCACGCCCGCAATTTTAAAAATGCGCGCGCGGGAGTGCGCATCGACAACGGCTGTTTCGACCACACATTGACGACACATAACTATTTGCATAAAAATCTCACTTTTAATCCGTAAATGTTTTATTTATTCGCAAAGTATTGGCGTGACGCGTTGTCTGCATGTGAACTTGACCGTATTTCTTTGAATTGTACACGTGCGTCCATTTTTCATTTTACTAAATTTGTTGAGTGATGGCCGCGCTGACTTGTATTTCCAATCGTATTTATGTTGACGTCAATACTAGAACGGATAAGAACGCATAAGATAAGAACGTGTCATGGCATCTATCTAAGACAGATAAAGGAAATAATGCCTTTGGAGTCTCTTTTTGATTTTGATTTATATACTTGAAATTTTATTATAACTTCATGCTACTTACATTGTACATTGTTGAAAACTGTTGGCACAGTTTTAACCCATACAAATCTATAAATAAGAGTTTATGTAAATTTGCGCACTTTCGCTTTGACTTTGTTTGAAATAAAACGTGTACAAATTTTTAAAATGTTGTATTTGTATTTTAAGGAGATTGGCCTGACACTAAAAAAAGTTTAAGTTGTTAGTGTTACCTGTTGTTTAGGTGTTTTTAAGCTACTGAAGATCTTTGTTCATAAATTTGTTACTGTTTTTTGATCAATAATTTAACTATTTCCAAGTTGACATCTGGGTTTCATGAGTTTTAAAAATGAGACGTTCGTTATAGTCGAACCTGAAAACCTGTTTGCTCCTAGTTCTGTTCTTCTCAATGCTATTTGAATCGCCACGTTTGATCGGTCAATTTACCCAAAATAGATTAACTTTAAATTTCATTTTCAACCAATTTTCACATCTTACAAAATTTGCCCAAAATGCACAACTTCGTACAACCTTCCCATCGCTGTAATTTATGCTCTATGACCCCAGCGCCAGATAAGCTTTGATCTGTGCAAAGTTTGTTTTGACTAGTAACAAAAATGTTACACCATTTGGGTCTTTTGCACCAAATCGTTTCAGTTGCAAGAAACGCTGGTTATCAAGATTTGATTAATGGTTCAAAACCGGCACAACAAAACATTTTTACTGTTTCAGTATTTTTAACCGTAACATTGCAAAAACCTATCTTCAAAATTTTGTTTACCTTTCAGCTGTCGGCTGATCAAAAAGTATAATTACATTTAATTATCGCGCAGCTATGAAAATGATTTTAGTTCATTTTACTTCATCCGGAATGCAGCGAACAGCTACAACATGCATGTCCTTTTGCTTACCGTTTCACTAAACTTCAAAAAACTCTTCTTTACTGCGCATTGATCCTTTTGTTAAATCCCATCCTGTGTCTGCCCTTGCGTTGACAACAAGTCATAAACCAGCGACCTGTTTGCGTCGTCTGTACATTTAGGCAGTACGCAATAGGAACGATTGCACTCTTCTCAACTTCTAAAAGTGCATTTTGCGGCCCAAGTACGGCGGAGCAGCAGACCAATAAACTCCAAGCGCAGAGCCCCTAGTGCGGGAAACGCCATTTCAGCCAGACATTCTCCACTTCTTGCCCGCCTCGAAGAGCATGGCACACTGCGTGCGCGAAATTCGATAATTCTACCCGCACCCGGATGGGTCCCTCTGCCCCTCGAAGCCTCCCAAAGCGAGTGAACGGAGGAGGGAGAGTCAGAAATATAAACCCCGTTGGAGGAACGCCGCAGGAATAGGGTTGCCGACCCGTGGCGGCTGTTATCGTTGCTAAGCGTACCCATTGACACCCAGTTGCCCGATCCCCTCCTCAGGCTTACTTCAGACATCGCATCGCGTCCTTATCTCCACCCCGCGCCCAAGAGTCTTTTAATTTGCATAGTTAATCGTGCGGATTAGCCGTTCGCGTCAAGATGTTTCCTCCGTATTACAACCGTTGCGCCATAGAGCACCCCACTCTGGGCTTGTCTATCTGCAACCCGCTGAAGGGCAAAGGCGAGCCGAAGGCTTTGATCGCCCGGCGCTCGAGTGGTGGCGGGGCCGCAACCGGCGTTTGCAGATCAGAAGAGCCAGATAAGAGGGCTAATCGTCGCTCGAAATCGACGACACATTCGCTTTCCGGTTTTTTTTGCATCCGCGTTTTTGCTATTGAATTCGCTCTTCAGTGCGCGTGTACCCAGCAGTTGCCATTTTGATACGCGTTATCTTTTCTAGAATTTCTCTAGCGTACCTTCAAATTTTATTAATTCGGCTATTGTCCCAAAAAAAAGTTTTTTGGTAACTAAAAATTAACAGCTTGACCCATTTTTACAGATTCATTCGACTCTAATTGACATTCGGCGCAATTAAGGCGATTAGACGGTTTTTTATATACCAAAAACCGTAATGCCGTAGAATAGAGCGCGTTTGAGCCATTTCACTTATTTGGAACTATATTTTTCTAAAATTTTTCGGCTTAATTTACTTTGCTAGATTTTCTAAATTCTACTGTTGTTTTTGTCTTTGATGCTCGACTCAAAAATTCTCTCTATGATAACAAAGAGCTGTCCGTGTGTCTGTGTTCTGTCTGCCAAAATTTCGGCCGGCCAAAAGCAGTAGACAAAACGGAAGAATTGGAAGGAAAGCTGCTTAACTAATATACCAAAGCAGAGTGCAGCATTTTAGCTCGCGTTAGCATGAAATCTGCTACACAATGCATTATGCGTCTACGCACCAAGCAAATGTATTATCACAATTGTAGAAATTAAGCCCGCGCAGAGTGACACGCGGGAGCGATAATTTTTTAATAAATGTAGCACTCTTTTTAATTTCATTATTAGGATACCTCGCTTTTTTGCACGCACCCAGTTTGCTCATTCAATTGCGCTTGAACAATTTTTATTCTCAAGCATAACCGCTCTGGTTGTCGCCAACTTGACAAAGCACGTACTTCCGCCACAAAATTTTATTACCCACGCTGGTGACTTTGAGAATGGCATGTAGACAAGTGGTCATTGACCAGTTAAATGGGCCTTAGCTGGCATAAAATATGGTTTGTTAAATATAAACGTACGTATCTTTTTTAGTATTTATTCGATATTCCAAAGTTGTTTGTTTTTTGTTGTTCGGCCACATTTCTGCACGGCACGTGAACGTATTCCGAGAAGCTGCAGGGATGGGGTAAACAACTGGAACCAATGCATTCCAGAAATTTAGCAGTAAACAAATTAACGCACTTTGGTTTGAACGTGACACTGATCAGCTGTAAAATGTCACGTTTTTTAGCTGCGTTTTTAGCTTTTTTAGCTACTTCGATTTTTTATTTAATGCTAAGATTGGACAAACAATGCTTTAGTCTGTTTTTTACGCTTAACTTTAACGACCCATTTTCGTGACTAGCCACTATGAATTTCTAATGTCCCACGCCCGCGACATCTGCTCAAACCATTTGCATTTAACACGCAACGTTTCTTCGACAAATTTGCGTGCAGTGACAAATTCCCTGGTGCACTTGAAAATGTATGTGGTCATTTGTCAATTATTTTTGGAAGAAGCGCAAAGCCTGGAGATTTGACACTACTCGCCGCATGTGAAGAAGTAGGTCGTATTGAAACGACGGTGCTTTTCTATATGCGCATTTGTAATAGCATATAGGCTACGGATAAGGGTCCGCTGCAAACAGTTGACCGGCGAAAATAGCTGAGTAAACGTCCCATAATTCGAAATTTGTATGCAGAGGAGCCGTTCACCCCAAGAACACCACAACACAAAACATGAAGCATCTGCCATCCGCGCGTACAGAATTGAAATTAGCTTTTTGCGTTTCACTTTACGATGGTCGCTTGAAAAGGCGACGACGATTGACATTTTGTTTGCTTCGGGGTTTGGCGGAGCTTTCGGCCTTGTCAATACAAACAGATGGGAAAGCCGAAACCGATCAGCTGTTCCCAAGTTATGTTTGTTATTATACGCCTTTTTGCATATACGATCCAGACGCGCTCTTTTAGTAAGAAAAGCTGCAAGGACTTATTTTGACAGTTCACATTAAGTTATTTAATTTTACAATGTTAGCCGTGCAACCTGCCCTGAAAGTCAATTACGTCCAAGGTGAAACTTGATGATATAGGGTCCATCTGTTCTACGTGTTTTTTTAGTCGGTGTTCAGGTTGCAAATGTTAATGTTTGCTTTGCATGCCGTCTTGTGTCGTCTTTTGAAAATACAACTACGTGTGGTTTTGTCGCAACTCTAAGAAAACAGTTGCCATATTCACCAGAGATACTTATAAGCCGTGCAAAAATACTTGTAATAATATTTATTCACAATTCACTTCATTAATTTCTTTGCAGGAAACCAACAAAAACCTTCAACGAATCGGTGCCTTCGACTGACTCAGTCAGGGCGCACAAAAGCCCAGAAGAAGATGGCATCGGTTCAGGCGACTGTGTGATCCACGCGACGGCTGGTCTTCGAGAGTTTCTCATTCATCTCCCACCTTCCATTCAACCACCAACGCAAAAGATGATCAACGTCGTACCCAAGTCCTCTGACTTGATCAGGTGGGTGTTATCTCTGTTTATGACATGTCTAACGCGCTGCGCCGTAAAATAGGTAAACTTTGCTCTTTTTTGTGAGAATGTGCGAAACACATCCGCCGAGCTGTCAACAAGCACATAAACAAACGTCGGCTATGCTCATTTGATGCAGTATAGCATGAAATTTTCCAGACGGTTCAGACGCCTCAGGCGTTTGAGAAATTCTCTGTTTTGAAAGGGGCAACGCTTACAATGTTTTGTTGGACACGTGCAAATTCCTTTTTTATGTTGTTTACTATAGAATTGCGAAAGTGTTTTTTGGTAGGTGGTACAAGGAACCGAAGCAAAACAACAATTTGCTGGTGCAAGAAAAGGAAACTGAAACTTACTTTGAAAAAATAAACTTTTTGGATGAGCAAAAGTTTGATTTTGCTGTTGCGATTGATAAAGAGACACCTCACCGTTTTTTCGCACTATCACGAATCGCGCTCATTTCCGGGCGAGGATTTTCGAGAACGCTGATGAGGATTTCGGCGTCAAAGTGGCGTGAAACGGCTTCAAGACTTTTTTCTATTAAACAAAGATCGAAGTTTGCATTTTTTGGCTTAGCCATAAATCATACATGGCCCTTAGCCAGTTACTAATATTGGTTCTTGGAAATGCCTCCATCTGACACAATCACTCATTTTTGGTGTTGACTTTTGACATTTTCTAGCTTCCTTGTGTGTCACAACGTCGTTCTAAACAATCTCCGTTCATATTTTCTACTTTTTTGTAAAAACGCGCAGGCGAAATTCGCACACTTTTAATATTAATTTGTTTCCCAGTCGGCTGCAAAAACGTCAAGTTAATAAATTATGCAACTCGGTTCCCTTCTTAATTGGTCCAGTTTCTACCGAATCGCGTTCGGGAACACAAAAAAGGTGATGGCGCTGTTGGCTAAGAATTTTTGTTAGGTAAAAATGAGATATTCGTAGGGGTTGACGTCAGGTTATATTTAGACACCGAAACGACAAACCACGTCAAATCGCGTTACGCTTTTTAATAAGCTAATTGTCATTGTCAAAAATTGTTAAAAAACCAAATTTATTTGCTTTTTTCGCATTTTATATTTCTATTTCCTAAGAAAAACGCTCGAAAAAAAAAATTTTGCACACTTTGAATATTAAATTTGTCTCCCAGACGGCTGCAAAAACGTCAAGTTCACAATTTATTCAATTCGGTTCCCTTTTAAATTGGCTCAACTTTTTAGTATTTTGCGTTCGGCAAACATAGTTGAGGGCGTTGTTGGCTAATAATTTTTGTGGGTGTAAGGGTTAACGTTCAATTATCTTCAGACACGGAAACGACAAACGACGTCAAATGGCCTAACCTTTTTTAATAGGCTGTTTGTCATTAGCTCGATAAAACTTGCTATTTTGAGAGGCTTTTTTTGACAGCCCTGCAATCCTTCAACCTTCAAATAACAACAACCATGAATTTAATTGCAGTAAACGTTTTTTTCCGTTTAGGACTAATCTGTTTTAAACAAAACCAAATTTATGATTTGCATTTACGTAACGTGTTTTTATAAACAAAAATGACTATGCGACAGCTTCCGTTACAGACATCCTAAGCTGTTTTTGACTTGGATGTGACCTATTTTCTAAGAACATAACGGATAAACGTGATGTATGATGTCTTTGGGACAAATGTTTGTAAATATCATTTGGCGTAAAAAACTCTTCCGGTCTCGATTATAATAAATTAGAGTTCTTGCGCGTTACTCTGCGCAGTCTTAATTTTTGAAATTGTTGGTTTTTATATGCACAAGTTTTTTTTGTGCTTACGGCTTCTGCTACTGTATTGTGCAGCTGAACTTCACACTCAAGTTCATTTCCAATGTGCTGAAAATTGAAAATGCTGTGTGTTGTGGTATAACCAACGGAAGGGCATTTGTTCGAGTCCATGTCGGAGAATTTCCCAACAGAAACACCACACACAGCTCTCCGTTATTATAGAAGAAATATCGTTTTGTAACGTTTTGCTTCAGTGTAGGTCACAGTCAAAATTGTTGATCTGTGATTCTGAAACTATGAATCTTCTCAAGCATGTTTCTCTTCAGTCATCGTTGAAAAAATCTAATTTAGTTGGTTTTGTTGATTTTAACATTACAGCTTGAAATCTAATATGAACAAAAGATATCCAACTATCCAATAAGTGATTCCCAGATTAACTTGTGGTTGATTCTCATCAGATTTCGTTTCCTTGTTGACTCAACGGTTTTCCTTCTTGACATTAGTGAGTCTAAATGTAAACAGTGTTCCAAGGTCCACAAAGACCGTCAATCACCCTCTGTATTCCCGCATCAGCCGGGGTGTTAATAACAGGTATCACGGTAAATAGTCGCGCGGCAGCACTTGCCCCGTATATTGATTTAGCAGTCTGCAGCCAAAACTGTAATACGGCTATTTATAGCTCTGCATCATAACAAAATCTGATCTTCTGCTTGTGCTGTTTTCGCCCGGTCTAAATGCGAATGTGTTTTTTCACTTTCGCAATCGGGCCAACCAATCGAATACTTCTCCCGTGGCACTGCGTATGAGTGTGGCTGCTGCTGGCTTAAGGCCACATAGCGGCCGATGTCGCTGGTGTGTTATTCAGTGTTCACGACCAAAGAGCGCAAAACTGGGAGACACGTGAGTGCGCGCGCGGGACAGACTTTCAAAAAGTGGTCTTAGTGCCCCAGGGCACTGGCTGGCGGGTGACGGTATGGTCCAGAGTTTAACTACTCCGCGCGAATTTCAGGTTTTTGTTGATCAGATAAGATAACATTTTCTGATGCGACATCGCGATTGGCTCCGTTGACAGATTTCGATCGGTTGAGCCATGATTAATGGAATCGAGTTTTTTTAACCGTTTGTAACTTTTTGTGTGAGGGTTAGTCTTTGTTGCAGTGTAAAAAAGACAAATTAAACCTTTTCCAAAAGTTTCGCTTAGTCCCTTGAAGAAATTTCTTCCGGGCTCAGTTGTTATAAATGGACGTTCTGTAACGTTTTGCTTTTGACAAATCTCAGTCGACATATCAGATCTCGGCTCTAAAACTATGAATGTCTTGTGGCAAAGTTGAAATCTTTTTAGAATTTTTGACTTTAATTGCCGAATTTTGTATTCGAAGAAAGTTCAAATGTGTTTGCTTTGTTTTCAAAAAGTTTGAAAGTTCTTTACCCATTGTGAATATTCAACTGTGCACTATCACTGAACCACGTAAACACCCATTTAAAGCGTTAAACTGTTGTTTTGTGATTACCTTTTGTCTACTTTTTACAACCTACATCAAACTTATCCTTTCGCTTGACTACCTAAAATGCATTGCTATTGTACGTGTTGACCACATTTCACATGTTCAACATCAGCCTTCCGAAATCATTTGTAAATGACGTGTTTACAATTCTCAATTTCGCAACTGGCTAATTTATTCCCAAATGGTCACCGATTGTAAATACGACATGCTTTTGTTAGATGACGTCATGGGTAAATACGTGACGAACTTTCATACTTTTGCGAATTTTGATATTTAATATGTATTTCATCAAAAATGTTTTTCACAAATCAGAGATCTTTTGAAAACTGCCAGAAAGGATTTGACGACGTAGGATTTTTTAACGTCAATTTCCTTTTTTCGAAGAATTTGGAAATCTCAAAGATCGCTTTGTGAGGCTTCAGGCTTAACAGCATAAGGAAAACTTGTGGTAGCTTTAATTGAACGTCACAAACGTCCATTTTGGAACTAAACTTGGACGAATGCACTTTTGAAAGCGTCAATCGCTCAGTCTCCAACTCGAAGGCAAACGGTTTCTCCGCTCAAGTACAACCAAACGCGGGCGTATATCTCCGATCTGCATCTCTAATCTCCCCCAGCACTCAATGCTGGGAACAACGCCGTCACGTATGTTTACCAGTTATTGCGCAACTCGTTGTTTCTGAGTCGGTGTCAACGCGCGTTGTAGTCTCGTCTTCGTACTTCGCTAGCGTCGAGTAGTTTTATCTGACACATTGAGTTTGCGGATAGTGGACGGAAGCTGGCCACAAAAAGAGTAAATTTTGCGTCATTGATGTTAGAAAATTTTGTGCGTCCCGCTGAGTCGCCGAATAATGAGTCAGCTACGTCATTTCCGACGGGTAGGGGACCCTAAGGCGTGGTCTGGGTGAGTTTTGTTTGATTTGTGCGTTTACCAATATTCCGTTGGTCTTCTTGATCATGTTAGTCAATAACCAGTTCTTGAAAAAAAAGCATTCCATTTTGTTAATTGAGTTTTTAGTAATTTCCATTTTTTGTAATTTTTAAAGGAAAAACTAAATTTAGAAAACACGAGAAAAAGGTTTCGTAAAGTTGAATGTAAGCTGCAAAAAAGATTTTTTATTGCTCTGTTATAATTTTTCACTGTTGTTGTCAAAATAAATCTTTCAATATTTTATTCAATTTTTGAGGTTGTTAAACATCATTATTTTTATTTCATTTGCTGAAAACTGATAATGACTTGATTGAGAAAGCTTAAGCAAGCCTAATCTTGCACATCGGTTATCACCTAGATTTGAAGCCACAATTATAACATTAAACAGTTTCAATGACGAAACTTTTGTGTTTTTTAATTGCTGACCTTACACCAATTTGTCACATATCTCTTTCGGCATCCTTACTTTCAAGTTTCGAAATCCCAAATGCAACATGTAACACGCACTTCGCACTTAAAATCGCTCTTATGGAGACCCCTTCTCGTGCACGTCACACTGTTTACCTTTTGTCAGTTGAGATGATCGGCTTAACCGCTCGCGCGCGTTCACCATCCGACGTGAACTCCTGTTTACCTAAGTCTTCCACGAAAAGGCGTTCCCTCGGAGTGCCACTTAATTAACGGTACTGACGGGAGATCATTGTCTCACCAGACAGACTGGTGCCCAACAGAGACTGGCTCGAATCAGCAAAGCTGTGCCATAGTAAACTTTCACCTTTACTCTTCCAACGCTTGTTTTGATCCGCCGACCGGCGCCGTTCCCATATGTCACTCAATTTAAGGCAACCGCCGATCGGAGGCTGGGCATAGACGCTCGGGTGAGCGAATTAACCTTGACCTCAACAACTTTGCTTCTGTGTTACTTTTGTTATTCGAATTGAAGAAGGGCGTTGGTTGATTTTTCTGCGAACTCGGCCATATTCATCACTTAAAATTAATGAGTCCCTATTTCCACTTGCAGGATCTGTCTTCTAAACGCATATATTGACGCCTTCAAAACCGGATAAATTTGTTTATATTAATGCTGTGGTCACGTTTTTGTCAGAAAAACATGTTCTGCGGAAAATTAGAATTGAAGAAGGGCGTTAGTTGCTTTTCGTTTTGCACTTGTTTTGTGCCGTTAGTCATAGGTTCGTGCAGTCTTGCGATCCGCTTTTAGTTATAGTTTCAATTTATGAAACCTGTAAACATCTTTTTTGAAAATACACTTTGTCTCGCTTGCACCCCTTGGCGATAGACAAGGTGCACAAAAAGTGTAGTACTGACTTGTTGTAAAGGTTAAAACATGACACCATCTTAATATTTTATTGAGTATTGATAGTGCATCCACATTCAGATAGTACATCCAGCTGATCATGCTCTGCTAATGTGATGCTAAAAACAGGTTTTGATCTTTCTTGATGTATTTAGAGACCATGAAAAATTCAAATCATCTAAAATATTTTTTGAAATGCTAGGAATTTTGGCCTTTGATATTTAAGTACACGCTGCGTGTTTTGTGGAGCGGTTTATCGTTCAACGCTATCTTGCGGAGAAGAAGCTGTTGACCTTTATCATAAACATAGATCAAGGTGGCGTTCCAACCCACGCTGACGGGTCGTGAGACATGCGTAAAAGCCGACTTTATCAGCTTCTAACCTTTCAGACAAACATTAAACTTTTGTGTTGCCATACTGTTGCTAAAAATGTGGGAGAAGCACTTTAAGCTTTTATCCTACTGACCTCACTGTCCTTTAGGTGCTGCACTATCTTGCGATCCTTGTCGCAAACAAAGATCGCATGGTGATTCATTCCTTAAAGTAGCTATAAATAGTTAATCGTTCTTACACGCTTGTTTTTAATGCTTTGACGGAGGCAGCGTCCTGGTGTTAATTCCTCTTGTTATTTTCCTTTGCCTTCTAAACCTTGCGCACCTTTATTTTTAGTTAATCTCCTGTTTAAAGTTTGTGTGGATTATGAAAGGGAGCATATCTAAAAAATATATTCAAACAGGAATATTTCCAAAACTGACGCAATCACACTTCAAAGTTATGAAATTCACGACGAACTTCTGAATTTTGACAAAAGTATTTAAAAATTGTCGCCGCAGCGGTATGTGATCTTTATGTCACCGGCGCATTGTCTGGTGCACCCATGACTGATAATCAGCTCATGGCACTAATCCTTCTATCGTCCGATATGGTAATGGGTACATTGACAGTTTGTTCGTGCACACGAACCGGTGACATCGGCTCTGATAGGAAGTGCAAAGAGTACTAAAAAAATCTTTTTTCTGCAATTTTTTTTATTTTCGGGTTTCAGAATTGACAGGCGCCTCGGTGCTGTTATAGTTGCTGCTTTATCCGCTCCTAAGTTTACCCTGCGTCTTGTGGTTAGCATCATGGGTTCTATCACCTTCGGTGTCATCTAAATTTGCAGCACTTTCTTATTCCATTTTTTGTTTGTATAGAGGTCCATTTTCTTACTTTTTATGAATATGCTTAATGCTCTCAGTTTTATGCCAAAGGCGCTTGTTCTGTAAGTCAATTAGCTGAGGACTATGACCCCATAACAGCTGACGGCTCGCTTTTCAATTTTCACTGCACGAAAGCACGAAGTAACATTCTAAGATTTACAGTTTTCCCCACATGAAATTTTAATCCCTGTGTGAGGCAAACGCTCAGATTCAAACTGCACCACACCGAATCGACTATAAATTAGGTTTTCCTTGCTGTCACCAAAAGGCTGTCCGCTCCAAAGATTAATGACTTTGTTTAGTTGGATAGGAAGACGTTCTCTGTTCTTTCTCATTTTTTTCAACCTAGATTTCGACGTCAAGTTTTCGAAAATCACGTTTTCTGGAAATTTCGGCAACCTTCTTTTCAATTTTTTGTTTTCGATGAGTCAATTCCACATTTGAATGGCAATGTTGTAAAGCTGGAACGTGTGAAACGACTTTCGAAACCACATCAACGACTTGTTCGTTTCCGGCAATAATTATTTGTTTTATGGATCCTTAGAAATTGCCTCGATGATAACTGGTTCTGTTCCTATCTTGTTCTAGAAATTATAGATCTGAATTTTTCCCCTACCGTAATATTTGTTCCGTGAAAATTGTGAACGTCTGAAAATGACAAAAGAGACTAGAAGTTGATGAAAAACTTAATCTCTCAAAATTGACACGTGCACTCTTACTTACGTGCAGTTATTTTTTAACTTTATGATAACTTGTTTTGGTTATAACTAAAGATAAGAAAAAAGATAGGTCTTGCTTATTCAAAAATGTGTTCCGGGTCTTGTTTTACACTGTTTAATTAATCGAAATCACGTTTTTTACACCTCGTCATATGATAACAACAACTTTTTAAACTTTCGTTTATTAATCACGTTATTAATCTTCTGTAACGTCTATCGTAATGCGTGTGTCTGACGTTTCAAGCACCATTCCGCCAACACCCATAACTGATCACCGCAGACCTACAACTCGCCCCGCATTATTTTGTCAACCGGTTTTTTCTTTTTTCGAGTCATCTAAGAGTTTTGCGCTCTGTTTCATTTTTTTACCTTGCAATGGCATTCCTTACAGACCTTCTTAGAAAATTAGCTCTAGAAAAATTGTACCCCGTTGCTGTTGTTCGCTATTCAAATTAGTTGTCTATCATCTACTCTTGCTGGTTTCATTTTGAAGAGTGCGTCCGCTCCGGACGTCGAGCTTCAAGGACGTCGTGTTGAGAGGAAATCACTAAAAGCTTCGGACAAATTAATTTGGATGGATTATCGCCTGCACGGCTTTCCACTGCTCAGCGGTCTTATAGGATTTGGGGCAACACGGGATTGGACTTTGATTTTTGTGCATATCCGCTTTAAGAAATCTTAGAATGGATAAATGTTAAGTAGTTCTTACAAGGCAGGAACTAAATGTCAAAAAATCAAAACTTTAATTTTTGGTTTGCAGCGGGATCGGACCAGTCATCGAAACCAAACGAACAATTTTTCTGGCATCTGACAATATTTTTATTAACATTTTGTGAATTTACACGTGTGGTTAATACTCAACCTACCCTCATCCACTCACAGCCACCGTTAACCCTCTAATCCTCTCTTGTTTGTTGTCTCCCTCCGTGATCACTCCCATGAGAATGTTTCAGCTTCCCTATGAGTTCATTGCCGTTTCCACACTAGCCCAGTTTCTGGTTCTTCCCTTAAATCGTTTCTCGCGTTCCTCTTGTCGCATATCGTTCATAGAACGGCACGACGAACGTCTCGGTTTAATTAGGTTTATTCAAAAAGTCGTGAAAAAACGAGTTTTTGGTGTGGGTTGAATACGATGTCAATTGCCTTAATTTTCCTTCTCGCCACTGTTCTCAATACAAGAGAAGGTTTCACAAGAAGGGAGTTGAAGAAGACCGTTTCCGTCTAGCGAAGTGTCCAATTTCATGTATGTCAAAGCAAGAACAAAAGTTTGAAGCGCAATTATGTTCAAATTCAGACATAATTGCTGTGCACACGCACAATTGCTACTCGTTTAATTGGGCTAGCCTCAAAACCAAAAAAGCGATTTTTGCAAGCAATTTCCTGGCGTTCCGTTACGGTCTTAGAGTTCCGCTCATCTGTTCAAGGAGCGTTTGTTGCGTAATTATAAGCATAGTTGGCCTTTGTGTGTCCGTTCCCGGTTTTCCATAATTTTTACGTGAAAGCCAAAAACAGCTCGCTAGCACTTGAGCAGCTAAGAAGCAGTTCGCGGACGTCAGATAGAATTCTCCATTTACGATGAGTTCTCGTAACGTCTTCACTTTTCAAAAGAATTGCCCATTTGTAGTCAACAACTCGAGTTAAGATGGCAAGATCTCTGAAATTCTATTCATAGCTTTTTTGCAGTTTTTTTGTGCGTCTGATTTGGTTACTTACGTCTTGTACTATAAGGATTTGAAAAGCGAAGCCCCCGCAAGGACGTCATCACTGATCGGATAATGAGGTGAATCTCCTTATTGTAAAGCTCAAATATTAATATGAGAATGGCTCAATTCACTACGGTTGCAATAAGACCTCCTTATTAAAAGTGCAGGCGTGTGTACATCACGGTTTTTGCTGTTTTGAAGAGTCCATCAGTCAAACATCGCTGCTGTTGACAAGTTTCAAGTAGTTCTGGGGACTAATTTGCATTGGAATACACGCTTCAAACACGCCCATGGGCATTTTCTCTCGCGCATATGAAGATTAGTTCGGAACGTAGCTGCGCCGACAGCGCGCTAGTCCAACCTTCACAGGCTGCCTGCATTCCTCCTCTTGAGTTCCACGTTGTACGTCATTCAAGGTCGACGTTTTTTTGAAAGTGGTTAAATGCATTCTTACCGTGCGGTGACCGTCAAATTGTCAAAAGCGTTCTGGACGGAGTTCCGCGTTATTGTTTCATTTAGATAAAAATTGCTAATTTTTTTTAATCACAAAAATTTTACATTTTTAGATTTTGACGCTGATCTCGTCACGTGGCACTTGCCATTTTTTATCTGTCCAAAGAGCTTGTTTTTTTCGTGTATTCTCGAACCATTGTGTTTTTTCCGATCTGCTGATCCCACATGTTGTTGACAAATGTCAGAAGATCATGTACCTCGTCGCCGTGCTCACTGTCTGGTCTAGACACGACGACTGGTCGTCATCAGTAAAGTCTTGTTGGGACACACCAGCAGCAGAGATTAGCTTTCTGGTGCTGGGTTCGGGGAACGCCTCTCCTTGAGCATTTATAAGTTGCCTCTGGTTCGCAAGTAGTATGACTCACAGAGGAGCTACTGTGGGCAGTGCAGCTACTTGCGCGGGCAATAGACCTCTTGCGCGCCTTCTTCCGGTTTAAATTTGTGTTTGATCTCGGTTGCACAAGGTGTTTCCTGCGCTTGCGCGACCGGTTGCGCGAAGAAGTGTCAAAACCGGACTTCGTCTTAGTTCACTTGCTAACAATCAAGGTGGTTGCCGGTAGTCCCGT
The DNA here is from genome assembly GCA_000757645.3 of Steinernema carpocapsae. Taxonomy (NCBI): domain Eukaryota; kingdom Metazoa; phylum Nematoda; class Chromadorea; order Rhabditida; family Steinernematidae; genus Steinernema; species Steinernema carpocapsae. The sequence goes on from CM016762.1 coordinate 958,355, forward strand.
GAGTATTTTGTTTAAAAGTGCCCCTTCCGACCCGGTAGACCAACTTTTGCTATGGAACGGTTCAGACAGACCTCATGATAATGAAAGTCTCCTTTGTTGTGTCACGCCTCCGTTTCCGTGATAAGCAATTGTACGCCGAGTCAGCAGAGCCTTTGTCTCAATGAAGTGTTTCAGCACCTCCCTTTGCTCCTTTTTGCTGATAAGAGCGCGTAGCAAGAAAGCAAAAATAAGACGCCAAATAGTAAAAGTTATAGTAAAGGGTGCCGTTGTTGTTCTTGTCACTTGATCCGTGATCGGCTGAGTGAAAATTTTGCAGCGAAACGACAACTGCTTAGTTTTCGTCTTCTTTTGTACCGCAGAAGTTACGTGGTGCTTCAGCTGATGATACTGACTGGCAAGTGGATATCAATTGCGTGTGTGTGTGTGTGTGAGTTTCCTCTGGCAAGACCTAACGTCAGCGGTCGCCGTCTTCATTCACTGTCACCGCCATCGCCACCGTCGCGACAATGCGGGTTGTGATAGTTAATGATTGCGTCCGATCAGTTGGCTTGATTTCCGACCGACCGATTTCCTACAGGAGAAAGAAACGCTAGGGGTGCGATTGGCGCGGAGAGAAGGAACTGTGCGCGCCCATGTAAACACGACACACACAAACAGTCGCAATTGTTGTTATCATTGTCGGCGACCGCCTGTCTATTACTTGCCGGTTTCGTTGTACAATACCTGTACAACTCATACCTCATAACCAAAAAAGGAAGTTTTTTGCTTACATCACTTATATTTTGCATGTGATTTGATTTTTCAGAAGAACATTGTCTAAAATTGGGCAAAAAAGTCTCTATACAAACAAGATTAAAGCCTTCGCTTTAGACACCTTGATGATGTAGCAGCCAACGCTTTCAACTCCCGGTCAATAGGTACTGGGTCCAAATTCACCTTGAGCTTCCTAATTTTTGAATTTAATGTTTTATTGGTTTAGTGGGTAACATCCTTATTTACCGTACCGTAGGTCCCTCTCAGGCAACATATTTTCCAAATCCTGAATTTCAATTTTACCTTTTGTTTTTGTGTGGTGGCGTGTTCCACACTTTTTTCACTACCTTATTTTGTTTTTTCCCTCTGGAATATATTTACTTGCCATTAAACTCTTGTGTTGCTCCAAATTTACATACTTTGGCGTGTCTGGGGTGTATAGCTGTAAGGTCAAAACGTGTCAATTGCAGCGTATCTAGCTTGTTTAATCAAGTCCTCTAATTGAAAATATTATGTCATGGTTAAGCGCCTGACAACCCCACTCACGTCCGTCCCTCTTTTGCTTGTCGTCTTCGGTCTTGGTCGCCCCACATCCGGTGACATTTTGGACTCGGGAACGCTGCGGCAGCCACCGAAATTTATGAAGCTTTCACTCCATTTCCGGTTGACCCTTTTCTTCCACTTGCACTTTTACTCGTCATATTGTAAGCGCGTCATAGTCGAAATGTCTCAAAAAGGCCAAGAATCAGCAATCGCACTCCATTCTCTTAATGTCAGTGCACCCATTTAACGCTCGTTTCCGCCTCCTCGAACCTTTGAAGAGGTGAAATGGTGGTTCGATCGTCGGTCGATCTTAGAAAGGAACAACTCCAGTTCACGCTTGTGCGGCGGCGGGCTTATGTCATCTACTCGTCTAACTCTCGCTCACTTGCTCTAATGCACTTCCGACGGCGTTTTGTTTAGTTGAGCATCAGGTGGACCTACGCTCGCAGGACCTTGTCTCATTATCTGAAAAACCGCAAATCCGCACATTCAACACCTCCCGCACTGCCGCCGCTGCCGTCGAACTATTTTTGGGGTTTCCGCCGCCGCGCCTTGTTAAGAAGAGGACTGGTTCGTCCTGAAAGTGGGAGGGTGTGACTTTTGTGTTCTTGTGGAGGCCGTCACCGGAAAGAAGCAACAGCCGCTACTCGACCACGACGCCTCAGCTGATTATTGTTTTCTTCCGTTCGCTCTTGCGAGAAGGTGTCCTGCACGTAGACAGTTTTCAATGTCAGCAAACGTGTTTTACTTTTATCACGGTCACTATTTATTACCATCAGTCCGTACGTTTGGTTCTGCTTTTCTTTTATGGACTTCTAAGGGGTTATATCTGGTCTTGGTAAACAGAGCCTACTTTACAGGTGAGTTGAAAGTCGTTAAAAGTCAGAACTATATTATTTAGTTGTGAACTCTTCAGCCTAAACAAACAAAGTTTTGAGTTGGATTTTTCAAGTTCTCGTCATTTTCAACTTGATTTTTGAAGGCGTTTTTTATTAGTTCAGATAAGTGTGGATTACTTGAAAGTGACCTTAGCTCGCATTTTAAACATGAAAATCAAAGCATTAGCGTTTTTAACACGTAGGAGCAGCGCAGAACTCCTTCAAAAGGCACTAAAGGTGCTTTTCACTGAATAATTCAACTCATTTCTGTCTTTCCATGTAGTCGACCACAATTCCAAATGGCCAAAATTTTTGTTCATTCGAAAAACGAGACTGCACTGTCGAGAGAGTCGAGATACGGTTTAGTGCTGCGCGGACAAACAAAAAAGCAACTAATACTTAGTCGCGTCCCTTTCCCAGTCGACAGCACCTCAGATTCCGCCGCTGCATCAGCGGCTACTGCTGTGCTGAACGAGTTTCTTCAGCTCGTAATCTCCTGTTCGGCTACTCGCCACCACCACAATTTAGGAAAGTGTGTGAGCCGGCTAACAGGCGCTGTCGTTGCGTCGGGAGCTGAGACAAGATAGCCTAAAGCACTTCAGTTTTTGCGGTCTGTATTTCTCTCCTTCTCCGCCTCTTTTCGGCTCTTAGCTCATTTCCCTCCTTTTTTGATTCTTCAATGTATGGCTGTGCTTCGCTTGTGTTTGTGCGTATTGCTCGTTGTAAATCAGGCACATACATCCAACTAGTAAAATTGACTGACGCAGAATAAGTTGATTTTTAACTCACGTGTTTCTAATTCCTAGTGTTGTTGTGTTTAGCCTGCCACGCACACACACACACACAAAACCACACTTAGAAAGCCGTTTTTTGCTGTTGTAACCACATCAGTTCAGTTTACTCCTGCTCACGCCCTTCGTTCTACTTCGTGTTCAGTCTAGGAGGGGTCGCAATTCTCGTCCCCCTGTTTATGTCCATGGCCGCGTTCTTTTTTGACGTACAGCAATTGTATTTTGTTCCAAGTCTTTAAATTTAGTTTTGTGTCGATTTCAGACAAAATATGGCCGCTGCTGCTCAGTCGCGTCCACCTGCCTATCACACGCATCCGCACGTTTTTGACGTTCGTCGAATGCCGGAGCGACCTTCTAGAGCGCTGATCGCTCAAGCGACCCAAGAACAGCACCCGGATGTGGTCAAGAATCGACACATGGAACGTCGCAAGAGCTCGGAGGAACGACTTCAACGTCCCTGTTTCGAGGAAATCACCGAGGTCGATGAGGAGGTGAGCTTTTAAGACCCTTTGATATTTTTTGCTCCTTTTTACTGATCTTTACAAACCTTGAAAATTCAGGAAGCCTCCACCAGTGACTCATCGACAAGTTCTGAACGCGCGGACGGTCGCTCGCCGTACGTAATGACTCAGATCCACTCGCCTGCTACCTATACCACCCATCCGCTTTTGAGCCCGAAATTCGTTCGTCGACTGTCCGGTTCGGGTTCAGGTCGGCTGTTGCGAGGAAACAGCGATCCGATTGTCCGAAAACGATCTCTCGGTAAGTGAATCAACACCACAAATGCGCTGCTGCTCTCGTTAGGCAAAGCAAACAAGAGACACTTTTCGCTAGCATGTTTCGCTTTTCCGAATGAGTAACGATTTTTTCACATGTGAGGGAAGCACAAACAATGCTATTGTTAATGCTTAGTTTGCCATACATTGATACATTGTGCCTTATAAAACTGACCCGTTTTTGAAGCCGGAGTTTTTATTTTTAAATTTTTTTTTGGTGCGCAAAAAACAAGGGTTTCCTTAAGCTACCGATTGAGCTTCATCGCCATTCTCAGAACAGCGGGTTCATTAAGAGAATTTCGAGCACTTTTCCAATTTCTCAAAAACAATTTGACGAGACCAAAGAAGAGTCGGAAAGCTTTTTGGAGAAACCAAGGTCCACAGAATGCTAAACCCTCGTTTTACAAGGTCAACGTCGTCAGCTTGCTTCAATTCTGACTGCATTTTTACGTACGTTCCCTGAAAATTACCGTTTTACTCATAATAACAACGTATGTTTTTTTGACAAGTGCGCCCAGCTGTTCGTCGAGGAATTAATTTCATTCCTTATGCACGCGCTTGTTTTACGACCCAAAGGACACACCACTACTGAAGATTGGGCATGCATACATGTTCATGCGGTGCACTTTGTTGAGTTTGAACTTAATGAAGCGAAACCTGGTTTGAGGACGTTTGATGATGTCCTTAAGGAGTGTCCTATGTCTTGGACAAACAATTTTGTTGTTAATTAGGCAGTAACAATATCAAAAGATTAAAAAAAACCTTAAAGAGAACAGTGAAAAGTGGAAAAAAAGTGAAATCATGGGTGGCATCGAACTAGTGACATCCGGCCTGATAACTTACAAAAGCTTACCTATACACTACATATTCAACCTTAAGGCAGTTATCAAGACAGAAATTTGCAAATTTGAATTAATAGAATTGTTTTTAGGTTCTCTCAGCGACCGATACCACGGAAGCAGCTTCGACCAGCTGGTGGTCGACTTCCTCAGTCTCCCTCCAATCCCGGAAGCAGGAACTCCAGCAAGCCCAAACGAGCGTACTGCGACCGCTTCAAACGAGCATGACAAGCTTCAGTTCATTGACGAAAAAGACGATCTGAGCGATTCGTCCGAATCCTCTTACATGACCGTCTAGGCTTCATAAGGACTCTCCTACACAGCGAAACATTCTATATTTGTCCCTTCTTTTTGCACTCACACTTTTCCTTCTCTTGATTAATCCATAGTTGTAAATATTTTTACCCTGACTTCAGTGATGCGCCAGTCTCACAGATCCCCACTTTTGCCTGGTGAATAAGCCACAGAGGCCCTTATGTCTTATTCCAATCTCGGTTCTTGTCTTTTTCTCTGCCTTTTCCTTGTTGTCGCAACCAAACAGTTGCTCTCGTCCAATTCAAATTCCTTGTTTTCTGATTCTTGGAAAATTCATTTAAAAATCTGTCATCATAATTTTCGACCTTCTTTGTTCAACACTCTGGTCCCATACTCCCTACCCGCACATGGTCCTAAAGACTCCAATGGAGATCTGCTGCGCGTTGATTGAGCCTGTGGGTAGGCTTTCCCCTTAGGTCCTATTGTATGTTTTATATAATGAACCCTTTGAATGAATGATCCCACACAGTTGAACTCGTGGTATCTTAGACATTGCCAGACGGTTTCTCTTTGAAATATGATTTGATTGCACGCGGAAATAAAACGCAAGACTTTTATTATGTATGTGTTGATGACATCGGATAGCTGCATTTGAAAAGGCTGAATTAGTTTCATGCACTTGTTTTGGCAGCATGTGACACCACGCGTAGGACGGAAGGCGCCAGCCAATCTAAGTCAGCAAAAACGACGTCAGCGACTATTCCGAAAACTCAAAACACATCGGAATAATGACGTTGACGACGGCGTTTTATGTGAATATGGTAAGGATATATTTAGAAAAACCTCATGTGAAAAATTTAGTTGCAGACAGGTTACTTGGTAGGTAAGAATGGCTACCGTCGTTGAAGACATTAGTGCTTTTCTAATGTGAGAATATTAAGTCATGACCTGAAATTGTTGCCAACAGTAAAATTTCAGGTTTTCCAGAACTGTTGCCACGTTTATTATTTTGTTTTTGACTTAAATGGTTAAAGATGAAAGGTCGAGACTGACTGACAGCAATTTCACTTTATGAAATTTAGCATATGTGGCGTTTAGTTTGTTTAGATGTCCTTATTTGAAACTGGCGTCTCTATTTGAATCAAATAAGGTTTTTGAGAGCAAGCGATCTAGATGAAGCTTGAGTTCTACAGTTTAAAAAATGGTTGTTGAATAGACGTTGCGTCACACTACAAAGAGTGAATGGCTTGTAAAACATAGGCTATAGCTACAATTCTTATTAATGCGGTATTTGAAAAGGTCAAAAAAGGTTTTAACACTATTTATCAGTGTCCACTTTTGTGATGACTTCAAATAATCTTGTCGACCTAATAATTTTAACCACATTTTTAAAGTCACACTTGGGAAGTTCCCTTGTTGATGACCGAACGAGTTCAGCAGTCTTCACAGAACATTTGGCAAAAGTTTGCGATTGTGCATTTTCCGATCAAGGTACCTTATTTTCAGATGCCATTTTCCCACATACAAGAATTTTTTTGTTTGCTAAGGTGCTCTAAAAGACGTTTTTCCCACTCGATCAACCCTGACATTTTCCCATGTTTTCAACAACCCTCTCCAGTTGATCGGTTGCCATAAAGTAGCAAAGATCCCCGTCCAATGTATACTCTTTATCAGTGAGCAGCTGTCACCCCTGACGTTCGTTTAAAAAATGGCTTTTCAGCCCAGACAGCTTAGACACGGTCCTGTTGCCTTCCCGATTTATTGTTTTGAACTATAAAAGCGATGTATGGAACCAGTTGTAAGCTTCAGCCCCAGCAGAGTCCGCTTGCAGGGTGAACACTGAATAGTAAAAAGCATTATTCGTAACAGCTCAAAATGATTAATTTGCAGAAGCAATTATGCACTTTTCTGCAAGTCAATTTTACCTAACGACCAGAAACTAATCAGATTGACTATCTTCTATTTCTTATTCAAGGACAAAGTTTACTTGAGAAGAACACGAGAAAGCTTTGCTAAGCCTCTGAGACGCGAAGGTTAAGTAAGTCGACCAATTTCAAGAAGCTGATGCGTTCCAAGCGCACTTTTGAGCTGGGGGTCATGTTGATGAAAGACATATGAGGGAATATCTGCAAACCCATAGAATTCTAATAAATTGTCCAAATGTTTTTGTGTTACTCACCTAGTAAACATTTTTTTAAGTGTGCGACACTGAATTTGTTTTTTTATGTTGTGTACATAAGTCTAAAACGCTTGCGCGCCAAGAAATAATGAGACGGAAGCAATCCACTTATTTATGCACATAAAATTCACGTAATGTTTTACTTATACACCACAGCCGACAGATGAGCTTCACACCCGTCTATAATTTGTATGAAAAATGCATTAAACAATTATGTCGCATATGACAGCCGACTAGCGGCCAATGCCGAATCCAGAGCCAACGCCGATGGGGCCAGCGCCGGGAGCGTCCACACCAACTCCACTGCTAATACCGAAAATTCCTCCTTTCTTGTCGGTTTGAGAGTCGTATCCACGACGGTACTTCTCAGGGGGACTGGCACCCAAAATACCCAAATCAGTGGCCAAACCGACTCCGACGCTTTCACCCATTCCTGGGATTGGGCCGACGTCGACTCCCCATCCTGCACCAACTTCAAATCCAGGAAGGACTCCAAGACCGAAGCCGAAGTGACCGTTGATGTCAACGTGTCCGGTGCCCTTGGTGGGGTCGCGAGGTGGTCCAAGTCCAGGGCCTGGAAGTCTGTGGGTGTTCTGGACGTGGCAGTAGGCAGAGTACTCCTGAAATTTGAACAAGTACATTTAGCAGACACTTTTACTTTTAACGCCCAAAAGTGTTTTATTACAATTTTTCAATAAAACAATTGATTAACGCGACTAAGACGATCAATTGAGAGTCTTATGACGTAATCAAAACAGTTGCTTGCCACCGATTTTGAGAAACAAATTGCCTTTTGCTTCGATCAAACAAGATAACCGTTTTGCAGAAGATTCCTTGATTGATGGGTTTATACCTAGCATTTGACGCTCGATCTCGTGTGTCATGACACATATTGAAACGTTTTGGTAAGACTGGGAATCTAAGGGACGCTTTCTAAAACGTTTTCTTAACGTCATTTAAGAGTATGTCTAGTTTGGCCCCCGCTTTTTGATTTATGATATGAGCATCATACGGAAGCGACTTTTTTGGTTCCGTTTCATGGAGATAAAATGGTGAGATGAAGAAAGCTATAGATTGACCTATGAATTGACCAGATTGACCAGACATTAAATAAATAATCAAAACTTTTTTGAAGGGTTAAAAAACGGGAAAAAACCACACAAGTGTTGTCGCAGACGGAACCCTTTCGTCTTATCCATCTTTAACTTTCCAATTCCACTTTGTGCTCTTGTTTCATGCCAAGCTCCGCTCTGTCGTTGCCAAAGCTCTAACGTGAGCCTATTGTAAAAATCTTATATACTCATGATTAATGCAATAAACACATTTTCACTGAACCCCGTTTAATACAAGCGTTACTCATCTATTTAGGTGTGATTTGGCACAAAGAAGACCTGTGAAAATGTAACAATACCCTAAAGTATTACTACAAAATAACAGTCACGCTAAGTCACAGTTGCATAGAGGGCTTTCGAACAGTGACCCTATTTCAACACTTTTTCCGCTTTTTTGGCACTAACAAGTTAGCACTGTAAGTAAGAACGCTCGTTCCCTGGTTCCCTAAATTCTGAAGGTTACTGTAGGCCGACCACCCTCTTTCCCCTCGCCTGTCCCGAGAGTCCTTTGTTCGCCAAAAGCTGGCTTTGTGCCAACTTGCATGACAACTTGCATGAGTTTTCTGGTTTTGCTTCTGACAACCAAAAATAGGCCTAGAACCAGTGAAAAGCTAAGCTTTCCACCCTGCGTATTTCCACCCTTTAACTCCCCTTTCATCGGCACAAGCACATGCTCAAATTATAAATGATTCTTTAAGTTCACAGCGAAACTACTCAAATCTTCTGCTTTCATGCCATAGATGCTCCTCCTGAACTCCTTTGCAACAAAACATGCACAAGTATAGGTTCATTGAAGAGAAAATTTAAATTCCCATTCCTAAATTTTCCTGCGCTCCCTTACAACCACGACGCAAAGCTTCCTGTTTTTTATTTGCAAAATAAACATTTCATAACAGAATTTTTGTTTTTAAAAATTGAAAATGTAGTTTAATTTTTTATATGCACACAGCTAAACACAGAATGTGTCTTTTGGGTTCAATAAGACTTACAGAAATGTAGCTGTTAAACTTTCAAAACGTAACGTTAACTAACACTTCACTTTTTAACTAAAGAAAAAACTACATAAACAAGCTCTTTGTCAGTAACCAAAGAGTTACACTACTCAATAATCTGGTTGGAAGAGTCAAACGTTACCCATTAATTAGCTAATAAACCGGTACGAGAAACGCTGAACGCACCTGACAAAACTTGACCAAATCGACCCGAAGTGGTTTCGACGGCTGGCAAGTGAACGCGAACATTCCTTTCATCTGAGGACAGTAATCAGCGCCCTTGGGATATAAAATTGGATACACGTTGAACAGAGGTCCTCCAACTGCAGGACGGTAATATCCAGCCTGCTGTTGTTGATGCTGCTTTTCAGCAGTTTTCTCAATAGCCTTTTGATGTTCTTCCATGGAAATTGGTGCTCTAGATCAATTTCTGACTTTCGCGTATTTAGTAAAGTGGTACCTGGTGGCAATGGTGTCAAATGGTGAGTTTTCTTCTACGACAGAATTCTTTGATTGAGAATCAAACGGTGATGGTGGTTTGGTCTGAAAACTTGTGATTGATCAAAAACCTGATTTATGAGCTTACCGGAACATCATGCAATCTTACTGGTGATGATGGAGCTGCCATCGCTTTTGCGGGAACATCTAAAAAGTGATAATAAATTACAACAGAAAAGTAACTAAAAAATTTATAATCTGATAGTTTGTTTGGCTGTTTGTTTGTAAGAAAGCGAAAAGAAACGTTTTTCATAGAAATAGTTTTTATAAGGGAACCTCTCCAAGTGTAAATCACCAGTCGGACTAACAATTGGTGGGTAGATAGATGTCGATGCGCTAATTCCGCAAAACATAGGTTTTGCCGGCCAATGCGACATCTAAAGTACCTAAAAGGGCATGTCTAGATTGGGAAGACGACCGGTCACCAGCCGTCCAACAGGTTGGAATGGCTCCTGTCTAAAGCTGCAAATTGCATCTTGTCCGTGGTTCAGACATGAGACCTCATTTTAGCTGCTGGAACTGATGAATGAGTCGGCTAGCCCGTGTGAAACATGTCACAAGTTAACCAATCTGCTGAAGTTGCTTGCCATGCGATTCCCCTATTATCAGAGCACGCAGAGCTGTTCGAATTGCGATAAAATTCGACGGAATTCCGTTTGATGGCCGTTCATAGTCATGTTCTACATGACCCAACCGACTTTTCCAGCCCTAGCAGCAACGGGCAAGACGCAACTGGCAGCTCCAGAGGGGAGGCATTCCAACCTGACCGATCGGCTTTCACTATAAATGCCCTTTTGAGCACTTTTGATGTTGCATTGGCTGACAAAACCTATGTTTTGCGGAATCAGAGCATTGAGATCTATCTGCCCCCCAATTTTTAGCACGATTCGTAATTTGCATTCGGAAAAGTTCCTCCAAGGTTCTTGAATTTCTTTATCAAAACAATAAATTTGATTAAATCACCAAGTTTCAGAACAAAAATTAGTGTTGTCTGCAAATAAAGTAAATCAATAGAGTACAATTCAGTGGTTTTTTAACATTAAGCTAGTTTTCGAAGCCAATAAAAATAACAAATTTGAACTACTAACAGGAAATTCGATACAACCACCCATTAAACTTGTCAGATGCTGCAAATCTTGCTCTTCTCAACAAAATGAAGTTTGAGCTTTGCAATTGGCGTTTCAAAACCATTAACAAAATAGGCTTGAACAGTTTAAATTCAAAATTTGATTTGAACAAATTTAGTGCAGCATTTCCGTGTAAATGAAGCTCGATTTGCTTGAACATGTTAGCCAAAAAACTTCACTTACCGATCGGTTCATGACCTTTGCAAAAAGCAAGACCACTTTGACGTTTACATAGGTAATCTAAGTTTACACTTCTTCTCCAAAAGCAAAATTTCTTATTTCATGCATCTCTCGTCGTTGCCTGTAACCTCTTATGACACTTTGATAACACAACACAACATTTATTCAATCTACTGATGACCACTATATACAAATGTTATGAGATTACCATAAAGCTTAAGCAAGAACGAACGCTACGGGGGATTATGAGTATCGCAATATTGAGATGAACAGCATTCAAGATGAGGATAATATGATGGCCTTCAGGAGGCAATGGAAATGCTGAGAAAGTGGAGAAAGCTCAAGAAGAGGAGAGACTGGAGAAACTCAGTTGCAGCACCTGGTCAGAATGGACGAGGAGACGCCAAGAGTAGAATTTTTACATTCACAATGACAGGCCATGGTGGTCTCCGGGAAGCAAGCATTGAAACGGTTGCAGCTGGTCTCATCACAAGGCTTCATGTCGAACCCGATGCATCCAGCCTCGCACTGGAAGAGTTGAGATCCCGAGCAGATCTTATTGAAGGGACAATTTGCGTCGGCTTCTGAAATTTAGAATTCAGTCTAATTGATTAGATGTACGCTATTGTTACCCTTGACTGAGTATCTGATGAGGTTCTCTTCAGCAACCTCTTCACGAGGTTCACCGGACCTTGCTTCAAAGTCTATAGCGACGTCGTCTCCACCGGTGGCCATGGTGGGCATAAGATTCTTGTTGAGAATCTCCTGAAGCTTACTCTCTGCTCCAACCGAAGTGGCCAAAACGGCAATAACAAAAAACACGCTAATGAGCTGCATGTCTGAAGTCTGGCTCTGAAAACACGGAAAACTTCTAGGCCTACACAGAGAAAGACAAGACCTCGCAGAATCACTCAAAACACTCACACAAAATTTCGCTCGGCCGACGCTCTGTGTTGCATCGTCCAAAAGTGAGTTCTGTGTTAGGAGGCTCCTCCTATAAGATGAGAAAATGAGGGGCGAGGCTTACTCTGAAGAGAGTTTCAGCGCGATCGGCGTTTGGCCGTTTGCAACACAAAGCACATTCGAGCTCTTTCAGTGACAAGATTAGCTTTTCAAAGAATCATGCGACACAAATTGCGTTCTGCAGAGTATCGAAAAAAGACAAAATTGGTAACATTGTGTGAGGCCAGGGATCAGGCACGTGCTCAGAAACCGAGAGGACAGTGCAGTTTAGGACAAAGACATGGTAGGAAACGCATAAGAACTCGTATAAGTTGGTCAGAGACGCGCCGAAGAGCTAGCTATTTAATAGTTGCTTCATCGCGTCTCTGACCAAATTATTTGTCTTATACGAGTTCTTATGCGTTTCCTACCATGTCTTTGTCCTAAACTGCACTGTCCTCTCGGTTTCTGAGCACGTGCCTGATCCCTGGCCTCACACAATGTTACCAATTTTGTCTTTTTTCGATACTCTGCAGAACGCAATTTGTGTCGCATGATTCTTTGAAAAGCTAATCTTGTCACTGAAAGAGCTCGAATGTGCTTTGTGTTGCAAACGGCCAAACGCCGATCGCGCTGAAACTCTCTTCAGAGTAAGCCTCGCCCCTCATTTTCTCATCTTATAGGAGGAGCCTCCTAACACAGAACTCACTTTTGGACGATGCAACACAGAGCGTCGGCCGAGCGAAATTTTGTGTGAGTGTTTTGAGTGATTCTGCGAGGTCTTGTCTTTCTCTGTGTAGGCCTAGAAGTTTTCCGTGTTTTCAGAGCCAGACTTCAGACATGCAGCTCATTAGCGTGTTTTTTGTTATTGCCGTTTTGGCCACTTCGGTTGGAGCAGAGAGTAAGCTTCAGGAGATTCTCAACAAGAATCTTATGCCCACCATGGCCACCGGTGGAGACGACGTCGCTATAGACTTTGAAGCAAGGTCCGGTGAACCTCGTGAAGAGGTTGCTGAAGAGAACCTCATCAGATACTCAGTCAAGGGTAACAATAGCGTACATCTAATCAATTAGACTGAATTCTAAATTTCAGAAGCCGACGCAAATTGTCCCTTCAATAAGATCTGCTCGGGATCTCAACTCTTCCAGTGCGAGGCTGGATGCATCGGGTTCGACATGAAGCCTTGTGATGAGACCAGCTGCAACCGTTTCAATGCTTGCTTCCCGGAGACCACCATGGCCTGTCATTGTGAATGTAAAAATTCTACTCTTGGCGTCTCCTCGTCCATTCTGACCAGGTGCTGCAACTGAGTTTCTCCAGTCTCTCCTCTTCTTGAGCTTTCTCCACTTTCTCAGCATTTCCATTGCCTCCTGAAGGCCATCATATTATCCTCATCTTGAATGCTGTTCATCTCAATATTGCGATACTCATAATCCCCCGTAGCGTTCGTTCTTGCTTAAGCTTTATGGTAATCTCATAACATTTGTATATAGTGGTCATCAGTAGATTGAATAAATGTTGTGTTGTGTTATCAAAGTGTCATAAGAGGTTACAGGCAACGACGAGAGATGCATGAAATAAGAAATTTTGCTTTTCTTTTTTTAATGTTTTAAAATAAAGTCAAAAATCAAAAAATTTTGTGTATTTAATGAGTCATAGGCGGCTTCAAGTGAGAAAGCACAACTGTTTGATTGACATAGTTGCAACAATATTTGAATTTGTTTGCAAAAAACGATATGTATTAATCTTTCCTTTATTGGAACAAGCGGTTTTGAATATTGCATAGCATAAGGTCCAACTTCAAAAATTGACTTGTTTAAAAAAACCACTTTTTAAATTTCAAATTACAAAATTTAATTACATTCATCAAGACTTGCCACCTTTCAAGACACTTTTCCTGACGCCAGTATAACATAGGTTGTAGCCATTGCCCACATGTCTCCATGATTACCTCGAAAACCATTTCCAGTAAAGGCTTCAGGTGGCAAGAACGGCTTTGTTCCTTTATGATCCGTGAAAACTGGAACTTCTAGAGATCTAGCTTTGTAAGCTCTCCAAAATTCGGAAATCAGAATTTGCCTCTCTGAGGCCATAAGGATGTTTGACGGTTTAATGGGCGGTGGTAAATCCCAAATGCATAAATGTAAGCCAGACCATTATAAAGCTGACTGGCCAATTCCGCCGCTGACTTAAAGTGCAGACGACCTCCCGCATTTTTTCGGAAGTCCTCCAACAAGCCATGAACGGCCAGACGGAAGAAGAATAATAGCACGTCCTCGTCTGGGCACTTCCTACCTTCAAACTGCACCACATGCTCGTTAGAGACTCTCCTCAAACACATCTTTAGCTCCTCCAGAATTTCTGCCTCATTTTTAAAGTTGAAAAAGTTGTTACACGTGTTGTAATCCACAATTTTTACGGCACATGAGGTGCCATCGTAATCTAGGCCTTCATGGACACTCTAATGGATTCTCTTCCTAGTCGAGATTTGAAATTGACTCGACCTTTAGGGCTTTGATAAACGCTTCCCTCATGTGCTTTTGGCAAAATGTTCGCTTGAGAGTGGTTCGATGGGGTTAACAGAAGCATTACAACACATGCTATGTGAAAATGTAGGTTCAAAGGTCTTAAACAGACCCGGAAGCATCGCTATGGATTTGCGAACGCGATGCTTCCTTCGTCATGTGTTGCGAAATCGCATTCTCGCCTCTCGTTATGTGGAGGGTGCAGCGGACCGCACACACATACATCTTCTTAAATTGCCAATAAATTTTCCGCTGAGATGTCTTTTGCGCCATGCATAAAAAGAGAGTGCACGCGACGCCGTACTACGCTGCTTCCTCACTCGCCTGTCTTCGCGTGCCCTCTCGCACGCTATTGCAATGTTGCTACTCGTATTGAAAAATGGAGCAGCGGCGAAAGAACATCTTTGTCTCAACTTTCTCTAGGGACCGCAATGTGTCCTAGGGGCCGCGGAAGCTCTGCGTAGCAGCGCTATCTTACTATTTTCGAAAACGCGGGACTTAGAGTGAATGCAGGGTGAGATGAGAAATGCGAGGTTTTGCAAAAGATGTTGTGAGACAAAAGAAAGTTCCCATTCAGAAATAAAAATTTTATGAGGCAACTATGGCTAGACAATGACATTGGTGAACAATTCATCTGCAAAGTGCAAGTTGAGTTTAAAAGCGTTCCGGAGTGTCTGAGAAATTTTTGCCTTCTGTTATTACTGCAAAAATTCAATATATTGAAAAGCGTTTCGAGCACGAGGAATAACAAAGTTGGTACGTATAAAGTGAGATGTCTTGCTTAGGTACGTGTCCAGAATGTGAACAATTTAGCGATAGCAATACAAATGTTTTACAAATCTGCGCGCTTCATCTAATGGTAAAATGAAAAATTACGCTTAAAGTATTTGCGCTCCAAAACTAATTTCGCTCTGATGGTAAAGCTCTAGAAGTGTCATGACAAAAACAACACTTTCAGCATTAACACTAAAGCCAAAGTTTCAACAATCATACTTTGAAGGCAAAAGCTAAGGCTACTGATTTTACCTAACAAAGTCATTAACAACTTTTTCCAAATTTTTTTGTCAAATTCTTTATTAAATAAAGGAGAACGATCCAGACGCGAATTGCCTGATTGAGCAAATGCGGGTTACGGTAGCGGAGCTATTTGCGTTTGCCGTCGCCGCGAACCGATCGGTTTTGCAACCGCGTTTCGTGTTTCGAAAAAATTTATGAAGCTGCGAAATCGGCGCGAAGCGCCGACTGAGCACATTTTGAAACTGAAACCTCGCACAATAGCGCGCGCGGCCCCGCTGATAAAATAACAATGTTCAGTAAATTTAAAACAAAACGTCACAATCATGCTTAAATAGTGTTTGAACTTAAGAGCCATTTTTAGGTTTGCTTTAAGCCTTTCAGCATTCATGCTTCACCAAAATTCAACTCCAACCATTTTTCATTTGCTTTAATTTAAGTATTTTTAAAACGACCTTTCAAGCTTATGGCCAATCTCAAACCTCAATTTTTAAATAACGCTCAAACTTGTGTTTTTTATTTTTTTTTATATAGTTTGTTGACATGTGCAGTTTATTTTGAGTAAACAACAGACAGAACACAAAACAACATTAAATAGGGGAGGAGGGGGGAATAAAAAAATAACTGTTTGTCACACGCACACACAAAATTGTACTGAATACCACTTATTCCGAGCAAGAAGACAAAAAAAGAGTATATGTACATGAGTATCAGAGTTCAAAGAGCGGTGATTAATAGTCACTGTGCCAGATTCGGATCGATTTGTCCTCTTCGAGGCCTCCAGTGGCAATTATGTTTTTGGTTGGGTGGCAGTCGGTGCTGAGCACGACGTCTGAAAAATGCACATTTAGGAAATAATTAGAGGATGCGAGGTTTACCTGTGTGCCCAGAAAGGACTTGCACGATTTCTCGCGTTTGGAGATTCCAGATGTAGACCTTAGTGTCTTCGGAGCCAGCGACGATCCACTAAAACAGGATTTCATTAAAAATGACGCAAACAGCAAAAACAATTAAAAAAATTGTATCCAACAAGGAGTCGAACCTATGCAGTCGAATCGACCTTCCGTGCAATATAGTCTAAAATGCTAGCGACTGAACCAGCCAAACAACTTTTTTGTCTGGCTTTAGTCATAACTAGTTCTCGGATATCTGGATATTCATGGTATTTTTGCAAGTCAAGGTTTTGCTACCTTACCTTTCCTCCAGTGACCGAGAAATTTGCGAAAATGCAATACTTGTCGTTCTTGTGACCAGTGTAAGATTTGAGACTCTTGCCCTTGTTGAAGTCCCACAGCTTCAGTTGATTATCCAATGTGGCCGCGAGGATGTACTTTCCATTGGGAGAAAACTTTACGAAAGAGCACGGTGGGTTCTCCTCGTCTAAAAAAACAAAATTTTTATTTGAAATTTTGAGAGGCACAGCTTACCGACAAGGGTCTTCAAACACTGCCCGGACGCCGTATCCCAGATACGAATAAGACCATCATAGCTGCTCGAACATATAAGGCTTCCATCGCGGTTGAACGAGACTGCACTGACCGGATCAGAGTGTGCAGGTAGAGTCTTGATGCAGGATCCAGTCCGCACGTCCCAGACTCGGACGCTCTCGTCGAAGGAGCCAGAGACCAATAGGTTCGACTGCGGGTTGAAAGCAACAGAAAAGACGTAGTTCGTGTGGCCTTTCATAGTCTTTAGACACTTAGAAGTCGCCACGTCCCACAGTTTCACGGTCTTGTCATCCGAGCAACTGGCGAGCATCCGTTGACAGTTACTCCAGGAGCAATCGCTGATTCCGAGCTTGTGGCCAGTGATGGTTTTTTCAATACGACCATCTTCAGTGCCCCAAATGCGGATAGTCTTGTCGGCGGACGCTGACGCGAGAAGAGTTCCATCGGGACTGAATCGCACTGATGAGATTCCTTTGGTGTGACCGGTCAGCTTCAACTTTTCGCGGTAGTTCGGAAGCTGAAATTAATTTAGGATTGTATATTCATAAAAACGATTTCAAAAGTAAACAGAAGAGTTGCTTATCTTAAGCTCAGAAAATGTATAAAATAAAGGTTGACCGACTTTGAAGCTCTAATCTTGGCGCGACATTTCATGATCTTGCAGCTACACATATAACTCAGAACCGCATCTAACACATAAAATTAAAGGTCCCCCATAATTTGAGAGCTAACTTGCCAAGCTAACGCCATACTAATTCGACGAATTTGAGACGCATGCGTCTTCAGCCAGATGCTCTGAAACGCAGGTGCCACCATAGTTGCAATGCGCGCCCATAGTCGGGCGTGCGTCTCGCGGGGAGCGTGCGTCTTGCCTGCATCGTCGTCTGCGTGTGGAAGCCAAAATTGTCTAATCCAAAATTCGTGCAGCTGGTTGAAAGGAGCGTCTTCTCTGCGTCTTCTCGGAATTGCGGTGTGTGGCCTGAGTGTGTAAATTGCGGTGTGCATTTTTAGGCGACGAATTCGTTTTTGAAGGTCGCGAAGTAGAATTTGCGATAAAATAACGCGTTTTCCCGCAAAATAAAATCTAAACGCAGCGCGCCCCTCTGGTGCGTTTTACGCATACGTGTTCGGGGTCGGACGCATGCATTTTCCCAGACAACCGCATGCGTCCTTCGAGTCGAACACATGCGGAAAAACGGCTGAAGACGCAGGACGCATGCGTCTCGAACTATGGGGTGGCCTTAAAAAAGAAACTTTAAAATATAAATGCAAAATCACACAACAATTTTGCCTATCTTATCGACATCAGTTCAAAATATGGCACATTTAGCCAGTCGAAAAAGTCGTCTTGTTTAAAAAGTTGGTTTACCTCTCCCTTGTTCTGAGTCGGAGCTGCTGGTGTCGAGTTCTGCGGCGCCGTCATCGCTGATGAAGTATTGGCTGAAGACGCAGACAAAGGAGCCGATTCCGTTTTGATTGGCGCTTTGAGATTTTCTGGAGCTGAAGGCGGAGGCTGATTCTGCTCTGCTTTGATCGTTTCTTCTTGTTTCACGTTTTCTACTTGAGGCTGGAAATTGAGCAATAATGACATGTTTAAAGTACACTTTTTTCTATTAAGTAAGCAAACAAACGAAAAAACTTGAAATGTGTGAGCAACTTTTTGCATCGCTTATTTTCCTCAATTTGTTTTGTAACTTGTCAATGGTCAGCAATACCGTAATCAATAAACTAATCACAGCCAAATGAACAGATTTGAAACACGTTGTTGACTTAACATCGTTTCAGTTAAAAAATGAAATATAGTAAAATTCATATTGAGGTGAGATCAGTGACGCCTTTCAGCATTTTTTGAAAGATACACTAAAAAATCGATATTTACAGAATACAAAAATTTACGAAAACCAGTGAAAATTTGGATCAAGAAAGGTTTTGACAATTCGGCAATGCGGCTAAATAACTCAGATAACCTGAAAACATAGCTTTGAAGCACCCGCTTCAGAAGTATCCATAGCGTTTTTGGCGGCGTCCTGCACAGCAATGAGCGTTGGCTGCGACGGCTGCGGCAGCTCACTAATCCCAGCATTTTCAGCGGGCACAGCTTGAGTATCATTCATTTTTTGCAGCGAAAACACGCAAAAGGAGCTTCGGGCAAACACAAATTATGCGAAAAAGCGTCGCGGGCGGCAAGCGGCAATTAAAGCACTGAGAATACATTTTGTCTAAGTCAGATCAAGGCGATCGTGCCGGGACCCATTGGCATTTGCCAATTTTGGCGCGTGGCCAAGTGGCGCGCGCGATGGCACCTCGACGCAATCCCGCGTTGTCTCACACATGCACCGAGGAACCACACTAGGTTTGCGACTGTGCGTGCGTGTGTGCTACAGCAAGAGTGATTTGACGACCGCTAATCGCTCCTTCTTGAAACATTCCGACACTGCTGCTGGCTGGCCTGATGCTGCTCGTCGCAGGTCGTCTTAAGACAGAAAAGCAATAATTACAAATTTGGTTTTACGCGTTTGCGCGTTGTAGCTCGACTCGCTATCTACGTTTTTTATTTAAAAGTAATTCAACTTTTTCAGATTCATTAAACTTCATTCATTATGGAGGACGAAGTTGATCGAGTATCGCTTGGAGACGACTCACCACCCAGACTTGAGCCCGAGACTTCTGCTCCGACTCAGTCTGTAAGACATATTATAACTTAAAATCCCTGAAGCAAGAATTTTAGCTTCCGGAGAGTCCAAGAGCTGCCCGAACATCTCCTCGGATTATAATATCGACTCCGCAACACCCAGCCGCCTAGTTGTGAGACCAGTTCTAGTAAAGGCTGAGGCCGAAGAAACTATTGACACTTCTGCGGAACCCTCTTTGGGGCAGGAAGCACCGGGACCGTCTGGAGTGACAATGCAGCCTCAGCAACCGCAGCAGCCTCAGAACTCAAGCACTAAGGCACCTCATACGGTGCGGGTAAGGATTTACGTAATAGGTTGATGTTGAGAGAAAGTTGAGAATAGGAATTTACTTCAAAGCATTCCTTACAACTAACAATATGACATCTCCAAGTGTAAATCACCAATCGGGCTAACAATTGGTGATAAGGTAGATCTCGATTCGCTGTTTCCAAACAATTTAGGTTTTGCCGGTCAATAAGATCTACAGTGCTTAAAATGACATGTCTAAATTGACAAACTGCCATGCAAAATGTTAAGCCGATCGGTCAGCTCTAATGTAGAAGCTCAAATGACCTGCTTTCTTGAGTCAGGTGTGGTCATTCAAGCTTACTGACTGCTTAATGGTAGGTTTTTCCAATCTATACATGTCCTTTTAGGCAGTTTAGATCTATCTAAAAAGCTAGTGTTTTCGGATTCATCGCATCGAAATCTACCTTTTCACCAATTCTTAGCCCTACTGGTGATTTACACTTCGAGAGGTTTCCCTGTAAGCAAACAAGCAATCTATTTGATTTCAATTTTGAGCAGCCGAAAGGTAATTCAGTGCATTAGCCACACATACTTCAGAGCCGTGGCAAAAACGGAAATTGAACTTATAAAAATTGAATTTCATTTAAATATTAAGAAATTTTGAAAGTTTACTAACAAGGAAACACGCTTTTGTGGTACCAACGGATTTTGCTGAAATTTGGCACACAGTCAGAGCCCACAGAGTGTAGTAGTTTTGCAAAATTTTAGTTGCCGTTGGGACCGAGAAAAACTCCCGCTAATTATCTTCAGTTTGAGATTTGCTCATATAAGTGTCGTACAGTCGCGTGTAATATAATAGCTTATGTACTTTGCCACACCAAAACGAGTAAAATAAGTTATAACACGTGTTTAAAAGTTTTAAGAATTTTGATTTCAACTGTTTCAAAGCTCTCAAACAGTGTTACAGCTTATTTTACTTGTCTTATTTTACTTTTACTTGGCAAAAAAACATAAGCTTGAACATGCATTGCGCAATATTTATATAAACTGAATTGATCTGCCGTAAATCCCAAACTAAAGCTAATTAGCGGTCTAAAAATGCGTTTTTCTTGCAGAACTATTTCACTCTCTGGGCTCTGACTGTGTGCCAAATTTCAGCCAAATCCGTTGGTACCACAAAAGAGCGTTTCATTGTAAGATTTTATAAATGGGATCCACTTAGAAAACAGTACAAACAATTTTTATGATTCTTGACCTGAAAATGACAAATATACGAGGAAACAGCACTTCATATTTCCAAAGTTCATATTTTTTCCTGCTCCCGATTCGGACACTTTTTCAGTGCTTTGTTTTTGCCTCAGGTAGTAGTCCTTGAAGCTTTTGTAGGCGTTTGACGCTTCTCCCGCTCTAAAATAACGGCACAATTGTACGATTCAAGGAAATCGATGCAAAACTCACTTTTCAGATTCATTCCGAAGCGAAGATTCAGCTTAGCCGTAATGTCCTCCCACGCTTGCTCCCTTGAATCTCTTTTCATGTAGTTCGAGTCTTGAACTCGCCACAACAACGGCTTGAAGGATACTTCTTCGATTAGAGTCCGTTTCCAGTCTTCATTGGCGTCGAAATTGATGTTCTCGTCAGGGTAATTGGGTTTCAAGATCTACGCATGCTCCGAAAACGTAAAATTAATGTTCGCGTCGACCTGCAACAGCCAATAAGGTTGGACAGCAACGAAAACGCATTGCACAACACATAATACTCCACTTAGCAACGTTTGCAGAAATTCAAAATTCTGTCAAAAATATTATGTAAAACGGTGCGAAATTATGTAAAACACGTCTCTCCAAAAATGAGTGAGAAACACCCGGAAAACTCGTCAAAATTGACTCATGGTTTTGTAGTTTTTGGAGAGATGTGTTTCACATAATTTCGCACTGTTTTACAAAATATTTTCGACAGAATTTTGCGCTTTGAGGGGCGGCGGACGAACTTCGCATTTGTTTCGGTCTGCTTTTTTGGCGTTTGCCGGCAATGCAAACGTTGCTAAGTGGTGACGATCACATAATACTTTCAACAAAATTGTGCGCTTTCGCGAACTCCAATGACTCAATCAAGCGTTGAGGGGTGTTCAAACTCAAATTTTGCCTTGTCACTGTTGCTGTCATCGGCTGAGTTTGAACACGAATGCCCAAACTCGTGTCGCCGTCGCTGTCGCTATTGCCGACATTGTCGCTGTCGCGCATGAGTTTGAAAGAGGCATTACATTTTTTTCCTTGTCCGCTGACTCTAATAAGTAATATTTAAAGCAATTTTGTTAATTAATTTGAGGTAACTTCAAAGGTACAACCTCATTTATTCGGGTTTCCATCCCTCGTCTAAAACTACCAAAATTAAAGCATTCTTAAAAACTCAGTTGCTGTGTTTTAGTCTCCCAACTACCGTCTGCTCCACGTTCTTAATGGCCACACCAAAGCAGTCTCATCGGTCCGCTTCAGTCCTTGCGGTCACTACCTCGGCTCTGGCTCCGCCGACAAGACCGTCCGAATCTGGAACATCCACGATGGTCGTCTTGAGAACAGCCTTCCCGGTCACAAACTCGGCATCAGCGACATTGCCTGGAGTCATGACTCTCATAGAATGGCCAGCTGTTCCGACGACAAAACCATAAAATACTGGGACATTGCCACGGCGAAATGTCTGACCACAATGAAGGGACACACAAACTACGTATTCTCAATTGGCTTCAATCCTCAGTCGACTTTGATTGTTTCTGGTTCTTTTGATGAGAGTGTTCGTATCTGGGATTGCCGTACGGGAACTTGTATCAGAACTCTTCCCGCTCATAGTGATCCGGTCAGCGCTGTGGCGTTTAACAGGGATGGTAGTATGGTTGTCTCTGGAGGTTACGATGGTCTCATTCGCGTTTGGGACACCGCTTCGGGACAGAATTTGAAGACGCTAGTCAGTAAGTTTCTTTTTTCAGTTAAAACAATCAAAAACGTTTAAATTTGTGTCAAATCGCTGTTTGCGTTCAAGTGTCTACAAACTGACAAACGTAAACATGACTTTTTGTTAATTTTAGCGGATGACGAAGTTCCAGCCGGTGAAACCTCTCCTCCCGTTTCCTACGTGAAGTTCTCACCAAACGGCAAATACATCCTGGCTAGTACTCTGAACAACGAGCACAGACTTTGGGACTTCAACAAGGGGAAATGTTTGAAAGTCTATACCGGCCACACGAACGAGAAATACTGCATCTTCTCGAATTTCTCGGTTACCGGTGGCAAGGTAACATTTCTATATAGCATGTGAAGGTAACCAAAAACCATTTAGTGGATTGTGTCCGGCTCAGAAGACATGAACATTTACGTTTGGAATCTGCAAACTAAGGAAGTTGTTCAGACTATCTCTGGGCACAATGGTACGTTGAAGAAAGATCGTGCAGTTAGAGTATGGTGGAACGCGACGCACTGAGACGCTCTGTGATAGAGCAATAGCGTGCATTTCACATTTGCCCTGGTTGCCGTCGACCATTGTGGGTGGTCGAACCACTTTGTGGTGGAGTTTTGCGTGCAACTAACTTTTTGGTTAAGCGATGACGGTGAATGGCATCTAAATACTGTAAGAGCGACATCGCTTATGCCGCTAGAATCATAAGCAAAAAAGCGAAAAGTTATAACCTTTGGATTTGATCATCTGCACTGTTTAGAGTAGTAAGCCAAATAGAGGCACATTGTCGAATTGTTTACCAATGTCTTTAATTTCAGATGTGGTCCTCTGCACCGACACTCACCCTTCTCGGAACCTAATCGCCAGTGGTGGACTCGACGGAGACCGATCGATCCGTATCTGGAAGAGTGACTACTAAGTTTCGATCACTAGGAGTGTATAACTCTTGTAAATATTTCGAACGCAAATTCTAAGTGCTCTCTGTCTAACCATCTGCATATTCCAATTGTAATCATCCAATTTGATTTCACAAAATCACCGTCGATGTGGCTAAATGCATTAAGAATTTACTGTAATGACTAATAA
The DNA here is from genome assembly GCA_000757645.3 of Steinernema carpocapsae. Taxonomy (NCBI): domain Eukaryota; kingdom Metazoa; phylum Nematoda; class Chromadorea; order Rhabditida; family Steinernematidae; genus Steinernema; species Steinernema carpocapsae. The sequence goes on from CM016762.1 coordinate 982,164, forward strand.
TTGTTGAACTTTGTTTACCTTGTTAACTACTGCGCTGATGACTTTGTCTCAATGAATATGTTGAAAGATTGAAAAAAAAGATAATAGTAAATTGTCATTCGCTGAATTATGTTTGGTACTTTTAGGCCTTAGGAACAAATCCTAGAGAGTTCGATTTGGAAGAACGTTGCTACACGGTTGGCGTGATGGTTCGCGTAAAGCGTCGTCCTTGTTGGATTGTCTACGCAGTTCAATAATTGAATGGCTCTGAATTTTGAGTGCGCTAAATGGTTTAAAGTCGGTGTTCCAAATAATGAAAGCCGATGGCTGTTTCAATGCAGACATTTCCATTCAGAATGGTCGTGAAGCGCTGTTGAAAGTTGATCTGTCTTTGTTTTGACTCAAAAATGCTAAAACGGTGCTACGACGGGCATACCTTAAAGTTAGGTCGTTTGAAGTTATAGCAAGTTTCTATCTGACAACTTCTTCTAATGAATATTGCGGACACCACATTAAAAAATGGCTGCAATTGCAAAGTTCCCTCTTGAAACAAGTTGTGTCAATCGTGTCTATTGATAGTTCAATTTATTTTGTGCCAAACACAAATTAAATGAGAATAGTCTAATTTTCAAATCAAGATGGCTATGTATCGGCCGACTGCAGAAAGTATCGAACACATTCGGCCAGTTTTTTTTAGCGTCGAGCGGATCGTGAAAAATCTGACAAACTGAAACGTTCTGACAATTTTTGAAACCGATACGTTTAGAAAAAAAACTAAGTTTACGCAACACTTTAGAATAACCTGTTTCTGGTAACGTATCATATATTAGCTTAGAATCCAAATTTAAGAAATTCTAGTGGACAACTGCTTCTAACGGACACCACGCCAGAAAATGGCTGCAATTGCTCAATACCCCAATGAAAATTTTTCTATTGAAGTGGACTCGTTTTGGCGCGGAAACGACTGTTTTTAAAATTATCTAGTTCTTGGAAAAACGCACTCAAACAAAAATGCCCACCGGAGAAATTAATCGTTTGATTCATTTTGCGTCAGATAAACATAAAAGTATAATAACCCATGCAGTCCTGTTCCAGTAATTTTGAAATTAAGATGGTAATGTTGGGCAAAACTTTCATCGGTACGTTTGTCGGCCTACTGCAGAAAGTGTCGAACATATATGTTCTTCGGCATGAAGCGCCTGGATCTTAAAATCCTATCGAACTGTATAATATAAGACCAAAAACGTTTAGATAAAACTCAGATTGGCGCCAACTCTAAAATAGCCTGATTTTAGTGCCGTACCCTATTACGGCTTAAAATGCGAAACCAGAAATTAAAAGAACTGAATTGTTATTTTTCTCGGTAGTTGTTGGGCGGTTAGTCCTTTTTTGCATGTTAAACTGAACGTGATACTTTGAAATCAAAGCGGAGTAAAAAGTGTTTGACCGTTTGAAGAAAAGGTCTAATTCAATTGCTTCGTTATACTTGCCCAATTATGGCTATTTTAATGACGCTAACCACATGGCGCGTGTCATTTTTTGCGCGCATTTTGTTCGTCGGTCGTGATAACGCGAGTGTGTACTGACATGGTCGCGTGCGTTAATGGCTGTTTTTAGTGTCAACCGTTTCCTCAGTATCACTTTACACTTCCGCAAATGGAAAATTATGCAAATGCTTTGATGCAAAAAAAGTATTAACATACCAACGACCATACAGAAAAAGGTCAGTGTGACAACTTTTATACTACATTTAAGCGTGTATAAGCATCGAATGATACTCAAGTTCAGGTCATTTGAAAAACCTAATTCAATAACAACACTTTTCTTATTTCTTTCTAGTTCTTTGCGTACATTTTTGACTTTTAAGATACGTTTATTAGTATATTTTGGCGTCGTAGGCGCCGATTCGTGTTACAAATAGGAACATCGATGCGTGCTGGCTCACGGACCATTTTCAAACAATCGTTTTTTTCAAATTTGAAACTAAGGCCAATCCCATATGCAATGTTTCATTTCTGAAATTGCATTGCAATTTTAATTATGTCCAATAAACCGGTTGTGCGGTTTTTGATTTTTTCTTGACAGTGAAGCCATTTGGTAAAACCTAAGTTCTTCAATTTTTTTTCAAAAGCTTCGAAAGATCTTTGTTTTTGTAAAGACGTTAATGTGACATAGTTACTGCAAGGTGGGCCAAAAAAAACCTTTTGCGGGAAAGGAATGTGTCTGGTTGAGAGGAGAGCTGTCTGAAAGGAATCAATTTGTCATTGCAAGTGGTCTGTTACCAGTCAGTCTTTCACGCTTTCTCAAGGAATGCCGTATTTTTCGTCAAGTTATCACAAACAAAAGACGCCAAATAGATCAATTTTTTAATCACGTACGATTTTTGCTTTTCTGTAAAGGAAACTGATTTTACGACTCGCTCGTGTTCCCTGTTCCTTCGTGAACCGATCCCACGGTTTACGGCGCCTCAAAATGATTCCTTCCAGGGAGCTCCTCTCTCAAGAAGACACATCTTTCTTGTCTGGTCCCGCAGAAGCTATTTTTTTGGCCCACCCTGTAGTTTAGCCATGCTGGCGCAGGTTAGACCATATACCTCAAATGCTCAATTATGTTTGAGATTGTTCCACTAGCGTTGACGTCGGCTATATTGATCAAACCATATCCTGTTTAAACTATCTTGACTGATAACAAATAGGTCTCTTGCAGTCGCATGACTGGAAAATTCCATACTACTATCAAGGCAACGCCATGTGCGCTTTCGCACATGTCCTGGCGCCAATCTCTTATCACTTGAAGCTATAAAATTGAAGCGTTTAAATATAATGGTTCTCACAACCGCAGTGCTTCGCCATGAAGGTCCTGGTCGGTAAGAAGAGGAATAATTAAGCAGAATTTAAACGATTTGTTTTAGCTTTGGTTGCCCTTGTGGCTCTCTCTTCTGCTCTCGTTATCCCTAAGGCCATCAAGCCCGATGGTCCCAAGTGTGGTCTCTTTGTCCAAAAGACCTTCGCTCAGCGTGTCAGCGGAGATAGTAAGTGGTTCACGTTTGGCGCAAGTAAATCACAATTCAATAGGAAAAACGTTTTTGAAACTTTTGTGGTTCTTTGTTTCCAAACTTACAGTTCCCATGATATTGGTGTTAAAAATGTGTAATTTGGGGTTTCAAATTGATATCAAGAATTACGACTTGTAGATTACAATACCGCTCTCTAAAGCGTTTAATTTTGACTGGTACAGCTGGTTAGGATAAAGCTAAAAACGCGAACAAGCTTACAATTCGCACAGACCCAATGTCCAACACAGGAGGACCTCGCAGCTCTTGCAGGCTTAGGAGCCACCGCTGACGAATGCCTAATTTTGAAAGGTGGAAAGCGTAAGTCCAGACTTTTGGCTGCTTAAAAGTGCGAAAGTGGGATGTGATACACGCGCTTAAAAATGAACGCGATACCGACCAGTCCACAATCTGTTAACGGGTAAAATGATCCTTAAACTGTCGCTTGAAAGTAACTAAAAATGAGACACAAGAAGTACCCTTTTTTCTAATGTAGTCTTTTTAAGATTTAAGCACATAAACTTATGAAAACTGCATGTTTAGAATGTTTTTTGAAAGGGTTGTTTTGTCTGAAGGCTAATGTGAACAATGCTAATTTTTAGAAGCCAACTTCGTTTGCGAAATGTGCCTGGATCTGGTGGAGATCGTCGAGATGTACGCGGACTGCGACGAGTCCTACGTAGAGAACAAGCTGGACGAGAAGTGCGACTCGTACCTTCACTCCGGAATTGCCGACGAGATGTGCCGTAGCCTCGTTCTCGGACTCTACGACTTTGTCAAAAAGGAGACCGACAAGAACCCTTCCAAGGTCTGCACTAAGCTTCTTAAGCACGATTGCGAGTATGCTTAAAATGAATTCGTAGGTATCCTGCTTTTACTTGTCCACGTAACCAATAAATTGATCAGTCGTAAATTTTGTATTTTGCTAGTAGCGTTCCAAATGTCCCGCCAGTCGTTGTCAAAACCCCTAATCAAAAGTGCAAGTGACCCAGTTCCCTCTGCTCATAATTCTCTCAGTTTTCACCTAATGACACAAAAAACTCTCACTTTCATTTACGCAATCTGAAATTTATCCATTTTGACACATTCGTTCCACTCAATTTTTTTGCAATTACACCAATCAATTCTTAAAACTGCACCGCAGCTTTGCGTAAAAGGAAGAAAGACGATCGACATTGATGGATGAGTCTCGGTCAGAATCCCGCGATATCCAAATCTCTCTGCCCACGTTGGAAAGACGCACAGTACAGAAAAGAAGATGCACAGAGACGTGAATTACGTAAATTATTAAGCATCAAATAACTCTATTACATATTACTTATTATCATTTACAGATATTTTTGGTTTTGGGGTTCTGTTGAGGTTTGTAGAGATGGGCTTAGTTAGTATTGGTTGAATCCGCCTCTGTTGCCCCAGTTGCCTTGTCCTCCGTAGCCGCCATAAGGTCCTTGGTAATCAACATAATCTCCAGAAGACGTGGTCGCTTGGCTGCAACTCACTCCTGTGAACGAGAAAGACCTGCCTCCGCTCCTATACACCCAGCCGGTTGAAGTACAAGTGATCTGAAATTAAGCAATATAGGCTTAACACTACAAAAAAAACAAAAGTTAGGAACAATTTTAAGAACAGCTAAAATCAAAAAAAGGCTAAACGGAGAATCAAACCCGCGACTTCACGCACTGTCTTAGCCACTCAGCTTTGGGCACAGTTCAAAGCAAATTGTGTGAGTAGCAGAAAAGGGGTTTGGACCATAATAGTATTGTAACTTACCGTGAGCTCAGTCTTGATAGCTCCAGTGTTTGTCGCGACGAGTGTGTTACCATTCAGAAGCTGGATAAAAACGTTTTGGACCTAAAACTTCACTTTTTTAAAACAAAAGTTTAGAATTTAAATCCAACCTGAGTAGCAGGAGCTTTCATGCAAAGCAGAGTAGCTTGCTGAGGACAGCTACCTCGAACGATACGACGAAGAATAGAACATTCATCCAAATTAGCTCCAGGTGTGCCTGCTGGGGGTCGGACACGCCTCGGGTTGTTCAAATCAATAGTGGCACAGCATACTGTAAAAATGAAAAAAAAATAAGGATGCAAAAGAAAACTGATGACTTACGAGGAGTGGTAGTGGTTGTAGTGACCGGAGGCTGCGTGGCCATGCAGGCCAGTGCAAACGAGATGCACTCGATAAGCAAAAGAGCGGTCAGCACGCTTCTAACCATTACTGCACACACTGTGAATTTCCGACTAGACGACAATTGAATTGTGTGATCTCGCGCTCGGGATTATCAATGATATCGCACAGGTAAGCGCGCAGAACTTACGTTTTTCTTTTCAACAATTTGACCCAATTAACCAATTTTAGGATCGGGTTTCGGTACGGGGCGTTCGGGTTCTCTCTTTTCGGTCATATGGGTCAGTCTTCACAGACGCGACGAGCGCGCCGTTGCATTTTGCCCTATGCAACAATGAAATCGATCTTGCGCCTATTGTCGATCACCGTAGATCTCGGGACTCTCGTGAGTGGGTGGGTATGCAGCATGGGATTGGAGAAGAGGAACAAGGAGAGCGGAGAAGGAAAGGCCTATTTTTATTTTTGCGTCTTTTGATTTGTCGTTTCAAATGAACAAAGGAATCGGACGTCAGAGACTTTCAGTTTTTAACGAAGATTTCAATTTCAATTTTGGTGCATTTTTTGCTGAAAGGAGATTAATAAGATGTACTGGGCCAAAAAATTGTCTCATTACAAAAACAAGAAAAAAAGTCAATAGTGATTTTTGGAAATGCAAAAATGGAAGCCGCAAGTCTACATAAGGTGACTAAAAGGCCTTGAGACGCATTTTTGAAAGTTTTAGCTAAACCTTGGCCAACAATTTTAAGTTCAACTAAGGATAAAGATGGAATTAGTAGTGGAGGTCTTAGGATCAAGATTGACTGTTTGTAAATTGTTCTAAATCTCTCAAAATTATAAGGCCGCAGAATTTTATTTTTGAAGGCACAAACACGAAAACGAGCGTAGATTTAAGGCATTCTGAAGTCTTCCACAGCTAGCAGTTCTTCAAATCCATATTTTTGATAATTTTAACAGATTTCGAGAGTTTAAAAATCTTTTAAGATACCGCACTGACCACTGACTTAAATTCAAAGCCATGAGAAATCATGAAACCCTTGAATAAAAAGTTTTAAAAATTAAAGCAAATTTTCTATTTTTTTTAATAATTGGTTTCAAGACAGATTTTGGTTTTTTTCAATAAGACATCAAGGATTCCTTTTTTCAATAGCTTCAGATTTCTGACCGGAAAAATTTAATCTGTACAAGAAAAATTGTAAACCACTATGTACAAACTTTTTACAAATAGAATAATTGATGAAGATCATTTTCCAATACCGAAACCACTGCTGATGCCAATAGGTCCCACAAATGGTGCACTGACGCCAACTCCTGAGCTGATTCCAAAAAGACCTCGTCCACCGCCAAGTCCTCCAATTCCTGGCGCGCCAACTCCAAAGCCACTGTTTACTCCAATAGGGCCAATGGGAGAGCTAACGCCCACTCCGCTATTCACACCGACGCCTTGGCCGCCACCTCCCAGGCCTCCGCCACCGCCTCCGAGGCCAGGAGCGTTTAATCCAAGGCCACCTCCGACGCCAACAGGTCCAGCGTTCACACCGCTTCCGATTCCAAATCCACCGGCTCCGTTGCCCCTATTTCCAGTGTTCATGACGCTTCGGTCAAATCCTGGATTTTGGTTCCATGAAGGGTTGCCAAGACCTATGTCAGGTGCACGAGTGGCAGTGGGTTGCGGTCTTGGCTGAGGTCTGGGTTGAGGCTGATTCATCCACGAGTTTTCATCAGCCCAGTCACCGGTTGTTTGGACTCTTCCGCCTCTGGGTTTGAATGTTGAGGCTCTGTTGGAACCTCCTGGGAACGGTACTGAGGTTTTTGCGTTGGATGGTACAGGTGGAGGCACAAATCTGCAATTTGTCTTTCAAATTGTAATATCTAAAGTGTGAAACCTACAATTTCCTCTGCGGTTTCTGAACCTGTGGCTTGCAGAATGAGAGATCTGATTTTCGCTTACACACAAATCCCATTATGGACTCTCGACGTTCTCGAACTGAAACCACACACAATTAGAACAGTCCTTCATTACCCCATGTTACAAGATAATTGGATTGACAAAAACCGTGTGATCGCATTATGTCACAGTGGATGTCTCCCCGCGTAACCTTTATTCAGCGAACATAGGTGTTTGGAATGTCACAATGTGGGGGTTTTCGGACTTCACATTGTAGAAAAAGATGCTGATCTTGTGGTTCTAGTTTGTTAAATTGGTTTTGACCAAAGGTCCCTTTGAAAACTTTTAAAAAATTAAAAGATCTTTTTTGAGCGAACAGAAACAGCGCGCAAAGTAAAACTTATTACTGGGTCTCGAACCCGTGACCTTCTGTGAGGCAGTCCGTAAGACTAACCCCTACACCAAACTCTCATTAAACATACGTTACTAAAGTTCCTCGTACCAAAACTATGTTCAAGCTTTTAAAGCGCAAAAATGCTATAAAATGAATAAGCAGTTTTGAAATTTAGGCGCATAGTACAATAACCTTACCAGTAAGCAAAAAATTGAGCAGCACGACAAATATAAAAACTTAAATTGGCGCAGAGTAACGCTCCAGTGCGTTTTTACAACTTTATAAGAAAATCGCCTCAAGCAGCTTGTCGCAAAAGCCAACATGATTTGGCTAAAAGCTCTTATTTCTTTGTTGAGACTATTAACATCTTTATTGTGCATTGTTAAAACTCAGTCTTTGAAAATCTCTCATTTTTGATCAATAACACCACCATGTCACAAACATTCAATCGATCAATTGTCTTGCCCATTTTAGTAACTTACACGAACAGTAAGGTTACAGGTAACAATCAATCAAAACAGAAAATACAGTCAAAACTGAGCCTGTCAACGCCTTTCCGTTGAAGCCGATTCAGTGCTTTAGTGACTGCTCTATGTGTCCTTGTGGCGGGGCAAATCACTTCATAAATGGAGAGCCGCTGATACCGTGCTGCTGCACAAACTTTAACGGCTTCAACGACAAGACCAGGCGTGAAAACTTAAACCAGGAACGTGGGTTTGCGTCCCGACCTGCAGACTTGAAGCAGGCTGAATCAGGCTTGTATCGTCTCAAATGGATGCTTCCCCAGCAGGGACGACAAAAGGAGATGGCAGCTCTTGCTGAATGCAACAAGAAAGTGGGAAAACGTACGAAAAGACTCGTAAAAAATCCGTAGGTCACGTCTTCTGTCTTTGTAGCTGGAAACAACCTTTTCAGAAAAACAGTTTTTGAAAAATCCGGTTCAGAGGAACTTGAAGAGCCTATTCTTAAGCAGCTACAACAGCAAGATTTTGAAGCCTGTCTTTCAAGCACAGCACCTATTTTTATCTGGTCTGATGATGGGTGAGTTGAGATTGAAATGTAGAAAAGTTAACTTTTACTTGTTCAGCAAAGCGCTTTGTAAGAACAACTTAGGCCTCTCAGTGGCGCCCCATAATTGTTTCTCAGAGATAACAGCACATTCTGTTATGCCAACAAAAACTACACGCAAGCATTTGGAAATTTTATTTCCAAAAAGCTTCGGAGTCAAATCTGGAATTCAAACTGCTTCTAATGGAGGGTCTGTCATTGACAAAGTAGAACCGTAAGTCAGGTAGAAAAGCCAAACATCTTTACAAACATCTTTTAGAAATGAGTTTTTTGAGAATGCCTTTGATGGTTCAGTCCCGAACAGTACCGAAACTTCGACCACTCCCCTCGCTCTGGTTCCATCAATGCACTCTAGCCAGCTTGACGAAGAACTTGAGACTGGGCACGCTCAGATTATAGAAACCTTCTCTGTCCCATCCAGCAACCCAGACACTTTGTAAGAGTCTTAAAAAGACCGAGTAATAACCACTTATTACAGAAGTCTCTTGGCAGGTGAACCAGACGGAGATGTATATGCTGAAAAAGACTCAGTCCTTGAGCAATATGATTCTTCTAATGCATCTCGGTCTCCTGGTCTAAAACACCATCGGCACAAGATTGGTCCGAACAATCAACCCGGTTGGGCTGCAGCGTTTAGATCAACACCCAAACCCCAACGAACTGAGGAGCAAATTGAATTGCTGTGTTATCAATTTAAACCCTCTAAGTTGACTTCTACGTGAGTAAATTTTAACGCAAAGAATTGCTGAAATTTTTGTAGATGCTTGGATGTCCACACACCCTTTGATGTTACGCCGCCGAAATACGTCGGCGAGAAATTTCATGTGCACAAGACTAATCAGGACGGAATTGATCAGAAGACGGTCAAAACGCGGACTACCAGTTCCAGTCCTTCTACTGATGTCAACATCAAACCGAAGGGCATTCGCAAGACTCGGAAACATCTGAAGAAACTTTCCATTTTTTAAGCAAGAAGATTCGAATCAAGGATACCCGCAAGACGTGTGAATGTGAATCGATGTTGTGTTTTATATTATTACTATGTTGTGGTTAATATCAAAAAATTCACAAAAAAACGTTTAGAACTGTGACAAACAAGCGCGCAGTTCACCATAACACTAAGAAAACCAAGACTGAAAACAATTGTAAACCTGACTTGAAGAAAAACCTATTACACTCAGTTGGAAAAAACCTATTACGGTTCTTCAATTTGGTTTAGACATTTACTTGTATGTTTATTCTCATGTTTAACTATTGTCATTGACACCAAGTATTTGTTTACTACTTCGCAACAAAGCAAAAACACAACCTTCTGTTTATTTACTCAGAACATTACAATGTTCTATTTTTGAGTTTTACGCGTCCCCAGCTGCTTGAAAACATTGCGTGATTTTGTGTCCCTTGTTTAGTGTTTGTAAATTTTACTTGACAGGTGCATTTGAGGAACTCATGAACACGCGTGTCGCAAGCATATTCCCGAGGGAGAATAGCGGCTAGCTTACGGTTGGGTAGCAGTTGCCGCCACGACTCTCGTCAACTTAATTATTATATGTGCGTAGCGCAGGGATTATCTTTACCTTGCTAATCGACATTCTGATTATTACGCAGATGGGAGGCACCTGGCCGGCACAAGCTTTCAGCTTGGGATTATTTTCATATCTTGTGGATGTCACGAGATATTTTACCTTGTTGTCGCAGCTTTTGAAACTCATTCGGGAAATGTAAAGCGTTAGCGGAAACTAGCCGTTTACCAATGCGTGCTACTGCCTATTTTATTTGAACGTTTAACTTTCTATCTGTTTTCAATTAGGTTTAGTTTAAGCAAGTCTTGCAAAATGCCTTGTAAGAAATCAGTTAAACGAAGAAAACGAAAACAAAACCAGAAGCCATCGAAGTTATCGCGTATGCGGTGCTACCTAGCCGCATATGCGCCAAGCTATCCTTCCGTGTGGAAGATCAGCCTGAAGCAAGACACTGACTTCCTCACACAGGAGCAGAAACACGATCTCTGCTTCCTATTTTTCGGATTCTGGAAGAGAGAGCATTCTGGTGAGCAACTTTCAGCAACATTCGCAATGTAAAATTTCGCATGTTGAGAACATCCCTTTTTGTAATTCATTTGTCTCTACTTCGACATTGACAGTCATAATTTGTTGCAAAAGTCATGATTCATATAAAAATCTATACCACATAACTCATATGTTGACGTTTCAGTTGACATCATCGAGTTCTTCAATGAGTGGAAGGCAATGTTGCTTGCTATAGAAGAGAAGAAAGCGAGGACGAGCCCAAATAATTACGTCACTTTAATGAAGCAAGCACTCGACACTCAAACTGAGCCTGTCAACGCCTTTCCGTTGAAGCCGATTCAGTGCTTTAGTGACTGCTCTATGTGTCCTTGTGGCGGGGCAAATCACTTCATAAATGGAGAGCCGCTGATACCGTGCTGCTGCACAAACTTTAACGGCTTCAACGACAAGACCAGGCGTGAAAACTTAAACCAGGAACGTGGGTTTGCGTCCCGACCTGCAGACTTGAAGCAGGCTGAATCAGGCTTGTATCGTCTCAAATGGATGCTTCCCCAGCAGGGACGACAAAAGGAGATGGCAGCTCTTGCTGAATGCAACAAGAAAGTGGGAAAACGTACGAAAAGACTCGTAAAAAATCCGTAGGTCACGTCTTCTGTCTTTGTAGCTGGAAACAACCTTTTCAGAAAAACAGTTTTTGAAAAATCCGGTTCAGAGGAACTTGAAGAGCCTATTCTTAAGCAGCTACAACAGCAAGATTTTGAAGCCTGTCTTTCAAGCACAGCACCTATTTTTATCTGGTCTGATGATGGGTGAGTTGAGATTGAAATGTAGAAAAGTTAACTTTTACTTGTTCAGCAAAGCGCTTTGTAAGAACAACTTAGGCCTCTCAGTGGCGCCCCATAATTGTTTCTCAGAGATAACAGCACATTCTGTTATGCCAACAAAAACTACACGCAAGCATTTGGAAATTTTATTTCCAAAAAGCTTCGGAGTCAAATCTGGAATTCAAACTGCTTCTAATGGAGGGTCTGTCATTGACAAAGTAGAACCGTAAGTCAGGTAGAAAAGCCAAACATCTTTACAAACATCTTTTAGAAATGAGTTTTTTGAGAATGCCTTTGATGGTTCAGTCCCGAACAGTACCGAAACTTCGACCACTCCCCTCGCTCTGGTTCCATCAATGCACTCTAGCCAGCTTGACGAAGAACTTGAGACTGGGCACGCTCAGATTATAGAAACCTTCTCTGTCCCATCCAGCAACCCAGACACTTTGTAAGAGTCTTAAAAAGACCGAGTAATAACCACTTATTACAGAAGTCTCTTGGCAGGTGAACCAGACGGAGATGTATATGCTGAAAAAGACTCAGTCCTTGAGCAATATGATTCTTCTAATGCATCTCGGTCTCCTGGTCTAAAACACCATCGGCACAAGATTGGTCCGAACAATCAACCCGGTTGGGCTGCAGCGTTTAGATCAACACCCAAACCCCAACGAACTGAGGAGCAAATTGAATTGCTGTGTTATCAATTTAAACCCTCTAAGTTGACTTCTACGTGAGTAAATTTTAACGCAAAGAATTGCTGAAATTTTTGTAGATGCTTGGATGTCCACACACCCTTTGATGTTACGCCGCCGAAATACGTCGGCGAGAAATTTCATGTGCACAAGACTAATCAGGACGGAATTGATCAGAAGACGGTCAAAACGCGGACTACCAGTTCCAGTCCTTCTACTGATGTCAACATCAAACCGAAGGGCATTCGCAAGACTCGGAAACATCTGAAGAAACTTTCCATTTTTTAAGCAAGAAGATTCGAATCAAGGATACCCGCAAGACGTGTGAATGTGAATCGATGTTGTGTTTTATATTATTACTATGTTGTGGTTAATATCAAAAAATTCACAAAAAAACGTTTAGAACTGTGACAAACAAGCGCGCAGTTCACCATAACACTAAGAAAACCAAGACTGAAAACAATTGTAAACCTGACTTGAAGAAAAACCTATTACACTCAGTTGGAAAAAACCTATTACGGTTCTTCAATTTGGTTTAGACATTTACTTGTATGTTTATTCTCATGTTTAACTATTGTCATTGACACCAAGTATTTGTTCGCAACAAAGCAAAAACACAACCTTCTGTTTATTTACTCAGAACATTACAATGTTCTATTTTTGAGTTTTACGCATTCCCCAGCTGCTTGAAAACATTGCGTGATTTTGTGTCCCTTGTTTAGTGTTTGTAAATTTTATTGGGCAGGTGCATTTGAGGAACTCATGAACACGCGTGTCGCAAGCATATTCCCGAGGGAGAATAGCAGCTAGCTTACGGTTGGGTAGCAGTTGCCGCCACGACTCTCTCGATAACTTAATTATTATGTGTGCCTTACGCAGGGATTATCTTTAGCTTGCTAATCGGCATTCTGATTATTGTGGGGATGAGTGGCACCTGACCGGCACAATTTTCAAGCCTAACATTATCCTCAGGTCTCATGCGTGTCACGAGATGTTTTACCTTGTTGTCGGTCTTTCAAACATATTTCCGGAGAGGCGGATTTAATCTCTCAGCGAGAGGTATATGCTTCGACCGGTCATTGTAAATGTTACCTCCGTTTCCATTCTATTTGCGTTGTGACCGTCTTTTTCCATTTTGGTTTATCATCCGTTTTCATTATTTTTCAGAGTAAAAATGGATTGTTTGAAAACAAAACTTGCAGCGTGCGCTAACAGAACTTCTACAGCGACTCCCAAGTCAATTCCATCAAGGACTTGCAGACATGTCTTTGCTAGTCTGCGACGTTTTCTGGCCGCATTTGTCAAAGATTATCCCTTGTTATTGGGTATTAATTGGAAACATGGTTTTGAGTCACTTAATAGAGAGGAACACGTCCAGCTCTGCCAATGCTACTCGAAATTTCTCAAAACAAATCGCCAAAGTAAGTCTAATTAATTACGTTTATATACTGAATGCAATGTATTCAAAACATTTTTTAATTAAATCTTGCAATTTGCAAACGCTGAAGCAGTTTAATACTAAAAGAAATAAAAGTAGTTTTCCAATAATTTTTTTTTTTTTTAATTAAAAGCGAAAAAAATGTACCAAAGTTTAACTAAAAGTTCGCCTTCTAACAAAATAATCCTGAATTGACATTTTTAGTATCGCGTGAACAGTTCTTTGAAACATGGCGGCAGATGCTGCGCGATTGTCATAATTCCGACATTTTGCCCACGACTCAAGATGGCTGGTTGGCGAAATTGCGCCGTCTTCTTCGACCTGAAAGTTCAAAAGTTTTGAAGATCGCGTCTTCTCCAAGACGTCCTGCTAAGACCGGTCTAAGAAAGACAAACGAAGAGCTAGCTGGTCAAAGGCACATCCCATCCGTTGTTTCGAAGGTCGATGTCCTCTCTTCCACCAATAGAAAAGTGGATTCGTAAGTGACATACAATAACTTCTCATTTCAATGCCAATTGGTTTAGGAAAACGGGTTTTGATGCCACAAACTGTGTAGCCAGTCCGACACCTTTATTCGCAATGATGGAACTTACGGCTGAAAGCCACGTCGCCGCCCATAATAATATTGAGCAGTCCGTGTGCGGTTCTTTAAGCTGCATTCTTGGTGAGCAGCGAAAAAAGCGAACCAAGCAGTCTAAAAAGAGCATCTATAAACGTTCTAGTAAGACTACTTCAAGAAGATCATCTGGTGTTTTCCGTCCTTCCTTAACCTCTCCAGCCAGCGACACAAAGGAAAAGTGAGTCAAGAATCACGTATTAGTATTCAAAAAAAAAAGATTTAGAAGAGAGAAAACATGCGATGAGTCAGATCAAGCTACATCAATGTTCCACTCCGGAACGGACCCATCAAATGGTCAAACCCAATCCATTGCCCAGATCGCTTCTGCCAAACTCTCACAGGTTTCAGGTATTTTAGCTGATTACTTCAGCTATTTCATAGATCCTTCAGACCAAACTATTGATGAAACGTAAGGCAAACCTAGTTTAAGCATTAAACGTAACATTTATTTAGGAAAGAAAATCCCGACGTGACCAAAAAATTGGAAGTAAATTCCACGGATGATCGAACGCTAAGTATGCTGAACGATCTAGCGTCTATTGCAATGAAATATCCTACGTTATGGGAAGTAGACTGGAGAGTCGGCGAGGAAGCTCTAACTGCGGACCAGAAACATGATTTCAGTTGGTTGTATTGGAATTTTTGGAAGAACTACCCAACTGGTAAGTGTAATTTTTTATGAAAGCAATTACACACAAAACTTTTCATTTTAGTGTCGCTCAGAGATTTTTCTACTTGGCAAAACATGTTGGAGATTTATGAAGACGTTGAGATGTTCCCCACGTCTCAGACTGGCTGGCTCTCCTTGATGAGACGGGTGCCTCTTTGTGCTAGCCCGGAGTACGGCATTCCGCTATACACGGTGCCCATCAAGTGCCGAAGCGACTGTTCTTCTTGTCCATGCAAGGGAGCAAACCAGTACAGGAGTTCTAACCAACTTATTCCATGCTGTTGCATCAACGAGGTTGGTCAGATACAGAAGAAAAAGGAGACTGGAATAAATGAAGAGCAAGGCTTTGAGGCTCGGGAAGACCCGAACCTCGTGCTAGAATTACCACTGGGTTCGAGCAATCCAAAAATGTCAGCAGAAGAAGCACAAACTAACCATAATGAGGAGAAATCGTAAGTCTATTTTCCGCTTAATCACAAATCAGCCAAAAATTTATAGCTCTCAGACTCCAGGATATAACCCAATTTGGTCACCTTATACAATTGAAATGACTGTTGCCACTGAAGCGGCGTATAACTCACCATTGGCTGACCAAACTCCTTCGGGCTTTTTGTAAGTCACATACAAAAAAAGCTAAATTAGAGTATTTTTGGCAATGTCAAACCTCAAAATTGAATCTAAGGTAAAAGCACATTAGTGAAATTTGTTTGCTTACTAATCACTTTTAACAATATTTCACTTATTCCACGTACATTCAAAAAATGTACTTTAGAACCGCCACCAAACGTCTTCCTGGAATCGGAAAAACCCAAAATCTTGAAGAGACAGAGTTTTCTGCTGTAAATGCTTCCACAACGCTGTTGGTTTCAAAGCCACTGCAAACAGCTGATCAGCTGAATAAATGGTAAGAACTTCACAGCAGTGTCTATTGGGCACTTGATTTCTCACAATCTTGGGTATAATAACCTCCCGGAAGCTTCCAACCCAGCCGCTAAATACCCTCGCTTCACCCATATTGCCAGTGAACAACTAAAGTTTGGTGCAGGCAGATCTGGTTTCACTCTGTCTAGTCAAGACGTCGCAAAACCAGCTTTAGAGAAACAAACGTCGACATCTCCTGTTACGTCATCTTCTTACATGTCGCCATTCTTGTATGTTCTTCACAGCTAAGTAAAAAAACATTATATGTAATTTATAGGAACGCTCAAAATTCTTCTAGCACTGAAGAAATGTGCCTCATGTCGTCATTGTCAGAACTGACCATAGAGTCTCAGCTAGAAGTGTTGTAGGTGCTTTTTTGTTATATGATAAATTTAGCAGTTTTTACAGAAGTTTCGGTTGTGATCCTCACGACCGGCCCGTCATCAACTTAACAACAGCTGATCAACAAATCCAAGCCAACTATGAGCGTTTAATGGAAATAGAACAGCCACGCGACGTGAGTTCCAACTGGAGATCAGATGTAGAAGATTTCAACTCCGCCGTAAAGGAATGCGAGAAAGCGTTCCTTGGCGACTACAAAGTAAGTTGAAAACGAACATTCCTAGAACAATCAAGTTATTTAAACTTTTAAACAAAAGCAAAAGGCAAACGAGGAAATTACAAACAAGAGGAACGATAGAGACAAGGCCGACTCGATTAACATCCGCAGGCAGTAAACGGAGGAAGAACGTCCGGAACCGGAAGACTGTTGACAATGCTAATGTTGTGTTTGCTGTGTTTGTTATTTTGTGGTTGCGTTTGTGGAAAAATCTATGAAAATTTCTATCAGATACTCTGACCATAAAATGTGACGCTCGAGAAATGACAATCGATAGTCATTTTGATGATAGTCAGTCATTTGTGATAGTCAATTTGTTCCTTTGTGACGAAAGTCACCTTATAAGTTCATTTTTTGGAAGTTTCTGTTTTGCTTGATTTAGTACGTTTGATTTAAATCAAAAACAGGTAGGTGACTGCACGAAGACCAAAGTGATGTGTGCTTCCAGAATCAGAGATAACAGATCTCTGTTCAAACAGCCAAAATAGCTTGTCGCTGTCTTTGTTTCATAAGACTCCTCAACAATACTCATTACAAAACAAAAACTCACAAAAAGAGCAAGGCACAAAAACTCATTTTTCGGCAGACCGGCGACGTTTGCCATCACACACAAAAAACTGACATAAAAGCACTATTTAGAAAACCCATAACAGATTTCGGACAGGTTATATCACTTTTGATCTGATCAAAATAAGTGCACGGATGGCCGAGCGGACTTAAGGGTGTTCTATAGTTCGTGTTGCATGCAACTGGCGATTTTTTGAAATTGCTGCTAGCGACGATGCTAGACATCGCGCGTGACAGTCGCGCAGACGACGCTAAAAATCACGAGCGGAAAAATCGCGGCAAGTTGTAAATCGCGCTTCCATAGTTCAAATGTTCACATGTGAGCACTGAGTTGGGCGAAGATTGGACGGGTGCCGGTTTCATTTTAGCACCAAGAGAGCAGATTTGTCTTCTGTTTTGCGGGTGCGCTTGGTCGTCGTAGGAGTCATCCACTGCTCAGCGGAAGACGAACTCATCGATGACAAAGGTCTGCATTACCAATCATCTGTTTCGATTGATTCCTTGCTCCCCATGAAAAGCCTAGATCTAAAAAGTCAATATTAACCACAAATCAAACGCGGAATTATTACCTATCAATAGCGAATCATTTTTTTGCATGAATACAAAGAAATCTTCGAACTTTCATGGCTTCTTGGGCCTAGAAGCCTCCGATCCGGTCTTTTTCGCAATTGTCCTTTTTTGATTCCTTCAAGTTCTTTTAAATTGCTACAATATCATCTCCTAAATTTTCAGTAGTCATCGCAACTAAAACACCTGCAGTGCATACGTTTTGAAGCCATTCCGAATCGCGAATTCAAATTTTTTGTCAAGTTTGTCCATGCTTGTTCTTTGCTGTCCTTCTTCATGTATATGAAATCGCCACAACAATGGTTTGAAGGAGACTTCTTGAGGAGAAGCAGCTACCGCTTCCACTCATCCGATTCCTGTTGTTGTTCTCCGCTATGCTGGGAGAAATCGGGAAAAACGTCGTCGCTTTCGTTGAACGAGAATTCCATAGCGAATTAATGCCTGAAACGTGAAAAAGCTGCTCAAACCGTTAAAAGTATCACGTTTATCGTGTATGAATCGAAAATTCGCGCGAAACCATACTTGAAACGCTCGCTTTGGCTGAATTCACGCTTTAAAACACCAAATTCAGCGTAAATAACGTTTATTTTGCATCGCAACACAGCGCTCACCATTCAAAACACATTGCAACCGTTATTTCAACCACAAAACCATCGAGAAACACATCACGCACCCTTCCCGCGCAGAAAATCGCGCTTACACCCGGTGTTGCAGCCGGTCCGATGCGGCTGTAACATTTTGTGTCGCAGGGACACTTTCACCCATCTGGAAAAAATCACGCCAAGATCGCATCTGTCGCACGCGACAAAACCGACTATAGATACTTTTTGCAACTATAAAACCCCCTTGAGATTCGTCGTGGTGGTGTTTTTCGCACGCGGCAAAATCTCTCCAAATTTGTATGGCGTTAGCTTGGAGTCGCGCGAGCGACACGAACTATAGAACACGACCCCGTTCTGGGTCATAATTTTTTGAAGTGTAGATTTAGATCTTAACCTTTTTCGTGGAGTGTTCTGATCACTTTTCGGGTGTTTTTAATCAAATTTTGATCGACTAAAGTTTATTAGAGTATCGTAATTTGTACCTCGTAATACATAAAGGCAGGTTGAAAACTAACAATGCCATCTACATTCGATATACGTATCCACTCTTGCTTCTGATAGGAACACCCGCTTCTCGCTCATGGATAAGACGAAGAGGAATCATTCGCTTAAAGAAAATCGCCCAGAGGAGCAGATTTACACCAATAACGACAATTTCCACGATCCAAGAGATTTGAGGTCCATAAGCAGCATAGAGGGAGCTAATGGTGATAGGTCCCACTAGGCGAGCAAGACCTCCTGACACTTGCAGCACTCCTTGCATGGTTCCTTGCCGACGAGGACCCAAGATTCGACCGTAGATGGTGTTGAGGGTAATATTCATGGACGAGAAGGACATTCCCATAATGACAGCGAAGCACACGTAGTACATGTACATGTTGACTTGACTTGTGGTAGTGCACCAGGTGAACTTGTCCGTGTTACAGCCGACAACTTCGTGTGTGGCATTTTCAAGATCTGAAATTACTCATTAAGTTCTCTAGTCATGTTGAATACGTTTACCATGGTTGTTAAAACTTTTCAAGCTTTGAGGAATGAACGGCCATGAATAGGTGATCAGGTGGAAAGCGACGGCGAGGCAAAGCGAGCAAATGTTGCCGACACGGTAGTCAATGCTGAAATTTACTGGTGACTGAGGTTTATGTTATGTGATAGCTTACAATCTGTTGAGGTCGCAACCTAGAAAGAGGATGTAGGTTCCAAGAGAAGAGAGGCCCAGTCCTCCCTGAGCGATGGAGCCATATTTGACGGTGTCTTGTTTGGTCATAGCAAAGATCTGCATGGCAAAGGGACTTCCGATGCTAAAAAATTCAATGTTTAACAAAATATTTAAAGCGCATCTTAAAACGACTTACGTCTCAAGATTGGTGGTAATAAATTGCTGAGTGAACCGAGTAAAATTGCAAAGCAGGACGGCCAACCAGTCAAACTTGGGAAGAGGGTTGAAATCGATAGATCCCTTAATGCCCGTTAAATGCACATTTCATATTGTTTCTTCTTACCTGCTCAGACTTAGCTTGTTCCTTAACTACACCGGCATAGCTTTCTGTGAAAATGGTGTACAAAGCCAAGATACTGGCAATGTTCATTACACAAGCAGCGTAAGCAGAGGCCGTATACATGCTGAGACTGAGACCTGGAGCAAGCACCCATCCAGGATAGGAAAGCGGAGTAAAGATGAGCTGAATAGCAGGCCCTACTGTACTTCCAAAAGCGATGCCTCCAGTGACGAAAGCCAAAGCTCTAGGACGATCCGTAGGATTACAGGACGTCGAGGCGTAGGTCTTCACAAGAGTCACGTTAGCTAAACGTTTCGTTTATTAGCATTTTCATTTGCAGATTAAATGGGTTACCTGACCCAATTCCAACAATAAACCTTGCTATCAACATTACGTAGCGCCTATTGTTAGGGAAGAGTTCAACCGTCAGATAAAGGATGTTTCCGAGAGTCATGAAGAGGGTTCCGACCGCCATGGGAAGTCTGATCGACTTGATGCGGTTGCTCCAGTAGCCGAACGATGGAGAAGCCACGATCTGACCAAGACTATAGGAGGCAATGATCAGACCAAAAAAGGTCTCGTTGGCAGATTTGTCAATCTAAAAAACGGCTACAATCAGTCACCTTGTACATCAAAATTGCAATATTATTGTTAAAATGGTTTTCAATTATTTACAAAACATTTGCGTGTTGCTTTAGGTGTAAAGGCCAAGTTCTGGCTTGACAGAGCCATGTGTTTGAACTTATCGCTTAGATTCCCAGCCCAGCTTTAGCAGTCAACCTCAGACTCAGCCTGTACTCGATTTTTTAAGAATTTGTTTATATACTTTGTCAATATTTTTTCATGTTTTAAACCTGAAACCTAATAAAAATTTTTAAAATCGAAAACTACTTTTATAACATAAAGTCAGGAGCTGGCTTCTAATCTGTAGCCGAAAAGCTCCAGTAGGCTAATAAAACTTTAAAAATGCCAAAAAATTTTTGCACGGAGTGGGATTCGAACCCACGCATCGATACCGATACCAGAACGCTCCGTCGCGTTAAGCTAATCTCTTGAGTCTGGCGCCTTAGACCGCTCGGCCATCCGTGCGCTCTAACGATGTGTTCAAATGGTGGTATAACATACCCGAAGCCCAATGTAAGTGTCTAACGTGAAAATACTGGTTTTGTGTCAGCTTTCTGTCTACCGTCAGGACAAAAATAGTATTTCAGACCTTTGACCACTATGGTCATAATACTACAAATTCCGCTTCTAGCAAAAATCACGTAGAACCCTCATACAAAGTGTAACTTACAATATCAAGATACGGCCAGAGACTCGTAAAATACAAACTATACTGCACAGCACAGCTGAAACCCAAAATGGCGGCTACGTAGATTGACCTCCAATCGGTGAGCGGTTCGTGGTAGTTCGTCGTCTCCTTAGAAGCAACACTGCTGGTCTCACTTGGAATTGGTTGTTTCTCGGACATTTTTGCAAGAAACTCTAGAAAACAAATTTTTTAAAGTCAGGAAATATGCAATCTTTGCTTAAGCACGCTCATATACACCTCTACATCACACCCAAGACTAACCATCTAACTACTGAAATTTGCGACATAAATTTTTTATTCGCTTTGAAAACATCATGACGTGACCCAAAAAGTCTCCTAATCAGAGCCGCTATCAGCTAATAATGGCTTCAAAGAACACAAAAACGACGTCACCGCTAAAAATACTTTTAGGTGAAAAAGAACCGATTTCGAAACAGATCAACATCATAAACACCCAACCCGATTAGGATTCGAAACAAACGCCGAGTGGACTTTCAAACTCTTGGCTGCGGAGGTAAACAATTTATAGAATACAGGAGCAAACGAGATTATCAGAGACTGAGCGCCGACGTCGGGCTCAGTAGCCGCTTTGCTTGGAGACAAACGGTCGCGGCGAAGCTTATCACACCGACTGTCAGTTTAAGAGTCGCTAAGTCTATCGACAGTCGTCTTATAAGAACTAATTTGCGGTCATAAAATAAGTGCAGAGCTGAATGAGGGTTTCATGGATCGAAGTAGAGATAAAAAGTTAAAGGTACACTTATACTCAAAATAGCCTCGAATTTATGGGTTTCTAGATAACCGGGCTGGGTTCCGTGTCCTGTGTATCTGGGAAAGGGTTTTTTGAGCACACATAAAAATTGATGCGTGGTTCGTCAAAAAACTAAAGCAGTCCGGAAAACTAAGCAATTTAGTTGAAAATGGCGAAAAAATTTTTGAGGGAACATCACAAGGTTGTGAAATATGGCGGTTTTTGTAAGCTACCCCAAAGGTCAGAGGGTCAGAGTGCACCTCCACACCTTCTCCTTACAATTATTATCACCAACTGGAAGTTCCTTATAAGAGCCTCTCTGTCTACCACATGAGAGTCAAATCCAAAGTTCAGAAATCAGCTCAATGTCTCGCTATCAGTGAGTGATATCACTTGTATCAGTTGACTAGCCCTTGACTTCAATAAACAATAGCAGTGACCACAAGTCCAAAGATGAATGAATGAATCGTCTATCGATTGTAGTGATAATAAATTGTGAAAATGGAAAAGGAGCGACCGGAAATGACAAAAAATTGCTTAACTGGGTTTGCAGATAAGAAAAGCTCTTGACTGATTTGAGCCAGCTCTACGTGTTCAATTTTGCATTTTCATGACTTTCTGTTTAATTTTAAGGTCACGCTTAGCGTCATTCAAGCCGTAAAAGCTTTTGTGGTAATAAAAGTGGTCACAAAGGAGTTTAAAATAGGCACATTGTAAAACCGATCATACTACCCACTTCCGTTTGCGTCAGTGTTCGTCTATGATCTTCTTAAGAGTAAAAATAGCTGCGGTCATGAAATGAAAGTGCATAGGTGAACGAGCAACTGATAGACTGCATGCACCCAGAAACGAAGGGTAAAGGGAGAGTACACGTAGCACGGATGAACTGCGTGCAGTTAAAACGCACAATAGAGAGAAAATTATAAATCTAGATTAAAAAATAGAGTTTGCAGTGAAAATGCTAACCTAACGTAATTGAAAAGCTTCAAAAGCAAATGGGATTTTGCAGAAATATCTTCTTTGCAACGCACCAAACGTTTGTTTTGACAACTTTTTCTTTCCCACGGTGCTATCTCCACCCGTGATAATGAGCAGTGGGCGGCAAAAGAGGCAGGCGTAACCATTGTATAGCTCCATGGAGAATCGTGGCTTCGAATTAGAGGAAGATTTTCGTATGAACCATCATATCGAGCAGCTTTTTGTCGATTTCAAAATTGTGATCAGCATGAGCGTGTCTAAACAGGAGACTGAAGGTTTCGCTGTTCCAGGATCCATTCCAACATGGGCTTCGTGATCTTCGAGTTCTCGATCATAATGTGAAAAATGGAATCCTCCACAAGAACGTCTCCGTCTGATCGGTTTCGAGAAATCCAGCCAACGTCAGCGACTTGCCGGCGTCTTTAATTGGTAGCCAGCAGAGCACGTCATGACTCCTCAACTGAAAGAATGTCTTTATCTTATGGTTGAACTCTTCCACGCGTTTAAGAATTTTGAAAAATCTGGAAAACTAAACACGAAAAATTTTCAAAAGATTTGTGTTACCTAAATTTTTTTTAAACTCTTAAACGCGAACTAGTATAATTCATTTCACGCGTCTCAACATGGTCAAAAACATTAATTTTCACAAGTTATTGTACGTAACTATATCTCCAAAACAGATGTACTGCAAAACATATACTGGAGTGGAGCTGATACTGGAGCTAATTAATGGTCTAAAAAATGCGATCTTCTTTTCTTCAAATGCATTAGAAAAAAAACATCTTGGTAGGAGTGACGCTATGGACTTTCAAATGAGTTATAGCTTGCCTTGATCGGGACTTATGCTGTTCCATTGTGAACGCGCTAGGTTTTTAAGATTTGACAAACTTCGCGGTCTGCAACATAAATAAATTTAAAGCTAAGCCATTGCACTTGACGGTTAAATTATTAAAAAAATGGTAGACACATGTTGGAGCTGACTAGAACAAATGTTTTATTGACACCCACAGCAAAGAATAATCTTGAAACGCAGGCAACAACATAGACGCTTTAAAGATATTTTTGTCTTTTTCTATTAACGTGAAAATGTGAAAACGTTTGCCAAAAGACCGTTTGCTATTGATCAGAAAACGGATAGCCAAAATGGTTGCACGGAACATTCTGAAATGCATTTAAATTTAGTACACAAATACAGATTAGCAGTGGTACACAGTTATGTTTGAAATAAGGTTCTCAAGAATTAGAATGAGTTGCTTGCATGACGTAGCGTCTTGTTCATGTAGATTGCAAATACATTTCGGCTTTAATTTTTTGAAAGTTATGTTTTTATGGGTTTTTTGTGACTTGCATTTACCTACTTTTTGTCTATCTAGCAAACAAACATCTCGAACCGAATCCGTTCAAACGCATTGTAACACACCTTCGTTCCTTCGCATGCACCTAAAACATTATTGCAGCACGTCCTAAATGAAAGATCCAAGAGAATTGCAATTGTCCCGTTGACCTACATGGGTTTTTTCAATGTAAAAGTGCAAAACAAACCACACTTTATTTATTGTTAGGTTTTCAGTGTCTCACTCGAAAGTAGCGAGCCGTTGTATCTTGAATTTTTATTAAGCGGTTTTCTGTCTGGTAGAACAAACCAAACGAATTTTTATTTATTTATTTATTTAAATTTTGTTTAATGGTTGTCTTTAAAATTGTGTTGTAATTAGAGGTGCGCAGGTACGGAAGCAATGTAAAAGAGCTGAACCAAAAACCCACCATTAGACATACAGGGTGACGCAAAAAAAAAAACAGCGCGCTTATCTCGGAGCCGTAGCATTTTTGAAGCATACAGTGTTAAGATAAATGTGCAACAGGCAATTTTGCGTCGAAAGAGCTATAGCACGCTCCTGTCAGGTTTAACGTTGTGCACTTATAGCCAAATGTCTGGAAAAACCGTTAAGAAAGTACGAGTAATTTTTGGAGGCTCGTATCTCCCATTTGACCGTTTTTGGGTGCAATCAATAGAGGAAATTGAGAACAACTTTTCGCAACAAATCTCAAAAAATTAATTGCATTGCAAAAACGCCGTTTTTGTAACCTTGAAATTGGATGTGGGCTATGTCTGGAAAGGGACGCTTGGTCGCCATACATTTTTTTTACATGTCTGGTTCGGTCAAGAACGAAGGTAATGGGGGACCAAGGCAAAATTGTGATTTTTTGGCAATTTTTGTTTTTTCTGAGGTTTTTGCGAAAAGTTGTTCTCGATTTCCTCTATCGATTGCACCCAAAAACGGTCAAATTGGACACGTCGAGATACGAGCCTCCAAAAATTGACCGTACTTTCTTAACAGTTTTTCCAGACATTTGGCTATAAGTGCACAACGTTAGACTCGACAGGAGCGTGCTATAGCTCATTCGACGTGGAATCGCCTGTTGCACATTTTATCTTAACACTGCTTCAAAAATGCAACGGCTCCGAGACAAACGCGCTGTTTTTTGCGCCATCTTGTACTATACTTTCAAAGCGACCGAAATAAATATAATTGTTGTTTTGGTCGTTTTACAGTAGAAAACAGAAATCGCAGAGGGTAATCGTGGAGAGAGCCTCAATCGACAGCATCAAAGCGCGATGGACGACTGTTGGCGCTTTTATTTGTGACAAATATCTGGACGGACGCATCGGATTTCGCACTTTTTTTACAATCCGACTCAGAATGACTTAAAGAACACGGTTTGACCATTCTCGCTGCCGGAAAACCCTTATAGCAGGCATCTTTATAGCAGGCCGCCCGCATCTGCTGGTAGAAAGAAATAAAGAGCAAGCGGACCCTGAACTACCTTACTTTGTATACGGTAGACCAACCACCCTTTAAAGGTCGGATCTTCCATAGCTTGCGCAAACCTGGTTGTATTCTGTGGGCTTTTGGGTATGCGCATCCAATTGCCATTACTTTTTATCTTACTTTCGTCTGTCTGGGCAGCGAACCCCTCTTCCAAAATAAACCCGTCCAGACGCACTAATACACTCTTTCATCCCTTCAAACGCATCCACTTTCCGATTTTCGAAAAGCGTCCGTCTGCTCTTCACTGGCTCGACGTGCATGTGATCAAACATTGCGTGTTTGTACGACAAGGCGGCATACCGACAGAGAAACATTGTACAGTGGTAAGGCGACGCTTGGTGGGTCGTCGTCGATGATCAGTGGTCATTGAAAAAGCGTAATATGCAACATCAGAGACGCCGGTTTGGGTGCAGAGGTCGCACTTGCGTCGTACAAGTGTAAGATCCGCGCTGCGGATGACCTTTTTGGGGTCTTGTTTGTGTGACAAAGCCCTTAATCACTGCGCGCAATGAGCTAACGATGTTGCGCAATTTGGTGGTCTTTGGTGCTTTAACTGGGGAGGGAGTGAAATCACAACCAAGTTCAAAAATGATTTCTGAGAAGGCTACAAGCATTTTATAATGTGAGTTTGGGGAAAACCACTTTTATCTAATTAAAGTATGAAAATTTTTTTACAAGTTTTGGGTTTTCAATGACACATTCTTAACAAATTCAAAAGGCACAATTTGAAAATGAAAGGCGTTTTTTGGCTTTAATGTGTTACCGTTTTTCGAAGCGTTTCTTATCCGAACCCGAAGATGTACTTTGTAGACATGAGCGCCATCAATGAGCGACCCTGACTAATGGATTTCACCTCAAATATTCGTGAAAATCCAATTAACTCAGTGTCATTCACAAAGACCCTCATTTTTAACGAACATATAGCTGACAATAGAAGCTGACAATCAGAGATGAAGAGAATAAGGTATTCAAACCGCTCCAGAACAATCGCAACAATCGAATGAACACGCTTGCCCTGCACCGGGAATATGTGGAGCTCCTGCGCTGCCACGCCCTTGTCACGACGCCGCCCCTCCTGCTCGCAAGGGGCAAATCTGTCAATGCCTATGCAAGTGGTTTAACAAATGACGGCCAATAGTGCCTGTAAATTTATGGGAATGGGATGCAGAAAACAGTGTCTGACAGTACGATTGTGGGCTGACGAGATGCACTAGGGGAAAAGACTAAAGGCTATGCCGACATGCACTTTTGAAAACAAGACAGTAGGTGGTTCGGAAATGTGGGACTTCCGTTATTCTGCAAATGTGCAGCTAAAGCAATTTTTCATTAATGATACGAAAGCGCACTGTTAAGGGTTACAGGTTTGTCTAATCTGCGGAATCACCATAAAATTGCGAAAACAGCAAGATGGCCATAAATTAAATAGCTGTCGTTTAAAATTATGCTACCTATTTGGTTATTAAACTATTCAGCCACAAAACTGAAATCTTTTTTTAATGCTCTTGCGAATTCGTTTTTAGGACTAGATGAACTCTTTTGAAGTCTAAAGTAATTTTTACATTTTAGATATACAGCATTGACACTCTATTGTTTAGGCAAGCCCTAATGTGTTTCACAGCAATGTGATTTTACGTTTTTGTCAAAAAATGAACGGTAGTAGTTCTGACAACGTACAACTCAAGACATTTCTTATTTAAATGCAAAAACGCACTTTACAGTGACAGCTTTGTCTAGTATGAACAGCAAACACATCATAAATGTATTTATTCTCATTTTCTTGAACGCTTACGAGTCTTGACTTTTATTTTTCTATGCATTCTAGTTTGAAAGACGTTTCACGGTGGCATTCTCATATTTGAGACGTTTCTAATCTGAAAAACGTTTTTGAAGTATACCGTAATTTTTGAAACAATTTTCGAGCCGATCAACCAAAAATTTTTTTAAAAACCTTTTCGTTTTTAATGATAGAATGTGAATGGTTTGCCCAATAGGATGAACTTTTTAGTGCAGTCTTCTTCATATAATCTGCTCCTTGTTAATTGGTTTCTTACTGCCGACACGGATATCGATCCGCTCCCCAGCGCGACGTCAACGGCCCGTCAGGTGCTGCTCACATACCGCTGCGCATTTCCGAACGCCCTTTTTAAACGGCCGATTGTTGTTTTGGCGTTTGTTCACTTGGCACCTGCGTCTGACGACACTGAATTTGTCGGAAAATCGAACGTTCGTCGAAAAATCAATTCTGTCGGCGAAAAGAAGAACGAAAGGGCAAAAAATACAACAACGTGAATCGAAAGAACGTTAGCAAGAACGTGTTGAATCTGAAAGCGTCATTTTTTGATTAAGCAGTTTCGGTCCAACGTTAGAATAGAATTTGAACACAAGATGCATTGTAATGTAAATTCGAAAACGAGTTGAATGCAATTTTCCAGTGGGCACAATTGGAAGTGACGTTTGCAATCTTGTAATTCTGAGACTTGCAAACCGCCAACGTAAGAAAATTATTTGCAAAGTGGTCATTTTTAAGAAGACGTTGAAGCCAAAAAATAGCTTTTTTGGTCAGTATGAGACGCCCTTTTAACGTCTAGGAGCTGATTATTTAAGGTCTGCATAACTTAGATGTTTCACATGTGCACTTATTTTTCAACATTTGCAAATTCATAGCAACTTTTGAAAAAAACTTTTAGCAAACGCGCTAAAATTTGATAGGCATTCAAGAGCATTCAAGTGAGTTTAATGTGAATCTAACGAAATTGAATCTTTGTAAAATTCAAGAATGCTCAAGAGGTTGTGATGACCCATGAACGGAGCCAGGCAAGCTTAAGTCAAGGTTTTGCTGAAAAACTGATTTTTTCACATTGTTGTTTGTTTTGCATAGTTCCCCGTTCATGGGTCATTGCGGCCGTCTGACCTTTGACCCCTGATAGCTGATGATCAGAGATCAGCCCAACTAGCCTTATCTGCGTCTTTTACATACCACACAGACCTTACCTAAACGGAGAATCGACTTCTTCACCAGGTGAATTGCAGTTCTGAGCAAGAGGAATAGAAATCTTTTCAGACTCAGCGCAGCGATTCTCGCGGTGAGTGGTCATTGGACGGAGCAGGAATAAGACGCATTTCTGACGGATAGATGACGCGAAAACCTGAAAATGTGTCATTAGAAAACGCTACCAAAAGTTGAAGTCAAACCTGCTTTAAACTCACCAAACAATGTAGCTCTAGGCATCAAGCCAAGTGGACTCCCAAAGAGTAAAAACTGTTGTTGATTAGTTTTCGCTATTTGAAACCCCACTTGGGCTAACGACCTCTCCACAAACTTACCCTGATACGTAAAATTACCAATCCAGCCAAGTGGACGGCGCGAGGGTCAAGATTGAAACTTAATTTTGAACCTTGCGAAGACCACCCGGAAAAAAGGCTTTTCGCTAAATGTTACACAAAATAGCACAGATAGAACCAAGGCTCTTCAGCACAATGCAAGGCGACTCCAGATAGCGTGTTTTATTGAGATGCGTTCCACCACCTAATGTTTTTGTTTCACCCGTGAGAAGATAATCACTTAACCACCGCTGTGAGCTTCTTATCAGTTTTGCTTGAGGAGGGTACCGATTGTAAATGTGAATCGGACCAGACGTATTTGTGACACCACTGAAACAAAAAAGAACTCGCGAGCATCGAGCATCCAATATTGGATTTTGATGTATGATGCAAGCTTGTAGGGTCAAACTCTAATCTTTACCGATTTATGTTATGTAAATAAAATACGCAAAAATATTAGAAAAAAAATTATGGAAAAAGAGCGAAAACTGGGAGATTGCTGTTTTTGTAGCAACGACCACGCTAGTCGGGGCTCTGGACTAGGAGTAATCCAGCAGCTAACGCTGTCTTCGGGTACCTGCTAACCTTGCGGAATAGAAGCGCCGACTGTGTCCTGGTTGCTTCTGGGGCTTCTTCTGGGCTGCTGAGGCTTCTTCTGGGACGCTTAGTCCGAGAGTCTTGATCAGGTCGTGCGTAGTTCACGACAAAAACCATTTTTAGTTTTTTAGTGATAAATGTTTTTTTTGTTAATTTTTTGAAGTTTTTTATTAAAAAGGTGTATTTGTGAAAAACTCTTAAAAACCGCTCTATGACAGAACATTAATTTAGTGTTCGTCGTTTGTTAACGTTTTTTAGATACAATGTTTTCTTTAATTAAAAAAATTTTTTTCAACTTTTTTTAATAGAAACTCATCTGCAAAGTGATATTACAGGTTTTCGAGTACTGTAACGTATCATTTTACAATTGGACCGCTTAGACGAGAAAACATTAATTTTTTAACATTGCTCACTGTCATTTCTTTGTATTTGACAAAGAATCCATTTTCCTGTTTTTTTGTGGTTGTCCATTTAGTGATCAGTGATTATGTTAAGAATCTGTGCTGCAGGCAAAGTCACCTTGAACAGTAACGAGAGTTCGGCTAATGGCATAAGCCCTTGTTGTACAATCTGCTTGCGTCAATAGAGTCCAAAGGTGTGTTTACGACAAATGATCTTATCGACCTTACTCTCGTCTTCATTTTTATTCCATGTCGTTGACAGACGTCGCAAATTCGTTGCTGACTTGTGTGCCAACTCACAAAAGCGTTTATTGCTAGACTCCATTTAGGATATAAAGATGTTCATTTTTATTACTCAGCTTCAATTTGTTCCTAAGGCCTACACTTTATTCAACTGATTTTATTGAGTTGTATTAACAGCTTCATGACAACTGCTTATTTTTCAATAGTGCTACTGCTTCAATTATACTTTATGGAATCCTGGTGCAGTGAAAGCCTGAGAGCACGACTTTTAGTACGAGTAAAAAATTTCTTAGAAGTTTGCAAACTTACATATCACTTTTGTGAGCAGGTTGAACAATTTCACATCTCGCTACAAGTACAAATGTCTAACACGCACCATTTGTACTAGTTGCGAATGTAAAATGACCCAACCCCTAGGCTTTACAACTGGAACAAATTCTTTGGTGGAGTCGGCTTATCGACGACTCACTTTGCCAAGTTTTCTGCCGACGAGTCATTGCACTGCAGCGCAACCCCAAGTGAACCGTGTCAATCAGTTGAGATTTCGCCGAGTGTAAAGTGACCCGTGACCTTGGCTTTCTGTACTAAAAACGTAAATATGCAACTGTCTCGCTTCACAGCATTTTTCAACTCAACCAAAACTCCTGTTCTAAATTATCATGCGAAAACAGGAAATTTTTTTAGAAAAGAGATATCCTTAAGAACCGCCCATCCATTATCAAATCAGACAGCGCTTTTAAACCTCTCTGCAACGTCTCTATTGCCCTTATTCATTCTATGAAGAAGGCCTGACTCCTGCCACCAGTATTATTCTAACAAACCCCAAAAACCTAACGAGCATTCAGCAGGTTTAACAACAACTGTAGCATTTGAATCATTTGTTGTCAACCTTGCGGAATAATCATTAGGCTTGAATTTTGTGAAGCTAGTAAAAACTCTTAAGTGTCGTGACAAAATGGACCGGAAGTAATGGCTCCAGTACTTTAGTTTGTAAAAAAACTGCTATTATCAAGATAAAAAAAATTTTAAAAACAACATTTTAATAATCTGTTTCTGTCAAAAACCTGTTTTAATGTTTTAAACAACCTGCGATTGCTCTTTTCTTCAAAATTTCAAAAACGAAAAGATTGAACTTGTGAGATTGAAATTAGTTTAATCTTTCAACTTACCTTTAAAGCTGCCACGCAGTGGCAGCGGTTGTCCTAACCTCCGAACCTCAACGCAAAAACATTCTAGTTGACGGTTCGGATGTTCGGGTACCGCGGCCACTAATTTGTCCAGAAAGCGTTTTTAGAACTGTTATTTACAACAAACGTAACTCTAAATCTTACCGCTTAACTACATTGTCGGCCTTTAGTCATAACCGAGAGAGAGGGAAAGGGGACGACGACGAAGCACACTGACACCACCTCTGCAGCGCCGAGCAAGCCGCTTTTAAGCCTTATCAGAAGTCTTGGAAAGAAATAACGTCCAGGAAGACTATAAACCTGCATCACTTTCTTGTAGTCTTGCGCACGAGATTGTTCGCTAACTGTCAACAAAGTGCTTTTAGTGTTTCATCGACCATCACCTGAGGAAGCCGCATTTCGCTGGCGAAGATAACAGTAAAAAAACAAAAATTTGTACGCATAAGAAGCATTATGAACTGACATGACGGTCGTTGGGCAATGCATAAAATGAAGTAATTAAGAACAAGTTGGTCAGAAACTAACGTTTTTGTAGATAAATATTTTGCTCCGATTCTTGCTTGTTATTGACGGCTCTGAAAACAAATACTCTTCTTTTTTCTTACAGTCATAAGACGTTTCTGTGAAAAAGTAAAAGCCGTAAACTTTCATTTTTTAACGACGACATGGGGGACCCAGGCTTCAAGCTTCAAACTTTGACCAGCTGCAACTGTTTGTAGGAACCTAGTACAATACTGTTTGATCGATAAAACGTTCCGACATCAAACTCGGAGTCTGCATATGGTCATTAACGGTTTTGAAAAATTATACAACAAGTCTGAAAATGATCGAAAAGCTGTATCTCGCTTAATAAGGCAAAATAGAACAAATTAACCGCGTTATTGTAACTTTTAGCTAAAAAGTCGGTTTTTTCAAGCTTTCCGGGCATATGACCATGCAAGTCAGTTGCTTTTCTAGTTTTCCGTGCTCTTTCGGCCTAGATTCAAGTATATTCGTAACTTACCTGTAACTTATCTTCTCGTCAGAAAAAATTACAAACCTCTGTAAAAGCACAAATTCCCGGTAGTGAATTACATATGCTTTTCAATGTAGCTTTCAAATTTTTAAAATGAATTTAGAAGAAGCCGGAAAATGGGTGAAAAGCTGTATATCACTTAATAACGCCAATTAGAACAAATTAACCTCGTCATTGTAAACGCAGTTTTTTACAAGCTTTCCTGCAAGTCAGTTACTTTTATGAGTTTCTTTAGTCTTTTGCCCTAAATTCAAGCATATTCGTCGGATGACCTAACGCTCAAACAAAGAATTATTTGATTTTTTGAGACCGAAACCTTGCGTGCTTGATTCCCGCGTCAACCAATGTTTTTTGACCTATTTTCTCGTTGTTATGCTTTTTAATGCATGCAATTTTCCATTTCCACTAGTTTTCCAGCAATTATAGAGTGTGTCCAACTATAAAGTGTGACCACAGGGGAATGCAAATAAATGTGCGATATGCACCCAAAATTCAATTATGAAATGCGTTTTTTTCGGCCGTCAATGCGCGTTTGCCGCTGAAATTTTGCATAACTACTACACTCCTTAAGTTCTAACTCTGCCAAATTTCCGTCAAATCAGTTGTGTTCCCTTGTTAGATGGCAATACGTAGAAAGATTTTGGAAAGTCCATATCAACCAACAGTTCATTTTTTGTTTTTTTTATACCGGGAAATAAAAAATTCGAGCAACAATTCATTCTGAATATTATGTCAAGCAATCAAACATTATGTCAAGTACAAAAATAATGGCAACTGTCCGTCCTTGTGGGTACTCGTAGATAAGGGCTTTAGATTTTCACGTGCTACTAAATCCCAAAACCACGAGTTCTCTCAAAGACAGTTTTGCGATTGACATAAAACACATGAACAGATTGTAAAGAAGAAGTGGTATGATGAATTGTACTTTGATAGGAGTTGGTCAAGTTGCGGTAAATTGACGGGAAGACGACGAGGCACTTGAAGAACTAGGCTTCAATTACGTATTTCCTGGAATACATGATCAAGCTTAAAAGTTACGCCAAAATAACTTATCTTAGAAGGGTTTTGCGTAAATATAGCAGTCTTCAAACGATGGTAGCTAGATGACGCTTGAAGAATAGGATTGCGACCACGGACTCTCTGAAATAGAAGATTTTGCTTGATTTGGAAGTTGTATTGCTTATCTTCATTGGGCAGAGGAAGAAAGGTCAACTGGTTTAGGGAAGTATGTCTTTTAGGCCTCAGTGGCCTAACGGAATCAAAGTGCCATCGAATCTTCAAGCTCGATTTCTAAAATTCAGCGTTTGACTTTTTACTTAATTTACCTTGAAATCACTGAACAACTTCACTCCATTAACAAGGAAGCCACGAACAGAGTGATAAATTCTATCAATTCTATAGACAGATAGACACAGATTTACTGTTGCCATCTGAGATTCCAGAGATACTTGCTATTCAATCTTAAAGCAAGCTTTCTTTGGAATCTCAAATAGCAGCGGACGACAAAATAGAAACACGTCGGAGTCCCACGGGGGCACTAAGAACAGTGGACAAATAAGAGTTTAAAAAATAAAGGCTTCTGGTGGAAGTAAATAAGAGACGGGTTCTACGGTACGGCTACTTTCTTTAATATTTAGTTAAATTTATGCTTCTGTTAGGTCGAAAAACATTTTTAAAGTCCGATTTGCGCTTCAAGAAGAAAATTTTGGTTAAATTTTAGCATTGAAAGCTCAGTTAATTACCACGGTTCAAAAGCACCCAATCTATCTAGCAATCATTTTCAAGCTAAGTAGGTAGAAAGCTTTGAATCGCGGCTACCAAACTCACTCCCCCCACTACAAAAAACACAACCGAATCTTTGAATTAAGGCAGACATCAATTTGCAAAATGCCAATATAATGGAAATGAGGCAATCTTAACGATATGGTTGACTTCTTTTTTCTCTAAGACTACTTATGGGAACAGACTGAGATGCAAATGTTACAGAAGACGCACTTCTATGAGTACAATTCTGAATAAACCTGTTGCAGAGGGTTTCAATAGACTAGCTAATAGCAAAATAGATTGAAGTAAGTCAAGAAGGATGTGGAATATTAGGCTTCAGGTGAGACCAAGACGACACAGTCAAATAACACTTGCAAGAAGAAATGCTCTCCTGCACGAGAATATTTGCATTGGTACGGAATTAAGGGACGGGATAATAGTAAAACGGGGGTCTTAACAGTGAAAAGCAGTTTCAGAAGGTGACAATCTGAAGACAAGACTGCTGAATAAAGAGATTAAGGAGATGACAGGACGTTTTCAGTATCGCATTTGAGATTGAATTCTGAAAATTGAGTTTAGATTTAATTTTTGGAATGTTAAATCTTATCTTCAAGCAAAACGTCTTGTCAAGCACAAGTCACAAAAGCGCGGTGAAACGAGCAGTATCGAGCAGTCGTCAGTGTTGATGAGAAGTCACCAGAGCGCCGTGAAGCGAAAAGGTAGATTGTCATTGTATTTCTGAAATTAAGAGTTAAGCTACGTTTTGTGACTTAACCAACTCATCTTGAAACTGCTCATTTGAGATCTAGGTAAAGAGTTGAACCAAACAGCGAATAGTTGATAAATAATCCATTGCTGTGGGTACACGTACGGGCCGACTTTAGGTGATCAAATACTACTAAAATCAGGCCAGCGTACGGGTACCCTCAGTACAGAGTTGGTATTTGAAGAATTGAGCAGTATCACACAAATGACGCATGAGAGTTGAATGCTCAACGGTTTTGAAGAAAGACGGGTTACTGAAAAAGAGCTTTGTCTTCAATGTTCTGGTGAAAATCGCTTATCTGAGAAGTCGGTATCAGCATGGTGATGGTGCAGGCTTAATGAGACTTTCTTCGCGGCTAATCGGCTGTCGACGAAGACGTTCAAGGCCAACCGATCAAGCACGGCAGGTGCCAATATTCGAGAAACTGAAGATTTCCTGGGGTCTTGGGGATATAGATTTAACGAAAACTGTTAAATTCTAACTTGCGTCGATTTTTGTGAAGCGAGATCATCTTTGTCGCTATGAGGTCAGCGTTTGGAAGTTGTCGATTTCTGAGACTGTTAAAAACTGTTTTTCTTGAGCGAGATGAAGGAAGCTGACATTCAGACGGCAAGTCAAATCTAAAAGCATTCTTGTTAACGGATCAAAATCAAAATAAAATTGCTTATCTTTTAGGGGTCAAACTGATGTTAAATACGAAGCATCAGTCTTTGAAGCTGTAAAACTATTTGACGTACAAGAAATAAGAGCTTATCTATGTGGGTACCCGTACGTGAAGCCTTTAGTTGTCCAATTGCTACTAGACGCATTCAGCGTTACGGGGTCTCTCAGAATGGGCAACTAAAGTTACTGTTGGACTATAATAGAGCAGGCCATGGCGAGCAGGAAAAAGTGAGTAATATCACAAGGGCCATAATAGGGGGACAGGGCGTAAAGACAGGTCTGACGACTGTAGAAGTTGAATTGACGTCGTGTTTCTGAAATAAAGCTTGGATTGGATTGAGATGGCAATACCCATTTGTTGAAACCTGAAAGAATTAAGATGACGGTTGGAAGCATCCCCTAAAAAGGTTAAATTTAACAAGGATAACATTGCGAAAGCTTCTTATCTTACGCGCCGATAAGCTGGCTCAAGCTTGATGCTCTGCAACACTGTCTTCAGCTCCAATTCCAAAGGGTACCTGCAGTTGATCAAGTTAAAAGGTGTTAATGGCTTCAAAAAAGTCCTTTAATTTTGACTTACCTAATTAAATGAAACTTATCTGTGCGAGGTTAAAACCATCCGCTGTGACATAACAAAGTCTACCTCACCTGTTCGATATTCGGTGGAGGAAGCCAATGTTACGTCACTGCAGACAGCCCTTAAGACAAGCTGGCCAGTAGAAGCAGGCAATAACACACGGGGCCAAACGGATGGGAGCAGGCTGGCAGCAGCGAATAGAACATGAGAGTAAGGCGTCAGTCACACATCGACTTAGGACTGTCGGAATGAGCATTCCAGGATCACTCCGATGGCAAGGGCAAGATTCTTAGCTGCTCAAGTTTTGCTAATAAGCTTTGCTATTGCCATCGGAGTAGTCACTGACTGCAGACAAAACAAAAAAAAACAAATTTTCGGAAAGTGAGAACATGAACTTAGGTTAACAGAGTTTGACTTTGAAAAGCTGAAAAGTGAATTTTGAAAAAAGGAGTGTCAGGGAAAAGAAGACACAAACGAAGTAAGAAAGAGGCGAATAGAAAACTACATTGGACTAATGTCCTGTCTGGGAAATGAGAGAACAACTGGGCAGATGTAGATCGGTTACCGTATATCTGAAATGCACTAAGCTTTCTAGCCCATTCTCAAGTTAAAGTGACTTATCTTGAAGTGACTCAGTTTTTTTGAACAAGGTTGGAGCGCAGTTTGAATGGCAAATTGAAACTGCAAGCTGTGATCAGTCCAGGTAAAATTCTGGAATTTCTCTGCAATCGATCGTTGTTCCTGGAGGTGTCAATCTATAATAACTAAGATTCAGAGCCAGTTCCAACATTTACATAATCTTACACTGATAAACGTAGTCATGGCTTACTATAAGAAAAGCTAGTAAGACTGTCGCCGAACACGATCTCATTTAAAACTTCTCAAGGCCATAGCGTTGCTTCTTGCCCGAGCATCTGGCATTTCTGAAGAGATGATCGACCACCGCGGTGTGACATCCCACGGAGACGTGCTAATTAATGACTAAGCACGGATCTCTAGCCGGATGTCAGATCGCAGTGGTCGACCAAAGAGGACCACATTGCGAAGACAACTGAAATGAGTCTGGAAGTGGACGTCTGAAATACTTTCAATGTTGAACGTGGTACTCAGATCCAAATGACTTATCTTTGAAAGACCATTGATGGTTAGAGTGACAGTTTCACTTCTCGGAAATGTTCGGACGAAAGCGATCGATCGAGTTAGTTGAAGCATACTCTAGCAGATACCTTAAAGAGTCGACCTGTGAGGTTCCATCTTTGAGGGAAACAGCAATCTAACTTGAACTCTCGCTTGAGAAAGACTAATCGCAAGAATGATCTAAATGTGATGAAGTCAGAAGGCCTTATAAAACTGAACCGTCCTGTGCTGAGTGAGCGTGTCGTTGTCCCAAGCCGTCGAGGAGTAGTCGTCACACAGAGCTGGTCTAAAAGTGGCTTAGGCTTCGCCTTCTTTAAAAAGTGTTTTTGCGCAAACGTTTCCACAAAACCACATAGGCCAGATTTAACCCAACTGCCGGGATCATACACTCAACGAGCTTGCTAGGTTGTTTTCAGCAAGCTCAGTAAGTCTATGATTACGGCAGTTAGGAACTGACCACAATGGAAATTGAATTGAGGTAGGTTGCTTTTCAATGGTTTCAGTACAAGGTGTTCCTTTGTAGACCGAAGAAGTTTTCCGTCAATTCATTTTCACTGTTGGGTCGAATCTTAGCAAACTTAGCTTTTTTTGAATTAGGAGAACAGTACAATTTGAATGCCACCAAAATGGTTGGTTTTGTGGTCTGAGACAAAACTTCTGACTTTAAGCCTGATTGCTAAAGAATTTCCAGCAAAATTTTACACCATTTAAAGGGTTTTGGTACAAGCTACGCGTTCACCCTAATTTTGGATATTTTTGAGCAAGCGCGAGCCTGAAAACAGCAAAAAAAAACGTTTCAAAGCAGAACCGGTTTGCAGAAACGTTCAACACCTAATAAGCAGTGTCGCCGTTCTGCGTATCTGGTTTGAGCGTTTGAGACATGAAAGTATAGCGAATTCTTTAATTTGACCTTTTAATTGACCTTTCCCGATCGGTTTTTCCTAAAAGTGCATTCAAACCCAGACATTTTGGTGCCATTAAAATTGTACCGTTCTCCTGATTAAGAAAAACCTAAGTTTGCTAAGATCCGACCCAACAGTGTAAATTAATTGACGGAAATCTTCTCACGTCTACGAAGGAACACCCTATAGAATATTAAATTGCACTGACCGAAATCGAAACCCGTTAGGACCGCAAGGGCAATACAGACAACGGGAAAATTGAAGTCTTGGAGAGATGGGGACTAGGGATCAGAAAGGACGCTTAAATAAGAACAAGGCAGGTCGGGTCACGTCAATTGTAGAGGTCTTATACTATATTATACAGATCCGGCACTTTAAACTGTGACAACCAGTATGACTTCAACTTTAAAAATTTAAGGTGTGTTTTACCACCTCAGTTCAAAGCAGCTAATCTGTTAGCAAGTTTTTTTTAGCTAAACAGATAGGCGGCTTTAAACTGTGGTGGCGATAACCTTTATTAAAAACTCAGAACTCAGCACTTTTAAGGAAAGCATGTAGTAAGCGTGCTATTTCTAACAAGGGTACTGCCAAAAGTGTTCCACAATTTACAATCTGAAATTAAGTAGGCGGGTAGGCCTAGGGCTCGAAAGACGTTAACGGTCTAAAAATGCGATTTTCCCAAGGATTTTCGACGAGAAAGCAAAAGTGTTTTGGGAATTGTCTTCCTAGCTCTCGGCCTACCCGCCTGTTAAATTTCAGATTTTTACTCGTAAAACACTTTTGGAAGTCAGTCTTCTTGTAAGTAGAGCCAACAATCCATGAGGCTTAGAGACCGCATGACATCACTGGCGCGCTACAACCAATGCCCTATTCACAGACCTCTGACAAAAAAAGTTGACAAAAAATCTAAAAAGCTAAGCGTGAGTTGTGACTATGTGCTTAAGAACGATTCTAACTCTCCAACAAGAAAAGCCAAACACAGCATTTAATGGCCACGAGTTTTGGGGCGTGCGGCAGTGTCTTTGTGAGGGGTCCCCGGCCACGAGTTGTGCGGCTGCGGCGTCCGGCTACGTGTGGCGGCCGTGTGCGTTTTCACGTGCGGCGGCTGCGGTGGTTAAGTTGTGCGGCAGCGTCTGCGATTGCGGCGTGCGGCGAGAGTTGTTAAGGGGAAAAAACGCCTACTCGAGTAGGCGTTTTTCGTGGGTGGGCTTGCCTAGAATGGCCGTTTTGACCGGAATTTCAGTGCTTTCTGCTAAAATAGGTGATTTTTAGGTGATTTGAGTTGATTTTGTGCATTTTGTCCGCGTGCGGCTACATCGGCGACAAGTGCTACTCGAGCAGTTTGCCAGAATGTGGTCCATTATTTCCTGAACAAAGGAGCCGTGGAATATTAGAACCAAAATTCGCAGTACATTTAATGGATTGGGTTGTTTGTTAGGAATAACGATTTGTTTATCTATCGCTTACATTTCCCCTGAAACGATGCGTAACCCTGCGTTGCCATTGGAACGTCATTCAGAAGTCTTCACTTCAATTTTCGACATGGAAAGCCGCTTTATCTACAGCTTGCATTTCGCGCCGCACGTAGGGGTGGTCGCGAGTTTCTTCGCCGCACGCCGCAGCATCCGCCGTCGCCGCAGCCGCACGAACTCGTGGCCACCTTCTGCAAAAAAGCTGACGCACGCCGCAGCCGCATCCGTCGCCGCACGTGAAAACGCAGCCAGGTGGACACGAGTTTTCTCGCCGCACGCCGCAGTCTTCGCCATCGCCGCACGCCGCACAACTCGTGGCCGTAGCATAAATCAATAAGGGAGCACTAGAACCTTTCGACTAGATAGATACCAGAGATGCATGAATGCTTATCCTGAACAGCCTTTGCCCTCTTATCAAGCCCAATCCGAGGTTCAGTAGCAGTGCTGCTCAGAGCTTTTAGAATACACTAGTCAGGCTAACAAGCAGACAACTTACTTAAGCCCTGTTTTGGCGGCTACCGCTGACAGGTTTTACGTCTAATTCACTAATAAGGAAAGCCTAGTACAGCATCGCCAATCGAATTGCTCCTATTATTGAGTCTTGAAAACTAAGGTAACCTTACCGCGATGTGGAGTCATGGCTTCGGGGAAGGTACGGGAGGAGGGAGGGCAAGGCAAACGGCAAAAGCACGATGAGGTGGAGGAGCTGGCGACGACTGTTGAGCACGATGAATAATGAAGAAGACTGATGCCAATCGCCGATTTACAAAGTTCAAACTCCGCCCTGAATTTTGACGCGTCTGCGCTTTGCCCCACCCATGCGTCGCGTGAACCGTACGCGTAGGTTACTGTAGAAAATAAAACACACGCCTGTACAAGACACTTAAAGAACAATTCATATTAACGTTTAGCTTGAAAGTCAGTTAAGCAATTAAGCTCGTCGAAAGCCATAATCAAAGTAATATCAAACGAAGGAGATGTTGAGACACCGAATTCAACTCACTAAACCACAAAAACTCTGCTCAGGTACAACAGTTTCAGAAGCACTACAAGCTGTCTGCCTGCTATGACTGCTTGCTTCAAAAACGGCATTCATCAAATAATTCTTGTAAAACGTTTTTAGATCAAGTTCCAAAAAAGAGAGATCGCCCAATGCATTTGGCGCCTATGCTAATTCAAGTCACGCGCGATCGCTTCTTCGTGATCGCCATAAACTTCTGTCGTCTGCCTTTGCGGAGCCCTTGCCAAGTTTGCAACCTTGTGCAAAACAAAAGTGCAGGCCAAAAAAGTATCCGCGTTTGAATTTTTGCACGGCGTCTCGGCCGACGTGTACTTTTCTGCATTTAATTTAGATCTGCAAACGACAGGAAGTTGGATCGTCCGATCACGCTTTTTAGCATTTGACTGCGTAGATGGACGTTGAGTATCTGGATACGGTAGATATAACATAAGATTGTATAAAGCAAAAGGCAAGGGAAAAATGCTACCATCACAGCAATTGCGGAACACAAAAAAGCACCTAACAAGGAAATGACGGGAAGTGTCCTTCTCCGATCGGGCTGAAATCTTGAAAAAATGTTGGTCTATACGAGACTAGAAAAACCCCAAAATATTAGCTGCACTAACGTGAACAGTGCTAAGTTATGGTCATTTGAAGTTGCGGAAACCGCCGCACTCTGGGTCTAGGCAGGATTGAACCTATCTAACCATACGTCTGTCTGGTGCAGTCGGTAGTGGACTGGGCTGACAGTCCGGAATTTGAAGGTTTGATTCCGAGAAACGCTTTTTGCTTTTTTTGTGGTTTCTGTATTTGTTAGTAAAAGTTGTCCGCGAATTTCGCTTTTTCGACGTGCTCGAATCTCCAGGACACGTTTTTTGCGTGCGCTTTCGTGGCCATTTTTGACGCTTCGCTTTTTTAAGAATTTCGCGTGTAATTTGGAGGGGTTTTGAACTAAAATGGCCTCTGTAAATGGCAGCAATGTCGTGCGCATGCTTTCGCTTGTTTTTCCGCTTTTGGACGCTTTCAAAACAGTTTCTGCTGAGGAAATCCAACTTTTCGAGAGCATAAAACGTGTAATTAACGGCGCGGATAAAGCTAGGGCTGGGGGCAGTGGTGTTGCGCTTGTTTTGGTGACCGAAGACAGCGACGAATCTGATACCGCGTCAGATTTTGAGCACGACCAGGACTTCTGATTTTGCTTCCGAAAGGGCATGCCGCGTTGCTCCAGCGCTGCTTTTCGTTACCCGCGTCAAAACGCGCGTAGAAAAAAAAACCGCTTTTCTCTCCATTCCGGCATCGAACCCCCAACACTTTCAGCCCACCCCACTACCGACTGCGCCAGACACACATACCATAGGTTCAATCCTGCCTAGACCCTGAGTGCCCCGGTTTCTGCAACTTTAAATGGCCATAACTTAGCACTGTTCGCGTTAGGGCAGCTAATATTTTAGGGTATTCTAGTTTCATATAGGTTTTAGTTTCATATATATTTTTTTTCTTGCGATCACTTGGTATTTTAGCATCATGCTGGAAGTAACTAACATGTAACTGACAAAATGAAATTACAAAGTTTTGAATGATTTAAGAAAACTTTTACAGTTTAAGGTTTCTTGTAAAGTAGCCGGTTTTGGAGGTTTTGGAACCTATTGTCACTGAAATTTTGCACAAATCTAGTGCAAAACTACATTTGTGCAAAATTTTAGCCCGATTGGAGGGGGACACGGAGGGGGACACTTTGCGTCATTCCCTTGTAAGTAAAGTAGCAAAAAAGTAATTCTGTAATTTCATTTTGCCAGTTACATGTTAGTTACTTCCAGCATAATACTAAAATACCAAGTGATCGCAAGAAAAAAACATAGCCTATGTACAGTGTACCCTTTGCTGAAATTAGTTCTAACTCCAACAAACGCGCTGTGAAAATACGTTAATGTTGAGAAGGTGAAATGCGTTCTTCTAGCAGGCCTTTTCCGTCAGTAAAGCAATTTCAACAATTCAAAGTTTAAGCTTCTGATAAAGGGCCGGTCGACAGTTAGCCAAAACCTCTTTGGCGCAATCACAAAAGAAAAACATTCACTTAAAAAACATAGAAATTCTTCTAAGTTTTTAGTGCTTGTAGATGCATCCAAAAAGATAATTACGTCATCTAAGACATTGGCGTTTGAATTCAATCTAATCAAAAACTTGTCCTAACGGCTACCACTCAATTTGCCAATCAAAACCATCAAATCTTACAAAACTGATTTGATTAGACTTTGACCCGTGAATGCGCGTTTTCACTTCCGGCTCTTTGCAAATTACGTAATCGTCTGCTATCGCGGCGCGTTCGCCAATTTTGCAAAAGTGCAGGCAAAAAAACGTAGCCGCTTTCGAATTCGCGCTTGTGACATCGTCTTATTTGCACTTTTCCGATTTCAAATGAGCTCTGCAAAAATAAGGAATTTTGATGGATCTGATCACGCCATCGACCGGCAGTGTTGGTTTGATCACGCCATCGACCGACAGTGTTGGTTTGGCTGCTGAGCTCGTCTGCTTGGTACGGTTACATATTGAAATCAAACGAACGACCTCAATATTAAATTTGAGAAACTGAGAATAGCGACCATATTGATGATGTTCCAAATTTTGAAAAAATACCAAAAAACAGTAAAATTTTTTGTTTACAGTCCATTCACGTGTTTAAAAAAAAGCGGCGAGCTATTGCGCAAATGGTGTAAGTTACCGTAATTCTAAGCCACAAACCAATCATAGCAGAAGCCTGATTTCATGCATAGATCTTGGAAAAACCAAACTCATAATCCACCCAAGCGATCTACTTTCACGAGCTAGCCTCAAATTTGAACTTAACTATGTAACCGTGACAAGGGTCGCGTTCTGCAGGTCGGGTTCTCCCAGATCCAAGCATGCAGTCAGGCTCCCACCTAGAATGTTTTGTGGCCTGTGAATACGGTGATAAGCTAGGGCGCGAACAGACTATAACAGAAGTCAAAAATTATAATATGAAAATTAAAATGCTCCTTTTGATCTTTGTAAGTTACCTGTGGCGTAGTTCGGTCTTTGTAGAAAATCAATAGAAGAAGTCTTGCGTGGTGAAATGGCGTTCAAACCTGCAAGAAGTGTCTTGTCGACCACAGCTACTAGGCTGACAAATACAGTTCTTACCTCAAGAGACAAATGTGTAAATTATACTTTGGTGATAAACGCTGATTGCTCCAACCAAGACAGCATTCTCCGCAAACGTGTTTGTGAAAACCAAAACGCGTGGAAATAACGCTGTTAGAAACTTTTCAGTCACCTCCTATGTCTTGATCACTGCAAGCAGTTCTTACCTGGTGCCTAAAATCAAATGAAAATAACTTGGTTCTTTTTCAGATGACCTTAGAAAAAAAATCTCCACGGATGAGCATCAATGCTCATACAACAATGTGTGAGGAATCTGTAAGAAATGCTTGGTAAACTAAATTGTCTAAATTTTCATTAAGCAGTAAAAACCCTGTTGTTGAAACTCTACCTCTCACATAATGCATAATTTAAAGCTTCACGATTGTCGTATCAGGGACGCGTCATATCAATTTTCTTGAAATCTGCAAGAATTACCCAGTGAACCACATTGACTAGGTTCAGGAAAGTAATTCTTACCTGATTCCTAACCCTCCATAATTCAGCGGAGCTGCCCCAAAGTCAATTTTCTTAGATGTCAGATAGTAATTGGCAAGAATCTGGAAGAACCCATAATCTTAAAGACACTTTAAAGG
This sequence comes from Steinernema carpocapsae, assembly GCA_000757645.3. NCBI lineage: Eukaryota > Metazoa > Nematoda > Chromadorea > Rhabditida > Steinernematidae > Steinernema > Steinernema carpocapsae. The sequence continues at coordinate 1,026,386 of CM016762.1, forward strand.
GAGAACTTACTTATTTACTAAATAAGAATTGGAGCTTTGCCATAGTCTGCGTCTCAAATCGAACTACTTACGAACCTGTAAAAATTACCCTCTGTACCAAAACAATCTAGGTACAGGTAAGCTAATTTTTACCTTTTTCGGTCACTGAATTTCAGATTTGCATGTGTTTCCAAGTCGTGCCGTCCATGGATCAATCTTGATTGTCACTTCAGAGCCATTAAAAATTCGGGTGGAAATCGATGAGAATCTGTTAAGAATTACACCAGTCACCTTCATTGTCGAGGGGACTGAATGTAGTTCTTACCTGCTTCTTAACCCCTAATTGACGCTGCTTCAATTGTCGGATTTGCTGTTTTGCGATCAATCTGCAGTCCCCAGAAGTATTTTGTAAAGCTGAGAAGAGATTTTTCACAAATGAAACTCTGTAAGAAAGAATCTGTTAAGAAATGCTAATCGCTTGGTCACCAAGACCAGTTCTCACCTTTATCATAAAGCCGAGCAGGACAGGAACACATAAAGCACGTTATGAGTTAGTGGCAGGGCCATTTTTAATTTTTAAACGTGAAAACCGTTAAGAATTTGTTAAAAATTACACCAGTCACCTTCAATGTCTTGGGGACTAAAAGCAATTCTTACCTGGCTCTTAACCACTCATGGAGCGTGTTTCAATTTGCAACTTTCCAGTTAATCTAGGGTCGAGTATGCAGTCTAAGGAAAGCTTTAAGTCCCTCGTAAAGCTTAAAAGCGTTCTTCAGAAGTCGAACTCCATAAGAATCTGTTAAGAAATTTCTTAATCGCTTGGTCACCTAAAGCAGTTCTTACCTTAATCATTGAACCGAGCAGGACAGGAACACATAAAGCAAGATACAAGTTAAATTTTGACATCCGTGGCGTGAATTTGATACCTCATTCTGGACATCATTTGTAGAACGCTATGAAAGAACCGTAGGCGTACGAGAAATCTGGAAGAGCAACACGTGGTAACCAAAACAGATAGGTTTAACACGTGAAACTCCTACCTTAACTAGGTAAAAATAGAAACTTGCCGAGCCCTGCCAACAATATGAGTCATTTTGCAGTTGTAATTTGTCGTCGTTGACATAAAAAATTATACATTACCTGGTTCCAAAGACTCAGAGACTCAGACTAATTCAATTCCAAAATTGAGATATTAGTCTGTTTTGTGAAAATCTGAAAGTGCTGTTTTAGTAACCTGTTGTGTCTTGGTTGCTGAAAGCAGTTCTTACCTGTCTGTGTGGAGAAAGAATGACGTAATACATTGGAGATTCATATTGCTAGAATGAACGAGTGCTGGATGAAAATGTCTTGAATACTCCAGAAGGTGAAGTCGATTGTGATGGAAGTAAGCAAAAGCCCCTGAAAGAATTGCCTGGTGTACCAAATTTTGCGAGGTAAACACAGAGCCAATTCTTACCTAGTTTAGCGCAGAAAAGCCGTCCAGCTGCATTCCATTAGTAGCACTAGAGCTCTCAATGAAGCAGTGTGAAAGATCCGTTTTCAAAAAGTAGCAGTGTAATATTTGGAGAGCCTGTAAGCGGAACACGTGATAACCAAAACGTCTAGGTTTAGTGCCAATTCTTACCTAGTTGAGCGCAGAAAAGCCGTCCAGCTCCATTAATAACACTAGAGCTCTCAATGAAACAGTATGAAAGATCCGTTTTCAAAAAGTAGCAATGTTAATAATTGGAGAGCCTGTAAGCGAAACACGTGATAACCAAAACGTCTAGGTTTAACACGTGAAACACTCACCTTAGAGCAAAAGCCCCTCAAAGTAAGCAAAAGACCCTGAAAGAATTGCCTGGTGTACCAAACTTTGCTAGGTAAACACAGTGCCAATTCTTACCTAGTTGAGCGCAGAAAAGCCGTCCAGCTCCATTAGTAACACTAGAGCTGTCAATGAAGCAGTGTGAAAGATCCGTTTTCAAAAAGTAGCAATGTAATAATTGGAGAGCCTGTAAGCGAAACACGTGATAACCAAAACGTCAAACACTCACCTTAGGACTCTTTTGAACCAAACTTTCAAGTGGCAAATAAAATAACATGTTCGGCTAACTGTGGTGACCATTTGTTGGAACCTATTAATTTCTTTTCATCTGTTTTCAGTCCAAAACGGCCAGCCACTTATAGAATGCAGCTATAGATTGATGCATAGATCTGAAAAACGTCCAAAATGACTACGTTTATTATGTGAAACGATTACCTTAAGACTGTTTCCGAACCGAACTTTCAACTGACAAATGACAAATTTTTTTGACCTTTGGTACAGTGTATGTTGAATTGAGCCGAGAGCATGTTTGGTCGAATCTTAAGCCAACTGTGGTAACCGTTTGTAGAAACCTAAAAGAATTGTCATGGGTATCAAAAACTGCTAAAAACCAAAAAGCCAATTCTTACCTATTTTAAACGCAAAACTGTCAATCAATTCTTGCAGTAAAAGTTCTTAGACCTTAGCTATGAATTATGGCAAAACTCTGCAGACACAGACCTATAAGTGCATCAGTGCATTTCTCAACAGAATTACTTGCCAAAACGAATCTAAAGCACAGCAGTGATGAAACGACATGTGTGGGCTTAATAAATGTAGTGCTTACCTTAAACTTCTTGAAACAGTTCCATAGATAACTAATAACCTATACCACTTAAAAAACCTGCAAGTGAAGACCTTCCTCTTAAAACGTTAAAATAGCTGACAACTCACCATTTCAAAATGAGTCTGTTCCAGAATTACGATTGAGGGTAAGGGTTATAGCAGATGTTAAAACTTGATCTAAAGCACAGCACGTATAAAACCAATATGTATAGGTTTCACAAATGTAGGGCTTACTTTTGATCAAAATCTATCAAACGTAAGTGGTCAAGGACGAAAACTACGTTGCATGAGAAGCTAGAAGACCAATATAGAAAACCCTGCAAATGGTTAGCCATCTACTAAAACAACAAAGTAGATAAGCCGACCACTCACCGTTTTGCATCATTTTTGGTTTTTAACCATCTCAGACCCACAATCATTTTGGTTTCGTTTCCTTAACATTCAAGTAAAGTAGCCAGCCAGTATAAGCTCGACACAGGAGAGCTTAGAGGTCATAGTTAGTATATGGACGTAAAGGCAGACGTGGATCTAAAGCGCAACACGACCTTGAACAAGATGTCTATTTGAAGGAGATGGGCTTTGACGCAGGTTAACCATTCATACAACTTTTATAAATTACTTAGAATTTCAGTCCTATAGGCAGAGACAGCAAAGAAAAATAGCCAACCACTCACCGTTTAAACTCAATCTCAACTGCACTTCGATATCTTGATCATCCCTGAACTACAAGTCGCCTGGGATTACAGTCATTCTTACAATGCATCTACAAGTGGGGAGCTGTCTACTATAAAATCTAGGTAAGGCAGCTCGCCACTCACCGGTTCAAGACCAAGAGAGGAAGACTTCTAAGGCGATGGTGATTTGCGATAACATGTCGTTTAGTTGAATGCTTCTACTCACCAGTCTAACAGAGACAAACTCGGTTATTTTTAAATTAGTTGACGACTCACGGTTTCAGAATTAAAACTCTAAAGCATCAGTCTTTTGAGACCCAGAAAAAGCTAGTTTCAGATAGAATGTCGGTGAACCCTTGATTAACTGTGGTCTTGACAAAATCCTGCATCAGTTCCCGAATATTGAGAGCCATAAAAATACACTTGTTGTTATGTAGCGAGGCGTCGTATCTAAATCTAAACCGCAACATGAGCTTTACCAACACTTCCAGTTTAAGCTAACGTGACGCTTACTTTAAGGCGACGCATGTAACTTTTGTAATTCTACAGTAACTAGCGGTCATTCTCAGCTTTGACTTTTGACGTCCGACGTTTGATGTGAGCCTAAAGCGCTACTTATTTAACCAAACTTGTCTAGGTTGCAAAGCAGAGCGCTTACCGAAGAACAATAATACACTTTCAGATACATCCAATCGTCACATTTAAGAGTCATTAATGCTATTGTACCGTTAACCAACACTCTAGGCTAATCATTCAAAGCCCATACCATCAGTTAAGCAAACAACTTTAGATCATTAGACCTTGAGGCCACGAGCGGACACTGCTCTTCGATGTACACTCATAGAATTTCAAGCACTTTCGAAGTACGTCTATGAATCTCCAATATTGGAAGTAACCCTGAAGCACTACACATTTAACCAAATTTGTCTAGGTTAAAAGGCATAGTGCTTACCGAGGGATAACATTTAATGTGTGTCACAACTCAGAATTGAAGTGTAAGCAATCTGATATCTCCTATTTTAAGATTCCGATCCGAGCACGACCTGAGGTAAGTGGAATGTATTTCACTAAATCAACTAAGCGAAATTCACCCCACTTACCTGTTCACCAACCTGATAGTCTTCAAATGAAATGTAGTTGACATCAGAACTAAGCTGAAACGTCGTTGATCTACAATTATCGGTCATTCTACTTAAAATACGATGTAGAGAAGAGCGATTCTCACCGGAAATCCTGGCGTCTGGTGCAAATGGCGCAGATCCTTCTTTACCAGTCAAGACTCGAAAACAGTAATGCAGACACTCTTGATCCAAACCTACAGGTGAAACACATTCCACTAGCCATTACTTAGTGGGAATATGCTGCACCCACCTTTGTAGCTTTAGCTATGCTCGCAACAGAATCCAACTGCGAATTAAAATTTTAAGGTTCTAGAGCGACAAAATTTTAGGGCAAATGGCGTGTTTTCACGTGTCGCTCCGACGTGTTCTGTCTTTCCTATAAAAAAACGTTCACGCTCTTACAAGGTATAGTTGACTCATCTTTAGTTCCAACGGCTTAGAAGCTAGATACATGAAAGAATCCAAAAGCGAGTCGAATTTCGCTGCTTGTGAAAGATTCCTTCTTATACGCAATCTAGAGTAAGAGCAGGAAACGTTACTAAACTGCAAAGTAACATTTAAAGCTCTTACCAAAACATAAATTCCTAAAGTTAAGCGCAAACGCAGTATCAATTGCCAGCAAAATTGATCCTTGAGTGAGGTCGCCGTCCTCTCCGTAAGAATGTTAAGATTCTGAAACAGAGACAATTATTAGGTTAAAGAAATCGCGTCACTAACCGTTTCAATGTATCGTCAAAGATTGTGTAAAATTCTTCGATTCTTCAAAATCTAGGTTAAAAGTACTGCTCAGTCCATATAAACAAATTTGGGGTTCGGAAGCAAATTCCAGAACCTGTAAGATATAGGAATCTTACTAAACCTTTGAAGTGATTAATCTCTACACCTACCTGTTATATTGAATTTACGAAAGTTTTTGACTATAGGCTTAGAGAAATCAACCAAAATTAAACCTAAAAGTCACGAGTGAATCCAGTTGAACTCAGAATTGTCAGTCAAAGAAGACATGAGGAACATGCGTGAAGAAGCCTGGAGTAAATGTTGCGGTTCTCACCAAATAACAAGGTCAGAAACACAACACTTACCTGGTCAAAATAAACAAAGAGCAGTCCAAACAGTTACAATGCGTGGAAATAGAAAATTTAGAGCTTGTTAGCCAAAAGTGGACCGGAAGGCCTACTATATAATTGGCCAAGCATTGCCACTCCACACCCATCTTTAAACTTGGAGTTTGAGGAGTCAGATAAGCCAGATAAATTCAATTGTCATATTAGCCACAATCAATTGTCATGTCGACAAGCAGCTCATTATGTAGACACACGCGGAGACGCAATTTTGGCTTGAAAACACCTACAAGTACTGGAAATTTCCTAGGTGAATGTAAAGATAGTACTCACCAATAAAGTTTCAAACTCAATTTATCTCGTAGCCTAGTAGCCAGTTAACAAAAAAGGATACTCGAGATGCTGAACTTGTAGCAAAAGTGACCTGCAAGAGAGGCATGATCTACCAATTGTTAGCTAGGTAAGATTCACAGCTCACTTGCCTTGAATTCGTGGCTTAAAAACACAATTGTGAACCGAATCAAAATTAAGACGAACATTCGTTAGGACTAACAAGGACTTGTAAGTAACCAAAAAAACTAAATTCGGAGTACAAATAACCTATGAACGTGACGTTACTTTACCTTCAGGATCAGTTTCTCAAGCCATCGAGCATTAAGCCAGATGTAAGCATGACAGGATCGTTGTTCATGCCAAAAATTAGGAGTCTTTTCAAAAAAACAGGATTCCTATAAGTGCTGCACGGTCAACTAAATTTATTCAAGTGAGATTTATGCAGTACTTACCCTAAATCGAAATTGGAGCTTCGAGTAAGTTGGAACGCAGAGATTAACAGAGACGGACACCAAGCGATCATTATCAAAATCGCGATATATCCATCCTTAACCGAGCCACGGGTGATAACAGAACACAATACTTCTGGTGAGGAAAAGAATCTGCAAGTTTGTCGTCTTTCACTAGTCGTCTCAATGAATAAAACCGCACACCCACCTTGAATCCTTTGATCTACGTTTCAATGGGCCTAGGTCTATGATGCTTCAAATAATGTGACTAAGATAGGTGTTGTCCACATTGCCAACATTCCAGAACGAAGCTTGAGACCTAAGTAAGTTTCCAGATGTAGGGATAATTGAAGCCAAATATAGTGGAAGTCATTGAGAATCTAACTTTGGCGTTCTGGGCAAAGGAATGCAAAACAAATGCGTGGCTTTGTGCGAAATGTCATCTGGAAGTGACACAAAGAAAAACAAAAATTGAGGTTAGATTTGCTGTGTTACCTACTAAAATTCCAAAAAATTCATGAAGACTGGAGACGCTCGCATGAATACGACTACCCATAACTATCTGCAAGTGTTGAGACCTTCACTGATGTCACTTGGAAAAAAATCGCAGCACTAAGTTGCAGCCGAAAAAGTTTAGTATGACAGTTGAGGAGCCACTGCTTTCTAACAAACCATAGATATAACAACACTTGCTAACCTGGAAGTAACAGAGTCGGCAAACCAAAAATTACCCGGTTTATGAATCTCACGGAAACCTTAAGCCATATGAAACCAGCCCAAATCGACAATACATCAATGTCGAAATGCTTGCTACCCTTTAGGTGGTGCGAAACGAACTTAATTTTTGACAAGTTTTGTTTATGCATCACCTACATTTTGAAAAGAATGGGTGAAGCCTGGTCAAATTGTGTTTGGACGTTTGAAGAGCTTGCAAAAGTGAGTCTTTAAGTGAAGAGAGGAGAAATTGAATTAGCTACAAAATTTCGTCAGTGCTTCACATACCTTTTCAAAGCCGTCAACTCCTGCTTTGAAAAATTGGCAAAACTAATGGAAAGCAGATAAATTCAAGTCTGGTTGTAGATCAAAGAACGTGGTAATGTTCTTAAAGTGGAATATTGGGTAACCATTAGCCTAGATTTGACCAAACGTTCCACTTGCCTTGATATTGATCAGTTTGAAAACGGTATAGCTAACTGTATAAACGTTGCAAAATAGAAACCTAAATTCTAAAAGCGAAAGGCAGAAAAGCAATATCTAAATTGAAGCGGTGAAACAAAAGCGTGCCGCCCTGAAAATCTAAAAACGCACATTGGTCCTGAAAGCAAAGTCACAAAGGACGAATTATTTTACGAATTTATTAGAAAAGTGAATGAAAAAAAGTCCGCTTTAAAAAATATTCAGGAAACATTAAAACTTCTTTCACATTTCCCCGAGATGATGGCTTTAACTACATAAGCCTGCAGGCAAAAGAAAGACGGTCCGTACAGACAACGCGAAACGCCTCATCCGCCTTAATTTTTGGGACTTACGCCCGCGCATGACGAAAACGGTTTTAGATTAAAGCTCAACCTTCTATTCAAATGGTGAGAACTTCACAAAAAAACCTATACCTCTCCCACTCTTTACGGTTTCCAGACGCGCATCCAGACGGGGGTTTCAAATGAGAGCTCGGGGGCAGCGCGCAAATTATTGACCAGAATCGCGCAGGAACGAGAAGCGTGTGGTTGAGCCTGTTTTGCAAATAGTGTGAAGCCCAGAAGTAAGCAACGTAGCCGCATCCTTTCCTTAAAAACCAAAGACCCGGAAGGAAAGCTAGTAAATAGCCAAGCTTAATTTGCAAATTGTTGGCGGCGAAGCTAATAAGAAAAGACGCGAAGCACGCTTTTTAGTGGACGTCGAAGTCGTCGAGATGTTCAAGACAAGTTTCTGGGCAGGAGCGAGACCTGGAGATTTCAGCCCGTCAAGAAAATGTCCGTCCTGGAAACAGAGTGGCGACGCTTACTGTCACTAGGCTCCTGAAAAACCGAAAAGCCTCCAAGCGCCAAAGCCATCAAGCATGTATTTGTGAAGCGGCGGAGCCGGAGAGGGAGACGGCTTTCTCATTTGGGATGACAAAAACGAGACTTCCACTGTTTCCAGTTTTATTCCTTTTTTGACGAAAAAGAGCTAGAAGCAGTTCAAAATGAAGCTTTCTCAACTGCTGTGGTTCCTGTTCCAGACGTTATTCCAACAAATTCAATTTTGTTACGTTTAAGCTTACACGAATATGCATACACGCCGCTTTATCTTTCTACCTTGAAACTAAATTTGTTTTGCAATATTAAAAAAAAACCTAACCTAAATTTGTTGGAAACGCATAAAGGAACCAATTGCGAATGGCTGTTTTCTTGCATACTGAAGTCAGTTTTGATCAGATCTTATCAAAAAGCTAGTAGGACCTTGAATCTTAAAATTCAAAATATTGAAAAGATTGAAAAAGTGAATAATCTTAAGGGGAAAACTGGGAAAAGAAAACGCGTCATTGCAATATGCCGACCTTTTTGTCCTATTGTAGATTTGATGGCCTCGTATCCTGGAACCTGTTAGCTGCCGCGTGTTGATTATTTAACGGTTCGTGCTTCAACGTAGAATCTTGATTCTGAAAGATTTATTAGTCCTATAACTAATTTACCTGGAGGCGTTAGAAAGAGTCACGCTCCTCACGTTTCCGAATTACGCGCGGCTTAACGATACAAACACGCTGAACTGCAAAGACTCAATACAAAAAAAACGCTATTGGATGCATTCACTGTAGACATCTTACAATGCGATCCCAACAGACAAAAACAATGAAAAGTGCATCCATCTAAATAGCAAAGGGATGTGCGACGACAACATCGACGGTTACCGTACGGCTCATGTTTAGGGCGACAACGAGTAATCAATAATACGGTATTTTAGGCTAATCTATTGATCATATTTTTCAGCACGATTTTCAAGGAGAACCCAATTTTTCGCCGTTTTGGAGAAATGCGCAAGTTGACTTGCGCTTTTTGCGCTTATTCAAAATGCAGGAAGGTTAAGCGTGAGAGCGAAAATTCAGAGACCATTTTTTCGATCTTTAATGAGTCATTTGGATTGTTTGAGTCGGACGGCCTTAAATGTAATTTGCATTATAGCACCCAACTAGCAGTAACGCCGCTAATAAGCGATACGAGAGACGTCATCAAATGCGCTCGCTGTAGACATCTTCCAATGTGATCGCAACGGGCAAAAACGACGAAAAGTGCAAACATCTACGGTTACTGTACGGCTCATGTTTAGGGCGGCAGCAAGCAATTATACGGTATTTTAGGCCAATCTATTGATCACAACTTCAAAGCGCTTTTCAAAGTGATATATACGAAATTTTTGCCGACTTTGGAACGGAAAGCGCAGGTTCAAAGCTTTCGGCAATTTTTTGCCGCGAATATTTTTAAACTTCTCTGCGAATCCTTTGTTTGTCCCAGCTGCCTTTTAGCCGCCTTGATCTAAGATGAAAACGGCATATATCGTACACAATGTATCCAAATTCAAACGAAAAGGCAGGTGCAATCTATGTATATCTTGGCGGGTTTAATCAATGCGCACGAAAGTGAAGAGTAAACGCGAACACTGTGAAAGACCATTTGTTTGAGGTCTATAAACCATCTGGATCGTTTTAGTCTGCCGGACTTACATGTGATTTGCATTGTGGCGCCGCTAAAAATGACAGAAACACAACGGCAACGCCGCTAATCTAAGTTTCTTTTTTTCAGATGCTTCAATAAACATTTTTAATCGTATTGTTTAACCGTTTCACACGTGAAACAAAAAAGGTGGGGTTTTTTATATCACGTCTCTATCACGCAACTTAACAAAAAAAAACAATAGCACGTTTAAAACAAAGAACGCGGCAACGTAACAAGTAATAACATCTTTTAGTCCGCTGTCGAGAAGTGGAGTACGGTAATTGAAAGCTGCTTTTTCCACAATGTGTTCACTCACTTAAAACCTTATCGACTACTCAATCAGGTTACAAATAATAATTTAAAAAGAAAAGAATTGTTCACCGATCTGCCAGCCGCCGCCGGTCGCAGGCCACATTAGCGACTGTCACACTTAAAAGTACATTCGTTGCGCAAGCTTCCCTCTACAAGACCTATTGCGTCAACTCTCTGTTCTGGAAGAAAATGGAAGCGACAAACTTTCATTGTCAGGCCACTGGCATCCAGCGACTGCCTGTAAAGGAAAAAGTACAATTTCTTGCGTCGGTAAAGTTTCTTATCTCTTCGTGATGGCTGTTTACGGCAAGAAAAGACGCGAACGTCACCTTTTCCCACCGACGCTCAAACTTTACGCGGTTCAAGCAGAGGTATTAGGTTTAATAGCACTGTACGCTCTACATATTAAATAAGAAATATTAGCAGCTATTATCGGCAATTTCGCATCAGTACATTTGGGATCCGTCTCTGATACGCATTCCATCTACCCTCACTGCAAGGTGACTAAGCAAATGAATCTCAGATCGCTCGTAAGTCATCGGCGGCCGGCACTGTCCCAAGCAAAAGTGCATTCTCTTGCGTCCACGCCTCTCTATTCCTTTGCAGTGTCTGTTTACGGAGCAAAAGGAAGAGATGGTGTACGGTAGTTAGGCGATCACTGCTGTTCGCGTCCTCAGACCCTTATGCCAACAAAATGCAAATTGTCCGTGTCGTTTCCATTCAAACTTTTCGACAGCTGCGTCCTTTCATTTAGAAAATTGAACGGAGGATTTGTGAACAACGGTGGGAAAGCAAAATATGTCAACTCCCAAAACTTTTTGAGGGAAGAACAAGAATGAAATTTAATCAACACATTGTCCGTTTTGCTACTCATATTCAAAACTTTAAACACCGGAAAATGTGGCTAAGACACAGATAAACGAAAGCGAAATTCCGTGAATTATATTAGCACGGAGCTGTTATTTGAAACGCCATACCTCGCAACGCAAAAGATCCTAGAACCAGAATCCTTTAGTAAATAGAGTAGAACGACCCAGACATGAACAGGTCGTTCATGTCTGGGTCCGTCACGAAAACAATTTCGCGATGTCTCGGACTGGTAAGGGACGGCATACTGTAATTCTGCAATTGTGGTTTATCGCACTTTTGCTGCGGCGAGCGACAAGGACTCTTCTGAGCGCCGATGGAGAGAATTTTAAAACATAAAACGCGATTTTGATAAAATTTTTGGGAACGAGAAATGCCAGATGTTCGTTTAGCCTAAAAATCGCGTCAGCGAGGCCCGTAGCGTCGAGACTATCACAAAATGACTATTGTGAAACGCGAAGAGCCGAACACTTCTGATTTGAAGAGCGAATTTTCGCGCAATAGCGCGCACAGCCCCATTAAACTTTAAACAATAATGGATTGAAAACAAAGGAGCAAAAGCATATGCGCAATAAGTGGTGGGTAGAACGGAGCAAAACATAAATTGAAACAAACTTCAGTTTTCAAAAAATTGTTTTTATTAAATTAATACGTGGAACTAAGACACAAATTAGGACACGTAGAAAACATCGAAAATGGCAAAGCTTAAAAGTTGAGCAACGTTTCTCGCCTGCATTCACGCCTGACTAATCCTCGAATAACGTGAACAAATTTGGAAAACGTCATTTGCCGAAACACTGAGAGGAGCTGTCTAGATGATACCGTAAATCTGCCGCAATATCTCACAATGTTAGTAGAACAGCTATGGCTCCGCCAGACAAACGCCGTAATAAAAATTGCACTTTTGCTGAGCGGCTTTATCACCTATATCTACCCTCTGTAAGGTGTCTAAGGAAAAGAGCTGCGTATCGCCCGAAATCCATCGGCGGCCGGCACTGTCACAAGCAAAAGTACATTCTCTTGCGTTTGCTTTGCTCCCTATGTCTCCGCAATGGATGTTTACGGAGCGAACGGAGGGTATGGTATACGGTGGTTGGGCGATCGCTTTCCCTTATCGCGCCCTCACCTCAAATCTAATCAAAACAAAAAAATTGCGAATTTTCCGTTTTCATTCAGAGTGAAAGCAGCAAAAGCTGCTTCTGATAAAACTACTTCTGGATTTACCGGCATAACGCTTAACGCTTGAGAAACGCTTGAGAAACGCTGGACAAAAAGGCGAACATCACGTAGGAAAAGAAGCGCATACCAAAATGACTACGACTCAGTACACTTGGAATCCCACTTTGATACGCATTCTAAATATCATCCCTGTGAGGTGTCTGGGAAAAAACCGCGAATCGGTCGTAATCCATCGGCGGTTAGCGCTGCACATTCGCTTGCGTCTGCCTCGCTCCCTATCCCTTTGCCATGGCTGTTTACGGAACAAACGGAAGAGTGGTGTACGGTAGTTGGGCGATCGCTTCCTCTGTTCGCGTCCTTAGACCCAGATCTAATCACAACAAAATGCAAATTTGTGTTTTTATTCAAACGTTCCCACAGTTGCATCCTTTCTTTCAGAAACTTTGAAATGACCGCGTGACTTTTGCGAAAAGACAAAAATGGGAAAGAAGGTATCCGGTCAACTTGTTCAAGCGCCCTCCGTCTTCAAAAAATTATCCCAGAAACTAAATCGCGTATCACTCGTAAGACATAGACCGTTACACGCAAAAGAACATTCTCTCGTGCCAGTCATGCGGTCCCTATCGCTTTGCTAGAGCTGTTCACTCAGCAAACAAAAGGAATGGGATACGGTAGCTGGGCGATTGCTTTCCCTCTTCGCAACCTCACCCCACATCTAATCAAAACAAAATGCAAGTTTGCCGTTTCTTTAAAACTTTCCCACAGCTGCATTCATTCATTTCAGACATTCAAAAAGACCGCGGAATTTTGAAAGAGGACAAAGATGGGAGGGAAGAATTTGTTCAGATTCCAAACATTTGGACAAAGGGCTGTTTATAATGGCTCATTATAACGCTACCGTAACCCACATTACTAAATTGTCACTTGTCTAACGTTGTGGTGGCGTGCAAAGCAACCAAAATACGGTGAAACGCGTCTTCTCAACTCTTGACATCTGAGAAATGGTCAGCTCACAACACCGACCATTCCACAAATTGAAAAAGCGACCAGTTTGGCTTTCAAACTTTAGGACTTTTCAGAAGCAAAATACAGACAGACAAAGCGATCGCTTGTAAATATATGAAGCCTTATGGTTTCCAGTAATTGATGTGCCATTGAGCCAAATACAAAGATACAAGCAATCGCTTTGCCCAAATTCAACTTGGAGAACCGCAACGGAACCTTACGGGGCAAATGCTGCTAGCGCTCACGAGCGACTGACAAGTGTTTGTGAGTGTTTGTTAACAACACGATCGGTTCTTTCTTTGCCACACCCTTTTGGTTGCTCAGATAGCGTCTATCGCGCGGCCGCATCTCCGATCAACGCCAGCGGCAAAAGGCAAAGATGCGTGTTTATAGCGGGCCGTATGTGATCGCTGGATGTGGCGACAATCGACGCTGTAAACTTAAAGACAGGCTGACGCGACCCGAAAACCCTATAACCGTCACGTACGGTAACTGAAAACTTTGCATCTGAAATGTACATTTGGCATCCCAAATCTTCTCAGGAACCGGCCTGTCGCACACAAGAGGCTCAGATAGGCGCTCCTTATTCCGCCAAAGCGTGCCGCCGAAATGTGCGAAGTGGCTTTTTGGCGGCTTGCGATGGCTGCTTTTAAATCTTATTTTGGACCGCATGTTATGCCAGTATTCTGGCTTTTATATCCAAACGTGTGTTCAACAGCTAAAGCGACTTCTCCTGGGGTCATTGAAACTTGTTTTCAATCCTCCTCGAACTGACAAACTTGTGAGTGCCGCGGTCGATGAATGCGCGTCGCCTAATTCGTCGAATGATTTCTCAGAACTCGTGTTTTCAGGTCGACCATCTCTACCCGATTTCTACTTTCGGCGCCTTCCAAGCGATTAGAAACAACAAGGACCTTCTTGCTACAAATAGCGGCTGAAATCCTATTTTCGTATGTTCTATGCGCTTAGATCACAGTATTTTCACCTCCCAGATTCATAGAAACGGGGAGCGCCGTCAACTCTAAAGATTTTAGCGGGTCTGTCGTGTGTCGCTCTCTTTTGTATTGCGAACTCGTCGCCTTCTCAGCAACGCCGCTTCCTGGGAAGCTGTGCAACGCTACTGCAGCTTGCAAAACTAGACATGAACGAACGTACGGCGTTCCCTTGTTTTTGAAATTCAGGGTCGCTTTGCAGAAATCAGGGACGCTTTTGCAGAAGTCTGCAAACATTCATTGCTTCGCCGCTGAAATTGTAGGCTGCTGAGTGCGCAACCAGAAGCAAATTTCCGGGCGTCTGATTTCTTCTTCACGCGCGTTGTTGTTGTGTTTGGTGTTGTTGTGGTTTGTTTTGTTTTCTCGTGTTGTCTTGTGTTTTTCAAGTGTACCGTTAGTATGCTTCACTTGTGCATTTCCTCATCCAGCCGCTCAGTTTTAGCACTGGACTGCATTATTTTGTGGCAACTTTTGGGTATAAATTTTCGTTATTTTTTCGTGGCTAAATTTTAAGATTGTGCGTGTGTTCCTTCAGGTGCTTGTGATTGCAAGAGTCATGTTGTGTGTTCAGCATGCCCTCAGTCAAACTGTACGCATTCAGCCGCTGAATTTATGGCAATGGGGCTCGACTGCATCATTTTTTGACAAATTTCGGGTCTAGTCCATTTTTTTGTACATCCACCTGAGAATGGGTTAATTAAGCGCCTGTCGTGGTCATATCGCGTGGGACGGTTCCATCGCGTTTACTGTTTGCTATTGACGTGTGCCCTGATTTCAGACAAACATGGTGACTCCGACGCAATCGCAAAATAAGTCCAAGTTGCCCAAACAACAATCTGGACAGGATTTCGTGGTAGAGCGGGTGTTGGACGTGCGCGGAGACGGATCCAACACTGAATATCTCTTGCAATGGGTCGGTTACACACACGCCGAAGACAGCTGGGAGCCCGCGGCCAATTGTCATTGCCCGGACCTCATCGAGGTAAGCGAGAAATTGAATTGATTGGGTTGGGGAATCGGCCAAAAACTGAAAATTCAGATCGATTTTGAGGTTATCTGATATCAGTTTAGTTTATACGAGGTTATTGTGGATCATATGTACCAATAACATTCTGACATATTTTGTGCTTCAGGAATTCGAACGGAAGCGGGCGCGCTCGCCGCAGATCGCTGTTAAGAGCCCGCATAAAACTCCCAACAAGGCCATCCCGGCTTCGAAGTCCGTGAAGTCACCCCAGACGAATGCAGCTACCGTCTCCAAGCCGAAGAGAGGTCTTCGTCCCTCAAAGAAAATGCTTTTCCTGCAGAAGGACGACCCTGATGCGATGAAGCCGAAGGCCGTCTACAACAGCGATAACATCGCTACCATGCAGACCAAGGCTCCTCAAAAGACGCGGCCGCTCAAATCGCCTCCTCTTTCCTGGCCAGTCATCACGTTGGATGACGACGGAAATGAGGTCTTAGACGAGACGCCTAAAGTCCCTTCCGAGAAGGGCGCCACGAAGAATTCCGCTTTCACTTCCAAACCGAAACGGGAACTTCGTCCCGCCAAGAAGCTTCTGTTTCTTCAGAGTGATGACGCGGCTGCCAAGAAACCCAAGGTTTCCTCTAAGAAACATAAGGACATCGTAGTGAAGGCCAAGGCCCCTCGCCAGACGCAGGCGATCAAACCTTCCACCGTCTCCTGGCCGCTCTACACGTTAGACAACGAAGACGTCGTCGCTAAGTCCCAAGCCTCTCCTGAGAACTTGGTCAAATCCGCCCCGGAGCGCCCCACCTACTGGCCTTCAGCTTTTACTGGAGGTTACCGCTCGGAGACTATTCGCGAGGAAGATCCGCTCGAACTCGTAAGCGTTTATAATGGATATTTTTCCTGACCTTATTTCGTGCTTCAGGAGTTTCAGAACGCTTGTGAACAGGTCGCCAAATCGGCCCCGGCGCGCCCCACCTACTGGCCTTCGGCCTTCACTGGCACCTTCCGCTCAGAGACTATTCGCGAGGAGGAGCCGCTCGAACTCGTAAGCGTGTATATACCGTATTATCACGGACCTCATTTCGTGCTTCAGGAGTTCCAGAACATGTGCAGCAGTGCGGAGGAGGCGCTGGCTGCCGCGAACGTGATCATGAACGACCCGCTTATGTTCTCAGCGGAAAGTTTGAGCGCCGAACCTCTTGAGGCGGGAGCGCACTTTATCGACGTAAGCATAAGTGCTACCTTAAAACATGTCTTAATTTTTGTGCTTCAGTTCACGGAAAGGGACATGCTCCCGCATGAATACGAACGACTCTTGGGAGCTCCTCTCGGGTCGGACTTCGATCTCGACGAGCGCTCGGTGTCTCCCTTCTTCTTCATCCCTGATGACCTCGAAGAAGGCTCGAAGCAGATGCCCTGAGACCGCCACTTTTCAATTTTCTTTTTTCTGTTATCATATTGCTTACGTTTAGAAATTGGTTTGTGCATATCGTTGACATGTATTGTTAGCATAATCCGTTGTGCCTGGAGGGCATCCTCTGTGGCTGTCGTAGCCATCAGGCGTCAAGCGCGTCCTCAATTCTCTGTTTATTGGCTGTCATCTCAAGGGTTCCCTTCTGACTCGTAATTCGTGCTTTCCGTGCCGCCGTGAAGCTCCTAAGCGTGCTTGGAGTGCCTTTGCTTAAAGAGCGTTTTGATAGTTGTTCTGAAGTTTCGGGCCGAAGGAATGCCTCAAGGAACTGGACCTGACGATAAAACTCAAGCACGATAGCTCCTTGTTCGATGGATAACGAAGGCGATGAGTGGTTTTGGGAGTCTCGCGGTCAGCGAATTGTAATTGTAGTTGTATTTCGTGAAAGTGGCAAAACCCGCTGTTCTTCAACTGCGCATGTCCGCATTTTTGGTCTTTATTGGAGCGCGCTTCGTTTTCGTGGCTGAGTCTGTTCAAATCTACTTATTTCAAGTTTCAGATCGCGAAATGGAAGGGAAAATGGCGTATTTGAAGGTGGTTTTTGAGGGCGTAAAAAAAAGAGGAAGAGGAAAAGAAGAGGAAGCAGTCGCAAAAATACGAAATTCACCGCTCACCGTTGCCCCCTCCCCTTCCCCGCTCAGGCACATCGCGGCGGGACCACTGCACACGCGTACAAACCCCTCAGTTCTGATAAGGTTCTAATTTGAAATCGGCCTCAGATCGCGGCCGGTTTCGCAATCGCGAATTTCGAAACGGCTTTCGCCTGATATGAACAGTAGAGTTTTACCAGAGTTTCGTATTTTTGCAGATGCGAGAGCAATCTCGGTGGACAAATTTGTATGCGCTTCTGTTTGGTAAACATCCGCGTTTTGAGGCCATGATTTTGCGCTTGTGTTCGGACTAACTTTTGACCAAAAATGCGTTTCGACCTCGAAAAATGCGATTTTTTGGGTGTTTGCAGCCATAAGTTTGTTAAAGTCTAAGCGCTTTCCGCTGGCTGGAACCGCGGTAATTTGAAGCCGTGATTTCGCCAACTTGGAGCAAAATATTGATCTCAAAGGTTCCCAAATTTTGGAGTTTTTTGGCTAAAATTTTGTGACATTTTAAGCGCTTCCCATAAACTCGAATTTCGAACATTTTGGTCTATGTTGTGGGCACTTTTGAGTCCAAAATCTTTGCCTAAATTGTGCGCCTTTTCAGTGAGACGCGCGTGCTCGATTCGGTGTCCTTTTAAGGGCTATTGAAGCCTGAAAGTTGCGCATTTTTTACCCAAATTCTAAGCTCGGTTTGTGGCACAATCTTCGTCCAAAAACGCGCCAATTTTCGCTTCTTTGAAATTGCAATTTCACCCGAGTCTAACCTTCAGAACCTTATTTTGACCTCTTCACCGCGCATCCAATTTGACCCCTCAAATCCTCATCCGAACGCCAATTCCAGGCTTCATTCCGCGATGCCTTTGCACAAGCCCACGGTCACCGGGCCTCTCAAATTTGGGCCCACCCCGAAGCGGCCTAGGTTTGCTCGGTAAGAGTGACACTTACCTCACAAATCTTCAAATTCCATGAATTTTAGGAAGAAATACAAGAACACGATCGATATCCTCGACGAGCCACACGTGAAGAAGATCGAGATTGCGTCCCCCTATCCGAAGCCGACCGAAGGATGGCCCAAATTTGAAGCCAAGGATTACCACTTGAAGGATCACATCCCGGAACACATTCCGGCCGAATGGATGGTCAACCTCGTCGAGA
Source organism: Steinernema carpocapsae (assembly GCA_000757645.3). NCBI lineage: Eukaryota > Metazoa > Nematoda > Chromadorea > Rhabditida > Steinernematidae > Steinernema > Steinernema carpocapsae. Next base: position 1,044,874 of record CM016762.1, read on the forward strand.
CCCTGCCGAAGCGGCATTTCGGAAATAGGGACACCCATAAGCAATCTGTAAGTAGTTTTAGGGTTAGCGAAGGCTGCAAGAGGGGCCTTAGCAAAGCCGCTCATCAGCTGAAAGTGGAGATTCGGATGATCAGGATGCGGTCAGTGGGAAGGACTGTTTGAGGAGGCTTGGATTTTTGTGTGTGTGAGCCTTATCAGACATCTATCAGCTCGAAGCCGGTGATTGGCTGTTGCCTCTCTGGGCTCTCTGCGAAGCTGTCTGTCCACGTCTATCAGCCGCTTACCATTTAGATTCTGTCGATCGACAATCGGGTGAATCTTGGCTTTGTTGAGGTGACTTGCGGAAGCTGTCCCTTTTCGCTGCGTTGTCTTCTTTTAACGTCCAAAGCTGAGGATTTTGATGCATTCGTGAAGCTTCGCAGTGTCATTGTCATAGGCGAGCCACCGTGGAGATCAGAATAAAGGTCTGCGGGAAAGACTGTTTGAGGAGGGTAGAATTTTGTCTTGAGAACCCTGGTTAGACGTGTTGACTGGAAGTTGGTCGTATGCGGTGCCTCTCTGGTGCAACCGCAGCCTGCCTCTGTCTATTAGCCACTGACTATAGCTGTATTCTGTACCGGATCTGAGGCGTCACATGAGGGTGATTCTTAACTTTGGGGCGATCTGCGGGACCTTGCTGTGAGGTCTAGTTCAGGTTAGTTGAATGTCCAAATATGACGGTTTAGGTGCGTTCGTGAAGCTTTGCAGCCTGTCGTTCTCTTCGGTCGCTTACTGGTTGCGTTCTGTGCCTTCCAACGCCCTGATTTTGCATCGGATTTCGGCTCGCTCGAGGTGATGAATGAGCACACAACACTTTTGTTGTTCTGGGGGTCATTTCGGCTTCGACGAGACTGCTCCACCGCTTTGCTGACAGAAACTCGGGCCGAATTCATCACCGAAATGAACGCCTCCCTCTGCGCTTTCTTAATTCTGCGCTTCCCTTTTACCATCCTCGTTTCAGGTTCATCTCCACGAAGATGACCACGAGCTTCTCCTGACGGACTTCGAGTTTGAGATGCTCCAGAAGAAGGTCACTGTCAGAGAGGTCCTGGGCGAAGTGCCCCCTTGGTTCAAGAATCCCGTCCACAAGCAGCAGGAGCGGAACGGCGTCCACATTCCTCTCAAGCCGCTCCACGAAGCTTACGAGTTCGAAAGCCTCATGAAGCAGGAAGTGGTCCAGTGCGCGCTCATCAGCCAAACGTTCGATCAGGTGAGCTCTTGGCCCTTGAAAATGGTGTTTGAATCCAGCTTTAGGTCAAGAAAACCACCACACATCACCCGTATAACAAGGAGCTTCAGGCGGTGAAGGAGTACCCCGTGTCGATCGTCTTTGGAGGGGAGCTGGGGGACGAAATCGAGAGATTCTTCGGCGAGGACCTTGACCAAAACCAGGGCCAGTATTGGGACTGAAGGCATAGAAAAAAGAAAGCGCCGCTGTTATTAACGTGTCCATATTAACATTTTCTTGTCATTGTTCCTGTTAGCCATATTGGATAACAAGACAACGTTTTAGGCATCAAATCTGTGGCTTCGACCATTCACCAGATGGCTTGAAGGGAAAAGAGGCGTAGCGTGGCTGAGGGAAATGAAGGCGTAACGTGGCTGATTAAGGTGGTGAGGTGTTTGGGCGAGTAACCGGAGGGGGTGATCGCATTTTCACCTTCCCAAAAGGCAGTGTCCGTTGCGTGAAAGTTCAGGTCTATCAAGCCGTTTCCTGGGTCATTTTGGGGGGTTGCGATGCTGCGTTGAAGCTGTACTGAAATTTCAAAGTCCGTTCTGGCTTCAATGATTTGATTTTGTGGCTTTTCGACACGCTTTCTGCCCAAATTCGATGGCGTAGTGCGGCCGATTCCGCTATTTTTGCTTGGATTTTCCTAGCTTCAAATGGACTGAAGCCACTGGATGGCACAAAGTGGTCTCTGGTCCTACGAACGGCTTCATCTCATTAATTTTAGGGTCAATTTCGCTGTTGTATGATTATTTTGAAGCTTCACAGCCTGTCCGCGTCCATTAGCCGCTGATCAGCTGGATACTGTGCCCAATCTGAGACGTCTGAATCGAAGCACTCTTAGCTTGGTTGAGGCGGCGGTCTACGGGATTAGCTGAGGCGTTCTACGATCTACGGCGTTGTCTTCTGTCGCGTGTTGGCTGTGATCTATATCGCTTTTGATACAAATTGTGGCTGGGTCGAGGTGATGCTTGCACAGACGTCAGTTTAGCTCTTTCGACGCTTCGCAACCTCTCCTTGTCGGTCAGCTACTGTAGCTAGATTTTATGACAAAATTCGCATCATAAATATGAGAAACAACCGGGAAGGCTTAAGGTGGCTCGATAAAACTATTGCCGATTGGATTTTGGTCCTCTTCAAACAATTTACAGTGTTCCGCAACCTATTTTGGAATACACAAGTCTGTAGGTGTTTGAAGACTGCCGAGGCTCTGTGATGCCCGATATGGGGCGTCACAATGGGGCGAATCTTGGCTTCGTTGGGGCGATCTACGGGACGATGACTGCTCTTACTGCGTGGCCCATTTCAGTTCTTTTTATCGTCCGAATTTACACTTTCGATACTTTCGTGAAGCTCTGTAGCCTGTCGTTGTCTTCGATCGCATGCTGGTTGTGTTCTGTATCCCAACATCCATGATTTTGAGAAAAATGTTGGTTCTGTAAAAATGAATGAGCAGACCAGCACTGTTCCGACACTTTGCAGCCTGCCGTTGTGTGTGTTACGACTAATTGGCTGAATTTTATGGCCAGTTTGAGGCTTCTTCACCTGAGGCTTCATTCGTGAAATTTCAGGTGAGGCATATCATGTGGGACGCTGCACGAAAGCTTCAAACCTTTTCCTGTTCTGAGCAAGTTGTGAATGGCTGGATTCAGTTTGTTGAAGCCGATTTCCATGAACCTATCCGTTCAGTTTTCCTCGAATCTCACGCTTTTTGATGCTCCCCAGCCACGCTTACCGCAATCCTGCCTTTATTCAGACCAGCAGAATCTCTTGACCGACAGTAGTTTCAAGAAACCAGATTTGACTTGAATCTACCTCGGTCAAGGGATCCGACTGGCCTTAAGTGAAATATTAGTTTCTGGGCATTACTGCTAGAACCCAAAGTCAAGCCGGCAAACGCGAACGTCAGCCAGTACGTGGACCTGAAAGATTTACAACGCGAAAAAAATTTATTTGGTTCAATAATGGAAAAGACATAATTTTGGAGAAACCAAAATTACTTCAGTTCATAGGAAAAGGCAAAATTCTATACATGAGGTTGAAAAGGAGCCAGCAGAATTTGATGACCGGACTCGGATCTCTAACTTTAATGCTAAGAGAACCGATGACAGGTCAACAAATTCTGTGATTCCTGTAAGCTTGCAGCTTCCCTTCCATTGGTCCATATCACTCCTTCTTCCGCGTTTGGTACGTAATCAACGCTCCATCAACGCTGCATCGAATCGACGCTTGACGGAACGCTCCACAAAGACACTACCGTAATCCTGCCTGCATTCAGACCAGCAAGATCTCCTGACCGATTGCAGTGTCAAGAAACCAGATTTGACTTGACTCTACCTCGGTCAAGGGACCCGACTGGCCTTTATCCAAAGCTACACTCAGAGCCCTAAAAAGAAACAGGTCATTAGTCATTATCGCAACCTAAAACAGTAGCTTACCAATTCTTACACGTGGTCGATCCGGAAAAATGTCGGAACTTACCGTAACCCGAATACTCGCCGACCAACAGGATCTGTTAACCAACGTCGAATCCCTAATTCATGTCCTAAGGGACCCGAGGAAGGTCAACAGATCCGGCTGGCCACTTCTGGCTTCCAGACCAGATCTCCAGAACTTGGAGTTCCTAAGAATGATGACTCGCTGGTACGTAGAGGAACAGTTCCATGGGAAAAGATTTGATAATGGTTAGGGAGAACGTGAAATATAGACGTAAGGGTTATAGGGCACACTTGACTGGAAAAGGTTACAACATGAATCCAGAAATGACGTAGAAGAGTCTCAGACAGGATTACCTGAGAACAGGGAACACAATGAGGAAGCCGGTTACCGTAGTCCCCACTGGCATGCAGTACATCAGAAGCTTATAAGCTGTCAGCGACAAAAAAAAACAGAACCCTAAATTGCCATTGAGCCGTTACTGCCACCCAAGCAGTGTCAACCTGTCTTGTTTTCTTCATGGCGTCTCTTTAAGTGGCGTAGACGACCAAACGGGTCTGAGTATGCAAATTAGTACTAAGACGTAGAGGGCAGGCAGTCGTGAGAAACGGCAAAACGAGACAAAAGCAAAGCTACCGTAATGCAACCAGCAGCAAGATCTCCTGACCGTTTTCAGAGTCAAGAAGCAAATTTCCATTTGACTCTCTGAGAGCCAAGGGACTCTAGTGGTCTTTTTTGGGTTTTGTAGTTGAACCTTTGCATAATGCAACATAGGAAGTCAGAATATTAAAAAAGCCACGATTTTTTACGATCAAAAGAGTAAGGAAAAAGGACGCACCGAAACCATTAATACCCAAAACTTAAGATATTTGGTCTTTGAGCATCAAAACGCTGTAATGACTTATTTGCAAAATCATTTCATTCTCCTCGACTAAAGAATAAAAAGATAATGCATTCTCGTAAATTGACTTTTGGGTTTTAGGGCGCGTTTAGGCCCGGGGGCCCATTTCTCCAAAAGACCCTTTGCTCCAAAAGCAGCACTGTTCACAAAACCGTCCTCAGGTGTGTATACTAATGGTTGAAAGTGATATAAAAACTAACAACGAGGTCTAACTAACTCCGATACCTTTTCCGGACGGAAAGGATAAAATGAAGATCCGCATCTGGCAAGCAGTGCGAAGCTCACGTCTAGCGTGCCACTGCTAATGTCGAACCATCGGCGTGAACCCGTAATTATGGGTTTTAGCCAAATATGATACAGGCTAAGGTTTCCAGTTTTTTGATAAACGAAAATTGTGAAAAAAATCTCTCCGAGATTCACCCAAAAGAAATAAACCTTAATGATGCTTGCTTTTTCATTAATCTGGAGATCGTATTTGCTCAAGATTGCATGCATTGTTCTACCTCATTAGCCTCTGTTTCAACCTACTTCCAAAACTATTTTTTCCAATTAATGAGGACCTATCCTACGTGCAATTCTGCAAAAACGCATCAAAGAGCTTAAAATTGCGAAGCCCCTGTTCATAATGTTCATAATGGTCCCACTCATTAACGACAGGAACGATAATTTTCATTGTCAATGATCTGAAAAAGTTGACAAGAAAATGGGCAAAAATGGTGGTTTGCTGAAGATAAATTAGTGAAGGTACAAAAGGGCACGTGACCTAATGCCCAAATTTTGTCTTACCAGCTACTTTATATGACATTCAGTGACTATTGAGTTTTGAGAAATGTGTATCGATTCATTTTGTCCATTGTGAGCTCATACAAGGCATGTATAACAATAGGTTTGCAATTATACCGTATAATCATAGCTCTTGGCCAACGTATGATTCTTGACACGTCATAACTCCTGTTCATCACCGTATGTATACTAACTACAGTAACCCTAATTGGGTTGTTATCTTTTAAAGGATCTATTGCTGTTTTAATTACGAGTGTCCGTCTTAGCCTGTTATAGTCTACTACCGTAATCCTCGTAATGTCAAAAAAAGAAAGAAAAGACTAAGAGCAAAAGCTACACTACGCTATACACGAGCGACCATAGATTCCTGACTTTGTATGGAATAAAGGGCAGCGGGTACTGTCAACTGCCTTAACCTGTGCAACGTGAAAACAAGGATAAAGCACAGGAGTTGCAACGCTCGCTATTGAGTTTTGAGAGGGTCTTAATGAACTCGGTTGGTTGTTCGAATACCGTATCTATGTAGTTGTCGATCTGTCGTTATTAAGCATTGAGCCGAAAAAAACCCTTTCAAAACTTAAGGTTGTATTACAATTCCAGCACATCATCCTTCAGTTCAATTTATAGAGACTAAGACAGTAGCAAAAACAGAAGTCACTACAGTGTACAGTGCGGGACATAATAATGAACGCACCCACGATTTTATTGAGCAATGAACAAGCTTTTGCGCAAAACGAGTTTTACCATTGGAAAGAGCACGTCAAATAACGGCGAAAAGCACTCGACACCCGCAAAGAGAACTGCTTTTTTGAAGTTTTCCGACGACTTTTGAAAATGGTCGAATTTTGCTGGGACAACGAGGAACGCAGTCATTCCAATCTTGTTTTTAATGCATTTAACCGTTTGACAATTTTACGCTTAAGTTGTATTTATTGCTAAAATGTGACCTAGGATGTGTTAAAGCAAACCGAAAAAAAAAGATTTGAGCACAAAATAGTGGATTTTTGCAGGTATTGACTTTTTACACCTGAACTTGAACTATTTTCTGGTTTTGTAGCGGTTTTCAGACTTATTACTGTCAAATATATTAAAGCGTACTGAAAAACCATATTGAGCACTAATTTGCTCCCAAGCAACTAAAAAAGGTTAAAAAATGGCTTCACAGTGGTTGCCCCTGACTCAGGTTCTGTGGACCCGGACTCAAGACACCAATCAGATTTTGAGTTAAATAGTTTTGTAGAGCGTAGTTCCAATGTGCCTCTTTCATTGTAACATTTGCTTTCAGAATCATAAAGCAACGTTACTCATTGTCGGAGGGTTTGAAATGCTTGATTTTCATGCGGAAACTGGAATTTTTCAGCCAATTTGTGCAAATCAATCTCTCCGACAGAGTTATTCAAGTCGAATTCCATTAAAATTGATTAGACATTTTCAACTATGCTCTACAGAACTATTTAACTTAAAAACAACCAAACACAACGTTTTTGGTGTGATTGAGAAGAATGTTTTGACTCCGGGTCCACAGAACCAATGTGAAGCTATTTTTCAACCTTTTCTGATTGCTCGGGGGAGGTCGGTGCTCAATATGGTTTTTCAGCACGTTTTTACATATTTGACAGTAATGAGTTCAGAAACCGTTATAAAACCAGAAAATAGTAAGAAATATTCAAGTTCAGGTGTAAAAAGTCAAAACCTACACAAATCCCCAATTTTGGGCTAAAATCACTTTTTTGGTTTGCTTTAACACAACCTAGGTCAGATCTTAGCAGTAAACACAACTCAAGCGTGAAACCAATTGTCAAACGGTTAAAAATGTAATAAAACAAGTTTGGAATGACTGCGTTCCTCGTTATGTCCCGGCGATATTCGACCATTTTAAAAAAATCGTCGGAAAATTTCGAAAATCATCTCTGATCGTGGGCGCCGCGTGCGCTCCGCAGTTATTTGACGCGTTCTTTTTAATGGTAAAAACCGTTTTGCGCAAAAGTTTGTTCAAAGCTCAATACGGCAAAAAACATGGTTGCGTTCATCATTATGTCCGGCACAGTATTCTATTTCTAGAGCCTGCGACCCTAACCTAACCGATCTGTACTCATCCTAATTTCTCAATTCCAGCGTATGCAGAAATGTGTGCCGTACACCTTTGATAACCGACCCCATAAGCTGCGGAATTGAAGCAGAAGTGAAAACGTGTGTACTCAAGCACAAAAAGCAACCTTAGAGCGTTCTCGTAGAGGTTTTAATATGTTTTATTGCTCTATGGTCCAGTTCTTGTCTTAAACGTGATCTTAGCCGATTCCGCGGTACCGTAATACCTAAAGCGTTCTTAAAACGCTTTCGCATAAGCTCCGATTCATCAAGAGACTTTGTTCCCATCTTAAGTGCTCCTTTAATTCTTTTGTTCATATTAGATTGCAAAGGGTAGGGCGTGCCAGGTTTTGAGGGTCAGAGATGGTGTGCAAATGTAGCGGTGTTAAAGAGAAAACGATGAATTCCCTATTAAAGCATAAACGCTCCTGCGCATTACTCTGCGTGAATTAAATTTTTGAAATTTGTTATCCTTTGGTTTCTTGTTTTCAACGCGTTCAAATTTCACACTTAAATTGAGTTGTGCCTATTAATTTACTTTCAATAAGTTGAACGCAATCAGGGTGTAGCCAACATGAGCAAATTCAGCACTAATGACTGTGTAGTGTATTAGTTAGTATACTGGACTTTCGCACCGAAGTTCACGGGTTTGAGTCCCGTCTGCGTCGTCTGTTTTGTCTGCGTTTCAAATCGCCCGAAAATTTCGGCGAACAGAACATAGACACACAGACAGCTCTCCGTTATTAAGGAAGAGACGTGTCGTAAAACTGCTCATTCCTTGCTGCTGAACAGCTATCCCATGTATCATGCCTAGTAATCTAATGAGATGTGACAATAAAAGCAGTATAAAAAGCGGAATGTTTTTGTTTGCTTTCACCTTTTTTAAACTCTGATTGTCATACATGCAAATATTATCTAACCGATTAAGCAGGGTACAATGTACATGGTTTTGAGGGCCGATTCGGTGGTCCAACTGAAACTCGCGTTTCATGTGACAATCAAATAAGAGATCACCTGACTCTTTATTGTCAATAATTATTTGTGCCTAATCCTAATGTCGCTTTCCTAATTGTTATCCTATTCTTATGGTATACGGTAGCCACTTGAAGACATAACGTTTAGAATCAGAACAAAACTATTATTAGAACACCTCGCGAGTTCGATCCTTGCTCCCCGTTCGATCCCCGTCAGCCAATGTTTTTTATTTGTTACGCTTTTTAATATATTTTTACTGGTGTTTAGCAAAGATAGGGTTTGGCACCTGATTATATGTGCAAAAGACACCCTTAAATTTCAAATGCGTTTTTCTCGGCTTTAAATGCGCATCGGTCGTTAAAACTCATCAGAATTACTGTGTTTCCTATGCTCTAACTGTGTGCGAAGTTTCCTTTGAATCGGTTCGTAGCACCAAAACCTGTTCCCTTCTTAGAGAAATGCTCTAACCTATGTATATCCAACGCTTTATTCTCTATAGCCTACTACTATCAAAAGGTTTACCTCAATCTCGATCCATGGTTACAGATGTTGAAGGTGCAGGATGGAGATCCGCCCAGGAACCGCCCGAGAGCCGCTTTGAAGCTTGGACGGGGAGCGCACCTCCAGGTGGCCGGGGAGCCGCCGCCGGGCGACCAACCGCATAGCTGAAGAGCGGGAATGAAGACTAAGCTGGAGGTGGGCGTCCGCGCACCTGCCTGACAGATCAATAATGGGTGGACAGGGGCTTCGCGGCGGTTGGCCCTTAGGTGTGCCTCCCCTCACGTACGCTTCTCACGCGCGGCACGTTGGATAAGGAAGCTTCTAGAAAAATCTACCGTAGCCAGGTGCTTTTACAAATAGGGATTAGGAGAAGCTTCGAGAAGCACGGCGAAAAAGATATTTTTAAACGATGATGAGAACATAAGTAGAAGGAATGATTATGACCAGATATACTGGGATCCCCGTGGTGACAAGAAAACACTGCAACGCGAATGAAAACGGTTAGGGTCTGAGAAGACGGAAAACTTGTTTTAAACGTCGTACGCCGTCGGGCTGACCTTGGGATGACACCATCGAATTTTGAAACGTTTCGTTTTGTGGGCGAGACCGTCGGGCTACGAACCTTTGCCCCTCAAAAACTTTACAACGCGGTAGTCGTTCAGCTACAGAAACCAGTTTTGAACTGCTGGTTAGGGTTCGTGTACCCAAAAAACAACGAAATGGTGTAAACGGTTCTCGAATCATTTTCTTCGGTTCTTTCCGTCTTTTATTAAAAAGCTAAAAAATCACGTTATTTTGGACACATTTAAAATCAAATTTTTTGATTCGAGGATAGGTGTCAAATGACGTTCATAGCACAATAACGCAGAGTTCAAACAGTCTGTCACAGACATACAAAAATTCGTAGCTTGAAAAAGGACCGAAATATCTAATTTTAAAACATGAAAATGTTGACGTCAAAATCACAAAAATTAAATGTGTTGTAATTCAAAACTACGTAAAAACAATGCCGAAATTACGGGGTTACGATTCAATACATATGCGGATTTAGAAATATCGACCGCTTGATCCCATAATTGGAGCTCTCTACTAGCCCAGGTGAAGCCCAGGTGATTACCCTCATGCCACCCGCAATTAATTTTGTTTACCTCTACCCGTACCCACCTACAACAGGTGCTGCTCAATTATTTAAAACCTCTTTTTGTTTGAGCGAAATTTACTTTTTTTACTAATTTGAGTTCAAAATGACTTAAGCCCTCAGCTAACTCACTCTAATGTGTACAGGATTATCCATAAATACTGTAACGCTACCGAACACACACATTTTCTCGATCTAGAGCACTTTTCAACTTTTGCTATTGTTTTATTCGTGTTTCTCGCGTCATTTTGATCTAGAATTGTTGTTATTTCACTGCTCTTGTTCCCCTGTATTCAAGAAAAACGGGGTCCCAAGAAGACCGTTTCGCGATCATCGCCCACCACAAGAGTGGAATGCCGATTGCAAAGCTGCTCAAATTCCCGCGTGTTCAAGTCCATCGCATTGTCCAACGTTTCCAAAAGGCAGGCAAGATCAAGGACCGTCAGAGAAGCGAAAGACCACGATGCGCAAGGACCCCAGAGCTGAAAAAGAAGGTAGATCGAGCGGAATTCCGAAAGAAACATCGCAAAACTCGCTAGGGAACACGAATTTGGCTACGCGACAATGTAGAGGCTTCCCAGGGAGAATCTAGGAGTCAAATCGTACAAGTTCGCCAAAGAATCAGCGCTAACGGAAGAACACAAGGCCTCCAAGGCCTCCCGTGTCGAAAAACGCCTACGAATGAGGGCCCTGGCACGCAGCCACTTTTGCCATTTTTGAAGCGGTCAGTACAATTGCTGCTTAGCGTTTCATTCTATTCTGATTGCAGATTTGAACTCCCTGTAAAATTGTGACCCGGAATAAACGTCAATTTTCCAAAAACATCTTCAAAAAGTTAAAATTTTCGAACCCTCAAAAATGGAAAATTTCAGATTTTGAAGTGGCCAACAATTTTTTAGACTGCCCGAAAACTGGGTTTTTCAATTCAATTTTGCCAATTCTTTCAATGTTTTGTAGTTCAGAATGTAAATTTAATAATAGAGTACAGAAACAAGCAGAAAGTTGAGTTGAAAAAACTTTGGAGCTTCAAAATGGCCAAAAAATGGCTGTGTGTATTTTTATGGATTTTCAGAAGCGATTGGGCGCCTGTATCAAAGCTGAAAACGTGAAAACGGTCAATTTTTGTGTTCTCAATTGTATCCTGTACAGAATTTCCTGCGCTTTCTAATGGTATATTGAGCGGACTGTCTGATTAGTTCTCGGGAAAGTTATGAGTGTTTTTACGCGTTACAGTACAGGGTGCGTAATAAGTTCTGTAACATTTTTCGTCTTTGTGTTTTTGCTTATTTTTATGCGTTGTTTTTTATGTTTGTTAAAATATTCGTGTTCTACGCCCGGAATATTCTATATTTTGCTGTTATTGGTCTGTTATTCTGTTATTCCAGCAAAAAATGGTGAACGAAGAGACCCGTGCTGCCGTCGTCGCATTCCACAAACAAGGAATGAGAAATCCGGCTATCGTAAATATGCTAGACTTGCATCGAAATAAAGTCAAACGTATTGTGGACCGATTCGAAGCGACAGGGGAGATCAAGGACCGGCGGAAGACCAAGGACCGCAAGGACCGCAATCTTCAGGAAAGCGATAAAAGCGAAAATCCAGAGGAATCCGGCCCGTTCCACAAGAAAACTGGCGAAAGAACACGGAAACACGGAATCAGCGATGGAACGGTCTGCAAGGTTTTGAAATAAGATTTAAAGATGTTCCCCTACAAGGAAGTAAAAGGTCAGCTGTTGAAGGACGAAATGAAGGCCAAACGGCTTGAGAAATGACGGGAGATGAAGCGCTTGGTTGCAGCGCAAGCACAGGCAAATCCTGTTTTCCGATGAGAAGATTTTTACCATGGAACCTATCCGAAACCAGCAGAATCATCGCGAATGGCTTCTGCAAGGCTCTCCAAGGACTGTGAACGTCCAAAAAAGCCATTTCCCAAAGTCCATCATGGTTTGGGCGGGAGTTTCGGACGAAGCTTCATTTTTTCGACCAAAAAAAACGATTTAACGCGGTAGGCTACCAAACGAAAATCCTGGAAGGCGTGATGAAGCCCTGGCCGAGAAGAACACTTCAGGAATCCAATGGACCTATTAACAGACGGAGCGCCGACGCACAGCGCGAATACGACTTTGAATTGGCTCCACATCCGACGAAGTGGTCTCCGGCGCCTGCTCCGGTCGTCTGGGACAAGAACATCTGGCCACCGCACTCGCCTGACCTCAACCCTCTGGACTTCTCGGTTTGGTCAATCCTGGGGGAAAAGATCTCAGGAAAAAGATTCGAAACCGTCAAATCCCTGAAGTGCGCCCTGCAAAAAGCTTGGAAGGAAATAAGTCGGAATTGACCATCCGCATCGTCGACCAGTTCCCGAAACGTCTTCAGGCCTGTATCAACGCGGAAGGAGGGCATTTTGAACAATGTTTGTAATATTATTGTACGGCAGTATTGTACGAGTATTTTAAGCATATACATGTGGAATTTGGTTTTGTGGGGCTCGAGATATGACTGTTTTTTCATGTCACAGAACTTATTACGCACCCTGTATTTATGGATAACCCTGTATTCAACTACTACATTATAGTTATTAAGCTGACATTTTCTTTTGTGGAAACAAAGTTTTAAGTGTTTTCAGGAATATGAAATACGTCTACGTCACTTTGAGGCGTTGCATAGTGGATCTAAAAAATACCAAAAAAAACTTTGTTTTCCCAATCAGCAAATAACATTGTTGACGCATAAGTAGTGCGTGGCCATCGAGGTGTGCCTAGGATCAGAAAATCACGCTAATGGAAGGCCTTAAACATCCACTAAAGCGTTTTCCGGACCAGACACATCATCGTGACATCTGCTTCTGGAGAAACTATGTGTTACACATGAAAAAAGAACTTCACGACACATCCGTAACGCAAATAGGAATTAAGAAGCTTGAGGCTAAAGGAGATATGGTAGATGATACGAGATAGTAAGGACTGTTAACAGCGATGTAACGCTTCGAAATTAACCACAAACAAATATTCAAAAAAGCTTTTTAAAGTCTGTTTTAGTATTTTTTCAAATGCTTGTTTTCAAGCAAGGCACCACAGATCTAGCGGATTCCCTCAGCTTCTGAATAAACAAACCTTATTAAGTAATTTCGCTATCAAAAGAACTCAGTTGTTGCTTGTCTGAATTCTCAAATAGCTTTATTAACTAACATAACAAGCGGTTCCATTGCCTATTGTCACCTTGCAACTTTGTAAAGTGGATCTAAAAATTCGAAAATAGACCTTGTTTTTCCCATCAGGAAATAACACTGTTGACGCTTAAGTAGAACGACAAACCCTTTTCAGGGAATAATAGCGTGGTAAACATAAGATTAGTAAGGGTTGTTTATCTAACAAACGTGAAAATATTAGCAAATCCGTTAGATGTGTGCTGCTTTGTTGAAAAACGTAAAATAACTCGCTTGCACAACGCATGCTGTAATTTTGAGCTTCAAATAAAGGTCAGTTTAAAACTTTTAAATAATCTTATTAATACAAAATTGGTTTCTTTGCTTTATGTCACCCCAAGGCATTGCAAAGCAGATTTCTTTAAAGACCAAAACAGACCTTGTTTTTCTTATTAGCAAATAATTGTTGACAGTGAAGCCAAATATGAAATGCGAGCAACTCCATTTTTACTGATTAAAGGTGGGGTAAACACAGGTATAGCAAAGAATGCTTATTTCGAACTTCCGCGAGAACTGTGTCACGCTGTTTAAAATCAAGAAATTCAAATTTTAGGCGTTGCTCGTTGCTGTATTTTGGCCTTTGAAAAATATTTATAGCTTTGGGTTCACGTTTTTCGGAAGTGCTTATGCTTTCAACCCTTAGCCAAATCACAACTGTCAGGACGCTTGTGTTAGTAAGATCAGACATTCTACGAGATTTCAACTATTTGTGTATTTCAACTATTTGTGTATTAAGGCTCAACTTGATCGGGTTGACCTAATGCCAGCACAGCCAATTGAATTTTGAATTATTGAATTTTTAAAGTGTCCATAACTGTTAACGCCTAACAACGAAACCGTCAAAGTTGCCACACCTCGAAATAACCGAGTTTAGTCAATTCTGGTAGTACTCGGCGCGCTGAACAACGTGGTATAAGTCACTTGTGTGCATTTTGCTCAAAAACGCCCTAAAACGCGTTTAAAAAAGCCAAAAATTGGAAAATCGAAAGCATTGAAAAACCGTTGAAAGCATTGAATTGATCAAAATTGACGTAAACGTGGTTTTTGGATTTAGCCCCAATGTTCTTGATTCTTAATTCCTTACAAATTAACTGTATGTTGGTATTGATAGGCCTATTGTATATCTCAGCATTGAGCAAAAATTGAGACGTGCCTAGGATCAGAAAATCACGCTGATGGAAGGCCTTATCCACTAAAGCGCTTTTCGGATCAGACACTTTATCGTGACATCCGCTTCTGGAAAAGAAACTATGTGTTGCACATAAAAAAAGGATTTCACGACACATCCGTGACAAAAATAGAAATCAAGAAGATTGGTGCTAAAGGAGATATGGTAGATGGTACAAGAAAGAACGAGAAAAGTGAGGACTGTTAACAGCGTTAACAACCAACAAAACAAATATTCAAAAAAGCTTTTTAAGGTCTGTTTTAATCTTTTCTACAAATAAACCAAAAATTAAATCTTAAAAAAGGTTAAAACATAAGAGCTGAAAGCTTAACAGAGCTGCACTTAAAATTTGAACTGCTTGATTTCAAACGAAGCAGCACAAGTATAGCAATTTTTTTTAATTTTCGCACAGCTTCTGGGTGAGGAACAGTTACTAATCGTGTTTACTCCACCTTAATTTCTGAAAAAGAATTTGGAGATACTTACAAGGGATTGGTTCAGGTGGAGATCGAACCCGCGATGTAGAGCATATCGGGCATATCACCACAATATGCGATATTCAGCCAAAATTCAGTTTTCAAATGCGTTTCTCTCGGCTCCAAATGCGCATTAGCTGAAATTGAGCAGAACTACTACACTACCTTGTAAATGTGTACCAAATTTTAGCCAAATTCGTTGGTAGCACAAATTTTTCGTTTGCAATGTTATGTGATAATAAAACAACAAGTGCTGTTTTGGTATTTAAACAGATCCGTTTTGGAGTGCGTTAACATTATATAATGAAAGCTCTGATTTAACGACGTATTATTTAATTAAAATTTGCTTAAAAAACGGTTTTGAGTTTTTTACGTTACAACGTTACAAAACAACATTAAATAATTTTCGGAATTTACCATTTAACCTATTTTATAAGTTTTTTAACAAAACAGTTGTCATAATCTCATGTTGTTTGACAGTTAAATAATGACTTTTCAAAAAATTTGTAACTCATTTTACAACAGCCATCGTTAAAGTTAACGATATACATATATGAAACATCAGCATTTGTAGAGGTGCCAAAGAGCCACAAAGAAAATTCAGAAAACATTTAGTAACAGACTCACATCTGCATCCCGATCATAGTAAACCGCAATCGCTATCAACAGCACAAAACAAACAGTGGCAGTCAGCAACGCGCGTTCACCCTTCAACGATACACACATTCTCGAGGGAAGAACACACCTGTTGTTTACAGCCAGGAGGTTCATCCGTAAGCCCAACACAAACAACAAATCAAGATTACCTTCAGCCAAATATAGTTCAAAAACAAAAAAAAAAATACCAGCTCCCGGCGAGACTCGAACTCGCAATCTTCGGTTTAGGAGACCGACGCCTTATCCATTAGGCCACGGAAGCATATACGATTACCTTTTAGACTCGCAGTTGACCTTCAGTGAAAAGATTCAGTTTGGACATTTTAAGGCATGTTTCGACAGATTGCAATCAATTCAAGCCAAAATCAATAGATAAGGCGGTTAAGCAGCTTGTTACGCCATATCGACTTTAAACAGAGAGTTAGATGCAGAAAGATGACTAAATTTTGTTGTCGTTGGCATGCGGAAATAAGAATATGCCGCAAAAGAGCGGCTCTCTTGCAGCTGTTCCAAAACGTTGCGACCAAAAATTGTCACAAAAAAGATCACAACGAGCAATTGAACTCACCAAAGTATGTAAAGAACTGCCTAAGTGCAAAGGGAGACCTCTGACGCGATTGTATAAAGAAGACCAAACAGGCTCTCTTATCATACAGACCAGAACTAGTTCTCCTTTGTTTCTGCCCGCCTCCTTGTATGAATTCAGGCTTTCCGTGTCAACCTGACCACAAATTCAGGCTTTTATTTTTGCAAAAATGTGCCACGGATGCACCCAAAAATATTATTAAACTTACTCAAAGACTCTTTCTTCAAAAGTACAGGGTGCTCCATAAACTGTTTCGCGTACAATCACGTTATGCAGATCTATTCAAGCAAGCCCGTTTTTCAATCATTTGAAAGTTTGGAAAATTCTAAACCAGAGTCAATCGTAACCATTTAAATTAATTTTGCTTAGCAGCATTTTCAACGTCTTATTTCTTACAAAATTCTTGGAAATTGCCGCCACTGGATCACTATAAGTCGAAAAGTCGAACGTCCAAGAATGATAACGCAGTATAAACTATTCTAAGTAGCATATTAGTTTATTTCACTATAATCCAAACTTTTGCCCTTCGCCAAATATATAAATTCTATTAGTTTTTTTACTTTGCAATTTCAACAAAGAATCCTGTCAACTTCACGGTGCACGAGGTTGTATAATCTTCCGAGGCAACTTTTATGTTTCTTAAATAAACATAGCAAATT
Source organism: Steinernema carpocapsae (assembly GCA_000757645.3). Classification (NCBI taxonomy): domain Eukaryota; kingdom Metazoa; phylum Nematoda; class Chromadorea; order Rhabditida; family Steinernematidae; genus Steinernema; species Steinernema carpocapsae. The sequence goes on from CM016762.1 coordinate 1,061,713, forward strand.
ATTTTACAACTCTGAAAACACAAATGCTTCGGAGATCGTTAACGTGTTTAGTGTCCATCGTGGGAGTGCCTGAAACAGACAGTATAACATGCTTACATGACTGAAAGAGATCTTACCCCTGAACAAAGTGCTCGTTAATCTGGAGACCGGCTATGACAAGGAACCCGGCAATGATCGCATACAACTGCTTCAGGTTCGAGTAGTCGTTAGCACGTTCCTGAGCCAACACTTCAAAGAACGTCACGTAAATGAAGGTTCCAGCGGCCATTCCTTCTAGGACGACAATCGTCGCTTCTCTGGGCACCTCGTTGATGTTCATGTTTCGGATCAGCACGCCGATCATGGACCCAACTGGAGTCATCAGAGCGTAGATGGTCACGGTAACAAGGACAATTCTGAACCTTTGAGAGTTTGACCGGCTAATCTGCAATCCAACGCTAAAGGCTTCCACGCCTTTGTGAATCATTAGCGAAATGAACAAGGTCATGATGCCGGTGCTGTTGTCTTGAACTCCAAGAGCGAATCCTTCAAGAATTGAGTGGAACGACATGGCCACGGCAAAGGTGATCGACTTGAGAAGGCCACCTTCGTTGGATGATGTACCCGACATGTAGTTGACAGTCTCGTCCATCACTTTTCTAAAAGAACACGGTTTAAAAATCGAGTTTAAATACAAAACCGAATCAAACAAGCCTTTGAGAATTAAGGTTTAGAGATTTTGTCATTATATGTGCCACGTTTAAAGTAATGTGCGATTCCTAGACTTTTGACAGTCTTTACAAATTTTAGGAGACCAACAAATTATTCGTTAGGCGACATAAGCTCAATAAATGAATTCTTCTTTCTAACTATTTTCAAGTAAAATTTAGGGTGAGAAAAAATTACAATCACGTATAAAGATTTTTATTGCTCGATATCGGCCTTATTTGACTAAATACACATCTGCAGCAGATATCGATATAAGGTTAAAATAAGTTTTAAACTAACTTTTTGTGAGATAGACCATTTTAGGATATTTTACGTTACATATTTTGAGTCAACTTATAGCAAAATTCATGTAATCTAACAAATAAGAAACATTATTCTTAAAAAACTAAAAAAAGCAGAAAGGAAAAAAATACGAGCTTTCAGCGAGACTCGAACTTGCAATCGTTGGTTTGGACGATCAAAGCCTTATCCTTTGAAACATGCTAGCAACCAAGTTACAATTTCATAATATAGACTTGCATTTGACGTATCATTTATTTAGTTGTGACAATCCAACATGACTCGAAAAACCGTTAAACGTCTAGTAAATGCTGTGTACAATTCACAAAAACAAAGTGTCTAGGTTTTTTTGCGGCTCTGTGACTAAAACTTTTGATTTAATGCGCGCACCGGTTCATTAAAAATCAACGCGTAAAAAGCTTCATTTTTGATTTGTAACATTATGCTTAAATTATTGGACATGTACTGTACTCAATGCTTTAATTAACCTCACTCACTCGTTTCATTTTGCACTTTCATGATCGCTCATCGACCGCGACTTATCATTCCTGCGATGACAAACATGGACCTTCTAGTTTATGCCAGCATTCCTGTCCCTTTTTTCATTTGACGCATGCAATTCCTTGACCCGCTTTTCTTCATCCCATAAGCTGGGTTTTAAAGTATTTTGACTGATATCATCACATTCAACGTGATTCAACGTTTTTAGCTGTATAAATAAAAGCTAATCTTAATCTTACTCATGCGTCTGGACAGCCATGTAAGTGTCGGTGGAGTCCTGGTGGTTCGTTGGAGGATTATGCGGCTTGAACGGCTCTGATTCGGCGCCACTGAAATATAACAGGTTTGAACCATCATCATCTTCTTAAAGTCTTATCTCATCACAACACGGGTAGACTGCTTTCACTGTGATTTGACAACAATAATACGGACCGATCGATATGGAGATGAAAGCGTAAATTTTGAAAAGAGGTAGGAGAAGCGGGTAATTTTGCATATGTATGACGTTCTCAATGGCTTAAAGCGACAAAAAAATCTTAGTAACTAGAAAAACGGTCGAATTTTTTTACACCGACAATCCGACAATAAATCTTTTTTATTAATTTTATAAAGCTTTATAAATGCATTAATAAAAACGTCAATTTGTCGTGATATGCAGCTTAAACAGAGTTTAGAGCATGTCAAAACATGGTATTAGTTGCGATAGCTTTTGGAAAGGGTGTGTTTTGACCATAGAAAAACGGAAATAAGTTTAAAAAATCCACAAAATTAAAATAATTTTTAAAGTGAATTGCTAAAATTTTACTTTTTGAAGTACAGAACTTTTTTAAACACTGTTTGATATAGAAACTATAACTTGCCACTCAAGCTCTTTGCCATCCAAACGTTGACGCCCATTCTCCTTGTGTTCAATGATGGCACCATGGGAATGCTGATGACCATCGCGAAAATCCGCAAGGTGATCTCTTCCAAAGCATAAACCAAAAAGAATCCAAAACAAGCGAAAAATTCTGGGAATGGGTAAGTTGTATGCCAACCGGCTGTTTTCAGCAAAGTTTGGAAATTAGACCTGAAACAGAAAAATAGCTTTTAAAAAGCAGGAAAAACATTTAGAAAATTGTGAACCACTGTCACAGTTTGAAACTTCAGAAAAAGATTCAAGTTATCAAATTATAACTTACTTAACATGAGGAATGATGTCCAAAAAACAGGTTCCCAAAAAGACACCTCCAGCAAAGCAAGACAACAGAGTCAAGATGTTTTTGGCCTTGTCGCCCTTCTCCTTCTTAGAAATAACCCTGAGAACCTGAAAAAACGACTAGAACACCAATGAAAACTTCAGACGTACCTTAAATGGCAACAACCCAGCCACAGTTGTGGTCAAGAACATCGCCACGGCGAGACATATTTGGAGCACTATAGAATTCATCGCCAAAACACACACAGCGACGAACAGTGATGGACGAAGACCGAGAGAGGAGCTTACGACCGGTGGAGCGGGTGAGTGAGATGGACCGTCGATTGAGCGACGGCGCGAGTAGCTCTGCACTATATTACCGATGGTAGGGCCGCAACACGACCCAAAAATGCTCTCTTATCAGATGATTTTCAATTTGTGCGCACATGCTGCGTGTCCGCAGTGCCCTCTTAGATGGGGTGACATCACTAATGAGTGGGTAAAAACAAAGGTATAACATCATCAGATGTTTGCCTTTGTCTTGAGTAAAAAGAAAAAAGCAAACAGGAAGTTCAGACGGGATTTGATTCTAATAAAAGGACACAAGTAACCGGAATATTAATTTTCAGCGAAAAGACAAACTGTAAATGTATTTGTAGTCAGTAGGCAAAAGTGCTAATGCTAACCTAAGAAAATAACACCTAAATCGGTCAAACCAACCAAAAGCCTCTAATGCTATTTCAAAGAACATTTAAGAGTAAAAATACTGTAAAAAGTTAGTGTTTTAATTAGTCGAATAGTCATAATCCCTCCCCTCTATAACAATAGAGAACTGTTTCTGGTTCCATCCGCCAAAATTTTTAAGCGGAGACAACGCACAAAACGAAAGCCATCACCGAGAATCGAACCCGTGACCGTCAGTGCGGTCGTCCGCGACACTAGCCGCTGTATCATGCACACACTAATCATAAAGTTGCTCAAGTAGCCTACATCATAAATGAAATCAGCTTTTTAACACGTGAAAAGAAAGCATACGAGCCAATTCAATCGTTAAGTGTAATATTCATGCGCATACAACCTGTTAGCTAAAAATCTAGCACACAAACAGTATGCGTCCACGCCATATTTTAAAAATTAAGCTTGAGCAGCTTGCCCATTCACGTCATATCCAATCCAAAACGATTCCTTTAAAAGGAATCGCTTTCTTAGTATCCCCGTGATCACACTTTTACATGAAAGGACGTTTCTGGAAGTATCGATTATGAGCATGTCTCTCTTGTGAAGTTATTTCTGATAAGCGACTACAGTGAAGTGCATGAAAGCAGCGACTCCATTATGACTTAATTCTTATTTTGACTAATGAATCAATATTAATTGGAAGCTTTTTTGAAAAGAAACCGAAACTATAAAAAATAATTCAAAATTTTGAATTGTTTTGGGCTTGTCATCGACTCGAAAAACATATCATTTGACCGTCAACTTTAAAGCAAGAAAATCAAAACTACTCTTAAACTGCTTTCACACTAACACCGTAGTTCTGCTCATTTATCATATCACATCACCTTGTTTTAGACCGTTTTTTCCAACCCGATTTTATTGAAGCTTAACTTTTTTTAACATTGTTTATTAGAAAGAAACGAAAAACCGTCAAGGTTCATTATAAATGAGTCAAGCGAGACCAAAAAAGATGTCCAGGGCCGTTGGTTGGTCGATGCTACAAATTGGGTAGTCGTTGAGTAGTTGTTCAGCGGACGAAGAGTTCAGAAACATGACGTTAAAGATTTTTCTGAGGTTGTAATTTTTCGGTTAGCCTATGGGATGAAAGTTTTAACTCCAGCTCACGAGCCCTGGAGATCCTAAAAGTTATGTCAAATATATGTCTAAAATATAGCGCAGATAAAAACTTACTTGAAGCGTGGGATAATGAAGGGACCGTGGGCCCGGAAGAAAGGTTGACAACTGCTCTTCACGTTTTCTGCAAAACACTGAGGTTCCTTACTGAATAGATGAGCTTTCTTAGATGCAACACAGTCCATAGTTGGAGAATACGCGAAAAGTCTGAAATGGGAATCAGCTGTTAGGCTTTAAGTCAATGCAATGAAACTCGAGGGTTGTCAGTCAGGCATTAAAAGTACCGCATTCAAAAAACAAATAATGGAAGCTAACAAACGGCCCAAAACCTACAGCAGAAGCCCATGAGGTTTACCGTAATCTTCTTGCAGAAATCAACGCCTCTGAGAGGCCAAAGCGTTCTCGCAAATCAAAGACCGTGAGAAAACTTGTTGTTCCTTGGCTTGAGAAACAATCAGCAACCTACCTGATTCTGCAGTTTCTTAGTAATCAGAGTTTGCGACCAACCATCTATCTCAAGACTAAAAATCCAATTACGGTGTGGGAATAAAGCCTAAGGGTTATCTTCCATGGCTTGCAGATTCTAGGCTTCAAAACGAGAACACACCTCAGTGATGATCAGAACTACACCAAACGCGGGCAGTTTGGCCAGGTGAGTCAACAAATGCTGTTACAGATGGATTTAACAACCTAAAATTGGTGGAAGAGTAAACTAGAAAGAACAAGACCTAAAATCACACAACATGAGCACATCTTAAAATGCAGGTTGGTGGAATGTTTTACTATACGAAAGCCAAAAACAGAAAAGTACAAATAGCACTGTTGCAAATCCTTCGGTTACTGCTTCCAAGAAGCTCATCCGGACCAGCGCAATCTAAGATTTATTACTTTATGATCGCTCAGGTGATGAAGTCAATTAACGCACCTATGCCGTTTTAGTTCATTGCAAAAACGACATTTCGCCAATATTTTGATATTTTTGCTTTTATTTGCCTAACACTGCGTTCAAACTCAAGGAGACGTCGCCGAGGTTAACAATGGCCTATCGCCGGCAACAGCTACGAGTTTGAATACCCTCCGGCGACAAGTCCGTCAACCGTCGCCCGGCGACACCATTTGTAAGAAAAAAGCTGTCGCCGATCTTTTCAAAACCGATTTGAAACGTTTGGCGACGACCTCGGCGACGCGTGTGGGATAGGTTAATTTTTGGCTAGTGTAGGGGTTTATGAAGCGATTTTGACGGGTTTTTGGACCATTTTGCAGCTTCAGTCATGATTTCTCATGGTTTTGAAGTTTTTGGAAGTTTTTCACGTAATTTTGCACCGTTCTACATAATGTTTTTGCTTTCGCTAAGTCCAATGAGTCGAGAACGTCAAAAGTATCAAATTCAATGAAATCAACCAGAATTGGAAAGGTGTCGCTGGATGGTGTCGCTCACGATGTTGCCGAGGGCTGTTCACGCTTGTCCCTGTCGCCGTAGTTGTCGCTGTCGCGCATGAGTTTGAACGCGGAAATAAACACCTGGCAGACCCTCTTTGCATGAACATCCGTTGTAGCTAGAAGAGCCCAACCATATTTTCGTTTTTAGCAACATTTAGTCAAATATTTTGTGTTTAAAAACAAATGACCTTTTTTTACTAACATCAAACACGTTCAATGTTTGAAAGACCCTAAAAGTGAAAGAAAACATTCTCCAAAAACCTATATTTTTATTGTTTAAAAGTTTGTTCAAAACTGGTGAAAGGAACGACCATCACAGAAACGATTGAACCACCAGGCCGTAATTAAGATTTCCCAGAAGATTTTGTATTGAACCATATATTAGCACTTATAAAATGAGTATAGTCAACCAAATAACGTGTCCAAGTTTGTGTCGAGTTTTGTGTTCTTAGCTCATTGTAACTCGCGCTTCGCCATATCACGCTTCTCCATCTCTTTCAGACGTTGTCGGTACGCCTCCACGGTTCGCCAAAACTCCATCGTTGCTGCCCATGCGTCACACATTTCCGGGCACCAGTATCCACAATTAGGTTACATAGTTTCTAGCAAAAATTTCAACGTCAACTTACGTGAAATACGGATTGCGAAAGGGGCCATGAGCCCTGAAGGGTGGCACCGGCGTTTGGGGAGAGGCCGGCTTCTGTGGTTGATTCTTAGTCTCAACCTTTGAAGCGCTTTGATAAGCTGTACGGTACATGTTCTACGAGTATCTGAAAATCGGCTTATCTGTTGAACTTAAAACTCAGTGGACTACGCATGAAACGCGACAGAAAACCCGCTAAAACAAACAGAGCGTTAAGTGACTAAAAACCGACTTTGAATTCACGCAATTTTGTCTGTTGGCACAAGGAGGGTTGGCATTTCAACGCACTATAAAAGATATACTATAGCCTCAAATTCAAGAAATCGGCTACAAATTAAGCGAGCAAAAGTTAGAAGACCAAACAACTGTTCTGCCCTAAGGGCATCTGATGACGGATGCTTGACGCTTAGAAGCCACTGTCTCATGTGGTTTACTTACGCAGGCAGCCACTGTTCCCGCAGGCGTGCAAAACAAAATCAGCAACCCACCTGATTCTGCAAAGTTTCAGAGAAATCAAACACCTATCTCATGGCTGAAATTCTAATCAAGATGTGAGAAAAAGCCTAAGGAGTGTTCTCGATGGCGAATTCTTGGCAGCAAAACAAAAACGCGCCTCAGGGATGATCAGAACTACACCAAACACCGTGGGAAGATTGGCCAGGTGAGTTAGCAAATTCAGTTCCAATATTTTGCCCAATGGGTATTACCTGAGGCTACAAAAATTTACGCCTTGGAGCCAATCAAGGACTTTGAAAAAGTCGGAAAACGAAGGAAGCATTAAATGAGAAATGACACATGCTAGACTTTTTATTACGTGTTCATTCAATTGAACTGATTCTTGGTTTTTGCTGACGTATATGGTAGCTGCGGTTCGACCAGCGCTCAAATGGCCGCCATGCTCTTTTGAGTATTCACCACAGAATTGATTTGACGCCGCGCCTCGAGGCTATTAGACGAAACTTGTTGACACTGACGCTCCGTAAATGTGCGTCAGTTTTGGTTTTGTAAACAGGAAGACATAACATGCCTTTTCCCTAAATTTTCCTGAACAAACTTTGTTGCAGCTATAAACAAATTTTTTATCAACATCAAACACGTTAATTTTAAAGAACACAACAAGGATTGCACAAGTAACCAAAATGAATTTTCGGAAGTGAACGGTGCTTTTTTGCTCTTGCGCTCAGAGGTGAGTCTCCGGCTGTTCCTGAGTAGGTGGAAAGGCCACAACTGGAGTGGAATTTCGCCGAGGCTATAATAGCCATTTTGAAATGTTGTTCACTACAGCTTACCTGAAGGTCTGCACCACGTTAGAAACACAAAACAGTTCCTTAAAATAAGCGCACAGTTCAAGGAGCTCCGTCTCCTGGAATCGAATCGGGCTCGGCGTCGGAGCGGGGGTAATCGACCAGCAACATTGAATACTGCGTTTTCGGGAGTAACGGTAATACTTGTCATCTCTGAAACACGTTTCAAAATGTAGGAATAGACAAACAACATGTGAATACTTTTTGAACCTTTATTATGAATATACACGCTGCTATAAGTACTCAAAGTGACAAGGGTCACCTATTTTAAAACATAACCTTTCAAAGAGTAATAAGAACCAATTAAGAACCAGAAAGGCGAAAAGTCACGTAACACAGCTGGACAAAGACAGTTGACGTTCAAGCACGCTACAAAGTAAGTATATTTAGCACCATTTTCAGGAGAGGACTACAGAGTGAGATCTGAAAAGTTCAGAATTCGGGAAAAAGATGCTTATACCTTAGCATACCCTCATCTTTAAGAAACGTGATTGTGATGCTTTCTATAGAAGGTTATGGTAGCAGCAACTCTACCGTCGGCGCTTAAATGGGAGTCCACTCGGTCACCTCGCCGCAAAGTTATGGACTAACGTCAACGTCCCGCCGATGAACGACAGTATCTTCAGTCGCGTTTTCTTGGTTGCATTTTTAAAACAGTTGGGAGAAATAAACCAGTTTGGTCTTCCTTTAAGAAAGGTTTTGCTTAAATTGAATTTTTTAGAGTTATTTATAACTTTGAAAGATTAGTAAGTCCAATGTGTAGTTCTTGTGTCCACATTTGTGCTGAAGGAGAACTTTGAAACTCCAAATTGAATGATTAAAAGTTAACTTGTAAACAAAGTCTCTCGGGTTGTAAATGACCAAAGGCCACTCAGTCAAAAAGGTTTCGCGCTTGCGTCATAGCCAGCTACATAAACACTAACATGATCTTAGACTAGTGTGCTTGATCGTTATATCTAAGAGACAACAAGAATTCACATATCACAAGATCGTCTTGGCTGATTAGGAGCAAAGGATGACAATCTTGATTTTGAGGATTGGACGAGAAAACTGCCACTCAATCATTCAGCAACTCTTGGACAGGCTGGTAATATACCAGCATTTCTTCATCCCTGAAATTGTGGCTGTCAATGTGCACACTAAAATTAATGGTTTCTTACTGTTGCAAAGCGTAGTCGCTAAAGAAGCGGTTTAGAAATGGAAGTGTCCTAAAGAACCTTCGGACTCCAGTAGCCCATTCTATACATCTATCATACATATTCCAGACGCTTGCCGCAATGCGGAAGAGAATAGGATCTGGGACAACAGCTGGCGCCTGAGACGATTGAGTCGTAACCTACAAAGAATCTCGAATTTCATTTGTAGTATGGATGTATAACTGAACCTTTCGTTGCGCAAGAATCTTAGGTAAGACAGATACATGGGTCATAGGTCGAAAGAGGAACACATATTCCGGCGGAGAAAGAGACGGGAGTGGAGCTTAAAATAGGTTGAAGCTTGTGCTCCGAAGTGTCATAATCTTACGTTAGCAAGCTGTTCATCAGCAACTGCTGGATCGGAATTGAAAGGACGAGCGTAGAAGACGACCTCTGCATCATTCTTAACTTCGTCTGAAGTGGAAGCGTTTGACTGCGTGGGACGCGATTCAGTTTGAAGCTTGCTATGGCTGACCATTTTAGACCTGCAACATAATTTGTTAAGACTATCAAGGCTCTGAGTAAAGGTGCTTTGGGATTAAATTGTTTGTAGATGCTACTGACGACTATATTTTAAGACTCAAAAATCAAGCATCCAATAAAAGACCGGAATCAATTCAACTGCTTCCAACGTTGACATCAAACGGCTAACAAAGTCACGCAGTATTGCTAGACAAAGAAGGCTGAGCACACTGCAAAACATGCATATTACGTTCCCGTTTTCCGCTCGTTTCAGCAAAACATGGGCGAACATCTGTAGTCGTTATTCAACAAACATAAGAAACACATAGATATATTATCAGCGTCACAGAGACGTTTTGAAAGGTGTAAAAAGTAACCAAAGAACATTTTTTATTAACAGATTTCCAGTTTAAACCATTACAAGAGAGCAAGGAATAGACAATTCCAGCCGGTGTAGATCTTTAAAGCGGCCTCGGTGCATGTTTTCCTAGTACCGTGTAGGCTTTTCCGCGTGGTAGGCGACTGTCTGAGTCTGGTTGACCCTGTAAGAACATTTATAAAATGCGGTAATCATCAATGACAACTTACTGATGCGCGATGCAGCCACAGCAGCCGCAGACACAGCATCCACAACAACATTTGGTCCAGAGTGCCGTGAACCGCTGCCACAACGTGGGCCGCGGTGCAGGAAGGAAGGGACGAACAGGGGGAAGCCTGTGGGGAGGACGCTGGGGAGGACGGACGGAAATGCGTTGCGGCTGACGCGTACAACAGCCCATTACGTCAACTCTGAAATTCAGGTTGGCTAAGCAAAACAGAACAATAGAGATATCACCAGCGTCAACAACGCATAGTTGCAAAGATTACAATAAACCAAATATCATATTTATTAAACGAGGTATAAATGCAGCCTGAAGAATCACGGATCAGCGGTGTCTCGTCCAAAGTCATTGCCTGAGGTTAGGAAGAAGCCCTTGCGTTTTTAGAACGTGATAGAGGATCTCGTTCTTCTTGGGAGCCCAAGTTCTGAAAACCAGTCTGCGAGCTGGAAGTCGGTTTTAATACTTACTGATACTCCTGGTGAGTCAGTGCATAGCATGGAAAGCCACTTGAAGAGATGTCCTCAAAGAGACTCTCTAACGGTAATGTAGGAATATCGGATGGAAGTCTCTTCTTCTTGACCCTGTGGTCGGGAACTCTAAAACAGTCCTGTTTTAAGAGCGTTTTTGAAATATTCGGCTCACATTACATTAGATTTGAGTGATTCCGTAGACGGTTCCAATTTTTGTCTATAGGCGAAGATGGACGATTTCTTAGTTTAGCAAGATGAGTTACGCTAAAAATAAAAAAAAACGTAGTCAATAGGACGCTAATTCCAAACCCACTGAACGTATGGGCTCTTCAACGGGCGTGGAGGAGTGATGACTGCAGTTCTTGGGGTTTTCGGAGCGTTGACTCTAAAGACAGCAGATTTTGAATTAGCTTTTGTTAAATATACTCCTTACCCAAAATCCTGATTGATGATTCCTCGGATAAGATCAGCGATCGGATTAGGAGGTAAATCTTGGTCATTAAGTTCTTTCAGAAATGCTGTAGTTTTGGTCGTGGAAACCCTAAAAACAGTTGACTTTTAGTGTATTTTATAGGGCGAAACTCACTCAACTTTCAAAGTCATTAACGAGTTGGTTGACTTCGTCGGAGTGCTAGGAGCGGGTCTCTTTATCTGATCACTGAACGCCCTAAAATTCAGCAAAATTTTGCAAACTGATTTCAGCACCTGCAAAAACCTCCAGAAATAAGCGCTATCTGTCCTGGATCGGAAAAACAGTGACTGTGTTACTTTAAGGCGCTGTAGCTAAAAAGCTACCGCGTCAAATTCAACGTCTGAGAAGTTTATTGTAATGATTCGTAAAATTTTCAAAAAGACTTTGAAAACACAAAAAATTGTCGTGATTAGTCATGCCTCCACGAATAATGTCGAAATGTGTCGTAGGAGGTCCAATATACTGAAAGGCAAAGTCACGGTAAGGCCAGAAAAAAGCCAGCAAGACGTGTCTTAAACCATTCAAACACGTTCAAAAAAATAATTGAAAAAACACAGTATTGAAAACGTTTTTAAACACGACAACAACTATGAAAAATTAATTCACTAAGGTGAACAAGAACAGCTAACCAAAGAAATTTGACAAACAACCCCCGAAGTGTATTCTGAGACACGCAACTCCACAATCTGGAACTAGGAACATGACCGCTTTGTCATAGCTGCAACGAGTTTCAAAAAAAAGATCGAACAAGTTAGCCGAGGGGTGCTCAGGTGAATTAAAGGAAACGGACCTCGCTGGTGCTGACGTTTAGCGTAAGACTGAAACCTCAGCCAAAAATGTTGCAATTTATCGATGAACGGTGAACGTTTGAAATAGTTTATGAGCCCATTAAGGCAGCTGATTTTTTATTTTGCATGGAAAAAGGTATTTTTAGTTTTTCAAAAACGCAAGTGCTCAGTCATTGCATCCGGATGGTGGACCTTCTTAACCCATAGTATTGACGACAGCAATCCTGCGGTCTTAAACATTGTTTCACGCCCTTCAAGTTAAGTTGACAACCAGGAAAGTTATCATTCGCGTGGAGGCGCAAGTAAAGCAGTGACCATAACCAATCTTAAAAAAGCGAAATTGGCAAGCTAATTTCTGAAGTCATTGTCATCAACGTTTTCGGGTCATTCAAACAACTCACACCCTAAGGGGGTCGTTCACCCTAAGAACGTTGCAAGCTTGAAGCGTGCGCTCAATATACCAAATAATGGAAGCAACTCCACAAAAACAATTTTGAACATGCTTGCTGTTTAGTCTGAAAATAATAAGAAACGGGTCGAAAACCTACGATAAACTACACAATCCTAGTCAGACACTCAAGAAGTCAGCATTCTAGTCTTAGTTAACCAGGAACAAGGCAAACGTTTCTGCGCAACATACCTTCAGCCCAGAACGTTTCCGCAACCCTATGACAACCATGCGTGAGGAACGAAAGAAGTAAACGGCTTTGCACATATAGTTCCCACGTTTTCAATTATAACAAAGCTCAAAATAGAAAAGATTGAATAGGATTGTTTCAAAGAAACTTGGTTTTCGCTTCAAGATGGAAATTTCCTAGAGCCTCAAACGTGTGACAAGGAAAGAAGAACGCACAACTCAATTCGAATTCCGCAATTTGTCGCTTTAATCACGTTAGGATCGTGCCAGGTTATAACGTCTATTAACGTAGCTACGCTTATGTTACCTTGATTTTATGGCAAACGGATTTAGAGCATACGTAAATGACACCTTAAAAACGACCAAAAAGCAGTTTAGGTTTTAAAAATAACGTTTTTAGTCCACATTTCAATTTACTGTTAAAAACGGGTCCTGTAAATTGAAACTTTGGTATCTTTACATAAATTGTTTGGCATATTTTGCTTTTTTAATCAGGATAATGTGCCAGTACTCTATACTATTCAGCAGGAATGCGCCATTCTAGAAACACCTGGCGGATCCATGTCACTTAAGACATAATTGCAGCTAGCTGTGAGGCATGCTGGCGAGGCACATGGGGGTCTACCTTATAAATCAATCTAGTTTCAGTTTCAACTTTGAAGTTGAAAATCAAGGAAAAACGCGCAATTGGGACAATCGCCAAAACGTCTGACCACTTATGGTAGAAGCGGCGCGACCATTTCCGTCAAACGTGTAAATGTTTTTTGCGTTTCAAACGAGATTGCCGCGGCGCCCTCAAAGCTAGTCTCAGGCGGACGTCATAGCTCCGCCGCTCTGTGGATACACAGTTCTTCCAGCCACGTCCCTAAGGAACTGAGTCAGTAAAGACATTTGAAGTTGATAGGAGCAGCTGTCTGTTTGAGCATTTCACTTCATTTTAGACACAGTCAAAGCTTTTGTGAAAGGTTTTGTAGTTGTAGCCGATCCTCTCCGAAGTTGTACGGTCAAGATAAGAAAACGTTTCTCATAAACGCTGTTTTGCGCACACATGCGCTTACGTTTAATGTTTGCCAAAGGCATTTTTGACCCATTTGTGGCACTTATGCAAACACGGAATGCGGGAGACGATTTGAGGTTAGAACAGAAGCTGTGAAACGTCTCTTTTCCGAAAGACGATCTGTGGCTTCTTCAAAAAGCAAAAAGAGAAATGTTGACGTGATTGGAGTCCGTAGGAGAGACTGAAACGATTCTGAGCTCAAAAAAGTTTGTGCAGCACCATTGTGACTTAGTTTGAGTTGCAGGCGTTTCTGATAGAAATTCCGACCGTACCACACTTTTTCAAAGTTTGAAATGACAATTTTGTCTACAGAAGTGAGCAACTATCAACACTAGCAACTGCTACTGCCCTCCGACTTCATTTTGACCGAGACCGAAGCGGTCGTTTTCGAAGTTCCAACCGGTCCCTTTGGAATCGATCGGTCAAAATGGAAAACGGCGGAAAGAGGAACATACAGGGTGGTCCGAAAAAAAGGAGCTAGACCAGACAGCCGGAGCGCCTGTCTGAAAAAGTCATTTGCAGCGACGATTCCGACCGTTTCTTTCGACAATTCCGACCGGTTCATCGCTAAGCGCGCGCTGCAAATGACTTTTCCAGACAGGCGCTCCAGCTGTCTGGTCTAGCTCACCCTAACCGGTACAGGGAGAAAAACACCCGCGGAGAAAAAAACCAGCATAAGCAATGCATTTTCATTTACATATTGGCATTTTTATCATGAGCGCCGAAGGCGCGACATACAGCGGAACCCAACTTTAGAACACGCGAGGTAGCAGGCTCGAGGCTACCTCTTTCAAACAGCGGGGATAGTAGGCTGGGGCTGGCCTCCTGGAGCATCTTAGGCTTAGGCTTGGACAAGTTTCAATATGGTTTTTGCGGCGAAGCCGCCTGGCACCGGGGATAGTAGGCTCGTTGCAAACGGCGGGGATAGTAAACTAGCCTCCTGGAGTATCTTAGCCATGTTTCCCGGAAGTGCCCGTCCCGGAAGTGTCATATGATCGAAAGCGTTTATCGACGCCGGAGGCATTGTTTTTAGGCCGCTAGCAAGGTAAGCATTGCTTATGCGGGTTTTTTTCTCCGCGGGTTTTTTTGGGACACAATCCGTCTAACTACCCACATCGACGCAGCAGAAGACATGAATACGCTCTCCAGAAGCAAGTAAAACCTGCAGGAGAGCGTAATGTTCCACTCCTCGCACCGAATTGAAGCCGGGACACTCAACGTGCGCAGAATGGCCACACTCGGAGAACAGAAACCCGCTCGGATTGGTGTAATAAGAGTGTGTGACTTCATGTAAAATGTTGATTTCACAATATAAATTCGTAAATTTGTGAATTCACCCTGTACAGGGTAGGCGGGAGAAACACCTCCCTCTGGCTAGACAGAACCGCTTCATTTCTGTAAGAACGCGAGACTGAAGACCGGTCGGTTTCACGTCATTTGGTAGCGAAACCGACCAGTTCTTCCTCGTTGGAAATTATTCCATTTTGTCTGGACAGCGCTTTGCCTGGTCTATCTGGTCAAAGAAGGTGTTTTTTTGCCCACCCTTTACACACCAACATTAGATATTATTATATGAGTAGATAAAGTGCATTTTTCACTTGTGTTTTTCGATACTTTTACGGTCTAACTTCGTAGCAGATATATTTTTCTAACTTTTGATTAAGACCGTTTTTTATGTTTTGTTTAAAAGCACAGTTTATTCCAATGTGTGACCGAAGCGTGCTAGACTTGTGTCTCTGAATCGCTCCGCACATGACTTCTTGGTAGCGATTGCGTAGAATATCTTATCTTGTGATGGACAAGCTCAGAAGTAACGAGTGGTGCGCTAAGCCTCGTACCCTGTTTTTCCCCGACGGTTGGGCTCCTGTCCAAGAAATCAGCCCTGGCCACTGATCGTTCTGTTTTGCACTGTGTGCTTTGATAAGATAAAAGCTCAAAACTTGCATTTGACCTAACCTTGCGTCGCTTGACGTCCACATGTTTTGGGGTTGGACCTTGGACCTTAGGTCATATGGGACAGAATCGAGACCGAGCCCGCCTCTTCCCTGGGCTTTTAAGGTGGCTCGGTCAAGCTTTCATCATCATTGTGCTCTTGTGCTGTGTTACTCTCTCTTCTGGGCCAGTCTCAAGAAACGAGAATATTACGGTAATGAAAAGAAAACGTATTTTCGCACTTGTCTCAAATCATTTGCCTCTTTGCGGTTTGCTGGTAACGCAAGGTTTTACATGTAATTTTAAAGTGAAGCTCTGCATTTTCGGCAGATCGCGGAGGGGCACTTATTACCGTTTACCGACCAATTTTTAACAAACTCATATTTTTAAAATTTAATGTCAGCATTGCCATTTTAATGAAACTCCAATGCTGTTTCCTTCTTTTATTGTCAAAAAGCTATCAAGTAAATATGTTTTTTGGTTATGAATAAACCAGTTTTCAGCTGTTTTGTGGTTGAGCGAAATTCAACTCGGGTCAAATCTTGAAAAATTCCTAGGGTAACACAGCACAAGAGCACAATGATGGATTTATTAGCTATTTTTGTGATCAGCTGCAACCTGTCCCTGATCCAAAATTCAACCAAGTCTTTATGTAGGATTCTATTGTTAATAAATTGAGATAAACCGGTTCCCTTCTCTCGTCACTTTTCTGTTAACTGTATTTCAGTTTTATTTCGCCATTTGATCGCTGCGGTCGTTTGATCTTACAGATTCTAATCAGACTTTCAGCATTAGATTCTGTCGGCACAAATGATTGCGGTCATCAAGCCGCTGCAGTTATTTTATCCTTGGATCTACCCTCCTGTAATCGTATTTTACGAAAGTGGATACAATCTTCAGTTCTGTAAAATATGGTAGCCGGAGGTTGGAACTTAGGGTTCCAAAGGGGGAAACTTAGGAATCTCATTCCCACCGCTGTCATCTTGAAAAAGCTCTTTTGGTTATTCACATCAATCTAATTTCGGTTAGCCTAGGAGCTTGAGTTTTACGAGATATAGATAGTAAAGCTCATCCTCGCGGGTTAACCGCTGTTAAATTTTCTTGATTCCAAATTGTCTGACAAAGCTTCATTGGGTCTGACGCTAAGCCTATGATCACTCTACACTTGCGTGTCTCATATGGATTTGTTGATGAGACCGTTTCTGTGAGGCGATCTTAGTGTCATAGTGTGCTTATCCTCAGCTGACCACCTTAATTTCTGTTACCTGCTCTTGATCGGTTATTGAGTCCGAAACATTTTTTTCCTATGGGAAATTACTGGATCATTGTGGAATCAGGGCGTTAAAGTCACGTGAAGCTACCTCTTCTCATGACAATCTGAACTTTTTCGTGGTCTTTTCATAAGCTGAAATTGATTTTTATGCTTTAAAAATAGCTTCATTATTGCATGCCTGATTTAGACTTGGAAATCGGTCCTCAAAGATGCAGCTATTTTAATTGTGTAAACACACCAGACCTTGGATAAAGCCGAACTTCATTTTTTAAATATGTTTTTACCTATTTCAACCTCAAATCACATCTCATAATCCAAAACTTATGCGTTTGATTGCAGAACTTGGCCGCAATCTTAGAGCTGCTGCATTTTGAACTTTTTGTATTTTTTCGTGCAGCAAAGCCATCTTGGGGCGTCCAAACGCTTAGCAACAACTAGGAAATGTGGCTATACACGGTAACCTGATTGGAAGCTTGTAGGAAGCAGTACGTGGCTATTTTTAGATCGATTTTAGAACGCTTTTTTGGCCTATCTTGGGCTTGAAATCGGGGGCGAAATGAGGCTTTAAAGGGACACAGACATCGCATTTTTCGTCGTTTTTTGGGTGCACAGATCGCGCTCATTTCTGGGGCAGGGGGGTTTTCGAAGGCGCTGATCACGATTCTGGCGTCAGAATGGCGAGAAACGGCTTCAGGACAAAGTTAGGATAAGACAAAAAGGAGAATTTTACCAGTCGTTGAGCGGCCCCGACGCGACAATCCTGATCGAGACGCAGTCGTTTACGGTGAAGTCGGGTTTGGGTTTGCATTTCTTTCTGTCGGCGAAATCTTCGTTTTGCGCCGCAAGTTGAATTTCACGCCCCGATTTCTTGAATTTTTGGAGCTTCACGTTTTGGTCAGTGATTTTATTAGAACACGATGCTTTGTGGTTAATTTTCTTTCATTTCAGGGGCAGCGAGCTGGGCAAGCGAGGGTGAAACGTGCTGGGACTGCGGTGCGATGATTTTCTTGTGTTGAAGCATTTTAGAATTTATTGAATCCAGCCCTAGTGATCGGGTGATCGGTGAAATGAGTGTAGACGTGATTTGGATCACCTTCCGGACATAATGTATTTTCGGACACATGCTGGGATTTCGACTCTGTTGTTGCATCCCAGGACGCCGTGGGCGTACGCAGTCCAGATGTGGTAGAGTTCTTTGCGCATAGCCTTTTGGCTAGGGTTACTGGCCTCTTTGCTTACGTTCGACCTACGACTCGCGACAACATCCATACTATTACAGCTGAAATATTGTTGGCCTCTTTGAATCCTGGATCGTTGATTATGCAAGTATGCTGTCCTTTCAGCCTTTTCTGGAGACTGACTGAGGGAGGAAACGGTGTTGCTCTGTGAGCTTTCCCTGTCGCAGAAATATTCGCGAGCGAAAGATCCATTTGTAAAGCCACATTCCGGTCCGAATTGGCGTTGACATTTTGCACGCATTCCGTGTACTTATACCGTTTTATGTTCCGCGATTTCGAGCTTCATGTGGATCCACGTTATCTTCATGTTCACAGAAGCCATGGGACTTATCTGCCTGAAATCGATCGATGACAAGATTCTCACGGTGGAGCGCAAGGCGGCGCGTTTCTCTGGCACACTTGTCGAGTGTCTCCAGTACTTCGGGAAGGAGGTGAGCGAGCCAATCCCGGTTGAGAGAGCCACCGAAGAAGTCTTCCGGAAGGTGAGTCCTTTTCGTTCATTTTTCGGTTTTTTCACGACTGTTTTCCAGGTCTTCGAGTGGTGCGATTATCACAAGGACAATGACGAGGCCGCCGACGAGCTTCAGAAGGGCACAGAAGAGGGCGAGGAACCAGTCAAGCCGCGATACAATCATTCCGAGTGGGATGAGCGGTTCATGAGGGAATCCATTCTTATCGAGCTCGTCCTGGTGAGTTCTCCTTCGCCTTGTTTATCCCCTTTTGATCAGTTTTTATGCAGGTTGCCGAATATCTCGACATGAAGGAGTTCGTTACGCTTCTTGCAAAGGAGTTTGCGTAGCGGCTGAAGGGCAAAACGAAGGACGCGATCGGATCTTCGCGATCAAGAACGACTTCACCGAGGACGAGTTGGAGAAGCTGAAGAAGAACGAGTTCCTCTGGAAGTCACAGTAGGGCTTCTCGTATCTGTAATCCAGTGCATGTACATATTTGTCCGATACGTGTGATGCGTAGGTTGCGAGTGTTCTCGTTGTCCACGATAAACAATTTGTAGGACACCTTTTGATTAGTTGACATATTTCCGAAACGCGAATTGCGGCTTTTAATTTTGGCAGGAATGAAGCCAGAAATTTAGTGCCATTAATCATAAATGCACTTCGAAATTAGGGTTTTCAGGGATTAGGATGTGAGGTTCTTGAGCCTGTGATGCCTCGTTTATGAAAACCAAATTTCGGCTTTTTAGGAAGGGACGGAACGCTCAGATTATTCTCAAATTAAACCCGAAATTAGGTTTTAAATTTGGGTAATTTTACCACGTGATCACTCCGAAATTGAACAGTATTGAGGTCTCCATTTAAGGGTTGAGGTTCTATAACTGTGTCTTCAATTCTACTTGGCGCGGATTTAAATTTTATGTTTGACAGGAGACTGCCAAAAATAGAGGGTTTCAGGTAAATCTATCCCGTACCCAGCATAGTAAAGTCAGCAAGTTTTTGCACACCACGTTTATTTACGTCAAGTCAACACAAAAACCAAATCTGCTTCAAAGAGCTTCCTAGCGGCCATACTTCTTAAACTCCATTCCGTCTGGGGGCGACATTTCGACCTTCTTTTTGGACACCTCCTCCCAGTTCATGTTGAGCACGGTGCCTCCGGACTCGTAGGACTTCATCATCGCCCGCTGGGCGTCCGCGTCGCAGGACGCGTAGAGCGCCTGCATCGCCTTCGTCATCCCGGTGTCGCCGTCGTCCTTCTCGTTCTTTTCCTCCTCGATCACCTCTTTCTCCATCTTGTTCCACTTGGCCACGTCGGTCATGGGTCCAAGGCGCACCACCGGGAGTCTTGGAGAAGACGGTCCCAGTGGTCTCCCGCCAGCTTCGGCATCTGGAGCTCCACTTTCCGGGGGGTGACGTGCATAGAGAACTGCGACTTGTCGACAGGGTGGGAAAGTTGTCCGGAGAAGAATTCTCCGTCGGTGGAGAAAACCCTCAGGAAGTCGTCTTCATAAGTAACGGTCACCATTTCAGACGAGAGGCCGCGCTTGAAGATGGTCAGGGTGACCAAGGAGTTGGTTTGGAACCACTCATAGCGGGGCTTTGAGGCAGAAACCGTCATTTTGCAGGGATGGTAAAGTTATAAGATGAGAGAACCGTGTAGATCACTTGTAAAAGGCTGGTTTCTTATGGATACAATTTGATGCCTTAATTGCATCGCTTTTTACTGCAAACTAAAATACATCACTTTTTTCAGAAATGAAGCATTACTATTGCCAACAGTCAACAGTCAAGCTGTTATGTTTTTAACCCGCTAGGTTAAAGGGGAAATCTTCTGATACCAATCTTAGCAGAGAGCAAGCTGCCGAACTTTTTTTCGTATGAGAATTACTAAGCAGTCAAAAAAGCGGCCACACAATGCGCGGCGTCGGCTGCTTATGATCGTCACCTGCACACCACTCGTAAAATGAGATGTTTACGACCAAAATGTTAATTGAGTAATGTGAGAAGTAATGTCCAAAAAGATGGTCAATGTGTTGCCTCCGGATCGGACAGAGCATAAGAAGCACTGGAAACAATTTAGCAATTTTTGTAATTTTGGTTAGTTTTAATTCACCTTGTTCAATCAAGCCTTCACTTTGGTTTTCATTTTGAGATTGTGTTGTTACATCTGAGGTAGAGGAAAGTTTGCACTTTGTCCATTTTCCCAAGGCAACGTCGCAAATCGGAAGCGCTTGCAAAAGCTTTCAGACATTGGCGACGGAGAATGCGACGGAAATCAAAAGGCGCGGCGATAAACCTGCAGACGGATTTGCAGCCCCGAGTGGAATGCGCAGCGTCTGCAAACCTCGTGACCGATCGGGAAATCGTCGGAAGGAGAACTTGCACTTTGGAATCGATAGAGTAGGAAACGTTTTCAATCGAAGAAGGCTATCGCAATTGAAATTTGTGTTTGGCTCCAAATAGCCTTCAAACGTAAATCCGTCTTCATATGTATCAAAGTTTATTAAAGCGTCGAATTGACGTTACAAAAAAACGCCGATGCAAATTCATTCAGACCTTTAAAACATGAAAACACACTCAATAGCTTTAGTTGTATGGATTCAGATTTAGATAGTTCAACCTTATAATTCGCGGCAAATTAACACCAAGTAAGAAGCTCCGTAGCTATCATAGATCACGAGAATCGATGCGACCAAAAATAAAGGTATGAGCGCCCCCGGAATTGAAACTCAAACCCGCAACATTCAAATCAAATAAATTATTTAAAACAATTTTTGGCTTTTAAAGTTTAAATTCGCGGTGACATTTTTCCAACCGGCTTTTGATTCAAACAATATTCCAAACTACGAGTATTTTTAGATCTCTTTAAAGACCCGGCGCATTCCCATCTTCAGCAGATAAAATTAATTCGTGAATAAATTTTCCTTTGTTTTACTTTCCGACACAAACTCACCATGAGAAACATCTTTATAGCGGCGTCAGAGGTCGATTTGCATGTTTTAGCGCTTCTGCCATAACTTATCTCAGACTGCTGTATCGGAATGCTCCATTAACGGCATGAACTTTGCATTTATAATGTCCTTCACATGAGATGGTGATCAGAATTCGAATTAGCTTTAGAGTAGAAGGCAGATTTTTAAAACACAAAATGGAAATGAAAAAATGAAGTGGCGTCTCTGATGTCACTTTTAGTGAAATTTTATAATTAGTTTCAAATTTTTGACTATTTGGTGGTTTTCAAAGCGTCAAAGGAGTTGGAAAATTAACGCTGTGGCACAACTCTCTCTTAACTCGATCCGCCACAAGTAGACCCTATTAGAATTCCACCCACCTAAATGCTTTTTAGCGCATATTTTTGGTGCTCCATTTTGAGTGGCGCTTCAATTAGGGCGCTTCTTTTCAATTTTCAAACAGTCGTATCTTTTCTAAAGTGGTGTAAGTGTAACAGAACGTCACCTGTTGTACACATGGACATTTTTATTATGGGTTTCTGGAAGCGCCGAAAGCGCGACAGTTAGAGACTCCAACATTGCAGATAGGCTTAGCACATCTGACACGCTGAAGTTTAAACCTTGTATTTCTTGTTTTTGAGCCTTAATGCAAATTAAATTTTAATCAGAGCTGATCTAAGTCAAGTTGTAGCAGGGCCGAATTGTAGCGTAATCGAAAATTGAAGGCAGAAAATTTTATGCTCACTTGAATTTAACAATTTTTCCCTGTTCAAGTATATCCTTATTTTCATTTTAAGCTTGTAACTTTTTCAAAGTGGTTTTTAGTGTCATATTTATAATTTCAAAAATTTGTTTTGTTCGTTAATTGGCTTTGTCCGTTGTAAAAGTCCAAAAGTCCTGAAAGTTTTTGGGCCGTTTTCTGTTATTTTTTAATCACTTGAAAAACGGGTCAGGTTACATTTGGTATACTAAAAACCGCTATTTTGTTCATTTGCTGTACCATTAAGATGTTTTGAAGACTTCTGTCCTTTAAACCGTGGTATCTCAGAATCTTGTGCATCTCATGTCTTTGTACTCGTACTCCTGAAACGATAAAACGTTTCAAACAGTCAATTTGGGAAACACAGTTCCAAACAGGTTCACATCAAGCGCGTCGCGGCTGTCGACGCGGTTCCCTTACCACTGCGCATTCCCGACTCCTCCTCTTTTGACCGTACAAAACCGCATCGCCGGGAGCGAGGACTGCAATCCGGCCCGAGACTATCGTCGATCGTCCGCCTCAGTCAGACATTTACATCACCCCACTGACGACGCCGGACACGGCGGGAATGACGCCGTTCCCGCTTCATCTATAGTTCAAGATGACAGGGCGACGCCGACGTGAGGTCGGCTACTGTAGAAAGAGGGCTTATCTAGGTTTCTAAAATTTGCTTTACTCTTAAAACCACGCGTACTTTTGAATTATAGAGTTTCGTCATATGCAGCTAGTTTAATTCAACAGACACTTGGCTGCTTCAACAGGCTGCTTCAAGTTGTCTCTGTGAGTTCTAGCAGCCTTAACCGATTGCCATTCACTTTAACAGAATTTACTGACTTCAGAGCTACTTGAGACGCTAAATTTCTTATGCGTACCCTCTAGGCTTCCATAGGCAAAACACAATATTGGCGGCACGCTTGAAACGTTAGACTTACCCTACAACGATCTGAAATTCTCCTATAGTGAGCGATCTAGCTATC
Source organism: Steinernema carpocapsae (assembly GCA_000757645.3). Classification (NCBI taxonomy): domain Eukaryota; kingdom Metazoa; phylum Nematoda; class Chromadorea; order Rhabditida; family Steinernematidae; genus Steinernema; species Steinernema carpocapsae. Next base: position 1,084,886 of record CM016762.1, read on the forward strand.
AGCAATAGTTGGGCCTAACATGCCGCTGATTCCTTTTTTTTGAGCCACTCAATTAAGAAGCCAAAAGATAGGTGTTATAGGACTGACACTTTCCATTACTTAGATTAATATTTCTCTCTAGATGTACTGTTTTCCCTATCTCATCTCCGCAAACCTAGAGAGACAAAACTGGTCTGCGGACCTGAGATAGAGAAAACGGTAGTTCTGAGATCTAAATTAAATTCCGTGAACTAGAGGAGTTGCAATGGTCCACTCGGCCATCACAGTTACACAAAATTTTGGGGGATCAGAAGGCAAATAAATCACTGACTCCACAAATTTGTGAAGCTGTGGTGTTCGAGGTGCTGGAAATCTTTCCATACCCCTTCCTCGTTCAATTTTTGGTTACCGTAACCTCCGTAGGTGTGCTTGAACACACTAAAACGGAAATACCCTTTAATTCCAACTCTCCTCTCTTAACCAACGTATTATTTGCCAAGTCCTACATTACTCAGTCTCTTAAAGCCAATTATTCGTCTTATTCGTTATCCAATTGACTCCACAAGACTCGGCCTTATGGCTGGCTACATATGTTTCCAAATCCCAAGTTCCTTATTCGCCTCAGCGCCTTCCACTCTGAAACTTTTTTTATTTTCCACGGCTTCCCCAATCCTTTTTCCCCTTCAGGGTCAGCTTGTTGAGGCGTCAGGATTAGTTTATTACCCTTTGACCCCAGATAACATTCGTCCATGTCCCCCGTATTTCAGCTATATTAAATCCACCTGATTTACCTAGTTCTGTACTCTCACCACTCCACGCTATTCATCCGGAATTGTTTGCAAGAGGCTGTTCTGCACGTTCCTGACCCTTGTGGCCCGTGTTCTCAGTGGACTCATTCATCCTTCCGTCAAGTTCAAAAAATTCTGCGTTACTCCAAATCGACCCTGCGACTTGTGTCTCTGAATCTATTCTGAAATTCCCGCTTATTTGGCTCATTCCAAACCCTCACCTAACGTCATATTTGCCCATCCTCTGAAAACAGCCCTCTCATATATTTGAGTCTGAAATGATCTATTCGACTTTTTTCCAGTCCTTGTAACCCCTTGTAACACCAAAATCCCAGATTACTCATTCGCCTTCACACCTTATCCGTGTTGTATTCCAGCCAAACTACTCAAACTCGGCCACTACTGCAGCGTTACGTTGGAACAGCTTTAGTGAGCAAATCATCAACTAAAGCGACGACGTAATGCAGCAGTGGTGGCTGGAGTTCTTCCTCGGCTCACCCACAAAACGGTCCTCTTTGACGTTAGACTAGATTTAGAGATCTGAGTCAATGAAGCTCGTTTCTTGGGTGAGCTGAGGTATCTTATTCTCTGAGCCTGAAGTAATCGATTCTTGTGACCGTAGACGGCAACAACGATCTACTGTTATTCGAACTGGATATTTAAATTATCTGGAAATTCTCTAAAATGTGGTACTCCTGTTTGCTGTTCCCTTAGGCTGCCCAAGTAGCAATCCTTCTGGTTTTATACTGGTTTGACATCTAACTCCAGCTCGATTGCTATTTGGATGGCTTCAGGTCACTTTCATCTATTCACTATTTTACTGATGAGCCATTGAAGCAACCAGTAGCTCCGACCTTAGACTGTTTAAGAGCTTTAAGGTCATTGCTTCTGGTCTCTTCCGTGGTTCCACGGCACTGAATTCGTATATTCCTAAAGCTGTCCATCTGAAATGTATTAGATACCTGCATGAATCTGTCAAATAGCTAGATTTGTGAAATTTAGACAATTTGAGTAATCTATAATTCTCAATTCTGGCTACTTGAAGAGTTTTCGGCCACTTTTTTATTTATAATCTGCCTCTTGGTCACCTCAGGTCTTCCAAGTAGCAATTGTTTTGACCTTAGACTAGCTTTAGGATCTAAGGTCATTACAATCGCTGTTCGGGTGATCGGAGACTCTCCTATTCTTGACACGATCTCAGCTTAGATTTACCAAGTAGCCGTGGTTTTAAAATGCCGATGCGTTGAATGATCTGTATCTTACAACTACGGCGAGTAACAAGAGTCTTGATTTTAAGACGGCTCAAACATTGAAGATCCTAGAATTGCTATTTGGCAGCTCTGACTTTATTTCACTACTATCTTGGTTTTGTCAAGTAACCAAAAACATTCGAAGTTTAAAAAACCTGAGTAACCTTGGATTTTCCAAGCAACAATTGTTTCCTCCTCACAGTGATTTTAGAATCTAAGACTGCTGTATTTAATATTTGGGTTCAGTGATGTGTATCTTATGACTATGATGTCTTGAGCAACCACTTTTGGGTCGAAACAAGAAGAGAAAGCGCACTACCTAACTTCAAATTAATAGAAATTGGTGGACATCTATCGAATAAACCACTTGATAAGGAAAGTCTGCGTGAGCTCTTAAAGATGAATGATACCTTAGGTGCCGCCATTTCAATTTCTTAGTATTCTTTTATGGCGAAATGTTCGGCTGACTGCTCACACTTTCAAAGGGGTTTTCGATCACATTTGTTATTTAACTTGACTGTTACTTGTTCAGAGCTCTTAATCAGGTTGAAATTCGGTCGTCAGCATTCACGTCAGGCTCGAACGACGTCTCTGTGGTCTTTATGAAAACGATGCCTCTGTGGTCGTTACTTCAAATTTTTAGTGCTCCTCGTACGATTAAACGCTGGACTGACGGCATCATCAGGAATGCTTCTCAATGGATTTTGGATTTTTTTCTGGATGAGATGAAAAAAAATTCTTCTCCAGACAACTTTCCCACCCTGTCAACAAGTCGCAATTCTCCCAGCACGTGACGTGGAAAGTGGAGCTCCAGATACCGAAGCTGGAGAAAGATTTGATCGAGGAGGAGAAGAATGAGAAGGACGACGGCGACATCGGGAGTCGAGATTTCGCCCTCGGACGGAATGGAGTTCAAGAAGTATGGCCGCTAGGAAGCTGTTTCAGGCTGATTTGGTTTTTGTGTTGACTTGGCGTAAATATATGTGGTTTTAAAAATCCGTGACTTTACTAGTCTGCCAAACGTTTTATCAGTTGTAAGCAAATACGCAGTTAAAGAAGTGTCAATGTGTCCAGCCGAACCTTTTGCCGCATGAGAAATACTGAATAGTTTGAAATGCAGCCGCTTACCAATTGCGGCCATATTCTGCAATCAAATGCATACGTTTCGGTTTGTAAGATGCGATTTGAGGTTGAGATAGGCAGGAAAACATGGATTGGTCATGGCCATGGCCGCTATTTTCATTATGGTTTTTCGGGAGCGGCGAAGGCGCGACTAAATATTCCCTACTATTCCTGCTGTTTGAGTGAGACTGCCTTGAGCCGACTATACCGGCTGCCAGACGCCTTCGGTGCAAAAGCCCGTGGCCATCAATTGCACCCTGCCATGGACACACAACGGCCATGGCCATTCAGAAGCTATGGCCATACAGAAACCATGGCCATACAGCGGCCATAGCAATGGATTAGACCTCAGCCATGGCCATGGTCATGAATTAGACCTATCTGGTAAACCTTTAAAAAGAGAACATCACATGTAGCCACGGTTCGGTGTGCGTACACAATCAAAAGAGGTCCATCTTTGAGGCCTTATTTTCAAGTCTAAATCAGGCACACAAGGTTTGAGGTAGATTGGTTTTGTGTTGACTTGTGCTAAAAAATATGGTGTTAAAAAGGTGTTTACGTTACTATACCGGACTAGAAAGCTGATCATCTCAGAGTTCTTTTAGAAGTTCACCAGGCCGTTGGGAATTGACTGAACAAAAACAGTTTTGCATTAAGCATTTTCAATTATCGCGGCGGGACCCGAAGTCTGAGGCGGAGCGCAAAGATACGAGCAGCTTTGTTAAGGCTTATGCGGGATCAGTCCTCTAGGTAAAACTCCCACAAGGCTTAAAATAGTCGAAAACAGTAGGTTGGTTCATCATCATCACAAAACCCAACGCTATCGCAGTTTCGACGAAATAGGCGCATAGGTCCCGAAGCGAAAACGATCAGCATACTGCGACGCGATTTTGACACATTTGACACACCGTGATAGAGAAGGGTCAGACGAACCTTTTCAAGGACGGCATTTATGAGAACAGATCGATTCACACCTTATTACGCCTCGAAATGACTTTTGACTTTGAAAATGAGCTTTTGGTGTAATTCTAGCCTCTCCACTTCCAAACGCTTGAAGGATGCTTTATCTTGTGGGCCTAAATGACACCGTAGGCCCCGAACCAATGATACCCAGGACACCCTCAAAACATCTCCACTTATTTATCTGAACATCATCACAAAAATAAGAGAAAAAAATCTGAAATGCACAACAAAGTCAGTCACTGAGAGCTTCAGGAATCAATCACAGAAAGAGGACAGAAGTAAGTGAAATAAATAAAAGGATTAGGAGTGTTAGTTACAATAAGAACCCGATCCATGATATCAGTGCAAAACATAAATTACTATAGGATTAATCTAGACAAATATGACACTCGGATATCTTCGAATATGCAACCTCAGTTCGAGTGGTAGTTCTCGAAAGACCATTGCATGCTCGCTCCGTCATCGCACGCCTTCAGAAACAGCTCGCTGCCGGTTCCGATCGTCACACATTTGTCTGCAGCGGTCGAAGGCTTTAGGTGTTTTGTCTACAATCACAAAAATGATTACTACTATAACAAAAGACAAGGGTTCACATACTTTATCATCGTATATGAAGATATGCCGTGTGGGCACCTCCGTAGTTGAGCACTTTTCCATTATAATCGACGAGCCAAAAGACAGCTTGGGGGGAAGTGCCAGGCACATCTCATCCGAGCGGATCTCGCCTCCGGAAGTCAAACTCCAGGCCTGGTTTCCTCCGAGCTTGTGGCACCCGCTCACCGCTGCATTCTGACCAGAAGAACGTCCCATTGTGTCGAGACACTGGCTGGAAGCCTCGTGTAACGCCTGAAATCGTCACATGAGTCTCTAGGTCTCACTGAAACAACGCTTACGAAACCAATCGATTTGTAGCCCTTCGGAACGGGAGCTTCCGGGTAGACGGTCTCCAGATACCACTGGAAGGACTTGCATTGGAGATCCTTTCGTAGCTTCAAGCGCGCGGAGACGTCTCCGTGGTCAACATTCTTGGCGGCGGTGACCATCTTGTAAAAGAACTCCTTGTAATCGTCCATCCAGACTTCCGCTGTCCGGGCCGCGTTGTGGTGGATGACCTTCGCCGTGCCTCCGGGGAACGTGTAAGGCGTCTGCCTACGGAACACGTGGCCGACACGGGAGCATGGGTGGATCTCCAGCGATCCTCCGCACATCCAGACCTGAAATGTTACATTTAGACCCGAATTTGGCACAATTGAAACTTACCCTAAATGAGATTTCCAGGTTCTCACCTCCCCAAACTTGCATGCCCTCGTCATACGATCCAATGTCGTAGAAGAACTGTTTGTCAATGGCAAACAGACCTCCAGCGATCGTAGGAGTCCTGAAATCAAGGGTTACAGGCTGATTTCAATCTTATCCACTCACTGAATAGGCGTAGATCGGTCGTAGTTACGGCGCTCCATCTCCCGCTTGGGCACTTGATACCACCGGAAATTCATATTCCAGTTGAATCCGCCCCACGTCGTGTCTGAAGCCGTCACATATTCGAAAGTATCGTCCGAAATAACGTCGATGATGGGCGCCACTACACGTTTACGGTCCGAAGCAACACGCTGGAGAAGAGGCTCCAGCCAGCCTTCGGTCACCTCCACGTGAGCGTCGAGGAAGAGGAGAACCTGAATGATGCGAGATAGGACCGAATTGGGCAAGCGGAGAGCGATACCTTTCCCTTCGCCATGTCGCTGCCGGTGAGACGAGCACGGATGAGGCCGGAACGCTGCTTCAGATGAACGAGATGGACCGGAACAGAGAATTTGCGGATGTACAGGTCCAGGGGCTTCTTAAGATACTCTGAAAGGGGGTACATTAGGATTCCCAATTTAGCACTGTTTTGGATTGTTTTGGCACATCCACTGGGTCTAGACAGCCACCCTGGTTCGAACTATGTCTGTATGACTGCACCGGCGAGAGGAAAACATGAGTTGAAGCCAGATACAGCGTACATAGGAAGCTCTCGCTGTCTATACGCACACCATGAGTCTAAAGTGGCCTCCTTGTGAACCTCCTCCCCGCCTTACGACAACTTATACTACCCAACCGTCTACACAGCTCTGGTCGTCTGGGTGCGTGAGTTCTGGTACGACACCATCCTGATGTCTTCGTTCGTTGTCTAGACTGATCACATAGGTCTAGCACGACCTACCTTAGGCCCCGCTGATGAGTCTAGTCAACTCGAAGCATGCCCAAACGGTTGTCCAAATCGGCGACTTCGACAAGCCGTAACTAAAGTGCGTCTCCATATGGGCCCGGCCAAATGGACTTCCAGGACGGGATGTGCCAGCGAACTACGGAAGTGAACACTTCCGACCGTATTTCCGCTCTCCCGCAAATCGCGACACGCATTAGTTCCTCTTATCACGCTTCCCAAGAATTAAGATTACCTCTGTCGGACAGATCATCGATTAAGATGATTTCTTTGATTAAATAAAGGGGACTGCGGTTAATAACGGAGTGGAGGGTACGGAGAAGGGTCGACCAAGCTTCGTTGTGAAAGACGATAATGATCGAGGCGGACGGAAGGCGCATATCCTTCAGCTTGTCTCCAGCTTCTCGACACTTCGACGAGCGGTGGTCGGGGAGAGTCCTGTTGAGCGACATCAGATCCGAGGCCATAACATTGAATTGGTTCTGCTTGAACCTCTCCTTCATCTCGGCTTGTCGGTTGGAGTCAATCGAAACGGCGCCACCCATTGAACCAGGTCCGTCGAGAGCGAAGGTCATATCTGGAATGCACACCCATAACAATCTCTATCTCTCATTCCTCCACTCACTTGACATCATCATATCGAGCTCCTTCTGAGCTGCTGAATCCACAGGCGACTTTGGGCGACCATTGTGAGACTCATCCCGAGTTTCTGGATTGCGAAGATGACGTTCATGTCGCAGGGAAGCCCTATAACACGAATTTGATAATACTGAAGTGAGATTTGAAAGGCTCACCTGATCTCGTTATTGTTTGAAATGCCAGGATCCAAAAAACAAAAAAGAATAACTACATCAACCAGCAACCATGCGATCGATGTTAGCAGAATAGCCCGGCAGACGTCGGGTCTGACCTTCATTACCCTCTGGAATCGAAAAATCGGTTACTAGGGTTCGTATACACGGCTACACACGACTATACGCGAGAATATGGCCGCACACGTAAGTGAAGCTCGAAAACGCCCCCCGAAAAAGCATTTCCTGTCTCAAAAAGGCTAGAACACGCGATGTCGACACACGCATGTCCCTTGAGCACATAACAGAGCAACAAAAAAGCCCAAAAAGGACGAGCGTCAATTCATCACGAGTCAATGACCGCCTTTGCTTTCACAGCGAGCCAACTGCGCATACATGAGTCACAACGAGGTAATTGTTGTGTCTTCAACATCATTTATGAAAATATCTGTAAATGGCAAGCAATTTTTCAGCTTCTGGACGTTTGGAGAAGCGTCTTCGTTTCTGAAAATAGCAAAATTTTGAGAAAATGGCACGGACGTCATAATTGGAACACAAAACGCGCAGTTGACGTAGCAATGATAGAAGCTTTTGGTTCGCAAATCAAGGGTGTAATACGGTCATATGGGCGGAAAATGGGAGATACGTAATACCTTTCTTGGAGCTTATGCCACCTAAAAATACCATTTCGAAGGGTGTCGCGACAGTGACGCAGACAGGATGCTCAAAAAAGGTTCAACGGGCAAAATGCGTTTCATAACGTCCGAAAATACGGAATACATGCCTCCTGAAAACACCATTTCATAAAGCGAATATAGAGACGCGATTCGCCCATAAAAATGACCATCAGCGCCACCTTCAGTGGTAAGTAGACGCCGACGCTAAAGGCGCGCATCAAAAGCCGAAATAGAACGCCCTGATGTCCGAAATCATAAAAATAAAATTGCCAAACAAGGGCGAAAATAAGAAGTGCCATGTGCCCGCGTTTCAGGTGCCTTGGTGATCAGCATTTCCAGGGATTACTAAAAACACGGAATGTGTGCCACATTGCCCTAAAAATAAGGAATATACCATTCCCGAATTTTCGTTGTCCCAAAATCGCATTTTGCCACGTCGTTGGCAAGATTACGCCTCCTAAAAACATCATTTTGTGGCTCGAACATGGACACGCGATTCACCCCCAAAAATGAACACCTACCGTCCCTCCAGCGGTCAATAAAAATTCCTAAGGTCGCTTACCAAAGGCCGCATGCTGCCCTAAAACAGGACGCACCAAATTTCCCGATTTCCAAGACCTAAAAAGCATGTGAAGCCTTTAAACTTGCTCCCAGGTCGATCGCGGAGTTTCGTGCCCTGAAAACACGAATTTGAGACGCAGTTCACCGTCCTAAGCACCCGAACTATGTGCCACGTTGTCCAAAAATAAGGAATACCATATTGCTGACATTACCGACTTTTCGATGTCCCTAAACCACATTCTGCCATATTTTTCGCGTCTAAATATGACTCCTAAAACACTATTTCGTGGCGCAAACATTTACACGCGATTCATTCTCTGCGAGTGCTGCAAGAAGCAGCACTCGCATCCAGTCGGAACACACGCGCGTATCCGTGGAAACGCAATCACGCAGGCATGTTTGTCCTCCCGATCGCAACAAAAATGCCAGAAAAAATTGGCGATATCACAAATTGGGACATTAATTTGATTCCGGGGGTGCTGAAAACAGGGAACTGGGAAAAGAGCGAAGGAGACACGTGTGGAGACGAAGGAGGACGCAGACCGTCGATGATGGCCACGTTGGAACACCGTGGCGGAATTTGCGACTGGCAGCGGGGCGCGCGAAAAGCGAAGGTCTGTCACCAGCAGCAACTGCCTCAGCTGCTGCTGAAGCTCGAATAGAGACGCATGGCAAGGAAATGGACGTGGACATGGACGCGGCGCAGGTCAGCAGCGTAAACGTGAACCCCACCCCGGAAAAAGAGTCAAAAACGAGTCATCGACGCGCACGGAGATCACAGACGAGGGGCACGCGTGGGATGACGCATTACGGCGTGGGTGGGCGCCGTTTTTGGGCAGACACGACCGTTCCATGCATTTGCACCCTTAAATGGCCAGCGGCCAGCGCTTCCCTTCTCAATGCCCGTCGTCCGAACGCGTCCCAAAAAGCGATGCGAAAAATTCAAATTTCAAATAGCAAAAGTCGCAGTGACCCATACAATGGCCACGTCGACTTCGAGCTTCATGGAGCTGATTTCGTGCTTCTCGTGTTGTTGAGGGCGATTTTGAGCTCCTGATCACTGAAAAAACCAGTCTGGGGTGGTTTTGAAGATTTCCCTGAGTTAAAAACTGAGTTTCAGAGGTTTTATGTGGAACTTCCGGGTGTTTTTAGCTTCTGGTCTCCCTAACGAAGGCTCCTGGACATTTCGAGCTAGATTCGCAGAACTTGAGGCGCTTGGAAGCTGATTTCGCTACTCTTTGACGCTTGCTGGGTGAGGGTGATTTTCAAAGCCTGATCACGGAAGAAAGCAGGATGAGATGGTTTTGCTTTTGCGTCTAAGTTGTGTTTTCAGGAGACACAACCTCTTAATAAAACCTGGAAAATGATGATCGTGAAGCCACCTGAAACGCGGATATCTGGTATTTCTTTATTTTGCCAACGTAAGAAAAATTTTGGAGCCGTTTTTGGAACGTACTTTTCCGAAATAATTTTGTACTTCACGTGTTCTTTAGGTTCTGGAAATGGAGGAACTTGGTGCGCCTTATTTCGGCCTTTGGTTAGCGACCTTCGGACTTTGGTTAACAACCTGTTCGAGCCACGAAATGATGTTTTTAAGAGGCGTAATCTTGCGAATAACGTGGCAAAATGCGATTTTGGGACAACGAAAATTCGGGAATATGGTATATTCCTTATTTTTAGGGCAACGTGGCACACATTCCGTGTTTTTAGTAATCCCTGGAAATGCTGATCACCAAGGCACCTGAAACGCGGGCACATTGGCACTTCTTATTTTCGCCCTTGTTTGGCAATTTTAGAGGGCTATTTTTTATGATTTCGGACATCAGGGCGTTCTATTTCGGCTTTTGATGCGCGCCTTTAGCGTCGGCGTCTACTTACGTGGCGCTGATGGTCATTTTTATGGGCGAATCGCGTCTCTATATTCGCTTTATGAAATGGTGTTTTCAGGAGGCATATGAGCACAATTCGGGTTCAATTTAGGAACATGAAACGGGCCTTATGACACGCATTTCGGCCATTGAGCGTCTTTTGAGCATTCTGTCCTGTCTGCGTCACTGTTTCGACCCTATTCGAAATGGTATTTTTAGGGGGCTTAAGCTCCAGAAATGGCGCTTTACGTATTTTCCGCACACACGAACCGCATTAGAACCTTGATTTGTGGTCTAAAGTGTACCTTCGTTGCTACGTCAACTACGCGTTTTGTGTCCCAATTATGACGTCCGTACCATTTTCTCATAATTTGCTATTTTCAGAACGAAGATGCTTCTCCAGACGTCTAGAAGTTCGAAAATTGTTACGATAGTTCAGGGGATAATTTTAAAGGCACAACAATTACCTAGTCGTGACTCATCTGTGCTCAATGCTGAGGACGTCAACCGACGCTGGCCGTAGTACTGGCCTTGGCATACAGGAAAAGATGACCGAGCGTGTTGACGTATGTACTCGATCAGACGAGTCTGCTACGGCACAACGGGAATATGAGGCTGAGGTTATGGTTGTCATGCTTGTTGGGGCTGGTATTGAGGCCCTGACCACCGAACAAAGCAGTCAGGAATGATTGTGCTGGTTTTCAATATCGCCGGCTAGCGTAAATTTGGAGCTTAATTCAGGTGATATGAAGCGCTTGCGAGCTGCCTTCGCTTTGCTGTGACGCTCGCCGGGTGGTTTTGAGCTACTCAAATCCAAGTGTGGCAGTATGGAATGGTTTTATGCATTTCGATGGCTAAAAACTGCTTTTCAGGTGCTTCATGTGGTCAATCACTGAAATTTTGGTTGTTTTAGGCTCAAATAGATTCTATTTGCGTCTGAGCAGCGATTCTCACTCTGTATTTGGAGCTTAATTCCGGTGATTTGAGGCGCTTGTAATCTGCTTTGGCATTCCTGTGACGCTCGCCGGGTAGTTTGATTTTTATCAGCTTAAAAGTGATTTCCAGAGTCATTAGACGCTCAATCAATTGAGTCGCGGTTGTTTTGGAGGTTTCGGAACGCGGAAACGTGCTTTTACGTGCCGGAGTCCATTTTCGCAGGCTAGAACTGTAACCATAAGATATAGCTCACGTTGCTTGTGGCTTCGACGACAAATTGGATTTTGAAGCCGCCTTCGTGAACGGGTGGTGGAAGTGAGCAAATTGAGACTCGGATCGAAGGCGGAGGCGTCCAGTTACCTGAAGGCCAGAAACAGCGCATCGGTGCATGTTCTGCTTTTGGATGAATCGACCAGTGCCTTGTATGCGCAGAGTGAGACGATTGTACAGGTATTCTGTACTCATCTTGGTGGTGTTTATTAAAATTATTTACAGGAACCCCTGCACAACGATCCAGGGTCCCGTTCGACGGTCGTGATTGTCCATCGGCTCTTGAATGTCCGACACGCGGACAAGATTGTCGTCTTCCAGAAGGGAAGAATCGCGGAAATGGAAACCCAGCGCAAGCTGTTCGAGCTCAGAGGAACGTATGCTGACTTGGTGAAGGCCTTAGCAAAGCCATAAAAGAGGAAGGCGAGCTTCAAGCAGAAGAAGACGTCGCTGTGGATCGTTATGCCTTAATCTTAATTTTATCATAAAGCGGGAGTGGCTAAATTTTTTGGATGGTGTCACGCAGCTTTTAAGAATAGTGCTCCATCGGTTTTCGGTCTCAACCGACATTCGTCATTTGAGACATCACTCCCCAGATGACTTGATCGATATTGCGGTCCTAAACGTTTGATCATATAAGCGGTGTACAGATGACGCTCGTAAGTAGTCAACGCCGCGCTTTATGTGGCTGCTGTTTCAAATGATTAGTATCTCTCATACTACAAAAAGTTCGGCTTCATTGGATTTTTCCTCTAACCTAGCGGATTAAAAACATAACAGCTTGACTGTTGACTGTTTGCAATAGTAATGCTTCATTTCTGAAAAGTGATGTATTTTAGTTTGCAGTAAAAAGCGATGCAATTAAGGCATCAAATTGTATCCATAAGAGACCAGCCTTTTACAAGTGAATACACGGTTCTCTCATCTTATAACTTTACCATCCCTGCAAAATGACGGTCTCTGCCTCAAAGCCCCGCTATGAGTGGTTCCAAACCAGCTCCTTGGTCACCCTGACCATCTTCAAGCGCGGCCTCTCGTCTGAAATGGTAACCGCTACTTATGAAGACGAGTTCCTGAGGGTTTTCTCCACCGATGGAGAATTCTTCTCCGGACAACTTTCCCACCTGGTCGACAAGTCGCAGTTCGCACGTCACCCCCCGGAAAGTGGAGCTCCAGATGCCGAAGCTGGCGGGAGACCACTGGGACCGTCTTCTCCAAGACGACGCTGTCCCGGTGGTGCGCCTTGGACCCATGACCGACGTGGCCAAGTGGAACAAGATGGAGAAAGAGGTGATCGAGGAGGAAAAGAACGAGAAGGACGACGGCGACAAACCGGGATGACGAAGGCGATGCAGGCGCTCTACGCGTCCTGCGACGCGGACGCCCAGCGGGCGATGATGAAGTCCTATGTGGAGTCCGGAGGCACCGTGCTCAACATGAACTGGGAGGAGGTGTCCAAAAAGAAGGTCGAAATGTCGCCCCCAGAGATGGAGTTTAAGAAGTATGGCCGCTAGGAAGCTGTGTCAGGCAGATTTGGTTTTTGTGTTGACTCGTCGTAAATAAATGTGGTCTTTAAATACGTTAATGAGTTATTCGACAGTTACACATTTTCTCTACTGATGTGTTATTTTGAATCGCTTATCTAACAAAAGATCTAAATGTGACAACGAATGCGGCTTCAACGCTTCAAGTTTGACAAGATGTCTCTTGATGTAGGAAGATCCTAGAAATCTCTGTTGTAGCTAAAAAGTTCCGGCATCCAATTCTGAGTTGGGGCAATGTAATCAAAAGTTTGGATAAAGTTTAAAATAAGCCTAAAAAGGGTGAAAAGCTGTATCTCGCTAAATAACACGAATTATAGCAAATTAAGTACGTACGTTATTGTGACTTTCAGCTAAAAAGGCTTCATTTTTGGTACTTTTCGGGCATATGCCTAAAAATGCAAGTCAGAATCTTTGAAAGTAAAGCAATCTACGGACGATTTATTTATTTTTGGTTTTGGTACGGCGTGCATAAGCTAATGATGACCGAACCCCAAATTTTGACGACTTAAATACTCAAATTGTTTTGTTATTTTCAAATTCATTCTGAAAAACCCGACTCTGGCCATGTCAGGTACCGAAAACAGCCCGAAATTTCCCTCATTCTTTCGAACACTTTTTCTTGACATTAGAGCTCCTCGAAAAACGTCCCTCCTAGGCAGACTCATTTAACCGAACCGTGTTTCGCATGTGATGGCACTCAGCCAACGGAACTAGCTTCGCCTGTCACCTTCATCACTTGATCAATAATCCGATCAAAAACCCAAACTACATATACATGACCACGCTGATCGACAAACCCGAAACGCACGTTTCACTCCATATTTCTGTTTGCCCACGCCGGTCCTGTTTTCTTCCGATCAGAAGACGATGAGCCGCCAACGCTTACGTCAAAGCGTCGGCTCGCCCTCCTTCACGTGAAGCCCACGACAACGACGGCGCGACTGGCGAAAAGCGGTGGAAGAAAAAACATCCTCGTGATCACTTGTGTGTAAATCGTGAACGTCAAACTCAGAAAACCGACATCCATTTTATTGAAATAAAATATGGGTTCTTTTAAAGCATCAAGTAACGAACAGAGCAATTCCAATTTGGGTGTGAGCCTGTTATAGTTGTTGTAGCACGACGGGTATGTACAAAAGAAGTGAATACCGGTAGTAGACTTGTGAAGATTCGATCAACACCCGGGTTAGGCTTTCTTTTTTCCTGGCCTTTTGGAGCTTCAAAGAACTCGAAGTCTTCGTCCATGTAGTGCGACTCGTGGAGGAGGTAGGTGATGGCGAGCTTCAGCATTTCCGTACTAAAATTAGCATTAACATAGCAACTTGTATAACACATTAACTATATTTGCTGCCAAAAAAGCAAATTGAAAAGTTAATTTAGGATTTTTTGGAATTTATTTAGTTCTGCTCAAAATTGCAAAAACTGGAGTTAACTTCAGGTTACCCAAAAAATTTCAAAACAAAACCATTTTCAATTTTCAATATTAGTAATGGTTAAAAATTAGTAATCTACATTTTTTAACAGCACAAAAAAATTTATTTAATTTTTTTAATTATTCAAAATTAAGCAAAAAGTTTTATTTTGATCGTTGGAATTCATTAAAATTTTTGATTGTTTATTCAATTTTTTTGCTTCAATTTTTTTACTGTATAACCAAAATTATTAAAAAACTTTTTTTTGTTGTTTTTGGTTATGCCAAAGTTCTAATTTAGGCGTTAAACTAGGTTTCATACTTACTTCATATCGTCCAAGTAGAAATTATTGAAAGGGTCGCGGGAAGCGGAGTTTATCAGTTGCCACCAGGTAAGCGACAGTTCAGCGGCCTCACGACGGATGGCGAAGCTCTTCTGGTTGTTTGAGATGAAGACGACATACTCTGAGTTGGGTCCAGTGATCTCGAGATAGGAGGGAACGTAGCTCAAAGCCTTTTCCAGCTCGGCCGACTCCATCATGATTGACTAATAATCTGAATATTGAAAGAACTGTCAATATAGACCATGCATTTTTAGAGGTCTTAAACACGAAATAGCATAAAACCCGAGAACTTAAAAATTTAACAAAAATGAAACCTGCACTACGCGGCTGGTTCATTAATAGTTCACTAAGAGCGCCAAGGAGTGGTGATTCAATCGCTGACGTCAGCTGCAATGCGACACGGTCACAACAATTGAAGCGCTCGCCTTTGAACTTTGTTCTGATGGCCATTGGGTTGACGCCTTTGCACGCGCACCCGTTCAAGAAATATAGACCACACCACGTAAACCAAAAGTGGCTGTGGCTGTGACAGGAAGTGGAAACACAAGGCGGGTATAGGGCAAAATAAACATTTTTGCCGCTTTTTGCGAGGCGATCAGTGATCAACCGCGGTTGAATGGTGGAGGCGACAGAAAAGGAATCGGATGGGAATGAGCGTCTCGCCTTCATTTTGCAATAAAATTAGCGACGTGAATGGACCGGAAGTTTCTGTTTTGGCTGCAAACGGAAAGAGCGGACGAAAAATGGCATGCGCTCTTGTTGCGAATCTGATACAATTTTGGAGAAATGTGCAAAGGACACAGACAAAATAAAAACATTAACTGATTGCATTTTTGACTTTCTCAGCATAAAACACATACAACAAAATTTAAGCCAAAAAACTGGCAAAAACTGCACGAAAGCGTGGTAATAATAACTTGTCTAGCAAATCACAAAAAAATAAATAAGTTGGGTCGGTCAAAAACTAATTTTTTGTCAAAAAAAATTAAATTAACTAAAAACCAAATTTTTGACTTGAACATATTCAATGCTTTGATACGTGCGAAAAAAAGAAAGAACACTGATACTCTTTAAGCTCGAAGCGACCGGTCAAAAGCGTGGTAGCAAAAATTCATACTGCTTTCGCACTCCCACTCTCGCAACTAGTTTCCGTTTGTTTACATATTTTTTGGCTTTTAGCTTGTGAGCGCGACTTGGGTTTAAACAAATGTGTGCGCAGCAAAAAGGCGGTAAATCAGTAGCAAAAAATTGAAACCACGCTCTGTTTATGTTTGAGCGTGCACGTTGTTTTAAACTGAACATGACGTGATGGAAAAGGAGGAGCTCAAGACTGGTCAAACGATAGGAACGCGGCGGTTTCCGCTGTGTTCATGGGCTGATGAGTCAGTCTATCAAAGATCAAACAATTAACACGTAAATCTGCAGCGCACCAAAAGATCAGGGAGATCAAACTAGGTTGTCGAACAACATGAAATCAGGGAGATCAAACTGGGCTGTCGAACAACATGAAATGAAAAAGGTACTAAAAATAAGAATATCAGATTGCTCAAAATTGGAAACAACGTTTATAAACCAAACGACAGGTGGCCATATAGAAAACGTTTCAGCGACATTTGATAATAGAAAAATGGTCCAAACAGCCTCACTCAAACAGACGACACAGTGGCACTGAGGATAACGCTAAAACCATCTAAGACCCTCTCTTAACCGACAACCGACCTGTGGTGATCAACGACCACAACCTTCAACAACACTTTCCTATGCATAAATAGACGTTTACGATCTGCCGCCGACGCGCTTGGGCCGTACCAAAACATTGTTCCCTGTGCGAGGAAGGGGCAACATGGCGGGACATGGCGACGACAACTGTCAGCGCGACGAGGAAAGGGCCGAAAGAAAACAGGGAGGGGAGCCGATGCAAAACGGTTGATTTCTTACTATTAGTTCTAAAGCAAAAAACCAATTCAGAAAACAATAAAATACATTCAGTTTGCATCAAGCAGTACTAAAAATATAACACAAACGGTTACCAAAAACAACTTAGTGCATTTGAAAGAAAATTGGCAGCTCAGATAAATCACAAAATCTTCATTTATTGGCAGACAAATTATTTTCAACTAATTACCAAAAAGCAAACCTTTGAGTAAAATAAACTGTAAAACAAATAAGAATTTTAGCAGAAATGATCGAACAAGGCAAAACCAATAAAAAAATCTTTCAGTATTATTTGTTAAGCAAATAAACGTTTGTTGAAAACACATTTCTGCATTTTTAAGGATTCTGTTTGCATTAAGCTATGAAAAGTCACAGAAGACTGACACGTTTCTATAAGTGAATGCGATTTGAAAAAGGCATAGCCACAAAACAGTACGGATCCTTCTCAAAAAGACACAATCCTCTATTTTAACAGCAATACTGAACAGAAAAGCAGAAAACATTACACGCCACCGGGACTCAAACCCGTGACCTTTCGCGTGGAAGATTGAACACACTATCCAATACACCACATGGTCATTATTGAAAAAATTACTCAAGTTGAGTATGCCAGGACTGAGCTCAACTTTTCGAAGTCCGTAGCATGAGATCTGTCACACAATGCACGTGGTACAGCAAGTAAATGTCAATAAAAATTTTAGAAACTAATCTTGCGCATAGTAACGCGCGAGCGCGTTAATTTCTAAAAAAATGTTTTTAGGTAGTTAGTAAAAGGATATATACACTATAGACAAACATTATTTGAGTTATTTTAATTTATTAAATTTTTAAAAAATTTATTTAGAATAACGTGCATGGCTCAAAATCGGCGCCTTGGATAATCACGAAAGCCTGACTGAACATGAGTACGACCAGAAAAAAGTGAGCAGCGCGTTGGCGATAATGTTGACATCAGCTGTTCCTGTCGAGCTGATCACCCCTAATCTATTATACAACTGACGGTAACGAACGGAACACACTTTGAGAGCAAACGAAAAATCAAAACAACCTAAATTTAATTACTGTACATAGCGACAAATAACACAAGCCACATAAAATTCAATTTGAAAATAGCGCTTTGGATCATTTTGAAATCTAAAAAGAGGAATTGAACTTTTCAAGTTTGTGCAATGGTTGCTAAGTTCAAGAATTAAGCGATTCAGTGAACCAAAAACCCTTAACATCCTCCCACACCTGAATAAAAGAATACGAGCGAACAAGAGCCCAGCTGACAAAAGTCTTGACAACAGAGACATCATCTGTCCGCTTTCACGTGAATCGCATGGGAGTGGGCAAACAGCGAACGATTGAAGTTTAACGATTAAAAAAAATGTCTGCGAAAGATGAATCAACGACGTTGGTTTTGAATTTGACAAATATTTGTGTCAACACGTAGGACAGAAACTAGTTAAACTATGCGAAAAAGTTTTGATAGGTACTTTGGACCAGTAACACAAAAATTTTTGTGAAGCTTTAAAAATAGTTCAACAACTCAAAAAATCCGTTTTGTAAATAACATTTTCGTGAGGATAAGCAAAACGCAAACAGCCAATAAATGACAATTGGAAACACATATCGATCGACCGATTCACGACAAGTGAGTGGTTGCATAAGCCGATTTGCAACCAACCGACCCGCGCGATGAGAAAAGACAACGTTTGCGAGCACAAAAGCACAGCTGAGGTTGGAATCGCGCAGTGAATGACTGTTGGAAGAGCGGCAGAATGCAAGCAGCTGTGCATTAATGGAGATAATATGATCAAAAAGCTTGTTTTGTGGTCGTTGATCAGTTGACCACTAAATTGCAAGGTTTAATCAAATTTTCACGTGACTCATTTGGGTGATTGCACTAAGACAAATAATATAAATGAAGTTAACTAATAAGAGCTAATTGATGTGAAAGAATTATAAAAATTTTAGGTGATTTGAGTGGAGAAAACCTCAAATTCTAAAGTGAACATAGTTAATAGTGTGCATTGTTGTAAAAGTTAAAATATGCTTATTAAATGGTGCCGAAAAGCTATACCTCTCAGTCTTGGCATAGTTAAGTTGAACTGTTAACGGTTGTTCAGTGTATTGGTTAGCGCGGCAGACTACCGCATAGCAGGTCACTGGTTCAAGTCCCGTCGATTCCCAACGTTTTGCCTGCAGTTTCTGTTCGCTCGAAACTTTCGGCGAACAGAACACAGACAAACAGACAGCTTTCCGTTAATATAGAGGGGATAAGAAAATAATTTTCAATTGATTTTGGTCACATTTTAAATATTTTTTGTTATTGTCAGTACTTGATTACAACTGAAAAAATAACAAAAGGTCGACTACCACAAAAGCCGTGAATGTCAATGACAAATGTGTGTTCGACCTAAAATGCTATTTTCAAATGTGTGATTGTGAGATGTTTATTTATAACGCTCTTCTTTGTGTCTGTAAAAAATACTTTTTAATACAATTTTTTGTTGAAAGTTATTTAGCTACCAAAGCGAAGAACAAACAAAGATTGTTGAAAAAACGTAAAACATTTAAACCACTTAATTCTAATTTCGGATCAAATGATTAAAAAAAATAAAAATGTTGTTATTCACGCTCTCGCGCGTTACTCTGCGTAAGTTGATTTCTAAAATTTTGATGAAACATTTGCTTAGTGTTTTTTGCTTCCCTTGTGAAACAGATCTCATGTTAACGAGCACCAAAAAACTGAATTCAGTCGTGGTATAGCGAACTCAGCCACAGTCACCAATGACCGTATGGTGTAGTTGGTAGTCTTGCGGACTACCGCAACTAAGCTCACCGGTTCGAGCCCCGCTGGCTTCCAATGTTTTTCTTATTTCTTATAGCTCGAAAATTTCAGCGAACAGATAACAAACAGCTCTGCGTTATTACTGAGAGGATAAATATGTAAGCCGATGATTAAGCCGAATTGCTGCATTATTGTAAAGTTTAGCTAAAAGCGGGTTTTAAGTAGTTTACGGGTATATCACCCATAATTCATCTAAAGACATAACGAACGAATTAAATGTGAGTGTTAATGCTCTGACAACTTTGACATGGCCTATCTTGGCGTGGAAAGGTATTACAAACCTCTGTGATAACTCAAAAGTTCTAATCTAACTTTAAGCAAAATCTGAAAAAGTTTTGATATGCTCGAAAAGAGCCTAAAAAGGAATGTAAAGCAGTAGTAGCTTGCTTAATAACGCGAATTAGAGAAAATTAACCGCGTTATCGTAACTTTCAGCTAAAAAGAGAGTTTGTGAAGAACTTTTCGGACATACGGCCAACAATTCAAGTCAAAATCTTTGAAATTAATGTTAATACTTTTATGAGTTTTTTGGTCCTTTGGCTTATGGCTTAGATTTAAATGTATTTGTCGACCAAACAAGACCCAACATGTGTCAACATATGTGGCGGTTTTTTAAGAACTTCAAGTTAGAAGTTTTTTAAGTTAGATACTTTTCAAGGTTTTCGTGGTTTTTTGGCCTAGAGTCAAATGTATTAGTCTTGACCTAACAAGTGACAACTTTTGTGAAGGGCAAGGCTCAAACTTTGACCAGCTGTAACTTTTTGTGTGAATTTTGATAAACTGAAAAAAGAGCTTTAAAAGGGTTCAAAAACTGTATCTCGCTTAATAACGCAAATTAGAGCAAATCGATGTTGCCATTGTACTTTCACGCAAAAAAACCATTTTTTAAGAACTTTTCGAACATTTGACTAAGTTAGGATCATTGAAAATAAGGCAAGGAATATACTTTTATAAGTTTTCTTGATTTGTGGTCAATATTCAAGTGCATGTATTTCTTTTAAGATCTCAATAGTGACAACTTATATGAGCTTAAAACTCAAAGGGAAACGGTCTTTTTTCCTACCATCACGTTTGTGCGCATTTCTCGCGGAGGGGGTTTTCGAGAGCGCTGATCACAATTCGATCGTTAAAATGACAAGAAACGGCTCCAGGACTGCTCACTTTGGCAATGTTTAGATAAGGGGAAAAGTAGAATTTTACCAGTTTTCCAGCGGACCCGACGCGACTGCCCTGCACAATTGCAGTCGGCTACAATGAAATCGGGTTTGAATTTTTTCGGTGGTCAAGTTGTTTTCTTTGCGATTGCAAAGTTCCTTGCAGGACTTTGGGTGGATTTTACTTCCCCACAACGCAATGAACACGAAAAATTTTACCCAAAGTCAAATTACTCCATTTTCACCGTTATCAGCTGTGATTTGTGCTGGGTAATCGGGACCACTCAAAAACTGTTGAAATTCTACTTTTCTCTTTAGCTCAATTTTCGTGTTTAAGGTAAAAGCAAATTAATGCAAATAATAATAATACAAAATAGTTGTCGTTTAAAGTGGCACATCAATAATTTAAAAATTTCGAACATTTTTGAAAATAAAGCTACACAGATATTTTTTAAGCTTTCCTTAATTGGTCGTCAATATTCAAGTGAATGCCTTTTTTAAGACCTATATAGGACAACTTATGTGATTTAAAACTATGCCAGCATATATAAAACTTTATAAATG
This sequence comes from Steinernema carpocapsae, assembly GCA_000757645.3. Lineage (NCBI taxonomy): Eukaryota > Metazoa > Nematoda > Chromadorea > Rhabditida > Steinernematidae > Steinernema > Steinernema carpocapsae. The sequence goes on from CM016762.1 coordinate 1,106,082, forward strand.
AAAATTTTACTACACACAAATTTCTAACAAATTATGTTGTGTGATACTTAACGACTTCCCTAAAAGGCCTCGTCCATTTGCCACCCGTCTAAGACGCAAAAAACGTCTTAATCCAACCGCTGTATTAGTCTTTTATATCCATCTCATTAACTAATAGCTTTGTCTTTTACTCGTCTCCAAAAATACGCTTTTCTCACTGCAGCGTACGGACATGCACGTCTTTATTATGCCATTATCGAGCATCGAATCCGATTGTAACCAAAGGCTATCGTCTCTCCCGCTCAGGTGCCCGCATCAGTAATTGAGTTTTACGATTCTTGGAAACCTTTTAGGTCTGTTCGGCTTGTCGCGAATGTCCTTAAGAGCCAGTTTTAATTTTGAGATGAGAGTCCGCCAAGAGGAGAACACGTAAATTGAAGGTAGTTCTCATCGATTAGCCTGGGTACTTATTACCTTTCAGAACAAACTCAGTGTCGGTGTCCGCTTCAGTCCTGCAATTGGACTCCGCCCGAGCCGATGCCTCATACTTTACCGCTTCTTAATTTTTGCTCTAATCCCATTTGCCGCGAATTACATGTTGCTCCGAAGGGGTTTGCAGTCCTTAAGAGCTCATAAAGCGTGAGGATTGCGTGAGTTTAACTACGTTTTTCGGCGCTCTTATGTGACAAACAAGTGGAAAACTGGAATTCGACAAAGTTTCAGGTTGAAATTATGGAAAGTGTAGACTTGAAAGAGCCTTTGCTGATCTCGATGAACGAAACGTTTCTGGAAACGGAGGTGAAGGGTCACTGGACTTTGCTGCAAGAAGTGCTCTTCATTCTCCTACTCATCCAAGCAATCTTTGCCTTGATTTACATGGGATTCCGTATTCGACGATGTCTGCTTAAGTAAGTAAATTATATTGAAACCTGTTTATCTTACCGGAATAAGGCTTTTTGTCAACTTTAGAGATTTCGAGTTAAAAACCTCATTTCGTTTGTTGTAATAAGAAAACTCGGAGCTATGTCATTTCAGTATGTACAGCATTTTTGAGTGTGCTTGTGTAGAGTCGATGGTCCTTTGACTTTACAATCAGTTATCGAAACGTTTTCGGCAACTAATTTGAAAGTACGTAATAGCCACTCTAAGACTAAGTACCTTAAAGTCAGACAGAAAACCATAACTGAAGATCACCTTTCTGCTGTAAATGCCTCCAGGTGTTGTTGCGTTGAATGTTTTAGGATTTAAAAGTTCTAGTCGCCTAAAGGCTTGCTGGCTTACATTCAAAAATTTGCTTTAGGCTAGAACATACATCATAATAAACTCAGGCGCTTAAGATTATACCTGAAGTGTTTACGGCTTGTAGAATTGAGTGCCTAGAGACTGGCCTTGAGGCTTAGTATGTCATCATGACTTAGGGCGCTACCGTTCTATTTACATCCCCTTTTGTCTTCCCCTCAACAACACTGACAAAAGCTAAAAAACGACTAAAACAAAACAAATTTTTGAATGTTGTAAACGCGAAATTTTTGGGAACTATTTGAACATCCCTCACTTTGACAAGCTTAGTTAACACTGACGTCGTTTGGTGTTTTACGGTGGAGGAAAAGTAGTATAAGAATCAAAGTATGTTGCATTTGCGTTATTCGTGGCATAGGTAATGTCAGGTTATGGGATCAGGACAAAATTTACGACTTCCTCGAATGCTATTGCTACTAAAACCGTATTTTGTGCTTAAACATACAAGCCTTAGAAAATAGAACATGTGAATCCCTGAGTTTGAAACACCCTCATGTTTTTGGACGCTTTGTAAAGATTCTCGCAGGTTTCAATTTAAGATCCCCAAAAAAATATTTGGGTTTTCAAGCAGGAGATTTCCGCACTAACAAAGTTACATTTTTTATATATAAGACCGAAAGCTAACTTTCATCAAGTTGGCGCCATTTAAGCTATTAATTTGCTTGTGAACAAAGCCAATGTGTTTTGTGTTTTATCTCTTTAAATCTGACGTGTTCCATTACAGACAGACCGCTGAGGTGCAGGAGGTCCCCAGGGACCTCGAGATGGACAATGCGATGTTAAGCCCGCCGGACTATGGTACTAACAGACCAACGTTTCTCGAGTCCCAGCTCCTGGTCGGCTGAAAAATGAACGACGACATGTCTAACCCCGGCCCTCGTCGTGATTGCTCCAGTTCTTTCTATTGGCGTAGTCCCTATTTCTATTCCTTCGTAATATTCCTTATCAACGTCTCACACTTCTTAAAACCCAGCTCTTGTCCACATGGACTCCATCTACATGTTTTAAGCACCGTTAGCTCATTAGCTTCAATCATTGTTTCTTGGCTTGCACCAAATGACCAGCTTTGATTTCTTAAGACTAATTGGATGATATATTACGATTTTCTTTCCGATTTAGTGATCTCATCGTCTTAGATACCAGGTTTATCAGTTTTTTTTTTGATTTTTGGTTGTCCAGCGGTTGCTTTTTGTATCTCTGATAAGCTATTTTTCTTACCAACAAGTTTTACGCTGTTGTCAGTTCGGAAATGATCTACTGTCCAGTTCTCATAACACTTTTAATTTTGTCCCAATTTGTGTTTATCTCATAGTTCCTTAATTCGACTTGAATCCTATCGGCAGAACATCTATTTTGATTATACATATAAGCGTTTATTATGTCCACATGAGCAAAACTGAAGTACAAGAGGAGAATTGGCAGAAGCCACACATTGTATAAATGTGCAGGAGTCTGATTAGAAGTCGACAAAGAGGTTTGAAGCTTTGTGATATAGTGATAAAGAAAAATTCTGAAAAGCTCAGGCAACTGAAGGTTGAGGAGACAAAAGATTTGAGGGTTTGCACAAACTGCGGAAAATGAGGAACTGTTCCAGAAAGATTTTGTGAGGCTGTTGGCTTGCTGAAACCTGGGCGAGTCAAAGCATCAAGAGATAGAGGTTAGAGTTGAGGAACAATTTGAGAAAGATCTGTTAAGGTTGTTGGGTTTGAAGAAATGTAGAAGAACTGAAAAGAGTTCTTGGGAGGCTCGTGGAACAAAGCGGTGGATAAGTGGAGAATCACATCAATGGCACGATCAAGCAAGCGGAGATTCTCAGCTTAAAAACTCAGTTCATAGGGCAAAAGCGAACGGCCATGACATGGCGGCTGCATTGAAGGGAGCTCTGAGGGTTGTCATGCAGACCATCAGAGGAGGTGGAACGGTTGAGCGGTCCATGGACGGGGAGAAACTGGATGCGGCCCTCTTCGTTGTCGGTCTCCTTGGTGTCTTTGGCGTCCTTGGCATCCTTGGCGATCACGGTGGTCTTGTTCAGAAAGTTCTTCCTCCAGCGTTCGTGGGCAGCGCGCATGAACTTAATGTTCGGGTTTTCCGGGTCACCCTGGAGGAGCTGCGGGAAAACGGGCATGTTCATGTGGCTCGGTCCGGGACGGCAGAGAGCGGTCACCGAGTTCCTGAAGAGTGAATTTTGGTGTAAGCCATCTAACAGAAAGCCCCGACCTGATAAATTTGTTCAGCGTCCCCCCAAAGCAAAAATTACCCTTTTTGAGGCTACGTATTTAAGAAGACTTACTCTTGAGCGCGGTGTCCATAACGTCCGTGGTGTCCGACGCGTTGCTGGGGTTCCTTTCCTTGAGCGTGGTTCTGGTCTTGTTGCGTGGTCTGGTTCTGCTGAATCTGCTTGGCACGATGACGCCAGAGCCGATACACGATGACAAGGCTGCCCGAGATGAGCAGGATCGCTGCGACAAGCGAAATGGTGTCGCCAACATCAAAGCCGTCGTCTATGTCGTGGTACTGCATCGTTTTCAGTTTCAATCTGTGAATGGAAATAAGGATAACTCAGAAGCAGAAAAAGAGAGAACGCGGGTGATACCGTAACCATAAGAGCCGCTCGGAGGGAGAGTGTTGACGCGGACTGTCAACACGGAGGCAGGCCATAAACAAGGGCGTCAGAGACGTGTATGCACAAAAAAAGAGTGGAAAAAATAAACGCTTGCAGAGCCTATGAGAGGCTTTAAGAGTGTGTATAACACAATCGCCTTGCTTTGGGTTCAGAAGGCTAAGGCTTGAAAAGTGGTGAAGTAAAGCAGAAAACTGTAAAATCCGGTATGGAAAAGGTTTGAAAAGTAACAATTTTTTAAGATACGGAAAATCAGGAAAAGCCTCGAAAGGTCTTTTCGTAAAAGCTACACAGAAAAACTGAAAAACACTAAAAACACAATGAAAAAGTGCACTGAAAATAAAAATGTTTTAATGACCCGCTAAGGTAAGCTTTTTTAATCCAGGCTCCGCATCTCAAAAACCTTGAAAAATGTAGGCTTCTGTAATTCAAGTTTCAAAAAATGATCTAACTTCACAAATTTTTGAAAAATGGTGAAAATCTACTACGAATATATGTCTGGGCAGGTAACCGAGATGTTCTCCTCTACTAAAAAAGAATTGTAAGCCTTGAGTCACAGTCGAAAGCTTTCACCACCCGACACCCAGAACAAAAAATACCTGACCACCGATCCAGTGGGGTGATGCCTAGAAAAAGGAGCGCGTCCTGCCAGTCGCGTACCCAGAAACCAGTCAACGTCGTTCAGGTGACACCGAATGCGGAAGAAGGCGGGACTGTCTTCTTTTAAACTGTTTTTTTCCTCAGCTGAAAACCCTCCCGCTTCCCTCCAGCTGCATGTTGGGGGCAGCCGGACGATCTGAGGAAGACACCAACGGTATTCAAATTGCGACGACGAGTCGCGTAAACAACCGTTAATGGTGCCATCACGTGCAGGGTGTTGTGAAATTCGTTTGAATTGAGGTTTCCGTTTTGCGGCAATGCTTCTCTATGAGAAACAAACCGCAAAAATTGATGTTCGTCTATTCTATAACATTTCCATTCGATAAATTTCATATTTTTATGGTCTCTTTTCCATCAGTAAAAGAACGTGCTCGCCATATTCAAATAAGCTGGTGAAAAGGTCATAAACAAAGTCATAAAATACGGTAGCAAGACGATCGCGCCAGCGAAAGGCAAAAGCCGTAAATCAATAGGAGCCAGCGTAAAGTACATTGATCCATTATGCAGTTTGGAGTACCATCTTATTATGCAGTTTGGAGTACCATCTTCGTTAGCAAAATGAAATTAAGAACCTTACCTAGACATTGAAATTAATAGAACTTCTGATGAGAACATTTGAGTGTATAGTAAAAACACAAAATTCAAATTTTGCTGCTTGAACTGTGTCAATTGTTTGGAATGAACTGTAATCTACTAAAGTGCAAACTATGAAAGCGGTTTTTTGCGAAACCTTTTCATAACAAAACTTTTTTAAGGTGCTTAAATTCTTAGCCACTTAGCTGACAATAAAGACGTGATTCTGACGAAATGGCCAAAACAGTTCAAAGGAGGTGACATCATTTAACGTTCGATATTCACCCTACCTTGCTGTTAACAACTTTGACGCACCTTTATCAAGAAGTTAAATTCAATTAAAATGCACTGTGTTGTTCAGGCGTGATGAAATTGGCACAGATCTCGATAGTTCGCTTCTATTCAAGCAGATAGCAAGTTGTTCTTGGTGTGTTTAGCATCTGCCATTTGGTTATCCGCCATCCTCATCCGTTACCGTAATTCACCAACCACTGACTAATGTTGACGTTCCCTGCGTCAACAAGATCTGTTATCGTCGATCCCTCGTCGATCTCTCGCCGCCGAAATCGTAAACATCCTCTAGGGCGCAACGACAATCACACGCTCGTAAAAAGGTGTGATCTTTACACAGTCGTACTGCAAAAAACCTTTTGTTCTATAAAACATTTTATTTTTGAAAAACCTTAAATTCAAAATATTCAAACAAAATGGAAAGCTTGACTTTGTTAGCTCAGTGTTTGCAAATATCAACACCAGTCGTAAGCAAGCGGAACCACGAAAGTAAGGCCAACGAAGAAGAAGGCTGTTTTAACCGCTTTTTTAGGTTTTGTCAACGCCATAAGCAACTTTCGGCACTAGCAACAATTTGGTAAGCTGTTTTTTTGGTCAACGCTTTACGAAAGGGGTCAAAGGCTTTTACAGACCGTCCCCAATTATTCAATTTTTGTGAAACCAGTCGGAGTCAACAGGCGATGAAGTCATTATTATTTTCTTCAAGCTTATGACTTCATTTTTGACGATTCGCGTGTCAAACCAAACCTTTGTAGCGCCCTTTCGATGTCATTTACCTGGTACGGCGCGTGCCGGAGGAAAAGTACATTTTCAGGAGCTTGAGGAAAACAGATTTTCGATGGAAACTTTGCAGAAATGTACTTAATTCTCGATCGTTGAGTTTGCGATAAGGAAGTTCATTTGTAAAATTCAAAAACCAAAACGGCGAAAGCCCTTTCGACTTATGCCAGGTTCATCTCATGCGCGACAGCGACAACGACGGCAACCGCGAACAGCGAGAAGACCAAATTTGAGTTCAAATTCAAATCCAAATTCTTAGTAGAAAGCTGTTTTTGACAATTCATAACTTTTGTAATCCGCTGGAGATGAATATTTTGATTTTAGCGCTTTTCAAGTTCTGGTTAATTTGATTGTATTCGATACTTCCGACGCTTTCGACTGTCGCATTACTTAATTGAGTCATTAGAGTTAGCAAAAGAGCGAAATTATGTAAAACGCCTCCAAAAACTTTAAAACATAAGAAATTATGACTGAAGCTGCAAAACAGCCCGGAAACCCGACAAAATCGACTCCGATCCTCTCAGTGGCCAAAAATCACCTGCATGTGTCGCCGAGGTTGTCATCAATTTTTTCAGTTGGAAAAGTTCGACGACACCCCTCTTAATACAAATGGTGTCGCCGGACTTGTCTCCGTAGGGTGTTCAAATTCGTCACTGCACGGCGACAAGCCGCTGACAACTTCGGCGACGGCGCCGTGAGTTTGAACACCCTATCGCCGTCGCTGTTGCGCATGAGTTCAAACGCATTGTTTGGACTAAAGTTTATCTTTTTCGCTTGCGCTGGAATAGTTTTATTGGTTTCAGATTCAAGTTCAGATATGAGTTTTCAGCCTCAAATAAAGTGGTTGCCTTTTTCTCTACTTGCTATACCATCTACCACTTTTCAAAAATGCTTTCTTATAATTAAAATCGGACAATGTAAACTTCTCGTACAAACCTGTGCCTTCCTTTTAGGTTTCTCAAAGGGACACGGACATTTCATTTTTCGTCGATTTTCGGGTCACTGGATCGCGCTTATTTTACTGGAAAGGGGTAATAGGCAAATGACGATTGGCTACGGCAAAAACGCTCAAGCAAAAATCCACTCGAAATCCTGCAAGAAACTCGTAGTCACAAATAAAAACGACAATTCTGACCACCAAAAAATGCAAACTCGATTTTATCGTAGCCGATCGCGATTGCGCAAAACATTCGCGTACGGGATCACTAAAAAACCAGTGAAATTCTACTTCTGCGCTTATCTCAATTTTGCTAAATCGCGCAGTTGTAAAGCCGTTTTGCGTGATTTCGACAACGGAATCGTAATCAGCGCCTGCAAAAAACCCACTTCCCTTAGAAATGAGCGCGATCTGTGATGTTGTGAAAAAACGGTGATCGTGCCCCTTTAAGGTCCATTTTAAATTTGATTGATTCTTTCATTTTACACCAGACTATAAATTCCGAATAATGTCAATTTATTGCTTTAAAAACAGTGACCAAAAAGCGAAAGGAAAAGCGGTTACAAATTTTCATGCGGATAGAGGACAGCTTCAGATGGTAATACACAACAAATCCGAAGCTGTAAAATTAAAGTCGGGTAAACCAACTCTCAATTGTTTAATGTAGGCCAGATTTGGATTAGAGACAAACCACAAAAACAGGCTCAGAATACAAAGACCATATTAGGAAAATTGAAATTGAAGAGAAGAGATAAAACGGCACAAAACGACAAAACAAAGTCACAGATAAAGAGTTTTAAGAATTTCGAGAACCCTTCTGATCAGGACCATCCTGAACTTTGGGGTCATCAGGAACATGAGAACCCTCACAGCTCTCAGGGAAAAGAGACTCATAAGTGGGTACGGGAGTTTCACAGTTGGCAGGTTCGGCAGGAGGGTATTCACCAATATCATCGATCCAAGGAGTCGGAGTAGCAGCGTCAGCTTCAATCGCCTCCACGTCGAGCGTCTCATCTTGGACTTCCACAATTGTCGCTGGAAGGCCGCAGTTGGAGTATAGGGGACGTCGGCCGACATCAGGGCTACTATCTACAGCATCCGGACTGAAGCCACCAAAGTTCTGCTTAAGCCTGGCGCATCCGTGGATCAGGGGGTGCCATTTTGGCAAACGTCGGTCAGACTTTTCCAGCTCCTTCAAGGCGTCTTCAACGCGCTTACGCTTCTCCATAGAAGCGCGCATCTTGAAGACAGCGAATGGCTGCTCCAAGTCAACATGCCACAACTTGGCCACCTCGGAACGGTCGATATTGACGGGCTTTCGGGGACGCTTGGGTGCAGGATCGGGAACAGCCTTGGAGCCGGTGAGTTTGTCTTCGCCCATCATGGAGGTGCAGCTGGAGTAGCCGGAACTGTCGTATGGGTGGTCAGGCTTGGTAAGCCAGGCGATGACATTGGGAAGTTCGTCCATCTGAATTCCACTCGGACCGGTTTCGTCCGGAGCTTCGCCCATACCAGGCTTGTCGAAGTCAAGAAATGGCTTGACAGGGACGGGCTTGCTAAGCTCCGACTTGACAGGAACGAAGAGAGAGCTCTTGTTGACCTCTTGTACTTCAGAGGAAGCTAGCTTGTCGGGTTGGAGGTGGCTGTCCGAGCTGTTGAGGGGAGGATTGTGGCCGTTCCTAAAAATGATAACGTGAGCGATTGATTACCAAAAAAAACACAGAAATTAAAATTCAACAAAAAACGTAGCTGACCAAAATTAAAAAAACAAAAAAATGTGAAAAATTGCTTTAAGTTTAAAAAACTTACTCAACGTCAACCAGCTGGATGGGCTGGGGAACCGTAGCCGGCGGAGGAGTGAAGTTGCGCCAGACAAAATACGCAAAAGCAGATTCCATAGCCCCAATCGCGACGACCACACCGGTCAACAGCACTTCCTTACAAGGAAACCCTTCGCAGAATTTGTGGAAGTTGTCCATATCTAAAGCATTTTTATCCGTGAGGTTAACATTTGAAACAGATCAAAACAACGCGCACAGGTACGGGCCAAGATTGCAATGTGAGGGAGGAAGAGGCGACCCGACGGACCACCGAAAACAGCGACGTCGTGGACCTTTTTTGCCCGCCCATAAACTCGTGTCCACCGCATCTTCACAGGCGCGCGATTCCCCACTGGGGAGCTAAAAATACAGACGCATATAGGAAAATGACGCCTAGCATTCTGAATGAGCAAATATATTTGAAACTCGTGGTTTGGGGCTTGAAACGTTGCGCAAACCCATTCGGACCTTCGAATCAAAAACGATAAAATGATCGCAGCGCGACCGCACAAACGTCTGCAAATGTCCCTTAAAGTGCACAAACAAAGCGAACCCTTAAAAGCTAGCGACAACAATATTTAAATGAGGTGATCTTGACCGCTGCAAGTGGCGTTGCAATCAACGGAAGCCGGCGCGAAAACGACAAAATGGGTATATAGGAACATTGTAATGAAATGAAATTGTTAAGCGTCAAATGCATTTCAAAAATGTTAAAAGTTGATGAGAAAATTTTGAAAATTGGTTAATGAAGAAATAAGACTGTCAATCAAATCACCAAGTACTCACCCAATAATCAAAATTCTGTTAACATTAAAAAAAACTTGAAAATTTGTTTTAGGGGAAACGGCAAAGCTAAAAGAGAATTTTAAATGACATAACCTTATTTTACAAATTTGTTTAAAATTATTTGTTGTCGAGTGCGTTTAAAAAATCTTACTTATTCAATTAAAACAAAAACTTTTTTTGCGTCTAATCTGTCATATATGGTGGCCGTTTGAAATTGCCTAAACGTAATTGTAAAACGGTGCTGTCTTAGACCAGCTGCCAGAAAGGACAAAAGGTATAAAACGGCGTCGATTTTAAAGCTATTCTAGCAGCAAAACAGAAGGTCACGTTGGTAAATGGTGTGTCCTGCAATTAGGTTTTATAACACTTTAGAATCAAAGATACAAAATTGAACATAAGGACCGTTTAACAAATGAATAAATGGAATAGTTGTAACCGCTAAAACAATTTGAGGCAACGTTACAAAAAGGCCAGATCGAATAACTGAATAAAATTTAATCACCAAATCAAATCGATTAGGCCACCCCATGTCCTCGGTATATAAACATGTTGAACTTGTTTTCAAGACCTTCGGAAGATTGTGGTTGATTTGAAGTATTTGCCTCATTTGAACACTAATAACTAAATTTAGCGTTTTGCATGAGAAAAATTGTTAATCAAACGTTTGCAAACAGTGATTATAGAGACAATTTTTCAGGATCATTTCTGAATTTTTTAAGTGGCTTTTATTGCTTTTCTTGCCGTTTATACCGTAATCCTCAATTGGAGTCAACAAGTGCCGCTGTCAACAACGATGACTCATCCAGATCTCAGACCGTGTGGTTTTACCGGAACCGCAACAACAACTTGAAAGACGGCAGCCACAACATTCGCTTTCATGTGCACATGCTTGATCTTCAGCCTGAGTCATGTTTTTATGGCTCCTCGAAGAGCAAATGGCAAGGCCAAAAGAGGTAAACAAGATGGATCAGGTATTTCGAAATTCGGGGTTATGAGGGACCAAAAGCTAAAGAAGATCTGCAAAAAAGGGAACTGAGAGAATCACATTAGGATTTTAAATTTTTTTTGTGAAGTTCCGGCTTCCCATGTCTAAAAACTAGGCATTTTGTAAACCGATCTAAGCTTACGGTCCCAAAACACCTTCAAATTGTAGTGGTAATTTTCACTCTGAAATGACTATGTGAATTTTATTAGCAAAGTGTGGTAACTTTTTCACGTTTTTTGCAGAGCATGTTTTATCGTTTCCTAATGTCTCACTTTGTCTCACATTTGAGCACAAAAACGGTAAAAAAACTTGTCAAATGAGAAGATGACCTCAAATAAACCTCTTTTGTTAAAAACAGCGCGTGGGTGTTGGTCGTGTTTCAGAGTGTCGACCAACGCCTAACCATATGTTTAAGATTTTGAAACAGTGCGGCTTGAGTACAAGGTGTTTGAGTACAAGGTGTATGCCATCCTGCGGTCTCAACTTTTCCGGTGATTAAGACCATGCAAGCTGCTTTAGTGGCAAAAATGAGCAAATTTTGCTGCTAATTTAAAACTTTTTGCTTCTTGCTGCTGGCACTGCTTCCACATTTTTTGCTACGCGCGCTCGTCTCGCTACATTCCGCTAGCTACGCTAGCTTCATTCGCTCACCTTGCTGCGCTACGCGCTACGCGAAAAAGCAGATTTTGCCTTCGCTGGCTCCAGCGAAGCTCAGATATCCCTCCCTCTCACTCATACACACCCAATTTAGGCAATAGATGCTGCTTTACTAGTTCAGGTGGACAACAACAATAACATAACCTAACATCACACCATCACAATAGCAAACAACAAACAATCAGGCAAAATCAACAACAATAGGAAGCAATAAGCAATGCGGATTCCGCTAGGTCTCATGAACTTCCTCCTTCTTCTGAGGACACGGGAGCCGGTTGGAGAGAGATGACGCCGTCGGAGTGGTCGCCGGAGAGACTTCTATATACGCTTCGAGAGTCTTCGGCTGCTTCCAACGGCCGAAGCGCATGACTTCGTCCAGGGGAGCTCCGTCCTTGATCGCATCTGTGGCTGCGCTCTCCTGGAACCCGTGGAGGGTGACGTTGTCCGGCAATCCGAGCTTGGAGATCAGGATGCGCCACTCCCTCCGTGCCGAGTCGTACGTCATGGGGTTTTTCAAGAAGTTCGGAAAGACGTAGCGAGAGCGCGGCGCCTTCTGGAGCCAGTCCTTGAGAATGCGAACTGGACATCCTTCTTCGTCGCGGCCTTGGATAGGGATCTGCCGTGGAGGACCCTTCTTATTCGTCTTGTCCTTGGCAACTGAAATAAGCAAACCACCAGGGACAACGGATACCGCGGTTCGAAGGAGAAGAACTCCCTCCGATGGTCGAAGGCACGCCGCGTAGAGCAGACCCACGAGCGCTATGATACGGTGGTCGCGGAGCTCCTGCCGATCAGCGAACATGACCAAGGACAGTTGCTCCCTCGGATCTTCGCCCGGTGTACCGGTCGGGCTTGGAACGACGGACGCCTTCGAGGAAAGTCTTGATCCAATATGAGTCGCAGGGGTTAGGCGATGGGGAGAGCTTAAAGAACCAGGCGAGAGCTGAAGCCGCTGCTTGGACAGTGGCCGCGGACGAAGTTGAATCCAATAGTTCCGTCAAGTAGTTGAGCACCTCTTCAGTAGATGCAGGCGACGATGGAGGGCGTTGACGCCACTCGTGCCACTTCTTGATGGCTCGACTATAAGCCTCCATCGTTGACGACTCCCTGGAAGCGATGATCGTGTCGATCGTTAGCTTGGGAAAGGCGCTGCTGGCCACTAGGTCTTGGATGAGTCGCGTAGTCTTAGCATTACCTGGAATAAAGAATTCGAATAACATTGTTCAACTGGGTGGGTGGGCCGGGTATCCACCGACAATCAGGCATACAACACACACCAATGTACACCCAACTGTCCAGCACTGAACTCGTAAGCAAGAATGACGAACGACGTCGTTCGACCGCTTACTACGATTTTCCAGAGGCCTAAAAACCGAACCTATGACAGATGCCCAAACCGCGCAATTGAAATGCGCGTCGCTTCGTTTCGCTTCCCGCGCATCTACGGCAAAATTCTCATTTTTGCTACGCGCGCTCGTCTCGCTACATTCCGCTAGCTACGCTAGCTTCATTCGCTCACCTTGCTGCGCTACGCGAAAAAGCAGATTTTGCCTTCGCTGGCTCCAGCGAAGCTCAGCTATCCCAATATCCCTCCCTCTCACTCATACACACCCAATTTAGGCAATAGATGCTGCTTTACTAGTTCAGGCAAGCAGACTAAAGAGAGAAATCCAGGTATAAGAAGGAGAAGTCGAAGGTCGACGCCGGCGTGTTAAAAATAGACTCCTCATAGGTTGACGGAGTAAATAGTATGCTACCTGCTGAGAACGTCATCTCGTCCTTTACAAAGCACCTCCATCCCTGTCCATTCCATAAGCTCGGAAACATGAAGTGGGATGGCCAGTATGGTACGCCTAGTATGGCTTTTCCCCGAATTTGCTCCAGATGCTTCACGAAGCGCGGGACAAGGCTTGGGGGAGGAACCGCCCATACAAGAACTCCGTGCCATGCGGAGGCGAAAGCATCGATGCCTTCGGAGCCGAAGTCTGCATAACGAGAAAGGAATCGTGAACATTTAGCGTTTCTACTGTTGGCAAAAATATCAATTTCTGGAGCGCCCCATCTTAGCGCACAAGCCTCAAAGATCTCTGCGCGAATGCCCCAATCATCCCGGTCTAAAATACGACTAGCCGCATCAGCTAGCTCGTTCAGCTCTAGGCACCCAAACCGGCTCTATTTCCGCTCCTATACTTTCCGCGAATTCGAATATTTCACGCGCTAGGCACTGCAGGCTAGCCACTGTGCTTCCTTTTTGGATCACGCTAACCGCCCCCAAGTTGTCAATCTGAACGACGATCTTGGCGTCCGCGCACTGTGCACCAAAGGCCTGCAACGCGCGAACAAAACCGCATAAACCTCTCGGTACGTGCTCGACTCTGCTCGAGCCTCTGGAGTTAAATTAATTGCCGTGCGTGTGATTGAACCGTCCGGGTTCCAAATCACTGCTCCCGCGCCGGTCGCTGAGGCGTCCGTCGCTAGTCTACGAGACCGGGCGACACCTGCAATCTCTAACGACCGCTTATTGCGCACTACCAGCTCCCGGATCCACCACTGCAAGTCCTCCCATTCATCTGCTGACCAAGGACGCTTGGCGCGGGCAGAACTCCCATCTCTGCTAAGGCTTGGTGCAAGCTGCGCGATTTCAGCTGCGCAGCGGGTCCAAACACAAATTCAGCACGCGAGATTACCGTGACCTGCATGCGCTTACTTGGATCCTGACAATCGTGATACGCAACTTGCTAGCACTTTATTCAAGCGTTCGACGCGGTTGGCAGAGATATGAACAGAAAACTGTCTCAGGTCAATAGTGTAACCTAACCACGTTAAACACTGGACAGGATCCCACTGGCACTTCTCAGGGGATGTGATTCCTGCCGCCGACAAATCCGCTCTGACCCTCTGGACATGTTCAAGTAGCTGGTGCCTGGAGCGTGCGAACACCAAGCCGTCATCTAGATAGCATGAGATACCGGCCGCTCTCCATTTTTCCAATAGAGGACGGAACAGTTTTGTAAACAGCATTGGCGCTGCAGATATCCCAAACGGAAGCACGTTGAACACATAGAACCTCTCGCGCCATGACACCCCCAAAAGACATCTATCCTCCTTACGAATCTGCACGTGGTGGTAGCCACTCTTCATATCAAACGACACAGCCACCCTTGGGCAAAAGAGCCGCGATTGTCTCGAGTCGTTCAAATTTGATTGTCCTCTTCTCCAAAAACTGGTTGAGCCAGGAGAGATTAACGATAAGCCTAAACTTACCCGAATTATGGTTTTCCACAACTGACAAAGGACTTACAACATGAGGTTGCTTTGCGCGATAATGCCCCGCATCCAGAAGCTGTGGTTCCGCATCCACGAACTGTTTCGTGTTGTTGCGCCGACTCGCTCTTGTAGCGCGCAGGCACGCTGAGACCTGTAAGAATTGGCAAAGCGTAACCTTGCCTGATAACGCTAAGAATCCACTCGGGCGCTCCTAGCTCCACCCAAAAATCGACATGCCTAAGCAACGTACCTACGACCGAATCCGACTTCTTATTGGCGACGGGCTCCGCCTTGGGGACAGTCCCTCTTGGCCGTGACCACGCAGTTGAACATTGGAGGAACGACCACCCGACGTAAAACTCCTGGAGCCTGTTGGCCTTGATCCCAGCAGGAGTTGCTTGCTGAAGCTGGTGGACTTGTTGCGACAGGGTCCCACTTGGTCCCGGTGGAAATACGCGTGAAGGCTCGAATCGCCAGCGCCGCTCCCTCGAAAGGGCCGCTTCCGAGAGGTCCCAAAGTGTAGAAGCGGACGGCTTCCCGACGCTTGGAGCTCCGCAAACTTCTGCAGGGCTTCAGTAGTGACTTCTGCCAGCGGACTCTCTGGTTTCGCTGCGCGAAGATCATCGAAGAAGCGGAAAAACGTTGGTTCCGCGTCGCCTTTCTTCAGAATCTGCACACGCGCTCATTTCGCCTTGGCCAGTCCAGACGCGGTGCTGCAGGTCTCGGACGCCTCCTCCAGGTGGCCGATCCATGTCTCCAGAGCTGGTGCTGTACGTTGAGGCTTGTGGACTCAGCGATGGCGCGGCCGCTTTGCGCTCAACGCGTCGATGCGGCGATCCACATGGCTTCGCACGCTGGCTCATGCTCTGGATACGGCCACCACATCCGCTAGCTGTGGCCCGCTGCCGGCTGCTGGGCCTTGGATGATCCTGCTGAGACTTGCGACATATCGAACGGTTCTGTAACGCGTTGCACCAATCAAATTTCCGTTGACGGCTGACCAAATTAACTTTTTTGCTGTAGTGCTGCCAAGCGGTGGGCAACTTCCGATCTCAGATCCTGACGCCAGGAGATTCTACAACAAATCAATCACACTCTAGGCTTAAGCGGCTGTGCTTACCTTCAATTCTCGTAATCCGGCTGTGGTAACTGCCACTCGTGCACGGATCCAAATTACCCTGAAACAGATCAAGTTTTAGCAGTCAACGAGTATTCGCTATAGATGCGGTAAAAGTAACTTTAAATAACAGAGATTCCGAGGGAGCGCAAATTGAAGGCAGAAGCGAGAGTACTCGCGTCGAACTGTTGGCAGCGGCGTTTCAAAAGAAATTCAGCAATTTGACCACCCTCGAGGGCCGCGAGAAATAAAAAGAGTCGAAAGTAACGCCACTGGCTCACAATATGCTGCAAACCCGAAATTCTTCCTGTTGGCAGCTGTTGCGCGAACGATATACGTAATTTATCAATTTTAGTCCTTGCGAATTCCGCAATTCGTAAGGAAACAGACAACACGAAAAAAAAAAAAAAAAAAATTTTACCCGAATATCAATTTCACCGACAATCAGGCATACAAACACACACCAATGTACACCAACTGTCCAGCACTGAACTCGTAAGCAGAATGACACGACGTCGTTCACCGCTTACTACGATTTTCAGAGGCCTAAAAACCGAACCTATGACAGATGCCCAAACCGCGCAATTTGAAATGCGCGTCGCTTCGTTTCGCTTCCCGCGCATCTACGGCAAAATTCTCAGTTCCACGTTCAGTAAGATCTCGCTAAATTGTAAAAGTAAAGCTGGTCCTACAATTGCAAAGCTTACGAGAGCATTACGGCTTGGTTTTCTTAGACCGTTGAAACACCGCTGAGCAAAGTTTTGTTGATGTAGTCTGACTTTTTTGATTTTGTGTTTCAAGTTATCATTGATTGAATTACTTAATGTTCAGTAAATGTAATTTGTAAGATGCTTCAGACTACAGTTGACACTTTTAAAAAGAAGCGGCGCTGCTGAAAGATCATAGAAACGATCTTAGATTCTCATTCTGCAAATCCGGGATCTTGATTCTTTCAAGAGTAAAAGAAAGTAAAAGGCACAATTGTTTCAAGTATTTTATAAGACTCTGGACAATAGAAAGCTTAAAATTTTAACATTGTTTAGCTGTCGACAATTACTTCATGCAGGAAACTCGTCCTCGTCACTTTCATCCTCGCGCTCAATGGATCTGAAAACATCTTCAAACAATTTCGATTGCATGAAGGCTTACAAGTTCTGAACAGGGACAACGGAGCCAAATCTCATAGCTTTGAGGACAGTCAGTATCATGCAGATATGGCCAAACGCAAACAAGCAGGCAAATACGACCCAAAAGGAGACATCGACCGCTTTCATACAAAATATAAGACAATATACGTATATAAGATGGAGAAAAGAATATATGCTAGCGCGGAAGGCTTTGTCGTTGATGAGCAATTGATGAATCATATACAGACGGCTGTAAAAAAGGTTCGAATGTTGCGTTGTCCAAAATACGAAAATGGTTCACTTACCTTCAAGAGACAGAATTGTATACTACAAGTAAGCTTGAAAACGTATTTTATTCGTTAAAACATCTTATTTTTACACAAGTTTTTGTATTGGAGGAAAATTTACAAAACTGAATTTATGTCTAATTGAAGTTTATGAGGTCGACCTGAAAATAGCCAAACATTCGTTTTGCTCTCACTACGGTAATATGTGGTGTTGGTGCTAGCCGCTCCCATGCTCTGAGGACCCGAGAAAACATTCGCAAACGCTTGTGAAGGCAAAAAACATCTGAACCGCTTGTGTGGAACAGTAGGCGGCGGCTGATTAGAAAGATCTCGAATTCATAGGCAGACAAAAATTTTTTGACGAATTGGTTTTTGATTGATATTTTTTGTAATTTAAACAAAAAGTTTGCTTTGAATTTGAGCGAAACATTCAAATTTAATTCCCTGTGTAGCAACGAAGAGCTGTGTTTGTTTTTTGTCAGCCGGAATTCGCGAGTGGTCAGAAACAGAAAGCATAACACTGGACGCGACGCCGGAGACGGGCATACTAGCCAATACAGCCCACAGTAACTAGCAAACTTAATGAAGTTTACTATTCCACGACTGAATTCAGCGTCTCGGCACTCGTTTGCATGTACAAGAGGTGTTCGAGCAAGAAGCAAATGTAACATCAAAACTTTACCAAATTTAGCGTGCGCAGAGTAACGCACAAGAACGCTAATAATTAGAATGAAACTATCCTAGAAAATTTTGCAGAATATGTAAAAATACTTGAAACAATTACAAATCTGGTTTACATAAAAATTACGAGCTTCATGTTCAAAAATTTGGCAATAATAATTTTTTGAAACATTGAATTTTTAGCAATTTTTGCCAATTTTTTGCAATTAAGTGCACTTTACATGTGTTTTAAATTGAGCTTTAAATTTGATTTTAAAATTGTATTTGTGTAAAATAATATCTACTCAGAGCCCAAAGACTTCACTCATTACAGCTGCCCAACCCCTCAAAAGGGGGAGGAGCAAAAGCCGTCAGCTAAAAATGACGTAAGTCGTTAAGCTCGCTTACCTTCTTTGAGGCATTAATGGGTTTTTTCAAGTCGTGTCCGCTCGTACTCGTGTCGGCGCTTTATTTTCCTTGTTACTTTTGTTCCTTGTAGACAGATTCAAGCCGTGATTTTACAGATGTCGGTCGCCTCGCATGTTCAACTTGGAAGGGCAGGAGCAAAATAACTCGACTCTTTGGGAGAGAGTCGGGCTCAAGAAAGCTCAGGAGTGGATGGTTCGGTAAGCAGTACGGTTTTGAATTAACAGTTTAAAAATTTTTGTTTAGAAATTGGGATAAGCTGCTGGGTCGAACTGTGGTGGATCAGGTCCACATCGACGCGTCGGGTACAGCCGCTCAATCGTCGGCTCGGCGATGGATTTCTCACAACATTACAAACCTTCGGGATCGTCTCCAGAGGTAGCAAACTCAATTTTATTATGCTTATCAAATTTGGTTTCAGAATTTGGGACGACCTGTTTGGAAAGGAAACGCCGACGACAGCCCCTTCCACTCCAAGAGGACCTCCAGTGAAAAACACTATCACATATTTGGACGTCACGTCTCTAGAAGAATCCCTGGGCAGCCAGAAGTGTTCTAGCAAGTAACCGGAACTCTGGCTAAATGGGACTACTTTTCCAGTCTTCCGCATTCCTCTCCGCAGTCTAATCCTTCTTTCCATCTGTTTATACGCTAACACTACATGACTTCATAAGTTGTCTGTCATCTCCTTTACCTTTTTTTGATTTCATTACATTTACTGCAGGCTGAAAGATCAATAAACTATTAAACGATCACAGTTCACATAGCAATTGCACATGAACGTTGTCAAAAGTGAAGTAAAACCTGTTCGATTGCGTAGCAGACCCGATTTGAGTATAACTTAAGAGGCAAATTCCTACCTATAAGACGCCAATATATTGTTAAAGACGTTTTTTTCAATTAATAGACTGAAAGATGATCTACACGATCTCACTAACGGCCCACAGTCAATTTAGATTTTTGCAACCGAACGATCACATGTAGATCTGAGCATGACAACCACGCATTTACGTTTGATTGCCAAACTTCAAGAACAGCCGTGTCCAAACGTGGGAAAACTCTGCGCATAATGCGAGCAGTGCTCCACGAACCCTGTGCGTGGGAAAAATGTTTAATCTGATATTGTGGCAGCCAGGAATTTAAGGATTATCTGAGCTGACAAATTTTACTTCCAAGAGTCGGTCTTTGTAATTATCGCTCTCAACTAACAGCACGCAAACAAACAAGTCTTTTTGATTGGCAATAAAGTACAAGTTGCAATGATTTAAGTTTCATAGCACATTGTAATCTAAGCTGCAAATAGTGTAGGCACTCAAAAACCAAAATTCCACTAAAATTGATTAGACATTAAGTAAACTTAAGTAGCCAATTTAACAGAAACAAAGCTAGACGACCTCAACGACATGACGGTGGTATAGCCTTCTAGGAGAGCCGCGTGTGTCACGACCCAGAAGGGTCAGGTGAATGCTATCCGATGAGTTACTTTGGTTACTGTCATTGGCCTGTCGGTGGTGGTGCCGACGAGTAGCTTCACGCATCGTTGTGTAGTTACATTTGTCCGAACTAGAGAAAAAGGAATTTTCACTTTTTGTTGACTCTTTGTTCATTAATAGATATTCCGGTTTTCTGGAGTCGTCAGTCAAAAATCGTCACATTTATTCAGTGTTTGCGTTGAAATGAATGTTCACCTTAACTCGGGAATAACCAAAGAACGTCTCTTTCGAAAGCAGCAAGTAAATCGACGTCTCAAGCGTCAAAAAAAGACTTTGAAGGTGCGACCGTAGTTGCAAGATCCTTCTCGAAACTCCATGTTGCGATTGCAATGACGGCGAATGCAGCTCATGATCGTAGCCAAAAACATAAACATGGAACCGAAGGATAGCAGTTCAAAAATAAGGCTCAGAACACCTAAAATTCAATCATAAAAATTCAACATATGAACACTTGCAACTAGGGAGTGAACAAAGCTCATTGTGGTGGCTAGCGAGCAGCAAACGCACTTGTATTTTAAGGCTGCAGATAATAAAATGACGCAAAAAAACCAGTCCAACATATTTTTTAAACAATAGCATCATGAAAAGTTTAAATTTAAAGCAAATCAAAAAAACCAAAGCTTCAAAAAACAAAATTCATGTTTCAATCACAAAACACTAAGCCCATTTACGAAAAATACAATTAGCACTTTTACGAACGAATACCTTTGATTCTTAAACGGCACGTTGTCCCATTCCTTTTCAAATAATTAAGTTAACGCGCCTAAAAGCTTGCTGTAGTCTTGTAGTTTGAACTAGTCAACATCTATAACAATTGGCAAAACAGGCTCGCTCGCAAAAGTCAGGAGACTACTTTTGGAATATAAAAGTATCGGTTTTAAGCGACGGCGTTCCACAAGTTCCCACTCAAAACCGCACCTGGCCTCAACAGAGGCAGAGACTTGCCTGTTCGCTCCGTTTTTGTCCGCCTCCTTTTCCTGTTTTAAACAATTTTTTAAGCCCATTTGTTTCGACCCACTCGTAATCACATCACAACCGACTTCTAACAGTAACCATAAGGAGGTTGAAGGGACTTCAGCTAAGTCTGCTGCCACGCTACGGACATTGTCATCGACGACAGAGATGTTGTAATATCTCTTTCCCATCTCCTATTCTATATCTCAAACCAATTTACAAACATAAAGTCAGTGTTCCCACATTCGCGTCCGCAACAGACATCTTTCACTACCTCTGGGCCGAAAGATAAACGTCAACAATTGTTAGTGATTCCAGCAACAGACGCCGAACGGCAGAGCACGCCTGTTGAATATTAAGAAGTCCAAATTTCTCCGTCTCAGACATCGACACCTACTCCTGGAGCTACAGATGTACCTGTGGGTCCTAAAAACGTCAAAATTAGTGTCATCCAATCGTAGTCGTTTTATTCGAATGACAAGAATCCCACAACGTTTTGCAACAATAAGTTTAAAAACGAACTATGTTGTTCACTGGAGTTCTGCCCAATTGTGTGTTCTTATGACCAGCTGACAAATTATCGCGTTTAAAGAACTCACACGCGCATGATGTACTCATTATGTGGTAAACAAATTTTGTGTTTGTGGACACATTCCATGGACACATCATTCCTAGCACACTTTTGATTTTAAACACTAAGCTTTTTTAAATTTAAGTTAGATTCATCTCATCCCATCCTTGAAGGAGATAAGAAAAAACATGCCATAATTGAAAAAATGGTTTAAAGCCCACTCAACAGCAGTGCGTTGTTTACGGTATTCATTTGCTCCCATGCCCTGAGGGCGCTCAATAATTAGAAAAAAGTCGTCGCTCGCTTATGGCGACGTCGTGTCTGGTGAAACAGTAGGTAGGGACGCGCCGCCTTATGACTAGTCTGGAGTTACAAGTAAACAAATAGCTTTCTTTAACTTCATTGTTTTTCGTTATAGCCGTTTGTAAAAGGTTTGCAACGTCACTATTTTTCTAGTTATTTGCCCCGCCTTTTTGGCGCGCAGCTCACAGAACACGTCCAAACACTCACTTTGTTCGCCTCAAGCTTGTCGCCAATTTCACTTTACTTTTAAAAGAATGGGTAACTTTTTATCCGACCTCCGCGCTTACTGTAAGTGATTAACGTTCTGATTTGGTTTAATGGTCTAGGAAGAGATACTTTTAGCTATATCGTTTCGAGAAATTTGCGTTTTAGGCCACTGCACTCCCGGTAACGTAACGGAAGTCCAGCCGTTTGATGGAACCCAAGACGCAACTCAACCGGTACCTGAGACAACCGAAGTTCAAATTATGGGGCAGAACGCAAGGCAGGGAGCGGTAACGTAAGCGATTTGTTAACAATTCCTATTTGAAAACGGCTTTTAGGATCTACCACACGCATCCGCCAGTTTTTAGCCACAAGCCACTTCCTCGGCTTAAAACGGCAAAGGAATCACGACTTCCAGTTGACCTTATCCCTGGTCAATTGCCGGATTGTGAGGACAGAGAGTGGATAGCGACGCCGATCGAGAGCCCCGACGAGATTCCCGTTGATCTTCAAGATATCAAGCTGGATGTCTCTTCTGACAAGTGCGCTTGAGCGCTTTGCATTGAATGAGTGCTTAAATGAACCTGTTTCCTTTTTGAACGTTATTCAAACTTTCATTACTCTTTTAAGGCTTTCCTTCTAAGAATGACGAATTTTAGAGGCAAATCATGCGTTCAACACAACTTGCTCACTCAAACTGAAATAAATTTGTAGGGTTGAAGTGCGTCAGTGCCCAGCTGGTCTTGGAGTTTTGCGTGATGCGACATGTGCCGATCTTAACCTAGTCAACAACAAAATTGTGTTTGTCTCCAGAAAATATG
Source organism: Steinernema carpocapsae (assembly GCA_000757645.3). Classification (NCBI taxonomy): domain Eukaryota; kingdom Metazoa; phylum Nematoda; class Chromadorea; order Rhabditida; family Steinernematidae; genus Steinernema; species Steinernema carpocapsae. Next base: position 1,128,699 of record CM016762.1, read on the forward strand.
CAGAGCTGATTCACCTAACCTGGTAAAAAAACCTATGATCTTCTTCTATGTACATTGTCGACGGGACTTGTTAGGTTGAAGATGGGCATTAAAACCAGATAATCGCAAAGGTATAAGGGCCAGATGCTTTTGGCTCTTGTTGAATGATCACGTGTTTCATTTCTGCGTTTGGCTTATGATTCTCATTCTGAAGTTCTAAGAATAACCGCGCAGCGTGGGAAAACTCGAGTTTCGGAGCTGCTCGAAAGGGAACTCTATTGACAAGCGATGTTGCAGAATTGTGATATTCTCATCCCATTTCAAGTTTCGATCCATACCAAATTTACACGGACAAGCTTTGATTTGCGTCATTCGTTTTTTTTTCTTTGCCCCTCATTTTGCAAAAGTGACGTGGTAAAGGCCCTACATGAAACGTGTTCTTGTTTGCTGTCACTTCTGCGTCAAAAAGAGTAGTGGGTTCCGTATGTAATTGGTTTGTTTCCTGATTTGTTTTAAAAGTGTTATGCTTCAGGCTCTAGACGATCAGATGCAACGGAGATTTCACCCCGTGTTACAAACACGAGGAAGTACGTAATTTCAAATTTATCTTATACAAGGTGGGGATTAAATACGATCGATTGATCAGTAATTTCGTGAATAATTCGGTTTTGCGCTGACCTTATGAAAAGTACTAATTTATATCATTAAGAGGTCACGAAATTTCGCGCAAAATTGGAGTTAGAAGAGCACTGAAAGTTATATAAAAGCTAAGATTACGGTCTAAAAAAATGGAAGTAAATCCTTATATTTTCGCGTAGGAGTGAGATCTCAGGTTGTCGATTTTGTTGAACACCATGTGGTCGTGTTCTGCCTTTGGCTTGTAATTCTCATTTCTGAATTCTAAGAATAACCCTGCAACATGGGAAAACGTATCCCATGCGTTGTTCCTAAAATTAATTGGGTGGGAATTCTACTGGCAATCGATGTGGCCCGAAAACTGCAAAAAGCCCGAAAGTTGGTACGGAATGCAACAAAGCGTAAAGATGTAAAAAATAGTTACAACATAAGCGTAATTGAAAGGTTAATAAATTGCCACAAGCACGTTTCAAGGAAATGATCTTTCAAGTCACTCCACATTTAATCTGCTTATTCAAATCAAATTAAATTTGAAGTGAAAGTGGCCTCAAATGCAAGGCACGCGTCGTGTTTCGTTGACTGTTAAACAATAAAAGCGGTAATAGGTCATTTGATGCTTTGAAGTCAACTAAATTTTGTCTTTCAACTGTTTTTTTGCTCAATGTGCCAAATTTAAGCCGACCCTTTTTAGCCGAAGCGGTGCGGGACAGTTTGTGAGTGTATCTTATTTGTGATCTCTAATATAAATGTGCGTGAATGCCACGCATCCACGTTTGATTGTCCAACTTCAAGTACAGCCGTGCGAAACCATGGCAGTATTTTCTTTGGAGCCGATCATGAGGAGTGTTCCATGAACCTTTCGTGTGGGACAAAAACGTTTGAAAAAAAAGTTGCTGAGATTCAAAATTTTTGCAGCCAGAACTACAAGAATCACCACGGCTGACGACAACCGCTTTCGAATAACAGCAAACCATTCTTTTAGGACTGGTTTTTCCAATATTCATTAGACAGTGGAGTCGAGCAAACAAGATCATCTCTGACTTTCCTATTTTAAACCCATGTGATTATAAACACCTTTTGACGCTCTAAATTTACTGATTTTTAAAATTACCTGTTGCCTTATTTGTATTGCCCCCTGCTATCTTTGCGCCTCTTCTCATTTTTCCATGGTTTTGCCCCGCCCCTGTTTTGCTTCTTTCACTTCATAAAGAAGGTTATTCTAAACGTTTTTCCTTTGCTTTTCCGTTAGTTTTTCGCTTCTCTTCTCCGATCGCAAAATGGGCCTATGTCAATCTTGTAAGTACTTTGCATTCTACTATAATTACAAAATTGTAAGGTTGCCTGTGCTTCTTTACAGTCAAAAGAGATGTTTTACATTGTCTCAAAGCATGGATTTCGACTACAAAACTAATTTTAGAATGCCATCCCATTCAAATACGCTTTTCAGGCACCATGAACCAGACTGCAGTAAGCCCGCTGAACGGCAATCAGGGAAATGGGCAAATGTATGTGAATTGTATTTACAAATTGTGCGAGTTGTACATTTTTAGTATCCACCATCCGCCCCTGCATCTACAAGCCCAGGGTACGAAAAACCGCGAGCTTTTGGCAGCGAATGGAAAGGCCAACGTGTCTGGGCAGGACAGAAATGAGACTGAAAGCGTAGCGCATGGGTAATAAAGTCTTTTTTGTCCTTTTCGAACTAATTTATGTTATTTCGCTTAGTGAAAATACCGCCGGCACTCCGGAGACTGTCGACGAGCCTTCGGCTCCAGCAGCTGCCAACACCGCTGAGACCCCGCCATCCGCCGATTCACCGGAGATCGTCGTGGATCCTCCGACGTCCTCAACCAAGGTGGAAATGGACGTTGCCACTTGTCAACGCGACATCATGACCGCTTCGGGACAGCCTCTCCAGGAAGTGCTGCTTCGCCTGGATCGGAAAGCATCTTAAATTTCCTTGTCATCATAATCCGCTCCCTCTTCAGAGGTTCCATTTTAGAGAATGTTCTGTGGAGCCTGTAAGCTAGAGAACATTTCCGCGTTGTGTGTATGCTTCGTACTTTGTCTGTGTAATCTTCAGTGTCTGTTAATAAAAATATTGTTTTTCTACAAATTCCAGACTAAAAATTGGGATCACAAATTCGGACAGTTGTTTACTTGCCCTTTTTATTAGCTGCTTTTTGGATTGGTCTTTAACGAGAGACATAATAGAATTCTCTGCACAAAAAAAGTTGTTTGCTGTCCATAGAGTGGGACCAAATGAGTCATTTGAGGGCTCTTTGCTGTGGCTTATGTTTTTGGTCTCTAATATATTACTTCACCATCTTTGATTTTTGAGCACTTTTTGTAGCACCAAGAACTTAAAGTTAGCGTGACCGATTCCGGATATAACTCAAAGGTTAGCAGAAAATGGGCTTTGTTTGTTAGACCTTCGCGCGATTGACCGACGAACTTGAGACCGTTCGATAACGTGCAATTAAATTTCGAAAGTATGTTTAAGCTTGACCAAACAAGCGTCGCTACTCTTACAGTAGACCGCTGAAATGTGTGGCGCGCCTATACCCTGAGGGCTGGCGACTCGACTCAACAATCAAAACAATGATTGGTAGCTGCAGCCTTTTTTTGACGTCCTGTCTGGCCAACAACAGTAAATGGCGGCGCTCCTCCTTGACTCCTTTCGTTCAGCTTTTATGAGAATAGCCCTGTACAGAATCCACATAATCTTGCTGAACCACCATGACATGCGCTGATAATTTTTTAAATCACGTTGTAAAATAAGAAACCATTGCTTGTTCCTAGCTGGTACGAACATCGCTCGGCCAAGCGGCAGCGTGTAATTGAAGGGGTTAAGGCTCGAGGTTCGCACGTAATTGGAGCTACGAAAAGCTGAATTGCGCAACAATTCAGGTGTGCAAAGCTTTCGGGAGCCTGGGAAAATGCGCAGCGAACAAGAGAAATGAGAAATGGAAGTTTAAGCTAAACGCATTTAAAGTGTAAAACGAGCGCACGTCCGCAGTGAATACCACACTTTCAGTTTTTTTGTAATTTTTTAGCTTCAAAGGAAAATTGTATCAGTCGGTTCCGGCTGCTCTTTTCTCATTAGCGTATCATGATCGAACTACTATGTATTGTAAATACTTTGTTTAAGTTTGATGCTTTACTAATTTTTTCCACTTGAAGGCTAAATTGCGCTTTAAAATGTTTATGATTTTCTTGGAAACAAATGGTTCTTGTCGGTTATATGGTTTTTGCAGAGAGAAAGTCAGTGACTCCTGGATGTGTTGTCGCTACCAAAATCTCGGTTTTCGCCAAGAAGACCACTCAGTAAGTTCTTATTGGCCGTTGGTTTTGTTGCAAGCAAGTTAAAAATCGGAAACATTCACTTTCAGTCAATTGTACACGTGGATACCAAGCCAATGTCAATCAATGTACAATCAAGTAGCTTTTAAACTAGTGATCATGTATATTCATATTTCATTTATAGCGTTTCTATGCCAGATACGCTGTCCTGTTCCTAAGTCTAAAATTGCTGGTTTTAAGGTTCTCGTTGAGAAAAGGCTACTGTTTACTAATTGTTTGGTTGCTACCAAAACTCTGTTTTTTGTCAGGAACATCACTCAAAAAGTCGTTAAAAGTATTTTGCCGCAAAGCAAATGAAAAGTCGAAGAATAATCGCGTGTTTATGGCTTTTTTGCTGGTTCCTTAAGCCCTATAAACACAAATTAGTGATGCGGACCACCATCTCACTAATACATATGTGTTTGCTGAAAGTTTTTTTAGTGTTTTTTATCAAAAGATGAACAAAAACAAATTTTAGATAGAAGCGTTACTTAAATTTTTAAGAACGAAAATTGAAGGTTTAACACGTGTTTTATGCTTTTCTGTTTTTGTATTTAAGTATCACGTTTTCGACTCGCTCATTCTTGGTGACTAGGGGTGACACTGTTAAAAGGAGCAAGCGCATTTACTCCGCCCAGGCACTCTTGAAAACTTCTTCGGTTATCGAATTTCGTCTTTACTTTAACAGACGTTGTTTTCTCCGTACTCATGTTGTCCTTCTTCTGCTGTGGTGGAGCCAAAATAGAGCCGGAAGCGATCGGAACTCAGTGAGTGTTATCAAAGTTCATTAGTCGGAGAGATTCATAATCAATAATTTAAATTTAAGGCTGTAAAATGACTTGTGTAGTAATCGTTTAGGTCCGCTTACGTAGGTTGTAAATGCGTTTATGATTGCATTAACAAAATTGAATTTGCGAAATTTAAGCTTTTTTCTATTTCATGGGGTGACGCGCTTTCTAGGGAGAGTTTGGAGATTAAGTAAAGTTTACTAATGAAACTTGGTTTTTTACAAGTGTACTAAAATTTATTTATTATTTTAGGCATGTACACTCAGCCGTAGTTGCCGCCCAGCCTGATCGGATATCAATGGACCTTCCCACAACATTCGAAAAAAGCGATCACAAACCATCACTACAAGAAGAGCTACAAAACAGGCCGGAATCTCACAAATCCACTACTGAAGCACAAAGCGATCCTGAGAAGATTTTAGAAGAAGAGGTGCCCAAAGGATCCCAAAACATTTACGTGAAGCAACTTGGAAACTTGTCACAAGATACCAGCCAAGACTCAGGCCATCCGAATGAGACTGAAACGGAGGCCACACGCGACAACCATACTGAGACCTCCGGCAAAGTGATGATGACTGAGCAGATGGCGCACAATTCAGCGAATAATGTGGTTGACGAGCTTCCTAAGCAGAAAAAGTGTCCTATGCCCAAAGAATGGGTGCAGTGGCGACTTAGAGAGGAGAAGAGAAGAGGCTTGCAATTGTGAACACCCCCCTAAATAATTTCGAATCTCGTGTTTTGTATATCTCGTCTTAGTTTTGTCAACTTTTGCATTAAGATTCGTTAGACGTAATACTTCAGTCGAAAATCCGTCAGCCAGCATTTTCACTATACTAGTGTCTCATTTTATTTGTTCGTTACCTCTAATATTTTAAATGCTTGATTGACAGTTACTACCTAAAATAAATTCCACTTCCATGAAGCCTACTTCAGTTCTGTACGATGTGATTCTGCACCATGATAAGAGAGGTTCTCTTTTTTGTTCTTTGTCAATTCCGAGAGTTGAGCTTATTGGTAAAGTCGTCGGTCCATCTTGTTACCGGCCTTCCCTGGGTGTATTGTTGGCGGACGCCATGCTTCTATGCGGGTGGGCACCTTGTCGGCGTTGGCCATCTTACAAGGGAAGGACCATTTTCTTCTTGTTGCGGCTTCCGTGATGTTGTTCATCTTGTTGGAACCAGTCGTTGGAACGGCGGTCGACGAGTCGCACGCATGCCATCCTTCTTTTCATCCGGCGCTGGGCGACGGCGAGCTTCTTTCGTGCTTCCTTCGTTGTGGCCCAGACTTCGCATCCGTATAGCGTCGCCGAGATGATGCACTGGTTGAAGAACCTTCTCTTCTATCGCATCTGGAAGCTTGCTAAAGTCAGAAACGGCCCGTACTTCCTGAAGACGTTCCAACCACTGCTGATCCGATTTTCTTGGTTCAGTCTCTTCTCAGCTGGATCGATTGTCCGAGGTAGATGAAGTTTGCTACTCGTTCGATCGGCTATCCGTTTAGGAAGATAAGAGCTTCTTCTGTTGCCATTGTCTTGGTCTTTTTTGTTGATCTTGAGGCCGCTTCTTCTGGATGCTTCTTGCAGTTTGTTGGAGAAATATTAACTTGTTATGTCTGGCTATTTCGCGACCAAGCTACGCGAAAATAAAAACGTACTTTAACAAACTACTGACAGCAACAGAATTCATTGAAATTGAAATAACAAGTCAATGTATATTAGAACAACAACTAGCAACCCTCCAGTAAGGTTTATAATCTGCCGCAAGCGCCATAATAGTAATCGGTTTTTGGTGCCTTACCTTCGCTTATTTTCAATTAATTCTGTTGCTGTCTCAATCTGATAGCGCTCATTCCGATTAGTTATTACTGACCAATTCGTAGCTCTCGGACCCATTTCTACCTAAATATGGACTTCCTGCGGTGCTTATTCTGCTGTTGCCGTTATGACACTGACACTGTCTCGTAAGTTCCATTTTTTGAGTTGCAATTTTTAGGTTTGTTTTTGTAGACATGATTTACCCTCGAATGTTCTTCTCCCGGGTTCCGTTCCAGAAGACCCGAGGCCGCTTGAGTCGCCCAATGACGTTGGGTCTCCCATCTTCCCAAGAGCTGAGCGAGTCCGCTATCTCTACCCGGAGTTTGAGAAAGATGGTAGAGCACAAGATTAACTGCATCTTGACCCGCACGGTCTAGTAGCTCACTTCCACACCTCCACTCTTCCTGTTGCGGACGCGACTGTGGGAGTTTGGAAATTGGTTTGAGATATACAATAGGAGATGGGAAAGAGATATTACAACATCGATCTGTCGTCGATGACACTTCCGGTCTTTGCTCGCCTCTGATCAAAGTGATGTAAGTAGCGCGTTTGTACATAAATGGTTAAGTAAAAGTGTTCTGTGTCATAGAGTGAAAGACAAAATGTGTGTCAAAGACGCCAGGTGAAAATGGCGGACATAACGCTGAGTCTATTAGGATAGGATTTGCGTCGGATCAGTTTAAATTAAATCTACGAGCCTTGCGGCAATGTTGTGTGAAAGCACGCAAAAAAGATAATAGAAGTTTCTTAAGCTGAAAATAACGTAAATAGACGAAAAACAACAAATAAAATCAATCGGCTTCGCCAGTGTTTAAACTCCTGACCTGAAAAATGGAAGCGTACAGGACTACCAATACACCATACGAAGTTTTTTTTACAATTGCCATAGAGATGATACAGCCTAAAGGTCAAAACTTTAGGTAGTGTTTTACCTACCTTGAACGCGCATCTGACAGTAATATTTTGGCACGTTGGTACGTTTTTTAGGTCTAAAATGCTGCCAAGTTTTATTCCAATCTGTTGGTGGTACATTTGAAAGTTTCCCTGTTTGTAGTTAGGGTTTGCGAAAACTTTTGACTTCAAAGTTAGCTTTAATTTGCAAATATTCAATATGTCAATTGTGCTTGCAATTGGTCGTGGTTTTCTCAGCGCAAGCTTAAGTTCAAAGATTTTGATGTGACATTTGCTTAAAGTTTGTTGCCTGCCTTGTGTAACAGATCTCATGTTAATAACAGCTAAAAAGTAGTGGTTAGTGTCACGTACTACCGCGCCGATGGTCAAGGGTTCGTGTCCCAGTGGCGTCCAATGTTTTGTCGTTGTTTCTGATTGCTCCAAACTTTCAGCGAACGGAAAACAGACAAACTGCTCCCCGTTATTATAGAGGGGATCAAAAACTAATTCAAACAATAGTAATTATTAGTTCGTATGTAATTAGCTCCGTTAATTAGTATGTAAAAACAAACAAAACTGGCTAAAAACGTTAATTTTTCTGAATTTTAGGTTGGTTTTGATTCAAACGCTCAAAATTTAATCTTAGACTTATTAAATATTGTAAAAAACGAATTTTACAACGTAGCCTACGCACTGTTGCATTACTATTACCTTTCAGGAGTTTTCGCACCCCGATACCGTCACCCCCATATGTCTCTGGAGACCACAAACAAGAAAATGGTTCAAAGTGCTCTCCTCCGAACGAACTAGCAAAACCTCAAATATTAGTTGCCTTAGCGCGAACAGTGCAAAGTTACGGCCATCTAAAGTTGTGGATTTTAGGGTATTCAGGAGATAGCTAGTTTTGAACTCTAAGCCAAATGTTTGTCCGGCGCAGTTGGTATGAGTGTTGTCCATCGATTTTGACATCGCGGGTTCGATCTGCGCCTAAGCGATAATTTTTTGAACGCTTTTTATTGGTTTTTGCTGTTTTTTCAACGTGTATAACCACAGAAAAACGCACAATATTGAGCTTGTGTGAAATAAAATGTCTACGCATTGTTACATCATTACTTTCACTTTTCAGGATTCTTCGCAACCCGGTACCGGTACTCCTTGTGTCTCTGGAGACAACTAAGTGCTTCGGTCAAAAAAGCAAAGCCATTCAAAACGACATTTTTGCTTCTGACATTCAAACTCTTAGCTCCTCATTAGTCTTCACACATGTTTCTGACTAAAGTCTTTTTCCTGTTACAAATCCTTTCTAGCGGTTGAAATTATGAAGGACTCTATTTTCATATCTCCTGTTGGTATCAAAAACTGATACAAAAAGAGTTATTTAAAAATTCAAGTTGTATGTTTCACTGTCAAGAGAAGTTCCTGGAGGAAGTGTACTTTTGAAACAGTTCAATTATCCAGGAAATTAGTTTTGTAGTTCTGCGTGACTGCGCTGAAAATCTAAATTGCGTTCGGAGAGCGATAGCAGAAAAGATTAAACATTGAGTTGAATTTTATTCAGTCTTTTCAGACTACTGGTTTTGACAACTTTACCGCTCTAAAATGGTTTGCCTCTTTATGTGCTGTACGGACACCCAAACTGGTTCTCTGTAAGCTTCAAACTTTAATCAAATATTTTAAAAGTCTCAAATTTAGAGAAGATGTTGAGTTTGGAATGATGATAGACCCCACCGTTATTGGACCTCAGGTACGCTACACGTTCCAACCATACTTTCAGCCAGAAGCTAGCGAATATTATGGACAACGTCACTTTCTAAACCCCCTGGGCTGGTTTGCGTGGGTTCGTCAGAGATTTTTTCGAGTCAGAATGTGATATCTTCCAGCTGTTTTTTCATACGTTTCCACTCTTTTTGAAGCTTTAATGCTCTCTTGCGGTGTTGAGTTTCGTTTTGTAGAACTATTTCCTACGTTTTTGTATCCGATAACAGTGTCTGTTCTGTCTTTTCATGTGCTTTGTAGTTTTAGCGTCTTTTCTTGGTGTTGCCTTTCAATAGATACAACAAATTTCTGTTTTTGTTTTGACTTGTTTTGACTCGATGCGTCTAAAGAAAATCTTATGTTTGTGAGCGTATTGACAAAAATAAACATTTTATAACACTTGGTAACGAAACAAATGAAGCTGCGTATTCAATTTGTTTCAAATCGCAAATGACCCAAACAAAACTTTGTTAACGTACAGTGGCCAACATGTAAATAGGTACAGCCACTGGAAACCGTTTTGGCTGGAAAAGTTTGGCTGTTTAACCAGGTTTTGGCAACAAAACAAACAATACGCAATGTAGAATTTATGCAGAACAAAACTATGCTAACGCTTGAAAACATTGTTGGGGTGGATGTAGTTTGAAAAGCTAAAAGTCGGCTTGATCCGGATCAACACATAAATAAGTGCCTGTAAACAAACTTGTGTTCTTAACATTTTTAAACTGTTTTGACAGCGTTTCCTACCAACGTTAGCATCAGCTGATTCCATTAAAGTTTTTCTAAAGTGTTCTAAAAATCGAAAAATGGGCTTTTAAAACATAATTTACCAATTCTAATGCTAAACAAAATCGTACTTTAGGACGTAAACGAGCCTTTAGTATGAGCCTTTTGAACATTTTTGACAACACTAATTAAAAGCACATTTTAAGAGTTTTTTGTCGTCTTAACTATTAAAACAATTAGTCTGTGGCGGTGATTAGCTATTTTAAACGCTACCCAATACAACCTAAACAAATTTTTCGGTAGGTTTTTGAATGTTTTGAATGTTTTTAACGTCCCTTAAGATCCTTGTCAACTTTGAATACGTTGGAAACGCACTTTTTGAGATGGTCACTAACGAATAGTCCTTGAATTAAATCTGTTCTGAAACATAGTCTACTTAACCACACTTCACTGTCACCTTTCAGGCATCCTCTTAGCCTGGTACCGGAACCCTCATCTGTCTCAGGAGACCAGTAAGTGCATTTGTCAAAAATAGCAAAATTCTTTGAAATGACATTAGTGCTTTTAACATTGAAATCCTCGGCTAATTACTCTTCTGAGAAAAATGAATACCGTACCCGCAGAGCTTCTAAAAATGACGTTATTATCAAGTGTTGAATATAATGGATGCCGACACTTTTTTGTTGATGACAATAACTGATACTTTCTAATCCGTCGTATATCGGTTAGTTATTGAAATTAAGTATACGTGGTAAATGTCATTTTCAAATTTTAAGAATAGTTTTTTTTCGCTGGGAACGCTCACAAACTGTCCCACGCCAATTCGGCTGAAACTTGGCATAAAGGTAGACTTATGAGAGCAAATTAAAACTTCCAAATATCTGCGTTAAATGCAAAGTTTATGGTAAGTAAGCAAAGTTTAAAATTCCAAAATGTCTAAAATCTCAAATTTAGTTTTTACAACAACGTGATAACCTTAGTTCTGTCCACAAATTGTTGTTAACGGGTCAAATTGAACCGAATTCAAAGGATTTGGGTTTCGATATAGTCTTAAAAGTCTACCTTTGTGCCAAGTTTCAACTGATATAAAGTGGGACAGATGGTGAACGCTTCTTATTAGTAGCGTTTCTTAGCGTTTCTTTTCTGTATTTGTTTGTAAACACAAAACAACGATTTGTTAAATTTGACGCCAGCGTTGAGCTCTAAATTGTGAACACTTGGACACCTACTTCAAGAAAGCTCGTTTGTGCAACAGAAATGACGCGTTATTGTTTTTTGAGAACTTGTTACTATTTTATTGTTAACCTTTCCTTTTCACAAACATTGCGTATTCTATGTTTTTTATTATCCGAAACGCCTACACGTACCTTCCGGCTTCTTCATATACAAAAAAAGCAAATGCAAAATCAATTTTGCAAACGGTTTCCTGCAAACCCTTTATCGTCATTTTGTAGTGTTGGATCGGTTGCTAATTGAAGACCTATTTTAGTTCAATTTTGTGGTTGGACTCACGTCTTGTTGGTAGAATCGTATTTGAAGAAGTTTTTTTGCGGAAGGGCTTCAAAATGTAGCTGTCTGCACGCAAGCCGTTGTCTGGAAATTGGCTATTTCCGGTCCAAAAAAAGTTTTAAATTATGATTGCATGATGACGACAATTCAAACTGTTCAGCGCTTAGACAACAAATTATTCAGATTTTAGTGTATCTTCGAAGGTTAACCAGTACAGTTTTGGTTTTTGAATGGTATTATCTGAAGCGGATTAACCTCTGCAGCTTTTAAAATGTTACCGACTTGGATCAGAAACATCTCATTTTGCAATTATCGAGCATTCAAAACTTATTTTCGGAATTTTTAATTGGGTTTGTCGCGACCATTGAGATGCTGATCACCGCTCTTATTCTACGAAGCTGCCCTTCTAATCGCGTGCCAGGCGCAAGTCGCACGTCAAGTCTTGAGAAAAACGCAATTTGGCACGGACTCCGTATTTGATTTTCCTAATTTTGTTAAAGCTGATCTTGATCGACGACATGGGCACAAAGTGTACAAAACGATGCTGCACACCTTTCGTTACGGATTATTCAAATGAGCCATTCTTATAAGCCGACAAATTTACCTCTAATGGTAAATCAACACATGAAGTACGTGAAGGAAGCAAACAAAATTACGCAGAACAGGCTTGTCGCGCCTTTTTGCTTATGATTATGCTTTTCTATAAATTCTTAGAATCTCAGATTAGCAGAGAAATGCATTTGCGTGCATACAAAAATTTGTAAATAATTCTCTTCTACTACTCAAAAAGTGTAGCTTTCTCAAAGCTTAAAAAGTGATTCCGCTCAAAATAAAATTAAAATAAATAGAAAATAATAACGTCGCAGAACGATGGGTACAACTGCATTTGCTTTGAAATAACACTAGAATTTAAATAAGTTGTTTTCTAAATGGTGGACAATAATTCACCTTGTCATTAGTATGCCAACGTGTTTAAAAAATACTGAATCTTAAAGATGTGTAGTTTCGAATGCCTATCGTTGATTTAACCAAATATCGATGTCAATAAACATTTATGAGCTACGTAGATTTAAGTGTTTCTTGCAAGGATAGCAAAACAAAACAAATCAAACGTTTTGTATTCATCCGTAAAACTCTGAATTCCTTTCTCCACTTTCCCAAGCTTCCGAACGTCTAAACATTCCCCTTTCCCATGTTCCCCCTTTTCTGTCTTGTATTTAACTGTGTAAATCTAAATAATAAATCAGTTCCGACTATCTCGCTGACAACACGTTTGTTAACTTCTCCACAATACAGTTGACGACAACTAGACTTCAACTTTATACAAGTTTGTGGTTCTAAGACTACGAAAGAACACAATTTCAACACAATTTCTAACAAAAACACAATTTCTGCTTACTTGGTATAAAATTGTTATTTTATGCAATCAACCAACTCCAACAATAATCCGAATGTTGTCTGTTTGTGCTGCTTTGTTCGCTTTTTTCTTATTTTAACGAGAGGACGCGTCAAAATGCTGAAACCGGCCGCTTCATCGTTTTACTTTTACTCAAAATAAAGGCAGATGTCTGGCCAGACAGTTACTCACTTTCAGACAGAAGACAGTTTAATTCAGATGGCCGTTTTCATTTCAAGCGGAGTTCAAGCGGATCGTTTGGTTTTTCATGCAAAATGAACGTAATTCCAACCGGTCTGCACGGTTAGAAAAGTTTAAAATGAAGCTTCAAACGGTCTGAGTGACTTTTTTTGGGACAGCCTGTAATTTGCTTTAAATGGTTTTAAAAAGTGTTTTGCCTGAAATTGTTGTTTCGAAATTCGCTACTTGTCAGCCACTTTTAGCTACAATTCTCATTGCGATAACAGTTCTGGTTGTTCTTGTGTTGCTGTCAAAATCTCTTAATTCACCTCATGTAATATCATGAGACTATCGAAAAGACAAAATTTGATCTCAAAGGTGCTTCACGTCCTAACCCATTGTTCATTCAAACAAAGCCCACTTTGAATGAATAGATGACAGCTAACAACTTACCGTCATAATCCCACTGATCGTTTCGTACTTTCACGCTGCAAAGCTTTGCAAGACGCCAATTACAGACAAATCACTTCGGTGACATTTCCTTTTGTGATTACCTGTTGGAAACCTTTTCGGATGTGCGTATGTAAATAGAAAAACAAAATGTGTAATCCGACCTTTCCATGTCATCGCTAATTGCTGGGTAATTGCAAACGTTTAAATTTAGCACAGACGTAATTGTCCCTAGAGGTGCACAAGTGGCGCTGCCTAATGAGGATAGGTAGGCAGTGGAGGATGCGTTGCTACTTATTATTGCTTCTTATGTCCGCTTCGCAAAATGGGCGCTTTTCCATATTTTGGTGTTCTTTCCACGGCTTACAGTGTCGCGATATCTTCGGTAACCTAATAAGTGTTCTTGATGAGTTATTGCTATAATGTTGTTAGAAATAACATCATTTGTAAAATGTCGTAAATTATCGTAAACTTCTGATGATACAATTAGCTTCAATTGTTATTGCAACAACGCAGGATGTACTTTTGTACCGGTGAGCTTGTTTTGTGATAAATGTCTCAATCCAAACTACATATAAAGACCAAGACTATGATTTCTGATTCGCTCACTGGCATAAAAGTGCACCGTTTTTGCATCCTTCTCAAGGAGACCACCACTGTGTTTCCTCATTTTCAAATATTTTGTATTTTTTCGTGCTAGGTACTAATCTCAGTTCGTTAGCAGTCTTTGTGCGGCGCCAAAAAATTCAAATTTTAATTGGAAGCTGGCGGCTTTAAATTGATGTCAACAAAAAAAACCTGTCACGAACGGTGCTATTTTAGTGCTGGAGAAACGGGGCGGTCACTCACAGCATTAAAAAACGAATCTTCGGGTCGACTTCAGGACAATTTTCAGTTGAGTTTTATAGTGATCAGCTTAGTCAAGTCTTCAAAACCAAAATGGAACCCCCTCAGTAAGTTTTGAATACATTATAAAAAAGTCCTTTAACGCTAGATTGAAAAGCTCATAAGAGTCTTTGAATGGACTGAATTAAAATTCAAAGTTGTCTACTTGATGATACATCACTGTCACCTTTCAGGCGTCCTCTTAGCCCGGTACCGGCACCCCAATCTCTCTCTGGAGACACGTAAGTGCAAAGCTATCCAAAACGACATTCTTGCATCTGATTTTTTTAATTAGTTAATTAGGTATCGTATCCTCAAGGCTTCTAAATGTGACGTAGTGACCACTTTGACGTAGTGTTGGATGTTTTTCAAATCCAGGCTAAAAACGCAAAAATTTTATAAAACTACATAAAAAATTCAAAAAATTGCAAAACATTAACGAGCAGCTCGCTACCGTATTCTCACCGTTTCGTACAATGAATGATTACATCTTTTTTGCTGACGATAATGGTTGACGCTCTTGAATCTGTCTTAAATTGTTCGATTGCTTGGTGAAGTGTTTTACTTCATTTTCAGAACTAGTATTCAAGTTTGAACAAAGTCCGAACTTCAGTAAGCTTGCTTTTAAAAGTTGTTTTTTTTGCCCACTGATCATATTTGCATCAGTATCGTTTGTTTCAAAACAAAACAATTCAACTGATATTATTGCGTGTCCAATTCAAACTTTTTTCAAAGTGGGATTTCGGAGAACTCTAATTCCGTTGACGTTGTGACTGAGCTCTCAAGATTTTCAATACCACTTTTTTTAGTTTTTACGACAAACACGAATTTACAATTTTCCTTAAACTACGTTTTTTGAAACAGTTTTTTAAGCGACACTGAAAGACTCAGTTTCTCACAGAGACAACAGGGTGCAAAGCAAAGCAAAGCCAATTATCCTAAACTTCCTGTGCCTGACAATCAAATTCTTGGCTATCTGGTCCCACCGTAACCTCAATGTTTTACACAACGACGCTGTAATTATGTACATATAAGATCGTTCTTTCCGTTTTTCGCTTGAATGCTTCGATTGAAAGCAAATAGACTGGTGAAGATTTGTGAAAATAGGCGTTTCGTGTTATAACTACCGTAGTCCCAGTGTCCGTAACCATGACGTAAGGGCCACCTGTTTAAGATTTTTGCTGATAGCTCGCTTTTTTGAGGACCTCTTTTTGAGAATGAGAATGAGGCTCTATGGACATTCAATATTATGGTACCTTCAGGTACCTCTGACTTCTGTACTTTTAGATACCTTTGATCTTACCAAATATCTTTTTTCCATAACCTTCAGTATAAATTGTAAGTACATTAATGCATTGTTAAAATATAGCAGTGACATAATATAAATTCCGCCAAATAAGCGTCTTTAAATTCAATTTTTTTCAAAGTTTTACAGTATCGCCCTTTTAATTTTCGTTTTTAAGAAAATTTTGATTACGGTTACGATAGTCTAATGACGAAACGACCACGTGTTGGAGATCCTTTTTTGCTTGTGACACAAAACATAATCTGCTTTTTTGTGGTCATTATTAGTGAATCAATTGAAGTTGACACCATCTACCAACGAGCGTTTTAACGCGCATGCTCTGAACACCTTTCAATTCTTAGTTTTGCGATCCGTTTATTTTGGAAACCTTGCTAACGTTTAGTTTTCAATCAACAAGCTGTATTTGTTATTTAGAGTTGAAGTGGTCTCGGATATGGAGGAACAACAACAACAGCGTATTGTGAAAGACAAGTAAGTTTATTCATTCGTTCATTTGCTTGTAGTTTTGCTATTGTTTAAAAAATTTTTGGTAGTTGAAAAATGGCTTTAGTCTAAACGTTTGGAAGCCTGCTTCGATGGCGACAACCATCACTCCGTAGATTTTAAGTTTTCATTGGGTGCAACTCAATCTGGAAAAACTACTTTTTTCGCCTTTTCCAAATACCGTAATCTGGACGTCATTACTCCAACGCGTCCACGTAGTGTTCAAAATTTTTGATACCGCTAATGACCAAATTGACTTTTTCCTCTTAGTTTTTCCATTTTTCAGTATCGACTTGGTTCCGGCTACCCCGGCGAGGGACCAATTCCCGTTGGCTGCTCCTGTGACGACAACCGGAACCGGAATGATCATGAATGCGTAAAATTTGGATATTCATTGCGCTCAGTTCTCCCATTTGTGACCTTTGAATTGTCATGTGGGCTTTTTGAGCATCGTAATCTACAAATTCTTTAGTTATCATATTTAAGATTATTGATACCGATAGATTTGTGCTAATGACAAAAACATTTTTTTCAATTTTTTTTAAAAACACTGTCACCGTCAAATTTTAGCCTCGACTTGGTTCCGGCTACCCCTGCAACGGATCGACTTCCGTTGGTTATCAACGATCCTGCTACTGCGGCGACAACCGGAATAACCATCGATCCGTAAGTATTTTTTCCATCTGCGAAATACAAACGTTTTTAGGGCTTATCCGGCTCCTCCGTTTGTGGGACGTCTACTTCTTGGTGACGTGTAAGCAATTTGTACCTTCCTCAATAAAACAAGAGGTGTCCAGTGTAATATTTATCCAAAACGATTTCAGATTCTGTTTGTTTGATAATACGCAAGCGCCTTCAATCTGGTAAGCCCTCATTGATTTTGCAAAGTTAAGAATAAGCTTTTGTAGCGTTCCTGTGGTTCAGATGTCGGTACTTCAGGCTTTCCCCACCAACGGGGTTATTCCGACCCCGCCAGCTTTGACCCCAACGCAGCCAAATCCAGCTCAATCACCGCTTTGCGGCATGTAAGTGTCACAACTAAGAAACAGTGCAAAAACACAACTTTTTAGGGTTCTTCCAACATCGCTTGCGACGACCCCAACCCCATCGATTCAGGCTCAGGCACCATCTGAAGACGACATGTAAGTAATAAGCGGCTAAGAAAAAACTAAAAAAGTTTTAGAATTTTAATTTTTGTCGCTAAAGCCCGGAAAATTCGACGCGCTGCTCCAAGAAAAAGGTAACTAAAAGCTAATTGGAAACCAGTCCAACCCACATTTTAACGGTTTACGGTATTAAACTACCGTAAACCGTTAAAACCTTTGATTACAACGTAAATTTCTGGTTTTGTGCTCAAACTTGTATTTTTGAGTTTGATAATAATCCCCGGAATTAACTTTCGTTAATCCTAAGGTCAGCCGTCAGTCTTTCAAATTTTTGCAAAGTAAGCTTTTAATCCCCTTCACCTTTGAAGATAAGCTAAATGTGTTAATGCCGTTTTCTAACAAAGCTCGACAGTCTCTCGGGAATACAAAAATTTGAACTTTCGAACTTGCTATTTTTAAACTTGTTCCAGAGAATTCCACAAGTGTGGCGTTTGTACGACTGTAAAAGGAGTCACCATCAACTATGGAATCTACACTTGCAAGCCTTGCGCTGCTTTCTTTCGGAAGACTGTTCGCTTCCATCTGGAGTACACATGTGCGGCAAATCCGGATCTGTGTGGAATCAGAGTTTTAACGGGTAACGTTTGACTGACAGTTTAACCAACAAAGGAACCAACACCAAAACAATTGAAGTTGTTGATCACATTTCCAGAGCTGGTTTTTAGTTGTGAGAAAGCGAATTTTTAATTGAGATTTTCAAGATTCCTAACCTAACATAGAATTTTTGTGTTTTGTTTTTTTAATACGCTTTATAATCTTCTTGTTTTTGATCTCCATCAATAGACGACCCTTTAAAAGCACTAAAATAAAACTTCTAATCGCCATGTTTTATTTTAGGAGCGTCCGCTCAACAAGCTTGCAAGCATTGTCGCTACAATCAATGTCTTCGAGTCGGCTTGAAGCCTGAATGTAGGAACATTCTAAAAATACATAGTTAAAATAAAGACAATTTAGCTGTTCAAAACCCTCGCGGACTCACCAGTTTCCGAACTATTGTTACCAAGAGTACCACTATTCCTATTATTGTGGAAATGGCAGGAGTGATACAGAAGGTGCTGGAGTATCGGACTAACACTGTCTTCAACTTTTCTAAGGTGAAAAAACCAATTTTAAAAACTAAGTAAATTTTTTTTTAGATTCGTGGAACATCGGAGGGCCGAAACAACTATCACTCGTTCCTCTCTGACCAGCACTATTACAACCAGGAACTGAAGCTCTTTCGAAAGATGCTTGACGACGTTCCGGTCCTCCGAGATGAGCCTCACGGCATTAAGAACGTGTACTCCTTGCAAACCATAAGGAACTATGTAAGTTTAAGTCTGTGGCTTGACAAACTGACAAACCAATCAAAAAAAATCTAATTATAATTTTACTTTTTTAGGTTTGGGGCATGCACGCGATTAGTCACATCCAGCAGCATGAGGGCAAGCAAGATGGTCGCTTGTTTCTGTACCCACAAGTCTACATTGAGACAGACGAAGAGGCTCTTTACAGCATGGTTAGCAGCCACTTCTGCAACAGCTACAACATTCTCAAGCCGGATGCGTTCAAAGCGGTGGCTAGGTGAGATTGGCTAGGCTTGTGGATACGTTTGACAACAATGGTTTCTAGAACAATGAGCATCTACTACAAAGTGATCCTGCACGAGTTCATTCCATTCTTCCAGCAATCCATCAAAGACGAACTTGACGTTGGGTGTTTCTTCATGTTTCTTATTGTCTATTCGAGTAAGTAACGTAAAACTCGAAAAAAGAATATAGATTCAAGTTTCAAGTCAACCAAAAAAAACTAAGCCCAAAATCCTGTGTGAGCCATGCGTTTAAACTTTAAAATTTTAGGATTTGGCAGATCCTGAAATTTTAAGCATTTTTAGTAAAATTCAATATTTGTTACTTTCAAAAATGATAATTTTAAAAGAGAGCATTCGGAACGACTTCAAATTTAATTACGTTTAAAATCTTTGTTTAAACAATTTAAATTTTGACAATGCTTAAAGTCTTATTTAATGGTGTTCTGTGTTGAGTTCTCTGTCGATCTTTTCATTTTTAACTCTTCAAACGTTCGAGAAAAAACAAAATTTCAGCTATTGGGTGAGTCATATTAATTAAAGTTCTGCACGTTTGCACTTTGATCATTTTTTCTGTCAAAAGGTCTCCAATTTCGATGATCGCCAAGCACTTTATCCAAAAATAGAACTTCACTGAACATGACAAGCAAACATTCATTTGTACCTTAATCGCTACTTGCAAAAATTGAAGTCGAAAATCCGCACCAGTCTGTGTCCTCTTCTGCTTAATATCGAGTTTTCGTATTGAGAAAATTTTACTTACTATGTTTTTAGATGACTCATACACACAACCGGCCACATTGCAGATTCCCGTTGCGAATCTGGCCAAAGGTTACTTTGGAGAAATCGCTGCTTACAGCGAAATGACCAATTGCGACAAGACAAAGGACCTGATCGATATTCTCAAAATACTCCACAGAGTAAAGCTTGCTTCTGAGGATCTTGAAAATGTTTTGAAGGAGCAGCTTAACAGCGATCGCTGGGGTACTCTACGTTCTCCTCAGATTTGAACTTGCTGCTTTGGTGCTTGGTTTTCTTAATCGTATGTGTTGTTGTAGTCATATATTACTTGTATCTGCTATTCAAGGCGACAACCATTTGCTAATCACATTCTGATTGTATAACTTAATTTGTGTCCGTTCGAGTTGTCTTTTTTCTGTTGTATTTATCTTCCTGTTTTTGAGCAAGTCAATCTGCCTGCTTATTGTAAGTCTGCTAATTGTAGTTAGTATTTTTTCGTATCCATTCTTTTCAATTGTGTCACCCTTTGTTTTTTATATTGTTATTGCCTTCTAAAGGTTATTGTGAAATTGGTAATTTAGTTTTTTACTTATGATATTTGTTTAATTTTACGTCTAGCATTGCCGTATATGTACTACTTGTGTCTGCTTTGAAAACCGACAACCTTATTGCAATTGTGCAACAAGGTTTTTATCTGTTTCAGTTGTATTTTTCTCTAGCATATACTCCTGTTTGTGAGCTAGGTAATTTCATGTCTGCTGATTGGAGTCAGTTAGTGAAATTGATTTAATCGTTTTTGCAAGAGTGTCACCTTTTGTTTTCATTTTTTATTTCGCGGTCTTTGCATGTTTATCTGTAATACCTATCTAATAGTAAGGTCTCCTTAATCTTCAAAGCTCACAATAATGTTACTATTGTAGTGAACTGTTTGCAGTGTTTGCATTTCTGTCTCTTTTTTGTAAGCGTCGTTACCGACCTAATACGCCAAAGATCACAACCCAATGTGTGGACTCCTGCGCCCCGATAGCTCTGATATGTGAATATAAGTGCGAGTATGGTTGTTATCGAGGTTTTCCCAATAAATGTGATCTGACGGTCGGTCGTCTCTGGCCTCCTACCTCTCACCCCAAGATAGTAAGTGATC
Organism: Steinernema carpocapsae; assembly: GCA_000757645.3. NCBI lineage: Eukaryota > Metazoa > Nematoda > Chromadorea > Rhabditida > Steinernematidae > Steinernema > Steinernema carpocapsae. The sequence goes on from CM016762.1 coordinate 1,149,456, forward strand.
TTTATAGCATCTTTGTAAGTTAGAAAAATAAATGTTGTGGTGTAGAAAGATTGTATCATTTCTTCACGCTTTTTGAATGAGGTAAACAACTGTTTAAGCAGAACCTTTCTGCTTTTGAAAACCTTGAGACAAATCTGAACTTTACTGGTCATTAAGAGAACCAAAGCTAAGAAGATCTCGTTTGCTTATCGTTCTTAAACCACTTTTTGAGTGTTTGAGTACCACGGTCACTGTCTCAAAACCCTTTTAAAACGTAATTAAGAAAATCTAACTGGTTTCGAAAAATTTATTCACGGTCAATTATCACAACAAAAGCCTAATCGAAAACCACACACCACTATAAATGTTAGAACGCTTTTCAGACGTGTTTTCTGCAAGTGCTTTCGAAAATTTTTGCTATTGGTGTTTGTTAGTTATGAATTGTTTAAATTGTGATTTTAGCATTCTCAAAATTGTGTTGCTTCGTATATGTTTGAAATGTACCTTTTTGGTTAATTGCACTTAGCGAAACAATAAACAATACAAATATTCAAAGTGCCGGCAAGAAATGGACAAGTTTTACAAGTGAACTTCACAAAAGAGTTAGACCATCAGAAGAGGACATAAATATACATAAATCCATTATTGAAACATCAAAAGTAAACAACAGATCCCCTGAATGTATAATAATGAAGAGCTGTCTGTATGTTTGTTTTCAGTTCGCTAAAATTTTCGAGCAAACAGAAACAGCAGATGAAAAAAAAGACAACGCCAGCGGAACTCGCACCCTTGCACCTTCCCTGTGGAAGTCCAGCATACTAACCACCACACAGTCATTCCTAGCACAGTTGATGATGTTGGCTATACCTCGATTGAGCTTTTTTGCGCCCGTTTGCATGACATTTATCACTGCGCAGTAAGACGTAAGAGCATTAATAAACAATAAAAAAAGCAAAATAGACGTCAAATAATAGACTGCGCAACTTGAAAAAAAGACATTTTCAAAATGTATAAACTAATAATGCAAAATATGACCAAATCTATCGAGGCCAACGATTTTAGGATGTTAGGGTCTAATCCTGTTGTGCCGCCTTGAAAGCTCCGTGATCGCATGTTCGCTGACAGGGGTCATCATTGTGAGGCTGTGGGACCTCCGCGTCGGCGGGACGAGTTTCTCCAGATCGAGGTCCCATTCCTCGAAGGTTATATCGATCACCTTAAACACCCTAAAAACACACTTTAGTACAAATTCTACAACAATGTCAGAAGCTGGTAGCTTTAAAATTGTAGTGGAGCGTGCTCACTTACTTAATTTTTGGTATGACGAAACGCGGCTCTTGTTGAAATCGTCGCCAACGGCGGTACCTTCTTCTAAGCCGTCCCAAACGATTGATCGCCCAGAAAATGAATAAACGCCTCTTATGTTCGTATAAGTTACGGTCGAAGCGTGAACGAATGAAAACAGAAGCAATTATAAGTCCAGCTAGGCCAACAATTGCCCCAAAACTAACAAATAACCACTTTGATAACGACATGCTAACGTTTCCTGTAAAAGTGAAGTAAAGCAAAGCTTCAAAAGATGAAAAATTCATTTTGCACCTGATAAACCACACGCAATAAAACATAAAATTGAAAGTGCACAGTGAACGTTTTTGCGCGTCCGCCAAGTGGGAAGAAAATTGAAGACCGAAATTGTAGGTCGGATCTATAAAAATCCAGAGCACAACGAAATTTTTTCAGTAACGGAAAGTAGACACAAATTTGCGACGTTTTGTGCGTACAAATTCAACTTAGCAGAATTTGGAGTTTTGTTGATCAGAATGACGTTCGGAACGGTGTGTAAAACCGGTGCTGAACACGGCAAATTTCAAAACCATTTCATAGAATTTTCATTTGTAATTATTATTAGTTACACTGAGGATTCGAAATAGCATTTGTCATGAAAATTTTGCAAACTGCGTCTAAAAGTTTAAATGTTTTTAATGTTGCGTTAGATTATTCGTAAACATTACGTGCACTTGTCGCGCAAATCGATTATACGTTGTTGGAAAACTTAAAATGCCTTTTCCAACATCGACTCCAAACAAAATCAAAATATCAGTTGTCTTAAGGGGGCTGTATTGTTTTTGTTGCGCGTGACTCGCAATTTTTCAAGTTCGTCTTTGCGTGCGACGGTCTGGACGAGTCGCGTTAGGCAAACCCTGAAATCGCGAGTTAATTGTACAGTTGTTGGTATAGTCGGCTGCGACTGTAGTTTGGCGACAGATTTGCCTCAAAATTATTGAATTTGAACACAATTTCTCTGCTCCGGGTCCCACTCAGAGATGTGGTGTATCAACGAAAACTACGGAAACCCACCAAATTTTGGCGCATAAAAGAAAAAATCGCGCCCACCTCAGGTGATGATGCCGGTCGAAGGCGACTTAATTCTGCGTCGCGCGCGACATTTTTGCTTCCAGACAAAATCGCGGCGAGCGTGCGACTGTCGCACCGACTATACAGGAATTTTGCAAGTATACAGCTTCGGGTGGCCGTCGCCGACGCGACAGAAGTTTGCCGCCTTTGTATGGCGAAAACGTCGCGAGTCGCGCGCAACACAAACTATGCAATCCCCTCAAATGGGCCTAAAAACTGTCATGAACCTTTTGAGTTTTTAACTAAACGACGCCAAACGTTTGCGCTAGCTAGTTACGTAGTACTCTATTAGTGCTTGCTTTATGTAAATTTAAAATAAATCAAAAACAAAAAAATGTCATTTTTCAAATTTTTTAAAATAGAAGTTGTTTTATTTAAATTTTTTTCGCATGAGGGCTTTTAGAAAACCCTTTCAAAAAACATTTGAAAGCCCAAAAAAAAAGAAGAAAACTCAAAGAGCGCAACGATGGAATCAATAGGATTAGTCAGGTTTTTGGTCTGCAGCACGAGATACACCTTTATCCTATAAACAACGTTGCTCCAAAGGATTTTTTATTACACATTAGGCAACATCGGTGAGAAATATTGCTGGAAGCACACCCGAAAATGCAAATATCAGCTTCTTTGGAATCAAAAGTATTTTTAGTAAGTGACAGAAACCTTTCAAAACAGCGATGTTTTATCAATTATTAAAACTAAGCTAACCAAAAATTTGTCTTGAAAAGACGAAAACGATTCGAAAGTAGTGTTTTAAATGTTTCACTTAACATTAAAAGGACAGATCAGGGAAGCATCCAAGACACGCCTTTTATATGACATTAAGTGATAGACTAAGAACATTAAAAAACTCAAGTAAAAGTACGATTTCAAAGGCCTAAAAACTCACGATTCAACATATAAATCGATGGACTAAAGGCAATTCCAACCTTTCCACATTAAAAGCGTTAACCAAATTGCTAAGCGAACACGCAACGCACGCGAGTGGCCAAGGTACATTTCAAAAAGCCCTCCGGTGTGTTTCAATGGATAATTGTGCACCGGGTGAGGAACGAAGAGGAGAGGGAGAGAAATGAGTGTATAAAGGTTGCGAGTGGATCATAAATAGCTTTAAAAGTGCCTACCTGAAACATAATTAGCTACAAAGCTTAGGCGGTGTGCCTTTAGTAAATATCAAACTAACAGGAAGAGAAGGTGTTAGATGTAAACAAGCACAAAATAAAATTAATTAATGTAAAAAAGCATTTGTAATGGCTAACTTTATTAGACTGCCGTCGCTGTCGCTGTTGCCGTCGCTGTTGCCGTCGCTGTCGCCGTCGCTGTTGCTGAGTTTGAACGCAGTATAAGTAAGAATTATGAAAAGTTCCCATGAATTGAGCAGAAAAGTTCCACCGTTTAAAAAAAAATAGAAAAGTGCAATCACATTGCAATCAGTTCCGAAATCAACTAGTGGCAATGATCTCAGGTAACCTATCTGAAATACACAACATCACTTACAGAGAAACCACTAAAGAAGCTACCAACGGATTCATCTGAAATATGGCACACAGTTGGAGTTTAGTGAGCATAGTATTAGCTGCCCATGCGCATTCGGAGTCGAGAAAATGCATGTGAAAATTAGAATTTAGGTGAATATCGCATTTTGTAAAGCTTCTGCTCAACACGCTTCACCCCGCGGGTTCGAAGTTCGAACCCCACCTCAGCCAATAATTTTTATTAACGTATTTTTCTTAATTATGTTATTTGATACGTGTAATTTCGCATTTTACTAGTTTTATAGCAAAGATTGGGTTTGACCATATGCTCGTACACCGAAAAAATATCCCCAACGTTCAATTTTCACTCGGTTCCAAATGCGCAAGGGTGTGTAAAACTTTAAAGAACTACAACATTCAATAGGTTTTAACTGTGTGCTGATTTTCAGCCAAATCTATTGGAAGCACCTTTAATGGTTCCCTTGTTAGTCACGAACAGATATGCAAAAAAAAGAACGTGAGGTAGACATGGGAAACATGGCTGCTGAAATACTACATAATTTGTACACGAAGTGACCGTCTTGAAAATCACTTCCTTAGAGGTACAAAACAGTGTAAGGTGTGCAAGCTGACAAGCAGTGCTGCAATTTAGGATGGTGATGACGTTTCACAACGACAATTCAGAAAGGATGCATTAAAAAATGAGTTAAGCTCATCGGCGTTTGTGTCAATGAGGTCGGTAACAAGAAACTAATACAATGAGGGGAGTGCCTCGTGAGTTTTCTGGAAAGGTCGGAAGATACTGCGCTGTTGAAGCCGCCTGTTGAAATGACGGCGATCGATTGAGCGGGCTAACTGGAGTTTAGCGAAGAATTCCGACAGAAGCAAAAAAAATCCAGATTCCGGAAACGGTGACGACATCGAGGAACTACATGTCGGGATAACCAGCGAAGACCGAGAAGGTCACAAGGACAAATAAACTCAGACGAAGAAACTGGTGTTTAAAACGGTTTTCCGACGGTTCTCCTGTGTTACAACATGGCGGAAAAAGCAAGCGGCGATCGATCGTCCGACAAGAGTACACGAGAAAAAATTTTTAACTTTTTGTTAATTTTTAACGTGAAACAACCTTGATATTTATGTTAATTTAAGAAACTATGATCAATTAAAAAACGTAATTCAGTTGATTGTTTTTATGAAAGACAGAGTTGAGACTCAGCAAATTGTCCAAAAAAATCTTTAAAATTTTTTTTTTCTGAATTGCGAAAAAGTACAAAAAAGTACAAAGCGTACAAAACATGGACATTTTTTAAAATTGTCAAAAATCCTTTAAAATTTTAAGACACCATTAAAAATTTCCGAGAGGCAAACATGTTTTTAAACGGACATTACGTTGCTTTTAATCCTTGTCATCTTCATGCTTAAATGTTCGGTAAGCGTTTTAAATGTTCGGTATGCGTCTGCTAAGCGTAAGGTCTTCAAGCGTCGCGGACACTTACGCCTGACATTCCTTGTCACCGCCATATCTCAAACCACGAGATATTCGTTCGTTTTGAAATCTACTTCGACTCAATTAGCGCATAGCAACACCGCTCCAACGAAATATGAAAAGAGTTAGTTTTCTTTCAGCGCGCCGGCGGCTGCCTCAACCACAAGTCCCGTTCAAATTCGACTAGAACTCTCCGTTTTCTTAATTTCTTTATGAGAGCCTTGAAATTCAGCATCATATTGAGTTTCATTGCAATTTACATGCATGCCGACTCTTTTGTCGTACCTTTTCTATCAATAAGTACGTATTAGTACGTACGCTTTTCTGACATAATTTTGTGTTTTTAGTATTCATCTTGAGTGCTCTTGGTTTGTGGGCGCAAGCTTATTTGAAATATTATGAACTGGAACATGCATTGTAAGTTTTACTAAAATTAAAGCTTGAAATGTTTGCTTGTTAAGGACTCAACGAAACCATCAGAGGAAGATTGAGCAAGACGAAACGCCTCACTTCCTTGACGGAAACGTTGAGTTTTTACGTCCTCAGCCATACCTTCAGAGGAAGACCGGAGAATTGCTTCTTTGATTAAAAGGTTGCATCGGTGTACAAATTTAGTTTTTCTAGATTCATGTATTCTTCTTATAATTGCTTTTTCTTGTCCTTTCTCTATTTGTTGAATCAATTAAATAATTTTGAACTTTTTTGTTTACTCCAACCTTCCAGTGAAACCGATTTAGAATGTGCATATAACGACATCAGGACGATTGAAACATCGGGGAGGACGGTTGGAACATCTTAACCATTGCTGTTGCTTTAGCGGTTCTCTATAAAGAGCTATTTTTTATCCACTCTTCCTGTATGGAAGGTTGAATCTTTGAAGGTCCGTTCCCCAAGCACCCTGCTGTTTGTGAAACTGTCGCTCCCAGCCTAATATTCCCGCTGCCAGGCGCCTTCGGCACATTGAAAAATAAGCCTTAGCCTAAGATGCTCCAGAAGGCCAGACGACGGTGGCCTTGCTCCACTCGTCGACATGCCTTTCAGGGGCATTTGTACCCCTCTGCTCTACTTCCCGTTTTCGAACTTCTCCTTGAAGCCGCAAAAACGAATACGAGCAGCGTACTTATGATCATCGTGAATATCTTGATCTAAAGACTGACGGGAGGGTCCATGTATCTGAAACGAGAAGACATGTACTCAGTTTACGTGTATACGAGCAAAATTACTTTCCGAGGAGCATTTCGGTGCCCGTCTCCGCCAAGGATTTCCATAACTCCCGGCCCAGATGGACGTCAGCCGATCATTTTCTGTAGCTGGAACCGCGTCGGCGCGAACGAAATCGCTCATGACTGAGAAGAACCTGGAAGGAAGAAAATTCAGCTTTGATTCGTGGCTAGAAATTAGCGTTTAAGCGCAAAATATCGACGATCTTTCTTGAACAATTTCCGAGTGTACCTAACTCTCAAAAACCAATTTTTGGTAAATTTCACTGATGTCCACTAATCTAATGTTTTCCTTCTTGGCGTTCAATTTTAATACTTTCAACAAAAACTAACTGTAAGTATTCCTTTCTCGTCTGAGTTTGAACATTCTTCTCATCCTGACTTATTCCTCTTGTTGTTGTTTTACTTCTTATCACAATCGGTTTATTCCTCTTTCCACCCTTTTTCTCTTACAGCTTTTTATTGCCTTTATGGATAGTTTGCCGTTATTTGTGTAAATCGTGAATTGAGCCAGTTTTGACTGTCTACTTCTTGAAAATTTATTCTAGTGATAGTGCAAGATTTGAACTGGTTGTGACTCTTTTCCTTATGCCAGAATGACACCGTTCGCCGATTAACTAGGAACCCTTTCTATGTTCTGGATTCCGTCTGAACTTTGATTTGTGTAATCGTAGTCCAAGTGAATTCAATAAACCAAGACTGCTTCAACTTTTCAAATTTTAGTGATCTTTTGGACTGTCACGGCTGTTGTTTAAAGGATTGGGTTCCTCATTAAACGAAATAGCTACTGTTTCCATTTACATGTCTAATATGAAAGTCAAAAATAAATTAATGTTTTCTTTGAAGGTTGCTTGCGGGCCATTGTAGGTGAACGAGACTACATTTTCATGAGCGTTGCAATCGGCGGCAAGTCAGTCAGACTCTTTATTAACCTCATTTATTGTCGGCGATGTCAAACAATGGAGTTGTGGATGATTATTGGTAAGTCCACTTTGATTAATTGCGGTTGTATATTTAACACAAAATAACATTTTTTGTGTGTTTTAGAATTACAGTCGGGTCTGTGGTATATGTCTATGTCCTTTTATTGGCTGCTGTAATTTAAACTTACGTCAAGGCTTTGAAGTTTCGCAAAAATCAGTAAGAATTCAAGAAGTTGAAATGTTTCTTTTCACAAGTTTAACACGGAGCGGACTATCACGAACTAAGCTGACTTGTGGCAGAGACTCTAACTGCCAACACGCCAACGCCTGCACCCGGCACTGGACCCAACTAAAAATCTCCCACGACGACGATCATGTCGAACATCGCACAAAAAGACCAAAAATACAGGCTTTCTTAAGGACTTGAATATGGCGTTGCATGTTAAAATTCATTAATATGTTTTTAAAACACATTTTAAATCTGGAAAAGTCCTGCTCGAAATTTTCAGTAAGTTCAATAAATTCGATTATTTGTTTCTGAGTAATTCTATCGGTCTTGCATTTAGAATTTCAGAAAGACCTATCTTGGCTTTTTGTGACTAGAATAATAAGTTGCAGCTTTAGGTTCCAGCAAATGTGTAAGAACGTGTTCACGTGAACCACACACATGAAAGGGGAAAACGTTGCTTTATTATGAAAGGCTTGTAAAGTTATATTCGGGGAGGGTCGACAAAGGTTAGTTATATCAAAACAAAAAAATTGTGAACCTTTTTTGAAGATTAGCCTCCTAATACCAACGAAATATTGAATTTTTTAATTTTTATAATAATAACGGAGAGCTGTCGCTTGTTTTCTGTCCGCTTTGAGCGATCAGAACAGCTGACAAAAACGCTGAACGCAGACGGACTCGAGTCTCTGACCCCAATTCGGCAACCTAATGAACACAACATACATTTGTTATGCTCCATTTGGCTATACCGAGTGTAAGCTCAGATTTTTTTAACCGTTGACATGCGTTTGGTCACACAATGCGTCAAGTTTTTAAAAATTGCGTACGCAGAACAACGCGCGAGAGCGTTAATAAAAACACAAGAAAACAAAATTTTGGAATTTCGCTAGCCTGAAAAACTTCAAAATTTTGAGCCAACTTTTTGACTCGTTTTTTCCTCTTTTTTCATATTACTAAATTAATTTCTATATGTTTTGCTTTTTGCTCACCAAAGAGTCAATTTCCGACCGGTTCAGCAACTCTCAAACACCTGATATTGGCACGTACTCTCAGAATATTCTGATATCGGCCCATCGTCGGTCTTCTCAGCATCGGCAAAGAACCACCTCCTATTGTTCGCAGAAACAGGCAACGTGCCAAATGTTGCGGTGTCGTTGACAGTCGCCAGCTGCTGCTTCCTTACAGTCACATTCGCTGATCTTCTGTCGCTTGACTTGCATATTGACGACATTCTTTTGCCGCGGGTTAGAATAGCCAAAGTGCCTTTAGGGGTGTTGGAAACGCGTCGATTGTAAACAACATAGCTAACCTTTCTCGCCACCGCGGAAAGAAATGAGTCAGCGCCTCATCGATTTTTGTTTGTGAAAAGGGAAGCAAATATTAAAAATTTTGCAAAATTTAAAAAAATTAAACAGCGAATTTTAAAACAATACAAAAAATCTTGTACTATTAAGTTTTTTAACAGCTAAAAATTTTAAAAATGCTTTTAAACAGTAAAAACTGATTGTGCGTTTTTTGCGATTTTTTTCGTACTTATTTTGTTAGACTACAGACGCCTTAAAACACAAGTGGCTTAGTCCTACTATATGTCCAACGTAATATTTAAAAATAATTTTTAATTATTTTTCACTCGATTTCGCGGCTGTGTACCAGCGGCCTTGGTCATTTTTTTCGCAGACACGTAAACAAGACTGTTCGATTTTTTTGCTTGTAAACGGCCTGTCCCTTGTCTGGTATCGGTATCCCCTTTTGGGCTCAAACGATCAAAAGCTACCTCGATTAGGACTGTAAACAACAGAATGAATAGTTCCCTCAAGAAGAAAATTCATGTGTCTTTAACTTGTAAACAGGTGGAGACGCTGTGGTCTCACTGTACGTGTGATGGAGAGAGGCCAAAGGGTACAGGGTACACAGAACCAGCCTTTGGTCCCTCCTACCTCGAACGCGGACCCGCTGTCTCTTGAAGCCTCACTTGGGAAGAGTTCTGACAGTTCGCGGTTCTAGCCCTATTGCGAGAGCTAAAATTGCCTATTTTTAGTGAGTCACCTTTATCGCTATGTTTGAGATTATCTTCCTCGTGGTTTGCGGAATTGGCATGATGGGAAGCCTTTCCTATTACCTGTTCGGCGACTACCGGTGAGCGATTCAAACAATGAATCTCTTAATTCAATTTTACCTTTCAGCCGTTACCCCATCATTCGTCACTGAGACGTCGAAGACTGGCTACCCTGATGAAACCTTCGCATGCCGATGGACACGCTTTTTGGATCTGTGCTGATATAATGCTTGTATTTGTTTCTTGTACATTCATGTATTTTGTGTGTAGTGAGTAGATAAACCTCAAATTGGTAATGTCAAGATGGAATCAGGATTTGGTGGTGATATTGAGTTTCGACTGTTGGAGCCTGGATTTGAAGAAGATTCACAGAATAGCCCGAAGTGTTCATAAAATGTTGAAGGAATGTCAGAAGAAAGGCTTGGTTAGGTCGTAAATAGAAACAAGCTTCGCATAACAATAAAATTTAGTCGGTTATGACTAGGCAGTTTTATCTCTGCGACCGAAAAGCGGAACTTACAAAACTATTGTGCTTTGTCCGAGTGTAGGCTACAACCGCGCAACTAAAATTCACTTCAGAACGATGACTTTTTGAGACTACAAAAATGTTTGTGTGGACCTCTTCAAATGTCTCTCCAGGCCAAAAACAAACCATTGCAAAGTCAAAACAGTTGAACATGAACAAAGTAAAAAAAAACAAAGATAAAAGTGTGAAAATTTGTAAAAGTCGTCAAAATGTCAACATTTTTCCTTTAGCTCAAAAGGCTTGTAGCTTAAATCTAAACTTCATTACAAAGCCATTAATGAAAAATTGTAATGATACACTTTTCGATCTATTATACACTAGATTATTTCTATTACAGGATGTTGATGCTTATGAAATATCTAAAAAGTAAGAATTTCAGATTGTGTAAGAATTTTCGTAAAATAGAATCAAAACTTTTTCTTCGTTTTTTGAAGATTTCAAGATTTCAAATTCCGAATTTGAGAAAGCGTTGTATCGTAATTCGGTTGGTCCGATTTGTCGGTTTTAAGTCGTTGCACTTTTTCAAAAGAGATCAAAAACGTTTTGATTACGTACGTGGTTATTCTATCCTTCGCCGCTTTAACCCAGGATATGAACAAACTAATCCGGCATCGACATTTCCTTTTCCACTGAAACGTCAAGCGCTTAATGGAAATAGGTTTTCTTCCAATTTAGTCGAAACTAGTCCAAAATCTCTTTTGAGAACAAGGTTCAAACAAAAGTTGAGCGTTAATGAAAATAAGCGTCAGAGACAGACCTGAAGGCATTGGATAGTTACGGTAGTTCCTTGTTTTGCAAAGCTGTTTTGGCGACCATCAAAACAACTGGTTTTCCCTCAGGCGTTTTTTGCTTCAACCAACCACATTCCTGTTTTTCACTAGACCACTCCGGGCGGCAAAAAATGAAGAAATTATCTTAAAGAACTTTAATAAAAGCACAAAGAGTTGTGGTTCCCACCTCTCGACAATCGCCAAAAATTATATTGTAATGGCCAACGCAAGATTTACGTGGTGGAAGCCTAAAATTGCTGTCCCAACTAGTAAAACACAGCCGAATAGCAATCGCACTACTTGGATTTTGCCTTGATTTCTCTGACTTCCACCTTTTTATCGTTCTCCGCCGCAAATGTATAACTGACTCTAATAAAAAAATTATTTTTTTGCACCATCACAAACAATTTTTAAGGGTTTTCACACAGCAGAGATACCAATCTCCACACAAACAAATTACTTTTTGGAAAATTAAGTGTTGTTCTTCAACTTAATTATATTTTTGACTATTTTTAGGAATCTAGGCCGCGTGCAGTTAAAGGTAAACATTTATTTAGGTAAATATTTTGCTGTAGTGTTTTTTTAACGTAAGTTTTTGGGAGACTGCCAAGCTGTTTAACGTTAGGATTTTATCGTTCAAAACCAAAGTTGTTAAGAGGTTTTTTAATGACATATTTTAACCTTAAAATTGTCCACACCTATGACCCAGAATTTTGAAGAGAGATTCATTGTTTGAACATTGTTTGAATCGCTCACCGGTAGTAGGTAATAGGAAATTTGTTTTAGTCAACGCTTTTTTGTAACTTTTGAAAGCAGGACCGTAAAACCCGTTTTTAGTTAGATAGTTCAAAGACCAATTTACACTTAATGGTCATACTTTTGAGAAATAATCATTCTGAATTGCGGCATTTTTAAAACTGAGTCTAAATGTTTAAGGTGTTGTTGGGTCATAGGTGTGGACAATTTTAAGGTTAAAATATGTCATTAAAAACCTCTTAACAACTTTGGTTTTGAACAACAGTTTTGCACGTCTACCTAGCTTAATGTTTTTTTTTTTGCTTCTTACAGCTTACCCTTGCAAATCTCAAAATCCTGCCTGTCTTTTACATTTACCTTGTCAAAGCGTCATTAAATGCTTTCAATACCTTTAGAAGGCGGAGCTTACTATATAAGTCGGACGCAAAAAGTGCGTTTTGCAAAGCTCTTCACTACCTTAAGAAAATGGGTGTCTGTAAGAGTCCTTTTAAAAATGGCTCCGTGCAGGACTCTTTTTTGGCCCGTTTCTCTTGGACATCTCTTGGTTCTCGTGTTTCTTGTGACGGATTTGGGCCAAGTAATTTTTCATTTTTGTAAGCTGATTCGTTTGAATTGTTTCAGGGATTACTATTGGCTTGCTTTGTGCTGCAATAATTTTGATAATATTTATGTGTTGTTGCTGCTGTTTCCGTCTTCAATTCTGGAAACGGTGAAACTTTTCCGCTACAATGTGCAATTTTATGTGTGTGTTTTTAGTCGAAATGCGGTTGCAGATGATGTTGAAGCTGAATCTGTCAAAACTCCATCTTCAGGAATGACTACCGTCCACGCTTCAATTGAAGACAATTATGAGCCTGAACCTCTTCCGGAATTTTTCGAAATTGACCAGCTCCAACTTAGCGTTAGTACAGAGGGCGAGCCTAAGTCTGGAATCGAACCATCTGACATTACTGAAGCCGTTCATGTGGATATGGCTCCTGGCAATGAGCAATTGGTTGAAGCCATTGTTTATCCCAAGCCGAAGCGACTTCAGACTCTCGACTGGGAAGGTAAGACTTCAACAAAAGTCATGTTTTCTAAAAAAACCATTTTAGAGTTTGATCGGACACCTTCTCAAGAGGCAGCTAGAGAAGCCGTGGAAGAATACCGAAAACAAACCGTTCAAGGAACTTTACAATCCTACGTAGAGAAATTATGCCTTGAATATCTCGCTGAAGACCCGGCTGCAGATTCGGACTCATCTACACCGGAAGCCAAAATCAACACTACGGCTGTCATAGCACATTCCAGTTTTACGGAAAGCCAAGGGCCTATGGAAAGCGTGTCGAATCATGGAAAGTCCCCAGAGCCTGCCAAGAAGACGGTCAAGAAGCGAAATCAGGTGGAAAGGACAAAGACCCAGTCTTGGCAATTAGTTTAGAGTAAGAAAACAATTTTGCTCCAACATGTAAAAGCAATTTAGCAAACATTAGTGCATTTTACGTGTTTTAACAGTGAAAATTGAGATCTTTGATAACCATTGAACTACAAGTTACTACAAGCTATTTCAGTGTACACTGTTTCAGTTTCAGTTTCAGTGTACACACAACAAGTGGGGTGACGATCGCAGGGAGGACCTCCCACTCCGACTCCTAGCAACCAAAAACATTCACATTTTTTAATGTTTTTTTTAATTTTAATTAAAATTTAAATTGAACTGAAACTTAAAACTGACATTTGAAAAGAGATGCATTATGAAAATTTGGGAGTGCGTTGCCGTCCAGGAAATGATACCAAACAGCGCCTTTCAACGTTCTTCACAAAATAATTAAAGAAAAGAAATTTTATTTTGAGAGTCAAATTGCCAGTGATGATGTTATTTTATTTGACAACAATTTTTTGGCTTGTATGTGTTGTGAAGTAAACGAATGCAGTGACACAAGAAGAGAGAGACGAGATTTATTGAGATCTGGACTAAGCCAGAACTGAGCAACCACGCGCGCCGACGGCGCGCCTTAAATAATCGTCGCCAGACAGCGGCCTGTCTGACGGACAGAGTCCGCGTCTGGTAGACTTAAGAGTGCAGTCTGAAAACGCCTCGAGCGCATCATTCTGGCAGTTGGCCAGGAATTGTGAAGCGGTCGTTCCCGACCGCATGGAGTTACTGTATTGCAAGTTTGAATTAAAATTGGGATTTCTGGCCTTTTTCACGGTTTGCACACCTCCCTAAAACGGGGAGGCTTTGTAGCCGAGCTCAATTTAATTCAAAATTGACTAGATAAAAACCCTGCGGGAGGTGAGCTTGCAAATGGTGACGCTATTTTGATTTAAGCGACGACGATTTTTTCGGTGGTAGAACCTACTTTAATTTTCATCACCTTTTTAACGAATACCTAAATTTTTAAGAAGCGAAAACGTTTTTTGGCTTATTATTTGATATGCTGTACATATCCGAAGACCACTTACGGTAACGGTATGCTGTTACGTTCACCAACAATTGTCTATAACTAATATATGGCCCAACAAAAATTGGTTAAATGTGCATAGCAAAATTTTTAGGCTCAATGCTTGTGAAGGCATACTGAAATATGCTACAAATGTTCTTGTTTTCGTTGGTTATTTACAAGTAAACGTGCTCAAAAATCCCGTTTAAATTTTACTTATTACTCACATTCAACTCTTGACCGTCCCTTCGAAATCCAACTGTAAAATTTCCAACGAAAAGCCTTTAAAAACTCTCAGTCATTTTGTCTATTTTCCCACGTTCCTCCCAGTGTTCGCGACTCCATTGTTTTAGCCTCAAAAAACCATTCCCACAGAGCTTTTCCGATCATAAGCGGCGATGTCCTCTGAAGAGCACCACTGGCCCCTGCAAGTAAACACACAATAACATCGCGTTTCGCACATTTTTTCCACGCGCGGAAGCTCTCATCTGGGATGTTGGTTCGCGGCGGCGTCGACGGGTGCGCAAAGCGCCCGTACAAGCTCTTGAAGGCTGACCAACGGAGACTCCGCGTAACTTCAAGAGCACTTTGTTTGAACGGCGCGTAGTTGTTCACACTTAATTAGTGGAGACCGCCGGAAAGCTTCTCTCTGCTCTCGACCACCCAAGGGCTCCGCACGAGGACAACGACTCAGCGAGATGAGCAGCGCTGCTGCAAAGCCGTTTTACGATTTCTTCGAAAGTCAGCGGCGATCAGCACGGATCTCCGACGAGGCCGACCGTTCGGTAATTGTTTCATTTCCCCTTCGCTTGAAGCGGCGATAAGTTTTCGTTTCACAGGAAAGCCCGCCTGTCATGGTCCACGTAATACAAATCCCGAATTCGAAGAAGGAGCGGACAGGGCCCAGGTTACGAATGCCTAACTTTAAGTTTTAGTGAGTTTTGACCTTGTATGTCATGACTGTAATAAGTAATTTTTAGTGGTGATCTGCCCTGGATTGTGGTGATAGTACAATCTATTCTTTTGATTTGTATTTTGCTCTTTTTCTTCACGTTTTTGGTAACGAAGAATGAACCGAAGGTGAGTGTTTAGACTGTTTGTAAGAACGAATTTTGTACCAAATTAGGCAACGTCGCATCTCTGTCCCATAATAGACGCAGTTAAGTCTAGACAGTTTCTTAAAACATGGCTAAAATTTTTCAGTTAGGCTAAACTTTAAGAAAGCTGAAAGTTATGTTTTTCTGACCAGTTTGTGTGTCTTGTGGTAAATTTTGAGACTGAAAAAAGAATTTTTGACTGGGTTGTCGATTTGACAGCACTATTAAGATGAACGTGGGTCAATATGGGATCTAAGAGACCCCACCCATTGCAAAATTACAAAAATTACGAAAAATAACACAAAATTATTAAATTTTTGTCGACTTATTAAACCCTTCCCCAAGCCTTGTTTCTGAAGGGTTCTCAAGGTCCCACCCCTATTAAGGGGCTTCACAAACCGCAATCCACAATTTGCAGTTTGGCAGCTCGCAATTGCAAAATTATGAAAAAAGTGACGTCCTCCGGAAAACGTCGGGAAAATTCCCGCAATGGCGGGGTTGTAAAAACGCGATCACGGAATTGAAGCAATTACGGTTCGTGAGCCCCATAGCACTAATTTCAGAAGTAAGATTTGACAGTATTGCGCCATTTAACAAAAACTAGTTTAAGTTTTCGTAAAACTACGTCTTATAATTTATTTTTAAGTGTTGAAACATTTAAAAGACTTTAAAAGCTTCAAAAAGTATTCAGCCCAAAAAATTGGCTTAAAGAAGTCTAGATGGTTTCTCCTTTTGAAAACGATGCTATAAAAAACTTTCTAGTTAAGAAAAGTCAAACTCTAATTGGTCCTTATTCAACTGATCAAAGGGTCTCTCGGATAGTTCAAACTTTACGAAGACCTTGCATATTTGTCTTTTGTCCTTTTGCCGTAATCCAAATACAGGATGACACAAAAAATACTCCTGCGGAACAGGACAGGAGGGAATTGTCTGGCTGAGGAGGGAGCTGTCTGTGAAGGATCATTTTGACGCGCCGGGAGCCGTGAGACCTCAAACAAATTAAAAAAGGATGCGAGCAAGTTGTCAAATCAAGTCTTTTCTCACGCAAAACAGCGAAAAAGACATTGTTTCCGGTGATTTGCCGAATGCACGGCGTAAATTATCGCGTTCATTCACCTACGACGTTCATTGGAAGAAATTCCCGCGCATACATAATTGGCTATCGAAGTGCCGTGGGTTTCCGCTTATTATCATGCAAATTTTGCGGAAAATTGTGGAAAAATAACGGAATTTCTTGAAAATGCGTGGAACACTGACCGACCGGTTTTACGGCCTTAATAATCTTTGAAAGAGAGGTAATTTCTTCGCATTCTTTCCGTCTGGTTCCGCAAGAGACATTTTTTGTGTCGCCCTGCAGCATTTGCAATACAAGATTCAAAATTACCATTTTTTCCGAAGAAGTTTTATTGATTTTTGTCAATTTTTTAATAACTACAATTTTCAATGTCTGAAAATGTCCATGAAACAACCAACAACCATATGTTTAGCTAATATCACAGCGCGTTGCCTGACTCACCGAGTGTCATACACGGTAGAATAAGGACGCCAACCCCTGCCCGCGCGTCTTCTTTATATGCCCGCGCTTTGCCCCGCAACGCAATTATACGCCATTAATCGAAAATTGACAGTAGAGAAACCAGTAATGACATGCTCAAACCTGATAACCTACTTAATTCGACATGTGCTGGATTTTGGTTGCCCGTAAACGAGTTACAGTATGCTTCAAAAGTTATGTTTTTGATGGGCGCCATCTTCAAACCTTTACATATTACTCCTGTGTTCGAGAAAATGTAGCTATTTTTCCCACTGTCTGAAATTGTTTTCAGAATGCTCCGACCACTGACCTTCCCTCCACAACTACGCTATTTCCAGATTTCACGGACTTTACAGAAGCTTCGGAGACCAAAGCAAGGACTGAAGAACCAACAGAACCTGTCACTGATTCTAACGCATCGGGAAGTTTAACAGAAGACTCGGATCCAGTGGACAAACATTATCTTCCGGTCAGAGTATATCAGAAAGTGGAAAGTGGCGGTTGTGTCTCCTGATGAGACTTGCAGCGAAATCGGAAGGTAAGCTTAAAACAAAAAAAGGCAGAAGGGACTTTGAAATTGCAAAAAAATTGCAGGAACTGTACTTGTGGTCCGACGAAAATTTACGAGCTGTAGCTCATTTGAAATTTCTCGGTGCTCTAATTCTTTCTGTCAAAGGTCTAGAACGTTAATTAGCTCCAGTATGGGCTCAAAAGCATTTGACGTTTTTCACGTTAAAAGGAGTAAAGGAGCCAGAGCAGGAATTTAAGAGGTTAAGCTGCTTAATTCAACATAATTTCTAAAATTTTTACATTTTTTTGTTAAGGCTTGTCTAAATCTGCGGGGAGACTGCATTTCATAATGGCTGCAATATAACTCAAAATTTGCGTTGTATTCTGAATTTATTTTATTCTGACGTCAGTTGACGTCTAGCTCTAAAAGGTTGACCTTTACTTTTTTAGGTCGATTTTGATTAGAGGAGGAAACGCAGTCGAATCAGCAATTGCCACCTTGATCTGTTCCAATGCAGCCAAGTTTGGAGATGTCTTTGGAGGTGGATTCATTATGACGATTTACAACTCGTAAGATTTACTTTTACTTATTTTTTCTTAAACGTGTTTTTAGAACCACTAAACAATGTTTCTCAGCTGACGCCTTGCCCACCGCTCCGTCTCGAGTCTCTGAAACCCAATTAAAGCATCAAGACGCTCCTGACTCTCAATTCATAGCTACACCTGCTTCTCTAAATGGCTTTTACCGACTGTTCGAAAAGCACGGCAGCGGTAAAGTGTTCTGGTCAGAGCTGCTGATGCCCACTGTGGACCTTTGTCGACGTGGCTTCCCTGTCTCTCAAGAGACAGCTAGACTTATCCAGAAAAACTACAGCAGAGCTAAAAAAGACGAAG
This sequence comes from Steinernema carpocapsae, assembly GCA_000757645.3. NCBI lineage: Eukaryota > Metazoa > Nematoda > Chromadorea > Rhabditida > Steinernematidae > Steinernema > Steinernema carpocapsae. The sequence goes on from CM016762.1 coordinate 1,167,749, forward strand.
ATTGGAAGAGGTTGTTTGTGAATCCGAATACGAGGAAGCTGTATGGCGAAGGCGACATCATCAATAGGTACACCTACGCTAACTCTCTGGAAGCGTTGGCTGAGGCAGAGGACCCGGTGGAACTCTTTTATCGAGGCGACATGGCGGAGGTGATAGCGAATGAGAGAAGAAATGGTAATTTTATGCAATCAATAAAAAAAAGTTGGGCTAACTAAAAAATCAGAATACTAGACTAATAACAGAATGCTGTCTGTGTGTTTTCTGTTCCCAAAATTCAGCAGACAAAGCATTGGACGCCGACGAGACTAGAACCCACGACCCTTAGAACGAAAGCCCGGCATATTAACTACACCCACAGAGTCATTATCAACTAAGAAGGAGACACGTTTTGGTGGTACCAACGGATTTGGCTGAAATTGGGCACACAGTTAGAGTCGAGGGAGTCGAGAAAGGAGTTCTGCAGTTCTTAGTTTTAGTTTGTAAAATATCAAGACCGAAAACGTTATATTTGAGTTTGTTGGTACTTCTATTGATTAAGTCCGCTTACAGACTCTTTCCTCGCCATGAACGATCTGGAAGACTACGAAACCATTTTTCATGGAGATCATCAAGTCGTCTCAAACAGATTCTCCTTCCACAGCCCCCCGCCGCCATCCACATTTGTCTTGAGTCAAGCTGTTACTGCTGCTGTCAGAGGTAATTATGGGTGCTACTGCTGTTTATTGGTAGAACTCAATTTTTTCAAATTTTCGAGTTTAAGAAGAGGTTGAGATAGAAAGACATTGTGGACTCTGGGATATTGGAAGGAACTCTGGTCGATGTGGTTGACGGCTTACTCTGTAACCCGTTCTAAAGCACGCATAAATATTTTAACTTTTTCCGTTTTCATAAACGTTAGGAAGTTAAAGCTTAATTCATAAGCAGAGAATGCGTAACTCGCTTCTCCAGACAATTAATTTGTTGCGCTTCATCTGAAAACAATTTGAGACCTGTAGATTGGGCTCATGGACGTCCCTCAAAAATATCAAGCCAAAAACATTGTTTTAGCTTGTTTTTAAAGCGTTTTCAAGTGGCATACAGTAACGTAACCCACCAGCGCAAGTACTGCTTAAAACAGAAGCTTTTTCAAAAAGCGCTGTAATTTTTTGTTTTTTATAAAGGAAACTAGTGGATTCAGCTATATAACGTGCCTCCCTAGCAACCTATTGCACGACAACGCTGAAAACTATTCGAAATTTGTAAATCGGTTTCAGACGCGTGCCATAAAAACGATTTAAGCAGAAAAAGTCTTTTTAATGTTTTGAAAGAGATTCCAGGGTTTCAGTCAAGTTTCCTCTTTTCAGAGCTACAACACTACTCGACCACTCAAGACATCAGGCTGTACCATAATCTGATAGAAGTAGCCCGTAAAGTAGAGCTCAAACGACAATTTTTGGGCGACGAAGACTACTCTGCGGCTGTGAAGGACGTCGTAGCCAATATTTCTGACGCTTTATTTGCGAATCAGATTGCAAGCCTTGTAAGGAGCTGGCAGAGACCATCGGATGAAGACAGCTTTGAGCGGATCAAGAATCAGGTATGCATTTTCAAGACAAACCCAAGATTTGCTCAAAAAAGCGATGTTCTAATCTTACCAAGATCTTATCAAATCTGGATCTTTTGCCTAGATCTTCACGCCTGATGCTAGCTAGAACAGGTTAAAAACCAACTTTTGATTGTAAATTAGATCTTAAAAACTAAATTTCTTGTTGTAGACCTAAATAATGTTGTTATTTCAGAGAACCCTGGAAAGCTCTGTCAGCGTCTCTGTTGTCGACTGTAAAGGAAATGGCGTCGCTGTGTCATCCACTAACACAGACATGTAAGAAATTCTTGGCTACAAATTTTTCCAATTTGCTTATCTCTCGAAGGTTTTCGACTAAGACACTTTCTCCGACTCTGGGCTTTATTTGGAACACTCAGCTTCGCTCATTTGACCTTCAACCGCATCAAGACTCTTCATCTCAAGAAGAAACTGGTCATAATCGAGTGCACGCAGGTCAGCGTCCCCTGTCGTCAATGGTTCCACTTTTGGCTATTGATACAATTTCTGGAGAGGTACGTTTCAGTCACTGAATATCTCTTCATCCTTTATTTTTAGCTCAAACTGGCTCTCTCAGGCTTGGACGACTCAGCCATGATCGCTTCTTTTCTTCTGAGACTACTCTTCTTCAAGGACCCAGCAGTAGACGTTGTTCAAGCACCGCAAGTGTCTCTCGGATTTGCAAACGCTGACATTCTTCACGATGGGAGGCTTAGCGCTAATACGACTGACTATCTGACCTCAGTTGGTCACAGGCTTGGGACAACAAGGAGAAAAGCCTTCTCTGCTATTGCCAGAGAAGCAGACAAGTCTTTGGTTGCGTCGACTGGTTCACATATTGTCCCTATAGGGTATTAGACCATCCAGTTATCATTTTTCCATGACCACTGAAACGTGTATTTTTATATAGAAGCTAATAAATGTATTTTAACAACATTTTTTATGTTTTTGATTTTAAATACGCACTAAAAAATTGAAGCAAATTTTAAACGCAGAAATTTGTTAAATTGTTAAAAAAATATTTTAAAAATTTTTAGTTTTTTTATAAAAGAAAGGAGAACGATCCAGACGTGTCCGTCCGTGTGTCCGCCCGTGACAAAATTGTTAGATGCAAGTTGCTTGGACCTTCAGGGGACTCGTGTTTGTGTGTTTTTAACTGTCGCCTGCGTGTTTTGTGTTTTCCGTTCACCGAAAATTTCGTGCGTACAAAAAACAATTGCAGCCATCGGAACTCGAACCTGTAACCCTCTGAACGGCAGTCAGTGAGAATAACCACTACAATGTAGCATGCGTCCAAACCAAAGTCATACGGCAACTTCAAAAATTTACCTTGCGCAGTAACGCGCGAGATTTCACCGCGTTCCATCTTTAAATGGACGACCTGATCTGAAAGAAGCCGCATGATAGTGTCGCTGTTCTGAGCGTTAGCAAGAATGACAAACACGAGAAAGAGAGTGAACAACTGAAAGGCTTTATCAATCCTTTATTAAATAAAGGAGAACGATCCAGACATGTCCTTCCGTCCGTCCGTGTGTCACGAAATTTCCAGACACGAGTTACCTGATTGAGCGAATGCGGGTTACGGAAGCTATTTGCGTTTGCGCACGTTTCGCTGCCGCCCAATTTGCAACCGCGTCGGCCGCAAATTGGTGCCGCAAACGCCAAATTGGCCACAGTTGGGGTGTTTTTGGACTCAATCGAATATGCGCAATATTTGAAACCAAATAATATATATTTTGCAGTTTATGAAACTGCGAAATCGACGCGCTCATGTCTGGAGGCGCGAAGCGCCGACTCAGAACACATTTTGAAACTGAAACCTCGCGCAATAGCGCGCGCGGCCCCGTTGATTGTAAAATAGAGGGAAACGAAACTCACAACTGAGGTGTACATGTTCAATAGAGCTGACTGTGTACACACCGATAAACGCGACTTATATGTCTTCTCGATGTCTCTCTTATCTTAGCGATGGCGTGAGCATAGCGCTCTGCAGGAGAAAAGGAAAACGATCCAGACGCGTCCGTCCGTCACGAAATTTCCAGACATGAGTTGCCTGATTGAGCGAGCGCAGGTTACGGTAGCGGCAGCGCTTGTGTTCGCACGCTTTCCGCCGTCGCCTTAATTTTTGTGGTTTTGCGCGCTAAGTAAAATACTAAGTAAAATTTATTTGAAATAGGAAATAGGGCATCCATGGAAAAACTGTTACTTAAAAAAATTTTTAAGCTTAAACTTTCTTCATTAATTTTTAATTTGATAAATTTACATTGCTTGATTTTTTCCTTTTCCAGAAAACAGAGTTGTTTGCAACCTTTAACACAGGTTTATTTATGAAATCTTATTTTGAACTAATAAAAAATTGCGTAAAACGTAAAAACAAGCGAAAAACACCAATACATCAAATGAGAAACTAAAACTGCTCACTGTCAGCAAAAACGCCAAAAAATGTTTTTATTGCCAAATTTTGTGTTTTCTTGATGCTTGAAAACTTAATATTAACAAAACGATTTATTTCAGCTCTGCGTTAGAGACCTCAAAGAGTCTCCAGTATAAGCTTTATAAGGTCATCGTTAGAAAAGACGTCTTTCGGCTTGGGAAACTTTTCTACGTCGTCAGTGTCTAGGTTCAACTGACCTACGGCTTTGTTCTTTGTGCTTGGGTAAACCACAAAAATCCAAGCTTCATGGCCGTCGTTGAAAACCCGTGTCAAAAAACCGCGTTCAAAATTGGAGCAGCTGAGGATAAGGATGGGAAGAAGTAACTAAAAACTTTCAGCCTATGTATAAAACGAGTTGAGTTCCTGAAAACTTACAACGAAAATGGTCTTCATGGTGGTGAAGTAGGGCTGAAGTCCTAGACTGTGTTGGTTTGACTAAGACGCTCTCTTTTGTAGTGTCTTTATGCCAGTCTTATCAGGTCAATTACGTAAGGTTGTTTCAGACTGCCACCCTATCTTAACGGGTTTGAATGGCTTCTCACTCTGAAGTCGTAAATATTACATATTCTGTGACAAAAAAAGATTCCATTCAAAAGCATAGACTAAGAAACAACTGTTAAAGCTGTGTGACAAGCATTAGCAAAGGATTGGACAGCCCTCAAAATTTCCATTCTATAGCGCTACCGTATTTTGAGTCTTATAGAGTGACTCATGCCTGCCATTTTGTAATCAATCGCTAAGCGTTTCATTCCCGTCCTATTTCATCATTGTTTGCTGTTGAGCTAGCAAATCTATTAGTGTCCTAGTGTCCTCGCTTCACACTGTTTGCGGAATCATGAAGGCCATTCTATACCGACTCGTTCCTCCCATATTTTTCTTACTATTCGGGTTGTTTATGTTCGCCAGTGAACGAGGATCTGCATTTTAACGTGGACAATTTAATCATACGAGGAAATGAAGACATTAAATCGGATTCGAAGACATTAAAGAAAAACTTACGCCCAATGAAGTAATATACCAACCACCCAGTGGGAAATTCATAAGTTCAATTAAATATCAAGAATGCTTATTTAGTTCTCAAAATGCGGATTTGTCCCTGTAATTATGGGGATTTGACTAAATACGTCTAAATTGCAGCTGAATCGACGTGGGGCAATTTGTATGGCAGACAAGGCATTTTTTCAAACTGGCATAAGCAGCTTAAAATTTTATTATGGTACAGCTAATTATACTAACTACCGCTTAAAATAAAGAAAAACATTTTGTCGATTTCATCTTTTCCGTCCTCTTCGTAGACCTCGCCACCATTGTCGTCTCAGGAGAGATAACCACGATCAACATGAGTCGTAGACTTCTGAGACGTAAAATCGGCCGTAGAATGTCGCAAGTCAGGCTGGACCATCCTCAGTTTCGCAGTAACTCGCTGAAAAAATTCTGCCCTACCAGCTGCAGGACGAAAGCGAAAACAAGCTACAAGACATCATTCAACAACACGTTGCTTTTCAGATAACTTACAGCAATAGCGGTGATCTTCATTGCGTGAGAAGTCTGCAGATAGTCCTGGCCTTGTGCAATCGCCTTCTGTGCAGCTCTTATCACGGAGTTGACGTGGTTTTCGCATTGTGGGCCAATTTACGTTAAAGGGTTTCACTGGTTTTCGACTCCACATTACATATACAGTAATATCTTACTAGACTATAGCATCAATCGTTCCTGTACATTTTTTAAGTTTAAATTGAGATTTCTGCATTTATGTTTCTTTCAAATAGGAAGGATTGTCACATACGAACAGCAAAATAAGATCTGCAATGGAGTATAAACGCGCTGCGTCAGAAACTTTGTCTGTAGTTTACAACTTTGGATCCATAAACAACATAATCAATCAATAAGTTTATATGATAAGTTTTTTAATTGACTAAAAGTGAGCTTCAAGCATGCTGACTCTGAGTATTGACGTACTTCCAAATGACAATTTCAACACTCCTGGATTGGCTTGTATTTAAACTGACAATAAACTCTATCATTTTTACTCAAAATGGGGTGAGCACTAAATAAGGATTAGCAAGCTGACATTGAACAATCTTTAAAAAACGAACAAACTACTTGAATCAATTTGTAGAGCAGTAGGCTTCGTATGTGTATAAATAAGAGTGTTACACAATCCTTTTAATGTGTTTCAAGTCTTGTTATATCCGGTGTTATATGAATATAACTGTTTATTGATGTTCAAGTATTGCAAAACGACAAGCTAGGCATTGTACATAGGAAGATCACGAAAGACATCGCTGTTCAAGGGTCCTTGGGCGACGACTTGCTCAAGACGCGGGCAGCGGCTGTGGGGAATGCAAGCTCCAGTCTCGCTCCTGACGTAGCCCTTGAACTTGGGACAATAGCAGCCAGCCGGGAGACAGTCGCCGCTTCCCTCGGGCATCGGGTTTGAGCAGGAGCCTTCGCAGTGGCCGCACATGGAGAATTCTTCGTTCTCGGCGCACTCTGAAAGCACTCACCTTTTACACGTTGACTTCCAAAGAGGGACTCACTTGGCAGCACCAGCATCGAAGAGACGAGTTCGGAAAGGAGGCAGATGGCGACAATCTGTGAAAGGACTTCTAAGAGCGCTCAGCGAAAGAACTACTTACCAATTTCAAACAAACCATGACGGTTAGAATGTTGAATCACGGTTGACGAGGGGCTTTTCAGTAGACCTTATCAGCTACTTTGTGGTCACATCACTTCTCCATCGCCTGCTGGTTCCTTTGCCGCTTCCACTTGCTCGAGTAAACTCCGATAACGCAAAAAAAGGAAAATGGTATTTTGAGTGTTCTTTTGCTCTACACCATTAAATAGAGATTAAGGAAAATATTCTCATCAAATCAAAAAAATTTAATGCCATTTTTGGACCTTTGGGACACTGTAACTTTTATCCCTTCATTTCTTACCCAAGGAAGAATTACATTGTCTCATCGGTCCCTGAAGTGCTTAATGGACAGCAAGACTTTGTTTATGCATGTAACGTGTTTGTCAGTTATTTACATTTACACATCACTCTGAAATTTCAATCTTCCCACATATGTTTATATCATGCTTCTACAAATCTGACTGACGGATAATTCAAGTGAACCCACGAGCACAAATAATCACAACTGATAAGACTTCCTCGTCATCTCCTTAATCAGCTCGCTACCAATTTGAAAACCAACGTGCAAAGCATCAAAGTGGCAAACACGTTCTTATCGAAACGAGAGAAATGTCGTTGACAGCAGTAATTTAGGCAGCGTTTTTGAGGTGTTTCATGGTACTATCAAGCTACACAAGAAAATGATGATCTGTCAGCTAAACGTGTGTTTTAGTGGCAACTGAAAGTTGTGGTTAAATAATAACGTCACAAAAGGTTTTGTAAATTGAAAAAATTATTGAAAAAATTGGGTTTTTGTTACATCTTGGAACCAGACTGTATGGAAGGAGCGCTATCAACACCATTATTTTTGTTATCAAAATTGTTTTTAAACAAAAATAATTGAAAAAATCAAACAAAAAACTGATTCGGTTGACTAACTGATCATCAGCTTTTGAAAGTTGAGTGATGGAATCTTTTTTGTGACAGAATATGTAATGTTTACGTCTTTAGAGTCAAAGGCCATTCAAACCCTTTGAGATAGGATGGCAGTCTGAGACAACCTTACGTAATTGACCTGTTCTAACACAGCACTTCCACGGTCGAGTTAACATACAAGTTTTTTATGTGCAAAACTAGCAACTAATTTCAACCAAATTTCCGCAAAAACATAAGCTAAAATTTTGAACATCCAGAGAACTCTCTCTCTCCTCTTTTGTGCGTCATCGGAGTTTTCTCGAGTAGGTGGAGGCGACGAAGGAGTCAACAGGCGATGGTAAAGTGGGGTGACGACCACAAAGAAGCTGATAAGGCGTTCTTAAAAGCCACTCGTCAACCCTGATTCAACATTCCAACCGCCATGGCTTCTCTAAACTTGGTAAGCTATCCACGCTCTCTGTGTTCTTACAAGACCCTTTTCAGATCGTCGCCCTCTGCCTCCTTTCCAGACTCGTCTCTTCGATGCTGGTGCCGCCAAGTGAGTCTCTCTTTGGAAGTCAACGTATAAAAGGTGAGTGCTTTCAGAGTGCGCCGAGAACGAAGAATTCTCCATGTGCGGCCATTGCGAAGGCTCCTGCTCAAACCCGATGCCCGAAGGAAGCGCCGACTGTCTCCCAGCTGGCTGCTATTGTCCCAAGTTCAAGGACTACGTCAGGGGCGAGACTGGAGCCTGCATCCCCCACAGCCGTTGTCCCCGTCTGGAGCTGGACAAAGTCTTCGCCCAAAACCCTCGCCACATCGCCTTTTCTGCCAACTCAGACGAATCCGCCTCAGATGAAACATGTGGCGAAAACGAGCGATGGAACGACTGCGGATCGGTGTGTCAGGAAATGTGCGAGAACCCTCGTGGAGCGCCTGTCAGGTCTTGTCCTAGAATGTGCCAGAGTGGTTGCTTCTGTCAGCAAGGTAAACAAGCCGCAAATCAACATTTCTTTAAAACTCATAGTTTTAGAATTCGTCCGCAGCTGGAACTTCGAATGCATCCCAAAAAGCGAATGTTCTCCTCACCCCGACTGTAAGCGAACCTAATCAAAGACTATGAGAACTTGACTTTGTGTTCTTAGGTGCTAAACTTGAATGCCCGGAGGGATCGAGCTGCCATTGGGAGCCGCGTATCTGTGACGACAACGAGAAGAATTGTCTTCAAGCAGCTTGTTTTGCTCCTGCCTAAAGTGTGTTTTACTGAATCGTATTGTTGCAAACTACCTTACTTATAAACGTTTTTTCTTACCTTTATCTGAACTGACAAGGAATGCGAACTGTCCCACACTAATTTGGCTGAAATTTGGCACTAAAATATATGAGATCATATCAGAACCTCAAAATATCTCCGGTGAATGCGAAATGTATGGTGGGGGTAAGATAGGGCTTGAAAACCCGAAAATTCCCGAAATTCTTAAAATCTAGTTCGATTGGACAAATTAGAAACAATTTTTTGGCAAAACCAAGGTCATCATGTTCTTGTGCGTCTAAAGTTATAAAAGTATACCTGTTTTAAGCTTTCTCCAAGCAAATATGAAAAATATTGAATTTGAGAATTTGAGTCCTTAGCCTCACTCTTACATTCTCATCTCTAACATTTTTTCAAATTTGTTTGAAGAAAGTTTAAAATTGGTATATCCTCATGACTTTAGCCATAAAACAACGTGGTACTCTTAGTTTTGGCAAAAAACTATTTTTAACCGGTCGACTCAAACCAGATTTTATGACATGTATGTCTATAATATGTGCACTTTTGTGCTCTTAATCTAGTAATCTATCGTAGAGGAATGGCATAAAGTTTTCTTGGTCGAATATACAGGGTAACACAGGAAATTCCCCCCTGCACAACCAGACTAGAGAACTGTGTCTGGCTGAGAAGGTAGCTGTCTGGAAAGGGTCGTTTGGACGCGCCGGAGCCGTAGGATAGGTCGGTCAGTCATGCACGCTTCTTCAAGAAATTCCGCTATTTTCCGCACTTCAACAGCGGATCCTGAACGCGCGAGAAGTTTTTTCAAATGGCGTAGTAAGAGAATGGATTCAAGGATTTCTGCCGTGCATTCGGCAAATCATCGAAAACAGTCATTTTTGCTATTTTGCGTGAAAAAAGGACATTATTTGACCACTTCTTGCATTTGCCACCAACCGGTCTCATGTCCCCAGCGCGTCAAAATAATCCTTTTCAGACAGCTCCCTACTCAGCCAGACACATCCCTTCTGTCTGGTCCCACAATGAGTATTTTTGTTTCACCTTGTCACTGCTTCTTAGTCAGGAGCACATTCCTCAACTGAAGCAGAGGAAAATGACAAATCGATAGTTATAATTGAATTGCAATATAAGGTAGGCCAGGAATCCGAGAAATAATTGGAGAAATTAATTTACTTTGTACTTCGTACACTTGGCTCTCGCAATCCACACTTTGCGATTTTAACACTTTGCAAGCCTACATTTTTTCTCCTTGTTTACTCCAACTTTTTTGCGCTAACTGGTACGGAGTGCTCCCCGCAGATTTGAGCCATAGCTCATTCGAAAGCTTCAGCGTTCAGGATTCTTTCTGCCAAGCCATTTTTGCCCTAATGCTCTTTAAAGAGAGAAAAATGCATGTCGAGAACGCAAAATAGACCGCCATCAAAACTGCCGTTTTAGACAACTGGCTTAAAGGCCTATTACATTTGTGCTCAACAGCCTTTGAATGATTTCGAGTCCATTGAAACCCATTTTAGCAAAATTTTAAAATTGATGAAAATTCCGGATGATAAAATTTTCACGTCCACAGGTACCAATCGACGCAGAATCATTTCCTCATGTCGAAAATGCTGAAAACCTATTTTTAACACCCAACATGTCGCATAAAATGCGTTCTTTGTGATATCCCCAGCACGACCGCTCACCGGAAGACCACGAATGGAATAGGCCTATCAGTCATTTGTCTAAAACGGCGGATTTGGTGTCTGACAGGTTGTATACATTGCGTTCTAGACATACGTTTTTTTCTCTTGCAAGAGCATTACGGCGAAAATGGCTTGGAAGAATTCTAATCGCGGGAGGTTTCAAATGAGCTATAGCTCGTTCCGAATCTGCGGGGGGCACTCCGTACCATTCCCTTGTAAGTCTTTGAATTCTCAGGAATCATACATTTACAATCATTTTTAACATCAAAAAATTTGAAATAGTCATAAACCCTTATAAGTCTCAATATTCATGGACTTTTGTTCCTTGGTATACACTTATTATTAGATCTCTCAAAATTAATATCAGTTTTCACTCTACCACTATAACACTTAGTTAGTACGCTATTTACAAAGTGTCCATCTTTGTTGCGTGAATGTTGCATGGCTTTCTGATATAGCATTTAGACTCGTCACGAAGTGTTTAATGAACAATAACCAAAATGGCTATCATTTACTTTCTAATAACTTGCAAATGTTGCTGTGACATATGACGTGACTTATAAAACCTTGTGGTTTAAAAGCTATTTTAAAACGTTGGGTTTCAATAAAGTTTTAGGGTACACTTAATCTCAAAGAAGATTAACGGTTTCTTAGAAATTCCTTTCCTATAGAACGCTTTTGGTTACAGTTAAAGAAAAGACCGGTCATTGTTCTTACCAATAAATATCTGAACTGATAAAGACAACGCTTCAAGGAGACATGTGTAAGAAACGAGAAACCGCGGTACGAACTTACCGCCGCCGATATGTTTACCGTCGTTTTTTTAGCGCCCATTTTTTGCCGCCGCTTGCATTTACCGCTTTATTTTTAGAACGCTTACGCCAAAGAGTTGGACGTTATTAAGACTCACAAAATCAAGCGAAGCGCACAAATTCTGAGCAATAAAAGCGTCGCATTTTGAAAGCATGTTGAGAGACCTAAGAGACCGTTGATCAAATCCTGTGCGTAGTCCTTTAGGAAGCTACTTTTCGAACACCGGGATTAGCACTTTAGGCTACCAGGTTGCAATAGGCTTAAACTTACGCATGAAGATTTTCTTTACAGTTTTTTGAGAGCGCCGACGGCGCTACAGTTGGCGGCACCAACTTTGCAAATAGACATTACACTGCTGACAGGTTTAGGCTTGGCCCTGGTATCAATTGTTTTCAAGCCTTGTGTGAATGTATTATTGGCGATCTTTTAGATAAATCGACAGGCATGGAAAGCGGCGGCTCAAAAATCAGCGGTAAATTCATAACATCACAAAAATCCAATGTTGGTCGCTTTCGTTTCAATTTCTTGAACAGTTTGCGTCTACTAACTATGTATTATCTTTACCTGACAGTATTTTGATCTTCCAGGTTGCCATCGCCATGGTTATGTCAAAAGAAAACACCTTCAATTTCGCTCTTGTAATATTAGGGATCATGTGTGCTTTCCTGGTTCTTTATCTTCTGGTTGGCCTAATCATAACTTTCTGTGGACATCGGTAAGATTTTAATCATGTATTTAAATCTTATAGCTACTTTTAGTATCTGGCCCCACGTCGCTGCAGAACATGAAGAGGCCCCGATAGTCCCTGAGGCTCCTGTGACTGTTATCTCGGGGGCAGGCTTGTACTAGGCTTGTCATTCAAAGCGTCTCCTTTCATAGGGAAGCCTCCCTATTATTTACTTTGCGTAAACTGTTGTCTTCTGTTAAAAAAACTTTTCAATGAGAATTCGGCGTTTCAAGTGTACATGAAACGTCTAAAGATTGCTACGTTTTTTGGGAACTTTATGGCTACGTGCGTGGACTCATATCAAGAAACCCATGACGAATTAATGGCCGCATTGTACTGTGGTATAAGTCACGTTCCAATTTCAAACATTAGTACAAAAATTTAATTTAGCGCCGCTGGTCCCAAAGCTCATGTCAGTCCTTGCTTTGCGTTTTTGAAGTTACTTTTTAGGTCTATTATTGTAGCAAACGTTAGTTTTTGCAAATTCGACCTTCTTATAAACGGCAATAGTGATGTTGTACAAGATGACACAACAAAATGCTTTCTGCTGAACCATACGGAAGGGATTTTGCTGGCCGTGGAGCCGGTCGGTCAGTCCGTCCATAATTTTTCAAAAAAATCGAAAAAGTCAGATTTGTTTTCCAAGATTTTAAAAGCGATATTTAGGCCAAGAATAACGTTCGCGTGTTGACTTTGTTTACATTTTTCAGCTCTCATAGGTAATGAGGCCTCCGCAAACTTAATATCTATTTTCACACTTCAGCTTTCTGGCGAAAGCGCCTTTGAGAAAGTTGGCCATCTTTGTTGTGTGCGTGTTGGAGAAATTCGTTGTATTTTTAGAGTTGTCAATTATGGAATTCAAAATGGAAAAGAGCCTTAAGCTTATCAACGTGTCGCAAACGTCTTAAGCCTTATACCTGATTAGCAGTACCAAATTCTTGTTTATCCATGTAAATTTTTGAAATTAAGGTGTTTGATATTTTTCCCGCTACTCAGGTAGCTTTTTGAGGCAAGCCGACAGCACCATGTTTCTTGGTTTTATTGAGTTGATGTTTTGGTTTGAATACCAAACAGACAATCTCACACTGTATGAAGTTGTAAGCCTTTTCAACGAACGTAGAACGTTGCGGTCAAGTCCACCAAATTGAAGCCAAATTTATAACGTATCACACTTCGCTCCGTTTTCTGACAAGCAAAATGTAATTAAGTACACCTATTCAAATTATTGTTGTTCCCCTGCCACGTGCTCCACCTTTTCCCACCTCCGAGAACTTAATGGCTAGGTCTTTTGGCTCTATCGAGCGGTTGTGCGAGCGGGTATGGCGGGTTGTAAGCCTTATTTTAGCAATTTTAGCTCCAAACTTTTGAAAACGGATTTCATAAGGAAAGTGTTTCAATGCGTTCCATCTGGCACCACTTCGAGTCTTATAAGACTTCAAATGAATCGACCTTCGAGGTCACATACTCTCCTTTTCTAAACGTCTACCACATTATTGTGGTTGCTTTTCTGGCCTCTTTTGCATTCCTCGTTCTCGCCGGCCTTCTTCAGGAATGGTAAAAAAATCCCTTTTTATTTTGGATATAAAAGTACTGATATTCAGTCGCCGGAATCGCCGAACGGCTCCTGCACCTCCAACGACGCCTCCCGTCCCAATCGAGCAGGACCCCAACACAACGATCCACTTGGATCCGGAACACGGCTACTTTTAAAGTGACAATGAATGGAGTGAAGCCGTAGAAGAAGATTTTTGATAAAAGTGTAACTTTTCTTTGATGTTGTAATAATGTAATCGTTAAGCGTGAATGAAAATGAAAAACAATAAATGAAACATTATAACTTCTGAATTGTGCAGTCAGGACGCAAAAAAGCTTCTGGCGACATGCGTTGTGTTTCGATCTTATATGTGCTCGCACGTGTTGTTTTTGATTAAAGACTAAACGTTTAGGTTTTGATGCCCTTAAGAAAGAGATACAATCAAAGAAGGTTGAAATTTATTTGTCTGAAGACCCTAACAAGTAACAATAAATGTGGGTTTAAAGCTTCAACTTTGACAAGCTTTATCTTGGCGTAGTAAGGTCCTGCAAATTTTTGTAATCGCTATAAAGTTTTGACGTTCGTCAAAACGCGATTTCCACCAAGTGGGGACTCTGTCGTCAAAAAGTGATTTCTACCAATTGAGTTTCGCAATTGTCTTTTAAGAAATTTGAAAAGAAGCCTAAAAAGCGGTGAAAATGTACCTCGCTTAATAACGCAAATTAGAGCAAATTAATCCCGTTAGTGTGACGTTCAGCTAAAAAGGCGGTTTTTCAAGAACCTTTCGGGTATAAGGACAATGATATAAGTCAGGATCTTTAAAGATAAAAGAAGGTAGATACTTTTATGGGTTTCTTTGGGCAAACAAGGAAACCTCCGAAACTGTTCCAAAGTTAGAATCTGAAATTTGGCAAGTGAATTGGCCTTGCGCTAGAAAGACGATTCCAGACAGGGCCTTGTTTTGGCAGGTCATTCAGCCTGTGAGCGGTCGATCGAATCGGTTGGTCAAGAAAAATGTTTTCGCTCTCACCTTGTTTGTTCACCAACGCTCAGTAAAAAACGGATGCCACAATAGATGAGATAGCAAAACCTTCTAAGCTGCTCAAAAATGCCGGAAACAGAGAGAAGAGACGCAAAAGATTACTTTAATTAACGCTTGACCAACCGATTCAATCGACCGCTCAAAGGCTGAAGGACGTGCCTAAACAAGGCCATGTCTGGAACGGCAACGTCTTCTGTCTGGACAGAACAGGTCTCGAGTAATTTGAAGCAGCCGCCCACTAGAGAGCGGTTGCGCTTTGGAGCAACTTTGCGCAAGCGTTCCCCGTAATTTTTTTACGAGTTAACAAAAAATATTTTAAGAATCGTCTTCTAGCGCTAGGCCAAACCACCTCCTTTGTAAGATTACATTGTATTTGTCTAAGTACTTAATTTAGAACTAAAGCCAGTTAGATTCCGAACAGCCCTGGAACGTGCGAATTCTCATTTTTCAGGTCTCAAGTTGTAACATCGAAAGGGGGCGTTGCGTGAAACTTTTGGCTTCTTAGTTATGCACGTTTTGTTTCACTCCGGGGAGAACGCATGCATGACAAGTCCAATTTGCCTAATTTGCACAAGTGTGTAGAGGTTGTCCTTTGACTCATGTCAGCTCGACCTTTGCCAGCCTTTTTTATGGTCATACCCACTTCCGCGGGGTCTTTATAAGAACGCACTTTGCCATGAAAATTCAGTCAGCTTTGTGCTCTTGCCGTTTGTTCTCTTCTCAGCTTTTCCACTCTAGTTTGTTTGTTCCTGCACGCATGAGTGACAATGGAGTACCGTAAGACCCTCTGGCTTTAGCTTTTCAAAAAAACTCGCTTCGGTATTATAACGGGCTCAAGCCATTTTTTATTTTTTGGCAAGGCCTTACATTAAGTTTATTTCAGGGTAGCTTCCATCTAGATTGGAGCGTCAGGAAATTTCTTTAAAAGTTATAAATGTGCCTTCGTTTCCTTCTTAAGCTGTGTTTTGCTTTCTTCCATCGCGTTTTCATGTGTTTTGCTGATTCAAAATAGCAACCGAAAGGATTACGGTAGCCTTGTTTTTTTCCTAGACTCACAGGCTTATTGACCGATCCACGTTATTCATACCTCTGCACTGCTGAAAATAATATGTCTCTTTATGCCTTTAAGGTGCCTTGAATTTATTAAGGCTCAAAGCTCAAATTGCTTGTTTTAATTCAGCTCACTGATAGTATAACTTTGCTAAAAAAGATTACGTTAGCCTTGTTTGTTGACTGCCGAGAACCTTAGGCCTCTTGTAATATAATCGCGGTTTAAGAAGATCGATTTTGTATATAAAAATCTTTTGCAAAATTTTTGTAGAATTTTAGTATATCATTAAGACGCTTGTTCTTTGTTGCTGCTTTCGAACTGCTGATCCTTGGACCTGTTTCAAAGTCCGCCTAACCTTGGTGATTCTCCTCATTCAACTGCCTCATTTGAGCCAAGTTTTATCTCAATGTTCTTAACTCTAAGTGTTCTTGGCTCGGCTAACGTAGATTATACGCTTAGGTCTGATTTCACTCTAAAGGTTCTGTAAGGCTCAGTTGCAGATTACGTTAGCCTTTCCTTTCCTATATGAACTTGTCATCCGTAGTCTTCCTTGCCCTTCTACCTTTTAGATCCATTTTCAGGCCATTACCCTCCGACGATGACGAAGCTCATGCCCTTCCTGGCCTTGACGGCCGTGTTTGTCATTGACCGCGACCCCTCTGCAGAAGCCCTCCGGGCGTGCGGTTCAAGACTCGTGAAGCTCCTCTACGACACTTGCAAATTCCATAAGGAAAAGTGGCCGTGCTTCAGGGATGAGTTCTACGAGAACGGTTACGGAAGTATGTCTTTACATCAATCTTATGCTATGCTTGAGCTGTTTAGGTGGAGAAAAACGTCGCTCGACGCGTGTTGGAATCGCCACGGAATGTTGTGACAATGAATGCGAAATCGAAGCTGTCGCAAAGCGCTGCTGTTTCTCCATCGAATGCCTCCAAGCCTGCTACCCGGGGACAAACTACACCTTGGTCGAAGGCCTTGTCTACCCTACCACGGCACCCATTCCTACAGCCATCGAGTACGACGAAGAGTACGAAGAAGGGACTTCCACTGAAGCCTCGAAGGCCTACGCTTCCACGACCACCCAAACACGTCCCGTTTTCGCCCACCCTCAGAACCTCACCGGTCCGAACTTGTCGCCAACTACCTCTTTGACACGTATGATCACAAAGCCGTGTTCACCTCCTGCATACTAACCTAGCTTTTCTTATTTTGACCTCGTTCTCCACACCTCTATCTTCCTAACCTCTGACCTATTCAACTAAGCCTTTTTAAGCCTCAGTCTGAACCACAGTCGCTCTGCCTCCTATAAAACTCAATGTAACCTCAATTTTTGTATTTTTACCTGTAAACCTTTCTAAGCTCTTTATGAGCACAAACCTACAAAAGCAACCTGCCTGCACAACTCTGTCTGATTGATTCTTATGACTGTCACGTAAAAACACCAGACTGGTTGGTTAATGACCTCAAAGATTTTAAAATACTTCCGGTGTACCTTGTCAGCAACAAACACGATCGAAAATCTACTCAAAAAACTAGGCGGATTCGTGATCAATTACCGTGCCGTTCATATGATGTGTGTCAAAATAAATTGGGTTCACAGCACAATGCACACACGACTCCAGTTCTGACGCGGGCATCGAACTATAAAACCGCGTCAGCAGGTGAAATCTCGATTTGCTGCTGCGTTTTTTAATTTTCAGCTCTCGCGTAGTTCGGTTGGCGCGAGCGCGTTCCAGAAATGAAGCGGCAGAAAAACAGCAAAAAAATGCGTGAAGCGCACGCTGAACTATAAAACCCCCTTTAGGGGTCACTTCCGAAGCTAAATAAGGAATAGAAAGCGGAGCAATTCTTGGGAATCATTCCCGGACTGGGCGCTGAAATTGACTCGAATTACTACACTCGATGCCGCCGAAGAGCACTCACCAGGAGAAAGAGAATTCGGATTGATGGAGGAAGTTTCCAGCTAGTGGTTCATCTGTTCTTCAAACTCTGCTTGATGTCCCGCGGGCTGGACGCGAGCTGGCTGTTCGTGAACCACCCTGGCTCTAAGCGAGAAATTGTTACAGGTAACACGTAGTAAAGCATACCCCCGTCATAAGAAGCCTTTCACGGTCAAATGGTGTCAAATTCCTGCCTTCCATAGGCAATCGGGCTCCAAATCAGCAAATTCAAAAGCCTTCAAAATCGGGAATGCGTCCCCAATGCTCGACTCGGCCTCAATCGGGAATTCGGCCTTAGGCTGCAAGCACTTTAACTGCTTGCTTCACGACGTCCAGTAGATGCTCGATTGGCGCGTTTCTTTACCGTTCTGACAAGGGAATTTCCGATGAGGGTTAATCTGCACTGGGCACTTCTTAAGTTGACCCATCCGCTGCACTGAAATGTACTCAAATTAGGGACGAGAAATCTTCGACAAACTCACTCTTTTCGCGGTTGTGCATCGCCGACTCTCCACAAACGAATACCTCTGGTTCACGTTTTGGGATCACATAGAGCGGGGTCTTCTGCTGATGCTCCAACTCATCGACTTCGCTGCTGCCGTTCTCCGAAGACGTGTAAACGCCTGGCTTCGGGAGGATGGACATATGGCTTTGAACCTGAAAACAGACGAGGAATAAGGGTTAGGTCGATGCGCGCTTCCCTGCCTAACCTCTGATCTATTTAACTAATAAGCCGTTCTAAGCCGAAGTCTAAACTTCTGGTCCGTCTAATCACTATTGAATTTAACACGTAACCTCAAAGTTTGCACGTCTACCTGAAGAACCTCTAGCCACTACATGCAAACCTCTCTAATCAACATCATAACGCACACCGACAGCGCTCGAAAATCCACGCAAAAACGACGCAAAGTCGGGTCACAATTTAAAGCAAATAGGCGCTTACTTAAAAGGTGATTTTTCGCGGAGATGAGCTTCGAAAAAGTCTGTTTTAGCGTCTCATCCTGAGCCAAGCGGCCCACCCTGTCCACCTTGGTTCAAGCCACTCTGAGCTTACCATAGCCATGGCCTCGCTGGCCTTATAAAACAACGCGATCTTCTCATTGACCTACTGTCCCCTCCTTGTGGTGTCATACTTCCAAAGACATCTTCTTGCTCCTTGTGATAGATTGCCGCTGAGCACTCCTTTCCAGCGGACGACCTCGTTGGCTTGCTTCGGACCTTCGCTAAAACTCCGAATCCATTGCAATCTGAACAGCATTATATAAAAACCTCAATTGCAAACATGTTTCGGTGATCCGACGATTCGCGCGATTCGGCTGTCGGTGTGCTGGTGCTGAAGCGTCGTTGGACTTCGTAACTGGACGCCCAATTGGAGGTGAGTTTCTTCGGAATTCCCCGACCTGAAACACGTGAAATGAAACCAAAATTGATTCAAAACAATGCGGAATTCTGTGGCGCGGATGTCACACCACCTGACGCCCGAAACCAACCCGCGCAGGTCTCAATTGAAGTCGTTGAACTGTTGAAAACGTCAAAAACATTCAAATACACGTTTTTATGAGGGAACTGCTTACAAAGACGCCTCGCCTCATCCACACTCAAACTTCAGGTTACGACGATGGCGCTCCCGGGCGACTTCGCTGTTGGCTTCACGCTTCTTGTGGACGAGAGGCTTCTGGTCCTTCAGCTTACTTATGGAATCAAGTCTCCTGGGGATTCTCTGACCTAAAACATGTAAAATGAGGCCGATTTTGAGGCAAAACAGGGCAGAATTCTATCTCGCGGATGTCACGCCATCTGAAGCCCGACCGACCCAAAATGGTCAGAAATCATGGGAACTTTGAAGCGAAATCCGCAACTGAAGCCTTTCAGTGGACACATTCAACCCGAAGTTCAAAATGGAAACAATTTCGACAACCAAATGAGCCAAGGAACTCCGATTCGGAGCGAATCACCACCACAAACCGAGCAGATCAGTAACCAAGATAATTGAGCCACTGGAAAGCCAATTTTCGAGTCAAAAACTGCACGTTTACGGAGAAACTATCAACGAATTCCAGAATTCAATTCCGTGGCCAACTATTGATGGCCCCAGGGCTAAATGCAAACTTGAGTTAAAAACTGATGCGCCGACTTAGCTCAGTGGCAGAGCGTCTGTCATTTGTCTTATTTAAACTGGTTGTGTGGGGGTCAGGGAAATTTGGGAATGGGCATTGAAATTTGCTATCGAATGAACCCAAACTTGCCCACGGAGCACCTATCAATTGAGATTAGGTGGGAGAATTGAGAAGTATGGCAGTGGACATGAAGAATCATTCATAATCACCTAAGCATGTCATAGAGCGTATGGAAAAGATATTTAGAAAATGGAAAGGCGCTTGTAAGAAAACTTCGCTTCTCACTGGATCTAGGCCTGTCTGTAGCTAAAAGCAGACGCTGGCGCCTTGGTACCGTATGGGCTCTTAGAATAGTCCGCAGAAACATGGAAATCGTCATTTTTCGGCGAATAAACCCATGCGTTCACGTCTGATTAACGCGAACCATAAAATTGGCAGCGCAAACCCTCACTTGAAGCCTCAAATTCACGCAAATATAACCATCGAGAATGGTAAAATTCGGCAATTCGCTGATGGTCGCTTCAATTTCGCGTTGTGTGGAGGAACGACGCCCCATATGAGGTTCCCACTTCACGAAAATGCCGAAAACAGGTCCAGGAGCCCAGAAACAAGGTTCTCAAATTCCTGGGACAATCGACCCAGCGCACCAGAAACCTCATTTCCGCGCGATGATGAGTCATTCGAAAGCAGCAATTGAAGCGAAATTGAGGACCTCGTGCTTCCACAGGCTCGCCTTGGAGCCGATTTCAATTTTGTGAAGAAGACGACGTAAATCTGCTCTCAAGAACGAACCAAAAAGAGTCAAATGTGCTCCAAAATCGTCCTGAACTTATTACGCGGCAGCCACGCCATTTGAAGTCTCAAATCCCTACGCAATAGTGTTACAAAACGTCTGAAAACGGTGAAGAACATGCAAAAACCTCAATGCGAGCCACCAAGCGACTTCCCCGCTCTTTCTCGCCTTAAAACCACGGCAAGTGAGTTTTGCGTTTTTCCTTGCAATTACTTTTTGTTCGGTTGTTCACAGTGATTTAAGGCTGTTCGGGCATTTTCAGGTCATGAAACCCGAAATTCATCAAATTTGGAACAAAATTCGTGAAATACACCAATGAAGCTATTTTTCCATTTTCAGATCAATCAGAATGCGGGCAGCAGCGGTTTTGCGACTCCACCGATCTCGCGGAACAGCTGTGAATTCTAGCAGAACCTTTAAAACGTTTTTGAAGAAGAAAATTCGAGAGATAAAACTGTCATTCCATAACAGACAGGCCAAATGTAAAAGAGGCCAAATAATACAAAAATAATAGAAAAGTTTTCAATGTGTGCGTTTAACGCCGACGCTCCTTCGGACGTCCTTCTGTTTCGCATTTTTTGGCCCTGAGCGTTCGCTCGGCAACAGCGCGTCCGGCCCTGTGCTTCTTCTTACGCGTTCCATCAGACGCTAGACGATCTCGCTGGTTCAAAGAGTTCAGTCCAGGCGTTGACGCTGAAATGGACTCAAGTTACACTTGAAAAGACCGAAAAGGACTCACGGGGCGTAGATGCGCAGGTGGAAGGGGACGACGGAGGTCCATGAATTTCCTGGGCTCCAAAGAGTCGAAGAGGAGCAGGAATCTGGCTTGGGCGGTGCAACTTAGGGTTCCCTTCCGAAGCTAAACAGGGAATGAATATAAATATATAACTACTAAGGCTCCTTAGTCAGCATTAAGAGTCGCTCTGTACACCCTTTATACACCAGACCAAAAGTAAACCCTGGAAAACGACTGTAAAATCAAAAATTGAAAATTTGGCCTCGGGTTGTGGATTCAAGAGCAACTCTTACCTTCCACCGGCTTCGTGATCGTGAGAATCCTCCTGGACGATGGCGTCAAAATGAAAGCGGAGCAATCCTTGGGAATCATTCCCGGACTGGAAGCTGAAATCGACCCGAATTACTACACTCGATAACGCCGAAGAGCACTCACCAGAAGAAGGAGAATTCGGATTGAAGGAAAGAGTTTGCAGCTGGTGGTTCATCTGTTCTTCAAACCCTGCTTGACGTGCCGCTTGCTGTTTCTCTGTAAGCCACTTTGGCTCTAAATGAGAGAGATGGTTACAGGTAACAAGTAAAACATATCCCCCAAGCTTCACATTCGGGTGAAAATAGGTCCGAAATCAGGCAATACAAAAGCATTCAAAATCGGGAGTGTGGCCTCAATGCTCGACTCGGCCTCAATGCGTTTTTTACCCTTCTGACAAGGAAAGTTCCGATGAGAGTTAATCTGCACTGGACATTTCTTGAGTTGACCCATCCGCTGCACTGAAATGTACTCAAATTAGGGACGAGAAATTAACTCACTCTTTTCGCGGTTGTGCATCGCCGACTCTCCACAAACGAATACCTCTGGTTCACGTTTTGGGATCACATACAGCGGGGTCTGCTGCAGATGCTCTAACTCATCGTCTTCGCTGCCGCCGCTTTCCGACGACGTGTAGACGCCTGGCTTCGGATGGATAGTCATATGGCTTTGAGCCTGAAAATACGCGAGGAATAAATAAGGGTTAGGGCGAATTCGCGCTTCCCACACGATAAATGAATTCAAACGAACAAGAAGGGGGCCTTCAACCCTGCATGCGAAACCCAGCTTAAGTCCGAGTCCAAAAATCGCGTTTCCGAAACGACAAATGAGGGTTACAGACGGAAAATGACCAATTTTGAATTCATTGCTAAAGAAAAGGCCCTTTCCCCTGCGAATTCACCAATTATTAATCCACAACCGCGCGAAAACCCCACCTAAGGCCTGAAATGCACTCGAAAAATGACAGAATTTTGACCGAAATTCAGGAATCGCGCAGCAGGAGCACGCGAAAGGATTCCAGTTTCAAAATCCCGCATTCGGCGGAACGTCGTCAATCCTTCCAACGCCGCCGCGGGCGACGTACCACGCGGCGCGACACGTAACGCGGAGTCCCGACGCGACTTGCCTGACGTCAAAAGGTAAACTGTCGGACTGCAAACGCGACGTGACACGTCACGTAGCAGCGAAGTACGGTGACAGCGGAACACGTCAGCCATGCCGCCGACGGCGGTGCTTCCGCTGTGATTTCCGGGTGGAATTTCGTGGATTTTGGTTGCTTGCTTCTCACACTGTTCTGCCGCTATCTTTCGCTGTTCTCGCCCTGCTGCCATTTGTCGCTGTGCCCTCGTGTGTTCGCCTCATTTTTAAGCCGCTTTTGAACAAATTCCTCTTTCTGGCCAGTTTCTGCCGCTATTGCGAGCCTCACGAAGTTGCGGGGCTGTCAGATGCCACGACGCTCTTCAGACGAGGGTAGTTTGTCACAGTTGGCGTGGTATGGATACGCTCCTTATGCCAGTCATGTCAATGCTTCCACCATGCTTTCGCTTTTCACCGTGGCTGTCATTTCGTGCTTCAGGCCCCTGAAGGTGGCGACCATAATTTCTGTAGCGAGGCGCCCATCTGCGCAGGATTTCGGTACAAATTTAGGCCAAATCGTTTTCTCCTTACTTTTGTCGCTTTGAGCTCATGACCGCGTCGTCTGTCTTGGATTTTGGGCTTCATTTGGGCATGGCGACGTGGTAACTGCTGCTCATATCGTCCCTAGCGGCATCGACCCCTGCGCCTCCCTTTGTATTTCACGTACAAATTCGAGCGCATTCGTTCGCTGCTTTGTGTCGATTTGGAATCCTGTTTTGAGCTTGATAGGATGATGCTGTCATGAGTAAGGGCTGTTCGTTTGCTTGCTGCGTGGCACCTATTTGAGGCTTATTTTGGCCAAATGAAGAGCGTCATATAGCGTGCTGTCTCCTCCTATTTATTTGCACCGATCTTAGCATACAGGAAAACTCCAACTCCGTGGAATTTTAGTCCCCAACTTGGCGCTCAACTCCAGACGGCTTGTGGGACGTGTGAGAGCCGCCTATGCTTCATGTATCCCTGGAGGCCGTAGCCGAAGTCTTTCTACCTCACGTTTTCCCGCCTCATGCTTTAGTTTGCTTTGTCCGAAGCATGTACTTCATGTTTTACGTCGCTTCATGCCCGCGGCCACTGCTTTTGCCACTGTTTTTGCAGCTTCAGTTGGGCACGATTGCATGCTCTCTTGCTGTGACCAACTAGATACGAGAGTGCCTTATGGTGCCTAGATCTGGCCACTCTAATCCGTGATGTGTAAAGCCAACGCCAGATTTCGGGGTGAATTAGAGAGAACATATCGTGCCTGAGTTGTCGGAATTCCGGGCTTTACTGCTTTGAATTTCCATAGATTTTAGGGCTCTAACCCGTGGTGTGGAACGTACGTTCGGGTCATGTTTGGGGCGAATTCAGGCCAAATTGAGTGTTCTCTTGAAGACCGCTTTTTGTCCGTTTACCGCGATCAAATAGCATGCATAGTTTGACTGACCTGCTTGTTTAGAGAACTAGATTCTTATTAGTAATGGCTCCTATGCCTACGTCCCTTCCTTCGAACCATCCGGAGAAGATCAGTTTCATCGTCATCCTATTGGTGGTCTATCTCTGCGGCTCGGCGCTCTGTATCGTACGGTACATGTAAGTTTTCCGATTTCATGCTGTGACATTCGTGCATTCGGTCTTGTTTCAGTATGTCAGAGTTTCTCTGTCCGCCAGTGGACGATGACATTCTCGTTTATTCGGACCCGGACCCTGAAGAAGAAGAAGATCCAGCGATCGCCTTGCCACTTCCGAAGGCCAGCGCATTGATGTAATATTTGTCCTCATATTTTATTGTCTTACTTGTTGTATTTATCCATCTGTTATTAATCATCATAATCTCTGTTTACCACGTCTACGATCTTATTTCGTGTTCTTTCTAGCCGTTGAGGTTGTTCTAACGTTTCAAGATCTGGGTCGATAATGATGTGGCAAATCTCGGTCTGCGGCGTTTCTAGGCATTACGGGTACGGCAGGCCTGACAGTGGGTTGAATCAGGAGAAATGCTGACAGATTTGCACAGATTGATTGGGTTTGGGCTCAAATGTGCACAGCAAACTGGCTGAATCATTTCGAGTATAGGTGTTCTCGGTTTGTGTCTTTAAATGGAGGTTCTAGTTTCTCTGGATGTCTGGCTTTCAGAATTCTATGTGTTCTACCTTATCGGAACTTATTACGCTGCTGTTGCTGGATTATTGGGCCAATTTTGGACGAATCTCAGGCACACAATTTCCAAACTTCTTCTAGGCTTCAGGACGTTGAGTTACAAGGAGACCTGATGGTGGTAATTTTTGGCTTCGTTTTGCAGGTATTTCAAGTTTCAAACTACGTTGCTCCCGCGGAACAGGATTCGTTTGATCTTTGAGTTCTTCGATGTTCTCTCATTTGCTGCTGCTAAACGACCCAGGAATCCTGACCAAAGTAACCTTTTTGGTGCGCGTGGGTCATTGGCTATTGTTGTTCGAATTGTGACTATTTTTGTGGAATTGTGGCTTCGATAGACGTGGAAATGTGAAGCCCTGTGCAATAATCCCTGCAAGCAGAAATCACACCTCAAGCCATAATATTTGGGCTTAGGAGCCTTGAACAATCGCCACTCAACCCTCAATTTCCAAAAAAAACGCGCCTTCTCCACATTCCCTGCCGGTCGGAGGCGGCAGCAACATTTTGTGACGCTCGCACGCTCGCTTCATTCGTCGTGGGTGGCTTTTGAAACGCCGATTTCGCTTTTGAAGCGCGCTTCAAACGCAACTGGGAACGCACTTTGCAACTAAAAACGCCCCTGCGCGTCGTCGTGGGTGGCCGCGCGATTCAAAAATCCCCAAATTTGTATGGCGTTAGCTTGGAAACGCGCGCGCGCGCGCTGAATTATGAAACCCCCTTTAAAGGGACACGGTCACCGTTTTTTCGCGGCATTACAGATCGCACTCATTTCTGGGGCAGGGGGGTTTTTGAAGGATCACGATTCTGGCGTCAGAATGGCAAGAAACGGCTTCAGGACTGCGCAATATGGCAAAGTTCGGATAAGGGAAAAAAGAGAATTTTACCAGTCGTTGAGCGGTCCCGACGCGACAGTCCTGATCAAGACGCACCCGCTTACGGTGAAATCGGAAGCCGCAGATGTCGCCGCAGATGGATGCCGCAACCACAGGTACTCGTGGCCGGGAACCACCCACGAAGAGCTGCCGCAGCCGCAGCCGCAGGTACTCGTGGCCGGGAACCACCTACGAAAACGCTGCCGCTGCCGCACTCGGTCGCGGCCGACATTGGAGAGCGCTCGCTAGCCGCCTGCGGTCACATATGCTTTATTTAAGACTGATCACGATTGCGCGCTAAGGCGCTATAATGGAATCACATATCACATTACAGTAAACACATGTTTTGCTTATGGCGAGGAGAGACAAAGAAAGTTGCGAACATTCTGGAAGCGACAGCCGAGGCATTACTCTGTGAGCTTTCCCTGCCGCAGAAAT
This sequence comes from Steinernema carpocapsae, assembly GCA_000757645.3. Lineage (NCBI taxonomy): Eukaryota > Metazoa > Nematoda > Chromadorea > Rhabditida > Steinernematidae > Steinernema > Steinernema carpocapsae. The sequence goes on from CM016762.1 coordinate 1,193,891, forward strand.
ATTCGTGATCGAAAGATCCATTCGTAAAGCCACAGTTGTTACAACTGCAGTAGCTCCGGGCATTGGTTTTATGCTAGGTTGCACAAAACCATATTGACTATGCCGTACGTCGAAGCCATGAATAGCCATTATACCTCCTCAAAGCTCAGATCAGCCCCTCCTCCCCTTATTCCCGATGCTTCTAATGGCGATTCGCAGGCTAGAGAATGCTCTCCGGAAGTCAACATAGAAACTGTCATGAACGCCATTTCGGTCAACTACTCGCCACTAATAACAGCTCTGGACAACTCTTTTGTTAATATTTCGGTATTATCCACGATTGAGGAGGAAGATCACGAGAGCAGTCCAGAACCAGCGACTACTTCACGAAAAGAAGTTTTTCCTTAAGGCCCCCCATAGTCCGAGACGCATCCGTCCTGCGTCTTCGGCCGTTTTTTCGAATGCGTCCGACTCGAAGGACGCATGCGGCTGCCTGGGAAAACGCATACGTCCGAACCCGAAGACGCATACGTAAAACGCACCAGAGGGGTGCCATAGTTCGCTGCGTCTAGGTCTGCGGGGAGCGCACGCACGTCTAGGACTGCGGGGGCGCACGCACATATAGGGCTGCGGGGAGCGCACGCACGCTCCCCGCAGCCATTTCGTCTACGGGTTCCAGAGGATGAGCATCCATGAAACTGTCGAAACTCATGTCATCCGTGCCTGAAATAGAACAATTGTACAAGAAACAAGTACAATTAATTAATGCTCGATTATTGGCAAATTTTGCGGGAAAACGCGCCATTTCATCGCAAATTCTACTTTGCGACCCTCCCTTCGCCTAATTCTAGCCCAGGACCGACAAAAACGCACATCGCAATTCACACACCCAGGCCACACACATCACACATCGCAACTCCGAGAAGACGCAGAGAAGACGCTCCTTCCGACCAGCTGCACGAACTTCGTCCGCATGTGGCTAGGCCTCACGCAGACGAAGAAGCATGCAAGACGCACGCTCCCCGCAAGAAGCACACCCCACTATGGGCTCGCGTTGCAACCTGCGTGTGGCTGAAGACGCATGCGTCTGAAATTCGTGGAATTAGTATGGCGTTAGCTTGGCAAGACGCATGCGTCTTGAACTATGGGGGGCCTTTATGGAATGGACGCAGCTAAAGCAGCTTCTCCAACTAGCGCGCTGCCCTACATGCAGAAAGCGCCTGATGGACGAAAGTTCTTCGCCTAATGTTCATCGAAAAGGTTCTGCGATCGTGGTGCATTGCTCTTGCGAAATATGGAAATGGAGCAGCCGTCTTAGGTTCAGGGAGTACTAGCTATCTGCCCCGGTGATTTCGCTCTTTCCGTGGGATGCTACACGACTGGAATCTCGTATTCAAGACGCTTCACTGTGGCACTGACCTTCACGAGCACGTTGAAGAAACCCAGGAGTTTGAAGATAGCTACCTGGACTTTGAATGAGAGAGCGCAATCGTGAATAAATGAATCCGCTTGCAAATCCATAAAACTCGGTTCAACACCAGAAAATCATCGCAACCAGCAGGCTTCACCCTCGCCCAGCTCGCCGCCCCTGAAATGAAAGACAATTAACCACAAAGCATCGTATTTTAATAAAATCGACTGACCAAAACGTGAAGCTCCAAAAATTCGTGAAATCGGGGCGCATTTCGGCGTGAAATGAAACTTGCGGCGCAAAACGACGATTTCGCCGACAGAAAGAAATGCAAATCCAAATCCGATTTTACCGTAAGCGAGTGCGTCTTGATCCGGATTGTCGCGTCGGGACCGCTCAATGAATGGTAAAATTCTCTTTTCTCCCTTATCCGAACTTTGCCATATTGCGCAGTCCTGAAGCTGTTTCTTGCCATTCTGACGCCAGAATCGTGATCAGCGCCTTCGAAAACCACTCTCTTCCAGAAATGAGCGCGATCCGTGCCCCCGAAAAACGACGAAAAATGCGATGTGTGTCCCTCTAAAATTGGTCTGATTTGATGTGTTTCAGGTCGTCGAATCCCCAGGAGAATTACATTCATAAATGAGCTGAGGAACCAAAAGCTTCTCGGCCGCAAGAAGCGTGAAGCCAACAGCGACGCCTCCCAGGAGCTGCCCTCGTCGTGTCCAGAAGTCTGAGCATCGTGGATGAGGCGAAGCGTCCTTGTAAGTAGTTCCTCTGTAAAAACGTGTATTTGAACGTTTTTGACGTTTTTAGTAGTCCAACGACATCAATTTAGCCTGCGCTTCATCGAAAAGAAGCCATGTCTAAGGTTGTCCGACTTCGTGATATTGAGGTTTGTCATGCAGTTTAGATTGTTTTGTGGTCGATGTTCCGTCTATTTGTTGACATTTTCTGTGTCGATTTTGGGCGTTAAATGGGCTGATCTCCGCGCAAAAGAATGTCGCACCGTTTTGCTTTAATTTTAAACTCATTTGACGTGTTTCAGATTCCCGAATGCTCAAGAAACGAGCCTCTGGTTCGGCCTCAAGTCACGAAGTCCAACAACGACGCAAACGGACCCATTTTCGCGCCATGATTCGACCAGTTGTGGCTTTAAATGCCGTTGCTGTTGCTTCTTTTGTTTAGCACGAATTTGGAGCACGTGCGATCTTACTTAACGCGTTTTGTGGAGCTGATCTGCGTCCTCTTCGCAAAATTGAAGTCGGCTACGAACCGGCCCAATAGTTTCTCGAGTTTGCCGCATTTGCTGCTGCAGAGCGACCCAGGAATCTTGAGGAAACTGACCTTTATTACAGCGCTGGGCCTATTGCCTCATTTTGATGTGGTCATTTTGCATTTTGATAGACGTGCAACTGAATCCCGAGGAAAACTTGGAAGAAGAAAAGGTGGAATGAAGGAACCTTGGGAAGCACAAAACCACTTGGAACAAGGACTAATGTGCGGTTGAAATGGTAGAAGTAGGCATATTTGGTGCGTCCCTAAAGTGAGATCGAAGGGGATCGTGTTTCCAAGCATCCCGACCTGCATGAGTCACCATTCGATGAATCCTTCGGCGGGTTACGGTAGCCACGACCACTTCGCTGGACTCGACCCTTCGAAATGGCGCTTCTGGACTGAGATCAGAGTGGCTTTGAATCCGCCTGAAATCCCTTCCGATCGCTCATCCCCTCGTCTCCAATGTGAATATCGGGCGGAGTGCCGCTGGAGCGGGATACGTGCTGAGAAGGTGACTTCGTGGCGCCGCTGCGGCAGAATGTCAGAGACATGACAGTGAGGAAGCGGGATGTCCCTATTTCTGGGTTCTTCAAGCAGTCAGCGCTCATTTCGCAAACGGTGTGTTCTGTAGCCACTGTTTTGAAATCGTCTTCAAAAGCAGTCTTAAAAAGCAGATGGTGAAGCGATTTTATTGAAAAGCTGCAGATATCGATATCATGGCAATAAACGACATGTAAATCTGGAATTTTCTCCTTTATCATCGCTCCTATAAGGCTTAATTTATGTTTACAAGGTAGAAGTCGTCCGCTGCCATCGGATGCTCTCGCCCGACATCGTCCTCCTTATCCGAGTCCGCATCCACAAAGCCTTCGTCGAGCATGTCATCCTCAAATTCTTGCACGTCCTCAACTTGACCGAGATGCTGCTCTACTTCACGAATCACGACTGCGTAGATGTACCAACTGAAATACAAGCCTTACTTCTCTTAGACTAAAATCCACTTACAAACGGCAGACAACGGAAACCAAGATTGCCATAAGGATGAACCTGACGTCCGAAGCCTGGTCGTCGTCATTAGAGGGTGACGATACCTGAAGACGATCCATGGCAGCGAAAGAGAGAAGAGCGGCAGGTGGACAGAAAGACGGTCCAAGTGAGAGCACTGAGATTTCAGTTTGCCAATGAATCCCAAAACAGGTAATTTTGTTGTTTGTTTTGCTCAGATGGAACAAAGCTGCCGAACAAAGAGGAACAAAGCGAACAAAGTTGCTTGTGTTACGTCAGAAATTCCACAATTAGATAGCTGGTTTAAAGGGTTCACAGGAAACAGACAGAAACGACTACCGTAATCCAAAAACAAAAAATATTCGGGTCAAAAACAACACAAAATGCACAAAAACACAAAGCAAAAAATGAAAAAACATTGCCGACTACAGGGATCGAACCTGTGACCTTCTGTTTACGAGACAGACGCTCTGCCACTGAGCTAAGCCGGCTTGCATACATTTTAACTGCAATCATCAAATAGCGCGTGGGTGACAAATTGGCGTTTTCTATTTTGTTGATTTTTCAGTTTGTTCAAGCATTTGTTTAGAATATAAACATTATAAAAAGCAAGGAAAAACACAAAACAATTTCTGCCGGTTACAGGGATCGAACCTGCGACCTTCTGTTTACAAGACAGACGCTCTGCCACTGAGCTAAACCGGCTGCGCTTGTTGTGTTACAGGTTCTGTACATATACAGACATATCTGTCGTCATTTCAACCGTTTTTTGGTGTGCAGTTGAGTTTTCACAAAATTTTAATGTTTGTGTTTGGGAACAATTAATGCAACCTTTTTGACACTTTTAATTATTCGACTTTATTGTCCACACTTTTAATTGACGCCTTCCAATTAGACGCTGCTCTTTTTGGACATGTTTCACAAATTCGGATTGTGCTAAAAGGAGGAATTTTCGGGTAGAGGAGGAGCAAATCGATCTAGGTATCCTACCTCACTGGCTATGACCTAAAAATTTGGGATTTTCTTATAGACCATTTTCGCCGTCTTTTTGATGTTTATTGCGTTGGCCTCGCTTTATGCATAGCTGTTTTTGCGTACCTCTGTGACCAGGTTCGGTAAGTGACGGCATTTCGTATTTTTAAGATTAAGATACAGCGATTTACAGAAACGATGACGTTTTTTCCAATGGTTATTCAAGTGTCCGACGACGAACCGACGGAAGCTACCGTATTCAAGGAGTCAACAAGCAGCGTCTTCTGAGTGTGAAAAACAACGTTGTTTTCGTTGAAGTAGTTTCTGTCTGTGGCAAATAAACCCGAAAAAACATTTAAAAGATTTTACAATTTCGACTATGACTTTTTATACCCATCGGAAAACGTTTCACATCTCTAGCAAGATGAACTGAAGGCGGCGATAGGTCGTTTCCAAGGGTCTCTGTAGTTATCCGCGCGGTTCAAAATCCTCATCAAGGCCGAAGGCAAAAACGAAATGTTAAAGTTTGCTGATTTCAGTAACCGTTCCGCAACTGAGGTTAATTATCGGGTGTGCTCCGTACTGCGCTAATGAAAATGGAACAAATTTAAATAAGATTAGAGCTGCGGTACCTACTGGCGATCGAGAGACGTTCTTTGGCGCTGCGACCCACTTCATGCAGATTTTTCCGGTGTTTTAGTCTTTCCAAAAAGTTGTAAAACGTTTCAAATTTAATGAGTCCTCTTTCAGAGCATCAAGAAACGCTCAACTGTATCCAGTCAAATCCATCTTAAGTAATGACATGTTTCACGCTTCTTTGACTTTTTATTAGTAGAAATTCGGTTTTTCTTGGAGTCGTGAAACGTTCCACAATGACAATTTCTATTTGGTCTTCTCTCCGCCTTTCCATTTCCGCAACCCACGCTCGTCGTGATGTTCAGAGTCCAAACTTGAATGTCATCATTTTCTCCAGAATCCGGTAATTTCTCTGCAAATAAGGTTAATTATCAGGTGTTCCTCATTTCTTCAAGCTAGCCAAATTGCACACAAATTATATTAATTACTCACCTCCGCTTTTCAACCTTTTGTACCAGGAACGCGGAACGTGAGATTAGAGAAAGCTCCAGCTTGCACGTTTGCTACAAACGCCGATCTGGTCACGAACCTCGAAAATAAATTCTGAGAAGCGGAGGAGATTTGCAGAGGGGGGATTGAAACGAGGTAAACAACTTGAAAGAGCAAGAATCGGAAGATTATTTGCAGATCACAAAATTTCCAAAAGATATTGCAAGACGTTATCCTATATGAAACAGGCCTGCAGCGGATGTAAAACCACAAATCCTTGAACTATGCAAAAGATCGGTATTTGTGCAAAAGTTGTAGCACACGTTTTGAAGCCGGTTTAGCTCAGTGGCGTGAATTTTTTTCTGTTAAATAAATGCATGACGAGGTATAAAATCAAGAAAACGTGCTTATTTCTATTTTTTATTTTTATTAATTGATTCGCTTCATTAACTCATTAATTGAGACGCTTAAAAATGTCTCTTAAAACCATTCATACGATTCTTTTTCTTGACAAGGACCACAACGCCCTTGCAGAGAAAAACATCAATTTTGCGCTTAATTTCACTAATGTTCGACAGAGATATGAGCCCAACATGTCTACTCTTGTGTGTAACGTCAGTTTTTTTCAACCAAGATAGCTTACGTGTTTTACTCCTTTTGAGGGTTTTACCAGTGCTTCCGCATTTCACTGTTTTTACGTTTCACTGTTTCACCAGTCAGCGTTCCCTTTGTGTCTGAATTTGCTGTATGACATTCATCTTGACCCCTATTTTGATTAATTTGGACGATTTATCTTGCCTTTGTCCAACACCTTCCAACCGTTTTTATTATTCCAACAACCCCTGTGCCATTTTTACGAATTTGTCTCATCTTGAGCTGCAAAACGACACCCATATGTCGCACCTTCCTCACCCGTTCCCACCACCCCTTCCCAGCTCAGTGTCACAACACGTCATAAACGTGCGTTGCCCTTTGTCCCCAGCCGCTTCCTCTTCTTTTTACTCTTTTCTCAAACTGCTACGACAACAACAAAAGACAAGACGGAAAGCGTTGCTGGCTGGTGACAGATATGTGGGGCGGAGGGACAACACACGTCATGTGGATACAGAAAGAGAGAACACAGGGTCCGCGAGGTCCAAGAATTATGAGATAGATATTCGAGGTTCTTCAGCGGGAGTTCTTGAAGATCAGAAATCGAGAAGGAGGGCCTGGTAGTGGGTGCATCGAAGGGCGCTTGGATGCCCACGGCGGACTCCACATCTTGTTCCTGACGTGCAGGCGGCGTCTCCATCGGCGGGTGGATTTGGCGATCTTCCTGGCTGAAACAGGAGTGATTAATTGCGAGTTAATGGATAATTAAAGAGGATGAAAGACTCACAAAAGGATCACTTACCGCGTGTGGAACCAGTTGAGGATGAGCACGGCGGTGATCAGGCCGAAGAGGGCGATCACGGGGACGGCGACTAGCGTCACATCCAGCGGGGTCACCATCGATGGGATGAAGGAGAGTCGCGTTGACTGGGAAGCGGGCGCCAACTTGGAAGAAAGAGCGAGGGACGGCGAGAAGGAGGCAAGCGCTGAGGGTGCGTTGCAAGAACAACTACTAAACACAAACAAGGGGTGAGAACACCTTTGGGCACGAACGGACGGAGAACGGAGAAGGAAGAAAAGCGCGAAGACGGAGGCGAGCGGCGGTCGAGCGGGCGCAGCAACTCCCCGCGGTCGCTTATTAATTAAATTCAGCGCGGAGGGAGAACCGCACTCACACAACGGGTAGGGAGAGGTTCGGAAAAGGTTTTTTGACGACAAAAACTCCTCCCAAAGAGGCAGACTGGCGCGGAGCATGGCCATAAGTGCGTCACCACAGCTCCCTTCTAGCCACACGTTCATTAGCTCGTAAAAGGGTCACTTCATATTGCGCGGCGAAGCGCCTAATATACATAATTTTGGGGAACTTTAAGCAAGAAACACTTCGAAAGAAACTTACCCTCACGTTTCTCATAACGAGACTTTTTGGAGATTGACCCCGAGTTGCATGCAAAGCCAAGGCAGATTAGGCTAATCCAGTCTAAGCCAGCTTATTAAATGATCGGTCATATGACTGACTCGAGAGTTCATTTTTCCTTTCAGCTGTTTAGGAACTCTCAGAACAGATTTTAAATGGTTTTGTCAACCGTAGGCTCTTGAATGGTAGCTATTACTTCCTTATTCAATGTAAGCTACTCAGTCAAAAAATTACATACAGGCTAAATTCTAACCTTGAAGTACAGTATTTTGAATAACATTTAAAAAAGCACGAAGGCTTCGTAAAATGGAAATTTGAAGTATTGAACTTGATAAGAGTAAGCATAATCTGAACAATGTTGCCAGAGCATCACTCTCATGATTGATTAAGCTAAGATCAATTCAAGTTTCAATCGCTCTAAAAGTCCGCAGAATAGGTTTACTGTTAACTAACAAGCCTGTTAAAAGAAGTTGTCGGAGATCGAATCCCAAGCACTCCAGCTAGCTCATTCTAATCCAAAAATCCTAAGACAGCTTGTTGGATCTAGGCGGCCTAGTTGAATCAGCTGCCTTATGACTTTTAACAACATAATTTATTGCAGCCTTAAATGGCTTTCATAACCTCAAAATAGATTTTACTGGCAGAGAACTCATGATGTGTTGAAGCAGAGATTGAATCCGACAATCACTGAAGACAAGCTAGTTGAAGTCTCAAAGCCACTCTAGGAGCGATCACAAAATGTGTCTTCTTATTGTTTGGACCTTATCCAATCACCGCTCTTACGACGCATGACGTCAAAATCAAGGTCAACCTCATCTTAATCAACGTAAATGGCTCTAGCAGTCTTAAAATAGGTTTCCTAATTGCTACGCCGTTGGCAGAGGCCGTGACGCGTTAAGAGAAAATGACGGCTTGCAAACCCGAGCATGAACTTGTTAGCTAATTACTCTTATGACGCAATCCCTTTTATCCGCACTTCTCAACATGCCGTGTTCTTATGGATCTAAAGTTGATCGGATAGTTATAAAATGTGTTCCGATACCCATTCGAAAACCCAATATTTTTTACGTTTCTCGGAAGGCACTTCCACCCATAAGCCGTTACAACAGCTGCGCGCAAGTGTAAACGACCACATTTCAGACGAATAATGTGCTGTAATCTGGAAATGTCAGGATTCACCCTGCATAAGAAGCGGATCAAATGATATTTGTTATAAGGTTGCACAAGCTGTTACTTTAATAAAGATAGAAAAGGCCTTGTCACCTTTGATGTGAAATTCATTTTCTCCCCCGGTAACCAGAAAACTGACAAGGCCGAAGGACTACGGTACCAAGGTCCAAATTTTTCACGTCGGTCAAAACACGTAAATATACTTATTTTTGTGAAGTCTCGCATCGTTGGCATGCTATGAAAATAGTCCTGATGCTTCAGAAATGTCTCAAAAATCTAAAAAATATTTGTCTGAAGCCCTCTAAAGATGATAGGGTTCACATTTCAGTTAAATATGACTGGAATTTTGCTTTTTGTAGTCATTTTTTAACCTATGAAGGCCTTCTACGGAAAAAAGACATACGTGTGGTTTTAAGGATGATGGGACATTTCCGCGCCAGACACTTCAGCGCCGGACATTCTCGCGACGGACACTTCCGCGTCAGCCGTTTCAGCACCAGCCGATTCAGCGCCGAATATTGTTGTTCATGTTCGCATTGTTATAAATCGTTAGTTCTACTGTAGCTGTGTTTCATCTAAACCGGGACGACTCAGCAGACAACAGTATTTACGCTCCGCGACCCGCTTCCTCAAAACCGACTTCGCTGACTGGAAGAGGGAGCGCACCGAGAGCGCACCGGGACCAAAAGAAACAACGTGGACAACGAAACAACGTGGAAAAATAGGCTGAAATAATCCTTATAGCTGGAAAATGGGGTCTCAAGTGTGTGGAATCTCCGCGGGAAGCTGCGGAATTGGAGCGGCACGCGAGAAATCCATGAGCACCCAGAAATGACCCCGAAAAATAACGAAACGCGAGTCGGGTGCTGAAATGTCCGGCGCGGAAACGGCTGACACTGAAATGTCCGACGCGGAAATGTCCGACACGGAAATGTCCTACCTTCGTTTTAAGAGACATTTTGTATTGCAAATCAATAGAAAAAAGCGAAGGAAATTAAGTTTCCATATACCCTGCGTCACAAATGCAATTAGAGGGTTTGCTGGTTATGCCGTCGTTTATGTTTATTGAGCTTTTATGCAGCGAAAAGCAAAAAAAAAACAACAAAAAAGCAGAATAAAGGTTAGAATATGTAGACGTTTGACGACAAATTTAAGATCTTCAGCAAGCGCAAACCAGAGCCATAGAGGCCCCGCTTTCGAGCTAATTCCGCTACAAACAGAGCAAACCAATAACTGGATGTTCGATGATCAAACGCAGAACTGCTTGATTCTGGAGAAACTATCGACATATCCCAGAAACCACACGATTCGCTTGCCGGTAAAGCCTAAAATGACGCTAAATCAAGACGCAATTCAGCGAAGAATTCGCTCAAACTTGACCTGAAATTCATGTTTTCTGAAGGTAGGGACAATAAGAGCAGAAGCTGCAACGTCCTCATGTTCAAATGAAGCCCGAAATCCATGGGACAAGACGCGGCCATTGGCTTGAGGGGCACAGGATATGCAGCAGATAATTTGGCCGAAATTCGCCTCAAAACCCTGCGCATTGTTTCATGATTTTTTCGATTTTGTTGCATTTTTGCTCCCTTTTTACTGCTAATGTGCAATCTTTTGAGCCTAAAAATATTACTTAAAACTCCAGAAAACACTCCTCTTAAACAAGCTGAAGCGCAAAGACTTCAAGGTGGGTGGAATTCACATTTCCACCCCTATCGAATTCTACAAAATGGCCACAATTTCGACGTCAAAATTAGCCAATGGGCCCAACGCGCCGAACAGGTCACTTTCCTCAAGATTCCTGGGTCGCTTGGCAGCAGCAAATGCGGCAAACTCGAGGAACCCGGGCTCCGATAGGCTCGGCTCGTAGCCCACTTCAATTTCGTGAAGAAGAGAACGCAAATTAGCTCTATGAAACATGTAAAATAAGATCAAATGTGCTCAAAATCATGCTGAAGATAAGAAACAGTCACTCCATTTGAAGCCACAACTGGTCGAATCATGGCACATGAATGGGTCCGTTTTCGTCGACGGTCGTTCTTGGACATCCACCGACCTGAAATACGTGAAATGAGTGCAAAACTAAAGCAAAGCGGTGCATAATTCCTTTGCGACGAGAACAGCCCATCTGACGCCCAAAACCGACACAAAATGAATCCAACAAAACGACGTAACTTCTATAAATCCTCAATTGGCACCCGCACATGCAACCGTGGGTCTCTGGAATCTCCATTAAACGTCACTTGAAAGGCGAGAGAAACTATAGGAACGGTCGTCAGAGCGCTTTACGGGAAAGCTGCTTACAGTGACAATCCACAATGCTCAGTTCACGCTTCAGTTCACGACGAGGGCGCTCCTTGGACTTCTGAACCTTCAGCTTATTCTCCTTCGTCCGCCTGGCCTCTTCCTCGTCCTTACCACTGAAGCCGTCATCGGTGACGAAATCGCCTAAACGAGAAATCAGTGATTCGTTCAGAACTCTGTCGCAAACTTACGTTGCGTTCATGCGTTCGTATGTCATGTTATCCAGATGAGCTGAATAAACCGACGGCTTCATGGACACTTTCCCGTTGACACTGGAGACAGGGAGATGGGCTGCTCAGCCTGGACCTGAAACAAGCAAATACAAACAAAAACTCATGTTCGCATTCACGCGTGACGACCGCACATTGGCCCACAAAGTGGCTACAAATCACATGGAATCCTGCCCAAAACCTTGAATTCTCCAAGATTTCGCGCAACTCCTCCCTTGAAGTCTCAAATCTGCGCAGAAATGACCATCGAGGATGGTAAAATTCGGCAATTCTCTGATGGTCGCTTCAATTTCGCTTTTCGCTTCAAATGAGGCACATGCATCACAAAAAGACCAAAAGCTCGCTCCAGATCTCAGAAATTAGGCTCACCTGACCGCCCGGAGGTGAGTTTCTTGGACATTCTCCAACCTGAAACACGCGAAACGCTCTTTCTCGCCTTAAAACCACCGCAAATGAGGCGCATGCATTACGAAAAGACCGAAAACAGGCCCTGAAACTCAGAAATAAAGTCCACCCACTTCTCACCGCGATTAAAGCCCAAATGGACACCTTTGTGACGGGTCCCAAGGGGGGACCAAGTGAGAGTGGGCGACGTACTCAGATCTCCGTTTGTGAGTCGAAACTCCGTGTTCTACTCCGGCTTCACACTCGGCTTCTGAACGTCCACTTTCGCGAACAAAGTGTTTTGCCTTTTTTGTTCGTCCGTTTTATGTCCTTTTCTGGCATTTTGAGCCTTTTTCAGGCCACGAAACTCGAAAATTGTCACTACAGGTCGAATTCCGGCGCAAAACATTTGTTTCGGTCGTTGTTGAATTCGAAACTTGAAGCCGAATCGGATGCGAGTTTCTTGAGAATTAGCCGAACTGAAACACGTGAAATGAGCATAAAGTTGAAGCGTCACACTATCTGACCTTGAACCGTCCCAAAAATGGTCACAAATTATCTGAACTTTGACGCGAAATCCTCAACTGAAGCCCTTCAGTTAATTGCCTTTCCAAAGAAACTATCAACAAATCTCAAAATCCGCCGAATTCCGTGGCCAACTAATGATGACCACAGGGCTATATGCAAACTTGAGTTAAGAATGGATGTGCCGGCTTAGCTCAGTGGCGCTGCGCACCAAAAAAGGTCGCTTTCCTTAGGATTCGTGGGTTGGGGGAAAAAGGTCAAGAATATGCAATCACGTCACTGCGAGCCATAAATCCCTTATCATTTAAGAACCGCGTAAATGAGGCGCACGGATAACCTAGAAGACCGAAAACAGATCCTTGAACCTAGATACAAGAGCCACCCGACCTTTCACCTCCACAACAGGTCGAATATTGGCGCAAATTTCGGTCGTTTGGGTCGTCGTTGGACTTCGTGGCTTGAGACCGAATCGGAGGCGAGTTTCTTGGCCATTCGCCGTCCTGAACCACGCGAAATGAGTCCAATGTTGAGATGGTGCGGAATTATATCGGATGGATGTCGCACCACCTTGCGACCAAAATCGACGCAGAAAAAGGTCACTTTTACCTTCAAAATGGTCACACTTTGACCATTCATGACCGTCACATCAGCTTGTTTAGCTTCAGCTTATTATCCTTCTTCGTCTGGCCTCTTTCTCCTCCTACCATTGAAGCCGTTATCGGGCTTTTCGGTGGGGTGAGGAAGTCTAAACGAGAAACAATCAGTGAATTATTCAGAACTCCGTCACAACTTACGTTCATCTGAAGTTCCAAGAACATGACCATCTTATCAAAATCAAGTGAGCGGCTTCATGGACACTTTCCCGTTGACACTGGAGACGGGGTGATGGGATGCTCAGCCTGGACCTCAAACAAAGAAATTGTCATTTGAAGCAAACGAACCCACACATTCACGTCTGATTAACGCGAACCATAAAACTGGCACGCAAAGTGACCACGAATCACAGGAAATCCGACCGAAATCCCTGAATTCCCGCTGCGAAGAAGAACAAAGCAATTCTAGAAGCAATTCACACATCACGAAAATGCCGAAAACACGTCCAGGAACCCAGAAACAAGGTTTACTTGACCTCTCACCCCCACGTAAGCCCACATGAACGCATCAACGACGGGTTACGAAAGTGACCAAGTGAATTACCATAGGTGGGTCGCGCCTGTATGTGGACTTCATCTACAGTGGCGGTCATATAAATAGCGCACTTGGTTTTAAAATCTCATTTTGCTTAGAAAACATCGAAAAACAAACCGATTTGGGGTTTGAAAAGCACATACAGATTGTACAACTCTCGCAGAACAAAATAAGATTGTTTGCGGAATCCGCCGCACAATGTTTTCCGCCGGAAAAAGTCATACATTCGTCCATGTCCAATTTGACGCGGACACATAAATAGCGCACTTCTTCAAATCTTTGTTTTTTGTACATTTGTGAACGTAACGAAACGTTTTGAAAAGTGGAACCCTGTTTTACGCGTTGTTCTACGCGTTATGTTTTCTAAGCAAAATGAGATTTTAAAACCAAGTGCGCTATTTATATCTGTATGGTTATCGCGAGAGCCCGCTTTCGCGATTTTATATATTGCCTTTTTAGTTCCGAATTTCTTTTTGTTCGTCTGTTTTATGGTGTTTAGAAGCTTTCGCGGCTTTTTTTAGGCCAAGAAACCGAAAAACCGTTCGTTTTCGGATATCAACAAAGTCCAGAATCCGCCCAATTCCGTCCGTGGGGTTATATGACTTGACTTGAAAATAGCTGCGCCGACTTAGATCAGTGACAGATCGTATGTCATTTGTCTAATTTAATAATTACAGAAGGACGCAGGTACGAGTCCTGCAGCTGGCATTAATTTTTGACTTGTTTTATCATTTCTTCGATTTTGTTTCTTTTTTGCTTGATTTTCCTACTCTTTTGCAACCTTTTGATCCCAAAAATTACTTCTGGAAGTCCAGAAAACACTTCCTAAAAGATGCTAAAGCGTGAGGGCGTCGAGGTGTGCGGGATTCTCATCGGCACATCTATCAAAGCCACCATTCCACAAACATGGCCACAATTTCGACATCAACAATAGCCAATCGGCGCAGCGCACCGAAATGGTTACTTTCCTCACAATTCCTGAGTCGTTTGATAGCAGAAATTGGGATAAATTTTTAAAAATCGTGCTGCCCAAATTTCAGCTTGCAGTCGACTTAAACTTTGTCAAGAATAGGACGTTAAAACGGGTCAAATAAGATCAAATCCGAAAAGGTGCTCCCCATGCAATAATGACAAAAAACATTCCAAAATGGTCAAGAACCAGCCATCTCGCCACCAAGCGACTTTCGAACACTTCACCTCCTCAAAACTTGTTCTTCCTTAATCCCCAAACAGAAGACCGGAGAATCTTCCTAAAAGACGCCCAATGAGGCCAATGCTGGCGTCACACAATGCTGAATCCTGTTTCGCAATAGCAACGCAATGTGAACCTCGAAACCCTCGTTAAACAGAGCCGAAAATTGCCATTATCAAGTCTGCTTGCCCCTCGACGTCCTGAAACCTAAAACAAGTTTGGAAATTGCCGAAAGGCGCCAGCAATGCACTCAACATCGGTACAATATTCCAGCGACAGCGACGCAATAAAAGGCACAAGATCTCAGATAAGGTAGAACACAAAGAATTCTGAAAACCAGACAGGAGAGAGAGAGAGGCAAGTATAACAACAAATTTATCAACAATTATAACAACAGGGAGATTAAAAAGAGAGAGAGTCAAACGATGGGCTTTCTTTGAGCGTCCGGATTACTTCGTCGAGGACTGCGATGCGGGCTTGGCGTTCTTCGATGACGGCCAGCTGCCGGTAATGACGCTCTTTGTCCTCGTAGGCTCGCTGTACCTCACGCTTCATGAGCTTGTCACCCCTGCAATGCCCCATTTTAAGGTCAAGAATCTGTAAAGTTCTACTTACCACCGTGCGCAGAGGCAGGAGCATGTTGAGCACGCAACTAAAGAAAGGAAGATGACGAGCAACACAACGATGCCAACGTTGAGGCCCGTGTCCACGTCGGTGGTGGTGACGATGTCATAAGGAACGGTCGTGGGCGTCGGAGCCATGATAATTAGGATGGGCGACTGTAAACAAGCATGTCAGTCACGCTACACATGCCATAGCACGGCTAAAACACGATGGCGGAAATTTTGGTCGCCACTTTCAGGGGTCTGAAGCACGAAATGACAGCCACGGTGAAAAGTGGCAGAAACTGGCCAAAAAGAGAGGAATTTGTTCAAAAGCGGCTTAAAATGAGGCGAACACGCGAGGGCACAGCGACAAACGTCAGCAGGGCGACAACAGCGAAAGATAGCGGCAGAACAGTGCGAGAAGCACGGAATTTTCACGAAAGCAACCAAAATCCACGAAATTCCACCTGAAAATCACAGCGGAAGCACCGCCGTCGGCGGCATGGCTGACGTGTTCCGCTGCCACCGTACGCCGCTGCGATGGTGGCGCATCGTGCGAATCGATGCGTCGCGCTTGCAGTCGACCGTTTGCCTTCTGACCTCAGGCAGGTCGTGGCGGGATACCGCGACACGCACCATTTCGCCGGCGAATGCTGGATTTCGAGACTCATTTCGCGTGCTGGATGTGCTTTGTATGCTGATGATCGTGATTCTTTAATTTTGGACGCATTTCTGCCGTTTTACATTGGGCGTATTTTCTGGGGTTTTCGCGCGGTTGTGGATCCAGAATAGGTGAATTCGCTGGGAGATTGCACTTTCTTGCGCGATGGTCCTAACCTGTCGTGTTAAACGCAATTTTCGGGCTTTTGAAGGCTTTCGCATGCACACTTGCGTTCAGAATTGGTCACTTTCTGTCCGGACCTAATTTGTCGTGAGGGAAGTGCGAATCCGTGATATTCTTTGTAGAATGATGTTATTTTTTCTCTATTTTCAGGCTATAAGCCAGGCCAGGTGTCTACACGTCGTCGGAGAAACGTCTTCTTGTCATCAGTCAGCGGTGATAACACTTTCTGGTTTCGCTTTGGGGAGGGATAGAGATAAGAGAGGCTTAGGCTGGATTCAGAAACCTCTTTATGAGCTGTTTGAGTGCATTTTCAGTCATCTAATTTTGCAATCGTTTTCCATTTTTGGTATGAAGCTCTATTCGTCAATTGTAGCATTTGCCCTTTAATGTTATCTCAAGGTTCTTGAAAGTTTTAAATCTCATTTTGGGACTTTATCTGTCCATATAACCAAGACTGTGTTCTTCTGGTTGTCGACCTCTTATAGTCCTGCAAGTGATCTCTTTGTGATTCACGGTTATCTGACAGTCATTTTTGTACCACAAACTCGGTAAAAACAGGACTTCGAGCAAGTAAAGACAATTGGCACGGGAGTGCGCGAGACAGGTCAGCACGCAGCGAGCCTCTCCAGAAGCTGTTTGAGCGCAGTTTTTGAAAGATTCTTTTGATTGACGATCTTTTCTTCGACTTTTAGCTCGAAGCTCTATTCTTTAACCGCATCAGCGTCATTTGCCTTTTTGTGGTAGCGTAAGGTGTCTTGGCATCCCTCACCTATTTTTGGAGCTTTATCCTATTATATAGTCTCTTTCTTGGTTTAAGGTGTCTGCTCTTGACTGGTGATTCCAGTTCTGCAATTGACCTTCTCTTTATGATTCACGCTTTTCTCACAGCAATTTTTGGTTTAACTCTGAGATGTCATGGACTATTCGCGGATGTTTTAAATGTTTTCGCGAGTCCTTCAACAAACGCTTAGCTATTAAGAATCAGGTCATCTAGACCATTTTTCTAAATTCACCAACTATCTAATTTATCCTTGATTCAGTTTTGTCTTTTGCAGGAAGCTTTATGCATCATTTGCCCTTTCGCAATCTTTGCGTGGAAAAAAGTCACAACAAGTCAGCCGCGACGAGGACGAACGCGCTAGAGACGATCTCGGCTGTCGCGCGTTTCTTTGTATCCGCCTACCGCTGTCGATGGGGGCCGCCGCCGGCGACGTCGCATTCAGCTCTCGATCGACTGTCTCAACGTCTTTGTCTCCCACTCGCCATAGCTGTAAAAGTGCTGATTTTGGTCTGTAGACACGTCTATTCATCCCCTAGCGCCTTAGCTTCATTTAATCCCCTTGGACAACTTTTGTATCAGTTTTCCTAGTTTGAAATTCTGTAAAGTTACGACAGTGCTTAAAAGTGTCGAGCTAGCAACCAGACGCGAAGTTTCCCAGGCGCTCCTTGTTTTGGTTTAGCGGATTTCAGCTGTTGGTATTTACAACATTCCCAGCGTCGCGCGTCTTTTGTTACAGTCGGTGGCGGAGAAGTGGGGAAATATGTAGAAACGTGTTATCTACTCCAAAAATAAGAGTTCTTTTCTGGAAACCGATGAATAGAAAGTTCTTGAATTTACAAAAAAACGGTTCTTTACTTAATCATCGGTTCCCGGAAAAAGCTGCATTCGCACAATATATGAGCGATCTCGAGTCTGACCACCTCTTAATCATTGTGCGTGGGTTCTCTCATCATTAGGAAATACAGCGTTCCTGTGTGACTCATGCGCTCTGTGGACTCACTTTTGTTTTAGTGACTGTAAGGTCATTCAAGACCATTCCGTGAGTCCCTATACAAGCGTTTAAGCTTATTCTTTTGTGTCTGGACGTAATTCTTCATTTACACTCAGCTCATAATTCTATCAGTTTCAGACTCTCTTATCCCCTTGGCTCAACATGAAACTCCGCCGCGAATTCCGCAATCCAAACTTTCACTCCGAGTAAGACTGACTTTATCAAGTAAATAATTCCTTTACTTCACTTTTCAGAGGTTCGAACCTATTCATGGAGTTCGTGGGCGCGGCCGCGATCTGCTGTCTCATCGCCTTCTTCGCGATCGTCGTTGTTGCCATCTACTTCTCCTGTCTCACCCGGTAAGGATAGCTTCAAAACAGAGATCTCACTTTGAGATTTTCAGTCACGACCGCCGTATCGTCAAGGACTTCGAGAAACGTCAGCGCATTCGTCACCAAATCATCCGTGATGCCGTTCGTGACAAGGAGACGAAGACCGCTAAGGAGCCGCCCGCCTTGACGAAGGATCATCTGGGAGTTGATCTCCCTGTGAAGCCTGTCGCCGCTGTCATTGAAAACAAAACTTCCCATGAGAAAGGCGACCCCCAGGAGCCCATTATGAACATGGACGGCATCGAAAGCATGCTCATCTTCAACAAGGAAAAGAAGGAGAAGATCGTCTCCTTTGAAGACGAGAAGTCTTCCGTCAAGGCATCTGAATGAGTCTCCAGACTATAGATTGCTTAAACCCTCAGTCGACGCTTTTCGTGTTTATTTCTTGCGTCCTGAATTTGTATTCACCTTAACTGGCCTTTGTAGATAAAGTGCATATGCTATAATTGATCAGAGGTATGAGGGACTAATGAGCCGCTGAATGGGGCATCGGATGGGCCATAAAGACGACCAACATGAAGCGCCTTATTGTCCCCCCGCCTGCGGAGTCCTGGACCCCAAGGAACAGGGCCGTCTCCTGCAACACCTTCGCCTACGGCCTGGAAGACACCAACAATGAGAGCATCACCAGCGAATGGACCAACACCCCTACAGCGCTGCCAGGCAGTTCCGCCGCGAGTGGTTCTAGGGAGAAGGAAAGATCCGCTGCAAGAATCTTGATCTTGGGCCGGGGGTTCAAATCGACCGGTTCAATGGGGTTCAAACTGGTAAATGGTTCAAATCGACCGGAACCCGTTCTTTGTACCTAGAGTCAGCGCTCATAGCAAGCCTGAGCCGCCTGAGCATGCAAAAATCGGTAGGAATGGCCTTAAGAAACGTTTCTTAATGTGTTTGTGACGTCTAGAGCAACCAGAAGGGCTGATGAATCCACTCGGCACTGATGATCAAAATGAACGAATACGCGAACGACGCGAGCCTTCGAGGTCCTCCCAGAGCGCCTCTTCTGCCGTTGCCGAGCTCAAGTGGCCTAGGAAACAACGTCAACACGCCTGTGAAGCCCAACGACGACATGAAGCGAAAGCGAGAGCTTGAAGACCGTTTTCCACAGGCTTCTTGCAGGCAAAGCCCTGAACGCGGACGTGGCCTGTGGCCTTCTGGCAAAAACTGCTATTGTGTGGAGATGTCGCCTCCTAGGAAGCGTCGCCGGATGGGCGGATCTCCGCTGAGATCGCGGTCTCCTCTCCGTGGCCACAGGAGAGTGTTCCACGATTCCACGTTCGTCAGCTGATCGATCCTACGTTTATGGCGCTTTGGAAGACGTGAAGAAGTATTCTAAGGGTGGCCACAGCTCCGTGGAACGCTACTCCGCTACGTGACTCGAAGACGCCTCGATTTCCACGCGCCCGCCTCTGCGCACCTCGCGAAGACAGAGGAGCCCAAGTTCCTGAAGAAGTTGATCAAAGTGGAGTCGTCGCATGACAAAGCTGCTCGCACGGAGGCTTCTGTGGCATGAAAGCACGAGCCAAAGCCGCAATCGAGCAGGAAGGCTGAAGGTCGATGATCGAGAGAGGACGGCGAGTTGTCGGAGCTCAAATTGGACCAGTATGCATTGCGTTGTGCGCCCCCCAACACCGTCACACAACTCACAAGTAAGTATAAAAGGGAAATTCCTCTGTAGCATACTGTAGTTTTGCAGTTGTGGTCTGTTGCACTTTCGCGTGCGGCGAGCGACGATGACTGTTTTTAGCGGCGGTGGAAGGGTACGTGAGAGTAATTTAAGACAGGAAACGCTGGTGTTGCTGACAATTTTGAGAACAAGAAGCGCAGAGTGTTCCTTTAGCTGAAAAATCGCACCAGCGAGGCGCGTAGCGCCGAGAAGTTCTGATTTAAGGAACGAATTCTCGCGCAACAGCGCAACCCCTTTGATTTAATAACTCAAAGTAAACAATAAAGACAAAGTCACTTATCGATTTTGAACCAAGTTGTCCTGTCACCACATTGTTTTTCGCTTTATTGCCCTGATTTCTGAGTAATCGAGAAACGTTTCGTTAAAAGTGATGACTTTATCACCCAAACATTCTGCGTCACATTCTTTTACTCACTCATACTCATCCCATCAGTGATTCAAACACTGCAAATTGCTCCTCCCTTTGACTCACGCTTTCAGTCGTCAGATCTCGATCTTCCACTTCTGCCTCGTATTGTATTCGCCACTCCTGACCAGGATCGAGAAGTATCCAGGATTGTCAACATGCGAAAGCGATTTCCGAAGCGTTTTCCGAAGCCGACAACAAACGTCCCGCCGACACACGAGTAAGATTCATGTGCCTTTTTAGGTTTTTTAGATTTCTATTTTCAGTAGTAGTACAATGTTCTGGCAGGTCTTTTGGCACGCTTTGATTTGCGTCGGCATTGCTGCCGCCGTCTTTCTGGTTATTTTCCTCTACTGCTCTTGTGAAAGTCGGTGAGTGCTCTTTAATTTCAAATAACGCCTAGGAATGTCTAGCTAAATTTATTATAAATCAACGGGACCCGCTATTGCGCGAAAATTCGTTTTTTAAATCAGAACATTTCGGCGCTTTGTGCTTCAGTAATAGTCTCGGCACTACGCGCCTCACTGATACAATTTTTCGGCTAAAGGAATACTCGGTGCTTCTTGTTCTGTCTCAAATTTCTCTCCCGTGCCCTTCCCTTCTCTCAAAAATCAAATTTGTCGTGCTTAAACCCTGACAAGTTTTCATTTTATAAAATAATTTCTGCTCTAACAATTTTCTTGATTTGATCATGCAATTCTAAGCCTTTTTTTCAGCAAAAACCGTCGCGCTGCAAAGGAACGTCTCGCCCGCCGACGAGCTAGAATCGAATCGCTTAGGCACAAGATTCGCGACCAGAATTTGAGCATGATTGAAGACTTTAATCAGCCTTTGATCTACTCGAGTAAGCGTAAGGAAGTGAGCACCTGCATCGTGGAAGATGAGACCGTTGATTCCTTGATGAAGAATGATTCAGGCCAGGAACGCCTGATGACTGAAGCTTCTAACCACCATGTGGGTGACGTCACTCTTGATTCGAAGGTCTGTGCTACGAAGAAGAAAACCGTCCGCTTCACACAGCCCTGTGTTACAAAGGAAAACCAAGATTACGTTGAAGACAAGACCGCCTATTTGAAGACCGCTGCGAAGAAGTCAGAACAGAAAGAAGTCGCCAAAGACGTTGACCCCAAGGCACTCGCCAATGAAAAGGAACACGTGACCTCTCCCTTAGGAGTGGACCCATCTGAAACTGTGCATATTTCATCTGAAATGACAGTCCACTCTGAGGTCACCCTTGAGATCACCAACAATTCCAAGCCCATAGACCGTCTTCTCACGCCTGCATCTCCAGCTTTGTTGGTTGATCCGGTTCATGTCACAAAGAACTCGTCTTTCAAGGACGTGAGAACTATTGTTGAACTCGAACTGGTCGACATGAAGTCCAAAAGCACCCAAACTCCATATGACGTCTGTAGCCTTAAGCCTAGACCCAGTCTTCGTCTTATGGATCCCGTTCCAGTCACGAAGAACCACTATGTTGGTGAGGACGTTTGCAACGCCAGCTCGAAGAGGATCACCATTGACGCCCAACCCCCCGTAACACTCAAAAATCCGATCTGTTACCCTTGTCCCGCCAGAGCAGCCGCCGTGAGATGACTACCGCTTTTGATCTTAAAAGCAAGACGAAGAACATCACCGCGGAGCACGAGCGAGTCGAAGATGCGGTATCCGACACGGGCCCAAAGTCCATGGATCCAAACGTCAGAGAATTCGTAATTGATCTGAAGTGTTTTGAGATCGGGCTCGTGTTCACCAAAAAAGTCGAGAAGGCCAAGAAAAAGGATAAGAAGAGCAAGGACTTGGAATTGGAGTAGATTTTCTGGATAATATGCGATAAAAACCGACATCTTCATATGTAGCTCTTACGCGCTATGTATTAATGTAACATTATGTAACAATGTTTTTTTGAACATAAACTTAATACACATAGTATTTCAATATGGACCAAAATCTGAGCCATAAAATTGTAGTTGAGTCCGTCATTTTAAAGTGGTTTTGACAGAACTTTACAGAAAGAAATCAAGTGTCAAGGGAATCAGAGCCAGTTTGCCGCCTTCAAAGCGTTTTTTGTGCAACCTGTAGAAAAAGATTGTTTGTTTAAAACCTTTTAAAAGCAAGACGAAGATTTAAAAATAAAAATGGTTACACAAATTTACTCTTGTTATGACAACAACGTCTAAAAATGGCAAAGTCAAAAGTGGCCATAGAATGAATGACTCACAAAAATAGTTACACAAATTTACTCTTGAAAACGCTTTTCCTGCAAAGCAAATGTTGATGGCGCGCTAATGGGATTATGCGCATCGTGATCAGCGTTCTCAAATCTAGCTTTTCACCAACTGCCGAATCGGCGTGTCTATCGTGCATTCCATGTTAATTAGTTAGAGTGTGGTATTCTGTATATTCTCATTGCGTTACCGTAACAATGATTTCCATTTTTGCTTTGCCACATGTCAGATAACGTTCAAACGCAAGGAAAAGCGTCCTCCAAAATAAATCCGAAGAAATTGTTTACCACTTTTGCCATCGAGTCACGGCGTTCTGTTTATGGCATCGTGATCCACCGTTGCCATCGCCGGTGTCATCTTTTTCTGTATGTAGAACGTTCCAGAAGGGATGATCAAAAGCTATAAATGCTTGTTTGTGGGAACAGGCGGTTGTTTATGGCTGCGAGTCGTCCAAAGATTTCTATCAATGGCGCGTTTGGGTAGCACCTGGGGATAGCAAAAGGGTTAGCGGCACTCTTTCAAAGAGGCAGTTTTGCATATCAAAAGGCGATTCCTTAGAACACGTTGTAATCCAAGCTATGTCGACTTTTGAGTCGCTAAGTTGCTTTTGGGCTAATTTCTGACTTTTGAAGAACTGTTGCTAAACAATTACCCACATTTAGTTAAAGGTATACTGTAGCTTATGTGTTGATACGTTTTTACGTTTTTTGTCTATGTCAAAAAGTTCCTTCTTGTTCCGTTTAATTTTGATCATCGAACAGTTTACACCAAGTCTGAAAACGGTTTGCAGACGTCTATTTTAGGCTTTCGCATTGTCCGTCGCCGGAAGTCTATTTTGCAAACGCGTGGCGCCATTTTTTTCTCCATTTGGGCCTCGACTTTATGCTCGCGTTCCCGTGACCCTTTGCACTTTTTGCCTCGCAAATGCATTTTTGTTGCAACGGTCGAGACGCTTTACGTGCGGAGGCAAACTTCGCTTGAGGGGAAGGCAGGGCTGTGGCTGCTTGCTGCGTGAAGACGATGGGTGGAGCGTTGGAAGCATCGATGCAAGCGAGCATCGCGTTGTGCTTGAAGCCATTGTCAAGGGTCGACGGCGTCAACGACGGTTGAACGCGAAAGGTCAGTCTACTGTATTCGTCGCCGATTTCCCCGCATTGGATTTCTGCTCAAATGGATGTGCTCTGGTATTCTTCAAGGGTTAGCTTAGTTTTTCAACCGAAGTTGGCTACTGGCTTACCGTTAACTGAAATTTACGGAATTTGCATAAATCATAGTGCTTTGTGTGGAGACGCGCCTTTGAATGAGGTAAATCAGCGCGTTTTGTTTGAGGCCACTGTCGGCGGTTGACGGCGACAGTGGGCTCGGAGGCATCAAACTTAGAGCGGAAGATCAGCCTTCAGTTTTCGTCTTATTTTTAGTATTGGATTATGGAGCTTAGCCGTTTGTTGCTTTAGAACGCGTGTTTGAGTGAAGTTCAAAGAGACGTAGAGGGGCGATGGAAGCAGCGCGTCATGCTCGAAGTCACTGTAAACGGTTGATGGCGACGGTGGTGGTTGAGGTGTCAGGCCAAGCGAGTAGGAGCCACCGTTTAGTAGCAATTTAGGAGCTGAAAGGTGGCTAAAACTCGTAGGCTTGTTCAAGGGTCCTGGAGATGTTGGCTT
Organism: Steinernema carpocapsae; assembly: GCA_000757645.3. Lineage (NCBI taxonomy): Eukaryota > Metazoa > Nematoda > Chromadorea > Rhabditida > Steinernematidae > Steinernema > Steinernema carpocapsae. The sequence goes on from CM016762.1 coordinate 1,218,191, forward strand.
CCTTATATTCAGGGTTAGAGTAGAAAAGGTTGCCAAAAAGGGGACAAAGCTGGCGCTAATATGCATACTGTAATCCTTCAATCTTATCAAGGTTTACTTTAGAATGCATTTGCCTTAAGTGTTCATAGAACGCAACAAATTGATATGACAAAACGTCATTGGGCTTACCGTAACCCAAACGAAAAAGTCCGCTGAAACAGAATTTTCAGTTTGCCTGATAACAGGTCAAAGACCGTCTCTAGCAAACAGGCAATAATTATGTTTTTTATCCGTTGCCAAAAAGCTTAACCTTGTAATTCTTTGTGATCAGATCCTTGCCTCGCTTTCCCAAGTCCTTTCTGTTTTGAATTTTGGATTTATTGTCTCGTGCCGCAGTCGCGCGTGCATAATTAAAAGTAGGAAACGACAAAAGGGAGCACGAAAGGAAACAGAATTCTAGCGCTCGCTTCTCTATCTTGCAAAAGGTCAATTTGCGGACTTTTGAACTTTAACTACTGCTTTCCTAAAATTGCGTTTTTGTCTGTAGTTTTATTGTGTAGCAGTCAGGGCGCTTAACGGTCGCGTCTGAAAGCATTATTGTAAGCGATCGAGATGCGTCTTATTCAAGTATTTGGTCTGTGGGTGCTGGAGCGGTTAGTCGCCGTTGCGACGCGCGTAGACCTAACCTGACGGCATTTAGCACTAACGCGCTTTTCGTTTTTTACAAACATGAGGTGTTTCTTTAGCTTAGAAACTTTCCTTGTTACGCGCATTAAAGTGTCTTGAACTAGTAGTTAACACCATCTTCTGGACTCGCTTTTGATGTTCTTTTGGGACTGTTTTTAATAGAAGTTTCCCTTGAAATAAACAAAATTGCTTAGAAAGGCAATACTTGTAGTCGGAGAAAAAATCGACTTTGCTTGCTAAAAACGGTCAAAAGTCGAGTTGGCTTTTTAAAGATTTGTCCGTGAAATAATTCGAACGTGCCGCGGTCTTATCTGCCTATCCTTAAATTCCCACCCATCATACAATCAGGTTTGACGTTATGTTTGCCGAAGAAGTGACCATGGAAGAACAGGTAATGAACCTGATGATCCATCCGGACATCACTAACCATGTGGCTTTTCCATCCAAGAACCCCTATGGATCCCAGTAAGCGTGTCTTTGTGCGACAAGAACTGTATAAATCCTGTTTTAGCAACGAACGGATTGTTGCCGAATTCTACTGGAACGTCGTCATGTGTGTCACCCTTGCCGTTGCTGGTTTCTGCTGCTACGTCTTCGTCGACCACTTCATTAGTCTGTAAGAGTTTATTTGCGCACAAAAAGCGAAAGTTTTCAACACAAAGAAAAACTTGACCGTAATCTAAATTCTTGAATTTTATGTTTAGAACTGTTTTTGCCTGAGGTGTTTTAAGAGTTTTGAGCTGGAATTAAGAGTGGTTTCACCGAATTTCAACGGTTTTCATTTTAAGTGTTCTTATCAAGTTACGGTTACGTTGTTTAAGTTATGTATAACAAAACATTTTTGGAATACTACGAAACTGTGGTCGTGGTCCCCTACAATGTTCATTAAAAAACAAAGGCGTGACGTGTTAAGGGGGGCAAACAAAAACGGTGAAGCAATGGCAATGGCCATTGCTTTGTCTTTAAAGAGGTGGCCGTGGCTGTTGTGACGGGATCACAATCGTAGAGAGAACGCGGGTTTATTCAGCTGACCACTAGGGTCCACTAAGACGCACACAATGACACGATTATATAGGCAACGTTAGACACACGATGTCTGGGAGACATTCATCCTCGTCTGCTAGACGAGGGGATCGTGAGGGCCAACTGCATTCCGATCGTTTGCAGGGCAACACGACCGGTCGGTCCCAACACCTCCCTCTAGTCGATTTTCTCTCACGAAGAGTTCGCTTTGAAGCTACATCTCTCCGTCGTACGAGTTCGGGAAGAAAGCCATCGACTCGTGCATCCAAACTGGGAATTGAGAGCTGGAGTTCGCGGATTTAGCATGCTACCAAAAAAGGAAACTTTACAAGGTCAAGTGCATCCCCAACCTACTTATTTGGGCGCCGTTAAACTTAGAAGAAGTGCTAGTGGTTTGTTTGAAGATTCCCTTTAAAATTCAAATTAAGCACTTATTCTAATTTTGAAGGCGACCACCAGTGGCCACGGGAGATTGGCTACTAGTGGCTCCGATCACGGTCATCGTTTAGGACATTTGAGGCGGCCACCGACCCGGCCATACACAAAGACAGTGGCCACGGCTACGGCCACCGTTTTGCACACTTGGCTACGGCCATGGCCGTGGTCATTGATTACCATTGCTTCGCCTATTTTGTTTGCCTTTACACGTCACACCTTTGTTTTTCGCGGACATTGTAGGGAAATTTTTATCATAATCGAACGTGTTAAAATTTAAAATTTGTTTTTTTTTGCATTCGAAACACTAAAATTTTAAAGTTGCTAAACGCTCCTAAATGACTAAATGATTTTCTACCGTAACCCAGGTCTTAAAAGACAAATTTTAAAAACAGAATTTTAATTGTTAAACTTGGTATTAAGATAACTGAACTGTCTCACTACAAAATCTAGATTTTTTAATTTGAAATTTTTTGAGTTTGCTGACGCTTGACAATCAGTAGGGCTTGTTAAGTGTGTCAAAATCGCGGTCTTTGCGCAAGATTAATTTTAAGATAATAGTTGCTCCTTAATCAAACGCAATCTGATCTGCTTCATTACGCATTTTTATGCAGCTAAAATTTTGTAAAATTTCAAATTGTGGTCTTGCGCTTAGCTCTCACGCACCAAAAAGATGAACTGAGTTGAGGTATTCTTAACTCCAAGAGTTTGAGATCCAAAGGCGTCTTCTGTTTTGTCTGCAGTTTCTGATTACCTGCAAATTTCGGCGGACGGAACACAGACATACAGCTCTCCGTTATTACTCAGCCTATTTCGCACCAATCGCCATGATCTTCGAATATGCTATGCGTTATGAACTTTAGAAACTTTCATAAAAAGGGAATTTTCAAGCTGTTCAGTTTTTGTCGAGATATTGGTCCAAAGAGGTCCAAAACAGGTCCAAATTAGGCGATCATCACAGATTCGCATGAATAAAGTATCAATCAAACGCTCACGCGTTCAAACGATTAAAATTTTTAAGATTTATGCGCTCCTGACCGAGAAGACATTTAAAATTTGGCCGACCAAACGTGCAAAATGATACGACACTTTTTTTTAGACAGTTTCTTTGTGGCTCACACACAGTGCCCAAAGAATTCCGTACCCCAAGATCAGAAATTTGAATGCTTTAAAATCCTTTCAACAAAACAACATTTTTGAAAGAAATTTCTAAATCTAAACGAAAAAAAAATTAAACCAAACTTTTCTGTAAAACTGTGGCTAATTAGGTTAAAATTCCAGACAGAATCGTCGCATGATGAATAAGATGGTTATTCTCCGTCGCATCGAAGCCAAGAAAATCGCCGAGATTCGTGCTCAGATCCGCGCTAAGAAAGCCCTGGCAGCAAAGTCTCAGCCTCCTACCGTGCCCCTTCCGCCCATTCCTGAGACCTCGGAAACCGATTCTCACCAGGCCTTGATTGACCAGATCAGCATCGTCACCCAGCCGAGCACCGTTCACAGCATGAGCGTCAGCGAGGTCGACGAGACGGACTACCTCGACTTGAATGAAATCGCGTCGCTAAAGTCTGAGATGGTAAACTCCAAGATTCTCGAGACTGCTACGGGTGCAATGAAGGACGGGAACAATATTGAGTACGCGGAAATTCATGTGAGCCATCCTGAACACATCTTCGAACCGCGTCCTGAATGTATTTTTGAGCCCCGTCCGCTTCAGATGCTGCCTGAAGCCAACCCCCGCGAAACCCGTGTTCTTATCTCTTACGGTCCCTACGTCATTGGCTCTTCGATGACTCCTGGCCCTGGCATGGAACCCAACCCTATCGTCCCTAGCCCTCTTAACAAACTTCCTGTGGCTGAGCTCTCTGCTCCTCTTCAGTATGAAAACGTTGTCCACCCTCCGGTGCCTCAAAACGCTCTTCCCACCACTCCCGACGAATACAAGATGAGCGACGAGGAGATCGGAAAAGGAGGCCACAAGTCCGCCTGAATTAACTCGCTTGGAGAGATGCCTTGATCCCGGTTGAAGCTTCATTTAATCCATTTAACTCCAATTCTATGCTCCCGGTTGATTTGTAAACGAGTATATATATCCTCTGCGTTTGTATTCCAGTAGAAGTTCAAATGAATAAAGTCGCTTAACGACAGTTCGACGGTTACACGGAAAGACGGAGCAGATAGAACGACGCTTGAACAGGACATGCTTGAAAACATAATTTGTGCTGCTTATCGTTCCAAGGATTCCAGCTCTCGAATAAAATTCTTCTATGTCCTCTGTTCCCAAGCGCTCTTAACAAGCTCCATGCGGCTGAGATTCCTGGTGCTCTTCTCTATGAAAATGTTGACCACCCTCAGATGTCTCAAAACGCTTCTCCGACCGTTCCCAACGAATCCAAGATAAGCAACGAGGAGATCAGCCTGAAGGCTGATTGTTAACTGTTTCAAGTTAATCATGTTAACCGTTTCCTTCAGACGCTCGAAGGCGGCGATGACGCCACTGGCGGAGAACGTGGTCCATCTACCATCTACCATGGCCATGAGTCCCGGCTGATTTGTAAATGCGTGTATATTATTTTCTGCGTTTGTAGTCCGGTAGCATTTTTATTTCGCTTCACGACAGAACAACGGTAATATGGAAGAACAGAACCGATAGATCAAAACTCGTACGGAATATGATTAAAACGGGTATTCGGGTTTTTATGAGTCATAGATGTTTAGCCATCAGGATTTCCCTTTCGTTCGGGCTTCGTGAAGGTGAAAGAAGTGCGCTAAAGCTTGAGCTGAATTCCTTTTCTTTCGGCTAAAATTGGATTGTATTTGTCTTATGGGATACGGTCACCGTTTTTTGCACTATCACAGATTGCGCTTATACTTATTAGATTGCAAAAGGGGTTTTCGCAGGCGCTGATCACGATTCCGTTGTTAGAATCACGCAAAATTGTTTCAGAACTGCGCAATTCAGCAAAATAGAGATAAGCCCAGAAGTAGAATTTTACTAGTTCTTCAATACCTGAAGTTTGTAAAGGAAATCAGGCCAATTTTTGGAGGTTCGTATCTCAATACCAAAATGGCCAATTTGACCATTTTTGGGTGCAATCGATAGAGGAAAGCAACGACAACTTTTTGCAAAAAACCTAAAAAAACAAAACAAATTATTTACATGACGAAATTGCCGTTTCTGTTCCTTTAAAATCGGTTCCGGGTTATGTCTAAAAAGTGACGGTTGGCCGCCATACATTTTCAGACATGTCTGATTCGGTGGAATGCGGAGATAAGAAGAGTATTTAGTATTTTCCCTAAATGTTTTTGTTTTTTAAGGTTTTCGCAAAAAGTTGTCCTTGCTTTTCTCTATCGATCGCACGTCAAATTACACATTTTGGTGTCGAAATACGAGCCTTCGAAAATCGACCAAATTTTCTTAACAAACTTTCCAGACGTTTGGCTATAAGTTCACATTGTTAAAATGTAAAGAAGCGTGCTATGGCTCATTCGACGCGAAATCGCCGGTTATCCATTCCATTTTTACGCTGTATTCTTCATGCAACAGCTCCGAGATAGGCGCGATGTTTTTTTTGCCATTTTGTACGTCAGATGCATAACGGTTTAGGAGTAGAGTTACAGCTCTTCTTATCATGTTTGCATACTGTGACCTCTGTCTGGGAATTATCAAGAAGATTTCCTAGAGTTGCTGATTACAAGGGTATATTTGTACTATATGTTTACCATACTAAACTGCTTGATATCAAATTCTTTGGCGCGTCTTAGGATCCCATACACTGACACATTAGGAACAATGTGAGGAGATACAGTAACAAAGCGTTCGCAGTTCGTTTTTGTTTTATGTTGCCTTCAAGTCTTTTTAATCTTTTGAATTGAGCCGCTTTTTTGAACAACCCTTTCAGGTTGCGTACCACATTGGTCTAACCCTTAGTATATCAGACAGGTCACCCTCACCCTTATTTACTCGCCTCTTGTCTTATCATCCTTTTGAAAACTTTATGGCTTTCTGCTCCCTTGCACATTATAACGTTCCCGCGCTTTCTGCTAGCGTCACCACGCAAACCCATTTTGCTGCGTCTAATCAAGGGCCCGTTTGTCCGCCGCGGCGCTCGGCCACGCTTGCGCCGGTGTGGCTTTCTGTGCAAATTAATCAATACGCCCTTGATAATGAGTTCGGCTTGGAAATGGCTCGCTGCCACGTAGTCGCATCGGGTCTCTTACCACGGCGGGCAGGTGCAACTTGACGTTTTGAATTGGAAGTGGAGAGTTCTTATGTTCAACCTAGGAAAAACGTGGGACGACGCGGAGAACGAGAGTTTAATTAAGAAAATGGTTCTCAAAACGACAAACTTGAAAATATGCACAGATAGTCATAAACAATTTTTATGTTCAGTCAAGGCAATGGTGTATGGGTTCAGTTGCACAAGGGTAGTTGCTACAATTAAAAGACGTTTTTGGGTCAGAACAGAACACATTGTGGACTACCGTAACGTCAGAATGGTATACGTTGAAGGTAGTAAATGATTCGTAGACTAAATTGAAATACGTTGTCTGGCTTACAGTCAAAAACTCGACAGGCTACCGTAACCTAAGATAATACAGACGGATGAGCAAGCGACGGCTCTTGATGAAGTGTTTACAGAGGTGATAAGACAAGAAGGGTAAATACTGAGAAGAGTAGCGGATGCTCTGATTGAGTCACTGCGAGAAGGAAAGATCTGAGCCTTTTAAAATACTACTGGCATCCAATAACACTTGCGCCTAACAAAATTTGAGAGCTGTTGCTTTTCTGTCTCCGACGGTTTGAAGCGAAACAGGACGCACCGCCGTTATGTCGCCACAGTTTTGTCGTCAGGACGTTTTGTTGCCCTTTGGGTTTTCACGCTCATTTCCTGTTTTATCTAATTAAGAGCCATAGGCGAGCGTGCCTGGGCTGTTTTGGGTTGCTTGACAGAGTTTTGCTATCTTTTATTTTAGACTTCCTGATTCTGCAGCGGGGCAAGTGGAATAAGACGACACATCCTAAAGGCTTCGGCTTAGACATTTTTCATTATGGTTTTTCAGGAGCGCCGAAGACGCGACAGTTGGCAGCACCACTTTTTCAGACAGGCTCCTCACTTCTGGCAGGCTCAAACGGTTTGTACATTCTTTGCAAGAGTTTGAAAAGTTTTCAAAATCAATTTTCAAACAGGCTTGCTAACCCTTAAAAGAATTTGTCAAGCGACCCAAAATAGCCCATGCACTCCTGGCACATTTGGCCATGATTTTGAATGAGATAAAACAGGAAATGAGCGTAAAAACCCAAACGGCGATAAAACGTCCCGGCGACAAAACAGCGGCAACAATACGTCCTGTCCGAAGCAGCATGGTTTAGTACTTTTGGCATTACTTTGCGTTCAGAAAGTCTTTAACGTTTTCAGATTTTACACCTCCATGCGCTTCTTGCCACGATAAACGTGCGCTTGTCAGGATTACGATAGTAATAAAAATATCAAGTTCAGTTTTTGCGTTATGAATGTTGGAGCAATCTATGCAAGGTCGCACATCTGAAATTTTGACTTCATGTAATTGTCTCTTGGCCAGAAGAACCTTAGCAGTTAGTGTTAACAAAGTTCAGACGTTCGTCCTGAAAGGCTAAGGATGTGCAATTCTGAGGCAATCAATACCCATAAAACTTTCGGCCACATCGGAGCGCGGATTGTCTTGAAACGGGAAACTTTTGAAGCTCAAGATTAAGATAATTCTACTGCTCGGACAGTGGTTATTTGTACATGAGCAACGCGAACTACGGTAAAGCACGTAAGAAAAGCGTTAAAGCGTCTTAGATTTCTTAAAGCTGTAAAGCAGGTGAAGCATCAGTTTTAACAACAATATTCATACATTTTGCATGGTAAATGAGGTCAGGTTTAAAGCAATAAGGGTTACCGTAACAAGTTGACAGAAGATACAAACAAACGTTATTTTTAAAAGAATGCGCAACGAAAAAAACAAGAACAAAAGACATTTTTAAAATGGTTTCCTGCATAAGTTATAATTAAGATACTAAAATAGAGTTTTGAATGTCGATACAACCTTCAAAAATCAGTTTTTGCTTAGTGACGTAATTCATTAATCTGAAACCTATTTTATGTCCTGTAGCCACAAGAGAACAGGTGCAAACGAGCCTTTCGTCCTCAACGCACATTGCAACATTTCCAGTGTGTTAAAATTTGGCTCGCTTTTCCCCGGTCGCTGCTGGAAACGTCTCTTCCTGATTTGCTTATTTCGTCTAGAAGGAGGTCTCACAAGTCGGAAGCCCTATAAGCCGTGGAAACCATAGCGCGCTCTTGTGCATGAGGGTTATTTTACTCTCTCACGGATTCCCTAGACAACGTAAGAGCCGCTCGAAGGTAAAATTAGTCAAAAATCTTATTACAGGTTTGTTGGCGTCGAGCATATTCCGGAAAACACGCCTGATCAAAACGCCACAAATGGCACTGTGGAAAAAGGAAATGTGGTTCCTCTACGTCTTCCAAAGATAGAAGTGGCAGCGATTACTTCTGAGACCGACACGGTTGGCCCAAATCTTGAAAACTTTCATACAGCGTGCGTCCGTTTGGTCTTTTTCCTGATGAACAATGGAGAATAATGGAAATTGTAGTTTTAATGAACTGTCAATAAAAGAAATTCCTGACTTTAAAAATGTGAAAAATTAATATTGAGCCTATAATATGTGTTATAAGTCATCCTTTGAAAAGCTTTGCGGTTTAAATTGCAATGTAAAAAATTTCTATTTTTAGTTTGTCCGACTGAGGTACTAATTTGTGTTCGGTTTTTGAAACAATTTGATGCTAACAACTTCAAAGTTTTCGGTTGCAATTTTTGAGGTGTTCCAGTTCTTTAAGGGAGACACAAACATCGCGTTTTTCGCCAATTTTCGGGTTTTTGGATTGCGCTTATTTTACGGGGTTTTCGGGAACGTAGAAGATGATTCTGCCACTAAACACCAAAAAAGACGGCGTCAGGATTGCGCAAAGCATTGAAATCAAGATAAAAGAAAAAGTGGAATTTTACCAGTTTTTGAATGGTCTTGACGCGATCACCCCGCACAAACCACAGTCGGTTCCGGTAAAAACAAAGTAATGTGGCCTTTGGTAAAATTTTTTGTGTTTATTGCGTTGTGTGGACGTGTTCAAGCAAAAATCCACTCAAAATCCTGTAATAAACCCCACAATCGCAAAGAAAAACAACAATTTCGCCGAAAAAAAACAAACCCGATTTCACGGTAGCCGACCGCGATTGTGCAGGACATTCACCTTAGGAGCACTAAGAAACTAATGAAATTCTACTATTTGCTCTATTTTAATCTTGCAAAATAAGATGTCTTAAAATCGTTTCCGTGATTATGACGAATGATCGTAATGAACGCACCAAAAAACCCCGTCGCTTAGAAATGAGCGCTATCTGTGTTGGTGCGAAAAAACGGTGACCGTGTCCCTTAAAACTCAATTTTTGTAAATTTCGTTTGTGATTGTAAAATGACATAGTAGGACTATGGTTCAAGTTTCATCAAATAAAAATAACTTGAACGGTTCAAACGATCGTTTTGATGAAAACTTAGCCCCGACTTTAAGGTTTATGTTCGTGACATTTAATCACGTATTCGAAAAAAAGCTGTTTGTCCTTTTTAAATTTGTAGGGACACCTGGGGAAATTCTTGGTGTAGGGCAAAGCGGAGTTTATTTAATCTATTACTCGTTGTCGTGTGGTCGCGTGGTCTTTCCCATCGGGTTCTCTCAATACTTTCCTTTTGCCCAAGTTTCAAGTTACATATCGGTGTGCCGTGTCAATATACATAACGCTCAGAAAATCTTATAAGCGTTTCTGTTTTTTTCAGAAACGTCTCAAACCAGCGATTTCTTGTTTGATTCTTCCTGAAGCCTAAGTTACTAGAAAACCATGCTTAACTGGTTATCGACAAAACCAAAAGAGCTGAAGTAAGGATACTATTCTTAAATAGCAAATTACTCTGAATTCAAATTTAGATTTGATGGAGTCGGTTTCATCTCCACTACCCTCGCCGCTCAAGCAAATGTGCCAGAAACTCAAGGAAGTGAAAACATTGTCTCTCTCCCAACAATTGAAACTTCCGCGATGCCCTCCCAGCCCCTCCAAATAGAAGTGGATGGAATGGGCATTCCCACCAATCTCAGAGAAGCCGTCCTGCGCCCAGCGGAGTACCATCCTCAGAAGTGAAGCCTCAGAAGTGAAGCCTTTGTGTTTGGGCTTCTAACCTTCTGTTTTAAGACAAGCATGATGTAATAGCTCTGTTGTAAAATCGGCTTTAGTGATCTATTCTATTAATAAACGGTGTATGACATCACGTGCACTTACAAATGGTCTTATGGTAAATGACGTATTTTGAAAACCCGTAAAATGACGTGAGTTTTAAAGGATTCTGCCGCTGTTCGTCTATTTTTATCCAGCACGAACAACAATCCTTTGTAAACTCAAACTCACATGGTTTTGCTAATTGGATTTTAGGTGTTCGCCGTTTCTTTAATTGGCTTTTTGCTCCGTGTTCTTGTTTTTAAGCAATCTGATATTGTCGCCTTTTTTATGGATTTGTCGTTGGAAAATTTCGACCTTGCTAAAAAGTAAACACTTCTATTTCGCTTTTAAAAGTCCATTTTGTTCTTTTTAGATATGCTTTTGATGAGTCGGCACACAGTGGTGGTCTCCCTATTTCTGTGCAACTATCTGAGGAAATTGAGAAGACGACCAAAGCCGACGTGATTATGCTTCCGTTTGTGGAGACCGTGTCTACACAGTGCCAGCGGTCAGATGCAATCGTCAAGACTGAGTGCATTCAGCTCCCTCCCTCTAAAGACGAAGCCCAGTTGGAAACGCCGGGACAGAAATCGAAAGATGATCTTTCGTTTCTTCAGCGTGCCTGGGGATTTCTGAAGCAACCTTTTCAATGCTCCCGAATAACTCAAGAAATTGAAGCACAGCAAAACTAAAATTGTTGTTTGAAATTGCTGAACATTTAAAAATAAAATTCCTGTTTTTTGTGTTTTTTAAAGCGTTGGCTAGTTGATTCGATCCGTCATATGTCAGAAACATCGGTTCAGGAGTAGTGTTACAGCCCTTATCAGGTTTGGATAGTGTGACCTTTCTGTCTTGGAATTATCGTTGAATGCGACAAACATCAATCTCCTAGAGTTGCTGATCACACGGGAATATGTGCACCGGTGTTTGCCAAACTGATATTAGACTGTTTGGCGCGTCTTTGGACCTCCATCCACTAAGAATAACTCATATTGAAAAACAGAAAGCAGAGCTTGAAGGGACCTTTGTGAGTGTAACTTTCCATAGCTTTTAAAAACACAAAAAATTTATTTTGTTTAAGGTAATGAGGCTGATAGTCTTCTCACAGCTGTGTTATCTCTTCTGCATATGCTAACAGGTACTGTTCTTTTTTTACTGTTTTGAAACATTAGATGGGCTATATGTTTTTTCAACCAAGATTTTGAGTACATAGAGGTAGTTACAAAATAAATGAACAGCTCAACTAGGGTATTATTAATGTTTTTTTTTTGATTTTGCCTTTATTGAACATTTGAACCTCCATAACCGATTAAACACTTCATATTGTCTGTTTAACATGTCCACTGCTTTCTTGGTGAGCTGATCGCACAGACGGGTTAAGTCTTATCTGATGTCCAACGCTCTGTGCAAAGTGACCGTTTCCCATGACCGTCATATCTAGATATCTTATCACGTAGATAGCAAAACTGCAAAAGGGGAAGGGCCCCGAACAGCTCGGGCTCCGTGTAGGTCCACTCACTGTCTCTGGACAGTTCCCCCTACGACCCCGCGACTTACATGGTAGTCATCCAATTTTGAGTGAAGCTTAATGGTCTTTTTTCAGACATGGACGTTGCACCGGACATGTTCTACAATGTCTATGAGGATAGGTACGTCGTTGTCAACACTCCTGCATCACAGGATGAAACAGATGCTGAATATGAAGATGAGGAAGAAGACGAAGAAAGCATCGTGGAAGTAAACCAGCAAGTAGACGGCAATCAAGCAGAAGACAACCAGCTTCATGTGCAGCCTTATGCTCAAGCTCAAAACGATCAGGACGACGACGCGCCAAGCATCTGTCCAGTATGTGGACATAACGATGTGGTCCACTACCACTATGGTGCGCTGTCCTGCAAGGCTTGTTCAGCTGTCTTCCGGCGATACATCAAAGATGGTCAGCCAGAAATCCAATGTCAATCCAAAAGGAACAAGGAATTGAGGTTCTGTCGACCAGGTAAGGTTTTAGGCAACTAAAAATTTGCTTTTTGCTTTTTTAAAATTACCTTTAAACAATTTTTTTACAAAAACTAAGTTGTGCTTTTAAGCTTTGTTTGTTACGTAGTGATAAAATTAAAATTTATAAACAGGCAATTGTAAAACAAAAATTTTTTTACTTGAAAATTTTTATTAACGTTGACACAAATAAATATTTTAACTTTAAAAATTTTAAAAATTTTAAAAAGCTTTTAAATAAACAAAATTTGTAAATTTTTAGTCAATCAGAAATTTTATTTGAAGTTGCTTAGCTTTGTTACCAGATAAATTATTTTATTGGGTTTTATTGTGTTAATTTGTGTTTTTTTTGTGTAGCTTATTTTTCATCTTCAGTTTTTACGTTTTTTATTGAAAAAGTTTTGATTTTTAAATAAATTTTTGTTTTTGTGTGCCAAAACGTGTTAAAACGCTAAACTCAGTCGAGGACTTTATCAACTTTGCTGGTGATAACTGTGTGATGCGTTGGTTGGTGTTCCTGAATTCCGCTCGAAAGGTCAAGGGTTCGAGTACCGTTGGCGTCAAATGTTTTGCTTGTCCTTCTTGATTGCTCGCCAATTTTGGCAGACAAAAAACAGACATTGCTCATTTTTTGTACAAACCAAATTGTTTAAAAAAATTTTTTAAGGTGCATTTCTGCTTTGTTTTTGTCTTCCAACGAAGTTTTAAGTCCTTAAAAAATTTTGTCTAAGTTTTGTCCACAAAATGCGGTTTTAAAACAATGCAAAATTTCTTAATTTTAGGTAATACTGATGGAAGATTCAGAATGTGCAGGTTTTGCCGAGTCAAGCGATGTTTTGAAATTGGAATGCAGATGAACCGTAAGAACCAATCTCAATTCCTTGAAATCCTGTTTTTTTTGTGATTCTAGTGGTTTGGATGAAAGACAACATGAATCGAGTCCTCAACCACTTGAGTCGCCAAGAGATCTTTGCGATGCGGCGATCCATGCAGCTGCCTCCCATCGAGGTCTTCTATGACGAGCGTTTTCCACATATGAGTGAGATAACTCAGCAGATGAGGCTACTGGAACGTCGTATTCACCATGAGAATCCTTTTAATGGACCGGTAATATACGACATGCAGCCTTGAATTAGCAAAACAGCGTTTTTAGGTCCGTGGCTCAATGGAAACAGGTTCCAACTTTTACAGTATCCAGGACAACATATCTCTGGGCGAGAGCATCGTAGATCAGGTCACTTATGTCTTGGCGAATATCAACATTTTTCAGTACATCGAGCCACAACAGATCAAGATTTGGGTGCGCCAGTCGACGCCATATGTGAGTCTTTGCCAGTTTGAAATAACTAAAAGTTCAATTTAGTTCATCCCACTTCATCTATTTCGTGGATATCGCGACGCTCAGCTTAGACAAGCACAATGGCTGGACGACAATAGAAACTTCTTTTATCCTAACACCTACATCGACCGTTCCATGGGCGGATTTGTTGAGTGGGCTCGCAGTTCGCTGCCTAACTTGGAGCAAAGCGAATGCTTAGATTTGGCTCACTTGGTAAGATTTCTATCTGTTATGACGACAATTAAGATTAGTCACTTAAGCATTGACTAATTTGAGCTTTAGTTCTTAGTCATGTTTACGCGTTTATAAGCTGTTTGTGGGTTTGTAAAACGGCTTTGTTAAATTAAGAAGTGTAGAACTGGCGAATTTGTGTGCTTGTAATTTAGAACATGCACTTACGCAAGGAAGACCTCCACATCAAGCGCCAAATGCTAAACGCCTACATGACCGACGACAAAGTGTTCTACCTATTCTTTCTTTTCATAATCGTCGACCGTTTTGCATGGATCTGTGGGGACCAGTATCTTTCACAATGCTTCTGGCACTGCAGACAAGAAGTGAGGAACGAATTTTACTATTATCACTTGTTCTCAGGACATGAAGCAAATGATCAAATCTTGAGAATTGAGAAACTTCTCCGGCATATTGTGGTTGGTTGATTGAAGTAAAACAAAATTAAAGAAAACGATTTTTCAGAAACAAGGCGAGGAAATCAAGTCCAAAAGAGTGCAAATTAAAAGTTTCATAGCGAGAGCTGTTGATAGGGAGAGACAAAAAAGACTGGCTGAAGACGTGGAAGAAGTTGAGGAATGAACGCAGTCTTTACGTTTTTTAAAAGAGCTCTAAGCTCTTGATAATTGTTTTTTCATGTTGCTTTTTGGCTGTTAAGTTCAATCAATTGTAATTATTGTTGCCTTGCCGTTAATAGTTGTCACTGAAACGTTAATTCTACTGTTAACTGGTTTCGATGTTTTTCGTTATTACTTGTCACTTGTTAATGCTTAATATTATATAAAATGTTGTCTTAATAATCGGACAGTCTACGGAAGCGTTATGAAGGGGTCTGTGTGTGTCCGTTTGTGGACGTGTGCCCATGCTGCTCCGTGTCTGGCTGGCGAGTCTTTTGTTGAGGGAGGGAGAGAATTGAGCGGTCGGTTTGGGTTCGCGTCTGCAATGAGCATTGGGGGTCGGAGAGGTGTGGGAGACCGGTCGGTATCTTGGATGAGCGGGAGGAAGGGAGCGGATGAGGTTGACCAGAGATTTGACCGACCGGTCCAATGTTTCGATGTGTGCTGGAAATGACAGGCGTTTGTGGGCGTAAGTGTCTGGGAAAGAGCTGTCGTTGTCTGGAGCGATGGGATGAGAGGGTTGACTGTGGAGTATTTAGGTTGGTTTCGAAAGTTGAAAAGTGCCCGTTGTTTAAGGTGACGATGGCCAAAGGCCACCCTAGATGAAGAGCAGACATAGTCGGCAATTTGGATATATATCTACTCCTATAATACAGGTTGTCATAAAAAAAGGTCTGGCCAGACCGGTCGGTTTCACGTTATTTGTTAGCGGTCGTTCCTCGTCAATGAGATTGAAATGATTCCGCTCTGTCTGACCGGTGAGCTGCGATTCGGTGCTGTCTGGCAAGACCTTTTTTGTGGGACACCCTGTAAAATCGTTTAGGGTTAGGACCTCCGAGAGGACCGGTCGGAATTCGGAACCGACCGATCCGTTTTCGGTCAAAATGAAGTCAATGTCTGACCAGACAGAAGTTGGTGCTCAGACCCAGTCAAATCCTTTACATTTTCAACATTTCACAAATTGTAGAGCGGTCGGAGTTTTACCTACACTCTGATAACTGCTGCGGTCAGAATATCTTTAAATGATGGGTATTCAGATTACAAAACGTCTCACAGTTGCCTGTTCAACGATAAAACATTTCAGAAGTCCTGTTTTCGTCTCCGAAACATTTCAAAGACATTTTCAGGATCTTAAAGTGTGTCCCAAATACCGGTTTTACATCTGAAAAGTGCAACAGATCGTCCTTCCGGCTAAGATCAGGACGAGATCGTGCCAAGACCATGCGAGCAAGACACGACTTTTCCCAACAAGGATTTTGGCGAATTCGCTCAGAAAACCACATTGCTCAAAAACGTTTGGTTTCGGTGGCGTCTGTGGGTTCTAGGGCCATATTTCATGATTCAGCAACAAAAGTGCTGGAAAACAAGAAAAACTCCTGCTAAGGCGAAAGCAAACGGTGAAAGTGTTGGGAAAAGTCGCGTCTCGTCCGCATGGTCTTGGGCGCAACCTTACATTTTTAGTATAATGCTTGTTAGACAACGCTGTTCTACTTAGAATTGTGGACCACACGTGACCGTATCCGCAAGATCCCGCTAATTCTTTTGACCATCGTAGTTCCTCCGAGGCTCAATAAACAAAACTGGATTTTTCGCTATGCGCCGCCGCCAGGCGCCAGCCGCCGTGGACCCCCCACAATTTTCGTCGCTCGCCGCAACGATGTGACTGGCTCCGCCTTCCGATCGACAAAAACACGCATCGCCTCTAACGCAAATTTTATTGCGTCCTCACACCAAAACTAAAAGTGCAACATGGTTCTCTTTTTTCTGTGTCTGATCTGGTGGGTCGGATGCTTCCTTCGGAGCTGGTTTGCAATTCTTTATGTGTGTATGGAATGGTAAGCTAAAAAAGTCAAAAAGTGCTAAAAAGAGCAAGTTTTTAGGACATTCACTACCGAAGACGTTTTCCGTTTTCTTACTTGTCGCCGGCGTCGCCGCCATCGCAGTTTGGCAGATTTCTTGGAGATGATGGAGGCTGAAGCAATTGTTTTAAGCGACACTCCCATAAGAGAACTGACGACAGAAGAACGGAAGCGATTCTTGACAAGTGGGAGACACAAACCATATAAACTTCATTTTATCGTGTCTGGAAGATTTGACTAACAAAATATATGAAAATTCACTACGTTTTCTGAAGCTTTGCTGATTCACTAGAACCAATTGTAAAAAAGAGAAAAAAAGAAAAAAATGGAAAAACGATTGAAAAAAGCGTTATGCAGACCTCTATGATGGAGTCTTGCTGAACGGAAAGCTGTGACTCCGGGGAAGCGGAGGCTTCCGGAACGCGCGTCAGCGTGTGGAAAAGGCCGGAGTCCACTCGGGGCCACGGGTTTCCGTTTGGCAAGAGCTCACGTGTGGACGAATAATTTGGGAATAGATTTAGTGTCTTTAGTGGAGGGTCTAAAGACTTTTAGGTTTTAAAGGTGACTACTGAGCTTTGCCGAGTCTGTGTCAAGCCTTATGCTCTGTGCAGGCAGTTTTCTTAGTCTTAAATAGACTAATTGCGGTTCCGATTCATACTATTTCTCGGTTAACGCGCGGAAAAATGGACAGTGAAGCGCGTACAAAAACAGAAAATCATAAAAGAGAAAGATTTTTGTCTAAGAGCAGTCGAACCTTCGGACTTACCCGGCAAGCCTGTGCGCGGCCAAGTGCGTCACCGACTGCGCTATAGCGCATGTCGCCAAGGCCCATTCGATGGGTATTGTTTTCTTTAGTTTACAGTTACAAGCTTGAAGTTAAAGACTTTAAAAGGCGTATAAAGTCAAGTTAAATCGAAGCTTTCTTAAACTGTAGTACCGTCACCCCTGACCCCTACGAAACCAGGACTCACGCAGAAATTAGTATAAAAAACAAAAAAATGGTAATGATAAGGATAAAATGAAAAATCCCTTCTATAATAACAGTTGGACTCCGAGAGGACTCAAACCCTCAACCGTCCGTGCGTTAGTGCGCACTTCCCAATCCACCAAATAGCCGTTAGTAACTGAGTAATTGCTCAAATGCCCAGACTGACAGCTTTTTGGCACCATTTAGCATAAGATCATTCCATTCAGACATCAAGCAAATGTCACATGAAAATTTGTAAAACATAAGCTTGCGCAACGCAATGCGCGAAAGCGTTAATAAAAAAAGAAAAAAGGTGCTTCAGTACAAGGCATTACGTTAAAATATTATTGAGACACCCCTTAAAACTGTTTAACGTAAAATAAACTAATCTTTTTACTATGCCAACATTAAATTTTAAAAACGAGTGAAGTGATACAAAATTGTTTGAAGCTCTTTTTAAAATAATGTGAAGCGTCTCGTTTGAACTTGAAGCTTTGCCTTGTTTTGAAAAAGCTTTTTCGAAATTGCGTTTCAAGAATTCGTCTTCCCACAATGACTCACTTTACACATTTCCCTGATAACTCTGCAAAATCTCTTTTTATCCATGACTCGTAGCATCATCCGACTCTCTCGTTGATTCATCGATTGCATCGCTTTTGCAGAGCACGTCCGATTTGCGCCATCTGCAGCTCCTTTTGGTTCCTACTTTGATCTTCAATAAATGGTAGAACTAAGTCGAAAGATACATATGGGCGAATCCGGAACTGTCCCCTGAAATGAGATTTTGCAATTTGACGTGCTCTGTAAAAGCCATTTTGAGCTTGGCTAAACGTGAAATTACCCGACCGTGTCTCCGAAATGAAAATCTTGATAACTATCATTAAAATGACGGTTAATTATATAGACTGCACCAGATGATTAAGGCACAAAACGACTCAATTTTCAGTGGTAAACAAGCATTATAGTAATGCCTAGTTTGATGTTTAATTATCGGTATTATATGTGTTATTTGTCAAATTCTAAAAAGCTTTTGAACAAAAGTTCTCTGTCAAAACGCGGCCGAAGGCTTTACGGTTTTCTGAGTTGACAGAAGTACGCAAAAAGAGGGACTATAAATGTAACATGGCTAGATTGCGTTGTGAACTTGTAGCAATGAGGAACATTTATCAGAGAAGGGAAAGTGCCTGAAGGTTAGAAGGTGGAATACAATGCTTCAGCAACAAATATAATGGGTAACAAAGGAGATCGATCGATATCTAGTCCTGATTTATAAAAATTGACATCAGTTTTCTATCAAAACCAGAAAATCAAAAAAAACGTACCTTTGGCTTTTAAATTTTCACAATGTCCACCAGAATTATCTAAATTTGGCTTTTTTAATTAGCGACTGTTCCCATTGACTCACTTTTGTACTTTTGACAGTCACTTAAAAAAACTCTGCGTTGCAGAGTCGCCTGATTTGTGCTGATTCAACGCCCATCGCTTTTTTGTCTCGATTTGCGCGATCCCTTTCGCCAACGTCATTTGGCTGATCGCGATGCCCTTTTGCTGTTCGCCTCTAACCGATGGCTAAACCGTCATCGTTTGCAAAATCGCGCTCTTCACAAACTGTCGTGGTCGTGTAAATATAATGCACATTTACTGTTTTAGAGCAACCACAATGGCTTGGTGGCAGGTAGTCATAGTGGCGTTTTGGGTGTGGTTTCTGCCGCATCTTATGTAAGTTACTCGTGCTTCATTACGTTCCTAAAAGGGTTGGACGTGTTTTGGATTTTGCAATCAAAATTTGGCGATTACTGATGGAAGGTTTCGATTTGCAAAACTGTGTCAAAATATCTACAGAGGACAAGAGACCCTTTGAAAACCCATTGCACCCTAGGGTCTCCTGAGCATCTAGCAAATTCCAAAAAAAACAGACTAAACTACTTTTTTGTTGGAGTGGCAAGCCGTCTAAAAAAAGAATGGCATTCTAACACGTTTTTCATTGCTAAATTTTTTGAACATTGGCAGTGTCACGTGTTTTTGAGCGATTCTATTGAAAGGTCAAAGCAATAAAGTTGTGCGGGCGGTCAATAGACAAAAAAGGGCTTTTGTGGCGACGGAGATCTTGAAATCAAAACATTGCATAAATCTGACACATTTTACAGCAAAGACCTTTAAATGGAAAGTTTACTTAATGTGATTTTTCAGCGAATTTTGGAGGGACGGCGACGACGACGACGTCGACGAAGACGACGACGATGAACAGGCGCTCAACCGACAGCCCAATCCTAGACACGCCGCGACTGCAGCCCGGGTAGTCAGCGAACCCATTCCTGAAGACCCGCGCCCGACCCACACGATAACTCCTCCACGTCGCCCCCCGCGTTCTCAAGATGTTTTTGTGATCAGGTATTAGTGAACGTGTCTTATGACGCGATAGCTGCTTTTCTTGTAATCTATGAAAGGTCCGTAATCTATCGTGTGTATCTATCCGTAACTATTCCAGTAAATTCAAATAAATTTGTAATTTTTTAATGCTTTCAAGACAGCTGAAACAAACGGAGCAAGACGTCAGGTAAAAACTTTGTTCAAAAGGAAAACGTCAAGTGTTGCAGTCGGAGCAAATTTCGTTGTATGTCAAGATACCTAAGTTCCTTGGTTTGGGTGCTTCGTCAACATGCTTTGTGTAATCCGTGCTTTGTTTCAAAAGGGACAAGCTTTTAGAGTCAAATTACGCAGACGTGACACTAGACATAAAAGATATTTTATTATTAATCCGCGAAGTCATCGATGATGGTTGTTTGCGTGTGACTTGAAAAGTTCAGCTCGTTTATGGAAATGGGAATTGTTCGATAGTTGTTTGTTTTAAGTGAGACGGTGAGGCGGTATTTTAAGTGTTGATTTTTGTCTTGAACCGCCATTTAAATTGGCATCCTGAAAAAACCACGTCTCTCCTCAACTTTCTTGTTCAAAAAAGAAAATTTTGAGGTGTTAGGGTTAAAGGAAGATAGTTGGAATTCCCGCCAGTTTTTGATTACCAAAGACGTTTGCTTAAACTGCTTGTATGTTAGGCTTCAGTTTTCTCATGTAGTAAATTTTGAAAGAAGCTCAAATAGTAAAATGGAATTAGAGCGTGGTCTTTTTCTTCCTTAAGTGAGCGTTTACCTTTAGCATACATCTACTTTTATTAGGCTAAATACTGATATGTAACTTTAATGTGATCTAACTTCAGATGTCAGACTTAGTTGTGGTTTTTATGGTCACTGGCCTGCTAGCGTCCATTAATGTCTTTATTTGTTGTCTGTACAATCTTAATTATCAGTAAGTTTATCCGTCAATTGCATATCATTTTTTACGTTTTTAGTGAGGTGATGCTTTTTCTCCGTTCCACTGCCCGTGCTGCAGATCAGTCAATGCCGTATCGCCCCTGCCAATCGTCCAAGGAGGGTCTTCGGCTTGATTCTAGAAAAACGCTTTTTTTTCTTAATGTTTCTGTTCTTAAGTGTTTGTGTATTGCCAAGGCTTTCAAAGATGTCACAAGCTCGAAGACCTCGTATTGCTTTGATAGTGATAACATGTTGATTATGTCAGTTTTAAGACCAAACAGTTGTGAAACTTTGTGTTTATAGTGTTCAAAAGACACGGTCACCGTTTTTTCGCGCCATCACAGATCGCGCTTATTTCTAGGGATGAGGCTTTTTTGCAGACGCTGATGGCGGATTACAATTCTGTCGTGAGAATAACGTGAAACCGCTTCAGGACTGCGTGATTCAGCAAAATTGTGATAAGCCCAAAAGTAGCATTTTACCAGTTTTTCAGTGGTCTCGACGCGACTACCTTGCACAATCACGGACGGCTACCTTAATCATTATTTATTGACCAAATGTTCTCTAAAAATTCAAGCTGAAAATTTGTCGGGTTTGAAAGTATATATGTCGTGGTTTCTGTTAAGAACACGTTTACAGTCATCAGCAACACAAAAACACTTTTTATGACAGGAGTTAGTTTACTCTGTTGACTCAGTTAATTTTTTGCTTTCACGTAAAAAGCAGCATTGTCTTGCTAATTGCTGTAAGTAGTTAACTAAGGGATTAAGCAAAGTCTGGGCGTGGCGCTGTCACGAGTATGCGTTGTTTCCTTTGTTTGTGAAAGAAACGCCCTTTCGCAGTTGCTCGAACAAATAGTGTGCTCATATTTTGGAAACTCGTGGAAGCTTACACTTGTTATATTTTAGATGACCGAGTCCATCAAAAACGACTTAATTAAACTTTTAATCGTCATTGGAATTGTGGCGCTATGGACGGTTTCTGTATGGTTTTATAGGTATGTTTAGTAGTAAAATGGAACAGAAATTCATTGTTTTATTGATTTTAGAGAAATCATGTGCTGCTTCCGAGAGGTTCGTCGCCGCTGTTGTTGCTGCTGTCGGCTCACCGCCGTCGCGCCTTTGCCTGTCGTCGGAGAAGCTCAGAATCCTGTATGATTCCTGAAAAAGGCACTAAGACGTCTCCGTCGTTTGTCTAAGATCTTTTTCATTTTCCAATAAAATACCATAAATTGCTGATTAAAATTGTTGGTCGTGCAGTGACCTGCCTTTGTAGTCGTAAACGTACAATTCGCGTCTTGGCTCCAGGCACTTTTGAACACTTATGGGCAATATTTATTTCGATGAAACTTTGGTCGTCTCAATTATCGTGTCAAAAACTTTGATCGTTTCGTGTCAATTTGTTCTTTTTCAATTTCTTGGTTATGTCGAAGAACAATACATAATGACAATTAGCAGTAATTGCTCAGGTTTTCTCAGATTTGCTATATAAAGCTTTTAATCGTATCCCAAGAGACTTGTGCAGTTTCATTAACCTCAAAGTCATCGTTCCGGCTACGTATGCATTTAATGATATACTATTGGCAAAAACCCAAAGCAGAACGAGAATTGGCGCCAGCTGAAAATTGGCTTTAACTTTAAAGAGAAATGGATCGAAAGGGTTCGTTTGTTTTGGCGCCAAGTTGTCAATTGTTACCGTAGTCAGTATGAAAGAAAAATAGAAGTGAACACGTAAACGAAGCATGACTTCAATTTGTTATTGAAAAAAGTGAACTGTTTGGTTAGCAAGTTGAATACGTTCATGAGTTTACTTGGTCTTTTGGACAAAATTCACCTGTGTTTGTCTTAAGACCTAACAAGTGACGGCTTATGTGGGTTCAAGACTGAAACTTTGACGTTTGGACAGCAAACCATAAAGTTGGGCATGACTTTCAAAATTTTAATAAACCTGTAAAGCCTTTTAATAAGCCTCAAAACGGGTGAGAAGCTCTATTCTTCTCCTTAATGACGCATATCAAAGCAAATTAACCGCGATATTGTAACTTTAGCTAAAAAGACGTTTTTGGCATTTCAGGTTTAAGCAAAAGCTTCATAAATTTTGAAGCTTGTCAAAAAACGACACAAACTTTTTAACTGTTTTAGCTATGCTGGTGTTCTAAAGGTGTAGCTAGCCATTGACAAAGGTGTAATGTTGACATACTCAGACGCATGATTGCCTACGTTAATTAAAGGTTAGAATAAAAGAGGGGCGAGACGTTTCTACGAGAACGCCATTTTTGCTTACTCTGTGGACATTCAGGTTCAACACATACTACTTCGTTTATTTTAGCTTCTTTTTAGCTTTTGTTCTAATTCACAACGTGGTAAAATTGTAGAAACTGTCTTGCAACCTCAGTTTATCATTTAGGCAAATATGGAGGCCTGGGACTGGTTTGTTGTCTCTTGGATTCTGCTTGCTATTGCTAGTGGGTTCTGGGCTCTTCCTCATTTTTGGTATGCCGTTGTAAAAATGTAAAAATGTCTTACAGTATTACTTTTAGTCACTTCGTAAAGCTCTGTAGAGAAACAGGCCCGTTGCACTGGCCCGCAGCCGTTGCGCCCATGCCTGTGCCTGCGCCCTTCGCCGCTGGGACGAACCCTGTCTGATCTCTAACCGTGGCGTCAACCTCATCTGTTCCAGATTATCTTTGTTTTTTCTTGTAGCTTTTTAATGTGTGGTATTTGTTGTCTTCTTGAACTAACAAGGACAGGTCACTTTTTGCTTCCCGCAGAGTTGTACAGGCCAACGCTTATTTGAAAACGCAGTTTCTCCTAACACACTTAAGGGGAGCGATACGCATGTCTAAAACTCAAGAACCAACTGGGTGTTGTTTCCAACAATCGAGACAAACGTATTGGTTTTAATTAGCCGGTCCGGAGACAAAATTGCCAAGATAAAACATTCAAATAAGCCAAAACTTGTCGAAATAATTAACCTTCTCCCCGTTTGATTGCTTTGAAAGAGATGAACTGTTAAATGTTAAAGTTTTGTCTCATTTGTATATGCGTTATAGTCTCAATAATTGACAACAAAGGTGGGAAGCATTTTGTGCGTAGTTGGTTAGGTAGAGGGTCAATTAGAGGAGGGGCGTGGCCTTACTACGACAAGCTTCTTCTTGCTTTGTGCGGAAAGGTTCCCGTTTAGAACCAACGTCTTTCAGTTCCTACATCCTTCCAACACAACGGCGACGTTCAAAAAACTGAAGATGGGCTTCATTTTTGAGATATGTGTGTTGATTGTCGCGTGGATTATGATGGTTCTCTTCTTGGGAACTTATTGTGTGCTCCATTACGAGTAAGTTTATCAACAGAGTTTTAAAAACAATTTTGCTCTTAGTCTGGATTACAAAATTGCCAACTGGATCAGAGGACTCCGCTGCTGCAGATCCGGAGCCGTGGCGCCTCAGCCAGCGGTGGAGACAATCGAAATGGGAGAAATCCAATCTGGAGGAAACCCTGCCTGATGGTTTCAGCTTCAAGCTTGAGTGTAGCAAACCATCTCCGTTTTTTCGTTTGTCATCAATCGTATATTTTAAGGACACAACGTATATGCAACAAGACTTTCGTTGTCAAAACCTTAATTGATATACTGACAATAAACTGTTGATTAGGACTGCTTCTTGTTTGTAACTACGGAGTGACACAAAAAATATTCCCTCCATGACCAGACAGGAGGGATATGTCTGGTTGGAGCTCCTTACTCAGCCAGACACATCCCTGTTGTCTGGTTCCACAGGGGGTATTTTTCTTGTCACTCTGTATATCTCGCGCTTATAACGCTTTTAAAAAACCAACTAGACTAGAAGCTGCGAACCTACAGTTGAAGAACGTTTTGTAACCTTAAATTTTTATACAAAACGGATTTTATAGGAATTTGTTTTATACATTCGAAATGACCGGACGCGAGGTCCAAGCAACGTGTTTTTTTTTAATGATGATGGTTCTTAAAGTTTTTTGTGTCGTACTAAAACAGGAGATAATGAAAATCAGCGGTCATTACTACGGATTTTTTAGATTTGCAAAAAGCAATTTAATCCTCTCCCTAGAGACTGTTCAACCCGCATTAGCTACAAGCAAGCCGTAATCTTCTACATGAGTAAAATTTCTGTTATACGAAAACAGGAGTTATAAAACCTGTAATAAAACAAGAAACGCGGTTTTCATGTTGTGCAAAAGAAAAACAAGAAATTCATGAAAGTTGTTTTTGTTTTGAAAACAAGCGGTCTGGCGGCTACCGTAGTCAGCAGTAAAAAAGAAGCTGAAGCTTTTTGTAATGTTAAAACGTGTGCTTGTGTTTCGCTCAAATTTGCTAAGGTCACAATTCAAAGTTGTGGATTAAACGTTGTTGTTTGTTTGCTTCTAAGTGACTAAGTCTCTTTTAAATTGCTATTGTAAACTTATTTTTGTTTGAGGTAGCTTGCTTGTGACAGTATTCTGTAAATTAGCATTGTTCGGCGCTTCGCGCCTCACAGATTTATATTTTTCAACAGCCTCGGCGCTACGCGCCTCGTTTGAGCAATTTCTCTGTTAAAAGACATCTCGACGCTTTGAATTCCACCAAAAACGCATTTTATGCTTTACAATGTTCACCGTTGCTCTTCCACCGCCGCTCAACACGGCGCGCGAAACCACGAAAGTCAAGGCGACGGCAAAAAGCGTGCAAACGCAAGCGCCGCCGCTACCGCAACCCGCGCTCGCTCAATCAGGCAAATCGCGTCTGGAAGTTTTGTGACGTCTAGATCGTAATCCCTTATTTAATGAAGAAGATTAAAAAAACTGAATGCTACAATACACTTGCATATACTTAAGCAAACGTTACTTCAGCTGGAAAACCTTAAAAAAAAGAAGCGACCGTAACCAAGCAAACTGCTTTTCAGTCTGTTCTGCTCCCTTTGACGTTCTATTTAAAGAACTCCGACTTCTCACAAGCACCTATATGTTCTCTTCAGCTGAATCAATTTTCTTTGATACATTGCTCTCTGAATTTCAATTACCTGGATAGCGCCTCAGCTTTCGGAGAGAGACTGCGCTCACGCGCTCTTCATAACAACGCCTCACTCATTCGCGAGTTGCGTCTCCAGGTGGTTGGTTGCGGGCCGCGTGTGGCTCTGTCTCTCTACTCTTTTTAATTATGTTTTCGCGGAAGCCTTGCTTCTCAATTGTTTTAATTGACAGACACCTTTCAAGAACGTTTTAAGTGTCTTTGCTTTTGTTATCTTAAGTTCAAAAAAGTCAAATTTAACAATCAGCTTCAAAAATGACGTGTTCACTTATACTGCCCTTTATGGCCCGCGGTCAGGCAATAATTTGATTTACCTCATTTGCTCGTAAGCGTATACTGCGGGCAATTTTTAATAATACTCAGCAACCACCCATTCAGAGGCCTACTCCGCGCAGGTCTCGTGAATGTTATGTGCAACTCAAAACATAGACGGATTATAAACGGAATTTCTATCTTTGCCTGCCAACCATTCGAGTCTTTTTACTTACTTTGAAGAAATGTCTTTTTTAGTTCAGCTTGAAGACGTAAAATACAACGTGCCACCTTTGTGATAACTACTTTAAACCATACTAAACTACGGTACGACACGTTCTGTTGTCGGGACGTTTTGTCGCCGTTCGGGTCTCTCATGTCTTTTATTTATGGCTATAGCCAGACGCGTCTGGAATGTTTTGGATTGCTTGGCAAGTGATTTTAGGGTTACAAGCTTGTTTGAAAACTGGGTCTTGACAACCGAACTTCAAACCACAGCGAAAACTGTACAAGCTTATGTTTGAGTCTGCCAGAACTGCAAAGCTTGTTTGCATTGGCGCTCCTAAACTATTATATGAAAAATTTCCAAGCTTCATTCTATGCCTATCAGCTTTGCAAAGCCGGTTTGAAAGTTGGGTGAGCTGTATGACGCGGCGTCAGCGTTCTTAAAAAACCATAATGAAAAGGTCCATCAACAGGTGTCGCCCTATTCCTCCCAACTCACTGCAGAATTACAAAGCCTAAAATAAAAGATACACAAAAGTCAGCCGAGCGACCCTAAATAGCTCGGACACTCTTGGTTGTGGCCACAAATGAGAAAGAACAGGAATTTAGTGTGAAAAGCCGAACAGCAACGAAACGTCCCGGCGACAAAACGTCCTGTTTCGATCAGGCGGTAGTGAGCTATTGAAACCGTTCATAAAAATTCAAGTTTTTTTCACCATGTCGTCATCTATGTCATATTCAAATTATGTTGTTAAAATGTTAACTTTTAGCGTGTGTCTTGCCATTACAAAAATTATTTGACTTTCTTGTGTCTAATTATGCTATGATACAATTTCTTGTTGTTTCTCTTTTGTATTTTGACCAATATAATATTGAATTCTTTCTAACAAATTCGTTAAGTTCTACAATGGTTCACATAAAACAGGCCTAAATTCATGGGTCAGAAAATATGAAATGGCGATGTTTACAACCTGTAATCAATAACTCATTAACTCTGTCCTCATTGACCGGATTAGTGGCTGAACACTGGTTCCCTTATTAATACCTCTTTGCCGATTTGAAGTTTTTCCCACGCTAGTCCGCTCGAGAAACCAGCTTGCTAATTGGTTTGTCCAAATCAACGTTGAAATTGAATGTTATAACGAAAGTAGTGAGGAATCATTATAAAGGCAAACCTGGATTAAATATCACGAGTGACGAGTGAGGTACACATTAAAAATTTCCGCTTCACTTTACGATTTGGCTAGAAATGAACTTTTCAACGTTAGATTGTTTTCGCCTAAAACACAAAAAATTACAAACAAATTTTCAATTTTAGAGACAAATTATGTAAAAATACAGAAATTCAATAGCCAAATTTTTGCAACTTTTGAACATTTTTTAATGTAGTGTTTCAACTTCAATATTGACCTAACAAGGATCACTCAGAAATTCCTTCGTTCCAATTCGGTTGCAATTTGGCACTAAGATACATGAGCGTATCAAAACCCTTAAATATCTTCGTTTAATGCAAAGTTTATAATGGGTGAACTAAGCTTAAAACCGCGAAAATTCTTAAAATTCTTAAAATTTTGTTTGATTTGACTTTTTTAGAGTTCGTTACAAAAGCAATGTTACCACGTTGGTCTACGCCTAAAGTTATAATCAATTTTCAGCTTTCTCCAAGCAAATGTAATAGGCCTCGAAAATAAGAAAGTAAGGCTAAGGACTCAAATTTTCAAATTCAATATTTTTCAAATTTGGTTAAAGAAAACTTAAAATTGGTACGTCTTTATAAAACACGTGGTAATTTGGTTTTGCCAACAAACTGTTTTTAATAGGTCAAATCAAACCAGTTTTGAAAATTTTATGAATTTTTGGGATTTCAAACCCTGCTTTGCTCATCATAAACTTTGCATTCACCAAAGATATTTAAAGGTTTTGATATGCTCCCATAGGTTTGAATTTGTGCCAAATTTTGTCCAAACGCCGCCATTTTTCATGTCAAATCGACAATTTTTGAGGAGCAACTACGCGTCGAATGCTTGCGGAGAGTGACAAAGCATTCCGTTTCAAAGCAGATTTTCATGGTTTTTTTAGCCTATTTGTTCAAACTGGTTGCCACTGCGGCCTGTTTGAGCCTATTTTAGTTTCGCCGCCCCATTTTTCATGAAAAATTTTACGGCCAAGGCCAGATTTTGCGGGTAGAGTCCAGGAGGTCGAAGTTCCCTCAGGCCTGCCGTAAGTTAAAAATGCAGTGCTGGCTGTTATCCTATACGTTCCTTTTAACGTCGTACAGCTTCTAC
Source organism: Steinernema carpocapsae (assembly GCA_000757645.3). NCBI lineage: Eukaryota > Metazoa > Nematoda > Chromadorea > Rhabditida > Steinernematidae > Steinernema > Steinernema carpocapsae. Next base: position 1,246,743 of record CM016762.1, read on the forward strand.
GTATTTGCACTAAAGGTTTTTAATTTTCTTTTGCACAAATGGCGCCGCTACCGTAACCCGCTTATTATTCTTGCATTATTCACCTTTAATTCATAAAGGATTACCGTGCTTCAAACACTTCAATTGTTATGCTAACTTTTGCCAACTTGCTTTTTAGAACAAGTTCCTACAATGAACTTTCAATTTTACAAAAGCGAATCTATTTTTGATATGATCACGAATAAGAACCCTAAGGACTGGCCTGCTCAATTTTCTGCTGTCAACGACATAGGCACCATATTTTGCCTACTCAACGTGCTTATTCTGGCGCAATTTGCCGAAATCCTTAGACGGTGAGTTAAGCCAACACAGTTTCTTGTATTTTTATTTTGCTTACTAACTTGTAAGTTCTAATTTACCAACCGGGAAAAATTCGGGTTGAAACAAAATCAATTTTTAAATAAAAAAATTTTTTAAAAACATTTTGAAAGTTTTTTTGTTACAAACATTTTTTAAAGTAAGAATTGCACATAAAACATAAATTTAAGAAATGGTAAATTACGCTAATAAATAACGCTAAAAGTTTAAATGTGACAGGTATCACCGACGAGAAGATCTTGGAAATCCCTGGTGTCAAGCCATTGGATCAACTTTCCCATTTTTGATAACTCAATCGGCAATCATTTTCTTCGGTATTCATTGGACCGCAGCTGCCGAGATGATGCCCACTTATTCAATCTATGCCCGGTATGTAACTAACTTTAACTTTAACACAATTTGTTGCATTGTAGAATCATTACTTTTACCCTCAACACTGTTCAATTGCACTTTGGCATAAGATGATCTGAATCTGGGATCGCGACGTCACAACAATAAACAACAATAATTACAAGGGAAGTACAAAAGTCCCCCGAAAAGTTCAAAATGATTTTTAGCTCATTCGAAAGCTCTCATTGTGCTGAAAAACGCTGTAAAATTAGATGGACGCTTGGCTGCCACAAGCCAGTTATCCCTGTGGTAACTTTTCTGACACCTCATACTGAAAACTTTTCAAGGATCGATAGGCTACGCTAACGGTTTTTCGGTTTTTACACGCCTTTTTAGTACTAAAAACGGTTGCCGCAAGGAGAGAACTGACCACTACACCCAACGGCGGACATCTGTTTGAAAGCGAACTCTTGGGTCAGTGTCTGGGTCTGTTCCGAGCGTCTAATCCACGTTTTAAACATGCATTTTTAGGCAACTAGTTTTACAGCGTTGTTCAGCGCAATGAGAGCTTTCGAATGAGCTAAAAATCATTATCAACTTTAGGGGGGCTTTTCCACTTCCCTCGTTAGTTTATTACTGACTTTTAATATCTCCCTCGTTCAAACCCATTTTTATTATTATTTTTGCCGCACCTTTATTGGAAATTCAAATATGTTCTCTTTTCTAAATTTGTCACTCTACCACTCTACGTTTACTTTATTTCCTACTCAAGATCTCTTCAATAAAATGCTTTTAATTCAAATTAAAGCGTTAATAAAATTGTGACAATGAGAGCGAGCTCATTAATTCCGAAAGCAGTCGAAAGCAGCTCAAGGAATGAAAAGTCTATTGAAAACCAAAAAGAACCGCTCAGCATGCTACAGTTATATATGGATGTGCATCTCCCGCCAAACCTCTCTCCAAAATTCTTTTGACCTTCTTTGGTTCTACAAATAATTATCAGTTTTCTTTCCACCAAGTTTCTCCTCTTTGTATGTGGACACCACTGGCTGGTGGTTTGATGAAGAGACAAACGAAAGATATGAAGATGTTTTATGAAGGTATGAAGATGAAGATGGTATGAAGATTTAGATGTTTTTTTCTTTACTAATAATACTTTAGATCGGCCGATCCGAGGCTGTAAATTTTTTTCTTAGAGGGCCCTCTACTGTTTTGCAAAGGTAGCGAAAGAAATCTGGCGCATTTCTTTCATAAGCTGGAAAGAAATTGCCCTTGACTGGGTGGTCCAGGAATACTTTTGAGGTATGTTCTCGTAATTGAATTACAAAAAAGTGCGTTTTTAACGGTCTTTTGAAAACTACTACAAAATTTAAGAAGGCAAACGTTAAAAAACATTTAAAGGCGTCGTCAAAACAAATGACTCAATTTTAAAAAGTTTGTACGTTTGGTGTTTCGGACCGGTCGGCGACGCGTCGCAGCGGAAAGCGTCATTTTGCATGAAGAATCGCAATTTTATGTCAAAATCGTTGAATTTCTTGCCCGATTGCCCCGATTTTGCAACGTTGCTTGATACGAATTGTGGAGGAGCCTCTGCGCTATCCTTCAAGCTCAAAATCACGCCAATCGGTTGCTTACATTTTGAAAACACTTCGTTTGCAGGTCGAGCTTCTCGTTGTGGCCGAATTCTTCCACGTACTGTACCTCAAAACCCAAATTCTGGTTTTACGTGCTTTTGAGCGACTCACTACATTGGAATAACATAAAAACAAAAACAAGAGTATCAATTTGAGAGGAAAACGGCGGCTAAACGAAGTTCGCCCTGCAAACGCAGTGTTTGCAAGATTTGCATAGTTTTGAGTTTAAACAATAGCGCAGAGGCTCCTCGCACCAAACGAATTTGCAGAAACGGCGCTCCCGCGCGAGAAATCTAGCGATTTTGGCACAAATTTGCGATTGTTTATACAAAATAGCTCGTTTCAATCACCGTATGGTGTATGTAGTGCTTGCAAGTGCTTACTTGTAGTCTTGCTAACTACCGGTCACGGGTTCGATTTCCATGCGTACTGTTTCTGTTCGCTTGAAAATTTCGGTGAACAGAAAACAAGCAGACTCACCGTTATTATAAAGGGGATTGGACTGCACATAAAAATATTTTATGAAAAATTAAAAGATTCATCTTCAATAAAAATTCGATATTTTGCTATTTCCATCGTTTCAGCCACTCCGAACACTTTTAGTTTCTTTATTTTTTGAAACAAAGTCGTTATTTTCAGGCGTTCTCCTTGAATTACGGTACATGACTATTTTATGTGAACTTGCCGCATTTGTTCTACCCAATAAAAGAGTTAATTGTTGTGCTCTTATCTTAACAAAAATGGTTTTCAAAACCATTTGTATCTTGACCTTTTTTTGCAATTGTGGTAACCTTTGTTTAGACATGTTGTCAAGATCAACGTCTATGCCTAACATCGACTCTGATCTAGAAGACATCATTCCTCTCAACAAGCTCCAGGAGTCGAACTCCAGGCATAATATCGGCCTATCTTCCACAATTTCGGAAGTTACGATTGATGATCCATCTTTTAGCAACGGTAAGGATCACATATCTGAAAATAACAAAGGTGACGTTTTTAGATCCAACAAACGAGAATGGCTCCGTTGAAAAGGATGTTGGTGAGGAACATAGTGTCCGAGAAGATCGAGCAGACAATGGACCGGACAACGAGTCGTTTCAGGTACAACCAGAGAAGATGACTCATGCACTAGTTTTATGCGCGTTCTTTCTTCTCTTCTATTGGATATGGCTTTTCTCAAACTGGTACGTATTGTATTTTTTCACCAAAAAAAAATTTTTTGTATGAAATTTAAGCTAAGATTTGGGCCTAAACTAGGGTTTAAAACCGATTTGATTTTTTAAACTATATTTTAGTCGATTGATTCATCGTGACCTGTTCGGTAGCTGGCTAGAAATATAAAATGTAAGATGGGATTTTCTGGTTCTCAAACCCTCTACCCGCTACTATAAACATCGCATTCAACGGAGATATTTTAGGGTTTTAATGTTTCTGTGAGCGAAGCTATGAACTTACGGCCGATTTTTTGACCGCTGCTTTCAATTACCGTCAATTTTTTCGCCTATTGTCCGCCATTTTTCAGGACCGTCAATCTAAGACCGAGATTGCCTCAAAAACAAGAGACACAAGATGCACACGTGTAAGCCTTTCAGAAGTGCGAAGCCTATCTGCAAAGTCGGGACAGACAAACTGTCACGCCATCGGTGCTTCCAAAAAACATGATGAAAATGACCAAGCCTAAGATGCTTCAAATGCAGCCAGCCTACTTCTTGCTGTTTGAATTTAAAAAATCCCCGCTGTTTGAATCAGGCAGCTTCGAACCTACACACCCCGCTGTGTGTGAGACTGTCGCTCCCAGCCTACTATTGCCGTTCTCAAGCGTTTTCGGCCTAAAAACCATAATGAAAAAAGTTCAAGCTGGAGCCTGCATGAACCTGGCAGCCTATAGCACTATCTCCGCTGTTTAAAGAAAATAATCGGCGGTAACTCGCCGTAAGCCTTCCTTCGTGCCAAATTTGAGCCGAATTTGCGTGGGAATGTTTGTAAGCGTTCCTTGTTAGTTTACCAAAAACATATTCCAAATTTTCCGAAAATTGAAATTGTTAAAAATGTGGAAAAACAAAATTAATTGCGTTGTTTCCAGAACATTGAAGACTTGAAATCCTTTCATCAAAACGATGGCTAATGACAGTTACGGTAACATGTAATTAAGACCCAAAAGATTCGATTCTGAGGATTGCAGTCATGAATTAGCGTAATTACTTTAATTTCATCTTTTGGCGTTGCTGGCTCTAGTGATGAAACCAGGCGGCCGACGTATCAAACTAGAAGTTTACTTTCCTAGGCATAAACCGAAGCGCTTCTATTTCCATGTTTGGTTGTTTTGATTCCATGATGTGCACAAGCGTCACCCGCGACTCTTTTTGCAGCAAAAGTTCAAGTGTAAAATGTGTTTTAATTTGCATTCTTAGTCATTCCGCGGGGAGATTTTTGCAGGACCGCGACGGTTACCGCCTCTGTGGCGCCATCGGCTGCACACGCCGCTGATCAGTTTTTGCGCAAACCGTTTTATTGCTTTCAACCTTTTCACATCTGTCTGGTCATGTTTTTGAGCGCGTTTCGGCTTGGCGTGATCGAAAACTTATTTCGCGTCGAATCGGCAAAATCTGTAGGAATGAGGGCAAAGTTTGTCGTGTGGCGCTGATTGGGAACCTATTCAGGCAAAATACGTTTTTTTTTCGTTTTCCGGTCTGTTTCCACTTAATTTCAATTTCAACCCTAAGAATCTTTCGCACAGCTCAAAATATCGAAAATCGGGTCGCTCCCCGAAAAGTTGATTTAATTTGTAAGCTCTAGATCAAATATACTATGCCGAATACAGTCCAATATGTTTTGTCACGATTTCTATTTGTGGCCCATGCCCATTCAACGTTTCTTGTGGCTGTCCTCCAAACCACCTTCAGGACTAAAGCTTTCCAAAAAGCGTTTTTGGTCCAACGGTTTCATTTTTGTTTGGCCAGTTATAAAAAAACAAAATGTAAAACTAAAATAATAACATAATTTCTTTAGGAGCACGATGCCCGCTTGGCACATAGTTGTCGCCATTCTTGCAGGCTTGGGCGTGAAATTCTACCTCGTTTTAAAGAAGCTCCTCCATTGGAACATCGCGCTGTTCTAAGCTCTCATATTCAAAAACCCTCACAATCTAATAAACGCGATTTTACTCAACTATTGTTTTATTAACAGATGGTTTTCCTACCGCGTTTCTATTGACCTTTTTTGCCATAACTGATTTTTAGATTCAAGTTTAAGACCCGTGTTAGCTCAAAATGTACCCATTCCGCCGCAACCCCAAGCTGAAAAACTTTGCTAGGAAGATGTGGCCACTTTATGGTCTCATGAACCTACTTCTCCTAATCACCTACACTGCTTTTGCTTGTGGGTAAGTGGACCGATTTGAACATTATAAAATTCAGGCTGTTTTTCAGGTTTATCGGCAAGAACAGCGCGCTTGTGGTGATCTGCATCACCGCTGTCCTCGTAATCTACACCTGGATTGGAATGGCGTACTACAGTTTCATGTAGACAACCGTCTGATGACCGCAGTCATTTAGAACAGCTTCATTTTTAGTTTTAATGTTGCAATAGCAAATAAATTTGTTACTTTTATGTTAACTTTTGACTAAAGGTCTCAGTACCTTGGCAGAGCTACCTACCTGTGTCTTTCTACGTCTTTAAAAATTGACCATTTTTGCTGTGTCCAATTTGAGATTAAATGATTTTTAGAACTTAGCTTTCAAGGACTGCACCATGGATCCGATTCAGCTAGCATTGCAATCGCGACCTCAACTTCGAACGTTCCTGAACCGGTTGCACTTTCTCCAATGCCATGCGCTGATGTTTTTCAATACGATCTACAACCTCTACCTTTACGGGCGAGAATACGATTTTTAACTCCCATAAGAATAAGCAATCTTTCAGGCTCTGTGGCGAAGAACTCTTCTGGAAGGCGATTTCCACGTATTTCTTCCTTAACCTCTTCCAGATCGCCGGAACGCTCTACTTCATGTTTTTCTGAGAGCTTCATTTTGACCCATTCTGTTGAGCAATAAAGTTGCTATAATTTTTATGCCCATTTTGTGTCTAGCCAAAGGTTACTATGCCTTGGAGATACCTTAAAGCAGTGTCCATTAACGTCGTTGATATAATTTTCAGTTCGCCTCTCTGTCTCCAGCTACTAGAATGCGACCAGTCCAACGTCTCTTCGAAAGCAACCCCCGCTTGGAGCGATTCCTGGAGAAGACCTTGCTTACCAGATGCTTATGATGGCGTTTATTGGTATGACCTTTATGGGCGCAACCTATGGGTGTGTTTTAAGGCTATTTCAAACATTTAGCCTTATCTTAGCCTGCTTGAAAGCTTCGTGGCTAGCATTTACTGCATAGCTCGGCAATAAACTATATTTTCTCATTTTGTACTTTTGTGTACAAAGGTTTTTAAGACCGTTACTTATTCTCATATTTTCAGTGTTCAATGTGGCTATAACTGATTTTCAGATTTTACGATTTTACTACGATGCCCCTGAATCCCAACCTCAAAGCTTACTTGAACGCAATCTTCCCACTCCAGGTGGCTGTTCTCTTCATTCTGGCTGTCAACTACTGTGCATTCGCTTATGGGTACGTACGTATACACAAGTTTAACTTTATGAGGACATCAACTTTCAGAATCTCTGACGAAGAGACCACAATGGACGTTCTCTACCTGGCCATCGCCGTTCTTATCTGGCAACTTCTCGGCGTCATCTACTACACTGTTAATCCTCGTGATTAAATTTAGGTTTTTTTGAAGGATCCAAGCGTTATACATCATGCTGTGAAGCAGTAAAGTTGCTTTTGTTGTTTTGTGTTTGGTGTCAATCCAGGGTTTTGAGACCTTATGCTTATCTATCATTTGTTGTGTTTAAACTTTGCATAAGTATGCTTTCTATTCAATTTCAGATTCATGCCTCTCAACCCCAATCTGACTGTCTTCTTAAAAAAGATCTATCCTAACCACCTCGTGCTGATGGCGGTTATTATCATGATTTGCGTTGCCCAGCTCTTTGGGTAAGTTTCTAGTCATAATAACCAAAACGTTGACCCAGATTCCCAAGATTAAGCTTAAGCTCTGCTGTTTTCAAAAGTAGTCCAATCTGAAAATTTGAAAGTCCAATTTTGAAGTGTTTTGTTTATAATGCAATTTGCGTTAAACAAACGCTTGCCTAAAATGCAAAAAACAAGCCAAATTTCATCTCAATGCTAAAAGAAACAATTTGGTCCAAGTTAGCCAATTTAAAGGCAAAATTAACGGTTTTTCTGTTTTTGAGGTTTTTAAGTGACACATTCTCAAATCCAATTTGCTTTGGGAAGCCCAGTTTGAGTGTTAAGAAAGCGAGAAAAGCCTTTTTTTAATTTTCGCGCACAAAAAAAATTCAAATTCATTAAAGATTGATTAGAAAAACCGTGTTTTTGTAGTATTCGATCTGTTGATTGAGTCATTTGACGCCGGACCAATTTCAGGACTATAGTAACCTGAATATTTAGGTTCTGTGCTCCAGGATCCACCAAGATTGCTCTCTTCATGCACGCTCCCTTGGTGATCTTTCACCTCCTCCGCTGTGCCTACATCATCTTTATTTGAACCTAAAAATGCCCGGTGTTAGAAGCTCTTAGCAGCATCTAGCATGCACCCTGTTGTTGAGCAATAAAGTTGCGTTTGTTGTTTTGTTCATAATAGCAATCTAAGGTCCTCTTACCTTGGTTATATTGCTACAGTTTGCTCTGAATGTTTTTGATCTTTTTTCAGCTTTATCAGGATCCGACTAATCTCAAAGGAAAAACCATAATGCCTGTCTTGACTGCACGCGAGTACCTCAAAGAGACATCTTCTAAGCCAGTCATTCTGTTCGTTATGGCGTGCTTCTTTATCAGCTTGCTGTTATTCGTAGTCTCTGGGTATGTTAGTGTTTTTTGTCAAATTTGGAGACGTAGAAAAAAAACATAAACGGAAACAGATTTTGTTGAGTAGGGCAAGAAACGGTTGCACCTCTGGAGTTTTATCAAAACGTGGGTTTCGCTTGGACTTGATTTAGGCACTCATAATCTGGTCAAGACAAAAAAACTACCTAACTTCAGTTTTAAAAACGCTTGTAGCTTCCTAGCCTATAAGTTTGGAGCGCTTCGACCGCGAAATGTGGCAGTTTTGAAACGAAGACTTTCGTTTGAACTGAATTTTTTAGTGTTTCATTAAGTTCAGTCTTAGAGCTTAGAGCGCTTTAAACGGAAATATCGGTGCTATTTCAAAACGTAAATTTGCATGTAAAACTGGCAGCGCTTCAAAAGGAAATAACTTTTCCCTACAACATTTTGTTGGGAAAAGTCTCCAAACAACATCCAAAAAATGCAATTTTCGTTACCCTCACAAAGATTTAAAAACACTTTATTTCGGTCCGCCTTTCTAATTTATCTTTTTCCTTTCAAGTACAAGTGTTATCGCGAATTCAATGAAATTTCAGACCATGCAGCCAGACGAGGAACCTCTTAACGTGCCATGCTGGTATAATCATAGTGGTCGTCATGTTCCTGGTCGTGTTTCTTTACTTCACCTTTTGAACGTCTCGTCATGTCTTGTAGACACTGTTCATGTTAATAAAAAATTTATTATCTTTTGTCAGAAACTTGCAGGTTCACTCTGCCCTGAATATTAGATTTTGTCTGTATCCAGCCTTTCAAAGTTGTTTTAGGTGACATTAGATGACCCATGTGATCTAATGCTGCGGCCACGTACACGTCTGCGGCGCCATCTGCGGCGTGAGATGGCCACGTACAATTGCGGCGAAGGCTGCGGCGCCGCGTGCGTTTTCACGTGCGGCGGCGTTTTTCTTAGGGCGGCCACGTACACGTGCGGCGTCGGCTGCGGCGTGCGGCGCCGTTTGTTAAAGCGCTGGCCACAACGTGGTAGAACCCATAAATGACTTCGAAAACGAATTGTCGCAAGTTCGTACGGCGTCGCTCCTACCGCCGGCACGCCGCGACGCACCGATTTTCAAAGTATTTTGAAAACGTTTATTTGTATGGGAAGGACAACGCAGCCTACGACGCACCATTCGTGGCCACCCCAACGCAGAACGCACGACGCAACCCCCGACGCGCGTTCTGAGCGACAGCCGACGCAGCCTCGCAACGCACCATTCGTGGCCACCCACGACGCACGACGCAGGGCTACGCGCGTTTTTTCCAATTTCGACGCTGCCGCACGACGCCCGAATAAACGCTAATTTCTCGGCCGTGCTGGCGTACGAATAGCACCAAATGTGATATTTGTCCTTCCGTTCGAGTGTTGGATTTGTATTATCATATGGTTCGATGGTATTCTGGTATCACTCCGCTCATGTAAATATCCTCCGTTCATTTCGCATGCTTTGGATGCGCATGCGCCGTTCCGGCTTCAAAGCGTGTTTCCGAGTCTTTTCCGTCTCTTGTTTTGCCCATCATTGTCATGAAGACTTGCCCAAAGTGCCTGAACTCAATTTTCATCAATTTTGCTAATTGAAGGAATAACCGCAACAGCAAACTCCCCGTTCCTTGTTCATTCTCATTTACGGAATCCAGGTTTCCTTTCTGGTTTCTTTTCCTCGTTGACGTGTGCTGTTCAGATCCTGAAGACGAAGAATGGCCGAGGCATTCAGTTCCATACAAGCAGATCCTTCGCGGCAAGTTTTTAACGAAGCGAGGTGAGTAGCATACTAAATTCCGACTCTAATTTGTGTTTTGTCATGATTTTAGGGAAAAGGAACACCATCCCGATCCCCCAAGACGAACTGCACCAGCTGCAGAAGTTCCGGGAGCGGCATCCCTGAATCCAGTTGCCCTGAAGCCGGTACGTTCATCTGAAATCGCTTCGCTCAGCCGGGGGAGGGCCAGAGTCACCGCAAGGGGCTTCAGCGACGCTTATGGGACCATTTCTGGAGATCTTGCCGAGCTGCGCGTGTCCTGATGCAATGTTGATCGCATTTTCCGACTCTGCGGCGGTCGTAGTCTCGGACTCTTCAGATCGAGAAGCATCAGCGTGTGAACGCTGATGCTTCCTGACGACGGCGCGGCTATATCATTTAGCGCTATTCCTCCTCGCACATTCATTTGCATTTTGGTTTGCTGCTTTCGGTGGCCGAAAATCAGCCAAATTACGACTCTTTTCAGGCCTAAAAACGTGTTTCTGAGGTCGTTTCCATTGAATTAATGAAATTGACCGAAAATTTTTTACGCCGTTTTTGCCCAATTTTGTATTTCAGTGAGAACCGCTGTTTTGAACGCGACGCCGCCTCGTTTCCGGCTGAAAGCGTGTTTCTGATGCTGTCTTCATGCCCAATTTTGTTCCTCATTTGCGCGAAAATCCGTGACGCCGATTTAAACCAGTTTCGCTCAACTGATGCAGGCGAGGATTGAAGAAATCCCGTAACCGTAATGTGAGCGTGGCGGCTCAGTTCGAGTGGGATCTGCGTCTACAGACCATTGCTTGAAGGTCTTGTGTTCATGTTGGCGCTCTGTTAATCGCATATCAAGGCTGCATCGGTCGCAGCACGTTTTGACGCTTGAAGACCGATGTTATAAAGGATGGAGTAGTGATCGTTGTGGCAACGTCTTTATTTTGGTCAACGTACGCTCGTCCTGCCGCTCTATTGATCGCTTTTCTGACCCTGTGAAGCTTACAGAATTCAGAGAACGAGGCGTTCTTGAAAGTCGGCGCGAGGAGCTTCAGCTGCGTTTATTCTGTCCATTGCGTGCTTCAGCGTCCAATTTGGTGAGTTTGCTCTCCAGAAACTCCGTTGAGCGGCATATCTGGGCCCCGCATCGATCGCACATTCCAAAAATCTGCGGATCCAGTGGTTTTTTGCGGTTGAAAGCCTGAACCCGCTTCGTTTCCGGATCCTGAGGTTCTTTTAATGTCATATTGTGCTCCTCATATGCGCGAAAATCCGCGACGCCGATTTTAACCAGTTTCGCTCAATTTCAGGATCGATCTCTGGCTGAAGGCTGTAGTTCTACTTTGACATCACCTGTCCTCACTCGTTCACAGGACACCAGGTAACGATTCTGGTCTCTTTTTCAGCCTTACAGTGAGATGTTTTGCTCAGATACTGAAGGCCAAAAATGACCTGGGCATTTAGTTGAAGCCGGGCGTCCGCCGCAGGCTCCCCACGAAGCGAGGTGACTCTTATACTGAATTCCTACCCTAATTTGTGTTTTGTCGGGATTTCAGGTCAAAGGAACGCCATCCCGATCCCCCAAGCCGCGTTAGATCAGCTGCCTTCTGAAATTTTGAGAGCGGCTGACTAAATCCTGTAGTCCTGAAACCAGTATGTTCATCGGAAATTCGCGTCGATCAACCTCAGAAAATCCAGAGTCGCTGCGGAGAGCTTCAGCGCCCCTGCCCTGGCAGTTTATGGGGATTTTGCCGAGCAGATCGGGTCCTGGTGTCGTTCCAATCGCACTCTGCGTCGATCGCTGACTTCAAGAGTCCTCAGATCGTTAAACATGCTCTTCTCGACGTCTGAAAACCGACGCAAGGTCCGGAGCGGCTCCGTTTGAATGATATCGGCGTTCACAGACCACTGCTGGCACGTGCTGCGTGCTATTGGAGCTCTGGTGAGCGCATAATTACGTTCAGCATCGGTAGCAGGCTTCGCGGTTTGGCCGCTCTCCCAGCTTCCGTTGCATGCAGAACCCGACAGTACACTCCAATACCGAGAAGCGGCTTCATTTCAGGTTCTTCCCGCCTCCAAAACAAAACATTCGTAATTCTCCCTATTCAATTATGTATATTGCTTCTTCAACGGCCGTCTAGCGTTGACCTGTGCTTGGGACTATTCTCTAATCGCTTGCTGCTAATAGTGTCATTTCTTTCATTGTCTATTTTTCAGCCTTGAGAAAGCCTGGTTACGCGAAATCAGGGAAACCGAAGGAATCGGCCACTCGCCTAACTCCAGGCAAACATCCGGAACGCTCAGGGCGCATCTATGTCTCGAAAAGGCTGCATTTAAGGCACTTACCGCTTCCCTAACCCTACGACAACTGATTAATTCTGATTGATTGAGGGATGCTCGTTCACTGAAGGATTCATCTACGACTTGTGTCCTTCTCTCACCGACATACAGCGCTAGACCCGAGAGCTTCCTCTTCGACGGAGACAATAACGAAGGCGGAGGAGGATCGATGCAGGCGAGGATTGAAGCCTAGAACCTACCGTAACCCGTTTTCGTTATTTCCCGCGATTCTCCCGCGTATGGCTGTCGTTCTTCGTTCTCGTGTAAGCTTGTATTTCGTACTTTCCGTCTAATCCGCGACGCGTTCTGGACTTTTCAGCTCCTGGCAGACACCTAGAACTTTATCTGGCGCCTCTATGCCTAGAAACGGCCTAATTTTAGGCGCTTTCCATGATGTAAGGAGGACTGGCCGTGCCCCAGGGATTCTCATACGACGCGTGTCACCCGCCCGCCAAGATAAGCGCCAGATGGTGGTGAACTGGCTCGGAAGAGCGCATGGACTTTCCGAAAGCTTCCTCTGACGGACACAACAACGAAGTCGGAGGAAGATTGAGCCAGGCTTCCGCCGCTCCTACCGTTTTTTGTCTGTTTTTTGTGGTCTAATGCTATGCATTTTTCAGACTGAAGACAAGAGAACACACCTTGCGCTGGAAGGTACTCGAAGGCTTCAACGGCTCGTAAGACGGCCTTGAATCGGCTTTATTTTGGACGATTTTTACATTTGCTTTTTCATGGCTAGCCATCCTCGATCTGCCGATTGGACCCGAGCGCCTCTATGCCAAGAAACGGCTTCGTTTTGGACGCGTTCCGTCGGGGACCGACAGAACGTGTGTCATTCGCTCGCCGAGATGAGCACTAGATTAGGAACTGGCTCGGACGAGACTTCCCGAAAGTTTCCTCTTCAATGTAGACAAGAACGAAGGTGAAAATCGATGCAGGCGAGGATTGAAGCCTAGGACACTACCGTAACCCGTTCTATCGTTCCAAAGTTGTTTAAAACTTCATTTTCCAATATTCACCTAGCTTTCCGCGGCTTTTCGATTCCTCCTCGTCTGTATTCCGTGCTGAATGTGTACTTTTCGTGTGCTTTCTTGCTTTTTCCAGATTGCGTGCAAGAGAAGTCGCTTGGTCACACAGAATTATGGAAACCGAAGGGTTCGACAACGGGCCCAGCTCCAGGCAAACATGCGGAACCCGGAAGACGCTTCTATGCCTAGCAATGGCTTCATTCGGGCGCTTTCCGCCTCCCAAATCCGCCCTTCGTTGTCCCCACAAGTCCTGTATCATTCATAACCCTCGCACATTCATTTGCATTTTGGTTTGCTGCTTTCGGTTGCCGAAAATCAGCCAAATTACAACTCTGTTCAGGCCTAAAAACGTGTTTCTGAGTTCGTTTCCATTGAATTAATGAAATCGACCGAAAATTGTTTACGCCGATTTTGCCCAATTTTGTATTTCGCAGCCTCGTTCCCTGTCAAATATCGAAATTCGCGTAATGAGGAGTCCGGAGTCGCCACAGACAGTTTCAGCGCCGCTTTTTCGGTCCTTTTAGAGATGCTCTTCGAAAGCTCTGTAGATCGTATATCCGGGCTTGAAGATGGTCGCAGATTCCAACTATTGACAGTTTCACGGTTTTATGCAGTTGAAACCCCGCAAAACCTATGTGAGGGTGAGAACCGCTGTTTTGAACGCGACGCCGCCTCGTTTCCGGCTGAAAGCGTGTTTCTGATGCTGTCTTCATGCCTAATTTTGTTCCTCATTTGCGCGAAAATCCGTGACGCCGATTTTAACCAGTTTCGCTCAATTGATGCAGGCGAGGATTGAAGAAAGCCCGTAACCGTAACCCGTTCTAATCGTCTCTCACTCTTTCAGATGAAGTTTTATTTCGATATAACATGCCCTTACTCATTCACCGGATACCAGGTAACGATTCTGGTCACCTTTCCTCCCTGACGTGTTCTGTTCAGATTCTGAAATCTAAGAACGTCACGGACATCCATTTCAAGCCGATCGTTCGCCGCAAGTTCCTAACGAAGCGAGGTGAGTAGCATACTGAATTCCGACTCTAATTTGTGTTTTGTCAGGATTTTAGGGCGGAAGAACACCATCCCGATCCCCCAAGACGAACTGCACCTGCTGCAGAAGTTCCGGGAGCGGCACCACCTGAATCCAGTTGCCCTGAAGCCGGTACGTGCATCTGAAATCGCTTCGCTCAGCCGGGGGAGGGCCAGAGTCTCCGCAAGGGGCTTCAGCGACGCTTATGGGACCATTTCTGGAGATCTTGCCGAGCTGCGCGTGTCCTGATGCAACGTTGATCGCATATTTCGACTCTGCCGCGGTCGTAGTCTCGGACTCCTCAGATCGGGAAGCATCAGCGTGTGAAAGCTTAATGTGAGCGTGGCGGCTCAGTTCGAGTGGGATCTGCGTCTACAAACCATTGCTTGAAGGTCTTGTGTTCGTGTTGGCGCTCTGTTTATCGCATATCAAGGCTGCATCGGTCGCAGCATGTTTTGACGCTTGAAGAATGATTTTAGGATTGAGCAGCGATCACTGTGCAAACGGCTTCATTTAGAACAGCGAACGCTCGTTTTGACTCTCCGTTGATCGCTTCTTTGACCCAGCGAAGCGAACAATCGGAATGCGGCGTTCTCGCGTCTGAAGCTTTAGCGACCATATTTTTACGACGTACTCTAGGCCCGATAAGCTGATAATTGAGTCTGCAATCGAGAATTGGTCGCTTTTTGGCAGCATCACGTTGGGATATAGGACGTGTAAAGTCTTGGTGTAATCTCTTCTAATTCAATCATGTTTCAGACTGACTACAACGTGCCGGACTTCAGCCATCGATCGTCCCTCTTCCTTACTCTCATCAGTCGCCGGCATCCCGCTCTGCTTCCATCGGCCGTGGATCTGGCCTTCCGACGCTACTGGATCGAGAATCAAGATACCAACCACGCCTTCTCCCTCATGAAGGTGAGCGAAGCTCGAATCTGTCGGGATGTGGGTGTCCCACTGGTGGATTGATGTTGTTTAGACTCGATTGGGCTACTGATTGTCGAGGGTAAGTCCTATCAGAATTTCCAAGTCTGTTTCAACCATTCTAGTCCACGTAGCCCGTATTGAAGACGTTCGGTAGCTGTCTATTGCAAACATGAGACGGTCAGAGACCTCAGACGCTTATAAGATACCCGTTTCCTATGATAGCCGCTGATTTATAGATATCTAGTGCGACCATTTGTGTCCTTTCTGACTCGCTCCTCCTGTAGATAGGGTGACCATTTACATAGATATGTCGAAATCGAGACAGGTTCAAACAGCAAAGCCAAGGATTATGCTTATGTAGACCCGTTTCAGATGTGCCGTCTCGTTGGCCTCGACCTTGCAGAGAGCGACAATCTTGTCGCTCAAGTGGAATCCCGTGAAAATGTCCTCGCGGCCAACGCCTGTGTAGAGGAAGCCGTCGACCTCGAGGTGAGAACTAGTAGTATGTTGCTATCGACGTATATAAACCTGTTAATTGTTTTAGAAGGACAGTACGCCCATTGTGGAAATCGACGGAGAGGAGCAACCTGAGATTGTGAAGAAACTGGACCACTTCGACTTGGCAGAACTCGTGAAGAAATTGATTCCCTAGATTTTATTCATTGTTTTTGTTGGTATTGTTAGATATGTTTGATAGATCGATCGTGTTTCAGGTCGTGAAGGACTGCTGTCGTGCTCACATGATTTGACGGCCACAGTGAGCCGATTTGGGCGAGCTCCGAGCTAAGAAGTGACCACTTTTGGGTCCACCTTACAAGGCGTTTCCAAAATTAGGGCGCAGAGGGCTGGGCAACGTGAGATCGAAGCGGGCTTTGCTTACCTGACGCTGACAGCGCCAGCAAGGCGTTTGCCAGCCCTTGTCGCCCACCCTCATTCTTTAGCTGCAGATTTTGGTGCCTGAAGCTGCTTGAATGCTTTTTGTCACGTCTCTTGAAGCGCTGTCTTGCTAGCCATTCCCAGAGTTTCCCTCCGAGAGGCATAGAGGCCGAATTCTGTATTTACAGAAGGCGATCAGAAGCCTCATCGGTTCAATTATGAGAGAATTCGAGGCGCTGAATTTGGGGCAAAATGAAGAAATCCGCCCAAAAGCCCTGTTTTAACGCTGAAGATCGGCCAACGGCGATGTGGTGACGATCAGATTTGTATTACACGATGGCTTATGACCGAGCACAAAAGAGCGATTAAAGGACAAAGTTGTGTCTATAAAAAAAAATTTTGCGCCTTCGTCTTGAATTCGCGGTTCTCTTCTTTGTCATGACCGCAAAATGCCGTTCATAGATGGCGCAAATGTGACCTGATTGTTGACTGGGAATTGAGTGAATTAGCATGTTCAACACTTGAAAACCTCTCGTAGGTCATGTGAGGTGATAGACAAGTAACTGACTAACAAGAAATGTTTACAACTTACTTGACAGGGTTTTCCGATTTTTTGGTCGATCCTGGGAGATTTCACTTGAAAAACACGTATAAAACCGAAAACAAACGTGTATAAAAATGGTTCAGGTGGGGTTTGAACTATTGACCTCTTAACCGACAGCCTAACCGCACACTAAAACAAAAAGTGAAACAACGACAATTTGGCAAATTTTTTGTCTATTTCTGTGTCTGCTATTGGCCATGGGTGTGATTTTGATGTCTAAAAGCAAAGAGTGTAAATTCCTTAAATCTTCTTAAAAGTCACTTACAACGTTTGTTTTTGATTCTAGCCTTCAACAAGGGAACAGCAAGACATTTCCTTAAACCTCGGAAAACAAAGAAAGCCAAGTGTTTTGTATCTTCTTGTCAGTCCCACCCAAACCAGTTTTTATTCTTATTTAAAGCATCATTCAACATTAGTCAGACACGTGAACACTATTTCCACGAAGATCTGAACAAAGTCAGATGTACGTCTCGACATAAGTTGGCATGTGGTTTTTGCACTTCTCAGTTATCTCCTGCATTTCATGGATCAAATTATCAGAAGCAGACATCTCCGGGTTTTCAGGGTCGGTGTCGCGGTTAGTGCCGGCCATGGGTGTGATCTTGGTATCTAAAAGCACAAAGTGGAAATTTCTTTAGTCGTCTTAAATATTCCTTACAGCGTCTTTTGTTGATTTCAGCCTTTAGTAAAGGAACAACAAGACATATCCTAAAACAGCGTTTCTAAAACATCGGAAAGCTAAGAATGCAACCTACAAAATTAACGAAGCCATCACTGGGCCAAAGAAGAGAGCGGCCACAAATAACCCTCGAAAGAGACCGAGAGACGGAGCAGCGTACATCCTCCTGGTGCCCAAAATGGTTTTTTTTGCTGTTCCACTCGCTTTTTGCCTTTACCCAACGCGATATCGAATCTGGGCGCGGCTTCACAATTGCCGCGTGCCGCGCCAAGGTCGTTTACAATCTGAAAACAGGTTTTTCAAAACAGCTTTTTTGGGAAACTACAGTATTCTAAGTTTCAAGTAGGCTGAACGTGCTATACCAGCTTGGCTTATAATACGTATATGTCCTAGCTGGGTTCCTCAACTGGTTCAGCAGTATTTCAAGCTTAAAAGTCGCTATTCCACAGGATAGTAAAATAGGTTAACTTCGCGCACCTAATTAGCGATAAAAGCTTTTCAAGGTCGTGAGAAAGCGAAGCTACACGAATTGAAGGCAAAACTGCAAACAAATGAACGGAACAATCCACAAGCATTTAGGAAAAGTGTTTACAAGACCGCTTAGAAGTCAGTTTGCTCCCTCTCACAGAGGTCAAAGCGAAATTATGAACTGAACCGTAGAGGCGTCGCTCAGTTTCAATCTACACACGCGGTGTAAAACAGGAAAGAATCTATTGAATAATTGACCGTGAAGCGTTTCTACTAAAAAGTATGGTTTGAAAACATTTCTTAAGATTTATGAGACACAGAATGACTGACTACAAAACGTATAAAATTCACACCGGTTTAGCAAACTTAAAGGAACGCGGTCACCGTTTTTTTCGCACCATTACAGATCGCGCTCATTTCTAGGCGACAGAGGTTTTTGGTAGGCGCTAAACACGAATCCATTGTCAGAATCACGAGAAACGGTTTCAGGACAGCACAATTTGGCAAATTGAAGTAGAGGAAAAAGTAGAATTTCACCAGTTTCAGTGCTTCCGACGCGAATTCCCTGCAGAACACGTCCCCACAACGCAACAAACACGAAAAATTTAACCAAAGGTCACATTACTTCGTTTTCACCGTAACCGACTGTGGTTCGTGCAGGCTAATCGCGTCAGAACCACTCAAAAACTGGTAAAATTCCGCTTTTTTCCTTATCGCAATTTTGGTGCTTTGCACACTCCTGACGTCGTCTTTTTGGTTTCTGATAGCAGAATTGTCATCTCCATCTCCGAATACCCCTTGCCAGTGAAAATGAGCACGATCCAAGAACTGGCAAAAAATCGGCGAAAACGCGATCTCCGTGTCTCTTTAAATAAGTCTTAAAAACGGGTTGAGAAGCGTTTCACCACTAATGCCATCTAGTGATTCAGCCCTTGCATTTGGAAAACGTTTTAAAAGTTGAATTTATCAACAATCTTCAATTCGCAGAATCAAAGCGCATTGCCTCTCAGAAGCTTCACAAAGCTGTCACAGCTTGAATCCCATTTGAGTTGCCTTCAATAGAGGTAATAAGCGTTGCCGCACGATTGATTCTTCTAATGCTTCGGTTCGTGCTTCGGCGGCAGTAAGAGAAGAGAGATCTGAAAAACAAAAACAAGCTACCGTAACCCTGAGAGCATAAACAAACCCTAGAAAAAACAACTTCACTGACCAATGATCGCCGTTCACCTCGACTATAAACTTGTAGACAAAGCCGTCGTGCTGGAAAACCTTATTTTTCACAATCATGGCTAAGGTGATGCTCTCGTAGATGAGAATTTAAGGAGGACTGGGGAGAGAAAGACTGGTTAAAGGCCGTAAAAGCAACTTAAAAGGTAGAAAGTGTGGAAATGGGTCTTGACGGTAATTCATATGTTGCACATGTGCGTGCTCTTGATTAGACAACAGAACAAAGAGCTAAATATCAAAACAAGTCTGATAGGGAGCAATTATGGAAAGATGGAGATCAAAAATTATTTTCACAAAGACTTTGTAATTATAGGTTTAAAAACGTGTAAAACCCATCACAATAACATACTAGGCTTTTAATAGCGTTTGTGAAACGTTTCACATTGCAACCACAAGTCTTGCTTTGGAACGTTGCACATCTATCCATTTAATTTTTCAACGCTAACGCTTAGTAAGGACGCTTCAACTTTAACATGTTGTATTCTTCCATAGGAAGGTCCTACAAACCTATGCCCCAAATTTTTAGCTTGAATATTATCCTCAAATATTTTGATGAACTTGAAAAGAAGCTTAAAAAGGGGTGAAAAGCCGTATCTTGCTCCTAACGCGAATTAGAGCAAGTTAACCGCGTTTTTGTAACTTTCAGCTGAAAACGCGGTTTTTTAAATCTTTTTGGACATATGGCCGACAATTCGAGTCAGGATCTTTTAGTTTTTTGACCAAGATTCAAGCGTATTTCTCCAATGACCGAAAAAGTCACAACGGATGGCGAGCCGGATTCGCGAGCCAACCGAGCCGGCTCGCCCGCCATCCATCACTGGTTGAAGGCTTCAACTTCTACGAAATATATTTTCGCGGAGGAAGGTCTTACAAATCTTTGTAGTAGCTGAAAAGTTACGGCATCCAATTTGGAGTTACATTTTGATAAAATTGAAAAGAAGCCTAAAAAGGGGTGAAAAGCCGTAAATTGCTTAATAACGCGAGCTAGAGCAAACTAAATGCGCTATTTTAAATTTCAGCTGAAAAGACGGTTTTTTAGAACTTTCCGGGCATATAGCCGACAATTCAATTCAGGATCTCAAGAAATGAAGCAAGTTTGATCCTTTAATGGATTTCTTGTTTTTTTTACCATGAGCCGAGATGCGAGACGACGCGTCTTTCTCTTATGTTAGCTGTTTACTTTTCATAAATCTAACACTCATTTTTTCTAATTAGCCCAGGAAGACACCGATATCCTGTTTCCGTTTGATATCCTGTTTCCGGAAGGGGCCAGATTTCAAACGTTAGAAAGCGCGCTTTTGAGCGTAGAGAGGTGCTCGAATCTGGCAATTCCCAGACTCAACATCGAAACCATTAAAGACCTGCATTAGGCCTACATTTAGCTTCGATCAGGCAGCCTCCTGTGAGCCTTAAATAGGGCTTAAGCAAGACGTAAAAGGCACAATCACAAAAGATTCCAATCCCGAAGCTGTGAAACCTTACCCCAAATCCACTCTGACAGCCAGAGAGATTTGGGAGAAAAATGCGCACTTCAGATCACAAAATAGGAAAGCAAGAATATGCCTGCACTTGCAGGCCTACACAAGCCCTAGGAAGCTCCGATTTGAAACAAAAACGCGCACTTTCGGTCACAAAACGGGACCACAAAACGCAGCTAGGACACGCACGAACTGCGCAAAGGAACGCACAATCAAGTGGAGTCGAAATTACACGAATTGGCGATGGGATAGACGCTTGAATAAGGCTAAACAGCGACAAATGTTTTCAACTCAACTCTACAGAGTTCTGTCCGAAATTAACCCAAGGTGGGGGCAGACACATGCTTACTATTGCAGGCCTGCACAAATCCTAAAGAGCCGAGATGCGAGACGAAAAGCGCGGTCTTCGTTTCGAAACAAGGCTACCAAACACGCCTTCATTTGCGAAATTCGGGATCGGGGACGACGCTGAAACGTGGTCTAAATTGCGCGAAACGCTGACGCTGATGGGATAGGCGCACCGCTGAAAACCAGGATAAAAACGAGCGGCATCGGTCACGAAACAAGGCCACAATACGTATTTTCAAATGCAGCGAATTCGAGACAAAAAGG
This sequence comes from Steinernema carpocapsae, assembly GCA_000757645.3. Classification (NCBI taxonomy): domain Eukaryota; kingdom Metazoa; phylum Nematoda; class Chromadorea; order Rhabditida; family Steinernematidae; genus Steinernema; species Steinernema carpocapsae. The sequence goes on from CM016762.1 coordinate 1,268,014, forward strand.
AGCGATCAGGCGTGGCCCAACCGTTCGCATCGCGGATCATGAGTCGGTCAAGAATTTGCGTCAAAAGAGGTTCGCTGCCGCACTCAAAAACATCACGAACCCCATCCCCAACAGTTGCAATTTTGCTAACGAGCTTCCCAGTTTTCGAATGCTCTAGAAGGTACAAATTTAGGACAACATGGCAGCCTTGAAACATGTTAGGGAGCGACCGCGCCGACCGATCCGGGCTGCTGAGAATGAAGCCTATGTGAGAGGGCCCCCAGCCGCGTCTACGATACACCACGGATGTCTGAGGAAGGTCGGCCGGGCTCCATATAAGGCCATCACGAGTGTCACTTGTCGATCCCTACGGGTCGTGTTCGGTTGCGTCAATAAATCGTACTTCCCGTGATCTGCTAGTGTACCACGACCTCTGGTGTCCTATACCTGAAACTCGAAAAACATGAAACAGTGAGTTGTCTGGTTACATTTATGACAATAACATTCGATAGAGGCAACATTTAAAAAAATCCCTGGTTCTTCTTAAGCGTCACTTCACTTCCTCTGCAGCTTGATCACGAGTAGATGCCTGTGCTGGTCTTTGTAAGACCGATCGGAAAATCTGAAATAGAACACAATTAATAGGGACAAAACTTCAAAGATTTCTTACAACAAGCCGCGCTAAAGAAAGCTTCACTGCCCTATACCTCATCTCCAACAATTGCAATTTCGCTAACAAACTATGCCGCGCGTTTTCGGATGCTCTAGAAGACTCTAATTTGCGACAAAAGACATCCTGGAATTCGCGCAAATACGTCTTCCTCACGGCTTTAAAGCGCTGGCCACGAATGATGCGTCGTGCGGCAGCGTCGTGCGGCGGCGTCGCCTCGCTGCGTTGTACCGCAGCGATGCGTGGCACTCCCCTGCCACGAATCATGCGTTGCGAGGTTGCGTCGAACGCATGCGGCGGCGGATGAAAGCATTCTTCAAGTAGAGCGGATCTCCCTTGTCGTAGAGCATGGATTTCTCCTGAATAAACTCGATTAGCTTGCTTTAGTTTTCGCCTTCGTTCATTTTGGGACGGAAAGGGTGAGAAATAATGAGAATTAAGCACAAGTCAAGCATTTCTATGACAAACGCTACAAATTCACGCGACAGGCCAAGGAAATGACGGAGAAAACAGTGGAAAAACCACTACTGCAAAACATAGGTTTTTAAGCTAACGTAAACGTGGTAGAACCCATAAATGACTTTGAAAACGAATTGTCGCAAGTTCGTACAGCGTCGCTCCTACCGCCGGCACCCCGCGACGCACCGATTTTCAAAATAATTTGAAAACGTTTATTTGTATGGGAAGGACGACGCATGCTACAACGCAGCCTACGATGCACCATTCGTGGCCACCCCAACGCAGAACGCACGACGCAACCCTCGACGCGCGTTCTGAGCGACAGCCGACGCAGCCTCACAACGCACCATTCGTGGCCACCCACGACGCACGACGCAGGGCGACGCGCGTTTTTTCGAATTTTTGACGCTGCCGCACGACGCATCATTCGTGGCCAGCGCTTTAGAGAGAACGACATTGTCCCTGAAAGTGACACAAACGAAACCGAAATTGAGGAAATCGGGGATACATTAAAACAGATTTTCGACAAATTGAGCGTCATCGAGATGGGATCAGACAAGCTAAGAACGGAACGCGTGTCTTCTCAGTGGCCTTAAAAAATAGCAACATCGTTCCAAAAAATGGCACATATGAAGCCCAATCTGATGTCAAACGCGTTTCACAAAATTTCACAAACTTCAGCGAATTTCGAGATCGTGCGAGCAATTTATGCCTCTTTCAAACTCGTGGACGACAGCGATGGCGACACGAGTTTGAACACTTCTGTTCAAACACAGCGACAAGGCCAAATTTGAGTTTGAACACCCCTTGGCGACACCGTGAGCGACACCACCCAAATTCTTGTTAGGGAGGTCTGGAATGAGCGGGTTCCGGTGTGTCTGGAGCGACTCATTCGGAATTCGCGCGCTGCAAGCGATCCGGTCGGAATTCCGTCCGGATTTGAGCGGAAATCGAAGGAAAATCGCGCGAAATTCATCGTTTTTGTTCCTGATTTTCTACGCAACCCATTTTGCCTCTAAAATGTGTGGAATCGAAGCAAAAGCGGACAAAAAATTGCCAAAAAAGGGCGAAATTTTACCAGAAGCGGAAGATATGAGCCTAGTAGGGGTTGCGGGAAGAATCAGGAAGAAAAGCTTTAATTTCGCACGATTTTCCTGTGTTTTCCACGCTAATTCGAACAGAATTCCGATCGGTTCACATGAAAGCACAAAATATTGTAGAAAATGTCATGTGAAACGCTGCAAATTTGTGTAAAACACCTCCAAAACCATGTGAAATCATGACACACAAAAGAAAACAGCACGAAACCCGTCAAAATCGACTCAGAAACCCCCAAACTGGTCAAAAATCATCCTATCCTGCACGTGTCGCCCAAGTTGTCGCCAAATGATTCGAAAAGTTCGGCGACAGCCTTCTCTATACAAATGGTGTCGCCGGGCAACAGTCGCCCAACTTGTCGCCGAGGAGTGTTCAAACTCGTCGCTGTCGCCCACGAGTTTGAAAGCAGTGTTAGCGTCAAAATATACGTCCCGAAATTGCCCATAGCAAAAATGCGTAGAGAAAGGGAGCAACAGGAATCAAAACGGAGATACAATTCAGAATAAATTTAACATTGAAATTTTTCCACAACACGGCACAAAATGACGCGAAAATCGCGGTATCGCACAATCAATTTAAACCCAAAATCAACTCCCGCGAAAAATACACGCAAAAGCGGCGGAGTGACAAACGCGCTTTGCGGAAACGATTTTCGTGCCGGAACCCATTTCTTAATTGAGCGGCCGCGTCCTTGATTCGTCGCAAGTTCGTTTGCGCGTTCCGGACCACGGTGTGTCAACCACAGAGAAACTGTATCAAAAAGTATCGCACTATTTCGCACGTTCGGTCGGCCATATTTTGGGTGTTTTCTCGGTCCGGAGCGCATGGATTTTGGAAATTCAAACGGATTCTACCGTTTTAAGGCGAGAGCTTTCGATTGATACCAGATTCATGCGAATCTGTGAAAATGACCTATTTTTGATCCTGTTTTTGACCTTTTTTGACCAAAATCTTGGCCAAAAGTGAAAATCTCGGAAATTCCTCTTCATGAAAGATTTTAATGGTCAATACGCACAGCATATCCAAACATCGCGACCATTGGTGCAAAATGAGTCAAGATAAAATTCAAAGAAGTTGGCCAGGTTTGGAACGAAAATGACCGGTTTTGTCAAAAATACGGATTTCTCGTATGAGATCAACTTAAACAAAATTTCCTTTTTATGATTGGATGATCTGCTCTCTGCGCTTCAAACGAACCCGAAAGTAGAAGAATCTGTGCTGTTCTGAGCCAGAAAAAATGCAAACAAGATGGCTATGCCGGATGAAATTTCAGACGTTCGAAAATCGGTCGTTTCGCACGAAAGTGGATGAGCTTTGCTGCAGTTCTGGCTTTCAGGACTTGCTCTTATTCTGCAATAAAATGAGCGGCACGAAATTGCCTGCCGTTTGGCCGTGCTTTGAACGTAATTTCGGATCACATCGCTATGTCAACGAAATAGGCGCATTGGGTACCGAAGAGAAAAAGAAGATTCGCCGACCGCGATTCTGACAGACTTGACAGACCGTGGGACATTTTACTGCCTCCAAACCGGTGAATCTCCGCGGTTTCTGTCGTAGGTCGCTGGGTGCTCTAATATCGAGCCTCATTAAACCCTTAATTCATGACTTTCCGGCCATTCATGCTTAGCTGATCCCAACAACGTTCCATTTTCTCCCCTTCTCGTTCCCCTCGTCATAGCGCGTGGACTGTTTACAGTTAGACCAGTGGTTTTGATTTATGGTCGTTCGACAACAGGCATCCTCTTTCGTCCTTATTAGTCACGTCTCAAGCATATCATTGAGGGGCCTAATGGCGTTCCGTACGAAAACTGAAATGGACGTCTTTCTGAATTAATCTGACCACTCATTCGGGTGAGAAACGTCTTCGTTCTGAGCGCGTTACGACCGCTTTTCGATGTAGTTATAGGAAAGCCGTTTTAGGTTCTCGGTCAGATTTTGATTCCTCCCTCAACGTTTCGATGTTTTTAAAGCCGTCTGGATAGGATTTGAAAAAAAAACAGCTAAACAGTCAACAAGCGACTAGTTCCTCCCGCTCCGCACTATATCCCACCTTTTGAGCTGTAAATACAGCTGTAAACGGCTCTAAAAACGTCATGTTGCGCAGTCAGACCGTTATTAACCCAGGAAATGTGCGTTTTTGCGCAGTTGAGTTCTCCGATCTGTGTTTCAGACCATGCATGAGCAAATTGTCTTCTGGATTGCTGCTGGCATTGGCATCGTTCTTATTCTCCTCAACGTTCTCCTCTTCGTGCTCTTACATAAGTGGAAGCCAAACGTCCTTCAAGAGTGAGCCCCAAACTTCCTTCAGATGTCTCATCTCCGCTTTTAGGTTTTTGGAGCCTTACCACAAGGAGGAGCAACACGGTAGCTCTGCTTAAAAAAAGAATTGATGGCGAATGATGTTGATTTTTTGGTGCAATAAATTCGAAATTTCGATTGTTTGAATGATTCTTCTGTGTAATCCCATTTTTCAAATGATTGTAGCGTCGTTCTTCTTGCGCTAAACACGAAAAAGACAAAATTTAACCTTTTTCTATCTCTGATCCAATTTTGTCAATTTAAAGAAACTGATTGTGAGTTCTGCCCTTCCCTATTAGGAATTGACACTTCAGGATGTCTTGCCGTGTTTCATTCATTGATGAGTTTGCGGATGTAAATCCATTTTGTCCAGTCACCCTCACCTCCCCTTTCGACACGTTCATTCCGTTTGGGCGAATCCATTTGGGCGAAAACAACTGATAAATTTGGTGCTCTAGTCATGCAGGCTAACTCAGTAGCTGCGCATTTACTTTCATGCCATTTTTTAATTGTCAGTTTTGAGAATTTTTGATGAATTGTAGTCGTACATTTGATATTTTTCTCATCTTTTCGATTTTGATCAGTCAGCATAAAAATTTTAGTAGCTTAAAAATGCAAAAAATCATTAACAATCTTCTCAGGATTCATTTTATGTCGTCTCTTTGGGATTTCAGTCGCTCCTGACGCGGGCCCCCTTTGAATAATTTGCCCCCATTTACGTGCTTCGTGATCATATTTAAGGAGAGACGTCTCATCTGGCTAGCGTTGGTGAGCACGGACGCAAAGTAACCCAGTGTGAGCTGAGATTTGATCAGCTCCTCGGCGCGATGTAGGTTTCTGTGCTAATTCGTAAAACCGATTTCAGGCCTTGCGTAGCTAAAGATGACCGATGACTTGTTCTGGATTGTTCTTGCCTTCGGACTCGTTCTCTCTTTTTCCAACATTATTGTTTCTATTTGGCTTGCCAAGACCGACCCGAAAATGCTTGAGAAGTCAGTAAATCACAGTTTAAAAAACCCTTTTTTAAATGATTTTTTAGGTTTCTTGAAAGTCGCTATCTGCGTGTAGTCGAAACCCACAATGTGTGAAACGCCGTCATGAACTCATAACGTCAATGGTGTTCATTTACGTATTCACTGTTTTGTTACATATGGTTTTCTTGGTAAAAAGTGCTTTCAATCAAAATTGAGGAAATGAGACACTGAATTATGGGATAGGCTGTTGACTCATCACAAACAAGCACTGTAAAACACGAATGAAGCACTCTGGCTCATTAAATTTGCTGCGAACATACCACAAAAAGACTCTTTCCCGCAACTTATCTCCAAATCCTCAATGTTTATGTCTTATCACGCTTCTGGTGACCCTATACCCGAAAATATCTTCACTGATCCCTGTGCCACTGACTGCTATGTCTTGTTTCTCTGTTTCAATCAACGTCTTATCTGAATCTTGAAAGAATTCCCATGTTGATATTTCTGTATTTTCCTATGTATTATGTTGATTTCCCATTATGTTGACCTTTGGCTGCCCCTTGCTTTGTCTACTTCCCGACTGTTCTTGACTTTTCTCGCTAAATTCTTCAGTATTTTCTCGCTTTTTCATTCTTTCCTTGTCTCTGAGTGTTGATGCGGCTGAGTGTTTTAGTAGAATCTTCCCTCTATACACCTTACCCGCTAATCAATCCTTTTCACTAAAACTTTTGAGATATTTCAGTGTATATTTTGAAATAAATAAAACTGGCAAAAGGAGCACTTTGCCACAATTTTAAAGTTTTCGTTTCAAAATTTCAATTTTATTTAGAGCTTTTAAGCAAATTCACTTAAACGTTCAAATTATTCATTGACTCTGTAATTGTGCAACGAATAAAGATGACAGTTTTACGGATGCAAATTTGAGTGCTCGGTTCTGAAAATTTCAACTGATACCCGGTTCTCTCACTTCAACTCTCTAATCACGAGTCAACTCATGTCACACCAAATCAAGTCTTTATGACACGCGTCGCTGAGGATCAATAATGGTAAAATTCCGTTTGTGTTCGTCTTTCTTGCAAAAGAACAAAAATGTGCATACTAATGTCCGAAAAGACATCTTCTCCTCTTCATAGCGTGATGAAAGCAACGGCAGGCAGAGCAGCAGCACAAAGCGACGCCTGTCGTCCGTGAGAAAACAGTTATCGACGACGCGTTGACACTCTGCTCTGGAGGGGTGAAAGGGGGAGAGACGAGCGATGAGGAAGAAGAGAGGAGGAGAAGAAAGGACGACGTCGCTATAAGGGCGAATGAAGTACGTGAAGGAATAGGCGGCCCTGTGGCCTAACGGAGAAGGCGTCGGTCTCCTAAACCGAAGATTGCGGGTTCGAGTCCCGCCAGGGTCCACCACTTTTTACGTGACAACTTAACAGTTCTAAACTCATTTTCTTAGACGATGATACTAGATTTGGACAATTAGGAAGATACGCTTAATGAGTTTATTCGAAAGCAGTCCAGTCGACGTTGACAGGTTTTCGACTCAAATTAACGTGAGAAATCCCAAGAGCAATTCTGTGAGTATCCGGAGCTATTTATCGTATAACTAGTGCAATTAAAATGCCAAGAATGTTTTGAATGACACCAACCTGTTTTTGGTGTGATGCATGAAAGCACAAAAATGTAAAAACTTTATTTAAACTTGACAGGCGCGATATACAATGTGTATACAACTCCCAGCTGCAGCTACATGACGGTGTGCTTAAATGATAGCTGCCCTATTCGCCATTCGCAACATTGGAGTTCTACTCCCGCCGGGCTCAAATTTTAAAAATTGTTTATAGTTTTGTTCACTTAAATATTAGAAAAAATTTTGTTATGGTTTTCTAGGAACTTCTGAAGCTTGTATGGCGTTGCATTAAATCCAGCTAATTTTAAAGAGAATTGCAGTTAAGCACAAAATTTACTAAAATTACTCACTGATACAAAAGCACAACACACAGACTTAAGGTGTGAACATTGAAATTAGTGAAGTCCAAGACCAGGAGCGGTCCATCCTCCGAAAGCCTTGTCGAGCTTACGACCGACGGCCAGCAGAAGAGCGTCGCTGTTGGGAGCGCCGACGACTTGAACTCCAGTCGGAAGGCCTTCCTTGTTCAATCCAGTGGGGACAGCAAATGAGGGCAGACCCATGCTGTTGAAGATGGACGTGTAAGAGATGTTGCAGCCGGTCCAAAGAGCCTGGTGGTGGAACTGGGCTGGGAAACTGAAGCCGGGAAAGAGCAGAACGGCATTCTCGGCCAGGAGAGAGTGAAGTTCCGTTCGCATTTTCTCGTGGATTCGTCGGAGTTCCTTTTCATCGGAGTGGATAGAGAACTTCTCGATAAGGCCGCCGATAATCACAGCCATGGTGTGTTCGGAACGGCCGATCAAGTTTTTGCCCAGTTCGGATAATAGGTTCACTTCGCCCTAACAATAAACAAAATTTACACGAATTTCGGCAGAGAATAAATTTTGAAAACTGGTACTTAAGTGTTTGTTTAGCGCAATAGGTAATGCGTTTTACTATTAATCTAAAGCAAGGGTTCGAATCCTCGTCCAGTCAAATATTTCTTTTGTTTTTTTTTGCGGTTTATCCCGTTTTTAACCCCGACTTACATGGAAATTAGTGGCCATCTGAGCAAAACTGGGACGTCCAGGAGCTTCCAAGTCTGTGACCCAAAACCCAAAACCCGATTTCATTTCGGGGAAGTCGACCTTGAAAGACGTCATCTGACACTCACTTTCCAGGTAGTGGACAGACTAAAAAACAGATAAGAAAGTATATTTTTGCCTTTTGAATGTTTTAAGTACCTTTCTGAGTTTCTCCATGATGTCACAGTGCAGAGGCTCCATGACGAGAGAGTCAATTCCTTCCATATAGTAGACACGAATATTGCTCAAGTCCAAAGGTTCATCAATTTTCAGTTCCTTACACTTCTCCGGGTTTCCGATCTTCATCATGAGGGGAATGTCTTCAATGTATCGGCACATGGGTCCAACAACGTGCATTTCGTTACGGAGGCCGCCTTCGGTGAAGCCTTCAGGTTCGTGTCCTGTACGGTCGATCAGGACTAAAATTGAAATTGAAATTTTGCGGATTTGAGTTTAAATATTGCTTACATTGAGTGTTCTTGAAGCCGAAAATACCACTGAAGAATGACGGCATGCGGATTGAGCCACCTAAAACAAGCGCTCGCAAAAATACTCTTTTAGCTCATTCATACCGATATCAGAGCCAATGCCAATAACAGACCCAGCGGCAGCGATCAGAGCACCTTCACCTCCACTGCTTCCACCCGGGTTTCTGCGCGAGTCGTAGGGATTGTTGGTGATTCCGTGAACGTGATTGTTGCTTTCCATCCACATTGCCAGCTCTGAGACATTCGTGGTTCCAAGAACGATTCCTCCCGCGTCTTTCAGCCTAAATGGTATTTTCTCAATAGAATGGGCAGTAAGAACTCACTGCTTGACAAAAACGGCATCCTCATCGGCGACAAAGTTGACTCGAGCTGGGACTCCGATGGAGCATTTCATTCCTTTGACCTTGATGCAGTCTTTGAGAGTGAATGGGACTCCAAGGATCGGCTTGGTATTTTGAAGCTAAAATCAAAAGATGACTCTACAGTACAGAAGGCTTGGCTTACGTTTTTGAAGTCATCCGAATTTTTGTCAAGGCCACCCAAGAATTGATCGACAGATTCAGCTTCTTTCCTAGCGTTGTCAAAGTTTGGGTACACCATCGCGTTGATGATTCCGTTGACCTCTTCGATGCGAGCGATGTAGGCATTGATCACTTCCAGACTTTTCAGCTAGAATTCACAAAATATGCCATAGATTCCCATCTTTAATTTTGAAAAGACTTTGGCTTTTTGGCTAGTAAGTGGTGAACACCGTTGCTCAACGTTAGAAAGCTCAAGGGTTTGACTTCCACCGGCTAAAACTAATTTTTAACGGTAAGCTAGCGTTGCAAACTCCTACACGAAAGGTCACAGGTTCGATTCCATAAAGTGCCTAATATTTTTTTATCACAAATTTTAGATGACTTTGGTTTTATCTCATTTTGTGCCTATTTTAATCAATACAAATTATTTAAAACATGTACCTCCCCATCGCGAATCTTTTCAGCCAGCTTCGTTGCACTCAAGAACAGAATCCGGTTCGTCGGTCGAGGAACAATATGACGAGGTTTAAAGAAGTTGAGGACAGTGAAGACCGCATTGACTAGCATGAAATACAGGTAGGAAGTAGCCCTGAGCAGGGCGTAGATGAAGTGGTTCATGGTTTCCCCTGAAACAGAATGACATTGCAGGAAGAGCCGAAAAAGAGCGAGTGGAACATAGATTGGTTTCGCTGATAAATGATGAACCGATGCCGCAACTGTGCGCCCGATCGGCCGCCGCGCTATCGCCTTTGGCAGCAGCAGCGGCGGCCGAAACGCCTTTGCTGGATAGCCTCGGTGCTGGTGTCACCCCCTTCCGCTCGAAAAAGGTAGCAGCGGTAGCGCGCGGGAGGCGTGCAAAATACTACACCAAAAACAGGCCACTCGTATTCGGTGCTCAAAAATTAGAGGACACCGCAGGGGTTCGAACCTGTGACCTTGCGAACGATAGTTGGCAACGTTAGCCGCGGTGCTGTTGATAATAATTAGTTTTTGAAAGCAGTGGACGCCAATGGGAATCGAATCCGTGACCTTTGGGATAAGAGTTTGCAACGTTATCCACTACACCAACTGAATAAATGTTGTTAAATTTGGCCATAAGTTGCAGTTTTTCCAAATTTATGGGAATTGTGAACCTTGTCTTGTCAAAAACGTTTGAAAAAAGCGACAAACAGGCAAAAACCGCTCACAGAAAAGCATAAAAAGTCTAAACATCTTACTTTTGAAATTTTTAACACCATGCGGTTTCGAACTCGGGTCCTTCTGTTTGTCAGTTTACATTGCAAACCTCTTCACCATTTATTCAAGTTTCAAACGCCATTTAAGAGAAATCTATACGAGCGTCAACTATTTCCTTAATCTTTTTACTGTTTTCATGTTTTCAAGATATCCCCACGGACGTGCAAAGCTCATCAATGAGTAAACAAAGCACGTTATCTTTGCTCGTAGGTAGCGCTGGGGTCGTCGCTGCTGGCGACCACAGCTCGTGCAAAAACAAACGCTGCGGAGAAACTCCTGATAAATCCGTTTATGTTGTCTTCGTCATAGTAAAGATCACAAATTACACAGCAAGCGCCCAAACAAAGCATTTGATAGTGGTGGAGAGAAGCGTTTGAATAGAGCGTGGACGACTTGGTCAAAGTGATTTGTCATCGTGCGCGGAAAAACGTAAACGGTGTGATAGATTGATTTAAAGAACTATACAAATCTTGAGATTCTTTGGACAGTGGCATTGGTTCAGCAAAAAGTGATTGAAATGTTTTATCAAATTCGATTGGGTTTAGCCGTACAGATCATATCCTGCTTTTGACATTTCTGCCAGATAAAAATAATAACAAATTTTTGTTTTGACTGGCTTGCTCCTGTAACCTTTGTCCCCTCCTCCCATCTCACACATCGCTTCTTTGATGTCACTCTCTGGTTCGAGTGCAATCGAACCCTTAAGAGTCTTAATGTCTTATCGACACACAGCCACGTGTAACTCGGTGCCATCCTCACAAAACTCTCCGCGATGGAAACAGTTCCGTAAACACACATTATCCTGCCTGGGAAACTTTTATGTCATATTGAAATTTTACGTTTCTACACGTCGTTAAAGTAGTAAACACATGGGGCTATTTGCTGCCTATTTGCTGCCACGGGTCGTCGTTATTGATATCGAGCAGCTTATCAGTTTGTGCCTCCTTTGGCAAAGAAAATGTTAGCGTAGAAAAAGAGGAAGATCCCCAGAAAATCGTACAATTGATTAAAAGTGACTTGCGCCGTTTAAAAAAATGGAAATGCAAAAATTGATAAATGAATTGAACCACAATTTTCTTTAACACAGAGTCTTTTACATAGGTTTTTAAAACATTCATATCTAATTAAATGTAAGTAATAATTCTAAATCAAAAATCCCGGGGTTCGATTCCCTCAAAAATTGACAATTTAGAATATAAAAAAATCATACAAATTTTTTTGTTTTGTTTTTATTGGAAAACTTCTAAAATTTACTGTTATTTTTATTCAACAACGCCAAATTTTATTAATTTTTAATCCTATTAAAAACGAAATTTTTTTTTCAGTGTGGTATTTGACTCAAACATGCAATCAGAAAAGTGCCTTCTACAAAAAAGGATTGATACTCAATTTTCTATTTTTCAAAATTTGAACAAGCCAAATGCTCTCAGGTTTTTTTTGAAACGTGATCCCCAGAAAAATGACTGTTCTCCACAATTTTTGTTTTAAACAATCTCACATTTCAACAAATAAGTGATCTTTCCACTGCTGTTATCCCGACCTTTCTCCGATTATTGTTGGAATTGATTTAGCTTCCCTTAGCTTTCCATTGACTCAATCAAAATACCTTAATTGAAAATGCGCTTGCTTGTCTACAGGATTGTGAGAATTTGCGTCGTTCCTCCCTTCAATTTAATTGTTTTCAATCTCGTTTTCCTCGTGACCGGACAGCACTTCGATGAGCCGCACACCTGAAAACGAACCTTAAGCGTCAGTAGTTATTATGTCGTTCCCCACTCGTGACACGTGTGCTTCTCCGCGCTGCTACTCACAATCGTTGATTTCGCTGGATTTCGACGCTGAAACTTGGGCACTTTTTACAGTTTTTCTGATGGCTATCATCCCAGGACTCGCGGTGTATGTGACTCAATTCGCAATTCTTGTTAGCTTAACCATATTTTAGCGCCTACCACACCCGCAAAGTCTACCGTCCGCTCCAAAGTCAGGATTTTGTCGTGGGAGATTGCATGAAGAAGCCTATCCCCTATGACAAGGACGAAAGGGATCGTCAGCTAACAGAAAAAGAGCGAGAACGCATGATGAAGTGGCAGACAAAGAACGAATTTTGCTTCATTTCTTAAGATTTTAATAATAATTGACAACCTTGCTGGCTATCCAGTTAACCCAGTGTTTCGGTACAAATTTATCGATGTTGAATTAAGATGCAATAAATTTACTTACTCAAACTGACAAAACTAAAATCAATGCTGCTTAAATATGACCAGACGATTACGCTCTGATCGCCTTCTGATGTGTTAATATTAATTTACTTTTTTGCCAAATTAAGTGTCTTTAAAACTAAAAATGTTTGCCAATCCAAAATATAAATCTTTAGGAAAAAAGCTATTTTGTGAAGTGAAAAAGGACGAAAGCTTGATTCAGAAAAAAGCCGCGGGTGCTTATACATTTATTTTTGGTCGCATCGATTCTCGTGACCTATGATAGCTACAGAGCTGCTGTTTAGTGCATCGTGACTGTCACAGCGAGAGCTTCCAAACGAGCCAACGCTTGCTTTGTCGTTTGACTTCAAATCGGAAACGCAGTGAATAACTGAAAAAAGGGAAAATGTCGTGTTTGTTTACTGCACTCTCTTGGGAAAGCCAGGTGTTTACGAATGTTAGGTAAATCGCTCAGAAAAATCATAAACTCCACCGTCTATTCCAAAATTAAAAATTATTTACTAAATTAACGGGACCGCGCGCGGGTTTCAGTTTCAAAATGTGTTTTAAGTCGGCGTTTTGCGCCTCCAAAAAGGCAGAAGCGCACCGATTTCAGTTTCATAAATTTTTTTGAAATACTGCAAATTATATATAATTTGGTTCCAAATTTTGTGTATATTCGATTGAGCCCAAAAACACCCGCAACTGTGGCCAATAAAACAATTGGATTTGGCGAAGATCGAGCTTGCGAGGTCAAAATAGACAGTCTTGACACATACCGACTGCGCCAGACAGGCTTTACTAACAATACGTTGATGCGGGAACACATTGCGGCGAGGTGGTTTTTTTCGGTTTTCAGAGAGCATTTTAGGTTCTCTTTTTTACAAGACAAGAAAACGGCATGTCCCTCTCTGCCAAATTTCATCCAAATCGGAGAGGGACAAATATGACGGTTTTTGTAAGTGAACCTTTCGGTTAATATTTTTTACACCAAATCACTCATCTAGAATGCCTACCGTCTCTGACAGACCTAGTAACAGTGCCCAACCATTCCTAAAATTTGCCCAACCCTTGCGATTGTAAATGCAGTAAACAAGGAACAGAAGACTTCTTGCACTTTACCACTTTCGTTTTGCACTTTTATAGCTAGGAAGGGTTGTTTATGGAAACGGACAGACGGGTGATGTCTCCGATCGCTTGATTTTGAAACGGAACAGCCACATATATGTTGCTGAAAACTTACTGTTTGGTTTTGGGATGAGGTTATGCAATTTGTTACAACTTTTTACAGATTCATTAAAGTAAAGGTACCTATGTATTTATGCATATTCACAAAAAATTGAAAATTTTTGGTTATTAGCAATTTTAGGTAGTGACGCTTCCTCTCATCCTGCGCCATTAGCATAGTCAGTCATTTAATCAATGTTTCCCAATTTCTCGCGCTTTTCACGCGGTATTTAACCAGCTTAGATGTTTACCCATAGACGCCCCCGTGGCCTAAAGGACAAGGCGTCGGACTTCTAATCCGAAGATTGCGGGTTCGAGTCCCGTCGGGGGCCGTTCTTTTTTTCAATTTTTATTTTTTTATTTATTTTAATGTTGTTTTTATTAGTTTTCTGTATGATTTTTTGCAAAATTATGGCAATCTGTAGAATTTTTATCAGGAATGTTTCCGTTTTTTAAGCAATTGGCAAAAACAGAAATTTTTTTTGGGACAATTTGACTTTGACTTGTTCAAATGTTTTTGCGAGTACAAGTCGTTGTTTTCGAGCATTTATCACTGATCACTGAAAATGATAGGTTTTCATTTACAAACGTTAAAAATGAAATAATTTACATAAGGCCTACAATTAGACAAAAAAACGCTATTTTCGTTTTTTGTTTTTCAAGTGAAAATTGTGTTTTGTTGTCATGTCGTATTTTTGGTGGTCGTATAGTCGTATTTTTAAGTACGATTACGCAAAAAGCTAATTTTCGAATTTATTCTAAAAAACCAGAAGTGTTCCAAAACAGTCCTATAATTAAGACAACACTTGCAGAAGTGAGCTTCACGGATTTGGTTGGCACAGAGTTAGGGTTTGGTATAACTAGTAATTTAACAAAATTACGGCTGCGGATGCGTGATTTTTGATGGGTGACAGACGGCCTAAAGTTTGGGATTTAGGACCGTATGCGTTCGTTTTTGTTGTTATTGGATGGGCAAATGTTTTATTCGCGTTGGCTTTTTCTTATTGGCGCCTTTGGACAATTTTGCAAGTTTGTCGCGGTTTCTCACGCGTGACAAAGGTCAATTGCGCAATATTGTGTTAGGTGAAGCGTGTACAAGCCGTAAAATCAATTAGCTTAAGAGATGATTGATACTTTTGCTACTTAATGACAATTTATAGTTAAAGTTCAGGTATCCTGTAAGGTACAACGTTCAGATTGCGTATATAAGCTTGGAAAAAATGCCATTCAAGATCTTTCTTGAGTTTTGTCCTCCTCATAGTGCTTCTGGAGTCAAAACAGGACAAGATGCCGGTCCATCACGAGTGAAAAATTGCGGCAAATTCTGAAGGAATGACCGTGTGTTACCATTAAAAACCTTGCAATCGCAGCTGCAATGTTGAGAAATTACTAGTTACACCAAGCCCTAACTCTGTGCCAAATTTCGTCCAAATCCGTGAAGTTCAATTGTGACTATCCACTTGTTAGTCCTTATTTGAGGTTAAAAGAGTTTAATTAGTGCTTGGGTTGCTTCATTTATGTTGAAAAACACAAGAAACCTTTAAAAAATGAGGAAGACGCTCAAAAAGTCGGTTCCCGACGGGTCTCGCACCCGCAATATTCGGATCAGAAGTCCGACGCCTTGTCCATTAGACCACGGGAGCTCATGCACAATGTTGTTTTCAGTTGAACAGGAAGCGCGGGACTGAGAAGGAAGGGTGTCGATGAGGTTGAGGGACGAGTGAGGCGCTGTTGTGACTGAGAGCACCTGCCGGAGGAAGCGCGGTTTACTTTATACCAAAACGACTTAAAATTACGGTGTTCTTAGCCTGATGTGTCAGGAATTCATGTGCGAGGAATAGGAAACATCCCTAAGATTGTAATAGTTGAAAAAAGTGGTTTTCTCGTAAGAATTACGACTTTTTGATAGGATTACGAAGCTTCTAATCTGTTTTTAATCAATAGTCACTATTTGTATTCCTCTTTCGAAGACCTTGTAATTGCTTCCTAACATTTGCCTGAAGACGAAGTTCATGTGATTTCCATATGTAATCCACAAAGTTTTTTGACTTTCCGATTGTGGATGTCGCTAGACGTCTATCCTTGCTGACAAAGATGTCCATTGAAAGGGCATTTTTCGAACAAGAAAGTGCGTTGTTTTCAATCCTAGATGTCGTTCTTTGACGTTCTCTGGGGTCATAAAACGACGAAAAAATGTAATTTGCATAAAGACCTCTGAGATCGCTTTGCAAGTGCAAATTCCATTCCTGTCTAGCGCCAGATTTGTACACCACATAATGAGCGCAGACACCACCAACTCTTAGCGCATTCCCCAGCTTTTCTAAAGACATCGGCTTGGGCATCCGTCAGTGATTTTCTGATCAAACGCGTCCATCGTCGGACATGCGAGAGAAAACTGGCTGAATATTCCCTTTTTTTGGTAATCAATAATTAAGACGTGCTGGTGTGGTAGAACACTTTTGGGGCTACGCTTTTAGGCAAGTAGGGGATCATGGTAACAATACGCTTAGTCTGAAAATTCTAGTTCTTCTGCTGTCACTGACGCAATCACCTTAAACCAAAATAACCGATGACTATGCATCGGTGAATAAGCCTATACCACTCATCCGGTTGCTCCAAACAAAAGTTGTGCAATAGTTCTCAATTGCTATGGGATCAGTTTTCGTGTCGTGATTATCAGTGCTACTTATTGCTGCTTTGACCAATTTAGTTTTAGTTTTTTTCTCACAAGGTCTCTGAGTTCAGAAGATGTCTACAAACCACGCTTCAAACTCTTCTGTGACCACAGATATTTTTCTTAGCGTTCACTGTGCTAATGAAGAGGTCGTCACTCTTTCGCGAGAACAGGCCATTCTTTTTCCCACGATCTGGAATCGTTTCAAGGTTCACTCCAAGAATCGCCGCGGGCAAGATAAGTACATTATCCGGTGCCCATCTATTGAGTAAGCAATTTACTATTTGAATCTTGTTTTTAAATTTAAACCCATCAGTTGGAAACAACTGGATGCGAGTGCCTTAGAGCTACAATATCACGCAAACTAATATTTGTTCTTAACTAATTTTCAGGGCTCGCCTTCTCTCGTTCCTCCGTGACAAAATTGTTAAGTACCAAACGATGCCATTCACTGTGGATCGAGAAATTTTCGAACTCGGAAATAAGGATTATCGGAAGATCCATGAAATGAGGATCTACCTTGGCGTTTCATTTGGCCATATCCCCGTCGAGAGGGAGCTCGGAGAGTCGCTCGAAGACTTTACCGCTCGCCTTGTCATGAGGGAACGCGAAGATTCGATTCTTAAGTAATACAGTTTGGTATTTTTAAACCTGTAATGTATCATGTTAAAAAACTAATTTTTAACTTGCCGTAGTCGTACTCTACAATAAAATGATGTGTTGAAAATTTCGCTATTTTGATTTTGATTTGAGGCCACCAAGAGGACCAATTAGAATTTTGTTTAACAGACACCTAAGAAATATAAGAAACATGGCTCGCATTCTAAAAGAAACCATTCAAAGTCGCGGAGCAGACCATTCGTCAAAGAATAGTTGTTCCAATCAAACGTCCACCAAAAAAATTTTGTAATTGGACATACGGTTCTGCTATGTTGAAGAAATGGTTTTCTCAACAAGCGTGAACAGTTTTTGCTGATGGAGTTGAACTTGCCGAAAACGTTTTTTGTTGGTTTCTCATTCATTTCAATAATTAAATGAAGACTAGAAATAAGTTGAAAAACCTAATTGGGGAATGTAACAATTGCAAAAATCTTACGGATTTGACTCTCCAATAATGAAATTTAAAATTTGGAAAAGCTTGGAAATACGGCACTTGATTTAGAGTATATTGAACTCTAGACACGCTCGGAAATATTCCCCAACAAACTGCGCATCCATTCAATTGAAATTTAGTAAAATTTTTTGGTAGCGTAAGTTTGTTTAAAAGTTTTTGGCGTGACAATTACGATGCGTTAAACCGCAGCTTCGTAGTCCCCATAGATAATGAAAACCGATGCAGACGAAAATAAGTGTATGGGCAGAATTAAAACTCAAATCCTTCGGCCACATGCAATCAGGCCTGGGGGAGGGGTCGTAAAATTGACAATTTTTGCGAAATGTAGGGTAAAGGTGGTCCCCGGATACAAGTAACTCCTTGCGATTGCGAAGGATTACGGAGGATCCCATTTTGATTTCACAGATTCTTGCGGTTCTTTTGAGCCGATTTCTGGTGTCTGAATTGGTTGCCGTTGCGCATTTTTAGCCTATTTTAGGTCCGTCATCACATTTTTCACAAAAAAATTTTCTATTAATGCCGGATTTAGCGGAAGGTAGTTTTCAGGGGAGTCGCCGGGCCGGTGACGTTTGCTCAGGCCTGCGCAAAATTGTTGTTTGTAAAACAAAAACAGTTTCTGAAATTTTATGCAATTTTTGCGAATAACACCTAATTATTCTTGCATGAAGAAGACCGTCGTCACCGAGCGTTTGCTTGTGACGCGGTACCCGCCATCCTTCTTCGGCCCACCAACCGACGACCCGGCCATATCTAATCTAATCTTTGACCCTATTCTCGGTGTTGGTCGTACTTTCCGGCTGTTTTCGCTATGTTTCATTTTGCTTCCACATACATGACTCTCTACTAACTATTCAAAAACACCTATAACGATTGACGTTTAGGCATCAAAAACCGGCTTGGCAAGGGAGAAAGAACTAATTACACCCCATGGCTTGCTGTGAGCAAGGACCTTCAGCCCGGTGCTCAGTGGGCCCACCTGGTCGCTTAATCCGCTACCACGCTGTGGATCCGGTGCCCTCTGTGCGGGCTTCGGGGATTAGGGCCGCGGGTTAGGGCGCTGTTGTTGGTGGCTTACGATAGGTTGTTTGCGTTGTTGACCTCTTGGTTTTAGGCAACATCTGCAATAAAGTCTGGATAGCTAAAACAAAATCATGCAAAATTAGGTCGCCAACTTTTTCACTTTTTTGTAGCAAAAAACAAATTAATGTGTCCAAAAGTAAAAAAAAAATTTAGAGTTAAAGCGTCAATTAAAAAAATTAAAATTAAATTAACTTTAAAATTTGGACAAAAATTTAATTTTAATTTCCAGGATTTATATGTTTATGAACGCTTTCGCGCACGCTTGATTTCTAAAAAATGCAATGACTGTGTGGTGTACTGGTTAATTTGGCGGACTATCGCGCGGAGGGTCACGAGTAAGTTCGGTGGCCGTCAAATTTTCAACAAAATATTTAACACTTAACCACACTTAATCGTTTAAATTATAATAGTTGCTGGTTTGAGGCATTGGGTATTTTGCGCTTACCTATTCCAAAAATTTTTAATATTTGTAATTTTTTAAATTAATTTAATCTTTTTTCACTCTTTATGTAGTCAAGTTTAACCGATCAAAAATCATCCTGTTTCCGTGGCGCTGTCATGGAAGAGCGCATAATCGCAGTCTTTGCGGCAAGCCTCTTGCTGAAGTGCTTGTAAAAGTGCAATCGCACTATTGGATGGCAGTCGGGCATCGCGCTTTATTCCAAGGCGCCGAGGACCGATGTGATCTATGATCAG
Organism: Steinernema carpocapsae; assembly: GCA_000757645.3. NCBI lineage: Eukaryota > Metazoa > Nematoda > Chromadorea > Rhabditida > Steinernematidae > Steinernema > Steinernema carpocapsae. The sequence continues at coordinate 1,287,414 of CM016762.1, forward strand.
CACCCACAGTGCTAAGTTCCGAGGCCTCCGTTTTGATGAATCGATAGATCATCTTATTGTGGCGCTGCTGAGAAGGTTGCGCAATGTGCGAATGACCCGCTCGAAAGAATCTTTTCGTGATTTGTGGTTTCCGATATTCCACAATTTTGCTAAATACCCATATTTTATTGTTATTTTTGCTGCATTCAATTTTGTGAAGTCGCTTTCTACTTTAAGATGACCTGTACGATGATAACGGACAATAAGGCTCAAGAAACAGGTTGGTTTGTTAAAGACTTTTTTTCAAAACTTCAAAACTAAAAAAAACGGTATCTGAAAACCTTTTGTGTAATGGTAGTGCTTCCAGTTGAGAAGCATTCAAAAGTTGCCGCGCGCTTTTTGGCACTCATCCAAGAGAAGAAGGCAGAGCGCGAAACTAAGAGAGGGGGTGTGAGGGACTGTATAATTAGCATCGGAAGCGTCTTTTAGTCAAATTCGCAAGCCAAAATTTTATAAAACAGCGTAATTATTTTTAAAAATAAGAGTTGAATACAAAAATTTTAAGTCCTTAATAAATCAACTATAAATTTTTAGGTTTGCAGTAAACTAAGAAGACAAGATAGGTGTTGCTATTGACAGAAAAGCTTCACTTTAAACAAAATTTTATTTAAAAAAATTGCTGATTAAGAATAAACGTCAGAAAATTAGAAGCTTTTGATCTGCCGTTTTTGCGAGTTACAAAAGTGGAAATTTAAAATTTGAATGGCTTGCTAAAAGCGTAAAACCACTGTAATATTCGCACTTCTAAAAGAGTCTTTAGCATCAACTTTTGTTTTTAAAACCAGAAGTAGTTTTAAAGCCTGCCAAAAAACATTGAAAACCAAGAAAGTCTGGTTTCCTGTGTGCGTTGGTGTTGGAATTCGTTTTTTGTTGAGTAACATAAAACGCGTTATAATAAACTCTAAGTACTCTTGAAACATCATTGACGTTTCAAAATTGTCTTTTTCGGTTTGATTTAAATTCTATGTGAACCCTTACATTTTTTCTTTCAAGATGTATTTGATGCACTTGTTAAGGATTTCAAGAAAGGGCCGTTTAAACTCGGTTTTCAAAAATTTACGTTTGAAAAGTGTTAAAATTGTTTGAATTTGAACACAAACAACAACGTGCTTTTTCTTCCAGACGTCTCTGGGAGCTGCTTTTTCCTTCAATCCTCTCCGTCTTGTTTTTTGCGTTTGTTTACCCCTAGCGCTGTTCTTATTTACTTGCTCGCTTTTTTGCGTTTTACACCACCCCCAGCTTCTGACTGCCTTCTTCTTTCAAAACTCGTGTGGTTCACGTGCACAACGCCTGTTCTCTTCATAGGCCTCGGAGCGGCGCTCGATGGCGCTTCGGCTTCTCAGCGCAGGATCGCGCCACCGCCGCCGAGACGCTCTCTCCGCTCGACCCATGGTCGTTCTATGTCGCCGTCCGCCGGCGCAGGATCGATCGCTCGAGCGCGAAAGCCGCCGCAAGGCAGCCGTGCAGGAGAACGCGGCTTTTCGCTCTTCCGGGTTCAACGAGGCGTAATGGCGCGATATGCAGAGAATAAATAGTGTGGAAAAATGAGTTGCAAAAATGCACGGACGAAGCAAACGCAAACAGAAGTAATCAAGCGAGAGCAAATCAAATCGATGCTAAAAATGAACCAACTTTAAATCAACTTTACTTAAGAAATTTAACGCTGTGGATACACGTTTACACCTTAAAATACCCAAAATTGACTCATTGACTCATACAAAACACGTTAAAATCTAAGCAATTTTTTTTGTTTTTTGAAAACGTTGTAAGGAGTCCTTTAATGTACAAAGCCAATTTATAGAGTCGTACATTTTCAACATGATCTAAAATTTGTATTTGCTTTCTGACCATTTAAAGCACAAGTTCCGTTTAAATTTCAATTTTTTTCAAAGTCAATTTTTTAGTTTTTTTGGGTTGTTCTAATTAAACCCTATTTTCAAAGACGGTTTTAATTTAAAGCTAGTGTTATAATCATCTTCAATTTTCCATTTGTTTGTGTTTAAAAATTTTTTCAATTTTGTTAGCACTGTTTCGGTTCGTAAGTCGAAACCGTATTTTTCAATTTTGTTACGCTCAAATTTCCAAAAATTTGTATAACAAATTACTCAGTCCCTCTTTTTTTCCGTCGCTTATCGTTTTTCTTACGTCATTAGAGATAGTTCGTAGTCCGCGCCTTTGACTTTTGCGCTGCGTCCGCTGCCGTCGTCTCGTCGTCGTCCTCTGCCGTTCAGCACTTCGACATGGCACCACCCGGCACCGCTTTGATGAGAGGTTGGCGTCGTTGGGCGAAGAAGTAGAGAAAAAGCAAAGTAGATGAAAGTTGAAGAGATAAGAAAGAAGGAGCTCCGGCTTGAGAGTGGAGCATAGACGTCAAAAAAGCAAAAACCAAATTGATAAGCGGGCAAAGCATTAGAACAGTGAACCACTGCCAAAGACTGTCAATCTGATAGACTTTGACCAGTTCGAAATTGGATGTCATCAAATTCGTTAATGGTCAGGACAACCTTGGAGAACTAAAATTCATGGGTATCACTAAATGTTTAAAAATCCAAATTTTTCAATGGTAAATTGTGCGATATTCTGTGGATCATGCGCTATCCCAATTACGGACATTTTGTTTTTGACATTTATGCTCTCGAGCTGTCAGAAAACGTTTAAACCGCTTTTATTAACACGTGAACGCGAACAATTTGTTTGACGGTTGTGCAAAGTCAGTCAACTTGCAGTTCAAGTTAAAGCCTGTTTAAAAAATCAGTCCAAAAGCTGGTCAAAAACGTTTTGAAAAAATGCAAAAAAGCATTTTGAACCGTTTTTCCGTTAGGACCGTTTTTCAAAACTCTGAGCGTTCAGCCAAAACATTTAAAAATCTAAAGCGAGATTTAAATAAATTAGCAACTAAGAACAAATTTGCAGAGTTTGCAGGACTAACATTCTTCTAGAAATCATTTTTGTCAGTCAAGAAGTGAGTAGTTGGACGGAGGAGTACTGGTTTTTAACTGTGACCTCGAGCTTGTACATATCTCTTTTTCTGTCAAAGTGATTTTTGTGTGTTTTCGCTAGCTTTTTGCCACGGTTTTGCTGAGAAATACAAGGAACGACTTTGCAGTTTTAGTTATTTGAAACAATTTTGAGTTGGTTCATTGCGTGCATCTGCTCTGCAAAAGGTCTTCTCAGGAAACACGATAAGAAAGCATATTTTCGCCGAAGTTTGTTTATGGCTTCAGAAGCACCTGGCCTCCGAAAGTCCGCTCGGCCTTTGCTCAAACCTACACGAATCTGCACGTTAATGCAATTAATCTCGTGGATTATGGCCTCGAGTGCCCACAAGACCAAAATCTAATGGATGGGATTGTGAAGGCCAAACGTGCATTATGGCCGTTAATCTCTTTTATGGCTACAATTTGAAATGCCATTCCACGAAGAGATTCAAAGACCGCGCGGAGTTGGTAATCACCTAAAATTTGCAAAACAGGAAATCTCACATAGGCCAGAAAAAAGGATCTAGAAGCAAACAAAATTATTTTAAAAATTGCAAAAACCATGAATCTTAACTTGAACATGATTGGGAAACCACTTCAGAAAGTTACTCATTTTTTGGTCCTTAAATTCTGTCTCAGCTTTTAAATTTCAAAAGAACAACGTTAAGTCGTAATGGTATCAGAATTTTTTTGAACAAAAATTCTGTTTTAATTTACTGTTGTTGGATGGTTTCGACGTTTTGAGCTGTTTTGAAGCCATGCAGACCTGGAAACACTTTCAAGGCGTGCTTTGTTTTACTATCGAAAACAACTAGTGTAACACTGACTGACGTTTCATCAACGAATAGTAGGGTTGTTTTGGTGTTTTGAAGAGCAAAACGGCGTCAGAAGACTAGTTTTCGCAGACTACCGTGGTATGTTTGACGACCTTCCAAGACTACTGTAGGGTTTGCAGTGGTGAATGGATCGACCTACCTTTAGTACAATTTAATTTGAATATTTTTTGACAAACCGATTGTAATTTAGACTGACACACTGACACAACTAAAGCTTGTTTGATTTAAAATTGTACGTTTAAAATTTTAGTCAATTCGAGGCACCAAATTAAAAATTTAACAATTTTTAAAGTACTTTGGAAACGATAATAAACGTTGAAAGTGTTTAAAATGCAAAATTTTTATTGACTTTTAAAACGATTTTTCTATTAATAAGATTTCATTTTTTCTTGGAAACGTGAAACCAGGATAAAAGCGTTGTAGGTTTGCTGCATTGAACTCTTAAAAAACAGGTTTTGCATTTTTGCAAGACTGAACCATTAGTCTCAATTAAAAATGGAATTCCCCGTTGGCAGTTTAACCCGTTTTGATCAGTTGCGTCGCGTTTCACTGAAAACGTTCAATGGATAAAATCTCTAAAAGTTCGTTGCACCCATTTTGGTTTCATTCGAGTCGAACCGGTTGTAAATTTCAAATTTCATATAAAAGAATATTAATTGTGTGCTTTTCATATTGTTCATCTAAAACTTCAAATTTTTAATTATATAATTTTTGTGTGGTCATTATAAATTTAGTAGAAATTTTTATGATAAATGATAACACTAATGTTCGCTAAACAGGATACTACTAGCGTGATAATAGAGCAAGTAGAAATTAAGTCAATAAGAATTTCTCAATAGCTTTTATAAGCTTCATCATCTGATAAAACAACAGATCCTTCTTTCCAACTTTCGTGTGTTGACTTATAATCAAAGTTTCTGAAACCATCGTTTTTTGACCTTGAATTCTCTGAACGCGTTAGCGAAAAACTGTAGACGTCGGAGGCGTTCAAATCAGACACCAATACCGGTTTATGCAGTGGTTTTACGGACGTTTTGTGCATTCTTTTATCACTTGCCGAATCTACAGTGGAAAGCGAAAAAACGCTGCAATTGTTGGAGCGCTTTGAATGAGGAAAAGAGCACTTTAATTTACTTTGCTGAGGCTTTTAATTAATGATTGGATGGAATTGTTATGAGAATGCGAATCAACACAATGTAAGGGCTTGGACTTTGATTCATTTTTTATGGCGTTGGTTTCCTCATTTAGCTTTTGTGCATAAGAATTTCGGAATCGCGTTGCAAAGCGAAAATTGACTTGCGTTTGGCTTGCAATACAAAATTTGGCTTGCAAGATGAATGAAAATGCTCGTTTGTCCAAACAGTCCCAAAAAGAGTTAGTAAAATAATTTAAATTGTGTGAAAGCCAATTATGTAAAAACTGAACTTTAATCTATTTTTTGATAAATTTTTTAGTCATTTGTCATTTCTTCAAGAGACTTTTTATTAGTTTAAGAAGATTGAGAAATCTGTTGTTTGTCTTGAATCCGCTTATTGAAAAAACGGTATTTCATCCCAACGCTTCTCCTTATTGTTGTCTATTAACTTTAAAATGTTAAAAATAACAGAGCGTTATAAGCTTTAATGTCTGTACTGTAACCTGCACTAAAAAAGTAAGTTTTTTAATTAATGAGAACAAATTTGTTCACTGATATGAGATTATCCAGTAGGATTAGCAAGATTAGGAAGCGCAAGCGCCAAATCCGAGTGCTGCGATTACGGTACTTCATCTCAACCGTAGTTTTTCTATGTAGTCTATTAAGCAGTGTTAACACGGTAGCTCTAAAAGCTTAATTTTTAATTTATTAATTGACTTGTCATTTAAAGCCTTTCAATAAAATAAAATTTTGTGTCTTTTGCTATTTTATTACTGTGCTTGTCTCTTTGGCCATTCAAAAACAATTTCTCTTTTTCACTTTTCCAAGCAACGATTACCAACCAATACCCAACCTTTTAATGTCCAGTTCTATAATAACTCAATTGGGGCCAAAAACGTCTTTATCGTTGAATCAATTGTATAAGACAAATTGAATATTTGAGATATCTGCAAAAAATCTATCATAAGCTCAAGAAGTGAGTGACTTCAGATGGGGAAAGGAAGTTCTGAGGACGGAGGTGCGGCGGGGAGAGGTTCTTGGTAGCAGCTCGGGTCCTAGATGATTGTCTCAGACCACGGTTTTCGCCTGATGGCTGTCGTCCTCGAGGCATGGACGGATCTCCTCGATGCGACACTGAGTGCCGCAACAACGGCGGACACCACCGCGACCGTACTGGCCGTTCTTGAGGGCTTCCCCTAAAATGAGTCTGTTCAAAACCTGGATTTTAAAGTTCAAAACTTACTCAGCACCGAGGACTTGACGCAGGGCAACGGAGTAGGGTTACATCCATCGAAGATGAGCTCCCACTGATCTCGTTCTTCTTCGGCGCATATCTTCAAAGACATGGTTACAACCGCGACTACGGCGAGCAGACCGATAATCTTGAACATCTTCAGAGTCGAGAGCTCGGGATTCCGGCGAATCTGAAAATGAAAGATTTTCTTACTTCAGGGCTTTTAAAGCAGCTGAAATACGCGCAGAACTCGTCAGAAAGCATAAATTATAAGAGTAGTGCCGCACTATAATGCCAGAAAAGGCCGAAGCTTTCAGAGAAGATTGAATATAGCTGTAAATAACGAAGAAGCCAAACAGGGCAAGACCGCTAAGCCTAAGCTCCAACTGATCATTCTTCCCTTAGGGCCACGCCCTTATATACAGTTTCCGAGAGGGGCGGGATAAGCGTAAATGTACCAGAGAACATCCTCAAGCGCTAAGTAAACTGTATTAGCAAGCGGGAAGCAACCACCCTGACAATCTTTAGGCGCGGTTAACCGATTACCCAGAGCGCTTATCACAGTTGAGGAGGTTTCTACGTAGGCGCAAAATGGCTCTTGTCTCGCCCTGCATCTCTCACTGCAAATAGCAAATTAGATCTCGTACGTACATGCAAAGCAAACAAGTCCATTGGAATCAGAAAAATTGGAAATTTTGTTAGAAGAGCACAAAGACGTTTGGTCGTTTGCAAGAAGTAACAACGAAATAAAAAAGAATTTTACGGCCAAAGGCCGTTTTTGCTTCCGCATTTACACGCTTCCTCTTTCGCTTCAGCGCACGCGCGAGAAAAGCGACTTTGGATTAGCGAAAAAAGAGAAGAGAATATTGCAATTCTAACGGCGCCCACGAGATGATGAGATCTCGCTTTGCATGTTTGCATTGGAGTCCGTCAAACATAAGCTTGGAGAAGATTGAATGTGATAAATCAGTGGAGTGGACTTTGTGACCATCCCAGCGGAAGTGGTGTTGTGGCGGAGACAAAGATGTTGACAGCACTTTAGACTATTTCAAGATTTGAAGAGGAGAACGGAACATATGACTGAAATAGCTCTTGATTTTCAAATGACGGTTTGATCATAATCAATTTGAAAGGTTTAAATGAAAGTTTGAATATTTAAGAAATTTTAAGTTTTTGATAAGCAAAAACTATTGGTCTAAAATAGTAAAAATGGAATCTAAAAGTGAAACCTAAAAACCTGTTTTAACAGTCATCGGATCAGTAGAAACCAAAAACTTCAAATATTAAATTAAAAATATACACAAAAATCAAAACAGTATCAACAAACAAATGTAAAGATTTTTTTACAGTTGTGAGGCTTTTACAAAATTTTTTTGAATGGAATTAATTGTCTAAAAAATGGTCAGACTATTGAAGACTCAAAAAATTTAGAAGTTTTTTTATAATATTAGACCGAAAATTTAAAGTTATTAGAGTGTCAATTCAAGTAAAAAAGATATCAAGCAGGCCACTTTGTGCCATTAAACTTCTTTGACTTAACTTAAAACCTAACGCATCCAGTTACCAACAGTTTGTCTGCCAGAGGGTACGCTTTTGAAAAAACTTTCTGATATAAATAAATCCAATAAGTATAAATTGGAATTAACAAACAAAGCGTTTTTGCCTAACTGCAAATCGGAACCCATCGAATAGGAATAGGACAACTGATGGCGACCAAAGCAAACAGAACTGATAAAACTAACCATACGGTATAGTTATGACTAGACGTGATGTGGGTTAGTCGACTTTCGGGTAAACAAGTTTGCGCCTTATCAGCCTGTTTGCCCAGACGTCTGACCTGCAAGAGTACCTTTTGGGATTTTCAAAGCACTTTTATGATGGGAACAGAATATCTGAATGCCAATTTTAACAACATTTTTATGTTTCAGGAACCTTGTCAGCTCCAACCCTGAAGGCACCATCAACTTTGAATTGGCAACCGGGACAATGAGAATTTAAAGAATTCGAACACTTCAGGTTGGCATTTTATCTATTCTCGGTTTGAGTGCAACTTGAAAACAAACTTTATGGTGTTATCAGCATTGTTACAGTTCCTATCAACCGTTCTCTTCATCCTGTGTATATGAAAATTAGGTCCGTTTTCTTTAAATTAACAAACAACACCGTTTGTTTGTCACTTGTTGACCTAGTTTCCAACGGCAGAAATTGCCGATTGCAAGATAATTACAAGTGTAAAACTGCTTATTTAAAGCGAATTCTAGGAACGACGGCTAATAGCTGTTTGCGTTGCCAAAGGAAATTGCGGTTTTAAATGTAAAGAAGGAAGTTGGTTAAGCGGAACCGAAGCGACCAAAACCGTTTACAAAAATGTCTTCTTTTGACAAGATGAATTTCAACAGTCAAACAAACTTTTTGAAAACCATTGTGATGAGTCCTTTCCCTTTTTCAGCCAGAATTTTTTTGCGAAAGCCTTGCTCCTCTCAAAAATAATCCATTCAACTACACGAATTTTTATTTGCTGGTCCTTTTGCGAATAACGAAATGCAGTTAGGCACATAGTAGCCGTTTCCTTCGATCTTGAGTTTTGGGTTTAAAACAAAAGTGAAAGAAACTCCGTTTGACCACGATCAGTCTAGTAAGGGTGAACCGGTTTTTCACCATTACAGGACATTTCGCACTTTTCAGAAAGGCAAAAAATCTTGCATCCAAAAACAAACTTTGTTCTTAATTGTTTCTCTTAATTACCTTAAAAATTTTAATTTTTCAATAAGTACAAAGCACAAGAGCTATAAAGTCTACTTAATTTCTTCACTTCTTGACCTTGACGATGGAGTTTCCTGGGCCAGGGCACCGTGAGTATTTGCAACGGGCCACGAACCGAAAGACCGGCGTGGTATGGGCTGCCGACCTTTCACCTGAAGTTGTTAAGTATACAAAAACTGAACTTGCACTTTGGAAACTCACAAGCCCGGCAGCTCCTTGGGTCCTTGATTCTGCCCAACGACCCGCAAGCACTGCAAATGACGAAGACGCAAGTCGCGGGTCTGGTCGGACGAGTCATTTTTGGAGAGGGAAAGGGGTCTTAGTTACTTGTCGGTATAAAAATGGTCTGATGGCAATCGGGTTTGAAGTGGTTTAATACGGAAAAGAAGCGGGAGGCGGGTTCGCACTTTTTTTTGGGAACTGGCAATGCTACCTGTCAATGAAAAACCGCTTACTTAGACTACACAGATAAGAAAATCAATCAATTAGAAGACTGTCGACGGTTTGTAGAAGAGTCTCTTTTATTTTGGGAAATTCAAATTTTCAATGTATTTTCTTAAAAACTTTTTGTGTCTTCTCTTGTCTTTATGGACAATATTGAAGATCACCAAGCAACTTAAATAAATTGAATCTAAAATCTTATCGGACTTCCGATGAGTTACTCTTATCTTTATCAACATCTCGTAGACCTAGACAAAAATCGCTGTTCACGACTAGCCGACGTACTCAAAAAACGAAATTTCCAGTTTGTTTGGTTTTTTACAATTATTTATTAATTAACATTACAGAAAAAAAATCTGATGAGCTTCTGTCAAACCAGCCAACATCGGCCTGGCCTGCCGGTGACTGGGCACCACGGCATGCAACCAGCGCAACGCTTGTTGCATCTGACAATGACTTCAAGCCGGTGCTTGCCTAAAATAGAAAAAATAAAAAACCTCAAAATTTGTTTTGTTAAACGTACAAGTTTTGCATCTTTTATGAGCGTATCCAATCGCTTTTGCTTGGTGTTGACATTGAATGAAAAGAACTCGGTCGTTCTTAAAATAGTCCAGAAACGAAAAAGCCATTTTTTGGAAAAGGAAGAAGAAGCAAACTTCAAAACCGCGTGTAGAAGAACTAGTTAAGGGGGCGGTTCACAAAGGGAAACCGTATTCGGTGTGGTCGCAATTGACGTGTGATAACCATTCGTCGCTGACAGTGGGGATTATAGAGGTTGTTAAGACACATAATTTTCGTGACTGTGATAATAAGCCGTCTTGGTTTTAGCTAATATGTGGTGTGGATCTCACGAGCAGTTAAATCAATTACCGATTAAAACTTTGAATTTACGTTTATGTATTTCAGCAATCCCAAGACCGTCATTGGACAACAATTTTCGACCATGCGACCGTTTTTTGGAGAGAAAACATAGATTTTTCGGACTTGCTTACTGTAAGTTGATTTAGTTGATGGCTTAAAAACAAACATTTTCAAACTTTAATGCGTAAAACTAAATCAATAAATAAACGATGTTGATTTTTCAATTCAAACATTGTGTTTGAAAGGAAAAAAAGAAAAAACCATTTTCAGAAAATCTAAAAAGCTTGAAAAACATTTGTGAAGTTAAATTTGTGCATTAAAATTTCAATCTAAACCTGTAATTTTTGTTAATTAAATCGCAATCTGTTCAAGGTTTTTTTTAATTGGTGCGTTTTTTAAATAACTTTTATTTGCTTTGAACAAAGCAGACAAATGCATTTAACACGATTAACAAATTAATTTAAACATGGTAATTTTAAATTGGTGGCTGGTTGTGTTCTCTCTGCGTGAGTTTCAAGTTGTAGGGCTGACAGTAGAGGAGATCTGAGCAGCAGTTGCATCGACTGACAAAGTAGATCGGAGGGTTCCGTAAATGAACAAATTCATTTTGCCAAAACGCTAACTAAAAATTCATTTTTGAGTAAAAACGTTGCATGTTTTTGCGCTTACCACAAGGATTCCGCTCGCTGCGCAATGACGGCATAAGATAAGAGCGAACAAGTTTTGTTGGCTCATAGCGGCGAAGAGAAGTAATGCGAAAAGGTTACGCGGAAGGCCAATAGTAGGCGGCTCGATTTGCTAATCTTTTCGCGGGTCTTAAATATGACATTGCTAAGTGGAGCTTGGCCTTTAAATATTCTTTTGGTTCTAGTTGTGTTTCCTTTGAGGACACCTTCAACTATTAAACATTTATCTATTCGCTTGAAATATACAAATTTAACAATCACACCAAGACTCGGTGCAGCAGAACTGGTCGAGTTCTTCTGACATGCAGCCTTGATGGCAGCACAAGTTGATCGCTATGGTCATCATAGCTAAGGTATCTAAAATCACTTTTAAAGTTTGTTTAATTATGAGTAGACTTACCGTTGGCAAAGCGGCACTTTTCGTGGGGGCAGTTTTGGTAGCAGTATGGACAGCGGTTTCCCAGCTCTTCGATAAGTTTGTTTTCGCACCAAGTATGCGAAAATTGACTTAAGTAGACCTTGTATCCATAGTGCAAGCCGGCCGTAAAAGTCAAAGCGACGATCGTCGCGATGACCCAGACTCTGAAGCTGGGAGGCTGACTGTAAATGAGAAGCATGCTGGGAGTCTGAAAGAAAGGAAGAAGAGATGGTAGACAAGAGGAACAGCTTATGAGAAGCGTCGTACAGGGTGAGGCTGACCGACTTTTTTCTGTTCCTTCTTATCAGTTTGTTGTCGAACAAGGAGACATACGTAAGAACTATACGATTGAATATTTCTAGTTGCAATTTTGCAAGTTTTGTGGAGTGTAACAGACATATATGACCTTTAAGAATTAAACCATTACAACAATTTTTTTTAGCGCTAAAGGAATAAAGGAAACAATTGCTTATAATACGCATGTAACCGTTTTTATACTGTAAGTTATAAATTTTATTAAAAACGTGTTTTTTTTAATTTTCGTTTAAACAATTTTATGTTTTAATTAAAATTTTAAAAATTAAAATTGAAATTAATTTGTCATTTTTGTTTGTTATTGATGCTGCATTTTTGATTTTATGGTTTTTCTTTGCGTCTCCATTTTTATCCGACCTCAGTTTCACCTGTAAAGATGCCATCAATCAACATTTTCGTTTTCCTTTTAGGTAAAAAGCGCTGACTGGCGGGTGTTGCGAAACCTTGCACCCTGCAAGAGCACATTTTCACACAAAACGTCGCCATTTTTCCCGGATTGCCCCAGCGTATAGCTTGTCCATGGCCCTCGCTAACCTCGCTGAGACGTTCTCTGTGGTTTCTTCTTTCGCTCAAGTCGCTTTAATTTGGGAAGCGATAAGAGCGATGTGAGGAGAGGAAAGCTAGGTTGTACTGTGACTCCTGGTCGGACGTAGACGAGCGACTTAGAGACGATTAGAAGAGCACAGAACACGCGGCCGCCATCGCCGCTCCTTTCGAGTCTTATTTCGAGCGATGGACGTGTTCGAGCGAAGGACGAGCGTCCCACCACGGTCGTGAGATGGGTGTAGCCGAAGAGGAGCGATCGTCTGGGTCAAAACAGCGCTTGGAACGTTCGCAGAGCGGCGATTAATGGAACATCTTTTGTAACGTTCCAACATCAGAATTCAAAACAGAATGAAGTCAGAAAATGGTTTGGGCTGGAGATGTTGTGACCACAGACGTGTGATGGTCTGACAAAAAGTGATCTGACCTGAGTTCATCTCTTTTGATCGAAACGTTCTTGCCAGCGACGTGAAAAAGGGACAGCGAGGCTACTTGAAAAACTCACAAGATAGAGTTATCAACATAAAACTTTAAAACGGTAAAACGATTTGGATCTTTACATTTAAGTTTGGTTACAATGACAAAATTTTTTAAATAATCATGTTTTCAGTTGTTAGGTTTTTAATTTTCGTATCAAAATCAAACAAAGTTTTGGTGTTAAAAATTTTGATTTTTTAAATGTAGTGTGATTTTGATTTTTAGCCAAAAAATTGATTTTTTTGCAATTAAATATTAAAATTCAATGCTATTTTTACGCTTAGAGACCATTTTCAACGTGATTTTTCAAAACGTTTTGTGTGTCTATTTGCTCTTCCTTCTGTGCTCGAATGCTACAACGCAATTAAAAACCCTTCTATTTACATATCACGACACCACTCGTGGGAGAAGTTTGGGAGGAACGGAGAGAGACAGCAGAGTCTGCCCAGCTCTTCCAGGTCGCACGCCGTCCGCTTGCCGCAGATCTTCCTCGCCGCCGACTCTATGTTGGCCCACGTCTCTGAAACGCAAATTTGATGCGTTAAATGTGAGACACATATGAATCACCTTCATTGCTGAGACTAGTGTATTCCTCACGGAAACACGGTTCTTTTTCTCCAGGCATTACGCAAAGCTTGTTAAGCGTGAGGACAAGGTGACTTCCAGGGGTCTCGTTGTTGTACACGATCTTCCGAGCAATGATCATGAAGAAGAGCGCCATGACGGTGTTCATCTCCATAAGGTAGGTTAAATCAGCTGAAAAGCAAAGAACATGATTAAACGGACAAAAAACTTTTGAATGCGGAACAGGAATTTTAGCTTGCGGGAGGTCGTGGCGCTGCTCTTATCAACAGTTCTAAAGCGCTGTCTGTCTGTAACGCTCCTCCGCTACGCTCTCTCCCCTCCCCCGGCGCCACACGCATAACCCGATCTTTTCGTCGCTTTCTATGATTTTTCTCTTCGCACTTTTTAATGGATAGTGTCGACATTTGAGGAACCTGAGTGGCAGTAATTTTCAGAAACTACTGCGGATTGCAAAGAGAATAATTCTAAATTCAGAAAAATTTAAAAGTAAAACACAAAAGTCATCCAAACATTCATGGTTTGAAATTGAAATACGCAACGTTTTAACTCAAATTATAGATCTTAAAATATGCGTTCGCACCGTAAAAGTTGTCAATTTTACAGAAAGGCGCAGCTGACGCTTGCGCGCTGTAACAGCCGACGACATTGGCAGACGCGACGAAATTGCTCTTTCTGATGATTCTGACTTTTGGGAACACGTGCGCATGAATTTTTCGAAAACATGTCTTTATGTCCGCGCTCTCACAACAAATTTGAATTTGATGTTTATGTGTTATATTTTTTGGCCAATGCAAATGTACTTAATTTTGTTTAAAAAGTGCTTTAATTTGTAATCATTTAAAAATTTTAAAATTTATTAAACAGTACTATTTATTTGTAAAACTTCTGCGTCCATCTCGCCGACAAATTGTTCTCCAAATTCTTAAAATTAAAGGCGCTTTTGACAACCATTTTTGGAAATGCTTATCTTTCTTAAGTGTCTAGAGGAAGCCACAACGGATTTGAAGCACTTATGTCACTTTCAATTATTTTGATAGCGCGAATACAGAAGCGCTTTAGTTACGCTTTGCATCCGTCTTCCCCGGCCTTTCTCTCATTTCGATTAAGCAAAAATAGTAAATATTATCAGAACACAAAATAAAACAGATCTTAAAATTACCATGCTTTTTAAGCTTGGAAAATTCAGCAAAACGACAAGCGCGCCATTAATATCTCGTCGACCTGACAACCCATTTCTACTCATCTCTTTGCATTCCCTTTGCCACCATTTCCCCTTTTCCTCTTTGGCTGACTTGTTAATCAATGCCAGTCATCTCCTAGGTAACAGGTGTAATTACGACCTTTCAAAACCTTTATGTAAACCCCTAGTGAACAGTAATTTTTTGGTTTCCAAACAAGCAACTTGCTTGGGCGTTTTTATTTGTTATGGTTGAAACATATCTCCTGCACTCAAAAAACAATAGAATCATACACAATCAAAATTACATCAAGAATACACAATATTCAAAGTGACGAACATCAAGGAAATGCATAGAATTATATATATACGCGGCGCACTGTGATCTCAAACATGGGGGGTGGAGAGAAGAAAAGACATACTAAGCAAAGATGTACCTGCCATGGTACCGTATACACGAATGAAATACACCAAATTTTAGGTTACTTAACAACAAATAATGTCGCACTTTCTGAGGGTGTCCAATCTCCAAAGACATACGCGAATAAGCGCTGGAGCGGCGAAGTTCTTGGGTCAAATCGTACTGGCCTAAATTGGTATCGGGTTACGGTAGACTAACTTGAAAGCACTTACGTCGACATAAACGTTTAGACGTAGATCTCAGGGTCTTAGGACTTTTACCCTTAGGACTGTGGACGAAGGGGGACCCAAGGCGCCCGCCAGAGGCGAACGGCTGAGGGGCGTCACAAAGACATCCTGAAAAAGAGAAAGTTGAGCAAAGGGCATTAGTGCCGAGACGGTTGAAGCTGAAACTGATGTCGACTGGGACGTCGAGCCTAATTTATAGCTTCAGGTTCTGGGCGGATCCTAAGCAGAATCACTCGACTGACAGTAATCTCCTGCAACGCCCAGTTTTGAGGTCAATGGGTGATGACGTTTAAAGGCATGCATCCGGAGGCTTGAAAGGCGAAGTATATGGGAATGATGAAATGAAAGAAACGGATGTACTTACGAGGAAAAGGTTTCGTGACGTCAATTAGTAAAGCAAAAACGTGTTTCAAAAATAAATTTGTCGAGTTCATATTGTGGTTTCAGTTGAAAAATTAATTTGACATTCAATTTTAAAAACTTTTAGTTGAAGATTTAAAGAAGTGGACGATGTTTAATATTTATGTCGTAACGTGTCATAAAAACCTTGAAGTAAAAAAGTTTGTTCCATGTCATTAAACCAAAATACCATCACTAAAATCTATGTATAAATTGACCAGGGCTGTGCGTATCGCAGTTATCGTTATCGCACCATTTTTCCCATAAAAATATTGCGATAAGATTATCGCGTTTTTCGCGATATCAATGCGATATTTGGATGTCTTAAATCAAACGATGATTTACGAATCCAAATAAATACTGCAATGAAAGTTTTTCGCGTCTCTAGCGAGTTTTTCGAGAGGTTCTCGCGTTAATTTTATGGAAATTTGTCGCGTGCTGCCAAGTAGGAATCCAAATAAATACTGTGATGAAAGTTTGAGCTGGAAGACTTTGAAATTACATAAACCGTTGCCACGACGTGTTGTTCAAGCATATTGAAAAAAAATAAGAAAGAACCAGAAGCTACGACGCGCAAGTTGGATGTGAAAACTCCGCGGATATCGTCTCGCAGATATCGCGTTATTGTATCACACATTTAAAATTATTGCGTTATCGCAGGTTAAATATCGCATATCGCCCTGTTCAGGACTCAAATTTTCAAATTTAATTTTTTTGAATTTTGGTAAAGCTCAAAATAGGTACACCATTATAATTTTAGCCATAGAACAACGTAGTAACATTGGTTTTGCATACTATTTCTAATGGTTTAAATACTATTAAATACTATACTATTTTTGCCAACATACTATTTCTAATGGTTTAAATCAAACCGCGTTTACGGATTTTAGGGTTTTCAAGCCCTATTCTACCCACCATAAACTTTGCATTCAACAAAGATATTTAGTAGTTTTTATATGCTCCTACGTCTACCTTTGCCAAATTTTAGTCGAATTCTTAGGAATTAGTTGTTTATAATTTGTAATTTGACTGTTTATAATTTTGAAATTTTAACTAAAATTATGCAATATGAGAGTGATGCTCTAAGATGCGTTTAAAGCTTAACTTTGACATCTACTTAATATTGAAAACCGGCTTTCTGCGTTCAATTCTTGGAACGGATTTGGCACGAACGACATGACTGTTTGACGCAGTCGGTAGCGGGCTGGGCTGTCAGTCCGTGGGTCACGGGTTCGATGCCTGGAGGTGGAGAAAAGATGGTTTTTCTTTTACGCGTGTATTTTTTTTTTTTTTTTTGAAAAACAACACGAGGCGAAAGGTCCAAAAGTTTCAAAACAATGCACAAAAAATGCGCCTAACAAAAATGAGTCTTAATGACAAAATGTTCTAGGCAAAAAAATGTTGCACAGTGGGAGCATCTAGCAGCGGCGAGGTCAGTACAATTTGGAAAAGTGCATGTGTGGCCGACTCCATCAAAACCGAAACAAAAGTTTGCGGGAGTAACAAAAAGAGCTGGTCTCTGGTCCAAATAACCGCATTTGAACCAGGGGTATTTGATCATTTCAGTATAACGCGGAGCCGTGAATTGAAAAACAGTAAGATTTAGAAGTTTACCGACATTTTGACGTTTTGCGACAATAAACTCCGGTTTTAGTCTTAACAGCAGTTCGTTCAACTGACGGAAGAATGCTTTGAATTGTCGATTGAAAAAAACATCTAAAGGTTGCAATTCTCCCGTCGTCTTTTTGGGAAAAACAACAAAATGAACTTTATCTTTAAATCCCTCCATTCCCTTTTTGTAACCATTCCAAGAATCCAAAAAAAGCGTGGAGTTTTCGCCGGCTTGAGAAACAAAATCTGACAAAAAGTTTTCGGTCAACGCGCTAGACATCATGCCAGAAACGCACTTGAGGAAGGTAAACCCTGCGAGCTGCTCGACAAAAATCCGCGGACGGTTTGGCTCGTTAAAACACACTAGCATGGGAATTTGAAGAGCGCCGGAAGCCGAAATAACGGGTTGGATAGTAAGGGAATGGGTCAATGCGTTTAGGCGCTGCGCTACAATTTCTACCTGCTTAACCCGTTTTCCAGACACAGTATTTTGCTTTTGTTGAGGCGAAAACAAGACCGCGTCAATTGGGCGTCTGAAAAAACGGTACTCCGCAGACGCGGCTAAGGCGACTACAGTAGTTAAGCTAGAAGCCTAAAACATAAAAGATTTTTGGAAAAAGCAAAGTGGCCGCAAACAATTGATGAAACTGCGTTTGAAGGCATCAAAAAGACGATAACCTTAGTGGAAACCGGCTTTCATCTCTCCAAAAAAATTTTTAGTTGTACATTAAATTTTAGTGCGTGAACACAAACAAAAAAATGAAAAACCTAAAGGCAAATTTTAGACTAAAAAACCATAAAAAAATTAACAATTAATAAGCCAAAAAATGTTGAAAAAAGGGCATTTTTGAATATACGTTTCAAAGGTTAGAGTCATACATATGCACCAGTGTGCAAAGGTTGGACCACCAATGACTCCAACCAAAAATTGTGGACTCACCTACCCCTCACCGGCCTAAAAACCATAAAAAAATTCTAAAAATGATTATAAAAGTGTATTAGACTCAGTAGAAACGTTCAAAACCAATTATGTTAAATTACAACTAGAAAGCTAAAGTCGAGTGGACGCACCTAGAGCGTAGTATCAATGCAATTAGCTCTATAAATCGCAAAAAATTCTTGTAGAAGGGACTCTAGATTGTCGGTATCTTTTCAAATTTACATTTGTCAATAACGCGATATAGCTTTTTTGAAAGCTTGTAAAAAGGACTGCTGGCCAAAAACGGCTAAACAACTAAAAATTTTTTCTAATTTTTTGGATTTTCACTAACTTTTTAGCAACTAAAACGTGTTGATGAATTTGCTTTACTCCATTCGTAATAAAATTTAATTTTGCTTCAGAATTTGCACAGAAATTCCGACCCCTTGCGTCTAGAATGCCAAAGTCATTGGAAAAAAAGTGTTGATATTTTAGAATTTTAAATCTTTTAAAATGTTGTTTTTGGCTGGTTTTTTGGCTTCTAGTTCCATATATTATTCAATTAGCACAATTATTTAAAGAAACATTTTTAACAGCTAAAACAAACTTTCAAAAAGTTTGTTTTGGAAGGGATTGAACCCGCACCAACAGTTTCCAGGCAGGACTCTTACTTTGTTTGCTATTCAAACTAATCGCGACAACGCAACAATGTCGTATATGTTCTCGCTTTCTTGAATTTCAAAACATTTTGCATTAGTTGTTTCTAGATAATTTCTCGGTCGGAATCAAGAATCAATGGAGGATCCATAGAAAATAACCATAACTATTTTTAAACAGTTTTATTTGGTTTAATTACGCTTTTTACAAATTTTGCAAGTTCACAGTGGATGACAACCTACCCCTCCTCACAAACAAAAGTGCATGCCCATTCCTACTCTAATTACCCATTGTTTTTGCGGTTTTTAAAGCTATTTGATTTTTTAAATTACAATAGAAACGCTCTCGTGCGTCACTCTGCGCAAGGTTAGTTTCTAAAATTTTGATAAGACAATTTGATAAGACGCTTATTGCTTGGACGCATGTTGCATTTTATCGTCGCCGAAAGACGACGAGTAGAGGATTCCTGGACGGAAGCGCGCCGGGAGCCCGAGGACAAGGGTATAAAAGCCCGGAACCCAGCCCTCTCGGGGGAGTTGAGTGGTAGTCGTCGCGATCGACCCCCAGCTCCCGGACCTAAGAGGCTCGGAGAGATCGAAGGGAAGACACCGACGACCCATCACCAGACCAGCGGCGAGCCCAAGGCACGGAGAAGGAAGGACGCAGCGGCGAGCCTAAGGTAGAGATCCTTGGCGAACCTCGAAGGAAGCGAAGGAGGGAGACCGCGCTGGCCACTGATCGCCGCGCACCTTCGAAGAGGAAACCATCGCCGCCGGCTGCGGAAGTGATCATCCACCGCGAGGAGCGAACGTCTTCGCCGTCGACGTCGCCGTCGCGCCGTCGCCATCGAGGGAGAGCGGAGAGGAGTCATCCCGTTCGACGCGCACCTCGCGATCGCCGTCGCCGACATCAAAGTCGGAGTGAGAGGCTTCTTTTGTATTCTGTTTATGTGAATACATAAAGTGTTGATTACTAAACTGAACAACCAAAAGACCCGCGTGGCACTTAGAGCTAGTAATAACACCGTGCAGGTAGAGGGGAGAGAGACTCGAAAATACCCCTCAAGCCCTCAAGCATATGGTGCATCGGACCCAACGATTTGGACCCCGAAAGTGAATCGAATCCTAAGGACGAGCAAAGGAAGCGACCTGGGAAGGCTGATCGGAAACGCAAAGGCTAGGATAACGAAACGAATCAATGCTCTGAAGAAAGAGCTGGATGAGTCGCACGTGATTCGACAAAACCCTTTGGAGATCCCAGTTACGGTCCAAGAAGCTCAGGAATTCGTACACAAAACCTCAGCAATTGTGAACAGTCGGATCGCCGGCATCAAAGGACAGATCGACAACCTCAAGGAAGCGGAAGAGATCATATACGAGATCTACGACGCACTCGAAGCCGCGGAACAAGGCAATGAGAAAGAAGGAGTCGACGATTACGTCCGACAAGCGCGTATCATGACGGACAACGCGGAGGAGGCAGTCGATCAACTCAAAATCCGCAAAGGAGAGTTAGACGACCAACGATAGCTATCCTAACAGCGAACCAGCAAAACGTGACGCAAAGGCGACCTGTAAGCGGGAACCACCAAACGCAACAAGGAACTCAGCCATCAGTCACTACTAGCTGGAACACCGCAACGACGACGACAGCAATCTACACTTCGGCGACGCCCAGTTTAGCAGGAAACGTTATGCTGGGCAACACGATGTTATGGAACAGCCCGGCAACCAGCGCTCCCATGACAAGCACAGGATACAATGTACTCCAGGGCTTCCCTTCAATTCCGAAAACCGAACCATTTATGGGAAGCTACGGACAGGGAAGCCAAAATCTGATACCCACGATAAGCCAAACTACTCCTCAAGAAGGACACTATGCTCTTTCGCCACTACCACCCATTCCACTTCCAAAGCTTCGAAACCACTCGGATTTTGGATCGTGGCACCCACGTTTCATCAGTCAAATACATCTACGACCCATCCCGGACGATCAAAAGATGTACCACTTGATTGAAAGCATGGAAGGGGAGGCGAGACAGTTTATCAAAAAGTTCTACCCATCTGGAATGCTACCAAGATGCCCTAAAGGCCACGATCACTAAGTTCGGAAACACGGAAATCATCGTGAACAAACTCATCGATCGCCTCAGCAATGCGGAACTTAAAGGACATCGAATGCAGGACAGAAGGAGCCTGTTGGACGAGATTACAACCGTGATAGGACAACTGAAGAACTACGGAGCCAGCGTGGATTCAATATGGGACATCAACAAAGTGCTGAAAAAGTTTCCAGCTCAGTTGCAGTCAATGACCTTAGAACGACGTAAGAGCTCGTGGTCAATGCAGGACATGCTGGCAACTATGGACGAAATTCTGACCAAGGAAGAAGTCACACAGGAATTAATCCAGGAGAACCCAACAAGGAGACAGCAGAGATGCCGAGGAACAAACGGAATCAACAGAACCAGTTTGAGAGACACCAGCAACCTCAGGAGCTCTCCAAAATATCATGCCTCTTCTGCCAAAGCGAAGATCACAGAAGCAAAGACTGCTCATCAGTGACTTCAGTGAAGGCTAGAACGCAGATACTGGAAAAAACAGGTCGCTGTCTCAACTGCTTCAGTAGAAACCACACAACAAGTGATTGCCACTCCAAGGGATGTTTCCGCTGCAACTTGAAACACAACTCCTCGCTATGCCCAGCGAAACAAAACCCGAAACCCCCAACTCCGAATTTCGGAAAAAAGGAAAACAAGTTCACGGGAACGACGGCAGCAGCCTCGGAAGAATCTGACAAAAAGGACGATGAAGGACAAGTCTACCTTCTGACTGGCCAAGCTAGAGTCAAAGATGCGCTTAGCAAACAGTCATGGGAGGTAACCATAGCAGTGGACACCATGTCCAGCCTATCCTACATCGACAGCACTCTCGCCGAACAGCTACATCTCGGAAATGGAACCAAACAAACGAGAAAGCTAAAGACCTTTGGAGACGACGAGGGTACGAACTGCGAATTCCACAAAGTCGACGTGGAACTAATCGATAGCCTAGGAAAAAGCCACAAGATCCAGAATGCGAAATGATAAGCTGGTAGGCAAAGTTCCGAGTGTCCAGCTGTCCACGAAAGACCGTAAGTGGATGAAAAAGAGACAGCTCCCTCTTCCACAAGGACCAACAGAAGCTAGCTGCAAGCCACTTCTACTCATGGGCTGCAAGGAATTGTCAACGATTCTTTTGGAAAAGCAGATCAAGAAGCTCCCGTCAGGACTGGTGCTCATGCCGACTGTTTTTGGCCCAATGATCTGCGGGTAAAAAGGCAACCAAGGGGAGATGCGCAGAAACGAACAGCCGGACATCTCACAATCTCACAGGTGGCAGCACCCATCATAGTGAGCGCAGATGGACGCAAACGCTTGGATGAAGATTCCTTGACCCAACACCAGTTGCTGGAAGCGATGAAGGATTGGGACGATGACGAGTTTCTCGGACCCACAAAGACCGAACAGGCGCTTGTCGATCAGCAAGTAATTCAAGCCTTTCAAGAAAATGTGCGGATCCGTAAAGGTCGATTGGAAGTCCCACTGATCTTTAACGAAGACTGTGCAAGACAACCTGGCAATGGTGATGAAAAGACTGGAGAGCCTCAAGAAGAAGCTCAAGAAGGATCCAAAAGCGTACAAAGCGTACGCTCTCTACGTGAAAGCACTGCAGGAATGGATCGACAAAGGGATCATCGAAGTAGTGGACCACTCCCAAAAACCGTTTCCAAGATGCAGACGGATTTCGAGCTTGGCCTTCTCAAACTTAGCAACGCCACCAAGGCCCTGACCGAGGCATTCACGCTAGGAACCAAGGCATCCGCCGAATTCGAGAAGTTCTGCAAGACGCCCGAGGGAATGCTGAAGAAACATTTTGGCCGAAAAGTGCGTAACGCGGCGACGTTCGCCCACAGGACCGTTGAGGATACCTTCAAGGAATTCAAGGAGACCTATCGGAAGATCCCGAAGAGATGTGGACCAAGAACGTGAGTTCAAGGAATATCTTAAGTCGCCGACGACACAGCCTCGGACTAAGGACACCCTCTCAGCAATGGCCCTGAATGCGATTCGCTCATGTGAGAGGATCAAGACAGACATTCGCCAATGGCAAGATGCTCTGGGGGAGAATCTCACCGTTTCTATTTCTCGGGAGAACCAGCGGACCGTTTCTGTGGCCGGGAGTATCGTCGCCGAAAGACGATAGAGGATTCCTGGACGGAAGCGCGCCGGGAGCCCGAGGACAAGGGTATAAAAGCCCGGAACCCAGCCCTCTCGGGGGAGTTGAGTGGTAGTCGTCGCGATCGACCCCCAGCTCCCGGACCTAAGAGGCTCGGAGAGATCGAAGGGAAGACACCGACGACCCATCACCAGACGAGACCCAGCGGCGAGCCCAAGGCACGGAGGAAGGAAGGACCAGCGGCGAGCCTAAGGTAGAGATCCTTGGCGAACCTCGAAGGAAGCGAAGGAGGGAGACCGCGCTGGCCACTGATCGCCGCGCACCTTCGAAGAGGAAACCATCGCCGCCGGCTGCGGAAGTGATCATCCACCGCGAGGAGCGAACGTCTTCGCCGTCGACGTCGCCGTCGCCATCGAGGGAGAGCGGAGAGGAGTCATCCCGTTCGACGCGCACCTCGCGATCGCCGTCGCCGACATCAAAAGTCGGAGTGAGAGGTTCTTTTGTATTTGTTTATGTGAATACATAAAGTGTTGATTACTAAACTGAACAACCAAAAGACGCACTTAGAGCTAGTAATCATCAGGGAACACCGTGCAGGTAGAGGGGAGAGAGACTCGAAAATACCCCTCAAGCATACATTTGGCAGATCTATTGCAAACCGGTGCAAAAAGTTGTGAACTGAATTGACGCATAGCCAACTTTATTAACCCGATTTTTATTAATTGTGTGTTGTACTGGTTAGTATGCCGGACATACGTACTGAAGGCCAAAAGTTCAATTCCTGTGGGCGTCGTTTTTTTGTCGGCAGTTTCTGATCACCCGAAAATTTTGGTTTACAGGCACACAGCTCTTCGTTTTATATTGTAAGATAGAAATGGAAAGGACAAGGTTTTTGAAAAGTAACATGCTTTATTAAGCAGAATCAAACATCATTTAAAAAATTAAACATCAAAGAAGAGGTAGTCATGGGACTCCCAGAAAGGGCACCTGCGCTCGACGGTGGGGCAAATAATTCCGCGAAGAATCTCTTCGTGACAGGTTCCACGGGAGCAACAAATTTGCTTCGCCTTCCGGAGAGGATTCACTAAATGAAAGTTGTCAAAGGGTTGTCCAAAAAGTTCTAAATCATACTTGCGAACATAGACGCGAGGCATTCTGGTTTCATAGGACAGGAACGTCTGTACATAACCTGGATCTCGTGATTATTACAGATCCGATCAAAACCAGTAGCGAAGCTAATGAAGAAAACAAAGAGAACGGCGGCGGCAATCTTCATTCTGGACACTAGAGAGAGTGAGAGAACACCGAAGGCGACTGGAGGTTGATCGGGTTGGAGGGGGCTGTGGACCAAGGGGCGGCGGCGGTAATCTATCACTGAGGAATGGCGGCTGCGAAAAGAACGCTGGTGTTGCACATAATTTACGACATTCTGGCAAAACTTACACAAAGAGAGGTTAAAATGAGGGCGACCGTCGTGTTGTGTCTTAATTTCTCAATTTCAAACAAAAAAATTCCAGTTTTTTTAAATTAAAAACCATAAATATTTGCAAATTTCTTTTTGCTTTGACGTTCTCTCATATGATCAGCAACTCGTTACAACGTGCGGGTCTGAAACTTTTGACTAATTTTTTTGCCCTTTTTGTTTTCGAGCAAACCTACGGGTGAACGAACAGTTGGTCGCCGCCGCTGAAGGTTTAAGAGGCATCAATCAACTCGTCGGTTTATTGGCGCTGCTTCTTTTCCTGATGAAACAAAATTTTTGGAAACCACTAACAAACAAAAATCTATTTCGAATCTGGCACTTGAAACACACAATTACAGAAATTTTTTCAATGTGTTATTTCTCTTGAATGCTGAGAATTTGGTTAATTAAATAAACAAATTCTGAACGCTACAAATCGGCTGATAGCTTAAATGTAAGTTGGCAGATAACTTGAATTAGTTCGCATTATTTTTAATTATTTGTATCTTATAGGATTTTTACTCATTTTTCTTTATTTGGCAAGAACCTTCTTCTGCTCATTATGCTACGTGGTTCCAGCAAGTTTAACTGAAGCTCAGAAAACGTCCTAAATCTAAGCACGTTAATGACAAGTTTATGCTTTTATTTAACCTAACCTAGTTTTTACCCATAGTTAACTCTCGTATGACTAAAGCTTCCAGCTTGTCCAAATTTTGTTAATTTTTTTTCTGTTTGCACAGTGTGCAAACCAACTAAAGAGGGGTCAAAAAATTTAGTAGACCTTTTATTTTTTGCTGCTTTTAAACCTTGTTCGTTCAGTATTGCAATGACCTTGTGGAAACAGTCCCATTCAAACTATTTTAATTTGTAAAGTGTTTTTTGATACTCCAAACTTTCACCTATTAAACACTCTCTTCAACATTTGAATTTCCATTTTTTTTCCTTGTCTTTTCATGTGTCTTTAAGACCATTTATTCGACTTGAACCCCTTAAGATCCTTTTCGTGCTTATTTTATTAGTCTCCCTTAAATTATTAGGATTAAACTTAATAAGACATATAACAGAGCTAAGAGTCACTGAGGATCACATTGAGTTTTAGTGAAAGAGGTTTGAAATAAAGAGGATTCTACAGGAAGGTGAAACAAGAACTGGAGCAAATAAATAGGTGCGAAGAATGAGACCACTGTTCGGGAAGGGAACTGACGCTAAGCTCGGCGAAGCGCTGCTGGAGCTTAAGGAGAATCCTAGACCTGGAGCATAGCGGCGACGCGGAATGGGAAGAAGCTCGAGATGGCGGACAGGAAGCTGTAAGAAGTGGTGGGGTGCTGAGAGTGCTGTTGGTTGGGAGACAGAGAGAAGTGCGAAGAAAAGATGACGAAGCGTTGGACGAGAGCGATGCGACGGCGGTAGGTGACCCAGCCGTTTTAGAAGCCCATCTTGTCCAGACTGCAGTCTCGGCAAAACTCGGGCTTCTTGGGTTTACTCCCCTCAACCGGGTCGCATAGAAAGAAGCGAATGATATCCGCTCCGCACACGGACATGCCGCAGCAGAGCGACCAAATCGCGTCCTCTCTGCGGATCAGCTCCTTGTCGCCTCAAACGTAAAATTTAGAACTGAACTCAACACTATGATCTTACCGAGAAAAGGGGCTTTTGCGGGAATGGTTCCAGGAAGACAGAGATTCGGGGACTTAGCGATTGCCGAATGAATGGCTGGGTCGCAGACTCTGTGCTTCTTGAGGCACAATTTGTCCGCTTCGATTGGGAGAAGGAGAGCCAAGACGGCGATGAAGACGATCGAGCTCTGGAAAACCATCTTGCCAAGACGAGCTAATCTTAAGGACAGTGCAGGCGTGGAGTTCGAAGAATCCTCCAGAAGCCGGATGGCCAGTGAAGGTCCACCGCGTTTTGTTGTTCTTTTATATCACCTGGGGGCGGGAACGATAGGAGGAGCTAGTAACTGAAGAAACGAACGTTGCGCGGCGCACCTCCTCCTTAATCTAGTAATTAAGTAGCAACATAGCCTTGTTATTGTTATGTGAACTCGATCCGCCCATAGGTACGCAAGCCTAATTGCGGGGAAATCTGAAGCGGCTAAGAAAGGGAGAAGCGAGGGTTTTTGGAGGGTACAAGAAATACACGAGAGCTGGAAAGGCATGTGCAAGCTGGAAAGGCCACCCGAAATGAAAAGAATTGGTCTAATATCGCATCTTTCTTAGTTGCCTGGCAAAGCAGAATTTTAGCTACATAAAGAACTCAAAATAACAAGCAAAATAAGCATAAAAGTTTTTTAAATTTTTGTTAGCGTCAAAAGCAGGTTCTTGTGTCAGAAACGTTCTAAAACTCTTGGGTCAACGCCCACTGAAACCGCAAATTGTTCAATGATATCAATCAGCTTCTGGGCAAAAATTTGCAGAGTCAGCAATTTCAATTTGAAGCTTGTACGACGATCGTCTCAACCTTGCCACTCGCTCCCACCTTATCAGCAAAGACTATTTGCGCCGTTATTTTTCTGGGGTCGATCGCTTATCATTTAGTCCGTGTTGCCATGAGCAGCGCAAGTACATCACGCCACCCTGGACACGGAGAAATTAGGTCCATATGCTTCGTGACAGGCCTTGCAAACATAAAAAGGACGCAAATTATATGTTGCGAAACAAAAAGGGCGTTACATATATGTTGCGTGTTGCAGAAGTGACAACTGCTGAGACAACCTAAGATAAGAACTGAATTTTGAATTCGATCTCAAACAGAAACATAAAAAAGTTATTGTCATGTTGAGCAAATTCAAGTATATTACGCATTTACTTTGGAGATGCTTTACAAAATTACAAAAGTGATTGAGAGTTTATCTGAGTCTGTTTGCAGCACTCTTAGCAAAAACTGCGTTGACGTCTTTCATCCCAGCCATCAGCAAAATGAATTTTTCTATTTTGTGTTCTAATATCTGTTCATTGTTTTCTAAAGGCGATTTCTGCTTCGTTATCCTAATCTTTATCCCTCTTTTCTGAAAATTTTTGCAAAAACGTGATATAATGGTGAGTGCCCCGGATCTAGAGTAGACACTGTTAAGGCTCCACTTGGTCAAATAGAAATGTCAGTTTTTTACAATACGACCTTCAACTGATATTGAGTTCACAGATTTACGCTTTTTCGGAGATCAAGAACACCATCAAGTTGTCACCTTTAGCCATAAGAATTTGTTTGACGTTTCACAAGTGCATTACAAATTAAGAATCGTATAGCAAAGACTGGTTAAACAAATCAAAAAAACCCTTTTTTCTATGTCAAACATGACGCTCGAAATGTGAAATGTGAATATGTAAACATGCTACGAATAGTTTTATTGAAAAAGATTGTGATTTGTCAAAAGTTTGTTTGTTTATTGATATATTTTAGGGAGTTCTTTTAAATTAAAGTATGTAACATTTTGTAATTTTTAGATGCTTTACAAAATTTACAAAAATGTCAAAAAATTTATTCACCTGTCTGTTTACGGCAAGCTTAGCAAAAAACGCGTTGACGTCTTTTGTCCTGGCCATCAGCAAAATGAATTTTTCTATTTTGTGTTCTAATATCTGTTCTTCGTTTTCTAAAGGCGATTACTGCTTTGTTAACCTTTTCTTTATCCCTCTTTTCTGAGAATTTCTGCTGAAAAGCGCATTTTTTGATATAATGTGAGTGCCTCGGATCTAGAGTAACACTTTGATGCTCCATTTGGTCGAATAAAAATGTCAATTTTTACAATACGATCTTCAACTAATATCCAAGTTGTTTTTCTAGTTTGACATTTTACGAAAAGGATCATCCATTAGAAATTGTATTGCGAAGATTGAATGAACACATCGAAAAATCACTTTTTTCTTTGTTGATGTCAAACATGACGCTCGAAATGTGAATATGTAAACATGGCTTAAATGATAATAGAGTTTAAAAAATTTAAAAAAAGATAACATACCTGACAAAGAGCACACAAAGTGGGTCATGCCAATTAGACTTAATTTAACATTTTATGTTTTATTTTTAAATTAAATTTTAAAATTTTGAGTTTTTAAGCGGCCTGAGCATATTTCCTTCCTTTTGTCAAAAGTTTATTTTCGTTTTTTTTATTGTTTTATATTAAATAAATTACTAGAAATGGAATATGTGATGTGACGTTTAATTTTCAAATACGTTACAAAATTTAAAAAGAAAATTTATTCACCTATCTGTTTGCGGCACACTAAGCGCAGATTCACGCATTTTCGGAGATCAAGAACACCATCACGTTGTCATCCTTTGCCATAAGGATTTGTTTGACGTTTTACGAGTAGATTATCCATTCCATTAGAAATCGTCTTGCAAAAACTGATTAAGCACATCGGAAAATCACTTTTTTTCTTTGTTGATGTCAAACATGACGCTCGAAATGTGAATTTGTAAATATGGTTTAAATGGTAAACAAAAACGTTAGTTTTTCAGAATCTAAAAATACATGAAAATCACATGACTCACCAAAAAAACTACACGAAGTATCTCACGCCGATTAGAATCACAAAGACAAAGCTATTAGAATGGTGTAAAGTCTAAAAATACTTTTTTGGTTTAATCAAGTCTTGGATTGACGAAAAAAAACAAGCGATCGAAGAGAATTTGAGCCGATATACTTGAAAAAACAATCTAGCACGCATCCACTACCAACACAATCCTCAAAATGTAAGCTGTGTGGTGTTAGATGCAAAATTCAAAAAGACATTTGATGTTTTGAATTACGTATTTGGCGGTAACGTTTGGGGGTTTTGTTACATTTCCATGGGTCTCTCAGAATAAATTTGTTAGTGTCTTTTTCTTAGTCAAACCACGTGCTTATTAACCAATTTTTTTGTCTTTTTTCGGTGTATAATTTTGTTTTTAGGTGTGTAGGTGTTAATGCTTCTTCAATTTTTGGATTAGTTTGTTTGGAATTCATTTTAATAGCTTTTTATTGTTTCTTTTTGTGGTTAACACATTTCTTTAGTTTATATTTTTAATGATTTGTTTTTTACTTCATCTGTTTACCCCAATGGAAGCGTTTTTTCTACAAAATTTATTTAAATGGGTTAAATAACTAAACTAAAAGTAAACTGAGCCTAAAAATTAGGCGCGGAGAGTGTGGCAGGGGACGCAGAGGCGTTCGGCGAGGTGGGTTTGATTGCACGGCTGGGTGCAACATTCGAAGCGGGACATGGCGCGGATGTTGGCATGTCCTGAAAAAGACGGAAATTAAAATTTTTTTTGCTTTTTTAAATTTGCTTTTTTTTGGTCAGTTAAATGGCAGTTCTAGAAATTTAAAAGTAAAATTTTCTGCTTAAAATGTCAAAAAGGAAAACATCACAATATACATCAAAATGCGTAATTGAACGAATTTACCCAGGTATGGAGGCTCCGGGATGCAATACATGCCGTTGCCATCCTTATGGTGCATCTTTTCACAGAGGGCTGCCTCCATCCGCTGCAGGTCCTTGTCGTGACAGATCGGGCGAAGGGTGAGGACGACCTTCGAGGTCGCGATGGAAGCAAAGACTAGGATTGCGGCGAAAACGAGCACACGAGGAAGAATCATGACGTTGGAGGACGGAAACTCAAGTTACCTGAAGTCAGTGCTACATAAGTCTTAGCTCAAGGAGTTGAAGTGACAACGACATTTCTCAAAGCGCCGAAAACGAAAAATGAGGTTAGATGAGAGCAAAAGTGGGAGGGTTCTATGAACTCCTCGGAACCGCACAAAGCACGCGGCGCTTTCTTCAAAAACCAATTACACAGTTTAAAGCGCGTCAAGATGATGGGTGGGCTTGTGTTGCGAGCGGGAAATGTGTGCGAGCGGGAACTCATCACTTCCTCAAAGACATCTGCTGCAGAAAATTGACAGAAAAAACTATATAGCTGAGGGTGCCAGAGCGAACTATGAAGTAAAAATTTCAAAATTATGGCTTGCAAAAAAGTGCATTGCAAAAGCAGCGACAACACAGAATAAGAAATTCTGTTTAGCGGCACCTTTGTATTAAATTAAAATTTGCGATGAGAGCATTTTTGTATTTATTTGATCGGTTCAATTTGTGTGGTTTGTGTTAATGAGAATGAAGCTAGCGGTCAAAAAGAGACCATCAGGTGGCAAACAAATACTGTAAATTTATGCTCTTATTAAAATTATAACAGTAATCAAGTCGATCAAAAATAAAAAATGACATAATTACACATTTCTTGTAATAATTGAAATTTTTAGTTTAAAGACTATTTAAAGGCTTGATTCACTTTGTAAAGATTACTGTACAAAAAGTTTCGTTATGCTCTAATTTCTGACCCTTTGCATAAACCGATAAGCCATTTTTCTGTACAGATCATGTTGCATCTCAGAGCTTCTTTATGTCATCCATCAATCATTCATCAAAAGTTTAGCCCACTCAGTCTTTTGACATTTGACTCCTGTCGTTGTTTGAACGCAAAAGCGGCAGTAGAACAACTGGACACATGCCAATGGGCATCATTCACGAGCGCATCTGCCACCGCATATGTCACTTGATTGATGTAAAGCTCTGAGAGAACGGAGAAAATTCCATAAATATTGGTTAAGTAAGAAACGAAGCGATTAAGAACAGTTGCCGACCGCGTTTTCACAATTGAACACCAGCTGGAGTTTAAGGGAACATTTGGGAGTAGCAGTAAACAATCAAGCAAGTTAGCGCTATGTTGCAGAAGAAAACAAATGCAACCTAGTGGCGACAAGTAAGATGGATATATTTTGTGGAAAGTAGTCTTCTATACATTTAAAAAAGCAACAAAAACAAACAAAGTTGAAAAAAATTAAAACATGAAGCTCATGACATCTAAAAAGCGTTAATTGTTCAAAATTCTTTTCTTTAATTTTGAGAAATTTTTTGCGCTTTTTAAAGTTGAATTTTAATCAGGGCTTACAAAAAAGGTTCAACAATTGTTATGCAGAAATCTAGATAAAATATAATGGATTAAAATTTGGCGTAAGGCGAGGGAGACTTTGTTGTTTTACTGATTTACTCACAAGGGAACATTCCCAAGTGTGAAATTCAAATCGAGCTGAAAATTGGTGAGCAGAGATCTCGACGCGCTGATTCCGGAAAAAATAGGTCTTACCTGCGAATGCGAGGTCTAAAGTGCCTAAAAGTGCATGTTTAATACGGGAAAACCGACCGCTTAGCAGCCGTTCACCAGGTTCAAATGGCTCCTGTCTGGTCCTGCAAAATGCGTCTCGTCTGCAGTTCAGACGCGGAGACGTCATTTCGGCTGTTGTTTTGTGCCAGGCCAAGAGGTTTGAGCATCTACGCCAGGTTTTTCCTACCGCAACAACGGATTCGGGCTTTAGGCGGCAGAGAAGCTCTGTTTAGTCGTCGATGAAACGCCTTCAGCTGTCGGTTGAAGAAGACATCGAGAGTTGGAGTTGTCCGGTGTCCGGTCGTCCTTGGCGGAATGGTCAGAAAGTCGATCTTCTCCGGCCCACCAAATTCTTCTTGGGCCTTTTTGTACCCGGGCCAGGAGTCTACAAGCAGGATCGCTTCGCTTCCTTCATTCGGCTTAAAAACTTCCTCGATCCATGTCTTCGTGGTCATAAGCCCGCTCTTGGAGTGTTCGCAGCGCAGATGAGTAAACTCTTGGAGTTCTCGGTAGAAGCATTGCGGGGCTTTCCATTCTTGGAAGCAGACAAACAGGGGCAGTTGGAGTTGTCCGGCAGAGCTGATCACGGGTTGGAGGGTTAGGCGTGTGTGTGAGCGCGTTTTTCCGCTGCACTACGACTTCCACTTTCTTGACTCCTTTGGTCGCGAGCGTCCGTCCTGCGCGAAGTTCAAGCTGGAGTCCCGTTTGATCGGAATTGTAGACTCTTCGAACGAACTGCAGAAGAGACGCATTTCGCAGGACCAGACAGAGGCCATTTCAGTCTCAGGCCGGAGCCATTTGAACCTGGTGAACGGCTGCTCTGCTAAGCGGTCGGTTTTCCCGTATTAGACATGCACTTTTAGGCACTTTTAGACGTCGCATTCGCAGGTAGACCTATTTAGCGCGTCGAGATCTATCTACTCACCAATTTTCAGCTCGATTTGAATTTCACACTTGGGAATGTTCCCTTGTCAGTCTTAGTACATTTTACATTTCTAGAACATCAAGCATGAGATTGAATAAACATCATAATGGTCCGTTTCTTTGTATGAGGCCTTCCTGTCAATTTTTGTTGTTTTGACAATGGGCTGATTTTGATTTCTTCCTTGTGCTCACACACCAATAACTCAAACTTACGGAAAGGTCCAATTCTACAGCAATAGAACTCCGTAAAATCGCAAAGAGTTTTAAAACCGACTAAAACATTCAAATTGAGACTGGTTTCACACGTAACCCACCTCCGTACTTTTCTCATCTTAGATAATAACCTGTATTCTTGCAGAGGCTGTTCTCAAAAGTTGTCAGCGTGGTATTGTCACACAACGTCGGCTGAGGGAAAGCAAACCCAGCTAGCAGACAAGCCAACAGCGTTACAACCCTACATGGCATTGGATGACAGGATGAGTGCTGATCACTGCTTGAATGGTACGTTCGTTTTAGCGTTCAAAACACATCACTATTGTGACCCAGACAAAGGAATTTGATAAAAAGATCACAGTTCCTTACTCTTCACTTCAAGGAAAAAAAAAATAGACACTGTTTTACATTAAACAGCAATTTGAAAAAAATACGGTTTACCTTTATATTCGCTATGGTATTGCAAACAATAATTACTGTAATCTTCTGGCGGTATTATGCGCAGATGTTTTGCTAATTTTAAGCGCATAAAGGAGAGATTCTTAACAAATTTTCTTGAACACCTTTTTTTCCGTAAACAATCTGTTAGGTAGCATTTTTCAATAATCTAACACTGTTTTTTGTGAAAAATTACACTTTTTGCAAATGGAAGCTTAATCAAGTTTTAAAATTAAAAAAAATTTGTATTTTTATTTAATGGAGGAAAACTGGATAACCACGTTTGAATTTTATAATAATTTTTAAAGCTAAAGGTTATTTTCATGACGTTGAATTTTCGAAGCGTGTTTTGCTGGTAATTTTAAATTTTTAAAGTAAAATTTTTTTTACTGTTTGACTGCAATGAACAGGTCTTTAAAACGTTGTCAATATTTAAAGCCACTGTAACGTTTAAGCCATTTATTTTGCCTTTACCACTAATTACCACCGATTATGTAAAAAAAAAAATTTTATTTTCTGTTTTTAACACAAGTTTTTTAGATTGTAAATTACAATTGGTGACTCATTAAAACAAAACATTTGCTCAATAATGTGTTCATAAATTAGAGTTTTTTGATTTTCTTTTTTTGACTTAACATCTGTCGCAGGCCATCTGGGCAAGGATCGTGATTGAGCAGCTCGAACGATTGCAGCACCACTCGTGCAGGAATTCGTAAGTTGAGTTGTAGTCGCCTTAAAGGTCACTGAAAGTTAGATTTTTTGAAACCGACTAACCTAAGAAGGGTACGTCCTTGTCACAAAGCCGTTCCTCCCAGATGAGCGCTCCAAATTCACAAATATGGTCACTCAGCTCGTGCAGGAGTTGTGGAGAGCACACATGCTCGTGATGATGCTTTTTATGACCCAGTTTTGAATGCTTAGCTAGGGAGTAGACGGCTAAGGCTAGAAGGAGAAGAGTGGGGAGAGCGCGCGGAAGCATAACGTCTTGTTTTGACGGTGGTTTTGTGGCCTTATCCCTTTTATAAGCCTTTTTTGACGACTTCAAGTGGGAGGAGAGACGGTACAATTCGTTTTGTTTTTTTGTATTAAAAGGCATAATGGATTGGGGTTTTGGTTATCTGGTTCCGAAACAAACTGTTCAACATGACAAACGTGCTTTGGTTAGTTAAAACAGATACAGAAATCAAAAGGTCATTCTAAGAATCTAGCAGCTTAATGAGACTCTTTCCAAAAAATTTACCTAGTTAAAGTGTAATTAACGTCGATCTGTTTTTGTATACGTGAAACTGACCAATTTCTCGCTGCGGTCAATGCGACAACGTAAACGGATTTGTTTTGTCGTACAGCTAGGTCACCGCGCCCTTTCCTTATCAGATAAAGTCGCTATAAGAGTTTGATATGAAGTGGTTACCTGAAGCACAAATCCGCAGAATTAAATTGTGCCTATAACACAATCAATTTTTTGAACCAACCAAAATTAGATCTAATTAATTGAAATTACTGTATTACTGTGGTTTTTAAAAATCAAATTTTTGAACTTACATTGCACATTAATAAAATAAAAACGTTTAACGCAGAAAATCACATAAATAACAATACATTAGCGGAAAACCTTAAGAATTCAATTTTTTAAATTGCGGTAAATTAAAACTACTTAAACAAAAATTTTTTTAAAGACAAACTTGTCACAAAATTGTAGCCGATCCTTTTTTATTTTTTAATTGTTCACGTTGAATATCCAACAAATTAAAATTTTAATGTTTAACGCAAAAATGGCGCGTAAAAAACAAAACAAATTCAGAAATTAAGGATGTCTGGGAATTTGAACACCTGCCGTTCAATTCCCTTTTCATAGCGCTACCGTATGTCTACCAAAGCAACTGGTAACAAATGTTATGAGTGTGCAACACTATGCGATAGTAAGGTGCTAATTTCAGAAGACTTGCGCATTTGCCGAAACTGCTTTTGAGATTTGATACACTCCCAATAGTCTTACCTTTTTGCCAAATTGCAATTAAACCAGGGCGGGATACTTAACGTGGTCCTTTCTTTAGATCATTGTTTTAACGCGGAAATTGATCGCAATTTTCGGTTATATCGGTTTTAAAGTGTTCTTTGTGATTTCTAATGGATAATGGCACATTAGCAGCTGGATGGCTCTTGAGCCTTATTCTAATGATCAATTCCTTTGAAAGCACAGTTACTTTGTCTGTGTGTCCCTCTAAAATATTACAAAAGATCTTTATTCTTCTTCATCAGGGTAGTACTCAGCATCAAGATCACATACGTATGTGGCCAGCTCTTTCAAGTCGCATTCTCCCTTCTCACAGCACATTCCGACGATAAACGCCTGCATGCTGGCGTAGACTCCTAAACAGCGACATTAAAAGCGCGTTATTTTGAAACCGTTTTATTCTTACCTTCGGCGTAGGGGGGCTCGACGGGGCGAAGGGGGTACTGCCAGACATCCGAGGCGTACTTGCACAAGTGGACGCTGAGATGCTCAATTCCGCGAGGCTGGCACATTCTATCGCGATCGAGAGGAGCGGGAGGACGAGGCTTCGCGTGAGCGGGGTTGAGGAGGCAGAAGACGAGAAGTCCGAAAAGCACTAGCTTCATGGTTCCGTTCTAAAATGGAAGTTAAGTGGAATGTGGGGAATCTTGGGGAGTGTCGCTGTGATGATAAGAAGTAATAAGCGAGACATTTTATAGTGACGATTTTAAGCGGTAGGACAGTAAAAAAGTGGTGCCACTCGGGTCCCGTCTAATGTACTATCAAACTTTGCGTATAGTCTGTAGCTTGAATATCGCTAACCAAAGACCTTCCCTTTAGTTAAAAGTTTCAATTTTTTAGCAATTTGAAAAAGTATTTTAAAGTCCAATTATAGACTTAAAAAATCCAAAATCATGAATTTTAAGTAAACAAACACTGGGAGCAATTTGTTTTAGAACTTCAAAGAACACTGATTAAATTTCAATAAAAATTTTGAAAATTTGATTTGTTTTTTACATTATCTAAAACTGTTTGGTTCTAAATGTGTCCAAACCAAAAAAAAAAAACAAATGAAAACGTTTAATTTTTGCCAGCGTATTTCTGCTGATTGCCTTTGCTTTGCTTTGCTTTAAAATTTTTGTTTTTAGCATGTTAAGCAAAACTTTTACAAATGAACTTCAAAAACAGCACCCCTCAAAAATCCCCTCAAAACCATTCTGTTTCCACTGATCAAATTTCCCACGAGTTCAGAAACCAAGGCAGCGATTCACTTTTTGCTTACATTACGTTAAATTCCAAACAAAGCGAAACAAAAATGTTTTGGGATATTTTCAAGCAACAAAGTTTACAGTGATCAGATCAGTTCTTAGAAACAATCACAAGTGACTCACTCACTTTTCAAGTTTTTTATGAGCCCATTTTACCACTTGAAGATGTTGTTGAAATTTTGTTTACTGTGGAAATTTTGAGTCATCTAATTCTGAGCGGCACTTTCTGGGCGCTCAAGTCGGAACTGTCATGTGGGCAAACACTTCCCTAAGAAGCTGATAAGCCGAACGGATGTGCTGCGAACTGACAAAAGCAAGGAGGAAGCAACGAGCGAAAAGCGATGGGGCTTGTCGACTTAAATGCTGTCAAGCGCCAATTTCAAATTCCTAGAAATGCTCAGTTGGGAAACGTTTTGAAAAAGCTTCTGAACTGTTTCTTTTGGCAGGTAATAACACATTTTAAAAAATGAAAAATTTTACGAAAATGAGTTTTTGGAACTACTTTTCTTACGTAACAAGAAGAAAACGAAAAAAGCGGATTTGGGAAACGCAGGAAGAGGTGAGTCGCTGTTTTGAAAGACATGTTTTTCTCGTTTTTTTATCCAATGACGAGTAAGAAGTGGTTGTTTTGACGTTTTAATATCAAATCTTTAAGCTTTCAGTAGCATCAAATTTTGTCCAACAAGAAATTTGTTCTTTAAACTTTAAATTTGACAACAATTAAGAACTCTTGAATTCACCTTAAATATTTTGTTACAAAAACTTTAAATTAAACCAAACGTAAAAACGTGCTCAAAGCAAACCAAGAGCAATTATAAGACGACGACAACCGCAATGGTTAATTGAATTAAAAGCATTTTGCTGAATGAAATTAGTTACGTCAATCATGCAACAAAAACAAGCCAATTAGTGCGTTTGGGCGTCAAAAACAACTTACAGTTAAAAGCAAGTCAAGTAAAACAGTTTAACGAATGTTTTTTTAACAATAATGTTTTTGAAAATTGTAAAAAATTAAATTTTGTTTGACAACTTTTTGAAGTCAAGATTAAACCACCTAATTTTTAAAACGTAATTGTTCACGTTCTTCGACACTACAAAAACGTATTTTGATAAAAATTCTTCACACATGCTGTTTTTGAATTTTGTACCAATGTATCTTATAGCACTAGAACTAAATTTTGTATTTTTTACTACTCAAAATTTTCATTGTTGTTCAGTAATGGTTCAACACGTAAAATTAGAAACTCTTTGATTTTTACCATTTTTATAACATACCATAGTCGGAGCGTGAAACACACGCTATTAGTTTTGCTAAATCTAGGTAAAAAAATCTTTTATTTGAAAACGTAAATTCATACAGGCTACAGATTAAACCAAAATTACTGAAACTGAAATGATTGAGGTAATTAAAGGAAAAGAGGCGCAATGCTAACACTGAAGAGGTAGAGAGGACCTGCTAGACAAAATGAATGCCTAATAGTAGTACGGAAAGGGGTCGATCATGTTACTCTCTGGGAAGCCGAAGTGTTCGGGATAGCAGGATTGGAGACAATCGGGAGTGAAGCAACAAAATGATGTCAGGAACTCCTTTGAGCATTTTCTTTTGCAGCAGTATTGTCCCATAAAGGCGCGGCGGTCCTGTTCAGGGTCTAAAAATGGAAGTTGTTTAAGGGTCTGTTTGATGACATTTAAGACTTACTGAGACGGTTGAACGGGTGGTAGCAGGGGTAGGCCATACCAGGATAGGTGCAAAGCGTAGTGCTGAGGCGGGTCAACTCGATTCCGCAAACTCGGGTGTAGTGGCACTGGACGCTAAACGGTGCCAGGATGAGGACGGCAAAAGCGGCGTTGAGGGCAAAACGCATTTTTCGGACTGAAATTGAAATAAAAACCTTGAGGAACCTGCCGGCCGCAGCGAAGAGAATATGTGTGTAGTGTAATAATAACGCAACTTTCTCTCCTTCAACCGAGAGGAGATAATTTATCGCGAGGGTCAAGCGGTTGCACTTTTGTTCTGAATCGAAGGACGTGATGCCCACGCCCTCCCGGTGCTTGTCGCGATGGCAAGATAGGGGAAATTGTAAACAAGTGGCTTTGCAGTTTAGAATTGCGGTGTAACATTCCACTTAGAGGGCAGGCATAGAAACAGTTCCGGCTCTGGTAACTGCGCTTCGAATCGCGCAAGCAAACAACAAATTATGTTTATATTTTAATTTTAATTAAATTTACTATTTAATTTGTAGATTTGGAAGTAGAATTAGTTCAACATTAGATCGTTTTCTGATCACTGCTGTAACATTCCATCAGAAGTGCAAAATCAAAAAAACCGAAAAAATGCAGAAACCACGTTTTAAATGATTAGATCACACGTTTGAGGGTGGTTGTTCAGTGACCCTCTGCAAAAAAGTTGCAACGTTCTTGAATTTAAAAATGTTTCACAAAAACAGCGTGATCACTGGCAACTACATTATTTAAATTTGTTCAAAAATGAGCTGAAAAAATTTTGTTTTTAGAGACAACCTAACAAACAAAACTTTAAAAAATGTTTTTTTGATAGTGCCAGGATGAGGATGGGGAGGACATTTTATGTATGTTTTCAAATTTTTGTATGCTTAGAAACCTGTTTGTTTGCTTTTTAACAATTAGTAAGATTTATTGTAAAAAATTCACATGTGTTGTTTTTTAAGATACAATTTCAAATTTCAAAGTGCTGAATGCTACTTTAATAGTTATGGCAACAATCATGACGTTCAAAAACGAGACTGTTCAAAAACAAAGGCTTATGTTGAAAAATTGTGCTGCAATTTTTTAGTTTAGCCGTGCACACGTGCAAACGCAAGGCTTTCGAGCAACTGATTTATCAACTGTTTGTCCGTTTTTGCAACCGGGTTAATACGCAACCGTCCTGGAAAGGGGCTTACGCATTAACTATCTTTGAACATGAAAGTGTTCTGGCTCATGACGATGATTAAAAAGTCAGAAAAAAGTGTTCGCTAATTGCGTTTATTTAATTTAAATACGCGTCTCAACTTGTCTGTGCAATTAGCGATAAAATAGACGATTTAAAATTTTGAACGGCCAATATTTAGCATAGGTTTGAAGACGCATCCAAACAGCAGAACAAGCAAAGGCATTAGGCGAAAAAAATGACTTCTCAAAAAGGTGAATCGGTTCCTAAGACGTGTTTTTCTCGTTTTCTAACCCAGAAATAATTTGTTTTGGCACTGTAATAAAGTCCAAATAACACGAACCGTCAATCAAGAAAGTTCTTCGTTACGGTAAAGAGTTAAAACAAAGCATTAAGTACCTATCCTTTGACATATTGGGTTAAACCCTTTTGTTTACAGCATGACAAGCTACCTTAAATCAGCTTATCTAACGTCATAAAAAATGACCCCTTTATGCGTTAAAAAGTGCTGTTTTCGATTAAAAATAGGATTTCTAAAAAACACCGAATAAAATTTTGTAAAATCAAAAGTAAAAAAAAATTAAGATCAAAAGTCCCAAGAAACAATCGTTTATCACTCACTCAAAAATGAACATAACAGATCACAAAAAGACATTAAAGTTACAAATCGCTAACAGCTAAAATTAATCTTTAATTGTTTTCCAACCTGAATTCGAATAGCAAAAACGTGTTTAAAACTAATTATTAAAATTTTAAATTAACAAACTTTTTACAACACAACAAGCTACCTTAAATTAGCGTATTTTACGTATTTTAAAACAATTAATTTACTGTGTTTAAAACTGTTGTTTGATTCAAATTAAAAAAAAGCAAAACAAGATTTAAAAATTAGAGCTGAGACCAAAAGTTATTAGATGTAAAAAATTTGAAGTAAACAACCAACAACCAATCCATTATTTTCGGTCTTGGCTTATCCGAGCTATCCACATCTATTGCGGCAACTTTTCGTCCAAAGAGATAAACACGGCCAAATTACAATGAAGTCTTACTGGTCACAGGTGTGGATCCAAGGAAAAACTTCGAATAACAAAGCGTCATATCACGTAAATAGTCTGAGGAATATCACCAGTAGCAGTAAGCCAAAAGTGGTTTTTTCAACAAAACAACCGTTAAAAATGGAAATCAAGGGTTCAGGCTGCTCTTGTTTTTCCGTTTTTGGGAAGAGTTTTTTTGTTTCTAGGAAAACGGGAACAACAGGTGCCAATACGCCACTATTATGCTGATGTCATTTCAGGTTTTTTGATAGAATTGGCTTTGAAAGGTCACTGAAAGTACATCTCGGGTGTAACAATAACACGCGTATCTGATAGCATTCTCTTTTAATTTATGCACGAAAAGGCAGAGGTTTAGCGTAAGTGCTTTACACTGGGTTTTGAAACGTTTCTGAAGCACCGCTGACAAAAAATCCTGTTTTTTAACTTGTTGTAAATTTATGGACGTACAAAAAACCTAAAACCTTGTTTTTCGAATTGATGGACTTAACTCTTTGAATTACTTCAATTTCCTTTGAAATCTGAAAATCTGAATGTCTAATATACATAATATGTCTAATATAATGTCTAATATATTAAAAAACTGAGGTACTACTACGTAATAAACGAGGTAACGAAACAAGCAAACTTAAGACAGTTGGCATAGATTAGGCAGAAATTACTGTAGGCAATGATAAATGAATACATGTGTCAAAATAGCTCATGTGTGGTAAAGGATACTAAAGATCAGTCGCCCAATCACTTCAAAAGATAGTGCTAAAGTATTTCACAGCTTAGTTATCACTTGTCTTCCTCTCCTTAAAGTCCTTGAAGGAGATTCGCGTCTTTACATGTGGCTTGAGAGCATCTGGGATAGGGATTCCGAGCTCTCTTCGGTGCTCCGTAAAGCAGACGGCTTCGCATGTAGGCTTCTCGCAGCAGACGAGTTTGCGAACTTGCTCCAGGGAGCAGGCGCGATTGCAGCACTTGTTGAGTACCACGTTTTCGAGGGTTTCGGTCACGACTGAAAGCAGTAAAACTCTTACTAAAAAACTTAAATCAAAAACGGATAATTTTGAAGCAATTAAAACGTTATTTGCTAAATTTAAAGTTTATTTACACTTATATGGCTGACGATTGAAGCAGTGGACGTTCCGGAACCCACTGGAGCCATCAGTCCTATTGTAGCCGAGGTATCTGCTGCACGCGTTCTCGATAATATTGTCCATCGTGTTTTCGCTGCACCACGGGTTTGGAGGGAAGAGCTCAGGAGGTAAAGCGTAATCTGGGAGCACAGAGTAGGTAGCCGGAATGAGCACAATGAGGAGAAGGGTCGTGGAGAAGTGCATCTTAGTCTGAAAAATTTTCCTTTTTTACTGCAACAAACGAGAAGCCGTTTAAGGTCTGGTCCAAAAAAGTGACATTTTTGGACCTTCCGCTTTGGGAGAGCAGTGAGCGAGCGAACATCTAGTTTGAAACGACAACGGCAAAGACTGAGACTTGGAAAAAAGTGTTCGAATGCGCTTGAAAGCAGGGTCGAACCAGTGCAGCAGCCGGCGAAGAACGCTCATCGGGCGTGGCGGAAGAGGCGGGCTGGAACGTTGTCTTCTCGCGCATGGAAGAAAGGACGTTTTCCTAAATGGTTTGGACGTGTGTGCTGTGGTGGCGCGAGGAGCGCATAAAAACGGGCGAAGAACAGACGCTTCTTGCAGCGTCTTCTTGCCGCGAGTCCGAAGGTCACATTGTGTGTATGTGTGGGAGGGCCAGAGAAAAAGCGCAAACAGGGTCCTCTAGTTGCGACTGACTGGGTTTTGGCTCGGCGGCGCTAAAACCCAAACAGCTGCCTCGCAACAGCAGTGAGCGGTGAGTGGGTGACGTATTTGTTTACCCACAAAAAACCCTGAGATTGCTCGCTTGCAGCAGAGTCAGGAAATTACAACAGTTGTCATCAACAATATAGGAGTTCCGGGTAAAATAGCAGTTTTTGAATCAACTTGAAAAGTCGATCGCTTCTTGGAAGGCAAAAAAATGCAAACGTAACGTTTTTGACAAAGTTGAGAATACAACAAAAAACACATTAAAAATGACTTTATATTCACTTGCCAATTTTCATTTCAATTAGAGTTTTTAAGTATCTAAGAGGCACTTGTACCGTTAATTTTTTTGGTGTAATGGACATTTTCATTATCAAATTTACTGTTGACAACAGAAGCACATTTTGACCATTATTAGAAACAAATTCTTAACACAAAATAGAGTTGCAGGTTTTACTGTTCTTCCTCAGACTTAGCATTGGCAGTGTGAGAACGACGGAGTCCGGATCGCTCGAAGTTTTTGTAGCATTGAGTGTCACATGGAGATCCGTACTTGGTGCAGCAGCTCATGCTTCGGACCTTTTCCAGGGAACAGACTGTTCCACAGCACGCGTCCCGGACATCGGCTTGAAGGTCTTTGGAAGCAGCTTAACAGGAATTTGGAATTTGTAAAAACTCACTTTTAGAACACGTCTTTTATTGCAAAGCTGTTTAACTCTTTAATAAATTAAAGTAAAAATTTTTTAACGTTTGTCCAGCAAATTACTAGTTACGTTATAACCATTTCAAAACTATTTTTGACGTATTTTTAAGTAACAAAAATCGTACAAAAATGAACTTTAAAAAACAAAATTTTTAAATTAATAATTTTATTTTTGTTTTTTCGGTTTTAAATTAATTTCGGCAATTTTAAGTCTTTCAAATCACTTTGCCTAACGACCCTTAACAACGACGCTTATAGTTTCAATGCATTCACGCAGGTTTTCGTTAACTTACTTTTTTAAGCTTAAAAGTTTTTTGTTTTTTTTAATTATTAGCTGCACAAGCTATTTTTTATTATTTAGTAAACCTTGAGAAACTTACACAAATACGGACTGCCCTGGAAACAAGCCATATGAATTACGGGAACTTCTGCAAATTAGCTCCAACACATTATTGTTCTTTCCGCAAAACGTCGTGTTTGTGATCTGGTCCAAATCTGATTGCTCGAAAACGTAGCGGACACTCTCGACTTTGATGATTCGGACGATCATGGCGACTGCAAACACAGCCACACGAAAATCCATTTTTGAATCTGGAAAGAGACTGGATGCAAGAAGCTGTGGCCGGTAAACAAGCAGCAAAAGTGGAATGATAGGACTGGTAAACGTGCAATCGCGGAGGCTTTGGGATGGGCGGGTGATCAGTTGCTCGCGGCGGGCGACACCCCTAGGAAGACGCTCTGAGTGGAGGAGCGTCAAGAGTTAAACTGCTTAAGTACTTTGTATTAAACTTTGGTGATTGCCTCGTTTAGCGCGGCGGTTGCAAACTCTGTTTAAAGATCAGTTTTTACAAAATGAAGCAAAGCCAGCTGTGTTTATCGGCTTTGTAAACAAAGAGGATAGATTCTTGACCAATCGGCTTTGCAGAACAGCTGTTTTTTGGTCTTATCGAAAACCGCGAAAAGGGCTTATATCGGCTTTAATGTTGAGCCAATCCATAAATAGTATTTTTGGTGCATTAATGATCGGTTCAATTTATAGCCACAACCGTAAATCAGTTTACTGTTTTATTCCAAAGTTGTTTTCTATCTTTTAAACGCTAAAAGTGAGTCAGATTTGACTGCCAACAACACTTTGTTGTCGCTACGGCAGCAGCAACTTGTTGACTTGTTGGGAGCAAAGATAGCGGAGACGTGGTCAATGGGAGCACGGCAGCGTTATCAATTTCAGGCAAACGGGGGAACAACAGATGCTTCCGACAGGGCACGCTT
Organism: Steinernema carpocapsae; assembly: GCA_000757645.3. NCBI lineage: Eukaryota > Metazoa > Nematoda > Chromadorea > Rhabditida > Steinernematidae > Steinernema > Steinernema carpocapsae. The sequence goes on from CM016762.1 coordinate 1,331,519, forward strand.
TTTGCAAGAGGATAAAAATAATGATTGAGTGATTTGTAGACAGATTTGCGACGTGGGCAGCTACGCATAGGAATGTTGACGTGGGATGTCTGGTTAGAAATGTAGCGTTTTACCCACTTTCGGGCTCATTTGTTAACAAGTTCACTTGAATACTGGAACAAAATGAACGCTTACGCTTGTCTATCGCTTTTTGGTTATCAACAATTATGCGAAAAACCCATTTTTGATTCTGAAGTCTTCACTGTGAGTAAACACCAAAATTACTTTGTCAATGTGCAAAGTTTTAAAATAAATTTTTGAAAAATCTGATTTTGTTTTCTTGTAAATTGAATTGTTGCATGGCGCACAGTCGAGTAAATTAAATTGGCCAAATTTTTGATTGATTTTTAAAACAACAAAACATTATTTCGATATAATTGTTTTTTATGATTTAATTTTTATGTAAACACGCATTGATTTTTGTTTATGACAAGTGGAAACCGCTAATGAATTTCACAAAAATTTAGCAAAAGTTTTAAATTAATAATGTTGCATGCATTAAAATGTTTTACTCCAACTGCTTATTTGCTTTTTAACAACTTGTTTTTGTAATAAGTTTCATAATTTATTTAATTAATTTAACAAAACAATTATTTGATTTAAATTAGCCAAACGAGTTTCGTCGAATCTAAATGCGTTGAAGATGCTTTAATGTTGTTTGTCCTAAATGACATGTTTAAAGACTAAACGTCTGTTCACTCAACATTGTCTTTTCTTGTAGACATAAGTGTTCGTTTATTCAAACAATGTAGAACACAAAAGAATGCATAAAAACCTATTTTTTCTCACATGGGCACTGAAATCAGGGCTTCAAGATGGTGGAGTTGAGCAAAGAATGGAATTTGCTGCCGTAACAGGACTTGTAGCAAGTGTCCTTGGGGTCTATGCAGCAGAATTCTTTTTGAATTTGCTTTTCCGTGCAACGCTGCAACGCTGAGAACGGCAGCAAAGTCGTTCCTTGAAAAAAATTCCTTGAAAGGTTTTTAAAAGGGCCGTATTGCCGCAACCCAAACAAGCGCCACATTTCATGCGTTCTTCTGCTTAACATCTACTTCAAACTCGAAAAACTTTAAAAATTTGTAGAAATAAAGAGGCTTTTTGAATTATTTCAATAAAGCATGATTAATTGTCGTACATTTTTTGGATGTTTTTAACAAACACTCACGAGGCATCAGCTAAAGCCAACCAACGCAGATCAAGGCGCGCTATAGCTTATTTGAAAGCCCTTGGCGTCAGTATCACTCCAGCGAAAGCGTTTTCTCGCTAACGCACTTTAAGGCCATGTCTAGAATGAGTTCTAGACAGCTCTTTACACACCAGAAACGCAGTTTCAGACAGCTTAATTGGTTGATTCCTGCTCGACAGCTTTTCGGTGAGCAGTTCTGGCTGCCTGAATGCAAAGCGCGCATTCGTAGCGCCATATATTAAAATTAATCGCTAAAAGTACGTTTTTTAGTTCAAGCAAACAATGTTTCATTGATTGATATTCGATTCAGCAAAACTGCTCTGACAAATTTTTGTTTTATTAACATTTGCTAAAATGGTCACCATTTCCTGCAAAATTGTTTGATTTTGATGAAACTGGAAAACGTAAGTTTATCATATAATTAAAAGATTTTACGTTGAAAAATGCGCAGTTTCGCATTCAGGAACTTTTTGAAGGACTACTTTTTGGCACTTTTCGAAAGCGTGGTTCCAATTCAACGACGTCGCGAGTTCTACATACGACAAGAAATAAACGAAAAACAAGCAAGATGAAGCGCATCGTATCTGAAAACCATTGACCATAAAGTGAAGAAACGGTTTAAAAAGAGAAGAATACCCGACAGCCGCTGCTCTTTATGTGAACGCTTGCATTTTTTTTTCGCACACCTTTTTGTTTTAAAATGCCAAATTGCTCGAAAACTCAGACAAAACGAGTAGATTCTTTCCTGTCTGTTGCTTAAAATAAGATTGATATTTTCGCCAGACATCTTTTTCGGAACAGAACGTTGAAGCAATCACTCAAGCTGTTCTACCGCAGAGAACAAGCAGTTACTTTTAACCGAATTATAGTTTCAAATTATGAAATTAGAAAATTAATTGAACTTTAGCCATTTCAAGTGATGTTAAATTTTTATAATTTTTCACCTTTATTCAATGGCCTACTGTGACCTACTCAAATTGTTTGTTTTTTATCATTGAAACAAAATTAGTAAAACATAGAAATTTTACGTTTATTTGAAAAACATTTGTTCACATCAAACATCTTATTATTTTCAACTATAAATCGTTCAAGTTTTTCCCAAGACTACGGTAGATGTGAAGCAAGGAGAGGCAGGAAGTGTAGCAACTGTCATTTGCTTGGCAGCAGAATGCCTCCAATGTACTAGTTGCGAGACATTTATCTTTACAGCAGAGACGATCCGCTTTCTTGAGCAGGTCTTCTGATGGCTCTGCAAGAATAATTTTATTAACAAAAAATTATATATTAACCTACTGGTAAACGGATATTCCCTAAAGCAGGGAATGTGAAAACCTGGAAGCTCGCAGAAAATTTTGAGGTCTTTTTTGAGCTGTTCTCCACAGGCTTGATATATATTTTCCGTCAGGGCAGAATATCGTCCATTTGCGGAAATGGCAAAGATTAGAAAAAAACTAAAAGCTTCTTTCATCTTTGTGCTTACCTGAACAACAATTAGTTCACGTGATAAAAACAATAGAAAATAGAAAAAAACGCAAAAAACGCTTTTCTGCTTTTTACGGCTAAATGACCAGCCAAGGGTTCGGCAGTTGCCGGTTAAAAACCTCTTCACAAGAAGCGGTGCAAAGAATAAAAGGCGGTTCACCTCTGCGCTTTTTGCACCGGTTTCCGAAGATAGACAAGGTCACTGACGCGAAAAGCCACGGGTTAATTGATTTTTTGTACTCTGACCGGACTACAACATACTTTGGCTTCTAAAAGTGATGCAATATTTTTTATTTTGTTTACTAACTTTTAATTAAACAATTTTAAAATTAAATTTAAAATTTTTAACCACGTTTTAATAATTGAAAAATTAAAAAACAAGTTTTAATTCTAAAAATTAAAATAATGCTTAAATTTAAAATAAATTTAATAAATTTAATAGACTCATGCACAAGACAATAGTAACAATAACAAAAAATTCTCTTAAATTGAGCTGAAAAGGTGTATTGAAAAGTCCCAACATTGCAATCAGTTCTTTAATCAACAATTACAACTGTGGCAATAATCTCCAATCTCTCTTTTACATAGACAACACCACTTAGTCACAAACAAGGATACAAAAATGAGCATGTGATAAACGTGGGAAACATGGACCGAAAACAGTTTCATATCATTTCTCTAAACTGACAAACAGTGCTGCAATTTAAGATCGCGATGACGTTACACACCAACAATTCAGAAAAGATTAATCAACAAATGAGTTAAGGTCATAGGTGTTTGTATCAATGAGGTTGAGGAAAACGAACTAATATACAGTGCGAGTGTGAAGTGAGTTTTGTCTGAAATGGTCGGAAGATACTGCGCTTTTCAAGTTGCCAGTCGGACTGTCGCTATCGTCGGTCGAATCTATGGCGAAGGAGAAACATCGGCGATGGATTGAGCTGAAATTTAGCGAAAAGTTCTGACAGAAGACAGAAGCAAAGAATCCAGATTCCGGGAACGCTGTAGACATTGAGAAAAACGGCATATCGGAATAACCAGCAAAGACCGGAAAATGTCACGGCGGTGTATAAACTTAGATACGTTTAATTTCATAATTCTAAAAGTTAAAATGAGACCTTAAAATTTTAGTTTTAAAATTAGTTAAGCAAAAGAGAAACAAATTGGCTTTTCAATATTTAAATTTAGATTAGATTGGAAGCAATGTTTTGCAAACCTACATGTGATGTACAACCAAGCAGCCTGTACATTTCATTAAATTCCAAAGTTTTGAAATTTATTTAAATAAAATGACAACATTAAACACAAGCGACCTTTTAACAGATCTAATTGTAATTGAAGGCTGCAAGGTAATTAAAATATCAGAAAATTTCAAACGTTTTTAGAAGGCAACTGGGTAGGATTTATGATGCACTATGAAAAAATAGTACTACGTGGTTTAAAAAGGGAAGAATAGGTTCTTGAAATTATTACCCATAGGAGTTGCTTGAGCGGTTCGATTGTGAGGCAGCTTAATGGTTGCAGAAACGTTTGGTTTTTTGAAACCACTCCATTCAAAAACAATTTTACCCATGAACTTTTTGAACACTTGAGAAGTGATGAGCTTGTTGGTAAAAATGTCAACAATTTGCGCCTTGTTTTCTATTTTGTAAGCCCGGATTCAATGGCGTAACTTCCAAAATGCTTGCAGAGACGTTCCAATTGCTTAGTTTGGGTGTGTATACAATACTCGTAGCGTATTCCTTTGTTCTCATCGCCGTAGAAATATTGACAGACATTAGAAAATTTCGGGTTTGTAGGAGCAACTGGCTCTTGCTTTTTAGGTTCAAGGATTGCGGTAGTTGTGAGTTTATTGGTAGTTTTAAGGTGGTAATTTTGGGGTTAGAGGACAAGCAGACTCAAGTGGAACGACCCTTTAAGGACACATCCGTCTCATTTCGCAAATGTTGCGTTCTTCATCAATTATTCATTTTTTCTTCGCCACAAAAAAATGGATTTTTGGAAGGACATTAGACTTCATTTTTTTAATGAGGCTGACATTGACAAGTATGCATAGGACACATTCAGTTTGGCTAAACTCAAATTGAACCGCATAACATGCTCTCAAATTCAGCCTTTTTTGAGACGTCAACAGAATCAAATCACACGAAACGGTCAACTAATTTTTGCAGTCTCTACACAACTTGAAAAATTACACTTCGGGATGTTAGACGTACGTGTTGTTCTATACGCTATATTTTTTTTAGTTTTGTTGCGTTGTCAAACTACATTTTTGGAAAGTATGAAATCAAAATTATCGTTGAATTCAGTGACACAAGTTCATTATGCTTTAGACTTTCTGTTTATTGTAAACTTCTGAATTTGATTTTAAGATTGGCAAATTGATCCCTATTTTTGAGTCGACTTTGTTTTTAGCCGAACGCAGCAACCTCTAGTCTTTCAGCAATTTCGACTATGAGTGTTTACATAATTTGTCAATAGCTCCAAATTTCTATTTATGTTGTTGAGAAGTAGGTCAATAAACGACAATTCATTTAATTGGCTTTGTTGACCATTGGCTTTGACGTCAAGCCATAATTTCTAGTTTCACGTCATGTTGCGTTTTTAAATTATGGAAAAAAAATCAAAATTTTTATAAATTTGATTGTTATTAGATCACTTACAAGTTATTAGACTGCTAAAATTTTCAGAGCTGTCAAATGAAGACGTTTTTTTAATGAACTGAAGCAGCTATAAATAGCTGTTAATTTTTAACACACTTTAAAAGTCGCGATACGGTTTGACCTTGGGCGGCGTTTAGAAACCGTCTTACTGAAGTGGTGAAAGCATCGAAGAGGCAGGTCGAACCGGTTCTTGCAATGGTTTAACAAGATGTGACAAGGTCAATAAAACAGACATTCTTGTGTGGCTTTTAACTGTAGTATACATCCCTCTATAATAACGGCGAGATGTGTGTGTTCTGTTCGCCAAATTCGCGGATTGATCAGAAACAGCGTACAAAACGTTGGACGCCGGCAAGAATCAAACCCGCGACCCTCTGTGCGGAAGTACGCCAAGCTAACCGCAACACCTCAAAGTCATTTGCAGATGTGCTGCTTAAGTTGGCTATACCAAGACTCAGTTTAGTATTTTTGGAAATCATCATAATGATTTATCACAGAATGCAGTGCGTCTAAGCAGCAAGTAAATGCTCCTTCAAAATTTCAGAAATTAAGCTTGCGCAGAGTAACGTTAAGAAATACTGAAATATTATCAAAATCATGTACTTAATTAACAAGCTAAAACAATTTAAGCGTTTAAGATGCTTACGTTTTGTTACAAGATTACGTTTAGATGTAGCTGTTTTCAGTTTTCGTAGAGGTTTTGAAAAAATTAGTAAAAAATACCAATTTGTTTAGTGCCGCTTCAATAATTGAAAAGCCCTTTAACCATTTTTCTGGGAATACAGATGCTTGTAAGTTTTTTTTAATATCTGGCGAAATATTCTGGTACTTACTCTGCAAATCCTTTAATGCGATTTTGGTATCCGCTCTTTGCAAGATCTTTTGGTTACTGTAAGAATCCATTGACTCCTAATGGTAATAGTCTTCATCGACATCTTGAACCCTTACACTGTGGTCCCGTTTCATTAATTGGATTTATTACTCTCGAAAGATACACAGAACGTAACGTGATAAGAACGTTACGTATTTAGACTTAAAATGAGGATCATGGGTTTCACTGAGATCTAGACTAGGACAACGGTAGATTTGTGAGAGTAGATGTTAGATTAATGTAAGATTAGCGAGTATATGTATCTCAAGGAGCGGTGACCATAGGAGCTTGGACTATCTCCATATCGTCATTGATAGGTTTCTGCTTGACGTTGACTTGTCCTCCAATCACAAGTTCTTCCAACTCGTGGTCGGAACCTTTGAAGACGTCCACGGCGACAGCACAATTGACGTCCGCCATGTTGAGGTGCTCCGGTTGGTCCTGTTCAGGCTTATGAGTGACAGCTGACTTGACGTCATCGGAGCCGGAGAAGCTGACTTTGTCGGAACTGGCTTGGGCCTGAGAGGCTTCCTGAAGCATTCTCATGGACGGCTGAGACGGATCGCTGGCGGAAACCTAAAAAGTCCAAGTTCTTATGGATCTTCAGGATGAGGGTATCGTACCTTCAAGGGTTCTTGTCCGGCGACAGGCGAAGGGTGACCAAAGGCGTCGATCTTGTCGTAGCGGGTCGTGTGCTCGTACGGCAGGCCATGCAGGTGCTCCAAGCTGACGGTGTCGGCGTCCACGGAAGCGGCGTGATGATCGAGCACGTCTTGGTTGATGTCTTCAACAGTCTTGAGGTAGGCCTCAGCTTCCTTATTCTTCTTGGACTTTGGAGGAGCATCCAAGGAAAGTTCGTCGACGGCGTCGTTCGTTTCAGGGTCGGTCGGGTCCTGAGGCTCGTCCTGCTTGCGGTCAGAATCCCAAGATTGCAGCAAGGGCGAGCTATAACACGAATGATAGCATTCGTGCTTCGGCTGATCACAACAAAAATTTCTCAAAAAATTTACAGTGCATCCTCCAGGACTGGTGCAGGGACTCAAACGGCTTCTCTCGGATTTGGGGTAACCTCAAAATTTAGAGCTACTGTAAATTTTAAGGATAAGAATGGCTTACTAGTAAACGATCCAACACTAAAACACGGGAAGCCAAAGGGGTTATTCTTCGCTGAGCACACTTTCCCGAGAAGACTTATGGCTTCGTCGACAGTTCGAGCGGTACCAGAAACGTTAGCAAATTTCGGGGTCCAATCAGGTGAACGGGTTCCGGCTGACGGCGACAGAACAAACAAAGCAAGCACAAGAAGACCGGCTATCAGCATCTTCTTTCTAAAGTAATATCCAAAATATGCCGCGGAATACCAGACAAGAAAACTGACCTTCTATTCACGGAGAGCGCCTTCTGGGGGAAGACAACCGGATGATCCAGGGTAGTGGTTGATGACCAGAGCTAGAAGCGGAGAGTCGGAGATGCCCAGGAAGGACTAGATGACGGCGAACGAAACTGACAGAAATCTTAAGAAATGCCCGTGTTTTATACACACCCCTAAAGGGTTGTTCCTAAGTCCGCGCGCGGTCGCGTACGTGCACATAAAGGGCGGAGATGTTGTAAATGTATTAGGTTTTGCGGTAATTTTTGCTCCGCCTTTGGCATAACTGCAACGGCAATCGTGGTCCTACTCTCTTTGGCCTACACGAAGTCTCCTCCCATAAGCCGATCAACAAATGTTGATTTATTCGGGGAAGGAGCATGGTCCAAAGAAAGGTCGGCGATGAGAACAACGAATAAGCCCAAAAGCATCTGGCCTGAGAGCACGCGTGCCTTGGCGCGTGAGCAGAAAATAGGAAAAGCGAGAAAAATATTTACTTGGTCACGTTTGAGAGATCGGGAGCAGGACAAAATGACACTTTGCAGATGGAGTTTGTGCGTTTTCGAGTTGAAATTCAACAGAACACTGTATTTCATGTTTAAACTTTTGAATTTATTCAATGAAATTCGCGCGAAATTTCGTGTTTCAAATTTTTTGTTGTAAATTGTAAAAAAATTAGAATGTATGTAACAATTGTTTAAGAAATTGAACTAATCATTCGAGTAAACTGCAATCAAGATTTGAGAGGTATACCGCATGTTGCAAAAATTCAAAAAGAGAACCCTTTCAGTCACGTTGGTGCCTCTAATCCTCGTTTCTCACGCTTAAAAGGTTTTCTAATCTGAACGTTTCAGCGTTTGAACCATAAGAAGAAAAGCATTTACTTGCTCACGTTCGAGAGAAAGAGAGCATGACAACTTACAGATGGAGTTTGTGTAAACGTGGGAAAAAATTGTTTCAAAATTTTAAGTAATTATTCGACCTTCAAATTCGAGATAAAAAGCAGTTAAGATTTTGAGAGCAGTAAAATTCATGGAGAGAAGCCCTTCAGTCACTTTGGTGCTACTAATTCTTGTTTCTCGCACTTGTAAGGTTTCCTAATCTGAACGTTTCAGTGTTTGATCTTAAGATTTGTTTCTTGGCGTTTTGAGCATTTTTGAAAAGGCTTCGGACTACTGTAGGGTGATCACGTTATCTCAATTTCGAAATACTTTTTGCTTTGTTTTTTTATAACAATAACATTTTACACGTTGAAAATGATTAGAAGAGATATTGTCAAATTTACGCCAAATTCTTCATTTTATTTTTAAGTTTTTAAAGTTAAAAATTTTGCGAGAAATACATAATTTGTTTAAAGATCATATTCTTAGATTAGTTATACAACAAATTTCAAAAATTTTGTGACCACTTAAAGAACATTTCAATTAAATAGTGTATCAGAAATATTTACACCTATGGCAACGAAATCTGCTGTTAAATGCTTAATTGGAATTCTTAAGCGAAAAAGGAGCACAAAAGTGGTCACAAATGAACACTAATTTTGCAACCGGCACACGTGAACCCGTGGGAGGTAAATACGGAAACAACATTAATCAAGAAAACGGGAACATAATTATTACATTTGCAGCTGGGAAAGGAGCGTGGGCTTCTTTCAAAGCGTGCAATTTTGCAAAATGGTTAGAAATGTTTTAGAAAAATAATTTTAAACCAAAATGTAAATTTGACAGTTCTAAATTAAACTTGAAAGCCAATTTTGGCGTAAAGCTTTAAACATTTTCTGAAAAGAAAAACACAAAGAAGGGAACGGCTAAAAATTGGCATACAGTTAGAACATAGGAAGTAGAACGATTCAGCAGAATTTCAACGGGCAATGCACACTTGAGACCGAAAAAAGGCATTTAAAATTGAATTTGGGTGTATTTTACACATATGTATGTATAAGCAGTTGACAGAAGCGTATATTTGCTGAAAAGGCAGTAACAATGTGTAGTCACATGCATTAAAAGCTTAACAAAGAAAACATTTGCTGAGGCGCGGATCGAACAAGCGAGGTAAAGTATGCATAGTAGTACAGTAAACAAATTACACCCAAAATTCAATTTTGAAAATTTCAGACAAATTCCTTGATAGCACCAAAACGGTAAGCATTATTTTCACAATAAACTTTCATTTGAAAAATCATGAATCTTAGAATTTAAATTTAGTGATCCGTTCACCCTTTTTTAAATATTTTATGCCAAGTACAGGTGGTTTCCGGATAATTGTTGTTGCCAAAAACCACCTGTTATTGGCATGCACGTTCTCCAAATAATAATGTGCTATTAAGATTTGCCTCTGTAGGTGAAGTAAACTAAGGAAACGATCCAAGTAAACGTTTATAAATATGTTGAGATTGAAATAAGGGATCTTTTATAAACAAACGAAATGCTTTTTGTTAAAATAAGCGAACTTAGCAAGCGATCCAAATTGCGGTATATAGAACAGCCTACTCAAAAATTGTTTAAAAATCAATTTCAAAAATAAGAAAAATTTTTCAATTAATTCATTTTGTAGAACAGAGTAACGCACTCTTTTCTTGACTTTTGTTGCAAATGATTGAATTAAAACTACAAGGTAACACAAAAAATACCTCGCGCAAAACTAAACAGGAGAGATATTTCTCGCTGAAAAGGGAAGACTTATTTTGATGCGCCGGGCGCCGGGCCGACTGGTTAGTCGTCCACGTTTTTAAAAGAAAGCCCGGTATTTTTCCGGGTTTCTTTTGGATCGAATTCTTTTTTGAATTTGTAACCGATCGGTTTCACGGTCGCCGGCGTGTCAAAATGATCCGATTCAGACAGCTGCCTTTTTAGTCAGACACATCCCTCCTGTCCGGTTTGGCAGGAATATCGTTTTGTGTCAAACTGTACATAAAGCTGTTTTTGTACTGCAAATGTCTAATTTTTCCCTAATCTAAAAGCTATTTTGTCTTTCCTGCTTTTCAATTTAAAGAGAGCCAGACTTTGGCTTTAAATGCCGGTTTTCAAATTGCATATTTTTAACCTGAGTGTCTTTGCTGTAATCAGCTTGTCGTTGTTTACGACCTGACGAACGCAAAATATCGGCAAGTCTACATCCCTTTTAGGCTAAAAAATAAAACGTTTGCTATTTGCTAAAGTGTTCTAGGTACCAGAATGGCAATAAGTGTTTTTGAAAGCAGTACCTCGTATTTTGTGGCATTTATATAAAAAACGTGTTTACAAAGGTTAAATTTAGTCCTCGTTCCCAATAATTTTGGGTGCCAGTCTTGTTTTGACGCACACTACGGTGCGGCAGACGTGTTTTGCTTTAGAAAAAACACAACGTCTGGGAGCAAATAAATAATGTCAAAACGACGCTTTCGCCAGACTCTTGAAGATACCGTAGTCCAATACCGTTGAAAATGCCACAAAATCCTTTTCAATCTACCGATTGACGTTTGCTTCTAATCCAAGACTACAAAACGACACAAAAAAGTGTGCTTTAAGCTTCAATTACGCTAATAAAAATAATCAAATGTTAAATTTAAAAAAGCGAGTCTTAACACAGGAGGATTAACATCTGAAATTTAGAGGCAGCTTTTCTAATACTTTAATGCAAGATCGTGGGTAGTAGTAGTATTTGTATAAGGGGATATTATTAATATTGAAAGATTAGGGAACTACAGGGCAATTTACTTAATTGACAAAATACAAAAACTGAAATTGACACCAAACATGTGCTGTTGTAGGGGCAAACTGAAGCAATGTCCGACACCCGACACCTTCCACCACTTCATTTTTGATCAAACTGAAAACTTTAAAATTTTTATATTACATCGGGCTCATTTTAGTAAAAATGGTCTTAAAAAATTCAAAAAAGAATCTCGTTTTTAGCTGGAAATAAGGCTAAAACCGGTAAAATATCTATGTGGGCGAGCAAACGGATTTTGAAGGCCTATTGGTAACTTATATAACGTAAGCTCATTTGAAAAAGGAGCTCACTGGGTCTTTGTATGGCTTAAGGAAAACTTTTTTCAAGCAGTGCAAGCTTAATTTATGACAGGTTTAAAAGTTTCAGGTCATGCGGGTTAAGCCGTTTATTTACATATTCTTTGTTTCGCATATCTTCTCACCTACTGTCAATAGCGTCGAGAGGTTGTTGACCGAACTTTCTACATTTTCATTTTGACTCCTTTTTCCACCACTTTTTTAGCCTTAGCAAATGCCTGCACATGTTTATTTACACAAGATCTACTACTTCAATTCTTAGGGTTCATGTGCTAATTAAGTTTCAACTTATTCTTCACGTGTTTATTCTGAATTTTCTTAAAATTTAAACTTTATTTTAAGTTTTTTTATTCAAATTTTGTTCAACAAACCTTGAAGGAAGTGTTTTGTATATAACAAATTGTTAAAATTGTCAATTTAGAGTTTCTTTTTGATTTTTCAAAATAATCTGTAAAACCAATTTTCAATTTCTTAAGTAAAATGCCGTATGAAGTCGTAAATTAAAATAATGATTTCAGCAACCGATCTTATTGAAATGTAAAAATTAGAAAACTGCAATCAAGTAATTTGCTTGATTGACAATGTACAAAGTTTAAGATCAGCAGAAGATTATATATTCCATATTCCTGCTAGCTTTAAAATTACGTCAAAGCCAATAATTCATGTTTTTACGTCATGTTGCCTTCTGCTATTATGGTAGCGCAGAAGTGAGACATTACATAAATTTTAATGTCAAGTTGACGGAGACGTTACTTTGAAACTACTTTAATTGAAAGCGTTTTGAACCAACTGAAGTAGCTGTAGATAACTGTTAGTGTTCGCTGTATTTTGAAAGTTGCGAAACGGTTTGACCTTGAACGGCGTTTGACCTCAGTAACTTTCAAATTAGAATTGAAAAAATCTCGCGTTGTTACTGTTCTTGTGTAATTGAATGGATTCCGTAAGCAACCCAAACAAAGGCTTCATTCAACATTGCCTAGCCCGCAACGAGCACAAAACTAAGCTTAGCCACAGTAAGCCTGATAGGCACGTGGGAACGTGATCTTTGCGTTGATTTGGTATTTGCAGGCACCACATTTTCGCACACAAGTGGCATTTGGGCAGCAGATAGCCTTTCTGAGGGACTCCATGGTGCAGGAAGCTCCCTGACGGCAGCACATCTTCTGCGCTTCGTGCACAAACCTGCGAGGACCTGAAATAAATTGACGCTTTTCTAGTTGAAGCATTTTTTACTTTACCGATGCCGTTGTCCCGGAAGCACCCGGCAAGGCAAACAGGGTGATGAGTGCAAGCCGCTTCTAAGGCGGCTTCAACGTCGTCGGTGCAGACGTCCTTAAGGATGTCACTGTAGCAGTCCAGTCCGCTGGAGCCTAGAATCAGTCCTCCAATGGAAAATACGATGAGGTACAAAGAGTTCTTCATAGTTGAGAAGTTCCGTTTATCTGCAAGCAGAAAATCTTGAGAAGAAAAGAGAGCAAAGACAGCCGCCCGCTGGACAACCGACACTGAAAAGACTCCGTGTCGGGTAGTTTTTCTTTTCGCGACTGCTATACGGGAGTGGTTATCGGGACGTGGTTGCAAACAAGTCGCGAGCAGAGAACACTAAAATTACGGAGACGGTTGCGTCTCGGCATAGCGCCAGAGCTATGTTGAAAAGACCACTAGTGACCTTCAACGACTTTCGGGTTTCAAAATGACAACGAAAGGGTTTTTCGCAGTCCGACTACAACATTGACAATTTATGAAAAATTCATTCAATGGAGTTAACATTTAAGTGGTCAACGTTTTTAAAATAGCTATTTCTATTTGTACTTATACCGTTAATTTTGTGAAATGCTAGTTAGTAACCAAATTTTTGGCTATAGTACGTTTAAATAGTTGTACGTTTAAACAGCGAAATGCTAAATTTTTCAATTTTACTTTTGATTTGAGCAGCTTCAATTTAATTTAATGTTTTAATAAATCCAATTTGCTTGCGAACTTGCTTGTTTTCTAACAATTCAATTAAAGGTCCACGTGCTTTAGGCCCACGTCAGGTCTTAATCAATGGGCAAAATTTCGACGTTCTTTGCATCGAAAAAGTTTTTTGATCATATAAGACTAATCAATTTTTCCTTGTGCTTTTATTGAAAACGGAAAATTCTCTATTTGCAAAAATTTTTTTTGTTGTTAGATTGACACGTAAAAATTCTTACAATTTTTAATTGAAATAACGTATTGAAGGTTCTCACAGATTTTATTTTACAAAGCCACAATTGTAAGTTAAGTATTTTGTCAGTCTTTTATTAGTCTTTCTTCTTATCTTTCCTCTGGTATTTGAACAGATGTCAACGTGCAGGAAAAATGTACCGTTTAAGAAGTGTAAAAACGAGAGTCGACGTCTGTTTGGTCGTATGGTCGACAATTTAAAATACTATATGTATCTGCGGTACTGTAATTTTATTCTGCGGTTGAATAGCTGTTTTTCCAATAGAAAAATTTTAGAAACGTACAAGAAATAATAGGTTCTTTAGCTCAAAAATTGGCCTTTTTATTAGGTTTTTTGAAATTAAATGCTTTCTTATTTAATTTTTTTTAGATTTAACTAAAATGTACTGAAGCAAACTTGAAAAATTCATAATAATTTTTACGTTTTCTTAATTTTTGTTTAAAAAAAACAAAGTAACAAAAATTTTAAATCATAAAATTAAAAAATTGTTTACAATTTACAAACTTCAAATTGCATTTGTGTTACTTCAAAAATGTCAGTTGTGCAAAAATTGAGTGCTAAAAATTTGAGTGCCGACTTTTCCGGCTACTTCAACGCAATTTACAACATCAGATGCCTTTAAATCCCAACCTGTCCAGCAAAAATCTCCATCGAAAAAAAGAGCAGCTGCCATAGGCTGTCGGCGTTTCTCTTTCTGCCCTCGACCTCTTGACCCAAGCTCGAAAGGTACAGAACCAAAACAAATTAGGCTTCTAAAACTGTTAAGTGTTAAGGTAATACTAGCAGAAATCAAACTAAAATGGTGCTCATGTTAAATATGATCGCATCATCTTTGTTACAATAAAAAAACAAGAATTACAGACACCTAATTGTTACTTTAGTAAGTGTTTCCAGTTTAAATAAAGTGTGAAACTCAACATAATAACGCAAAAGAAGAGTCAAATTAAAAGCATATGACAGCTCTGAATTGATAAAACCACATTTGATTGGCAACTATCGAAACAGGCACCACTTTTATAAAGAAGTTTAATTTTTTGTTATCACTATTTTTTGAGTTTGCGTGTTCTAAAACGTGTCCACCCGATAATGATCTAAGCACTTTGAACTTCAGTCAACTTTTGAAATTTTTTCCTAAACATTATAGTTCTCTTTCCAAAAAAAACGTCCGTGCTTCCCACCACCTTCGTATCCATTGTAAGCCGAATTCCTTGCTTCATCATGCTTTTCCGCCGCCCCAGACTAGCTACGACTTGTTGTTGACAGACCGAATGTCACTAGCTTTGCAGAAACTGGTTTAACTTGACGTTCAATTACTCTTTCGACGTCTTCCCGTTGTCACCCAGTTCCACAAAACTCATCTCAACTCATCTTTATTAATAACTATTATTAACAGACTAAAAAAAGTCTTCCTTGGTCACAGGGCAGAGCTTGCGGTAAGGAGAGGTGAACTTTGGGATGAGTCCCTTCAGCCTGTCGACGTTGCCGTAGCAATTGAAGGAGCACTCAGCCGAACGGCAGCAGAGTTGCTCCCTAAGGAACTCGGCCGAACAGTCTCCGTCGTCGTCACCACAGCACACTTCCCGAACGTAGTCCTTTTCTTCAGTATTGGGAGCTAGCATTTGGCAATATTTAATTCGAAACAAATTGGTTTAACTTACCTATTTGCTCACTGGCAAAACACCCGAAGAGTAAATAAGGCTCAGGTGTGCAGAGTGCCTCCAAGGCGGTCGTCATGCGACGCGAACAAATTGCAGCCATGATCTTGTGGTCGCATTCTCGGTCAGCCAAAGATACGGTAGCCACAGCCAGAAGAGATAGAAGAACAGCGGTGACGCGCATGTCTGGTAGCTTAAAAACCGTTAATTAACAAAGCGGAAACGAACCGCGATGGCGACGCACAGGGGACACGGAACAGTGACGTGGAGCAAGTCTGTCACTAAGGGGCGACGTCGTATTTGTAGGGTCGCTTGCTTAACTCCACCTCTTTTTTTGAACAGACGAGCAGAGTCGAATGGTTATCGCCGAAATGGCACGTAAACATTAAACAAACGTACGGCTGCACGGCTTTCGGGTTGGTGCGTACACGTACATCACAACTGATAACACGGATTTTAAAAACTATAATGTGGTTTTACGTTATGAAACCCAAAATTTTGCCAAACCAGAACTAAAACCCAAAACTTTTTAAAGAAGTCTTTGACACTCACTAAAACTGGTTTTGTACATTTCAAGGTCGGGTCGAGAGGTCGACGACAGAAAAAAGAGCGGAAAAGAGAAGCGCCGACAACCCAGGGCAGCTGCTCTTTTTCTGATTGGTTTGGGATTCCAAGATATCTGATGTTGTAAACTGCGCTGATGTAGCCGGAAAAGTCGGTGAAAATTTGTTTACGTCTGCAATTGAAAAGAACATTGATTTTGCTCATTTGATCTCTTGGTTTGAGCACACCTAAGCGCAATTTTCTTCCTAAAATTGTCAAAAAATGTTTTAAAAATTTTCCAGTCAGTTTTTAAACATACAACAACTACACATTTTTAAACGTAACAGTTTTTTGGCCTTCTTGAGGAAAGTTGTACTGTAGCAAATTATGACAGTCCTAGACAGCGATTGATTTTTTGATGTTTTATCAGCTGCCGACAGGTCGGTCAGCTTAAACTCTGCTTATCTTATGATTTCCTACATGAGATGTTTCGAATTTGCTTTTTACTCGTTAACGTCTTATTTGAATTTTTGAAGACGGCGGCTTGATAAGGATTTAGTACAAAAAATTCCGCTTACAAAAAACTTAAACTCAAACTCAAATAAAAAAATGAAACGTTAAGGCTTTGGAAAAATTCAATTTCTGAAACATTCAGTCACGTAAATTTGCAAATTTTCGTTTTGCATAGATTCACATAAAAACGTTTTTTGAGTTTTTGTTGTGACAAAAATCAATTGTTTTGAGTAGCAATTTTTTAAATAGCATTACGCAAAAACATGAAAATAAACGGCAGAATTTATAGGAAAGAATCGACGTTTACCCAAAGTCAATAAAGAGAACTCCAAATTTGTTTGTGTAGTCAATTGTCGCAACTTTGGCTTTCTCAAATTTCGCTAATTATGCTAATAACCATGTTGCAATTTTGTTGATGGGACTCTTTTAATTGGCTCGCCTTCACCATTAGTTTATTAAATAACTATTTGTTTGCGAACACATATTGATGACGTATTATTTAACCAGCCAAAATGAAAGAACTTAAATTACTGGGTTGTCAAGGTGGGCTTCCACAATACTGTTCGTAGTGCGTAGTGTCATTGTCTCCCCACGTCAGTCCTTCGATTTGGCTGTAGCATTGGAACTGGCATTTGTGGTCAGGAGAAGTGCAGCAGATTTCGTTTTCAACAAAGTCGAGGGTACAGTTGAGAGAGCAGCACGTTCGGTTCACAGACGATAGAATTCCATTATCAGCATCTGAAATCAGAAAAATATTTTTTAAATTTGGATTTTGAAAATATTTTTTAGATCAGTCAATTGGTCACACCAAAAACAGCTTTATTTTTATTTTTAATGTGTTACACAAATAGTTGATGAGAAATGTGGCAAAACATTTTAACAAAAATAGTTTGTTGTTTAAAATGCAATTTTTGTTGAACACTGTATTCACAAAAAGTCAGTTGTCCTTTACAACTTTTGGTTGCTTTAAAGCAGAAAATTAATTTTTGCTTACTGTAATTTAGTAACTCTATAATAATTTCATCAAAGAAATATAGAAAAAAAGTTAAAAACACTTATTGTAAAATTTTTAATGCACACAAATTTTGATTTGAACGTTCAACTTAATTAGAATAGAAAAAAATTAATTTGACAAAAAAATCAGGAAAATTTTACAACGCAAATTTCCTTCCCATAAAAAACTGACTTATCCACTGCGCGTTTTTGAAACAAGGGAATGGTCGCCCAGGTGGGTGGCATAGGCCCATCAGAGCTCCATACATATCCTGAGTGCAGAGGTCTGCCATCATTCGATTCCGACAGAAGGAGTCATTGCGCAGTGAGGCAGCAAAGGCGATTAGAGCTACAACAGAAACAGCCAATAACTGACCACCTTCTTTCAGCATTCTAAAAATAAGAAATATTAACACAAAAATGGATCGAAAGTCAAGTTAGTGCACTGAGACAGATAAAACCACTGACCGAAGAGATGGAAGAGCGAAGGATCAGATTGCCGTAATTTCAACATATGTTCCCGGCGTCGCAAAAAGTGTAGCGAGAAGCAAAGCACTCGAGCTGATCTCACGTCTCCCCCGAATGCAACAGGACGTAATAGATCATTGTTGATTTTGTGAGCTTTGAGAGAACATTCTGAATTGTGAGAACCTTTTGACTGCACAAACTTCTTAAATATAACTGACAGAATTAGCCTTTGAGCGAAAAAAACTGTTTAGCTGCAATAGAACGTCAAAGGAAGTTACGAGCAATAATAAAATCATTTGAGTCTTGACATTGAATTGTTTAGCACCTTAATTTTACTTTTTTTGCCTAAAACAATAACTTAAAAATTAATAAATTTGCGCAAAAAGATAAAACCATGTGAATGAAACCTACAAAATAATTCAGATTTGTTTTTAAATATGTTAAGATAAATTTGTAACCAAACAGTTCGAATCATTTTAACACTCAAAAATGAAAGTAATACATATTTGAAACGAATCTTTTAACAAGAACAGTGTGTAAATTATGGTTTGATTCAACTGTGATTGTATCTTCTTCCCTGTTGTGATAGATTAAATTGTATCGGTTGAGATTTTTAAATTGTTTAACTAAGTGGGTAAAAAAAGTATAAACTGTTAAACTTCATTCAACGTTAGCTTTTTTAACATTAAAACTGCATTGTGAACTTTGCCCTTTGCACAGAACTGTTTTTGTACTGTAGCGAATGAATCAAATCGAAGTAAACTACTTTTGCTCCTCAATATCACTGCCTTCGTTGCTTATCTTAACCCCCTTCTGTCTTTTTCACAGTGTTTGTCCAACAGGCGATGCGAAGTTTTCCTGATATGAAGCAATCATGGTTACATTTTCGTTTACCCTATAAAGTATAAAGTATTTATACAGTTACAACCACTAGTGTTCTAAACAAACAAGCTTTAGCTATTTTCTCTCGATGATTCCAAGGCCTGGTTGAAGTCCACTCATTGAGGCTTCTTCTTTCGGTCCACAAGCGGAAAATCTTCCACATTGCAAAATTCCATCAAATTTGGGTTGAGACAACATTTAAACAAGCCCGTTTTTACGGGCCAAGCTGCGACATTGCAGCAAAGAAAGACCATTGTGGTCCTACGCGCATCTAAAAGACTAAATTTAACGTTAACTTCTTAATTAAATCATATTTCCAAATTTGTGTTTTGCAAAAATGCAAAAATAACATGTTAGTTATAAAATCTTGATTATTTTACGTGAATTTTCCCATTTTTTATTTCAATTTTTTAGGTAAAAAAATTAAAAATGAGCTCGAGCTTGTTACTTTGAAAAGACGTTTTAGAGCCATTCTTTAAATGAAGCAAAAAACTCACAGGCGTTATCCTCTACAAGGTAACAACGCCGACCTCTGTGCATTTGTACATGCATACAGAGGTCGACATCTGGCATCAGCCACCATTGGTAAATCGGGCATGCGCGATCGAGAGGCAAAATCTTGTCCAGGAGATGATAGTGAATGTAATAGCCTAGAGCCTTGGCTCCTCCGTGCCAAAAGTCCCTGGTCTTGTCGTAGGGTTTCTTCGTAGTCGTTGGAGGCCGAAGGGTTGTCATCGCTAAACGTTCGGCCTGAACACTCATCTCGTATCGGTAAACCACATAGTAGATTGAGGGGACGGAAACCCAGACGACAAAAAGGATAGCAATAGTTTTCAGTAAGCATCGTTCAACTGGATCGAACATTTTTGAGCCTGAAACAAACAAGTAACGGTGAGGACTGTAGACACAAAAACAGCGAGCAGACAAAATGAAAAAGCGTCATCGTCGCTGCGTTCTATGAGTGGTGGCGAGCCGGTGATTGGCACCTCCTCCTCTTCTGTCGGCAACGCTGCGAGATGAACCACGCGACGACGCAGGTCGGACGCGTTCCTCCGGTGAGACAGGCGAAACAGGAGAAACTCTTTTTTTCAAGGTCGTTTCGTAATAGGTGATAATTTGGTTTCGGTTAGTGTACCCACATTAGAGTCGATTTGCGCGCCTTGTAGACAGACAGTTAACGGAAATACCTGTAAAAGAATCTATAACACAACCGGCTGACAATGAGACTTGTTGACGTTTTTTTTGGACGTCTAAATTTCTAACTAGTTGATTTACAGCTTGAATTTGTTTAATTGAGATTAGATTATGTTAGTTCTTAATTTTTAGTGAGCAGAATTGACGTCTTGTCCACAAAACCAAAAAAACGTTTTCATAAGGTCTCTTCTTATAAAACGTATTCAGCTGAAGAATTTGTTACAAAAAAGTGCGCTTTGGCAACCTGAATCTTTTCTTACTGCGTCTTTAAACGTTCAAACATAACTAATAATTGCCTTCTAGTCTGTAAAAAGAGAGAAGCAAGCGAAAATGACCTAATGACCTAAAAAACATTCCTTGCCGCTGTTTGGCCAAAATTTCAAACTGGTCGCTCGCAGCTAATAAAAACATCTTGAATTTTTGCTTTGTTTTAACTTATACAGAATATTCGAATTTTCCAATGTGTTTTGAACTACTGTTTAAACGTTATACGTCTTTTACGCGGGACAGGATTTGGAGACCACAAACAATAAAAAAAGAGTAAATATAAAGGCAAGGCAAAGTTGCTTTTATTTGCTTGCCTTCTATGATTGTTTTAACGTAATTTATTTGTGCTTATTGTGCGTAATTGTGCTTATTGTCTAAAATCAAAATTTCAAAAAATTTTTGTAGTGTTTTAATTTTTTTTTTGCAAAGGTAGGATAACTACGTTTCTAAGATTAACTTTTTTTAAATAGTTTTTTATTCGAACAAAATTAGTTGTAAAACTAATTTATTATACCTAGAAATAATTCAACACCCAAAGCGTTTCAATCAGTTTTTTGGAATTTTAGAACACTGTACATTAATTAAACACTTGGTTTCAAAGTGCGGATTTATGTTTGAATCGTCTCTCCCATATTTTAATTAAGACATTACACTTACTGGAATTTCGCTTATCCATTGGATTAGGCCACAATCCCTGCTTTCGTATCAATCCGTCCAATCCTTTCACACCTTTGGTTTTCTAACTCTCTACTTTTCTTATGAATTGCTTTGTAAATTGCAATTTCCGATATATGCAGTTAAAAACACAACTGCCTGACACCATTTGTGCTGAAAGCGTTCTAGAAACGGTTGCATTACCTTTGACAACAGTTTTAGGTGAATTACGACAATCAGTTTAAGACAGTCATAATAGAAATCTTCTCTTTTTACTTAGTTCAGCATTTATGAGGTGCTGGTTTACGTATAATCCCAGAATTGTCCTAAAAAATCAGAGAAACCACCTGAAAACGGTCTCTTTACATTCGATAGAACGTACATATAAGAGACGTATAACGACGAGACGTATAAGCACATTCTTCAGCTGATGTCTGTGTGGCTGAGTTGGTATGCTTCTCGTTTGGTAGCTTCTGCTCCTGAGTTCGTCTTCCCCTAGGAGCTAATCTTTTTCAAACGTTTTTTGTGATGCTTTTTTTCTTTGTTAAGCTTTGAAAAAACAATTCCATTTTATTAGGTGTTGTGATAAAAGAGAGAAAGTCCATTTTAAGGCCATTTTAAGAGACCATTTTCTTTTGCAAAAGGCCATTTTAAGACTTGCTTTTTTGCAGTGTAACTATAAGTTTTACGTTGTTCAACATTTTAAACTCTATCTGTGTAAGAATTTTTAACTTGACAGATAGGTTGCTTTGTTAGCTTAGAAGCTCTTGCCGTTACCTAAAAAATTAATTTTTTATTTAGTTATGAGAAAAAACCCATTTAATTCTTATCCAGAGTGCTGTTCTTGTCAATTACACATTTTATCTTTCATCAAGCACCCCCATTTTGACATCAACTCAATGACCTCAACTCACTCTCCTCCAAACATCCATTATTCGATTTGTCTTTCATCATAAACACCAATTGCCAGCCATTTTTATTATAAAGAGCACATCGACCTCAAATAGAATAATATTCATATGCAAAAACGAAAAGAGGAAACACAGACATTTCCTCTTTCAAGGGGAGGGGGGGGATCAACATTAGCACATATAAATTAAAGCGTCACAAGAATATCACTTTTGTATTATTGTATTGTAGTAGTCTTCACTGTTCAATATCCTCTCCAGCGAGGATTCCTTCCACGTCGAAGTGCTCGAGTGCTCCGTAGCACTCCTTGAAGCACTTTTGATGCGCGCAGCAGAAGTTCAATTTGATCTGGGCTCGGCTGCAGGACTTGTGGCAGCAGATGTGGACCGCGCGCATGTGGTTGTCGTTGTTGAGGGGTCCTAAAAATGGGTTTTGTTTTATTAAGCTGATTAGATTGTGGCTACCTAGATAAGGATTGTCCTCATAGCACGGATAAGACCACTTGATTCCATCAAGAGTGCAGACCTCATCGATAATGTCTTTCATTGCCTGCCCACAAGCCTGAAACTTTAGCCGATCCTTTTTCGTGATGATAAGGTCGAGCTCGGCGACCGTCAGCAGATGATGATAGCGTGACGCGTTGGTCGCGTTGATCTTAGCGTCTTCGAGCGCTGTGTGCTCATGCCACGCGATATTACGCACTGTGATAAACGTAAGGACCGACACGAAGAGGACGAAGCCGCACATGGCGTAGAAGAAGTTCTTCAGCGCCTTGTGCTTCGCTTGGTCCACGCCGCGTATCGGCCCATTGCGCACTTCCTAAAAAGCCACCTAAATACAAAAAGAAGAACCGAGAGAGACAAACCACTAGAGTGTGCTGCTCCTCCATCTCGGGAGCGTTCCGCTCGGTGAAGGCCGCAAGAGTGAAGCTGAATAAACGGATTTTATAGAGCGGAAGGTGCCTGCGCGCGCAAGCTGGCAGCAGCGGCGGACCGCCTTATTAACCGTTTTTGCGTAATTGAACTACGGGTTTCTTGTTTGAGATCGGCTTTTTTGCAAAAAGGGGAGGAGTGCGCGATGCGGCTTGTAAAACATTAAAAATTCAATTTCGTTAATGTCAAATTTTCAAAAAAGTTGAAAAATTTTAAATGCAAAAAAGAACCTTTGAAAATTAAACAGTAAAAATTAGTTGACAGTTTTTAATAAAAAAACTACAAATGCAAAAAATTGGGAAATAAAAAATGCGTCAAACACAAACAAGAACACGTGTTTTAAACCATTTTTATGATTGTTAAAGTATACCAACCAATTCATAAAATTAAAATTTTAATAAAAACTTACATAGGAACTTGCACAAAAAACAAATTTTTTGTTAATAACAAATTTTTTCAAAGGATTTTGTTATTGTTGACAACTGGCAAAGAACTGCTGCTATGCACAATCTTTTTGAGTTTTTACAGCTATAAATTATATGTGGCTTTTACTGTATTTTCCCCTTTTATTCCTTTGAATTTACAGGAAACAGCAAAATTTTTCTTCCTTTTTTGATTGTGTGCAGAAAAAAGATGGCGTGCCAGGTGAAGTTAGGCGCAAAAATTGTAGGTGTACTGAAATCCAATTATCGGCGTCGCCGACAGAAGGTAAGAAACTCCGATTACATTCCCACATTCACTCCCATAGGACCACACGGAACTTTTGCTAAGCTTCCGCTATTTACTCGGTGAATATCAAATACATGGGGATTGTCTGTGTTTATAAAAGTTGTAGTTTTACGAAAAGCCACTAATCAAGACATATAATAAAAAAGTTGAATTTTGAATCTTGACAGCAATATGGAATAATGTCGATTTGACGAAAAACCTTTAGACAAAAAATTTTTTTTCTATGCCAGCACACACATTAACCTTAATAACGTGCGCTCTAAAAAATTTTAAATTTTATTTTTTTGCAAATAAGTTCGAAGTTTGACAAGTAAACTTACATATTTGAATTTGATAAGGTCATATCACTGGCTTGAAATATTCTTCTTTGAACAACAGCAATGGTGCATTTGGTCAGCACGTCACCAACGCAAGCAGGCTAAGTGTTTATGAGTTCGTCAAAAACGTCGCTTTGCTAAAGATGAACTTCAGTTGAGAAATCGAATACTGTTTACATCAAAATTTAAACATTTCCGTTTTTTGATGCTATTTTCATCTCGTCAACTTCTAAAAAGCCCTTGTGTCAAAAACACCAAAAACGGTTTTTTTATATTTAGACTACTCACTCTTGACTACCTCAAATCTTTAATTGAAACTTTTGTTACTTCTGCCGCTTACGTCCTCGAGTCTTTGAGCGTGAGAGAAATTCAAGGAAATCCAATAAGTGCGGTACGATTCCGAACAAGGAAGAACACAAACCTTTCATTTAGTGTCAGTAAAACACAATTTAGGAAATCAGCTTTTGGACCCTACACACCGATTGTACTTGGAAACTAAATTAGAAAGGTCGCTACAAATTTGACTTTTCTGATCGGTTCACCCTCTGCTTGCATGACAAAAAAGTTTAGCTTTCAGGCTCACCACGCAGGTCTTTCAAATTCAGAATTGCTTATTTTTAAGGACGGCTACGTCATCAAGATAATGAAGAGTGTTGAGAATGCTTGCTGCGTGCAAAGCAGACGATCGTCGCAAAAATTTTTTGTGTCAGGTTTTCGACTGACACAGACAAGAAGACCTTTTCAAAAAATCTATTGTTAGCAGAATTCAAAGAAATTCTCTTTTAAAAGGTGGAATTAGTCTGATTACAGCTTAATCTTTTCAATCATTGGCCAGCATTAGGCTTCTGTGGCTAAAAGCCTTAGGCCAATGCTTCTGGTTGCTAGGTATCGGATTCAAACGGTTTAAAGTGTGAACAAAGGAGAAAAACGAAAACTGATGAAACCTTGAAATTTTTAATTGTATTAGAGCACAAAATTACCGTCGCTTTTGAAAATCCGTTTTTTACAGCATTCCTATGGTAGTCCTTGACAATCGGAAAATTAGCACTTTTTGTAAATCTTTTCAAATGTCAAATTCTCGATGAGGCTTTAAAATGGCACATGACTACCTGTACCTTTCCATTAAAAAGACCTAAGCACCCCTGGGAACTGGGAAACCTGTACCTTTTCTTCGTGCGTCAATGCTCAAAAAAGTGTCCCAAGGCACTTCTTGCAAGTTCCCAATTAAGAATTAAAATAGAGGTTCTTCAGCAAAGAACCTTCACTTGTGAAAACGTTAATTTGTGACGTAGACTTGAGCTTGCTTCTCAATGCTTTTCAGCCGCTGGCGTACAAAACACAATAAAACAACTTTTCCCACGCAGTACAATTAATGAGTTTGCGTACACAGAAAGATTATGCTTGTTGGTTCAGCAAAAATGGAAAAAAAGGATGAAGCAGCAAACCCTACACCAAAAATTTTTTTATCAAATTAAAAAAATATTAGGTTCAGAAATATTTATCTGCTTAAACTAAGTGTTCTAATATTAAAGACTAATTCTATAAAATGAGCATAATCTATAGCTGAAAAAGAAATACAAACTTTTTTTAAGTTTTACAAAAAATGTAGTAAATTTTTGTTAATAATATTTGAAACTGCCAGAAACTTTTACGACTCTAATTATTCAATTCTAATTAAAACAAATTTGAACGTGGGTTTTTATTAAAAACAAAAATACAAAAATAAAAGTGAAATCTTGAAATTGTTAAATATTTTAATTCTTCTCAGCACATTTATTCGTGAACGTCACAACATCTCAAAATCCCAACTTTAAAAAATGCTTATGTCGCGTGTTTACCAGAATCTTTTCGTCATTCTTCAATTTCTTCCGCAACCTTTGTATTTTTAGCGTCGTAGGCCGAATAACAAACGTCATAGCAGCTTCGACGACCACCACAGCAGATCATCATTTGAATAATTTGCGGATCACATTTTTCCTCGCAGCAGCGAAGGTTAGCCGATAAGATTGATGTCTCAGCGAGTGCTAAAAAATTTAGTTTTGGTTTAATAATAAAAAAAAAGATTTTCTACCGATATGTGGGAAGCGTTTGTAACAAGGCCACGGTCGGCCTTCGGGTGTGCATTGCTTGACAATCTCGTTCTCGAGGTCAAGTCCACATATAGTGGGTAGTTTGTTGTATCGTTGTTGTTCCTTTCGGAGCTCTTCGCTGAAGATCTGAAGCTGGGCTAGACTAGCCACTGCAAAGGTGACCACCAGGAAGAGGGTTAGCTTCATGCCTAAAACCATTTGACCATCTTTGAGAACTAGTAAAGAAAAAGAGATTTGCGCGTAATGGACAAATAAAAAGAGGTTTTCAGGAGTCAAAGAGAAACATTCATCAAGTATCGACACCATGCTGACTGTGTCAAATTCAAGTCGGTTGTGTTCCTAACGATAAATTTAACTTTTGTAGCATTAATGTGGTTTTACGTAAAAAAGGACATAATTTTGCTACGACACTTTTAGTGCACGTGTACTTTAAGACGTCTCACAAAACAATTTTAATGTTACAAGACCTGACAGGAAAAGTAATACTAAAGTAAAAAAACCACTAAAAAATTATTATCAAAAAAAAATTTAAAATAAAAGGTTTGAGACAAATTCGAACGATCATTTGCATTTTAGCTCATCACGCAGAACTAGAACTATGTTCAAGTGGGTCATGCCAAAGGCTAGGTGAATTTTATTATTTTAAATATTAAAAATTAAAAATTTTACGTGCCATTCAACGCACAAACACTGAAATTCATAAATTGAACCGTAAAAACTAGTTTTAAGTTTGTACACACAAAAATTTAACTTGAAAAAATCGAAAAATTTTAGACGCTTTAGAGGCAAAAACACAAACAAGAAACGCTTTTCTTGACTTTATTTCTAACTCACAAGATAAGGTCACTTTTGGCCCTCGCAGATTTCACTTTTGGCCCGCAGGATAATTAGGACCGGCTGGTTTCTGCTTTCTAGACATGCTTTTTTCCTATACTTAAAGTGCGTTAGAGAAAAGTGCGTTGGCAGAAAGAATCAAAGCGCCGAGAGCTTTCGAATGAGCTATAGGTCGTTCAAATCTGCGGGGGGCTAAAAGTCACCTACCCTTGTTAGTTTTTTTACTATTGTTACTCAAACCATTGTCAAAAGTTTTTTGTTTGTTAGTTCATAAATAACTTCATAAATGAATATTTTTTAAATTGTAACTTTAAGGTTTCGTAAATTTAACATTTTTCAAAACTGACACTTACAAAAACTTCAATGGTTTTTTAGTTAAATTCAAGTAGAAAAACATTGTAGTAAATAAATGAAAAAATGTAAAAATTTAAGTGAATAAAAAGGCTTAAATTTTAAAACTCAACAATTTTTGTCAATTGTGGAAAATATTAATATAAGTATGGATTTGAAATTCAGCAATTCTGTAAGCCGGAAAGACATACATCCAAACCAGACAACCTATAACGCTAAAGTTTTTCAAAGCTAGGTAAAAGTTCAAATACGCAAGAAAACATAACAGAACAAAGACATCTTATGTTTTCAAACGACAGAAACACGAGTAGCAGTTAATCAGATTTTATGTATGACTGCATCAGGATAAGAAACAAAAGCGTTAATGAGTGCGCTGAGAATTGCTGCTTTACTTTACATCTAATCCATTTACATAAAATAGCGTTTTCCTAGATTAATAAGGACATTTGCTTAACTAACACGTGAGACCGCCTACTTGTTTAGGATTTGAAGTTGAGATTGGTGCGCTACGTTTTGTCATTCTTCTTGTAAAAAAGCGCTTTGCTTACTGAGAAAGTCTATTAATACAATAAATGGACATTACTCATGTTTTTTATGAGGGAATGGCTATTGAAACGAGTGTATGACAAGGCTAAAAACAGGTTTGTTGTGCAACTGGTTGTTGAAAAATTAATAGAATTTTCAGCAGGTAGAAGAAAAAAGTTTGAAAACAAGTTTTTTTCACATTTAGACATTTTCGCAATTTCACCCTGTTTTTGGTGAATTAATCTTTGTGGGAGTCTCAAAAAATGACTGATGAATAACCAAAAAAGCATTTAAAAAATTGTAGCTAACGAGTACACATACTCAACTGAACTATTTGCAAACCTGTGATGAAGCTTAAGCCGTTAAAAAATGACATCATTTTGTGACAGAAAAACGTGCGCTGACGCATGTACTAACGTACGAACTCAATGGAGCGAGAATACTTATTCAACACAGATTTTCTGTTTTCGAGCAAGAATTTTTTGTTCGTGTCGTTCTTGACTTCAGAAACCAATCTTTGGTTGTTTACGCACAACAGCTTACTCAATTCCACGAGGATGTTTCGCGCTTTGCTATTTTGGTAAACCGTCTCGTCAACAACAGGAGACGTGAAGTCGCCGCCGGAGATTCAGGTGAACCCGTAAACAAGTTAGCTGTGAAATGCGACTTAGAAATTGGGGATCGACTTTTTTAAGGCATACAGAAATAATAATTTTGTTTAAATACATAAAAAGCAGACTTTCTCTCATTTTATGTTTTGCAAAGCAGCGAATTACAACGTTGTTTTCTATTCCAATGAGTATTTAGTTTGTATCTCTGCGTACAAAGTCAGAAACAAAAAATACATGTTTACCCACGCACTATGATAAAAATAACTGTACTCACTGTTCGTTGTCTCTTTGTTCTTATTTTGATTTTAAATGCTTTTTGAAAGTTGAATTTGGAAAAATTATAAAAACGCATAGTTCCACATTACATTGAATTAATATTTTTTATTATTAGCGATTTGTTATAAACAAAAAAATTCATGAACTTTGAAAACAGCAAAACAGCTGTAATAAACTTAACAAGCTAAATTTCAAGTTAAAGAATCTTTTGGCTTTCAACGTTCCAGCTTTAAAACTACCTCAAATTTGTGGTTAAATCAAATCTAATTTTCAAAAATACTTTGTTTGTTAATAATTAACGCTCTTGCGCGTTACACTTCACTGCAAAAGAGTGTCAAAAAGGTGAAATTAGGCGTAGTATAGCCAACTTGAGTAGCTTTGTTCTTAACAACCGTATGGTGTATTAGTAGGTATGGAGGAGTCCCGCACGGAGGTTCACGCGTTCGAGTCCCGTCGATTTACAACCTGCTGTTGTGGATCACTCGCCGATTCGGCGGACAGAACCACAGACAGCTTTCCGTTATTATAGAAAGGATCGTACTGTTGTTTTTGATGATCAAACGTTATTCGTTTTGACAAATTTTGTCAATTGAACATTGTTTCAAACATTTGCAAATGGCACTTGCCTACGTACCTTCAAATTAAAATGATCCGAGCACTCTTGGGATACCTGTACTTGTTCCCATCTCAAAGGTCTGTGCGTCAATGCACAAAACGTGTTGACAAGACACTTTTTGCAAGTTACTAATTAGGAATCGTATCAAAGGTTCTCGAGCAAAGAACCTTCACTTGACAGATTTGTGGCGTTTTTTGACAGTAAAAAAATGCTTTTTTAACCGACAAATAATTTTTTAGCATTTATTGGATTTGACGCTGCTAAGCAGAAGCAAGTTGACGTTACAACTTTTTTATTAGACCAAACACATAAATTATTAAATGAATAAGGTTCAAATACAAGTGTTCACCGAGGAATATGTAGGTGCTGCCGCCATTGTCGAAACTCCATAGTGATTCTGTTTGTTTTTCGATTTTTATTTTTTGTTTTTTGTATCTTTTCCGCCCAAGTTGTTCCCCAAGAGCTCTTCAGAATCCAGTAATCTCCTTCAACTGGGTCAGTCCCATATCCGACAAGTATAAGAGCTTGATTTCCGGGTGTTACGGAGCAGTTTGGCTCGTAATAGACACCTAAACAAGCAAAAGTCTCTTATGCCCAAATTGTATCTTGAATCTTACAGCTTGAATAAAACTGAAAGTTTGAATGACGTGCGTCGACAACAGAGGGTCCAGTGTGGCTACGGCAGTCTTCACGTACTCTGCCGAACGGGTCGCTGGAGCTATGACCCGGTAGTAACCGACAATATCCCCTCTTGGAAATGCCAGTATTTCGAGACATTGTCGCTCGTCCTTTCCAACGTAAGGATACTGCTCCTTGATACTGCTTCTAGCGCCCCAACTACGCTAAAGGCCGAATCACTGGCACATTTGCTTTCTTCCTTGACCTCGCTGACAAAGCCGTCAACACGCCAATTGAGGAAGTCCACGTTGAGAAAAGGTACCCATTTCCTCATCACACGCGATGGGTACGATTCTGCGCGAGATAAGTGGAGATTACGGTACCGGTCAGAGGATGGGCAAACTGGTTCAGAGCCAGTTTAAAGGAGACTTCGCCGTTCTGCTACTTGAGGTTATGGAAGTCAACAAACATTTTGTTGTTGTCGAAAGCAGATAAAGCATCCGTGTAGTTTTTGCCTAAAAAGTTGCCGTCATTTCTCAAGCTAAACAAAAAAACTAACAAAGTATGTCCTCTTTTCGACTGTGAGAGCGGTTAACTTCTGCCACGTTTTGCGCTAGATTGCTAGCAAGAGTGCACGGCTAATCTTCATTTGCGCCACAATCTTCATTTCCCATAAATAATAAATGTGTGACTTTTGACAGTAGTTAGCACTTTATGTTTTACTCTGCTTCACTGCATCTCCAGAGCGACGAAACATTTAATCGAGCAAGTTCTTGGGAAACAAGATAGCTATTGCTAATGGAAGCAGTTTCGGAACGATAAATTTACATAAATCTAGTTGAAGAGGGCTTAATTAAATCAACTGTAGTACTGTTTCAATTCCAACCAATTTTTGTAATGCGGCAATAAAGACTACTAATAATAACGACTATTCTCAACGAAGTCATCTTTTTTCTTTATGCAAATCAAGCAAAAATGCAAAGATTCGTTGTGTTTTTATGAGTTTTTGCTAATAACACTGCTTTGGATTGACGCTTCTTTATTTTTTACAAATTAATGCTATTTAGGCTAAAAGAGTCGTTGTAGATACAATAAAACATTGACCGGAATCAGGTACATTAATTGGTTTCATTGATGCTCTCGTCAAAAAGTTTCTTCAGACTGCAGCGTTGGAATCTACGGAGTAGCCCGGGTCGTCGTCTTCACCGTCTTCTTCTGCGATTGTGGAGAGAGTACCGTTCTCCTCTTCGATCTCGTTGTTGTTGTTATCACCGCTGCTGGCCCTACAATTGTAATTATCAATAGGGTATAGTAAAAACCCTAATTGACTTATTGCTGCTGTCCTTACGAATGCCGACGTTTTGTTTGTAAAAGACGCAGTAGATGATCGCTCCAACTGACACGAACGAAAAAAGAATGCCGATGGCCATAATCAGGGTGTGCCACAGACCGGCACTTGAAGCCAGTCGTTGGACCTCGTTAAAGTCAGTAGATCCAGTAATAGGCAATGTTTGGGCTAGCACCATTTTCACACGATTCTGAAATGTCATCTAACTAATTCAATTTGGCACTACAAAACGAAAACAAAATTTAAACTTTGTAAATGTACATTTTAAGCATACAAGAAAAAAGACGCGTTAAAAACGCTAAAAAATATTAGCACAAAAAAATGTTGAAAAGTGTTATTTAGAGAAAAAAACTGAATTTTGATGCCAATTTGAGAATTCTTGTAAAATTGCTGGTAACACTTGGTCTTAGCAGAAAAACTTGTACATTTGTGTATTGCTCCGTGATCGTAATGAAGAAATTAGCAACGGAACGCAAACAACAGTTGAATCGTCGTTGCAGGGGTTGTTTTTGAAAACCAGGAAGGAGGCGTGCTTTGAAAACCAATAAAACATTCAACTCGCAAGAACTCGTCAAAAATCCTCAAAGTCAATGAAAGGTGCTTACATACACGTTCTAAAAAATGTTTGTTCCAAGGACTAGTTTTTGCTCTGCTTAGTTGACATGCAATCTAAATTAAACGAAAGAGATTGCACAAAAAGAACTAATTAAAACAGAGTTATCAAAGTAGAAAAAATTCAACCAAAGTTCAAAAAACACCAAACCAAAAGATTCCTTGACTGGGTGGGTGTTTAGAAGCAAAATCTTTTCACAAAATTCATTTTTTAAAGATTATCAAAAATTTAAATGAATTTTTTGCTTGCTAAAACATCCATTTTTTTATTTTTTTGCCTACGAGTTTCCAAACTCATAGACAAAATCACCGTTGGTACCTGTCAAAAAAGCGCAAGGAAACAAAAACTTTGCGCCGGCAACGCTTGCGACGTTTTTTAAAAACAAGTAAACACGCCCAGAACGGTCCGAAAAATACAGCTGGCGCTGCACAATTGGACGGTCATAAACGGTGAAATTTGCAAGACGTGGGAATCGCCGAGCGCCGACGACTTTTTTGACACTTTCGGTTCTTGCGAACGAATATAAAAATTTCAGGTTGAAAAAATACTGGAAAAAGAAGAAAATGTCTTTTCTGCTTATCGGGCTACAGTTTGCTATGAAAGCATCAGGAATATGCTGAAGCACGACGCAGGGAACCTAAACAGCTTCAGTCGCTGGACTCACTTGACCATTACGGTGCAGATCACTCAGAAAATATCGTTTAAAAGTTCGTTTGGCCATTGATACTACTGGCGCAGTGCTTGAAAGCCAAATCAGCTTACCTTCAAATATCCTTTCAGCATCAACTTTCAACTACTTTGAGATGAGCTTCCGAACGCTGAAAGAACGGTGCTGCTGCAACGATGTAGATACAGAAAGTTTTGATAATAAAAAATTGACAAGCCTCCATTTTTAGCGGCCACTGTTCGTTTTTTAATGTGAAATCAAAACGGACAACAGGCGTCAATATATACGTACCCTGCGTTAAACAAAGAAAGAGAGGCAACAGTCAACCAGTCGCAGCTGCAGATGGACCATAGACGTCTGTTATTCAAAGGTCAGCCTTTTGAAGATTTTATTTTTACGTTAAGCATGATTTTAAGAAAGTTTTTGCACCAATTTCAATTAAACCCGTTCAACGTGTAGCCGAATTTGTTTAGATTGCATAGATTACAAAAGACGCACCAATTTTTGTCACAAATATACAACGAAAAATGCCGCTTAGTCGATGTATCTTGTCCTTCTCCCTTCTTTAAACCTGCGCAATGGCGATCTTTCCAACGCTTTCGCTGCTCGATAAAGGAGAGGTCGACTGCACGAGCGGAGTGTATTGGGTCTGTTCGTGACGGTGGTTTCTAGAAAACACTTATTTAGCTAACAAAGCTAAACTTTTCTTTTTTGTGCAAACTTTAAGAAACTAGGTTTTAAACCCAATCTTTACATACTGGATGCACTTGTAAGTGCACTCCACCGCGATGGCCATGCACAAAATCAGAAGAACGCCCAGTTGCAGGTACACAGAAATCATGGTATTACTGACAGAGTCAGAACTGAGAAAAGGCGTACGCATTTTCCTGAAAATCGCTTGTAAACAGCAAATACAAAAACCGATGTGCGCTGTTGCCATTGCAAAGGAGAAGGTGCGCGAACCCAGACCGTTCCAAACACAATGAGGGCGCACACGTGCAGAGTCAGTCGGCAAGGGGCAAACAATCAGACACAGATATTTGAATAGCTGATTGATATTCTTTTGAGGGCTTTTCGGAAGTGAGCAAAGTGATCATGGGAATGAAGCATAGTTTAAACAAGAAAAAGGTTTCTGTAAAACTCAGCCAGTGGCTTGTGGTAATTGATGCTCAAAATTATCGTCAGTGCCAATCTTAAAAAGAAACGTTTCAAAGTGATACTTGCACATCGAGCTGAAAATTGACGAAAAGGTAGATTTGAATGACACTAATATTGCCGGTGCCTGAGCGCGTTATGTATTGTAAATTTGCATGTTTATAATGTTAAGCAGCAGTATGGGCTCAAAAGCATTTCAGTTCTCCAGTTTTTTCAATGCACTGACGCGCTTAAGAACTTATTGATTTGGTCACGGTAAGTGGCGCAAAATGAGCCTGAACTCTTTCAAAAAAACCTCAACTCTTGTACCCCAGAAAATCTTTTTTTTACATTTTTCTGTTTCCAATTTGAATGTCAAATCTCAGCTGCGAAACGTGGATTAGTCATTCTAATAATCCTGGAAATCTCTTGTTTACTTTTACTGTTCAAAGTCGGCGGCTTTTGCGCAGATTGCCTGACTGTCAATCGACTTAACTCAAACTGATTTGTCAGCTTTTCAATCATGACTCTACGCATCAATGAAGCATCAATGATTCAACGTCCTCTGTCTGCCCTTAGTCCGCGTTCTGCAAAATTGGTGCTGTGCGGTTAGTCATCCGTCTGGGTTTAGTGTAATCCTTTGCAAAATATCTCCCACACTTCCATGACCGCTGACTGTTACAAACGGTTTTGCACTCTCTGTGCAATCGTTTTCAGACAAATGAGTCATAGGAAGAGCAAGGCAATTTCGCGTTTTATCATTTCTAGTTCGGAAATTTTAAGAATTTGAGCGTTTAAGTTTCAAAGATGGCGTTTTCACATTATTGACATCTGCAACTGTTCTTCTGAGTCATCCGTTGACGTCTGTTTTCGGTTGTTTTCAACGTTTCCACAACAGCAACACGTAAATGTTAACGTTAAAAGTGACAAACAAACGCCCGAAGGAAAAGCGAAGGACATTTTGATAAATTGGAGAACGGATAAGTATGTTCAACGTAGTCATTAGGCTGCGATCGTCTATTTCTGCAGTTCAAACTCAAGCTAACAAAAATAAGCTGTAAAAAAGTTGATTTTAGAATGAGTTTGGACAAACTATTTGATAAATCTTTCACTTCTGACGTGTCGATGTCTTTTTAAGTGTACAGAGGTAAGTCGCAATGCGCACTTCAGACATTGGGATTTTTTAGAAGGCCCGGTCTTTCGTAAGCATCACGAAAAAACTGAAAAATTTCTCAAAATTAGCATAAATTAATTTTTTAATTGCGGTTCTTTTTACTTTTTTTACTTTTATTTTAAATTATTCAATAGGGATTCTATTTTTTGTAAGTTCACGTAAATTTTCTGTACTTGAAAAACTGTACTCAAAAATTTGCGCTTATGTTGTAACACGCGCTTACAGCGCTTACAAAAAGACCACCTAGAAAGATTTATTCAAGCATAGACTGCTTTAAAAAGCAGGATTTTACCAGACGATAGACTAGAAACTGCTGACTCACAGTTAAAGACCGTTAAGACCGCTTATATACAGTGCGCCCAATATTGATAGGGGCACCCCTAATTTTTGCCATATCTCGGCGTGGATCACTTTTCACGAAACGCGAGTTTTACCATTTGAAAGACCGAACAAAATAACGGTTATTCAGCAGAAACACAAAACACGTGTCTCAAAAAATCCGTCTTTCAAAGACAAATTTTGGAAAATGAGCCAAAATCACCGCCCAATATTGATAGGGGCACTCGACAAAAACCACCTTTAATTAGCACAAAATTGAAAAAACAGTAACGGTTGTGCTTTAAAACATGAAAACTAGTAATGCGTCATCTTTCCACGGTTCTCAATCAGTTCGGCCACGCGATTCGGCATACTGCGGGACAATTTCATCAGGACTTCCGAGGGGATCTCGTCCCACGCCTTTTGAATCGCTTTCTTTAGCTCTGCAACACTGTTGTACTGCTTTCCATCGGCGTAAACAGCTCGGGGTGCCCCAAAAATTAGGGGTGCCCCTATTAATATTGGGCGCACTGTATAATTTCCTAGTATAAAACACTATGTAAACGTTTTTCACGAACGGGTGTATGTTCCTTCTTGTAAATGATGTCTATCCCAAATTTACAAGTGTATAAAACATTTATATTAATTACAGTCGCATTACGAGGTCATAATGAACTGGTCCAAATTAGGTTCGTCCGAATCCGTCTGCTGAGTGATGTCAACATGGTTGTTGACCTGCTGGCTGTGGTAGCTGCTGTGTTGCAACGAAGTCAAATCAGCGTCCGAGTATCCGGTAGACCGATTCTTGTAGATGATTTCCAGGAGCTGTGGACCTCCATGATAGGCAATCTCGTTGGAAACATTTTGAACGCAGAAGAACTCGATTTCATCCGCAAGACGGACGTTCGCGATTCCGTGCGAGTCTTTGTCGTCCGTGTAGTTGTCGTTGAAGACGTGAACCGCTGTTCGTACTGATCCACTGCAAAGAACAGATATAAATTCAGTCCTACAACTTGTGGTAATGAGAATTTTGCCGTAGATGCGCGGGAAGCGAAACGAAGCGACGCGCAAATTGCGCGGTTTGGGCATCTGTCATAGGTTCGGTTTTTAGGCCTCTGGAAAATCGTAGTAAGCGGTCGAACGACGTCGTTCGTCATTCTTGCTTACGAGTTCAGTGCTGGACAGTTGGGTGTACATTGGTGTGTGTTGTATGCCTGATTGTCGGTATATTCGGTAAAATTTTTTTTCGTTTTTTCGTGTTGTCTGTTTCCTTACGAATTGCGGAATTCGCAAGGACTAAAATTGATAAATTTACGTATAATCGTTCGCGCAACAGCTGCCAACAGGAAGAATTTCGGGTTTGCAGCATATTCGTGAGCCAGTGGCGTTACTTTCGACTCTTTGCGGCCCTCGAGGGTGGTCAAATTGCTGAATTTCTTTTGAAACGCCGCTGCCAACAGTTCGACGCGAGTACTCCTCGGCTTCTGCCTTCAATTTGCGCTCCCTTCGGAGATCCTCTGTTATTTAAAGTTACTTTAGTACCGCAGTACCGCATCTATAGCGAATACTCGTTGACTGCTAAAACTTGATCTGTTTCAGGGTAATTTGGATCCGTGCACGAGTGGCAGTTACCACAGCCGGATTACGAGAATTGAAGGTAAGCACAGCCGCTTAAGCCTAGAGTGTGATTGATTTGTTGTAGAATCTCCTGGCGTCAGGATCTGAGATCGGAAGTTGCCCACCGCTTGGCAGCACTACAGCAAAAATTTGGTCAGCCGTCAACGGAAATTTGATTGGTGCAACGCGTTACAGAACCGTTCGTATGTCGCAAGTCTCAGCAGGATCATCCCAAGGCCCAGCAGCCGGCAGCGAGCCACAGCTAGCGGATGGTGGCCGCTATCCAGAGCATGAGCCAGGACGTGCGAAGCCATGTGGATCGCCGCATCGACGCAGTTGAGCGCAAAGCGGCCGCGCCATCGCTGAAGTCCACAAGCCTCAACGTATCAACGTACAGCACCAGCTCTTGGAGACATGGATCGGCCACCTGGAGGAGGCGTCCGAGACCTGCAGCCACCCGCGTCTGGACCTGGCCAAGGCGGAAATGAGGGCGCGTGTGCAGATTCTGAAGAAAGGCGACGCGGAACCAACGTTTTTCCGCTTCTTCGATGATCTTCGCGCAGCGAAACCAGAGAGTCCGCTGGCAGAAGTCACTACTGAAGCCCTGCAGAAGTTTGCGGAGCTCCAAGCGTCGGGAAGCCGTCCTGCTTCTACCACTTTGGGACCTCTCCGGAAGCGGCCCTTTCGAGGGAGCGGCGCTGGCGATTCCCGAGCCTTCACCGCGTATTTCCACCGGGACCAAGTGGGACTCCTGTCGCAACAAGTCCACCAGCTTCAGCAGCAACTCCTGCTGGGATCAAGGCCTCAACAGGCTCCAGGACGTTTTACGTCGGGTGGTCGTTCCATCCAATGCTTCAACTGCCGTGGTCACGGCCACTTTAGAGGGACTGTCCCCAAGGCGGAGCCCGTCGCCAATAAGAAGTCGGATTCGGTCGTAGGTACGTTGCTTAGGCATGTCGATTTTTGGGTGGAGCTAGGAGCGCCCGAGTGGATTCTTAGCGTTATCAGGCAAGGTTACGCTTTGCCAATTCTTACAGGTCTCAGCGTGCCTGCGCGCTACAAGACGTCGGCGCATCGGCGCAACAACACGAACAGTTCGTGGATGCGGAAATCCAGCAGCTTCTGGATGCGGGGGCATTATCGCGCACAGCAAAGCAACCTCATGTTGTAAGTCCTTTGTCAGTTGTGGAAAACCATAATTCGGGTAAGTTTAGGCTTATCGTTAATCTCTCCTGGCTCAACCAGTTTTTGGAGAAGAGGACAATCAAATTTGAACGACTCGAGACAATCGCGGCTCTTTTGCCCAAGGGTGGCTTCATGGTGTCGTTTGATATGAAGAGTGGCTACCACCACGTGCAGATTCGTAAGGAGGATAGATGTCTTTTGGGGGTGTCATGGCGCGAGAGGTTCTATGTGTTCAACGTGCTTCCGTTTGGGATATCTGCAGCGCCAATGCTGTTTACAAAACTGTTCCGTCCTCTATTGGAAAAATGGAGAGCGGCCGGTATCTCATGCGCCCTGTATCTAGATGACGGCTTGGTGTTCGCACGCTCCAGGCACCAGCTACTTGAACATGTCCAGAGGGTCAGAGCGGATTTGTCGGCGGCAGGAATTATCACATCCCCTGAGAAGTGCCAGTGGGATCCTGTCCAGTGTTTAACGTGGTTAGGTTACACTATTGACCTGAGACAGTTTTCTGTTTCATATCTCTGCCAACCGCGTCGAACGCTTGAATAAAGTGCTAGCAAGTTGCGTATCACGATTGTCAGGATCCAAGTCACCGGTAATCTCGCGTCGCTGAAATTTGTGTTTGGACCCGCTGCGCAGCTGAAATCGCGCAGCTTGCACCAAGTCTTAGCAGAGATGGAGTTCTGCCCAGAACGCGCCAAGCGTCCTTGGTCAGCAGATGAATGGGAGGACTTGCAGTGGTGGATCCGGGAGCTGGTAGTGCGCAATAAGCGGTCGTTAGAGATTGCAGGTGTCGCCCGGTCTCGTAGACTAGCGACGGACGCCTCAGCGACCGGCGCGGGAGCAGTGATTTGGAACCCGGACGGTTCAATCACACGCACGGCAATTAATTTAACTCCAGAGGCTCGAGCAGAGTCGAGCACGTACCGAGAGGTTTATGCGGTTTTGTTCGCGTTGCAGGCCTTTGGTGCACAGTGCGCGGACGCCAAGATCGTCGTTCAGATTGACAACTTGGGGGCGGTTAGCGTGATCCAAAAAGGAAGCACAGTGGCTAGCCTGCAGTGCCTAGCGCGTGAAATATTCGAATTCGCGGAAAGTATAGGAGCGGAAATAGAGCCGGTTTGGGTGCCTAGAGCTGGAACGAGCTAGCTGATGCGGCTAGTCGTATTTTAGACCGGGATGATTGGGGCATTCGCGCAGAGATCTTTGAGGCTTGTGCGCTAAGATGGGGCGCTCCAGAAATTGATATTTTTGCCAACAGTAGAAACGCTAAATGTTCACGATTCCTTTCTCGTTATGCAGACTTCGGCTCCGAAGGCATCGATGCTTTCGCCTCCGCATGGCACGGAGTTCTTGTATGGGCGGTTCCTCCCCCAAGCCTTGTCCCGCGCTTCGTGAAGCATCTGGAGCAAATTCGGGGAAAAGCCATACTAGGCGTACCATACTGGCCATCCCACTTCATGTTTCCGAGCTTATGGAATGGACAGGGATGGAGGTGCTTTGTAAAGGACGAGATGACGTTCTCAGCAGGTAGCATACTATTTACTCCGTCAACCTATGAGGAGTCTATTTTTAACACGCCGGCGTCGACCTTCGACTTCTCCTTCTTATACCTGGATTTCTCTCTTTAGTCTGCTTGCCTGAACTAGTAAAGCAGCATCTATTGCCAAATTGGGTGTGTATGAGTGAGAGGGAGGGATATTGGGATAGCTGAGCTTCGCTGGAGCCAGCGAAGGCAAAATCTGCTTTTTCGCGTAGCGCAGCAAGGTGAGCGAATGAAGCTAGCGTAGCTAGCGGAATGTAGCGAGACGAGCGCGCGTAGCAAAAATGAGAATTTTGCCGTAGATGCGCGGGAAGCGAAACGAAGCGACGCGCATTTCAAATTGCGCGGTTTGGGCATCTGTCATAGGTTCGGTTTTTAGGCCTCTGGAAAATCGTAGTAAGCGGTCGAACGACGTCGTTCGTCATTCTTGCTTACGAGTTCAGTGCTGGACAGTTGGGTGTACATTGGTGTGTGTTGTATGCCTGATTGTCGGTGATACCCGGCCCACCCACCCAGTTGAACAATGTTATTCGAATTCTTTATTCCAGGTAATGCTAAGACTACGCGACTCATCCAAGACCTAGTGGCCAGCAGCGCCTTTCCCAAGCTAACGATCGACACGATCATCGCTTCCAGGGAGTCGTCAACGATGGAGGCTTATAGTCGAGCCATCAAGAAGTGGCACGAGTGGCGTCAACGCCCTCCATCGTCGCCTGCATCTACTGAAGAGGTGCTCAACTACTTGACGGAACTATTGGATTCAACTTCGTCCGCGGCCACTGTCCAAGCAGCGGCTTCAGCTCTCGCCTGGTTCTTTAAGCTCTCCCCATCGCCTAACCCCTGCGACTCATATTGGATCAAGACTTTCCTCGAAGGCGTCCGTCGTTCCAAGCCCGAACCGGTACACCGGGCGAAGATCACGAGGGAGCAACTGTCCTTGGTCATGTTCGCTGATCGGCAGGAGCTCCGCGACCACCGTATCATAGCGCTCGTGGGTCTGCTCTACGCGGCGTGCCTTCGACCATCGGAGGGAGTTCTTCTCCTTCGAACCGCGGTATCCGTTGTCCCTGGTGGTTTGCCTTATTTCAGTTGCCAAGGACAAGACGAATAAGAAGGGTCCTCCACGGCAGATCCCTATCCAAGGCCGCGACGAAGAAGGATGTCCAGTTCGCATTCTCAAGGACTGGCTCCAGAAGGCGCCGCGCTCTCGCTACGTCTTTCCGAACTTCTTGAAAGCCAGCGAACCCCATGACGTACGACTCGGCACGGAGGGAGTGGCGCATCCTGATCTCCAAGCTCGGATTGCCGGACAACGTCACCCTCCACGGGTTCCGAGGAGGCGCAGCCACAGATGCGATCAAGGACGGAGCTCCCCTGGACGAAGTCATGCGCTTCGGCCGTTGGAAGCAGCCGAAGACTCTCGAAGCGTATATAGAAGTCTCTCCGGCGACCACTCCGACGGCGTCATCTCTCCCAACCGGCTCCCGTGTCCTCAGAAGAAGGAGGAAGTTCATGAGACCTAGCGGAATCCGCATTGCTTCCTATTGTTGTTGATTTTGCCTGATTGTTTGTTGTTTGTTGTTTGCTATTGTGATGGTGTGATGTTAGGTTATGTTGTTGTTGTTGTCCACCTGAACTAGTAAAGCAGCATCTATTGCCTAAATTGGGTGTGTATGAGTGAGAGGGAGGGATATTGGGATAGCTGAGCTTCGCTGGAGCCAGCGAAGGCAAAATCTGCTTTTTCGCGTAGCGCAGCAAGGTGAGCGAATGAAGCTAGCGTAGCTAGCGGAATGTAGCGAGACGAGCGCGCGTAGCAAAAATTACTGAAGACGGCATCAGACGTTCTTGTCTACATTGAAGAGGAAACTTTCAGGAAGTCCAAGCGTTCTTCCGAGACAGTTCCTAATCTGGGGCTCATCTCGGCGAGCGAATGACACACTTTTCGTCGGTCCTCTACGGAACGCGTCCAAAACGAAGCCGTTTCTTGGCATAGAGGCTCTCGGTTCCAATCGGCAGATCGAGGATGGCTAGCCATGAAAAAGCAAATGTAAAAATCGTCCAAAATAAAGCCGATTCAAGGCGGAATATGCGTCTTACGAGCCGTTGAAGCCTTCGAGTACCTTCCAGCGCAAGGTGTGTTCTCTTGTCTTCAGTCTGAAAAATGCATAGCATTAGACCACAAAAAACAGACAAAAACGGTAAGTAGGAGCGGCGGAAGCTTGGCTCAATCTTCCTCCGACTTCGTTGTTGTGTCCGTCGAAGAGGAAGCTTTCGGAAAGTCCATGCGCTCTTCCGAGCCAGTTCACCACCATCTGCGCTTATCTTGGCGGGCGGGTAACACGCGTCGTATGAGAATCCCTGGGGCACGGCCAGTCCTCCTTACATCATGGAAAGCGCCTGAAATTAGGCCGTTTCTAGGCATAGAGGCGCCAGGTAAAGTTCTATGTGTCTGCCAGGAGCTGAAAATTGAGAACGCGTCGCGGATTAGACGGAAAGTACGAAATACAAGCTTACACGAGAACGAAGAACGACAGCCATACGCGGATAATTTCGGGAAATAACGAAAACGGGTTACGGTAGGTTCTAGGCTTCAATTCTCGCCTGCATCGATCCTTCTCCGCCTTCGTTATTGCCTCCGACGAAGAGGAAGCTCTCGGGTTTAGTGCTCTATGTCGGTGAGAGAAGGACACAAGTTGTAGATGAATCCTTCACTGAACGAGTCCCTCAATCAATCAGAATTAATTGATGGCTTCAAATATTAGACAGTTTTCGTAGGGTTAGGGAGGCGGTAAGTGCCCTAAATACAGCCTTTTCGAGGCATAGATGCGCCCTGTGGGGTTCCGAATGTCTGCCTGGAGTTAGGCAAGTGGCCGATCCCTTCGGTTTCCCTGATTTTGCGTAACCAGGCTTTCTCAAGGCTGAAAACTAGACAATGAAAGAAATGACACTAGCAGCAAGCGTTTAACACGAAATACATACGCGCAGAGAAACGAAGCGAAGTAGACAAAGCATATCCTTAAGCTGCAGGAGCAAAGTCAGGCTGAGGCAAGCGGTCAAACCGCAAAGCCTGCTACCGATGCTGAGCGTAATTATGCGCTCTCCAGAGCTCCAATAGCACGCAACACGTGCCAGCAGTGGTGTGTGAACGATGATATCACTCAAACGGAGCCGCTTCGGACTTCGCATCGGTTTTCAGACGTCGAGAAGGACATGTTTCCCGATCTGAGGACTCTTGAAGTCAGCGATCGACGCAGAGTGCGATTGGAACGACACCAGGACCGGAGCTGCTCGGCAAGATCCCCCTAAACTGCCAGGGCAGGGGCGCTGAAGCTCTCCGCGGCGACTCTGGATTTGCTGAAGTTGATCGACGCGAATTTCCGATGAACATACTGGTTTCAGGACTACAGGATTTAGTCAGCCGCTCCCAAGATTTCCGCAGCTGTTCTAACGCGGCTTAGAGGATCGGGATGGCGTTCCTTTCACC
Source organism: Steinernema carpocapsae (assembly GCA_000757645.3). Classification (NCBI taxonomy): domain Eukaryota; kingdom Metazoa; phylum Nematoda; class Chromadorea; order Rhabditida; family Steinernematidae; genus Steinernema; species Steinernema carpocapsae. The sequence continues at coordinate 1,374,408 of CM016762.1, forward strand.
TGAAATCCTGACAAAAACACAAATTAGGGTAGGAATTCAGTATGAGAGTCCCTCGCTTCGTGGGGAGCCTGCGGCGGACGCTCGGCTTCAACTAAATGCCCAGTTCATTCTTGGCATCTCACTGTAAGGCTGAAAAAGAGACCAGAATCATTACCTGGTGTCCTGTGAATGAGTGAGGACAGATGATGTCAAAGTAGAACTACAGCCTTCAGCCAGTGATCGATCCTGAAATTGAGCGAAACTGGTTAAAACGGCGTCACGAATTTTCGCGCAAATGAGAAACAAAATTAGGCATGAAGACAGCATCAGAAACACGCTTTCAGCCGGAAACGAGGCGGCGTCGCGTTCAAAACAGCTGCTCTCACCCTCACATAGGTTTTGCGGGGTTTCAACTGCATAAAACCCTGAAACTGTCAATATTTGGAATCTGCGACCATCTTCGAGCCCGGATATACGATCTACAGAGCTTTCAAAGAGAATCTCTTTCAAAAGGACCGAAAAAGCGGCGCTGAAGCTGTCTGTGGCGACTCCGGCACTCCTCATGACGCGAATTTCGATAATTGACAGGGAACGAGGCTGCGAAATACAAAATTGGGGTGAATTTCATTAATTCAATGGAAACGAACTCAGAAACACGTTTTGAGGCCGGAAAAAAGGCGTAATTTGGCTGATTTTCGGCAACCGAAAGCAGCAAACCAAAATGCAAATGAATGTGCGAGGGTTATGAATGATACAGCCGCGCCGTCGTTTTCGCAAATCGCGCATTATGATACAAAGCCACGGGACGGACTTGTGGGGACAACGAAAGGCGGATTTGGGAGGCGGAAATCGCCCGAATGAAGCCATTGCTAGGCATAGAAGCGTCTTCCGGGTACCGCATGTTTGCCTGGAGCTGGGCCCGTTGTCGAACCCATCGGTTTCCATAATTCTGTGTGACCAAGAGACTTCTCTTGCACGCAATCTGGAAAAAGCAAGAAAGCACACGAAAAGTACAAATTCAGCACGGAATACAGACGAGGAGGAATCGAGAAGCCGCGGAAAGCTGGGTGAATATTGGAAAATAAAGTTTTAAACAACTTTGGAACGATAGAACGGGTTACGTAGTGTCCTAGGCTTCAATCCTCGCCTGCATCGATTTTCCTCCACCTTCGTTCTTGTCTACATTGAAGAGGAAGCTTTCGGGAAGTCTCTTCCGAGCCAGTTCCTAATCTGGTGCTCATCTCGGCGAGCGAATGACACACTTTTCGTCGGTCCCCTACGGAACGCGTCCAAAACGAAGCCGTTTCTTGGCATAGAGGCTCTCGGTCCAATCGGCAGATCGAGGATGGCTAGCCATGAAAAAGCAAATGTAAAAATCGTCCAAAATAAAGCCGATTCAAGGCGGAATATGCGTCTTACGAGCCGTTGAAGCCTTCGAGTACCTTCCGCGCAAGGTGTGTTCTCTTGTCTTCAGTCTGAAAAATGCATAGCATTAGACCACAAAAAACAGACAAAAAACGGTAAGTAGGAGCGGCGGAAGCTTGGCTCAATCTTCCTCCGACTTCGTTGTTGTGTCCGTCGAAGAGGAAGCTTTCGGAAAGTCCATGCGCTCTTCCGAGCAGTTCACCACCATCTGGCGCTTATCTTGGCGGGCGGGTAACACGCGTCGTATGAGAATCCCTGGGGCACGGCCAGTCCTCCTTACATCATGGAAAGCGCCTGAAATTAGGCCGTTTCTAGGCATAGAGGCGCCAGGTAAAGTTCTATGTGTCTGCCAGGAGCTGAAAATTGCAGAACGCGTCGCGGATTAGAAGGAAAGTACGAAATACAAGCTTACACGAGAACGAAGAACGACAGCCATACGCGGAGAATTTCGGGAAATAACGAAAACGGGTTACGGTAGGTTCTAGGCTTCAATTCTCGCCTGCAACGCGGCAGGATCGGGATGGCGTTCCTTTCACCTGAAATCCTGACAAAAACACAAATTAGGGTAGGAATTCAGTATGAGAGTCACCTCGCTTCGTGGGGAGCCTGCGGCGGACGCTCGGCTTCAACTAAATGCCCAGTTCATTCTTGGCATCTCACTGTAAGGCTGAAAAAGAGACCAGAATCATTACCTGGTGTCCTGTGAATGAGTGAGGACAGATGATGTCAAAGTAGAACTACAGCCTTCAGCCAGTGATCGATCCTGAAATTGAGCGAAACTGGTTAAAATCGGCGTCACGAATTTTCGCGCAAATGAGAAACAAAATTAGGCATGAAGACAGCATCAGAAACACGCTTTCAGCCGGAAACGAGGCGGCGTCGCGTTCAAAACAGCTGCTCTCACCCTCACATAGGTTTTGCGGGGTTTCAACTGCATAAAACCCTGAAACTGTCAATATTTGGAATCTGCGACCATCTTCGAGCCCGGATATACGATCTACAGAGCTTTCAAAGAGAATCTCTTTCAAAAGGACCGAAAAAGCGGCGCTGAAGCTGTCTGTGGCGACTCCGGCACTCCTCATGACGCGAATTTCGATAATTGACAGGGAACGAGGCTGCGAAATACAAAATTGGGGTGAATTTCATTAATTCAATGGAAACGAACTCAGAAACACGTTTTGAGGCCGGAAAAAAGGCGTAATTTGGCTGATTTTCGGCAACCGAAAGCAGCAAACCAAAATGCAAATGAATGTGCGAGGGTTATGAATGATACGTCGTTTTCGCAAATCGCGCATTATGATACAAAGCCACGGGACGGACTTGTGGGGACAACGAAAGGCGGATTTGGAGGCGGAAATCGCCCGAATGAAGCCATTGCTAGGCATAGAAGCGTCTTCCGGGTACCGCATGTTTGCCTGGAGCTGGGCCCGTTGTCGAACCCATCGGTTTCCATAATTCTGTGTGACCAAGAGACTTCTCTTGCACGCAATCTGGAAAAAGCAAGAAAGCACACGAAAAGTACAAATTCAGCACGGAATACAGACGAGAGGAATCGAGAAGCCCGGAAAGCTGGGTGAATATTGGAAAATAAAGTTTTAAACAACTTTGGAACGATAGAACGGGTTACGGTAGTGTCCTAGGCTTCAATCCTCGCCTGCATCGATTTTCCTCCACCTTCGTTCTTGTCTACATTGAAGAGGAAGCTCTCGGGTTAGTGCTCTATGTCGGTGAGAGAAGGACACAAGTCGTAGATGAATCCTTCAGTGAACGAGCATCCCTCATCCCTCAATCAATCAGAATTAATTGATGGCTTCAAATATTAGACAGTTTTCGTAGGGTTAGGGAGGCGGTAAGTGCCTTAAATGCAGTCTTTTCGAGACATAGAAAACTGACGAAAAGGTAGATTTGAATGGCACTAATATTGCCGGTGCCTGAGCGCGTTATGACTTGTAAATTTGCATGTTTATAATGTTAACCAGCTCAGTATGGGCTCAAAAGCATTTCAGTTCTCCAGTTTTTTCAATGCACTGACGCGCTTAAGAACTTATTGATTTGGTCACGGTAAGTGGCGCAAAATGAGCCTGAACTCTTTCAAAAAAACCTCAACTCTTGTACCCCAGAAAATCTTTTTTTTACATTTTTCTGTTTCCAATTTGAATGTCAAATCTCAGCTGCGAAACGTGGATTAGTCATTCTAATAATCCTGGAAATCTCTTGTTTACTTTTACTGTTCAAAGTCGGCGGCTTTTGCGCAGATTGCCTGACTGTCAATCGACTTAACTCAAACTGATTTGTCAGCTTTTCAATCATGACTCTACGCATCAATGAAGCATCAATGATTCAACGTCCTCTGTCTGCCCTTAGTCCGCGTTCTGCAAAATTGGTGCTGTGCGGTTAGTCATCCGTCTGGGTTTAGTGTAATCCTTTGCAAAATATCTCCCACACTTCCATGACCGCTGACTGTTACAAACGGTTTTGCACTCTCTGTGCAATCGTTTTCAGACAAATGAGTCATAGGAAGAGCAAGGCAATTTCGCGTTTTATCATTTCTAGTTCGGAAATTTTAAGAATTTGAGCGTTTAAGTTTCAAAGATGGCGTTTTCACATTATTGACATCTGCAACTGTTCTTCTGAGTCATCCGTTGACGTCTGTTTTCGGTTGTTTTCAACGTTTCCACAACAGCAACACGTAAATGTTAACGTTAAAAGTGACAAACAAACGCCCGAAGGAAAAGCGAAGGACATTTTGATAAATTGGAGAACGGATAAGTTGGTATGTGCAACGTGTCATTAGGCTGCGATCGTCTATTTCTGCAAAAATAAGCTGTAAAAAAGTTGATTTTAGAATGAGTTTGGACAAACTATTTGATAATCTTTCCAAGCTTCTGACGTGTCGATGTCTTTTTAAGTGTACAGAGGTAAGTCGCAATGCACACTTCAGCCATTGGAATTTTTTCAAAGGCCTAAAAAGGTTTATTTAAGCATAGACTGGTTTCGAAAGGAGACTTTTATCGGACGATAGACTAGATACTGCTGAGTCACAACTTCGTTAAACACGTTTACATAGTGTTTTATAAATTTTGTTCCTTCTTGTAAATCATAAAATTTACAAGTGTATAAAGAATTTATATTAATTACAGTCGCAAATTCATTTAGAAAAATAGACTGACGAATCAAAACAGGTACACACAAAGTATACATAAAATTCTACACAGATTAATTCTACACAGCTAGGATGTTACTTTCAGTAATCACAAAAACCTGGGAACATTGACTGAGAGGACGCACTGCTGTCATACTTTGTTAGTGAAATGGACTATGAAGATAAGAGTAAAACTTGAGTTAAGAAATTGAGAAAGGGAGAGGTCACAAGTAGTTTCTCCACAACCATGAGACGCAGAGATTTTAGTAAGATGAAAAGCGGTAGACAGAAATATATGCACAATTTTATGATCAAGATGAGCAACAAAACCTGGAAGCTCATTCGTCGTCCAGGAGACAACGAGGAAGAAGACGAGTCAGAATGTCGGCCTCTTCACTAGCGGTCAGGACAATCGGCTCGGTGGACTCATCGCCGGGAAACGAGGTCATAATGAACTGGTCCAAATTAGGTTCGTCCGAATCCGTCTGCTGCGTGATGTCAACATGGTTGTTGACCTGCTGGCTGTGGTAGCCGCTGTGTTGCCACGCAGTCAAATCAGCGTCCGAGTATCCGGTAGACCAGTTCTTGTAGGTCATTTCCTGGAGCTGAGGACCTCCATTATAGGCAGCCTCGTTGGAAAGATTTTGAACGCAGAAGAACTCGATTCTATCCGCAAGACGGACGTTCGCGATTCCGTGCGAGTCTTTGTCGTCCGTGTAGTTGTTGTTGAAGACATTGAACCGCTGTTCGTACTGATCCACTGCAAAGAATAGATATAAATTCAGTCCTACAACTTGTGGTAATTACTGAAGACGGCATCAGACTGAGCCAAGAAGGCGTCGATCTTCCTGGCGAGTTTCTTGTTTTTGAGATCTGTCTTTTTCGTTTTTAGGACATTTTCTTGGAATTGTTTGGAGAGCTCTGGATCGTTAACTAAAAAACTTAGTTTTAAAAATGCTTTTTAAATAAAACCAAAAAATTTAAAAACGTTTTCAAAAATAAAAAAAAAACCGCTGACTTGTATTTGATTGGTGAAGATTCGAATTTTGATGAGTTACTAGCGGAAAAGCAAATAGCTCAACTCAAACTATTTGGCTTTTGTTATAGTTTGTCCGGACTTTTATTGGTCGTAATTTTTGTTTTTAAAGTCGAATAAAACTTTACCATGTGGGTGTTGGCTCCAATACTCCTGACCGGTGGTAGACCATTGACTCTCTTCGAAATGCTGAGGATGTTCTTCGTAGATGGGAAAACCGTAAAGTCCGTCGTAGTGTTGATAAGACCAGTTTCCGTACCCATCGTAGTTTTGATAGCGTTGACCGTTTGGAGCGAAGTTTGAGTAGTTCGGGTGATGATGTTCAAAGCGGGAGTTGCGAGTTCGGGCATAGTAGGCACTTTGTTTCTTCTTTCGTGCCTCCTCGTTCCTTTTTTTATACCTCTCCACTAAACACGTTTGTTAATTATGTCAAATGTGGTTCAAGTTAATGTAAGCGGCCCAAATTTAGAAAACCATGCCATAGAGACGCTAACAAGGAAACCTTCACACGTGCTACCAACTGATTAGGATGAAACTTGGCAGGATTTTAGACCCTAGGAAAATTATCAAAGCCCAATATATTTTCGTTAGATGTACATTTGGCTCCGCCGGAATTTGAACCCCTGACCTCCAGAATGAAAGCCTAGAACACTACCATTACACTAAGCAAACTAATGTGCACGTGCATGGATTTTATATAGCCTTAAGGTTGATACTTTAGGTAGTGTTAGTGTTTTACTTAACTTAATCCGCGCATCTCCCAAAAATATTTTGGCACTTTGGTATGTTACCTAGGGTCTGTAATTTTGCCAAGTAAAAATTCGAAATTACAATTTAAAAAACTTTTAATTTTCAAGTTTTGAGTTGTGCTTGATAAGAATTTCAGTAGCTTAACTCGTGGAGATTCACAGACTACATATTGGCGCGTCAGCACCTGTAACACAAAAACCGTTTTAGTAAAGTTGAATCTTAGACGCTATGTAGACCATCCTCGTGTTCTCTCCCACATCACTTACGTTATTTGGTTTCGAAAGCGTAACAACCTGCCTCGCAAAAACAACATTGAACCCTTCATCAGATTCTCTCCAAACAAAGAGTTAAAGTGCGGTCGCAGACAACACACAAATTTTGCAGCGCTAAACGTGACTGTTTGATAAAGAAGAGGTTCAAGCACAGACAGTGACACATAGTGGTTCACATACGTGAAAAATCGCGGTAAACGTTTGAATCGCGGTAAACTTTAAAAGCAGCAGAACAAAAAAAACGTAATTTTTGAGACTCACTGAAAAACATTTTTTCAAAAACAGGCAGCTTTGGTGAAGAATTTGGATGGCTGTTGTGGTTTTCCAAATCACATCAATTCAAAAATTGACACAAAATTTGCAGTTTGAACGTTTTGGACTGCCATAAAGCAGAGGTGTCTGCTATACTGCCTAATCAAGTTGGTAACCATTTTTAAAAGTTTGTGTCATCAACATGCCTCTCTTCAAATCGCTGACAAGTGCCGTCTCCCAGCAAGTCACCACAGATAGAACAATAACAAGCCGTTTTAATTGGTTTGATGAGAGTGAAAAACCCAATCCAAAAGTCTCAAGTTTCTGAATTGTGAGGCAAACAATAAAATTATTAACCACTATTTTTACGCTTACGCGCTTGGTTTTATACCTTTCAAACTTTAGTGTATCCACAATAGGAACCGAACAAAAGTTTAAAATTTTTTGAAAGCACTGAAAATTATTGAAGAAATTACTTACTATCTGCCTGGGTCGGTCTGTTCCACTTCCGCGACTTATTTTTCCAAGCCATCGTTCTTATTTCTCGTACTCAAAAAGCGATGTCGTTGTCGGAGACCTCTGTAAAAATAAATTAACAAAATAAGATTTGGAAGAGAACGAATAGGCAAGCACCGCAATCAAACGCGCCGGTTTGAATTAACGCATGGTAGGGAATGTTTTTGTGATAGAAGAGTTTTAAAATGAGGAGCGCGCATATTCATTCTTTTAATCACGATGCAGCTGGGGAAGAGAAGAGCGAGGATGGGAGGGATGCAGCGACTGTCATCAGCATCCACAAAGAAGGTCCGGCGTTTAACGCAGGACGACAGCGAGCGTCGGTGGCGTGATCTGGCCTCACTTTTGTCGAGACGATCGACCGAAGCTGGACGGAAGCTCGGGAAATGAGAAAAGTGCAACCGTTGTGCTGAAAGAGTCATCTAAAAAGCGATCGCGGGTGTGACCACACAAGGGGTGACCGCTGAAAGAGAATGTGAACGGTCGACAAAAGTTATGGGAAAATGTTCACAGTTTGGAAAGGGCAAACGTCTCGAGGAAGGCACCACAATATATTGCAGCTGCTTTCTGAGGGGCTGTGTTAAAAACGATCGCTCATACAAGACTCTAAACAGTTGTGTTTTTGCGCTTTTTTTAAATTTTGTTTTGAAGTTTTTTTTACACAGTTCAATCATAAAATTAACCGTTGTGTATTCAACCGTTAAGCGTACTCAAAAATGAATTTTTGAAAGTTGTAGTATCAAACAATTTGCAAATCTGTTATTTTTTATAACGTGCAAAAATGGTTTTTGTGTTTTACTTGTCGTTCTTAGCGTTGTTTTTAGGAGTAGCTCAGAATACGTCAACAAAAATACGCTTTTTTGCATAAATTTATTACATACTACTCAATTGAAAAAAAAATGTTGCTGTTTAACAAAAATTTTAAAAATTAAAAATTCACAAAACTAAGTTTTTAATTTTAATTTAACAAACCGGTTTACGAAACAAAAAAATAGTAATTTCAACATTCAACAAGTTACAACTAAAACTATTGTATTGAACGAAACAATGCAAAAAAGAACGTTTTAGCTTAATTTGAAAATCTTATTTTTGACAATAAACAAAAAGTGAATTTAATTTTCAGACGTCTAACATCATGTGCAAACCAGAAAAGTGAAAACTTTATTGTCCCAGCCGTCATTTAACACGTCAAACACGTAATCATTCCCCAGCTTTCATATGTAAATGTTACTTTCGGCTAAAAGACTAATCCCTATCAACGTCACTCTTTATTGAGGCACTGATTTCTTGAACGTCACAAGTTCTTTAGTTTTTTTTAATTTAATTTAAACCAAGTCTTTACTTGGGTAGAACTCACTTCTTGACTAGCATTGTAGAACATTTTGGTTTATTTACCTCAACCAAAACCTTCGGTGATGTCTTCTGCTTGATGTCCAAACTCGAAAATTCGTTTGTACAGAGAAACTTTGCTATAATTTGTTAAGATGTTCTATTTTCGCGTATGTCACATGAGCAAACTACAAATGGAGTACAAAGTCGGCTAAAAAATCAGTTGCTGTGAGCAGATCTCCAGTTTCTTGATTGCATATAATCTCACAGTTCACCTGACACGATTGTATACCAGTGGCGAGACGGCTGAGCAGTCTAAGGCGCTGGTTTAAGGCACTAGTCTCTTCGGAGGCGTTCTGACAACCGTCCACTAAGCAAACGCTAAAAGCTTTCTAGTTAGAAAAAAGGTTATTTATGATATTTATTTACTGGCAACACATGGGAAGAAACCTCAAACACAAGACAAGGCGAAGGATGTAGAGGAAATATGACAGTAGAAGAAACAAAGAAGGATAACAGGAAAGTATGGCAAACGTCGGGAAGTGTCGAGGAAGACAATGTCGGAAAGCGTCGATCTTAGACGTCCTCCTGGCCGGCCTCCCAAATGTCGGTCCTATCCTTCGTCCCAGACGTGGATGGCTGCTGAGCCTAAAAAACCAAATTTATTGATCGAACAGCTTCAAATGTTAGATTTTCTTACCTCTTCTTCAGCAGGAGGGGTCGGAGTACGCTTGATCTTCTCCGCGGCCTGCTGCATTTCTTGAAGCTTCTCCAAAGTAACGGACTTTAGCGGAATGAGCTTTGGCTTACAAAAAACAGGCACCAACGAATCATCCTTAAAAGTGTATCCATTATAGTGCCCGACTACTTCCTCAAGAATTCCGGAAGGCTGGTCAGCTGCAGAAGGGTTACTCATTGTGTGGCTCGGAGAAGGTGCAACTGTCTGACGGGAGGACGGAAATGGGGAATGAAAAATTGGGAAACAGGCGCAATGAGGCAGATGGAAAGCTGGATTAATACGCTGAGAGTCGCTGAGAGTCGCTGTGTGTGGCGTGGCCATGTTGCTATGGGGATGCGATACGGCGTAAGAGACGCGCGAAACAAATGCGCATGGTTAATTAAGGCTAGGGAGGATTGGGCCCACCACGCAGCTGGTCGTGGCCAAGATTAATACCTGCTGTAAATGAAGAGAGTAAAACATGAGATAAGATAAACATAACATGAGATAAACCACCGCGAATGTTACTTATTCAGTTATAAAGATCAATCAAACAAGGCAACGTTTTTTTTGTTTAAAAGCAAAAATATTTAACCAAAAAATAGTTTAAACATATTTGAACGCCGAGACTAAGCTAGATCGACTCAGCATACCTTTTTACGTCGGAATTTTTTTGTTTTCAACCATTTTTAAGGGTCAAGTCGTTTATAACTTATTCGGATTCGGAATTTTATTAAAGGCGCGCGTTTCTTTGTTTTGCTAAAAAGACAAAGCAAGTTCAAATTTTTTTTTGAAATGTAAAAACTGATTGACAAGGGTGGGATTTGAACCCACGCCTCCGAAGAGACTTGTGCCTTAAGCCAGCGCTTTAGACCGTTAGGCCTTCTCGCCATTCGTGTGCAGTCATATTAGATGCAATATCAGTGATTCCTTGAAAAAATGTTAAAACTGAGAATGTCTAATCAAGTAAAGGTTCACGTTACATTTAAAAATTAAAGAATTTGTGACGATTCAGTGTTTGAATGAAAACTGTGACGTTGGTGTACATTAGTGTTTCAGCCGAAACTAACATTTATAGAGAGGATTACAGCGTGTTTGACGTGTTAAATGACGACTGGTACATTTATGAATAAAGGTTTTACTTTTGTGCTTTGTTAGCAGTCTCAGACGTATAAGAATTGCGCAATGCTTGAAAACAACAACTTTTTGATTTTATGGTTTTTAACTGAGACTTAAAACACTTTGTTTTTTGTTAATTTGCTGATCAATAATTTTTTAATTGAAAAAATTTTTTTAAAGTGACTTTATAATTGAACAACAATCTGTCTGATGGTTACCATTTTTTTAAATGTTTTTTGCAATTTCAAATTTCCGATTTTTTAACTGGTCGCAAGTTCTTAAGCTTTTTTATTTGAAATTACGCACCTCCTTTATTAAGAAATTTTGACGTAGAACACAACAGAAAAAGGTTGTCAGAAACGTGCTTAGGGTAATTTAAAGTATCTTCAGGAAGAGACTTTCCTAATAGAGACTCACAAGATCAACATAGTAGAACACACCAGTGAACTCAAAATATTTCGCTCTTTGAGTGGGAATCGGTTAACAGTGCCACTCTTGACGCAGATTCCTTTCATGAAAATGTCTCGATCCATAATTACCAGTTTAATGAACGCGTATCTATCCATGACGGCCCCCTTAAAACCGTGAGATGGACAGACACACGGTGAGAGGGAACAAAAGCAATGAGAGGGAGGAACGATTGGGAGAGAAAAGAAACAGTGATGTGAAGAGAAACACCAAAAGTTAGGCCTCCAGCTTCTATCAATGACGGAAGTTTAGTTCATGCTAGCGGCTCAATCCATAATTCCCAAAAATCTATAACAGAAAATTATCCATGATGGCCCTTTCTCAAAACCATGAGAAGGAATGATTAAATGAGGGATTCAAATGATTACCAAACGTACTTCTTATGCAACTCTTAAATAAACCTAAACAACAGCGTTCGCACGCTTTGTCCTATAAAGCATCTTGTAACACCGTCTGACAATAACAAAGAACCACATGTCAGCAATAATACAAGCAACAAAAAACGCAGAAACTGATCCACAAGAGATCTGAATGTGTGTGATACTCGCCGCTTTGCGCATATTTGGACAAACGTTCAACATGCAGAATAGGTTGTAGTACTCTTCGGGGTAGACAACGCCATAGATTGAAAATGAGCATAGGGCTATGAAGACAATGGAGTCGAAGGAGAGATACATTAGGTAGATTATGAGGCACGAAGACCTCTCTCCGCATAAAGCCAAGATTACAAAAATAGGTGGAATGAGAGTAATGGAGACGATAGGAAGAATGTAAAACCAATGCTGACTGGCAATGAGGAAGTAGTAGCAAAGACCACAAGAAACGGCCAAGAGCACCTTGAAAACTGTGATGAAGATGGTGACATCCTGGAAGAAGCCAAGGTTTAATGAAAATGAGTGAATTGAGCCAGCTTACCCTAAGACGACCACCATTGCTCTCATCGAGACTTGAATCATAATCTCCAGTACTCATTTTTGGTTGGAAACACGGATCTGCTAAAAACTAAGGAGGATCCATATATGGCTCCTTAGCGTCGGTCAAAAAGTGATGCATCGGAAAATCAATGCGAGCGTTGAGCCTTGCTTTGTCTACTTTTACACCTTACTTCACACCAGGAATTGTCACAGCAGAGGAGAGTTACGCTGATTAGACCATAAAATTATAAATTGCACATTTACTGTCCATTAATTTGGCTTTTGCATGCTATAAAAAGTTTTTGTAGACTTAAATGACAGAGTTGACAGAACAGGTAAACTCTATTGAAAAAAATTATTAAAAAACTGTTTTACACAAAGGCTGAAAATTCATGTTAAGAAAATCGTTTTCGGTGTGCATCTGTTATTTCATTGAAAAAAACAAATTAAAATGTGTGTTTAAATTAGTGTAAGAACGATAACACAACTCGGTCCAAATGAGCGTTTAGCGTCATCTACAGGGTGTATTGTTAGAGACACCGACGAGAAGGATTTGTCGCCCATGCACGACAAAGACGGGATTTTAACCGTCGCTACCGTGTGGCGGTCGTGGCAAAACCATTGCTTTCCGTTGGTATTACTTGTTTGTTCGCCGTAGTTTCGATTTTATGTTTGTTAACTCATTATAAGCCTGTGTTCCTTTAACATGTTGTTCTGAATAACCGCGTGGCCGTCGTTATCTCCAGATACGACGTTGGCGAGCACATCTCCCACAGCATCGGTTTTAGGGTGGCTCAGAAAAAATGGCACCCAGACAACCGTTTTCATTTCGAGAGAATTCCGACGTGCCGATCGGTCAGTTTTGCATTGAAAATAAGCAACTTTTAAAAAAAAATTCGTTGTTTTTAAATTTTAATATTTTGATTTTTGGCAATTGAGATTTTTTGTATTAAATCAAAAACAAATTTCAAGTTTCTGCAACGTTTTAGAACTTTTGCGGTGCTTGTGTTATTGTTAAACCTTTCTAGACTAGCAAATACAATTTGTTAAAGTGCGTCTAAACCTAACTACTAACAAATGTAAGACAGACAGTTCTTGAATCTATGTTCTTTTAAAAATTGCAGTCAAAATTTTTTTTTTTGAATTGCTACTATTAAATTTAATTGTAAGCTTCAACGTTTTGAAAAGCAACGTTACGCTGTTTTGCTTCAAAAATCATAAAAAATTCCATCCATGCGTCACAGTCTAATCCATCCTGTTTTGCCTTTACCAAACAAAGAAACCCACTAACCAAAATACAGCTGCCGTTTTCAGTCATTTTCACATTGTTCACCACTAGTATTGGTCACTAACCGTCATGTCAGACTGTCTTGAAAAAGTCTATTTTGGCATCTTATGTATCTTTTGTGGTCTGGACAGCGCCATTGTCCTCGTAGTTATTCTCATGGTGATCTATCGAAGCCCTCCGTCAATGCGGCTATTTTCATATTCAATCTTGAACATTTTGGGCTGGGGAATGTTTGGCAATATCAGTCATTCTGTGATCGTTCAACCACGTTACCTAACGTCTTCATACTGCTTTGAGGTTTTGGGCTTCACATCTTCAATGCCATTTCAAGTAGCAGCGAATTTTCATGCAGCCACAAAAATGAGTCACGTTCATGTTTGTATTGGAATCTATTTGTCATTTCTTCTACGAGGTCTTCAAGTGTCTACGAAGCCTGTCTCCATTAGTAACAAGACTGTTTTTTCGGTCTGGCTGGTAAACCACGGAGTGGCTCAGGCCGTGTCGTTTGTTATGGCTTATATTGTCCTACCTGAAAATGAAACTACGATGGGAACAATTTTAAACAGCTTTAACATGACCAGTGACATGTTCTCAAACACAGTCATCTGTTTTAGTCAGACGTCTTCTTACACTTTTGGAGCGTTTTTTGTCTTTTCATGCTGCTCTCTCTTGATTACTGCAGTCGTGGTATTGTGGACCCTTGTGAGAGTTAAACGTTTAAAGGCAGCTATGACAGAGCAAAGCTACGACACACAAAAACGGCTTGTTATTAATCTGGTCATATTCACAGGGTTACCTGTAACTTTCATAATTTTGCCTTCATTTGTAACTGCTCTCGTCAATTTGCACAGTTTTGACGACACGTTCCTGTTCTTTCTTTGTGCTGTGCTCAGTGTCGCTCATGACTTTATCTTGAGTTTTGCTATGCTCACTATTATCAAACCCTACCGTGAGGCTGTTTGTGATGTTTTGAGCAAGATCTATATGAAGACAGTTTGTAAAAAGAATGGTGCAGTTGGAAGCGTTGTCATTGAAAATAAATGATTTTCGATGTCTACAGCAAGGTATCAAAATGATGTTTTATGCGATACAGTTTGTTTTGTAAAGGGCGACATCAGCTTTTTTGAAGTTTCAATAATTTTTAATTTCAAAGATTAAGTTGAAAACTGCAAAATTTGCATTTTGAACGTTTTCAACATTTTCACCTTTTCAGCAAGGACTGTACGAGATTTGTTATTTTAAAGTCAATAGCAATTTTTTGACGGTCAATTAAAAATCTACGACCTTTCCAACCACTCAAAAAGGTCTTGAAGTTTCTGGAAACTGGTCAGCCGATTCAGGTCTACCTGTTTCCGTGTCCAAGAATTGATGTTGGTCAAGGATCTGGACGACTTATGATAACCAGCCCTTCTTGGTTCCTTACATTATATGTATTGTGTCATTAGAAGGCAACACGAAGTTGATCAATTGGGTCTTCCGCTGCAAGAGTGTGAAAATACGGTGGCAATATTTGCTGCTTACGTTCGCTCCATGCTAAAATGAGCTTCCGTTGTTTGGTGAACCCAAACTGCTAGTGATCACAAGCTGATCGAGTCAGTTCAGAACCCTTTTTTAAAGTAGACTTTTGCGCGTTGTAGCATAAAATTCCCAGGCTGCCCAGAAACTTTTAGGAAACTAGAAATCTCTTCTCTTGGCCTAAGCGCCGGCGCCTCGCCGCCACTTTAACCTTTGTCTACTCTGTATTTTTCGGACAAGTCGTTTGTTCCCCTTATGAGTTCTGCTCCCTGTCTTCCTCGACCATTTATTCCGATTTGCGACCTCTGTATAGAATCCTTCCTGTGACTAGGAGAAGTAAACGTCTAAAAGAATAAATACATTTTTTTATATTGCACAACTGGAAAACAAAAAAAAATTTAGGTTCAGCCAATCGGATTTATAGTAAACTAACATTGCAAAACCTAATTGCATAAATATAAATGAAGGTTCCAACTTGGAAATGGCGTATGTTGCCATAGAAGACACAAACATATTTAAAAAAAACGTAAAATTTGTTTAAAACTAAAATATTTAAGAATTTTAAACGGTAGACGAAAAAAGGAAAAAAGGTTTTTAAAAATGTTAAGTTGACATTCGTAGCTGATTAACCCAATATTCATTTGAAGCTCATTAGCAAGCTGATTAACCCAATTTTCTAAAGATAACGTTCGTTTATAGGTAGACCTTGTTAGCTAGACCTTGCGAGCCGCTCGTGTTCGCTTGTTAAGCATTACTGTCACTATAATATTTTAACACTGAAATTGACAGAGACGGAGATCGAAGCTAATATTCGTGTCATTTCTATTTGCGTTTGGTTTTCCGGTGTTTTTGTGTGTGCCTAGTCTTGAAATTATAGTTTGCTCCTGACAGGAAAGTGGCGAATGGATTAGTAAATACAAAAACCGTTTTTGCCCAAAACGAGGCAGCGATTGTTACCAACGAAGATATGCAGTTTTTGATTTATTGTTTAGTTTAAAATGTTTGAAGCTTTAAATGTGTACAGGATCTACTACACAATCACAATTTTTGTTTTTTGTCTGCCAGGCAACAACACTTTTTTAAAGTCTTGTTCAATGGAATGAATCCTATTCAGAACGTTTTTGTCTCAAGATCTCTGTGACCTTTTGAATTTCATCTCTTCCATGTCCATAATCTCATCGAAGCACTCAAAGAACTATTCCTCGATAATATTTTTGCCTGTCAATATTAACTCTCAGCCGCTCAAACTCCCTAATCAAAACTAGATATTACCAATCTCATAGGAACTTGAGAAAACAAAAACTGCCAGCAAATCCACTTTTACCTCACATGAAAATTATAATTAAATTCCCACTCCCACACAGGTGCTAAAGCCCAAAAACCAAAACCGTGGGCGCCCTTATGTGAAAAAAATTTTCTCGACAATTTCGACTTTGACTGTAGTAAGCGAGAATGTATAGGAACGAGTTTATTTACCGAGAGACGATCGAGAAAGAGAATACTACAGCACATGCACAGAAAGAGACACACGCACACACATAATTCACACCCTGAGGCGAAGAAACCCCGTGAAACGTACAGAAACGACGAGACCGAAATGGTTTTCGTTGTTGTGAAAGAGAAGGAAGAGTGAGTGACAAAGAGGAGCGAGTTGGTGGTAGAGAAGAGGAGAAAAAGAGAGAATGAAGAGAACAACGCTCGGGCCTTACAGGGAGATCGTGCAGAGGAACAAAATGTGGGGGACAAGAAATGCGATGTGGGCAGCTCGGAGCTTTAGCCCGTTCACATTTTCGGCTTACAGGTTGTCCTCGATGGCTTTACGGAGCTCGTCCACGACGTTTCCCTCCACGACATGCTAAAATAAACGTCGAATCAGCAAAATTGCGAATTAGCACCTTTGCTACGTACCCACTAAATTACATAAGATTTTTGAACTGAACAGCTTATTGGTTAACACGCTAGACTACCGGTCAGAAGGCCAAGAGTTCAAATCCCCTTAAATTTTTTAGCGGTTTTTGAACAAAAAAATGTTTTTTTCGGGGATTTGAAATTGTGAGTTCTGAATTGCTAGTTGGGCGCACCACTGAGCGGCATGAGCATAGTTCTAAGAGAACCCATTTGGTCCATATAAATGAAAAATAAACTTACGAACTGCTTTTTGTCCTTGATGAAGACGAAAGTCGGCATCACCTTGATCTCGTAATCCTCGCAGATGTCGTCCTAAACGTATCACACATTATTCACCTGCCATGAATTACAAAGGACCTGTTCATCCACATCGACCATAACGAACATAGCCTTGGTGAACTCATCGGACATTTTCTGCAACGTATATTGGTCAGATTTTTTTCGAATTAGGGAGAACTTACTTCGAACTTGGGTTTCATGAGCTTGCAAGGGCCACACCACGTAGCGAAGAAGTCGACGACTACCAGGTTGCTACCCGCCTTTTCGAGGATCTCCTCAAACTCGCTCTAAACAGAGCCCACATAAATGCCTGTTTAAGGGTTTTGGGCTGAGAGTAACAAACAGTACGGCAAAGGGTGGAAGGCTGAAAAGCAAAAACGTAAAAATTTTATTACCTTACTCTCAGGTGCGTGGACGACCATGTTCAACCACCGCAATCTGAAATACTAATAAATCCAGTAATATATTGGCACCGCCGAAGGCTCGCTCCCTCCCCCGTGTCCGCGGTTTCCCTCTCCCTACCTCCTCCCTTTTGCGACTCGCCTCGCGAAACCCCTCCCCCGCCGACAAGCGCGGCGTCGACCACGACGACGAAAGGTACACAAGAACGCGTCACGAAACGAAAAGGCCTCCTGCTGTTGCTGCTGTTGGTGTGGCGACTGCTCTGCCGTGCCTCTGGACGATGGTGCGATGGCGCGTTGTCAACGCACAGGGACACGCTCACTTGATAATTACATTGTTATGCACACGTGCATGAGTCAACAATGTTGTCAATTCAAAATCGGTATCGCAGAACGAGCAAAATGCGCAAGAGTTAAAAAATTACAAACGATTTGTCGCGTTGAAAATTAGGACAAGAGGATAATAGTCGAGACATCAATAAAGTGATAACTGTACTGTTGTACTTAAGAACTCAATGTTGTCAAAAAAATTATTATTTTTTAAAGAAAGTTAAAAAATTAGGTGTAATTATTCCAGAAAACAAATGAAATATATAACGTCAAAAATTTATTTTTGTGCAGTCAATTATGAAATTTGATGGATAAAATCAAACCTTTTAAATTTTTAAGAAAGCCTTGTTTTTGTTGTGCAGCTGCAGCATTTACAAGCGGTTAGCAGATAAGCTTATGAAACCTTGTAAACATCTTAATTGGAGTTTGTAACCAATATAAATTTGTCTGGATCAGCATTTTTAACTGACTGCCACTGTATAATCTCTCTCCTTTAATTAGAGTTTCGTGGACAAATTGTTATGAGCAGCGAGGCAGCAATAATTTGTGGCTTATTAAGACGTTATTATAGCCAACGACGGTAAACAACTAGGAATTCAGGTGTCGTCAGATATATGGCTTTGTGATATGAATTAAGGGAAAACTTTAAAAAACGTTGAGCAAACGCACAAACAAAAATAAAAAAATTTAATAACCACTCGAATGTTGCTATACATAATTTTAAATATGAACGTTACTAAAAAGCTACAAAAAATCACGTAAAAAAGATAAGTTAAATTTAGTAATTTTACAATTTTTCGCAATCATTTTATTAGTTTAACATTTATCTGATAATCGGTGTTTGTTCAGCCGGCGCACATAGGAATGAAAGCAGAGAAACAAGAAACGTATATGTGATGTGCAAAAATGACTATAAAAATTGTTTTTTTGTTAAACAAAATTTAAAATGTCTAATGAAAAATGTTGAGAATTGCGGCCAAAAAATGTAAAAAATGTTGTAGACAAAATTAAGCCGACAGAAGCGATTTTGCTAATCTGAGCAAAATATTTTTCACATTTTTTTAAAATTTTTAATGTATTCGCTCTACCTTGTCAACTTGTCAAAAAAATCTTTTAGCCGTTAGGTAACACTATGTAGAGCAACGCTGACCATCGAAAATCAAATTCATGTGGCATGAAACGGCTCACAGTAAAAAATGTTGTAGACAAAATTAAGCCGACAGATGCGAATCTGAGCATAATATTCTTTTTTCACATTTTTTTAAAATTTTTAATGAACTTACTCTACCTTGCCAAAAAAATCTTTTAAACGTTAAGTAACACTATTTAGAGCAACGCTGACCATCGAAAATAAAATTTATGTGTCATAAAATGAATAGTGTAAAATAAATCTTTTCATAATACAAATTGGAAATCGCAGTTCTAACCTTTTCAAAAATTCCCAAAATTGATTACTGTTCTAAAGTCACGCATGAAATTTGATCAAAAACCAACAAAATATTTCTTAGTCATTTTCCTCAATGCTAATATATTCCCAAAATTAGCGTTTCTACCAGAAACGCCTCAACGTCTGCTTATCCATTTTTCGGCAAAAACAGCTAGCCAAGCAGTCTGTACCTGTTGTTCTTCGCGGACTCTCTAAAGGCAGTCTCACAAAAAATATGCTAGTCAAACACTTTAAAAAATGTTAACCCAGCATTAAACCGAATATGTCATGACAATCGTGAAGCCGGCAATAGCAATTGTCGCTAATCTAATCGTTTTTGAACATTAAACATTTTTTTTAACATTACAGGACATTTGAAAATTGAATTCACGTAGTACTAATTTCAAGAAAAAGCTAAAAACATTAATAAATTTGCTAAGCACTGTTCCGACTTTTAAAAAATTTTAAAACATAGGACTTTTAAATATTCCTATTTTGATACACTACAAAAAATCAAAAAATCTAATTTTACGTAATATTTAAATTGGCATAACCAAAAAATTTAATTTTTATATGCAGGGTTCTAACGTTTTCAAAAATTTCAAGTATGGCAGTAAGGTCACCAACTATAATTGCGACCAGAAACCGAAAATATTTCTTTATCATTTTCCTCGATGCAGACACATTCCCAAGAATAGCAATTCCACCAAAAACGTCTGTTCATCCATTTTGCGGCGGAAACAGTCATTCTGTTTTTCGCACACCCTCTAAAGGAATTGTCACAAATGATATGCTAATCAAGTGCTCGCGCGACGTCTCAAATTTCAATCCTTTCAGTATTCAGCGCTTTGCGACTAACCATCATTGCAACAGTTGGCCCGCCGGCTGCGCTATCAAAGGCGCTACACGTCTTTTCTCGTTGAAGCGTACAGCCATCGAATGTCAAAACGACAAACCGCTAAATCTAGAAATTATAATACTCTATTCAAATGCAATTTTGAGCAGCCCGTTTTCTGCATTTTTTCTTTTCTTTTTTTACACTTTCCTCTTCTCGCCACGTTTTTTGAATTATGACGACACGGGAAACCACAAAAATCGACGACGAAAACGATATCAGAAAATACGATTATGCATTTGCGAAAAGATTGATAGAACTGGCAGAAGTGCTGAAAACGCGAGCGAGAGTCACGATGAGTCTTTCGCCGGCGTCCCGCTTGCGCGAGCCCAATCTCGGCACCTAGTATTTCACGGCCATCGTGAACAACAAGCACAGGCGAGAAGGACGATACGAGTCAAAAGGGCAACTGCACTTTGGTTTTTCGTTATTCCCTAGCAACTGTACAAAGCATCATTTTATCGTGGTTAGACTGTAAACACTCGACGACCCAATATCTTTTAAATTTTAGGATCCAGTGGTCTGGTCATTAATCGGTCTTGTGGATCGATGAAATTAATTTAGAAAAGCCTGAAAATTAAAGTACACGCGATAAATTTTGCAACGCAGGTTCGATGTTCACACGGGAAATATTTGCAAAATGGAGATTAAGAAAAAAGCTGCTTAGCAGAAAATTATTTGTAGTATTTGTAGTGTTTGAACTTAAGGTTGCTTAAAAATTAAAAACTGATTTAAACAAAAAAAATTTTGATTTGCGAAATTCCAAAAAATGACAAAATTGATTGATTCAATGAAAATAAAATCAAGGTAATTTAAAAATATTTCAAAAAATAATCAAATTTTAAAGCAGTTACAGTTGAAAACATAAAAAGGCAATTTTTTAAATTAATAAAAACCTATCAACAAATTTTTGCATAATACATAAATACAAAAAATGCATTTCCAAAAATCAAAATCCAAAAAAAGTAAAAATAAGATTTTTAGGTAAAGGTATATATTATTATTTGGTCTTATGCTGAGTGTGTTGTTAAAAAAATGTTAAAACGTTAAAAGCGTTAAAATTGCTAATTAACTTTACTACTTGGTTCAAATCTAAATCTGTTAATAAGATAATAAGATACAATTTTTGAGGACGTCCTGAAATGCAAAATAACTGATTGTTGGTTAATCTCTGATGCAAAGCCCGATGTGCAAAACATTGCACTATCGCTCTGCTTAAAAACAAAGTAGAAGCAGTCAAAAGGACTAAAGGACGAAAACATTAGTTTTATGCCATGGGAAGCGGCATTGTTCTGATTATTGGCCTACAGCAGTTAAAGCAGTTAAGACTCTTAGAATCGCAAAAATCTAAAAGAGATCAACTAGATGTTTTACGTTGCTAAAAAAATTATCAAATCGTCTTTCAGGTAAAAATATTACAAACGGTTACCTAAAATTCAAACAGTCGATTTTTAATTCCTTACTTGTTTCAAACGCTTGTTAGCCGTCGCGAAAAACATCTCAACTAAGGTGAAAACAAAAACTTTTCGTCCGATGTTTGATCGTCCACAAGGCCGCTCCAACGGTTCGCGGCGGTCAAAGAAGAAAGAACATAACAAATTGTGATTTTGCTGTGCGCCGAACAGTTCGAAGCCGGAAAAATGGCGCAAAAACAGATTAATCAATTTAAAGAGAGAGTGGTCACAGAAACGCGTTTGTTTGTTTTAGCAGGTGGTTTGTCGTTTGAACCGTGAAAAACCTTTAAATAGTCAAGCATCAGAAATCACCGTCAAAAGTTGGTTAGAAAAGTAGTGGTTCAAAGAGTTTACGTCGGAATAACGTTGGTCCCTTTTTTGGAGGTCTCGCACAGCGAAAAATCGGTAGTTGATAACATTTGTCCTTGTGTGAAAACCTTATCAGGCAATTAACCAAAAAGCTAAAAATTAAATGGAAAGCTGCAGGCTAGGTGGGAATCACAAATGGACAATTTACGGCTCTGACGCACATTTTGCACAGATAACGGACATAAAATCCATTTAGAGTTTTAGCCCTTAAAATGTTTTAGATTGATTTTCAAAACTTTCTAACAGCCATTATTCTCTCGCAACCCTTATTCTTTGGATCCTTTCACTGTAGTACGAGACAGAGATTTTTATCAGTGATTCACAATGAAGACAAAGCCCTTAAGGGGAGAGAAGTTATTTGGTAGGTGAGGATTCGATTGATAAGAACCGGGAGAGACCTACAAACGGACTAAGGGGTTCAAAAATTAATGAGAACCAACCACCGCGCAGCTTCACCACCGATAGCAAAAAGACATGCCACGGGAAAAGAGTTCACGTCTTGAAAACGATACTTATATGTAAAAAATGGAGAAGAGTGAGCGCAAGAAGTACAAAAACAGCGCGAAAATGCAAAGGAGTAAACATAGGAGAGGGAGACGGTTGGACACGAAACAGGTTGGGGGGGGGGGGGTCTTGTATTTGTGTCACAGGGAAAACAGAAAGGAACACTTGGGAGAAGACGGCTTGGTGGTAAACGAGATGGGGCAAAAAGGAGACGAGAAGAACTGACTGACGGACCGACTGCCATCCTGCTGCTGCTACTAGTGCTGCTGCTCTGATGCTGCTTGCTTTCTCTTCCGCTCGCTTCGTTTGCTCGCTCACTTCTTTGCCAGGAGGCCAGGAGCAAAGGACACAAAACACGAAGGCGGCAGTGGATTCGAGGGTTGTTTGGGTGCTCTTCTGCCCCAGAAAAAGGACAAGAATAATGAGAAGCAGACTGAAATGGTTGTTGACCAAACGCATTTCCGAAACATGCGAAAGTAAACATCAAGAGATGTGTCACTGTTCTTTCTTAAGTCTACATTGACGCATTTCAAAGTGACACGTTCTATCATTGGCTTTAAGAAGGGTTTGGTTTTTTTATACAACCCAAAATGCTTGTGAACTTTTAACAAATTTGAAATTTTCAAACCTCAGACCTATTAAAATATTGGAAAACCATCACTGCAAATTCGTTTCCCAAAATTTTAACTTACTTTTTACTATTGTATTCTAAAAACCAACATTAAAAAAATTCTGTTTTTTTACAAAATACAAAAAGAGATTTGTGATATATCTTTACACTTGAATACACTTAAATCTTTCCAAAAATTTTTTTTAATCTTTAGTAAAAATAAAATCCAGAAAAAATAGTTCCAAACTTTTCTCTTTATGCACTTATATGCCTTTTAAAAAACGGATTTCAAAATTTCAAATGACGTTAAGCAAAAATAGTCCTAAAAGCATTTTAAAAGGTGTCAATTGACTTTCAATAAATGTGCAAACGTACATCAAACACATGCCGTAAACACAAAATACACTTGCCGAAGTTACTAATTTTTCCCTT
Organism: Steinernema carpocapsae; assembly: GCA_000757645.3. NCBI lineage: Eukaryota > Metazoa > Nematoda > Chromadorea > Rhabditida > Steinernematidae > Steinernema > Steinernema carpocapsae. The sequence continues at coordinate 1,397,739 of CM016762.1, forward strand.
CTCATGGGCCACCAAGGATGAGACGACTTAATGGGACGCAAAGAAGGTGTTAACTGCCCTGCACGTCCGATAAGAAGCTCACAAACGTCGTTTATCACTGCTGCAAAAAGAGCTGGTAGACCTGAACAGACAAGTGAACCGAACTACCGATATGCTATAAGACGTGGCTTTACGTGCGTGATATCACAATTGAAATGTGAAATACATGTTTTATGGCCTATTGAAAAGGTCATCAGACCTGAAAAATTATAACTTTAAAAAAACACGAGAAACTGAACTAAGAAAAACTGAAGCCAATGCTAATTTTGAAGATGCTTAAGAGGTGTATCCTAATGAAACCCTAGTTTTGCGCTAAGCAGTTAATAGCCGCGCACCGGATAATCCCGCCGGGTCAATCGTTGTGCCCGCTTATGCCGTTTGGATAGGCAGGTGTCTTCTATATTTTAGCATTCAAATAATACAAGATTTGAATAGGAGAGAACTGTCAGTGAGCGGAGCCAAGAGTAAAGTGTGATTAAGATGTGAAACCATATAAGAAAACATAGTGTTCGTATTATGGTAGTAGCTGCTTCTACAGACGACGCTTTGGGCAAACAAAATAAATTCTTAAAATAAGCTTGTAAAGTTCATTAACTACTAAATGGTGGTAGAGGCAAAATTGTTCCAGTGAAATTTGCTGGAAGCTACTGTTTGGTGTGCGCGTATGACTTCAAGCGAGCCGTACAACTTACCATGGAAATGAGTACAGCCAGTCTTAACGTAAAATTCAATCAGATTTTTCGAAGTTTGCCACAGTTTGCCACAATTTATGTTTGCTACAACAGCTTTGAAATGCCCGATAAGTAACCACCTCATTTTGACTATTTTTTAAAAAGGTTATTTCAATTTTTCGCATTTGTTTTTTTCTATAATAATACAGAATTTTCTCCGCTCTCAGATGAGTTTAACGCCTTTGGAACTGGTCAGTTCTACACAAAGATAGAACTGATTTTTTTTACTCACAGTAGTTATGTAGAACCCTGTATTTGCAGCTCAAATCACAAAAGTGCGAAAAACTGCACCTTTTTGAAGTAGCGCTTATTTGTGTTATTGAAACAGTGTGCCCTTTCGAAGACGTCGTAATGCATTTGGTTAGATTCGTCTTGCTTCCGCCTTTAAAATAAATTCAAATTTCGCGTCGGCGTTCTGCATAAGAACCTCAGGCTGCCAACTTATTCTGCTTACGAGCAGCTGGTGAACAACTCTCCTGTCTTCAAGTCCACTGAACGTCATATCACAAAGCTGCAAGTCGCTCTTACTGCTTCTGTTGAGGAGAAAACTACTGTTTAGCGGACATTCTGAAGCAATTACCAGAGAATTTCTGACCTCACGGATCAGATGAAACAATTGGAACATGCCGTTGAGGAAGCTCAAAGTCATCAGTTGGGCGAAACTTACGTAACTCTCCTGAACTCTTTCTAAAAGTTCTACACAAAGTTACAGCTAGTTTTTTTACTTACAGTATTTTGGAGGACCCTGTCTTTGCAGCTCAAATCACAAAAGTGCGAAAACACCTTTTTTTAAATAATGCTCATTTGTGTTTCCCGTATAGTGTGACCTTTCAAAGAATTCGTAATGCATTTGGCGCTTTGTCTCGCTTCCGCCCTTCAAAAAATTTCAATTTTGCGGCGGCGTTCTGCACAAGGACCTTAAGTAGCCAAATCGCAGCTAGTAAAACGATACCACAAGAGCGTTGTCCGAACGTCCGACCAATCGACGGACCGACTGCTGACGGACGGACGTTGTGTGGTGGGTCGAAGGGGCGCGTGTCTCTGTCGCTCTCCCTGTCGATGTTTGCTGATTTGGAAACGTCGCACATTTCTTGTTCGGCCTGCCTGCTTGCATGAAGACCCATCCTTCTCGTTGGCAGAGCGCGGTGTGTGACAGCTGTTTCCGGACTCGTGGCACGAATCCTTAATTAGTAGATGGGCAAACTTTTGCGTCGCATTTTATCAAAACTAAAATATAGCAAATACCTTCGCTTTGTGTGCTTTTGACACGTCTTGCCACATGTCTGTGATCGATTTTGCATTAGACGCGGGAATCCCGCTCAAGATTCAACCGCTTTTTAAATTTTTCAGCGTTTATTAATTCCAGACGTCTGCCGACCTGCGGTGTCGAGGCTCGCGCGGCTGTTAATCGATACATTTTTGGATTTGTTTAACTGATCGATTAGCGGTTTGGTAGGAACGCTCGTGGTACTTGTTTTGTATTCTGCTGTAGCAGCAGATGAGCTGACTGACCTTAAGATGCGACGCTTTAAATAATCCAAGCGAACGCAAACGTAGGCGTAATTTTTTAATATTGTACATGTGTCAAAAATGACGCGTATTGGTTTCAGATAGTTTCTCACGCCTAGGCTGAAAAACGACAAAATGTGACCAGACGTATTTCTGTGTATTGCTAGCTGTACATTATTTCATAAACTGATAATGACCAAAAGTTTAGATTTTCATGTTTGATTGAAACACTCAAAAATTTAATTTGAACAAGAAAATGCTGTTTTTGAATATTTCAGAAGCCTTCCAAAATTGAGCAAGTTAGATTTTCTTAATTAAAAAAATTTGTTTAAAGGCGTAAAGTTGCTTTTTTCAATCGTCTCATTTGCCGGCTTAAATTTTTTAAATCAATTATTGCCACTAAAACAATTAAAAACGCAAAGGAAAATTTAAAACATCTTAAACAGTTACATTTATTGTTAAATAAGTCACAATTGTCATCATCAATTCAATTCCATTCACAAATTCCGCTGTTTATATTTCCTATGCGAATCACACTTCCCCTTGGTTGTCAATCGCTGCATAAATCTGACTTCGAACGCGTCAATCAATCTGCTCATGTTCGTTTTTTGCCTCGTGTGTTGTCGTCCAAATTATCGCGCATCGAATTGGGCGAACTTTAATGTTTACTTGTTTTCAGCCGTTTGCTACCAGCGCGTTCAGCAAGTGCGACAACGCAGTTAGACTACGCCATGTCCGACCACGCGGGAAAAGTCGCCAATGCGCGCAAGAAGGCACGCTTTCAAATGCTCGATTTTTTGATAATACATAAATTTGGTTTCAGCTAAAGGAATTTCAAGCAAAACGAGGCACGGATCAATTTCCTGTGAGACCTGCTCCATCTCCGTCACTTAGTGTATCAAGCACGTCGGAGGTGATCAATGGACGTGTTTCTGTTAACAGTAAGTGCACTAGCTCTTAGCACTAATCTAAGTTTTGAGGTGAAAACAATTTGAATTTGACAAAATCTGCAAACTGTCAAAACAAAATGGTTGAAAAACGTTCTGATTTTTTCAGGTTCAGCAGTGTAGTACTTGAACCTGTCATTGTGGGTATCATATCGGCAAGGTCAAGGCTTTCAATGATTCTTGGATTGAGAACATACCAAAGATAACACCGATCCTATTTCTGGTCTCTAAATTAATTTTTACATTTAAAAAACTATTAAATTTTTTTCAATATGAGGTGAATCATGAAACGTTTGAGAGTTTTTACAATTCAGTCAACAAAATTTAAAAAAATAGAAAAATGTATTTTTAAATTATTTTAATTATTTTAATTAATCACTTGAATGGGTCAGTCAAAAAGCGTAATTTGGTTTTTTCGCGGACAGAGAGAACAAAAAACGTTCAAAAAACGTTCGCACCTGTTATTATTCTCATACTTTCAGGCATAAGCCACGAGGACACACCTCACTCCTATTCCCAAAGGCAAACTCCAGAACTGCGTCACGAGGGCCACGAGAGCTCATCTGACTGCAGCGAAGCTCATCAGACTGTCGAAAAGCTACGTGTCCATCTCAGCAGAGCTCAACGCGACTACAATGCTCTGCACGAAAAGCATCAAGAGCTTGTGAGCCACTACAGCAACCTTCATTCTACATACGAGCAGCTACTGAACAACCCTCCTGTCTCCAAGTCCACTGAAGCTCAAATCACTAAGCTTCAAGCCGCTCTTACAGCTGCTGTTGAAGAGAAAACTACTCTTCAGGGGACACTTAGATCTAATGACCAGAGAATTTCTGATCTCATGGATCAGGTGAAACAGTTGGAACATATAGTGGAGGAAGCTAAGAGTCATCAGGTAAAGCAAACACGTAGCTCTCCTAAACTTTCATTTAGGCTTCAACTGATGCCGCACCTGAGCCTATATCCATAGTTCAAGAATCGCAGATTCGCAAAATGGAGTCTGAGATTCAGACCTTACATGGAACTATCAGTCGCCAACAGGAGGAGCTGATCCGAATGCACAAGGATGGTGCCAACATGGAAGTCCGAATTCAACGTATGCAGCAAGACCAGAACGACGCTCAAGCCCGCTTGAGAATGGCCTATCGGGACAATGAGCAGAAGGCTGAGCTTGTGTCTGGACTGCAGAAAAAATGCGAGTTATTGGAGATTCACGTCGGACAGATGCGTGAGCACGGAATCGGACCTGACGGCAGCATGGGATTGATAGGTACGTTTAACTCAGGAGGTTTGAGGTGCAGTTAGCCTAATATACAATTTTGAGCAATAATCTGGAATTGATTGCAATCACTCTGAACATTACATTTGCTGACAGTTAACACACTATTGAGCTTAGGCGTAAATGCGATACTAAAAAGCTTACGTGATAAGGAGCGTTGAAATAGTTTTGAGTTCGGGATATTAGTCCCAGGTTACGTGTCTAGCCCCACGTTATGAAGATCTTGTTCTTTTAATCGCTGCCCGCACTTAGCAGTGTGTCCCAATGCTCAAAATGAGGAATTCTCAAGTTTCTAGCAATGAGCCAGCTAAACGGTACACTTTGATCCTGCCGGTTTAACGCTTTTAGGCATGTTTACTAAGATTCCAGATTATAGTAAACAAGAATATTGCAACTCTTTAGCAGGTTTAGAGAGAGAAAATAGCAAGTTTGAATTTAGTTGAGGTTGATAGCTTCTAGCCGTTCTTGCTAGCTTTTTAGTACAAGCTGCTTGCCTTAAAATGGAACTTTTAAGCATGTCGGTCTATTACCTTCAGAATCGGACGCCTTGACACTGGCAACGGAGTATTCTACCAATGAGCTGAATACGTCCACACAGTGCCTTCAGATACTCAACATTGTGCTTCTTTAAATTACGTTTTCTTCTTTTCAGATGAGAACAGCCAGCTCAAGGAGAAACTCTCGGACCTAATCACCGAGAACGACGATCTCAAGAAGCAGGTGGATGCCGCTCGTGTCTACTACGACTCCTATAAAATGGACCTTGATGAGCGCATGACTGAACTTACAAAGCAATTTAACGACCAGCATGAGCTTCTCCAACAACGCACGGACGAGCTCAACATGGCCACAGACCAGATTTGCGATATGAAATTGGAGCTTCAGACTATGCAGGACAAGCAGAATAGCTCGCGAGATGGGTCGCCTGTAATAATGCCTTAAAATAGCAAGTCCTTTACTTGCTTAATTTAGGAGTCAGACACACTTCAAAATGAGTTTGAAGCGCTTCAGGAATACGCTAAGGATTTGCACAACAAGTACACGGTGGCTTGTGACAAGCAGCAGGAGTCAATTTCTGAGTACCTCAGAGTCAAAAATGCTTATGAGGCTTTGGTATGCAGGCAATCTATGTAATCAATGTGATTTGCGCATTTTCAGAAAACGTCCTATGAAACATGCGAGGTGCAGTTGGATGAGGAGCGCCGAAGTTTGCGTCGACTTAAGGAGGCCACTGAAAACACCCAGCTTATTAACACGGTATGTTTCACACGGATATAGACACATGACGCTCTATAGGGACGTGAAGTAATGAGCATGGCTAAGATAGACGCGCAATAGCAATTCCTTGGCATACAGCTGCAGCACCTGCAAAATGATAAGTTTTTGATCTAGAAAATCAAGTGCATCACAACCTGCAAAACTAAAAAAAGACACTTTACAAAGTATTGAAAAAAGACAAAAACGGGAAGTAAGACGTAGTTGACGTCTAGCTAAAAAACGTGTGGTTCTGACAAAGAATTACTGAAGGGCAAAGATCAAACGGCTAAAGGCGCATGACGCTAGTCGAAATTTAAGCGTTTTTGAGTTAGTGGCTTAACCTAATAAGTATATGACTAGAATAAACGTACAATAGACGTATACACTTTAACACATTCAAATAGTGCAATTTTTGGTGTACACAAATATGTGCTTTACAACCCTTAGAACGCAACAAAGAACACCTGAAACCGAACTTGACGGTATTTTGTTGGGCCTGCATAGATGACAGATGGCTTTTGAACAAAACAAATTATTATCGTTAGAGTCAAGTGTAAAATTCTGTTGTTTAAGGACATTCGAAGCTTAACAGAGCAATTGGCCAATGAAAAGGCGACCGTATCTCGTGCTGTTAGCCAAAACAGCGAGCTAAAAGAACAACTAATTGAAATGGAAGACAAGCCAAGATCATGAATGAGAGTGCCGAGCGGGAGCAGCAGCTCCAATCTGCTCGTTTCACAATTGAGCAGCTCAATGGGCTTCAGCCTCAAACTGTTGAATACGCTGAGAATGGTCATGTCCCACAACCTAATGGTCCACCACGTAGCTGAGAATGACCTGTCGCAAAATCCTCAAAATGTAAGAATCTAAATTAGAATTTAGGCAAGGAAAGCTGGTTTAGGACATCGAGGAGAATAGCGAAAGCAACAGCACGTCAGTAGAGGATGAGACAGAGACTGTCCACGACGACCATGACCATTGCGAGCATGAGCAGAGCACGAAAAAGATTCCTGTGGCTGTTATTCCCGAGCCAGAAGTCATTGCGCTGAGAGAAAAGCTGCAGGATGTGACAGACCAATTGGAAACGTTAAGGTCGGAGAATCGAAGGATTGTGGCTGAGAACAGCGAGTTTCATAGGATCATGGAACAAAACGCTGAAGATGAGAATCAGGTACGTTGAGCATACTGAACGTTTCAACAAGAACAAACATCAAAATGAAAACATTTGTTCAAAAATCCATTTGAATTTGACCACATTTAAAAACTCAATCGTAGAGCTTAATTTCCCAGCGATTTCACGTCCAAAACATTTGATGGCCTAGAAATACATGCGTGTTTGGCTTGAACACATTCTAAAAGACTTGAACGTATTGAATACCCAAAATTCATTTCATTCTGTAGTATGTGACAGATCACATGCTAAGGGGTGTCAAAAAGCTGAACTTAGTCTCAGCATAGCCAACGTGAGCAACTTCGTTGTTAATAAACGTATGGTGTACTCGTTAGCCTCACGGACCACAACGCGAAGGGTCACTGGTTCGAGTGCTAAGAAGCACCTAAAAACCAAAACATTTGAAATTTCAGAAGTTTAGGTTTTGGAGCAACTAGCAACGAAGTTTGTAAACATAAAGGTTCTTAACCTAAAAGCAAAATTTTGTTAAAGGGACACGGTCACCGCTTTTTCGCACCATCACAGATTGCGCTCTAAGGAAGAACGGCTTTCGCAGGCGCTGATCACGATTTTTTAGTTAGAATCAAAACGGCTTCAGGACTGCGCAACTCAGCTTAAAAATAGAATTTCACCGGTTTTTTAGTGGTCTTGAAGCGACTGTCCTGCACGATTGCGGTCAAAATTTCGTTTTTCTTTGCACTTGTGGATTTTGTTACAGTATTTTGAGTGGATTTCGGCTTGAGCACGACCCACAACGCGATGACAACAAAAATTTTACAGAAAGCTATATTACTCTGTGTTCATTGTAACAGGTTGTGATTTGTAGTCGTGACGAGACCACTCGAAAACTGGTGAGTACTTTTAAGCTCATCTAAGTTTTGCTGAATTGCTTAGTCATGAAGCCGTCTTTTAAGATTGTAATTGCAGAATCGTGCTCTCTGTCCAGTAACCCTTCTCCAGTAAAAATGTGCGCGATCCAAACATCCAAAAAACGGCGAGAACTGCGATATCCGTGTTTCTATAATTGTCCAGTCTTTAGCGACTTTAAATATTTTTTAGCAAACTTTCGAAAAACGACTTTTTTAATATATAGTGTAATCGTACGGTCCTGTTTCGAACCTGTTGCATTTCAGAACAACATTCACGTAGAGCTCGGTGACGCCATCAACCGCATCAATGACCTGAACGCTGAAAACGAGCAACTCCGTCTCGAGCTCAGCAACACCACCGTTGCGGCTCAGCCTGCTCAAGCCGATGCTCAGCATCAAACTCATGAAGTCATTCCTGTCCAAGATGAGCCTGCTGCTAAAGTCACAGAAGAACCACAACAACCTGTAGCGTCTCAATCGCCAGTGCCCAATCCTCAAAAGGCTCATGAGCCTGTGGCCTCTGTTACTGAGGAAAAACAATCAGTGGGCTCTCCTCAATGGACGCTGAAAGAACTCGAAGGTCGCCTGGTACGAGCTTTGGAACAGAATGCTGAGTACAGCGACAAGAACGAACGTCTGGAGCACATGTTGATCGCTTTGGAGTCGGAGAACGACACGATTGGCGAATACGTAACGTTGTATCAGCATCAAAGGTCGAAGATTCGGACCAAACGCGACGAGCAGATTGCTCATCTCACACTGGAGAAAATGCGTGTTCAGGTATGTACAATTTCCTGATTCCAATGGAACTAAGACCTGGCTTCTATCGCACTCGATCGACAGACTCACTGAGTGGATAGCACTAAACCTATGATGCTTAGTATTGTCAGCAGAAAATATTAGGTTTTTTCTATAGCTGTTTTGCCACAAGAGCAGCCAACATTTAGACATTCAATGGCGCATAGTGACTATTCTGCTTTTCGAGGACAGCCTGACAACAAAACAGGTAAACCTTAAGATGTAGGAGTTATACATGAGTCATTTGACTTAGAAGCACGACTAGCTACCATGCTACATGCACATAGCTTCAAAAGCCGGAACGTGAATTAAACCGTTGTTAACAACTAGCTGCAAATCCTTTAGTTCTGACAAAGAGAGCTCAACGGTGGTTTCCAAACTCAAACCTCGTCGATCCAAGAAAGGCGTGATAAACGTGATCCATGAAAAAGTAATGCGTCTAGCTCTAGGAATATTGTATTGCATAGTAGAACTCATGTGTATCCTTTCGATGTCAATGAGCCATGCAAATGTTCGGAATGCGTCAGGAAACACTGGGCTTTATTTTTGACCTTTTTGCAAGGAGAATCACATTTTATATTTAAAGCCACAAGTTAGCTGCCTGGCACAAATATACGATAATGGCTCGCGTGAAGTCTTTTGGCAGAAAAGTCTTCAAAACATCAAACATTTGCAGCTTGTTGCAGCAAACTCTTTTTTTCAAAAGTAAAGTCCGGTTTAAAATTGCCAGATGATCATGTCTTATAGTCGACAGATTGGTTTCAGGTTTGCCAACAGGCCAAAACTTGAAAATATTCCTGTAGACCTTGCTTTGTCCAACATGCTCCTCCTAATCATCCAATTTCAGAAAAAGCTGAACGAGCTTCAAAGCGCCGTATTTTCACTTCTTACAAAACGAGGACTCTTACAGTCATATCAAACGGGTGAGGTTGTCCGTGGTGCAAAGCACGCTCACGACGGACAAGGCCACCGGAAAGTGTCAAAACGAGCGGGCAAGACGAGAACGTTTAGTCAGAGCATCTCTGATGAGTTATCGGGAGAGGAAGAGGTGGTCGTTGACAGTGAGGAGTTGTATCTGCCTCCGCTGCCAGACAAAGATGACAAGAACTTGGGCCCTAATATCGACGCTCTTGAGAATCAACTGACTGAAGTTGTCCCATCGAATGGAGACAAGGTTGTCAATGGAAACGTGGAGACAGCAAGTTGTAATAGTAAACAAAACTTTGACAAAACTGACCACAAATTGATGCTTTAGGTGAACGCAAGCCACAAGACGACGGCGATATTAGAGTCACCAAGATTCTACAGCTTTTGAGTGACCTGCAGGTATGCTATTCTAACAAGGAACGCTTGTCAAACTCGCATAAAGTGCCCGCTGCAATTTGGCTTTGTTTGGCACAATTCAAAATACCTCCGTAAAAACAACCAAAAAATTTCGAAATTCTTAAACTATGGTGTGATTTGACTTTTAGGAAGGAGTTTCATGGCAAAAACAATGTTAGCACGTTGTTCTACAATTACAATTACTATAGGTGTGTACAAATTATGAATTTTAATATGTAGCAAATAGAAAATCGCAGATGCAGATATGAAACGGTGAAAACTCAAATGCAGAAATTTATTATTTTAAAAATTTGATGAGAAAAAGCGCAAAATTAGTATTCTCTCTGTAATAACAGAATGCGATGTTTGTGTTCTGTCCGCCAAAATTTGAGAGCGACCAGACGCGGCAGACAAAACAGTGGACACTGACGTGACTCAAAGTCGTGACCTTCCATGCGGAAGTTTAGCATACTAACTAATGCATCATACTGTCATTGTTAACAAAGTTGTCCATGAATCGGCTGAGTTCAGCCTTTTTGCACTCTAAATCTGTCGCAGAATGAAGCATGCGTTCAAGCAACAAGCATAACATCAAAATTAAAAAAAAAACTAAGAGCGCACGAATGCGTTAATACATTTATGACTTTAGTCGTAGAACAACTTAGTAACTGGTTTTGCCCAAAAGCTAGTTCTACAGGTTAAATTGAGCCATCTTTCAAAAAGTTGAAAACTTTCGGAGTTTGAAGTCCCGTTTTACCACTATATACTTTGCATTCAAATGTTCTGGAGTTTTGATATGCTTTCATAGATCTACCTTTGTGCTAAAGTTGAGCTGGATTGGCGTGGGACAGTTTGTGAGCGTTTTTTGTTAACATATAATCATTTTCACTTGAATTGTCTTTCAGGATCCGGACGCCCCATCGCAGCCCTTCGACTTGAACCTACACTGCAAAGACTGTCGCGGCAACCTGATGACCGTGTAGAACCCACCCTTGTACCCACCACCCACATCAATCTGTGATTGAATCCCGTTCTCCGGGAGCTGGTCACTGTACATATATTAATTATTGTATGGCTATCAGAAGTTTTTAAGGGGTTCCATAAGCATATTTCTAAATCCTATTTATCAGAACAATATTATTATTTATTGAAAATGGTGCGGGCTTTATGAGGTAAAATTCAATTTTCTTGTTTTGCAGAGTTTTTGTTAGTCATGTGAAATGCATTCAGAATGAAGTAACTGCCGTTTGTCATGAGAGACGTGTTAAGAGCAGCACGGGAGTATCGATGCACGGAAGAGTTTATGTGCATTAGCGATGGTGGTGTGGGACAGGAGAGCGTGTACATGTTCGTGCGCTTGGTTAGACAAACACTCCTTGTGAAATTGTTGATAATTGATTTTGCATGTTGATTTGCTGTTAAACAGGTCAATTTATGCCAAAACCAGAATTTTTATAGTGGCTGAGGCACGATTCAGACACTGCAACATTTAAGCGTAAAGTAAATTACAGCAATTTGTGATCGAAGACGCGTTAAAACAGTGTAGTCAGAGTTTGAGGGATATGAAGACTTGATGTACGTAAAAGGTGCGTGAGTAATGGTTTACATACAGGCGTAATATGTCAATGCGCTTGGTTATTAGCCAAAGTCTCCACATTGCCATCTGTAAACCGATTAAACAATGTTGCTATTTAGGTTGGCTCTGAAACGTTTCACAGCTGTGAGATACAACGCTCGTCAAGTAGATTTATTGGTTGTTAAGCGTTCGACAATAGCCAATGAAACACGTGCATGTGTTTGCAACGTATGGAAGAGGGAGAGCATAAATGCACGTAAGAGGTTTACGTACTTTAGCGACGATGTTCTGGGAGAACTTTTACCCACGTTTTTATAATGAAAAACGTTTGACAACATCAGCCAAACAGACAATTTAAGCACCAGTAACTTTTGAAAATAACTGGAAAGTTATAAGTTTACAGTAGTAATTCCTCGTTTATCAGAACACGGTTTACATGCTTAATATTCCTTTATGACAATCATCCATTTCTACTGATTTGTTTTTCACTGATGCCATAGATGTCAAAAGACACACAGAATACTTACGTGCATCGACCAGTTTACGGATCAGAAAAGAAGGCACGTAAATTTCAATTTAAAATTGTCAGAAACGGTAATATAGCCGTTTTAATCGCTTTTTTAAAAAGTGATTTTGTGGCGTAGTGGTTATTATATCTGTCTAACACACAGAAGGCCGGCGGTTCGAGCCCGCCCGAGATCACATCTTTGTTGCTTTCAAGTTCTTTGTACCTAACAAGGGAACCTTCAAAGTTGCTACACCCAGAAATGAGCGAGCTTAGTCAATCCTGGTAGTACTCGGCGCGCTGAACAACGTGGTATAGGTCACTCGCGTGCATTTTGACCAAAAAGGCCCTAAAAACGCTTTAAAAGTGCCAAAAATTGGCCCGCGGCGATGTATTCACGATCAGACAAATGAAAAGCACAGCCTGTCTGGCGCAGTCGGTATGCGTGCGGACTATGGGTTTTGGGGTCCTGGGTTCGAACCCCACCGGAGCCTATCTTTTTGTTTCTCCTTTTTATCGCTTTTAATCGTTTTAGAAAGCGTTTGCGCGATGCGTTTGACGTTTCTTTTGGACCTTTCCCGTTTCAGGTGACCTTAATCGCTGTTCTACGTGTCTCCAACTATGGCTATGGATCCTTATCGAGTCTTCTTGCTCTTGAAGAAGCATTTCGAGCTGAAATACCCACTGGCTGTTGCTGATCCCGAGGAGTTCCTTTCGAACGTTCGAACGAAGTCGAGTTAGCTCTGTCAATCATCGAGCAGATCGAAGGAGAAGCTTTCTCGCCCACGGAAGACGGACCGATCTTGGCTGATGAACTACTGTTGGACACGACCGCAGGCAATTTGGAGGGTTCTCCCGAGCGTGATCTTGGATCCGGAGGACTAGACTACATCTCATCGCCGGACAAGAAGAAAGCGCAAAACGAACGACTCGCTCGCCTAAAAACTGATTTTTGTGAAAGGAAAGGTTTTTTCCAACAGCAGTTCATCAGCCAAGATCAGTCCGTCTTCCGTGGGCGAGAAAGCTTCTCCTTCGATCGATTGACAGAGCTAACTCGACTTCGTTCGAAAGGAACTCCTCGGGATCAGCAACAGCCAGTGGGTATTTCAGCTCGAAATGCTTCTTCAAGAGCAAGAAGACTCGATAAGGATCCATAGCCATAGTTGGAGACACGTAGAACAGCGATTAAGGTCACCTGAAACGGGAAAGGTCCAAAAGAAACGTCAAACGCATCGCGCAAACGCTTTCTAAAACGATTAAAAGCGATAAAAAGGAGAAACAAAAAGATAGGCTCCGGTGGGGTTCGAACCCAGGACCCCAAAACCCATAGTCCGCACGCATACCGACTGCGCCAGACAGGCTGTGCTTTTATTTGTCTGATCGTGAATACATCGCCGCGGGCCAATTTTTGGCACTTTTAAACGCGTTTTTAGGGCCTTTTTGGTCAAAATGCACGCAAGTGACCTATACCACGTACCACGTTGTTCAGCGCGCCGAGTACTACCAGAATTGACTAAGCTCGCTCATTTCTGGGTGTAGCAACTTTGAAGGCTCCCTTGTAAGCTTTTTGCTAGCTATTGCTGAATTAAGTAAGCAAAAACCGCTAAAGAAAGGTTGCATTTTAAGTAACTCTTAGACTCATTGAATGGTCTGAAAAGACGCGAGACACTTTTCGAGGCATTCTCTGTTTGAAATTCAGCTTAACTTCTGCAAGAAATTAGCAATACAGCTACTTTTACACTTGCAGTGCACTTGAAGTAGGATCCAAAGTAGGATTACCCAGCTGTTCACACTGATGATTTGTCAAATAGCAAACTTAAGCTAGGATTGTAAATCTTGACCATTCTGAAACGGAAACATCATTTAAATAATCAAAGAGTTCTCTGAGGAATTCTGCTGATTTGGATATTTTTATGCAGACCGAACAACGAATAACAGTTCAAAGTCGGGATACACAAAATATGTTCTGAGATGCTGGAAATAAAATTCCTGATTTACATTCACTCCTGCCAGCAATGTTTTGGCGTCCATCGAAGGAGATCGTCGTGAAGCAGCAATTTTGGTGTGCTTCCAACCTTCATCTTCGACCTAATCTGGTCTACTATCCTCTTGTTAGTACGAACTACGTGCTCTCCTAAAAATTTTATTTGAAGAACTAAACATTAAAAATCGTTTTTACCTTTCCAGTATTTGATCATCCCCACCGTCTGCATAGTCGACTTGATATCATCAGGATGAATTCCAGAATTACGGCTCAGGTCAGACACGCTGATGTCTTCGATCTTGTTTTCCTCGATGAGCTTCAGAAGCACGTACCACCAATAGCTTCGATAAGAAACCTTTCCAAGATCGGAGAGAGGCTTCTCAGGACGACACCTTCACGCGTGGACAAAGCATAGCTGAGCTGGATAAGCAGCTTTCCGTAGCCTTTGCGTTGGAATGGCGGGAGGATCATGATGCAGGCGAGGTTGTTGATGGAATTGCGTTCTTTGGAGAAATGACCGACGAGATGGGCGCCACGGTGGTCAACTTCACAGATGATGTAGAAAAGGAACAGTTCCACGTCGAAGTACAGTGTTTTGTGATCCATGAAGAGTTTGGATAGGAGGCATAAGCATTGGCAGTAGGTCTAAAACAGTCAATTCCTTAACACTAGATTCACTAAAATGGAAGGACGAAATCCGGACTTGAGGCCTTGGCTCTATGCGTACAAAACAAACACGCTAACCATTCAGCTATAAAGCCACGCTTAGGTTAATTTTGAATAGGGTGTAAGATGACATTTTTACGTACCTTATTAGTTTTTCCATCGACTTCAAAAATTGACAGATTTCCGCACCGATAAATTTCATCACCGGGTGGTTGTCTCCTCTGGCATATATGACTCTAAAAATGTAAATCTTATAAGAAAGGTTAAATTCAAACGTATACCTTATGACAGTCATACTGTTTCTTGTCAGGCATATAAGCGAGGCAATATTCACAAATGTAAAGCTTGCTTTCAGTGCATACACTCTCAGGATAAGGCGAGAAGTACCATGCGTCAATCTCATAGCTCCCGTACTCTACGGTTGCCAGGTTCTTGACTTTGGTAAACTGAAAACAAAAAGATCAAATTAAAGAAAAATAGTTTGGATGGAGTTTTGACGAGCCGAGCCGGTAAGCTCAGTTCGGCTCAGTTCTCGCGAGCCGGTTCACCATCCATCACTGGTAAAAACTGTAGCTCTAGTAGGATTCGAACCTGCGACTTCAAAGACAGTATTCAGCGACGCTAACCGTTCATTTATCGTATCATCTTTTTATTAATGACGTGAAAACTTCTGATATCCCAAGTTAACTTTGTTTTTTAGGTCCAATGTAATGCTTACCTCTTCATGAGCCCGTTCCAGCGCTGCAGTAGTAGCGTCCATGTCCGAAAACGCTTTTTGCACATGGTTAAACTCCTCATGAATCCGCTTCTGACTCCGAGTCATCAGTGAAGCCGACAAAGGCCCATCTGGCAAAGGAGCGACAGGAGTAGTAACCACGATATCTGGAGATTTTCTTTCAATAAATTTGGACCTATCCAGCCACGTGTCCATTCTCCGATCGCTATTCAGGAAATGCACGTAGTAGATAGTCACGTTGACAGTTCGAGGTATCTCAGGGCCAGAAATCATTAGAGGTTCTTTGACAGGAGAACCATCCTCTTCGTCTTCGTCATCTTGGTTTCCAAAGTTCTGGATTCCTCTGACAGCGGCTTCAAGCTCACGTTGAGCGTTGTCTCTAGCTCGGTCAGCGGCAAATTTCTCGGCGTATTTCAGAGCGGCGTTATTGGCTGCTGCTGAAGCTGCTGAAGCTGCTGCTAGGTTTGGATCTGAGAAGCTCGGGGTTGTCTCGGTAAAGCGAACCCGTTTTGCTGAAGGCACGAGAGGCGGTGTTTCTGATGAAGACCGGTAGGAAGGACTTGGAAGAGAGGGAACCGGGTGATTCTCGATGGATTTGACGTCGATGACTTCTGCGATGCGTTCTTCTTCCTTGTCGCCTACAGTTCGACGAACAAGGAAGACTTCACCTTTCCTGATTTCTGCGTCTTCGGCGAGAGTTGGGACGCGGCCTCGAGCGCGCTTCATGTCCTAATCGATCTGGAATGGAAGAAATGGTTGATGGAATAAATAAGCTACCAGCTCCAGAAATCAAATAACACGTAGCGCGTTTTTACAAGTAGGTTTTGCAAATAAGTGAACACGAACCAAGTCCTTTTTAGGGTCGTACTGTTGTTCAACACAGAATCTTTGATGCATTACAGACTGAACACATCTTGAGCCACAATACTAGCAAAAATCCGCTTGCGTTTTTGGAAATGCACACTTTGAATTACTGAAAGCGTAAGATCAAACATTGACCGTGCATACAGTTTCAAAAACAGCTATAACAGCTGGCTATAAACACAAAGCAGAAATTTAATTTGGACATAGCGTCACCGCACTGGTGAACATTAAAAACGCAGATTGTTCCATATTTTCGCGCAAAATTTTGTCCAAAATTGGTTTTTCTTAAAACCGACCAAAACATAAGAGAAGCAGGAAATACATTATTGCAACTTGAAACCTGAAATAACAGATATATTAAAGCTAGCAATGCTAAAATGGTAAACAGCTTTGCTTCCACTTTATATAATGTATGCTGAATGTCAAATTTTTCAAGTTATTTTCGGGGTTATCTTTATTATTACAGTGCGGAAAAGTCTATAAAAGGTGTTGAATGTGTGAACTACTTGATTTCAATGCTAATGACCAAACCATAGTGTGAGACTGTTTTGGCGCGAAACGTTTACCATGTTCAACAACAACTGCAGAAAAATTTCAGAAACTAGGAGAACCGTGTGCATTGCTTAGGTTCGAGATGCTTGTTTCCTTTTCTAATAAGGTATCGTGAATAACAAGTCAAAAACAGCTTCAGAATACAACGAAGCATGTTTCCGTATGAACGGCAGCTGATTACGCAATAGCTTTTATGAACTTGTGCCAATATCGATTCTGTAGTGGTGTAAGGCAATTCCGTGTAGGACCCAAATCCGCTTCTGATATGCAGCGAAGCGGCGCGTCGTTAGTACCAGCCACAAAGATACGATGTCTCATAGAATTTTCTAATTTTAATGTTTAAAACGTTTTTAAAAAGTTGATAAATTTGACAATTTAATGTTGAAACACAAAAATCTGTGATCTCGGACGGGCTCGAATCGCCGGCCTTCTCTGTGTTAGACAGATGTGATGACCACTACACCACCAGACCACTGTTCCAACTCTCCTTCAAAATCGATTTACACTTACTTGACCCTACCGGATGCGCAAAAATATGTGTAATAAGGAAGCAATTTGCGTCGTTGTCCAAACAAAAGGTGCGACGGAACACCGCTGACTTGGTGGCGGTCTAGTCAAAGTGAGCAGTTTCGATCTAATTGCGACAAGAGAGTGCCGAAAAGAGTCGATTTGACTGTGTGGCCTTGGCTGTAAATGCGCGATTTACGGCGGAAACTAAAGTAAAACATGATAATTGTTTGCTGTCAAAGAAGTGTTGATGGAATGTGGTTTATCACTTTCTTCACCCTCTCACGAGTTACAAAGGCAATCAGACAAATAAATTTCAAAAAATGTTAAAATTGGTAGATATGCCAATACAGCGGTTTTTGTTGTCTCTTTCAAATGTGATCTCGTGGTGTAGTGGTTATCACATCTGTCTAACACACAGAAGGCTGGCGGTTCAAGCCCGCCCGAGATCAGGTATTTTTTACCTTATTTTTTCTTTACACGTTTTTTTGCCTTTTGTTATTCTTCACAATCCCTTCCAACTTGGAAATGCGTTCTTCACTAAAAAAGACGTGTTTTTACTATCAATTTCCATAATTGGCCATGTCCAATCTGAGAATCGTAAGCCCACTTGTTTTACTAAGTTCAGGACAACATCGAACTAATTATTCGGTCAAAATTGCTCTCTCGCTTGCACGCGCGAGGGTGCTCTTGTCAGCTGATGACCGCTTACGCAATGGAGACAGAGAAAACAATTGCGCATCGCAGCAGCCGCTTCTCTAATTACGCGCAACAACACCGTAGTTGCTGGCTCGAATTTCTGGCCATACTGTACTGTAATTGGTAACCGTTCATTATTTGGCTTAAAGATGTGTGTGCCAGGTGCAGCTGCCGTCCCTTGACCACTTAAACGCAGCTTTGATCTGTGAAGAGGTGCCGATACACGACAAAGGTGTGAAGGATTACTGTGACCCTAGCCACGGCCGTTTATTGGCATGTAAACACGAAAAGAGCAAAAGAGTGGCAACGGATTATCCGTGTTGCTCTGCCGCCCGGCCCCACTTACGCGCTTTGAAATGTTGCCGACGCGCTTAATTAGATTGCAAAGAGTTTGAAGCGTGCACATGGATCCATTAAGTGAAGAGAGGTTAATCCGATTGCTGTCGGGTTGGACGCAAGGTGAAGGAGGGTAAACAGGCGTTAAAGGCGACTGAAGTTAATAAGAAGGAGCGGGCGGCTACTATAGTTATGTTTCATGTTAGCTTTTGGAATTTGGCATATAGAAAGCATCTTGAAAGACGCAATAAGAGAAGCGAAAAGCATTTTGTTCAATTTAAAGTTGAAAACACAAAAAAGGCCAAAAACGAGCGTTTAAAAATTTCAATTGCTCTTTTAACAAAAAAAATGACAAAATTAAGCGGAAAGACAAAAAATCTGATATAGAACGCACTCGAACCACCGGTCTTCTGTGTGTTAGACAAATGTGATGACCACTACACAATGTGATGACCACTACACTACAAAATCACAACTTTACATTTGCTACAAAATGTATTGAGGCGTACTTGCTCCCAGTAAGAATGGGCATTATAAACTTGATAAGTAAAATAAAAAACGTCATCGAAGTTGTCCTTGTCCTCCTGTTCGGTCACAATCAGCTTTAAGCCCCTGATCAACACACAAATCTGGTTTGCCTCAGCAAGGTCGTTTGAGCTAACATAAAACTCTGCTGAAAGTTGCTTCTTTGGGTTTAACCCATTGACCTAATTTAAATTTTAGATTGATAATGTTGCAATTTTTAAAGGATTAATTTTAATGAGCATTTTCAGCAAAATGGTAATCAAAAAAAGCACTACACAAACATTGAAAGGTATCCAGGAAAAAATGATCAGACGACTGGGACTAAGCTAAGAATAATAATAAGTTGACCTTTTAAGCTTTAATTCACGTTTACTCAAAAGCCTAAAATTTCCATTGAACTTAAAAACCTAAAACTTGCTGTGAATTTTAATGATTTGATTCAGATGATTCAACATAACGTTTTTCGAAAAAAGCATTTTGTGGGTTTTCGTAATTCATTGCTAAACCCCCAAAAGCAAATACAACCTGTTTGACCTAAGCAGGTAGTCACACCCCCAGCTCCTTCCTTGTTCATCCCATTGTTTCCAATTAAGTGAAGAGGTTAATCCGCACTGCGGACAAAGCAAAGCCGCACGGAAGAGTCCGCGCAAAGAGGCGTCAGAAGCCGCGGCTAATTATGGCTTTTCGGACCCACGACGAGTCTACTAATTGTGCGCTTACCAACTACAGTAACACACCACTTAATTGCTCGCAAACAAATGTGTGCAATTATTCACCTTATTATTCTTATTATGCGGGTAATTTGAGACAATTTATGGTCGACGGAGACAGCGAAGAAGCGCGCTTTTGCGCAAGCGCGACAACTCCCTCGTCGGCTCCTCGGCCTCTTTTAATTGCCCAATTGTCCGACAGCTTCTGAATTAAGCCTTCTGGAAACTAATAAGCGTCTAAGTTCGCAGAAGCTAATTAAGCGGTGCTGATTTATTGAAATGAGAGCTTTCAGCAGCAAGTCTACTGTATAAAAAGCGAAAACATATAAAAAGGATTTGTATAAGTGGTTTGTGTCTGCAGACATCAAACTTATAGAAACAGTGCATACACTTAGTAAACTACAAAAGACGTTAAAAAAATTTCTTATTTTGTGAAAAGTTAAAAAAAATTTTTGGAGGAGTTTTGTGATAAGACCACTTTTTTGGTAGTGCCAAACACGAAGTAAAACGCGATACGTTTAAAAATTAAATTTTAACAATTTTTAATTGAAGTTTTTTGGGCGCGACAAGTTGTGAAATTACTTTTCGTGTCCAATGTTCAAAATTATTTACAAACTAACAGGTGGCTGCACAAAACATTTGCTAATTTACAGAATTTGAGTGAATGATTTGCACGATTAGTCTTCCGGTTCCTAGTTTTGGGGCCCGGGTTCAATACCGCAATACCGCCTCGAAGCGGAAAATTTTTGCAAATGAGAAACTGCTCTTGTTTGCCTTTACATGTAAAAACGTTTAAAAAACTGAGCAGTAAAAGCTCCGCTGTTTAAACATTAAATTTAAGCCGTTTCTTTTTAAAGTATTTAATTAAGCTAGGCTGTAGAAAAACTAGCATTTTTATACAGTAAGCCAGTAAGCTATTAGGTAAAAGCAGGTTTTTTAGATAACTTGCTTTTTTATATACAGCATTTAACCTCCTTTGAATAGCACTCAAGAGCACGGTCTTATCTCATTTCGAAGAGAAACCTTTTAGGCTGTTTGGTTGACTTGTTGACCGTCCACGGAAACCTCTTTTCCTGGCCATTAGCTTATGTGCCGCGTGTGCGGAGCCGCTCATGGAACTTGGGCAAAGAGGGCCAAGAGGCCAATAACCTCATCAGTGTCAGTTAGCGCTCTAATTGAATCAACTCAAAGAAACCATTACGCGCGCGTTTTGACGTTTATTAGCTCCTGTCAACTTGCGTCTTTTGCGCTCTCTTCGAAACTCATTTCACTCTAGGCGTTATTGCATTATGCTGGCGTTTTTACCCATCGCAAAGTTGTCAACGACACGGGTTAGCGTGAGGCGCTTCAGCAGCTTAAGCAAGCCATCTTCAAAGGCAGCGGTCGACGGTCAACCCCTCCCAGCGTGCTTCATACGCTCAACGCGGGCCAATTAGAATCTATCTGTCTCAACGAGGGAATCGTGCCCGCCCATTGCGCGACCATCATCCACCCATCATTACCGTAGCTCGTCAACCCTCCGAGGCTCCTCATTACCAGTCGTAAACCGTGTTACTCTCGCTTTGAGGCTACAGTCTTTCACCGCCGCTGATAGCTCTAATATGCAAAGTGTCTCCATGGAGCCTCGATTCTCAATCCAGAACCTTCTCTCCTCTGAGTCGACCCCTAATACCGTACCTCAGCCGCTGATGCCTACGACTATTATCAACATCACACCAACTTGCTCTGTCTCCGACGATTCTACGTCTTCCCCCAACTCAGATCGCTACGATAAGCGTCTTTCGCAAATGGCGGAAAAATGCTCGCCTCATCAAGTTTCCGGAGGCCCGATCCTGCCTGGGATAGAACGTGGAGCCGCAATTCCGTTCTGGCTCAGTTGTGCAGCGGCCGCTGGATTTCCGTTTGACAACTCAATGCAGCTGGGATCCGTTCAGCAATGTAAAAAAAAATACTTTTTTGGTTTTTTTACTCTGAATTTCAGTTCCGTCGCATCTTTGGAACTCCGGTGTGATTCCTGACGCGCTGAGATTCATGTCTTCAAGCAAGTCCTACCGTCGACGAAAGGCTCGGACGGTGTTTTCGGATCAGCAGCTGCAAGGATTGGAGAAGCGTTTCGAAACTCAGCGATATCTGTCCACTCCCGATGGCTACATCGTTGAACCTTAGTGAGACTCAGGTAAACATGAAAGCACTTTATAGTCTTTTTCTGACAACTTTTAATAAAAGTCTTGAAAACGAATTTGTTTGTAATTTCGTTTGCAATTAACGCTTTCGCGCGTTGCTCTGCGCAAGAGTAGCTTCTAAAATTTTTAAAAAGCCTTTAAAATTTGGATGTGAATTTTGCGTGTTCCTTGGATGCTTGCTGCATTTTGTAACAGATCTAATGCAAACGGGTGCCAAAAAGATAAACTCAGTCGAGGTATAGCCAACTTTACTAACTCAATGACTGTATGCGTTGGTTAGTATGTCGGACTTCCGCACGGAAGGTGAAGGGTTCGAGTCAAGTTGGCGCTGCTTGCTTTGTCTGCTGTTCCAAATAGCTTTCTTTTCGGCGAGCTTAATTTCGGCGAGCTGAACACATACAGACGGGATTAAATAACGTTTGCTACAATAAGTGATGAAAGGTTCTTTTGACTCTTCATTATTTAAAAAAAACCGCTTTTTCTGTTTTTGGTGTTTTTCAACTATATAATCCCACGTCATTTTTATCAAGATTCACAAAACCTGTAGTTTGAACATAGTACAAACTATTCCCTAACACTGCTCTTTTTGCAGTCAAACTGTAGCCTTCAAATATAAACAACTTATGATCACTTGCCTTGAAGGACAATGTTCAAAGATGATGAATGACATGTTAAAAACAAAATGCACTTTTGGGTTTGTTTTCGACACAAGCAATACAGAATAAGAAATGTTGTGTGTCACGCGTGTGTCTCATACGTCACGTTACGTAGCATTAAGACAAAAATAAGCGAATTAAAAATACCGTGATTGATGCTTTATTTCAGGTGAAAACGTGGTTCCAAAATCGACGCATGAAGCACAAAAAAGTGGTCCGCAAAGAGGACGGTGAACCGTACGAGATGGAAGAAGAGGAATAAGCAGTCTGGTGTCATTTAATTCAAATATATACTATTTTTGTCGCAATAGTTTTTTCTATGTTGTTCTGTTTTGTGTACATAGTAAAGGCATTTACAAAAGAGATCTGACACAGAAAAAAAAGTTAAATTTTATTGTTTTTATGTACAAGGTTTTCGAGCAATTTTCGAAGCTACCAGTTTGGCATTTTCCTTTCTCAAATACGTCACATTCTGCACCGTTTTCTCTCGTCTAGACAAAAATCGGTTTTTGTGCGAAAACCAGTTGAAGTTCATTTCTGCCCTTATCTCCGACACGGATCTTCTCCGCGCATATCCAAAATTTCCACTTTTGCTCTTTAATCAGTTGAGTTACACTGCTTGTGAGCGCACCGCGCGGAGGCAAGCAAGAAAGTTTGTTACGTATCAGTATTCAAAAGAAGACTCAGGAAAACGCGGCGCGCGAGAGAGAGGCTGACCGATCAGACCGGCTTAGCACAGGTGTCGTTGACGGTTGTTGATCGATGCAATGACCGCTTTTCTCACACCTTGCAAACGGTTCAACATACAAAAACTAAAATTTTCACATTTAAAAATGTATTATTGAAATTATATTAAAATTGTAGGTGTAATAATTTTTTCCTCTTACTCAAAAAATTAATTTAGAAAAACATATCTGACAGCCAAAGTAACTGTTACAAACTATGTAAAAAAGCCATTTTTCCCACGTCTCAAACGTCACTTTTCGTCCAGATTAGATACTCAAGAGCATAATTACCTTTCCCTGCCTGTTTTGACCAATCGCGCGTACCACTGATCGTCTTTTGGAACTGAATTTCGCAACTCCTGAGTCTTGTTTTTGCAATGCGAGAACAAGTTAGGCAAAGAGTGACGCGTATGAAAGAACCACCCCAAGTCGGTCTTACCTAGTCGCTCGTCATCGTTAGATGTTATCACCAACTACCTAAAAGCGGCGCCTCATCTTAACCAAATAACTTGTAGGTTGATGTGCAGTTAATGGTTCTCTTGTGTGATCCGTTTGTCTTCCAGTTACCCGTACATAATGCGTGTGACTTTTCTGTGCTTCTGATTACAACGAAAAATTCATTTCGTGATCCTCTTAAACGATCATTATGTGCCTTTTTCTGTGCGCACGAGTGAGTGCGATCCTAGCCGCGGGTAGCAGAGACACGCTATGGAGCGTGACCGGCAGTGACGGCGACCGATGTGCGAATGCCGCCGCCGCCGAAATGTTTTTACTGTGGGTGTGTTTTGATTTTTTGCGTTTTGCATTTTTGGACCAAATGTAAAGCGCGTGAGATTACATTGGGCTTGAGAAATTAGATGGTCTTGCGAAATCTGTCTGCTGTCTTTGAATTTGTGTTTGAATAAATTGAAGTAGTTAGAAAAAAAAATAAAATTTTTAGCGTGTGGCCCAATTACGCATTTACGGAATTATTTTTTGAGCTAATTAACGCTTAACTTGAGCGAATTGCCATTTTTTCAGTTTGAAATGGTAAAAAGGAAACGTTGAGTAAACCCAATTTGCTGTCATATGTTAAATTTTTAAAGTTTTTTTGGGTTTAAAAGCTGCTTTAAGAACTTCAAAAAAATTGTAGACGTTGCATTTAACCACAAACGTTATTTTAAGAGTTAAACAATTTTTTTAAATTTTTGGTTGATTTATTTTAAAAATTGTCTCTGAAAGTTGCCAAAATTTGAAATTGTAATTGCGGTAACAAATTAAACTCAACAAAAAAATATTTATTTTAAAACATTTTTAATTATTTTCTTGTTTATTTTTACAGATTGATTTAACAATTTGAAAACCTTGTTTGGTAAGAATTTCACTTGTTTGATTTTGCATTAAAAAATTAATTTTTACGCTATTTACTTGTAGACTTCATTTCTCAGCAAAAACAATTTTTAGGTTTTTTTTAAATATTTTTAAAAACGTATTTTGACTATCGTTGCGAAAATTCCTATCCACCCACAAATTTTTGTCTGCCGTCTGCCTTTGACTTAGCACCGCCCTTTGATCCTTTAGCTCTCGATCTCTTTCCAAGCCGCAGTTAATCCATTCAAGTCTGCAACAACGCCAACAGGATACCGCGATATTTACCCCTCGTCGCTTGTTTTCCGGTTTCCTTTCTTGACGTATCTCGCGCGCAGTGGAGAAATCCTGATAGCAATCTCGCAGGTGGGTTCATTCGGGGTGATTTGGAAGAGGCGTGATTGATCATTTGGAATTTTGCGAAAGTACATAGGCTGCTGCAGCCAACGCTTTTCTTTTCGGTTACCTGTTTGCGTGCTTCTAGCAGGTAACGAATGCTTCCGTTACCTTCTAAGAAGAGACTGAGTTTTTCACACTTTGATGTTATTTAGAATCTAATATAATAAGATATTGGTTATATAAACGTCAGTCCCAGACAGTTAACATCAAAAACTAGTCATTTGCAAGCTGTGTTGCTATTTGTATTTCACTATTTTACAAAAATACCTAAGGAAATGTTAACCATAGCCACACTTATACTTTGTAGCACAACACTGATTTACTGATTTTTGTGTGCTCTTTCGATGCAGTTAAACTTGTTTTCGTGTGATTTGTGTAATCTAGGAGCGTAGATATAAGCGGTCTTTATAAGAAGAATGTTCCAACAAGTGACTTATTCAACGTTCGAGCTGTTCTAAACCGAACTTTTTGCTTCTGAATTTTTTTATATTAATATTGTTCCAATCAAAAACGTGGTCACCTTACGAATTCTCAAAATCTTTTTTGTTAACCAAAAATTCTTTTTTTGATTGTTGTTACCGATCAGAGTCACTTTTCTTAACAACTTGTAACAAGCTATAATTTAACAATTCTGAAACCGTTTTTGTTGACAATGACTGATTTTTTTGCTTTTTTCATGAATTTTTTTTTAATTGTAAAACTCAAATTTGAGCATCTTAGTCATCTTACAAATGTTCAAAATCCTTTTCAGACCACAAATTTTTTCTATTAAAATTTAACCGTTTTTTTGTGACTACGTGACTACGAATCAGTTTCGGTTTTCAGGCACCTTGTTTGAATGTTTATAGCACCAAGCTGTAAACGTTAACAAACGTGAATTGTAGATAAGACCTTAGAAAATAAAACCTATACCCACTTTAGCAAATGATCTGTTTGAAACTTTCCCTCGTACGCTTTTTCGTTTTCTGTTTCTAAAATGTGCGATCTGATGTTTCAGATTCACAATGGTCAACGCCGCTATTTTGCCTAGCACTGAAGAGATTATTAAGGTCGCCGAAGGCTCTTATGAAAAGTTCAGAGAACAGCTCGACGACCTTGATTGGACTCTTACTAGAACCTTTGGAAAAGGAGCTGATCTCACTGAGGTTTGTCCTAACCAATTAGTTCTTGCTTGAACTAAAGCTATTTAAGGTGTACGTAAAAGCCAGTGACGTTCCCGGAGCCGAGGACATGTACCTCTTGAAAACCACTTACACTACTAGCGTTCCTCGACTTGCCGCTCTGCTGTACCCGTGGAACCCTTATCGCCAGCAGTGGGATGTTCTTCTCGAGACTGGCGAGGTCATTAAGAAGTTGGAAAATGACATCTACGTGGTCAATCACAGGACCAAGGCCAAGTTTGGACTAAGCTGCCGGGATTCGGTCGACGCTGTCAAGGTATTTTTAGCCAAGTAAAAACTAGATGTAAACATAAGCAATTGTAGATTGTCAAAGACGGCGTGGACCTCTATGTTTCTTCCAGCTTCTGTCCCAACGGCGACGTCCTGGTTCCAGAACGCAAGGGCTATGTCCGCACCACCCAGTATCTGGGAGGCTACCGTCTAATCCAAATCGACGAGAACCAAGTCGAATTCTCCATGCTCTTCCACGCCGACCTGAAGCTTAACAAGATGATTTCCTTCATGACCTCCATCAGTTCTATGAAGCCAAAGCTGATGAATGAGAAGACCGAAAACCTGCGAAAGGCCGTCAAGAACATAACTGTGAAGCCTGAACATGTGTCTTAAGAAAAAATCGGTTTTTGTAATACTGAAGCTTTATGTTTTTTGATGTCATAATTGAAACAAAAATTTTTAAAACCTATCGTTGCAGTCACATTCAAATTTTTCCACACATGTAGTAAAATAAAATTTCAGTTGGAAAAAGCATTCGTTTCTGTGAGATCTTCCTATGGCCATGATTGTAAGATTTCATAATCCCCCAAACACCTTTTATGACTTTGCTTACGCATCCTTTCTAGCAACGTCTTTCAGCGATAAACGGCGACAATTGCCTTTGCCTCGGCGCCGCTTTCAGCTTTTTTGTCAACGCCGATCGCTTAGAGAGGCGTAAACATCCAAAAGGCCTGCTTTTGTTGTGGCCGTGATAGCGGAACCGTGCCTCAAAAACGAAAACATGGCTGACGACCAATCTATAAATGAATCATCAGAATTCGCAATTACAAGCAGTACCGTATACCCAAAATCAAAACTTGAAAACTTGATGGTACAATAAGAAAAAGGTAATATTGTCACGGAAGCAGGCATTACATCTATATTGTAAACTGAGTTCTGCCGCGCGGCTGCGGACTTTCATAGCATGCTTTAGGGACGTGGCTGACGGTGATTGGACGAAGAGATAAGGACCATTGGGCAAGAGAAAGCAAGAGTTCGCGCTTGCAGCGACAAATATTGAATTGTGGGTTAAACCAAATATTGAGCAAAATTTAAAAAGTCGACATCTGCAAAATTGAACAGGCTTTGATTGTCTTGTATATTGTCTGCTTAAGGACAGTAGATACAAGGAAACTGCTGCTAACTCATCGGTTGGCTTGCCATTGCAAAATCTGTCTTTTGTCCTTGAAATTTAGATAAAATGTATTTTAACGTTTAAAATCGAATAATCATGATAAGTACTGTTTAGCTTGCGACCTTAAAATTTTTTTAAATTGCAAAAAGATCAGTTTAAAAGGGTTTTCGATCATGAACAAAAGTCAGCAAATTACCTTGTGACGTATCCATTTTTTAAAAGTCCGTACAACAAACACTTTCCACAAAAGTCTCGTCTCCACAAAAGAATGCCACTTTCTTTAGGAATTTCGGCATTTTCGTTGTCAAAAAAAACGTTCCCATAGTTCCAATCTCTTCTCCATAAACCAAGTCCCATCTTTATGTCGTCTTTTGGCAACGATCGTCCTTTTCAGCAATAAAATTGCTGCAACCGTCTTACAATCAACCCGAATGGCTCCGTTCCCATCGTGTTTAATATGCAAATGAAGAAAACTACACCAACGATTGTTTACGTATTTGCTCCTTGTGTCCTGCGGCGTTTCGTTTTGCCGTTTCTGTGCTGCCCCAGCTGCGTGTGAACAAAGGTGGGAAGGGTTGGGAAGCGGGCGGACCCAAGGGCGTTTTCGGACTTTACCATTCGGCTTCTGCCATTTGTTATAGCGCGGGTCCTAGAGAGAGGTGGTAGTGTGAGAGATTTGTAACTGGGTTGAACGTCGCTCAGTCTCTTAGTCATCATCTGGGTATCTTAGTGGGTCTAGAGTGCTTTGGGAGTCTGGGAAGTCTTCAGAGCTAAATTCTTTTTGTGCGACTGTACTCTTTCTAGAAAACCCGAATAATTTTATATTAGCAGCAGCAGTTGGGCTTCAGATCTGTTTAGGAAATGCCAGGTTAATCTTGATTAGAATTGGTGCTCTTGGAATACGGTAGATAAATCTGTTCTCGGTTGTAATTAAAATGTAGAAGAGAATATCGGGTTTTGAGGAGTACTGTAGCCAGCTTTACCTTAATACGTTTCTTTTGACAACCTTTGGATGGAGTCTATAAGAGTACTGTAACTTGCAAATAGGCGAGTTGAGGATACAGAGACTCTCTAACTTCAATTAGAATTTAGATGCCTGGTCTGCGTACTCATTGGGTTGGAATAAAAATGTAGGGCACAACCCTAACCTATAGAAACTTTTGCAACAAATTGGCTTTCGGTAAGGCTTCGGCAACCATGAAGTCCACTTGATTGTACAATTTAACTTGATAATCTAAAAAAACTTAATTTGCAGCGAGAAATGGACCACCGCGAAACTTACACGATCAGCATGATTCACTTTTTTTTGATTGCCATGGTCGGCATCTCCGCCTACTGCGTGCTTGTATTCTGTCTCTGGAGCAACGGCCAGCCTCAGTAAGTAAATTTGCCATTTTAGTCTTTTTTGAAATCTTTAGTATTAGGTTCAACGCTGAGCTCGGCATGATCCCTCTGGTTCTCAACGAAGAAGACGCTGATGACTTCTCTCCCGAGAAGCAGGAACCCGCCATCGCCGCCTGAACACCGACTTCTTCGCTGATCCAAAGATCGCTTCGTAGCTCATCGGTTTTTAGTGTGCTTTTGTGTAGCGCGCCTAACGCGTGCCTTAAACATTGTGCATGTTTTAGCTATACATGTCTTTGTTTGAGTTGAGACAAGTAAAATTCCATTCTAAAATTTTGAAGCAAATCATAAAAATTGAGTCTTACCGAATGGTCCATCCGTGCACAATTTTAAAAGTTTGAGCAGCTGTTAATTTTAAGATAGGTAACTGTAGTCAAGTGCACGAGCCTGCGCTTGGGCTCTGCGTGTTTGCTCGTCAGACTCGTTTGCAAAAAGCTCATTCAGCTCGTTTTTTGAACTTGAAACTATTTTTCAAATTTGTTACCCGATCTGGAAATATTCATTGAAACTAGTCAAAAGTTAAACAAATGTCAATTAATTAAGCTGGAAATTAAAACAAACAACCTCTGAATAACCACAGTGACGCGGCAGACACGTTAGCAGTGATGTTCGAGATTTTCGCATTAGATTTACTCTTTTCTCTTGAAGCTCGTTATGTAGGGAGCAAACGAGCCGAGCTCAAACCCAGTCTTGTTCCGGGCCAGGGCCAGACTCGGCTCGTTTTCATTACTGGGTAAAACAGCGGGAAGATTAGAACTTAGGGTTATATATCAGTATAACACTAAGACAAGTGTGCCCTGATGGCTTACTCAGTGAAACTCAAATTTTCCTAATTAATTGCTCTGTCAAATTTTAGAGAATTTGTAAGGTTCACTTACGAATGATTTTCTTGTAAATGGTAATTTTAAGTCAATGACTGAAGCAAAGTAGTTGAGTCAATGAAATCTTACAAAAAATAGGAAGTAAAATTTAAGACCTGAAGAATAGAAACTTGGTTTAAAGAGATCAATTGAATTTTTACTGTCGATTTCATATTTTTGTTCATTTTCAAAATCTCCAGAATCTCTGAGCCTTTCTTTGTTCAATCTTTGTCCCTTTTTAGCACCGTCTCCTACCGTCCCCTTCTACCCCTAATTGATATGCCAATATGCCAATTCCCAGACCCATAAATTCTCTTCTCCTTTCACAATCTCCAAAAACGGCACGTCGCCGTCAATTTCACGACCTATTTTGTTGATTTCTCCCTCGTCTTCCATGACGGCGTACCGTTTCTGTTTCACCTCGTACAATGAGAAGCTCGTAAACATGTTTACGTGATTGTCGAGGGTCGGAGGGCTAGGAGCCGCATTTGTTGCTATCAATTTCCTCATTTGCGGTCGCGGGTAAAGGCAAGGAGAGGCAGCTTTTTTAAGTTTTCAGTGGTATTTAAAAGGGTTGGAGATTTTAGAGATCATGCCAGCTCTATCCAAGCCTCCTATTCCTCCATCGCCACGTCTTCCTGACGTGTTGGACTACGTTTTGATCCTCAGCCTTATTACGATTGTCATCCTTTTTTTGTACACGATCGGATGCACGCTTCGATCTGAGCTAAGGTAAAATGGTCATCTCTTTAATGCTCTGTTTATTCACAAAACTAATGTTTAGACGCCGCCAGAATCTGAACGGCTCCACTCGTTTAAACCACACCCGTGAAAATGCTTGTCACTCGCAATGTCCCCACGGACGACGCAGGAACCGTAAGAACGCCAAGAACGCGAAACGCAAGCTTCATTACCACATGAAGCACATGAATGACCCTCTCTACAGACTTCTTCAGCACCGCGCTTACGAATGGCTTCCGGACAGGCTTGTCGCCCCACCGCCGTCACCTAATTCAGAAGGAATTCGTCATTTATGCCGTTGAGCAATCCTTGAAGATTCACATTAAGGCATCCTAATTTACTGTTTTTCATTTATTCAATTGTCAGCAGTCATTATTAGCATTGATAGTGAATCTTTTCACCTGTATGTGTAATGTAGTCTTAACGCTTTACGGCTAATGTTTTTCGGTCATTTTGTATGTGTCCAAACCAATTTCCATCACATGCATACCTCTTACAACGAAGTTAATAAAACGAGCAAAACCAATTTTCAAGAAGCAAAGAATAATTTTAGCTTTATTTTAAACGAAGAATTTTAATGACAAGCGAGTGTCTGAGACAGACTATAAAATTGTTTTTTCTCCCATAAATTTTAACTGTTTGCTTAAAAATGGCAAACCTTCAAATTTACCAGAAAAATACTACTTAAAAAAATTGAAAAAAATTACTTTTTAGTTGCTCAACCACAAGGTCGTTGGCCGTGTTTAGAAAAGTTTGAAATGCGACAATTTTAGGTTCTCTAAAAGCGGAAAACACCCTTCAACGCTCAAAATATTGTGAAATTTTTTCTTTTTTTGACATTTTGGTGTTTGCCGTTTTGTCTGCACACCTTTTTTAATTGCTTAAAAATTCCTTAGCGTTTGCGCAATTTATTGAGTAAATTAAGATTAGGTCGAATAGTGGCACCATTGTTACTTTATGCACAAAAATTGGTATAATTTGAGCATTTGAGCATAAATGTTTAGAATTAATTTAGAATTAAACAAGGAACATATTTAGGTTGTTATACGAGAATTTCAATAACTGTTATTTTGGCGTAAAATGGTTTCAGGCTTCAACTTGAAAAAACTATATTTTAACGTAAGAGAGTCGCACATTCTGCAATATGCGGTCAAGGAAGTGGCTACTGATCCAGACGGAGCCAAGGTCAAAATAGCAGCATACATGATGCCACATGTCTTAAATCAAAATGCTAATTTGAGATTTTCAAACATTACAATCTGCAATGGATTTTTTATCGATACTTTACAAATGACTAGCACCTGTATGACTTTCACCCTTCGTCCAACTTTTGTTAATTGCTCCTCCTCCTACTTTTGGCTAATAAAAGCAATTTATTGTTAAGAACCTTTCTATTTCCAAGCGTTTGATTGCTCAATTCCGCTCCACAGTAAAAAACCTTTCATGTACCTCTTGATTTATTTCCTAATTAATAACATAATCTTAAAGGTTAAATTTACAGTCACTAAGAATTCATTTTTCAGATGTGTCGTTAGAATCAAAAGCGACGCCTCTTGAAAACATATCAGTTCACAGAAGCCAAGTTCGTGCTTTTGGTCGAGCAACGTCAGCTCCTCCCGGAATTGGTAAGTCTGCAGGAACTAAAGCTCAATTTAGATCCAAACAGGTCAAAATGATCTTCTCCTTCAGCTTTATGATAGCAGTGAAAAACATTCCATAGAGTGAAGAGAGGTTACTGCATAATTGCGCACGTACCTGTTCTTGTAACTTAAATTTGTACATGTGCTTAATATAAAAAAATACACACGAGCCCAAAAAAAACCAAAAGTAAGAAACAACTACTTATGAATATTTCCCCTCTCCTCATACACCATACGGCTTTATGCAGTAGGTCCTGCCAAGTTTAATTTAACATCTTTATTTAGCCTTAAAAACCATCCCCGTTAAAAAACCTTTAAAAAAGCTCAAATCTCCTGGGGAGGCTCGAAGCGCCTGCGGAGCTCCTCAAGCGACTTGTCCTTCATGAAAAGCAATAGACCATCTTGAGGAGGTAGCGGTAGAGCCAGGGGATCTCGAGGAAGTTGACCCCGATGAGGAGGTAGTACATGTCAGTCTCGTCCACCGTCAGGTACGCTTTGTCCCACTCGGGGATGTCGAACTTGGGTGGCGGAGGGCGAACGCCGTTCGGCATGTCTGGCTCCTTCTCGGGTTTAGCATCCTCTTTGTGGTGCTCACACCAATCGACTATCTGAAAGAGCATATATAGAAAGAGTTGAGAACGAAAAAAAGCTTACCTTCTTGAGATACTCAGAAGAGATTGAGTCCACTGGAATTGTGGCAGGTTTAGAGTCGTCATCGCCGTTGAGGTCGTCGAGCATTGTGGAGAGCATGATCGACTGCCGGAGCGCCTTGGCCGAGATCTGGAACTCGTCACCCTCCTTTGAGGTCAGCGTGTGAAACACTTCGGGTTCGGGGGCCATTTCTGTGTCCATGCTGAAGAGGGAAGGGAGCTGAGAAAGGGGGAGAAAATTTAAATATGCTGTTTAGGCCATCAAACAGTTCTAAAAAGGAAAATGTGGAGTTAGAAAGCAAGGCCAAGTTAAAGTGAAAGCCGTGCGTTGTCACTTTGATGCGAAAATGAAAATGAAAAAGCGTCGCTTTTTAAAAAAGTGTGCATCGTTATTTAGCCAGCACAAGATTTTAAGTCTTTTTTGAATATTTTTAAGTGGCTCAGTAGTTTAGATTTTAAAAAAGTAGTTTATAAACAGATTCGTAACTCCGTAGATTATGCGAAGTAAGCCAAATTAACTTTAAACATTAGCAAGACTGTTTTTCGGTTTTCCTATGTCAAGTTGTAATAATAATAACACCAAAATACAAAAAATTAAACGGGAAACAAATTTTGGTTGCAATACAACGACTTTAACAAATTGTTATTTTGGCGAAAAATGGTTTCATGCTTCAACTTGAGAAAAATATTTCAAGGCGTGGGAAAATTGCACAGACTTCTGTAATAGCTCAAATGTGTTGGCATCAAATTCTACGTTAGAGGATTTTTTACATAAATTGCTATTTTTTAGACTGGTTTAGAACTTAAAAACGGTTTAGAACTGTATCCTTGCAAATAGTGCGAGCTAGGCCGAATTGTTGCACCATTATAATTAGGCATAAAATGGGCTGTTTCTCGCTTTTTCTGTGTCAAATTGTAATAGCATCACCTCAAAAAACGTTCAGAATTTAGCTGGTAACAAATTTAATTTGTTTAATTTATAATATTATAATACAACGACATAAAAATGGTTATTTTGGCAAAAATGGTTTAAGATTCAAATTTGAAAAATCAATCTGACGTAGAGAAATAACAGAGAATTTTGTAATTTGCTCAATACTTCCGGCAACACATTCTATGTCAATAGAATTTGTTGAAATGAATTGTCCAATTCCAGAAACGGCTTCAAATGGTCAGAAACCGCATCTCCATAAGTAATGGCCAAATGGTTGCACCATTATAACTTTAGACTTACAGTGTGCTGATTCTCGGGTCTCCTGGATCAAATTAAAATGCGATAAACACTAACTTGCTTAAAAAATCAAACGGGTAAAATTTGATTAGACAAATCCTGATTAATGGTTTCATGCTTCACATTAAGAAAAGTGGAAAATTGCACAGATTTTTGTAATAGCTGAAAAGTTTCGGCATAGGTAATTTTTGTCACTTTTACTTGCCTGTCCTTGTTTTCAAAAAACTCACAATATGTTAATTGCTTGAATAAAAATAAAATTTGAGTGCTAGTTTGTGTTTTCATGACTTGAGTTTTTTTATTTATGCTAAGAAGTACAAAAAAAGCTTGAAAAGGGTGACACCAAAATACTGTAGCACAAAAAATCGAGCATAACTTTTTACGACATGAAAATGGCTTTCATCCGTAGCAATGCAAGCGTCAAATCGCTTCTGGAAATTCTTAAAAATAGCCGCAGTCATTTTTCAGTATTTTGACAGTCAGTACAATTTCTGCTTAGCGTTTCATGCCGTTCTAATTACAGATTTGAAATTCTGCAATATTTGGAGAATAATCAATTCTTCACAAACAATTTCAAAACGTCACAATTTTCGAACCCTTCAAAATAAAAAAAATTCCACTTTTGAAGAATGGGGGCGGCCAAGATTTTATCAGAGTACCCAAAACTAAACAAACTTCAAACACGTTGTAGTTTAAAACCAAATATTAATATTGCAACACAGAAACAAGCGAAAAGTTAAGTTGACAAAAATGCCAAACAATGACTGCGGCTATTTTGAAGAATTTCCAGAAAACGATTTGGCGCCTGCACCGCTGCGGATAAGAACCATTTTGAATCTTTTCGGTTGTATTTTGTACAGAATTGAATGAATGGCTTGAATGAATTTGAATTGAATGAATTTGAAGGGCTTATCAAACGAATTATTTTGTTAGTTCTGTTAAAATTTATATTTGATTTTTTGTGTCACAGTATTTTGGTGTTACCCAGCTCCAGAAAAGTTGTTTTCCAGTATTAACAAATTTTCGTTATAAAAGAAATTTATATTTATAATTTTTCTCGTTATCAAGCCTTGTTTGATTTTGACTGGACAAATTTCTGAAATGCTCAGTGAAATGCTCAAATGCTCAGCTCAAACACACCGGCAGGTTTATAAGATCTTACATAACCCATTCGTTAACAAACACCAGGCGAGTCAGGATTAACATCACAATTGGAAAGTTTGGCCGTTTTTAGTCCTCCAGTTTTCGTCTTTTCTGAGGAACTTCCGCATCATCTTCTTGCGCTTGTTTTTTGGCTTCTTCGACTTCTTCCTCCTCTTCCTCGCTCTCTGACTCTGTGTCAGCCGTACCCTTCGGAATACAGAAAGTAGCCATAACTTTCATACTGGCGCCATGATAAGCTGAGACGGTGTGCTGCACGACGACTTCGTCTTTGAAGAAAGTCTCTGAGCCGTGAGGACGCTCACAGGCGATTTCACCTTCAAAGACTGCGTTGGCCATGTTCACGTCTGGAACAAGTTGAAATAAACCATTACTCAAAGTATTCACGCAAGTCAAAAAGACGCCTGAATGAACACAAAAGAGACAGTGTCAAAACAGAACTCTCAAAAGAACGCTTGCTATTGATTCTGGCTCTGCTGTATGGTTCTTAGGTATACTTTGCTTTTATTGAGAGCAAAGCTAATGTATGATAAGAGGGTATACCCAAAAACACAAGGATAAGCAACCATCAGTTCAGAGCACTACTAGTTTATGTGCACCTGCAAAATACTTACACCTATAGAGACACACTTAAACAGCATGCAACTAAAAACTAAAAAAACGAAATTTCAAGAAAAATAAAAGAATTTTAGAAAAGTAATAGTTTTAATGAGTGTTTTAATGCGTGTCCACACCGGCATGAATTTTAGGTTGGGACAATTCAACGTGCATTGTTCACCATTTGCGTAAAAAGAAATCTAATAATTAGTCTTTGTCGAATTTAAGCCAAGTCTGAAATGTCAAAATGAGTAACTGCTTCGACTTAAAGGAGTACTTCAAACGGAATAATTTTGTACTTTCAAGCCAAATGAACCCATAAAAAATCCTATCCTAAAACTAAAAAATCAATTTTGAAACGTTAGTAGTCTTTTTAACCTAATAGCATGCTGTGTGAGTCTCTAAAACTAAGAAAACAAAATTAAAAAATTGAAGAGTTTTAACTGAAAAAAGCGAAATGAGCTGAGTAGCACAAGTAGCCAACGTTGATGTCACTTTGACCTAAAGCCGCTAAACTGCAACACGGAATGGACTCATTTAAATAGTTTTTTTGGGGCTTAAAAAGCTGTTCTGGTTTCTTAAATCTCTAAACTGTTATTCTAATAGCGTTGGCTACATACATACACGTTTAGACCAAGTCAGAGCATTTATGGGTCGAACATTATTTGATAAACACAGTTTTGAAAATGCATAGTAGAGCCAAAGTAGAGCCTTGAGCGATAGCTCGTCCAAATCTGAGGGGGCCATAAATACATTTCCCTTGTTAGTTGCTGCATTCAAAAACAGGATTTTACATATGTAGATTGAAGGTTTTTGTTCCGTAGCTCAGGACAGTCACCTCTTTTTCGTGTAAACAAAAGCCCAATTTAGCAATAAAATCAATAAACGTTATACAAACAATTCAACTGCACTTAAATAAATAAGCGTTCGTTAACACTAAATACCAAAAAGTTTCCTCTTCCATTAATTAAATTAGCGTTTGCCACCTTAAAAACCGGGTTCACACCACAATTTGTTTACCACTTTTTAGCGCCACTTGCTGAAACGTTGGCAACAGTCCAGCCAATAAAGAGCAATCACATTAATCAGCAGTAAACAACGACGTTCCACATGCAAGCTAAAAACGACGCGAAAGGTCCAACAAGCGTCCGAACGATGTGCGAATATGGAAAGGCGCTCGTGGGAAGAGCGACGCGGCAATGGCGGCGATGTCGCCGCGTCGTCCTGCCTTCGAAGGAGAGCGCCCATAAATCGTGTGTGGCGCTGTCTCGCTTCTCTTCTTTTTGGCTGTGTTGACTCACTCCAATCTTTCGAGATGGGAAAAACACACGCGCCGAGAGGGCATTTTGGATTGATGAGGAAATGGTCGATGGTCAGAAGCAGTAGAGCATCATGACAAAGGCAAGGTTTTTGAACGTTTTCGAGCTATATGAAACCTTTAAAATTGAGTGCAAAAAGTTTAATTTTATTTCATCAATATAACTACACACAAAATAAAACACGCAATTGAGACCTCATTTGGCCCCACTTAGAAGACATTAAGGATATGTACTCTGCGATATGCCTCATTACGTCACCAGCTCCTTGCTCGCTCTGCGCTTTGGTCGTCTCGTCTGAGTCTCAGGTCTTGGCTCCGTTCCGGATTCTGAAAAACGGGATTGATTAAACGCCTGCACTAAAAATGGTCTTTTCTGAAGTCCAATAAGTATCGGCATTTTTTCAAACTTTTACGGCTAAAAAATTTGATTTTTATAATTTTAGGAATTTAGAAAATCACGAACTTTTTTATAAAAAAATTAATTAACGTTTCAGACCTTTCAAACCAGACAGTTGGGTAGCAGAATTGCGCTAACATTGCGCCCATTTTTTTAAACAGCGGGGATAGTAGACCCAAAGTGGCCTCTTTCAAACAGAGGGATAGTAGGCTGGGCTGACCTCCTCGAGCATCTTAGGCTTAGGCTTGAACATTTTTATTATAGGTTTTTGGGAAGCGCCGAAGGCGCGACAGCAATAATACTGACTATGCAGACAGGCTTCATTGTTCAATGTTTGCGGAATCCTGTTACCCAAAATGGCTAAATTCATTTCGTGCACACGTTACCCATTCCGTGCACTATACTGTTATAAGCCCAAATTTATTATTATTTTTTTGTGTAGAAGTAAATTTGAAAAATTGAATAAATGGAGTCCTACCAGTTTTTGTTCCCGCTCGTTGAGCTCCGCGCTTGGCCTGCAATCGGCGTTTTCCAACATCAGAGCCGCTTTGCTCTCCAGAAAGACGACTGGTGCTGGCTTCTCCACTCTTCACGTTTTTGTCCGGATGAGGTTTTGATTGACTCATTTTCGAAGCTGTCAAATGATTAAACTACCCAGTGCGCGGATTCGTAAAAAACATACCTGATCTGGTCTGAACGCTGCTTTCCAAGTTTGTATGTGACACTGCGGAACGGATGATCTTAATTTTCTTGGATCGCAGATTTTTAGAAGCTTCTTGCGATTTCTGAGGTTCTAAACAACGGGAATCTCAATTTAATTAACAAAACACATTTTTGTCAATTTTGTTGAGCAGTCTCTTGAAAAACAATTCGTTTTCGTTGCATATTTCATCTTGACAGGAATTTTTTAAAGGTATTATTTTAGTTTCTATTCAAAAATTGTGAGTCGGACCTTACCAGATTGCTTAGCACGTTTCACAGCGACAAGCCGCACTCGTCGAACTGGAACGCTCACACTGAGCTGACCAACGAAGGGGTTTTTCTTGGCCACGGGAGTTTTTCGAGTTCCTAAACACAGATTGTACCTGAACCTA
This sequence comes from Steinernema carpocapsae, assembly GCA_000757645.3. Lineage (NCBI taxonomy): Eukaryota > Metazoa > Nematoda > Chromadorea > Rhabditida > Steinernematidae > Steinernema > Steinernema carpocapsae. The sequence continues at coordinate 1,436,293 of CM016762.1, forward strand.
ACCTGTAGAACACAACTCTTACCAGGAGTGCGTTCACGGAGAGCGCTCTGTCGAAGAGTGCGTCCTCGAAGGCGAGTGGCCAATCCGCTCCGTTTCGACGTAGTCTGTCTCTTCTTGGGAAGAGTCGGTCGTTTGGAGCTCTTCTGGACAAATTTTTTGCCTGAAGGCATGACGTAATTAATATTGCTCATTTAAGACAAATCTGACCAGTCTTGGTAAAACGGGAGCTCGATCGTGAAGTTTCGCCCTTCTTCTGATTGTGGCCGCTGTTGATCTTGGGACTACTGGAAACCGTTTGGTTTTTCTTAGGCAGATCGTGCGAAGAGTCTGAAGACAAGAATTCAAATTAACAGTACCTTGAGAAAACTGACATAGAGTCTGGCTGTTCGCAACAGCTTGCTCAGTCAGGCTCTTCTGGATTTCAACCTGAGGCTTCTGAGCTCCTAAAACATGTTTTATTGGAAATTGAAACCAAGTTAGCAAAACGCACCAGACGAGGTTATAGTGCTATGGCGCAGCTCATATCGACGTAACTTGGGAGCATCTCCTTTCTGGGCCTCATTAGCCTGGGTATTTTCTAAGACACGTTTTTCAGATATTCAATGCATGAGCTTAACTCACTTAACGCTTGGCGAGCGCTCCGTCTCAGCTCCGCAGACTGCTCATTATCAGCCGTTCCTTCCAGGATACTGGCCGCCAGGTTCTCATAAACAGGACGGTTAATCTTCTTTTGAAGCTCAAGGGCGTCCTCCATGGCTGGCGCACCTAAAGCGGCGATGCGAGCACTGCGTCGTGGGTCTCCCATAACAGAAAGGCTTCCTTCCTCTGGTTCCCCAGTAGCCTGAGGTACAGAAGGTCCTTGCTTCGTGACCATTTTCTGAACTTGTCGGGTCTTTTCATGTTTGGTTCCTGAAACATAAGCTTAAAAAATGGTCAATTTCTGAATTCTGCGGCTGAACCCTATAAACTGAATTTCGTTTGAACTTGCTGGGTCTCAGTCCTGGATATTGAGTAAAATCAGCAGATTTACATAGAATCCGAAGTGCTGTCTTCACTAGATTTTTGCAAATAGCGAAGCCTTCCAAATTTTTACATTTTGTTTATTGATGAACTTACCTTGCTCAAGGTGGAAAGTCGACGCAGGTTTTTCAGCCTGCTTAAAACTCGCCGAAGCGGACAATCTTTGTCGAGGCCACGTTGAGGTTGTCGATTCTTTGGCCTCACACCCGTTTCTGACCCACACGAATGATGTTATTTGACAGAATTTTAGTGCCTTTACTGTTTTACTAACACTATCAAATGGTTCCCTTCTAATTGAAACTTCGATTTCAGTGTGGGGACACTGCAGGGAAACGTCTTTATTGACGTGAGTGGTCATGTTTACGTCTGAAAATTACAAATAATAAGTGATGTGACGTGTGACTTGTATAAAATTTCCCACGGAATCAGAAATCAGTTGTAATATGGAAAAATGGGAAAAATGTGGTTTAATTTGGTTAAATACAAATAAAGAAATGACGTTAGTGGGCATCAAACCCATGACCTCTTGCACGACAGCCAAAACTATCTATTGAGCTATTAAGACAGCATAAACAAAAGCCCGGTTGCGTATAGATAGGCCCCACAAGATAGCAATGTTGCTTGGAATTTTTGTACTTGTATGAGAAAGATTCCCATTCCCACAAAATAAGAAAGCGGTTTGGTTTGCAATCAATAAGAAAAATGCGTTTTTATATGCTGCAAATGAAAAAAAATGACGTTTGTGGATGTCAAACCCGCGAGCGCTAGCATGGTAGCCAAAACCCCCTTCACGGGATTTTTTCATTCGTATGAGAAAAATTTCCACGCACTTAAAAACTGGTTTTCATTGCTAATCAATGCGAAAAAATGTGTTTTGGTTAAAAATTACTAACGTGGGCATCGAACCCGTGACCTCTAGCACAATAGCCAAAAAAACTAACCTATAAGCTATTCATGCAACTCTTATAGCAACATAGTTAACGTATACATAGGCCACAAAAGCAAGCATTTTTGCTGGTGATGTGTTTATGCCTAACACCAGAGAAGCGCGCAAAAAATCTCCAATGAGTCGGTTATATAAGAACGCCAGAGCTATCCATCGACGAGCGGCTAACGAGCAGCGAGCGGATTAGTTAGGGGGGATGCGGCGGAGCAGCGCAGCGGCAGCTTCCATCAACGGTGTGTGAGGACAACCGTGATGTGAGTAGCATATGAGGACGCCCTGCTCAGTGGAGGAAAGGTCGGCGAGAACGTGCAGGCAGAGACGCATTAACAGAAGAGAATATCGTCAGTGTGTGTCAAAAAATGAAATCTTTATTTTTGTGAGATGTGCACCTGCTTATATGAATAGATCATAGTAGCAAACAACCTAACCAGAAAAAGCTGTTTACAAAACGTTTTTTTCGAATTTTCAATAGAAAGATGGAATTGGAGACGGCGTAATTCAACTAAATTTTGCTGCGTGAACTACAAAGACCACTGTGACCTTGAGTTTCTCATTGTGTGGTCACCGCAATCAGTCGAAAAAATGGCGGCGACAAGAATGCATAAAAAATGCTGTTTAAACAACAGCACAATTTTTTGCAATGCTATTTTTATTTAAACGTTAACTGCACAATTTTTTTACAATTTTTAAACTTTAAAAATTTTTAAATTTTTAAATAGTTTAAAAAAATGAGTGAATAAAAATGAAGTAGCGAAAATACACAAAAATGCGCTATACAAACAGTTGGGCAATGTTTAACAATCAACGGAGCCGAGGTTCCAGGATGATCTGAGTCAACGCCACCGTGAAGCCAGCCGCCGTTTTATCTTTATCAGCTTCATGATGTTTCTCGAAACAGCGCAAATTATTTGTCATTCGGTTCCAATTTTCATGTATACTCCATTGAGTCTAAAAACGCCCCACAAAAGTTGTCAATTTGGCGTTTGCGGCACCGATTTTGACGCTGTGGTTGCAAAAACGACCGCTCCGCGGCAGTGGCGACGGACCAAACGTGCGAAAAGCGATACGGACAAAATAGCGTTATGAATACGTCTGGATCGTTCTCCTATATAGGATTGTTCTGACTTTAAAAGTAAAAGCATCTATTTTTTAATCTAAAAAAGATTTTAATGCAAGCTTGTGTAACCACCGTTCTGACAATTAGTGGCGGAAATGACCGATACAACATATCGAGACGCAAAACTGGTACCTTACCTTACTGGTCCATAATTTTTTATGCCATGCACGCTTCCTTATTAGATTTTGATTTTTCGCATTATGCAATACAGGTAATTCTGACCAAAACAATTTTAAATTTAAAACTTTAAAAAAAATTTTTGAATTTGAACAGTAATTTTATTCTAATTTTAATAGCTTCACTGAATTTAAAGAAGCTGCCGATTTTGAGCAAAGTAAAACCTGAGACAGGAAAAGTGTTTACACGAAAAAAGGTGCCATCGACGGCGGGAAAAGACCACAGAGAAGACTTTTATGACGGTATTTACGACTTATTGTTGCTCGTGTGGTGGAGGAGACAGTGTTCAACGGAAGAGTGCAATTAAGGACCAAAACTCGTGACCGTGAAAAACGACAATGCAAGCACAAATGGTTTACACGATAAACTTAGTGATTGAACAATAGTTGCGTGATCTATGCCAGTTACGTTCGGACATAGCGGACTAGAGATCACCAGATTATGCTGAGCGTTGCTGCACAATGCACTCAGCAAAAGAGCGCGCAGTCAGAGTTGCGATCGGCAGTGAAAGAGAACGGGTAAGCAAGCAGATGTTGTGGCGTCGCATATAATTTGAGGTACAGCGAAGAAAACGTGCTAATCCTTTAATTAGAAAGTGCAAGATTCCCATAATTTGAAATTTGGCTTTCACGTGATTTTGCTGACCACCGAGAACTATCTTACACACCGCTACGAGTTAAACAAGTGAAGCAGACAGTGCAGGTTCCTTACGCACTTTGAGCCCTGCTAAGAATGGTGACAATATGCCCAATCATAGTCTGCGGTTACATATTGCTTTCAATTTGAAAAAAACGGTACTTTTTGTTAGCGCGGGTCATTCGTCAAACTTTAACGTCCAACTTTATGGCATAAAAGTGTCAAAAGCACATTTTATTCAAGAGCGGCTAATATGACCTTGATGACACCCATCTCTGCAAGAAGAGATTTGTTTTTTACTAATTAGGTTATACCTAAAAACCAAATACATGAAGCTCATGTTAAACAGCCTGAGATTCATTCAGTCTTTAAAGCAGCCCGCCGTTAATACTAATTCTTGACAGTTCTGTTGTTTTAAGTCAAATTAAATAAACGTATATGCATAACTGAGACTATAATACATCATCAAAAAGGAACAGTGCAGTCTACCTATATTCAAGCGACAACGTGCTCAAACCGTTTTCAGCAACACATTCAAATGAAAACTTGTGGTTTAATTTACTTGGGCTGGTCATGACTTTTTGCAATGATCGATACGCATTGGATTCACGTTGGTTGGCTGCTGTGAGACGTAAGCATTCCAATTTCCCACAAACACCTATTTTTAGGACAAACAGTTCCGTAAACGGGGCATTGTTGACAGTGTATAATCGTTCCGTGCAGTTTGCATGTGAGCGAACATAAGAGCGACAACGTACTTGCGTGGCAAATCAAAAACACGTGTAAATAAAAAATTTAAATTTTATTTAGAACGTGCAGGCGAGGTTGTCAATATTTGAAGGCTTGCATTTTGAATGCTTGATAATTTGAATGCTTGCATCGTCAACGTTATTATCCCAGGAAAGAGGAGCTGCAAAGCGCGAAGCCGTGTATTCCCCTAGTCCCTATTAATGTTCTCGAACTAGAATTGTAGGTCTATGTAATAGGAAGTAATTGTTACCGTCTCTTTGTCTCTTTTGCCCCTGTTTCCCTGAAAATCGTGGTAGCCAACTTTTTCACTTCAAGTTTACATAACCACTTAAATAAAACAAAGTTTCATCGTTTTAAAATAGGCTGTGCTTAAAAAGAGAGGAGCGCAATTGAACAAATTCATTGTCAATGAACCCTCTCAAGCTGGAAACATTGTGTATAGGACAAATCATAAACTGCTATGAGGGAGCGCTGCGACGGCGACAATCAGTGGAGGAGACAACAGTGCGTGTGCCTTAAATGCGTTTTGCATGCGCGAAGAATGGCGACAACTTGCAGAGCCGTAATACTGAGCAAATTCTAAGAAGTGTGTTTTTGAGCCAGCGCTGGTTCATTCATCAAACTTGAACATGCAACGTTGTAAAACAATAGCAATAGAAGCAAAGTTTATTTTCAAGCTTTCATTGTAACCCGATGACACCCAACTCTTCAAGAAAAGACCTATTTATGTTTCCGGTATGTTTCAAACGATATGAACGCCAATAGTACAAATCGACATCAAGAGGTCGAGCCGAAACGCTGAGATAACTACCGTCAACGTACGCAATGATAGGACATGTTGCTTTCGTGTAGTTTGCTTATTGTGAAACTGCAACTCATCTATTTACAACATGGTAGGTTACATATACATTTTTAAGAATTAAATATCCGCTTTCAAGATTGAGACGATTCCGTTTTCTATCAAGATTTCGATTCTTGGACAGTAAGTGGGACGCTCTCCCGATTGGAAGCCTTTAAAACTACCTCAGCTTCTTCGTGTTCTGGCCGTTTCCTGACGGAACGTTGCATTCCCACCTCGTTGTTTACGAAAGGCTTCGGATCAAACAAAATTTTCGGCGACTGGGTTTTGATAAAATCTAAAAAAAAATTTATTTATGGCAATTGAAAAATTAAAATTGCCTAGAATTGCAGTGAGATGGATACCAACGTTTTTTGAGCGTTTCTGTGGTGGCTCCAATTGGTCCCGTTCCTCAATAGTGGAACGGGCACGTTCTCGCTAATGGTATTTGACGGTCACCTGCAAGAGTTCGTATCGTGACCTTCCAACGGCGTGTACCTCTAACCCAACGTCACCTAACCGGAATGGGTCCATGACTGAAAAATATGGTTTCTATACGCTTTGTTTAAGGCACGCATGGTACGATTACCTGTAAACAGCGCACGAGATTTGTAATACGTAAACTATAATTATGGTATAGTTCTCGTTCAGTTTCCAGGCTCAAAACTTGAAGCATGTCAGAACGCTACATCAACATATGAGTCCTGCGTAAAGGATTGAAGATATCACTTTGAATTTAATGACTCAGTACAGCATTGTCAGCATTCAAAATATTGCTACCTGACATCTTCTATACGCTTTTGAATGATAAGGCCATACGTTCCACTGATTCTGTCTACCAGTGTTATTAGCAGCCTGTTAACCAGCCCACCGAAAAACATAAATAATCGTCGGTTAGTGGTTAGCATCGGTTAGTGGTCATTTTGCACTGTTGGTCTATCCTTGCTATTACAAAATTGATCAATGGCTGAAAATATTAGTACTGAATGCTGATTATAGGCAAGCAAGTTGGCAATGGAGCTATATAAACTGCCCATGAGGCGCGCAAAGAGTTTATCGCTTACACGTGAAGCAAGTGACAGTAAAGCTTATACGCCTGCAACAGTAAATGCTTTTAAGTAATAAGAAGAGAATTGTCAGTCAATTGAAAGTCAAGCTAATAGCAACTTTTGTTCTTAAATGACGGGTAAACCCGAAATGAGTCCTTGATGCATAATTTTCGCGACTGATCTGTTAGCCATATAAAACATTGAAACCGAGTGTGTCCAAGGAATGGTTGACGTTGCGCCGTAAAAGGCTAAAAATCCTTTTTATAAAGCCGAAGCCTACGACACAACACCTAAAGCATACTATTGGCAATGAAGCTACATGCAAACAGCCAACGTAATATTAAAGGAGTTGAGTGATAGCGTCGATTTGATCTTTGGCACATTACACCCTCTAAGCGTCCTAGCGACCTTCTAGTGACCATACTAAAGTTTACAGTTTTACGACTTCAAAATGGGTCACGGCGCAGTGGCAAAATCCCTGTTTTGCCGGTCGATTTTTAGAGACAACATACAAATACTGCAAGCAACATTCAAATAGGGTCAGACGAAATAACTGATTTGAAACGTAGTTTTGTTCTATAGCCCGCGTCATATAAAATATGTTCTTCATAAGCTCACTTTAATGTCACAAAATATAAAACAAGCGCCTAGCAATGAAGCTACACACAGCAAGCGCTACATGCAAGAAAGTGCACTGTCTCCCATGGGTAAATACGATTGTGCACCGATGAGCGCTGCCTGCGATCAACACACGTCAACAGTAAAGAAGGGAAGAGTGCAATCAGAACGGCCGCCTTGTTTGGGGTGACGGCGACAGCGAGGGGACCATCTCAGGTGTATAGCCCCACTGTGCTCCTCCATTTTGCCATATGGACGCTATTTTCACTCAGCCTGCATTTAATATAACTTGCTTGACGGCCATTTTATCGCACAAACTCAGTCTTGACACTCACAACCTTGATTGCACGGTTAGCCTGCACGCAATGTATGTTCAAACCTCTGAAACGGTCCTGCCTGAACTTCGGACTTGTCGTCGCTTTGTTATTGGCGTTTATTTTGTCGCACAAATTCAGCCTGCACGCTCCATTATTTAAAAATAATTTAATTACAATCATTTCAAGAAAGAATCATAGGAGACTAGTTTTCACAAACCATATCTGAGAAAATGTTAATACACCGTATACGGCTACCCAACGCGGTAGTTCCGAATATAAAGTTATCATCGCTTAAAGCTCATAGCATGGCTGCCACGATTTTTCAGGGAAAGAGACAAAAAAGACGAAGAGACGGTAACAATTAGACTTCTTATTACATAGACATATAATTTTAGTTAGATAACAGAGAAGGCGTCAATGGGGACTAGGAGAATACACGGCTTCACGCCTCAGGGCTTTAACGTCTGCAGCTCTTCTTTCCTGGGATATAGAAAGTTGACGATGCAAGCATTCAGGTCAGGATTCTGCCAGTAGCTAAAGTGCGACTTCAGCACCGACCAGTAGGACTTGTCGGTCAAGGCGGGCTGAAGCTGGAAGTCAATTCTGTGCCTGCAGCGTTTATGTGGAGGGATCGTCTCGATCAGCTGCTCCGCTTGAGTTAATTTGCGTTCTTCGACTTCGGCCTCCTTGGCCATCTCGATCGGCTGACCTCGGGAGGACTTCTGCGAGCTGCCGCCGCCGAACATCCACCAGCCCTTCTTCGCGGTCGTCGAAGCTGTCGTCTCGTCGGAGGGTGGAGGAGTGATGCTTCGAGGGGATGAGCCTGAAATGAAGGGCATTTAGGTAGGTCTCAATGGGATCACAAGTTTTATGTTTTCACGTCTCAAAATCGAGACTAGGACAATTCCAAAAGCCTAAGGTTTCCTCATCTCAAATGGCCCAAAATGAGACCTGTGACACGGGCTTCTCTGCATCCTAACCTTGCAAAAACGTATACTTGGTGTGTTGCCATCTTAGAATAGCGAGATAAAATCAACTCCCGGTCAAAGGAAGTTGCAAACTATCGAAATACCCTTCGAAAGGATGCCTCATTCTAAGTCTGGATGGTGAGGATTACAGTTCAGCCTCGTGGCACATCCTGAATGCAAGATAGTGTCTCTCTGGAGTCAGCTCAAGACCTCAATGAGCATCCAGAGCCGAAATGAGACTCATGACACGTGCGAGACGTGCTTCCCATCTTTACTAGTTCGCAATGCAATTTTCGAATCGCGAAATTACAATTCGACGTCAAGGGCAGTTAACAGCTGCCGAAACGCGCATCTACAACCACAATGAGACTTAGGGCGTACATCTTGCCCTCGTGAACATGTTTTTATGCCAAAATGTGACCATACGGCATGGTATGCACCTCAATAGAAAGCTAGACCATCCCTGAGTCAAGACATCCTGCCAATTTGACTTCAAGGAGAGTTCGCAGCTACCTCAGCGCCCAAATACACCCAAAATGGGGCGTTTAACATATCACGTCTGGATAGTGAGAATTGCATTTGGAGCCTGTGGCACAGTCTGTCTGCAAGGTTATGTCTATCAGTTCGACCTCAATGGCCTGCTGGGACCCAATCGCAAAGGTAAGAAACTTGAACTTACACGCACTACGAGCAGCCATCGTGTTCGACGAGTCATCCGACTCGCACTCATCCTCCTCGTCATCTAGCTCATCTTCATTTCCCTTGCCGGTCGCCAAATCTTCTTTGGACTTCTTAATTCCACCTATCATCCAGGAACATCTCTCGAAAAACCCACCAATAGATTTTTCCTCGCCTTCTCCAGCGTCTTCAGTTCATTTTTCTTCTTTTTCAGATAACTCTTGTGACATTCTGGTCCCATCAGCGCGTAATCACGACGAGCACGGTCATCTGCGGACAAATGAAGCTTCACCGGGCGGATGTTTTTGTAGACTTCATGGAAGAGGGGTTCAATACGGTAGGCTACTGGATCGTAGGGATGGAAAATGTTGATGATCCTTCCGACGTGAGCTCCTTCTGGGATCAGGTCTTCCGCGTCCACTCCTCGCATCACTAGGAAGACGGCTAGGGGTGAGCCGATGCAGAATAGCGTGTCCACCTGGAATTGAACATTTCGGATCACAAATTCAAAGCTTCATTCTTACTTTAAAATCGAGCTTCTCATCCTCGGAAAGCAGCACGTTCTGGATGCCTCCTTTGACCTTCAACAGCTCTTGTCGGGCCATTTGGAAATTCTTGAAGACTTCCGCCGCATCCGCATCCTTCTCGTCTTGTCTGTGATTATCCTAAACGACCTCATCAATACTACTGTCAAACCCTAAAACTAGCTTACGATCGTGTTGTTAACATACTCATCATAGAGCAGGAGCGGCGACCAATTCGTCAGGATGTCATAGCAGATGACCGACCCAAGCGAATGCGCGTAGAGCGAGATCTCCCCGTTAAACTCAGGGTTATTCGCCATGAACATGTTGTAGGCGTTATTTAGGGCGCGCACGACGCCAGAGACAATCTCTTTTCGATAAAGAGGCGAGAGGTAGTACATGATGTCCATGCTGGTGCTGTTGAGGGTCGAGCGCATCTTGGACATCCTGGTTAGTGTGACGATATCAGTTAGGCCTTTGTCCAGCACTAGCGACGCACGCCACTCGATGGGCAGCACCATCGGACGAAGCTTCTCATTCGGGTAGTGCTTGTCCATGATTGAGCTGATGCTCTCTCGCACCCTGAAGCACGAAAAAATCAGTCTCAGTCATAGGAGCGTCATCCTTACTGTTCTGTATTCTTCGCGATGAGGTTTTCGTAGCCCTTCTGGCCAATTCCGTGGACGACAAAGATAAGGTGAGCAAAATTGGGTCTTGAGTCGTCAATGGAGCAGTTCTCGGCGTAGCCACGACGCAGAGGGCTTCCTTTGCCCCAGGTGATGTAGCGGAGGAGTCGGCTCGTCTTCGTGTTGCTGTAGAGGTAGATGTCGATGACCGAGTTCCATCGGACTTCTTCGTTTTCTTCAAGCTTCAGTTCGGTCAGGACTGCAAAATCGTGACGTTAACCATTGAACCCACAAAAAGCGACTTACGTGGTTTCTTACTCGCCTCCTTCTCACTAAAAACGGGCCCCTCTGGAATGTGCTGATCACGGAACTGCTTCAAATGGTGAGCCTCGATTTGGTCGGCGACTTCAGGAAGCACCGGCTGCAGGCTGTCGGCGAACATCCACGTTCCTCGGCGAATCTCCCTCACGTCTTCTTTCCAATACATTGCGCTAATCTAGACGAGGGCGATTCAGAAATGACGTGTCGAAAATTGCTGAATACCTGAGAAAAATCATCTTCCAAACTATACAACCCGTCCAAAACTACGACGCGCTTCGAATTCGTCTTCGGCAACGCTTCGATGGTTTCTAGCGTCTTCGCGTCGATCTCCACGTCGTTTTGTCGTCTCCAGTGGATTTCGAGCATCATTGAGTCGTAGCCTAAACAGCACAGGATTAAGAGAAGGGGAATGGCTTTAACGATTTCACATAGGACACGAGTCAAAAAGACTCAAAACGGATCACATCACGCCTTATTTGAGTTATGTGGCCCCAAATTCAGAATCGCCTTCATGGTGAGCACATGTCTCTCGATGGGTCATTTCGGCTTCATCACCAGCGAAATTCATCTCTAAAAACTCGAAATTGGCCATTTAGGCCGACAGCAGCCCTGAGAGAGCAGTAACTGAGCTAAATAAGCAAAACAAGATAAATACGCCTCATTTGAATCAATTTTGGATCTAACAAGACCTGATTCAGATGCTGACATCAAATTTCACTGAAATGCACCGTTTGAAACACCCTAAATGGACGATTTAAAGCTATTGTAAGTAACCCTCGGATAGCATTTCTCTCTAAAGGCCCCCCATAGTCTGAGACGCATGCGTCCTGCGTCTTCGGCCTTTTTTCCGCATACGTCCGAACCCGAAGACGCATGCGTAAAACGCACCAGAGGGGTGCCATAATTCGCTGTGTCTAGAGGTGCGGGGAGCGCACGCACGCTCCCCGCAGCTCTAGACGTGCGTGCGCTCCCCGTAGCCATTTCGTCTACGGGTTCCAGAAGCTGAGAATCCATGAAAGGGCCGAAACTCATGTCATCCGTGCCTGAAATAGAGCAATTGTACAAGAAACAAGTACAATTCGTTAACGCTCAATTATTGGCAAATTTTGCGGGAAAACGCGCCATTTCATCCCAAATTCTACTTCGCGACCCTCCAAAACGAGTTCTTCGCCAAATTCTAGCCCAGGATCAACAAAAACGCACACCGCGATTCACACACCCAGGCCACACACACCGCAACTCCGAGAAGACGCAGAGAAGACGATCCTTCCGACCAGCTGCCCGAATTTCGTCCGTATGTGTCTAGGCCACACGCAGACGAAGACGCATGCAAGACGCACGCTCCCCGCAAGAAGCACACCCGACTACATTGCAACTATGGTGGCACCTGCGTTTCGCTGCGTGTGGCTGAAGACGCATGCGTCTGAAATTCGTGGAATTAGTACGGCGTTAGCTTAGCAAGACGCATGCGTCTCGAACTATGAAAAACTTTCCCAAAGGTCGAAAATTGAAATAAAATGCGCCTCATTTGACTCAAGTGACCCCAAATCTTGAATCCTCCTCTACGCCTACTCTCCCTACACAGTTTCATTATCAGCAAAATTCACGCAAAATTGGCCATTTTTAAGGCGACGAAAGTGACCCAAAATCTCGGATCATAACAGCTCATTACATAAGATAATAAATGTTGCCCCTGGGTAGGTAGGACAGCCTAGCCGATCCATCGGATTCGGTGAATGAGCCAGACGCGCCTTCTCAAATTAAATCTACAAGGGAGTCAGTTGGAATGCTGATAAAATCTTCCCGAAAAGTCGCATCCGGCAATTAAGCCATACATATGTATTCCCTGTCAAAATGTCCCGTAATCCCTGAAAACCGTGTTTAGAGTTCGCCTTACCCTTAAACGCGGTCCATTTCGCATCCGCGCTGTTCTTCCGATGGAACCATCTGACTTCATCGCAGGTCAGTTCGGTAACTCGTCGCTTCTTCTTCCTATGCCTAGGAGGCACTACCGGAGCTCCTGGCGCCGGAGGTGGGGACGCATTCGAATCACCTCCGTTGTCGTAGGACGTCGATGAAGGCTCTGCTGCTGGGACCACTTGATCCCCATTCTGGACCGCCTCGAGCGTTGGCGTTGGCGGACCTTCCTTCTCGGGGGTGCCTTGTTCCACTTCGACTCTGGGAGGTTCCGGCATGTCCGCCTCTGAAGAAGACTGTTCGTTACTGCAGGACTGCGTCTGCGAGCTGTCCAGGAGCGTTTCCGTTGATGTTAGGCCTTCCATAGCCCAGAGGAAATTCCTGAAAATAGAACCAAAAATCAGAAAAAATATTGGAGCGGAAAAATTAGAAACAGCACACACATACACACGAGAAACAAGAGCGAATGGCAGGCAGTGGAGCAGTGATACTGGGGGACGAGCGGCTGAATGCACGCGGCGGCGACCTGTGCTTATCAGGAAGGCAGTCCGAAAGTGAGCCAAAAAAAGCAACGATCGACCGTCCGAAGAGTATCCATCGGTAGAACACCGGCCATACCCAACGAAGACGCGAAAAATGCATCAAGATGGCACGTAAATTGGGGGAAAAATTTTGCCAAAAAATGCGTCGGAAAACCAAACGAAGCGATTGCGATTTTGTACCGAAATCGTGACCAAGCAACACAAAATCGGGCGAAAGACTTAGTTTAGAGGTAGAAAATGGTCAAGCTACGCGTGAATTCGAAAGCATAAAATTTCTTCAACATTCCAAAATGAGAAAAAAAATTCAACCCAAAAAAGTAACGATTAACCGAAGAGAGTCCATCAGTTGGCCACCGGCTTTAGATGCAAAAAGGCACTTAAAATAATGAAATTTCATCCCAAAACGCGTGCCGAATTTTGTAGCATAACCGGAATCAGCGAAGATGATTTTGGGCTCAAATCCTGATCAAAAAGCGACGAAAATCCGGCGAGAATCGCAGTTCAAAGAGGGAATCTTAGCGCATTATCGCAAACTGAATTTGCATGATGAAAGAGGTCGGAAGTCAGTAAGCGACGTGTGAATTTGGAAGCCTGAAATTCCCTCTTCATTACGGAATTTCGTCCTCTCATAAATGAGGCGAGGAATCCAGCCAAAAGACGCGTAAAATGCACAAAAAGGCACCTAAATTAAGGGAATTTGTCACATATCCGAACACAGAGAAGATGGTTTTGTCACTCAATCATGGCCTTAAAGCGACGGGAATCAGGGAAAAAAATCGCCGATAGTCAAATGAGTTGTGGATCACCACTAAAAGCTCTTCTAAAACAACGAAACGCTCATAAATTGGTCATTGAAAGCGAAAACCGCAACGAAAATGTCCAAAAAATGCTAAAACGCGCCCGTTAAAGTGGTAAAAGTCCGGTTTTCGATAAAACACAGCCTGACTTTATCGCTTCGAAATAGTCCACAATTCGTGACTTCCGAGTCTTAATTTTCGTTCTTAAACACAGCGCCTTGGCCGAAAACACGTCAGAAAAATCGCACCAAAAAACCCGAAATTTCCTCCCCTCCTTGGAGTTTTGTAACCAAAGCACCAATCGCGAGTTCCCTGCACCAAAAATACCCCATTTTCCGTCTTGGGGCCCGCAGCAAACGTAGCAAGCAAGCATCGCTTATCACAAAACGGTCACCGACGAACCACGAATCCTGCACCTACCGGCCAACAGCATTCAGATCACCGCTCTGAACTGACCAGTCCGGCTTCTCGCTAACAGGCGACGCTGAGACAAAGCAAGTGTGAAAGTAGCAAACCAGACAGATCGGTTCTTGCACCCTCGCGTGCGGAAGAGACACAAAAAAACGAACGTCGGAACTTGTACAGAAAGCTTGTTTTCGCACTTTCAGCGTACGGAAATTTCTTGATTCCCGTCGTGATCGGTTAATTGATTCGAGCGCGAAGCGGGGGCAATTTGCGGGAGCTAAAAATAGGAAAGGACGCCCGAGTACTGGCGAAACAACGAAACGGTGTCTAAGCTTCAACACGTACACAAGACGTCAATAAGCAGTTTGAGTACTGTAGCTATGAGGTCGATGCAGAAGTACAGGCTTCAAGAAAATTGTTTTGCTTCAAATGGTCACAAAAGGAGTGTGGTTTTAGCAGGTATGAAGCTTGATGTGATTCTGGTTGAGATGTAGAGATCGAGGCTTCTCGATGATTTCTAGCTATGAGCTCAATGCAGGAGTACAGGCTTCAAGGGAAGTATCATTGCATGATTTTGAAGGTCTGAAGCTTGATGTGGTCATGAATGTAATTTGTAGATTAAGGTATCTTGATGAGTGCATAGAGGACGTTAGAATAAGCTTCGAATTTTCGGCAGGAATAGGCCAAAGGAAGCGTTAATCGCCCTGGAGCTTGCTTAGAGCTTGCTGAAGCTTCTTGGTGGCTGAGGCTTCTTGATGGCCTTAACACAAGACTTAAGCATATGCAGGGCTGGATTACTCAATGGCCGGAAATGGCAGGCCTGAAGGTTGAATAAGAAAATGAGTTAAGACGAGGACAAACTAGGTAAACTGAACATGAAATAGGCTTTATGTTAACAATTTTGACAAGAATAGTAATGAACAGATTACCGTAAAATATGCTCACCCAATCACTAGGCTGAAAATTGCAAAATATCTGCATATTGCCAAAAGCTTCCTTTTGAAATAAGTCAATCACGATAGCAGATCGCACGCTATTTTTGGATTGCAGAGAATAAGTATCTATACACCCTTGCGTTTAAACCAGCACAAAAAGAAGCCTAAACCCCCTGGACGTCACAAAAAAGCGGCGATCATAGCCGCAGTCAGACAGCAAAAGAATAGATAACACGTTTCCATGAAATGTTTTTGTTCTGAAAAGCGCAAAATATTGATAAAAACGCTTCACTAAAACGACTTTTTCCTTCTTCTGCCGTTCAAAACCGTATAATTACAGCTTTAACCCTATTTGTCTGCAAAAAAAATATTTTAGCGATTGGATTATTTAAGCGTTAAAGTCCATTTTTAGGTCTTGTCCATTAACGGAATATTCCTGAAATCACACGCTAGCTATATTTTGAAGAGACTAAAAAGACAAAATTATAGATACCAAGCCGTCAATAGACTAGATAAGTTTGCTTTTTTCAAACGTTTACTTAGAAAAAAAGTTTTTTTTCCGTACGACTAATCAACAGCCTCCCAAAAACTACTTACTTCTTTTTACAGCGTCTAAAACTCACCCATAAAAACTCCAAAAAAGTAGCTAGGCGGCAAAATACTAGCAGTTGCTAAATATCGCCCTACTGCAGCTGTTTTTCCCGCGGCAGCCTCTCGCTCGCCTCGCTATCCTTTTCTCCTCCGCAGCGTCGTGCAAAGTTTGACAGCGGATGGACGAGTAGAAAACGTCGCGAGGGGTAAAGCAGCAAAAGAAGGAGAAGAGCACAAAATAAAATCAATTTCCCAAGCATAAATTCACAATGTCAGCTCATTACGGGCCCCGAGCGCAAACGGAACGGGAGCAGCAGGAGGGCCAGCGAGGGTGTGGGTGATGTAGGTGAGAAAGGTCTGGCGGGACGGAACGTAAAAACGAAGATGAGAGACGCAAAATAAACCGACGGACGTACCGACAGTCGCGCGCGCGTTCCTCGCACTATGGGTGCTTGTGTGCCCAGACTGGAAGGTTGGGAATTCTCCCGATTGGCGAAGGAGATAGCGAGAAAAGGACTGGAATCAAAGGAGAACACTATGAGCGTGAAAACGTCATAAAATTTAGCAGTCGTATTATATCAAGTCATATTATTGAAAAAAGGTTTTTTGACAGGTTTTGGCTGATACATGTTCAATTTTGCTGCAAATGAGCATTGCTTTTAAAATTTAGATGATTGATAAAAGCAATTTTTTTTTCAATTGGTTATTGTTAAAGAAATTTTTAAACGACTACTCACACCGTTTCTCAACTAAATTTAACAATTTTAAAACAGAACAATTTTTTTAGAACTTCAGTGCTCTAAAATTAACTGAAAATTAGAAATTAAACCTGTTTTTGAAAAAGGGCTCAAAAAATTAATTTAATTAGTTGCTAAAAAAGACAAAACAAGTCTGGACCGATTTGGATAATAGCAATTTTAATTCACGGACCTAATTAAAGAAAACAGGTTATAAGTCAATGATAAATAACGGAAAGTGCTTTGAGAACTCAAAAATTTACATTTAATTATTAATTAAAATTCACAAAATTACAAATTAATTTTTTTTGGTTATTTTAATTTCAGTAATCACGTTTATTTAAAATTTAACAAAGAAAGATTTTACGCTAACCAAAAATGTTTCTAATAGTCCCACTAAAGTTATACGTTGAATAACACGCAAAGAGGCTCAAGTGTCAAATTACAAAATCCAACTTTTGACAAGGGTCTGAACTCGATAAATTTCAACGCATCGCAGTGTTTTCACTGTCGGATAGGCGAAAAGGGGTCTTGAGTAGACGACCGCAGTGGATGGGTGGTTGTAGTGTTGTAGTAAACAACAACAAAACACCCTAATGCGCTCAATTTGAATGTTCATGTGCATGTAATATGAGCTACTGCTGGTGCTGGAATCAATAAGATTGTATAAGCGCCAGGACTACAATTTAAAAAAGTGTTGAAAATTACATACTAAAAATGCCCAAATTCAAGTTTATATCTTTTTACATCAACAAAGAAAATGTCAGTTTTTTCAATTTCAATAAATGTACACTTTTGCAAAACTTAAAATTTTTTTATGTAAATTTATATTTTTATTCAACTTTAAAATTAACAAAAAATGAGTCAAGAAATTAATTCTAAAAAATTACATCTTCTTAAGTTTAGAAAAACGTTTTAAATATAAAAACAAAAATTTGGTTACAAGCATTGTGCTTTAGACTGTTTTAAAAACGGCGGCAGCAATAAACAGCCAAACGTTAGACAAAATCCGGATTAGAAGCACTCAAACCCCTTATTTCCGGAGGGCCGCACCTGTTTACGGCGAACACCCGTCGAACGGTAGACCTTCTTCGCGTGCTCCGGGTAAATTTGTTCAGATCACCTCCTCCGTGACGCCAACGATGATGATACTTTCCAATGGGCTGTTGATAGAGTCGCTGTCGCATTAGCGTGGCTGGTTTCGACCCTTGTCGGCTGGTGGTTCGTTCGTGTGTCGGGGGATTGTCGTGGGAGAAAGGAAAGGGTGGCAAGTAGTAGATAGTAGAGTCAACTCGTTTCAAAAACAACAAAGTGCAGGCTGGCGTAAACCCACACGCACGCGTGGCGACCCTTTAGTGAGGTTATGTTGGTCGAAAGGGAGAAGAAGACAATTCCGGTGTGTGGCTGAGGACACACCAAGGAAGGGCGAAGGACGGCGAGCGTGGTGTGGAGGGTAGTCTGAGTAGACAGGAATAAAGCGGTAATGGCAATCTAAACAACGGGGAACTGAACAATAAATTGACTGGTTGAGACAAATTTGAATTTGTAGAAATGTGTAATAAAGGAGGAACGAGAAACGCAATCGCAGCTGATCGCTGTCTTTGCTTTTTGCGCGTGTAGACACAGTGACTCAAAATGAGGCAAATGGCAAACGGTAGTATTTGGCGCTTCTTGATTCATAGGAAAGCACTGAACGTGAGAGAGAGGAGGGCGGTTTCTTAACGACCTGAGATGCAAAATGTGAGGGGGAGCCTGACTCACAATACATTTCCATGGTACAAGAAATACTTTGACTTGGAACAATGAAGCTAAATTTTAACAAAATTGAAATTTTAGGTTTTTGTTAGGTTAAAACCGTTTTGAGCATGCAAAAAACACGGTTAATAATTAGATTAAATTTTGAATAAAAAATTGTGAAATTGTCAATAAAAAAGTCTCTCAAATTTATTACTCAGTAAGAAACTCAGTAAGAATCCTCAAAGCCAGACTTTCAGGCACGTAAGCCAAGTCAGAACGAATCCATTTGGAAATCGAGCGCAAAAAAGAGGGCGTGCGCGTCGGAAAACTCTAGAGAAGCGGAACTCCCCCAATGACGGGCAAGGAGTTATGCGCTTGTGTAAATAGTCGCTGTGCCTTTTGGCCGTTTCCTGATGTTATCCACAAAAAAACTATACCAATCACGGAGAGGTGAATTGTTCATTTTAATCCCTCAGAATTGTGTCCCGAAAATTGCTCACAAAACTAGTCTAGCAGAGGTCATTGGTTAAAATATGAATATTCAAAACAAAATAGCAGTCTGAATATTCCAAAATTCAGATATGAGTAATAGCTCAGCCAAAAGAGGGACATTAGAGATGGCTGCTTAAACATGTTCTAGTGATCAAAGAACTTTGAAGTGCAAAGGCGAAGATAAAAACTATTTGTAAACAGCATCCGCTCGTGTGTCGATCAATGATCCACTTTTCTTACATCAAACTACTCAAAAAATGTTGTAAAAAATGCATTTTTGTTAAACTAGTTTTTTAGATTAAAAGCAGCCAAAAAATGGAGCAATAATTTTTTCCTACAAATCTCTTTTGTGTAAAATAAAAAAATTGATATTCTAAAGAGCCAAGTTTAATCATGTTACAAGAACCTGCATTTAACGACTTCCAGGAAAAACTTTAAACTTTGAAAATTGGAAATCACAGAATTGGCAATAAAAACCTCAACGAGCAGTCGGGCAGCAAAAATCGAACGTGTTGACAGAGAGCGATCCCAGCGGAGCGCATGACATCATTAACTCAACACGCGGAGATCGAGTTCACTGATCAATAAACACTGATTCACCGAAGAAATGGGTACTTTGGACTTTTTCGAGGGCTTTGTCAAGAATATGGTGCATGTGAATGGCGGCGGCGCGCCTATCGGCACAAAATGAAAATCGTAAACTGGTTTAGAAATTGATTTATGGCTATGTAAATAAACCAATGGCTTTACGGATTTTCGCCAAAAATGGAATTGATTGCACTGAAAAAAGCCTTTAAAAATTAAATTATAAATACGTAATTTTTAAAAGAAAAAATGTAGAATAGTATATAGTTGTTCTATGGCTCTGAAATGGTTAAAAAACTAACTTTCAAGAAACGCTAAAATTGGCCCATTTTACATACGATACGTTGGATAGAATCTTTCGCAATCGAGCTGAAGGCATCGACCAAACAATTTTAACAGATGGCAATTTAAACAATGACCAGAGTCCATATGGACTTTAGCCCAAAAACCTCGTTTCACAAGAAGCAAAAATTTCTTCTTTTAAAAACGTTGCAAAAAAGTTACAGGACAAGATAAATTTTATGATCATGCTGCTGTTGATCAGAGCCCAATAAAGTTTTGCAATTCAAAATAGTGGTTAATTCAAACGGTTGATTTTGATCTAATACTACTAATTAAAAATTATCTGTTAATTTGAAAGGATTTTAAATATGTTTGCATTGTCAAAAATTTGCGTAATTTGTAAAAAAGCCCAATTTATAATTCGTGTTCATGATTTATTGCCACTGTCAAAAAATTGTACTTAATTGTATAAAGTAAAAACGTTTAATTTGAAGTTTAGTAATTTTGCTACAACGTCTTATCCTCACAAAATTTATTGGAATTTGAAAAGTCATGGAAATATGCTACATGATTCCACAAATTCCACACAGTTTAAAAAACATTTTTCTTGCTAGAAACATTACAATTGCAGTAAAAATTTGTGTTAATGATTCTACTAATGAGTTCAAAAAATTTGTGACGAAAGATGGAAACAGTTGCCGTTCCTAACACTTTTTTCGATAAAAAAAGTTTTCTGAAGAAAATTAAGCTTGGTTAAATAATAAGCAAATACAACTCAAACCTTCCTTTACAACGGCAGCAGTTGGAGTAAGTCCAAAGCCAAAATGAATTCAACTAAACGCAAATCATACGTAAATACGATATTCCCGTGAATCGCGCGGAGTCCGAGACTGATCAGCTGCTGCTACCAATGGCTTAGCCACGTCATTTTCAACGAGCGCTCTTCTCCCTCTCCCCAAAAAGCTGCCGCGACAACCGGACTGCCACTGTTTGGGCTGTTCGTCGGTTTTCCCTTCGTCGCCCTTTAGTCGACTATTCGACCATCTTGTTTAAACTTTTTTGTTGTTCACCACCACGCAACACTCCGGAGAAGAGAACTCTTCACACGAAACAGGGACATCATTCAAACACATGCAAAGAACGCAACAGAGAACCAGCACAACGACGACACCACTACGAATTTTCAGGAAGAGAGACAAACCCTGGGCTTCGCAGACAGAAAGTGAGCCCATAACCGTAGCCTCCGAACACTCCTCCTTGATCGGCTGCGTCGTCTCCGTTGTCGTCGCCACGGGTGCGCTTCATAGCCGCGGGCTAGGTTGCCACCGACTGCACTTACTTATGTTGCTTGCTTCGCTCAGCACCAAACCGTTTTTTCCAACGTGTTTCAAACGAACGCGCACGCCTAAGACGTCGTATCCTCCACACAACAAGCTGTCGTCATAGCAATCCTGTGGGGCTGCCCTATGTTGCTGTTAGCGGCGTTGACTGCCACGAGAGACGAACAGTGTTCGCGATAGCTTCAGCGACGACGTGGCGTCCTGAATACCAAATCTGAATTTGCACTGTATCAGAATGAGGCGGCTGGAAAAAAATGAGATTACAGGAACGCGTTATAGACTCGCACATTGAGGGTCTGCGTATGTCATAAGGGCAGACGGAAAACGTTTTTAAACTTGATTGTATTTGACGCATTTTAAGACATGTGAAAATGGCTCCCGAAATTTTTCATTTTATTAACACGATTTGTCGAACTTAAGCAAATAAATGCAAGTAATATTGATAATTAATTATTAAAAACATTGAACATTAAAAAATTATATTTTAAGTTTTAACGTTGAAAAATAATTTAAAAAGCAAACAAAAACTAATTTTAAATTTAAATGCAAGCAAAATAACTTTAAGAAATTTAAAAAACATAGTTCCAATTTATGACACGAATAAACTGACTTTTAAATAGTAAAAAATTTAAAACGAGGAGACTACCCAAACCCATGCAAAAAAAGCAAATTTTAACTTACTGATAAAGATTAAAGATCACGGTATTTTAAGTAATAAAGTTCAAAAGTGAAAATGGGACATGGACAAGATGGGCTCTGCTTTAAATATCCAATTGTTTTTATTAACTTTGAAATTTTCTTTAACTGCACGTTTTGTGCGTATTCAAAACATAGTAAAAAATGTGGCAGTCACAAAACCGTTTTTTACTTCTAAGAGCATTCACCAAAGACAATTCTGCGTTTGTTTAAGACGCCCTTTGACATTAGTCATAATCCCACTTCGTTTGTCTCCTCCTCAATCTCAATCCATCACGCCGAAACCCAAATGCCCGCTACGTTTTAAACAGTTTCGACGTGTGTGGCCGCTGCACGATAAGACGACAGGAGATGCGCATTGGGCGAAAGCAAAAGTGCACAAACGTCGCGTTGCTTTTGGGATTCTCTTCTTCCCATATAAGATTCCAAACACGTTTTATCGGTCGTTCCGATAGTGCAACGATAGATAAGGAATGGGCTTCTTCATAGGGTCGAAGCAGACGTCTAGGACCGACCTCTGATGCTGTTAGATAGGTGCTTGCATCGAACGCGTTCGTTGGTGCTCGTTGTTCGCGCTGGCTTATTTCATACTTGAGTTTGTCTTCGCATTGTTTCAGGGCCGCTTTAGGACAAAGGCACGGTTTCCTTGGAACGTTCAATTAAGCAAACATGAGCACGCTTAAGGTAAGTAAAAAATTTCTATTTTTTAATGAAACTGGAAATAACAAAAGCCGCCAGATTTTTTCTTTTCAGCCTTATGTCGGGTACAAAATCCGACCATTTTAAACTTTTAATGATTATTTCTTTGTTTTTTCACTAGCGCTAAACAAAAAAGCAATTTTTTGCTTTTTAAACAATTATTTTTAGATTTTTTTAATTTAGTACCAAACAAAGGACTCAAATGTCAAATGCCGTTTACAGAACATTTTCTTGATTCTGTTCAAACAGCTAAATTTATATTTATTCACCTGCTAACACAAAGCACAGCAAATATCTGTTTCTAGCCGCTTCAAAACGCTTTCTTTCGCTTTTTACAAAACGCAGCCAAACAATACCGAAAAAAGCGGACGAAGGCAATGTTTACACTGACAAAGCCAACACCTTCTCGTCGGTTATGCCATAACGCCTCACGTGAAAAACGATCAATATCAAAATTGTACATTTGAGGCATGGGTAAGAGGTTGGAATAAGGTGTCAATAACAAAGTAAGTCGCGCACTAGGTAGAAAAACAACTCCTAACCAAAACATTAAATTGCCATTAAAATTTTGAATATTGGTGCTTATTTAAAATTTTTTAGCGTCTACGTTGAGCAATATTTGTGATAAGCAAACTACGATTTTACGCAAATTGCGGTGTTTAAAATGAAAAATGAGTTCGCCGTATCGAAGCGTTGTTTATTCCAAAAATCAGCAGAAGATTAGAAAGATTAAAAAGGAGCTCTTCTTAGCAGTCTTTTGCAAAAGACCCAACACGCACGTTTTTGAATTTGTAGCAATTGACTACAAACTGCTTTGTAGCCAGTTTAGCTTGAGAATCCTCTCAAAACCATCCCAATCCCAAAACGAAAAATTTCAAACATAAAAACATTGTCAGTTTCGCAGCGGCATCGTCTAAAGTTATTCCACTGAGGCCAATAAAACGGGGAGAGCTCTTTGCGGACGAGCTCTTCATACACAGTCAAAACCCAATCTAGCTGATCAGGCAAGCGAGCGTACTGGACTCTTAATGAAATTCTTCCATGAAAAATATTTTGTCCGCTCGCCACGACCGCTGTGAAAAGTGAAAATTTGATTAAGATGTTGTTTATTTGGCCAGAGAGCAAAGGGAACTCTGAAGGGTTTTTAAAGCTAGGAAGCGCAGTAGTCAACTTGCATTTTAAAAACAACTTTAGAACGGGAAAAAATTTGGCGGTTTTTTGCTCGGCTCAATTTTTTTAAACGCTTTAATTAAAAAAATTTAAAGAAGTTTTAAAGCACCTTGACTTTGAGAAGTGGATTATTGTGACAACAAATTATTTGATTTTTACGATGCTTAATTTAAAAAATTTTTAATGCTTACAATTAACATAAATGGAGAAGAATTTCTGAAACTTAAATTTACTTTTTAAATTAGAAATATGTCAGAAACAGTGACACACAGAATTTAAAACTTTAAGAGACAATGCTAAAAATTTAATTTTTTTTTACTATTAAGGGGACTGCCAAAAATCTAAAAAATAACGGCCTAAAAATGCCATTTATCAAGGATTTTTGGCGAGTTGGCAAAAAAATTTTGAGAATCGTCTTCCTCTCCCTTCGCCAACCTGCTTGTAAAATTTTAGATTCTAACTCGTGCGACACTTTTGGCAGCTTCCTTTTGAGTTGGCTCATTTTTTCCAATGCTATTTTAGCATTGGCAGCATATTTGAAAAAGTCAGGCAAATTTCATTATTTCATTTTACAATTATGACCAGTCTCAGCAATGCAGCAAAAAGTGCAAACACATGGGTTTAAAAAACGCAAAACTTGACAAAACTACGGTAAGCCACTATTTCTCAAAAATAGGTCGAAAGAAAAAATTTGATTAGCAATTTAAACAAATTTCATCGTAAATGACTTTTTTAGATCGGAATCATCGGAGGAACCGGCCTCGAAAAGACCAACTTTCTGGAGAACGTCCGTAACGTGGCCATCGATACTCCCTATGGACCTCCTTCGGACGAGCTCATCGAAGGTACCATTGGAAACGTGAGCTGCGTGATCCTCCCCAGGCACGGCCGAAAACATCAATATTCGCCCACCAACGTCAATTACCGCGCGAACTTGTGGGCTCTGATGAAGTCCGGAGTGAATATCATTATCGCCTGCACGGCATCGGGTTCTCTTCGCGAGGAAATTGCTCCAGGCCACTTTGTTGTTCTCGACTCATTTATTGACAGGACTACGAAACGAGAACAGACCTTCTACGATGGCAAGAGCCGGGACATCCTAGCGGCGTGGCTCATGTGCCTATGCATCCCGTTTTTAATCAGAAACTTCGCAAAGTGAGTGACAAAAAGAAGTTTTTGTTTTGACTTTTGGACACAAATTTTGTGAATAATACAGCAAATCCATTGTGTTGAAAAATTGGTAACAGGGTAACAGCACAACAATACAAAACATTGCGCAGTTTTCAAAATTTTTTACGAAAAAAATTTATTTAAAAGTTTTTTTGTACAAATAATTAAATGATCTTTGTAAACAGCTTTGTTTTGAATTTTAGACACAATTTTAATGGCGTTTTTGTACGCCTTCAAACATTTTTTGACATCAAAAAATTAATACCGCAATTCTACTGTGTTAAAAAACGTTCTTTAGGTTATCATGGAGTCTTGCGAAGAACTGAACATTACCTACCACAAGCGTGGAACGGCCGTCTGCATTGAAGGTCCTCGATTCTCGTCCCGTGCCGAAAGCGAGATGTTCCGCCTGTGGGGAGGCGACGTGGTCAACATGACCGTTTGTCCAGAAGCCGTACTCGCCAAGGAATTGGGTATCCCCTACGTGTCCATGCCCTGGCCACTGATTATGACTGCTGGAAAGAGGAAGAGCATGTCAGTGTTGAGCTTGTCATGAAGACGTTGGCTGCGAACGCTTCCAGCGCCACGAAGCTGTTTTGAAGGCTATCGAACGTGCTTCGAAGATCGACTGGTCTGAGGAGGTCAAGGAGGCCAAGGTTAGTCATCTTCAAACAAAGTAATATCAATGAGAAAACTTCAGACCCTTGCTCGTTGCTCTATTATGGGTGCTGTGGAATCCGACGTGCCACATCTGCTCTAGAGATATTAGGAAGAAGTAGCAAACATACGTAATATCAGAAATGTCACTTAGATTTTCTGCGATACCAATTTACGAGTTGTTAGGCACTAATAAAAGTTAACTGTTGCAAAAAGTGGAAATGACACCTTTTTGATATTGTTTTGGAATAAAAATATTTTATAAGAAATTATTTTGAATTTTTGCAGTTCGAATTTCTAAGAGCTTCAATTTTAAAAACCGTACATTAAAATCTTGGTATTTAATTATTGGTTTTTTTGGCAATGCTAAGGAATTATAAATTTTGTGTAAATTAATTGATTTTAAAAATGCGTAACAACTAGTCTTTTTAAGCATGTTTATTGTAAACAAGCGTTAAGAGCGTTGTAGTTCGACATTATCATTACCGAAAAAATCTAAATTTAGGAGCAAAAACACTTATTTTTGGAATGAAACCTTTGGTTATATGAAAATTTAGTTTAGGTATTTTTTTGGGTGATGTAAATTTTAAATGAGTGGTACCAGAAACTGTGATCACAAGAATTATACAATAATGCCATTAATTTTGAGTTCTAAGTCTTTTAAATTTCTATGATTGAACTTTTTGATTGTTAAGAATGCATTAAACAATAAACATAAAATTGGTTCTGCTGGAAAAACCCAATTTGCTATTTTAAAATAATTTAAAAATACATCGGGTTGGTAAGCGTTGTATTTTGATCTAACGTGCAACTCAAATTGTTATTAACACTTTATTTCACTTTTTAAATCGTGTTTAAAATAAAGTTTTTTCCGCCGTTATTTAAAACGTTTTACGGCACTGGCACCAATTCGGGCTGAAACTATCAAATGCGGCAGATAGTCTGTCTTACTTCCATAGCAGCCGCCTTTGCTCCATTAACTGTTTTTAATTTTACAAAGCATTTTTCAACTACATTAAAGTAGAGTATCCATAGAGTTACAACAGAGTACAGACACAAAACTCAATTAGAAATGACAACTATTTGTTATTTTTGCGGTAAAGCAGGACTTTTCGACGTTTCAGGCGCTGGTCATATTGATCTTGCAGATGGCAGTGATGGGCAAGTGGATCTGGCAGCCATTGGACCACTTCACAATGCAGCAAGTCTTGTTAGTCTTCTTAAAAAAATTCAAAAATTCAAGTTAAAAATCGTTTTGGAAAAATGTGGGGAAATTTTTCCTGTAAATACTTGTCCTTTCCTGCGTACCTGAGTGACTTGTCCGGTGATGTATTGCATATGATGCCGAATGGCACTCCACTCGCTCATCTCTATGTCATAAACGTAGGAGCACTTCGGATCGAACGTCTCATCACACGCAATGCATTTGGCCAGCGCGTGGCTATTGCGTTCGTAATGAAACGGCAATCGGAGAGAGTCGTCGACGATGTGACGAATGCCAATACGCGTCGATCGAGTCCGCCCGCCATTTCACGCGATCGTTTAGAGCCGGCGGCTGCCAGTGAGACGCGCACAGTTCTTCCAGCTCCGCAATTTTGTAGAACTGAAACATGGATTTGTTACGTAATTCATTCTTCAAGCGTTCGTTTTGTGACTGCCAGTAATGCTTAGCCGTACCAATTTTTGTCTTTAAATTTCAAAATTCATGCGTTTCCTTTTGAACAAAATTTGTTTGCTAGTTAAACAACTTGTTTTCCTTATCAACCCAGTTTTCGAAACTGTTTTTGGTGGAAATGTTGGAGAGAAATCGACTTCTTAAAAGTCGAATTTTGATTGTGTAATAATTTGAACTTATGCAAAAAGTTCTTCATTTTTAATGCAAATTTTGAGCTGAAAACTGTTTACAAAAAGAACTTTGGAAAAAAATTATAGCTGTGTACTGAAAATAAAAATTTCATGTGTTTTCGACCAATTCCAATATTTAATTTTTGGTTTACAGCACAACTATTTTAAAATCAATTTAATTTTTCAATTAACTTAAAATTTAACAAAAAATTTTGGTACTTTAGATTTACAACTTCAATTGTGAGCAAAATGATATTACAGCTACATTAAGAAAAATTTGTTCTTGACATGCGTAAAACCATTTTTGTAGATTGCTTTTCTGTGAGTTAAAGTGCAAGTACATGAAAAATGCATATTTTCAAACCTTATAATTATAGCCAAAAGTGCAAGTATAAATTGTGAAAAATTGTAGTATTGCATGCGTGAGTATGTCTGGATCGTTCCTGATATCTAAGCAAAAAAACTTTGTATTTGCAAAAAAGTATTGTGTATTTAGACAGATTTTAAAATAGGTTTTAATCTTTTTTTTAAATGATTAATCAACCTGTCCGGTTGAATTTCAAATTAAGTCTAGCCATCTTAGAAGACAGCGTCAAATTACATTAAATTAACTTCTAAAATTTAAAGCAATTAAAATATGACTAACAACGAGCTATTGATTTTTGGACAATAATGCCACAAACATCATAAATGTATAACAAAGCTAAATCATTGTCAAACACGTTGTTTACGGCTTTTTCGAATTTTTCTAACACTCGTCAAAATCTGTTTGTTTTTATACTCATTTACCTTCGCCTCTCGCGAGATCTCCCTGATTGTATCGTCATGAGCAGTGTCCATGAAGCTTGTAGAACCATCTCTCAGGTAGTTGAGAATATGGTTGAAATAACGCGGATCTCGGTCAATGAAAATACACCCATTATGGTCAGGTTCCAGGTCTTGAAAGAGGTTAGGGATACGCTTGAGGGTCTGGTCGGTGGTCACAAAATCCGTTCCTCCAATGTCAAGGATCACTTTTGGATGCATAGTCAAAAGGGACTCAATGGCCGAATGAGGATTGAGGGACTATGAACTAAGCGGACTGGCCAGAATAGGGACAAGGAAGAGGTAGGATTACTTTAATTTTTCCAGAGGCGAATAATGAGACACGTGAGTGGTGAGAAACTGAACAAGCCGGGGGAGGAGAAGGGACGGGGCGGGTTGGATCTGTGTGTGTGTGTTACCTTGGAGACAGGCTGTGCAGGCTGGGAGAAAAAAATTCTCTTGCCCACGGCATGCTATCCCAAAGCTCATTCAACAGAAGATAACGAGGATACCTGAGAGGCTCGGCTGAGGGGACGTAGGCATAAATAAGGAAACAGCGAAAAAAGCTTTGGGAGAGAACGACGACGTCACCCCAGTTAGTCTCTCCAATGTCATGATTGTTTAGGCCGCTCGGAGGAGACTCTTTTCCCGTTCTTCCTTCCAGCACACCAGCCACCACATCGCCGCTAGATGTGATGCCCTTCTCGTGTGCTGTATCACTATTATCTGGTTATCATTGTTATATTCTTTTTGAACAACTTTTGCAGAAGCTATGGGCACGAAACCATGTGAAAACATGCAAATACGGTTTTTGTTTTTGCGCCGAAGCTGGATGACACGTCGATTAGCAAATGACAGATTTGTCCCAAAGTCCGCGTGCTCTTGCAAGGCCATTAGCGAGATTGCGGCACTCTGGAAGGTACATCAGAAATTTTCCGCATAAAAAATTTGGTTTTATAAACTGTTTTCATAGTTTGTGGGGTATGTTTAACACCTTTGTTAGACAAACGACGTTGACAAAATTATTTTTGTTAGGCAGTTTTTGGAGTTAAAAAATTAACAAAACAATTGCCTTCGTTATTCAATAAAATTTTTTTAATGTGAATATAGTAAACTAGTTGAAAGGCACCAAATATATCAAAAGCAAACATTTGAAAAACGCAACTTAAAACAAAAATCGAATTTTTTGGTCAATTAATTTTATTTTAAATTAACGTTCTCGCTCATCGCTCTGCGCAAGCTTAGTTTCAATAACTTTGATGTGACAGTTTCTTGTTTCTTGGACACATGCTACATTTTGTGCCAACAAAGTACCAAAAAGTTGGACGAAGCTGAGTCGAAATCGGAGAAGTATTACCAACTTCAGTAACTCACCTTACAATAGCTGCGTCGTGCACTGGTTATTGAGCCGGACTTGCACACGGAAGGTGAAGGTTTCGAGTCCCGTCGGCGTCGTGTGTTTTGGTTTCCAATTTTTTTTTTTCGTATAATTATGTATTTTAATGTATTTTCAAAAAAATGTGTTTCGCATAAATTTTGAATATCAAAGATAACTCAATAATTCTAATGTATTTTTCAACTTAATGTTAAGAATTTAATTTTAAAAAATGGACAGCAAACTTAAATTATTTGAACATGAAAGTCAAACTGCATTAACGGTTGTTTATTTTTTTATTTTTTAAGCAAATTCAAACGAGTTAAGCTTTAAGAAAAGTTTACGTATCCGTCTTAAAGGTTTAGCAAATTTGTGAAAACAAGAAAATTATGTTGTCTGAGTTGCGACATTAAACCTGGAGAAACAACTCCTTAAACAACGATTTTTCATGTTGGCGACTATCATCCTCCTTATTAATTGACTTGTGTCACAAAACTTAATTCACTTAATCTTTTTTAGTTTACGTCAAGTGGACTTTGTCCTTTCTTATTAGAACGCATTAGAGATGCACCATTGACGGTGCTCATTTGACGTGTGCCATATGCCGCGAAATCTCAGATGAAAATGCATTTATCCTGCTGTCTATATTCGCTATATTGGATTTGAGTGCGTGCGCCGTTTTGCCGAGATTTGTCTGTTATAAACGTAGCAACTGGCAGATTTTCCGCTTTTTTTGCACTTGCCTTGCTGTTGTTAGACTTCTGTGTTTTCAGATACCACATCTGTTTTTGGTCGCATCAGAACATGACTTTACATCAGTAAGTTCAGTTTTCAATTTTCATTAATTCTTGTTTCTTGTTTAAAAAACTCAATTGGTATTAGACACAAGGTCCTCAGTTCCATCCAATTTTAAAAAATGTGAAAAGCACCAAATATCTAATTTAAATCAAGACAATCAACAACACTCAGTTTCATAGTTTAAAATTAAAGTTTAAAACTCGAAAATTGTACTGGAGCGCATAGTTTTGGTTTTGGGTCATGCATAATACTGATGTATGAGACAAAATTTCAAACCAATCATATTTTTTTTGAATGTCGAGAATAGCGTTTTCGCCTGGAAGTGAGCTACTATCTAGCTGACAAAAATCAAAGAATTTGTTTCGGGTATTTTGATTTTAAGAATTATTCTTATCAGCCGACGGTCACAATATAAAAACGCTAAACGTCTGGAACAACACACACGTACAATAACACACCATTTTTCAACGTTTTTTAGTACAACTAATTTTTTTGTAGACGTTTTCTCGTGTTTGCAGTTTTTAAAAATTTGGATGGAACATTTACTTGTTAATTGGACGTTTGCTTCTTTGTTTAGCAGATATTACCGCTTCTTAAACTACAAAAAAATGTTTGAAAATTATTTTCTTTCAGTAAATGAATTTACATACAAATAGTCAGATCATTTTGTTCTATCAGCAGTCATGTGTCTTTCATTTAACGAAATTCTTTTTAATGTGATACTTCACGGTGTTATTCGAAATGGCTTTGTTCAGATAACATGGTTTTAACGTCATTTTTCTTAAACAGTGTTTTCCTTTTCAGTACTACACTCAAACGCCATTTCCAGTCACCCTTTTAAAATTCCATACTTGAATTCTAAAACTTGCCTCTCGCTGGTGTTCGAACACTAATCTCACCACGAAAACCACACGCATCTATTGGAATGGCTCCCAATTGCTGCCGCCGCCGCCCACCGTCGGCGTCTCCTGCGCTGCCGGCTG
The DNA here is from genome assembly GCA_000757645.3 of Steinernema carpocapsae. Taxonomy (NCBI): domain Eukaryota; kingdom Metazoa; phylum Nematoda; class Chromadorea; order Rhabditida; family Steinernematidae; genus Steinernema; species Steinernema carpocapsae. The sequence goes on from CM016762.1 coordinate 1,467,435, forward strand.
CCGCAACGGCAATAAAGCGACGCGCCGCCGCTGCCGCCCAACATCAACGGCGGCGGTCGCCCGCTCCTCGTGGTAATCTACATCGCGTCTCTCCCTTACTAGCCCTCTCGCTCGTCGTACGCCTCTGTTTTCGTTTCGCGCGCACACACACATTCGCACCAAGAGAAAGCACACATTAAGACACACATACACACGGACCGCCGTATAACCGGTGTGAACAAAAGCGGGAAAATTTTTGACTTGCACACGGGGGTTCTTCATTACGATGCAAAAGGGATGTGCGATTCAGAGTTTGGCGTTTTTTAATACGGCTCTGCACTGCGTTCTGTCTTCCTTCAGCTTACTGAAAGAAGACGTGGGTTTCCGCTTTCGGCCTGAGTTCGGAAAAGGCTTTTAGTGACCACACACAGCGGATCTACCGCAATTTTGGACTTGTACGGGGAGACGTTTAAACATGTTGGTCAAGTGCTGGTCGGGTTTTGCTGTGATGTTTTTTTGCGGCGCTGATTTAAATAGTTAGGACCTAATGTACCGATGTCTGTACCCACGAGAAGTATGTACAGCTGCAGGTAGTCTTATCTTAAGCAAAGTTTATACGCAATCAAAGCAAAGTCAGGCCGTTTTTAAAGCAATTACAGAACAGTCGGTCGCGATTTTATCTCGATTATAGGGCGATAATGTCTTCGATCGTGTCTGTGGTCACATTCCATTGATTCAAGCTTGCATTGAGGTTGTTTAACTATATTTGAGTTTATCGGTCAAATTCCTAATCTTCCCTGTGACGCTTTTAGTCTGCTAACCGTCTACAACGGGTCTGTCGCAATTTCTATCCAATATTAGAGTCAGGCACGTTTAAGTTTATAAAGGGTTGCGCTGTTTCTTTATGTCTCCTCATAGTTTACCGTGGGCTATTGGCTATATTTATGTTATATTGAATGCTAAAGTCCTCTAATTTTTCAGTTCATCTAGGGTGCTTTATTTCCATATTTAATGTTACGCTGCGAATTGCTTGCTTTACTCATTAATAATAGGTTACTGCCGCTAGATATCTTTTAACAAGGTTTAGATAACCCTATAGGACCATGTTGTAGTGCTAATTTTGTTTTTGTCTTTGGTGTCATACTCGATCTAGCATTGCTTCCTTGCCGCGTACAGATCATTTAACAATGTAGATATTTTTAGGGCTGAGTTGGATAGCCAAGTTACACTTTTCGAAATATCGTTTTGCGTTTTGGTTGAAATAGCCCACAGACACAACATGGTTCTTTCTAGCAATCTCTAACAACTCATGTTACACAAGTGGACCATACCAAAAGCATTTTGCGCTTTTGTCTTTAGTCGCTACGTTCCGTGCTTAATACAAATTTAAGCACTGTAATTTAAATTAAGCTAAAAATACCATTTCAGGTTGCTTACACATTACAAGAAAAAACCAAAAGATGGCCGACGACGAAGCATCGTTTAACGAAGTCTGGTCCGACCCAAATGCCGAGGATGATGAAGGTGAGTATTATTCAGTATATTAGGCATGACTATTATTCTCAAATTGAATCGCGTGTCATTTAGCCGACGTAAGCCGACGCTTGATATTTAGAAATCACAGACACAGATTCAGAGCGTTTATTATAAGCATAGTTAACTAAGGATGGCCGGAAGTGAACCTCACGTATGCAAATAAAATTTAGCACAGCTAGGGCTTAGAATATGTAATGCACTTCGTGGTAAATGTGGGGTTTTGGATAGGTAACATATTACCGTTAATTTTATGTAAAACTGTACTATATACCACATCGTCCATTATTAAAAATGTGAACGAATGATACTTGATTTGCTGGCTTCCAAAACCCATAATCTCCGCTGCAACTTTGGGAATTTACTACATATTTTTAGCCCTATGCGGGGCCTGTATACAGACACATATGATTAGACGCTAAACAGAATTTACATTTCTAAGTTCGGGAGTAATAAAATTGTTAGGCGTGTTTATGATGCGAATTTTAAACCTGAGGCATTGTGATAGCTTGAGCCATGCCATCCTCTAATTATACACAAACGCAAGATATTCCTACGATCTCCAAACTAACAAAAGTAAGTTGTTGTAACAAGACCTTATTTCAGCCACTCTAGACGAAGAAGAAGCGTTTGTAAATGACGACGAAGATGACGAGATCAAAATGCTTGAAGAAGAGCAAGACATCCCACTGGACCAACTTCGAGCCATGTATGGATACAACGGAAACAGCGCCCCTGACGACGAAGACGAGACTTCGTCTGAAAGCGGAAAAGGACCTTCAGGCGACGAAGAAGAAGCAGAAGCGCCTGAAGACGCTGAGGAGGACGAAGGTGGCGTCGTCAACCATATTCCCAACTCTGCCCAGCTAGGACCCAGAGGCTACTTTGAGGTGGCCGACGACGAGGAAGCGGACGTTGACAACGACTACGTGCCTCCTTTGAGTCTTCAATGGAAACGCTTCGTCAGCATAGGTCCCGACCACCAAGTCGTGGTGCCTGAATTCGATCCTGACTACGTCTTAGAACCAGACCACCGCAAAAATGAGCTTCTCTGGAAACCTCTGGACCCACCGACTCAGATCGACGCTCTTATGCATCGTGTGTTCGACAAGCTAGACAGCAAAGAGAACGGCGACATCGACCTTAGCAAACCCACCTTTGACAACGACTTCGTGCTACACGCGTTCCTGGAGAATGAGTACGATGTGGAGAAGACGCTGGACAAAGTCTGCGAAGCCGATGAGGCAAGCTCCGCTCATCGACTGCAACCCCGCCTACAGGACAATTCCGCATCCCAGAGAGAAGTTTACGCCGACTGAGATTGACTCTTTTGAACAGGCTTTGCCTGTTTATGGCAAGAACTTCTTTGTCATCAGATCTCATGTGGTGAGTGACGTTTTTGATTGGTCAGACGTTTTAAATTGAAGTCAATATTTATATCAAAAATGGAAATTTTCGTAAAAGTGCAAAATTGGAATAAATCACAATTACGTTAAAATTTGAATCTTAAATTTTTTGTGTAGCTAGATTAAACGAAAACAATACATTTGACCATTTGACCAACGAAAAATTTTTTGTGCTTTTTTCACTTTTAAAAAACATTTACAAAAATATTTGTGTATTAAATATGCTTCCTCGGAATAGGAATTTGCACACAGGGTGGTTCAGCTCAGACTCGATTTGTTTTCTGGTTGACAATTTTTCTGCAACATGTTGCACCATCAGAATAGTCTCGGTGTAAGCTACCCGTTTATCTTTATTTTGGATATTTTTAAGCATTCCTAAGCTTGAAAGTTCTAGAGCAGAACCGATTCGCGTTTAACCCAAAATGGAACATTAGCAGAGAGCTGAGCCTTTTCACGTGTCTAGGCCTAGCACTGCTGTAAAAAGCAGTTTAAGCTTGAATAAACCATCCTAGGTGGTTTTCAAAGAGCGCTGTAAGTTAGAATGTAACGTTATATACAGCGCGTAATTTTTAAGTGCCAATGGGTTCAATGTCACTTTTTTCAAAGAGCGAGGATAGTAGGCTGGGGCTAGCCTCCTGGAGAATCTTAGGCTTATAAGTGCATTCGTCTAAAAATCCATTTTCAGCTGCCCCACCGTCGCGTCGGCGAACTGGTCGAGTTTTACTACCACTGGAAAAAGTCGGAACGCCATGACGTGTTTATTGAAAGAGCGCGACAACGTCGTCTCAACGCTCAGGAAGGCGACCCTCCAATGCTATTCCCCGTCTTTCGTCAGCGTCTCGGACGTGTTGGGTATATTTAAGCCTTGTTTTCCCTTTCTATAGCTAATTCCTTTTCAGAGACCCTATGGACGCTCTCATCCTGGCGCACCACTCCGTCAACCAACCTGTTATGCCACGGTCTCACCATCCTCAACTAAACACACATCACAACTTGACCACGGTGACGACTGAACACGGCTCCAGCGATCACTTTCCCCACTCCAACGGAACCCAACGCTGATTTTGGTGATTTACTGTCATTAGATCTCCCAACTCCCAGTTTCCACATTGTACCCACTACGTTCATCTATTCGTGAACGTCTTGATCTCCAAAATACAACATCTTATTGCTACCGTAACCCATCTCGTAGCTCTTTTCAATAGCAAATGCTATTCGAATTCCTGCTTTAAACCACTTTTTAACCCATACGTGGTTGCAAGTACGGGTGCACCTCGCTCTCTTCACTCTACTACTCTCCTCGATGTAATCCCTGGAAGAAGCATTTATACTCCGTGTTCAACTGCACATAAACTTACACAAAATGGCGCTGTGCCTAAGATGGCATTTTACGATATGACGTTGATGAGTCTCTATCGGTCCAACAATAAATACTCTAGAATTATGGCTGCAATTTGTTGACAACTATGACTAGAACCCTTAATTTCAACAGTCAATTTTGCATTTGCTTTTTGCTCTGATCTAAACGACAGCTTTTGTTAAGACTGACAACTGAAACGACATCAATAAGATTTTGAGCTTTGAACTAAAGGTAGGAAAAGATGAACTCCAAATAACAATCAACTTTTTATCGAAAGATTCTTAAAAATCGTCTAAAAAGAAGTTACAAAGAGAACAAAAAGACTCCAAAAATTACAGGGTGCGTTATAAATTCTGCAACCCAAAAATGGTAGTAACTGCTTACAGAACTTGAAAACGCTTAAAAACGTTTCAAATGGCAATGATCCGTGTTAACATAAACGTGAAGTCTTTGTTGAAAACTGTTCAAAATAATCGCCGTCATTTTTCAGCATTTTGAACCTCTAAAATTTTGTCAACTTAACTTTTTGCTTGTTTAGGTATGGTTTTAGAGACTTTTTTAGTATTTTTTTAAGAAAAGTCTAATTTTTGAGCAGTCTGGAAAAGTGTTGGCCACAGCCATTCTTCAAGATCACAGTTTTTCCATTTTTAAGGGTTCGGAAATTTTAATTGCTTGAAATTGTTTTTGGAAAATTGACAGTTGTTCCCGGTATGAATTTTGCAAAGCATTTTAAATCTGCAATCAGAATAGCATGAAACACTAAGCAGCAATTGTAATGTCTCCCTCGAAATTCCGAAAAATGATCACGGAAAATTTGAAAACGTTCCAGAAGAGACTTGACGTCGCCGCGGATCAAAGCCATTTCAATCGGTTTCAAATGTATCCTGTGCAAATTTCCCAGCGTATTCCATTGGTAGTTGTTTGGGTGTTGCACGAGTTGTTTTTTATAAACGTTTTGATAGTTAAATTACAAACGTTTTTTCACGTTTCAACATTTATTACATACCCACATACCCTTTACACAAAAACATATTCAGTATTTTGACTGGGAGCGTTAAAATTATACGTTGGAACATGGCAATTTTAGGGACTCAGCACTCTAATGTAGTGACCACATGTCCATTAAAACGCAAAGCGTTCAACAAATCGAATTTAGAGCAGAAAAGAGAAGTGATTGAATTGTGAAATTAAGTATTCAGTGGTAAATTTTTCGCATAAGTTTTGCGGTTTGGTTCACTCAAAAGCCTTTAATAATCCATTGTTTAAACTTGAAACTTTAAATTTAATACACAAGATTTTTTTTGTTATCGTTTTAGAACTCGGTGGTTTTCAAAAATTTGTTAAAGGACGTTTTAAACAAACACGAAAATTTGTTGTAAGAAACGCTACTTTTCAGAGCAGTGTGGAACAACGAGCTGTATCTCTGAGTTGGTTCTTTTATTTTTTGCTAAACAGTCAAGCTTCACTGGGAATTTGATTTCTAGTAGACGTTCGTTGTGGCCTCAATATTTTTGACCTACAACTAGGCAGTATTCTTGTTTGGCGGGATGACGCGACAAGTAATTTAAAACTTAAAAAATTAAAAATAATTTAGGTGTTAAGTTTGTCGACGTCCTTGCTAGCAGGATTAATTTATACAAGTTTCAAATTGTTGAAAAACGTATGGTAAGCTTGTAATAGTTATTTGGTTGTTTGGAAATCTTAACCTCACATTCTCTATTTCCGACTCTCAATAAACCCAATACTAAAACGGTTATGCCAAAATATTTAAAGTGTCAAAAATGTTCAAGCTCAAATTAAACTTAAACTCAAACAAATTGAAACTTCTAGTGAACAGTGACTCTTAAAAAATACAAAAAACACTGCCAGAGCTTTTCCTGTCGTTTTCTAGCATAATCTTTTCAGGGTGATATATCTAATTTTAACGACTAAAATTTATTTTTACTTTTCTTATATGTAGTTGTTTTCAACGATGCTACTTTACATGCCCCGCGCTATAAAATTAACGCAAAAAATTGCTTTTGATTGTGGTAAATTACACAAAATTAATTCTAAAAAATTGATTTAAAAAAGTTTTTTTACAAAATACAATCCAAGCTTTGCCCGTATTATTCCTTAACCATCACGAGATCACGAGCGCGCGCAACCATTAATACTCCTGCAAAAAAAATTTGTCCTTTGTGTGTCGTCTCGGAATGCTGCAAGCATCACGCCATCGTGATATTGCACAGTCCCTCGGTATGCAAATCAGGAAGCCGCGGTGCCAGGCTGCGTCGTAAACGCAGCTGCGAGCGTTTCAAAAAACGTAAACAACCCTCAAACGGAGGAACAGCCACATCTTTATTGTTGCAACGGTGTTTTCTGTTTCAATCTGCTCAGTTGACAGCGGTGCAAAACAGCGAATTTTGTGGAAACATTTTTGGTGTTTTTTTTTATTAATTGTGTTTAATTAAAAAACTTAATTTGTTATCAAATTTTTAAAACTTTTAAAACCATGGAAACCTTTTTCTGCCGCGTTCAATTGCTTTAACAATTACAATTTTTTAGTACGTTTTTTATGTCATAAAATTTAGAAAAACGCCAACCATGGATGAAGATGGACTCCGCTGGTCATTAGCTTCTTCTCAGTGCTCATCGGTGCAGTTGCGTATGTATTTTATACTGATTTTAAGAAGTAAGAAAATCATTGGCATTTTTCTGCTTATAGAAGAATTTTTCAGGAATTTCATGCAGCCAGCCCAGTCGCATCAGCAAATATATGCCCAAGACCAGACCACGCTGAAAACGCGATTCCAATTGAGAACGTGATCCTGGCAGAGTCATCTATGTAAGCTGATGAAAACAAATCAGCAGTGAAGATTACCAATAGCATAAATATATGTATACGTTTGAACCAGTTTTGGATAAACAGGAATCAAAACTACGTTGAAAACATAGTTCGTAACCAGAGCTAAGGTTAAACATACAAAGTTGGAATCCTAAGTGATAAATGTTTTCCACCTTCCCTCAGATTTCAATTTTTAGCTTGGGGTGTTGTTTACCACTCCCTTGTTTACGAGACGTTCAAGGATGACTCATAGGAAAATATGCAGTTGTCAATAATGTAAGAACTCTGGTTTCGGAACTTTCAGATTTGCTCCAATCCTTGACACTTCTGCCAAAAATTAAAGAATTTTGTCACAACAGAAAACCTTCAGTCCCTTTGCTAATTTTTAGCATATCTTAGTATTTGTAAAAATGAAAACCTTGGTGGTTTTGGATGCAGTCTTAACAGTTTCTTTAACTTTACCCTTAAGAGTTTTAAAGCCGAGACGTTGAGGTGAATAATGGTCCCACTTTTCATGTGACTCATCAGTCTGAAAATGAATAAAACTATTGCACAAAACCGTTTTCAACAATTAGCGATCATGAAAAAGTGCGAGCCAATTTGCAGAAGATTACACTAAACCCAGACGGATGACTAACTGCACAGCACCAATTTTGCAGAACAGCAACTAAGGGCAGCGAACGATGACCAACGCCGTCGCCGGTGTATCGGCTTCTGCAGAGATTTCAAGCTGACTAATCGATTATAAAATAAACTGATCGATCGCTGATCAGGGAATCTGTTCGGGATCGAATGTTTTTTTTAAACAAGAGATTCATAGATAAGGATTCCGCAAAGTTAGCGCCGTTTACTGACCATCATTTTAAGTAACCAAAGTTTACAAAAATTGCAGTAAAATTGTTGCTCCCAACTTACACACACCGCTTCCAGGCGCCATCGGTGAAAACATCATAATAAAAATGTCTAAGCCTAAGTTTAAGACAATCCAAGAAGACACCTAACTAGCACCGCTTTTTGCAAAAAAAAATCGGCGTTAAAACGAAAAAAATCGGCGCTAACTTCGCATCACGTAAATAAGTCTTACAAGTTTTAATTTTATTAGTCGCTAATCTAACGCAACGCAACCCTTGTTTGAACATAAGAAACTTGATTTTTTCAAGATTTTCTGATTCTCAAAATTTTTGAGAAACTGAAGCCTGTGGCAAAAACCAATAAATCATATAATATAAAGATTATAAACGACGCTTTCAGCTTTTTCGACTGTTAAATTTTGTCTAACCAATGCACTTTTGGCCCCCGTGATCACATTCCTCATTCCGATCGGCCATCAAAAGAATATCAATTAGCTATTCGGAAATTCCGTGTTACCCCTCGTCGCCTTCTTCTGCCCTCGTCCTCATCGTGTTTCAAACGGTTAGTCTCTGTGCGCTCTCACTTTCGCGATCGGAGGTTGGAGGCAACGCGGTACATTTATGCGATTGGTTTGAGATTAACTCTCTTCTTTTCAGAATGCGCGAGCCTTATCCTATTCCTGACTCTGCTAACGTAACAATGATTAACGTCTACCTGCAGCTAGGTGTTCTTGTCATTTTCTGTGTGGCCATCACGGTAGAGTGCATTTGGAAGTGCATAAGGTCAGTCAAAAATTACGTTAAAAAAACGTAAAACGTTTTTTTAATTAAAAAATATGTTTAAATAATTAAAAAAACATTATTGAAACTTAATGAAAAACGAAAAACAGACAAAATTTGCTAAAGCTGAAGCATTTGCTTTGTTAACTTTTTAAGCTATTTTCTAGGAACCGCTAGATCCGGTACACTGCGATGGTGCAGTCGACCTCTCCTTCATCGAGCAACGTGAGCGTCAATGAAATTACCACCTCACAGTTTTAAAAAAGGCAAAAGGACATGTAATATTGTCCAAGTGATGGTCTTCCGTAAATGAAATTCGTGCCGTCTAGCAAAAATAGATTTTTTTGTTTTTTGTTGAAAACGTGTTTTTCGTTCTACATGACTGACATAAAGCGTTTGAGGTTAGGTGTTTCGGACTTGTTGGATTTATGCAGGATTTGCAGGATTTAAAGTCGCTGTAAATGGTCCCAGTGATCGTCAAAAATAAAATCGAAAGATTTTGAAAATTAGGTTTAAAATGAAAAAGGAACTTTACAAAAAGCTGACCTTTCGAACAAAATACGTCATCAGGTGGCCCGCCCCTACAAGCGCCACTGTGGCCGACCGTCACCTCTCTTTGCCTGCATTATCTTCGCTTAGCGCTGGATATGACCCGACGCCTGTTTTGATTTGATTCTCGCAAATTAACTGCAACAACCGCTAAAAGCTACTCAAAGGTTTGCCTGTAAAACCATGTCTGATATAAAGACACAAGTACTCTCTGATTCCCTCGAAGTAGTGTCATAAGAATTTCTCTGAATCGTCAGAGCCTTTAGGCTTATCTGTCTTATCTGAGGTTGATCACTTGAAAGGCTTCTAGGTGATGTCATTGCTTTTACGGCTTTTCTCTCGCTTTCGTGCCAGACTGCAACTTCACAAGCAGACTAGACAATTTGTCCTTTTCCCCGTTTATTCCGCAAGCGAGACCAACCAGAATTTTTGTAATGTCCTTTTGTGCAAACGGAAACCTTCAGAGCAAAGTTCAAGAGCGCGTCAGTTTACGACCGTCCAATTGTGCAGAAATCAACTTTAAAAATATTTCAAGGATTGCAGGCATTTTTTATGTCCTCAAAATTTCATTGAGTGGCCGCAGCAATTTTTATCAGTGAAGTAAAAGGTTCTGTAAGCGGTTCAAAAAAGAAAAAAAATAATTAAGAATTTTAAATCAATTTAATTTTTGAAATTGAGCTAAAATGCTGAGGTTGTAAAAATTTTTTGGAAAAAATATGAACAAAAGCATTGTGCTTCAAAGGACCACATAAATTGAAGCAAAATGTTTTTTTTAAGTCGGAAAAAACTCTGAAGAAGAAAGGCTTGACTAAAGGACTAAAAAAAGTTTGAAAATTTTTGTTTTGCCTTTATGTGTAATAGAAAAATCTTCTACTTTTCTAAGAAACTAGTTCTTGAAACAAAAAAAGAATCTACGAAATCAACAAAAATCCCCTCTAAAATACCTATTGTCTGTGGTTCTGTCCGCCGAAATTTTTGAACAAACAGAAGAAGTGCACAAAGGACGGCTCTGGGTGTTGAACCCGTGACCCTCCAACTGGCAGTCCGTAACACTAACCGCTTCAACACACAGTCGCTAACTAGTGGATTGCTTAAGTTGGCTATGACAAGACTGAGTTCAACTTTTGGCACTTGTTAATCAGATCGGTCACCGAATGCAGCATACATGCGTCCAAGCAACAAAAAAAGGTAAATAGAATATTTAGAAACCAGGTGAGCGCAGCGTAACACGCTAAAGCGTTAAAAACTTTATAAAATTCCATTGATTCTTAATTGTCTCGTCCCATTTTAAAAATTGAACCTTTTTGCTAGTCTTTGAAACACGCTTTTTTCCGAAAACAACACCTGCACCGACCGACCGAATGTTGTTTGTATGTCGTTTACGATTTTTGGTAGCGGAATCAACAATGTCTCATTTTTGCCAAAAAAGACTCGGGCTTGGGCTAACTGTACGCCCTAGCTAGCAAATATTCATAACCCTTTCAATCCAAATTTGAGTCGTTTTTGTCGCGTAATTAAGTATATATGATTACAAAAATCAGCTCTTAAAGGTTTTAGGTTGGATATGGAGGGTGTCACACGTGCTTCCACCACCACTGAATTCAACGAAGCCGAGCTGATCACTGCTGCTAATCTGTATCACATCCTTGTGGGAATTATTGTTGTGGTCTTGTTTATGACGCTTGGAACGATCGCCTTCTGCGTTTTCTACAAACCGGACGTCGGCATCCGTGATGAAGGGTCAGTTACATTCCTACTTGCCACTTTTGATAATTCCAAATTCAGACCTATCCATGATAACAACAACAACGAGATTGAAGAGGAAGACTTTGCCCTCTCCACGATCGCTGAGGAAGAAGACATGGACGACGACGTTCAGGACACGGCTACTGGAATCTGAAAAGTAGAGAAGACGAAATCAGTAACCTGCCTTATATCTGATACCGGTCTGTGCTTTGATGTATCTTTTTCTGCTCTATTTGTACCAGAATCATTCATTTTCTAAGCTTCAAATAAACTTTAATTCCAAAAAATAGATGTAAGTAGTAAAATACAAAAAAGTAATTATTGAAAGTATGATTTAAAATTGAACACGTAAGCTCTTGAACTGATGTTTGTAAACTTTAACGGTTTTGAGTAATTTGACGTTTTAACTTTGAATCATTTTCAAATGCAGAAATTTGTGTAATTTATCACAAAATATTAGAATACACTCTTTTACGTTGTTTTGCGTATAGTTTATTCAACTTGAAACTTTAATATTTTCTTATAAATTACGAGCTATTTTTGTGCGCAAGACGACAATGCAATATTAATCATTTTTACGTGATTGTAATTTTTGATAAAGGCGATTTTTAGTTTGAGTTTTTTTATGTTGGGATTCTTTTCAAACAAATCAATAAATGTATTATTAAAATTAACGGGGCCGCGCGCGCTGTTGCGTGACAATATTTTTTCATTGTTCGGCGCTTCGCGCCTCACAAATTCATATTTTACAACGGTCTCTGCGCTACGCTCCTCGTTTGAACGATTTCTCGGCCAAAGGCGACCTTGGCACTTCGGATTCTACCAAAAGCGCGCTTAAAGCATTAAAATTTTTGCCGTTGCTCTTCGACCGCTCGACACGGCGCGCGAAACCACGAAAATCACGGCGGCGACGGCGAAATGCACGCAAACGCAAATGGTGCCGCTACCGTAACCCGCGTTCGCTCAATCAAGCAACTCGCATCTAGAAATTTCGCGACGGACGGAACGTCTGGATCGTTCGTTTATAAAGGATGCACATCACAGTAATTTTTGATATGTTGATTTTCAGTTTTTTTTTATTTGAGGCATTTTCACGCATGATTTTATTAAAAAGTGGATGTACATGGGCATTCCGCTTATGTATAAACTAACATATTTCATTGTGCGATATTTAGGATTAGTGCTGAGAAGTTTTTTTGGCTTACGAGAAATAATATCAAAATAGTTGATTTCACTTTCACACGTTTGAAATAATAAATGTTATACATGGCACTAAAAATTGTTAACGGATCAATAAAACTATCCCCTCTATGATAACGGAGGGCTGTTTGTCTGTGTTCTGTTTGCCGAAATTTTGAGCGAACAGAAACAACAGGCAAAACGTTTGACCCGACTGACTCAAACCCACGACTCTCCGCGCGGTAGTCCGCCGCGCTAACAAGTACACCAAACAGCCGTTAGCACTCTACTTGACTATGCCCAGACTGACAGATCTGGGCATAGGTACATTTTTTTGGCATCATTGATAGATTTCTCTTTGAGGGTTAAGAAGGAACATCTATGGCACGAAAGAAGAGGATTTGAGCAGTTTTGTTGTAAACTTTAAGAATCATTTATAAGCACCTAAGAATGTCCTTGAGCGGACGGAAAGGAAGTTACAAGGTGGAAAAGACGCAGGGTAGAAAGCTTTGCTTTTCACTAGTTTTAGGCCTATCTTGAGATGTCAGAAGCGGGCGCCTTGGTGCCTTGTTGGCTTCTTGAGCAGTCCTCAGGAGCATGCGAGAAGCGGTGAAAGCGCCTGGATTGGATTACATAGAAGATTACATTGGAATACATAGCGGTCTGTAGAAGGAGCGCTTCGCGCCCCTCCTCGGTGGCTTCGCCACCTCGACCCAGTCTGAAAAACAGAATGGATCCTCCGGGCCCCGGCGCCACTATCGCTATCCCAAAGATTAATGCGCTTCGCGCCCCCTTCCGCCTCCGGCGGCTTCGCACAAAATGCCCGACCCTTTAGGTCTTGTTTCCGCTTCTCCATTTCAAAACAGAAGATACTTCGCGCCATCCTCGGCAGCTTCTCCACGTCGAGTGAGCGAGGGCGGCAATGATGACCCCGGAAGCTCCTGGACTCTTCGAGCTTCTGTGTGCAAGGTTGCAGAAGCCGTCGAAGTGGAAGCTGGTCGGTACGTCCGGGGTGGAGCAGCATCCACAAGCTCCAATGGAGCGGCGAAGCCGGAAGTTCTTAAGAGTCCGACCTCACCACAAGTACGTAAGTACAGCAAAGAAATCTGCATTTTTTCAGGCTTCAGATACACCTTTCAAAAAAGCAATGTAACATGCGGGTTTGCGCGAAAACCTCAATTTGAAGACAGGGATCTTTTCACCTGCAATCTTTTCACCTTGGGATTTTTTAGAATATAACGTGTTTTGTCTGCTCTTTCTGATCGCACGAAAATTTCGGCGGACGGAAAACACACAAACAGTTCTTCGCTATTATTGAGGGGATCCTAAATCACAAAACGCGGACACATCGAGCTCTTCATTTTTCCGCCTTTCCGATTTCCACTTTCTTAGCCGCAACTCGTTAGAGCCATTAATCATAACTTCATCACAAAAACCTGCAGTACAATAATCTTCACAACTAATCAAGAACACCGCCAACAACAAAAAACAATGTCAGTACCAACAATAATGCAATCGACATGGGGGAATGTTGTAGCCACACAACAGGCCAGTGGCAACAAAGTCACTTAGGGCAACAACTTATGACAGAATCACCGTTCTCAACGCGTCTTCCGGATGCATCTCCAGCACCGCCTCCATTCCATCGTTGAATTTGTAGGAAATTCCGCCATCGATAACGAGGCTCGCATCAAAACAACGCGACTTCACCCTAATTTTGTCGGCAAAGCCTCTGGGGGCCACTCTGGGAAATGTTGCGTTCCAGACCGCGTCACGAACGCTGTAGGCCATACCTAAAAAGGGTTCAGATAAGCCTCATTACATCTTTAGTCAACTTACGGTTGTGGTCTGGTTCAAAAATGAGTCTGCTGTTAAATTGATCCACGATATGCTGGACGTTTTCCTTCGATGGCTCGATTCCCACGTTGAACGAGTCCTTCAGGATGCCGATCAGCTCGGTCACACACTGGTTCGTCAGTTTGTTAATGTTGAAGTGCCACGAGGTGGACCCAGTTCCAGTGCAGATGGTGATTCCGCTGCTCTTCTGTTTGATCATCGGTTCCGAGTCGAACTGGATTTCGTAGTAGGACACGCGCGACGATTGACTCTCCCCGATAAAAGCTTCATTGAGGGCGAGAAGTGGGAAGCGGCTCTCCTTCGATAGGATCTCACTAAGTCTGGAACACAAACAGGACGCATTTATAAGCGAAATGGGGCTCACTGACTTCGTTCCTGTTGAATCATCCGTGTCCACGTGAAGCTCTTGGTCGTGGAGTTCCACAGGGTCGTCCAGATTCCCGTTGACGAGCGAGATTCGGATACGTTGACGCCACAGCCACCTGAAACATAAGGGAAATGAGAGGTTGAGACTTAAAACTGCCGCTTGGGTTGCTTTAGACGAGTCTGAGCATCGATTTTAGTGGTGCTAGAGCTGTTAGCACATCTAGAACCACGAACAATTTTCGAGCTTGATTTTGACTTTTTTCGAACGGCCGCCAGGCAGACATTCCCTTTAGCCAGTCTGAAACTATCTACGTCTAGACATCTCTCAGCAGACATTTGTAGCTCCTGATCCTATTCCGTGCCTGAGTTCGGAGCTTTTGAGGGGAACAGAAGCTGTGCACAAGCTTGAGCATTGATTATAGTAGAGTTAGAGTTGTCCGTGCACCTGAGACGTCTCTAGAACCATAAAATGGGACACCGACCCATCCCAGTTGTCTCCAACGGCGCTTTTCTGTGTAGCCGCCCTGCCTCAAGCTAAACACGCAGCCGAAACCTTACTTAGTTAGAAGTCAGCGAGGGCGTCCAACTTGCACGCCGAAAATCGGCCGGACACAGATTCCATTCTCGAGCTATTTTCGGCCACCCTCCCGCCAAAACTAAGACTCAATTTGAGCTAAATAGTGCTAAATAGAAGTTCGCCAGAAGGAGTCGAACCCGCGACCTCGCTTTTGCGTTTTTTCGCGCATCTTGGGTGCCGACCCTCCCACGGCGAAGGGTCGCTAGGTACCTGCTCGCCGACCTCAGCTAAATCTTTTACACTCTAAAATTACAGTTTCTAATCCTCAATTCTAGAGGATGAAGACGTCCGCCTTCCCTTTAGACAGCGAACACGCCTAGGCGTGCTAGCCAGGCATGTTAGACAGTCTAGAACGATATGCAAAAGCAAGGAGACGCAGGACTTGATTCGAAGCTTTTGAGGCGAACAGAAGCTCCTCACGAGCCTAGGCATCAATTCTAGTAGAGCTAGGGGTGTTCGAGCATCTCAAACGTCCGTAGAACAACGAAAACAGGCGAATATTCCCTCCCAAACGTCTTCAACTACGCTGTCATCTGTAGTCGCCCTACCTCGTCCCGTAATCGCTACCTAAACCTCGTCTGCCCCCTAAAATTGCGATTTCTAGAACTGACTCCCAGAAGATGAAGATGTTCGCCCTCAGTTTCAGACGGGCAACATACCTAGTCTACTAAAAAGGTATCTGAGCCAGTCTGGAGGCGTTAGACGTCCGCAACAGATGCAGCTCCCTGATCCGTCTGAATTCAGAGGTTTTGAGATGATAACGTTCAGTAAGACAACATGTCTAGTTGACGGTCTGGAACGACAGCCATAAGCCAGAAGGCGTTAGATGTCTCCCAACAGAAATAAGCATCTCCATGATCCCACATCATGACTGGAGTTTTTACTAGGAACAGACGCTCTGCACGTGCCCGGACATCGATTCTGGCGCATTCTGGTGCATCTCAGACGCCTCTAGAACCACAAAATGAGAACGATCCCTCCCAGATGTGTCCAGCTGCGCTTTTCTGTCTAGCCGCCATGCCCAAAGTTGTGCAACCGTCGTCAGAGGTCATTGGTTCCAGGACCCTACCCCCAACAAGATAAACCAAAAAAGCGAAAATTCATAAATTTTTCATATTGAAAAGCAACACCATGAGATTGTAACCAAAACAGTTTCAGGAACACTTTCAGCCTATGCGCGTTCCGAACGGCCGCGTTTAAGACCCAAAAATGAGTGATGGGGTAAAAATCTTCGAAAATCGGAATGGGGTCGGAATTCGGTCTAAAGTTCCGAAATATCCCTGCTACAGTAACCTGTCTTACTGTACCGGTGTTTATCAACCCTACCCACCGCCGCAGGCCTGGAATAACTGACCCCTTGCAAAATTCTGGCCCTCCCTCGTCGATGCCTAAACCTTGTCTGCCGCCTAAACTCACAGTTCCTAGGCCAACATTCCAATATATACTGCGAATGATAGTGGACTCGAACTCAAACCCAGAGGTTTACGACGTACGCCCTCTCGTTCTGACAGCCAACATGCCTAGGCGTGCCACAGGAGCCAGTCAGGAACGGAAGTCATAACCGAAGAGTTTCCAGACGTCCTTAACAGGCATGCCTGCAGCTTCCTGATCCCCATTTCGTGTCTGAATTCAAAGCTTTAGAAAGAGACAAGCGCTCTACATCGATTCTACCCGAATTTAGCGCATAGCAGATGACTCTGAAACCACGAATTCAGACATCAGACAGCCTATAAGCCTCGGCGTGCTACCCTGACATGCGCATCAAGCCGTCTGCTCACCATGGTCCCACCGCCTAAAACCCAGAAGCACGTCTACACAGAACTTTTATGTGCCCACGGCCGTTTAGGTCATTCTGGAACTAACCGTCGTCGCTGGGAAGATTCAGAATTTGGACAACGACTGCAGACGGTCTGGACAGCAAGCACATTCGAGGTTTATAACGTTACACGTCGCCCACAGACAGGTCACGTGCTCAGTTGCACACGTTCGGCACCGCTGAGATGGACACATCGGACCCTTCCTTATTTCATGCCTGATCTGGAGACTCTTTGGTAAAAATTCCCGTATGCACTTACTCGAAATCCCCGCTCAGCAGTCGCTTCAGTGCCCCAGCGAACTCCTCCGCTGGTTTCTTTCTCATGAAACACATGTGACCTTCGCTCCTGAAAAACAATCTTCATATTTCGGCGTCAACAACTTTTATGGCGCACCCGGTCGGATCGGTATTAATACCGATAACTGCTTTGCCGCTTGTTTTAATTTTGCTTGCCGCCAGGAGGAATGTTCCGTCGCCTCCAGCCGAGAAGATCGCGTCCGCCCATTGGATAACTTCCTCGTTGTAGTTAAAGCGTTTCACGATCTTCGTCTCGATACCGGCACGGCTGAAAGAGCGCACACATGAACACTTGAGAAGAGCACCGAAAACTCACTGAAGCTCACCCTTCACGGTGTCTAAAAACTCCCAATGGTGTTCGTGTTTCTGCCTGAGGCCTGCATAGTCGGATCCGCGAGTGCGGAGCTGAAAATAGGGACAAAATTACCTGCATTGCGAAGCCGAAAGTAGGCAATTTTCTGACCATAATTTGCTCAACTTCTTGCTCCGAAACCGTCCAAAACTGAACTTAGAAAATTGCCCACTATTATAGCCTTGCAAAAACGGAAAATGACGCAAACATCACCAAAATAGACCAGAATTTGTGTCCGAAATCCGAAAATCACAATCCGACTTTTTTTAGGCGTAACAGGACTCCTTCCGTGGTGATTCCCGTCAAAAACCGTCCCGCGCGCTAAAAACGCTGAAATCCAATATCAGCACCATTTCATTGCAAAGAAAGCAAAAAAAAAACAAGGCGGCCATTCGAAATAAGCAAAAATCAAGCTCGAAAATTGAGAAAAAACACGGATCAAAAGGCCGAAAACAGTCTCCAAAAAGCTTCAACAACCCACCAAATTCTCCAGCTCGGCTTCATTAAGATTCGGATGACGACGCCGTTCGAATTCCAATCTTGTAATCCGACAGCAACAGAACACGCTTCGGATTGAATTTCATCGGCTGGAACATGCAAAAAAAAAAATGAGATAAACACGCCAAAAAGTGCAAAAATCACCTCGGCGTCAGATGAAGCCGAAGACGGCATCAATGAGGTGTGCGTCGTCATGGTACTGAGACAACGGTGTCTGTGATGTCCGCTGCTGCTCACGCTGCTGCCGCTGCTGTTCCCAAGCGGAGGACGATGGCGACCCATAAAACTGTTCTTCGATGTCGTTGTCGACGTTGACAAAGCAGCACTCGCGTATGCGCTTACGCACTTGACGGAGGTGAACAACGATTGCCGCTGCATTTATATCTGCGAACACCAGCCCCAAATACACGCCTTCTTTCGCTGTTCTGCTGTTGTGTTGATCCACGCGAGCTGCTGCTGACGAAAGAGTACAAAAATCTTCACCGCAATCACTCGATTACTAGCGCGAAGGCTGAAAATAAGAGTCAAAGGTAAACGTTAAACTTGTTACGCTCAATTGGAGATGCACGAACGTGATTAGGGAACAACAACAGAGCTGGCAAACGTGTGATGATGGAGAGACAAATGATAGCGGTCGGCGTGGGATGCGCGTCACGGGCGAATTTCGGCATTTGGACGCCGTTTAAGACAAAGAAAGGAGCGTGGCTGTGCGTTAGTTGATCGAAAGCACGATTTGCCTTAATTTTGGAGCTAAAAACACGCAAAATTGACGCATGAAACGAGCGCACAACCAATGAGACACTAGCACACCGAGGGTTCAAATTCCACCAATTTTTGAGTTCTTCAACCCCTAAAAATAGCCAGAATAAATCCAACTTTTGAGCTGAAAATAAGTGGAAAAATAGCGCCAAGCGATCCCAGTGATTTCGAAATAAAATTGAGCAATTTCGTGATGAGCATATGGCCCTAAAAAAGTCGAAAATGAACCTTCAAAATCAGGCCTAAACACAGCGAAGAACGACTCATAAATGACGAAAAGAATTCGAACCCGGAGCTTGAAATAAGGAAAAAATCAACCTAAAATATCCCACATTTTCGGTTCGAATCCACCCACATCGAAAGGCTCATTTTCCCAATACTTTCGGGTTAAAATCAAGGAAAACTGGCTCCTGAAACGGGCGAATAACCAATAAGGCTCTCGAACGGCGTTTCAGACACCAGAGGGATCGATTTTTGAGCTCCTGCTCTCTAAAAAACGCAGTAATTACAATGCGCACGTTGTTCGAGCAGACAGAAAGACCGACTTCGCGTTCCGAACGTTCCAAAACCGCGTTGAGTAGACTGCCCAAAGAAGGTCAGCCATGTAGAACAGTTCGATCGGTCAAGGGTTCAAGCGTCTCGCGAAAGGCTACACTGGTCTGGAATAGAATTCCACGTGTTACAGACCATTTTCGGCATTTACGAGCCGTTTCAGACAGCTGATCACTCAAGTAACCCGAAATTTCCGTGTAACAAAACCGAAAATGATGCTTTGCGGATTACTGCAACCCATTGAGTCGACTTTCGCGCTCAAAAAATGAAACAACACGTCCAGAGAACTACCTCACACAATCACGTGGATCAGCCCGCACTTTATGCAAATGCAAAACCACGTGAGGGGAAATTCGGCTGTTGCAAAGTAAAGACCACGCGATCAAGTCGTACGCTGCAAAGACGCGTTGAACAAACTGGAGCGGTAGACACTTACTTCCGTGGGTGCGTCAGCCATGTGACATGGATCAGTCAAAGATGATCGAAATATACGTAGTCAGTCACTTTTTTACCGATCCATAGATGGATGCGCGTTCAAATGAATGCTGCGTACGTGATACAAAAGATGTATAAACTAATCACGAAAAGCATGAACAAAACACTGATAAATAAGATAAGAAGCAGTATTTGAAGCTCTTGAATTGAAGCATATCTGTAATGAAAGAAAGATAGAATGAACTGATCGCATAGAACAAATTTGAGTCATTACAGGTTTACTATGGTTCCGCATACATTTGCTTTTTCTAGTTTTTGGTCGAAGGAAGACAGAGTTATTCAAGCGAGTATTTGAAGCTAGAGACGCTGTGTACTACTAGGGTGCACATCTGCTTTTTCCTTGCACTGCTTTTTTGTTAAGGAACGCAATGAGCCGACAAAGGAGAGATCAGCGATTATTAGAACGCACTAATCCAAACTAGAAAAGCATTTCGACGCGCGGTCCACAGACAGCAGCCCCGCAACAAAGAAGTGCACGTACCGAATATGCACCAGCAGCACGGCAACATCTATGTATAACCCGCCGCTATCACCATATTAGTGCGCAGTTCTTTGATAGTACGACACTGGCAGCGACAGGTCGATGCGATAGTAAGCGGGATAACGGCTAGTCTAGCAAAGGAAAGCTGTCCATAGTAGAGGGTAAATAAAGAGAGAACGGGCCGAAATTTTAGGTGAACGAGGTTGCGCTAAGCCTGTAGTCTTATCTCCGAAAGACCTTTTTCGGGAATGATAAAAACAGATTATTTGTCAAATGTTTGTACTTGGTTCAAACTGCAAACGCTCGTTTCAGAGGATTCAGACGTAGGCTGTATAAAAGCTAGTGTGAACAACATTAATGCAAACTGAATGAAGCTAGTGGATTAATATCTAGTTTGAAGCTTTTATTTAGGCTAGTGCGACGCGAAGACAGAACACTGAACATGTAGTCTTATCTCCGAAAGACCTGTCTTGAAAATGAGAAAATCAGATCACTTGTTATGTAGTTGTCACACGTGGATGTGCTTGTTATGTCTCAGAAAGTTTAGAGCCATGCTGTTTTGAATACTTAAAAGCTCATTTTTCTCTTCTTAATACCTCTTCGATGGTTAAATTAAAACCTTGTTCACATCAATGTGTTTAACACGATGAGGTAATGTGGACGAAAGGAAAGCTGACTGAAGCCAGTACGTCAACTCTGCATGTTTGATAAAAAGCGTGTTTGTATGTTAAGGCATGCGACAGAATGCCAAAACTCACGGCAGTTGATTACAAGTATAAATACTGAAAATAGCACTGGAAGGTGGAAATGCTTGAAGAGTAGGGTTCGCTTTGCACTGGTTTTAGGCCTCTTTTTTTGTTCTGTTGTGTGCCTTTTCACATTTTTCTTACAGTAAAACGTTTCACAACCAATTTAGTCGACCACAGTATGTTCTACAACTGCTGCAAATGTCGCAAGACATTTTACAAGTCATTTGATGGGCTCTTCGCAAGCTCTCTTTCAAGTAGTTTTGGCAGAGAGCTTTGGCTTAGGGATCAGACTTACGGACAGAACCATGGGTCAGTTTGCTATTTACGGACTCATTTTTGGCAATTTTATTAACACTCTTGCACATCAAATTCACCCAACTCCATTCATGTACTTTTCCGTTAAGGCGATCGTTAGTTGGGGTTGTTTTTGGGTTGGGGAAACTTTGCATATTTCCGCTCGCTCCACGAAGTCTTCTACTGTACACTGTATTCTGCAATCCGGTCCATTGCATGTCATATGATCGCACAAGGTATTTTCCACCTACCAATTGAAAACTAATGCATTTTCGAACGTCAGGGTTCTATTTTTGCAGCTAAACTCGTTGCCCTTTTTGACTGAAAGGAGTACTTTGAGAACGACGGCACCTGGGCAATGTAGATAGTTTGATTCTTTCCCTACAAAGGATCTGAACTTCAACCGTCTATCTGTGTTGTGAAGGGGTTTATCCACATTGCATTGGGTAGTCAGCTAAGAAGGACAACACTGGAAACGACAAAAAGAAGACCTAGTACATGGATCATATTGTCAACGCCTATCCTGTTCCAGCTATACGTTAAATGCACGATTTTTCTTTTTCAAGTACAGGGTGGGGAGAATGTTCTGTGACACGATATATTGGCCGTAACGTTTCACAGAACGCACTAATCTCGACAGTCCTAGATTCATGTAAAAGCGCGCAAAATCCTGTCTTAGAAACATGTTTTACGATTCCAAAAAGTGCGTTGAAAAAAAAATGTCGGTCAAACTCACGTTGGAAAATACTGGCAAACGGGTCATTTTTTGGCATTTCGGGACTCAAAATAACCGTCCTTAAAAATTTTTTGGAGTTGTTTTCACAGCTTACCTGTTTGTTCGGTCAATTTCAATCCGGAAAACGGTTTGAAAAGCCAATATAGTTTACTTCGAAAATGACCGCGGCGTTTGCCAATTTTTTCTTAATTCTTGGGAACCTGCGTTATGGGATCTTTTTCAAAGAGTATATGATGTCCTCCATTCTGAAATCAATAATAATAGCTTAAATCTCACTTCTAACTAAGCCTTACTGCCTTCACACCTCTCCTTCCTCACAAACCCCTCTTGAACACGCCTTTCATAGAGCATAAGGCAAGGCCCTCGCCGGAAGAACGTTCATGCGGTATCGCCAGGATCCATATCCCCTCTTTTCGTTATTGCGCACATCTCATACACGCACAAGATCCTCACCTCCCACGTGCTCGCATAAGAGCTATCGTGGCCATCCGTTGTTCGGGCATCCCGCCCAGAGTTTTTCTCACTGTATAAAAGACAAGATCAAGTTCACTCTTGGTCGACCCACGCCTAGTGAAAGTAAATCTCATTTAGTGTGACTAAACACTCCGCGTTCTGTGAACTGTTGTTCCCAGTCTGCTATCCCCGCTTCCAAGCGCCTTCGGCGCGTAAATCAAAGGTATTCGTCTGTGGTAGCGGAAGGTCTAAGCCTGTTTGAACCTATGGTATTATTCCCGCTGTTTCAAAAGACATTGCAGTAATTTGACTACAGAGCCTTCGGCCGTGATAAACGCCTTCTCAGATTATGGACTGATACAAATTTGGCAAGGATCACGCTTCTTAGCTTGTCAGGAAAGGTGTCCGGACAAAACAGCCAAAAAACAGCAAAAATCAGAGCATCCTAATTCAAATTTCAAAGAGCGGGAATAGTACTATAGGCTGCCAGGTTCAAATAGGCTTCGGCTTTAACATTTTTCAATGTGGGTTTTGCGGCGAAGCCGCCTGTGGTAGGCTCGAGGCGGCCTTTTTTAAACAGTGAGAATAAACAGTGAGTAGGCTGAGACTGGCCTCCTGGAGCATCTTAGGCTTATGTTAGGTTTGAAACCAGGACGATTTGAACCCAGGACCAGTTTGAACCTTCGGTCGATTTGAACCCCGGTCGGTTTGAACCTTTGAACCTTAGGTTGATTTGAACCCCTGTAGCCAGCACTGCTTTTGCCAAAATATGAGCTGACTTAGCAGCTGAAACGTTCGTTTCACTGCTAAAAACAGCGAAACGTACGTTTCACCGTTGTCCGGGAAGCACTACGAGGAGGTGCAGCTCACGCTTCCCATTTTGTTTAAATAAAAAAATTTACTTACCTTTTATTTCACTGATTTGGGGCTTCATACTGACGAATTGTCTTCACTTAAATTAAGGTAGGCGGACGAACTGTAACATAGAATAGCGCCTGCACGAGTCAACTATTTCACGATACCTTCCCAATGTGCCTGACTATCGTTACTATTTATTTCCAAACAAAATTCTAACGCGTCCCGCGCATCGTTAAGCGTACACTAATTTTCTATAGCTGTAGGATGTCTAGTACGCTACTCAATTCTATTTTGCATAATATCTCTAATTCGCGTTTCCTCAGCATGATGCTTTTCTTTGAACGTGCATAACCACTCACCTAATGGCATGTTTGGCGCTCTAAAGTAATGGCGCTGGCTACAGTGATAAGACTCAGCGTGGTTTGTGGTGCGCGCTCCATTACCGATATCAAAAATGTTTACAAAATTAAGCCCCAAGCTATTTCTAACCCATTGGTTTTCATAGTACGCAAAAAGATCTCTCAGTGAATTACATACCCCGGGCGCAAAATCGTTATCTATATCGCTTGATGGGAGCGCCTCATCAAGTTAGCATTGCTTTTTTACCTTAAATAGGTTCAAATCGACCGGTTCAATGGGGTTCAAACTGGTGAAGGGTTCAAATCGACCGGAACCCGTTAGGGTTTCGACATTTCTGAATGAGGTTTTCGCGCCGAGGGCGCCTGGAAGCGGGAATGGTAGGCTGGGGACGACAGTTCCAATCAGGTTTTTTTGTCCATAGGCGCCCCCCTTTTTTGTACTTGAAACGGGGAGAGTTCAATATGCTGCCTTTTTCAAATAGCGGCTTTAATGCTGTCAGGTTGAAAAACTGCTTAGCCATTTTTCGCTATTTGGACGTTGGCTCTTTTGTATTGAGGCTGTTTTGTATTTCTGCTCTTTTCTCATTGGCCATTATTTTTTGGCTCATCTGTCCGGGATTCCTTCAAAAATGACTCTCTTTGCGGACAGGCATAGCACGTATTCGGCAATTTTAGGCACACTGACGTGATTTGGGGCTGTATTAGAATTCCGCTGATGAAAGCGATCCGTATGACGTGTGACATTTTGTTCCTATAGACCTAAATCCCAAAAGGTACCATTTTTGGCATGCATAACATTCATTAATCATAAAACAATAATGTAGTAACCCGCCCAAAACGATTAAGAGGAGCATACGTACCGCTACAGGACAACAACACGTACAGGAGAGTGGTGGAGAAAGAGAGACAGGAAGAAGCGTGTGTGGTGTGTGGAAGATAGGGTTAGTGGTGACAAGCCCTGAAGACACGACAGGGAGAGAGGGAGTACAGGAAGAGGACACGAGGAGCAAAGACAGAGCATGCAAATAGAGAACCTAGGTGTGTTTGTGTGTGGACTCAGAGACAAATTATCACAACTGAAAAGTACACGTATGGGGAAAAGACGAGGACAACGAACATCAACAACAAACATAACAACCACGAGAAGAAGATGATGATAATGAGGAGGAGGAGAAGTTGGGGTGCTGCAGACACGAAAAACTGAGGTGATTCTACTAGATGTCAAGTGTCGAGAGAAATTTAAGACTTTGGGGGTGAGCAGGCTAAAATCTCAGTGACAAGAGCAAGAGAACATAAAATATATGTGATGGGAACCTAAAAGACTACAGTTGTCAGGTCATTTTTGGTTATTGGAGGCCATTGTGTATGTATTAGATTAGTATGAGAATAATGACAAAAAAACAACATAGCAAATGTGGAATAACAATGGTAGTAGGAGTAATAATTACACATCTGAGGAGACTCTGGGACGACGGGGGACAACGTGGGGAGGAGGAGAGGGTGAACACGTGACGACGAGAAGCTCGATGGACGGTGTGGACGTGGAGGGGTGAAGGTGATGCGAACGAGGACAGCAGACAGGGGACGGCGGACGACGGGCGTTCTAGGTTGCTTAGATCTGGTACTGTTGCTGGAGACGTTGTCGCAGCGGCACTGGGCAGGAGGCTAGAAAGTTAGACCAGTTCGTCTCGCCCACTTGCATCTTGAAACCGTGCAGTATCTGGAATAATTGAAATTAGAATTAGAGTCGTCACAAGGATACGATGGAAATCTAGGATGCTTCGAAACATTTAATGAGACGTGAATAGAACACGTAAAGACATTATGCGTCTGTGTCAGCGACCCCTTGGCTGACAGAGGCGTGGACATCTTCATGTCACTTTTGCCATTTAACATCTGATAGACCTATGCCTTAAGGTCCAGACACACTTTTTACGTCTAGATGCCTCTTTCACATGCATAACGCCTGCCAAGCTCATATCTGAAAATTTAGAAGCTCTCTAACGATCTAGTTGTGGTCTAGACGCATCAACGAATGTTTGAGACGCGAATATAACAAAATGGCCCAGTTAGACTGACTGACAGCGAATTCAGACAGTTGCAAACGCAGTCCACACCTGACCAGACATGTCACGCACGTCTCATTTAGACTCGTTACGCGCCTGTGAAAGCGATCCAGCGGCTAGCAGAGCCTTGAAAGGACGTCATCGTGTCACTGTCACAGGTATGGCAAGCTCGTATTTCACGTTTAGGAGCGCTGCATCCAGATTGTTTTGGTCTAGACCTATCAGGACAAGTGTGAAATGTGCATACGGCAAGGTGGGTTCGTTAGACATGTGTGACAGCCATTGCAGACAGTCCAGAAGGCAGTCTAGACATGCCCTGACTTATGAAACCTCATTCAGACACATTCTACGCCTGTGGATGCGACCCTGCGAATGAGGATTGAACGGACACCTGCATGTTATTTTCACACGTTTAAGTCCTAGCAAAATCGTATATCACGCCTAGAAGCGCTTTGTAGATCTCGTTGTAGTCTGAACGCTTGATGATGAGCTCGTTCGTACTTGTGGAAGCGGCATAGCGAAGCCTAGGCAGTTCTCGACGTAAGCCGTCCCATCAAGGCATTGTACGCATCTCTGAAGGCCTCACCATTTTACAGACACGTCCACATCCGTACCTAACCTATTCGGATGGTCTCTCGACGTGACATCTACCCATGTCGCGACTCTCATGCCCGACAGACGCTTTTCCGTCCAACAAAAAGCCACTTACCCTATGGAAGACACACTTGAGGTCGTCTTTGGGCTGCTGCCACGAAGCGATCGCGTCGCACAGGAAGATAAAGTCTTGCAGCACTCCGGCCGGGTTCAGGTTGATCATCACGCAGAGTCCACGGAACGCGGAGTCCTTCTCCTCGTTGTCGCGAATGTTCCTCAGCGCCAGGCACCACTGCCGGATGAACTGCGGCAGATAGGGGGCCACTTCTTCTGCGCAAAAAATTCCCAGTCTTCCCAGGGTGATGGCTAAAACTGAAACTTTAGCTCCACGTAATGACCGCTAAGGCTTCATACCGGTGTTCTCCAGAAGCGTCTTGGGTCCTCGATCACGGTTCATCACGAAAATCAACGATGGAAGCAAATTCACAACGTAGGGCTTCATCTCCTGTTTCATCTTAAGCGACAGCTCTCCCAGCGCCCAGATCGAGTTGTTGCACACGGACACCTGCTCAGGGTCGAGGTTCTGGATCAGAATCGGCACGAAATAGTGGATATACATATGGAGATGCTGGAAACAGGCCTTCGCGAGATCTCCGAGGAGGGCAAAGGAGCTTTGCCGGACCTCGCTTGTTGAATCCTGTAATCCCACTTCAACTTATGTACATTTAAGTCAAGACTCACCTTAGAACACTCCAAAATCAGCGGCACAATGTTACTCGACGCCACGTAGGTCTCGATCCTCTCGCCCAGACCTTCGGCTAACCCGGACAGCAGATCCAAGGCCACGATAAGGAAATCCTTATTCGCCATGTCGTAGTCGATGTCGTTCACATGTGAATTGCTCCTAGCGGCAGCGATCGACTTGCCTATCAGTTGCGTGCATCGCTCGAACACAGGCTGACAGAATGGCCAAAAACTCTCGTGAAGCGCTGCGGCTACAGACGACAGACACTCCAACAGAGGGAACAATTCCTTGTCATCATCGCTCAGGATTTGCCATTTCGACATCAGCGGCGTCATGAGCATCTGCACAAGCTCAGTTTGAGCCAAGTGGTTCCCTACGCTGTCGGCCAGCGTCGAGACAGCGTCATAGAGAATCAAAAGATTCTTGGCCTGATACCGATTGAAGGCTTGGACCAACGTGGTCAGAATATCGGACAGATAAGGCACTAGTTCGTGGCAGGCTTCCTCTTCAAGGGTCGCGAAGGCCGAACAGGCGGCTTCTTGGACCCGCTTGTTGTTGTCGAGAATCCGGGAGAGGAGTTCCTTGAGCAGAGGCTTGAAGTAGACGTCGTGGGGCTGTTGGACCACATAGTGGCAATATCGGGATAGCGTCCAGCAGGTGATAGAGCGCACGAGCCCTTTCGGGTCTTGGAGGGAGTTGATCAAATAGGGAATCAATTCTGGGAGGTGAGGCGTAATGCCGTTCATGCAGCCTTCGGCCACGGCGCCCAGGGCGAGAATTCCGCTTTCTTTTATCTAAAAATGGGCCTTTAGACAATGATACTTTGAAAACCGAAAACGCCTCCCCTTTACTCCCCGAATGTCGGACGTCAGCGATCGACTGCTGACCCTACTACGCCATTTGGCCCTACTCAGAGTCACACTGATCCCTAGCAGTACGGCAACACTGATTAGAACACATCAAATTACCTGGTCGACGTTCTGACATCTAATGTCTCATGTTTGAAGGTCTGTTGAATCTGAAGCCGTGCACTGACTTCACCGAGACTTAGAATCATGAGAAAACGTGCGAAATGTAAGACCAGAGACTTTCGCCATTTTCTCCCGTAATTGCGGACCTAATCAGACTGCTAATGGGTTCAACAGACTCGAAACGATCAAACTGCTAACCTTACGATTTCATTTAACCCTGCCCAGTGTCACGCTTATCTGTAGAAGCATGGCGAGACTTCTTAGAACATGACAGACATGACTAAGGACACGTTTAACAGACTCCTAACAATAGCCTGCTGACCGTATAAAGCCACTTGACCCTTCTCAGAATCACACTGATCTCTAGCAGCATGGCAAAACCAATAAAAACACGTTAAAATGCTTGTTCGACGTCCTAACATCTAACCACTTATGTTTGAAAGTCGTATTGACGTTGGCACTAATGTTTAGACGTTCAAGAACGTGCACTGCCTTTATCGGAGCCTAAAATTATGAGAAAACGTGCGTGTGCAAGCTGGGCATCAAACCAGAGGCCGATCAAGGCTTAGCAAGGTCAGAACACCACCTTCATACAATCGACACCGCATCTCACTAATGACCGAACGTCAAAGAACGCTATGCGCACGTCTAAACTCATTAGGATAAATGTGAGACGTATACACGGCTAGCTATAGACGCCAGACGTCTATAAGAGCCACTTTAAACAGTCTTCGCCTAAAATGTCCATGCCTAAAGGCTTTGATATGCCGTATGCACGTCAAAGATCACTAAGTGCACCTTAACGTGGTCTAAACGCTTCATAGACGTCTGCAAGAGAAAACCTAGACAGTCTAGACATTAAGCTCATGTCTACAGGTTTAGGCATACCGTATACACGCTAGCATCAATGTCTGAGCATTGTCTCAACCTCAGTGGTCGAGATTAATCCCACGGTGTCCTCAAAAGCACCCAACTTACCTCCCAACGCTCATGGAACAAGATCTCCCTAAGAATCGGCAGCAGCGTGACCAGGAACTCATCGCCGAAGATCCCTGACATCACATCCAACGAAGCAGCCGAACACTTCCCTAAAATAGACCCATGACACTATTTTAGAAAGACGCCTTTCGCTTACTCAGATTCCACTCCGTCATCGAATCTTCGTCGTCATCGTCTCCATCGTCATCGTCTTCGCCAGACGGAATCGAGTTCTCGCCATCCATATTGTGCTTCTGCACGTGGGTCTTCGCTCGATGGAACCTCGGCTTGATGTCCTGGTCTTTGTCTGGCACCATGAAGTCGTCTTCATCACCCTAAAACCATTAAATCAATAAAATAGGCACTAATGATTTCATACCTTGAGCAAGACAATGTCATGAGGAGAGTACCTCATGCACTTGACGAGAATCGGCACCAACGTGGGCAAAATCGGCTTCACGGCATCCATGCACACCTCGGTGTTCTCGGCCAATGCCAGCCAGAACTCACACGCTTCCAGTGCAGTCTCCTCGTTTTCGTCCTCGGTCTTGTGAAGGATGAATTCGACGATGTTGGGAAGCTGATTGACGATCTTGTTGAGGTGGCTGTCGAGCAGAAGCGTCAGGGAACGGCACAATTGTCTCTGAACATTCGCGTCATCGTCGTTGGCGAGGAGAAACAGATTTTGCAAAAATGGGTCGATCACGTCGTTGAGTGCCTCGTTCTGGACAAGTAAGATGCTGTTCAGAATGCTCACGGCTAGGGTCCTGAAAGCCTCAACATGAATAAATCCAAAAAGTGAAGCTTCACTTACCTAAGTTTCGCGTTGTCGTTCTGGAAGAAATTGAGCACCTTGGAAGTGATGAGGAAAATCTGATCCTGGTTCAACCGGTCGGCAGAGTCTTCGCAGACCTTCTGCAAAGCTCCGAGGGCTCCTTCGAGAAAGAAGAAATTCTGTTCGATCAACATGTTGCAGAGGGTGGGAAGAAGCGTGGGCCAGTTGTTGAAGCCGTCGTAAAGGAGAATGGTCGTAATGACTATTCCGACGGTGGCGCGGATTAGCGCGTGCTCGTCCGCGATCGCTCCTAAGGTCTTCAGCTTCACATAATCCCGCACGTCGGACGGAAGATCTTTCCATTTCTCACGGATAAGGTTCTTCAACACCAGACCGCAGATGGAACGCACGGAGACCTGAAATTGGAGTTGTTAAACACCATTATAAGCGAAAATCGGATAAATCAAAAGCGCGAAACCTCCCAAATACCCTTAAAAACCGTGCTAAGCGCCTTAAAATGGACTCTGCTCCAAGGACATATTTAAGGCTTCATAGCGTCATGTAAATCGGTGGCATGGTCGATTCTAGGAATGAGTAGTAATTGGAAAGGAAAGTGACTACGAGAAAGCGACCTGTGAGGCTTCTGACGTCGTAATCCCAATTTAACTTCTTCCCAAAAAGTGAGATTTTTTTTCAAACCATAAACAAATGACGCTGCAAAATAGGCACCAAAATAGCGCATACACGACAAAGTTCGTGAGTCCGAATCCTTTATTAAATAAAGGAGAACGATCCAGACGTGTCCGTCCGTCCGTCCGTCCGTTCGTGTGTCACGCGAGTTGCCTGATTGAGTGAAAGCGGGTTACGGTAGCGGCGCCATTTGCGTTTGCACGTGTTTCGTGTCGCTACGGACCGGTCGGTTTTGCAACCGCGTCGGCGCCTAAATTTGTGCCGCAAACGCCAAATTGGCCACAGTTGCGGGTGTTTTTGGGCTCAATCGAATATGCGCAAAATTTCGAACCAAATTATATATAATTTGCAGTGTTTCGAAAAAATTTTAAGAAACTGCGAAATAAATCGGTGCGCTCATGTCTTTTTGGAGGCGCGAAGCGCCGACTTGAAACATATTTTGAAGCAGAAACCTCGCGCAATAGCGCGCACAGCCCCGTTGATATCCCATAAATCAACCTGCACGCAAGACGCCGAAATTTCGAATTGGTGGATTTTCTCATAGACTCAGCTTAAAGGCCAACGTTTCCTACGGCGGAATAAAATAAGCATTTCTGAAGCACCAAAATCAGCAATGCGCCAGAACGTCCTAAAGCCCAAAGTATAGTTCAGACGCGTGCGTTTGGACGCGAGCTAACGCCATACTGATTTGTGTGTGTGGTCTAGGACCTCTAGGACCACACATACAAAGTGTCACAAATTAGTATGGCGTTAGCTCGCGTCCAAACGCACGCGTCTGAACTATACCTTGGGCTTAAGTGATGCGGAAATTCGGTCTTCAGTGTTGTACGTGATCCCGAAAATCGCACGCAACGTTGTGACATTAAGGACAGATGCATGCACATAAACAAGCCGATTTCAGGCCCAAATGCGCCAAAACGAAGCCAAGCAGCAAACCTGTCCCCGCTAAAACCACTAAAACCGAAACCTGTCGCAGCATTCAGGGTCAAAAATAGGTATCGGAGACTAGGGACAAAACGTGCACACTGTTCCTGACACGAATTAGGCAATTTTGAAGCAGAATAGCACCGAAATTCCTGTAGCAGTGTCGCCCGCTTCCCTGAAAGTCTAACACCTCAAATTTCGCAATTGTTTCCTAGACAAAAGTTCAGGCATCAAATGGACAATTCTTAAACGCTGAAATGTCAAAATCACATCACAAATGAGCCAGACAGTACTCAGGACAAACTAGGCACATCTGGCAAGCCGATTTTAGGTCTAAATGCTTCAAAACAAAGTTTTAAAGCTTTAAACTACATCCGTGAAACGGGCCCACTGTTTTAGACATGAAATAGTCAATTTTGAAGCTCTTAAATGGCCACAATAGCACTGAAACTCATTACCGCAAACTTTTTTGAAAGTCTGTCTGACGCCTTAAACTGCGTGAATATCTCTAATCCATCCTATAGGACAAAGCTGAAGCAATTCTGAAGCAGTAGTGTCCAAATCACCCACAAACAAGCCTGACAATATTCAGGCACTTTGGGCAAGCAGTTTTCTTGCCAAAATGCCACATAATGAAGTCCTAACCGAGCCTAAATGACCAGAATAGCATCCTAATTCCGGCCTCAGTATCGCAAGTGCCAAAATGTCTAAATTCACCCCATAAACAAGCTCAGGGCAAGGCGGATTCGGGCCCAAATGCTTCAAAATAAAGCCCTAAACGTAAACCCCCAAAACCAAAACTTCGACATACCTGTTCACTCTTCAACTCCTTGAGAATGTAAATCAGGAAGCACCCAAAGTGTGGATGGCTGTTGAGCTGCGTGATCCTCTCCTGGATGTGCCGCTGCACTTGCGTGTCAGTCGATTGCGAGTGCTGTAGAAGCTGCACGACTTGTCCGAGTTCATCGTTGTTCGGGACCCAACCATCCGTTACTTGTTGCATCATGTGAAGCTTCAGTTGTTGCTGCTCCTTCGCATCAACGAGAGTCCCGTCGGAGTCGATTTTGTGCTCTCGCCGTCGTCACCTGCAACGAATGGAAAATATGCGAGATGAGAAGAAGCGAATATGCGTGATTTTTTGATGGGGTGTCATTTCGCGGGTTCAGCAAATTCGCCCATAAAAGTTACACGTTCGGCACGCGATATGAAATTTCGAACGAGCAAGCGAGAGCGTTTGGTGCAGGTTGCGTTCGGGATTATAGCGAGAAGGCTGAGAGGGTGTCCAAGATTATTGCGTCACGGAATAATTCTAAAAATCGGAATAAGCGCAGCTTTAAAAGTACAAATAGCGAGCGACAGACTACAAGACGGGGATACGAAAAGGAGTCGCGAGGCATCAAAAATCGGTCATTTTTAGCCTACCTCGCTTTCGTGCCTAAAAATTGCATTTTGGCCAAGAAACTGACAACACGGAAATTCCTAAGCACGCGTAAATATGCCGAAAATCGAAAATTGGTAAGGCGTCTAAAAACGCTCGGTCTCGAAAGCTTCGTGATTATGCCTAAAAATTGGCATTTCGGACATAAAATGATGCCACAACCGGTAACCCATTTAAAACAGAAATAATTGGAAAATTCCTGAAACTGCGAAAACACGGAAAGAATATTTCATTTCCAGTCGCCTCGCCTTCGTGCCTAAAAATCGCTTTTTTGCCAACTGACCACACAAAAATTCTTTCAAATTAAGCACGAACACATTTTTCTAAAAATCAGCAGAGCATAAGAAATTGCGTACTTGAAAATTGGCATTTGGGTCATGCGAAAATGGTCCCATAACCGGTAACCCATAAGAAATAAAATAATTGGATTCCTGAAATTGCCACGCAAATCGTCCGAAACCTAGAAACCCAATTTCTCACTTTTTAGAGCATTTGTTCACCGGTAGATCTGGCGCTTCACGCAAAAACATACGCACTTTTTCAAGCGTCTGATTTAGCGCTCTCATGATTTCAACGGGGTGATATTAGTTGGCATAAGAATTACAAAATCATTTCAGTTAATGGTGATCCTGGGCATTGGTTTGTAGTAGAAAGCATTGAGTTTTCTTAAAAAGCAAAGATTAATGGTTGCATTTTCACGCTACAGATAACACTCTTTTCAGGCTACAGATTACATTTTGAGCAAGTAATTAAAAAATTCCAAAAATGGTTTTAAAAAGCCGTAATTGTAGATAGCCTCAAACTTACTTTTCATTGTTTTATTGTAAAAGTCCAAATTTGAGTTTCAGCATTTCTGACGTAAATGACAGAATAGCGCATATGCCGTACAAATCGTAGTCAAGATTTGAAAAAAATTACGAGCCATACCCCAGAGAAGTACAACCTAAATACGTGTTAAAGTACACATTGACACAAAACAAAGGACGCCACTGGGACTCAAACCCGTGACCGTCGGCGGTGTGGTCCGCTATGTCAAGGCTGCGGACAGATTTTTGGCACCCGTTAGCATGAGTTCTGTCACACAATACAGCATGCGTCCGAGCAACAAGCAATTGTCGCAACAAAATGTTAAGCTTGCGCAGAGTAACGCACAAGAGCGTTAATTTTGCAATATCAGATATCAGTTTCCCTCACTGAAAAGCGTTCATTATCAAAAACATCGAGAACCTCAAAAACTTTTGAAACAGTCTTACAATGAAATAATTTGTTTGACAAAAACTGTAGCCAAACAGTCCAATTAAAAAAATTACAATAATAGATATTCGCTAAAATCTCCGTCTTTTTTACACGTTATAGTCAAAATGCAGATGCAGACAAATTTCCCAATTCGCAAACAGTTGACTAATCTACGAGGACGCTTGAAAAATCTCCCTATTTGTCTGATCAGAATATTAGAGACCTTTGCCAGGATTAAACGCCTAGCTACATTCTTCTAAACTAAGACAGCTGATTTTGCAACCACCAACCCAACCACCCCATGCCACACCGCAAATCAATCAATTTGCAGTAGTGCAGTGTGCAGGCAGTACCAGGGAACAAAAATCAGGAAAGATGAGACGACTTCTGAAAACGAACTGACACAAAAAAGTCGTTCATCAATGAATTGCTCGCAACATCCCCACACCGCCTCTTGGCAGGTAAAATTCGCCTGGTTCGGCCGCCTCCTGCTTCTGCACCACTGATAGGAGCGAGAGAGACTGTGTGAGCGAGAGGGAGCGTTTGCGTTCGTTCGGTCCAAGTCAAACGATGCATCCATCGCTGCCGAGGACGACGTCTCGGTAGTGTTGTGTGTGTCCGTGTGTCTGTGCGTCTGTCTATTGCTGTGAAGCTCGAGCGAGCAAAAGATGAGATGCCGTCGGGGCTTAGTTGGAGAGAAGAGTGGGGGAGCAGCGGCGAGCAAAAGCAGCATTATGGACAAGAAAGAACGCGAATAGCGGTCGGTGGTCGCATTTCGAACCGAGCAGATCGAACACACGCGTGGAGTCTGCCATCGTCGTCAGCCTGTTGTGGAGCAGCCCGAACAGAGCTGCTTTGCAGCTAGTAGGCGCCACTTTCTGCTTCAAACCAGACACGTTTTGAATTGTTGACCGCTGCTAGAACACATAACCGTTCGGACACCAAGGATCGCGCATTATTTTTTGAGCTGAGCTTTAAAAAGGCTAGTTGAAAAGTATTCCGATAAATGCAATTTTTAGCTTCGAGCAAAAAAGTGTGAACTTTCCAAGTGATGATCGTACATCATCGCCTCGACACTATTTCACGTCATTGAGAATAACATAAAAGATCGGCCGGACTGACGGAGAGTGGGATAACCTTTCCTTGTGAGACGCGCCCCGCTTTCAAATCGATAAAGAACTTAAAAATATTTACAAAAAGTTTTACATTTTGCTAATTTTTGGTCTATGGTAGTCACAAAAAATGTCACACAAAGTTATAAACTAAGCATCACAGGTACACATTTAGCAATAAGCATTAAAAATGAAGTTTGAAAAATTTAAAGATTTTTTTTTAATGTACAAAGTGCGAAAAAGCGAAAAATTGAGAAAACCAAAATTCAGATATTCACAAATTGTGCTCAAGGATTTTTGGGTTTCTGCGGATTAAAAAACGCTTGGACACGTGGGTTTTCTGAACAATTTGTTTGCCTATATTTTGACGTTTTGCGACGATAAACTCCGGTTTCATACTTAACAGAAGTTCATTTAATTGACGGAAGAATGCTTTAAATTCGCGATTGAAAATGAGTCGTTTGACGCATTCAAAAAGTCGACTTTCTTCTGTAAAATCCTTGGTTCTCCCGAAAGTGGGAGAACCAGGGATAGCATACGCACGACATTGCTGCCGTTTACAAAAGCCATTTCAGTCCAGAAAACCCTTAAAACTCCGACAGTCCGAAATCTAAAAACCCACATTTCCAAGCAATTTTTAATTACAAAAAACCTAAAAATCCTTGAACACACCTTAAATCACAGCGGAAAACCCCAAAAAAACACTGGAAAACACGGAAAACACGACCGAGAGATCGACATTAATGCCAAACAGTGAAAACGACTTTTATGAACCAAAAACAACAGGCAAAAAAGCATTACAGGCCTCTGGGTAATGAACCCGTGACCTTCGGACTAGCAGGCCAGACCGTTACCGATTGCGGTAAACATGTCTGTAAAACGTTCAAAGTTGGCTATATGCTCGTTGTTCTCAGATGTTTAGAAATGTTG
The DNA here is from genome assembly GCA_000757645.3 of Steinernema carpocapsae. Lineage (NCBI taxonomy): Eukaryota > Metazoa > Nematoda > Chromadorea > Rhabditida > Steinernematidae > Steinernema > Steinernema carpocapsae. Next base: position 1,503,603 of record CM016762.1, read on the forward strand.
ATGTTGTTCAAAATGTTTTTAATGGTTTAAAAACAATTTTTACAAGTTTATCTTAAAAATTTAAATTAAAAAATGTGTGTTTAAAAATCATTTAGTGCTAAAAGCTGTATGTGCAAAGCGAAAGTGGAACCAACCGACCCCAGAAAAAAAATAATTAAAACTATTGAATGACACGGATAGAAAACAGAACCACGGAATTATGAAACCCAACATCCCTATTCTTCAGCTTAAATTAGTGCCATGCTTTGATTAGTTTTATAGTGCTATCGGACACGGGCGTTATGTATTATAAGATCTTGTAAGCCGGAAATTCGATTTTTTATATACGCTTCTAAAATAGTTTTTTGCGTGGAGTCTTTCGACCACGCGAAAACTCACATGCACTACATGTAACTGACAAAAACAACAAAAACTTTAAAAATTCTTAAGGTCAGTTAAAGAAAGTTAGTCACAATTATTGCGCTTAGCTATTGAAAATGAGGACATCAAAAATTAATTTAAAACTTAATGATACGAGGAATCCATTTACAAGAAAATGGACAAATGGAGAAATGGAGAAGCAAAGATTGATGAGGCAGAGAGGTAAATAAAGGTTAGAAAAATGCTTAGGGCATGACGTGAACGGAAAACCTTTTGAGATTATCCCATAAAGGACGTCCTGAAGAGGTTTAAGACATCTTTTGAATAGTAAAATGCTTATGATGACGCCTCTGAGAATTATCAACTTATATACGAAAAACACTATAAAAAATTGTTGATTAGCGCTGGAAAAATAAATTGTCTTTACCACCTAAAAATAACTGTGCCAATAAACAAATTGACTTCAAAGTACAACTGAAAAAAGTATTAAATAAAAAGTAGTTAACAGCAAAAAAAACGGTTGCGAAAATGGTTTTGATGGTTGCGAAAATTTGCTGGACGTGAATAATTGTTTCAAGAATTTTTACGTATCACGTAATAGTAGAATTTTTAAATTAGGTCATTCGAGACTCATTTTGACCTATTTTCAGAGCATGGCCTTCACCGACCTCGAAGTTCCCACCGAGGGCAGTTTCATAAATTTTTCCGAAATACGGCAAATTATATATTGTTTGCTTCCAAAGTTTGTGCATATTCGATTGAGCTCAAAAACATCCGCAACTGTGGCTAAAGGGCACCGTCATGTGCGTCCAAGCAGGCCTCAACGGCGACATCCTCGTCGGCACCTCCCTCGCCCTTCTCTGTTTCAACAACGACGGCGTCTACCAGCGTGACGTGAATTTGGCGTCGTCCTCAAATGGTCCCAATGGCTCAAACTGCACCAACGGAGGCAGTGTGCGCTTGTCGGTTCCATGCTGTGTTGTGTGCCCGACAACTCGCTCCATCGTCGCCGTTGTGAAACTATGCAAAAAGAGAAGAACAAGAGTCGATCTTATATCTCGGTGCTCGACTACGACTCAGCTCAATTGAGATTCAAAAAGAGCTCACATTCCTTTTTTACAAAACCAGGCATTACCGAAAAATGTAAAACCGAAAATGCAACGTTGTAAGGGTTCTTTTAGTTCAGCAGATACTGTACATTTTAAGTAAAAAATGTTTCAAGTTTAAAACAAAGAGATAGATACGCGACGAGCGCGAAAAGAGGGATAGAGTGACCCGAATACAAAAAAAAACGTCAAAATATGCAAACGTTAAATCTTGTGCGATTTGTGTGCTAACTACTCAATGAATTTATATTCTGCATTTTAATTGTTTCAAATCACGTTCGCGTGTTATTTTCAGGTTTCCTTTATGAAATAGCCTAAAATTCCACTGTTACTTAATACCATTTGCATACTTCGCACAGCCAGTCGTAAGTTAATCTAAATAACTGGCCTGTATTTTGTGAATTTTTATAGACATTGAAAACTATGAAAACTGAAAACTTTTGTTTCTATGTGCTGTACTTATTGCTTGTTTGTTTTTATTACTTGCAGCGCCACAAAGAAAAGGTTTTAGTAGCTTCATGAGTTTAGAAAAGCGCAATTGAGACTCAAATTATCTGCAGCAGATAATTAAAAACGAAGAGACACTTTCTGCAATAATTGGGCTTAAGCTTAAACATAGATGTTTTGGATGTCAAGGAGTGCACGTGACGCCCAAGCGGCAGGGTTTGTTTTTGGGTCACATTTTGCATAGCGAACAATTTAAGGTTTTAGCTATTTCTTTTAGAAGTCAAATTTTGACCTCTTAGCCAAAGCGCCTTGTTTTGGGTTAAAGCAAGAAAATGGAATTGAACTTCAATTTTTCCAATTTAGAAAGCTACCTTCTGCAAATCTGCTTTTCTGTGTAAAATTTGTAATGGGGACCTAGGCTACAAAGGACAAATTTTCAATCCGTTCAAAAAATGCCATTTTTACGTTGAAAGACTGACGCTAGCTTTTACAAATGTTCATAATGTGGACTGGTTCAACAGAATATTTATTCATTTAGAAACCACTTTTGAACAAACAGATTAACACAAATTGTAATTGATCATAAACTTCACTGCAACAACAGGAAAAAGCTTGATTTCGATTGAGTGAACTGACAACGTTTTGTTCGGCAGGACAAATGATGCAAGTGAAAAAGCGAAATTGATAACTGCAACCAACATGCGTGTACATACAGATCGAGAAGATGGCCTAGTAAAACTTGTATGCACTGAGCGATTTGGTGTGAATGTCGACCAGAAGAACGTGACCCGTATAGCGGCCTTTGCCTACGCACAACCCATTCGGCCGGACTAGAGCGAATTCGGGTCTGCAGCTGCTGATGCAATCTCAATTGAGCTGAGTCGTAGTCGAGCACCGAGATATAAGATCGACTCTTGTTCTTCTCTTTTTGCATAGTTTCGGTCACAACGGCGACGATGGAGCGAGTTGTCGGGCACACAACACAGCATGGAACCGACAAGCGCACACTGCCTCCGTTGGTGCAGTTTGAGCCATTGGGACCATTTGAGGACGACGCCAAATTCACGTCACGCTGGTAGACGCCGTCGTTGTTGAAACAGAGAAGGGCGAGGGAGGTGCCGACGAGGATGTCGCCGTTGAGGCCTGCTTGGACGCACATGACGGTGCCCTGTTCGGGTGAGATTCGGAAGTTGAATTGGGGTGTGAAGTCGGAGTTAAAGACGAAGATCTTTGAGGATTTTGGGTCAGCAACGAGGAGGCGGTTTTGGGATTCGTCGCTGACGATGTCGGTGGGAACTTCGAGGTCGGTGAAGGCCATGCTCTGAAAATAGGTCAAAATGAGTCTCGAATGACCTAATTTAAAAATTCTACTTCTACTACTAAATTGAATTAAATTTGAATTATAAAGGGTAATTAATTAAAAATAAAACAGTAAAATGGTGGGTTTAACTGTTTTTTCAAAGCGTTTGACCGTTTTTTCCCAAAAAATTCTATTAAAAAAATTTAAACTTAAAAAAAGGTGTCGGCATGGGCCGCACTTGTAGTATTTGTTTGAAAATTGGGTTTAAAACGTTTCAGTAGTTAAAAATCAGTTAGCGAAAATCAGTTTTTTGAACAAAACGCTCTTGTTCAACGTAAATTGCTGCTCACCTGCAAGAAAGTGCCATTCCTTAAGAATTTACAGAGCGTGTTCTGTCTCCAGTTCAGACAGAACATCTCTTCCTTCCCAGGCGCCATGGCCATTCCTACTGTCGCCCCTCCACGAATAGGCAAAGTAATATTTTTGAGCATTATTCCGTCAGTATTGACAACGTGAATCAGCTCCTTTGCTTCATCCAGCACGTAAATCTCTTCGTTGTGGTCTTGGAACACTTTTAATGGGTTTCCAACGTCAGGAAGGGCAACCTTCCATTGAGGTAGATGACTAGATTCGACCCGCACGGTGAGAGGACTGTTTTTGATAGGTCGGCCAAAGATTGACACGTCCAAGAGGTAGCTTCCGCTTTTCTTCAGCCTGAAACTTGAAACGTTTACTTTAAAAATGCCATTTTCAGACTCACTTTGATTTAAGAAGGTAAGTTCCATTGAGGCAATCCTTGATAAAGATTTCGACGGATTCAGCAACAAGGTTAACCTTGTCTGGGTTATCTGACAAGTTTGTCCAGGAAACAGTGATGGGGTCACCTCCGGTGGTCCGTCGCCGATTGTCGATTTCGAAAGTTTCGATGAGAAATTCGTTCTCGATGTGAGTGAGAACTCGTTTTGTTTGTTGCTTCACAAAGCAATTACCAGGAAAGGTGGTCGACACCGAAATGTTCCCGACTCGGGATAGTTTGTTGACAATATCTGAAAAACGTTTTAGTTGAAAGTTCATTATTTTCACAACGATTAAAATGGTAAATGGTTTTTTTAATAATTTTTTTAATAAAATTGAAGCGTTCATTTTTTTAATTGTTCAAAAAAATTGGTTTTAAAAATTTCATTAAAAAATTAACTTAAATCTTGTACCGTTTTAATTTCTAAAAACCAATTATTCAAATAAGCGTTAAACAACGTGCTATAAAGTCATTTTTTAAAACTATAAACGTAAGAGCTATTTGAGAGAAAAGCATTTTTTGTTTTGACGCTAATTGCAAAGAGAAGAGCATACCATTTTACGAAACAAATTTGAGAGCAGAAATATACAATTCTGTTCTTTAAAACGGCACTAAATAAATGGCAGACAACGTTCAGGAACCAACGCTTCAGACTCCATTTCCCTAAGACTGTTGAATTATTCATTTTCATCAGCCAAAATTAGCTTATGCTATCGTTCGATTCTAAGCACGTTTTTTGCACATTTCTTGAGTGAAAAATTACCTTTGGACACGTCACCACCGGATTTCGAATACCTAATATAGGAGTTCTCTTCAGGCTCACACAGCTTCAAGACTTCATTATAGCGCTCCGACAGCGATTTAATCGTGGACGACATTTTCTGAAGCTTGGCAAGCTCTTCTGCACCCAAAGTAATTAGGTTCCGTTCTGATTCCACCAAGTTCAATTGCTTGACGAGCTTTCTTTCCTTTGTCGATTTTACCGCTTCGACTTGTTTGATGAGCGTATTGCGTCGGTTTTCCAGTTGTTTCCGAAGCACCTAAAATACCATTTTTATGTATTATGACACGTGTCCTTCGTCTGTTAAACTTCAAAGTTTCTCTGTTTCTCTTAATAAAAATTGTAAATCATTTTAAACATTGAAAAAAATTTTTAAGAATTTACGCAAAATCATCAAATTTATGTGCAAAATTTTTATTTGCACAAATTTAAATTTGTGATCTTAAATATTGGCGAAAACCAGCAAGTTTACCAAAAAAACAATTATCATTAACAGTTTTTTTTTTATTTTGGAAAATCATAAAACAATTTTTCAATTTTTAAAAACCTGATTTTGAACACAAAAAAGTTTGATTTGCCTTAAAAAAGCAATAACCTGTTTTTTAAGCTCTCAATTTTGCAAGTTAATTTTGCTTTTTTGAATTTTTGTAACTGTTTGTACTGTTTATCGGAAACCATGAAAACGAACTCAAAAGTATTTGGCCCAACTGTACAGCTGTTAACAAAAGAGGTCTGATTACTCTTCGATTCCGCTATCACCACAAAAAAATACAAAGTCAAAAAAGGAACACTCACGTCGAACTCTTTATTAATATCAGCGACGACGCTATCGGACGACGCAGACAGATCGCGACGCACTTGCTCAATGCTTTTCTTCGCGGTCTGCAGAGCACTCTGGCACTGTTGCACTTGTTCCAACGCTGATCGGTGCAGCTTGCTCATTGCCGTATTTACCGGAATCACGACATGCTCGCCGCATCTGGTTGTCGTGATTGTTCCGCTAAATGAAGGATCAAATTAGTGTTGGCGTTGTTTATTTGAGGCTTGAGATGTTAGGTAAAGATAAGTAAGAGGGTTATTGGACGTCTCGTGTTTGTATAATAGAACACTTTTTGAATGTCTTTTGAGCAAAAGTGCAGTTTGGGAACGGTCGTAAAAGGAAAGAGCGCGCTTAAAAAGAAAACTTTTTGTTGGCAATTGATTTTTGCGAAGGACGTAAACATCTAGACGAAATTCATCGATAAAATTCGAAGAAAAGAAGAAATTATTTTCTTGTCATTTTACTGTGAATTTTTAATTCTTGAGTATAAGAACTCCTTGGAAAACTACACAGAAAAAACACAAATATCATTTTTTAGATCTTTGGCTTTTTTCCAACTTAAACTATTGACCAGGTTGAAATAATTAGACTTACGGTGACTAGGTCACCAAGTCAGAGTCAAATTTCTGCTTTTTTTGTCGTTCAGAATACCGACAATTTTTTAAGATTTAAAACCTTTGCTGAACCTCTAAAGAGCAAGTTCACCGATTAATAACGTTTGAAATATTCTAAACCAGAAAAACAGTTTTTAATTTGCCTAAAAACGCTTAGACTTGCCCACCGATACTAGTTTGTTTATTAAGGGACATCAACTGGCCACCAGGGATACAACAAAAAACTGTCTTATTGAAGTTTTGGATTGACTGCGTTTAACTAAATTAAAGTAGCTTACAGCTGTTAAAAAATTTAGAATTTTTAAAAATTTTAGCTGGATTTCTATGAAGCAGGTTCACCGATTTCAGATACTTTAAACTTAGTTCTTATTTTTCGAACGCATTCTAGTTAGTTTTGTAAAGCCAGGCAGTATCAAGACGTTTGCCTAAGTGCGCTTAGACTTCCAAATATTGAAAGGTTTTAAGGAACACCAATAGGACACCATCATGGGAAAACAGTCTTGTGCCAACGGCGGAGTAGAACGTTTTTCAGTCTCTGAATTTCCGTAGCACTGAAGAATGCTGCCTTCATTTTTTTATATCACGTCATTGTGTTCTGAGTTATCAGCAGAACTCTCACTTGGAATTGTACCATAATCAAAAAACACTAGTTAGATTGCACGGTTTGAACAGCATACTTAATCTAAACTTAAATGTATTACTCACGTTTTAGACGTGGACGCGTGGCACATTTCACAGAAAGCCTCATCACAAGTCTCACAATACAACGCTCGTCCATCTGCATGATCAGCACAGAAAGGAGTCGCCTCACGAGTGCCCTTTTCCACCAATTCACACAAGTTGTTGATGAGAAACGCTGGAGGCAGATCATCAACGGAGCCTGTTGCTGGTAGCAGGAACGATTGTCGACAACTGGGGCAGTTCAGAGATCGATCGCTGATGTGCTGAAAAAACAGATTTTACGATAAGACATGTTAAAAGATGGTATTCTTTACCTCTTCCATTTTTCGAAGGCATGGTAGACAGACCGTGTGTGAGCATGGGAGGAGTTTTGCTTTTCGGACATCCTGAAATTGATTTGTTTTACTCAAAGTCACAAAGAGTTTTTTTACAAAGCCCAAGCAGTAAGTTACCTTTAAAAATTTTTAAGTGTGTATTTGATGTCTAGTGTCTTTATTTATTCCAAAACTGACTTAGATCAACGAGCGCGTTCAGAAGCACTATTGACCGAGCAATATGCTATCATGAATGCACATATGTTCATGACATTACAATGCATTCTATAACAGTCGCTCGATGGGTGGTCTTTGGTAGCATTGCTATGGTGAGTTGCATGCGTACAATTGAAAATTGGACATGTTGCAGTCAATTCAGTCAAAGAAAAATCCGTTTTTTAGCGGAAATTTTTGAACTTGAACCAACAAAAATTTCGATTGATTTTTTTTGTTTGATTTTTAGCTGAAGTTTATATAGGCTCTAGAAAAGCTTTTACAGTGTCACGTTTGAAAAAACTAAAATACAATAATTTCAAATTTTTATTTGATGTTTGTTGTTAAATTAAAAAAGTCTAGAGGTGATTTAACGTCACTTTCCGAAAAAGAGAAAATAATGTCTTTATGACGTTAAAACCAAGTGTTAAGACGGTAATGGATTACCAAAAGTTGTTCAAAACAACAGTGCAGTACACTTTATTTATGGCAGTTTGCCCCATATACCCGTATTTTGTGATGTGGCGACAATAACAACGCCTCCTAATATTTTTTTATTTTTTGTTATGGATTTAATTGAGTGAATCGAGCTTCATACCTTAGCATGTTTTACTGCTTTGTAGGCATGCATGCTTGTTAGCTGTAATTGTAAAGTTTTTTTTATTTTCAGATTTATTGCTTTAAGAAATTAGTAAACCACAAAGAACTCCATTTAGTAGCTCTCCAAATAAGAATTTCCTATGATATTAATAGTTTTGAGCGCTGCAAAACAGAATTTTGAATTGTATTTAAATTGCCGTGTTTTCGTGTTTTGTTAATGGCATTTACAATTAGCATGAACTTTGGCCTGCTCTGGAACATTAGCAATTTAGCAATTTCAATAGAAACTCTGCGCAATTTTTAGAAACATGCAATATTGCACATCTTTGCAAGTTTGATCAATTTAGTTAAATCAAAAAAATTTTTTTAATTAAAAAATATAAAGTGGTATCGAACGGTCTCGGCACGTGTTTTTTAAATTTGAAAGAAAATATCTTTAAATTAAATTATGATTTGGATTGCGTGTGAGATAGAATTTCAGCGCAAATACCATACAAAATTTTAAAAAATTATTTAAAAATTCAATTTTGGTCAGAAAGACAAAAACTTTTTATGGCCATTTACCTAATTTAAGCTGTGTCTCTTAAATTTTCTCTTAAGTTAATTTTTAAATGTTAGATTTACAGTAACGGCTAATCCTTTCTACTAGTCTTTGGTATAAGTTCTTTTGATACAGTGCGGTCAGATTCCATCTGCATTATTACATAAACAACTGTGCCAGCTGCGTCCCCATTGGAAGCCTCTTTTTGTCCTTATCGCCATTCTGCTTTTTGTCCAAACCGTTTATACAGCAACGAGTTGTTCAATTTTATTTTTGCTTGCATGACTAACCGTTCCTTCACTGTCTCTTCGTGCTTCACAAAAAAACCGAATGTTAGAACCCGCACGGTTCTAACATTCGGTTTTTTGTACCACAGAAAGCGAATATCTCCATTCCCGAAATGGTCTTATCAAAATTGAAGCTGGTTTAGAAATACTTAAAATACGTACCTGGTTGAAGTGTCCAAAGCAGGTTGCACAAGTCAGGAAATTGTCCTTGAACGAGTCTACAGTGATGCTGATCATCGGAGTAGCTGAATTTGGCTGCTGGCGGCCATTCATCCGCTTGTGCAACGCTAAAGGAGACCCAGCAGCTGTAGCACGAGCACACACGTCGCGTAATTCTGCAATAGCAAGACATATTGAAAAAAGCGATAATTTTCATGCATAATTCATGATCACGACAGAGAGAAGACAATCAGCTGATTAGCAGATGCTATCGTAAATGGATTTTTTAGTGTAATTTTCTTATAGTTTTTGAGATTTTTGAGATTTCCTAAAGTCGGGATGTAAATTTGCTCTTTTAAACGTCGAGTTCACTGAAGTTTGTCTCCAGAGGTTTGGTCAGTGGGCGCGGCGATTTCCTGGATCGATCGGTCTCGGCACGATTCACTGCGGCGGCGGAGGAGAAGGCGACGTTTCCACCCGCAAGAGAGTGACGCACTCGCCGTCTGGGATCTCTTAGTTTCCCATCTGACCTCAACAGTCAGTCTTCGTTCTTTCGTTCTTCCCCTCGTTTCTCTTGGCTCTTCCGACAAGCGAGAAGAGCTCAGAGAAGACAGGTGAACGTCGCGCATTGGGCGACCACCACAAAGACACGATTAGAGGGGGCGCCGGGGTCATTTTTGCGTTCCTCTTTTCTGAGCGCACTTTTCGGGTACACCACACACACATAGAGAGAGAGAGATAGCGACAGGTCTTAGCTGCGCGCACAAAATTTTTTTTTTTTACAGTCTACGACAAAGCAGCGACTGCACAAAATCGCCTCGGGCTCTGATTCAACTCTAGCAGCTCTCCTTGCAGAGCACTACAGGTGCATTCAGACGTTGCTGCTGCTTTGCTTGCCGTTTTGCTGCTCGTCGTCGTGTTTGCTCTCATCACGATTCTCATACACGTTCCCCCAAATCGAAATCTGCCGGCTCCAGCAGTAACTCTCCCGATGATATGTGCGTCTCCTCTGTGAATGTGTCTCGCTTAGTCGCGCCTCCGTTTGTTTATAGTGAAAAGTAAACTGCTCTCCGATTAACAATTGGAAACTGATCCGAAATGCGACCCCGCTCCGTCAAGCGTTTGTGCAGCCATAAAGGGAGTGGCGCCGTCCAAGATATCCGTTTCCTATTGTCAGTTAATTTGCAAAATTGGTACGGAATTATTTGGGGTTTAAGAGCACAATAAAATTTTTTATTTTGTGATAAGAAACTACTTTGCAGCCTTTTTAGTTCACTAAAATTATTTAACGTTTTTAACCTTTGTTTTAAAAAATGTAGGCGTAAAAAACGAATTTCAAACCTACTCAATTCTATCATAAATATTTATAGCTGTTCCGTATAACGTATAATTTAAATCTAAATGGAGCGGTTATGATTATTAACAGACGGCTAAATGTGAAGTGCTTGAATAATTATTCGATATTTTAGATTTTTAAATTTTCAAATACTGTAAAACTACGTTTAGCTACAATTTAGCAACACGCTTGCCAACTACTATTTTTAATGCTTTGGATGCATCCAAAGCTGTAGCAAAATTGAAAAATCGTGGGCACATCTCCAAAGCGATGAGGAAAGTTAAAACAACTTGGCGCTGTAACACTTTTTAAAAAAATAATGGAAACGCTGTAGCGACTATGTTTTACTGTTCATGAAGCGCAAATCGATAGTTGGTTTTAGGAAGGTGATCTGTTGGCAGGGGCTTATAGATGAGTCATTGTTAAATTTGAGTGGAACGCTTATGGAACTGTCCGCGTCATTTTTAGCGTTATCTTGTAATTGGAGTAGTCCTGACTAAAGATTTCTTTCTACTCTTGGTACCTACTCTTGGTACTTTATTTTTTTATTAACGTAGGCTACTTTTACAAGTACAAAACAATCTGTTGTTTTGTTTCATATCTGAGAATCAATAGAATTCTGCGGGTTACAAGCTGCCTAACTAAATTAAATGTTAAGCTTGGTGACGTGACCTAAAAGACTTTTGTGTGTCACGCATATTTGGCTTCCTTTAACTCTTTTTAGGCTTGCTAATGCTGAAGTCTGTGCAAATAAAAAAAACCGAAACCTGATTATATTTCGTGAGATTAGAGCTTGTAGCCTACAAAAGTGCTTTGTTTATATTCAACGCAAATCGGTTGTAAGCATTGCCAAAAACGAATTAACGCCACATCTGTGTCCGGCTCATCCTCACTTGAACAATAATAATCTAGTGAGGTCAACAAGGACTCTTCAGTCCATATGTAAATTATTGTGACTTACAAATAATTTCTGGGAACTAAAATTTTTAAAAAATATTGTAAGCTTTTTTATGGATCAAAAATAATATCTTGGCAATAAAATTTTTAGTAATTACTAAAATGCCTTAAAATTTTCGAAAATGCCTTAAAATCATTTTTAAAATTAATATAGAAATCAAATATATATTCTAATTTTAATAGTTAATATTTGTCGCTCTCCGTTACAAATTTAAATTATGTATATCAGCCACAAAAATTTATGGCAGCGTAGTCAGAAATATGTTGTTTCATTATTGAACGCGTCTGTACGTTCAGTAAAACTCGAGAACTGCAATGGTTTTGAGCCCAAACTGAAGCTAAGCTAATTTACGTTCTAGACATTTTCTCGTGTGTTAAGCGAAAAACGCCTTGACAAAAAGATCCAAAGCTTTCAAAATAGCCATCGTTCGTCGAAATCTGCGGAGGGCTAAAAACGCACTTCTCTTGTTAGTAAATAGCCAAAAAAAGTAAAAACCGGCTGACTTTGGTTACCTTTCTAGGTTTACCTGGAAAACACTAGAACAGCTCAAAGTCCTTGTGGATACAAGTTCATGACGTATCGGCTAAAAAGATTCGCATACAAAAATTGCCACGTTTGACTACGCCTAAGTTATCTTTGTTCAAATCTCTTTACTCGCTAGTATCTATTCAGCGCGACTCTAATTAAACATTACGAAAACCTAATACAGCCTCCAATTTCAGGCTGATTGATGAATCAGTCCGACTCGGACACGATCTTCAATGGCGGCGTCTCGTCCTACGGCGGCATCGAAATCGAGACGCCGTCGACAAGCGCCGGCAACGGACCCATGTCAGCATCGTCGCTGAACAACGCCGACTCGTCTGCGAACGTTTCCGGTGGACCGACAAAAGTTGTCTCGCACTCGCCTTTGATCGTCGGTACGTTCTTTTCCACTTGCCCTTTTTTCTCGCCATGTTCCCTTGCATGCCTCTCTGTTTACATACAACAATCGTTTCTTGGATCCTTTAGACCAAGCCGAACTAACCAGTAACCACCACCATCACCTTCACAATTCAGTAACCAACACCGCTGACGCTGGTATTCCTGCTGATGGCACCGACGCTTACACGTCTCCTGACAATAGTAACATTATTTTTCTATGTAACCTAAACTGAGCATTTCCCTACCCCCAGCACTTACATTAGCCTATAACCTTTCACATGCTTTTTCAAATTTATAATGACTGGCGCAAAAACACTGCAACCATGACTTATCAACTTGAGAGACGGAAGAGTGTAAATTCAAATTTTCTGGAACTTGCTGCAGCTTTGATCAAGCCAACTGAAATTTTCTCAGCTAAAATCTATGAGCCATGTATCTAGGTTAGCCGTTAGCCGAAGGCCTCTCCAAAACGGCAATTTTTGAAGACTGGTGTTTTTTAAAATTTAATTTGGAAAAATACTAATTAAATTAAAACTGGAAATTTCTCAAGTAACCAAAAACGTCACGTAAATTTTGAAAATTAAAAAAATGCTTAAACAAAGTTACTTATTAGAATTTATTTATTGAAAATCATTTTTGCAAGAAAAGAATAGTCAAAATCCACAATAAAAAAACCAAGAAAGTTTTGAGGCTAACTGAAAAAACCAATAATGTCTTCAAATTGTAACAGAAAGAGTCAGATGAAGTTACTCTGCCTAACTAAAATAGTCTGAAACGCTTGTGTATTCGTGTGGAGGTTCTTGAAAACACCATCATGTTTTTTTTTATGTAGATTAAAATTACCTGTTTCTGATCAAAATTTTTTGGGTTCACTCAGATAGTAAAGTCTTCTAAAGTCATTCGTATTTATTTTACGTGAAAACCCGATTTTAGATTTGAGAGTTTTGACTTTTTTTTGCTTATGCGCATACGGGTTCACATTACCAAAGTTCATGAGATCAGGCAGCAAATCCAAATATAACGTTTTCTGGAAATTATCCTTTTTATCTGCACTTTAAATTCGTTCCTGGTTCGGTTTTCTCTTAGACACCACGTCTCAGTTTCAAATCCCTCTTGTACTCTTTGTCAATTTGTTCTTTAAATGGCGTTTTCGCGTTTGAAGAAGAAGGAGGCTCTTTGCTTCATTTAAGGTAGCTGGAGCGACCAGGAAGTCATCTCAAATGTTCAGATTCTAAAAGCTTCAAACCTTTTGAACATTTCACTTTTGACTTTTGCGTTAAATCTCAAATCCATTGCTCTAAAAACTGAAACCGGCTGCCGAGAGCAGCTTTCCTTCCCAGAACACGTCCAAAATAGCGCTATTTATAATTCTTCTCATTTCTTATTTGCCTTTAATCCCGTTCCTCCTCCGCCTTTGTTGCACACACCTGCATCGCCACATAGTTTCCACATCGCTCCTCCCGCTCGCTCCCTCCTCTTTGCCCCGCTTGATGCCACATTGATTCGCCATGACTCACTCCGCTCCTTACACTCTCCCAACGACGACTTGAGAAGTTCCATTTGGCGATATGAAGACGGACTCTGTTTCAGGATCAACGATGAACCGGGACCTCCGGAGGCCGAGCGGGCTCTCCACCCTCTCGGGGGTCTTTGCGCCTGTAGCGCTCTCCATGTTTAGCGTTCTTCTCTTTTTGCGGATGGGTAAGCTCCACGTCGTCCAATTTTCACCTAATTTAAACTAGTGTTCAGGTTTTGTCGTAGGACAACTCGGTTTTCTAATGACGGTTGTCGAGCTTCTGCTGGCTTATTTTATCATCCTCCTCACTGTGCTCTCGCTTTGTGCAATTTCGTCCAATGGAGCCATCGAAGGCGGTGGAGTATACTGTGAGTGTTATGAAAAGGGGCTGTTTGTTGCCTGTGACAACGGAATATGATAATCTGTGAGACAGCTGCTTTAGTGTTATTTTTGGGTGTTGACGGACAGGCAGATATGCAGTTGCATCTCAAAAAATCAAGAAAAAACAAAAATAAAGTTTCAATTTAACGAAATGATTTGTTGACCGGCGATTTGGACCGAAAAACGTTTATTAAATTCAAAAAAGGCTATTTACCATTAAAAATTTGCCCTTTTAGCAACTGAATGAAATAATCTGTGATACAGCTATTTTAACGTTATTTTTGGATGTTGACGGGCAGACTAAGCTAAAATCTCTAAAATACGGCAAAAAATTTTCAAACAATAAAAAAATTGTTATTCGCAGGTGGTGTGAAAACTGAACTTAAAGAAGGCTAGTCTAAAACACTACTAAAAAAATGCAAAAATGTATTTGTTACAAGACGACAACAATTTCAGTTTTACTGTAATTTCAATTTGATTTTTGTCATAAAAACATCGAAAAAGTTTGTTGGCAGTGAAAGCGAAAAATATAAAAGTTTGGGGAGCAGCTGTTCAGGCTTATTTTTAGATATTGACGTGCAGGTTGAGCTGCATAAACAAAAAAATTAAAAAGAAAACAGAATGTGGAGAAAACTGAGATCAAACGATTGTTCAATGCTCTGGATAGAGACGGGATCAAACTATGACCCGAAATCTAACAGATTAACATGCCAGCCTCAACAACAGATCCTATTACATTATGCTTAACAGACACTATTACATTGCAGTTTGAAATCTATTTTTAATTCATTTTTAGACATGATTAGTCGCTCTCTCGGACCAGAATTTGGAGGCAGCATTGGACTTCTCTTCTTTATTGCCAACGTCTTCTCCTGCGCTCTGTACGTCTCTGGATTTACCGAGGCCTTCATGAGTAATTTCGCCTCTGGAGGTAGCTCTACTGTTCCTTAATGCTTAATTCGCGGATTTCTGAATTGCAGATCTGTCCAACGGCTCATGGAAATTCTTCTACTGCGTTTGCGTAAGCGTCGTCCTTCTCGTCCTCGTTCTCCTGGGATCTGGCCTCTTTGCTAAAACCGCGTTGATCACGTTTGTCGTAATCGGAATCTGCTTTGGAAGCTTTATCGCCACCGTCCTCTTCCGATCGCCCATGAATATTACAGTTCCGGTCTCCAACACCTACAGATATGAAGTATGGGTTAATGAATCGGATCCCTCAGCTGGAAAAGAGGTAGACCTTAACCAGACCATCACAGCCAACTATACTGGATTCAGGTAATCATCAGTTTTCTTAGTTTTAGTATTCAAAAAAGCTGATTTATGAACTTCATAGTTTAAATGAGATTGAGAACAAAAGCGACCTAAAATGAGCTTATGGCAATTTCTATGGCAACCAATTTCTAAATTAAAAAAATTAAAAAATCAAGAATTGATATTTTGTTATTAACCATACACGTTAAAAAAACTTCAAAATTGAAAAAAATCTGGTTAAAACGTTATAATAATTAAAAATGGTTTGGTACAAAATTATTATTTTCATTTAAAAAATAATAATTTAAAAAAAAATTCTAGGTTGAAATGATGCCAAAGAGGATTTAAAGAGATACTCATTATATGCAAAAATTAGTTAATATTTGGTTTCAATTTTTGCAATGAATTCTAGGCTTTTTTCAACTGTTTTTACGTTGATAAGAAAAGTCCAATCACTAACGCTCAAGGTAACCGTTAAACGTCTTTTTTCTAGCAATTGCTTAATAGATAATTATAAAAGGCTTGAGTCTAAAAAAGTACTTGCTTCAGCTTCGCCACGGTCAAGGAGAACCTTTTCACCAATTACACCTTTGACTACACCACTGGCAAAAAGACCGATTTCGCTCTGATGTTCGCAATCATCTTCTCCGGGGTCACAGGTAGCCATTATCCTCAAAATCATAATCAATTTTAAATTCAGGACTGATGGCTGGAGCGAACATGTCTGGAGAGTTGGCTCGTCCTAGCGTGTCGATTCCTCGTGGAACCCTCAATGCTGTTTTCACGACATTGGGTGTCTACATTCTTGCCGCGTTCCTTGTAGCTGCTTCTTGCTCCAACGACCTTCTACAGAACGACTACGGCGTCATGATGGACGTAAATTTCTCGCCTCTCTTCATTCTCGTTGGAATTTTCGCCACGACGTTTTTCTCGTCCATGAGCAACCTGATCGGCGCCTCCAGAGTCCTTAACAGGCTTGCCCACGACAAGCTCTTTGGTGCAGTTTTGTCTCCAGCCGCTTATGAAGTCTCCTCTGGCAACCCTGTCGCCTCGGTCATCATCAGTTGGGTCTGCGTCGTGGTAAGTTGCCATCTCTTTATGCGTACCTAAAAAAACAAATTTTAGCTTGTTTTGCTTATCGGAGCCATGAACAAGATTGCCAAAATCACATCGATCTTTTTTCTGTTGTCCTACATGGGCGTCAACATTGCTACACTGGCTTTGGAACTCACCAGTGCCCCAAATTTCCGCCCTACGTTCAAGTACTTTTCGTGGTACACCTGTGCCCTTGGAATCGTCTCTACTGTTACAATGATGCTGGTCATTGATGCAGCAATGAGTGCCATAGCGATAGTCATCCTTATGGTTCTCATAATGTTTTTGCATTATCAGGTACATATGTTTTTAAATGAGGGGTACGATAACGGCGTTCGGCATCTAAGGTGACCAGCAGGTTTTGTATTCAGCTTGAATTTATTTACCCATGATTGTAGCTGGAAATCCATTTTACAACTAAGGATATTAAAGATTCAGATGCTGAATTAGGCAATAAAAGCTTTGGAAAGTCGCAAATTGGCGAACCAATTTTTGAGTGTTGAAGATGAGATATTCAGGTTGTAAATTTCAACTTCTAAAAAACCACAAATTTTCTATTTTTCACCATATTCA
Source organism: Steinernema carpocapsae (assembly GCA_000757645.3). Lineage (NCBI taxonomy): Eukaryota > Metazoa > Nematoda > Chromadorea > Rhabditida > Steinernematidae > Steinernema > Steinernema carpocapsae. The sequence continues at coordinate 1,520,656 of CM016762.1, forward strand.
AGCTTCTCTCGACTTTTCTCAAAGCAAAATAAGGTGAGCGTACTGAGATTGAAACAGTAGGTTAGAATGCTCAGGGTTGGAAGAGGTGCAGTTTGCCTTTATTTGTCTCTTGCGCGTTACTCTGCGCAAGATGAATTTTAAGTCGTAAGTCGTCTTAATCGAACGCATGCTGCTTCATTTGCCATTTTTTATACCAATCAATTTTTTTGAAAACTTTAATTGTGATGTTGTGCTAAACTCTCACGCATCAAAAAGATCCAACTAGCCAACTTTATCAACTCAACACATACGTTAGTATGTCGGTCTTCCGCACAAAAGGTCAAGGGTTCGAGCTCCGTAGGCGTCTTCCGTTTCGTCTGCAGTTTCTGATTGCTCGAAAAATTCGGTGGACGGAACATAGACACACAACTCTCCGTTAATATACGGCGGATTTCAGGAGTCTTTACATTTCAGAGACAACTGTTAAGAAAAGCGCTTTTAAATTTTTCAATTATAGATGTGCTTTTAGCGCATAGATTTAGCTTTAATTCGGTGTTAAGATGCTTGAAATCCAGCGTCAGTTGGGAATGCTTGAGTCACCTGTAGTTTTAAAGCTTGAGTTAAGATATAAATGTGTCTGTGGATCTACCGAAAGCAAAGTAAAATAGATTAGGCTTCAAATGGGTGCTAGAATGCTGGGAACTTAAAGTAATTAAACAATTATTGAGTCACCTGAATTATTAGAGGCCTGAGTGTTTGGGAGTGCCAATAAAGCTATAAATTTTTACCGCAAATAAAGAAGTGATCGAAATCTTAAAAAAGCATGTTTTTGACATTCTACTAGCGCCTACTTTAGAAGTTCAAAAAACATGTTAAAATTTTCTATCAATTCTTGTTCTTATTTCAGGCTCCTCCCGGCTCCTGGGGATCAATCTCACAAGCCCTCATCTACCACCAAGTCCGAAAGTACCTTCTACTCCTCGATTCCCGCAAGGAGCACGTCAAGTAAGTCTCCAGACAAATTATCAGCCTATGAATATTCTTGTATCAGGTACTGGCGTCCCCAAGTCCTCCTCCTGGTCAGTCGCCCCGCCAGTTGCTGTCCTTTGATCGATTTTGCCAACGATCTCAAGAAAAGTGGTCTCTACGTCATTGGCCACGTCCACCGCGAAGGCACCTTCAACAACAGCGACGCTGTCACAAGTGACCCCTTGCAAAAGGTGTATCCCTTCTGGCTTTCCCTGGTCGATTACCTGAAAGTGAAGTCCTTCGTTGAGCTCACTATCTCTCCGTCTGTCCGTCATGGTGTCCAACAGGCTAGTAACCTCTATGAGACTCAATTTCATTTCTAGTTTTAGCTTATCCGTCTGAGTGGTCTTGGAGCCATGAAGCCTAACACAGTTGTAGTTGGATTCCACGAAACCCAGAGATCTGAAACTACTCTCAACGAAACGAAGCTTCTCAAGGACCTGAAATACTCAAAAATCGGCCGAAATGACGTCGTCGAGTACTTCACGAACGCAGACTACATTCCTAATGTCGGTTCCGCGAATGTCTGCTTTAGCGCACGATTTTACAACTGATGATTTTTGTATTTCAGGAGCTGCATGGAAATCCGACCGAGCGTCTTGACTCTGAAGAATACGTGTCAATTCTAAAGGACGCTCTGCACCTGAATAAGAACCTTTGTGTCGCTAGGCATTTTACGTTCTTTGATAAGGACATGGTTTTAAAGTGAGTCTTAAAATCAGACAACATCAAAATTCAGAAAAGCTGCTTAGGAATCTGAACAAGAGGTACATCGACGTCTGGCCTGTGGATCTGCTAAAACCTGACCAGACTGGACTCGGCTGGGATAACAGCTGTCTTTTCCTGCTTCAGCTCGCTTGTATTTTGTCTATGTCGTCAAGGTGGAAGTCGGCAACGCTGCGTGTCTTCATCTGCGTCAACAGTCTTCAGGTAAGGTTCACTCCGAATGGCAGAAAAGTGGGTTACTTAGCCTAAGCGTGAAACATAGTTTGTAGGAAAAAAGGTGAATTGCAGAAATTGGAATTGTCCATGTGGTTTAGTGTTTGAATTGAAAAGTTCGGAACATTAAAAAATAGGCAAAGCACTATTCAAACTATTTGACTACACTTCAAAACTGTTTTTTGGCAAAATGTAACTAAAATATTCTAAGGTTTCAACTTGAAGTTAAAATTTAAGTGGCACGGTAACTTTCGGTAAAAACAGACCTTAAAAACCTTCCATTAAATTTAAAAAATAATAAAAAATTCAGGGGAAAATTGTAACCTCGCTTTGAAATGAAAGTTTTTGAGAGAATTGAACCCGGAACCAAAAACTAACAGTCGGGAGCATAATATCTCAGCTACTCAGCTAAACAAACTTTAAAAATTAAATTTGCGTTTGGGGGCTATGCGTAGTTGCTTGATCACAAACCGAAAAATTTCAACCGCACACAGAAATTAATTTTTCTGAGCTCATACGGATCTTTACCTAAAAAATAAGGATTTTTACCTCAAACTACTGAAACAGGTATTTTGTAAACAGTGTCTCTTTTGAAATTTTACCATGTACTAGGAGCATCAATTTTTGGATTGAACGAACCCGACTGTTAATCTAAGAATATCACAAATCGTGGCCTTTTTATCTCTATTTCGGTTTGTTCAATCCGACCCATTCCAGGACATGCACCGACGCGAACGCCAACTAAAGGAAATGCTGGGTCATCTCCGCATCAAGGGCAAGTCGATCGTAGTCCCCTGGGACCACGTCGTATGCCACTTTACTGACGGCAACGCCAGCGTGAAGGACTCCGCAGACCTCCCTCGTCCTTACATCTCAGCCATGAACGAGATGGTCCGCCGTCACTGCGCCGACACCGCCATTTGCTTCATGAACCTTCCGCTTCCGCCAGAAGACATCGCCAATAGCGAACAGTACCTAGAACTGCTTCGAAGCCTCACTGGTGATCTTCCGCCTACGCTTTTGGTCCACGGCCTCTCGTCGGTCATTTCTACAGCACTGTGATTTTCCCCAAGCCCACACAAAAAACGAAACGATTCACTTCCGTCTCAAAAATATCTGTATTTAGAGCACAAATCACCCCAGCCGGGTCTAACGTTTTTCCATTATTTAATAACTGTTTAAAGAATGAAATAAAATGCGTTATGGTTAGAACGTCAGTTGGAAAATCTTCTTTTGACATGCTAACACAAGCTCATTTAAAAAGAAAACAGGTGGAAAAAATAGTAAACTTGCCACTGATGCTTAAAAACGCAAAATACACAGGTATGTTTTGAACCCGTGACCTTCAACACCATAAAAAGCTGACATAACCACCAAGCTAATGCCATGAATCGATGCGGCTGCAGCGAAGGCGTGGACCGATTCGTAGCCGTTTTTTCCTCTTAACAAATCACGCCGCACGCCGCAGACGCAGACACTCGTGGCCACCCCCTCCGCAGATAACGCTGCAGACATCGCCGCAGTCGCAACCGCAGGTACTCGTGGCCATGCGCCACCCACAAAGACGCTGCCGCAGCGATTTGTGGCCGAGGCATAAGCAAAAATCCCATAAAAATTTGCTGGTTTCCGGCAGGAGTCGAACGTGTGGCCTTATGTACGGCAGCCAAATGTGCTAACTACTACTCATATTAGGACAAATGTAGTTAGCGGTTATATACCCGTGATAAGCCGTTTTCGGCGAAAATTGTGTTGTCTAAGTGCTTTTATGACTAAAACAACAAACCACATTTTCATTTTCGTTTCTTTTATAACTCTTCTCTTTACAATCTGGAAACGCGTGTTTATACATAGATCTTAAAGAAAGAATCAGCCAAAAGACTCCGAAGAATTCTTTTTGGGTCTGCCGCTGCTTCATAAATCTACGAGATCTTTTGGGCGGGTTTACCGTTCTTAACGGTGCCATTGCTTTGGTTCTTCTTTGAAATGTCTCCAAGAGGGTCGACCACATCGTAGAGATTGCGGTCGGCGTCGCTGCCAATGTAGCCGTCGATACGTAGGAACGAGGTGGTCAGATGAACGTTGTGGTAGAAGAGGAACATGAGGCCAAGGTGCAGGAAGATTCGGAGCCAGAGTGGGGCACGATCTTCGTCGAATGTGAGGTAGTAGAGGAGATAGGTCGTCGGGCAATGTCGGAACATGAACATTGTGATCAGGTTCGCTTTGGCTACGGCGTAATAGAGTTTTGAGGTTCCGAAGGAGGTCAGTTGGAGGATGGCCCGGAGGTGGAGGAAGATGGTTTGGACTTCGGCGAGAAGACACACGCTGGCGAGGCCCAACAGTTGCTCGGAGCGGAGGATTGCGACCATTCCGGTTAAGCTCTGAAGTATACACTTTCAGTTAACCAGTCATAACCATGAGTCTTGAAAAATAATCTGAACTCGAAAATTCACAATCTAAATTTTTAAAGTGGGCAAAATTATTTACGTCATCTGGTCTCATCGTGTATTGGCACTTGATGCCTATCGATTTGGGTTTTCTAAATATACTGCTAAATGTGACATTACGATTTTTGCATGATTAGGTTGAAAGCAAAATTCCGTGGTTACAAGTGCTGATTCAACAAATTGAAGTATCTGACTGAAGTATCCATGCCTTTTGAAGCCGTAAAATGCTTTTTAGCCATAGCGCTACGTGAGGAAAAATAGGCTTTTTTCAAAATTAAGTTTTAAAAAACGTTTTAAATAATTTTGGCTTTTAAAGCGAGTCAAACCCTTGACATTTTGTGCGTAAGCATGACATGCTAACCCCTAGATCATTCAAGCATTCTCGACAAAGTTCAGTTATGCGTTTATATCACCCACTTTTTGAATTTTTTAGTCGGAAAACTAACCAATGTATGATGAATGATGTACTCTTTGGAGACCATCGCTTCTCCATAAACGATGATGTCGATCAGATCATGGATGAAATAACCCATCGAAAAATAACCGAGGTACACCGCGAGCTGAGACTTGGACAAATACGGATCCGCGATGAGACTAGGGTTCAATGAAAGCCTAAAATACCATGTCATTTAAGCATTAAAAATAACTACTTACGTGGTGAGGCAAAGCACACCAGAAATGAAGGCATGGCAAAAAGAGACGATCCTAACGGCCAAAAGTCGTCGGCGCGAAAACTCCCACTCGGGCTTGTGCTGACGAATGAGGCCATTCGCAACAAAATAGATGGCTCGGAAAAAGAAAACTAACCCAGGTAGGATGTAGAACGCCTCCGACATGCCCTTGGAGCACTCTGCAAGAAGTGAGCGGTGTTAAGGAGAACGTATAAAAAGTGGGTGAGCGGAGATAACAGCGCGACTTCCAGTTGCGGCTCACAAGAAAGCAACAATAGCCAGTTGATTGCAGAAATACAAAGGTCGTTTGAAACGTCAAAAAAAGTTTCGAAACGTGAGTTTGCTGATGAACGTGCATGGCTTGACAACCCTCTATCAGCTAAATGTATGCTATTAAAAAATGGTGCTACAAAGTGACGCTAACCGAAGCGTTATCTAGTGTCTCCACGCATAACAAAGAATCTAGTACAAAAAACAAGTGTGAAGAAAGCCGCATTGATGCGAAAAATAATAATTCCCGTGCTAAGTAATCAAAAAACGACGGCTACACTTCACAGAGTCTGCTGACATCTGTGGGAAGCAATCAAAATTATTAAGAACTCAATTTGAAAAACATTTCCGGCAGCCAGTAACTCAAAAATTGGACGAAAATTGTCGAACACGAGCGTATCGGAAATGGTCAAAATATATTTTTTGCAGATCTTGAAAGTGGCCAGCAGATTTGCAGTTTTACCAACATGAAAAATATAATTTTTGCTAACCTTACACACTAAATGGATTTCTCTGACGTATCAAACAAGTGGAATTTGCTTGCGTCCTAACGTTAAATGGAAACTCAACATATGTGTGAAATTTTCAGTGCGCATAAATTACGTTTTTGCACTTTACAGTGGAACACAAAATACATTATTTGACTGAATAAATTGAATAGTAAAAAAAACTGGGAGCTTTGAAACTACGCTGACATAACAAAATTTCTATCAATTTACACACTTACACACTTTCAAAGCACAAATCAAAATTGAAGCTAAAAATTTAATCAAAAAAATCTTAGCATTTCGAAAAAATTTAAAATTTATAGAAAAAGCAAAACTCTAAAAACAAGACCGTAGGTTTATTTTAAATTGTTGTTTTTCAAATACTAAAAATTTAAGTTACAAGAAATTAAGAAATAAAATTTCATTAACATTCTTTGTACGTGAAAAGCTAGTTTATTTTTAAAATGCTATAAACCTAAATACGAAAATATTAACTTGCCACGTGATCGAGTGAAAAATAAAGAATAAACGATCGAGAGCCGAATTTCGAGTAGGGCCAGACGGACGCAATCTTTGACAACGTGTCTCGCGTTGTTCCGTCCGTCGCTGCCGCCAGGGGACAGCCGTCCCCACGTTGAAACGACGATGACGGCGACGCTGAGGAGGAGGAGAAGAGTTCGGTTCAGACCCCGTTCGCACCCTCCTCAATGGCCCTCCGCGCCAGCAGCACAATATCGAAGAAGAGACGAAGACGGTCGGCCGTGGCTGTATGTATGGGATTGAGGAGGAGAGCGTAGTCGACCCCTCCGACGTCGTCGTCGACGGCTGGCGACATAATACACCAACACAAATCATAACAAACGCGTCGTTGAGAGTCTGAAGAGGCGACGTCACAGACACGTCCTGTCCGTCTTTTAAAATGACATTTCCGGTCTTTCAATATTTTCTGCGATTTCGACTTAAAAATTTTAATTGAAAATTTTAGTGTTCTGATTTAATTTTAAGGGGTAAAGGATAATTTTCTTTTTAGTTACGACACAAGAAAAACAAGTCGAGAGTCAAACTTTGACCAGAGAAAAATCTACATTATTCATTTATCATTTGTCGTTAAAAATAAACACGTCCTACGTTTTTTTTTCTCATTTTCATTTCAGATTAAACAGAAACGTTATGAATCATTTTGCCTACAAAAATGACTCACCCAAAGCTAACGTCTTAAGTCCTCAAAAGCACACAAAAACCCATAAATGAAAACGGTATTCGATGATTTGTGTCCGAAATTCTAGCGCTAACAGACAGAACCAACCATCCCGATCTATATTAAGGTCTAGAATTGCATCTTTACGGCTGCGTTGCGTAGGGGTGACTGCGGGAGCGGAAAGAATAAAGAAGCATTCATGAAAAAAGCTCATTGAGAATTGATATGGCGACAGTGTATTCTGGTTGTGATTGTGTCGCGCCGAAATAAAGTAAGTAGAACGAAACGTGCCTTTGGTGGCGAGCGTTTATGACTAATTTAATTGTGTTAATGTCAGATTGTTGACATTAATTAAACGAAAGCAAGATAATTTGAAAGTAGAAAAAAATAAGTTCACTTTTTCAATTTAGTTCAAATTAATTAAATTAAAACACAACCTAAAATGTTTTAACAATTTTGTAAATTTTTTAACGCATTAAAAATATATTGTTGTTTTGAAGCATTCTTATTTGTAAATTAAAAAACATTTTTGTCATCAAATTTAATTTAAAACCGCTTTTATCGTACACTATTGTTAAAATCTCACAAACCCCATTTTTGTATGAAACTTAAGAATTTTCAGCTTTATTTTTCATTTTAGGCCTGCTGTAATATTTTGTAAGCACCGCTCTGTCTAAAAATGGTTTAAACGTGTTTGACTACGCTTTGACTAAAACTAAATAACTCAAAATCTTGTGGAAACCCAGTTTATGGGACGGTTCTGGAAAGGTTGCAGAGTCTGGGTCCAAAAAATTTTGGCGAGCTGGCGCCGAAACGGCTGGCGCTAGCGCTGAAATGTCCGGCGCTGAAATGTTTCATCACCGGTCTAATAAATTTTTACTGGTTTATACCGAAAATTTAATTTTTCTGTTAGTTAAAAGCACAACTTATTCTATATTCACCGACGCCAAAAAACTCTCCAGAATGCACTTGTAAAGATAACACCACTAAAGCGTCATAGATGCTCAAAAGAGCAAAAATAAATCTGTGAGTGCATCAGATCAAGTCCTGCCAAAACCGGTTTCACGAATTTGAACACTTGAACATTGAACACAAGACACAACCGAGAACAACGTCAATGAAAAGCGGAACTAAAATTAAATCTAAAGTCAACAAAACCCGTGCCGCACTGTTGCAATGTGCGTTTTTTGAGGCTTATAATAGGCGCACCTTTCTCGAAGCTATCAAATAAAAAATCAGACCACCACAAACACACCATGTCACACGCTCGTCGCTCTCGTCCTGTCTCTCTCAGAACGTGCGCCGCGTGTAACTGATAAGGGAGCTCGAAGAGAACACGTTGCACGGAAGGGGATACTGAAGAAGGTATCTCCGCGAAAGGAAGAAGGAGAAGTCTTAATCGCATCGCTGTTCTGAAACACGATTCGGTAGTGCGAAAGGACAAAGGGCGTTTTGACTGCGAAAGAGAGTACGCGTCAGGGAAACGAGGAGGAGACGACAGCAGAACCACCGCTGACCATTTCTCAGGGGAAAACGAGTTATCTTTAGGAATAATGACGCAATGGCGGAAGTGTCCGATCGGTAAGGCGATTACATGGACACAGACATCATAACCTTACGTATGGGTTTTGAATGTTTGAGTGCAACATGATGCTGTATTTAGTAAGAACTGCTTAGGGCTCTCTTTATCTGTGGAAGAAGGAAAAACAAGGCTTGAGTTTCAAGTCTTATTTTTGTCCCATTACTCCGGGAAGTTCCTTTAAGCAAGTGGGGACTAGTTTTTGTTCCCATCGGACTTGGTCAACTCAGCCTGGTTCTTATTAACTTGATTAATTCCTAGCACAAAAAAACGTAAAACGTATTAAAATTATTTTTTAAATTAATAATAAAATTGAAGGTTCAAAAATTTTATGATTACAAAAAAACCAATGTTTCCAACTTTTAAAACTTAGTTTTCGTGTATTTTAATTTTTAGCATGTTTTTGTTCAACAAATTAAAAAAAACTGTTTTGCGTTATGCGTGAAAGTTACATTTTGGAAGTTTTTTTAGATTCTTGATAACTGCATCATTGCTAAAAAATACAGCTGGACGATAAATTAAGTTATTAACGTCAAAGCCAAGAATAAGCGATAAGACAACGTACCACCGTCTCCACTTTGACGGCCTTTTGTTCCGCGAAGTCGGACACCCAAAGTAAGCACAGTGGCATATTGACGTATTGACGTTGACACCGAAACCAAAATAGTTTAGTAATTGGAAAACGCGTGATGGCGTAATTTCTTTCCGCGTTTTCGCGTGTGAAGTAGTGAAATTCTTGTCTTTGCGGATTGTACTAACGGAATTGTTTTGAAGGTCAAGGTAAAAAATACCAAAACGTTTCTCGTCAAAAAGATAAATATTCGTTGTTACTAAAAATGTATTGACTTCAAATTTTTATTTAGTCCAAAAGTAGATTACAACCATTTTAATTTAAATTTTTTTTGTACAATATGGTTTAAAGCGTAAAATTGAAAATAACCAAAAAGTTAGTTTATCGAACTTTGGTTTTTATATGATAAGTCATTTATTATCTGAGTGTAAACGTGCAAACATAATTATTGATACGCACAAAACATTAAATAAATTCTCAATTTAAAGATAAAAATTTAATCGTCGAGCCAAGAATAGGCGATAGCCAGCGTTCTACAGTTTCCACTTTGACGGCCTTTTGTTCCGCGAAGTCGGACACCCAAAGTAAGCACAGTGGCATATTGACGTTGACACCGAAAACCAAAATAGTTTAGTAATTGGAAAACGCGTGATGGCGTAATTTCTTCCGCGTTTTCGCGTGTGAAGTAGTGAAATTCTTGTCTTTGCGGATTGTACCTAACGGAATTGTTTTGAAGGTCAAGGTAAAAAAATACCAAAACGTTTCTCGTCAAAAAGATAAATATTCGTTGTTACTAAAAATGTATTGACTTCAAATTTTTATTTAGTCCAAAAGTAGATTACACCATTTTAATTTAAATTTTTTTTGTACAATATGGTTTAAAGCGTAAAATTGAAAATAACCAAAAAGTTAGTTTATCGAACTTTGGTTTTTATATGATAAGTCATTTATTATCTGAGTGTAAACGTGCAAACATAATTATTGATACGCACAAAACATTAAATAAATTCTCAATTTAAAGATAAAAATTTAATCGTCGACGTCGTAGCCAAGAATAGGCGATAGCCAGCGTTCTACAGTTTCCACTTTGACGGCCTTTTGTTCCGCAAAGTCGGACACCCAAAGTAAACACAGTAGCATATTGACGTCGACACCAAAAACCAAAATAGTTTAGTAATTGGAAAACGCGTGGTGGCGTGATTTCCGCGTTTTCGCGTCCGCGTTTTCGCGTGTGAAGTAGTGAAATTCTTGTCTTTGCGGATTGTACCTAACGGAATTGTTTTGAAGGTCAAGTTTAAAAAATACCAAAACGTTTCTCGTCAAAAAGATAAATATTCGTTGTTACTAAAAATGTATTGACTTCAAATTTTTATGTAGTCCAAAAGTAGATTACACCATTTTAATTTAAATTTTTTTTGTACAATATGGTTTAAAGCGTAAAAATGAAAATAACCAAAAAGTTTTTTATTGAACTTTGGTTTTTTTATGATAAGTCATTTATTGTCGGAGTGTAAACGTGCAAACATAATTATTGATACGCACAAAACATTAAATAAATTCTCAATTTAAAGATAAAAATTTAATCGTCGACGTCGTAGCCAAGAATAGGCGATAGCCAGCGTTCTACAGTTTCCACTTTAACACCTTTCCGTTCTGCGTAGTCCGTCGCCTTAAAATAGTTTTAGTTATTGTCAAAAATGCTGTTTTGGGTATAACCAAAAATAGGTAAAACCACAAACCTGGTCTTTGTCAACTTTACCGACGGCAAAGTACTGCGAGTCGGGATGGGCAAACATGAGGGCACAAACCGACGAGGCTGGGTCCATGGCAAGATGCTCAGTGAGCTGAAAAAGTGAGATTTCATTTATCAATTTTTGTAATCTTAACAAAATTTTTTTTAAAACAACGTAGAGATTAATCATTTTTTGCACAGTGCATTCCGTTATTTATTATACAAAATTGATACGTTTTTTTAACAATTTAAAACATAACACGTGTTAAAAATAGTTCTTGTGTTGAGAAGCAAGTGGAGAACGATCCAGACGTGTCCGCGCGTGCGTCATAAAATTTCCAGACTCTGACTGAGCACGTGCGGGTTACAGTAGCGGCTGTGCTTACGTTTGCACGTTTTTCGCCGTCGTTTTAAATTTCGTGGTTTCTCGCGCCGGTCGAGCGGCGGGGGAAGAGCAACGGTAAAAATTTTGAGGCTTAGAGCGCGCTTTTGGTGGTATTTAAAACGTCAAGGTCGCCTTCAGTCGACAAATCGTTCAAACAAGGCGCGTAGTGCCGAGGCTGTTGCAAAATATGAATGTGTGAGGCGCGAAGCGCCGTACAATGCTGATTAAAAAAAATACTGTTGCGCAATAGCGCGCGCGGTCCCGCTAATCCTTTAATAAATAAAGGAGAACGATCCAGACGTGTCCGTCCGTCCGTCCGTCCGTCCGTCCGTCCGTCCGTCCGTCCGTCCGTCCGTCCGTCCGTGTGTCACGAAATTTCCAGACGCGAGTTGCCTGATTGAGCGACTGCGGGTTACGGTAGCGGAGCTATTTGCGTTTGCGCGCGTTTCGTTGTCGCCGTGAACCGGTCGGTTTCGCAACCGCGTCAGCGCCTAAATTAGTGCCGCAAACGCCAAATTGGTCACAGTTGCGGGTGTTTTTGGGCTCAATCGAATATGCGCAAAATTTAGAACCGAATAATATATAATTTGCAGTATTTCGAAAAGATTTATGAAACTGCGAAATCGGTGCGCTCACGTCTCTTAGGAGGCGCGAAGCGCCGACTCAGAACCTATTTTGAAACTGAAACCTCGCGCAATAGCGCGCGCGGCCCCGTTGATTTTTAAATAATTAAAAATGGTAATTTAAATTGGTGATTTGAAATTTTACTGGTCATTTTACTGGTTTTACTGGTTTTTTTACTGGTTAAAATCAAAACAAGTTAAAAATAGGTTTTTTCAATTTAATTGAAATTTATTCATTATGCACAGAGCGTAATTTCTTAGTTAAAAAATTAATTAAAGTAATTAGGTTTCAAACAAATTCTTTAATAAGTCTAACTGTGCTAACTGTGAAAATGTTTAATTAGTACCTCGATTTGAGCTTCAGTAAAAGCGTCCAACATCTCCCACACCACAATCTTCTCTTGATGGTCAGGCTGGGTAGGGTATCCTGGAGCAGGACGAATTCCCTTGTACTTGATAGATAAAAGATCCGCCGTGCTGAACTCTTCGTTCTTCGAATAGCCCCACAAGTCTTGACGACATTTCATATGCACATATTCAGCCATGGCTTCAGCAAGACGATCAGCGAGCGCTTTGATCATAATGCTAGAATAATCGTCGTGGTCTTTCTCATACTGTGCAGCGAGTTCGTTACAACCAAGACCAGCGGTGCAGGCAAACAGACCAATGTAGTCAGCTAAAACCGGATTTCAATTTCAGCTTCAAAATATTAAAGGCTTACCAGGTTTGCCATCCTGAAGTGGTTTTATAAAATCAGAGATGCAGAAACAAGCCTGATCGTGCTCTTTGTCAGCTTGTTGCCGAAGACCAAAAAACGTCCAACGTGGCTCGCTTGCCTCAGGCTCAAAAACGAGAATATCATCGTCCTTGGATCCACATGGGTAGAAAGCAACGACTCCATTTGCTGTCAGCAGTTTGCCATCGATAACCTTGTCTAGCATTTTCAGGGCATCCTAAAACTTTTTTCAAGCTCCAGAATAATTTTTTCTATCTCACATCAAAGACTCTCTTGGCTTCAGGACCGACTTGCTCATCCTTAAAAATATTAGGATATCCACGGTTAGGATAGCGACCACGCAGTTGCCAAACGTCGAAAAACGGTTTCCAATCAATGAAGGGTACAAGCTCATTTAAATCCACGTTCAGTAAAGCCTTCTTTCCAAGGAATGTGGGCTTGACTGGTTCGAAATGAGCCCAATTGGTCTTAGGCGCTCGTTTCCTGGCGTCTTGGAGAGTGATGAAACGACGGTCTTTGAGAGAGTCGTAGTGCTCCTGACGGACTTCTTCGTAATCTTCTTTGATGTCGGTCAAGAATTCTTCTCGAACTTTTTCGTCACTCAGGGAAGAGCACTGAATAGGAAAATTGGGAAATCAAGTAAAAAAGTCTCAAATATTTTAACAATGAAAAAAATGATTAAAAGCGTTTACAACCAGGTCTGGCGACTGTTCCACCGTTTGCGCCTTCCAGCGTTGAATCTTCGATGCCAAACAAAAAATTTTGGGATGATTTCTTCTCATTTTCGGGTTTATTTTTGGACGATTTTGGCTTCAAAACGCTTCAGGAAACAAAATTGGCAATTCTCAGCAAAATCTACACACTGCGTCGTACGCAGCAGCAAAAAATATGTTAAATTTACAAAATCAGAGAAGGAGACGTTGTTCTCCACGCCGAATAACCTATTTCAGCAGGAAATCCCGAAATACCGATCAAAAAGGCCATTCTAGGTAAGCCTAGGTAAAAACGCAATCGGTCTGGAGAAACTCGTGGCCACCCCCGCCACAGCCGCTGCCGCAGATGCCGCCGCAGATGGACGCCGCAGCCGCAAGTACTCGTTGCCGGGGACCATCCGCAAAGACGCAGCCGCTGCCGCAGCCGCACTCGGTTGCGCCCGTAGTATTACTATTCGAAAACAAAAATTCCAATTAAAAACGATAAAATAAATAGCCATAATATTATTTGGCTTACCACGACCACAGACTTGGACGCATCTAAGCAGTGAATAACCGGATGCTTATATCGAGGAGCGATCTTTACAGCTGTGTGAGTCTTTGACGTTGTGGCTCCTCCAATCAAAAGAGGAATTTTGAGATTCAAACGTTGCATTTCGCGAGCCACATGCACCATCTCGTCCAACGAAGGAGTGATCAGACCGGAACATCCAATAAAGTCTAGAAAGACGATTTGCAAAAAAGGTTTGCAAAGTGTAATTACCAGCTTTCTCGTCAATGGCAGCTTGAAGAATTTTCTCACATGGAGTCATGACGCCCAGATCGATGACACGGAAATTGTTGCATCCGAGCACTACACCAACGATGTTTTTCCCAATATCGTGCACATCTCCTTTTACAGTAGCAAGAACGATGGTGCCTTGATATTGACTCTGCAAAACGTTGTGTGACAAACGCTTTGTAAACAAAAATCAGTTTAAAATTTCGATAAAGTCGCTGGCTTCCAATTTGTAAAATTTGCTTTTAACCTTTACTTTAAAATTACGTTACTCACGTACGTTACTACGGGGTGGCCACGAATAGAGAAGCGCGAAAAAAAGATAAAATAAAATTTGTGCTATTTGGAAAATTGGTAGAAAAAATCAATTTGGACATGATTTGGACATGCAAAAATTTCCTTAGATTTTAATAAAAAATAATCGTGCTACCCAAAAATAGAAAAATGTTTCTTATTAATAATTAGCTTTTAAATAACCAAGAATTAACAGTATTAAAAATTTTTAAGTTACAAATTTAAGTTCAAATGTTTCTTTTCAAAGAAAAACAGAAAATGAAGATTGTTTAATTTGAATTAAAATATATGCCAGTCATTATAAACGTTAATTGTGTTTTAGCTCTTTGAACATTTTTTTCAACGGAAAAAACTGTTATTTGTTGGAAACAGTACGTCAAAAACTTCTCGTTAGAAATAAGTATGCTCGTTAAAATTCAAAAAGTGAATCACTCACACTAGCATCGTCATCTGTGCAATTCATTGCAGCCAACCGAGCCTCTCTTTCAGCGTTCATAAAAGGGATCAGATGGGCTACGGCCTTCTTCATGACACGAGCAGACTTGATGACTTGAGGCAAAAACATCTTTCCAGCTCCAAACAACTCTCCGACCACCGACATGCCGGCCATGAGAGGTTGCTCAATGACGTTTAGAGGTCGTGGGTATCTCACACTGTCCAATCGGGCCTCTTCTGTGTCTTCCACCACGAACGCGTCTATGCCTTTGACTAAGGCATGCTTGAGGCGTTCTTCCACATTCTCTTTCCTCCAGGCATCAGTATCTCCTGCAGCTTTCTTGTCTCCCTTACCTAGTTTTTGAGCTAAGAGCAGCATCTTTTCTGTGGCGTCAGGGTCACGGTTCCACAGTAGATCCTTTGAAACAAAGTTAAAGACTGACTGACTTGAAAAAGGTTAAAAACCAACCTCACACAAATTCAGCAACTCCTCTTGGATATCAGTGTACAGAGGCAGAGCTCCGGCGTTGACAATACCCATGTCCAAACCAGCTTTGATAGCATGAAATAGGAACACGCTGTGCATAGCCTCACGAACCACTTCCATCCCACGAAAAGAGAAAGAGATGTTTGAGATTCCACCGGAAATGTGAGCTCCTGGCAAGTTCTCCTGAGACAAAAAATCATTCTTTCAGGGCAAAAGAACATTCAGCTACCTTGATCATGCTGCAGCACTCAATGAAGAAAATTCCGTAATTAGCGTGCTCTTCCATGCCGGTGGCAATCGTAAGAATGTTGGGGTCAAAAATAATGTCATTGGGGTTGAAGTTGACCTGGCTGACAAGGATGTTGTACGAACGTTCGCAGATCGCAAATTTGCGATCTGTTTCGGCAGCCTGAAATTTAAAAGAAGGTCAACAAAAATGCTTAAAAAGGCTTGTTCCACTCTGGAATTAAAGCGGAAAGAGAAGCTAATAATTGAAGATAAGTCAATTTAAAAACCCTTAAGATTAAAAGGCTTGTACAAACATTGTACAGACAATGTACAAACATTTGATGTTTGAAATATAAATAAATTAAAACTTTGCTTCTCTCCAAAACAATAAAAGAGAGCTGCGCTTACTTCCAAAAATGGATTAAAATGTGACTTGGGAAATTGAAAATTAATTTGGAAAATTTTGCGTTTAAACTTCCCTTAAAAATTATGTTGCTCTTAAAATAGAAAACATCAATTCAAATTTTATTAAATTAACGGAGCCACTATCGCCCAGATTTTTATTTTGCGCAGCCTCAGCGTCACGCGCCTTGTTTGAGCAATTTCTCGGCTAAAGGAGATCTCGGCGCTTCGAATTTTCGAATTCCACCAAAAAAGGCATTTGATGTCTTTTTTGGTGTCAGAATTTTCACCGCTGCTCTTCCAGCGCCGCTCAACACGGCGCGCAAAACCATAAAAATCGAGACAACGGAAAAAAGCATGTGAACGGAAACGCAAGCGCCACCGTTACCGTAACACTGTACCGAGCGTTCGCTCAATCAGGGACATCGCGTCTGACAAATGTCGTGACGGACGAACTGACACGTCTGGATTGTTCTCCTTTAATTATTAAAGAAAAAAATAACTAAATAGAGTTTGGAAATTGCTGGAAATAGAGTTGCTGGAAATAGAGTTTACAACTTCAACCCAAAAATTAACTTGAATTTTGAAAATTGAAAAATAGGGGAAAACTAGGGTTTATACCCTTTCCGCTCAAAAACGTATCTTTTAATTTTTTAATTTTAATCAACTGAATATTATTTTATGAGTCTGGACAAAAGAACGCTCTCAACTCACAAAAATTTGTTTTTTGAATGCCAAGCATTTCCCCAAAAAACAACCCATAAAACATTTTTTGGAGTAAACGCACCTGTCCCTCCTCATCAAAGGCCATAACCACAACCGCTGCTCCATAGCGCTGAATGATTCTAGCTTTCTCGATAAACTTTTCCTCTCCTTCTTTAAGCGAGATCGAGTTCACGATGCATTTGCCTTGGAACGACTCTAATCCAGCAATGATCACATTGAAATCCGAAGAATCAATGCAGACGGGAACCTTCGCAATCTCAGGTTCACATGAAATCAGCCTCAAAAACTTGGAAATCGCGTAAGGTCCGTCAAGAAGACCGTCGTCCATGTTCACGTCAATCACTTGAGCTCCGTTTTCCACCTGCATTCGCGCAACATTTAGCGCCTCTTCGTACTTCTCATTTTTTATCAGGTACAGAAGCGTCGAGATCCGGCCACGTTACATCTCTCTCCAATATTCACGAAATTGGTGAACTCATTGACAAGCATAGGCTCGAGTCCAGAAAGCATCATTGAGTCCTCGTGGACGTTCTTCGGAGGCTCACGGGGAGCGATACCATCACAGGCTTTCTTAATAGCAGCAATGTGATCGGGTGTAGTTCCACAACAGCCTCCAACGATGTTAACCTAATAATTGTATTTTTTAACGTGAAAAGAACGATGTTCAACTAACCAAGCATCGCTCGGCAAATTCACGAATGCTCTCGGCCATCGTGTCGGGCATCTCATCATAGCCACCAAGAGCGTTCGGCAAACCTTAAATGATTAAATTAATTAGATTCTAACAAAATGTAAATTAAAAAAAGCGATGATGCAAGTGAATCAAAGATTGCAAACTGATTGACTTTATGTTAAACGTTACAATCCAGCTGTCAAAAAACAAAATTAATAAAAATTCTTATTTTTTCATCTGATTTTGAAAAATTCTGTACGTTTTCAACGCAACTCAACGTTGCAGGCGCTGCCAACAAGCTTAACTACTAAAATGATCATTGTAGAAAAATACTAAGCGTAATAATTTTTAATCAATCGGAAAAAAGTCTTGAAATGAATTGAATTAAATGCCCAATATTGTAGTTGCGTTTAACTTAAGGAATTTTATAAATAAAGCTAAAAATTGTTTAAAAAAATTTAATGATGCGTTTAACACAAAATCAAGTAGAACTAATGTTCGCAAATCTCAATACTGCAATCTGTTCCAACTCCCTAAACCTTTAAAAACAGATAACAATTTGGGTTTCACGTGAGTGAATTTAAACCCTAAAAATACTCAAAAATTAATTTAGTAAATCGAGTACGGTACCTTTAGCTTGAAAAAATGCAAAAACGGTTCCTAAGAAAAATTACCATTTCGAAATTTGCTGAAAATTAGAGTAGAAGAGACGTGGGCCAAAAGAGACGTAAGCCAAGAAAAACGGGCCAAAATTTATTTTTCATTATCATTTAATTAAACTGATGTTCTTTGCCACAAAGCAATAAAATGTACAAATACACACAAATTGGCCTGGTTAAATTGGTAAAAATTTAACATTAGTTTAAAATCATTTTAAAAAATTGAAAAAGTTATCGTACGTTTAAAAAACTGTTTTGAGGCCGTTTTGTGAACAAGATTAATGTAAGTTCATAATTAACTTCAATGATCAAATACCAACCTGCATTAGGGTAGCAAATAATGAAAGAGCTGGTGTAGTTTGCCATGGACTCAACAAAAGGCCGCATCTCGTTCGGTCCCAAAGCACAATTCAACCCTACCGCAGTCGCTTGGCCCTGTCTGGTGCTGATCAAGAAAGCCTCGCCAGTCTGCCCAGACAAGGTACGTCCTGACAAATCCACAATTGTACCAGAAAGGAACACAGGAACCTCTGGAACTTCCTCCTCTTCAAAGATTGTTCTGATAGCGAAAAGGGCCGCTTTTGCATTGGCAGAATCGAAGACTGTTTCCACCAAGAGAATGTCGGCGCCTCCATCGAGAAGCGCTCGAGCTTGTTGGCCATAGGCAGAGACGAGCTCTTGAAAGGCTGAAGGGAATCAACTTTTTTTGTGCTTTGAGATTAGTGGTACTTACTGACGTTTCTAAATTCCGGCTTCTCTACGGATGGAGAGATTGACAGAGTTTTATTGGTCGGACCGATTGCTCCGCAAACGTATCTTCTGATCCCTAGAAGTAGATTGCACAGGAAGGACGTTCAAATACATTTTTAAAAGTTAATTAATTTGAGAATCTGTAACCTGAAAATAAAAATAACTGGAAAACTTGTAACGTAAAAGGTGAAAATATAAAAATATAATTGCTCACAAGCCCGACCGCTAAAAGAATTTGAAAACGGTTGCACAAAATAGACTTGTTTGAAGCCGTTTCAGTGTAATTAGGAAAACGGATTAAGAATTCGATCAGTTTCCTACGGTACTATTGCGCATGGCATCTGTTAATTAAAACATCATCTAATTTAATTCGAAAATTGACTGAGAATATTTAAAATCAAATACTAAAGACACTCAAAAATTCTGAATGACATATAAATTGTAATTTTCGATATTATCAACTTTTCAATTCGTCACGTATCATTTATTCCATATTCCACACGTATCAAATTTTTTGACCTTGTCTCAAAAATAAATTATACAGTCAACTAACAAAGGTCTCAAGTCCTATACTGGAGCTAATTAACGGTCTAAAAATGAAATTTTCCTAGAAATTTTGGCGAGTTGGCGAAAAAAAATTTGGGAGTGCTCTTCCTAGCCAACAGCCACCTGCCTGCCAAATTTCCGATTCTAACTCATCGGACACTTTTGGCAGTCCCAAATTCAAAGAAAGATTCAAAAAGATGCATATCAAATTTATTGATTTTAAATTTAAACCCAGATTTTTCGATTTTTCATAAAATAGTGTTTTCCAGAATTCCAGTCGCATTTATCTTGGCGTGTTGAGTTCAAAAAATGGTTTGAAACAATTAGAAAATAATAATTTGTTATGTTTAAAATTAGTAAAACACTATTGTCCCTAACGAATGTTTAAAATAAATGTATTCTTTTTAAATAAGACCTAAAAACCGACTTTGTAAAATTGGTCGTTACCACATTTTATTCACGTGACCACACTGTAATCAACGTGGGCGACCACGTGTATTCACACTATCTATTCGTAAAGGACAACTTTAACAAATTAGTCTAAAATGTGAACCAACCCGTTTCCTTAGCCACATCCTCACAAGCCTTCTTCGCCAACTCTGCCGACTTCCTGTTAATATCGTAGACCAAATGCTCGCATCCATAGTCAGCTTGAGCAATTGTAGTTCCACTAAAGGTGTTGGTCTCAATAAAGTCGGCTCCAGATTCCAAGTAGAGTCTGTGGATCTTGTACACAATATCAGGACGGGTTAACGACAACAGGTCGTTGTTTCCCTTGAGGGGCAGATGGTGATCAGCGAGAATATCCGCTCGAAAGTCGTTTTCCTCAAGATGCTCACGCTGGATCATTGTACCCATAGCGCCGTCAATAAACATGATCCTCTCAGAACATGTCTTCTTGATGCTTTCGAAGATTTCCTCACGGCGTACCATGATGAGCGACTAGCCTGAAATGATTCGAGTGAAAGTCCCAATACACTGCGGGGACGCTTCTGTCAAATGATGAATGAAATGGAGGAGAGGACAGAACAGGTTAGCGACAATGCGTTGGCATTGGTTGGCAGAGGAAGGAAAATAACACAAATCAACTTGTGATTTTATGTAAATTAGAGGTAGATGAGCATGGAGAGCACGATGAACAAAGAATTCAATCATATATTGATCAATAAAAACATGTGAAGCTTCAAAAGCTTCAGCCCGCTTCAATAGTCCGCAGGCATTAGTCCGAGAGTAATTAATAAAATACTCTCATGTGGTCCAGTGGTCGGGATTCGTCGCTTTCACCCACGTGCCCCGGGTTCGATTCCAGGCATCAATTTTTACTAATTTAAATTTTTTGTAGTAGTTAAAAATTTAATTTTCCATTAGGCTCACGCTTAATGTCAGTGTTTAGACAGTAACAAAAGCAAAAAAAAGCTGGACAACTCAAATTAAAAATATTTAAAAAAGAATGCCCATGGCAGGAATCGAACCTGCGTCGCCACGGCCACAACGTGGAAGTACTAACCACTATACTACATGGGCCGTCAGTCTGTCGCGCTCAGGGATAATACGAACCCCAACCGTCCAGTAAATAGATGCCCTGTACAGGATTTGGTTTCTTTGGAACAATGCGTACGAATTGAAAAAAACACAAAAATTATAATTTAAAAATTGAGAAAATTAATTTAAAAAGCAAAATTGCCCTTAAAAATAATTTTAAAAATTTAGACATTTAGACCAAAACACTTTCAGAATTTGTTCTTCCGTTTCAAACGCTACTCAATTAAAACGTGTTTGTGTTTTGTTATTTTAAAGCCAACAAACTGATTACGAAAATGACAACTACACGGAGATAGGGACAAAGAACGCTTCGCGCCGACGTCTGAATATAAGTAAACACAGAGCGAAGGTCGAACATTTAGACACATTTGTTGAAGTCAATTATCAAGATGTAAGGAGCAAACCTACACGCGTAAGAATGATGAAACATTAGAACAAGGACGTTCGAGAAACACTCGAATCGACAAGAAAGTGCATTCTTTCCAAAGAAGTCATGTGACGCCGTGATTGACCACATATGCCAAGCGCAAACGATGCGGGTCAAAGGGTATCTCTGATCGAGCGACAAGATGACCAAAGAGCGCATTACGACGCCGCCGATCACGTGAACAGACAGGAGGACGGCAGTTACAAGCGACGACTGAGTAGCGATCGGTGCTCAGTGCAGAACAGCGCCCGTGGGTGAAAGTGTTTTGCTGGAACTGTTCTGTCTCCCCCGCTCAATCGATGCGGACGAGGACAGACCGGATATAGAACGGGCTTCAAGCGTTACTGCTAGTATTCATAAAGATCACGACCAATTGCGACTACAAGTGGCACATATTGAAATGGAAAATTCCTCCGCGTTCTTTCTGATGGGGAGCAGGAGGGGAATCTCACATCGTGCGGGTGAAAGCGAAAAAGAACATAATCAAGTACACAGATGATTAAAGAGATGCACAACCTCAGCTAATGTGGATAACTTAGATGACTACAACAAAACGTCAAGTTCAAACTTTGAAAATAAAGTGAAATAAATTTCAAAAAGACCTAGAGGCAAACGAATTGAAATTACGTTAAACGTCACATCAAAATATATTTATAAATTAATTTAATTCTAACAAAATGTGAATTTAAAAAAGCGATGATGCAAGTAAAACAAAGACTGCAAACTCATCAAAATAGTGTTAAACGTTACAATCAAGCTGTCAAAAAATGAAATTAATAAAAATCCTTAATTTTTTATTTAATTTTGAAAAATTATTTACGTTGTGTCAACGCAACTCAACATTGTAGGCGCTGCCAACAAACTTAACTGTCGAAATGATTTGACCTTTATCGTTCAAAAAATACTAAGCGTAATAATTGTTTAAAAATTGGAAAAACCTTAAATTTAATGGAAGTGTACAATAGAAAAATTGATTTGAAAAACCTGTGAGTCCTCTCCCAAAAAATCTAAAAATTGGAAAAACCTTAAATTTAATGGAAGTGTACAATAGAAAATCGATTTGAGAAGCCTGTGAGCCGTGGGATCGGTTATTCACAAATTTACGAAGGAACACGAGCGAGTGGTGAAATCAAGCTTATCAAGCTTTTTTCTACAGAAAACAACAAAAATCAGGCGTGATTAAAGAATTGCCCGATTTGGCGGAAAAAACGCGGGAACAAGACGCCATTCCTTCAAAAAGCATGGACGAGTGACCGACCAATCACAGAACGACTAAATGATTCCTGCCAAACAGGTTCCCTCTCAATCAGACACATCGTTCCTGTGTGGTCCCGCAGAGGGTATTTTTGGGCCACCCTGTATGTGTTCTAACTAACGCAAATTATTAACAAAATTAAATTAACATTAACAAACTTATGGATTTAACCGTTTGGACTGACCTTTTTCGTTTAAACAATAAAAATTGACATAATTTTTAAAGCATCCTTTATTAAATAAAGGAGAACGATCCAGACGTGTCCGTCCGTCCGTTGTGTCACGAAATTTCTATACTCGAGTTGCCTGATTGAGCGAACGCGGGTTACGGTAGCGGCGCAATTTGCGTTTGCGTCGCCGCGGACCTGTCGGTTTTGCAACCGCGCCGGCGCCGGCGCCTAAATTGGTGCCGCAAACGCCAAATTGGCCACAGTTGCGGTGTTCTTGGGCTCAATCAAATATGCGCAAAATTTAGAACCGAATAATACA
Source organism: Steinernema carpocapsae (assembly GCA_000757645.3). Lineage (NCBI taxonomy): Eukaryota > Metazoa > Nematoda > Chromadorea > Rhabditida > Steinernematidae > Steinernema > Steinernema carpocapsae. Next base: position 1,543,703 of record CM016762.1, read on the forward strand.
TCATTTGCAGTATTTCGAAAAAATTTATGAAACTGCGAAATCGGTGCGTTGTGTTTTTGGAGGCGCGAAGCGCCGACTTAAAACATATTTTGAAACAGAAAACTCGGCGCACAGCCCCGTTAATATTTATAAAATATTGTAATGAACAATAATCAACATTTCACGGGTTTGATAGATTAAAAAACCATAAAGAGTCCCTCAAATTAATTACAGAGGATTCTTCTATTCAAAAAACGTTTGTATTATTTCTTCAACCTTCAGGCTTCAGGAAACACTACAGTGGTACTAAGAGCACACCAAAAGCGTCTCTCACGCTAGTTCTTTCAACGTATGTAAAATGAAAAAAGGTATGTTCAACATTGCAGACTGAGATAGGATTGTAATGAAAGAACTTGGGAACGACCCGTTAACGTAAAAATTTTTGCGCTCGTCGCCTGCCACCAGTTGTACCAGTGCTACCAGAGCGTCAGCCAGTTTACCTTAAAGAGCCAAACTAAATGATACCGCTCGAACCGCTCATTCGTTATAATTATAGTGCCAATTATTCCTTTGCGTGAAAAATTTAAAAGTTTGCATTAAAGAGGTTCGCAATTACAAATGAAAAGAATCCCGAAATTCAAAAATTCCAATATGTGTTAAACCATAAGGTGTTCCAAGTACTCCTCCTTAATCCAGTGTATTCGAAAAGAGAATTCACAAAGAACACTCTTAAGAGCAAAAATACTGATTGCATTTTATTGAAGAGACAGGCTTGTGCTTGTCCAATCGCTGAAAGGTACAACACTGCACTAACCATCCAAATTTAAATTTAAAAACCAGATTTCAAAATTTTCAAATACAAAAATTCGAAAATACGTTGACTAAAAATTAGTCGGCCGTACCTAAGAAAGCCGAACCGAGTGATTCCGCTAGAACCATTCGTCCGGTCCGTCATAATTATACAGTTGCCAGTCAATGTTAATCGTAATCCCAAAACTGACGGAATGCACAACAGCATTGATTTACGTTAATCATAAATAATGGGTAAACGTACGAACACGTCAAATAATTCAAAATCCAAATGGAAAAAATACACCTTTAATTAAAATTCAACGGAATGAGAGTTGAAATAAAAATAAAACAAATGAAAATTATGCTGCCCAATAAAAGCCCTGTCACAAGACCTGTTATCAAAAAGAAAAACAGCTATTAGGAAGCAAGGTGCAAGAACGCCACAACAGAAAAATTTAGAACGCATTTTAAAACCTAAAAAGTGAACTGCTTCAGGAAGCAAAAATAAATACGTTCAAATTAAATCAGGCATTTTTCAATACATTTCAAAGCTACCCCGAATTGTGGTTGTCGAAGCAAAAATAAAAATACGTTAGAACTAGACTTAACAACCGTCAATCCGTACCAGATTTGATTTCCAGAACAAAAATAAAAAACTATTTTGAACTCAAATTCATTAAGCCTGACAAGACTTGACAAGACTTGAAAAATAACCAGAAGCCGTATAACTTTAAAAACAACACACCAAGCTGTTGTAGACCAATACTGCTGCGCACACCGCACACTCAAAATAATCTTTAATAGAATGAAAAAATTGAAAGAAACGAATTGAAACCAGAGACCTAAATCACCATCCAAAAATTAAAAATACTTTAAAAAATACGTTTTTTCAATCTTCAAATCATTTTTGAACTCACCGAAGAGGTCCTAAAACCAAAAAAAAAACATTCAAAGGCTAAGTGTGGTAATTTTTTCAACAAAAATTAAATTGAAATTATATAAAACGTTTAATCAATGCTTAAATCATTTTAGAACTCACCGAAGAGGTCCTAAAACCAAAAAAAACGTTCAAAAGCTAAGTGTGGTAATTTTTTCAACAAAAATTAAAAAAAACATTTAAATCAAATCAAGGACTTTTCAGAGCATTTGATACTAGCCATAATTGTAATTGTAGCTAATCAGTCCTATCAATACTAAAGCAAAAAAAATATGTGAAAAAATTTGGCAATTTCTAAAAGCATTGTCTAAACCGAAATCTCGTTCGACAAAAAAATATGTTTCATTTAAATTATTAGGAAAAGATGCTGCTCGTAGCTCAAAAACTGGGCGAGGGAGACAAGAGAGCTGCAGGAGACACTGATGACTGGAGGAAGGAGAGTGTGGAAGAACGTCTCAAGCATACCTTAGGCAAAGGCATAGACGCGTTCGTGGTGGAAGACACAGAAGAGGCCCGATTGGACAGTGTGAGATGCCCACGACCTCTAAAATCCAATTATAACGGCCAAGAACCGTATCTCCGTAGATAAGGCGAATTAGGCCGAATGGTGGCACTATTGGAGCCTTCGTCAGAAAATGGATGCTTTTCGGCATTCCGGTGTCCGTATTTGATGAGGTTTTCACGGAGATGCTCCGAATCGGACGGGGAACTTATTGGGATTGTAATAGACAACCTCGAAATTTACGATTTCGGCGAAAAATTGCAAGGTCCGTGCGGTTTTTTTAAATTGAACCAAATAATCAAGATTCACAAATATTTAACTGTAGAATCTCGAAATTTACAAGGACGAACAAAAATTTCCAAACCTTGGTGACTTTTACTTCGATCCAAAACCGGCAAAAAAATTAGTTTGGATTTTTAAAGTAAACTAATAGTTGCACAACAATATAACCATGAAAGTAAAATTGACAATCCTCTATCCGTAAAAACTAACCAAATTTGATTTCCACAACAAAAATAAAAATTGAGAATGTTAAATCAGAGACCTGAATCTCCAAGCAAAAATTGGAAATACTTTTAAAAATACGTTTTATCAATCCTCAAATCATTTTAGAACTCATTGAAGAGGTTCCAGAAACAGAAACAAAGAAACTAATTCAAAAGCTAAGTGTGGTAGTTTTTTCAACAAAAATTAAATTGAAATTATATAAAAATAGAAGACATAGAATTATATAGAACGGAAGACATAGAAGAGGTCCGATTAGACACGGTAAGATACCCACAACCTCTAAAGACCAATTATAACGGCTAAGAACCGTATCTCCGTAGATAAAGCGAATTAGGCCGAATGGTGGCACTATTGAAACCTTCGTCAGAAAATGGAATGCTTTTCGGCATTTCGGTGTCCGCATTTGATGAGGTTTCTACGAAGATGCTCCGAATCGGACGGGGAACTTATTTGGATTGTAACAGACAACCTCGAAATTTACGATTTCGGCGAAGAATTGCAAGGTCCGTGCGGTTCCAAAACCGCAAAACCGACACTTCAATCCAAAACCGGCAAAAAAAATTAGTTTGGATTTTTGGAGCAAACTAATAGTCGCAACAATATAACCACATGAAAGTGAAATTGACAATCCTTTATCCGTAAAAGCTAACCAAATTTTAATTCCACAACAAAAATAAGAATTGAGAATGTTAAACCAGAGACCTGAATCTCCAAGCAAAAATTGAAAATACTTTCGTTTTATCAATCTTTAAATCCTTTTAGAACTCACCGAAGAGGTCCCGAAACCAAAAAAAAACATTCACCAAAAAAAAACATTCAAAAGCTATGTGTGGTAATTTTTTCAACAAAAATTTATAAAACGTTTAAATCAAAGAGTTTTCAGAGCTTTCAAAATCTAGTCATTGCAGCTAATTAGACCTATGGACAATTTCTAAAGCATTTAGTCTAAACCAAAATCTCGTTCCACAAACAAAAAATAAAAATGGCTTCAATTAAATTATTCAATTCCCAAAAAGCTAACCCGAGATCTGGTTTCCTAAGCACAAATCACGTGAAAAACTCAGCTGTTCAATTTAGCGTCAAGTCATCAAATTGTTTCCTTTTCAGAACACTAGAAACGGTCGCTCTGTCAGTTTTACCCCATTTTCATCCAATTTTAATGCACTCCGGAAATTATTAAAAACAACAATGATTGGCGTTCTCGGGTTAGATATATTGCAGGACCAAAAATAATTTCTAACAAACAACTGCTGACTTTTACTGCTTACAAATACCTAAAATTACAAGAATACACCTTTGCTCAGAAAACTCAAAATTCAATAAAGCAAATTGCACTAGAGAGATTTGCAAATACTCGGTAATTTGTGATTCCGCTCCACTCAAAAGTTTCGACAGGAAATTTTACGTAAAAAGATTTTTTTGAAACTTCGTTAAAATTGAAAAACGGTTAAAAACAGCCAAGAACCATCTCTTCGTAAATAAGGCAAATTAAGCCCAATGGTAGCACTATTGTAACTTCCGGCAGAAAATGGACTGCTTTCCGGCGTTCCGGTTTCCACATTTGTTGTGGTTTCCGCAGAAATGCTCCGAATCGGACGGGGAACTTATTTGGGTTGTAATAGACAACCTCGAAATTTACGATTTTGGCGAAAAATTGCAAGGTCCGTGCGGTTTCTTTAAATTGAACCAAATAATCAAGATTCACAAATATTTAACTGTAGAATCTCGAAATTTACAAGGAAGAACAAAAATTTCCAAACCGTGGTGACTTTTACTTCGATCCAAAACCGGCAAAAAAATTAGTTTAGATTTTTGGAGTAAACTAATAGTTGCAACAATATAACCACATGAAAGTAAAATTGACAACCCTCTATCCGTAAAAACTAACCATCCCACATGATTTCCACAACAAAAATAAAAATTGAGTTAAACCAGAGACCTGAATCTCCAAGCAAAAATTTAAAATACTTTTAAAAATACGGTTTATCGATCCTTAAATCATTTTAAAACTCATCGAAGAGGTCCCAGAAACAAAGAAAGTAATTATTCCTGCCAAACAGGTTCCCTCTCAATCAGACACATCGTTCCTGTGTGGTTCCGAGGAGGGTATTTTTTGGGCCACCCTGTATGTGTTCTAACTAACGCAAATTATTAACAAAATTAAACTAACATTAACAAATTTATGGATTTAACCGTTTGGATGACCTTTTTCGTTTAAACAATAAAAATTGACATAATTTTTAAAGCATCCTTTATTAAATAAAGGAGAACGATCCAGACGTGTCCGTCCGTCCGTGTGTCACGAAATTTCTAGACTCGAGTTGCCTGATTGGAAGACATAGAAGAGGTCCGATTAGACACGGTAAGATACCCACAACCTCTAAAGACCAATTATAACGGCCAAGAACCGTATCTCCGTAGATGAGGCGAATTAGGCCGAATAGTAGCACTATTCGAACCTTCGTCGGAAAATGGGATGCTTTTCGGCATTCCGGTGTCCGTATTTGATGAGGTTCCCACGGAGATGCTCCCGGGGAACTTATTTGGGTTGTAATAGACAACCTCGAAATTTACGATTTCGGCGAAAAATTGCAAGGTCCGTGCGGTTCCAAAACCGGCAAAAAAATAGTTAGATTTTTGGAGCAAACTAATAGTCGCAACAATATAACCATATGAAAGTGAAATTGACAATCCTTTATCCGTAAAAGCTAAAAAGCTAACCAAATTTGAATTCCACAACAAAAATAAGAATTGAGAATGTTAAACCAGAGACCTGAATCTCCAAGCAAAAATTGAAAATACTTTTTATCAATCCTCAAATCATTTTAGAACTCATCGAACCAGAAACAAAGCAAGTAATTCAAAAGCTAACAGTTGGTAGTTTTTTCAACAAAAATTAAATTGAAATTATATAAAACGTTTAATCAATGCTTAAATCATTTTAGAACTCACCGAAGAGGTCCTGAAACCAAAAAAAACATTCAAAAGCTATGTGTGGTAATTTTTTCAACAAAAATTAAAAAAACGTTCAAATCAAGGAGTTTTCAGAGCTTTCAAAAACCAGTCATAATTGTAATGTTGCTAATCAGTCCTATGGATACCGAAGCAAAAAAATCATGTGAAAAACTCAGCTGTTCAATTTAGCGTCAAGTCATAAAATTGTTTCCTTTCCAGAACACTAGAAACGGTCGATCTGTCAGTTTTACCCCCATTTTCATCCAATTTTAATGCACTCCAGAAATTATTAAAAACAACAATGATTGGCGTTCTCGGGTTAGATATATTGCAGGACCAAAAAATTATTTTTAATAAACAGCTGATACTTTTAATGCTCAAAGGTACCTAAAGTCACAAGAATTATTAAAAATCAACTTTGAAAAAATCACAAAAATTACAAGAAATTAATTTTAAATATTTTAAATCTTAAAACACGTGAAGAAATTTTGAAACTTTAGACAAGATTACAATGAGTTTGAGAACACACCAACGTCAGCCACCGTACCTATAAAAGCCGAACCGCGACGGTGCGACCGGTCGCGAGCGACAATTGGCAACTGTCGCATGTCGCGCGTCGCGCGAATTATACAAAGGCCTTAAGGCAAAGGAGGGCTGAAAGAGAGGTGAGAGAATGTAATGCGACCGCTCTTCGCCTCCTTTGAACCTAAACAGCCATCGCTCCCGGACATGTCTGAAAATGGCCGCAAACAACACAGACCGGTCCGCACATGTAAACCGCATCAGAATAAAATTAAAATTGTCTGAGCGACTCTACCACTGCTTCGCTTACAAGCCAAACGCGCCAGGACCTAAATTTTGTCTATAATCATGTGTTTTTGCTAATTACACAAATAAGGGTCACTTTAGGGATAGTTTCAAAGTCATTAAAACGGCTCGCGACCTTTAGTATGTCCTGGCCTTCCCAGCTGGGAAGTGATGGACTGTGGACTGTTTCGGTACAAGAGACACTGGGCAATCATGGAGGCAACCTTGCTGTCGCTCTTCTTGAGATAGTTTGATATCTATTTGCTCGAGGTTCCATTCATTTGCTTTGGCTGCATCGTTTCCTTGACAATGTCGTCCATCAACTTAAACAACTTCTGACAGTTGAATAAAGGGACACCTAAAGAATCATCCATACGTCGGGAACAATCTAGGGTCGCTTCCGATTCCGCAACCTATTCCCGTTCGTGTAAGTCTCTTGATTGTTAACCATTGTCGCGACTAGCGCGATCCTTACTTTGTATCGTGCTTTGGTCGTTTGTTGTGATCTTTTACGATCGCCGCGGCGAAGAGGCCGACGGCGAAATAAATACACTTCTCCCAAAGAGACCGAGTCGAAAGGTTATGCGTCGACTAAAAAACCAAAATCCGACAAAACCAAATTATTCGGATTGTCTCTGGTGCATCGACTATTTCAACCACCCTGGGTCCCCCAAAATCGTCCCGGCCTGCGGAAGCGTTCTCACGCACAGCGTTTCTACCGCAGATTGTTAGTCGGAACCCAGACCAAAACGAGACCATAGAGAAGCGTCTGAGACGGGTTCGGGCTTAAAAAGGGGTCTACCATGTATAACGTACTGCTGAACTCTCGATCTCGTAAACTTCATCGGTAAACTCTGACTTTGTTGGGTGTTTTGGGATAATTGCCGACGGTTACCTCTGTATTCGTCAGTTATTCGTTACCTCTGTATTCGAGCTCTGGGGTGAATCTGCTCCGCTTTGCGCAAATTGCGTAAGCCTTCGAAAATGCCAAAATTTTGATGGACGTTTTTTGGTGGAATTTCGGTCGGATTTTCGAAATTTGTGTGGCTTGGAGACGTCTGAAATTGGGATTTTCGGGAGTCATTTTAAGCTGAACTGGGTGTGAGAGGGCGCGTATGGTTTATTTTGCAAGTGACCGCGTTTGAGTCACAAAACGAGAAGCGAAGCTTCAATTTTTGAATGTTTCGCGTCACGATTTTTCGACGTCATTTTGTCGGCGAATCTGCTCCGTGGAAGGCGGTGACTGCGCAAATTGTGAAAATCGGCGAACATGCCAAAATTTTTGTGGACGTTTGGAAGCAGCTGTTAGAGAATATTTGATGGTTGTTGTGATTTCACAAAAACAACGCTTACAGGTCAGATGATTTGGGGAATTTTTGGCGTTTTTCGATATTCAAAGCGAAATCATGGGGCGAGTTTGGATATGCGCCAGCTTTTTTATGCGAATAACGCCAAAATTTCGAGAGGTTCTGTGAGTTTCAATCGCGGCCAGTTTTGAGGACGTTTCGATGGTTTTTCGGGACGTTTTTGAGCTGGAATTGGCCAAAAATGAAATGTTTTGGATATCAGTTTTGGATGTGGGTTCGGATGGCCCTATTTTTAGCTCTTCGTTGGCGGTTTTTGGGCGTTTTTAAAATCGCAATTAGGGACCGCTTAGGTGTTGGGAGGAGGTTAAACCATTTTTGATGTCCAAAATGCTGAAGTTTCGGTGATGTTAAGGGCGTTTTTGAAGCGCGTAGGATGGATTCGGCGTTCAGCTGGTTTTGAACATATTTTGGAGTTTTCTGGGTGTTTCTAAGCTGGAATTGATCGAAAATGGCGTGTTTTCGAGGTCAGTTGATGCGGTGCATTTTGAGCGCTTTTGAGGCGTCCACACGTGGCCACGGTGCGAAGCTTAGGCTTTGGAAGGAAACCAATTTTGATGCCCAAAATGTCGAAATTTTGTGGATTTTAGGCACGTTTTCAACCGCGTAGAATGGATTCGGTTTCAACTGGTTTTGAGCTACAACTCCATTTTCCAGTTGGACTTCGCAAAAGTGGGAATTCTTGAATTTTTTCTTGGATAATAATGTGAAACGTATTTAAATTTAATCACCAAAAAGTTCATTTCTGACAAGCCGAACATCTTTGCCGCGGAAATGACATTGAAAAAATGAAGGTTGGGGTGAAGCAATACAAAGCGATGAAGCAAAACGACAAAGAGATGGAAGAAGGTAGGGTTGATGTCACCGGAATTATGTCTGAGTGAGGTATTCTGTTTCAGTGAACGACGTCATCGAACATCCAAATGAAGCTCCCCGAGATGGCGACCAAGTCGAAGATCATGAAACAGCTGAAATGTGGTATCGAGAAAGGAAGCAGGTTAGAAATTTATGTCCTAAATTAAGATATGCATTTGTCGTGTTTCAGACGTGACCGGTCGTCTGACATGGATAGCGAACTTCGAGCCTTGAAGGAGGAGAACGATGCGGGCTTGGAAGAATTCAGTGGTATGACTTGAACGCGTGATTGAGTATGCTGTTTAAATTGAGTATACTATTGCCGTTTACAGGTGACCTCTTGGACTACATCGTGCTGAAGATTAATGGAACCAAGACCAGAAATGAAGTCAGAAATTGAACATTGAATTCCAAACTATGAGGCAGTGATTCCCCAGCACCGTCTTCCGTGTCTGACGACCGCTGTTCTAAGGAAACCGCCAGATGCGTAGGGCGATGCAAGCTGACTACGACAACGACATCCACAAGGAACTGGACTGCATTCTGAAATGCCGGACGACTACGAAGAGAAAATTCACCTTCGCTCTCGTTTGCCAGAACTCCAGCTCGACCTTCCGGACCTTTCCGATGCCGAGGCGACTTCTGATGAGAAGGAGACCGCTAAGGAAGACTCGAAGAGCTCCGAACCCGACCACAAAGGTTTGGGAAAGAGCGACCAGTCAGACGAATTTCAGGAAAACTGCGATGACGACGATGACTACGGCGTGCCCTTTAGGCTTTTCGAAATTCAGATGATTCCTGTAGTGTTCCCTTTCTTGCCGATTGAAAACGACGGGAGTTGCTACGAGCCGCCGCCGAGCATTATTGCTTCAACACAGTCGCTTGCCTGGGAGAATCTAATGGTACGGATGGTTTCAGGAGACCATTAAGATGTTATTGTTATCCTCTAGTTAAGCTTGTGTATCTTTTTAGCTCGAACAAATTGTGGAAACCTCATGCTCGACCGGAAGGTGTCCGACACAATGATGCAGCGGAGGGACTCGAGGATAAGGTGCATCTCGGCGTTGGTATAATGTGCTTAATTGGACCTTTTTTCAGAAGGTGACCACTCGAAAGCGGGAATTAGCAGTCGGATGATACCATTGATCTTTTGGAGTCTTCAAGGTGGTTTTCAGAAGGATTAAAGTGCAAAACCAGATTAAGTTTCAGCGGTACTCCAACTGCACATCCGAACAGCGACAGAATGGAGCTCGAAGAGAGCACCGAACGCAAAACCCACCACATAATCCCTTCGCCGATTCAGCAGCCTAGAGGTTTGGATCAGCCAGAACGTGATCCGAATATACCAGACCTGCGGACGGACGAGGCGCGATGACCAGCTTCCGCTACGCCATATGCGATTTGCACAGTTTTAACGCGACGCAACCCGGAAGGACGATCACTGAAAGGACGGACAAAAGGTTGCGGGCTTCCTTTGTCCTTTGTCCTTTGGCTTCCTTTGCACGACATCCGTTGCAAGCCATTCCCCAAACAGCAACCGCAAACTCGTGGTCACCGTGGTCACCGTGGCCCCATTTATGTCCTAAATTAAGATATGCATTTGTCGTGTTTCAGACGTGACTGGTCGTCTGACATGGATCGCGAACTTCGAGCCTTGAAGGAGGAAAACGATGCGGGCTTGGAAGAATTCAGTGGGAACGCGTAATTGAGTGTGCTATTTATGCGGTTTACAGGTGACTTTTTGGACTACATCGTGTTGAAGAATAATGGAACCGAGAAAAGAAGTCAGAAGTTGAACCTTGAATTCCAAACTATCAAGCAGTGATTTCCGAGTACCCTCTTCCGCGTCTCATGAACGCTAAGGAAACCGCCAAAATGCGTATGGCAATCCAAGCTGACTATCCGCAAGGAACTGGACGCCATTCTGGAATTGCCGGACGACTACGAAGAGAAAGTTTTACCTTCGTTCTTGTTCCAGAACTCCAGCTCGACCTTTCGGACCTTTCCGATGCCGAGGCGACTTCTGATGAGAAGGAGACCGCTAAAGAAGACTTGAAGAGCTCCGAACCCGACCACAAAGGTTTGGGAAAGAGCGACCAGTCAGACGAACTTCCGGAGAACCGCGTTGACACGAGGACGACGACGTGTCCTTTAGTCCCAAGGGTTTGAAACCTGCAGCTGCAGAGGCACCACCACAAAGTCTTGAATAGCCAGAATCGAATTCAAGTTTAGAGATTTCATGCGCTACCAGTTTCGCTCGACAGGCTACCTTGTTTTCCTAATTCCTTGACTAGGAGAGCACCGATTTGCTTGTTTGAAAGTTCATTGGAAGCGCAATGAGTGCACGGTATCGGTTTCGCTAACAAATAACGTCTGCCTCGCGCACTCCGGAAATGGGGCTCTTCTGTCTGGCCAGCGAGCAACGAGTCGGAGCTGTCTAACCAGGGATTTTCTTTGAAGCACCCTGTAGATCTACAAATTGGCCTGACGAACTTTCATTTAATGTCGTCTTGTCCAACTTCAAATCTCAATAACTCAATGGGTTTTTCACTAATCGTGCTCATCTTTGAATTTGCTGTGCGTATTGATCATTTAAATCTTTTGGCCTGATAAATTTCCCAGGTTTGCATTTTTGGCCGAGAAATTGGTCCAAATAGGCCAAAAACAGGCTAGAAAAAACAACAAAAGCTCTCGGCTTCAAATGACTTCAAATCTGTTTGAATTTTTGAAATTCGTGCACTCCTGGCCTCGAAAGCAGCTAAAATAAGACCGACCGACTTGATGGGACACTGTTTTGTGACAGTTTGTTTGCGGCTGACCGCACTGACAACGGTGAATTGAAAATTGCAGTAAAGCGATGCCCGACTCTTCAGAGACTCTGGCCTAATCGTTTTTCTTGTCATCCTCTTCTTCCTCAACCTCTTCACCAGGAGCGGTTTCTGCGACTTGAGGATTGTGGTACTCAGCGAGGACGACCGCTTCGGCGCCCTGCTTCTTGTCGAGACACTCAACGATCACCTCCATTATCCTGTGCAGTCGCCTCTCCAGCGCCTCGTAATGTTTGTAGGCCAGTATAGGAGAAGCGGGATCTTTGGAAAGTGATCTGGAAATGATGTTCAGTTTAAGGCCTGATGTGCGTCGACCCTACTCATGCAAGACTTCTGTGAGACTCCGTTTGCCACTGTAGAAATTTAATAATGTCTGGAAGGTGGACGAACGTATCACGCAACACTGTCTCAACGGAAGAAGGATGTCTTCGTCATCGAAATCAGTGCGACCAAATCTGGAAGAAGTAGGTTTTAATTCTAATTGAAAAGGTACACTTACGATCTTCCGTTGTCAATGTGAATGGCGTAGGACGGTTCAGGGCTGAAAACAGAAACAGTCTCGTAGTGATGCCTGTCTTGGTTACCTAAAACGGCCTTTAAAGCAACTTTGCCAAGCAGGTAGTAGTTTATGCAGATAGTTATTTGCAAGACGGTCCTCACCTATCAGATAATCCATGATGTGCAAGTCCACAAAGTCCAGCAAACGGCGTCCGTGGGCGTACTGCTTCCGCGTCTTCACCTTCCACGTACAGAACCTCATGTCCTGTTGCCAGATGGCCTGTTGTGTTTTTTTCGAGTACGTCCTAAAAAGGCAGACTCAACTAAACTCTCTTCTCGAAGAACTACCTCCTGTAGGGGGACTTATTGTGTTTCCTTGGGACTTTGGCGTCGTCTGGCAAGAAGGCCTGGACAGAACCCTCTTTGAGCTCTGGAGACCCGCAAATCGCGTGAGTGGTGTCGCAGTAGTAGTCGCATTTGCTGACGAAGCAGTGGTTCTTGGCTGAAAGTAATTGCTCACCGTTTTTCTCCTCGATTTTCCTCACCTGGCGAGACAAAAAACGTCTTTTGCAGTTTTTGATCGGCGTGGTTCTTGATCTCCGAAGTGAGGTTCACCACTCGACCAACTGTGGGCACGGCCCTTCGGTAGCCGAGGATTCTGAAACGACTTCAGGGTTGGTTCACACAAACCACACGAACTTGTCTAAGTGAAAAGTGGCGATTTCGGCGTGATGACGCTCGAAGTCGGTGAAGTAGAAGTGATTGGGGTCGGACTCGTAGTCGCGCCCAAACCTCATCGGCTTGAAAACAGCCTGTTTGTCGTTTTCAAAAGTCAGAAGCAGTTTGACCTAAAAAGACTGCAAAGTTGAGTGTATTCACCTTCTGCACCCACTTGAGTTCCGCCTTCCATGATTGCCGTATGCTTAATTGGCAACGTATTTAAATCTTTCAACAGCTCATCTATGATTGACTCGTCGTGGTAGAGGTCGCACGTCCCAATGCCAGCGTAGAATTTCTCCCAAGAGTCACGAACGGGAACCGTCAGCCTGCAACACACCTTTGAGGAACACTTCTCCAGGCTTTTCACGCACCCCTTTGAACGCTTCCAGAACTTGGCGAGGGTCTCGTTGTTGCGGCACTCGGTGACCGTCAACTCGCTGAATTTGATCGAATTCGAGTACCTCCGGATTCGATCGACGAGCTCGGGGTCTAAGAAACGTTTCACGTCTGAAATGGGCGATGGGTTATCGCGAGAGCAAGGAAACGTACGGAGTTCTGAATAACGAGGTAGAGAAGTTTGAAGGGACGGAGGCGCTTGAAGTTGAAAGCTGAGTTGTTCGTCCAGCCGTTTCACGGACCGAAGTCTCGAGTTTGACCCGGAGAACTTCGGAGATCTGTTGGGGACCGGCAGCCATCCTGTAAAACACTCGTTGTAATTCAACTTGTAACAAGCCGGCGTTTTCACAATGGCGATTAATAAGCGATTAATCTGACTAAAATCGGACAGAGCCAGAAAAAATAATGTGGTTGTTCGCCAATGTTGTCTTTTTAGAATACGCGAATTGTCCAGTATCAACAATAATTGCAAGCGCGCTTTATTAGTAACGACAAACAAAAAACACGAACAGAAAGCTTGATGAAATCAAACAAACCAATACGAAGAATTTAGGTAACGTGGTTACGGTGGCGAATTCAGACAAATCGCAACGGGACCACAGCGGCGCGTTCGATTTGTCTCTCGCCGTTGGCGATACAAAACCCATATTAATCTTAAAACAATTTGGGAAAACGAATCTAAACAACAAAACGGGTGCTCGTCTTGGCCAAAAAGTGAAAACCGCTCATCTCCTTCAAATAAAAGATTAATCTCACGAATCTGCGTTTGTGCCCATGCCAAATTACTCAAAGAGCCGCTATCAGTTTGCCCAAATAGGGCATTAGTCTCGACTGCAACTGGGAAATTACCTTCTTCGTGTTCCTTGAAGGAGTCGTGCTGGAAGCAGACAATAAATAAGAGCGTGGAGCTAAACGCGATCGAGATCAGTGCGAAAGTCCGCTTTGTGTTGAATCGCAATGTTCGCATTTTCACGGGAGGGAGAAGGAGCGAAGGCAAACAAGCTCTCAGCCAACCCCAACTGTGGCAATAATACCAGTAGAAGCGAGACTGGCGACGGGACTGGCTTATTCTTCCACAGAACAATATATTTCCATCAACATAGAAACTAGTTCTGGCAGCAACGCCAACGCTCGATAGGAGTGGCTCAAGTCAAAATAGCACATAGTGATCCTTTTGGCATTCCTCTCTCAGGTGGCCGGCTTAGCCTTGAGCCGTCGCTCTGATTCCCTTTTATTCCCATGATCTTCTAAGGCGTGTCCAGACGTCTTGGGCGAGACGTCCATGTGTCTTCTGGGCCTCTTCTTGACAGACTTCTGGTTGTCGTTCACATCCGCTTCCTCGGCTTTGATATCTCTCTCGCATACGTGTAAAACGGCTTCTCCTTCGGCTCGAGAATCTAAACGGAAACATATGAATCACATTTTGGAATGCGATGTTGTATACCAGCGACACCGGTTATCTTACCGTAATCTCAACTGAGCGACCATGAACCTTAACCGTGGAGGCTAAGTGACCTCTCCCAGGCCATTACAGCATACGCTGCTCGCTGATAAACGGTTAACGAACAACCGTCTCGCGGTTGTTCGTTAAAACAATATTTGAATTCCGGAATCAATCACGCACCAAATCGGCTCAAAATAAGCCGATAACTCTTGAGCGAGAACCTTCTCGCCCGTCCCATCACAAACGTGAACATTTTGCGTATTTGAGGAGGTAATCTGAAAAGGGAGCTCAATTAGGGTTAGATTTGATGACGGTGCCGAATGAAAAACGGAAAATTTAAGCGGCGGGTGAACTTCAAAAATGCATTTCTAACGTAGGAGGCATTGTCATGAGTCTACTTCAAGATAAGACCAGGAAAATGTCTAGAAACGAGCATCTAAAACATCTCGAAATATGCGACTCAGAATTTTCACGCAAAAGGTGACCACTTTCTTCGACTGACGAAATTCTTTTCGAAAATTAGTGGCCTTCGCCGCCCTGGTCGCGATAAACAGCTGCTTGAGTTTCGAGGCTATTTTTCTGCTTTTCTTTTCGAAATTCACCTAACTGATTTTCAAATTTCGTCGGCCGGTGAAAGTCGGCAATTTTCTCGATTCTCGAGATTCTTCGGCCGTCGTTTCGCTGTGCGTGGAAGCTGTGTATGTCCGAAGGTGGAGTGCTCAGGGTCCTTCAAGTCGCTTATTCTTGTCTATTACACGTTCCAATAATCTTGTGTTGCTTTCCCATGCCGGACTTGCAGGTTTCAGGGTTTGGTAGGCTCCGCGGTAGCAGTTTTGGTCGATGTTGAGCTATTAAAAATGCGCCGTCCATACGCAAAAATTCTTGGATTATAGGTCAGATTGTGAAGTGGCAGCTGTTCTTGATCTTAAGGAATTCGCGCTGAAACATGCGATCAACTTAAAATACTCATTTACAACACAAATACCTTCAGAATCAGGTGGACATTGAGTCAGAGGCGCTGATCCTCCTCCTCACGCTTCAAGGAAGTCCAATCCACAGAATTGACAGTTTTGGCCAGATCCGGACCGCGTAGATCAGGAATCCGACCGAGGAGCACATCATGAGGAAGACTGAGGAATAGGAAAGCCCTCCGAGACATAAATATTGTAAAAGGAGGACAGGAAAACACCTGGTGAAGGTTTTTTACGCTTCGCTAGGAGAACTCTCATATTCCCACGTTGGAAACACTCGAATTTCGGTTCGGAGACGTCTCGGAGAGGCGCTCCCGGTCATCTGTATATTCAGCCACGTAGCCGAGGCAAAGGAGTTCTGATAGAGGGGTGAGCAAGAGGAGGAAAAGAGACCAAAACGCACCAGAAACGCAGCAGTCAATAAATTCGCTCTTCGCTTCGTATTTCACTGCTGTCCTGAGTGAAACGGAGCTGAAGTGTGACGTTCTAAACGGGTAAAAAAGCGGAATTCTCACCGATCTACGCTGGGCAGTGCTAAGAGGATGGAGATGTACCCTGCGCCTCTGAAAACACACAAATAAAGGACATTTAGGGACAATTTTGGACTCAACTGAACGCCTCAAAGTCGGCGCAGGGGACGGTTCCACGGCGACCTTCAACTTGTCCTGAAACGTCCCTTTTCAGCGCTTCAAAACGTGCGCAGCTGATAACGAATATTGAAAGGCAGATGACAACGCCGGCCATTCCCAGGTTGTTGTCTTCCGTGAAGAAGCATCACTTGAGTCGTGAAAACATGTCGAAATGGCTTCGATTCGACGATAAAAACGGCACGAAAGTTCAATGTAGAATTGCAGCAAAATCGGTTCTCCTTGATGACTCGAAGATCCACCATGACTGAGAGCCGAAGGTGGGATGAAAATAGGGACAATGTGAGAAAAGGATCAAAGTGAGGCTTGTAGATCGTAGCAAAATGCGTCGATCTACGGTGCGCACAATCGAACGTAAATCTGGCCCAATTGAGACATCATCTTTTGTTCCCAGGATGCATGTTTGGTCATGCAAACATGTCAAAAGATCTCAATTCAACAACCAAAACGGCAACGTTCCCGTTTCGACAGGCCGAAAGATGCGATCAACTTTAAATGTCTTTTTGAAATCCACATACCAGCATGGTTAGGTTAAGCTTGAGTCAGAGGCGCTCGCCCTCCTACACACGCTCCTTACTTTACCTTCTTCATCGTAGATTTGCAGCTCAAATTTAATTTTAAAATTCTAAAGCTAAAGACCTGTTTTTACGAACGTACGGTCGTGGCACGATCGAAAAACTTAAAACACGTGTGTCGACATCAGTTGGCACCACGTTAGAACGTTCAACAGAGCTATGCTTTGTTCAGAAAGGCGTTAAGATGATATCTCTTGAAGTGCATTTATGTCAATGACAACTCAATCATCAGTGTTCTAATCATTCTTTCAATTCTAATCGTTCACATCTAAGATGGATCCCACACTTTTCCGCTTTAACCTGAAGTTCAACTTTACCGACCTCGCAAACAACAACGAGGTCTTCTCCGAGCGCCAAACCTCTAAAGGCCTCGACTAGATTTTTTGAGCACAGTTTGATCGCATGGGCTCAAGTCCATTTTGCGAACGGTGATGTAGCTGAACGGAAAGGAGCTCGAATGTGTGGAAGTCGGAAAATAGTTGAAAACAGAAATGAAAACAATTTTTGAGTAGCTTTCACTCAAAACGCGAAATGGTTTGTGAGTAAGAAGCTGGTCTGAAGAATAAAATTAGTGTATAAGCTAAGATGTTCAAGGATAACAGCGAAAAGATCGAAGTGGATCGTGACACGTTACAGAAATCGAGAGACGCTTCTTTACCGTAGGTACCTTTTGAGACGCCACTTCAGCCGATTCAGACAGCTCGGAAACGTTTTTTGAACCGTTGGCAGTTTTCAATCAAAAAGCGAAATGGTTTGTGAAACGTTGCAGAAGCTGTGAAACGTTTCTTGAATGATTCGATTTCAGGATTTGGAGGTTAAAGGTTTGATAAGCAACGAAATGTAAGCACCGAGAGTTCTCAGTCGCTATCGTCGGAGTCTCCGACGAGAATGAGTCGTCGTCCAAGCACGACGAAGGCGGGATTTGAACCGTCGCTACCGGGGATGAATCGTGGCGAGACCCAATGTTGACCACACGCCTTTGCGTGAATTGCGGTGTGGTTTTGTTGTTGTTGTTCTGGTGTTCTTTCGCGCAGTAGTTTCGAATTTTGTTTTTGTTACTCACATAAACCGTTGTTCCTTTTACTTGTTGTTCTGATATACCGCGTGGCCGTCGTGATCTCCCGATACGACGTTGGCGAGCACATCTATCGAAGCATCGTTTTTATGGTGCATCGTGCCAAATCAGAAGGCCTCCAGAGCGACGAAGCGAATTTCCGGATCAAGCAGCGACGAGAAGCTCGTCCGCGACCATTAAAGCAGCAAATTTCGGTGAATTGCACCGAAATTAGTAAATCCTGAGACTTAGAAGTGGAAGAATTGTGGGTCCGACGCCGCCACAAGAAGAAGTGACTCCAAGATCGGAGAATTTGCTCGCGTCAACGACAGGGATGGACGGCATCAGACGAGATTTGGTCGATGCGGAATCAACAGCGAAGGATGCCATCAAGGAGGCGCTTGTGCCCTTGAGTGATAGAACCACCATCCCCACAGACGCCGCAAAGAAGAGAGAATTCTTCAGCGATAAGTTGGCCGAACTCGGACCAGAAAACGTAGCGTACTTGGAGGAAGTGCGTGACGAATCCAGATCCAGCTGATCGAGTACACAACGCGTCTTCGTGATTTGTCAGACGCTGATAGGGACGCCGAAAACGACGCCCACCCAGAAGTTGCGGCAAGCGTCGAACGAACAAACAAGGAGCTGAAAAGTGTGATCAGCAAAGCGAAGTTGTTCGCGACAAAGATGGAGAATGGCTTCCGTCGAGCCCAAGAAGCTGTCGTGAATGCACAGGAAGCGGCAAATCGCCAATCAGACGATGATGAACACGTCAGCCGCAAATCTGTCGACGACAATTGTCGATTTCATGGACAAGTCGCCGGTTCCCATGTTTGATGGTGACGCCTTGAAATGGACAAACTGGATCACGCTGTACGACGAGACAGTCCACAACCAGATGATCTCAGACTTGGCGAAGTTCAACCAAGTTACTAAAGGTTCTCGAAAAGGACGCGTTGACAGCAGTCAAGCAGTTCGTGGTCAGTGGAGACAACTACGACAAAGCGTACAAACTGTTGAAAAACCGTTATGGTGACAAGACGAAGATTGAAATGGAGTTGTATCGCAAACTGAGGAGCATTGCTTCTCCAAACCAGTCGATCAACGATCAACGACGCTATGCAGATGAGATTGGCTCAATCTATTCGCAGATGAAAGCCATCAGGGCGAACACAGACAACATCATGGTAGCGCAAGAGGTCCTCCGAAGACTGCCAGACCGAACGCGAGACAAGATTGCGGATTCGATCGCTTTCGACGAAATCCACAACATCCAAGTGTTGTTGGACAACCTCAACCGCGTTCTGAACAGGATGGACGTCAGCAACTTCACTAGAGAGATGGCGTCTGGCATGATTAGCGTTGGGAACCAACGGCCGACGAACTATGGTCTACCAACCCAGAGAACGCAGAACAGTGGCAACTGCGTCTACTGCAAACAAGATGGACATAACTGCTGGAATTGCCCAAGCACTCCAAGTCCAGACAGCCGTGAAGCTGTATTGCGCCAAGAAAGGCGATGTTTCAATTGCCTTGAAGCAGGTCACATGGTCTCCGCGTGCAGGAAGAGTGGTTGTCGACATTGCGGCACAAAACACCACTCGTCGCTCGCTTGTCGTGGAGCAGCTAGTACCGCAAGACCCTTGAGTCGCTCGACGGGTCTACCGGCAAATGGAGCGAACCATCAGCCGCAGAAACCTTCTAACATCTCACCTGCAAGCGGAGCGAATCAACAGAGATCAGCGAGAGCTCTTTGCACCTCAGTGCATCCTTTGGAGACGAAGCCCGATACGCTCCCAAATGGTCGTATTTTTACGGCAACCGTCAAGATCTACAACAACGATTGGAAGCACTTCGAAGACGTAGGGGTCGTTTTGGACACAGGTGCTGAAATTTCCTTAGTCACGGAATCTGCCGTCAGGAAATATGGCTTGACAAAGGTGACCATTTCCATGCAACGATAAAGGGATTAGACAATACCGAGATTGCTCGAAAGAAGATTGGATTCTTCAACGTGCACCTGTTGGACACTCGGGGGAATCGTTTCACGATCCAAGCGTCATGCAGTGGAAAAACAATTGTGGAAGAAGCACCTCCAGCTGAACTTACGAGTAAGGACAAGAAGAAGCTGAAGCAGGAAGGAATAACCTTGAAGGAGCTGCAGTGTGGTACGAAGGCAAGACCAGAGATCCTAATAGGCTCCGACCTTCTTCCCTCGATGTTTATTGAAGGAAAAGTAGTGACCTTATCGAAAAACCGAGTGGTATTGCCCACGCGATTCGGCCCAGTCTTGTATGGAGGAGAAGCCATCAGCAAGGACAAGTTGAATGTCAATTGTCTCACTGCCGGAATTGACGTAGAAAGGCTCTGGACAATGGAGTCAGGCATTAACGAATTCCATGGACCCAGCTTCGAGGAAAAGAAGTATGTCAACAGCAAGGTTGTCGAGCAATTCGAGAGAGATATTAGACCCTCTGAAGAAGGATATGTTATCAAGCTCCCCTGGAAATCCGATGGGACCAAGGATGCATTGCCAAGCAACTTTGGAATCGCAATCAATCGCCTGCTATCGATCGTGAAAAGGTACAAGGACAACAACTGGGTAATGTCCAAGTATCAAGAAACGATCGAGGATCAGCGGAAGAAAGGCATCATTGAGGAAGTTGACCCCAATGATCCTCCTGTTGGAGGAATAGTTCACTATTTAAGCCACCACCCAGTCATCACCCCACAAAAGGAGACCACAAAGCTCCGTATTGTGTACGATGGATCGGCACATAAAGTAGGGAAGCCATCTTTGAACGATTCGCTTCATCAAGGGCCGACCATCCTGCCGAGCCTTATAGGCCAGCTTCTTCGGTTTCGATTCGGAAAAAACGCCATCATCGCGGACGTCGAAAAGGCATTCCTTCAGGTGGTAATTGACCAGTCGGACAGAGACGCCACACGATTCCTTTGGCTAAAGGATATTTCCAAACCGGCTACAATGGACAACATCACCGTGTGGAGATTCCGGAGAGTGCTGTTTGGGGTGAATGCGTCCCCATTCATTCTAGCACAAACGATTATTCATCATCTGAATCATTTGGTCGACGATGTTAACCTTAAGAACGAGATCAAACTCAATCTGTACGTGGACAACCTCACCGTGACAGCAGAAACCACGGAAGAAGGCATTGAAAAGTACCGGAAGACGAAATCCATATTCAACGATAAATCTTCGAGACTATTGCTCGAACGACCGTGACCTATTGGCATTGATCCCTGAAGGTGATAAAGCCAAGTCCACGCAACAGAAGGTCCTAGGAATAGCTGGGACACCGAGCACGACCATCTGTCGATCAAAAACGATTTTCAAGATGAAGGAAAGGTCACAAAACGATCGATTTTGAAGCAACATGCGAAGAACTTTGATCCGCTTGGCTTCTTGACACCACTTTCAGTCAAATCGAAGAGATTCATTCAGGGTCTATGGAAGAAAGACTACAGCTGGGACAAAGCGGTTAGCGAAGAAGACAGGAACGCCTGGATTCAGTTGACAGAAAGCATCGGCGGCTTCAAACGGGAGATTCCTAGGAACTGCAGAGGACCTTCAGGAAGCGCGAAGTTGGTGATTTTCTCCGACGCAAGCATAGTGGCACAGGCAGCTTGTGCGTATCTCCTGACAGAGGATAGCTGTCACTTGATTTTCGCCCGGTCCAAGGTCCACGACGTCATCAAGCAGCAGACCATCCCGAAGCTCGAGATGAACGCCGCACTGATTGGAGCGCGAATGAGCCTTACTATTGGAAATGAGCTGAATACGAAATGTGATATTGAGCGCGTAATATTGTTCAGCGACTCTGAGATTACACTCAGTTGGATACGATCTACGGAATCGCCATCCTCAGCGGGGACAATGGTGACAAATCGATGGAGAGAGATGCGGAAGATCGAGGAAGAATGGCGGAAGCGGAATGTGACGCTCGAAGCAGGCTACATCCGCAGCCACCTCAACCCGGCGGATTGTGCGTCGCGAGGGGTCGACAAGTCAGTCATGGAGGAAGATCTGTGGTGGAATGGCCCACCATTCCTGCTTCTGGACGAGAAAGAATGGCCCGGGGAGAGTAGAGTCCAGGCACTCCCTGGCGAAAAATCAGTAATCGTGGGATTAACCAAGATTAAGGAAGACGAACCGCTCGCCGGAGCGAAGCATAGACCGCTCATCAGCCAGGTTCGAATCAATGCCATTTGTATGAGATTCGTGTGGCACCTGACGTCCAAGGTGAACGAGAAACGTGCTTTTCAACACAAGCTCCAATGGATCAGAAAGGTTGGAGAAAAGACGAAAAGAGGCGCTGATTTACAGTTGTCCGCTGAAGAGCTCCAAGAGTCGATGAAAATGATCATCCGTCATCATCAAGGAACCTTCGGCGTAGGAGAAGATAAATCAAGAAGGAAACAACTCCAAATGAAGCTGGATGAGAACGGCATTTGGAGGTGTGCACGCCGTCTAGAGGAAAGCGACTTGAATCCAGAAGCTTCAAGACCAGTTTTTATTCATCCTCGGACAAATTGGCCCGGTCGATAGCAATGGATTGCCACGAGACACGTCAGCGTTTCAAGAAGCATCTCGCAGTTGAGCACACAATCTCTGAGGTCAGGAAGACATACTGGATTCCAGGACTGAGATCATTGATCCAGTCGGTGGCTAGGAAATGCTGGATATGTCGACGTTTCACGGCTTTGCCGTTCCGTTACCCAGCCGCTCATGCACTCCCGAGTCGCCGAGTGCGTCGATCCATGCCATTCCAACACATTGGAATTGATTATTTTGGACCGATCGATTACAAGACTGACTCGGGGACCAGAGGAAAGGGCTATGGATTCATCTTGACATGTGCGACAACACGCCTAGTGCACTTGGAACTAGTAACCAACTTGACCACGTCGTCCTTCATCATGGCATTCCAACGATTTATAGGACGTCGAGGAGTTCCTGAAACCGTCACCAGCGACAACGCCACGACCTTTAAGGCGGCGGAAAAGATTTTGTTCGATATGGCACAGAATCGCGTAAAGACGATGCGGAGATAGTGACGTTCATGGCCAACAACAGCATCACGTGGCATTACATCACCCCGCACTCCCCTGGAAAGGAGCATTTTACGAGCGCTTGATACAGAGTGTGAAACACTCGTTTTACAAAGCAGTAGGACGTCAAATCTTAAGCCGAGAAGTTAGAAACATTGTTGGTCGAGATCGAGGGTGTTTTGAATGGCAGACCCCTCAGTCATCAAGGTTCTGAAGTAGAAGAATCCGCAACCATCAGGCCGATCGATTTTATCCAGCGCGGCGTCTTAATCGACCTCAACCTGGATATGGACACCGAAGACGACGAATACCTTCCGCCCTTTGAGAGGAATAGCCTCAAAACCAGGATTCAGGCTATCTCCGCAATCAAATCGACGTGGAGAATCGTTGAAGTATTCTGGAAGTCTTGGTCCGAGAAGTATCTCTTAAATCTTAGAGAAAGCTATGTCCTCAAACAAGGTCGTACGACGAATAGAACACCGAAGGTCGGCGAACTCGTCTTCTTAATTGGAAGACCTGCCGGAATTCCTGGTTACTAGGAAGGATCGAATCCCTCATAGTGGGAAAGGACGAAAAAATCCGCTCAGTCACACTTCGGCTACCGAGTGGAAACGTAGTCAGTAGACCAGTAAGTAAGCTGGACCGTTAGAATGGAGCTTGGATGAACCAGAACCAAGAGCTCAAGCACCTTCGCCAGCAAACCCCGCCGAAGAAGTTAGTTTTGAGGGCGGGCAGGTCTCGACAGAAGTGCCTGAGATTTGGGGGGAAGGGTACTGTATAGGGGGAAATTTAATTGCTAACACCTGACCGATATGTTGATACTTCTGCACTACGACGAAACCCGTGATGACTCTGTCCACGAACCGGATCATCCTCCGCCAGATGGAATCGATGCTGGCCGTGGCCAACCCGTTGATCGGAGGAGTCAAGGACCATGAGCGAAGTTGGAATGCCGTGAAGGACAAGCCTACCACACCCCAGTCTGCGTTGCGTTTGGCCGCAGTGAAACATGATGTTCGCGGAAATCGCCCGTTGGGCGAGCTTCATCCGCGAGATGGAAAATTGGAGGGAGGTGATGTTAAACCTCCGTCACACTTCGGAGGAGCCAGTCCAGAACGTTCTGGACCGCGAGCTGTTCGATGTTGGCCGCCCAGATGGGATTACCGACGTCTATCGATGCGATTTTGGGCGTTATGGAGATGGAGAGGGCCGCGTTAGTCGTTCTCCGCGCTAACATCTCGGTCCATCTCACCGCAGTCGAAGAGAAGATGATGACCGCAGCCGACGGGAATGGCCCGTCGAGTAAGCTTCGGAAGCGTCACGATTTGGGGGAACCGGAGGCGAAGAGGCGGCGACGTTCGCCGGAATGCCACGGACCGAGAATTGACTCGGTTCCGAGATGTTTGCTCTGCCCGATGAACCACGAAGCTCAAGGTTGCACCACCTACAAGACGGTTCGAGCACGTTGGCGAAGACTTAGGGCCACGAACAAGTGCAAGTTCTGTCTGTACGTGCACGGGGCTCACGAATTGTGCGAGTCGGGCACGTGGAAGGACTGTGGAGGTTGTGGTGGTGATGACCATCACGAAGCCCTTTGCCGAACCCGCGAGAATCAAGAGAAGGCGGCGGGGAGTATCGTCGGAGTCTCCGACGAGAATGAGTCGTCGTAAGCACGACGAAGGCGGGATTTGAACCGTCGCTACCGGGGATGAACGTGGCGAGACCCAATGTTGACCACACGCTTTGCGTGAATTGCGGTGTGGTTTTGTTGTTGTTGTTCTGGTGTTCTTTCGCGCAGTAGTTTCGAATTTTGTTTTTGTTACTCACATAAACCGTTGTTCCTTTTACTTGTGTTCTGATATACCGCGTGGCCGTCGTGATCTCCCGATACGACGTTGGCGAGCACATCTATCGAAGCATCGTTTTTAGTCGCATTCCTTATACGCCATTCCTTCCTGACACGCGACATTTATAAGACAACACGATCTCACCAGAAAAGAGCAAGCAGCGACAAAACCGAAATCACAGCTGGCACATACGATTCGCTGGACTTGTCTTCGTCTTCGGCCGCCTTCGCTGACTTATCTTCACCGCCGCTTTTCTTCTCTTCTCGGCGACCTTCTTCCAAGTC
Source organism: Steinernema carpocapsae (assembly GCA_000757645.3). NCBI lineage: Eukaryota > Metazoa > Nematoda > Chromadorea > Rhabditida > Steinernematidae > Steinernema > Steinernema carpocapsae. Next base: position 1,568,738 of record CM016762.1, read on the forward strand.
GGGAAACTCTTCTTCCACGGTGTAGGCGGAGCAGAGGGGCTTCGCGGTGAAGTTGGGGTCCTCCTCTTGCACTGGAAGACCTTCGCAAAGTTCTTCATCTGGCGGGCGACGGCGTTGGTCCGGACTGCTTTTCTCGGATGAGAGCTTCTGTCATTCGGTAGGCTCCCTCGATGTTCGCACACGTGGACAGCGACATCCCCTGAAGAACCATTTCTCCTGGGCGAAGGTCTTCGAGCCGTCGGCGAAGAATTCTTCGACGGGCGGCGAGTCGAAGAGCGACCGCTGGCGTTCTTCGATTGATCGCTTGCCCTTTTTTCTCGCGTCCTCTTGTTGGAGGGCCTTCTTGAACACGGAGAAGACGACCCGGAAACTTTCGATGTCGCAATGTCCTTCCTCTGCCTTTATCTTGCCATTAGCACACTGAAATATCAATAGAAGTTCATAGAAATGTCAGCTCTCCACCTACCGTTTTCCCTTCATCCGTGCAGAATTGCGAACTCCCGAAGTAGTCCTCATAACATTTCAGTGCTTCCTGGAAATGCGTCTGGTTGGTGACCCCGAGAGTGTCCTCTTCTTTGTCTTGGAACAGCCCAAGGCCGTGGAACATTTCATGCCCGATTGTCCAAGCGATGAAGCCATACTTGAAGCCAACCGGGTAGTCTTGTTGCAGTGGGAACATATTTCCAGGGAAAACGTACTGAAAGCAGAGAGTCAGTAAAGGGAAGAGTGCTCTAAACTTACAAACAGCCCATTGTGAATAGAATACAAGGCGTTCTGGTCGAGAATCGGAGGTTCAAAAGGAATCTCCAATCCGGGAATCACCATCGGTTCTCCCGTGACGAGCCTTTGATGGTGGAAAGTGGAAATCCGCTGGATGATGAGGTTGAGGTTGCAGGTGTACGGCGAGATGTCCGTCAGGACGTGTTTCACATACTGCGCGTGCAGGTCTTGAAGGAATGTCAAATTGCGATATTCCTCGGTGAAGCCCATGATCATCTTCAGGCTCTCCAGCAATTCCTTCGCCTTCAACTTCTGTGCAGCGGTGTAATAACGGGACGACTAAAACAGTCAATGCGAATTATGCCTCAGCAGCCGTGACCACAACTCGCCTGGACATGGTCGTTGATGGCTTCCCTCACATCCGTCATAATGCCTTCCAATTTCTTCGCATTCTCCACTCCGGTTTCGTTCGGATGCGATCTTCGTCCACAGAAGATTGAAGTACGTAGCAAATATCGGAGTCCTGGAGATGTTGAGGAATACATCGCTGCGAATTTCTTTGCAACTCTGAAATTCAAGGTTAATGACTTCAAAGTGGCTTCAAATGCACCTCCGAGTCGCAGTCCAGCTGGCTTTTCTTTGACTTCGCCTTCAAATCGTTCCAGTCGACTTCTTTGTAATTGCGTTCACTGTTCGAAACGTTCCTGGTTCATCTAGTGCGCCGAAAAGTCGATGCTTCCCAAGTAAAGTTCGAAATGTCCTTGTCGCTTACGTTAAGCGCGTTCAAGTACCCGTGGATGAAGCCTTTCACAAAACCGTTCCCGAGAGACGTGCAATTCTGCGTAGATTCCTCGTCTACCGTAAATTCCCACAATTCAAGCGATAATTCCAGCAAAACTGACATTCCCCGCCACGCTCATGAAGCTCACAGTGCTGCTCTTTTGCATCTGTGACGCAATCCACTGCAATATCGCATTTAAGGCAGCCGCCCATCGCACGAAGTCGTCCCAGATGCTTTCCCAATTCTACGTCACTTTCGGGGGCTTCTCCATGGTCGGGAAGTCCACATTTATCTATCTTTTCAAACTCCTAAAACCGGTAAATTAACGCCAGAAATGAGTAGGAGCGTACCTTAAACAAGGCTTTGACCACGGGGTCATCCAAAGCTCCCAGTTCTCCCAAATCTCCGGCCTCCGCGGCGTCCGGCTTCGTCGAATTGGCGAAGAATTGGATTCGAGTGATTGCAGGTGTGGCCGAAAAGGTCTTGACTGGGCGAAATCGACGATTCGAAAGCTTCTTCGAGGTCGCTGGCGGTCGGGAACTTCGTTTTCGCGGAGACCTGTAAAAGAGTGAAATTAGACGAAAAGGAAGATGTGTAGTCTACTGAAAGGAGGCTTGCGAGAAGCGTGAGGAGCAGACGCGCGGACATCCGAAACAACCGTGCGCGAGAGAACGGAGGCGGAATGAGAGTTCACGATTCAGCGGTGGCTGTCTAGGAGCGGTCCACGACATTACGCCGCCGGACAATTCGCCGCCGGACAATTCGCCGCGAGGACATTTCACCGCCGCCGTTTCGCCGCGAAGTCGTTTCGCCGCGAGGACATTTCGCCGCGAGGACATTCGCCGCGAGGACATTTCGCCGCGAGGACATTTCGCCGCGAGGACATTTCGCCACGAGGAATTTACACGATAAACGTTTCGCTGCCCTCCAAGAAGAAGCGTTTTCACAATGTCGATTAATAAGCGATTAATCTGACTAAAATCGGACAGAGCCAGAAAAAATAATGTGGTTGTTCGCCAATGTTGTCTTCTCTTTTAGAATACGCGAATTGTCCAGTATCACAATAATTGCAAGCGCGCTTTATTAGTAACGAAAAACAAAAAACACGAACAGAAAGCTTGATGAAATCAAACAAACCAATACGAAGAATTTAGGCTAACGTGGTTACGGTGGCGAATTCAGACAAATCGCAACGGGACCCAGCGGCGCGTTCGATTTGTCTCTCGCCGTTGGCGATACAAAACCCATATTAATCTTAAAATCAATTTGGGCAAAACGAATCTAAACAACAAAACGGGTGCTCGATTCTTGGCCAAAAAGTGAAAACCGCTCATCTCCTTCAAATAAAAGATTAATCTCACGAATCTGCGTTTGTGCCCATCAAAATTACTCAAAGAGCCGCTATCTGTTTGCCCAAATAGAGCATTAGTCTCGACTGCAACTGGGAAATTACCTTCTTCGTGTTCCTTGAAGGAGTCGTGCTGGAAGCAGACAATAAATAAGAGCGTGGAGCTAAACGCAATCGAGATCAGTGCTTTTGGCAATCCTCTCTCAGGTGGCCGGCTTAGCCCTGAGCCGTCGCTCTGATTCCCTTTTATTCCCATGATCTTCTAAGGCGTGTCCAGACGTCTTGGGCGAGACGTCCATGGTGTCTTCTGGGCCTCTTCTTGACAGACTTCTGGTTGTCGTTCACATCCGCTTCCTCGGCTTTGATATCTCTCTCGCATACGTGTAAAACGGCTTCTCCTTCGGCTCGAGAATCTAAACGAAACATATGAATCACATTTTGGAATGCGATGTTGTATACCAGCGACACCGGTTATCTTACCGTAATCTCAACTGAGATCCTGGAACATGAGCGACCATGAACCTTAACCGTGGAGGCTAAGTGACCTCTCCCAGGCCATTACAGCAGCTGAGTTGTTCGTCCAGCCAAACAAGGCTTTGACCACGGGGTCATCCAAAGCTCCCAGTTCTCCCAAATCTCCGGCCAATCCGCGGCGTCCGGCTTGTCGAATTGGCGAAGAATTGGATTCGAGTGATTGCAGGTGTGGCCGAAAAGGTCTTGACAGGGCGAGGTCGCTGGCAGTCGGGAACTTCGTTTTCGCGGAGACCTGTAAAAGAGTGAAATTAGACGAAAAGGAAGATGTGTAGTCTACTGAAAGGAGGCTTGCGAGAAGCGTGAGGAGCAGACGCGCGGACATCCGAAACAACCGTGCGCGAGAGAACGGAGGCGGAATGAGAGTTCACGATTCAGCGGTGGCTGTCTAGGAGCGGTCCACGACATTACGCCGCCGGACAATTCGCCGCCGGACAATTCGCCGCGAGGACATTTCACCGCCGCCGTTTCGCCGCGAAGTCGTTTTCGCCGCGAGGACATTTCGCCGCGAGGACATTTCGCCGCGAGGACATTTCGCCACGAGGAATTTACACGATAAACGTTTCGCTGCCCTCCAAGAAGAAGCGTTTTCACAATGTCGATTAATAAGCGATTAATCTGACTAAAATCGGACAGAGCCAGAAAAAATAATGTGGTTGTTCGCCAATGTTGTCTTCTCTTTTAGAATACGCGAATTGTCCAGTATCACAATAATTGCAAGCGCGCTTTATTAGTAACGAAAAACAAAAAACACGAACAGAAAGCTTGATGAAATCAAACAAACCAATACGAAGAATTTAGGCTAACGTGGTTACGGTGGCGAATTCAGACAAATCGCAACGGGACCCAGCGGCGCGTTCGATTGTCTCTCGCCGTTGGCGATACAAAACCCATATTAATCTTAAAATCAATTTGGGCAAAACGAATCTAAACAACAAAACGGGTGCTCGATTCTTGGCCAAAAAGTGAAAACCGCTCATCTCCTTCAAATAAAAGATTAATCTCACGAATCTGCGTTTGTGCCCATGCAAAATTACTCAAAGAGCCGCTATCTGTTTGCCCAAATAGAGCATTAGTCTCGACTGCAACTGGGAAATTACCTTCTTCGTGTTCCTTGAAGGAGTCGTGCTGGAAGCAGACAATAAATAAGAGCGCGGAGCTAAACGCAATCGAGATCAGTGCTTTTGGCAATCCTCTCTCAGGTGGCCGGCTTAGCCCTGAGCCGTCGCTCTGATTCCCTTTTATTCCATGATCTTCTAAGGCGTGTCCAGACGTCTTGGGCGAGACGTCCATGGTGTCTTCTGGGCCTCTTCTTGACAGACTTCTGGTTGTCGTTCACATCCGCTTCCTCGGCTTTGATATCTCTCTCGCATACGTGTAAAACGGCTTCTCCTTCGGTCGAGAATCTAAACGGAAACATATGAATCACATTTTGGAATGCGATGTTGTATACCAGCGACACCGGTTATCTTACCGTAATCTCAACTGAGATCCTGGAACATGAGCGACCATGAACCTTAACCGTGGAGGCTAAGTGACCTCTCCCAGGCCATTACAGCAGCTGAGTTGTTCGTCCGCCAGCAAACAAGGCTTTGACCACGGGGTCATCCAAAGCTCCCAGTTCTCCCAAATCTCCGGCCAATCCGCGGCGTCCGGCTTCGTCGAATTGGCGAAGAATTGGATTCGAGTGATTGCAGGTGTGGCCGAAAAGGTCTTGACAGGGCGAGGTCGCTGGCAGTCGGGAACTTCGTTTTCGCGGAGACCTGTAAAAGAGTGAAATTAGACGAAAAGGAAGATGTGTAGTCTACTGAAAGGAGGCTTGCGAGAAGCGTGAGGAGCAGACGCGCGACATCCGAAACAACCGTGCGCGAGAGAACGGAGGCGGAATGAGAGTTCACGATTCAGCGGTGGCTGTCTAGGAGCGGTCCACGACATTACGCCGCCGGACAATTCGCCGCCGGACAATTCGCCGCCGGACAATTCGCCGCCGGACAATTCGCCGCCGCCGTTTCGCCGCGACGCCGTTTCGCCGCGAAGTCGTTTGCCGCGACATTTCGCCGCGAGGAATTTACACAGATAAACGTTTCGCTGCCCTCCAAGAAGAAAATTCGAACTTTTTTGTGCAGCCTACTCACCTCGCTGCCCGGAGAACTGTCGCTACCAGCTACACACCCCGCTTCCGAGCGCCTTCGGCGCAAAAATCATAATAAAAATGTCCAAGCCTAAGATGCTCCAGGAGGCCAGCCCCAGCCTACTATCCCCGCTGTTTGAGAGAGGCCGCCTTGGGCCTACACACTCCGCTTCCAGGTGCTTTCGGCGCGGAAACCAAAGCGTGTGGTGATATTGCAAAACCGACCGAACAAACGCGAGAGCGCTCCCCAAAATGGGTCGCTCCAGGCTTGTAGGAGACAGCGACCGTCGGTGCGAAATGTCCTCGCGGCGAAATGTCCGGCGGCGAAACGGCGGCGGCGAAATGTCCGGCGGCGAAATGTCCTGTTCCGGTCTAGAAGACCTGTCGTTGAACGTTTGATATTAACATGTTTACAGAGTGTCCCAAAAAAAAAATCTGACCAGACAGCTCCGGCTCGCCGTTCACTGGCCAAACGAAGCGGAGTCATTTCAAGCTCTCGTCGCAAACGACCGGTCGGTTTCGCTAACCAATAACGCGAAACCGACCGGTCGTTTCGCGATTTCCAGAAATGCCTCTATTCCTCTGTCTGGTCTATGTTTTTTTTTGAAATTTGAAAATTCGCCTCCCGCTCGTCATTTGTTGTCGAAAGCCAGCACTGGAGCGGTCTGTCGGGTGCGATAAATCATCTCCCCCTTCAGCTCCAATGCCGAGCGATCGTGCAAACTCCTTCGGTGTTCTTCTGAATGCTCCACTGAAATTACAGGATTCATCAAGTCCGTGGAGGGCGACTGGACCAGTGACACTTCCACCACTGTTATCGTCGATCGACGTCCATGAAGGCAAGTCAGCGGAAGACGAAGACAAGTCCATCCAAACGTGTGTGCCAGCTGTGATTTCGGTTTTGTCTCTTCTCCCCCTTTTTGGATAGATTAATTGTGTTTCTGTAATTAAATGCAATGTCAATTGAAGAATTTTATGCTCATGGAACTCATATTACAGTCTTCAATGCAGCCAGAAAACTTGGAATCTGCAAAACCGCATTTAACACCTCTTTTCCGAATGCTTCACTCACTTTCACACGCGAGTCCATAAGAGGAGGAACTCGGTCTCTGAAGCCTAACAATCTAACAGTGCGATTTTATACATTCTCAGTAGGATTCATTCAATTTCTTAAATGTCTACCTGTCCATGTAGACACATCCTCAGATTTAAATTCTTGAATTTCCTCTCCCAAAAGCGGTCGGTCTTCCGTCCACCCAATCTACCGTAACCTCACCTCTCTTCTCTCATGTCCATCCTTCGCCCTCGTCGTCCTCGCTTCTCTTGCGTCTTCCACCATCTCGTGAGTCCTTCTTCCCTATCCTCCCATCGATTCTCCTTTCAGAGATTCTTGTGTCCGGGTTCTCCCCTCCGGTGAGGAACTTCCGCTCGACTCAATCTTCATCGACTCCATTTTCGCCGCGAGTTTCTTCTTCGAGGACGGAAAATGCGGCGGAGGATTACTGTAGGTTTGAAGAGGGTCGAAATACACTTGTGGGTCATTTCGAGAGCTTTTCTGTGACCTATTTCGCGAGTGAATTCCTGCCCTCTAGTCATCCCTTTTCAGGTGCGTCGAATCCAATAACATCAGCTTCACTGCGCGCCCAATCAACGGATCGATTCTCCTGGACGCGACGACTTCTGAGCTCAGAATCGGGGTCAGTTTTGCAGCTGATTTTGAACCATTTTGGTCGCGAATTTTGACCCAATTGACGCCTGATTTTTCACATTCCAGAACGGTTCATCCCTCAAAACCAGCAAGAAAAAAAGCACGCGGAATTTCTTCTCGAACGGCGTCGAATCCCGCGTCGAAGGCTTCTTCGTCAAGATTGCCTGGAACAGCACGTGCAAATGCGTTTTGCACGTCTTTGGGGTCAGTTCTCAAGCAGCTTTTCTCCCCTGATTCCGGCTAGTTCAGGATGATCACAGGCGAACGTCGACCCCCCTCCGCCGGTCAAAACTTCGAGGATTTTTTCGACCGCAGCTTCCACCACGAATTCCCCGACGGAATTCACTTCGAGGGCTCCACCGTCGACTCGTTCTGCTGCTTCCCTCCTCCTCGAATCCACGCCAGGTACGTCAGAAAAGCCCGATTCCAGTTCTCCGCTGCCTCAACTCGAAAGTGCCAGCCACGAAGGATCCCCAAAAAGCGGAGATCCCCTCCACCCGGACACTCTCCTTGGCTCTCTGTTTCGTTTTCGGGATCATGTGAGTCACAACAGCACCCCAAAAGCCAATCCACCCCGACTTCAGCTTTCTGGGCACGACTTCCTGCTCGGTCGTCTTCTGCTGCCTTTACTTCCGCCTCCGCGGAGCCGACGACCACTTCGAAAACGACGGCGGCGGGGAGAGCAGGGCTCTCGTAGGTGGAATTGCCCTAATCAGGTCTTACAATCTGCATATAGACCGAAATCCTGAGCTTCCGGAAGATCTCCTCGCACACGACATCCTAAAAGTCCCGCGAACCCGAGTCCGTCGACCGTTTCCGCCAAAATGGGACGCGCTTTGGAGTCCGAACTCGGACCCTTCACCGAGTAAACGTGTCCTTCTTGTGAATTCGAGGTCCTAAACATGGTAACTAATATAATTTATTGCATTTTCGTAAATTTAATGCGCTATAAGAACATCCAAGTTCTCGTCTATTCGTTGAAACTGTCACGCAATTTCTTCACGGTCGGTACTAAACGAGGATAGATCAGAATAGACCCAAAATGAAGGTAAACTTACATCCGTTCTCATCGTATACGTATTCGACGCGTTGTCCGAGGCTTCTGCTAAGGGTTGGAACTCGGTTCCTCGAGCTTCGGCGAAGGAGCTTTGCCCCGTCGACTTGGGTTCCTTGGGATGTATCACCTTCGGAAGCGGGACCTCGGGAGGCTCGACCGAGTTACGCGACCGCGACCAGCAAGACCTTCGCTTCGTTTCTACAAGCGACAATCCTTAGGTTTGAGCTTAGAACATATCCTTGCTTACCATTGGGCTTCTTTGACTGTCTCAGCTCAGGAAACAGGATATCGCAAGGCCCGACCACGGGACGCGCCTTGGGCGGCTTCGTCTTGGGCGCCTGCCGCTTGCGTAGCGGCGATGCGGCGATCCTGTCGTAAATCTTCCCATCGCAGGATCGACCGCCATGCTCTTCCTCTTTGCAGGTTTCTTCTTTGGTTTCTCGGCTGCTTCTGGCGCCTTCAAGGCTTTGGGTTCTTTCTTGGCTGCTTCTGGTTCCTTCGCGACTTCTGGTTTCTCCACAAGTTCAGGCTCCTCAGCGACTGCAGGCACCTTCGGCGTCCTTCGCTCTTCCGCCTTCTTCTTCTTCCGTCGATTCCAGCCCGACTTCAGCTTGCTCACGTCCATCTTCGTTGTCTTCAGCGACACAGCCAGGGCCGAGGTGAGCAGCGATTCATCCAGGTAACAGACCTCGCGGAAGGAGTTAAACTTGGCCACTTCCACCTCCGCTTGTCGGGGCTCCTTGGGCTCGGACTCCAGGGGTCTCGGCTTCATAGGTTCCTTCTTCGATGAGCTAATGGAGATCTCCTCGACTGGCTCACGCTCAACAGTAGAAACAGCTGGAGCGGCCTTTTCTTTGATGAGTGGAGCTGGATCTTCGGTCGGCTTGGAATCCGCCTTTTTGGGTTCGGGCTTCGTCACGGCCTCATCGAACGATGAGATCGGGGTCATGTCAGGTTCCTCGCATACCTTTCTGTCAAGCTCGATTTTGCGAGCCTTGGGAGCGCGGATCGTGGAATCGCTGCTCACGTCCCCGAGGATTCCAGAAGAGTCTGTGTCGAGAAGCGAGAACGCAATCGATTCCCCACAGAAATTGTCGACCTCGGAAACTCTGCGCGCTCGCGGCCTGGCGTCTTGAACGACACGATCGTTCTTAGCTTTCCGAAAGGATGATCGACTGGCTGGAAGCATCGCGCTATGAGGAATACAGTATTTAAAAATGGGGATACCTTCGGAAGCTGTGGCTGCTCCTCCTCGATCTTCGGTGTCATATCCAGCCGCTCCTCGGCCACTTGCCCCGAAGCGATCTGCTTCGCTCCTCTGGAAACGCTTTCGATCGAGGCGAAGGAGACGTCCGAGAGGGAGAGCGCTCCGTAGACGATGGGACCCGTCGGCGTCTTGGGCTCAGGCTTCTGCGCCGCTCGGAGAGGCTCCGACATCGATTCCTCCATGATCGTGATATCGTCGATGACCGTAGCGTTCAGAATCGAGGGTTCCTCCTCCACGGGGTCGACGTCCATCGGGATCGGCGCCTCGTCGTACCTGAACAGTTTCGGAGGATGTGGCTGCTCCTCCTCGACCTTCGGCGTTACATCCAACGTCTCCTCGATCGTTTGCTCGGACGCAATCTGCTTTGCTCCCCTGAAAACACTGGCGGTCGAGGCTAAGGAGACGTCTGAGATGGAGAGCGCTCCGTAGGCGACTGGACGTGCCGGCGTCTTGGGCTCCGGGTTTTGCGACTTTCGGAAGGGCTCTCCAACTTCCTTCTCGACGTAGTCAACTTCCATCAGGATCGTAGCATCGCCTTCGTTCTAGAACAGCTTTCGCTATAAAAAACGGAATTTAAGAATGGATCATACCTTCGGAAGCTGTAGATGTCCCTCCTCGATCTTCGGCGTGACATCCAGGCGCTCCTCAGCCGCTTGCTTGGGAGCTTCGTCTTCGAATATCTTTCGAAGCGATAAAGCAGCCGGCGTCAAATCCAGCGAGGCTATCGGGATCGTAGCCTCATCGTCCTTGAATAGCTTCCTTGGCGGCGTCCCCCACGGAGCGACGATGCTCGTTGCGATTTCGCTAGGCGGCTTGGAGGCGTTTCGCAGATCTCCGATAAGCGCTTTATTGGGATGTGTGGCGTGGAGGCGACGAACGGCTGCGATCCGAACTGCTCGTACGTGATCGTTTCCTCGGCTTCCAGGCCCGTTCGTCGTCTTTGCCAGAACGACGGTTTCTTCTTCGTCGTGGGAAGCGGGCTTCGGATCGGCCAGCGCGTCCAGGAAGACCGTGTCGTCCAGGCCGGTTCGAGAGACTCGGACGGGTTCTTCGCGCACGGATTCGACAATGGGAGGTGGCTGGATCGGTTGGACTAGAATAAGAATCGTTAAATTGGAATCGTGAAAAGCTTCAAACTCACTTCGGCACAGCTCCAGCAGCGACTTTGAAAAGTCGAATACGAATGGCGGTTCTTCGTGCAGCCCTGGGATGAAGTCGCTTCTTCTCAGGTTTCTTCGCGAAGATCCTTCTGCAACAGATGACGATAGCATCCTGGAATCAAACGATCAAATGAGAGACGATCTTGAAAATTCGCGCACGCAAACATTCGCTTTAACGTTTAAAATCGCGATTCAGTCATTTCGGAAAATGCACAAGGCAGCGCCGCAAATTCAAAAACAGCTGCGAATCATAAGAGCAGCGCACATCCGCACTGTTGTGTCCAAGGGGGTGGAGCGACACACGGGAAGCGCTTGCAGGGAGAGACCTCAAACTTGGGTAATTAAACCTTTATCTAGTAAACAATACACGTAATAGCGCGGCAAAGGGTACCTACATACAGAGCGAGAACGTGGAGAAACAACGGTGAGCGTACGGGGGAAAAAAACAATAGCAATCGCAAACACGACGCAGGAGTGTTTAGGCTACCGTCGCCAGGCCGGGCGTGGCGGGAGCCAGCACCGCTCTCAAAAGCATTGCTTTTGCGATCGTCGTCGTGTGCGCGACGAGCAGCACACAACACGCACTTTTCGTGCCAAAATTTGCGCCAACGAGAGCGATCGCTTTGGTCGGCGGCGCTGCTGAGCCAGGGTGCGAGTGGAAGAGGAGGAAATCAGAAAATCGGAAATTCGAAGCGGTTCCTTCCGCTCCCCATGAATTTCGAAATTCGCCTTTTGTAGATTTTGGATTTTCGCGGCGGGGGATTATCTCCGGAGCCACCGCGCGTTTTCCGCAGGCGGGCGAAGCGGCGGCAGAGCGCGGGCATCTGGAGCGAGGCGGCGGAGCTGCCGAACGAATGAATGTGCTGGGAGCGAGGGCCGTAGGCCCGAGCCCGTTTCTTTAAAACCACCACACAATCATCGCGGGCGGCCCGCTCATCGCTGTGGAGCAAGCGCAGGCTACCACTTTCTTGCAGGCTACCACTTTTTTTGCAGGCTACCACTCTCCCTCAAACGTGTGTGTGGTTCTCGAGACAGGTTTCGGAAACGTTTCAAATCCAGGAAAAAGCAGAAATTGCCGCTTATTTTGCCGTTTGAGCGGTTTAGAGGTAATCTGTTGCATCTTCTATGCTCCCTTTAGCGGGATATAACCTTTCAACACATATGAAAAAACACGTTTTGAATTGAAACTCATTTTCTACAGATTAAAAGTGAATATTTGTTCAAGATTACGAAAAGATGTAATTCAAACTCGGTAAAACTGCGAGCACATTTTGGAAGATGACCAATTTCAGCTCTCAGTACTAAGATCTACTAGGATCTAGCGAACGTGAAGACTGTTCAAAGTTTCCAATAATCCTTACTCCTTCCGAAGAAAAAGCTGCATTAAATGGAGTCACTGATGGATTCGTGAAAATGCAGGTTAACGGAGGAGCCGTTCTAAACAAAACCGCGAAGGGTATCGCTCACACCGAGAGCTGGTAAATCTGTTGTTAAACTTCCGGTAGACATTATCCAAGGTCTCTTTGGTGGGAGCAGATCATGGGAACGTTCTCGCTCAAACGAAGATTAATTGCATGCCGCCAAAGCGTACTGAAATACATGTATTATATTTGTGACACACATTGTATTTGCCCTTTTAACAGTGGTATAATGAATTCTGAAGTTAAGAACTAGTTTATGAACGCTTTTGAGTACTAATGGGCTAAGATAAAGTTTTAGGTCGTTTCAAGGATTCTCTTTTCTTGTATAAGCCGGTTTAATTCAAAATGGCAAACAGTTGAGGTCCTTAAAGCTGAAGAGGCTCTTATCCTCTAGAACCGGCTCTGACTTGACTATTCTACAGCTTTTACTTCTACAACTATTCTGTTTGTAACAAACATTATTTTTGTTATTTTAACAGAGTTTAGTAAATTCTGAAATCAAAGGCTAGATAGTTGATGTCGTTAAAGGGACACGGTCACCGTTTCTTCGCACCATCACAGATCGCCCTCATTTCTGTTGCAGGGGGGTTTTCAAAGACGCTGATCGCAATTCTGGCGTCAGAATGGCAAGAAACGGCTTCAGGACAATATGGCAAAGTTTGAATAAGGAAAAAAGGAGAATTTTACCAGTTTTTCAGTGTTCCTGACGCTACCGCCTTGTACAATCGCGGTCGGCTACAGGCGGTCGAAATTGTCGTTTTTTCTTTGCGATTGTGAAGTTTCTTGTAGGACCTTCAGTGGATTTCTGATTGAACACGTTCCCACAACGCGGTGAACACAAAAAATTCGACCAAAGGCCACATTACACGTTTTCATTGTAGCCGATTGTGGTTTGTGCACTTGAAAATGCTGAAAAAGACTAGGTGGTAGAAATAAGTAGAAATACTACAAGCGGTTAAGGTGACAAGAAACTAAACGAACAACTATAAATTGGTCCGTTAGAGAAGGTGGTTGCAGACGGTTAAAGTATAATAGAGCTGCCAAAGACGCCGTTGTCTAAAAAATCGGCAACAAGAAAAAGCATTCGAAGGACTAATTTCATTTGCTGATTTCTTAAATCTTCCTAACTTTTTTAATTTAGACAAAAATGACGGAAGCGGCAAAATCCACGTGTACTAACTGTAGCATTAGAGTGGTCCAACCGTGACGTTCCTATCATTTTTCACCCATTGCCAACATAGGCCGCGCACGATTTGAGAATATAGCGTTTCACAAAGCCATGCTACATTATAAAATGTGTTACCATGGCACATCTCAAACGTATTTATGCAATCAAAAGGTATCTCCACTGTCTTTGTTCTAATCCATTTTCTCAGTTCTAATCCTTCGTCTCTAACATGGACTCCCAACCTCTCCGCTTCAACCTGAAGTTCAAACCGACTTTGCAAACAACAACTAAATTTTCTCTGACCGCCAAAACTCGAAAGGCCTCGACTGGCAATTTTCGTGCTACAAAAACGAAATTTATGTAAAGTTCACATTTTTGAAATGCAGTTTGATTGCGTGGGTGCAAGTTCATCGGCGGATGAAGCTGAAGGGAAAGGAGATGTGAAGTCGGGAGGTGAGCCATTAACAGGTCAAAAACATCAATAAGACGCATTTTCAGACTTAAAAGCAGTCCTAGCCCGCTCCTGTCGGGTCTTTTATTCTTAAAAAGTGGATTTTTAGATGTGATTTTTAGATGGTCAGAGTCTCGACACGACTTCTATCGACAGCTTCTTGGGAACAGCAGTGATGAAATCGCGTTTGAGGACGTCGTTTCCCAGGCGCTCAGGCGCTCAAGGTCACCGGTCGTCAGCAGAGAGGTTAAAAGCACTTTTGCCGTATTTTCGACAAATATGCACTTTAAGTCGGATACAGGTCTGTGCACTAATAGCCAAATGTATGGAAAATCTGTTAAGAAAGTACGGCCGATTTGTGAAGGCTCGTATCTCGACGCTGATCTGTCCAATTTGACCGTTTTTGGATGCAATCGATAGAGGACATCGAGAACAATTTTTCGCAAAAACCTCAGAAAAAACAAAAACTTCTCGGTGCACGAAAACCACGGCTTATGAGCACACCAATCAATGGAAAAATTCACGTTTAGACATGTCTGAAATTCCGGTGCAATTCCCGACAGCTGCTGGTGCTTGAGTCTCATTTTGTCCGACAATGAAAAGGCAAACTGGTGGGAGCTGGAAACAACGAAAACGTCACACTTACTCGAATACGAGCTACGAGGGCTCTCAAACTGGAGTAATTCCAATTGCGTTCGGGGTATTCTTCCAGGAAAGTCCCGATAATGATGTTGTCTTCCTTCGTAAACGGAGCCATTTGCAAGACCGCTCGGCAGGTGTGGGACAATACAAAATGAATCTGTCTGGTCATGAGCGGTGTAGTTTGGTTCGGACAGACATATCTACTCCGAATCATAGCCAAACAATTCGAGCCTAATGGGGACCAAGGCAAAGTTTTGTGATTTTTTGACAATTTTTGTTTTTCTGAGGTTTTTGCGAAAAATTGTTCTCGATTTCCTCTCTCGATTGCACCCAAAAACGGTCAAATTGAACAGATCAGCGTCGAGATATGAGCCTCCAAAAATCGACCGTACTTTCTAAACAGTTTTTCCAGACATTTGGCAATAAGTGCACAACGTTAGACCCGATAGCTCATTCGACGCGGAATTGCCAGTTGCACATTTTATCTTAACATTGTGTGCTTCAAAAATGCAACGGCTCCGAGATAAGCGCGCTGTTTTTTTTGTTTGCCCCACCCTGTAGCTTAGCAAAATATGTCCATTTTTAGGGTAAAGAAATGCTATCTAAACACCTACCAATCTGAAGTTGCGGATGTTCGAAACTATGTACGTCTCCAAAATGGTATCTTAACCCATTTGTACATCTCCTAATCCGACTCTTTATCTCTCATCCAGCTAGTCCGAGTACTTTCAAGAGCTTTTCAACTCTCCGCCGGTTTCTGCATCCCAAATCGAAGACAAGAATGTTCCTGTGTACTCTCTCAAAGGCATCAAGTGGTTTCCATTCCATTGTCTCCTTTAATGAGCCGACACTGTGAACTACAGTAGTGGGTAATTTTGATCCTTTTTGTGATTAAGCAGCAGCTTAAGGACAAAACCGGTTTTGTCTCAAAAGTGCTATTCTAACACATCTCTAACATTTCTCTTGTTAACCCATAACAAGATAGTCGCAGAATACGTTCTCAAAGACGTGAAGTGGTCCCTTTTCCAGTTTCTTCTCCAAAGAGCCTACGGCCATCCTATGGATTAGTATTTATACCTTGGTAAGTATTCTTTGCCAAACTGCTTTTTAATAGTACACGAGGGTTCTATAAAACATCACGAAAATCCTAGATCTTGCATAGTTATTCCAGGATGATGCAATCCTGGATGAAATCGAGCAGGTCCTAACGACTCTGCCTAAAAAAGAAATGCCCACGTTGTGCTTGCAGAGAGTCCAGTGGTCGAAGTGAGTGTGGAATTGAACGTTTCAAGGTAAGCGCGTTCAGGTACCCGTGGATAAAGCCTTTTACCAAGCCGCCCTTGAGAGAAGTGTAATTTTGCGTAGTTCCTCGTCTATCGAAAATTCCCACAATCCAAGCGATAATTCCTGGAAAACTGCCCTTTCCCGCCACGCTCATGAAGCTCACAGTGCGACTCTTTTGTATCTGCGTTGCAGTCCACAGCAATATTGCATTTAAAGCAGCTGCCCATCGCACGAAGTCGTCCCAGACGCTTCCCCGGTTCTGCGTCACCTTCGGGGGCTTCTCCGTGGTCGTGAAGTCCACATTTATCCATCTTTTCAAACTCTTAAAACCGGTAAATGAACGGCAGAAATGAGCAGGAGCGTACCTTAAACAGGGCTTTGACCACGGGGTCATAAAAAGCTCCCAGTTCTCCCAAATCTCCGGCCAATCCGCGGCGTCCGGCTTCGTCGAATTGGCGAAGAATTGGATTCGAAAAGGTCTTGACAGGGCGAAATCGACGATTCGAAAGCTTCTTCGAGGTCGCTGGCGGTCGGGAACTTCGTTTTCGCGGAGACCTGTAAAAGAGTGAAATTAGACGAAAGGAAGATGTGTAGTCTACCTACTGAAAGGAGGCTTGCGAGAAGCGTGAGGAGCAGACGCGCGGACATCCGAAACAACCACGCGCGAGAGAACGGAGGCGGAATGAGAGTTCACGATTGAACGCGGTGGCTGTCTAGGAGACCTGTCGTTGAACGTTTGATACATGTACAAGGTGTCTCAAAAAGGGGTCTGACCAGACAGCTCCGACTCTCCGCTCACTGGCCAAACGAAGCGGAGTCATTTCAAGCTCACTCGTCGCAAACGACCGGACACGTCCATCCAAACGTGTGTGCCAGCTGTGATTTCGGTTTTGTCTCTTCTTCCCCTTTTTGGATAGATTAATTGTGTTTATGTAATTAAATGCGATGCTCATGGAACTCATATTACAGTCTTCAATGCAGCCAGAAATTGGACAACTTGGAATCTGCAAAACCGCATTTAATACCTCTTTTCCGAATGCTTCACTCACTTTCACACGCGAGTCCATAAAACTCGGACTCATTGCAATGACAAGCCGAGGCTTGGGTGTTAAGAACGCCCTGGTTCTGGCACACCGGAATCGAGCAGTCAGCGCCCGTCCAGTGGCCTGCACACATGCACGCGCCGTTTTTTCCTTGGGCGCCGTTTTGGCAGCTGGGTTGACCAGAAATCACTCCGAAAGGAACGATTCTCGGGAGCTTTCCTTTGAGTGGGACCTAAACGAGGAGATTAGGAGTGGATCAAAGCTAAAGATGGCTACCGTAATCTGGTTGTATCCGACAGAAGTCGTGTCGACGACGAAGACGGCCTGGATCGCGCATCCGGCGCCTCTTTTCACAAATCCGGGTTTGTTCGCGTTGTCCACTTCGGCGTGAACCGTGTGGACAATCATGTTTGTGGCTAAAATCAAGAAATAGGGTCAAAATAAGGGGTAAATCACCTAGGGTCAGATTGCTCGGCACAGCGGTCCAATCTGAGTCTTGAGCTGTGGCCACAAACGTCCACGAGAGGCCCACGTCGGAGGTATCTCTTGCTGACACGAAGGGAGCGAAATTGGCAGGGATGACGATGTCCTTTGAAGCCTTGCCAGAACACGTGTAGGTGCTTCTAGAGGAGAGATCGGCGCAGATCGAGTCAATTTCGCCAGCTTTCTTGTTAGCGGAGATAATCACGAACTGATCCTTAAGGATAGAGGCGCCTTTTGTGCTGCTCAGCTTTGTCGATTCTGGGTAAAACGTGAGCGAAGGGCTGCCGCTTAGAATCGCGGTTAGGATCTGAAAATATTGGCTAGAGGCATTGTGAATGAAGGCCTACAGTGTTATCGATGCTCTTATCCTTGCTGGTGTCATAAACCATCAGCTGACCTCCGGTGACCAAAAGTGCCTGAGATAACGATTCATGGGCGTCAGGCTTGGCAGTTCCGAAGACCGACACGAAGACCTCCTGGCGATATCCAGCTACAGCTTGATAGAAGGCGTCAGCGTTGATTTTAAGGCTGACGATGTCGTTAAAGTGCATATTTGTCGAAAATACGGCAAAAGTGCTTTTAACCTCTCTGCTGACGACCGGTGACCTTGAGCGCCTGGGAAACGACGTCCTCAAACGCGATTTCATCACTGCTGTTCCCAAGAAGCTTAGGAATGTCGATAGAAGTCGTGTCGAGACTCTGACCCACGCTTAGCACATCTAAAAATCCACTTTTTAAGAATAAAAACGAGTCGAGCTCGCACCTTTCTGCTCCGCATTCTGCGCATAGAAGACGTACTTGAAGATGTTACGAATGGCCTCAGCAGTCATCTTGCTAGGAAGGGTCTTCTTCGTGTTCTCGTAGAGCGTTTTCAAGTCATCCGCATCGTTGTAGAGCATCACGACGGTCAGAACTCGAATTGTAGGGTCGAAAAGAGCGGCGGAAATGGTTTCGTTTAAGGCGCATTCGGCTGAAATAGGAAAATGTGAATCGAAACTGAATTGAAGACCTACAGATATCGCAGAAGTCGCCTGAAAAGCCGTCGTTGCAGCTGCATTTGGGACCGTCGTCGAAGTAGAGATATCCGTTGCCGTTGCAGTTGGGAAGCTGGCATTCGGGACCTAAAATTGAGATTTAGAAGGGCAAAATAAGGAGAACATGCCTGTGTATTCAGGTTTGCACTTGCAGGCTCCATTTCCAAGCGTTCCTCCGTTTTGACAAGCGGTAATGGCAGGCTTAGGACACATGAAAGAGCCCCAGAACTGGAATGAGCCTTCATCATGCTCGGTAACGACCTGAAATGCCATTTTAAAAATAGGAAGCGTTTTTTGAACATGCCTTATAGGAATAAAGATCTTCAGAGCCAGGAACGAGGCAATTTTTTTGCCCAGATTGGCACAAAAATGGCACGAAATCGATCTCTTCACCACATCGCGTTTGGGAGATGTTCCAAGGGCCAACGCCGGCGACTTGGGTCGTGTCGGAAATCGTGGAATTGAGGCCGTTACAGTCGAAAAAGGTTACGGTAGCCTTGGAGATCTCTTCGAATGCGAGGAGGGTCTTGACAGAGGCTCCAGACCCCGCATCGGTGCTTTGATCGACGACAAGATTGACAGCCTTGTCGGGCACTTCCCACACGCGCACGTAGAGGTTATAGGTCTTTTGGGAGTTCATGACCGTGATCGAAATTGGTCCGGATTTGTTGACGACGATCGTGGTCGTGTTGAAGTTCTTGGAGGGAATGTCGTCCGGAACAATGCTGACTTCCTGGTCGCCGATGGTGAGGAAGACGAGTTCGTTTTGCATTCCTAAAGGTCTATATTAGCATAGGAGAGAGTAGGGAGAACCTACCGGTCACGGTAACCTCAAAAGTGACATCTTTTCGGCCGTCGACGTTCACGTAGCCGATATTTTCGCCCATGGCAAGGTTGGTAACGGTGGCGACGGAGACGGGCTTCTGGGGGCCGAGGGTAGCGAGAAGGTAAGCGGTGATCTAGAAAGGGTTACGGTAAGATTGGGGATAGGTTAGATAAGCTGTGAAACATTTCATATGTCAGTTAAACAAGAAGGAATCTGGCTAAAAGAAGGTGAAACGTTGTAGAGCCATTTCACTTTCAAGAGCCTACGGTTCGATAAACGTTTCAGACACAGGGTGAAAAAGGCGAAATGGTGAAACCACGAAACTACGGTTCGAGAAACGTTTCTTGATCGTCAGCGCTTTTACGCACTTACGGTTTGAGAAACGTTTAAAAGCAGGTGAAACAAGCGAAACGAGCTACGGTTTAGGAAACGTTTCACGTTTCACAAACTTTTGCCATTTCACTTTTAGGTGCCTACGGCTTAAGCAACGTTTCAGACTGAATGGAAAAAATGAAATGGTGAAACTACGGTTTAAGAAACGTTTCCCGACTCGTTCTTCTCTGTTTCTCTTCCGCCGGCAAAGTTAGGATAAGACAAAATAGAGAATTTTACAATCGACAATCCTGATCAAGACGCACTCGCTTACGGTGAAAACAGAGTAATCTGGCCTTTAGTCGAGTTTTTTCATCGCGTTGTGGCGACGTGTTCAGTCAAAAATCCTATCGAGGTCCTACAAGAAACTTCACAATCGCAAAGAAAAAACGACAATTTTGACCGCCGAAAAATTGCAAACCCGATTCCATCGCAGCCGACCGCGATTGTACAGGGCAGTAGTATTTTGACTTTGCCATATTGCGCAGTCCTGAAGCCGTTTCTCGCCATTCCGACGCCAGAATCGTGATCAGCGCCTTCGAAAACGCCCTGCCCCAGAAATGAGCGCGATCTGTGATGGTGCGAAAAAACGGTGACCGTGTCCCTTTAAGCGTTCTACATACACCCATTTTCCCCTTCAAAACTTCACTTACCTGCTGCGCGGAGTCGTCATCATTAATCGTTCCAAAAATCTGACCTCCCGTAACCGTAGCCGCAAGAGCAAGCGACGAATCATCCGCGACCACCGGCGCTTGAGTAGATTGAATGATTCCGAACACCTGAAATTCATCTTTTAACCCAAATATCACTTTTTCAACTCACAAGATCGCGATTGGTGGCCAAATGCTGCAGCGTCTTCTCATCGAAAGTTCCGGCATCATCCGAAGGGACAACAAGAATCATCGCCGAGTCCTTGAGCTTGGCTTCTACCACGTATTTCTGAAAAATTTGGCATTTAGAATTCACATCAAAGTAAGCGTTCACCTGCATAATTCCAGAAATGTCAGTCTTGTTCTGCTTCGGAGTTTGCTTACAGGTGTCGGGGATAGTGATGCTAATCCCGTTCATAAAACTCCTAAAAAATCTTTAGATAGAAGCTCAAAATAGCAAAAATTGTTACGTAGGGTCAGTATAAGAGGTATACAGAGGGTCCTTCGTTCCCTCAATATCGTAGATCACAAGCTGATATTTAGAATAGCTATCAGCTAGCCTAGCGGTGTCAACGTTAACGGCTCCTTCGGCAAAGGCGTCGACTTGCTGCACTCCGATAGTGCACGAAATTGCGATGAAGAGGGTTGGAAGGGTTTCATTGGTGCAGGGAACTTCGGTCGTAGTGGTAGGAGCCAAGGTTGAGGAGATACGAATTGTTGAGACTGATCCCAAGGTAGATAAGGGTACTGTAGCTCCGGAGACGGTAGAAGCGGGGGTCGTAGAGACTTTAGTGGAGCCTGATACTGTAGAAAATGAGCTGGTAGAGGATTCAGTGGCTCCAGAAGTGATTGATGCGCTAGTTGAAGCCGTGGTTGGGCCAATGGTTGTGGAGCTAGCGGCTGATGTAGAGGCAGAAGCAGTGGAGCCGGATACGGTTGTGCTAGATGTAGATGAGCTTGATGTGGCCTCGCCCTCCAAAATATGCCACCTAGGAATCTCTCCAGCAGCAGGCGCAGTTCTAGCCGTCTCTGAGGTCGTTGAAACCTTAGAAACCATTGAAGAACCTCCAACCGTAGAAGCAGGAATAGACGAAGGTGCTAAGGTAGTTTCCGGAAAATCAGGAGTGGTGTCAAAGCAGTTAAACGGCAAATAACGTTGGAATGTGAACTGTGCCAAAGTGGTTACAGTAACCTGAGTCCAGGAGTGACTCTTTTGGGCAGAGCCACAAAGCGTTAATGGTCTCAGAACCGATTTGAATCTGCGTAGCTACGGTGTTTTGAATAATTGGTTGGTTGTCCATCTGAGCGTGGATTCTAATAGTTGATGGGACTCCTAAAAACTCTTATTAGCTCTGCTTAATTCAATGAAAACCCTACCAATGACAGGCTGAATATAAGCGCTATCAAGACCAGAATTCTTAGGCACAAAGCTTTGGAATAGCCTCACAGAAGCTTTATCAGTTAGCACCTGAACAGTGCAGGGTCCCCGGAACTTGAGCGTCATGTCCTGAGGAACGTTTAAACCGAGTTCTTTGGCGTAAAAACGTGAGTTCTGGGTGCCATTTCCAAGCTGATCGCAACCCTCACAGGTCATCGATCCAGATTGATCCAAGGTATTCACGATAATTGTGTAAGTCATAGTATCGAAGTCAGTAATGAAGCTGAAAGGAACGCTGGAACAGTCGTCCTTTGAGGTGAAAGCGACGAGTTGAGTTTGATAGTGCATCTGGATGACAGGGGCGATGCCGAATTGGGCGGTTTGGTCGTTGAGAAGGACGAAGGAGCCGCCCGTATTGATCGCCAGATTCTTCATGGCAACAAATTCGTCGCTGGTGAAGTTACAGGAGAGGAGGAGAGGGTCATCGGTGACCAGAAAGTTGAACTGGAAGGGGATATATACGTGTGTTATATATAATAGTTATTAGTGATTTTACGCGTCACTTGATGCTTAGGAAAAGCCTTATCTTACCCTGATCCTAAAAGCCGCAGCTGTTGCCAGGAGTCTCTGGTAAATAATCCAGTGAGAGTGACCTGGGAACTGAGTAAAGACAGTTACAGTAGTCGAGGTGAGCTTCTGCTGCTGAATCAAGTCGAGGAGATTCTGGTAGAGGTTCACAGGAGAACAGTCGTAGTTGGGATCGGCGAAGGTGGTGGCTTCGAGAGCCTTTTTGAAGTCATCCCACTTAGTGGTGTGAGTCATTGAAGCTTCAGGAGCAGCCGTAGCATTTTCGCCATGCTTGTTCTCCGTGTAATGCCAGTAATTGTAAGCCTTGTAGTCCTTCTGGACGTGTACGTCCTTCTCGACCGCTTTGACAAACTCGATCAAAGCCACGGCGCCATTGTAGAGCGAAATCTCGTTGTAGGCGTACAGGTTAAAAGTGTCATCTACTAAAGGGAATCCAGTTTGAGGCGAAGGAAGCTCGGTGACGGAATCACAATGTGTGCCGAAGAATCCAGGAGGACACACGCAGCGATCTGTAGCCTCCATTGATGCAAACGATCTTCTCGCAGTTGTCTCCTTGGAAGTAGTTCGGGCATGTGCATTTGTTGTTTTGAGCGAAGCCTCCGTTGACGCAGGAAAGGGGCTTAGGAACGGTTGTGGTGGCAACGGTAGGGATTGTGGAAACGGCTTGGGAGGTCGAAGCACCACGTTGAGAGGAAGTGGGCGTGAATAAACCTAAAATCAACATAGAGTCCTAAAAGCTTCTTGATCCTGACTGGCAAGCTGAGCTGCCAAAACCCAGAGCCAGATAATTCAAGGTTCACATCTTAACGCAATGTATTAAAATGTGTTCAGGAAAGTCGAGATTTAGTCCTTACGCTTAATTAAGGCTTAAGGCTGCACAAAATCTAAAGCACAAATCTTGGCTATGGCTTTAGGCTACGGGTAGAATTATGAATTTGGATGCTTAATTTTGAGGCTTGGCAGACCTAGTCCTAAAAGCTTTTTAATCGTCCAGATAAATTAGGATCCCGTAACGCTATTTACTGCCCCGAAAAATTTGGGACGGTCGTAAGCTTAATAGAGGGTTAGGGCTACCAAAGGCTTAAGGCATGAATCCTGGCTTACGCTCAGCTTTAGTCATTTTACGCAGCTGAAGTGGGCTATACAGTTAACATAGATCTTTCAGGCTATGTTAGGAGCTTCTATAGAAGCTTTTCGAAATTTTGGATTTTGAAGCTGAGGAGTTCGAAGTGAATTCGCCTAAATTTACCACGATGTTCTGAGAAGTTCTTAATCGACCGAAAGTTTGGCTGTCGAAACCCAAAACGTATTCAGATATGTCAGGATTCACGCGTTAGCGTTATTCACGTCTAAATATCAATCTTCATAAACCTAATGGCGCAGAACTGGTTCTGTCCCAAAAATTGGCTTAGAAATGTCGCAATGTGCACTTTAAGCCTAATCAAGGCTTAAGCTTAAGGCTACCTAAGGCCTAAACCATGAATCCTGGCTTAGACTTAGCATTATAAATTTTGCGTTGCTAAAGTGGGCTATAAATGTGATATAGATTTTTTACGCTATTCTAGAAGATTCTATAAAGGCATTTAGGAATCTAAATTTTAATGCTTACCTCCTTGAGCTGTAGTGTTAAAAGCGGATTCACCAGTGGGACCTAAGGTAATAGATCCGGGTGTAGACGTTGAGCCAGTAGAGGTGGATCCTGAAGACGTGATGGCAAATGTTGAACTGGACGTGGATTGGGAAGCTGATGACGCTCCAGTTTTGGATCCCGCAATTGTGCTGTTCGTGGTTGAAGCGTTTGCAATGGACGTGACTGTGCTCGAAGCTGTCTTCGTCTCTTCTTAATTGTGGTTAGGGTTAGCAGATCTCGAATTCACGCTTTTTCAGCTCTAAGAGAGCTTTGGCTTACCATCAAATTTTACAACTTTATCTTCAAAATGCTCCTGATATCTGGCAAACATATCATGAGAAGAGGCCATTGCTAAGCACCCCGCACACAGGACAAAGAGTCCCAGCCTCATCAGGAACCCCATTTCTGAAACCCGAAAATTTACAAAAGGGAAGAAGCGAAATAGGAAGAAGTCGGAATTGACGAATATCGATTTAAGTGGCTGGAATTCGATTCGCCGCCCGCTGGGAGAGTCGATTAAATTGGGAAGGGCGTTGGCGCTTCCTGAGAGCTGATAAGGCCACGCGTTTCGTTAGCGAAGATAACGAGATTTTATGAGTCTCTTTGGAAATTGCAATTAGGAAGTGTGGTTACGTGTGGGTGGCTAAGGACAAGTGCTCTTGCGTTTTCAGGCATATAGCCTCAGTCAGCATTTGGGTTGGTTTTAGATAATCTCTCGTTTAGGAATTTTCAGATTTTCTGGTGGTTCTTTGCATGGAATGAGCTATCAGTGTTATCTTTACTTGTGTGACGTGATTTTAGAGCTGCTCAACTATATAAAGACAGTCGGCTTGACGTCATGACGATTCAGAAAAGGTGGGGCCACCGAAATTTGTAACTTTTATTTAGAAGAGGTTAAGGAAAAGCGCCAGGCGGAGGCGAGCCAGTCCCGGAATTTGCATAAGTCGACAGTTTGAACGTTTGAACCACGGGTTTGAAGAGCTTCACTACGGCCAGACGAAACTGTTTGACGAAGATAACCGTGAAGATGGGGTTTAGGGTTAGATTTGCGTGGAAGACAATGTTGAAGCCCATCTTAAGATATTGCGGTGCTTTCCAACCTGAACTAGGCACTTTAATGCAATACTGAATTGCCTTAAAGCAACCTTTAGATAGCACCAGGACCTCAACAAGCATAGGAACCTGACAGATCAGGGGAAGGAGTGATTGGACCAGCATACCGTAGACTACTCGACGTTCTCGTTTCTCTGAGTTGATGCTCATTCTTCTCCCTAAACTTCAAGTCTGAAAATTTTTGCGAATAGCTGACCAGATATATTCTGCTGTGAGTAGCTACCCAAGAAATACAGAATGTAGAAGTTTAAGACCATAGCAATGATCGGATAAGAGATCAATAGGAACACATTAACATCCACCATCCACGCATAACGACCTGCTAAAGTCGGTCCGCAGATATCCTCGTTTTCATTGACTTTAGAAGACGTGATCTGAGTTAGGAAAAGGACAAACTGAAACTTAAGCTCACATTTAAGAATAAGGATAAGCTGCTTACAGGAAAAGCTGTTAATAGCACATTAGCCACTAAGATCTTAAACCTGCTAAAAGTTATATTCAAGCAGATAGAGCAGAGCCTATTTAAGGCTACAACAAGACAGCCACAGAGCATTGGACTGTAGCTGTAGGCTAAAAATCGTCGGAAAATAGAGCAAAAGTAGAAATTCATGGGAGATCCCGAGAGATCTACGCATAAGAATAAGATGTCAAACAACAGAGCGATTAGGATGGTAAAGATGTTGCCACAGGTCATGGTCACAAGAGAGTCCTAAAATAAGTTGTTAAGAAGTTTTTGAAATGAGGCTCACTCTAAATTTATCTTTGATAGATTGTGATGCCAACATAGGAAATAAAGAGATTAGGGGGTATAGCTGGAATAATAGTGGCTATGATGCTGATAGCGCTGGGGAGGTAGCTGTGTTGTATGTGGATCGTGGTAGAAAAGGTTTTGTTGTCCATAATTCTGAAAATTGTGATATTTTGAACTTATTGATCCGCGCATCACTCCACGCATAACCCATTAAACATGCTCTAACACCTGTTTTTATAAACGAACTCAATTTCCCGTAGGCATCTATCAGAGGCGAATTTTCACCTTTGTCTGTGACCCTAAAAACGGTTTCTTAGAATTCTAACCTAGTTGAATTTTAGCGCAGTCTGTCCACCAAAAGCTACAAAGCAAAAATGGTCACGCGATTGAGTATTTATAGGGTCCGAAAAAAGGTCTGTGGGCAGGAGATGAAGAGGTGGGTCCAAATAAAAACTCCAAACCTCAAATATCAGAATTCAAGGGAGCTAAGCAATAAACAAGACGATCAATTAAGTTTACGTGGGTATTCATGTTGCAAGAACGTACAAGGACTGACAAGAAATTATTCATTAGGCAATGAATGCTCGAGATGGTAGGTGCATGACCTGCAAAGTAAATTTAGCGACCCACGTTAACCAGTAATGCTAATGGCCTGATGCTTAAGTGTGAGTTTGCGCTTGTCGCTTAATTTAGTTAATCACATGTCTGAATGTAAGAAGCTTACAAAGCAGAGCATTTGATTCGGAGAGCCCCGCTGTTGGAGAAAACGACGGCAGCCGAGAGGTGAGATTAAATCGAGTTTAGTACTTTGTTTAGTACATTATGGTTTTTTAGCAGCCACAGAATTGAACAGAGCAGGGACGAAAACCAGAAAGTTAAGAACTCAATTTTTCTGCTTTGTTAAAAATGTATTTTTCAGTATTCGATTTTGTGAATCAATAAATACAGCATAAATCGTAAGCATACAGCGTAAATACAGCATAACGAAAAATTTCAAAGTAGCAATGTTCTAAGGGTTCGACCAATACTTAGAAGTAATGCATTTTCCTTAAAACCAATGCTA
This sequence comes from Steinernema carpocapsae, assembly GCA_000757645.3. NCBI lineage: Eukaryota > Metazoa > Nematoda > Chromadorea > Rhabditida > Steinernematidae > Steinernema > Steinernema carpocapsae. The sequence continues at coordinate 1,595,338 of CM016762.1, forward strand.
AAACCTATGCTCATGCCCTTAGTCTTCTGCATATAAGGCTGAATCTCGGTAACATACCAACTTTCAAACAACCACTCTAACAATGCTCTACCGCTACAAGACCATGTCCTCTCTGGACTTCTCCAATATCGCTCTTATTGAAGACCCCTTCAAGACCTCCGGTCCCAACTCCTTTGTCACCAGCACTCCTTATCCCGTCAGATCCCGCTTCATCGACTCCCCCAACCCTCGAATCCGTTCCCGAAAGATCAGTGGACCCCGATCTTACAAGTCTCGGATCCAGGAGGAAATCGAAAACGATGCCGAGGAGTTGGAACGTCTCATCAACATGCAGATGTCCGTTAGGGCTAATGACCGCCAGATGCACCCTCTTCTCCAGAAGCACATGGCCCTCTTCTTCCTCGCTCCTATCGTGCTCCTCGTCTTCCTCTTCTTCGTAACCCCAGAAAGCATTTATTCTGCTCTGGAATCTATGTTTTCCGCCTACTTCATTGCCTTGGTTATGTACCTAAGCGAATTTGAGCTCTAATTTGTGTGCACACAAACCTAGCCACAATAAAAGCTTGAAGAATAAAAGCTTGAAGTTAAAATTGAAGGGTGCAAAAACCACTTGAAAATGCTCACAAAAAACGAAAAACTCACAAAAGTTGCAGAACCATTTTCAAGTGAACGTGGCTCGGAAAATTTCAGCATTTAAAACCACCAATTAAGATTTTCATTTTCCTTGTTTGCACGTAAAAGAAGGTGTTACGCGTAAACGAAATAACTTAATTTATGGCGTACGAGATCAGCCTTAATTTTCCCGATATCAGAACAAGGTCCACGCAGTACCTAAACGCGAACAGGAACTAAAACGATCTAAGCACAAATGACAATTTCTTAGCGGCCAGGAACTGATACGAGCAGAATTAGAGCCAGTCACGACAAATTTATTTTCGGCTTTGTACTCATGAAACGTGCGACTTACCTAATTTGCCGAAGGTTCGGGTGTGCAGGACGTCTCGGAGGAATTGCAAAAAGAAGAACTAAACAGATTGCGTCAGTTGGTGTTTGACACCCTTGAAGAGAACGCCGCATTTGAACTTTCGATTGAAAGGACAAACAAGTAATTAGTACAGTTTGGCAAACAAAAACTCCGAAAGGTTTGAATCTAAAAATGTGTTTTAGTCGTTCAACAAGTCTTCATAACCTCATGGAATAAGCGAATTTGTATTCTCCGGTTTTCGTGGATATAAAAACTAGAACACACCCAAACGTAATTTTGAAGCTTTCTGGAAAAGCAATAAATCAATACGATTCGTTTTTCATTATTTAAGATTTTTTATAATTTTTGGGAGAGGACTCACAGGCTTTTCAAATCAATTTTTCATTATACACTTCCAATTCAATTTTTTCCAATTTTTAAACAATTATTACGCTTCGTATTTTTCTACAATGAAAATCAAAATCATTTTAGTAGTTAAGCTTGTTGGCAGCGCCTGCAACGTTGAGTTGCGTTGAAAACGTACAGAATTTTTCAAAATCAGATGAAAAAATAAGAATTTTTATTAATTTTGTTTTTTGACAGCTCGATTGTAACGTTTAACATAAAGTCAATCAGTTTGCAATCTTTGATTCACTTGCATCATCGCTTTTTTTAATTTACATTTTGTTAGAATCTAATTAATTTAATCATTTAAGGTTTGCCGAACGCTCTTGGTGGCTATGATGAGATGCCCGACACGATGGCCGAGAGCATTCGTGAATTTGCCGAGCGATGCTTGGTTAGTTGAACATCGTTCTTTTCACGTTAAAAAATACAATTATTAGGTTAACATCGTTGGAGGCTGTTGTGGAACTACACCCGATCACATTGCTGCTATTAAGAAAGCCTGTGATGGTATCGCTCCCCGTGAGCCTCCGAAGAACGTCCACGAGGACTCAATGATGCTTTCTGGACTCGATATGCTTGTCAATGAGTTCACCAATTTCGTGAATATTGGAGAGAGATGTAACGTGGCCGGATCTCGACGCTTCTGTATCCTGATCAAAAATGAGAAGTACGGAGATGCGCCGACTGTTGCACGAATGCAGGTGGAAAACGAAGTTCACGTCATCGACGTGAACATGAACTACGGTCTTCTTGACGGACGTTACGCGATTTCAAAGTTTTTGAGGCATTTCATGTGAACCTGAGATTGCGAAGGTTCCCGTCTGCATTGATTCTTCGGATTTCAATGTGATCATTGCTGGATTCAAACGCAAATGCATCGTGAACTTGATCTCCCTTAAAAAAGGAAAGGAAAAATTTATGGAGAAAGCTAGAATCATTCAGCGCTATGGAGCAGCGGTTGTGATTATGGCGTTTGATGAGGAGGGACAGGTGCGTTTACTCCAAAAAATGTTTCTTGTTACCGGCGTTGAAGTGACCGTTTTGTTTGCTTAAAAAATTAAAATTGCTCGTTTGTTAACAAATATGAAATCAAAAAGTTTGGAATTTGAAGCGCCGAGTTCTCCTTTAGCCCAGAAATTGCTCAAACAAGACGCGTAACGCTGAGGCTGCTGCAAAATAAAAATCTGGGCAATAGTGGCTCCGTTAATTTAATAAAATTTGAATTGATGTTTTCTATTTTAAGAGCCACATAATTTTTAAAGGAAGTTTAAACGCAAATTTTTCCAAATTAATTTTCAATTTCCCAAGTCACATTTTAATCCATTTTTGGAAGTAAGCGCAGCTCTCTTCATTGTTTTGGAGAGCAGCATAAGTTTTAAGTTTTAATTTATTTATATTTCAAACATCAAATGTTTGTACATTGTCTGTACAATGTTTGTACAAGCCTTTTAATCTTAAGGGTTTTTAAATTGACTTATCTTCAATTATTAGCTTCTCTTTCCGCTTTAATTCCAGAGTGGAACAAGCCTTTTTAAGCATTTTTGTTGACCTTCTTTTAAATTTCAGGCTGCCGAAACAGATCGCAAATTTGCGATCTGCGAACGTTCGTACAACATCCTTGTCAGCCAGGTCAACTTCAACCCCAATGACATTATTTTTGACCCCAACATTCTTACGATTGCCACCGGTATGGAAGAGCACGCTAATTACAGAATTTTCATTGAGTGCTGCAGCATGATCAAGGTAGCTGAATGTTCTTTTGCCCTGAAAGAATGATTTTTTGCCTCAGGAGAACTTGCCAGGAGCTCACATTTCCGGTAGAATCTCAAACATCTCTTTCTCTTTCCGTGGAATGGAAGTGGTTCGTGAGGCTATGCACTGCGTGTTCCTATTTCATGCTATCAAAGCTGGTTTGAACATGGGTATAGTCAACGCCGGAGCTCTGCCTCTGTACACTGATATCCAAAAAAAGTTGCTGAATCTGTGTGAGGTTGGTTTTTAACCTTTTTCAAGTCAGTCTTTAACTTGTTTCAAAGGATCTACTGTGGAACCGTGACCCTGACGACACAGAAAAGATGCTGCTCTTAGCTCAAAAACTAGACAAGGGAGACAAGAAGTAGCGGTAGCGGTAGCACTTGCGTTTGCATGCATTTTGCAGTCGCTTCAATTTTCGTGGTTTCGCGCGCCGTGTTGAACGGCGATGGAAGAGCAACGGTGGAAATTGTGAGACATAAAATGCGTTTATGGTGGAATTCGAAACGCCAAGATCTCATTTATCCGAGAAATTGCTCAAACAAGGCGCGTAACGCTAAGGCTGTTGCAAAATAAAAATTTGAGCGATAGTGGCTCCGTTAATTTATTTAAAATGACGAATAAATCCAAAAATGATGTGTAATTTATGAAACATGTGAAAGAGAAATTAAGCGTAATGGCGTTTTGCGTGATTTATGATTTACGTTCGACTCCAAAAAATAATAGAAAAATTCCTGGAAAAAGTAAAAGGGAAGTGTTAATTTTAAAAAATAGAAAAATATGTTATCTGCCTGAAAATAAAGATTATAAACTCCTTTCTCAAAAATTTAATTCAAATTTAAAAAATGAAAAATTATAGGCTTCCTTAATAGCGACAATGTGATGGGTGTAGTTCCGCAACAGCTTCTAATGATTTTAATCTAATAATTGTAATTTTAAACGTGAAAAAAACGACATTTAACTAATTACATTCACCGTCACCGTCTGAGGCTATCGACTGTTTGAAGCGGTTAGGCAAGGTACAACAGTTGAAAAAACCGAGAAAGAAAAACGCAATTTAATCAAATTGTTCGGACTTTTCACGACTCGTGCTCGTCCCACGTCGACTTTACCGACACAAATGTTATTGTTGTCGACTCCTGGAAAGTGCGCACTTTTAGCCAAAAAGTCTGAAGCGGTTGTTAAGAAAATTGTACCGATTTTTAGACGTTCTTGTCTTTGCACTCAACGGCTTGTTTTAGACAATTTTGAGTGCAAACGAGGCAGAACGACTTGGCCTTTATTGTGCAAAAAAATGGACCAAATAATTTTGAAATTTCCTTTTACCTTGTCCATTTGATCCAGACCCAACCAGACCTCATTTTATTGTGCAACTCAGCAAAATGATAATGAAAGAGCTGGTGTATGTAGTTTGCCATGGACTCAACAAAAGGCCGCATCTCGTTCGGTCCCAAAGCACAATTCAACTCAACCGCAGTCGCTTTGCCCTGTCTGATGCCGATCAAGCACGCCTCGCCAGTCTGCCCAGACAAGGTACGTCAACACAAATTCACAGTTGTACCAGAAAGGAACACAGGAACTTCTGGAACTTCCTCCTCTTCAAAGATTCTTCTAATAGCGAAAAGAGCAGCAAAGTCGAAGACTATTTCCACCAACAAAATGCCAAAGAAAAAAATAAAATTTAGGATAAACGCTTAGGATAACTTGGATTGACTTTAAAGATGTTCCTAAGGAAAAAAGGCTTGTTGGGAATGTAAAAAGTGGGTTCACTCAGGCTTCATTTGGCACTTGTAGTCTTGAAAAGTGGACAAAGAGCCACGAGTTGAATAGATAGGTCGGAATTGGTTGGCTTAGAATACTTAGAATCAATACTATAATAAGAATGTAAATAAAAAGCAGTTGAACGGCTAGAGTGCTGCCTACAAACCCATCTGTTAAAATAATTCCATTTACACGTACGAAAAATAGTTTGAAAAAAATTTGGAAAAATTTGAATTAAAAAGCGATAATGCGAATTAAACAGAGATGGCAAACTAATTTAAATTGCATTAACCGTTACACAAAAAACTCAGAAATTGAAATGAACAAGGAAGTCTTATTACTTACTATGTGATATAAAATAAAAAAATAATTTAACGTTAATTTAAAAACTTTCGAACTGACAGGAACTGCCTAGAAAGAATAAAAGAGGCTTGAACTTATTCCAAGCGTTCCACAAAAAGTTTCTAAAAATATAAAGTCCGTGAGATAGTTCGCTCGCAATTTTTTTACTTGCAATTTCTGCGAATTTCCGCTTACGAGAGCCCGCATCGTCGCGCACGGATGTCTGGAGAAGTCGACGCAACTTCAGAAAACCGCATTTATCAACTCACACATATTGACGCCACGGCAATTCAAAATAAGACTATGCACCATATTATGTGCTAAATATTGCGCGGCAACCCTCAAATCCACAAAAAAACGGACAAATTCGTCCCTAAATTGAGAAGTAATGCAAAAATTGGTTAACCGTTACACCAAAATTCTCAAAAAATATTTTTACGTTATTCAAAAAACGTCGAACTGACAGGATCTACCTAGAAGGAATAAAAAAAGCCGGAAAAACATAAAATATTTATATTTAAAAAAGAAATGGTGCAAGAAAAACAGAGTTGGCAAGCTAATTGAATTTATTCTAAGCATTCCACAAAAACATTCAAAAAATATAATGGCAAGAAATTCTTATAATCGGTGTGTTTTTATACACTATACACTGAAAAATTTAAAAACTACACGTTTTTCAAGCAATTCAGCGCTGTAAGGCGTTGCTTACACCAACTGTCAAGATTCTTCAATATTTACCGTGTTCTCAAAAATTGTAAGAAAAAACGTAAAATTTAATGGATTACAACATTTTATAAACCTTAATCTTAAAATACTCATAATTCCTTTTCCGAAAAATCTGCATGTGCACAAAAACACAAAAATTGTCAACTAATAATGTGAATTTAATGTTGGGAAGAACCTTGGGAAGAACCCCTAAAAAGGTTTACCTGAAAAGTATTCCTCTCGTCGTTTGCTACCAGTCGCACCAATGCGACCAGAACGTCGGCCAGCGTAACTAAGAGAGCCGAAACGGGGGAATCGGCTTGGTCCAAACGGTCATATAATCGCAATACAATTACATAAATGTCAATTTGACAATCCTTAATCCGTAAAAGCGAACCAAATTTGATTTTCAGAACAAAAAAACCTATTTTGAACTCAAATCTATCAATCCTTTCAAGACTTTAAAAATAACCAGAGAATAAATTATCAACTGTTGCTGAGAGTTTAAAAATTGTTGCAGCAAACCGATTTTGGTGCTCGAAATAATCTTTTAAAAAAAGAAAAAAAAATGAAAGGAAAGAATTGAAAATATTAAAGCAGAGACCTGAATTCCCAAGCAAAAATTGAAAATACTTATATAAAACTCTTAATCAATCCTTAAAGCAATTAAGAACGCACCGAAGAGGTCCCGAAACCAAAAAAAAAACATTCAAAAGCTAGTGTGGTAGTTTTTTCAACAAAATTTAAAAAACGTTCAAATCAAGGAGTTTTCAGAGCATTCAAAACTAGTAGTAATGTTGATTGCAGCTAATTAGACCTATGCCCAAATGTAAACTCGAACAATGCGTACAAAATTGAGAAAATTTAAAAACCAAAATTTAATAAAAAATGTTTTTATCCTAACAAAATGTGACTATGAAAAAGCGAGAATGCACAAGATTTGCAAAAGAAAGATTGCAAACTAATTAAAATTATGTTGAGCATTCCGATCGAGCTTTCAAAAAATAAAATAATTTTGAGAAATTATATACGTTGTCAACGCAACTCAACATTGTAGGCGCTGCCAACAAACTTAACTTTCGAAATGATTTGACCTTTATCGTTCAAAAAATACTGAGCGTAATAATTGATTAAAAATTGGAAAAACCTTAAATTTAATGGAAGTGTACAATAGAAAATCGATTTGAGAAGCCTGTGAGCCGTGGGCGGTTATTCACAAATTTACGAAGGAACACGAGCGAGTGGTGAAATCAAGCTTTTCCTGCAGAAAACAACAAAAATCAGGCGTGATTAAAGAATTGCCCGATTTGGCGGAAAAAACGGGGGAACAAGACGCATTCCTTAAAAAGCGTGGACGAGTGACCGACTGATCACAGAACACCTGATTTGACTAAATGATTCCTGCCAAACAGGTTCCCTCTCAATCAGACACATCGTTCCTGTGTGGTTCCGAGGAGGATATTTTTTGGGCCGCCCGGTACCACAAGGTGTTCCAAATATTTCTCTTTAATCGAATGTATTCAAAAATAAAATTACAAATAACACTCAGTAGTGCCAAGAGCGAAAATACTAACAAGGGAATGACTCCAAGTGTAATTATACAGTCCAATTCAACGGAATGAAAAAAAGAATGATACCGCTCGAACCGCTCATCCTTATAATTATAGTGCCAATTATTCCTTTGCGTAAAGAATTTAAAAGTTTGCATTAAAGAGAGGTTCGCAATTACAAATGAAAAGAATCCCGAAATTCAAAAATTCCAATATGTGTTAAACCATAAGGTGTTCCAAATACTCCTCCTTAATCCAGTGTATTCCAGAAGGAAATTCACAAAGATCAGCCACAACAGCAAAAATACTAAGATTCTATTTTATTTAAGAGACACGCTTGTCTGCTCGCTGAAAGGTACTACATTCCACAAACCATCCTAATTTAAATTCAAAAACCAGATTTTAAAATACAAAAATTTGAAAATACAGTGACTAAAAATTAGTCGGCCACCGTATTTAAGAATGCCGCACCGAGTGATTCCGCTAGAACCGTTCATCCGATCCGTCATAATCATACAGTTTCTAGTCAATGTTCATCGTTTATCCTTAAAGCATTCTAGAACTCACCGAAGAGGTTTCCCTTGCAAAAAAACATTTAAAAGGTAGATCTGGTAAATCTTCAAGCAAATTGAAAATACGTTTAACTCAAATCAAGCACTTTTCAGAGCATTTAAAAACTAGTCATAATTGTAATTGTAGCTAACCAGACCTTTGGTTACCTAAGCACAAAAAATTATGTGAAAAATATTTGGTTGATGACCAACTATACTGTATCGAATCGGTTCAAATCAAAGTTCGAATCGGTTCAAATCAAAGTTCGAATCGGTTCAAATAAAAGTTCGAATCGGTTCAAATCAAAGTTCGAATCGGTTCAAATAAAAGTTCGAATCGGTTCAAATAACTTGTCTTCTTATCTTTATAAAATGCAGAGGGCATTTTTGGGCCACCCTGTATGTGTTCTAACTAACACAAATTATTAACAAAATTAGATAAGGCGAATTAGGCCGAATGGTGGCACTATTGAAACCTTCGTCAGAAAAGATGCTTTTCGGCATTCCGGTGTCCGTATTTGATGAGGTTTTCACGGAGATGCTCCGAATCGGACGGGGAACTTATTTGGATTGTAATAAACAACCTCGAAATTTACGATTTCGGCGAAAAATTGCAAGGTCCGTGCGGTTCCAAAACCGACACTTCAATCCAAAACCGACAAAAAAATAGTTAGATTTTTGGAGCAAACTAATAGTCGCAACAATATAACCACATGAAAGTAAAATTGACAATCCTTTATCCGTAAAAACTAACCAAATTTGATTTCCACAACAAAAATAAAAATTGAGAATGTTAAATCAGAGACCTAGAGACCTGAATCTCCAAGCAAAAATTGAAAATACTTTTAAAAATACGTTTTATCAATCCTCAAATCATTTTAGAACTCATCAAACCAGAAACAAAAAAAGTAATTCAAAATGTGGTTTCATGTTTCAATGTTTCAACAATGTTTCAGCAAAAATTAAATTAAAATTATATAAAACGTTCAGTCAATGTTTAAATCTTTTAGAACTCACCGAAGAGGTTCCGAAACCAAAAAAAGTAATTCAAAAGCTATGTGTGGTAATTTTTTCAACAAAAATTTATAAAACGTTTAAATCAAAGAGTTTTCAGAGCTTTCAAAATCTAGTCATTGCAGCTAATTAGACCTATGGACAATTTCTAAAGCATTTAGTCTAAACCAAAATCTCGTTCCACAAACAAAAAATAAAAATGGCTTCAATTAAATTATTCAATTCCCAAAAAGCTAACCCGAGATCTGGTTTCCTAAGCACGAATTACGTGAAAAACTCCAATCAAGCGTCAAGTCGTCAAATTCCTTCCTTTCCATAACACTAGAAACGGTCGACCTGTCAATTTTACGCGATTTCCATTCAATTTTAAAGCACTTCAGAAAATATTAAAAACAACAATGATTGGCGTTCTCGGGTTAGATATATTGCAGGACCAAAAAATAATTTCTAACAAGCAACTGATGACTTTTAATGCTTACAAATACCTAAAATTACAAGAATTTTTGAAAATTTGTAGGCAAGATTACAGTGAGTTTGAGAACACATCGACATCAGCCACCGTACCTATAAAAGCCGAACCGAGTGATTCCGCTCCACCCATTGTCCGATCCGTCATGATTATAGTTCCCAATTTCCCAAGATTAGGAAAGAACTTGAACACCAACCGTCCAGTCAATAGGTAAAAGGACATTTCAGTCCCGGCGTTTCAGTCCGGACTGAAATCTCTTTCAAGGTGCATCAGCCTCAAAGTAACATTGTGTTCCGCGCGTGTGGCCCCGTCGCAAAGAGCAAATGAATTTGAAGTAGGTCTTGACGCTAACTCTCTGATCAGCCTAAAATATGTCAGCCTAAAATCACGGTAGAACATCGCCTCCGGCTCCGGCTTTCGAGAAAAAACTTGGGCACTTCCGGGAAACATGGCTAAGATGCTCCAGGAGGCTAGTTTACTATCCCCGCTGTTTGCAAGAGACCGCCTCGAGCCTACTACCCCCGCTACCAGGCAGCTTCGGTGCAAAAACCATAATGAAAATGTCCAAATGTCCAAGCCTAAGCCTAAGATGCTCCAGGAGGCCAGCCCCAGCCTACTATCCCCGCTGTTTGAAAGAGGTAGCCTTGAGCCTGCTACCTCGCGTGTTCTAAAGTTGGGTTCCGCTCTAAACGAAACGCGATTCCTGTTGGAGACATTATTAGTGAAATGAAATGACGGGACTGAAATGACGAGACTGAAAAATTCGGGACTGTAAAAAATGGGACTGAAATGTCCGGGACTGAAATGTCCTATCCCCAGTCAATAGATGCTCCACACAAGCTTTGGTTTTTGTTCGAACAATGCGTACAAAATTGTGAAAATTTAAAAACCAAAATTTTAATAAAAAATGTTTTTATCCTAACAAAATGTGACTATGAAAAAGCGAGAATTTGCAAAAGAAAGATTGCAAACTAATTAAAATTATGTTGAGCATTCCGATCGAGCTTTCAAAAAATAAAATAATTTTGAGAAATTATATACGTTGTCAACGCAACTCAACATTGTAGGCGCTGCCAACAAACTTAACTTTCGAAATGATTTGACCTTTATCGTTCAAAAAATACTGAGCGTAATAATTGATTTAAAAATTGGAAAAACCTTAAATTTAATGGAAGTGTACAATAGAAAATCGATTTGAGAAGCCTGTGAGCCGTGGGATCGGTTATTCACAAATTTACGAAGGAACACGAGCGAGTGGTGAAATCAAGCTTTTTCCTGCAGAAAACAACAAAAATCAGGCGTGATTAAAGAATTGCCCGATTTGGCGGAAAAAACGGGGGAACAAGACGGCATTCCTTAAAAAAGCGTGGACGAGTGACCGACCGATCACAGAACACCTGATGACTAAATGATTCCTGCCAAACAGGTTCCCTCTCAATCAGACACATCGTTCCTGTGTGGTCCCGCAGAGGGTATTTTTGGGCCACCCTGTATGTGTTCTAACTAACGCAAATTATTAACAAAATTAAATTAACATTAACAAACTTATGGATTTAACCGTTTGGACTGACCTTTTTCGTTTAAACAATAAAAATTGACATAAATTTTTAAAGCATCCTTTATTAAATAAAGGAGAACGATCCAGACGTGTCCGTCCGTCCGTGTGTCACGAAATTTCTAGACTCGAGTTGCCTGATTGGAAGACATAGAAGAGGTCCGATTAGACACGGTAAGATACCCACAACCTCTAAAGACCAATTATAACGGCCAAGAACCGTATCTCCGTAGATGAGGCGAATTAGGCCGAATAGTAGCACTATTCGAACCTTCGTCGGAAAATGGGATGCTTTTCGGCATTCCGGTGTCCGTATTTGATGAGGTTCCCACGGAGATGCTCCGAATCGGACGGGGAACTTATTTGGGTTGTAATAGACAACCTCGAAATTTACTTTACGATTTCGGCGAAAAATTGCAAGGTCCGTGCGGTTTTTTTTAAATTGAACCAAATAATCAAGATTCACAAATATTTAACTGTAGAATCTCGAAATTTACAATGAAGAACAAAAATTTCCAAACCGTGTCAAAACCGACACTTCAATCCAAAACCGGCAAAAAAAATTAGTTTGGATTTTTGGAGCAAACTAATAGTCGCAACAATATAACCACATGAAAGTGAAATTGACAATCCTTTATCCGTAAAAGCTAACCAAATTTGAATTCCACAACAAAAATAAGAATTGAGAATGTTAAACCAGAGACCTGAATCTCCAAGCAATACTTTTAAAAATACGTTTTATCAATCCTCAAATCATTTTAGAACTCATTGAAGAGGTTCCAGAAACAAAGAAACTAATTCAAAAGCTAAGTGTGGTAGTTTTTTCAGCAAAAATTAAATTAAAATTATATAAAACGTTCAGTCAATGCTTAAATCTTTTAGAACTCACCGAAGAGGTCCTGAAACCAAAAAAAACCAAAAAAAAACATTCAAAAGCTATGTGTGGTAATTTTTTCAACAAAAATTTATAAAACGTTTAAATCAAAGAGTTTTCAGAGCTTTCAAAATCTAGTCATTGCAGCTAATTAGACCTATGGACAATTTCTAAAGCATTTAGTCTAAACCAAAATCTCGTTCCACAAACAAAAAATAAAAATGGCTTCAATTAAATTATTCAATTCCCAAAAAGTTAACCTGGTTTCCTAAGCACAAATCACGTGAAAAACTCAGCTGTTCAATTTAGCGTCAAGTCATCAAATTGTTTCCTTTTCAGAACACTAGAAACGGTCGCTCTGTCAGTTTTACCCCATTTTCATCCAATTTTAATGCACTCCGGAAATTATTAAAAACAACAATGATTGGCGTTCTCGGGTTAGATATATTGCAGGACCAAAAATAATTTCTAACAAACAACTGCTGACTTTTACTGCTTACAAATACCTAAAATTACAAGAATACACCTTTGCTCAGAAAACTCAAAATTCAATAAAGCAAATTGCACTAGAGAGATTTGCAAATACTCGGTAATTTGAACCGAGTGATTCTCAAAAGTTTCGACAGGAAATTTTACGTAAAAAGATTTTTTTGAAACTTCGTTAAAATTGAAAAACGGTTAAAAACAGCCAAGAACCATCTCTTCGTAAATAAGGCAAATTAAGCCCAATGGTAGCACTATTGTAACTTCCGGCAGAAAATGGACTGCTTTCCGGCGTTCCGGTTTCCACATTTGTTGTGGTTTCCGCAGAAATGCTCCGAATCGGACGGGGAACTTATTTGGGTTGTAATAGACAACCTCGAAAAAATTGCAAGGTCCGTGCGGTTCCAAAACCGACAAAAAAATAGTTAGATTTTTGGAGTAAACCAACAATATAACCATGAAAGTAAAATTGACAATCCTCTATCCGTAAAAACTAACCAAATTTGATTTCCACAACAAAAATAAAAATTGAGAATGTTAAATCAGAGACCTGAATCTCCAAGCAAAAATTGGAAATACTTTTAAAAATACGTTTTATCAATCCTCAAATCATTTTAGAACTCATTGAAGAGGTTCCAGAAACAAAGAAACAAAGAAACTAATTCAAAAGCTAAGTGTGGTAGTTTTTTCAACAAAAATTAAATTGAAATTATATAAAACGTTTAATCAATGCTTAAATCATTTTAGAACTCACCGAAGAGGTCCTGAAACCAAAAAAAACATTCTGTGTGGTAATTTTTTCAACAAAAATTTAAAAAACGTTCAAATCAAAGAGTTTTCAGAGCATTCCAAAACCAGTCATAATTGTTGCTAATCAGTCCTATGGATACCGAAGCAAAAAAATCATGTGAAAAACTTAGCGTTCAATTTAGCGTCAACTCAGCAAATTGTTTCCTTTTCAGAACACTAGAAACGGTCGATCTGTCAAAATTAGTTTGGATTTTTGGAGCAAACTAATAGTCGCAACAATATAACCACATGAAAGTGAAATTGACAATTCTTTATCTGTAAAAGCTAACCAAATTTGATTTCCACAACTCCACAACAAAAATAAGAATTGAGAATGTTAAATCAGAGACCTGAATCTCCAAGCAAAAATTGAAAATACTTTTAAAAATACGTTCAGTCAATGTTTAAATCATTTTACGAAGAGGTCCTGAAACCAAAAAAAAAACATTCAAAAGCTATGTGTGGTAATTTTTCAACAAAAATTTATAAAACGTTTAAATCAAAGAGTTTTCAGAGCTTTCAAAATCTAGTCATTGCAGCTAATTAGACCTATGGACAATTTCTAAAGCATTTAGTCTAAACCAAAATCTCGTTCCACAAACAAAAAATAAAAATGGCTTCAATTAAATTATTCAATTCCCAAAAAGCTAACCCGAGATCTGGTTTCCTAAGCACGAATTACGTGAAAAACTCCAATCAAGCGTCAAGTCGTCAAATTCCTTCCTTTCCATAACACTAGAAACGGTCGACCTGTCAATTTTACGCGATTTCCATTCAATTTTAAAGCACTTCAGAAAATATTAAAAACAACAATGATTGGCGTTCTCGGGTTAGATATATTGCAGGACCAAAAATAATTTCTAACAAGCAACTGATGACTTTTAATGCTTACAAATACCTAAAATTACAAGAATTTTTGAAAATTTGTAGGCAAGATTACAGTGAGTTTGAGAACACATGACATCAGCCACCGTACCTATAAAAGCCGAACCGAGTGATTCCGCTCCACCCATTGGTCCGATCCGTCATGATTATAGTTCCCAATTTCCCAAGATTAGGAAAGAACTTGAACACCAACCGTTCAGTCAATAGATGCTCCACACAAGCTTTGGTTTTTGTTCGAACAATGCGTACAAAATTGTGAAAATTTAAAAACCAAAATTTTAATAAAAAATGTTTTTATCCTAACAAAATGTGACTATGAAAAAGCGAGAATGCACAAGATTGCAAAAGAAAGATTGCAAACTAATTAAAATTATGTTAAGCATTCCGATCGAGCTTTCAAAAAATAAAATTAATTTTGAAAAATTATATAAGTTGTCAACGCAACTCAACATTGTAGGCGCTGCCAACAAACTTAACTGTCGAAATGATTTGACCTTTATCGTTCAAAAAATACTAAGCGTAATAATTGTTTAAAAATTGGAAAAACCTTAAATTTAATGGAAGTGTACAATAGAAAATCGATTTGAGAAGCCTGTGAGCCGTGGGATCGGTTATTCACAAATTTACGAAGGAACACGAGCGAGTGGTGAAATCAAGCTTTTTCCTGCAGAAAACAACAAAAATCAGGCGTGATTAAAGAATTGCCCGATTTGGCGGAAAAAAACGGGGGAACAAGACGGCATTCCTTAAAAAAGCGTGGACGAGTGACCGACCGATCACAGAACACCTGATTTGGACTAAATGATTCCTGCCAAACAGGTTCCCTCTCAATCAGACACATCGTTCCTGTGTGGTCCCGCAGAGGGTATTTTCGGGCCACCCGGTACCACAAGGTGTTCCAAATATTCCTCTTTAATCGAATGTATTCAAAAATAAAATTCACAAATAACACTCAGTAGTGCCAAGAGCGAAAATACTAACAAGGAAATGACTCCAAGTGTAATTATACAGTCCAATTCAACGGAATGAAAAAAAAGAATGATACCGCTCGAACCGCTCATCCTTATAATTATAGTGCCAATTATTCCTTTGCGTAAAGAATTTAAAGTTTGCATTAAAGAGGTTCGCAATTACAAATGAAAAGAATCCCGAAATTCAAAAATTCCAATATGTGTTAAACCATAAGGTGTTCCAAATACTCCTCCTTAATCCAGTGTATTCCAGAAGGAAATTCACAAAGATCAGCCACAACAGCAAAAATACTAAGATTCTATTTTATTTAAGAGACACGCTTGTCTGCTCGCTGAAAGGTACTACATTCCACAAACCATCCTAATTTAAATTCAAAAACCAGATTTTAAAATACAAAAATTTGAAAATACAGTGACTAAAAATTAGTCGGCCACCGTATTTAAGAATGCCGCACCGAGTGATTCCGCTAGAACCGTTCATCCGATCCGTCATAATCATACAGTTTCTAGTCAATGTTCATCGTTTATCCTTAAAGCATTCTAGAACTCACCGAAGAGGTTTCCCTTGCAAAAAAACATTTAAAAGGTAGATCTGGTAAATCTTCAAGCAAATTGAAAATACGTTTAACTCAAATCAAGCACTTTTCAGAGCATTTAAAAACTAGTCATAATTGTAATTGTAGCTAACCAGACCTTTGGTTACCTAAGCACAAAAAATTATGTGAAAAATATTTGGTTGACCTGACCAACTATACTGTATCGAATCGGTTCAAATCAAAGTTCGAATCGGTTCAAATCAAAGTTCGAATCGGTTCAATCAAAGTTCGAATCGGTTCAAAATCAAAGTTCGAATCGGTTCAAATCAAAGTTCGAATCGGTTCAAATCAAAGTTCGAATCGGTTCAAATCAAAGTTCTCGAATCGGATCAAATCAAAGTTCGAATCGGTTCAATCAAAGTTCAAAACTTGTCTTCATATTTTACGTAAACTGAAAACAGAAAATGAAAATTGTTTACATCAAATAAAAAAGCGAAACGGGCAAATACGCGACGAAAAATATGCGAAATTAATGGTGTTATTGCACTTTAAATATTTTTTTAATGTTAGAAAACATTTAAAGGGTACAACGGAAAAACTGTCATTTCTTGAAAACAGTACGTCAACAATTTCTCGTTAAAATTAAGTATGCTTGTTATCAATAAAAACGTTAATCACTTACACCAGCATTATCATCTTTGCAGTTCATTGCAGATAAAAAGATTTTCACATATTCCTTGCACATCGCACGTGGTGGTGGTCACAAGTTCTTCTCGCCGCACGCCGTCGCCGCAGCCGCATTCACTCGTGGTCACCTTTGGCCAAACCACTGCCGGAGCCGCACATAAAAACGCAGACAGGTGGCCACGAGTCGGTCTACGCCGTCGCCGTAGCCGCAGCCGCACGTGGTCGTGACCTTAGCATAGAAGACTGTGAAGACGATACCAAAAATAACTATCAAACAAATGTAAAAATTAATTGAAAATTCTAAAATTTGCTTTCAGTTTTTGATACTTTAAAAATGCTGTTGTTTGCCTGGTATTAGTTTGGTGAGATTTTAGAAATGTAGGTTCTATACACATGCGAAAACATGTGAAATGTGGAAGAAGTTTGTGAAGAAAATGAAAAAAGAAGAAATGTGAAGTTCAAAACATGTGAAAGATGGGTTCAGCGTAATTTAAAAATGGAAGAACCTTAGAAACAACAAAAATTGACATATTTTGAAAATTACAAATTGATATGTATTTTATGAAAAATTGTAAAAGTTTGCGATGTTGCTACAACGTCTTATACAGTAAAAAATATAAAAGTGTCAATTAATAAAATATTTTCTTTTTGATTTGATTTGATTCGATTTCAGTCCTTCAAAAAATACTCATTGAATTGCATTTCTGTTAAAATCTAAACAAAATTTTTTTCCAAGATTCAAAGATAACGCTTGACCCTCGAGGTTCGCAAATACAAATGAAAATGGTCTCCAAGTTCAAAAATTCCAATATGTGTTTCCAATATAAATTTCAATATGAACCATAAGGTGTTCCGAATACTCCTCCATTGTAATCGCCAAAAATTCACAAAGAAAACTCTCAAGAGCAAAAATACTAAGATTCCATTTTATTGAACAGACAGGCTTTTCCGCTCACTGTAACATACATCATTTCGCAAACCATGATAATTTCAATTCAAAAACCAGAATTTAAAATTTTCAAACACAAAAATTCGAAAATTAAAATAGGAATATATGATAGCATATATTGAACATTCTTGCCGAGTGGTCGGCCCGTCGTCTCTCTCCGCCTTCTCTTAACAATGACAGTTTTCTCGTTCGAATTTTCCGCTGAACCTAAACCTGACGCGACAACTTAATCCCGATTATTCGTCATCTTTCCGAATCTGTTTCTTCGAGCTCCTTCACTTGAGCAAAAGACGACTACCAATTCGTCCTAAGACTCCTGGAGCTATTTGTCGAAGAGCGGCCTTCCAATATCTTTATGTCTATTACTGTCGTATTGGCACCCGCTCTAATCTCTCCGAAATTCGTGTGTTTTCAGCGTGGGAACCTAAGCCTCCTCTTCATGAAGCCAAACGAACCTTCGTCAGGCTTCGACTTAGTGCTCATATGAGTCCAAAATTCGTTCTTAAAATAAGCTTTATTTTTGTGTTTTCAGAGGACTTCAGGTGTCTCCGCCCTCGTGGCAGCTACGCTCAGCTCAAACCAATGAGGATTCGGCTTTTTCGACACGTTTGGAACGTCGCATTTCAGCCTTTTTCACACAGGACAACAGTGACGCTTCCAGAGCTTAAAAATTCGAGTGTTTCCAACGCAAGAACCTGAGCCTCCTTTTTGCGAAGCCAAAGGAACCTTTGCTGGGGGTTTTCCTGTCCTCCTCTTACAAGACCCGCAGTCTCAAAAGGACTCTCCCACCCGAAGCTGTTCTTCGCCTTTCTAGCGATCTGCTCCTCGGTCGGATACATCTACTTCATGCTAGTACACTGGAAGAAGAGAAAGAAGCTCTTCAGAAGCTTCGTCTTCAAGAGCAGCAAGGCCATCGACCAGGAATAGAGGCGTTGGGCAAAGCAGAAGAAGCGCGTGGAGGTAGAAACGAAAGAGGCGAAGCATTCAAGTCTACCAAGAAGGGGTTGAGCAAGCATAAATAGGTGGTAAAGAAATCCGAAAATAGGGAATTTGAAGAATTTCAGTTCTGGAAGTTGATGGGCGTGAAGACAAAGATCAACGAAGAAGCGCCGTTTTCGATCTGCATTGTGGAGCGAAAAATTGCCGAGGGAGGACTTGGAAAGGTCTGAGAGGTGCTGGACGTCAACGGGAGCCTCTACACCCTAAAGATGGAGCCGCTGACAAACCTAGTTTATGTACGTTTCTTTTAGAAGCCTCTAAAAGCGCAAGTTAAAAGCCTCACTTCAGGAAGAGACAAGCTGACCCGGACATGGATCTTTGTCATCAAGTGTATTTTCCTGCAATTTCGGGATGCGTTTTCGTGCTGTTTAGACTGTTTTTTTTCGGTTTCGGTTAACGGCGGCGACCGATCGGTTTCGCTTTTTGGGTCTTGTCCAGAGCGCAACGACTATTCGTGTTGAAAACAGCCTCATGCTACCGTCTGACTGGTCGGTTATTGAAGCTATCTGAATATACTTGAGGCGTGTATTCTATCTGCGTCTGACCTGTCCTAAACGCTCTCTTTCCTTCAGTTCAACTAGCAATCGAAGGGAAGAACGCCTGGAGGGACGTGGAGTCAGCCTCATCTGCAGGCCGAAGACTCCACAGCGCAGCCGCTTGTCGCCAAGGTCGGCAAATTCTGGAAGTGATGGTAGTTGGGTGCAAAAGCACCGACGAGCGATCGCTTTCCAGAAGCTGTCTGAATGCGCTTGCGACGTGTGTGATTTTCGCGCTCTTCGACTTTATGTTGACGCTCAAAATGGCGACGACCGGTCGGCTTCGGTTTTTGGGTCTTGTCTACGTCGCAGCGGCGCCTGTCTGGAAATGACAAGTCCCATCAAAGCAGCGCGGGTCTTCTTTCTGCGTCTGACCTGTCGTAATTTCCTTCCCTCTTTCAGACCGATTCTCAATGGAAGAAAGCGTCTGGAGGAACGTGGATGATCCGCCCCTTCTGCAGGCCGAAGACTCCACGGTGCAGCCAGTCGTTTCCACGGGTGTTGAATTCAAAGCGCCTTATGATGATAAGCGTTATCTCCCTTTTCCATGGAATATTTGGGGTTTTTCAGGTGAAAACACGCCCATCATTCCAGCCAGTAAGCAGTGTGATTTCTTCGTCGCGTTCCTCTGGAATTGGATGTTATTTTAGCTCGTAAGGAAGGAGACGAAGGCCGTGGAAGCGAGATGGCCAAGAGTCAGAATGTAAGGAGACTTTCTAAAGCCACGGTTAACTTGTGAAGCTCGTTTAGGCCAAGCGCGATTTTATCAAGTCCAAGTTGAGCGCTTCTGGCCCCTCCAGATCCGCGTCTTCCAAGCGCAAGCTACCCGAAACCGTCGCCAACCAGGACAGCGCCTACTGCACCGGTTAGGAAAGTTCCTCGCAGTGTTCCAGCGAGGAATTCATTTACTCGGACGAGTTTCCGAACGTCGTGCCACTCAAGAAGCCGAAGCCGACAACAAAGGACACAAAGAAGCCGAGAAAGACGGACCTGCGCCGGATGCTCATGACCTTTGTGCGCCAGGAAGCTAGGCGCCGGAAGCAGCAGCTGTTGGATAGCGTGGTCAAGGAGCTGGGAGGTTTGCCTGACTTCTAGAACCCGAAGAACCAGTACTGGACAAAGTAAAAGAGGTAGAATAGTAAATATTATTGGCATGTTGTAATTAGAGTTGTCACGCTGTTTCTACTCAGAAATAAATAGTCTGTTTAGGATGTAGGAGAGAGAGATGAGGAATCTGGTGTGTAAGGGGATGTGGCTGCTAATGAGCGATGTGATTTTAGAGTAATTCGCTTGGTTTTAACGCTGAAGACCTGTCAATTCTGAGGATTCGGCTCCTTTTCAGCGTGTGTAGGAGGACCAGCGCCTCTGACTCAAGCTTCTCCTAACCATGCTGGTATTTAAACTTCAAAATGATATTTAAAGTTGATCGCATGTGTCGAAACGGGAACGTTGCCGTTTTGGTTGTTGAATTGAGATCTTTTGACATGTTTGCATGACCAAACTGATGCATTCTGGGAACAAAAGGTGATGTTTTGGTTGGGCCAGATTTACGATTTTCTCAATTGGGCCTGATTTACGTTCGATTGTGCGCACCGTAGATCGACGCATTTTGCTACGATCTACAAGCCTCACTTTGATCCTTTTCTCCACATTGTCCCTATTTTGATCCCACCTTCGGCTCTCAGTCATGGTGGATCTTCGAGTCATCAAGGAGAACCGGATTTGCTGCAATTCTACAATGAACTTTCGTGCCGTTTATCGTCGAATCGAAGCCATTTCGACATGTTTTCACGACTCAAGTGATGCTTCTTCACGGGAAGACAACAACCTGGGGATGGCCGGCGTTGTCATCTGCCTTTCAATATTCGTTATCAGCTGCGCACGTTTTGAAGCGCTGAAAAGGGACGTATCAGGACAAGTTGAAGGTCGCTGTGGAACCGTCTCCTGCGCCGACTTTGAGGCGTTCAGTTGAGTCCAAAATTGTCCCTAAATGTCCTTTATTTGTGTGTTTTCAGAGGCGTACAGGGTACATCTCCATCCTCTTAGCACTGCCCATCGCAGATCGGTGAGGACAGCAGTGAAATATCGGTGTTAAAGGGACACTGACATCGCATTTTTCGTCGTTTTTTGGGTGCACGGATCGCGCTCATTTCTGGGGCAGAGGGGTTTTCGAAGGCGCTGATCACGATTCTGGCGTCAGAATGGTGAGAAAGGGCTTAAGGACTGCGCAATATGGCAAATTAGGATAAGACAAAAAAGAGAATTTTACCAGTCATTGAGCGGTCCCGACGCGACAATCCTGATCAAGACGCACTCGTTTACGGTGAAATCGGATTTGGGTTTGCATTTCTTTCTGTCGGCGAAATCGTCGTTTTGCGCCGCAAGTTGAATTTCCGCCCCGATTTCTTGAATTTTTGGAGCTTCACGTTTTGGTCAGTCGATTTTTTAGAACACGATGCTTTGTGGTTAATTTTCTTTCATTCTTTCATTTCAGGGGCAGCGAGCTGGGCAAGCGAGGGTGAAGCGTGCTGGGACTGCGGTGCGATGATTTTCTTGTGCTGAAGCATTTTAGAATTTATTGAGTCCAGCCCTAGTGATCGGTAAAATGAGTGTAGACGTATTTGGATCAGCTTCCGGACATAAGTCGATGATGTATTTTCGGACACATGCTGGGATTTCGACTCTGTTGTTGCATCTCAGGACGCCGTGGGCGTAAGCAGTCCAGATGCGGTACAGTTCTTTGCGCACAGTCTTTTGGCTAGGGTTACTGGGCCTCTTTGCTTACGTTCCTGACCTACGGCTCGCGACAAGATCCATACTTTTACAGCTGAAAGATTCATGGCCTCTTTGAATCCTGGCTCGTTGAATATGCAAGTATGCTGTCCTTTCAGCCTTTTCTGGAGAGTTGAGTAAACGGTGTTGCTCTGTGAGCTTTCCCTGCCGCAGAAATATTCGCGAGCGAAAGATCCATTTGTAAAGCCACAATTGTCCCAATTGTCCCATTTTCCCTATTTTGAGCCCACCTTTGGCTCTCAGTCATGGTGGATCTTCGAGTCATCAAGGAGAACCGATTTTGCTGCAATTCTACGATGAATTTTTGTACCGTTTTTATTGTCGAAGCAAAGCCATTTTGACATGTTTTCACGACTCAACTGATGCTCCTTCTCGGGAAGACAAGATCCTGGGACAATCTTCATATCAGCGGCGCAAGAGACGTTTTGGACCGCTGAAAAGGCTTGTTTCAGGGCAAGTTCAAGGTCACCGTGCGCTGACTTTGAGGCGTTCAGGTGTACATATTTCCGGAATATTGAAATAACAGTAATTTGTTTGCTTTCAAAAGAATCTCCTCTCATGTTACAGCGTCGCCCAGCACTAGCCGGCGAGAATTTCGCTTTTTGGTTCATATCAGCCCCGTTACACTTAAAACAGCGGTGAATTGACTAACCGAAGAGCGGATCTATTAACTGCTGCGTTTCGGCCTCTTTTCCCCCTCTCTCACCGCTATTTTCGCCCTTCTTTGCCAGGGCAAGTTCAGTTCCTCAACGCATGACTCATACGAGTTCGAGAAGTTCAAACTAAGGTCAAAATGACCGCTTCCGCGCCGGAGCGGACGAGCCAACAACGTCCATCAGCTCTACCAGTGGATATACTTCGACCTCTAGTGTGACCAGTGAACTAGCGAGGCTACCAACAACGTCCATCAGCTCTGCCAGTGGATATACTTCGACCTCTAGTGTGACCAGTGAACCAGCGAGGCTGTAGAAAATCGCGCGCAGCCACGGCAGGGCATTCTGAGCGTTTCCGGAACCCCCGAGCCCGCACGAGCCGATACCCTAGCGCTCCGCAGTAGCGGCCCCGGCGACTACGTCAAAGGTACGTCGTGAGCCACGTGGGAATACCAATTTAACACACTGATGAAGATGCGCCGGATCACGAACGACGAAGACAAGATGTTCCAACTCGTGTCCGAACTCGGCAACGCCGTGATGAGCGAGTTACGCATCGTCCTCAGCGAACAAGACGGAGCTCCTCATATTCCTCGATGATCCAGGCTTTACGCACCATGTACGATGACCATGATTCACCTCTGATGCATAGGGATGTATTGATTTCGACCCGTCAGAGGAAGGAAGGGTCAATCGATAGCCGAATTCTTCATGGACCTGCGTGTTATCGCTTCTCAATGTCAATGTCCGAGATCGGAGAAACAGCGAAATTCGGAAACGCCGATGGACTCTCCCGGCTAAAGTGCCTATTGCCTAAAAGTGCCTGTTTCCGCCTCGGAAATGGCGAAGGAAATCGACAGCGAGAAGCCGGAGAAGACCAACTCCCGCAATAAGCCAGCCGCGAAGAATTAGGACGTGATGGGTGTTTTCCCGCATTGCGGATGTGTTAATAAAAGCCCATTTGATACAGTTCTCGAACTATGACTCGTTCCTCTCGTCCGTATGATTCTCCTCGAGTTCCAAAATTCTCAAGGAAAGGAGGGGAAGGAACCCTCCTAATCTAGAGATGTAGCGGAGGTGACGTGAACTTTAAACCGACAAAATTCCACTGTGAAGCTGGAGACGTAGGCCTTATCGAACTCCAGAGACCGGAGAGATGTCGCGGCTCAATTCCAGTTTAGGCGTCCTTATACAGAACCCCGTCCTTAAAAAAGTTTAGGCGTCCCATAGAAGCGATTTTCGTCCTTATAAATATTTTGCGTCCTTAAAATTCGAATTTCGTCCCTTCAGTTTAGGCGTCTCTAGAAATTCAAACTGCTTCCTTACAAAGTTTAGGCCCCTATAGGAGCGATTTTCGTCCCTATACGGTGGCAGCTATTTATCTCCATGTTTAACCAGTGTTTTGCGTTTTTTGAGTTTATTCTCTTGAAGACCACGGTGAGCGCTTAGTGTGCGACGCATAACAAGAGTATCCAGGAAAATAGTAGCAATTTGAATCTCGAGAGAGTCTGCAGCAGGAGTTTCAGGCCAGACAGCTTGTTCTTTGTCCGAAGAGGCCATAGTTTTCCTTTCAAAGCTGGACGATGAGCTCTCGGTACTGTGTCCTTTGGTCATAGGAAAGACCTCGCGATCGGTCGCGCTTTGCGGATGATCTCTTGCCATGCGTCTTGTAAAGACCGAGGGACCGAGGCGTCGTTTGAGAAGCACTTCCGACGGCGTCTCTAAGTCTCGTTTCCTAACGCATTCGAATTCAGTCAAATCCAGGATTCCTAAGACTCCCAAGATTCCCAAAAAAGCTTCTTCTCAGCTCGTCTTTCAATTCGAACTGAATCCTTTTTTGCCCGCTCCCACGTAGATCTACGTACCATCCTTCATTTGGCTCTGTACTGGGCCCTCTTTCCCACAAGCTCCTTAGACACGATTCGAACTGAAACGGGCCTCTCTAAGACGACTATAGTAGACTACTATAATTTCTTTAGGGAAGATACGCGTTATTGGGTGTAAAAGAAGCAAAGTCACCGACAACTTGGAGGGGAAGGCGTTTTGGCGAGATTGATGAGAGTTACTTCTACAAGGCAAAATACAATCGCGGTCGCAAGCTGGGAGATCCCTCGGACTGGGTTTCGACATGATAGAACGCGGCACCAATGAAGTCCGTGTTTTTGAGGTCTCAAATCGAACCTCAGACACTTTCTTGGACCTGATAGGTCAGCATAGTATCATCGTCAGTGACGGATGGTCCTCTTATGGAATTTAAGTAATTCACACATGAAAACGACCAAAGCAATCGTGATAAGACACAATTTTAGAAGTGTTTTACAGCAAATTACAAATATCGCTGCTATGGGACGCCTAAACTTTTTAAGGACGCACAAAGATAATCAATTTATTTAAGGACGCCTAAACTTTTTATGGACGAAATCTCCTCTCCTCCTATGGGACGCTGTTTTAATCTTTAAGGACGCAAGTTGAATTTTAAGGACGCCTAAACTGTTTAGGGATGCAAAATATTTTTAAGGACGAAAATCGCTCCTATGGGACGCCTAAACTTTTTAAGGACGGGGTTCTGTATAAGGACGCTTAATCTGGAATTGAGCCGATGTCGCACCTTGCGAACTCTTCGTTGAGAGAATTCCCGATCTGAGGAAGGTGTCGGGGAACGACCGCTCGCAATTGCCGGCGAACGCCGGAATGACGCGCCCGAGGTCTTCCCCAGACTTGCGCTCTTGTATCTACCAGGCGACGGCATGCGGCTACGACTGCTGCTGCGGCGAAGAAACTCGTGGCCACGGTGACCACAAGTTTGCGGTTTCTGTTTGGGGAATGGCTTGCAACGGATGTCGTGCAAAGGAAGCCAAAGGACAAAGGACAAAGGAAGCCGGCAACCTTTTGTCCGTCCTTTCAGTGTTCGTCCTTCCGAGTTGCGTCGCGTCAAAACTGTGCAAATCGCATATGGCGCAGCGGAAGCTGGTCATCGCGCCACGTCCGTCCGCAGGCCTGGTATATTCGGATCACGTTCTGGCTGATCCAAACCTCCAGGCTGCTGAATCGGCGAAGGGATGATGTGGTGGGTTTTGCATTTGGTGCTCTCTTCGAGCTCCATTCTGTCGCTGTTCGGATGTGCAGTTGGAGTAACGCTGAAACTTAATCTGGTTTTGCACTTTACTCCATAAGATCGTTTTGCACTTTACTACATAGACTCCATAAGATCAGTATCATCCGACTGCTAATTCCCGCTTTCGAGTGGTCACCTTCTGAAAAAAGGTCCAATTAAGCACATTATACCAAAACCGCCGAGATGCACCTTATCCTCGAGTCCCTCCGCTGCATCATTGTGTCGGACACCTTCCGGTCGAGCATGAGGTTTCCACAATTTGTTCGAGCTAAAAAGATACACAAGCTTAACTAGAGGATAACAATAACATCTTAATGGTCTCCTGAAACCATCCGTACCATTAGATTCTCCCAGGCAAGCGACTGTGTTGAAGTAGACAATAATGCTCGGCGGCGGCTCGTAGCAACTCCCGTCGTTTTCAATCGGCAAGAAAGGGAACACTACAGGAATCATCCGAATTTCGAAAAGCCTAAAGGGCACGCCGTAGTCATCGTCGTCATCGCAGTTTTCCTGAAGTTCGTCTGACTGGTCGCTCTTTCCCAAACCTTTGTGGTCGGGTTCGGAGCTCTTCGAGTCTTCCTTAGCGGTCTCCTTCTCATCAGAAGTCGCCTCGGCATCAGAAAGGTCCGGAAGGTCGAGCTGGAGTTCTGGCAAACGAGAGCGAAGGTGAATTTTCTCTTCGTAGTCGTCCGGCAATTCCAAAATGGCGCCCAGTTCCTTGCGAATGTCGCGGTCATAGTCAGCTTGCACTGCCATACGCATCTTGGCGGTTTCCTTAGCGTTCATGAGACACGGAAGAGGGTACTGGGAAATCACTGCTTGATAGTTTGGAATTCAAGGTTCAACTTCTGACTTCTTTTCTCGCTTCCATTTTCAACACGATGTAGTCCAAAAAGTCACCTGTAAACCGCATAAATAGCACACTCAATTACGCGTTCAACTCATACCAATGAATTCTTCCAAGCCCGCATCGTTCTCCTCCTTCAAGGCTCGAAATTTGCTATCCATGTCAGACGACCAGTCCGTCTGAAACACGACAAATGCATATCTTAATTTAGGACATAAATTTCTAACCTGCTTCCTTTCTCGATACCACAGTACTTCAGCTGTTTCATGATCTTCGACCTGGTCGCCATCTCGGGGAGCCTCATTTTGATGTTCGATAACGTGTTTCACTGAAACAGTTCGAAACGTTCGAATTACTTCTCTGTTTGTCGTAACCGCGAAAGGTGATTAAATCGAG
This sequence comes from Steinernema carpocapsae, assembly GCA_000757645.3. Lineage (NCBI taxonomy): Eukaryota > Metazoa > Nematoda > Chromadorea > Rhabditida > Steinernematidae > Steinernema > Steinernema carpocapsae. The sequence goes on from CM016762.1 coordinate 1,621,922, forward strand.
GACGGATTCTGAAATGGACGAGGATTAAACAAAGCGCACGCCGGATATCAGAGCTTAGCGTCGCAATCGGGCTCGCGGTGATAAATGCCTCGCTTGTCCTTGCAGCAGAAGGCTCCACTCGTCGACTGCAGCGCTTTTGAGAATGAAAGCGGAAATTACAAAAAATATCGTTCAATTTGTTAGGTGCACAGTAATAGCACACTCCGCTGATTTCGAACCCATTTCCAATGTTTTTCGCTCTGGAACCGTCGTTCAGTTTTAAGCGGAACCATAATACGCACCAGAAATTCGCCTTTTCACGTATCCCGGCCTCCCAAAAAAGGTCTATCGATAAAAATATTTGAAAACGGTTTGAGACGCTTCACTGTGGCACTGACCTTCACGAGCACATTGAAGAAACCCAGGAGTTTGAAGATAGCTACCTGGACTTTGAATGAAAGAGTGCGATCGTGAATAAGTGAATCCGCTTGTAAATCCATAAAACTCGCTCCAACGTCAGAAAATCATCGCACCGCAGTCCCAGCACGCTTAACCCTCGCTTGTCCAGCTCGCCGCCCCTGAAATGAAAGAAAATTAAGCACAAAGCATCGTGTTCTAATAAAATCGACTGACCAAAACGTGAAGCTCCAAAAATTCGTGAAATCGGCGCATTTCGGCGTGAAATTCAACTTGCGGCGCAAAACGACGATTTCGCCGACAGAAAGAAATGCAAACCCAAATCCAATTTCACCGTAAGCGAGTTCGTCTTTATCAGGATTGTCGCGTCGGGACCGCTCAATGAATGGTAAAATTCTCCTTTTTCCTTATCCGAACTTTGCCATATTGCGTAGTCCTGAAGCCCTTTCTCGCCATTCTGACGCCAGAATCGTGATCAGCGCTTTCGAAAACCCCCTTGCCCCATAAATGAGCGCGATCTGTGATGGTGCGAAAAAACGGTGACCGTGTCCCTTTAAGAGTATAATTTGTAATTCCTCCTTGTTTGGATAAAAAATTGTCGTTAGAGCGATCGGTTTCCGGCTGAAAATGATCTCATTGCAGAAAATGTCTTGGAGCTGAGGTGTGCAGAAAGCAAGCATTCGTGAAGCGGCCGTTGGACAAGACGGTCGGATGGTTTGGGTCCCGCAACGAACGACCTGATCGCGGATCGTAAATCGTGTGAGTTGGAGACATTCGAAATTGGGATTTTCGTGAGTCATTTTCGGCTGAAGTAGGTGTGATGAGCGGTCGTCTCCGGTTTGGTGTGGGTGCGACCGCGTTTAAGGCACGAAGACATCACGGTTTTTCGACGTTTTTTTATCGGCGAATGCGAAAATTGGCGAAAATGTCAAGATTTCGGTGGACGTTTGGGAGCAGCTGTTTTTGAAAGTATTTCGATGGTTGTTTTGGTATTAAAATTGGCCAAAATGGCATTTTTGGGCTTTTTTGGCATTTTATGAGCGCGTTAAGGTCGAAATCTAAATCAAAATTGTTGGACGAATTTGAAATTGGGCGAGCGCCTCTTTTTGTGTGGTTTTTGATCCGAAAAGCGCCAAAATTCTGGGAGTTTTTGTGAATTTTAACCGCGGCCAGTTTTAAGGAAATTTAATGGTTTTGTGGCACGTTTTTGAGCTGAAATTGACCAACAATGGCGTGTCTTGGAAGTCAGCTGCTGTGTTTTCTGATGGCTCTATTTTGGGCTCACTTTTGGGCAGTTTTTGGGCGCTTTTGAGGTCGAAATTAGGGCCCACATAGACCAAGGCGGGAATCTTAGGTTTAGGGAGGAGTTCAAGCCATTTTTGATGCTTAAAATGCTGTTTTTGAGGGCCGATTAGCGCTTCTGAGACGTTCCTTCGTCTCCTTCAGCGTCCGATTTGCAAATGTTCAATTTCATTTTTCGCATTTCTCATCGCGGTCGTGTTTTTGATCTCTCGTTTAATTTCCCTTATTTCCGTAAATTAAACCCTCATTTTCCTTGAAGCTCCGCTGCTAAACCGAATCTCCAAAATGACGTATTCGCAGGCCGACCCGAAATCTTCCGACAGCGAATTGGAAGAGGGCTGGAGTCGAGCGACAATGAAACCCCTGAGGGCGAGGGAGCCGAGCAAGGTTCGTTTTTCGACTTTTTTGGCTTAGATTCTGTCAATTTTGTGCTTTTAGATGGCGGCGGATTCAACATAAATGACATGCTAGATCAGATTGCTGGCCGTGGGAAGACACCGTCGCCTTCTAAGTCCCAAATCCCGCAAGGATACGTTCCTCAGGTAACATTCTTGGGTTTTGAGCGTGTCAAAATGTGTATACGGCCCGTTTCAGCACCATGGAAGGTTTATTGGAGACAATTTCCACCACCAGCAAGAAGAGGTTAGGGTTGCGATGGGTCCGGAAATTCGTCACTTCACGGATTTCACCAATATTTGTCCTCCTGCATTGGTTAGGCGCGTCTCCAACGAGTATCAGCCCGACTACCAGCCCGACCACCAGCACATCTCTCATTGTTTGGGTCCCCCAACAAACGACCTGATCGCGGATCGAAATTCGTGTGGGTTGGAGACGTTCGAAATTGAAGAAAACGGTTTTTCGACGTTTGTTTATCCGCGAATCTGCTCCGTGGGAAGCGGTGACTTTGCGCAAATTGGCGAAAATGTCAAAGTTTCGGTGAACGTTTGGGAGCAGCTGTTTTTGAAGTTATTTCGATGGTTTCTTTGATAGTAAAATTGACCAAAATGGCGATTTTTGGGCACGTTTTTGCGTTTTATGAGCGCATTTAGGTCGAAATCTTAATCAAAATTGTTGGGCGAATTTGAAATTTGGCGAGCGCCTCTTTTTGTGTGGTTTTTGATGCGGAAAGCGCCAAAATTCTGGGACTTTTTGTGAGTTTTAACCGCGGCCAGTTTAATGGAAATTTCATGGTTTAGTAGGATGTTTTTGAGCTGATGACCAACAATGGCGTGTCTTGGAAGTTAGCTGCTGTGGTTTCTGATGGCCCTATTTTCGGCTCACTTTTGGACAGTTTTTGGGCGTTTTTAAGGTCGAAATTAGGGCACACATAGGCCAAGGCGGGAATCTTAGGTTTGGGGAGGAGTTCAAGCCATTTTTGATGCTTAAAATGCCGTGTTTTTGAGCTGAAATTGACCGCGCTTTTGAGATTGAAGTGAGGGGGGATGTGTGGCGTAGCCATTTTGGGAAGTTTTGAAACGATTTTAAGTTAATTTTGATGTCCATTTAAACTGCTAATGTCAAAGACTTATACGGGGCCGATTAGCGCTTCTGAGACGTTCCTTGTTTCGTCTCCTTCAGCGTCCGATTTGCAAATGTTCAATTTAATTGTTCGCATTTCGCATCGCGGTCGTGTTTTTGATCTCTCGCTTTGAATTTCCCTTATTTCCGTAAATTAAACCCTCATTTTCCTTGAAGCTCCGCTGCTAAACCGAATCTCCAAAATGACGTTGTCGCAGGCCGATCCGAAATCCCCCGACAGCGAATTGGAAGAGGGCGACTGGAGTCGAGCGACAATGAAACCCCTGAGGGCGAGGGAGCCGAGCAAGGTTCGTTTTTCGACTTTTTTGGCTTAGAATCTGTCAATTTTGTGCTTTTAGATGGGGGCGGATTCAACATAAATGACATGCTAGATCAGATTGCTGGCCGTGGGAAGACACCGTCGCCTTCTAAGTCCGAAATCCCGCAAGGATACGTTCCTCAGGTAACATTTTTGGGTTTTGAGCGTGTCAAAATGTGTATATGGCTCGTTTCAGCACCATGGAATGTTTATTGGGGACAATTTTCACCAGCAGCAGGAAGAGGTTAGGGTTGCGGTGGGTCCGGAAATTCGTCACTTTACGGATTTTACCAGTATTTGCCCTCCTGCATTGGTTAGGCGCGTCTCCAACGAGTACCAGCCCGACCACCAGCACATCTCCCCAATTAAGCGTGGGTAAGGACCTTGTTTTATTCTTTCAAACCCTCATTCTTTATGTTTTAGGCTTGAAAACAACAGTCCCCAGAAGTTTATCAAACCTCCCGAGAAGAACGCTGGTCTTTTGCCTACTCCCACGTAAGTTTTGACCTCGTTTTCATGCCTGAAACGCTTAAATTACAGTTTCAATGGACCCGCCATCCCAATTGGCAGCCCCAACCCTCTCCAGAGGGGCTTTCACATCACTCGGCGCGTTTTGATGCCATATCCGCCCAGAGGATTTAGGGGAGGCCAGATCACTCCGGGTTCTAACGTCCTTCATCGACTCAATTCGAATTCAGTGCACATCCGTGGCCAACAGCAGCGTGGAGGTCGAGTTTGGGCCCGCGGAAACCGCGGTCGTGGTCGACGTCCCGGGGGAAGTCGCTAGATTGTTTTTGTTATCATTGCCTGTGTTAGGGGATTATTTTTTGCTAATTAATCGAACTTAATGTCGGATACTTTTCGGAATGTTGTTGTTGGAGACCTTGGCTTACAAGGGAACATTCCCAAGTGTAAATCACAGATCGGGCTGAAAATTGGTGAGTAGATAGATCTCGACGCGCTGATTCTGATTCCGAAAAAATAGGTCTTGCCTGCGGATGCGAGGTCTAAAGTGCATGTCTAAAACGGGAAAACCGACCGCTCAGCAGCCGTTCACCAGGTTCAAATGGCTCCCGCCTGAGACTGAAATGGCTCCTGTCTGGCGCTGCAAAATGCGTCTCGTCTGCAGTTCGCTCATTTCGCCTCATTTCGGCTGAAAGAGTCGGTTGTTTTGCGTCAAGCATGGCCATTAACCCGTCAAATGTCCTGAAGCTCCTCGTCATGCGATTTCCTGGACATCAGAGCACGGAGGACTACCTCGAATTTTGAAGAAGAAATTGCCAACGGGATATTCGGTAAGATTTGAAGCGTTTTCCGGCGTAAATCGCACATTTGCCATTTGAACCTGGTGAACGGCTGCTGAGCGGTCGGTTTTCCCGTTTTAGACATGCACTTTTAGGCACTTTAGACCTCGCATCCGCAAGCAAGACCTATTTTTTGAATCAGCGCGTCGAGATCTATCTACTCACCAATTTTCAGCCCGATCTGTGATTTACACTTGGGAATGTTCCCTTGTTAGATAAAATTCGTTGGAGACCGGTTTTGGAAGCTTGAGGAGCTGAAAATGATCTCGTTTGCAGAAAACATCTGAAATGGGAAGCGGCATTTGTGTTAGAGACGAGCGGTCGGGTGGTTTGAAGAGCTCCGCTGTCTTCCGCTTGTCTTTTTCGAGTACTGGGGGCCTGTTCCAGTGCAAGTCTTCAACCTGTTCCAGTGCAAGTCTTCAACCTGTTCCAGTACTCGAGAAAGACACAGCGGAGCTCTTCAAACCACCCGGCCGCTCGTCTCTAACGACCGCTTCACAAATGCCGCTTCCTATTTCAGATATGCTCCTCAAGCTAAACGTGACCCTGAAACTTGATTTGCAGAGTGAGGCTTGAATGGCTTTGGGAAGTCCTGGGAATCACATCCTTCACTATGTTTTGGAACGCAAGAAATGTCAATTTCAAGCCAAATTGAAACCTAAACCTGACTCCAAAACTGGTCTTGCTGGGTGAAGCTGAAAACAGCAGTTAATGCGTGACTGTATTTCGTGCCGTTTTGGCGCTTAAATTTCATCGAAATTTGGTGAAGTCGGCCGCTTATCTGCTGAAATGGGACGCTTTCGGTCAAGTGATTTGCTGCCCGGTCGCAGTGATCGCGTCAGAGCTAAGTCTCTCCCCTATTTTGAGCCCATAAACGTTTCTTTTTTAGGGTCACCAAGCAGGACCGATTTCCGTGAAATTCTGCATGCAGTTTTGTGCTGTTTCAATGATCGAACTGAGGCCCTTTTGACATGTTTTCATGACCTGACTGTTGCTCATTTCAAGGAAGAGATGATCCTGGAAATAGCCCTCGTCATCTGAGTTTCAGCGTTCAGGATCAACAGGTGCGCTAGTCTCCTGCCTGGGTACATTGCGATCCAAGTTTTCTGCTGTGTTTGGGTTGATTTTGTGCTAAACTCGTTTTTTTGGCTTCTGATATCCAACGGGATGATGGGTCGCTGGATGGCGGGAAATCTTCTCTAAGCAAAGGCGCAGGTGATGACAGCTTCAGCTTCTCAGAAGCGATTCAAGAAACGAGTTTAAATTTCGTGGTGGGACCGCTCCCGCAAATGCGATTTTGATTTTCGTCTCGCCTGACGCTCGAAATTACTGCTTGTGATGTTCCGTTTTCCTGGTTCGCATGTGCCTGTTTCTGACCAGTCTCCAAATCACGTAGCAGAACGCACGGGGGGGGGCACGGGGACTTTATCGTTGTTCCACTCAAAATTGGCGTTTTTTGGGCTGCTCGTTTGTGAACTCATCTTCTCCACGTCATTTTGCCCATTCTGGGGTGTTGGGAAGCCACAGCCTTTCAATAGGCGTTTTCGTCAAAAATTTGACTGCGAAATTTGACCGGTCCATTGCTGCGTGTGTTGCGATCGTTTTGTGTCCCTTGGCTTCGTTTTCGAGACCTGAATTCGGTGCCAAATGACGGCTCTCATGTGTGACGTCTTGTTTCCCTCATTTTCGTGCCTATTCGTCGCGTTGACTCTCCATACGTCGCTAAAATCCGTATCTCATTTCAGGTACTATGTCTGTGCGTTCTACTCTACAGGGTGCGAATCCCGTTCCCTTGCCCGATGGTGCTCCTATTCTCATCGACATCCTCGTGTCGATGCTCGAAGCTCGTGATCCGGAACTAGCCTTTCGTTGGGCCATGGCTTGCCGAAGGATGAACAATTTCATCCAGAAATGTGTGGATGAGGCAGCAGCCACCGCTACGAAGGAAGGGCGAGGTGACTTTCTTGAGGGTATTTTCATGATTCATGTGGGGATTGTAAGGCGTTTGAGGCGATCTGACCGGCTTTCGCAGCCCATGAAAGGGTGTTAAGCAAGCAGTCAGAGAGGTGCTGCCATTCTAAGAACGTGAAGGCAGGAAAGGCCTGTTATAGGGCAAATTGAAGCCTGTTTGGTCTCAAAGCAGGCCTTGCTAGGTTAGGCTCAAAATAGCAGCTTCGTGGGTGTTCCACTGGATCTTGGATTCGTTTTGGCGTTTAAATTGGATTGAGCGATCAACTGCTTCTAGTGCGCTGGAATTGAAGTGGTTGACACAAATACAAGCAGAATTGGATGAAACCGCCCGGTCGACCGGAAATCGGTTCCGGTCAGTTTGAACCTTATCAGCGGTCACTTTGAACCTTTTAAGCATGACCGGTCGACCGGAAATGAAGCGATTTCAGGTGTCTGGGCAGACGGATCTCGTCTAACCTGTGTTTAGGAACGGATTGGGTCGTTGTGGAGCGCTGGGAAGGTAAAACTATTCCAAGGCGAATTGAAGCCTATATTTGATCCTAAGACAGGCCTTCCAAGGTGAAGCTTAAAATGGCAACTAAGGGAAGGAATGCTGTGAATTCGTGTGAATGTTAGAAGCGACCCTAGATCAGAAGTCGTACCTAATTTCTCATTTCTCCTGTTTTCAGCCAAGATTTATGAGGCACTGCACGGAAAGCCGAAGAAGCGTGGTCAGGACATGACTGACGACGAGCGTCGCGAGGCGAATAAACTTGCTCAACGCGATCGCCGTAGGAGGGCCAAGGCTATCCGCATGAAATATCTCGACTCGGGTAAGCGTTAATTTCTGCGGCGTCTTTCTGATTTAAACTCAACTTCAGATGACGACTTCGTCGTCAAGAAGCCATATCTCAATGGGGGCGTCACCTTCATCGGTGCCCCACGCAAACTATTCGCTCGTATCGATTCCAACGATGTCATGTCTATCGGAAAAGTCCTTCGCCCCATCAAGAAACCTGTTCTGAAAAAGGACGAGCCTCAGGACAACGGCGACAACGACGAGGAGGATCAGATAATGGAACTTAAAATCTGAATTTGTTACTTATTCTGAGTTGGTTATGTATGCTGTTCAATTCATTACACGCTGTCATATTCCGTAGTTTACATAAACGTTGTTATTTGACGATCTATTGTTGAGAATCCGACAGTCAAACATGACCACAAAACAGGTTTCCTAGAATGAGGCTTAAAGCAGCAGCTAAGGGTCCGGATTTTGTCTGCATTGTTGAGTCTAAATGCGCCCAAAACGGTTCACAGAACCTTGGACCCCAATGTTCCACATTTTTTTCGAAATTCGTACGGTTTTTGGGACTTCCTGGGAAGGAAATTCTTCAAGATGTTTTGGAACGCTAGAAATACTCGTTTCAAGGCAAATTGAAGCCTAAACGTGATCCTGAAACTGACCCTGCAGAGTGAGGCTGCAAATGGCAGCGATGGGTGGTATTCGACTTGATTTTGGGTCGTTTGGGCGCTTAAATTTGATCGAAATTCGTGAAACCGACCGGTCGACCGCTTATGAACAGATCTGAGTCTTTTGAGGCCATAATCGGCTTCCTTTCAAGGATCTTCGGGTCACCAAGCAGAAGCGATTCTTCCACACTTCTAGGTCGCTTGACCAAAAACGACTCATATCCAACAGATAAGCGGTCGACCGTTCGGCTTAACCCAATTTCGATCAAATATCCAGCCGAATATCCAGCCTTCGCTGCAGTTTTCAGCTTCTCTCTGCAAGAGCAATTTCTGGGTAATGTTTAGGATTCAATCTGCCTTTATATGGGCCATTCTCGCGGTCCAAAACATCGCGAAGGAATTCGTTCCAGGACGTCCCAAGAACCATTCAAAATTGGCCTGAAAATGTAGAACATTGGAGTCCAAATCCACATTGACAAAAATCCAGGCATATGTGCCCTTCACCGCTTCTTCTTTCCTCGTTGTCGGTGTCGCTGAAAATGGCAGATAAAGAACATTTCCCTTCGACGCGGAAACCTGGTGATTCACGCGGAAATGACAAGGAACTCGGCTTCACACTTCGGTGAAATTCAACTTTCCAGCTTCTCGGGCTCGTGAATTCAAATTAAGTGCTTCCAACAGTGATTTCTAGTCACCGCTACGCGGACCAGGAAACGGCGTTCCGAGCGATTCGGAGTAGGTTATCCGAGAAGGAGACCCTCGCTCACTACGACCCGGATGAAACACTGGTCCTTGCTACGGATGCTTCAGATTATGGACTCGGAGCCGCGGTTTATCACCGCTACGCGGATCTTTTCGAAAAGGTGATTGCGTACGCGTCACGAGCTTTGACCAAAGCGGAAAAGAATTACGCACAGATCGACAAGGAAGCGCATCGTCTAGGCATCGTTTTCGGCGTGGAGAAGTTCAAGCAATACCTCTACGGCCGAAAATTCTTGCTTACAGACCACAAACCTTTGCTGTCCATTTTTTGGCCCAAAAACGGACATTCCAGTGGCGACTACACCGATGGGCCTTGATTGCACTCGGCCCTGACGATCCCCTCGTCTGGCAGACGAGGACGAATGTCTCCCAGACATTGTGTGTCTAGCGTTGCCTAGAGGGCGTATGTTCGTGCCATTGTGTGAATCTTACACGCGAAATCATCTTACACACAAAATGCATGCGAGTGACCTATATATAGCGCGCCGAGTACTACCAGAATTGACTAAGCTCGCTCATTTCTGGGTGTAGCAACTTTGAAGGTTCCCTTGTTAGTGGACCATAGTGGCTTCAAAACGTGCATCGGTGGTTTTTTGGCGTTTGGTCCCTTTGCCGCCGCTCTGTGCCGCTGTAAGCAACAAAAGCGACGACTTGGGACTGTCGAACGGGGACATCTATTAATTTGAATTGCAAGGGTCCCAGACGGAAATTACCGTCGGACTACCGAAGGTTGGGTCTCCGTCGCTTCGGACATCTTTCGGCTGTCGAGCGCCCTATGCTTGCCGTTTTTCCTCGCGCGTGCCATTCTGAGTCCTGAACGACATCGCTTTGATGAACATCAAACCCCAGCAGCTCGTGTTCAAGACTACTGCCGAACCTAGGGCTGCTCTTCGTCGCTTTGGACGTCTTTCCGGTGTGTTTCGTCCGTTGAAAACGTCCATTCTCGCCTCATGGTCGTTGTTTTGCCTCGCCTGTGCCGTTCTGAGTTGTCAGCAGCTGTTTTAGCTTCATTTTAAGTGTTATTGCGAGTCTTCCGTGTCGTAAGTGTCGCGTACAGAGGACCCTTCTTCGCTCTTACGTTCCTCTCTTTCAGAATGTCCACGAGTGAGATTTCTGAATTGGCGTGGCTGGAGATTGCCAAGAATCTCACTCTCCGTGACAACTTGACTCTCAGATCAAGTGTTACCTGAGCGACATCGCCATTACACGTGTTACCGGTGTTTTTCGCCTGTCGAACGCGTCCATTCTTGTCGTTTTACCTCGCGTGTGTTCTGAGTTATAGGTCTTTTTTGGCTTCCTTTCACCTAGGAAGTGATGTTCGATAAAGTGGTACTTCTGAAGCGGAAAAGTGTGCCTGTCAAGAGGGTTTATGCACCCTTTGGGTATCGTGAAGACTGGTTTTGTCGCGTTTACGCATTTTCATGTCCCTTGTTGCTCCTATACCCGCTTAATTCCCTATTTATTCCAGGATGCCCTCCAGCAGACTCCCAGAAGCGGCCGTTCTGGAGATCGGAAAACATCTCCCCCTCCGGGACCTCCTCGAAATGCGTAAGCTATCCCACCGGATTAAGCTGATCGTTGAGAGAAGCATCCGCGACCAGGGCCTCGCTCCAATCGAGGTCATCATGCATCAATACAAAGACGTTTTCGTCGTTGCGAACGAGCCGATCGGATCCGTGGAGACGAGGACGATCCGAGAGAAGGAACAACTTGAGGAGGAGGATTACATGCCTGCACCCTTCACCACCATCGACGTCTTTATCGCTGGGCTCGAATTCAACCCCTCAAATGAGCGAATGGCTGACGTCGTGAAGGTCCTCGGCCTCCGCAGCGCCAGAAAAGTCGCCAAATTTGCTTTGAAGTTTAGCCGGGCCCAGGCAAGACCTTCCTCAAATCTCATAAGCCTTATTCTCATGTTGCAGCTGTCGCCCGAGCACTTGGCTGTTCTGAACCTTCTCAGAAGCAAGCCTTTGGAGTCTCTGGTTTTGGAATGGCGTCCAGAGGATGCGGGTTACAACGAGGACCTTCAAAGCGACCTCGAAGCTTTGGATTCGCTGTTTCAAGGTCTCCGTGGAACCCTGGAAGTGAGCTCAACCATTTTTAGTTTTACCCTTGATCTGATGATTACAGGAGGTCAATATAAAGGGTCCTTTCAACGCTACAGAACTTGTCCGCTGGCTGAACACCGAAAAGATGCGAGAGGTCCACTTCCAGCCTCTCCATAACGACCGACTTGCCTTGGACTACCCTGAGATCCCCTTGGACTCCCTGATTTCGGTCAGTTTTGCTGTTAAAAACTGTCTTCAAGGGAACCCATTTCCAGTGCCTCAGGGAGAATCCTCGTCAATGTTTCTTCGAGTTCCTTTGGAGCGAGCGGAAGGACTTGACGGACATCGGATTGTACCGGACCGGCAACGAACCCTGGTCACTTCAAATGAAGACCACCCCTTCCCGCACTGTGATTTGCTGCCGTCGTCTTATGAGATCCCATCGCGTCTAAAAAATGTACCGTTTTGTTGAATATTTTGTTGATTTTGTTGGATAAAGGTTGGGGCTTTGTCGTGCGTTTTTTTTTTCTGTGAAATGTTTCATAACATTTCGTATTTTCGTGGATGTATCGTCTGCGAAACGTTTGATCGATTCAGTTTGGGACGCTGATTAACGTATGATACGCCGTTTTGCCGGAATTCGACACTTTTAAACCAAAAATCACCCACGGTGATGTATTGACGACTTGATGAACTGTTTACATTACTTGAGTAGCGCGGTCACTATGCTTTTTTCCTTTAGCTGACGGTTTTGACCTCGCGAGTTCGATCTCGTGAGGAGCCGTGCTTTTACTCACGTTTTCTAGTCGGTTTTTACGTTGTTTCGAAGTCTTTTTTTGGTTTTCTTTGACCAGAAAGTGCTGTCAAGGGCGAAGTTAACAGAAACGAAGCGTGCGACATTTCGTATTTCCGTGGGAGTGTCGCCTGCGTTGAGTTTCACCGCTTGGGTCTGTTTTTGAGATTTGAGTGTTTGCTTGAAAATGATGTTTCGCTTCAAAGAACGCACCAAACTTGGGTTTAAAACACGCGGCAGAGTCGCCGCTACAATCCGTCGAACGTCCCGACACAACTCCCAAAAACAGGCCGAAAACCGTGGAAACAGCGCTACAATCGCCTGAAAACGTGATTCTCCATACTAAATCGGGGCGCCAGTGGCGTTATAGCATCGTTTTTTCAAACTTTCGAAAAATTTGTCAAGGTGATTGCAGTTCGACAATAACGGGTGCTACGCCGTTCTACCTGAGTTCGACTAGAATTGTACCGAAAAAAACGCGTTTTAACCAAAAAAGGATCAACCCGCGGTGATGTATTGACGTCTTCATGATTTCCTCCGATGACTTGTCTGGCGTAGTCGGTATGCGCTTAGGCGAGTCATTTTGACCTTGCGAGTTCGAACCCTCCCGGGGCCATGTTTTTTTTTCACGTTTTTTTTCGCATTATACGTTGTTTAGAGGTCTTTTCTTGGTTTTATTTGACCCAGAAAAGAGATGATCGATTTAGTGGCGATAAGTTTGCCGCCAGAGGCGAATTTCGGCAGTGAAGCCTGCGATGACGCGTTTCTGCAGCTTCTTCGTTTCATTTTTTGTCGCGTTGCCACGTTTTCACGAGCCACAAGCTGAGCTTTCCTGGAATTGTGAATTTATGCATCTTTGATCAGCTGAAGGGCGGTGAAGCTCGGTCTTAGGCTTGTTTCGTGATGTTTCTGTACATTTTCTCGGGTTCTCATAATTTCCTCATTTTGCGCTTTATTTCCGTGGTTTTTCAAAATTCCAGAAAGTGGTGTCTTCGAGAAAATCGTGTTGTCGCTTGTTTTGAGTGGTTTCGAACTCATTTATGTATTTTCTTTTCAGGATATCAGATCACATGTCAACACATCTTGGCGCCCTTTCGTGGTCATCGGAATCGGCAAAGGATACTACAACTCTACGTTAGGACCCATCAAATACACTCCGATATGGGGTCTCTTAAAGATGCTACGCCGTCTCTGCCCAGCATAAAACAAGAGCATTGGAATCGTTCTCTTAGTTGAAATGAGCTCGGATTAAATGATTGGCTATAACAAGTGACTTCTGTAAGACTTCGTCACTTCTTGTGCGCCTTATCCTTTAATAAATAAAGGAGAACGATCCAGACGTGTCCGTCCGTCCGTCCGTCCGTCCGTCCGTGTGTCACGAATCCAGACGCGAGTTGCCTGATTGAGCGACTGCGGGTTACGGTAGCGGAGCTATTTGCGTTTGCGCGCGTTTCGTTGTCGCCGTGAACCGGTCGGTTTCGCAACCGCGTCAGCGCCTAAATTAGTGCCGCAAACGCCAAATTGGCCACAGTTGCGGGTGTTTTTGGGCTCAATCGAATATGCGCAAAATTTAGAACCGAATAATATATAATTTGCAGTATTTCGAAAAGATTTATGAAACTGCGAAATCGGTGCGCTCACGTCTCCGCGAAGCGCCGACTCAGAACCTATTTTGAAACTGAAACCTCGCGCAATAGCGCGCGCGGCCCCGTTGATCAACAATGAAGACAAGAAGAATTCCCGATATACTTGGCTAAACATGTACGGAGATGGTTAAGCAGGGTCACTGTAGATACATGATGACATTTGGCAGATTGGTGAGTAGTCTAGAGATTTAGGCAGTGACAGTTGCCTTCGAAATCAACATTTCCTCTTTGTGCCTCAAAGATAATGATTTGTCGCTATTTCGTCCGCTACAAAGCTTCTGCAAACTCAAGAAACCGTGGCATTTCATGGATTAAATCTTCAGCGCGCCGAATTCGTAATTTAGTCCACACCGAACTATCTAAAGTGCGACGTTTACTGGACTAAATCCACCGCGCGTCTGACAAAATTTAATTCAAGGCTCCCGCAGTTTGCCTGGACTAAATCGGACTAGATCGTCCGACAAAAATGGACGCACCCCCATTTTCCAGCGTTTTAGCGTTTTCGAGTGAAATAAGGTTGCTCGTTGTGTGGAAAACGTTCAGCGAAGCCGAAAATGTACCTGGCGGCCTCACCGCGCGGAAAATAACCGCAAAACGCTGAAAATCCGACGAAAAATACCGCATCGCTTCGAGCTCGGAACCATCGCGAAAACCCTGATTGAGCTTTCCGGTCCGCCGCGCATACTGTCGTACTCCACATCGAAAAAAAAGCAGACTGTACAGTTGCAAAATGCCTGTATAGTCCGCGCGTAAAACGCGGCCTCGACGCGTTATTTGCCACCCACGACGAATGACGCGTGCGTCCCAAAATTATGCTACCGCCTCCGACCGGTTGCATCACTGGCGCGAGGCGCGTTTTTTTTCGAAAACGGAGAGGGGAATAGCCGATTTCTTGCGTTTTCGAGTATGAATTTGGTTCGCGATGCGTTTGCTCAGTGTTCTCTGCAATTATGGCAAAATGTGATACGTTTTAGCTGTTTTTCGTGTTTCGTGTTTCGCGGATGTTCTGCTGCCGTTTGCAATTTATTAGGTTTGTTTTTCAGGTTGAGAGTTCCAATGGATTTCGCGTTGGAAGGCACTTTGGATTCGGGATTATCGCAAGAGATCGAGATTGGTGGGTCTGATTCATGGAAGAAGACCATGATAGAAGCAGTGATGCAGTGGGAAACCGACGCCCAGGAACGTGCGACGCGCGCGAAGCGAACTATACAGGGACACTTTTAGGCGAACTCGCGTTTTTTCGCGCGCGTTGTTTGGGTTCTCCGCGCGTTAAACGCGTGCGTTCGCACGACAGGCCGCGCGCGGAACGACGCACGAAACGCGTGACGCGCGTGCCGCGAACTATGCAACCCCCTTTAGGTAGGAGAAGCTTCGGATATGGCTGTTTTCTGGTTTTGGGTAAAGCTATCTCAGCCCTTTGCTGGAATCGTGGTTATTTTCCAGCTTCATTCTCCCACTTCGCCTCCATTTTAGCCCTAAAATGGACCCTTAAACCTCACAGTCACCAGGTCAAGCCCTTGCCGCACGTGAAATCCCATTTCGCGAGAAATTCGAGCGGCCGCAGGGTCCCGCACGGAAGGCTACAGTTTACCTTTCGAAATCCGCCGCTAGCTCGTCGGTCGATTTTCGAAATTCGCTTCGACATCGCGGTTTTTGGCGCTTCCAAATTTCAAAGCGATTTTCGAATATTTTTTCAGATTTTTTCGAATTTCTTGCGCGTTTTGGGCGGCGTTGTGTGCACTCATCACAACCTATTTTCTTGACTCATTGTAGCCAATTTTTCTGCGGATTTTCGCCAATTTTTCCGCTAAATTTAGCCCATTTTTTCGGCCAATTTCGTTGATTTTTTCGCGTAATGTCGCCTATTTTCGTACTCCATCGCTGTCTATTTTCCTACCTATTATTTTTGCAGTGCAGTGATGCTCAAGAAAAGATTTGCGCCGGTCGAGCGCGACCGCTCGAAGGTACTCATCCTTACCTCTAGCCAAATCGGACGTTTGATCGGCCGCTCCGGCAACAACATAAATGCCATACGGGAGGCCACGAACGCCGCGATCGACGTGCAGAAAAACTCCGTCCGTGATGATGGCCGCCGTACCGTCGCCGTGAAGGGAAGTAGCCGCACTGTCGGGTAAGTAAAATTTTCGGATTCTTCAGGTTTTACTTACCTCTCGAAGAGGCCAAAGAGGCTCCATTTCTCCTAGGACATGCCGCCGGAGGACCAGTTTTGTGGGCAAAACCGGTCGTTCTGCATACGTTTTGTGGCGTGTGCAGAGGGTTGCAGGTGCGATTTGTAGACGGTTTTGGCCTAAAATTCGCGTATAGACGTTGTCATAGCCCAAGTGTCATGATTTATAGACTGTTTAGGGTCGTTGTTGAGGTTAGGGAGAAGCGGATTTCATGTAAATGGTTAGACAAGTCTGGTTCGGGTAGTTTTGGTTTCATTTTCGAAGTGAATGAAAAATTTGAGGGTCCAGACCTGGTTTCGCCGCTGTTTCCGCCGGGATGTGTCTGCATATGTCTCATGTCTCTGATTATTCCAGTAAGGTTCTCTGCATTATCGAGAAGATGCTGGTGGACGGCGATTCTAACATCGAGTCCGTCATCAAGCGCGCTTTGGAGGGAGGACCACCCTCGGCTCATCGCACACCTTCGTCATCCAGCGAGTCTCTATCTTCGACCACATCCGCCGCCATCCTGATCCTGGAGCCGAAGAAGCCGGCCACCCGCCACGTCGGGACGTCTCCTATTCACACGCCTCCGCGCTTGCTTTCGCCGCCTCCTACGATGAGCCGCCCTGTCAAGGTACCTGTCATGTAAGTCTACCGATTTTTTCAACATAAATCTTAAAGTGTTTGCTCTTTTAGCTTAAGTGCCATGGAGAGCTCCGTCATGAGCGACATCAGCGATCCGATGGACCCTCACGGCGCTTCGCCCTTCGCCTCATCTCTCTTCGCTGCTTCGTCGCCGCCGCAGCGTTCATCGAACATCTTCAGCGGTATTGGAATGCCGCGCGTCTCCCCGATCGTACCGCCCTCGAAGAACGGGAACATGAGTTTCTCTGATCCCACCAAGTAAGTTAATTTCGGAGTTGTTTGGGGTCAATTTCAGCAGCTTCTGTGTAAAGGAGGGCGTCAGAACGGAGTACCCGTCTAGTGTAGGCGACCATCCTGACCTGGCCGTTTTTCCCTCGTGTCGTGACATCAAATTGTCTTAGGTCTCACTGTTTAGTCTCCAGCCGATCCTGTTTAGACAGTACTTGTTACGTCAAGGCATACCATTTTCATGTCCAGAGTCGGGACGCTCCAAATTTAGACGTTTAGACAACCTTCTCTCCTTCTTTGACGTTCTCAAAAGGGGCCTTTGTTCAAGCTCCACATTGAATCCTAGGCTCGCTTCTAAATGTGCCATGTACGCAAATTTGCCTCCATTTCAGGAGTATCGGCCCAACTCCATCACAGTCGCAGAGCTCTCTCTCCACCCAGGACTCGGTTGGCCTGTCGGGTAACCCCTCCAACTTTACGATGTGGGGTGTGGAGATGCCGTCTCGTCGTCCTCGTCCCTGCGCTTTCCCGACTCCCTCCCACACGGAAGTGAGCTGCCAGGCGAAGCGCCCGTTCGACGCTTATGATCTTCAATATTTTCCACCTGCACATGCGTCGATCGGGCGCTATCGGGCGGAGCTGGACCGCATCTGGGGAATCAAGAGAAATGGAAATCCCGCGTACCCGTGGACTGGCTGAAAGATATTCCTATACATGTACCAATCCTGAAAGTTTGTTAAATTGTTTGGAATAAAATATTTCAACACACTCACTTGTACTCTACGAGATTCGTTGGGTTTGGCTTGTTCGCTATTTTCGATATTCGTTTTCAGGTTTCCAGATGGCGATTGAGGCGGAGATTGGGTTTCTACGATGCTAGACTGTGCTCGGGGTTATTCGAAGTGCTTTGCAAGCTTTTTCGGCCTGGGTAAGAAATTTGGCAGAGGCCTATTTTGGTTACGTAGGCGGTTCCATATGGGTGCGTTTGTGGCGAATTTCAGGCTATTTTAGGCGATTCTGTCAATTTGGAGCTGTATTAGGGTCGTTTTTGATGAGATCCAGGGTTATCCTGGCCTGCTATTCCTGAGGCCGATTTCGATCAGGAGTGCGCTTCCTATAAACGCATTTTTGGACCTTTTTTGTCTTGTTTAGAGGCTGGGAATAGGTCTCAATTTGAAGCTACGCGGCTGGCGAGTTTAGCTTCGATTTTAGATGAAAATTAGACGATTTTAGGTTGATGTTCTCAAGATTCCTAGGCAGCCATTTGGACTCTAGCTCCTCGGTTATTTTCAGGCTCGTTCTGATGCGTTTTAGGGCATTTTAAAGGCTATTTTTGATTCCGTGTCTCTATGAAAGTTGCGTGGACCCGTTTCCTAGGGAAAGCTGAGGTTCCAGGCATTATTTTTCTTATTTTTAGGGGTTTTAAGCCCTGGCCACGAATGATGCGTCGTGCGGCGGCGTCGCCTCGCTGCGTCGTGCCGCAGCGATACGTGGCAGGGGGATGCCACGAATCATGCGTTGCGAGATTGCGTCGAACGCATGCGGCGTGGGTGAAAGCATTCTTCAAGTAGAGCGGATCTCCCTTGTCGTAGAGCATGGATTTCTTTTGAATAAGCTCGATTAACTTGCTTTAGTTTTCGCCTTCTTTCATTTTGGGACGGAAAGGGTGAGAAATAATGAGAATTTAGCACAAGTAAAGCGTAAAGCATTTCTATGACAAACGCTACAAATTCCACGCGAAGGCCAAGGAAATGATGGAGAAAACAATGGAAAAACCACCATTACTGCAAAACATAGGTTTTTAAGCTAACGTAAACTTGGTAGAACCCATAAATGACTTCGAAAACGAATTGTCGCAAGTTCGTACGGCGTCGCTCCTACCGCCGGCACCCCGCGACGCACCGATTTTCAAAATATTTTGAAAACGTTTATTTGTATGGGAAGGACGACGCATGCTCCAACGCAGCCTACGACGCACCATTCGTGGCCACCCCAACGCACGACGCAACCCCCGACGCGCGTTCTGCGCGACAGCCGACGCAGCCTCGCAACGCAGCATTCGTGGCCACCCACGACGCACGACGCAGGGCGACGCGCGTTTTTTCGCGCTGCCGCACGACGCATCATTCGTGGCATGCCAACGCTGCCGCACGACGCACGACGCATCATTCGTGGCCAGCGCCTTAAGTAGATTTGAAATTCACTTATTTCTGGCGTTTCTATAGACCAATTCTCTTAGAAAGTGGCAGTTTCAGCCGATCTGCCGCGGGGATTCCAGGCGTCTTGTGTAAGCATCGTATGTATCTCGTTGGATACAAGCGCTATTGGCCGTCAGATCGCGAGATGACGGGACAGCATCGTGGAACGCGTGTGGCCATTTAATCTGGAATATGGCCGACTTGTTTCAGGTATTTTACCTTGACGATTTGATGGCTTCGTGAAGCTCTGAACGAAGACAAAATATTTTTACGAACGGCCGTCGTCCACAGGAAGGTCATCAACCCCACATGTCATTCCAAGTTGACGCCCCATCGACGGATTTCAACTCCGATGTCCTCTCACCTTCACTCCACTGTAAGCCACCGGAACGTTCTCAATTCACCCCTATTTCTCTTCCAGTGACTCAGGACAAGGAGTTGTAAGATTGCGCCATATCCTCACCATGTCCTGGACAGCGATGGACTGCTGGTTCCGTCCGACTTCTACGTGTGTGAGGCGTACGACGAGAAGACGTTCTTTGTTGTACAGTTTCGAACCAAAAACCCGAATTCTCCCTCGGGTGAGTTGGAGTTTATTGTCGAATGCCAAGCTAAATTGGATTCGAAATAGGGCCCGTCTGTGCACTGCTTTTTTGAGTGTTCTTGGAGCAAAGTCGTGGATTTCTCGGCACTATTCTCTCGGGATTTCTCGGTATCTACAATATTTTGTGCACGTTTGGTTTTCTCATGATTTGTAACTCACTCTGTGTCGCATGCGCCTGGATCTCTGGTTGCATGCGCCATGATTATATTGATCGTGAAAAAGGTCCATTGCTGTTAACTGTTTTTGAGTTTTGTTTGGACTCTTGATTTTGAAGTCAGTGAAATTTGAGGCGAAATTGGCAATCAACAAGACCATAAAGGCAATGTTAAAGGCATTTATAAGATGCATAGCCATGAAAGTTTCAAGTGCGCCGGGCAAAGGGCATTATGCTGTTGTTTGTTTGTGTGAAAATGAAGTTTTTCTTTTTGTCATGCTGCATAATTTCAGGTCATCACTTTTTGCTCATCGGAAACACCATTCACAGTACACCGACGCTTGCCAGAAAACCGAAAAAACAACTTTTCTTCGAGTATTGAGCGTTGTCTGCCATTCGACAATTTTATTTGTTCTTTTTCAGATACTGGCTTTACAACAACACGAAAGTCAAAGTCGTTCTCAGGAGGCTAACTTCGCCTCTCCGAAGGCTGCGGGACCGAATTCGCCTCTCCGAGGGAGACGAAACCTACCTAACCCTCGAGAAGTCGAAATCACCTCTTCGAAGACCGCGGGACCGAATTCGCCTCTCCGAAGGAGGCCGGCTAAAGCTACCGTGACCCTCGGGAGGCTAAATTCGCATCTCCGAAGGCTGCGGGACCGAATTCTTCTATTGCTACTATTTAGTGGTGACCCGATTGATCGTTCGACAAGGACTTCTGCACTCAATGGATCAACGAGGACGGCAAACTCGAACTCGCGTTGGTGCCTGAAAACGACATCTGATCTTCCGTTTGATCTCGATGGTAGGATACCTTGAGTGGCCCGCGAGTGTGTCTCAATTCTTTCATTTCAGATACCGTTGGAGTGATCGTGTTCGACAAAGCAGACACTTCCCAGATCAAGTCGCAACCGATTCCCTGCGCGTACGGAGGACGGAGGAACGACTCGTGACCAGACAAAAAGGTTTCCCAGAATGGGAAGAGCACGAGGAGCAGTAAGCTTCATTGCCGTGCCCTAGCGCTCGTTCCTTTGTTATGACTCTGCAAACAACTGAACGTGATGCCTAATGGCCCCGTGTTTGAAGCTCTTATGGGTCAAATTCTCCTATTTCAGGATAGGTCTGGACCCATACGCCACGCCGGAAATGCCGGAACGAGCGGTCGATGAGGTCGATGAGGAACCTGATCGACGGCTCGACGCTGTCGGAGAAGAAGGCTTGTGAATCCATGAGGAAGGGAAGCTTACGTGGTAGGAAGAACCGAATCAGATCGGAGTTTATGACCCAGAGAAGCCGAAGACGATTTCGAAAGAAAAGTCCTGGTGAAATGAATCGTCATGACCCCTAAGGAATCCGACGTAGAGTTGCTCAATATGGTACTGAACATTCCTTGAAGTTGACTCCAATTGCGCATATCTTTGCAGACAGTCGAAGTCGGCGAAGCCGGAGTTCCTCCGAAGTCATCGACTACCGTGAAACACGTGTGATTCAGCGGACTTATAAACTCCAACGCTTTTCAGTTCGCCAGTGTCCGGCAGAAAGACGCTTGCTTACCTCTCACTCCGAGACAAGCGATTTCAGGTAATTTTCAGGTCATCGCTTCTTCATCGGCTCAACCCACCGTAACCCTTGGGAAGCTAAATTCGCCTCTCAGAGGGAGGCCGGTGAAACATACCGTAAGCCGCCGAAATCACCTCTACGAACGCTGCGAGACCGAAATCGCCTCTCCGAGGGCGGCGAAACCTACCGTAACCCATGAGAGGTCGAAATCACCTCTCCGAAGGCCGCGGGACCGAATTCATCTTTGTTTGCAAGAGCGGCGAAACCTACCGTAACCCTCGAGAGGCTGAATTCACCTTTCGAAGGCTGCGGGACCGAATTCATCTTTGCAAGGGCGGCGAAACCTACGTAACCCAGAGAGGTCGAAATCACCTCTCCGAAGGCCGCGGGACCGAATTCATCTTTGCAAGGGCGGCGAAACCTACCGTAACCCTCGAGAGGCTGAATTCACCTCTTCGAAGGCTGCGGACCGAATTCATCTTTGCAAGAGCGGCGAAACCTACCGTAACCCTCGAGAGGCTGAATTCACCTCTTGGAAGGCTGGGGACCGAATTCATCTTTGCAAGGGCGGCGAAACCTACCGTAACCCTTGAGAGGCTGAATTCGAAGGCTGCGGGACCGAATTCATCTTTGCAAGAGCGGCGAAACCTACCGTAACCCATGAGAGGTCGAAATCACCTTTCCGAAGGCCGCGGGACCGAATTCATCTTTGCAAGGGCGGCGAAACCTACCGTAACCCTCGAGAGGCTGAATTCACAATTCACCTCTTCGAAGGCTGCGGGACCGAATTCATCTTTGCAAGAGCGGCGAAACCTAACCGTAACCCTCGAGAAGGCTGCGGGACCGAATTCATCTTTGCAAGGGCGGCGAAACCTACCGTAACCCTTGAGAGGTCGAAATCACCTCTTCGAAGGCTGCGGGACGAATTCATCTTTGCAAGAGCGGCGAAACCTACCGTAACCCTCGAGAGGCTGAATTCACCTCTTCGAAGGCTGCGGGACCGAATTCATCTTTGCAAGGGCGGCGAAACCTACCGTAACCCTCGAGAGGCTGAATTCACCTCTTCGAAGGCTGCGGGACCGATTCATCTTTGCAAGAGCGGCGAAACCTACCGTAACCCATGAGAGGTCGAAATCACCTCTCCGAAGGCCGCGGGACCGAATTCATCTTTGCAAGGGCGGCGAAACCTACCGTGACCCTCGAGAGGCTGAA
The DNA here is from genome assembly GCA_000757645.3 of Steinernema carpocapsae. NCBI lineage: Eukaryota > Metazoa > Nematoda > Chromadorea > Rhabditida > Steinernematidae > Steinernema > Steinernema carpocapsae. The sequence continues at coordinate 1,644,202 of CM016762.1, forward strand.
TTCACCTCTTCGAAGGCTGCGGGACCGAATTCATCTTTGCAAGAGCGGCGAAACCTACCGTAACCCTCGAGAGGCTGAATTCACCTCTTGGAAGGCTGCGGGACCGAATTCATCTTTGCAAGGGCGGCGAAACCTACCGTAACCCTTGAGAGGTCGAAATCACCTCTTCGAAGGCTGCGGGACCGAATTCATCTTTGCAAGAGCGGCGAAACCTACCGTAACCTCGAGAGGCTGAATTCACCTCTTCGAAGGCTGCGGGACCGAATTCATCTTTGCAAGGGCGGCGAAACCTACCGTAACCCTCGAGAGGCTGAATTCACCTCTTCGAAGGCGCGACCGAATTCATCTTTGCAAGAGCGGCGAAACCCCCATGAGAGGTCGAAATCACCTCTCCGAAGGCCGCGGGACCGAATTCATCTTTGCAAGGGCGGCGAAACCTACCGTGACCCTCGAGAGGCTGAATTCACCTCTTCGAAGGCTGCGGGACCGAATTCATCTTTGCAAGAGCGGCGAAACCTACCAACCTACCGTAACCCATGAGAGGTCGAAATCACCTCTCCGCGGGACCGAATTCATCTTTGCAAGGGCGGCGAAACCTACCGTAACCCTCGAGAGGCTGAATTCACCTCTTCGAAGGGTGCGGGACCGAATTCATCTTTGCAAGAGCGGCGAAACCTACCGTAACCCATGAGAGGTCGAATTCACCTCTTGGAAGGCTGCGGGACCGAATTCATCTTTGCAAGAGCGGCGAAACCTACCGTAACCCTCGAGAGGCTGAATTCACCTCTCACCTCTTCGAAGGCTGCGGGACCGAATTCATCTTTGCAAGAGCGGCGAAACCTACCGTAACCCATGAGAGGTCGAAATCACCTCTCCGAAGGCCGCGGGACCGAATTCATCTTTGCAAGGGCGGCGAAACCTACCGTAACCCCTGAATTCACCTCTTCGAAGGCTGCGGGACCGAATTCATCTTTGCAAGAGCGGCGAAACCTACCGTAACCCATGAGAAGTCGAAATCACCTCTTCGAAGACCGCGGGACCGAATTCGCCTCTCCGAAGGAGGCCGGCTAAAGCTACCGTGTACCGTGACCCTCGGGAGGCTAAATTCGCATCTCCGAAGGCTGCGGGACCGAATTCTTCTATTGCTACTATTTAGTGGTGACCCGATTGATCGTTCGACAAGGACTTCTGCACTCAATGGATCAACGAGGACGGCAAATCGAACTCGCGTTGGTGCCTGAATCTGATCTTCCGTTTGATCTCGATGGTAGGATACCTTGAGTGGCCCGCGAGTGTGTCTCAATTCTTTCATTTCAGATGCCGTTGGAGTGATCGTGTTCGACAAAGCAGACACTTCCCAGATCAAGTCGCAACCGATTCCCTGCGCGTACGGAGGAACGACTCGTGACCAGACAAAAAGGTTTCCCAGAATGGGAAGAGCACGAGGAGCAGTAAGCTTCATTGCCGTGCCCTAGCGCTCGGTTCCTTTGTTATGACTCTGCAAACAACTGAACCGTGATGCCTAATGAGCAGTAAGCCCCGTGTTTGAAGCTCTTATGGGTCAAATTCTCCTATTTCAGGATAGGTCTGGACCCATACGCCACGCCGGAACCGGAAATGCCGGAACGAGCGGTCGATGAGGTCGATGAGGAACCTGATCGACGGCTCGACGCTGTCGGAGAAGAAGGCTTGTGAATCCATGAGGAAGGGAAGCTTACGTGGTAGGAAGAACCGAATCAGATCGGAGTTTATGACCCAGAGAAGCCGAAGACGATTTCGAAAGAAAAGTCCTGGTGAAATGAATCGTCATGACCCCTAAGGAATCCGACGTAGAGTTGCTCAATATGGTACTGAACATTCCTTGAAGTTGACTCCAATTGCGCATATCTTTGCAGACAGTCGAAGTCGGCGAAGCCGGAGTTCTCCGAAGTCATCGACTACCGTGAAACACGTGTGATTCAGCGGACTTATAAACTCCAACGCTTTTCAGTTCGCCAGTGTCCGGCAGAAAGACGCTTGCTTACCTCTCACTCCGAGACAAGCGATTTCAGGTAATTTTCAGGTCATCGCTTCTTCATCGGCTCAACCCACCGTAACCCTTGGGAAGCTAAATTCGCCTCTCAGAGGGAGGCCGGTGAAACATACCGTAAGCCGCCGAAATCACCTCTACGAACGCTGCGAGACCGAAATCGCCTCTCCGAGGGCGGCGAAACCTACCGTAACCCATGAGAGGTCGAAATCACCTCTCCGAAGGCCGCGGGACCGAATTCATCTTTGCAAGAGCGGCGAAACCTACCGTAACCCTCGAGAGGCTGAATTCACCTCTTCGAAGGCTGCGGGACCGAATTCATCTTTGCAAGGGCGGCGAAACCTACCGTAACCCATGAGAGGTCGAAATCACCTCTCCGAAGGCCGCGGGACCGAATTCATCTTTGCAAGGGCGGCGAAACCTACCGTAACCCTCGAGAGGCTGAATTCACCTCTTCGAAGGCTGCGGGACCGAATTCATCTTTGCAAGAGCGGCGAAACCTACCGTAACCCTCGAGAGGCTGAATTCACCTCTTGGAAGGCTGCGGGACCGATTCATCTTTGCAAGGGCGGCGAAACCTACCGTAACCCTTGAGAGGTCGAAATCACCTCTTCGAAGGCTGCGGGACCGAATTCATCTTTGCAAGAGCGGCGAAACCTACCGTAACCCATGAGAGGTCGAAATCACCTCTCCGAAGGCCGCGGGACCGAATTCATCTTTGCAAGGGCGGCGAAACCTACCGTAACCCTCGAGAGGCTGAATTCACCTCTTGGAAGGCTGCGGGACCGAATTCATCTTTGCAAGGGCGGCGAAACCTACCGTAACCCTTGAGAGGTCGAAATCACCTCTTCGAAGGCTGCGGGACCGAATTCATCTTTGCAAGGGCGGCGAAACCTACCGTAACCCTCGAGAGGCTGAATTCACCTCTTCGAAGGCTGCGGGACCGAATTCATCTTTGCAAGAGCGGCGAAACCTACCGTAACCCATGAGAGGTCGAAATCACCTCTCCGAAGGTCGCGGGAACCGAATTCATCTTTGCAAGGGCGGCGAAACCTACCGTAACCCTCGAGAGGCTGAATTCACCTCTTCGAAGGCTGCGGGACCGAATTCATCTTTGCAAGAGCGGCGAAACCTACGTAACCCATGAGAGGTCGAAATCACCTCTCCGAAGGCCGCGGGACCGAATTCATCTTTGCAAGGGCGGCGAAACCTACCGTAACCCTCGAGAGGCTGAATTCACCTCTTCGAAGGCTGCGGGACCGAATTCATCTTTGCAAGAGCGGCGAAACCTACCGTAACCCTTGAGAGGTCGAAATCACCTCTTCGAAGGCTGCGGGACCGAATTCATCTTTGCAAGGGCGGCGAAACCTACCGTAACCCTTGAGAGGTCGAAATCACCTCTTCGAAGGCTGCGGGACCGAATTCATCTTTGCAAGAGCGGCGAAACCTACCGTAACCCATGAGAGGTCGAAATCACCTCTCCGAAGGCCGCGGGACCGAATTCATCTTTGCAAGGGCGGCGAAACCTACCGTAACCCTCGAGAGGCTGAATTCACCTCTTCGAAGGCTGCGGGACCGAATTCATCTTTGCAAGAGCGGCGAAACCTACCGTAACCCTTGAGAGGTCGAAATCACCTTCGAAGGCTGCGGGACCGAATTCATCTTTGCAAGGGCGGCGAAACCTACCGTAACCCTCGAGAGGCTGAATTCACCTCTTCGAAGGCTGCGGGACCGAATTATCTTTGCAAGAGCGGCGAAACCTACCGTAACCATGAGAGGTCGAAATCACCTCTCCGAAGGCCGCGGGACCGAATTCATCTTTGCAAGGGCGGCGAAACCTACCGTAACCTCGAGAGGCTGAATTCACCTCTTCGAAGGCTGCGGGACCGAATTCATCTTTGCAAGAGCGGCGAAACCTACCGTAACCCTTGAGAGGTCGAAATCACCTCTTCGAAGGCTGCGGGACCGAATTCATCTTTGCAAGGGCGGCGAAACCTACCGTAACCCTTGAGAGGTCGAAATCACCGGCTGCGGGACCGAATTCATCTTTGCAAGGGCGGCGAAACCTACCGTAACCCTTGAGAGGTCGAAATCACCTCTTCGGAGGTGATTTCGATTTTTCCTTTATCAGCCGCTCTGAAACAGGCCGACGAGATGTTCCCTGGCAAGAGGTAGGTCCAATTTATCCGAAATTCATTCTAAGAGCTTCATTCAATGTTTCCATCAGTTTTCTCAAAATAGGGTCCTCCCACCTCAGAAGCAAACCCTCATCTCCACGACAACCTCAGGCAGAAGCTGTTTAAGAGCCCTCAGGCGGTAAATTTTAGCCTAAAGATTTCCTAAGCATTCCATTTCCAGATAGAGGAAAAGAGAGTTGAGAAGACGAGGGAAGACACCAATGACAAGAAGGCATTCAAGGAAAAAAGCGAAAAAGAGCGCCTGAAACTGGTGAACAACAACGACGATAAGCTGTTCGTGGAAGAGGGACGCCCGTTTTGGCAGCTGTAGGGGACGATCAAAGAATGCCGAATGCCTGTTGGACGTCATCTCCGGAAGATCAAGTTCGTAGAGATGCCTAATGAGCAGTGAGCCCCGTGTTTGAAGCTCTTATGGGTCAAATTCTCCTATTTCAGGATAGGTTGGACCCATACGCCACGCCGGAAATCCTGAAAACACGGGAAGCTAAATTCGCCTCTCAGAGGGAAGCCGGTGAAACTTACCGTAAGCCTCGAGATGCCGAAATCGCCTCTCCGAGGGCGGCGAAACCTACCGTAACCCTCGAGAGGTCGAAATCACCTCTCCGAAGGCTGCGGGACCGAATTCGTCTCTCCGAGGCCGGCTAAAACTACCGTAACCCTTGGAAGATCTTAACTGGAAATTGTTGGGGATTCATTTTTTTCGATAGATAAGAAAATCGGAAATTTGGAAATCGATTTAGGCGGATAGTACTCTAACGGTTTCTCCGCCGGTTCTTCCTGGCGCGGGTTCTTTTTTCCAGGCGGGTTCTATTGGTAAATACTGTTTTGAAGCGATTTCAAGTGATTGGGTCGTGCTATACATTAACGGATTTATTCAGCCTTTCGAGAGTGTGCGCATCTTGTGTGGACTGATGACGAATGTGTTGAACGAAGCCCGAGCTAACGCTCCAAAATGCCGGGTCAATTCGAATTTTAGCGAATAATTTCGTTTGGTCTTCTGTTTAGTCCGTTTAGTCTTTAGTCTTTTGTTCGGCTTGAAGGCTAGAGTGTGAAAATTGTCCAAAATATTTTGCTTGAAGGCATACTTCGTATATTTAGCGGGTTTTCGTTCCTCGTGTATGTATTCCGTGTTAAACGCGTGTTGCTAGTGTCATTTCCTTCATTGCCTATCATTTAGCCTCGAGAAACGGCCTGGTTACGCAAAGTTATGGAAACCGAAGGGATCGACCACTCGCTCAGCTCCAGGCAGACATTTGGAACCCCACAGGGTGCATCTATGCCTCAAAAGGGTTGTATTTGGGGCGTTTACCGCCTCCCTCACCGATTTTATGTCATTAGCGCGTAAAAAAGAGCACATTTGGAAGAGCGCGCAGATAAAGAGCGGGCAACTTCCGTTACCTCTAAATTGATTGAGTCACTTGATTGAAAAAGGTCAATCTGAGTCTGTTTAAGGTTGGTGGTCTGTAGTACGATTCCTGCTGTTTTTGGAACTGTCGCCTCCAGCCAACTATCCCCGCTGCCAGGTACCTTCGGCGCGTAAACCAAAGGTATTCATCTGCCAAAATGCCGGTAAGTGCATTTGCATTTGAGCGAATAATTCCGTTTAGTCTTCTGCTTGGCGATCGTCTACTGCGCCTTGATCTGCGCTGCAATGGACATAACTCCCTCTTCTGTTTGTCTTCCTAAAAACGCGACCAACTTCATCGCTCGGCGGCAGAATGCTTCTCGAGCTACAAACCCGATTTCAGTCAGTTCCATCCTGATTGCCACCACCACCGCAAAGGCGAACCATTCAACGAAAAAAGAGCCGACTCGTCGACAAATTTCGGATTGGGCTCGAAGAAGTTTGATGCAAGCTGTGACTGAGAATCTCTCGTTGAATTTGTCCAAAAAACATCACAAAATGGAGCTTTCGTCGTCAGAAATGATGAAAATCAGCTTCAATTTGAAACGCGGAAGCTTCGCGCACTCTTACGGGAACCAAAAACCTATTTCTGACCCCTTCATTCGACCCAAAAAGCCTTCAAAATTTCTAGACTGGAAATGCGGTCGCTCTAACCCTGAAATTACCGAAAAACAAATCATGAAAATCGATTTCAATTTGAAGCCCTAAGCTCCTCACATCCTTCCACACGCTTATGAATCTCAAAACCTCCTCTCCGAACACGTGTCTCCTTCGCGGTTCGTCACATCGCCACCAAACTTGTCGCCACGTCACCATCGCCGTCGGCACGTGGACCACACATGTAAATCTCAAATCATCGGCGGCTCTCACCACGAAAACCAACGGTGACGGTACTGTGAGAAGAGCTGAGGTCGAGAAGTCGGTGCGGCGGCGATTCGTCGAGCGGCGAGGCGAGCGATGTGGGAATATAAATTTCGCGTTTATTTTCTGCGTTTTTACGGTGTTTTCGTTGCTTCAGATGACTCTTTATCACGGTGGTCAGCAAGCGAAAGCAATGTTGGAGTCGATGGAGCGCCGCGACGTGCAACTGTTCAATATGAAGCGCCGAGCTGAGGCGAAGCTGAAGGCCCCCGACGGTCCCATCCCACAGCGTGTGAGTTTTCGTTTTACTGACAATTTCTGACAGTTTTGGGGGCTTCTCGGGGCTAAATTTCACGACTTCGGGACGATTTTTGGGTTGGGAAGCGTTTCTTTGACGAAATGTCGCCTTTTATGTCGATTTTTATCCGAAATTACTGAATTTATCGTGGTTTTTACAGATTTTCGTCCCTCGTGACGTCGTCCTTACGACCCAGATCCAAATACAGGATCATGCTTCTATGCTAACCTTAGATATCTCCCGCGACAGCGACTCTGTCCTCAAGATCCGCAAAGACTTGGACGTTCTCATGCAGTTCGCCGACGGCTCAGAAATGCCCACCCTCGATGGACGTCGCCCCCGAGGCTACACTAACGTGATTGGATGGAATTTAGGATCTTTGGACTGATTTCGATGCTTTCAGGTCACGCTCAAAGGACCCATCAACAAGATCGAACCGGCGCGTGCTCGCCTTCAGGTATGCGATTATTTTTCGGGGTTTTGGAAGCGCATTTGGGACATTTTGGGACACTCGATTCTATGGATGGAAATTGGTGCAAACTCGGGATGATGATATATGGCCCTGGAAATAGGCTCAAATTTCGCAATTTTCAAAGACGAATTTGGGATATTTAGGAAAGTAGGGTGGCGTTTAAACAAGCAAATTTTGAAATATCGGGTGATCGGGTGCCCGATAATGTCAAAAATTGGTGCACTTCAGGGCGACTCCTTGGGTCGATCTTGAAGGCGATAAGAATGCTTTTTGAACATTCGATAGTGGCCTCAATTCGAAGGTTGCTGAGAGCCAAAGAGTATCTGAAGCTGCCATCTTTGGCAGCTTCAGATGCTCTTTGGCAGTGCCTCTTCGTCTCCTTCAACGTGTCGATTTTCAGCAACTGATTCCGATCACCGTCGCTCTTCCCATTGACATGAGGAAAATGAGGATGAGCTTTAGGGGACACGACCATCTCAACAAGATTATGGCGCTCAAAGACAGGGACGGCTTCATCTTTCCCAAGGTCACCGTTGACATCCGCCACGGACCTTCGCCGTACGCCAGAATCGTAAGCTTTCGAGTCCACTTCGTAATTCTGATTTCGTCCTCTTGCAGAGGAACCTTATCATCTTCACTGCCGCATACGGACAGTCCGACCAGATCGTGGAATGCGTCACGAAGTACAGAAGCATCTTGTACAAGGAACACGTATGTCCGCATTTCTTAGACCGTTCTCTCTGACTCTCCCTCGTTCATAGGTGCTGAACAGGGAGCGTGAGCCCGTCGTGGGCGCGATTATGGACATTCCGTCCGAGATGCGAGGCTTCTTGTGTGGCAAGCCCGACGGCGTCATCATGCGGATGATTGGCTCCATGACCGGCTCGCTCATTCACTTCCCCTCGGTCGCAAATGTGGAGGCAGCCAAAGCTGACGAGATGCCTCGGGTCACCTATAACTACTACTTCAGCGGCAAAATCTCCGGTGTTATCTCCTGTATTAAGATCTTCCAAGTGAGTTCTCATTTCAACTCCGGCGTCATCTTATCTGTCATGTTAAGGAGGCGCTTCCAGTGTCGCTCAAGTGGGACGTTGACGAAGATGACCTAATCGAAAAAGTCAGAGTCATGAAGCCTGACAGCGACGGAAGTCTGTTGAATCATTTCGACGAGGATTGGGACATCTATATTACTGTCAACAAGAATCCACTCGGTGGAGAGAAGCTTTTCGAGGAGGATGGAAACAGAGTGAGCTTGGGAGGTTTTACTAGTCCTTATTCATGGTTCTATGGCTTCAGTACACGGTTGTGCTCACCACGGTTATGGCGAACTTGACCCGCTTGTATGGGTATCGGCGCGCCCTCATGAAATCTAAAGCTCCACGCCGAGGTCCCCACATCTACGCCAATCTTGGCTTCGACTACACTGGGTCCGACGCACTCCGCACGGCTTTCATTAACAATACAAAATATGGGTGCATCTACTCGGTAAGTGAGATGGTCTTAATTTTGATTATGAACTTTGGATTCTTTAGCTTGATCCAAAGTTAGCTCTCTGCCCGCAGGTGTCCTCTGACGATCCAGAGCTCGACATCGACGGGGTCCAGCTCTCCTAATCATTCCCCCTATATTTCAACATATATATATTTTGTGTGTGTGTGCGTGTTGTTATGCCATATATTTCGTTTTTATATCACTATCAGTAAAGTTGTGTATCGCAGTCCTTTCTTGTCGACCGTAGCTCAGAACAGTTTTAAGCCGCAATTGACGATTTGTTGGCGGAAACGCGATTGCCAACGATGGAATTGAGGATCCTTACATCAATTTCGATGCTTTTAGGTCACCCTCAGAGAAACTGTGCACAAGGTCGAAGTGGCTCGTGCTTGGTTTCAGGTAATCGAGTGTTTCAGATGCGAATTTGGGATATTTGGAAGCTTCTTATGGACCAGAAAGTGGCCTGAATTCGAAATTTGTAACGAGCCTGTCCTGGTCGCGTTTAAAGGTTTAGAGAAGAGAATTTCAAAATATCTGGAGGCGTTCGGGTTGCCCGAAAGTGCCGAAATTGGGACATTTCAGGGTGACTCCTTGGGTCGATCTTGAAGCTGTTAAGAGTCTAAACAGCTATTGCAGCCGTTTTTTTCGGCTGAACTTAAGAGAAAGGAGCAAAATCTTGTGAAATCGCGTTGGCGCAAGAGGATGGGGCGTTAGCGAAACGCTACTATAAACAAGAAGCGTTGCTACAGTATACTATCATACCCAACCACGTAGAAGCGATGCTTGACAGATTCTCATCAATTGCAAGACGGAGGTGTCGTTATCGCATCACTTCTACTCCATATAAAGCTTGTCAAATCCTCAAGCAATCATCAACCCACTTCGCTCTCATCTCCCTTTTCCAATCCCCTAAAATGGCCTCCGTTCCCGTTGCCCAGGACGCGAAGACGCAGAAGAACGAAGAGCTGGCGACAGCGATTTTGGACCAGAAGAAGCGTCCGAACCGCCTAGTCGTTGACCAGTCGATCGGCGACGACAACTCGGTGGTCGTGTTGAGCCAGGCGAAGATGGAAGAACTCGGACTCTTCCGAGGCGACACGGTGCTCCTGAAGGGGAAGAAGCGCCGTGAGACCGTGTGCATTGCACTAGCTGAAGAGGTCTGCCCTGACGAGAAGGTTCAAATGAACCGCGTCGTCCGTAATAACCTTCGCCTACGCCTCGGTGACGTTGTCAGCGTCACCGCCGCTCCCAACGTGGCCTACGGCACCAAAATCCAGGTGCTTCCTATCGATGACACTGTAGAGGGACTCACTGGGTAATATCAATTCTATTTCTAAGCCATTTTTAATCAAGTTCATTCCAGAAACATCTTCGAGGTCTACCTGAAGCCTTACTTCCTTGAGTCGTACCGCCCAGTTCGCAAAGGCGACATGTTCTCGGTGAAGGGTGCCATGAGGACCGTCGAGTTTAAGGTGGTCGAATGTGAGCCGTCGCCATTATGCGTCGTAGCACCCGAGACCGAAATCTTCTGCGAGGGTGAGCCGCTGAGTCGTGAGGACTGCGAGGATAGTCTTCAGGAAGTGGGCTACGATGACATCGGCGGATGCCGCAAACAGATGGCTCAGATTAAGGAGATGGTGGAGCTGCCTCTTCGTCACCCGCAGCTATTTAAGGCTATCGGAATCAAGCCTCCTCGCGGAATCCTTCTCTACGGACCTCCCGGCACTGGAAAGACTCTGATCGCCCGAGCTGTGGCCAATGAGACCGGGGCTTTCTTCTTCCTGATCAACGGTCCCGAAGTCATGAGCAAAATGGCCGGAGAGTCTGAGTCCAATCTGAGAAAGGCGTTTGAAGAGTGCGAGAAGAACTCGCCCGCAATTCTCTTTATCGACGAAATTGACGCTATTGCGCCCAAGCGTGATAAGGCCCAAGGCGAGGTCGAGAAGCGAATCGTTTCGCAGCTTTTGACTCTTATGGACGGTCTTAAGAAACGTTCGCATGTGGTGGTCATCGCTGCCACAAACCGACCTAATTCTATCGACGCCGCACTTCGGCGATTTGGCCGTTTTGACCGGGAACTCGACATCGGAATTCCAGATGCCGTGGGACGTCTTGAGATTCTCCAAATCCACACGAAGAACATGAAGCTCGGAGAGGACGTCGATCTTGAGGAGGTCAGTTTTATTAATGTAAACCAAATTCAAAGCCAAATCCGCAACGCAATAACAAATCAAGTTGCATCGCTGAACCTTTTTTAAAATTTGTAAACTAAAATAATCCAAATCTAAAAAACAGTCAAAATTTTTCTGGTAGCAAATGTCAAATGCTTATTTACATTCCGTTGTAAAAATTCTTGTGATTTGTTCACGTTTTTGTGAAATTATATTATCGTTAATTTGGAAATTTTCTCAAAATTAGTATTTCAAACCAAATCGAAATCAGATTTGCGACGACGAATCGACCTAATGTGACCTTGCAACGCAAGTGAAAAAGTGGGCGATTGGCTCACTCGGTAAGGCGCCGGACTGCCAATTTCTGGCTTCGGGTTCGATGCCGCCCTGATTTGCAATGACGAATTGTGCAGGGGTCCTGAAATTGGCCAAAATGTGAGCCGATGTACGTTTCCGCGAGACGACACCGGGTCGTCCGCTGGAGCTGCACAGAAAAATAGCACCCACTGAGCAAATATTTTGGAAACAAAAATCAAATTTCAGAAGAAAATGAATTCAAATTTTGAAAAAAAGAGAGCAAATCAACTTTTGTAGCCTTTTGTAGCCTTCAAGTTCACTTTTCTAAAACCAAACTTTTTAGATTGCTAATGACTCACACGGAATGGTCGGCGCAGATTTGGCTTCGCTGTGCTCCGAAGCAGCGCTTCAACAGATCCGTCAAAAGATGAGCTTAATTGACCTGGAGGACGAGAGCATCGACGCTGAGGTGCTGGATTCTCTAGCCGTGACAATGGAGGACTTCCGCTTCGCCCAGGGCAAGAGCTCTCCGTCAGCCCTGCGAGAAACAGCCGTTGAGACGCCTAACGTCAGCTGGGATGACGTCGGAGGCCTTCAAGACGTGAAGCGAGAGCTTCAAGAGCTGGTGCAGTATCCCGTGGAGCATCCCGAGATGTATCTGAAGTTCGGAATGCAACCTTCGCGAGGTGTGCTCTTCTTTGGACCTCCCGGCTGCGGTAAAACGATGCTGGCAAAAGCGATCGCTAAGGAATGCAAAGCGAACTTTATCAGCATTAAGGGCCCCGAGCTGCTGACCATGTGGTTCGGCGAGTCCGAAGCCAACGTCCGCGATGTCTTCGACAAGGCTCGTTCCGCTGCCCCCTGTGTTCTCTTCTTCGACGAGCTTGACTCGATCGCCAAGGCTCGCGGAGTTTCAGCCGGTGACAGCGGCGGAGCCGACCGTGTCATCAATCAGCTTCTAACGGAAATGGACGGTATTGGAGCTAAGAAGAACGTGTTCATTATTGGAGCCACGAACCGGCCAGACACAATCGATTCTGCCGTGATGCGTCCAGGCCGTCTTGACCAGCTTGTCTACATTCCGCTACCTGATGAGGCCAGTCGCCGCCAAATTTTCAAGGCGAATCTCCGCAAGACACCCGTTGCAAGTGACGTCGACCTGGACGTCCTGGCCAAGGCTACCAAGGGCTTCTCGGGCGCTGATATAACTGAGATTTGTCAGCGTGCCTGTAAGACGGCCATTCGTCAGTGTATCGAACAGGAGATCTGTGAAGAGCAGGAGCGCATGAAGCGTGCTGAAGCTGGTGAAGAGTCGATGGAGGAGGCGCATGTGGATCCAGTGCCCGAACTCACCAAGGGTCACTTTGAGGAGGCGATGCGTCACGCTCGTCGGTCTGTGAGCGACGCCGATATTATCCGCTACGAAAGTTTCTCGAAGACGCTTCAGCAGCAGCGCGGGCTCGGAAATCAGAACTTTAAGTTCGGAAATACCATCGGCGGAGCTCCGGCAACCCAAGGAGCGGCGCCTGCCCAGGCTCAGGAGGAGGAAGACGACCTCTACAGTTAGGTTTTTGGAGTGGTGTCAATAATAGGGTTCTTCGTTTGATTAAATAAATTTGTGTGTCGGTGAAATGTGACTTCGATATCTACCACACGTTATTCTAAACTGTATTTAAATCTCAGTCATATCTGTTCATCCTTTCTAGCTTTACAGGTCTTTCCTCAACACTAAAAAAAGCTAACTCAACGGTTTTGGTGGAATTTGTAAAAAGGCAAATGCTAGTTTTTCGGTATTTGTTTTTATAAATTAGGTTTTTTAGAACGACAACTTTTGTGCCCATATTAAAAAAGATCATAAGGGACAAAATGTTTTTTTATAGCAAGACCAAATTTTATAAAGTCTCATATTAATTTTTTAATGTTCCCTTTGAAAAATTATAAAAATTTTTGATCGAGGCGATTCTTAACTCACAATTCTTAACATGTCAGTCAAATCAAAGTCGAATGGTTCAAAATCCGACTGAGAATTTTGTTGCATCTGGGACGTGGATGACAAACTCCAGTGTTTAGTTCGAGTAGGTTTCGTTAGAATAGAGATCGGCTAAAACAGTGGTGATAACCATCCCATCTTCTCCCTAAACCAAGTAGACGCTCAGAGAGTACTTGACAGGTAGCATTTGAAGTTTCCTTTAACATCGCATTCGTTGTGGCATTCGTTGTGTGTAAATCTGATAGAAGCTAAATTTTTAGACTTCAAAAATATTTTAAAAAATGAGCAAAATTACTTTCCATGACGGAAATCGAACTGTGGCCACGTAGGTGAAAGCCACGAATCCTAACCACTACATAGACCACACGGAGTCTGTCAGTATTCGCTCTCGGATTGATTAATGCAGGTTGATGTTTGAAGTCAGCGTAGGACTAAAATTGAGCCGCATAGCGTAGAAGGCGACTGGCAAGTGACAAGGAAGCCTTTGCTAAGGGTTTTCTGCGTTCTAACGCAGCGCCGTGTTTCTAACCTCCAGCGCTTTCGCGCTTATCGTGAAGCTTAGAGCTTCACATGCGTGTCTACGTTCCTCTAATACTGGAAATTTAGGATGTGGTTTTGCGCAGGAGTCCACTTTTCCGAGTAGCCTTTTAATGATCTAGCGGAAGTCTGATTACTTCAAGGCAACTCCAGAAAATAGCAAACTTTATATTTCTAATTTTTGTAGCCGAGCGGAACTCATATCGTGTATTTTACTGAGAACGTCGGTTTTGTTTGTCCCCAAATGCGGAGAATAATTCAGAATACATCGCTGCACTTTTAAAATTTTTTAAAATTTAAATTAGAATGTGTCATTTTTTACTTGAAACTTGAAACAAATTTAAAATGGGAACGTGGGATGGGATTTCTTTTTATTACTTGCTAATTTTTGGAGCTTCTTAAACTTGAACGTTTAAATTTTTTCAAGATTTTAAACTTGGCATCCTCTTTAATTTCTTTTTAGTTGAGCATAATGTAATAAAAAATTCTGTTGTAAAACAAAATTTAAATAGGAACGTGGGATTTTTCGAGGTCAAAATTGTCTTTTTTTATTATTTACGTATTTTTTGGACATGCTCAAACTTGAGTGCTTTATAAGCAATATTTAATTTGAATAAAAAAATTTCTGTTGGAGTTATTTAGCTTTTTTACAATTTTTTCAGAAATGTACACCGCTGTTACAACGCGTTCTTCTGGTGTTATCAAATTCTCTTATTTCTTACACATTTATTTTTTTTGGCGGGATGATTTCAAATCATAGAAATTTAAAGAACATTTCGCCTGCTTCATTTGGAAATGCATGCGAAAGCATGCATTTTCACAATTGTTATTTTGAAATTGAAGGCTGCCGAAGACGTTTATGACCCCACTTTGCACGGGGAAACGAAATCGGTTTTCGGGTTTCCTGGGAATGTTGTCCGAGTATTTCAGTGGTTTTACGTCAGTTTGGTAATTTTCGTTTTTCTTTTCACCGGCTAGTTCTCTATCACGTCATCCGCGAAGTTCTCTGCCATCAGGAATACACACTGCTGACCCATTAGAATGTACTCACCTATAGAGACGCTGTGTCGGCTACGATTTCGAAGGCTGAGATATTATGAATGCATATCAGGCAAGGACAAGCAGAAGTCAAAGGAGAAAGTGATACAAACATGGATGGTACTTTACTGTCGGTATACGCTAATTTGTGATTCTTGAAAAAATTTAATTTTGAATTTTCAATTGTTTCGAATATTAACATGACATTTAACTCGTTCAAATTTGAAGGCAAAGTCTACGAGTGGTAGCGTCACCATAATTATATTAACAAAGACCGCTCAATCAGAGTAGGACGTCGTGTTCTTTTTTTCAGAAACACCCTCTTGGTATATTAAAATTCAAAGGAAATTTTTTGGAGTTGTGGCTTCATACTTCAAGTTCATTTTTAAACTTTTTGGACGTTTTCGCTCATAAAGTAGTTAAGCGGCATATAACACGTTAATCAAGGCTTCAAACTGTACCTCTCTTTATAATTCCACTAAGATCTGAAAGTGACATATGGAACGGTCCCTTTGTAAGTGATGTTGTCTTTGTCAGATTGGCAACCTGAGATTATTGCCACAGTTAATGTTGTTGATTTTGGAACTGATTGTTATATTGGGACTCTTCAATGTACTTTTTCGGATCACTTTATGTGATGTTTTTTACGTAAAATTTCAATGACATTTTGGTGATGTCTTGTGCATGAGTCAAATTAAATTAAATAGTGAACGTGAAAAATGTAGTATTTTATGAATTATTTTTGACGTGAGCATTTGTGTGGGTCTCAACCGTAACAAAAAGGTTGGCAGACCGCTTTCTATGCTAACGCGCAAGCATAGCTTAGGATTCCGAGAATGAACACTTTTTGCTTGTTATTAGAATATGGCATTTGAACGCAACGATGCGCGAAACTTTTTGAAATTAATGTGGCCAAATGTTCCTGTGGATTTGTTGAAGCGCAATTGTGTTTATTGTCCAGTAGAAGTGTTAGATACGCTTATGAGATGCGCATCCTAACAAAATTTTTTGTGACATTATTTGTCTTTAGCCTTCTGTGTGTGACAAATTTAAAACGCACCGTTTGGAGTTGCTAACTAGATCAGACATTGATTTTATTAATGGGAGAATCGCAAAATTGGAAAACGGATACGTAGCATACGTAGCATTTGCGAGCGCCTAAGCTAAGTTCACGTGAACTATTGTAATTTATTGCAGAAATAGGCTACAATTTGTGTAACGTCAGACATAATTTTTGCAGCAATCAAGTGTGAATTAAACAACACAACTATTATTGAAATAACCAAAAACCAAATAAATTAACGCTTATTTAATAAATCATTTAATAAATTCTAAGAACCATTTAACAAAGAGTTTGAAGGTGGCTTTGTTCTTCGTCTTTTCAATTACATTTTATCGAGAAACAAGAAACCTTTTTTCAGCTTTGTAAACATTTGATAAAGCTTTGAAATTTTATTGAAATTTTATATGTAAGCGTTATATCAAAAGACCATTCGCCTTCAACATTTTGAGCCTCGTTCAGTCTTTTGCCCAAAATTTTGTAATATTTTGTCAATGTTGTTCCGCCAAAATTCCTTTTTTTCTTGCGTTTTTCAAGGCTCTAATCACTCTTCGAGTAGGTATTCACAAGAAGCCAACAGGCTAAAAAAGATGGTTAATTTTTCTACAATAATGTTTTTCTTGGTGCTTCTGCTGCCTTTGTTGAGATGTGCTACCAACTGGAACTATTATGGCATTATTGGAATCATTATTGAAATTTTTATGGAACTTGGAATTAATATGTGCTCTTGGAACACTTATTAGTTACGAGTACAAAAACGATGCAAGGTCAGGTGTTCAAGCTGACAAACAGTGCTGCAATTTAGGATGGCGATAACGTTTTGCAACGAGAATTCAGAAAGAATGCTTCAACAAATGAGTTAACAGGTGTTTGTGTCAAGGAGGTTGGGGGCAAGGAACTAATACAATGCGGGAAGTGTCTCGTGAGGTTGTCTAGAAAGGTCGGAAGATGCTGCGCTGTTAAAGCCACCAGTCGGAATGTCGTTATTGTCGGTTAAGTCTGCGGCAAAGAAGCAACATCGGCGATCGATTGAGTGAGTTAACTGCAGTTCAGCAAAATATTCGGACAGAAGCGAAGAAGTCAGATACCGGGAACGGTGATGACATTAAGGAGAACTGCATGTTGGAATACCAGCGAAGTCCAAAAAAGGTCATGCCGCAAATGAACTCAAACGAAGAAAGCTGACGTTTAAGACGGGTTTTCAAAAGTTCTCTCCTGTTACAACAAGACGGAGAGATCAAGCGAGGATCGACCGTCCAACAAGAGCACACTATCAAAAGTTTCGCTTTCGCATCAAAATGACGTCGTTCCGTCTTTATGCACGTGCCCCTGGTTTCCTAACATTTCCATCCTTCGATGGAAGAAAAGCTGATTATTTCCGGTTCCTTTTCGGTTCTTTCGGGTCAAGTCCAATTTTCGGTTCGGGTCGGATGCTGTTGTCAGATTGCAATTTGCCAAGACAACAAATTTACGCCAGCAAAGTGAAAGCTCCTCAACTAAAAAACGTCAGCTGGACGTGTTCGACGACTTTCTCCCAAGCAATCAAGACGTCATCTTCTTAGCCCTCTCGAATTGACTGAAGAAGTCCTAGAATCCCGAATATCTGTGAATGTATTCAAACAAAGGTTTGTGAATCCGGTTGGCGGCGGTTGAGCTGGCCTCGTGAGTCTGATCTGTGTTTGTGCTCTTCTATTCTACAAAAATTCTATCAAAACGCTTAAAATTGACCGGAAAACTTACGTCAAGTGTTGTAAGTGCGGCTTAAAAATGACCAATTTTTGGGAAAAAAATTTATGGATAAAATTTCTAAGTGAAAATCATTTAACGTGAAAGTTCAAAGTTGGTATTTTCTTGTTTCAAATTTTTTGAATAATATCAGAACGGGTCACGTTTGGTCACTGGCAAACGAATAATTAATTTACAAAACAAATTAAATTTAAATCACATATAAAAAATTGATAAGTCGCCGTAGAAAAGTGGCACAAAAGTCTTTGTCGCCTTTTCCACATTGATAAAGTAACTTGAAAAAAATAGCAATAACCGTGTGTCTGTAAATGACTCACTTTTCAATACAAAACTGTTTTCAGTGCATTTATAAACTCATCAGTTGTCAAAAACAAAATTCAACATTCAATTATTCTTTCACCAATCACTACATCACCATAAATAAATATGCTCGTTATGCAAAAATTATTTTAGACTGTGTTCGAAGCCAAAAACTCCAAAAAACTTGAAAATAAGAAATTCAAGGAAACCGCTCATATCAATTAAAAAACAAAGATAGAGGCACATGTCATGCGCCAAAAAAAATGAATTATAAAACGTACCAAATCAGTTAAAAACGATCTGAATTTCGAAGTAAAAATAAAGACGCTTAAATTAAATTTATAACTTATCGAAGCGTTCGAACTATCCAGAATTCTGGTTCTCCAACCTAGAATAAAAACCCTTTTGATTAAATTTACCAATCCTCCGAACATTCTAAAACTAAGAGACCTGATTTCCCAAGCAAAATTTAAAATTCTAAAATTAGACCTAATTTCCCAAACAAAATTTTAAAATGCGTTTAAGTTATCAGTTTAGGAATCAAAAAAATGCAGTTAAAATAAAATTTAAGAAATCTCTATAAAGAAATGTGGACTTCAAAACAAAAATAAAAATACGTTTAGACTCAATTTACCAATCCTCAGAGCGTGCAAAATAAGTAGTAGAAATGTGGATTTCAAAACAAAAATAAATACGTTTAAATTAAATTCAAAGCTGATCAAAGCGTTTGAAAACTCCAGAATTCTGGTCCTCTAAGCAAAAATAAAAACGTTCAAAGTAAATAAACAGTTCTCAAACATTCAGACACTATTAAATCTAGAAAGCTATTTGAACGTCTAACTTCTGAACTTACACTCATACTTCGTGGTCTAGAGAGACTAACCATTTCAGCTGGCTAAACAAAGTCGCCCTGCCCCCTGACCGACTCATTGGTCAACAAACCAATTCGCGAATTTTCGACTAAACACGACCGACTCACGGGTCTGAATCGCTTCAAAACGACCAAATTTCGACCGGTCCTTCATCTAAACCTAAACGTAGTCCAAAATAAAATTTTCAAGTGTCTGGACAGATATTACAACGTGTATCAACGGAAGACAGACATGTCCGCTCATTTCCGTCTACAACCGACCAATTCACCGGTCGAAATCGCTTCAAAATGACGTCGCTTTTAGTTATACGCGCGCTCCTGGTTTTCTAGCATTTCCATCCATCCATGGAAGACACCACTTATCAAAAACGCCTTGTCCAATTTGATCAACTTAGACGTCAGTTCGTTGTCTTTATCGTAGTCTCTCGTCCTTGTCCATCAACTCCTAAAAATATACGACAGAAAATTTCAGCAAGATGTCCTGCTTAACCACGTCCGTACAGGTTTAGCCAAGTGTAACGGGGATTCTTCTTGCCTTCATTGCTGATAAGGCGCACAAGAAGTGACGAAGTCTTACAGCAATCGCTTGCTACTCTGAGAGAAGTTTTCGCTAATCTTCTCGGATTGTATTTGGGCTGCCTGGCCTGGCCAGCTCTCCGCAGTTTTCATTTCAACAAGAAAGAGGCTGTACGGGAGCAAGATGAGACCGTATGGCCCTAATTCAAATTCTAACAACGTTGCTTTGACTTTATATCACTCTCTCCTACTATTGGACTACGTGTCCTGCACCTCCACCGTAACCCAAAAAGCCTTCTTGTCATCGACGACAGATCGATGTTGTAATCCCATCTCCTATTGTATATCTCAAACCAATTTCCAAACATAAAGTCAGTGTTCCCACAGTCGCGTCCGCAACACTTCTGGTTACCGATTACCATTAGAATTGCAGGGTATCCCAAACTGCAAAAGTCTAAATTCGCCTCATTTTTGTCGACGCTTGTCTGGAGCGACCTGTCGCCGATTTTGGCGCTGTAAAGGGACAGCGACATCCGCTTACAGGCATTCGAAGTCGGCGCACTGTTCGTCGGGGCCGAAAGCCCCTTTTTCCAATTGTAAACCAAAATTTTTTTTTGCGATTGTGGGCCAAATAGGCGTTGCGGTTTTTGCTGACCGTGGAGGAAATGAAACGGCGCCGTCGTGGCTCCGATGTTGTGCTTTTGTCCGACGGAATCGCGATTGCTGAAACTTTGGAGTCTATAATCTAATTCAAAGCTCTCGTTTTTCTTGGAGCGCTAGTGACGGATCCTTAGGTTCGACTACTCAGAAAAGTTTGTGCGAACAACAGGGTTTCCGTTTTTTTTCCAAAAGCTGAAGCCTTCTAAGGATAAATCTCGTCAAGCTTAAATTTCAATTTGATCGCATTCCAAAGGGAACCTCACACAAGCAAAAATGTGGGTGGGTTACAGACGTTAAAGAACTTTATTCCTTTCAAAAATACTGTCGCTGATGCTATATCCAATCTATGCAAAATTGAGTGTGAGGTTGGTTGATTAGTTTGCAGTGTAGTGGACGTTGCTATTTTTGAGGTAGGTGGTTCGAACCTTGCTAAAACCAATTTTTTCTTGTTTTTTTGACGTCGCTGTCTTTCTTCTCTTTGTTTAGATCTTCTAAATTTTACAACCATAAGGCCAATTTTTGGAACAAAAATTCAAGGCGTTTTTTTTTGAAGAGTCACGTTCCGGTCATTTTTCGCTCCCCTTTGCTTGACGCTCCATAGAAACTGATAATTACTCAAACTGCTTTTTTCACACTTTGTCCGACATGGATTCACCAGACAGTTCACTATTTCTCTTTCAAGGCACTTTGCCCTGCGAGTGTAACAAACGACGTGTCGTAAATTTACAAAGAAACGCAATTTTTGTTGATCGCAACGTGCGCTTTCTGCAATCTGGCAACGACGCAAGGTGCTGTCGTACGACCGCGGCATGGCGCGATCGTTGTCAGCAAATTTTTAAAATATTTATTTTTGGCGCTTCGAAGCGTTTTCGTAAACGTTTCATTCAATCAATTTTCAGAAGTTTACAGATTTTTATTTTTTTTGTATAATCAAAGTGGCAACTTTATATTGAACTTTTTTTAAATAATTTCTAGAATTGAAAATGTCAAAATGTCATTAAATTTTTTGGTTCTTCACCAAGCTCCCTAAAAGTTTTTAAAATCATTATTTTTCAATTTACTACGTTTGCGTAGTGTGCTTTTGCTGAAACTTGGAAGTCTGTTAAGTTAGCTCAAAAGTACGGAAAACGGGAAAGCAGCACATCTGTTGAAATTTGACATCTGTTCTGTTCGAAACACCGATGCGCTCTCAAATTCGACTTACGTCAAATTTTACTTTCATATGTTTACATATATTTATATATTTACTTTCACTCTCCTATTGAATAAAGTAATTTACGAAAAAGTCGAATTTTGGCGGAAGTCGCATGTTCTTATTAATTGGTAAATTAGACGTTTTTTAAATACGCAAAGTACAGTTTTTTGGTTAGCTGACCCACATCCCGCAGGTTAAAATTTGTTGAAGGTTCAAATTAAGCGGGTAAATGTGTATACATTGTGCTGGGTGGTCAGTAAGATGCTTTTGTTCCAATTTTGTTTGTTCTCTCAAATTTAAAGTAAGAAACGTGATTAGTCAAGAAATAATTTAGGCATGCTTCGGGAGCATTGTTCATTGTTTTGATGCCTTAATTAACCTTGAACAGAATTTAATAAGCGATGGAAATTTTTTACCGAAAATAAACTCTTGATCATCAGAATAAATACGTTCGAGCGAGTCATCATTAAAAAAATACACTTTGCAAGACCAGACACGAGAAATGTGTCTGGTTGAGAGGGGAGCTTCCTGGAAAGAATCATTTTACCTCGCCGCAAACCGTGGGACCGCTTGGTCGCAAATTTACGAGGGAATTCACAAGGGTTTTTATGAGTTTTTCTCGCTCGTCTTGCTCGTAGTTCTCTCGCCAAATTTCAGTATTCAGGAAAATGTATTATAGTCAAAATTCAATGAGGTCTAAAGCTCGAAACTGGCAGTGCGCATCTATCAATAAATTGGTCTCAATCAAGATCGTGGACAGAATCATTAATTTGAGCCTGTACCCAAAACAGTTTTGGAGTTCTAGGGTTCAAGCAAGCGATTTCAGAGGCGCAAATTAGTTGCACCGCCAAAAATACCTTTGCGCTTTTCTGCAATCGCTAAACATGACCGTTTTACGGCGTATCAGCATCGGCAATTAAAACAACATTTTTAACGCACTTTTGATACTGTCTTCACAGGTTAATTTTTAGGTTTCGTATAGAATATTTTGATTTTGGACATTCTGGAGTCTCAAACTTTAACACCAAATTGCTATTTTTAAAATCAAATTTGTTACAATTTCATGTATTTTTTTGGTCCATTAATACGTGTATCACTGGTGCATGTCATATGTGTTTTCAAATTTTTTTTTGCTGGGGTTTTGGAAACAGAAACATTTGCGTTAAATTTAAGACGTCCGGTAGACGTCTCGTTTACTTCCTAGTTTGGAAGAAACGTGATTGTCAGCGTTCTTCATTTATAACTGTTGCGGCCTAAGACAGACATTATAATTGAAAAGTTTATTTCCGCTCTTATGAAGCTGAATAATTCGCGTAAAATTGAAGTTGCGAAATCGGTACAATTTTATTTTTTGTTTTTTGGGTTTTATTTTAATTAAAAAGAAAAGCTATCATAAACGTGAAGTATTTGGCAACATAAGAATATTTAATACGTTATTTACTTATGCAAAACCGTAATTTTATTTAAAATGGGGCCAACATGGTCAGTTTGTTTTGTGCAATGTGGAAGTGTTGCCATACGCGGCAATTTTACACATTTTAAAATTTCCACGTATTTTTAACAGTCTTTGTCATTTCAATTTTTTGTATTTTTTGTTAAGGATTTCAAGAAATTATTTGTTGGGTATTTGAGGACAATAACTAATGCGCCAATTTTTGTAAGTACAATCAATTCGATTTTTTTATTTTTTTGAAATTTTTTGATTTCGAACTATTTAGATCTACTTAGAACTTAGAAATGAAGCAAATGTTCCTTGAATCCTTAAGAAACGGTTTTTTAGCAGTCGATTTTAGTTTGAAAGGAACGTTATCAGAAACGTCAATATATCATATTTTTGATAGCTGCGATTTTGGGATGCGTGCACTTTTGGGCGTAGCGTACAGTGCTTATGCATCTCAAATTTCGTTTATTTGATTTTCGTAGCAGGGCGGCTTCTGGCTTTCATCATATTTTTAAAGTTGAACGTTTATTGAGGAGGGTACGGTTTTTACCGTTTTTGAGTCTCTCCACTCTCCAAAATTAATAATCGTGTTTAATATAATGTACAAGCATATAATTTGACGCTGAAACCTTCAATAAATGTTAATTTTTTGGAAGTTAGAAGTGTTCTCCTTATCGTTTCGAATTTTAACATAACATTTAACTCGCTAAAATTTGAAGACAAAGTCTACGAGTGGTAGTGTCACCATAATTATATTAACGGAGACCGCTCAATCAGAGTAGGAAGTCGCGTTCTTTTTTTCAGAAACAACCCTCTTGGTACATTAAAATTCAAAAGAAGTTTTTTTTTGAGGTGTGGCTTCATACTTCTAGTTTATTTTTAAATTGGAAATTGCGGAAAGTTATTTTGAAGCTTTGAGACATTCGCGTCGGTTTTTTCAAAAACGTTCAAAATACTTCAAGTTTTCACAACAAAATGATTTCAGATTACTTTGTTTCTGTTTTTCGGTGTATTTGAAACAACTAACGGTTAACTAGCTTTTTATTGCTTTTTTGCTTCTGGCCGACCTGTGACGTTTACGATGATTCTCTTGATGAATCGATGAATAAACCGATTTTAATTTAGGGTTATTAGCACATTAGCACTTACAATATTTTTGTGCAGTGCTTATGCATCTCAAAATTTCGTTTATTTAATTACCGTAGCTTTCTGGTTTTCATTATACTTTTAACGTTGAACGTTTATTGAGGAGGGTACGGTTTTTACCGTTTTTGAGTCTCTCCAAAATTAATAATTGTGTTTAATATAATGTGCAAGCATATAATTTGACGTTGGAACTAGGGCTGTGCAAGATATCGTATCGCATATCGCATTATCGCGTTATCGAACCATTTTTGCGATAAAAATATCGCGATAAAATTATCGCGTTTTTTGCGATATCCATGCGATATTTTGGTTTTTTTTGGCTACTTCGGTTGAAAGTGAGCGGCTTTTCTCGACGGCAGCTCTGACGCTTACTGATCTACGCAAATCTATGATGGATGATGGTCGAAAATCTTGTTGTTAGTTGTTAGGTAAAATTGTTTTGAATTAGTGTGCTTTAATTATCGTATCGCGTTATTGTATCGCACTTTAAAACTTATCGCGTTATCGCAGTTATCGTTATCGCACTTTGAATATCGCGTATCGCACAGCGCTGGTTGGAACCTTCAAATTAACTCGAGGTTTCTGCTATCTTTATAATCATTTTTACGAAAATTGTACAAAAAAGGACACTTTAAATTAAGCAAAAGTAGCTAAAAATTCTATACGAATATTTCGTGGTCTAGAGAGACAAACCATTTCAGCTGGCTAAACGAAGTCGCCCTGCCTCCTGACCGACTCATCGGTCAACAGACCTATCCGCGCATTTTCGACTAAACACGACTGACTCATTCACGGGTCTGAATCGCTTCAAAACAACCAAATTTCGACCGGTCCTTCATCTAAACCTGAACGTGGTCCAAAATGAGATCTTCAAGTGTCTGGATACAACGTGTACCGACAGAAAACAGAAATGTCCGCTCATTTTCGTCTACAACCGACTAATTCCCCGGTCGAAATCGCTTCAAAATGACGTCGTTCCTACTGTACTTATACTTATATGCTTATATGGAGCGCGGCCGACCTTTCGCAGACATTCGTGGTGTCTTGTTCACGCTGCTGGCGGCCTTCTCACGTAGGCTTAATTCTCAGCAGCCCGGATCGGTCGGCGCGGTCGCTTTCTAACAAAAGCCACGTCTAATTACATAATTTTTTTTACTGTTAATTTTTGCATATTTACAGCAATCTCTGCTGTTAGAGTTTCCTAACTTTCGACACATACAGTTATTTTTTAAAGGACGAATTGATTTAAACATGGCGGATAGTTAACTGTCGGTTTTCTTGTGGGATCTTTTTTTGGCACTGTTGGTAATTTTCTAGAATTTTAATACTTTTTTGGGGAGATGCTAAATAAAATGATCTAAATAATGATGATCTAAATAAAATTTCCTTGTAATTTTAAAATAAATTTTGGTTTTTCTTAAACATTTGAAACAATGGATGGGAGATATCACTTTTCTTCAAATAAATTTCTACGTTCAATTTTAAATTACCATCAAATTCTTCACGATCCTTATTTGCAACGTAAATTGTGTCATTATTAAACGCGTAATTTTTTCGGCAAAACGATCTTGAATTTTAAAAGTTTAAAGAAAATTTTTGTTTGCTTTTGTGAATTTCCGGTATACCCATATTTTCATTAAAATTAGTGCTGCGAAACAAATTGCGTCTGATGACCTTTTAAATGCAGAATGCAGCGTTCCGTCCTGAACCACCTTTAAAACTGATAACGCAACCAATCTGTCTGCACCTGTTTAAGCTTTTTTGTTAGATACACTACATCTGTCTAACTCCCTCTGCATTCCAAGTAATCCTTACTTTTCCTATCAACAGCCGTTCGAACAAAGCGGCCGTCATCAGCTTTCATCATGTTTCCGCATTCCCACCATCTGACGCTACTTTATGCAAGCGAGAGCGTCTTATCTCTCCGTAGCTTCGATGATGACTGCAGTCGGCGTTACTCCGATGCTTCTTTTCCCGTCCTCCGCTGATGTAAAGTTTTGTACCGAACTGTACGCTAAATGAGAGGTGATGCCATGATTTTCTTGACCATTCGCACCAATTTTCAAATGGAATTTTTAAAATAAGTTTCTACGTTTAATTTTAAATTACCATCAAATTCTCTTATTTCTTACACAGTTCATTTTTTTGTGGAAATGGTTTCAGTTCATAGAAATTTGAAAAACATTTCGCATGCTTGTTTATTGTGTTCAAGATTGTTTTGAATTCAATAAAATTGAGAAGGTGATTTTCGTGCTTCGGATTCATCGACCTTATTTTAAATTTGAGCGGTTTTACGTCAGTTTGGTAATTTCGTATTTCTTTTTACTGGCATTTACACAATGATTGTTTTGAGGGTTGCCGATAATGTTTATGGCCACACTTTGCACGGGGAAACAAAATCGGTTTTTGGGTTTTTGGGAATGTTGTCCAAGTATTGAGTGATTTCGAAAAATTTTGAGCGGCTTTTCTCGACGGCAGCTCTGACGCTTACTGATCTACGCAAATCTATGATGGTCGAAAATCTTGTTGTTAGTTGTTAGGTAAAATTGTTTTGAATTAGTGTGCTTTAATTATCGTATCGCGTTATTGTATCGCACTTTAAAACTTATCGCGTTATCGCAGTTATCGTTATCGCACTTTGAATATCGCGTATCGCACAGCGCTGGTTGGAACCTTCAAATTAACTCGAGGTTTCTGCTATCTTATAATCATTTTTACGAAAATTGTACAAAAAAGGACACTTTAAATTAAGCAAAAGTAGCTAAAAATTCTATACGAATATTTCGTGGTCTAGAGAGACAAACCATTCAGCTGGCTAAACGAAGTCGCCCTGCCTCCTGACCGACTCATCGGTCAACAGACCTATCCGCGCATTTTCGACTAAACACGACTGACTCATTCACGGGTCTGAATCGCTTCAAAACAACCAAATTTCGACCGGTCCTTCATCTAAACCTGAACGTGGTCCAAAATGAGATCTTCAAGTGTCTGGATAGATAGATAGATATCACAACGTGTACCGACAGAAAGAAATGTCCGCTCATTTTCGTCTACAACCGACTATTCCCCGGTCGAAATCGCTTCAAAATGACGTCGTTCCTACTGTACTTATACTTAATGCTTATATGGAGGCGGCCGACCTTTCGCAGACATTCGTGGTGTCTTGTTCACGCTGCTGGCGGCCTTCTCACGTAGGCTTAATTCTCAGCAGCCCGGATCGGTCGGCGCGGTCGCTTTCTACAAAAGCCACGTCTAATTACATAATTTTTTTACTGTTAATTTTTGCATATTTACAGCAATCTCTGCTGTTAGAGTTTCCTAACTTTCGACACATACAGTTATTTTTTAAAGGACGAATTGATTTAAACATGGCGGATAGTTAACTGTCGGTTTTCTTGTGGGATCTTTTTTTGGCACTGTTGGTAATTTTTAGAATTTTAATACTTTTTTGGGAGATGCTAAATAAAATGATCTAAATAATGATGATCTAAATAAATTTCCTTGTAATTTTAAAATAAATTTTGGTTTTTCTTAAACATTTGAAACAATGGATGGGAGATATCACTTTTCTTCAAATAAATTTCTACGTTCAATTTTAAATTACCATCAAATTCTTCACGATCCTTATTTGCAACGTAAATTGTGTCATTATTAAACGCGTAATTTTTTCGGCAAAACGATCTTGAATTTTAAAAGTTTAAAAGAAAATTTTTGTTTGCTATTTCCGGTATACCCATATTTTCATTAAAATTAGTGCTGCGAAACAAATTGCGTCTGATGACCTTTTAAATGCAGCGTTCCGTCCTGAACCACCTTTAAAAACTGATAACGCAACCAATCTGTCTGCACCTGTTTAAGCTTTTTTGTTAGATACTAGATACACTACATCTGTCTAACTCCCATCTGCATTCCAAGTAATCCTTACTTTTCCTCGTTCGAACAAAGCGGCCGTCATCAGCTTTCATCATGTTTCCGCATTCCCACCATCTGACGCTACTTTATGCAAGCGAGAGCGTCTTATCTCTCCGTAGCTTCCGATGATGACTGCAGTCGGCGTTACTCCGATGGAACATCGGCTTCTTTTCCCGTCCTCCGCTGATGTAAAGTTTTGTACCGAACTGTACGCTAAATGAGAGGTGATGCCATGATTTTATGATTTTTTTGACCATTCGCACCAATTTCAAATGGAATTTTTAAAATAAGTTTCTACGTTTAATTTTAATTACCATCAAATTCTCTATTTCTTACACAGTTCATTTTTTTGTGGAAATGGTTTTCAGTTCATAGAAATTTGAAAAACATTTCGCATGCTTGTTTATTTGTTCAAGATTGTTTTGAATTCAATAAAATTGAGAAGGTGATTTTCGTGCTTCGGATTCATCGACCTTATTTTAAATTTGAGCGGTTTTACGTCAGTTTGGTAATTTCGTATTTCTTTTTACTGGCATTTACACAATGTTGTTTTTGAGGGTTGCCGATAATGTTTATGGCCACACTTTGCACGGGGAAACAAAATCGGTTTTTGGGTTTTTGGGAATGTGTCCAAGTATTGAGTGATTTCGAAAAATTTTTGAGCGGCTTTTCTCGACGGCAGCTCTGACGCTTACTGATCTACGCAAATCTATGATGGTCGAAAATCTTGTTGTTAGTTGTTAGGTAAAATTGTTTTGAATTAGTGTGCTTTAATTATCGTATCGCGTTATTGTATCGCACTTTAAAACTTATCGCGTTATCGCAGTTATCGTTTCGCACTTTGAATATCGCGTATGCACAGCGCTGGTTGGAACCTTCAAATTAACGCGAGGTTTCTATAATCATTTTTACGAAAATTGTACAAAAAAGGACACTTTAAATTAAGCAAAAGTAGCTAAAAATTCTATACGAATTCGAACTAGACCAAGAATACTAGTGCCAATTTTGTGAGCTGTTACAAAAAATTCAGTGACGTTTCTACGTTAAACATTCGACATGGCTAGGATGAAGGCTTAAATAAATGAGTTTTTTGCGGGAGCTATTCAAGGTTTATTTAAATTCCGTTGTATGCATTTTGTTTTTTAGGGCTCTGAGATGATCGATTTGCCGGACGCCTCGCTTGCCGCCGGAGAGAAGTACATAACAACCGAATAATGAAACTTCGATAAAGACTTTCAACTGTATGCCTTAACTGGAATCAAGATCTATCTGCTATTCGATATTCGATAAGTGTTGTCTTCCATGGATGGATGGAAATGTTAGGAAACTAGGAGCGCGTGTATAACTAAAAGCGGTGGGAACGACGTCATTTTGAAGCGATTTCGACCGGGGAATTGGTCGGTTGTAGACGGAAATGAGCGGACATGTCTGTTTTCCGTCGATACACGTTGTGATATCTGTCCAGACACTTGAAAATCTCATTTTGGACCATGTTTAGGTTTAGATGAAGGACCGGTCAAAATTTGGTCGTTTTGAAGCGATTCAGACCCGTGAGTCGGTCGTGTTTAGTCGAAAACGCGCGGATAGGTCTGTCGACTGATGAGTCGGTCAGGAGGCAGAGCGACTTCGTTTAGCCAGCTGAAATGGTTTGTCTCTCTAGACCACGAAGTATGAGTGTAAGTTCAGAAGTTAGACGTTCAAATAGCTTTCTAGATTTGATAGTGTCTGAATGGTTTGAGAACTGTTTATTTACTTTGAACGTCTTTTTATTTTTGCTTAGAGGACCAGAATTCAGGAGTTTTCACGCTTTGATCAGCTTTGAATTTAATTTAAACGTATTTATTTTTGTTTTGAAATCCACATTTCTACTACTTATTTTGCACGCTCTGAGGATTGGTAAATTGA
This sequence comes from Steinernema carpocapsae, assembly GCA_000757645.3. NCBI lineage: Eukaryota > Metazoa > Nematoda > Chromadorea > Rhabditida > Steinernematidae > Steinernema > Steinernema carpocapsae. The sequence goes on from CM016762.1 coordinate 1,673,741, forward strand.
GTCTAAACGTATTTTTATTTTTGTTTTGAAGTCCACATTTCTTTATAGAGATTTCTTAAATTTTATTTTAACTGCATTTTTAAATTCTTTATTTAACTTAAACGCATTTTAAAATTTTGTTTGGGAAATTAGGTCTAATTTTAGAATTTTTGGAGGATTGGTAAATTTAATCAAAACGTTTTTTTTGTTTTAACTTGGAAAACCAGAATTCTGGATAGTTTTCCAACTTTGAACTTTCACGTTAAATGGTTTTCACTTAGAAATTTCATCCATAAAATTTTTTCCCAAAAATTGGACATTTTTTAGCCGCACTTACAACAATTGACGTAAGTTTTTCGGTCAATTTCAAGCGTTTTGGTAAATTTTTCGTAGAATAGAAGAGCAGAAACACAGATCAGACTCACGAGGCCAGCTCAACCGCCGCAACCGGATTCACAAACCTTTGTTTGAATACATTCACAGATATTCGGGATTCTAGGACTTCTTCAGTCAATTCGAGAGGGCTAAGAAGATGACGTCTTGATTGCTTGGGAGAAAGTCGTCGAACACGTCCAGCTGACGTTTTTTAGTTGAGGAGCTTTCACTTTGCTGGCGTAAATTTGTTGTCTTGGCAAATTGCAATACAACAGCATCCGACCCGAACCGAAAATTGGACTTGACCCGAAAGAACCGAAAAGGAACCGGAAATAATCAGCTTTTGAAGTCAGATTCACGCAAAAAGATGTATGAACAAAATTGGAGGAGAGTTATTGAAGGAGAAATTCCATCTCCGCAACTTCGCACTTCTCGCTTTTGTAGAAACCATTTCGTCAACGTAAAAGATACTAGCAAAGTTCCTACGGTTTGAAACAAACGGCGGCAAAACGCCGAAACTTGGAGTTTCGAGACACGAGGCACGAGTGCGTCGCGGTAGCTCGAGACATTCAATTTTGAAATGACAAAGAAACGTCATACGTTCGACTGGAACCGAACCAAATCGGAACCAAACCGATCCGAAAATCGGACCCGACCCGAGAACCAGAAGACCCAACCTGCCTTACTGCTTCTAAGGTAAACTAATTTTTAAACTTCAAAGCGCATTTTTTTAAGCACAGAATTTAATTTTGTATGCTGACTGGAAGGGTCTGCCGTCAAATTAAATTTAATGTCAAAATTTGTTTATGCAACATTTACTAATTTTTAAATTTACGGTTTTTCTTTTTTTGAATGTCGAAAATCAGTTTGTTTTTTACTGGCAAAAAATAGTTGTGAGCTTACAAAAGTCGCACAGACTTCTCGAGTAGTTTAAAAATGATTATTTTGATTGTTTCCTAAAGGAAATGATATTTAGTGTAATAAGGCTTCGTTACCGATTACATATGTCTTTTTCGGATGAATAAATCATTTTTTGAGTTTCGAAAATTCTATCATCCTTAAGCTTTAGTTTTGGAATTTCAAGGTGAAGACTAAGTATTATTGCCTAATTTTTCGCACTCAAGGAAGATACAGCGGAAATATTGATGCACAGTAGTGCAGTCATTTGCTTCAATTTGCTTCATCTACCGATATACTGTTCTACCGAGTTTAGAGTTTTTTGTGACCTTACAACGTATTTTAGACGTTTTTGTCTCCCTGATTTTTTTGGGTGACTAGAAATAATTTAGGAGGTTCCATTTATGTCTTTAAGCAGCCTTCAAACTTTTGTTAATGCAGCCACATATCCTTATTCTTATTTCCATATCTTACTACTTTTGCCACCTATATTTCTTTTACAATACGTCTGCCAAACAAGCACAAGAAAGGCACTCACGGGAAAATAACTCTCGTTTAATCGCGAGGATCAGTAAGATTGTCCTTGACGTTCTTTGTGCCAGCCTCCCGTATTGTTTTTTTGTGACGCAATAAAGTATACAGTTTAATTTTGCAATTTTTGGCACTTTTAATGCGAGTCCTTTGAATGAATTTTGCTCAATATTAAGAATAAATTCTTTCAATTTTTGTTGATTTCGTGTATAAATTAAAACACGTAATGTCATCAATTTGTGTAATCTTGACTATTTTTGATATTTTAAAATAAATAATTTTTGCCAATGAATAGAGACAACCTGAAATTCGGGAGTCATTTACTATAAATTCAGGTATTAAACGCAAACGTGAGTCTCAACAAATTAGGTCTAATTTTTTATCGTAATGAGCGTGAACAAATTCTGGCTTGCGAATATTTTACGTGCTCTAGTAATATTTTAAATTGAATTTTGTAAGCAAGTTTATTAATTGACAATGTGCCATTTGTGGTGAGTGGTGATAGTGACTAAGCATCTTTTGTTGAGTTTAATGAAAGCATTTTGTGACAGTCTGACATATGACGTGCCGGAGTGTGAAATATTTCTTTGCTGTGAGAATATTGATTTGTCGGTATTTAAGAAATTTGGTACGGTTATAATTCATCATTTTTGACGCTGAAAAATGTACGTTTATTTTTTAAAAATTGATATGAGCGGTTTCCTTGAATTTCTTATTTTCACGTTTTTTGGAGTTTTTGGCTTCGAACACAGTCTAAAATATTTTTTGCATAACAAGCATATTTGTGGTAATGTAGTGATGGTGCATGAAGAATTTATTGCTGAATTTGATTTTCATGTGAATTCATTTGAAAGTCGTGTTAATTCGGGGAACAGTGGAGTTACTTCCGAAAATCAAGCAAACGTGGGACCGATTGACGCCTGTAGATCAGGCCAAACGTCTGGACCAAACTCTGACGCTGAAATCAACACGTATTTGATAAGTAGCCGGAAATGAGCGGACATGTGTGTTTTCCATCGACACACGTAGTGATATCTGTCCAGACAGTTGAAAAGCTCATTTTGGACCACGTTTAGGTTTAGGTGAAAGAGCGGTCGAAATTTGGTCGTTTTGAAGCGATTCAGATCGTGTTTAGTCGAAAATTCGCGGATAGGTTTGTTGACCGATGATTCGGCTTGCGGTCGCACGCTTTTCGCCGTAGCCTCGGAGCGATTGGCTTTGCAACTGTGACGGAGTCAAAATCAAAGTGGCAAACGCCGAATTGACAACGGTTGTGAGCGTTTTTGGGCTCAATAGACCTGCCCAAAAATTTGATAAAATGTTGAAACTCGTAAACCTGTGAAAACGGTGGTGTCGCTCTAGGCGATCTAGCGTCGAGTCAGCTGACCACACTCCTTGTAGGCGCGAAGCGCCGACTTTCTCTAAATTTTTGCGATAAAATACCTTTGTGCCAAACAATTACGCGTGTAAAAGGACGCAATTACATTAAAATGTAAAATTATGCGTACAATTTGATTCAAAAATGTGTTCAAGGATTTTAAGAAAAAACAGATCACTCAAAATTGAGAAAAATTGGCTAATTTCGGCTAAAAAGGGATTGAGGAGCATCTCCCAAAAAAAGTATTAAAATTCTAGAAAATTACCAATAGTGCCAAAAAAGATCCCACAAGAAACCGACAGTTAACTATCCGCCATGTTTAAATCAATTCGTCCTTTAAAAAAAAACTGTATGTGTCGAAAGTTAGGAAACTCTAACAGCAGAACAGCAGAGATTGCTGTAAATATGTAAAAATTAACAGTAAAAAAATTATGTAATTAGACGAGGCTTTTGTTAGAAAGTGACCGCAAAATCATGGCATCACCTCTCATTTAGCGTACAGTTCGGTACAAAACTTTACATCAGCGGAGGACGGGAAAAGAAGCCGATGTTCCATCGGAGTAACGCCGACTGCAGTCATCATCGGAAGCTACGGAGAGATAAGACGCTCTCGCTTGCATAAAGTAGCGTCAGATGGTGGGAATGCGGAAACATGATGAAAGCTGATGACGGCCGCTTTGTTCGAACGGGAAAAGTAAGGATTACTTGGAATGCAGATGGGAGTTAGACAGATGTAGTGTATCTTGTATCTAACAAAAAAGCTTAAACAGGTGCAGACAGATTGGTTGCGTTATCAGTTTTTAAAGGTGGTTCAGGACGGAAGCTGCATTTAAAAGGTCATCAGACGCAATTTGTTTCGCAGCACTAATTTTAATGAAAATATGGGTATACCGGAAATTCACAAAAGCAAACAAAAATTTTCTTTAAACTTTTAAAATTCAAGATCGTTTTGCCGAAAAAATTACGCGTTTAATAATGACACAATTTACGTTGCAAATAAGGATCGTGAAGAATTTGATGGTAATTTAAAATTGAACGTAGAAATTTATTTGAAGAAAAGTGATATCTCCCATCCATTGTTTCAAATGTTTAAGAAAAACCAAAATTTATTTTAAAATTACAAGGAAATTTTATTTAGATCATCATTATTTAGATCATTTTATTTAGCATCTCCCCAAAAAAGTATTAAAATTCTAGAAAATTACCAACAGTGCCAAAAAAAGATCCCACAAGAAAACCGACAGTTAACTATCCGCCATGTTTAAATCAATTCGTCCTTTAAAAATAACTGTATGTGTCGAAAGTTAGGAAACTCTAACAGCAGAGATTGCTGTAAATATGCAAAAATTAACAGTAAAAAAATTATGTAATTAGACGTGGCTTTTGTTAGAAAGCGACCGCGCCGACCGATCCGGGCTGCTGAGAATTAAGCCTACGTGAGAAGGCCGCCAGCAGCGTGAACAAGACACCACGAATGTCTGCGAAAGGTCGGCCGCGCTCCATATAAGCATATAAGTATAAGTACAGTAGGAACGACGTCATTTTGAAGCGATTTCGACCGGGGAATTAGTCGGTTGTAGACGAAAATGAGCGGACATTTCTGTTTTCTGTCGGTACACGTTATCTATCTATCCAGACACTTGAAGATCTCATTTTGGACCACGTTCAGGTTTAGATGAAGGACCGGTCGAAATTTGGTTGTTTTGAAGCGATTCAGACCCGTGAATGAGTCAGTCGTGTTTAGTCGAAAATGCGCGGATAGGTCTGTTGACCGATGAGTCGGTCAGGAGGCAGGGCGACTTCGTTTAGCCAGCTGAACTGGTTTGTCTCTCTAGACCACGAAATATCAGTGTCCGTTCAGAAGTGAGACGGTCAGATAGCTTTCTTCAGATAGGCTGCGTGTTCGATAATCACCGTAACTTTTCGCTCCTCCTAAGGATGCGGAACCAAATTCGCCTCTCCGAGGCCGGCCAAAAATAAAAAGATCCCACAAGAATTTTTTGAAATCAAATATTTGAAAATCACGAAAACATTTATGATAAAGTTTGTTTAATATCAATATGATTTCGTGTAAAACTCAAGGAAAAGTTTGCAGGCGTCAACCATTCGGCAGCCCTCAAAACCGATAACTGTGAAATAAAATATTTAAAGACCCTGAAGTAGTAGTAGCACTTCAGTAAAACTAGAGAGCAAATAATCAAATGAACGAACTGATGAAAATGAAGAACCCGTTTTTAAGATTAATTGACTAGACAGAGGTTTTCAAAGACAAACGAAAATGATTTTAAGTCATTCAATCAAAAAAATTAAATGTCTAAGAAATAAGAGAATTTATGGTAATTTAAAATTAAACGTAGAAAAATATTTTAAGAACGCGTTGTAGGAGTTCTCAAAAAACGAATTTAAAATGTCATCTAAAAAAATTGTAAACAAGCTACTTATTGTAATAAAATTCTTAATTCAAAAATTCAAATCAATTATTGCGGATAAAACAGTCAAGTTTGAGAATCTCCAAAAATAAGTAAATGAAAAAAAAATCCCGTGTAAATTTTGTTCAAGGTTCAAGTAAAAAATGTCACATAAATAAAATTGTGTATACTAAGACTAAGAAAGTTAGATCACTTCGGGTTTGGGATCGGTAGTCATGCTTGACATTTCGAAGATTAATTTAGGCTTTTCTTCCTGTGAGAAATTAGGAGCACCTTCAAGATATCAAAGATAGGAGGAAAAAGGCTCTCCCTTCTCTAAGAAATCGCTCGTCGCCGCTCCACACTCCAGTATCACCAATATCCTTTCAGGTCAAGGTTTAGCAGATAGATCTTGATTCCAGTTAAGGCATACAGTTGAAAGTCTTTATCGAAGTTTCATTATTCGGTTGTTATGTATCCGCCACTTCTCTCCGGCGGCAAGCGAGGCGTCCGGCAAATCGATCATCTCAGAGCCCTAAAAAACAAAATGCATACAACGGAATTTAAATAAACCTTGAATAGCTCCCGCAAAAAACTCATTTATTTAAGCCTTCATCCTAGCCATGTCGAATGTTAACGTAGAAACGTCACTGAATTTTTTGTAACAGCTCACAAAATTGGCACTAGTATTCTTGGTCTAGTTCGAATAATTTTTAGCTACTTTTGCTTAATTTAAAGTGTCCTTTTTTGTACAATTTTCGTAGAAATGATTATAAAGATAGCAGAAACCTCGAAACCTCGCATTAATAAACCTCGCATTAATTTGAAGGTTCCAGCGTCAAATTATATGCTTGTACATTATATTAAACACGATTATTAATTTTGGAGAGACTGAAAAACGGTAAAAACGTACCCTCCTCAATAAACGTTCAACTTTAAAAATATGATGAAAGCCAGAAGCCGCCCTGCTACGAAAATCAAATAAACGAAATTTGAGATGCATAAGCACTGTACGCTACGCCCAAAAGTGCACGCATCCCAAAATCGCAGCTATCAAAAATATGATATATTGACGTTTCTGATAACGTTCCTTTCAAACTAAAATCGACTGCTAAAAAACCGTTTCTTAAGGATTCAAGGAACATTTGCTTCATTTCGCTTCAAAATAACTTTCCGCAATTTCCAATTTAAAAATAAACTAGAAGTATGAAGCCACACCTCAAAAAAAAACTTCTTTTGAATTTTAATGTACCAAGAGGGTTGTTTCTGAAAAAAAGAACGCGACTTCCTACTCTGATTGAGCGGTCTCCGTTAATATAATTATGGTGACACTACCACTCGTAGACTTTGTCTTCATAACAACAAGATTTTCGACCATCATAGATTTGCGTAGATCAGTAAGCGTCAGAGCTGCCGTCGAGAAAAGCCGCTCAAAAATTTTTCGAAATCACTCAATACTTGGACAACATTCCCAAAAACCCAAAAACCGATTTTGTTTCCCCGTGCAAAGTGTGGCCATAAACATTATCGGCAACCCTCAAAACAATCATTGTGTAAATGCCAGTAAAAAGAAATACGAAATTACCAAACTGACGTAAAACCGCTCAAATTTAAAATAAGGTCGATGAATCCGAAGCACGAAAATCACCTTCTCAATTTTATTGAATTCAAAACAATCTTGAACACAATAAACAAGCATGCGAAATGTTTTTCAAATTTCTATGAACTGAAACCATTTCCACAAAAAAATGAACTGTGTAAGAAATAAGAGAATTTGATGGTAATTTAAAATTAAACGTAGAAACTTATTTTAAAAATTCCATTTGAAAATTGGTGCGAATGGTCAAGAAAATCATGGCATCACCTCTCATTTAGCGTACAGTTCGGTACAAAACTTTACATCAGCGGAGGACGGGAAAAGAAGTGTTCATCGGAGTAACGCCGACTGCAGTCATCATCGGAAGCTACGGAGAGATAAGACGCTCTCGCTTGCATAAAGTAGCGTCAGATGGTGGGAATGCGGAAACATGATGAAAGCTGATGCGGCCGCTTTGTTCGAACGGTGTTGATAGGAAAAGTAAGGATTACTTGGAATGCAGATGGGAGTTAGACAGATGTATGTATCTAACAAAAAAGCTTAAACAGGTGCAGACAGATTGGTTGCGTTATCAGTTTTTAAAGGTGGTTCAGGACGGAGCGCTGCATTTAAAAGGTCATCAGACGCAATTTGTTTCGCAGCACTAATTTTAATGAAAATATGGGTATACCGGAAATTCACAAAAGCAAACAAAAATTTTCTTTAAACTTTTAAAATTCAAGATCGTTTTGCCGAAAAAATTACGCGTTTAATAATGACACAATTTACGTTGCAAATAAGGATCGTGAAGAATTTGATGGTAATTTAAAATTGAACGTAGAAATTTATTTGAAGAAAAGTGATATCTCCCATCCATTGTTTCAAATGTTTAAGAAAAACCATTAAAATTACAAGGAAATTTTATTTAGAAAAGATCTCGATTTGCAGTTGCAGAATTTTTTTTGTAACTTTCACGCTCTTGCGTTGTCTATTGAACGCTATAAACAATGTTAAACATTAACTTGATAGTATTATCAAACATTCATAAGTCCGAACCTCAAAAAACCAGTAATTAATAAAAAATCAATGACCGAGAACGCGTTGTGGGAGTGCTGTACTTCGCGCAAAAAATTGTGAATTAAATAATAGTAACGAAAGTTTCATTTTCAAAAGTTCAAATTAAATAATACACATCAAACACTCTGATTTTAGAACCTACAAAATCAGCGGATAACAGAAACAAAATACTTCGAAAAATGGCTTCAAAAATCCCACGATTTTATTTAAATTTTGTTTTACGTTTCAGGTAAAAAATAGCGTCATCCTCAATTTCCACTAATAGAGGAATGTGGACACGCATGTGGAGCTCCAAGCTTCACGGTAAGGGCCGAAATCAAACCTGCGTCGCCACGGCCACAACGTGGAGTACTAACCACTATACACATGGGCCAACACAAATCGACTTGGAAATTTCCTGAAACATTGCTGTCACATTCGAGAACAACGTCTTTCTTCCCTGTAGCCGATTGAATTTGAATCTCCCTCGAAGGGAGCGTAGAACCAGTGCTTCAAAAGGAGACCGACTGGAGATTTTCTAGGAGGTAGCTATAGGAACTACCGCGGTGAACGATAAGATTTCCGTTCAGATGCAGGGCAAGAAAGCGGTATCTGGGACCCGATTTCGACCATCCTAAGGCGATGAAAAGTGGATTTGAGAAGAGTTGCCAGAGACAAGGAGTCGAGATCTGTGGAATTTGCGATGTTAATTGAAACCTTAAATGTCATCTGTCAAGTACTCCCTGAGCGTCAACACGACCCCCCCCTCCCCGGCGGTGTTTCCAAGCTTGAAGTTTTGAATTCCGCGGCCGCGCCGAATTATCAAAGTTACAAATGTAAAAAGGTCTCAGATGATGTTCGCAATGATGATAATGATGTTCAAAAGAGACATAATCATTATCTTTGAATTTTTTGTAAGAGCTGAAAAGATTGACCGTAGAATTCTTCGTCTAATTAAATTACAGATTTTCAAGCAACTTTAAAACGTGACAAAAAGTGAACGGGGTCCTTCCACGACAACAAAGTTGTCGAATTCCGCCTCCAAAAAAACAAAAAAACCTTTTTATGTCGTAAATTAGAGAAATCAAATTAACTATGATTTATCCAAAAGAACTAATAAAACTACGGATTTGGAAAACATAAAAACGAATGACAAAATTTAAATCGTCCTCAGACATTTTTCACAAAAAACTCTTATAGTTATCCCATTAGAAAATTTAATAAGACAATAATTCATCTCATTAAAAACCGTAATACTAATTGCATACGTAAAACGGACAAGTGGGCAATCCACATTTTCTGCAAAAAAATTTTTTCATCAGTTTATTTAATTTATTTTACCAATGTTGATATCTCTGTTCTTGATGTTTATGATGCTCTGAGACTTCTTCCGGGAAAGTTCTCAACCTCTCCTGATCAATCACCCTACTACGTTCTCAAGAAAATGTGTCTTCCTTTAGCTCAGCCAGTTTGTGAGTTGCTGAACCGATCTTTTATGTCTGGGTCGGTTCCTCAACTCTGAAAAACTGCAATCATTAAGCCGATCTTTAAGAAGGGTGATCCTGCATCCCCATCCAATTACAGACCCATTTCCCGTAGAGTTCTCTTTCCAAACTTGCCGAGAAATTTGTCCGGAAGGCATTAATCGAACATTTCGAGAAGTTCAATCTCTTTTGTGCGCAGCAAAACGAACTCTTTCCCCGAAGACCAACCACTACAGCTTTGTTACCTTTTATCCTTCAAGCCTTTGAAACTCCGGAGTTGCGAAAATTCTTCGATGTCACTTTTATGGATTTCTCTAAGGCCTTCGACCTTGTTGATTACAACCTGCTTTTGCAAGAATTGAAGGCTTATGGTATCGTTGGTTCGCTGCTGAAGTGGATCAAAAAACTTCGTCAACGATCGCTCCTTTTCTGTTAACATCATTCTCATACTATCAACTGTGGTGTCCCACAGGGCTCATGTCTAGGTCCTCTCCTATTTGCTATCTACATTAATGACTTACCCTCGTATTTTCTTCTAATGTACTATGCGTGTTATTTGCAGATGATTTGAAATTGTATTCTTTTCCCAAACCTCGTGCTTTGAAACAAGCTTGAGGTTACTGGACAACCGTCTAAATGGAAACTTCCATTGTGGGCCAAAAAGGCGCTGCGGTTTTCGCTGACCGTGGGGAGGGATTTTCGGTTTTTCGGTTTTCCGCACGAATTGTCGCCGATTTTTGCGCCTCAAACAAGCAGCGATAAACACACTCAGACGGTCCCATTTGGTGCACTGTTCACTTCACAAAAATTCCGTTTTTCGGCTAGAGACATTCAGCGATTGTCACCGACCGTCTCCGAAACCATCGGCGTTAGAGCGGCGTTTTAGACGATCCGCGGATTAGGCTTTGCCGGAGGCATTTTTTGATCGTATTGCCACAGGTCTGTTTATCACAGCTATTGTATTGAATGTGACGGTTGTGCTTATAATACTCCTCTCCCTCACCTACAAACTGACACTGAAGACCCACGGAATCACCCGCGGCTTTTTATGACCGGCAAAACCGCGTAATTCAGTTCATTTCGTGTGGTTTCGCTCAGTCCGGACCATTTAGTGGTGTCGTTCTGATCGGACTCGCGGCGGTTGTCGTCAACTACTTCATGCGCTACTTGTCGCAGTTCCTGACCTTCATGGATTTTGATTCTCGTGAACACTCTTCTCATCGGGTCGCCCATGATCGCCGTCGTCTTCGGCGCCTCCTGCTGCTACGTGGACGTTTGCAGTATCAACAAGCTCCTGGAACGCTTCGATCTGTATTGGCAATGTCACAAACGGCTGGAGAGCAACTTGAAGGACACCACCGGGCACCTCTTCACCGTGACCCTTATCATGTACGTGCTGTAAGGCATAATCCAACCACCTCTACAACCGCCAAGGTCTGGCCCGCAACAAGTCACAGAATGTGTATGTGTGGGCTTTGTGCTGCCCGATGTATACTTTGTGTTTTCAGGATCGGTTCCATGTCTCTGCTGCTGTCGTCGTTTACCATCAAAACCCCAACCCAAGCGTACCTTTATGGATTGAAAACCGTCTTGCGATCTTCATGTTTTGTTGGTGTAGCTGACTGGTTTTCAGAGTGACAACGAAAAAGGCGACATGCTACTCGAAGGGGACAAATTCTACAGTATGCCACATAATGATATGGACACCTACTTTTTTGTCGTAGCTCTGCAAACATGAAATCCCTGGAGGTGATACGGTAATACTTGAGTGTTCTTTTCCAAAAGGAAATCCCAAAACGAGCGAATAAAAAACGAAAGGGAAGAGTTTGGGAAAGTGGAGAAAGGAATTCAGAGTTTATGGATGAATACACTGGCCTTTGGCTTCACTGGCTCTTTTGTGGCTTTCTTAGGAGTCGCTGGCTTGGGTGCTTCTTTGGTTTTCTCTGGAAGAGTCATATTGCGTTCGCTACCTCCTCTTCCTCTTGGACGTCACTGAGGTCCATAAGCTAGAGGTAAACTTAAGGAGAGGATGGAAATGGGCTAAACGTACCTCGACAGGCTTTAGAGACTCTTCTCACGGCACTGGGGTTCAGGCTCTATCTTCTTCTGGAACTCCTCGTCCTCGTCGCTGAAGATGCAAACACGGCGCTTGGTGCCGCTGGTCGAAGAAACTTATACGACCTGTGCAACCTTGATCTCCTTCTGCTTGGCTTGCTTCTTGTGCGCTATTTTCCGCACATGGGCTCCTTGACGCACTTTGGGATGACGCCGTCCGAGTCGCCGGACGAGTTGAGGGGATCCAGGCCGTCGAGCTTGTTTTCGTTGGTCGCCTTCGATGGTTTCTTGACCTTCGGTGCCTTGGGCGTAGAGCTGACGTTCTTGTCCACATCGTCGCTTGCAGAAACGCATGGATCGCGGGTTTACAGTCCACTTTTAACGAGCGTGCCTTCTGAGACACGCTGGATATCCTAGAAACACGAAAATCAGCCTTAAAACTTGAAGATTATATTCTCTTACCAGTGTTCTTGTTGGCTTCGGGTATTGGAGGTCGTAACGTAATCTGGTGAGATTAAAACAGAAATCAGGCAATTAATGCAACGTCAATATGTCCGAAAACACAGCGGAAATAGCAGACACGTATTTGGGAATTTGCGACGCATTTTAGGAACGATTTTAAAGCACAAGGTGCCATAATAATGGCCAAAAAGAAAGAAAACCGACTAGTCTCTACCAAAAACGTCAAAATGAGCGAATTTAGAAGCGAAATGAGAGGTCGAACGAGTTTACAGATAGCTCACAATCTGTCTTGGTGGCACTCACGTTTTTAGGACATCTTGCTCAATTTACCAATCCTCAGAGCGTGCAAAATAGAAATGTGGATTTCAAAACAAAAATAAATACGTTTAAATTAAATTCAAAGCTGATCAAAGCGTTTGAAAACTCCAAAATTCTGGTACTCTAAGCAAAAATAAAAATACGTTCAAAGTAAATAAACAGTTCTCAAACCATTCAGACACTATTAAATCTAGAAACTAGAAAGCTATTTGAACGTCTAACTTCTGAACGGACACTGATATAAAAGATATAAAAAGAAAACCGTAAATTCAAAAATTAGTAAATGTTGCATAAACAAATTTTGACATTAAAAATTTAATTTGACGGCAGACCCTTCCAGTCAGCATACAAAATTAAATTCTGTGTTTAAAAAAATGCGCTTTGAAATTTAAAAATTAGTTTACCTTAGAGGCAGTAATGGCGTGTTGGGTCTTCTGGTTTTCGGGTCGGGTCCGATTTTCGGTTCGATTCGGTTTGGTTCCGATTTGGTTCGGTTCCAGTCGAACGTATGACGTTTCTTTGTCATTTCAAAATTGAATGTCTCGAGGCTACCGCGACGCACTCGTGCCTCGTGTCTCGAAACTCCAAGTTTCGGCGTTTTGCCGCCGTTTGTTTCAAACCGTAGGAACTTTGCTAGTATCTTTTACGTTGACGAAATCGGAGGTTTCTACAAAAGCGAGAAGTGCGAAGTTGCGGAGATGGAATTTCTCCTCCAATAACTCTCCTCCAATTTTGTTCATACATCTTTTTGCGTGAATCTGACTTAAAGCTGATTATTTCCGGTTCCTTTTCGGTTCTTTCGGGTCAAGTCCAATTTTCGGTTCGGGTCGGATGCTGTTGTCAGATTGCAATTTGCCAAGACAACAAATTTACGCCAGCAAAGTGAAAGCTCCTCAACTAAAAAACGTCAGCTGGACGTGTTCGACGACTTTCTCCCAAGCAATCAAGACGTCATCTTCTTAGCCCTCTCGAATTGACTGAAGAAGTCCTAGAATCCCGAATATCTGTGAATGTATTCAAACAAAGGTTTGTGAATCCGGTTGCGGCGGTTGAGCTGGCCTCGTGAGTCTGATCTGTGTTTCTGCTCTTCTATTCTACGAAAAATTTACCAAAACGCTTGAAATTGACCGAAAAACTTACGTCAATTGTTGTAAGTGCGGCTAAAAAATGTCCAATTTTTGGGAAAAAATTTTATGGATGAAATTTCTAAGTGAAAACCATTTAACGTGAAAGTTCAAAGTTGGAAAACTATCCAGAATTCTGGTTTTCCAAGTTAAAACAAAAAAAACGTTTTGATTAAATTTACCAATCCTCCAAAAATTCTAAAATTAGACCTAATTTCCCAAACAAAATTTTAAAACTAAAATTAGACCTAATTTCCCAAACAAAATTTTAAAATGCGTTTAAGTTATCAGTTTAGGAATCAAAAAAATGCAGTTAAAATAAAATTTAAGAAATCTCTATAAAGAAATGTGGACTTCAAAACAAAAATAAAAATACGTTTAGACTCAATTTACCAATCCTCAGAGCGTGCAAAATAAGTAGTAGAAATGTGGATTTCAAAACAAAAATAAATACGTTTAAATTAAATTCAAAGCTGATCAAAGCAAAACTCTCCAGAATTCTGGTCCTCTAAGCAAAAATAAAAATACGTTCAAAGTAAATAAACAGTTCTCAAACCATTCAGACACTATTAAATCTAGAAAGCTATTTGAACGTCTAACTTCTGAACGGACACTGATATTTCGAGAGACAAACCATTTCAGCTGGCTAAACGAAGTCGCCCTGCCTCCTGACCGACTCATCAGTCGACAGACCTATCCGCCCATTTTCGACTAATCACGACCGACTCACGGGTCTGACTTTGGAGACATCAAAATGTTCTGGCTGTGTGATGACCTGAAAACTACCCGAAATCGCTTGTCAGCGAGCCTGTAGAGGGCGTGGAGCAGGAGATATGCGTCTTTCTGAAGGACACTGGCGAGCTGAAGAACGTTGGAGTTTATAAGTCCGCTGAATCACACCTGTTTCACGGAAGTCGATGACTTCGGAGGAGCTCCGGTTTCGCCGACTTCGACTGTCTGCAAAGATATGCGCAATTGGAGTCAACTTCAAGAAATGTTCAGTGTCCGTCAGAAATGTCCGTCAGCCGTCAGCCGTCAGAAATGTCCGTCCGTCAAAAAAAGCGTTTTTGTGAAGCGAACAGTGCACCAAATGGGACCGTCTTGTGTTTATCGCTGCTTGTTTGAGGCGCAAAAATCGGCGACAATTCGTCGCGGAAAACCGAAAAACCGAAAATCCCTTCCTACGGTCAGCGAAAACCGCAGCGCCTTTTTGGCCCACAATCGCAAAAAAAGTTTTGGCTTACAATCGGAAAAAGAGGCTTTCGTCCCCGACGAACAGTGCGCCGAGTTCGAATGCCTGTAAGCGGATGTCGCTGTCTCTTTACAGCGCCCAAATCGGACACCTAGACATGAGCCCTGCGGGACACCACAGTTGATAGTATGAGAATGATGTTAACAGAAAAGGAGCGATCGTTGACGAAGTTTTTTGATCCACTTTAGCAGCGAACCAACGATACCAAAAGCCTTCAATTCTTGCAAAAGCAGGTTGTAATCAACAAGGTCGAAGGCCTTAGAGAAATCCACAAAAAGTGACATCGAAGAATTTTCGCAACTCCGGAGTTTCAAAGGCTTGAAGGATAAAAGGTAACAAAGCTGTAGTGGTTGGTCTTCGGGGAAAGAGTTCGTTTTGCTGCGCACAAAAGAGATTGAACTTCTCGAAATGTTCGATTAATGCCTTCCGGACAAATTTCTCGGCAAGTTGGATTGCCCACTTGAATTCCGTTTTACGTATGCAATTAGTATTACGGTTTTTAATGAGATGAATTATTGTCTTATTAAATTTTCTAATGGGATAACTATAAGAGTTTTTTGTGAAAAATGTCTGAGGACGATTTAAATTTTGTCATTCGTTTTTATGTTTTCCAAATCCGTAGTTTTATTAGTTCTTTTGGATAAATCTAAATCATAGTTAATTTGATTTCTCTAATTTGAGACATAAAAAGGTTTTTTTGGAGGCGGAATTCGACAACTTTGTTGTCGTGGAAGGACCCCGTTCACTTTTTGTCACGTTTTAAAGTTGCTTGAAAATCTGTAATTTAATTAGACGAAGAATTCTACGGTCATTTCAGCTCTTACAAAAAATTCAAAGATAATGATTATGTCTCTTTTGAACATCATTATCATCATTGCGAACATCATTATCTGAGACCTTTTTACATTTGTAACTTTGATAATTCGGCGCGGCCGCGGAATTCAAAACTTCAAGCTTGGAAACACCGCCGGGGAGGGGGGGGTCGTGTTGACGCTCAGGGAGTACTTGACAGATGACATTTAAGGTTTCAATTAACATCGCAAATTCCACAGATCTCGACTCCTTGTCTCTGGCAACTCTTCTCAAATCCACTTTTCATCGCCTTAGGATGGTCGAAATCGGGTCCCAGATACCGCTTTCTTGCCCTGCATCTGAACGGAAATCTTATCGTTCACCGCGGTAGTTCCTATAGCTACCTCCTAGAAAATCTCCAGTCGGTCTCCTTTTGAAGCACTGGTTCTACGCTCCCTTCGAGGGAGATTCAAATTCAATCGGCTACAGGGAAGAAAGACGTTGTTCTCGAATGTGACAGCAATGTTTCAGGAAATTTCCAAGTCGATTTGTGTTGGCCCATGTGTATAGTGGTTAGTACTCCACGTTGTGGCCGTGGCGACGCAGGTTTGATTTCGGCCCTTACCGTGAAGCTTGGAGCTCCACATGCGTGTCCACATTCCTCTATTAGTGGAAATTGAGGATGACGCTATTTTTTACCTGAAACGTAAAACAAAATTTAAATAAAATCGTGGGATTTTTGAAGCCATTTTTCGAAGTATTTTGTTTCTGTTATCCGCTGATTTTGTAGGTTCTAAAATCAGAGTGTTTGATGTGTATTATTTAATTTGAACTTTTGAAAATGTTTTTACTGTTAATTTTTGCATATTTACAGCAATCTCTGCTGTTAGAGTTTCCTAACTTTCGACACATACAGTTATTTTTTAAAGGACGAATTGATTTAAACATGGCGGATAGTTAACTGTCGGTTTTCTTGTGGGATCTTTTTTTGGCACTGTTGGTAATTTTCTAGAATTTTAATACTTTTTTGGGGAGATGCTAAATAAAATGATCTAAATAATGATGATCTAAATAAAATTTCCTTGTAATTTTAAAATAAATTTTGGTTTTTCTTAAACATTTGAAACAATGGATGGGAGATATCACTTTTCTTCAAATAAATTTCTACGTTCAATTTTAAATTACCATCAAATTCTTCACGATCCTTATTTGCAACGTAAATTGTGTCATTATTAAACGCGTAATTTTTTCGGCAAAACGATCTTGAATTTTAAAAGTTTAAAGAAAATTTTTGTTTGCTTTTGTGAATTTCCGGTATACCCATATTTTCATTAAAATTAGTGCTGCGAAACAAATTGCGTCTGATGACCTTTTAAATGCAGCGCTCCGTCCTGAACCACCTTTAAAAACTGATAACGCAACCAATCTGTCTGCACCTGTTTAAGCTTTTTTGTTAGATACATACATCTGTCTAACTCCCATTTGCATTCCAAGTAATCCTTACTTTTCCTATCAACAGCCGTTCGAACAAAGCGGCCGCCATCAGCTTTCATCATGTTTCCGCATTCCCACCATCTGACGCTACTTCATGCAAGCGAGAGCGTCTTATCTCTCCGTAGCTTCCGATGATGACTGCAGTCGGCGTTACTCCGATAGAACATCTGCTTCTTTTCCCGTCCTCCGCTGATGTAAAGTTTTCTACCGAACTGTACGCTAAATGAGAGGTGAGGCCAGCACAGTTGCTTCAGCGAAAGATCAATATTTGAGTTGAGAGGTTGTGTTCTGAACTCTTATCAACAGTTACCGGGCAGCTAATAAATTAGACCTACATGTTTTGCAAGCTTTGGCGGTAGTGCTAGTCAGACAAAAACCATGGAGTCGCTTCAAATGTGGTCAGTGACCACCGGAATTCACGTTCTCATTATCACGGATTCAATTCACGTTCTCATTAAAACGATCCACGCACATTCCGTAGGATAACTCTGATAAGATTATTATTTTAGGTGGACGCAATTTTTGACATTTTAAGTGACCTTTTGGGTGCGGTCCAATTTGTATATTTCAATAGTTGCGTGTTATTAGCGGAATAGTACAATCTGGCGTTTGTTTTGAGGCTACAAAATAAAGTGTAGAATGTGTGAGCACAACCAAAATTAAATTTAATAAAGGCTGGTTTGTACACAAATTGCGCTAAAGTTTAGTCGAACAAGTGTTAAGAGCACATACACTTCAAAACGTTTTTGAATAGAAAATTCGAATGGATTGCTTGTGAAACGTTTCAAAGTACTTAGCTTAACTCCACATTTTTGAACAATTGAAATCAATTGTGTTGAAGTGAGAAACTGTCGGCAGCGACCCCGCAGACGCCGCCGGTCAAAATGAATGAACAGTGGACAGAAACAAACACACGAACACGACGATTTCATTCAACAGTAGATTACGGTGAACAAGTCTTAGTTAAGTTAATGTTTTAGTTAATGCTTAAAGTTAGGCGTAATTTTTTTCAGTTTTCGGTGCAATTTTGATTATGCCGAAAATCGCATTTTGAACTTAAACTAACATTTTGAATTTTGAACTACGAATTTTGATAAATACAAATTTATCCGACCGTAAGAAGGAAAGTCTAGAGAGGAGCTCAAGGGCTATGATGAATCACGTATAGCTGAGGAACCCTTCTGTCTAGTGAAAATAGCTACATTCAATAGAGTAGATTAGATCAATAGTAAGTTCTCTACAAGACTTACTGATCTAAAGATAACTTTTGGAAAAATGCAAATGTACACTGAATCAAAACTGTAACTGTGTTTTGTGGTTTGAACTGAATGTAATCATCAAATTAAAAACAATTCGACTTTCGTGTTTTTCTTCTAGACACGTCTTGATTTTAAAAGTTGACCATATACGTAAAATTCAAAAAAAGGAATTTGATGTAAATTTGTGAAAACCAGTTTTAAATCACCACAGACGCGCATCCAAAACTTTGTTTACATGTGATTCTGAGCTAGCCTAAGGCTAGCTCAAAATTTCGATCAATTTTAGCAATTTTCGATCAAATGAGACTAACGCGAAAGATACGATATTCCATTTTTGCGATATTCTACCAACCGGACTACAATTTAAGCTTGGGACAAAAGGGAGCTAAACCATCAGAGAAACAGCCTTAGTTTGAAAACAAACAAAGGTTGGACGTTTAAAGGTTTTTGAAAAAGAAGAAACACGTTTGAAATTAGCACAAATACAAAGACTTGAAATTAGTCTGAAACTTGCAAAAATACAACCTGAATTTGTGACTGTTATTTTGTAAATTTGAAAAAATGCTTGGTTAAAATTTGAGTTTTTAAAATAAAACTTCTGAAAAATTAATATTTTTAATTTACACGTTTTTGGAGTACTTTGCTATCTTGAGCTCTTTTTGTAGTATTAAAAACTAACTTTCAGTCAAGTTAAAGGTTCTATTTGAAACTCATGTTTTGAATATTCATTTAATTACGCATTAATTACACACTATTTGATTTATTGCGCGTTACTCTGCACAAGCTCACGTTCTCACGTTTTAAAAATTCTGATGTGACATTTTGAACACCCCTGCATTGTGGGACAGATTTTATGCGAAAAAAATGTCAAACTGCGAGTCGAAGTATAGCCAACCTCATCAACTTTACTTTGTGGTGTTTTGGTTAGTACGTCGGATTTCCGCAGAGAGGTCGAGGGTTCCTGTCCCGCAGGTGTCCAATGTTTTGTCTGCTGTTTCTAATCGCTCAAAAATTTCGGTGAACACAAAACACACAATGCATTTTGTTGGAATTTATTAAAATGCGTTCAAAAAATTGAAAATTGGTAATTTTTTTAATTTAAAGTTTCAATTGAAAAGTTAGAATAATTATGGTTTATAGTCTGGTAAAAGGTACATCTCGAAATAGCGAAAACCACAGAAGATCATCTGAAACAAAAAATCGCCGAAGAATTGACCTTAATAAGCACTAAATGAGACCCAAAAATGAACTTCTGAGGCACTTTCTTTGCACCTTTAGGTCAAAACATCTCTTGCTCGGAAAGAACCGTGCTGTTGTGAAGTGCTGTTTCTTCTTTCCGTTTCCACGCCTTATCTCTCCTTTGAGGGTCGGCGGATTCTCGCCAGCTGACGCTGTTCGATTTTCCCAAAGGGAGCTGCCGCTTCTGACCTTATGACGACAGCAAATGTGACTTTCCGATTGTGGTCGACCCGAACAGCTGGAGCGGAGCAGCGTCGGCGCTGGGTGTATCCAAGGGGCGAGAGAGAGTTTCTCTCACTCCTCCCCCTTCTTATCGACACCTCCTCTCCACTAATGACGTCTTGTTGAGCATACAGTAATCTCTATAAATCTACGAGCCAGCCAGCCATCAACATTCATTCGACGATGCTTGTCTTCCTTGGCATCTTTGCTGCGCTCTGCGCTCTCGTCTATGGGTGAGTTACCAAGACCACCCTGAAGTCCTTATCAACAGTCCTTTTTAGCTATTTCTGGAATCGCTCCCAATTCTTCGCTAAGCGCGGGATTCCTGGCCCTAAGCCGACTTCTGTATTCTCTGGCAACCTTCTGGAACTTCAGGACAACCGCTCTCCTTTCAACGGCTCTTTCTTAAGATGGGAAAAAGAGTACGGAAAAACGTTTGGCTATCTGGAAGGTGGTCAAAAAGTGGTGTGCACCTCGGACGTGGACATCCTCGCTGACGTGTTCTCCCGCAAGTTTGAGTGCTTCCACTCCCGCAAGCCCATTCACCCCTTCCCCTTCAATCCGGACAAGGATCCTCGAGCAAACGTCTTCACTGCGCGTGGTCTTCGCTGGAAACGTCTTCGCGGCCTCACCCAGCCTTCATTCACCAATGGAAAACTCCGCATGATGCAAGCCACGATGAAGGACACCACCCTCCACCTGATCAGAATGTTGGAGAGCCTCGAAGGCAAGCGAGTGAACATGTGCAAGTGGTTCCTGGAGGCTTCGACTGACGTGATCGAACGCATCGCTTTTGGCAAGGAATCCAGCGGAATCGGCAAAGAACCCAACCCAGTTTCCAGCCTCATCCGATCCTTTTTCAACCCAGCTCCTTTCATCACTAACCCGATCATCAACTTTTACGGTAAGACTCTTAAATTAAAAAGTCCTAAATTGTTTAATTTCAGTCGGCACCTTTGAATTCCAAGACTGGACCATCTACTTCCACAAGATTCTCATCAAGATCATTGGCTCTCCTCTGACGATCCTCGGCGAGCAGCTGGTCAAAACCATCCAAAAACGCCGCCAGCGTGGTCCTCCCGCTGAAGATGATCAATCCCGCGACTTCATCGACCTGTTTCTGAGCTCTGAAGCCGCTGATCAGACCGAGAAGACCCAATTGACCCAGCAGAACCAGGACGAGCTCACCAAAACTCACGTCCGCGTTGAAAAGAAGCTCACCGATCAGGAGATCGTCTCCATGTGCTCTGTCCTCATGCTGGCCGGTGTTGACACCACCGCAACTGCGATGTCCCTTCTCTGTTATCATCTGGCCACCCACGAAGACGTTCAACAGACCCTCGTGCAGGAAATCGATGACTCCATCGTGCAGGAGGACGACATCAACATGGATAACGTAAACAACATGAAGTACTTGGACTGGTGCATTAAGGAGAGCCTCCGAATTCGTCCCCTCGCCGCTGGGTAATCCTTATTTTAAACCAAAACAGCTACTAAACCAATTTTTTATAGCGCTAACAGCCGAATCTGCATGAAGACTTGCGAAGTTGGACCCAAGAATCTTCTCATTGAAGAGGGCATGACCGTCGTCGCCAACGTCTTCAGCATTCACCGTGACCCTGAGCTCTGGGGCGAGGACGCCGACAAGTTTGTTCCTGAGCGCTGGGAGCCCTCAGCTGACCGTATTCCCAAGCATCCTTTCGCCTATCAGCCCTTCGGAGCTGGCCCTCGCACCTGCATCGGACAGCGTTTTGCTCTCCTTGAAATGAAGCTCATCTTCTGCCAACTCCTCAAAAAGTTCACTATCGAAAAGTGCGACAAGACAAAGGTACGTCCTCATTTGACTCAAAACTGACATTAAACTTGACTTTTTTAGTGCGAAATGTCTGGAATTATCGTCTGCGCCCCCTCGGATGTCAACGTGGTCCTGAAACGTCGATCGAATCTCGACAGTGACTAGATCAACCCGCGGAATCCGCACCCGTGTACATATAGCCCTTCTAATCTTAACATCGACGCGGCTGTCAAGTGGCCGCTCTTGTCTTAACACACGACATTTTGTGTTTTTGTATATCGATTTTACGATATTGAACGTTGAGCATCAGCTTCACACGCGCAAATGTGAATACTTTAATAATAAACTATTGAAACCGGTAAATGAGTGTCTTTAAGCCTGCATCAAAAAAACTTGGTAGGATTCAATGTTTCTGCGTAAATTTAAAAATAAATAAAAAATATTTTACACTGTTTGCACCTGGCTTAGCCACCTCAACGCTTACCCTAGGTACGTGGGCTACAATACTAAATTTTGTTTTGATACAAGTATTCCCACTATTTTCATAAGCTACCATTAACTTTGAATCACGGGTTTTCGGTTGATAAATTAGGTCAGAAGGCTTAAGATTGCTGGACTGTCAAGGTACTTAACACGTGAAGCCAAAATTCGTTACCTAAAAATTAGAAAACAAGAAAAATCTCTGTGTTATGGACTGGGGATTTTTATACACATTTTGGTCGTGTCAGATATTTTTTTACAAGGCACTTTTCAACTACCTCCCTTTTGGCATCTTATCATTTTCACACTGGGAAATGAAGCCAGCTGTCGGCTAGCGACGACGCATGAACGCTTCAATTTAATCTGCAAAAAAAGATTACATATTTGGCAACATATGGCGCTAGTCACACCCTTCGACCCCTGCAGACTCACGCTCTTATCACATGAACGGTGGCTTGTGATCAACGACCAGTAGTGTTTATCTAACGACTACGAAGACATCAGTTTTGGGTGCAGTGGGAAACGTGTTGATGAAGTCAATCAGAATAAAAACGATAAATCTTTTTGTCCCACAAAACAAAATTTTTAGTCAACTCTGATTGACTTCATCAACACGTTTCCCACTGCACCCAAAACTGATGTCTTCGTAGTCGTTAGATAAACACTACTGGTCGTTGATCACAAGCCACCGTTCATGTGATAAGAGCGTGAGTCTGCAGGGGTCGAAGGGTGTGACTAGCGCCATATGTTGCCAAATATGTAATCTTTTTTTGCAGATTAAATTGAAGCGTTCATGCGTCGTCGCTAGCCGACAGCTGGCTTCATTTCCCAGTGTGAAAATGATAAGATGCCAAAAGGGAGGTAGTTGAAAAGTGCCTTGTAAAAAAATATCTGACACGACCAAAATGTGTATAAAAATCCCCAGTCCATAACACAGAGATTTTTCTTGTTTTCTAATTTTTAGGTAACGAATTTTGGCTTCACGTGTTAAGTACCTTGACAGTCCAGCAATCTTAAGCCTTCTGACCTAATTTATCAACCGAAAACCCGTGATTCAAAGTTAATGGTAGCTTATGAAAATAGTGGGAATACTTGTATCAAAACAAAATTTAGTATTGTAGCCCACGTACCTAGGGTAAGCGTTGAGGTGGCTAAGCCAGGTGCAAACAGTGTAAAATATTTTTTATTTATTTTTAAATTTACGCAGAAACATAAAAAAGTTCATAAAAACCATGTGAAATGGTTTAAAATTATTTACAATTTTTAAAAACGCTTTTGAAAAACTGATGTTGTTGAATAGCACTTACTAAGTAAGTTTTATTTTTAACCATTTAAAAATGTAGCAATACAATGAAAAAATTAATCTTCAGAGTTATGGCAACTGAAAAATGCAATGTAAAAATAGCAAACAAAATTATTTTTTGGTAAGATAGGTAAAAATACGCTTGAACAAAGCAAGTAAATTTTTCACAGAAATGACAATAAAAATATAACATTATAAATTTGAGATGCGGTTAAATATCAAATCTGTCCGTTACTCCAAGTATTTATTCAAATCTTGAACTACATTGGTCCTAAAAGCATACTTTACTGGTTAACATTTTCCTTATTCTTGTCACAATTATCGGCTTCATCACACTTTAAACCTTGGTGTTCCGGAAACGGAATTTCTTTTGCTCCATCTGGCATGTTCTCTTCCATTACCGACATCTTCGCTATTTGTTTGCTCATTTTCCGTTCTTCATGAACTTCTGTAAACAGTTCTGTCGTGCTTTTTGCGGTTCCCTTGTCGTAAGAACTAAAGAACCTTTCATGGACGTCGATCAAAAATCTCTCAGCTTCGAGAAGCTGTTCGTCATCTACCAAGTCTGGCATTTTTGCAGAGATCACATCGTTTAAGCCAAAGTATCCGCTCGTGAAGTAGCGGTAGGCCGAAACCCGGTACTGGTTGATCATGTGGCTCCAAACAGACCTTCTGTCATCAATGGCTACTACGTGCTCATATCCATCTGGGAACAGTTTCAGCATTAATTCGAATTTGCTCTCATTCGGGAGGTCTTCTCGAGTATAAACCCGATTTCCAAAATAGCGCTGTTCTGGGTCCAGGTGCTCCAAGAGACTGCTGGCATAAGAACGCATACATTTGCTTACAACGTGCAGCTCAAAATAGCACGACATGACTGCCAGGAAACGGTCGTGGTGAGGCCTCAGCATGACTGTAAAGAGCCTTCGGCCATGGTCGACCTGGAACAATCCTTCCTCATAGTCGCCCTCAAATTGCTTAGACGTTGTATGAAGCATCGTATGGTCCAAGTCTACTAAAAGAACAAGTTTTCGTTCTTGGAGAAGCGTGGCCTTGTCCGTTATGGTCCGCCGGTCGGCCGTGTTTCTGGAGTTTGTTTTGGCATCGTCGGTGGCCGGATCTTCTAAGATCAGGGGAGCCATTGTTGAACAGATGGATAACATAAAATACTGAGTAAAAAGGCGGTTTATATGGTGCGAATAAAAGTGAAAGTTGTGCTACAAATCAATGCGTCGGAAAATTACAGTGTAATTGGCATCAGCATTGCTTTTGCTACAATTTTTTGGACAGTGGCTGCAAAATCAATCAGTGGATTAGACATCGGAATTTATAAGTTTTGCCATAAAATTGCACGTTTTGATATATTTTTTTAAATATTTTTGTGCTGTTTTTTTATTTTTTTAATTTTAACTAAAACACTAAAACAAATTTCAGACTTCAACTTGGTCACGGCGTATCTAAACTTAAAAAATATTGTGCGAACATTTTTGCTATAGCTCAAAATTTTCAACGTCAAATTCCACGCTTTCACATTAAATTAAACGTATCTATGAGTTTTGGAAAGAGACTCAAAAACGTTTAAAAACCGAATCTCACCTAACAAGGCGAATTAATGCAAATGGTTGCTCATTGTACCTCTACGCATTAATAGAGCGTTTAAGCAACATTCGTGCGTTCAATTGTAAACTTGTTGACACCAAAATGTTCAAAATCAAACGAGAAACAAATTTGTGGTAAAATATGACGACCTCCAAAATGGCGTTTCGGGAAGAAATTATTTAGGCTTTATCTTGACCAGTGTTCTTTGCGACAAAAAAGTGACCATTTTGTACAATTTCGGTGAAAAGTAATTTTAGCCTTTCATTTGGTAATAATGTATGCGGACTTATAAAGGTTGTAGAGACCTAAGCCTTAGTTTAAATGTTTCAGCGTACAATTCTGCGACTGTAAATAAGTTTAAACGTCTTTATTAATTAACGGGACAATATTTTCTTTAAATCAGCATTTCAGCATTATACGGCGCTTCGCGCCTTACAGATTCTGTATTGCAACAGCGTCGGCGCTACGCGCCTTGTTTGACCAATTTCTCGGCTAAAGGCGACCTTGGTGCTCGAATTGTGCCAAAAGCGCGCTTGAAGCCTCAAAATTTTCACCGTTGCTCTTCGACGGCGAAATGCACGCAAACGCAAATGGCGCCGCGACCGTAAGCCGCGTTCGCTCAATCAGGCAACTCGCGCCTAGAAATTTTGTGACGGACGGACTCGTCTGGATCGTTCTCCTTTATGAATTTTGGAAAGAGACTCAAAAAGGCTTAATAACCAAATCTCCCTTAATAACGCGACTTAAAACAAATGGCTACACCATTGGAACTCTACGCACTAATAAAATTTTTTTTGGAATTTTAGTGACTTTTATATGAATTTTAACGAATTTTAGTGCGTGGAACATAAATGCTTTAAATTAAACATCAAATTCGGTTTGTAATATGAGAACCAATATGCGAAAAAATATTTTTAAACCTCTCAAAAAGCAGTGCAACGGCATGCGGGTTTGCTTGGAAACCCCATTTTCAGGTCGCGGAATCTTTCCGCCTATTCGCCTATTTTTTCCATTTTTTGCCACCACTACATTACTGCTACAACGCTTCTTGGTTATTAATTTTTATTATTTACTGATTTTTTGAGGTTTGAGGAAGCGTGATAAAACTATCAATTCAATATTTAAAATTTATTTTTACTTAATTAGGTTTTGTTTTTTGTTTTTTTAAAATGCAGTGTTTAAGAGACAACGTGAAAGCGTGAATATTTTACATTATATGATTTTTCATGAAACTTTTTCTTCGCATCAATTCATCAATCTCTCCACCATTTTTCCTTTTTATGTCCCACTCTGGTTTCCACTCTTGACTACGTGGATATCTCTGATCTTGATGTTTATGATGCTTTGAAACTCCTTCCGTTCTCAACCTCTCCTGATCAATCACCCTACTGTGTCCTTAAGAAATTGAGTCTTCCCTTAGCTCAGCCAGTTTGTGAGCTGCTGAACCGATCTTTTATGTCCGGGTCGGTTCCTCAACTCTGGAAAACTGCAATCATTAAGCCGATCTTTGATCCTGCATCCCCATCCAATTACAGACCCATTTCCCGTACGAGTTCTCTTTCCATCTTTCCAAACTTGCCGAGAAATTTGTCCGGAAGGCATTAATCGAACATTTCGAGAAGTTCAATCTCTTTTGTGCGCTGCAAAACGGGCCCCTTCCCGGAAGATCAACCACTACAGCTTCGTTACTCTTTATCCATTAAGCCTTTGAAGCTCTAGAGTCGCGAAAATTTGTTGATGTCACTTTTGTGGATTTCTCTAAGGCCTTCGACCTTGTTGATTACAACCTGCTTTTGCAAAAATTAAAGGCTTATGGTATCGTTGGTTCGCTGCTGAAGTGGATTCAAAACTTCATCAAGGATCGCTCGTTTTCTGTTAACATCAACGGAGCCTCTTTACCTTCTCATACTATCAACTGTGGTGTTTGATTTATTCAAATTAACATTTTAAATAATCTTATTTTTTCGATTCAAAGAATTATGTATCCTGTTTTTTAATAATCGCTTTTAAACTAGAGGACATACGTCAAAGATCTCCATCTACTATTCAGATAAAATTCTGAATTGATTTTTTTTTGTGGAGGAGCGTGCTTCGTAAGCTCTTTTTGGATTGACATACCTTTTTGGGTTTCTTTTTTGTTTGACCGGAGTTTTAGTCAAACTCGACCGCCGCGTTGACCAACGTCTGCTAGCCGACGCACTCGTCGCACTGGTGCGACACCGGGCAGATGACGACATGTATCTAGTTAGTCCCCAGAGGAGGTTGTGTCTGCGTTGTCTATATTTCTTTAAAACACCAAACTGAAATTTATTTTTCAAGGAGCATTGATTTGCTAGAGCCCGGAAAGGGGATCCAGAAAACGTCCGGTAACAGAAATACGAGATGTGCATTTTTGGAGCGCAAATCCTATTTTTTCACACTTCAAATTTTGAGTCGAATATTTGGTGGACGTTGCATGCGTTTAAAATTGGTTTTTTAAATAAGCAAATATTGCATTTTAAATAATTAGTGGTTTTTTGATATGCCCCGCATCATGCAGGTTAAAGTTTGTTTAATATTTAAATTTAACGTAAGAAATCTGCTTTTGTTCCAATTTTGAGGTCTTTTTCAAACGCTTTGATTTTTAAATTAGCGTTATGTGATCAGCATCTTTGTTTATTGTAAAAAGCAGAGCCTGTGCTATCGGTTGCCAAACTGAAAAATCTCCATTGAATCACACTCGTTCAAGATAATCGATTTTTGGACGATAATAAATTAAGCCTTCGAGAACATACATTTGGCTGTAAATTGTCAGTGCCATGCACATATAATTGATAAATTGGATAATTGATGGAAGCCATTGACTTTTCAGAAATATGTTAAATGTTTTTTTAAGAAGTAGGCTTTGTAATTTGCATTTTCATAAATAATTTCTTTATTAGGAGTCTCAAATTCCAGGTTTTCAAAATGTGGAGTGTGAACATTTTAAAATTACCGGTATGTATTTACAATTTTCTTTACAATATCTACAACTTGGTCTCAATTAAGATCATGGACAAAATCATGAAATTGAACTGGTACCCAACGCAGTTTCGGAATTCCAGGATTCAAGCAAGCGATTTCAGCGATGCAAATTAGTTGCACCGCCAAAAATACCTTTGCGATTTTCGGCAATCGCCAAACATGAACATTTTACGGCGCCCCAGTCATCGGAGATCCTTAGGTCGCTGGTTAGAATCCGACTTGTTGGAACAAATTTTTGTTTTATCGGATAGCGTTTTTATTTTGTTTTAAAGCGTACGATATCCTTTTTGACATGAGCAATTCATATTTAAGACTATTTCAGGAGGCACTGCTCGTACGACAATTCTGAGCCCGTTTTTGGGCTTTCTGTCATGTCTAAATCTGTCTCGGGAAAGCTCGATGGCGGCAGCTTTAACAGACCATCACAGTAAGCAACAGTCCGGTCAAAAAATTGAACCATCAAAACCAAACTGCTTTGTCGACATGCGATATTTTGTGCTCTCATTGGTGATGAGAATTTTTTTATTTTTGGTGATACCGCCGCTATGGACGGCTTGCAAAAATTTTTTCCAATAAATAAATGTTTTGCTTTTTATTATAATTTTTATATTTCTCGGTAAATTCAGACGTGAAAATTTCGAAATTTAAATTGTGGCTAATCTGCAACCAATCCAGTTAATACGATATTGATACCGTGATACATACAAGATTCATCTTTGTTGACGTGTGTAAAGCTTCAAGGAGCGGACCATAAGCGTCGCCACCTTTTCTTGGTTTTTCTTCAATTAGCGCAAATCACATATCATTCGGTTCCAATTTTTGTGCATGGTGCATTGCGCCCAAAAACGAATGCAACCGTTTCCAATTTAGCGTTTTCGGCACCTATTTTGACACAATCGCGGTTGCAAAGCCGACCGGTCCGCGGGCGACGACGGCGGGGAAGCGTCACGAAAACGAAAGCGTTATGAACACGTCTGAATCGATCTCCTTTATTTAATAGGATTTTCAGCTAACTCTTATAATCACCGCTATGTTAATTGTTCTTTCTTACAATTCAAGCTACATTTGCCAACAGTTGATTTTTTAGATGTTTTATGTGCTGCTCTTAACTAAGCTTTGATCTTTTTTTCGGGGTCCATTTCGCTTTTAAGTAATTTTCAACATTTTTGAAACGTCTCATGTGTGCGTGTAAATAGCCGTGAATGTTGTTGAGCAATTCAAATTTAATTTTTTACTTACTTTAAGTAAAATACGTTTTCCGGTCAATATTAAGCATTTTTTGTTTCGAGAACCAAAATTCTGGTTAGCCTTAAATTTAAACGTCTTGACAAATGCTCGATTTAAAGTGTTTATTTTTGCTTCACGAATTCCATCTATATCATATTTTTGGAAACTGCGATTTTGGGATGCGTGCACTTTTGGGCGTAGCGGACGGAGGTTTGAGAGTTGGTGGCTGGGATTTGGGGAATCGAATGATTCGGAATTTCTTAAATTTTATTTTAATTGCATTTTATTTTTGCTTCGAGGATCTGGTTACTTTCTGAATGCTTTCGAAATTTTTTATTTAACTTGAACGCATTTTTAAATTCTGTTTGGGAAATTAGGTCTACCTTGAAGAACCAGAATTCTGGATAATTTTCGAACGCTTTGATCAGTTATGATTTTTTTGCTTTCAAATCTAGATTGTTTTTGAGAGATTTGGTACGGTTTTATAATTTATCTTTTTTGGCGCTGGACATGTGCGTCTATTCTTTCAAAATTGATATGAGCATTTTTCTTGAATTTCTTATTTTCAAGTTTTTTTTGGAGTTTTTCGCTTCGAACAGTCTAAAATAATTTATGCATAACGAGCATATTTATGGTAATCAACAGGGTTGTGCGCGCTATTGCGCAAGGTGTCTGTTTCAAAATATACTTCAAGTCGGCTCTTCGCGCCTCCAAAAAGACGGTTATAATTCATTATTTTTGGCATTCGGCATGTGCTTCTATTTGTATAATACATCAAATATTTTTTCGCGCCTCCGAAAAATCATGGGTTCGCCGTGAAGAGTAAAGTTAATTCCGAAAATCAAGCAAGCGTGGTACCGATTGACGCCTGTAGATCAGGCCGATCCTCTCGATCTCGATTCTGCTCTAATTTGCCTTATAAAGGAGGATACGTTTTTTAACCGTTTTTGAATCTCTTTCCGAAAATTAATAAATATGTTCACAACAATGTGCAAGCGTAGAATTTGACTTTGAAACCTTCAAACTAAAATTTAGGTTTCTGCGACCTGCGACCTTCATACGTTCAAATATACCATAATCAAATTGAAGCCGTAAATCACTTTTACCGATTTTTACCGCTTTATTTTTACCGATTCATATTTTGCAAAAGCCTCGGCGCTACGCGTCTCGTTTAAACGATTGCTTGGCTAAAGGCGACCTAAACGGTTCGAATTCCACCAAAAGCGCGCTTAAAATCTCAAAATGTTCAAAAACCGGCACAATAAACATTTTTTAACTATTTTTTACAATTAAATTTAATTTTTGCCTTGAAATCCAGTTCTCTGGTTATTTTTAAAATTTTTAAATGAATTTTTAAGTTTGACTTTGAAGTATTTGTTTTGAAAACCAAATATGGTTAGAATTTAAGGAAATTTTTGCTTATTTTTGAATGCTTTGGGATTTCTTAAATTTTATTTTAATCAAGTTTTTTTTTGCTTCGAAATCCACAGCTCTGGTTGATCTTTGAATGCTTCGAAAACTGTTAGGTTTAATTAAAACGTATTTTTATTTTTGTTTTCTAATCCACATTTCTGGTTAGCTTTTACATGCTCTGAGGATTGGTAAATTGAGTTTGGGCGTTTTTTCATTTTTGCTTTTACAACCCTAATTCTGGTTAGCTTTGAAATGTTTTGACAGATGTTGGTTTTAATTTAAATTATTTATTTTTGGTTCGCGAATTCCATCTCAAACTATTTTTAATTATTTTCAAGAATTATTAAATTTGACTTCAAAATATTTGTTTTGAAACCACGTCTGGCTAGCTTTTTATAAATTTTCACCTGTTTTCAAGTGCTTCGACATCTCTTAAATTTTATTTTAATTAATTTTAATTTTTGCTTCGAGAGCCACAACTCTAGTTAGTCTTTGAATGTTGTAAAACAGTTTCTTATTCAACTTCAACGCATTTTTTAAATATTTTAATTTCAACATATATATGTTTTTGCTGAAGAGACCAGATTACTGATTAGTTTTTAGAATGCGTCTTAAATTTTGCCGTGGCGGCGTGCTCACATCTCACTCACAAACTTTTTTAAATGGTAACAAGCCTTGTCAAACGGCTTTTATTGGGTAGCATAATTTTTGCGTTATATTTCACCTTTAACACTGGTGCTTACGTGTACAAAAATACGCCAGTTATCGACGTTTTTTTATTGAGAGCTGCATGAGAAGGTAGATTTCTCTACCAACTTGTTTGATCGTAAATAGGGTCTTTAACTATAAAACGAAACCTTTTGTGACTTAATATTTAATTAGCTCTCTTAATATTTCTCCGCTGATTTTCGGCCCATTACATTTATTAACATGCTTTTGCACACATTTTAATTTTTGAGCTCCGGAATTACGAGGTATACCGAAAACATCTTTAATGCAATCTGTTCCATTGAACTTTTAATTTGATAACGAGGTGTATTTTTCTCCAACCTGGATTTCGATTCGTTTAGGGTTTCCATTTTTCCCGACGAACTACGAACTGAGAGTGGGTAATTTTTGCGCCTGCTGTCTTGCTGTGGTAGCCGTTTCTCTCGCTCCCTCTCCGGAGTCAAACCCTATTTCTCCGTTAATCGGACCAGCGGTTCAACCGCAGCCATTCGGTTCGGCTTTCTAAGGTATGCTGGCCGACGTGCTCTTCGCAATGGTGTGACTGGTGTCAGACGACGAGAGGAAATGTTTTTGCGTAAACGCGTCGTTTCCAATGTTGTACATGCCTTTTTTGTTCTAGTAAAGTTAACCTTTGCTTGAAAAACGCTTTTGCAGTCTTCTTAGTCCCACTGTAGTCTTGCCTATAGCCTGAAAAATTGTAAAACAATTTAAAAAATTTTCTTATGTAGAGCAAACCTCCGCATTAATAAATTTGGTCTTCAACATGACTCAAAGCAAACGACTCTTAAAATTGTTTTTCGATTGTTTTTGGTATTTTTTATTTTTTAAATGAATTTTGGTGCTTCTTGCAATCTTTTATAAATGTTAGGATTGAAAGTCATAAATTAATTTTTGGTTTTATGGTTTTTTAATCTATGAAACCCGGAGCAGGACGTTTCGCCGCGGGACGTTTCGCCGCAGCCGTTTCGCCGCGGGGACGTTTCGCCGCGGGGACGTTTTCGTCTGCTCAACACAATTAAATTCAACAAACAGCAGATGCAGATTTATTTTAAGCAGATGAACATTATTTTGAGGAATACAGATTGAGCGTGTTCCGTGTGGCGTGTGCGTGGACTTGTGTGCGATTTGTGGTTTGGTTGTTGCGGCGAAGCCGCCTGGTACCGGGGATAGTAGGCTCGAGGGGATAGCAGGCTGGAGGCTGGGGCTGGCTTCCTGGGACATCTTAGGCTTAGGCTTGGACATTTTTCAATATGGTTTTTGCGGCGAAGCCGCCTGGCACCGGGAGAAAGTGCTTTAAAAATTTTGTTATTTCCATTCCTGTCAATTTTTATGGTTCAAACGACAACAGTCAGTCCAAACGGTTTAATTGACAAATTTGTAAAATGCCAATTTTAAATTCGTTTCTGTTGAACCGTTTAATTTTAGATATTGTTTTTATTTTTGCACATAGCACATAAAAGTATGGTTGATGCACTGGAGTTCAAATTATTTTAAATGAATAAATAAGGAATCCTTTCCGGAAGGAATCCTAAATTTCTGATGGAGATTGAAAGCAATGTTTTACAGCGCTGACTGAGAGGAAAGCTTTCCGGAAGGAATCCTTTTGCTTCGCCGCAAGCCGTGGGACCGTTCGTCGCAAATTCATGAGGGAACACGAGCGAGTGGTGAAAGTGTTGGGGAAAGTATCGTTTTTTCAACAGAAAACAACAAAATTCATACGTGATTAAGGAATTGCTCGATTTGGCGCTGACAGCACAATTTTTATGTAGTATACGTTGAAAACAGATTGTTGATTCTTTTGCATCTTTGTTTGTGACTAAGTGATGTTGTCTATGTCAGATTGGGAACCTGAGATTATGGCCACAGTTGTAGTTGTTGATTTTGGATTGATTGCTATGTTGGGACTCTTCTATGTACCTTTTTCGCTCACTTTATGTGATTTTCTACGTGCAACTTTTGTGATTGTTACTGATGTCTTGTGCATAAGTCAATTTAATTAAATTAATGTTTAGAATGCATCAATTTTCAAAACAGATTTTTCAAAAGTTATCTAGCACAGCAGCACAGCCTTTGTTTTATCAGTTTACATTTTTACACATCATGATTTTTTGTTAGCGTACTTACGGTCATTTTAAAATTAATTTTTGTAAGATGCTCTATTGTACACTTTCATGGAATTTTAGATTTTTCCAATTTTTAATAAATATTACGCTTACCAAAAAGGGTCGGAAGGACGGTCGGAAGCGCTGGCATTGCTCCACCAACGCATGTCTAACATAGCTTTTCGGAGAGAATATGTATGTGTGTATCATATTGAAAGTGCCCTTTTAGAAATCATTTTTGCAAAAGTGGCCGGTAAAATTTATCTTATTCGAATCAGCGTCAAAAACGCTAGTAGTGTGCCAAATTTCTACATGGACCGCTTCGGAAGGTTCCCTTATTAATATTTTTAAACTTCGAATATCAAAGCATTTCAACAGACTCGAACGCTTCAAAGACAGTGCAGCAGGCGCCGCTTCCCTCGAGTCATTCAGGCCGACCATTCCTAGAATCTTCTTCCCCTCCCCCTGAAACGAGCATCAACTGACTGCGTCATGAAAACCTACAAGTGGCTGGTTTGGTGCCGCAAAGCCAGCGGCCGGAGCACTATTGAAAGCAGCCTCAGCTGACTCTAGCACAACAGCGTTTTTGAAGATCCCTTAGAGGTAATTTACGACACACGACTAACTAATCTAACTAATGAATATCAACTCATTTGAACAGTTAAGTTTCTTGGCAGCGTCTACAACGTTGAGTTCGTGAACAATAAGGGAATAATGTTGAAGCGAAATTGTCGAAAACTATGTATAATATAAAGTACCGATGTGCTCTGAGAAAGCTACAGACAGACGAAGAGCAAGACACTTGAGCATAGGCTATTGCATGTGGGTCATTCGCTTTGCAGTTATAGTCTACTATATACTTGAATACCTTTTCACTTTTTTATCATGAAAATGGTAACAAGTTGAATAAATTTAAGCAATGGTTCCATTTAAAAGTTTAATCCTAATTTAATAAAGCATTTTGATACAAAGATACAAATACAAATATATTTAGTGCACTTTAACTCGGTACAAAAAGGTATGAATGAGCCTCATTTCGTGAAGAGTCGTATGATGAATAGAAATGAGCTTGCTGCTAAATGACTCAAATCCGTATTTGATTTTTGGAATCTCGTACAGCCAATAATCTGGATTGTAATCCCAAACTTTTCCATTAAACGCATTATCAAAGCTGTACATATAGAAGAGAGACAGTCCTTCTTTGTCCATCGTCCTCATTGGGGCCACTCCCAAACTTCGCAAACATTTTCCAACTCCCAGGTCTTCCCATTTGCTAAAAACGCATCCTTTTGAAGGATTTTTGTGTTGGTCGGCGAGTAGTTTGAGGGCTGGTCTGCTAAGTATATAACCCGCTCCACCACTATTGTATCCTCCGTTGGATTTCAAACGGAAACCAATGTAATAAGGCTTGTTAGGATTCAGATCTTTGATAAAATCAAGCAGATTTTCCACAATAACGTATGTGTCGTCATCGGCCTTAAACAAAAAAATTGAAGGAATATAAAAAGTTTAAATCTTCGGAAAAATGGCGATTGATTTAATAATGTTGATTGACTCATTTGAGTACGCTTGGACTACGATCATAAACATGCAGTGTGTCATAAAAAAAGCAACAACGCGCCTATCTTGGAACCATTATTAGAAAACTTTTCAATGTTAAGATAAAATTTTTAACTTGCGATTTCGCGTCGGATAAGCTGTAACTCGCCTCATAATATCCAAATGTCTGAAGAAAATTAGTTTTCAAGATATTTTAATTTTCAAATTTCTAACAATGGAACGACCAATTTGACCGTTTCTGGCCAACCAC
Organism: Steinernema carpocapsae; assembly: GCA_000757645.3. Taxonomy (NCBI): domain Eukaryota; kingdom Metazoa; phylum Nematoda; class Chromadorea; order Rhabditida; family Steinernematidae; genus Steinernema; species Steinernema carpocapsae. The sequence goes on from CM016762.1 coordinate 1,709,103, forward strand.
AATTTTTTTGTTAAAAACCGTAAAAGCGCGACGTACGACGATAAAACATTTATTTACTAAACTGTTGTCAACTTTATAAAAATTGCAACAAAAAAGTCCAATTACCTTCAATTTAATTACCAGCTTACATCAGCTCTTATTTATTAATTCTACAATTTTTCGTAATTCCCATTTAAATTATTTTACTCAATTACTATTTAATAATTCAGTTTAAAAATTGAATCATTGAAAAAAAGGATCACGGACATTTGCGCTACTGAATATACGCATATCATTTTAAGGAACGGACATTTGAGCAACTGGCAGTTGAACAACGGAATTTTCAGCGACGGGCAGTTGAGCAAAAAGACATTTGAGCAAAAAAAACCATATTGAGGTTTGTAAACTATTTTGGAGCCCAACCTAATCCTAAGCCTATTAGCAGTGCGAAGCCTATCTGAAAAGTAGGTGCCGCCAACTGTCGCGCTTTCGGCGCTTCAACAAAAATCATAATAAAAATGTTTTGAGCTTACACGTCCCGCTTTGAGCTTACACGCCCTTCCAGGCGCCTGCAAAATCCATAATGGAAAATATTCAAACCTACGCCTAAGATGCTCCAAATGGCCAGCTTCAGAATACTATCTTTGCTGCTTGAAAAAAGCAACCTCGAGTCTACTTCCTAGCCTATTTGAAAGTTGGGTTCCACTGTATGTCGCGCCTTCGGCGCTCCCAATAAACCATGATAAAAATGTCCGAGCCTAAACCTACAGCAGGCGTCGCCTTATTCCACTTACTTCGCTGTAAACTTGTAAAGCCTTTAAACAATTGAAATTGCGCTACAAGAAACACGTTTTGAGTAATTTTGCTAAAATTGTTTTTACTCAAATGTCCGAATACTGCCGCCGTCGGATCGATATTTTTAGAGCGCTCATGAAGCTCGAATAAACGCTGATTCCTTGGCTGTGCTGGCGTGTTTCTGGGCGCGTTACGACTCAGCCTGACCGGGAACTCATTCTGCGTCGAATGCGACGAAGATTGCTCGAATCTGTGATATGTTGGCCGTTGGACAAACGCGGAGAACCCGTAGATAAGTGTCCAGTTGCTCAAATGTCCGTTGCTCAAATGGGCGTTGCTCAAATGTCCAATTGCACGAATGTCCTTTGCGAAAAATGAGTTGCGCAAAATTAGTAGCGGAAATGTCCGCTAACGGAAAAAAAGACTGAAATCGTTGTCAAATTTGAAATTGCTAAACATTCGATTGAAATAGTCAGAATCACCTTCAAATACCAATCAAACGATGGAGAGACATAAGTGTAGATGTAGTGAAAAGTGAACATCATTTTTGTATATAGTGAGTAGTAAGTATTGTTCTGATGACGGTAGACGTCTCTATAGGGTACGGTTTCCGGTAAGCTGTTGTTATTGGTAAAAATTTCACCGTGGTCACATTTCGGCATCCACGTTGTCGCCGGGCCCATAGCCTAAACACAAAATTCAACGTCTTTTTTCAGATAGTAGAAAAAGGTCTTACCCGACTCTGATGGTTCTTATGATAAGAGATAACAAGACAAAATAATTTTCCACTCAAAGGGAGGTTCTTGGCAGCTAATGACACATGAGTAAAGTGATCCTCTTTTACAGGCAATATTGGCGGCCGTAAGAAAACCTCATCTTTTTTCTTGACGCTCGGTTTTTGTAATTTGACCAAAACAAGAGTAAAGAGGAAGCACAAAATACACGTAAGTATTAAGCGACTCTTGCGAGCCATCGTCAGTATTGTGATGCAGTCATTGTGCTTGCAGTTCTCTGTCATTCCTGCTCAACATAGCAACGTGGCGAGCAGGTGAGTACACTTAAAACATCAAAGGCAAACATGAAACAAACCAGTTTGTTCCCGTTTGATGTTCCACAATCCTGAACTGTCATAAAAAAAGGTCTTTAAAAGAAAATATTCACTACAGATGAAAAAAAGACGAACAGCAGTGTTGTTAAAAATCCTTCTCCTTGAACAATCCTTCGCAGAACTTCTTGAAAAACACGTTCTTTTTTCCTTGGGACGGAACACAATCGGCGCCATCGGAGCGGAATCGCGGTGTTGAATCCCCTGTCGTCCGTGGAGCTACTCTGCGCCTCTTTCTTCTGTTCAGCTTTACGGACGTTCGTGAAGACCGTAATGTACTCGTTTTTCTTGTTCTCCTCGTCCAGCTTGCTCTTCTTGCAGGCTCGAATATCCGATGTGAGGCTTTTGTCCGAGCGGATCAACTTGTCCTTATTACATTTGTCGTTTTTAATGTACTGCGCGGCGAGGTCGATTTCGAAGACTTTGATGATAAATTCTGCGATGGTGGGGAAGCTACAAATGTTAGGATTTTAGGGTGATGTTCTCAAGATCCATCCGCTTTTACGCCCTCCACTTTCTCTAACTGAAGTTCACAGGGGAGCTGAAGTACCAAACCTCACGCCGCTGACTCCAGCGAACCCAAACCGTCCTGCAGGCTCCTAGTAAAGCGCAAGAAGCAGCGGATCGCCTTCTCCAGAGCTTCACAACTGCTCAAACTGGGAAAAGGAAAACTCACCAGTTTAATCTTTCTGACCGAATGTTACAGTTTTTTGGACATTAGAAACGACGAGACTGGATGTACACTTTGTACACTTTGTTTGACATCTACAGAACATGACGAACAATAACAGATGAAAACATAACATTATCAGTAGGCGAAATTGCACGCATAGTCGATTGGTGGTGAAAGAACCAAGGAATATGAAACAAGGAATATTGGGCGAACAGAGCAGAACAAAAAGCAGACCTTCAAAACCCAGTTGAAACAAAATCAGAAAGCGGAGAGGTCCTAATGAATGCATCAGAAGGATAGCAACGTTCTACGAAATAAATAAGTTATCGATTACAACTATCAGTGAATGGATTGTCTAAACCTTGTAGATGGGAACAAAATGATCTCCTGCGAGGTGTATGCATTAAGCAATTTACCGTGGTTGCAGGTTCAGTAGCAAACTTATCTTTGGGGAAAAATCGGTTCCATGCTTTCGTAGACTTGTGGTACACCAGAATTTTTATCCCAAAGGCAAGTGATGCGGCTTTGATTTCCAGATCGGTCATCCATCCCCCTGGTTCTCGCTTTTTTTCTAGGTGTGTCAACAAATTAACATCTTTGTTAATGTGACTAATCACCCAACTTGGCACAAAACTTTGGATCTGCTTCAAAATATAGTTGACCAGATATTTGCGCAGTACCAGGTGGTTGCGGCGATGTTTACCAGACCAAAAATACACTGATTTCGCAAACACGCATTACGCTTGCTTCGGCCGGATTTGACAGTACAACCCGATGGAGTGAATTCCGCCAAAGCAGAATGACTACATCTTCTGAGATATTTCAGAATTGCATCAATCGAAACTTATTTCGATTGGGAGAGATTTGTATGAAACTCTTTGAAGAGTTGACTTAGTTGTTGAAGTTGGTATCCCATCTCAAGCTGCGCCAAACGAGTTGCTCGCCGACTCTGCCATACTAGAAAAGAAACTAAGCAAGGCTCAGGAGCATAAAAAGACATCTTAGAATCATTCTAGAATTTTAACAGTTATGGCAATAAAAGAAACCTCCGCCACTTCTCACACCATCCATGCTCGACAACTACGTTAAGCTGAAACTATAGGAAATCTCCTACTAATTACATCTAACAGCAAATTAATCAACAGCAAAAAACTTCGGATTCGTAACTTCGGCAGTAAGTTCATTGACGGATTCATGTTTTTGAATTTTGCACCATATGGCTTTCGTCTATTCCTTGGAGCAATATGGAGAAAAAAATGGTTTATACGGACATGTTCACCATAGATGGGAGTTACACTCGTCAGCAAGGTGCTCCCACCCCCGAAAAATCAAAATCTATTTCAGTTTTAAGTTTTAAGCGTTTCGCACAAGTTCATGGAATCCATCAAACTTATAAAAATCCAACTAACCTGAATTGCTTCAACTCTCCTTCCAGATCGATTTGTCGCACACCATGGTGCCCGTAACGAATTCTCCAGGAGCGATCTTGTCCCGGGTAAGCGGGACAAGATCCGATTTTGCAGCCAAGTAAGCGTTCTGGAAATAGGCAGCTCTCCGACTTTGCAGAAGAGCCAACAGCTTCGAACTGGGGGGACAAGCCTTCTACATTTCGTTATAACTTAGATGGGTGGACATGGACTGCGCTGTTCTTACACTTGTTCGCACCGCAGTGATCGTATCTACCGATTGTCTTCGGGAATCCCCATTTAATTGAGTCTTGTCCGAAAAATCTGCGATTTTATTCAAAAGTGACCAACTTCAAACTGTCATAACTCGATGGATTCATCACCATTTATGCTCATCTTTGGATACGTTGTGCATAACGACGATTGGAAACTTTTGTCTTCAGGTATTTCTGAGATTTTTATTTTTTGCTGAGATGTCGCTCCAAATAGGCCAAGAACAGTGTCCAAAAAAGGTCCTTTTCACAGATTCGCACGGATTCCCATTTCACATAGCGTAATTGGTTGGAATTTTTGAGATCCGTGCGCTCCCAACCAAGAAAATAGCCAAAATATGGCAGACCGAACGTGCGAAATGGTAAAAAAAACTCCACGCTTAAACAAGTCTAGCCCTCACTCATTCCAAGACCTCATTCTGTCGGTCGCCTCCTCCAAAAGCTATCAGCGTCCAAAAACCGCGAGGATCCCGAACAAATCGACGAAGAAAACACCGCATCAAGAAGGTACAAGAACGTTCGCCGCTCCCCCGGCTGTCGTCACCCGCATTACACTGTTAGGGAGCGACCGCGCCGACCGATCCGGGCTGCAGAGAATGAAGCCTACGTAAGAAGACCCCCAGCCGCGTCTACGAGACACCACGGATACGGATGTCTGAGGAAGGTCGGCCGGGCTCCATATAAGGCCACCACGAGTGTCACTAGTCGATCCCTACGGGACGTGCTCGGTTGCGTCAATAAATCGTACTTCCCGTGATCTGCTGGTGTGCCACGACTCAACAGTGGCGATCAGCGATTCGACGACTCTGCGAGGATTCCGCCACGACTCCACCCTGCTCCGGAGCACGATGCCGAAGGTCGACGCCGAGAGCGGCTCCGATCGGAATGACTCCAGCGACGACCTCATCAGCGACTCCGGGAGGACTCCACCGACCGCGCAGCGTTCCACCAAAAGGGACAAGATTGATGTTCCAGTGGGCCCAAGTCGGAGGAGAGGAGCAGTGGCGGACCCCTGCAAAGGTAAGTGAAGGTGATTTGAAGGAGCACGCTGGTAGATCGGAGCGGGCTAAGGCCCCCGATAGTCCACGCGCTCAAGTCGGTGTTGCGGAGCCAAAAGCTCGCAAACAGTCCCGTGGAAACGGCCGAAATCGCTTGGTTGGGAGCAATGAGCAGCTCGCCGAGATCAGTAAGCCAGTTTCCAAACACCGCAAGACCCCTAAGCGCATTCGGGCCGAGCGTGAGTCAACTTCGATCGCTCAGATAACAGCGCAGAGGGATGCCTCCACCTCAAATGATCAGTTTTCCTGGATCAAGGTAGGAGAAGCACGTGCTTCCGCTGGGGCTGACCCACCCCAAGATAGCATGTCAAGCACGTGTTCGACATGTTCCTCAAGCTCCTACACATCCAATTCTTCGGATTCCAGCGAGCGTTCGGACACGACGATGTCACCGCCGGACCCCGAAGTCTTCACATTGGAAGCGAGACCAGAACCAAGGCCCAAGGAGGCCTCAGTGTTCAAAGGTCGAGGCCCCGGAGAGTACATTAAGGGTACCTCGTGGGCGGCTTGGGAACAAACATTTCGGAATGTGATGAAAATTCGACGCATCACCGATCCAGAGGATCTTGTATTGATGCTCGTCATAGAGATAGGCACCGCCACCTATGGCGAGTTGCGAAACGTGATCAAAAACGTGGAGGCTCAACCCTATGAGGTCATCATGAGCACTCTGCGAGACATGTTCGAGGACAACGAGTCCGCGTTATGACGAAATCTGGCGCTAAAAATGGGTTCCTAATTTCGTCATTTACAGACCGAACGCTTGATGAAAGAAGGCTCCTTCCGACTCTACTTCCAGCTCCCCCAAATCGAGAAGTGCAACCTTTCCGTGGATCTCGAGCTGGCGATTGTCAACCGGAGCACACAATGCGACCATCAACGACCAACCCTAAGGCAATCCAACCGATCGCCCTTCTTCAACCATAAACGAGTGTATTCTTAGACGGAACAGATGGGCGAAGACCAACCGAATCCAGCTGGAATTCATACGAAACAAGGAACAAAAACGAGAAATAAAGAAACAATACAAGTGTGAATAAGAGATGAAAGGACTAAGCTAAGCTGTTCACTCTTGGAGCTGGGCGAGGAGCCCGTTGAGGGCCTTCATGTTTTTTTCGTGCTGCTTGGTCAAATTGTTCCTCAATTCCTCCAGCTTCTTCCAGATGGCCGCGTTGGTCATCTTCTTGGCCTTGGGTCGTGGAGCCTTATCTTCGTCCGACGAAGTTACGACGAGCCGGTGCTTCACACGCGGATTCTTCGCGGGAGCTCTTTCGTTGGTGATTTCAAGACGCGTTCTCTGACGAGGCGCGGGGCTCGCCCAACGCGCCGTTGGAGTAGCGGGGCTGCGAGGAGCAGGGCTTCGGCGATCCATCGGAAATGAGAAGACACTATAGGAACAGTTAATAATAGAGCAACACACAGAAGACGCAAACTTCAATGAAGCACATGAAGCACAACCGTTGAACAACGTGCAAGTGAAGCCAAAATGGAATTCCGTCCGGGAACCTCATTCAAAACATTTAGGAAAAGAGAAGTTTTCATGTTCAATCTGACGTTTCGCGTCTGTTTGCTCGTCGTGTGGCGGCGCGATCTTTGAGGAGGAGCGTTTTAATGTGTTTTGGCGTCAAAGTTCTTCGTTTCAGGTGACTTAAATCCATCGCTGGAATCTAGATTTTGCCGAAACTGAAGCAGCAAGTAGGCACCGTCAAGAATCTGTGACTAAAGGAGTCAAAAACTCAAGGAGAAATCAAAATCTTGCGCAAATTTTGAAGGATTGCGAGGTGCACGAAATTGAAGCTTGAAAATCGGAGCGAAAGGCCTTGATCAGAGGCGTGCACTTAGGGTCAAAATCACCTGATTTGGACATGAAAACAAAGCAGGACCACAAAGCATGAAGTTTGGAACTCAAAACCGAGGCACACCAAAGCAAACCTACCTAAACCAACGAAAATCAATACAGGAGCAGATGATTCTTGAATCCTGATCCCTCCTGGAGCGGCGACGATCGCTTCTTTATGAGCGGTTTTTGCAGAATCCAGATGTAGGAGCCGCTTCCATTCCAAACAGACCATTTCATTCTGCAACGTCAGTTCATCCTCACCTACGAAACAACACCAAATCAAGCACAAACAATAATCCGAAACTCTGATAAATCAAACTGAAAATTTGAAATCTTTTCACATCACTAGGTCTTCTTCGGGTAGAGGCGGAAGAAGTTGTCCCACGTCATCTCCCTGAAACACAAGTCAGTCAGCATAACATCAAAGGGACATCAAAACGAACCCGTTGCTGTCGAGCAGATCGCGGTATGATGTGATAGTCTGCGGCTGAGGCGCGTCTTCCGGCTCGACGGTATCTTCAACATTGTTTTGGGGGTCTTCCTGCTTCTGCGGCTGATTCTGGTGCACGGTCGCCTTGTGATGTTCCTTCGGCTTCTCGTCCGCTTCGTTTTCCGGGCTATCCTTCGCCAGCGACTGCACGGAGATCCCCGGGAAATAGGCCGCAAACGTGTTGACGGACGGGGTGAACTGAGAGTCTCGAAAGACGTTCGAGGCGGCTTGCACCATTTTAAGAAGGTGCCAGATGCGCTTCGCACTGCTCATCACAAGACCGTTGATGCAGCAGTGGTCAGGCTTAATTCTTCTCCAGGCATCCATGACGTTTTCGAAAGAGCTGTTGATGTCGGTCTCGTAGTCCTGGCAATTAGTTCGAGGAAACTTGTGGTTATGTGGGGCGAGAATTTTGAGCAGAGCGGTTTCGAGCTCCGTAATGTCGTATATTGAGTCCTTTACTTCGGCTTCCGTGACTTCTGAAATGATTTTCAGGTGAACTTCAGGGTTAGGAAATTCAACTCTTACCTCCTCTGAGCATCATTGCTATCACTTCCCTCACGAGCTTCCGGTCCTCCGCGTCGATGAAGACTCCGGTTGATTTAACATCGCCGATGAAGTTCTTAATATCAGGTATGCGCGTTGGCCAGTCCTCTGAAATCCGAACGTCAAAATTTCAAGATTTAAACATACGCCTCTGGATCCTGTGGCTGTGGAAAGCCGCCGTGACTCCGTGCATTACGCTAAACCACAAGCAGGAGATTTCAGTTCCCAGTGTTCCGCTCTTGGCCACGACGACGAGGTGCTCCATCTCGGGATATGTCACATTCTCGTGTTCTGAAATGAAGAAATGAGTGAAATGCAAAGCAGATCTCTGGCTTACCTTGGCGATTACAAAGAAGATGAATGAGTGGCTGGTTACTCTGAGGGGTCTGAACGGGAGTCGTCATAATTCTGGAATTGAATTGAAGCATTAAAATGAGCAATTTCGTCCAAAACCACGAAAAGCGCCTTCGAACGAACTCAGAACTCGACCAGCGCCACGCCGATCGCGCTGGAATCACGTTTCAGCATGAAAATCAGCACATAGGGCCGCTGGTCAGACAGACACTGCCACGTGGCATGCTAGAAACACCGAGATACCCGGTCATCATGCTGGTCTTCATTTCGATCACCACTTTCAAGATAAGCGGTAGCATACACGTAAAATCACTCCTTTTTCAACACAGAAACGGCATTTTCACGACCTGAATCGAGAAAGAGGCAAACGCAGTGCTTCCCAGCTCCAAAACGTGTTTAGACTCAGCGCAGACAGCACCTTTTTGGCCAGTCTCATGGCCGCTTGTCTGAAATCTTCTAATTTTCAGAAAAGTCTTATTCTTGACCAGCGCATGAACAGCTGAAGCTAGTCTTACGGGCAGAAACGCAATTGGCGACGTCTGCCATTCTCAGGATTTCCTCTCCCCTAAAACGAGCTACATTTGAGTTATGAAAACGTGCCAAAAAGACCTCAATTCGCAGCTTCCGCACTCCCTCGAACGATTGGATTCGACTCCTCCGGTTCCGGAACTTCCCTAAGCGGACGTCGCGCGTGAACGCCTTCACTCTCAAGATCTTCTCTTCACTGAAACGAGCATGTGCTGAGTCATGAAAACAAGTCAAAAAGGCCTAAATTCGATGGTCAAAACAACACGAGAACGCAACCCAGAGTTTAGCACAGAAGAATCGGTTCTGCTTTGCGAACCAAGCGTCAAAACGACCCTAAAATATGGTTGAAAACTCACCCTAAGCTGCTGTTTTAGGCATCACTCTATAGAAGTTTCGACGTCACGTTTAGGCTTCAACTTGCCCCGGAATCGGCTTCGACCCGGTTTTCGGCTCAACAAAGTGTTCGATAGAATGCGCTCGATAGCACGCGACTGGTGACCAAATGGCGTCAACCTGAGTCACATATATTTCGTTGCTTTCTGGCCAGGAAATGAGAAAAAAGTGTACATTGGACAAGACGCCAAAGCGACCATAAAAATACGACAGGAAAGCTAAATTGAAGGATCAACAGACCACAAAAATGGACCCCCGAATACACACAAAACACGTTTCGCTCGACGGTTTCCCGGCATCAAAACAACCCCTTTTGGAGACCAAAAGCAACAAATAGGCCGGAAAGAGAGGACCAAATGCTTCCAGCTGCGTACGATGAATTACAAAATGCGTCCGATCTCTTTCAATTTAAGCAACCTTTTTGGGAATCCCAATAAGGGAAACAAACACCCGAAACCATACGTCAATTGGGCTTATCGTGTCCTCCTGTTTGATTCCAAAGTTCATGAAAATAAAGCCTCAAAATCGGGACGACCGGCTGTGATCAGAGGGGCGCACGTAGGGTCACAGGGTAACAGCGGTCGTTTTACGAAAACCGTTCCTGCGCCGAGCCCCTCAGAAGCTGCTGCAGGCCTGGATTTTGGGCTTTCTAGATGACGAACACACATGGGACACGCTTCAAAGAACTCACTTCACCATCATTTTGGTGCGCACCTCCAGTATGGTGAAGTTGCTGGGTATAAGTAGCCGCTGGCTACATAGTCAAATCGACCTTTCCGATGCGAATTTCGACCGTTTTCTTGTCAAATTGGACTCATCCGCGACCCTACAAAGGATTACAGCTGTCAGCCATGCTCAAACGATCTTGAAACGATCTAATAAAGCGATTCCCGCCCAGGTCCGACCGCACCATAAAACACCGCAGCGTTCAAATGATTTTACATGCAATTTCACCAATTTCAGTTGATTAGCCACCTGATGTGGCGGATAAGACGTTTCGAGAAAAAACGAAGGGACGGGACGAACGGCTTTGATCAGAGGCGCGCACGTAGTCACAATTACCTGCTTTTTGAGCAGTTTGGTGACAAAAAGGGTCAAAAGGCATGCAATTTGAATTCGGGTTGAACCCGCTAAAATGCTTACCGTAACAAATGATTCTCGAACCGTGGTCCCTCGATTCACGGCGATCTTGTAGAGTTTCGCGCTCTTCCCCACCAGCTCCATCTGCTTACGTTTGTGCTCCCGGACAGCCTCAAAACCGCTTCACGAAACCGAGGCTCTTCTTATCTGCAGATAGGAGTATAGATTGCACCGAACAAATTCACATAATTCAGCCAACGTACCTTCGTGATGCCCAATTTTCCGGATTGAGAGGGAGGCTCTTCTCGTTGATCGCCATCTGGATGGCGGAAGCCCTGGAAAACAGCCATCAAATAATCAAATTTAAGAAAGCGGGGATGACCGGAAGCACGGGAGAACGCAACACGACCACAGTGATACCGAGGAGCGCCACGGAGCAGCCAACCTCCGATCGCGTCGACCGAAGCCGCGCACCTCTATGCTCCGAGCGACCGACCGACCTTTGCTGAAATCAAAGCGAATGAGCAAGGCGATTAGAGCTTCGCGAATGGTTGGGTCTCAATTCGACCCCTCTGGTAGATCACAACGTCAACATCATTCTGGCCGCAGATAAGCAGTTTTGAGCATTGGGAAAAAAGATAAGTCTAGTTAAAATAACGAAGCCACAAAAGCCGCGGTGACAATTCTGCATGGAAAAGACCATGTTTAGGCTAACTTTGAGAGAAAAAGGACGCCACATTAGAACGGACTCTTCAAATCAAGGCAAAATACCGCCTGCAAATATTTAACACAAAATCAACCCTAGTTATGCATTAAAAGCTTGTGAAAAACCAACGCAACTCACTTATAATAGTGTCGGCATAAACCACGACCACGTGTACTTCGTCTTCCGCTGAATAGAAAAAACGAATCAGCCAGGCGTCGGGAGCCTCGGAGACGATTTAGTCTGGAATCGGTCCGTCCGACCGTTCTGGTCAGAATAAGCAATTTCTGGAATTTAGAAATAACACCAGTCGAGGGGAAAGGACGATGGGGAAAGCCACGAAAGCAGGGGCGACCATCCTGCGTAACAAGCGACCTTTTTTGGCTAATTTTTGACAAAAATTAAGAACGCAACCTTAGAACGGCAGATAAGGCTCTTTCAGCTGCGGAAATAGCTAAGGGGCTTGAAACGATTGCGGAGCCAATCCGACATAGCCGAAGAAAAGTCGATTGCTGTATTGCGTTTGAAACTTCGCAATTGGCGCCTTTCGATACCTGCGCTTTTGCCTAGCCTCAAAATGGATGTCTGGCACAAGCCATCCGTCTCCCTCATCCTTTCCTTCCGCACAGTTCCGAAGGACATGCGTTGTAGGTGAATCTGTTCTGGAAAGAGCATGGAAAGAGCATTCATGCAGAGCCGTTGCCGTGTTCCACATGACTCTACTGGTTCTCTACATGATCTTCAAGGTGAAGATTGCAATTACGCAGCCCATTGTTTTTAGGGTCAAGCTAGAGCAATTTCCGAATCCAAAAGAACGTAGACCTCCGTGATGTGAACCTTCAACGGAGATAGACGATGGATGCCAACTCTGTGGCTAGGCGTCTCATAGCAGTTTGTTCCAGCTCTGGAATGGTGGGTCGCAGTGCTTCTTCAACGGTGATCTTTGGGAGCTGGGTCTACGCCATGACTAGGTGACTTGCATGCTCGTTGGATAGATATGCACAAGCGCACATCGCTTCTTGACTTGCATCAAAGCAGACAATCAGCTTGACTGATTCGTGTAACATACTTTGGAATTACAGAGTAGATTGATATCGACGAAACCACGGTCGCGGTAAATAGGCCGGTGGCCTCTAACGGGTTTTAGCACTGACAGAAGGGGTTAGTGGAAATCGTCAGTAGAAACATGGTTTGAACAGCCTAGGAGCGAAGGCTGGAATACTAAATCTGAAGAAAGCCATAGTTAAGTGGGTGGCTACTATGAGCCTTATTTAGTGTTAGACAACAGGCGCGTTGTTAGTCGACGGGAGATAAAGACGGGACAAGACTAGAGGTAGGGGTACTGCAAGGGCGTGAAACGCGATGTTATGGCTACAAAGTATGTTTTGGGTGGTGCTGATCTCGCATAACCCAAACATCATCTAGTCGGCTCGAAAAGAGAAGAAGATTAAAAGGAAACATTTTCGACTGAAGTACGCGGAAATTTCCACAAACCAAACCAGAAGACAAACGACGTTCCTCGAGCAAGAGCCTGGAAGGAGAGGCCAGGGACGTCAAAGAGGGTCAAGAAAAGTCATAAGAGTTTCGAGGTCGAAACTTATGGGAAGGGAGACATGTAGTGAGTGACCTGAAGAGAGGTCACTTAGCCGTAGGTTATTCCGTGATGCTCATGTGCTCATGTCTCAAAGCTTCAATCTATTACAGCATCACGTAAAATCGTTGGTATTCCTGCGAACCAGCAGGAACATAACATAGCATTTCGACTGTGATTCATATGTTTTCGTTTAGATCACGAGACGCCTGAAGAATGGAATCTGCAGTTCCGGTGAAGAGATGGCGGATCCAAAGGAATCTGATGACGACGACGACGCAAGATCTGTCAAGGAAAAAGCTCGCGGAAGCTGCCCAGATACCCGGCACGCCCATCGAGGATGAGAAGATTGAGGGGATAAAAGGGGATGAGAACGACAGTTCGAGACTAGCCCGTACACTATCTAGTGCCCGTTATTGTGTTACTTTGCGCAGATAAACCTATTTGAGACAAACTTTAAATCCCACCCAACACCACATTCGATCATCTTGAGACTGATAGCGTGAATTACATCTTGAGGGGAAACCGTAAAAGACTATTCTTGCTGTTGGGCGAGTGATGTTCTTCCCGAATCCTTCGATGTCCGTGGTCAGAGTTGCCCATTCTTCTACTAGTTTGTCAGAAAGTTTCTTATCCCAATCAAACTTTATTTTCCACAACCGCTGCAGGAAGAACTGCCTCTGCAGCTGGAGTGGTCCTTTCAATCCCAGAGGATCGAAATCTGCAGCCAATAATCAATCTATTATTCATGGGGCCATCACAGATAAAGAATAATGGATTTGGACTATTAGGTCAAGACTAACCGCATCGGAGTCTCTCAAGACGCGCCGAAGAAAAGCTAAGAACCTACAAAAACCTAAGAAAAGACACCCTGGATGAAAGAGTAGCCAAAGACGTCGAAGTCAGAGCCACAAAAATGACAAAACTCGACGACTTCTACAGAAAACACAATTCGCTCACAAAAAATTTGTGGAAATTTGTTCAAAAATACTTCAGCGAAATTAAACTGAGACTGGCGAACTCACAAAAAAAAACAAACGTTTAATCCTTTGTGAAACAAAGCAGAACGATCTAGACATGTTGGTGTTCGTCCCCGTGACGAAATTTCCAGACGCGACTTGCCTGATTGAGCGAGCGCGGGTTACGGTAGCAGCGCGATTTGCGTTTGCACGCGTTTCGCCGACGCCGCTGAGCGGTCGGTTTGGAACCGCGACGGCAATTGAACGTAAAATTAAACGAACAAGTTCAGCCAAAAATTGACTTTAAGAAAGATCACAATGCACAAAAATGGAGAAAATATTATGGCTGATTTCGGCAGAAAACGGATTCAGGAGAATCTCCCAAAATATCGAAATTTTGGAAAATTACCAATAGTTCACAAAGAAAGATTTGTACCAATACTGGAAAAATAAAAAGATCCCACGAGAATTGAAATAGAAAATAATTAAAATAATGAAACCGCCCGATCGTGGCTTGAAAATTCAAAGAATTATCAGTGCATTTTAAAATAACGAATTCTGCCGTTCTAAATCCTCCCTTCCCAGTTTGCAAAATTAAAAAATAGTTTGAGATGCAAATTCAAAAAAGAAATCTAATTTTATAAAATTATTCAAATGCAATTAGCCAAAATCTTTGAAAAATCAGCGAAAAGCAAGTGTTGAAAATATGCCCACTTAAGTTTGACTCACTCAAAATACTCGAATTAAGAATACCCATCAAACGTTCTTTTTACGCTCACTATTAGTGCCTGCTAACAGTTTCCAGTATCCAAAATTAAGGTAAAATATAAAATTGGATGACCCGCAAAACAAGAGCTGCTTTCTCAAAAGCTGGAAAAATGTCAAAAATAATATCTAAAAAATTAGAAGATATGCTGCGGTCAAAGTTTGTTCCTGTTGAACGACCCCAAATTCAACAAAAAATTAATAAAAAAATTCGGTTTCGGAATTAAACGAGACCACTGACTACACCCACAAAAAATGGTAAATGTTAAAATGAAAGAATACCAATTCTCAATTTCCCGAGAATTGTTTGAATTTAGAAGAGAAAATATTATGAACATGAAGCATTTGAAAATTATGAAGAACATTTAATTGAAAATCAAAACTCAACAAATTGTCCAGACGGAGTGAGCCCCGAAATTGAAAATGTTATTATCAAACAAACATTAAAAAACTGTTAAATAAGCGTTTTTGAAGCCTCAAACCATAAAAAAGAGATTTTATTAAAAAGCCACTAGGCTGAAGAATTAGGTTACTTTACGCTAGTTAGTCATGTAAGGCGTAGAACAAACCAAAGACTCGATAACGACTTCCGAAAGTGGTGTGATTAAAACTTTCATTTGAGATCAACGCGCTGCCAAAACATAATGTGGACAAACTTGTGCTAACTCACGTGCATCGCTCTGGCTATATTTTCCTGTATTTGAACCATCCATAAGGAAACATGAAACATAAATCAAGAGAGTACATAAAAGTTCGGTCTATCGCTATGGAAAACGTTTGATCCCATTTTTAATATGGTCAATATGGTCACGAAAGCTGTCCTGAAAACCCTATTTTAAAAATCAATACCGAAAAAAGCATTTGCTAAAAATCAAAACAAGCTGGTGTGACATTTTTAGAAATTCCACCGAAACCGTCGAGTTAGTTTTACTCCGGAGGAAAGACCATCGGGTACAAAATGTACACTTTATCAGATATGTGAACGTCTTTGGAAATGAGCACTAAAGGCTGCATATGTAGGGGTTTCACGGATCCAGGACATGAGCGAAAAATCATATCAAGGATTATAAGCTATTTTAAAACCCAACCTAATTTTAAAACTGTCCGCTGTATGAAACCTTTTAAAGTTAGCCAAGGGCGTCGAAATTATAGCTGCGAAAATGATGCAAATTTATGCCATTAGTTCAATCTATGCTAATTCCAATAAATGAAAAACTTACCATATATAAAAAACATGCAAACATTTAAGACAATTGTGCAGAAAAATTACGCGTACGAAATGACATTAGATTAAAATGCAAAATGAAACGTACAAATCGAAAATAAATGTACGGGCACCCCCGGATTTCAAACTCCAATCCGCGCGGTCTCCAGCCGCGAATAATGAAATTCAAAAATATAAGTTCAAAATGGATTTTAAGAAAAATCACTTCTCAGAAAAATCGTTAAAATATTATAGCTGATATTGGCTAAAAAGGGATTCCGATGCTTTTCCCAAAAAAGAAATTTTGAAATTTAAGAAAATTGCCGACAGTGCCAAAAAGCCCGTACCAGTACTGGAAAAAATAAAAAGATCCCATAAAAATGAAAACCAAATTAATTAATAAAACCTCCCTTTCGTAGCTTGCGAATTCAAAGAAGTATCTGTGAACACTCAAAAAAACAGATTTTAAATTGTTCAACCTACCGTCCCCAAAACCTCCCTTTCCTATTTGCAAATTACAAATATTTAATTTTAAGGGAAAAATCTATTCCTAGAATAAACAAGACGACCGACTACAAATTCAGCAGAGCTCGTTCTACACGATCTCTGTTTGAACCAAACCTACTCGAACCAAACACTGGATTTCGTAATCCACGTCCAGATTCGATAAAAAATCTCGGTCGGATTTCTGTTCATCGCTTTGACTTGACTTTGACTCCACGACACATCAACAAAAAATTTAATTTTGAGTAAAGTGTTTGCAGATCAAAAAGATTTAGCGAGCCATCAGCAAAAAATATAATTTTATGAAACAGATTGAAATGAATAAAATGAATAAATAAAAAGTTATGAGACGCCTTGTTCAAAAATAAGAAAAATTATGAAAACTTGAAATTAAAGTTCATTTAATACAATTTCATGAACCCTCAACAAATCGTCCCGACGAAGTATGATTTGCATAACAAAAAGAGCAGTAAAAAACCTTTGTTCAAAATAGAACGTTTTGAAAGTAAGAAAATTCTTGTTGTCATTGAGTAAGCCAGATTAAAGGCATGATACACCAAACCGTTCAAAATCAACTGGAAAGGTTTTTGATTCTGATATGACGAGCGTTAAAATTGAAAAAGGATTAAATAAATAAATTCAAATACCAAATAAAATGAAAAATGGTCAACGCCGCCCAAAATTAAATCTAAGACTTAGAATTAATTATCTCATAAAAATAGGCAAGTTTGAGGACCTACAAAATCAGATATTAATTAAAAAAAGACAATTCCGGCCTCACAAAATTGCACGTTCCTGTTTAAATTTAGTTTCCAGTAAAATTTGGCGTAGGCGTAGAACAAACCAAAGACTCGATAGTTATAACGACTTCCAAAAGCCGGTGTATTAAAACTTTATTTGAGATCAACCGCTGCCAAAAATAATGTGGACAAACTTGTGCTAACTCACGTGCATCGCTCTGGCTATATTTTCCTGTATTTGAACCATCCATTGAAAAGTTTTTATTTGCAGTTGTCTTTTCAACTATGGCCCAGAATAACGTTTCCAATACCGACTACGAGGCTCTGTTTAAGGCTAAAGAGCGGGCTGCGAAGTACTCGGAACCCCGAAAAGTAATGATACGTTGAAAAAATAAATACGGTAAAATAAATGAAGAAAAAGTTAAGAGACGCCTTGTTCAAAAGTTCTTATACATTCGTCAAAGGAAACATGAAATATAAATCAAGAGAGTTCATAAAAATTCGGTCTATCGCTATGAAAAACGTTTGATCCCATTTTTAATATGGTCAAATATGGTCACGAAAGCTGTCCTGAAAACCCTATTTTAAAAATCAATACCAAAAAAAGCATTTGCTAAGAATCAAAACAAGCTGGTGTGATAAATAGATTTTTACAAATTCCACCGAAACCGTCGAGTTAGTTTTACTCCGGAAGGAAAGACCATTGAAGTTAGAAATGTTTATATGAAAAAAGATTTGTAGGTGAAAAGATCCCTCGGGTACAAAATGTTCACTTTATCAGATATGTGAACGCATTCATAGAAATGATGTTTCACAATCCAGCATTTGATCGAAAAGATTTGATCGATTTTAAATCCCAACCTAATTTTAAAACTGTCAGCCGTGTGCAACCTTTGTAAAGTTAGCCAAGGGCGTTGAAAAACTGTCAGCCGTGTGGAGCCTGTTTGTATAGTTAATGCCGCCAACTGACAAAGGGTCGCATTATGATGAGTCAGCTGTGTGTTCCTGGTGGCGGAGCCCCTGGATAAAAAAGTAGCCATGGACGTTGAAATTATAGCTGCGAAAATGATACAAACTTATGCCATTAGGTCAATCTATGCTAATTCCAATAAATGAAAAACTCACCATATTTGAAAAACACGCAAAAATTTACAAGACAATTGTGCAGAAAAATTACGCGTACGAAATGACATTAGATTAAAATGCAAAATGAAACGTACAAATCGAAAATAAATGTACGGGCACCCCCCTCCAATCCGCGCGGTCTCCAGCCGCGAATAATGAAATTCAAAAATATAAGTTCAAAATGGATTTTAAGAAAAATCCCTTCTTAGAAAAATAGAGAAAATGTTATAGCTGTATAGCTGATTTGGCTAAAAGGGATTCCGACGCTTTTCCCAAAAAAGAAATATTAAATGTAAGAAAATTGCCGACAGTGCCAAAAAAGACCCGTACCAGTACTGGAAAAAATAAAAAGATCCCATAAAAATGAAAACCAGAATAAAACCTCCCTTTCGTAGCTTGCGAATTCAAAGAAGTATCTGTGAACACTCAAAAAACAGATTTTAAATTGTTGGTTCAAACCCCGGTTCAAATATGTAAATTTACAGATTAAATACGCCAATGTCTTTTCTGATGTGTGCCGTTAGGGTCACAGTTCCAAAATTCGAACCGTAACAGTCCAATGAGAGAAAGGGTCGAGTGAATATATCTACTCTTGAGCGATACTGGATATATCTACTCTTGAGCGCCGGCGCCACGCCGCCCAAAATTTAAATCTAAAACTTAGAATTAATCATCGCATAAAAATAGGCAAGTTTAAGGACCTACAAAAATCAGATATTAATTAAAAAAAGACAATTCTGGCCTCACGAAATTCCGCGTTCCTGTTTAAATTTAGTTTCCAGTAAAATTCGGCACATCCCAATTTTAATATTAAAATCTTCAAAGTGCAGGGTTCACTTCAAAAAACGGCAAATTTAAATCATTCTCCGCATTTGGTGGCAAACAAAACCGACGTTTGAAATGAGATGAATGATAAAAATGGAATCTAATGGATCGACCGATTCGGGTCGAAAACGACGGCAAGTTTCGACAACTGCAAGCTGAGAGCTACAGCGTCAAGCATTAACGGAAACTACTCGAGACACTGTTCGACATTACTGGAACATTGGAAGAGGCTGATGAGCCATTCGACTCATCCATGATCCTGAAGACAATCCTGGAAAAGTTCTCTAAGCACCTAAGGCTCAAGATCATTCAGAAGAAGTCGGATTTATCGCAGTAAACCCTCAAAGAACGTTTAGGCGCTCTCGATAAAATTATTCTCAACGATAAGAGAGTCGAAGAGCCGACTCCGAGTGAGGATCAGCGGCAACCTGGAAAGAAAGACACCACAAACGACCCGAACGACCAGAACTACAGAATATGAAAGGTTTCTTAGATATACATTTGACAACCAGTGAGGTTATTTACGTTATTTACAAAAAAATTAACTAAATGATATATATCTAAACGGCAGAAAATTTCTAGAGTTATGAAAATCACAGAAACACCATAAATGTGAAAGAATCATTGGAGCATTTCGTCAGTCGAGAAGAACGTGAAAACCGTTTACAAATAACATTTCGGTCCCGTAAGCCAACTTATGATCAAAAATGGACGGATTCAGGTCAAACAAAAATCAAAAAGCATACAAATCAAAAGTTGTGAAAATCACTCTGAATGTGTGAAAATTGAGCAGAAAATGCTCTACCCAATATATTTTGAATAATTCAAAAACGATCACATATGACAATTCAAACTTTTCACCTTCGCAACAAAAAATTCAAGATTTGTAGAAACGTGCAAATAGCGACGGAAACGGGCGAAATAAATGTAAAACTTGCATCTCGACCTGGAAACATTGCTTTGGCAAGGTGTTTATTGGCGTAGAAAAATCCTAAAAAACTTTGTAATAGCTCAAAACTTCCGTCATCAAATTTTGAGTCAGGAGAAATCCAATATTCTGATCATCATGAAAAGACACCTAAAACACAATAATGGGCAACGGGCAGAGAGAAAGCAAACATCAAACGATCAAGTTAATGAGTGAGACTTAATAATGAATGTACCAAAACGCTTAAACCAACCTGGAAAATGTACTTCGGGCGTGTTCTGTCAAACAAACAAAAAATTCAAAAAAGGAATTAAAATTAATCAATTGAAATTTCAGATAATTGAACGAATTGTTGTGGAAAAGTCGCGCATCACTTTGTGAAAGTTAAAAAAATGAGCAGAAAATACTGCGTTATGATGCGTAATTAGAAAAATGTGAAACGTCTGAAAAAGTGCAAAAAATATGCAAGAAACGGATTTTGACAAATAAGGCGATTCAGACCAAATGGTTACACCATTGTGAATAGCGCTTAAAATGAAAAAGAATGTTTTCGGTTGTTTACGAGCGTGTATGCTACAATTTGTATTGAAAATTGATTTGCAGTTCATTGAAAATATTTCCGGGCGTCTGTAGAAATTACTTTTTTGCTCGAGGAAGTAATCGACGAGATCTAGATTTTGAAGCAAAAATAGAGATTGATTGAAGAAAAATTCAACAGTTCCCAAAGCATTCGAAAACAAGTGAAAATTACTTCAAAAGCTAACCAGATTTGGGTGAAACAAATACTTTGAAGTCAAATTTAGCGTTCTTAAAACGTTTCAAAAAAACATATTAAATTGTTTAAAATAGCTGGTTGTTATGTATGTTAACCTCATTTCAAGACAGCTATATAGTAACAATTTTACTACTTTGCCAGTTCCTCGCGCTGAAATTACGACCAACGCACTCTACATGGCTTGGCTGGATCTTATGACCCGTGATCTGCCTCCTGTGCTTATGGTTCGTGACAATCAAACCTCCGTTATCACATTCATAGAGACTACATGTGAAATTTTTAAAGCTGTTTTTGTATTTACTGTCATTAATTAAAGAGTTCAGCTGATGAAATACTAAATAACGCAAATAAAAAATGTTGGATTTCACTGGGGTTCGAGTCTAAAAATCTGAAACGATAAATAAGAGCGTTACCTATACACTATGAACGCAAGCTGGGTTAACGCCTTCAAACTTCAATGTTCAAGTTCTAAAAGTGAGGTTTATTGAAGATCTGCAAAATCGCAAAAACAAACACATTTTCCCACTATCTCCCAAGTGTCTCCCTTGTTGTGATACTCAGCCGGTTATTTATGACATCATGTAAAGAGCACAATCTTCTCCGGGACTACACCAGAGCTGTAAACAGTGTTGCGATCACGGCTGGTGCTTATCGATCAGTTGGTATTTTCCATTTTGCGTTCTACCGACCCCAGCGCTGCTGTCTGATTCACATGTTGTGGCATTTCTTTGCTCCCAGGACGCGTTTTGTTTTTCGCGTCGCATTTCTTCCTTTTTTCAGTTTTCAAAACGACGCTTAACTGCTATAAACGCAATCATGGCACCGTCGAACTAATGAAAATGCACCTCAACACCAATCCGCCCCCTTCTTAGCTGAGTCGCCCGACGGGACACGTCGGTGCTAAGCTTAAAGCATAAGTGCCCGCGGAACTCGGCCACGCTACTTCGACCTAGCACAGTTTCCTTTTACGACGTTTGTCGAAATTCTGTTATTCGTTGCGTCCTTCGGTCGATAATTTGCGCAGCCTCTGTCTGCTCTTTTTGCTCTGACCGCTTTTTACCGCGGTGTCACTTTGAAGCCAAGAGGGGTCTGAACTTCAGTCATCATGTGTTTCGAACTGAATTGAAGCATGAATAAAACCTCCCTTTCGTAGCTTGCGAATTCAAAGAAGTATCTGTGAACACTCAAAAAACAGATTTTAAATTGTTGGTTCAAACCCCGGTTCAAATATGTAAATTTACAGATTAAATACGCCAATGTCTTTTCTGATGTGTGCCGTTAGGGTCACAGTTCCAAAATTCGAACCGTAACAGTCCAATGAGAGAAAGGGTCGAGTGAATATATCTACTCTTGAGCGATACTGGATATATCTACTCTTGAGCGCCGGCGCCACGCCGCCCAAAATTTAAATCTAAAACTTAGAATTAATCATCGCATAAAAATAGGCAAGTTTAAGGACCTACAAAAATCAGATATTAATTAAAAAAAGACAATTCTGGCCTCACGAAATTCCGCGTTCCTGTTTAAATTTAGTTTCCAGTAAAATTCGGCACATCCCAATTTTAATATTAAAATCTTCAAAGTGCAGGGTTCACTTCAAAAAACGGCAAATTTAAATCATTCTCCGCATTTGGTGGCAAACAAAACCGACGTTTGAAATGAGATGAATGATAAAAATGGAATCTAATGGATCGACCGATTCGGGTCGAAAACGACGGCAAGTTTCGACAACTGCAAGCTGAGAGCTACAGCGTCAAGCATTAACGGAAACTACTCGAGACACTGTTCGACATTACGCGCCACGCCGCCCAAAATTTAAATCTAAAACTTAGAATTAATTATCGCAGAAAAATAGGCAAGTTTGAAAATAGGCAAGTTTGAGGACCTACAAAAATCAGACAATAATTTAAAAAAGACAGTTCCGGCCTCACAAAATTCCACGTTCCTGTTTAAATTTACTTTCCAGTAAAATTCGGCACATCCCAATTTTAATATTAAAATCTTCAGCAACCTGGAAAGAAAGACACCACAAACGACCCGAACGACCAGAACTACAGAATATGAAAGGTTTCTTAGATATACATTTGACAACCAGTGAGGTTATTTACGTTATTTACAAAAAAATTAACTAAATGATATATATCTAAACGGCAGAAAATTTCTAGAGTTATGAAAATCACAGAAACACCATAAATGTGAAAGAATCATTGGAGCATTTCGTCAGACGAGAAAAACGTGAAAACCGTTTACCAATAACATTTCAGATCCTGTAAGCCAACTTATGATCGAAAATGGACGGGTTCAGGGCAAACTTACGCAAAAATCAAAAAGCATACAAATCAAAAGTTGTGAAAATCACTCTGAATAAAATTGAGCAGAAAATGCTCTACCCAATATATTTTGAATAATTCAAAAACGATCACATATGACAATTCAGACTTTTGCCTAGAACACGGTCCGCTAACCTTTTTGTTACAGCGATAACCCACACGAATGCCCACTTCAGGAACGGTCCATAAAATACAATATTTTTTCAATCGAAATTTCACGTAAAGAACATCACTGAAAGTGAGCGAAAAAGGTACATAGAAGAGTCCCAACATAACAATGATTCCAAAATTAACAACATCAACTGTGGCAATGGTCTCAGGTTTCCAATCTGACATAGACAACATCACTTACAAGGAAACTAACAATATGATTTGAGATTGGTAGATTGGTAGCGTTCCAACCAATTCTGGCAGAGTTGGACGTGCTGAACAACGTTGAATAGGTCGCGCGCGTGTAAAATGACATTTTCCGCATTAAAAACGCGTTTAAAGTTGCGGATTATTGGCCAGCGGCGATGTATTTGTGTTTTCAAAGCTTGGATGGCGGAAACGGTTAGCGTCCAAGCTGCCAATTTTTGTTCGAACCCCGCCGAAGCCAATCTTTTTTTTATCGTTTTCATCGTGTTTTGATCGTGCTTGAACATTCTAAAACGTTTTTCAGGTAAACAAAATTTGTTACTTCCAAAGTACTACTTTCTCAACTTGCAATTCAGAAAGAATGCATCAACAAGTGAGTTAGGGTCACCGGTGTTTGTGTCAATGAGTTTGCGGACAAGGAACTAATATATTGCGGGAAATGTCTCGTGAGGCTGGAAAGGTCGGAAGATGCTGCGCTGTTGAAGCCGCCAGTGGGAATGTTGTTATCGACTGTCAAATTTGCGACGAAGAAGCATCATAGGGATCGATTGAGTGGGTTAATTGCAGTTTAGCGTAGAGTTCTGACAGAAGATAGAAGTTAAGTAACCAGATTCCAGAAACGGTGAAGACATCGAGAACAACGGTAACCCGGAAAAATCAGCGAAGAGACCAGAAAAGGTCGCGGTGGATAGAATACAAATAAACTCAAACGAAGAAGGTGGCGTTTAAGACGGTTTTCCGGCGGTTCTCCCCTGTTACAACATGGTGCAGAAAACGAGCGAAGACCGAACGTCCGACAAGAGCACACGAAAACAAATGAAAATATTATATTACTTTTCTCAAGGTTCGACTATGTCGATGTATGCGTCTGTGAAGCTTATGAATCCCCCGTCTGCTCCCAGTAAGGAATATACCTCCCCTGATAATGTCTCCTACCGTCTTCTCAAGAGTCTGGCTCTTACTCAGCCAATCATTCATGTCTGGCAAAATTCCAAATATTTGGAAAAAAAGCTATAATAAAACCCATTCTTAATAAGGCAGATCCTGCGTCCTCCTCCAATTACCGACCTATGTCCTTAACTTGTGCCCTATCCAAGGTCGCTGAGAGATTTGTCAGAAGCACCATCCTTCAACACTTGGTTCCTCCTCGTCTCAGTCATACTTGACGATGTCTTGTCGCCTCCCCCATCTTTTTCTCTTCAGTTGATGGCCCTGCAAAATCGTTGACTCGAAAATCGTTGACTCGTTGACTTGAAAATTGCACCTTTTTAGTTACTTAAAGTAGGCGAACCTGTGAGTATATTGCTACTAACGGGGTTGTGTGCGCTATCGCGCGAGAATTCATATCTTAATTCAAAACAGTTCGGCGCTTCGCACTTTCCATATATTTCATGTAACAGCTTGAACCTATTTTCTGACCTTAGAAGCTTCTTTAAGCTTTTTACTGGATCAAGAAATGCAAATCCGCGCTGCTGGACTTTTTATAAAGGAAGAACTGGACTAAGTTCCAAGTTCCAAGTCATAGAATTCCCTAAGAGACTACATATCAATCTCAGGAGGAACCAAGGGAACAGAGATGTTTCAACTTCGACCAAAAACGCGCTTTAATA
The DNA here is from genome assembly GCA_000757645.3 of Steinernema carpocapsae. Taxonomy (NCBI): domain Eukaryota; kingdom Metazoa; phylum Nematoda; class Chromadorea; order Rhabditida; family Steinernematidae; genus Steinernema; species Steinernema carpocapsae. Next base: position 1,734,038 of record CM016762.1, read on the forward strand.
GGCATTTTGAAAGTCAATCTTTAGTGCAATTTGCAGCATTTGCATTTTAAGAATGTAATTTGCAACGCATTTATTGCTTCATAATTACACAACGGAATCAACAACAAAACACGACTTTCAGCGAGGAAAATTAATATCTGAAGAAATAGCAGGTAAGCTACCGAGAGCGTCAGACAGAAACCTATTCTTTACCGACCATTCACGGGGACTGCCTTCTTTGGACTGAGTTTACGTTTCCTCCAGTTACCCTTTCTAGCATTATAGTCTGGATTGAACATGTTACTTCTAGATTTTTCCCTTCACTCTTGACAGAAAATGCTAAGTTATGTCCCGCTAAAACGTTATTAGCAACTCATGCGGAACCTACGCGGCGCAAAAGCAGTTTTCGTAAAACGACCGCCTCGAGTCTACACACCCCAGTCCTGGACAGCCTGAGCTTACTGTCCCCGCTGTTTGAAATGCCTCGAGCCTACTTGTATTTCCGCTGTCTTTGGAAATGTCGACCGGTCTCCTGCTGAAACTGATTCGAGAATGATTTGTCCGCGTGGACTATTCGGAGAAGTCTGCTCGGAGCACCGACCGGTTTTTTTGGAGCAACAAGTTGAAATGAAGTGTGTTTAGACGTGTACATATAGAAGTGCCGTCGTTTCTATCTCGGCACTTTGATTAATCCCGCTCGTTTCAGGAAGACGTCACTAAGAACGAGCTGCAGCAGATGGAGAATGGCTTCTTGAAAGTACGCGTTCATTTCGATGCCTTGGAGAACCGTCCTAAAGTCCTGATTGCAAAGTAAATCATTCAACGACGTCGGTCGCTCGGCGACTACTTCGCCTCCCGACACGTCGAAATCTCCTCGAGCGACAATCGCCGTTCCGTCCCAAAATGAAAATTCCTATAAAGCTGTCTTGATATGAGGTTAACATACATAACAACCAGCTATTTTAAACAATTCAATATAATCTCTGGTTTTTTTTTGAAACGTTTTAAGAACGCTAAATTTGACTTCAAAGTATTTGTTTCACCCAAATCTGGTTAGCTTTTAAAGTAATTCACTTGTTTTCGAATGCGTTGGGAACTGTTGAATTTTTCTTCAATCAATCTCTATTTTTGCTTCAAAATCTAGATCTCGTCGATAACTTCCTCGAGCAAAAAAGTAATTTATACAGACGCCCGGAAATATTTCCAATGAACTGCAAATCAATTTTCAATATCAAATTGTAGCAATACACGCTCGTAAACAACCGAAAACATTCTTTTTCATTTTAAGCGCTATTCACAATGGTGTAACCATTTGGTCTGATCGCCTTATTTGAAAATCCGTTTCTTGCATATTTTTTGCACTTTTTCAGACGTTTCACATTTTTCTAATTACGCATCATAACGCAGTATTTTCTGCTCATTTTTTTAACTTTCACAAAGTGATGCGCGACTTTTCCACAACAATTCGTTCAATTATCTGAAATTTCAATTGATTAATTTTAATTCCTTTTTTGAATTTTTTGTTTGTTTGACAGAACACGCCCGAAGTACATTTTCCAGGTTGGTTTAAGCGTTTTGGTACATTCATTATTAAGTCTCACTCATTAACTTGATCGTTTGATGTTTGCTTTCTCTCTGCCCGTTGCCCATTATTGTGTTTTAGGTGTCTTTTCATGATGATCAGAATATTGTTTCTCCTTCCCGACTCAAAATTTGATGACGGAAGTTTTGAGCTATTACAAAGTTTTTTAGGATTTTTCTACGCCAATAAACACCTTGCCAAAGCAATGTTTCCAGGTCGAGATGCAAGTTTTACATTTATTTCGCCCGTTTCCGTCGCTATTTGCACGTTTCTACAAATCTTGAATTTTTTGTTGCGAAGGTGAAAAGTTTGAATTGTCATATGTGATCGTTTTTGAATTATTCAAAATATATTGGGTAGAGCATTTTCTGCTCAATTTTCACACATTCACACATTCAGAGTGATTTTCACAACTTTTGATTTGTATGCTTTTTGATTTAGTTTGACCTGAATCCGTCCATTTTTGATCATAAGTTGGCTTACGGGACCGAAATGTTATTTGTAAACGGTTTTCACGTTCTTCTCGACTGACGAAATGCTCCAATGATTCTTTCACATTTATGGTGTTTCTGTGATTTTCATAACTCTAGAAATTTTCTGCCGTTTAGATATATATCATTTAGTTAATTTTTTTGTAAATAACGTAAATAACCTCACTGGTTGTCAAATGTATATCTAAGAAACCTTTCATATTCTGTAGTTCTGGTCGTTCGGGTCGTTTGTGGTGTCTTTCTTTCCAGGTTGCCGCTGATCCTCACTCGGAGTCGGCTCTTCGACTCTCTTATCGTTGAGAATAATTTTATCGAGAGCGCCTAAACGTTCTTTGAGGGTTTACTGCGATAAATCCGACTTCTTCTGAATGATCTTGAGCCTTAGGTGCTTAGAGAACTTTTCCAGGATTGTCTTCAGGATCATGGATGAGTCGAATGGCTCATCAGCCTCTTCCAATGTTCCAGTAATGTCGAACAGTGTCTCGAGTAGTTTCCGTTAATGCTTGACGCTGTAGCTCTCAGCTTGCAGTTGTCGAAACTTGCCGTCGTTTTCGACCCGAATCGGTCGATCCATTAGATTCCATTTTTATCATTCATCTCATTTCAAACGTCGGTTTTGTTTGCCACCAAATGCGGAGAATGATTTAAATTTGCCGTTTTTTGAAGTGAACCCTGCACTTTGAAGATTTTAATATTAAAATTGGGATGTGCCGAATTTTACTGGAAAGTAAATTTAAACAGGAACGTGGAATTTTGTGAGGCCGGAACTGTCTTTTTTAAATTATTGTCTGATTTTTGTAGGTCCTCAAACTTGCCTATTTTCAAACTTGCCTATTTTTCTGCGATAATTAATTCTAAGTTTTAGATTTAAATTTTGGGCGGCGTGGCGGATATATCCAGTATCGCTCAAGAGTAGATATATTCACTCGACCCTTTCTCTCATTGGACTGTTACGGTTCGAATTTTGGAACTGTGACCCTAACGGCACACATCAGAAAAGACATTGGCGTATTTAATCTGTAAATTTACATATTTGAACCGGGGTTTGAACCAACAATTTAAAATCTGTTTTTTGAGTGTTCACAGATACTTCTTTGAATTCGCAAGCTACGAAAGGGAGGTTTTATTACGAAAGGGAGGTTTTATTCATTAATTTGGTTTTCATTTTTATGGGATCTTTTTATTTTTTCCAGTACTGGTACGGGTCTTTTTTGGCACTGTCGGCAATTTTTTACATTTTAATATTTCTTTTTTGGGAAAAGCGTCGGAATCCCTTTTTAGCCAATATCAGCTATAATATTTTCTCGATTTTTCTGAGGAGTGATTTTTCTTAAAATCTATTTTGAACTTATATTTTTGAATTTCATTGTTCGCGGCTGGAGACCGCGCGGATTGGAGTTTGAAGGTGCCCATACATTTATTTTCGGTTTCTACGTTTCATTTTACATTTTAATCTAATGTCATTTCGTACGCGTAATTTTTCTGCACAATTGTCTTGTAAATTTTTTGCATGTTTCAAATATGGTGAGTTTTTCATTTATTGGAATTAGCATAGATTGACCTAATGGCATAAGTTTGTATCATTTTCGCAACTATAATTTCAACGCCCATGGCTACTTTTTTATCCAGGGGCTCCGCCACCAGGAACACACAGCTGACTCATTCTAATGCGACCCTTTGTCAGTTGGCGGCATTAACTTTACAAACAGGCTTCACACGGCTGACAGTTTTAAAATTAGGTTGGGCTTTAAAATAGCTTATAAACCTTGATATGCTTTTTCGCTCATGTCCTGGATCCGTGGCACTCCTAAATATGCAGCCTTTAGTGCTCATTTCCAAAGGCGTTCACATATCTGATAAAGTGTACATTTTGTACCCGAGGGATCTTTTCACCTACAAATCTTTTTTCATATAAACATTTCTAACTTCAATGGTCTTTCCTCCGGAGTAAAACTAACTCGACGGTTTCGGTGGAATTTGTAAAAATCTATTTATCACACCAGCTTGTTTTGATTCTTAGCAAATGCTTTTTTTGGTTGATTTTTAAAATAGGGTTTTCAGGACAGCTTTCGTGACCATATTTGACCATATTAAAAATGGGATCAAACGTTTTTCATAGCGATAGACCGAATTTTTATGAACTCTCTTGATTTATATTTCATGTTTCCTTTGACGAATGTATAAGAACTTTTGAACAAGGCGTCTCTTAACTTTTTCTTCATTTATTTTACCGTATTTATTTTTTCAACGTATCATTACTTTTCGGGGTTCCGAGTACTTCGCAGCCCGCTCTTTAGCCTTAAACAGAGCCTCGTAGTCGGTATTGGAAACGTTATTCTGGGCCATAGTTGAAAAGACAACTGCAAATAAAAACTTTTCAATGGATGGTTCAAATACAGGAAAATATAGCCAGAGCGATGCACGTGAGTTAGCACAAGTTTGTCCACATTATTTTTTATTTTTTGGCAGCGCGTTGAGCTCAAATAAAAGTTTTAATCACACCGGCTTTTGGAAGTCGTTATAACTATCGAGTCTTTGGTTTGTTCTACGCCTACGCCAATTTTACTGGAAACTAAATTTAAACAGGAACGTGGAATTTTGTGAGGCCGGAATTGTCTTTTTTTAATTAATATCTGATTTTTGTAGGTCCTTAAACTTGCCTATTTTTTGCGATAATTAATTCTAAGTCTCAGATTTATATTTGTTCGGTTTTGACCATTTTTCATTTTCTTTGGTATTTAAATTTATTTATTTAATCCTTTTTCAATTTTAACGCTCGTCATATCAGAATCAAAACAAAATTTCCAGTTGATTTTGAACGGTTTGGTGTATCATGCCGGCTTACTCAATGACAACAAAAATTTTCTTACTTTCAAAACGTTCTATTTTGAACAAAGGTTTTTTACTGCTCTTTTTGTTATGCAAATCATACTTCGTCGGGACGATTTGTTGAGGGTTCATGAAATTGTATTAAATGAACTTTAATTTCAAGTTTTCATAATTTTTCTTATTTTTGAACAAGGCGTCTCATAACTTTTTATTTTATTCATTTTATTCATTTCAATTTGTTTCATAAAATTATATTTTTTGCTGATGGCTCGCTAAATCTTTTTGATCTGCAAACACTTTACTCAAAATTAAATTAAATTTTTTGTTGATGTGTCGTGGAGTCAAAGTCAACGATGAACAGAAATCCGACCGAGATTTTTTATCGAATCTGGACGTGGATTACGAAATCCAGTGTTTGGTTCGAGTAGTTTCGTTCAAACAGAGATCGTGTAGAATGTAGAACGAGCTCGTGCTGAATTTGTGGTCGGTCGTCTTGTTTATTCTAGGAATAGATTTTTTCCCTTAAAATTTAATATTTCATTAATTAATTCTCAAAGGGAGGTTTTGAGGACGGTAGGTTGAAACAATTTAAAATCTGTTTTTTGAGTGTTCACAGATACTTCTTTGAATTCGCAAGCTACGAAAGGGAGGTTTTATTCATTTGGTTTTCATTTTTATGGGATCTTTTTATTTTTTCCAGTACTGGTACGGGTCTTTTTTGGCACTGTCGGCAATTTTCATACATTTCAAAATTTCTTTTTTGGGAAAAGCGTCGGAATCCCTTTTTAGCCAATATCAGCTATAACATTTTCTCTATTTTTCTGAGAAGTGATTTTTCTTAAAATCCATTTTGAACTTATATTTTTGAATCTAATTGTTCGCGGCTGGAGACCGCGCGGATTGGAGTTTGAAATTTGTTTGGCATTAAGTTTGGCATTAACTATACAAACAGGCTTCACACGGCTGGCAGTTTTTCGACGCCCTCGGCTAACTTTACAAAGGTTTCACACGGCTGACAGTTTTAAAATTAGGTTGGGCTTTAAAATCGATCAAATCTTTTCGATCAATGATCAATTTCGATCCGTGAAACGCTCATTTCCAAAGGCGTTCACATATCTGATAAAGTGTACATTTTGTACCCGATGGATCTTTTCACCTACAAATCTTTTTTCATATAAACATTTCTAACTTCAATGGTCTTTCCTCCGGAGTAAAACTAAAAACTAACTCGACGGTTTCGGTGGAATTTGTAAAAATCTATTTATCACATTATTCGCGGCTGGAGGCCGCGCAGATTGGAGTTTGAAATCCGGGAGTGCCCATACATTTTTTTCGGTTTGTACGTTTCATTTTAATCTAATGTCATTTCGTACGCGTAATTTTTCTGCACAATTGTCTTGAAAATGTTTGCATGTTTTTTATATATGGTAAGTTTTTCATTTATTGGTTAGCATAGATTGAACTAATGGCATAAATTTGCATCATTTTCGCAGCTATAATTTCGACGCCCTTGGCTAACTTTACCAAGGTTTCATACAGCGGGCAGTGTTAAAATTAGGTTGGGTTTTAAAATAGCTTATAATCCTTGATATGATTTTTCGCTCATGTCCTGGATCCGTGAAACCCCTACATATGCAGCCTTTAGTGCTCATTTCCAAAGACGTTCACATATCTGATAAAGTGTACATTTTGTACCCGATGGTCTTTCCTCCGGAGTAAAACTAACTCGACGGTTTCGGTGGAATTTCTAAAAATGTCACACCAGCTTGTTTTGATTTTTAGCAAATGCTTTTTTCGGTATTGATTTTTAAAATAGGGTTTTCAGGACAGCTTTCGTGACCATATTAAAAATGGGATCAAACGTTTTCCATAGCGATAGACCGAACTTTTATGTACTCTCTTGATTTATGTTTCATGTTTCCTTATGGATGGTTCAAATACAGGAAAATATAGCCAGAGCGATGCACGTGAGTTAGCACAAGTTTGTCCACATTATGTTTTGGCAGCGCGTTGATCTCAAATGAAAGTTTTAATCACACCGGTTTCGGAAGTCGTTATCGAGTCTTTGGTTTGTTCTACGCCTTACATGACTAACTAGCGTAAAGTAACCTAATTCTTCAGCCTAGTGGCTTTTTAATAAAATCTCTTTTTTATGGTTTTGAGGCTTCAAAAACGCTTATTTAACAGTTTTTTAATGTTTGTTTGATAATAACATTTTCAATTTCGGGGCTCACTCCGTCTGGACAATTTGTTGAGTTTTGATTTTCAATTAAATGTTCTTCATAATTTTTCAAATGCTTCATGTTCATAATATTTTCTCTAAATTCAAACAATTCTCGGGAAATTGAGAATTGGTATTCTTTCATTTTAACATTTACCATTTTTTGTGGGTGTAGTCAGTCTCGTTTAATTCCGGAACCGAATGTTTCTCATTTAAAAATTAATTTTTTGTTGAATTTGGGGTCGTTCAACAGGAACAAACTTTGACCGCAGCATATCTTCTAATTTTTTAGATATTATTTTTGACATTTTTCCAGCTTTTAGAAAGCAGCTCTTGTTTTGCGGGTCATCCAATTTTATATTTTACCTTAATTTTGGATACTGGAAACTGTTAGCAGGGACACCTAATAGTGAGCTAGTGAGCCGTAAAAAGAACGTTTGATGGGTATTTTTAATTCGAGTATTTTGGGTGAGTCAAACTTAAGTAGGCAATATTTTAACACTTGCTTTTCGCTAAAAGATTTTGCTAATTGCATTTGGAAAAATTTTAAAATTAGATTCTTTTTTGAATTTGCATCTCAAACTCCATATTTTTTAATTTTGCAAACTGGGAAGGGAGGATTTAGAACGGCAGAATTCGTTATTTTAAAATGCACTGATAATTCTTTGAATTTTCAAGCCACGATCGGGCGGTTCATTATTTTAATTATTTTCTATTTCAATTCTCGTGGGATCTTTTTATTTTTGCCAGTATTGGTACAAATCTTTCTTTGGAACTATTGGTAATTTTCCAAAATTTCGATATTTTTTTGGGAGATTCTCCTGAATCCTTTTGCTGCCGAAATCAGCCATAATATTTTCTCCATTTTTGTGCATTGTGATCTTTCTTAAAGTCAATATTTGACTGAACTTGGTCGTTTAATTTTACGTTCAATTGCCGTCGCGGTTCCAAACCGACCGCTCAGCGGCGACGGCGAAAAGCGTGCCACGCAAATCGCGCTGCTACCGTAACCCGCGCTCGCTCAATCAGGCAAGTCGCGTCTGGAAATTTCGTCACGGACGAACACCAACATGTCTAGATCGTTCTGCTTTGTTTCACAAAGGATTAAACGTTTGTTTTTTTTTGTGAGTTCGCCAGTCTCAGTTTAATTTCGCTGAAGTATTTTTGAACAAATTTCCACAAATTTTTTGTGAGCGAATTGTGTTTTCTGTAGAAGTCGTCGAGTTTTGTCATTTTTGTGGCTCTGACTTCGACGTCTTTGGCGTGTCTTTTCTTAGGTTTTTGTAGGTTCTTAGCTTTTCTTCGGCGCGTCTTGAGAGACTCCGATGCGGTTAGTCTTTAGAGCTAATAATCCAAATCCATTATTCTTTATCTGTGATGCCCCCATGAATAATAGATTGATTATTGGCTGCAGATTTCGATCCTCGGGGATTGAAAGGACCACTCCAGCTGTAGAGGCAGTTCTTCCTGCAGCGGTTGTGGAAAATAAAGTTTGATTGGGGCAAGAAACTTTCTGACAAACTAGTAGAAGAATGGGCAACTCTGACCACGGACATCGAAGGTGTTGTCAGCGAGATAGCCGGAATTGATTTATTATTTAGTTGGTTTGTGGAAATTTCCGCGTACTTCAGTCGAAAATGTTTCCTTTTAATCTTCTTCTCTTTTCGAGCCGACTAAAATGATGTTTGGGTTATGCGAGATCAGCACCACCCAAAACATACTTTGTAGCCATAACATCGCGTTTCACGCACTTGTAGTACTCCTACCTCAATCGACTTTTCTTCGGCTATATCGGATTGGCTCCGCAATCGTTTCAAGCCCCTTAGCTATTTCCGCAGCTGAAAGAGCTTCATCTGCCGTTCTAAGGTTGCGTTCTTAATTTTTGTAAAAAATTAGCCAAAAAAGGTCGCTTGTTACTACGCAGGATGGTCGCCCCTGCTTTCGTGGCTTTCCCCATCGTCCTTTTCCCTCGACTGGTGTTATTTCTAATTTCCAGAAATTGCTTATTCTGACCAGAACAGTCGGACGGATCGATTTCAGACTACAAATGTAAATCGTCTTAAATTGTAAATTGTAAATCATCTTGAAAAAAAACCTAAAACACATTATTGGGCGGCGGAAATCATCAAACCATCAAATTAATGAGTGAGACTTCAATAGAGAATGTACCAAAATGCTTAAAACAACCTGAAAAATTTATTTTGGACGTTATCTGTCGAACAAACAAAACAATTAAAATTAATCAATTGAAATATCAGATAATTGAACAAATTGTTGTGAAAAAGTCGCACATCACTTTGTGATATTTGAAAAAATGAGCAAAAATAGCGTTATGCGTTAAATAGTGTGATCAAAAAAAAGGGAATCGTCTAAAAAAGTTGAAAAATGTGTAAGAAACGGATTTTCGGAAACAAGGCGATTTCAGGCCAAATGGTGTTACATCATTGTAAATAGCGGTTAAAATGAATCAGGAATGTTTTCGGTTGTTTACGAGCGTCTTTTGAGCAATTGAAGGATCAAACATATAAAAGTCTTTCATGATGTGTCCCGTTGTTCCAAAATTTGAATCTTGGGATTCCGTTAAGAGGACGGTTCGAGTGATTACCTCTGATTGTGAGGAGGGAAAATGTAAAACAGAAAACAGAAAAGTGAGTTCAGGATGGTTCTCGGGGGAAACGGGTTTTTTGGAGACATGGTTCTCACAAGTGAATGATTGGTTTGTCTAAAAAACAATGAAAAGCTTAATTCGCCTAATAACGCTAAAATATTTTTAGAAATTTAGTTTATTAAATTTTCATTAAAAAACCTGTACCTTCGCTTTGCAAAACAGCTTGAAAAAAAGGAAAATATTTGAAATGACGCAAACTAAAGCAAATGTTTGTAGCCATTGTGATTTTTAGCTAAACGACCGTTGTTTTGAGAAGTGTTCCGGCATGTGACCGGTATTTCAAGTCAGAATCTTTAAGACTAAAGCAAGCTGTATGCTTTTGGTATTCTGGCTAAGATTTTTGTGTTTTTGTAGGAAAGTCCGTCTGCGATTGCTAACAAATACCGTCAATTGTTGCGTTTCAGCACAACAAAATTTGATCAACTTAAAAATATGCTTAAAATCGAAAAAGTGAATGAGTGAATGTTTTTTATTTATAATAAAAAACGCGTATCTCAATGTAGAAATAGTGCGTTTTTTGCGTTTGCGACCTTTGCATTATTTTCGCAAAATTTGACATGAAATATTATTTCTGAGAAAAATCGTTAAAAGATTTACACAGCGTGAAAAAATAGCATTTCTAGAACCTCCCAAAATGCACATCCCATATTTCTGTTACCGGAAGTTTTTCGGCTTCCCCTTTCCGGGCTCTAGCAGATCAATGCTCCAAAAAAATAAATTTCAGTTTGGAGTTTTTAAAGTGATATAGACAATGAAGACACCACCTCCTCGGGGGACTAACCAGATACATGTCGTCATCTGCCCTGTGTCACACCAATGCAATGAGTACGTCGTCTAGCAGACGTTTGTTAACGCGGCGGTCGAGTTTGACTGAAACTCCGGTCAAAAATAAAATAAACCCAAAAAGGTATGTCAATCCAAAAAGAGCTTACGAACCACGCTCCTCCACAAAAAAAATCAATTCAGAATTTTATCTGAATAGTAGATGGAGATCCCTGACGTATGTCCTCCAGTTCAAAAGCGATTATTAAAAAACAGGATCAACTAACGTAATAATTCTTTGAATCGAAAAAATAAGATTATTTAAAATGTTAATTTGAATAAATCAAACACCACAGTTGATAGTATAAGAGGGTAAAGAGGCTCCGTTGATGTTAACAGAAAACGAGCGATCCTTAAAAAATTTTGGATCCACTTCAGCAGCGAAACCAACGATACCATAAGCCTTTAATTTTTGCAAAAGCAGGTTGTAATCAACAAGGTCGAAGGCCTTAGAGAAATCCGCAAAAGTGACATCAACGAATTTTCGCGACTCCAGAGCTTTAAAGGTTTGATGGATAAAGGGTAACAAAGCTGTAGTGGTTGATCTTTCAAGAAAGAACCCGGTCTGCTGCGCACAAAGAGATTGAACTTTTCGAAATGTTCGATAAATGCCTTCCGGACAAATTTCTCGGCAAGTTTGGAAAGAAAACTCGTACGGGAAATGGGTCTGTAATTGGATGGGGATGCAGGATCACCCAAGATCGGCTTAATGATTGCAGTTTTCCAGAGTTGAGGAACCGACCCGGACATAAAAGATCGGTTCAGCAGCTCACAAACTGGCTGAGCTAAGGGAAGACTCAATTTCTTAAGGACACAGTAGGGTGATTGATCAGGAGAGGTTGAGAACGGAAGGAGTTTCAAAGCATCATAAACATCAAGATCAGAGATATCCACGTAGTCAAGAGTGGAAACCAGAGTGGGACATAAAAAGGAAAAATGGTGGAGAGATTGATGAATTGATGCGAAGAAAAAGTTTCATGAAAAATCATATAATGTAAAATATTCACGCTTTCACGTTGTCTCTTAAACACTGCATTTTAAAAAAACAAAAACCTAATTAAGTAAAAATAAATTTTAAATATTGAATTGATAGTTTTATCACGCTTCCATCAAACCTCACAAAATCAGTAAATAATAAAAATTAATAACCAAGAACGCGTTGTAGCAGTAATGAGTGGTGGCAAAAAATGGAAAAAAATTAAGTACTGAAAGCTGGAGATATCTACTTTTGAGCGCCCAATAAATTTTGAACGTCTCTTCAAAATTGTATACAAGAAGCTTGTTAAAAAATTTAATACTTAATGACGTGAGATTGAAAGTTGAAAGTTCACAAAATTCTGTTTTTAAGTTTCGATAAAACCATCGCAAAGTCACGTTCAACTAACAAAATGAATAAAAAACAAGATGAGGTTCAGTTCAAGACTGTCCAAAAAATCCAAGAAAATCCAAAAATTTACTTACGAAAAATCGAAAAATTTTATTAATAAAAACAAAAACGAGATCAGGCGTCAAATGGGGATAGGATCAAATGCAAACCTCAGCTAACCTTATACTGACATAGCTAACCCCAAAGCCAGCTTTCTTAGCTAACGCAATAATGACATGTGTTTATTCTAATAGTAATCGACAACTCACAAAAAGGTCTTTTTCGATCATAAAATTTACCACATAAATGGTCTTGAAATGGTCGCAGAAGCTGAAAAACAAGGTTAAATGTATTGAATCCACAAATTTTGTTCTGACTATCAGCGGATTTTGCGAGAAGTGGGGTGAGCGAGGGTCAACGAAGGTGAACGAGGGTGCATTTCGGTGTGGTTCGTGTGGACGGCAGAGCTTCAGCCAAAGATGAGCGCAGAAAACAGTTGAGGGGCGGTGTTGCAAATCGTGTTGCAAATCGTCAAGGGAAATGCAACATTTCAAAAGCGGTTGGGCTCCCGCAATGATTTCCCTGCGCAGCAGCCGTTGCAAATCGTCAAGGGAAGTGAATGCTCACCCCTCATTTGCATGACCGTGAATGTTAAAAAACGTCTTTCACTTTTGTTAAGCCATAAATAATACAAATAATGCGAGGAGTAATTAGAAAAAGAGACCTCAACAATATAAATTTGAGATTTCACCCAATAGCACCAAAAATTACAAATCGAGAAGGATCGAGCGGAAAATTCTACTCCAAAAAATTTTAACTTGGAAAACAAGAAGCATTTACTACTGGAAACACAAAAATAGTACTTTTATGTGATAACTAGATGGACTCACAACTACTTTTTTAAAATTAATTGAAAAAAATAAAAAAAGCTTCGATGCTGAACGAAAAATTGTGAATATTGTATTTTAATAAGTTAAACTTATGAAAACTTCAAAAAACGTTGACAAAAAATTAAAATTGCTTTTAAAAATTTATGATTAGTGAAAATTCAAAATTTTGCAAACCGAAAATTTAAAATCTGACCGTTTGCAAGAAAATAAATTACTTGAAAGTACACTCACAGCTTTAGAAGACCGTGTGGAATGTTCTTTGAATGTAAAAGCTGAATTTGTTGTTTTTCCTTTCAATCATTTTCCACAAAATACAAAATCAGTAAACAATAAAATTTAATAACCAAAAACGCATTGTAGGAGTGCTGTACTTCACGCAACAAAATTGAAAAAAAGGTACGTAAGTACTCAAAGATAGAGATATCTACTCTTGAGCGCAGGCGCCTTGTCGCCACCCTAACCTTAGTCTACTCCGTTTTCTCCGGACATGTCATCTATTCCCTAAATGAGTTGTTCTCCCTCTCACTCTCAACCCTCCTTATCGATCTCGATCTAAGTATCGAATTATTCCCGTCACAAGGAGGAGTAAAGGTCTATACTAATACTTCTCCTTAAAAGTTGTGCCTTTTTGGAATTCGCTGCCTGAAGTCATTGTCCGAGCTAACCAGTAGAATAAAATTATTCAAAACGTTACAACTTGAAAATCATAATAAATTTTGAGCGTTTTTCCAATATAATTTTACAATTACGGAAAAACACCGATAAGCAGCTTAAAGATAGCGTCGAAAGCACCGAGGCTCACGCTCTACGGGCGTTGCTGGAACGCTTAGGTACTTCTTGGCCAATTGTGATAAGAGCGGATACGCAGCGATGCGCATGGTATCCGTCCAGTAAAGAACGGGATAAGCCGATGGTTGCGATAAGCCGAAGGCTCCAATAGATATTTCTCCACCTCCTTAAAAAAGTATTTTGGTATTATTCGAAAAGTTTTACTCCCCAAGAGCAGTTCAACTTCTCATTGACAGGAGGCGATGATGGCAAAAACCTTGCGACATTCTTCCTCAACCGTGAAAATTTAAAAGTTCAGGAGTTTCGCTTTGAAACTAAGTATCGCAAAATATTGCAAAAACTGCGATATGCGATACGCGCAAACCCTGGTCCAAAAGCGCAACCTGCTAAAAAAATTAAATTAAGGTGTTCGAAAACCAAGAAGCAGCTTACAATCGGCATTCACAAGCCAAAAAGCCAAGAAAATTGAAAAGCAGCTGCGTATTCTGAATCTAAACCTGACTGGAAAAACCGATCGTAATTCAACAAAACCCTTAAAAAGCGCGACAAGTCCCAAGATACATTCTTAAAACTTTTCAAACCAGTTCAAAAAATATTCACAAGGAGCGCATGAAGTGGTACAAAAATTTAAAATGTCATTGAAAGTTTAACGAAGCTCAGAAAAATTTACCAATTGTTCATGAAGCGGAACGAGCTTCAAAAATGTTAACTTGTTCAGTATAAAAAAGAAAGCCCCACAAAAAACTTAAAAGCTCATTCAAGAGGAACACTTGAAGCATCTAAGCAATCAAAAATTGATTAACAGCTTATGAAAACCTTTTTAAAAATTTGTGTTTATTTAAAAGCAGCACATAAAGCACATACGGCAAGTTGAAATGCTCCCCAAAAATTAATTGTGGTTAATTTGACAAATAAGTTATTATGCATCTGCTTAAAATATTCAAATTATTTCAAAGTCAACATTTAATATTATTACTTGCACATTCAAAACCAACAACTAATTTCTGAAGCCCGCAAAAAATTTCGCAAGCCGTCCATACCGCTGGGACCACTAAAAAACTAAAAACAAAAAATTCTTCTCACCTATGAGAGAATCCACAAAATACCGCATGTGGACAAAGCTGTTTGGTTGTTTGGTTTCAAAGCGTGTTACCGCCAATTTTTTTACCGCCGCTTGTATTTACCACCGACATTCAGTTTAATTTCCAGTAAGGTCACGCCGGAGATTTAACCATCGACTCAGAAAATTAGGTAAAGCTCATTGATCCTCAGCAATAAAAGCGTCGCGTTTTGAGGAAATTAAGGGAACGTTAATCATTGAGGTGGGTAGCTCTTTAAGAGGCTACTTGTCAAACAGGGGATAGTACTTTAGGCTGCCAGTTTGCCATAGGCTTAAGCTTACGCAGAGACGTATTTTGAGAGTGCCGAAGGCGCGACAGTTGGCAACAGCGACTTTGCAGATAGGCTTCGTACTGCTGACAGGCTTAGGCTTGGTATCTCTTGTTTTAAGCCTTGTATGAATGTATTGTTCACCTTTTAGATAGGTCGACGGTCATGGATCATGGAAAGCGGCAGCAAAAATATTGGCGGTAGAAAATCGACGGTTAATTTATAAAATTGTTTTGAAGCTTCGAAAGCGACCATTCATTTTTTGCGACCGGACTGTTGTTGACTATGACGCTCTGTTGAAGTTACCGCCGTCAAGCTTTTCCAAAACAGATTTAAAAAGACCAAAAAAAGACCAAAAATCAGCACAGAATTGTGGTACGATTGTCTCCTGAAAAAGTCTGAAAATGGTGAATTGCTGATGTAAATAACGATATCGTACGCTTTAAATCAAAATAAAATCGCTCCGCAACTCTACAGTCCTCCGCTCAACCAGCTGTCAAGGGAATGACACGATCTACACAATACTAGTTCAGTTTGATGATTTTAACACAACGCATAAAACGTTCGTCTTCCGGAATCCACAGCCTACGAAATCCAAAATTCAACTGTTGTACACGCTTGTCTTGTACCCACGGAAAGTCACGGAAACCAAGATCACTTGAATGTTCGGTCTACTAGACCGACTTGAAACTCTGCCAAAGCTCTAAAACAACCGCTTTCAAAAACCGAGAAAACCAGATTAAAGTGCTCTTATTCATTTGAGAATCATTTATAAGGAGCGCATTAAAAAGCTCAAAAATTGAAAATATGAAATTTTAAAATATGAACAAATTCCCCCCTCATCGTCTGCCACCAGTCACACCATTGCAACGAGACCGTTGGCCAGCGCACGTAGGAAAGCCGAACCGGATGGTTCCGCTCGAATCGCTGGCCAAATAGGTTAAACAATGCTAACCAGTTTTCAAAGAAAAACTAAATAAGTGAATACTGAAAGCGTTAAAAAAATATTAACAATCATTAAAAATCTGACGTAAAAGACCATTTCAAAAAATTTGAACATTCTTTAAAAGGAACACGTGAACAGTTTCAAAAATTAACATGGAAAATCTTCGAAAAATTCAAAGCTTATTTAAGAGCAGCGCAGGAAAAATTCCAAAAATTAATAATTTGACAGTTTATAAAACCCTTTTGAAATATTCTAAGCTTGTTCAAAAGCAGAACATGAAGCGCATACGGCAAGTTGAGAAGAAGCCCAAAAATTAATTGTGATTAAATTAACAAATAAGACATTATGCATCCTTTTAAAGAATAAGAATTAAGAATTAAGCATCTAAGCCACCCTAAGCATCTATTTTCAATGGCTTTATGGCTTTTAGATTATTTGTTAAATGATCGTATAAACTCACATAAAAAAAGTTTTTTCAAGAAGCATGTGGATTCGGGAAGATGAACGGGTGGCAAGCGTCGACTCTGACGAACTTTATGTATATGATGCTGTGTTTGCTAAAGTCCAAAATTCAACTGTTGTACACGCTTGTCTTGTACCCACGGAAAGTCACGGAAACCAAGATCACTTGAATGTTCGGTCTACTAGACCGACTTGAAACTCTGCCAAAGCTCTAAAACAACCGCTTTCAAAAACCGAGAAAATCAGATTAAAGGCTCTTATTCATTTGAAAATCATTTATAAGGAGCGCATTAAAAAGCTCAAAAATTGAAAATATGAAATTTTAAAATACGAACAAATTACCCCCTCATCGTCTGCCACTAGTCACACCATTGCAACGAGACCGTCGCCAGCGCACGTAGGAAAGCCGAACCGGATGGTTCCGCTCGAATCGCTGGCCAAATAGGTTAAACAATGCTAACCACAACTGTGTTTTCAAAGAAAAACTAAATAAGTGAATACTGAAAGCGTTAAAAAAATATTAACAATCATTAAAAATCTGACGTAAAAGACCATTTCAAAAAATTTGAACATTCTTTAAAAGGAACACGTGAACAGTTTCAAAAATTAACATGGAAAATCTTCGAAAAATTCAAAGCTTATTTAAGAGCAGCGCAGGAAAAATTCCAAAAATTAATAATTTGACAGTTTATAAAACCCTTTTGAAATATTCTAAGCTTGTTCAAAAGCAGAACATGAAGCGCATACGGCAAGTTGAGAAGAAGCCCAAAAATTAATTGTGATTAAATTAACAAATAAGACATTATGCATCCTTTTAAAGAATAAGAATTAAGAATTAAGCATCTAAGCCACCCTAAGCATCTATTTTCAATGGCTTTTAGATTATTTGTTAAATGATCGTATAAACTCACATAAAAAAAGTTTTTTCAAGAAGCATGTGGATTCGAACGGGTGGCAAGCGTCGACTCTGACGAACTTTATGTATATGATGCTGTGTTTGCTAAAGTCCAAAATTCAACTGTTGTACACGCTTGTCTTGTACCCACGGAAAGTCACGGAAACCAAGATCACTTGAATGTTCGGTCTACTAGACCGACTTGAAACTCTGCCAAAGCTCTAAAACAACCGCTTTCAAAAACCGAGAAAATCAGATTAAAGTGCTCTTATTCATTTGAAAATCATTTATAAGGAGCGCATTAAAAAGCTCAAAAATTGAAAATATGAAATTTTAAAATACGAACAAATTACCCCCTCATCGTCTCATCGTCTGCCACTAGTCACACCATTGCAACGAGACCGTCGGCCAGCGCACGTAGGAAAGCCGAACCGGATGGTTCTGCTCGAATCGCATAGGTTAAACAATGCTAACCACAACGTGTTTTCAAAGAAAAACTAAATAACGTGAATACTGAAAGCGTTTAAAAAAATATTAACAATTCATTAAAAACCTGACGCTAAAAGACCATTTCAAAAAATTTGAACATTCTTTAAAAGGAACACGTGAACAGTTTCAAAAATTAACATGGAAAATCTTCGAAAAATTCAAAGCTTATTTAAGAGCAGCGCAGGAAATATCCCAAAAATTAATAATTTGACAGTTTATAAAAAACCTTTGAGAAATTCTAAGCTTATTCAAAGCAGAACATAAAGCGCATACGGCAAATTGAGAGGAAGCCAAAAATTAATTGTGATTAAATTAAAAAATACGATAGTATGCATCCTTTTAAAACTAACAGCTAAATTCTAGATCATTTCAAAAAAGACTAACGAAGTTTGAAAATTGTTTTCAAAAAAATTAAATTAGTCGATAAAAATTTGGTAAGCCGTCCATACCGGTGGTATCACTAAAACTATATTTTTATTACCTATGAGAGAATCCACAAAATATCGCATGTTGACAAAGCCGCAGCAGTTCGTTTTTGGTGTGTTACAAACTTACCACCAATTTTTTACCGTTTCTCGAATTGACCCCCGATATTCAGCTGAACAGCTGAACGCTGACGCCGAAGAATTTACCGCCGTTATGAAGACTCAGAAAATCAGGTGAAGCACATATCCTTGGCAATAAAAGCGTCGCATTTTGAAAAAATTGAGAGACCTAAAAGATCGTTAATCGTCAAGTTGAGTAGCTCAGGACCTGCGTTTGAAAAGATTTCATTCAAAAATGTCAACATCTGAATTTTAGTATCAAACAATACAAAAACCGTTTTCTTACGTTAAATACACATTTCTCCGTTAATTTAAACCTTAAACAAACTTTAGCCTGCTTTATACAACGACTTCTACCGATTTCTCGACTATATAATGTTTACGTGTCTTATGACCAAAAAAGGAATTTAAACTTACACTCGAATTGTCGGATAAAAACATCGTCTTACGCGGTCATTCCGCTGTCCACACTACTGACTTTCCGACCACACTTACAATAGCAAATTACGACCCACTTTAAACCGTATACGGCCACCTGCATTCTGACTTTTTGACAAAAAATACAAAGTACTATTTGTAGCTAACGTAGCTGAAAATGCTAAAAAATTAAAAAAATCAATTATACAAGCATCGCGGGCCAACGAACCTGCTTTAAAACACATTAAAATAAATCTCTACGAAAGAAAGAATTATGCGTCAGACAATTCAAAAACAACATTTGAAGCGCTTAAAGAATGGTTCAATAGTATTTCAGTGTTCTGACAGATTGCGAAACGCTACAAAAAAATTGAATTTACATTGTAGAAAGCGTGAGGGAGGCTCCAATATATCACACAAAATGCTGAATTTAGAATTGAATATATTGCAAATAATAAGAAATACAGCAAAATGCAAAAAATTCACTTTTTGAGAAAACATTTTCAAAGGTGTAGAAAAGTGGCGCAAAAATTTCGTCGATTTGACATATCAAAGACTAACTTGGAAAGAATGGTGATAACCCAATTCATCAGTGAATTCTTCTTTCACCATTACTACATTATCATAAATATGCTTGTTACGCAAAGATTATTTTAGACTAGGTTCGAAGCCACAAACTCCAAAAAACATGAAAACATGAAAATGAGAAATTCAAGGATACCGCTCATATCAACACAAAAAACAAAAGTTCAAAGTACTAAAAAAATTTTAATTGTACAAACTGTCCAGCGTCAAAGATTAATTATAAAACCGTACCAAATCTCGTGAAAAATTGACAAATCCAATTCTCACAGCAAACAGATATGTCAGATTCCAACTTAAAAACGATGATAAAATTGAAAGCGTAAAAGATACCATTGATTCATTTCTTAAAAATCAAACTTAACAAAAAAATGCTTACAAGTGGACTGCCAAATGTATTCCACGAGTTAGAATCTGGGTTTGGGTTGGCCAAGCGCTAAAAATGCGGTTTTCAAAACTTTTTTTGCCAACTTGCCAAAAATTCTAAGGAAATGCACACGCGAAGTTGCTCCTTAGCACAACTGCTCCCAGGGGCCTAAGTTCCAACAAATGGCCGCGACAAACTGGACGTTTCTTGAAAAGTTCGGCGACTACCTCGGCGACACGTGCAGAATAGAATGATTTTTGGGCAGTTTAGAGGTTTCTGAAGCGATTTCGACGATTGTGTCCCAAATAACCCTCGGAGAAAAAAGCCCGCATAAGCAATGCTTACCTTGCTAGCGGCGTCAATAAACGCTTTCGATCATATGACATTTCCGGGACGGCACTTGCGGGAAACATGGCTAAGATGCTCCAGGAGGCTAGTTTACTATCCCCGCTATTTGCAAGAGGCCGCCTCGAGCCTACTACCCCCGCTACCAGGCGGCTTCGGCACAAAAACCATAATGAAAATGTTCAAGCCTAAGCCTAAGATGCTCCAAAAGGCCAGCCCCAGCCTACTATCCCCGCTGTTTGAAAGAGATAGCCTCGAGCCTGTTACCTCGCGTGTTCGAAAGTTGGGTTCTGCTGTATGCCGCGCCTTCGGCGCTCATAATGAAATTGCCAATATGTAAATGAAAATGCATTGCTTATGCGGGTTTTTTCGCCTACAACCATTTCGACAAGTTTTCGGGCTGTTTTGCAGCTTCAGTCATGCTTTCGCATGGTTTTGAAGTTTTTTAAGGTGTTTTACATAATAAGATTCACATAATATTTCCGACAAAATTGTGTGCTTTTGCTAACTTCAATGACTTAATCAAGCGTTGGAACAGTCGAGAGCGTCAAAAGTATCAAATTCAATAAAATTAACCAGAACTGTCGTTGGATGGTATCGCTCACGGTGTCGCCGAGGGGTGTTATAACTCAAATTTAAAAATTAAAAATTTTAAACCCTAAAAATTCCAAAACTAAAGCTACTTTAAAAATTTGAACAATAGAATTTTCCAAAAGCAAAATGATTTTTTTCCACTTTAAAAATTCAAAAATTAATCAAACTCAGCACAAGAACTTGTAAATATCTTTAAAAACACCGATAAGCAGCTTAACGATAGCGTAAAAAACATCGAGGCAGCCGTCAAAAAGAGCAGCTCATGCTCTACGAGCGTTACTGGAACGCTTAGGTACTTCTTGGCCAATTGTGATCAGACCGGATAAGCAGCGATGCGCATGGTATCCGCCCAGTACAGCACGGGATAAGCCGATGGTCGCGCAGGCTCCAAGAGATATTTTTCCACCTCCTTAAAAAAGCTGCATTTTGGTATTATTCGAGAAATTGCACTCCCCATGAGCAGTTTCAACTTCTCATTGACAGGAAGCGATGATGGCAAATCCTCGATTAATTCTGATGCACGGAAGAGTTCGAAAAGGATCGCCCGACGTGTTTCGTTCCTTCTGTGCCACGGGTCCTCAACCGTGAAAATTTAAAAATTCAGGATTCAGGAGTTTCGCTTTAGACCGAGTATCGCAAAACATCGCAAAAACTGCGATATGCGATACGCGATACGCGCACACTTTGGTCCAAAAGCACGACCCGCTAAAAAAATTAAATTGAGGTCTTCGAAAATCAAGAAGCGGCGCAACAAGCCCCAAGATGCATTCAACAAAAATAAGACGTTTCTAACCAGTTCAAAGAATATTCACAAGGAGCGCATGAAGTGGTACAAAAATTTAAAATGTCATTGAAAGTTTAACGAAGCTCAGAAAAACTTACCAATTGTTCATGAAGCGTACGACAAGAACGAGCTTCAAAAATGTTAACTTATTAGTATAAAAAAAGAAAACCCCACAAAAAACTTAAAAGCTCATTCAAGAGGAGCACTTGAAGCATCTAAGCAATCAAAAATTGATTAACAGCTTATGAAAACCTTTTTAAAAATTTCTGTTTATTAAAAGCACATAAAGCACATACGGCAAGTTGAAATGCTCCCCAAAAATTAACTGTGATTAATTTGACAAATAAGTTATTATGCATCTGCTTGAAATATTCAAATTATTTCAAAGTCAACATTTAATATTATTACTTGCACATTCAAAACCAAACTAATTTCTGAAGCCCGCAAAAAATTTCGCAAGCCGTCCATACCGCTGGGACCACTAAAAACAAAAAATTCTTCTTACCTATGAGAGAATCCACAAAATACCGCATGTTGACAAAGCTGTTTGGTTTTGTTGTTTCAAAGCGTGTTACCGCATTTTTTACCGCCGCTTGTATTTACCACCGACATTCAGTTTAATTTCCAGTAAGGTCACGCCGGAGATTTAACCATCGTTATTAAAACTCAGAAAATTAGGTGAAGCTCATTGATCCTCAGCAATAAAAGCGTCGCATTTTGAAAGCGTTTTGAGGAAATTAAGGGAACGTTAATCGTTAAGGTGGGTAGCTCTTTAAGAGGCTACTTGTCAAACAGGGGGGATAGTACTTTAGGCTGCCAGGTTGCCATAGGCTTAAGCTTACGCAGAGACGTATTTTGAGAGTGCCGAAGGCGCGACAGTTGGCAACAGCGACTTTGCAGATAGGCTTCGTACTGCTGACAGGCTTAGGCTTGGTATCTCTTGTTTTTAAGCCTTGTATGAATGTATTGTTCACCTTTTAGATAGGTCGACGGTCATGGAAAGCGGCGGTAAAAATTCAGAAGTAGAAATTTGAAGGTTACCTTATAAAATTGTTTTGATGCTTCGAAAGCGACCGTTTGATTTTTCCGACCGGACTGTTGTTGACTGTGACGCTCTATTAAAGTTACCGTCGTCAAGCTTTTCCAAAGCAGATTTAGCAATGGAAAAAAGGCCAAAAATCAGCACAGAATTGTGGTATTGTCTCCTGAAAAAGTCTGAAAATGGTGAATTGCTGATGTAAATAACGATATCGTACGCTTTAAATCAAAATAAAATCGCTCCGCAACTCTACAGTCCTCCGCTCAACCAGCTGTCAAGGGAATGACACGATCTACACAATACTAGTTCAGTTTGATGATTTTAACACAACGCATAAAACGTTTAAAAAATATTAACAATCATTAAAAACCTGACGTAAAAAATCATTTCAAAAAATTTGAACATTATTTAAAAGGAACACGTGAACAGCTTCAAAAATTATTTAAAAATAACATGGCAAATCTTCGAAAAATTGTCTCCTGAAAAATTCTGAAAATGATGAATAGCTCATGCAAAAAAGGCTCATGTAAAAAAGAATATTGTACGTACGTTTTGAAACAAAATAAGGCAAAAAACGTTACTTTGCATTAGCGCGACCTATTCCACGTTGTTAAGCGCATCGAACTTTATATCAGAATCGGTTGAGAACGCGCCGCCACAGATGTATCCATTTTGTTAGCTCCCTTGTTAGAACACTGGGCTAAATTCCGAGTTCCAGCAGAAGCAAACTACGGAAACAGAAAACTTCACTTCAGGTTTTTTCAGGAAAAACTTCAGGATTCCAGCACGACTGCCCTGACTGCAATAAGTGGAATACTGTATTGGAGCATTTGCGGGCCTTGCATAAATAAATGACGACACACTTTAAATAGAATGCTGCGTGCATGATAAATTGAAAATGTGTGATGAAATTAGACAAGCGTAAAAATTCTTATGGTACCAAATGCTTTGGTACCATTAGAATTAAGCATCTAAGCCACCTTAAGCATTATTTTAAATGGCTTTTAGATTATTTGTTAAGTGATCGTATAAACTCACATAAAAAATGTTTTTTCAAGAAGCATGTGGATTCGGAAAGATGAACGTGTGGCAAGCGTCGACTCTGACGAACTTTATGTATATGATGCTGTTTTTGCTAAAGTCCAAAATTCAACTGTTGTACACGCTTGTCTTCTACCCACGGAAAGCCACGGAAACCAAGATCACTTGAATGTTCGGTCTACTAGACCGACTTGAAACTCTGCCAAAGCTTAAAACAACCGCTTTCAGAAACCGAGAAAAAACAGATTAAAGTGCTCTTATTCATTTGAAAATCATTTATAAGGAGCGCATTAAAAAGCTCAAAAATTGAAAATTGAAATTTTAAAATATGAACAAATTACCCCCTCATCGTCTGCCACCAGTCACACCATTGCAACGAGACCGCCAGCGCACGTAGGAAAGCCGAACCGGATGGTTCCGCTCGAATCGCTGGCCAAATAGGTTAAACAATGCTAACCACAACTGTGTTTTCAAAGAAAAACTAAATAAGTGAATACTGAAAGCGTTAAAAAAATATTAACAATCATTAAAAATCTGACGTAAAAGACCATTTCAAAAAATTTGAACATTCTTTAAAAGGAACACGTGAACAGTTTCAAAAATTAACATGGAAAATCTTCGAAAAATTCAAAGCTTATTTAAGAGCAGCGCAGGAAAAATTCCAAAAATTAATAATTTGACAGTTTATAAAACCCTTTTGAAATATTCTAAGCTTGTTCAAAAGCAGAACAGAAGCGCATACGGCAAGTTGAGAGGAAGCGCGAAAATTAATTGTGATTAAATTAAAAAATACGATAGTATGCATCCTTTTAAAACTAACAGCTAAATTCTAGATCATTCAAAAAGACTAACGAAGTTTAAAAATTGTTTCAAAAAAATTAAATTAATCGGTAAAAACTTTGGTAAGCCGAAAAAAGTTTTTTCAAGAAGCTATTTTTATTACCTATGAGAGAATCCACAAAATATCGCATGTTGACAAAGCCGCAGCAGTTCAGCAGGTCGTTTTTGGTGTGTTACAAACTTACCACCAATTTTTTTTACCGCTTTTTGAATTAATCGCCGTTATTAAGACTCAGAAAATCAGGTGAAGCACACATCCTTGGCAATAAAAGCGTCGCATTTTGAAAAAATTGAGAGACCTAAAAGATCGTTAATCGTCAAGTTGAGTAGCTCTTTAGGAGGCTACTTGTCAAACGGGTCGGATAGTACTTTAGGATTCCAGGTTGCAATAGGCTTATGCTTACGTAGGTGTACTTACTCAATATTTTCGTGTTTTGAGAGGTTCGAAGACACGACAGTTGGCGGCACCGACTTTGCTGATAGGCTTCGTACTGTTGTCAGCCTTAGGCTTGGCTCTGGTATCTCTTGCCTTGTGTAAATGTATTGTTCACCTTCTAGATAGATCGACGTCATGGAAAGCGGCAGCAAAAATATTGGCGGTAGAAAATCGACGGTTAATTTATAAAATTGTTTTGAAGCTTCGAAAGCGACCATTCATTTTTTGCGACCGGACTGTTGTTGACTATGACGCTCTGTTGAAGTTACCGCCGTCAAGCTTTTCCAAAACAGATTTAAAAAGACCAAAAAAAGACCAAAAATCAGCACAGAATTGTGGTTGTCTCCTGAAAAAGTCTGAAAATGGTGAATTGCTGATGTAAATAACGATATCGTACGCTTTAAATCAAAATAAAAACACAATTCGCTAAAACGAAAATTCGTTCCAACTAGACGGATTTGAACCAGCGACCTAAGGATCTCCGCAACACTACAGTCGCTCAACCAACTGACAAGGGAATGAATGACACGATGTACACAATACCAGTTCAATTTCATGATTTTGTCCATGATCTTAATTCAGACCAAGTTATAGATAGTTGCGAAGATTCAGACTCCATTGAATTTTGACTTTAATACGTTTTCTTGAATACTGAAATTTGGCGAGAAAACTACGAGCAAGACGAGAGAGAAAAACTTACAAAAACCTTTATTTCAGGGTTCCCTTCATCTGTTACAGAATTTCTGGCCCACAGGAAGCCAATGAGGAAGAGTTCGCCTTACAGAAATTTCAAAAATTGCTAAAATTATCTTATACTCCAAAAAACATGAAAATGAGAAATTCAAGGAACCGCTCATATCAACACAAAAAACAAAAGTTCAAAGTACTAAAAAAATTTTAATTGTACAAACTGTCCAGCGTCAAAAAAGATTAATTATAAAACCTACCAAATCTCGTGAAAAATTGACAAATCCAATTCTCACAGCAAACAGATATGTCAGATTCCAACTTAAAAACGATGATAAAATTGAAAGCGTAAAAGATACCATTGATAATAAAAAATTCATTTCTTAAAAATCAAACTTAACAAAAAAATGCTTACAAGTGGACTGCCAAAAGTATTCCACGAGTTAGAATTTGGGTTTGGGTTGGCCAAGGGCTAAAAAAGCGCATCGAACTTTATATCAGAATCGGTTGAGAACGCGCCGCCACAGATGTATCCATTTTGTTAGCTCCTTGTTAGAACACTGGGCTAAATTCCGAGTTCCAGCAGAAGCAAACTACGGAAACAGAAAACTTCACTTCAGGTTTTTTCAGGAAAAACTTCAGGATTCCAGCACGACTGCCCTGACTGCAATAAGTGGAATACTGTATTGGAGCATTTGCGGGCCTTGCATAAATAAATGACGACACACTTTAAATAGAATGCTGCGTGCATGATAAATTGAAAATGTTCTTCGTGATAAAATTAGACAAGCGTAAAAATTCTTATGGTACCAAATGCTTTGGTACCATTAGAATTAAGCATCTAAGCCATCTTAAGCATCTATTTTAAATGGCTTTTAGATTATTTGTTAAATGATCGTATAAACTCACATAAAAAAAGTTTTTTCAAGAAGCATGTGGATTCGGGAAGATGAAAGGGTGGCAAGCGTCGACTCTGACGAACTTTGTGTATATGATGCTGTTTTTGCTAAAGTTCAAAATTCAACTGTTGTACACGCTTGTCTTGTACCCACGGAAAGCCACGGAAACCAAGATCACTTGAATGTTCGGTCTACTAGACCGACTTGAAACTCTGCCAAAGCTCAAAACAACCGCTTTCAAAAACCGGAAAATCAGATTAAAGTGCTCTTATTCATTTGAAAATCATTTATAAGGAGCGCATTAAAAAGCTCAAAAATTGAAAATATGAAATTTTAAAATATGAACAAATTACCCCCCATCGTCTGCCACCAGTCACACCATTGCAACGAGACCGTCGGCCAGCGCACGTAGGAAAGCCGAACCGGATGGTTCCGCTCGAATCGCTGGCCAAATAGGTTAAACAAAGCTAACCACAACTGTGTTTTCAAAGCAAAACTAAATAAGTGAATACTGAAAGCAGACAAATTTGATTGAAACTGAATTTACCAGTTCTTAAAGAATTTAAAAGCGAACCCGAGATGTGGTCCCCAAAACAAAAATACGTTTCTCATTACAGAACGTTGTTTTTAAACAACAGTAAAAAAGAATCCAGTTTATCTTCCAAAAATCAATTTAATGAAATAGTTATAAAATTTTAAATTTTAAATGAAAGCAATAATTTCTGTAAAAATGTTCATAATTCATCCACAAAATTCAAACATGATAAAATGTCTAAAAGAGGCCAATGGTTTATAAATGAAAAAATATCTGTCATTTTTAATTGTCACAACTAACGAAAAATACCGTCATAAAAATTGGCCTGAATGCCATAAAACATGAATCCGTTTGCAAAATTGTGCTTTCAGCGAAAAATTGCTTTGTAAATTTTCATACATGTCAAAAACCCCAATAAAATTATTATTCATATTAACGGGACCGCACGCTCTATTGCGCGACAATATTTTCTTTAAATCCGCATTGTTCGGTGCTTCGCGCCTCATAGCTCCTTACGCTGGAACCTCGTTTAACGATTTATCGGATAAAGGCGACCTT
The DNA here is from genome assembly GCA_000757645.3 of Steinernema carpocapsae. NCBI lineage: Eukaryota > Metazoa > Nematoda > Chromadorea > Rhabditida > Steinernematidae > Steinernema > Steinernema carpocapsae. The sequence continues at coordinate 1,761,525 of CM016762.1, forward strand.
GGCACTTCAAATTCTACTAAAAGCGCGCTCAAAATTTGCACCGTTGCTCTTCGACCGTACGGCGCGCGAAACCACAAAAATTGCGGCGGCGACGGCGAAAGGCACGGAAAAGGTGCCGCTACCGTAACCCGCGTTCATTGAAACAGGCAACTCGCGTCTATAAATTTCGTGACGGACGGATTCGTCTGGATCGTTCTCCTTTATTTTTTAAAGGATAGAAGCGCCATTGTTCTTAAAGCATTCCCACAAATCAACTGCCAGAACAATTTAGTCAAAACTATAAACTATTAAAAACTGGCTAAAAATGTGGTTTTCTTCGCTGAACACAAAAACAAAGCGTGAAGAGGACGTTCTAATCTTCCGTATACAAAAAATAAAAATTTAAATTTAAATGTGGCTTTCATAGGTGTCCCAAATACTCTTCCTCAACATTAATTCTGGTTCTCGAATAACTGCTAACACGTCTATATTTTGACTTGAGTCACTGTACAGAACTGCTGCACTGGCAACTAACGTGAGCTATTTGACCAAAGGCTCATATAAGGAACAATCATAATTCCTAGCCATATTTTAAAGAGTTGTTACATGACTTAAATTGCCAGCACGGCGGACAGCTTATGGCAAAATGTTCAAAGAACGCTTAAATTTTGCATCAATTTCAGGAATAGGAACAATGCTAATTTTGTAGCCACTTTCACTTTTGGAATATTAAACTTTGACATTTCAGGCCAAGAAGCTATTGTTTCTACCCAGTATGAACTGAGTTTCTGGGCATTTGTAGTGGTTTCAATTGAATGGTGCTCCAAATGCTCCTCCTGGCGACACATTAATGATAAATTCCTGTTATAAAAAAACCAGTTCAAATTAGAAAAATATGTTTATACAGAAAGGCCAAAATGAAACACTTGTGTGACCATGTGTCTTGCCTGACTGTACCTCGCATATGTAAAACGAAATTCAAGTAGGCAATCGACATCTTCTGCCAAAAAAAATCTTGCATTCATCAATTTACTTAATTAATTTTAGCGATAATCTGTCGTCAAACAGTGACCAATTGAAAAAACGCAAACTAATGACATACGTAACGGAATTTAAATGGATCGTGGACCCACCACAAAAATCGCTTATTTAAAATTTATTAATCTAAAAAGCATAAAAATAATGACGTACGTGAACCAGAATTTAAATAGGCTATGGACATTTTTTACCAAAAATAAACTTCTTTAATCATCAATTTGAGAATTCAAATCAACAACTGTCCATACTAAATGAAGCTATTTATTTAAAAAAACGTCAAGTCAAAAAATTAATTCAAGTGAACAGTGTTCTAGAGTAAAAACGTTCGAGCGAGCCATCACGTAAAAAATTCAATTATACAGGATGGGCCAAAAAAATACTTTGCAAGACCAGAAATGAGAAATGTGTCTAGTTGAGATGGGAGCTGTCTGGGAGGAAGCATTTTGTTAGACCAAAGTGTCCTGTGACCGGTCAATTAGTTTTTTGGCTTAGGTGGCTCAGGCGGTGTTAGAACCCACGACCCCAAAGCTCATAGTCCGCACGCATACCGACTGCGCCGTCTGATCATAAATATATCGCCACAGGCCAACTTTCGGCCCTTTCAAACGCGTTTTTAGGACGTTTTTGGTCAAAATGCACTGACCTATACCACGTTGTTCAGCGCGATGAGTACTAACAGAATTGTCTAAACTCACTCATTTCTGGGTGGAGCAACTTTGAAGGTTCCTTTGTACGAGGACCGTTCGTTTGCCACTTGTCTTCGTTCATTGTCTTTGCTTCCATCGAGCCCGTGCAACTCTACTTTTTTATAACCCCGTGAATGTCTCCGTCAAGGCCGTGTAAGTTTATCTTAACCGACTGTATCCCCTTCGCGTCTTCACCTTAAAAAAATATTTTCGAAAATTCATGACTTAACAAATCGCTCCAAGACGGCCAGGATGTCGCAGGATAATTTCATTTGATTTATGTTCTATTCCACTATTATAATAACTTTATTACAAAAACTATATAAATAAATACGTAATTTCGATGTAGATCACAGATTGTTCATGATAAGGCAAGTGATAAGTCTGAGAACTCTTAGGCAAAAATACAACTTTCAGCCAGTTTCCCCACTAACGTCGTTCGAACATACCGGACAAACACCTCCTGCAAGTTCGCCAGCGAATGACAAGCTCCGATTGACCCGCATGGCGCATTCGTCTAGATTGTCGTTGTTCTTGTAAAAATCGTCACAGCAATGCTTGTGAGCAATGTGACCACATCCAAATGTTTTTAGCGCGGACGGCTCTTCTTCGGGGACGTTTTCTTGGTCGAACAGGAGACAACTGAAATAAATTAAAAACAGTGATAAAAATCTCTGAATCGAATAAGCGAACAAAGGCTTAGGCAAAACATTACACGCCGTCGGGACTTGTACACTTTTCTTTTCGTTCAGAAGTCTGGCAGCTAACCAATACACGACAAGTCAACAAAGTTGGCTATAGCTCAATTGAATTCAGCGTTTTGGCACCGGTTAGCATGTCACACAATATCCGTTCGAACAAGAAACAAGTGTCACATTAAAACTTTACAAAATTTATGTTTTTAATTAAGAAGAAGCTACAAAATGATTTTTAAGACTGTTTTTTAGACTTTAAGACTTTTAGACAAGTCTTGACTGTTCTTAATTTTTTTAACGTGAAAAATTATTTTGTTAGAAGGTAAAAATTGTGACATGAAAACAGGCTGATTCTTCATTTAAAAAATTATGTACAGACACGACCACTAACCTGCACACAGCACACTCGGTAAACTCAGAAAGAATTACCGTCCCAGTCAGTTCCGATATGTAATTGTCAAATAAAATGCAGAAGTCATTGTGGGTGATTTCTTGGTATCCGCTTCACTTGATCGTCGTTGTCCTGGAGAATTCTGACTAATGAGTCGCGAAGACCAGGAATGTCCATTTGGGAGGGAATCTGAAAGTTTGAACATTAACATGCCAGTCTCAAAAACATAACTTTTAGCGGTTAGAGAAAATTTGCAAATTGAAGATGAAGATTTTTGTTCGTTCTGCTGAATTTTGAAACTTTTGGACTTTCAAAGCAAAAATGCTTTAACTGGCTCGATGTTTTTTTTTAAATATGACTAGAACTTCATTATTTTTGTTTCTCAACTCTTTTGGGCTTTGACAAGTATGATTTAAAATGCAAGACTTCATTGGAAACTGACAGTATTAAGTAATTTTGTCGGTCCTATAAATTGAAATAATACGTTTAAATCAAAAATTTTAAGCGTTTTCGAAAGTTAATTTGGGTGCATCTATCATTAAAAAATTGAGTGTTGTTTCCACACTGAATTTACCTTTTCAATGATTTGAAGCGGGTCGATAGACAATCCAGAGGTAGTCAACAACTGAGTTATATGTTCCGGCGTCCTCAACGCCAACTCAATGAGATAGTTCCATAGCTCCGTGTCAGTCTCATAGTCTTTACAGAACTCGATTGCCTTGCCCATTCTGCCCATGTCTTCGACCATCACCTCCACAGCCTTCATCCGCTTTCCAGCTCGGCCTAGCAGAAAAACGGTTTCTTCCATGTATTTCTTGCCTTCACAGACTGCAAGGGCTCTGTTGATCTGGTAGGTGGTGTGCTTTGTTAAAAACGGCATCAGCTTGGATCTGTCGTACTCAGCATACAGGCTGATAGCCAGATCACTGTGTTCGAGTCCCTCATTCCGACTGAAGAGTCGGTTCAGGTAGAGCATCTGTAGCCTCGGCTCTCGGGAAAGTTGTCTCATAACGTCGCTTGAAGGCATGGAGTCTTCGTTATCCAAGAGTAGTCGAAGAGCCTTTTGCTGGTCAATGTTCATCAAATCCACAGTTTTGTCTTTGACCTAGAAAATTAGTTGAATGTTGACCAAATCGATAATTCAGGCTACCTGGTCAAACAGCCGGTACTTTTCTATTAACGGAAATACGGCCTTGTCACTGAGACCCATATAGATTTTAAGCGCCTTGTCGTATTTCCGTTCATAGGTGTACAGGTGAGCAAGGGACACCAGTAGAGCCGCTCGGTCTTCATCTGTCAGAGGCTTACAATCTGGAACTCCTTTGACGCTGTGGTAACGCTTGTAGGTCAGGTCGATGATGGCACCTAAAATTTTTTTGTTAAAGGACAAATAGTTTTTAATTTAAAACTGGCAATCTCACCAGAAAACAAAAGTTTACGATTACAAATACGTTATCACAACAGCACAACGCAAAAAATTTTTTTAGTAATTGTTCACTGCCTATCAACAAAAAAATCCAATTTATATAATGCTAAAATTTGTTATTTTTAGGCTATTTTAAGCTAAATGGTGATATTCTACGCTAAATTCAAAAGCACCCAAAAAAAGAAAAGTCTGCGATACCTAAAAGTCTTATTTTTAGACGTTTAGACTCATAATTCAGTACACGTTCATACTTACCAACGCAATAATGTTCTAAGGTAAAAGCCAAAATTGATTCAAAAATTTAAAACTTTAAAATTTTACTTGCCACATCTATCAACTAAAATTTTAAAGCATTCTATGATATTGATATTCACCATGGAACAAAATTACATTAATTATTTTTAAAACCGAAAAACTGAAAGAATTTGCTAATTTTGTATATATTCAGACCTACCAACGCGATAAATATCCGCGTTCCAAGCTGTCACAAAATGCTTGAACAACTTGACACTTGTGAACAACGAGGCTGTTAGCACCCATTCGTATACTTCTGGCTCAAGCTGAGGATTCTCAGTTGGAAGATATCTGGCCAATAAAAGGGTTTTCTTTTGCTGTTCAAACTCATTGGCGTAGTATTCCCATTCTTCTTTGTATATGGAGCAGACCTTAAAATTCCTTAATATACATCACCGCCTAAGGCTGAGTCTACCTCTGGAATTAACTGCACGGCCTTCTCAAACTGTCCGAGGCTAATAAGGTGGTCAATGAACTTCTTTCCAATTTCCAGCACACTGAACTCCTCCAATTGATTAGGGTGCTCTCTAGCGTGGTACAGAGCGTCTTCATATCTCTCGTTTTCCAGGCACCACTTCACATGGTCGTCGACAGAGCATGGCTGTGCTCTTATGAGTTCTTTGGAAGCAAGAAGGAAAAATGTCGAATCTGTGGGAACCGCACCAAGCTGGAACTTTGCAAGAGTGAGGCGGGATGAGCCGTGCATCTCGATAATGTCTTCAGTGACACCTTCGTACTCATCGATTGATATTGGCTCTAAAACTTGAAGAACGACTTCACTTAAGGTACCTTCGGTCGACAGACGAGAGGAACAGAAGGACTGAAATGAAAACACGTCAGATTATTCAGGACATTTCAGTGCTAAATTAAGGTTAGTATATTAATCATAACGTAAAATGTATCAAATTTGTGAATTTCGGGTTTAAAAACAACGTAAAGCGACGTTAAAAACAATTCAAAAACGATAAAAATTTTAAGCTTTCAAGAGGGGTCGAACTCATGAGGTCAAAACTGTCAGCTGCGCTAAAAAATAGCCAATTTTTTAAATTGTTAATATATCGCGGCGGGTTGACTTTTCGCTTCGCTTAAACGGAATTTATTGAAGTTTGAGATATTAAGTCAAATAAACCAATTTTTTAGTTTTTTTTTTGTTTAAAGGAATAAAAAACAACTCAAAACGATGGTAAAAGCAATAAAAACAAAATATTGGCTTGCCAGAGGAATCGAACCCGCGAGGTCAAAACTATTCGTATACCAACTGCCAAACAAACAATGCTGATGCCATCGTCTTAGTTCAGTTGTTGATATAACGACACAATGCTTCAATTATTTACTAAAACCTCTTGGGCTTTTTCAAAAGCTTATTTTTGGATAAACTACAGAAAAATGACAGAAACGCCTAGCGGTGACTGAATAGCGCGACTTTAATAAGTTAATGACTTTTTGACTTACCGCTGTGTCATCTCCAGGATACGAATGCTCATCCTCCGTCTTAATTCCAAACAGCACGATGTCCTTCCACAAGTAATTCTCGTCCACTGTAAACGAGATTCCTGCAATATGGACTGGCATCGACTTCCACAGATGAATAAGCGTTCCCTTTTTCTCGTATAACTGAGCAGTTTTTGAAAATGTAGATGGGACCTACAACAATCCTCTTGTCAAAAACCTTTAGATTCATGTTGTCATACCCTAGCAGGAGTAGTTGTTGCCACAATGGAACATACACAAACGGTATTTGCCCAAGCGACTGCAAATGTGTCGTTGTCAAGCCAGGAATGAGTTGGCCGGAACTTGGACGATGGCATCATCTTAACATCGTGGATAGGCTTCACTAACGTTATGACTTTTCCTAAGGTGGTATCAAAAACTCGAGTTCCAGTGTCATTAGTGAAGGCTACGTAGTCGCCGTTCCAGGACACGTGGGTAATGAGGCCATCTCGCTCGAAACCGGTGTACAGTTTCTGAAAACGAAACTGTTAAAATTCAACTATAAAATGTAATTTTTAGGTTTAAAATCTGTTTAATTAATGCACAAGCATCAAACACATGATTTGTCGATATATATACCTAGTCAATTTAATTGTCACATAGAAAAAATTATGTTTCTAGAAAAAAAGTCCAAAACTACTTTAAAATTGAAAAAAATTCATTTAAGAAATTTCAAACTGCTTAAACAATTTGAACAAGCGGAAATTTACGAAAATGGCTGATATAAAATCCGTTATTTTTGCAGTTAGAGATACGACGAGGAATTCTGATAAACATTTTAAGTAACCTAAATTTTAAAAAATTTAAAATTTTTTTACATAATTAAAAAGTAGAAACGTTTGCCAACAATAAAGACACGCTTTTGAAATTTTTAGATTTTTTTTAAGTAAGAGCAACTAGTAGTGCAAAAACAAAAATCTGAATTTATATTGGAAGAATTTTTGGCAGTAATTTTAGTTTCTAAAAAATGCTGACATAAAAAAATACGGAGAATTTTAGTAGAAAAGGAGAAATTTGAATCACATACCGTTTCCTTCCCCTTTATCAATCCTTTCTCATGAAGCGTAATATTGGTGTCACCAGTAATATAGCGATGACCCGAGTTCGGTCGAGAATAGTCTTCAGAGATGGCGATGCATTTTGCTGAGCAGGTGAGGAAGCTGTTCTGGTTGTATTCGGATGACCCAAAGCCAAGAATCGAGATTTGGGAGTCGTTTGCACAGCTAATCACGTAGTTGCCGGGTTTATCAATTGCAATGCCACCGACGGCGCAGCGATGGGAATGTGAAGACTGAAAATAGGACACGTGAACAAACTTAAAAATGCAATAAAAAATTGGAAAATTTTCTTAAAACGTCAATTTTTTCCAAAAAAGTAGTCGAAAATTTACGTTTCTGTTGCAAATGAACAATCAAATAACTTGTTTGGCATAAAGAATTGGCTATTAAGCCGGAAGCCGATTGATTTTGACACTAATTTTCAGATCAATTCCAAATACAACTGTCGTTTTGTTCATGTATCGACCGTAAAAATCGATCATATAGCAGTTTTCAAGTTTTCCAAGTTGAGCAAAGACTCACTGAATGAATATGACCATCATGATCGAGTACATAAATAAATCCACGCTGTGTGCCAATAGCGAGAAACTTGTCGTGTACAGAAATACAAGACGCCGAATCCTGGCGGAATTTTACCGCCAAATCGTTGAGAATCCTCTCAAAGTTGAATTTTGGCTCTAGCAGCTCATCAAGATCGTCGTGGTTGTCTCCGCTATTATCGTACAGTGCGTCAGTTCCATTTTCGTTCTCCTTCATGATCTACTACAATGCGCTGACTAGTAGCATGAACCTGAAACGCGGAATTTGACTTAAAATTAGTCGTTGCTAAAAATAAGCCTTATAGAAGACTTTTGATTGATCTAACACGACAGAATCACGCAAAAAGACGCTGAGTTTAGTGCTCAGCAAAAACAGCGACCACCCACGACGAAATAAACCGTTTCGCGATAACACAGCGAAGCCTTGCGTGCATCGTTCACGGTAAACAGGGACGGTATAGACAACGATGCGAAGTGCACTGACGAGTGCGAGGAAGCGATGCTAGCGAAACTAACTAAGATTTGAATTTCAAGTTTGGTGCGAATAACGTGGTTTCAAACAAAAATTGAGTTGGAATAATTTAAATTTAATTTAATTGACTTATGCACAAAACATCAGTAACAATCGCAAAAGTTTCACGTGAAAAATCACATAAAGTGAGCGGAAAAGGTACAAAGAAGAGTCCCAACATAGCAATCAATTCAAAATCAACAACTGCAACTGTGGCAATTTTCTCAGGTTCCCGATCTGACATAGACAACATCACTTGGTCACAAATAAAGATGCGAAAGAAGAGCAAACGAGAGAAACATGGCGATCCATCCAGAAAGCCATATGTAAATTAATTGTATTGAACATAAAACGAGAATTCTATTGATCGAAATTAACTTTTTAGCGTGAGCGTGAAGAAGACAACTTCAAAAATTTTCAGTAAATAAAGCGTGTGATAAACGTGGGAAACATGGCGATCCATCCAGAAAGCCATATGTAAATTAATTGTATTGACCATAAAACGAGAATTCTATTTATCGAAATTAACTTTTTAGTGTGAAGAAGACAACTTTTTCAGTAAATAAAGCGTGTGATAAACGTGGGAAACATGGCGATCCATCCAGAAAGCCATATGTAAATTAATTGTATTGACCATAAAACGAGAATTCTATTTATCGAAATTAACTTTTTAGTGTGAAGAAGACAACTTCAAAAATTTTCAGTCAATAAAACCTATTTCAATTAAGTTGCTTACATTTGTGAAATTCAGGATAAAATTTAAAGCACAAAGCACGTTATTGTGTTTCAAAAATTGAACCAATAAAAATAAAATTGATTAAAAAAAATTAAATTGTGGGAATATCATCAAAGCCGGGTGTTGGATTTAAATTGAATAAGTGGAGGTCACCTGCATCCATAACAGTCTCAGGGTAACTTTAATCTGCACAGCCGCCATAGCTCAGTCGGTTAGAGCGTGAGTAGTCTAATAAGCCGATCTTTTTGTTTGCTCGCAAACTTTAATTCTCAGTTGTGTTTTAGTTCACTTTATTAAATGGCAGTTAAACAACAGAGTAGATTTTGTGGCAAAAGACATAGAAAAAAGCTTAGAATTGGTTTCGATATTGTTCCAGGTTGTCGAACTTTGCCGTCCATTGCTTGATCTGCATTTATAATCGTTTATTAAAAAAGTGAGAAAGACCTACCAAGAACAGTTGTAACCATTGGGAAGATCACATCAATTTTGGCTCTTTCAGTACTGGTCATTTTTTTCACCGCAGTTGCAAAGTCACCAAAAATCACTGCATTTTCCTTACCAGCGCCCATAACATTTTCGAGAATATTGTTAAAAAGCTAAATAAGAACTACATATTTAACTTAAAGGGCTTCGTACTACCTTTTTTACGGGTTTCTTGGCTGCCTCGGGAAGGCCTTCAACTCGCTTTTGAACGGCTTTAAAAGCAGCAATTCCGTTTTTGTGAAGGTCAGGGAAGTTGTAACTGAGGAGATTCCAGTACGCACTGAATGGAAGAGCGAAGCTCCCACAGCTAACATTGAGCATGCCGGAAAGCTCATTCAGATAAAACAAGCCTTTCATGTCGTGGTCGGAAAGCTGAAAAGTAGTATTAGGGTGTGGGGTTCACGCATTGTAAATTACGGTGCTGGCGAACTTGAGCATTTCCTTGGGTGCAAACGGAATGTCAGTAGTAGCGTTCTCATCAGACAATCCCGAGAAAACTGCTCTAAGGAAATCGGCGGTTCCGGCCAACTCGTCAAACTTGTCTTCCGTTTCACATGTGAGGCTCAAGACCAACCCAATATTAAGGGCGACAAGGAAGAGACGAAGGTACATCTGGAAAAGACACATTACACATAATAGTAGTTTTGATATCAGAGGGCGCAGCTTCGGATCGAGCAACTGAAACGCAGCTTGATCACACTAAAGCAGCACAAGCAATTTAAATCAAAGTGGAACAGGAAGAGAAATTCGGTTATCGACGAAGCGTCGAGCGTTGTGTAATACAACAAAAAATGACGAGTCGGCAACTGTCCGTTTCCAACCAATTTCACTTTGTGCGAGGGCTGAAAGACAAAATGTTATAGATAAAAAAAATTATGTGAGCGGTTTTAATCGAATTGATTGTATTAACCATTAGATTAGGTCTGAGCTGTTAATAAATAAATGAAAGCCAATGTTAAAAGCAAATATTAATTTCGAAAGCTTTTTCATGTTTAAAAAAACAAATTAAAAGTTACAACAAATTGAAGTGTTTTATAATTTGACCTGAATTTTGTAAAGTGAATTTTATTTGTTAACCGGGAAGCCAAAAATATTAAAAAATTATTTCAAGCAATTATTAATTATGCAAACCACTCACATTATTGAGAAAAAAATTTTAGTGCGAATATTGAGTGTTTTATAATTTTTACACTTTTCTCTTGTGTGGTTGCTGAGCGGTCGGTGTTTCGCGGTACTCTCCGCGATGGCTAAAAATGTTCTATTGTAATGTCGGCGGCAGCTTCTTCGACTTTTCGGCCGTTCCAAGCCCTTATTTCTCGTCTTTTTCAATTGCCAACATTAATTTTCGACCTTTTCCTTATCACTCGTCATAGATCACCATCAGCGTCATCGGAATCCTAGAATTTTTAACGTCTGATTGATGTAAGAGGCTGCTCCAAATGCATCAAATTTATTAAATTTTTTTAAGATGAAAAAACACCAAAGCAGTTATAATTTTTATAGACCCAAACGTAGTTGCTATACTCCTATTCCCAACCCTTGAGCAGTTTGTGCTGTGATTCCGCATCTGTAATAAAACCGCAAAATTAAAATCAAAAATATTCGAGTTCCGCTATTCTGATGATTTGACTTCCGAGAACAAATGTTTTGTTTTTAGAGGCAGTTTTTGTTTACTAACAGTTGCCAGCTCGGCGTTTCTCTCGGCACATTACACTTTTCTCAGCGCTGTGTTCAGCTTTTATCCGATTGCTTGCCACATTTCAAAAGTGTTTGAGCCGTTTTGACTTATCCTTTCTATCCTCATTTACAGAAGTTGTGAGTTTTCCAGATGAACGTACGTCTCTGCGTCTTCGCTCTTTGCTTCGGCTTGGCCGCTAGCTCGGAATGTAAATCAGAAGACCGAATCCAAAAGCTTACTGAAGATGCTCTTCGCTTCAAGGAACTATTTTTTTCTTTGAATGGCGACAATGCCACTTTTGACTTGCCTATCAAAGGAATTTGTGGATTTTATCAAAAACGTAGGTTCTATTCCGGGACAACTAAACTTTCGATTTGAATTAATGGTACCTAAAATTGGTAGTGCTCATTTTAGCAATCTTGGAAACAAGCAAATAACAATTTGCTGTAAAATCAGTTTTATTCATTACCTAACAGTGATTGAGTCATTTTAGTATTCAAGGCCCGCCATAGCTACAATTTTCAGCTCGATCGATGGGAGGCACATTGTGTCATTCCCTTGTCAGTTGGTTAGAGCGTGGGTCTAATATGCGCAAGAGCGCAGGTTCGACTCTTGCGGGCGGCCAATATTTTTTTTAGCTTATGTTTTGCTGATACCGACATTTTTAACTTTTGTTTGACTGAATGCTTGATTTTCAGCTTCTCAAACATGACATCAAGGGCTTGTTCTATCTAGTGGAAGCTGAAGAAGCTCTGCAAAAGATCAGCTGTGGAAACTTCAGTCTTCCATTCACTGCTTATTGGAATCTCCTCAGCTACAAGTTCCCCTTCCTGCACAAGAAGGGAATTTCTGCATGGAATGATGTTGGAAAGCGAATCGATGGCATGTCAGAGAAGCCCAGGAAGGTCATTAAAGAGGTATCGTTTAGTTTTTTGTGTCACAGCTTGTGTTTTGATTGTTCAGATTATCAACAATCTGATTGCTGTCTTGGAGAACCGTCTCGATAAAAACGACAAAACTATTGAAGATGCCGCGGAAGCAATCACTAAGTTGCGCGTTGAGGATAAAGCCGAAATTGATGCTATCTTTCCTCGCCTTACTTTCTATGCCGGTAAAGTTACTAAAGCTATTCTAAATAACAGTGTCATTGTAGATGAGGATGCGCAGCGGGGACATTGGAAAGCCAAGCTTGTCGTCTTGGAAGAACAATACCGTAACTACGTTTAGGCCATGTGCTCTATTTGACTTTGTAACAAATTCAATGCTTCTGTGGTAGTTGTTCCGATGTGAAGTAATCTTTGAATAAATTTTATGCACTGGAATTGATAATGCAAGGTCTAATTACTTAAAATATTAATAATTGACAAGGAACTTTAAAGAGAGCCTAAAGCGATGGCTATAAATTTTTGAATTTTCCATATTACGATTATTTGTGAGCTTGCTTTTAATACTAACAGTATCAGTATTTTGTTCTGTTCATTTTTTAACACATACAAGTGACACCAAAATCGCTTTAATTTAAAAAACTGTTAGCGTTTTAACTTGCAACAGTATTTAAGTGCTGGCCACGACCGGTGCGTAGCGAGGCTGCGTCGAACGCCGCTAAAAACGCGCGTTCTGCTACGTTGTGCGTCCTTCGTCGGAGGTGATCACGACGCTGCCGCACGACGCACTTGTCATAGCCAGCATTTTAGTGGTCACCCTATAGCAACAGACTTCTGGAGTAGAAGGAAATTAGAGCAAAACTTTTGATTACTTTTTTCTTTTGTTTTCAAATTTTCTTGATTTTTTAATAATATTGCGTAAATTTTAATAAGTGCTTCAATCAGTTTTCTGTTGTTCTATGGAAGTTTTTACGCAAAATATATAAAAATAGACGATTATTGAGAAAAAAGACGATTTCCTGCCGAAATCGATTTACTCGAGCAGTGAGCCAATGGTTCAGAATTAAGAGTATTTGTAAAACAATATATGAGGCTCTAACTTGCGTTTATAAGTCACACATTTGAGAACCTACTTAGTGAATTTTTCTATGCCATTTTTTTCTTCATCTCTTCGGTTCTTCTCAGCAAGAACTGATAGCGAGCAAGGACGATTGCGTCCTGGGGGTTCTCGAGGTAGTTTTGATCTGAGCCGGCTAAGGCTGGACGCGTTGGCTTCCCGGTGATTACTTTATAAACTACATCCAGCTCAGGAATGAAGCTAAAAAGGACGTTTCAAAATTGTTAAACACGATTTTATGGATTGAAACGCCATAAAACGTCTGTTTTCAATAAAACACTTTAATGAAATTTTAAATTAGTCTATCAGCAATTGATTTGTTGTTGTGGACCTATCGGATTGGTAAAATTTGAGCCACTCAAGGCCATTACTCAATAAATCTAATTGAGCTAAAGTTCGGGAGTCATTAAATTTAAATTTAGGTTTAAACGTGTTTAAAAAATCAAATAATCACCTGCGCTTGGACTACCGCTATGATAATATAGAACATTGGCTACTCCCGAGCGGTTATTAAATATTTCTTTAGCGTTGGTAGCGTTAACCGTGTCCTCAGCTCCCGTTGTAGTTGACACATTCTCGGACAGCGCCACCTGCGGTTGGAGTCTAATTTTGCAAAGCTCGTTAAGCGGGTTGAACCCGTCGTTCGACATGGTAGATCAGTTCTTGTTTGCAAGACAAGTTCTAGAGCAATTAATAAAAATAACACGTGTTTATGTTTTCAATAATGCTCCATAGACGCCCGTTTCACACTTTTACAATAACTAATGGTCTTTATCGCCTATGTTGCTTCAAAATTTAAGAAAATTTTTTAGGTTTTGTAAACCAAGTTTAACAACTTTTGATTGATTTTGTGGCTGCTTTTAAATTTTTTGCGTAAAACTTTTTTCTACAAAAACTTTTTTTTCCGAAACGCTGTGTTTTTTTTGTGTTTTTCTTTGAAGCAAGCGACAGACACCTGCTGCAACTGACAAAACCGGACCAAATCCTCTTGAAATAACTTTTCTTGAAACTTTTCTTTTCAATTGGCGCGATTCCGAGTATTTCAGACTTCGTTTGTGTGGAGCACCAGTGATGTGCGTTCAAAGACTTTGTAGTGTTCGCGCACAGGCTTCCCTTAGCTATAAAACGAGTGACTAACCCGTCTATCTGAACAGTATGGTTTGGGTGCTAGAATTGTGCTGGAATCGGTTTCAACAAAGTTGTAGCCTCATTGACTATAATGTTGATTTTTAGTTTTTCTGAAGATGCATTATGCATTTCTCGTGCATATTTAAAGGGACAACGACAATATTTTAAATTTGATTGCTCAATTTGATTTTTTTAATGACGTATTTTTAGACAATTTTGAAGAAACTTATATTTGTTAAATTTGTAAATGTCACATTTTAGTTTTTTGACGACAGCTTGATGGCGCGATTTTCAAAGGATAATAAAAGGTTCATTTTTTAAATGTCAAATTTTAGTTTTTTTGTAGGCAGCTTGTTGACGCAATTTTCAAATTTTTGTTTGTTCAAATTTTAATGCAGGAGCACGCACTTCTTTCGCAGTTTTGAAAAGACACGTATATTTTTGATTTTGAAAAAGCTGAATTTTGGTTTTTTGAAGATACCTTTTTTGTCCGATTTTGAAGTAGACAATAGTTGCTTGAACTATATGAATGCCGAATTTTGCTTTTCCGACGCACTCTAACGCAATTTTGAAAAAAACACTAATAGTTTCCATTCTGTAAGTGCTAAATTATATTTAAGACGCATTTTCTGTCAAGTTTTAAAGATAAAATTATGTTAGTTGCAGCTGAAATGAGGTTTTTAAAAACGCATCTCTCGCGCAATTTTGATGAGAAGATGCATTTCTCGTGCATATTTAAAGGGACAACGACAATATTTTTTAAATTTGATTGCTCAATTTGATTTTTTTAATGACGTATTTTTCAGACAATTTTGAAGAAACTTATATTTGTTAAATTTGTAAATGTCACATTTTAGTTTTTTGACGACAGCTTGATGGCGCCATTTTTGGAGGGACTTCTCATTTTTCAAATGTTTTTGTCCACGACTTGTTTCATTTTAAATCTTATGATTTTCGGTTTGTTTCATTTATACAATTTGACTTTGTACTTTGTTATGCTCGCCACTTAGGGTCCTAAATTACTTAGATAAGTACCGCCATTTGGCCAGACGTGTTTCTCTGTGTCGTTAACCGACGGACGTCCTCAAATCATTCTGAATTTTGCAAGAGATTTAACACGCCGGCGGCTGTCTTCGTCATTCATGAGTCAAGCAACGCAACTCCGTCTGACCCAAACCGACTTGTTTTGCCTTCTGTCTACGGTCTTTTACAGGAACCGGCGTGACCAGACCCATTCCAACGTTTCAAATGCGGTTCAAACAATCAGTTTCGACGAATGAATTTGCCTTCAATGGCTCTAAGTGCTTAGGTACCTCCACGAACAAGAAAGAAGACGCTTTTTGGGTTTACTGTTTTGGCCACATAAGCTGTGGCGACGGTTGCGGCTGCGGTGTGAAGCGCCATTTGTTAAGCGAAAAAACTTGTGCTCGAGTACGCGTTTATTGATGCCGCGTGCGTCGCGGTGTGGAATTTTTCTCCAGAATTCTCAATTTTCAATTTTATTTTTGGAATTGCTCAGGGAAACAGGGAAATTACAGCTTTAGAAACGTTTCAGAGTGCGATTTTCGCACAAAATCACAATTTTTCATTTGAACTTACCCTTTCAACTTGAAATTTTGGCGTTTGGAGTGTCTTAAAGCCCTTTATTTGTACGACCAAAAACTTTGTACGACCAAGAACTTTGAATCCTGTTCACACATCTGACGTTCCAACAAAATTGTAGCCTCATTGATTATAATGTTTATTTTTAGATTTTTCGAAGATGCATTTCTCGTGCATATTTAAAGAGACAATATTTTTTAAGATTGATTGCTCAATTTGATTTTCTTTGATTTTCTTGAAGAAGCACCTTTAAGGCCATTTTGAAGAAAATTGTATTTGTTAAATTTGTAAATGTCACATTTTAGTTTTTTGACGACAGCTTGATGGCGCGATTTTCAAAGGATAATAAAAGGTTTCACTTTTTAAGTGTCAAATTTTAATTTTTTTGTTGTTGACGCCATTTTCAATTTTCATTTGTTTAAATTTTAATGCAGGAGCACTCTTGCAGTTCTCCTCTCGCAGTTTTGAAAAGACACATATATTTTTAATTTTAAAAAAGCTGAAATTTGGTTTTTTGAAGATACCCTTTTTGTCCGATTTTGAAGTACACAATAGTTGCTTGAACTATATGAATGCTGAATTTTCGTTTTCCCGACGCACTGCTCGTGCAATTAAAAAAAAAGTTTTTATTTTGTAAGTGCTAAATTTATATTTAAGACGCATTTTCTGCCCAATTTTATAGATACTACATAGTTGCAGCTGAAATGTTGAATTTTAGGTTTTTAAAAACGCATCTCTCGCGCAATTTTGATGAGATTATAATTGTGTTAATTTTTGAATGTTGAATTTGAGCCAATTATATTTGTTGAAATTATATGCTAGCATTTAATTTTTTTTAATCCGTGTTTGTGCAATTTTATAATGACAATAGTTTAAGGGGTACAAATTAGATAAACTTTTTGTGAGCAGTATTTCAACATTTATTTAGTCGATAAAATCAGCGTTAAATTAGTGAATCAAATGCAGTGTAGGAATTCCTTTTCAAATTTTTTTTAGAATTTTTGAGAATTTTTAAAAAGTGACGCTTAATAATTAGTTTATTTTTGTTAACAAAATTTGGCCACAAAAGACCTTATCGCTGTGTCAAAGCATTTAATTTTGGTGTATTCAATTTATGCACAGCGTATTATTTTCGCTTTAATGTCCACGTGACTTTTTTAATATTTAATTTTTGCTAATTGTTAAGCGAAAAACGTGTGTACGCGTTCTTTAGTGTCTCCAGAATGCTCATTTTTCAGTTTGACTTTGGAATTGCTTCAGGGAAATGTTAGGGAAATAGGCAAATCAGCTTTAGAAATGTTTCACAGTCCGATTTTCGCACAAAATTGCAATTTTTCATGTGAATTAGATGATTTTACCCTTCACTAACTTCAAATTTGGGTCGTTTTTGGCGCTTGGAGTGTCTTAAAGCCAATATTTGTACGACCGAAAACGTTAAATTCTTTTCTAACATCTAACGTTCCAACGAAGTTGTAGCCTCATTGACTATAATGTATTTTTTTTGTTTTTTTGAAGATGCATTTCTCGTGCAAGAGACAACGACAATATTTTTTAAGTTTGTTTGCTCAATTTGATTTCTTGAAGAAGCACCTTTAAGGCCATTTTGAAGAAATTGTATTTGTTTAATTTGTAAATGTCAAATTTTGTTTTTTGAAGACAGCTTAATGGCGCGTTCTTCAATTTTTATTTGTTGAAATGGTTTTGATTCAGGAGAACCTCTCCCGCAATTTTGTAAAAACACATATATTTCTAACTTTGAAAAAGCTGAATTTTGGTTTTTTTGAAGATGCACTTTTTGTCCGATTTTGAAGTAGACAATAGTTGCTTGAACTATATGAATGCTGAACTTGCTAAAGCTTAAAAAAAAAGTAGTTTCCATTCTTCATGCTAAATTTAGTTTATTAAAGACGCATTTTCTGTCCTATTTTGAAGATACAATCATGTTAGTAACAGTTGAAATGCTGAATTTTAGGTTTTTAAAGACAAACATAATGCACCCATAAATGTGGTAGATGCAGGGCACCGTTGAAGTCCCTTTTCGAAACAATCTCGGATTCCATAAAATTTGCGTGGGGCTCCTTTGTGGCTCACATTAGCAGCAAGATGCCCTTGTCGCGGTTGTTAGTGGATAGAGCGTGAAGCATCTTGGACCTGAAAATTTTCATAATTTGGATTGACCGAAATTCAAAAATGTACCTGAAGAAGAATCTGAGCACGACTCAAGGGTGCTACTGCGGTCAAAGCTACAACGGAGGTTGAAGCTCCAGAGACGAAACAAGAAAACGACGTTTTGTTGTGAATAGTCTGGCGGTCTGACTATAAAGATGTTCCTAAGTGAAAGAGGCTTGTTGGAAATGTGAAAAGTGGGTCCACTCAGGCTTTTTTTTGCCACTTGTAGTCTTGAAAAGTGCACAAGGAGCCACGAGTTGAGTAGAAATGGCCTTCTTTTAGGTAAGAATCGGTTGGCTTAGAATGATTAGGATGACTTGGATTGACTATAAAGATGTTCCTAAGTGAAAAAGGCTTGTTGGAAATGTGAAAAGTGGGTCCACTCAGGCTTCATTGTAGTCTTGAAAAGTGCACAAGGAGCCACGAGTTGAGTAGAAATGGCCTTCTTTTAGGTAAGAATCGGTTGCTTAGAATGATTAGGATGACTTGGATTGACTATAAAGATGTTCCTAAGTGAAAAAGGCTTGTTGGAAATGTGAAAAGTGGGTCCACTCAGGCTTCATTTGCCACTTGTAGTCATGAAAAGTGCACAGCGAGCCACGAGTTGAACAGAAATGGCCTTCTTTTAGGCCGGAATCGGTTGGCTTAGAATGATTAGGATGATTTGGATTGACTATAAAGATGTTCCTTAGTGAAAGAGGCTTGTTGGAAATGTGAAAAGTGGTCCACTCAGGCTTCATTTGCCACTTGTAGTCTTGAAAAGTGCACAGAAGCCACGAGTTGAACAGAAATGGCCTTCTTTTAGGCCGGAATCGGTTGGCTTAGAATGATTAGGATGATTTGGATTGACTATAAAGATGTTCCTAAGTGAAAAAGGCTTGTTGGAAATGTGAAAAGTGGGTCCACTCAGGCTTCATTTGCCACTTGTAGTCATGAAAAGTGCACAGCGAGCCACGAGTGAACAGAAATGGCCTTCTTTTAGGTAAGAATGGTTGGCTTAGAATGATTAGAATGACTTGGATTGACTATAAAGATGTTCCTAAGTGAAATAGGCTTGTTGGAAATGTGAAAAGTGGGTCCACTCAGGCTTCATTTGCCACTTGTAGTCCTGAAAAGTGCACAAGGAGCCACGAGTTGAATAGAAATGGCCAAATGGCCTTCTTTTAGGCCGGAATCGGTTGGCTTAGAATGATTAGAATGACTTGGATTGACTATAAAGATGTTCCTAAGTGAAATAAGCTTGTTGGAAATGTGAAAAGTGGGTCCACTCAGGCTTCATTTGCCACTTGTAGTCTTGAAAAGTGCACAAGGATTGAGTAGAAATGGCCTTCTTTTAGGTAAGAATGGGCTGCTTCACAACGCTTAGAATAACTTGGATTGACTATAAAGATGTTCCTAAGTGAAATAGGCTTGTTGGAAATGTGAAAAGTGGGTCCACTCAGGCTTCATTTGCCACTTGTAGTCCTGAAAAGTGCACAAGGAGCCACGAGTTGAGTAGAAATGGCCTTCTTTTAGGCCGGAATCGGTTGGCTTAGAATGATTAGGATGACTTGGATTGACTATAAAGATGTTCCTAAGTGAAATAGGCTTGTTGGAAATGTGAAAAGTGGGTCCACTCAGGCTTCATTTGCCACTTGTAGTCTTGAAAAGTGCACAAGGAGCCACGAGTTGAGTAGAAATGGCCTTCTTTTAGGTAAGAATGGGCTGCTTCACAACGCTTAGAATAACTTGGATTGACTATAAAGATGTTCCTAAGTGAAATAGGCTTGTTGGAAATGTGAAAAGTGGGTCCACTCAGGCTTCATTTGCCACTTGTAGTCTTGAAAAGTGCACAAGGAGCCACGAGTTGAGTAGAAATGGCCTTCTTTAGGTAAGAATGGGCTGCTTCACAACGCTTAGAATAACTTGGATTGACTATAAAGATGTTCCTAAGTGAAATAGGCTTGTTGGAAATGTGAAAAGTGGGTCCACTCAGGCTTCATTTGCCACTTGTAGTCCTGAAAAGTGCACAAGGAGCCACGAGTTGAGTAGAAATGGCCTTCTTTTAGGTAAGAATGGCTGCTCTTCACAACGCTTAGAATAACTTGGATTGACTATAAAGATGTTCCTAAGTGAAAGAAGCTTGTTGGAAATGTGAAAAGTGGGTCCACTCAGGCTTCATTTGCCACTTGTAGTCCTGAAAAGTGCACAAGGAGCCACGAGTTGAGTAGAAATGGCCTTCTTTTAGGTAAGAATGGGCTGCTTCACAACGCTTAGAATAACTTGGATTGACTATAAAGATGTTCCTAAGTGAAATAGGCTTGTTGGAAATGTGAAAAGTGGGTCCACTCAGGCTTCATTTGCCACTTGTAGTCCTGAAAAGTGCACAAGGAGCCACGAGTTGAATAGAAATGGCCTCTTTTAGGCCGAATCGGTTGGCTTAGAATGATTAGGATGACTTGGATTGACTATAAAGATGTTCCTAAGTGAAATAGGCTTGTTGGAAATGTGAAAAGTGGGTCCACTCAGGCTTCATTTGCCACTTGTAGTCTTGAAAAGTGCACAATGCACAAGGAGCCACGAGTTGAGTAGAAATGGCCTTCTTTTAGGTAAGAATGGGCTGCTTCACAACGCTTAGAATAATTTGGATTGACTATAAAGATGTTCCTAAGTGAAATAGGCTTGTTGGAAATGTGAAAAGTGGGTCCACTCAGGCTTACTTGTAGTCTTGAAAAGTGCACAAGGAGCCACGAGTTGAGTAGAAATGGCCTTCTTTTAGGTAAGAATGGGCTGCTTCACAACGCTTAGAATAACTTGGATTGACTATAAAGATGTTCCTAAGTGAAAGAAGCTTGTTGGAAATGTGAAAAGTGGGGTCCACTCAGGCTTCATTTGCCACTTGTAGTCCTGAAAAGTGCACAAGGAGCCACAGTTGAGTAGAAATGGCCTTCTTTTAGGTAAGAATGGGCTGCTTCACAACGCTTAGAATAACTTGGATTGACTATAAAGATGTTCCTAAGTGAAAGAAGCTTGTTGGAAATGTGAAAAGTGGGTCCACTCAGGCTTCATTTGCCACTTGTAGTCTTGAAAAGTGCACAAGGAGCCACGAGTTGAGTAGAAATGGCCTTCTTTTAGGTAAGAATGGGCTGCTTCACAACGCTTAGAATAACTTGGATTGACTATAAAGATGTTCCTAAGTGAAATAGGCTTGTTGGAAATGTGAAAAGTGGGTCCACTCAGACTTCATTTGCCACTTGTAGTCCTGAAAAGTGCACAAGGAGCCACGAGTTGAATAGAAATGGCCTTCTTTTAGGCCGGAATCGGTTGGCTTAGAATGATTAGGATGACTTGGATTGACTATAAAGATGTTCCTAAGTGAAATAGGCTTGTTGGAAATGTGAAAAGTGGGTCCACTCAGGCTTCATTTGCCACTTGTAGTCTTGAAAAGTGCACAAGGAGCCACGAGTTGAGTAGAAATGGCCTTCTTTTAGGTAAGAATGGGCTGCTTCACAACGCTTAGAATAACTTGGATTGACTATAAAGATGTTCCTAAGTGAAATAGGCTTGTTGGAAATGTGAAAAGTGGTCCACTCAGGCTTCATTTGCCACTTGTAGTCCTGAAAAGTGCACAAGGAGCCACGATTGAATAGAAATGGCCTTCTTTTAGGCCGGAATCGGTTGGCTTAGAATGATTAGGATGACTTGGATTGACTATAAAGATGTTCCTAAGTGAAATAGGCTTGTTGGAAATGTGAAAAGTGGGTCCACTCAGGCTTCATTTGCCACTTGTAGTCTTGAAAAGTGCACAAGGAGCCACGAGTTGAGTAGAAATGGCCTTCTTTTAGGTAAGAATGGGCTGCTTCACAACGCTTAGAATAACTTGGATTGACTATAAAGATGTTCCTAAGTAAATAGGCTTGTTGGAAATGTGAAAAGTGGGTCCACTCAGGCTTCATTTGCCACTTGTAGTCTTGAAAAGTGCACAAGGAGCCACGAGTTGAGTAGAAATGGCCTTCTTTTAGGTAAGAATGGGCTGCTTCACAACGCTTAGAATAACTTGGATTGACTATAAAGATGTTCCTAAGTGAAATAGGCTTGTTGGAAATGTGAAAAGTGGGCTCCACTCGCTTCATTTGCCACTTGTAGTCCTGAAAAGTGCACAAGGAGCCACGAGTTGGTAGAAATGGCCTTCTTTAGGTAAGAATGGGCTGCTTCACAACGCTTAGAATAACTTGGATTGACTATAAAGATGTTCCTAAGTGAAAGAAGCTTGTTGGAAATGTGAAAAGTGGGTCCACTCAGGCTTCATTTGCCACTTGTAGTCCTAAAAGTGCACAAGACCCGAGTTGAGTAGAAATGGCCTTCTTTTAGGTAAGAATGGGCTGCTTCACACAACGTTAGTAGAATAACTTGGATTGACTATAAAGATGTTCCTAAGTGAAATAGGCTTGTTGGAAATGTGAAAAGTGGGTCCACTCAGGCTTCATTTGCCACTTGTAGTCCTGAAAAGTGCACAAGGAGCCACGAGTTGAGTAGAAATGGCCTTCTTTTAGGTAAGAATGGGCTGCTTCACAACGCTTAGAATAACTTGGATTGACTATAAAGATGTTCCTAAGTGAAGAAGCTTGTTGGAAATGTGAAAAGTGGGTCCACTCAGGCTTCATTTGCCACTTGTAGTCCTGAAAAGTGCACAAGGAGCCACGAGTTGAGTAGAAATGGCCTTCTTTTAGGTAAGAATGGGCTGCTTCACAACGCTTAGAATAACTTGGATTGACTATAAAGATGTTCCTAAGTGAAATAGGCTTGTTGGAAATGTGAAAAGTGGTCCACTCAGGCTTCATTTGCCACTTGTAGTCCTGAAAAGTGCACAAGGAGCACGAGTTGAGTAGAAATGGCCTTCTTTAGGTAAGAATGGCTGCTTCACAACGCTTAGAATAACTTGGATTGACTATAAAGATGTTCCTAAGTGAAAGAAGCTTGTTGGAAATGTGAAAAGTGGGTCCACTCAGGCTTCATTTGCCACTTGTAGTCCTGAAAAGTGCACAAGGAGCCACGAGTTGAGTAGAAATGGCCTTCTTTTAGGTAAGAATGGGCTGCTTCACAACGCTTAGAATAACTTGGATTGACTATAAAGATGTTCCTAAGTGAAATAGGCTTGTTGGAAATGTGAAAAGTGGGTCCACTCAGGCTTCATTTGCCACTTGTAGTCCTGAAAAGTGCACAAGGAGCACGAGTTGAGTAGAAATGGCCTTCTTTTAGGTAAGAATGGGCTGCTTCACAACGCTTAGAATAACTTGGATTGACTATAAAGATGTTCCTAAGTGAAAGAAGCTTGTTGGAAATGTGAAAAGTGGGTCCACTCAGGCTTCATTTGCCACTTGTAGTCCTGAAAAGTGCACAAGGAGCCACGAGTTGAGTAGAAATGGCCTTCTTTTAGGCCGGAATCGGTTGGCTTAGAATGATTAGGATGACTTGGATTGACTATAAAGATGTTCCTAAGTGAAAGAGGCTTGTTGGAAATGTGAAAAGTGGGTCCACTCAGGCTTCATTTGCCACTTGTAGTCTTGAAAAGTGCACAAAGAGCCCGCAGAGAGTAGAAATGGCCTTCTTTTAGGTAAGAATGGGCTGCTTCACAACGCTTAGAATAACTTGGATTGACTATAAAGATGTTCCTAAGTGAAAGAGGCTTGTTGGAAATGTGAAAAGTGGGTCCACTCAGACTTCATTTGCCACTTGTAGTCTTGAAAAGTGCACAATGAGCCACGAGTTGAATAGAAATGGCCAAATGGCCTTCTTTTAGGCCGGAATCGGTTGGCTTAGAATGATTAGGATGACTTGGATTGACTATAAAGATGTTGCTAAGTGAAATAGGCTTGTTGGAAATGTGAAAAGTTTGTCCACTCAGGCTTCATTTGCCACTTGTAGTCTTGAAAAGTGCACAATGAGCCACGAGTTGAATAGAAATGGCCTTCTTAATCGGTTGGCTTAGAATGATTAGGATGACTTGGATTGACTATAAAGATGTTCCTAAGTGAAAGAGGCTTGTTGGAAATGTGAAAAGTGGGTCCACTCAGGCTTCATTTGCCACTTGTAGTCTTGAAAAGTGCACAATGAGCCACGAGTTGAATAGAAATGGTCCTCTTTTAGGTAAGTAGGTAAGAATGGGTTGGCTTAGAATGATTAGGATGACTTGGATTGACTATAAAGATGTTCCTAAGTGAAATAGGCTGGTTGGAAATGTGAAAAGTGGGTCCACTCAGGCTTCATTTGCCACTTGTAGTCTTGAAAAGTGCACAATGAGCCACGAGTTGAATAGAAATGGCCTTCTTTTAGGCCTTAATCGGTTGGCTTAGAATGATTAGGATGACTTGGATTGACTATAAAGATGTTCCTAAGTGAAAGAGGCTTGTTGAAAAGTGGGTCCACTCAGGCTTCATTTGCCACTTGTAGTCCTGAAAAGTGCACAAGGAGCCACGAGTTGAGTAGAAATGGCCTTCTTTTAGGTAAGAATGGGCTGCTTCACAACGCTTAGAATAACTTGGATTGACTATAAAGATGTTCCTAAGTGAAATAGGCTTGTTGGAAATGTGAAAAGTGGGTCCACTCAGGCTTCATTTGCCACTTGTAGTCCTGAAAAGTGCACAAGGAGCCACGAGTTGAGTAGAAATGGCCTTCTTTTAGGTAAGAATGGGCTGCTTCACAACGCTTAGAATAACTTGGATTGACTATAAAGATGTTCCTAAGTGAAAGAAGCTTGTTGGCTTGTTGGAAATGTGAAAAGTGGGTCCACTCAGGCTTCATTTGCCACTTGTAGTCTTGAAAAGTGCACAAAGAGCCACGAGTTGAGTAGAAATGGCCTTCTTTTAGGTAAGAATGGGCTGCTTCACAACGCTTAGAATAACTTATAAAGATGTTCCTAAGTGAAAGAGGCTTGTTGGAAATGTGAAAAGTGGGTCCACTCAGACTTCATTTGCCACTTGTAGTCTTGAAAAGTGCACAATGAGCCACGAGTTGAATAGAAATGCCTTCTTTTAGGCCGGAATCGGTTGGCTTAGAATGATTTAGGATGACTTGGATTGACTATAAAGATGTTGCTAAGTGAAATAGGCTTGTTGGAAATGTGAAAAGTTTGTCCACTCAGGCTTCATTTGCCACTTGTAGTCTTGAAAAGTGCACAATGAGCCACGAGTTGAATAGAAATGGCCTTCTTTTAGGCCTTAATCGGTTGGCTTAGAATGATTAGGATGACTTGGATTGACTATAAAGATGTTCCTAAGTGAAAGAGGCTTGTTGGAAATGTGAAAAGTGGGTCCACTCAGGCTTCATTTGCCACTTGTAGTCTTTGAAAAGTGCACAATGAGCCACGAGTTGAATAGAAATGGTCCTCTTTTAGGTAAGAATGGGTTGGCTTAGAATGATTAGGATGACTTGGATTGACTATAAAGATGTTCCTAAGTGAAATAGGCTGGTTGGAAATGTGAAAAGTGGGTCCACTCAGGCTTCATTTGCCACTTGTAGTCTTGAAAAGTGCACAATGAGCCACGAGTTGAATAGAAATGGCCTTCTTTTAGGCCGGAATCGGTTGGCTTAGAATGATTAGGATGACTTGGATTGACTATAAAGATGTTCCTAAGTGAAATAGGCTTGTTGGAAATGTGAAAAGTGGGTCCACTCAGGCTTCATTTGCCACTTGTAGTCTTTGAAAAGTGCACAAAGAGCCACGAGTTGAGTAGAAATGGCCTTCTTTTAGGTATTTAGGTAAGAATGGGCTGCTTCACAACGCTTAGAATAACTTGGATTGACTATAAAGATGTTCCTAAGTGAAATAGGTTTGTTGGAAATGTGAAAAGTGGGTCCACTCAGGCTTCATTTGTGTAGTCCTGAAAAGTGCACAAGGAGCCACGAGTTGAATAGAAATGGCCTTCTTTTAGGCCGGAATCGGTTGGCTTAAAATGATCAACTTTTTGAAATTCCGAAGAGTGCTGTTTGGTGTGAATGCCTCACCATTCATTTTAACACAGACGATTCTTCATCATCTAAAAGCAGAAACCACGGAATAAAGCGTTGAGAAGTATTGAAAGACAAAATCCATATTCAACGACATACTGATGAATCTACGAGATTATTATTCGAACGATCGTGAACTGTTAGCATCTATCCCAGAAAACGATCAAGCAAAATCGGCACAGCAAAGGGTGCTGGGAATAGCCTGGAACACCAGGAGTGACAGCTTGACGATTGAAAGCGATGTCAAGACCGAAGAGAAGATTACAACACAATCGATATTGAGGCACCACGCAAAGAACTTCGATCCGCTGGGCTTCCTGACGTTTCTCTCAGTCAAGTCGAAGATTTTCATTCAGAAATTGTGGAAGAAAAATTACAACTGTGACACGCAAGTCAGCGAAGAAGACCGAGACGATTGAAACCAGTTGACGGAGAGCATCAGCGGCCGCCGACGACAGATTCCAAAAAACTGCAGAGGATATACAAGGAGCACAAGGTTGGTAATTTGGTGGTGAGAAATGCAAGGAGAGAAATGCTGAAGATCGAAGAGTAATGGCGCAAGCGGAATGTAACGCTAGAAGCAGGCTACATCCAAACTCATCTCAACCCGGCAGACTGCGCTTCCAGAGAGATTGAAAAGTCCGACCTCATAGGCGACTTGTGGTGAAATGGAATAAATTTACGAATTTTACGAATGGATTGGTCGAAAGAAGATTGGTCGATTTCGCCCATCCGGAAAAAATCGCGCCAAGGTCGCATCTGTCGCACGCGATAAAGCCGACATTATAGAAATCGAGCGAGCAGCCTTAATCACCCTACGCGCCGACATTGATTCTCCTCACCTAGGTCGAAGCAAAGCTGACGACCACGCGAGCGGACGAGAATAGCTTGTCGAAGAGCCGGAAGCCAAGAAACGACGTCGTTCGCCTGACAAGCACAAACCGAGAATTGGCTCGGTTCCTCGCTGCCTGTCTTGCCATATGAAACACGAGTTTCGCTCGTGTACGACTTTCCAGACAGTTCGAGCTTGTTGGCGCACGGTTACGGCCACGAATAAGCCTTTTCGTCCACGACGCCCGAGAATGTGCGAGCAGGGGACCTTTCAGAATTGCGGATTCTGTGGTAATAATGATCACAACGAAGTCAACAGAAGACCGTGGCGGAGAGTATTGTTGGACACCGACGAGAATGGATCTTCGCCCAAGAACGACGACTTGCAGGAAATTGACATCTGAAAAAAAGTTCTTTCAACCACCTTAATCCAGAAAATTTTTGATAGCGATTGTGTCATGATTAGAACATGCAATTTATTAAACATCTCTGTGCTCAGTTTATGACAAATTATAGACGATAGGCGAGTCGTCATCTCGATCATCACCATGGTCATCCAAGCCGTTGTTAATGTCATAGATCTCAGTCACATCTCTTGTTCTGCTGGGTCTGTTTTGCACCAGTTTTGACCTAATCGTTATGGCCATGGAGAGCAGCAGTGTGCGGAAGAACGTGTGGAGGAGCATCACAAACAGCGCGTTGTCGTCGGTCACATTGCTGTGGTTAAAGGCTGCCATCAGGAGATAAGCATTCAGAAAGGCCGTCTCAAGAGTGGAAACGGCAATGTGGAAGTTGATCCTAAATATTTTTGTTGATTCAAAAAAATAAAAACTTAATAACCTGTAAGGAGAATCCCAATAATGAAGCCATTTCAACTCTATCAGTTGCATCAGATTCAGCGTCAGCAAAACGAAAATGACAAAAATACGGTAAGGGTTGATATCTTCCTGGGCAGGATGGAAAAAGGTGTATCGACCGAAGAGACACATGAGCATCACGGCAACGAGCGCCTCGATTATACCTAGGATCAAAACAAGAGTTCTGTCTTGGAAAAAGCAGCGTTTGAAAAGAGACGTCACAAGCGGAGAGTCGTCGATAGTCTAAAAATTATTTTTAAAAAGGCTAAAACGCAAATTTACCTGTCCAAGGCTGTTTGGCGACCCGAAGTGGACTGTTTCCTTAAACGCGGAGCTCAAAGGCTAAAAAACAAATAATAAAATTTAAAAAAGACTTTTGGGTACCATTTTCTCGACCCTGATCGTATAATATATGTTGTACATAGCCAGATTGAGAATAATAGCAAAAGGCATGAAGACAATAGCATATCCAAAGGCTGTGTTAATGAAAGAAAACGGTGTAAGGCCCTGGACAGCGTACTCAATGTGTTTGGAAACGTCCACGCTCTCAAGTAGCAGATCAAATTCGCTGACGTATTTGAGCTGAAATACCATTTTCATTGAAAAAAGTTATTAAGGTGCATACCGCAAGGAACATAGGAACAGAGACAAAGAGGAGAATGCTGAAGACAGGGCTTGAATGACCGATGATGAATTCCACCAGACTTCCAGACGCGTTTCCAACCAATGAGTTCATGCTTCGTTCGAGTTTGTGCCATCCTGAACATTAATTATTGGATCGAAAAGAAAACGCTGACATTCTTACCACACAAGAACATGATCGCCGCAAAGGCAACAACTTGGGTAACGGAGGCCTGGGTGGTGTATTCGAAGAGCGTGGAAAAGGCGGTTCCGACCTGAATAAAACGTTAATAAAAAATCGTGTTTTGTTTACAAATACAAAAAAAACAACTTGTTTAATTGTTCAAGATTGACGCTTTTGCGCGTAACTCTGCGCCCGAAATTTTTAAAAAATTGACACAATGTGCGACCAAACACATGGCAACGGTTGTCAAAAATCTGAAGTCAGAGTTGCAAATGATGTATGGTGTATTGGATAGTATGCCGGACTTGCGCACGGCGGGTCATGGGTTCAATTCAGTGCGCCCAACTTTTTGTCAGCTGTTCCTGATCGCTTAAAAATTTTGGCGGATGGAAATCGAACAGAAAGCTCTCCGTTATTATAGAACGGATATTACTTCCTAATTTATTATTGTTTCAAACTACAACAGTTCATTTAATATTTTTGAAAGTTCTCCCAACTTCAATAAAGATAACTAAAATTTTGCCTTTTAAAGCAAATCAGACGTTTGCTATAAATTTGAATTTACTAAATTTGCTTCACTAAACACGAATAAAATAGCGAAAATTGGTTTAAAATTTGCAACAAAATTTAAAAAAGTTTGTCGAATTTTTTTGGTTGAATATTACATTTAAAAACTAAGCTGCTTAGCACATAAGCGCTAATTGCTAAAAACTTTGTCGATTTAACATTAATGTATGTGCAAGCTTCATAATAAAAATAGAAATAGTTTTAAATGTAAACGGGTGACGCCAGCTAGAAAGCTAACTCTTTGATATAATTATTTTCGATGAGCTTATCGAAAACTGCCAAATTCGAGAGAATAAGTTTTGTCTGTAAACACGTCAACCTTGTCCTCCAATTTTAACCTTAAAGTTATCTTTTCGAGTTAAGCAACCTACTGGAGTAAACAGAGTAGTTGCCGAGACAGCGAACATAGCACAGATAGCAGCGCTGACGTGCGGCTTCATTCCCTCCAGCGATGGGAACTGCTCAATAAGGGAGTTCTGGACAAACATGACGAAAATAGCCATCGGTCCAATAGCGTTATATAGGAACGTTGCTGCAAAGTAGAGGATCGACCAGACTGGTCCCATCGAAGTGTTAGCAAAGCATACAGCCATAGTATCAAAAATCACCGTCGCGTCTAGAAATTATAATTCAGTTAAGTCAAAAGTCTTAAAGTCACCTGATCCTGAGTAAGTGTCATAAGCAGGTTGATGGGAACGGAGATGACCCTTGCATCCGTGCTGGAGACCATACAAAGCCATGGGAATAAACTAAAGCAAAAAATGCATTAAAAATTGGAAAAATTCAGATAAGACCATCTGAAAAATACAGAGGAGAGGAACGTTGAGAGGTCTTCCTGTAGGCCTAGTTCGGCTCGAAGCGTAAATGATGATTCCAGAAAACGCCACGGAGTAGTCAATAAAAGCCAACGTGGAAGAGAAAAAACCCTAAAGAACACAAATGCAAATAATAGCGTGAAAGCAGATATTACGTAGACGTCCGAAAAGAACACATAAGGGAAGCCTTCGATGACTTTTCGCTTGATGGGTTGATCGGTGGTCTCGCTGAACTCAGCAAACGAGAACTCGACAAACGTGTGGTAGACAAGAAGGAATACGTAGATCAGCCAGGGAACGAAGAGACAAGCTCTGGACACGATTGTAGATGCGTGTCTTTCATCTCTAAAATGGGTTTTAAATTAAAGTGACAAAAATCTGTTTTATAATTAAATAAATTACGCTAAAAAATTTTCTGGTTTAGAGAAAACTGTAAAACTGATAAAAACAGTGAAGATTAACCAAACTTTTTGAAAAATTTGTAATGTTAAAATTAATATTAAGTACGCTTTGTTAAATGTGTCCAAAAATTAAATATTTATATATTTCGGGAAGCAAATAACATTAATTTTAAATTGTTATAATAAAATAGATATCAAGTACGTATTGTTCAAGTAAATGTTATGTTAAATGTAGCTTTCATATTTTGGTAAACAAGTAAAATTATTCTTTAAAATTAAAAAAAGATTATTTGCGATCTTGCGATCCAGACGTGTTTTTATATGTGCATATGTGTGTGCGTGCGTGCGTCACAAAAATTCTCAACACGACGATCCTGACTGATTCAATAAGCGGGTTACGATAGCGGCGCTATTTGCGTTTGCACGCGTTTCGCCGTCGCTGCGGACCTGGCGGTTTTGCGACCGCGACAGCGTCTAAACTGCTGCAAACGCCGAATTAAAAAAAAATATGAAACCGCGAAAACGGCGTGTGAGTTCATAAACTGAGCATCGGACCACGCTCCTTGGAAGCGCCAAGCGCCAACTTGAAAAAAATCAGAAAACTCGCTCAATAGCGCCAACGGCCCCGTTGATTCAAAAAACGTAAAAAAGAGACATTTGTGACGAAAAATTACTCGCATAAAATGAGATAATTAGATTGAAATGTAAAACCAAACCTAAAATAAATGAATGGGCGACCACGGAATTGAAACTCAAATCCGCGCGCTCACGGCGAGCTGATTCAAAAAAGCATTTTAAAAAAATAACTTCTGATAAAAATTTAGAAAATATTATGGCTCAGTTTGGATAAAAAAGGATTCAGGAGCATCTGCAATTTTATTAAAATATTCAAATTTCAGAAAATTACCAGTACTGGGAAAAATAACTATTCCACGTAGCCTCATCGATATATGAATAATTTTACAAAATTCGCTCACAAAAAGCTAAAGGAAAATTTTGATTTTGAAATAATTAACATTTTAAAAATTTTAAAAATTGCTAGTAAAACAGTTCACCTGACTCATTGGCATGAACTTCAATACTAAAAAACGTGTTTCACTTTTGTTGAATAAACCGGAAAGCAGAGTAAACTGTTGCAAATTAATATAACTAAATAATTTAGAGATCTAAGCCATAAATAATGGAAATAATCAGCGAGGGTAATTAGAAAAAGGCCTCAACAAAATAATACTGAGATTGTACAAGTTCACCCAATCACACCTAATAAATAGAAATCGAGAAGGATCAAAAGAAAAATTTCTTCTTATGTTACCTGTGATGTGAGGTAACCTTCAAAATATAGATTATAATTAACGCAATTTTTCATTAAAAAGATTTTGCTGAAAAGACTCAACTTTGAGCTTTCTAAATTTCTTAATTTTGGACTTAATTCTAAAAGTTTGCGTTCGAAACAGAAAAAAGATTAAAATATAGTGGTATCAAAAATCAAACAAGTTTTTATTCAATTATCAATGTTACAACATCGTCAAAAAATGTGGTTCGTTAAGAAACTTTCACGGATGAAAAATTAATTATTAAAACTGTAGAAGGTAGAAGCCTTTTTGCCTAATTTTTAACGTTAGCTAAAAAAGGTTCTTCAAAAACTAACTTACTTCCTCGTAATAACAAAAATCAGCATCCAAACAATAATGTTTGCACAGAAGAGAGCGATCGATGGAAAAATGGAGTCATGATCGGAGTAGCCGTAGTACCATCCGTTAGGTTGCCAGGTCTGTTTGTCGCTTTCGTACTTGTCAAGGCCTCGGACGCAATATCTAAATTGTTCCGTATTTAATCAAAAACAAAAGAATGTGTGTACTTGTTAAACTGCTGCGCAGGCCAGTTGTTGTCGGGCTCATGACGATCTTGCGTGTGATAATCTGAGACATTAAGGTCCGAAAAATCTCTACAAAGTCCATTGTTGTAGGAGTGCTTGCAATCCAACGCCCAGTCAAGACGTGTTCGGAACGAGAAAATGATGTACAGGAGGGTCTGAGAGGCAATCAGAGTCTGCCGGTAAAGACGTTCTCCAACATGCCATGTTAAGGCCCAACCAATTCCTAAAATGTTTGAAAACTTAAGTCTAATCCTTTAGTTTAAGACCGAAATAAAAATATTGCCTGTTCTTTAAATAACACTTGGGTTTCAGCCAAAAAAATAATATTTAGATTGAATGGTTGGTAATTCTTTCCAATTTTAACTGGAAGCAAGTTAGTCATCATGCTCAAAGATCATCAATCTTAGACTCTTAGCTCAGCCAAATCATAATTTATATATCAAGCTGTATAAACGCATCTATGTAATAACGCAAACTGAAATCAAAGATCTCAGATAAGCTATATCAAAAACATTGTGACGTCTACCGTGACTCACTTAAATTTTCAATTTGAGCGAAAAAAGTTCAGATCAAATTAAAGCCTAATCCTTCAGTTGACCATGAAATATGAAGCAAAATGCTGACTTATCCGTCAAAAAACCTCAAATTGAAACCAAAAAATTTACTTAACAAACTGAAACATTTGTCGTCACTTAGGACAAGTGTACATTTCTATTAAAATTATTTTTGACATGGATTGCGTAATTTTTCACAGATGTTCAGATGTTCAAAGATTACAGTGACTGACAGGCTTTCAGCCCAACCAAGTCATAATATATATTAGTCAACTAATATTGTAAGCTGTATAAGCGCATCTAAACGCACCTGCTAAAATTTAAAATGTCAGATGAGTAATAACCAAAACATGATGACGTGACTCCTGACTCACCAAAAATTGCCTAAAACTATTTATACATTAATTTTACCAAAGCAGAAAACAACAAAATGATTAAAAATTTGAACGTCTTTTTTTTAAAACATGACGTTTGAAATTATGGTTAAAAAGCCAGAAAACTCAAAACTCAATCATATTGAAAGCGTGTACAGCATTCATTTAAATTACAAAACCTATTTTTTACCTGAAGCAACAGGAGCGATCTGCTTAAAAGCCAAGACGGGTCCATTAGCAGCGACATAACCAAAATTAACAAGAAGATTGGTGGCCGGGAGAACGAACAGAAAACTGATTAGAGGCCAAACCAAGTACGAGATCGAGTCGTAATAAGCATATGAAGAACCCGCGATTAGAATAGTTGTGTACGCATAAACGTGCGCGTCCGATATTGTAAACAGAGCTAGCATGATTGCATCGGACGCAAGCTGCTGGCTTTCCTACCCTGAAAATAAAACAAAAAACGTTGAAACCGAATGAATTTGATTGCATAATAATTCATTTTAGACTCGTGCGCGCAAAAAACATCAATTTAATTAACTGGTCTCTGCATGTCACCTCAATTTAATTCGCATATTGAGCAAATAAAGCAGCTTCGATGAGAAGAGGATAGAGTTCTTGGGGTACAATTGTGTCACCACAAGCGCCACCCTGCTGTTTGGCATTTTTAAAAAATGGGGAAACTCAAAATCCCTGCATTTGACGAGGGAATCGTCGAGTGACCAAAACAGCAAAGAGGCTTTCCCAAAAAAAACAATTCGCTCGAGGCGTATATCCATGCGTGACAATCCGTCATGTTGCAAAGTGACCACAGCGCGATAGTCACCAAGCGGGCCCATTCGAGCATCACGAATGTTTAATTGGCTTTTCCCGAACAGCCTGAATTTGTGAGAATTTCCAAAATAACCACTAGTTCGTGTTGACATACGGGCATTTGAGTCTAAGAATTTCGTTTGTGGAAGTACTCAAAACTTAAGTTCGGAGTTGACAAATTGGAGAAACCACGAAATGTTAAGCTTAAACAGAGCTGTGCAGGCAAAATTAATTGAAACTAAAAAACCTAAAAAAGAAAATTATAGTGAACTAAAACCGAATTGCTTCAAAGAAGTCAAGCTTCTTATCAAGATTATTGCATTAGTCAACCGTTACTAAACCTGTATTCACGTCAATCTTAAACTTCAAAGCAAGCCTCTTAAGATTTGAAAGAGGACATATTCACTCAGTTGACCGATTGACGTCAAGACTGAACTATTACAATTGTAGAAACGTGAAACTCTAACGAAAAAATATTTAACATCATAAAAATGTCAACTTAAATAAATATTTGAGGTTACTTTGAAACAAAACTATTTCTTATAATCAAACAAAAATGGTGATTGTACAGTACCAAAAAACATTTATGTATTTACTAATTTACGTGTCTAAATTCAACTAAAATATTTTAAAAGTAAAAAGCTGTGGTAAAAATCGTTTGCCATTTTGTAAACAAAAACATTATGTTGAGGACAATTGTGAAATTTAGTTTGAAACAAATATTTTAAAAGACAGATTTCCAAAAACAATAAATTAATTGTACACCCAAATTTGACTTTAAACCTTAAATTCATGTATTATCAATGAAACAATGAAACCTTGCAGTAGAGACCAGGCCTGTGCGATATCGAATATCGAAATATCAAAGAAATTTTCAATATCGCTATTGAATACCTCAAGCTTTCTTGCGAAAGTCGAAAGAGCAATCCGTTTGAATTCTGAAATTGGTCAAATAACGCAGCGAAGCTTTCTCACTTGCGCCGCTTGGTGACAAAGTTCCTATTAGCACCTGTAACGTCGGCGGAAAGAGAACAATTATTCTTAGCTGCAGCTCTCACCCTGACGTAAGTCTATGGGAACAGAAACGCAATGTTCCGCTTGAAGGGTATCAACCAGATCAATAAAAAGCTGCTTTTGGTAAATGTATTTTAAAATATCAAATATCGAAATATTGAAAATCGATATTCGTAAAAAGCTCAAATATCAAAATATCGAACTGAATGTGGAATATCGCGCAACCCTGGTAGAGACCTCTAAAAACTCGGAAAAATTCTAGATGTACAAGAAAACTTTTATGATGCTGTTTGCAAACTCATTTTAATCAAAACCTCTTTTTAAAATAATATTTCTAAGGCGACTGCTTTTTATGACAACTGCCAAAAAACCTTGAAATTTTTATTTTTTAAATTTCATAATTTCATGAAAACAGAAAATTGCTATCTCAAAAAAATTAGCAGAGGCGTTCCAGCTTACCGAATTGAAATACGCAAAAATGGCAGACACGATTTACAATATGCAGAAAACCAGTTTCAAATTACATTATTTCAAAGAACCTCCATTAATGCAGGCGTGAGAAATATACGACGTTAGAGTCACGATTTATTAGGATTATGTAAAACATGGCAAAAGTGGCAACCACGACGCTATAGTACATGAGCAGCTGCCGCCGTCAATAGTGCAAAAAAAGGAAAAATGAAGAGAGGGTCAGCAGAGAAGCGCTGTGCTACACAGTGCTTTTGATAATTGAATCGTCGTCGTTTGACAGGTGAACGAAGAGCGGTCGACGGCGGCAGCAACGTCGATGGTGCTCACAAGAAAGAAGCATGCGGGCAAACGCAAACGAAAATGCGCACCACTGAGAGAAGGAAGAAGACGAGCGGCCGCGTGTTCAAACAAATATGAATAACACAGCCCTTCAAACACCTTCACGTCCCAGTGTTCAAACAACTGAAATGACAGCAATGGTTTTTGTGCGTTAGAAACGATTCGGTCTCTCGCAACAGTACGCTTTGGATAGGAACAGCTTCACTTGGGAAGCATGCGACAAAACAAATTAATTTTTTAATCACAACCAAACACTAAACGTTAATATCTCTTATCTGTACTTTGAGAGAGTCGTTTCAAAAAGTGTAACCATAAAAACAGAACAGCTTAACCGCATTGACGTAAAAAAATTTAGAATTCTAAGAAACCAGTTTCCTGTACTTTTCTACGATTAAAACTGATAATTATCTGCGTATCTCATCAACTCACGCATTTTCAAAGCAAGTACAAATTGAATTTAGATTTATAATTCGAACCCCTCACCAGTAAACCGAAACTGG
Organism: Steinernema carpocapsae; assembly: GCA_000757645.3. Classification (NCBI taxonomy): domain Eukaryota; kingdom Metazoa; phylum Nematoda; class Chromadorea; order Rhabditida; family Steinernematidae; genus Steinernema; species Steinernema carpocapsae. The sequence continues at coordinate 1,797,636 of CM016762.1, forward strand.
CCACTTTTAATAAATGATTTGTTGCTTGATAATGCATACACTGAAATTGATTATATCGTTTTGTGCCAAAATTCATGTTTTTGCATGTTTGTAAAATTCATCTAAAAATCATTTCAAAAATTATTTAGTTGTGTTTGGCGACCATCAAAAAATTATTTATTTAACCATTTATGTTTATAATTGAAAATTAATCTGAAAATTTCTAATAAACAATTAATTGTCAAGTCTAATGTGAAAAATAAAAAATTTGAAGATTGAAGATTACTGATATTTATATTATTACTGTCAAGCACATACAAAAGTCAACACATAACTAAAAATGACATCTCGCTGAGATTTATCCGCTCTATTAACGCAAAAAGCGTTGAACCATCAAATTGAATTAAAACTGTCAACTTCATAACTCGAAAAAAATGCCCTTGGACTTGAGCCATTTATACGAGTAAGCGGATATTGCACTAAATCGAGCAAAAAATCCTATTTCCGCGGAGGTGAGCGCGTGCACTAGTGACGGGAGGCACAAGGCAAGCAGCACATGCACGTTGCGGAGTTACGCCCCTCAGTCACACAAACCAACCGAGCACCGGGCGCACAGGAGAGTGAGAGTTGAATATATCGATCAAAAAGGGAGACGACCAAGACCGGGAAAACGAGACGACCAGGTGAATATGTTGCTTTGTTTACACTTTCAGAGGCGAGGTGAAGTGCTCGACAAGGTCGTTTTCCCCTCTTAGAGTGGTTTCGATTTTCCTCATTTCGCGACGGCTAAGACGATGAAGGCTTCTCCGCTGTTGTCCCCGCAACTCAAAAGTGCGATTAGAAACGCGACCGCCGCTTATAGGGGGCGAGCAAACAGCATCATTACAGCAGCGATCTGACGTGGCAGCGGCTATCAGCGACACGCAACGACGGTCGACTCGCTCTTCCAGGTGTTCCTTTTTATCGATGAAGCGCAAAATTAATGGCGGCTAGTAAACACGTTGCTTTCCACTAAAGTCGAAAACGCATTATAAACCGGCTTTTAAACATGCTTAAAAAATCAGGCATTTGTGTAGAAAGGTTTCACAAAAAACAGATATACGGGCTCACAATATTAAAAGGTTTAGAATGTGACTTGTGCTAAACCTAAAGAAACCTAAAGTTTCTAATCAAGTGACCAAAAATAAAGCAAATAAAAATTGTTCAGTAAACATGCGATCAAAAAACTGACGTTGAAATTTTCTTGGTGGACTTAATTAAGAAATAAGGATTATAAAGCGTTAACGACGCTCTGAAGAGCGGCTTATTTACTAACTACCATTAATTTTTTGCGTGATAAGACTTAATGGAGCACCTGACTGTGAACTTTCTGATAGTAACTGTCACGTCGGATTGATGTCACACTGTTTGCTCAACCTGCAATGCATTACATAATTTGCTTCAGACGCAAAGCTGCTTTTCTAACCAAAAAAAGAAAAACAACGTGAGGTATAGTATTATGTTTCCATATAAAAAATGCAGTTATAAAGTCAGTGATATATAGCCTTTCAAACTTGTTCAACCATAAATTTTTCATTTAAAATACAAAAAAGAGCAGAAATTACTAGTAAAAATTAATCTAAAAAGTCGCTTTGAAATTTGGTCGTGATGATGAAAGTCAAAAAAAATATTTATTGAAGAATGTGTGTGGTTGTTAAGCTTATCCCTGAAAAATCAACTAAAAATATTTATCAACGTTATTATTTTATAGCCCCGTAATAAGCAATTTATTTATTAGAAACCCTGTAATTATAAATTCTTTCTGAGATAACGCACTTTGTAAAAATGATAATCAACTTCAACTTAACTTCAATTGAATTTTTGAAGCATTTGTTGACCTCTAAAAAACTTTTTACGAAAAATTACGTCTCATATTTTAATGAATCGTAAACAAACTGTACATCTTCAAAATGTCTTAAACGAGCAATTAAAATTTTTTAGGACATTAAACTCATTTAAAACAAAATTTTAAAACTTAAAAAGGCATGTAAGTGTAATATTTATGATTGAAACTATTTGGAAACATTTAGAAATTTCCATGCAACGTCGCCTGTAATGTGTACCACAAAAAAAAGTTTTTTTCAACTTTTGCTGCCTAGTAATAAAAATTTCATCTATTGACACATTATAAAAAAGCAAAAAAGCCGTTTATTTTTTATTTTTGATAATAATGCTCGATAACAGTAAATGGAGCATCTGACCGTTAATCACGAAATTTGCTTGAGTCAGTTATTTAAGACCAAGTCATTGAGCGACATCTGTCCTGTATTTTACGTTCAAGTCATTTATAAAGACACAGCAGATCGAAAGACCGGCAGAAACGTAATTCAGCCACAAATTCTGTTTTTGTGTATCCAACTCATCCATTTGACGAAGCTGTTTAACAAATCATGAAAACATAAAAATTCATGATTCAGTATCCTCCCTCCATTTCTAAATCTTCCTCCGATTTTTTGAACGCGTTTTCCGATTTTCCTATTTTTGAAAAGCGATGCTAAGCGCGATGACTGTAGGCGGCGTTCAGACTTGCAAGGCGTTCCGCTCGGGTCCCTGGAATGCAGCAGTAGCCAGTGAAAGTAGCTCGATTCACGTGGTTTTATTGCGTTTCGCGAATAAATCTTTGTGTTTCCTTCTCGCAAAATGAGTCCTCCGCCTCCGTCTTGAACCCCACAGCAGGTAAATTCTTGGTTTCAATCTGAACTTGTTGCATGTGGCGTTCAGTGTAATTTTGGTGATTGTAATAGCGTTTGTTAGGCGCTCCTAAAGGTCATGACAAGTAAGATTACTTAAAATAAAATTAAACGTGTTGCTAAATGCTGGAATATTCTGTCTTTGCCTAAACTTTACATCTGAATATTTTTTTTATAAATTGCATGCCTAGATCGATAGCATACGCGCAAATGCAAACCAGTGTCAGTGTTATCTGTGATTTACCCACGAATGTTGCGAACAAGACAGAGGGTCAACAAGGTTTACAACTCTGAAAGGCTCCTAGCGACCGTAGTGAAGATGAAGAACACTAATTTTAAATTTCAAGAATTCTGACAAATAATGTTTACAAGCACATCACTGACAAATGAAAAATTATCTTGAATAAACACTTCAACCAAATTTTGGACACACACCCGTTGCACAACCACCTAAGCTTGTTTTCAAGTTTTATTGACTGCATTGATTTTATTGACTTAAAAACTGATCTATATTTATATGCAAAATACGTCTCAAAATTTTAACAAACATTATTTTGAACCGATCTTCAACAAATTGCATCAAAAATGATTTTTACTTTAAGTTGTAAAAAATTTACGTATTTGCAAGCTTATGTGATTGTGAAATTTACCTATAAATAAAAATAAATCATTTGCAACATTTTATTAAATTTTGCTTGTCACGTTTGTACAGAAACAAGTTCTTCGATTGTGCGAAAATTGCATTAAAAAATACGATTGAACGTGTAGAAATTCCAAAAATTCCAAATTCCAAAAATTCCAAATTCCAAAAATTCCAAATTCCAAAAATTCCATTTCTGAATAAACTCTATTTACTTATATTTTTGAATCAATTTTTGGAATGCATTTCATTAAACAGTGACCTAATAAGTTTACTTTGTTGAATTAAACAAGAACAAACAAATAAAATTTCAAGAAATCGACAAATATGGCAACCACGACGCTGTAGCTAAAATTGAGAGGTCTTTTAAATTTGTGCTTTCAGACTTGGTCACTCTGTATATAACTTAAAACTGTTAAATCAAACCAATTCTAATATACTGTTTATTAGGAGCGCATTCTAGCTTTGGCACATTTAGCGTAATAAATAAGTAATAAATATTTGCGATAGCCGACGCTAAGATGATGCTTAACTAAGCCAGCTAGGTGACAGGACGACCTCACTAGCAGTAAGCTTAGATTCAATGAGTGGAGACAAAGCGTACGGACTGAGGACAACAGCAAAGAGGTACTGAGGTGAAAGAATGAGGGGCGACAGAACGAAGGGACTGCCGATCAGAGGAGACAAGACCATAGGAGTGAGGATGAGAGGGGACAGGGCGAAGGGAGACAGGATCAAGGGAGTCAGAGCTTGAGGAGAGAGGATGAAAGGAGACAAAACGAAGGGAGACAGGATGAAAGGATTGAGAACTCCAGGAACCAAAATGAGGGGATGGAGGACCAGGGGAGACAAGATGATGGGTGAACCGACAAGGGGCGACAGGACGAGAGGCGAGAGGACACGAGGACTGAGGATCAGAGGGATGAAGACCCAAGGACTCAGGGTAATGGGACCAAGCACTGCAGGCGAGAGGACGATAGGCGACAGAACCAGAGGCGACAGGACTACAGGTTGCGACAAAGTTTCACCGACGAAAGTAAGCTGTTGCAGAATGAAAGGTGAGGCAACAATGTCACGCTTCACACGGCTTCCGTTCAAGTGGTTACCGGCTTCGGCAATCGCTCGAATGCTAAAAAGCGTTTTTGTTATAAAAAATTCTATTTTTAATGACTCACTTATTCAAAATGTAATTGAGTTGATCCTCCTTGTTGATGCTCTTGAAGCCTTTCAGGAATTCGTCATGTTGGAAAGGCGAATTGTCACCATAGACCACATCCAGCTGATTGTGGCTAAGGAAAGTGAAGCCTTGTTTGTCCAGCTCTCCCATCTAAACAAGCAAAACTTAAAAATTTAGTTTTGTGAAAAACGCGATACCTGCTCCTTGCTGTAAGTTTTGTCCAGATGCTCAAAAACAGCGACCTTCTTAGCTTCATGGTCTCCGTATATTTCAGTGACGTTTTCCTTGGTGAAATGAAGAGGCTCACCACGGCTGCCGCGCAGTTCCACATTCCTCTTTTTCTCCGTGTCCTTTTCCTCAAGCTGTTCATTGACCTTGTCACTAACCCCAGAGGCTTCAATAATAAAGTCCAGCCATGATTCTTGACCCTGCAGGTGCATTTTACGGAAAAGGCCAGGCAGACTCAGGTCTTTTTCAATCTCGCTTCCTTCTTCGTGCAGGCTGAACAGTGAAGGCGACAGCATGTTTACGATTTCCTCGTTTTCTTGGTCAGGAACCACGCTGAAGAACCGAGGCGAAGCCATCTTGATGGTCTTGTCGTTGAAGTCAGACGTGTTTTTGCCAGCGATCTGAAGTCCAATTTTGACGGCCTCACGGAGCAATCGCATGGGGATGCGAATGGCTTCAGCCTTCTGCTTCGCAACGGGATCCTTGCCCATAGGGTCCAGCTTCTTTTCGGCCTCTTCAATGTTCTTGAGCATCAGCTTCTTCTGGGTCACGTCCATGTTTGCTGGCATCGCATCGATCATGGCACGGATTCGATTCTTAAGAGCGTCACGCTTTTTTTCTTCTTCTTTTTGGACAACGTCGAGACGCTTCACCTTGAGGATAGTCTCATGCCAGCTAAAAGCGCAAATTAAAGATTCAAATTGAAACTAAAACGCTCACTTTTCAGTTCCCTTCTTGTTCTTAATCTTTCGGACAGTCTTAGTCAGCTGCTTAGCGATCATGGACATAGGCGAGTCGTCAGAACCCATAAGGTTGTAAGAATTCCTGGTTATGACTGTAGGACCAGCGCTGCGCTTGTTTCGGGCCATAGCAAAGCCTCCGACTTGCTTGACGTCCTCTTCGGCTTCTTCCCACTTAAGCTTTTCGGCCTCGATATTCTTGGGCCCAATATGGTCAGGAGCGTCCAGAGCGCGAGTGACACACTTTGCGTGATCATGAACGTTGTCGGCTTTCTTGGAGCAAGCGAACAGCTCTTCTTTGTGGTGATGGGCGATGTTCTCAGCTCTAAGAGTTCAAACGTTTTTGAAAACGATAATAGGGCAATTTAAAAACCGAAAAAAGGCATTGGCGCAAAATTTACACTACCTTTGAGTGGCCACAGCAGCCATCAGCCCACTAAGGGCTTGGTCCATCCAATGCTCATTCAGTTCGTGGGTCCCATCAGCTCCAAGAGGGACATTCAGCTTCTTTCCGTCAAAATACTTCTTGTCTAGCTCTTCGGGATCAAGTTTCAGATCGAAGGCACATTGCACAAAAATAGCTGAAAACAGAGACGTCAGAATCTTTCCTTTAACCCTTAGGTTTCATATCCTATAGAAAGGCTGTTAGCCATGGGTTTTGAAGTCTTGTAAGAGTCAAAACTCATTTGCTTCAACCTAAGGAGCAATCGTGCCTACCGTTGCAAGCGAGAAGGACGCAAAGCAAACTTGCTCTGCTCCCGGTTGACATCGTCGCGGTCACCCTGCAGGCACAGACGGAGATGAAACAGTGGGATGAGTTAATCCTTTGGATTCATCCAGATATATACCCATCTTATCCTTGCCTGCACTCTCTCTCCGCTCCGAGTTGGGTGGATGAGGAACCGGTTTGCAAAATAAACATATTGTATGCATCTAGCGGGCGGGCGCAAAGTAACATTTTGGTCGCCTAGTGGACGCTGGCGACGTACTCTCGCCCACGCCCCGCGTCCTTAGCGTTACTTGCATGCCCCGAACGACGTGAGTTCAAATGAGAGCGAGCGCAGGGTGACAGTGCAAAAAGTGAGTGGGTCATCATTAATCACTTCGTTCGATATGCATCACCTTTATTCTTGGAAAGGGAACCAGAGAAGTCTGGCGCGTGTGTTGCAACAGTTCCAGCACGTCTGCGCAATTTGTCTGATGGGGTTACGGTGCAGAAGACGGGCAGACACGGTATCGGTGGGACAGATCTGTGCAAAACCTTTGCCTCTTTGGTTTCAATAAGTGGATCAAAAGTGGTATCTGAATCCATACATTCAAAATTTTTTTGAAAAGGGCTTGAAAAGAAACGATCATTTAAACCGATCAAATTCAGACGCTTTTTCTCGTTGGAATTTTAAAATTATTTAATTGAATTTCTAAGTCTACTCCCTCATCAAATTTTTGAAACTTTGTTAAGAGTTATATTAGTTATATCTAAACAGCCTGTCTCTAAAATACTTTTCAATGGAATTTTGGATTTTTTAAATGCACTATGTCAAAACAGCGATTTGGCTTTACAATATTGACACAAATTTATTGATAAGCTTTTAACAAATTGCTGTAAAAGGCCTGGAGCTTATGTAAATTAGTTTTCAATACTTGTTTTAAAAATTAATTTTCGATAGTTAAACTCAACTTCAAAACACCAAACCTTTTTGAAACTGATTCGTGGTGCTTTATTTTTAGATTGATTAAATTCAAACCAAATCGTTGAAAACAAACCAATAAATTGTTTTAAAATTATTTTTTTTAGATTTAAAGGAAGAAATTCAGATTATTTAAATTCTGACACAAGCCAACATGCCGTGTAATTTATTTCTAGTATTTAAATTGTTTTTAATGCAATTCAATCCAAGACTTTTTTTTGTTGTTGACAATAATTATCCAACATAATGTATTGAAATTAATTTTAATTATCAGTGTAAAGGTTTGTGATTAAATTTATTCTATTTAGCAGTTTTCAGCTTTTTAGTCTTGTTACCAAGAAGACATTAAATTATATTTTTGCACCGTTTAGTTTTTTATTATGCGTTTCACTTCTTCCGGAGTTATTTTTGTGACCAACAAGTTTAGTTTAAATTGAAGTACAAGTAGTAGGTTTCTGTGTTGTCTGGTAAATAAGTAAATAAACTTTTTTTCTGAAAGCGTTTTGTAATTGTGAACGTTAAAATTTCGGTTCCTTTAAAGCATTCAACACAAACCACAAATTCAGCTTACTCCTTGAATTTCCGTACTAACGTGAGCCCACAATGTTTATCAAAGCCCTTTCTCTTCGACTACGGTATCCCTCAAGGTTAAATATCAGCGGTATCAATCCGAAGACATTTTGAGTCTCATTTACTTTGTACCCACAATTGACAGTTTCTCGGAGGGTGGACGTAGCGTGAACGTCGTCCTCGCAGACGACTACGACAAAACGTGCGATTTCATCGTCGCGTGCGTACGTGTGTGCTTGGAGTCTTTGCGACAAAAGGATCATCTCTCAAATCGCCGCTGGCGAGATCCGAGAGCGTACGGTTCAAAATTTGTGGACGTGATAACCTTTGTCGTCACCGCCCGAACGAGTAACGGCGACACAGAGGTCGTCCGGATGCTCGAAGCAGCGTGGGTGAGACTGTTCTTATCTGCCGTTCCGTCGTCTGCCGCCGCCGCTACGGTCTCAGTTGAGACAACCGAAGAAGGAGAACGAAAAGAATTTCTTTGAAAGAGTGCAGCGGCTAGACGTACGTGATTAATTGGAGGAAACGGCATAGACAACGCGAAGGCGGACGTGTGAAGAAGGAAGATCTGTTGGAAAGAGACACTTTTTGTGACTGAGACACAGCCTAAGTGGGAGAAAAATGATCGCGCATGGTGATAGGATCATGACGACGGCTCCGCTCAAGCGTTGTGAGGCAACGGGGCGACGTGCAAAACACAAGAAGGAAAACTTTAGTCGCGTGCGGAAGGGCACACAGAAAGACATTTTAGGTCAGAGTGCAAGAACATGGCGGATCGTAAAAAATCCATTTCTTGACTAAGTCATAATCATGTTCCAATCCTTGCCAAACTTATGTGTAATCACCCCAACAGCCGCCATGCCAGATGTGGCAGGTTCGAATTCCTTCGGCGAATACCGATCCTTTACATGTTTAAATAGCATTTTCCTACTCTAGAATGCATTTTCAAACAAGCTAGATATATTTGAAATCCAGTCAGACAGAAGAATTCACTTTATCTAATTCAATGTGAGCGAAATCCAATTTCTCTTTAGATATCATTTTGTATTTTTTACAGACTAAAGAAGAATTATTCCTACCGTACCCCTCAAGCTTTGTTCTCACTTACATCTATGTGCACTTTGCTCTCCTACACTAGGATCGCGCGGATCACCCCTTCTTTCGTTCATAGGAGATACGTGCATCCACATGAAATTCACCCGCGCGACTGATCTGGTTTTCGTCTTTCTGCAAACAATGCACTTTTCGTACTCAATATGAATGGAAAATTTGGAGTACGGTGGATTAAAGAAGAGTAAAAATGAATGAATATTTTCGCCAGTGTGTTCTTAAAAATTGACGTTTTTTGGCACTTCATTCTAAAACACATTTTTTTGTAAGTTGAAATCGAGTAAAAAAGGCTTTTTATAAATTTCGTTTAATCAGAATGGTCAAAAGTTGATGGCAAAGTGGTAAAGTCGTACGTGCAAAAGTTAAGTCTTATCGCTAGTTTTATTATATTCTTGATTCCCTTTCTACTGTAACGATTCATCAGAATTTTTTTGTGGGTGGTATATCTCAAATCCAAATCAACGCAGTGTAATTTGATTTTTTATTTTTTAACTTGGTTACGAACATAGAATATTAAAAATTATTTTTGCAAAAGTCGAATTGAACGTTTTCTCGCAATTTTCATGGTTTTTTTTAATTTTTCTCAGCAATTTATTAAAAATATAATTTAATTAATTGCTTTATGCACAAGACATTAGTAACTTAGTAACAATCACAAAAGTTTTACATCGAAAATCACATAAAATGAGCGGGAGAGATGCATAGAAAAGTCCCAACTTTATAATCAGCTCCTAAATCTACAACTAAAAGTGTGGCATTAATCTCAGGTTCACAATCTGACACAGAGAACATCACTTAGTTACAAGCAGAGACGCAAGAGAAGAGCGTGTGATAGACGTGGGAAACATGCGGGTAAATTACATAATTTGTACATTAAGCGACCGTCCGTAAATTCACTTAGTTACGAGTATAAAAACAGTGTAAGGTCAGGTGTCCAAGCTGACAAATATTTCTGCAATTTAGGATGCCGATGACGTTTCACAAGAACATTTCAAAAAGGATGCATCAACAAGTGAGTTAAAATCATAGGTGTTTGTGTCAATGAGGTTTAAGACAAGTAACGGCATGTTGGAATAACCAAGCGAAAAGACCAGGAAGGTTCACGGCGGCAAATAAACTCAAACGAAGAAGATGGCGTTTCAAAAAATTTTTTGACGGTTTTGCTCTGTTATAATATGGCGGACAGAGCAAGCGTGGACCGACCGTTTGACATGAGCACAGAATTTTTTGGTTAGTACATCTCAAATCCAAATCGACAAATTGAAATTTAATCTTCAATTTTTAAGCTTTTCATTACAATTTTGAGCGCATTTTGAAATTTGTTTTTTTCTACAGTTTATCTAAGATGTATTTTTTGCCGAGCAAATCTCAAATCCAAATTGACAAATTTAAATTTAAACTGTTAAACCTTTCATCACAATTTTTGAGTGCATTTTGAAATTATTTTTTTAACAATTTATTTAAAATATATTTTTGATTGTTCTATTCTCAAATCCAAAGTTACGTATTAACATCAACTTTTAAATTTTTAAACTTGGTTAAAAAACCAAATTAAAGAAAATTTGCAATTTGCAATTTTATTAAATAGCAACATTTTAGCTTCATTTGAAACCAAAAAATTTGTTAAAATTAATTTTTAATGCTTTAATTAGGTTCAATGTACCAAAATGCGCTTGAGGTCTTGTTGAAACTTCTTAAAAAATTTTGGGCAAATTCTGGCGTTGCACTTACCTGGTGTGTTTGGCGTTTGGCTTTTAAAAGCTCAACTTATGTTGTCAATCAAATTTTACAATAATGGTCTTTTTGAGAGATGTCATCCTGGCCTACTATCTTCCTTTAAGATTAGAGATATTTTTTAGAAATCATGCATTGTTTACTTACTTGCTCTTTAAACGACCTAAAACAATTAAAGTTCAATTGTTCATTGGTTTAACCATCAAAGACTAAATAGTCTTGTGCCTGGTTTGTCAGTCTGGTTTGCGATTCGAAACCAGTTCCTGAGTCACATGTTCGAAATCTTCAAAATTTCGCACCAATTAACGCTCTCCGGATACGGTATCTCTGTGACCTACTACTCGGCAGCCGTCCGGTCTTTAATGTGCGAATCGCAACAATCGCTCCTTTGTTGTGTGATTCGGTGCAACATGCACTCTTCAACTTCAATCACACTCACAAATAAGTTTTGCAAAAAGGGCAAATTTCTTGGGTCCGGTTTTCAATAATTTGCAAGTCAATGGGGGTGTGTTCAGGTTCTTAGTGAGGATGTGGTGCTACGCGAGTTTTGTAAATTTCGAGAGCGAAAGCGCGCGTGTGGATCGTCAAAAAATGGACTAGCGAACGTTTAAAAAAGGCTCCCGACAAAGAGACAATGGGTATCGGCAGTCGTTTTGGGTGAACTGTGAACCAGGGGCGGGCGTTTACTTGAAGGGTGGCAATCACGATTAACGCTTTGAAAGGTTGATGTGATTAACTCTGCAATAATGGCTTTTGACATCGTGGAGTCTAGGGTTGAGCAAAAATTAATTTGACATTGTGAGACTTGTCTTACCGACGTGATATTTTGAATTTTTCGCCATTAAAAATTTAAAATTCTAAAAACCATGACGATTTGAACCCTTTTGCAGTTTGAACTTTAGGTTGATTTGAACCTTTTTTGCGGTCGGTTTGAACTCCGATCGGTTTGAACCTTTGATCGATTTGAACCCCTGTAGCCAGCATTGCTTTTTACAAACATTTTTGTTAGCTCTGCTTTTGCCAAATTATGAGCTGGCTTACAGCTTGTTAGCCGCTGAAATATGAGCTTGTTAGCAGCTGAAACGTACGTTTCACCGTTGTCCGGGAAGCACCACAAGGAGATGCAGCTCACGCCTCTTATTTAAATAAAATAAAAAACTCACATACCTTTTATTCCTTAACTGACCTATACTGATTTGGGGCTTCATACTGACAAATTGTCTTTACTGAAATTAAGGTGGGCGGACAAACTGTAGCCCAAAATAGCGCCTGCGCGAATCAAGTATTTCACGATACCTTCCCAATATGCCTCACTATCGTAACTATTTATTTCCAAACAAAATTCTAACGCTTCCAGCGCATCGTTAAGCTGACGATCATTTTCTATAGTTGTAGGATGTCTAGCGCGCGGCTCAATTCTATGTTGCGTAATATCTCTAATGCGCGTTTCCTCAGCATGATGCTTTTCTTGGAACGCACATAACCACTCACCTAATGGCATGTTTGGCGCACTAAAGTAATGGTGCTGGCTAGAGTGATAAGACTCGGCGTGATTTGTGGTGCGCGGTCCATCACCAATATCAAAAATGTTTACAATCAAGCCCCAAGCTATTTCTAACCCATTTCTAACACATTATTTCTAACCCATTGGTTAGAAATAGTACGCAAAAAGATGTCACAAATTTTAGCATTGCTTTTTTACCTTAAATAGGTTCAAATCAACCGGTGGTTCAAACTGAACGGGTTCAAATCGACCGGTCCAATGGGGTTCAAATTCAAAAATAAAACACGTTTTAATAAATTATAACAAAAAAACCATCTTAAAAATCAAAAATTATTTGTTTTTTGTTTTTTGGAAGACATGGACGTTTCTCTATTTAGACTATTTCAGTGACCGATATACGTCCCACTTGAACAAGACATTTTCAGTTGTATACATAGCTTAGTAGTTAGCAAGCTTACCGTTGGCCTTAAAGATCTCGGGTTTGTTGCCGCTTGTGAGCTTTGCATTTTAAAATCTTGTTTTGTTGAAAAAAATTCATTTTGTATTAATGAAATTGTCCGTTCAGCCAGTTACGTGTAAACCCACATCTGTCTCAAAATGCACCTCTGGACATAAAGAATCCCGACCCAACAGACAGGCTGAACTACACACAAGCGCACTAAGAGAGATGATAATCGGTCGTCGAATATTAGATATGCGGACGTTCTTTGTCGGGTTGTGTGCACGTTGGGTGCACGCGATCACGCTATATTAAAGTACGTTCTCGCTCTGAAATGCGCTTTTATCGGGCGGCAGATAAAAGACAGTCGCATGAGAATCACGCGGCGACGATAACGATCACACAAAGTTCACAGAAATTTCGGGGAAAGTGTCATATGTTAACTGGAGAATTGTTCGTGGTCAGTGGATTGAAAAAGTCTGAAAAGACTACGCCCGTACGTTGACCGTTCTGTGACCGTTCTCACGTCAAAAATCAGAAATACGAATTGAACAAACCTGATTACACTATGTACATCTACAGTTTTTCCAAAGGGGTTCATGAACTTGTAAGCCATAAAGAGCAAATTTGGTTGAAGCAATTTTTGGATAACGTCATACTTAAAGTCATGAAACGTCAAATGCAACCTTAGAGAGCAAGATCCAAAATTGAGCGTTGTCATGTTGTATGGCTCACATTTGTCTATTTCTTAAACAATATATTGTCGACTGCTTATCAGTTATAGTTTTGTAGACGAATCATATTAACGTGTTAGTGACTTGCACGTAAATTTGAGGCTTTAAAGCCTAAAGCAAGTCCGCTAACTAGCCACAGAAGTCGTGTCCGAAGTCAACGTGATGGCAAAAATGGCTTCAAAACAAATGCTTCCACAGAGCCCAGACCTAGTGACGCTTATAGCCGTATTCTGACACTTTCAAAAATTGTAAAATAATTTGGGTTGGTGCAAATCAAAGAGGAACCTTGAACGATTTTCATGGCTCAATGAAAACCTTCAAAGTTTTGCTTTTGACATGTTTAAAAAACCCAAAACAGTTTAGGCCCTGCCTAATATGAGAAATGGCCCAGAAACGCTGCGACTCTAAGCCAATGAAGCCATGCGTTTCAGCCACTATCGAAACAGCCCGTCCATTTTTTCAAATCAGGGTTGGGCAACGATATCTATTCTTCCAGCTGACAATAAAATTTAGTCTGTTCATTCTTTGACTCTTTAAGTCATTCTCATAGCTAGCTAGTTTAGCAACCGAACACTATATTGTAAGCCTTTTAATCTGTTCGGCAACTAGTCGATGCCCGTCGTATCCACATCAATGATATTTTCCGGTTACCGTAATACACTATGACCCAGTCCGTTGTCTACAACTTCCAGAGCGATGGCGAGTTTCTAAAAGTAATACGCGTTAGAGCTAGCTATCCAAAATTAGCGGCAAAACCGGTGTAAAGCCGGCTTCTAACCCGCCACCCCCACGCTGCTCCTGCTTCTTCCACTTAAGCAGCGCTTTCCCCTGAGGTCGATCACACCAGTGCGAAGAGCGTTGCGGCTTCCGATATGGAGTCCATTGCTGGAGCAAACTAACGTGCTATCGTCCAGGATATCATCCGAGATACCCCGACGATCAAGAAGGTGGCAAATGCCAGCGGACCAATTTTTGGAAAAGGGGATGGAGTTCGTGCTTCCCCGCAAAAATTAAGGTTGTGGAGTCACTTGTTGTCGGTAACGGTGTCACTTTGCTTCAAACTTAATAAACGTTTCAGAACGGTGTCTCCACCGTTGATACGCCATTTCGCTACGCTTCACGCGGTAAAACATCCAATGGTGTGACACAGGATTATTCCACAGGTGAACAGGACAGCTAAAATGCATCAGAACTGAATCCACACAAAGTGCAATCATTCAGAGCCACATCAAAACCAACATCTGAAAATGATCATTTAAAGCTGTCGGAATGCTTCATTTTTCGTCCCTTTAGCAGCCGCCTTATTGCCTCACAACAGCCGAGGCTTCAACAACGGTAATCACGTTCAATAGCGCCATTTTGTGGATTACTGTAGCCTTTAGTCATTAAAACAGGCAAAACCATTTGAGTCGTCAATGGGCTTCATTCAGCTTCAATTCAAGGCTTCATGTTTGACGTGATTAGATCGCGAAAGATCTCTGGCTATGAACACATAAGTCACGAAAAAAAGGTCTGAGAATGTGGACAAATTTGAGCTGATGGGAAGGTTCCGTTTTGACACGTTTTGAGATTAGAAACAGCCCTAAACAGTGCCACACAGGTCGTGTTAGAGCTGTCCATGCGCTTCGTTCACGGCGCCTTTGAGATAATAAAAGAGCGACGCAGGCCTCAAATCACAATTGGATATGACAGTCAAAAATGCCGGCAACGAGCCCTTTGGCAATTGAAGCCTCTAGTAATCAGTACGGGCATCAAAGAAGGCTCATTTAGAGCTGCTGAAAGGGTTCATTTTCGACACCATCTTCCTGTTCCCCAAACGCTGCAAAACGCTGAAATGCATCTAAAACCTTATCATGATCACAACACGAATAATTTACAACAAATATAGTCAATTCAGCCACATCAATTCACAGCTTCAGACGTCCTTAGACTTTCGTGACAATGGTGTTTCCTTCGGTCGTTTCGAGCTTAAGAAGCGATCCGCTCTCTGGACGTCCGTTCACATCCGTCGTCCATTTGTGCAGAGATTCGGCTACGTATTCCAGCGTAGTCCAGCTAAAACCATATCTTATTAAACCCGAATCTCCAAATCCACGCCTCTTACGTGCCAAAATCGGCCTTTGGCATCCACTTTCGATTCATGGGGGTATCGAGGGTGACCGGAAGGATGGCCAGGGAGCAGGCCCCTTCAGGGAGTCCAGATCCCTTTGCAGCGAGGCTCTTGGTGAGCTGCTGGACGGCAGCCTTGGCCATGCCGTAGCCTATCATCCCGGGCGTTCCAGCGACAGCAGGAGCAGCTCCGGTGAGCTGGATAATGCCTCCCTCCTTCAAATGCTCGGCGGCGATGCGAGCAGAGATGGCAGAGCTCCACACGCTTTGCTTCCACATAAGATCGGCGTTCTTGATCATATCGACACTGGCAGCGCTTCCACCGGCCCAGCCCCCGGCGACGCAGAAAATAGCGTCGAGCTTTTCGGCCTCAAGGGTCGTCTTGAGCCTGTAAACACGACATTATTACTTCAGACAAGGTTGAAGAAGGCCATTTACAACGCAAGAATGTCATGTTCCTGCTGTTCCCAGGTCTTGGCGGGATCGACCACAACGCTGGCATCCGCCTTTTCGTTTTCCCTGAGATCCACGCTGACCGTCCACTGAAATAGGCGCAATTTAAGTCAGAAATTTGCGAAAATGGGTTTGCGACTTGATTTTCGCGTACTCAGGACCCATTGTCATGCAAAAAAAAGTCCGAAAAGTGGTCAAATTAAAAATTTCGAGAAGATTTCGATTTGGCACGCTTTGAGGACGGAAAACAGCCTTAAACGGTGCCACATTTCGTGTTAGAGCTCTCCAAAAGCTTCATTTACGGCGCATTTGTTAATAATAAAACGGTTCGGACTTCTGCCACTCAGGCATCACGCCAGCTAAAAAGACCAATACAATACCCTTGGCCACTGAAGCCTCTTGGCATCAAAACAAAACAGACATCAGAAATCGGCTCAATGAGAGCTGTCAAGTGGTTTCATTTTGGACCCATGGCGGCCCCAGGCAGGTCTGATTCACGTGCCATAGATGAACACAACAGTCGAGTCTTAGGTGCCGTTCAATAACACCATTTTCCTGGGTTACTGTAGACTTCGGCCATCAAAACAAGTGTATGAAGATGGCACCGTTAGAGCTGTCCATATGGCACATTTGGAGATCCTAAAACAGGTCAAACTTCTGCCACGTAGGCGTCCAAGATCGACTTGTTAGGCAACCCTAATAACCTAATAGCCTCGAGCTACAATACCCTTGGCCATTGAAGCCTCTTACCATCAAAACATGTATCAGCAGTAGTACAATAAGAGCTGTCAAGAGGCTTCAACAGTCTCGCTAATCCGGAATCGTCCTTTTCACAATTTACTCTGCCCTCCCAGATCCAAAGATTCCTGCCTACGGTCACAAGCACAGTAATACTGGGCCATTGGGCCACTGAAGCCCTGTTCAGTCGTCAAAAAAGAGTGAATGCAACTTACGAACTGCTTCGCCTTGAAATAGTCGACAATCACCGACCCGAGGGCTCCCTTGCCGCCGTAAACCAAAACACGTCCAGCTGCCATGGTCTGAAATTGCCAAAATGTACACATGCACCTTAACTACACGATCTAAGAAAGGGAATCGCAAACAAATCATGCAATCAGTAAGCAGAGCCGAGAATAAGACGCGGAGATGAACTTACACTGTAAAGCCTATATGACTGTGTTACTGCTAACGCGGACACCATTCTTGGCTACTACTAAAAATCAGAAAGAGAAATGAGAAATAGAGTTGGAACAGCTCCATCGCGATCTCGCCAAAAATAATTGACGTCCGCCTCGGAAACGGACGTCGTTGAAAAGACCTTCACCACGAGAAGGAGGCCTTGCTCACTCTGCAATCGATTGCGAAACCCGTTATTACCGCAAAGTTCTGACGTTACAACAGAAAATCGAGCTAAAGAAGGTGCCATGCAGGGTCATCAGCACCTCTACACGCCTGCGTCACAGCGAAACCGTGCGGCGGATCGTTTTCGCTCGACTACAAACCGTGTGTGTTTTCGCTCAGTATAAATATCGCTGCAATCATGCGCACAAAAACCATAAATCACGACCACCTATCCCAATCAACGCACAAAGAGCGGCATGCACAGGATCGCAGTGCATTAGCAGTAAAAAGGAGGAAATTATACGAGCCCAAGAAAGCAGTGAATCTAATCTAAGAATGTAGGAATTGACGTGAATAATAAATGAGGTGGGAGACGATTTGCTCATTTTCACACGGAAAACAAAAGGAGATTGACGTAAGTGCGAGCAAACAAGGCCAGACCTCGGAGACACAGCGACAGCGACGAGACACAGCGAGACACTCGAATTGTGCACCAAAAATTAGCAAAATCGTGCCGATCAGACGAAGTGCAAGTCTGAATGTTGGAATTGTTTTAGTATGTTGCCAATAAAGAGCCCCAAGAGCATGAAAATGCGCAATTCTCTACTATCGCAGACTAGAAAATCGCTTTTGTGGGGCTGTTTCGGCTTTTCCTGACTCTTTTCGCATCCTTCCGCTTTTGAATAGAACCGAAAGGCCCGCTGGCAAATGTGAAAACTCAAGGCAATTTCGGTTTCCAAACGTATTCCATCAGCCTTTCATTCATACATAGAGCCAAAATTACGCTGAAGAAGTCCCGTTCGGAGTCATTTTAGACCACAAAAGTGTTTCAAATAATGAAATTGGCTCAGTAGTCAAAAGCGCTATTGTAGACTCGTCCTATCGCAGATTAAGAAAAGCGCTTTTGGGACGTTGTTTCGATCATCGTTTCGGTCATGTTTCGGTCAAAGGGCAGTGCGGCAATTTTTCTCCCTTTATCAATATCAAAAATCCAGATGGCATCAGCTCTGGAAACTATCCATCACCGTTTTTGCTCGCGATCCCATCTCGTCTTACTGTAGACGAGACGTTCAATCACTCAAACCCTTCAAACTCCAAATCGTAACGCATGAAATATACATTTCAACGAACTGGTCTGTTTTCATAAGAGAGTGGCGTTCCAGTGGGCAAGTCTGACCCATCGAGGTTATTTTGCTCACGAGTCCATCTCGTCATACAGTAGACTGATGCCCAGAGTAGCCGCTATTCACGACGGAGCGAGCGGAGGTCCTTAACCATATTTGGCTCGATCTGGAGGGATACTTCCTTATCTTCGAATGTTTCCTGAAAGGAGAAACAAGCTGAAAAGTTAACTAAATAACCAATCATGACACCCAGAGCATGCTCCCGCTTCTAGAACAAAAATCACGCCGTCAAGAGATTAAATTCCAGGCAATTTCTGGGTCGAAGTTGGCCTCCCAGCTAGCAAATCGCGGTCACAGAATTCCTCATTTTTGTTCGGAAATCGCTCCCTCGCTGACCTTTTCGTAATGACGTCGTTTCGTTTCCCAATCAACGGATTTACGTGGCCAGAAAAAAACCCCAAAAGTGCGGATGTAACGTCATCTGGATGGCCGGACTAGCGAGAAGCTTCATAGAAACCCTAACTCCTAAAACACGCAGAAAACTTCGCAAAATTACGAATCACAATGTCCGGAACGTTTCCACGCTTCTCGAACCAAGTTCACGCCAGAAAAAACCTTAAATAGAGGCGATTGTAAGGTCAAAATTGGTCTCCCCGCCAACAAATTGCAGTTACGAAATTCCGCCTTTTTTGGATCAAAATTGAGCCCTCGCTGATCCGACATGACGCGGACACGATGACGTCACATCGGTCCCCAATTTCTGGATTTCTGGCGCCGAAAAACGCAACGGAAATTCGAAAACATTGCACAACGTTGAGTCACGAAAACGCTTCAGAAAGCGCGATTGAGACAAGAACGAACGTAAGAACATTACAGTGATTTTTCTGCTGCTTTTTGCGGCTGTCGTGGCTGTTTCTTGTCAGTGCTTTTCATAGAAACTCCATGTTTTCGTGCCGTTTTATGCGTTTTCTAGGTGAGGAAAACCTTTCTCATTTGCCTGCTTGCTGAAAAGTCCGATTTGAGCGCTTTGAGATGGTCTCAGACAGCCCAGAATCGAAGTTCGCGTGCGCCATTTTGTCAGCCTGGAATTCCTGTTTTTGGTGTGGCTTTTAAAGCTTTTGCCTTGTATAGAGATGCCTAGAAAATATCCACGCTTCGCGCAAGCTTCATTTGCCCTTTAGGGCTATTTTGAGACGATCTGGGTCGAAATTTTGAGCGCGGGCTTTTAGATACTCGAATTTCCGTTTTTTTTTTGCATTCTCGCGTCGTCTAGGAGCGCTTTAGGTGACTACCGCGTTTCGTGCTTACTCGAATCACTCTTCAGGACTGTTTCTCGACTATTTTTGCCGAATTTATGGATGCGTCGTTTGCCCAAATATGAATTTTCGCTTTTATGACGCCGTTAGCTTTTGATATGCGAAATTGACCTTTTTGGCATGGCTGTGGCACTAGGAAGCTCAAATATAGCCTAGACAGTTCTGGGAGGGCCTCAGACAAACAGAAATCGTGTTTCGAGTACGCGAATTTGTCATTATGGATTTATCGTTTTTGAAGTGATTTTTTAGGTTTTCTGTAGGCTAAAGGTGGCGCCTCATTTGACGCATGCTCGATATGCTTTTCAGGACGTTTCGCCACTTTTCTATGAACTAAATTAGAATTTGCGCTCATGGCGGGGGACACTGGGAAGCTCAAAGTTGGTCCGCGTGGGGCTCCGAGACACTGATTTAGTCTTCTTCATTTTGTCATGCGGAGAATTCACTTTTTCTCTTGCTGTTTTTAGGTTTTTGCTTTGTCTGGAAGCGTAGATGACGTCTTAATTCGCCCATGCTCCAGCTGCTTTTGAGGACTGTTTTGGAACCACTTGCACTAAAATTGTGGATACAGAAATCAGCCAAACACGGTTTTCGCTTTCAGACGCTGAATTAGGGCAGAAATAGCATATTTTTGTGACGAAACGCACGGCTTTAGCTCTAGCTTGGCCTGTGATTTTACAAGGCTTTATGCATACGCTAGATAGTTTTTAGGGTGTATTCGGAGCATCTCGCTCGCTAGAAGTCCAGATGGCTCTATGAAGCTACATTCTAGACTGGAAAAGTATTTTTTGATGACATGATTGAGCGAAGTGTCTGGAATACTCTTGCGAACCGAAACGACCTCGAATTGAGCATGATTTTGGACGTCTCAGGGCATCGATCTTGCTCTGCGATTCGTCTTCTTGGGATGGGTTCGGGCGGAATTTCACGTGTTGTAGGTGTTTTACGTTCTTGTGGTCGTTCTCGTGTTTCCTCTGACCAATGCGTGTAGAGGCGTGCCGTGAATTTTGTTATCTCTCTCAACCATAACACGAACCTTCATTTCCAGGACTTGGCAAAGCTTCTGTGATGCGTTGTCATTACGAAGTGCTGGAAGTTGAGCGGAATGCTTCCGACGACGTCATCAGGAAGGCGTACCGGAAGCTCGCCTTGAAGTGGCATCCTGACAAGAATCCGGACCGGATAAAGGAATGTACTCAGCACTTCGCTTTGCTCCAACAGGCCTACGAAGTCCTCAGCGATCCCCACGAGCGCGCCTTCTATGACCGATATCGAGAGAACATTCTCGCCGGAGGGGTCGACGGAGATCTCAAGGATGAAGGCATCGACTTATTCGCATTTTTCACGTCGTCGTGCTACACGGGATTCGGAGATGACGACAAAGGATTCTACACCATCTATCGTCGAATCTTCGAGCAGCTGGCTTCGGAGGACTATGAGTACATTGAAGAGCCTGCCGATCGGTGTTACCCAACCTTTGGGAACTCACAGAGTGGTTACGAGGAGGTAAGAAACGTTTCAGAGCATCACTGATGGTGCATCTTCAGGTTGTCTCGCACTTCTACGGATTCTGGGAGGGTTTTTCGACCGTCCGATCATTCGCATGGTTAGACGAGCACGATATCCGTCAGGCGCCCAACGCCAAATACATCAAGCTGATGGACAAGGAGAATAAGAAACTGCGCGATGTAGGCAAGAAGGAGCGAAATGAGAAGATTCGCGAATTGGTCCAATTCGTCAGGAAGCGCGATAAGCGTGTCATCGCATATCGTCAACTGCTGGAAGAGCGTCGGAAGGAGCAAGCGATCAAGACCGAGGAAGCTAGGAAAAGACAGATTCGTCAGAGACTCCAGTAAGTGGATCATTAGTTGTTTATAGTTTTGTAGGCACGCGAACGACCTGACTTTACGAATAGTTCGAGTCCACAAAGCGAGTGTTGTGGCTGTGAGACGTGCGATCTCTTACCAAGTCATACGCCTCATTTTGACGCCGCTAGACGGTCTAGGAACAACAGAATGTGGCTTCGTGCGAAGTTGAGGATGCTGTGGCTCTTAACGACGTGTCGAGACGAGACGCAACCTATTTGCGCTCGTGGGAATTTAACTGGTCTTTCAAGCCATTTGAGGGATTTGCATGAGGACCGACCAGACCCTGAGCGCGTTGCATTCCGCAAGCACGATAACTTTGTCAAAACCTCGATGTTTAGGATGCGGTTCGGCATACACTTCCTTAAAATGGTCAGGATTCTTCGAATATATCATTGTCTTGAAGGCTTTAAGACGCTCATGTTAAGTCATTCACCTGATTCAATTGCTTCAATTTGAAGCATTTGAGTCAGGTGACTGTGATGTGGATATCACGCGAATTGTCTCCTTTCAGGTGGATTCATACGGATCACGAACATGTGAGGTGTTCGCGTGATGGCGGGTCAGACCAGATTTTCCTAGTATACTTTTATTCCCCGATGCACGCTTAATCTGTGTGTAGATCAAGCATTATGACATCCACATAGCTGCAAGCATTATGACATCCACATAGCTGTTGCTCTGGTTTCCTTATAGCCTTTTGGGAACGAAACGTGGCTTAAGTCGTGTAGTGTGGGGGTTTTCGATGTGTCCCAAGCCATTTGAGGGCCATTGTTTTTCGAAGGACGCTAACTAAATGTAGAGATTATCGATGTTGGAAGCGATTAGCCGTTCACTTGACGTGGAAGATTAGCTAAAATGTTCTCAGATCCTTATTTTTTCTGAGGACTTGTCGGAAGCGAGACGAAACCGAATCTGAGACGTGAATTTTACGTAGTCGGTCACATTTTGGGTGGATTTAGGCGGATCACCAGGTTGCCCCATGTTGCCCCCATTTCGGAGGATTTGGACTGGTCCCCATCCTCGTGCATGAACTGGTGACGCTAACTCATGAAAGGCATGCGCGTGATAGCGGGTCAGACCAGACTCTACTAGTACGCGTTTATCGATGCACGCTTAGTACATGCACGTTGAGGGGATTTGCTCAGCACGCCTTATGACGTCCACATGTACATGTAACGCTGAAGAATCTGTTACTTTATAAGCGTTTCAGAACGGAGGACCGACGATTTGAGGTAATCGCTGCTCCTCGGGTGCTGTTTTTTGTTAAGGAACCAACCGTCGCTACCGAAAAGTGGCCTAAGAGTGCGGGAATCATATTGATCGGTCTATCCTTTGTCAAACCGTTAGTGTATTTAGGTAACTGCCCAAGCCGCTTTATGTGTACGGTCAGACGCTCAGGTCATGGATCCGCTTTTACATGAGAATATGTACATAGTAGACTGCGTAGAAAGCGCTCTGATTTCGACTGCTTAGGAAGCGCTCTGATTTTGGACATTTCACGATCTCGCCTCTGCGATGTTTTGTGTCAGGTTTGTGGTCTGTATATGGGTGAAACTAGGATTTACTTGTACTCCGGAGTATCAGATTCTCTTTCACATGCTCATGTCATCCATTAAGGAAGTTGCAAGACTACAAAGAGAACGACAAGCACAAGGAAAACCACCTTTCAGACTTACGACAGATCGAAGAAGCACTTGACGCCGAATATGGAAGCAACGAGGACAGTGAAGCTGAAATGTTGGACCCTGAAAACGACCTCTACTGCATCGCGTGCGAAAAGTCGTTTTCGAACCTGTGAGCTCGAAAATTTTTGATGTAACTTTGAAAATGACGATTTCAGGAGAACGAAACACAACCATGACAAGTCCAAGAAGCACCGAGAGAATCTGGCTCTTTTGAAGAAACACATGCTAGATGATGCCGCTGAGTTCCTGTTCGATTCATCCAAGAACGGAGGCGTTCAGCTTGAGGAGGAGCCCGTCGTTGAGCAGCCTCAGGGAGGAAAGAAGTCCAAGCGTCAAAAGAAGAAGGAACGAAAGCAGAAAGCGTTTGATGACTTAAACGAGGAGGACCAAGTTCCCGCTGAGTGCAGCATGTCTGTCGCGGATAACGACGCCGAGATTAAGAAGTTAATCGAAGAAACCGACGAGTTGGATAGTGAGTCCTGAACATCGAATCCACGAAATGACGTCTCAATTTCAGTCGTGCCGAAGCAGAAGAAAGCAAACAAGAAAAAGAAGGCAGGAAAGTCAGCGAAGGAGGACGATCAACCTACAGGGCCGAAGGAGGCGGTGTGTGACGCCTGCAAGGAAACATTCGATTCGAGAACTCAACTCTTCGCGCATCTGAAGGAAACCGGGCACGCAACGTTGAAGTCGATGGCCGGCCCTACCAAGAAGGGTAAAAAGAAGTAGAGAGAAGTAATATCTGTTATGAATTTTTTTATTGGGAGATGTTGTTATTGTTTGTGGAGGTAATTACAGGAAACTGGATTCAAGGCTTAGGAAGACATGAAGCTTGGAAGGAAGGCCACGTTTACCCAGTTAGGTGCCCTGAAGCCCATAGGAGGGTAGAAGCGTGGAGCCTGCGAGATAACTGATTTTGTACAGGCCTCATTAGACGCTTCGAAGTTTGCAAGTTCCGTTGGAAGGCGGAAGCTTGAATGCCTCCTCTCATGTCTCTACCATGGATTATTAGGCGTCGTGAAGCTTAGAAGCGTCGTAAAGGAAGGCGGAAGGATGGCTTCTGACGGCAAAGGACATGAGCGATCTTACAGCGCTTGTGCACGAGGCCCAGAAGGCGGAAGCTGTGAGGAAAGAAGCGGAACGCTAAGTGAAAGAGAAACCCCAGACCAGTCCGAATCCTTCCAGTTGGGGGCAACTGGGAGTAAGAAGTAAGAACTCCAGTAGCTGAAACTGCCGGATCGGCTCAGCACGGACATGCTCTATGGCCATCCGCCAGTTCATCGACTGCTTTTCCTCGCTGATGAGCCTCAAGAAGCACCTTAAATCGTCGAAAATCGCACTGGAGAAGGTGCTCATTTCTGTCATTATGCAGGTGCTCCTAGCGCTGATATCGGAATGCGGAGCAGAAGAAGATGGCGATGAGCTTGACCCCAAGAATATGGTAGATGGAGCGGAATGGGCCGATTACGACCACGAAGAATACGGAGAGCAGATCCACGAAGCCACAGAACCTTAAATATCAGATCATTCGTGACGCCTTTGGGGACTCAGTTCGAGATCTTCCTGTGGATTGAATGATCATAACGGAAGCGCTTAGCATGCACCTCGTCACTGCCGGTTACCACAGCAGCCAGAGCGTCCAGAACTTTAAACTGAGGGCGAGAGAAGGCTGTAACTTCTATGACGATCCCTGTTTCCGCTTCGTCGACGAACGTCCCGAGTTTTTGAGGATGCAGAGCGAGCGAAAGGATGCCGGGTGAAGAACACAAGGGAGGTCACTACAATCAGATGGATTTGGGCGAGATTGTGGCGGTTAAGGAGTGCCAGAATGAGCTGTTCGAGGTCAAGGAGGCTAAGGTGACCGATGTGATTGAGAGGGCTTCAGGTAAGGAGGTTTTCAGAGTTAAAATACGGTTATTCGTGTAGGCGCTCATTCCGACCGGTTCGAGGTATTTGGATTTTGCACATTTTGTATGAGGTGACCGAGCTGTACTCGAAAACGACAGATCCAATCGTGTGGCATTCATTAAAACAAAACAAACGGCAGACAACAACACCGCAACAACGGAAGAGGATCAGTAGTTCTTGAACAACGCGAACATCATCATAAAGCACAAAAATAAACAAAAAATGAATTCTTATTCTTCACTGAAAAGCAGAAGCGACTCGGAATGCTGCTCAAACTGCTCCTCCCGCTTTAGTGGCACTCGTCGCCACCCCTCGGCTCGACCTTGTCCAGCTTGATGAGATCGTCGATGCGCAGGATGGTGATGGCGGCTTCGGTGGCGAATTTGAACTCTTGATCTTGCTGATCAGCGGCTCGAGCACGCCTGCGTCTTTCCTGTTCGACACGATGCCTTGCACGAGGTCCAGACCGGCCCACTTGTACTTGGGTTGGGTGAGGGCGAGTGCGT
Organism: Steinernema carpocapsae; assembly: GCA_000757645.3. NCBI lineage: Eukaryota > Metazoa > Nematoda > Chromadorea > Rhabditida > Steinernematidae > Steinernema > Steinernema carpocapsae. The sequence continues at coordinate 1,823,218 of CM016762.1, forward strand.
GGAAGGAGCGGAGCTTTCCGCAGAGCGAGATCGAGTCCTTCGCGGCGTTCTTCGCAAGGGTCTTCGGGATGACCAGAAGGGCTTCGGCAAAGGCAGCGACTGGGAGTTGTTCACGGCTGGCCTGGAATAAGACGGTTTAAAAAGGGTTCAACATCCATTAAGATACATTTTACACACCTTTACAAATAGCGTTTTCAATAACGTAGGTCAGCCGCTTAGTAAATATCAGGCATTGCTGCCCGAGTCTAACAACTCAAATTCTTGCCGACACGGGCATTAGTCTTTATTAGCTCAACGGAAATCATTAGTGTCTGGTGTTGTTAAGTACGGTTCCTAGAGCCGTCTTCCATAGGCTTAGCGTGTCTTTTGCTCGCCGAAATAGCGCTTAAAAACATAAAACGCTTATAGAAAACCAGTTTTTTATTGGGTTGTGTTCAACTCTTTGATCTCTAAAATTGTGAACCCTACCTTTGCTCATATTTCTATCCAAAATTATTGAATTGTATCAAAAATTGTGTTTGACAAAAAACACCTATGCCGATTTCAGAATTCAAAAGAAATATATCGAGTTATATTTATAGATTAAGAGAAGTCTTTAACGCGTCTAAAAGTTTGTATTTCATATTTTATTTTAGCAAGTTGATGGTGCCAAATTAGCAAATATTTGATCTATTTGATGCTTAGTGCGTTGAGGAAAAAATTCAAAATTTCTGAATTTGATATGTCAAAGGTTCAGTGTCAAATTTAAGCTGACTGTCTTAAACTGTTTTAAAGAGTGCCAACCCTGCCCCTGCTTAGGAGTCTAACCTATTTATTAAATTCAAAGTCACTAATTTGGCAACGGTAGTATTTTCGATTTACGTTTCAGGCTAAAATGAAAGTTACGTATGAGCCAGTATCTCTAAATCGCGTCTTAAGGTTTAAAGTTCAACACCAACAAAACTGAAATTTGTAATTCGTCATGTCAATGATTGACCATTTAGCAGTTGTTAGTTGTCTTAAGGTTAAGTGACTTACCAAACTAGTGGCGAAAGCCTCCAGATAAACATTCAGAGGCAGCTTCCACAGATCCACCTCCACAGACGACCTTGTTGCTCTCCAGCACTCGTCGCACAACGCAGAGGGCATCATGGACAGAGCGCTCCATCTCGTCAAGCATAATGTCATTGGCACCACTGAAAAGACAAGGTTAGAAGGACAAAGTGAGACTTTACCTACCGAAGAATGATGGAAGCGGCAGTGCGAGCACCAGTCTTCTTGATGATGATAAGCTCGTCGTCAGAAATGCGTTCCTGCACGATCTCCTCGCAAGTTCCGAGCATGGAAGCCTCGAAACTCTCCTCTCCCTCGAGGTTAGCCAACGAGGAGATGAGGGTGGCGCCGGTGGCCTTGGCGATTCTCTTCAAATCCACCTTCTTGCAACGACGCACAGCCATGGCCTTGTTTTCGACGAACTGCTTTAGGCAGAGGTCGTCGATACCACCGGTGGTAAGGACGACGTTCGCTCCGGCCTTTAGGATTTTGTCGATGCGACGCTTGGTGATCTCAATTTCTTCTCGGCGGATCGCTTCGAGCTTCTCGGGGTCTTCGACGACCACGGAGATTCCGAGGTGCATCTTGGATTTCTGGAGCGAGAAGTCGAGGCACGCGATCTTGGGATTCTGGATCTTGCGGGGCATCGCTGAAAATTCGGTTGTTAAATGAATGCTGAGAAAGTAGCTAACTGTAAAATTAGCCTTATTTTAATACACAAGGCAAGCGCTTTCTGACTAAACTTGATGTTTGTAGGTGGTGCGATAGGCCGTTATTTTGAACACCAGGGTTCAATCCCGCCAGAAGGCAAACATTTTTTAATGTCCTCAATTTTCTTATTGTTTTTGCATTTTTTTCTTACTTTTAAAAACATAAATGCAGTAAAATATCCTTTTTCAAAGCAGTCTTAGATTAGTGTTATCAACGTTATGACTAATTTGTTGTTTGTACTAATTTGTTGTTTGTTTGAAGTAAATGACAGTTTACCTTCGCTAGCAATGGTGCAGTTAAGAGCGTATCCCTCGATCAGCATACTTTCCCGAGCCGACTTTCCGTGAGCCTTGAGAACGTTAACGGCCTTGATAGGATACAGAACCTTGCCAGTGGCGTCGGTAGTCTTCACCAGCTGGCGGCCTTGACGACCATCTCGGAGAAGAAATCAGCATTGCTGAAATAACTTTTCAGAATTTTAGCTACATAAGGTTCACTCACGCTCCGATGATCTTGGAAGACATGGAGGTACGAGCGGCTCCGAGGATAGACTCATCTCCGAGGTCTTCGACAGGGATCGACAAATTCTTCTCCAAGTAGCGGAGGGCCTCCTTGCAGGCAAGGCGGTAGCCGTTGATGACTTGATGACGGTGGTGGGGTGAATCCTGGACTTGACCAGGGCGTCGGCGGACTTCAGGAGCTCGGCGGCGACGATGACGACCGAGGTGGTTCCGCCTGCAAATTTTAGATCAACTTAAAAATTTCCAATTCAATTTCGAAAATAGGTTTGATATGATTCCTTTAAGAAGGCACAAAGGCACAAACGTTTTTGAACAGTGAAATGCAGGAATGTGGCGAAATTGATTTTAATGTTTTAGTTCAATTTTTGAAATTTAAGTTTTCAAATTAATTTTAGTGAAAACTCTTGTGCAGTGACGCTCAATGCTTACCATCGTATTGATGGTAATTTTCTGCCAACAAACCTAATTAATATATTTTCATTTCCATTTCCAAGTTTTTTCAACGTTTTTGTGCTTGATTTTTAATTGAAACACATTGAAAACGGTGCAGTGAAGCCAAATGCTTACCTCCTCATCCTGAAGCTGAGCAAGCTCAACGAGGACCTTTCCGGCAGGATGCTCCACGTCAAGCTGCTTCAATATTGTAGCTCCGTCGTTGGTGATGATCACATCTCCGACATCGAGCATCTTGTCCAGTCCGACGGGTCCAAGCGAGGACTTGACGATGTTGGCAATCGCACAAGCCGCGGTCACTAAAAAGTTGAGAAGTCATTACAATTTTTGGTTAATTTTTCGGAAAAACCACAAAATTCTGCAAAAATTTAAATGCTATTTTTGTCTGAAACTTACCATTCTGAGAACGAATCGACTGCCCAGAGTTTCTCGTGCCCATCAGGGCAAGAAGAGCTTCACCTGCGGTAGCCATGTTTCCCTGAAAAATACAGATTGATAGAAAAATATAGAAAGACATGCGACCACACGCAGAAATGCAAACTCACAAAACCCACGACAGAGGCAAGGCAAAAACAACACCCAAAGAACCGTCAATTAACCAAAGACAATAACCGGTGAATGCGATGCGATTTGGCCACACACTCGCGCTTCTGTCGTCGCTGCAGTTGCAAGAAGCGAGAAGAAATCGAACGTACGAATCGAACATTCGAGATGAGCGAGTTTAAAATTTATTAATACAGTTGAGCAGACTTTCGTGCCAGGACCACTGAGGTCAGGGTGGCGCAGTGAGGCAGTATGGCGGGCGAGAGAAATTTGCCGAATCGTTTGGAACATTCTGGAAACTATGTGGGGGGCTGATAACTGAGGAGCGCGATCGCGTCTGTGGGGTCACTGCGAAAGCGTTTCTGTGGGGGCACGATGGTATTTCAGCCGATAGGTTTTGTCAAGGCTTCAGCTGACGAAGAAAATTACTTTCTGACGCACACTAATTTCGGCTTCTGACTGTTTTAGTGACTTTTTTAGATCGCTTTATTCTTAAGACAAGCAGCCGGAACCGCTCAATTCAGACTGCTTCAGTGGAAATGAAACGTATTTATGCAGAAAAGTGAAGTGATAGTGGTCAACAACCGATGAATTTTGCAGACAGGACGTTTTCTAGCTGGGATGTTCTGTTGCCAGGACGTTTTGTAGCCAGGACGTTTTGTCGCCAGGACGTTTTGTCGCCAGGACGTTTTGTCGCCAGGACGCTTTGTTGCCAGGACGCTTTGTCGCCGCCGTTTTGTCGCCAGGACGTTTTGTCGCCAGGACGTTTTGTCACAGAAAGAAGGAGGGTTGCTCTTAGCATAAAATTCATGAATGGAACCAGCGTTGGATGTCAACGCGACTCGAGCAAGTCGAACCAGACAAATCGTACCAGCGGCGATTGAGCTGGAGTAAGCCAAATGGAGTCGATTAGAGCCGAAGGAGAACGAAATCAATGTATCGGCTGCTGGCTCGTAAGCCGACCGAGCCGACCGAGCCGGCCTGTCCCGTACGATAACTTTACGATTAATTATGATAGCAAAATAGACATGGAAATATTATTTAATTGAGAACAATGACAACCAGACACTAGTACAAAGATGAGGAGACCAAAACACAAAGAAAACGGAAAAAACGTAAAACGATTTTGAAGCAAATGAAGATGAAGCTTTCCGCCGGAAATGTCTTTGTTGAGCTGGATCAGCTTCAGAACGATGAGGCCAGCGCTCAAGGAAGTTTGCCTGCCAGGCCATTCGCTCAAAAACTTACACCAATCTAAAAAAAACATTAAAAGCGATTTGAAAAAATGAGATTTTCCTACTCTGATGCCACAACAACAGGGTTTTGGTAACAACGCTAATGCCAAGAGAGAAGCCAATCTCAATACTCCCAATTATGCAGAAATACCGTATATCCTTAAGCAGCCGATTCTTATTTGGGTCTTGTTCAAACTAGGAGCTAAAATGTAAGAGGTTGTAAGAGGTGAATTAACAAATAGAACGCAGAGAAGTAGGGAATTTTACAGAAATACCGTTTGCAATCGACCAAAACTTTTTTAGACAATATTTTATTAACAAAAATCCTTTTAAGACAACAAACAATCAGTAGAACTCTATGTACAACATCTCATAATTCCAGCACTCATTTTCCTGGAGTTCCGACTCCAACTCCCGTGCTGACACCGACAAGCTGTTTACCGGCAGCATAATGGACTGGCTTCAGCAATCCTGCCTGAATCAGTTGCTTCACTTTTCTAGCCTTGTCTGGCACTATCAGCGCCTTGTTTCCATCATAGTCATTCAAACTTATGTCTTCGCCTTGAGGAGGGAAACCAAGCGCTGAGGGGAGTTTCCCTGCCAGGCCACTGGCTCCGAAGCCTACACCGACCTGTAGAAAAAAAACATTTAAAAACTCGAAAAATTAAGATTTTCCTACTCTGGATGCCACAACAACAGGATCGTTGTTGGGAACTACGCCAATGCCAAGATTGAAGCCAACGTCAATACTCCCAATATCCTTAAGGAGCCCATTCCTATTCGGATCCTGTTCTGAGAGGTACACATTTGAAGGGACGGCCACACCTCGGGGCACCCAATACAGTGAGTCATAAATCTGTTGCAGTTTTTTGTTTTCTGCTGCTACGACGTGAGTCGGTGTGTCCGCGGCCACCTAGATGAGAAATAACTAAGAATTTTATTAGAAGAATAGATTGGTTATTCGTTGCGGGAAGAAAGACTAACAGCGGGAATGTTTTCGGATGGAGGAGGCATCAGCACTTTGGACGGACGTTTTCGGTCGCGGGTTTCGTGTTCGAAGCCCCAGTTGTTCAGTTGGTTCCATGGACGAGGGTCGACCACTTTGATCTTGGATAGTTCTTCTTCGTTTTTGGGATCGAGCACGATTACGGGCTGTGGCTTTTTTCTGAAAAATGGTTTCAATGCAGAAATTGTGAAACTACTTGTTTAGGCGGAATTCTGGAATTCTCGAAGTAGATCTTAATGCTTTGATTCCAAAAATATAGGTTTTGCTAGAGCCAGATCTAAAGTGCCTTAAAAAGGCTGGATCGAGAAACTGCCATACAAAATGTCAAACCGACCGGTCAGCTCAAATGTCCAAGCTGAAACAATCTGTTTTCTTAAGTCAGGCTTCGTCTATCGAGCTGACTGCCTGCTTACCAATCAATTTTTCTATGCTTCTTTAGGCACTTTATATCTCGCATCGTACGGCAAAACCTATATTTTTGAAATCAGTGCATCGAGATCTATCCGCTCGCACGATCTGTGATTTACACTTGAGAATGCTCCCTTGTTTGGACTGTTTTTTGACGAAAATCGTTTGAATAAATTTCAGCAAAATTGCAATTATTCTTATATTCTTATACCTCATTTTTAGCTATTAGGTAACGTGATTTTTGAAAGCCTGAAAATGTCACTATTGAATCAAAATTTAATATTTTTTTAAGATCTGTGAGTGCCAATTGAAGCCTTGAAGTCTCTTGTCGAAGTTTTGTTTTTTAATTTTGTAATTTTTATTATATGCTTCCAGTCCAAACACTTACTTTTCGGTCTGAGTGACGTTCCTCTCGCTGATCTCATCAAAAGGGTTTTTAACGGGGGGTTTCCCTCCTGTTACGATGGGCTCCTTGTCTGGAATGCCCATAGGAAAGGGTTCAGATGCCTCTGGTGCTTCTATAGTCTCTGGTGCCGTAGCCTTTCCTCGACAATACGGCAAATCAGGGCGTCGTTTGCATACAGCGGCGACTACATCTCTCTTTGGGCGAATATCTAAAACTGTATTTATTGAATACGGATACATCACTGAAACCGACCCAAATAAGCGTCTGCCAACGCAAAGTTCAAAAGGATCAGCAGCAAGCAGGAGTAGCAGCAGCGCATTGTGCAATTGTGGGTACTAGCGTCGTTGGCAGCAGCAACAGCGGAAGGGCAAAGTGGAATTAGGCAATGGCGATGATCATATCGTCACTCCCAAAAACCAGAAATTGATCGAACTAGCCTGCGGCGAAAATGCGATTGCAGAAGAGGAGCGCTGTTGACCGATGGGTTTCGCTTGCATGCGGTGTGGTTCATGTGCATAAACATAGCATTCCGTCAACGCCGCCTAACTGGGAGAGTGAGATCAGTTGTGGTCTTTGACGGGAGATTTGTCGAAAGCGAAATTTATCCTGTTTCAAGTAGCTGGTTTGAAGCCCTTGAAGTTTGGGCTAAGAGCTTATTGTAATTCGAGTTTGCATCTGGTTTAAAAACGAATTAAAACGAATTTCAGGTTTACTAACGACATTAGGACTTCAAATTCAGCTAAGATAATTGAATCATCTTAGGACCTTTAAGTTAATTTTTCGTACAAAACCAAAAAATTAAAAAATTGGTTTCACGGTTTTATTTGAAAAACAAACAATTTAAAAGCGTTTTTTTTGTAGAAGGAAACAAATTTTAATCGTGATTTACTAACTTCAATTTAACAACAATAATTCTAATTGTTAGTTTAATTTTGAAAGTCATCACACGGCTTTTGGATTAAAACTAATTTGCCTTTCATAACTTCAAAATAGAAAAAAACAATTTTGGCTCATCTCAAAAAATTAAAATACAATTTTAAAGCATTTTTTGTAGCGCAAAACAAATTTTAACTACTTGGTAATTTACTTACTTCACATAAAAAGTTTCCAGAAATGAATTATTTTAAAATTATAAATCTCAATGTTCTGCAATTTGCGATTTGCCTTTTTTGCCAGCCACCAGTTGTTTTTTTTCATCTGATAACAATGTTTATTCATGTTTATTTAAATTACCTTTTGAAAAAAATCGTTGAAAACAAGCTTTGAATATACTTAGAAAACTAAGCTAAATTTCATATCACATTTTTAAGGAACAACCAAAAGAAAGATCAGACCCATTTGTAATGTACAACATTCGAAAATCAAACCGTCAAGTCTCGTTCCACTCATCATGGTTTGGTCTGTGTAATATTAAACGCATCTCGACTAATGTGCTGTCGTCACTTGTTTTTCCATTGTGACGTAATGCATGCAATTGCAAGGATACGCCCGTTTGCACTATCTATTATGTATTCTTGGTAATATAGAGAATATCTGTAAGACATAAAGAAGGAAAAAGCAGGAGATAAGCATGGCATGTCAACACAATAAGCCTCCGAACAACGTACGTTGGTCTCTTTTCAAATGTGTATAAAACAACCTCAAACTTGTGATCTATGGAATCTGGTGTTGTACCCGGTTAATTTGTTTATACAGAATACTAAGATCAATGCAATAAATTTGCGCTATCACTTTTTCTCCATATCGTATCCCTTCTGGTTACATTTATCTTGAGAACATACGCACAAAGTAACACGGTCCTTACCGGCAGAACAGCCATTGCTCGAGGAGCTGGAACAACCACCGTCGAGTTTGTACATTGAGCCATCTATAATGGGTTAAAAAAACGGAAAAATTAAAATAGCGGAGCGAATTCAAATGACTTGCAAGTTTGTTTGCTTGACTACCGAAAATTAAATTTTAATGTGAAAATTTCAATTTAAAAAATTAACTTTTAAATTTCCAGTTTTTTGAATTTGCTGATTGTAATCTTAAAAAACGTCTTCAAATAATCTGCGAAAAAAGTGAAAGTAACGTTAACAGTTTTTTGAATTTAAGTAACATAAAGGTTTTTTACTTCTCCATAAAAATCCTATATATTAAAGAAGAACGATCTAGACGTGTTTGTAACGCTTTTTTTATCCACCGCGCTGTTTGGTTCGTTGTCGTCGCAGCTGTCGCGGAGCGGTCAGTTTTGCATTTGCGACAGCGCCGAAATTGGAAACGCCGAATTGACGAATTGACCACCGTTGCACACGTTTTTAAGTTTAATTGAGTATGCACAAAAATTGGAATTGAACTTAGCGCTATCCTGAATAGATTTATAAAAATGCAAATGCGCTCATGGCTTCTTGGAGGGGTAAAGCGCCGAATCAGAACGCATTTTGAATCTGGAACCGCCAAATAATTATTATTTAAATTTGAGGTTTATTATCGTGTCAGAGCTGAACAGATAAACCTTGTAACTTTCTTCTTCTCCTCCTAATTTTTGGCCACAGAATAATTTTCTGTAAATTAGAAAAACGTTTTTTTGTGCAGAACGGACTGTACAAAATTGAGATCATGTTCAAACTTTCAAGAGTTCAATTTCAATTGTAGTTTGACTGTTTTATCACTTGCTCATGTTCGTTTTTAAAAGTCTTGTTTCGGACTCACCTACCGCAAGGTCCAAAATCTCGAAAATCTTGAAACCCTGAATTGTCAGGTTAAGCGTTCCGTAGACCACTCCCCTCTGTTTGTGAAAGCCACTTTCAAAATTGTATACCTAGTCGTAGATCTTGTTATACACACCACAAATTTTTAAAATGACAAAATGAATTTTAACTAATTTACAATACACACCTGGCTCCTGGCTCATTTCTATACCGGTAAAAGCATCCTTTATCGCACTCCAAAATAACAGTAAACTGCTTTTGAGAATACTTAAGACACTCCGTATCCGCAAGAACGTGACCACAAATAACCGCAGCAAAAAACGTTAAAATCGTTCCATTTTTCATTTTTCAGGGAACCAGTGAATCAAGAGCACCTTCTTTTCGTGGCCGACTTTTGTCAACTCACGAGCCTCAATCGGCTGTTTTGTTTGATCACTTCACTCACTCAAAAGATCAATTGGAGTTCGCCGAGGGAACCGTGTTGACACGCAAACAAAAAATTCCGCTAATCGCTAGCGATCACTTTCCCACCACTTCAAACAAAAGGAGGCTATTCCGGAGTAGTCCATTTTTGGGAACGGGTAACACGAACATTAATGTCTTGGTCATTTTATGAGCCTTTCTCTTACAACCGGCTCACGGCTCTGCGTGGCGATGTGAATTACCCATCGGCCGATCTCATAAAATCCCCGTTATGGTCATCCAAAATGCGACATTTGACACAGTTTGCGATCACTCCGGGATAGTCGTCTCTTCGATCTTTACCTGTTCGCCACGGTGTTCGTTATTTGCGTCGATTCTACCTACCTCAACAAAATGCAACTTCCCTGTATTAGGCTGCTTTTGTTGACTTTGGTTGTGTTAGCCTTGTTTGAGTTCAGTGAAGCCCGACGGGATGGAAATCAGAAGTTTAAAGTTTGCTGTGCGAGACAGAAAAAGGCGGACAAGGAGTGTAAACGCATGTTTTGCGATTTCAACAAGCTTTCGCAGGATAATGTATGTTAAAACTAAATTTAAAAAATTTTTTTAAAGTAGATTTAATTAAATGTTAGACACGCAAAGTGCTTGTGACAAATGTACACTACCAACTGAAAAATTTTGATTAAAAAAGCATGAAAAAAAATTTTTTTTAACGTTTACTGAGCATCATTTAATTTGAAGATAATTATTTTAAGTAAAAATATTCATTTCTGTCAATAAAAATTAACGGGGCCGCGCGCGCTGTCGCGCGACAGTATTCTTTAAATTGGCATTGTTTGGCGCTTTGCTCAGATTTATATTGTGCAACAGCCTCGCTCTACGCAACTCGTTTGAGCGATTTCTCGGCTAAAGGACATCTCGAATTCCACCAAAAACGCATTTGATGCTTCACAATTTTTACCGTTGCTCTTCCACAGCCGCTCAACACGGCGCGCTATTACTATTTATTACTGTTACTTTTTAAAATAGATTGAAGAAATATGTTGCATTACACAGCTTGATTGAAATTAAAATTACCAAGTACCAGATGCTGCTTCCAAAAAATTAAGAAATTTATTTGAATGTTAAATGTACACGGTTCTTCGGGTTCTTCAATTGCACTCATTTTTACTTTGCACAGAATCCCAAAAGGCGGCGTCAAGCAAGCGTAAAAAACAAAATTTAAATAAATAAAAACTAAAATTTTACTTGTTTTCAAGTGCTCCCGAAGTCGATCACGGTGAAAACGACTCAATGTGACTGTTGATAAATTTTTTACGTTCTGGGGACCTGCTGAAGCAGAAATTCACACAGAATGCAAAAAACTCTCCAATCGCAAAGAAAAAACAACAATTTTGACCGCCGAAAAGTTCAAACCCGATTTCATCGTAGCCGACCGCGATCGGTCAGGACAGTCACGTTAGGACCACTAAAAACTGGCTTTTTTAATTTGAACTTTGTGAAATTGCGCAGTTCTGAAGTAGTTTCTTTGTATTTTGTGGCCAAAATCGTGATCAGCGCTCCCGAAAAACCCCTTTCCCCAAAAAGAGCGCAATCCGTAATGGTGCTAAAAACGGTGACCGTGCATTTTTAATTAAACCTTCCTTTATTATATTGCTAAAATTTAAAAAATTTATTCAAAAAACATGTGAAAAATTTGTTCAACTTAAAAGAGTTCATTGCAATAGTTATAGCCACACGCGGTTAAATTAAAACCTATTTTTGTGGTTCTCAAAAAGTTGCAAAAAACATTTACTTTGTTCGTCTGTTTAACTGTTTGTTCCATTTTCCAGATCTCGTTCTTCCTGAACATGTGCACATCTAGGGGAAGTACCGTTAAAGACATGTGGGACTGCGCGAGTACTCACTATGATCACACTGAATGCTGCAGAAGGAAGTGAGTGCCCTTCCTTAAGTGTCATATCTCAGAATTTCCTTTCCAGCCACGTAATCCCGGAATGCCTTCGCTATTGCAAGGCGGACGACCCCGTCACCACCGACTACAAATACCTTTTCTGCATTCAGTCCTTCAACGGAATCCGTGATTGTTTCCGCAGCCATCTCGACACGCACGCAAACATTTTTGGCGATAATTAAATTTTCTGACCCTACTGTGACACTTCCATTGTCGCTACTTTCCTTGTGTAGGTCCTCAGCCCAAATAATTTATTATTTGTCATGCCACAGTGCAACGTCATGGGTACGTGGGTCGAGGTGCTAAAAATACGACTTTTTCTTTGAGGCATTATCGAAATATGTGGCAGTAAACAAATGAAAAGTTAGAGTAATTGGAAAATAGGATTTCACATGAACACATTGTGAATTATGTAGGTTTGGTCATAAATCACAAGTGCCTACGAATAGTATTTTTTCGCTAAAATTTTTATTGTGTTACAATAGAACAAAAAACAAACTCATCCTTGTGAAATATTCATAGATGTTCCATCGGAATTAATTTATTAAAAAGCTTACCAGTCTGTTGCAAACATTCGTAAAAGAATAAAAGTTGGCTTGTGGACATTTGAAAAATGCATTTTGGTAATTTGTTTCTGGTATTTTAATAGGGTAATGTTGTTTCACGGACGGTTACTTTATTGCCTGTGTTTTTGATGTTTTTAATGTTTAGGCAGCATGTTTATGAGAACAAAATGTAAATTTAGATTTTGTACTCATTATAATCAAAACGCAATGAACGGTAGAATAACTGACTGAGCGATTGCGCCCATTTGAACCCATTTTCACAAAAATCGAAGAAAGGTAAAAAAGACAACTTTGTGTTTTTTTAAGATTTTAAGTGGGAAAAGCGTTTCTACAAAATTCCGACATTTACAGTGGACAGTGGCGGACATATAAATAACGCACTTGGTTTCAAAATCTCATTTTGCCCAGAAAACATCGAAAAACAAACCGATTAGAGGTTTGAAAAGCACATATAGATTGTTGGCAAAGAAGCTTGGCAAAAGATTCCTGTCAAGCGTTGTATGGATCTCGTTGACTCTATGAAGCGCCGTTGTGATCAAGAATAAGGGTTTTTCTACCAAGTATTGATCTGTTATTGCGCTTTTGTTGTTAATAAAACAGTTTTTAGCTCTAAATATTCGCGAAAATTAAAGTGTGCTATTTATGTGTCCGCGCCAAATTGGACATGGACGAACGTATGACTTTTTCCGGCAAAAAACGTTGCGCGGCGAATTCTGCAAACAATCCTATTTTCCTATTTTGTTCTGCGAGAGTTGTACAATCTATATGTGCTTTTCAAACCTCTAATCGGTTTGTTTTTCAATGTTTTCTGGGCAAAATGAGACCGAGTGCGCTATTTATATTTCCGCCACTGTAAGTTCATCAACGAGTGCTTTTAGGGATTCGGTCTTTAACCGTATCAGATAGAACTTAACGCATTTATTCGCTATATTCAACAGTTTTAAGCTTTTCAAGCAATTTAAAAATTTAAAAATTTTCTTTAAATTATTGAGTACAGCGCTTTCACAGTAAATGAACTGAAACTTGAAAAACTGCAATTGTCACGTTTTACCAAGAGCTGATTGTTTCACCAAAAAAGATTATGTTTTTCCTACACATATATGGCTTGTTATGTCCGATGTTGATCTCCGAATTAAGGTTGAGTTTAAAAAATTATTTTATAAGCAGTAATCAATTTAATTTCACGTGAACAACAAAATGACTCTAAAAAATTGTTAGTGGTTTAAGCTTTCTGAACGAACACCGAATTAACCGTTCACAAAAATATGTAAATTTTAGAACGCACTTAAGGTCGCCAGTAAGTGCTCTGATTTGCACTTCTATAGTAAGCCATTAGACCAAGTTTTAATGCGAGCAAATTATAAATATGGCAAAAGCGCTCTTAGGTCTGCCTCAGCGATCATTGTTCAGTCAATAACATTGTGCAACCAGCAAAAGATTGAACAAAACGTCCTCGTCCTTTAATTACACTTTTTACTGTTTGTATTTGGGCAAGATACGTCATCGCTTTTAGCGGTCAGTGAGTTGTTTTACATTGCCCCCCGCATGTAGTTTGTGGAAAAATTGGAAAAGGTAAAAGATCTAAATTTAATGATTAATGAGTAGAATAAGGAAAACCTGGCAAAATTCAAAAAATTAACCTTTAAACTTAAAAATGCTTAAAATAGCAGTTTTTCCGACTCTAATAAAAATTTGACACAAAGTATCACTTTTGTATACTGAAAAAAATTTTCAGAGGGCGGTTTTTCAACTTGAAAAATCTAATAATTTTTATACATTTTGTAAAAAATAAGTATACTCTCATTAAAAATTCCTTTTTAGATTTCGTCGTACATTTTTAGCCATCATGCTCTTCTGAGTGTATAAACAAAACACTTAACATTAACAGGAACATATTAAGAGAACAACGATCAACTGTTTAAGGTTAAACAAGTTGTCTGCACTTTCAAACAATGATTGAAAACACCATTATCCACCGCACACCGTTTATTCAAACGGTTTTTGGTGTTACTGCTAAGGTTCACGGCTATGTATACGTGCATGCTACTTGAAAATGTTGAAAACGCAAATAAAGACTTTAAGCCATTCAAAAGCAAAGTGGATTTGCGTGCTTGTACACACTAGTTCCTGTTCGAAAGCTGTTTTTTTTGTTTATAAATAAAGGGAAAAGTGGTCGGATTTTTCAAATAGTGCTAATGACGTTGTTTTTGAAATTTCTTTCATAACGATTTCAGTTTTCACAAAGCCTAGAGCACTTTTAGCTAAGTACAAAATGCGTAAGGACTTAAAATAATAAAAGCACTAAAGTCACAGGAAGTGGGAAATCAACAAAGACCACGCCGAGTTCCCCAAATTACAAGACACCTTTTAAGACAAAAAACAATAGTGCCATATTTAGGTGACTCTGGCCCTACATAGAGTTGGCCCTACTACTGGGGTCTGGAACGAGCGGGTGTCGGAATGTCTGGAGCGACAGAGCACGCACGCTACAAGCAAATCGGTGAGAATTCCGTCCGGATTCATGTGGAAAAATGTGGAAAATTCAGCGCTTTTCTTTCTGATTTTTTCCGCAACCAATTTTGCTACTAAATGTGTAAATGTGTGGATACAGAGTAAAATCAGATCGAAAAATTGAATCTTTGTAGCCAATATTTGTTATTAAAAAATTGCAAAAATTTTGGTTTGAATTCTTAATTTTATATTTATCGTCCTAATTTTTTCAAGTCTAAAATTTAGACTTAAATGCCAAACCAAATTGAAGCTTTGTCTTACAGACTTTTCTTTAAAGTGTTACTTTCAAAAAGCTGCAATATATTAATTTCTGAAATTTTTTGTTGGCGTACGTTACGGCTTCTGTTTCTTTGCTGTTTGGCCTGTGCTTAACCTAATTATCAAAATGGGGTTGTCGGACACACAACAAATGAAAGCAACACATTAAAATTCAGCATGTTGTGTTTGCCTTATTGTTAACCTTCAGACTGCTCGTAACTTTTAAGCAGAATGACGTAAATTTCCTGTTTACCAGCCTTCCAGCCTTGTGAAGTCTACCCACAGTTTCAACCGCATTAAAATCGACATCTTTTATAAAACCTGTAAATATAATTAAATCGGCATGCTGCCACGGCTTAATAACCATTTCATTCCATTTAACGTATGGCAACGCGGCCGTTTCCACTCCGGTTCCCGGTCACGCCTAGTATTGTTCTCCTTCCCTGTCTGCCTAAAAGAGCTGAAAGGAGGAGCCAAGGCGGTCCTTGGGCTATAAGTAAGTTTGGTCAGCCTCTGGTCTCCTTATGGGGGGGCATAAGTGGGAGGAGGTCACAAGGAGTAGCTGCTGCTCGTGATTTTCCGCCTTGGAGTTTTGATGGCTTTGGCATCCTAGCCGAAAGCGGCGTTGCCTACTTAGTCTAAGCTTTGTAGTTGAAACTGTTATGACGTGTGATCCTGGTTAAGTCATTAGCTAAGCCTTCCTTGTTTTCCAGACATTTCAAAGAATCATGCAGAACGTGACGTACAGTATTTTGGTGCTTCTACTTGCAGTTTTCATCTCTACTATTATCGCGGCAGAAGAGGTGAATAGCAAAAATTTTTCAATTGAACAAATTTACCACGTTTCCTTTTTGACATTAAAAAATACAGATTGAACCTTTTTCAAAGTTTCAAAAAATAAAAAATAAAAATAAGATTTATTTCATATGAAAAAAATTATTGTGATATTATGAGCTTTCTACAATTTAAAAAAAGAACTAGTATTTTTTATTTTGTAGTCATTTGACCCATTGAAAAATTTTGACCCAACCATTAGTTATGCATTAAAAAATTTACCACATTAAAAAAAGCTTTTACATTAATTAATTTTTCTATACGACAGACGCAAGTACTTTTAATGCTGAAAACATGCCTTTGTCAACCAACTATGGGAGCATGTTACTTTTCGCATTTCCTATGCGGAAATCATTGTTATTTACAACGTTAAAATTTTGAAATTCAGAAAATTTATAAATTGTCGCTGGATTGTCCTTTTTAAAAATTGACATTTCCACTTTTGGTAAAGGTCTGACTGATGACGTCCATTCACACCAACCCTCAATTGTAGTTCTCACCCTTTTGCCTCTAGGGAAACATTTCGGTCATGTTTATTCGCATCCATTACGTCCCCTAATTGTGACAATTTTAGGATCTCGCACGAGGTGACACGTCATCGGATATGTGGAACGTTGAACAGATGGGTCCATATGCGCCAAGACAGTTGATGAAGCGTTCAAATCTCTATGCCCTTTTCAAGTGAGTCGCCGATTGCGAAATTTCATAAAAATGAGGCGTCCGGTGGCAGCCACGCTGCTTTTATGAGATTATCTTTGCCAGAAGGCAAATGGGGTTATGATGGATCATTGGTTTTTTGATGACGTCTCCAGTTTATGGCTATAAAATTGTGCTGTTCAGGAAAGTGAACTACGAAGCGAACCGACGCAAGCTCTACAACGAGATGGTCAAAAAAGCAGATTCGGACTACTTTTTCTAAAGGCTTTAATCGTTGATTAATTTAACTAAATGTGTAATTGTATGGTGTGTGAACTGCGTTATCGAATAAAGCTCGGTTGGCCAAGAACACAACAAAAATACATTCATTTTACAATAACGCAAATAGTAATAAAAATGATTAATGATTCGCTTCCCATTTCAAAAACTTTCATAGACTAAGAAACTCGATTTTCGGCTTAAGACAAAAAATGTCCCATTTATCACAGTTCGTGACGGAGGTTGCAGACCGTGAGATCCCGGCAAAAACAAAATCAAAAGAAAATTAGCACAATTAAGGCTTCCGATAAGTACAAGCTCTTAAAATTGCGTCGGTGGAAGTGGAGTTTTCGATAGGTGGTCTAAAACATGGCACATGCCCTGAAAGGACTGGGCTATATGGCACACATACGGTCACACTGAACATGTGTGCAAAGTCGGTACGATCTTCCACTCACTATGATCACACTGAATGCTGCTAAAGAGCTCCGAAACTGCATTTTGCGTCGCGAAGACAGGAGTACAATAGCATTATGGTTATTTAGCAATAAAAAATTTTTGTACATCATCTTTGTGTCCGTGGGAAACAGCCGCTGGAACTTTGTGGCACGGAATGAATCGAAGAGGACAATGAAAGTCGAATTTTGTTTTTGCACAGTGATCGGTTCTTTCATTATTGCGTTATGCAGTGGAAAATGCATTTTTATTAACCAAATTACAAAATCAGAAAGAAGAAATATTCGAAAAGTTGCGGAACTTGACGATAAAGGGGGAAAAGGGGGGAAGAGCCGTTTGAGCCGTTAGATGACTTGCTTTAGATCTCTTTCGATTTTCTGGATGAAGGAAAGCGACTCCCATCATCTCCCTCTCTTGGAGAAGATCGGGTGGAGTCGGACCATAAATTGTGCCCAACATTTTCAGTTCGACTATCGCCTCCCTACAATGCACGAAATTTGCATGATTAACCGGTATGGAACACACTTCAGCTTGTCGTGCGCGCCTTCCCAGGCTGGAGTCATGTCCTTTCAAGCAAGGTCTCTTGATGCGGGGCTTTCCGCAGTTAACTGGACAAAGCGCACCTTCTCGACTTTGGCCTTTGACTGTTTCTATGGTTTCCATTTAGCAGAGTGCAGTTTCCAGAATCTTGCGGAGGCGTCGCCAGCATCATTGACATTCCTTTTGACCATTTCGGAAAGTTGTCGTGTGCTTGCAACGCTTCATCGGTAAACCAATTGGTATAGAAATTCGGCCGGAGAAGGCTCCGCCAGGAAAATTCAAAGGCGGCAACTTGAGGAATAAGAAAAGTAAGAAACGGCTTTGCTTTAATTTGCAAACAAAATTCAACTTGCCTCCAATGAAAACCGATTTCATCCTGGACAGGATGAGGAGTTCGTTTAAATTCGACCTGAAAGAAACAATGAATAGAACAGAATACCAGAAGCTGCGAGCCGCCTCAAAGGTATTTAGTCTTCTCGATGCTTTTAGCGAGCGAGAATTGACAAGCGAGGTGCGTCACGAAGCGCATTATGACACTGTGAAACTAACGTCGCATGTTTGCTTGATTGATTGCAGCCTTCGAGTTTACGTCTTTACGTCAATTTTGTGCTTAGAATCCTTTTCAATTATTTGTTTGATTTACTATTTTTCTAAAACAGTCTTGGTCAAAACAACACAACAAAATGCAACTTTTGGCTAAGTGCGCAATGTATCAAACTTCGGACCCGTAGGGTCAGAGTAAAAGTCGATTACTTCCATTATTTTGCCTTGGATTGACTTGCCTAAAAATAGTAGATGATTACAAGTCAGCAGTGGAGTTCTAACTTACGTAGTTGTTGGTAAATATTAACTTTGATCGCATCTCTTTTGTCCCAGTCAACGCGCATGCTCGGTACCTTAAAAAAATAGTTCAAACAGTCAATGAGAGTTCGAATTTCACAAATAGCAACAGCAAAAAGATCCGCTATTGACAAGTGTAAATCACTTTATAGCCGGTTTTAAAAGATTGCAGCACTTGTAGTTCATATATGCGTAACAAGCGGTTGATTGGAATAAGTATGTTGGACGCCAAAACATTTAATCGCCCAACTTTCTTGGCAGCCTAAAAATATACTATACTAATAAGCGTATCAATTTTATACAACCTACCGATTGCAGAAATTGCGTACACTGGAGTTCCGTATGAGACGACATGGTAAACTGGAAGAGATAAAATCAATAAAACCGTACATACATTTCACGTAGAACGAAAAAAAGACTCGATAAGTGATTATTAAGAACACTGTCCCATCACAAAGCTGAAACATGTGTAAGGACTCGATAGAAAGAATTCCACTAAACTTCGAATGAATGATGACTAATGACTAATGAATGATGCTTAAAAATCAGCACTGAATATCTAACCTCAACATTTACATGAGGGTTACTGCTGAATATTTTTCATGTTTTCATAGAACAAGAAGAAGCTTGAAAACCTGAAATGAGAAACAAGACAGTCACGATGCACTAAACCGCAGCTCCGTAGCTATCATAGATCAGGAGAATAGCGCCCCCAGAATTGAAACTCAAATCCGCGCGGCCGAAGGCCGCGCGCAACACAAAGTAACGGCTCCGGTAAAGATCCAATTCTTGACGTTAAAATTTCTTCAATACCCTTCGTCTAGACAAACTTTTCCTGCTTCTGACCTCAGAAAAGGTCATAAAAACCTACGAAGGTGTCGTCAGAGACTGTTTAACGGTATATAATCGATTATTGCAGTAGATTTGGACTGGTCTTGGGCTCCAACTCAAATTACAGACTTGTGTCTGTATTCCAAGCAGTGCGTAGACCATTATTTGACCTAGGAACTCGCTTCCGCCTTACGCGAAACTTGTGTTGAGACAGATTAGATTCACGAAGCAATGGTTGAGCAGAGTTCTTCTAAAATTGACCCAAAAAAGACCAAACGTCTTGGTCTGGTTGAAATGAGCCTAGGCCTGACCTAAGTGATCCACAAGTAGTTTGAAAAACGTCTAAAATCCACATGAAAACACTAAATTTTGTTTAGATTGGCTCATCTCGCCTGATGTGCTCCCGAAAGAGATCTGAAAAACCACCAAACTCAGCGTTCCCTTTTTCATGGTTTAGAACAGCTTACACATTTGTGTACGTGCTTGAGACAGTGTCTAGACCATCTTTTGAACTTAAAACACTTCTCACACTGCGCGAAACTTGTGCTAAGAATCCTGCTATAATAATGCAGCGACGGTTGAGCGCTTGAAGAAGCCCTCTCTCCTGTAATTAACCCATAACAAACCCGATGCTTTTTTCGGTTTTTACAGTCGCGCGCACTGCTGAGGGATTCCGCGTCAATTTTGCTGGATTCCGTTAAATTTACAGTCTGAAAAAGACCCATGGTCAATTGTCCAAATTTATCGATAGCCCAGATTGACCAAACTGACCTAAGCGTGGTCTCAAAATCGTTTAAAATCCAACTCAAAACTCTAAATTGTTTAGATTGACCCATCTCACCCAATTCGGAGACCGATAGAGGTCTCAATTTGCGTCTGTTCGAATTTCTCTCTGCGTTGATGCAGAAAGAGAATCACGGTAACCTAAAAATAAGTACGATTCGCAGCTTTTAATTTACTTCATGAAACGTTGCTCATGTCTCATTTCGCTTTCCGGTTCCAATGGTTTTGTCTGTGAAACGTTTCTTAAACCGCAAGCGCATAAAACAGATATGGCTGTAATTGTGAATCGTTTCACAGCTTAGAGACAATAGTGAAAAAAGCGAAATGAAGATATCCTTGCCCAGACATGTCGCAGCTGAGTCTAGAAAAGTCATGTCCTACATTTTCGCCTCAGAAAGCCACTCATTTCTGTGTCTATCCGACCCCTATCTCAGTTTGTTTTAATTTCGTTTGTGTCAGTAGTCAAACTGACCTCTTCCGACCCCTCTTGTGCAACCAAAGCCCATCTAAACAAACATCGTCACTAGATCGTTTATTATTTATTACAACTCGTTTTCATTATCAGATCTTCTATCGATTGCTAAAACAAAATTCTTCACAAACAAGAATCAACAAAAATAAATTAAAGTCGGACAACAATACATATGAACAATCAGCGGAGGCAATGGAGCTGTTTAGAGCTCATTGTGGCCCTCTTCGGACTCATCCTCGTCCTTGTCCTTCTTGTCATGATCCTCATCGTCGTCCTTCTTGGCTTCCTCTTCTTCCTTGCGCTTCTTGTCCTCTTCTTCACGCTTCTTGCGCTCCTCCTCGTCGGCGGCCTCCTTCTTCTCTTTCTCGGCCTCCTTCAGGGGCTTGAAGGTCTCAGCGGCGTGGGCTTGTGCGTCTTCAACGCTGTCGGAGACAAGGATATTGTCGAAGATGGTGCCGGACTTGACCTGCCAGATGTCGAGTCCGATCGCTCCCCAGTTACTGTAGAGGTACAGCTCGTCGTCGGGAGTGTACTCGGGGTTGTCGATCTCGGGGTGGATCCATCTGCCCTGCAAGACACTTATTAAAATCAAGAATAGCTCATAAGAGGCTTACCTTGTACGCGGGGTTCTTGATCCGCTTGGGCTTCCTTTCTCCCTTGTACTCGGGGTTGTCGATCATGGGAGGCTCCCATTTTCTGTCCAAGTACTGATCCCAGTGCTTGGGCTTCTTGGCTTTAGGGTCGGCGATTTGCTTGGGTATCTCCCCGTCCTCGGGCTTGAAGTCCTCTGGGTCGTCGATGTACTCGCGCTCGTCCCAGTCCTCAGGCTTCTTGGCGTCGGGATCCTTGATCTTCTTGGCCGGGAGGAGATCCCAGTCGAACTCAAGGTCGCCGCTCTCCACCTTTTCTCCGTCGATCTGAACCTCGTACGTGTTGTTCGGGTTCAAGATGAGCGTGTACAGGTGGGTCAGCTCGTCGTCCTTGCAGCGGATATCCTTCTTGATGAGGTGGTTCTTTCCCTTGTACGAAAAGATTACGTGGACCTTTTTGGTGCCAGGTCTGCAGATATCGGGGCCAAACATTACGTTGTACGGCGTCTCGCCGTGGAAGTCCTTAAGGTCGACGTCCGAGGACATGACCTAGAGAGAAGGAAGGGTCAAATCGAAGCTTATGCGAATGTCTACCTTCACGTATCCTCCTCCGCAGTCGATGCCCTGCTCGTGCTTGACGGTGAACTGAATGACGGTGGTTTTGCCCTTGTTCGAGAACTTCTTCGGGAACTTGGCTCCGATCGAGTAGAACTTGGCGTCCTGCGCGGTCTTGAGTCCAGCGTCGCGCTCCTCATCTCCAAAGAACTTGCCAGCGGAGAGGTCGAACTTGCCGTAGTCGCTCTTGTGCTCCGACTGGATCCAGCGGTCGGCGTAGTCCTTGCCAAACTCCTCTTTGAAGAACACTTCGGCAGTGGCGAAAGCCGCCAATGCGACGAGCAACGCGGCAGTACGCATTACCTGAAATGAAGCTGAAAATCAGCTCTGAATCCCGGATCCTCCACGAAGACTCCTTGCCGAGGAAATGGAAGTACGAAAGACGTTTGCAAGCAAGCAAACGGTTTAATACACGATCGCGAAGAGCTGGGAAAATCGCACCTTTGATGTGGAGTACGCGCTGCCATGGCCAGCACAGAGGGAGGTCGGGGTTAAGAACGTGCAAAGAGTTGCAAAGCCGAAAGGACACACACTCGCGTGCAATTATTAGGATTAACAAATCCGCCGTTCTGGCATTTAACGTTCCCGTGAAGCACACATGTTCTATCTGCCACTTCGCAATTGTACCGCTTGTTGATAAGAAGAAGATCAGTGGTGGGCAAAGAATTGAATCCCATTGTAAACTATCGTAGGGGGTGTTTGTGAGCCACGAGCAGTCTCTGTTCTCAGTATACTCAAAAATTCCAACTCAAATTAAAATTAATTCATTCCGCGTCAATTTCGCAGCATTCCATTAAATTTACAGTTTGAAAAAGACCCATGGTCAATTGTCCAGATTTATCGATAGCCCAGATTGACCAAATTAACCCAAGCGTGGTCTCAAAATCCTATAAAATCCAACTCAAAACTCTAAATTGCTTAGATTGACCCATCTCACCCAATTCGGAGCTAAATAAAGGTCTCAATTTGGTTTGATCGAATCTCCTTGCGTTGATGCAAAATGGGCGGCACGCGGAGAGCAACAGGCAAGAAGGAAGAGAATTGATCCGCGCGGCATGAGCTCCTGTTCACTTGCATCGCGAAAAAGAATTTTTTAGTCGATTTGCTGTACAGGATGATACAGAAATACAGGAAGCAAAGGAACCTTGAAATGAGTTAAATTTCTTGAAAACGGTTGGCAGCTTTCCATTTCGCCTTCCGGTTC
Source organism: Steinernema carpocapsae (assembly GCA_000757645.3). Lineage (NCBI taxonomy): Eukaryota > Metazoa > Nematoda > Chromadorea > Rhabditida > Steinernematidae > Steinernema > Steinernema carpocapsae. The sequence goes on from CM016762.1 coordinate 1,846,015, forward strand.
CAACAGTTCAGTCTGTGCAACGTTTCTCAAACCGCAAGCGCTTAAAACCGAACTGACGTTGATTGTGAATCGTTTCAGAGCTGAGAGACGCAGAGTGAAAGGATCGAAATGGCGGCTCAAAAGCTGAAGTCGAGTTTTCGATGTTTTCAATTTCGAAAGTCGCTTTTTTCAGAATACGGTATCTCCAATCATATGCCTTTTACACTTTAACTTCAGGGCACGAAGTACCTAGATGCCTCAAGGCGTGGTGCGGAATGGGTGTTTTAACTTCTACTCGACAAGATGAACACGATAGGCTTAAAAACTGTTCGATTTGGAACTGTTAAGTGAGAGTTGAGTGGTTTTGAAAAAGTCGATTTTTCTTTAATAAACCAAAATTTCTTTTTAAAGTTTTAAAAATTTTTTTTTGCCGAAGGACGGTTGGGTCTCTTGTTAAAGTGGGTCGCTTAGGCTCAAACGTCCAAGTCCAATCAACGCGCATATTCTGTGCCTTGTAAACATAGCTCAAGTAGTGAAGAGGAGCTAAAATTTCACAAGTAGCTACAGCAAAAAGAGCCGCTAGGATGAGAAGGGTAAATCACTTCATTTCAAAATTGGTTCTAATAGATTGGAGCACTTGTCGTTTTCATGTACGTAATAAATAAATGATGCTTAAACATTACAAAAATGACAGTTGTGAAACGTTTCACAAGGAAGACTAAGCTCTCACGCCTTTTTTAGTTTGAGAAATGTTTCACATTCTTCTTTTCACTTTGAGAAACGTTTCTCGACCTAATTTTTAGTTTTGGAGGGAATTCGCGCGTTTTTCGTTATTTAGCGATTTAGCGAACTATAAAACGTTTTGAGCGCTTCTCCCTCTTACAGGATCGACCAGGCTCGCTCATTTTCTGATGTAACTTTCTGCTCGTCATGGGACTTTTGTTGTTCAATATCTAAAATGCTTTAAGATTTCGAGAAAATGTACGATCTTATAATAAAAATGCGTTGCAATGAACGGTCAGTTGAAACTGAAACAGATAAAAACAGCTTTTTGGTATTGGCTGCATAGAAAGCTTGCTTAGACTGTTTACAGTCTATGTTGTTTAGATTGATAATTGATGCAACAGAAATACAGGAACAACCGAGTGAAATCATGACATCAGACGTCTTTCATATATACAGTTTCTATGACTGACAATTTCAGACGTTCTAAAAACGCTAAAATATTCTTCAAAACCGATTCGAAACAGACTTATGTAAACCTGACCGAACTGGCCACGAAGGGTCTACAAAACCTTCTAAATTGAACAGAAGACTATAATTTTGTCTAGATTGGCTCATCTCGCCTGATTTTGACCCCGAACGGTTTCGAACCGATTCCAGACTTGTCTGTGTCTGTGTTCCAGGCAGTGTGTACTCTTTCTTTTGGACTTGACTTCACTTTAACATGTTTAGAATAATTTTGGATAAGTTAGGAGAAGGGTGAATCTTTGATTCAAGCACGCTTACTGAAGAAAAAATGAAAGAGCAAGAATTTAATGTGTAAAGCCCGGACGGCGACAAAACGGCGGCTACAAAATGGCGGCGACAAAACGTCCTGTTTTGGTTACCGCTGGTGTTCACGGTCATCAAGGAGATTAGCCATAATTCGTATTTTTAGGTCCAAACAAGTTGCGTTGTGTTCTCAAAGACTTCGACCATTAAAATTCCTGAAGGACAAGACTAACTTTGCGTGTTTTCAATTAAACGTTGTTGCACTGTCCTTCCTCCTGTCAACCCTAGCAATGACCTTGACCTAAAAGTTCACTTTCAGTTCGCGATGAACGCAATCCACCTGATCTGCATCATCTACGACGCGCCCCGCCATTGCAGAACATCCGACCGTGGAGCAGCTTGAGCGTGAGTCTTTGCGAACTTCGCCCCGCCAAACAGCACCAGTACCAGCAAAAGAAGATCAGCGTGAAAGTGTCGAATCCTCTGATTAATCAATAATGTCCGCACTCTAAAGAGTTTCAGTTTATGTTATACGTGCCTGTGAACAGACCTAGTTTTCTGTTGATCTCAGCGCGAGACTGGTTCGTTTCTTTAATAAAACATATCCAAAACAAGGATCACAGTGATCTAATGACGTATTATCAAGGTCGGTGAAAGTGGAACGCGGTGGAACAGGTGTCCTTGAAAGGCACGTGAATAGGCGGCGAAACGTTGCAATCTAAAAAGACCCTAAACATGGCCATACAGTTTAGAAAAATGTTGTGAAACGTTGCAGAGCAAAGAATGAGTCATTCTTTGCCGGTTGATGATCTAAGCCTACTCTCCTTTGACCTCTGAAACACAAAAACAATTCTCCCATTGCGCCATGAACCCTTGCATGTCATAACGCATCCTCTTCGCACCTATCCTCAATCGCAAAGCTCAAATTAATCTTGATTCCAAAACGCCGAAAATTCACACTCCATTTGCCTTATCGTGTCTGATGCCTTACATATCCTTCTCCCAGCGCGTCCGCGTCGACATCACCTGCACAGCACCGCTCACCTTCGGCCCACACAAATCGCTCAACCGCATGGAGGCCGCACTCCTCTTCGTGGCACACATCTCCAACCGACGCGAAGTCCTCGCAGACTGCACAACTGCACTCCCGGATCGGCTTAATCCATTCAGAGCACCGCGACATCCTGGTCCGTCTCCGTTGATGCCACTCGTATCCAACACCCCAATCAGTACCTCATGACCATCGATGTCCAACTCGACTACCACGACAGACTCTGCCGTCACTGCTTCTCTCTCATAATCGCGAACTGCGACGACGACAGCTTTGGGTCTTCTTTCTAGAGTAGGAGCAACTCTTCATTTTACAGTGCGAAGGTTCGGCCGTCCGCCGAATGGAAGTTGCCGTGATGTTGCCCAGAAGGTGGTTGGATTTGTTGATCAGCTGCATCGTCCCTCGGCTGTGCGGCACGCCGCCCACTGGAGGGCTTTCCAGAGGACTGTGCTCCGACTCCAATCGGCTTGGAAGATTCGACCGGAAACGTTGTCTTGTGCGACTTCGACTTGTACTCCACCGTCACAGGTCCACCACGAAAAAACATCAAAGAAACTCATTTCGGTGCGGCAGGAGCATCGTATGCCACCGTTATCTAAAAGTCAAACATTTAGAAAAATCCGAAAAGGGCAACCAAACCTCCTCGACCGTCATCTTCTCATACGTTCCACTTCCATCGCCTCGGCACGTTTGAATCTAAGTCAGGGTCTCTTCTTCCATCAATGATTCCGCCCTGGGCCTGAAACGTGCAAAGAGCATGAAAATGGTCATGAGAATGAGCGCGAAACGGACACGTAACAAGCATGAAATCGAAACAAACAAGCGTTGCATTAAAGCACACCTGCAAATGACTGATCTACTGTCTAGGTTTGCCCAATGCAAGTGAGAGGTTGTTCATGATAAAAGCGTGGTTATCTCTCTAGAATGCTCCGCAACGTCGAAATAAAAGGTATGAGCTGCTGATCAAACCTTGAGGCAATCGTAATGCGATGCCCTTATAATATTTGCATGTCGCAACTGGTTCAGCCTAGATAATAGCAGCATGAAGCGCTAACGGAGATGATCAAACCTGAAATCACGTCCGGACGATGGATTTGCGTGTCTCTGGTGAGCTCTAGAGCTAAATTACGTCTGAAACAGGTGTAAACGGACATAATGAAACTGAAAAATGCTTAGTCAACAGCTTAGTCAAGCGTCGCACGCCGCCCAAGCCATGATATTGAGGCAAAGAGGCACGCTCCTGCCCGACTTCGCTCGGCAAAAGCAATGTGTTGTTCGCACAGAACCGTCAAATTAAGAATGGCCCGAAATCGCGCCCGCAATCTAGTGAAATAGCCATCAAAACCACCACTCCGTTCGGCAATTCGACCGTCCAACCAGCTTCCAGCAAAAGCGCGGTTTCTATGGCTGCAACGGCATTAAAAATCAAGGCTACGTATGCATCAGTAGCGCGATCAGCTGTCCAGAAATCGGCGAATTCCAAAGCCGCACGATGCTCGGATGAACACTCGAAATCCGCAGGTCGAGCTCCTCAAAAATTTCGCAAATCGCATAGCTCCCGTAAGACAAATGAGCCCATAACGCTGGGAGAACCAAGATCTGACCAGAGCGCAAAAGTTGAACTTGAATCACTTCCTAGATGCGCACCAAAAGCGTCCTCAAATATATTCGATTCCGCTAAACCGAAGCGTCGAATCGCTCCAGAACAACAGCGTGAGCCAGAGCTAAAATCACGTGCACGTCGGGTCATCGCTGCTTCGCAGACGCGCTTCCAGACACAACTGTCTGGACCACGACACGCCGCAGATACCACATGATCGATCTTTCCAGACAGAAGTTGCGGCGACCCCTCCCAGACAGCATCGCTTCACTCGGACCCGGACGCGACTATGAAAGCGGTCGCTCTTCCTTGATCCGTTGTGTTAATAAACGTTGCGTTTATTCCTTTTGTACCTGTCCTTGCATCCTAGGTTCCGCCGCTTCCAGGCACCCTCTTCGTTGATTTATCGTGGTTAGAGCACTGTTTCTCAACCGTCGATTTTAGAAAACTCCATATTAAAAGCAACCAATTTTTTTTAGGTGACCAGAGCTGCAAGCCGCCATCGAGAGAGGACCTAGCAACCTTCAAGCTGAAATTGTAAGGTTCTTTTGTTTACTGTTATATTTATATTTTTAGGAAACTGCTTGAAGCCGCAGTAGATCCTTCGGAACGCTCAACAGGATGAAGCAGGAGTCGGTATATCTGGCGCCGTTGAAGCCGCGAAGCCGCAGTAGATCCTTCGGAGCCCGTTGAAGCCGCAGTAGATCCTTCGGAGCTCGTTGAAGCCGTAGTAGATCCTTCGGAACGCTCAACAGGATGAAGTCGGTATATCTGGCGCCGTTGAAGCCGCAGTAGATCCTTCGGAGCCCGTTGAAGCCGCAGTAGATCCTTCGGAGCTCGTTGAAGCCGTAGTAGATCCTTCGGAACGCTCAACAGGATGAAGCAGGAGTCGGTATATCTGGCGCCGTTGAAGCCTTGAAGCCGCAGTAGATCCTTCGGAGCCCGTTGAAGCCGCAGTAGATCCTTCGGAGCCCGTTGAAGCCGTAGTAGATCCTTCGGAACGCTCAACAGGATGAAGCAGGAGTCGGTATATCTGGCGCCGTTGAAGCCGCAGTAGATCCTTCGGAGCCCGTTGAAGCCGCAGTAGATCCTTCGGAGCCGTTGAAGCCGTAGTAGATCCTTCGGAGCCCGTTGAAGCCGCAGTAGATCCTTCGGAACGCTCAAAGGATGAAGCAGGAGTCGGTATATCTGGCGCCGTTGAAGCCGCAGTAGATCCTTCGGAGCCCGTTGAAGCCGCAGTAGATCCTTCGGAGCCCGTTGAAGCCGTAGTAGATCTTTCGGAGCCCGTTGAAGCCGTAGTAGATCCTTCGGAACGCTCAACAGGATGAAGCAGGAGTCGGTATATCTGGCGCCGTTGAAGCCGCAGTAAATCCTTCGGAGCCCGTTGAAGCCGCAGTAGATCCTTCGGAGCCCGTTGAAGCCGTAGTAGATCCTTCGGAGCCCGTTGAAGCCGCAGTAGATCCTTCGGAACGCTCAACAGGATGAAGCAGGAGTCGGTATATCTGGCGCCGTTGAAGCCGCAGTAGATCCTTCGGAGCCCGTTGAAGCCGCAGTAGATCCTTCGGAGCCCGTTGAAGCCGCAGTAGATCCTTCGGAGCCCGTTGAAGCCGCAGTATCCTTCGGAGCCCGTTGAAGCCGCAGTAATCCTTCGGAGCCCGTTGAAGCCGCAGTAGATCCTTCGGAGCCCGTTGAAGCCGCAGTAGATCCTTCGGAGCCCGTTGAAGCCGTAGTAGATCCTTCGGAACGCTCAACAGGATGAAGCAGGAGTCGGTATATCTGGCGCCGTTGAAGCCGCAGTAGATCCTTCGGAGCCCGTTGAAGCCGCAGTAGATCCTTCGGAGCCCGTTGAAGCCGTAGTAGATCCTTCGGAGCCCGTTGAAAGCCGCAGTAGATCCTTCGGAACGCTCAACAGGGGAGTCGGTATATCTGGCGCCGTTGAAGCCGCAGTAGATCCTTCGGAGCCCGTTGAAGCCGCAGTAGATCCTTCGGAACGCTCAACAGAATGAAGCAGGAGTCGGTATATCTGGCGCCACTAGTTCTCCCACCAACCCTGCTGTTAGAGCTGGAACCGGCTTCAGAACAAGCCGCAGAAAATAGGAATTTTGGCAGCGATGCCTCTGAAGCCTTAGAGCTGGCTGGCCCTCCTGTCAAAATTGAACCCGGTGGAGATGAGGGGAACCAGAATCCTCCTCTGGGGCAACAATCTACTGGAGCAATATGTACGTGAGATCATGTCGTTTTTCAAACGTAAGATTTGCATTTTAGTGAAGCTTTTCCACGATCAATATAGCCAGGTCATGGCTTCCGAAAATGGAACTCTAATACTCAATATGGCTTTGCAGTACTTGGAATCCGCCACGTCGAATCTGCCACCTCCACCAACTGTCCACTAATTCATAATCATATTCATAAACTCATGCTCTTATGTTTATCACCATGCTTCATAATTAGACCGCTCAAACCGCTCAAACAATAATAAAATTTTCAGGTTTTGTAATTTTGTTTATATTTAAAGTTGAGTGATACTTAGAAGACAGTCATCGCTCCAATTGACTTTGCTGTGTAGTCTAAAAACATTGACAAATTAACGGGGCTAAGCGCACTATTGCGCGAGGTTTCAGTTATAAACTGTGCTCTGAGCCGATGCTTCGCGTTTCCAACTTTTAGAGCGCACGGATTTTGCATTTTCATGAAATTCCCAAAATAGTGAAAATTTCATATCATCCGGTTCCAATTTTTGCCCGTAGTTCATGCGTCCGAAAACGCCTACAACAGTGGCCAATTCGACGTTTGCGGCACCGATTTCGGGACCGTCGCATTTTCAAAACCATCCGGTCCGCGACGACGGCAATGGACCAAACTAACGAAAAGAGTCACGGACAAAAAAGGCGTGACCAACATGTCTGGATCGGTCTCCTCTATTCAATACGATGCGAAAGTTCCTATTGTCTTAAATTTGAACATCTAACGTGTAGGTTGTTCCAAAGAACAATGTCTCTAATTTCGATATTCAACCCGGAAGCCCGTTGTATCTAGCAAATCTGTTAGGTACCTAATGAAAGCCAACTGTTCGCTAATTTATAATCATGCTCATAAACTTATGCTTTTATATTTATTACCATGGTTAATAATGAAATAATAATGAACACAGGGTTATCATTCCTAATAACTTGACTGTGTATTCTAAGAACAATGACATTTGTAAAAGTTCTTTTCATTGAAAATTTGAACATTTAATGTGGAAGTTGATCGAACCCGGAAGCTCGCTCTCTAGTGCATCTGCTAAAAAGCGAAAGGTTCCTGAGAAATGTTAATGACTTGCCTATGCCAAAAGTCAATGGTGATTTTCTTTTATGACGTCTTGACTATTTATCTGAAAGCGATGCGACATCTCGATATTCAGTATAAAAGTCGCTTTGGCAAGTCAAATTTTTAAAAAGCTGAGATGTATTATTAGTGATGTCCCTTTTCCCATCAAATGGATGCAGAGCGTGGTTTGCCGTTGTACTAACGGTTCCGTACTTTTCGTTTTGACACTTTTAAAAGAGCATTGAGTGACTTGTTTTGTCAGTTCAAGCAAATTGCACGGAATGACTCTATTGCAATGCTTGCAAATGTTTTATTTCCAGGCCCAGCTATGCGCAAAGTTTATAATTGGAAATCAGTGTGATTGCTTTATTGGTAAAGGTTACTGTAAAAAACAACCAAACTTCTCGTTTTGACACTTCATGCAAACTGCACGGAACGATGCTCGTTTTAAATGGACTTGTTTGCGTGCATTTTTGTTCGCCTCAGCCTAGGTCTTCTTCTGTGATGTTCACTCTTTGTACAACGAAACGCGCAGCTTAGAATCGTATCATACCACAAAAAACTCCGGTCTCAGAAAGCTCAGTAAGCGTAAGCTGACCGTGTGACTTTGCCACCTCGAGTGAGTCGCACGAAACGATTTTCCACTGCCGTCGCCTAGTCTCCACTGACATTGTTTGCGTGCATTTTGCTCGTCGTATCGTGTGCCTTGGAAGGTGTGCAGCGTGCCTCCGACATTCTCATTGCTTATTCCACGTCCAGCTTAGCACAAATCCAGGAATCAGGTTCCGCCACGCGAACGACATTTATAAAGGTTTTCACATTCGTTTTTACATTTTGAGTAAATTGCACGGTTGTCTCCATAATGCTGTTGTCTCCAGTGAGCGTGATTATGTATTTTAACGTTGGGACTACTGTAAGTGTCACTTTAAAACAAGCCAAACGAAATATGAACCGACGCCTTATAATATACGCTAAAAACCGGAATAGAGACAATTGTTTCCTGAATTCATTAGAAGTGGCAAAATTGGACGTTTAACTATAAGTGGTGTGCGAAATCTCAGATTCTAATCTTAGAGAGTTTAAGCAACGTGCGCAGTTTCGGATTGTATTATCCCGTTCACACCAATGTTACGGTCAGCGATAGCTGAACGCCTCGTTCTGCCCTGCGAGTCAATTGCACGGAACGATTTTAAACTACTGCCGTACTCTACATATTTAGGTCCTTTTCATGTGTATTTTTAATCGACTCAACTCACAAAAGACTTAATCACAGAGTGTACGAGATGCGACAGAACTGAACTGCACGGAACGTTTTTTCACTATCATCGTTTCCGTGACGATCGTTAGCATGCATTTTGGGCTGTTTTACGGCGATGAGGTCTTCTTTTAACGTGTAGCTGACCGCGCAGCCTCAAACTGGGTCTGGGCACGACTACCTTGTCAATGAAGCGTCTCATTTCGCCATTTCGAGTTGTTTCCGTACTCCATTGACATCTCTTGCGTGCATTTTACTCCTAGACCACCCACATAATTCTCGTTCCCAACTGCACGCTTCTGTGTACATGTAGCACAGAGAGGCGAGTCGGCCTCGCGTTCCCACTGTCCAATGGCATGCGTCGCTTGCCGCTGGGTGCTCCCTTCGGTTCCCCAACGCTTCCTGCGGCCGTGTCTTCCTTCGAGAAGATTCTTGACTTTTCGGGAACATTAGCGAATCGCCACACACCGGTTTCACCCCACCGCGCTATAAATGTCGTCATTTCGGCCACTTTTTAGTTTGCTTCCGGGTTTTTGTAGTACTGTTGTTTACTGCACCCCGAATGGATGCTTTTTTGAGGCTGAAACATTCCATAAATTTGGGTTTTTGGTCGCTACGCATGCGGGAGGGAGGATTTTGGAGTTAGATGTGGCCGGTATTCACGTATTTTCAGGCATTTTTTCGGCTTATGCAATTGACAGAAATGTGACCTGGATTTTGCTCGTCTGATGCTTCTATTTTGAATGTTTTGTCGCATTTTTTAAGCCATTTTGTGAGCATAAGTTTGAGCGATTTGTGGCAAAGATGTGCCCATTATTCCGGACAATTTTTGACTGCTTTTTGACGTGTATTTCGAGCTTCTTAATTTAAAATTTGAGCGCTATGAGCAGCCATTCGAAATTTCCAAAAATCACGATATTTGTGACACTCTTCACCCTCGGATCTGTCGCAATTTGGGCCATTTTGCGCAATTTGAACCATTTTGCCATAGTAACGCTCCTAGTCCCCAATGTGAGCTTTTCAGATTCACGTTTTGCAGCTAGAGGCGAACTGAACTGATAGACTATCAGTGCAGCCTATCACAGCGCCGCGCCCGATTAATTCACCATCTCCTCTGGCTGTCAATGGTCGTACTGAAGCCGACCCTTCGAAATTCTGCTTTTTTTAAATTCGAGCTCAATTCCCGAGTTTTTTTCGCTTGTAATTTCAGCGGCCATTTCACAATTTTCATGCCCTTTTCAGCACCCATTCTGTAGCCTTTTGACCTCATGACCCTTTCAGTGAGCCCTGCTTTGTTGCTACAAGCGGAATCTCCCTGTTTTCCTATCGCTCGGAAGAAAGTCGCCATTTCCTGGATGGTACTGAAGCTGGCGGTCCCATAATTGTATGCTTGTGCATTTCATAAACAGGCACCTGATAAACAAGCTCGTGTCCACCTCGTGATTAGGTGCCTGTTGACCACGTCCATTTTGCGTCCCTCTTGTCTTCACTTTATTTTTGACGTGTATCCGCGTCATTTTTAGATTCGCGTGTATCTTTGTTTTGCATCCATAAACGTACGTCTCACAATCAATTATTTTCAGATACAAGATACTCATCATGTCCACCAGCTCCTCCGAGAAGTACTGGACGAAGCTGCTCGCTCTGTCCACCATTGACAAGCTCCGAAGATGCTCAACGATTTCAGCTAAAGATCAAGCCTGGGTCCAGGAAGCTATCAACGAAGTCGCCCAGGTGGAGGACCCCATCACGTATTTGAGGCCGAATTTCATTGGTCATGTCGCAGTTTTTGCGTCCTTTTTAGCATCGAAACTGGCTTTTTGACTCCCTAAGCGTGAGCTTTCAATGATGCCTGGTTTACTGCTGCAGACGAAATGGCCAAGCTCGGTACAAAGTCGCCATTTTATGGGTGGTACTGACGCCGACACTCCCGTATTTGTAGGCTTGTTTGTGCCATAAATAGGTATCTCATCAACAAGCTCGTGTCCACGGCGTGATTAGGTGTTATGCTGCCTGTCATATGCCACTTTTCGCGCTTTTCTGTGACCACTTTTGCGTCCCTTCTGTCATGGCTTTACTTTTGCCGTGTCCACGATTTCCAGATTCGCGTGTATCTTTCGTGTTTCGTTCCCTAAAGTAACGTTTCATGTTATGTTCAGATACAACTACAAACAATGTCCACTATCCCCTCTGAGAAGTACTGGAAGAAGCTTCTGGCTCTGTCCACGAGCGCCACAACTCCTGCAGCCGACTCCACTACCTCCGGAGAAGCCCCCTCAACAATGTCAGTAGAAGATCAAGCCTGGGTTCAGGAAGCGATCAACGAACTCGCCCAAGTCGAGGACCCAATCGCCCAAATGACGTCATGTATGATGGAAGTCAAGAAGAGGCTTATGGATGGAGAGTTCTGGAGCCCGGAGGACCGGTACGAAATGGACAACGTCCTCGCCACGATCGACGAACTGATCTGCGATATCGATTTGGCCGTCTCCTTTTGCCGTTACGACGGTCTGAAGCTCATGAATGAGGTCCTCGAGGTAAGTGTGCTTTTGTTTTAGTCTAATGAGTCGAAATGTTCAAATTCCATCTATTTTTGGGTGTATTACGAGCTGCTTGTGGCTGCGAGGCGTGTCTCTGTACAGCGGCCGGTGTTTTCGTTCTCATAATCGATATCAACGATGCATTGCATGATGGGTACTGCCCGCATATCGATTAAGCTGACATTGGCAATTAAGCGTTGGGCGCTCCTCAGCATTGCCTTAGTGGCAAACATGCTATGAAGAGGCTTCATCGGGCCAGGGGAACCGAGGGGACGGACAGGTGTCAGTCACAGACGGTGGAGGTGACCAAAATAGGGATTACCATCATGTACCAGGCGGGATTTGTTGCGTCACGTATTGGGAAAAGATTGGGGATAAACAGGCATATAGGGCGAAGTTTCCTGTAAACTTTAAGGCTTTATTGTGCGAGTGGGTACGGGTTTGAGGCTACTGAGATGCTCGAAATAGGGGTCAGCAGAACGCGCCAGGTGGGATTAGTGGAATTAGTTGCGGAGCGAAGCCTGTAGGGTATTCGGGGATTCATTGTGCGAGGGGAAGCGAGCAGACGGACAGAGAGAGAGACGGTTGAGGTGACCAAAATAGTTATTATTATCCTGTGTCAGGCGTGATTTGTGACGTCAGGTGTTAAGTAAACGAGGTAAACGCATTAGAGAGAGCCTTTCTGCGAGCTTTGTGGCTTTATTGTACGGATAGGTACGGGTTTGAAGCAATAGTGATGACCAATACAAGGATCAGCAGACCGTGCAAGGTGAGATTTGTGGCGCCAAGTGTCACGAGAAGGTTCTGAGGCAAACAGGCATTTAGGGAGATGCTTCCTGCAAGCTTTCTGGCTTCATTGTGTCAGGGGAAGCGAAGGGACATACATGTACCGGTCAGAAACAGTGATGGTGACCAAAAAAGGTCTCTTGCGCCTGTTTTGGTCAGCTATTCCTGCACCAGTCAGAACGGAGGAGTTGGAAAAAGGCAGAATTTAGGGAAATGACGGAAATCGCCATGAAAATGCCAGAAAATGGATGTGAAGCTTCTAAAGCGAATTTCACAAGGTGCCCTTGAAAGAATTTGACAGGGCTGCCCAGATCTTCGCCTCCTCGGCTGGCTTCGTTACCATATTAAGGTCATTTTGAAGGCACAAATTCGCTCAATTTCGATCATTTTGGGAAGGATAAAAGAGTCCTCAAATGGGTCGCGTAGACTGTCATATTCATGGCTATTTCTAGTGCATTTTGGGGACGTTTTGAGGGTACAAATCAGGTATATTTCGGGACAGAAATGTGACAGTTTCACGGTTATCAGAGAAGATAAGGAGAGCTTGTCTGGGAGCCTGGGTACAAAACTCGAAAATAGACTTCAGATGCTTTCCTGACCACTCTTATTGCTAACCCTACTTTTAGAAAGTTCAATGTGAGGGAGCCCTGAAATGGGCGGCCCAGATCCTCGCTTCGAGCTGCGAAAACAACCCCGACGTCCAGAAGCAAGTCCTCGAAACCACACTGCTGGGAACGCTCCTCAAGCTCCTTAAAAATGACAAAAGTAGTCAGATCGTCCGCAAAACGTTTGTGAGCGCCATTTCCGCCATAGTGCGCAACAACAAGGACTGTTTCGAGTGAGCTGACCCCTTTGTTGGGCACATTTTGTGACATTCGTGTGCTTAGAAAGTTCATCGAGCTTGGAGGATACGTAACACTCGCCTCTGTCGCTTTGAAAGCCGATCGTAGCTGCAATGAAGCTCTTCTACACCGGATCTGTGTCGCAATGGCCAACATTGCCCGTGGCCTCGAGCCTGACGAGATCGATAAGCACCGAATTCACTGGACGCTGGCCGAGACCCTGCTGGCCCTCGAAGTGGTCAAGACGTGCGTCTATGAGTCAGTCGGGTACCTTGTGGACTACTTCAAGGCGCTCACTGACGAGCAGATCAACGTCTCTCCAGACTGCCTTCGCATGCTTCGTCGTCTGCAGGTAAGCGTGTGAAGCCAGAAATGAGAATTCTGATTTGACACTTTTCAGCGTGCCTACCTTAACGAATAATCAGAAGGAATAGCCAGTACGGCAAATGAAAATTATGATCTCAATAATGTTTCTATGTGATTTTTTGACAGTGATTGTTGCAGATTAACCAGTGCGATAGATGTTTGTATTGATAAAAAGGCGTGAGTTGAGGTGTCTTGAGTCTTTTGTCACTGTTTTCCCTATGTATATGATGAATGGAATATTACGTTCAGGGCATGTTGGCTTCAGTGTGCAAGCGACGTGGAGGGCCATATCGATGGGAAGACCTTCAGGAAGCCTTCCGAGTGCTGCTGATTAAAAGAATTGACCTTTCTTTCACTTCCATGTCCAAGTTATGTGAGTAAATACGAGCGTGGCAGCTCCTGAAGTCGTGTTGGGTCGGGGTACCGTAACCCACATGTGATATTAAAACGCAGATGACATTTGGTGAGCTCAAACAGAGACACTCTGGGGAAGGTCGACGGGCGTCTGCTGGACGCGTCTCCACACCTTACCAGACGAGGCCGACTTCTAACTCTTCCGTGACAAGCGGAACGTCTAGGGTGACTTGCGGGTAGCTGTGGCGAACTTTTGAAAAACGGCATCCTGGCCCTCTTTTTCCAGTCGAACCTGGGTTACACATGGCACCACATGATCGATGTCAAGCCAACAATGAACGAACCCTGCCAAAAATGGCAAAAACAATTGTAGTTTTGGTTGGCAGACTGCGACCACTTGCGTGATCTCTTGATTAATGATATCACGAAGTACCCTGCCTTCAACTGTCAGCCACAGTCTTTGCATCGAGACAAAGAGCTCTACAGAGGAGAGTCTTTGGATGCACTGAATGCGTTGATAGAAGAGATTAACGAGGAATACCCAGAACGTATGCAATGGACGTTATTCATACCTTTGATTTTGATTCATTTTTTATACACGTCCACAGACTGTGGACCAATCAGATATCCATCAAATGGAGTACTACTCATGTGGACTTTGTGAAGAATATTAGCAAAGAGATGATTGACAAGTATCAGCTGAAAAAAGCTGTGAGCGTTCTTTAAAGTAATTTAAGATTTTTGTAAACGACCAGGTTTTAATTTTTCGATTAGTTAATATTTAATAAGAACCCCTCCTTCAAGCACTCCCAGACAATCGCTGAATTTGATACGTCGAAAATGGACTACTCACGGGCAAGAGCAGGTTCTATCAACGAGTGTCACAAGTCGGGTACCAAGTTCTGCTTTTTCCCTCGAAACGAAATTGTTGAACTGGTCACCGAAACAGGGCTCATTCCCATAAAAACTTGGGAACATGTGGAAATAGTTGTCTACGACGCCCTGGAAAAACCCGAAAATTAGTCGCAAGCTGAGGTGGAATGTACGACCGGCGGCGTAACTTGGGCAATCAAGAGCGAGACCGACCAGATCGAGATCTATCACAAGACTGAGTGTGGTTATGCTCAAAAGCCGATTGTGGGTCAAGGGAAGATGCTGTTTGACGTGAGAATTGTTAGGTTTCCTTACCACCTGAAGGCCAAGTTTTGGAAAAGGGAGAACCTAATCTACAAAAAACGATTGGATTGCGCGAAATCGCCATTCTGGCAAATGATTCCGTGCACTATGAATACTGGACAAACTGGCCGTGCGTATCTTGGACCGTCCTGCTCAAATCTGCCTTGATCACTTTAGCTGTCTTTATGACGCTAGCCTGGTTTACGAACTACACCTTGCAGTGTTGCCTGATTTGCGAGAAGTGCGGATGGCTTGGACGAAAGCTGTTCTGTGTGTGGTACTATCCGATCAAGTGGTTTTGGACTCTAGTAACGAGCAATTGCCCACGAAGGACTTCATCAGAACAAATTATGACCTTTACCAATCGTTAAGCTACGCAACTCACTCAATTTTCACTTGATATAGCTGTAATCCTTGCAGTGATCGCGAAAACTAAAGGTTGCAGCGACCTTGTCTCCATACATGGACATGCTCGATCATGTCTGAAGAGCTCCGAAGGCCTGATAACCTGCAATTACACCGAAGCAGTTAGGTTCTCGCTACTCAATGGAGCAGAAGCTTGCCTTCTTCTAAAGGACAATGAAGAAAAAACTTGGGCACAATCCGTTTATCGATCTCGCACCTGGCGCTTGGCTGACAAAAAACAGTCGAGTACTTCACCAAGGAATTTGATGTGCAACCAGTGTTGTCCCATCGGTGCAGAATGGCAGGATCTTGCGACGGCGACTCTGTCTGTGAAAAGACTCAAACCCCCCGGACGAGTTCCAACCACCAGTTACTGAGAGGCCAGGATACACCAATTGTGCAAATTCATGTGCAGTTGCTGTCAGGTTGTGGATGTTGGAGCAGCAAACCCAGCTGCCTCTCTTACCGGATTTACCTGGAGCCGATGTCTCAAACGGTTCTAGAAGTCTTCCGCTGTCCCGTTTGGAGAAAAAAAGCCAAAGAAGTTGTGGAACTGATTCAGGGCAACGAGACAGTATCGGAGGAACTTAGACTGCAGGCGGGCCTGAAAACCGCTTGACAAGGAATCTCTCTAACCCTGTTGTCTATTGAAACCCCAGTGTTGGCCTATCTGGACAAACGTTTCGTCACAGATAACACCCAGACGGCCTTCTACGATCAACAGTACCCACTTTTTCACTTCCTTCGGAACGGTCAGGCAAAAGTTATGTGTGAAAACCACGAGTTTTTGGCAACCTGCACGGAACAAGGTCACATGAACGAGGAGGTTTTGACCTTTTATCGCCAGCAAGTCGAGCAGAATTGTGAAATTCTCTGTCCCCAACAGGCCACCAATTTCAAGATGTCTGGCATTCTGAACGCAGTAATCTCCCATGTTGATCATGGAGTCCAACGGCTCGTTTTGGTCTCAGGCACGGGGATATGTGGAGAAACCCCTGGCCGTAATTTCAGAAAAGGTCGGAAAAGTCATCGAGACCATGACCATGTTCAGACCGGGTGTTTTGTAAGATTTGTTCCTCATCCACTAAAAAAATTAAGTAATTTGACTTTTTGTGCCCCCGAGTGTGGCGACTAGCGTGACCCTTAAGATATTGTTATCGTGCTTTAGTCGTTTGTTGTGATCGTTTGCGATCGCCGCGGCGAAGAGGCCGACGGCGAAATAAATACAATTCTCTCAAAGAAAGGTTCTGCGCCGACTAAAAACCCCCAATCCGACAAAATCAAATTATTCGGATTGTCTCTGTGGTGTCTGGGAGTGCTTGAAGAAGGGGTTCTTAATCAGAAAGGTCTGCCCAGTGTAGAGCTCAATCTCTGTGAGAGCTGTCAGGTGGCCCTTTGCCGCACACCGCTTGTCTGGCTTTGTTATCGAGCAAAACTCTGGTTTGAGCTTTTCTATCAAATCCTTGAGCTCCTTGTCAGATCTATCTACTGCCGCTCCCTCATAGAAGCTGCATCCCGATTTGGTACGAGGACAAGCGCACATGGGACCGCAAACGTTTCCAGTGATGTTTTCTTGGCGATGTTGTCCTTCAGGGCATGTTATCAGTTGTCCACATAGGAATCGATTTTCCTGTCTCCATATTTCTAGTCCTCGGGTCACACATTTTTGCCGGAAAACCGTTTCTCCGGTAGTGTTGGTTGCGCATTGCGCCCCTCCGGCCAAGGAAGCTGCAAACGCTCCTCCAAAGAGGTTGAAGAGCAGAATTAATGTCACAAAAAACGACCAACGCGCTGGACGCTTCCCACTCCGTAGTGGACTCGAGCGGAGAGTTCGTCGTCGTCCTTCATCGATCGATTAGCGCACTTCTCGCTTTCTTTCAGCCGTGGTGTTGAAGTCTCTAGTGCATTGTTTGGAACCTTTCGCGGATCGTAGTCAGGTAAGTGTTCCAAAGAGTACCCATTCCAGATCTTGTCCAGTATGACTTTGAACCTGTCGAAGGCCGCACAAATCAACTCGCTAGCTTCGGCATCGTTGGGCAGGTAGGTGGGATCCGTCTCCTTTCCTTCGTCGTATCTTGGCGGCAGAGCGACTTTTGCAAGAAAGTCGTTAGGGTCAGAGGCATGCCGGCTCCAGGATCATTTTCCAGGTAAGTCAAGAGTTGCGACTTAAGCATTGCTCTGATCTGGACGCAGAGAGTCTGAAAATCGTCCAGCGTGAGACATTTCTTTCCAATGGTTTTCTTTAGAACGTTTTTGATCAGCCCAATATGCCTTTCGACCACGGAGCGCACTCGACATTGAAATATCACTGAATTCGGTATGTCGCGTTATAGTTCTGTATTTCCTTGGACGTAACGACAGATCTTACTCAAGACTTTTTCCGCCAGCTTGAATCGCGTGGCTTGATCGGAGAAAATCGTTTTTGAGACGTCTCTTCGGGCGGCGAATTGTTCAAATGCTTTCAAAAACGTCGCCGTCTTCAGCCAACCGTTACTTCCAGATGGGTGGCTCGAGTCGTCATGCTGGTGAAAACGAGGATCCACGCTTTCTGCAAGCCTTCGGATGACCTTGACCTTGGAGATCACCGGCGCAGTCGAGACCGCAGTTTTCAAACGGCACGCACCTAGTGACTCGCTCTTCTGGGAGCGTTGAGAACGGAGGTAGGGCGAACGACTTATCTCTGAATCTTTTGCAGCCTACACAGCTATTCACGACGGTCTCCACCGGTCTGCGTCTTTTCGGGATCCAGAATCTACGTCTCAGCTCGGTCAGGGTGAATCTACGACCGGCATAGCACAATTTCTTGTGGATTTTTCTGACAATCAACGTAGCCAAAGGATCGTGTCTGTTAAGGCAAATTAAATCCACTCTCTTGTTTACTGGTCTTGACTGACCAAAACCCCTTGTTCGGTTTGATTTGTAGATCTTTACTCTCTTTTTCGCTAAGAGCAAATCGTCTTTGCGACCATATGATCAGCGTTCTTTCTGCTTCATTCATCTCCTTGGCGTCAATGAGTGGAAGATACCGCTTCTTCTTTCCTTTCAGTTCAATTGCATCCATCTTGCTAGGAGCACGCGCAGGTTTTTCACGATCCTCAATGAAAATGAAGCAGGCAAACCTTTGCGACTCTTTGAAACTCGCAGGTAAAACAACTTTCAGAAAGCGGAAGACTCTGACCATCGTTCTGATGGCAATCTCGACCGATGCGTTCAACCTTCAGGCGTTCAGTTGGTTCAGTATTTGTCATGGCGGTGATGGTTTCCAAGCACCAATCCGCTTCTTTGTTGACAAAAATCTTTTTCGTGGGGAAGATAACGTCGTCGGGCCAAGATTCCTTGTCACGCTTTAAGAATTCCGGTCCTTGATTCCAAAGTTCTGAGAATCTGTCCTTGGACGAACTTCGTGGCTCTGACGCCAATCGCCGCCGCCAGAAGCACCATTCTGGGAATCGTGGTCGGAGGTTGTGGGCCCACTCAGGCCTTTCCAAAAACCAGTGCGGTGGTGACGTGACCGTAATTTTCACACCTGATGTAAGTTACCGTTGCAAAGGCTAGGGTGGAGGTGTCCACGAATGTGTGAAACAACCTCTTGAAGCAAAGAATTTGGATATTATCCGCTGTTGATGGCTTTTTGATGTCTTTAAACCAGAGGAAACGAGAGACGTCTCGATCCGTGAGTCTTAATTCCAGCCGATGAAATGCCTTTTCGATGTCGCTCCAAAGGGCGTATCAAAGTCGGCGAGAAGGTAGCAGAATGCCGGCCATGTCGGGCATTTTATTGGCGCTAGGATACAGGCAATCGTTAAGGCTGTTGTTTTCTGGAAGCTCCTTTTTTGAAGCATTAAAGACCATTCGCGTTTTGCTCGTTGCACTGTCCTCCTTCGCTACAAGATGATGTGACAGATAGTGCTCGTTTGGTCCATCTGGTGCTTCAGGAGCTACTTCAATGACTCCGCTTCTCAGTTGCTGTTGGATGATCTCATTACCCCCTTTCAGCTCCCTGCTTATAGGTGTTCTGCAACATTGAAAAGCTGCTATTGAAGTTTTTTGGTAGCTTTGGAGAGGAACTCTTCCATGTGTAGCCCACCACGTAACGACCGTCTTCACGTTTAATCTCGTTTTTGAGAATCTGCTAGGCAATCTGATTGTCATCTTTTTGAGGGTTATCCCTTATTACAATAGTGTCTAAGTTATGCAGAGTTTCCAGGGAGCTGTTTACCCTGAACACAGTCAAGGACGCTTGTTTAGGGTTGAAGTCATCTCCGATGGCAGCTGACCCGCAAACAATTTTGCCGATCTGCGTATCAATCTCGATCTTTGCTCAAAATGCGTAGGAACATCTTCAGGGAAATGAGCACGTCTGTGAGCACGTCGTCCGGACCATTACTTCCCGACATCAGCATTCGGGAGCGGGTAATTTTGTCCGTGACGTAAGCCAAAACCGTAGGATGACGACCATTTTTGAACTTCCTAGGGTAAATGTTCGGCCGCTGCCTGAATCGAGAAAACCAATAAACTCTTCTTTTTTTGTCAGGATCAAGACTGTTCCGCAATTCCACGGCCGCTAGTATTATTAGCACGCCTTTCTCCTCCGGGGTTAAGAATAACACTGCTTCACAGGTTTCTTCCAGTTCAGCTTACCGCAATGTCGCTTCGGTGTGACAGGTGGCAACCTTGCTGTTGTTCCGACAGAACGCTGCGTTGTGTCCTGTTTCCTAGCACTCGTAGCACTTTTGCGCACTTCGACAGTCTGAGCTATCGTGCCTGGATTTAAAGCAGATCGTACAATGGTCAATCTCTTTGAGGCAATCTATGCGCTTCTTTTGGGTGTTATATTTGTCACAGCTTCGTGCCAATGTGTCTCACTTCCGCAAACGACGCACCACGGCTTTTTTGTGGGCTGGGAAGCTGTAACAAATGCGCTTGTGTGGTTGGGCGCGGTCTTTTCGATCAAATGCTATGTACGAAAATATGACCTTTTTTAGCCTAGTTTCTTCTTAAGGTAACCTCTTTTCACGGCTTTTAAGAGCCTCTAAATGCGTTTATGAAATAAATTATCTAACAAGCGCACTGTCCAATATGCCCATGACGCTTGAGTAGAGCCCATTTGAGTCTGTTCGTCCTGAGCCCGTTCCTATGAGTTTCAATTTTGTCTTCAATCTTCAATGCTAAGGTTAATTGTCCTTCTGACCGGCTCTACCTCTTCTCACCGTCATCTGAGATTACGCTGTTTTCGGATTCTTTCTACCACTCGGAGGTCCGATAAATTCCGAAAGTTTTACTTCAAAGCTGTAGTCTCTGCGTGGAACCAACTTCATGAGACTAGTGTTAGCCAAATCGTCCACAACGTGAGACTTTCTGTTTGGCTAAATAAGAGGTGAATTCGTCACAAAATCAATTTTTTACGTTTTTTGTCGGTTTTAAATTCGTTTTGTCCGTTTTTCGTTGCTCAAAAATTACATTTTTAATCTTGGGGCTACTTCATGTTCTCTTCGTACATGATTTTAGCTAAATAATTTTATTTTGGAATTCTATGTCCCTAAAATATTATCTGCATTTTTTGACCTCCTTTATGCGCTTCTTTTAAGTGTTTTTAAGGAAGTTTGTATGCTGCTTTAAAATCATTTTAAAATAACGTCTTCAATTTTTGAGCAGCTTCCTGCGCTCCATTTTTTTTGTTCTTATCAAAAATTTGTGACCCAAATTTAGGCCACAGGGCACGTGACTTCGCATCACTTGGATTTGTCGTTGTTTGTAAAGTAGTGCAATATTCTCTTTTGTCTTGCCAACCAATAAACGCGTTTCTCGAACGTCGTACATAACTGCGTGGCCGTCGTGATCTGCACGGATGCGACGTTATACGACGTCGGCGAGCACAGACTATCGGAACTTCCATTTATAAGCGCTCATTGAATGAATTATTTAAGGGTCACTTAAAATTATGTTTCCGGTGGCTCTGCTCTCAGTCTCTTCAATCACATCTTATTTAAGAAAAATGAACCTTTTCTTTTAAGCCTAGTGGCTTGAATAACATTTAATTTTGGGGTACTTCATGTACTTCTTGTAAATTTTTTTTGACATTTTTTGGAATATTCCATGTGCTGTTTAAAATAATATCTGCATTTTTGGACTTTGGACTTTTGGGCTTTTCGCGCCTTTTAAGTATTTTTTCGAAAATTTTTATCCTTTTTGAAAATCATTTCAAAATAACGTTTTTCAATTTTTGGGCAACGTCATGCGCTTCTTACAAATAATTTTTAAAGCTCACTGGCTGCTTACCGATCAGTTTTTTCATTCTAGACTTGCCCTTTTAAGCACTTTAGGTCTCTTTACGCCACTTCGAATCATTTTGGTTGGTTTGTCATCTAAAATATTTTTATTTTGAGTTTTTTCAAAGCGTTTTTGCGCACGTTGACAGTCTGAGCTATCGTGCGTGGATTTAACACAGATCGTGCAACGGCCAATTTTCTTGAAGCGATCTATGCGCTTCTTTTTGGTGTTATATTTATCACAGGCTTTGTGCCAATGTGTCTTACTTCCGCAAACGACGCACCACGGTTTTTTGTGGGCTGGGAAGCTGTAGCAAATGCGCTTGTATGGTTGGGCGTGGACGACCCCTTAGTCGCCGTTCCCTTCTTGTCTTTGCTCTGTTTTGCAGTCCGCCCATTTTTGTGATAGCTTCTGCTATCGTGAGAGCGCTCTTGAAGCTTGTCTGCCGCGTTTATTTTGAATACGCGATCGATCAGATCTCGGAGTAAGGTAGTCGTTGCCATGTTAACTGTGGCAGACAGAGTATGCATGGAACGCACAACTGTTCAGGGTAGCTTCGAATACGCATGCTCCGCAAGGACTCTTTTATCGATATTCTGACAACAAGCGGCTAGCTGGTGGCAGATCCGATTGAGATACTGAAGATCTCCAGATCCATGGCTTTGGACCCTCTGACTTTGAGGCTGAAGAATTCCTGGATATCGTTTTTAAGCAGCACTGGGTACTTGTCTTTGAGCAATTTGATGCCAATCTCATAGCTCTGTTTGTCTTCCGGCAGCCCTTCTAAAAGGAGCGCTGCTTGTCCGGTGCAGCGTCGGACTAATTCGACGAATTTTACAATGTCGTCGATGGTCTGGTCGCTGTCAATGAGTTCCCAGATTCCCCAAAATTGTCACCATTTTTTTCATGGTGCCATCAAACGGTTTTAAGCCAATTTCGCCACGGAATTGGACGGAACAGACCAGCGTGGACTGTACCGTTGTCGGGGAGTTCGGAAAAGCTGTAGGTGCGCTGCGATCGGCTGGTGGGGGGTCAGGAGTAGACTGATTTCATTAATCTTTGAAGTAAGGACTCCGATACATTCCTGGTCCAAAACGACCTTGTCCAAGCCTGTCCTGGTCATCCAGTCCTCCAAAAGGGTTTTCTCTGCTTTCTGCGCGGCCTTGGGAAGACTTTGCGTAATGAGTCCACTGGTTCTGGAGTCCTTCAAGCTTGTAGTTTGAAAAACCACATTTGGATTCATCTAGTTACCACGTTACCACAGAAAAGTACTATTTTAGTGTTCACAATAACAAAGTGCTTCTTGTTTTCAAAATTTAAATTTGAGGCCAGAACGTGCATTCCTACTAAATTTTTCATTTATTTAAAATCTTTCTAAATAAATAATTTTCTTTAATTTTTCGTGATCAATTAAACTCATCATAATTTTATCATGACAAATTTTTTAACTTCAAATCTTATTAAACTTATTTTCTTCAAATTGGTTTATCGAGGGTTCATTCGTAAATTCGTAAAAGTTTTTTCCTAATTTTTCCAAATTAATTTTTTGGATTTTCAATCTTCAACCATATTTTGCCAATTCAATTTGAGTTCTTGCAGTGTGCGTACCAAAATTAAACACCATAATTTTTTTGTGTATTTATTAAGTATTAAATTTTTGTATTTGCTGCTTGTAAATTCTTTTTAGAAAGCGTTGCGAATTTTCCTATGACATGTTTCAGGTTTTTTAAGCTTTTGTAGCAATTATTTGTTTAAATTAATGTTTTTTGTTGGTCGAGGGTTTCTTCTGCTTTCTGCGAATGGAGTCCGAAAGAGTCAACAAGGACTCTTTCGGACTCATTCGGAAATTATATTCAAGAGACGTTCACAATTAATTATAATTTTATTCGTTTTGACACACACAAAATTTGTTCGTACTGCACCCAAACGCAGAATTTGATGAATGGCAAAACTTTTTAGCCATTCTAAAGAATTGTAGGACTTTTTTTACAAAACGTTACACCTTGTCCTTGTCAAGGCTGAAACCTTAAGCCATACATGCGTTAATTGTCCAAAAGACCTTTTTTCATTAAAAACCATTACTCACCTCACTTTGCGTTTTTACATTATTTTCTCCTTACAATCAGAGGTAAAATCACTCGATCAGCCCTCTCAACGGACTTCCAAGATTCAAATTTTGGAACTGTGACTTTCAAAAGAACAATATTTTGTAAGTGAGTTATTTGTTGACTTTGAAATTACACGTTGATTTATCCTTTGGCAGCTGAATCATCCGGCTCGGTTTTCTTAGGTACGCTTGCCGATCTGGATTGTCCGCCTCTGTCTTTTGTTAGAAATCTTCGCTAAACTGCTGTTATCCCGTTAAATCGATCGCCGATGTTTCTTCTTCCACCGACGATAACAACATTTCGACTGGTCGATTCAACAGAGCAGCATCTTCCGACCTTTCCAGACCTTTCTAGACAACCTCACAACACTCTTTCTGCATTGTAACAGTTCCGTGTCTTCGAAAATTTTCATTGAAAACAAATTTTTCTTAATATTTTGCTTGGACAACCAGAATTCTGGCTAATTCTTAAATGTTTATAAAAATGATGTTTCAGTTTAACGAATTTTTAACTTTACTGGAAAAACCAGAAACAGAAATCCGGTTAGCTTTCAAGTGTTTTAAGGTTTGGTAAATTTAATTCAGATATATTTTTTCTGTTTGGAAAAATTAGAACGCTTTGAGAACTGATATAAACATATTTTTCTAATTTGAACTGGTTTTTTCAGATTTTTTTGGACGTTTTCGGGACGACTATTTGTTTTGAATCTCTTAGGTCTAACTTGAGTATTTTACTTTAGTACGTTTTAACATTGATTTGGAATAGCTTTTACCGATTGGACCAGCATCTCAATCGTACTCGATCGGTTCGAATTTCTTAGGTACGCTGGCCGTCGTTCTCTTTGCAATGGTGCGACTGGTGGCAGACGACGAAAGGAAAAGCTTCCGCGTAGACAGCCCGTTTCCAATTTCTTTCATCTCAGTCTTTTCAATCCCATCTTCTCAAGAAAAAGGAAGCTATTTTTCAGCCGAGTTGCTTCTTGAAAAAATCTTCTTTTTTAAATTTGTAGAGTCTTTTGAAACGTCCTTTCATTAAATTTCCGAGAGCCATTAAGCCATAAAAATAACTAGTAAAAGTGACTCTGTTCTTAATATTTTCAATCCCATCTTCTCAAAAAAAGGAAGAATGAAAGAAAAAAGAATGAAAAATAGAGGTTCAAGGTGACTCCGTTTTCAGCCTTTACAAGTACATCTTATTCAGGCAAAGCTTTTGCATGCTTTGAGGAAATAATTTAATTATAAAATTTTATTTTTGCTTCGCGAACCAAGCGCTTTTAAGTACTTGAAAAATATAATCAAAAAGTTAAAATTTTCGTATTTTTATTTCGCCTTGGACAACCACAATTTTGGTTGCATTTTGAATGCTTCGAAAACTATTAAATTGAATGTTCACTATTTTTTATTTTTGCTGCTTTTTGGCAACAGGTAATGAATGAGCCGTGTCGGACGCCTTTCGTTGGTCGGCACCCACCGAAATCATCTGGGCCTGTCCGTCTCAAATTAACACTCTAAACTACAACTGCGAATGTCCAGGAACAGTCCATACTGGCCAGAAAAAATTGCTGCTTGGCCTAAATAGTCAAAGTTTAATATTCCAAAAGTGGCTACAAAATTAGCGTTTTTCCACTTAAGCGTATTTTGCCATAATCCGTCCTCCCTGCTGGCAATTTAAGTCATGTAACAACGTTTTAAAATATGGCTAGGAATTTTGATTGTTTCTTATATGACTATATGACCCTTGGGCCCAAATAGCTCACGTTACTTTCTAGCACAGCAGTTCTGTACAGTGACTCAAGTCAAAATATAGATTTTGATTTTTAACTTTTATTTTATGTTCCATTTTCCGTAAAAAGCATCATGCTTGTAATCTTTGTAGCACTTTATAAAACAATCTGATTAACTGAAATATTTTCAACCAATCTTATTAACTGAAATATTTCGAAGTGGATTTGAATATTTTGATAATATTGTGTCAAATTGAATTTTCGCTTGTTTTCGGACGTTACAGATTTCCGTTTCAAGTTCGTCTGCTCTAATTATAAATTTTTCTTTGAAATTTGAAAGGTTTTTTAAATTTGTGCGCAAACTTTTTTTAGCAGGTGAATGAATGGTGAGATTGGTGAGAATTGAACAATTTTATGAACGCATTAAACAAGGGTGCATTGAGCAATTTTATAAACCGGTGATTTTTTTGGTGCCAGGTTGTACTTCCATTTACTGAAATCACTTTTTTTTAAGATTTGAAAGAATTTTTGTTGCAATAATTTGATCAAACTTGTTTGTAAACAGCTTTTTCTTTTGTGATTTTATTTAAATTATCTCAATTACTTTTTAGTTATTTTTTTGAGCTTCGTTTGATACGTTTACCGTATCTTTATTGGTTAAAATTACAAAACAACGTGCATTAAAATATTGGGTAAATCTCCCAAAGATGGCGCTAAAAAAGTGGCGTTAACAAATCGGCGTTAAAACATTGATTCCAAAGACACCACCCCTCAGTGCACCGTATGGGGATCCCGACTGTCATCCTAAAAGAAGTTCCACTTTGTTGATTCCTTTGCCCCAGGCTCCAGCACAAATCTGTTCCTCTGAATATCGAGTTTTTCCGCCTTTCTGCACTTTTGCCATTTTGCCAATTTATCCAACGCGTAACTACTACGGACACAATTTTTTCCGTCTGAGTCTCCCAAATCATAACTGAGTACTTACGTGGGTGAGGCCAAAGCCACCGACAATTGTTGAACGGGTGCTGTCGATTGTGTAGTCGTCATTCCTGAGGATCACCATCGGGAAGACAGCTTCAGTGTAGTTAAAACAGGCTGCATTTAAAAACAGCCCGTTTTAAAAGTTTTCAATGGAGGTTTCATGACCTCAATGACATCGATGTCGTTGTAGAATGGGTTACAAGGAAGAATGACCCGGACAATTTTGCGCATTTGAAACCGTCTTTCGTTTGGATAATTTTTGCTACGCAAACCCATGCAGACCTTGAACCTGACGTTCTGAACCTATTTGTTAAGACAATGCACAGCAGTCAGTGCAAAACGAGGAGAGGAGACTGCGATACAATGTTAGAAGTTAGAAGCATGAATGGTCTTTCAAAATAGCGCATATCAAAATGAAATTTCAAAGATTTATTATTTACACGACGAGATTGAAATATCGGAGAACAAAGCGACCTTCAAACTCTTTGTTAAATAATTTTCAGGTAATTTATTGAATTAGCGTTAATTTATTTGGTTATTTCAATGATAACAGTGTCGTTTAGTTCACACTTTATTGTTGAAAAAATTATGTCTGACGCTTCATTATTATTTTTTGCAATTCACCTTAATATTCAATTCCATAATTAACCTATTTGTAACCTTTATTTCTACAATAAATCACAATAAATAGCATTAAGAAAGGAAATTTTGGCCATTCACGTGAACGGTAGCAAGTATTTTTACGGTGGAAATTATGTGCTGCCTACGTTCGCCCCGTGTTAGAATACGCTAGTGTTGTCTGGTCACCCCAAACTGCTCTTGATCGTCAGCTGAGAGTCAGCTAAAAATCAGTTTCTAAAATCGAATTTTGCGCGTTGTGGCATAGAATTCCCAGGTTATCCAGAAACCCTAAGGAAACTGAAAATATCTATTTTTGAACACCGGCGCCTCGTCGCCACCTTAACCTTTGTCTGCTCCGTTTTCTCCGGTCATAAAGAAATCCAAGCGTAAGCCTAAGATACTCCAGGAGGCCAGCCCCACGCCTCACTGTTTGAAAGAAGCGGTCTTGAGCCTACTATCTCCGCTGCAAGGAGGGGCTTCGCCGCAAAAACCTTATTGGAAAGCCCTCAGCCGAAGCCTAAGTCCATTTCAACCTGACGAAAATCAGTATATGAAAAATAAGCGGACGGTAATGACGGTAATGTAACACGTCGGGGACTGGTAACAAATAGCCACGCGCTCACATTCTCGGATTCATAAGCTCTGATCGACAAACGGAATTTTAACTTTAACTCTGCGCAGGAAATTGGGAAGAGTCTTTGCAAGATGAGGAATGACTAGCGAGATCAGAATATCTGTGGGGGGGATGAGGCAAATATTACCATCAACTACGTCCATATCAAAAAGAGACTATTAGGCCGGTTATGTGTGGCTCGCAGACCTTCATAAAATGACAAATAGAGCATTGGACGTTGTTGATGCCCACAGCGCAACAAACCCAACCGTCTAATCTAGGACAACTGTAGATGTCGAATGTGCTCTGAATCTGTAGTCGTTTTGAGTGTGAGGGTTGATGCAGGATTGCTGGTTGATGCTGATGGAGAGCGATTAAAAGCTGGTGCAAATAATTAGTGAGAACTGACCAATGTAGACATGAGAGGATTCGTGGCCTAATAGTGTGTGATTTAATTTCGATCTAAAATAATCATGGTTTTCGGCATGGCGTATTTTTGCCACAACTGGCAGAAAAAGACGAAAAATTGTTTGTAAAATTGAGGTTTTTTGTATTTTAGACATGCCCTTTTAAGCACTTTAGGTCTCCTTAGGTCCTTTAAATTTTTCCGGTCGGTATTTGCATGGAAAATATTTATTTTTCAATTGTATTTCAGCAATACCATTTAAAATAGAGGTTTCCGGATCCTCTGTTTTTCTTCTTTTAAACACATCTTATAGAGAAAATTTCACCTTTTTTATTTTTTAGGCTAGTAAAATTTTTAATCTTAGACTTTTGGCCATTTTTAACTTTGTACAGTTTGCAAAATTTAAAATAAGGAAAACGTGAAATTCAGGCAAAAATTGCTTTAATAATCGGAAATATATTTTGGATGGAAAAAGTGAGCCAGCCACCATGAACAGCGTTCTAAAAGCTTTTTCAAAAAGCCACGACGCTGAAAACAACAGGTCAATTTTTTCTGGATAAGATGGGATTGAAAAAACTGAGAACATAGCTATCTTAAACCTCTACTTCAAATGCCTTTTAGATGATTTATTAAATAGGTGTTTGTAATGGCTTTAAATCTATATGGAAATTAATAAAGCCAACATCAACTTCGCGTTACACTTTATTACTCTAAAATGCAACACACACTTGCCTCCACAAATTAACACGCTCACTAATTAAGAACAAGACAGTCGGGGACCTGTTTTTCGTCACCTTCACATCCACTCTTCTCAGCATTTTGTTGTTGTGGAGCATCTTCTCGTCGCAAAATTGCAATTGTCACGTGATTCTTG
The DNA here is from genome assembly GCA_000757645.3 of Steinernema carpocapsae. Lineage (NCBI taxonomy): Eukaryota > Metazoa > Nematoda > Chromadorea > Rhabditida > Steinernematidae > Steinernema > Steinernema carpocapsae. Next base: position 1,874,768 of record CM016762.1, read on the forward strand.
ATCAGTGATTCGATGTGAATGCGAAGATCCCTTCAAAATTTCGTACTTGTTTCCGGTTTGATGAGTAGCTTTAACTCCTTTCATAAATTTAGTGAACCCTTTGACATTGTAGTTCGTCCTACACTCAAAGATAGTTCGCTCGTACGTCGGAGAAAAGTTGAGAATATTCAAAAAACGTCCAAGTTGCGTAACGCCTAGAACACCGTTGTAGCAAATTTTAGCCAACCGCTCTTGATGGAATGCTTCAATGAGCAGATTTTCAGCGGCTTGGTCGAAACGACCGGTATACTTGAAATTCAGCCGTTCTTCTCGTTTTTGGAAAAAGAGTCCTTTTAGAAATTCTATAAAAGCAGCTTTGAAACAAGCGAGTCCGCCGATCGAATCTTTAGAAGCCTTTATGTGGATAAGCTTAGCTGGAATATGGTCCGGAAACTCTTGAAAAACTTCTCTAAGGAGCTCCTGGGGCAAAGGAGCGCAAATGTGAAGCTCTTTGTAGCAACCTTGAAAAGCGAGACGTATGGTTTGCAAGGCTTCTGGAGTGAGAAGTACACGAGGTTCCCTGGGTATCTCTAGATCGTAGTCAGGAGCGTCGTCTTTCAAATTAATAGCGCTAATAAAGACGCCATTCAACTGACGAAGCTCCGTAAAATGGATGGGTTCGCTTTCAAATTCTGGGTTTCCAAAGCGCCCTTCAAGGTGACGATCACATCCGAAGGGTTCTTGGCGAAATCTCCAAAAGGACCGTCGAGACCCACAATTGCCTTTTTATTGACGCCTGGCAAGCTCACGATATCACATATGATTTCGGAGGGCAAATCGGTCAGGATGTAGTTATATTTTTTGGCTATAGAACCAAAGAGTCCTTTGACCTTTTTGATCTTTGAGTCCTTGAGTTTTTCACCCTGATCCTGATTGTGGTCATGGTTAACAATATCGCAATCACCTGGAGAGGCAGCACACTTAAGCTCTTGGAGCGCAGGTCGTTTAAATACGCATCGTTGACAAAAGGAGACGATTTGAAGGCTGAGTAGTTCTTTAGATAGCGAACAAAAAAGTTCTTCAAGTCTGGGGAATCCGAGTACTTTGCAGCCAGCTCTTTGGCCATAAGCAGAGCCTCGTAGTCGGAATGGGGAACGTAATTCTGGGCCATAGTTGAAAAAGCTACTCCGAATAAAACTTCACAATAGATAAATACAGCAAATTATAGCAAGAGCGATGCTCTGAGTTAGCACAAGTTTGTTCACACCATTTTCAATTTTTGGCAGCGCATCGAGGTCTCAAATGGAAATTTTGATCACAACGGCTTTCACAGCTTCCGAGTTTTTGTTTTTGTACTACGCCTTACATGACTTGCGTCTTCTCTACGCTAACAGGCTGCTTTGTTCTGCGTTCTGCGTTTTTTCACGTTTATTAGCCTTTAAGTAATTTCAGAAATAGAAAATTTAACTCAAATATATTTTTTGCTCCGAAAAATCAGACCGTTTTGAGAAATCGTAAAATTAATGTAAACGTATTTTTCTCATTTGAACTCTTTTCTTTTTTCGGCAATCAGAAATTTATTATTAATGCTGATGTTATTGGGGGCACCTAGAAGAGCTACATTTAATTTCAAATTTTCATTTTTACGGGACTTTTGACCGTGCTCTTCACGCTGTTCAGCAAGCAAAACCTCAAAATTTAATTTTAATTTTAGAGTTGTGGGAATGTTTCAAAACATAAAGGTGCTTCCATTATTTTAATAAACACGCTGAAATTCGGTTGTCGATTTGGCGCAATTTGAAAAAAAACTGCTCTTTGAAGTTATCAGTTTTATTTTAGTTTTGTTATCTTTCAATTTGCGCATAGACGTGTCCTTGGATTGAGCTCATCTTGGCATTCAACAAATTTCGTTTTTTGCTATTGTAAAATAACGGATTCTTGAAATTACAAATCATTTGGGAAGCAATAATTTTTAAACTGGCTTTCTTCTAGAGTATTGAGTTCTGTTATCACCTTTTTCCGCTATTGACTGCAATTCCTTTTTCTTGCTATTTTTAGACGCCGCTCATTGCCGATAAGAGGTAATGGGTAATATCTTTGACGCTATTTGAGGTTTTTGGCAATGTCCAAAAATTTAGAAAACAATTTTTTGCGAAAAGCACTGTTTGCAAACGGATATGACACTTTCGGACAAACAATGACGTAATTTTTGGATTATTGAACATTAAAAATTAAAAATTGCACAGTAGAAGAATCAGTGACGCATGAAAGGATCAATCGTCTAAAACTGTTTCAAACTTTTGTGACGTGAGCCCAATTCATTCTTTCATTTACCTTTTTCCGCTAATTTCGTGATTTTGTCATTAAATTAATTTTTGAAGGATGATGCCTTTGTTAAACATAAATTTTTTTTCCATTTTTTTAGGTTGAACCAGTTCCAGATCCGGACTGTCCTTGTCCGCAGCGATCGAGCGGAGGAGACGGAACACTTCCAGCAAATCACTTTCATCCATGGGCGCTGTTCTGCACTCAGCACCAATCGCCACTCGGTCGTTGCTTGTAACTGCCGAGCCGCAAAGTTTCAGACAGCAGAGTGGTAGATTTGCAACGTTTCTAACGGGGTTAACCTGGAACGTTTCTATCAGTTCAAGTTAAATTGATTTACTGTCCAAAACTACGACTACGTCAAAATAATGGCTTATCTGAATGTTAATTTTTTAGGTCAATTTTGCTAAACCGCACATATTTTGTAATTTTTCGCTAAAATCGTTAAGTTGTCCTATTACGATCAAAATAAGTTCCCGGTTTAATTGGAGCATTTCTGTGTGAACCTTATCAAATACGGACACCGGGATGCGGAAAGCACTTCATTTTCTGCCAAAATCTAAATTAGTGCCATCAATCGGCCTAATTCGACTTATTTACGGAGGTACGGTTCTTGGCCGTTTTTCAAACTTGATAAATCAAACGATTTCAAAAAAACTTCCTCTATAATTATTCAAGATTTTTTGGACGATTTAGATTGGCGTGCAACAACTTTGGTCATTTTGTATTGAATAGCATCGTCAATTTTGGGTTTTTATGTGCTTCTTGTAAATATTTTTTGACATTTCTTGATACATTCTATGTGCTCCTTAAAATAGTATCTGCATTTTTGGGCTTTTTCATGTGTGCCTTTTAAGTATTTTTTGGGAAATTTTTATCCTAATTCAAAATCATTTCAAAATAACATTTTCAATTTTTTGGCATCTTCATGCGCTCCTTGCAAATCATTTTTAAATAAAGAAGAACAATTTAAGCTGTTTTTTTCGGTTTTTGAAGATGGTCATTTTAGACCTTAGGTAGAGTTCAAAGTCGATCTAGTAGACCGAACATTCAAGCGTTCTTGGTTTACGTAGCGTAAATCTGATAAAGACCAAAATTCTCGCTGAATCGGCAGTCGATAGACTTGTTTAATCAAGAATTGGTATGTCTTTTATTTTAAAATTTACTATTTTTTGAGGGTGGAATCAGTGGACTCCTTTAATTTCGGAACCGAAGGTTTCTCATCTTTAATTAATTTTTTGTTGAATTTGTGTCCTCTCGTTCAACAGGAACGAACTTCGACCTTAGCATATCTTTAATTTTTTCGATAAATTTTGGAAATTTTTTCGGCTGGAGAAAGCAGCTCTTGTGTTGTGTGTCATCAAAATTTATATTTTACTTCAATTTTGGTTACTGGAAACTTTGCAGGGGCACCTAAAGTGAGTCATAAAAACAACGTTTGATGAAGATTTAAAGATTAACACGTTTTTTTAACATTTAACTATATAAGCAATTTTTGAAATTTGTACTGAACAGGCGCTGAACAACGTGGTATTGCATTTTGACCAAAAACGCGTTCAAAAGTACCAATAATTGGCCCGCGGCGACGTATTCACGATCAGACAGACGGATGGAAAACACAGCCAATCTGGCGCAGTCGGTATACTTAGCCAACTTTGAACTTCTTAAAGACATGGCTGTTTGACGCAGTCGGTAGCGTTGAGGTCTGATGTCCTGATTATAATTTTAATCAATTTTTGGCAGCTGGCAGGCGTTGAGGCGATGTTGATAAAATATTCTCAATAAATTCAAACGATTCTCGGAGATCTTTTTATTTACTGGTAATTTTCTACAATTTCTAAAATTTCTATTTTTGAACTTGTTCAAGTAGGTCTTTTAAGTATTGTTAAAAAGGAAGTTTGCATTGATGGCGTATGAAAGCGACGGCTCACTATGTTTGCGAGGCTTTCTGATTTGCGATGGCAATCGATCAACAAGTTGTGCGTAATGAGATTCGCCTTGTGGTTGGTTGAGCTAGCTTCCAATCAGATGAAGTTATTTGTCTTCCGATATCTTGCATTGGCGACGCAGGTTTGATTCCTGCCATGGGCTTTTTTTTGTATTTGAGTTTTCTACTCTTTTATCTGTTTTACTAAGAGAACACCAAAATTAAGCGTAAATATGAAGACCGAAATTCTCGCTGAATCGGCAGTCGATAGACTTGTTTAATCAAGAATTGGTATGTCTTTTATTTTAAAATTTACTATTTTTTGAGGGTGGAATCAGTGGACTCCTTTAATTTCGGAACCGAAGGTTTCTCATCTTTAATTAATTTTTTGTTGAATTCGTGGTCCTCTCGTTCAACAGGAACGAACTTCGACCTGCATATCTTTAATTTTTTCGATAAAATTTAGGAAATTTTTTCGGCTTTGGAGAAAGCAGCTTGTGTTGTGGGTCATCAAAATTTATATTTTACTTCAATTTTGGTTACTGGAAACTTTGCAGGGACACCTAAAAGTGAGTCATAAAAACAACGTTGCTTTTTGCTTTTCGCTGCTTTTCAAAGATTTCGCTAATTGCGTTTAGAAAAATCTCAATTAGATTCTTTTTTGAATTTCCATCTCAAACTCCAAATTAGCAATATTTTATTAATTTGCAAATTAGGAAGGGAGGTTTCAGAAACGGTAGGTTGCGTTATTAAATTTTTAGGCTTCCAAACAATTTTAAAAATAGGAAATTATCCGGAAATCGAACACGAGCCACGTGGGTGAAACCACTAGACCACTGTTGGTCTGTTGGCATCCGTTATTGGAGTGAAGCGAATTGTTGAGGCTAGTTACTGAACTTGTTACAATTGAGGAGTAGATGTGTCCAGTTTTCAGTATTTAGGTTTTTCACAATTTTTTGCAAAAAGTACAGCGCTTCTACAACGCGTTCTTGGTTATTAATTTCTATTATTTACTGCTTTTTTGAGATCAGGACGGGTGCGTGATAATACAATCGAGTTCATATTCAAAATTGTTTAGGGCGTTTAAGAGACGACGCAAAAGCTTCTCTTCCTCGTGGACTGCAGAAGCCATCTTCTCCGACAGCGTCGAGTCGTCGTTCAGGTTCACAATCGACCTCTCCCTGTTCGAGAAGATAATGTTCCTGATGATAAAAAGCTCGTCTCGGCTTTTCAGGACTTCAGGCGTCGCGCATGGGTCCAGATTTATTCTAAAATAGGGGAATTTAACTCATAACTCATAAGAGCTTCAAAAACACTGCTTATTAGGTATCTCTATGAGCTTGATCTTCCCGAGAGGACGCCCAGCAGACATATTTGATCTTTCAATTCTGCTGACAAAACGGGCGTCCCTCTTCTACGAACAGCTTCCCATCGTTGTTGTTCACCAGTTTGAGCAGCTCTTTTTCTTCATTTTTCCTTGAATGCTCTTGTCTCTGGTGTCTTCCCTCGTCTTCTCAACTCTCTTTTCCTCTATCTGGAATTGGAATACTTAGGTGAAGCTTAAGGCCAAAATTTACCGTCTGAGAGCTCTTGAACAGCTTCTGCTTGATGCTGTCGTGGGAGCTGAGGGTTTGCTTGTTTGCTTCTGAGGTGGGTGGATCCTCTCAACCCCAGAATCCTCTGCAGGATGAAAAACGTATTTTACGGTAATCCGAAAAAGCAGCAGGGGTCGAAGCGCTCATCTGGTGGTCACCCCGGACGACAAGAGGTCGTCGATCGTCGCGAATTCGTCTTCCTCGGCGAACGTCGCCTGCTTCTTGAATTCACTCAGCGAGGAATCCTGTACTCGGACGACGTGGGAAGGCGCCCTCAAAAATTCGTCCTCGTCCTCCCCGGAAATGAACATGTAGGAGTCGCTGTTAGGGAGCCCGAACACGCGAAATCTTCCATCGATCCTTTCTGCCAATGGCGATTTCCTCGTTTAGAAAAGTCTAAAGTTTTACATCAGGACACCTCCAGCTGCTCGTATTTTCGTGATCTGAAAGAGCAGCATGAGCGAAAGCCTCGTGAATTCGGTAGCACCTTTGTAGAGGCCATTCCTCGCTTGAAGGTCGTCCTTTGTAGTAATGCAGGGTGGAAGATGATGGACTCGCAGCTCGTTCTTCTTTCCTCGTCGTCCTCCATAATAAAAACCCGGAATCCAATGATTCGAAGGTAGTTCATAGTCCCACAGGAGCATTTACTGGATACGGTAGATCTCGTCTTCTACAGTGGCTGGACAATGGACGATGGGTCTCAAACGCCAATGTTTAAGTTCCCTTTCAAAAATTAAAGGAACTTTTGAACGAGGCGGTTCGAAACGAACTCTCAATTTATATATTCATTTTAACGAATTTGGTTGCATACGTGTACCGTCTTTTTTTCGCGTACGTGTGTTTCAATTCTCACCAATAAAAGCCACTTTTTAATAAATTTTTCAAATTTTTTAGTTTTTTAGCGTTAAATCTGTTTCATATAATTAAAGTTTTTTGCTTTCGGTACGCTTAGACCCTTTTAATCTAGGAAGACTTTATATGCAAATGAATTTTTTGATTATATTTTTCGAAGATCTTTTTAAACTAAAATATTTACTAAAATAAAGTTTTTTAACTTGGCGTTTTTCAAAATAAATAACTTCGTTAGTACGGATGGTTGTGATTTTCAGAACTAATGAATAAAAGAGTTATTTTTTGAAGGAAAAAGTCCCCGCCTATTTAAATTCTGTTTCAAGTGATGGTTGTTGAGGATTTTCAGAACTAATGAATAAAAGAGTTATTTTTTGAAGGAAAAAGTCCCCGCCTATTTAAATTCTGTTTCAAGTATGCCATTATTTTTGCGCTTCTTTAAATTGATAAATTGTGATTAAAAGAGTTTTTTGTGGTAGCTATACATAGTTTAGCCATCTAAAATTTCTTGGCGTCGTGGTTTTATACGTCTGTGTGATACTTTTCCATTTTCACTTCACCAGTTTTCTGTCGTCTGCAAAGCTTTTTGCTATCGGCAACACACAGATGACATTGCTGACTTATCCGAATGCACTATAAAGACGCTATGGCAGTTACGATTTCGTGGGCTCAGATCTTTTGGAGGCAAGGACAAGCAGAAGTCGAAGGACAAATTTATACCAACATTTCGTGACTCTGAAAAACTGAAAAAATTGTTTTGTAAGAGATGTGTGATCGGCAAGTTTGGAAAATTTCAAGTAGAGTTTTAAATAAATTTTTCCAAATTATATAAATATATTTTACCGACTTGAATTTTACGATTTTTACAATTTTCATCTATTTATTCAAAACTATAAACTGATATATCTCAAGATCGAAGTTTGTAGTTTTCATTCAACTTTGACTTGTTTTGGTAACTAAAAGATTGTTCTCATTATCGTTTTGGATGTTCGAATGATGTTTAACTGAATAAATTTGAAAAGGAAATTCTATGAGTGGTAACGTATAACTATGGTCACGATGAAGGGATCAATAATAGTGTTTTGCCGTAGTCATCCATTGTCTATTTAAATTACGTTCTACGTATGCAAGTAGTCTTATGTTTTTTTAAATAATAACTCTATTAGTGCGTATGTATTATCGTTAATTTGAATTTTCTAATGGGACAAGTGAAAGAGTTTTTTTGAAAAAATTATACGTACACAATTTAAAATTTGTTTCTTGAAATCTGTGGTTTTGCTAGTTCTTATGAATACATCATCGTAATTTGAATTCACTCAGTTTGAAAAATACAAGGTTTAATTTTTGACTAAACAATTCGACCGCTTTGTTGTCGTGGAACGACACCGATCACTTCTTCTCGCGTTTCAAGGCTGCTTAAAAATCTGTTAAAAATTGAATGAGACAAATATTTCTACGGTCAGTCTTTTCAGCTCTTGCGAAAAAATCTAAGATAATGATTATGTCTCTTTCGAACATCATTATCTGAGATCCTTTTACATTTGGAACTTTGATAATTATGCCTCTTCGGAGTAGCCTCAGAAACCAGAACTCCATGTTTGGAAACACCACCGGCGCAGCCTCGGCAACCCAAGGAGCAGCACTTGCCCAGGCCCAGGAGGAGGCAGACATTATCTACTGCTAGATTCTCAAAAAGGTGTCGATGAAAGGTTTTTTATTTAATTAAATGAATTTGTTTGTCGGTGGAATGAGACTTCGATAACTGCCAGACCTCATTTCATACTATGCATAGGAATCTCAATCACCATCCGTTTATTCCTTCTGGCTTTAAAGGTGTTTCATCAGGAGTAGAGGTTTTTTTGTAGGAATTTTCTCAGAGGTTTTCAAAGTAGGTACTACAATGGGAGGTTGGATTGGGGTGCTGTCAACCACGAAGGGACGAAGAACGTTTTGAATTTGAACACGGTATGTTTTGGCAACGGATCCGTGAAGTTTTTGAAAGGCAACCTGATGTGATCAGTTGCTCCGCGGTCAACAAACAGATTGGTCCGCAATTGAAATCATCAATTTGAGTGGTGTGGGTGCTGGTTTTGGCAGCAGTATTTTGGGTGGTGATGTTGAGTTGGTGGCAAATCACTTTTAGCAAAATTACCAACAAAGGTGGAACCAAGGGCTTGTAAACGGTGATCTAGTGGTCATCGTCCATGAGGGGTTCCCGCGCTTTCAGTGTTATTTGGGTTAATCGTGTCAAATCAGTCCGAAAACAGTCGGTTATTGAGGTTAAAGGGTGGTTTGGATTGTCGTCAGGCATTTCGCCGCGAGGCGAATTTAGACTTTAGGGTTTTGTAGAACAGTTTTAAAGTGTAAATTATTTTTCAAAATTACATAAATACATTTAACTGACTTGAATTTTATTTGACCTTCCAATTGTTTTGGCAACTAACATGATATTTATCTCGATGAAACTTGAAGGCAAATTCAACGAGTAAGAGCGTAACCACGATAAACTATGGTCACAATGAAGCTTAATGCAATTTTTCCCAAAACGCCAATTTTGAGTTTGCCATGTTTTAACCCAAATTTGGTGGTGCCAATAAAATTACAATCAAACGCACAAATGTCGAGAAACAGGCCAATCTATGCGTATAGTTGCAACGGTGCAGCCAATTGCTCTAATTCACCTTGCTAAGGAGGATACGGATGCCGTTTCTAAGTTCTTTTGTTAAATTAACAATTATGGTCAAAATAATGTACAAGCGTAGAATTTGACCCTGCAACCTTCAAACTGCGGCCTAGATTTCTCTTTCTTTCTCTCTAAACCACTTTATAATCACTTTGTACCGAAATTGTATGAAAAGGTCACCTTAAATCAGCAAATTGGCTTAAAACTCTATTAAAATCCTAATTAGACAAAGAGTACCACGGCCAATTTTTTAACCTATCACGAAAAATTCTGTGACACCTCTACGCAAAGATACACTATGGTGAAGGTCAAGGAAGAAATAAAAGAGTTTTTTTGCGGCAGCTATCCATGGTTTATTTAAATTCCGTTCTACGCATGTCAAGTTTTGCGTTTCTTTTAATTGGTAACTTCATTAAGATTGACAGATTATCGATGAGTTTAATTTTTTAAATTGATGAATAAAACTTTTTTTGTAGCAGATCGATTATTTGAATGAAATTCGTTATTTTTACGTTTCTTCTAAAATTAATGACTCTTAAGATTCATGCATTAGACTTAGGCTTGGACATTTTTATTACGGTGTTTTGAGAGTACCGAAGGCGGTGGCACTAACTTTACAGGCACGCTTCCCACTGCTGACAGCGTTAAAATTAGGGTAGGCTTTAAAATAGCTCTAAACCTCAATATGATTTTTCGCTGAAATTCTTTTGCTCAATTGTCCTGGATCCGTGAAACCCCTAAATACGCAGACTTTCCAAACACGTTCACATATCTGATATATTTTACATTTTGTACCCGAAGGATCTTTTCTCCTAGGGATCTTTTTTTCATGTAATTCTTTACAGCTTTCAAGGTTTAATGGTCATCCGGGAAAAAACTACGTTAGTACTGACGGTTGTTAATTTGGATTTTCTGAACTGATGAAGGATAATGGATTTTAATTTTTTGATTTGATGTCCATCGCCTACTTAAATTCTGTTTCAAGTATGTCATTATTTTTACGTTTCTTCTAAAATGAATGACTGTATTACTATGGATCTATTTCCGTTATATTTAATTTTCTATGTTTTATGTTTGTAAATAAAAAGTTTTTTTTGGTGGAACATACTCATCACCTGTCGATCGCCAATCGCGTTTGCACGCTTTTTCCCGTCGCCTTGAGTTTTGTGGTTTTGTGGTTTCGCGCGCCGTGTCGAGCGGCGAGGGAAGAACAACAATAAAAACGTTCAGGCTTCAAGCACGTTTTTGGTGGAATTTGAAGCTTAGCGAGGAAATCTTTCAAGCGCCGAGGCTGCTTTAAAATATAAATCTGTGAGGCGCGAAGCGCCGAACGATGCTGATTTTAAGAAAATACTGTCGCGTCACAGAGCGAACAGCCCCGTTAGTTCTTTGAATGTCGAAAGTAACTGGCTCTATATGAATTTTCGGGAGTTGTGTGTTTCAGCAATCCAGCTTTGTTTTCAATAAAAAATATAATTTAGGAAGGTGATAAAACCACAACGTGTCATGGTTTAAAGGAAAATAGGGTGAGAAAGCGGACTGGTGGAAAACTCGTCTTAACTAAAATAATTTTTCTGTAGATTCAAAATGTTCATTTACTTGTGGTAACACCCAGTGAAAAATGTAACGATTGGTAGCCCTGGAATTTTTCTCATTTTTGCCAAGAAGCATTAGAAACAAATTTTACGTTGGAACTTTTAAAATATTGCTGAGGCCTGTACGATCTTTACGCGGTCACATCATAACCAAATTGAAGCCTGCAATCACATTTTACCAAAACGTTTTACCAAAGCAAAAAGGTTGGCTCCGGTGGGGTTCGCACACCCGACTGCGCCAGATCAGCTGTGATTTTCGCTTGTCTGTCTCATCGTCGTGGGCGAATTTTTGGTTTTTTTGGTCAAATTGCACGCAAGTGACTTACACCACGTTGTTCAGCTCGTCGAGTGCTACCAGAATTAATTAAAATTAAGCTTGAAGTAAATTTAAAGGATTCCTTGTAACTGAATTTCTTATACAAAGGGAGGTATTAACCATAAGTTTTTTTAGCTATTCGGGTCTTCTCTTGGAACATGAGTTGTTGATCTCTTCATGTCAATGCGCATTAGATGAGTCTAAAATGGGTAGACGCATCATATAATATCTTCCATTTAGCCGTATTCTTAGTGGGAATGAGAATATTAAGTTTTAAGCTGTAACTCAGGTTAAGATATTGAGTTTATAATCGTTATTGCGTAGAAGTGAAATTCTCGGTTGCATTGCAAAATTCGAGTGCAAATTCTGTTCAACAACTGAAAAGTTAAAAAAGCTATTTGGCTGCTTGAAACGTTTCTACGGCTAGCCATAATTATTTAATGCAAGGGTTTTTTTCTTTTTGGAATTTTCATCTTGAAACGCACAATTTTTTGAACTTGAACTTTTTATCTGGATAGTTTTGCGGGAGAAAAAAAAGTTTGAACTTGTAAATTCGCTTGGAAAATGTAAAATTTTTGAGGATCCGATACAGGAACAACATCTGAATATTGGTTCCGTTTTTATAATTTGAAGCTATATTTTTGCATAAATTAATTTATGTCGTTTTTCTCTTTTAGAACAAACTTCTGCAATGTACACGACTTTGGAATAAAACGGCAGAACGTATGTTACTTTTAACGTAACGTAGAATTTTTAATTTTTCCAATATTTATTTACGATTTTTATAATTTGATTTTTAGCGGCATGAAACGTTTCCTCATACGTCGAATAAAATCAGATATCAGTTTTGTGATGTGATGAATTTTTTGATGTCGCAATCTCACCTTGAAATTCATAATTTTTAGATATTGGAATTTTAATCTTGATTTACTTTTGCGATAGAAATTATCCGATGTTGGAAGCTGTAAAGTTGGCTGTGAAATGTAAGTACTTTGGTTACAAAGCACGCGAACATAATTCCTGTTTGGAAATTGTTGGTGATAAAATACATGAAGAACAACATCTCGTTCGCACGTGTCGTTCTATAATGCCTGTTCTTATGGTGCATGTGTGAAAAATTGGTGTCCCGAAGGAGGCTAAGGGTTCGATTCCTTCCAACCAACTTTTCTGTTTATGAAGAAAGCTTTGCGTTGGACTGCTTCTATTCCTCTTTCTTTTCCCAAAACAGAGCGGCTTGGCAATCTTTGAAAATAATACTAAGCCGTTTTTGAAGTTAAAAAGCCCCTTAAGAATTCAAAAAGGTTTACGAGTCTTTCTCATGATATGACTCATCTTATCAACCTCAAAGACACGTGTTGCCTGTGCATAATTTCGAGTTTCTGTCACTTTTAGACGGAATGTTGGCTCTGTTACTCTTATTTCCAGAGAGAACTCGAAGGAAGAACTTGCAAAAACACTCCTTCGAGTCTGTTCAAAAACACTGATTTTGGTTTATGGAGCTGTTAAAGTCGGTAAACTGACTGCCGCCCATGTTCGTCTTTCCGAATCCGCAAGCTACGAAATCCAAAATTCAAGTGCTGCGCAAACTTGTATTGCCCCACAAGAAGCCACGGAAACCAAGATGACTTGAATGCTCAGTGTACTAGATCGACAACTCTGCCAAAAGTCTTTAAAATGAGCGTGTTCCCCGATAAGCAGCTCAAAGTGCTGGTGATAAGGGAAATAAACTGAGCAGTGACGCGGAAATAACACAATGAAGGACTTGGAAACACTTGAATTTTCTGTGCTACTCAAATAAGTGCCCAAAATGCATAGAAAGCTGGATTCAAAAGCCGTGAATGGTAGCGTATCAAATCAACAAAATTCAGTTTATAAAAATGTGAATAAAAAAATCGATTAAGGTATACAGAAGCGAGGTAGAGAACCGAAAAATTTAAGATAGCATTTTAAATGCAAATATTGTTGTTGTCACTTTGTTTGTGCAAAAATAATCTAGTTTTAATCCATAATTTTCCAAAAAACTCATTGAATTGGACGTGTACACTGTAAACTTTGATCTTATGGTGGATATCTCAATTTTACAAAAAAAGTTTATCGCTAATTTAACAGTATTTAGATATTGTTCATGAATTGCATGGCCAAAAATTGCTTTTTTTACAACTTAATTTCCGGATACAAACCAGTGAAGACCTATAAGGAAACGTCCAAGAACCAAAAATCACGTTTAAAAAAATACATAAAAAAATATCAATTTGAGAAAGATAATTTAGGAAGAGTAGAAAAAGACTTCAGGACGTTTGATCCCGTGACCAGTTTGAACCCTTTTCCAGTTTGAACCTTCGGAAAAAATAAAGTATGGAGATTTGGGGCTCGAATCGAACCAACGACCTAAGGATCTCCGACCAACACTACAGTCCTCTCTACCAACTGAATATAGCCTTCATGTCTACCCAGAGCATTGGTTTGACAGATTTCCTTGTTTTATTTATCCATTCAGACGTTTTATTCCTACAAAAAACAGGACATCCAGTTTAGATAAACATTTTCTCACTGTAACAATGGGATCTGTATGCTCCTAGAGCTTGTAGAAATATTGGCCTATGTAGTATAGTGGTTAGTACTCCACGTTGTGGCCGTGGCGATGCAGGTTCGATTCCTGCCATGGGCAATGTTTTTTGTCCACTTTATTTAAAGTGTGCAGTCCTTATTCTGCTTTTTCCTCTTACAAAACACTTTTATTAAGTGATAGAAACTAAACTTGAGTGGGTGAAAGTGGGTGACCGCGTGGGTGAAAGCCACGAATTCGAACCACTAGACCACATGAAAGTTCGCTTACATTCTCTGTCGGACAGACTATGTAATGCCTACGCACTGACGAGGCACGTTGAAGTTTACAGCCTTTCTGAGGCACATTTCTAGATGGGGCGTGCCTACGCGTTTCGTGAAACGTTTTACAAGTCAGAGACTATTTCTAACCCATTGGTTTTGATAGCACGCAAAAAGATCTCTCCGTGAATTGCATACCCTGGACGCAAAATCGTTATCTATATCGCTTGATGGGGGCGTCTCATAAAGTTTTTCAGAAGTTAATTCAACTGAATTTATTAAAAGCAGATTTAGCGCGCCTAATTGTCCAGCAATGCTTTCATTTTTTTGACTCAACCTTTTTGTTCCAGACATGGGCAGGGGCGTGCTAATCTGACGACAGAATTTGGCCGGGTGGGGTGCCTCAACCAAAAAATTAAAAACTTTGTTTTCGTGTCGAGACCCGCAATAAACCCCGGAAGTTCAAAATTCGGCTACCCCATATAGCCTGGGGGGTTCAGCTCATCGCAACCCCAATCACCTTCATTCCTCGCCCCTCGAGCGGTCGGTCGGTTAACCACCCGACTGACCTCTGTGCAGCTTCCTGGACTTTCCTTGAGGCCATGGGTGCCGCGTCGGATCAGCAGTTGTTTGATCTGGCGATGACTATTACGGAGACAAACAGCCTAAACATAAGCATCAACGGTCTGGAACACATGGGAATGAATGGGCGCCTCTTCTTCGGTATTAGAGCGGACAAACTAAGCTAACGAAATTGCGAATCTTTCCTAGCGAAGAGGTTTAAGGACCAGTAGCGGTTTTGTCTAAAAATACAAGGTGAGGTATTCCAGTCACAGTCAAACTCCTCCTCAACGCACCTTTTGGAACTGAAGCGAGTAGGTATTCACAGTTTCGGTTTGAATCAGGTTCGCAGGAGACGGAGTAGCAACTGCACGGCGCTTAGTGGACCTTGTAATGCGCGCTACGCCGACGCTGGCCGCGCTTGAATTATGGTTGTCATGGGATGTCTTCGTGACCTAAAGACACGTTTCTAGAAACATTGCCCGCCATCGAAGTCACCCAGAATTATCAAAGCCCAGAAAATTCACTCACAAATTCGCAGTTACATAACAACAAATAGCTTTCGAACTCGAAAATCCAATGACCTTTGTACTCCCAAATACAAGGAACCCAAACTAGAAACAGCGTACCTGATCGTCCTCGCCGACTGTGTGAATTCCATCTTTGCTATCCTTGTTGAAAACGTACATAAAGCCGTAAACAGCTATCTTGCGCCGTTTTTGTTTCGATTCGAAGTCAGCCATCTGTTAAGACGTTCACGTTTTAATACATAGCATTTAAAGCATTTTTAGTTAGAGAAACGCAAAAACGAAAGAGACCGGAAGACCAAAACGCTAAACAAACTGCACAGAACAGGAGACGCACGAAATGCACCAGTAGGCTACAACGGAATTGAACTGAAAATTAGTTTTTCGAAAATCGCTTTTTCAAAAAATATTTTTCTGCTGTTCTTTGTTTACCTTCTCATTAGGCATTTCGTTGTAAGAGCCACAGAGGACTTCCGGTCAAACCCGAAAATTGGAACTCTGCTAGAACCAGAATCCGAATCTAACCAAAAATTGACCACTCGATGACAACACGTCCTGGACTCAAAACATCCGGCGACAAAACGTCCTGGCGACAAAATGGCACGGCGACAAAACGGTGGCAACAAAACGTCCCGTACCGCCGCTTCCGAAGGTGTGTCTGAAGAGCTTCTACGGCGACAAGCTTGAGTGAAGTGAGTTCTGGCAGCTGTTCGACTCAAAAATCCACAGCCAACTCATTCCCACCATAAGGCCCAAATCCTCGCCGGGCTCCTCAAAGACGACGCCGAGTGAAGCGTCAAGGGTTTCTCGCAGAGCACTAATGAGTACGTTGCCGTCATCGACACCCTGAAACGTCATTTCGACAATCCGGAAGCCATGATGAGGCCCAGCTTCACAAGCTCCCGCCAGCAGCCGACAACAGCCTAAGAAACAAGCACTTCAAAGAGGTTGAACGGTTCGAGCATTATCAGATCAAGCAACTCGTCGAATCGCTGCGGCCTGATAGCGTCCTCTTCGACGTCTACCCACCGTTCGACGACTTTGTCATGCACCGTGGCGGCAATGCGACGCGAATTCGATCGCCTCATCCCGCTGAAAGAAGAGGTCCAGTCCACAAAACGTCTTAACAAGCCTGCGAGGGTTGAAGCTACCTTCTACGCCGGCGTCGTTAACAATTGTTCTTTTTGTTTCTCATAACAGTGCTTTTTTGAACGTTACCTCGATTCGATTACCTAGTCAGACAGAATATCAAGGCCTCTCGCATTCGATCCACAAAGGTCTAAGTTTAAGTTAAAGCTCCATTCTGTGGCCTGTTCTCCGTCGAATTTCTGGTTTTTTCGTATTTTCTTTTATTTCGGTCTTACAGCCTGAATATCGACCTCCATTTCAAATGATTTCTGCCTCAAAATCAGGATCATTTCTTCAAATGTCAACTAGGCTTCAGCTCTAATTGATCACGTTTCTCGGCTTGTGCTCGACTCCCCAAAGGCCAAAGTACAGCCTTCATTTTGACGAATTTCCAACCCATTTTGAGTTTCAATTCTGTCTTCTGTGAATCAATTTGGCCACTTGGAGTTTTTCATGTTTCGGAAGGGTTTTCAACCCTTTCCAGCTTCAAATTTGCCGCCGAAATAGGCCTATCAAGTCTTGGATTTAAGGACCTGATGAAGCTCCCTTTTTCGGCTTGGGCTTGTCTTAACAATGGTTCTTTTTGTTCCTCATAACAGGGCTTTTTTGAGCGTTTTACGAAGATTGGTCCGGTTTTCGAACATTTCTGCCTCAAATTGTTGGTCTCTACACGACCAGTTGAAGCCTGTTTTAGAGCCGTCCTGTGCTCCTAATATCGGCTACTTTTGATCGCCGAATTGCAGCTAGGCATTTGTTTGAGTTGGGGCCCAAGATCAATCCAAATCCAATTTTTCAACTACTTTTGATGACCTCCCATCGCCTATCAGCGGTCCAAGAAGGCCCGATTTTGAACTACGCAAAAACTTCATTTTGTGGTCTGTCTTGCCCGAAATTTCAGTGTTCGATTTCGGCGTTTGACTGGTGGAAATTCGACCTCAATTTTGAACAAGTTCTGCTTCAAATTCAGTACCATTTTCGGCCCAAATTCCTACTGGGCTTTGCTCTATTTGGTTACGTTTCGCGGCTTGTTGTGGACTCTTTAAAGGCTCTATTTCAGGCCGCTATGGCGCCTGATTTGAGATTTGTTGACACAGACATCGCATTTTTCGTCGTTTTTTGGGTGCACGGATCACGCTCATTTCTTGGGCAGGGTTTCGAAGGCGCTGATCACGATTCTGGCGTCAGAATGGCGAGAAACGGCTTCAGGACTGCGCAATATGGCCAAGTTCGGATAAGGGAAAAAGGAGAATTTTACCATTTATTGAGCGGTCCCGACGCGACAATCCTGAGCAAGACGCACTCGCTTACGGTGAAATCGAATTTGAGTTTGCATTTCTTTCTGTCGGTCTGTCGGCGAAATCGTCGTTTTGCCCCGCAAGTTAAATTTCACGCCGAAATGCGCCCCGATTTCACGAATTTTTGGAGCTTCACGTTTTGGTCAGTCGATTTTATTAGAACACGATGCTTTGTGGTTAATTTTCTTTCATTTCAGAGGCGGCGAGTTAGAATTTATTGAATCCAGCCCTAGTGATCGGTAAAATGAGTGTAGACGTGATTTGGATCACGTTGCGGACATCGGTAAAATGAGTGTAGACGTGTTTTAGATCACCTTCCGGACATAAGTCGATGATGTATTTTCGGACACATGCTGGGATTTCGACTCTGTTGTTGCATCCCAGGACCTTTTTCGTGCGTGTTTTCTGCCTCAACTGGATACCGAACCTCTTTTCATTTCAGGTCGACCCTCCCATCTGGAACGCTGTCTTCTCGGCTTCGCAAGATGCGAGTTTCCCTGCTGTACGTCCTTCAACGGGTGCTCGTCCTCTTCTGGTCTGCTCTCAAGCAACGTGAGTCGCTCTTTATGTTCTAACGGACTAAGTTCCTGTTTTCAGTCTACGTCGTTGGTGTCACCGCCGACTGCAGCATGTTCGCGTCTGCTCCAGAAGACAATCAAAGGTGTGAAGATGATCGGAGGCACGAGCGTCAATTGGACTCAACATAAGCTGCGTTTCATTTGTTCGTGCCGAAGAACTTTGAACCGAACTCCAACTTCTACGACAGACTTCACAGATGCTGGAACTTCGTTCGCAGCTTATCAAGAGCGTCCGTAACCGCTACCCGATCGAGATCCACCACGGAATGTTCCAAGGATGGTACTGTAGAATTCATTCGCGCAAGCGTAATTTCGGTCTTTACAGGAAGATGCTTTCCAAGAGTTATGGTTAGAGAAGGGTTGTCCATCGTCAAGACGCCTCTGTAACTGCTCAAGGAGTGGTGTCTTCGGAACGCCAAAATTTCGTCGGCGGACACACGGAAGCCAGCGGCGAAGGGCGGGAAGACCAGCGTGGCGAAAAACGAGGTCTTCAGTGAGTGCTTCTGCCAGACGGAATAACAAGCCGAAGCCTTTTTGACGGTGAGTCGCTTTTGCTACAGCCTTGTCGAATTTTGGCTTTGAGACCTAGCGTCCATTGTCCAGCCACTGTAGAAGAAGATCTACCGTATCCAGTAAATGCTCCTGTGGGACTATGAACTACCTTCGAATCATTGGATTCCGGGTTTTTATTATTGAGGACGACGAGGAAAGAAGAACGAGCTGCAAGTCCATCATCTTCCACCCTGCATTACTACAAAGGACGACCTTCAAACGCGAGGAATGGCCTCTACGAAGGTGCTACCGAATTCACGAGGCTTTCTCTCATGCTGCTCTTTCAGATCACGAAAATACGAGCAGCTGGAGGTGTCCGATAGATAATTTAGACTTTCCTGAACGAGGAAATCGCCATTGGCAGAAAGGATCGATGGAAGATTTCGCGTGTTCGGGCTTGGTCGATCCGAACAGCGACTCCTACATGTTCATTTCCGGGGAGGACGAGGACGAATTTTTGAGGGCGCCTTCCCACGTCGTCCGAGTGGTATGTACAGGATTCCTCGCTGAGTGAATTCAAGAAGCAGGCGACGTTCGCCGAGGAAGACGAATTCGCGACGATCGACGACCTCTTGTCGTCGCGGGGTGACCACCAGATGAGCGCTTCGACCCCTGCTGCTTTTTCGGATTACGTAAAAACGTTTTCCAGAGGATTCTGGGGTTGAGAGGATCCACCCACCTCAGAAGCAAACCCTCAGCTCCCACGACAGCATCAAGCAGAAGCTGTTCAAGAGCTCTCAGACGGTAAATTTTGGCCTTAAGCTTCACCTAAGTATTCCAATTCCAGATAGAGGAAAAGAGAGTTGAGAAGACGAGGGAAGACACCAGAGACAAGAAGCATCCAAGGAAAAATGAAGAAAAAGAGCGGCTCAAACTGGTGAACAACAACGATGGGAAGCTGTTCGTAGAAGAGGGACGCCCCTTTTTGTCAACAGAATTGAAAGATCAAATATGTCTGCTGGGCGTCCTCTCGGGAAGATCAAGCTCATAGAGATACCTAATAAGCAGCCCCGTTTTTGAAGCTCTTATGAGTTAAATTCCCCTAATTTAGAATAAATCTGGACCCATGCGCGACGCCTGAAGTCCTGTAAAGCCGAGACGAGCTTTTTCTCATCAGGAACATCATCCTCTCGAATAGGGAGAGGTCGATTGTGAACCTGAACGACGACTCGACGCTGTCGGAGAAGATGGCTTCTGCAGTCCACGAGGAAGGGAAGCTCACATGGTCGGAAGAACCGAATCAGATTGGAATTTACGACCCAGGGAAGCCGGAGACAATTTTGAAAGAGAAGTCCTTGTGAAAGAAATTGTTGTGAGCCCTAAAGAATCCGGCGTAGTGTCCTTGAAGTTGACTCCAATTACATCTTTGCAGACAGTCGAAGTCGGCGAAACCGGAGCTCCTCGGAAGTCATCGACTTGCGTGAAACACGTGTGATTCGTCGGACCTGTAAACTCCACTCTTCAGTTCGCCAGTGTCCGGCAGAAAGACGCCTATCTCCTGCTCCATGCCCTCTACAGGCTCGCTGACAAGTGATTTCGTGCAGTTTTCAGGTCATCACACAGCCGGAACATTTGGATGTCTCGAAAGAGCTCTTCGAATCCTCACGGGGCAGCTGCCTCATCGCCGTAAACACGTATGTCGAACCCAGGTAAATAACCAGTTCAAATCCACTCAGTTGCGGATCAACCAACTGAGTGCCATGGGGCTATGTCATAGAATTTATCTCCAAGAGCCTTATTTGCAGCTTTGATGACAAGTTGATGGAAACGATTCTCAACAGCCTTTTCAAACTCTCAAGCGTGGTGACTCGAACGAAAAAGACTGGAACGTGGTGCACTCATGAACACCGTTTGTCAAGCAACGCTACCTCCCTGCTCAGTAGTGAAATTTTTGGTTGCTGACTTTTCCTTTAGACGAAAGATCTGTAGCAGCACCCATTTTGAAGCGATTTCGGACGGAGATTAGGTAGATTAGGTGGTGCTTCGCCATGCTATATTTTAACGCATTTATTTCGGCCTTTCCAGAGTCGGCGCGTCTTTTATGGACTGATGACGAATGTGTGGCGAGAAAGCCAGAGCTAACCCTCCAAAATGCCGGTAAGTGGATTTGAATTTGAGCGAATAATTCCGTTTACTCTTTAGTCTTCTGTTCTATCAGTCCATTCTACTTTTCTAGGATGCCCCGTCCTAGGAGGATATGCGGACCGTTGTCGGACGTGACAGTGTTAGGAACACCTCGTTTGGGAATCGGTTTGGCCGCATTGATCTTGCAGACAGGAAGGGACCACTGAATTCTACCACCAGGAAAGTCCGTTGTGAGGTGGACAGGTGGGAAAGTCCACGAATGATGGGTATTATCCGTTATTTTTCAGATCACCTTATTTGAGAAGCTTAGCGATAGCCTGATCGAGATGGCGTTCCGCAGCATTCTGAGTTTGGATGAAAGGTCTGTACGGAGCCTTATTTAGTCCTACGTTTGGATGTATCTACTCGCTTCAGTTCCAAAAGGTGCGTTGAGGAAGAGTCTGACTGTGACTGGAATACCTCACCTTGTATTTTTAAACAAAAACCGCTACTGGTTCTAAAACCTTTTTGCCCCATCTGCAGCTAGGAGAGATCTGCAAGATCGCTGGCTCAGGTCGTCAGTTCTAATACCGAAGAAAAGGCGCCCATTCATTCCCGTGTGTTCCAGACCGTTCATCCGACTATCCCGCTGACAACATTGGTGCATCGGCTCTCTGACAGTACCACCGCTGACCGTCCCCCGAGCCTGTTTTTCTCCACCGTTTGCCGAGCGACTAGCCGATCGGAGCTCCCCAAGAGGCTCCGTCCGTCCTGGCAAAGTGCCAAATCCAGGAAACCCCGAACGCTCGCGACGTCGTCGACTATTCGCGCGCGTTTTACGAGCAAGCTGAACGTTCTCAATTTGCTACTCGCTGATGTTAATACTGCCGCCGACGAAGTGAAATCTGCTACCGAGGAATCTGACGTCCAACGCATCAAATCGAAGCTCTGGGACCAATCGACTCAAGGATCTGCGCTGCTGACCGACCTAGAAAAGATCGAGGCAGAATGGTACGTTCTTATGGGTTTCCTCACCGCAGAAGGACGGCAGCAAAAAGACCAAACGATGCTTACCAACATGGAGGCCACCGATGGACGCAACGCAACCACAGAACACTCCCAAGGTGTCCGATCAGATTCAAAAGACAGTCTTCCCCATCGCGATCTCTCCCAGAAGCTTGATCCAATGTCAACCGTGGGGTCTCATCGAATGAATCCAGGGGTTGACACATCCACCTGCCGAAAATGGAACTTTCAAAATTCAAAAGTACGCTCAGAGATTGGCCTAGATTTCGTCAAGCCTTCACAATCTCCGTCCTGAACCAAAACGAGCTATCCGACATCCGAAAGCTCACGTATCTTGGACGCCGCAGCTGAAGTAATCGCCGGTTTCGAACTTATCGGAGAGAATCTACATCTGTGCTAGAAGAAACTCAGCGACCGATTCGGCAACGACCAACTCACCACTCGCGACATCCTGAACGCCCTCGAAACCCTTCGATGCCATTTAGAGTCCGGTGAAGAGTCGAGAAGATTCTACTATCGGCTGGAGACTATCTTGATTCAGCTGACCAACCTCAAGATAGACATAGAATCCATTGAAATTTGTCACAAGTTCAAGAAAAAGATCCCAAATTGGATTAACGACCTTCTGTTCACCATGCAAATCGCAGCAGCAACTAGCAAGCGGAACGTCCAAGCAGAAAACCGAGAATTTGTCACAACCATGGCCATCAACGTTGATAAGTCAAAGAAGAACGGCCAATTTCACTCCTCCAAGAAAGGATGGAAGAAAGAAGGCAACAACGATTTGTTGCCCCAGCCGAGAAACCCGAAATGCGTCTTTCACCCATCGAACGGCCATTTCAGCACGGCTTGCCGATCCTACGCTACCTTGGAAGCCGGGAAAGAACGCCTGAGAGAACAGAAGAGGTGTTTTCGCTGCCTCAATGCAGAACACAACGCTAAAAACTGTCCCAACAAGAACATCAAATGCAAGAAGTGCGGCCAGTTGCATCACTACGCTCTCTGCCAAGCCAACCTGCCCAAAAACTCAGCCACGACCGTCGCCGCAGTCACAACTCCGAAGAAGGAAGTGATCACGTTAGCTCCTGCCGTAGTAGCAACAGCCAACTCGACAAACAGCAACCAAGAAGAAGAAGAAGCAACCCAGGTACTCCTGATGACTAAGGAAATCACCGTTATGAACCTCACTACTGGACAGAAGGTCAAGGCGCTCGCGTTCTTCGACACAGGATCCCAAATATCGATGATGACCAACTATCTGGCAGAATTCCTGAACCTCAACAGCTTGTCACAGCAGTCCATGGAAGTCAAGCGGCCGAAGAATCGACATGAACTACTCAAACTTCAACATCGGCGTCATCAATAAATACAACAAAGCGAAGCGTTGAAGAGGTCCTTAGTCTAGAGATTACGGTACGCTATCAAACCGAGAACGCCGATATCCCAACAACGCTGGTCATCGAAGAGCGTCAACCATCCATTCTTATTGGCCACAACTACTACAGGAACTTTATCGGAAGTGAACTCGACCACAAGATCGAAGGATTCCACGTTATCGGCTCTACAGTAGGCCAGATATTCGCCGGTCACGTTCCTGCCATCTCATGTCAACGCAATTACCATCCCGAACTCCAAAAACAAGAAGCTCGACAAGCCAGATGGAAGACAGGTTTGCCTTGACAGCCTCGGGATTCAAGAGGATCCCAACCAAAGCGATGAAGCGAAGGCCTACCAACTGTTTCTGAAGACGGCGACCTACAAATACGGAAGAATCCACGTCAGCATTCCTCTCAAGGACCCAGACGTCAACATCCCTAACAACTGCGGTCTGGCCATGAAGAACCTGGTTTCCCTACTGAACGTCAAGGAATAGCTAAAAGATGGCACCATCGAAGTCGCACCCGAAGAAGAAAACGACACACCAAAATACGGAGCAATGATGTATCGCCCGTTCCTTATCGTTGCCAAGGAATCTTCAGAAACTACGCCTTACCGGATGCTCCACAACGGATCAGCCTGCAAGAAAGGCGAACCCTCTCTTAACGAAATCAGCTTCAAAGGTCTTCTGCCCTCAATGTTCGCCATCCTGCTGCTCTTCCGTCAACACCTGCACGTGGCCACAGGAGACATCAAGAAAGCCTTCAACCAGCTTGGTCTCAACGATCCCGACAGAAACCTGTTACGGTTCTTCGTCCCCAAAAATTGGAATGAAACAGTTACGTGGAACAACGTGCATCTCCGCATCGGCCGCCTCAACTTCGAAGTGACGTCAAGCCCGTTTCTCCTAGCTGCTGCTCTTCGACTCCACTTCTCCCAGACAGACAATGAACTTGACAAAGAAATACTAAAAGCGTGCTACGTATACAACGTTATGGTTGGAGCAAATAAGCCAGAAGAACTCAAGAAGAGGATGGAAAAGGCCAAATCCCGATTCGACAAAATTGGAATAAACCTCCGAGGCTTCACGTCTTCTAGCGAAGAACTCAACGACTCCTGGGAAGTGAAATCCGAGTCTACCTCCTTTCTCGGCATCACGTGGTCCCTCACGGACGACAACCCAGTTCTCACTGCCTCCGTCGAAGATCTGCTCTACAAAACGAGAATTGCTCCAGCGGAGCAGCACCATGTTCGATCCTCTTGGACTTCTGGCACCTGCCACCCTGCCCTCAGCACGCCATATCATGCAAGAAGCGTGGAAGATCGACAAGAAATGGGACAAACCACTGCCAGAAGATCTTCAAAAGGCCGCTAACAACGGCCCAGCGTTGTTGGCGGTCTTTTAAAGAAATCTGCTCTCCCAAGAGCGGTCATCACGGACCCAGAATCAGAACACGACCTCCACGTTTTTGTTGATGCCTCTAAGAACGCTTACGCTGCAATGGTCTACCTAAATAGTCCAAACTCTACCGTCACACCGATCCTGCTCGTCGCCTAAGTCCGTCTACAACCGATCAAGGACTCTCAATTCCCAGAATGGAACTTTTTGCCATCCTCATCGGTTGCGTCTCGCCAACACCATTCTTCACAACCCAACAGCCAAACTCTCCAAGCGCACCTTTGTCTGGAGCGACAGCAGTTGCTGCCTGATTTGGATTAACGACAAAGAACAAAATTTTACCATATTTGTGCAACTAAGAATAAACGAGATCAAGAGCTATCTAGAGCTAGTAACGTCTTCCGCTACGTCAACACGAAGATTAATCCAGCTGACCTGGCGACCCAAGGATGCAGCATCGACCAACTCAACGACGAAAACTGGTTCCACGGCTCCGACTTTATGAAAGCTGAAGAAATCCACTGGCCTAACGATCTCCCGGAAACCAATGCAGTTCCCAACGATGAAGAACTGCAGAAGAAGCTAAGAAGAAGAAGACTCCTCATCAACGCACCTTTTGGAACTGAAGCGAGTACATACATCCAAACGTAGGACTAAATAAGGCTCCGTACCCTTTCATCCAAACTCAGAATGCTGCGGAACGCCATCTTCAGTTGTGGAAGCACGAAGTGAGCATCGATCAGGCTATTGTTAAGCTTCTCAAATAAGGTGATCTGAAAAATAACGGATAATACCCATCATCGTGGACTTTCCCACCTGTCCACCTCCACAACGGACTTTCCTGGTGGTAGAATTCAGTGGTCCCTTCCTGTCTGCAGGATCAATGCGGCCAAACTGAAGATGGCGTTCTGCAGCATTCTGAGCTTGGATGAAAGGTCTGTTCGGAGCCTTATTGGGTATTGGGTAAGAGCGTCGGCCAGGCTATCGTTAAGCTTCTCAAGTAAGGTGATCTGAAAAATCACGGATAAGACAAAATCATTCATGGACTTTCCCACCTGAACTGAATTGACTTGACTGGCTGTGCCCCAGGGATTCACCTACGACGCGTGTCATCCGCCCCGCCAAGATAAGCGCCAGATAGCGAACTGGTGCGGAAGAGCGCATGGACTTCCCGAGAACTTTCTTTTCGACGGACACAACAATAAGGCGGAGGATGATTGATCCAGGATTTCGCCGCTCCTGGGTGTCGTGTTTCGTCTGTATTTAGTGGTCTAATCCTTTGCATTTTCCAGATTGAGGACAAGAGAAACCGCCTCCTTGCGCTGGAAGGTACTCGAAGGCTTCAACGACCCACAGGACGCATATTATGCCTTGAAAGGACTTTATTTTGGACAATTTTCACACTCTAGCCTTCAAGCCCACAGAACAATTCATCAATGATCTCCGTCGTTTATGTGCTAGGCGAGTTCCTAACACTGTCACGTCTGACAACGGTCCGCATATCCTCCTAGGACGGGGCATCCTAGAAAAGTAGAATGGACTGGAACAGAAGACTAAAGAGTAAACGGAATTATTCGCTCAAATTCAAATCCACTTACCGGCATTTTGGAGGGTTAGCTCGGGCTTCCATCGCCATATATTCGTCATCAGTCCATAAAAGACGCGCCAAGTGTGGAAAGGCCGAAATAAATGCGTTAAAATATAGCATGGCTAAGCACCACCTAATTTACCTAATCTCCGTCCGAAATCGCTTCAAAATGGGTGCTGCTACAGATCTTTCGTCTAAAGGGAAACTCAGCAACTAAAAATTTCACTACTGAGCAGGGAGGTAGCGTTGCTTGACAAACGGAGTTGATGAGTGCACCACGTCCGAGTCTTGCCAAGGTGGTCATTTTGAAAAGGCTGTTGAGAACCGTTTCCATCAACTTGTCATCAACGCTGCAACTAAGGCTCTTGGAGATAAATTCTATGACATAGCCCCATGGCACTCAGTTGGTTGGTCCGCAACTGAGTGGATTTGGACTGGTTACTTACCTGGGTTCGACATACGTGTTTACGGCGACGAGGCGCTTCGGCTTTTCAGGACTTCAGGCGTCGCGCATGGGTCCAGATTTATTCTAAAATAGGGGAATTTAACTCATAAGAGCTCAAAAACGGGGCTTACTGCTTATTAGGTATCTCTATGAGCTTGATCTTCCCGAGATGACACCCAGCATACATCTTCGATCTTTCAATTCTGCTGACAAAACGGGCGTCCATCCTCCACGAACAGCTTCCCATTCATTTTTCCTTGGATGCCTTCTTGTCTCTGTATCTTCCCTCGTCTTCTCAACTCTCTTTTCCTCTATCTGGAATTGGAATACTTAGCTGAAGATTAAGGCCAAAATTTACCGTCTGAGAGCTCTTGAACAGCTTCTGCTTGATGCTGTCGTGGGAGCTGAGGGTTTGCTTCTGAGGTGGGTGGATCCTCTCAACCCCAGAATCCTCTGAAAACGTCTTTTACGTGATCCGAAAAAGCAGCAGGGGTCGAAGCGCTCATCTGGTGGTCACCCCGCGACGACAAGAGGTCGTCGATCGTCGCGATTCGTCTTCCTCGGCGGAACGTCGCCTGCTTCTTGAATTCACTCAGCGAGGAATCCTGTACATACCACTCGGACGACGTGGGAAGGCGCCCTCGAAAATTCGTCCTCGTCCTCCCCGGAAATGAACATGTAGGAGTCGCTGTTCGGGATCGAGCTGTTCGGGATCGACCAAGCCCGAACACGCGAAATCTTCATCGATCCTTTCTGCCAATGGCGATTTCCTCGTTCAGGAAAGTCTAAAATTTCATATCGGGACACCTCCAGCTGCTTGTATTTTCGTGATCTGAAAGAGCAGCATGAGAGAAAGCCTCGTGAATTCGGTAGCACCTTCGTAGAGGCCATTCCTGCGTTGAAGGTCGTCCTTTGTAGTAATGCAGGGTGGAAGATGATGGACTCGCAGCTCGTTCTTCTTTCCTCGTCGTCCTCAATAATAAAAACCCGGAATCGAATGATTCGAAGGTAGTTCATAGTCCCACAGGAGCATTTACTGGATACGGTACATCTCGTCTTCTACAGTGGCTGGACAATGGACGCTAGGTCTCAAAGCCAAAATTCGACAAGGCTGTAGCAAAAGCGACTCACCGTCAAAAAGGCTTCGGCTTGTTATTCCGTCTGGCAGAAGCACTCACTGAAGACCTCGTTTTTCGCCACGCTGGTCTTCCCGCCCTTCGCCGCTGGCTTCCGTGTGTCCGCCGACGAAATTTTGGCGTTCCGAAGACACCACTCCTTGAGCAGTTACAGAGGCGTCTTGACGATGGACAACCCTTCTCTAACCATAACTCTTGGAAAGCATCTTCCTGTAAAGACCGAAATTACGCTTGCGCGAATGAATTCTACAGTACCATCCTTGGAACATTTGGTGGATCTCGATCGGGTAGCGGTTACGGACGCTCTTGATAAGCTGCGAACGAAGTTCCAGCATCTGTGAAGTCTGCTCGTAGAAGTTGGAGTTCGGTTCAAGTTCTTCGGCACGAACAAATGAAACGCAGCTTATGTTGAGTCCAATTGACGCTCGTGCGTCCGATCATCTTCACACTTTTGATTGTCTTCTGGAGCAGACGCGAACATGCTGAGTCGGCGGTGACTCCAACGACGTAGACTGAAAACAGGAATTTAGTCACGTTAGAACATAAAGAGCGACTCACGTTGCTTGAGAGTAGACCAGAAGAGGACGAGCACCCGTTGAAGGACGGTAGCAGGGAAACTCGCATCTTGCGAAGCCGAGAAGACAGCGTTCCAGATGGGAGGGTCGACCTGAAATGAAAAGAGGTTCGGTATCCAGTTGAGGCAGAAAACACGCACGAAAAAGGTCCTGGGATGCAACAACAGAGTCGAAATCCCAGCATGTGTCCGAAAATACATCATCGACTTATGTCCGGAAGGTGATCTAAAACACGTCTACACTCATTTTACCGATCCACTAGGCGGATTCAATAAATTCTAACTCGCCGCCTCAAATGAAAGAAAATTAACCACAAAGCACCGTGTTCTAATAAAATCGACTGACCAAAACGTGAAGCTCCAAAAATTCGGGAAATCGGGGCGCATTTCGGCGTGAAATTTAACTTGCGGGGCAAAACGACGATTTTGCCGACAGAAAGAAATGCAAACTCAAATTCGATTTCACCGTAAGCGAGTGCGTCTTGCTCAGGATTGTCGCGTCGGGATAAATGTAAAATTCTCCTTTTTCCCTTATCCGAACTAACTTGGCCATATTGCGCAGTCCTGAAGCCGTTTCTCGCCATTCTGACGCCAGAATCGTGATCAGCGCCTTCGAAAATTCCCTGCCCAAGAAATGAGCGTGATCCGTGCACCCAAAAAACGACGAAAAATGCGATGTCTGTGTCAACAAATCTCAAATCAGGCGCCATAGCGGCCTGAAATAGAGCCTTTAAAGAGTCCACAACAAGCCGCGAAACGTAACCAAATAGAGCAAAGCCCAGTAGGAATTTGGGCCGAAAATGGTACTGAATTTGAAGCAGAACTTGTTCAAAATTGAGGTCGAATTTTCCACCAGTCAAACGCCGAAATCGAACACTGAAATTTCGGGCAAGACAGACCACAAAATGAAGTTTTCAGAAATGTTCGAAAACCGGACCAATCTTCGTAAAACGCTCAAAAAAGCCATGTTATGAGGAACAAAAAGAACCATTGTTAAGACAAGCCCAAGGCGAAACAGGGAGCTTCATCAGGTCCTTAAATCCAAGACTTGATAGGCCTCTTTCGGCGGCAAATTTGAAGCTGGAAAGGGTTGAAAACCCTTCCGAAATATGAAAAACTCCAAGTGGCCAAATTGATTCACAGAAGACAGAATTGAAACTCAAAATGGGTTGGAAATTCGTCAAAAACAAAAAGAACCATTGTTAAGACAAGCCCAAGCCGAAAAGAAACGTGATCAATTAGAGCTGAAGCCTAGTTGACATTTGAGCCAGAAATGATCCTGATTTTGAGGCAGAAATCATTTGAAATGGAGGTCGATATTCAGGCCGTAAGACCGAAATAAAAGAAAATACGAAAAAACCAGAAATTCGACGGAGAACAGGCCCAGGCCACAGAATGGAGCTTTAACTTCTCCTAAACTTAGACCTTTGTGGATCGAATGCGAGAGGCCTTGATATTCTGCCTGACTAGGTAATCGAATCGAGGTAACGTTCAAAAAAGCACTGTTTTGAGAAAAAAAGAACAATTGTTAACGACGCCGGCGTAGAAGGTAGCTTCAACCCTCGCAGGCTTGTTAAGACGATTTGTGGACTGGACCTCTTCTTTCAGCGGGATGAGGCGATCGAATTTGCGTCGCATTGCCGCCACGGTGCATGAGGACACTATCAGGCCGCAGCGATTCGACGAGTTGCTTGATCTGATAATGCTCGAACCGTTCAACCTCTTTGAAGTGCTTGTTAGGCTTCTTAGGCTGTTGTCGGCTGCTGGCGGGAGCTTGTGAAGCTGGGCCTCATCATGGCTTCCGGATTGTCGAAATGACGTTTCAGGGTGTCGATGACGGCAACGTACTCATTAGTGCTCTGCGAGAAACCCTTGACGCTTCACTCGGCGTCGTCTTTGAGGAGCCCGGCGAGGATTTGGGCCTTATGGTGGGAATGAGTTGGCTGTGGATTTTTGAGTCGAACAGCTGCCAGAACTCACTTCACTCAAGCTTGTCGCCGTAGAAGCTCTTCAGACACACCTTCGGAAGCGGCGGTACGGGACGTTTTGTTGCCACCGTTTTGTCGCCGTGCCATTTTGTCGCCAGGACGTTTTGTCGCCGGATGTTTTGAGTCCAGGACGTGTTGTCATCGAGTGGTCAATTTTTGGTTAGATTCGGATTCTGGTTCTAGCAGAGTTCCAATTTTCGGGTTTGACCGGAAGTCCTCTGTGGCTCTTACAACGAAATGCCTAATGAGAAGGTAAACAAAGAACAGCAGAAAAATATTTTTTGAAAAAGCGATTTTCGAAAAACTAATTTTCAGTTCAATTCCGTTGTAGCCTACTGGTGCATTTCGTGCGTCTCCTGTTCTGTGCAGTTTGTTTAGCGTTTTGGTCTTCCGGTCTCTTTCGTTTTTGCGTTTCTCTAACTAAAAATGCTTTAAATGCTATGTATTAAAACGTGAACGTCTTAACAGATGGCTGACTTCGAATCGAAACAAAAACGGCGCAAGATAGCTGTTTACGGCTTTATGTACGTTTTCAACAAGGATAGCAAAGATGGAATTCACACAGTCGGCGAGGACGATCAGGTACGCTGTTTCTAGTTTGGGTTCCTTGTATTTGGGAGTACAAAGGTCATTGGATTTTCGAGTTCGAAAGCTATTTGTTGTTATGTAACTGCGAATTTGTGAGTGAATTTTCTGGGCTTTGATAATTCTGGGTGACTTCGATGGCGGGCAATGTTTCTAGAAACGTGTCTTTAGGTCACGAAGACATCCCATGACAACCATAACCATAATTCAAGCGCGGCCAGCGTCGGCGTAGCGCGCATTACAAGGTCCACTAAGCGCCGTGCAGTTGCTACTCTTGAAGTCTCCTGCGAACCTGATTCAAACCGAAACTGTGAATACCTACTCGCTTCAGTTCCAAAAGGTGCGTTGAGGAGGAGTTTGACTGTGACTGGAATACCTCACCTTGTATTTTTAGACAAAACCGCTACTGGTCCTTAAACCTCTTCGCTAGGAAAGATTCGCAATTTCGTTAGCTTAGTTTGTCCGCTCTAATACCGAAGAAGAGGCGCCCATTCATTCCCATGTGTTCCAGACCGTTGATGCTTATGTTTAGGCTGTTTGTCTCCGTAATAGTCATCGCCAGATCAAACAACTGCTGATCCGACGCGGCACCCATGGCCTCAAGGAAAGTCCAGGAAGCTGCACAGAGGTCAGTCGGGTGGTTAACCGACCGACCGCTCGAGGGGCGAGGAATGAAGGTGAGGTTGGGGTTGCGATGAGCTGGAAGGTCTAAGCAAGAAGAACGTCTGGAAGCATGACGTGGCTGAATTGACGTCAAAATCGACCGGTCTGCTTTTTCTGGTTTTTTAGTCTGCTCTGCTGTGATCTCGAGAAACTCCTCGTCTATGTATAAGTGCTCGCTCGCAAAGCAGGCAACTCCGGTTTGATCGCCGTAATAAGGTTTTAAAATCATCATTTCATTTGCGATAATCAGACGCTTTGGTCGGGCCGGTCGTTCATCATCCTGCCAATCATCAGCTCGTTTCATTCTCAGATATGTTTCAAATTTCGCTTTGCGTCGCTGTCGGGAAACATTTTGGAAACAGTATGCATCGTAAGCCACAGCAAGTAACTCGCTTTCTCTGACTTGTAAAACGTTTCACGAAACGCGTAGGCACGCCCCATCTAGAAATGTGCCTCAGAAAGGCTGTAAACTTCAACGTGCCTCGTCAGTGCGTAGGCATTACATAGTCTGTCCGACAGAGAATGTAAGCGAACTTTCATGTGGTCTAGTGGTTCGAATTCGTGGCTTTCACCCACGCGGTCACCCACTTTCACCCACTCAAGTTTAGTTTCTATCACTTAATAAAAGTGTTTTGTAAGAGGAAAAAGCAGAATAAGGACTGCACACTTTAAATAAAGTGGACAAAAAACATTGCCCATGGCAGGAATCGAACCTGCATCGCCACGGCCACAACGTGGAGTACTAACCACTATACTACATAGGCCAATATTTCTACAAGCTCTAGGAGCATACAGATCCCATTGTTACAGTGAGAAAATGTTTATCTAAACTGGATGTCCTGTTTTTTGTAGGAATAAAACGTCTGAATGGATAAATAAAACAAGGAAATCTGTCAAACCAATGCTCTGGGTAGACATGAAGGCTATATTCAGTTGGTAGAGAGGACTGTAGTGTTGGTCGGAGATCCTTAGGTCGTTGGTTCGATTTTGGAATCGTTTCCATGTTAATGTGTAATTTTCATATTAAATCAAATATAAATCACAAAATCCAAAATCTCGGGTTGGGAAATTACATTAGTGTTTGAGAGGTTCATCGTTTCGAAGCACGTTTAGGGAACAAATTTTGTTTTGTTTGTTTTGAACAAACCCCCCAAACAGAGGAATGCTCATTGGGCACCCCCCAGGCTTCTAAGAATAATAGCTTTTTAAGGAGATCAGGGTCAGAAGTGCTATATGGGTAGCCGAATTTTGATTTTGAACTTCCGGGGTTTATTGCGGGTCTCGACACGAAAACAAAGTTTTTAATTTTTTTTGGTTGAGGCACCCCACCCGGCCAAATTCTGTCGTCAGATTAGCACGCCCCTGCCCATGTCTGGAACAAAAAGGTTGAGTCAAAAAAATGAAAGCATTGCTGGACAATTAGGCGCGCTAAATCTGCTTTTAATAAATTCAGTTGAATTAACTTCTGAAAAACTTTATGAGACGCCCCCATCAAGCGATATAGATAACGATTTTGCGTCCAGGGTATGCAATTCACGGAGAGATCTTTTTGCGTGCTATCAAAACCAATGGGTTAGAAATAGAATTTTGTACACATTTTGATATTGGTGATGGACCGCGCACCACAAATCACGAAATCACGCTGAGTCTTATCATGCAAAATAGAATTGAGCAGCGCGCTAAACATCCTACAGCTATAGAAAATGATCGTAACGATGCGCGGAAAGCGTTAGAATTTTGTTTGGAAAAAAATAGTAACGATAGTGAGGCATATTGGGAAGGTATCGTGAAATACTTGACTCGTGAAGTCGGTATTCTGGGCTACAGTTTGTCCGCCCACCTTAATTTAAGTGAAGACAATTTGTCAGTATGGAGCCCCAAATCAGTATAGGTCAGTTAAGGAATAAAAGGTAAGTGACTTTTTTATTTATTTAAAATGGGAGGCGTGATGCACCTCTTCGTGGTGCTTCCCGGACAACGGTGAAACGAACGTTTCAGCGACTAAGTCAGCTCATATTTTGGCAAAAACAGTGCTAGCAAAAATGTTTGGAGAAACAATGCTGGCTACGGGGGTTCAAATCGACCGGTGTTCAAACCGACCGCAAAAAATATTATAGTAGTATAGGTCAGTTAAGGAAGTGAAGACAAGTGAAGACAATTCGTCAGTATAGAGCCCCAAATCTCCATACTTTATTTTTTCCGAAGGTTCAAACTGGAAAAGGGTTCAAACTGGTCACGGGATCAAACGTCCTGAAGTCTTTTTCTACTCTTCCTAAATTATCTTTCTCAAATTGATATTTTTTTATGTATTTTTTTAAACGTGATTTTTGGTTCTTGGACGTTTCCTTATAGGTCTTCACTGGTTTGTATCCGGAAATTAAGTTGTAAAAAAAGCAATTTTTGGCCATGCAATTCATGAACAATATCTAAATACTGTTAAATTAGCGATAAACTTTTTTTGTAAAATTGAGATTCCACCATAAGATCAAGGAGTTTACAGTGTACACGTCCAATTCAATGAGTTTTTTGGAAAATTATGGATTAAAACTAGATTATTTTTGCACAAACAAAGTGACAACAACAATATTTGCATTTAAAATGCTATCTTAAATTTTTCGGTTCTCTACCTCGCTTCTGTATACCTTAATCGATTTTTTTATTCACATTTTTATAAACTGAATTTTGTTGATTTGATACGCTACCATTCACGGCTTTTGAATCCAGCTTCTATGCATTTTGGGCACTTATTTCAGTAGCACACAAAATTCAAGTGTTTCCAAGTCCTTCATTGTGTTATTTCCGCGTCACTGCGTTTATTTCCCTTATCACCAGCACTTTGAGCTGCTTATCGGGGAACACGCTCATTTTAAAGACTTTTGGCAGAGTTTGTCAGTCGATCTAGTACACTGAGCATTCAAGTCATCTTGGTTTCCGTGGCTTCTTGTGGGGCAATACAAGTTTGCGCAGCACTTGAATTTTGGATTTCGTAGCTTGCGGATTCGGAAAGACGAACATGGGCGGCAGTCAGTTTACCGACTTTAACAGCTCCATAAACCAAAATCAGTGTTTTTGAACAGACTCGAAGGAGTGTTTTTGCAAGTTCTTCCTTCGAGTTCTCTCTGGAAATAAGAGTAACAGAGCCAACATTCCGTCTAAAAGTGACAGAAACTCGAAATTATGCACAGGCAAACTCGAAATTATGCACAGGCAACACGTGTCTTTGAGGTTGATAAGATGAGTCATATCATGAGAAAGACTCGTAAACATTTTTTGAATTCTTAAGGGGCTTTTTAACTTCAAACACGGCTTAGTATTATTTTCAAAGATTGCCAAACGCTCTGTTTTGGGAAAAGAAAGAGGAATAGAAGCAGTCCAACGCAAAGCTTTCTTCATAAACAGAAAAGTTGGGTTGGAAGGAATCGAACCCTTAGCCTCCTTCGGGACACCAATTTTTCACACATGCACCATAAGAACAGGCATTATAGAACGACACGTGCGAACGAGATGTTGTTCTTCATGTATTTTATCACCAACAATTTCCAAACAGGAATTATGTTCGCGTGCTTTGTAACCAAAGTACTTACATTTCACAGCCAACTTTACAGCTTCCAACATCGGATAATTTCTATCGCAAAAGTAAATCAAGATTAAAATTCCAATATCTAAAAATTATGAATTTCAAGGTGAGATTGCGACATCAAAAATTATCACATCAAAATCTGATAATCTGATTTTATTCGACGTATGAGGAAACGTTTATGCCGCTAAAAATCAAATTATAAAAATCGTAAATAAATATTGGAAAAATTAAAAATTCTACGTTACGTTAAAAGTTCTCTGTCAACATACGTTCTGCCGTTTTATTCACAAAGTCGTGTACATTGCAGAAGTTTGTTCTAAAAGAGAAAAACGACATAAATTAATTTATGCGTAGCTTCAAATTATAAAAACGGAACCAATATTCAGATGTTGTTCCTGTATCGGATCCTCAAAAATTTTACATTTTCCAAGCGAATTTACAAGTTCAAACTTTTTTTTCTCCCGCAAAACTATCCAGATAAAAAGTTCAAGTTCAAAAAATTGTGCGTTTCAAGATGAAAATTCCAAAAAGAAAAAAACCCTTGCATTAAATAATTATGGCTAGCCGTAGAAACGTTTCAAGCAGCCAAATAGCTTTTTTAACTTTTCAGTTGTTGAACAGAATTTGCACTCGAATTTTGCAATGCAACCGAGAATTTCACTTCTACGCAATAACGATTATAAACTCAATATCTTAACCTGAGTTACAGCTTAAAACTTAATATTCTCATTCCCACTAAGAATACGGCTAAATGGAAGATATTATATGATGCGTCTACCCATTTTAGACTCATCTAATGCGCATTGACATGAAGAGATCAACAACTCATGTTCCAAGAGAAGACCCGAATAGCTAAAAAAACTTATGGTTAATACCTCCCTTTGTATAAGAAATTCAGTTACAAGGAATCCTTTAAATTTACTTCAAGCTTAATTTTAATTAATTCTGGTAGCACTCGACGAGCTGAACAACGTGGTGTAAGTCACTTGCGTGCAATTTGACCAAAAAAACCAAAAATTCGCCCACGACGATGAGACAGACAAGCGAAAATCACAGCTGATCTGGCGCAGTCGGGTGTGCGAACCCCACCGGAGCCAACCTTTTTGCTTTGGTAAAACGTTTTGGTAAAATGTGATTGCAGGCTTCAATTTGGTTATGATGTGACCGCGTAAAGATCGTACAGGCCTCAGCAATATTTTAAGTTCCAACGTAAAATTTGTTTCTAATGCTTCTTGGCAAAAATGAGAAAAATTCCAGGGCTACCAATCGTTACATTTTTTTCACTGGGTGTTACCACAAGTAAATGAACATTTTGAATCTACAGAAAAATTATTTTAGTTAAGACGAGTTTTCCACCAGTCCGCTTTCTCACCCTATTTTCCTTTAAACCATGACACGTTGTGGTTTTATCACCTTCCTAAATTATATTTTTTATTGAAAACAAAGCTCTGGATTGCTGAAACACACAACTCCCGAAAATTCATATAGAGCCAGTTACTTTCGACATTCAAAGAACTAACGGGGCTGTTCGCTCTGTGACGCGACAGTATTTTCTTAAAATCAGCATCGTTCGGCGCTTCGCGCCTCACAGATTTATATTTTAAAGCAGCCTCGGCGCTTGAAAGATTTCCTCGCTAAGCTTCAAATTCCACCAAAAACGTGCTTGAAGCCTGAACGTTTTTATTGTTGTTCTTCCCTCGCCGCTCGACACGGCGCGCGAAACCACAAAACCACAAAACTCAAGGCGACGGGAAAAAGCGTGCAAACGCGATTGCGATTGGCGATCGACAGGTGATGAGTATGTTCCACCAAAAAAAACTTTTTATTTACAAACATAGAAAATTAAATATAACGGAAATAGATCCATAGTAATACAGTCATTCATTTTAGAAGAAACGTAAAAATAATGACATACTTGAAACAGAATTTAAGTAGGCGATGGACATCAAATCAAAAAATTAAAATCCATTATCCTTCATCAGTTCAGAAAATCCAAATTAACAACCGTCAGTACTAACGTAGTTTTTTCCCGGATGACCATTAAACCTTGAAAGCTGTAAAGAATTACATGAAAAAAAGATCCCTAGGAGAAAAGATCCTTCGGGTACAAAATGTAAAATATATCAGATATGTGAACGTGTTTGGAAAGTCTGCGTATTTAGGGGTTTCACGGATCCAGGACAATTGAGCAAAAGAATTTCAGCGAAAAATCATATTGAGGTTTAGAGCTATTTTAAAGCCTACCCTAATTTTAACGCTGTCAGCAGTGGGAAGCGTGCCTGTAAAGTTAGTGCCACCGCCTTCGGTACTCTCAAAACACCGTAATAAAAATGTCCAAGCCTAAGTCTAATGCATGAATCTTAAGAGTCATTAATTTTAGAAGAAACGTAAAAATAACGAATTTCATTCAAATAATCGATCTGCTACAAAAAAAGTTTTATTCATCAATTTAAAAAATTAAACTCATCGATAATCTGTCAATCTTAATGAAGTTACCAATTAAAAGAAACGCAAAACTTGACATGCGTAGAACGGAATTTAAATAAACCATGGATAGCTGCCGCAAAAAAACTCTTTTATTTCTTCCTTGACCTTCACCATAGTGTATCTTTGCGTAGAGGTGTCACAGAATTTTTCGTGATAGGTTAAAAAATTGGCCGTGGTACTCTTTGTCTAATTAGGATTTTAATAGAGTTTAAGCCAATTTGCTGATTTTAAGGTGACCTTTTCATACAATTTCGGTACAAAGTGATTATAAAGTGGTTTAGAGAGAAAGAAAGAGAAATCTAGGCCGCAGTTTGAAGGTTGCAGGGTCAAATTCTACGCTTGTACATTATTTGACCATAATTGTTAATTTAACAAAAGACTTAGAAACGGCATCCGTATCCTCCTTAGCAAGGTGAATTAGAGCAATTGGCTGCACCGTTGCAACTATACGCATAGATTGGCCTGTTTCTCGACATTTGTGCGTTTGATTGTAATTTTATTGGCACCACCAAATTTGGGTTAAAACATGGCAAACTCAAAATTGGCGTTTTGGGAAAAATTGCATTAAGCTTCATTGTGACCATAGTTTATCGTGGTTACGCTCTTACTCGTTGAATTTGCCTTCAAGTTTCATCGAGATAAATATCATGTTAGTTGCCAAAACAATTGGAAGGTCAAATAAAATTCAAGTCAGTTAAATGTATTTATGTAATTTTGAAAAATAATTTACACTTTAAAACTGTTCTACAAAACCCTAAAGTCTAAATTCGCCTCGCGGCGAAATGCCTGACGACAATCCAAACCACCCTTTAACCTCAATAACCGACTGTTTTCGGACTGATTTGCACGATTAACCCAAATAACACTGAAAGCGCGGGAACCCCTCATGGACGATGACCACTAGATCACCGTTTACAAGCCACTTGGTTCCACCTTTGTTGGTAATTTTGCTAAAAGTGATTTGCCACCAACTCAACATCACCACCCAAAATACTGCTGCCAAAACCAGCACCCACACCACTCAAATTGATGATTTCAATTGCGGACCAATCTGTTTGTTGACCGCGGAGCAACTGATCACATCAGGTTGCCTTCAAAAACTTCACGGATCCGTTGCCAAAACATACCGTGTTCAAATTCAAAACGTTCTTCGTCCCTTCGTGGTTGACAGCACCCCAATCCAACCTCCCATTGTAGTACCTACTTTGAAAACCTCTGAGAAAATTCCTACAAAAAAACCTCTACTCCTGATGAAACACCTTTAAAGCCAGAAGGAATAAACGGATGGTGATTGAGATTCCTATGCATAGTATGAAATGAGGTCTGGCAGTTATCGAAGTCTCATTCCACCGACAAACAAATTCATTTAATTAAATAAAAAACCTTTCATCGACACCTTTTTGAGAATCTAGCAGTAGATAATGTCTGCCTCCTCCTGGGCCTGGGCAAGTGCTGCTCCTTGGGTTGCCGAGGCTGCGCCGGTGGTGTTTCCAAACATGGAGTTCTGGTTTCTGAGGCTACTCCGAAGAAGGCATAATTATCAAAGTTCCAAATGTAAAAGGATCTCAGATAATGATGTTCGAAAGAGACATAATCATTATCTTAGATTTTTTCGCAAGAGCTGAAAAGACTGACCGTAGAAATATTTGTCTCATTCAATTTTTAACAGATTTTTAAGCAGCCTTGAAACGCGAGAAGAAGTGATCGGTGTCGTTCCACGACAACAAAGCGGTCGAATTGTTTAGTCAAAAATTAAACCTTGTATTTTTCAACTGAGTGAATTCAAATTACGATGATGTATTCATAAGAACTAGCAAAACCACAGATTTCAAGAAACAAATTTTAAATTGTGTACGTATAATTTTTTCAAAAAAACTCTTTCACTTGTCCCATTAGAAAATTCAAATTAACGATAATACATACGCACTAATAGAGTTATTATTTAAAAAAACATAAGACTACTTGCATACGTAGAACGTAATTTAAATAGACAATGGATGACTACGGCAAAACACTATTATTGATCCCTTCATCGTGACCATAGTTCATACGTTACCACTCATAGAATTTCCTTTTCAAATTTATTCAGTTAAACATACATCCAAAACGATAATGAGAACAATATTTTAGTTACCAAAACAATCAAAAAGTCAAAGTTGAATGAAAACTACAAACTTCGATCTTGAGATATATCAGTTTATAGTTTTGAATAAATAGATGAAAATTGTAAAAATCGTAAAATTCAAGTCGGTAAAATATATTTATATAATTTGGAAAAATTTATTATTTATTTAAAACTCTACTTGAAATTTTCCAAACTTGCCGATCACACATCTCTTACAAAACAATTTTTTCAGAGTCACGAAATGTTGGTATAAATTTGTCCTTCGACTTCTGCTTGTCCTTGCCTCCAAAAGATCTGAGCCCACGAAATCGTAACTGCCATAGCGTCTTTATAGTGCATTCGGATAAGTCAGCAATGTCATCTGTGTGTTGCCGATAGCAAAAAGCTTTGCAGACGACAGAAAACTGGTGAAGTGAAAATGGAAAAGTATCACACAGACGTATAAAACCACGACGCCAAGAAATTTTAGATGGCTAAACTATGTATAGCTACCACAAAAAACTCTTTTAATCACAATTTATCAATTTAAAGAAGCGCAAAAATAATGGCACTTGAAACAGAATTTAAATAGGCGGGGACTTTTTCCTTCAAAAAATAACTCTTTTATTCATTAGTTCTGAAAATCCAAATCAACAACCATCACTTGAAACAGAATTTAAATAGGCGGGGACTTTTTCCTTCAAAAAATAACTCTTTTATTCATTAGTTCTGAAAATACAACCATCCGTACTAACGAAGTTATTTATTTTGAAAAACGCCAAGTTAAAAAACTTTATTTTAGTAAATATTTTAGTTTAAAAAGATCTTCGAAAAATATAATCAAAAAATTCATTTGCATATAAAGTCTTCCTAGATTAAAAGGGTCTAAGCGTACCGAAAGCAAAAAACTTTAATTATATGAAACAGATTTAACGCTAAAAAACTAAAAAATTTGAAAAATTTATTAAAAAGTGGCTTTTATTGGTGAGAATTGAAACACACGTACGCGAAAAAAAGACGGTACACGTATGCAACCAAATTCGTTAAAATGAATATATAAATTGAGAGTTCGTTTCGAACCGCCTCGTTCAAAAGTTCCTTTAAATTTTTGAAAGGGAACTTAAACATTGGCGTTTGAGACCCATCGTCCATTGTCCAGCCACTGTAGAAGACGAGATCTACCGTATCCAGTAAATGCTCCTGTGGGACTATGAACTACCTTTGGATTCCGGGTTTTTATTATGAGGACGACGAGGAAAGAAGAACGAGCTAACGAGCTGCGAGTCCATCATCTTCCACCCTGCATTACTACAAAGGACGACCTTCAAACGCGAGGAATGGCCTCTACAAAGGTGCTACCGAATTCACGAGGCTTTCGCTCATGCTGCTCTTTCAGATCACGAAAATACGAGCAGCTGGAGGTGTCCTGATGTAAAACTTTAGACTTTTCTAAACGAGGAAATCGCCATTGGCAGAAAGGATCGATGGAAGATTTCGCGTGTTCGGGCTCCCTAACAGCGACTCCTACATGTTCATTTCCGGGGAGGACGAGGACGAATTTTTGAG
The DNA here is from genome assembly GCA_000757645.3 of Steinernema carpocapsae. Classification (NCBI taxonomy): domain Eukaryota; kingdom Metazoa; phylum Nematoda; class Chromadorea; order Rhabditida; family Steinernematidae; genus Steinernema; species Steinernema carpocapsae. The sequence goes on from CM016762.1 coordinate 1,916,086, forward strand.
GGCGCCTTCCCACGTCGTCCGAGCAGGATTCCTCGCTGAGTGAATTCAAGAAGCAGGCGACGTTCGCCGAGGAAGACGAATTCGCGACGATCGACGACCTCTTGTCGTCGCGGGTGACCACCAGATGAGCGCTTCGACCCCTGCTGCTTTTTCGGATACCGTAAAATACGTTTTTTCAATCCTGGCAGAGGATTCTGGGGTTGAGAGGATCCACCCACCTCAGAAGCAAACAAGCAAAAAGCAAACCCTCAGCTCCCACGACAGCATCAAGCAGAAGCTGTTCAAGAGCTCTCAGACGGTAAATTTTGGCCTTAAGCTTCACCTAAGTATTCCAATTCCAGATAGAGGAAAAGAGAGTTGAGAAGACGAGGGAAGACACCAGAGACAAGAAAAAATGAAGAAAAAGAGCTGTCAAACTGGTGAACAACAACGATGGGAAGCTGTTCGTAAAGAAGGGACGCCCGTTTTGTCAGCAGAATTGAAAGATCAATATGTCTGCTGGGCGTCCTCTCGGGAAGATCAAGCTCATAGAGATACCTAATAAGCAGTAAGCCCCGTTTTGAAGCTCTTATGAGTATGAGTTAAATTCCCCTATTTTAGAATAAATCTGGACCCATGCGCGACGCCTGAAGTCCTGAAAAGCCGAGACGAGCTTTTTATCATCAGGAACATTATCTTCTCGAACAGGGGAGGTCGATTGTGAACCTGAACGACGACTCGACGCTGTCGGAGAAGATGGCTTCTGCAGTCCACGAGGAAGAGAAGCTTTTGCGTCGTCTCTTAAACGCCCTAAACAATTTTGAATATGAACTCGATTGTATTATCACGCACCCGTCCTGATCTCAAAAAAGCAGTAAATAATAGAAATTAATAACCAAGAACGCGTTGTAGAAGCGCTGTACTTTTTGCAAAAAATTGTGAAAAACCTAAATACTGAAAACTGGACACATCTACTCCTCAATTGTAACAAGTTCAGTAACTAGCCTCAACAATTCGCTTCACTCCAATAACGGATGCCAACAGACCAACAGTGGTCTAGTGGTTTCACCCACGTGGCTCGTGTTCGATTTCCGGATTTCCTGATTTTTAAAATTGTTTGGAAGCCTAAAAATTTAATAACGCAACCTACCGTTTCTGAAACCTCCCTTCCTAATTTGCAAATTAATAAAATATTGCTAATTTGGAGTTTGAGATGGAAATTCAAAAAAGAATCTAATTGAGTTTTCTAAACGCAATTAGCGAAATCTTTGAAAAGCAGCGAAAAGCAAAAAGCAACGTTGTTTTTATGACTCACTTTAGGTGTCCCTGCAAAGTTTCCAGTAACCAAAATTGAAGTAAAATATAAATTTTGATGACCCACAACACAAGCTGCTTTCTCCAAAGCCGAAAAAATTTCCTAAATTTTATCGAAAAAATTAAAGATATGCTAAGGTCGAAGTTCGTTCCTGTTGAACGAGAGGACCACGAATTCAACAAAAAATTAATTAAAGATGAGAAACCTTCGGTTCCGAAATTAAAGGAGTCCACTGATTCCACCCTCAAAAAATAGTATAAAATAAAAGACATACCAATTCTTGATTAAACAAGTCTATCGACTGCCGATTCAGCGAGAATTTCGGTCTTCATCAGATTTACGCTTAATTTTGGTGTTCTCTTAGTAAAACAGATAAAAGAGTAGAAAACTCAAATACAAAAAAAAGCCCATGGCAGGAATCAAACCTGCGTCGCCAATGCAAGATATCGGAAGACAAATAACTTCATCTGATTGGAAGCTAGCTCAACCAACCACAAGGCGAATCTCATTACGCACAACTTGTTGATCGATTGCCATCGCAGAAAGCCTCGCAAACATAGTGAGCCGTCGCTTTCATACGCCATCAATGCAAACTTCCTTTTTAACAACCTCGTATTTATATTAACAGCTATTAATAGTGCTATTGAGACACTTTGTAAAATAGCGGTATTTTCCGAAAATAAATACTGGAAAAATTTCAAAGCTCTCCAAAGCGGTTGGACGCACGTGTTTTCAAAAATTAAAATTACATTGTAAAAATTTGATTAAAAAAGTGAAACGCAAAACGAATGCTTCAATAGTTTTTAAATGGCAATGAATTCGAACTGCCAAAAATTTAATAGTTGACGATAATGACGATAATTTTCCAGCCGCCCAAAAAATGTTTCGAAAAGCGATTGAATATTCATTAAAACCAGCAACAAAGCAATATATAAAGTTCGTTAAAATCGGTGCCTGCTGCCCGGTGTTCGTCTTCCGGAATCCACAGCCTACGAAATCGAAAATTTATCGTTGTACACGCTCGTCTTGTGGCCACGAGAAGCAACGGTAACGAAGATTGCTTGAATGTTCGGTCTACTAGATCGACTTTGCACTCTACCAAAGGCCTAAATTAGCGTCCTCAAAAACAGAGAAAAACAGCGCTTTCGTTTAGTTAAAAATCATTTGAAAGGCGCATGAAGCTGCCAAAAATTGAAAATGTTATCTTGAAATGATTTTAAAACAGGATGAAAATTTCCCGAAAAATACTTAAAAGACCTACTTGAACAAGTTCAAAAATAGAAATTTTAGAAATTGTAGAAAATTACCAGAATTAAAAGATCTCCCGAGAATTGTTTGAATATTATGAAAAGATTTTATCAACATGAGACCTCAACGCGCTGCCAAAAATTGATTAAAATTAATCAGGAATCAGGACATCAGACCTCAACGCTACCGACTGCGTCAAACAGCCATGTCTTTAAGAAGTTCAAAGTTGGCTAAGTATACCGACTGCGCCAGATTGGCTGTGTTTTCCATCCGTCTGTCTGATCGTGAATACGTCGCCGCGGGCCAATTAGTACTTTTGAACGCGTTTTTGGTCAAAATGCAACAAAGTGACCTTACCACGTTGTTCAGCGCCTGTTCAGTGCAAATTTCAAAAATTGCTTATTATAGTAAATGTTAAAAAGTGTTTCAAACGTTCAAAAAACAATATTTGAAAAGTCAAATGCTTCAAAGTACTAAGAAAATTTTAAGATTCAGAAGAATTCAGGAACATCCACAAAAAAGAAATATTGAAATTTTGGAAAATTACAAGTACCGTCAGAAAGAAAAAGATCTCCCAAGAATTGTTTGAATCATATGAGAAGATTTTATCAACATGAGACCTCAACGCGCTGCCAAGCTATTTTGCTTTCGCATGATCCCAATTCTAGACCTGGAAAAATGTGAAATTGAAACTTTTGGATCTGTCGCTCGTGGAAGCGTCGTGGAACAACAAAAATAACTTCTTTCAAAATTCACACGTATCTTAAAAATAAATTCAGTCCTAAATAAACACAACCCATTTAATGAAAAACTAGATTTGAGATCAGCAACGACCAAAAAATAAAACCCCTTATTTATATTCGGTCTTAGAATAACAAAGTGTCTAGAATGGCCGGTAATCAGGCAGTAAACTCGATTGACCAAGTCTGACTTACGAAAACAGTCCTCGATGGAAATTAGACCGAACAATCAACAATCAGCAATGGCCAAAACTTGAAATTCCTCATTTCTATTCGGTTTTTTGGAAAACATCACGTTCCACAAAAATTCTCTGTTAATTTACATTCTGACGTTTCATTCACAAAGCTGTGTTATAACATGTGGAAAACGGATATATGAGCGTTGTTAGACCGTTAGACCTTAGAAATTAAACCGAACAACCATGCAAATTGCAAAAAATGTGAATTTCATCTCGATAATAGCAAAACTGAGAACAGAGCCACCTAAAGCCTTGCTTGGAAAAGTACTTAATGGAACAAAATAGGCGAATTAGGCCAAATAGTGGCACTATTGCAACTTTAGGCAGAAAATGGGGTGCTTTCCGGCATGTGCCCGCATTTGCTGAGCTTTCCACAGAAATGCTCCGAATCAAGCGGGGAACTTATTTGGATTGAAATAGGACAACCTCGAAATTAACAATTTCGGCGCAAAATTGACGAAATAGACGATCGATCCTCTCATGCGTCAGTGCTTCTTCTATTGTTAAATTTTCAATGTTCAAAACGTTCGGCTACAAAAATTAAACGTTCAAAGTTTGGGGTTGACATAAAGGAATATCCCCGAAATGGCCCATAATAAGAATTCTTCATGCGCTCTTACAAATAATTTTTTAATAAATGAAATTGCGGCCGTGAGTCGTGTGGGGACCATCAAGTCATAGAATTTAGATTTTGCCTGAATAAGATGTACTTGTAAAGGCTGAAAACGGAGTCACCTTGAACCTCTATTTTTCATTCTTTTTTCTTTCATTCTTCCTTTTTTTGAGAAGATGGGATTGAAAATATTAAGAACAGAGTCACTTTTACTAGTTATTTTTATGTTTCATGGCTCTTGGAAAATTTAATGAAAGGACGTTTCACAAGACTCTACAAATTCAAACATCTAAGAAGCAACTAGGCTGAAAAATAGGTTAATATTTCTTTAAGAAGATGGGATTGAAAAGACTGAGATGAAAGAACATGGGAACAACCCTGTTTACGCGGAAGCTTTTCCTCTCGTTGTCTGCCACCAGTCGCACCATTGCAAAGAGAACGTCGACCAGCGTAGCTAAAAAATTCGAACTGATCGTGTACGATCGAACCGCTTATCTAATCAGTAAAAGCTATTTCCAATGAATGTTGATCGTTATTTCAAAGCGTTCTAAATTCACAACAGCATTGTTTCACGTTAATTAGAAGTAATTGTTAAGAATGAAAACTAATCGATATTCATGATAAAAGGACTACATTTGCTTAAATGCAATCAATTTTAAGCGTACTCCGAAAATCAACTGAATTTGCAACAACGTTATTTATAAGTTCTAAATGGAAAAGCAGACACAAAATAATTTTATTAACGTACCAAAGGAAATTTAAAGTGAGGTTCAAGTCTCCCATCAACAAAAAACCCGTGGTGCGTCGTTTGAGGAAGTGAGACACATTGGCACAAAGCCTGTGACAAATATAACACCAAAAAGAAGCGCATAGATCGCTTCAAGAAGATTGGCCGTTGCACGATCTGTGTTAACTCCACGCACGATAGCTCAGACTGTCAACGTGCGCAAAAACGCTTTCAAAATAAAAATATTTTAGATGAACAAACCAACCGAAATGATTTGAAGTGCCTAAAGAGACCTAAAGTGCTTAAAAGGGCAAGTCTAGAATAGAAAAACTGATCGCTGATCGGTAAGCAGCCAGTGAGCTTTAAAAATTATTTGTAAGAAGCGCATGACGTTGCCCAAAAATTTAAAATGTTATTTTGAAATGATTTTCAAACAGGATAATAGTTTTCCAAAAAATACTTAAAAGGCGCCAAAATCCCAAATGCCAAAAATGCAGATATTATTTTAAACAGCACATGGAATATTCCAAAAATGTCAAAAAAAATTTACACGGAGCACATAAAGTAACAAGAAACAAGAAATTGAAAATGTTATTCAAGCCACTAGGCTTAAAAGAAAAGGTTCATTTTTCTTAAATAAGATGTGATTGAAGAGACTGAGAGCAGAGCCACCGGAAACATAATTTTAAGTGACCCTTAAATAATTCATTCAATGAGCGCTTATAAATGGAAGTTCCGATAGTCTGTGCTCGCCGACGTCGTATATGTGCAGATCACGACGGCCACGCAGTTATACAGAGTCCGACGTTCGAGAAACGCGTTTATTGTTTGGAAATACAAAAGAGAATATCGCACTATTTTTTAAACAACGACAAATCCAAGTGATGCGAATTCACGTGCCCTGTGGCCTACAAAAAAATGAAAATAACACAAATTTTTGATAAGAACAAAAAAAATGGAGCGCAGGAAGCTGCTCAAAAATTGAAGACGTTATTTTAAAATGATAAGCAGCATACAAACTTCCTTAAAAACACTTAAAAGAAGCGCATAAAGGAGGTCAAAAAATGCAGATAATATTTTAATATATGCTTTCGGGTATTTTTCGAAAAACCGACCGATAAGCAGCGAACGGCCAAGCTTGATTTAACAAAACAGCCCTCGACGGCCATCCGGCCATCGATACAAAAAAACTCTAATTTATTTCAATTATTAATATTTATCGAACAAATGTGATAAATACTGGTAACATCGGCTGCCCAAAATGTCAGCTTTACGCCAAGTAAAAATAAATAGAAATCCTTGATGTGTAAAACAGGGTTTGAGCTACGTCTGACAAAAAAATTTTTAATTTAACTTATAAGTCGTACCGAAACGCCATGGGCACGGAAACCAAGATTGCTTGGATGTTCGGTCTACTAGGTCAACTTAACACTGCCAAAAAACTAAAATTAGCGCCCTCAAATTTATTCAGTTAAAGAAGAAGCGCAGGAAGCTGCCCAAAAATTGAAGATGTTATTTAAAATGATTGTAAAGCAGCCTAAAAAACTTCACAAAAATACTCAAAAGGAGCGCAAAAGGAGCTCAAAAAATGCAGATATTATTTTAAAGGGCACAGAGAAAGTTCCAAAGAAGTTTATTTAGCTAAAATCATGTACGAAGAGATCATAAAGTAGCTCCAAGATTGATAATGTTTGAGCAACAAAAAACGGACAAAACGAATTTAAAACCGACAAAAAACGTAAAACATTGATTTTGTGAGGAATTCACCTCTTATTCAGCCAGACAGAAGGTCTCACGTTTTGGAGGATTTGGCTAACACTAGTCACCGGAAGTTGGTTTCACGCAGAGACTACAGCTTACGAGTAAAACTTTCGGAATTATCGGACCTCCGAGTGGTAGAAATTTTCCGAAAAATAGCGTAGGTGAGAAGAGGTAGAGCCAAAGAAAAGGTCAGAAGGACAATTCACTTTAGCATTGAAGACAAAATTGAAACTCATAGGAACACAGACTCAAATGGGCTCTACTGAAGCGTCATGGGCATATTGGACAGTGCGCTTGTTAGATAATTTATTTTATAAACGCATTTAGAGGCTCTTAAAAGCCATGAAAAGAGGTTACCTTAAGAAGAAACTAGGCTAAAAAAGGTCATATTTTCGTACATAACATAGCATTTGATCGAAAAGACCGAGAACTGACCCACCTTTTAACCGAGCACAGAGCCACCTCTGTTTTTGTGCAACTTTCAATTATTTGATGCATGCTCTCAAATCGGTGAAATCTACGCTATGTTAAAAGTTCTCTGGTAACTCTGATATGCATTGCTCATATGCATTTCTCTTCTTATTGAACGAAACGACCAACTACAAATTTAACAGAAAACCTTGATCACTGATCATGACCCGTGGAACGCCGCAAAGAGATGATGTCTTCCACGAGAAAATCGTCCGAGAGCAGCCAAATCAGATGCCTCCGATCAAACAGCATTATTTGTGGTGGTTCTGCCACGAACACCCTGAATGCCGGGAAGATTACGGCAGAGCAGCAAAAAGAGATGAGCGGCATTCTGAGATACCACACCGTGTGTCACAAAATTTCCAGACGCGAGTTGCCTGATTGAGCGAACGTGGGTTACGGTAGCGGCGCCATTTGCGTTTGCACGTGTTTCGCCGTCGCCGCGGACCGGTCGGTTTTACAACCGCGTCGGCAGATAAAAAACGTGAAGATAAAAAGCGACTCACTTGTAGATCAAACAAGTCGATCGATTATCAACTCAAAAATATGAACATTAAAGAACAAAAGTTTCAAGATCTGAATGTAAAGTGTTGAAGTGAAATAGGTCATTCGTTCCAAAATAAAAGTGCTTAAATTTAAGATTAAATAAGTTCAACGTTAAAATACCGACGTGCTCGAGATCTTTGCAAACAATCAAAAATTAAGTTATAAATTTTTTTAAAATCTAAGTTTGTCCAAATCATGCACAAAAATTTGCACATTGTAAACTCTTGTTCTTATAAAAAAGCGTGCCATCATTCAAATATTGTTCTATTGTTCATGTCACTTTGAACCAAAATTTTAAAAAATCTGTAAAATTAAACGAACAATTTCTGTGACCTATACAAAAAAGGAGTGTTGCCGTCGGTTTTCAAATAATAAAGAACGTGTGTTAACAAAAAATGATGAAAAGGGGAGACTCACTTGTGCCCACAGGCAGACTAGGAATATGTGAAAAAAGAGGACAGGACAAAAAACATAAATCATTGATGTGGTGACGAAATTACCTCATATTCAGCCAAACAGAAAGTCTCCTCTGACACGTTCTGGTGGTTTTTGCTAACACTTGTCTCAGGAACTTCGTTTCACACAGAGACTACAGCATTGGAGTGAAACTTTCGGAATTTATCGGACCTCCGAGTGGTCGGGAGAATCTGAAAAACAGCGAGATCTGAGATGAGGAGAAGAAGTAGAGCCAAAGAAAAGGTCAGGGAGGACAATGCACCTTACCATGGAGATCTTGTCATTAAAGGTTAGCACTGCAATGAGACGTTTTCTGGTTAAGCTACTAATTTGTAGGTTAAAAGAGATCCACCCAGCTACGCATCCCAAAAAAATTTTTAGGCATTATTTGTCGACAGTTTTAAAATGCACCGTTTGGGGTTGCAAACTAGATCAGAAATGGATGTTTATAGGAGCATTCCATGAATTCCCATGCTGAAACATTTCGTGCTTTATAGCATTTTAGAGTCTTTCTTTGACAGACCAAAGTCGCGTCTTCCGTCTCCTTCGAAAGCGGTTCGAGTCGAAATGCAGACCAATTTCGAAAGACATTACCTAACCATTACATAACTACTTAATTCAATTATACGTCTACGTTTAAAGCGGTTAAAAATTACGTTATGAAAATTGCACTCTTATTTAGTTAAAACTCGTTTGTAAGGAGCGCATGGAGATGCCAAAAAATTAAAAATGTTCTTTTAAAATAATTTCAAAACAGCAGTCTAAGAGGAATTAATGCGTGATGAGTTTCTTTTTTTGCTTTTGCATGATTTCAATTATGGACCTTTAAAATGTAAAATTGCAAAACTTTTGGATTTGTCCCTCTTGGAATCGTCGTGGAATTCCAAAAATATCCTATTTTAAAAAACACAGGTATCTTAATCTTGAAAATCTTAATCTTATCTTAAAAATAAACTCAGTTTCGCGCGAAAATTCTAAATAAATACGGCTCATTTAATGGAAAAATAGGTTTGAGGTTTGACCCAAGTGACGACAAAAATTAATGCTAATAAATGCTAAGAAAAAAGCCACGAGCGAAGGAGCCTGCAGAATCGCTTGTTGAGAAGTTCCGTAGCGAGCTGCATGACTCATTGATAATTTTGACCTGTTAAATTTAGTTAAAAAGATGCAATAAAATGTTGCAATTTTGTCATTACCGTGTCAAAGCTGAGGCTCCGGGAACGGAGTGCGTGGGTTTTTGTTGAGGTCGAGGAGCTCCACTTGCAGACTGGTGTTGAGGAGAAGAATGACGCTGGAGATCGTCTGGCTCTCTAGTCCGCGCAGCTGAAGTAGGAGACCATCCTTGGGCACGCTCCGACGTGTCGAACTGGACGCCGCCGAAATTGGACATGGCGTTAGCGGAGGCGTGCGAGCGCGACAGTCTTTTTCTCAAACGCAAAGGCATTGTGCGATCTTGCAGACCGCGAGGTCTGCCGAGTCGAAATGTTTCAGACAGCAGAGTGCAACCTGCAACGTTTCTATCAGTTCAAGCTAAATTGATTTACTGTCGAAAACTACGTCAAAATAATGTCCTGAATGTTGATTACTTGGGTTAATTTGAAAAACCGCACGTACTTTGTTTCGCCAAAATTGTGAATACGGACACCGGAATGCCGAAAAGCACCATTTTCCGAAGTTACAATGATGTCACCAATTGGCCTCATTCGCCTTATTTACGGAAATACGGTTCTTGGCTGTTTTTAAGCCGTTTTTCAAACTTGACAAACCAAACTGGCTCATTTTTTCTTATCCAATATTTTGGAGTATCTAGATTGGTGTGCAATAACTTTGGTCTGCAAAAATGTTGTTTTTTAAGTCATTTGACGCCGCTCAAATTCGAGGTTCGAGTTTTCTTTTTACATAATTTAACATTTTTACACTGAATTTTCGGGACCAAAATTATTTTATCACACTTACTTTCCATTCTCTTTTTAAAAGTTAGATGAAGTTCTTTTTTATTGATTTTAACAGTCCGAATTTGGATACTGCAAATGGAGGATTGAGATGGCTTAGTTTTTAGTCTTTACAAGTGCATATTATTGAAGGAAAATTATCCTATTTCTTTTGAAATTTTGACTTGAATAGCATCGTCAAATTTGGGATTAGTTTACGTGCTTCTTGTAAATATTTTTTTGACATTTCTCGATACATTCTATGTGCTCCTTAAAATAGTAACTGCATTTTTGCATTTTTGGGCTTTTTCATGTGTGCCTTTTGAGCATTTTCTGGCAAGTTTTAAAATTATTTCAAAATAACATTTTCAATTTTTGGGCAGCTTCATGCGCTCCTTGCAAATGATTTTTAAACAAATAATGGGAGTTTTATACTTCACGCATTTTTTGCTGTTTTGCTGCCGCTTCATTTCTGGAACGCGCTCGCGTCAACCGAACTACGCGCGAGCTGCAAATTTCAAAAAACGCAGCAGCAAATCAAGATTTCACCTGCTGACGCGGTTTTATAGTTCGATGCGCGCGTCAAAAGTGGAGTCGTGTGTGTGTTGTTCTGTGAACCAAATTTATTTTGTCACACACCATATGGACGCCGCTATCTTACAAAATTCCATCTCAAATTACAGCAAAATTACATTTCCGGCTTCCGAATTCCCGAATTCCGTGTTCATTTCCATGTTTTAAACACTGCAAATACAGAAGAAAGCGTTATGAACGACAAATTCAACAAAATTTGCGGTCGAGCGCGCGATTTCGGTCTTTAAAATTACCAAACACCGTCCATTTTTTGTCAGAATGAAACCGCAGCGCTCAAAAATGCATTGCAAGCAGAAATCAGACCTCAACAGACCTCAAGCCATAATATTTGGGCTCAGGAGCCAGTCAACTCTCAATCTCTCAATTTCTAAAAAACGCGCTTTCTTCAGATTCCCTGCCGTTCGAAGGCGGCAGCAACATTTTGCGACACTCGCTTCATTTTAAAAACAGCGTGCAATGTTCATGATTAGCTTCAGAATTGATGGCTTTTTTGAACGAGATTTATACCGATCATAGTTTTCAAAGTTTTTTAAAACAGCGCATGCATTAAATGACTACTTTCAAAGCTTCTGAAAAATCACAAAAACGGGCTTCAAACATCCTCAAGTATTTTTGAACTGAAATCAATTTTTGTAATTTTTTAATTTATTTTTACGGTTTCAAGTTTTCGGATAAAATAGCTTTTTGAAACTGTTTTCAAACGACTAACTTTTTTATTCCAATTTGTTTTTTTATTTTCAGAGCAGACCTTCGAAGGCATTCGGGAAACAGTGGATCTGCTGAAAATAAAGAATTTAAGACCGCTTTCGGGTAAAATTTCAGTGCTTTAAGCGTTGATTTTTGGTGGTCGTGAATTCGATCCAGATTTACCATGCAAAAAACGTCCGAGAAAATCGCATCTTGGAAGATCAAGAATATTATCCGATTACATCAAGGCATCTAGCTTTCGATCTCAAAGTTCTCATCTTAGGAGAAGTTAAAGCTTCATTCTGTGGCCTCGTTTCTGTCGAATTTCTGGCTTTTTCATATTTTCTTTTAATTCGGCTTTGCGGCCTCAAAATCGACGTCAACTTTTCGGTTCCAAAATTCAACTAGGCTTCAGCTCTGATTGGTGACGTTTTTCGGCTTCTTCTCGTCTTCCCGGAAAACGCAATCGAGAGATGTAAAATATTGCCAAACAGCAAGAGCGACTTTTAATAACCAAAAAGAAAAGACAAACAAGCATTACCAGCCTCAGGGCATTGAACCCGTAACCTCCGGATTGGTAGTCCAGACCGCTACCGACTGCGCAAACCAGTTAGCACTCTTCTTTGCGTTAAGGCAGCTAACATTTTGTGGTTTTTCTGGTATCATATAGGCTTTAACGTGTGCTAAATTTCAGCCCGATCGGACAGGAAGGCAGGCACATCGTGTCATTTTCTTGTTAGTTTATAGGTCTACCGTGGCATCTCATTCCGCTGATCCTCTTTTTAGTGATGAGCTAGTTAACCTCTATGATCCATCTATCGCAACGTGTGTCTTGGGCAATTTTTTTCTGCCGCACATTGATTTAGCTAACCCTAATTCGTCGTTGAGCTCCTGGTTTCCTATTAACGGTTTTGCACAATTCGTCAAGAAACCTACACATCTTCAGAACATCTTGCACCTTGTTTTTACATGTCCTAAGCAATCTATGTGAATGTTTCAATTGCTCCTGCACTTGTAGCTTGCCTGGATCACTGCCCTGTTTCTTTCTCTGTGGGGAGAGATCTTAGCCCATTTGAGTCTGTTGGTCCTGAGCCAGTTCCTATGAGTTTCAATTTTGTCTTCAATGCTAAGGTGAATTGTCCTTCTGACCTTTTCTTTGGCTCTACCTCTTCTCACCTACGCTATTTTTCGGATTCTTTCTACCACTCGGAGGTCTGATAAATTCCGAAAGTTTTACTCGTAAGCTGTAGTCTCTGCGTGGAACCAACTTCCTGAGACTCGTGTTAGCCAAATCCTCCACAACGTGAGACTTTCTGTCTGGCTGAATAAGAGGGGAATTCGTCACAAAATCAATGTTTTACGTTTTTTGTCGGTTTTAAATTCGTTTTGTCCGTTTTTCGTTGTTCAAAATTACATTTTCAATCTTGGAGCTACTTCATGTTCTCTTCGTACATGATTTTAGCTAAATAATTTTATTTGGAATTTTTTATGTGCCCTTTAAAATATTATCTGCATTTTTTGGCCTCCTTAAAATCAATGTTTTACGTTTTTTGTCGGTTTTAAATTCGTTTTGTCCGTTTTGTTTTTCAGCATTTTTACTTGAATAGGATCGTCAATTTTGGGGTTATTTTATGTGCTTCTTGTAAATATTTTTTGACATTTCTTGAAACATTCTATGTGCTCCTTAAAATAGTATCTGCATTTTTAGGCTCCTTTTGCGCTCCTTTTGAGTATTTTTGTGAAGTTTTTTAGGCTGCTTTACAATCATTTTAAATAACATCTTCAATTTTTGGGCAGCTTCCTGCGCTTCTACAAATGACTTTAACTGAATAAATTTGAGGGCGCTAATTTTAGTTTTTTGGCAGTGTTAAGTTGACCTAGTAGACCGAACATCCAAGCAATCTTGGTTTCCGTGCCCATGGCGTTTCGGTACGACTTATAAGTTAAATTAAAAATTTTTTTGTCAGACGTAGCTCAAACCCTGTTTTACACATCAAGGATTTCTATTTATTTTTACTTGGGACCCAAATTTAGGCCACAGGGCACGTGACTTCGCATCACTTGGATTTGTCGTTGTTTGTAAAGTAGTGCAATATTCTCTTTTGTCTTGCCAACCAATAAACGCGTTTCTCGAACGTCGTACATAACTGCGTGGCCGTCGTGATCTGCACGGATGCGACGTCGGCGAGCACAGACTATCGGAACTTTCATTTTAAAGCCTTTATAAGCGCTCATTAAATGAATTATTGAAGGGTCACTTAAAATTATGTTTACGGTGGCTCTGCTCTCAGTCTTTTCAATCCCATCTTATCAAGGTAAAATGAACCTTCTTTTTCAACCTAGTGGCTTGAACAACATTTTTAATTTTGGGGTACTTCATGTGCTCCTTGTAAATTTTTTTTGACATTTTTTGGAATATTCCATGTGCTGTTTAAAATAATATCTGCATTTTTGGGCTTTGGGATTTCGGGCTTTTCGCGCCGCGCCTTTTAAGTATTTAAAAAAAATTTTATCTTGTTTTAAAATCATTTCAAAATAACGTTTTCAATTTTTGGGCAACGTCATGCGCTTCTTACAAATAATTTTTAAAGCTCACTGGCTGCTTCGGTAAGTTTCCATTCTAGACGTGCCCGTTTAAGCACTTTAGGTCTCTTTAGGCACTTCAAATCTTTTCGGTTGGTTTTTCCATCTAAAATATTCATTTTTCTATTTTCTTTTACCAGTACCATTTAAATTAGAGGTTTTCGGTTCCTCTGTTTTCATTCTTTTAAACTCTTATTGAGAAAAAATTTACCTTTATTTCCAATTTAGCGGTTTCTTAAAAAAAGCCTCTTTTATGCGAGTTTTAGAGCCTTTGAAAACGCTTATTTAATAAATTACCACAAATCATTCAGAAGACACTCACGTATCGTTTTTCACATGTTTCACTTTTTTTTGTTCAGTGGTAGCATGATCATATTGCATTATTTTTGAAATCGACATTTTTTGAAGCGAACGTAATTTCATTCACAACCACGACAAGCAGATGTGGGCAAGCTTGTCGACAAAGCGACAAAAAATTTTTCGAAAGTCTTTTTATTTTCTTGGAGGCCGAAAAGCCTAAAGCCAGAATAGCCAAACCCGCTCTCTCAAAATCATGGATGTTTTTTCGGTGTTTTTTCAAAGCTGTTTTCTTTAGTCAGGTTTGGTCAGTCAAGCTTACTGGTATTATATTGAATGATAGCCGGCGAATAATTTGGCGCGTGGCGACGTTAAAGTTCGTTGCTCCTAGTTTTTGTAGCAATTCAGTAATCCTTTTTCCTTGTCGCAACATTTTTTAAAACAAATCAAAAAATTTATTTTGCGTTAAAGTGCCTCAAATCTACCTCGATTCGACGTCGATTTGATCCCAAACCAATTCTAGCAGATATCGCCATGACGGAATGCTCTAAAAAAATCCGAAAAAACCAAAACGATTCGAACTCGCAACGACATATGGAGCCCCATTATTCAAATGCGTTCGTTTTTTTTGCTGTAACCCGCTAATTTTTGCGTTTTTTCCACGTCTCTGTAATTCTTTTGGTGGTCGGAAGAGAGTGTTAAGATTACTTTTTCGCATCATTTGCACTTCATTCAAAATTAATCTTTGGAACGATTTGAGACATTTTGACAACAGCTTAAGATAGGTTGTTTTTAAATCGCAAAAATCTTGCCTTTATTTTCTTAGAAGTTGAAGTTTTAAAAATTAATATTCAAAATTTTATTGATTGGAATTTTTAACTGGAACTGGATTTGAATATTTCAGTAAAATCGAGCTAAATTGAATTTTTGATAGCTGTTTGTTGTTCCAAATTTTTGTTTTTTGATTTAAGCGTGGCAGTAGGGTAAATGAAATAATCTCATTCATTGGAATTTTTCGAACTGGATGAGAATATTTTGGTGATATTGTGTAAATTGAATTTTTGCCTGTTTTTCCACGCTCCAGATTTTTGTTTGAAGTGTACTTGCTCCAATTAATTATGAATTTTTCTTTAAAATTTGAATTTCTAATATTTTTATTGAAAAGCATTTCGTCGGTCGCACGAGTGGACTGATTTCTACGCAAATATTTTTTAGGTAAGTGGATGGTGAGTAAATGAAACAATTTTATGAACCGTAATTTGTAATTTTTTTGCGGGCAAGTTGCATTTGTATTCGCTGAAAATGACCTTTTTATGATTAAGATTTTCAAGATTTTAAGATGCAACCATTTGGCAAACTTATTTTAAACAGCATTTCCTTCTTAGCACGTCGTAAACGTCACATTGCTCAGCAGGTATTCGCTCTTTGAGAGCATCTTTGAGAAGGTCGATGAGCCATTTTGTGCTGAGGGCCATTTTTGCCCAGCCCGTTTCAGCGTCATATCTAGATAGAGATTGCTATTGGCAGCAGGGCGCCCTCCAAATCCTCAGATCCATCGTTCAGTTCCTTGCCGTCTTTTTGACAGTCGTGAAGGCGCTTTGATCTCCTTTTGACGCCGTTTCATTTTTTCACAAACGTCGCAAGATTGTCTGGTGTTTGTTGTAAAACAGCTGTAGGCGTTCCTTGAATCGAAGTCTGTTGTCTTGTACCGTATCGGTTGACAAATACGAGCACGCATGTGAACCAGTTGAAGTGAAGCTCTTCGTCTTTGTGTGTTTAACTGACTCTTTCCGGTTGTTCCGATTTACGTCTGCTCAAAACGCGTTAAAGTTTTATTACTTTGAGAGGCAGACACAAGGTCTACAGAGTTACTTTTAAAAGGAGTCGACATGTAAACATTGTTTTATGGGTGTAACGCTGTAGACAGACCAGAAACAGGAGAAGCTCACGTAGAAGTGCGATTGATGAAATCAAATTTTCTAGGAAGGCATTTCTTAAAGCACACAGCTCAAAATGGGGTGTGACTACTGGAAATGTGAGAGCGGAAAGCAATCGGTTAAAAAATTGATGACAGAACAAAATGGCTTTCCGGCCTTGAACTGATTTGGGTGGATGTTATTTGATGGGTAAGGGGCATAAAAATCCAGTGTGTGCTCACCACTATTAATTTGGCGCCGCTCAAATTCGAGGTTCGAGTTTTCTTCATTTTTACACTGATTTTTCGGGACCAAAATTACAATTATGTTATCACAGTTACTTTCCATTCTCCTTTTTTTAAATTTAGATGAAGTTCTTTTTTATTTTTTTGGATACTCCGAATGGAGGATTGAGATTTGAAGAAAAATTATCCTATTTTTCAGCATTTTGACTTGAATAGCATCGTCAATTTTGGGTTTTTTTTACGTGCTTCTTGTAAATATTTTTTCTCCTGCTCCTGCTTGCTCCTTAAAATAGTATCTGCATTTTTGGCATTTGGGATTTTGGGCTTTTCGCGCCTTTTAAGTTTTTTTAAAATTTTTATCCTTTTTGAAAATCATTTTAAGATAACATTTTCAATTTTTGGGCAACGTCATGCGCTTCTTACAATACATAAAATACATGAGAGTACGTTGTTTATAATATTAAAATTTGTGTGCGCAATAAACATTTTAAATTTTTGTCTCCGTATACTGCTGAGCCGCAAAGTTTCCGAGAACGGGCCACGGGTTCAAATCTCTTCGGTGAGTTTTTTTTGTACGCATTTTCAGCTGAATAACATTTTTTTGTTTAGTGGTAGCATTTATAAAACATTATTTTTGAAATCGGCGTTTTATGAAGCCAACATAATTTAATTTACAAATGGCGTTCAACAGTCAATTGTCAAAATAGAACAAAGAAGGCGGAAGATCAATTCTTGAAAGGAACCGTAAAGGTGCTAAGGTTTCATTATTTTAAAATTTAATTTTGTGGGAGTCGTCAGTGGACTCGTTTAGTCTAGGAACGGGATGCCTTATTAATTAAACTGTTTTTTTGAAGAATTCGTAGTCGATCGTCTCGTTTAATCAAAAATTTGTATGTCTTTGATATTAAAATTTAGTATTTTTGTCGGGAGTTTTCAGTGGACTCGTTTTATTTCGAAACGAGAGGTTTTGTTGATTGAATTTTGTAGACTTTGTATACTGCGATAGCCGTTGACAGAAAGAGCCACGGGTTAAAATCTCGTCAGTGAGATACTTTTGTATGCGCTTTCCGCTGAAGAACATTTTTTTGTTCAGTGGTAGCATGATCCTATGCGCCCTTTTTGGGATGTGTTTTAAATTTTCAATTTATAAAATTGGCATTTTGAAGCCAACGTAATTTAAGTTACAGCTATGGCAAATGGCGTTCAACATTCAATTGTCAAAACAGATTTATGCTCGCAAAAACAAAGAAGGCGAAAGATCAATTCTTGAGAGAAACCGTAAAGGTGAGCCGTTTTGGGTCATTTGAAGAGCTGGTAATGTCGACTCAATTGAATTATTGCTTTGAGTGGGGGGCTTATCCAAAGGCCTAATTTTAGGAGAAGTTAATGCTCCATTCTGTGGCCTGATTTCTGGCTTTTTTCATATTTCCTTTTATTTCGATCTCACGGCCTGAACATCGACCTCAATTCTGGTGATTTCTGCGTCAAAATCAGGATTATTTCGAATGTTAACTAAGCTTCAGCTCTAATTGGTTACGTTTCTCGGCTCGTTCTCGACTTCCCAAGGACCAAACTTTTCCGCGAAGCACAGGCTACATTTTGACGAATTTTCCACCGGTTTTGAGTTTTAATTCTATCTTCTTTGGATCAATTTGGCCACTTGAAGTTGTCCATATTTCGGAGGGGTTTTCAACCCTTTCCAGCTTCAAATTTGCCGCCGAAACAGTCTATTCAGTCTTCGATTTATTTTATGATGCTCGCTTTTTTGCACTGTTTTTGGCTTTTTGGCTTTACTGTGGTTCTTTTTGTATCCCATGTCAGCGCTCTTTTTCAAGGTTGAAAATCGAACCGTTTTTTGAAGATTTCTGCCTCAATATCGATTTTCTCCACAGACCAGTCGAAGCCTGTTTTGGAGCCGTCTTGTGTCTCGAATTTCGGCTACTTTTGATCATTTCCATCGCCATCAGGGTCGAAACGAGCATTCCCAGAGATGATGCCTACCAGCGCCAAAGTACCTCAAATCTACCTCGATTTGATCCCAAACCAACCTCTTGCATCTAACGCCTTGACGGAATGCTCTAAAGGAACCCAAACAACCCGAAACTCCGCTCCAACGACAAATGAAGCCCCATCACTCAAATAAGGTTCGTTTTATTTCCGCTGTAACGCTGTAACCAGCAAATTTTCTAGGAAGGCATTTCTTAAAGCACAAGGTCACAATGGTTGTGACTACTGGAAATGTGAGAGCGAAAGCAATCTGTTAAAAAATTGATGACAGAACAAATGGCTTTCCGGCCTTGAACTGATTTGGGTGGATGTTGTTTGATGGGTAAGGGGCATAAATAACTCCAGTGTGTGCTCACCACTCATTAATTTGGCGCCTCAAATGCGAGGTTCGAGTTTTCTGTTTACATATTTTAACATTTTTACACTGATTTTTCGGGACCAAAATTACAATTATGTTATCACAGTTACTTTCCATTCTCCTTTTTAAAATTTAGATAAAGTTCTTTTTTATTTTTTTGGATACTCCGAATGGAGGATTGAGATTTGAAGAAAATTATCCTATTTTTCAGCATTTTGACTTGAATAGCATCGTCAATTTTGGGGTTTTTTTTAGTGTTTTGTAATATTTTTTGACATTCATTCTATGTGCTCCTTGACAACAGTTTAAGACAGGTTTGTTTTTAAATCGCAAGAATCTTGCCTTTATTTTCTTAGAAGTTGAAGTTTTAAAAATTAATATTCAAAAATTTTATTGATTGGAATTTTTCAAACTGGATTTGAATATTTTAGTGAAATCGTGCTAAATTGAATTTTTGGCATTTTTCCGATGTTCCAAATTTTTGTTTTTTGATTTAAGCGTGGCAGTAGGGTAAATGAAATAATCTCATTCATTGGAATTTTTCGATTTTTCGAACTGGATGAGAATATTTTGGTGATATTGTGTAAATTGAATTTTTGCCTGTTTTTCCACGCTCCAGTTTAAAGTGTACTTGCACCAATTAATTATAAATTTCTCTTTAAAATTTGAATTTCTAATATTTTTATTGAAAAGCATTTCGTCGGTCGCACGGGCACGGTGGACTGATTTCTACACCAATATTTTTAGGTAAGTGGATGGTGAGTAAATGAAACAATTTTATGAACCGTAATTTTTTGGCGGGCAAGTTGCATTTGTATTCGCTGAAAATGACCTTTTTATGATTAAGATTTTCAAGATTTTAATTTGGCAAACTTATTTTAAACAGCATTTTCCTCTTAGCTTAGCACGTCGTAAATGTCACATTGCTCAGCAGGTATTCGCTCTTCGATTGCATTTTTGAGAAGGTCGATAAGCCATTTTGCGCTGAGGTGCGGTCCAGCCCGATATCCAGATAGAGATTGCTATTGGCAGCAGAGCGCCGTCCAAATCCTTAGATCCATCGTTCAGTTCCTTGCCGTCTTTTTGACAGTCGGACAGGCGCTTTGATCTCCTTTTGACGCCGTTTCATTTTTCCACAAACGACGCATGATCGTCCGGTGTTTGTTGTAAAACAGCTGTAGGTGTTCCTTGAATCGAATTCTGTTGTCTAGTACTGTATCGGTTGACAAATGCGGACACGCATGTGGACCAGTTTATCGGTATCTCCCGAAATTACTTCGTCTTCTTTGCAGTTACCAACAACTCCAGTGTGTAAGCATCGGGTACAACGCATCTTGAGGAGACGCGCTGTGAACGGTCTTGACAACATTGCCAAAACAAAGTGCGTTACTCTCAAGGACCGAGAAGAATGCCCTGACCCTGACGTCTTACGCAAATCGAGCGCAAATGCAGGAAAGCATTGATCAAATCGACGACAAAATCAGCGTCACTGTCTCATCCGGCCGAGGCTTATATTATGCATTTTTAGCTTATTTATAGACTGTATTTTGACATGTGTATTTTCGAACCTCTTAGAGATAAATCTTGTCGTGCATGAGTCCGCTTAAACGAATTTAAAGAAAAAACACAGAAAAATTATCCGTGATTTTTCGGTTTTTTGGCCTCCATGGAATGGTCAAAAAGTTCTCCGAAATTTTTTTTGTCGCTCTGCGACAAGCTTGCCCACCTATGTTTGCCATGACTGTGAATGAAAATACGTTCGCTTCATAAAATTATGATTTCAAAATTAATGCAATATGATCATGCTACCACTGAACAAAGAAATTTTATTCAGCGGAAAGCGCGCATACAAAAATATCCCACCGACGACATTTGAACTTGCGGCCCCTTAAACCTGTGATACCTTTATCTTCCGCGAAACCTGCTTCTTTCTGTCAATTCCTGTTCCTTGCCGTCTTTTTGACAGTCGTGAAGGCGCTTTGATCTCCTTTTGACGCCGTTTCATTTTTCCACAAACGACAAAAGATCGTCCGGTGTTGTTTGACAAAAATAAGAACAGCCACCTAAAGCCTCTTTTTTGAATGATTGTGGTAATTTATTAAATGAGCGTTTTCAAAGGCTCTAAAAGTCACATAAAAATACGTTTTTTAGGAAGCCACTAGGCTGAAAAAAGATGGATTTTTTTGAATAAGTGTTTGAAAGAATAAAAACAGAGGAACCGGAAACCTCTATTTTAAATGGTAATGGTAACATAAAATTGAAAAATGAATATTTTAAAAGGAAAAACCAACCGAAAAGATTTTACGGGCAGGAAAAACCGACCGATAAGCATCCAGTAAACTCGAATGGCCAAGCAGCCTGTCTTATGTTCGAAGTATCGGTGATCGATTTTGGCGTTTGACTGGTGGAAAACCCGGCAGTTGTCTAGAGCGCAATTGTCCGGGACTTAAATGACCTGGTACCTGAGGCATTTCAGGAAAATAATACGCGTGCTACAGCTTTGCTGCAGAATCGCCGCGTTGCAAACAGTCCTTGCCGCGTCTTTCAATATAAAGAGACTCGTTTTATTGGAAAATGGAAAAACCGACCGGTAAGAATGGCCAAGCCTGAAGAGAAAATAGCTCTCGATGGCCATTGTAAACCTTCGTTCATATAACCTGGGCAACGCCCTCTTCTGCAAAATCCGTTCATAAATAATATAGTTGTACGAACTGGGCTGAATAAGATGGTTATTTTTTTCTTGATGAGATGTGCGTGACAAAACTGAAAACATAGCCATCAATGAAAACATAGGAACCGGAAACCTCTATTCTAAATGGTATTGGTAAAATAAAATTTAAAAATGAATATTTTACATGGAAAAACCAACCGAAAAGAGTTGAAGTGCCTAAAGAATCCTAAAGTGCTCAAAAGGGCACGTCCGTAGAATGAAAAAACTGACCGGAAGCAGCCAGTGAGCTTTAAAAATTATTTGTAAGAAGCGCATGACGTTGCCCAAAAATTGAAAACGTTATTTTGAAATGATTTTAAAACAAGATAAAATTTTTAATACTTAAAAGGCGCGAAAAGCCCGAAATCCCAAAGCCCAAAAATGCAGATATTATTTTAAACAGCACATGGAATATTCCAAAAAATGTCAAAAAAAATTTACAAGGAGCACATGAAGTACCCCAAAATTAAAAATGTTGTTCAAGCCACTAGGTTGAAAAAGAAGGTTCATTTTACCTTGATAAGATGGGATTGAAAAGACTGAGAGCAGAGCCACCGTAAACATAATTTTAAGTGACCCTTCAATAATTCATTTAATGAGCGCTTATAAAGGCTTTAAAATGAAAGTTCCGATAGTCTGTGCTCGCCGACGTCGCATCCGTGCAGATCACGACGGCCACGCAGTTATGTACGACGTTCGAGAAACGCGTTTATTGGTTGGCAAGACAAAAGAGAATATTGCACTACTTTACAAACAACGACAAATCCAAGTGATGCGAAGTCACGTGCCCTGTGGCCTAAATTTGGGTCCCGACTCGAGCGTCTTAAACCGACGCTAGCGTTTCAAGTCTTCTCGCCGACGCTCTTGGTCGACGCGCGGTTCTCGTGGTTTTCGACGACAGGCACCGCCGTCTCACGGCGGTGATCCGCTCCTGCTGCTTGCAAAAGACTTGATGGTGATCATCTGCTCCACAGATGGCGCACTCCTCCTCAACGTCGGGGAGACAAGGTTGCTCCGGTCCATGAACGTCCGAAAGCTTGCATTGACCCGTCTTGGCAATTCACTTTGAGGGACCTTTGACGGACTGGTACTTGGAGCACAAGTAAAACTCGTGTTCGCCGGGACACAAATTTCAGTGAGGACCTGAGGCAAATCTTGAGTATCGGTTTATATCGTTTCAATGCTACCACCGAACAAAAAAAAATGTTATTCAGCCAAAAATGCATGCAAAAATAACTCACGGACGAGATTTAAACCAGTGGCCCGTTCTGTCAACGGCTATCGTAGTATACAAAGTATACAAAGACACTTCAAGAATCCAAAAATTAAGTTTAAAAATTTAAAATGTTTATTTCACACACAAATTGTAATGTATTTTGTCACCAAAAATTTCAAACCGGATCAATACGGAAATCATGTTCACGTGTCTTGCAATCTAAAATGTCACATTTTACAGCCGAATTCACAACTTCCAACATTTGATAATTTCCTTTCGCCAATCTAAATCAAGACTGAAATTTAAGGGTCAAAGTTTCAAAGTGGACATTCCAAAATTGTGAAAACCATTGCATCAATAGTAATTTAACGTACTCAAAAGCGTTTCAAACTTCCAAAAATTAAGTTATTCAAGTTTTAAAAATTTGCGCGACAATTAAAAACCATTTCTTACGTCATGCTGTTTTCTTAACCAAACGTTTTAAAGCAAAGAACCATAAAATACGTTACAGCCCAATTTATAACTTTAAAGACCAGGATTCGAACATTCCAGTTGCATGCTTACCAAAATAATTCTTTATAGACAAATACACTCTTTATAGACTTCTCCAAGGCTTTTGAAACGGTTACCCATAATCTACGTTTCCATAAGCTTTAGGTCCGAAGGTCCCTGCGTAACTAATTTTATTTTGAACAGTACAAATTAAAAGTTTGACGCAAAACCACTTTTGATTACATATTTAACACAGCAATTAATGAAATCTCAGCAGTGCTCGGAGACTCAAAAATCCAAATTCAAATTTTAAAAACAAATTTTTGAAATTAAACTCAAAAAGTTTTCCAAACTAAGTATCAAAAATGGTTTTTACTATTTAGAAATACTTAAGAGAGTTCGAGACCGATTTTACAACCTTTGAAAAGCTTTAAAAGCTATTATTTGAAAATACAATTGAAATCAACAAAATCAAGTTTACCAAAACAAGAAAAAACTAATCAACTCTTGGTCTCATTTTCAAGTAAAATTAAGCGTAAGCTCAGTTTCAAAAGAACCAAGGTAGGCGTTATTGCCGCAAAGAAAAATTAAAATAGTAAAATCAAAAAACTAGTACACCAAGATTTTGAAATAAATCGTTTCAAGACCTAAGGATGATTACTTCCAAAAAATAAAATCTTATTGCTTTTTTTGCAAAATTGGTTCGATGGAGGGCTGCTCTCAAAATAAACATTTAATTGTCCGAAGGATTCTTGGCGAAATTTCTAAAAGGACCCTTGAAACCCACAATTACCGCCTGGCAGGCTTACAATATCACATATATCACACTCCGCTCATACGTCGGAGAAAAGTTGAGAATATTCAAAACGTCCAAGTTGCGTAACGCCTAGAACACCGTTGTAGCAAATTTTAGCCAACCGCTCTTGATGGAATGCTTCAATGAGCAGATCTTCAGCTGCTTGGTCGAAACGACCGGTATACTTGAAATTCAGCCGTTCTTCTCGTTTTTGGAAAAAGAGTCCTTTCAGAAATTCTATAAAAGCAGCTTTGAAACAAGCTCCCGCGATCGAATATTTAGAAGCCTTTATGTGGATAAGCTTAGCTGGAATATGGTCCGGAATCTCTTGAAAAACTTGTTCAAGGAGCTCCTGGGGCAAAGGAGCGCAAATGTGAAGCTCTTTGTAGCAACCTTGAAAAGCGAGACGTATGGTTTGCAAGGCTTCTGGAGTGAGAAGTACACGAGGTTCCCTGGGTCTCGCTAGAACGTAGCCAGGAGCGTCGTCTTTCAAATTAATAGCGCTAATAAAGACGCCATTCAACTGACGAAGCTCCGTAAAATGGATGGGTTCGCTTTTCAAATTCTGGGTTTCCAAAGCGCCCTTCAAGGTGACGATCACATCCGAAGGGTTCTTGGCGAAATCTCCAAAAGGACCGTCGAGACCCACAATTGACGCCTGGCAAGCTCACGATATCACATATGATTTCGGAGGGCAAATCGGTCAGGATGTAGTTGTATTTTGTGGCTAGAGAACCAAAGAGTCCTTTGGCCTTATTGATCTCCAAGTCCTTGAGCATTCCTAAAGAAGTCCTTTTGATCTCCGAGTACTCAAGCAATCCTTTTGTTCACGGATCTCTGTGGTCCTGATTCTGTGGTCATAGTTAACAATATCGTCGATGACCTGGAAACGTAGAACACTTAAGCTCTTGGAGCGCAGATCGTTCAAATACGCGTCGCTGACAAAAGAAGACAATTTAAAGGTGAGCAGTTCTTGAGATAGCTACCAAAAAAGTTGCTGCCATTATCAGTCTCTATATGGATATGACGCTGAGTCTGGGAAATCCGAGTACTTTGCAACCAGCTCTTTGGCCATAAGCAGAGCCTCGTAGTCGGAATGGAAACGTAATTCTGTGCCACAGCTACTCAAATTAAACATTGCAAGGGATGGTTTAAATACAGCAAATTATAGCAAGAGCAATGATGCACGTGAGTAAGCACAAGTCTTTGCCACCTTTTCAATTTTAATCAATTTTCGGCAGCGCGTTCATTCAAATAAAGGTTTCAACTAATAGAAATGCAACTTTTCCGCCAAAAAAAGGAGTTAGAAAATTGTTTTTTGAACTCTGTTATCTTACCATCTACTCACATGCTAAAAAATGGTCACGCATAAATCAAAAAATGGAAATTTGGAACGTCGAAAAGCAAACAAAAAAATTTAGCACGATATTACTAAAATGTTGAAAAATTCCGATGAAATTCTTCTGTTAAGTGTTGATAAAATTACAAGCACAATTCTTACAAAAAAGTGAACCGTGAAATAGAAGCCGAAAATTAAATTACCAATATTAATCAAATCACGTCATATTTCAAAAAGCTCTTATAGCTGCCCTAGAAAAACGTATTTGTTTCATAAAAATAAAAATTACACAAGCGATTCCTGCTGCCTATATAAAATGAATCAAATTAGGGTTTGGAAATAACTAAAAAACCCCAAAAGATAACAAATCTTGAAAAGTAACTAAAACGAAGAACCTTTAAAAACGTTGATTTAATAAATTACCTAAGAACCATTTAAAATAGAGTTTAAGGTGGCTTTGCTTTCAATTACCATCACATCATATCGAGAAAAAATTAGCATCTTATTTCGGCTTAAAAAACTTACTTGAAAGGAGCGCATGAAGAAGGTCAAAAAATGCAGATATTATTTTAAAGGGCACATAGAATGTTCAAAAGAAGCCGAAAAACGTCACCAATCAGACTGAAGCCAAGTTGAATATTGGGAGTCGATTAAATTAACTTCTCCCAAAAAGGCGCTGGAGAACACGGAAAAACGACCGACAGAGGCAGAAATGTTCGAAAACAGATACCAAATTTCAGGCCTTAAAACGCTCAAAAAGCACTGTTATGAGGAACAAAAAGAGCAATCGTTACGGACAAGCACAAGACAAAAAAGGGAGCTTCATTAGGCTCTTAAATGGGAGACTTGATAGACCTGTTTCGGCGGCAAATTGAAGCTAAAAAGAGTTGAAAATCCTTCCAAAATATGGACAACTCCAAGTGGACAAATTGTTTCAACGAAGACAGAATTAAAACTCAAAAACGGTGGAAAATTCGTCAAAATGAAGCCTGTACTTTGCTTAAAATAAAGCCTGTACTTAAGCCTTTCGGAAGTCGAGAACAAGTCGAGAAACGTGACCAATCAGAGCTGGAGCCTAGTTGAATATTGGGCCAGAAAAGTTGACGTAAAAGAAAACATGAAAAAGCCAGAAATTTCAATTAACCTCGTAATTAATTTAACGCCTATTAATAGTGCTAACTTCGTAAAAATGCATATACGTGTTTTCAAAAATTAAAACTACGTATATTGCACAAATAAGTTTTTAAAAAATTTTTGCCGAGACCATGTGCCATTCTGCAAAATATCCAGAACAAGGAATCGACGAAAACAACTTTTCCAACCAAAGACTGAAGTCCCAATTGACGAAAACACACTTTTATGCGATTCATCGAGTGCGCACGAACGCCAGCACCCACGTGACAAACGTTTTTAGTCGCATTTCGAATGCGACGATCGCTGATCACGTCTAGGGCGTTTAGAATAGATCAGTCATCAAACAACAGGATATGAATGCGTCTGGAAGATTGCCAGGACTAACATTGTGGTTATCTGATCATAAGTTAAAGGATTTTAAGTTCAAAAATTAATGGATAGAAACTAAAGAAAAGAAAAACAGTTGAACAGTTTCTCAGAGTGCGGGTGAACCGCCAAAATTAAATTTAAATTAAAAATGATTTTACAGCAGCCCGAAAAAAGTTTCAAAAAGCAAAAAAAGCAAAAAAATCAAATCAAAGCAAAATCAGCAAGATCAGCAAAAAAAAAAGTCGGTGCCTGGCGCCCGATCTTCGTCTTTCCAAATCCACATCCGCAACTGTTGTACACGCTTGTCTTGTACCCACGGGCACGTAAACCAAGAACGCTTGAATGTTCGGTCTACTAGATCGACTTTGAACTCTACCTAAGGTCTAAAATGACCATCTTCAAAAACCGAAAAAAACAGCTTAAATTGTTCTTCTTTATTTAAAAATGATTTGCAAGGAGCGCATGAAGATGCCAAAAAATTGAAAATGTTATTTTGAAATGATTTTGAATTAGGATAAAAATTTCCCAAAAAATACTTAAAAGGCACACATGAAAAAATGCAGATACTATTTTAAGGAGCACATAGAATGTATCAAGAAATGTCAAAAAATATTTACAAGAAGCACATAAAAAACCCCAAAATTGACGATGCTATTCAATACAAAATGACCAAAGTTGTTGCACGCCAATCTAAATCGTCCAAAAAATCTTGAATAATTATAGAGGAAGTTTTTTTGAAATCGTTTGATTTATCAAGTTTGAAAAACGGCCAAGAACGTACCTCCGTAAATAAGTCGAATTAGGCCGATTGATGGCACTAATTTAGATTTTGGCAGAAAATGAAGTGCTTTCCGGCATCCCGGTGTCCGTATTTGATAAGGTTCACACAGAAATGCTCCAATTAAACCGGGAACTTATTTTGATCGTAATAGGACAACCGCAAAATTAACGATTTTAGCGAAAAATTCAAATATGTGCGGTTTAGCAAAATTGACCTAAAAAATTAACTTCAGATAAGCCATTTGACGTAGTTTTGGACAGTAAATCAATTTAACTTGAACTGATAGAAACGTTCCAGGTTAACCCCGTTAGAAACGTTCCAGGTCTACCACTCTGCTGTCTGAAACTTTGCGGCTCGGCAGTTACGGCTCGGAAACTTTGCGGCTCAGCAGTATACGGAGACAAAAATTTAAAATGTTTATTGCGCACACAAATTTTAATATTATAAACAACGTACTCTCATGTATTTTATGTATTGTAAGAAGCGCATGACGTTGCCCAAAAATTGAAAATGTTATCTTAAAATGATTTTCAAAAAGGATAAAAATTTTAAAAAAACTTAAAAGGCGCGAAAAGCCCAAAATCCCAAATGCCAAAAATGCAGATACTATTTTAAGGAGCAAGCAGGAGCAGGAGAAAAAATATTTACAAGAAGCACGTAAAAAAAACCCAAAATTGACTTTAAAAAAAGGAGAATGGAAAGTAACTGTGATAACATAATTGTAATTTTGGTCCCGAAAAATCAGTGTAAAAATGTAAAAATATGTAAAAAGAAAACTCGAACCTCGAATTTGAGCGGCGCCAAATTAATGAGTGGTGAGCACACACTGGAGTTTTTTATGCCCTTACCCATCAAATAACATCCACCCAAATCAGTTCAAGGCCGGAAAGCCATTTTGTTCTGTCATCAATTTTTTAACCGATTGCTTTCCGCTCTCACATTTCCAGTAGTCACACCCCATTTTGAGCTGTGTGCTTTAAGAAATGCCTTCCTAGAAAATTTGATTTCATCAATCGCACTTCTACGTGAGCTTCTCCTGTTTCGGTCTGTCTACAGCGTTACACCACATAAAACAATGTTTACATGTCGACTCCTTTTAAAAGTAACTCTGTAGACCTTGTGTCTGCTCAAAGTAATAAAACTTTAACGCGTTTTTGAGCAGACGTGAAATCGGAACAACCGGAAAGAGTCAGTTTAAACACACAAAGACGAAGAGCTTCACTTCAACTGGTTCACATGCGCGTCCGTATTTGTCAACCGATACGGTACAAGACAACAGACTTCGATTCAAGGAACGCCTACAGCTGTTTTACAACAAACACCAGACAATCTTGCGACGTTTGTGAAAAAATGAAACGGCGTCAAAAGGAGATCAAAGCGCCTTCACGACTGTCAAAAAGACGGCAAGGAACTGAACGATGGATCTGAGGATTTGGAGGGCGCCCTGCTGCCAATAGCAATCTCTATCTAGATATGACGCTGAAACGGGCTGGGCACAAAATGGCCCTCAGCACAAAATGGCTCATCGACCTTCTCAAAGATGCTCTCAAAGAGCGAATACCTGCTGAGCAATGTGACGTTTACGACGTGCTAAGAAGGAAATGCTGTTTAAAATAAGTTTGCCAAATGGTTGCATCTTAAAATCTTGAAAATCTTAATCATAAAAAGGTCATTTTCAGCGAATACAAATGCAACTTGCCCGCAAAAAAATTACGGTTCATAAAATTGTTTCATTTACTCACCATCCACTTACCTAAAAAATATTTGCGTAGAAATCAGTCCACCCGTGCGACCGACGAAATGCTTTTCAATAAAAATATTAGAAATTCAAATTTTAAAGAGAAATTCATAATTAATTGGAGCAAGTATACTTCAAACAAAAATCTGGAGCGTGGAAAAAGAGGCAAAATTCAATTTACACAATATTACCAAAATATTCTCATCCAGTTCGAAAAATTCCAATGAATGAGATTATTTGATTTGCCCTACTGCCACGCATCAATCAAAAAACGGAAATTTGAAACGACAAACAGCTATCAAAAATTCAATTTAGCTCGATTTTACTGAAATATTCAAATCCAGTTTGAAAAATTCCAGTTAATTAACGTTTGAATATTAATTTTTAAAACTTCAACTTCTAAGAAAATAAAGGCAAGATTTTTGCGATTTAAAAACAAACCTATCTTAAGCTGTTGTCAAAATGTCTCAAATCGTTCCAAAGATTAATTTTGAATGAAGTGCAAATGATGCGAAAAAGTAATCTTAACACTCTCTTCCGACCACCAAAAGAATTACAGAGACGTGGAAAAAACGCAAAAATTAGCGGTTACAGCGGAAATAAAACGAACCTTATTTGAGTGATGGGGCTTCATTTGTCGTTGGAGCGGAGTTTCGGGTTGTTTGGGTTCCTTTAGAGCATTCCGTCAAGGCGTTAGATGCAAGAGGTTGGTTTGGGATCAAATCGAGGTAGATTTGAGGTACTTTGGCGCTGGTAGGCATCATCTCTGGATCAAAAATGTGAATGCTCGTTTCGACCCTGATAGGCGATGGGAAAATGATCAAAAGTAGCCGAAATTCGAGACACAAGACGGCTCCAAAACAGGCTTCGACTGGTCGTGCGCAGAAAATCGATTTGAGGCAGAAATCTTCAAAAAAGGTTCAATTTTCAATCCGTGAAAGAGCGCTGACATGGGATACAAAAAGAACCACAGTGAAGCCAAAAACAGTGCAAAAAAGCGAGCATCATAAAATAAATCGAAGACTGAATAGACTGTTTCGGCGGCAAATTTGAAGCTGGAAAGGGTTGAAAACCCCTCCGAAATATGGACAACTTCAAGTGGCCAAATTGATCCAAAGAAGATAGAATTAAAACTCAAAACCGGTGGAAAATTCGTCAAAATGTAGCCTGTGCTTCGCGAAAAGTTTGGTCCTTGGGAAGTCGAGAACGAGCCGAGAAACGTAACCAATTAGAGCTGAAGCTTAGTTAACATTCGAGCCAGAAATAATCCTGATTTTGACGCAGAAATCACCAGAATTGAGGTCGATGTTCAGGCCGTGAGATCGAAATAAAAGGAAATATGAAAAAAGCCAGAAATTGACGGAAAACAGGCCAGAGAATGGAGCATTAACTTCTCCTAAAATTAGGCCTTCGTGGATAAAGCCCACTCAAACAATAATTCAATTGAGTCGACATTAACCGTTCTTCAAATCAGTCCACCGTGCGACCGACGAAATGCTTTTCAATAAAAATATTAGAAATTCAAATTTTAAAGAGAAATTTATAATTAATTGGAGCAAGTATACTTCAAACAAAAATCTGGAGCGTGGAAAAACAGGCAAAAATTCAATTTACACAATATTACCAAAAAAAATATTACCACAATATTACTAAAATTAGGCCTTCGTGGATATAGCCCACTCAGAGCAACAAATAAATTGAGTCGACATAAACAGCTCTTCAAATGGCCCAAAACGGTTCACCCCTACGGTTTGCCTCAAGAATTGATCTTTCGCCTTCTGTTTTTGCAAGCATAAATGTATTTTGACAATTGAATGTTGAACGCCATTTGTCCTGGCTGTGAATTAAATTACGTTGGCTTCAAAATGCCAATTTCAAAAATTTTATGGAAAACTGGAAATTTAAAACTTACCCCAAGAAGACGCATATGATCATGCTACCACTGAACAAAAAAATTTTCTTCAGCGGAAAGCGCAAACAAAAGTATCTTACTGACGAGATTTCAACCCAAGGCTCTCCTTGATCACTGATCATGACCCGTGGAACGCCGCAAAGAGATGATGTCTTCCACGAGAAAATCGTCCGAGAGCAGCCAAATCAGATGCCTCCGATCAAACAGCATTATTTGTGGTGGTTCTGCCACGAACACCCTGAATGCCGGGAAGATTACGGCAGAGCAGCAAAAAGAGATGAGCGGCATTCTGAGATACCACACCGTGTGTCACAAAATTTCCAGACGCGAGTTGCCTGATTGAGCGAACGTGGGTTACGGTAGCGGCGCCATTTGCGTTTGCACGTGTTTCGCCGTCGCCGCGGACCGGTCGGTTTTACAACCGCGTCGGCAGATAAAAAACGTGAAGATAAAAAGCGACTCACTTGTAGATCAAACAAGTCGATCGATTATCAACTCAAAAATATGAACATTAAAGAACAAAAGTTTCAAGATCTGAATGTAAAGTGTTGAAGTGAAATAGGTCATTCGTTCCAAAATAAAAGTGCTTAAATTTAAGATTAAATAAGTTCAAATTAATTAGCGTATTTGGAATTGTTGCAAGCAGCCAAAAATTAAGTTATATACGTTTTTAAAAAATTACGCGACAATTTAATAAAAGTTTTTTAAAATCTAAGTTTGTCCAAATTATGCTCAAAAATTTGCACATTCTAAACCCTAGTTCTTATAAAAAACGTACCATTGTTCATATATTGTTCATGTCTGTTCAATCAAACATTTGTAAACAAAGATGCATGCATAAATTACGTCCATTTAGACGTATACGTTTCCAGCAGCTAAAAAGTAAGTTACGAAAAATGAGAAATAATGCAGAATTAAAAAAATCTATATTACGCTCTCAAATCTTCGAAATCTACGTTACGTTAAAAGTCATCTGTTAACTCACACTCTGCCGTTTTATTTACAGCGCTGTGTATTTTTCAATTAGCAAAACAAACCTATTATTTAGACGCTTCTGTGATGCATATATTAACAATATAAAAAGCTCACCCAATTTTCAATATTGAACGTAACATCAAGTACATGTCAATTCAATTTACTATGCACTAAGCCATCAACAACATAGCATTAAAGGTATCACTTATGTAACAGTAATCGGGAAAGGCGCATATCTCGCAATTTTTCCATCTCAACATAGACAAACCGGACAACAAAACTCAAACTAACAGGATTTCAAGATAGCCATTGCCTCACCTTTTGCTTAAACGCTGTTGCGTTCTTAAATCGGACGATGAGTTCAGGCAGTGAATTCCATGAAGGCACGATTTTCAAGGAGAAATATTTGTTAGACTCCAAAATAGGCAACTCCCATTTGGCGGACCAGGTTACTATAGCTGTTAAAACCTTCTTGAGGGCGCAAGAGTTGAAAAAAGCAAACATTTTGAGGTCAGCAGCAAAGAGAGAGCAGTGTGACATCAAAGGGTATGATCAAGCACATATCGTTAATAAAAAAATTTCCATCAAATAAAAAATTTCTAGTTTTTTACGTCAGTTTCAGACGTTTTTATCGTCTGAAACAGACTTACCACTTCCCGCCCCAGACCTAAATCTTGAATCAAAACTTTTACAATTCTAATAAAAACAGGAAACACGACGCCGCATTGGGACATCAAAAACAACCGATATGTTTGTCATCAAGCAAAGCAAAAACAACTTCTCTTTTATCAGAGATGCGCAAGCAATCGTTCAATTCATAATTTGCTTTAAAAGTCGATTGCCTTGTTTCACGTTTGGAAGTGTTACCCTATGTAAACTAACTTTTAACACGCGACGGCTTCGCCATAAACAGCCAACGTCTGCTCAACGCGAGAACTGAAGAACGATGTATGTACCAATAACGTAAGCGTGCAAAAATGATTTGGTGGTAAGGGTAATAAACTCAGCAGTGACTCGGAAATCACGTATTAAAGGACTTGAAAGGATTTGAATTTTGCGTTTCACTCAAATAAGTGCCGAAATGCATAGAAAGCTAAATTAAAAAGCAGTGACTGGTAGCACGGTGACAAATCAACAAAATCCAAATTATAAATTGTAAATAAAAAAATACTGATTTAGGTTTAGAGAAGCGCGATGAACTACAAAAAAATTTAATTGGACATTTTAAATGCGAATAGTTTAATTTAAAGGTGTCACTTTGTTGATACAAAAATAAGCCTAGTTAACATTTGAGCCAGAAATAACCCTGATTTTGAGGCAGAAAGAATTTGAAATTGAAAAAACACCAGAAACTGAGGTCGATATTCTGGCCGGAAGACCGACTGAAAGGAAAGATGAAAAAGAACGCCAATTTCAAAAATAACGTTTTATAAATGCTACACTGAACAAAAAAATGTTATTCAGCCGAAAATTCATAAAAAAATAACTCACCGACGAGATTGGAACCCATGGCCCTTTCTGACAACGGCTATCGCAGTATACGAAGTATACAAAAATAAATTAATATATATTAACAAAACCCTCGTTCCGAGATTAAACAAGTCCGTTCAAAAAACTACCGACCTAAAATACTTAATTTTAAAATCAAAGACATACCAATTAAACGAGTCGACCGACTACGGATTCTCCAAAAAAAAGTTTAATTGATAAAACTCCCGATATTAATCAAAGATAAAAACCTCCCATTCCTAGACTAACTCCCGTATACGAAGACACTTCAAGAATTCAAAAATCACCAAAAATTTCAAACAGGATGAATACGGAAATTATGTTTACGTGCTTCGTAATCTTTTCCATTCCCAAAATTATAAATGTTATTTTAAAATGACCTTGAAGCAGGTAGAAAACTTCCCAAAAACTAAACTTCAAAAGGAGGGCATGAAGAAGCTCAAAAAATGCCGATTTTATTTTAAAGAGCGCAAAAATGTTCCAAAAAACGCTAAAATTGTTTGCAAAGAGCACATGAAGTAGCCCCAAAATTGAAAAATGTTGTTTAAGCCACTAGGCTGAAAAAGAAGGTTCATTTTTCGTTAAAAATATGTGATTGGAAAGACTGAGAGCAGAGCCACCGTGAGCATAATTTTAAGTGACCCTTAAGTAATTTATTAAATGAGCGCTTATAAAGGCTTTAAAATAGAAGTTTCGATAGTCTGTGCTCGCCGACGTCGTATCTGTGCAGATCACGACGGCCACACAGTTATACAGAGTACGACGTTCGAGAAACGCGTTTATTGGTTAGCAATACAAAAGAGAATATCGCACGTCGACCCGCGGTTCTCGTGGTTTTCGACGAGTCGCCGCCGTCTCACGGCAGTGATCCGTTCCTGCTGTTTGCAAAGGGCTTGATGGTGGTCATGTCCTCCACAGATGGCGCACTCCTCCTCAACGGCGGACAAGGTTCCTCCGTCAAGACAAGGTTCCTCTGGTCCATGAACGTCCAGAAAGCTTGCACAGACCCGTCTTGGCAATTCACTTTGAGGGGCCTTCGACGAGCTGGTACTTGGAGCGCGAGTAAAACTTGTTCGTTAATATGTGTTCGGCGGGACACAAATTATAGTCAGGACCTGAGGCAAATCTCGAGTATCTGTTTACATTTTATAAAGCTAAAAAAAGAAAAAGAGGCTGCTTCCACAAACAAAAAAATGTTATTCAGCCAAAAATGCATGCAAAAATAACTCACGGACGAGATTTAAACCCGTGGCCCGTTCTGTCAACGGCTATCGTAGTATACAAAGTATACGAAGACACTTCAAGAATCCAAAAATCAAGTTTAAAATTTAAAATGTATATTTCGTACACTAATTTCAATATTATAAAAAACGTATTCTCGTGTATTTTATCATTAAAAATTTCAAACCGGATCAATACGGAAATCATGTTCACGTGCTGTAATCTAAAATGTTATTATTTCCAGAATCAAAAGTCTCCTGAACCCGGTCAGTGAACCGTTCTATCCTTATATGCAATCAAAGCAATTAAGTCATTTCCAACCGCAAATCAAGCTCGGAGATTAGACACCAAGATGCGCTTTTGACGTCAATGAAGGTTTACCTGGTTTCTGGTTTACCTCACGAGCAACTTTCCTATAATGTCCTTAGCTTCGCTCGGCATTTAACGCGTCTCTATTAAGCATCAAACCTCTTTTCTCGGATGTACTTGACTCGGTATTTATTTTTTGTTTACTTTTTCTAAAGGACATTGAACTTGTGCAGGTTAGCACTGTACGACGGATTTGTAATAGAAGTAGCGATAAGTCAAAGGCTTAAAAACAAACATTTAAAGAGTGAACTTGGGAACAAGAGTCTGAAAATACCCCAAGGCTATTGCACTCCGG
This sequence comes from Steinernema carpocapsae, assembly GCA_000757645.3. Classification (NCBI taxonomy): domain Eukaryota; kingdom Metazoa; phylum Nematoda; class Chromadorea; order Rhabditida; family Steinernematidae; genus Steinernema; species Steinernema carpocapsae. Next base: position 1,951,655 of record CM016762.1, read on the forward strand.
GAGTGTGCAGAAACAATGGATGAGTATACAAACTTGTCAATTCGCGCATGTTTTTCAAAGAAGGCACATTCAATGCTGGTAACAAAAAAAACCAACGTGATACGATGCTGATAACAAGAGGAGCAAATATTTTTGCACGTTAGGCTGGGACGTTCGACTCACACTTTTAACCGCTCTCCATTTTGTGAACTATTGAAAATAACGTTTTCTCAAATTTAGCGGCTGGTCAGCAGAATTCATTTTAACCAAAATTGGATCAGTGGTTTTCGACATTCCAACCGGTTCTTTCGGAAACCTGGCGCACACACATTGACCAATGGATCGTTTCAATTGTAAAAACGTGTATTGTTTTGGCTAGAGATTGTTCGATGAACTGTCGGATCTATGCGTCTTTGTTTTCGGACTTGGCGTTTTACGAGCGGCTTTTGGCAATTGTCTGAGAACTGGAGCAGGCTCGGGGAATCCGACAGTCTAAGTAAAACAGAGAAGACAGATGGTGCTTGATGCGTGTTAACTGTCTCTGATTTCTGCCCAATGCTCTGAACTTACTGCTTAAGGTACCTCTAAAACGTGAAAGCGCTTTTTTCGCATATTACTGTATGTGTTTTTGGGCTTACTCTTGTAGCATTATGACAGAGCCTTGATAATGGCTGTTTCATATGATGACTCAGATTTCTATGTAACGTATTTCGTATTTATCGCCTCTGTTCAGCTTGCTGTTCAAAGTCCACATTTTTCAAACATAAATTTTGAACAGAGACAAAACTTGAACAGAGCAAACCCCCAACAAACAAAGGAGTACTGTTTATTTAAAGTGTAATTATTTTCTGAAAGACTATTTTTAACCTATCAGAGATCAGATTCACTTACTAATAAATACATGTAAAGCTAAAATGCTCTCCGCCTGGCATTTACAAGGAAAAAATCAAACTGTTTGCGTAGTTTACGACAAATGGGGATCTTTGGTTTGGCTAACGTACACAAGAAGGGATTAATTGCTTACGCGCCAAAGATCTAGCACATATTACCCTTTTCAGGACTCTCCCAAGACTAAAATCGTCATATAGAAAGATGCAGACAAAAATATCAAATTCCTCCAAAAAAAATTTAAATTGTGGCCAGAAGCAATCAAGAAGTTCTGGAATTTGAAGTTCCGCTTGCTTTTGGTTTTAGATAAGTCATTGCCTTGCAAAAGTGAACCTTCAGCTTTTTTTTAAAGTGCATCTCAATATTGTCTCTGTTTATTAACCAAGTTTTACATTGCCAGAAGCTTGATTCTCTAAGATATGCTTGCGGAAGAAAACGGGAATGCTTCAAACAGAGAGGAAAGGAGACAAACAGATGACAGTTCAACGGTATTCCCATCAAACAGCTACAGGACGAAGGGAGCCGGGGGGAGAAGGAAACGTCAACTCACACAATAGTAGAGTTGTACACGTAAGACGACAAAAAACAAAACGCTTCAATACATTACAAAACAGGGGCAAAGTGTTCGGTGACGCAGTGCTGAGATTTCGTTATTGGGTGAAGGAGAGGGCGGGGGTGGATATGATAAAATAAGGGTACAAATGCGATACATTTATAAGTTTATTTGACCGAGCTTGGCCTCGCTAGAGGAGCGGCTCTTCAGACTCTTCAAGATTGGGATCTTCTCGCACTTTTTTGGCTCCACAGGGCAGTCTTCCCAAGGGACCGCGTCGAATGACACCTGATTCGATAGCGTTTTGGTCGAGTCCTGGCTGTTCTAAACGAAAGACGTCTTGATTATAATTAAAGCTCAAAATAAACAAACTCGCTTGCGATACGCGACCACGGTACGCATCCGTTCGGTGAAATTGAAGACGGATTCAGCGATCGAAGAAACCTTTGACTGGGGTGGAGGAACAGGGGCCAGAGGAGGCAAAGAGTGTTCCATCACCACGCGGTACCTTAAAAAAAACTTAAATCTAAACAAGGAAAAAGTGAACTCACTTCTCATAACGCTGGTCAACCGATCGTCCTCGACGGCTCTTGAGTGGAAGCAGCACGTAGCCCTCGGGTTCCTTAGGTTCGGTCTCCTGACGACGTCGGGTCTGTTGAGGCTAAAAATTAACCTAAGATTATGTCTAAAGAAAAGTGGCTTACCGGGCCTGTTATATCCAAGCGACTAAAGTCGATAGTCGGGTCGGGTAAGTCGGTCTCAATCTGGATCGAGTTGAACTCGATTGGCGGCGATTCACGGCCTTTACGAGCGTTGTTGTTCATATCGCGCGCGTTCGAGAGTCTAAGAAAACCAGGAACATAAGACAGCTGAAGGTTGAACCTTTCACGGATACGTGCGGCGCCCTCTCGATTTCATCCCACCTCAGAGTGGCTAGCAGGCGCGAGCAGGCTTAATGACTTTCTCGGGGCATTTTCGACGTCTCCCCGGGCAGACAGCAAACACCGCCAGTAATCTTTTTTTCCCACTTAAGGGAAAACAAGCCTTTGATATTGCTTAAATTAGCATTTACACGCAAAATTGTCCGAGAACAACACGTAAGGCGGCTGAAAATGAACCATGAAGCGGAAGTCTAACCCAACACATAACAACACAGCGCATAGCGCAAATTATTGGCTTATCACGCGTCGTCTGTGGTGGTGGTGGTCGTGGCGTGATGTATGTTCCACAAAGCTCAAAAAGGTGGTGGCCTCCCCCTCCCGCTCGCTCGCGCCCGCTCAGGTTGGAAGCAATTTAATTAATTTATTTAAGTGTGACGCTGGCAAAAACGAGGAGGAGATAGAAACGAAAAATAATAATTCCCAAACGCTAGAGCACCTGTTCCTCTCCTCCGGGGCACCTGGAATGACGCGAGCGAGAGAAACTATCTTCAAGAATCTGACCTTAATCTCAACCTCTGAATTGATAAGAGACAATCTGGCCAGGTTTAAGTAGCCCTTGGCGCTGACAGACAGAGACTCTTAGACCCGCCCAGAACGTCGAAGTGCCACACAAGGATACGCGCTTCACCTTTTCAACTCTTTGGCCACGCGAGCGCGCGAGAGGTGGTGCGAGCGGTCTCTATAGTTACCGCCTTCAGGCGCTCGTCGACAAATGCCAGAAGAGAGTGCGAATGCCTGAGGAGGAAAGGCAAAATAAGTGCCGAAGCAGACGAAGAGGTTCCGAGAGCAAGCCTCTTGACACACAAATGTGCAAATTAAGCGTGTGTACGTATTCAGACAATCTGGAAGAATTGCTAATTTGGGAGGATGAACAGAAGTCGGCGAAAATTCTATTAAAATTATTGAAAAAGGCCGACAAACGGTTTTTAGTACACTGAGATTTGGTCGCTTTAGCTAGGATAAGACTTTGCAAAAGAAGCCTTTCAAGCGTGTGAAAAACGTTGATTTTCCGACGGAAAAATGACGGTATTAATGACTGGCACGGGATTGTGAGATTTTAGTGGGGTAGTGAGAATCTCAGCGTTTTATTCCCAGCTTGAGACGAGAAAACTTAATGTGAAAACTTTCTTAAAACTGTAGAATTTGATATTGGTTATAAACTAAGCCTGAAGTGTTATTTTCTTTCGCAAGGGAGTTTTGAGAAAAATAGTGTTAAGATGACAAGTGAAAAAACGAAAAGAAAATTTGACTTGGTCCAATATTCAATAAACGGGTATGGGAAGTTTAGAATTAAGCTCAAAAAGAAAAAATATTCAAAATTCAAAAAAATTTTTACAAAAAGTTTGGAAGTTAAAATTGTTCAAAACTCAAAAAAGCAAAAAATTGGATTTAATTGTAATCAACTATCTGGTAGCCCAAAAGCAAACTTGGTTTTGGCCAACTTTTAAAATCCAAAAAATGACCTTTTTAAAATTACAATTTTAGATTTTGCTTTTAAGTTTTTCTTACATTTTTAAGCAACTCATCTCTTAGATGGCTTAATTGGCGTGGCAGATCTGGTCAGAGAAGCAAAAACGAATTTAATGCACTAACATTTTTAAATATAGATTTTATCGAAACGTTTGTTCACCTTACCCGAAAACCGACTTCCCTCGCCGAATCGATCTGCCTCAAATCCTCTCTCAACTTAAAAGTAAATTTATTGCCGTGTAATTGCTTTACTCTCATTACATGTAAAGCTAGATTAATTGTTGTTTGTTTACAGCATTGCGATAGTTTGTTATGGGAGCCTAGGTTAATTGCTCGTAACGACCAAACAAACAACATTAGCGACAAAATTTTGTTTATTTTGAAAAAATTGTAGCGATAATAAAATTTCCATTCGATGGAAAGACGTTTTTAGTTTGGCGAATGGCATGACAATAAAAACATTAGCAGTTACTAGCAAAACGCTCACAGTATGACTGATAAGTACGTTATTGCTCTTAAGCAAAGTTGCCTTTGTGATGTAGTGGTTAAGTCGTTTCCTTTTCATGCAAAAGGTCAAAGGTTCAAATCTCCCTACGTCTGTCAGTTTCTGGTTAGAAAAATTCCACTTTTTACGGTTCTATGAAGTACTTTTTGCAAGTCTCCAAATATAACTTTTCTAAGAATTTGAAACGTTCATATCTTGTCACCGACTGTCACAAGCCCACCACAGCTCCAATTACTCATGCGGGAAACTGAAGATCGGTTCACCCATGTCTGCAACCGTTTTCTCACGCTTAATAAGACACAAACCAGTCAGCGTGCAAACGGTCACATGTATTTGAGCATTCGGGAAAAATGGAAATTGAAACTGAAAAAACGAGAAGCAAAGTTAGCCACAAGAATAGTGGAAAAGAACACGTTAGAACCGCGCAGTCTTGCGGCATGATAAAAACGGCGAACAACTATTGAAAATGTGGAAAACAACGGTAAAACCCGTTTTGTTCATTTATGACGAAATAACTAGAGAAAACACTTTCTGTCAATTTCATAAATGGCAATTTATAGATTTTACAGGTGGCTGGAATAGGAAACAGTAACGTTGTAATTTTCATTTTATGGTGTCTGAGAATTTTGGACAACGGAAAAGTGCATTTTGAGAGGGTGCTGAAATAATTGCTACGCAGAGCATTTGTCAAGGTCGAAAATTAATCCTAAAAACGAATTTGTGAAAAATTAATATCAAAAAATGATTTAGAAATAGCTTTTTTTAGCAACGAAATAGCAACAAAATTTTCAAAAACAACAAAAGTCAGTTTTAAAATTCTGTTTGAATCATTAAATTATTTAAAATCTAATTTTAATTTGTTTGCTTTTAATTTAAACAACTTAAACTTTGATTTGGTTTACGTCTAGTTAGTGAAGTAGCAATGTAGCTCGCCTAACGTGCAGAAAGTCACGGGCTCAAATCCCACGGCAGATTCACATTTGTTGAGAATTTCGTAATTGTTGTTTTTACGTTTTTAGGCATATGCACCTTCTATTTTTAGGCGGTTTAAGTCATATGCACCGGCTTTTGAAAGAACATAATTTTAAGTTGGTTAAAATTTAACTGGCCTATTTTGTCCGTCTTCGCTCTCTGCCAGAATCACCCTCTTCATTTTTCAAATTTTTAGACCTAAATCATTCTTATACGTAACGGTGATGTTAGAAACTTGAACCTTTCCTTTAGCGGATTACCGCCGCAGCCCACTCGCTAATTGACGTTGATAGTTGTCTTGAACACTGATTCCTGGCATTATGCAAATCTCTGTTTTTCAAGCTACTCATTTGCCAGTGCAAGAGTTCCCATGACTAAAGTGGCCTTTACCAGATTATACCTATTACAATATGGAACTTGCGTCGCTTTTAGACACAAGTAATTAACTTGTCCGCTTAAGCAACTTCGCAAGTTCCAAAAATAGTTAGCCGAGATAATCTGAACGGGTACGAAAAACAAAAGCTATTTTCGGTTTTGGTGGAGAAAAATAATTATTCGTTAGTTATGATGCGCAAAAATTTGTTTGAGGTCTCCTCGAGCGTGAATCCCAGGGGTAAACAAAGGGAATCTTTCGTCTTTTTTGCCATAACATGAATTTGCTATACGCCTATATACATACATACCTAAGACGTGCAAAAATTATGGGGCTGGTAAATGCATTTATGTTCGCGAGATTTATGGATTTGAAGGAGCGGAGGCAATGGAAAAAAAGACAACACACGTGGTCAATGGTGTCTCTGATGACGAATCACGTATTATGTAAAGTGATCGAGGTGGTTCTTGGTTGGCACGAGGGATCACTCATGGTCAAAGATGCGTCTTCGGTGCTACAAAAATCTGACACGTAAAAATAAAACACATGAAACCCGCAAAAAAAAAATCAAAAAATTTAACTTAAAAAAATATTTAAAAAGGTTAAATTTTGCTATCAAATGAAGTCTTCGTGAAAAATAGAACATTTTGTGTGAAAAACCTAAAAGAAATATTTTGAAAATAATTAAAAAACTAAAAATTTAAATCAGGACGTTTTTCTAACTTCAATAAATGTCGAATTAATCAAACAATCTTCACCATATCAATTAAAGGGACACAGACATCGCATTTTTTGTCGCTTTTCGAGTGCACGGATCGCGTTCATTTTAGGAGCAAGAGGGTTTTCAAAGACGCTGATCGCTGATCACGATTCTAACGTCAGAATGGCAAGAAACGGTTTAAGGAATATGGCAAAGTTCGGATAAGGCAAAAAAGAAAATTTTACAAGTCGTTGAGTGGTCCCGACGTGATTACCCTACACAAACCACAATCGGCAACGATGAAAACGGAGTAATGTGACCTTTAGTCGAACTTTTTGTGTTCACCGCGTTGTGGAGACGTGTTCAGTCAGAAATCTGCTCAAAGTCCTACAAGAATCACAATCGCAAAGAAAAACGACAATTTTTACCGCCGAAAAATTGCAAACCCGATTCCATTGTATCTGACCGCGATTGTACAGGGCAGTAGCGTCTTGTTTTCAACTAACATTATTCAATTTACAATAATTTTCAAAGATTTTATTGAAAATGAAAAAAGAAATTTTTTTGTCAACATATCAATAAAGTCAATAAAATTTTTGAAACAAGTAAATTTTAAATGTTTTCGAAATAAAAATCATTTGAAAAAAAACATTTAATCTTAATGAAAACTGAAACTTGCGAAATCACATAAATTTACAAAATTTATTTTGAAATTTTCAATTCATGATCCGTTCTTATAGAGGGGATTGCCGTTACACCCATAAAGTCATTGCTGTTTAGCCCATAAAACAACAACGTTGCTTTTCAAATACTTTTCAATTTATCGTTGTTTAGTCACATCTCAGACAGAAACAGAAACTTCGTTTACAGAAAAAAGACGCGCAGCGATGATTGTCAACGTGTTTTCTGCCCGCCGAAAATCTGTAGCAATGATCGACGACAGCACTTTTCCATAATTGCTCTTTTTATCGTTTTTTTTTCGCAAGATCTGTTGTGCAATCAAACATATTTTTGTAAACTATCATCTCGTAATAATTTCTAACTTTTTTTGCTACTTTTAATTATCCATGGATTTTTTATTAAATTTTAACAATGATTTCGTGATCGGGATTAGAGGTTTTGCAAGTGTCGCTTTTGTCTCTGGGATGCACTTTGCCTAAAAATAAATTTTTTTGAATAGCCGGACTCAAAAAAATTAACTACGGTCAATCTCTATCACGAAAACTTCCTTATTCCGGGAATCGACTTTGCTTGGAATGGATTAGAAAGTAAAACTTTGAAATCTTAGGGTAAGAAAAATTTTTGAACAAAAAATGCTTTTTCAAATTTTAGTACCTTTCTAAAAAACTAAAAAATCGTTCAGTCTACAAATAGGCAGAAATGGTTAAAATTTAGCGTCTGATCCCTTTATCTATACAGGCTACTTGAATTAATCAAAAAGCATTAATTGCATGGACGACTTGGTGCGTTATTTTGGCGGTCAAGGTTTAAACCTCGCAATGGTCATAATTTTTTCAAACATTTTTAAATGAAATTCAGGCCCAAAATTGAAATTGCGGTTGTTCAGTGTTTCGTAAACACTAAATAATTCATTCATGTTAAAATTGTAACATCCCCGTTACTAAGTTCCACACAAACAAACGCTTTGTCACCCTCTCTCTTGTTGTTGTCTCTCTATAAACTTCACCTGGCACAAAATGGTCACACGTAATCCGGTGAAACCTGTCGGAGCTTGTTGCCAAGCACGTTCACCCAACGGCCATCAGCGGCCAAAACAAGACCCTGAGGCGTCAGCTCGCCGGCATCCCACTTTTCCCTCTCTCCCTCTGTTGTGCGTGTGGCCTTCTCCTCTGTCCCTCATTTCGCTCGTTTACACAAAAAAGGATGACACAAAAAAACTCCCTGCGGAACCAGGCAGAAGAGATATGTCTTTCGAGCTGTCTGGGAAGCATCATTTTGACGCATCGGAGGCCGTGAGTCCGGTCGGTCAGTCGTCCACGCTATTTCGAAAAATTCATTTTTGTTTCGCAAAATTTGCACGAGAATGAGCGGAAAGCCAAGAGATGAAGCGGCACTGCAACGGCCGATCTTGAAAGCGCGGGAAGTTCTTTCAAATAACGTCGTAGGTGAATGGATTTAAGAATTTCTGCCGTGCATTCGGCAAATTATCGGAAACAAGTCATTTTTGCTATTTTGCGTGCAAAAAACATGATTTGACCACTCGCTCGCATTCTTTTTTGAATTCGCCACCGACCTGTCTCACAGCTCCCGGCGCGTAAATTGATTCTTTTCAGGCAGGTTTCTCTTTAGCCGGACACATCCTGTCTGGTTCCGTGGGGGGTATTTTTTGTATCACCCTGTATAATTTTGTACTTCCAAACGGCGCGCCGTGATTGTGCCACTACCACCTGTTTCTCAACAAGCCGCCGCAGCACCCGCACTTATGCCGTACTTTGGTAGTTCTGTATGCGAGCGAGCGGCCATCTGACTCCGACTGACTGTGTTTGTTTTAGACAAATAGACAGGAACAACGGTCGCGCGAGCGCGCGCGTAAAGGACTTTAGAATTCAAGGGTGGTTGAGTTGTTCTAGCGAAGAACACGTCCAACACAAACACGAAGAATAAGAAGGTGAAGGGGAGAAGGACGCGCTGAGAGTTGCAATGAGGATCTTACTCTAGTCGGCGACGCGGTCTGGACGTGGGTTAGGGTCATATAGGCTTTTATGTTGTAGGTTGTGAGCGTCCTATTCGCGGGCTTATTAATGGGAATAGAAAATTACGCTGTCAACGGTTTAGGGCAGGTGGATTTAAGGCTTAACGAGCATTTCTCGCATCGACAATAAATATCAGATACAGTTTTTCAAAACCTCGTTTTTGAAAATACAGGTTTAAAAAATCTTTATTAGCAGGCTTTTTAAAAAACTTTAATTAACGTCTTTGAATGTTAAATTTTGCTATTTTGTAAAAATAGGTTATAGCTATATATGGCCGATAACGTTAAAAAACGTGTCAACACCAGCTGGATCCCACATTATTTTTATATTTTATACTACAGATTCTCGTTTTATCTACCCATATTGTCGCGTGGTTTTCATGAGTAGGCTAAATTTTAACTGGCCTACTTTGCCTGTCTTAAATTGAGCTCCCAAAATTCTTTTTCTTTTTTTTCGGATTTTTGGCATTATGCAAATCTCTGTTTTTGAAGATACTCATTTGCCAGTGCAAGAGTTCCTATGACTAAAGTGGCGTTTATAACGCTAAAAATGTGTCATCAACAGCTCTTGATCCCACATTGTTTTTTATTTACTGCTTCTCATTCTATTTACCCATATTGTCGCGTGGTTCTCATAACATGTCTTCATACAACGTTAATCCTTAAGCGAAGTCCTGTTTTCTTCCAGTTGAAAGCTTTGACAAATAGGGTGGTCGCGGTACCAGGCACCAGATCGGCATTTTCCCATTGTCTTGGGAAAATATTTTAGCATGGCACTAATTAAGAGAATTGTGTTTAAGTTCTGGGAATCGCCTGTGTTGCTTGAAAATACCGTGCAGGAAAAAGGGATGAGCGTGGGTATGTAAAAATTAAAGGGGTTAGGTAGCAGTTTAAAAAGCGCTTTTGATCTTCAATTTCAACACTTAAGAGACGTCAGATTCAGGGCTGTGCATTTGCGATATTTTTTTCAGCGGTATGCGATACGCGAGACGCGATACAATTTTCAAAATTGCGATACGATACGCGATATGCGATACTGCAAGCCGAAACACCACAAGTCATCCAAATTTAAATAACAACTAGTGACAGTAAGAAACACTGGGGGATTAGATGACCTCAAATCCTTCCATGGGAATCTTACACTTCACGAACAACAGCTTCTCAAGATTCTCCGGCGACATACAAGGTGTCCGCGCGTAGACGTCCCTTGTTTTTGCTGTTGATGATAAGCGCTGCGGCGATTGGCTAAGGTAACAAAAAACGAACGCACGCTTTCAAAAAACCTCGCGACATTCTTCCTCAACCGTGAAAATTCAAAAGCAGTTTCGCTTTGAGACCGAGTATCACAAAATATCGCAAAAATTGCGATACGCGATATTTTGTCTCGCAAAAATGCCCCGATATTGCGATATGCGATACGTGATACCTCCACAGCCCTGGTCAGATTCACAAAACAGGTCACCGAAATTTATAAAAAGCTGATTTCGCGTATTTAAATGAATTAAAATGGAAACACGTAGTTTGAAATTAACTTCAGCGTAAAAAAATTCATTAAAAGGAACCACCAGGCGCGGAAGCTTCACAGAAAAATACTAATAAGGATAGTGGACAAGCAGCTAGGACAAATGACGACCTTTGTAAAGCGGTAATGCAAAATAACGGCCGACAAGGTAAAAAACCATAAGCGGAATATTTTTAACGTTTGTGAGCAAACATTTTTTTCAACTGTTTTTGGTGTCTTTGGGATTTGCTCCTAAAAATATCTCATGCTTATCAAAATCTCACGTTAATTTTATTTTAGTTTTTTTTCCATTTTTTGTGTTGAATAAGTCAATAAATAGCTCAAAACCGCTAGTTTGCAAATCGTTTTCTGGAGCCCTTGAGGACATTACCAAAAATTGTTTGTTTCATTTATTTCATGAAGCCACTTGCCTGACACTTTTTGCAACACCAAATTTTTTGTTAACTCACAAAAACTTTGTTTGAGTTGCAAATTTTAATTCAAGTTGTCGGTGTGCTTCCATGACTCAATTTTGCACCCCTAATTGATTTTGCTTCTAAAATGCCACATGACATATCGGTGTTAACTAACCATCCGAAGACCGTAATTGAGCGGTTTTGCCGACTCCATAAAGCCACTCTGCGTCTTTCTTCCGCCCGACTTTCTTCGCTAATTTCCCAGAATAAGAATTGAATCGTGGACGTCACGACAAAACAGGTTCCGTCCGCTTATGGCCGCGACTTGTCTGTTACCCTGAGGCTGATCACAGCCAGCAGATGCGCTTTGTAAACTCGTACTCGCCGTCTCCATACATTCGCTTTCTTCAGCGCCTCTGAATGATGGTCGACTTCTTCGTGGCTGTCAACGCCAACGTCAAACGCCAACGTGTGGTGGTCACTCGTCGCCTGCATTATGGAAATAGATCTTCTTTCCGTGGTAGTGATCATCAGATAAATTTCTAGATTGTCTTCAACGTGTCGCTGCCGCCACCACCACACAGAAGATGAAATGATTATGTAGAAGACCTCTGTGACGCCGCCTCCAGCACAATGCAAAATATGCAAATTGGGGTTTGCGGTGTGCGGTTCGCTGCTGGCAAGAATTTCTCTATTGTGCGTCCCCCACACGCGGCCGACCTCATTTCCGTCGGGCACGTCTTTTTGCTCGTCGTCAGCCGTCACCGGCAGCGACTTTGTGGTTATGTCTGCAGTCATGTACAGGCAGGCGCAAGCGTAGCGAGCGAGCGAGAGGCTGGATAATGTCGCAAATTCCCACTGTGCATCATGGGGCTTTAATCCACCCCCTTTCGACTTTGTAACACACATTTTTGTGTGCACTCACGCTACGGGGTCGCTCTTCCTTGCGGTCAAGCCCTCTTCGGGTGCAGGATCATCGGTTCGAGTGCGCTCCGCACTAATCGCGCACTTCGGTAGTTGGCGTTATAACCTTGAAAGTTTATGTACCTATAGAAGAAACATCATTTGTGCGTGTGTCACAATTAGAGAAGCTTAAAAAGGAAAGAAGGTCTTTAATTGAAATTTCACTTTTGTAAAATAGCTTTTAAACAAATTTTCAATTGCATTGAAAATCACAGCAAAAATTTTAAGCCTTTTAATTCAGTATTTCAAATATTTTTGTTTATTTTGAAGCAAATTCGAACGTACCTAAATACAATTACCAGAATTCTTTGACTCCAGAAGTACGAAAAACAAGCACATATCCTTTCAATTTTAAGCGTTTCAAAATTAGAAAACTTTAAAAGAATTTGACGCTTAAAACTTTTATCAAATATTGTTTTATTTTTTTTCAGGGAAAAGTCACATGGACGCAACAAAATTTAAAATTTACAAGTTTAATTTTTTTGAGTGAAGAAATATAACACAAATAAGTGACACATTAATTGTTTTTATTGATTTTTAAAAAACATTGTTTTGGCGTCCTGAAATCCCATTTGTACATTAATGCCGATTTTCGGATTCTTATATGCGCTAATTTTTAATGTTGAGGGTCTTCGAAAATGAAGAAAAACGATTCTGCAATCGGAATTTAAAAAAACGGCGTTCGAAGTGCGAAAATCATCAAAATGAGATATAAGAGAAAATAGAACTTCACCAGTTTTTGAGCGGTTTGAGTTTTGAACCCCACGCGATTGACCTGTACAACTGACCATTGGCTACGGTAAAAACCCAGCAATCTGGCCTTTGATGGAGTTTTTGTGTTCAAGCAGAAAACCACCTAACACAATCTTGACCGCCGAAAAAATTCAAACCTGATTTAATCTTAACTGACCGCAATTGTGCAGGGCAGTTGCGTCGGAACCACTGAAAAACTGGTAAAATTCTACTCTTGCAACTTAATTTGTTCAATTGCGCAGTCCGAAAACCGTGTTTCGCAATTCTGACGGCGGGATTGAACCCGAAAAACCTTCTCTCCTAAAAATGGGCTCAAACTGTAATAATGCGAAGAAACGGTGAGCCTCTCTCTTAAAGCACAATTTTATTAATAAGCCAAAATTTGCAATTTCGTTCGGTAATTCAAATTGAATTTAATTTTTTGAATTTAATAATGAATTAAAAGTTGTCCATTTGATAAGAAGCCGGAAAGCAATCGCAATTTGCCGCAGACCGTGTTTTGTGTGGTTGTATTATTACAGCAAAACATGTCTAAATTAAAATTCCGGCTTCTCACTTTATCTATACAGGTCTCCATGATTTGTTTTCTTCTCCAACTATTCCATTCGCAGTTTCGGGTTTTTTCCAAAACACCGATTTGCAGAATTTTGAGATTTTGATATAAAAAGTCGATTAGGTTAATTTGCACCGGAAATACAATTTTTCCTTCGGCCGAATAGGTGAGTGAGTCTTTCCTCCAAAAACCTGCTCAGCACTCCGGCTTCTTCCGTCCGCTCTTCCGTCGCTCATCCGTGCGTGCAATCTCTTCACCACGCGTGGACAAGATGGATCGCATTAGTTGGTCGATATCTTTGTCTTACGTAAAACGCTATCAGCCGCGGGCGTCCGCTTGCGGCTTTGGTTTGTCTGATCTTGTTCGTGATCTGTGGTTTGGAGCCTGTACTGCGTGCTCTCATCACTGATTTTGTAAATTTGCCGTAGTTCAATTCATTTTGTTAACTTTGCTAATTTATATGCAATTTTTACAGCATTTAACAGTTACTTAGCGGTGTGCTGGTTAGCATTCAAAGCCTTAAGTCAAGGGTTTTTGAAAGCTTCTATTGTGTATTTTTTCAATTTCACTTTTTGAAATGGTATTTTTTGCTTTTAATCGTAGCCCAGACAACACACTTCGTTAAAAAACGTCGTTCAATGTATTATCATTTGGGATGTGGTATGTTGTAGAATTTTGCGCATAAGGTTAAAGGAACACGATCACCGTTTTTTCGCACCATCACAGATCGCACTCATTTCTGGAACTTGTAAAATTCTCTTTTTGTCCTTATACGAACTTTGCAATATTGCGCAGTCCAGATCTTGCCATTCTGACGCCAGAATCGTGATCAGCGCCTTTGAAAACCTTCCTGTTCCAGAAATAAACGCGATCCGTGCACATGCGATGTCTGTGTCCCTTTAAGTGTACGACCCCTTTGTGATAACTACTACTTAACTTTTTTGACAATTTCATGTTTTTAATTTTGAAAAAAAATTTGAATAATTTTTTGGGTACAATCTTTCGTCGTAATGTTCACAAATTAGGTTTATCGTTTAAAGTTCAAAATATTAATTATTTTTAGATTTTCATGAACTTCAATTTTTTCATTTGAATGACATTTTAACGAAAGGTTTCACCTCTCATAAGCAACTTCCTCAATGCCTTCGAAACCCAACCTTCAGCCTCTCTACTCACTCCCAACGGAGTCAATATGCAAAAATCCACCAAGAATAATCGTGTTATTGTCTGCGTTGCCACCTCGCGAACGCTATTATTCTGTTAAATCATGTGCTCCAACCCATTTGCATTTTCACATGTGACATAACCGTGTGTTGTACTTGTCCGAATACACCCAGTGGCGCGAGGAAGAGACAGAAGAAGACCCACCCGTCGGGAACAATCCCGCTGTCTGGCTGGGTGCGAGTGTCGTCGACGGCGGGTATGAACGAGGTGTTCCTTGAAGTGGAAGTTCGTTGATCACGCGTACTTTTCGAGGTAGCCACGAAGGAACAGACTCACGCGCGTGGTGCTCCTATTGATCAGTTGTGAATAGCCCGCTAGATCAACGATTACAGCTTTCAGAAGCGACGGCGACTATGGATCGTTGGTTCGAGTACGAGAGTGGACATGCGTGGTGCGAGAGTGCCTACAAGTACCAGACGCATCCTTATGTGGCTGAGTTCGCTAACACGGTATGTTTGCAGGAAGTTGTTTAGAAAGAATTTTTCATGGGTTAAAAAACACTTCCATCCAGAAATTTACCCCTTTCGGTCATTAATTAAAGACAAAAAATTATTAATTTTTCAAAAAAGTATTTGACCAAACCTGTTTTTAAAACTTTTGAAGCATGAAATTTTGCTTTATATTATATTGTAGCAATTAATTTGATGCATTTTCAACCAAAAAACGGCTTAAAAAGCCATTCCAAAAACAAAAAGCTCTAGAATTAAAAATCTTTTTAATCAGCATAAGAAAAATATTTTAAAACAGGTCTATCTCATTTTAAACTATTTTTGACATTTTTTAAATGTTAGGTAACGTTGTTGTGTTTTTGCCAATATCTAAATTTAAAAACCAAAAAATAAATCAAAATTTGGCTTAAAACTAAAAATTTTGTTTTTAATAATTTGAAGCTTTTTGTCAATTAACGGGGCGCAGCGGCCCAAGTCGGCGCTTCGCGCCTCCAAAAAGACATGAGCGCACCGATTTATTTTGCAGTTTCTTAAATTTTTTCGAAATATTGTAAATTATATATTATTCGGTTCCAAATTTCGCGCATATTCGATGAAGCCCAAAACGACCCGCAACTGTTGCCAATTTGGCGTTTGCGGCACCAATTTAGGCGCCGACGCAGTTGCAAAACCGACCGGTTCGCGTCAACTAAAAGAATAACTTCAAAAACGAAAAAAATAATTTAGAATCTTGAAACCAATTAAATTGAGTTTGGTCTTAGCTACACTTTTCTATTCAAAGTATTTTAAAATGTCCTTTTAAATATTTTGACGCTAATTTTCCGGCATCTCAAGGTGACAAACCTTCCGATCATTGTGTTGCCCATGGTGAACGCCATGCTCCTCCGCCGCTACATCAACGAGGTCAACTGGATGATCTTCTTGCCGCATCTGCTTCTCACGGTCAACGGAATTGCGTCCACCTACTATCATGCCACTCTCAACCTCTTCGGTAAGCCCACGACCTTCAACCCAAAATCTCATGATTCAATTCCAGGCCAACTGGTCGACGAGCTTAGCATTCTGTGGCTCATCAACATCTGTTTAGTCGCTTATCTCCCCGTCATGAAATGGTACCCTCAGCATCTCAAGAATCACTTGTAGGCGTAACGTATAAAAAATGAAAAGTTTAAACTGCATTTTTAGGAACGAGATTCGATGGGGTATCGTCGCCACGACTACGATTATAAGCGCTTTCTGTTTTATCAAGCCTTCGTTGAACGCTTTTGCCTTGATGTCCTGGTCGATTCCTGGTGTCGCTGTCATCTATTATGAGGGAGTCAAGTAAGTATTGCACAAGAACCTAAAGAACCTAAAATACTACGTATACACATGAATGAACAACGCTCCATTGGTTGCTTTGGACTAGTGGTTAACACGACTGACTAACGCGTGAGACACCAGGTTCTATTCCTCTCACAGGCTAACCCTTTATATTTTTAATTCCATTAACCACTTATCGACGCGTGGGTGTAAAAGGAACTCGCTGAACTACTTGTGAGTCCTATTGGCAGCAGGTGTTCTAACCAACCAACGCCATAAAAATGGCTAAAAATGGGTGACATTAGAACGCCATGTAGCATTATAAAACCAGCTGCTTTTTTAATTTGGGTGAGATCTTGGCAAGTGCTGTTTTTGTCAATAAATAATGTCGAAAGAGACTAGAAACTGAGGGACCGGTGACCGGTTGAAATTTTTCGACGAGTTAAATAACACTTTTTTGTCTTTTTCACTTCCAAAAATGTGTTTCCCAAAATGATCACCACGCAAAATCACCCCTTTTTGAAACGTTGACAAACGAAATTTTTGAAAGAAGAACCTACAAGGTCAGTCTTACGCAAACAAAACTCGAAATCCGGTTCTTGAGTGGCGCAAATCTAATTTGCAATTCTATTAGGCGGGATCGTGACCAGCAAAAAACGACCAGAAAACGGCGACGACGTTTTTCGGCTTTTTTCAAAAGTAGGAAAAAAGTGATAGAGGTCATTTGAAGATGTTAATCAGATTAAAAAGTAGAATTTTATTACTTGAATTTTAAAGCATTCAAGAATTTACATGGGAACATTCCTAAGTGAAACGCACCTGAAAATTGGTGAGCAGGTAAATTTCGATGCGCTGATTTCAAAAATATAGGTCTAAAATCTAAAGTGCCTATAAGGGCATGTCAAATAGATATAAACTTCTTAATGAAATCGAGCAAACGGGTATGTTGGTATGTTTGTGTGTGTGTATCCGGATCTCCGCGGTTATTTTTAATTTTGACCGGAGACCACCGAGGGGACCGGTTGGAATTTTAAGAGCGACCGCTCCCATTATGGTAAAAATGAAGTCAGATGTCTAACCAGACAGTTAGTGCTCACTCCCACACAAACCTTTATTTTCACCTTTTCCCAAATTGTTACAATTAACTACGTGCTCTTGATTCTTTGGAATCAACCTGCAAATTTCTAGGTGACAGCTTCAGATGTCAAACGTTTTAAAGCTTATTCTCTGTGGTTATTGTAAAAAAGTTAAAATAATTTGAATTTGTCCTCTACAATATGTTCAAATGACTGAAAAATCATTTCCACTATAAAACTTTTATAAACTTTGAACTTTAGCGCATGTGCGTGCAAAGTAGCGTTTATAAATAAAATAAAACAACATTTTTAAAAGTTGAAAATTAGGATAAAAATTTATACAACACAGGAGCACCATGAAACGCTTTCTTCATATTCTTTTTTTTTTTATAGGATTTCTTATTAATAGAATTGCTTTTGTATTTTTTCGCAGTTTGTATGTTGGATTATTCCGGGTTTGTATGATTTTTATCTATGAGAGAGCTTATATGTACTATTTCGAATCAGTCGGATCTGATTTTCTGATTTGTCGTGCTTACAGTTCACATTACACAAATGCGGGGAACGAAAGGGAAAGGATGAAAATAGAGAGATATTTTGACTTGGCATCCGTGAGAACAACAAAAGCTTTAAGTCATCAAAAATTTTAATTTTATGTATTACGCAGATTGAAGAGGTTTACGCGACTATATCTTGTGTTTCAAAGGCAACATTTTCTTTTCGTCTAAAACTAATTTTTAAGTGATGCTATAAATTCACCGCCGATTGACCGCCATTTTCCATAACCGTCGTTCTATCTAGAAGATCGGCAATACAAGGCTTGAAAAAAAGAGATACGCGGGCCAAGCTTAAGATTATCTGCAAAATCGGTGCCACCAACCGCCTTCGGCGCTCCCAAAAAACCATAGTATAAATGTCCGTGCGTAAGCCTAAGCCTATTGCAACCTGACAGCCTAGTACTAAATACCCCGTTGTTTGAAAAGTACTCTCCTAAAGAGCTACCCACAGGACCTTGGACCCTGATTAACGTTCTCTTAGATCTTTCAAAATGCTTTCAAAATGCGGCGCTATAAATGCTAGGAATCTATGCGCTCCGCCTGAGTTTGTGAGTCTTAATTACAGCGGTCGATTCTTCGGCAAAAGTGTTCTGAAAAATATGCTGAAAAGCGGCGGTAAGTTCGCAACACTATTGTAGACACTCTTCCGTTTGTAGTTTAAGTTTTAAAAATAGTAAAATTTATCTTATAGCATGTAAACATTAATTAGTCAACAAGTGTAAGGTTAATGAACTTGTTTTAAATTGTTTCAATTTTTGAAACTTGCTTTCAGTGCAAGAAGTAGCCACTTAGTTTGGACGTTTCAAGAGCTGGAATACAATCTCACAAAATTGTGCACAGTTAAAACATCATTACGAATGTTGCGCTTGCACTAAGATCTTAGTTGTTGCCTTGTTTTTACAACATTCATATGTAGCCTCAAGTTGAATCACACGTTTCCATTTAACCCACGTTTGCCAAACTAGTTTTGCCTTACCTAAACAGTCCATTTCAGTTATTAGTCATCAAAATTTCCACTTTCAAAACAAGTGATCAGTCCACAACCACTCGCCCTCAGAAGTGTTCGCTAAGTACAAACAGTTGTTGACTGTTTACACTTTTGTTTCTTTTCTCATCTTCCTTCTCAGAATAGTGACTCATAAATGTTCTTTTTCAGTGCCGGAATCCCTGAAGCCACCAAATCCACATGGAAGGTCTTCACCCTTTGGGCCATGGCCACCAGCTTCTGGTTCGCTGACCGTCTCCTGTGCGATTTCTGGCTCTACCTGGGAACTCCTTATCTCCACGCGATCTTCCATCTTCTCAGCTCGCTCGCTGCGTACACCCTCTTTGTCATGTTCTCCCTCCTGGACATTCACCGTCGTTCTGGAGAACATCGCTTCCAAGCCAAAGTCAAGCATTTCCCATTTTCCGAGGGTGGCATGTTCACTCTGCCGTACATTACCTTGGTCGAACGTCGACACGACTAGGAGATCGTTTGTAACAAAGAACGATTGGTTCGCTTGTTGTGCATCTGTTATGCTTTAATATGATCACCCTATGGAATATATCGAAAAAGTCGCGTGTGTATGTCAAGAACAAAATAATAAAATATGAGAATAAGTCCCGAATGGGAAGGGTGCAGTAGAGTATACGCTAGAGTAAGATTTGGGCAAACAATAAGCTACTCATCTCTTTTAAATTAAATAAGCCAATATCAAAGTCAAATCCGTGCTCTCTTAGACAACTTAAGGAGCCAAAATTATAAAACGCCAAGCCAAATCAACCAAAAAATTTTTAAAGCGTATGTTTGATTGCTAGAGGTTGTCTATTTTATTAGGTCTCTAAGGTATAAGGAGCTAATGTGTGTTTACATGTGTAAATGTATACTCCAAAACTACTCATAGGCAAAGAGGCTATGTCCATGCACATTTTTAGCAAGAAAGGTATTGTCAGCCAGCAAGACAAAACCTTTATTGCTAAAAAGAAAAAGCCTAAGCAAAATTTTGACAAAATTTAGCGATAGAATTATAATGCGCGTCTTTCAGGTGAGGCAGTCCGTTTAAAAACAGTTTCAAAGCAAAATTAACTAATAATTCGCACTAAATAGAACACAATAAAACTGCATTTTTAGCGTTTTACTCGAAAATTTTAGATGCAGCTATACTCGCTGTTTAAAAGAGGCAACCTTCGGCCTGTTTGGAAGTTGGGTTCCGCCGTATGTCGCACCTTCGGCACTTCCAATAAATCATAATGGAAATAACCAAGTCTAAGCCTGCCATCACATTATTGGAACTAACAATGAGAAAAAATGCTGAATGCAAGAATTGAGTGTGTTTGGCCCGAACGGCGACAAAACGTTCAGGTAACAAAACGGCGGCGACAAAACGTCCTGTTTCCCGGTGAATTTATTTTATCTTTGTCTGCGGACATTTTGTCTTGAATTTGGCATACAACTACATGAAGCTCGGCACAAGCTCTCTTACTAGATTGAATACCTTAAATCTACAATTTTGTCGCCTTACTGATAAATTTCAAACATAACAAACCCCTCATGAGTTCTTCTTCCTCTCCTCTTCGGCCCTCCCTTCCCGTTCTCGAAGTATGTGTTGAATTCTCCCCTCACAAGGAGGAGTAAACGTTTAAACAAATATTTCTCTTCGAAAATTTATGGAATTTGCTGCCTGAAGTACTCGTCCAAGCTAAGAACGCATCAGCGCTCAAGCGAAAGGTGAGGCAATGGCTATCTTAAAGTTTGTTAGTGTCAAGACCGCCCACGTTCAATTGTGATAAACCATGGCAATAAGTCAATTTTTGGTGACTTAAAACATTTAGTCGCTTTTAACCAATCCCCTCTTTATCCTGTCCTTTTTTGACGCTTTTTCGGTGCCGCGTACCATTGAAATAACACAGGCAAAGATTTATTGCACCCATAAAAACACTACACATAATAACAGACTGTCATGTGTCGCGAAAAGGCGAGACAAGCGCGAAGGCAGAGAGACTTCAAGTTTTGCCAGAGCCTGTTTCGGCCACTCTCGCAAGTTCGTCAAAGGGGTTACCGGTGGCGTCATGAAGCGCTGAAATATAAACCCATCAGTCACCACGTCTACAAAGTTTGTTATCGCGTCCTGCGCGATGACTTCGACCAGATTACTGTTCTCGCTTCTGACCCTCGTGGTACTTTTCCTGTGTTTAAGTCGCTCCGAAGCGATGCCTGGATATGTGGACTACAGGTAAGTCCATTTTATTATAACAAAAGCCAAATAAAATTGTTTCAGGCTAAGAGTGAAGCGTCAGATGATGCCCTTCAACATGGGCCAGTTCATGCAGTCGTTCAACCAAGAAATGAATTTCGACTTTAACTTCAAAATGAATCAACGATTCAAGACGATGATGGGCATGCAGGGCTGATCACCGACGTTCGCAAATTGTCCCAAGCGGGTCTATTCAAAAAATAAAAAATATTTATTTGTCTTTTATCTAACAGACTAAGATTGAAGTTGGATAAGAGTGAGAGTCTTAGTTTGAGCGTTTGAGCTAAAGCGGATTTTCAGAAAGGTAGATTTACAGATGATAACTTACACAGATCATTATAGTTCAGGTGCAACATAAGGCTCAAAAACCCCAAGTAGCTTCGATAATGATCGACGTTTAGACACAGTCCCAAGCGAGTCTATTCGTCAGATTTTAATTTTATGCCCGTTTCAAGAGAATAGTGAAGGGTAAGAGTCTGAATTCACGTTGAAAATATGCAGGAAGGTATACAGCAACATTAGGGTTGGCGTAACATCGCCGACTCGGTGATCGCAGGTCACCTCACCCCTTGCAAAGTGCGGCCTTAACCAAAAAATTAAATTTCCATACATTTAACCTTGCTTTGACCATTTCAAAGCCATTTGTGTGGCTTGCGGTAAATTTTAACGCCGTAAGGGTCATTTTTAGCTGTGTTGTCAATTTGACAGCACTATTAGAATAAACTTGGGTCAGTATGAGATTGACCAAGCTACCCCATCCCTCGCGAAATTTCCATTTTCGTCGACTCCTCGACTCCTCCTCGAAGCCTGAGTAACATCAACACTTATTATTTAATAAAAATAGGACCAAAAAGAAAATAAAAAAAGTCGTTGTATCTATATCCTTACGCTCACAGCACAGAACAAACGTCGTTAGAGGAAATTTTCCAATACACTTTAGGCTTAAATTTCAGTCTTGTTTTTTATCCTTCTGTTTTCAAGATTAAAAGAATGAGCAACGTTGTCCTGAAAACTTCAAAAATTAAATTCTTATGTTTTTTTATTGTAGTGGCTAACCAATAAAAACAACCATTTCGACTTTAAAGTTGAATCCTTAACCATTGTCATGTTGTCCCTGTTTTGTCAAATTACAAACTACTGGTTTGCTCGATTTTTATTTACGCCACGAACATTGTTTCTAGTGTTTGAGCAATGCAGTTCGGTTCTCTGTAGATCCGTTAACAGGCGCCTGAACCAAAAAGCGAAAGACTGTCGACTGTCGCTGCGCTTCCTGTTTTCGCGTCCCCCAATTTTGCTATCTTTACACTGCCATCACCACCCAGCCTACAGGAGAGTATCAAAACGGCCGAGAAAAACAACATTAAGACGCGTATAAAAGAGGACAACAGAAAAAACGTATTTACTCGCGTTGCCAAAATGACACTACGAACCTTGCTCTGCGTATCGCTCGTCGTCGCTTGTCTCGCCTATTCTGAGGCTTTGTAAGTGATGGTCAATTTTTCAATTGAAGTCAGATCTTATTTTCAGTCCACGTATGCGACGAGGCTATGGATATCCGGGCGGCGGAGGAGGCTACGCTGGCGGTGGAGCTTGGTCTGGTGCAGGCGCCGGTGGTGGGGGATACCCAGGAAGAGGCTACGGCGGAGGATATCCTGGAGGCGGAATGGGCTACGGCGGAGGCGGAATGGGCTACGGCGGAGGCGGAGGATGTCAGAGTTGTGGTGGTGGTGGCGGAGGAGGAGCGCCTTGGGGAGTGCAGTCCAGCAACTCCTTCTCGAAGAGTCAATCTGTCAGTGGATCTAACAGCTTCAGCGAGATGAACATGGGATAAGAGGAGAAAGCGATTTGTAACAATATGTTTGCCTTGATTCATCGACAACGACTATGCATTTGTTCGAATAAAATTTTATAATTTTGTGTCATCACAAGCACCTGGCCTGATCTTAGCGTCTCTTCAAGGAATAGAAACAAAAAGACAGTGACTTCATTATCGGTTTTTGGTTGAAGCCACAAATTTAACGATATTTTAAGATAGCACTCGACAGCATTTGTCACAATTACCTCGGTCAACATAGCGTCTCATACGACCCATCCAAAACAGCGAAATTGGAATAAACGTTTAGTACTAAGAAGCACTGCTTGAGAATACACCAGTCTAGGAATTAACCCTTTCAGAGCATTGTAAACTGCATGTCAAAAAAATGTTTTCGGGTTTGGACAAAAAAATGAGTTGTTAAATTTGAGTTAAAAGTTAAAACGGAAATGAGCGTTTACAAGCTTCATTCAGGCGCAGTCAATTAACATGAAAAAATTCTTTTAAAAGTCAAATGCCGCCAATGTAATTCAATCTGCAGCTGGTACATGATACCTAAAACTGGGTTTTAAATAAACGAACATTGCCGTTTCTTGAACAGGCAAGTGTACTATTAAGGGTTCCTTGTTTACCTGTTTCATTTCCTGGTTCGTTTTTGTCTAAAGACAAAAATTCACGTTTTGACTAACTTAACAGACTTAACAGACAAAAGACTAACTTAACGTCGAGTTTGCAGGTTTTCAATAAAGCTTGCAGCAAAACCGATGCAATGTGAACTTGAAACCCAAAACTAATTTTTCACATATCAATACGTTTTTCCAATGCGTAAACCCACTACGGTGAACCGTTTATGTCCATGACTAATTTTTTCTTGAAGACCCCGTTAAATTTAACGGTTTTTATTTTATAAGAAGCATGCAGATAACACCGTTTTCAAAAGAAAATCGTCAAAAAGCCAATTCAATCAAAGACTTAAAATTCAAAACCATTGTTGGTTGTCCGAAAATTGAACTTAAATGATAAATTAAAGAAGTTCTCATAATAAAGTCCTTAATGACTTCACATTTGTGCTTCCGTATATTTCCGGCGGAAACACCAAGACCAGATAGCTGATCTGCTCACTGATCGAACAACCAAATCACCCACATCCGGCTCAAATTCGCCGGATTCCCAGTGGAACCAAAACTTGCGCACGAAAACTTTGCGAAGTCTCTATCGATCGTCATTACTTTACACTTTGTTCTAGTTTTACTGTTATGCTACTTCGTTGCTGAGACAAATAACATGTGCTGCGCGTATAAAAAGAAGTCTTTGATCAGAGTGCTCAGGCCAGAGAGTGTGCTTTCGGTCTACCGAAATGAGTCGATTTGTCTTCCTTCTGGTCGCGTTCGCTGTTCTCTTCGCCTGTTTTGCCGATGCCGAGTGAGTTGGATTTGAGTCAAGATTTGTTTTGAACGTGATTTTCAGGATTCGCGCTAGGAGAGGCTATGGCTACGGTGGAGGAGGATGGGGAGGTGGCTATGGAGGTGGCTATGGAGGAGGCATGCAGGGAGGCTACGGTGGTGGATATCCTGGCGGAGGCATGAATCCTGGAATGATGAACGGAGGCGCTCCTTGGGGTGTGCAGTCCAGCAACAACTTCGCAAAGAGTTCGTCTGTCAGCGCTTCAAACACATTCAGCCAGATGTCCATGGGATGATCCAACTGACAATGAAGCCTTTATTCCTCTGCACATAAATTGTATTTGCAAATCAAAATTTATTTAAATGAACAGCAATTCAAAAATGACCGACAAAGGAAAAAATTGTGAAAATATGGGTGCGTTTGACATAAAAATCCGGTTGTTAAATGTCACGACAAGGCTGCGCTGTGTTTTCACACAAAATTTACTGCTGACGAAAAGCTGTTTTGTCGTCCAAGACTCAAGTTTCGAAATGACCACAAAGGAGTGAACTTTGAACTATAGAGTCGAACCGCTTTTTAGAATAAAGATATTGACGTTGAGCAATAAAATCAACGTACTCCAATAAAACGTTGGTTCAAAAACCAAAATCTCAAAACCGGTTTGTGTGCGCGGAGGGTATCTATGGTCCACAAGAAACAGACAATGAGGCTTAGTGGTCTAGTGGTATGATTCTCGCTTTGGGTGCGAGAGGTCCCGGTTTCGATCACCGGCTGAGCCCAACTTTTTTTGTTATTTTGGTTGAATTTCGGCTCAGGCAGTTGTGGCTGATTTTTGTTTCACGTTTTTGGACATTTGCAGATGCCAGAGATGTCATACATTGTGTGTTCTTCTGAAT
Organism: Steinernema carpocapsae; assembly: GCA_000757645.3. Classification (NCBI taxonomy): domain Eukaryota; kingdom Metazoa; phylum Nematoda; class Chromadorea; order Rhabditida; family Steinernematidae; genus Steinernema; species Steinernema carpocapsae. Next base: position 1,976,892 of record CM016762.1, read on the forward strand.
CACTGTTCCGTTCGCTATCTTTTTCATGATTTAGGTTAGTTTTGGGCCATTCGGGTATTTCGAAGCCTGTCATGACTCTATTCGCGTGAGTCCTTGCTAACTGCTGACTACTGCAGACCACGGCCCCTTCTCCCACACCTTCAAAGCCGTTATCGACCCTACAGCCGGCTGGAAACACGAAGTCGCCTCGGTGCAAATCTTCCACCGCATCATGGAACGCGAGAACGTCCGCGCTGCCTTCGAGAGCTTCCTGGACCTTGACGAAGACATTGACTTTATTTATCTGCGAACTCATCAACCCTCCGAAGGAATTTGTAGGCGCTCCATTTCACTGATCACTCTCTATGATCGGTGTTTAGATCCAAAATGGCCAATGGATGCTGAAGGGACGTTCCAAGGAGAAGTCGTACCTTTACGGATTTGTCTCGAATGTCCACGACTCCTTCGACGTGGACAAGTTTGACTACCTCTTGAAGGTCTCGAACCTGATTTGTTGGAATTCGCATACTGTACATATGTGGCAATTATGTTCGAAAAACTGTCGAGATGAAAAACGCATCTTCCCAGGGGCATCCTCACTTTACAAGTGCGAGATTTGATTTAAAAGTTGGGATTTGTCTGTTGCAAAGACAGACACGTTTCATACGTGCTACCCGAAAAACGACGAGTCAATTCTTCAAACTTCAGTAGGTTTTTGCTTTTTTCATTCCTTAATTCTTAAATTTCAGCTTTTCCATTCTTTTCATAATTCCAATCTTTTGCTCAATATGTAAGTAAGTTTTGATATGTTTTTGATTCGCTGTGGAGAAATCAGCAGCTACGAAGTCTGACCTGGAGTACATTCACCGCTCCTGACACAATGGCGCCGCCATTCAAAGACAAGACGCTGAAGAGCGACCGTCCTGCAGAGCGGGAAAAGCTCTCGCCCTTTTTATAATCGGAAGACCCTCCTCACCATGGACTCCGACCACTCCATGTTCACTTATATCAAGTTCGTTCCGCTGAGCTCAAACCTGATTCCGCTTGTTATCGAACGCCTCGACGGCCAACCTTCGACCTGTCGACAAGCTCGATATCAAGTACATCTCAATGTCGATTAACTACGAGGCCATTTCCTCACGAAGGCCAGGAATTTCCTTGAAGACAATTTCATGAAATGCATCCCGTTCTGGCACTGTAAGGACCCGCTCCAGCTTTTCTTTCCTAACGTTCCATTTCCAGATTATGCCAAGAATCTGGACTGCCTCAGTGAAGCCTAGGCCGAAAGAAGGACTTCAGCAACTGCCTCGCTGATCTCACTGGAGAAGGAGTCCGGCGTCCTGGACAACGCTTGGAAACCTGTCGTTCTGGAAGCACAAAATTCAGACTAAGCTGAATAATTTCTTCGAATGCTCCGAACGAGCCGTTTATTTACGGAGCAGATGGACCATTTCAAGAATACATAAGAAGGATTCGCTGCGGTGAACTCATCAGTTTGGAAGCTAGAAACACTCTCAAGAACGAACCCTCGGTTACTCTTCTAAGCATCAAAGTTGCAAAATTTTGGCCTAAGGAACTGAAGCCGAATCTAACGTCTGATATTCCGCTTTACGTGAAAGAGCTCCAAAGACGTTACGTAGCTCTACTGGCTTCTTTGTCAGACAAGCAACGAAGAGCGGAAGATCGTCATAAAAGACTTAAGCGGCATCTTTCGCCAGACGTCTGCCACAACAAAAAGTCGAAGAAAGAAGACCGAGATGAGCGACGCCGCGCAAGATTCCATGAGCGCTCTCACGGCCGCTCTTTAAAATCCTGACTTTAAATTCAGATTTGTTCATTGCTACGATAATAAAATTCAGCATTAGACTGATATGTTTATTTAAAAAACCATATGAATTAGCTACCATAGTACGCGTGCTTGGTGAGACGTGAGACTACAGGGTGTCTCAACGTAGACTGATGGATTGTTTTTGCTATTAACTTGTAGTAAAGTAGTAGACTGGTTAAATCTGGGCAATTTTAAGTTTTTTGGAATCAGGAGTACGGTACAATTTTGTTGGTACCAAATGGTCAGGCTTTTGATGCACATTTAGGAAAACCTGACCAGTAGAGGTCCAAACCAGACACATAAAACGGCCGCGTTGTCTGCAAACGTTCCATACTGCGTGAAAAGTTTCTGCGAAGCGGCTGTGCTCTAAAACTTTCGTTGTGCTGTGTTAAAACAGAATAAACGCGTAGCTTATACCGAGACCTTGCCGTTGGTTTTGCGGGGAAATCGTTAACAAGCACGTCGTTTAAAGCCGAAAGTTATGCTTCAGACAGGCATCTTACAAAAACGGGACATTTTGGTGCCAACGAAATTGTATGGTTCTCCTGATTCTAAAAAACCTGCTTCAAGGCCGTAAAGGCAAAAACGCTGCTTTGAGTTGCATGATTCCTACATTGACGGAGCCACGCGCGCTATTGCGCGAGGTTTTAGGTTCAAAATGTGTTCTGAGTCGGCGCTTTGCACCTCCAAGGTGCCATAAGCGCACCGATTTTGCAGTTTTATGAATTTTTTTGAAATAGCGTAAATTATACATCATTCGGTTCCAAGTTTCGTGCATATTCCATTGAGTCCAAAAACGTCTTTTTCGCAATTTGGACGTTTTTATGAAACACTCATTTCAAGTCGTTTTGCAGCCAATTTTTGCTCAAATCGACTCCAAATCTTAACTTTTCCACCTTTTGCCACTTTCCAAAAATCACTTTTAGAAATTTAACATTTGTGATTTTGTGGCTTACTTGTATGATTGTCACCTCAGGGTGCAAGAGGTCCATTTAACAATGCTGCTTATGTCCTGTTTCTGCTTGCATGTTTTTCGTTAATTTCGTTTTTACTATTAAACACTCTTTTTCACACAATTCGCCAAATCTCTTTCCAAGTCAGCTGAGTCAGCAAATATTCCCAAACAAACAGATTTGACCTTCCACATTGGTTCTTGCCAAACTCATGACTCACAAAGTTCAGCCTCACGCTGTCCTTGCATGTAATTGGTAACCGAAAATCTTTAGTCAAAAAGTATAAATTTGACTTCCTTCTTGTAGTGACGCCAAACTGCGAATCTATAGATCAAATCAGAAAGTTTCTCCTTCCAATCAATTAACATCCTTCGTTCACGTAACAACAAGTCTCGGCGTAAGACGTCGGCGGTCATATTTGCGTCGTCTTCCCGCGCGTGCTCTCTGGCCATTCGCTGATCGCAACTTAACTTGTTCCAAAGACTCGCTAAGCAATAGACGACGCTCTTCGCCAAAAACACGAACTCCGACATGCGTAAGCACTAGTCAGACGACAGTATAAATATGTCACAATATTTGGGGCTAATCACTCAACCCAACTTTCAACAACCATGAAAAATCTTTTCCTATCTCTGCTTGTATTCGCCGTCGCCTGTCTAGCTTTGAGCCGGGCAGAATTGGCGGCTGTTAGACGTGAGCCTGTTGTGGCTCCTGTTGTCCGTCTTGAGCCTGTCGCCGTTCCTATCCGAGGGTAAGCTGGACATTTTGGTTTAAACGTTCATCTCATTCAATTTTTTAGTGACCGAATGAGACGCTATGGTGGATGGGGAGGATGGGGCGGCGGATGCTGTGGAGGTGGCGGATATATGCCCTTCTGGGGAGTCCAGTCGAGCAACTCCTACTCGGCTTCCTCGTCGGTGAGCTCCAGCAACACCTACAGCGCTTTTGGAATGGGACGATAAGATGCGGGTTGAGATACTACTGTAAATACTTATGCAATGTGGTTCCTTGTGATCTGAACTTAAATAAACTTACGTTTTCTGGCAATTATAAAAACCATCTTGCCAAGGATCAATGGTTGAAAGAATGGAATAGTTCTTAGGTTGCTTAAAAATAGTACAGCTCTCAAAATACATGAAATTCTGATACACAAATAATGAAAACAAATCTCAAAACCGGTTCATCTTGGCCGATGGTATGTACGGTTTCGATGGAAACGCACAATGTGGCTTAGTGGTCTAGTGGTATGATTCTCACTTTGGGTGCGAGAGGTCCCGGTTTCGATCACCGGCTGAGCCCACCCCCTTTTTGAATGAAACTAATATTGTGAGAATACATTTTTACGACGTTTAAAAACGTCATAGGTTTCACCTAAAATGCCAAAAACCTAAAACCGTCGCGTGACGTTGAAGAGACAACCGCAGACTTATGAAGCTTCAGATATCTAAGAAAGTGAAATCTTTAGTAAAAGACATAAAGGGGGTTTTATAGTTCAGCGAGCACGTTTCACGCATTTTCTGTTGTTTTGCTGCCGCTTCATTTCTGTAACGCGCTCGCGCCAACCGAAATACGCGTGAGCTGCAAATTCCAAAAACACAGCAACAACTCGAGATTTCACCTGCTGACGCGGTTTTATAGTTCGCTGCGCGCGTCAAAAGTGGAGTCGTGTGTGCGTTGTGCTGTAAACTAATTGACCCAACGGACTAACAAAATATCTTGCAAAATTCCATCTCAAATTCCATCAAAATTACATCTCCGGCTTCCGAATTCCCGGATTCCGAGTTCATTTCCATGTTTGAAACACTGCAAATACAGAAGAAATAATTCCTATGATTTAAACGCGTTATAAACGACAAAATCAGCAAAATTTGCGGTTGAGCGCGTGATTTCGGTCTTCAAAATGGCCAAACACCTTCCATTTTTTGTCAGAATGGAACCGTAACCCTCAAAAATGCATTGCAAGCAGAAATCAGACCTCAAGCCATCAAGCCATAATATTTGGACTTAGGAGCCCCGAACCCGCCACTCCTTAACATGTACGGCACTACACTAATAGCATATTTATCAATGGAAGTCGAGTTACAGTTGGCGTTGTTGAAGTGAAAAATTTGACAAGTCATTGAAAATCTAACGCTGTTTGACTCGTGTCTACTGCGAACCAAATGATCGATGGTCGCAGAAACAACGCCGATAACCTACTTGATGCTATCGGTCCTTAAGACAACATAGGAAAACCGAAAGAAGTTTTGGAATGTTTTTTCCGGTTTTTTACGTCGTCCTTTTTTGTCAAATTGCGTGTTTTAAATAAAGCACTTGCATAACAAAGTCTCATTCATTCTATTTTCTGTAATCGAAAAGTCTTATTTTCAGGATTTTTTGTATGCTTTTTGTGTTTTCTTCAATAAAAACATTTTCTTTTTGTTTCAAATAGAGCTCTGAATAGGTGGCATGACAACAGCGTGCAACGACAATAGCGAGCAAATACATGCATTCCGCTTACTTACGTCAATTCCCCCTTTCTGTGGAACTGTCGCTCCCAGCCTACTATCTCCGCTGCCAGGCGCCTTCGGCGCGGGAAACAAAAATATTCGCAACTGCTAACGACATGTCTTTGCGTAAGTAAGCGGAATGTATTTGCGCGCTATTGTCGTTGCGCGCTTTTGTCGTAACACGCTCTGAATCGATAGTGTTGATTGTCGCTTTGGGTACGAGAGGTCCTGGTTTCGATCACGGGCTGAGCCAAACATTTTTGGAATTTTCATTGTGTGCTATGTTGGTTGGATCTTGATTTTTGTTTCACGTCTTGGACGTGGTTTTATGGCATAGAAATGCCGTATCTTGTGAGTCACTTTTCGCTTTGCTATCTTGGTTGTAACTTCAATGTAGTCATGCCACATTTTGTAACGGAATTTGCGGATGCTTTTAATAGATCCGCCGCAAAGATACGAAGCCGCGCTCATACTCACCCTTCAGATGACACTTTCGCTCTGTTCTCGTGATTAATCAATTCATTCGCTTCTTCTGTAGATTTCTTTTGCTGCTTTGTTCCCCGCGTCACTTTTGTCTTCGTTCTCCTGAGCATTACTTATATAACCATATAATGAGGTGTCATTCGCAGGTGCTCATATTCAGCTTGAAGCATGGTTAACAAGAGAGATTCCAAGAAGATGAAGATTGGTTTTGTGAAGAAGGGCCGAAACCAGCCTGTCACCAAGCGATTCCAGAAATTCCCATCCAATTCCGTGAGCCATAAAATTCTTGAAGTGTTGCTGATTTGATGATTTCAGTACCGTCACATCACGGACCCTCTTCATAGCAATCTGTACCTTTATCATCCCGTGGATCTGATTGTCGACACGCCCGAGTTCCAGAGGCTCCGGCGTTTGAAGCAAACCAGCCTTTCCAGCCTACTCTACCCAAACTCGGACCACTCACGCTTCACCCACTCGCTCGGAACCTATTGTCTAGCGCTGGAATTTGTGGAGAAGCTCTCTGGGCAGAAGAAGCTGAAAATCACGTCCAGGGATAAACTATGCGTGGCCTTAGCTGGATTGTGCCATGATTTAGGTGAGTTTTGGGTCATTTGGGTGTTTCGAGGCCTCCAATGACCCTATTCGCATGAGTCCTCGCTAACCGCTTTTCCATTTTAGGCCACGGCCCCTTCTCCCATACTTTCGAAGCTGTAATTGACCCTACAGCCGGCTGGAAACACGAAGTCGCCTCGACGCAAATCTTCCGCCGCATCATGGAACGCGAGAACGTCCGCGCTTCCTTCGAGAGCTTCCTGGACCTTGACGAAGACATTGACTTCATCTGCGAACTCATCAACCCTCCGAAGGAATTTGTAGGCGCTCCATTTCACTGACCACTCTCTATGATCGGTGCTTAGATCCAAAATGGCCAATGGATGCTGAAGGGACGTTCCAAAGAGAAGGCGTACCTTTACGGATTTGTCTCGAACGTCCACGACTCCTTCGACGTGGACAAGTTTGACTACCTCCTTCGTGACTCAAAGGCTTCCTCCCCGAGCGCCCTCAGCATCGCCTCGATCACGATCAAGGACAGCGTCAGAGTCGGATTCGACCACTGTTTGGGCCACAACCGTCTCGTCTACTCGGTCAAGGTGAAGGATGTTCTGGCGAGCGTGGCGACGGCCCGACTTATGCTCCACAACAACCATTACCAGCACAAGACGTGCCTCGGGTGCGAGCAAATGTGGGTCTGAGGCTGTTTTCGTCTCTAATCTCCTAATTTCAGGCTCTGCCAAGCTCTGGCGTTGGCTGACCCGTTCTTCGAGTTTCTGGGTGACGACGGCCGGAGCTACAGCCTGAAAACCGCCCACGAAGACCTTGGTGCCTTTCTGAAGCTTGACGATTCCGTCTATTCCATGATCCGGTGCATGAAGCCTTCTCATCCGGACATTATCAAGGCTCAGAAAATTCTCGACGATTTGGAATCTCGAAGAATCCCTCCGCTGATTGTGGAAATCGACGGATTGTCGAATCAGGATGCGGAAGAATTCAAGGCGTATTTGAGAGAAGCGATTGCAGGAAAGGTGGGCCCAAACGAGTCAGATGAATTCTTCGTTTTTGTGAGTTTTAATAGGTCAAAAAAGGGTTTAAAATGTGTAATTTTAGGTGAAGTCACTCCACTGTGGAATGGGGCTTAAAACTCACCCTCTATCGAGGGTTTTGGTCTACAATCACAAAACGGTCAACGAGCTCGACGCGCTGGATGTGGAGGACGTGGATGAGAGTTGGGTAAGCGACACTAACTATTTGACCCCTTTGAACACGTTTTAATGCCTTCGTTTTTCAGAAAAGACTGTGGCTGACACTCCCATCCGGAGGAGTAAAGAAATTCCTTGTTTACGCCCATTTTTACGCTTCAGATGCACTCAAAGAAGCTCTCTACGAAGCCAGTCTCTCCTACGCACAACTGAACAAAGTCCCGACGCCACTGAGAGTAAGTCTTATTAGTCTATTTTCCCTATTTACATGTCGATATTTCAGCGAAACTCTCCCCGACACAATGCCAAGCAGAATGGGAGTCTGTCGGGAGTATGAAACGGGAGCGGTAGACGACAAAAGGCTGTAGGAAGTTTTTCCGACACCCGTCGAACAACAAGGTCCATTTCGAAGAGGAAAACATAAAATTTGAGCGACTTCTTAGCAATACATTATCTTGTAGTAGTGGAATGTTTGAGCTATGTAGCCCTAAAGAAGCCATATTGTTTTTGCTGAATTCTGGAGATCCTGGTGGTAGAACGTGGACTGAAACTGAAACGATGGTTCTGAAACGTTTCACAGCTGCAAACTGATTTTCTGAATTTTCTTTTTTTGCAACTTTAAATCAGGAATCGACCTAATTTCAAGTCGACTGGAAGCCGATTCTCGCCCAAATCGACTTTATAACTCGAATTTCGCACATTTTGGCTATTTCCGTTTCTAAAATGCGCATATTTCCGTCATTTAGCTCAAAGTTGCTCCAAATTTCGTCCTTGTGTTCAAGCAACCCTCCAGCGCTGTTCTTTTCCTCTGTTCCCCCTGTTTTCAGCTCATTTCCGCCTCAACATCCTCCAAGTGCATACTACGGCCTCCTCTGCTACCACAATTCATCGCTCTTCTCGATTTTCCCCGTTTTCACCCTTTTCAACGTTAGCCAACGCATCATCCAAGTGCTCTTCTGTCTGCCCCCTGCCACACCGTCTGCCAGACGACGCTCTCAATACGTCACGTTCACGTAAAATTCACCTAAAAATACACATTTGAAACCCTTTTTTGACCTATTAAATCTCTCAAAAACGAAGAATTCATCTGACTCGTTTGGGTCCACCTTTCTTGCAATCGCTTCTCTCAAAAACGCTTTGAATTCTTCCGCGTTCTGATTCGACAATCCGTCGATTTCCATGATCAGTGGAGGGATTCTTCGAGATTCCAAGTCGTCGAAAATCTTCTGAGCCTTGATAAAGTCCGGATGAGAGGGCTTCATGCATCGGATCATGGAATAGACGGAATCGTCAAGCTTCAGAAAGGCACCGAGGTCTTCGTTTGCGGTTTTCAGGCTGTAGCTCCGGCCGTCGTCACCCAGAAACTCGAAGAACGGGTTGGCAGAGTCTGAAATTAGGAGATTAGAGACGAAAACTGCCTCAGACCCACTATTGCTCGCATCCGGTAGTGGTTCTTGTGGAGCATAAGTCGGGCCGTCGCCACGCTCGCCAGAACCTCCTTCACCTTGACCGAGTAGACGAGACGGTTGTGGCCCATCCGACTCTGACGCTGTCCTTGATCCGCGTGATCGAGGCGATGCTGAGGGCGCTCGGGGAGGAAGCCTTTGAGTCACTCGGAAGGTAGTCAAACTTGTCAACGCCGAACGAGTCGTGGGCATTCGAAACGAATCCTTAAAGGTACGCCTTCTCCTTGGGACGTCACTTCAGCATCCAGTGACCATTTTGAATCTGAAATTGAATTATTGAGAGTGATCAGTGAAATGGAGCGCCTACGAATTCCTTCGGAGGGTTGATGAGGTGGCATATGAAGTCGATGTCTTTGTCAAGGTCAAGAAAGCTATCGAAGGCCGTTTCACCGCTCAAGGCAGCTTCAACCAAGTGTTATCCCAAACTCAGAAAAGGAGCCGGAGCTGCACGTCAATCATTCGATTCCGCGCCTCATCACCCGGCTCACAACGTTCTTGAAGCCATGAATCCACGCGCTCCCAGGTCGTTGTCCGGTCGAGCGTCAGTTCACGAAGAAAAAACGATGAGATCTCAAAAATGGAAGTGTTCACTCAGCGCCCTCCGTAGCTCGCGGTTGCAGAACCCTGCAAACGCTTCTCAACACACGAGTCAAGGAATTGCTGCTTTTTACACCTTACAATCGGCATTCTAGCAGCGGGCGACGGAAGCTACGCAACGTCACTCGTCGCTCAAATCGCTTTTGTTGCTCACTTTCACTTCCATTTTTGGGATCTCATCGTTTTTTTTCGTGAACTGACGCTCTTCCGCGTGTTTATCGCCAGTTTGCATTCAAGGAGAGCTGCGCAGCTTTGAAGTCAGAAGGCTTTGAAGATTCCACGCGATTTCAAGTGTCCGGCCGCTCGAGGCTTGACGAGCGTCAGTCGATCGATTCCCAGCTTCATAACACTGACCGCAACGTCTTCCGGCCTTCAAATCGCGTTTCTTGCTTATTTTGCCTTTATTTGTTGAATGTCGCTGCTGTTTCTCGAACCCTCGCGATTTCAGATCATCGTCCAGGGGGGATTCAGCGCCCTGCGCATCGCTCGCTTTCTTCAAATTTCTGTAAAGCTGCAAGAGCCTGAACGTGCGACATTTTTTGCAAATTTGAATTTTGCAGAGCTCTTCGTGGCGGGAACCTCCAACTGAGTATCAATCGCTGGCGAAGATCGCTTTCGTCGTTGTTTCTTCTGGAATTGACGCTTTTGCACATGCTTGTCGCCAGTTTGTTTTGTGGCGTTTTCTTCATCTCGGCAGTCGCTTCGGGCGCGCCCATGCTGTTTCGTGTCTCCGTATTGTGCCTCAGCATTCATAACCTTTTGTCTTGATTCTACAGGGACGAATGGACTCCATCGATATGGAAATGTCTGAGGACATCGCCGCCATTCTCGACGAACTTGTCGAGGAAGTCATCATGGAAGGACTTGAACAGCAAGTTCCAGAGCTGAAGGCCCGGTTCTCGAGCTCGGAATCCGAGTCCCGCCGGTCGAGTACCTCGGAAGATACCGCTTCAGTATTGCCACCTTACGACACTTGTACGTTTTCTGTGTGAAGGTTTGGATACTTAGACGTTCATATTTTAGGCGCAATTCGTGAGGCAAACCTTCGTCGTGACAGGGTCATGGCTATAGAACGAGCCGCCAAGCCAGTTCGCCAATTCTCCGGATCTCTTCAGTTCCAGGCCTCACCTCGAAACGACTTTCAGGAGTTTGCGCGTCCTCTCCGTATCGGACAGTATCGTCGCATAGCTCATGTCCCGCTGTATGTCCAGACGTCTCTTGTTTGTTGCTTATTCGAGCGCTTTGTAGTAAATGTAAGAAGCCTTCCCCCTCTAAGGATGACGACGAAGTTAAATTCATCGAGGCCGAGGCCAAAATCCTTGAGCCAGCGAACGTGGATGGAACTACCGTTGATGAAGTCGTCGTCGTTGCAGCCTCGCAGCCCACCAACGTCGACAGAGAATATCCTGAGGACGTCACCGAAATTGACGAAGAAGAAGCTATCAAGAATAAAGCTGCCGAGGAAGAAGCCGTCGAGGGTGTCCAGTCCGCAGCCGCCTCACCTCAGGTCGATCCCAATGCGGAGAGAAAGAAGCAGTAAGCGATCGCTTAAGGATTCGGTTAGTTTATGTGCGTGTGTTTCAGGTGGGAAACTGAGTGGGACGTCCTCAGACGCAACAACAACCAGCGTACCTCTCGAAAGAAAACTAAGGGACAAGCCACCGACAGAGACGAGAATCTGCAGCAGATGGTGAAGGATATGAAGGAAGCTGCCAAGCTAGACCGAGCCGCGCACGCAGCGAAGGAACCTGCGTTGAACAAGCTCAACCTGCTAAAGAAGATCCGCCCGACGCTCATCCGCGCGGACATGTTCGAGTATCTGGTGGAGAATCAGGTCCTGAGCGCCCTGGCCGAGTGGATCTCTCCCCACCCAGATGGATCTCTAGTTTTGCTGGACGTGCGCTCCGACGTTCTCCGCATCATTCGACGATTCCCCGCCATGGACACGGCCATCCTCAAGCAGTCGGGGCTCGGAAGCGTCATCCGTATGCACTCCGTTCACCCCGACGAGACCAAGGAGAACAAGCTTATTGCCCAGGGGCTCTTCCGCGACTGGTGCCGCACGGTTCTTCACGTACGTTGGCTTCTTTGACATATTTGCCTACAAGAGCCATTGTTTCTAGATCAACGACGAAGATATTCGCAATCTAACCCCACAGCAACGTGCGGAGTACGACTACGATCGTGTCATCGGATCGCGCACCGATATGTCGTAAGTGTTGTCCAGGTTATAGACGTGTGCTGATGAAGCTGTTTTCAGGCTTGAGGAGTTCCTCATCAATCAGAGAAACAAATCATCTCCTAGCAAAGCGTCCAATGGCGCTTCTACACCCAAGGCCACGCCAGATGCCACTCCTGCGTCGACTCCTGGCGCCTCTGCTTCGTCCACTCCTGTTACATCTCCGTCCACTGTCGCTCCGTCGCCGCCTGCTGTGTCCACCCCTGCCGCTCCGTCGCAGGAAGAGACTCCAATGTATCACTACAACCTCCGTGCTCGTCGCCCGAAGCCAAGTCTTCACGATTACTTCTATCGACCATCGAAGCGTGTAGAGCCCGAACAAGAGACGAAGAAGACGCCACAGAGCGAGAAGGGAAACGGGAAAAAACTTAAGCGGGCGTCGAAGCGCATCCAGGAATGGAAAGTGGCCACCAACACGCTCCGTGCTAAGAAGGTCAAATTAACCAAGGAGTGAGGGGTGAAGGCCTTGGGCCGCCCCATGAAACACACCATATCCATTATCAAGCTTGAACGGTTATTACACTCTTTTAATTTTACTGGTGCCTTGAAGCTCAATAAAGAAGTTTTCTGCTGTTCTGTGTAGTTTTTTTTTTCCTTCCCGTGCATTTAGCGTGGTTACGAGACCTCATTTCCAGGTTGTTCTGCTTTGGTTCACCGCGAACTGTCCCTGAGAGTTGAAGCAACAAGTCTAGTTTGAGCAGTGTTTAAGGGACGATTCGTAGCAAATAGGTGTCTTCGTCCGAGTAATTGGAGTTTTTCAGTGCTTCTTCGCAGTTGTAGACCGTTTCGAAGGCTTGTTTGAGTTCTTCTGAAGCATCAAAGTGAACGGGGAATGTATCCACTTGTTAGGTCGATGTGGGCAGAGCCAGGCTGGAAATCGTCTTCACTTTCGGGTCCGGATGGGAGAGTCAGCCCTAGTTTCTTATGGAAAAGACACAATTAAAGCGTGCTCGAAAACGGCGAATTTGCGAATTTTGTTGCTTACCCAGCTCTCGCTTACCCAACTATTCGTTGACCACTTTGTGACTGGCCAGATGGTTGGTTTTGAGCCCTCAGTCTCAGACAGTTCTGCTCCCATTCACCTAGAACCGTCCCTTAAACGCTGTCAAAGCAATAAATCTAGCTTTAAGCACTGTTTAAGGAACGATTCGCAGCAAATAGGTGCTGTTGTCCGGGCATTCGAGGTGATTCGGAGCTTCCTGGTAGTTGAACACCGTTCTGAAGGCTTTTTTGAGTGCCTCTGAAGCATAAAAATGGGCTTAATTGGCATTTGTCGTTTGAAGGGTATCCAAAGGACTTCCTTTCTGTAGTGTTTTTGCGTCTGCGGCTACCACTTCTGACCTGTCGGACTCCCATTCTGCTTAGCATTGTGTCGGGAAGAGTTTCGCTGAAATATCGACATGGCATTCCACAGTGATGTGTCTTCACCTAGAAATAATCATTTCAGACCTCTTTTTAAGCTGATAAAATTTACAAAAACGAAGAATTTCTCACGCTCGTTTCCATCCACATTTCCAGAAATGGCTCCCCTCAAATACGTCTTGGTTTTGTCAGCGTCCTAAGTCGACAAGCCGTCGATTTCCACGATCAGCAGAGGGATTTCCCGCGATTCCAGGTAGTCGGGGATTATCTGAGTGGAGCTGAAGCTCTTCAAAGCGGAAATTGGACCTACAGGGTGGGCCAAAAAAATCCTTCGGCCAGACACCCCCGGCTCGCCGCTCACTTGCCAGACAGAGCGCAGTCATTTCAAGCTCACCCGCAGGGAACGACCAGTCGGTTTCGCTAACAAATGACGCGACCGGTCGTCGCCGCGCAATCGCTGCAAATGGCCGATTTCAGACAGTTGATCTGGCGCGCGTGTCTGGCCGGCGTGGGTGTATGGCGAAAGGATTATTTTTGGCCAACCCTGTATAGAGGAGCCAAATGCGTCGAGCGCCTACAAATTCCTTGGAAGGGTTCATGAGTTCGAAGATAAATTCGATAATCTCGTCAAGGTCCAGGAAGCTCTCGAAGGCGCGGACGTTTTTGCTTCCATGATGCGGCGGAACATTTGCGCCAAGGCGACTTCGTATTTCCAGCCGTCTGAAGCATCGATAACGGCTTCGAAGGTGTCGGAGAAGGGGCCGTGGCCTGCAATAAGGCAGCAGTTAGCAAGACATCACGCAAATACAGTTATTACAGGCTTCACAATACTCGAATGACCCAAAACTAACCCAAATAGTGGCACAATCGATATAGAGCGACGCACAGCTTATCCCTGAACGTGATTTTCAGCTTCTCCTGCCCAGAAGGCTGCTTCACAAATTCCAGCGTCGGACAATAGGCCCAAGTGTGTGAAGCGTGAATGGTCCGACTTCTGGTGAAGCTGGAAACGCTGGTCTGCTTCAGGCGCTTGAGTGTCTGAAACTCGAGTCTATCGACAGTCAAATCCACCGGATGAAAGAGGTACATGCTACTTTGAAGAGGATCCGTGATGTGGCGGTACTGAAATCATAAAACTAGAAACATTTCGATAAGTTCGTGTGACTCTCTGGGTTACGTATTGGACAGAAATTTCTGGAATCGCTTGGTAACAGGCTGCTCTCTCTTCGACGGTCGCCCGGACGTTTCCGCCTTCCATGATGCGGCGTATTTCCGATCCGCTCGAAGGGTCGATTACGGCTTCGAAGATGTCGGAGGAGGATTCACTCAAAATAAGCCTCTCAATGTCTCTAAATATCCAACACAAATTAGAAATCAAACAGTAAACCTTAGAATGACCCAAAACTGACCTAAATTATCTAGAGCCCACACAGCTATCCCTGGAAGTGATTTTCAGCTTCTTCTGCCCGGAGAGCTTCTCCACGAAATCCAACGCCACACAATAGGCTCCAATCGAGTAGTTGAAGCGTGAGTGTTTCGGTTCGGGTAGGCGAGATTCGAGACGCCGATCTGCATCAGACGTCGTAGCCTCCTGTCGGCGATCGTATCCACGGGATCATGAAGGCTCAATGGAGAGGATTCGCGTTGTAGCCGCACTGAAAAGAACACTTTTGAAGCGTTTCTGACATATATACTGATTAACGGGGACCCGCGCGCTATTGCTCAAAACAATCATCGTCGCGCGCTATACGCGAAAGTGCGACAAACCACAATTGCAAAGCTACAGTATGCCACACCTTACCAATCAGGGACAACGTAATGTCGTTTTCGTGACGGTCGGACCCTTCCGAGGTTATCCTTGGTATCGTATGGACATGACGTACTTTCGTTCTGTCTTCCCAACGTAGACGGAAACGAGGCCATGGCTAAAAAGACGTAGGTTTGGGCCTTCGGTCATGTTCACACTGACACTGCAACCACAACGAGGACCGTCTACTCGTGATGTGAGCCGGAGTGACAGGGGGAAGCGACGACCGGGGCGACCCACAGAGAAGAGAAAAAGTGAAGACGAAAAAAGCGGAGCGCTTTTTAAACCCATTTCCCGGAACCCTCGAAACCCGTTCCACGTCTAATTTGAACCGATCCTGCACGACGGGAAGGTCAAAGGAGCGTTGCGATCAAGGTTGCTGCCTAAAACGTTTCTCGAAGTGACGGTTCAAGGTTGCATCCGAGTTCGTTTGGTGCTGTCTGCGACGTGGTTTTGGAGGAATGTGATGTTGAGGAATTTCCGGTGTATAAACTGTCACACAGTGCCGGCTTTTTTGAGTCGGAGAGTTTTGATGGAGAGGGTGATGGAGAGTTCTTGTAATTGCTGAACCGATTTGAATACGTCGGTTCCTAACCTGCTTCCAACAGGTCTTAGGTACAAAATAGCCGTTATAAAGTGTAGAGCAAAAAAAAGGAAAATTTTGAAACGTGTTGCTCAATACACTGTCCCTGCTTGGCTTGATTGAGACTACTGTACTCAATTAAAGCTATAAATCTAAGCGACTCACTGATTATTACACTACAAGGATGACTCAAAACTGTTTGATTCACTACGATTCTAGACGTCTTTGTACGCAAACTCTGCTTTTACGTTCCATTATATGGTCAGTGTGCATCAAACAAGGATGACCTGACGACCTCAGTATAAAATACAAGGTGTCCCATTCGAGGATGAACCGATTGCAGATTTATCAGCTAAACCGTTGCGCACTTTTATCTGCCACTCAGAATTCCGACAATAGTAGCGTTGTCGCCAACTTTAAGCCGACATTTTGTTCTCATGTACTACGCCGTCTGGATTCGTTTGAATAAAGTAATCTGACGAGCGTCCAGGTCTTGAAGACTGTCGATCAGTTCATACTGCCACTTACGACCACAAAGAGCACTCAAGCCTGTCTCTGTGTGTCATAGTGGTAGGATGAACCGACCGAAAGCACATTTAGCTCTTCTTAGATAGGCTATTTTGTGACGAGTTCGAAGTAAGCTGAAATTGTCGAATGTTTGCAGTATAAAATTTCTCTTACTCGTGCCGAAGCTGCCATTGTGATTAGCGAAGCACAGCCGACCGGTTCAGACAAACACTATGACCACAAAGAGCCCTTAAAAACTCTTTATGTGCCACTGTGTCAGGTTGAACCGATCGGAGTCTGACCACTAGCATGATTTTAGGTTTGAAAGCCCACGCGGCCCGTTGAGGTGCCGTAATCCGCAGCGAGTTTTCTAGTTCTTTTGAAGAGCTTTGAGGGGTTCCATGGTACAATGAGCCACAACGAGAAGCTTGGAAGATTACTTAAAATAATATTTTTGTAAAAATGGACTTCAAATTTGCAAACACACCTGTGTAGAAACAGTCACCTCTCCTGGTCTTGAAATTTAAGATGAAAACATCGACCAGAACTAAGCTAAAAAGGGTTGCCTGCCAGTTCGAGTAGACACTGAACAAGCTATATGCTTTGCTGGCTTGAAGTAAATTGAACAACAGCCTATTCCATGATCGGATTTGAGCTGAAGGGCTTGAAGAGCTACAAAAGGTTCGTGAGACCTGTTGAGGGGAGCACCGTAATCCGCTACGAGCTCACAGCTATGTATTCGGGAGAATCTTAGAAGGTTTGATGGTACGACATTCAGAAAGATACGGCAGACCAGGTCTATGAGTTTGGCCTAAATTATATTTTTGTCATGACAAAACTTAATTTGTATGCTTACCTTCAACATTAGTCCTTGTCAGAGGCTTTCGGGATTAAGTTATTGACCAAAAGCAAGCCTAACACGTCGCCGACCAGTTCAGGCAGACGCTGTGAAGAGTAACTTGGCGCAAGCCAAAACCATTGCGCCGGAATAAACTAAATGGGCCTTTTATCACGTGGTCTGACGCTTGCTGATAGCCTCAAGAGGTTTGACGCTAAACCCATAATCAGTAAAAGTCAAAACAGGCTGGCAGAAGGAGTGAGAACCACAGATTTTGGTTGGAACTGTTTCCGATCGGTTCATACTGGCACTGCAACCACAAAGATCACTCAAAACCGTCTTTATGTGGTACGGTGCCAGAATGAACCGATCGGGAGTCCTTATTTTAGTCCATCGATTTCCGTTGGTGCTTGGAGGGTTTCAAATTACCTTGCGATATCATGGTCCGCCTTGCATTTATTTTTTTGACCATTTTTTAAACGGTTAGAAGTCGCTTTTAAGTCCTACTACCTTATTGGTAGGTTTGAGGGCTTCTTGGAGACTTGACATTACCGTAATCCACTTTGAACATCTTTTCCTAAACAGATAATTTAATACAAAAGGACTACAGCAAACAAACCTTTGACTGAAACTGTCCTCAAACTTCCAAAACAACCACAAAGAACTGCTTCAGAACCCTATTTGCCTAATACAATATTAGAGTAAACCGATGAAAATTCTTTTCCTCGTCTCCTAGCATAAACAGCGTCGTAATAGACCGAGATCCACAGGAAGTCTGCGAAGAGAAACGACCCGACCACACACAACACGAACTCATTCTCTAAACAATGCAAATTGTTTACACGCGGGCCCGAATTTTCTCGAATGCGCTACCCTTTGGAATGGATGCTCTGCGACAAGCATGCAATCCAGCCAGTAATCGATAAGAAAAAGTGGCTGCGGATGCAGGGAGCCGCGCTCTGTTGTCAATGCCGTCCTATCGGTTTCCCAACAGTGGAAGTGAAGTAGTAAACATTTGCCTACGCATAAACAAAGCGCAAAACTGAGTCTATATAGTCGGATCATTACAATGAGGTCTCAAGGACTAGGTTTTTTATAGGATACCGTATTTTCCGACTTCAAGAAGTCATAAAAAAAAGTAAAAATAGAGAGAGGGCCATTCAACGAGGGGAGGACTAGACGTCCGGGAAAGACGCACAAAGTAGCGCCGAAAGAGAGGAATTAGCTTTCTTGCCTTGATAAGTAGCGTAATTATCGGCGGGAGGAGCTTTGCGCTGTTGGGGCGGGCAGAAAGGAAGCCCGAAGGCTAGGGGCTCGGGTGGCCCAATAACGTTTTGTTTATGCAGATCTTTTGCAAAACAGACAGGATAAGATTGCATGTGCTAGTATCATGTTTTAAGGTCAAAGGTGAAGTCCTAATTTGTCCACTTTCGTTCAACAAATGGAGGCGTTTTATATAAAAAACAAGCGGCTTAAAAATTTCAAAAAAATTTTGGTTAAATTGAAAGTTTGGAGATTTGAAACAAAATAACAAACAAAGCGAATCCTTAATTTGAAAGATTGAAAGCGCATCTATAAACTCAAATTTAAGATGTGCGTTTGGCTGGCAGGAAATACCGTAATCCGCAAAGGACTTAAAAAAACCAATAAAATTTTGAGAAAATTCAAGAATTTTTGAATATCTGAAGCTTATCTGTGTGCCTACAGGTCTACGATCAAGATAAGATAGCATGTGAACTTACGGCGAATTCCGTTTTCAAATGAATTGGCAATTTCGAAAAGAGAAGAAGCCTGTCCTGAAGGCGGAACTGTTTCGAATTCAAGATAAACAAGGAAGCGCATTGAAGGGTTTCCAGGGTCCACGCTTCCGTAAAAGAAGATACAATAATCCGCGAGAAACCTCATAAAGTACTGATGAGTGACCTGAAATTAGAATTTCGGAGAACAGACCTAAAACTGGTAGTTTACCTTTTAGAGGGAAACCTTCAGCAAGGAAACATGGCGAACGACTTCAAGTGTTGTCAACCAAACACGTCGCCGATCGGTTCAGACCGATACATATGACCACAAAGAGCACTGAAAAGCTGTCCTTGTGTGCCAGTGTATCAGGATGAACCGATCGGGACTAATAGAAACTATTTCAGCAGGTGGCAACGATGTGAAAACCATTGAAGTCTGAAATTCACATCACTATTTCTTTCCCCTGTGATTACTCAAAAAGTGGTGATTCCCACAAACTCATTAGACTTCAAACAATACGTGGTTTTGTTGGGGTTTACGTAAACAACAAAACTGGGTTGTCTTAGCGAAACAGGACGTTTTGTCGCCGGGACGTTTTGTCGCCGTTCGGCTTTTCACACAATTCCTGTTTTCTCTATTTATGGCCACAACCACAAGTGTCCGGGCTGTTTGGTAGCTAAGCGGACTTTTTTTTTATCTTATTTTAGGCTTCGTGATTACTCAGCGGAGTAAGTAGAATAGGGCGACACCTGCTGAAGGATTAGGCTTGCTTGGACATTTTCATTATGGTTCTTCGGAAGCGCCGAAGGCGCGACATACAGTGGAACCCAACTTTCGAACAGGGTTCGCAATGCTGATAGGCATAGAATGAGACTTGGAAATTTTCATTAGTTGTTCATAAGCGCTGAAGCAGACAGGCTTCGCACTTATGTCATGTTCAAACACAGGCTTGATATAATGTAAAGAACAGTTGTCAAAACCCAATTTCCAAACAAGCTTGTAACCCTAGAATAATTTGCCTAGCATCCCAAAACGGTCCAGACGTTCCTGGCTGTATCTATTAATGAGAGAGACAACAGCAATTAGGTGTGCAAGCTCGAACAACGACAAAGCGTCCCGTACCGTCGTCTTGGCGGTTACTATACAGTGAGAGTAAGGGACATGAGCTTAAGGAAAACAAAAGAATAAGCTATTCATACGTGCCATATAAGCTGTTTACTCTTACACTTCATTCCTCGAAAAAAAAACAGGAAAACAACACCGACCTTTGGCTTTGACCATTGCCCGACCAGGAACTTTAACACTACTTCGAATCTAGCCTATTATTGTAGCTAAACAAAACAATTACGTGTCGACCCAACTAAACGGTTTTCTAAGCCTATGGCGCGAATCCCGCAAATTCATTACGACTTCAAACAAAAAGCTGTTTTGGAATTTACGGTTACTATACAGTCTTGTACAAGGGATTGGAGCCAAAGGAAAACCAATGCATAAGCTAGTCATGTTTCATGTTCGCTGTTTATCCTCATACTTAATTCCTTGAAAAGAAAAACAGGTAAACAACAACTTGTAGTCAGAGCTGACCAAGTGAGTACCGTTTTTAGACTAAACTGAGTTTATTCATTACGCGAGTTCTTCAAAAAGCGTGAAAACTCTATGGCAAGAATGCAGTTTTACAAGAATACCATTGCACGGTTCCCACAAACTTATTAAGGCTTCAAATAATGGTTTGTTTTGAAATACACGTAAACAGCAATACTACAATGCCATATTGCGACTGAGATACAGAGAACCCAGGCTAATGAACTTAATAAATCTTAGTCAATAACTCAATGATTAACAAGAACAGCGCAAGTCATGCACATATGTGTTGTTTACCTTATTTTCAATTCCCCGAAAAAGTCGTAAATAACAGCGACCTTAGGCTTCAGCTGAAGATTTCTAACTAATAGCAGATCTATGGTGCGGTTCTCACAATCAATGCTTTAAACCAAAGTTTAAATTGGATTAATATAAACCAGAATGCTTTACATTCTAGTTAGTGTAGGAGTCAGGGAAATTAGGCGATGGGCATTCAAACTTCCTCTCGAATAAACCTAAACTTGCATATACTTTGTTGGAAAGGAGCATCTACGGATTGAGATTAGGGTTGAAAATGCATTAAGCGCACCTAAGCATGTCCTTGAACGGATGAAAGGGAGTTCAAGGATGGAAAAGGCGCAAGGTTGAAAACTTCGCTTTTCACTGGTTCTAGACCTATCTGTGGATGTCAGAAGCGGCCGCCTTGGTATCACGTTGGCTTCTTGAGCAGTCCACAGGAGCTTGCAAGTAGGAGCGGGGAAAGAGCATGGAGTGTCTGGGAGGTTGAGCAGGAGGCCGTTCAAGTAGGCCGCGCGGGGTGGATTGGCAGACTTCCTGCCTCAAAGCCAGCGCCCGAACCGCTTTGCGGTGCTTCGCACACCTATCGACGGGCGGCTTTGCCATTCGCTCCAAACCTTCTTTCCGCAATACAGAGCAAAAATAGCAATATATAAATATAAAAATTAGGTAAATTTGTAACTGATCTTATCCAAGGTTGGGGTATCTTAGCCAAAGGAAAACTCAAAGATTAACAAAAACAGCGCTAGTCATACGTGTCATATAGGCTGTTTACCTTATTCTTGATCCTCCGAAAAAGTCGTAAATGCTGCGGCTTTGGCCCTAGCTGACCACCAGCTCATTTCGGATCCAAACATGCATTAATCAACATAATCCGCATCCACACATGCACCCTATGCGGGGATGCTTGTAAACAAGAAATGCTTGTAAACAAGAAGCGGTTAACGAAGCAGTTCTCACAAACAAAATTCTTGGTTACTTTCCAAAATTTTCCAATTGAGCCTTCCGAAGAGCTACTGATAGTTTTGAGCTAATAGTGCTATAGTGCTCTCAGCTAAAAAAAACTTGGCACAAAGCAGATTTAAACAGTTCTTGCATGGGTCACATATCAGATAAATAGTGAAACCTCTTCCTCATGAGCTCAAAAAATGGTTAGAACAGCGATCGAAAACCTATAACATATTGCTAAATTGCAGTTTATGAATTTTCAGAAGCGATTGGACGCCTGTATCAAAGCTGAAAACGGTCAATTTTTGTGTTCTCAATTGTATCCTATACAGAATTTCCTGCGCTTTCTAATGGTATATTGAGCGGGCTGTTTGATTAGTTCTCGGGAAAGTTATGAGTGTTTTTTACGCGTTACAGTATTTATGGATACCCTGTAGTGCTGCAAACACTAAATAGCATGATTAGCAGGTCGCTTTTGTAAACAACTCGGAAGCGGAATTTTTAAGCAGATCTGAGTAGGCTTGCAACATAGCAAGTTTTGTGAAGGCTGCGAATCAAACTGCGCTTCCAAAGCTAAACGCACGCAAATATGACAAACAACGTAAATACAGGCTGCAAAAATACAACAAAAAGCAAAAGGCGTAACATGACAGTATGTAATGGTTTCTGAAGAACACGTATCCATCTACCACGAACCTGCTCTTCTCCGTAATTTGCACCAATGCAATAAATAATTCTTAAAATTCCATTTTTGCTTTCGACGTTCACGGAAAAGACACTTGTAAACGCCACGAAATCCCCGAATCGTGCGTATTCTAGGCACGCTAACTGTTCCCCAACGTCTCCTTGTTTTTTAGTTGAACATGTCAGCGAAGGATGGGTTTTGGAGCAATGGAAAGCAGATAAAAACTACCGAACGGTCCCGCATTTGTCGACTCCCCCAGAACAAAGGGTGAGTACGTCCGTCCGTCTATGAATGTTAGCGGCCATTTGCGATTCCTATTCCTCCGTTTGAACCCAAAATTCCAGGAAAATCCGTTCTATGCGCACCCAACTCATAAACAGTGTTCGATCTCTGGAATCCCACCAGAAGCCTTTCTGGGTATGCTTCCATGCTTCCATACTCACAACCTTGGAGCTGAACCTTTTGGAGCAAGGAGCCACCACTCGGTTTAGCAAAAAACGAGTTTTGGTTTGACAAGACGTGGCGGAAAATGTGTCTCAAGTCAAAATGGCTAATAAAACGTTGGTACAATTTTCAACATAATTTCCCACTTACAAGGGAAGGGTAAAAGGCGATACGCTCAGAATGAGCTGAAAGTTTGCATGGAGATAGAATCAAAGATGCGGATTCACGGGACACCCCATTGTTGCTGTGCAAAATGCGTAAAACACGAAACTCTTCAAAACTCTTTGAAATTCTAGACGTGCCATTTTAGACGTGTTTTACGCATTTCGCACAACAACAATGGGATACCACATGAATCATCATCATCATCGATTCTACCTATGTACAAATTTTCAGCTCATTCTGAGCGATTACAAGGTTAAGCAGCAAAATATAACATAGCTAAAGACAGCGTGAGAGAAGATCGATTCGTCAGCATTCAAAAAAACACCCAAACCATTCTAAGCAAAAAGCAATTTTCTGTTAGAGCTCTTAGAGAATATCACAACACAAAGGATTAACCCACACGATTGAAAAATGGAGATAGATACGACCGATAGCGTTCTTATCGGCACCGATCGATCATCGCTAAAAACGTCGCCCGCACCTAAATTCGCATAAAGAAGTGCGACGTTGGCAACATAAAGGAAGTCATGCTGACTAGTGGCATCACTGATAGAGATAAGACGTCGCTTGAGTCGTCAATTCGACAAATGAGCAACGATCTACCCGACACGATGCTTGCAGAACGTCGAAGTCACACGGACCTCCATTAAACAACGAAAAACCAACAGCTCTGAACGTTGGAAGAGGGAGGGGGCGAGGCTATTCTGCACACGAAAACGACCTCAAATTGAATCAAAGTGCAACAATCTACTCGGACGCCCGCACACAAAGTGCCTCGGGCTGACGCTGATTAGGCCAATCAACGTTACAACGCGCACCCCCGTTGGGAACATAATTTAGGCTCTGCAAACTTTTTTGCACGAGGTCGAAAAGCGGAAGGACGTCTCGGACCCCATGCAAATTCGTAAACTGATTTTGGCGGTATGGACATGGCGCAATACATAGTAGATTGCACTGATAGTGATGTGAGCACAGAACAATGTGGGCTATTGATTGCATCAGATCGCTATTTAGCTAATTAGGTTTTGATCACATAGTCATACCGTGTTTTACAAAATGCCCTAAGAGCTCACAAGGGTTTGCAGTGCAGCTAGTGCACTAGAAGCACCTAACTTGTGGGTTTTGAGTTTAGTTATACTTGGTTACTTTAAAGGACCAGTTATTGCTTCTTTCAAGCTACTGTAAGCTACTACTACGTGCGACTCGGTTGGGAACATAATTTAGATGTTGCAAAATTTTTCGGCTGAGGTCGAAAAGCGGAGTTAACGCAAATTTCGTAAACGGATTCTGGCATTCTGTGCATGTTGTAATAAATAGATCAAGCTGATAGGGATGTGAGCACAGAACAAACGTCATCTAACACATCTGGTGCGTTAAATCAATGGGAAGAACTCACCGATTGTGCAGTTTATAAAACACCACAAATTTTTTGAGCAAAGTTCTAAAAGCAAAAACTGCGCACGTTTCGGACTTCACACAATTTTCGTGAACTGATTTTGAAGTTTTGAGCATTGTGTAATACAGGGCGTTCCAACGTAGGCGGAAAAAAGTTTTCCGTCAATTATTTTTTGCTGATGGGTCGAATCTTAGCAAACTTTGGTTTTCTGAACCAGGAGAGTCGTACAAGTTTATTAGTACCAAATTGTCTAGGTTTCGATTCACTTTTAGAAAAACTGACCGGTAACAGCTAATTAAGAGGTCAAAATAAAGAATCCGAGTGCACAGTCACGTCTCGAACGTGGAAACCAGACACACGGAACGGCCGCACTGTCTGCAAACGTTCCATTCTGTGTAAAGGTTTGTGCAAACCGGTCGGGCTCGAAAACTCTCGTTGTGCTATTTTCAGACTCACAAATGCTCGAAAATATTCAGAGGACTAAAGCGTAGCTTGAAATGAGACCTTCCCAACAATGTGCAATTTTCGAGATAATTGTTAATAAGCACGTTTAAAGGCGGACAGATGAAATTTCCGTTTCAGACAGATGAAAATTTGTTAAGATTCGACCTATCAGTAAGGAATAATTGACGGGAAACTTTTTCCGTGCACGTTGGGAAACCTTGTAGAGTGAGCTGATAGCAATGTGAGCACAGAACATGACGTGGTATTGAGTCAATCAGGTCACAATTTTGTTACCAGTGGAAAGCTGGAAAGGTATTTAAGTTTCAGTTATTTGACGGCTTACAAGGATTTATGTTAGCGCGGTTAGTGCACTGATAGCCACCTAATTGAAAGTGTGTTAATAAGTTTAGTCACCCATAAAGTGTTAATGCAAATAATGGGTTCAAATTCACACACTCAAAGACTGAAAAAGCGTGGGGCAGCAAGAGACGGGTCAAGTCAACATTTTAGAGACGTCTGAAATAACAATGGAAGTTGGAATGCAACATCGACTAGACAGCTTCGTAGTGGCCGCCGCTTGGGGCAAGGTATTTTGTGACCACTGACTGGCAAGCTATGGAATACGGTAGGTAAAGACGGGTTTAGGAGCATCAGAGAGGAGATATAAACTCCCGAATGGTCCTGCTAACTTTTGTCTGTCCATAAACTTCTATGTTTAGTTTACCGTAATCGGTCAGCAAGGACACTTAGGAAAAAGTTGGAAATTCGCAACATTGACATAATTGCACGCGCACCCTCACACATTGGCATTTGCGATCGGCCTTACTGATATCACTATGCCCGTGGATGCTTGTGCAGGTCAGGCTATCTTTGAACTGGGTCGGTTGTGTCAACAACCCACTTAAGACCGTAAAATAACTATCAACGACGTTGTAAACTTAAAAAGTCGCAAAAAATATTGTCTTCAGACTAAAATCCCTTGAAATAAGTGCCAGGAAGCTTCGGGACAGCAGGACCTTCTCGGACTTTTGACTTATAGTTTGAGCATGCAAAAAGACGAATCTAAATCGAATAAAAGCGCAACAAAAATGCGAAAGTTCTTCAACGGCCGCACACATCGACAATCGCGGCAATTCTGTCTCACAGCGCGGCGCCTCTGTCACTGATTATGGAAATTAGCGCGCTATTCACGTCCTTTTCCTCGAGGTTGTTCGTGTCAGGCTGCACGGAAAGAAAGTCGGAAAACGGTTACATCGCAATCTGTTTAACACTTTTCCGTCCACGCTTTTGCTCAAATTCAGACTTCTAGTGCGAAAACGCCAGACTGGGACAAAGAACCGCCATCTGAAGCTTTTTATTGGCTTTGCCGCAATGTACACATCATTTCAGGCATCAGAAGCTTCAATTTAGTCAATATTAGGCACATCAAACACCGCAGACCCGTTGTACAGACCGTGCACTCAGCGGAAAACCGGAAAACGGGTTCACTGGAGGTCGTTCCTATCAGGCTGCTTGGCATGAAAGTCGGAAGATTGCATGGTAATCTGTTGTTTCTTTTCTTCCGTCCACACTTTTGCTCCATTTCGCAGTTCGAGTGCGATAATAGCGAATAGGGACAAAGGATCACTATCTAAAGCTTCTTTTTGACTTTTTCACATCATTTCAAGAAAAGGCAACCTCAATTTGGTCAACATTAGGCAAGTCAGACATCGCAGACTCGTTATACCAATCCATGTACGCATTAAAAAAACAGAAAACTGGTCTTCATTGTGTGCTGTGCTTTAACAGTGCTCCTGAAGGTTAGTGCATAACCACTTTGCCATGTTAAATTCTAGCCTGCCTCAACCCCAAAAGACATTCTTTAGTAATCAGTAATTTTATTTCGTCAATCTGACAATAAATCGTCAATAAAAATGAAGAAATTTTGAAGGACCCGTTGATATATATGTATAGAACACGAATTTCGGTGAGCGCGCGTGGTGCAGCTGCTAAAAATCTTCCTCCCATTTTTTCTAGATACGATTCGAGTTGCTGACGTCGTCGCAACTCGGTGCCTTTTTGCAGTCCACGTAACGCACGATCGAGGTGACCAGCGACGGATGCTGCGTAATCAGTTCGTCCCAGCCGGAGGTGTTCGTGATCGCGGTCAGATTCAGTTTCATAAAGTCAGCCGCACGTTGTTTCAGACGGTCTGCGTTGTACATGTGCCCGATCACGAACTGCTGACACACGTTGTCCGTCGTTATGTCTTGAATCATCGCCTGTTCGCAATATCGTTTCAGTTCATCGAGTCTAAACATCAGGAACATTAATAATTGTTCAATATTGGGTTAACAATATTTATTCCTCCTCTACATGAGATCATATCTATATAAAGTTAATCTGAGTGCCAACACTACGCTTCTTCCCCTTGTTTAATTTATAGGAAAGTGCAACCAACCTATACTTGTCGGCAGCCACCAGCAAGTCGTGCGCGAGGTCGGGCTTCCCGGACGTACGGCCGGAGTAGATGAACATCAGCATGTCCTTGACGACTTCATAATCCAGATCTTCGATCACGAGCACACCCTGAAATGACAAAACTTTGAGCATTATTAGGATCACTACAGAGGCGGAAAAGTCCCGCGTGAGTCCCGACTTCTGTCCAATATACACAGAATGACGGATCAGTAGCCGTAACGCTTCGCTTGAGCCCGAAATTCCCGAAAACCCGCACCCTACTGCTATGAGGACTCATAAACAATGCCTAGCTTCTGGAATTCACTGAATTCCAGCTTTTTGTTCTGATCGCACGCTAAGATGCTCCCCTGATGCTTTTGCGTGCTCTGGGAGGATGCAAAAACGGGAGAGCACACAGCCAGGATGGCAAGATCGGTTCTGGAGACTTGTGCATAATTAGGAGCACTCCAGGGACGAAAAAGTCCCGACTTCTCCATTATTCGTAGAAGAAAGGAAGAATACGTGCGCATACGGATATGAGACTGCGTCGGCGAAGCGACTGTGTTCCAGCGAAGCGACTGCGTCGTTTCGCTGAAACCTGCAATTCCCGGAAATCTAACACCATAAAGGCCATTTTGACAATAAATAATTCTTAAAATTCCATTTTTGCTTTCGACGTTCACGGAAAAGACACTTGTAAACGCCACGAAATCCCCCGAATCGTGCGTATTCTAGGCACGCTAACTGTTCCCCAACGTCTCCTTGTTTTTTAGTTGAACATGTCAGCGAAGGATGGGTTTTGGAGCATTGGAGAGGAGATAAAAACTCTCGAATGGTCCCGCATGTGTCCCGAATCCTCCGTATTTCGTAGAACACTGTGCGTCAACGGATACCAGCGGCCTTTTACGCTTCGCTAGAACCTGGAATTCCCGGTAATCACATTCCCTAAAGGCCATTATGACACAGAGACAATAAATAATTCTTAAAATTCCATTTTTGCGTTCGACGTTTACAGAAAAAGCACTTGTAAGCGTCACCGATTCACCAAATCGCGTCTGTCTAGGCACCATGGCCTCATTTAGGTGAGCAAGGCAGCGAAAAGGAAAGTACGTAGCGAGTATAACACTTTGAGCGTTGGAAAGCAGATAAAAACTACCGAACGGTCCCGCATTTGTCCCGACTCCCCCAGAACAAAGGGTGAGTACGTCCGTCGTCTATGAATGTTAGCGGCCATTTGCGATTCCTATTCCGCTCTGTTTGAACCCAAAATTCCAGGAAAATCCGTTCTATGCGCACCCAACTCATAAACAGTGTTCGATCTCTGGAATTCCACCAGCATGCTCCCTCGACGTTCTCCTTACCTCTTTGGCTTCCTTCGTATCGGAGTGGGCGAACATCGCTGCAAAGACAGGAGAGCGTGCCGCCAGGATGGCGCGATGAGTTCGGATGTCACGATTTCCGATTCGGATGGTGAAGTCGGTGAGCACGTCGTCCTGCAGAAGACGCAGGTAATCCTCGCCCAGCTGCCTCTCGAAGTCGATGCTCTGTAATACGACACAATTATAGGCTTCACATCGATTTCAGCTTACCTCGAGAGGTTCGTCGACGGTGGTTGTGACGGTATCCACAGCGGCGGCAATATCGACGGTAACGACGATGCTATCCGCAGGCATGATTTGCGGGAACAAAATATCGCGCTTGATATAGGACACGTAGTCAGAGTGTGATGGGTTCGGGTGGATGCGCATGTCGATCTCCTTGTTGTCAGCATTCCGCAACGTGAATTTCGATGTTATTGATGGAGTTGGCGGGAGCGCCAGGTGAGTTCAGGACACGGTTCAAACATAAAAACACGAACTCTTTATTATTCTCGCCGTTTCCCTTCGGGTAAATCTTGATTGACCATGTCAGCGTTTCTTCTCCTCTTGGAAGATGGACGAAGTTTTCCAAGTATTCTGAAACGGGTTAAATGAGTCCACTATGCACCATATGCTGCCATATTGTTCTCGGAATACGCTCCCTTCTCCACATGAACTGCCTAAAGTGCGAGCAATTACGCACCTGACTCCGAGAAAGTGCAAATTTTGGACTTCCCGGAACTGGTTTTCGTCGCATGTTCCCATGACCCTTGCATATTATAGCTGGCACCAATTCCCACGGCTCAAAGGAAGATGATTCACGCGAAGTAGGCATATCCTATCTAGACGCTTCGGACAGATAGTCATGCATGAAACAGCGTCACACCATCCAAAATTCTCTACTTTTGCTACCGTACTAAAAACGCTTCCTTATGACGTAAGTGCTCTTGCTCAGCATCTGAACCCAAAGCGGTGTATCCTATCTAGACACTTGAAACCACATGTTCATGCATAAAGCAGCGTCACGTCAAAGCGGTTTTATAGTTCAGAGCTCGCGCTTCACGCATTTTTTGCTGTTTTGCTGCCGCTTCATTTCTGGAACGCGCTCGCGCCAACCGAACTAAAACCTTTTTGTCAGAATGGAACCGCAACCCTCAAAAATGCATTGCAAGCAGAAATCAGACCTTAAGCCATGATATTTGGGCTTAGGAGCCCCGAAAACCCCTCAACCCTCAATTTCTAAAAAAAACGCCTTCTCCAGATTCCCTGCCGGTCAGAGGCGACAGCAACATTTTGTGACGCTCGCTTCATTCGTCGTGGGTGGCTTTTGAAGCGCCGATTTTGCTTTTGAAGCGCGCTTCAAGCGCAACGCGGAACGCACTTTGCAACTAAAAACACCCCTGCGCGTCGTCGTGGGTGGGTGCGCGCTCGCGCTTCAAAAATTCCCCAAATTTGTATGGCGTTAGCTTAGAAACGCGCGCGCGCGCTGAACTATAAAACCCCCTTTAAAGCGACAAATTCTCAACCTAGAAGTGCGTTCCTATGACGCAAGTATGCCATTCTCCCAAAACAAGAATCAAGGTCTACTTGGTTTTGCCCCGTTTTCAGAACAAAAAGGCAGGAATTCCTCGGTACTCTCTGGAGCGCTGAGAATCGAAAAATGCTCGACCTAAGAGTGATTCTGCACAATGCAGACGCTCCCAAAACAAAAATGACACTTTTGAGGGCCTTTCACGAAACGTGTCAATTTCATGAATTTTTCGCACCATTTTTAGACGCATAAATTCCGGCAACGGTGGAGTCATCCACAGAGCGGGGCGCAGGAAAGACTGGGAGATCAACGACCAGTCGCGCTTTCGAGAAACCAGAACGTGATTAACGAACCTTGGTAGCAGTGACTGAAGTTGCGGACGGTCCAGTTCCGGGCGATGTTCTTGAAAGAAACAGGGATCACAACTTAGCTAAAAATGCTGACTTACCTCGACGCGAATTTCCGTTTCGGACGCGTTGATAAGATGATGATTCGTCGATCCAGTCGAAGATTCGATTGACCCATCGCCACTTGACGGCTCCATCCGAATGCGATTCGTTAACGACTGAAAATGGCAATCGAAAATAGCAAAATGGAGACAGACGATCTCTCTCGCACGAACATCACAGAATAATCACGCCCTAATCAATGCAGCGACGGCTAATGAATTCCGTGGGCCACTCGTCAGCGAAGCAATCCTAAGAAGAAGTGCCCATAATAGACAATGGCACCCAAAAAGCCAGAAATAAAACCCTCTCACTGCATGCAAATCTTTCCAACAATGCCACCGACGAAACGTCAATCCAACGCGGAAATAAATGACATCACTGCTGGTGCACATTCTAGCGCGGCAGATCTCGGCAGCGGCTTCATCCTATTCACAGTCACCCTCCATCGAGCGTCCAAAGTACGCGCGAGCAGCAGCGAATTAGGTTTGGCTTGGCGGCCTCAAAGAACACCGAACAACAACACGGAGTGCGGCGAATTGCGAAATGAGACGACGGGGTGACAGTAATCATTGGATTCATGCTCTTCGCTGAATATGGCACGGAATGGGAATGTGGTAAATGTCACGAAATACGACCAAATTAGCACTCAAAAAGGCGAAAAATAGCGAAATTCCAGGCGTCTGCTGTTTCTGCTCAATTTGGGACCATCCCTCTTACGCAATAAGACCAAAGTTAGCCCTCAGAATGGCGAAAAATGACGAACTTCTACGCGTAACCAAGAGGTCCATTTTCAAGCGAAGTTGGACCTGAATTTCACCAAGAAACAAAATTTATCGCGGGTGAAAACAGCGAAATGACGAAATTTGGAGATACCGTGAAATTCGACCACCAAAGATGCGAAAAATACCAAAACTCTTGGCATGAAAAAAAGCTGTTAGGGGGATGATTTTCGATCCGAATTTGCCTGAAACGCGGGTACAAATAGCAAGAAATGATGAATATAGGAAATATCGCTGCTCCTCATGAAATTCGACCAAAATCAGCTGACCCGGGAGGTGGCTAAAATTAGCCTTAAAAATGGCGAAATTCCAGGCACGTCAAAATGGGTCCTTTACCAAATCTGAAGCCAAATTTCGCCCTGAAACGCTGTCAATCACATAAATACATCACAGATGCTTATCACCACGTGTGCAAACATCACACTTCGCTGGGTCAAGAGCACGAAGCTGCTATCAAAACGACGCTCGGCGTTTAAAGCGCGCGGCGCATTGTGGAATTCTCCACAAACCGAAAAAAGACTCGTTTCCACGATCCTGGCATTAAAAATAGCAAACTTCCATAAGTGAGACACCAAATTTTTTCCTGAAAGGCATTTTCGCGCAGCAAAAATACTACGAAATTGAGGAAAAACGCCGCTCTACAAAAATTCAACCAAAATAAACCCTCATAAAAGCGAAGAATAGCGGCAAAGGTGCCTCACAATGTGTGGACGCAGATTAGTACCTCGGGCAAAAATAGCATCGCGGTCGGCTACGCTGGAATCGGGTTTGCAATTTTTCAGCAGTCAAAATTGTCGTTTTTCTTTGCGAGTGAAATTTCTTGTAGGACTTTGATCGGATTTCTGACTAAACACGTCCCCACAACGCGATGAACACAAGAAATTCGACCAAAAGCCACATTACTCTGTTTTCATCGTAGCCGATTGTGGTTTGTACAGGATAATCGCGTCGGGACCGCTCAACGACTTGTAAAATTCTCACTTTTCCCTTATTCGAACTTTGCCATATTGCGCAGTCCTGAAGCCGTTTCTCAGCATTCTGACGCCAGAATCGTGATCAGTGGCTTAAAAACCCCCCTGCCCCAGAAATGAGCGCGATCCATGAAAAACGAAAAACGACGAAAAATGCGATGTCTGTGTCGCTTTAAAAATAGCGGAAAATTCCAAGCTTCGGCTTGTGCCTATCACCACGTGTGCACACACGCTCGCTGGATCAAATCATGATCACGAAGCCGCTATCAAAACGACGTCCAGTCACCGCCCGTCCAAAGTACGCTGCGCCCCGCATTGTGGAACTCTCCCACCGTGGAGAAGTTTACATAAACATCTCTCCCGTGATCACTCGCAAGGTGTCGCTCGGATCGCTCGAATCAAACATCAAAAGTGCATGAAAAAATACCTAAAATATGCAGGCTCGATGATCATGACGTGAGATAGATTGCCATCAGCTGACGACGACGCTGTTGGGGATCAAAGTCACGGAGGCGGCATTGAGGGCGAGCGAGAGGCCAGTGGGTACTCGGCGGGTAAATAGGCGAGATCAGACACGAAGACAACGAGGAGCAGTGGTCCTCTTAGATTGGAAGGCTCGGCTGCTTACAAATTTGTGTGGGTGCGACGCGCCACAAACAGATGGTCACACGCCGAAAACTGTTGATTTCCTCCTCTTCACCGCAGAGGAGTCCACGACGTCGTCTCCGCCTGGCCAGCCAGCCGGTTGGCTGCCGTTCGCTGCTGCTCTCTGTCATTCGCAGCAGCCGTCTCGCCACGACCGACCAGTCAGCCGCAGTCATGGGCGCGAGGAAGCGCCGCCAGCCAGGGAGAAGAGTGAGAGACGAACGAACACGATGAAGAAGAGGACGCGAACTCCTCTCCACCATCCCCAACTCTCCCCCCCCCCCCACCCCCCGCCGCTGCCGCCAATGGCGGTGATGGTGTTGCCTTGGTCGACGGATGACTTCGTCGTGGAGTGAAGCACGAAATGAACGAACGCGATCAATAGACATCACCGCCATCGCCACCATCACACGGAGAAGACGTGAAGAAGACAGACGAAAATGGTGCTCCGGCGTGCGTGTGACTTTAAAAGGTACAGGAAATGTGAAGACCTTTGAATTTGGAAGTTCAGGCAACGTAGCTCGGTGCAATTTGCCACCCTTAGTAGGGCCGAACGGAAATGAGAGGATTGGTGGCGCTCGTAGCAGCAGCTCAAAAATCAAAAACCATTCGTGCAAGTTGCTCGTTTCGCACATCGCAGAGAACAAGCAGTGATGCCTGGCTTTTTGCAGCAAGCGTGAGGAGCTCGGCTGATCGGAGGAGGATGTGATGCCACGAAATGGGATGTGGTGGGGTAAACAGCCAAAATTGGGTGGCCTGTGTCGGTTGAAGCAGTGTAGTTCAAAAGGGATAGGGGACGATGAAAACACCACTTTTCGGGAAATGGCTAGAAAAAACAGTAAAGTGCGGCTACCCATTTTTCACATCTCTTACATTTCGGTTTTTCTGGTCTGAAAGGGCTAATGAAGTTGTGACAATATGTCGAAAATTGCTAATGGGTGCATTTGAAGCACATGGTGTTTGAATAAAAGCACGTAACCTGAACAAATATTTGACATTATGTCTCCGAAGGCATCAAAGCACATCACAATGTTTTTACCTTTTTGCAGGAAAAGTCATAAAATTTGGGTCTAGTTTGATAGTTAAACACCGGTTTTAGTGTTTGCGTAACATGTCCGTTATAGGGCTGTTTTGATAAGATATGAGTTGTCATAAAATCGGTGATTTTTAGAGCTGCGAAAAGCTTTTCTCGGGTTTGTACTAGACAACATCAAAGTGCAGGCGAAGGTAACGTTAACTGAAGTCTGGAAATTGTCCTAATCATTAAGTACTGTAGTTCATGATGTCTACACCAAAAAATAATGAATTCTAACCTGAAAAAACTGTAGTGGACCACGCTCACCCTCAAACACTTAATTTTGAAGCACTTTTTTCTTTTCAAAACTGAAAATTTGTCTTCTTCAGCAGTCTTCAAGCATTCTTGAGGTTCGATTCCAGCAGCAGAAATTACAGAAGGTGGTAGGCTAAACATTTACGATTATCCTAATACGTCCAGGTCTCTAAAATCAAATTTTCAGCTATTTTTGCCTGTTATAAAATACAAATCATGCCAGCTGGCTGTAGCTTCTTAGGATCACTCACTAAATTCAACAGAACGGCAAAGAAGTATTGAAAACAAGGTTGCTTTCGGGACACTAGGTACAATAACCGGCTGCTGTGCGGCACAGATAAACGTTGATTAGATTTTCACGCTAATCTAAATGCTTATCGTTATCTTAATAGCGAATTACTAAAGTTTGTGACTTCAACTCAAATTAAAGCAAAAAAGGAATTTGTAAAACAAAGTAGCCCACCGGCTGGCGGTTATTCTAACAAAGGACTGCTGTAATTTGTAACGCCTAAACGCAAACAAAAGCAGTTTAAGCAGTTTCAGCTGGTACATCGCGTTCAAACATTACAACCACACCCACCTAATTAACACAAAACAGCATAAAGAAGTTTTGAAAACAAGGCTGCTTTTAGCAATAACAAAAAGGTACAAAAACCGGCTTCTAGATGGTAAACAGCAATGCCCTGAGGCATTAGGCGCAAGGACGGTGCCGAAAACAAAAGTTCATTCCAAGAAGTCCGTCGTAAATTTATGGATTTGCATGATTCCGCGGTCTTCTCATGGCCGAAAGTCACCAGACTCGACGCTTCTGTCTGGGTATGACACACTGAGATCGGAAGTCGGAAGGAACGCAGCGGGCAATTAACCAACCAAAGATCAAACGCTCACAATGCTTGAAACACTCGACTTCGGGTAATTTTATACTCCATAGGGGACATTCGTCAAAAAGAGAACAAAGCGATTTTGAGAACATCTCCTTTAAACTTCAATTTTTGCTTTAAGATGAAAGGTGAACCTTGCTCAGAATTGGAAGAATGCGGGCGAGGAGACAAGCGGAGGCTGAAAAAAGAGCCGAGCGCAGCCGCATGCAAAGAGCGTGGCAGAGTAACAATCGGCAACACAAAATATGAGCAGAGTGGAGCACAAAAGAGGCAGGAGGCGGATTCCGCAGGCACAAATGTGACAAGACAAAAAGAAGCCGCTCAGGCGCGCCGCTGCAGTTTTTTGGTAAAGTGCAACTTTTCTGGGAATATGAAAGAGTTTGTTGAGAAAGATGCAGGCCGGGAATAACTAACATGCAAGGGTTGACGTTGAAAATTGTTTTTCTTAAAAAATTATTAATATTAGCGATCAAAGATTCAATCACATTTCCACACCTTCAGAAAATTGTAATTGTTGCTACTAGAGAGACGAGAAAGAGACTTGAGGCGAATTCCACAGACACAAAGTTGCTAGACAAAAAAGAAGTCGCTGTAGGCAAGCCGACGGCTTTTTTGGAAAAATGAAACTTTTTTGAGGAACTAAAGGGACTTGCTGTCTAAGGTGCAGGCCGGCAATTATTAACGTGCAAAAATAAAAGTTGCATTTGAAAATTAGCTGTTGCATATAGACAAGGACAATTCAATGTTTGATCCCTTTTTGGATTGTCGCACAGTCACAAAATCATAATCGCTGCGTATGTTGTCTTTAAAAATTTTCAAAATCAAGAGCACACAGGCACAAAAAACGCTGAAGGCAAGTTCCACTGACACAAAAGTGGAAAGATAAAAAGAAGCCGCTGCACGCGAGCCGACGGCTTTTTTGGCAAAGTGCATTTTTTCATTTCTGAAGCTGTCTGCAAATTGGACGAGTTTTAGCAAAAGGGGAAGTGGAAGGGCTTGTTAGGAGGAGCCCAGGCCTAATTAAAGTGCGAGAAATACCAAACAACTGAAAAAACGAGACGACCAAAAACAAGCAAACAAAATGTTTTTGTAGAATTGAGCGGTAACCTAGAAACATGAATAGAAAAGTCTCACACTTTCACAACTTGAAGATCATATCTTAATTGGTGCTTATCTAGCCTTTTACTTATTTATGAAAATAGACGACAAACTGACGCTTAGTAAATTCTTGCTATGACTGAAAGATAACGCATGGAAGATGTTTGAAGCGTTTTGGCTTGAGTTCAAATAAGGCATTTCAAGGAAACAGATTGGTTTCGTTTTCGTCAAAAAACAGCAAATTTCCAATTTCACTCAGGAATGCCGCCATTCGGCAAACATCAATCAAGCGCGCAAATATATTTTTTGTGAGTTCTCTTAAGTTGCATTTATGTCTGTGTTGAACAACACAAAATACAAACTGCAAATTGAAGTCCGTCGGCTAGGAACTGCAATAATTCTTGGGTTTTGTCACAAAATAGGACTTTTTAAGTTTACGCTTAGGAATGATTGGCTAACGCTTTGCGTGCCCCATTTACTTTCAACGTAGTTTGGATATGTCATTTTGGCCATAAACCTATTGTAGAGCGGTCGGTCATGCGTTCACTGGCCAGCGGAAGCACCTTTTAGTGCTCGACATTGAATTGGAAACACACACTCTACACACAGGTCAGCAATGTCTTTAGTATTTGAGGTCAGCTAAAGGCCACTTTGTATAATTGAAAGCATCTTCGTGATGCGCGATCTCGGCTTATCCCATCCTTGGATTCTGCTCTGAGGAAACAAACATCGAGAACATCCGTAGACTAAAAGTGCAAAAAGGGAATGTGATACACGCGCTTAAAAAATAATGTGAACGCATGATCGCCCACAGTCGGTTAATGGTCAAAATGAACCACAAAAATGCTGTCTGTCGCTCGCAACCGAAACCAGGACACACACAACTCCGATAGAAGTACCGATTTATGAACTGATGTCATGTTTTCAAATTTCAATTTCTAAATTATTCAACTGCTTCATACAGGTTACAATCGACTTTAGAAAAAAGACTTTAATGTTAAAAATTAGTGCAAAACACCGCAAACATCGAGTTCACTCTTCGAAAACCGCTAGAGGATCTCCATAATTTCCGGACCAGTTCAGCTCCAACACCAAATATGCCCTTTTACTCCTATTCAAAGTCCAAAATCAAAAAAGCGAAAACTGTTGCGAACACCGCGCTCAAAGTCCGGTTGGCAATACGTTGAAAACCAAAAACCATGAATAGATAGATAATCGCCCGAAATCCGTTGCGCGAAAACGCGTCTTTGGAAAGGAAAGTAGGCTAAAAGCGGATTTCGACCACTTAGAACCCACTTTGGTTCCTGTACGTCAACACTTTGCAGGGTTTATTCAGGGTGCGATGTGCGATAAGACGCGACTGCAAAACAGCGTAAACAGCATCGTAAGTAACTGAAGACAT
This sequence comes from Steinernema carpocapsae, assembly GCA_000757645.3. NCBI lineage: Eukaryota > Metazoa > Nematoda > Chromadorea > Rhabditida > Steinernematidae > Steinernema > Steinernema carpocapsae. Next base: position 2,014,363 of record CM016762.1, read on the forward strand.
CTCAGGTCAGTGCCTTCATGCAAGCGTGTACTTAAATGTGGACACATCGTGAAAAAATTCAAGTCACAATAGCCGATTTTTCTTGGATAAGATAGAAATGCAGGGTTAAGTCTTCAAAAGATATTGCCTTGGACCGAAATCGAACCCAAATGTGCAAAATGCTAACTTAGCGTATTACCACCACACTAGCGTAGCTCAAATGAAGGTTTCGTTGAGCTTGATATCTTCTTATTCCTAGCAAGTCGCCCAGATTATCGCACGTGCTACCACGTACCAAGTCTGGGTTACTTTCTTTTTGAGTATTTTACCCATAAATTACAAATAATTTCTCTCTTAAGCGCGCGTAAACAACAATCACATTGTAATTGCCTGCTTTCTTCGGTATGAGCCTGTTTATGACCCTGACTGTAAACCAAAAAACTACAAAACAAGAGGAGTGGTGTTGGGTTTCAAATCAATGAGTACCGCATACAAAAATAGCGTTTTACTGCACGCTAAATTGTTCAGTTCCTATGGCCTTCACACATGAGACCTAGCAATCGTTTAGAAGTTTCTATGAAGACACTTTTAAATGATCTTGTCTGCCACAGGCACTTTAGAGAGAATTAAAAAGTAGGTGTTGTTAGAAATGCATTTTGAAATTTTTTACAGACAGGTCAGCAATGTCCATGGTATTTAAGGTTAGCTAAAGGCCACTTTGACTAATTGAAAGCATCTTCGTGATGCGCGATTTTGGCTTATCCCATCCTTGGATTCTGCTCCGAGGAAACAAACATTGAGAACATCCGTAGAGATCACGGAAATGTTCAAGATGTTTGCCGTGCTAGGGAACGTGTTCCAGATCTTAGGCCTGGCTTAGGATTTGTTCGTTGCGACCAGAGGCAAAGGATAACTAAGAGCGCACTTCTCGAATATGCTCCAAATTCAAATTTTAATAAAGTGAGCTGTGTTTTAAATGTCGCTGTTGACAGGGAGCGCGCTCAATGGACATTATGTAATTTGTAACCAACGCCACCTTTCCTAAAGGCCGAAAAGAAGATGCATGTTTGAAATTTAAAGTCTGTTAATCTACTTAAAGAGCACTCTTAAAGGACACAACAGAGATCAGATCGCGACTAGAGATCTCTAGCGTGTTCCTAGGTGACTTCAGAGACCAAGAACGGCATTCGAGATCTTAGATTTGTATGACTTTGTGCTGCTCCTAGGCTTGAACACAAACGAAAACATTTCAAACGGCCATAAAGATCGGAAACGCCTGTCCTTTCTTGGCTTTTAGAAAAGGTTGCTCTGGACACAACTGAAGACACATCTAACATCTCGAATGCGAGCCTGATCTTTCTAAATGTGTGCGATGTTTGCCTCATTGGGAGAGAGATAAATGCACGGCCTATAAAGTACACTTGCTTCCCGTCTTTATGACCGCTTAAAAACTGTGGTCGAACTGAACAGAATTGCAGGTTTCAAACATGTTCTCAAAAAACGAGTGCACTTTAAACGCCCTTAAACATCACAAACTTCTTTGACCGTCCTAAGACTCAAATGCCCTTAAGTGCATGGTCACAAATTAGTACGCGTCACCCAGTTCTACCTGGCACCACCATTCACGGCAACCTGGCACGACTCTAAACCGTTCTGATGAGTGGCTCTTAGAACAAAACTGCAACTTTACCAAATTTTATTTTGCTGATACAGCAGAAATTGTGTAAATTTGTGCTTTTCTCAGTATCGGTTGACAATACAGATCTGGAAAGCCCATTCCTTTTGGCAAATGTTGATCCTGGCACAATTTAAGGCACGTCTACATGATTTTCAGCATGTTCTAAAGATAATCATGTCAAAAAGCAATTGCGATATTTATAAATGTTCGGAATTTTCGCCTCATTGGGACCTCAAGGCCAAGAACGTTGGGACTAAGAATGAGAACGTTATGTTCTTAACGAACACATGCCTTTTAAATGTTCTTAAACACCACGGACTCCTGTGATCGTTGTAGAACTTCACTTCAATGCCCTTAAGTGCATGGTCACAAATGAGTACGTGTCGCCCAGTTCTACCTGGCACCACCAACTACGACAACCAAGACCGCGATAGGTAGCTCTTTAAACAAAATTGTATTTTTTTGTAAATGTGCGTCTTTCTAAGTGACAGGCACAACAAATATCTCGAACGAGTGTGTCCTTTTTGGCCTTTGGGAAAGGTCGATGACACAATTGACACAATTGAAGGCACATCTAAGATCTCGAACATGTTTTCAGGCAGGGCAATTATGTCAAAAGCGACCGTGATCTTCAGGACTCTTTTAGAAGTTTGCTTCAGTGATGCAATAGATCTCAAACATGTCCTCAGCAAGCTAGTGCACTTTCAGTGCCCTTAAACATTACGGACTCCAGTGACCGCTCTACATTCTAAATGCTCTCAAGTGCATGGTGAAACATTAGATGTACCGCCCAGTTCTAACACGAGAAGATAAAAGTTAATTTATTTTTCGGTTAGGAGTGACTTTAGCTAGTGAATCTAGGTTGTGCCTAATATTTAATTTGGTGCAAAGCTATATTTAGCTTAATCCCTTTACTGCACCGCTGTTTGAACGACTTATGTTAAATGTGAAATTCTAAATTGTCACAAATTGAACGTCCTTAGACATCACTGACCGTTTGCAAGGCAAGAAGCAAAACATAATTAATGCGACAAACTAGCGTAAACAGTGAATACAAAAACACCATAAATCGTGGCGCTTGGCGGCTTCAACTACTTTGCATGAGGCAGATCACTAAATCAAGATTGATATTAACGGCCAAGCTGCTTTTAGCCACGATTAAGTGTCATCTTACTTTCAAAGCACCTATTGATCCACGATCTGTATTCAAAACCAAAAAAACTTTTGATGATAAAATCTTAGCAGGATTCCGAAATAGCAGATCTCGAACTAGAGAAATAAGAAAAACGCCTAGTCTTGTAAGTCAATATAAGACATAGTCGCCATTCAGAAAAAGTTAACAGTAGACTTGAACTAAGCCCACAGTTAATTTAAGTATCCATGGAACAAAGACTATCCACAATTGATCTCAGTGGACTCGGCTATTGTTCATAACACACGTGAACGCGTTCGGGAATACAGTTCAGATAAAGTACAAATGTGCACACCGAGCAGAACGTAACCAAGCGTAGTTATGCCCTTTCGAAGACTCTTAATTCAATCAACAAGCGATCTGTCAACATTGGCTTCACTGAAAACTGCTTTCCAAAACTAAAAACGACATTATAAAAACTAATGATGACTAACAACTCTAAGGGAGCTTTTTGGTAAATGGGCCGCGTTTGAAAAGACGAGCGATGTCCCAAAAACAGAAAAAAGCCGTTGCAGACCATAGATTATGCGGAGCATCTGTCTGACAGACAGAAAAAGCGTGGGAATTTAGCGTGGGTTTGTTTTTGTGGACGATAAGGACGGCGCCAAATGGGCAAACGTTACAGCTCAGAGATTAGGACAAGGGTCAAAAATCAATCACAAAAAGGATTCACACGTCAGAAACAAATCATAATACGGTTAGGATCGGAGATCATGTTTGACGACAGGTGGGTGGTAAACAAGTCAATTTCTTAGTAAACTGTTTTGACTCGTTTAAGCTTTTTTGTATTGTTCGCTTTGAAAAAACAACAAAAAAAAAACAAAAGAACTGGCAAAATGGACATTTTTTACGCCGCACATAATTTTGAGGTAATAGAATCAACAATCTCAGAACTGGCAACGCATGGGTCAGAGGTGCTAGGAAAGCACAAATATGCAATGGCACAAACCGAAGAACGGCAAAAATCAATACACCCACTCACATAAAAATGCAACGGACTCTGACATATTCGTGGAGCTTATGCTCGCGTGATTTGTGACTGTATCTTTGTGGCCATATCGTTTGAGTCGGTCTAAGTTCAAAGAGACTGTCGAGCAGAAGAATAGCCAACTCTTTTGAATTTCTGAGAATTCTGTTTATTAAGCTCTAAGACCGCTGAATTTATACAGGAGCGTGCTAGAAACGTGTTCTCAAAAACTAAAATTTTCTTAAAGTCATTAAAAATATATCGCCAAAATAGCGTTTTTATAGGTTTGGCTTATTTACAAATCAATTTATTAAATAATTTAATTTAATTCAAGAGATCAATTGTTAAAGATTGACGCAGTAAGTCTTCTTAAAACCCCGAATAGTACCTGATTGACACAAATATGTTTCATTCGGAGTACTGATAAAAATCGAACGCATCAAACCGATTTGATCTTTTGAATTCAGTTCCATTTAAGGCAAGCCTACCTACCTAGTGTTTGATAGGTGGCTGTCTGTTCCGGCTGGGTTTCATCAAATAGAGGAAGCTGTGTCAACATCAGATATCAGGTCAATCAAGACTTTGGGCTGGTGAGCGCGTCGCGGTTTATGATTTGTGGTTTATGACTTGTGCAGCGCCGCGATATCAGTCGGCACAAGTTGTACACAAGTGGATTCCGATGGCGATCTGCACGTTTGAAAAATTTTGAAGAAATAAATATTTGAAGGTCGCGAAAATGTGTCGACAAAAGCAAATTATATCACAAAAAAATTTTTTAGGCAGGAGACAAGTTGAACACAAGAACCTCAAATAAAGAATAAACGCAGCGAAAATTCCAAAAAATTAATTGAATTGTGAACGGGTTCAAAGTCAACCCGATCGGGTTTGATCACCAGCGGTTTCGTCACAAAGTGCGCTTGTTGGCATGGGAGTGGCTCAAGTGACTTCTCCCTGTTTCAAAGATCAGTCTCATATTGTGATCATGGATTGCTTTTATTACAGAGTGTTTTAGTTAACCGCTGAGACAGCGCTACAACACAAGAGAAAAACGAAAGTGGTTTTGCATAAAAAAAACAGAAAAATTGACTTTTTAATTTACAAAAACGACAAGAATCGTTCAATAACAACGGAAATCAGAATGTAAGCATAGCTAAAACTTAAGTTGTGAACTCGTCTAAAAAACGTCCGAAAAAATTCTTATAACAAAAAAAATTTTAACGGTGAAGAAAAATGATTTAAAAGTAAAAGTGATAAGACAACCGGTTTCTAAAATGATGACTTTTGTTGTTTTGAAATTTTGGTTTGCACAAATCGTTTCATGAAGTCCTGATATGACTATCAAAATTCATTAATAAATTTTAAAACTCAAATTTTTGCGATTGATAGTTTCTAAATCTCGCTTGAAAACTGAAATTTGCAAGTTAAGCCAAAATTAGCCACAAATCCGTCTTTTTAAGAAGTCCAGAAGCGCTTTAAATTGAAACATATAATATCTCAAATGTCTCACATCTGCTTGAAAAGTAATCCAAGCCTCAGCGATCCGAGTTTGAAACGAAAATCTGGAGCTGCGAAAATCTACATCAGCAAGGCTTGCAGCACTCAACGACGGGCAAGTAAACGTTCGAACACGCAACTGAGATGTTCTATTTAGGCCTAATAGAAATAGTTAAGTGTTTCACGTATCTCAGCGGTCACAACAAATCTAGTCCAATAAATCAACAGGAAATGGATTTATAAAAAGCCAGCACTTCCAATATGAACATAAGCGACTTGGTCAGCTAAACCGTGAAATCGCTGGAGGCAACAACTGCATCTAATGCGATAAGCGGCGAGGCGATCAGAAATTGACTCAGCGGGAGATTTGTTGCAAACGGCGCTTTGCTGTAAACACGTAAACATTTGTGCATCAGTGATCAACTTTGAAATTCAAGGATCGCGAGCTGTAAATAAAAGAGACAAAGATGGCTGCGTTGTTAGGAACGCAGTACATGGAATCTCCATTTTAGATTTGCGCATGAATAAAACATTGTTTGGTGTGTCGAGTTACAACCACTGGCTTTAAAAAAGTAAATTTTTGAGTGTCACATAAAAGGAACTACGCGTTATTGACATGCGCCATGACCTTGTTGACCTGATATGATTTGTTGATTACGTTTTTACCAAACAAAAGACGTAAGGAGTAAACAAAAATGGGGTTAATGGACAAAGTACACTTTTACAGATTAATGTAAACAGGCCACGTGATTGTTTGAAAACGGTTATTTTGTTTTAAGACTGCTTCCAAAATAAAAAAATTAAATGCTGGATTTTTTTTATGTTTGTCAGCTTGGACACCTGATCTTACACTGTGTTTGTACCTCTAAGTAAATGATATGATTTTCAATACGGGCAGTTTGTGTACAAATTATGTGGTTTACACCGCTGAAATTGAATTTCAAAAATTTTGTTTTGAAGTAATTTTAAGGTTATTAATTGAATTCCACGTGAAATTCAAGAGTAATTCCAGCATTGAAAGTTCATTTAATGAGTAATCTTAACGCCAAATTTTAAACTTAAAAAGTTGTAACCTTAGAGATTGAGCGCGTGTACTACGGAGATTCATGTCAATCGTGACAAGGAGACTCAGAAACCGAAGTAAGTGACATCGACTGCTGCCATTTACGAATCTGATATTTTCTCAATTAAGATTCGGAAATATTGAAATTTCAAGAAGGGTTAGGAGCGTTCAGCCAGAATGTACACCTAAGCTTATAAAGCAATTTCGTTTGCAAGTAGAGATGTCGGATTCGGGTTTTAAAACCCGAAACCCGAAACTTCGGGTTCGGGTTTTCGGGTTCGGGTACCCGAAAGATTCGGGCGGGTAGCATCTCTATTTGAAAGCAACAAGACTTATAAAACGTACGTTCGTGCCACGTTCATACTGAACTTAGGTTACAATTATTTTGCTGGATTGAGCCGTAAGCCTAACATTTAAAGGGACACGGTCACCGTTTTTTTTGCTCCACAACAGTTCGCGCTCATTTCTAGGGAGTGGGGGTTAAAAAAAGAACAAACTATTGAAACTCAATAAGAAATTGTTGTCAGTGAGTTTACAAAAGTACACAAAATGCTTCTTGCAATTTTGGTCAACCCAAAAGAACAGTAAAAATGGAATTTTTGAAAAGGGAACTAGCGGAGTGGTGTGTAAAAAGGCACAAAGCGGAAGAAAAATTTGACACTTCGCTTAGTGTTGTGTCCACCCGGAACGAGAATTAACTGCAGCGCGGCGCGATCGCTCGATTACAGACTACGCTTTTTGCAATCGACTACGAATCACAATGACCTCAATGTACGAGCGCTCTGTGGAACACACTTGACTGAAATCGTTAATTCAAATTTGTTTTCCGTGTTTAATTTGGTCTTTTGGCGTCAAGAAACAGTGAAACTTACTTTCTGTCCATTTCGGATGCCCTAAAAACGTGTCAAAAAATGGAGAACAATTCGGACGTAAAGCAGATGCGGAACTGACAGTGGAATGATTGATCGCCAATTTTGCAAGATCTCAAATTGCCCTTTTGCGTTGAATCATTGCACGGTTATGCAAATGGAGTTCTGCAAATCGCGACAACAGCAATGGCGTCGCCTTCGAGTGGCGCAAATGAATCATTCGTCTGCTCGATGCTGACATAATTTTTGCAGAGTTGGTCACCGCAGCACTTTGGTTTTAAATCGGTGACAAACAAAATAAGCGATGATAAAAACTTTGAAACGGTTGACTAATATTACTCCTTAAACAACATGCTTAAACGTGGATAGAAACCTGTTAAAAACAGAAAATTTACAGGTTGCCAAGCTTTACTTAAATTACTCATAAAGAAGCCTTAACAGCCAACAATGCTTACTTTGAAGCAGCCAATCAGGGTATCCAGGTCGTTTCAAATTGAAGTGACATTGCTGTATCATCAATGAGATCTATTTGAAGTGACGTCAATAAGATCACAAAAAGGCACACAACGAGCATCGTTCCACTTAAGCCAATAGTGCATTTTGTAACCGTTTTTAGGGGCATATCCGAGCGAACCAATATCCTGTTTCGTGGCATCCCCAAAAGCAAGATCGAAAATGGGAAAGTGTCCGCATTTCACTTTGAGATTTCATTTTATAAATTGGAGCAACAGCTTGTTCTATTGCAAATCGGCTTTAATTTTCAATCGCTCAAAATAAGAGAGGAACTAAAAAATTATTTTCGAGGAGGACTCTCATCTGTGCAAAATCCGATTTTTGCTTAAGTAGGGTATAGCGAACGCTGTTTCTTAAATTGTTTTTTCTTCTTTTTCTTATAAATTATTGGAGTTTTAAAGCCTAGAGTTTGCCGGGTCTCAAGTTTTCGGGATATTCTACAGTGTATGGATGAAGTCTGAATGAAGATATACAAGCATCAACTAAACTTTGAATGGTAACTAACCTAAGCTTTATTCAAACACACCATACTTGGCGAAATTGCACATCAACAAAATTATAAAGGAAAGTTCGTTTCCCTCAGTGCTTGTGTGGGTGTCGTCCTTCACGGTCCTCATCCTCATCACTGCAGCCTCCTCCATTTGCATTTCCCTTACACTTGCGACGTCCTGAGGTGGGCTCGTCACGCTTGGGACAAGGACAGTAGTCGGAATCCTTGCCAGGATTGCCCTTGGGTCCTTCAGGTCCGTCTTCACCGTCAGGTCCAGCAGGTCCGGTGAATCCAGGGGCTCCTGGCCCTCCAGGAGGTCCGGGAGGTCCTTGCTCGGCGTCGATTCCTTTGTCTCCAGGAGGTCCCACAGGTCCGGAACGTCCAGGCGCTCCGCGGAATCCAATACGTCCGATCGGCTTCTCGGCGTCGAATCCTTTAGTTCCGGGGATGCCAGGCTCTCCGTCGGGTCCAGGAGCTCCAGGAGGTCCCATCTCTCCAGGACTTCCTGGATGTCCATCGGTGGCAGGAAAGCCAAATTGTCCACGAGGTCCACGCATTCCACGGATTCCGGGTCTTCCGCGAGCTCCAGGTGCGCCAGGAGGACCTTGGGGACACATGAAGCATCCAGTTGGAGCTTCTTGTTGGATGTCTTCGGCGTCTTGGCCGTCTTTTCCGTCGAGTCCGGGAAGACCATCAATACCATTGGGTCCTTTCTCTCCCTTGGGTCCAGCAGGTCCAGCAGGGCACTTGTGGACGTGGTTGCAGCCTAAGAAAACAACAAAAGTTAGTTTTCAAAAATATTGACGCCATTACGTGAGTCCGCTGAGCTATTTTAACCGCTGGGCTATTAAGCCGCACTTAGGTGAACTGTTGAAAATACTTACGGCATTGTCCAGGAACGTTAGGAATGTTGGGTGTGATTGGCTGCTCAGGGAACACAGGTGTAGGAGGAATTCCAGGAGGAAGAGTCGGAATAGGTTCTTCGGGGTGAGGACGACAGCCGCCAGGAGGACACTGGCCGTGAGGGGGACAGCTAGGAGGACACTTCTCTCCAGGAGGACACCCAGTAGGAGGACAGTAGCCCTTCTCAGGACAGCCGGGAGGACAAATGGTGCGAGATTGACATCCGTTTGGAGGGCAAGAGGGATGAGGATGACAGTGTTTGGGACACTTATTTCCAGGACGACATCCGCCGTTAGGACAAGGGTGGCCAGGACGGTCAGGTTGGTTTTTTTGAGGTCCGCCAGGGATTCCTGGAACGACCTCCTCAGTGGGGAACGGCGATTCAGTGCTGGGAAAGTCAGGGAAAGCAGGCGTAGGGAAGGCAGGGAAGGCAGGGTAGACTGGCTTCTCTCCGTTGGGTCCAGGAGTGACAGGGGTGCCAGGAACGTTGGGGAAACTGGGACCTCCTGGGTAGGTGAGAGGAGGATAAGTCGGGACTTCAGGAGGAGTTTCGTAGCCAGAGGGAGGGCTTGGAAAGGTAGGTGCAGGAGGCTGAACTCCAGTGGCTCCGTAGCCTCCATAGGCTTGACGTCTCTGACGGTTCTCAGGCGTTCCGGCTCCAAGACCCACCATCTCTCTCCACAGATCGTCGGTCATCACCTAAGTGACTCATAAAGAAGCTACAACAGCCAAGAATGCCTACCTTAAAGCTGCCCATCTCCGTGTCCAGCTCGCTCCAGATAGAGGTGACATCGCTGTAGATCGACGAAATTGCTAAGAGGCACACAAGGAGCGTCGCTCCACTTAGGCTGATTGCGCCTACTGTAGCCGTGTTCACGGACATCTCCGAGCGAACTGATATCCATTCTAATCCAAGGTACTCTTATATGCAGGATCGAGGATTGGAAAAAGTGGTCTCCGCATTCTAGTTTCAGCTTCGTTTCCTTATTGTCCTCGAGCGGTGGTCATTAATCAAGAGTCGCAACATTCGACGAGCGCGTTTTGCGCCGAGTGTTTTTTTGCCGTCGCGCGTCGCACCTTTGAAGTTTTTGCGCAGCTCGGCACCAATTGGAGACAGTGAGAAGGAAAAGTGCAGGCGATCAACGGGAGCTTGTCGGAGTGAGAATTGAGATTTGGAAATCGAACGGTCTACTCTTTCCTTTGTTTCAATTTTTTGCGTAGGAGATCCGTTTATTCTGAATTTGCAAAATATGGTTTTTTCTACTTAAGACTTTTGAATAAAATACGCACGTACTTTGTGAACAGTCCTTTGTCACCTTTAACTTTATGCGCGACTCGCCACCAATTGGTGACATTGAGAAGAAAGAGTGCAGGCAGTCAGCGGGAGCCGGAAAACGCTTCAAACGTTTTGTGAAAAAATGCTGTGACGGACCAAAAATAGGCTCAAACAGGCGGCAGTGGCAACCAATTGAAACGCAAATAAGCCCAAAAGAACCGCGAGAACCCCTATAATCAAAATGGGACTCTTCGTTACCCACAATCCTTCGTCAGCACTCATCGACGCATGGTTTGACCCTATCCTCCGCACAAATTGTCGATTTGGTGACCTCTCCCCATGCCTGCTTTCATTGAAAAAATTTGTTTGGGTCATTTTATGTAAACAGTTTGAATTTTTTTTCGTAATTTGAGTGCATCCTACGTAATAATTTTTTTGCCACTGCGCATACAGTTTTTATTTAACTTGGCACCAATCGAAGATATTTTGAAACAATGAGGTTTTAAAATTGACCGTTCCACTTTTAATTTTTTGGTTTTTCCTTTTTTCCTTTTGCGTGAGAGATCCGTTTTCTGTTTTCTGTCCGCTATCATTTCGAATTTAAGATTTGTTTTAAGCTTTCTGCTTTCAGTTGTATAGTCCTCCTGTTTTGCATGTTTTGCATGACAACAAAATGGGTTATATGATAAGAGTTCAACATGATCTCTTATCAGAAAAGATCGTTCTCGACCTGAACTGATGACGACAGGATGACATATTAGGAAGTGCATCGGTTCCCTTCAAAAAATGGGCAAAACTACAGGTGATCTTTGATGTGATCGGAAGCTGAGCTTTTGGGATATAAAATTGGGGATCAACAAGCAATTACAAAATTCAAGAAGCATCTCAAACTTTATAGACCTACAAAGTGTCAGTTAAGCCAAAACTCGCATTTAAAAAATAATTTTCTTTTTTTAATTTTTGGTTTTGGATAAATCCGTTCATATTTACCTTTAAAAATGGGTGCCATCCACAGGCAAACGCCTCATAGCTGCGCAAACAACCCTCGAACAACAACCCTTCTCTAACCATCTCCTTACCCATATCAAGCCACCGTCATGTAATAGACGGCTATGGTTACCTACCAATTATGTGCTTACTGTTCAATAACCCACCCCAAATTGCCTTTTACGTTACTTCAAGTCGATGACCAATTCGGGTTGCACCTGCCCGTCTAAGCGCGTTCGAGACGGGCGATTAACAATTTGTCGCAAACGACCTGTTTGCAAAGCGCTAGCCTCTTTGTGTGGAAGAGAGCAGTGGCGCGGGAAACGTCGCTGTTTTTGATGTGGGTGGTCGTCATCGTTTGCAACAGAAAATTTGCGATCTACCGCCTGAACACTTTACAGCTGTCTTGAAAGTGCAGAAAATGACTTGCGTTTACTTTTTTCCTAGTTTCATTTTGAATTTCTGTGTTTTTGTTGATTCGCATAGTATTTTGGCTCTATTTTCAGCTCTGCCTTTTTCCTAATCTCTATCTTGTCTTCCGCCGCGTTATGCGCACATGCTCGATCTCTTAACATTTCACACCTCTTTTCAGACTATGAGTGTCCCAGTAGGTCAGATCGTAAACCTCAATTTCGACGAGTCCGACGAGGAAAGCACATGCACGACTCTGTCTGAGCAGCCTGATAGCTGCCTATCTGTTTTGGAGCAGAAGAAACGGAAGTTGTTCCTTGGGGGCCTCAAATATCTGACTAACGAGGAGGACATTCGTCGCTACTTTGAAGACGAGCTGAAATTTGAGACTACGGAGATTCATGTCAACCGTGACAAGGAGACTCAAAAACCGAAGTAAGTGTATCGATTGCTGCCTTAGACGTTGTAATTTACGAATCTGATATTTTCTCAATGAAGATTCGGAAATATTGAAATTTTAGGAAGGGTTAGGAGCGTTCAGCCAGAATGTACACCTAAGCTTATAAAGCAATTTCGCTTACAAGCAACAAGACTTACAAAACGTACGTTAGTGCCACGTTCATACAGAACTTAGGTTACACTATTTTGCTGGATTTTGAACCGTAAGCCTGATACTTAAAAGGACACGGTCACTATTATTTCGCACCATCACAGATCGCGCTCATTTCTAGAGGGTGGGGGTTTTCGCAGGCGCTGATGACTATTCTCTGTTCAGAATCACTCAAAACGGCTTCAAGACTGCGCAATTCAGCAAAATTGAGATAAGCTCTGAAATAGAATGTTCCCAGTTTTTTAGTGGTCCCTACGCGACTGTTCTGTATAATCGCAATCGGCTACGATAAAACCGGGTTTGCATTTTTGGTGGTCAAAATTGTCGGTTTTCCTTGCGATTGTGAAGTTTCTTGTAGGATTTTGAGTAGATTTCTGCTTGAGCATGTTATAGCCCGACGTTCACAAATCACCCCACAACGCTATGACAACAAAAAAATTCACCGAAAGCCATATCACCTCGTTTTTATCGTAACCGACTGTGATTTGTGAACAGTTGTCACGTCATGACCACTCAAAAACTGGTAAAACTTTAGTTGTGGGCGCGTTTTCTCCGTCTCCAAATACCCCTCTGTAATAAAAATATGAGGGCGATCCAAAAACCCAAAAATGAAGCAAGAGGCACCTTTCGTGAATTGGTGTTAACACCATGGTGAAATGTAATGATAAGCTAAAGCCTCAAACAACGTATATGTTTTCACTGTTTATTTTTTGTTTCAGGCACTTTGCTCTGGTCACGCTCAAATATGGCGAAGACGTGGATAAAGTACTGCTGCTACCGGAGCACAAAATCCTCGGCAGGAACATTGAGGTCAAAAGAGCTGGCCGTACCTACCTCCGCGGCATGCCTCAAGCGCCCACCAAGTTCCACCCAATGGATCCTCTTTACGACGAAAAGCCGTTTATGAACGACGGTGAACCGCCCAAAAATCAACGGAACGCTGCACGGCGTTCCAAGTACGGATTTCACGACTACGTCGACGAGGATCGCCGTTCTAAGAAGTGGCAGGAGACTGACAAGCAAGAACTGCTTATATAGCCACTAAAATGACCGTTTGCGTTTTTAGGGGCAACTGGAACATGGGCAAGGCTCGCCTTGACAATAAGTACGTGAGTCTTGTCAGCAATCCTGCTCGAAAGTACCCGAAGGATGGAGTCGCGAATTCTTCAGCCTCTCCCTCAGCTACCCCTTCTGCCACCGAATCCGACTCCGACCGCTCCACGCGAAGCAGTCGCCCTAACAGATTTGCTGGTCTGGGTCAGTCGCGGCTCTTCCAAGGCCTCGTCAAAAAAGAGCGGAAGCAAGAGGTGACCGAAGAATGAATATTCTGATTGGTTGCCTGATGGTTAATGTCATGTATTTATTCAGTTGCAATACAATATTTTTGATCTCAGATATGCCCCAAAAAGCCATAAAGCTTTAAAAACAAAATTTTTATTAAAAAGACGCGACACGTCGGGATGTAACCGGCATCCTATAGATCCTCAATCTAACGCTTTGACAAGGTTTCAACTTCTAATGAATGTTTATTCGGGGTTAAATTAAAGGCTATCGCCGTGATTTTCTTTTAAAGTTTTAGGAGCCTTTTGAAGCTTCAGGAGCTGCTGGAACCCTAAAACTGCAAGAACTTCAGGAGAGCTTCAGAAGCCGCAGAAGAATTCGGAGGCTTTTAAATGTTCAATTTATCGCTTTCGCAACTGATCAATAATAACAAATGAGAGATTTGTGAGACCGTTACACTGAAGATGTGAAGGTAATAATGAAACATTGTTTGAAATTTTTAAATCTTAATTTTAATTTCAAAATGAAAATTTTATGTGGTTTTTAGGTATATCGAAGATATCTTAAATTAAGCATAAAGCGGATAACTACTATTGATGTACTCCTAGATTTTGAAATTAAAAACCAAAAGATACATCGTCTTTAAATTGGAAAACTTCGAATTGCATCGCTAAATATAACAAGTTTTCTGACTCTTGAAACGAATAATCTCTTGTGTGAACACAATGTGTGAAATTATTGGAATTGAACTACGTGCAGACTCAGTAGCCTTTTGCGTTATCCGTTGCATTGTTGTGTGCGTGCTGACTACAGGTTGCCTATTTGGAAAACATAAGTTTGAAAAATCATAATCCAGATTTTGAAAAAATGAATTTTACTCCTTTTTATCGAGGGCGTTATTGAGTCTCTGCGTGAGACCACAACGCTTAATCAAATTGTTCAACTCAAAGGCAATTTTGCGGCCTTTGGACAACGTGAGTTCAAAAACCGTGACTGTTACTGGATGCCAACTTTTATCAACGTTCCTCTTGAATCGTCGAAAATACGTCATAGGTGTGTTCATATGCGTATCGAATCGCTTCCAAGCTTGTCTGAGCTTCAAGTGGCAACTGAGTTGCAAAAAAACACGCATACATTCAACCTAAGAATTAGCGCGCGTGAGTTTCCAAAAGATATCTCTTGCAGCTTCACAACGCTCCTAAGGGTAATAAGCTCTTGGAGGATCACCAGGCTCCACTTTTTTGGGAAAACTGCAATAGTCCGTCTATACTTTGCTGATTTTCTTAGCAGCGTTAAGAAAACGCGAATGCTGGAGCAACTTTATTTGGACATATTTGAACTGTCTCAAGAATTTCTCTTGCAACCGCAATTCGAGAAGCTACGAGACGGGTCCTGTCCCGCCAAAGCGATTTTGAAGTTTTGGACGGAAAACGCTGAAAAGGTCCAAACCAAAAAGATCTCTTATGAAAACGTCTTTAATAATATCGAACAAAAGATTGCTGAGTTTCGACTGACGGCTGAAGACGTGAATTTGCCAGTGGCTGACTTAGAGGGACGAGTTGGAATTAAGATCAACCTTCCAAACAGCAATTTCAGCCTTATAATGGATAAAAAGGAAATCACGTTTTGCTAAGATGTGTAGCATTGAGTGTTAACCTTGTGTCGTTTAATTGGCTCTTGATTGCTTGTTTTATTTAATATGTGAATGAAAATGAAAACTTTTGTGGCAATAAAATATTGTTATGGACTGCAAATTATCTCTTTGATATTATTGATTCATCTAAATCTGGTTTCCTTGGTAACACTTGCTAATTTTCGTTTTTGTCACCTTTGTCTTATCCATGGTATCATTCTTTTTTAACCCTTTTATCCTATTGTCAATATCTCATCGATCTAAATAAATACAACAATAAATTTTGGCTTATAGACCTTCATGAAAAGCCACGCTTTCTCGAGTTTAGAAAGCACTTGGAGCGGGATTTAGTGTATGCCCTCCGACTTTTGGAACTGGCGTTTTTGGAGGTGGCGCTCTCGTTTTCCAAATCAATATTTTGCGCTTAGTGGACTTCATGGCTGCTCCGCAATCCGTAAACTTAGCGATAATAGAGACGCAATTCGAGAGATTAGCGATAACTTCACTCAGATGGATGCGCCTGTTTACAAGGACTTCCGTCAAATGAGATCGGATTAGATGATATAACACTCGACTGCTGTAAGACTTTGTCACTTTTTGTGCGCCTTATCAGCAATGAAAACAAGAAAAATCCTAGTGACACCTGTAAGGAGATGGTTAAGCAGGGCTTCTGTAGATACATGAGGACATCTAGCAAATGGATGAGTCTACAGATTCACGCAATGGTAGTTGCCTTCAAAGTCAACTTTTCCTCTTTTGTGCTTTAAACCTGATGATTTGTCGCTACATATGTAGTCCGCTCCAAAGCTTCTGCAAACTTGAGAAACTGGCATTTGATGTAGCGAAAGTACAATGTTTGTGGTGGCCTGGTTGGCTGCCTTGCCTCACTGCTCGGTCGGGGTTCTCGGAGCAAACGGGATCGCTTGCTTCCGACGGTGGAATGTCCGGCCTGCCACGCGGGACTTGGATGATTCTTCCGGCTCCTCCGAATGACGCTCCTTGCCGGGGAGCTGACGTCGTGGTACTGAAGAGGTTCGTCGTTCGCAGACGTAGGTTTCTCTCTAAGAAACCTAAAAGACTGATACACGAGTTCACGCAGGATACAACCGTATATCAGGCGACAACGAGTTCACTGAGGATACAACCGAAGTCTAAAACACAGGTAGGCCTTAAGTGGGCTTTATCACTTTATAACACGAGTACTTGCACAAAAGTACTCGTAAGAACAACACAAAGGAAGTAGTAACACAGAAAACAGGGTGGAGGACGAAGAACGACGACGTCGCTGGCCTAAACCGTGATACGCAGCGGTTACGGTAGCGGCGGCTTGCAGATCCTTCGTACGTTCGGTCCAGTTTGAATTGGGCGACGAGCGACGGACGGCGACGGCGCGCGGCTTCGTGTCGTCGGCGGCGGGCGGCGGCGATTCGTGGATGACGTCATCGGCGATGCCTCTTGGCGGCGATGAATCCTTGCTGCTTCAGGTGGTCCGGCGTCGAGCTTGGGCTTAGGGGGAGGCGCTTGGGCTTGGGTGTATACGTCGGAACATGGTGTTCACGAACTCCCCCCCTCAGAAGCTGTGGCCGCGGTTTGCTTGGATCCTTGTCGTGGGTGAAGGCTTCGCGGGTCTTGGTCCTTGATGTTTCCTGGGCGTCGATGGTGAAGACGTTGATGATGATCCGGCTTGACTTCGGCGTGGTACGGCTGCCTTGAAGTTCATCCGTGGAGACGAGGGGATGTGGACGTCCTCTGGATGGCTTGGCGATGTTGATCCGTGGCTTGAAGTCGCTGGTGATGCCGGGTGGTACATTCTCCATCTTCCTTCCTCTCTCTCTCTCTCTCTAAACAAACTTACTTGCCATATTATTTTTTTTTTCTTTTTCCGACGTGGGTGCACTAGTGAGGTCGGGCAACAACCAGGTGGTACACAACTGAAACGATCCTATCTATTTTTTAATCTTTTGATCTGGTGGTACTTCCAGATAACTTAGCTCGAGTGGTACATGAAGAAGTGGTCCGGTTCCTTGAAACTCCGTTGCTCAGGTGGTCCATTTGAAGTGTTGCGGATGGGGTGGTACTTGCTTCATTCTAAGCGAAGTTGTCTTCGTCGTCGGTGGTGCTGGGCGGGTCGTAGACGTCGTGGTTCGGGGAACCTTCTTCTTCTGGTCCTTTCCTCCGCCTTGGCGTTCGTCCTTCGTGCCGAGAGCGTTATGGCGGTGGCCGCGACGTTCCATGGCGTCCTTGAAGGCTTCGGCGAGGTCAGTGGCAATGTGGCGATGCTGGTAGAGTTCGAAAAGTTCTTCTTGCTCTTGAGTGAAACGTTGACGCATGAGGTCGATGGAGTCACAAACGGCTGTCGCATGATCTCCGAGTGCTCCGCAGATTCGGCACTTCTTGATTCGATGGTACTCGCAGCTTGACGAGGGTGGTCCGGGCTGCGCACTTGAGGCAGTGCTTCTGCTTCTTGAGCTGATGGTACCTCTGCTCGTAGGTGTAGTACGTGTAGCACTGCTGCGTGTAGTGATTTCCTCCGCAGCAGAAGCATCGCGTTTGACTGTTCGTTCCTCGGTGGTACCTTATGTTTCCGTTGAGGTTGTCCCGAAGGGCATCCATTGCTTCCTTGAGCTTGGAGTCGGTGAGGTACTCGTAACGGGAACGTTCGCTCATGATGGAGTTCTCCAGTTCGTGAATGCGACGGCGGTCCCTGTTGAGCTCCTTGATCCAGCGAGTAATCGTAATCCGACTGGCGGTTCGAGCGGTAGTCCTGTGGTTCCTCGAACACGACCAAGCGCGGCTGCCGCTTGTGGGTGAACAGCGGAAATCCTTTGGAGTTCTTCGGCGGCGACTCGTGGCGCGGCTTGTCAAAGCGCTGGCCGAAGATAAATTCGTCCGGGTACTTGGATGATTCCGTGCGGCTGGTGGTACGCTCATTGGAGCCGAACTGCTGGATTGTTGCATGTTGCGGTTGCTAGACGACGTGAAGTGACGGCGTTGACGGCTGTCGTCCATGTAGCGTTCTCCTTGCGCGTTGGTGTAGCGGGGCCCGGTGGTACGATCGTCGAAGGTGGCTGAGGGCTGACGAGAGCTGTGGCCGTGGTACGAGGTTCCGAAGCTTCTGACGTTGCTTGGCGAACGGCGGCGCTGAGGTCCAAAGTGGCTGCGACTGAAGTCACGTGCCTGGTTGCTTCTTCCTTCAGGTGGTCGTGGCCGTCTTGATGCGAGCGCTTGGCGTCAGTCTTGATCGCGGAGGCATGGCGCTTCGTTCCTTGGTTCGGCGACGTGGCGGGCGATCTTGGCGCTAGGTCTCCGGCCCAACGCTGTCTCTTCGGTGACTGCGATCTCATCCGGTGAGTAGCTTTCGTCTCGGGTGGTGATGACTTCTTCGCCGGGGATGACTTCTTCGCCGTGGTGGTACGGGCGGCTTCTGCGGCGGCGGCTTCTCTGCGAGGGATCGGACGGCTGGGACGCGGTTCGTGGCCCATCTTGTAAGCACGGGCCGCCATGTATTCGAGGATCGCTATGTGATCGTCGAGACGCTCGATGGCGATGCTTTCGGGGCCGAGGTGCTCGCGGATGTCGTTGCTGACAGCAACAACACGAGCCAAGAAGGTGGCTTCGGTTGCTCGAGCTGGTAGCTGTTCTGGTCAGCTTGGGTGGTACGACGCAGCGTTGACATTCCGACGGCCTCTTCTCCGTGGATGCCATAGGTGTCTCTCCAAGATTCGATTGTCTGCAGCAGTGTGGTACGGCGCTGGACATAACCGTCAATTACATCCAGGATGAACAGCCAGTCGCGGCGAGAGGTGTTCTGTGGGTCCAGGAGAGCCTGGATGTTCGTGGTCAACTGGAGCATGATGGCTCTGAGATTCCCTTGGACGTGGTTGAAGAAGGTGGTCGCCCTGTCCATGAGCACTCGTTCGCCTTCTTGAACGACGAGAGAGACTTGAGGCCGTTGGGCTGCTGGGCGGTCGGCGCGATTGCTGCGTGGACGACGTGCGTCCTCCAACGGTCCTGATGGTTCTTGGCGGTGACACGGTCCGCGCCTCGGTGGTCCTGGGCGCAGTGATGGCCGAACGGGTTGCGGTTTGAGCCTGGGTGGTACGAGGCGCTGGAACGGCAGTTACAAACTGAAACTTCTGGTTCCCGATGAACTTCTTGGACGAGCTGGATTTCTTCGTCTTCGTCGACGTCCATGCGCATGTCAGGCTCGGCGGAGTGCTCTTCGATAAAGGCTTTCTCGGACGAGTCAACTTCGTAATAGTTGCCGTCGATGGTGGAGATGAGCTTCGCCTTTAATCTCCTTCTCGCGAGCTTTCTTGTCTTTGTGGTCCTTTAGAGGTTGCTCGTCTTCCTTCGCTTTGGGCTTCTCCGGAGTCAGCTCGCGGTGATGGTCCACTTCCTTGAGCGAGGGAGACTTGGGTTCCTCGGATCGTCGCGGAACTTCCCGAATCCTTCTTCGCTTTGTGGTACTATAGTAGCAGTCGACGATGGTCCGGATGTCGTGGTCAAGGACGTGACTGTGGCGGTGTGGCGGTGCTGGTGTTGTGGTCCGTCGTGGCCGTAGTCGTAGTGGCAGCCGACGAGGATGGGTGGTACGTGGGATCCGATGATCCCGAAGTTGGCTCCGAAGAGGTGGTGGTCGAGCTCGATGTGGTCTTCCGCGGGCTCTTGCTAGCCCGACGCCTGGGAGCAGGCGATTTCTGCATGATAGAGCTCTGAAAGTAACGACCAATTAGAGGCTTTGTCATAATGGACGCAGCGTAATTCTCGTAATCAGTGCTTGACGCCATTGGAGTTCGTCAGAGGCACGATCCGCGCAATCACGAAACACACGTAATACATGGAAAAAACAACGATAAAGTGACCGTGAAGATCGGCACACAACCATCAGTCGAAATAGCGAGCGACCGCCCGCCAATATGAAAGCGATGCTCTCTGGCGCGGCTGACGTCGACGCTGACTTTTGGCCTCCGTTGCTCCACTACGGTGTTCGTGGCGGGATTCCATTTTTCAAATCAAGACCTGTCATAGGTTCGGTCTGGTTCGAATCGCCGCGCGGCGACGACACGTGTTTGAATATTGTGCACGCGTCGCCCGCCTGGCGCGGGTTGAACTCGCATGAAGCGTGTTCTCCGGTGGTACGATTGAGTGAAGCCGTGGTACTATGGAATCGGCTGGGTCGTACAAGTTGGTGGTACAATTGTTGCAGTTGACGCTCCTTTAGGAGCGTCTCCACTTGCCCTTCTTCGCGTCGTCGTAGTTCTTTCGGCGCAATGGGTCTGAGAATCATGCGGCCGGACTGTCGAAGAGTCGGGTGTGGTCCTGCTGAAGTCTGTTGAGACTCTTCCAGGTGGTTGGGTCGCTGAAGCTCGGCATCTCGGTGTCGATGATGGTATGATGGTACGCATTTCTGGAGGCGTCATCTGTGCGTTCGGCTTCTTCTGCGGAATGCGTGGCGACTTCATCGTGGTCGTCTTGCCTCGCTTCCTTCCTGGGTCCTTGACTGTTGAAGTAGTCGTGGCCGCGCGACTCGTGGACGGGTGGTCCGATTCGGAAGCCGTCGAGAATGTCTTCTTCGGCTCTTGTGCCTCCGGACTTCTTCTTCGTCGGCAGTGGATGGGCGCTTTCATCGGTGGCTTCATCGTCATCTTCACCTGGGTTTGGGTCCTCCTCGACATCGTCTTGCGTGTTGTCCGCTGGGGGATCTTGCTCTGGAGTATCCGAGTCACTCCGAGAGGTGGTACGGGGATCTCCATTTGCTCCTTCGCTCCTTCTTCTTCCACATCTTCGAGTTCGAGTGGGATGAGCTTCGTGACGCTTCGGATGCGAGTGGTACGGTCAGGGAGGCGAACTTCAACTTCTCCTATTTGGCCCTTCTTGTTCGGGATGGTACGGATGATGCGGACTAACTTCCAGCTGTTGTGGTGCTTCGTCGAGGATAGCGACCATGCCAACCTTCGCCACCTTGTTTTGCGTCCTTCCTTGAGCGAGGTGCGCACGGTGGTGTTCCGGTGTTCCCTTAGAGCGGCTATGTACTGGAGACTGAATTGCTTCCAGATGTGTTCTCTGACCTTGGCGCCTAAGTCGAGGGCTTCCAGTGCTTCTTGACGCGTTCGGATGGCTTGAAGCTCTTGTGGAGTCATCCATTCATCCATGGTGGATCCTACTTTCAAGGCGCATGTGAGATTGCGGCCCTTGAGGTAGAAATCGCAGGGACGGATAGCGCTGAAGCCGTCATCTTCGGAATCCAAGTAGGTCAGAGGCCGTTGATTCATCAGAGCGGCTACTTCTGACATGATGGTACGGAGTTCTTCGAATGGTACGGTCTGACGTAGCGTCGCCTTGTATATGGCCCTCTTGATGTCCTGGTTGAGACGTTCGTAGAATCCGCCTTGCCATGGACTCAGCGGGTTTGTTGGATCCATCGGATGCCGTTCTGGGCAGTGAAGTTCAGGACTTCCTGGTCTTCAAGGCACGCTTCGATGTGCATCTTGAGTATGACTTCCGCCAGCAGCATTTGTGGTCCGTTGTCGCAGGTGATATCATCTGGCTTGTCCTTCTCGCTGATGAATCTTCGCAGGGCGCGGAGGAAGTTGATCGTGGTCATGTCTCCTACGAGTTCGAGATGGACCATTCTCGTTACCGTGCAGGTAAAGATCACTCCGTAGACCTTCTGCGGTCCTCCTTCCGGGTTGTCCGAGAGCTTGGGTAGCCGTGACGTGACGCGGCGGTTCTTCGGCTCGCCAACCATGTAGAGTGGTCCGAAGTAGTCGAGTCCCGTATGCTGGAATGGCCGGCGACACTAACGGCTCTAGTTGGTAGATCTTGAAGCTCTGGGCATTTCAGCGGGAAGCGATTGAATCGCTGGCATTCCACGCATTTGCCTACGATGGTACGGACAGTTTCCTGATCGCCGGAATCCAGTACTTCTGTCGAATGGCCGATATGGTTGACCGCTTGACCGCTGACTGAGGTGGTAATTCCGTGGTTGGTTCGTCCAGTGCTCTTCTCGCACGATGAGGTTGGCCAACGGGTGCTTGTTGTCGATGAAGATCGGGAACTTGGTGCCGTAGGGGAGGTCGGCGTTCCGTAGTCTTCCTCCGCATCTCCAGATTCCTTCAGGGTCTTTGAAGAGCTTCAGGTTCCTTCCATCGTTGCTTGCTGTAGACCTCCTGTTGGTGGATACGGATGACGAACGTGCGGGCGCGTTCCAGTTCCTCTGGATGCAGGAATCTTGTCGTCGGGTGGTCCGTTTCATATGTCAGCCGGTCAGCCGGTGGTGCTTGAGGGCTTCCTGAAGCATGAGGGTGACGGCGGCTTCATGGTCGTCGTCTGCTGCTCGTGTCCTTGCTCGTGGTGCATAGGAGAGCTTCCTCATAAAGCGGAATGCGTAAGCCGTGGTACGTATGACCTTCCAGATGTTGTTGGAGGCGTACCAGTTGACTTCGCTTTTCATCGTTCTGCACTGCGGCGACCGTGACCTTCTGGAGTTTTCCTGTTCCGGGTCCTTGGGTGGTACATTAGGAACTTCTTGTTGTCGTAGGGTCCGTGGGAGTTCCATCCGTTGTTTCCACTGGCTCGTTCGGCTCTGTGGCTTCCACTGTAACCTTGTCGGTTGTTCCCTCGGGTCCTCCGGGGTGTCCGGTAAATTCGGTCGGGGTCGTGGGCATCGGCTTCCCGTTCGAGCTGCTGGAATTTGCAGTCGTTGGGCCAATCTTCGAAATCCTTGGATAGGTAATCGGGTCCTATCCACCAGTTGTGGTCTCCGAGTTCATCCTTGCTGAGACCTCTCGTGGCACAATCAGCTGGATTTTCGTCAGTTCTGACGTAGCCGGTCCATAGCTCGTGGTGGTACGATTCGAGCGTTGCTTGAAGTGCTCGGAGTTCTTTCCATCTGTTGAGGACGAATGCTCCTTGCTTCGCTGGTGCTCTTGGCGCACGAATCCATTCGAGGGCTATCTGTGAATCGGTCATGATAGCGCACCTCTGGACCTTGATGTTGTTCCTTAGATCGGTCATGACGCTGTTGAGTAGCTTCGTTCCGAGTGAGATGGCGTCGAGTTCCATCTTCGGGATCGTCATGACCTTCTGGAGTGGACGTTGCTTCGTCTTGGAAGCGACGAGATGAGCCGTCTTCTTCTTCGTGGAAGGGTGGTACGTTGGGTCTCCATTCTGGAGTGGGTGGTACGTATCGACTCGGATCAGGTAGATGCACGTGGCCATCACATCCTGACTTGCGTCTGTGAAGACTACAAGGTCGACCTCAGCTCCAATTGGACAGACCGAGCGTGGTAGGGTCTTCGTAAATCCTTGGATTCGACCATGGATTTGTAGCCAACACTCCCAGGTTTCCGGCGAGACTTGCGTATCCCAGTCGTGGCTGATCCATAAGTTCTGGCTGAACACTCTGGCTTGAACAAGCACAGGTGCGAGAAGTCCGAGCGGGTCGTAGACTTGCGCCACTTGACTGAAGATGGTACGCTTTGTCTTCTTCTCTTCTTCTGGGTCTCCTTCATGGTGGCTTCCAGCTTGAGGGTGTCGTCTTCGATGCACCATCTTGTTCCCAAAATCTTGGGTGCTGGGTTTTCAGCCTTGTCGACGTCTTCTAGCCCTTGGAGAACTTCTTGCTTGTTCGAGGCGAATTCGCGGAGGTTCATCCTGCCTTCTGCGAGGGTCTTCTTGGCAGTGGCGTTGGCCTTCCTCATTGTGTTGCACGTGAAGAGGACGTTGTCACGTTGTCGACGTACGTGTTGTCGAGGAACCGTTGGGCTGCTTCTGGGTGGTCCGTTGGAGCGTGTTTCTTCACGTGGTGTTCCAAGGTTGCGCCCAGTAAGTATGGTGACGCGTTGACTCCAAACGGGAGCGTCTTGTAGCGGAGTACTTTCACGTTATCCCTGGAGGGTGGCTTCCTTTAGCCATATGAAGCGGGTCATGTCCCTGTCAGTCGGTGTGAGGCCGATCTGCAGGAACGCCTTCTCGATGTCGCTGACGCAGGCGATGTTTCCGGTCCGGAAGCGCAGCATATGGCCGTGATCTTCGGGAGTATCGCTGGTCCTTGGTGGATCGCTTCGTTGAGGGAGAGCGCGCCCCTGATGTGGGCTGACGCGTCGAAGACGACCCGCACCTTGGTGGTGTCCTTCTGTGGGGTGATGACGGGTTGATGCGGCAGGTAATGGACATCTGCCTCTTTGTAGAGTTCGTCCGTTGGGACTTCTTCGATGATTCCATTAGCCAGCTGGTCTTCAATATGTTGTCGATCTTGTCCCGAGGATTGGGTTCCTCTTGATCTTGTCGTAGGTGACATCATCCTCTTGAAGGCCATGGCGTAGTTGGATGGTACGTGGACTCGGAGACCTTCCTTGAACGGGAACGCGACTTCGTAGCGGCCTTCGATGCACTTGAGGGTCTTCTCAAAGTATGCTTGGACTGCTTCGTTTTCGGCGTTTTGGATTTCCTTTTTGGAGCCCGTCGGGAGGTGGTCCATTGCCCATTCTTCTTGCTAGTGCTGCCTGGGCTCCCTGGTTGAGTGCTTCGTCCTTGCTTTGCTCGACGATGTCAGCTAGCGTGGCACACTGGATGCTCTGGGATAGGTCAGCAGGGTGGTACTTTGAGGTGTTGCTCGGCGTGCGCTTGCCGGCAATCACTACTCCCAGGTATGTTGGGTTCGCCGTCAATCCGGACGGAGGGCCCACTTCGGTCCATTCTCCAGCTCGTTCAAGTAATCGGTTCCAATGAGAAGGTCGAGCTTCTTGATCTTCGCGGCCATGGCGGCCTTCCGATAGCACGTAACCTTTGCTCTCGATGTCCTTCATGTCTTGATCCGAGAGGGTCGGCCGGTTGATATTACCGTGGAGGACTTTGTCCTTTACCCCTTTACCATGGCTACCATTTCAACGGTCGGTCCGTGTCCTTGCTTATCCGTGCGAAGGATTATACGGACTAGGACGTAGCGGCACTGCACTCGAGTGTGTGCGTCCACTGTCGTGAAGTTCGTGTCGCGGACCGCGACGATGGGTAGTCCGCACTAGCTTCTCCGAGATCAGCGTTGTGTTGGATCCGGTATCTAGGAGCACGGTGGTACGGGCAAGTGTCCCTGTGATAGGGTTCACTGCGATGGTTTCTCCAGCTTGGACGAAGCATTGCTCGTTGAGGACGGCGCTGATGTAATCGTGGTTGATCTGTTCTCCGCGGCGATGTGAAGACCGGCGGAGATGCTGTCGATTCGATCTGCTTCTGCTTGTTCCGCATCCGTTAATGTTGCAGCCAAGGTGGTAATGTGGCGTGGCAACGGAGCAACGGAGTGCTCTTCTGGAACGAAGCTTCTTGTTGTTGCTGGATGGTACCGTTCGGCTGTCGCTGCAGTCCTTGGCCTTGATATCCCGACGGGTGATACGTCGTTGCTGGTGGTCTTGCAGGTTTGCTTCCGTGGAGCGCTGGATGGTGCTTAGAAGGTGCACTTCTGCGGGAAGGGGCAGTTGCGGTACGGTGGTCCGACTTCAAGCAATTGTAGCATAGACTGAGGTCACGTGCGCGTATGCTGCGGACTTCTTGGCCTTCGTAGATCTTGCACTCGGTTGAGCGATGGTTCTTCTTTTCACAGAAGACGCAGCCGGAGCCTACGACCACGTTGGGTTGGGGGTTCGAGATGAATCGCCCTCTGGGTGGTACGGAGCTCAAAGGCTGTTCTCCAAACGTGCGTTTCTTAGCATCGCTGGAGCGCTTTTCATGAGCGGGTGGTACCGTGAATCCTGATGATCCATAAGGGTTGCGATGTAGTCGATCTCGAAGAACCTCTGGATGATGTTCCCCAGGAATTCCAAAAGCTTCGTGATGTTGTCACGGTAGAGCTTGATCTCTTCGTTGTAGCGGTTGGCCAGTTCATCCGGGTCTTCTCGGGGAACTTGTTGAGGATGGCTTCCCACATCACGTAGTTGGTGTCCGCCGAAGGGATTTCCTTGATCATCTGAATATGGATGGTACGGATGGTGTCCAACAAGTTGCGCTGGTCGATGTTGGCTTCTGAGCGCAGTCGAGCTTCATTCAGCGTCTTGCGGAGGCTTGTCATCAGGAGTTGCTTGTTTCCGAAGCGTTCCACGATGATTTTCCATGCGTCTTCAAATTTTCGCCGTCGTTGAAGAAACAGGCGATGGCGCGCTTGGGTTCGCCGATGAGGTGTTGCGTCAGCAGCGTCATCTTCGTCTGCTTGTCGTACTCGTCGATGTTGTAGACGTGGTTGACGAATGCGTTTTTGAACGCGCTGAAATGCTCCACATTGCCATCGAATTTTGGAATTTCGATTCTGGCAATGGGGCCTGGAATCCTGGGTGGTCCTTTTGGAGCTTCCGCAGTGGGTGGTACGATTGCAGCCAACTTGCGGATTTGCTTCTTGACCTTGATTCCTTCAGTGTCGAGCTGGTCTTCTGCGTCCTGCAGTTTGGCGCAGAGGTTGTCGAAGCTGGGTTTCTTCGCGTTCTGGTCGCCTATCAGGAGCACTTCGAATATCGCGCACAGGTCCATTCCGTGGCGGTGATGGTACGCTGGACTTCATTCTTCTCGGCCATGAGGTCGTTGCAGCCGTTGCGGACTTCTGCTTCCGGCTTGCCTTCAAGGTCGTCGATGAAATCCGCGATTTCTGTCTTCAATCGCTCTGCACGCTTGACGATGGCTTCGCTTGGAACTGCAGGCTTGCGAACTTCGCTGTTGCTGCTTGCGTTGGCGTCAAGGGTGGTACGATTCTTGAAGCGTCGCCCGATCCATTGGGGGTCGACATCTTCTTCGATTTTTCTTCTTCCGACTTGGACCTTCACGGACGCTCTTCTTGGTGGTCGGCGCGAGCTTGTTCGCGTCTACGAGCGGTTCTTCGTGGGTGGTCCTGACTGCACGTGAGCTGGTGAGGGTCGCAGGGTCGCTTCTTGAATGCGATGCGCCAGTTGTGGAGCTGGCTCGGGATCGCTTCTGGACGGCCTTTTCACCTAGTTGTGGAGCTGGTCCGGGGTCGCTTCTGGACGGGCGATGTACCAGTTGTGGAGCTGGTCCGGGTTCGCTTCTGGACGGCCGATGCACCAGTTGTGGTGGCCTGGTTGGCTGCCTTGCGGTCGTCGGTCGGGGTTCTCGGAGCAAACGGGATCGCTTGCTTCCGACGGTGGAATGTCCGGCCTGCCACGCGGGACTTGGAATGATTCTTCCGGCTCCTCCGAATGACGCTCCTTGCCGGGGAGCTGACGTCGTTCGGGTGGTACGTGAAGAAGAGGGTTTCTCTCTAAGAAACCTAAAAGACTGATACACGAGTTCACGCAGGATACAACCGTATATCAGGCGACAACGAGTTCACTGAGGATACAACCGAAGTCTAAAACACAGGTAGGCCTTAAGTGGGCTTTTCACTTTATAACACGAGTACTTGCACAAAAGTACTCGTAAGAACAACACAAAGGAAGTAGTAACACAGAAAAACAGGGTGGAGGACGAAGAACGACGACGTCGCTGGCCTAAACCGTGATACGCAGCGGTTACGGTAGCGGCGGCTTGCAGATCCTTCGTACGTTCGTCCAGTTTGAATTGGGCGACGAGCGACGGACGGCGACGGCGCGCGGCTTCGTGTCGCGGCGGCGCGCGGCGGCGATTCGTGGATGACGTCATCGGCGATGCCTCTTGG
Organism: Steinernema carpocapsae; assembly: GCA_000757645.3. Lineage (NCBI taxonomy): Eukaryota > Metazoa > Nematoda > Chromadorea > Rhabditida > Steinernematidae > Steinernema > Steinernema carpocapsae. The sequence goes on from CM016762.1 coordinate 2,042,364, forward strand.
CGGCGATGAATTTGGTCCGGCGTCGAGCTTGGGCTTAGGGGGAGGCGCTTGGGCTTGGGTGTATACGTCGGAACATGGTGTTCACGACAATGTTTACTGGACTAAACCCACCGCGTCCGACAAAATTTAATCCAAGGCTCCCGCAGCGATTTTCCTGAAATAAATCGGACTAGATCATCCGACAAAAAAGGATGCAAAATGAACACATGAAAAGAGATGCCACGAGCCGGGATCGAACCGGCGACCTTTAGATCTTCAGTCTAACGCTCTCCCAACTGAGCTATTATGGCGTTCTTTGGCAGTCAACAGACTCACATAAATGCTCTTGTTCCCTAACAAGACTAGCATGAAATCTTATCGAGTACCGTTCCGGCACATATCGATCGCTGATGTCATAACAACGACACCTTGAGCGCAGATTTCCACACTCTCCGCACTTACCTTGGCTTATCCATCTAATAATAAATGACTATATCTGGCCAAACGATCAACTTGCCAGGGCAGTTAGTTGCTTCGTAGAAACAGTTTTTAGTTGTGCCTTTAATATCGCGTTTAATTAGTTCAGCTGTACATATAACGTTAAGCCTAATAAAACCTATTTCAGGTCTTATCTGTTACATCATGAACGCTACTCCTGCTGAATTGTTTCAAGAAGTCTCAGCCGAAGGCCTCATGGGTTTAAATGATTGCCACATAGAAGGGTTTCAAGAATTCTTTCCAAATATAAGCGCTAAAATCAATGGCGCTGAATAGTCACACCTCAAACCTGCTAGAAGATGGGTTATAGGCTGGGTAAAATGTGATCGGCACGCCCTCGGCTCTGAAAAAGAAGCTTACGATCCGTTTAAAGAATATCCACGTCCAAAGTTGGTTTTATGGAAGAGACGAGCACAATGTTCAAATTACCAGTCTGGAAGAGATCATAAAATTTTTACATCTAATGCCAAAGGCCGCGCCATTCATGTTGAGAATAGAGCGTATTGAATATCGAACTTATCTCTTATTAGAGATTTCACGGCAACCGGAACCCGTGTCTGGAGAACGGAGGCACGCAAACTTTGCAATTTTATTTCAGTGCTTAATTACACTGCGTTAACTAACTTTAATGTTTTGTCTAATTTTATAAACAATGCGAGCAAAATAAATTTATAATTGCTACATGGTAGGTTGTGTATAGACACTATCCAATAGTCATGGTTGTTCATTTTAACAACATAGCAACTTGGTTTATTTTGTTCTTTTTTTCACGTTGGGTCGAATTGTATCACAACAGACTTGTGATTCCGTTGTGTCGGTTTGTTCAAACAAGCGCTTTGTGTTTCAAACAAATTAGGCACCGTTGTTCGGCTGGTCAGAGATTCACCTATCGCTACAGAAACAACGGAATCCAAACCAAGTCTTTTTTGCAAGAATACAAGGTACAATCTCAATCAAGCTAAAGCCTATATAAAGTCTTGTCTTGTAAGGCTGAAGATTCCTCTAACTGCTCAAGAATTGAATAAAATTACCTCTAATCACAATTTCCTGATCAGTTGATAAAGTGGGTTTGAGATCTCTTTCTGTTTGATGTGCATTGAGGTCTTACAACGATCGACCTAGACCGAATGCGCGAAATTTCGACTTTTAAAATTTGTTGTTTTGCTTTTGGCGCTAGAACGAACTGACAAAATACTACTGTAGTTGTTAAGCATGGAAAGGCTGTATTTTAAAAAGCTATTTACATCTGATATCATTTAACTTCAACCTGATCTATTTTAACTGATCTGTTGAATAGAGATTGAATAGCGGCTACGATTTGACATTATCTGACACGCTGAACAGACGATTCCTTTGATAACAGCACGCGTTTCTCTGTCCATTCGTCAAAAATGATGTTTTGGTTATCAAATTTTAAGCTTTTGTCAATTTCATATATAGCTTACAAGGGGACGTTTCAAGATGACCCGCAGATTTGCACCAATTGGTTGATAGGTATATTTTTTTACCCTGACTCGAATGGTACCGTTTTCATCATTAGTTCCAAATACAAATTTAATAATTGACCACAGGCTTTTTTCTTGTCTATAATTGTTTGCTTTATCTGAGATGTGGCCCTAAAGAGGGCCGTTGGGTTGGGATGAGATGCCGGGAAGCAGAAGGTTCTTCTTACTCGTGGCTTCTTGGGAGAAGAGAGGCCTGGATGGGGAGGACTCCACCCTGGGCGATGGTGACTCCCGAGAGCAGCTTGTTCAGTTCTTCGTCGTTGCGGACGGCGAGCTGGAGATGGCGGGGGTTGATACGGGTCTTCTTGTTGTCGCGGGCGGCGTTTCCGGCCAGCTCGAGCACTTCGGCGGCGAGGTACTCCAGCACGGCGGCCAGGTACACGGGCGCTCCGGCTCCGACGCGCTCGGCGTAGTTGCCCTTGCGGAGCATGCGGTGAAGGCGACCCACGGGAAACTGGAGTCCGGCGCGCGACGAGCGCGTCTTCGACTTGCCGGAAGTCTTGGCCTTTCCACCCTTTCCACGTCCAGACATAGCGATAGCAGAGGAGATGTGAGAAGAGCTGAGAACAGCAACTGTGGTCTCAATGACCCTCGCAAGGCTTTATGCGGCGAGCGGGGCGCGGTCAGCTCCGCCCTCTTCGCGCCCCGATCGGAGCACAAAAGGGTCGCGAGAACATCAGACTCCTTATTCAACTCAGTTGTCCACCGTTGTTGTTTGTCATGCCGCCCAAGCCGTCCGCCAAAGGAGCCAAGAAGGCCGCGAAGAGCCAGAAGACCGGCCGTACCGGAGACAAGAAGAAGAGGAAGAGCCGCAAGGAGTCCTACTCCGTCTACGTCTACCGCGTGCTCAAGCAGGTGCCCCGACACCGGAATCTCGTCGAAGGCGATGTCGATTATGAACTCGTTCGTGAACGACGTCTTCGAGCGCATCGCCGGCGAAGCCTCGCGTCTCGCCCACTACAACAAGCGCTCGACCATCTCCTCGCGGGAAATCCAGACCTCCGTGCGCCTCATCCTCCCTGGCGAGCTCGCCAAGCACGCCGTCTCCGAGGGAACCAAGGCCGTTACCAAGTACACCAGCACCAAGTAAATCTTGGACTCGTGTCCTCGACGACTGAGCATCCAGCCAACCCAACGGCCCTCTTTAGGGCCACAACACAGATAAAACCATAAATTACAAAAACTCTCCTCTCTCCAACTCTCCGATCTCAAAAACAAGTGAAATGAACGCTTTTAAGTCTGAAAAACAAGAATAATAAATTTTCTTTTCGTTTCGTTTTTCAAATTCAAGTCTTGATTTTAAAGTGAAAAAACCATCAAACCATGAAACTAGAAAAATACCAGACCAAAAAGAATTACGAATGGGGGGATAAGCACGTATACCGTATACAGAGTTTTCTGTAGTGTGAATTCATTGTATTGTTGGAATAGGCTAAAGTTCTTTGTAATCTTCTTGCATGTTGAAGTTTTTAATTTTAAAGTTTAAGTTAAAAGTTGCTCCTTGCAATTCGTCAACAAAGAGAAAATGGGCGCGAACAAAAAATACGTTAGCATATTTCTTGGCGGAAGAGCAGATGTGTGCAATGAGCGGAAGAGGCAAGGTCAAAAATTGGCGCGAAAATGGAATGGAAAAAAGTCGATTTCGTTAATTTTGAAAGGAAACCAAGAAAACTAAAACTTGATTTGAATATCGAATATATTGAATATCGCTATCGAATCGAAATTGTCAGCTTACTGTGAATTAGCTCAAGCACACAATAATCGACAAAGTTGTATTTTCAGATCTTCACTAGCAAAAGCACCAGATTGATGTTGGTGGAAAAGTTTCAATAAAGTATGCTACACTTACTAAATGTCGGTTTTCAATTAGTCCAATTTTGGAACAAGCTGTCAGATCGATTTTTCTCAAAAACAATATTATTGCGCTTCACAGCTCCACGGTTAAGAGAAAAATACAGTCAAATTACGCGATTTTAGCACCTCACAAGTTGATAAGTTTTTAATGAATTAACCAGCAGTGTTTTCATAATTGTAAAATTTTAATACTGAGCTTCTTTTACATTGACTAATGTTCAGTTTTATAAGAAGATTGTGGCCCTAAAGAGGGCCGTTGGGATGAGAGGAGATAGCCACGAAGCTTAAGCACGCTCTCCACGGATGCGGCGTGTCCTTGGCATAATGGTCACTCGCTTGGCGTGAATGGCGCACAAGTTGGTGTCCTCGAAGAGGCCGACGAGGTAAGTTCGGCAGATTCCTGGAGGCAAGGACGGCGGACGACTGGAGCGGAGGTCGGTCTTGAAGTCCTGCGCGATCTCGCGCACAAGGCGCTGGAAGGGCAGCTTGCGGATGAGCAGCTCCGTCGATTTTGGTAGCGACGGATCTCGCGCAGGGCGACGTTCCGGGACGGTAGCGGTGGGGCTTCTCTGACCCTCCGGTGGCGGGCGCCGACTTGCGGCAGCCTTCGTAGCCAGTTTGCTTTTGCTTGCGGGGTGCCTTGCCTCCGGTCGACTTACGGGCGGTTTGCTTGGTGCGAGCCATGACGAACGAGTTCGGTCAGTAGATACTGAGTGCGGGCGATGGGGAACCACTGGCTTTTGTACTGATCAGAAAGGGCGCCAAAACCGCGCCCCAGGGCGCAGGGCGGAGTCGCGCCCCGAACGAGCGCATAAAAGATCGGGCAAGGTCAGAATCTTCATTCAAACGTCTGTTTGTCCCCGTCAATCGTCATGTCTGGCCGCGGAAAGGGAGGAAAGGGTCTCGGAAAAGGAGGCGCCAAGCGCCATCGCAAGGTGCTGCGCGACAACATCCAGGGAATCACGAAGCCGGCCATCCGCCGCCTCGCCCGCCGTGGTGGAGTCAAGCGCATCTCCGGACTCATCTACGAGGAGACCCGCGGAGTGCTGAAAGTGTTCCTCGAGGGAGTTATCCGCCTTACTGCGAGCACGCCAAGCGAAAGACCGTCACCGCCATGGACGTCGTCTACGCCCTGAAGCGCCAAGGAAGAACCCTCTACGGATTCGGCGGCTAAGACGTCTACGACTTATCGACTTATCGGCGTCGCCTCATCTCAACCCAACGGCCCTCTTTAGAGCCACAATCTCAATTAAAATTGCTTTTCCAACCTAAATATCATTGAAATGTTGAAATAAACTCTTTGTAACAAGAACACAAAATGTGCTCACGCTCTCATAATATTCAAACGTCTTGTTTTTGGCGCCAACATGGGACAGGTCTAATTCATGGCTATGGCCGTTGTGTGAATGGTTGTGTGTGGCTTCTGCGGTCAGCAGAAATATTTTAGGTCTCTTGGCTGGGTTTTGTCTATCATTTATCTTAGGCTTCACATTACTGCAGCGTGTTAGATGGAATAGAGCGACACATGCTGTAGGCTTAGGCTTGGACATTTTCATTATGATTTTTTGTGAGCGCCGAAGGCGCGACAATTGACGGCACGCACTTGCAGACAGGCTTCGCACTTCTGACAAGCGTAGGATTTAACATTCATCCTACGTTTTCAAGAGACAAATACAGTAGGGTCAATTAAAAATGGTGATGTGCGTGCAACTGTCGCGCCTTCGGCGCTCCCAAAACACAATAATGAAAATGTAGCCTAAGCTTACATCAGGTGTCGCTCTATTCCATTTACTACGCTGCAGAAACGTGAAGCCTAAGATAAAAGATACGCGAAATCCCGCCAAGAGACCTAAAATGTTTTGGTCATCACCAAAAAGTTCTTCCCGTGACCATGAATAAAAGCCTGCTGTGGTCACACAATGGCCATGGCCATTCAAAAGCTATGACCATACAAAAGTCATGGCCACACGCCATAGCCATACTGTCATGGTCATGAATTTTACCTGTCCCCAAGGTGCAATGGCTGTCACTAAACCTGGCATTTCTTAATTTTGAATTTTGGTGTTTAAAATGTGCCTGTAGCGGGTCTTGAAGGGTTTTTCACTGTCCTGTTTAACTCACCATTTCCCTGTTTTTGTGAAAAGCCCTGTTGTCCGGACATGTTTGTCTGAGTATTACACGGTGTGTCAGCCGCAAACAAGCTGTGTCAGAAAACGTCGCACCATTTCGCACGTTCGGTCGGCCATATTTAGGCTTTTTTTTCGGCCAGGAGCGCACGGATCTCGAAAAATCCAACGGATTACGCCATTTGAAGCCGAAAGCTATCTATTGATACCTGATTCATGCGAATCGGAGAAAATGGCATTTTTGGACCCTGTTTTTGGCCTATTTTGACCGATATCTCGTTCTCGGATAAGACGGAATTACACGAAAATTCCTCTCACAACTTGTAGATCGGCTCACTGCGGTTCGAAAGAGTCTGAGCTAAGGGATACCATGCTCTGCCGTCTTCAAACAATCGAGAAACAGATTCAACGACAAGGGTCCCGACACGGCAAATTCAAATGAATGAAACTACGATTGTTAAAATGTTCAATTTTTGGGCGGAATTGCCAATACTTTTGCGATTCAAATCACATTTCTGTGAATCGAATCTGTAAAGATGGGAAGAAAGCGAAAATGCTCTTTTCGGAACAACCACTTGAGGCTTTTCACGCACAATTCAACCGTGAAGAACGTCGCTATTCTAACATTAGAAGCTTCGAAAAGCGCATGAGGGCTGTCATAGACTCGTTGCGAGCAGACGTACTATTTCGACAGATCCCCAAAAGGTGAAGGAGAACACCAAGTTTTCTACATTCCGCACTCGACTTCGCGGGATTTTACTACTGCACGGCTACACTACCGTGAGTGAGGTCCCGCCGCGCTTTGCATGCGCCAATCCCGTGTTCGTACTGTAAGCGAACCGAAACGCTCGACCGCGACTTTGACACGTTTGACAGACCGTGATTATTGGTGTTTAACCGAGCGTTCGAAATTTATTGCATCTCTCACCGTTCCTTAAATTTTCATTGCCATGGCAACAAAATCGATTTTTCATGGTTTGAAGCATGACCCACTGCAAGCAATATTCTCGGTTTCAGCTTTTTGTGTTTGCGCATTGTCGAGAACGACCGCTTCGCGATACCTGGCGAATGTCAGAATGACGTGCTCAAGGCGTTCCCGGACTGCACTCTTGTGGCTAACAGACGCGGGCTTTGTCTGAGAGACAGGCCGCCGTCTGAAGATGACTATTTAAGGTGCGCCTTCGGCGCGAGTGGCTGCTCAGTTCCCCGTTCAGCTTTCAACTCTCTCTTCGCGTGTCACTGTATTCGTTCACTTCACAACACGAATAAATGTAATTCCCGTCTTTTTGTGTTTCAGGATGGAAGGAAAAGACCCGTTTTAAGTAGCGCGGCTTTTTGAGAGGATCGCGTCGCAAAACCGCAGTCGCTGTAATTCGTCATCGTCCATGAAGAAATCATCGGCGATGAAGGTGATCCACCAAAAGGCTGTGAAGGGTTGCCGACGAGAATCAGATATCTTGGTTCCCTATTCGTAGGACTTCTCCCATTTTTCGCCCTAATGAGTTGATTTTTAGGGACGATTCTGATTCTGGCAGCGATTATAAGGACAAGACATGTCCACAAGAAGCAGAAACAGCCGCTAATGACCCAAGAAGAGGCGCAACATTTGCTAGGACGTCTTGTTTCCGGTGAGATTCAGCAGTTCAGAGAGTCTTCATCCACCAGTGGCCGACCCTCTTACAAAAACGCCAACAACGTCTGTCCCAAGTCGGCCGAATACTTGTGAGTGTTTTGGTTGTTTTTCACCTCTAAGAGGCTTATTTAGGGACACTTCAGACTTGAACGATGATCCAGCGGAGCGATTGAGCGGACGGTCTATGTTAGGTCGATATCACCATTTGGAGAAACGTCAGTCCGGTCGAAATCCTGTGGAAGGACGCCAGCGTGGCCGCAAACCAGATTCTAATTCTGATTTAGTCACCTATTCGTAAATTATCGATTTGTTTTCGAATTTTAAAAGCCGATTTAGGGAAAATTCTGATTTGAACGAGGGTCCGTCGGAGCGCCCGGTGTACAGCTTCAGGTCGAACACAGCCTTCCAAGAAGCCTCAATTTATCCAAAAATCTGAGCTAAACTGCAAGCGTGGCCGCGAAACAGTTCCTAACCCTCATGTGGTCGCCTATTCGTAGATTATCAATTTGTTTTTGAATTTTATCAGCCAATTCAGGGAGAAACCGTATTGGAACTCAACGGAGAACAATGAATCACTTTATTTCGCAGCAGCAAACAGATTCCGGGAACAGATTCAACATCAGTACTCAAAGGAGCCAAGATATGCCCACAAGCCTGAAAACCGTTACGTCAGTGTCCCGGATATAAATCCCTATCCCAATTTGGTCGCCTATTCGTAGGCTATTCGTCCGTTTTAAAATTTAAAAAGCCCATTTAGGCACAATTTTGACTTCAGCAAAGGTCCTTCGGAGCGGTCGGGCTTGTGTTCAGCTTCAAGTCTAAATCAACCTACCAGGAAATTACAATTCGACCGTAATCCTGAGCGAAACTTCAGGCGTGACCGCAAATCAGATGGCGTTCCCGATTCGGCTGCCTATTCGTTAGTTATTCATTTCTGAATCTTATTAGCCGATTTAGGAACTATTCTGACTTGAACGAGGATCTAGTGAACGAAGAGAAGCTGCTCGACTTGCGAGTCGTGAACCGACCAAGCAAACATTCCTTTCCGGGTGGCAGTTGGCATTTCGAGAAGCGTCATACCGACGAAAAGCCTGTGGAAAACAGCTCATGTGTTAAGAACGCATATCCCGACCCCAATCTGGCTGACGTTTCGTATGGCATCTACCTGGTTTCAGTCTAATCAGAAAATTTAGGGACGATTCGGACCTGGACGAGGATGCAGCTAGAAAGGACTCGCCGATGATCGCAGACTCCTATTCAGATTTAGCTGCCTTTTCGTATGCTATTTTTAACTGTTCTTGCATCTAATGACAAAGTTTAGGGACGATTCGGATTTGGACAAAGGCCCATCGAATAACAACAAGTCGTGGGCATTAGGAAGATCACGTGAACAAGCGCTTTTAGGTTACAAAGCAGACTTTTCCAAGGACGCTGATAATACCAATCCTGAGTTAACTGACTTATCGTAGATTATCCGCCTGATATCGGAATCTAACGAAATATTTTAGGAACGTCTCGGATTCAGGCGACGAATTCCAGGGTCAAGCATCCGAGGAGACGACGGACCCGTCTAGGACAACCCAATCTAACTACTTGTAGACTGTTGTGAGCTGTTTTCAGACGTGATGAGTTCTTTTAGGGATGTTTCGGAGGAATCAAGCGACGATTTTGAGGACGAGCAGGACCAAAGAACGCCAGCCGCTGACGACCCAAAACAAGGAGGTGTTTGAGTGAGTTCACTAACAAGTGCTTTTATAACGTTCCGACGTGTCTTGCTTAAGCAGAGAGTATGATATGAGCCACTACGTGGCGTTCACAACCGACACTCCAGCAAGTCCTGAGCTGTGCTCCTCTTGTGGTAGTCCAGTGCATAAACGTCATGAGCGTCTCTCCAGATCTGCGTCGCCAGAGGAGCTGATGGATGAGGACGATTCGCGTTCGATTACAGGTCGCAGTCAGCATTCTGACCAGACCTTACCCACTGATGGCCGAGGCGCTAAGAACGTCAACGACTCTTCTCTCATGCTAGTTGACTATTCGTAGGGTATTTCCCTGCTTTCGAAAATAATGAACCAATTTAGGATCGAAGATTCGGACTCAGATGACGGAATCAGGAACCGGTCACATGGGGAGACGCAGGACCAGTCACTGAGAACCGAGACTCACCACTTTATCCTGTCTGTTTCGAATCTAATAAGCCAATTTAGGGTTCATTCGGACTCGGGTCATAAGACAAAGACGAAAGGCACGTCTTGCCGGAAGGAGCAGTCACTGACAACCCCAACTGACCATTTGTAGGGCTATTTTGACCATTTTTCAATCAAATGAGTTAATTTAGGATGGAAGATTCAGACTCAGATGGCGGGATCAGGAACCGATCATTTGGGGAGACGCAGGACCAGCCGCAGACAACCCAGACTGACCACTTTATCTTGACTGTTTTTAGAATGTACTGACCTAATTTAGGGACGGTTCAAGATCAGGCGATGAATTCGAGGATGAAACACTTGAGAAGACGCCAAACAAGTCCCATACGAGCAAAAACGAGAAAGAAGAACAAGGAACGTGAGTAGTCAAGCTTTACTTTCGGTCCAATCAGCCCTTCCTCTCTTTTCAGCTCAAAACGCGTTTTAGCGTACTCAGAATATGGTCTGTCAAATAAGTTACCCGAGGGGTGGGTGGAAGTGAGCCACGAAAGCGGAGTGCAAGTGTACTTGGTAAGCAGTTCGCTTTTTGAGTGGTCCTCATTTCCATCTAGCACCGCATGACGCGCGTCTGCACCTTCAGTCGGCCGTATTTATTGGGCGAGGGCTCCGTGCGGCATCACAAGGTTCCTCAGACGGCGATTCCGTGCTTCTTTCAGCGGAAGGTCCGCGAACAATTGGAGCGCGAGAAGGAGATTGAAGAAGTCGTCAAATCGCAAAAGGGTGCGGAGACGTCGGCGCATTTAATTGCCAAGCTTCAGGCACCCGATGTGAAGGTGAGTAGAGGTCGAAAAAGGTTTTAGGTGGCATTTGAGCTGATTTATGCGCTGATTCACGAGTTGGGGATGCTTCTTGTAGTATAAAGCAGTATGGAAAAGCCAATTTGGGAATCCATAAACCATGAGCGTGGCTCACGGGATCTGAGTTTAGAAGCTACGTGGCTAAAATCAAACGTCGTTCATTCGCTGAACCTAAGGCTAGTTTGCAAATTCAAACCAAAATAGACTAAAAATGCTGTTTTTCGAATTCTCAAAGTGAGCATACAATGTAATCACTGCATGAGCCCTGTCTATGGCTCTCTTGGTGTGTCGCAGGTGAGCAGTCAACTTGTTTTGCGTCTCAATTTTGTTTCAAGAGGTTTTTGCAATTTATGAAGTCAAATCTGATTTGATCTGAGCTCAGCAGAAACGTTGCTACCGTCGAAATTCTGCTTTCTGAGGAGAACTGTCGCTTTTGCTGCAGCTAAATTCAATTTAGGTAGTTTTGATGTGCTAAACCAAGAGAGCTAAAAAGAGCTAAAAAGAGCTAAAACGCTGGTTTTCAAAATTTCAAAGTGGGCACACGGTATATCGATATGTGTTGCGCTTGAATTCGGTCTTCACTAAATCTTTAAAATAACCATAGAAAAGTCAATTTGTCTCGCTGGCTTAGATATAAGGTGCGTAAAAAGCTGAATGGCCTCAAATCAAAGGTCTGATTCCATTTTCAAAGATTTTGGGTTATTAAGTAATATCTGATTACTGAACCATTTTGATGGTTTTCCCTTGTAATGACCGCAAAAAAGCTAAATCTGGAAAGCACAAAACGGTTTTTTCGGTGGATTGTCCTTTCTTAAATGAAACCGTGCAGGCAGGGTCTGAGTCCTGCAAAAGACGTGGCCGGGAAAATGTTTTTTAGACCACTTGTCCCGTTTCTCAAATGAATGACCATTTTCAGACCATCGCGCAAAGCCAGCTGACTCCCGACGACCTTTTCGACTACGCGAAATCAGTCTTCGAATTCAAGACCATCACCGTCTACCGTGACAAGGCATCCAAATGGCGACATCTTAAGGAACAGAAACGCGCCGAAGGGAAGATCAACGCAGCTGCCAAAGCCGCTCTTTTGGATTCTGCCCCGGAGATTCCTCAAAACATGAAGATAATCACCATTGCTCTGGACGTAGAATCAGAGAAAAAGGCGGTTACAATTGATCCGCGTGCAAAAACATCAATTAACATTCTGAGCGAATACTTTCAAAAAGTGTTTCGCTCGACCCCTCGCTTTACGGATGAGCTCACAAGGTAGGCCGTGATGCCCAAACAGTTAACGTTACAAATCTGTCATTTCTGCGACGTGGAAACCCCTTTCAAAGTGATTGTTTCCCTCATGTTGAGCGAAAATAGTGAGAGAGTGGCCTTGAGTGTCCCGCTTAAGGAGAAGATTATGAGTTTTCAGAACCTCGCAAAGAGTGAACTAAACCCAGGTTAGTCTTTTTCTTACACAGTGTTCCAATTGCGTTTATTTTCAGAAATTGGGGACGAAGTGATCTTAGGAGAGGGAGTGGGTGCGAAGAAAAAGACTGCAAAGCTCCGAGCGGCTGCTGAAGCCGCCTCCTTTCTGATTCCAGAAATCAAGTTCGACTTAGATGGGAAAGTGATCAGCTGGAACGAGTGAGTTGGACTCTGGTAAACCAATTTTAAGGTTTTTTAGGGATTCTGGAAATAAGACAGAAAAGGATATCACAGTAGATTTCAACCAATATGAGATCACTGATCCCAGGATTGCGGAGCTTTGTAAATCATACGCACAGCCATCGATACACCGTCTTGCAGGTACCTAACTTTACATACTGTATTGGATACTGTATAGCACGCTGGCTTGGATATATTCAACCGTGAATAGAAAATTGTCTACGTTTCATTTTTAGGAGTGCCTGAGACGAATCTCGGCATGTAGCAATGACGAAATCCAGATCAAAACCAAACATAAAAACTACTCCAGCTTCATCGAATTTACCATGGCCGTAGGTGAGCAGAAAGTCAGCGTCACATGTTCCAATCAACAAGAGGGAACGCAGCGAGCTTCCCAGCTAATGTTGGCACTTCTGTACCCTGACGTCAGTTTTTAGCTTCACCTCATTATCTACCTTCAAATATTTTAGCTCCAAAACTGGGGCGACGTCCTTCGACTGTATGGTGAAGAACCACAGCGTGTAGTCAAAGACAGGAGCAAAGAAGTTACTACGCTTCAGAGTGAGGCTTTTATTTGTTAATACTTAAATTTTGTTGTTTTCATAGCATTTGTTCAAAACGGAGGTGACAAGGTTTTGAGCGACCATAACAACGCGATTCTGGATAAGCTGAAGGAGGAGATGAAAGCGACAGCTGACGGCCTTGATCTTCAAAAAGGTCTTCTGAAAGAAGTATCCGCTTCTCATCTCCCTATCTCGGAGTGTGACGCCGTCTTGTCAGCGGTGTATGCGGAATTTCATCGCGTCAAGCGTGAAGTTCCGGAGATGGGTATCTAGCCAGATCTTTCTAATCAATATGGTGTATATATTAGTTCTTCAATCCCATCTTTCATAACTTTTGAATAAAATAATTAAATCATTTCTTAGCATTTGTAGAGTGGGTGAGGGGGGTTGTTTGATCGCGTCTGTACCTCCGTCAGAATCTTGCTTGCCAGAATCTTCTTCGTTATGATCTTCCACGTTAAGATTTTCATCGAAAGGATCTTTCTCAAAAGAATGTTTCTCGCTCGGATCGTCCTCGATTCCTCGCCCCAATCTGCTTTGTTAGAACCTTTTTCGTCACAATTTTGCTCGATAAGATCTTCCACATCAAAGCCGCGACTATAGGCGACTGGAAAAAGCTTGAAAAGCTCTTGAAAAAGGTCTTCGTCATATTGCTCACCTTTCTCTTCATCTCACTCAATGTAACTGACCAATTCATCCGAACATGACTCTAAAACAAGAAATGCTCGCAAATTGACGCGTTTCTCAATTTTTCAAATCTGGCAAAACGGTTTTGAGGGGAATATATTTTTTGTGATCCTTGGTTTCATAAGTGATCGTGAATCTAAAAGGCGGGTCCTTTGCTGGCTGAATCGTTGAAACTAGCAGCTTCTTTTAAGCTCAACAGGCGCGCAGTGGTGTTTATAAAGAGCAAAGGAATTTGATCCATAATCACGTCTTCTTCAAGAAATGTGTGCGTGTACATCAAACAGATATGCACAGAGATGCATTCATAGCACCTTTATTTTAATTACCGGTAATTTTTTACGGGTTCATCCCGAAAACATTTAAGACATTTATGAGAGTTAGTTTTATGAGAGAGTTGTGGTAAAGGGCCGTTGGGATGAGAGAAGATAGCCACGAAGCTTAAGCACGCTCTCCACGGATGCGGCGGGCAAGACTGGATGTCCTTGGGCATAATGGTCACTCGCTTGGCGTGAATGGCGCACAAGTTGGTGTCCTCGAAGAGACCGACGAGGTAGGCTTCGGCAGACTCCTGGAGGGCAAGCACGGCGGACGCTGGAAGCGGAGATCGGTCTTGAAGTCTGCGCGATCTCGCGCACAAGCGCTGGAAGGCAGCTTGCGGATGAGCAGTCCGTCGATTCTGGTAGCGACGGATCTCGCGCAGGGCGACGGTTCCGGGACGGTAGCGGTGGGCTTCTTGACGCCTCCGGTGGCGGGCGCCGACTGCGGGCAGCTTCGTAGCCAGTTGTTTTGCTTGCGGGGTGCCTTGCCTCCGGTCGACTTACGGGCGGTTTGCTTGGTGCGAGCCATGACGAACGAGTTCGGTTAGTAGATACTGAGTGCGGGCGATGGGGAACCACTGGCTTTTGTACTGATCAGAAAGGGCGCCAAAACCGCGCCCCGATATCGGGGCAGGGCGGAGTCGCGCCCCGAACGAGCGCATAAAAGATCGGGCAAGGTCAGAATCTTCATTCAAACGTCTGTTTGTCCCCGTCAATCGTCATGTCTGGCCGCGGAAAGGGAGGAAAGGGTCTCGGAAAAGGAGGCGCCAAGCGCCATCGCAAGGTGCTGCGCGACAACATCCAGGGAATCACGAAGCCGGCCATCCGCCGCCTCGCCCGCCGTGGTGGAGTCAAGCGCATCTCCGGACTCATCTACGAGGAGACCCGCGGAGTGCTGAAAGTGTTCCTCGAGGGAGTTATCCGCGATGCCGTCACTTACTGCGAGCACGCCAAGCGAAAGACCGTCACCGCCATGGACGTCGTCTACGCCCTGAAGCGCCAAGGAAGAACCCTCTACGGATTCGGCGGCTAAGTGTCTACCGACTTATCGGCATCTCATCTCAACCCAACGGCCCTCTTTAGGGCCACAATCTTAACTAAAACTCATCCTAAAGATTTCAATTAGAACTCTGAACAGGAATTCTTCGTTCAAGTATTGCAGTTGTCTCATTTTTGAATTCATTCTTAGAATGTGGATTACTTTGTTCGTCTAAACTCGTTCAAACACACAAGCATCAGATACAGATTCGACTAAAAGCGAAAGTCCCCAGTAGTCTTGAATCACTCTGATTGAAGTCTTGGACTTTTCCTTCGACGCCATTCGCCTGTAAAATCGATTGTTCCTCCGTCTAATCGTCTCTTCTTATCTTCGCTCCGTTTTTCGCGCCCAATTTTCATTGAACTTTCGTTCTCACCCCACAACTGCCCTTCCCGCCAAATTTATTGGTGAATCTATACTTTTCGCGCCCTTTTTCGCGAAACACAAAAGCCAGAAATTCTAAGATGAAAAAAGGAAACTGAGAAGATGGAATTCCAATATCCTTCAGCACGTCTACCTTCCAAATAGTTTTGTACTTGCATTGCAAAACTTAGGCGTTTCTTAATTACAGAGAGACTTCAAAGACGTGCGTTTTTTTTATCTTCATTCTTGGTGTCGTTGCTTTTTCGTTTTATCTGAGATGTGGCCCTAAAGAGGGCCGTTGGGTTGGTTGGATGCTCAGACGTCGGGGGCACGAGTCCAAGTTTTACTTGGAGCTGGTGTACTTGGTGACGGCCTTGGTTCCCTCGGAGACGGCGTGCTTGGCGAGCTCGCCAGGGAGGATGAGGCGCACGGAGGTCTGGATTTCCCGCGAGGAGATCGTCGAGCGCTTGTTGTAGTGGGCGAGACGCGAGGCTTCGCCGGCGATGCGCTCGAAGACGTCGTTCACGAACGAGTTCATGATCGACATCGCCTTCGACGAGATTCCGGTGTCGGGGTGCACCTGCTTGAGCACGCGGTAGACGTAGACGGAGTAGGACTCCTTGCGGCTCTTCCTCTTCTTCTTGTCTCCGGTGCGGCCGGTCTTCTGGCTCTTCGCGGCCTTCTTGGCTCCCTTGGCGGACGGCTTGGGCGGCATGACGAACAACAACGGTGGACAACTGAATTGAATAAGGAGACTGATGTTCTCGCGACCCTTTTGTGCTCCGATCGGGGCGCGAAGAGGGCGGAGCTGACCGCGCCCCGCTCGCCGCATAAAAGGCCTCACGAGGGTCACTCAGACCACAGTTGCTGTTCTCAGCTCTTCTCAGATCTCCTCTGCTATCGCTATGTCTGGACGTGGAAAGGGTGGAAAGGCCAAGACTTCCGGCAAGTCAAAGACGCGCTCGTCGCGCGCCGGACTCCAGTTTCCCGTGGGTCGCCTTCACCGCATGCTCCGCAAGGGCAACTACGCCGAGCGCGTCGGAGCCGGAGCGCCCGTGTACCTGGCCGCCGTGCTGGAGTACCTCGCCGCCGAAGTGCTCGAGCTGGCCGGAAACGCCGCCCGCGACAACAAGAAGACCCGTATCAACCCCCGCCATCTCCACTCGCCGTCCGCAACGACGAAGAACTGAACAAGCTGCTCTCGGGAGTCACCATCGCCCAGGGTGGAGTCCTCCCCAATATCCAGGCCTCTCTTCTCCCCAAGAAGACCGGCGGTCCACGAGTAAGAAGAACCTTCTGCTTCCCGGCATCTCATCCCAACCCAACGGCCCTCTTTAGGGCCACATCTCAGATGAAACTATTTAGAACACAGTTGATTTAATAAACAATTGTCGTCTTTCTATAAAATTGTGTTGTTTCAATTACAAGGCACTCGTTAAATGTCCATGTTCAAAACTGCCGATAGGATGTTGATTGAGAAGCGTTGCGGAGAGAAATCTAGCACTGGATAATCGTCCTCTATCCACACCAGTCATGGCTCTCCATTGTCCTCATCGTTTCGTTTGCCTTTGATGAAAGAACGTTAGATTGAGATTGTGAAACAGTGATCCATCGGGTGTTAGAAATGCGTTTCTCTATTTAGCACACGGCAAAAGCAGATTCCCGGGACCTCCCTGTTTAAAACCGAACGTGTGGGGTTTACGGTCTCTTTGAGAGCCCGCGCGAATCCGTGTGTTTGAGCTGCGACCTCCCGTGTTTTTCGCTTTAGTCAGTGTGCGAAAAGTCGGAAGTCGCTCTTGTTGCTTAGCAACGATTTCTCGTGTCTTTATTTTGTTCTTAGCATGAAGCTTCATTTTCCGCGTTTTAACAAGAATACTCGTTTCAGGAGCAAATGCCATAAATGGGGGACGTGTCGGACGATGTCAAGTTGATTCTGCTGGAGCGGGAGAGGATCCTTCTCGAACTCAATTCCCAGAATCCCGGATACGATCCCGATGACGTGGAGCCACCTCCGCCACCGCCTCCAGAGCTCTCGGACGATGAATCGTCGCTCTCGAGTGCCTATCCCTCGCCTCCTCCTCCATTCACAGATAGCTTCCCATCTCCCAGCTGTTCTCCAGCCGCTCCTTCGTGCCTGATGGATTCCCCAGCAAGTCCCGAGCCCAGCACAAGCTTCGAGAGCGTTTTGAAAGATCCAACGTTTCTCCAGGGAGTTTCATCGAGTCCAGCTTCGCCAGAAGCGCCTCGTCGATCTCCATTAAAGCAGGAAGCACAAGAATCGTTCGACTCGCCGGCAGCGAAGCGTCCACGTATGGGTGGATGTTCAGGTGAAACTCAGTTTTCGGAAGAGTCTTCAGTTGTCAATTACCGGAAGTCAACGCAAAATGACGACAACGTGGTGAGCGACGGAGAGGCAGACGTATCCAACAAAGCCAACAACAGTCAAGCGCAATCTACATCTGTATAATCTGAACAAGCTGCTCTCCGGAGTCACCATCGCCCAGGGTGGAATCCTCCCCAACATCCAGGGCTCTCCTCTCCGCAAGAAGACCAGCGGTGACCACGAGTAAGAACCTTCTGCTTCCCGGCATCTCATCCCAACCCAAGGGCCCTGTTTAGGGCCACATCTCAGATGAAACCATTTGAAAAAATTAATAAAGAATGTTCGTTTCTTCTAATATCTTCTAGAAAGCTCCAGAAACTGCTCGCCACACAGTAGTGACTAAAGATGCTTTGTTTTTTACTTTAAAACTGACGGGAAACGCAATTAGTTAACTGATATCGTCGAAAAGAGCAAACTTCCGGTAAGTTCGTTAGACAGCAGACAAATAATGGCGCGAAAACAGTACGTGGAAGAAAAAGGAAAATAGGAAAAGCAGTGATTTCACTCCAAAACCGCTGGCGATCGTCTTCAAGCCATTTTTTAGTCGACATACTGCGGATTTTATATGATCTGCAAGCGACAAAATTTATTTTACTACTATAACGGTTTTAGCTTTCCTGATAACATTTATTACACCGAGATTTCCAGAATAAGAACGTTTTGCATATCATTAACAAAGAGTTTTGCATACTATCTGAAACCAGTTATAGAATACTCACACTGTAATATGAGAAATAAGAATCATCAGCAGGAAACAATTTGGTTTAGACGATCACAATAGAAGAGAATCTTAAAAAATGCTGAATATGCTTGAAAGATTAACAAATGGGTTCAGGTTAAGAATGGCAAAAAAGACGTTTGAAGCAAGACAGACGACAATAAATTAGATAATAATACTACAGATCAATTATAGGGACTTCAACACGATCCCGATGAATTTCGCTGTACTGAGCAGATAGAGCCACCTCCCAATCAGTAACTGCAGTTTCATCGTTTGAGAGATCTGGCCTAAAAGGTCCTTTTAGTTGTCCTACACGCTCAGCAGTTTTCCTCATTTCTTCGTTTAGTCGTGAGAGGATTGCAGCGTTTGGATTCAGCGACACCTTTGAAGATCCATCGGCGGCTAAGGCTAAAAGATAATGGGTGAGCTCACTGTTAGTCACTTCAGATAATACCTTGAAGCTTCGTCACGTCATTTCCCTTCTTCCTGGCGTCCTTGAACTGACGTTGAGCTTCGTAACCATACATTCGGATAATTTCTCCCCAGGTTTTGAGCTAAAATTAAATAATGGTTAGAGAGAAAGCGAAGCTATTATAGACTGACCTCAGGGTGGAGCAGTTGAAGCATCTGCTGAGATGCTCGTTGCTTTCCCTCCTGCTTGTTGGTGCAGATGACTTTGGTTTCGTGTTTACCCACGCTCATGACGAACTCGTGGCGATGGTGCTTCTGACGGGTGCTGGAGATGCTGAGCTTCGTATCTGCCGACGCAGAGTATCGTTTTAGACATTCCTGAAAATGGGAAAGTAAGTTCCGGTAGTAATTTCACACAATCCATCTTGCACGCGGTCAGATGTCTGAATGTCTTAGGCTTGACTTAAAGCCTTCCGAAAACCTGAATAGTCTCACTTTTATCTAAGCTTTGTCCAGCGTCCGAAAAAATCCTTCATGACTAGAAGATCCTGCCTTGTGGTCGGCTTATCCGACAGCCCACAAACCAACGAAAGGAGCTCATTTTGTCCTAAATACATTTAGCCCCGCTTTTAGGTTTTAACAAGCTTCCTAGAACTTCCTAGAAACAATTTTCTCTATTTTGGACTTTCCAAAAGCCTCTCGCTTCAGGGCTCTCGAACGCTACCTTGTCGGATTGGAAGGATACCAGCTCTAAAGTGATCCAAAGCGCATCCAACCTTGGCAATAGCTTACGCTTCAGGGCAGATTGAAGCTTTCTAGCTTGCTCGCAATGCTTTTAAATTACGCCTAAATGGCTGCAAGACCGTTTACTTTCTCCGCCTCCAGTTGCAGTCCCCTAGACAACTTAAAATGCCGGATTCGTCTAATATACATTCGTACATGCATTATTGTGATAGAAATCTTCCCAGTGACTCCCTGAATGTGCTCCACTCTCTGTCTGAACTTCATTTGACCATGAATCGATGTGACGTTACCTGAAGAACCAAAAATGGCGCCGGCTGACCAGACCTCGAGCACAGTTCCGGAATCCTTTCGTGCGTGATATCGAACTTGTTGAACATGGAAATGACGTCCTCGTTAGCGTTGTTTTCAGTTCCAGTTTCTCTGAAATTGAGACAATGAAGTATGCCACACGGACGCGCTCCTCACTTCTTAGAATTGACCACCATTCCTTCAGAATCGAATTCTATGCCTGGGATAAGAATGGACACGGCTTCCACGGCTGCTCGAAGCTTCGCCAGCTTCTTGCTCACGCCGCTTCCCTTTCCTAGGAACACCTCGTCCGTGTTCTCTGAAAATGAGTCATTTGAACACTGTTGAAAGGGGAGGACACACCGGAAGAGTTCTTCAGACCCTCGCGTCGTTGCTGCTCGTGAAGGAGCATAATCTTCTCCTTGATTGAGACGGCCGACGTCGCTTTCCCACTGATCTGTCCTAATTTGAGGTAAGCTATGGCGATATACGGGTTCGAGGAGCTCCTAAAATTGAAAACTGCATTTTGTCCAGATCGAAAAAGTGCTCCTCACCTCGTTTCCTCGTAGTGATATCGAATCGTGCTCTTGACCACCTTCTGGACGTATTCGTGCAGCACGCTGACGGACGTCTTTCCTTGGGGGTTCATGAGAAAGTTCTTCCTCTGCGGCTTTCCATTCTGGTCGAGCGAGGGGATCGTGATAAGCTTCACGTCCGAAGGGAGCACCGGACGGTCGCAATCCAGGCTGGCAGCGTTGGCTTCCGCATTCATCTCAGCATCCGCGCGCTTCTTGTCCTTGATCCGCATTCTGTGGGAAGCCCAGGTCCGGTCGCGGTGAACGTTGATCGTCTTGAACTTGAACACCGTTTTCGCATAGTCGTGAAGGTCGTCCGGAGTCAGCTGGCTTTGTTCGAAATCCTGGACGGTCTGAAAATGGTGGTTTTATTTAACGATTGGGAGAAGCGCTCTGAACAGCTTAATTTCAACCACGCCCACGTCCGCTTCTGGTTTCAGAGCACCGGAAATCCATGAAAATGGGATACGCCATAGCATTCGCAGCCCATTCAGATTTTATGCGCAACTCAGACGTAGCCAGCAAAGTATCGTCGGAACCAAATCGAATCCCCCCGCTTGGAAAAGTCGCACGTTCGCATTCGACGACGCGCGCCGGCGGCGAACGCCGATTTAGTATGGAAAACGGTGAAAATGACCGTGGTGTCGTTTCTCGGGCGTCACGCTGCCAACGCTATCAACTGCGCCCACACGCCACCGATCCCGGCAAACTTGGGCGAAAACGTGAAGGACGACCTCCTCCACAATTCGGCACGTCAAATTTTCGATTGGCAGCGAGACGCCCGAGAACGACGCCGATTTTGACGACACCACGGTCATTTTCACCGTTTTCCATACTAAATCGGGTTCCGCCGCCGGCGCGCGTCGTCGAATGCGAACGTGCGACTTTTCCAAGCGGGGGGATTCGATTTGGTTCCGACGAAAAATCTACTTTCTCGCGCTCATTTTCGAAGTTTAGCTTTTGCAAGATTACGATATTTGGTCTCAGGCATTGAAAAAGCCATCTAAGACACAACACACGTTGGCTGCTGAGGTGAGATATTGCCGACATATTGTATACTAATTTTTTCAGCATTTCCGCGCTCAATCCTGGTTAGAAACGCTCAAAATTCGCAAATTTGCTTCATGTTCAGCCATGTCGTCAGAAAGCAGATTTTCGACGTTATCCACATTGCTTCTGAGCTCAATTTGAAACAGATTGACCGCAGAGATTGTGAAAGTCTCCTAATACAAAATTTAGACACAAAACACGTTGACTGCTCAACTGAGACCCGCCCATAGATCATAGACACATCTGATGCAGTTATATGCAATATGACATTTTTGCAAATATTAAAAACAGCATTTACGCACTCAGTTGCAAACTAGCTTCAGCTTAACGACATTTGTCCTCTAAAAGCATAATTTCGCCTTAAGGAACGGTGCTTCTGAACTCATATTTGATACGAGAGCCAAGCATGCGGTTTGTGGGCTCGCAAATTGGAAAACGAGTAAATCGTACGTCTTACACCAGCAGCATCTGCATTTTGGCGTTCAATTCTGGTTCAAAACGCCCGAAATTGGCAAATTCGCCATCAATTCGGCAAAATAACGACATTTGTTTTTCGAAAGCACAATTACGACGTTAGTCACGTTGCTTTTGCGCTCAAATCAGACCAGCGAACCACAAAATCAACGTGTCAATTTGCAAATTAGTTTTTCATCGCTAATTTCGAGGAGAATCAATCATATATTCCGAAATCGACACCGAAATCAAACCCCACGTCACCTAAAACCGTTCCCGCGCTCTAATTACCTTCACTTCGGGCGCCTGAAGCTTCGCGATCAAATGCGCCGAAGATTCGGTCTCCTTGTGCGACTTGATGAGTTCGTCGATCTCCTTCTCGCGCTGTTCCACCTGCTCGCGGACCTTCCTCTGAAAGAAGCACGGAATCGCCGTCTGGGGCACCTTGTGGTGCCGCACGGAGCCCGTTCCCAGGAAATACGGCCGACTGAAGGTGCAGACACGAAGCTTCCGGTGCTAGATGGAAATGAGGACCACTTGTAAAGCGACTTGCTTACCAGATAAACAGACAGACCGCTTTCGTGGCTCACTTCCACCCACCCCTCGGGCAACACGTCGAAATGATCGCATCCCCGGTGTTCTAAAACGCGTTTGGACCTGAAACAGCAGGTGTGAGTAGAAATACATCTGATAGACTCACTTTATCTCCAAATCCTCCTCGTTTTTGACCGTCCGCGATTCGTCGAGTGTCTTCTCAAGCAGGCCGTCCACGAAATCGTCGTCAGAATCGTCGCTCAGGTCCGAATCGCCTCTAAAATAGCCTTTTCGACCTAAAAACAGCAAAATGACTTACGAATTCTCCACAGATTGCGCTTGACTGTTATTGGCTTCGTTGGAAACGTCTGCGTCACTCACCACGTTGTCGTCATTGTACGTTGACTTCCGGTCGTTAACAGCTGGAGACTCTTCCGAGAACTGAGTACCTGAAAACGGACATCCATCCATACGTGGACGCTTCGCTACCGGCGAGTCGAACGATTCCTCAGCGTCCTTCTTTATTGGAGCTTGAAGAGGCGTAGCTGGCAAAGCTGTACTCGATGAATCTCTCTGGAGAGACGATGGGTCTCTCGAAACGCTGTCGAAGCTTGTGCAGGGCTCGGGATTTGCTGGGGAAGCCGTCAGGCACACAGGAGCGGCTGGAGAACAGCTGGGAGATGGGAAGCTTTCTGTGAATGGAGGAGGAGGAGGGGGATACATGTCTTCAGCACTCGAAAGCGACGATTCCTCGTCCGGGAGCTCTGGAGGCGGTGGTGGAGGTGGCTCCACGTCATCGGGATCGTATCCGGGATTCTGGGAATTGAGTTCGCGAAGAATCCTCTCCCGCTCCAGCATGAGCATCGTCCGACACGTCCCCCATTTATGGCATTTGCTCCTGAAACGAGTATTCTTGTTAAAACGCGGAAAATGAAGCTTCAATTCACATGCTAAGAACAAAATAAAGACACGAGAAATCGTTGCTAAGCAACAAGAGCGACTTCCGACTTTTCGCACACTGACTAAAGCGAAAAACACGGGAGGTCGCAGCTCAAACACACGGATTCGCGCGGGCTCTCAAAGAGACCGTAAACCCCACACGTTCGGTTTTAAACAGGGAGGTCCCGGGAATCTGCTTTTGCCGTGTGCTAAATAGAGAAACGCATTTCTAACACCCGATGGATCACTGTTTCACAATCTCAATCTAACGTTCTTTCATCAAAGGCAAACGAAACGATGAGGACAATGGAGAGCCATGACTGGTGTGGATAGAGGACGATTATCCAGTGCTAGATTTCTCTCCGCAACGCTTCTCAATCAACATCCTATCGGCAGTTTTGAACATGGACATTTAACGAGTGCCTTGTAATTGAAACAACACAATTTTATAGAAAGACGACAATTGTTTATTAAATCAACTGTGTTCTAAATAGTTTCATCTGAGTGTGTGTGGCCCTAAAGAGGGCCGTTGGGTTGGGATGAGATGCCGGGAAGCAGAAGGTTCTTCTTACTCGTGGTCACCGCCGGTCTTCTTGGGGAGAAGAGAGGCCTGGATATTGGGGAGGACTCCACCCTGGGCGATGGTGACTCCCGAGAGCAGCTTGTTCAGTTCTTCGTCGTTGCGGACGGCGAGCTGGAGATGGCGGGGGTTGATACGGGTCTTCTTGTTGTCGCGGGCGGCGTTTCCGGCCAGCTCGAGCACTTCGGCGGCGAGGTACTCCAGCACGGCGGCCAGGTACACGGGCGCTCCGGCTCCGACGCGCTCGGCGTAGTTGCCCTTGCGGAGCATGCGGTGAAGGCGACCCACGGGAAACTGGAGTCCGGCGCGCGACGAGCGCGTCTTTGACTTGCCGGAAGTCTTGGCCTTTCCACCCTTTCCACGTCCAGACATAGCGATAGCAGAGGAGATCTGAGAAGAGCTGAGAACAGCAACTGTGGTCTGAGTGACCCTCGTGAGGCCATGCGGCGAGCGGGGCGCGGTCAGCTCCGCCCTCTTCGCGCCCCGATCGGAGCACAAAAGGGTCGCGAGAACATCAGTCTCCTTATTCAATTCAGTTGTCCACCGTTGTTGTTCGTCATGCCGCCCAAGCCGTCCGCCAAGGGAGCCAAGAAGGCCGCGAAGAGCCAGAAGACCGGCCGCACCGGAGACAAGAAGAAGAGGAAGAGCCGCAAGGAGTCCTACTCCGTCTACGTCTACCGCGTGCTCAAGCAGGTGCCCCCGACACCGGAATCTCGTCGAAGGCGATGTCGATCATGAATCGTTGTGAACGACGTCTTCGAGCGCATCGCCGGCGAAGCCTCGCGTCTCGCCCACTACAACAAGCGCTCGACGATCTCCTCGCGGGAAATCCAGACCTCAGTGCGCCTCATCCTCCCTGGCGAGCTCGCCAAGCACGCCAGGGAACCAAGGCCGTCACCAAGTACACCAGCTCCAAGTAAAACTTGGACTCGTGCCCCCGACGTCTGAGCATCCAACCAACCCAACGGCCCTCTTTAGGGCCACATCTCAGATAAAACGAAAAAGCAACGACACCAAGAATGAAGATAAAAAAAACGCACGTCTTTGAAGTCTCTCTGTAATTAAGAAACGCCTAAGTTTTGCAATGCAAGTACAAAACTATTTGGAAGGTAGACGTGCTGAAGGATATTGGAATTCCATCTTCTCAGTTTCCTTTTTTCAGTCTTAGAATTTCTGGCTTTTGTGTTTTCGCGAAAAAGGGCGCGAACAGAGGATGGGTACACAGATGGTTTTGGCGCGAAACGCAGATGTGGCGTGAGCAGAAGGGACAATGTCAGAAATTGGCGCGAAGAATCCGAGCGAAGATAAAAGAAAGCGATTAGAGAAAAGAAAAAATCGATTTTGATGTTGAGTTACCACCTAAAGTAAGGAAACCGAAAACCATCCACCGAAGCAAGATGGCCACTTTATGGAATGATTTCAACAACGTTCCACCACCTTCAAAAACCACATTAAACAATGGCCAAGCCTAAGCCTGTCAGCAGTGCAAAGCCTATCTGAAAAGTCGGTGCTGCTAACTGTCGCGCTTTCGGCGTCCCCAAAAAACCATAATGAAAATATCCAAGCCTAAGCCTAAGATGCTGCAGGAGGCCAGCCCCAGGCATCTCCGCTGTTTGAAAGAAGTAGTCTTAAGCCTACACACACCCGCTGCCAGGCGACTTTGTCGCGGAAACCTCATTGCAAAGTTCTCAGCGGAAGCCTAAGTCCATTCCAACCTAGCAGCCTAAAATGTCCTTCCGCATTCTCCACGTGACCACCTATCGCGGCGGCAAAAAAGAAGAGTTACCACTTAAAGAACTAAGCGCAAAGTGTTAAGAAGAAGTTTCTGATGTTTGACGGTAATCGAATTGATTCGGTGATAATCGCTTTGAAGATCCACGACAATAACCCGCATATGAACACCACTCAGGACACACGACAGTGCGGTTTATCGCATTTGAAAAAAAGTTGGCCGCAATCGTCCCGCTTCCGGAACGTTCTATCGATGCAAATAATTATTACGACATGGTCGATAGCGAATTTTTGGAAACGGACAAATATTCTCCATTTGAGGTTCTCAGATGCCAATTGTTGGGAAATAGGCGTTTGAAGAAGATTCAGATTTGGCACGGATATCGTGTCCTTGTGGAAAACCTTATCAAAGGTTGGAACCGAGAAGAGATCACTGAGCTGGAGTCTGATAACCACGATGAGTCATATTGGCGGTGCGATCAGATATTGACTAAAGTGGAAAATAAAGTCACACGAACCCTGCATTTTTGTTGTACTGCCCTTCGTTCTTAATCAAGTAAGTGATAAGCTCGACTTTTACCCAATTCAGTGTGCCTAATGTTTTATTCTGCTTTGTGTGACTAACAATGTGCTGCATAAATTTGGTCTTGAATGGACTTTCGAAGATTAAAAACATCAAGCTTAGAAAATCTGCATTTTACCACTCTCCATATTGATATTCTGTCATTCTGTTTTTGGCCCCAATGTAGATGCGTTGAAAACTGCAAACGGCGCGAAACGTATAAATCCACCAATGATTTTGGCGGGAAGGGCAGTTGTGGGGTGAGGACGAAAGTTCAACAAAAATTGGGCGCGAAATACGCAGAGAAGATAAGAAGAGACAATTAGAGGGAGGAACAATCGATTTTACAAGCGAATGGCGTCGAAGGAAAAGTCTTCAATCAGAGTGATTCAAGACTACTGGGGACTTTCGCTTTTAGTCGAATCTGTATCTGATGCTTGTGTGTTTGAACGAGTTTAGACGAACAAAGTAATCCACATTCTAAGAATGAATTCAAAAATGAGACAACTGCAATACTTGAACGAAGAATTCCTGTTCAGAGTTCTAATTGAAATCTTTAGGATGAGTTTTAGTTAAGATTGTGGCCCTAAAGAGGGCCGTTGGGTTGAGATGAGATGCGGTGAGACGCGTAGACACTTAGCCGCCGAATCCGTAGAGGGTTCTTCCTTGGCGCTTCAGGGCGTAGACGACGTCCATGGCGGTGACGGTCTTTCGCTTGGCGTGCTCGCAGTAAGTGACGGCGTCGCGGATAACTCCCTCGAGGAACACTTTCAGCACTCCGCGGGTCTCCTCGTAGATGAGTCCGGAGATGCGCTTGACTCCACCACGGCGGGCGAGGCGGCGGATGGCCGGCTTCGTGATTCCCTGGATGTTGTCGCGCAGCACCTTGCGATGGCGCTTGGCGCCTCCTTTTCCGAGACCCTTTCCTCCCTTTCCGCGGCCAGACATGACGATTGACGGGACAAACAGACGTTTGAATGAAGATTCTGACCTTGCCCGATCTTTTATGCGCTCGTTCGGGGCGCGACTCCGCC
Organism: Steinernema carpocapsae; assembly: GCA_000757645.3. Classification (NCBI taxonomy): domain Eukaryota; kingdom Metazoa; phylum Nematoda; class Chromadorea; order Rhabditida; family Steinernematidae; genus Steinernema; species Steinernema carpocapsae. The sequence goes on from CM016762.1 coordinate 2,069,590, forward strand.
CTGCCCCGATCGGGGCGCGGTTTTGGCGCCCTTTCTGATCAGTACAAAAGCCAGTGGTTCCCCATCGCCCGCACTCAGTATCTACTGACCGAACTCGTTCGTCATGGCTCGCACCAAGCAAACCGCCCGTAAGTCGACCGGAGGCAAGGCACCCCGCAAGCAAAGCAACTGGCTCGAAGGCTGCCCGCAAGTCGGCGCCCGCCACCGGAAGAAGCCCCACCGCTACCGTCCCGGAACCGTCGCCCTGCGCGAGATCCGTCGCTACCAGAAGTCGACGGAGCTGCTTATCCGCAAGCTGCCCTTCCAGCGCCTTGTGCGCGAGATCGCGCAGGACTTCAAGACCGACCTCCGCTTCCAGTCGTCAGTCGTCCGCCGTGCTTGCCCTCCAGGAATCTGCCGAAGCTTACCTCGTCGGCCTCTTCGAGGACACCAACTTGTGCGCCATTCACGCCAAGCGAGTGACCATTATGCCCAAGGACACCGCCGCATCCGTGGAGAGCGTGCTTAAGCTTCGTGGCTATCTCCTCTCATCCCAACGGCCCTCTTTAGGGCCACAACCCTCTCATAAAACTAACCCTCATAAATGTCTTAAACGTTTTCGGAATGAACCAGTAAAAAGTTACCGGTAATCAAAATAAAGGTGGTATGAATGCATCTCTGTGCATAAAAGAAGCTGCTAGTTTCAACGATTCAGCCAGCAAAGGACCCGCTTTTTAGATTCACGATCATTTCTGAAACCAAGGATCACAAAAAATATATTTCCCTCAAAACCGTTTTGCCAGATATGAAAAATTGAGAAACGCGTCAATTTGGGACAAACATGGGCAGGGGCGTGCTAATCTGACGACAGAATTTGGCCGGATGGAATGCCTAAACCAAAAAAAATTAAACTTTTTTTTTGTGGCGAGACCCGCAATAAAACCCAGAAGCTCAAAAGCAAATTTTGTCTTCTAAATGACGCCAAGCGATATTAAGAATACCAACCCCTACGTCCCTGATTTACTTAGTCTTCTGCGCCAATGATGCAAATCCCTCAAAAGAAATCAGTGCCACATCCAGGAAGTCGTCCGATCCGTCGTCTTTCCGAGTTTAATCTCAGATTCTGATCTGAAACACCTCCTCATCCTAGATCGACTTCTTTCCTTGAGCACTTCCTGGGCTCGCAGACAGTCCTTGTACCAACTCTTACTATGATCCTCTCGACGATCCTGAAGCGTAAAACCTGAAGCGTCGAACATGCGAAAACAATCAAAATTTCAAAATCAGAAAAATAAATGTGCGAAGCGAAGCGATGCGGACGTACCTCAGTGCAACTCTGTTCAATTTCGATACGTCGCTTCAGTTTTGAAGAAGACACCAACATGGATCAAATTCCTTTGAATTTCATCAACTCTACCGCTCACCAGCTGGCCAAAGGCAATGCTGTTAAACTCACCGATTTATCCGGCCACTGGAGCAGCGTTGGCGATAATCATCGAGAAAAGCGCGTGGATTTGTTTGTGCGCATTCATCTTTCCTCAAATGTCAATTATGTGATACAAACAATTTGCAAGGACACTGGAAAAGTCATTCGTATTGGAGAACTTTTGGAACATTTGCAAGCCCTTGAGTTTGCAAGGATTACTACGTTGCTGGTTCAACAATCTGATCTAAAAGAGGGTGAACAAGACGAAGAACTTCTTAAAAAGCTTCTAAGACGTGTGCCAGTCAAAAGATTAGACATCTATCACTGTTTTGCCACGGAGTTCGATCATCAATGTTCTTCATCCTGTCTTGTTGAAGAACATAAATTTTACTATATGCTAAATGCTGATGTTGTATCTATGCAACGGGACTCTCCACATGAACTCATGAACTATCACTTATACGAAAGTCCACATTCAAGGAAGGTCATTGTACGTGACGTCATGGTGTATAATGTCGCTTGAAGTATAGAAACGGAACGACAAGCTGGGTGTAGTGTTTCAGCTAGTATAACAAGTGCTTTCGTTTTGTTTGGTAAGGTGCTAATAAATTTGATTTTGACGTATAAAATTGCTTTTTTATAGGCCGTGACATGTAGTTTTGCAGTCATTTTTTTGTATATTTTTGTTAGGGTTGGAGTTTATCAAATGCCAAAGTGAACGTTATGACACTTTTACTGGTTCTAAAGAGTGTGAACTCTTCGAAGTCAACGTCATGCTTTTAAAATTCATTCGCTGCGTTTTTCAATAGCCATTTCAAAAAAGTCGTTGATTTTAACCTCGGTTTCAATGATGTAATTTGAATAAAGGTGCTACCGTTCCCTTTGTTGGTGACTGTCGTACTCCAGAGTCGCGTTCTTTACTAATCGTATGTATTTTAGAAAGACTTACCTACTGTTCATTGTGGAAGTATCCGAGTCACGTGGAATTTGTTTGTGGATTCTAAAAGCGTTGTTTTCATTCAGTTTTCCATAACAACTACTATTTGTACACTTTTCAGGCTTTCGTAAGCGTTCTTTTGTTAACGTAAGCAATGAAAGCCTACCTCATTGGCCTTTTCGAGCACACCAACTTGTGCGCCATCCACGCCAAGTGAGTGTCCATCATGCCCAAGGACATCCGGCTCGCCGCCGCATCCGTTGGAGAGCGTGCGTAGCTAAGCTTCATGGCTCTCTTTAGGGCCACAACCCTCTCATAAAAGTAAAATTATCAAAATCACTAAATTCAAAGTACAACAAATGGTTCGTTTTCTCACTTTTCAATGTTATAATTTTTTATTATCAGTTTGCTGTGAATGGTTGCGGTTTGATCATAAGTAAACCTATACTAAGAAGGCATCACACCTTGAATGATCATGATAAGAGCACATCACTACTCCTTGGCATTTGCTGAACAAAACAAAGACAATCCAGTATGCTTACCTCACGTTTAAAATTCTTGGCTCTTTGCACATACTGCTCTGCAACAGATAAGGAGGAACTGCTTAGTCACCACAAGCGGATTATCGACGCCAAATCAGCTTAATTTCTGCTAGTATCAGTAAAATAAGGCGAAGTTGGCTGTCATAGCCATTTTTATTCTATTCCTGTGTTCCCTTCTTCATATGGTGACTTTAGCGGTGTTTAAAGTATGCTTATGGGTGCTCTCGCTATTGTCGGCTTCAGTATGCTTTGCGTCAGACCCCTGGATCACCTGCACCGACGACAATCGCCTTATCACGGTTAACACTGGCGATCAGATCCGCATTCGTTCCCAAAACTGGCCTGATTCAATGGTTGTCAGGAGTCAAAATCAGGGTGGAAGAACAACAACGCGGTGCAGGATTCAACTTGAGGTGAGTAGATCTTTAAAAAAAGATCTAAATTTTATTATTCAGCATAAGCTCAAGTTACAGTTTATTGTAATCACTATTTTGAGTGGAAACTTGGGTTTCGGAGTTGGATCGCAGGTTATTGTGGACACTAACAGTGACAGCGTAGACAACATTCCAAATGTCCGAGCCAGTTGCCCTTTCCGGAACAAGGTGTGCCTCTTTGAGATCGATCAGGGCACGAACAACTATACCGCAAATACTAACCTTTGGAGTGGATTTGAGGCTATTGTCACAGCTTACGGTAAACATGCTTGTCACAAAAAATGTGTTTAAAATTCGGTTTTTCGGAACGGTGAGCTATAAAACCAAAAACAAAAATTAAAACTACTTACAATAAAATTTATCTTTAAATAAGCAATTTTTTAGTTGGTTTTCATTGGTCAGATTGGTCAGTCAGTTCATTAAGTCACATTGGTCTGATTTCAGGTCAGTTCAGTCAGGTTGGTTAGTCATTGGTCTGTTTTTATTGGCCAGATTTTCACTTTTCGTCCAAATTGAAGCAACGATCAAATAAGACGATCGGCTTGTCAACAGTAAAAAAAATGATTTGAAAAGTTCACTCTAACCAGTTTTAGGGTCACCTTTTAGCTAAATGTGTACCTTCAATTTGATTCAATTACATAATTTTCATTTCAAACGACAGCTATGCTTAATTGAATTTCCGCGACAACTGGATTGAATCAACGGCCAAAAGCATGAATTCTTAAACCTTATTTTGAGACCTATTTCAAGGCTTATTAGTTCAAATTGTAATTTCAGAAAACGAGAAAGAATGTCCTTTTGACACCGGTGACAAGATTGTGACAATCGAAAACGACGAACCTATCTATATTGCGTCCACCTGGGATTTTGAATCCAACTTTTTCAGCAAGTATGCGCTGGCTAGAACCTGCCAATGGAAATATAAGCCAGCGGTAAAATCAGTCTTGAAAATTGCGATCTTGAGATTTGTTATTGTTGAAGATGAGGAGTTTACGATTCTCGAAAATGGAAAAGAAGTGCTGAAGGCTAATGCGTGAGTCGTTTTACAGCTTGTTTTTAAGCAAGTTTTTCGCTTTCTAGGACACATCCTCCTTCCAATTTTGTCTTTTATACAAAAACTGACTTCACTATTACCTACAACCGTGTCCGCAGACAACCTGCGGATGGCAACATTGTAGCGGTCATCAGTTCCTATCCAGCCGAACCTGTTTCTTATCAAGCACCCACCTGTTCCGAAAGCAGTGGAATTACGACAGTGACGAAGGACAGTCCAGTGTCGCTTACTAACAACCCAATGAGTAGTGTCTTGACTGCGTATGAAAACTATCAGGTTAGTAAATTGAATCACAAACGCGAAAAAGCTGTAGTCTCACACGGCCGCAAGTAAAGTGTCAAAAATTGAAAAAAGCTATTTTTCGACGAGGATTTATGAGGTTGTAGAAAGCGAAATTCTACCTAAAACTAGCGTTTTAATCCTGAATTTCTGAACTCTCTGAAAGCCTCAAAAACAAAAAATACTTTTTGTGGTTTTTCCAGTTTTTGGCTTAGGCTTTAGAAAAATACACCTAACCATCACTTTCTAGAGTACTTAAAACATTTAAGCAATTGCTTGCTAAATTGGTGACAATTGATGACACTTGTAGAACTGTAAATGGCAGCTCAACACAAAAGAGAACTACGAACTTCACTTTTGGGCCTACTTCTATGACATCGACTCCTACGGAGATGTCCTGGCAATGACCATCGGCAAAACCGCATCCACTTTCAAGTAGGCCGCTTAATAACTTACTTTAAAAACAGCATCTACTACAGCAAACACTCCCTATTTGTGACACGCGGCACAGAATTGGCAACGTTGAGCTGGAAGTCAGATGGAAACTACGGCAGAGCTGGATTTATCGTAGAACCCAAGCTTGTTGGTAAGCTACGCATCAAACTAACTAAAACTGTTCGACTAAATTGTGTATGTATTCCAGAATGCGTCTGCAGCACGCCTTTGTCAATAACCCTAAATGACTCTTTTCCCGTGGCTCACTTTTCTCCTCAGCCAGACAAGACCATGAATAGTTATTGTGCAAATATGCGCTGTGAGTGGAAGGTTGGTGACCCTATGTTTTGCACCTTTTTCAAAAGTAGCATTTAGATCTCTTCTCCTGCTGGAACTCTGCTCAATCTAGAAATCAACGGATTTATACGTATGTCAAAGTCTGAAAATGACACGATCACGCTGGTCAACAACTATGATTCTGAAACTGTCCAAGTGTGAGTCTGCCATGATCCCAAAAAATCAATTAAAAATAATTACGAAAAAACCATAATTATTCAGTTTTCTGAAATTTTCAGTTTTGTAAAAGTGGTTTAAAATTGCGTAAAGCTGAATGAAAATTATGAAAGTTTAGACTTAGAACATGTTTTGTTGCTCCTAGATACTCAAAATTTTGGCAGAAGTCAAAATAGGTTGTCCTTTCTAAGGATCAGCCATTCACACGACGCTGTTCTAGATTGAGCCTCTCCTTTTCAGTTTAGGCGTCCTTGGGACACAACAGGCGTTTCAATCAGCGTTTCTGTTAACTTGACTTGTTAACGTTCTGTTAACTTGTAAACTGCCATTCAAAAATCACAGAGAATTTGTCGTTCTCAGCCTACACACCGCGCTTTCAAACGCTTTCGACGTTAATAGTGAAAATGTCCAAGCCTATGCCTTAAATGCTCCAGGATAAAAATTTGTAATTTGAATCACAGACGCGGAAAATCTGCAGGCTTGGATTGTTTAATTAGGGTTTTTAAGAGCGCCCAAGAAGCTACGGTTAGTGGGGCACACTTGACGAGCGCACTACGCCAGAAAAGCGGAGCCTTAGGGGGGTAGGCCGATTCTTGGGGAGACAGCTTTTCTTTAGGGGGACGGCCGATCTTGACTTGTGCCAAAATTTTTAGTACAGCAAAACTCTAAGGTGACGATGTGTAACTGAATAGTTAGTGTTTTCCCATTGGAGGTCCCACAGTTCACAACTTGTTAAAATCGCTATTTGAAGTGTTTGTCGTCTTCTTGACATTTGAATTTTCTTTTTCTTCAGTTTAGGGCATTCTGACCAACGTTTTTTCGAGCACCATCAAACTGTGAGACACCGGCCAAAAGCTCAGTTTTTGTTGGATTTAATTAATAACTCTATAAAAGCCGTTTTAGACTCGCTAACGGAAACGGAAATATTGACCAGAAAAGTTTCCACCTCTTCACTAACAAGATCACTGTGACATTTCGTGGATGTGACTCCCATGCTAAGACACTAAATGAAGATGAAGGATTAAGTATAGCAGCTTCTTATTGGACGCGTAAGCCATTCTTAACATTACTTGTGCCAATTCATCAATTAAGTCAACTCTCTCCACCGTCTTCCTGACCTTGTTCTGACCAAAGCCAACGGTTCTGTTTTCCTAGAGCTGGACTTAATGCCTGAAAACAGCATCCAAATGGTCTCGTTCGACAACCCTGATTGGTCGGCTATCCATGCCTTTGCTGCGACCTACTCTAATCAAGTTACGACTGAGTCTACGTCATCACTCTTTGTGTTAGACGATGACGTAAAGTTGTTCAAGTCCATCTACCCGTTTTTTGCCTTGCTTGGAGATGTAAAAGTGGGACGTCTGAAGCCTTTCATGTCAAAATCCGGCAAGATAACAGTTTTAAAGTTTAATGAGCAAAAGGCTAGATTGTCGAATTACACAATGCAACTGTTTGTTAAGGGATATGGTAATTTCGCTGTATTCCTACGTATATAAATTTTGTCTTTAGCTTTACAGGACTGCTCTCCAAGTGGTGATATATACCTCATTGGCGACAACGCCATCAGCCCGATCTCCTACACTTCTCCAGCCCTGAAACGCTCCTTCCCGTGTCCCATCACACTGATACGACCGTTGGATGGCTCAGATAATGGCGGTATTTCCACGACCTTGTTTGGACTATCAGTGAGTCTCTCTGATTTTTTTGCTAAGATCTTAATTCTAAGCTTCAGAGTTCTTCAAAGTCAGTGCAAGTTCTCCCCGGCATCGGAACATACCACAAACCTCTGTACGATTTTGATGAAAAGTCAATTTCCGCCTGGAATTTTACCTTCACTTATGGAAACGTCTTCACCGTTTTGGTTCCATTCGGTGCTACGCTTAATTTCACAGCGGAGCAATTTTGTAAGCTGACATAAGCACTGGTTTTCTAGAATACTGTTTTTAGACATTAACGGCGAAATATTGCTAAAGCCAGGAGATGAAGGAGTTGTCATGGCTCCGATTTACCCATTTGGAGGAGTCTCACAGCTGAACATTCCATTCGAATACCGGATTTCTTCTGGGCTCCATGAGATTAGACTCGAAATGAATGTGGTGGATTTGCAATTGGAAGGCTCTTCAGAACTCAAGATTTATGTGGACAAGTCTGAAAACTTGTTTTATACGTAAGTTCAAACAAAACGTGGAGCTTAGTTTGGTTGAGACAATAAGACGCTCAAAAATTTGGGATTCGAGACACGTTTTACGTTAAAACTAAGGTTTCGATAACTGCAAAAACAGAGGCCAAACTGCAGAGAAACAAAACGTTATTGAGCGAGAGTGCCGCTGACAGTTTGTTTGCACTGGTGCGACTTCTATCAGGTGACAAGGGAAGTTTGATGTGATTGTGTGCTGAATTTGCCATGATAGCTCAGTTGGGAGAGCGTTAGACTGAAGATCTAAAGGTCGCCGGTTCGATCCCGGCTCGTGGCATCTTTTTGCATATTCCGCATTTGAACCACAATTATATGTATGACTAGTTTCTTTTAGAGTCGATACAAAGATTGCCGTACCTTTAAAGCTGACCACCGAGAACACAAAAATTGTCACTTTCGTTTACAACCAAACGAGCCCTCTCGATCGAGGCTTCCTTATCAGATACAAAGTCCTCGAGAGAAACAGCGGATACTCGAGTTCCCTGTTCCCTGGATATGCTGTTCTGACTATTCTGCTCATTGTGGTCGTGTATGAATGCACATGGTTTATCAGATAAAAAAATCTTTTTTCCCTTATAATCTAAATTTTGACTGAACCGAACCGGGTGCAGTGAAACGTTTTTCAACGTTGGAGATGCCTGATTGCAGAAGGTTTGACTCAGTTGAGTGCTATGAAATGTTGCACGAACGCGGAAAGGCTGGAAATTAGTACAGCTTGCAGAGTCGGAAGGTCCGAAGCCAAAACATTGCTGTGTCTGATAGCAAAACGTGTTTCACGTGTTTCACAAGCAGAGACAAATCGATTGGAATTTTTTAAAACATGACGCCTGTCTTTTGTTGTGAAAACTCTTTGTGGGCTTTGTTCCCTGCATCAATCCATCAATTAGAATTACTGGCCTGTTTAGGTAAGAGTTGTAAGCTAATAATTTAGCTGTTTGTTCATTTACGCAGAATTGTTTACTATATACTGCTGAGTATGCGCAACAGTCTGTACTTTGCGAAAGCGGTCATGAAAGGTTCGAATATATGGAAAGCTGGGAGCAACCTAATACTAACTCTTCAAGGTAAGCATTTTTGAGCTCGTCAAGAACAAGTTTGACAAATTTTAATTAAGTGTGAATCACGGCAACAACAGAGCAACAGATGATGACAAACTGTTGTTATTGAACTACCTTGCACAAGTTTTTATTTACTGGTCACACGGTTGCAAGAAAATCCCAAAGTTCTTTGCACGATTAATTCAAGAAAACTGACTTTTACTTTTTTAAGCTTGAAAAAGCCGGTTTGTTAAAATTCAGAATTTCAATATCATTTATGACCAAATTTTGAAAGAGATAAAGAAATTGGTTGAGCATTTTGTTCTTGGTCCTGTGATAAAGTAAAGCAACACTATTTTTTGAGGATGGATTGACAATCATTAGCTCAAAAGTTGTAAATTTTTTAGATGTGTTTTAATAAATTCCAATTTTAGGAAAAACACAGAGAATCAACGATCTAAATTGTAAACGCTCAATTTCGATTTTTCGAGTTGAAAACAGCAAGTTTTTCAACCGAATTTTCCACTACTATAATTTTTAAAATTTAGTGAAGCTGTTCGTAAGGATGTAAAAAAGTGTAACTGGTAAGCATTTTTGAGCTCCACGACCGAAGATTTATTGAAACATTAGTAAATGATTACGACATAAGAAATTACCCTGTAACATTTTGTCACCTCACATGTTAGTTTTAATTTAGGTGGTTTATTAGAAAAGTTAACAAATTGATGGAAAAGATATTTTTGGCGCTCCCAATAAAAAAACAGATTTCAAATAGATTGAAAAAAGCAATTTTTTATGTTTGACTTCTCTGTCTTTTTTTCTGTCACACGTATCTCATTTTGAGAAACATGAAATCTTGAAAGAAATTGTGACTTGCATTCTCTCCGCCAGTGAGTCGCTCTCACGACTCATGCAGACACCATTGTTCCGAAAAGTGGAACATTCCCTACACTCAAAAGATTTTTACATTTCTGCCGATAAATAGGCATTCAGACATAAAATCGCAGCTGCAGTTTTTGAATTCGAATTTTTTTGACGCTGTTTCTACTCACAATGCGCACTGGGCTTCTAACTTACGTTCTTATGGCAACCCTCTGCGTTACTACCGCTCTCAAGTGCTTCGAGGGAAAAGAAGAACACAAAACGACCCATGTGAAACAAGTTCACTGCCCCGGAGACTATTGCTACAGTTCGAAGACGAAGCATTATCACCACCATGGCCATCACCGAGAACACACTATTGTGAAGTTTGAGTGTGACACACAGAGAATCTGTGAGGTATCCTATTTCTGGGAATCGTCATGTATCTAATATTATTTAGGAAGCGGGCGAATTCAGTCATAGTCAAAGGGGTTTTTCTGCTGATGTTGTGTGCTGCGATACCGATTTGTGCAACACACAATACTCCGCATTTAACTCAAACTCATCTCCGACTCTCTTCTCTCTTTTTGGTGCGGTCATGATTGTTCCCTTCACCTTGTTGTTATAATGAAGCTCTGCCCTTTTTGATCTTTTACGACTTACATGAAACTGTTACAGACAGAACTTCAACGCTTTTCACCATGTATAACAAGCGAATTTAACTAAATGCATGTTAACTAATTTCAAAAATGTGACAATTTTGAAAGTTTTAAAAAACCAGAACGCCTGAAAACCACTAAAACTGCATGTTATGTAACGTTTCACAAATTCATAGATATGTGACAGAAAAAACATTGTTGCATTTAGTGGCATCGTTTCCTTGGCTAAGTGTTTTACGTCCGTTTCATAAACGAACAGAAATCGATTTAAATTTGTTCATGTGTTGTACAATATCTTTGTCGGTTTCGTTTCGAGCATTCATCTATCAACTAGGAAAGTGTGGACAGCTTTGTAAGCACTGTTTATTACTAATTAAAAATCCTATCAAATTCGCAATTCTATTAAATAAAGGAGAACGATCCAGACATGTTCGTAGCGCTTTTGTATCCGTGACGCTTTTTGCACGTTCGGTCCGTCGCTTCGACCGCAGAAAGGTCGGCGTTACAATCGCGACGGCGCCAAATTTGGGACCGCAAACGCCGAATCGACAACGGTTAGCTTCAGCTTGTACATTTTTTGAACTGCTATTTTGCGCAATAGTGCGCAGGGCCACTTTAATATATATAGTTTGCAAGAGGCAGTTTACAAAAGGCTTAGATATATGGAAATCTGCCCATAAACCGCAGGATTTCGACTTATTAATAATTTTCAGATTTCAACTCATTAGAAGAGACAAAGATGAGCAATTTCCGGTCCTATAACAAAAAATCAAAATCAAATGGTTAGGAACAGCGAAAAGTGTATAGAACTATTTATTTAAAAAACATTTTGTTTAAATTGTGTTTATTGAAATTGTCTGAGTCACGAGAAAACCAGATGCAAAATTTCAAAATTTTGAAAGTGATTTTAATAAGAAGTTGGTCTTCATTCTTCTCAGATGAATCCATTATTAACCTTGTGACAAACCAGAAAAACGAAGGTTTTCCTAACGTGCTAAACAAATTTTTCTAGCTATTTGTATACCAATCACAGTGTTGGATGCAACTATGTAAACTCTGATTTATTGCTGATGAAAGATTGCTGATTTAAGTTTGGCCAGCCCAACTTATTTGCGCCACCAACATTAACAGTTTTGTTTCAATTAGACGTGATCGCAGTAATTTAGAGTGCAATCCTTATGTTGTTCACGGTCTTGTAGGACTTGAAGGGCATACCCGGCTGAAGTTTAATTACGTTAACAGCACTTATCAACATTGTCATGCAAACCCACTTATGAAGAACCCCTTAGAAATGTAGCAGATTCGACGTAAAAAATAGAAAATTCAAAAAAGTTCAAATTAAGGGCACGTTAAAAGTCAAAGTAAATTGATAGTTGGTTTTTTCTACCAGTGATAACTTTTAGGACAATCAGCACTGGACTACCCCTATCAGTGTAAAAAGAAACAAACGCAGGAAAAGCAATGTAAGCCAATGTTAAAAACTAAAACGGAAGAAATCAAATGATAGTTTTTCAACTACTAATTAATTTTTTTGTGGTTTTTTTGTGACACTAATGATGAGTTTTTCTACGAGAGCCCTACAGTTCACCGGTGCCAGTTTGAAAGTGCACTAAGAAGTTTGAGTTACATTGAAAGGTATTCTCTTTGAAATGATCAAAACATGACAACAAAATTAGTTTATAGTTTAGAACGTACGTGAGATGAGAAAAGTGAGACAAACCATTGAAATTTTGAATTTCTAATTTATTTGTATTTGGCGTTATATTTCACTTTTGGTGCTGATTTGCAGCGTTCACATTCGATCATGTGATGCTCGATTTAAGTCCCTCTAATATTGGAGGTAAGTTAAATATGATTTACAGATGACTTTAGTCTTGATAATGTTTAGATGTGCAATAAAAAAATGTGAGGAGATTTGTGGGTTTCTTATCATTTCTTATCGTCTGAAAAAACTGTTAAGAATGTACGGTCAATTTTTGAAGGCATGTCTGGTTCGGTCAAGAACAAAGGTGAGGGGGGACAAAGGCAAACTTTTGTAATTTTTTGACATTTTTTGTATTTGCGAAAAATTGTTCTCGATTTCCTCTATCGATTGCACTACTCAAAAATGGTCAAATTGGACAGATCAGCGTCGAGATACAAGCCTCCAAAAATTGACCGTACTTTCTTAACAGTTTTTCTAGACATTTGGCTATAGCTCATTCGACGCGAAATTGTCAGTTGCACATTTCATCTTAACATTGTATACTTTAAAAATGCAACGGCTCTGAGATAAGCGCGCTGTTTTTTCTTTGGGCCACTCTGTACCACGTCAACGCCTTTCCTTTAAATAAAATGCAATTTTCACGTGTGACTTTATCGGCTACACACCACGCTTTTCGAAGGAAATATTTGACGCATACACGTTTCCAGAATTCATGACTAGGCTGAATGCATGTTTTCCGCCAGTGAATCACTCGTATTACTAACTGGCATGCCTTTGTTTCTTAAAATGTAACGTGCCTCACCCCCATGAAAAATTAACATTTTTGTTTAAAAATAAGCTTCAAAAATACGATCGCCGTTGCAGTCTTCTTATTCTCTTTTTGTCGCGAACTTATTATGAGCTTTGGACACCTCGTCTATGTCTTTGTGGCTGTTCTAAGCTTGTCCACCGCTCTCACCTGCTTTGAGGGAGAAGAGAATGACAGAAAAATGGAGGTAAGGCAGGCTCACTGCCCCGGAAATTACTGCTACAGCGTGAAGAACACGTTTCATCACCAACGTCATCAGACTGTTATTGAGTGGAAATGCGATAAAGAAGAGATCTGTGAGGTACAGCTATTTTCCAATAGCTTTAATGCAGCCTGCGTTATTTAGGAAGCGGGAGAATCCAGTGCCAGCCAAAGAGGTTTTTCCGCAAATGTTGTGTGCTGTAATACCGATTTGTGTAACACGCGATACTCCGCGTTTAGCTCAAATTTATCTCCCACCGTCTTCTCGCTTTTTGGTGTCGTTATGATTGTTTCCTTTACGTTACTGGTCTGATGAAGCTTTGGCCTGTGATCTCGCTTTAGTTTCTTTTGTTTATGTAATTTTGAAAATAAAGTTTCAGCACTTTTCGTTGTTTAGATGCAGGTTCGAGAAATCCGTGTACATGCATTTAAACACCAGCGGTTTTGTGGGCTTAAAGGAAGTGACACGCAAATAATGGCTTTGAACAATCTTTTGCCGTCGAACGGGTTCAGAATGCCGTTTTCGCGTTGAAATGTTGAAAGTACGACGTAGTCACCACAAAACTGAACGCGGGGATAGCGATGGATGGCTATGTAGGTCTTTGAAGTCCTCCGACTCGACGGCCGACCTTTTCGCTTTCTTTGCATGCGACGGGTTTTTACGATTGCGCACCATCGAAAAACGCGTTTGTTGATTGGCATTGTAATATTTCAAATCTGACACATAAATGCCAAGAAACAGGCCATTTTGTGTCGACTTTTAGTCTTTTTAAGCCGTTTTCAAATAATACAAATTTGTTAATTAACATTGCCAAACGCTAAATTGAATGCTTTCTGGCGGCTTCAGAGGTCTGTGCGACTTTCCAACGCCAACATACACCACGCCAAATTAAACAAAAAAATTTTTTTAAGAAAGTGGAAGGAAAATAAGAAGCCAAAGTTTCCCTTTTGCTCTATGCGATGTGGGGTTTATAGACGACAGCGACCACTAGCGATTCAAGAAGTAGCAAAAATAAATTCGAACTGTTCTCGGAAGGGCTACATGACATTAGCGCGCCGACAATTAGCGCGCCGGGACAATAGCGCGCCGCGACATTAGCGCGCCAACGAGACAATAGCGCGCCGCGACATTAGCGCGCCGTGCCACGACATTAGCGCGCCGCGACATTAGCGCGCCGCGATTTTAGCGCGCCGTTACCGTTCGCTGGTGTTCAAGTGTTTGGATTATTAAATGTTTATGTCACCAGTCCCGTATCATTTTAAAAGTAGACTACTTATATCTTCAACATTTTCAACGTAACATGACATGTTAAGAAGAGAAGACGAGACCGGACCGATCGCATAATCCCCAATCAGGAGATTCTTCGTGTGGAAATCGAAGGCAACCTTTCTGCCACGCGGCAACTTAGAGAGACAGTCAGTGCCTAGCAACAGTTCGCAATGGAGATCAGCAACAAAAACAGTCATCTTGATCCTCGCGGGTCCCAAAGTAACGACTCCTTCGAACTTCGAGTCAAAATCGAAATTTAGACCCGTTGGCCGTATAGGCCTCTCGGTTAGCCTTCTTTAGCTTTGCGCTTTGGGGAACCGCGGATCGTAAGACAAACGTTATCATGGACCCAGTGTCTACCATCTACCAAGCATTTCAAAAAGTCACCGTCCAGCCGAGCGTAGCAATATGCTCCCGGTCCAATCATGTGAACGAGTGGTGAAGAGTTACGATGGCCGAAAAACCTTCACCTGAAGAAGTGCAGCACGGCGTTCCAAAACATGGGATGGGGAATCTTGACACGGTTTGTCCGATAATTGATAAGTTGTAATTGATAAGTTTAACCCCCCCTTAAAGTCACGTTTATCGTCGGGGGGGGGGTGGTTGTTTTAAAAGTTTTTCTGGGGTTTCAGAGCACCCTCCACACAGGGGGATGCTCATTGGGCACCCCCAGGCTTCTGAGAATAATAGCTTAATAAGGAGATAAGAGTCAGAAGTGTATAAAAAAAGCTGGTCAAGATAGGTTTTCTAAAACCAGAACGGCGCGCTAATGTCACCCCTAAGCGCGCTATTGTCGTTTGCGCTAATTGTCGGCGCGCTATTGTCGCGGCGCGCTAATGGCGTTTCGCGCTAATGTCGCGGCGCGCTATTGTCGTGGCGCGCTATTGTCGCGGCGCGCTATTGTCGTTTCGCGGTCGAAACAGCGCTTTGTGCCACATCCACGGCACCTGCGCTGGCATCCGGTACAATCAAATCTGAAGCAGTCGCACAAGAACATTTTCATGCCGTTCCTGGGATCCGTTATTTGTCCTTCGCTGTCGTGCTCCATCTCGGTCACGTCCTTCCAGGTAGCATGGCTGGATCGAAGGGAGCGGCACCCCTTGGCGTCTACTCCATACTGCGCGAGGACCGAAACTCCGTGCGCCGGATTCCAGGAAGCAATGTCGCTGAGTTCCCGTTTCAGTTCCTCCGATGAAGACGACATTGTCAATGGCAATTGTGATCTTGCAGAGAAATCAACGCATATTTATAAACCAAATCGTTGAAATGTGAGGTGCTAATTTTACATATTAGTGTGGCTTTGCAGAGGACGCGATTCTAGAATGTTCTATGTTACTTTCTATGAGAGGTTAAGGTCTAAAAAGCGGAAACGCGTAAATCGAATTTTTAAATAGTTCGATCGTGAACACAAGGAGAGGAACGGTGGGCCGTCGAGTCGGAAAACTTTAATGACAATTTTGAAAACGGATATGAGAAGTGCACTACAATGTACCTCTGAGTCGTACACTATCAAGGAAAGCTCACAAAAAGCCCCGTTTCGGCTGACATTAAGCACAAAGAAAGACCTATGGGAGCACATCGAAACCCTAAAATAAGTTCGTTGAATGTAAAGTTTATGGTGGGGGTAGAACAGGGCTTGCAACCCCAAAAATACTCAAAATTCTTAAATTTGGTTTGATTTGACCTCTTAGAAACAGTTTGTCGACAAAAGCAATGTTACCACATTGTTCTACGACTGAATTTACACAGGGTTTACCAAATACAAAAACCAGCTGCAAGAACCAAGCGACCAAATGGCCTTTCATTTTTGGTAAGTGTCTAAGCATCTAAAGTTTACATTAAAATTAATTTTTAAATTTTTTAGTTATTTATAGCATCTTTCAGCTGGCCACTTTTCCCTCTGCCTCAAATCGCTCAAATACAGACTGCCAGAACACTGGGCCGTGAAACGTTTCTTATATAGCAAAGAGAAAATTAACGTGCGAAATTCTGTAATTCAATCTTTATTCAACTTTGTTATCACCTTTCAACTATTTCATTGATGTTCAGTTAAGATACTTAGTCATACATTTTAAGTTTATCAAGCCTCAATGTCTTCTTTAAGCCTTTTTGCCTGTGGTACATCGCCTTCATCCGAGGATGAACCAACCATGGACCCCTCCCGCTCCGCCTTGCGCTTCAGAAAACTCTGGAACCAGCGATCGACCTGCTTCCTTGTGAGCTTGATTTCTGCTGCCAGTTGAGTGCGGCTTGTTAGGGAAGGTGATGCGTCCTTTTTGTATTCCTCCAGAAGTGCTTGGTTTTGCGCTTCGGTAAACTTTTTACGTATTTTTCCGGGTCCCTGGGATACTTCAGCTGAATCTTGTTGAGCGATTGTCACTGTCTCAGTCCTTGTTCCAGGGTTGACTTCGAGATTTAGGCCTAAGGTATTGGGCGCAATCGCCATAATCTGATCAAGGGTTAATCCGTTAAGCCAATCCAAGAAAAAGGCCATGAGGACTGTGGTAAATGTTTGGAACATCTCTGAGGTGATCGCAGCCAGGTGAGGCGCAGGTAGCTCTTCTTTTCGAGGTTCGAATCCTTGTACCTCTTCGGTTTCTGTATCCGCAGCCTCTATCTCTAGTTCCTGCTCTTCAGAGGCAGCAGTAA
Organism: Steinernema carpocapsae; assembly: GCA_000757645.3. Lineage (NCBI taxonomy): Eukaryota > Metazoa > Nematoda > Chromadorea > Rhabditida > Steinernematidae > Steinernema > Steinernema carpocapsae. Next base: position 2,086,576 of record CM016762.1, read on the forward strand.
GCCGCTTTTTCTCGCTTTTGCGCTGTTGCTCAAACCGGTTGCCAAAACAGTTTTCAGATAAGCCCATAGCTTCTGTGAGCAGTTTGAAATCCTCGCTGGAAGGTTCTTGCTTCTCGTTGTAAGCCTTTTCGAGCTTGTTTCTCTGGCTCTTGCTCAGCTGGAAACGCTTGTGGCTAAAAGCTTCAGAAGTCTCCGTAGTTTTGAAGATGGGCTCTTCTTGGTTTTGGATGGGAAGAGCAGATTCAGTGGTAGCATCCATGTTGTTTTGAGACGATTAGAGTCTTGATGATTAGTAAACGGTTGGTTGCCTTATATGCTGTTTTTAGCAATGCGGGATTGTGATCACAGCATTGCTTTCATTCAGAACTCATTCAAAAGGAAGACGTCTCCACAGAACTCGACCGACACCATTCGCAAGGAGCCAAAGCTACCCATACGAGAGCCAAGATCACCTACGGAGACTTGGTTAAGATCCCTCTGCTATGGCCTCTCTTCATCGCTTGAATGATGATATGCTCTCGCAGAAGCCTTTTAGCATCAATGTCACCATGTTTTACTCGACCAATATGTTTGAGAAATCTTTGAAACTGTCCACCAGCTCTTTGTCGTTGTCACAATCTCCATTCTGGTTCAGCAGATCTTCAAACAGATCGTTGGAATTTCCATCGAACTAACGAAGGGAAGCCATGCATTTTCAGTGAGTGCCTAGGCTTGTTTCTCCCGAAAAAAACAGTTTTCGTGCAACTCTATGAAGATCCAGAGTTATCGCGCCGAAGACAATCTCAGGAGGCTGCGCGAAAAGGAAAACGCATTCGCGGAACTACTGAACCTACTTAGCCAAGATTGCCTCAGCGGACATAAATGAACCCTTGATCTCATGATTTTGATTTGTGCAATCATATGAATATTGGACTCCATGACGGTTCAGTGCACGGAATGATTGTATTGTGCATGGAAAGAATTTAGTGAGCACGAAATGTTTTTTCGATAGTGCACGGAACGGATTAAATAGGTGACGACTTTGCTTGTTTCGTACAGCGGGAATAGTAGGCTGGAACTGACCTTTTGGAGCATCTTAGGCTTAGGCTTCGACAATTTTCAATGTGGTTTTTGCGGTTAAACCGCCTGGAAGCGGGAATAGTAGGCTGGGGACGACAGTGTGTAGGCTAAAGCTACCGATTCCCGAACAGAAGAGCCAAATACAAAAGAGCCAAAATCAAAAGAGTTGAAAACCCCAGAATACACATTTTGCTACCAGCGTCTTTAGCCTACTATTCCCACTTCCAGGTGGCTTCGCCGCAAAAAACCATATTGAAAAATGTCCAAGCCTAAGCCTATTCCAGAAGGCTAACCCCAGCCTATTATCCCCACTGTTTGAAAAAGGCCGCTTCGAGCCTACTACCCCTGCTGTTCGAAACAAGCAAACTCATCACCCTTTTAACCTATTCTGTGCACAGTTGTCTAAAAATCATTCCGTTCACACACACTTCTGCCTCAAAAGACCATTCCGTTCACACTAAATTCTTTCCGTGCACACTAAAATCATTCCGTGCACACAACGACCATTCTGTACACTAAACTATCGTAAGGCCGGACATAAATGTAAAACCGTTTTATTCGATGTGGACAAGACAGCATGAGACATTTTAGACTTTCTGGAGTTTCAATTCAAGAAAACGGCGAATTTGCTGTCCAATTTTCTTGGAAGGTTCGCAAGGAAGGTCAGAAAACAAAGAAAGAAGAGATTTGCGGTTTTTGTTCACCAGGCTACCCATAATGTCGTATAACGTCACGAAGCTGTCCAAGTCCACTGCTCTTCGCACAACCGCTCTAGTCACTTCGGAGGCCGCGTCTAGTTTTTTCTGGTATTTGATGATCTCGAGCGCAGACAAGAGAAAATAGTCGCCTTTGCACGCCATCTTCCTGGCCATTCGGAACATTTCAATCTGTTCTTCCGCCGTCATATACCCAAAGTAAATCAAGCGTTTGTCCACGTTGACACCACCTGTGTAGATAATGAGAATCAGAAATTGTGACGGTAAAAGCGACTTTTTGAGCTTGTTCATAAGGTTCAGCAAGTTGATGGTCCCGTCCGGACGCAGGCTGATCTCGTTAATGGGAATTTCGGCTTTGATGAGTCCAAAAGCGGTTTGAAGAGTTTTGTAGGACGCCAAAAAGTTCTCGCAGAGGATCCTGTAAAAATTTCCTTTTGGGAACATGTCTTCGTAGTTGTTTTCGGGGTTGGTCATAAGGGTGATGATAGCAGAATTGCGAAGAGAGCGCATTTTCGAGGCTTTGAAGACGTGAGAATATTCTTAAGAAATTAAAACAGGCTTATATACAGTCACAAGTGACAGAAAGCAATGCTTTTAGCATTACTTTTGTCGCAATGCTTTTAGATCTACAGAGTGCGGCCATGGTTAACACATTTTTTGAAAGTTTTGTCTTACCAACTGTCGCGGAAAATCGGTTCGCCGTGGCCAAACTGAAGGGTTCCTCGTTCAAGCCCTGAACTGACCTAGCAATAAACACATTATGATCAGATTATGAGCAAGCAACACAAATCAACTTTGAATCAGCATCTATTGGCTTTTAAGCGTTTCTGGGCTCAGCCAAAAAATACTTTCTGGCTTTGGAAAAGTGACGATGTCGTTCAAATACAGCTTCATTGTTAAAAACCAAACCGATCGCGCGAAATTCAACCTAAACATGAAAACGGCTACGCGAAAAGTGACAGAAACTGAAACTGTTCAAAACACTTGACCGGGGGTCTCATTTTCTGATGAATCAGTTTCTGTCATTTTTCGCGTCGCCGTTTTCTTTCAAGACTGTTTAGGTTGAATTTTGCATAGACAGCTTTATTGCTTTAGCTGTCACCGCAATACTTATCGTCAACCGACTTCTTATCTGTTTGAGCGTCCTCAACACCGGACCTGACCGAAACGTTGCCCATCAACCTTCGTGGGATGCTCGGATCCGTTCCCCTGCTCCTTGTCACAATCTCCATTATAATTTCGCAGATTTTCGGATTCGACTAACATTTTGGAGCTGGGACTCGGTGGCTATTCATCTTTGGTGAGTTTTGAAGCCTCTCAAGCTTAACTAAAAGTGCATTTTTTGAGCGTTCACCGTGTTTCACGTCATCTTCCGGCTGGTCACTTTTTCCTTATGTCCCAGATCGCCCAAATGCAAACTCAACTAGACTGACCGCGCCAAACCTAACTCCAAGAAGCTCCGCAACATGCAAAATTATGCGGAACTCGAAGCCATTCGCAAAAAAGTTGGAGCTGCCATGAGGACTTATAAAAGCTCAAATCCACACAAAATCTCATGTTTAATAGCCTGCTAATTGTTTTTGCTAATCTGCCTTGATGAATATAGACAAATATGACTACGGAAGCTGCGGAAGCAATAAAGTTTATTTCGAACAACAGAACGAATAATATTTTAGGATTTTCCTTGCTTACAATTAATGAAAGTGCGGATTAAAGTTTCAATCTTCTTGGACGGCTTGCATGGAAGGTCAGCAAAGAGGGCGTCAAGAGATTGATGAGTGGTGTTTTCCAGGTTCTTCAAAACGGCCCTCAGCGTGGAGAAGCTGTCGAGTTCCACGGCTTGGCGAACAATCGCGCGGGTTACATCGGAGGCCGCGTCCAGCCTCTTTTGGTACGCTACAATCTTGAGAATAGACATCAAGAAATGGTCGCCTAACTTGACCATCTTTCTGGCCATTCGGAACAATTTGAGCTGTTCGTCCTGCGACATTATGTGAAGGTAAATCTGGCGTTTGACGTTTACGTCCACGCCGACTCCCGTGTAGATGGCCAGGATTAGGAATTGCCGGGGTGAGAGCGTTTTCTTGAGCTTGTTCATAAAATCCAGTAAGTCGATGGCTCCGTTTGTGTGCAGCTGAATCTCCTCAACGGGGATATTGGTTTCCAAGAGATCAAAAGCAATCTGAAGCCTTCGATAAGACAACAAGAAGTTGTCGCAGAGGGTTTTGTAGAAGCTTCCTTCTGGGAACGTGTCTTCGTAGTGGTTTTCAGGGTTGGTGAGAAGAGTGATGATGGCTATATCGCGAAGAGAGCGCATTTTCAAAGCTTCGAAGACGTGAAAAAAGTGCTCAGAATAACGAAGTACCGGCTTATATAAAGCAAAAGTGGAAGAAAGCAATGCTTCAAACATCAGTTCTCTCGCATCGGTTTTGATGTTTTAGGTCAAGTAGAAGTCAAATACCCGACTGAGCATCACTTCCAGGGCAATACAGTTCACCAGCATTGACGGAAATCGACGCTTCGCAGCAATTTTCAAATTTGTCTAAAATTAGAAGCACCTTGAGTCCGTTAGAGAGTTCTAGTCAACGATGTCTAAAATATTTTGATGCTTTATTTCGAGACTTACTTTTTTTCCTTTCATTTCGTTTGTAACTGACAGATAAGCGCGTCGAACGATGGAACTGTTTTCAGAGATAACAGCTTGTGGAGCAATTGTTGCTTTCTAAAACTGAAGCTTACTTTTCCCTAAAACTGATCTTTGCAGGCTTCTTTGCTTTTTTAAGCTAAAAAATACTTAGTTTGAGCCCATGGCTAGGAGAATATGATCAACACAGGCATAGTATTTAAACGTGCTTTTATGCGCACTAAATACGTAATGCCTTTGATGAGGAGCACAGTGTTATTGATACATTTTTTGGTGTGTGAATTGAAAGCTGATGTGACGCCGTTCCTTAGACACAAACCCTCCTAATGTTAAAAAACTGATGCGTCAAAAACAGTTTCTGAAAGCACTAGTGTGTTACCCTATATAAGCCTTTTTCCCTTCTCAAGTATATTCTTTCCATCTTCGAATCCTCGAAAATGCGCTCTCTTCGTGACTCTGCTCTGATCACTCTCCTCACCGACCCTAAAAACCACTACGAAGACATGTTCCCGAAAGGACACTTCTACAGAATTCTCTGCAATAACTTCTCGACGTCTTATCGAAGGCTTTATACCGCTTTCGATCTCATAGAAACCAACATTCCCGTCGACAAAATTCAGTTACACCCAAACGGAGCCATCGACCTGCTGGATTTAATGAACAAGCTCAAAAAGAAGCTCTCAATCCAACAATTCATGATCCTGGTCATTTACACTGGAGTCGGCGTGAACGCCAAAGCCAAAAACAATATTTTCTTCCAAAAGATGTCGGAAGAGAAAAGGTTCAAGATGTTCCGAATGGCCAGGAAGATGGCCAAGCAAGGCGACCATTTCTTGATGTCTGCGCTTGAGATTCTCTATGATGAGAAGCTCGACGCCAACTCTGAAAAAACGAGAGCGTCTGTGCAAAAAGCGATTGAACTGGACAGTTTCTCGACGCTAAAGGACTTCTTGAAGAATTTGGAAAACGCGACACGTGAATCAATCAACGCTCTTTTTGCTGACCTCCCCTGCAAACCGTCCAAGAAAATTGGAAATCTCATTCGCTGTTTTATTGAATCTCAACAGTAAAAACGTTGAAATAGTTCCTCTTGTTTGGTATTATTGCGTTTCTTGGCCGTTGAAGTGTCAATAAAAGTTGTAAATTAGCTAATCCTTTATCAAATAAGCCCACATTTTCTCAGGGAATCTTTCTAAACGTGTACTTACAGCCAAAAAACGGAAAATTTTGCTAAGAATATGAGTATTTTTTAGAGGCTCAGAAGTCTACAATAAAATGCAGGCTTGAGAGAGGGGTCAACAAATATGAAAATTTTGCGAAGTGTGGGGTCTCTTCGTCGATCCCATACTGACCCTTGTCCTACGAGTGCTGGCAAATCGACAACCAGGCCAACAATTTGCCTTTTGGACTTCCAGTTCACTACAAAGTTCATAGATAGTCTTGAAATGGTCCTAGAAGCTCACAAACAACGTTAAATGTATCAAAATTTCAAACTTTTTTTGGCCAAGACCGGATTTATCGAAAGGGTGACCGAAGGTCACTGAGTCGGCGATCCACATTAACAATTTTTTAACACGCCAATAGCCGGAAGCGTAATGATGAAAAAATAAGAGCACAGGTTCTTTAGGAGTTACCCTGTACAATGACAATTCTAGGCTAAGCTGAGAGCCGTTCAACGACGTCACATTCCTGTTTTACTCAAATTTTTAAAGACATTCGAAAGTAGAATACGTGACCATTTAGGCTTATTGTGCTCTATTTTTTGATTCTAGAAACGTGGGTCGCAAATTGTTGGCAAACGTATTTATTCCTTATAAATTCTATCGTTTACGAACGCATCAATAGGAAGACACGATTTGAACAGTGAAAATTAAAGCATGACAATAAACTGAATGTCGAACAGGCAAATGCACAGTAACGATCTCGTATTGATGAAAGAATGCAATATTATGTGGTCTATCGGAGAGGGTTTACGATTCAGTTCTTTCGAGAGAACTCCTTGTTGATGTCCTCCACGGTTTTTCCCTTCGTCTCGGGCACGTACTTCCACGTGAAGAAAATGAAGATGGCGAGGAACGTGGAGAACACGAGGAACGAGTACTCTTTGAGCAGGTTCTGAAAAAATGAGAAATTTTAGTGGATTTTTGGGTTAGAAGGGAAGCTTACGTTAAGGGGAAGGAACGAGACTCCGACCAAGAAGTTGGCGGTCCAATTGATAAGCACGGCGATCGAGTTGGCGTTACCGCGAGCGTTGGAGGCGAAGATCTCGGAGACGTAGAACCAGGGGATTGATCCTGAAACAGGCGGTCGAAAAGTCATGGAAAAATGAGCAGTTATGACTCACCTGGGCCAGTCGCAAAAGAGATGACGAAGAGAAGAACGAAGAGAATAGCCAAATACGAGGCCCACTGGTTGCTGCTTGTCTTGGCATCGACGGTTTCTTTGCCCGTGTTGTAGATCGACAGCGAGACGGTGATCATGATGGAGGAGAAGAGCATTCCAGTGAGACCGATGAGATGAAGTGAGCGACGTCCGAACTTGGGATGGTGGGAGCCACAGGGAGACGATAGTCTGCATCACGTTGACGGCGCCCATGCCAATGGTGGCGAACACGGCGGCCTGACCAATGAGACCGGCTCCCTCAAAAATGGTGGTCGAGTAGAACATGGCGACGTTGATGCCAGAAAGCTGCTGAGAGAGCATCATCATTCCAGCGATGAAGAGAGGCCAAAGCAGAGGGCTCTTGAACATGTCTCCATAGGTGATCTTGGCTTGGGTACGGGCAGCTTCGGCCTCTTCGCGAATGGTGTCGAGTTCGGCGGAGACGTTTTCCCTACCACGGAGCTTCTTCAGGTCGGCTTCGGCGCGGTCGGTCTGGTTCTTGACGATGAGGCTGTATTTGGGCGATTCGGGGCAGAGGGGAAGGGTGGCCAGCTGGAAGATGGCGGGAACCACGGTGAAAGCTGAAAATAGACTTTATACAAGCTTCAGATGCTTGTACACTCACCGAAGATGAAAGGCCACCGGGTCGGAGTTCCGAGAAGCTGCTCAAGTCCGAAAATTTGCGAAACCAGAATGGAGATTGTGACGAGGAGCTGGTGGACAGATCCGAGCATTCCACGAAGGTTGATCGGAGACACTTCGGTCAGGTACATGGGCACAAGTCCGGAGTTGAGGCCACTGTTGAAACCGATGATGAGACGGCCGATTATGAGCAGAGGGTAGGCGTTCACGAACTTGGCTGAAGTCATAAAAATCGCAGCGGCCAAGGCGATAAAGTTGTTGGCAAACATGGCGCCCTTGCGGCCCATCTTGTCCGCTACCCAACCGGAGAGGAGACCTCCGGCCATTCCTCCGACGGCAAAGATTCCGACGCAGATCGACCTAAAATAAAATGTTGATTATTCGAAGAATTGGTTTGAAGCCTTAAACAGGTTTTACTTTTAACCCCTTCCGTAGACTCATTTATATCAAAAATGTCAACTCATAAGGATTGCGGTCTTTTAGTAACACTTGATTTGATAAATGTAGTATAAAATCATTGTTAGTTTTTCTATAACCTACAACAGAAAATTTGAATGTGTAGTTTTGCTCTGGAAGGCACTTCTACTGTACTCATACTGTACTTATGCGCAAAGGTTCAGTAAGAATTCCTTTTATTTCCACAAAATTTTTTGGTTTATTACAACAAAAAATGGTTGTGGATCAGATACTTGAAAACATGAAAAAACATGATTTTCATCTAATCGAATTTTCGTATTAGATGTAAGTCCCTTGTAACGATTTATAGCAAGAGTCAAATAAATACCCTTTGAGGTGTGAATTTGGATGAATCTTCTAGTGTACCCCTAATTTTAGATTATAACATTGCGCAATTCACCAATGCGCTAATTTGACAATTGCACTTTTAGGATCCGATTCCCTAACCCGCATTTAGATCCTGTTTACCAACTTAACCATGACATCAACTCACCAGTAGAAATCAGCCTTGGTGTCATCGATCTTCGTTCCAAAAAGTTCTAGGTGATTCTCCTTGAACCATGCGGTGATCAACTAAAATATCTCAATAAGCCAAAGTTTCGAGATTTAAGATTCTCACCTTTCCGGGCGCGTTCACGCATCCAATATGGTAGCCGAACTGGAACGAACTTCCAATAGTGACCACAACGACGGCGATGAGAAGGGCATTTGTGAGTTTTCCCTGAAAACAGAATAGTTAATGAAGCTTCAGCTAAGGGTACAGAACCTGAAGATCATGCAAGTGACCCTGACGTGGCTCTTTCTCTGAGCTCATGATTAGGTGTCAGGTAATAAATAGTGATCAGTAACTAGAGGTACGCTTGGGTGATGTTTGGTCGGCGCTCGGAACGCGGCCAACAAAAACTTGTTGAACACAAGAAAAGAAGAGCGCGTTAACTACTCTGCCTGCACCGTGATGTGATATAAACGATGCTGCTGCCGTAGTCATAACCGTGAGAAGGGTGTCCCCCTCTTCAGTCAGTGAAACCAGATTTGGGTGCTCATCAAATTAACCTTGGTGAAGACGAGGACGACGGCATGTGATTGTGTTCTTTCCTGCCTACGGGAAGGAGGAGGAAGACAACAGTTTGTGGGGGAGCGCGAGACAATGTAGGTCTCGGATGCAGGCTTATTGTATACAGTCGGCTTCGCCACACGCCCGCTGCTTATTACTTCGATTCTTAGCGCACGCGCGTGATTAATCTTAGCAATGAGAAGAGCACGATGAGAAGCGCGCGAGAGGTCTTACATTTTGCTTAAAAGACCATGACAATTCTAGCTTTGAGGTGAAATAGACGAACGTCAATAAAAAATGAAGAATAGCTTCAAAACAGTAATTCTGACTTTTAAAGATCACTTGGTTTTGGAACCGGAATTTTGCGTGAAGTAGAGTCAACAAATCTACAGTCTTTAACCTAGCAATTGATAGAAATTCGCTGATTAAGAACAATACAAACACCACTATTGACAAAACAAACAATCTTATCTGACAAAACAAACAATCTTATCTGTTTCTAGCAGATCAAAAATGATGTAAAATAGCTACTGAAAAATTGCGGACTCCGGCCGAACCCTGGTGTATAGCTTGGCAGGCAAAAAGTATTAGCAAAAGCATCTGACTATCCTAGAAGTGGTACAAGTTGACAAAGTTCAACTCATTTAAAAATTTTTTTGGTTAATGGTTGTAGATTTCTTAACTAAGCCATAAAGTCCACTATCTCCAACTGATGTTTCTGCAACCTACACTTCCTCTCCAGTCCGTTCCCTTGAAAACCAGCTCCGATAAGATCGCTTGCTGCAATTGGGTACCAGCGGAAGAACACCCGTGTGTCATGAACGGACTTTGAAAAAGTTGGTAAAAACTTAGGGTTTGTCACGTTTTAGAACGTACATGTTGTCTTGATGGGTGTTCGGGTATTAAAAGTAAACACGTTTTTGAACAGGGATGATCATTGGGAATTGGATTGGGTGGTTCAGGTAGACTTTAAAGGTTTTGATAAGCCGCTCAGAGAGACTAAAGAGCGGAAGACTACAAATCCTATTTACTTCGATTCTAGCAGCTCTATGGTGTTGAAATGGTTTTTTCGCCTTTCACAATTTTGTCAACTCTAAAACCCATTTAATTACCACATTTTTGCTCTTTGGAAGAAACAAATAAAGTGATTCTGGGTAACCTTGAATTTCAAAGTCCAGCTTAGGATTAGATGTGCCTATATGAAATTTGCTATATCTCAAATTTTCGTTTGGTTTAAGCTCTATCTTTAATTGCTGACCCCTTCCGATGTTTGCTGTCCATGTTCAAAAGAGACACGAAAGCCAAATGCAAAATAGAGTTTCGTAATCTCACTTGAGTCAGATGACGACACGGAAATTCGGTCGGAAATGGCATCACTGGACACATAATGAAAGTTAGCTGATGCAAGAAGTGCCGTTCCCCATATTTCAAAATTCTTTGCTTTTCCTATTTCGCAATTTAGATGGAAAAATTCCATGAACGCAAAACACAAAAATCGAACCGTTGTTTCCTTATGTTGAGACGCTACCATTTCCAAGTGCTTAAATGACATGTGAAGCTTAAACATAAAAATAAAAAAGGCCAATTTTGGTTTTAAAAATTATAGACTGATAGGTAAATAACAGAAGTTTTGAATAGATCTATCAAAAACAATTTTCGTTTCTCGATTTTTCAGGTACTTCTGCTTAACGTAATCTGTTGATCCTTAACATTTTGTTTGCATTTGTGTATTGAGATCTAATTCTTAGACAGAATTATGAGCCTCATATGTAAACAAAAAAGACAGTTTTGTGTCGTCTGTAACCCAATCCTGATGACCATGTCGAGAAGCCCAAAACAAAAGGCAAATTGTCTAATGTTTCCGCGCCTGAACTGTCGATCACTTGATCGTATTACCAAACATTCCACTCTGGCTTTGTCGCCGGCAACGCTAATCTCCCAGACATTGCTGCGCAATTCTTCAAACAGATTTCCCCGCTTTCCCTAGCGCGTTCCGAACACGCGACAAATCGATGTTTTCCCCCACGTGTAGAGACTGGCACGCGTCCAAGTGCAAAAAAGAGCGTCTTTCTCACCTTCAACTGATCGACATTTTCCTTGTTCAGCTTCTGAGCCGCCTCCACGTGGTCTGAGTCTTCGCTGGTCAGCAGCGCTTCCTTCTGATCGGCTTCGCCCACTGGAATTTTTCCTTTCTCGTCCTCGTTGGCCATAATCATTCTGCAAAAATTAGGCGTCACGGTCAATCACAGACGCATTAGGGTTATGAAAGAGAGCACCTCGCACTTTGCACTTAGCACTGGGAAGAAACGAAAGGCATACAAACACGCGGGCACATTGTTGACGGGAGGGCGCCAGATCAGCGACGGTTTAGGGTTGTATGAAGGAAGAATACACGACGTGGAGAGGTGAGAAAATTCCTGTGTAATTGATCTTTTGGAGAGACAAAAAACACTATAAAAAACGTTTTTTTGTATTGTTAAAACCTAAACAAAACGTCTTTCACCAAATAACAGCTGCTTAATAACACCGCTAACAAAATTTAAAGTTAAAAACTTTATGCAAAAATAACAAAACTGTTAGAACTGTAGAAAAAATTGCAGAATTCGTCATGCATGTTCATCGGTTACTGATCTACAACTGATTTTTAAGTTTTTACAAGCTAAAATTAAACTAAAATTTAAATTAAGAAACAATTTGAAAAGGCTGAATTAAATTCTAGCAAATTTACAAAAAACGGTTTGCGGAAAATAGCAAATTACCCAGAACAACATAGTCAAGAAATTGAATAGAATTAAAATTACATGAACATCAGAAATAACCGACATTCAGAGCAAAATCCCATCAGAACTCCCGGGGAAGCACGCGTGCTCAGCAAGTTGTCGAGGCAAATGGTTTTTTTGGATGATGCAATGAGTGACGTCGAGGGAGGCGAGGAGGAGACAAGAGGGACTCATGCGGCACCACCGCAAGTGAAGTGAGCAGCACAGCAGCTGCATACGCATGCAGCGTGGCAAGAAAACAATCAGCGACAAACAGACTCTCCCCTCCGCGCGGCGATCGAAAGCGGCGAGTAATTATTGAATGCTCCTCGCGCATCTCTGTTTAGTGACCGGACAAAGGATTATAGCGAGCCGTTGACTAATCACCGCCGCTTTGGTCTGCAAGGTCGCGGCCGCCGCTTGTTTAGGCAGATTATGGACTCGGCGTGACCTTCGAGCGGGGTTTGAAGGGCGCGGTTATTAATTTGTGCATCTGTCACATAGCATCAAACAAAAATGCAATTACCCAAATGTTCAAAAAACAAGGCAAACGGCAATGCGTAGGTAATGCTAGCTAATTTTTTGCTTAATCTATTGCTTGTGCAAATATTGTAAACAGGGCTTCGAGACGTCACAGAAACATTTCGCATTATTCATGGAGTGATTTAGATTGGAGCCAAAGGTAAGCATTGCAACATTAGAAAATGGTTGTAGAAGAAGGGCTACCTAATCTTAAGAACAAAAAAGGTATAAACGAACGTCAGATTTTAGCAAAGAGATTTAGAAGAAGTTGGAAATTAAAAAACTAAACCTACGTTTAATTCGCCATTCAAAATTTCTAAATTGTGAAAAGCCGTTTCTACATATAATAACAATAACAATTGTGTGTATGTTTTCTGCCCACCGGATTTTTCGGGCGATCATAAACCGCATACAAAACAAACGCCGCCATCGGGAGTCGAACCCGTGACCTTCAGCGGGGCGATCCGTGAGACTAACTTCTACCCCATATAGTCATTTGAAATTATGTTGCTTAAGTTCGCTATAGCATGACTGAGTTATGTTTTTTGGCACCCGTTAGCAGAAGATTGGTCACAAAATGTAGCAAGCGTCAATTTTAACTGCGTGCGCAGAATAACGCGCGAGACCGTTTAAAAAACCAGGTTTTAAAAAATAAATTCCACAAATTGAAAATAAAAATTTTTAAATCATCGCGATCATCGTCAACGCCGAGTTCAACAAGAAACTCCTATCCATGAAAAAGGTCGTTGCTGCCCGTGACTGGCAAACAAAAAATTTAACAACTTAAAATTTTGAATAGCATCAAGATTTTTACACGTTTTTAAACAATGGGCTTCAGCTCACGTGAGCTCAAAAAATTGGCTTGTCTAATGGATTCGAACCAGCGACTTAATGTGCGACAGGGTAATAAGCTAAACACCGCTCCAGTCAATCAATTCAAGCATGTAGCTTCGGCATATAAGCCAGTCAAGCATATAGCTCTTGAAATTTATCTTTATACTTTACAAGCTAATCAACCCATTCTTTTGATGAAATTGTTTGTCTCATTATCAACGTTGGCTTAGTGTGTTCAACACTTGAAAACAAAAACAGTCGGAAAGTTCAAATATAACCGTGTGGTCTGCTAGTAAAACAATATAAGCGTGTCAGTGTCAAGAGAACGTGGTAAGAGGCAACATTAACAAGCAACGTATTGCTTTCAATTCGATTAAATCACGGTCAATTACCTTTCCCCCAGTCTGTCCTCACGTGCGCATTATTTATCACCAAACGAACAGAGACCAAAAAACACCACTGAAAACTATGCGAAGTGACAGTTGCGCAGTAATCACAGCAGATGCCATTTGAGGCGCAAGAAAAACTGTCGAGCACAGCGAAGTGCTACGCGCACCTACTCGCCAACGCCTCCTCTTCTTCGCTCATCACGATCAGCCAGGTCTTCTTTGCGTGGCTGATTGCGTCCAACAGTGGACGATTGGTTGCCATCAACGACAGCCGACGGCGATTGCGGTGGCCGAAGTGGCTGAGCGTGGGGGTACAGGGATGGGTCGACGGTCGACGGCAACAACGTCGCTGACGTCGGTGAAAGGTGTATGCTGATAAATAATACCGCTCTGGCAGAGACAAGGTTTACATTCAGCTGCACAAGCTGCACGCGGGGAAGCCCCTCCTCTTTGAAGTCACGGATAGCTGCGGTGGCGATAGATGCTACATGGCACGTACAGTATCGGGATCAAGACTTTCGGTTCACGTTTGTTTGGGGAAGAAAAACGCCGATGGAGATAAGAATTCAAAACATTATAAGAGGTGGTGATAGGCGGAATGCAGAGAAAAATATTGACCTATTCTCTTTGGTTATCAGTGAGATTATCCGAATTTCAAAGTTGTTCAGCTTTTCAAAATTCAAAACTCAAATTTCAACATTCAAAAAAATTTCTTTAAACAGAAATCGTTAATCAGTAAGAAATTTTGAAAATGAAAGTCGTTAACCGTATTTAAAAAATTGCGAGTTTTAACAAGTATTGATTTTTATAGTTGCTGTCATAAATTTCAAATTTTTTAGAAGTTTTAATCAAAACTAAAATTAGTAAAAACTAATTAAGTTAAATGCATTCGTTCAAAAATTCATACCTACTCCTATAATAAAATCGTACGAACGGGTATGATGCGTGTGTGTCCAAATATTAGCTTTTTCCCTATTTTGACCGGCGGACTGGTCGGAATTTCAAAATCAACCGCTTTACTTTAGGTCCAAATGTCTTGCCCGACAGTTGCTCACTTCCAAACAAAAAGGTCACTTTCAACTTAACCAAAAATCTGGAGTGGTCAAATTTCTGCCGTCTCAAAGTAGAGGGTGTTCGAAGAGCAAAGCCAAGAGCAAAACACACGCGCTCCAAATTTAGTGTTTTAAATAAAACCTTTAGCGCGATTCGCGCGCAAAGCAGCGTTTATGTTTTAATAAATTAAAAAACCATTTAGAAGTACTAACTAATGTTCAGTTTCTCAAACAAAATAAACCAAATTGTTGCTTTTCAAATTTGTTAAAAATCAAAAAAATTTAATTTAAGCATTTTTTACAACATGTAAATTCAAATATTCAAGGTTTGTTTCATTCTTGTTATTTAACAGTTAAAAAAATATTTTATTGTCTAACAATCATTTTTGATGATTTCAAAAAGTTTAGGTTGCTTTTTTAGAATTAGCTAAATTTTAAATGTGTCGCTAAACGCTTAAAAGTGATATAGGAATTCAAAAAAATATGTCAAATTAGAACATAAAAACAGTTAATATAGATAAATTCCTTTCTGATGCTCCACTCCATTAAACTAAACGTTCCGAATGCATTGATCCAAACCAATTCTCACCATTTGCCCATTTGCAAAAATCACGTCACCAGTTGGAGTTCAGCCGCGCGAACGGGTGCACACAGGTGTCAATTACAGAAATCAATAGCTTTTAAAAGGACATGGCTCCGTGTCGCCGCCCGACACAAAGTTGCGGATGGCCCTCGCGCCCGCGCGGTCAAAAAAGTTAAATTGAAAAGTCTGTCGGGGTTGATGCAACGTGCCGACTCTGAGTCTAGGCGAGTTGATCGAATGAATCCGTGACATTGCGCACTTGGGACGTATGTGCTGCTTGCACACGCACCCGCCCGGATGTTTCCAGCTTTTCGCCTGGAAACGTTTTTCCTCTCCCTCTCGCGTTGTGGCGCTGGCGTTTCGTTCGTCGGCACTCAATCGCCTGCATCACCAAAGAGAGTTCAACGAAAGAAGAAACGAAATCGCGAAAGGGACTCACAGGCACAAAGAAGACCCGTTTGCTAGTCGATCGGAGGTCAATCGCTCTTACTCTCTTGGGTGAGAGGCAATTTAGAGAGAGAAAATGGAAGAGGGAGGCAGCAGAGTGACCTCCCGAGTCGATAACACCTGACCTGGGAAGAAAATCTTCTGAGCCGCGAAAAAGAGGAAGGACGCATTGCGGGGCCGATCATATGAAACGAGTGATGAGTTACGAGCGCTTCGCGAAAATTGTGTTATTTTTAAATTTGAGGGTTCAGTCGGGGACGCACGAGTGTTTGTTTTGATCTGAGGAATGACACCACGTGGTTGTGTGTACACGAAAAATCCCTGTAGGCTGTTGCGCATTGATAAAAAAATACAAAAAAATGCATGTTTCTCTACTAAACAGACAGATAGGTGACGCAACGCTGTTCAGCGTCTCTCCCATTCACAACGACTCATCCCAGCGTGGGAATGACATTTGACACTGCCATAAACCAACAGGAAAACCACAAACGCTAATTGATCCCTTGCGATAAGCACAAATGCGTCGTCCAGTTGACCCGTTGTCAAACAATTTATTTGTATTACCGGAACTCTAAACTCAAAGTTGCCTCACAGGTCAGCCAACAAAATCAAAATAGCTACTAAAGGGTAAACAAAATTTTGCCTCCCACCGAACTCCCAGAGCGAACGGCCTTTGTTTTCCTACTTCACGTCCTGTTTACGCTTGATGTTCAGTCGGTCACAAGGATGCTGCCGCGAAAGAAAGCGATTACTGGTTCGCTAAAATTTAATGTTTGCTTTCTTTAGAGTGATAAACCGTTGTAAATCGCTTAAAATTTGTCCTACGGGCTTATCGCTAGCCTGCTGGAGTGGACAGCAATTCTTGAGTCTAATCGGGTTAGAGATTTACTAGCTTAGTCACAATGACCTGGTAGAGAAGTGCTTACGTTACGTACGGGCTCAATAAGGCAATATACATACATCTTGATTTGAAAGTGCTTAGTAATTTAAAAAATTGAATTGGGTTTCTTTTCGACAACTTAAAAAATGAATTTTGTTTTTCGTTTGGGTGCTGTGAAGCCATAGTCTTACTGTCATTGAAAAAAAGAACAACTAACAAAATGCTCAGAACCACTCATACGAAAACAACCATTTTTTACTTATATTGAGTAATTAACGCTCCCGCGCATTACTACTCCGCGCACGTTCTTTGTAAGAGACGTGCGCAATCGTTGCAACACTTTTTGAATTGAAGTTGAAAAGAATTGACAAAAAGCCAGGGGAAAAAGGAAACGAAAATGCGCCCAAGGGCTGAGTTCAGTTGTCATATTACCAACTGCAACTATAGTATCAGTTACTGTGTGGTGTAGAGGTTAGTCTCACAGACTGCCGAGTGGAAGGTCGCGGGTTCGAGTCACGTCGGCGTCCTCTGTTGTGCGCTGTTTCTGCTCGCTCGAAAATTCAAGCGGACAGAAGACAACTGCAAATAGATCATCATACATACAGCTCTCCATTATTGTGAAGGGGATTTGCAACTTAATTTAAATGTCATAAATCAATTATTTAACACAATTTCCAAAGAGTGCTTTTTGGATATTGGAAAGAAGATCAAACACGGTGATGTATTCTGCACTTGTAAGCATTTTTGCAAACTGAAGGTTTTATAACTTCTGTGTTTTTTGCACTGCAAAAATTTTTAGGTTTCAGGTTTCATAATTTCAACTCAAACAATTCCGCCTGTGTGGTTTTATTTTCATCCTTGAAATCCTCTATGATCTATTCACAGCTGCAACGTTTTTAGTTGGTGTGCAATCCCCTTTCCACAACTTTGATTGATTAGCGTTCATTTATGAGATTGATGAAAACACTTTTCATAAATACGACTTTTTGTGTCTTCGCAAACGTTTTCGAACCTTAAGACATATTTGCTCGTGTTTGCTAATTTTTGCCCACATATTGAATTTGTCGGACGTGCAAAATCTTAAATATCGGCGACGGTTTTAGGGATGAGACGGAGACGTGGATTTTCGTCCAAGAGGAAAAACGAACGAAAGACAGCGATTGAGGAGGTGTTCTATGTTAATCGGGTCGTGAAGGTGTTAAAAAACCAAACAATTAGCGTTTGCAAATTGAAGTGCGTGAATACAATTCAAAGCTCAGTATACGGAACAAAGTTTAAATTCAATTTTTGTCAATTTTTGTCTAAAAAATATAATTTTTTTAACTGAAATTTTGAAAACAACTTAGCATTTGTGTTTTTCCCTTTGTTTCACTCAAGCATCTGTGACCTTGTTCCCTTACCAAATTAGCGTTATGTGACTTTGCTGAAGTGTGAACTAGTTTGCAACCTTGCCACACCCTGCTCTTTGATCCGCTAATTGTATAAGTGCCAAAAATTAAGTAAATTAGGAATGAGAGAGACCTTAAAGGTGAACGGTCTTTCGTAAAATTTTACTTTACACAGATAAGACAGAAACAATAAAGATTTTCAACTTGGCCCACGGTCTAATATGGTATGGTCGGACCCGTTTGATCGTGATCACAACTCATTATGCGGGACATTTCGTCTTTCACGCTTCTTTATCGTGTCATTCTAAGCCTAATATGTCACTCGCTTATAAAGCTTATTTCCAGATCACCATGCGCATCCCAATAGGAGCTCCCATCCCACTGGTCACACGTATCCAGCAGAAATTCACTCTCCTTCAACAGATGCAAAAACCGAGCCTTGGTTCAGTCTCTGTTATCACCACCGTCATTCTCACTTCGATCGCTGTCTTCGCTGTCACTGCCTATCCCAAGCTGAACAACCAATATTACAAGGACGCACAGAAGAGAGAACGTGCGATGATCACAGCAACACAGGATGAGTTGGCCCACGGTCAACGCGTATGGTCGGACCCGTTTGATCGTGATCACAACTGATTAGGTTCCATCGTGCATTTTTGTTTTGTTCAACTGTGCCAATTGTTTTGAAACATGTATTTCTGATTTATGTCAATTTTTGTGGACATGAAATTGTAAAGTTACTTGAGTCAGTTTCCACACTAGCTAAACCAATACTCGTCTCCGTAACAAGTTAATTTGTTTTAAATAGATGTGCTTCTTATGTTTGGTCTATTAAAAAAGCAACCGCAGATTGAATGCTGAAGTATAAGAGTTGCAAACTGCATGAATTAGCAACTTGTTTTAATTCTGTTGATTGTTTAATTAAGTACCAAAACCCCAAATCATTTTTTCGTCACAAACCTTATGGTTCAAATATGATGCAATAACTTGGTGTTTGTAAAAGTGCTTGTGAGAATGTTTTATTGATGCAAACAACAAACAGGAAAATATTCTCATAGGAACATCTAATTTGTAAGTTTATGTATCCATACAAATATACTTATATATCAACTGGACCGCGCGCGCTATTGCGCGAGGTTTCAGCTTCAAAATTCGTTCAGTTGGCGCTTCGCGCTTTTAAGGAGCGTGGTCAGCTTGACTCGACGCTAGATCGCCTAGAGCGACGCCACCATTTTCGCAGTTTTACGATTTTCTCCAAATAGCGCAAATGATACAATATTCGGTTCCAATTTTTGTGCATAGTCTATTGAGCCAAAAATGCCCACAACTGCTGTTAACGGCAATTTTGACGTCGTCGCGGTTGCAAAACCGACCGGTCCGAGGCGATGGCAAAAAGCGTACAAACGCATGATACGCGTGTTTTGAAACTTTCTCGTTTTCATTTGAGACTATTCTTTTGCAAAAATAGATCACTTGAATGAATGAATTAATGGGTAGAAACAGCTTATAATGGATTAATGGATCATGTTGAAGCTGTCTTTAAGCGTATAAATCAAACAAACAGAAATTTTTAATTCAATTCAATTCATTATGCACTTAAACATCTTATAACATACGGTTAGGTATCACTCATAACATAACAATAAAGGTGCATATCTCAGTTTTCCATCCCAACATAAACGGACAGGACGAGATGATTACTCAGGAAATCCATTGCCTGAGTCGTCGCTTAAATACAGATGTATTCTTAGCTTGGACTATGGCACTGGGAAGCGAATTCCAGATGGATACAACTGCAGTTGAGAAGTACTCATTTAGCCTCTTAATTCTACGAGTGACGGGAAGGATCTTGTGAATAGATCGAGAGCGGGAACTAAGATTCGAAGAAGAAAGGGTAAAAAATTTGTGAGGAGGACAAACGACAGACCGTAAAGACTTAATGGACCAAAGTTAGGGTGGCAACAAGGCGCCGACGCTCCAGATAGGGCATTTCTAGCTTCTTAAGGGCTTCTGAGTATTTTCTGAGTTCTAGACCACAATGCTTTTATTATAGAGTTTCACGATTTTGCAGAATTTGAAACGAGATAGTACCACAACAGAGTGTTGTGTTCATATTGTCACAAACGTTTCCCTTCATCAATGTTACTTCCTTCAAATTGTTTTTTTTTCTGTATTCTTAAACAAAATTTTTTATTACACAAGCTTATTAAATACATTGAGCGACCTTGAATTTTTGTATATCGACCTGAAACACTTGATATGAAATTATTATACACATAGTATACTCACTTATGTTTATGGAAGCAGTCTTTCAATTGAACGATTAACTGCCACAATAAAGTTTTCCATTTATCGTCAAACTGTAAAACACAGAAGAAAAATTAAAAATCACAAGCTCAAGCGTACTTTTGCAATTGATGCGATTCTACAATAGATGCTGAATCGCGGCTAAAATAATAAAAAATAAAATTTTTTACAACAAACATCTACCTTCATTAGAGACCAATCACATCGCATCATATGTCCTTTGTGTAATTTTTATATCGCAGCAAGACAAAAATTTTTTGAAAATGAAAACGTTTTTGACTTACTATCTATACGTTTTAGGAAGTTTAGCAAGCTGCTTTCAAAATGAGCTGCTTTAAAGTAAAGTATAAACCAAAGTTAGCATTAATAGAATTTTCGCAAAATTCCAGAACATAAATATTTAGAACGTAAGGGAAAACACAGAATGCAGATACAAGTACACTTCTTGCAGACCATATACACAATTTACTCCATTTTTGCAAAATAAAATAATTGAAAAATTCTGAAAGGACGCTAATCAATTAAAGTAACAAAAGAAAGTTATAGCTTAATTGATAGATTTTCACGTTAAAGCGCAAATATTGAACGAGAAGCATGACCAAATGCTGTGAGAAAGTGATCATAGCTCGTCACGTACTATTAAAGCTGGAATTCCCGACAGTTGCTGGAGTCAAGATGACTGAGCAAACAAAGAAGACGAGATGCTTCTTATCAGCTCTGCAAACCCGAAATGTTGAAATCGTGCCACCCGTTTTAGGCTTTCATACATATTAAACTTTTGAATATTTGAGTACAGTTATGGAAGCAAGTGGTGTACTATTTCACGAAAGCCACACGATTGGTTCTTTTGCTGATCATTGTCTCAGCGTTTGCCTTTGATTCTTAAGGATTGTTGGCCACGTCATAAGAATTTTGGGATATTCACTGCGACAAGGCAACACAAGAAGCTTGTTTATTGTTTTAAGATGCCGTTATAACAAAGAATCAAAATACACAAAATTGGATCTTAAGGTTTAAGTCGTTTTTTTGGTGTGATGAGGATGCTGACGATAGTGATGGAGTTTCCTCTATGGCTAACAATTTGCTAAAAAATTAATGTGTATAGTTAGACCAGGTTTACCAAATGGGACTGTTGGGCTTGTGAGCATTTCCAACTGCTGCGTTTAAATGTTTTGACTCGGATCTTAAATGAATAAAAGTATTTTAAGTATTTATGGCTCACACTTGCTAGCTTACCCGTTTTTACGAATTTAAAGAAGTGATTTTTGTCGGTTTAGATCGTTCTTTATCGACTACCTAAAAAACTTAAAATTTCAAAAAAATATTATTACTTGCTCACCTTAGTCATTCGCAACTAACAGACTCCTATCAAACAATAATAAGCAAAGCAGCAAAGCTATGACCTGAATAAAATTCTTTGAAACTGTCGACCACAGCCTACTATCCCCGGTGCCAGGCGGCTTCGCCGCAAAAACTATATTGAAAAATGTTCAAGCATAAGCCTAAGATGTAGGCCACCCCAGCCTACTATCCCCGCTGTTTGAAAAGAAGCTCAACTTTAAACTCTTTGGCTGTTTTAAATATTCTGATTTTGGCTCTTTGATTTGGCTGTTTTTCTTGGCTGTTTTGTCGTTGGCTGTTTTGATTTTGGCTCTTTTGTATTTTGGCTCTCTTGACTTTGGCTGTTTTGATTTTGGCTGTTTTTTTGGCTCTTTTGTCCGACACCGTGCTCTAACACATCTCATATTTTGTGAGGTTCTGTGGAGCGCGAAATGACAAAATACACAGTTGGTTGACACTTTGCATCTGCTTCTTAAATCCAGTTACATTTGAATTTGTAGCCAATTTTATGAAGAATAAAAATAAAAAATTCCACTGTACGACAGCCGTTTTTTAGCTTTCGCAATTCAAATGCGACTTTGCTCCGCCAGAAGCATTCTGACCATATGTTCTCAAATTTCCTCATTTTGTGAACTGTTAGCTTTCTAAGACATCTTCAAAAAACATCAAATACATTGTACAAACATTGTTTCTTTTAATTTTTTCCTAAACTCTCTTATGTGTTTGGTGAGAAGTCGGTGTTCTGCGGCTCTCTCCGCTATGGTTCTATTGTAATGTCAGCCTAAACGTGTATGTCTGCCACGTGCATATTTCTCTTCTTCCATCACCTTTCGCCGTGCTTCCTGGGCTTACGCTTACCGAATCGGCCAAATCTAATCCACGGCCAAATCCTTCTTTGATGTCTTTCCGCGAATATCCAGGAGCTCCATTTTCCGAGCAAGTTCAACGCGATATCTCTCTATCATCGTTTGCTGCTTTCAATGCCACTGATCGCACTGACGATAAGGCCTCGACAACTCAAACTCCTCTCCGCCAAGGTTCTGCCGACTGATCTTAACAGCCACACAAGCCCCTTCCGCAATGTTTTGTTTCCATCACTTATGATTAACCCGAATCAAAATCGCGTGTTTGTAACCGTAGGTCTTTTTTCCCTCTTACTGCTGTTTGTTCGTGTCACAGTTGTTCATTCCTTTCACATGAGGTTATCCCTCTCATGCCCGTTTTCCCTCTTACAGCTTTTTATTCCTCTCACAATGTTGGGACGGGCCGTCATGGATAATTACTCCGTCATGGATAGGTTATTATGAGTCAAGCTTTTGTCAAGAACAGAACTTCCGTCATGTGCAACTGCTGTCATGGAAATAACCCCTCGCCTTCTAAATGTTTTGACTTCTTTAAATTTTTGGAATATTCACATGTAGTTCCTCATCCTACTATCTTAGCTTCTAGGCAGGCTCAAAATCTTCCTATTGTGACACGATGTTCTCCTTGTCAGAGTTGGACAGGCTGACAGTTAATTTCTATTGTTGGTGAAGCTCTTTAATGTTATATCTGTTGAGATTCTTAATGACAGTTTTTGTTTGCGGAGGCGGCCGTCTGTTGAGTTCTACAAAATTAGCACATTAGTTGATTTCTGTTTACTGAATGTAAGAATCTTGGGTATCTTTGTTATTGTGAAACACTTGTTGGACTCTTTTTCTTTATGGTAGTCACCTACCCTACGTACCTTTCCTAAAGCCCTTTCCTTGAGTTGTTCTATGTGAAAAAGTAACAGCGTCTATGCGTAAATAAATTAAGTTAATAAATAATTTAATTTAAGACTTTCAAAATTGAAAAGATACCAAGAAAATCTCAGATGAGAACCTCTTGAGCTCTCTATTCTTTAGTTTTGGGTTTGTGATAAATTTATTGCCTTGTTCTGGCACATCTCATATTTTAGAAGTGCCTATCAGCACTAATGAGCTCTTACGAAGCAAGTCGCGTGCTACTTTTACGACATTTTAAATGCACTTAAAACGTCCCACGACTCCATAAACGACGAAAGATCGCTGGGTGCAAGTGATCTGATTCCAACCATGATCAATACGACCGACCATAAACGTCATTATTCTCGCAGGTTTGTTTTGTCACTCGATCAAGCTGTGTAAAGTTTATCACATATAAGACGTCTTCAATTTTGGACGATCACTGAACTTCGACTTTCCGCTGCGTGCATCATTCGTTTTTGTTTTTTATCGACCGCGCGGGGGTCTTATCGCTCAACTCGGGTCTTATCGCCGTATGTAAATGCGAGATTTTTTGGGGTTGCAGTTCGCTGCTCAGTGTAGTTGGGTAGTCAGTCGCTAGGTCTACGGGTCACAATGGTACTCTTTCGGCATTTGCTTTTAGATTTGATCTAATATTGCAATTTCAGGCTAACGGCGATATGCAACGTGCTGTGGGAGACGTCTTGAAACGGGTGCTTATGGTGCCGCCGACTCATTTTACTGTTGAGGTAAGACAATCTTCTGTAATTTTTCATGCAATTTTGAGTTTTGTAGTATACGATCAATCCTTGGATGGGCGGTGTGGTCGACAAGGCTAAGGCTCACGAGCAGTGGAGCAAGCTAAAGGGTGCGATTGAAAAGGAAGGAGTCAAGGTATAAACATTTGTCTAAACATTAATGAGGGCAAGTTTGCTACGCCTAACACATTCGGAGTTGCACAATATTTAGAGCACTTTTTCTTACTAAAACGTAAGGAACCTGGCCTAAAGTTGATTCCCTAAAAATACAAACTTAAAAATTGTTTAGTTCAGCGTTAAAAGCGTCTCAGAAGCGCTTCCTAAAACCTTAGACACGTTTTAGTCGACAGCTGCTTAATGCTGGAATATTGGGCATTTCTCTAAGTCATTTCTCTGAGGTTCTCTGTTTCTCTTAGTCCTGCAATCGAGTTTTCAGCTAACTTAGTTGCATTTTTAAACAATTGAGATATAAGAGCACACGTTGTTAGCCAAACAACATGAAAGTGACATAACAGATTCCTTCAGAATCAATCATCAGACATCGTTCCTATTTAGCGTGAAAAGTGTCGCATGAACGGTTCTCAAAATTCAGACAGTTATTTTAATCCTACTGCTGTCTGATCTTAGGCTATAAAAAAAAAATTTGTTTTAGCCTTTGGCTTAAGTCCCGACCAAATCTGTTCCAAAAAGCCTTCGGTCAAATTAATCAAATTAGAAGCTTTTCTAGTTCGTCCTTAATTACACCAATTTGGGACTCCAATGGGCAGTTGCCACTAACATAAGTGCTTTTGATTTAGCAGAACATTGAACAACAAAAACGACAAATGTTTTTGAGCAAAGAAACTAAAACGCTGTCTTAGTTTAAGTTATCTATAGGTCCCTGTGGCAGTCTCCAGCCGGAGTCCCGTCCAAAAATGTTCCAACAAACCTTAAATCAGAATGGTTGAGTTATAAGCTTTTCCAGCTACATCTTTAGATAATTATTCTTGTCTACGTGGGGCTCCAATGAAAAACTGTCATTGTATGCTTTAACAAAGCTGTAAGCCAAAAAACTGCAAGCATTCTATGCTGAATAGGCCAAACATATTCGATTTAATTTTCTTCTATCTGTTTTTTCATAATTTCCGTTTTTAAGGTTGAAACCCTTGACCACGTGAAAGGACTTCCAGACATGGTGTTCGTATGCAACAGCGGCATTGTCTCAGACAACAAGGTTTATCTCTCCCGTTTCCAGCACAAGGAGCGGACTGGCGAACAAGCACATACCTGAAATGGTTTGAAAATGAAGGCTTCGAAATCCACGGCCGTGACTATGCTGACTATTTCGAGGGTGGTGGAGATGCCTGTTTCTCGAGCTACAACACACTATGGGCTGGATTTGGACCTCGCACTAATAAATCTGTGAGTCTATATCCTACTATGTATTAGCTATTTTATGCTGTCATGTTAGGTTTACGAGAAGATCCGAAAACTTGGCAACTTTGACACCGTCATCTGCGAGCTTGCTCTGCCTCAGTTCTATCATTTGGACACCTGTTTCTGCCCGGTCTCGGACAAAGCGGCTCTCTGGTATCCTCCAGCGTTTTCGGTGGCGACTCAAGAAGAGATCAAGCGAAGGCTGCCTGAGTCCATCGCTATCAGCGACAAGGAAGCCAACGCTTTTGTCTGCAATGCGATCACCATTCGTAAGACCGTTATCTCGCCTATTGGAGTGGCTCCTGAGACAAAGGCAGCGTTGGCGAAGCTGGGATATGCGGTAACCGAAGTCGACATGAACGAATTTATGAAGTCAGGAGGAGCCTGCCAGTGCTTGGTGCTTAAGTTGTAATTTGTCGTGCTGTTAAAAGAGCTGTCATTACTAAAAACTTTGCATAAATGCTTTGGAATTCGAAGTATCTGAGGTTGAAAATCAGAGCAGGAAATTGTCGCAACATCAATAAAGCCTCAGATTAGCTTCAGCCTGCAGAAGCGGTACGTGTTTCCGAGAACTGCCAATTTAAGTAATCAAAGCTGTCCACTAACTTAAATCCTCAAACCCAACAGCTTGGTTTAACGAGTTGTTCAACGCACTCTTATGTTCTGCTAAATCCGCCGTTGGTGGACACCTTTGATGAACAAAGAGCAAAATGCACGCAGCGGTTATAGCACAGGGATGTGGACCACCCACACCAAAACTCGAGTAGCCGTGGTACTGTGACTACAAGAGGTGAAATGTAACTACAAGAGGTGAAAGTATTATTTGCATGAGCGCTCTTAATCTGAACAAGCCTCAAGTCAAAAGCCATTGTTTGATTATCCGCATTTTGTTGCGATAGATCTTGATCCGTATAACGGGAGCGTGCATCTATCAACTTTGTCTTAGTTGTCATTTCAATACCTTTATTAGGCTTGAGCTTAGAAATTTGGGTAGAGAACCCAACTCTCTCCCAACGCCTAGTAAAGATTTCACGACCTTTATTGGAATCGTAGATTCTTAAGTTTAGAGTTGGTTTAGTCAATGCTATTGCATTGTCCAGGATACACCACTCGGAGGTACCACTCAAGTTTCCCACATTCTCATCTGTCCTGCAAAGCAGGAGAGCGTCCTCGAGCGTCCTCACTCCATCGCAGTCATAGCGTAAGGACCAGCTCTTCTGTGATAGAACTTCAACGTTCACTCATGCGCTGCTCACCGAAATTGGCACAACGACGCAGGAATCTAAAACTACATCCAATCCAACACGTAAGGACGGAACGTTTTTTGACAAAAACCCATGACTGGCCAATTAAAAAATGTGACGATTTTCTAATTTCAATTACTACTTACCAACAAAATTGAAAAATAATAGGAAAGATGCTGCAAAAGACGACTCATCTGTTGTCTGTTTTAATGCTTCAAGTGTCAATCGTATATAAAAACCCAAAAAGTCTAAATCTCATCGGCGCGACTTTTTTGTTGCTGTCAACGCGCCCAAAAAAAGGATGAAAACAACACAAAATTGTTGTGTGTATCGAATACCCAACAATGTCCATTGCATTATTGCAGTCACACCGTGGGGACCCGCTCTCATGTGATAAAACGGCAAAGTGCACTCATGAACTGTCCACCGAAATGGGAACAACGGCCACGGATCAATCAAAACCATTGAAAATGAGTTTAAACTCAAAACCAAGGCCGAGCAATTTAAACATTTGGCGATTGTCTAATTCATTATAAGACTTTACGGAAAAGAAGCTGCCAAAGTACTATCAGTTTTCAGCTGTTTTTGCAAGCGAACACAATATATTAAAACCCGAAAACCCTTCAAACTTATTGGTGCGACTTTCTTATTGCCGTTGACGCGATGATATGAGAAAGGGTTGCGTGCATCGATTACCCAACAGTGAGCATGTCGCACGTTTGCAGTCATAGAGATAGGGCTCTTCTCCGGTGTTAAAACCGCAATGTGCACTCATGTACTGTCTGTCCACTGAAATTAGCACAACGACGCACGGATCTGAAAACTCCATTCAATCAAAAACGTGAAAACGAGATCTTCTTTACAGCAAACGCAAACGACAGGAAACGCGGTTTTACGGAAGCGCTTGAGCTAAAAAGGCTCTACAACCAAAAATTTGCGTCAGGTAGGGCCGAGATTGTCGCGAAGTAAATATTGTGAGCCGAACGGTTTTGAATTAAGGAATGAATTCTCGCACGCGGCCCCGTAATTTCAAATAATACTACTCACAACGGGGAAACAGTTGTTATGGGTAAGAAGCTGACAAAGCACTATATCAGATCCCATAGCCAAAAATAATTATTAGCGCGACATTCGAATTGCCTCTGACGCTCCCACATGAAGACGAAAACAACACAAGACCGTTCCGTGCATCAAATACCCAGTGAGTCCGTCGCACGGTCGCAGCCACAAAGAAGGGACTGCTATCTGCTAGCTACTCACAACGTGCACTCGCGCTCTGTTCTTCACAAAAAGGACAACGATATATGATTTCAAAAACGCTATTATAGCCGTTGAATGTTAAAAAAGGACAAAGTCGGTGTAGACATTTTGCTCAAAAGTTGTTTTGCGTCCGCAATTAGGATAAGGCCATATTTTGGTGTTTAGGACGCTTCATGGTCTTTGAAGGTGTAATAGTCGTTTTGCGCCATGATATGACAAACAGAAAAGAGATCAGAGCATTTCAGCGTTTTTTCCAGTTGCAGTTACAAAAACAGCTTTTGCAGATAATCTGTTAACCACATGAAGTGGTGTTTGTCCTAGTCACCATACTTCAGAGGTCATGTAACGCATTTTTCGATAACTATCTAGGAAAATCAAATGTCATCGATTCGTTTTAAAGTCATTTACATTGAAGCTTTTTATTGAATCCATGTATTCCGTCTTCACTAGCTATTGACCGCAACTGGATTTCTTCCCACCATCTTCAACGCTTGCTCAAGATTGAGATCGAAATAAGAACTGTTCACACATCTTTCGTACGGGGTTACTGGATATTGATATTCGCCATCCTTGATCACGATTGTAGTTAGAAAAAGTGCTGAAACACAGTTTTCTCCATGTTTGAAACCAAACGATATTGTTGCCATAATTTTTTAAGCTGAAAACGTGGCGTTTGTGAGAATCTTCATGCAAATGTGTGTGAAAGCCAAACAAATCCAATTAGGTGACTGTACCATAGAAATATGTAACCAGTATTCTTGTAACCAGACTGCTCAAGCAAGCGAAATTCGGGTTTTTTCAACTACATTGTAGTCATTTAATTTTTTGTGATGCGTATTTATTTTTGCTCTACTAGCCATTGACCTTAACTGGATTCCTTCCCAGCATCTTAAGCGCCTGCTCATGATTGATATCAAAAAGAGAGCTCGTCAAGCAACGTCCGTATGGGGTTACTGGATACTCTCCTGACTGTGAGTCGCCCGGGGCCAACATAAAATTGTCCTCCCGTAGCTTCTGAAGGTACATTCTCAGAAAATCGATAACACTTTCCTCAGCAATTCCTTGCTCCTTTTCTATTTCGAACTGAAAGTAATTTAGAAGGTCTTCAATCTTGAAAGCCTTGAAGCGTTCGTTCTGAAACACACGGGTTAGGAAGCTTTTTGTTAATTACGGCAGGTTTCACCTTGATTCATACGAAAGATGGTGAGAATCATTGCCACGAGGACGGAATCGCCTTCTAGGAGGAAGATGTCCCAGACTCTTACAGCAAGAGAGAATGGTAGAACTCGTAGGAAGCAGCAGAAAACTTTCTGGGATACGAAGAAGGCAGGAATCTGGTCCTAAATTAGAGTTACAATGAGATGCTTCACTTACAGTCAGAAGCTGCAGTTCAGGAAGATACTTGATTAAACATCGCCTAATGTGGACGTCAATTCTGAACAGCTTCGGGAAGCCCTCGACAAACAGTCCATGCATAGTGTACTTTCGGTCGGTCATGACGCTGTGGAGAGCCCAAAAAGCGGCTTCTTCGCCCATGTACATGAGGAAGAGGGCGGCGATGTTGTTCATGCCTTGGGTGTAGCCAAGGTCTGTGTTGTACATGGAGTAGGCGACAAGGATGTTGAATAGGGAGTTTTGCCTGAAAATGGAGAGATAAAAATTCTCAGCTTTCACAATGAGTCTCTTTTAGCTAAGAATAGTAGAAAACGTGATTTTCAAAAGGTATTATAAACGGCCTAATATATGGTGAGTTTTAATGGTTTTTAAGCTATTTTTTTATGCACACACCGTCGCAAATTGAATAAAGTTTTTGCAATTTTTAAAAACAAATTATAGCTTATGACAGCTTAGACGAAAAAGCTACTAAGCTTAAACGTCCCTGAGCAGACTTTTAACAAGACTGTAAGTCAATTTTTTTCTATTTCTTACTGCGACGGCTACTACGACTTTCAATACTAGGCTAGTAATGTGAGCGAGCCTGTGAGGCCTTCTCTAAGCCCGAGCTTGGGCTCGAGTCCGGCCCAAAAAGCCCGAACCTGCAATGTTTTTAAGACTGCAGGCCTGCGGGTCTAGGCTTGGTCTTTCGGGCTTTTCGGGCTTGAAACGGACCTGAGCAATCGGGCTTTTGGGCTTTCGAGTGGGTACGAGTCTAGGCCCGTTTTAGGCCTAGGCTCATAACCATCACTGTACATAAAACTGCCAAACGTTACTTCGTTTTTCAAATGAAAAACAGGCCGTTTTTTGGGTTTTCAATGACAAAACACAAGGTAACTTACATATTCCCATGTCGCTTCTCAAAATCACGATGCGTCGTGAAGGTTCTCATGACATCAAGATCGATCTGGCCCAAAAAAGGCGACAACTTCTTAGCCCTGACCAGTAATTCGCGATATGTACTTGTAGATCCCTGCTTTCGCACAAATTTCACTCGCAACAGCCGAGGCCACAAATAATCACGAACAGCGTTAGGAACCCCGCTGTAAACAGCCTCAGACACGTCATTGCTAGGCTTGTCGTCTTTCCATTTTCTGAATATTGGCAGCCATTTCTCAAAATCTTCATGGTCCTTTCTCTTTCTCTGAACAGAGAATGGATTTTCGTACGCTGAGTAGTTGTCGCTAAAATCAGTAAATTGATAATACGAAATCGTGGTCAAAACCTACATTACAAAGCCATAGTCGTCATAGACCTTATCTGTACTTCCATTTAAACATAATTTTTGGTTATTTTTGTATTCGGAAATAATCCTTAATCTTTTGCGGATATCTTCGATTTTGAGGCCGTTGAGAAGGGGTATCCGTCTTTTAAGAAGACTGACTCGATGAGATTCAGGACTGGATGAAGGCAACGGAGACGATCTTGTGAACATGATGGACGTGAATTCGTTTTAGCATGGTTCCACACGTCACTTGTTAAATATTGACGCTGCAATGCAAGAGAATGACAAAAAGCGATGCAGGTTAATTGTTCACACAACCAGGTGCTGTAATCAAACAGAAATGGATTGGATGCATTTTGCGTAAGCCTCCCAAATTGAAAAATTTGATGCAGTGTCCTAGAATGACGCAAGTAGATTTGAAACATACGCTGAAGCTTAAATTTTTAATATCTGTTTCTCGTTTTAGAAAAAGGGCGAAAAGTCGATTGCCACGTAAGCAATTTCTGAATGATGTGAGGTCAAAAGCAGGAAGTCTCGAATAGATCTGATTTGACCACAAAAACGCATTCGACCCATTTTCAAAGCCCATTTCAATATATCAAACCCGAACGCACTTCAATTTGATCGCCTGCGCCAGTGACCAAAACGTCAAAATTGCCTCCTGATAACGCCACAGAATTATTTTGAAGAAAGGACAAAAAACTCGTTCGCCACGCAAACGTCTTTCAAACACGTGAGTTCAGGAACATCAGTTTCGAATCGACCTAATCTGGTCACAAAGAAACTTCTCAAATCCTGATTTGAAGGAGATCTGTCAATTCCACTCATCTTGTCTCATAAAAATATGACAGAACCGGAAGTGCGCGAATTCGAACGCTTTCTACAGCAGCCAAAACGCCACAATGGTCGAATATGTCTCTTTTACCCTTGGAACTTATCGATTTCTTATTTACAAGTTGATTATCGACTCCGCGGTGTAGCGGTCAGCATCCACGACTCTAAAACTCTGTAATCTCGGCCTGACCTTTTTGTCTAACAACGTTTCCATGCAGCTCTAATAATTACAATTGGTAACCTTTTGACTATATGAATTAAAGCCGCTTTTTCCAGCAGTCAACGGATTCTGGAGCTTTCGAAGTCGTACGTGTCACAAAACTGCTTCTGAAAAAATACAAAAGGTAGATTGACACTTGAACGTCTCTTGATCACGAGATGTCAGGAGCAGGAAATTTCGAAGACCTATTTTGACCACAAAAAACCGTTTTTCGACGCTTTTATGCCACAATCGTCTCTCGGCAACGCTGTGAGCAAAAAAACCGAATGTATCCCTTTTACCATTCCAACTTTGAAATTGACAACTTATTCGTTTTTTAATCACAAGTTGAGTAGCGGCCCCGTTGTGTAGTGGTCAGCAATCAAGATGTTAATTTTTGGGACCCAAGTTAGAATGTCGGCGCGACCTTTTTGCACAACACCGCTCCGATACACTTCTAATCATCACAGTTAGTCGTGCTCTCCGTCCCTATAAATCAAAATTGCTTTACAAAGCACAGTCAACGGATTCACGAGCTCCCGAGAACGGGATGTGTCACCATTGTTTTCAAGATTTGCATCATGGGGACAGAAGTGGGAGCAGGAAAAAATCAATAGGTCGATCACGCCATATGGCAGATAGTCACGTGAGGAGGTGCAAGCATAAAGTCCATAAAAGAACTAGCAATTTAAGCTACAGCATCAACAAAACATAATTCAAACTTTTGTAGGGCTACAGAGTAACGCGTGAATCCTACGTGACGTCTGACCACGAATTTGTGTTCGCTTGGTCTAGAATCAATCAGATACAATAAAGCACTTGAACAATAACAAAAATTCAGAAATTCGAACGTAAATAAGCAGTGTTCCTGACGGTTCTAGAGACGATAAGCAGCTCCCCGTTTTCAATATCGCTTGAGAAATCCGAAGCAATCCCTCATGGAGCTGAACTTCACTTGGAGTTGGATCTTCTCCATCCTCATGGGCCAGTTTCTTCTTTCTTTCAATGCTCCACAGAGTCGTTTTTACGGATTTCAGCAACAACCGCATCTGCTTGTTCTGCTTTGGATTGAAAATCGACAGATTTGCTGCCGGTGGCGAAATCCTCGACGAGGATTTCTTCTTCTTTTTGGTGAGTCCGGAACCGCAGAACATTTGCTGGAAGTCGTCGTAGTTGATCAGCAGCTGGAGCTTCTCGCTCTCAGCCTCAATCTCCAAAACGTCGATATTTCTGCGGCGAAGATCTCAAACAATGTCCTTTGCACTCTTAAGTAAGAAGCTCAAATTTATTCCAGGTCTGAGATACTTACTATTATTAACCTTGATTGTTATAAAGGGATTTTTGTGTTCCATGACGTAAGTCGTTTGTAGAATGCTTTGCAAAGGTCTTCTTGGCGCTACCAAAAAAAATCTGATGGTTCCAGAACTTGTTACCAAACTTCAGATTCGGCTATGGCATTTCATATTTCTGCATAAAGTACGGTAGCTCGATCGGCAAAGATTGGTCGTCGCTGACACGCAGCATCTTTAAAAAGTCGTAGCGGTTCTGAAAGTAGAATTATCGTAGTCATTAGAAGCTTTAAATTGATACTCACCTTCAGAAACTTAATTGCTTTGTTCGTTGTAGACTCGTCCAGTCCGATCTTCTTTTCGCGTTTCTCGACCGTGATCCTGGACTCTTCTATCATTTTCCGCTCCTTGAAATACGAGTGCTTGCTGTAAACACGATTCGGCTTTGCCTTGTACATAGCTCGGTCGTGGGCGTCCCTTTTCTTAGTGAATAGGTCCGCAAGCATTTCGTCCTCTAAAAACTGCTCCACTGTGCCGAAGTCAAAAGACGCGAGTCTCATGTATGTTCTCGCCCAGGAATTCTCTGAAATAAAACTTGTGTCTTAGGATGACGTCTCTGGAGGATAAAGGCCGGCATCGCGGAGACGGCGCAGTAGCAGCTCATAATGAAAAAGTCAATCGAATCAGAATCGAAGCGAGAGGTGTCCAGTAAGATTCCGGAATTCAGAACGGGGGTCGGTTTTGTTGGATGGAACTCAGTTTTCCTGTCGCTTATCACATCCTCGTAATGCTTGGGTTTGTCTTCATCTTCTCCTAATAATTCTTCGTCTTCGGACAACGACGCTTTTTGCTAAATCCGCTGAATGTCCGGCTGCTTGTAAAATCATCGGATTTGTTGGCGTTCACGTCGTCGACTCCGTCGGAGAATTCTTCAAGAAAATCTTTGCTCAATGACATCTGAAATCGTTCCGGATTAAATCAGTAACTCTTGAAAGAGGCTATAACACAAAAACAAGACAAGCTGTTCCGGTCTATGTTTGACTCGGCTTCCTCTTGCTTACTGCGTCTCCGTGATGCTTAGAATCGACCTTGCCTTGTTCTCGAAAGTCTTTGTTCGATTTGTTGTTTTTGGAGTTGAAAAGTGACGCTTTCCTCCACATCCGCTTCTCGTCTTGTTGCTCGTAAAACCCATAAGATTCATCGACGCTCACGACGTAGATTGCGTTGTAGGATTTTTCAAGAAACTTCGACCGATCACATCTCAAACGATCATAGGTGAAATCTGACTAGTAACTCAAGGATTGGGACTATTACCCAAAGACAAAACCGGTTCAAGCTGTTTGGTTTGATTTCTGATTTGCGATGCTTAGGTTTGACCCCACTTTCTGCTCCAAAATCTTCGTTCTCGTTTTTGGCTTTGGAAAGTGACATTCTTGGCCACATCCGCTGCACGTCCGCACGTAAAATCCATCGGAACCGTCAGCGCTCACGTTGTAAATTCCGTCTGAGAATTCTTCGGAAAAATTATTGCCAGATATCATTTGAAGTGATTATAGGTTAGACCAGTAACTCACAAGAATGGTCATCACACGAAAACAGGACAAATTTAAAGTATTTGGCTCTAGTGCTAACCCCAACGTTATCCCATAGTCTCACTTCGATGAATGAGTCATAGTCGGAAGGTTTTGTTCGAACGCGGCGCGTCCAAAGTTGGGCGGACGTGATCTGATCGATCCTCCCATATTGAGCCGCGAGCGCGGCTGGTGCGGTCAGTTAAAACCGCCCCATCGGGCCGCATTTTCACTTCTTCTAATTAACCGGCAGCCGACTAGCCTTCGACAGAATGCTGCATCGCCTCGTCCTCCGCCACCGCTCAGGGCAACCTCCCTTTTTGCGACTCTACTACAGTACTCTTTTCTCCCGTCCCTCTCACGCCGCGACCCCGGTTCCTTCCCCGTCGAAGCATGGACATCCTCATTGTCAGCAGGATGCCGGTCACCTTTAGCCAGGTATGTTGCTATGTTGAGTACCAAGCGCGTTAAATTCAGCTTTTCGGGCAACGTATATTCATGTCGGAAAATTGGTCCGCGCTCAGGACGCGGACTGGCGACAATGTCACACATTCTGCACCTTTTCAGGTCTTCTAGGGTTAGGTGAGAGTACTTTGGTTTTTTGGTCAGCGACCATGTCGCACAGGTTGTCTAGGATTAGTGTTAAAAATTGAGACCATGCCTGAAACCGTAAAATAAAGTAGGCTCGCGCTGCGACTATCAACATAGCCCCACACCTCTTCGCTAGTTTGCATGCCGCCGTCGGGGCCGCCTTGCAGACGACGGTCGGGTCGGAAGCCGCTTCGCTTGGAGGCGCGACTACAGATAGGGTTGATTAACACAAAAGGGGAAAAGTGCATAGCGCACAAATATGCAGAAGTCTTAAACTGGAGCCGATGTTGATCTGAAGTTATTCTGGGAAATAGGGACCTGATAGAATTCTTTCAAAGCAGGATTGAAAAACCTCAAGGCGAATTTTCTATTCCAAACCAATAAATTTTTAGCTTAGGCGGGTTGGCATTGTCCGAACAGAATCGCTCAATGAACACGTCTCTTACATAACACACAACTTTTCTTTGAATTCCAAGCGTTTGCCTTCCATGTCTGAATTGTCCTGTTTTCGGATATCTGGCACGTATCAACTTCCGCTTGATAAGAGCTTTAGCATTTCACACCTTTATCGTTAGCCATTCCAAGTGTCTCAACTGACTACCGACAGCGGACAGTTTCATTTATCGGGGGGCAGCTTTTACCTTTTATCAGGTTTCCATTCAAAGAGAATTAAGGGTCTTTTAGGCAAAGGTCCTAGATTTCCACCGCTCAGGTCCCTTTACGTAGATTCACGTCAACATTACTTCCGCTTTTGGTTTTCTCACTTTGTTGCACAGCGCTTTCTGACCTTTTCCGTTAATCAGCGTCGTCTGTCCCATTCTCACCAAATCTGCAAGTTTGAGTCACGCGAGCTTCGGCTCCCTGCAAAAATTTGCGGCAGCGCTGAGCCGCATTACAACACGTCTGGCGTCTCTTTAGTGCAAGCGCAGAGCACCTTTGCTGCAGAAAAATCATTTACCTCGTTATGCTCCTAGAAATCCAAATTCCAGAGGACTTATTCCCTTTTGGCCCATGTACCGACTTATCTCAGGCTGTCTAAATGTCTTCTATTCATCCTCAGATGGTAGCGACTGACTCTACGACCCCTGAACAATGGCTTTTTATGTCAGAAAGGCTAGATTGTCTAAGGTGACGTCGCTATGTTTTATGCGAATCTTATTTGCTACTCGCCTTCTTCGTGAAACCAGAGGTTGTCCTCGCGCCTACTCTCTTCTCCTGACGTTGATCGTAACCGTGAGGAGTTGACCGTAGGCGCGAGGGCTGGCCGCTGGACGACTTCGCCTGCATCGTCCATGTATTTCTTCGCAATGTGGTAAATTGGTCATTTTCTAAAACTGGACAGCTAACAGCATTATCAGTTCAGGTTCAGAAGGCCCCTGGGATCCTGACCACGCTTACCTACAAGTCTCTTCCAACAATGCTTCTAAGCATCCGAGATAGATCACCGATCGTCCAACTCTTCACGCTTCCTGAGAGAGCGATCATCACTCATGGCTTTCTCGGTAGCCCAACGTATGTTCAGTTCGTTGGATGCTAAGATAGCCAGGAGGGGTGCCTGCTCAAGACCTCCTCATCCCCTCACTTCCAACCTCAATTTGCTGTCAATTTGTATTCATTTCTTTATTTGTTTTATTCCGCGTCGAGTCGTGACCACGAGTCGTTTCTGGAGGCTACATACTGACCTTTTTTCAGACGTCCTCAAAGCTTGAGATCCAAATTCTAGAATGAGCGCAAGCGTCTTCTCTTCAACGACTCGCATGCCATTCCTTCTAGCCTCGGACGCTTCTGACAATCTTCCTGCCGTACGCCGCTTTCAGATATTTTCTTGTCGCCTACCCCTAAT
This sequence comes from Steinernema carpocapsae, assembly GCA_000757645.3. NCBI lineage: Eukaryota > Metazoa > Nematoda > Chromadorea > Rhabditida > Steinernematidae > Steinernema > Steinernema carpocapsae. The sequence goes on from CM016762.1 coordinate 2,123,440, forward strand.
GCTACTGGCTGTGGTCAGACGTGCTTCATTCTCTGAGCTCCGTTGGTAGCATCAGGGGTGGTCAATAAAGATCTCCCGTATTCCTATTTGTCTGCTTCTTGACGTGCAAATGTCGCGAATATACTGCTCGTGACTTCTTCAGTCTACTTGCTAACCACAAAACCATTTCAGACCTCTGAAGACTGCTTGGCCAGGAAGCTGTGATTCTAAAACTGACTCCACAATGAAGTACCCGACTTGATCTCCACGCTGAGGCCTTCCGTCAGCCTCAGCACTGACTTCGAACGCAGAAAAGATATGTTCGATGCGGCGCCTGTGGCGGACGGATCGCCACGGCAGACCTACGTTATTCACTTCTTCCTGTTCTCTGTTCCTCTTTGTTGCTAGACTCGTTTCCTTGAAGCCGTGCTAATCTGGTGAATCCGTGTTCGTGACATTTTAAGACTTGAGTTTTGACCACAACACTTTTTCAGGTTTTCGACGACCACGCGCCAGATGTCCGTTACTAAGAAGCCGTTCTCCTCTCAGAAGCCCTTCGTCAGCCTCAACACTGGCCTTCAAAGCGGACAGTTTAGGTTGGAGACAGGTAGTCCGCAGCAGAAGTCTTCTGCTTTTTCTGGTTCCATTTGACACGTTCGCTTTGAGCTGCAGCAATCAGCTTTCGCTGTTTTGAAGCTGTCAGGGCTCGTCCAACCCTCTTGTCCACCTCCTGGAATTTACGCGGACAATTGTGTGTTAGTCTGCGTTGGTGGGGACGAGGGTTTGATGTTAGACACTTCCAAGGATGTCTTATTCAAGCTTATTTGGTTGAAGACTGTCTTTTGAACCCTGGACAAGACTTCGGAACACCTGTGGATAATTAATGATCAGTTATCCTGCCTGTCGCCTAAAGTATGAGCGTCGGCCACTCATGCTCATGTCTCTGCTCAACGCAGGCAGTTAACGTTGAGCAAGATCAGGAGCGTGAAGGGTCGTTGCTTGGGACTCCCCTTATTCTTTGTTTGTTATTCCCCATTTGCTTTCGCGTACTGTGATCGAAACTCGCCGAGTTTAGACTCAAAATGTAATTGTCAAGGAATTCAAGATGAGCGTTTGGCTAAAGACTGCCTCTTGAACCCTAGACAAGTCTTCCGAACGCCTCAATTGTCAGTTATTCTGTCTGTCGTCTGAAGTATGAGCGTCGGCCACTCATGCTCATGTCTTAGCTCCGCGTAGACAGTTAACGTTGAGCAAGATCATGAGCGTGAAGGGTCGTCGCTCACGACTTCCCTTATTCTTTGCTGTTATTTTTTTCGTCTGATCTCACATCTTTTGTGGCTTCCGCGGATCGTGATCAAAACTCGCGGTGTGATTTTAGCCTCAAACTTCAATTATAATCTTAGTTCAGACCCTGATGTGCAGGCAGCCCGACATGCCACTTATCCGGGATATCCGGGACATCTGGGAGGATCGCGACAATCAAGAAATGCCGTCCCTCCACGAACTGCAGTTAGGTATTCGTGGGTTTCAGCACCTACAAGAGGAGATGCATCGAATGCAGGAATGGGTCGAAAGTCAATGGGAGTCAGTCAACGAAGCAGTGGGTCCAGACTTCCACCACTACATGGAGGAAATGTACGACGAAATGCCGGAGTCGGAAGCTGCTTACGAAGGGATCTAAGATCTGCTGTATTATTGATCTAAAGGAGTCGTTTCAGACTATATGCCTGTGCGTCACGATGAATACATCACCATGCCTCCGATTCCCGCACATCCTGGAGCGGAGGATCCCGTCACGGACGTCGTGAGGACTGTACCGTCCCAGAGGCGTCCCACAATGGCTGAGGAACCGACCACGAGCCCTGAAGACTTATCGCTTGATGACGAAGAAGAGAAAATCAATTCCGACGCGTTCCACTGATGGTAATAATTTCAGAACCTTGTGAGCTTTGCCAGCACGACACCGAGCCCAACCACGACGAGTGAACTCTTCAGTGCCGACAACCATCCTCGTCTTGTTTTATAATGAACTTCATATGTGCCCGTCTTGAACATGGATCTATATACACGTATTCCACATTTCTAAATTGCCCTATTTATCTTCTCATATATGCCTAAAAGTTTTAACTTACGGCGGTCGTATTCTGTTGGTCTCTTATGGATCACTTGAGATTATCAACCGTAGTTCAAGCTTGAACATATGGTCAATATTGCTGTGACGTTAGCAACAAGGAGCATTCTTATTGTGACTTATAAGATTTTAGTAGATTACAGGCGAGCTTTTTCACAAGTTTGAAACCTTGGTTCACGCTCGCACTGACAATGGAAAGATGTAAAAGTTTTCAACATGCCATTGAAGCTACTCCACATGGTGTATATTGCTTTACTGTCTAAAGACATGCCGGCTTGGTTACCTATGCCGCGTGTCAGTCTTGATTAAAAATTGGAAGATGATTGGAGTTAGCTTTCAAACAATGTTTTAAAGAAAACGAGATTTGGTTTATTTTCTGATTGAGCCGTGGGTCAATAATACGAATCGGAAACACATAGAATCTCTAATAGACATGAAGGTTCACATAATAGCAATAATTAACTAAGCGTAGTCAATATTAAACTTCATTATTTAATACTTTTCTCCTTGCGATTCTTTGGAGTCCCAAGCTGCTCGCTGAGGCACATTTCGTGAGTTCACCGAATCCTGCTGGTTAAACAGACGTTCCAGTCTTCGTTGCGCTGGTCCTCGCATCGCGCAGTTGTCGTTGTCTGAGCCGTATTGGTTGTCCTAGGCAGGATTAATTGAAAATGATTTTGGTAAATGAGACTCTTACCGCACGCTTATCGATGGTTCCAAAAAGGGAGTCTCTTCTCTGCTCTAAGGCGCGGATGGTTCCTTTCCTCAAAGTGAGCCGCTTCTCTCTTGATCCAAGGCCGAGATTGACAGACTCGTCAGCGGCATTGTCACTAGACAGAGCGAAGAATCTCTTTTTGAAAGCGGCGTCAAGGGTTTCTGTGCGACGTTTCATCATTGATCTACGAGAAGATTCCAATGGCACGTTCTTCGGGGAACTGAAATGACAGCCATTAGTACATGTAAAAGCAAATGCAGCTTACTGAAGTGGCTGCTCGCTCGCTCTCGTCGATTCCTCGTATCGCTTGCAGTTCTCTGGCAATTTCGACTGCGTTCTGGACCACTAACTCGTCTTCAGAGAGGCGATCGATAGGCTTACGGAAGCAGAACAGCTCTGTTGAGGCAATGATGTGAGCAAGGGTTCCAAAACGATGCATGAGCATGGCAATAAACTGAAACCATCCATTATTTACCTTGAAAATAAGGTTTCAATGTACCTGAATTACAAGAATAGACATGAAGAACATGAGGAACACAAGACCAATGGGCTCCAACTGCAGCCTAGTCATCACCCAGATCTCTTGCTTTGAGTCGGAGTTGCAAGGGGTCACGGTATGGTTGAATTTAGGTCCCAAAGGCCACTCGATGTGAAGGCAATCCTTCTGCATTTGGAGGACGAGGACGACGATGATAAAGACAACGTTGACCATGAAGAAGCCAGAGCAGACTTTGTTCCTGAGCTCTGTGAGGCCATTCTTGAGACGCTCTTGTTCTTTCGGGTCAACGGAGATTGGCTGGAGGTATTTGTCAATCACGTCCACCCAGAACGTCTCCTCTTCTTGTTCCAGGTATTCTCGGTCGGCTCTGAAATAAGATATTAGGCTTCAAGAAACACAAAATAGACAGCAATCAAAATTTCCAAAACGAATTTCGGAGAAAACAGCCTAATTCATAATGGCAAAAATGCAAAACAATCAATGTCAAAATGGCCAAAACAGGCAGAACCGTTTTTGAACCTGACAGTATACATAATCACTATGTTTGCCGCATTAACCTAGAACTACTGCCAACCAAATGTTCTGTTTTTGACTGATTTTATTTTGTTTGTTTTCGGCACCGTCCCAAAACCTTAAAACAACAAAAAAAGCTTTTTCCTCTTTTCAATCAAATTCTACAACGCTATTTTTGTCCAAGGTCTCTAAGTCCTTGTAGTACTAAGCGTCAAAAAATTGAATGATACCCGAAAACGACGACTGAACCTTACCTGCGGAGTGCCTTATCAGTCAGCCACGTCTCACTAGACGGAGCCTTCCAGCGTCTGTTCCTCATAGCCGCCTGAGACTGATTTCTCATATCTCGCTCGTCGTCCAATTCAGCTTGCTCATCTTCATGTTCTTCAATCTCGTTCCATTTCTCCGAGCACGCTCCAGGCTGGGACAAGATTGAACCTCGGCGTCCAGCAGGCGCCTTTCTCTCTAGCCTATCCAGCTTCTTGTTGATCTCGTTCAACTTCTCATTGAGACGCCAAACTTGAGGAGAGCTTTCCATCGGGTCAGGCTTCAGGCAACACAGGAGACGGCAGGCGCTTCCACAGCCAAGAGAGAATTCTCCGTTCGCCTCCAAATCACTGCCATTTTCTACCAGGTCCAGATGGGTGCCCTTGCGCTTTCCAACGCTGTCTGGGTCAGCTGCAGCAGGGTCTTCACGAGTTCCCCAAGTGACAACGTTCAGGTTACAGATGCTGTAGATGGGCAGTAGCATGTACATGCAAGGAATAGCCAGGAAGTAGAGAAGTCCGGGAATGATGCAGGTGAATTCCAGAGGATGCAGGATGGCCGCGGTCAGAAAACTGAAAGCAGACATTTATAGACCTCTTATAACGGTTCAGGCTTACCTGGCAATGACAGCAAATAAGAAAATAGAGTGGGGAGATAGGATTCCGTCCTTCTGAATTTGCAGTGACGTTCCTACCATTACGGCTGTCATTAGCATGGCAAATAAGGCACCGATAATTTGAGCAACGAGTAGCTGCTTATCTGGTTTTCCAATAAGACAGACAGTGCAGAAGAAGGCCACAGGCAGACTGACACAGATCAGAGCGATAGTGGTGTCAATGTTGAAACTGATAGAAATAGCTCCCACGACCATAAGGAAGATGGTTCCGGGCCCCAGGATCGACGAGATTAGCATGATACATTGGTAGATGATGTACCAAATGGAAATGCTCTCATTAACGGAAACGACGTTTTTGTAGTCCTTGAGGAGGTCGATAATGTTGGCAATAGTGGACGGAATCCATCTGCGACGTTGGTTGAAGAATTCATTGAAGCCTTCAGGGGCGAAGGTCAGAGCATCGGAAGCGGCACAGTATTCGACCCTGAAAACTGAATTTATGTAATTTTAACCGAAAATGATATTCACCTGTAGCCACGTTGAAGCAGAAGCGTACATAACCAGCGATCCTCTCCTTGGTCGTACTGAATGTAGTCAAGCGGGTTTTCAGACTAAAATTGAACCTTTGAAGGGCTCAAAACGGGTTTAAAACTACCTTAGAAGCATAACGTCTCGTGACATTGTCGTCCATCAACGCATAAGACCGGAAAAGCGAGAAGCATCCAGGAGAGCAGAGGACGCATCCAATCATGTGTTCAGTAGCCTTTTGAAGCCAATGACCCACGGCGTACTCGAATTTCTGGTACCACATCATTAGGCCAGACCCCCGAGGATGTATTCGTCCACAGGCAGCTCCGAGACGCCGATTTTTCTTCATTAGATCGACAAGCAGATGAACACATTGGGGAGTGAAGTCAACGTCGCCGTCGAGGGTCAGTATGAACGTGTTTTCTGAGATGACTTCTTTACGGGCTTGGTCGTCAACCTTCATCATTAATCTGTAGCCAAGCAGGTAGTAGAGGTACATGACCTAAAATAGAAAAATTGTAAAACAGGTCGACGCTTCAGTTTTTGTTTGTCATTTCAAATACAGCATGTCAACAAGGTTCAGCAAAATAGGACGATTAAAAGCCTCAGATAAGTTTTGTCTCAATTGGCAGAGCAGAAATTCCTTTTAGGTTTTTGTCGTTGTTTCATGTTTAAGAATGCAAAAGGTGATTTTGCGGTAAAAGGACATTTCAGTCCCGTATTTTTCAGTCCCGGACATTTCAGTCCCGGCGTTTCAGTCCCGACATTTCAGATTTCAGTCCCGGTCATTACAGTCCCGGTCATTACAGTCCCGGTCATTACAGTCCGCATTTTCAGTCCCGGCGTTTCAGTCCGGACTGAAATCTCTTTCAAGGTGCATCAGCCTCAAAGTGACATTGTGAGACCAAGAGACCGCAAGAGACCGCCTCTAGCCTACTACCCCCGCTACCAGGCAGCTTCGGTGCAAAAACCATAATGAAAATGTCCAAGCCTAAGCCTAAGATGCTCCAGGAGGCCAACCCAGCCTACAATCCCCGCTGTTTGAAAGTAGCCTCGAGCCTGCTACCTCGCGTGTTCTAAAGTTGAGTTCCGCTGTAAACGAAACGCGCACCCTGTTGGAGACATTATTAGTGAAATGAAATGACGGGACTGAAAAATTCGGGACTGTAAAAATGGGACTGAAATGTCGGGACGTCCGAGACTGTAAAATACGGGACTGAGATGCCGGGACTGTAATGACCGGGACTGAAATGTCGGGACTGAAATGTCCTATCCCCGATTTTGCGCGCGTCCTCCGGCCTCACGGATTTGAGTTTCAATGCCGGGGGCGCTCATAGATTTATCTTTGGTGGCATCGATTCTCGTGATCTACTATGATAGCTACGGAGCTGCGGTTTAGTGCATCGTGACTTCTTGATTTTATTTTGCTTGAAAACCACATATAGAAAATTGACCATTTTGCTTATGCAAAGACTTAGAATTGTCTTCTTATCTTCGCTTTCGGGTATGATTTAAAATGTTCATTTTTAAATGTCGTTTTTTGTACAAACACTAAAGCTTTAGATTTAGTTTGTCGGTTCAAATACAGCCTGTCAACAAGCTTACGCGAAATAGGCACATTCAAAGCCTTAGATAACTTTCGTCTCTACTGGACAGAGTAGGAATTTAGGTTTTTGCATATGGCAACGTCAATTAAATAAAGCTCTTACCTGACTCCATCGCTTCCTATGCCGAATCTTGTGCTTATCCTTCGTGAATTGTGAGGCGGTTCTTTCCAGGCAGCAAATAGCAGATCCGACCGCCATATGGCGTAGAATACTTCTTCGGGTTCTTGAGTCTGACTTGAGTTTGATGGACAATGCTGGCTGCTTCATCGACCTTCTCAATCAGCTGCTTCACGAACTTGTTGACCACAGGCTCCCCATAGTCGTTGACGTCAAAAGCGTCGTCGAAGAAAATGTGAGCCTCGAATTCGTAATAGTCAGGGTCAATGACCTTCAGGTATTTCTGCGCGTTTCGGCGAGCGCTTTGGTCCTCATCGAGCCTTAATGATCACGGCGTTAAGAATGACTAAAAACGGAGAGAACTACCTGAAGATCGACTTCAACATGCAGACCATTTCAAATGGCGTTTCGTGCCACATGGTAGCACAGGCGTAGATCTTAGTGATGGCGTCTGCAGAACTGGCTGTGTCACTAAAAGGAAGAAAGTAAAAATGAGCCAGAAATGAGAAACAAGGTTACCGAATGAGTCCTGATTCCATCTTACTGCTGGAGGCGCTACACACAGAGGGCGGTGGCTTGGGTACATGACCGAGTCCAGGAATGGTTTCATAGGTGAGACTTGAATCTTCATTGTCCAATTCCAGATCCTGAAAATAAAGCATGTTTGAGTGAGAAACTGACGCTTCATTCGTCGTGAGTGGCTTGTGCCGATTTCGCTTTTGAAGCGCGCTTCAAACGCAACTCGGAACGCACTTTGCAACTAAAAACACCGCTGCGCGTCGTCGTGGGTGGCTGCGCGCGCGCTTCCAAAATTACCCAAATTTGTATGGCGTTAGCTTGGAAACGCACACTTGTAAGAGTCAAAATAAGCCATGTGAAAACAGCCAATTTAATATGAAAATTAATATGAGGAGACATATTTTGCTGTGCAAGTGCACCCAGAAACAACCGCATTTATGACGCTCAAAATAAAGGAAGGTATTTTGAGAGCTCGAAATACTATGCAACGGGTGTTACGACGATACCGCACATTTTTTGAGTGCTACACAGGCACTCCCAATGCAGGGATTTTAACAAGCTTATCATTTCTACAGCGGGCAGCGTAGGCGCAAGACAGCCTTTTTCAAACAGCCGGGATAGTAGGCTTGGGCTGGCCTCCTGTGTCCATATTCACCAACACTGGGGAGCGCTTCCCACCTTCCGTACCTGCGTGTGGCCACACTTCCCACTGGGAAGCGCAATTCACCAAACTGGGAAGTCCTCCCAGTTGCTTCCCAGTCCCTCCCACCCTCAATCGACTGGGAAGCAGCCTTCCCAATTGGAATTTATAAAATTTTGACCGTTTAAATGACCGGCTGTGGCCGTTTTTGACCATTTCCGACCGTTTTTTCCGAAATCGCTCTTGTTCTGTTGATTTATGAGCGTTCGCGCGTGTTTATGCATGCTTTTTTGCCGATTTAAACGCAAAATCAGCAAAACCGACGCGCAATCACGAAAACCATCACTAGCGCATAAAGCCGCTTCGAAACCCATTCTCGCCGGAATTCGCTTCTGAAATGCACAAAAATGCACTCAAAATATGCAAAAGCCAAGTGCCATCGCAAACCGTGTCATACACGCGCACAAATTCACGAGTTTTGGCTCGAAATCGCGCTTGGAACACCGAAACCCGTCGCCAATAATTCAATCGAGCAGCGAAACCCGCCGCTCCACTCTGCTCCGGGTTTACTCCGAGGACCACACACGCTGCTCCAGCAGCTTCCCACCCTTCCCAGTCTGGGAAGGGTACCCACTGGGAGGGTTCGTTGTTGGTGAATACGGGCACTGGAGCATCTTAGGCTTAGGCTTGGACATTTTTATTGTGCCTTTTTGGAAGCGTCGAAGGCAAACATTTTGAACGTTTTTGAAAAGGCTTGAACGTTTTCTACAGCTGAGTTACACCAGAGGATAGACTAGAAACTGCTGACCGACAGTTACGTTTTTAGGAAGACCATTTTGTAGCTTTCCATTTTTACACGAAAAACCAGAAAATTTCCGTTCCAAAATTTTACGTTTATGGGCTTTGTTTGTTATACCGTTTTGCTGACCGTGATTGCCTCGCAATCACCGCATTACTTGCGTAGCGTGTGGAACATTGAAAACCGTCGTCGATTGCGGTCAGAATAAACAAAGCCGCGTGAAGACAGCGTGCGGCTAGCGCGAAGTTTATCTAATGTTCGTTCGCAACCAGGCCAGTGCAGGCAAGCGCGCGAGAGACAGACGGGTGCTAATGACATGGTCGAAGCAGCCTCACTCACCTCCGCTCTGATCTTTGCTTTATCGTCGCGACGACGGTTGAAAGCCAGCGATTGATCGACGAAGGCTCCGTTGTAGTACGAGAGGATGAAGAGTCTACAAGTAGAAAAAATTAGTCTTTTATTTGAGGGTCCCTGGAGGAGATTGGCAAGATTTCATTCAAATCGGTCACTTACTTTTCGCTCCTAGCTAGCCTCTCATGCTTGGGCATCCACAAATGAATCGTGATCCAGAACTGACTAATCAGCCAAGTCAGCCAAATCCAAGTTTGAGGACTGGTCCAGAATTCCGAGATCCACGTGTCAGTAGACCCAACTGGGCATTTCCAAAATAGCTCCTTTGTGAGCACTGACGTCATATGGCACGAGTTCGATGTTCTTTTGGCACAAACGTGAGAAAGGACAAAGACGGTTGTGGGAACTGCCAGAGCTATTGGAAGAGCGAATCCCATTCGTTGCATCATGACTTTGCAGGCAAATTTTGAGCTGTGGTAGCAGACGATGACGGAGAGAATTTGGATCAGCGCCATCCATAAGGCGTCATAGGGACTGGTGAATTGGTTGAGTTCAACGTAGTTGTCATAGACCTAAAAGTAAGCCAAAAATAGAAAATTCGAACGAATAGAAAAAAATGGAATTCGAACCATTTACAATATAGTCCAAGACCAATCCACTCAGTTGCGGACCAAATGAGTGCGTGAGAGTGCATTTTTCGGAATTTTAAACAATTATGGCTTCTTACGCTTTTCTGTTAATTGTCAAGCAAAGAAATGACAGATGCTCTCTTCAAAACGCATAATATCAAATAATAGGTTGTTGTCATCATTTCCCAGTTTTGGAAAGTGCTAAATGTATTTTTTGCAGTCAGTTAAGGTAAAAAAGCCACTTTTTATCTAGCTAAAGCTATAAAAAAGCATGAATCTGTTTAAACAAAAGCGTGTACAAAGGGTTTTTGTCGTTGGCGGATGTGTTTTCAAATGATTTTTCTGATTAATTTTTCAGCCTGCATGCCTGCATGACAAAAGAAGGTAAAAAAGAGTGTCCCTGATTGAATCAGCTATAAGATCTATGTTTTTCATCGCTGACGATTGTGCTATCTACATCGTTAATAAAATAAATATTATTTAATGTTTTTATTCAATGTAACGTTCAACTTTTTGTTTTTTATCATTACCGCTCTCGCGCGTTACTTTGCGTTCGAAAAAAGGTGCCAAAAAACTAAATTCAGTCAGGGTAGAGCCAACTGGAACAGTTGTACTTTTAATGACTTTATGGTGTATTGGTTAGCGTGGCGGACTCCCGCACAAAGAGCCACGGGTCCGAGGCCCGTCGGTTTCCAACTTTTTGTCTGATGCTTCGGATCATTCGTCAATTGAGCAGACAGAACCACAGCTCTCCGTTAATACAGAGCGTTGTTCTCCGTTATTATGAAGACAATCTTTAAGACAAAATACTTTCTTTAAGAAGTGCACCAATCCCTATGCTTCATTTGGTCGCAGTTTTTGTAAACTCCCTTTTCAAACATAAAATGTGACAAACATGTGTTTTTTAAAGTTAAGATCAACTTGCATTGTAAGTGGAAATCGGCTCCTCTTCCTCATCTTCCGCTTCCTCTTTCGCTTGCCTCCTCAATCTCTTCTTTGCCTTTTCATAGTCTCCGCTGTCAATCGCCAGATCATCCTCGTCCGGATTCCACGTTGTCGGCTTCACCGTCCCCTCGAGTACATCATCCACGTCCCACGTCCACCTCATTACCGCGACTAGAAAAACTCATCGGCTCGTCGACAACCTCTTGCTGTTCCAGCTCTTTCATGCGATTCAAAAACTTGTTGATCTGCGTTTGATTCAGATTGGTCGCCGTTATTGTGATCAGTTTTTCGCCGAACGGGTCTCGTTGGAGCAAGTCTTCGACTTTCATCCTGGAATTGTGGTTTTAGGGTCGTGTTAGGAAAGGATGAGATGGGAAATGGGGTCTGAAGGTATGTACTCTTTGCCGATCACGGTAATTGTTGAAAAAGAGCGCCAAGCAGATGGTCAAGGGTCGCTCATCTACTTCAAGAGCAAGCGGGAGGGAGAAGGAAAGGGTGGAAGAGGGCCGCCGCTCCCGAATGTTTACCTTGAGCTCAAAAACAAAAACAAACACATGAAATAGATTGCGCATTTCCACACTGATACGAAGACGTAGGTTTTCGAGCGACGCTCACTCAGACGATTCGCAAAAAGCGCCAATTTCCGAACTGGTGGGAATGCAGCCTCTGTGTGGACAAAATTCTGCCACCAGGCCAACGAGATAAACGTCAATGCCACGGCGATCCACAGAACGTTGCCGTTTGCGTCGCCGACCAGCATCTGAACAAGCAAGCAAACGGTAATTGAGCCAACTTAAACAGGATCACTCACCGGCCAAGCCCAGTACCCCATACTTTGAGAGGCGATGCAGGCGAAATCGATGATCACCAAAAGCAGCGTCACTTTTGAGGGTCGCCGACTTATAAGTGTCAAGATCGCTGGCATCAGACACATCGCGTTGGTCAGCATTGCTGCGGTAACTGCGTCCATGTCAGGAAAAACTTTGAAGACAAGGATGCTAACACCGATGGCGTGAAGAGATTCCACAAGAAGGACAACGAGGAATTGAATCAGCGATGGTCGTTTCACGTTGCGGAAGAGCGTGCGGTGGAAACAACGAATGAAGCAGATCAATTCTGGAGTGCAAAGAGCCAGGTAGATAGCCCAGACCCACTTTACCACATGTTTGTTGGATAGGTGAATCGTGTTTGTACCGGCTTCTAAAAATACATAAATAAAAAATGAAATTTGAGAAATTTCAGAATTGCGGGGTTGTGTTACATTTGAGCAGAGTTGTGAGTTTGGTTAAGTAATATCAACGTTTTGAAGTTGACAGGTTCGACCTCTTAACCTTAAATTTTCCCAGAAGTTTTGTTGGTAATTTTTGTAATTTTTTTGTTGCTAAAGTATAACTCTTTGCATCACCCTAAACCTTTCTCTGCCTGTCTAAAGTACTCCGTTACTTTTAAATGTCCTTTTCTCGCCCAAAAAGATAAATTAGCATTTAAGTTATTACAGCGTTACTTCATAATCTATTGCTTTCAAGCTGATTTGTGAGGTTGTGAGAGCAGTCGAACCGCTTAAACATAGGCCAACGTTTTGAATTTGACGGTACTCGACACCTATCTTAACCCTGAATTTTTATAAACGTTTTTCGTTTTTTGCAATGTTTTTTTACCGTTTTAGTCTAACGTTTCTGCATCCCCCTTTACCGTTTTCTGTCTGTCTCAAATACTCCGTTCAAGTTTCAACTTTTGTCCTTTTCATAAAAGACCTTTTCATCTCCAAATGACCATTTCTCCCCCGCAATCAAAACCAGTCCATTGTCAATGATCTGATGAGGTAATCGGTCTCTTCGCACAATGGATGAGTGCAAACGAGCCTCCCCACGCGTATTGGACTCGTAGTAAGTATTCTGTTGCAACACATTGCTGCGCAAACAGCAAAGAAAAAGTGAAATTGTGAACTCGCCTGGAATTTTGTCTCTGCAAATGCTCATGTTCTGGCTGCCCCAGCCGATCGCTGAGGTCATGAGAAGGAATGAGCTCTTGGCTACGGTCGCACTCATGAGCGTTAGCAGGAAGAGAACAAAGAAGGTTGTCACTTTCAGCACTTGTAGACTCGCGTCGTGCCAGAATCCTGCAAAAAATCGATTTTGTTTGCTTAAAGGGAGATAATTTGAATGATGAGATTTGGGAATCGTTAAAAAGCCATGTTTTTGAACGTTTGTGGTTTTAGCCACCAGTTTTCATTAAAACAAAAATTTATTAACAAATTTTGAAGATAGCGGTTTGTGGCAAAGCTGATAAGAAAACTAGACGTACCGCCATAGCTCAGAGCGTAACTCTAATATGCCCAAGCTCGCAGGATCGACCTGGTTTTTAAGTTGTTTGAAGACTTACCTTTTCCAAGATTGTCTGGAGGCGGTGGCAGAAGCCTGAAGATGTCCCATCCCTTATTCTCAGTTCCGACGCTAAAATAACCACGTCAAAGACCCTCAAAGGCAAATGAAATTATTACGATACACTCTCCTCAGTGCCTGGTCTTGCATAGACTACGGTATCACTATCTGGCAAAGGAGGGGCAGAGGTAGAAGCCGTTGTGGGGTTTCCATAGAACTGCTCCCCGGCTGAAGCGCAGGTTGCAAGATAAGCAGCCTCCTCGCGGTCGAGCGTGTGCATGGTGAGAAAAGTTATAAATGAATGTTGGGTCAACGGTTGTGTTTAGCACAGGTTCATGGTTTAAAGCAGGAGTAGCAGAATAATCCGATTAGACCGTCACTTCTCGCCTGAGGACTACGAAGAGCCTTCGGTCGTCGCAGTAGCGCTAAGGGGATTGAGACGTGGTTGGCTGCTTGTCTGAGGGGGTCACACAGAAGTCTCTCTCTTGCGCACAGGTGGGACAAGATGGAGATGATCGTCGTCGTGGCTGCTGCGGAGGGAAAGACGAAAGTGGCCGCGGGCCGCACACACAGATGATGAAACAACAATAGTCGGCGCTGGTTTTGTATGCAAATAAAAAGATACAAAGAGAAGGTAAGGGAGCGACGGGTAGTGGCGCGCGAGAGGCGAAGGATGACCAGGCAAGAGGAGGAACGCCGGGGAGAGAGTCAAAACATCTCTTAAGCAGTCAGCTAACTGCGCGTCAGATCGTTGGCTAGTTAACCGGCTCTCAAAGCTGACTTGACCGACGATGACGCCGCCGACGAGGTGCGGATATACGATGTCCCCTTGTCGCCGAAGCGCATTTTACAACTGATGCACCCAAAACGTACTTTCAAAGAAAGAGCAAAGGGTATCATTTCACTGCTGGTGACACAGAGTTTGTCTGGTCACGGTCGACTGCACAAACAGAAACCATATGCAAGTGGATTAGGATGCGTCGCAAAGTTAGGACACATAAATAGCGGTGTTTTTTTTGTGCAGGGGAGGATTAAAATGAGCGGCGGAGGAGGATTAGGCTTGAATGGTTAAGGGACAATGGAGAATCAGGTTTAGTATGGTCAAGGGTGGAATGGGCTAACAAGATCTACCGTTATGTTAGTTTTTCAAAAAAAATTTTAAAATAATTGGCTGATCGGTGTGTACATGCAATTTGCATGACGCTAAAAGGCTGACTACAATAACCGAATGAATGGTTAGCGAATTCGCTTATGACGCGGTAGGTCAAGCGTTCGGTTCCCATAGAAGTCGTCCTTTTTCACCCACTAGACCAAAACATTTAAACCATTTGTGTTTTTCTTAAGAGGCCTACAGCCACAATTTTATAGTTTACAGTCTCCTTTGTGATGCAAATCGTTTAGTAGACCAAAAGCTTCACTCACCCTTCAGAATATAAATCCGCCTTCCCTTCCTCGTTGTCGGACTTGGGGTTTACCACCCCAAAACCCGCCGATGGTATTGCTGCCTCACTCCGCCATCCATCGGCTCGGGAAGGTTCTGCAATGAAGCGAAGCTACAGAATTGAACCAATATGAAGCGATGGTTTGTAGTCCCATGGGGAACTGACCCACGTTGCTCCACCCGTGCTGCATTGAAAATGTCAAATTTTTTTCGCACGCGCGTGTGTGTGCGGAGAGTTGTGACAGATTTGCGCGGAATCTGACAGCCGCTTAGATTATTTGTATGCGGTGTATCAACACGGGTTAGTGGTCATAAAAACGTGTGGGTTCACTTTGGAATATATTATTTTGCATCTTTTATTACTTACAGTGGCGGCCATACAACATACAAATAGCGTACTTGGTTTCAAAATCTCATTTTGCTCAGAAAAATGCTGAAAACATAAAAAATTGCTCTAAATTTTTGCGAAAATTAAAATGCGCTTATTATGTGTCCGCGCCAAATTGGCTGAACGGGCCGAACGTATGACTTTTCCGGCAAAAAACTTTCTGCGGCGGATTCCGCAACAGATTCTTTTTCGGATTCTTTTTCCCTAGTTTGTTCTGCGAGAGTTATACAATCTATATGTGCTTTTCAAACCTCAAATCGGTTTGTTTTTCGATGTTTCTGAGCAAAATGAGAATTTGAAACCAAGTGCGCTATTTATACGGCCGCCACTGTATATCATGAAAGTACGAACCATGAGATAGCACACGATAAAATCAGACTTAATAAACTTTTTTAAAGAAATTTTTTACTTTTAAAGAACAGCGTTTTGTCCTCGGAACATTTGGTCATGTTCCGTAACTGCTGACTTAACAGGACTTTTCGCTGATGTCAATCTTAACTTCCCGAACTGACCACTTCAATTTTTTGTCTCGCCTACACATTCCACCTCTAATGACAAGTACGTCGACGTGTAATTTGCAAAGTTAAGATGTACTTGCTTTGCACTTTTCGACAGATACATTGCTGACTTCTGGTAACTATCCCCAACGTTAAGATCTCCGGCTATTATTGTGTATAGAGATAAAGTGACATATTGCTACGTTTTGGGAGACAGGTCTCAAATTCAAAGCCAATTGAAACTCAGGCTTCAGATCTTAACTTTAGTTAAAAACGCTTGAAGGTTCAAGAGATATCGTCAAAACAGAAAAAGTTGATTTGTAGACAGTAATTGGAACAACAGTCACACAGCCCTTTATATATTTCACAAACTGGACAATTTAAACTTATTTACACTTTTAATCGCAAACTCAAATCTAGCAAAAATTACTAGAGATAAGAACATTGATATGAACGTTACATGCATGTAGTGGTTATTGTAAGCATAATTTCCAATCTTGACAATGTTTACAGAAATGGCCACCTAAAGCTCTGTTTTAGAGCGGACGGCCTGCTGACGTGCATTGCTACAGAAAATGCGACATTGTTTTTTAGCTAGTTTGTTCCTTATGACACGAGCATTCGTAAGTCAAAGTTCACTTGTGTCTGAATACTAGTGCGCAGTCGCAAGCACAATTTGAAGAATACTACAAATTCTTAGCACACCTTTCTTAGTTTTATTTCTAGCGATTGACTTTTTTCATTTATACGTTTCGCATTTTTTGTCTGTGCAATTTTCCTCCATTTCTCTATCCTAACAGTTGATTCTGGAAACAACACTCTCTGGCCTTAATTACATCAATCACCAAAAGTCATTGAAAATCAATGCTATTAAAATTAAAAAAGAAAGTATTGCTATCAGCACCTTGCAAACATGATAGCTACGTTTTTTGGAGCTATCAATATTCGAAGCTCTTTCGAATAAGCCGAAAACCAAATTCTATTCTAACAATACAATTCAATTTCTAATTTTAAAGTTTTACAAAAATAAATTTTTTTAGCGTTTTAGCGCTTTAGCGCAAATTCTGCTGCAGAGAAAATCTTAAAAAACCACTAAAAAAATTAAAAAAACAACTTTTTTATGGGTTTCATTTGCGATCTAACTTCAGAAATCGAAAATTACATCTCGAATTAACCTTACTTCAAAAACGGGCGCCATAATATTCTGACCTTGTGACGACCACAATAGATTAAAATTTGTTGTGGACTTTGACTTTACACTTATAAACTATTTTCTAAATTGAGCGCCTAAACTGTGCAAATATACGTTTAACAATAAAGTTGTCATATTTCATCACACCTGTTCAATTTCACCTATAATGGGCTGGCTTTTTGAAATTTAACTCATAATTACCTTCAAATCGTTCCCCACTTCCACCTCGTCCACAGTCCGGTGAGAAGTGCCACTCAACGAAGGCAACCGCTCAATACTGATACCTTTGACCAGTTTTGGAAGCGTCTCGTTACACTCGGAGACTGTTTTAGCAACCATCGGTTAGGCATCAATAGAGAACCACCCAATATAGCGAACTTTCTTCGTTAACTATATGCTTTGCTTAGAGTTACGAATGGAAGCGACAGAGACAAAACGACTACAAACCGTTGTGACCTCCGGTCAAAGACGACGCGACGTTCTTCATTAGCTGCTGTGTTGGTCGTGTTTGCCACATCAGCACAATTACATAAGGGATTAACCTGTGCGCGCGAGTGAATTACCGGTGGCGACGGTCAATTGTGGTCATTCCTCTAAACTTTTGAACGTTTTCCTAATTGCACGCGTCGTTGAGTGCGGAGTGGGAGGAGGGCGAGGTGCTATAGGGAGACTAAGGTTTAAGCTAGCTCCAGACAAAATGCAAAAGTTTTGCATAATTTAAGAAAAAGGCCTCACAACTAAAATCTGTGCATTGAACAACCTTTGCGTTTGAAGCCTTTAAAATTGAACGTCAACAAGACTGATTTAAAGATGCTACAAAAAAGTTGTTTGGCCGGTAGAAAATTACTTATTAAAATAGCGTAAAAGTACATTTAAGGTCGTAACAATGTTACCCAAGCGTCAGAGCATCACGCTTACTTACATGAGGACCAAACACATGCCTATTTCTATCGAACCGAGCTACTAATTAATAATCATTTTTTACCTGGAGTGAGATTCCATCGGGCCCGCACACCTCTATCGGGTCGGTAAGTAGGCTGTATCGTCCCTCAAACGCAAATTTTAATTTCCGAACTGCAAAGGCCTTCACACTCACCGTCTTGTCCTTGACGACCATTGGACTCCACTAGAAGCAATCCTAGAACATCAGCTCTCTTTATAAATCCGGCCGCTGTGCGAGATGAGGAGGTCCATGGAGTCGCGAAGATGAGTCACTAGTCGCAGTTTAAGCAAATATCAAAGCTAAGCACAATTTATAAACTACCGTTGAGAAGAGGTGCTTTGGCAAATAGCGTCGATGAGACAGAACGTAATATGAGGATGTGAGTGACTTGACTTAAGTGATTTTTGTCTTTCTCACGGCATATTAGGAAACTTAAAAGTCGGCAAAAGCTTCAAAAATTTTATGTGGCCTGTTCAGTTTGCTGAACTTCTGTGCCGAGTTCGCGCGGTAGGAGCTGGAAGATGCGTTGAGTAAACAAAAGATGTTGAAAAAACAGCTGCCGTTGCTGTGTACTTTACAGGAACACCGTTTGTTCGAATACTTGGAGGGGTGGTAAGCGGAGTCAAATAACGTGTGTCTGAAAAATTTTTTTTAGAGATGACTAAGCTACAACCACGCTACAAAAGTAGTCGAAACTTGCCTGACTGACGTTCAGTGGAAGAGCTTAACTGTAGTTTTGATATTAATGTCATAAGAGTCAAGATTCTTAAAGCATATTGATGCTTTCTATCAGGCATAAGTTTGGGTTCAACATTTTGACCAACATCTAAGTAGTTTCTTGATTGAACGGAATGAGCCTAAATTGACAAGTACTTCAAGACTTAAAGTTTCAAATTAGAACTTTGGGTTTCTCAGTTGCTGAAAAAAGTACAATGTAGCTTGGGCCTTTTATTTGAGTTTTAGAAAATTTTTTGCATCACATGAAAACGGCTGAAATTCCCGATGGAGCCAAAATAAAATCGCTTGAAACCAAAACGGTGGGCCAAAAGTGACCTTCCTTTGTAAGCGTAGTCTTAAGACATTAAATTGCAAACTGGCGCAGTCAATAGCAATGCGAATTTTCATAAGCAAAACATTTCACAAGTTAGGTTACCTCAATACAACGAGGCTAACGTAAACCTTGTGCGGTATTTTAGGAAGACATAAGGTGACGCTGTTTGAGAGCCGCTCGCTTTCGGCCGCCCTCATTGATTATCCTTGCGCGTGAGTCTTTGCGGGGTCTTGCCGCGCGTTCATTTTATCAATCAAAAAGTTTCAATTATTTCTGTGCTGTCATTTCTCAGCGTGCATCCAACTCCTGTGTGCTATGACTGTGCTATGACGTTTTACCGTTTGCTCTTCTATGCATAGTTTTTGATTTACTTTGAATAAATCAAAAAAGAAATGAAGCGGATTGTTGACGAGCAGTGTTTATAATAATAGGTACACTTGCTTTTTGGTGTTTTGTATACACATGCTTTTTCAGCACGTCACACGTTGATTACACCGATTGAACCTTCCCGACTGATTTAAAAGGTAGCTAAGTGAGTTGTAAACTTGTAATTTTCGGTGAGTGATACACATCTTTTAGGCTTCAACACCAAGAAACGCATTTTGACATGCACGAAGCGACTTACCGTCTAGAAGTACCCGTAGCTGTCATCAATTGTATTTAAAGGTTTTTCTGTTTTATGACATTTGTGTTGTGGCTTAAGAAATTAATAAAAGTAGGCTTTCGCTGGTGGAAAACTCATTCACACGTCGGGCACTTCAGCGCAGTGAGGAGTCAGGAGCTAGCGGATATCTCGGCTCATACGTAAATAGCGCCCAATTAAAGCGTCACTGCTCCACGGCCTTGCTCATTGATTAACCGCGTGTTTTAAATGTCTTTCTATTAGAAGTTCGGCATAGCCTCAGGTGTTTTCTGTCGCTTTTCTGACTGTTTTCGTGCAAACAGAATTTTAGCTGTCTTTCTAAATTGCAATGTTTAAGGAATGTAAAAAGTCGTTCTTTTATCATTTTATTATTTTAGAGTTTAAAATCATTGTTTTCTTCTTACACCTCATCGTGTATATGAGCTCGCGAGCTGATTGCGGTCTATCGTCATAAATATTTTACAAGATATAAGATATATTTTAGCTTGGGTTAAATTCAAAAACTAAAAGTCGATATTTAATGAGAACTGTTTCATGGTCAATAGCAGGCACGGTTTTAACAAATTATGTTTTCTTGTTGATCCACAGAACGAGCTAGATTATCGCTTAAGTGATTTTCTTTTTGTCATTAAATGTTCTTTTATTTTGAAAATTATATTTATTTTTTTCTACATTAAAATAGACAAACTGAACCTTTTGCTTGTTGTTACAATTTCGCGCTTCTTTAGAAGCTCACATTTCAAAGAGCTTGGCTGTCCAAGTCTTCACTTTTGGCGTTTTTCCTTTTCCGCCAGCGACCCTCTCCCTAGCCAATTATATTGGTTTATTCCTTGAACCTGAGAGTTTAAATTTCAAACGAAAATTTGCGTTGTCTCTGTTTTGTACCTGTTTTTTGTTCTGAGCATTTACTGGCATTGAAGTTAAAACAAAAATTTATTTAGTTTAAGGGATAAACTGCTCATAAAACTGGAGTACCTTTAATGGATCAATCTCGAAAAAGTCGGTTTGTTCAACTCTATGCACAGACTTGTCTTATAATACATAATTCACCCTAAACCCATGACTCAGTTCCAAACAGGGTCGAAAACGGAACAAAACGTTTCGAAGACGACCAATAAGTCTGGCGTCACGTACGATTTTTCTGCCGCACGAGGGATCAATCGTACGCAAATTCTGACATTAGCTATTCCTTTCTGTCGCAACAACAGTGTCTAAAAGCAAGGTAATTACGGCATCTGTAAGATCCTATGACCGATAATTCCATTGGCTTTCAAAATTTGTTCCAACAAAGAATTTTATCTCTTTAAATACGCATTTTTCATTTTTCAGAATTTTTTCAGGTCTTATGATTGAGATTTTAACTATGAGCCAAACAATGCTTAGCTAAACGGTTATTATATAAACTTGAAATTGAAGATCATTTTAGTATTTAAATTGCATCTCTTTTTTATATTTAGCACACTTTCATAGAAATCATATTCTGCACACTTTGGTTCCAGATTTTAAATGTCTTCCGACTACTTTGTGAATTCAATACTTATAAAGTACAATGCAGAAAGATTTTTGGTCTTTTTTCAATTCAAAGTATGCAAGTGTGAAAGTGTCAATTGTCAATGCAATTCAGTCACTTTCGAAGTTTATAACCGGTTCTGTGGAGGTCAGGTAAGCATAATGATCGGTGCGTATACACTCAACGTTCTTACGCGGTTTCAAGTTAAGTTAGGCATGAATTTTGATTCGCTAAAAACTTTAAAAACGGACAACTTCTTAGTAGAAAGTTCAAAGAGTTTAACTCCGAATTAAATTATGTTTAGTGTAATTAGGAAAGCTTTAGAAGTCTACGAATTTAGCGCGGAATCGCGGAAAGATAAGCGGAAATGATATCGAATAGCGCTAAAACCGTTCAAATGAGTGACATCGCACGGCTGCTGAGCCGTTGATCTCATAATGGACTCTCGATGGGAGCTTCGCAAAGTTTCTTGGCCAAATGGTTGATGTTCTAAAATTTACATGTATTCCGGCTACTTTGCAAATGCTTCCCATCAGAACAACATTTATATAATACTGTACGAAGCTAGACGACTGTTGCTTCTATTTTCACCTAAAGTACCCAAGTCTGCGAGTGTCACATTTCTGTCTAATTCAAACAGTTATCAAGTTTATAACCGGGTTTTTTGGCGGTCAGATAAGCATAACGGCGGATGGGCATGCACTCACACCCAAACCATTTTTATCTAGTTTACTTTTCTGTGTTTTTACATTCAAAGGATTCCCGGTTTCTCTCTGAGTAGCCGCACATGTCCTCTCCTCTCCCTCGCAATCTTATTAAGCTGCTGGGTCACCTAAGAGCCACCCGCATTCACTTGTTTATCGATCGATAAGATGCTCTCGCAGACGACCGCAACGGAAAATACTTAGTTCAACTTTATTACACTCAAACACCCTGCAAGGTGGTCCCGCGGCTATTGAATGTTGTTGTGCGGCGTCGCGGCCGCTTTTTAATTAAAACGTCTGAATACGCGACGCCGCGTGGTCAATAACAACAGACGCGTCTGTGAGATGCTGCTAATGCGTCCCGCGAGTATGGATTTTAGTTTTTTTGTGAGGAGAGCTGTTTTCCCGCACTATGCTTGACTTCTCACCTTTTTCCCCGCTTTTTTATTGATTGTTGGACGTTGAAAGTGTAAAACTACACTAGACTAACCGCGTCAGTGTGGGCCACAGCTGATTACCCCTCACACAGTGACGTCCTCCTTGAAATTCAGCCCACCACAACGTTAGCATTACAATCTAGACTTATTCTGCTTTTTACATGAGGCAATATGAATATTTTTGAAGCTGGCTTTTATCAGCTGCATTTGACCACCATATGCTATGTATTCCACCCTACTCTTCTCTTTTTGCAATGACTGTTTTGTCAGAATTTTTCGATGTTCAAAATAAATTTAAAAATACCATTTTTTCTTTACGTGGACACAGCTAGTCTGTGAGTTCTTTTTTAATCCTTAAAGCTATGGTCCACTATCTGCCATCTCACCTTTAAAAAGTAGCTTCTGTGATGATTGAAAGTCTAGAGCACATCTGTTCGTTTAAATAAAAGCCCAAAGCCCAAAAACATGACTTTTTCAATTTTGTAAGTTTGCTTGATGCCTATGCAGAATTTGACAGCCAAACAAGTTTTTTCAGACCAAGAAAATCTGAAAAGTTATCAATAATCTATGTCCAGCTGTTCAAAAATTTAACGTCGCTCATAAAAGCTTTTAGCAATAAAGTTTTCTTACCGTTTTCTTACTTTGCTTCTGTTTTAAATTGTTTAAAATTAGATGTCAACTTGTGAATTGTTGTTTAAAGTGACAATGAGATTTAGCATCTGAATAATTTGTTTAAATCAGAGAATTTTTTAAACTTAAAATAATCTAAATTCTATGCCCTAAAAATTTCAAATAAATTTTTTAACACTGAAAAGGCTTTTTAGCAACACGTATTTCTTACCTTCATTAATAATTTGTTTTCAATTTTTTTTCGAAAATTGCAATTTACAGGGTGTTCTAAAAGTTCTGGAACACGCAAAATTGCTCATAACTTTCTACCGAACGTTTCAATTGTAAAAATCTTAAATTCATCAAATTCCGTCCTAGAAACATGTTTTAGTAAAAAAACAGAATAAAAAATCTGGTAAAACTCAGTTTCAAAAAAAGTAGCAAACGCTTTTGGCATTAATTTGACTTTTCACGATGCTAAATCAATAGATTTTTTGTGAGTTTTAACTTATTTTTGATGACAAACTCTTTTAAAGCATTGTAAAGAAAAGAACGGAACAAGTTGGTGCGTAAAGAGTGGGTTTGAGGAATTTTGAAAACTTCCACTTTTAAAAAACTTTCAAAATTGACAAATTTTGGAAATTTTGTGGTCTGAAAAACAAACTTTGTTGCGCCGTCAAAAGCATTTTTAAACGTTTTCTGAGTTGAAATTCAACGCAAATTTTAACTGCGTTTTTGACGTTATATTTAAAATTTTGTGACTTGAGTTTTTTTGAGTCTCGAAATGCCAAAAATGACCGCGGCGTTAGCTACTTTTTTAAAAACTGAGTTTTACCAGATTTTTGTCAGATTTTTTGTTCTTGAATGCACTAGTGTACATGTTTCTACGACAGAATTTTATGCGCTTTTACGTGAATTTAAGGATGTTACAATTGAAGCGTTTGTAGAAAGTTATGAACAGTTTTGCGTGTTCCAGAACTTTTGGAACACCCTGTAAATAGTGAATTCTTTTAAGTCATCTTTTTATGGATTGCACTGTTCTCTAGCAACGAAACACATTTTAGTGGTACCAACAAATTTAGCTAAATTTTGGCACAGAGTTAGATTCTAAGGAGTACGTGATTTTGGAAAATTTTAGCTGGACCGAAAAAAAGGAGCTACAAGCTACAGTAGGGGATTTGCGGCAGATCAGTAATTATATAAATGTGGTGCAATCGTGTGTAATAACTAATGTTTCTTGCCAACAAGTAAAAATGCCTTTTTTGGGCGCATTGGCCGTTGAAATTTTGGCACGTGATTGAGAGCTTTGAAAAAGTTGAATAAAAATCAAAATTGTTAAATTTTTCCAATTTATTTGGAGCACTTTTCTAAAACTTTCAAACACGTGTAATTGCTTATTTTACTAGTTCTGATGTGGCAAGCAACATCAGGCTATTACACGTGGCTATACGGCAAATCCTCAGCAAATCGATTTCTGGCAAATCCCATACTGGAGCTAATTAGCGGTCTAAAATGCCTATTTTCAGTCCCAAATGCGCATTGTAGTTAAAATTTTGCAGAATTACTACACTCCTTAGGCTCTAACTATGTGCCAAATTTTAGCCAAATCCGTTGGTACCACCAAAACGTGTTCCCTTGTAAGCATGATAAATAGTTAGTGAATAACCCGTCAAAATTTTGGGCTTACCAAAATTTTTGGTTTCTTGATTTTTTCAGCAGCTGAGTCGTTCTTAAAATTAGGTAGCTCGGTAATAAACAGTTTTACGATCGCAATTTTTTAGTTTAAACAGCTATTTTATCTTATTCCACTCCAGATTGCTTGTGAATATATGAAAGGATGCCGCTCCCAAAGCCGTTGCCTATTTTCCTAGTTTCTCATTTAGCCTTTTCATACTGACGCTTTTGCTATTTAAAACGTCACAATTGACTGAAAGAGCTCTTAGTAGCTTATTTATCGTGGACCCAATAAGCTGATGATACTCGAATATCCCTTCCACACTTTTAAAACGTCAAGACAACTTGTGGATGCATATCGTAGTTTAATCAATAAGTTGCAAGGTGTGAAAACGAGAATAACCCGCGTGCTCGCGTATGCGCGCCTAAACCTATCGTGCTGTAGTAACTCACGCCATTCACACATTTTTCCTTCAGATGGGTTAAATCTCTCTGACTCTCTGACTGAAAGCTTTTGCTTCAGAGAGTCAGCATATAGAAGTCAACTGGAACGAGATCTGTGTTCAGTTGAATGTGAGTTACTTCATACTTTTTTTGCTCCTTACTCACGAATAATTTTAGCTCTTAACAAATTGTCTTTACTGCTCTGCAGCCTACAGCGTCACGATTTAAAAATTTAGTAAGGTGAGTGTGACTTATTTATTAAAAAATCAAGAAAAAAATCACAAAAATTGAAATTTTCGTCGGAAACCAAATTCAGGAAAGTTCTGGTCGCACGTATTTTCTCTGTTTTTATCATTTTGTTAACGTTGAACACGCATAAACTAAAATTTTCTATGCTCCTATGTAACTTTTGTTTTTAACACAGCGTAAATAAAAAATTTTAATTTTGTTTTTTAAATTTTTTAACGGGTTTAATCTAACGGCCTAAATTCTACACGGCTTGAATGTAACGAGTTCGATATCTTGCTATCTTGCTTTTAGATGTTCAAAGCGCTGCCGGCACGGAGCTTCGGAAGGGCAGTACGATTTACTGGAAGCTCCTTCTCTAGCCACACGACAAGCCTTTGCTCCGTCTACACAGCCAGGGACTACGATGTAAATTAAGAAAAAAGACGTTGAGATTGTAAGTTAATGTGCTCTAATAATCTAAGCTTCAATTGATCATATTTCAGAACAGTGAAAGTTAGTTAAAGCGTCAGCCAATCTCAACAGGAACGTCAATAATTCTACACGGTATCTTGTCTCTCGAAACGTTAAGCTTATTCTAACTTTTGCATTTCAGGTCAACGAAGCCGTTAATTTACGCCGATGTAACCTGGGCGCTCTGTCAAGATTGGGCTACATGCGGACAAGCCAAATTGTAAGTTTGGTTACTTTTCTATCAGTGCTTTGATGGGTCCTCTGTCTTAGCGAGTTAGCAACACTAACACCTAATTGGGAAAAATAATTAACAAATCAATTAGGTTGCAATTTGTATGTCATGGCTTAGCCCTAGATGAGAGAAAGAAGCACGCAGTTTAAGATAAAAAGGTGCTTTTAGATAGGGTACATCAATATAACAAAAGTGTAGGTAAAAACCAAATAATAGCGCTTCATTCTTTCGTCAGATATTGTTCAAGGAGTTTTAAAAAACATTCGTTTAAAGTGAAGCTTAAGATTAAGAGCATGACTTATCCAACATATCGTTTAATCCGTTTTTACCTGCTGCAAGCAGTCACTTGGAAAGGCTGTGTTAGGAACCTGAAAAATCCGCATGACCAGTTGATCTAATTCGCTTTATTTTTCAGTCAAACATTGTTCTCTAGAAGTAGTCTTCCTGTTTGCCGATATAAAAGACACAGTGGACGCCTCAGGTAACGCAACGTTTCAAATGGCTTTTTTTGAGAACTTCATTTAGAGTAACAAATTTGTGAAGAGAAGCAATCTCATCGTCATCAGTTATAGGAAGAATGGTCGTCAAATTGTATGTTTATGAGATTTGAACATTGGATTTAAATTTCACGCTTTCAGATCAACTTGCATGAATTTCATTTATATTTATTGCCCAAATCAGTGCGATGCCGATATAAAGAAATTTGAAGCACTTGTGTTTATCACGTTTCTTATTGAGAGAATAAATTGGATTTTTCTGGTGCCCATGTCTAATACTTGACTTGTTTGAAATCGAAAACGTTTGAAAAACGTTTACTTCGTCTATGTGAATGTAAACTTTGTGCTCTGTGATGTGAACGTGGTTTAACTTTACCTCTTTAATTGCATCCTATGCCAACCCAAATAGCGGCAGCATTGCCCAGTTTTATTCGTTTGCGCAGCTTTTAAAAGTGCATACCTGCGTGGAATGTTGCTGATTCCATATCTACGAGGTGGACCAAAAAAATGGGTCTTGAACAAGCGGGTGCCGAAGTGTCTGGAGCGAGGCATTCGCTGAAAGCGAACACATCGCGTTCAATCAAGCGTCTAAAATGTGAGGAATCGGGGCAAAAGCAGACCAAAAAATTGTCACAAATACGCGAAATTTAGCCAAAAGCGGAAGATATGAGATATGAAAATATGCCTGATAGGGGTTGCGAGAAAAATAAGGAAAAAGATGAATTTCGCACAATTTTTCTCCGTTTCGCACATGAATTCGCACGGAATTTTCACCGGTTTGCTTTCAAAACACGTGCTCCGAATGTTGCTTCAGACACTCCGGCACCCGCTCGTTGCAGGCCTAATTTTTTGTGGCCCACACTATATGTGTCCTTACTACTTCAGGCATTCTCAGTGACTTCTTGATGACTTGTGGCTAGAGAAGGAGAGCCGCAGATGTTACCTGTAATCTTGTTATTATTACGGCTATTTCAATTAGAATCTTTTACGGCGTGATCTCAATGCTCAATCGCGTGATGCTCTGAATCTGTTTTCTTGTTTAGACGTTTACGCTTTCGGAGAGCGCTTCAGAAACGCGAGCTGAATTTATTTCTTGTGAAGCGTTGTGGGACAAAACTCAATAGTCCCAAATGAGTTCGCGACTATACATGTCATGTCATATGAAATCAGACACGTCCTTTACTCACTTTCCTATTTAAGATGGGTTGAACCAACGTTTGCTGATTCAAAGCTTTAGCTTTAAAGTCAGCAAAAAGAAGTCGATTAGAATGAGAGTTGTGTGCAGTTGAAGGTGAGTGATGAAAAATAGTATTATAAACAAATTTCAGATTATCGCGCTACTTTATAGAAGATCTTCAATGGAAGTCTCCTGCATTTGGATCTGGACAAGTCCATCAGTAGCTGTAAACGTTGCGGGTAAGTGGAATATTCTGTTTAGTCTTAAGCTAGTGTTTTAAAGATGGTTGATTTGAATTCAATTTTTTCTAAGGCACTGACATTTGAATTTAAACTTAATCAAACAATTTTGATGTCGGCGAAAAAATCGCTTTGCGTCTAAATACAGAAAACGCGAGTGCATAGGTGAAATTAGGCCTGGCATTATAGTACTGGATCGTGACCTCAGCGCGTTTTTAACATGCATGCAAATAAAAAGCAAGCTCATGTTAAAATTACTTCATTTCCAGGTTGTTTGCTACATAATCCTTTCAAACAAGGCTGCACTAACGATATAAATGGATTCACGTAAATGTTATGTTTTCAATGCGTTTATTAAGGAAATAAATTGTTTCCATCGGTTTTCAAGTGAAATATTTGAATTGTTTCAAGTCGAAAACGTTTTCTAACCGTTTATTTTGGTTCTCTTATTTGAACGTGACATGTCGTGTGTTTACTTAAAGCGTTTGCTTTGAAAGCACATGTATTTGTGTGAAGGTGCAGATCAACTTCAATTGCAGCTCCTAATGCTTATTTTTTACTCCTGATATTGGTCTCGCGCAAACGAACTCGCATTTTTCGGGTATCGGTCGCACGTTCGGTCGTCGTCCGACGTCTGAGACGATTCGTATGGGAATCGCACGATTTGACCACGGCACGCTCGTAATTTGGGGATGATCTCATGCTTCAAAAGGTGCGTCTACGCCCGGATTCGGATGTACAAGTAAGATTCAATGTACAAGCAGAGACAAATCGGTACTGTATGGAGTATGCGTAAGTCGTCTACTTTTTGGCGAGTTATTCCTCGCAAGTTAAAATGCTTGCAAGACGCTCTAGATTCGTTCTATCTGTGTCCCACACCCTTCGAAGGGTGCACACACCCTTCGAAGCACGAGATACTACCCAAAACACAAGCGTATTGCGGTCAAATCTCCCGATTCCCATATTAATTGCCTCAGACGCCAGGCGACGACCGAACGTGCAACCGATACTCGAAAAATGCAAGTTTGTTTGCGCGAGGCCAATATTTTGCTCAAGATGCTCTTACAAGGGAACATTCCCAAGTGTAAATGGGCTGAAAATTGGTGAGTAGATTGATCTCGATGCGCTGATTCTGAAAAAAGCAGGCAGTGGACTCGAACGGCCAAGCCTGACTTCAGAAATCAGGTCATTTGAACTTGCGCATTCGCACTGACCCGTCGAATTGACATTTCGGATAGCAGTTTCCCAATCTAGACATGCCCATTTAGACACTTTAGGTCATTGGCGAACCTTATATTGTTTGGAATCAGCGCATCGAGATCTATCTGCCGACCAATTTTCAGCTAGATTTGTAATTTACACTTGGAGAGTTTGTTAGTGGCGAGTTAGGGCTCCGGTGCTTTTAAGAGAGCTATAAAAGCCTGTTGAAAAACAGTAATTTTCGGTTTTTTGAAAATATTGATGAATGGAACCTTGTTTTGCTTAATGTGAACGTGGCCAAACGCGAACGACTGCTGTTTATCGTGGCATGATAAACTGTATGTACATACCGTGGATCTCTTTTCAGATGAATTGAACCTATGCTCTCTTACTAAAAGCTTGAGCTGCAGAGAGCGACACAAAGAAGTCGATCGAAACGAGATTCATATTCAATGAAAGGTAAGTTTCCATATTTTTTAGTTTGCAACCTATAACCTATTTGTAGGTTTCATCTTTTTACTCTTCTGTCCGTAGTGCACCGAAAAAGTGATTTACTATGAAGTACGATTTAAAGGAAAGAAAACGTTGGTGAAATAGTGAGTTTCAATGTGCCAATTTGTGAAGTGTAATTTGAAGTTTTCCAGAACAAAGAAAGTTAATGAAGTCCAACTTTTAAGGAACACAAGCCCGGTAAATCTTCACACTGGTCGGATCATTGGGTAATTCTTTTGTCAAAAAATGTCATTCAATTTCAAATTTTTTATTGCGATTTAACCGCAATTTGTTTAAGGAACACAACAAGAAATAAGTGATTACGTTTTTCGTGGTTCCCGGACAGAAGAGCCAAAAAAACAGCCAAAGACAAAACAGCCAAAAAAGCCCAGGCTGCACACACCGCTATCTTTGAAACTGTCGACCACAGCCTACTATCCCCGGTGGCAGGCGGTTTCGCCGCAAGAACCATAATGAAATATGTCCAAGCCTAGCCTAAGATGTTCCAGGAGGCCAGCCCCAGCCTACTATCCCTGCTGTTTAAAAAAATTCCGCACAAACACCAACGACAAAACAGACAAAAAAGCCTGTTTTGTCGTTGACAAGTGAACTTTAAACTCTTTGGCTGTTTTAAATGTAATGTTCTGATTTTGGCTCTTTTGACGTTGGCCATTTTCTGACTGTTTTTTGGCTGTTTTGTCTTTGGCTGTTTTGTCCGACAGCGCGAGGTAAGGCCTGAATTATAGGTTCAAAAGTGCAATGTAAGCCTAAATAGAAATTTTTAGAACAATTAGACATGCTTGAAAACTCAATCCTTTGTAAGCAACGTGTTCCAGAATTTATCGGTATACCCTAGGCTCTTCCGTCATTCTTTGCAATGGTTTTTTTAGAGCTGATTTATGGGGAATGCATTGCGAAAACTACGGAAAGCAGTGATTATCTCAACTTTAAACTCTTGGGCTGTTTTGAATATTTTGATTTTGGCTTTTTTAACTTTGGCCATTTTTTGGCTGTTTTGTCCGACAGCGGTTTTTCGTATACATAGACAAATTCTTCTAACTGCGCTTAAGACTATGTTTGCTTTAATGAACCGTAAGTAGTTATAGGGAATAACAAGCGGTAACGTGTTTGCAAAACCAGTAAGTAATTTTAGCTTGACTCCATAAACTGCGTCTTGTGAGTTTTCATTCGCACTTACTGCTCATGTGAGTTACTGAAAACGGCATTTGGACAAAATGTCGAAAATAATTTGACCGTTGAATTGAGTGGGCGTTGTAGGGTGTTTTCTACTATAGGAGCCTAACATTGTCGCATTTCAAAAGCCTTTTAGACAATTGGTCATGACCATTGGCCTTGTGGTTAGGCAAACATGAAGTACTTTTTCAAACAGCGAGGATAGTAATCATGGGTGCAATGGGGCCTAGGCTTACACATAAACATTTTTCAATGTATTTTTTGCGACGAAGTCGCCTAGCTGCAGGTATAGTCGACTGGAAGCGACAGTTCCACCGATAGCGGCTTGATGCAGCGTCTAACGTATTAGACGTTTTTGACATTCGATTGTCGACATTTTGTTTTGGCATTTTGTCCGGGATTTACTGAAAACGGTTGCTATTTTACTGTGATCTGCATATAGCGCTACTGACATTGACAATATACATAGCTAACCTAATCACTTCGTCTTTTGAGACTAATAACGCCGAAATCGCCTTTTCAGATTTCTTCACCCATGGTAAGGGAAAGGCACCGCGTTACACCGATATAAAAAGAAGAAAAACTCGAGAAGTAAGTTTGCATATGTAACGATGAGCAGTACAACATGTCATTTGTTCAGGTCTCTTCGTTCACGGATTACCGGGAATGGTAGTCGCTACACGAGCGATGTATTGTGGAATCTGTCTTCGGAAACGAACCAATTGGAAAACGTACAATTACTCCAGAAACAACGATATAAGTTAGGAAATAGAAGCCAGAACTGCAAGTTTACATATAGTTATTATTATAATTTGATCTGGACCATTTTTAGAACAATAAGCGTTAATGGAAACGGCAACCTTGTTTATCAAAGGTTAAATGAGCTTAATGCTCTAAAGGTATGCTTTGTCTTCATCTGTAACTCACTGAAGACAAGTTTTCAAATTCAAGTTGTTATAGAACATCTGCCAAACAGGAGATGAAATTATCATTCTGTGTAGTTATTAAACTGGGTTTTTTACTGTGATCCTTTGAGCAAGAACACCGGAAGCAATAGGTAAACCTAGCATTTTAATAGTGATTTGTCGTGGAAACGATCTGCTTTAGGCAGTGTGACCTATTTGGTTGTTTGTAAAATTCGTGAATTCGTAAAATTCCTATGTCCGACATCTATTTTTACGTCACGTTTTTTACGTGCCTACGTACTGTAATTCGGCTTATGTAAATCTGGGCTTTTTGGCTTTTTAGACGTCTTTTTCTAGGCTAACCCTTGCAAAACGTCAAAATTTGTATTTTTATCTCTTGTCAGTAAGCAAACGGTGTTTCCGAAATAATTTAGAGTCGAGCGGTTAAAATCCTAGCAACATCGGTTGTATCGACGCCGAAGATCTGAGCCGTTTTTGCATACAGGGACGCCTCCACCGGACTAACCCCCCAGGCAGGATCGGAAGACAAGCGGAAGACGCTTATGCGAACCCAAACGAGCCCTTTTTTGGTTCTAAAAGTATGGGCTAGTGGTCAGGCGTTTTTTCTGACATCAATTCGCAACGATTGGTAAAAATTCGAACAAAATCGGTTAGGTCTGCTCGGAGATATAAGGCATTTCAGGCTTCAATGTAGCTCTTTTTGGTATATTTTTCAAAAATTGTTTAAGCGAGTTTGTTTCTTATCTAAAAGTGAAAAGTGGGTGGTAAAAAATCAGGCGTTGTTTCTGAGCTCATCTGGAGTCGATCGGTAAAATTCTGAGCGCAATCGGTTGCGTCCGCCCCGAGTTATGAGCGAAAGAATGTTTTCACTGCCTCTGCTTTTCTACTGCACTTCCGATTCTGCGCACCCCTAACGTGGACTTCTAGCTAATCAAAATACTGTGATTTAAAAATTGTAAAACTTGACAAAAGTGAATCTTGTCGTGCTTAGACGTCACTACGTTAACATGTTTTTATCTTGTTGAACCACATTGATTGTCATCTTTTCCTTTTAGATAAGTTGAATCTACGTTCTCTGATGCTAAAACTCTGCGTCAGGGTCAGCACATCGTCGTCGATCGCAACGAGATCTTTGTTCAGCAAAAGGTAAGCGTTGGTAAATCTTCTTACCATTATTTAAATTTAAGCCACAAACCTCTTAGCTTTTCAGGATTGCCAACGTTCTGGATCCAGACTGATTGCTCCGCGACATGAACATATACAATTACGATATAAATAGGTGCAATGAGATTGTTTGTTTTCAATGTGTGTTTAAAGAAAATAAATGATATTTGCCGTTTTATCACGTTGAATGTGTACTTGACTCGTATAAAATCGAGAACGTCATAAAAACGTTTACTTTCTAAATGTACACCTGCTTTAGTAAACTGTGCCAATTGATCAACTGCACAAAAAGCTGCTAAAACAAAACATTACGATTTAAAGTGAAAAAAACGACTCTCTTTCAAGACAATGGATGAATGAGTCAGCGCGACTCATTTCAATTATTAAGAGTCTCAAGCTGGAAAAGTATATTCGTTACTGTAGTCCTTTTCTAAGATTCACACACACGTTACTTCACGATTAGGCACTTTGGACACATCGATGAATTATGTACTCTGTCCCCTGAACAATATTTTTGAAGTGTACACAGAAGAGAATCGATGTATATCGAGGTATGGGTTCCCGGATTCCCGGACAGAAGAGCCAAAATGAAAAGAGCAAAAAAAATAGCCAACGACAAAACAGCCAAAAAAGCCCCAGCCTGCACACACCGCGATCTTTGAAACTGTCGACCACAGCCTACTATTCCCGGTGCCAGGCGGCTTCGCCGCAAAAACCACATTGAAAAATGTCCAAGCCTAAGCCTAAGATGTTCCATGAGGCCAGCCCCAGCCTACCATCCTCGCTGTTTGAAAAGAAGCCGCACAAACACCAACGACAAAACAGCCAAAAAAGCCCGTTGACAAGTGATTATCTCAACTTTAAACTCTTTGGCTGTTTTAAATGTTCTGATTTTGGCTCTTTTGACGTTTGACGTTGGCCATTTTCTGACTGTTTTTTGGCTGTTTTGTCTTTGGCTGTTTTGATTTTGGCTGTTTTTTTGGCTGTTTTGTCCGACAGCGCGAGGTAAGGCCTGAATTATAGGTTCAAAAGTGCAACGTAAGCCTAAATAGAAATTTTTAGAACAATTAGACATGCTTGAAAACTCAATCCTTTGTAAGCAACGTGTTCCAGAAAGACAAGATTTATCGGTATACCCTAGGCTCTTCCGTCATTTTTTGCAATGGTTCCTTTAGAGCTCATTTATGTGGGAATGCATACTGCAAAAATTACGGAAAGCAAAGCTGTAATTGTAAGTCCTTGTGTTCTAACAAACTGATATTGAAATTAATTATTTTTAGAACTATGAAAGTCAATAAAATCATCCACCTAGCTGACATGGAAAAGAATCCTAAATGTAAGCTGTCTCCGCAAGTTCTGATTAAAACAATTGGCTCTATTACAGTTTAGGGCTATATATAGTGTGGACCCAATGAGCGAAATGGATTTAGGGTGGACGCAAAAAATTTAGAAGAGTTAATGCCAGTTTTCTGTTTAGTCTGTCTGAGTGCTAGTTTCCATTTGTCAACACGTTATTTTTTAATCAGGAAATGCAACATCCAATGAGGATTGCAGACTCGAGGCTGCATCTTTGAAACAGTGGGAATAGTTGACTGGAGCTGACATCCTGGAGCAGCTTAGGCTTAGACATTTTTCTACATGGTTTTTGCGGCGAAGGCGCCTGACAGCGGGAACAATAGGCTAGAAGCAACGATTCCCACACAAAACCGCCACCAAACGCATACCGCTACCGGACAGAAACGCCACTGAAAAGAACCGCCACTGGACGGAACCGCCAAAATCTTATTCTGTCAAGGCTGGCTGTCCCAGTCTACACACCCCGCTTTTTGTGGATCTGTCGCTCCCAGCCTATTATTTCGGCATCCAGGTGGCTTCGCCGCAAAAACCATATTGCAAAATGTCCCAGTCTAAGCCTAAAATGCTCCAGGAGGCCAGACCCAGTCTACTATCCCTACTGTTTATAACGAGCAGCCTAGATCCTATTATCCCCGCTGCCAGGTGCCTTCGGCGTCACACTATATCCTTCGCGTCCACACCATAGCCATCGCGTTCACACAACATCCTTTATATGCTCTAAACTGTAATACAGAGCCAAATAATCTGTTTTCAGGAACTTCTCCAAGCTGATTACTGGAAAAATACCAAAATAGACGTTATCCCAGAATATTTCCTTAAGCTATGAGCAACGCTGCAATATAAAATGATGTACAAAATGTAAGTTGTGATTAAAATAAGTTAATGAGCATAAATTGTTTTTGGAACAATAAAAGTCCAGCATATTATTGAAGTCAAGTATAGCTTCTCCTGACTCAACGTCTCCCCTAAACAATGAAGGTGACACTTCTGTACTTCTGTACATATTATTTTTTACGTACTCCACTTTACAGATTCGTCAACATTCTCCAAGTCAATCTTCAAGTTTAATCTGTTCTAGGTTCTCCCTCAAGCGTATTCGACGGTTCAATTTAACAAGAGAATCCAGTCAGTTTACCATTGACAGTGTGATTTCAAAAAAAACACAAAATTAACGGATTTTCCGGAATTTCTGTGAGCATATTACTATTCTGAAACCGTTCAAACTATAGTTACAGGTCGAAGAGTTTCATATTTACGGTTTTTGACGCTGAAAACTGATTTACAAGCCTTTTAAGAGCGATATAGTTCAAAACTATATGCAACTTGCTTGAAATGCTTTTTGAGTGCGCATATCTCGCGTTATAAATGCCGTATGCAGCAAGTTTTATAAATTTTGGCTTGCTATATTCGCGTATACTCATGTTTATTTATAAGTTTAGCCAGCATCGGATTTTAAAAAAATTGGACAAAAAGTACTTGCAAGGAATACTCACCTACTGTCCCACGCCAATTCGGCTGAAATTTGGCACAAAGTAGACTTATGGGAGCATATCAAAACCCCAAAGTATCTCCGTTGAATAAGAAGTTTATGGTGGGTAAAACAAAGCTTGATATCCCAATTCGGGTTTGATTTAACCTATTAAAAACAGTTTGTTGGCAAAAGCAAAATTTCCACGTTCTTTTACAGCTAAATTTATGGTTAAGCTTTGTTTGGCCGAATTTGAAAATTTAAGTTCTTCTTACATTCTCATTTTCTGCATTTTTCAAATTGGCTTGGAGAAAGCTTAAATTGGTATGTCCTTATAACTTTAATCATAGAACAACGTGGTTACTTTGGTTTTGCCTTTAATTGGCCAAATCGAATCCGATTATGAGGGTTTTTGGGATTTTAAGCCCTCTTTTACCCACCATGAACTTTTCATTCAACGAGATATTTCGGGGTTTTGACATTCGTCCATAGGTCTACCTTTGTGCCAAATTTCCGCCAAATTGGTGCGGGACAGTTTGTGAGCGTTCGTTGTTGGTATTAAAATGCAGAACTGATCTAATTGTTTAATTGTTTAAAAATTGCACTTCTGTGCTGATGCAACCTTAAGTCGTCCAAAAGTTGCATGCGCTTGCTCCTAAAAGTGAATTGTGTTTAATAATGATCCGTGAAGACGCATAGCTTCAATTAGCGCTGCCACATTCAATATCTTAGACGCAAGCGAAACCAATGTTGGTCTAACGCACTCCGAATGCTTGTTTTTTCACATCTCCTGGACCAAGCTATTACACAAATACTTGCTTCACATTACGATGCAAGCGATGACAAACAGTTTCAAGACTGCGAAGCCAAACTAGCTATCTACCTTTCCACCTATCTACCCGCCTTAGTAATCATGACACAACAACAAACCGATGTACCGATGTATTTTATTTTTTAAATTTTTCTTAACATTTTCATTTAATTTTCATTACAAATCGCATTTTTACATTAACTTTTTTTTATTACATTTTAAAGCCTCCGAAGAGACAACCAACAACGATTTAGGGCGGCATACTGGATTCATGGTTGGACAGTTAAGTCCAACCATGAATCTTTGACAACCAACAACGAGTAGGGCAGGCAAAATTACAATTTCACGGAATAAAACAGTAAATAATGCCGATCCTTGATGAAATCGGGTTGCCGCGCGGTCGATGGGGCTGTTGACGACGTTGAAGAGTCTCGAAAACGATGACGTTGATTTCGGTCGTTGTTGACGACTCATCGGTGGGTTGCGAAATCTGAAAACATCAACTTAGAAAAACGTTTTAGCCTTCCGTTTACATTTGTGGATTTCTTAGACAATTTCGTCCAGCCTTATCCAGAAATCTATGCTAAGAACTCCAGAAAACCTTGGTTTTTGACTTTAAATCCGGCTTTTGCCTATTATAACACAAACAAACCTTTTCTAAAGCGCTAAAAAGCGTCAGGTTCCTCTCGATCACATCCTGATGAAAAGACGATGTATGTAGTGTGTAAGCTCAAGACGTGAAGCTCGCTCACAAGTCGAAAGTCATCAGATCCAACAAATATCGCTCGCAGTTCATACAGGATGGGAGAGACCGACGGGTGGTGGAAACGAGCGAGGGAGTGACTCCGCCGTTAGAAATGATGCAGCTGCGTCGTTTCGAACGTTGGGAAGACGTCGGGGCACCGACAAAATCGATTGCGTCGCGGCGAGGGGCAGGCGAGAGTGCGGACGAGAGCAGAGACGCTTGTGCAGGGACGTCGCGTGAGGACCTAACCGAACTGATGTGAGCGATAAAAACACGACGCTGAAATCGATGAAAGCGAGGAAAGAAAAAGTAAGCCAAAGCATGTGAATAAAAGCAGCGTCGAATCTAGGTCTAAAAGGGGGCATTCCTGAGTCAACAGACACTTTCTTCGGAATCAAATTTAAACAAATTTGCGTAATTTTATAATTCACAGAGCCTGTATATTCACGGACGAAGACTAGCTTATAAGTGGTCCCGTGGTGTAGCGGTTAGCACTCAGGACTCTGAATCCTGCGACCCGAGTTCAAATCTCGGCGGGACCTATCATTTTTAATTTCAACGGTTTACTTTTTACGTCACTTTAACACGACCTGAATGACTGAATTGAGGACTTATAGTTTAAAAACGGTTTTCTTAGATGACAAATTTGTTCACCACATGATTGGGTCCATGAAGCCAGTTTTGTCATTTCACTTTTTTGCTCTCTCGCTCTCTTTACTAGTTTATTAATCATTGGTCTTTTTCAGTTGATGCAAGTTTTGACATAAATTTAAAGCTGGTATTTTTAGACCATAATAAGCAAGAAAGGGAAAGGGTTGCCTTGTACAATTTAAAAACTTGCTTTGAAAAGAAACCGCAAAATGCTTCATCCAACAGTTAAATAAAGGGTCAAAAGAAGCTTCTAAAAAGAATCCTAAATGGGCCTAAACTGCGTCTTAAAAGGCTTATAGTGCTTTTCTAAGAGGATTGCTACCTGTGGCTACGACTTTGGCTACGGCCACAAAAAGCGTTCTGACGGGTGCTATTGTGGTTAGAGATGCCGACCTAATCGATAGTAATCTTTGAAGTGTGAAAACGTGTCCTTGCTGTCGTTAGAAAAGCTTTTGTTCAAATATTTTGTTTAAAGCATTTCCACATTAATCTCGTGATAGTGTGAGTCTAATCTCTACATAAAGTCGCGATTTCAGTGTTAAGCACAGACAGCGATATTAATTCCCTTAACGACAAGAGTGATCTACAATTTCAAGTAAGTGGTCTGATTATCGTGCGGAGCTGAATTCCTCTTTCAGCGTTTTCCGTTCTCCTCCGTGTGCGCCTGCTTGGCTCAACACGACTCGCCACACCTGTGTCTACATGGGCTGATTTTGCATCTGCTGCTATTTTTTGGATTCGACATGGCAACAATGAGCGAATGTGACAGCTGTTCGGAGTTCAGCATGGCAGTCCATATCTCCACTAATTCTCTTCTAGCTTACACAGCACAAGCTCGTGGAATCTGTCAGCAAGCCTTTATCGGTAATTATTTGACTTTTTTACTTGATTTCAGGCGGAAGAAGAAGAACATCATAAGCCATGACAAGCAAATCTAGGACTCAAGTCATGAAGCTTGTGCTAATACGCCGGTCAGCTAAGGACAAAAGCAACAAGATTGCCAGACTCGTAAAGTATGTTTAGTAGAACGTCG
This sequence comes from Steinernema carpocapsae, assembly GCA_000757645.3. Lineage (NCBI taxonomy): Eukaryota > Metazoa > Nematoda > Chromadorea > Rhabditida > Steinernematidae > Steinernema > Steinernema carpocapsae. Next base: position 2,162,093 of record CM016762.1, read on the forward strand.
TGTGTTTGAATGTGCTCTTAAATTCGATTTTGGAGAAGTGGACAATTTGAAAACAACGCGAGGAAAGAACGAGTTCGATAAGATTCTAATGGGCCACGTCAGAAATGACCTTAATTCTGCCGAGCTTTTGAAAACATCAAAAGTTAGCTAGTGTTAGCTAGTGCTAAGTTAGCTAGTTCAAAGTTAGCTAGTGCTAAGTTAGCTAAAACCATTTTATTTGGAGGTCTAAAAATCCAAAAAAGCCCAGACGCGTTCCGGTAAGTGACCACTCACCCCTTGGTGGAAGCATCATCTTCCGTTGGATGCGCACCCCTGATTCTAAGCATAAAAAACGTAGATAAAAAGCACAAATGTCGGCCAATTTTCAGCTTTATAAGGTTGAAACAATAGCTAGATGTTTTCCACGTGCATAGGTCATCTCTCGAACATCGGAGTTGCTCAACTCACATTTGCCGTTTTATCCATATTTATAAATTAAAGCCGAAATTCTGAAAGTGGAGTTCAATTTCAGCACCGCTTAGATTTGCTTCCTTTTTAAAATTTGAAAGCTCTTAAACCGTGCAGTATAAGAAGCCTAAAAGTTGTCCCTGGACGTCTTTTAAAGGCTAAAAAGACGTCCTGGAAGACATCTGAACAAAAAAACGCGGTCGGTACTTCTAGAAAACATTTGTTTGCTGAAAAGTAGACAGAAAAATGCTTTCGAAGGAACAACCACGTAAAGCTCAAAATCAAGAAATTTAAGGTCCCGCAGGAATTTGAACTTGGGCCGCAAAGTCCTGAGTGCTAACCGCTACACTACGATACCGACGCAGTAGAGACGACGCCGCACATATATGTCGATCTGACGCCGTAGATCTAGTCATAAATTTTACTACAACATTGGAACAGCTTTGTTTATTTTCAACACATCAAAACTTACAAGGGAATGACGCGAAGTCCCTCTCCGATCGGGCTGAAATTTGGCACACATGTAGACCTATATGAGACTAGAAAAATACCAAAATATTAGCTGCCCTAACGCGAACAGTGCAAAGTTAGGGCCATGTAAAGTTAAGAATTTCGCGGTACTCAGGGTGTAGGCAGGATTAAACTGCCTACTGATATGTCTGTTTAGCACAGTCGGTAGTGGGGTGGATTGACTGTCTGGAGGTCAGGGGTTCGAAGCCATGTAATGTTTTTGCTTTTTTCTTTTTTTTGGTTTTTTATTTGGTAGTAAAAGTCGTCCGCGAATTTCGCTTTTTCGACGCGGGAGCAAAATCAGAGTCCTGGTCAATTTCGTGCTCAGAATCTGATTCCGTATCAGATTCGTCGCTGTCATCGGTCCCCAAAACAAGCGCGCCACCCTTATCCCCAGTCCTAGACGCCATGAATTAAACGTTTTGTGTTCTCGAAAAGTTGGATTTCCTCAGCAGAAATTGCTTCGGAAGCGTCCGAAAGCAGGTGAACAAGCGAGAGCATGCGCACGATATTGCTGCCGTTCACAGAGGCCATTTTAGTCCAAGAAACCCTCAAAATCACAAAATCACACGCGAAACCCTCCAAAAAGGCGCTGACAAAGCGTCAAAAACGGTCACGAAAGTGCACGCGAAGAACGTGTCCTAGAGATTCGAGCATGCGCCGGAAAAGCGAAATTCGCGGGCGACTTTTATTACCAAATACAAAAACCAAAAAAAAAGCAAAAACATCACATGACCTCTAAACTGTCATTCCAACCCACTACCGACTGCGCCAGATAAACTTGTCTGTGCAAAGTTCAATTCTGGCTATACCCTAATCGTCCCAAAATGCGCAACTTTAAATGGCCATAACTTTGCACTGTTCGCGTTAGGGCAGCTAATATTTTGGGGTTATTCTAGTCTCATATAGGTCTACATGTGTGCCAAATTTCAGCCCGATCGGAGGGGGGCACTTCGCGTCATTCCCTTGTAAGTTTTGATGTGTTGAAAATAAACAAAGCTGTTCCAATGTTGTAGTAAAATTTATGACTAGATCTACGGCGTCAGATCGACATATATGTGCGGCGTCGTCTCTACTGCGTCGGTATCGTAGTGTAGCGGTTAGCACTCAGGACTAAAGAGTGAAGACAGTCAGTATCAAGCGCTACGACAACTCTCTGGTCAAGGTGGCCGTTTTGCTGAAATCTGCGGCTTTGGAAGCACCAAGAGGCTAGGACCTTATAAGCACATTTTGAGCACACAGCCTAAGCCTGTTTGAACCATTTTTTAGCAGTTAAATATCTAACTGTAATTCTCAATTCAAGCATGTTCACAAGCATCGAATCTGCTAAGCGTTGGGACCGAGTCTAATGGTGGGACCGCTGTTGGTGTCTAATGTTTTCTTTCCTGTAGCCTAAAATGAGTGTTCTAAGAAGAGTTACGACATGGTTGATACCGAACTGCCGGAGCGATTCCAAATCGATCAATCGATCTCTGCACGGAGTGTAAAGTTAGTTAGAAAGTAGACCCACAGCGATACCTTGATGGAAACTCTGGTCCTCATTTTTTATCAGTTATCTATCTACTGAAACAGTTTTCTGACTGCCGAAAACTCAAAAACCAGCCGCATTTATCCGTCAAACGCATAGAAACACAATCTTATTGAAGAATACAGAAAACCGACGACGTTCAACAGGCACACGGCGTTCTGAATCACAGCGTCTTCACTGTAATATCATGACCAAGAAGGTATCCAAACGTTCGGGAATTGGACGAACAGTTCCTTCCGTTCGGTGGCCCAACGAAACTCATATTTACTTCGAGTCTCTGACTGCAGTTCTTTGAAAAAATGCACAACGTGCCACGATTCCAAATCGATCCTTGCACGGAGTGTAAAGTTAGTGAAAGAGTCATCCTGCAAAAACAGCTTGAACACAACGAAAAAAGCTTCAGATGGTAAGCTTAAATTGGTGAACACAGTCTGAAGCAATTCCAGCAGTTTCGGAACTTTTTGTCCGTTTTTGCTCCAATTCCACACATTTTAGTGGCAAAATTGGTTGCGGAGAAAATCAGGAACAAAAACGATGAATTTCGCTCGATTTTCCCTCGATTTCCGCTCAAATCCGGACGGAATTCCGACCGGTTCGCTAGATAGACCAGTTTCCATCAAGGTATCGCTGTGGGTCTACTTTCTAACTAACTTTACACTCCGTGCAAAGATCGATTTGGAATCGCTCCGACAGTTCGGTATCAACCATGTCGTAACTCTTCCTTCCGTATCGCCTCCCTCACTGCACACATTTTAACTGAATCGGCGTCATGAGTTTTTTGTTCTCATCTCTTTTGCAGGTACATGTTGTGTATATTGTTATAGCACAGTTACGCATTTTAAGCTTTTCATTGGATAGCTCAAATGTGTGTCAAGTTCTATGCTCTCTTTCCTCCATTTCTTCTTTTGATCCACATATCTCGGTTGTCGCGCGGACCCTGGACCCTTGGGTGTCACAAAAGGCTCTTCGGGGTCATAATAAAACAAACTATAAACAGCCTGAGACAGTCCTGATCCTTATCAGCTTCCCTGTGTTTGATCAACAACAGTCTCACAGATCAGTCACATGCAAGGGGAACTTGTTCCAAAATAGACCCTTTTCAGACACTCTCTGTCTAGTTTGGCGGTCGTTTCACGTGCAAACTGACTAACTCTTCGCGGAACTGAACGGCAAGCTACTCAAATCACAGTGACGTAGTTCTAGTTCGTCTAATGTGATCTGGTGTGTTGGTGTCTCTGTGAGCACAAATTGGTCGGACAAAAACGATTCGAAAAGTCCGGCGACAACCTCGACGACACGTGCAGGATAGCATGATTTTTGGCCAGTTTGGGGGTTTCTAAGTCGATTCCGACGGGTTTTGTGCTGTTTTGCAGCGTCATTTCACATGGTTTTGGAGTTTTTGGAGGTGCTTTACATAAATTTGCAGCGTTTCACATGATATTTTCTACAAAATTTTGTGCTCTCGTGCGAACCGATCGGAATTCCGTTTGAATTTGCGTGGAAAACACCGGAAAATCGTGCGAAATCCAGCGCTTTTCTTCCTGATTCTCCCCGCAACCCTACTAGGCTCATATCTTCCGCGTTTGGCAAAATTTCGCTCATTTTCGGCAAATTTTTTGTCCGTTTTTGCTCCAATTCCACACATTTTAGAGGCAAAATTGGTTGCGGAGAAAATCAGGAACAATTTCGCTCGATTTTCCCTCGATTTCCGCTCAAATCCGGACGGAGTTCCGACCGGTTCGCTTGCAGCGCGCGAATCCCGAATGAGTCGCTCCAGACACACCGGCATTCGTTCATTCCAGACCTTCCTAACAAGAATTTGGGTGGTGTCGCTCACGGTGCCGCCGAAGGCGTCAAGGCGTCAAAATGAACGTTCTTCTCGTTGACTTTGACACCATGCATCGCGCGTGATTGTTGCTTCGTTTTATATTTCCGTTCATATCTAATTTTTCTCGAACATTCAGGCGAATCCACCAAGATCGAAGCTCACAGGACCCTCAAATCACCTCTTCGCGTCTCTGGACTCCTCCGCAAGGCTTTTGCATTCCACGACGAACAGCACGAACAACCAACCGCTCCCGCATGACAGAAGGGCTCAAGATGAGGGGCCGAGAGCACGAATTGGTACGAGCACCGAGGAACAGGGCCAGCAGAGGAGCGGAGCGGTGGTGTGGGTGGCTGGATACGCCACGCAGCTGAGGCGAAGTTGGCCACTTTTGAGAGGCTAGTAGCTTGAAAAAAGAGGCGAAGCGCTGCGGATCCATCTGCGGAGCAGGAGGCCGCTGTTTCGCGGTGTTCTGTGCCCTTCGATAGAAAGACAGTGGAACAACGGAGAGGGAACTGCTCAACGTGAAGCACGCCGATTCACAGTGAAAATGTGTGCAGTGAGGGAGGCGATACGGAAGGAAGAGTTACAACATGGTTGATACCGAACTGTTGGAGCGATTCCAAATCGATCTTTGCACGGAGTGTAAAGTTAGCTAGAAAGTAGACCCACAGCGATACCTTGATGGAAACTCTGGTCATTAACAATCATTTTTTATCAGTTATCTATCTACTGAAACAGTTTTCTGACTGCCGAAAACTCAAAAACCAGCCGCCTCTAATCTCAAATTTTAGCTTGTTCTCCTCCTTGTCCTTGTTCAGTCCTTTGTCATGAAGCAAGGCAACGCTAAGAGCAGCGTCGTCAGGATTTCTCTCTCTAACTCCATTAGCAAAAGGTCATATTTAGATTAGTACGAATGCGGTAACTTCGTCTGCAAGAATGGTTGTGTTCCGAGATCTGTTTAATGACTCTGTGGCTAAGAATCGATCTTGTCAAATTTCAATAAGCAGCCATTAAACGATTTAAACGTTTCTGTAATCTAAAAGCATGCTCTACGGAAATCTGCACTATGTCTTTGTCTTAAACGAGCTGGAATTTGAGCAGCTTGGCGATCGGTGATTGTTCGATTTTCGATTGTATCGCAATTGGACGACAAGGTCAGCTTAGACACTGAAATTGGCGGTGGAGGTTTGTGTCGACGTGAACCTGAAGCAGCTTTCACATTTGAATGTGATGTCATAACTGCAAGGCTTATCTCCGGCAACAACGCTGACAGCGTTTTGGACTTTAATGTTAAAGGCACTTGCCATCTTGGTGCGATTCCAGCACATGTTGCTGACTCTACAAAGTTCGGATAAAATCGGATAACAGCAAACTGTCTCATAACAGCAAAAATCGAATAGGCCTTCAATTGCCGTCGCAAAATCCGCTTTCTTCTGATCTCCTTTAAATCCTTTAAAAGGCCTGTCCACACGTCTGATAGCGAATACCGTAGCCTGCGGGTTCCGAAACGGCACGGTGAACATCTACGACGACGACGACGTTTGCCGCCTCATCGAACTGCACGACGACATTGAGAGATCTGCAATCCACAATCATCGGATGCAAGGTGGCCGATGAGAGGGAAGGCGTGATTGTGGCGGGATCTGCGCACGGCGCTGTGTGCATGTGGGATCCCAGGATGTACCAAGAACCGGTTTACTCCTTCAATGTGTTCACCGCCACCGAGATGAAGGAGGACTATGCGAGGCCCGCAATGACGAAGATCGACGTCCAAACTACCGGCCAGGTATGCCTCTTGTACCCTCTAAGCACTCCTAATCCCCAAATTCAGCTGATCGCGTGCGCCACTTCGTTCCACACGGTGAAGATCTTGCAAGATCCCAGCAGCATAGAACATATGTGAGCAAGCATTTCCCCGAACGTCCACGAATTTCACATCTAGGGATTTACCTCCCCTCGATGAAAAGCCGCCCCCATTCGAGTTTGGATATGCGGATCCAGCGGCCATCACTTTTTTCGACAACATCCTCTTTTACGGCGACAGAATGTTCAACGTTTCCACCCGGAGCCAAATTTCCAGCGTTCACCCTATCATCAACTACGTAAGTATATGACTAACAGTTGAATGAAACCTGAATGCTTCATTTATAGACGAAAGGGAATCATTTTGAAATAACACAATGGAATTCCGTGGAGAGCGATGACTTTCAGAAGTGGCCAAGCGGTCGATTAAGTATAAACTCATTGGATTGGAGCAACTTCTAAACCGTGGCACCTGTATCGAAAAGAATGCGACTACGACAAAAGTGTGTACATCAATGTTGACTGCTACAGAAGTTCAAATCCCTGTAAGGTTGCAAAAGTTCGGGACCTCGCCGCTTACTGCTTTTCCATGCGTAAAAAGGGGTGGAGAAAGTAGGTGGAAATAAGTTTGAAGCCCTTTTCACTCAGTTTCATTCCAGTCACTGCGAATTCGCTATCGGCCCTCAGGGAATGTTCGACACCCTCTTTGCGTTCCGTAGACAATCCATACCGTGAGTTTTCCCTCTCAATTTCCAGTTTCATCTCATTCTTTCCAGGAAACCGATTCTGCCCGATACGACAACAACCGCAACGGCGACCGCCATCACCAACGCAACAGCAACTACTTTTGGGACTACAACGGAAACAAGCAACGCAATTTCTGCGGCAGAGAAAGAGAACGCAACTGCGACAGTAGGCGGCGGAGAAGGCAGAGACGACGACCGCGGGAGCTGGGGAAACGAAGAACTCTTGGGTGACCAACGCTATCGTTGTAGGTGTGGTCTTTAGGATGCTGTTGTGAATGTGCGTGTGTGTACTGTTATAAACTCTTTCTCACATGTCGGGTTGGAAATGCTTTTGAAGCGCTTGTTTTGTTGCTCCGAGCACGGCCACGGAGCACATCCCCTTGGAATCGGTCGGTTTTCGTCAAGGTGCATTTGGATCATTCGGTGACCGGAACAATTGCGTCCCAGACAGCGTCCCAGACAAAAATCAGACATGTGCGTCTCGAATGATGGCATGGAAGGTTGCGTGTAGCTTTGTATTTTTGGTTGTGTATTTTTTATCAGTTATCTATATCTAGCATTTATCCGTCAAACGCATAGAAACACAATCTTACTGAAGAATACAGAAAACCGACCGTTCAACAGGCACACGGCGTTCCGAATCACAGCGTTTTCAATGTAATAGAACACCAACTACCGAATGAGACGAACAGTTCCTTCCGTTCGGTGGCCCAACGAAACTGATGTTTACTTCGAGTCTCTGACTGCAGTTCTTTGAAAAAATGCACAACGTGCCACGATTCCAAATCGATCTCTGCACGGAGTCTAAAGTTAGTGAAAGAGTCATCCAGCAAAAACCGCTTGAACACAACGAAAAAAGCTTCAGATGGTAACCTTAAACCAGTGGAACACAGTCTGAAGCGATTCCACACCGGGCTTTTTCAAAAACTCGACAAGCTGCCATTTGATCTCGTTTGGCCAACTTAAAACCACACTCAGCCGACGGCAACGTTTGCTTTTTACATGACGGCTTAGAATTTCTAGAGAAACCTCATTGAAATGCAAATCAAGACTGTCAAAGACTCGGCTGCCGAAATCAAACTTTGAAAGGTCACCCTTGCAATAATTGAGATATTCTGGACGGCTTTCCAGATGTTCCTGAATAAAGGGAAGAAGGCGATTTTCGATTTGGTCAGGAGAGATTTCGCGAATCAAATGGTGGGATTCAAATTCTCTAACCAAAGACACTCCCCTAAGTCGCAATGTTGCCTGCTTGGCCATTGCGAATTCAAAAGAAACGGGCACGCAGTCACTGTTCCTAAAGTAGAAAAACCATTTTCCGACACCCATATAGAGCTTGAGGTCAAAAATCTCACTTTTGTGAGTTTCAGGATCCTTCTGCCATGTCTCGGAGTCCACGTGGTTCAACGTCTCGATTTCGTCGAGCTTCAAGTGCGCTTGGACCGCGAGGGAGAATATGAGGGGAACGGAGTTCATCGGGGAAGGGGGAGACGTTTTCCTGGAAATTGGTTGCGCTTATAAGCAGTCGAAATTCAAAAGCGATGCGTTTCTTAAAACGTGGCACTTGATCTCTTCACAAAGTCGCCTGTTCCCAAAATCGCAGTTCAAGATTGTGCCCAATTCCGATGGACAAAATGAGGAACGTTTCTATCTCAGAACGGACTTATAAGGAAAACTCCGACTATACATGGGTGGCGTGAATAACCCGTTCACCACCATGACAAACATCTGGCCAAGGCGATTCGAGTGCTCACCGACGAGAAGTTTGGCTATGACACAAATCACGCTCTTACAGCTTCGCTGTTCTTATTCGTCCTTTCGACTTTGACTACCGCTGCATTAAAATCAATTCTTCAGAGCCAGATTTCATGTTCCAGTTTATGAAGCCAAGCCAGCGAGAAGCTTTCCATTCTGTGTTCTTGGTTGATTGACATGTCATGGCCTTGATTTATGGATCGGATGGGAAGAAAAATAAGGAAGAGAGCTTCGAGAGTCGCAAGAAGGAGGTGGAGGAGATATTTGAGGACTCTCTGGAGCAAAATCTGAACACATAATTCGGTTTAGATTCGCGGCACTTCGCGTCATTCCCTTGTCAGTAAAGAGTGAAGACAGTCAGTATCAAGCGCTACGACAACTCTCTGGTCAAGGTGGCCGTTTTGCTGAAATCTGCGGCTATGGAAGAACCGAGAGACAAGGGCCTGATGAGCACATTTTAAGCGACACCTTTATGTAAAACACCTCCAAAACACCTTTTGTCCGACCAATTTGTGCTCCAAGATCACATTAGACGAACTAGAACTACGTCACTGTGATTTGAGTAGCTTGCCGTTCAGTTCCGCGAAGAGTTAGTCACAGTTTGCACGTGAAACGACCGCTAAACTAGACAGAGAGTGTCTGAAAGGTCTATTTTGGAACAAGTTCCCCTTGCATGTGACTGATCTGTGACTGTTGTTGATCAGACACAGGGAGCTGATAAGGATCAGGACTGTCTCAGGCTGTTTATAGTTTGTTTTATTATGACCCCGAAGACCGAAGAGCCTTTTGTGACACCCAAGGGTCCGCGCGACAACCGAGATATGTGGATCAAAAGAAGAAATGGAGGAAAGGGAGCATAGAACTTGACACACATCTGAGCTATCCAATGAAAAGCTTAAAATGCGTAACTGCTATAACAATATACACAACATGTACCGGCAAAAGGGATGAGAACAAAAAACTCTAATGAAGATCTAGCCTCAAATAGAAATGTGGGTGAGTTGTGAAAATAGAAATATCGAAGTGTTGGTGGTGGAATGTTGGTGGTGGAAATCTCGGAATGACTCCGTGGGTTGAAACGTCTTCGAGGAGCGCGTGGAGAGAGTCGAGTCCGAGTCCGTCTTCGGAAGGTAGGACTTGCGGGTGGAAAGGGAGGAAGCGGACGAGTTCCTGGTTCAACGGGGGCAGATTCTGTAATAGAGACAGGTTAGAAGAGGTTTAGACGTCTGAATTTAATGCGACTCACAAAAGACCGACTGCGAACCCTCATTCCGACCCACCCTCAATCCACCGACCGGTCGGTCCAAGCGCTTACCTTTATCCATTCCAAGCTCGTTATCCTTCGCGTCGTCGTCGCTCATATTGCGCTTGCGCATGGCCTTAATGACACGATGAACCAACATGCCCAACAACAAGGGGGCGGGAGTGAATGAAGCGACGATCACTGGTATGAGAGCACTGATGTCGGCATCCGGTTCGGAGAACGAGAACTGAAAAAGGCGAATTTGATAAACGCTGTCATAACTTCCGCCACCTCCCACCTTCAAAAGAAGAATCGCAATGCCGGTGTTCTGGATTCCGGTCTCAATGGCAATAGCGGTCACGTTCGCGGGGGGTTGGCGCAGGAGGATCGACGCGAAACAGCCAAACATGAAGCCGCACCAGGGAAGAAGTAAACCTCTGAAAATGGGTCAATAAAGATCAGCATCAACCGCGCGCGAGACCTACCCGATGAGTGCAGGGACGGTCATGACGAAAAACATGTAGGAATTAGCGTACGCGCCGAAAGCGATAACAAAAACCAGTACACAAATGATGTACGGGCGCATCACCTGCAAAAGAGCCATTAAGCCTTTGTTTTCTATTGATTTTAAACTAACTTTCGGGCTTTTGCAGCGATATTCGGCTTCCATTTTTGGATTCCCACGCCGATCAGGAGCGGAATCACGAGGGCGAGAAGGGAGGAGACAATTTTCATGTAGGGGACCTTGATTGTGGCTTCTGGGTGGTAGCCGACAAGGAATTGCTTGCCCAGGAGGTGCATCCATAGAAGCATCATCACTGAAAGGTAAAATGAAGACTTTTTAGACACAAAAGCAGACAGGATAAGCTAAACTGTCTGTAACCAAGGTCATTTTGAAATTCCAAAGCAGGTGACCGACCGAGCTTGACCGAGCTTCAGATACAGGGTGGCTGAAAAAAAATCCTTTTCCAGACACCGCGCCTGATCAACTGTATGAAACCAGTCATTTGGACCAATCGAGCGGCAAACGAACGGTCGGATTCACCTCATTTGTTAGCGAAACCGACCGGTCGTCCCTGCGAGTGAGCTTGAAATGACTTCGCTCTGTGTCTTGGCCAGTGAGCAGGAGCCGGGGGTGTCTGGCCAAAAGATTTTTTTTTGAGCCACCCTGCATAAGTCAAGCAGACACAAGCGGATTTGTGTCACCATTTCTGACTTCATGAAAGGCGCTCGGGTCATTTTCTAAAATTCAAAACCAGCGGACTAGTCGTGACTTACCTAAGGAGGCCAGTGTGCTAAGGAACGTCATTGTGACCGATAGATGCGCGTTTCCGTCGAGAAGAAGCGTCCAATAGTTGCTGGCACCTCCGCCAGGAGCGCACGCAGTCACGAAGAGGCCCAGCGCGAAGGAGGAGAGGCCACGGCTCACGAAGATGGCTTGGGCTATCACGTAGGCGAGCTGAAAATAAAATTTAAGGTGGGATTTAAGGTTAGGAGGACTTACGGTAGGCATGACAAAGAACTGCGTGCACAATCCGATCGCAGGAGCTACGGGTTTCCTAACAGTCTCCCACACAACGTTGAGATCGAGCTCACAACCCATTAAAAACCGTAAGCGCACGATGACACGATGAGCGTGGAAACGAAGATCTTGGTTAATCGTTTTCCGTGCTCGTTTCGCGTGACCCAGACGTCCAAAGCTGAGCTAACGGTGTTCGAATCCCGGACTTCCATGTATTCGGGATAAGAGGCGTTCCAGGAGAATTCGTCGACCGGTGTTAGGACCACATCGACGCCGGTTTTTCCCACGAGATTGCCGTTGACCAGAAGCTCCCTGCGTATGACGAGTTTGTCCCCATTGGCTTCGAATTGGGAGGCGTTGAAGTATTCCGCGGTTTGAAAGCACGAGGCGATTTTTGAGTTCATAGAGCTGCAATTAGATGCTTCTTTAGATTGGAAATGAGGATTGGGAGTCTGATCGGCGGTCGCGCTACGTTTAGAAGACATGAGACAGGCAACAGCTTTACAGCGTAGCGTCATTTCCATCTCACGAAAAACAGACATCAGACAAATTGCCTCATCCTAATCTTCATTTCCACACTCGCGAAAGCTACTGACCGGTCGGCTCTCTATCAGCTCTCCCAAGGCAAGAAACTTACTTGAATCCTATCATCCATCGCTTATCGTGAAATCTGGACTTCGCAAAACCATCACGCTGAAATTCAGCTACAACAGTGACCGTCTGGTTTCCATCTTCTGTGAGATTGTGCATCACAACGGGTTCGAAGCGTAGCGTGGCGAAAGATCCGATTCCGGAGGCTACGGTTGCGGTAAGCTGGACGAACAGCTGCAGAAGGAGTAAAATCGGACATCCCGTCTTCGCCGTGTTCGACCATTACACGACAAAACAGGACGTGGGCCCAACTGAAATTAGCAAATTAGCAACAATCGTCAGAGAATCGTATAGATATCGAATATAGAATCCTTTGCAGACAGCCAGAATGCATCTGTCTGATTTGAGTGTTGCCTGTCATCTGAAGCTTGAAATGAGCCGTATGAGCCCAAAATTCCACGTGTTTTGCCCATTTTTGGTCAAAAACAGGTCCCTTTTCGGCGCTCAACCCTCCCAAACACTATTTTCATTGGGCGATACCCTCAGACTCGTCCATTCTTAGCCGAAAAGAGGCTCCAAACCAGTGATGCGAACTGGGTCGGTCCCCTTGCAGCCGGCGCCCGGCCTGTTCGCATCACTGCTGCAAACTCACTCATACCGAACCGAATAGACGACGTTTCCCACTTCGCAGCTTTCTCTTCGCAACCCGAATTCGAATTTGCAGAATGCGACAATCTGCAAACGCCCGCGTCGCTGGCATTTCTAATTTCTCTCCGACAGTTGGGATTTCGCTCTCGTGATTTTGCAACGTTTCGCCTTTTCGTCTTTTGTGTTTTCTTGATTCAAGGAAGCGTGAATGGGGCGAATCCAGACACGGATGATCGGTTAAGACTTGTGAAATTCGCGATGCCATTTGCGGCGCTTGCCCACCTGTTTTGGACCGACAATGAGACGCGAAATTCGGCGCATGTTGCTCTATCTAGACAGCTTGTAACTGTCTGACTATTTTGCACCCAAAACTGACCGTTTTTGAGTGATGGCTGCGCTCGAAAATCGGCAAATCCAGACACAGATCGTCTGTCTGTGTCTGGGTTTTGTATATATCCCTTCACTTCTGTTATGTTATCTGGATTCGCTTGTTGTTTGATCCCTGATTTCGCCTCTCCAGCCTCTTATTCTTATTCCAATTTACCCACGTTTTCTGTGTTTCCAGGCGTTTTCCTCCTCGTCATCATCTTCATACGTTGAACAATGAGCGGCGCTCCGATCTACCACGACGCTATCGAAGAAGCCGTCCAACGCTCCAAAGAGGTAAGCATAAGCTCGTTTTTCGTTCTCAATATGATTAATCCACATATACATGTCATGCATTGACTCACTTTTGTCGTCTATACCGTTACTATAATACGTTATGTATGATTTTGGGGTACTAATCTCGACCTTGTACGTGGCTCCTAATCTCGACCTTGTACGTGGCTCCTAATCTCGACCTTGTACGTGGGTCCGTGGCGCCGCTGCTCCTCCTCGCTCCGGTGGCGCCGTGGCGCCGCTGCTCCTCGCTCCGGTGGCGCGGCTCTGCAGGGACCGACCGCACCCGACCGGATGACCGCTCGAGTGTTTGGAAGCACTGGCCTTATATAGACCTTTTTAGACGCAGACGAGACGAGACGTCTGGCCCGTATGTAACTCTCATTTGAAAAGTGCGCGAACCGGTGTGCTTTTCCAGACACTAACCTTTTGAGTCTGGAAACGATCGAATTCTCATTTGGCCTGCCGCGAATTGTGTGAACCGGTCGGTATGAGCAATGTGAAGCCATGGATTTTGCGCTTCTCTGCGGCTGTACGTGAAACTGTCGCTCCCAGCCTACTATCCCCGCTTCCAGGCGCCTCCGGCGCAAAAACCATAATTAAAAATGTCCAAGCCTAAGCCTAAGATGCCCCAGGAGGCCAGCCCCAGCCTACTATCCCCGCTGTTTGAAGGAGGCCGCCTTGGGCCTACACACCCCGCTTCCGACATAAACGAGAATGAGAGACTGCAGTGGTGCTCCGGAGCATGCTCCAGGCAGGCTGAATTATTTTGCGTGTGTTGGAGCAAGGGACCGGTCTGCTTTGGTTCACGTACAAGGTCGAGACTAGTGCCGATTTTGGAGATGTATTTTACGGTTAATTGAAACTTGAATTTTGTTTATGAAATCCTGTAATCCTGTGGATAAATCGTAACAATGCTCTTCGTTGCAGTTACAAGCGCAGGTCGAAAGCGATGCGAAGGTGGGAAAAGCATCGATTTTTAGGCTTCAGTGGGCATATAGCGGGGTCACCGGTAGTCATACACACAGTTCTAAAGAGCTTGGATTCTATCTTGATTCGTTTACCATATTTCTTGTTTGTTTTCAGCTTACCGCCGGATCCCCCAAGCGCCAGCACGACGTCCCTAAGTCAAGTATGTCTTCATTCCCTTCACTTCTGTTATGTTATCTGGATTCGCTTGTTGTTCGATCCTCTCCTTATCGCTTCTATTACGTCATCGTTTGTTCCATTTCAAGTGAATTTTAGGCGAAATGAGTGATGACGAGGAGGCGCTTTTGGGCGCGAAATTTGTAGTTTTTTCCGTGCGTGCGTTGCTCAAAATTGTCCGAATATCGTTTTGCACGAGCCTCCAGCCGCCCTCCTGGTTCCCCTCTCCTGATTGAGTTTTTTTCAGTGCTCATTAGGGATGACCTCGGCCTGGAGGACGAGGATCTTCTGCGCGGTAAGCCTTTGTCGCTCTCTGTATCCTTATCCTATCACCGCTTATCTTCAGTGTTCGGAGCTGGAGATGAAATGACGAACCAGCTTCGGCAGGAGTACGGATGCATCGTCCAACGTGGCGAATATCTCAAGGTCGAAGGCAAACGAAACGTCATTGTGAATGGGTTTGTCGAGTCCGACGTGAAGTGAGTTATTTGTTACAGCCTGACCTTCCTAATCTCTCCTCATTCCAGCTTGACCTGGAACGTGATCTGGTGTTTGCTCTACGGCGAATTCCTCGTGCCCCGTGCTTCCGTTCGGACGATCATCGGCACAAAAGGTAGAGAAATAAGGCGGTTGGAGCGCGAAAGCGGGACAAAAATCCAGTTCAAGCGCAAAGGTACGTTTCTTTTCTGGGGTTTTGGGGCAGCTTGTGAAGCAGAACCGGAGCAGCGGAGCAGAGCGACCAGCAGGGTCAAATGAGAGCTGTTCACCTGGGAGGTCAGCCCAGACATACTAGGTTGCAGGGCAGCTGTGAAGCAGGTTGATTGTTGATGTTTTTTGGTCGTTCCAAAGCACGATTCTAAGCGTTATCGTTATTCCAGAAAATCCGAACTCTTCCGACTGCCGCGTGGAGATCCAAGGAACGCCGGATCAGATCATCAAGGCGATACGGATGATCTCAGTTGTGGTAAACAGGTGCGGTACTACAGCACAGTCTCAGAAGTCCTCCATGCAGGTACCGGCAAATATGGCGGGTCTTGTCATCGGAGATAACGGCGTAACGATCCATGAGGTTAGTTCTTAGCTTGTCCACGCTTTTCTGACCGTAAATTCTTCCAGATCTGTAATGAAACGGGAGCGTGCGTGACGGTCTCCGATGAACCGAACCCGACGAAGGAGTTCAAGATCACGGGAAGTGGATACCAGATTCACCGCGCGCAACATCTCATCAGGATCAAAATCGGCGAGATCTCACCGGGCACACCGGTGCCCGAATACCACGGATCCGGCCAGCAAGAAGCCCAAGGAGACCAGCAGACGGCGTACTTGCAGCGAGTGCCGCGCTCTCGTTCGCCGACTCCACCATCTAAGCTGTTTATCTGGAAGACGATGTAGGTCAAGAAGATGTTAATTGTTAAATAAAGAGTTAAATGTTAAATTAATTAATTTAGTTTTGTGCGCAATCGCGGTGGAAAAAGCCTAAGCTCAGAAACATGCCAGGACCACCTCTTTGCACACGCACGCGTACTGACAAACCCGTTCGTTCTGCCTTTTAAGAGTAGAATATGAGTTGTAACAAGAAGCGAGAAGATGTGTCCACTCGACTGTCGAGGTTGAGATTGCTGAAGGCTCTCCTAGAGAACCGGAGATCGAGAGAAAACCAGGAAGAGAACACGGGAACACAAGAATATTAGGGAAGTCACTTTACTACGAGTGAAAGGGAAGATTTCGAGATCATTCTTCCTTTTTCTCATCTTCTTTCTTCTCCTCATCCTTCTTGTCTTCGTCCTTCTTCTCTTCTTCTTTCCCAGAATCGGTGCCTGAACTCGTCCGAACGGATTTTGTCCCATGGTGCTCCAAATTCTTCACTCAACCGATCCTGGACAAGATCTATCAGGGCATGGGAACCACGTCGGGACAATTAGGAATGGACGCGCATTCGTCGAGCAATCTCATCGTCAACAACTCCGCCGGACTCTTTCCTTCAGGTACGGTCGGGAACATCTCCATTGAAGAGGACGCGTCTGCTGATATGACGGAGTTCCAAGCACAGCCCTCGGATTGGGCCTACTACGTAAGGGAAGGTTTGGAGCAGAAAGCCGGCCTAGATCGCGATCTCCTTCTGAAGACGACGCCAACGTTCGAGAGGAACGAAGAGAAGTGTTTCGGGCTTCAGTTCCACGTCACCAACCATCATCGACCCTATGGATGCATGGCCTACAGTCTTCTTCGACCTCACGTGTTCGCTTGCGACGGACGCACAGTGGATATGTGGAGTTGGGACAACAACCAGGTCCATAGGGTCAAATCTTTCGATTTGCTGCATGGAAATCATTTTGTTGAGGCAAGTTTTTTTCTTTTAAGGCTGAAATAACCTTTTATTTTTCAGGAAAAAGTGAACGAACATCTCAATCAACGGGATGACCCACGAACTCATCATGGCGGGTTCGGCTAACGGCTTAATGCGTATCTGGGACCCAAGTTACCATCCAAGCAGCCTGGAATGCGATAATGAACCCACGCAATTCACGGCAACTTACCTCGTAAACGACCTGGGAAGGATCCACGTCGGACATGGAATATCCCAGAACCACACCCTCTATGAGTAAGTTGCGTTTTATCGAATTTTGATTGATTTTAAGCGTTCAGCTGGAACCAGGACTGCGGCCGCCTGGTCGTGGCAGGCAACCTACGCGCTTGCCGCATCTGGGATTGCCACAAACAAGTCGACATCAACATCGACAACCGCAACGGATCCGTGACAGGCCTGTCCACACGTCTGAACGTCTGATAGCGAATACCGTAGCCTGCGGGTTCCGAAACGGCACGGTGAACATCTACGACGACCGTTTGCCGCCCTTATCGAATTGCACGACGACATTGAGGGATCTGCAATCCACAATCATCGGATGCAAGGTGGCCGATGAGAGGGAAGGCGTGATTGTCTGCGCACGGCGCTGTGCGCTGTGTGCATGTGGGATCCCAGGATGTACCAAGAACCGCTTTACTCCTTCAATGTGTTCACCGCCTCCGAGATGAGGGAAGACTATGCGAGGCCCGTGATGACGAAGATCGATGTCCAAACTACCGGCCAGGTATGCCTCTTGTACCCTCTAAACACTCCTAATCCCCAAATTCAGCTGATCGCCTGCGCCACTTCGTTCCACACGGTGAAGATCTTCAACCTGACGAAGCGCAGGATTCAAACGATCCTCCCCATCCAGAAGGCGTCCAATCATTGCTGTTGTGTTCTATTCAGCCCGTCGATTACGGTATACGGTATATCTGGAGATTTAGTGAGCTTCAGCTTGTAAAAAGGATCTTCAGAGGGTAAAATGGCCAAAGAAAACGGCACAAGCGCCGGAGATGGGCGTTCGGCTCGAGAGAAGATGGTCCTGACGGTGAACGAGATCATCGCGCATCTCGTGGCAGCTCACACGTCAGGAAAAGACGTGAATCTGAACCGCTTGAAGTGCGACATTTCGAGGCGTTGGCCTCAGTAGCCAGCCGAAATTGGTGGATATCATCGCTGCAGTGCCGCCTGATTACAAGAACATTCTGGTGCCGAACTTGAAGGCGAAGCCGATCCGAACTGCGAGTGGAATCGCTGTGGTTGCTGTTATGAGCAAGCCGCATAGGTAAGGAGGGGTTCGCTAGGAGGTACGGTATGGAGTTTGGGATGTCTAGGCTGGTCTCGCTCAGGGCTGAAATGAAGCAGGGAGACATATCGACGTCTGCTTCAAAGTGGGATTCATTTTGGAGATGAGATGCCAGGGGAGCGGTTGGAATTTGAATCAGAGTGATCGCGGTAGACGTCTCTGGGTAATGGATGTCTGGCTTACCTTTCTGATTGTCTCCTTTTCGAGACGAAATGCTGCCTGAGGAACTGAAGCCAAAAAGTCATTTTAGAAGCGCGATGGACATAAAATTTTTGACCGTTTGCTTAAGCAAGTGATGGTTTTATCCATACATCTTGTCTCAAAATCATGTCTTGTGGCTCAGCTGTCTACAGGGTGGGCATAAAAAACTTATCCAGACACCAACACCGACGCTCGTCTGGAACCCGATCCACTGTCTGAAACGGATCATTGCAGCGATCGCGCGGCGAGCGACCGGTCGGTTTCACGTTATTTACAGGGTGGCCCAAAAAAAAAACAGCGCGCCTATCTCGAAGTGGTTGCACTTTTGAACCATACAATGTCAAGATGAAATGGGCAACTGGCAATCCCGCGTCGAATGAGCTATATAGCACGTTCCTGTCGGGTCTAACGGTGTGCAGCCAAATGTCAGGAAAATTTGTTAAGGAAATTTGGTCGATTTTTGAAGGCTCGTATCTCGACGCTGAACTGTCCAATTTGACCGTTTTTCGGTGCAATCGATAGAGGAAATCGAGAACAATTTTTCGCAAAAACCTGAGAAAAAACAAAGAGTTCTTGTTGCACGAAAGTCGCGGCTTAAAAGCACACCAACCCAAAGCAAAATGAACATTCAGACATGTCTGAAACTCCGGTGCAATTCCTGACAACTGCTGGTGCTCAAAGCTCATTTTGACTAACCATAAAAACGCGAACCGGTGGGAGCTGGAAACAACGAAAACGCAGGTTTTGAACAAATTTTAACCAAAAAACAAGGGAATACAAACAGAAACACGCTTAAACACGGTTAGGGGGGACCAAGGCAAAATTTTGCGTTTTTCATGAAATTTTTGTTCTCTCTTTTAGTTTTTTGTTCTTTTAAAACTTTTAAAGACTTTTAGGATATCCTTATTGGCCTTCTTCGTCTTCGCAAGTGCACGGATCAAGTTCATCGACTGAGCTGAAGGTGAGTAGGGTTACAGTAGTTGGTTACGGTAGGTATGGGAGGGTGAAGAAAGTCTGAAGACGGTGCATTCGGAGCTAATCTCTGAATGAGGTTTGATTGACTGAAAATTGATAGACCATTCTAGACGTTCGTCTTTTGTCAGCACGTCATTTCTAGACATCGGGTGGTCAACAACCGGTCAGTTTTGTAGTCAAAATGCGTCTGAATCGTCTAGACGTCTAGAAATTCAGCTTGCCCAGACCCATTTGAAACCAAAATCGTCTGAATTCTTTCGGACGTCATTACTAGACACCGAGTGGTCCACAGCCGGTCGGGATTCAGGTGAAAATGCGTCTGAAACCGATCGGTCCGAGTTGTCTGGTTTTGCCCAAATGAATGTTGTTGATATGCAACGTTTCACAGCTTTTATGAAACGCTATAACTGCCGAATTGAGCCTGTCTAGACAAGTCTCATTGAGAGCATCATTTCCAGACATCAAAGTTATGAACGGCTGGCCGGCTTTCATGCCGAAATGGTCCCAAAACCGACCGCTCGGAGCTGTCTAGTTTGGCTCAAATTAACGTTACGATTGCATCACGATCATTTCACATCTGTTATGAAACGTTTCTTGACCCAATCAACCTCGTTTTCCTTTTCAGAACGTAACCGGCTTCCTGACCGAAAACAGCATCCAGCTCGCCGTCGTCGACAGTCCGGGAACTGTGGGAATCCAACACGCGAAGAAGGTCGTTGGCACGCACTCCGAAGACGCGATACTCACGCATCCAGAAAAGGCTTTGGAGAAGGCAGACCATATCCTCGTGGTCCAAGACGCGACCGCCGTTGGAGACTACATCCACCACCGCGTGCTCCATCTGCTCCACCGCTATCCTCACCTGAAATCCAGCCTCGTCATCAACAAAATCGACCTGATAGAAAGGCGGTCGGACCTGCTGAGGCTTGTGCAGATCCTCACGGAGGGTCAAGTCGGCGGTCAGGTGATCAAGACAACGCAGAACACGATCGGGAAGCTTGGGAAGGCGACGATTCCACTGCATAACAAGCCCACGGGACCTCAGACGAATGATGAGAAGTGGATGGAAAAGTACAGGTGCGTTCCAAGCTTCATTTAAATTTGGGGCTTCATTAAAGGAGCCGCCTCTACGCTAAACTACCAACGCAGTGTTTGCAAAATCTACGCAACTGATTTGCGCGATTTTGAACTCAAGCGATAGCACAAAGGCTCCTTTGCAATTTGTACGAGAGACATATTCTTGCGCGAGAAAAGCGCTTTCGGCCCTAAATCGCGATTTTCCATACAAAATGACGCCTCAAAATGTCGCCAATGCAAACTGCGAGCGTCCGCAGCAACGGTGCCCACGGTCTGTAACCGTGTCAAAATCACGGTCGGCGAATCGCGATCGCCGCCTCTCTATTTCGCTCCAGGACCAATGGCATCGAAACGGAAAACGATTTCGGCGACGTGATTCCTAAATCACGTCCAGACGGCAATTATGAGTCATGAGTCATTATGTTTGCTGCAGAGGCACCGCGGCTCTTGAAAAGCCAGAATGGTGGCCATGTTTGGAAGTTTTCGTGCAAAACGGCCGATTATTGGGTATTTGAAATTTGGCCCAACATGACGACCTTGTTCTCATTTTTCCTGGACCAGGATAGCACAGATTAGCCTGTTCTTGGGTTTGCCTGAACCGAGATGAGCAGATCTACAAAGTTATAAGAGAAATTTTCGTTTAATTCCGTCCTATCTGAGAAGTGCATCTGGTGCTGGGGAAGATCAGCTCGAAGATCGCGACGATAGGGAGGGTAGTGAACAAGCATCTGCAGACCTATCTGAGCATCTAAAAACCACAAATTTTCCACCAAAACTGGCCAACTTCGAATGAACTACTTCTAGGCTGGGTCATCTTTAGATATGTCGTGTAGAAATTTTTTGTGAGAGAGATTTTCTTTTTGCGTATCGGCAAAAGGGTCCAAAAAGGTCATTTTCACCGATTCGCATGAATCAGGTATGAATCGATAGCTTTCGGCTTCAAATGGTGTAATCCGTTGGAATTCTCGAAATCCGTGTGCTCCTGGCCGAGAAAACAGCCAAAATATGGCTGACCGAAGGTATGAAATGGTGCGACAATTTTTGACACAGCTTGTTTGCGGCAGACCGTGTGCCGCAACCGCAAACGTCCCTGGTCTGATACGAAGCACCTCTTCGTGGACGTCCGCGGCTGGGACAAATTCAGCTCGGTGTTCTACGTGAGCCGGCGAAGGGCGAAGGCATTGACGGCCTCAGGAGTCATCTGATGTCCCTGGCCGAGCCCAGCGAGTGGAGGGTGGACGAATCTACACTTACCACGAAAGTAAAACCTTGCCTACAGTATTCTTATCTTATATCGCCTCCAGGAACCCCAGGAGATCTGCAAGGAACGCGTGCGAGCGGCGCTATTGGACGAACTACCGTCGGATGTCGCCTACAAGTTGAAAATCTCAATTTGTGAGTGGGAACTCGTGGGAGATGTGCTGCAGATCATCGTGGACATCAAGGTCGACAAGCCGAGGATAGCGCATCTGGAAGAGCGGCTCGAAGATCGCAAGATCGCGACGATAGGGAGGGTAGTGAACAAGCATCTGCAGAACCTCTTCCAGCAGCAGCTATTCGTGAGGCTCCATGTGAAGCTAGACAAGAAGATCGTGCAGCCCATGGATTAGGAGGTAACTTTGTGAAATTTTAAGCTGTAAAATTTTGTTGAGTTTTTTCATAAAATCGTGCCTGAAAATCAACATTGGTGCCCATTCCAGCTTCAGATTCGCACTCTTCTGCTTCTGCCTATACGGTTTCCATCGTGGTGTCGACATCTGTCGGTGTCTCTTTTCTGTCTTCCTGAGCTTCATTTGGCTGGGTTGTTGTCGATCGCCGGCGGCATCGTTTTGAACATCTCAACGCAGTCGGCGAGGAAGCGGAGCAGCTCCTCGAAGCGTTTCAAGTGCTCCCGAACGGCGTCCAAATTCCGGTATCGATTTCGCTCGCCGACGAGCGCCTCCATGCCAGCGGCGTCTTCAGCAACGTTTACGCGGCGACCCTCACGGCGCCCCGCCGCCTGGGGCCGATTCGACGAGCTGGACGCGAAACTCTACTCGTTCCAGATCTACGCCGCGCTGGATTACATCCACAGTAGAGATGTTCGGGTTCAGGTTTTCGGGTTTCGGGTTTCGGGTTCGGGTACCCGAAAGTTTCGGGTTCGGGTTCGGATTCGGGTAACCCGAAAGTTTCGGTCGGGTTGCATCTCTAATTCCACAGCCTCGGCATCTGCCACCGCGACCTAAAACCGTCGAATCTGATCGTCGACGACGCTCGCGGCCTCCTGAAACTCGCGGATTTCGGCAGCGCGAAAATTCTGAAGCCCGGTGAGGCGAATCCCGCCTACCAGGTCACGCGTTACTACCGCGCCCTGGAACTTATCTTCGGGAGCACCGCCTACACCCTCACTATCGGTGCGTTTGGCTGTACAATCACCCTTAAAGATCTCATTTTAGATCTCTGGGCGGCTGCGTGCATCGTCGCCGAACTCTTTACCGGAAAAGTTCTCCTCTGCGGGCGGAACAGCGAAAATCAGGCGCGCCTCGTCATCGACCTTCTCGGCTACCCCACCGAGGAGCAGATCAAGGCGATGGGCATCCGGAGGCCCCGATTCTTACGCAAAACTGGCCGTGGACTCAAAAACGTACTTTTTTTGTCCCGTTATTGGTCCTAATACATGGATTGTCGCAGAATTTCGAGAACGAGGATCTTCCAAGCGAGGCATTCGACCTGGTCTCCAACAGCCTCAACTACGATCCTCATCTGCGCCTCTCGGCCACGAAAGCGCTCTCCCATCCGCTCTTCGACGTGCTTGGGAAGAAACCAACGGCGATTCGGAGCTGCAAAAGTTTTCTCCCACATCTCGATTTCAACCTTGTTGAACAGGTAAGGCTTCACCTTAGGAATACTCATTTATTAGGTTCTTTTCAGGTTACACAGATGGATTAGCGCAATAAATATAGTTTCAGGTCATCCCACAGGTGTTCCAACCGCTGTCGGGATGACGTCGGGAAGCGTGCTGTTTTTATTGTTCGGCTGAAGGCAGAAGACTTGAAGACAATCCGGATTGTCCGCTGGACACGTTTTTGGGTACCAGATGCATTCCCACGCGCTAGGACAGCCCATTCTGTCACCTAAAAGATTGTTTTAACCAAATTCTTAGGCTAAGGGGAAGCGCGGGTGCATTGGCTCTTCGTGATGCAGTTTCCTCTGCTGGCCCTGTTCCTGTGCCACCCGGTGCTCGTACCAATTCGTGCTCTCGGCCCCTCATCTTGAGCCCTTCTGTCATGCGGGAGCGGTTGGTTGTTCGTGCTGTTCGTCGTGGAATGCAAAAGCCTTGCGGAAGAGTCCAGAGACGCGAAGAGGTGATTTGAGGGTCCTGTGAGCTTCGATCTTGGTGGATTCGCCTGAATATTCGAGAAAAATTAGATATGAACGGAAATATATAAACGAAGCAACAATCACGCGCAATGCATGGTGTCAAAGTCAACGAGAAGAACGTTCATTTGACGCCTTCGGCGGCACCGTGAGCGACACCACCCAAATTCTTGTTAGGAAGGTCTGGAATGAACGAATGCCGGTGTGTCTGGAGCGACTCATTCGGGATTCGCGCGCTGCAAGCGAACCGGTCGGAACTCCGTCCGGATTTGAGCGGAAATCGAGGGAAAATCGAGCGAAATTCATCGTTTTTGTTCCTGATTTTCTCCGCAACCAATTTTGCCACTAAAATGTGTGGAATTGGAGCAAAAAGGGACAAAAAATTTGCCGAAAAATGAGCGAAATTTTGCCAAACGCAGAAGATATGAGCCTAGTAGGGGTTGCGGGGAGAATCAGGAAGAAAAGCGCTGGATTTCGCACGATTTTCCTGTGTTTTCCACGCAAATTCGAACGGAATTCCGATCGGTTCGCACGAGAGCACAAAATTAATATCATGTGAAACGCTGCAAATTTATGTAAAGCACCTCCAAAAACTCCAAAACCATGTGAAATGACCCTGCAAAACAGCACAAAACCCGTTGTTGCGGACGCGACTGTGGGAACACTCTTTATGTTTGGACCCTTAATTCCAGGTCTTCAAGGCTAAATTCCACAAGGTCCATTCTGACTGTCCTCACCAAAAGCCGGCTAACAAATGGCACATGCATAGCGACGTTGGGGTCATTGAGGTTAGATTTCTTAACATGCTAGAAGCCAAAATTCATGAAGAAACAAAAGAGTGAAGAAAGTCAGCATCAAGCGCTATGGGCCGTTTTGCTGAAATCTGCGGCTATGGAAGAACCGAGAGACAAGGACCTGATGAGCACATTTTAAGCGACACCTTGATGAAACTGGAAACCCTATGATTAGCTTCAAGAAGTGCAAGTGAGGTCTAAGATGAGTGTTTTAGGAGCAGCAGTAGGAACGACATAGTCGACACCGAAATTTGTGCCGGGGCTGATGGAAGGGGATTCGCTAGGGTAAGATTTCGAAAAGCAAGGTTTGTTAAAGTGAGTAAATGCTCCAACCATGGAAAATACCAAGGCGACCATCACAATGACCACAACCACTCTGCCGCCTACCACCACGCTCTCCCAGGAGTGCCAGATCGTCATGGCGAAGCAGTACAAGGTCGGATTCTACCTCTACGGAGATGCTTATGGGCGGCATTTTCGAAGAGCGCCTCTTCCGATGCATCATTTTTTATAGATGTTTGACAAGTATTTACGGCGTCATAAATGTGGGCTTTATGTGTGGATGGCAACTTCTCTGCTCACGGCAAACGCGCTTAGCGTCTCTATAATGTGCTCTAATTTAGCTCTTAACTCATTTCCTTGGAACACTGCCTTGAGCTTTGTTTGAAACGAGGACCTGAAAAGTGATCTTTTTGTGTGTTTTTAATTGAGGTTTCCGGAAAAGCGCTTAGCGGTTAATTAACTTAGCCATTTGCGAACTGAAGATGCCTATCGGGTTGTGATGCTCTGTGGCTGTGGTTGGCGAGGCGTGATCTTTTCGTGACCAAAAGCCGGCTAACTGCCGGCCTAGATACAGCGACATTGGGGTTATTGAGATCTCTTGTCCTCAAAGCCTTCTTTAAGTCAAAATTCACTTTAGCTTGACGGAGAGGTGAAGCTTTTAAAAGCGCTTAGCGGTTAATTAACTTACAAGGGAATGACGCGAAGTGCCCCCCTCCGATCGGGCTGAAATTTGGCACACATGTAGACCTATATGAGACTAGAATAACCCCAAAATATTAGCTGCCCTAACGCGAACAGTGCAAAGTTATGGCCATTTAAAGTTGCGCCATTTTGGGACGATTAGGGTATAGCCAGAATTGAACTTTGCACAGACAAGTTTATCTGGCGCAGTCGGTAGTGGGTTAGAATGACAGTTCAGAGGTCATGTGATGTTTTTGCTTTTTTTTGGTTTTTGTATTTGGTAATAAAAGTCGCCCGCGAATTTCTCTTTTTCGGCGCATGCTCGAATCTCTAGGACACGTTCTTCGCGTGCACTTTCGTGACCGTTTTTGACGCTTTGTCACGCCTTTTTGGAGGGTTTCGCGTGTGATTTTGTGATTTTGAGGGTTTCTTGGACTAAAATGGCCTCTGTGAACGGCAGCAATATCGTGCGCATGCTCTCGCTTGTTCACCTGCTTTCGGACGCTTCCGAAGCAATTTCTGCTGAGGAAATCCAACTTTTCGAGAACACAAAACGTTTAATTCATGGCGTCTAGGACTGGGGATAAGGGTGGCGCGCTTGTTTTGGGGACCGATGACAGCGACGAATCTGATACGGAATCAGATTCTGAGCACGAAATTGACCAGGACTCTGATTTTGCTCCCGCGTCGAAAAAGCGAAATTCGCGGACGACTTTTACTACCAAATACAAAAAACCAAAAAAAAAGAAAAAAAGCAAAAACATTACATGGCTTCGAACCCCTGACCTCCAGACAGTCAATCCACCCCACTACCGACTGTGCTAAACAGACATATCAGTAGGCAGTTTAATCCTGCCTACACCCTGAGTACCGCGAAATTCTTAACTTTACATGGCCCTAACTTTGCACTGTTCGCGTTAGGGCAGCTAATATTTTGGTATTTTTCTAGTCTCATATAGGTCTACATGTGTGCCAAATTTCAGCCCGATCGGAGAGGGTCGCGTCATTCCCTTGTTAGTTAACTTTGCTTTTGACCCATCGTAGACTTTCTTGAGGTTTCATCTTTTACCTGACAATAGTTACCGGTACCTAATAAAATCGAAATTACGTGCAAAATTAGCAACCTGCAAAGTTTCGAATGTTGTTGTTCTGACTATTATCTTTGCTCGTGACGTGTTCCTCCCCACGCATGTGAGTGTATTCAATTAGGTTCTCACCAAAGCGATCTCTTTTTGATCGGTGTAACATCCAACTTTCCGACTTTTATGACGTATCGAGACAAGCTGAAAGCCTCACGCACCCAAACATTACGGCTTTCAGCCTACGGAGGAGGTGTTTTCGCTGTATACAAAAAGAGGCGTCTGAGAGAGGAAGCTTCACTCTGCTTTCAGCAGCGCTTCGTCTTCAACGATGCTTTCCAAGCTCCTCGTCTTCTCCTGCTGCGTCGCCGTCCTGGCCGTCCAGGGCATGGAGATCGAGCAGGAGAACAAAGGACACGCGGCCACCTCTGGAAACTCCGTGACTTCTAAGCCCTATCTCGAGTATTGTAAGTGGTCTTTTAGAGATCGACAGATAAACAGCCTTACATCTACCAACGCCTTTTCTAAATATAAAAGCGCTGGACTAAAAAAGTCAAGTCAGTTCGATTTTTAACCCGTTAAGTGCGTAGACAGCAGAAGACTAGTGTTTATTTTAGTCAGCAAGAAGCTTCGGAATCTCTGTGCTACTCTCGGTGAAGGAGCGTTCGTCCTCGGATGCAGCCACGAGTTCGTCGTCTGCGAGCCCTACGGAGAATCGCAATGGCACATGACGCTCTTCCTCTGCCCCAACGGCCACGACTCCAAGTACCTCAGCATCAATCCCGACAACAACCAGTGCGACCAGACCGAGCGTATTCCCGTCTGCCAGAACCCTAACACCGACCCTAACGTCCCCATCAAGATCAAGTGAGCCAGACTGCTCTGTTTGACAAAAAAATACACGTTTCCTTACAGCCGTATGCCGCTCTTCGACTGCACTAAGCAGGACGACGGACTCTACGCCATCAATGCCTGCAGCCAGGAATACGCCCAATGCCTTAGCCGTACCGTCACCATGATGCTCTGTCCTGACCCCTTGATGTACTTCAACGAGGCCGCCGGAGCTTGCGACTACCAGGAAAACTGTGGAAAGTGATAGGAACTGGGCATTCAAAAGCTGAAGACGCTAATTTCAGGGTCAAGAGCCGCGCCGAGCGTTCCCTCGCCTAAGAAGACTCCATTCTCTTTAAGTCTTCATATTTCTAACCCCATAAACATTGGTTCTTAAGATGGTTTTTAAATAAATGTTTTCATTTGCATTCAGTAGACACTCTTTGCATTCGGAGCCCTCAGTTTGTCTCCTCTGTTTGTGCCCTTTGGCCAGTCTCTTATGTTTAAGAGCAAATTCATATCTGCATTCAAACATTTCGAAACATTAAACGACCTTTAACTAGCTAAGTGGCAGCGGCGGACATCTGAGACGAGGTGTGCATCCGAGGCGGTAAAAGATGATGTGGACTGGGTACAGGCGGTGCCCTGGAATAGGCCATTTTTAGTCAATTCTGAGTGGATTATTGATACCTTTTAGAACTCCTTAAGAGACGCTTGAATAGCAGCTCGCAGGTTGACGGATTGATCACCGCAGCCAAAAAATGTGGTCATAAACTTATGGTGGTCTGGTATCAAGTGGCTTCAAGGTGGGAGCTTGGTTGTTGGTTGGAGCTTGTGATGGAGCCTGTGACAGCGAACCACGAGACTTCTCCTTCGATCTTGCAGTAGGCAACATAGACTCCGATGAAGAGCGTTGGTTCTTGGGGGTTTTTGAACGTGGGCCAACTGAAACAAGCGTCATTAGCTGCGATCTGGACTCAAAAAGGGTCAAAGTTCCAAATACTCCTGTTTTGTTCAAATGCAAACAACAGAACCCTTTTGCGGCATCCTAGGTCCACTCATTTAAGCAATTTTGAATCCCGGCTCCCCGTCATGTGCTATATGAGTCCGAAACTTACTGAGGATGCTCCTCGCTAGATAGCGCAGCCGTCGTGACTCCTCCCAGCTTCACGTTGATCTTGTAGGCGACATTCTTAGCCGTGGCAGTGATGTCTTGGGGCCGTTGAATATTCTGCATCTTCCGGAAGGTCTTCTCCAGGACTACTTGCGTAATAATCTGTACTGGCCTTCCATTCCATTCTTGAAGTTCCAAGTCGCATTTCGCTTTCAAGTTTCCTGTAACATTTCAACAGTTAGACTTTAGCTGGAAAAAAAAGCGACCGTTCGGCGAGACGTCCAGATCATCGCTTTCTTGCCCAGTTTTGTTTTAGACAACAACAAAGGTCAAAAATGAAATCTCGACTATCTAGACGGCTCAGTCAGCGGAACCGGATCGCGCTTCCAGCGCTCCAATGCACCGTAGGAAAGCCAAGCGCGTTCAAAGACTCATTCATAGATGCCTGAACTACAGCTAGCAATGGTACCCTTCATATATGTTGCGCTACAGCGATGAGGTACAATTCAAACAGATTAGCGTGTCTAAATAGCCCGAGATCAAGCAAATTTTGCGATCTGAAGCGTCCATAGTTAGAAAGGGTCTGAACTGGCTGTCCAGACATTGAAATCTGTCTGCCAGAACACCGCGTCGGTAACGAATCCCTTTAAGCACTGATGCGAATAGATTCAGGGAGCTCAAGCCCAAATTTCTACAAATTTCGCTGTTTTGAAGTTTTCATAGGATTTGACCATTTGAAAAGCTTACATGGGCTGTCTAGACACCATAGTTGTGTCTGACAGCCTCTGGAACATTTCGGATTATGCTTCCCTCTCTTCAAAAATCACCAGTCGGTTTTAAAAGTCAAGCCTTTCTGTATAAGACGCATTGCGCAATTTGACAACGGCACTGGATAGATCTGGTCCAATGCATTTCTCTGAACATGGTTACGCTTCCAACAACGCTGGAAGGGCAGCTAGCAATGCCGAGTTTTTAATTGGCTGTGTTACAGCGAGCAAATCGATTCAGACAGATAAGGTGTCTAGAAAGCCAGATTCAAACAAATTTCGAGATTCGCAGCGTTTCCAGTGAGCCAAGGTTGCAAATGGCAATGAAAAGAGCGTTCGCAAATCCATCCAAGCGCTGATGCGACTGGATTCACACAGTTCATGGTGTTCAGACAGCCCGGTTCCGCTCTGCTGAAGCTTCTTCCAGATTTTACAGCCTGAAGAAGCTATTTTGGACTGTCTAGACAACCCAACAATGTCAGATTACATCTGGAACAGCTCGGAAATGCTTTCCTCGCTTCAGAAACCGCCGTAACCCGTTTTATCAGCCAAACTTCCAGTTAACGGCGGAAGCTTTTGCAATTTGACAGGGCGCCTTAAGAGAACTGCCCATAATCGCTTCAAAGTTCTTACCATAATCGTAATCGTTCTTGTCCTAGTCTACATACAAAATGAGCACGTTAGAGTTGCCCATGTCGTGCCGATACTCTCGACAGACTCTCTCCCATAGAAGCGTGACGGCAACGTCGATTTCCTGCTGATCCCTGGTAGGTGTGAATGACGGGTTGGAAAGAATCTTGCTGGTCGACCAGGTTGATTCCGATCGAACGGCAGGCGCGCATCAGGGAGTTGAAATATGGGCTGAAAGTAGAAAGGAGCTTAATTAGAGCCCCAGGCTGTCCTCACAAGAAGGAATTTCACATGGAATTGCGAACTTCGGAATTGATGATGACAGCGATGATGGCCCTGCGTCGGCTGTTCGATTGGACCTCCCTAGAGCCAGGCAGCAGTGATGTCGGGCCTGATCACCGTATGTCCGTCCTAAAGAGGTTGCTGTAGGTCATCTTTCCATATTTGATCGATTTTAAGAGCGAGAGAAAGGTTCCACCCCTGGGAGTCAAGAGACAAGTAGCAAGACTCCGACTGCCATGAAAGCTCAGTTAGTCTCTAGACAGCCATACCACCATTTCAGGCATCATGTCGCCGAAAAGGCTTCTAGGAAGCAAATCTTCCAAAATCAATGCTCCAACATCAGTTGAAATTTCAAATTATGAACTTCACTTACGCGGACAGTCAAGATCGGCAGTAGAAGAACACGGGCTTCGGTGATCATCAGAGTCGTGTCCACGTAGACTCCGAACTTCTGCATAAAGCGGTTGTCGTCGTTGATCGACGACTGCTGGATCATGTCGCAGATCAGGTCGAATCGGTCCCGAGGGGAGATTGTCGCTTTCTGAAAGGGAGGATGTGATTAACCGAAATGACATGGGTTTTGGGCTTTGCGCGCGTCATTTCAGAGCACGATGCTTCGAAACAGTAAAATGCTCTTTAAACTGGACTTTGTAGGAATCTAAGTTTGCTTGAGTCGTTCCGAATCGGTGTCTGGGGATCCTGGATGGGTCGGCTCAGCAATCATTGCTTAATTCCTGGAACAGCGGACGGTCGGATATCATCAGAAGCTCCATCGGCAAACAGATGTTCTTCTGCAGGAGAGCGGCTTGAATCAGAGGAAAGTGCAGTCGGAGTCGGATGCCATTTCTTAAAATAGTTCCTGAATCGTGATTTCCTCCTGAAATATTCACATTTAGGCTTCTTCCAATGGTGTTCCTGCTGACCTCCTCATTATCCTCAGGCCGACGCCAATTAAACATCGTCTCGCTAGCGTTGTCTCGATACACGTCCAGGAACTTGTAAAGGTAGTAACTTGTACCGCCGTAAGTTGTCACCATGGTCAATCCCTTGAGACTTTCACGAAGCGCGGCGATCTGATCTGGACTCCAGTGGAAGTTCTCGAGACCCCTATAGTCGGCATCAGTCAGACGGGGTCTGCGGCTCACGACGCTCAAGAAGTAGTCGATGATCGGGATCCGCATCTTCAGGAAGACAGCGCAGGTGCCTAAATAGGTCTAGGTAAGCAAGAACATGGAAATGCGAGCTTACGGTCGTAGTTGACAATGGCTTCGGTTCTCTCCGACGCTGACAAGGCTATGGAGAGCGTACCACATCTGGAGTCCTCTTCCCAGGTCATCGGCGCCTGGTCGGGAGCCTTCGGTTGGAATGAAAAAAAGGCGATCACGTTGGACAAAGAATTTCACGGAGTTGGGGCTGAAAACAGAGGCTGTAGACAGTCATTTCAGTGAAAATACGATTTAAGAACACAATTAGAATAGTCTAGACAGTATGCGTTCTTCAGACCATACCAAAATGACCAAAAGCGATATTTCGCGTTTGAATAAGCTAGCAGCGCCGAACTAAGGAGAATTAAGGAATTGCTTGTGAGCGGAAAATCGCAATTTTGGTTTTAAATACACAAAATACCCCCCGCATCAGCGTTTCCAGTCACCGAAACCATGTGACGCAGACCATGTTAATTGTACGAACAGTCCAGAGGCAGGCAAATCACGCGGCATGCGAATTTTGCTATTTTGACGGAATACGACTCAAAGACAAAATTTCGAGCAGCCTATGTCACTCCTTTGCTAGATATCAAGCGTTTGATCGTGTGGTCATTGCTGGCGCCGAATCGAGCTCGAACTGTAATAAGGTCGCGATATTACTCTATAACTTCCCATATTTCAAACCTCTACTTGGTTCAATTTCCGATTGGACCAAGGCTGATCCTTGTCATTGAAGTCAATGCCGAATGCCGGGAAAAGGGAACGGTTGGCATTCGCGTAATCCCACAAGATTCGCCGAAGAATGGCTCTGTAAAGAGACAAAATTAAGGAAAAGCTATGGGCAAAATAAATGCGATGACACAGGACGAAAGAAAACATGCTTGTGGTCACATTGTAAAACCCGAAAACGATAAAATACGCTTCCAAAAAGCGTATTTTTGAAGCGAGCGATCAAAGCGCATCTGAAAACGGTTCCGCAACCAATAAAGCACCAACGCAAGCTGACTCAGACACATTCGGAAGTCTAGACAGTCCAGTGACAGGCGAATCGCGCTTTTTTGGACCTTTGCAAATGACTGCGCGTCTCGAATGGTCGCAGGGCAGTCCACACACCTAAATTCGCTTGTCTGGTGACACTATGGAGCACCGAACCCGACAGAAAGCAAGTCTTCCCAGGCACCAAAGCTAGGCGTCTTAGACAGTCCGGGAGTAGGCGAATTACGTGATTTCGGTGCCGCACGAGAGGATCGCTTGTTTGAAACGGCATCAGGACAGTCTAGACGGCAATATACGTTCGTCAGGCCACACAGACAAGGCCAAGAGCGACCATTTCGCGTCTGAAGCGAAAGTGAACAATCGAGGAATTGTTAGCGGACACGAAAATCGCAATTTTGGCGATAACAACACAAAGGATCCCCACGCAGCTTCTATTTTAGGAATTCAGCGTCTCCAGACACCAAAACCAGGTGATGCAGATCAATTATATGAAGAGATGGCCAAAACGATCGATTTGCGTCCTGCCGCGAACGGCGGCGAGTGGGAAACGCCGCCGGTTCGGTCCGTCGCTCTATCTATGGGAATCGTGAGTTGCGTGGCGGCGGTGGACAGAAACACGTTCATTTCTGGACTGTCCTGTGCACATTTGAAGGCTACAATTACAATCCGCCCTCCGGGAGGGGGATTGTAAGGCGGGAGGGAGGGTTTTAATACTTGTGTACCTCGTGTATTTTGTATATTTACTATTTAAATTTCTGACTTCTATTTTTTTCTGTATACATAACGTTTGGTGCATGATGGTGTGTTTAAGGAATGTTATGCAATTCGAAGGCGCTTCGGGGGCTTGCTTTAGTGATGATGAGTATTCGTCTCCATTAAACTTATCTTCGCGACGGTACGCTTAACGTTATTGGAAAGGAATTTCTGTTGATTTTTGCTGGTTTCTGTCTCTGTTGATCGCTTAATGGCATATGAGCCTCCGGCAAAGAAAAGCGCCGAAATGGCAAGGAGAGCATCTTATCACAAAATGTTTTACTTTGTCAGCTGTTTAGGCTAGCGATCTGCACCACCCCGCTCAGCAGCAAGCAGAAGATGATCAAGAAGCTCATGAGACAGTCGCCGACCTTTCCATTAAACTACATGAAGCAGATCTACCTGGACGGCGCCGAAACGTCCCCAGCAGGTCAGTAGCTCGTGCTTACCGTAACCCACCGTAACCTCGCTCGTTTCAGTTACCGCCACCCTCTCCTAAGTGATCGCCGACTTCAATCTCGAGAAATCCTTCAGCTAAAAGACCCAACAGCATCTAATAAAAGCGCAGCTCAACTTGCTTGTCATGAATATGAGAAGTATTCCTCCAGAATTGCTCTGATCTACCGTACTCTTCAGATGTCCAAACGCTCCACAAATCTCGGAACCTCTTCTCCACAAAACGAGTCAGCCGGAACATGAACAGGTATTCACCAGGTGAGCGAACGAGTTCTTTGCGGCGCGTTAGCCACAGAGGGCGAATGGGACCTTTTGAGACATTTTTGGCGAGCATTGGGGTCGATTTTAAGCATTAAAACTCCCCAGTGGCCGTATTCATCAGCCAACAGTGGCCATCTGGTTCGAAACTCCGCCGGGCAAGTCGGAGCCGGTCGAAGTCGCTGCGTGTGGCCGCTGCTCTGGAGCGGATTTCGGAGCAAGTTGGTCTGTTCCGTGACATTTCGAGAGGGGCATTTCGGTGACATTTTTGGTTTGCGGTACCGTTTTGCACGGGCGAAACGATGCATCAGATTTTTTGTGGTTCTTGCCGTGTTTCGACGTTGTTCACGCGATTTATCGCTGAATTTGTTGTGAAAATGGAGCTTTTTGTGTTTAGTCCGCTCCAAAATTCGAAGGAAGGTTTGCGTCACTTTCAGAGGGCTGTAGGCTGAGAGGTCAACGAATGTCGGAGATTCCGCTAATGAAGGTGGCTGTTTTGCTGAAAAGCGATGCTTGCAACGTTTGGCATTTGGCGTTTGGTATTGGGATGCACATCATCCTCAAGTGAATGATCGCTGGGTCGCCGGTCGATGCGCGCGAGTTTCTGCCATTAGCGCTTCTTGCGAGTCTTGTTTCTTGGTTTTATTGGTCGGTTTATCGATGTACAGAGAACAATAAATGCGCGAAATGTTGTCTTTTGTGGATAATTGCGCGGGGAGACCGTTATTGGGCGCGGAATCCTGTTTTTCCTCGTTTAGTAAATCACCATGTGCTGTTTCAGTCATTAATGTCCTTTTCAGGATTCGGAAGGAAAATGCGTCGAAAAGAACGATTTTTTCACACTGGACCGTCTTTAAGAACGATTGGATCCACGAGTCTCCCATTATGCGACCTGAAACCACAAAAGCAATATGAAATTTGCGAGAAAAGCGCGATTGGAATCGGGAAATTTGCGTCGTGAAATTCATCAATTCCCATTTGTGAAATCGATGTTTGAGGAATTTCGCTTGAGAATTGAAGGGCTTGAGGATTGAGGGAAATCGCTTGAGGAATTGAGGATTTGAGAATTGAGACTCAAGTCTTGAGGAATTGAGATTGAGGCTCAATCGCTTGAGGATTTTGTGAAACCGATAATGGAGACTTGAGGCTCAATTGAGGGCTTCAATTGAGTCTAAAGTCTTCAGTTTTTGTGATATCTCCCCCTGGAGAGAAAATGGAACTTGTTGAGACATTTTTGGCGAGTATTCGGGTCGATTTTCAGCATTTTCGACAGCATAAAACTCTCCGAAGGTGGCGCAGTTTCGCGCTGCTTTTGCAGACGTGCGTGAGCATCTTTTGGCGCGATTGTCGCAAGTTTTGGACGTGTTTTAGGAAGGAATTCACCAGACTCAATGGCCGTTGGCATTAGCTCGAATTTTTGAACATTTTTATTGTGCTTGATAACGAATTCAAGAAGTCGGAAGTGGTCATTGCTGCGGCATCGGATTCAAGTAACGATCCAGCAACTTCTGAAGCGTTTTTGATAATTTTAGATTTTTTCCGCACCCAGGAAGTCCAGGAGTCATAATCGCCGCCGTTGCTTCACCCCTGATCGAGGTCACACGACCGCTGAGCGTCAGTCGCAAGACAGCATCGTAGCATCAGCGTTAGCAGAGCCTTTGGAAAGTGAAAGAGAGCGAATTGCGACGCGTAAAGGTGATGAGTATGTTAAAGACCGGGAGGCGCGTCATGAAGCAGATAGCCTTCGATCGCAAATTCGCCCATCTGACAAAGACGCTCATGTTCAAAATAAACGTTTACGAAAGTTGCTAACTATGCAAGTTGTACGAATGGCACGACGCGGATACGAAACCATTGCTGCGGCATCAGATTCAAGTAGTGATTGAGCAATTTCTGAAGCGTTTTTGATGATTTTTTTACAATTAAACTTGCCACCGCCTGGGTGCTCTCAATGACCCGATTTTTGGGACTTTTCGGTTTTATTGCGTGGATCGACGGGGGAAGCGATTTGCAAGATTTCGTGGGCGATGGTGCCTCCGAGGGAGCCGTAGAGGAGGCCAAGCGGATATTGGTTTTGGAAGATGTGGATGTAGACCGGGAGCAGGATCGGAAACGAATCTGAGGTTCTTTTTTATATGCTCCTCACTTCCAAATGCGTAAACTTGTTCAGCAACGACGCCTCCGCAACGACGCCTTGGATGCACAACACAGCTCTCTCCGCAAACGGTCCGTTAACCCCTCTCACGTTAACTCGCTCTTCCATATGACTCCTCACATTATCCTTAAACCGACTCCTCGTGAACTCGATCGCTTCATCGAAATCGCTTCCTCGGGGATACTGTCGAAGATCTCCATGAAGTGCTTCAAAAACTCATCCGAGGAAACCTTCTCCTCAATCATCGGCGAGCCCAGATCATGTAGGAATAAATTTTGGAACGTTTCAAATTTATATTTTTCTAAATATACCCATTTATTCATTGTCTCGGTCTACATTCGAGCATTCTTACATGTTCCGCGCATTGTTTCTGACCTTTTTGTTCCTTTCAGATCCGTTCCTGTATAGAACGATCCTCGAATACCAGCCAAGAACACAAAATGGCGTCTTCTCGAGCCACTTCGAGCTTCAGCGACTTGGAAGATGCCCGTGTTAGCCAGATTCTGGAATCCCCTACTTCTTCTCGTCCCCGTTTGCCTCTCACAGGAGAAAGACGCCGGGGACACGTTTGCCTTCCTTCAGCTGTTCTCCACGAAGGTGAAACCTTGCAAGGATCTCAACGAATTCGTGTGCAACCCAAGGAACAGTTCCGCCGCGGATCTCTTCGAAACGGAGCGATTCAAGTCGATGCAACGGATCATCGATGGTTTCTTCTTGAGGAGCGAATACTGTATTTTTAGGATATTTTAGGTAATACGCTTTGCAGACATCAATACTAGGATTTACGAGAACAGACCAGTTCGAACGTGTAAAAAGCTTTATGGGAGAGAAGTTGTCTCAAATGGCGTCAGGACAGTTTAAACACCAAAATTCGCCTGCTTGTACATATCAGCAAGGTCGAAATCAACCATATCGCATCTCAAACGATCGGCGAGCAAGGAACGGATTTGAAAATTGCGTTAAAATCTCAAAAACCGCAAAGTGGACAACAAAATCGCAGTTTTGACCACGATTACGGGCAAAAGACGTTCGCG
Source organism: Steinernema carpocapsae (assembly GCA_000757645.3). NCBI lineage: Eukaryota > Metazoa > Nematoda > Chromadorea > Rhabditida > Steinernematidae > Steinernema > Steinernema carpocapsae. The sequence continues at coordinate 2,199,103 of CM016762.1, forward strand.
AAATTTCCGTTTTAGCCATTTATCGTCTTTAGACAGCGGATGAAAAGTGATTCAGACAAAAGAGAATCTACAGACATTCCAGTGACTGACAAAACTTCATTTCTCAAGGTATTGTGAGAAATGACTTGATATACATTCGAGTTTACATCTACAGTCTACACTTCTGAATTCACTGAATTTACCAGGTCATATCAAGACGACAATCGACCAAATCGCGCCAAGAACAAGCGACTATTAGTCTAAACATAGAGAACCGAGCGACGCGCGCGCAAAAACGCTCCTACAGGTCTGCTCGGTATTCACAAGAGTTCTTGTGTTTGGTGAAACGAGGAGGTGGGAGTTCAGAAATAGGATTGACACCCTGGGTTTGTTTCCTCTATTTATGGGCTTTGGCCAGTCTCTTCAAATCTGAAACGCCGAAATTCGGTTTCCAGTGTTTAAAAGCAAATTCATATGTACAGGAATTTCAAAGATTTCGACCTCCCTCTCTCTCGCTAGGAACCTCCTTCCCTTGAACTACCCGATCGGAATGAAGATGGTTTCCTTCTGGCAGAAGTTGAGGGGCCGTATTGGTCGTCTCTCGTCGATCGACGCTGTGCAGAAGTTCAACATGATAAAAATGTACTTTTAGCCAGGAATTCCAAGTTTTCAGGTCGCCGATATCATCAACCGCTACCCGATCCAGCATCACCAGCGTGGTCAGGAATTGCAAACCTTTGCCGAGATTCTCGTAAAGCTCTACGACCTCCTGGACCCTCGCGACCGCGACGAGGTGCTTAAGATGATTCCTAAGGCTCCTGAAATTGAGAAGTTGAGTACAACCGCTTTCTCGAAAACGCCGAATTCTAAGAATGTTCCTAATGTTGACTTTTATGTCCTTATGTAATTCCTACAAATTTGCGTTTTAGTCGCATATCAAATTTCGGATATGAATCATCAGATTACACATATTTCATAATCACCGTCTTGGCAATATATATCTCAATTACGCCTCTCCTATCCCTTACATAGAGTTGGAGATAGATTTCGGCATCATCAATGGCTCGTTCGGCTGAATGTCCTCGCGTCTCCTAAAAGCACAAAATCAAGCCTAACGCTTTAATTTTACAACTTACAGCATGCACGTATTGAGGTACTTCTTGCCTCGTTCCACTCCCTTGCTAGCGTAGTAGGCAGGAGCGGGCAGTGAGATAGCCTTGGTGCAGTTAGAGTTGAGGAAGCAGAGGCAGAACGTGGCTGCTTGGATTTGGTCGGCTGTGAGATTCCAGTCGTCGTAGAACACGATGTAGCGTGTTGGACGCGAAGTGCCCTGAAGTACGTTTAATGAATGAGAAGCATCACAGGAGTGGAGGTAGCGCCTTCATTAAGGAGAGACTTGTTTTGGCACTTATCCTGAGAGCGGGCTGGGCAGGTCAGACGGTCATTTTTTCGCCAAAACCACTCCCTCTCTCTTTTGAATCCCAAAAATAACCTAATCGCGAAAAACGCAAATTGCGTTTTGGACGTACAGATTCAAGACTGGTCCCAGTCGATCTAAAATTGTTTTTTGCATGTGGCACGACTCCTCGCGACCTTTCCTGAATAATTTATGACGCTAAAACGGAAATTTTCTCGCCTGAAGCCTAAATTGCTGTTTTCTGGACCTGGACTGTTTTCTGAAGATCATGCAGCTCTGAAACTAGTCCCCATCGTCCTAAAAATCGCTTTTGATCTTAACTTGACCCTTCCCGAGTCTAGTTACGACTATTTTGACCGGTCCTTGAGCGTCGGAAAGTCATCTGGCTCATCTGCTAGAGCCTCAATTTACTCAAAAGCTTAAAAAACCCTAAATTATCAGTTGAAATAGATTTCCTTCCCAGTATAAGACCCGAACTGGAAACGGGTTGCCCAGCCCTGTTTCAAGAGACCTGACTCCAAGGAATCAATAATTTCAGGTAGGCTACAAAAGCTTCCAAGGTTTTCTGCTTAAAATTCCAAAATACGTACCAGAGCCCCATGGTGAGAGCACAAATAGAAGTCGTAGAATGCTTGGCTGGTGACATCCCTGTCCACAATTGTCCCAGCCGGCACGTTTCCGTTATTCGCCTTCGCAAAGCCGTTTGGCAAATTTCCCACGTCAGCGCCGCAGTGGAACCTCTTCTGGTGCTTCCGCTCGATGTGAAGGTACGTGATTGTGGGGTCGAAGTGACCCTGATTCGCTAGTTCGGCCATTTCTTTGACAGCGGAAAATACAATACAGCCCGAAGCTCGTTCTTGGCAGCGGCGGTCATTTGAGACGAGGTGCATCCGAGGCGGTACATGATTATGTGAGATGGGTACAGGCCTCCCGTGCCCTGGAACAGGTCATTTTTGGTCAATTCTGAGTTGATTATTGATACCTTGTAGAACTCCTTAAGAGACGTTTGAATAGCAGCTCGCAGGTTAACGGACTGATCACCGTAGCCAGCAATCGTGGTCATAGGGGTAATGGTGGTCTGGTATCGAGTGGCTTCAAGGTTGATGGAGCCTGTGACAGCGAACCACGAGACTTCTCCCTCGATCTTGCAGTACGCGACGTCGACACCGATGAAGAGCGTTGGTTCTTGGGGGTTTGTGAACGTGGGCCAACTGAAACAAGCGTCATTAGCTGCGATCTGGACTCAAAAAGGGTCAAAGTTCCAAATACTCCTGTTGTTCAAATGCAAACAACAGAACCCTTTTGCGGCATCCTAGGTCCACTCATTTAAGCAATTTTGAATCCCGGCTCCCGTCATGTGCTATATGAGTCCGAAACTTACTGAGGATGCTCCTCGCTAGATAGCGCAGCCGTCGTGACTCCTCCCAGCTTCACGTTGATCTTGTAGGCAACATTCTTAGCCGTGGCAGTGATGTCTTGGGGCCGTTGAATATTCTGCATCTTCTGGAAGGTCTTCTCCAGGACTACTTGCGTAATGATCTGTACTCGCCTTCCATTCCATTCTTGAAGTTCCAAGTCGCATTTCGCTTTCAAGTTTCCTGTAACATTTCAACAGTTAGACTTTAGCTGGAAAAAAAAGGCGACCGTTCGCGAGACGTGCGAGACGTCCAGATCATCGCTTTCTTGCCCAGTTTTGTTTTAGACAACAACAAAGGTCAAAAATGAAATCTCGACTGTCTAGACGGCTCAGTCAGCGGAACCGGATCGCGCTTCCAGCGCTCCAATGCACCGTAGGAAAGCCAAGCGGAAGGGCAGCTAGCAATGCCGAGTTTTTAATTGTAACGAAACCCTTTAAGCACTGATGCGAATAGATTCAGGCAGCTGAAGGTGCCTAGGCAGCCCAAATTTCTACAAATCGCTGTTTTAAAGCTTTGTAAGGATTTTACCGTCTAAAAAGCTCGCATGGGCTGTCTAGACATTATAGTAATGTCTGATCGTATCTGGAACATTTCGGATTATGCTTCCCTGTCTTCAAAAATCACCAGTCGATTTTAAAAGTCTAGCCTTTCTGTATATGACGCATTGCGCAATTTGACAGAGGCCCCGGATAGATCTGGTCCAATGCATTTCTCTGAACATGGTTACGCTTCCATCAACGCTGGAAGGGCAGCTAGCAATGCCGAGTTTTTAATTGGCTGTGTTACAGCGAGCAAATCGATTCAGACAGATTAAAGCCAGATTCAAACAAATTTCGAGATTCGCAGCGTTTCCAGTAAGCGAAGGTTGCAAATGGCAATGAAAAGAGCGTTCGCAAATCCATCCAAGCGCTGATGCGACTGGATTCACACAGTTCATGGTGTTCAGACAGCCCGGTTCCGCTCTGCTGAAGCTTCTTCCAGATTTTACAGCCTGAAGAAGCTATTTTGGACTGTCTAGACAACCCAACAATGTCAGATTACATCTGGAACAGCTCGGAATATGCTTTCCTCGCTTCAGAAACCGCCGTAACCCGTTTTATCAGCCAAATCTTCCAGTTAACGGCGGATTTGCAATTTGACAGGGCGCCTTAAGAGAACTGCCCATAATCGCTTCAAAGTTCTTACCATAATCGTAATCGTTCTTCTCCTTGCCTACATACAAGAAGAGCACGTTAGAGTTGTCCATGTCGTGCCAATACACTCGACAGACTCTCTCCCATAGAAGCATGACGGCAACGTCGATTTCCTGCTGATCCCTGTTGGTAGGTGTGAATGACGGGTTGGAAAGAATCTTGCTGGTCGACCAGGTTGATTCCGATCGAACGGCAGGCGCGCATCAAGGCATTGAAATATGGGCTGAAAGTAGAAAGGAGCTTAATTAGAGCCCCAGGCTGTCCTCACAAGAAGGAATTTCCCATGGAACTGCGAACTTCGGAATTGATGATGACAGCGATGATGGCCCTGCGTCGGCTGTTCGATTGGACCTCCCTGGAACGCCAGGTGGCAGTGGTGTCGGGTCTGATTACCGTATGTCCGTCCTAAAGAGATTGCTGTAGGTCATCTTTCCATATTTGATCGATTTTAAGAGCGAGAGAGAGGCTTCACCCCTGGGAGTCAAGAGACAAGCAGCAAGACTCCGACTGCCATGAAAGCTCAGTTACAGTCTCTAGACAGCCATACCACCATTTCAGGCATCATGTCGCCGAATAGGCTTCTAGGAAGCAAATCTGTCCAAAATCAATGCTCCAACATCAGTTGAAATTTCAAATTATGAACTTCACTTAAAGATCGGCAGTGGAAGACAAAGAACACGGGCTTCGGTGATCATCAGAGTCGTGTCCACGTAGACTCCGAACTTCTGCATAAAGCGGTTGTCGTCGTTGATCGACGACTGCTGGATCATGTCGCAGATCAGGTCGAATCGGTCCCGAGGGGAGATTGTCGCTTGGAGGATGTGATTAACCGAAATGACATGGGTTTTGGGCTTTGCGCGCGTCATTTCAGAGCACGATGCTTCGAAACAGCAAAATGCGCTTTAAACTGGACTTTGTAGGAATCTAAGTTTGCTTGAGTCGTTCCGAATCGGTGTCTGGGGATCCTGGATAGGTCGGCTCAGCAATCATTGCTTAATTCCTAGAACAGCGCGGCATGAAGGTGTTCTGATGTTCTTAAAAACGTCTAGAGGCTCATTTCTGAACTGCGAAGTCGCTCTCTAATCTGCCGATGCGCCTAAACAACCCAAAATTGGTGTCCATACAGCCGTTTCCGACATTAAGTTACTTGTATCAGGATCTAAGCGATAGCTTGATAGAAACTTCAAGGAATTTGAGAAAATTTGAAGTATCCGCAGTATCCATGACGCCATTTTGAACATCAAGCAGTTTTTGCAACAGCAGTTTTTCATTAAGATAAATGGGACGGAGCTGGTATGACCAGACCGCCCAGAATTGGGCGGGCACCGAGCGCAGGGCGAACGGAATGGAGGGCCGTTCGCTGTTTGTTTGTTATGTTAAGATTTTAAAAATAAATGAAATGGACGCTTTTGGAAAAAAAGCGCTAATGGAAAAAGCGCTTTTGGAAAAAAGCGCTAATGGAAAAAGCGGTTTTGCAAAAAAGCGCTTGTATCAGCACACCTTGTGGACACCTGAATATGTCTGAGTCATGCTACATCTGTGTCACTCAAAGTTTGACATAGGTCCTAGCATTTTTTAATCTTTCAAAACCAGATGTGCCACACAGCGAACGCTCAGATCTCCATGTCAAAGTGTCAAGAACAGTGCAGCTCAAGACCACGAATAAATTGACGACTCCCACCGATAAGACCATCTTTTGATAAGTGCGAACAAAAGAATTAGCTGTTTAGACAGTTGCGACGCGCTTTCAAACAATTTCGGCGCTGCGCAACAGCACAATGGGTCTGAAACACAGTTTGCCCGCGTCGGAACCATGGCCACATGAATATAGACCTCCTTTCTCCCTGTTTTGGACCATATTCTTGCGAATCCCAAAAACTGTGCTCACCTCCAAAGCCGCCCTCATACAATCTTCAGGGATCGGCTTCTGGAAACGTTGCGGACGGTCGGATATCATCAGAAGCTCCATCGGCAAGTAGATGTTCTTCTGCAGGGGAGCGGCTTGAATCAGAGGGAAGTGCGGCAGTCGGAGTCGGATGCCCCATTTCTTAAATCCTGAATCGTGATTTCCTCCTGAAATATTCACATTTAGGCTTCTTCCAATGGTGTTCCTGCTGACCTCCTCATTATTCTCAGGCCGACGCCAATTAAACATCGTCTCGCTAGCGTTGCCTCGATACACGTCCAGGAACTTGTAATGGTAGTAACTTGTACCGCCGTAAGTTGTCACCATGGTCAATCCCTTGAGGCTTTCACGAAGCGCGGTGATCTGATCTGGATTCCAGTGGAAGTTCTCCAGACCCCTGTAGTCGGCATCAGTCAGACGGGGTCTGCGGCTCACGACGCTCAAGAAGTAGTCGATAATCGGGATCCGCATCTTCAGGAAGACAGCGCAGGTGCCTAAATAGGTCTAGGTAAACAAGAACATGGAAATGCGAGCTAACGGTCGTAGTTGACAATGGCTTCTTCTCTCCGACGCTGACAAGGCTATGGAGAGCGTACCACATCTGGAGTCCTCTTCCCAGGTCATCGGCGCCTGGTCGAGAGCCTTCGGTTGGGATGAAAAAAAGGCGATCACGTTGGACAAAGAAATTCACGGAGTTGGGGCTGAAAACAGAGGCTGTAGACAGTCATTTCAGTGAAAATACGATTTAAGGATACAATTAGGACAGTCTAGACGACAATATGCGCTCGTTAAGCCATACCAACATCACCGAAAGCGACATTTCGCGTTTGAATAAGCTAGCAGCGCAGAACTAAGGAGAATCAAGGAACTGCTTGAGAGCGGAAAATCGCAATTTTGGTTTTAAATACACAAAGGACCCCGTCCAGCGGCAGGCGAATCACGCGATTTCTAAGCATTCCAACAGACTGAAATGGCCGTAGGGCAATCCAGACAAAGAACGCTTCTACAGCTTCCCTTTTAAGTATAAGCTTTCACAGACACCAATGAAAGGCTTCTTAGAAGATTTAAAATGTCCAGAGAGACAAGTGGCATGCGAATTTTGTTATTTTGACGGAATACGACTCAAAGACAAAATTTCGAGCAGTCTACGTCACTCCTTTGCTAGAAATCAAGCGTAGACAAGCAAAAATCAGATTTCAAGCCCATACTTACAACAGCTTGCATCGATCGGTTTGAGTGAGGAGAGAATTCAGGAATTCGGCTTGGATTTGATCGGAAGTTGGAGAGATTTGAAAGTCGAACATGTCCACGAGCTTCAGTTTGATCGTGTGGTCATTGTTGGAGCCGAATTGAGCTTCGAACTGAAATGAAGTCGCGATATTACTATATAACTTCCCATATTTCAGACCTCAAACTGGTTGAATTTCCTCTTTGACCACAGCTGATCCTTGTCATTAAACACAATGCCGAATGCCGGGAAAAGCGAGCGGTTGTTATCCACGACATCCCAGAAGATTCGCCGAAGAATGGCTCTGTAAAGAAACGAAATTAAGGAAAAGCTATGGGCAAAATAAATGTGATGACACAGGACGAAAGAAAACATGCTTGAAGTCGCATTGTAAAACCCGAAAACGATAAAATGCGCTTCCAAAAAGCGTATTTTTGACAAAGCGCATCTGAAAACGGTTCCGCAACCAATAAAGCACCAACGCAAGCTGACTCAGACACATTCGGAAGTCTAGAGAGTCCAGCGACAGGCGAATCGCTCTTTTTTGGACCTTTGCAAATGACTGCGCGCCTCGAATGGTCGCAGGGCAGTCCACACACCTAAATTCGATTGTCTGGTGACCCTGAGCACCGAACCCGACAGAAAGCAAGTCTTCCCAGGCACCAAAGCTAGGCGTCTTAGACAGTCCGGGAGTAGGCGAAAAATTTCCTCTGTGCGCGCTATTGCGCGAGGTTTCTGTTTCAAAATATGTTTCAAGTCGGCGCTTCGCGCCTCCAAAAAGACATATTTTGCAGTTTCATAAATATTTTCGAAATACTGCAAATTATATATTATTTTTAAATTTTTGCGCATATTCGATTGAGCCCAAAAACACCCGCAACTGTGGGCCAATTTGGCGTTTGCGGCACCAATTTAGGCGCCGACGCGGTGGCAAAACGATCGGTCCGCGGCAACGGCAAAAAGCGTGCAAACGCAAATTGCGCCCGCTACCGTAAACTGGTCGCTAGAAATTTTGTGACACACGGGCGGACGTACATGTCTGGATCGTTCTCCTTTATTTTATAAAGGATCAGTCACCCATTTGGCAAATACCTTCCTATTTATCTTCTAGCCTCTTTAAATTTGCGAGTCTCCCAATGTCAACTTGCTCCTTCTTCCCGTCGTCCCATTCAACTCGTTGGCTACTAGCTCCAAAAAGAACATCGGTTTCTACATAGCTTGTAATTCAGATTTGATGAGGTCTGGTCGGTATTCGTAAGAGTTCTTGTGTTTGGTGAAACGAGGAGGTGGGAGTAGATAAATAGTGGTCTAGAGGAACCGGAGATTTAAGTGGCACCCACTGCGGGAAGGGCTGGCTCTATTGGGATAGATCTTTGGATCGGCATATCTGGAAGCCAAGTCCATTTACCTCGATGAGTCGCAAAAGGCTTGCAAGGAGGAAGCGGAAGTCCCGTTATCTGCAAAACGAGTGACTAATAGAGTGGCTCGGGTATTCGCCAAGTGCAGGAAATCGTCGGACTGTTTTGCTCCCGTGGAGTTTCAGCCACGATTGACTCACGCGGCGCGTGAAACACAAAGGAAAGTCACCGACGTGGTGAAGCTCCTGCAAAACTGTGCCGAGTTCCCATCGCTTATTCATCGTCTGGCTGCCGTCCACACGCGCTTCTTCTCTTTGCAGATTCCAACTCCTCCTCAATCAGGGTTTACAAAAGTTTCGAATCGGCAACACGAGCTTCATTGTGTTCTCGCCGGGTTCTTCACTCGATCCGCTGATTTCCGCACGTCTTCTAAGCCGACCATCGCCTTTCAGTGAACCATTGACAACCCTTGACGCCGGCCACAGTTTTCCCAATAGATCGAAACCCGTTTCCCATCGACCTACAGTAACCAGTGCTTTCTAGATCCCAAACCTGACTTTTTAAAATGGTTTGGTGTTGGGAAAGCGCGGGTTAAGGTGGACCGCAATCGTGACAGCGCCATCATTTGCCCAACGCCCCATAATCCCCATATTCTCTTCGGTTATTCAAGGCTGCTGTGCTCACTGTTCGTCCTTTCTTTGACCAGAATTTGAGTTTGGTTAAGATCGGGCGAACGGAGATTACGGTAGACTTGTCAATCTGAATTCACACTCTATCTACGACTGCTTGATTTTAGAAATTTTCTATGTTGAGGAAACGGCCTTTAGATCAGCTAGAAGCGCGTAAAGTAGAGTGCGAATCTGAGACACTCAAAAACGGCATCTAAAGGAGACGTCTTGTCTGTTTTAGTCTTCTCTAAAGCTCGTTCAACGTCAAGTCGCAAACGCCGCAGGATTCCCTTGGGCGCCGCCTGATACAGTTCAACTCTTTGAAGACATCAGGAGAGGCTGCAGAAAGGAGAAAATCTGAATTTAAGAGACGAAGCAGCCTTGACAAGACAGAACAGCTCGGTGACTCCAAACTTGTGTTACAATGCCAAAATTGATCTCCTGCTAGAGCTGCCTTTGCAATGCGTCCTCGATTGCGCGTTTACTTAATTTCAGCGATCAGGACGACCAAAAGTCAGTCAAGCGCAAATTCTATTAGACGTCATTCCAGAAAAGTTACGGTCAGGTTGACTTAGTCGACCTGCAAATCGATCTAGTGATTGCTCAATTAAAATTGTCCAGTCGTATCTTCAAAAGAAGATATCCCAAAACGCACCCTTTGGCGAATGCAATCTAATTTTATTAATGGGTATAGTGAAGGTTGCCTTGCGCTATTTCAGCTTAAGGTGCATGACTAATAGGAGCCTCAAGTTGAGCAAAGCAGTCAGCTTAGCATGAGCACAAAATCCCTGACGGCGAAAATTAGTGAAACGTCCGCCTGAAACCACATCCCCTCCTAACTTACGGTTTCATGTATCTCGTTCCATTGATGTACATCTCCACATAGTATCGGTAGACGTGTTGACCCCAAGCGTTCCGGTCAATGTTGATTTTGCAGCAGTTTGCTGTAACTGGAATGCGCTTTCCGGCGGTGCCAAAGGCTGGTCGAACGGCTAATGGGACAATCGCTGAGTCGCTCTAAAATTGGAATTCACATTAAACTCGTTTTGTTTTTGCAGTGGAATTTTAAAGGTTTTTGTCCGAGCCTGATTCGGCCCCGCTCTACGGAATTCCGCCAAATGAAGCTAATCGAGTAATTGTCCTTGCAGCTAATTTTGGGTCAAATCTCTGCAGGGGTCCAGTGATAATTCTCAGCCCAACTTTGCATGTTCTGTTTGTGGTTATCTTTGCATATTTTAACTGATCCACAAAGCCAAAACGCATATTTTCAGAGATCTTACAGCCTATTAAAGCTAAAACTAACCGCGTCTCGAGACTCAGCAAGCGACTGGGGACGTCGAGATGAAGAAGCCGCCATTCAGACGTAGATTTGAATCTTCTTTACCCGCTTCAAAACTTAACAAAAAAGTCTTCTGTCGTTTATCTGTAAACGCGATGAGTCATGGGGAGAATCAATGGAAATATAGAACGTTCGGTCGAGATCGCGGGGCTGAACATCTGCTATTTCGCGCGCAAACACAGGACAGGTAATATGAAATGCCTTGGAAACAAACTCAAGATTGGCTTGCTGCTTGAAATAGGGAATAGATGTACCAAAACTTATTAAAGCACATGACAGCTTGGGATACAACGGTGACTTGAAAAAAGCTGTCATATACAGTTTTCTGTTTTGAGCTCTTTCGGTTGATTTTAGGGCCATTCGCGTTGGGAAGATGGCCAGAAATGAAAAAAAATCCATATCCTAAGACACGTAAACATGGTGAACACAGCCATAAAACCTCAACTCAAAAATATTATCGAACGGAGGTGTTGTCCGTGTAGCGCGGGCAACACACGCGACGCACTCCAAGCGTTGGGAACGTTCGACGCCACTAGCGGCGAGCGTTCGAAACGCTCCTTAGCGATGGCCGCTGCAGAACGTTAGAAACGCTTTTGCAATAACAGAAATGCCCTTCGAGCTGCGGCGGGCTTTTGCAGAAGTGCAGAAAGGACAGCACAGCTAGATGAAGGAAAGGTCAACACGACATTACACAATGAAACTGGAATGTAGACATTGTTGCTGGAAGAGGTCAATTCAAGGAAATTGGCCGGGTTTTGAGAGCGTCTAACATCTGTTACTGATGCTCCACAACATGGGCTTTGGAAATGTGTCTGTGTTATAACTTTCATGGAATGTTTGGTATTGTGCGCGTTGTCAAATAGCCATTTATGAACACATGCAAAGCCAGATTCTTAGCTTCCTTCCTTGTCATTGTCATTCTCCAAATTTCTTAAATACTACATTTCTCATATTTTCGCGCTTGAAATGTATTCAGACGAATGTTCCGCTAACAAGGTCCTCAGCCAAGCGTGGATTTGCTTGAAATCCGGATACATTTAATTTTCGAAAACCCGGAATTTGAAGCTTCTCAAGTCTGGCTAGATTAATAAGAGATTACTCATAATAGTCTTTGTTTAATGGCGACTTGTCCGTCTATGTTGTGCCAGCAAAACAAGTTTTCGAGACAAAGGCGTGCGTCATAGAACGCTGAAATCTTGGCATCTCGAGTTTTCTTTTTGGAGTCTAGACAATAATCATATTACAATGGTATCATAATGGCAGCAAAAAGCTGTTAGGAGGATTTAAGAAACTCCGCGACATGAGCGCCAATTCATCTAGCACCGTTTTACCGTTCAAAAATGACCGTCATTTTTAGTGACCAAAGTTTTCAAAAATCAAAGAGAAACTGTCGCTCACAGCCTACACACCCCGCTTCCAGGCGCCTTCCCATAATGAAAATGTTCAAGCCACTTCTGGAGGGCCCCAGCCTACTATCCTTTGAAAGATAGAAATCGGCGCTTATGTCGCATCACGATTTAAAGTTATATCATGGCTTTCATAGTAAACCGCTTTCGTCTTGGAATTGTTGGCGTTCTGCGTGGTAAGCAGCCAAGATCACAATTTCAAATGGTCGTCCATGAATACAAAGCCAGATTCTTAGCTTCCTTCCTTGTCATCGTCATTCTCTCAGGCATGTATTCAGGCAAATGTTCCACGAACAACGTCCTCAGCCAATCGTAGATTTTGTGTCTGAAACCCGGATACAACACAAACGACACTCCTGTAAACGTGCGATTTTGGAGGATCGGACAAGGTCACGATGATGTCAGCCTGCGTTCTAATAATGTCAGGTGCTTTTGATGCTATTCTTAGCGTGTAGTGAGGCTAATTTTGTGTTGCGTCAAGTAAATCGTCGAAGCGTTTCTCGAAGTTTTGGGAATTGGCACTTATGGCACGGGTGGCCTGGAATTTTCACGGAATTAAGTGGGTTTAAAAGTCAGATATGGTGAAAAAAGCTGTTTTTAACATAACCCAAAGCCAAAAAGATGGGCTTTCAGTGGGATCAAACCTCAGAGTTGAAACCCAACACCCTAAAGCACTACGTTTACGCCACATAGGCCTTTCTTCATGAAGCTATGAATGGGTATATGTTCAGATGACCGACACGATTATTTAAATTTGACCCCTTTGACTATGAACTGTAAAACGTTTCTGACCTAACGTAAGCTCTTGCGTTTAGAATGTATGCTTACGTAGGTATGTTTTGATTCCAGTAGGTTGTTTTTTAGACATTTCTTAAGCCCTTTTTAATATCAAACAGCATGAGTTCTTTGTCCTCACTCCCCACTTTCATGCACTTTGAATATAAAGGCATTTGTTGTAAAAGTACAAGTTTGAAATGCCAAACAAAGTTCGTTACGGTAGGCCTCTTGGAACCTATTAAAAACAAAATAATTCATGATTAACCACATTTCTAAATCACCTGTCGAAGCATAAAGTCTTTGTCTTTCACATAACTGTTGGTTTGATCTCAGGGTTCACTAATCAATGACCCTTTGTGGAAAATTCCTATGGCATGCAACACACAAGCTGATAAGAAAGTCGTCTTGCGCTACCAAAACAAAGAATTTTTTATTACACCAACGTGCGTCATTCGAAGCTGATAAGAGACCTACCATTGAGGTTATTGCGCGTGATGACCTTACACATTGTAGAATCAACACAATAGCGTAAGCAAAAAAGTCAAAAATTGGTCCGCAATAGTTTTTAAGAGCATTTAAGTGTGATTTGGAGCTATTAAAAAAATTACTGGTTGTCAAACAACTATGCGCCTTGTTCTCTTTGAATATACAAAATAGCGTTTTTCGTGTGGAACGGCTGAAGTGTTTAGACTTCACTGGTGATAACGGACCACTTCTGAGTTTATGCGGTCGAACAGCGATGCAAACCTATCTGAAACAATTTAAAATCCTTCAATAAAATTTTTTGGTTATATTTGTGTCTATGAAGCATCAATTTAAGGTCATATAGCCAGCTTATACGAACCTGAATCAAACTGATGTTTTTTTCTTCAAGATTTCTTGAAGATGTGTCAATTTAATTGTAGTTAGTACGCTCGAATTGCAATAAACCGTTTATTGTCAAATAAGTTCTGTTAAACCCTCATTTGATGCAACCTCTTTCTAGCACAACCCACAAAAACTCTTCAACACTATGTACCTTCGCCCCTTGTGTCAACATGAGCTATTGTCTAAAGTCACACGGTCAACCCGACCTCTCCGAAAAAAGAGTCGATCAGACAAACTCGCATCTTCAAATAGCGGCCCACAGTTGAGTACAAAAATCAACACACAACAGTTTACACAAATGCAAAGTAACTGCGTCACTCACAATATTTGCAGTTTTTCACTGTTTTAACCAGCAGCATTTTGACCGATTATCTAAAATTTCCATAAATGACAGACAGTTTTCGTGTCGTTTTAGAACCTCGTCATGCTCAAACCACACTTCTTACTGACTCTGGTATACCAAACTATGTACGGTCGCCCCTTGTGTCAATAAAGGCGTCACTGTACCGGCCCCTCTAGAATGAAAGTCTAATCACAAAGACTTGCGTCATCAGATAGAGGACCACTTTTAAGTGTTGCATTCAAAAATCAACTTTAAGATGCTTACGCACAGGTTGCTTTGCTCTTTTGCCTCATTAAGATGGGATTGCATCTGACGAAGAACTCAATTCCTGTGACGCATTTTGAGCCTTTTTTTGAGTCGATTACCTTTAACAATTAAGACGCTCTTAAAGTTTCCTTTTTAGGCGCCCTTCTTAGAGATCTTTGAAATGCGTCTTTGGAATGACGATTTTCGAGTCGACACAAAAAGCCTTTTTTGGCATTTTATAGAGATTACTGCAATTCTTTGTCTCACTAAGATGGAATTTCATCCGAGCAAACACTAAATTGCTCTAACGCATCTTGAGCTTCTTAGCGTTAATTACCTTAAACATCATGATTTCCCTCTTTTAGCCGCACCTCTTAAAAACCTTTGGAATGTCAATTTTTGAGTCAAGTTGCTTTAAATTATTTTCATGAAACCTTCAGAGAGGTGCGGCTAAAAGAGGGAAATCTTATTTACACTAATTTCAAGGCCTCTTATTTACACTAAAAATGTAAATAAGAGGCCTTGAAACCTTCAAAAACGTTTTTGTCAAGTAAATTATTTAAAACCTTTGTGTCATTTTCTTGTCCGTTTTTCTCAAATCGCACCTCTCCAAACCCTTTACTGCTTTGTAACCTCGCTCTTGTGTTAAAATAAGCCGAATATCAAAAATCACGTCACTGTCCCTCCGACCTCCTCCCAGAACAAAGGCCCCTAATCACAAAGCCGCGCGTCGCCGTAGCGCGGCGCGTGCAGCCACAACGGTGAAGCGGTGAAAGAGTCGACGAGTGCCCGCGACAGGACAATTAATAATGCATACGTGGAAGCCGCAATGCTCCTCTTATCGGAGACGCCTCGCGTGTATGTGCCCGTGGAACCACAAATTCAAATATACTTTGCAACCGATTAAAGTTTGTTTTTCTACGGTACCCATTTGAAAATTAGAATGACATTGGCTAAAAGTCTCAGTTTTGAAGCGGACACCT
This sequence comes from Steinernema carpocapsae, assembly GCA_000757645.3. Classification (NCBI taxonomy): domain Eukaryota; kingdom Metazoa; phylum Nematoda; class Chromadorea; order Rhabditida; family Steinernematidae; genus Steinernema; species Steinernema carpocapsae. Next base: position 2,214,231 of record CM016762.1, read on the forward strand.
TTTGCGTACAGGTGCATGATATAATTTTGAAGTGGGTGATCGGCAGATATAACCCAAAATCGGTCACTTTTAGGAGATATAAACGAAGAACGGCAAAGAGCGAGTAACGGGTCCCGCAACGACCGCCCTGCGAGCGCTAATTGCGGCCTACGTTCTCTCTCACAATCAGCTGCTGCTGCTCTGGGCAACCAGGGAGGAGTGAGCGTCGCTGTCGCAGAGAAACGCTTTAGTGGGGCCGCCCCTACTAGTCACTTCGAATCTACGGCACGCCGCTTCCAACTTCGGCGCTGTCTCCTCTCTTATTCGCCTATTAATATTTGCGCCGCAGCCTCTTCGCAGTCCTCCTCTTCCCCTTTCTGGCGCCTCTTGGTTGTGTTTGTCTGTGTGTTGTCCTCGCAGCAGTCAGCGAGTCCCTCGCTAGTCTCTTCGTGACGCAGGAATGCTACTGTTGGAACCTGAAGGGAGCCGCCTCGAGATATGGTGGTACGACGTGAAGTGCTGGTTCGCACGGAAAAGCATGCCCTGTGAGAACCGTCTCATGAACTACATCGACAAAAAACGCAAGAAACGCGAAACGAAGAGGAAGCTCAAGATTGTGGTAGGTCTTTCTGTTTCTTTAGACCGTTTTGAACCCTTTAAGGTGTTATAAAAGTGTTTAATGTTGACAAGGGTATTGTACAAGGGTATTACCTCAAAGGGCATAGGCACTCTCCTTTAAAAGCCCTTAAATTAGCGCGCATTTATAGACAATAATCAATAGCTGTTTTTCTTGGGGACGTGAAAGGGAACGCGGACTGAATGCCAAAGTTTTGAAAGAAGATTGGAGTGTTTGGAAAAGAGGAAATAGTCTTGAGTGAATGAAAAAATTGGTTTTTTTAACAAAGAAAAATTTAATCGCTTGAGGGGGAATTTGAACCCGGATGTTGAGACTTTCAGTCAAAAGCTCTACCGGATAGGCCACATAAACCACTTTAAGTTGAGTGTAGGTAGAGTCTTATTTGGGTTCAAACGGATTGCAGATTTTTGCTTGTTTTTATGTTTAAAACGAGTTTAATAGTCAAGCTTGTTTTTGCCCTAAACCGAGGAACAAGTTTTGTTTAAATACAGGCAAAATTCATTTTGAACTTTAATGCTGACATTAAACATTTATGCCGTTTTTGAACATTGTTGACAAAGCTTAAGCAAAGAAAATGTGGTGTTTGACGTGGCCTAAATACGAAGCGTTTTCCAAAGCACTTTCCATGCTTTTCAAAGATTCTCAGAAAAGCTAGATCGAAAAAAACAATTGCGTTTTCAAAATGCAACTTAGCTACTTTAAAAGCGTACCTTTAAACAAAAAACTATGATGACAGAAGTTCATAGACGTTGTTTTGATAAAGTGGCCTTGATTAAACTCGAAATTGGAAAAAACAGACACAAACGTATCAGCGAAAAACATCAATTTAGAACCGCGGAGATGTCCGAAAGAACATTTTTCAGACGTGAGAAAAATAGAGTTCAAAATTTTAGAAATTAAAAGAGCTACCGTAGTCTCTTACAGAGCTAACTCAGAATTTTCTATTAGCGGCTTTATATTTCGCAATTGTGACCTGGAGAGCAGGCGGAATTATACGTTGAGGAAACAAGGAAACGATTATTGGAAACCGGCTTTTAGAGTTTATTTTAAATCTGAGATTGGAAAAAAGAGATTCAAGGAATATGACAACATAGTATTTACCGTAACCCAAAAGGTTCTTTGAACTTGAAACTTTGGAAAAAGACATGTAAGTTCCACAAGGACACAGGTACTGTGACCTGAGTCCTTAAGAAATGTGACCTTTAAAACTTGATGTTAAAATTGAAAACGTTTGGGACCAGAAAGGGCGTTTAGTAACTGAAAAAATCCTTATAACGGATTTATCAGCGGATGTGGAGGCTCAAAAATGCCGTATTTTGAAAGACTTCAAATAAAAGGGTAAAGCAGCCTCAAACAATATTCTAACGGGTCTCCCAGTTTTGAGCTTGAGTCCATCGTATTCTGATTCGAGGACAATGCGAGACCACTTACCAGTCTTGTTTGCCAGTTTTCTTACTTGTAGTGGTTACTGGGGTTACGTAGCTCTGTCGTCCAAAATTCAAAAGCACCTTAATTGCAAAAACCGTTTTTGTTAGTTTTTTGGCTAGTTTAATTTTTGTACTTTCAGGAGAAGAAGCATGCGTGGTTCAACGCGAATCGAGAGCCGGCGATCGAGCAGCAGAACAAGGACATCCTGCTCCAAGTCCTGCGCCACCTCGACTACAAAGACGTGCTCACCTGTCGACTCGTCTGCCAAGCTCTCAACGAAGTCATCTCTAAGAACATCAACATAGATCTCGGACTCTTTGTTCGGTAAGCAGCGTATTCTTTGCAGTCCCCGGATTCTATTAACAAAACTCGTTAGAGTTGATGGCTTAATGCAATTTTTAGTAATTGGCTTAGCGCCGAAGGTCAAGTGAGCGAAGAACGAATGTGCTTCAAAGCAGAAATTCCAATTGAATTAAGCATTTTGCTGCGCGGCTGAAAATGAAATTTTCGGATAGGTGGTCGCGTTGCTGCTGCTTAGGTTTTGGGTGCCGTGGGGTAGGAGCATGCGATAGGTAATTAAATCACATGGACGTGGTAAACACGGTGCTTGTTGGGGGGCCGGTAAACACGCATGTAATCTGAGCGACACATGCAGTTTTGGATTTGAAGGGCACCGGTGTGAAAAAGATTGATTAGGTGGTCTTTGGTCAGCTTGAATTTCCAAATGTAAAGTTTATTTTAAAATGTGAAGAAAGGTTCTTTGTCCAGAATTAGGTTACTTCGTGAGTAATTGAATCACACGGGTGTAAACAGGCTACTGAAAGGGTCTAAACTGAAAGAGTCTCAAACCAAAAATGCAAACTTTGAATCCAAAAACGCATTTTTAAACATGGGAATTTTCCCTTTAAGACTAAAAATTAGATTTTCGGTCGTGTAAAAAACGACGATATCTTACGGGATAGGTAACTGATTTACAAGAACGAGGTAAAAAAGCTTGTTGGCGGTTTTAAAACTAACGTGGAAGTTAATTGAAGAACCCTTGGCTCATGACAACCTATTCAATTTGAAGCTGACAGATTTATGGGCCAAACAGAAGTAAAAGACTTGTAACGTTAAAAGCCGAAGACTTAGTTTTTTCTTAACGATTTTTGGTGTTAATTTTAGTTGTTGTCGAACCTGAAAAAGGTTACATTTTTTGTAAAGACACCTTGAGCTATGTTATAAATTGTAGTTTTGGTCGCGTGACACAAAAAACAAATCGATTTTTCTCTTTTTATTTACCTATTTCCTTAATGGAGTATCGCATGGTTGACTGCGAATCCGAACATAGGGATACAAAAGGAACGCTGTAAACAAGAGTGTTTATGGAAATTGGTAAACAACTTATACGTATTGATCTGAGTTTAAAAAGACCGCGTACCAAAGTACGACATTACAAGTTGAGGTCGACAAAGCATGTTTTGTAGTTTAAGCGAAGAAAACGTTGTTTTCGTTGAAGACTACTAAAAGCGTAAGAATGCCCTATGAGCAACATAATGATTTTAATGCTTTCTGGAATTAAAAGCTGTTTTCGAAGTAGGTACAGAGTTAAGAACACTAATAATTGTTTGAGCTACGGGGTACGGTAGTATAAAATGCACATTCGAAAAAACGACAGCTAGGATTCTAAGAAAAACAGCTATTGCAGGCAATTAAGGTGCTATACCACTTAAAGGGTTGTTTGTGTAAGACGTGAGAGATTCTGTGACCTCACAAAAGAGAGAATGTTGGTTTTCAGGGAACAATTTTTTACATGTTTTCTGTTTTTGTCAATTTTAAAATTGTGTCTTCTTAGTTTTTTGATTTTTTTGGTGTCAACTTTTGATTTTCTTAAATAGTATTTTTCAGCTCTCACAGCCGTAACCCGTTCACAAACTGCATCACAGCGACCACCGGCAACTCGCCGTATCACTTCACCAGCAAATGTGAAACGCTCCCATCTCTCCGTCTCCGCCAAGCCCGTGATCACCTGTCAGCATATCAGATTACCTTTGAAAGCGGAGCCTGTGATCGGACTATGCTTGAAACTTTAGAGTACCCGATCTGTCGCAATATTAAGGTGGTCAACTGGAAAGCTGTAAGTTGAACATTTCCAGGGAAAGGTTAATTATGGTCTTGTAGGGATTCACTGGCGGCCACAACCGGAAGAGGTTCTTCGACACCCGCGTTCTGCAGAAGTCGGTCGCCGTGTTGCGTATTGCAGAAGGCTCGGTGGCCACGATGGAAGAGCTTGTTGGTTTTGTGGGAGGACCGAACATGTTAACGGTAAGTGTGGAGAGACAAGGTTAGGAAATGAAACAAGACACAAGCTTGAGGATTTTTGTTAAACTTGAAATGAAAGATGATCGGCTAACAGCAATTCAGAATACAAACGGTAAAATGTTATTTTTAAGCTATTTTTAAGCTGAAAGCTATTTTTTGAACGAGAGAAAAAGAAGGTTTCTGTAGAATTCCAGATATCAAAAGAGCTACCATAGCTTTTTACAGGGCAATCCTAATTAGCGGCTTGACATTTGTAAGGTGCCTTAAAGTGAACGTTGAGTTGACAGTTGAGGAATCATGAAAAAGAATTATGTGTAACGTTTTTTTAGGATTTGAGATTGTGTAAAGGACGTTTAAGGTCAATTTGGGTACAGATATCATCTTTGAGAGGTCCTAACCATTAAGCTATTGTTGGACATAGTTTCGGTGAGAATGTAGTAAGAAGCCTGCGAGGACAGAGGCACCGTATTCCAAAAAATCTTGAAAATTAAAGCATTCTCAACGTGGAGCTTCCATTTAAGATCTATCGTAAAGCGGTATAATTCTAACGTCTAATCTTTAAAGTGCGTCTAATTAGCCTTTAAAGTGCGAGCGGGCTTAATATTAAGTTTTAAAAAACAAAAAATTTTTTTGAGTTTTTGGAATTTCAAAGCAACATCGTTAATAAAGAGGCTCAACGCAAATACTAGTCTTCAGTTGTATGCTCCTTTTAAAATCTAATATTGGAGCAACATTGTTTACCAACCTACCTTTTTCCAGTGTCTAGAAGTGGACTACGGCGGAATGCCCTCCTTCCAACTCCCCGATCTCATCGTAGAACTCTTTACTTTGGGCGAGAAGCTTCAAGAGTTCCGGTTCTCGTCTCGTTACCACAATTTTGACACGACCACTGGTCTCATCACTCAACTCTTCCAGGTAAGCATTGACCCTAAAATTGGGAGTAATCAAGCCAATTCCAGGTTTTTATCAACCAATACACGCGTACGGGTGAAATTCGTCTGCCGCCGATGAACTACAAGCTCTTCTACGCGCTCAAGAAATACCTCAACAGCCAGTTCGCCTTCGGGATCGAGGAGACGATCGCGAAGACGTTCACTGTGAATTTAATCCATGACCGATCTATTATTGTAACCAATGAGAATCATGCTCTTGTGATGTCCTGTTTCCATGTGTGATCAGTTGATTATTTATGTATTAGATTAGCTTTATAAAGGTTTAAATTTTTTGTTCTTGCGTAACCGCTAAAATTACAACATGCACAGCTAGACAATGATGTGGGATCGAATCCTCAAAACTTTAAAAATGCATATTACATGTTAGGCACACAGCACTTTACGTTTTTTTTCGGTTTTAGCTTATAAGCGCACAAGACTTTTAAGAATCTTTCCCCTTTTCTCTTGAACACCGTGCCTGAAACGGTGCATTTCGTGTCTAAAGGGTCGTGCAGCGCTGTCTCGAGTACGTTTTAGACATGGGCTTTTCACGTCGTAAAGTGAGTCAGGGGAAAAACGCTTTTGCAGAAAGAATCAGGACGACGAAAGCTTTCAAATGAGCTATTGCTCGTCCAAATCTGCGAGGAGTCAAGGCTTTACTGTTTGGTCTACTGCAATCACAAACCCGACATTTACAGTAACGTTGAAACACGTGATGTGTGCTCCAAACACTTATATCGCGTTAGTGAGAAAATGGTTTTGATGACACTCTGGCTAGTCAACGTCAATTTCAAACAATCAAAAATGCTAAGTCAAGAGTGGAATTCGAACCTATGTCTTCGGAGAGACTGGTGCCTAAGACCAGCGCCTCAGACCGCTCGGCCATCTCGCCTCAATTTAGTCTAGTCCCCAAAGCCTATATCGAAAAGCTTAAATGAAATGCGTTGTGGTGCTTTTGTTACAGATTTTGACAGTCTTAAACAAAGTTTCAGTTTTCTTTTTCAGGCTTTTTTTCCAACATGGCAAAATGCTTAGAAATCTGCAAAAATATTTTAAGCAATATTTTTTGTCGGATGCAGACAAGAAAAGGTTTTTGAAACCATATAATGAGTGGTATTTTGAAGACGGCAGAGATAAAAGAACCGAATCTCTTTGAAAAATTCTTTAGATAGCCTTAGTTCAGTTGAACAAGAACGCAAAATGTGTAGTGGGGAAAATAGCCAATAACCGCAAAGTCAGACTTAAAACAGGCGTGAATGACCGACAAAGAGATTTACGTCTAAGACATATACGCCATCTCGTTAAGTGGAAATAAAATTTATGGGATAGGATGCCAATTATTTTTGAGTTTGACCATTCAAGAAATGTGTAAATAAGGTTCACTTAATGTTGCTATCAAGCAGGAAAGGAGAGCGGAGATGTGTAAGCATAGGTTTTAATTGGACCGCAAACCTAATTAAGAGGAAGACGAAGGATCATAGAATTTGCCAGTGGTCAAACTAGGGAATATTCACTGAGGTTATTTTTGTTATCTGGAATCTCATCTCTGCTTTTTTCAAAAATTTAAATTTTATTTTAGAGGAGCTGATAGGACTCTGCATAGGAGAGGGTATGTGGCTGTAATTCAGGTAACGGTCAAAAAGTTTTAAAACGTCCACGTCCAGCAAAAAATTTAGTTTACTTTTAATTTACAAAATTGTTTGACGAGAGTGGGATTCGAACCCACGCCTCCTGGGAGACTGGTGCCTAAAACCAGCGCCTTAGACCACTCGGCCATCTCGCCGTTGTTCAAGAAAACTTTCAGTGTCTATATGCGTGCAAGTGAATAAAATAGGTTTTAAAGCTTTCGTTACAACTTTTAATGGCTTCAAATTTAATCGTTCCAACCGCTACATTTCTCAACCTTAAGGAGGTTTTATAGTTCAGCGCGCGCGCTTCACGCATTTTTTGCTGTCGCTTCATTTCTGGAACGCGCTCGCGCCAATCGAACTACTGCAAATTCAAGCAGCAAATCGAGATTTCACCTGCTGACGCGGTTTTATAGTTCGATGCGCGCGTCAAAAGTGGAGTCGAATAACTGGAGTCTTGAATCCGCCATAGCGCAGGCTTGAACGAAAATTCTTCAATCAGAGCGCGCCTCCAGTCTTCCTGCTGAAACGTGACGTTTTCATCTGGAAAATCCGGCTCAAGAACATCTCCGGCTTCCAAATTCCCGAATTCCGCAACCCTCAAAAATGCATTGCAAGCAAAAATCAGACCTCAGACTCAAGCCATAATATTTGGGCTTAAGAGCCCCGAACCCCGCCACTCAACCCTCACCTTCCAAAAAAACGCGCTTTCTCCAGATTCCCTGCCGGTCGGAGGCGGCAGCAACATTTTGTGACGCTCACTTCATTCGTCGTGGGTGGCTTTTGCGCCGATTTCGTTTTTGAAGTGCGCTTCAAACGCAACTCGGAACGCACTTTGCAACTAAAAACACCTCTGCGCGTCGTCGTGGGTGGGTGCGCGCGCGCGCTTCAAAAATTTCCTAAATTTGTATGGCGTTAGCTTGAAAACGCGCGCGCGCGCTGAACTATGAAATCTTTAGACTTTCAAAAATTAAAAAAAATTTATTTTTGAGTTTAGTCGAAGTGTGAAGTCTTCACACCATTCTTAGGTTAATGCTAAAACCTGAAAACCGTTTCCGTTTAAAAATTCTTTTTTCTTAAAGAAAGAATTTTGGAACTATCATTTTTATTATTTTCAAGTTCCTTTTCGTTTTGTTCTAGACTGGACCACAAAAAACCTAATTTTAACTGAGAAGTTCAATTGGTTTCAGTTGCTACTTTTCTCAGCTTTGAGCTAAGCTCAATTCTTGGCGAAAACGTGCTTTTTGTTACGTTTAACGTTTATTAACGTTTTTTTGTTGAATTGTTTGATTTCATAGTTTCACATTGTTGTGCCTTAAAGCGAAGACACTTTTCTTAAGTTTGTCACTCCTCAAGCTGACCATTCAATGATCCGTGGAAATTCCGTTTAGCTTACAACGCACGCTATATGGCGACCATGACCAAACATTTGCAATGCATTTTTAAGCGATTTAATGCGATTTTCTTTGTCGTTTGCAGCCTCCAAATTGTTGCTCACAGTCAACCGGAACGGAAACCCCATTGAACAATATCTAAGCTTAGGCTTGTCAGTAGTGCAAAGCCTGTCTGTAAAGTTAGTGCCGCCAACTGTCGCGTCCTTGGCGCTCCTAAAAAACAATAATAAAAATGTTCATGCCTAAGCCTATTGTAACCTGGCAGCCTGCAGCACTATTCCCGCTGTTTGAAGGACGCGGCCTCAAACCTACACACCAGCTGCCAGGCGGCTTTGCCGCAGAAACGTTACTGGGAAGTCCCAAGCCGAAGCCTAAGCCCATTTGAACCGAGCTGCCTAAAATACTATTTCAGCTTCGTCCACGTGACCACCTGTAACGGCGGTCACGTGAAAAGTTATTTTCTAGAGAGCTAGAGAGAAAATAAACTTTTTGATGTTTGGCGGTTCGCTGGCTTTGAAAAAGACTGGCCGCAAATGTTTCTTTTTCCTTGTAAACGATATCGCGCGAGGGCAGCGGCGCTGAACTATTTTCCTATTTTGAAACATCACATCTTCTCCCCTTTCTGAACGCGTTGGCGGGATAAGCACTTTGAATAATCAGTCTTTTCTTATTGAGATCTGTATTCAAAAAGCAAATAAAAAATTTTTAAACGATTTGTCATGGTTGGTTTTCTGTGGTTCCTAGGATTTTTTCAGGTCTGTGCTTCAACGTCACGAGTTCTACAGTTAAACCATTTCAGCAAAATATTTTTTTTGGTTTTAGAACTAAAAAATGAGGACACGTCTTCTGAGTTTTGTTGTTCTGTTCTTGCTGACTTGTCTAACGCATGGATGGAAACGCTATGCTGACCCTCTTAAGGTGATGCTGCCACAAAGGGTAAACAGACTATTTTTTAAGTTAAATTAACTAATATTTATTTCAGGATAATTTCTACAATATCACAATGATCCTTCGAAAGACATTGACAATGCAATTTCGACCACCCAACGCACAACGGGAGCTTGTGGATTACGATCCTGACACTGTGGGCTAAAAAGTGTGATTTAAAGTACAAATGGAAATTTAAGATGTCTTGGTACACCCGTAAACGCGACGATCCAGTCCACTGCCATGCGAGAATCCGTATCAAGGATGAGTCGGTGGTGAAAGACGTGCTTGTGAGAGACGGACTACACCAAACAGTTATTACAATCAATAACACAAGGTGAGGCTGTCTTCGTCCAAAAAATAAAGTCACCTTTAGCCCTCGAATTCCAATCGTGGTCCCTCTTGGAGCCGAAGTCTTGATCAGAGTTCACAATAGACTGAAGACAACCCTAGCCACTGTCCACATTCACGGTCTCCGTAAGAAGAACCTTTGGTATACGGACGGTGTTCCCTACGTTCAGCAGTGTCCAATCCAGCCTGGGTCATTTTTTGACTACAGATTCATCGCTGATACGCCAGGCACCCACTGGTTTCATGGCCACTTCATGTACGATCGATCTGAGGGTCTGCTGGGGGCATTTATTGTGAAGAGCCCTAATGAAGCTTTGTACAGCAGAGAGTATGTGGCTGTGATTCAGGTAATAGTTAAAAATTCATTTTACCTGGAATATGAGAACAGCAAAAGGGTTAAAGAAAAACGGTTAAAATGGCAAACGAAACATTAACAAGCACATCCGCTAATCATTATTTTAAAGAATTCAAGTTTTCCTAAATTTCGCTGAAATTTAGCAAAAAATAAGAAACTAACTTTTAAAATCCTCTATAAAATAAAGGAGAACGATCCAGACGTGTGCATCCGTCACGAAAACCACATCACGATCTCCCTGATTGGTAACGGGCGGCATACTGTAGTTCTGCAATTGTGGTTTGTTGCACTTTTGCGTACGACGAGCGACGAAGACATTAATTTGGTTGTGGAAGGGCGCCGGAGAAAATTTTTGAGAACAGGAAGCGTCGAGTGTTCCTTTAGACGGTGAATCGTGCGAGCGTAGCGCCGAGACTATTACAAAATGAATATTGTGAGGCGCGAAGCGCCGCTATGCAATAGCGTGCGGAGCCCCGTTAATCAGCAAATAAAACGGTGACAAAATGAAAACAAAATAAAAAGAGAAATGTTTGATGAGAGTGAGATTCGAACCCACGCCCCCGGAGAGACTGGTGCTTAAAACCAGCGCCTTAGACCTTCTTGGCCATCTCGCCTTGAGGACGTTTTCAGGACAGTAAGTCAGGATGCCACAACACCTCGTCAATAAAATGCGTTAACTGTAGTAACTTTCGAGGTTGACCTACGGAAATAGTTTTCAGAAAAACCGATTAAAATCTATTGAAATTTACTGGCAAACAAGTAATACAGTGCGGGACATAAACTTAGAGCCACCCTTCGTTTTCTCCAAATCTTGCTAAAAATCAACTGTCGCAAAAAAAACGGGTTGAACCACGTGAAAGAACACGTCAAACAACCCTGAAAAACACGCGAATGCGTCGGGCGCGACCGGAATTTTCAATTTTCCTGGAGGCGATTTGAAAACTTAGCCGATTTTGCCGGTAGTACATAATTATAAAGCCATCCAAACAAATCCAAACAAGGCCAAACAAGCTTTTTAGAGTGGGTACAAGGTCTAATTAAGGCAAAGCCTCAAAAAAAGACCAAACTACAAAACCTAAAAATAAATTTGTTTTCAGGACATTCCAAACAAACCCATGGAAGAAGCAGTCTTGTACGCTTGGTCCTTTTTTGAGAAATACTCCTACGGCTACGAAGATAAGACTAGATGTTGGTCCTGCGGACGAGCCTACGATGGAGGCATCATGGAAGGCTGCTATCCAATCTCAGCCCTAACCATCAACGACAAAGGCTGGCACAACCAGGCCGATGTTCGAACGAGACCCAGCCGACTTCCTTTGGAGACTTACAGGATCAGAACAAACGAAAAAATCCGCTTGCGATTTATCAATGCCGGCGCTAGTTATTGTGTTATGGTTACGGTAGAGGGTCACAAGATGAAAGTGTTGGCAGCTGATGGAGCCGAAGTGAAGCCAATAACGGCAAGGAGTCATACGGGAATTGGTTAAACTATGCAGGCTGATTTAGGTTGACAAATTCATGTTTCTACCAGGAGAACGCTACGATGTGGAGATTGAAGGTATGAAGAACACCAAGAAGAAAACCTACAGGGTCATTCTTGAGACTATTCTGGTCTATAATGGCGACTATAGCAACGTGTCTCCTTTTGTTGGTCTTGGGAATCTGGAATATGAGGACAGCAATCTCGAGACTCATGACGATGGTAGGCTAATAAAAATGAAAATGATGCACAATGTTTTGTGTTTTAGTGGACTTTGCTCATAGTTCATGTACCTTGAAAAACAAATGTCAAGTCCTAAATTGTCCGTTTAAAGAATTTGGAGCCGAGTTTCCGTTTACCTGCATGCCAGCCGCTGATCTGGAGAGCCTGGAGCCCATTGAAGACAATGATCTTCTGGAAGCAAAAGTGTTTGACTCTGGCTATCAGGTGAGAGTTTACATTTAGCACTCAATTTCAGGTTAAAACAAACGTTTTATAACATTCAGAAGTAAGCTTGAGTTGCAAAAGGCGCCTTACGTCTGAACCCGTCGTAAGCTAAATGTTGCTAAGCGCATTGTACCCTATGCTTACTGTGCCTGTATCGATCTCTCATGCCAAAATTTTATCATTTTTAAGCGTCTCTAATTATGAGTCTGAAGAGTCTTAAAAGCGTAATTCATGGTTTCAGGAAGAATTCTACAACATGGTCACGGAAGATGGCTACAAACTCAAATTTCCCACATCGTTACCGTATTACAATAAGGACCGGCTACATGAGGCCACAACAGTTTGTGATCCTGGGTGCGCCCAGAGGGAATATAACAAGACTCGCGCAATCAGAAGCACTTGGAAATGTCAGTGTTTTCATCATTACACTTTTAAGAAGGGCGATATTGTGCAGGTGAGCCATCTAGACCAGCCTAACGCCAGCTGACTGTTTTTAACTCGACTTTTTCTGCCAAGATTTTCTCAAGTCTAAGCTTCCATAAGCCTGAATGCAATTTGCCTAGGCCACATTTCTGAGGCCTACTTAAATATTCTTCAGCTTAAGTCTTTTTTATTTTCAATTTTTTAAGGTTTTCTCTAGATTTCAAAATGATGAAATTTTTAGCAATAGAAGGAAGCCAGGAAGATAAGCAAATCTGTAATATGAGAAATACAAGCCAAATTCCAAAATTTTATTTTTAGAAGATTGTTCGTTTCCTATTCAGGCTAAAAATGCCTTGTTCAGCTAACCATGCACAACATATTCCCTTCCGACAACCTTCACTTTGACGTCGCCCACACTGTCCATCTCCACGGCCTCCACTTTTACGTTATGAAGCAAGGATTCCCAGTCTACAACCGCAAAGGCATAATAACTGCGGCCAACAAAGAAATCAACTGCACTGACAACACTGTAAGTGACGCCACTACTAATAGAATCTGAAACTTGCTTAAGTGGCCTTGCAACAACATGAAACAGCCATGGACAGACAAAAGCTGGATCAGCGGGAACGTTCAAGAAATGAAGAAAAATCCATCACGTCGAGACACGGTCATCGTGCCTCTGGGAGGATACACTGTCATTAGGTAAAATTAAAATACTAGTAAAATGGAGCCTTACAGGCTACATGGATAAGTGTCAAAACTTCGTTTCAGATTTCGCGCCGAGAATCCTGGATGGTGGTTTGCTCACTGCCACACGCTTGCGCACGCTTCGGCTGGACTGGCTTTCGCGTTCCGAATCGGAGAACACGACCAGATGCCAGAGCCTCCGGAAGGATTTCCGCGTGGTTGTGGAAACTTTGTAGCTCCTCCTTTAACGAAAATTTAACTAACCTGTGTCGTGCATTAAATGGCTTCATAATGAAACGTTTAAACCAAAGGTTGTCGGGTCAACAGATCTTGCGGTTTGGAATGCGCTTATCATGATTCAGATCAGCGACGTTGTTACAACAAACGGAGGACAAAAAAAGGAAAACGATAAAAATGACGACTAAAGAATGTCCACTTGTTGTCATCGTTTTTTACATTGCAATGGGTGGTTTTTACAGTTTTCCATTTATTTTGGGTCGTTTTGTCCGGAAATAGCTTGCAATGCTTCTATTCCTGCTATTTGTAGCGTAAAAGCTGTCAAATTTGACGTGACCGAATGACGCATTGACCCACAACAAACACCGAAAACCACCTGAATAATGCTTCACGACAGTTATGAACATCTTTTAGCTAGCTGCATATGCGGCAACATTTAAAACATGTAAGAACGGCCAAGAATGTTCTTTTAAATACAGTTGTGTAATCTAACTGTAGAGTGATGTCATGTTCTGCTTATCAATTAGCAACTGAGAGACGGTTTGCCTTGCAATTTAGTTTGCTCTTTGACAGCTTGCTCACCAATGCATCACCACCCTGGAGAGTTTACTCACGGTCTCCCCAATATATAAGCAGCGCCACCGTCTATCCATCATTCAGTCAGTTCAGTCCTGCAATCGTCTTCACTCCAGTCCAGTCACCGTTAGGCCTTCCTCCAGTCGACTCTACTCCGGCCGCATCCTATTTCGGCTCTGTCGGTCATCTTATGCCGACTCGTTCCTCTTGATTTGTACTTACTTATGCCTAATAAAGTAATTTACACTAACAAGACAAAATGACAAGTTGACCAAAATCACCACAATGGTGCTTTACACTCATAGCTTTTTTTACTGTTTGACCTGCAAATCTAAATTAATTAAAAATTTTGAATTTCGTTTTAAAACCTCAACACTTTAACCAGTTCAAAGTGCATCATTTTCTTTGTATTCTGTAGGAAGTACCTCTTGCTGTAGAAAATATAAGCAAATTCTTTTTTTTACGTGTCGGATAGGTCGTTGCTTTCTTTTTGGTCTACGTCCTATGTAAATTTTTCTGTTTTTGGCAGCTCTATATATATGTGAATGTTGTGTAGCTAAAAATGTCTTTTGTTGGATTACTGTTCTTCAGAACCGGACTTTTCAGTCTTCAGAGTCATGTCAGTCAATAATTGACTAACATGTGGCAAAGACCAGAAAAAGCTTCTTTATTGAATGTGGCTTTATGACACTCATAAACACATTTTTTGCGAGCTGCACATGCTTATCTCCATTTTTCATCGGTTAATCGCTCATCGCGGGTTTTACAGCCAGTAAGATGTTACTCGTTTCGCAGTCTCTCATATCACCCTCATCAAGGATGGTGAGAGTTTTTGTGGTGCTCCTGTTGAGTTTTCTGGCTATTGCCACCCATGGATGGGAGCGGTATGCTAAGTCGTTGGAGCTGGCTACACCTGATGACGTAATGTCTTAAATTGTGATTTCAATAAATTGAAAATTTAGGATGGCGTCTACGAATTCACAATGTCTTTGTCCTTGAAGCTGTCGATGCATACCAGGTTTCAGGGAAACCGTAGGATTGTGGATTATGAGCCAGATGATGTGAGTCAGGAAGTTGAAAATAGAATGTGTAATGTAAGTGTATTTAGAAAACTTGGTATATGCGTAGCTCGGATGACAAGGAGCCTTGTAACACAAGAGTCGCCGTCAATGATTCAATTTTGGAAGACCTGATTCAGCGTGATGGCCTTCACAAGAGACTTGTCTTGGTCAGCGGCAGAAGGTAAGGTCAACAAGTATTTGAAAGACATTTCTTGACTGGCTGACATGCTAATGACGTTCAAAAGTCAGCGAAAACATCATTTACAAGAAAAATTGAAAAGTTTTTGGTCTTTGATAAGACTCATACGACAGGGTACAGGAAGCCAAGGTCTTGAAGGCTAATTCTTACACTTTCACAAAGAATTTTTTAGGCTTGGATCATTGCCCAAAAAGGTTTTAATTAAGACTTAAGTTGGAGACGTTTCCACTGACAAGATTTGTTAGCGTTGAACACAAGGTGCTGTCGGCAATATGAGTTGAATGATCACATAAGATTTTGGCTTTGGCTATATTGATTTGGTTATAAACAGTAAAATGGTGCGCCGCTCTTGCAAGCAGTCTTTCGTGATATCAAAAGATGAACTCTGCAACAATCGCAACAGCGCACGTAGGACAAAAAACTGGCGTCGGTTTTTAGATGATCACAAATCTTGATCTCTTATCAGTCACAGAACGGAAGCTGATTTGTCTGCGTCTAATGAAAATAGCTCGAACGAGTATTTTTTACAGTCTGGTACTGCAAAGGGACGATAGGACTACGTAAAAACGAAAAAGAGATGCAGATATTTTTGAGGTAGCAAAACCAGACTTTGCAAAAATTGGACTAGTGCCATAAAATTTTTGGTTAGGTGATATGAATTAAATGTTCACATAAGGTGATCTCTTATCATGATTTTGTACCAGTCCACTTGAGTACTTTGAGCAATCAGGAGAAACTAGTAACATGGATGATGCGAAAAAACGGTGGAAGGACTATAGTTTACATAGGTAATCATATAAAATGTAGATCGGAATCTAGTAGTGCTAAATAAGACCATGTGTGTTATGTCGAGTTTTTG
This sequence comes from Steinernema carpocapsae, assembly GCA_000757645.3. Taxonomy (NCBI): domain Eukaryota; kingdom Metazoa; phylum Nematoda; class Chromadorea; order Rhabditida; family Steinernematidae; genus Steinernema; species Steinernema carpocapsae. Next base: position 2,230,132 of record CM016762.1, read on the forward strand.
AATCCCATGATATTAATAAAAGTTCAGTCTGGCAACGCACAACAACTTTAAAACCTATCAAAATGGCCCTCTTTCAGCCCTGGAACACCAATCGTTGTTCCTTTAGGAGCAGAAGTCCTGATCCGCCTGGTAAACACCATGAGGCTTGAGACAACCACGCTTCACGTCCATGGCGTCCACAAGAAAAACATGTGGTACACAGATGGTGTTCCCTACATCCAGCAATGTCCCGTCGAGCCTCAGCACTCCTATGAATACCGCTTCATCGCCGACACTCCCGGCACCCACTGGTACCACGGCCACGTTGCCTACGACCGATCTGAAGGCTTTCTGGGGTCTTTCATTGTCAAACACCCAAATGAAGCCCTTTTCGATAGGGACTATGTGGCTATTATTCAAGTAAAAGTTGAAAATAGGGAGTTTAAAATAAGGAATGGCTTTAGGATGTCCCAGTCCGTTCCCTGACCGAAACTTTCTACACCGTTTTTGAGTGGCTGAGCAAGTTCTCCTATGGCTACGACAACGTCAACAAGTGCTTCACCTGCAAGAGGATCTACGACGGGAGCTTCATGGAAGGCTGCTTCCCAATTTCAGCTCTCACTATCAATGAAAAAGGATGGCACAGCCAGACCGACGTCCACACGAGGCCTAGCCGACTTCCTCTAGAGACCTTCAGGATCAAATCGGCCGAGAAAATCCGTTTTCGCTTTGTCAACGCCAACAATGACAACGGCGTGATGGTTACGGTAGAAGGCCACAAGATGACGCTGATCGCTGCAGATGGAAGCGACGTGAAGCCTCTAGAGGTAGGAAGTAAAGATATGCCCATTTTTCAGGAAATTTCCAGGTTGACAAGTTCATTTTCCTACCTGGAGAGCGCTACGACGTGGTGGTCGAAGGGAAGAGGAACCCGAAAAAGAAGACCTACAGAATCATCGTCGAGACTCTGAATGTGTATCATCGCAACATGACCAAGACAGCTCCTTTTGTGGGATTGGCGAATCTGGAGTATGAGGATAGTCGACTAGAAGAGGATGATGAAGGTATGTGAGAAGGACTTTATCGACCAGAGCCAATCCTAACAAAACTTAGATTTTGTCTGTAACTTAGAAAGTTTTATTTTTAGCCGATTTTGTCCACAGCACATGTACCATGAAACACAAGTGTTCTGTCCTTAATTGTCCTTTTGGACAATTTGGAGACCAATTCCCCTACAAATGCATCCCGGCCGTCGACCTCGAAAGCGCTTATCCGATTGAAGACAAAGAGCTCCTTGAGGCTAAGGTCTTCTCCGAAGGCTACCAGGTATTTGTATGTGTTTTAAGCAAACCTTAGATTGATGCTTTAGGAGCACTTCTACAACATGGTCACAGAAAACGGTCACAAGCTGAAGCTTCCCAGCTCAATGCCTCATTATAACCAGCACCGAATGTCAGAGATCTCTAAGGCGTGTGACTCAGAATGTCCGAAAAACTCGAGTAGACGAGGTGACCCCAAGTGTGCCTGCTACTATTATTACAACTTCCCTTTGAATGGGATTGTCCAGGTAAGCACAAAAGATGACGTAATTGCACTGATCTGACATGTTCTAGCTGACCATGTACAACATGTTCAAATCGGATATGCTTTTGGACGACACCGCCCATACAATGCATCTTCACGGCACCCATTTCTACGTCATGAAGCAGGGATTCCCAGACTACAACCGCAAGGGCATTATGAACGTGACTAACAAGGATATTCCTTGCAATGACAAGACGGTGGGTAATGCGTTAACACTGATAATTCAAAGGAGTTGGTTTAGTGGCAGTGCAACGGACTCGAGTGGACAAACAAGAATTGGCTGAACGGAAATGTTCAAGGAATGAACAAGAATCCATCTCTTCGGGATACCGTAGTCGTGCCTTCAGGAGGCTACACTGTTATTAGGTAAGCTTGAGTTGTATGGGCAGGGAAGAAGCCAGAAAATTCAGAAAAGTCAGAAAATTGGAACCTTGTTCTTGTCAATACCACTTCAGTCAGTTTGAAACTTTGAATTGCTTTGGACTGCAATTGACAACTTTGGTCTGAACTGAGTCTCAAGTATTGTAATCGAATATTAGAATTTAAGGTCTATTCTAAATATTTTTTAAAAAGCTTAATGTGACTAGGTGGCAGAACTACAAGAGACCTGAAGCTTACACGAAAGACGGATTGGGTTGTAACCGCTTTGGTTTCAATTTCAAGGTTGATCATGGAAACTTTAAAACGAAAACCTACGTTTTATAAAACCTATTACTTAGAACACGGTAGTCTTGCTTTCAGGAGGTTTCTTCGTTATCAGGTACAAAAGGTTATATAGTTTAGGCGTTATGTTTAACGATGCCTTAGAAATCTGAGCTGTAATCGCTTCGGTATTAAGGTCGAGGTTGCTGGTTGAAATTATGAAATCAAAAACTATATTGAATTTGTAACTTTTAAGACTAAATTAAGCTGAACTCAGTTTGGAATTTCAGCGAGAACCACTTTTAACCAAAAGGGCTGTTTATCGAAGTTGATAAGACCTAAGTACTGCTAGAAGTCACCGTTAATTACATACGATTTTTATGTCTTTCTTTTTAGATTCCGTGCGACGAACCCAGGCTGGTGGCTGGCTCACTGTCACACGCTCTTCCACTCTGTTGCTGGACTTGCCTTTGCTTTTCGCGTAGGTGAACTCCATGAAATTCCGAATCCTCCTGAAGGCTTTCCTCACGGATGTGGAGATTACGTCGCTCCTCCGCTGCAACCGTAAACTTTTCCGGATTCTTGATCAGTTTCCCGAGAGTAATTAAGACTAATTACGTGAAATAAATTTATTGAATTTTCAGCATTCTTCAGTTTAAGTCAATGCCTCGCGTACATTTCCCAGAACACACGCATTTTTGCCTTAAAGCACAATTTTTGTCTTCAGGTTGAATTTGCAAACTCACAAGAATCGCTTTGATCATCATTTTGATTGTCGTCTTTATTGAACACAACTAGAGTGAAACTGGATTTGGGATTAAGAAGTAAAAGCAAGTATCACTCTTCTATCATGTTTCTCCGTGCTTCCTCCACCATTTCAATTAAGATTTGCAGGCGTTCGCGCGAGCCTGAACTATGAGCATCTTCAAACCGAAGGTCTGGTTCCTCTAAAATTGAGCACAATTGAGTTAATGCAAGAGAGTAGTCTACTTACGGAACCGTTTGCAGAAACAGTCTGTAGGGTGGCACACGTGGGATGGTACAATGATGCCATGTGGGTTCGAGCTCTGAAGAGCTGGATTCACACTCTGGCTGGGGCTTGTGATTCTCGGGAGGCCCATGCGACTTTGTGAGACGGGTGCAGCTAGGGAGGGAGCTAGAGAAGGATGGAAAAAAGGGAGATGCCCATGTTGTAAGCTTGGAACTGGTGTGGGCTCAGATGGCGTTAACTGAGGGAGGCGACGATGCTGGCTTCCCTTGTTCGGCCTTGCCTGGGAATCACTGTGGACTTCCTCATCTTCATCGAGGGTAATACAAACAACCCACTCGTCTTCCTTGCTTTGGTCAACCAATCTTTTTCTGGATTTCCGTTGACGATTTTGAGTTTCCTTGCTTGGCGCTGGATTAGAATTCGGGCGTCTGAGATTGGAAAGCTGAAAACTAGGAATCGCTTCAGATTGGCTTCCCAACTGTCCAGAAGCCGAAGAGTCTTCTGCTTGTTGTTGAAGTTCTGGTTGTGGATTTCCTAGACGGAGTTGACGACCGGAATCCAGCTTGAGGTCATTATTGATTATTGGTTCCTGGACTGCCGACAACTGCTGGCCAGACTGCGGTTGGCTTCCCACTTGTACGAAAGTTGAAGCCTTTTGTAGAAGTTGTTGAGACGTTTCAGGCAGACCAATCTGCGAGGTCTCCAGGGACTGCGAAAGTCTCCGACGCGTGAAGCTTTGGTGGTCGCTAGGTCCAGGCTGAGGGCTGGTTCGGATGGCCAGCGTCTTATCTTCATCATTCCTGTTGCTTCTGGCGGCAACTTTTGAGGCCTTCCTATTTGTTCTCCTGATCACTGTCCTCCATAAAGGCTGCCGAGACGGGCTCAAGTGAACAGGAACTTGCCGACTGTTCTGGTCGAAGACAGCGGTCAACTCTGGAATGCGGCCAGCATATGTGTGCTTGCCACCATTGTAGTGGACTACAATGCCTTTCCAGGCTCTGAAGACCATTTCCTCCGACATGGGCTCAGCAGATTTGTAGATCTCCCGTAAGGTGGCCATGATCTTGTACCACCCTTCGTGCTTCTGGAACATTCCTAACGTCCATCTTCTCGCTCCACCTTCCAGAACCATGTTGCACATGAACGGGTTTTTTTGGGCTAATCGAACGAGAAGATCAACGGCATCAGCTCCAAATTCGTTGTGAAGACAGTCCACTTTGCGGACTCCTTTCTTTGCCTTATCCTGAAACGCAAAATTTTATATCAAACAATGACTCATACAAAACAAAAGTTTGAGACTAACCCCAGCTACACTTTCCCTGCTCAATAGAAGTAACTTTAGCCTAACAATTCTTAACAAGAACACAATATACCATTCCGTCTTTAGGACATCACTAAATTAACCCAAATTGGCGAAAAATATATTTGGGTCCAAATACAGATCGACCATTTGTCCTAATATGGCTATTCAAGTCCCAATGTGGATCTGCTCAATTTATAGTAGGTTGCAAAAATAATAGTCTAACATAAAACGCGTTTCAAGACCGTTTTTTGACCTGGCTTATGAAAAATGTATTACCTGTTTTGCGGCTACTACACGAGGAGTGGCACTCATTCGTGAGTAAATGGCGTCCAGCTGAAATTCAGCAAGCGTTTAATGAAGTTTTCGATTATAAAATAACTTACGTGGCACTGGATTATTTTATCAGGATCTTGAAGTAAGGCGTCGTTAGATGATACCCGAGGGTCTGAAGACCCGTCTACGACCATTGATGTAGAATTTACAGCGTCTGACGTGCTCATCTACAAAAATTATTTTCTACGGATCTCTCTTCAAAAACGGTTACAACCAAATTAAAATAAATTCAAAAATTTTCACTTAAAAATTAAAAGTGAAATACTGGTTACCGTACCTGAGCATGGGTAAGTCCGCTTGCGGGAACAAGTTGAGTAAACAATGAATCCTGTGGGCTCGCAGGTTTAATAAAGACTGGTCCTTTGGCAGCTGTCAAAACTGTGTCCTCCTAAAATTTAAGTTGTATGCAATAGCCCTTCTTGTCTTATTTTCATGTGCAAAATTGAATAACCTACCCGAGCGTGGAAAACTTCATTTGATGGAATGGACTGAATATCCAACAAAACGTGCTCGTCTGAAGTGGAGGCCACGTCTTGGTTGCTAGGAGTTCTCATGGCCGGATTCGCCTAAAATACTAAATAATCAAAAAAAAACAAAACTTTTACCGATAATTGAAGGCCAATAAAGTGCCAATAAAGATTGCATTTCGACAAATGTACAGGGTGTAATAAATACTGAGAAAACAATTATAATTTTTACAGAACAAACAAAACAACTTGTTTTATATACCATTCGAAAGCGCATTGTACAAGGTTCATTTAAGAACGTTAAGAATGGTTTTGATCCGGCGATGTAAGCGTCAAGTGTCTTCTGAAAATTGATCAAAACGGCCGCGACTTTTCACCATTTTGAGAAAAACATTAATTTTTGCTTAGCGTTTTATGTCGTTCTAATTGCATATTTGAAATCCTTGCAAAATTGAAACCGGAATGATCATCAAACAATTTCAAAAAGTTAAATTTTCGAACCCTGAAAATGGAAAAATTCTGATTTTGAAGATTGGCTCAAACGAAGATTTTTTTCGACCTGCTCAAAAATTGGGTTTTTGAACAGTTTTTCAAGTTCTTTTAATAATTTGTAGTTTGAAATTGGAGGATTGGAGGTCTTCAATACATACAACACTTGAACAAGCAAAAAGTTGAGCTGAAAAACCTTTGTAAGTGCCGAAAAATATCCGCGGCTATTTTAAACATTTTTCCAAAGAGATTCAACGCCTAATTAGCACATATTAACGCCATTTGAAAAGTTCTTAACGTTATCTTTAACTTGTACAAAAAATTTGTTGCGCTGTCGAATGGTGTATCAAACAGGTTGTTTTGTTCGTTACAACCGTTTTTTCGCTGTACAGTATTAATTACGCATCCTGGTATAAGAATGTCTAAAATCTGAAAAGAACAATGGTTTTGCTGAATCTCGAAACATCAGATAAACGGTGTTTCTATTTTCCCAATATATTTAGTGGTTTTTAGGTGCATTTGTCATAAAACTCACTTCAGCGGGTGAAGAATCATCTCTGCCTTCAGAAGGTTCCACGGAAATAGCACTATAAGGATGCTCATGTTTCCTCTCCTTCCGAGATTCATAGGCCACTTCCTTAGGCACAGCGGAATGGTAGGCATCGTTGTGAGACATGAGGAAGCTCTGAAACAATTTTAGAAACGTATTTACAATTATAATTAATTACAAAAGTAACCGCAAAAACGACGACTATTGGCAATTCTGTGGTAAATATTAAGCCTAAGTCTTTCGTGGTGACAGCTACTTGTATAGTTGAAAGCAACAAATAAGGTTGTAAGTGCAAGGGCAGAAGCAGCGCGAGAAATCACCTGAGTAGCTTTGGACGCGCGCGCTTGCTAATCCGCTCGTGTCACAAGGTTTTATAATTGCATGTTCATGTTCAATGCGGAATAATTGAGTAGGTAGTGAAGCAGCGAAGAACGTGATACATAGCAGCTGTTTTAAAATCAGGGAACAGGCAACTGCGGTATGTGCTTAATTTAATTTTCAACTTTTTGTTAACACATAATAATTGAAATTCTGTGTACTCTTTAAGGCACTTTTTAAATAAACCTGCTAAATCAATAAATTTTTTGAATTGCAATTTTTGCTTTTATTGATTTATTGACGCTCTCGCGCGTTACTCTGCGTTACTTCATTTTTGAATTGGCTGTTTTTTGAGTCACATGTTGCTTGTGTGCCAATTTTTTGTGCTCACAGGTGCTGCTATTGTACCATACCAATGAATTTCATATTTAAATTGGGAATTGGTGCTTATCCGTGCAGTTTTATCCACCTAAAATGCTGAATGCCGTAAATGCTGAATGCCGCAGTCATGCTATAGCCATCTTGAGCAGAATTTTTAGTATCACGGGCGGCCGCACGGAAGGACTTGGGTTCGAATCCCGATGGTGGCGTTTGTTTTGTGTGCGTTTTCTGATCGTTCAAAAATTGGGCAGAAACAGATGACAGAAAACAAGCAGACTGTGTCATAAAGGGGATCAACGAGACCCCGCGCGTTATTGTGCGAGAACTTGTTGCTTGAATCAGAACTGTTTGGCGCTTCGCGCCTTACAAAACTCATTTTGTGATGTTCTCGGCGCTACGCGCCTCGCTGGCACGATTTTTTGGCTAAAGGAACGCTCGACGCTTCTTGTTCGCAAAATTCTTACCAAAATCGCGTTTTCTGTCTTGAATTTTTCTCCTGTGCCCTGCTACGGTCTTCAGCTCTTCAAGCCTCAAAACAGTCCTTTTCGCTCGCCGCACGCGAAAGTGCGACTAACCACAATTGCAAAACTACAGGATGCCGTCCTTTCTCAACCAAGCAACAGGTGAGCATGTTTATGACGGACACGCCTGGATCGTTCTCTTTTATTTTCTAAAGGATGAGGATGAGCTTGCCAAAACAAAAGTGAATACTATTTTTTGGTTATTTTATTGAAAATTGTCACAAATGTGTCTATTTGAGTAATTTGAATCACCTGCTTGCAAAAAATACTGAGTTTATAGATGACAATTTTAATGAGACTATTAAGTACATAATACTTTTTTACATCGTTTTGTTCTTCAGCTCTTCAAGCCTTCTCAACAAGAACTGATAACGAGCAAGGACAATAGGATCATCAGGAGCTTCAAGGTAAAGTTGGTCCAAATTTCCTGGAATCGGTCGCGTTGGCTTCCCGTTTGCGACTTCAAAAGCGACATCCAATTCTGGGATGCGGCCGGCATAAGATAACGGACAGTCAATTCTCTTGTACCGAGACACAATATTTTTCCAGGCCGTGAACACGGCTTCTTCTTGTACGACGCGGGGACGAAAGGCCTGAAACTCCTCGCGAAGACCCATTACAATTTCTCGCCAGCCCGGATGTCCTCGGAACAGCCCTAGCGTCCAGCTTCCAGGTCTTCGCTGTAGAATCATCTCGGTCATAAAAGGCTGTCGACGGGCTCGTTCAATCAAGGAGAGCACCGCTTCCTGTCCAAATGAGGCTTTTAAGGAGCCTTTCACGTTAGCACTGTTCTTCAGATCCTTAACCTGAAACATTAAATTATCACTAGCATATCAATTATGCAAAAGCGCCCAGACGTTTTCCAAGCCAGTTATTAGATCTTCCATCCTCTCTTGATTAGGTTCTCCCTAATCAGCTTAAACAATACAGTGCATGATTCCGTTTCCACTATATCCGAAAAACATTTTAAATGGTTTTCAAAAAGTTTGAAATTTGCTTTGAAATGGCTAGGCTTGGTTTAAGGTATGATCTAAAATATTTCAAGACTACTGAAAAGCTCTTACTATGACGATCTTAACGCTTTCATACTTGTTTCATAGGTTTTTTATTAATTTTTATGTGCTTCTGCAAATTCTTAAACTGCTCAATAAAGGATGATTTACCTTTTTAGCAATTCCGTTGGGTCTTGATGGTCCGATACGGCGCGTTAACGCGGCCATCGTATTGCTTGTAAGAGGGATGACAGCCATTTGTGAATATGTAGCATTGAGCTGAAATTCGGAAAGTGTTTAATACACACTTAGCTTACAAAAGGACATACTTGGCTCTGCACCAATGCATTTGAATGTTGAGTTGTGGGTTGCATTGGTGAAGTTCGAGCGCTTGAAAGTTCATCGAAGACCCCTCCGTTCAACGTGTTCATCTAAAAAAAATTTCCACAGACTGAAAAAATGAGTGGTTTACCTGGGCCCGGGGGACAAGGTTTGACTGAACAAGTTGAGCTTGAGGCGAAGACCCGCTGGAAGAGTTATTGAGATTTGTTCTTTGGCGGTTCTCAAAATCTCTCCAAAACTCTGTCACCTGAAATAAACATTCAACATGCTGTATTGCTCATTAACGAGGCCGGTCGCGCTCTTGCGCGACAGTATTGTTTTTTAGTCTACATAGTTCGGCGCATCGCGCTTGACAGATTCATATTTTCCAACGAGCTCGGCGGTAAGCGCATCGTTTGAGCGATTCCTCGGCTAAAGGAAAGCTCGGTGCTTCTAATTTCACCAATTCAACTTTTTCATCGTTACACTTCACCGCCACTCGACACGGCGCGCGAAATCACGGAAATTGAGACGACGATGGAATACATGCTACCACAAATGGCGCCGCTACCGTAACCCGTTTATTGACTCAATTAGGCAATTCACGTATAGAAATTTTGTGACGTACGGACACGACTGGATCGTTCTCTTTGATTTTATAAAAGGTGGTAATCGTTTTGGTGAGTCTTAAAAGTAAAAGCATAATTACAAAATTAAGAAATAGGTTCAGTCAAATTCTGTAAATGACGCTTTAAACTAATGTCCTAATAGAAGGAAATAGCGTTTTTTTGTTACGAAAAGAATGTTAAAATTTTATGAAAAGTACATCAAACATACCCTAGTCTCGATTCTCTCTGCTCCTGACAGCTCCTCTGGCACGATTTCCCTTTGGGCTTCTGTGGCAAGCGGCGTTTCTCTCTCTTTGTTCAACTCCTCAAATGGGTTGAATCCGTCGCTCGACATAGCAATACAGTTTTCAGCTGACGAAAACAATTCTAAACAAGCTCTTCTTAAACTGTCACACTTCTCACTCAGCAGGCATTATGAAGCGCTGGAATACTGACAACTTGTAATCATGTAGATCAAAATACGATCAAAAGGTGCAAAATGGACAAACGAACAAGCAACCAAAAACGCTGCGTAAGCCAGTAAGATAGCGGTAATGATAGTAGCTATTCGAGACACCTACATAACCTCCGCGTACGCGTCATTAATTCGTTTTATGATGACTCTTCAAAGAGCTGTAATTGCTTGGTTATGCCCAATTCCTGGTGTTGCGGTAAAGAGCTTGGTAATAGGAAATATACTTCTCGACAGTCTTATGCTTTGAAATAATAAAAATTGAATACAGGGTGACACAAAGAAAATACCCCATGCAGAACCAGACAGGAGGGGTGAGTCTCGCTGAGGGGGGACTGTCTGTGCAGGATCATTTTGACGAGCCGAGAGCCGTAACATTGGTCTATTCACGGTTTTTCAAGAAATGCCGCTATTATTCAGCGATTTTCCACAAAATTTGCACGATGATGAGCGGAAACCCAAGCAATAAAGCGGCGCTTCAACGGCCAATCCTGAATGCGCGGAAAGTTCTTCCAAATGACGTCGTAAATGAACGGATTCAAGAATTTCTGCCGTGCATTCGGCAAATCATCGGAAACAAAGTCAAAAAGACGTTATTTGAACACTTGTTCACATTCTTCATGGCCCACGGCGCTTAAAATAATCCTTTCCAGACAGCTTCCTCCTTAGCCAGATACATCCCTCCTGTTTGGTTCCACAAAAGTTATTTTTTGTGTCATCCTGTATTTACGTTAATCAACAAAAAATTAAAATTTGAAAATTGAGTGGAGATATTCCAAAACCTTAAAAAATAAGCTACATGAAAAGTTGGAGATAGGCAGAGTATGGATGTTTAAAAGCTGACCTAACAAATTTTTCCTGCTTGTGATAAATTCTAAATTTCCAAAATTTTAAGGTTTTAGGTTTTTGATAAAAACACACGTATCTGACTATTAAAGCCATATGACTGTTCTGCAAGATTTCTGCCAATTCATTTCGGCCAAAAAGGTTTGCGCCAAAAGGGTTTTTGCTAAAGATGATTTCCCACTAAATTGATCAATTGTTCCGATCGGGAAATGTTAAAGTCGTTTGAATTTGGAATCCACGCTGCCCACCTAAGCTGGGCTCGGTTCAAAAGGTTAAAGATTAAAGTTTATGAAACCAGGGAAATGTGGGAATGAGCATTGAACTTTGCTTTCGAATGCGCCTAAACTAGCTTATGTATTTGGAAGGAAGCAGCTTTGGGTTGAGATTAGGCAGGAAACTTGAGTAATTTGGATGTATTTAAAAGAACCTAACCGGAAATGGCAAAAACCGAAAATCTCCGGTTAACCGAAACCGAAAACGAAAAACCGAAACCGCCACAGTTCAAAAATGCAAAGAAGCGGAATTTAAGGGTTCGAAACGCGTCTTTTTCGTGTGTGGCCGGCCGGCGAGAGCGCGCGCGCACAAAATGCATGTTTGTTTTCACAGACCTAAACCGAAAATCTCCAGTTAAAACCGAAAACCGAAACCGCCATTTCTGAACCTAACTTTTCGAATCTAACCTTCTAGGCGGAGGAAATGGCTACGTGACTTAAAACGCATTCAAAATTACGTTAGCTTGCCCTTAAACGGATGGAAAGGGAGCTAAAGGATGAAAGAGGCGCTGGGACGAATGCCCCGCTTTTCGAAAGCTCCGCGTTCTAGGCTGATCTGTGGATGGAAGCAGAAGCGGCACTGGATCGGGACAGTGTGGGTGTCTTTTAACAATGTGGGCGACAAAATATTTAAAAACGGCTTTTGGCGTAAACCGTTTCACAAAAAACAAACGTGGTGAAATTGTCGAATGATTCTTTTAACGTTATGGATATATCAACGGGGCTGGGCGCGCTATTGCGCGAGGTTTCTGTTTTAAAATATGTTTCAAGTCGGCGCTTTGCGCCTCCAAAAAGATATAAGCGCGCCGATTTCGCAGTTTCATAAATTTTTTTGAAATACTGCAAATTATGTATTATTCGGTTCTAAATTTTGCGCATATTCGATTGAGCCCAAAAACACCCGCAACTGTGGCCAATTTGGCGTTTGCGGCACCCAATTTAGGCGCCGACGCGGTTACAAAACCGACCGGTCCGCGGCGACGGCGAAACACGTGCAAACGCAAATGGCGCCGCTGCCGTAACCCTCGTTCGCTCAATCAGGCAACTCGCGTCTAGAAATTTCGTGACACACGGACGGACACGTCTGGATCGTTCTCCTTTATTTAAGAATTTGACATATTTTGGAATTTTGTTTGACTAACGGCCTCAAGGTAGACGGTTAGTTTTTTCGCCTTGTTTGATACATTCAGAAACTCCAAAAAAGTCGTTTATCTTGCTAAAGATCACTAAAATTGGTACCAAAATGATCGCTTTTTGTGCAAAAGCTGTCCGAACCACGAAAACAACGGTACAACGCGCAGCTCTGACAAGCTAAAAATAAACATTGGCATAAAGAACTGGGTTCGACCGCTTTTGACTAACAAAGACGCAGGCGGCACTTGCGAGAGCTTGAGATGAGGGAAGATAACCACAGCCGCCAACAGTTCCCTCCTGAAAAGTGCACGCGCATATTAAACGCCGCTAAGCAATGCGCGGTCGATCGTAAAAAGAGGGAAGGGTAAAACGGACACGTATAAGGTTTGGAGAAGTGAGGCGAACCACGATAGGCAGAAAGTGCATTTTTGGGCGTTTGAAATAACATTTGTGTTTGCAAGCTTTGAAATTTGCAAGCAAAACAAACTCCAACAGTTTCAGTTTTAAAGATTGAGGCGATCGGAAGGGAAAGCGCAACCTATATTGTTCCTAAAAGTGCAGTCGGGTCAAGCGGCAGCAAATGCAGACACAGCCGATCGTAAAAGAAACGCGGCGTTCGGATCAGGGCTGTGCAAGGTTCGAATTTCGAACTGTCGAGGGTGTTTTGAAGTTTCGTCTTTCGAGGTTTAAAAAAGTTTCGACTTTTCCTCGAGTGGCCAAAAAATTTCTGTCGGCAAGCGCCTGTTTTCAACTGCAACTCTAGCTTTGAACTGTCGTAACTGAACTGAACTGTTGTACTCTTAGCACGCGAAAACTCGTATTGAATGTTTTGAATTTCGACTTTCCACAAAAGACTTTCGAGTCTGTACAGCCCTGGTTCGGATATAGCCGTTTGCCTATAGCCGCCTCCAGAGAAAACAGATAAGGAAAAAAGTTTTCAAACTTTTGACTGTCGAGACTCTTGGTCGTTTTACCGTCTAAAAACGTTAATGTGCGGCTCATTAACATGGAAATAATCAAAAGGAAACGTGAATCAGTGACACCCTTGGCAGTGATCTTTCAGCTAACCGAAAAGTCCTTCAAGTGCAACTTTAAAAAAAAATTTCTGGATTTGTCTGACTGTTCGGCAAGCCAAGTTAGCCGAAGACAAAGAATATGAGGTTGCAGAATAGAACAGGAGGAGTACATAAGAAGATGTGAAAGGGTCAGAAAAGGGTCTTCGGTGTCCCAACTGCAATCTACTTACCTTAAACTGTGATTCTCCATTTTACAACCATTTTTAAATCTTGGTTTGTAATTTGAGAAATTACTGATTACTGTAGGTCGCTTTGAAGAGGGTCTTGAAGCTTGAAAAGAGCTAAGTACAGTGTTGGGTAGTCGATGGGTCGAGAAGGTGGGTCGAGAAGGGGTGCAGGGAGCCTGGAACGTGGCCGGCGATCTTAAAGAAGGAGGGGCGGAAAGGGCTAGAACACACTGAAGCTACTGCCAATTAGAAGCTCGTGTAAATCCTGATTGGGGAGGTGTCGAAACATTTTTGGAGAGACCTCTAATGGCTTGTAGATCATAAACGAGTTGACAGAAGACAGAAGGAGAACTCTGTTAGAGGAGAGGCAGTGGAAAAGGAATTTGAAGTGAACCCAAGCCGCTTGTACTCTCAGCACATTAAGAAACCTTTCAAGGCCCATAAAACTGGCTAAGAAATAAGGGATTGTGTCATTTCGAATGCAGAAAAGCCCGTTACGTTTACTATTTTAAGAATCACAATTTACGGGACGACGAATATTAAGAGAAGAAGCGCTCAAAGGATTCATGGGAGTTGATGAAGCGCTTGCCGCGGGTGACCCTGAAATGAGCGTCTTAAGTCTATGAAAGCCCAGATCCCATCGCCCACTTTCCGCAGTTCTCCTCGTAGTCACAAGCTCCGGCGGCCTCATCGAAATACTGAGCGTAGGGACAGACCATGATGGTGGAAACGTTACTCTGGCAGCTGGCGTAGTCCTGGCTACAGGCTTTGATGGCGTAGAGTCCGTCGTTCTTGCCCTCGCAGTCGAATCTCTTGCGGCTGTAAAAAGACGCATGAATTTCACTGTTCTTGAGTGACTCAGCTCACTTGATCTTGATGGGAACGTTGGGGTTGGCGTCGGACTGGCAGACGGGAACACGCTGGGTCTCTTCGCACTTGTTGTTTTCGGGGTTGATGATGAGGTGCTTGGAATCGTGGCCGATGGGGCAAAAGAAGAGCGTCATGTGCCATTGTGAGTAGGGCTCGCAGACGACGAACTCGTGGCTGCATCCGAGGACGAACGCTCCTTCACCGAGAGTAGCACAGTTGAGATCCCGAAGCTTCTTGCTGACTGAAAGTGAAACGGGGCTATTTAGGCTGTTCGTCAAGGCACCTCACAGTTCTCGAAGTATGGCTTGCGATCCGCCGTGGGTCCAACGTGGTTCGAGGCGGCGATGACGGCAACAAAGCAGGAGAAGACGAGAAGCTTGAAGAGCATCGTTAGACACGAAGCTCTGCTGAAGGCAAAGTGAAGCTTCCGCTCTCAGACGCCTCTTTTTGTATACAGCGAAAACCTCCTCCGTGGGCTGAAAGCCGAAATGTTTGGGTGCGTGGGGTTTTCAGCCCGTCTCCATGAGTCATATAAGTGGGAACCTCCAATGATGCACCGGCCAATAAGTCATCATTTTGGTGAGGGCGAAAATTGGTTTTCATGTGCGTGGAAAAAGAACGTCGCAGGCGAAATAGTCACATGAGCATCTTACGTTTCCTTGAAGCCCAGTCACATGGATTCCAATGAAACTGTCAGCAGCAAGGATGGTAAGAGTGAAAAGAAGAAAACATCGCTTTCGACGGGAATATCAATTAGCGGCGGCCAAATGGCGTTTTGTGGAATCAACAGCCCGTCAACTTTATGAAAATTCTGAAAACAGTATGTCGCTTGAACGCATTCTGGCGATGGCAAAATGGGTCGCGGTTGATGTTTTCGACGACTTAAATAAATTGTATTTTTGATTAAAACAGAACTTGAGCAGGTGAATCCAGTTGGCAAAAGGTTTCCCAAACTTCAGGAGCGTTCCAGATGCTTTTGAGAATTTTTTCGTAGTCGCAAGGGTGAAAATCCCTTGTAGTGGTGGTGGTTTGGAAAAAGCCAAATAATCCTTAAAAATTAGAGAAAACAGCAATTACCGTGTTACCTCTTTGTAGAAGAATTCGCTTCTATTCTTCAGGACGATTAACTGGTGGAAGGTCGCGAATCATCTGAAGTTGTGGATCGCAAAAAGCTGAAAATTGTCTAGAGCTCAAGTATCACCAAGATGCCAAAGAAAAACCGTCATCCAGTAACCGGAAAACTCCCCCATGTGAATCTTTGAGATAGCGGTCCGTTCCAGACTTCTCAGGACAGAGTGTATTGCCCAATCCGCATAGGAGGGAACCAGCTCAGTGCTAATTACTACGATTGCTGATAAAAATAGCTTCAAAGTTGTACAGATCGCATAAAATTTCAACAAACACTTCAACAATAACAACATCACAGGCTTCTTTCGCTCAATTGTTCACCTTGCGGTCCTCTTCCTTCTTCTGGTTAGCCTCATCCACGTCGAACATCGCGCTTCTGACCATCGCTTGAGCAACTCTCTGGTTCACTTTGGGTCGATTCTCCTTGTCGTCGATCTCCTTCAGCCTGCCGATGTACTGCTTCGTTCTTTGCTGCAAGATTTAAGCTCATGAAGGGCTTAGACATACCAATTCCAGTTTGAGCTTATCGTTCTTCGTCGGGTCATCGCCTTCTAACCTCGAATAGACCCAGAAAAGCGAGTTCAGTGAGAAGAGCGTCGCCAGCTTTATTCGCACGTTTTCGATTACTGTTCTCTGTAAATAGAGCACGATAAACTGTCCTGAAACCATATAAGTCCCTAGAAATGATTTTAAAAAAGTCCCGAAACCCGTTAGCGCATCTGTTTTAGAGCTTAAATTCGGTTAGAAGAGGCCAAGTCACGTTCTGAGACATGAAATAGGACTTCTAGAAGTCACAGTACATCTGTGTCTGGCCAGTAACTATCAGGTTTCAGCCTGAAACCCTCATTGCTCCCAATAACACGCACCATAGCGGTCGTGTCTGGCCTGGAATCAGCCGACGTCACCAGCGTCTAGACAGCGTGAGGTAGACACAGAAGACGCAAACATCTGCCCTAAGGCCATAAGTCTGTCTGACAAGTCCCCTAGCGGATCTAGACTCACTCCTGGTTCAGCCAAACATCTAGGTCTAAAACTGCCTTTTCAGACGTCCCACATTCGTCTAGGTTTGCAATTTCGAGTGGATTCACGCGTATTACAGACAGCGCAACACATAGTCTGACGCTTTCGGGATAACTGGAAAGACTTGAAATGTGAAAATTGGGAGACCCAGACGTCTGATCGTGGCCCGAAAGACAAGCCTCCATTGCGCCTTATTTTAAGTCCGAATCCTATCTATCCTCTTCCTGTTCCAGGTAGTCTGACAAGCAGATTTCCTCGCCTGAAAACCCACTTTCAACCACCGTCAGCCAGAAGATCGAGTTGTCTGGCATAAAACGGTCTTTCCAGATGTCGCGCATTAGTCTAGCTTACACCTAGAGCGCTGTCTCAAAACGAGCAAACCCAGATGACTGACCGTGACTCGATCTGTCAGACAAGCTCCAAGGCAGTCCGCCACGCTCCTTGTGAGACATATTGGCTGACCTCAGTCAGAGTAGCCTGAAAGCGCCGTTCATCCTTTCCAGACACGCCGCCACCCACGTTAACCCATCCCGATCCGCGTCTGGCCTCCCAGACACGCTTGTCTAGACTTACATCAGCTGGATCCGACACCGTCACGCGCTTGTTAACGGTGTCCTCGACCTTGTGAAGGCACTCAATGAAATTCTTAACGTTGTCTTGGTCGTCCTGGGGAATCGCCATCTTTCGAGGCCGTCTAGAAACTAAACAACCCATAGAATCACACTCAAAACCCCACAGATTCGATAAAAACTCGGCTCGCGGCCGCGTCAAATTCACATTTAAAGTACGGGACACGTCTTTAACAATGTAAACAATAATTTGCATAAGAACCGTCTCGTTTTGAACAATATAACAACACTATTTTCATAACTGGAGGGAGATCACATCTTCGCTGGCCAAGATTCCACGGCTCAGCAGCAGCCGGAAGAGTTTCTTCACGTGGTCGGGCATCAGTTTCTGCGACTTTGTGCCCGCTTCGACCTATAAATGCATAAATTAGGCCTATAATATCAAAAATTACGATCTTACCTTCACATTTCCGATTCCTGAGAAGGCGCACAAGTGATTCACGATCTGGTTTAGGGGAGTCAAAGGACGTAACTTGCGGTTCTTAGCGCAGGTCACGATGGCAACTAGAAAGAGATTTATGGTCAGGAGAGTTTAGTATAGGAGGTCATCTACTTGCACAGCTGATGAGCTCATCATTGTGAGTTCCATGCGCGCTGATCGCGGTGATCATGGCCAAAACACGCGCGGTCAAAAGAGGGTTTCTGGTGGTGCAGATGTCGTTCCTCAGGACTTCCAAAAGCTGTTTCCTGAAGTTGTCCTTAGCGATTATCAATCCGAGGCTCGTAGAGTCGCAGCGATCGAGGATATCCTCGATCAGGGGCACCGTAACAGCCTCGATCTCGAGGATCGTGGTGCTGTTCGCCTCATCGTCCTCCGTAACTTCGTCCTGTTGCAGCTCGTCGCCGCCCTCGCCGCCCTCGCCGCCCTCGTCGCCCGTTTCCTCGCTTGCACTGCCTTCGTCATCCGTGGGAGAACCTAATTCAATGTTTCCATGCTGCGCCGCGCATTCCACGAGGTCGTCGAAGCGGCTTCCGAAGCTGTTCGTCCCGATGGTGAGCTTCGTGTAAGGGAGACGGTCCTTCATCATTCCGATGAGGGCTTCAGCGCCCTTCGCGCTGATCTCGCATCCGTCCAGGTGGATTTCCTAGAGAAAATAAGCCTTATTATCGTTCTTCAAAGACCTGAGCTTCAATTTAAACCTCAACATGACCTTAGCCTAAGCTTCAACTTGAGCCTTTTCCTATCAAAATGAGTGTCAAAAACGCTCTTAAAGGAAACCTAATCTTACCTTGAGATTCGGATGAGTCTTGGCACTCAATGCCTTTAAGATCGCCGTGGATCCAGCGTCCCTGCAAAGGCAATCGCTGAAATTGATCACTTCGAGCTTGTGCAACGTCTTCAGCGCGTCGGCCATCTTGATCGCTGCTCTGGCGGTGAAGGTGTTGTCGCAGAGGTTCAGAATTCGGAGATTCTTGTTGTGCGTCAACGACCCGGCCAGAGCGATAATGCCGTCAGGGTTGATGCCGTCCTGGTGCATCTCAACCTCCTCCAGCGTTCCCAGCATCCTGAACGCCTGCGCGATGACGAAAGCACGCGGGTTCTCAAGCCGATTCCGCCCGGCCACGAACGTCTTGAGCTGGAACGTGCGCCCGTTCTCCTTAGCTGACTTGTAGCAGTCCATAAGGCACTTGGCTACCGTCTTAAACAGAGATTTGGGTCAATTTTTGCATCTTATAATATGAAATTCTTACCTCTCCACCAGCTCCAAGACCGCAGTTGTTGAGCTTGAGTCGTTCGAGCGTGAACGCACTCGAGCTTCGCAGGAATTCTTGGATTCCATCGGCACCGATCGGTCCGAAAGCGTTGTCCGAGAGGTCCAATTCTTCCAGTTCGACGCCGGCCGTCATCATCGCACTGCAGAGGGCCTCGAGGATGGGCGGGATCTCCGTTTTCAGTTTTCCCGTAAACATGTCGCTCCATAAGGCGTTCTGGAAAGGAAAAATTATGAGAAGGTGGCCTCAGTGAGCTACGTAGACCTTTGCGATCTGGTTGGTCATAATCGCCAGACAACGAGCCTCATTTTCGCTGGCTCAGGATCGACAGACCGGCCGAAAATGCCGAATTTGGGTCGAATGCCGACCGGTCCACCGGTTGTGGATGGCCAAATAGACAAACATATACATTCAGGTTCTTCAAGGTCTGTTGTGTCAAATATCTGGACGCGTCTGTCTTGAATGAGACAGGACGACGAGCCGTCTAGACATCACGCGTTTCGGCTGCCTGAAACGTTTATGGACAGAGACGCGTCTCAAACGACGGGTTTAGATGGCGATCAACGCGACCCTCTGTTTACACGTCAGTCATAGACACAAAGCTGTCGAACGGCGGATCCAGACAGCGATCCAAAACGCTAGCCTTGAAAACACGTCTACGTATAGATGCATATTTGTCTGAGACACAGCTAAAGTAGTCAAGACAAAGGTCGGACATGTCGGTCTAGACATGACATATTCCTAGACTTGTGCTGTCTAAACAACACTTAACACCAGCTTCCGTCTGGACGTCAAGCTAGCCTCATAATGTCTAAAATGACCCGAAATTCACTACGCTTTAAAAAGTAAAAAGCAGTCTAGACGATGCCTCTCTAATCCAGCCTGGCCAGGGTCGAGTCTAGACACCAGCCACGGCTCTTCATCTTGATTTCAGCCATCCCCGTCGCTCCCGACATATCCCAAATCACTACTATCTAGACACCTAAATCCTCGCTAATTACCTTCAGTTCGGAATGCCTCTCCAGGGCGACAGCGATAGCTTGTCCTCCTTCCATGCCGACAGTGTTTCCGCGCAGCTCGAACGTCTTCACATTTGACGTGTTGTCGAGCTTGTAGACGATTTCTTCGGCTAAAATCATCTTCATTACAAAATGAATCCAAAAATAAGGATAAACTCACCGTCTTCCGCTTTGTTGACCTTCAACTGGCGGTCCAGGAATGACACGCAGTTCGTTTCCATTTTGATGTGGTCTGAAATTGCTTAGAACGGGAAATAAGGAGCTAGAATCACGGTTTCAGAGCTAAAATCACAAAAAATTAAGCTTCGGAGAGCGTCGCGAGACAGAAATTACGAAAATGGAGGCTCGCAGCTGACAATAAAATGAGGAAAAGATGCGAAACAATTTCGAAAATTGCCCAGCCGCGCGAAATTCGCAATTTTAAGATCGACTAGTCCAAGATTTGTGAGGCTGGCATGAAATTAAACGCGAATCCAAGCTGAAGCCTTATTTGAGAGGTATAATCACCCACAGAAGCGGGTAAAATCACACAAATACGACGGAAATTCTAAATTCCACAACGCCTAACAACGAAATTCAAAAATTCGCGCAAAAGCAATTCGCATGGCGAAACCATTGGAAATATGACACGTTCGGTCGGGAGGTGTGGTCAAAGGTCGATCGAGGTTTCGGGCTTCAGGCAGCAGCACTAAAATGCAGAAAATGATGCTTCTTTTCAGCATAATTATCAAGAACAAGTTTAGAAAACGAGCAAGCTGAGAATTCGAGAATTTCTGGGTCGCTTTTGGCTTCAGGCAAGAATTTGAATTTCGATTAAAATAGCGAAAAAAAACGGATTTGGCCAGCGAGAAATCGATAATTCGCGAAATTATGAGTTTCAAAAAGATAACGATTGGATCGGAGCGGAAGTCCGGAAAAGTCGCTTCTGCAAATCTCGCTTGCAAAGCGGCGAGCGAAAGACTGCGAACTACCGTAACCCTGATTGATCCTTCGATCTAGGGCTCATTTGAATCTTCTGAAAACACGTTCCTTGCACATGAAACATTAAAACACTCGTGTTCCGAAGAAAATCACGATGAGGATTGCGAGATGTAGGCGAATGTCAGCAGCACGAGATCGGGGAAGATCTCGGACCTTAAAATTCCACATAGTGGACAGCCTTTAAATGCTTGGGACTCACTTATACCAAGTCGAGAAGTCCCTGGGAACGTGAGGAGTCGTCTTCTCTTCCCGTGAGCCGGTTCATCAGCTCTTCGTCCTTGACGCTCGCTTGAGTGCTGCATACCTCCCAAGCGTCCTTTTTCGACTTGTTGGACATTTTCGGCCTCGCAGCGACCTTTGCATTCGCCTTCGCCGGGTCCACGAAGATCGCCGACTCGAATTTCTTATTGTTCGTGTGCTCGGTGGGCGGCAGGTTCAAGCTTGAAAGGAGGTGAGGGTTCTTGACGGGGGGAACAGATTGATGTTTGAGAAAAGGTGCAAACTCTTGAGCGCCTCCTTGCTCCTGTTTCCCCAGATTCTTCTCGCGGTGGATGGCTTTAAGTGGGATGCTGAAAACGGTGGTTTTAGGATGCAAAGAGGTGTCAAATAGCATACCAGAAAACACCCGTCGGAGCGCATAAATGAGTAAGAAAATTCTCATCTGCAGGTAACATCTACCTCGAGTGTTGGAATTGCATTTCGGCACAACGACCAGTCCAAATCCTCCCAGTTGGGAGAAACTAAGAGCAAGAAAAATCTGTTCTATTAAGCTGTTTTAATATTTTTGATAGCGAAATGCTTTCACCGCCTTCATTACAGAGGCTAACTATTGAAAAACGCTCGCAAAACGACGTGTGTGGCGCTATCTCCAAAACGATCAATGAAAAACACCGCGCGCTTGTTTGAAAATATTGACAGATCGCAGACGGCTGCAAAAACACATATAAATAATACGAAAACAAGTGCCCCTTCCCAACGACAGGAGAGAAGAGCGTCGGGTGGCAACAAGCCCATTGACGTTGTCTAGCCGCCGCGAGAGGTGATTTGTGACTTTCATCAACGTTCAATAACTGGAAAGCTTAAGCGCATTGGAACACTTTTGTGGGTTAAGGGACAAGTACATAAAGGTGGTCAGACGCGAGCGTCCTGGCAACGACCGCGACGCTGATTAGCGTCTTCGAGCGTGTTACCTGAGATACGACACTGCGCTGACCGTGCCTCTGCTTATGAGAGTAATTAAAGAGCAAAAACCACTGAACAGAATTCAAAATTTAAGATGTTAAGGAACGCCAAAAAGAACTTTTATTGACTGCATTTTACGAAATGTTGACTGTTAGAACGTTGCTCATTTTGGAGCCTTTAGTTGAAGTGACAATTTCCGAGCAATTGCGATTGGGCCCAACTTTTTGGGCCAAAAAAGTCAAGTTTGAGACAAAACTAAAAACCGATTTTTGAGCGATATGAAATAGTCCTGGATATCTGCTCGCCAATTTGAAGCCAATTTAATTCCAGAATCTCTTTTTTCTCTTTATTTCTCGCTTTGACGAATTTCGCCATCTATGTTCCAGCAGGCATCACTCATATTTTTATCAAACATTGAAAATACGAGAATTACAAACATGGTTTTGCACCTTACATATTATTTCCTAGCATGGTTTCCGCGTCTCCCAAAACCAAGATACGCGACCAAGTGCGTCAAAGCCTCAGGAGACAAGACTTCTGCGTCTTCCACAGCAGCTGAAGTCCCTGGTTGGTCGGCGTCGCTTTCAGATTGGTTCCTGCGTCGTCCCGGAGCAGCTTCAAACCAGTCGGTAAAGTCTTGGGAATTTCTCGGCGCGTCGACCTGCATGGCGATATACGTCGTCCACGTACTGACGAAGGCTGGCATATCCAAGAAACATCCCGTGTTTCTCAGATCCAACAGCTCGCTGCGGGTGCAGTTGTCGAGAAGCTGCACATCGGCATCGGTGATAATGTTCTTCGTCCGCAGCTGACAAAGCTGTTCAGGTGACAGAGGTTCTCTATTTTCGTGAATCTTCAGCCACTCGACGATGACTTTGAGAGACGGGCCGGACACCGACATAAACGGGAGCGGGAACGGAGGAGCAACGCCGTCATCTGGATGGAAGCCTAAACTTTCGAGCATGGTCTTCACTTCGCCCATCTTGTAAGCCGACTTCAAAGGAGTCTGGAACATTTGGTCGTCGCTGCTTTGGATCAGAATCATTGGTCCATCTTCTTGGGTGGCCGGAGGAGTCGATTTGGGACGTTCTTCCGTGGAGTTGACAGGAGCAGCCTTGGAATTCTTATTCTTACGACGGGCCATGCCTGGAATATCTAAAAATTAACGAAAATTAAGAAAAATGAATTGAAAGCACGTTGTTGAGCTAATGAAATGAATAGAAGCTTGTAGATGGACGCGAAAAGAAAGTGTCAACGTAATGTTGAAATTGTCAGTTTAAATAGAAAAGCCACAGCAGGTTTTTGAAAGAGTTGAGCAGCTAACCACTAAAATTTTCCATATGGTTTCACATTAAAAAACTTCAACAAATGGGGTAAAACGTAAGGGAGTATCCGAGACTTTAACCGTTCGATTCATCTAAGCCGTGCTTACAATTTAAATTCTTGACATTAAAGTGATTACTTACAAGGGGTGGTACCAACGGATTTAACTGAAATTTGGCACACTGTAAGAGTCTAGGGAACCTAGTAATTCTGCAAAATTTTAGCGGCCAATCCTCGAGAAAAACGTGTTTAGACCGCTAATTAGCTTCAGTATGGGATTTGCGGCAGATCAGTTCTGATCACAATTGCATGTAATAACTTACAGTCTGTTTTTTTCGATGTGGAGTACGACAGTGCGCGGCTGACCGGGAAGCTCGATCAGGGTTTTCGTGGTGGCCGAGCGAGCCAATTTTTCAGCGTTTTAGCGTTTCGCGAGTGAAATAAGGTTGCTCGTTGTGCTGAAGACGTTCAGCGAAGCCGCAAATGTACCTGGCGGCCTCACGGCGCGGAAAATAAGCGCAAAACGCTGAAAATCCGACGAAAAATACCGCATCGCTTCGAGCTTGGTCCCTTCGCGAAAACCCTGATCGAGCTTTCCGGTTCGCCGCGCATACTGTCGCACTCAACATCGAAAAAAAAAACAGACTGTAGTTTCTTGCCACGTTAACACAAGTAAAATAAGCTATAGCATGTGTTCGAAAACTTTGAGGTTTGGGTAACTGAAAAAAATTCAGTTTTAACACTTTTCAAAAACTTGTAAACATGCATCATAGCTTATTTTACTTGTTCTGGTGTGGCAACAAACATAAGCTATTGCACGCGACTTATATAATCGGAACTGATCTGCCGCAAATCCTATACTGCAACTAATTAACGGTCTAAAAATGCGTCTTTAAGCACCAAATGCGAAAATTTTGCAGAATCACTACACTCACTAGGCTTTAACTATGTGCCAAATTTCAGCCAAATTCGTGAGTACCACCAAAACGTCATCCCTTGTTAGTTACCTAACGTTAACGTTGACTTTGCAGGAAAACAAAAATATGAAAACAAGCAAACTTAGTGAAAAAACTTCATTTCACAGTGTACTCTTTTGTGCGGAAATCATGCTCAAACGGAATCATGGAAACATACATGCCTTTAAACTCTATTTTATAGTTCACAAAATCAAACAGCTAAAATCGCTAAAAACTGCTAGTTACGATTCGAATGGTTTTCAGGTAGCTTTTTCGATTCTTTAAATGATGAAAATTAGTCTTTTTGAACTAAGAGATAACTATTCAAATTTGAAGACAAATGCGGATGGCCGATCACATTCGGCGCTACCCAAAACCCTTAGTCTGCAAAAACAGTGCAATCTGCAAAAACGCGGACCACACTTTTATGATGGAAAAGTGCAAACTTAGGACGTGGAACGCGATTATGCAATACTCGGTTGAAACAAATATGCGCGTGAGGAGAAGATGGCGAGGCGAGGAAAATGGAAAGGCGATGGGAGAAGTAAGAGAGAGCGCTAGGTTCAACTGACTGTCCGGCAAGCGACGCGATTGAAACAGTAGGCGTTAACTGTCTGCCTCCTTCCTTTTTATGGGCCAAGCGTTCAAAGTTGGTTGCGCCACACCTTAAGAGCGCAAATTTCTCAAGTTAAAGAAAATTTAAATTTTGAAGTGCTGATGGAAACAGCCTCAAAGTGGTGTTATGAGTTTTACTTAGCATAGAATAAAAGTTATTTGCGCGCAAGAGAAGGGCTGTCCATAAAACCATAATAAGCTAAAGACGACTTCCAGTGTAAAGATTAGAAATCGGAGCGGAAGCCCCATTACGTGCAAAACGAATGACTATTCAGACGGTCTGAATAGTGCGGCGCTGGCCATTGCAAAGTGCAGGAGTCTGTCGGGAATGTTTTTCTCCGACGGAGTTGCAGACTCGAGTGACTCATGCGGTGCGTGATGCACAAAACGCAGTCGCCGCATAAGGAAGCTTTTGCAAAACTGTGCTGGGTTTCACGCCAAGTTTAAGTCGGTTTTATCCAAATGGCACAAACGAAGGCTTCAATGTGGCTTTTTCAAAACAGCATGATCATGGTTGTAGGGCGCCCAAAAGCGTTTTTTTCCAAAACCTTTGTGTCCACTTTTCTTATGGTGCTTTGATTCGATTTGAAGCAAAAGGTCATTTCCGACAACAGGTACAATCGATAAAAACGAAACATTTAACTTACTGTGTTCTATCAGATGAGCCCCAGTCTTAAGTGTCCTTAAATGCCAAAATTCCCATTTGCAGGCTGTTTCAGTGTGGAGCACCAGTGGAATGCATCGAAGAGCCCCATTTTCTGCAAAACGAGTGACTAATCCGACTGTGAATAATTAGGCTTGGGTCATTGCTAAGTGCAGGAAACAGTTTCGACGGAGCTGCAGCCACGATTGACTCATGCGGCTCGTGAAACACAAAGGAAAGTCGCCGACGTGATGAAGCTCCTGCAAAACTGTGCCGAGTTCCCATCGCTTATTCATCGTCTGACCGCCGTTCACGCTTGTTGCTTCCCTTTGCAAATCCTGACTCCTCCTCAATTAGTGTTTACAAAAGACCGTAAACGGAGACAGAAGCTTCAGTGTGCTCTCGCCGGGTTCTTCCCTCTATCCTTTAGTTTCCTCAGCATCTCTAAGTGGATCTGTGTAAGTCCGCTTCCTAGCAGCCTACAGTAGCCAGTGCTTTTCATATCCCAAACCTGGCATATAAATGGTTTGGGATTGAAAACGCGCGGGTTAAGGTGGGCCGCAATAGCGCTATCTCTCGCCCGCGGTCCCATAAACCCCACGTTCCATTCGGTTATTAAAAGCTCACTGTTCGTCTTTTCTGTAACCTGAATTTGGAAGTTTGCCCCGCTATCTACAGTAATCAGCGTTTTTCAGGGCCCGAATCTGAGCTATAGACAAGAATCGGGACCGGAAAAGCGCAGATTAAGGTAGACTGCTATCGTAACAGCGAACACCTCCCATTGCAGTCCTTATGTTCTATTCATTCTAAAAGCTAGCTGAACCCGCTCACAATGCTTATGTTCTATACGGTTATTCAAGGCTGCTGTGCTCACTGTTCGCTCTTTCCTTAACTTGAATTTGCGTTTGGTTAAGATTGTGCGAACAGAGACTACGATATAGCCTGAATTCAAGCATTTGTTAGCCGCGACTTCTTCTCAGACCTGTTCGACAATCACAGACCTCAGCCTTCTCAGTGGAGTTGGCCTCCGCAACCTACAGTAATCAGCGCTTTTCAGATCCCGAATCTGAGCTGTAGACAAGAATCGGGACCGGAAAAGCGCAGATTAAGGTAGCTTGTAACAAGAACAGCCCAATCTTCACTCAATGTGACCGCCGCTCTCCCGCATTGTTTACTCGTGCTGTGGTAAGGATAGACGCTTATACTCGTTTGCACAAAGCAGCAAGCTTTCCAAGACTTTCAGAGACTTTTAAACAATCACAACTGTATAACGTTTCAGTGTCAGTCAGTTTTTTTCATCCTGAGAACCCCTTGCCTTCTCTAAGTCGACATTCCGCTCCTGAGACATAAATGGTTATCCTTGTCACTTAGTCTCGTAAATTTGAAGTTGGAAATCAACAATAACATTAGGAGCAGGCCGGAGTGAGGGGTCATTGAGAGGGACGCAAGGTAGGTGCCTCTCTATGCTACAGTGTACTTCCTAAAAATTCAGGTTAACGACATTTTGCATATTATATAAAACGTCTGGTGTAGTGACCTTTATTTATAGGGTCATCAAAACTAAAATTTGGTTGTTTTGTCGAACCTCATTTCGAAGTACTTTTCAAGCGTAACAAATCCAGGAGCTCTCCTTTTATACTCATCAACGGGGCCGCGCGCGCTATTGCGCGAGGTTTCAGTTTCAAAATAGGTTCTGAGTCGGCGCTTCGCGCCTCACGTGAGCGCACCGATTTCGCAGTTTCATAAATCTTTTCGAAATACTGCAAATATATATTATTCGGTTTTAAATTTTGCGCATATTCGATTGAGCCCAAAAACACCCGCAACTGTGGCCAATTTGGCGTTTGCGGCACTAATTTAGGCGCTGACGCGGTTGCGAAACCGACCGGTTCACGGCGACGAACGAAACGCGCGCAAACGCAAATAGCTCCGCTACCGTAAAACCCGCAGTCGCTCAATCAGGCAACTCGCGTCTGGAAATTTCGTGACACACGGACGGACGGACGGACGGACGGACGCGTCTGGATCGTTCTCCTTTATTTATTAAAGGATTTTCCTTCAGAGCCTTTCAGAAGGTTGCAAACCAAAACGAAAAAACTCTTCTAGATGCTAGCTGATCTTTTCCACCACAAATATTCTCATGCTCTTCGGCTATTCAAGACTTCTATGCTCTTTTGATAGGCATCTGATAGGAGAATATGAGCGCTAATACTCTGCTAGTTTGTGTTTTTTTTTGTCCCGTGCGTCTATGTTGAGGTGAGAAAATTGCGAGAACTGCTTTCGACGGAGTTCTAAGATCTTTGCGATCTCCGGAATCGGCATTCCACGCTTATGGTGGGAGATAATCACAGAACGGTCTTCTTGGAACACCATTTTTGTGGAATACAGGAAAGCAATAGCAATGAATGACAGCGATTCTAGATCAAAATGACGCGAGAAGCACGAATAAAACAAAAGTTGAAAAGTGCTCTAAATCGAAAAAAACTCGTCCGTTCGGTCGCGTTACAGTTTTTTTATACCCCTGTATGTTATTGATGACTTCGTACATAATAAATTTAGTTGAATTGAATTTATGAATTTATTTAACAAATATATTTAAAAAATGTTAGGAAAAAATTGCAGTGTTAGGTCCAGTCGGCCTTGCCACGTACTAAATGTGCATAGAATTTAAAAAAAACGTTCACGCACAAGCCTACCTTTAAATCGGCAAATGTAGTTCTGAGAGACCTTCGCCAATCTAAAAAATGGTTTAGATTTTAAACAATCAAATCAACTGACCTTACTGTTGATTTTTTTAAAGTTGTTTTTTTTTATCGGCATCGGTTTGGATAGCAACACATATTTCATCTGTCCACGAATCCATGTTTCTATTAAAAAAGCGCTATAAAAATAAGTGCGATTACGGTCTTTACTTACAATTTGTTCTTACGCATTCTTGATATCCAAGGGGCAAACGTAAAAACCCTAAATTGAACTTGAAAAATTAATTGCACTCAAACAACAAAATTACCTTTTGTGAAAAATCCAAAAGCAAAATCCAACTTTTATATCAAGCAGCACTTCTGCGGAATCTCGTGGCCACGTACACTATAAAACATGTACAGTATTAGCAAGGATTACAGGCACGAAATTATCTAACCTTTTAATATCCTTGTGGACAAATGTCGTCGTTTTTTGTAGAGTAAGAAAAGACAGGTTTGCGATCTCAAAAGGTCACGTTAACTACGCTGTTACTGATATGTCAAATTGCAGTTAGATGCAACGACACCAGGACGATTTAAACCCATG
Organism: Steinernema carpocapsae; assembly: GCA_000757645.3. Classification (NCBI taxonomy): domain Eukaryota; kingdom Metazoa; phylum Nematoda; class Chromadorea; order Rhabditida; family Steinernematidae; genus Steinernema; species Steinernema carpocapsae. The sequence continues at coordinate 2,258,945 of CM016762.1, forward strand.
ACCAGTTTGAACCCTTTTCCAGTTTGAACCTTCGGTCGATTTAAACCCCCGTAGCCAGATAGCCAGACATACCCATCACCAATATCAAAAATGTTTACAAAATTAAGCCCCAAGCTATTTCTAACCCATTGGTTTTGATAGTACGCGAAAAGATCTTTCAATGAAGAATTACATACCCCGGGCACAAAATCGTTATCTAATAACAATGCTTTCAATTTTATTATCGCTGTTATACGCATTTCCCAATCCGAGATTTTGAGTTTTGCGATTCATATATGATTTAGTATAAAAATTACATTATTTTGGCAGAGAGGTTCGTCGTTTGGAAGCACAGAGACCACGAGGTTCAGTCAAAAAAATGACGGTCATGCGGACAAGCACCCTTATATGTATACAAATTTTAGCATTGCTTTTTTACCTTAAATAGGTTCAAATCAACCGGTGGTTCAAACCGACCGGATTCAAATTCAATGGGGTTCAAACTGGTAAAGGGTTCAAATCGACCGGAACGACCGAATCGACCGACACTAGCCTTGATAAAAATTACATCGACCTCGAGCCGCCATTTTTGAGGAAAATTGCTTGAATGTACGCAAAAAAAGCCTGCAAAAATAGTGATATTTCACTAAACACAATAAGTGAGATGTTTTTTGTATTTTAGACATTTGGTGAGTCCAGTAAATTTGTTTCGATTTAGTTCTCCTTCTATTTTCATGTCACTGAAACTAACCTGGTTTTGAAAACTATTTTCATCTTCGTCGACGGAATAAAAGCCACGAGTAGTCCGCAACAAACGGCGACTGTCAATAAGCCAGGTTCTCGCGTCCGATGTCGCCCTGATTTCGAGGTCGTCGGAATCACCCGCGTTGTCCGATGTGTTGCGGCGACTCCCCCGTTTGCGATGTAATACACTATTCGAAAAAACGGGTTTCGCTAAGGAGAAAAAGTTGACACCCTTGAGCTGGTCTTTATAAAGGAGTAAGAACACTTCACGTATTTCAAGCATAAAGTGGTTGTTCCAAAGAGGCATGTGAGTCCAAACAAAATGGCGTTTAAAATAAGATGTTTTAAATGTTCGTGCAGTAAAACTTAATTAAATTAAGACTAAATTAAATTCGGTATTTTTGGACTTTTGAAGTGTAAACAGTTTTAGCCCTTGTGTACTGATATGAGTCCCAATTTGTGAATATAATCGCGAGTATAGTTGTTATCGAGTTCTTCCCAATAAATATGATGCGACGGTCGGTCGTCTCTGCCTTTGCTAGCATCGAATCTTTGCTAGCATCGTACCGTCTCTGCCTTTGCTAGCATTGTACCAGCATAAATACCAGAGCTAAAACTGTCTACACTTCAAAAGTCCAAAAATATCGAATTTAATTAATAAAGCGGAAAAATAAGAGAAGCTTCTCAAGGTGGTCGTTAGGTCGATAATTTTTCTTTCCTGTAATCCAAGAAGCGTCGAAAATTCTGAGAGCTTCTTTAAACATATGTCATTGCTTAGTTGCGTTCAGATTTTCGGATAAATTTTTAAATGTTTTTACGACGATAGTAGACGTATCGTGTGGTCAGAGGTACGATGCTAGTAAAGGCAGAGATAACCGACCGTCGGAACATATTTATTTTGAAGAACTCGATAACAACTATACTCGCGATTATATTCACAAATTGGGACTCATATCAGTACGCAAGGGTTACCTTAGATCGTGAATCCTTAGCAGTTTGTTGGGCTGTTGGATTGCGATCGGTCGGTGACGACAAGACGACGATTACACATAAATCTTATCAATTTCGAAGAGTTGGCACAACTCTTCAGGTTAAAAACGCGTTCGTGTGCAACTGGTTGCGCAGATCGTTTTTAAATCGGCATCTAAAAAATGCTTGATTTTATGTTTGACAAAACAGTAAAATCCTTACTTCTCACAGACTCCACGATATGTGCCGTCACGTTATTATGCTACAGCTATTAGTAGCAACCTAAAAATAAATGTTACCTTTCTATCAAACTTGCTAAACGAACGTTAATAAATCGTTGTGGGTTCGATTAATTATGGACGACATTTCTAGTCATTCAATTGACTTTGAAACAGAATTCACAGCTACATAAAATTTAGCATTGATACGAGGTTTAAAATTTGACGTTAATTAACGTGAGTGAGCCTTTTAAAATTTCATCTGGGTCTTAAGAAACTTTTTCTTTTTAAGAAGTAGAATTTGTTGGGTCAGTTGTACAAACATACCAAGGGCTGGAATAAGCTTCTTAAATCTGGTATATCAATAAAGTTCAAAAAGTTGCAGGTTCTAATAGCCTGCAAGCGCCAGGCTTCTTGTCGCTCTCCTAATCCATTTCAATGATTCTGAATATGTTTCGTTAAGTCGGCTGAAGAGATGAAGCCTACTTTCTCAAAAATTGGTGGTCCTAATACATCGCAACCATCCGTGCAGCAGTGTTTTAGCAAATTCTGAAAGTAAGACAAATCAATATGATTCTAACACAAAACGCAATTTTCGAACATACTCCAACTGACGCTCAATGTGGAAATGCTAATTTAGATTCGCGTCAATAAACTTAAAGTTACATTTAAGAAACAAGCAGGATTTTTAGGCAACTTTCAAACGTGAACCGTTTTATTAATTGCAAACAGACTTACCTGGATGACATTTCTTGGGTTAACGAACGTGTAATCCCTCGACCCCTAAACCAGATTTCTGTTTTTTGAATGTTTGAACTTGAAAACCAACCAGTTTTTGCACATCGTTCTTGCGGCGAGATCGACAAGAAAAAAACGACCGATCAGCAACAAATGGCGACAATCGATGGAGCCATGGAAAGATAAGCGTCAGAAGTTGTTTGCTCAAGGCAGGGCCTCTCGACTGTTGTCGCTGACCCACTCGCTCTTCATTCACTTATCAGACTCACGTTTTACGGGCCGTAGTTCAGCCAAACGTGTCCGATGGCAATTGTACTCGCTCTCGTAAAACTGTTAAGAATGACCTTCATTTAGCAAGATGGTCACCTAAAAACCTATCGTTTCAGTCCGAGAAACGCTGCAGAACCATCGTGTCAGTCCGGAAAACGTTTCAATCATCATTGCGTTTTTCCAATAAGGTGTAAAACGATAGTGCAGGTTGAGTACATCTCAAATTTTATTTACCAAACTCAACAGAACATCGCCAAGAATATCAAATCGTTCAAATCTGGTCAATCTTCTTAGCCATGATCACAGGATTCTTCTTCTTGATCAATTCACGCTCGGCGGTTTTGTAATCAAAGTTACAAGTGTGATCCGTCTCGAAACGATGCTTGTTGCAGAAGGTGCCTCCACAGCGGCACGAAAAACCCAGGAGCCCGACGCGTTTGTTGCACGCGTGGCAGCGGTTTTTAGGAGGAGGAGAAGCTTGGGAAGAGGTGGGCGAAGACTCCGAAGAAGAGGTCACGACGGGCTGCGTTTTTTCTGGAGCTGGAATCACTTGAGGAGCAACGGAAGCTGCAGGTTGAGCCACATCAGGAAGGGATTCCCGAGGAGCGAGAATGGGGGTAGACGCTTGGAGAGCAGCAGACTGGTGGTCCCCACCGCACTGCTCCTTGAAGCACTTGGAACAGAAAGAGTCAAACTTTTCCGAACCGAAAAATCCGCAGCCGGCCTTGCACATGACCATCTTGAGTGGAGTTGGGAGAAGTAATCGAACTTCAATGTCTTAAACGTGAAAATGGAGACCTTATATGCAAAGAATTAGCATGACTTTCAGATAAAAAGAGATGACCAAAAGAGCCAGAAGCAATGCAACGAATAGAAAAATTCTGCCATTTACAGGGATCGAAGCTGCCACCTTCTGTTTATTGTTAGTCAGATTCACTTTTGAGTATTTGAACAAATTGAAGATTTTTCTTGCGGACCGACAAATGCACAAGATCAAAACTATGGCCCTGAGCTTGTCCCCACAATACGCGTTGTTGCTCGGTGGAGCTGTATACTCACGACTCGGCATGACCACTTTTGAAAAGAGCAACTTTATGCGAACAAAACGTAGAAAATGAAATGAAACAAACAAACATAAAGATTACAAGATTCGGCACGCTTCTTCTCGGATCTTCGACTTCTTTCCACAGTGGATGACGGGTTTCATGGCTTGCGGAGGACGGCGGACTTCTGGCTTCCGTACAGTCCGGACTTGACGCTCGGAATGGTCCACTAGGCTTCGGAAGGCTTCACAGGGCATATCGAGACAAGAGGTAGCTTCAAAAAAGGCCTGCGATGCCTAAGACGAGGTCCCAAATAGATGCTTCGCGTAGATCCTCTTCAGCGGGAACGTCGACACTGAATTCGGCTTCAAATTCGTCACCCATACGTCGTAATTCGTCAGCGATTTGAAGCGAAGTAGCTGAAAGGAACGCAATTCTTACATTCGAGGTTTCACACATCCACCCCTGCAATTAAGAGCTTTAGGGTGGCTCTTAAGCTGGCAAAATGCAAATGCGAAAATTCGCGAGAATGCGAGCATTTCGTGTTTCAGAAAGGAGCCAAAATTCCTGAACACGACGGCTAAATGGTCCCAAAATGTCCACGAAGTTCACGGTCCGGAATCGTCCAAAAGCAGCCCATATTTCAGCCTACAATAGGTCATTGCAGTGACCAAAAATCCATAAAAGAAGATGGCTCAATACTCCCACAAATCGTCCAAAACCGACAAACATTTGACCCTATTAGTTGCCAGTTTCCTGAGACAGAATCCACGAAAGCCGGCGGTCGGCCTCGAAATTCAGACGACCTTCACGACTCTAACTCGCCCAAATTCGACCCTACAATCCACCATTGTCGATACCCAAAATAAACGAAAGATGAAGCCTAATTGACCCCACTAAGCCCACATTACAAGTGGATTACAAGGCACTCACCACGTGAGAATCGAGATCCGAGTTTCGCGTCACCGGAAATGAGGTCGGAAGCGTCCGAAACAGCTGAAATAGCCGAAATTAGAGGATCAATATGCAAAATTTGGCTCACCAGAGATGGAAGCTGGAAGTGGAATGCTTCGACCGGGACGTCTGGAGCACAGGGGGAGAAGGTCAAAGAAGAGGAAGCTTCGTTTAGAGTATGTAGAGTATGACGATTCCTTGATCATCATGAGGACGGCGGAGAAGAGCGTAGAAAGAGTCGTGTGGTGCATTGTGAAAGACGTTTCTGGAAAAGGAAGCAATAAGCAAAGAAAGTGAGCGCAGACAGATGAAGCCTAATCCAAGAAGGGGCAAGGAAGCACGGCGTGGAAAGCATGGGATCAGGCTGATATAGCACGTAAAGCAATGTAGCAACCCAAGAGAGGAGCCGCGATAAGCCAAAAGCATGTGTGAAGAAGCAGCGCTGCTCCGGAGAAACTTCAGCGACAAGAGCCGACGCTAATCGGGCGATCGTGGCTAGCAGTACCGCAGGAAGTAGCCAAGATGGTCGAACGCATTACCTGAGCCAGCAACGGAGAGCCAGAGAAAGCGAGCAAATGAGCAGCGAAAGGAGCACCCAAGAAGACCCAAAAAATGACCGTATGGAAACGACAGCTTTAGGAATGAAACGACTCCCAGCGAGCGACTACCGACGACGTCCAGACTTAATTTTGATTTCCTGAAATATCGCGTATTTTGTTAGGCAACGGAGGCGAATCGCAGACGCCAGACAAGTTCATGAAACTTCGCGGAAATTCATGTTTGAAAAGGGAAACCAAATGAGAATGAGCAGCGAAGACAAAGAATACCTACAGATTGACTTGGACAGAACAGGGGACTTGGACTCGCAGCTTTCGGAGAGGCGAATTGGGGCTGGCGAGGATTACGGTAGCCCAGCGACCCTCGAAACGGAGAACTCGAATTCGCAGCCTTCGGAGAGGCGAATTCGGCATCCCGAGGATTACGGTAGCCCCACGACACTCGGATCTGAAAACTTGGACTCGCAGCCTTCGGAGAGGCGAATTCGGCATTCCGAGGATTACGTAGCCCCACGACACTCGGATCTGAAAACTTGGACTCGCAGCCTTCGGAGAGGCGAATTGGGGCTGGCGAGGATTACAATAGCCCAGCGACCCCCGAAACGGAGAACTGATTAGCAGCCTTCGGAGAGGCGAATTCGGCATCCCGAGGATTACGGTAGCACTCGGATCTGAGAACTTGGACTCGCAGCCTTCGGAAAGGCGAATTCGGCATCCCGAGGATTACGGTAGCCCCACGACACTCGGATCTGAAAACTTGGACTCGCAGCCTTCGGAGAGGCGAATTGGGGCTGGCGAGGATTACGGTAGCCCAGCGACCCTCGAAACGGAGAACTTGAATTCGCAGCCTTCGGAGAGGCGAATTCGGCATCCCGAGGATTACGGTAGCCCCACGACACTCGGATCTGAAAACTTGGACTCGCAGGCTTCGGGTTCGGAGAGGCGAATTCGGCATCCCGAGGATTACGGTAGCCCCACGACACTCGGATCTGAGAACTTGGACTCGCAGCTTTCGGAGAGGCGAATTGGGACTGGCGAGGGTTACGGTAGCCCAGCGACCCTCGAAACGGAGAACTTGGACTCGCAGTCGGAGGACTGGCGAGGGTTACGGTAGCCCCACGAATTCGGCCTCCCGATGGTTAAAAATCGTGAAATTCCCTCAATATGGGACCTAGACTTGGCTTTCAATTTCGGTCTAAAATACGAGCGAAAAATCCGTTAAACGCCTAAAATTTGCGTCCAAAATCGCACTCAAGAATGCACGAATAAACCGAAATCAATCCGAATTGCGTCCGATATGGGTTCATCTGACGTTGGACATCTGCCGAATCCTGAAAACGACTTCAATTCCGCGTCTCACTCCAAACCCCGTCCAAAACCCACACTCACCAACAGCCTCCTACTTGCAGCTCGATTCACACTCATTCTCGGAGCAAAAGCCGTAGGCGACTCTTAGTTACATTCGAGTTCCTCGAAGCTGCTCGGTCGGCGCTTCTTTCGCTAATCGAAATCATCTAACGGGCGAGGTTGCTCCTCTTCTTGGCAATCAGATCCATCTGAAATTCTTCGTTTCTTTACGCTTTCGAGTCCTTCCTACCTTTTCGCTGAAATCCACCTTCTCTCGTCTCAATCTAAACGCTGTAAGCCGTGTTCGCCGAGGATTCCAGATTGTAGAGGACCTTCAGTTGGTGGGGCTTCGTCTTTGGTGGCTTGGATGTTGCGAAGGTGGAACTCTAAGAGTCACCTTGTGGAACGACCTAAAAGTCCCGAATTCTCTTGAAAATTAAGCTTCGGAATACCTCCTATTGCCTCCTCCTCGCAGCTCGTTTCACACTCATTCTCGGAGCAAAAGCCGTAGGTTACATTAGAGGCTTTCGAAACTACTCCATCAGAGCTTCTCCTTTCGAATCGGTCCAGCTATTCGAAATCATTTGACGGTCGAGGTTCTTCTCTTTGACAATCAGCTCCATCTGAAACTCCTCGTGTGTCAGCGTTTTTAACCAATCCTACCTTCTTGCTGATTGCCGCCTTCTCCCGTATCTCCTTGAACACTCCATGCGGCATTTGGAAGGCGCTTTCGGTCTAATACGTGGCCGCCAGGTCGAAGAACCTCGGAGCGAGGAAATTTAAGGCTTCAGACGCCTTGCAAGCCGTGTTCACAGGCGATTCAACGATGTAGAGGATCTTCAGTTGGTGAGGATTCGTATCTATCTGCTAGGAATACCTCCTCTTGGATGTTGTAAAGGTGTAAGACAATTTGAGAGGTCTTGTCGAGCAGCCTAAAAGTCCAAAATTCTCCCAAAAATGAAGCTTCAAGATACGTGTTATCGCTTGTGAAGGAGCACTTGTGAGAACAGTTGTGGGTGTCTTCTGCCTCCCAAAAAGCTGCCAAATCCCAATTCAAGCGAGCACAATCGGGGGTTCCTTCTTGTAAGCCTGAAAGGAAGAAATTGAGGTTTTCCCAAAACGGTCAACCCACCTTTTGAAACACGAATGAAACCGAACCGTGTCCGGAGAGCCAAAGGAGGAGGAAAATCAAGCTCAGAAGGGCGAAAACGAATATGGGCTATTTGCAGAGGGAAAACAGGAGCGAAGGCCTCATTGTTCAGAAGCCTGAAATGGAGAATTTGAATTGTAAGAGCTTCAAATGGAACTACATACAGTAGAGCAAAGAAAAGCGAAAAGCGTGGGACAACTGGAAAGAAATCACGTATCAAAGGAGCTCAAAGCACACTCTGTGGCAGCCTCTCTGAACACAAGAAACACTCGCCGCGTCGCTTAATTATATTCTAAAAAGGACCATCATTCGAAACAAGAAAAAAACGTTCGCAGCGAGCAGGATTCGAACCTACGTGGGCATAGCCCAATTGATTTCGAGTCAATCTCCTTCTTAACAGCTCGGACATCGCTGCACGTCCATCAACACTCTCGAAAGGCGCTAGGTGGTACTTGGAATTGAGTATTGACGGTTGTGGAACGAGGCACGTACGAGGCGCCTTTCAAAGTGCTTAAAACCTCCGCCAGTGCAGCAATGAGCGAGCAAAATAAGGCTAAAAGCTGATATAAACAAAGCCGCGGTCGTGAAACGTTTCGCGGCATAGAATCTCGAATACACATGCTCCAACCAAGAAACTGATTCATAGCGACGGGTTCGTGTTCAAAGAGTGATTTCGCAGCCGAACAACAGCGCAAAGGCGGATAAGACGCGTAAAGAGGCAAACGAAGTCGCGACTCGCGACATTAAACACGAATTTGAAAAACATCTTGAAAGTTGGGTCTCAAGCCGATATGCTTGATGAAGCTATTTCGAATTACGATTTCGCAATCTCGAATTTCCGTTATTCGTATTCGCTCCCTCGCTTCTTCGATGCTTTGAATGACGTTGTGGGTCTCGATTTCGCGTGCTTTCTTTTTGTCGCATTGCTTTATTCTGTTTTTAGGTCGCCTCTCTCCGGCTGAAGCTCGCTTGAGGGCTTCAAATTTTAGTTTGAGGACTCATTTTGTGGCGTCGTTTTACGAATTATTGCATTCATGAATGTCACGAAGTTTATTGCTTCCCATTTTTTCTTGAGTGTCTTTCTTCCGGTTAAAATTAGTCCAAATTTAAGCGCCCGTTTGTGTCCTGTGGATTTCGCGCATTTTTCCTCCTTTTGTGATCACTTTTCGAGTCATTTTCGCTTTGCGTTCTGTGTCACGAAAACTAGTTCCAAATGGTCAAGTCTGGGGCTTCGTTTTTTGACTGTGCGCCAGTTGTTTGGGCTTGAAACTGGATTCGTGGGTGTCGCGTAGACATCAGAGAGGTCTTTTTCGGACTATTGTTAAGGGTCCAAATGACGTCGGATTCGGGCGTGTTTAAGGTCAATTTCGCGCATCTTCTACTTGAATTAGTTTTCATCATGTTGCTCTATTTCAGTGAATGTCGTCATTCAATCCATCACTCGTGAGTGGAATCCGGCAGCAGGCCGAACGCACACGCCATGAGATGCAGATATTGCTTGAACTGCTGAATGACCCTCGCATTAAGACGCCACGACAGGCTCAGGAGGACGACGCCGCGTTCTCTGAGAACCAGAAGGAGGACGCGGGAACGATCGAAGCCAAGCCTCAACACCGTGAAACCATTGCCGAAGAAGCGAAGACCAAGTTATCCGGACCACATCACAAACTCCCACTCGCCATCAATCGGGAAGGGCACCAGTTAAAGTTCCCGTGTCGGTGGTGGCCGAACGGCGCCGGAGGCTACACGTGTTTCTATGAAGTGTACCTCCGAAATAAGCACTTGGTCAATGCCGGCTGGGAAACCTGGGACATCCTGTGGAGTGGTCGTTCCCAGCCAGAGGAATACTGCAAGCTGCGCCCTCGAAACTCCACCTTCTTCAAGACGTGCTGGTCTGAGAGCGACTCTGACATCGACGCTCCGAAGAAATCGTGCTGGACCGACGATGAAGACGTCCAAGATTAGAGGCTATTATGTGTACCATGTATATGGTTTTGTTACTTGCTGCCCTAGTTGTTGAAATAAAGAATTAAATTTACCCATGTTTCAGGAATCGGAGGGGACGTAGTTTTTGACTGAATACAGGACTGGTGAGGGACCCGGGAGATAGGATTGACCGCTCAGGTCTGAGTACTAAGGGGGATGCGACTCCCGAAATGTCGGTTTTACGTTGATCTCAGGCGATTTATGTGGACATTTCGAGTGTCTTTTGATTTCCTCCTTTTTCCCACTAGTTCCTTAGTTGATTAAAGCTAACCGGAGCGGAACCCGACAGGAGGGATATGTCGGGCTGAGGAGGAGGGAGCTGTCTGGAAAGAATTATTTTGACGCGCCAGGGGCAGTGACACCGGTCGGTGGCAAATTCAAAATATAAAGCGCGCAAGTGGTCAAGTTGCCTTTTTCACGCAAAATTGAAAAATACAGCGGTTTCCACTCACCGGGAAGATATAATCAATGGCGTTGGATTCGGTTGGTGAAAATATAATTTTCGGCTCGGTTGGTGAAAATATAATTTTCGGCTCTTTAACGTCAAACTAGGATTGTTGCTTTGTCTTTTATTGCATGACATTAATTTTATTACACAGATTTTTGATTAAGCCTCATCGCTGTAAGCGGCCATCGAATCGTCTAAGATCATTTGTCGTCCATTCTTGGTGACGATCTACCAGTTGCAGTGGTCTCGTTGCCGCGGAAGCAGAACGTCTCCTGTTTTCCCTCGCAGATTCACTCGTAGCAGCGGTTCACGTTGTGCAGCTCGCGATCGTCTTCGTTGAAGTGGAGCCTCTCACACAAGCGGACTTTTATGATTATTTGAATAAGCAGCGCCTTTTCAATGCTCAGTTGCGCATGCGTTGTCAAGAATGCATGCGGTATTGTGTTCAATAACATGTTGTGCTTTATCCGTTTAAAAAAATGAACACACAGTTTACGTTGAAACAGATTAGCACAAATTATTAAAAGCAATGTACGTAGCACTTACGCACTACACAAGAAACAACAACAAGAAAACCAAGCAGGGCAAAACAATATACACTAATCCACCCTGTAGAAAGCGGAAACAACGAGTCTGAGCGAAAAGAACAGAACGAGGAACAAAGTGGCCTTTAGAAGAGGGCCATTGAAAGTATCGGTCATTAACGGTTATAAAGTATACGCCAGGCACCTGTACCGAGCCAACGGTGATGAGCGCGCTGGTAGGTAAAACCGCACAGAAACTGTCATCGGCAAGTGTACAAAACTTTGGGACCATTTAAAAAAGCAAGAGATAAGTTTTGGGCGGAAGTGGCGAAACATTGCCAAGATGCGAAGGATTCGTGGTGTGCTTACGGAAATGTTTGTGGTGCATGCTTCAAAAACTGAGCTATCAGAAACAAAACCGAAAATTATATTTTTACCAACCGACGCCAACGCCATTCTTCCTTCCCAATTTTGGCTCCGAATTGCGTCCGAAAATAGCTTCATTTCGCGTTGAACGTACAAGAGTAGAATGTTGGCACCTCCGAAGCCTTCATCGAGGAAAAGACAGCCTAAACCGCTTTGCCCCTCAGACACCGACGCTTTGGGTGGAAATCGCTTCTATACAACGGCGGCAAAACCGCGCGCGCCCCCGACTGGTGCCACAGGAAGCAAGCGACAAGGGGATCGCTGCCTAAACGGTGCGAATCCAGACACGCCTTTCGAATGACCAAATGTCTCAAATATCACTGAATTCAATTTGGAGAGCATCTATTGACCCTAAACCTGTCGTTTCCAAGGCAAAATTAAATCAAGAACATTGAACACTGGCTTCGGAATAAATTGGAATGAGGAAGTCGTCGCTCCACTAGCAGCAGTTTCAAAAACGGCCGACAGCGAAGGAGACCGGCCACGATCCCCCTTTCCGGTCAAACAGAGCGAATAGAACCTCAGGACACCGATCTCTAAGACAGAATCTGCAAAGTAGACGAATATCAAAAGTGACAACCGCAAATGACGCAGCCGGAGGGATATCCGCTGGACTCAATCGGAGGAAATATCCGCTGCCAAACCATGGTGCCAGGACACATAGACCATCGGTGACATGGATTATGCTGAGGCAGATAGTGAGCCATCTACCACCAACATCCCCCTGAATCTAGACAGCTTCTGGCTAAAGCCGGATCAATACCGGTCACATACACGAATGAAGCGTAAGATAGCGGAATACGTAGACATTGAAAGATGACCTGAAAACACAATAAGCTAACCCAGCCATCGAAACAAAGACATACCACCTAGGACAAGGAACAAGAATTGACAAGAATAAAAACAATTTATTCTCAGTAACAGACAATCCAGCCGACTTACGACTACTCCACTGTTGTGCGCTTGGCGGCAATGCGCTCTTCTCTACGCTTGCGGGCTTCCTTGTTCTTCTGGCGACGAGCATCAGCTTGTTCGGCGAGCTGCTTGGCACGGAGGTTTTCGGCCTTCTTCTTGAAGATGTATTCGAGGAGGTTGCGCTTGTTCTTGAAGGCGTTACCCTTGGCGCGGAGGTACAGTTCGTGGTAACTGAAAGAGCGACTGCATCAAAATCGGGAAGCACAGACACAGGACGAGGAGTTGGGCGACAATGACCCTCCACGGCTCACAGGAACACATGCAACATCGGCCGACATAGTAGTAGCATATAACAAACAACACATGGACATCCATAATGGAAGCGAAGGAACCACCATAGTCGCCAACTTAGCTGGCCACATAAGGAAAAGAATCTGGAAGAATAGGAAGAAAAAACTAACAGATGCTTGTCGATCTTCTTGGCCTCGCGGTACTTCTTCAGGAGATGACGGAGCACGCGCATGCGACGAATCCAGAGAACCTTCTCAGGCATGCGTGCGTTGCGGGTACCGTTGCGCTTGCCTGTGCCCATGTGACGGCCCTATAACAGCACAAGAATAAGCAAAATTCGAAAATATATGCATCCTTACCTTGCGACGAGCTTCCATCATAAGGCGGGCGCGGTAGCGAGAATGGGTGGCGCACGGCTTGCGAATGATGAGGCCGTCGTCAATGAGGTGTCGGATTTTATGCCGGGAGTTCGCATTCCCGATCTCGACCGCCTCGTTCGGGTCCAGCCAGACCTTTCCGCGTCCACATTTCAAGACAGCGGCGGCGAGTCTTTTCTGCACTCTCAAGTTGCTAAAATAAACGAAAATCAGCCCTTAACAAAGCATATCTCAAGAATTTAAAGGAAAAACAAATCCAGATCGCTGCTGGATTCACAAGATTTCGGAGCATGCTTCAGCGTCACCCACAAATGGAATCGAATCAGCGCACTAATGAGCGAAAAATCACATGCAACAAAATACGACGCAAATACAGCAATCCTGACGAGTTATCGGCAAAAAACCACATAGAAACGGCGCAAAACTGACCTCATTGTTGCGTGGTTTCGCTCGGAGATCCTCAAGGAGTTCGGGGAGCAATCAAAGAAAGCGCGCGGCGGCGGCGAACATCGACGTTGCAACGAGTCAGACGACTACGGTAAATCGTTGCGGGACCTCACGCGTTCGAACAAGATCGCTCACAGGTTCGGTCGCGCGAACGAAAGTCGGCGATTGCAATCTCGCAGCGACGGTCGACGCGGCGCCTGAAGCTTCGAAGAGCTCATCCGGACTACTGAACGGTCTGTTTGCATGTAAACGAGCGTCCCAATGATGCGGTGACGGTTTCAGACTGCCCACCACAATGTACACCGCTGAAATCCGACCGGAATCACCCCTTGAAGAGTTTCGCCACCCAGCCAGTCGCCACCATTGCATCTGGACTTCTATGCGCCCTATTCTGATCCCCAACGGTTAGTTTGCGTCCAATAGAGTGTCCTGATGATGTTAAGACGATTTCAGGCTTTATCCGCTTCTCCAAAAAACTTCAATCCGGGTGATATAGCGCGTCCAGCGGCTCTACAGGGTTTTCGGACGATTTCCTACCGGGTTTGGACGTCCAAGAGCCTTGTCGATTGCCTCACTTGCCGTCATCGTGGTGCAGCGAAAGAACTTCAAGTGCTTTTCGAAAATCAACCTTATGAAACGAGAGAAATACCGCCGTTGTCCAGCGACGTTTCCAGAACTCTGCCACCCAGTCGTCGCATCTGGGCTTCTTCAGGTCTGCAGCGGTCAGTTTGTGTTGCAGGAAGTGCCCTAATGATGCGGTAACGGTTTTAGACTGCTTACGACACTCCCCATCGCTGAACTCCGGCGTACCTGTCAAACGTCTTTTCTATAGAGTTACAGTACAGCTCAAATCCGGCCATCGCACGTCCAGTGGCGCGATTGCTTTGTCATGGACCAAGCATGGCGAAGGAAATACCGTAGAATACCGGTGTTCCAGAGGTGATGAAACATTTCCGCGCCAGACACTTCCGCGCCGGTCGTTTCAGCGACCACTTCAGCGCCAGCCGTTCCAGTGCCGGAAACTTCCACGAAAACTGTCACACTTGCCGCCAAGCGCACAACAGTGGAGTAGTCGTAAGTCGGCTGGATTGTCTGTTACTGAGAATAAATTGTTTTTATATGTTATTCTCTTGTCAATTCTTGTTCCTTGTCCTAGGTGGTATGTCTTTGTTTTCGATGGCTGGGTTAGCTTATTGTGTTTTCAGGTCATCTTTCAATGTCTACGTATTCCGCTATCTTACGCTTCATCATGGTCGTGTATGTGACCGGTATTGATCCGGCTTTAGCCAGAAGCTGTCTAGATTCAGGGGGATGTTGGTGGTAGATGGCTCACTATCTGCCTCAGCATAATCCATGTCACCGATGGTCTATGTGTCCTGGCACCATGGTTTGGCAGCGGATATTTCCTCCGATTGAGTCCAGCGGATATCCCTCCGGCTGCGTCATTTGCGGTTGTCACTTTTGATATTCGTCTACTTTGCAGATTCTGTCTTAGAGATCGGTGTCCTGAGGTTCTATTCGCTCTGTTTGACCGGAAAGGGGGATCGTGGCCGGTCTCCTTCGCTGTCGGCCGTTTTTGAAACTGCTGCTAGTGGAGCGACGACTTCCTCATTCCAATTTATTCCGAAGCCAGTGTTCAATGTTCTTGATTTAATTTTGCCTTGGAAACGACAGGTTTAGGGTCAATAGATGCTCTCCAAATTGAATTCAGTGATATTTGAGACATTTGGTCATTCGAAAGGCGTGTCTGGATTCGCACCGTTTAGGCAGCGATCCCCTTGTCGCTTGCTTCCTGTGGCACCAGCGGGGGCGCGCGCGGTTTTGCCGCCGTTGTATAGAAGCGATTTCCACCCAAAGCGTCGGTGTCTGAGGGGCAAAGCGCTTTAGGCTGTCTTTTCCTCGATGAAGGCTTCGGAGGTGCCGACCATTCTACTCTTGTACGTTCAACGCGAAATGAAGCTATTTTCGGACGCAATTCGGAGCCAAAATTGGGAAGGAAGAATGGCGTTGGCGTCGGTTGGTAAAAATATAATTTTCGGTTTTGTTTCTGATAGCTCAGTTTTTGAAGCATGCACCACAAACATTTCCGTAAGCACACCACGAATCCTTCGCATCTTGGCAATGTTTCGCCACTTCCGCCCAAAACTTATCTCTTGCTTTTTTAAATGGTCCCAAAGTTTTGTCACTTGCCGATGACAGTTTCTGTGCGGTTTTACCTACCAGCGCGCTCATCACCGTTGGCTCGGTACAGGTGCCTGGCCGCGTATACTTTATAACCGTTAATGACCGATACTTTCAATGGCCCTCTTCTAAAGGCCACTTTGTTCCTCGTTCTGTTCTTTTCGCTCAGACTCGTTGTTTCCGCTTTCTACAGGGTGGATTAGTGTATATTGTTTTGCCCTGCTTGGTTTTCTTGTTGTTGTTTCTTGTGTAGTGCGTAAGTGCTACGTACATTGCTTTTAATAATTTGTGCTAATCTGTTTCAACGTAAACTGTGTGTTCATTTTTTTAAACGGATAAAGCACAACATGTTATTGAACACAATACCGCATGCATTCTTGACAACGCATGCGCAACTGAGCATTGAAAAGGCGCTGCTTATTCAAATAATCATAAAAGTCCGCTTGTGTGAGAGGCTCCACTTCAACGAAGACGATCGCGAGCTGCACAACGTGAACCGCTGCTACGAGTGAATCTGCGAGGGAAAACAGGAGACGTTCTGCTTCCGCGGCAACGAGACCACTGCAACTGGTAGATCGTCACCAAGAATGGACGACAAATGATCTTAGACGATTCGATGGCCGCTTACAGCGATGAGGCTTAATCAAAAATCTGTGTAATAAAATTAATGTCATGCAATGTCATGCAATAAAAGACAAAGCAACAATCCTAGTTTGACGTTAAAGAGCCGAAAATTATATTTTCACCAACCGAATCCAACGCCATTGATTATATCTTCCCGGTGAGTGGAAACCGCTGTATTTTTCAATTTTGCGTGAAAAAGGCAACTTGACCACTTGCGCGCTTTATTTTGAATTTGCCACCGACCGGTGTCACTGCCCCTGGCGCGTCAAAATAATTCTTTCCAGACAGCTCCCTCCTCCTCAGCCCGACATATCCCTCCTGTCGGGTTCCGCTCCGGTTAGCTTTAATCAACTAAGGAACTAGTGGGAAAGGAGGAAATCAAAAGACACTCGAAATGTCCACATAAATCGCCTGAGATCAACGTAAAACCGACATTTCGGGAGTGTTGTTTCCGCTGTCTGGTTCCGCAGGGTTTTTTTTGCCCCTGTAGTTCCTAGTGAAGCAAGACATCTCTTCATTAGAGCATTTTTCGACCAGTTGATGAAATGAGGCTTGCGAAATGAAGCTTCAGACTTACAATGCCATTTTGACACCAAATTTAGACAAAAACTTCGTTCGAGGCACGGAGCACCCGGACCTTCGTTCCGGGAGATGCGAAGCTCGTAGCATTTGAGCACGATTCAGCTCGATCTAGCTTCTTTTCCGGATCGTGATGCGTATCAAGAGCATTGGGAATCTCGCCCCATTCCCCAACAACCTCCAATCCGATTCATCTTCTCCGGGAGACGTGAAGCATTTGAGGATGTTTCATCACAATGAATGCCGTTTTCGAATGAATTTTTGAGGGTTTTGGCGCAAAAACATGCTGCATGTGTGGAAACCGTTCTGAAGCATGCCATCGAGCTTATCGTAAATTTTTCGAGCTTTTGGGACCAAAATTTGTCTAAAATGGATTTTGGAGCGCCGATTTTGCCCCTCTAACGCGACTGACGCTCTTTTCTTCCTCAAGCGTTCCTATCGGCCCTTTGCAAAGTGATTTTGCCTCCGTGACGCCACAAAACGTGGGTTTTGCCAACATTCGCCTCCCAAAGGGACGGGGTCCCGCCGCGATTCGCATTCGGGAGAAAAGCGAGTTTGCAGCGACTTTTGCAAATTCTGCAGCTGCGACCGTCGCCCCCGCCGACAGCGAATTTCAGCGATTTTTAGGCTGCGACTTGGGCGTTCTCTCATCGGAACGTGACTTGGGACGCATTTCAAGTGCGATCCGCTTCCTCGTGTCACTGAAGCATTCGTGCCACGTCTCACATCGTCGTATACGCGTCGGTCCCCGATTATATACCGGAAATTTCGGCCACATTTGTGGGAAGAAATGTCGTTATTTTTTGCCGAAATTGGGTGCTATTTTTGTGGGCATTTTAAGGGTTTTGCGGCGAAAATTTGCTGCTTATCGTGTGTAAACCGTTCTGAAGCGTGTTGATGAGCTTTTCGTGAATTTTACGAGCTTTTTGTCGCAAAAATTGGCCGAAAACGTGGTCCAAAATTTTACGACGTCGCCGAGTCATTTGCGCGGTCAGTTTATGAGGTTTTTAGCCCGAAAATATACTGAATGTCGTTGGGAAACCGTTCTGAGGCGTGTTGGTCAACTTTCCATGAAGATTTCGAGCTGTTGCGATCAAAAATTAGCCGAAAATGAGGCCCGGAAATTTATGACATTGCCGAGTCATTTTCTGGGGTTGTTAGAGCGTGTAGAAGAGTGCTGAACATTTTTTTATGTTTTGGGACGCGAATTTGTGACTCAAAATTCATGACGTTGCCGAGTCGTTTTTGCGAGCATTTACGGGGTTTTGGGTAAAAAATATCTGACGTAACGCGTGGAAACCGTCCCAAAAAATGTTTTGATGTTTGCAGACGCAAATTCGGTGTCTAAAATACGCAACGTCGCCTCATCGTTTTTGGCTGTTTAGACGACCATTTTCGTCATGCTTGAGGTATTTGAAACTGCGAATTTTCGCCACCGCTTTGGTTTTCGTGAAGTGAGAGGAATATTCGCGTTCGGTTGCCACGATGTTCCAAAATGGTCATGCTGAAATGATGATTTGTGATGTTGGAAACGTCTTGCAGCTTCCGGACACTCATCTGCCGCTCCCCGTTTGCTGTTTCCTGTGTAAACCGTACCCATCGTGAGTGCCGTCTATCGGACAAGGTTTTTAATGCCATCTTCGCTTTCAGGGCTCTCCGCCATGACGGACCATCAACTGACCCCGCCTCAAATCTTCATCGTCAACGTGTGGAGCGACAATCTTGAGGAACAGTTCAAGGAAATCAAGAAGATAGTGAAGGACTACCCACTGATCGCAATGGATACGGAATTCCCTGGAGTCGTCTTCAAGCCGCCTCCCGTCGAGCTGTACAACAAGTCGATTCAGGAGCAACAATACAAAACCGTCGCCTGCAACGTGGACCGATTGAAGGTGATTCAAGTTGGATTCGCGCTGATGAACGACGCCGGCGAACTTCCAGACAACAGAGTGTGGCAGTTCAACTTCCACTTCGACCTCGACTTAGACGCTAACGCGAAAGCGTCGATCGACCTATTGAAGAGTTGCAATATTGAATTCGAGCATCACAAAGTACGTTCGTATTATCCGATGTTGTGATTTCCATTGCTTTTTTTCAGACGAGGGGAATTCGAATGTCTGACTTTGGAAGCCTCCTCACCACGTCCGGACTTGTTTGCACCGAGGATGTGACTTGGATTACATATCACAGCTCATATGACTTCGCCTACGTCCTGAGAACGATGATCCTGAAGCCTCTTCCCCTCCAGGAGGTGGAGTTCGTCGTCCTTGTGAAAGATTTATTCCCGGTGACATTTGATGTGAAGCTCATCGCCGAGCAATGTGCGTTCGACAGACGGATCTTGGAAGTCAGGACTGGTGGTCTTCAGAAGGTACGTCGTCTTGCTGGTATGACTCGAGCTTCATGTATCTTATTTCAGTTGGCCTCGATTGTGCATGTCCCGCGTTACGGAACTCAACACCAGGCTGGATCTGATGCACTCCTGACCGGACAAACTTACCTCGCGATCAAGCGTCGATGCATCAAAGTGGGTGAACCCCAAGGCCAGAGAGAATGGGAAAGCGTGAGTTGCTCACATCTCATCTCCTGTCATAATCGCGTCCGCTTTCAGATCCAACAAGATGTCGTGAACAACATGTATGGATTGGCGAAAATTCCCACTATTTGCCAAACGTTATTGTATCTGTAATTTACCGAAAAACTCGTCATTATAACTGATCTCCTTGTAATAGTAAAAAAAATTGTTGACCAAAGTGTCGTGTTCCTTGTGATGACGGTTTTTTTTCTCGTTGTTTTGGAGCTTCATCGAATATATTGTATTTACCATATCATTATAAATGTCTCAGGGTTTGTTGATTGATTGTCTTAACGATTTGTGCTTTCCTTGTTCCCTGGATGTTTATAAGCAATGAAGCAAGCGACTGGGAAGGTCCAAAGAGTCCTCTCGAGGACTGCTCCCATCAGCACAGGTCTGTAACACGACGAGCGATACTCCGTTGGACCCGACGCTCCCGCGAACGCAAGTGTCAGTCGATCGAGGCCTTACAACCTTTAATATCAAGTATTTGCTCACTTTAACTCCATCTCCGCTCATCTCCCGTTTAACAGCCTCAACTGATTCTGGTCATCGCCTCTCAGGCGACAACTCCATGTTCACCCACTCGCTCCTCTTTCCAACTCGTCGCCATCGACTCTCGCTCTCTGAGTCGCCCTTCTTCGGCCCTGACATGCTGAGGCCGCGACGGCTGAGCGGCAAAGCCCTAGAAAAGTCGTTGGACAGGTCGTGAGGAAGTGTCGTAGGCAGCCTAAAACCGTTTTAGCGTCATTAGGACACTCTCTGGCACGCAAACTGAGCGTTTGGAAGTCCAGAGCAGAGCGGAGCGTCAAAGCTTCAAACAGGTGGCGACATGCAAAAGTGCAAACTCGTCAGGGAATTTCGTCAGTCCGAACGTGCGACGCTAACCGACGCGCGCCGTTTTAAACGAGGCTCCCACCACGATGGCGACGCTTCTCTTCTCACCATACTGTAGATCCTAAAAAGCGGTGGATGGCGAATTTCCCAGCGATCGCCGTTTGCTGTCACACAGATAACACCTCTCACCCGATGACGATGCCCGCCGTATCTGCCAAAACCAAGTTTGATCTGACGGCTGCGACTGATCTCCTCGCCCGCTCCGAGGATTGCTCGACTTCGTGTTCTTCGTTGGATTTCGACAACGGTTAGTTTGCGTGTTTTTTTAGAATTTGGCGGTATTTTGCGATTTCAGATTTCGTGCGTCGTCGCTCCGCTCGGATTTACTCCGGACAATCGCGCACTTCCACAAGTGTCCGCGAACACTCTGTCGAGTATCTCGCCGATCTACTCAAGGAACAGAAGCAGCTTCAAGTCTTCCCTGGATGCTTCCTGAACATCGAACGCCTTGTCAACGATGGTAAGTTCTTTTCCGTATTTTATGTGTGGCCTTGAATTTTCGAATTTCGCCGTTGTGTGCGTATTTCTTGAGCTGATTTTCGTGATTTGTGATTGATGTGCGTGTGTTTCAGAGATCAACCACGTAAGTGCGACTTCGCCAACGGAGGCAAGAAGAAGCTCCCGGAGCCCGTCGGACAGGTCGCCCTCTTCACGGAGAAGGTCTACATCCCGATCAAGGAATTCCCCGACTACAACTTCGTCGGCCGCATCCTTGGACCCCGTGGAATGACCGCCAAGGAGTTGGAGCAAGAAACCGGCTGCAAGATCATGGTCCGCGGCAAGGGATCTGTCCGCGACAGCAAGAAGGAGGAAATGAACCGTGGCCGCCGAAACTGGGAGCACCTCGAGGACGAGCTTCACGTCCTCATTCACTGCGAGGACACTCCCAACCGAGCGAAGATCCAGCTCTCCGACGCCGTCGCCAAGGTCAACGAAATCCTGGTCCCAGCGGTGAGTGTTTTGAATATTCGCGATCTTATTCTTATGGTTTATTGACTTCAGCCTGAAGGATCGGATGAACTGAAGCGCAAGCAGCTTGTCGAGCTCGCCCTGATCAACGGCACCTACCGCCCGACAAGCCAGCGCTACGCCATCAGCCCTCAACTGGTCGGACCGATCTCGCTCTTCTCGCCCGTCCGTGCCACTGCTCCTGCAATGGTTTCACCAACCGTGGCTCCGCTGTCACCTGTGCCCACCTCGACCGCAATGTTTTCGCAAGCATATCCGAGCAGCCCGTTCTTCAAGAGTGCTTCGCCGGCTGTCGACTACAACATGAACCTGATGATGAATCAGCTCAGCCTGAACGTCTAGTTCCACCATGCTCATTTGTTTTGATTGTATGCTTATATTTTGCCATTTGTATTTAGCCAACTTTGTAACTACTAATGTAGTGTTTTTTGATGTTTCATTGATTAAAACATTTTTGAAATTGCTTTTCCTATGCCTCAGTAGGTTTTACCTATGCATCCATGGGTTGACACTGTCAACCCATGGTTTCCGTGCTCAAGCTAGTTTCGCCCTTTTTCCTGTTTTCGTCGGCGCGGATGTATGCGGCTAGGTGGACAGGCGACGTGGATGCGTGGTGACCGCTTGCTGAAGTATTTGGACTCTAAAACGGACACAAATGGTGGTCCTTTGCATGCCTATTGTGTTTGGATCATACCTTTTTTGGCCTATCTTGTGGTCAGCATACGATGCTGGAAGGTGAAGCTTCAGTTGACGAAGCTTAGGAGTCAAGTGGGAGTGGCTGCTTCGGGACGCGAGGGAGCAATATTGGTTTTATGAAGCCACGAAATCGGCCAAATTTACGCCGAAACAGGAGGAGTATTTTGGGATATTGTTCCCTTTCTTTTTGAAGCGCAGTTTATGCCTTTCATTTGGTGGCTTTTTGGGGAAGTTCAACCCGAAAGAGAGACCGATTCGCTGGACGTTTTCCACAATTTGTGCCTATTTTCGAAGAACTTTTGGGTCAAATGCGTCGAATTCGGGAAACACATTTTTCGGCCATAAAATGTACCTTTTGTGGCTTTTCCGACTGACTTTCCTAAGTCATTTTAGTCTAATTTGGTTTTTGAACGACTTGCTGCCGAGTGATAATGACTTTCGAGAGAATACCTAGAGGTGCAGCGATGTCCGAGTGGTTAAGGAGGTTGACTCGAAATCAATTGGGCTATTCCCGCGTAGGCTGCTGCGAACGTTTTTTTTCCTGTTCTCAAAAATCTTGTTTTGTCTTTTTGCTGGTTTTAAGATCGATTGATGGTCATTTTAATGAAAAATCTCCATTTTTTGCGGCGACGTCACCTGCAGGACAAACGTCGGCTTGTCCAATGAACGAGGTGACCCTTTCATCCAGTAAGAAAACGATGAGGAACTCGTCCGAAAAGCTCTCTGAATAGAGCCGATTGTTTTGAGCTTCTTCGACACATGATTTAGCTCAGCTTGTCCCACTTCATTCGCTTATCGTCTCTGCGTACACTCCACGACATAACAAAGCCGTTACTATTCAGATTCTCCATTTCAGGCTTCTGAAAAATGAGGCCTTCGCTCCTGTTTTCGCTCTGGAAACAGCCCAGATTCGTGCGTGATTCTTGTCTTCGTTTCACTCTGTGGACACGGATTCTGGCTGATTTAATTGATTTAATTTGTGTCCTAAAAGGTGAGATGACTGCTTTGTGTAAGGCTTAATTTCTTTGTTTTGATGCCCAGAAGGATCTCCCAGTCGCTCGCACCACACTGTTCAAGTATGATTTGGCGGCTTTTTAGGAGAAAGAAGGCACAACTGTCCTCACAAGTGAGTCTTTATTAACAACAGGAGGTATTTTGAAGCTTCATTTTCAAGAGAATTTGGGACTTTTAGGTTGTTCCACAAGGCGACTCTTATAGTCTTCCACCTTTGCAACATCCAAGAGGAGTACTTGCCACCAGAGACGAAGCCCCACCAACTGAAGGTCCTCTACAACCTGGAATCCTCCGCGAACACGGCTTACAAGGCGTCTGAAGTCTTCAATTTCCTCCTTTCGAAGTTTTTCGACCTGGCGGCTTCGCTTCAGACCAGCAGCAATATTCAAATACAACCTGGAGTTGTATGGAGCGTTTAGATTGAGACGAGAGAAGGTGGATGTCAGCGAAAAGGTAGGAAGAACTCGAAAGCGCATAGAAACGAAGAATTTCAGGTGGATCTGATTGCCAAGAAGAGGAGCAACCTCGCCGGTTAGATGATTTAAATCAGCGAAAGAAGCGCTGACCGAGCAGCTCCGAGGAACTCGAATGTAACCACCTACGGCTTTCGCTCCGAGAATGAGTGTAAATCGAGCTGCGATAAGTGGGTGAGTGAGGGTTTTGGACGGGGATTGGGGTGAGGACGCTGCATTGAAGTCGATTTTGGCGATTTGACTTGATCTGAGTACGTTTGGAAGCTTCGAATTGTAAACTCAGAAACGTACATAAGCTTAATTGTGTCCTAGACTGCTCAAGACAGAGGTCCAATCTTGTTTGCCGACCCATCTGACCCATTTTAGGCAAGTGTGTCGAAGAGGAGTGTTTCTGATTTCTCTATCGAAAAGTCGCCTCGTTCCCGTGTATCCGCGCGTCGTCTGTTTTTAGCCAAGCCTCAAATTTCATATTTTTCGTCTGTCTGGAGCCTTCGCGCGATCTTAGAACCGATGATTTCGAATTGCTGGACGGAGTCGAAGAGAGAAGCGCTAAAAGCAGCTTCGAGAGCTCATGATTGTGATCACCTACGGTTTTTGCTCTGAGAATGAGTTTGACTCGACCTGCGAAGGAGGCTGTGGGTTGAAGCTTCGAATTGAAAGCTCAGAGACATGCATGGGCTTTAATTGTAGCTCAGTCAGTTTTACTGGAACTTTTTTGGTTGCTTTTATTGCGTAAGCATTAAGCAGAATTGAACCCGTTGATGCCCAAATTACAACCAATGAGCTCACCTGGTAGCCTACGCTTCCACCCCATCCTAACCTTGCAAATGAAGTTCTAGACGCTCCTGTTTAAAATAAAATACTGAGAAGGACTTTATGAACCGTTCAGCGATGGTTTGAAGCTTTAAAATAGACCATTTGGCCATGTGTCTCCTGAAGCTTTTGTCAGAACCCACATCTTTATCAAGTGACTCACAATCAACGCGGGCGCCAGAGACATCAATCAAGGGGTCACCGGAAAGCGCACACATTGCTCTTATTTCTCTCCCCGAAAACGCAGTTCCAAGCTGATCGTTTACTGAGCAGTGTCTGAGTCGAAGGACAATCGCGTGGGGTGGACGCGCTGTTGAAGCACAAAATTTGTAGGTGAATGTAGGTGGGAAGCTCCGAAATTTGCCATCTTTGCGCTTTTTAACGCTTATGACCCCTCGGACCCCATTTTATTGCTTTGAAAATTTTCTTAAGCGAATTTACATTGGCTCAAATTGTAGTCCATATTCTTCTGAACCTTTTAGCTGACTTTCGGCGAGCCCTTTCGACCTTTTCCTTGTGTTCTTGACTTTCTGTATTGACAAGAACCCTTTTCCAGAGGTTCACTTCTTCTATTTAGCGTTGGAGAAGTGGAGAACAGCGTCTGCCCAGACTACGTCACCGAAGAGTTTTTCCGCCTCTCCG
Organism: Steinernema carpocapsae; assembly: GCA_000757645.3. NCBI lineage: Eukaryota > Metazoa > Nematoda > Chromadorea > Rhabditida > Steinernematidae > Steinernema > Steinernema carpocapsae. The sequence goes on from CM016762.1 coordinate 2,283,791, forward strand.
GCGGATCATCCCGGTGGTCCTCTCGCGAGAAATCGCAGAGCGCGTGGCTCCCGCCGTCTCCTTCGTGACCGTAGTGACTTCGACCGTCGACCGTGACTGTCGACCTTCGTGACTCCCCGTGCCTCGAGCTCGTGGCCAGCGCTGAGAAACTCTATACTTTGTAAGTCTTCTCAGGTCTATTAAAAGAGTTCAAACAGTCATTTCAGGTACTTGAAGGAATACAGACTGGTCCACGACAAGCCGAAACCGAGACACGAGACACTGCCGATTCCGCGTTGAGTGACGGACTGCCGAGCTTTCTGGTCTCTGTTGATATCTCAGTTTTTGGTAATCTCCTCCTTCACTGGATCATCCTGTCGAGGACGTGTCCAAATGAGCTCAACTTCGCAAAAACAGGGTCCAGATTTCCTATAAATCTGGTCAAGACGGCCTAAATCCATATTCACCTCGTCGCCTGCTTCCGGTGGCACCAGTGCGGGCGTGCGCGCGGTTTTGCCACCGCTGTATAAAACCGATTCCCACAGAAAAATCTGTGCCCGAGGGGCGGAGCGGTTTAGGCCGTCTTTTCCTCGAGGAAGGCACCTTCGTCATCGTGAATTGCTTACTATGTACGGCCAAACCATGCTGGCTCTACCCGATCCCGTCAGATCTCGGCAGTCAAGCAGCATCGGGCCTGGCTAGTAGTCAGTTCAGAGATGACTGGCGAATCCCAGGTGCTGTATTTTTGGCACTTTAAGTGACCACGTTCTGTTTCCAGTCTTCGCATTTGGTGTGTTTTTGAGGTGTATTTCCGAACGAAATTGGGCGCCGAATCGAGACTGAATTTGTGAGGGGTTTTGGATAATACTTCCGCGGTTTTCATTTATTTTTGAACGTGATTTTGAGCGGAAATTCAAAGATTATATAAAAAAAGATCCCTAGGTTAAAAGATCCCAGGCGAAAAGATCCTTAGGCGATGCCAATTTGAACTGAGAATGCGTCATTATTCATGCTTTTTGCATGTTTTTCAGACGTCACTGACACCGAATTCGGTCCAAATTCAGCAAATTTTAACCCGAATCAGAATCTCGAATGGACACAAATTCTGAGATTTTGAAAGCAGTTTTGGAGAGTTTTTTAGCGTATTTTCGGCCAAAATTGATCAGTTTGAATGCGTCAATTTTGTTCATTTGAGGAGCGATGTTTATTAACTCTAAAACTTGGAATATGCACTGGAGAATACATCATTGTTGGGAATTCGTCCCGTAATTCAGGGCTTTTTGAGCCGCAGAGTTTCACTTTTTGGGTACCATTTTAAGCTGCTAAATAAGTCTTTGATTACGCACGTTTTCCACGCATTTGGGGTGTTTTTGAAGCGCGACATTTGGGACAAAATCGGGGCTGAATTTATGGGTATTTTTGAATGAGCATTTCGCGGTTAGCATTCATTTTTGAGCGGAAATTTCGACGTTTTTGATGCCGATTTGAGCTGCGATTGAAGCTTCCTTGCTTTGGCGTCATTGCTCGTGAATTTGGCATGTTTTCAGGCGTTTAAATATCAGGCGTCATCCCAAAAACACGGAATTTAGGTTAAATCGATCCACAGAGCTTCAAAAAAGCAAGTTTGCTTGATATTTTGATGTCGCGGATCCACATATACTCAGGACACGGGAAGATCGTCAACAAAAAGCGACCTCCGCTCTTTCTACCTACTCTATATGCTCCTCAATTTATCCTTTGGCTTGCAACCCTCATAACAGCTCGACCGCTTCCAGAACGTGAGTGCCGCTAGCTCCGACTCTCTCCACAACGGAAGTGAGCCCGTTTACCAGGCTTCCCAGCGATCGGTTTTCAGAACGCTCATTCCGCCGATTCCGAAGCATCTGAAGAAGTCGCTGTTCCAGATGTTCTGCAAGGACATGGTAACCCTGAACTCCCCCAAGTATCATTTCTAATTTCTGTCGATGTCGATAGCACGCAGCCTGAATCCAGCTTCAACGCTGCTCCTCCCGTCATCTACAGGAAACCTGTACAGCAGAAGAACCGAGAAGAAACAAGCGAAGACCCCACCATTTGCGCCTACTCCGTATCCGGCGAAGACGTCTGTTGCTTCCACTATCTTGAACAACAATTTTTAGTCTCACAAGAAGCATCATAACGAATAAATATCAACATTTATCAGCCCGTCTTCATGTCCTCGCTCGGCTCCGTCTTCATGTCCTCGCTCGGTTCCGTCTTCATGTCCTCGCTCGGTTCCGTCTTCATGTCCTCGCTCGGCTCCGTCTTCATGTCCTCGCTCGGCTCCGTCTTCACATCCTTGCGCTTCATGCAGGTCTCACAGACCCATTTCCCGGTGGGCTTCTTAGCCAAACCAACGCAATGCAGATGAAACCAGTCGTACGGGCACTCGGCCCCTTCGCATTGGATCATCTTACCGTAAGCGATCTGTAAACAAAGAAATTCTTAAGCTAATCGAGCTATTTTTAGGTTACCTTACGGCAGCTGCAGAATTTGGACTCGTGAGTGTCCACGCCGAGCTGCTCCACCACTTCGCCAATCTTGGGCAGATCTGAATTCTAACATAAGAAGCGACCCAGACTCTGCAAATCCTACCTTCCTTGTGGCTCTGGATCCACTTAATCTTGCAGCTTTCGGCCGCGTTAACGCGAGTGTGGAAGAAGCTGCAGTTGCAAAATTTCGAAGGCCCGAATTGCGCAGCTCTCTGCGCTTCTCGCTTCTGCTCTCGCTTACGATCTAAAGTAATGCAAAATCAGGGTTGGAAAGGGTCGTAGGACACTTACGATGTTCGAGTACTTCGCGGTACTGGCTGACATCCTTGATGATCATGTGACAGTAGTGCTTGTGTTCATCTGCGAGGTCAGCAATCTCGTTTTTTACGATAGCTTCCATTTCGTTCGCGAGCTTCGTTTTGACTTCCGTCAGTTCCAAAGCACGGTTATACATGCCCTGAAGCGCATATCAACGTTTACAGGTGGCTGAGAAACTCGAAAAGTCGGCTGATTTTGGGAGCAATTGAATGTTGATTTTGGTCTCACGCGGAATTCGGCTACATTTAGCATGATCCTGGACTGAATTGGGGTTCAAAATTGCCGACCAATTGATTTCAATTTCGAGCGCATTGAAATCGATGGCGATATGCGCTTAAAAAACCGAAAATGACCTGACTAGAATTTAGCGCGATTCTGGGTTGAAAGCGCCAAAGTCTTGAAATCCATCACTCAATTGATCGAATTTTTCGGCCTGAAATCAAAGGGGATTCGCGCTCAGGACACCCAGAAAATCGCCTGAATTTAAGCGCGCTTTGGATATAATTTCGATTCTAAATTGAAGGCAGCAAATACGGAAATTCGACGAACTCTAAAATTTTCTGCTGGGCGACCCCAAACAAGCTTCACGTAGACCCAAATCAAGAGCTAAAAATATCCTTACCGTGACTTCGGCGGCTTCGGCGTCCGAAGGGCGCTTCTTAGGCAACGCCTTGTAAATGTCTTCCGCACGGCGGTCCGCTTCCGTCATCAGGTCTTTGGCCTCGATGTCCAACTTCTGCAGTGCGCACAATTTTTCCACAAACGATTGCGGAATCAAAGTCAACATTTCCTTGATTTCGTCCATGGTTTTTACCTCTGAAGCAAAATGCCGGAATTAGCAAACGCAAGCAAGGAAACGCGAGAGAGCGAAACGCGAGAGAAATCCGAAATCACGAAGATCAAATGATTAAATTAATCAAATGCGATCACGGAGCGAGACGAAGCGAAAACCGCTTCAGACTGACGCGACTTTCGAAATTCGAAATTCAAAAATGCACGTCGCTCGCGGCGGGATCCTAGTAAATGTAGACTGTTGAGTAGAGATGCAACCCGACCGAAACTTTCGGGAAACCCGAAACCCGAAAACCCGAACCCGAACCCGAAACCTGAAAACTCGACGTGGAGCGATCCGCTGCCTTCTCGCTGCCGGCAAACATTGCAAACAAAATGCGCGCCATCATTCGTAAACCCTTCGTAAGCATCGCTTCGGGTTGCGCTTCGAACCATTGTAAGCGCTGCTTTGAACAATTGAATTCTTCCGGCAAACGCACAACGAGGAACGCTTGCGAGGGCGTCGTGGTGGGACAAAGCAACGACTTTGAACGGCGATGCTCGCGCGTCCGCCGTGGGTGGTCGGCCCAAACCCGAAACTTTCGGGTTACCTGAAACCGAACCCGAATTCGAAACATTCGAGTTACCCGAACCCGAAACCCGAACCCGAACATCTCTACTGTTGAGTGAAGCGAGCAGACAGGTGAGGTGCGAAATGAGACGTTAATAACAGTTTTAGCGGTCAAAAGGGGGTCGAAGCATTCAGTTAATAATGAAGAATTATGTCTGAAAAGGCCAATTTTTGGCGAAGGCTTTAGATGACCGGTCGGTTTGAGATTGTCACTGTAGACAGCTACTGTCTGAACTGATGCTATTCATCGAAGAGAGGATAACAGTTTTCAGAAACTGGTGCGCGGAGAACCGTGACTTGGACTAACGGATAATATGCGCTTCAATTTATCATACGAGTGATTGTGTGTTCTCCCAGTTTAACTCCTTATTTACAGGTAATTCATGTATTTTTGGCGCTGATCATTCTCGCGATTTTCCTTTCGTGCTTCTTTTTGGCTACGTTCAAGTCCACTGCTCTGACCAAATTCTTCTTACTTCCAGGGTAGGATGATTTTGTCGTCTGCTCGTATTCTTCCTTCGGCCTCAGCGGGGACGTCGTCGCTCCGAATTTCGATCCCAACGCGCTTCCGTCTAACAAGACGCACCAGCGGACAGCTCGTCGGACTTCGCAAAAGTGAGCATTCTTGGATTTTTCGCTTATAATGCGCGATTTTACAGGTCCTCGGCGCTTTCCACTGAAGTTTGGGGACATGGAAGCAATGGATACGACGCTGAGGTTTCGGATCCGTTGGATGTACAACAGAAGACCAAAAAATCGCAGGTAAATGAAATTGTTCAGGTGGAATTCGGGTCCGAATGTGGAGAAAAGGTGCCTTTTAGGTACAAATTTGAAAGCGTGAATTTGAAGCTCACTGAGGCGCTATTCGGTAGCCATATCAAGCGCAAATTCAGGTTGGAATCAAGCTGGAACTTGTAGGGAAAGTAACGAATTTGAGGCGTCAGATTCGCGTAACTCAAGCTACATGTGCTCCTTAGTGCTTTCTTCGCTCCGCTACTTGGTCTTGGCTGCCTTTGACGCCTTCAACCATTTTAGCTACTTCCTGTGCTTCTGCTAGCCATGATTTTTTCTTCTGCTAGCCTCGATTTCAGGAAATTACTTGTCTCCTTCACGCATGCTTCTGGCTTATTGATGCTTTTCTTTTGGGTTGTTCCGTAGCTCAACGTGCTTTGGCGCTATCTCAGCCCGACCCTATGCTTACCTTGCTCATCGTCGTCTGCTTCCTTGCTCCTGTAATCCTGAACGCCTGCTTCGCGTAGGCTTCGTCTGCCTGCGCTCACTTTCTGTATTTATTGCTTCTATTTCCAGAAACACCTCTCGTAATGCACCACACCGCCCTCTCCCACTCTCTTTATCGACGTCTTCATGATGTCTTAGCGCTTTAGCGCTCTCCAACAAGCGAAGCTTCTTCCTTAACCTTCTTCCTCTCTTCTGCTCAGACGTCCCGGCCGGATCACTCCACTTCCAGCTTCCATCTCTGGTGAGTCAACTTTTGCATGTTCATCCTCTAATTTCGGCCATTTCAGTTGCTCCAGACTTTTTCGACTTCAACTCCGGTGACGCGAAATTCGAGTGTGGTGAGTGCCTAGTATAATTATGTAATGTGGGTGATTCGGGGTCATTTAGCTGTCATTTCTCATGGATTTCGTAGTAGGAAACAGTTGAACTGAATAGTCCCACTGGGACGAATTAGAGCTTTGAAGTTCGTGGACCGAAATTGAGCTGTGAAATTGAGTCAAATTGAGGGTCTTGATTACAAGGATGGATCTGCCTAAAACCTCGAATATAAGGCGAACTGTGACGGATGGGAGGCGACGAATTTGAAGCCGAATTAAATGTCGACATCGACATCCCCGCTGAAGAGGAGCGACGCGAATCGCCAATCTGGGAAGTCGTCTTGGGCATCTTGAGCCTGCTTTGAAGCTGTCCCTCGACTCAATCTGTCCAGTTAACTCTTCCAAAGCCCTGTCGACCATTTCGGCCATCAAGTCCGATCCGCGCGACAGCCAGAAGTCCGCCGTTCTCCGCAAGTCATGAAATCCGTCACCGACTGAGGAAAGAAGCCGAAGATTCCAGGAGAAGCCTCTCGAACGATTTTCACCCGGTTTTTCTTTCCTTGTGTGCTGATTTTTGGGTCCTCTCAGGTTCACTTTTTTGTCTAAAGTTCCTCTTACTGTAATCTGTAATACTGTAATCCTTTGGGGCCGGACTCGCCTCTCCAAAGGCTGCGGGGCCGAATTCACCTTTCTGAGGGTCGCAGGGCTACCGTAACTTTCTGGAGGCCGACTTCGCCTCTCCGAATACTGCGAGTCCAAGTTTGCCTCTCCGACGCTTATTGATGCACTGCGTGTAGCCCCATTTGAAGCTCTTACAATTCAAACTCTCCATTTCAGGCTTCTGAAAAATGCGGCCTTCGCTCCTGTTTTCGCTTCTGCAAATAGCCCATATTCGTTTTCGCCCTTCTGAGCTTGATTTTCCTCCTCCTTTGGCTCTCCGGACACGGTTCGTCGCTGGTTTCATTCGTGTTTCAAAAGGTGGGTTGACCGTTTTGGGAAAACCTCAATTTCTTCCTTTCAGGCTTACAAGAAGGAACCCCCGATTGTGCTCGCTTGAATTGGGATTTGGCAGCTTTTTGGGAGGCAGAAGACACCCACAACTGTTCTCACAAGTGCTCCTTCACAAGCGATAACACGTATCTTGAAGCTTCATTTTTGGGAGAATTTTGGACTTTTAGGCTGCTCGACAAGACCTCTCAAATTGTCTTACACCTTTACAACATCCAAGAGGAGGTATTCCTAGCAGATAGATACGAATCCTCACCAACTGAAGATCCTCTACATCGTTGAATCGCCTGTGAACACGGCTTGCAAGGCGTCTGAAGCCTTAAATTTCCTCGCTCCGAGGTTCTTCGACCTGGCGGCCACGTATTAGACCGAAAGCGCCTTCCAAATGCCGCATGGAGTGTTCAAGGAGATACGGGAGAAGGCGGCAATCAGCAAGAAGGTAGGATTGGTTAAAAACGCTGACACACGAGGAGTTTCAGATGGAGCTGATTGTCAAAGAGAAGAACCTCGACCGTCAAATGATTTCGAATAGCTGGACCGATTCGAAAGGAGAAGCTCTGATGGAGTAGTTTCGAAAGCCTCTAATGTAACCTACGGCTTTTGCTCCGAGAATGAGTGTGAAACGAGCTGCGAGGAGGAGGCAATAGGAGGTATTCCGATAATTTTCAAGAGAATTCGGGACTTTTAGGTCGTTCCACAAGGTGACTCTTAGAGTTCCACCTTCGCAACATCCAAGAAGAGTACTTGTGCCACCAAAGACGAAGCCCCACCAACTGAAGGTCCTCTACAATCTGGAATCCTCGGCGAACACGGCTTACAGCGTTTAGATTGAGACGAGAGAAGGTGGATTTCAGCGAAAAGGTAGGAAGGACTCGAAAGCGTAAAGAAACGAAGAATTTCAGATGGATCTGATTGCCAAGAAGAGGAGCAACCTCGCCCGTTAGATGATTTCGATTAGCGAAAGAAGCGCCGACCGAGCAGCTTCGAGGAACTCGAATGTAACTAAGAGTCGCCTACGGCTTTTGCTCCGAGAATGAGTGTGAATCGAGCTGCAAGTAGGAGGCTGTTGGTGAGTGTGGGTTTTGGACGGGGTTTGGAGTGAGACGGCGGAATTGAAGTCGTTTTCAGGATTCGGCAGATGTCCAACGTCAGATGAACCCATATCGGACGCAATTCGGATGCTCCTGATTTCGGTTTATTCGTGCATTCTTGAGTGCGATTTTGGACGCAAATTTTAGGCGTTTAACGGATTTTTCGCTCGATTTTAGACCGAAATTGAAAGCCAAGTCTAGGTCCCATTGAGGGAATTTCACGATTTTTAACCATCGGGAGGCCGAATTCGTGGGGCTACCGTAACCCTCGCCAGTCCTCCGAAGGCTGCGAGTCCAAGTTCTCCGTTTCGAGGGTCGCTGGGCTACCGTAACCCTCGCCAGTCCCAATTCACCTCACCGAAGGCTGCGAGTCCAAGTTCTCCGTTTCGAGGGTCGCTGGGCTACCGTAATCCTCGCCAGCCCCGATTCGCCTCTCCGAAAGCTGCGAGTCCAAGTTCTCCGTTCCGAGGGGCACGGGGCTACCGTTATCCTCGGGATGCCGAATTCGCCTCTCCGAAGGCTGCGAGGCTGCGAGTCCAAGTTCTCAGATCCGAGTGTCGTGGGGCCACCGTAATCCTCGGGATGCCGAATTCGCCTCTCCGAAGGCTGCGAATTCAAGTTCTCCGTTCCGAGGGGCACGGGCTACCGTTATCCTCGGGATGCCGAATTCGCCTCTCCGAAGGCTGCGAGTCCAAGTTCGAGTGTCGTGGGGCCACCGTAATCCTCGGGATGCCGAATTCGCCTCTCCGAAGGCTGCGAATTCAAGTTCTCCGTTTCGAGGATCGCTCGGCTACCGTAATCCTCGCCAGCCCCGATTCGCCTCTCCGAAAGCTGCGAGTCCAAGTCCCCTGTTCTGTCCAATTCACTGTAGGTATTCTTTGTCTTCGCTGCTCATTCTCATTTGGTTTCCCTTTTCAAACATGAATTTCCGCGAAGTTTCATGAACTTGTCTGGCGTCTGCGATTCGCCTCCGTTGCCTAACAAAATACGCGATATTTCAGGAAATCAAAATTAAGTCTGGACGTCGTCGGTAGTCGCTCGCTGGGAGTCGTTTCATTCGTGTCATTTTTTGGGTCTTCTTGGGTGCTCCTTTCGCTGCTCATTTGCTCGCTTTCTCCGCTACTTGGTCTTGGCTCTCTGTTGTTGGCTCAGGTGATGCGTTCGACCGTTCGGCTACTTTCTGCGGTACTGCTAGCCTCGATCGCCCGATTAGCCTCGGCTCTTGTCGCTGAAGTTTCTCCGGAGCAGCGTTGCTTCTTCACACTTGCTTTTGGCTTATTGCGTCTTCTCTCTTGGGTTGCTACAGAGCTTTACGTGCTATATCAGCCTGATCCCATGCTTTCCACGCCGTGCTTCCTTGCCCCTTCTTGGATTAGGCTGCATCTGTCTGCGCTCACTTTCTTTGCTAATTGCTTCCTTTTCCAGAAACGTCTCTCAGAATGCACCACACGACTCTTTCTACGCTCTTCTCCGCCGTCCTCATGATGATCAAGGAACCGTCATACTCTAAGCGAAGCTTCGTCTTCTTTGACCTTCTCCCCCTGTGCTGTAGACGTCCCGGTCGAAGCACTCCACTTCCAGCTTTCATCTCTGGTGAGCCAACTTTTGCATATTGGCCCTCTAATTTCAGCCATTTCAGCTGCTTTGGACGCTTCCAACTTCAACTCCGGTGATGCAAAAGTCAGATCTGGATTCTCACGTGGTGAGTGCCTTGTATTCCACTTGTAATGTGGGCTTAGTGGGGTCATTTAGGCTTCATCCTTTGTTTATTTTGGGTCTCGAAACATGTTAAGTGAAGCGCGAATTTGGGTAAACGTATTCGTGAAGTTTGTTGGAATTTCAGTGCCATTCAGTCGCCAGTGTTCATGGGTTCCGTCACAGGAAACTCACGACTAATGGGGTCTCATCCGTACCGGTTTTCACAATTTGTGGGATCATTGAGCTGTCTACTTTCATGAATTTGGGGTCACGGAAATGACCAATTATTGGCACAAATGTCAGCGGTTTTGGACGATTCAAAACCGTAAAATTCATGGTCATTTTGGGGCCATTTATCCGTCATTCTTCATGGATTTGGGCTCGTTCTGAAAGCATTTTCTGGATGATTTTGCCTGTTAAAGAGCTCTCATGAGCCTCTTAATTGAAATGTGGATGTGTAAACCCTAAACTCTAAATGTAAATCGCGCTCCTTTCAGCCAACTCGCTTCAAATCGCCGACGATTTACGACGGATGGTTGACGTATTTGAAGCCGAATTCAACGTCGACAACTCTCCCTCCCGGTTTGGGACTCAAATCGGAAAGTAGCTGCTCAGCACTGCTAAACCCAGAATTACCGAAAAATCCGAAAATGAGCTCTGATCGGGTGATTTGTAAGTCATTTTTGCGCCCGTTTACGTTCGCGTCAAAGTTGTTTGTATGTTTGTGTGCGGTAGCAGTGCGGTAGCAGTATAGCTCCATTGAGTGACTTGATGCGATGTGGGGGCATAGCTTAGGGGTAGAGCATTCAACTGCAGATCGAGAGGTGTCTGTCCCTAATCCGGTTGCTTCCTATGCTTTTCAAATTTTTTGTTTTCGGGTTGTTTTTTTCGTCTAAAAAATTCAACTTTATTGATCACAAAGGGCATAAGAACGCACAAACTTGGTCCTAATAATGGTAAACTCTTGTCGTCAACGCAATCGATCGGATTTGACCTTTTGGTGTTAATCTAAAATTTTGGGAAAGTCCCTCTTGTCTCCCCTTTGTGGCGGCTGTTATTCTCATTCCCACAGCTCCCTACAAAACGCCAACACCTCATCTCAGCAGCGTGAATCGTCTCTCGCTAGGGTCGTAAATCGTTTCTTTTTTTGTGCACTTTTTCAGGCGGGCGCGTGACTAATTAATCGATTGCGAAGGTGCCCGCGGAGAGATCTGCACTGATCGGCTGCCCTTTCAAGCGCTTTTCGCCTTTCGTCTTTCTAAACCATCAAAAAATTGACATCCTCGAGATTTGTTTGCAATTTAAAGTAGGTTTAATATTTATCTTTGCAATGAATATGGCGAAAACGCTTTTCAGGCAGAGCTGCTAGACTCTATCCTCACTTCCAAGTTGAGGATAGGAGCAACAGGGACGCAAACAAATGGCTGCGTCGTCCAAGGTAAGTGCAGATAAGTCTGCGATTAAGATGACTAAAACTGCGGTTTTTAGACAAGCAAATTCTTCCTTTAATGGAAGAAGACGGCGTCCAGAACTAACTCAGGAATCCCAGAAGCACAATCTGTAAGTTCACAAATTGAATATGGGGAATTGAATTCAAAGCATTCTCCCAACTTTTACTTTTTTCTTAATTTATTGTTTGAAAGCAACTTGTTTAAAGCTTGAAAATGAACCAAAAACGTCACTTTCACCAAGGAGATCAGTTTGACATATTGATAAGACGGTGTTTTTGTCAAAATTTTAATTGTTTTAGTAGTTTTTGATGAACCCATTCGTAATCATGAAACAAACGTTTTAATAAGGTAAAGATGCTCTGTAATGTGCACTTTTACGAAGGCATCGAATTGGTATATGTAGTATTAACGGGGCTGTGCGCGACATTGCGCGGTTATATACTACACACATTGCATGAAAAGCCAATTGTGAGCTCTCTTAGCCGTTGAAACATGCGTTTCAGCGTTGTCCGGGAAGCACCACGGGAGGTGCAGCTCAAGCCCTAAATTAGCCTTGGTACAGTTCAAACACGACTGAGCACGACAAATCCGTGAAAAACGGCATTTATCCAACTGGATTTTCCCCAAACACATTCGCAAAAGACAGCTAAGCCCATCTTTCCGAAATACCAAAATTACGCGGTCTCATACGACCGTTGCCGCTTGGCGGTGCCAAAGCGAGTTTTCGCATTTTCATGAATTTTCTCGAACTAGCCCAAATTATGTATAGTTCGGTTCCAAATTTTGTTTCAATTGAGCCCAAAAATGCCCGCAACCATAGTTAATTCGGCGGTTGCGGCAGCGATTTCAGCGCCGTTGCGGTTGCAAAACCGAACGGTCCGTGGCGACGGCTTGACGCATGCAAACGCAATTAGCACCAGTGACGCTTGAACGGACGGACACGTCTGGATCGTTCTCCTTTATTTAATAGAGGGGATAGTGGTTAGTACTCCACATTGTCGTCGTGGCGAAGCATGCTCGATTTCTGCCATGGGAAATCTTTTTATTATGCAAAAAGTTTTTTCGCTTAAAATTACAGAAAATGACGTAAATTAATGCTAGGCAGCAAGATTCAAACTGAAAAAGTGAAATGCGTCGGGTCATATGCATGCTAAGGAAGCCCATGTAGTATAGTGGTTAGTACTCCACGTTGTGGCCGTGGCGACGCAGGTTCGATTCCTGCCATGGGCATTCCTTTTTCACAAAAATACAAAACCTGTTTTACTAATGCAAAAGTGTTTTCGGGCCTACAATTAGTGTTTTAGTAAAGTTGTAAAGACTTAGTTTTATATTTTAAACCCAAAACGCTTGTCTGGCAAACTACTAGATTGACCTGTTAGGTCTTTGTTTGTTTTTGTAGGTTTGAATCCAACTTGTACTCATTTTTCGTCCTTTTTTATAAATCGCATTCCTAAAATCTCTATTTTGACAAAATTCCATTCCAGTTTCTTGAAGTCAGCCACAGCGACTGGCTAGCTGTCTGTGGATCTGATCAAACTTACATTGTTCTCCGCCACGTGATGACTAACCTTGGCGACCAGTTGGTTCCGGTAAGTTTGCTTTTTTACTGAATTTAAGTAAATCCACTCATTTCAGCTCCCCAACGGCCTCGGATTCCTCGAGACTGATGCTGTAATGCTCGGAACGCTGCTGCACATCAGGAGGTAAGAAGATCACTTGACCACAAAGTTGATTATATCGATTTTTGCAGAATGAAACCTTCGAACAGCGTCATCAACAGGACGCACAAATTTATGAAGGCTTTTTACCAAACGGTTTTAGAAAGATGGTAAGTTGATTTTTAGTTGTTTAGCGTCTCTTGCCAAAGGTGGCAGCTGACAATTTTGTAATTTCAGACCTAAGCGAAGCGATATTGTGAACCCCAAGACGCCTGTGGTCACATATCCACGTTGAATAGTGGATAAAGATGTAAGTGAATTTTGCTTATTAGCAGACCTTAACTTGGTGATTTCAGGCTTCAAATTATCATCACTGGGGATCGCCCAATGTGTCCTACATCTGCGAATTGGGATGGCTGATGGAGGGTAAGGTGAAGAAAGTCGATGTTCGGGCCAAGATTTAATAATGTATTTCAACTTGTATGATGAAACGGCAGCCAATAAATTTACAGTGGTTAATTTGTGATTTGAATTTGGAAAAGAGCACTTGAAGCATTTCGGCTTGAATTGGACTTGTACCACATTTTATCATTTTAATGCTCTTAATTGTTAGTAAATGTGTTTTTGTGGTTAATTGCGACATTTACCAAACTATTTACAGTACTCAACAGCAAATTTAAACCAAATATTTAAAAATTTGAGATGTGTCAGATCATATACACTTTGACAACAATAAGCTATTGGCCCATGATAGTGGTTAGTACTCCACGTTGTGGCCGTAGCGACGCAGGTTCGATTCCTGCCATGGGCATTGTTTTTCGAAAAATGACGAAAATTGTTTTACCAATGGCATGTGTGTTTTTCGGCCCACAATTATTGCTCATAGCTGTTAAATGTGGAAAATTTAAATAAATAAGCAGTAAAGAAAAAACGGAGTTGAAAGCTAAATACATTTTCTTCATGGATTCGAGGTGTTTTCAAATGTGGCTTTAAGGCGACACAGACATTTTTCGTCGTTTTTTGAGTGCACGGGTCGCGCTCATTTCTGGGGCAGGGAGGTTTTCAAAGGCGCTGATCACGATTCTGGCGTCCGAATGCCGAGAAACGGCTTCAGGACTGCGCAATATGGCAAAGTTTGAAAAAAACAAAAAACGTGATTACCCTACACAAACCACAATCGGCTACGATAAAAACGGAGTAATGTGGCCTTTGGTCGAATTTTTTGTGTTCATCGCGTTGTGGGGACGTGCTCAGTCAGAAACGCGCTCAAAGTCCTACAAGAAACTTCACAATCGCAAAGAAAAACGACAATTTTGACCGCCGAAAAATTGCAAACCCGATCCGATTCGCCATTGTACAGGGCAGTAGCGTAGGAACACTGAAAAACTGGTGAAATTCACGTTTTTCTCTTATCCGAACTTTGCCGTATTGCGCAGTGCTGAAGCCGTTTCTCGCCATTCTGACGCCAGAATCGTGATCAGCGCCTTTGAAAACCCTTCCCCCCCTGCCCCAGTAATGAGAGCGATCTGTGATGGTGCAAAAAAACGGTGACCGTGTCCTTTTAAGTCATTGTGTGTTAAAGATGAAATGAGCTCTTGCACTCTTAAAGTCAAGTGCATTCCAATGTGATTTGGTCATAGAATCAATTTTGGACGTTGTTCATATATTCTTGCTTGCTAATCTTCGCATGGAACCTTTTAGGACCTTTCTCCTGGCGCCACTTATATAGCCGTGTGTACTATTTGTTGCGTTCTAAAGGTTAGCTAGGTTCAGCGTTTTGCGTTTCTCTTTCACGTTATGCATTACAACGATCCATGAAATGATAATTTAAAGAAGCCCTTTAACCCTCAAAACCAAGCCTTATCTCTTAAGATAACATTTCAGTCATCATATCCACGCTGATCTCCACAAAGAGCGTGTCGTCCTTCACGTAGGGAGACGTCTTATTGGACAGAAGATCGACGTGAATGAACTTGTCGCAACCGAAGGACACATTCGGACCGTTTTTAGGTTGCATCAGGAATGGAATGTTAACCTGAAATATGGAAAATTAGGGCTTAGGAGGCGTCAAGGAAATATTTTCACTTGACAGTCTTACGGAATTCCATGTGTTGTGCTAATAACTAAAAGTTAAGAGATGTCGATAACTCGGCAAGAGTCGACAACTGCAGACATTTAGCAAAAGTGAAGCTTCACGCAACCAATAAAGTTGTCGGTCTTTCGACTACAAGTTGAACCTTTAGACATTACAATGATGTAAGCTGAGAGACTGCAAAAGAAGCCTTCTGGCGAGCTGTTTGGCTGCAAACAAAACTTTTAGGCTACTTTTATGTCACAACATAAGCTTTCGGACCATTATGTCTCTAGAGTCGACAACTAACTCTTAAAAAGCGAAAAAGCCGATAGGTTAGTTGCAGTTCATTGGTCTTCAGGCTACAAATCAAACAAAAACCATGTTTTTTAAAATGAAACTCGTTTTAATTCAAATGAAGCAATTAGGCGACAGAACAAGCTGTTGACCTATAGAATGAAGCCTTTACATTACGCCTTCTTTAGCCATAATTAATCTCCAAAGTACGACTTACCGGAATCGTATTCGGAGTCACACGAACCGACATATTTTTCTTTTCCGCAACGTCGTTCTTTTGATCCCAGACCGTGAAGATTATGGGAGCGCGGAAAGGCCATTTCAACATCTGATCAAAGTCGCCCTCCACCAACTGGATGAACACAGAAGCGTGGTGACCAAACGCTAAAACACGCCATCCTAGACCTTATCAAAGCCAAATTACCCACTTTTGCCTTGCCCAAAAGGAGCAAAACTGGCCACCATACGATAGGAATGGACAGCAGAGTAAAACGGTTTTGAGAAGATCAGAGGAACCGTCCGCTTTTGGGCCTGTTTGAAGTGGTGAGACCAGTTGGTGATCTTCCACAGGTAGTTCTGTCCTCCACGAACGGCCATGCGATTGCCACTGGCTTTGACGTAGTCGAATTGGGTGATCGAAGTGTTAAATTGAGAGTTGAGCTTCTCGAACTGGCGGAGGAGACCTCGCATGGTGTCGTTGGTGACGGCCAGATGCTTGATGGGACGCTTTTGCTCGTGGTCTTTTTGAACCTGCTGGAAATTAACGTAAAAACGTTTTGTACTAAAAATATACGTAAAACAGAAAAATCCGTTCTGCACTGTTCTTCGAACCTGACACCTTTTGTGCGGTAGTGCGCCTGCACCACTCAACCTCAAAAACAAAATTTAATTATGTTACGCTGAATGAAGCTACTAAGTGTGCTAAAAACAACAAAAAAAGTATTGAAAAACGCGTTTTTTTATGTGGAAAACGGGATGTGAAAAGTTACAAAAGACCGAAAAATCGACTTCCGGAACTGGGATTCGAAACAGGGCTGTGCAAACTCGAAAATTTTACTAATAACGATTCATTTTACAGGCAGTCAGTTTCCTTACTATAACCTTTCAGCGGGACATTGGCTTTTAAGAAGAGCAACTTCTCAAGGTTTTCGGCCAACTGCGAAGGGGTGCAGTCGAAAATAAGCGTTCACTTTCAAGTCAGAAACTTCACCAAAGGATGACTTAATAGTTAGTTTTCTACCGTCATCGATCTTCCGTTTTTTGGCGTTTGGTTGATTCTTCTGGCCTTCAAGACGCGAAAATTCATTCTTGAGATGAATTTCTAAATGCTTCCGCAAGCTCATTGTCGCACTGCCCTTTCTGGATACTTCCTTGTTGCATTTCTTGCAAGTCGCCTAGTTTTTCACCGTCAAGTTGTAGAATTTGTCGTAAATGGACAACTGCATTGCGAAGTGAGGGAGCGAAACGCGAAAACAGCGCGAAACCGCGTGCAAAAACGAAAGAATTCCTCGACGCATTCCCCCGACGCGAAAATTTCAAGTCGTAAGGCTGTTCGCTGTGGGACCCAGTTTCGAGAGTTTTGAGAAAAAGTCGAAACTCGAAACTCCAAACTTGCACAGCCCTGATTCGAACCCAGGAGAGATTTTTTCCAATGTCTTAACCGCTCGGCCATCCCGATGCAAAACTTGAAGATATGCATATATCCCTAGTTTTTCTATTGGCTTGTCTCATTTTATTGTAAAATTTCAATAGATTTGTTATTTTCGGCTGATTTTAGTTGTTACTCACCTCAACGTCGCATCCAAGTGAAGCGAATTTGCAGCTTTTCGCCTTTTCCTTCGTGTCAGCGACAATCTCCTCAATTTTAATAGACTTCACAGGTTCTCCATCAGTAACACGAATAGTACGCGTTTGCTTGACGGTGATCATGACGACGTTACTGACCAGAGACGCCAGATAGAACTACATATAGAGTGCTAGCAAACCCGGCAATTCATATAATATTTATCAGGAGGCGTCGCTATCTTGCTGAGAACCTAGCAACACATGCGTCAGAGGAACTTGGCATCAAAGGGGGACAAAGGAAAATGGGTGAAAAACGTGATTTGGCAGCCAAACGGAATGATCGGCAAATCGAAATTAGCTTTGAGAGCTTTCGAATGTTGTGTGACATCATGAGGACCAAATCATGGTTGTAGAACTTCAACTTTGTCATTAATTTGTGTCTGATAACAAGGGAATCAAAGCTTGAAATACAAGTTTTATTGGCCGATCACTCTCAGGGTATATCTAACTTGAGCACGTAACAAGCTTATTGTTTAATTGGTGTATTGGTTAGTGTGGTGGTCTTGCGCGTACACGGGTTCGAGTCCCAGAGGCGCATTTTGTTTTGTTATTTCTGGACAAGTAAACAAACAAAAAATTTACGTTCATTTTGCTTTTTCTAACTACCAAGCCAGTTATAAAGTTACGAAACGTTCAACGGTTTTTCATGACGTCGTATGAAGAAGCGAAATGATGGCTTGAAATTCACCTGTGTATGTGAAACGTTTCAGAGAAGCGTATAAAGCCTTTTTTGAAGTTGAAACTTTTCTTGAACTTTGTTCACCAAACAAAAGCACGTTTCGACTGACTGTCAACAGAAAATGACTCATTTCTGTTGACTCACAACACCAACAAGGATCAGGAAGATCGCGACTCGTTTTTTGGCATTTCCGTTCCTAAGATGCTGACTAATTGGTTTTTCAATTGTTTGGCGTGCATTGAGGAGAAACGGTTCAACGCGATTTCTTATCAATTTCAGATGGCTTCTAAGTGTTTCCTTGTCGCTCTGGCCTTTCTCTTCTTGTTGGGGGTCTCCTTTGGCTTCAAATGTGGAAGTGGACGCTTTCAGAATGCCGCTGCTAACCTGTTTATCAAGCTGGATTGTAGGTCGAAGCTAGGTGAGAGCTATGCTAAAATTGATGAGACGAAAAGCTTTTTAGGGAAATTTGACGCCTGCTGTGCGACCCACGACCGTTGCTACGATCGTAAAATGGGAAGGTCTAGGTGTGACAGCGCCTTCTGCTCGTGCCTCTCCCGAGCTGCTAAGGGAAGCTGGGCCTGTGAGAAGGTGAGAGTTTGGTTTTGGACGCTATTTATGACGGAAATTGTTGAGGTCGACGCTCCCGCTTTCTGTCACGCAGTCAAGAAGTTTGGGGACAGTGCTTATCGCAACGCTGGAAAGTGAAACCTAAGCGGACCTTAAGCCTTACGATAATGTAATATACTTCATTCTTCTTGGTATTACGACAATAAACATTTTGGGGGTATCAACCTGAGAAACCCTTATAGTACGACGGAGAAATGCACTTCTCTGGAAACATGAAGCACCATTTGATTCCAAGTCAATTGCCAAAGCTATCTTCGTCTTTTAGCAACATGAAACCTGTTTGAAAGTTGAAGTCTGCTAACTGGGTGGTCAAAAATGTTGAACCCCGAACTTGCATTGCTAGAAGTGAATAATAGGGTTTGACGCTCATGTCAAAAATATGAAAACTACAGTTGAGCAATTTAACTGAAACGACGCTCAAACAAACGATCGGTTCGCTGGATAATCAACAACTGAGCCAGCACTTTGACCCATTTTTGGGCTAACGAGCATCAAATCCTTAAAGTAAGGACTACAGTGAGCTTGACTGGTTTGAGCTCCGTGGCAGATGATGTGAAAACGTAAGTTAAGAAGACGATTAGGAAGGAAAGGCGATCTGCTCTCGCTTAAGGAAAGGATCTTTGGAAACTCTGGAAATTCAGTTGCGTTCTTATGGACCCTGTAAACCGTTGGGACAGAACCACACGTGCTACTTTTCAAACTGTGGAATAGTACTTTAAGCTGCCAGATTGTAATGGGCTTAGGCTCAGTGGCACCCACTTTGCAGACAGACTTGACTTTAGTATCTCTTGTTTTCAAGCCTTGTGTGAATGTATTGGCGATCTTCTAGATTGCCTCCAAGTCCTTTTTGTACTTGTCGATGAATAGAAAAGTGAATATTTCCTGATGAAGCTAAGCCAGTAGAAGAGATAAGCTTCAAAAAGCAACTCGATCGTCCTTACCAGCTCCCACAAAAGATTAAAAATGATTTGAGCGCTCTTTTACGATGGCCTCTGCGGAAGGTTTTCCTATCGCCTGAAGAGACTCAACAAGTAGCCCATCTACAATTATGTTTGGCATAACCAATATAGTATCCAGACCTGTGTCCAGGCTCTTGTAAGCTGATCTCTATACGTGTCCATGTAAGCCATCCAATTACAATTTAACTTGCTTTATTACTTTAAATCTCAAGTTCAAATCACTCACAAATATGCCATATAGTAGAACACCGAAAATCTTAACTTAAACGAAATTTTGTCACAGCACATAACAATGTCAACACACAAAACGCATCTCCCCAATCAAAAATCGTTTTCCTCAAGCTTCACTGAGCCTTCGAGTTGCGGCGAACACTCATCTTCGAGTGCTTCTCGTAGCCGACGCGCATCTCATCCGTGACACAGGCAAGGAAGAGTCGCCAGGCCTTCACAGCCTCGTGGTTGTACTTGATTCCGTCCTAAAAACAGTCATTTCAGGGTTGTTCATTAGGTGATGTGGGTCATTACACTTACATTAGCGACGATTACGGAAACCGCAATTTCGCCAAACTGTTCGATCATCTGCGGAGTGAAGCCGCTCTCGCGCATCTGGAATTGATGAGATTAGGGGTGATTTAGAGAAGAATGGCAAGGTCAGGATTACATTGGCACCTGGGACAGAAAACTGATAAAAGCCATAAAAATGAGTTCTTTTACGTCACGTTTAAATTGACATTCAGGCAAAAAGCGGAATTAAGACTTTTTAGGCCTTATATTCAAGAAGCCTGACAGGAACGTTTTGACATTTTAATTAGCGTTTTGATCTTTTCGTAGAAGTATGGCTTAGTAAAAAGTGCTAAAACAAATGAACACAGTAATTGAAGCAATTTAGCTGAATTATAGCATTTAAGAAGTTCAGAAAACATTAGAAAAGCACAAGCTGCGCGCCAGTGTTAATTTAGCACTTTAAATGAAATTAAATCTAAACTTTTAAAGCCTAATTTTCAAGAAGCTTGGCAAAAACATAAAGGCAGAATTCAATCAGCTTTACCATCACCAAATGCTAAATTGAAAAACGAATCCTGGACAAAATGCCGAAAACCAAAATGTCGAAAACGTCCAATACATTAAAGGATTAAAGGCTGCATCGAGCCGCTATCTGTGGAACTGTCGCCCCAGCCTACACACCCCTCTGCCAGGCGCTTTCGCCGTAAAAACGACATTGAAAAATGCTCATGCGTAAGTCTAAACCTGTTCGAACGTGGCAGCCTAAAGTATTATCCACGGTGTTTGAAAAAGTAGCCACAAGGCCAATGTCATGACTAACTGTCTAAAAGGCTTTTAAAATGCGACAATGTTAGACTCTCATAGTAGAGAATACCCTACAACGCTCAAAATATTTTCGAAATTTTTTACTTTTTCGACATTTCGTCCGAAAACGTGATTTTTTGAAAATCTCTATTGAGAAGCTTCAAATGCTTACAACAAATAATCTTGGGAGCGATGAAAACCCAATTAGTTTATTATAGCAATCGGTCTGCTTTTAGGACTCCGTCTACTGATCATGTTGGGAATGGAAAAAACAAGTCTGCCTGCATAATCAGAGCCAAAAATTCTAAGCTGCTGACTTGAACATATCTGACTTACACACCTTAGAACAATGTGGTTTTGTGGTGTAAAGGTAACACTTCAAATTAGAGTTTCAATTTTTGGTTTGTTCCGCCACTTTCATCTTCGTTTTTTTGCATGTTCAACCAAAAAAACCACTTACCTGCGCGTGCTTCTCCCCATACGAACGCAACTGAGCGCACGACTCATCCATGTTATCACTGTGGATAAGCTCATCAAGAATTACCACCAGACATTTGCAGTGGTCATGCTCGGTCTTAACCAACGGCGGCGTGTCACGCTCGCGGCTCAGCGAGTTCACAAACGCCGTGGTCAGAAAAATTGACCTGAACGAAGAGAGTTTAGTTTTTTTTACGCATCCGGCTTGTAGAGTCTCCCTAAAAAGCAAGCAAAAGCATAGTGAAAGAACAGCAAAGTATGCACAACACGACAGTCAAGCAGCAAGCGGAAGCTATGCTAGGTTTGAGTGGGAAACCAAACCGAATATGGAAGACGAAAAAGTGGAAAAATGCTTACCGTATTTCCGGGCACTTGGTCTCGAGACGACGGAAAATCTGCTCGAAGAGCTTCAGCCAGGAGCCAGTGCTCTTAAGGCTCAGGTACGACGCCTAGAAACAAAAGAGATGGGTAAAAACGTAAAAAGCAAAAATAAAATGTTGTCTCTTGATCGGTTCGAACACGTGACCTTTAGATTCATTGCGAAAGCGTAACCAGGTGCGCTCTTTAAGAGCACTCCAAAATACCAAATCTTAGAACCGTTGTTCGGATCTCTGATAATGGTATGTCATAAGCATGGGTGGACATTTCCCAAAGCTTGTTTTCTCACATTTCGCGGCATTTAAGTTATTCTCAGAAAACATGTTTGTCATGAGAACACCACTCAAACAGCAGAGACGCTTGTGAACTCACCTTGAGAGCCCGACGTTGTTTTGGCGTAATGGTGAGAAGCGTGAACTTGCGGCTCTGCGAATCAGCCGGGGCGACGATGTTGTCGTTGACGAAAAGTTGCCGGAGCAGACCCGTCGAGCTGAAAATGAACCGTTAAGGATGATGACATAATAAGTAGTTATTATTGACGGATATTGGGATAGTCGTCTTTTGATAGTTTCGCTAACCGTAAATTTGTCATAAGGACCACAACACTCAATTTCGCATATTTTAACTGTTTTGAAAGATCTTTAAATCTATGTCACAGATTGAAAACAAGTTGTTGTCTCTTCAAGAGTGTGGTAGTGTCCCAAATACCAAGTTGGAGTCAGTTAGATTTTTGTGCGACTTGAAGATTTAAAGCGTCCAAAAGATTTGGCTTAAAATCAAAATCAATTTAAAGTGGATTTTAGGACATTAGGCGTATTTTGGAGAAGGACAGATGTGCGTCAGGGCTAAATTGGCACTTGGGACAAAAGATCGACTAGAGCATCGAAATGCATTTAAGTCCTACATCGGGTTTGAATTGGTGCTTAAGAAAAAAGCGAAAATACGACGTTTGACGCCTTAATTTTTACGAAGCCTGGAGAAACGTCAGGCAAAATGTAAGTTATTGTTTTCATTTTTGAAAGTTTGTTTTTGAAAAAGTGCTCAAAACATACAGTAACCCAAAAATCATATGTATGTTAAATGCACAAAATCATTCTAATCCAACAGGTCCAAAGGTTAGACCGATTGCATGTACAAACCAAGACCTACTCTAGATTTCAAAACGTTCAAGTTTACGGGTTTAAAATAATTGACCAAAGCATTGAAATTTTTATTAAAAGCCTGTAATTCACTTCTGTCGTAACACTGACTAGGCTTCTTAAAAACGGGTTACTGTAACCCAACAAAGCTCAAGTGAATCAGACATCTCGCTTTTATAAAACCTTATTCAAAGAAACCTACAAAGAAAGCAGCTTTGTGTGGCGGACCATCAAGGTTCAATTACTACAAGAGAGTCGGCGGAACGGGACTATGCTGCTACTTTGTGAGGATATTCAAAGCTCACTTAAGGCGATAATACTTTGCAGGCGTCGCCGCTATTTCTCGCCCGCCTCTCGTTCGCGCCCTTACAGCTTAAGCTACATAGCGTCATCGTCGACGCCTCTAATAACAGCCGCTCAAACATGGCCACCAACATCAGCTAGGATTTATCCGCTTCGTCTCAAGTGCAACTACACAAACAACTTTTTTGGACCTACTTACGGGGTGATGATTACAGGAGGAGACCAAACTTCAGAGACCTTATAGCCGAAGGCCTTTTGGGACTTTCCTAATCTCCCTCTTTTCGCGGCTTAGTGACCTTGAATGGAAAATTGCATAATTAAGCGGACACGTCATGAAGCAGCGGAGTCAAAACATGGCAAACGCAAGGCGAGCGTGTTGGGGGATGCTTGGAAGTGATTATTAATTGAGGCAAAATGGTCTCGTTTAATCTCGGCTGGTGTTGGAAGAAAAAATTATGGCGCTAGGAGCATCGTTAATCGTTGTTTGGAAATTTTGTGCGTATTTAATGCTTCAAGATGGACATCTACAACTGGAAGAAGACATTGAAAAAACCAATTTTTATTTGCGTTTGCATATCTCAAATTGGAAAAAAATTAGGTGTCTTAGGTGGATGTGTCTGGCTGAGAAGGGAGCAGTCTAGGTAAAATCATTTTAGCGCGCCAGGAGCCGCGAGACCAATCGATAGCAAATTAAAAAAATTTTTTACGCAAAAAGGCAAAAAAGACTTGATTTCCGATAATTTGCCGAGTGCACGGCAGAACTTCTTGGATCCATTCACCTATGACGTCATTGGAAAGAACTTTCCGCGCATTCAAGGTTGGCCGTTGAAGAGCCATTTCATCGCTTGGGTTTCCGCTCATCATCGTGCGAATTTTGCGGAAATAGCGAATTTTCTTGAAAAAGCATGGACAACTGAGTGACCAATCTCACGACCCTCGGCGCGTCAAATTGATCCTTTCCAGACAGTTCCGTCCTCAGCGAGACACATCCTTCCTGTCTGGTTCCGCAGGAGGCATTTTTTGTGTCACCGTGTACTTCCGGCTAAGCAAAATTTTACAACATAAAAGCGATAAAACCACATTTCAAAGTATTTTACATTTGCGTTAGTTAAGCAAGCTTGGAAAGTGTTGGTGGGTCAATTTTACTTTTTGCTGAGTTAGAACTCCTCCGTCTTCTTTTTTGAATTTCGGAGAATTTCGTATTGTAGTATAAAAATTGTGAGTCCACAATTTAAGCTTTTTGTCGCTCAAAAGAGCTGTAAAAGTGTTTGCACTTGTGGCTTTTCAAAATAGCAATTTTCCAGTCCAATTTCCACTTTGCTGAGCTTACGTTAAACGTTCTATGATTTCCCATCCTAAACTAAACATTTTTGATCGCCCAAATACCATGGAAAACCAACCAATAACGTAACAATTATAAGATCGGTCTTTGTAAGCTTAAAGAGTCCGTGGGCTGGAGAAAAGACAGTGACTGACTGTGAGCTTTAAACATTGTTTTCACAAGATTAGTGGCCACCGATATTAGCGGTCATTTAAATGTTAAGAGCTACAAATCTCCCAGCACTTTTAGATCTAATTTAAGCACTCTTACGCACTGAGCAGTCTTTAAATCTCTGTAACTCGGTTTGAAATGTTTAAAACGAAGGATTGTCGTGTTTACAGCTTACCGAAAGGTTTAATTAAGAGCAATTTGTCTACCAAAAACGTAGTGTTTTTCTCAAATCTTTGATTTCTGTGTACAAGGACAGATACGTGGTGAAACACAAAAGTACGTAGTCTGTTTTCAAAACGCAAAATAGACAGACAGACGCTATTTCCGGTTATGAAAGTGACATTCAGAACCGGAAGCGTCTAGCAACAGCGCTTAAAATTATTTCAAAAGCGGAAATGCACAAGCAAATAATTTCCATGGACTTAAAAAATCGTTTAAAAATTAATCAAACTTTTCTTTAAGCATTTTGCTGAAAACAGCAGACAAAATAAGAGAACGGCATGGGGACTCGAACCTGCGACCTTTTGTTCGTCAGGCCACAACACTAACCAGTGCACCGAGCAAACGGTTTAGTTTGGAATGCTCAAGTTGGATATACCGGCAGTATTGGCAGTGTTCGACAAGTTTTGTTTTTAATAGACATGTCAAACCGTTGAATTTAAAATTGAGCCCAAAAAAGCAAATTTGTATTACGTAATAATTAATAAGATTTACCTCGACGGCACATCCACCGCGACCGTCTTCTTCATGTGCGGGCGTTCGACCGACTCGTCCGACTTCCACACACGCCCCATCAGTGCCATTCCCGACGATCGTCGATCTCGCTGCGCGGATGCGCGATGGGCGTGTGAGCGACAATTGGTGGCTGAGGCTGATAGTGATGTTGCTGCGGCTGTTGGTAGTACTGCTGAAGCTGCTCTTGATGGAAATGGTGCTGCTGGTGTTGCTGCTGTTGCTGTTGTTGCTGGTGGACGTAGCCTTGGACAGGTTGCTGCTGTTGGTGGTGTTGCGGAAGTTGGTAGTAGTTGCCTTGAAGGTGGCGGCTTTGGAGATGTGGACAGCCGCCTTGGTAGCTACGGGCGCTTTGGGAGTCGACTGGCGGAAGGTTGTTGTACGCAGGCGGGAAGTGTGTCAGACTCTGAAATGAGATTGTGATTAAGTGGTTAAGGAGATTCTGCAGAAGCTGTTGGGATTCCGTATCGTAGTCCTCTTAACTGAGAACTAGTAAAAAATGACAAATTGTCAAAAAACTTAAGAAATTGCAATTTACATATTTTCAAACTCACTCCTAATCACAAAAAACAATGTTGCAGGCCAAATTGGTCTCACTAAGCAGCGAAAAAGTTCAAGCTTATTGTTACAAAGTGAGGCTTAAACTTGGAAACTATGTGCTTGCGAATTTATGTCCTTATCAGACCTCATCTTATTCAAAGATTGCATTAACCACAGAGGTGTAGCTTTTACTAGGTCTTTGTATCTTTTTATAGCTGGTCTCTGATGTCACGTAAACGTGCAAATCCATTGACACCAGGCTTAAGAGATTGGTCTTTGTGATGCTTAGAGTAGCCTCTCATCCGTTTACGTGACGTCAATGTTTATTTTCTGAAAATAACAAGATGTCTCCAAAGATCAAAATTGGGCAGGCGTTCAAGTAATAAAGGCTTTTATAGTTTTGTCCAAAATTACACTTGCGTGTATTGCAAGTGTATCGAGCTGTATTGGTTAACTTGCTCCACCAGAAGGTGTCGGAGAATAAAGTTGTTTTCAAACGAGCGCCATATATGATAATCAGTTATGAATTATGCATGTGGACATAGGAAAACATAAACACGTTTGAGGGATTCACTCTAGATATAAGTGTCAAGCAGCGGTGGAAGGGCAACGGTAAAAATTGTAAAGCATCAAATGCGTTTTTGGTTAAATTCAAAGCGCCGAGATGTCTGTCCTTTAGGCGAGAAATCGCTCAAGCGAAGCGCGTAGCGCCGAGGCTGTTTCAAAATATGAATCTGTGAGACGCAAAGCGGCGAACAAAGCTAGTTTGAAGAATACTGTCGCGCAGTAGCGCGCGCGGCTCCGTTAATTTATAAACCAAAAAAATTTTAAATGGTTTTTTTAGCTTTTGTTGAACAGTAACCGCTTTGATGAGCAAAGACGTTAATTTTAAATCTTGTTTTGTCAGTCATAAAAATTAGTCATCTGCAGAAATCAATTACATGTTTTTTAGTTGTCAAGGTTATGTTAATTTTACTGCGGAAAACTTAACTTTTAGCAGAAGCATTTGCAATTTTTCAAAGATTAACGGGACATTAACGGACCAAAGAGACATGAGCGCGCCGACTTTCGAAACACTGTAAATTATGTATTATTCGGTTCCAAATTTTGTGCATATTCGATTGAGCCCAAAAACACCCGCAACGGTGGGCCAATCGGACTTGTCTGGATCGTTCTCCTTTATTTAATAAAGGATCTTTCACAGCTTTTTTTAAATAATTCCGAAAACTGAAGTTTAATGACGCCTATTTGTCAGTAACCCAAAACCTCCGTTTTACTCAATTTGTCCGGGGCGAGAACCAATTCGCGCCTCATTCATTACAATGGATCGACTTTTAGGCACGGCGACTGGCGGCAGCGATTTGTTTCCGCTCCGGTGCATCCATCTCCCGCACGGACATCAAGCAAACGTTATAGCTTCCGAGGAAGGTTTCACTCGAGTGACCTTAGCCCCAAGGACAGGAAAAAGTGGGAGACTCGGAAGTTGACGCTGTTTACGTCATTACGCGTTGGATTTGCAACGCGAAATAACGGAAAATGAGGATTAAGAGACGCTCTGGAGAAGGGACTTTTTTAGTGGTCTTAGTGAGGTTCGAGGACAAACTTAATGTGTTAATTTAATAAGGGCAGACCAGACTAGAGTGTCTTCCGGATTCAGTTGTCTCAACCGAAACAAAAATAGCTTTCAATAACTCAAAAAATGGTTCAAAAAATGCATTCTTAAATTCGATTGGGGGATGTCCGGCTAAAATGAGCCAAAGAGGGGTGCCCAGAATTCAGCTCAGGTAAAATATTGCATAAATTGGATTCAAAAATGAAGCAGATGTCATTACAAGAACACTCACCGTCATGATAGAGATGAAAGGAAGGGGAGGGTACAAAAAAATGATACAAAGGCGCAAAAATGCCACTAGGACTCCATTGCTCAAACCTATAAGGCACAACCCTATAAAGCCACTTGCAACCCTCAAGCACTTTTGGGTCGACCAATTTCAGTTTTGTGTACACTTTGCACCTTTTCGGTTGGTGTTTAAATGTGGCAATATGCAAACAATGATTTTTTGCTGTCGTTAAGTAGTGAGGCAAAGCACTTGATACATGAGGAAGTTTTCAAAGGACGACAGACAAAATCGGACAGTTCCAAAGTGACACTCGCCAAGCTTAAACACCCACGACTAATCTGGTCGCTCCCAGGTTTGCTCGCACATTAAGAATGATAATCTGAACCTTTGCACCCAGGACGATTCCCACACGTTTGCCATATGCATAGGCTTGTGTATGAAAACTGCAAAAAGTGGCTTTTGGAAATATGCGATGGTTGATGATAATTGGTGCCAGGTAGTTTTAGGTTTAAAGATAGGTATTTGAAGGTGAGGAAGAGGAAGGAACTGACGCATTTCTCGCTTCTTTGAACAAATGGGCTTAATGGAGTCAACAAAGCGTGAAAATTTGGTTGCAAGTCGACATTCCAAATATCTCTCCAGAACTTAAAGGTAAGGCTTCCATCAGAGTGTTTGGAGGCAAATCGAAGACAATTTACACAAGCTTGTCTTTGCATAAAATTGTGTAATGAGAACTTGCAACAAGCGTTTCTAGAGAAGTGGCAAAAAAGAGGTCGTTTCTTGCTCTTCTAATCAAATGATGTCAGGTTGGGTTAAATGAAACGTGAAATTTGGTTACAAGGCGACATTCTAGAAATTTCCCATTGTTAGAATTTCCAAGGGTTTACGATCGGAGACATCGTATAGCAGTAATTGATACCTTGTCTAAAATGTCCCAATTTGAACCTTTTTTACGGATTTCTCATGTTTACAGTTTTCTCCTCTTTCTTTCAAATAAAGCCTGTCTTTTACTCAACTTAATGGGATTTATGAAGCATGAGAATTTGGTTACAAGGCGACATTTCAGCTGAGCTCTTAATTTTTGGTATTTGGAACATTAATTTATTTGCACTAATATAGAACTTTCGCTTATATAGAACCCTTTCGAGCTTCAATGAAGTTATGAGTTTTCTCATTACACCTCAAGTCTTGCACCATAGGCTTTTACATTTGCCCCTGAAGGATTTCGTACCTGTCGTTGCGTGACACTTCGCAAATGCATGAAAGATTGCAATTTAGCTAAAACAGTTTGTAGGTGCAACAGTTTAATAAATGTCAAAGTTGCTGTAGCCCTAAGCCTAATTTATAAATGAAGCATGTTTATAAGTTCTCAGTCGTTTGTTTTCAGCCTAAGCGTCTCTAAACAAAATTTAAATTAAAATTGCCGATTCTTACAATTTAAAAATTTGCACATACACGGTTGCAGCAATGCTGTAGCCGCTTAGCCATAAATTGAAATATGACGTCTATTTATAAGACGATTTCCAGTCTTTAATTTGGCCGTTTGCTCATTAAAAAATTTCTTTCAATTTAGATTTAAATCAAAGCTTAAAACGTTATCAAGAAAAAGTCTGCGTTAAACCTAAGTTTAGCTTTAAAGTCTTACGTTCTGACGCGGCGAGTCGACAGAGTGCATTTGATGACGAGCGCTGATGAAGCCAGCCTGGCGACTACGGTACGTCTTCCTTTCGAGTCCGTTCATTCGGTAGCTGAAAGTACAACTCATGAGCTTCCCAAAAGCATCAACATAACGTTTAAACCCAACACGGCACGACTACAAGCCAACCTTTATAAAGCCTCATATGCACCCGGCAAGACAAATTGCACCTCAACGCAAAAATGAATGCACCGATAATCAGTTTGCGAAATAACAAATAGACCTCATTAAGCGCTCTCTTTGTAATTTATGTATCAATTTGATCTTGAAAGGTTGTCGACGTAGCTCCGAAAAGCTCAAATTTAGCCTAAAACCACCATCATTGTCGAGAGGGTCAAGTGTCGTATTTCACATTAACAATAAGACGACAAGCGAACGCGTGCTCGCGCATTTTTGAGGAGAGCAAAATATTCGATTTCCTGAATAGGAGACCAATCGACAATTTAAGAGGCAATTCTACACTGATTTATGGGAATACGGATGAGTGTTCGCTTTTTAAAGATATGTGAGATGGGAAGGAGGTTTCGCGGTCTGGAAGATTGCGTGAACGTGAAGAGTATCACAATAAAACGAGTAAAAACTGTCATCTAAAAACCAAAAGTTAGTTACAAAAACATTGAAACTCAAATAATAAGGTTGCTGGAGGGCATCGAACACAGGACCTTTCGAGTTATCGACAAGACTACAAACCGCTCGACCACTAGCACACCAATGAATTACTGGCTTAAGTTGTATGTATCGGCGTTAATAGAACAATTTTTAAAAATTTTTAATTTTTAACCGTTGTTTGAAAATGAGTAAATGTCGAAGGGCATCAAACCGAAACATAGGAAAATATACAACTTAAGTTGAATTTTTGGGTGATTGGTTGTTTGCTAAACAAAATTAAAAGACACCAGACACTAAATTGTGTAAAAGATCCAATCAGTAGTACACTGCTGCTTTTTGTGCTCCCTGATATTTTCCATCTTTTTTGTGGGAACTTCTGTCTAGCGATCATAAAACCGACTTTAAAGGACCACAATTTTACGAAAATGTGAATTTTCTTTTCTAAGTTTGAAACCACACAAACAGTCTTTAAAATTTGCTTTGTCCTATAAAAGTAAACTTGAGAAAAGGTGACTAAAAGGTGACAAAGTCCTAAAACAAAAAGTCCAAAAATTGACCTAATTTTTTTTTACTTTGAAGACAAACTGCTGTCCAAGCAACAAAATTGTCCTAAAGCTGTTGGTACAAGCTTAGTTACCTCCTCAAAACTACACGACTCAATCTTAACCTTCCCTTTTCTGAATGACGTTACCAACGAACTAGAGCCACAGTGCTTTCGTGTGGTGGCCAGAAGGCCGCACACGTAAGCGCGTTCACACGTGACTTATAACATAACCAAAAGTTCGCGGCTCCACCACATCAGCCTTTCTGCTCCAATAACGTGCGGATGGTGTTATCGGTACGCTGAATTTCAAGCCCGGCTAAATAACTTGCTACGTCGATTCCTGCGAGCGCTCGTAAGAGAAAATGCAATGAAGCTTGCTTGAGTCGTTCGCATTAAAAATTACATTTATGCAATAGATCTACTTCATTTCCTGCTTGATACTTCCCCCTAGGAGAGCTCGTTCACTTTGTGGTCATTTGCACTTTATGGACTGGACTTAAGTGGATCGTTAAAAGGCAGGTGGGATTTCACGTTTTATGGGCTGGGAAGGTTTACAAGCAGCGTAGGAGAGCTCTAGGAAGCGGAAGCATAAGGGTACCTTCACACGTCATTCCAAAAAATCTTATTTAAATTTGAAAAAAATCGAAAATATCTGACCCTTGCAGAGGTCGAACCCAGGACTTTAAAAATGGGAGTGAAGAGCACTGTCACTGCACTACATACTCAGCATGAACAAATAAGGTGAGAAGGGTTATAGCTGTAAACCCATGTTAACTAAATAATATAAATTTTTTAGCGTTTATCAGTTAAAATTTAAGAGACATTTGAAAGATATCAATAATTAAGGTGATCGCGTAAATTCCAAAAATGAAAATTTTTTGGTCTGAAGCTTGCAAGTGCTTCTCGAAAAACAACCAAAACAGTATTTTTAAGGTAAGCCTTAGAACCCAGATCAAGCTACAAGTCAAATCAGTAATTTAATGAAAAAATCGTAAAAGCCATACCTGTCAATCCTAGGGACGTGGTGCACCGCCATCGGATACATGAGGAACTTTTCAAAGTGCGCCGAAGCAGACAAAAAGCGTGAAACTCTCAAAGTGCCACTCGAACACTCTTAGACACCCACAGACCCTGTGACGACTAATCTCGTCGTCCCCAGGTTTGCTCGCACATTAAGGATGATAATCTGAACCTTTGCACCCAGGACGATTCCCACACGTTGCCTTTCTTTAAATTGGAACTGGCAGAAAGCGGTTCTAAGAATTTCGCTACGGTTGGGGAGGGCTGGTGCTAGGTAGGTTTGGTTCAAGAATGGGTATTCATAGAGACGATTAGTTAAACGATCGAGTTAAAATCGTTTAACTAGTTAAAAGATCACTTGCTTCTGCGGTAGCTACTGCGCTGTCAACTTATTGGGTTAAATGAAACTTGAAAATTTGGTTACAAGGCTCTCTCGTTCTAAAGATTCTAAAGACATTTGTTACAAGGTAATTTTAGGGATTTGTTACAATGTAAATTGGTAGTTTTTCGGTCTTTATTTAACTGAAGCCTGTCTTTACTTCGTTTAATGGGTTCAAGAAGGTATAAAATGTTGGTTACAAGTCGAAGAAATGTTCAAGTTGAAACTCTAAGAGGTGAAAGCTTCAATAAAAAGTGACAAAGAAGGTGTTGCTGCTCCTCAAATGAAGATAGTGCGCGGTCATCTTCATGGATTAAATAAAGCGTAAAAATTTGATTAAAATGTGGTTTTTTGCTTTGCCTTTCAATGAAGCCTGTCATTGCTTGAATTTATGGGGTCAACGAAGCGTGAGAGTTTTGTTACTAGACAAAGGTAGGTTTAGGTTCCAAATGGATATTCGAAAGTAAGACATTTGATAAGATGTGATAAAAAAGATTGTTTCTTGATCCTGTAAACGAATGAAGCTAGTGCGCTGTCAACTTGATGGGTTTACAGAAGCGTTAAAATTTGGTTACAATGCAGAACATCTTGCAAAACTCTCTTTACAACTTCAAAGATGTGAAGAAGTAACGTGCGCGGGCTTGCCAGGCACATCCCGCCCGAAAGCCTAAAAAGCCCGTCCCATGTCTGAAGATACAAGGTCTAGTTATTCTTACGGATTCGTCATAAGGTGGAAATAAGTTTTTTTCTGTTTTTTTAAATGAAGCCTGTTCTTATGGGGTCATAATAATTATGATACAAGGAAAAGGTCGTTTTAAGTTTCAACTGGTTATTCTAAGACGTGAGAGCATTATTAAACTAACACAAAAAGGTCATTTCTTGCTAGAAGCATGTCCTCAGTCTTTGATGTTTAAGGCTGAGGATATTAAAACACCGACATTTAAAAGTAGGACTTTTTCGGTCAGAGACCTATTCCTTAAAAACTCTCAAAACAAGACCAAAAACTCGGACAGGTGTTTATGAGACGGATGACAAACAAGAGTGGGTCACACGGTGGCGTTAACCCAATCATGCGCCGAACGTGCCGTTTTACCGCTACAAATTGCATTCCGACCAAGATTCAATAAGAATAAATTCCTGGAAAGCTTTTGTGGTCGCTTGGATCGCTGACCAATGCAGTTGAACGCGCGGCCGAAGGTTAATTGGACAGGTGTAAACAAGTTTGCTTCAAAGACTGAAAAATCAAACGCGAAAAAACGTTTTAAACCTAGCGTAACCTTAACAGAATTCAATGAAAATAGCGCATAATCATATAGACATTGTAAGGCAAAAAAATGACCCTTAGCTGTGAGGAAAAGACATTGCCTCCCATAGCTCGTAGCTACAAAGAGACCCACGCGAGAGCTATTCCTAGCTATCCTCGGAAAAGGACATCAACTAATCCAGTCTAACCTTAAATGCATTAGTCTACAAAGTCTATTTTATACTTGCCTACTGAAAAAACGTTTGAAAACTACGGATAGTCTTGCAGGGCTCAATTAATTAAGAAATAGGCGTTTTGCACTTGACATTAGGCTTCCGAGCGTTTGTAGTGAGAAAGGGCAACCAAAAAAGGAGTGGTGTGCTTCAGGTTTGAGTACAAAATAGGAATCCTGTACAAGGACCTTCTGAATTTTCTGGGCAGTTGTAGTGAAAGTGCAAGTGGTGTTTCATGTCTTGGGCCCCTTGTAAATGAGCTATTCGTAGTCTAAAAGTGCATGAAAAAAAATGATTTTTGCGCGACGGTTTATTTCACATTTTAAACAAAATTCTGGATATTTCAAAAGCGGAAACGGGCAGAAAAATGGGATCACAAACATTGGGTAGATGGTTACTTTGTAATTTTGACATTTTTGCAATTTACGTCAGAGCTGATATTCTCAGGCTATAGCTATTTATGTCATTGAAGGTTGCGTTTTGTGGCGTAACAACAAGAAAAACGAATAATTCAATAATCAAACCCGAAAAATGAGCGGCGGATTTGTTGCGGAACACTTGTGACGCCTGAAGATTCTTACGCTTGTTGTCCCTACTCGGAAAACACCGTCTAAATTAGCTTCCAACACACTGTTTTTGACTCTCTTTGAATGACTACAACGGTCACTCTTTGACTACAACGGTAACGGTTAATTTGTGCCTTATAGTATATCACATTTTCGGTGATATGTACGTCTTGTACTAGGACTCACAATTTTTTTACATGATTTGGAGTCGAAAAGTGCAAGAAAAATGAGCAAATTTTGCGCATTCGTCTGTATCACCTCTACAATGCAATTTATTATTTTCTTGAAACTGCTTGAAATTTGCAGTTTAAAACGTCGAAAGCGTTCTCATGTTTTTGAAGTTTTCGGAGGTGATTTACCTAATTTTGCACCGATTCACATAATATTTTCCACAACATATTGCGCTTTCGCTAACTCCAATTAAGCGTTGGGTCAGTCGAGAGCGTCAAAAATGTCAAATTCAATAAAAATAACCAGAAGTGGAAAGGTGTCGCTGGATGGTGTCGATGATGGCGTCCGTCGCCAAGGGGTGTTAAACTCAAATTTTGCCTTGTCGCCATCGCTGTCGTTGTCACTGTCGTCGGTCGAGTTTGTCTACCCTTGCTCAATTCAATTCAATTCATTCATCTGCGACGGTGGTGAGCGGTCGGTCCGCGCATTCGCTCTGACGGACCACCCACGACGAAGCTGAGAAGCTGAAGCAATCGAAGAATCCGCGCCCCAGAAGCAATTGGAACCTGTGGGGAGCGTAATGTTCCACCCCCCACCGGATAGAAGTCGGAACGCTCAATGTGCGCAGACTCGCCACACCCGGAAGACTCCTGGAGCTGCAAGAAGACCTCAAGCCGACAAGCCTGGACGTCGTCGCTCTGACCGAACTCGGATGGAAGCAATGCGGCGCCCTGGAACTGCAAGACTCCGACTTCATCTTCTTCCACGCAGGGCCACAAGCGGCGAACGATCCGCCCGGAACCGGCTTCATGGTCCACAAGCGGCTGAAGAACAAGATCCATGGATTCCACCAAGTCGCGCCGAGGATCTCCCGCCTGGACCTGAAGCTCCGCGACCAAGGGCTCCGACTTATCGCCGCATACGCCCCGCCTACTGGATCCAGCAGAAGCCGAGGAAGAGCAAGAACTGAAGACGCCGGCACCGCCGAAGAAAACGACGAGGAAGCCTTCGAAGAATTCCTGGAAGCGCTCCGCGAAGAACTACAGGCCGAACCCTCGACGTTTACGATACTCCTGGGCGACTTCAACGCGGTTATCGGAAGCAGAAGCGAGGAAGCCGAAGAAGAAACCGCTGTCGGCCCCCACGGACACGGCGAACGCAACCGGAGAGGACAACTGCTGTCGAATTCTGCGAAGAATTCCGCCTCAGGTCAGTTGCTTCCTTGTTTAAGGCTCGCCAAGGCAGGAAGTGGACTCACGCAGCGCCCAACGGCCTCAAGTCCTGCATCGACTACATTTTGGCGCCAAGGACCGTC
Organism: Steinernema carpocapsae; assembly: GCA_000757645.3. Classification (NCBI taxonomy): domain Eukaryota; kingdom Metazoa; phylum Nematoda; class Chromadorea; order Rhabditida; family Steinernematidae; genus Steinernema; species Steinernema carpocapsae. Next base: position 2,318,926 of record CM016762.1, read on the forward strand.
TGCTTCAAGAAGGCCACCGTGATGTCATCACACAACGCCGGATCGGATCACCGCCTTCTCCGAGCGACGATTCAAGATCAAGCCCGGCCAGAAGGAAGACGTCCAATTCCAAGACCAAACGCGAAGAAGCAAATCGACAAGGACCTGTTCCGAATGGCCGTCGCGATGAATCCGCCAAAGCCGCCAGCTGATGATGCGAGCGGATATCAAGACCTGGTCCACTGCCTTCAAGAGGCGGCGACGTTCGCTGAAGAAGAAGTTCGACCCCGTGAGCGCCTGCAACCAGAAACGCGACGGCTCCTACAACAGCGCCACCGCCTCCGACGTCTTCAGCACTCAAACAACGCCAGGGCAGCTCTCCGCGAACTCAACAAGGTCATTAGGAAGCGGATGAAGGCTGACATCGACGAGCACCACCGCCGCCTGGTCGAAGAAGCGGTTCAGAAGGGAAGCGGATTGCGAAGGATCCAAGGCGAGACGGCTACCGGCAGACCAAGACTGACGCAACTCCGCAACGCTGAAGGCCGCCTCTGCAACACGGAAGAAGAGATGCAACGGGCAGTACAGGTATTTTACAACAACCTGTACGCCTCTCGGATCCAGGTCGAAGGCGATGCGACACCGGAAGAAGAAGAAGACGACTACCCAGCGTTCCTGCAGGCCGAAATTGAAGAAGCGATGCGACAAATGAAGACCGGAAGAAGCCCAGGACAAGATCGGGTCACCACGGAGATGCTCAAGCTCGCCAAGTCCAGGATCCTCCCCAATTGACGGCGATCCTGAACCAGTGCCTCCGAAACGGCGAAGTCCCAGCCGAAATGGCCGATTCAAGAACAATCCTGCTGTTCAAGAAGGGCGATCACCTCGACTTGAAGAACTACAGGCCGATCTCGCTGCTCCCGACCATCTACAAGGTACTGTCCAGAGTCATTTCAGCTAGGATCGACAGGACTCTGGATGAAGCCCAACCAATCGAGCAGGCCGGCTTCAGGAAGAACTGCTCAACAGCAGAACACCTGCAAGCTGTGAATCAGCTCTTGGAGAAGGCCCGAGAGTACCGCGTCCCGATCTTCATGGTGTTCATCGACTTCGAGAAGGCCTTCGACTCCGTAGAAAGTGCTCCTCAAATGAAGATAGTGCGCGGTCATCTTCATGGATTAAATAAAGCGTAAAAATTTGATTAAAATGTGGTTTTTTGCTTTGCCTTTCAATGAAGCCTGTCATTGCTTGAATTTATGGGGTCAACGAAGCGTGAGAGTTTTGTTACTAGACAAAGGTAGGTTTAGGTTCCAAATGGATATTCGAAAGTAAGACATTTGATAAGATGTGATAAAAAAGATTGTTTCTTGATCCTGTAAACGAATGAAGCTAGTGCGCTGTCAACTTGATGGGTTTACAGAAGCGTTAAAATTTGGTTACAATGCAGAACATCTTGCAAAACTCTCTTTACAACTTCAAAGATGTGAAGAAGTAACGTGCGCGGGCTTGCCAGGCACATCCCGCCCGAAAGCCTAAAAAGCCCGTCCCATGTCTGAAGATACAAGGTCTAGTTATTCTTACGGATTCGTCATAAGGTGGAAATAAGTTTTTTTCTGTTTTTTTAAATGAAGCCTGTTCTTATGGGGTCATAATAATTATGATACAAGGAAAAGGTCGTTTTAAGTTTCAACTGGTTATTCTAAGACGTGAGAGCATTATTAAACTAACACAAAAAGGTCATTTCTTGCTAGAAGCATGTCCTCAGTCTTTGATGTTTAAGGCTGAGGATATTAAAACACCGACATTTAAAAGTAGGACTTTTTCGGTCAGAGACCTATTCCTTAAAAACTCTCAAAACAAGACCAAAAACTCGGACAGGTGTTTATGAGACGGATGACAAACAAGAGTGGGTCACACGGTGGCGTTAACCCAATCATGCGCCGAACGTGCCGTTTTACCGCTACAAATTGCATTCCGACCAAGATTCAATAAGAATAAATTCCTGGAAAGCTTTTGTGGTCGCTTGGATCGCTGACCAATGCAGTTGAACGCGCGGCCGAAGGTTAATTGGACAGGTGTAAACAAGTTTGCTTCAAAGACTGAAAAATCAAACGCGAAAAAACGTTTTAAACCTAGCGTAACCTTAACAGAATTCAATGAAAATAGCGCATAATCATATAGACATTGTAAGGCAAAAAAATGACCCTTAGCTGTGAGGAAAAGACATTGCCTCCCATAGCTCGTAGCTACAAAGAGACCCACGCGAGAGCTATTCCTAGCTATCCTCGGAAAAGGACATCAACTAATCCAGTCTAACCTTAAATGCATTAGTCTACAAAGTCTATTTTATACTTGCCTACTGAAAAAACGTTTGAAAACTACGGATAGTCTTGCAGGGCTCAATTAATTAAGAAATAGGCGTTTTGCACTTGACATTAGGCTTCCGAGCGTTTGTAGTGAGAAAGGGCAACCAAAAAAGGAGTGGTGTGCTTCAGGTTTGAGTACAAAATAGGAATCCTGTACAAGGACCTTCTGAATTTTCTGGGCAGTTGTAGTGAAAGTGCAAGTGGTGTTTCATGTCTTGGGCCCCTTGTAAATGAGCTATTCGTAGTCTAAAAGTGCATGAAAAAAAATGATTTTTGCGCGACGGTTTATTTCACATTTTAAACAAAATTCTGGATATTTCAAAAGCGGAAACGGGCAGAAAAATGGGATCACAAACATTGGGTAGATGGTTACTTTGTAATTTTGACATTTTTGCAATTTACGTCAGAGCTGATATTCTCAGGCTATAGCTATTTATGTCATTGAAGGTTGCGTTTTGTGGCGTAACAACAAGAAAAACGAATAATTCAATAATCAAACCCGAAAAATGAGCGGCGGATTTGTTGCGGAACACTTGTGACGCCTGAAGATTCTTACGCTTGTTGTCCCTACTCGGAAAACACCGTCTAAATTAGCTTCCAACACACTGTTTTTGACTCTCTTTGAATGACTACAACGGTCACTCTTTGACTACAACGGTAACGGTTAATTTGTGCCTTATAGTATATCACATTTTCGGTGATATGTACGTCTTGTACTAGGACTCACAATTTTTTTACATGATTTGGAGTCGAAAAGTGCAAGAAAAATGAGCAAATTTTGCGCATTCGTCTGTATCACCTCTACAATGCAATTTATTATTTTCTTGAAACTGCTTGAAATTTGCAGTTTAAAACGTCGAAAGCGTTCTCATGTTTTTGAAGTTTTCGGAGGTGATTTACCTAATTTTGCACCGATTCACATAATATTTTCCACAACATATTGCGCTTTCGCTAACTCCAATTAAGCGTTGGGTCAGTCGAGAGCGTCAAAAATGTCAAATTCAATAAAAATAACCAGAAGTGGAAAGGTGTCGCTGGATGGTGTCGATGATGGCGTCCGTCGCCAAGGGGTGTTAAACTCAAATTTTGCCTTGTCGCCATCGCTGTCGTTGTCACTGTCGTCGGTCGAGTTTGTCTATGCCAGTTGTTCCTTGCTCATCGAAGATGTTAAAAATGAAACTCGTTTACAGGATTTTCCGCCGAACTCCAGTCGTTCTGTTCAAACTGAAGTCTTCGCCGTCGCTGACATTGTCGCTCTCGCGCATGAGTTTGAACGTAGCATTAGTTTTTAGCGTGCCAAATATCAATTAAAAAATTAAAAAAATTGTTTTTGTGTTTTTGTTAGTTTAAACTTTAAACTGTCAAGCGTTCTCATGCATTAGCAAACATTACAGAACCAGAAATTTGATAAAACACTTATGTGCACAAAAATTTAGTTTTTTGTCAAATGAGCAAATTAAATTTTAGACTTAAATGGACGCGGTCACCGCTTCGCAACATTACGGATTGCGCTGATTTCTGAGAGAGGAGCGCTTTTGGGGCCGCTGATCACGATTCCGGCGTCCAAATGACAAAAAAAAGCTTCAAAACTACGCAATTTGGCAAAGTTTTGATATTTTACCGAAAGCCGTCTTGACCTGTTTTTATCGTAAACGACGACCGCTCAAAATCTGGTAAAACTTTAGTTTTTCTCTTATCTCGATTTTGGTGCTTTGCGCACTCCTGAAGCCTTTTTTCAGATTCTGATTGCAGAACCGTCTTGTCTACTCCTTTCCACTAAAAATGAGCGCTATCGAAAAGCTCAAACATAGACAAAAAACCCGATGTCCTTCAAGTTTTAAATTACAAAGAATACCCACATTCAATAAAAAATTCTGAGAAAATTAATTCTAACCATGGGCAAGATTTGAAGCCAGGTCAAATTGTCATAAAAGTACCTAAATTAAAAAATTAACAATTTTTTATTTAAGACATTTTTAAATGGGGTAAATGAGGCTCGAGGACATTTAGCTAATTTAGACACAAAAGAACCCAGAAACGCGACCAACGACAACGCAAACCTTATATGTAACTCACGACCTTTAAAAACTTGTGTTCCACAACATAACGACCCCGATCACATAACGACCTCCTCGAGCACGGCAAAACATCCCCCACCATCGACGTCTACATCTACCTGCCTCGCCAGTGAGAAACCCTAAAATATGTTTATATTGACATTCACCATCAAATAACAATAGCCGCCCTAATAAGCATGCACATGCACATGCATCAAGCTAAATGACTTCAAATACCCGTTAGGGAAAAATCAGTGTGTCCATTGAGGGTTTCATAACTAGCTTTGGCCCCAGACCCACCGAGCGTTGAGACATGAGAGGGAATGTTGGACATCAAAAGTAATTAAAAATGGAGAAGGAGTTTTCGAGGCCAGGTGATTCATAATCTCAGGTTCCCTCCTACTAGATTTGCGGTGACGTGCGTGTGAGTCCCGGGTCCCAAAGGAGCAGATTCGCTTGCTGTTATTAAGGTTAATGAGGATATGCATAGTCATGACAACGTAGGTAAAGGCTGAATTTGCGTGGATGACCGAAGAGGATTATGAGCTAAGGTAATAGGCAATTTTTGGAATTGATGGTAGGCCATGGGTTCGAATCGCACAACAGCAACACAATTTTTTGGTTGAGGTACTTTTTCGTTTGAACTCAGCCCCAGGCAAGGAACTCGAACCTCCCAAACATGTCATCAAATTTGACTGATCCCATAGAAACTCTGATTACCTGTTAGCACGTCGATGCTGTAGATCTATCGCTGTTTTCAGGGTCACAATGCCCTCATCCAATGAAGCTCGATGCTGTCTGCGACGGGCCGATTGAGGCCGTATTTTGCGGACAGGGACAACAAGTGTCAGTGCTTGCAGACGCCGTGAGAGTTCCAAACCTGTTTCGTCACTCATTTTTGTGTTTTTTAGTTTCTGAAACGGATTTTTTACGCATTATGTTTCGTCATAAGTACACTAAACAGACGGCCTGGTAAAACAGAAATCAACACGTGAGAAAATCAGCTGTGACGTACATTGCGAAAATGTCAAAATTCCAAACAGTCATCATCTGCAAACTGTCTCTGGTTGCATGTAATGGTTACAATTATACGAAAACTCTGCTTACAAGTGAGCATGAACACTTTTGATTCTTAGTAAGGCATTTGTTGGTGGAACAACGTGGCCAGGAAAAGTGGTTTAGCTATAAACAAGGGATTAATCGAAGTATTTTTGTTGTACTTTGGCAGAGGAGATAAAAAAAGATTAGGAAGCAGGGTACGGTCGTGTCTCAGTTCTAAAAATAGAAGTGAGAGCCAAAACTAAAGTGAAAAATGGCTTTATTGAAGCCTGAAATGCGTCATATTTCTGAGAAGATCCGACCGATTGCTCAAATTTTTACCAATAGTCATGAATTGATGTCTCGCCACCCACATTTAAAGCCAAAAAGGATTCGCCTCTGTTAGCAAAAATGGTTCAGATCTCCGTGTAAATACAACCGATTTTGCTGAAATTTTCACTAATCGACTGCGAATCATTTTACCGTTTGCTTACTGTCAAAAAATAAAACACAAATTTTGACGTTATTCGGAGGGTTAACCATGAAAAAGACGTCCAAGAAGCCAAAAAAGCCCAAATTTACCCAAGCCGGGTAACCACCCGCCCCCCTGGTGGAAGCCTCAATTTTTGCTAGCTGCGTTCTTAAACCTTGGCGTTAGCCACAAACGTTTTAAAATTTTTGAAGATTTTATAAAAATTGGTTTTGGCTAAAAATGGCTCATTAGACAAATAGACAAAAAATCATTCTGTTAATTTAACTTAATTGACTTATGCACACTAGACATTAGCAACAATCACAAAAGTTTCACGTAAAAAATCACATAAAGTGAGCGGAAAATGTACATAGAAGAGTCCCAACATAGCAATCAGTTCCAAAATCAACAACTACAACTGTGGCAATGATCTCAGGTTCCCAATCTGACATAGACAACATCACTTGTTTGTTAGTCACAAACAAAGATGCAAGAAGAGCGTGTGATAAACGTGGGAAACATGGCGGGTAGATTACATAATTTGTACAATAAGTGACCGTCCGTAAAATCACTTATTAAGGAGTACAAAAACAGTGTGTCCAAGCTGACAAACAGTGCTGTAATTTAGAATGGCGATGACGTTTCACAACAACAATTCAGAAAAATAAAACACAAATTTTGACGTTATTTGGAGAGTTAACCAAGAAAAAGACGTCCAAAAGGCCAAAAAAGCCCAAATTTACCCAAGCCGGGTCACGGTAGGTAACCCACCTCCTGGTGGAAGCCTCAATTTTTGCTAGCTGCGTTCTTGAACCTTGGCGTTAGCCACAAACGTTAAAAATATTAACATTTTTATGAAAGTCAAAAAATTGGTTTTGGCTAAAAATGGCTCATTAGACAAAAAATCATTTTGCTAAACATGCAAAATTTTCGATAATAAATATTACAGCTAAAATTTCAAATCAAATTTAGTTTAGAACACAGGCTTTAAGCTCCCTTCAAAACCTTGCTGAAGTACGGATAAACAGATGAGAAAATTTTTGGTTATTAATGAAAATCTATTTTTGGTCAAACGCACATGCACCACAAACATCAAAACTATCAACTTATTTCAAATTTACATAAAAGCAACAAGCACCACACGCACTGCCCAAAAGCGCAAACTTGAGTCGAAACACTCGGCGCCTTCTTTTTTTGCTGTGGTGCATCCTCTCCACAGCAACTCTTTGTGAATGAGGACGTCCTCTCCGCATGAGGTTCGTAATCGGACGATCGAATTCTATGAAACTCGCGGAATAATTATGTTACCGAGTTCAGATTCGCTCATTTGAGAGTGGTCTTCTAGGAGACCAAACTTTTTTTTAGTTGGTGTTTGACCATGTCTAAAAATAACAAAATTTGAAATGTTCAGGAAGCCTGCACGTGAATGTTCTTAGAAGTCCATGTAATTAAAATTTTTTGTCACTTCCGTGAAAAGCCACAAATGATGACACGTTGTCGGCAACGGCTTGAATTTTTTGTACTGAAAGACGTAAGAGATGTACTTAGCTGAAAAATGACGTTTTTCATAGAAGAGAATCCAGAAATTGTGGAGGAATACATTTTAATTGATGGAGAACTAGACCCTACAAAAGCAAACCTAAACAGTGAACAGTGACCCCCAAAAAATTGAATAAAATCATTTCTCATCTCATCTTTTATATTTGTTGTAAAATTAAGGTAAAATCTGTCAAATTAAAAAAAAATTAAATCCTTTATTAAGTAAAGGAGAACAATCCAGACGTGTCCGTCCGTTTGTCCGTTACAAAATTTACCATACGCGAGTTGCCTGAGCGGTCAGGGGTAGATTTGTAATTGTGTTTTGTCGCATTTTTGCGATTTTGATAATGATTTCAAAAAGATATGCAGGCGCTGACTTATGCAGGCGGTTACTTTAGCCGAAAAAGCGTTTGAACAAGGCGCATAGCGCCGAGGTCCACATACAAAATGATGAGTAAGGCGCAAAGCGCCAAACGATTTTAATTTAAGAAGTATATTTTCGCGCAAATAGCACAATGTCCCGTTAATTTAGAAGTAGCACAACAAGAAGCTTTGTGTAACTTCCATGAAAACCACAAATTAATGGCTAATTGTAGATAACGCTTTAAATTTTGCTTGTAACATCTGCACTGCAAGGCGCAAGCCAAACTTATACTGGCTCATAAAAATGACGTTTGTGCTTCGGTCTTGAAATTTGTCAGTTCTCTAGATTACGAAGAACTAAGTAAGCAATTTTTTTTTACTTGTAGAATGAATTTTGCGACAAACTACAATTGAAAAACTATAGGATGCCGCCCTTTCTCAACCAGGCAACAGGAAATTTTGGCCAACAGAAAACAGACAGCTCTCCGTTTTTATAGAGGAGGTTCTGATTTATTTTTTTGATTTCCAGTACAAGACCAGAAAATTTTGTGGAGCAAATCTAAATTTATACCAATAATATCTACATGTCGCACGAATTTACCTGATTAATAATGTCAAAAAAGCAAAACTCTAAAAATGGTTTAAACATTAAAAACCAGAAATTCCCGCTTTATTTAAAACAGCGACAATCTAAAAGTCAGCGAAGTGTCAAATAGACGCACTTCACATTAAGCAAACAGCTATTCCCACTACTTAATAATCCTCGTCTGTACTTGCCCTTTCCCCGTGTCCGAACAGTACACCTACAAATGTGTTCCTTGAAAGGAAAACGCGTTACAAAACAGCCAACTTTACCTGAACTTACCGCTTTGAAAGGCTTATCAAAACAATATGAATAGTCTCCCCTAAAGCTCTTTTTGAGGTTGTGTACGGAAAAGTGTGGGTACAAAACGTAAAATCACGTTTGTGGGCTTAGCAAAAAGGTATTCTGAAAGAACATTTGAGAGCGAATGTAGGTGTGATTTTAATAACAACTTCGAAAAGCCAGGTAGTACTTTTGGTGACGTAAGATTATGTGTACCAGAGACTTGAGGACATCCTTGCTATACAATGGTTAAACAAAAGGATAAAACTAATTAAAAAAGTCTTTGGTTAACAGTTTAAACCAGGAACCACTACCTAAAGTGTAGTTCAGCGTACATAGCTGTTGCCAAACTGAAATAAGCATTGATGCAGACACCAAAATTAAAGTCAAACTGGACCAAAACAGATTTATGGTTGAATGATTCATGACAAGAACAATTTACTTTGTAATCGAGCGTGAGATCTGACAGCACTGAAGCACAGCGAGGTCAACAAGGAATGCGTGAACATAAAATTGCGAACAATAATCCGTTATTGTGACCCTTGATTGATGCTAAATTAGGGAATGTTCGTCTTAATTCGGTTTATTCCTTGGTTTGAAACAAGCGATTTATGTCACATAGTTCGTCCATAAGGAGTCCTTTGCTACGCTTAAAAATAGCTTCAAATAAACTTTGATTGAAATTTTTTTGGCATTTACCACTTAAACTTAGACGCTCCAGAGACAAGCTTTTAAGATTTCGGTGTTTTTTATGTGTGAGTGTTGATGTACTAAATGAAAAATAACGTTTAAACAACAGAAAAAGAAGAAATGCACTTGAGTCAAAAATATTGGCAACTCAATTAAATGGATTGTTTTGGAGGACGAGCTTTTGCAAACGGGTTCGCAGCTGTATCCTATTATGGGTACTTTAGAAGCACACTGCATTGAAAACTTAATCTTATTTATATTCAGTGGTTATGCTAATGGCTACCGTAAACAACTGCCTAGAAGCTTCAGATGACATCTTCAGTAACAATTTTATTTTAAGAAGCTACAAAAAACGATGCTTCTAAAGTCGGAAAACGATAGATTTGCAAAATGGCTAAAATAAATGACGGCGTTTTGTACAAGAGACAGTTAGGACAGGATGTAAATCCAATAGATAAAGAACGGAATATGTAATTCGAAACTGTTGACTACCTTAATTTGTCCAAACGCAAGCCAATTCCTTTTTTTACGTTTGACCTGAAAGACTCAAAACTTGGGTATCAGAACAACAGCCTAGGTTTTTGGACATCGAAGAACAATGTAAGTAATTGCCTTAAGCCTTGAAACGACCACCCCACCAGTCTGGAGCCAGCACAGCCAAGCTAAGAAATGGCTTCCCACGAGCATGCGCCATCCATTAAAAAATTGAATGCCCAAAAACCAAGGGAAATTTCCACCTGCCCACATTCGCATGCTCCGCCTGTCCATAGCCTATAAAACCAAAGCTCAAAATCCAGATTCCTATAAAAAAACGACTGAAGTAATTAGTACAAATCGCCGTGAGCAGATGCCACATCCTGAACATCGGCGTCCAAAAAAATCAATTTGAATATTTCATTTCCGTGTGCACACCCGGACTAAAGTCCAGCGTTAATGAGATGGATCTTTGCTGGAGAAGACGTTAAAACAGTTGAAGAGGCCTAAAAGTTAAAAAGAACATTAGTTTAAAATTTCTACAACCTTAGAATTTTCAATTTTAGTTCACTGCGCTCTTTTTATTATTCCTATTTCTGACCAAAATAGGGTTTTTTTTTAATTCGGATTACAGCAGTTATAACAGAAATCATCACGTGGAAATGTTTTTTATGGCGTTAATTACAAGATGTCAAAGCAAAGTTGAAAGCACAAACATTTTTCTAATTTTGAACGAGGCATTTGTTGGTAAAACAGCGTGGTCAGGACGGAAAATAATTTAAATTTGGCAGGTATTTTTAATCGCCAAAATGTTTTTTTTTCAAACATGAGAAATGGTTTAGGCACGCTTTTTAATTGCTCATTACACTATAAAATTGTTAACGGTAACCCCAAACGTTGGAATCTTTCAGACAACACATGAAAATTAAAAGAAACTTGTTTTTCTTATTAGGCATAAAGTCCTCTCTATACAGTCAGTAACAGAAAACAATGTTTGTCTCCTGTCCGCCGAAATTTGAGAGCGATTAGAAACAGCGGACAACTTATTGGCCACTGACGGGAGTCGAACCCGTGACTTATCATGCGTAAGTCCGGTATTACACCACAGTAACCAATACAGACTGAGTTCAGCCTCTCCGCACCCGTTAGCGTAATATCTGTAGCACAAATTTAAGCAAAAGCGTCACATCAAAATTTAAGAAACTAAGCTTGCGCGGAGGAACGCGCGAGAGCGTTAATTCATTTCTAAAAACATTCAATTAAAAGCAAAATTATAACGTAGGGTCAGAGACAAGATGTAAATCATTGGACTATCCATTGAAACGCTTTTTAAACAAACCCACAACCCACTCTTAAAATTAATATAAAAATCGAGTTTTTGAGTGGAACAAAACGCGTCAAAATCATTGAAAAAATCAAAAAAATCAAAATCAAAAAATCAAAATCAAAAATCTGTTGCTCTTGAGACACACGCAGAACAATCAAAAGACAATTTTACAGTTTTTATTGTCAAAATAATTGTTGAAAAATTTGTTTTCTCAATTTGTAAGTGAATTGAAGGTTGAATTCGCTTAATTGTTCGAAAACCAATTTTTAATTCATGGAAACAGATAAAATAACAGCCTAATATGGATAAGCAGACGAATGACAGTCACCGGAAATTGAAAAATTTTGGCGTAGACCTCCTTATTCAACAATTTCCGATATCCCGGATTACCATCCAAGGAGATGCCCAATGACAGCACTCAATCCCGCATTCCTCGAATCAGACTCAAAATAGGAACGCATCTCCAGACGTAATGTATGCTGATTGTCTCGAACCTAACAAGCATTTCTCATCGACCTAAGCAGCAAAAAACAATAGCTGATTTTTCGATTCTTATGCGGCTAGCATGATGCTTGGTGTCTACAACTCATCAGTCACACGCGCTTAGAAATACGACGGGAAGCGTTGAGTAATGCGGGTATGCAGTTAAATGACGAGGTCCATATCAATCTGGCCTGATTTTTGGTTACCTCAAGAAGGCAACCACAAAAAACACTCACCAAACACGCGAAACAGGCCGAGGGTCCAGCTAAGCGGGACAGAACTGAACTCATTACCCTTACTGACGTCTGCATTGTGTCTCTAGTCACGCGAGTCTATCCTAAATGTGCGCAAGAAAAACTATGCAAATTAAATTATTCTAGGCTTTTTTCTGACACCCTGAGAAGCCAATTCCAACTGCACTTTGGTTCCTTTAAAGACCACACTTAAAGGCTTTAGACCGCTTTTGGTTCCAGGAAGGCAGCTGCCCGGAAGGATAAATTCATCTGTCATAAGTGGTCGCGCCTTGCACGAACAGGTGTTCTTCAGATCAAGCTATTAGTGAGCACTTGTAGGATTTTTTTAATGTGAGGTTACGGTAGTTGTGAGAGAGCTAAATCAGTACATATTACGTTAGCAGAGTTCTTGTCGATCTTATCAGGTGATGGCATTGTAAACAGAAACCTGAAATTTCGGTAAAAAGATAAGAAAACGAAAAAAGAAGATTGCGACTAGGTCTCAGAAACATAAGAATTAATCAAAAAAGAATTTTTAATTTAGCATTTAAGTAGTTAAAGTGTTTCTTTAAAAGTAGTCTTGGAAAGATTATATCAAGTTACGTTTGCGATTTGCGTTTTTGTAAAACAAAGTTAAAACAGGAACAAAAAAGTCAGACCACGTTTTCAGAAAACATAAGCCTAAAAGATGGTTTCCATTTCAAAACCATCGCGAGACATGTGAAGACGCTCTCAAAAATGCATGTGTTTATCCTCATTTAGCCGTATCATCGGCATTTCGTCAGTATTTCGCGGTTGTGAATAAACATGCTTAAAAATTCATCGTATGTTCAGCCTTCGGCTGCAAACACAGAAATATTCGGTTTGATACAAAAGCTGCTGAAACTAACGATCAACTTCCGTTTACTACATGTGAACACAATTTTAGCCTAACCTTCATAATTAAACTTAAATGCGCTCAACAAAGTCAAGTTTTATTTCTAAGCGACGTAACGCTGAAAGCTATTGTCATCGACGACAGATCGATGTTGTACTCTCTTTCCCATCTCCTATTGTATGTCTCAAACCAATTTCCAAACAGAAAGTCAGTGTTCCCGCAGTCGCGTCCACAACACGGTACATCGGCTTTTCTCTGTCTGAGCCCGATCGACTGACGTCACTCAGGCAAAACAACGTTCGACATATCTGGCCGACTTTTACTTCGTTAGCCTTCAAAAGGATCTTACTTCCCATGAAGAGGACGGACCAATGAAGGAACCTCCAGGTTCATGGTTGCAGGACGCTCGACCGAATCTGCTCCATGTCCTCTACAATGTGACCTGTTGCCGAAGCCGACTACATTAGGAGCTACTCTCAGTCCTTCAGAATGCAACGTCGACCAGCAATCTCTTCGGGCTTCCCAGGGAAGTGTGGACCGCTGAAGTTTTTCAACCTGCCCAGGAGCGCGTGAATTAGACTTCAGTTTCAAAAGATCAACAGTCATACTTCTGATACGTATTTTGTTGTGTCTTATCCTTGAGATACTCTTATTCTATGTCTTCATATTGTAACTGAACCACCGCCTACTCTATCAGAATTTCCAAATGTTAATCAAACCTATCGATTTGTCATTTGGCCCATTTCCTTCTTGCCGGAGTGCCATCGACGACAGAGCGATGTTGTAATATCTCTTTCCCATCCTCTATTGTATATTTCAAACCAATTTCCAAGCATAAAGTCAGTGTTCCTACAGAACAGCTACACTGTTGAATATCACAAACCAATATTAAAGAATAGTAAGTATATTACGTGGTTAAACTGCACAAAGTCACATTGATTACAGCACAGTGATTACAAGTTTAGAGTGCATGCGCGATGGTTTTAGAAAAAGAAGTAGGCAACGATCAGGATGAGGAGCGCATTAAACCCAATGGCAGAAGCAGACTTGTTGCAGTTGTCCGTAGTGCAGAACTTGTGGGTAATGGCGGTCTAAATATACGAAGTGTATGAAAACATATTTAAGTTTGTTCTAACCACTACAGTGTCTTTGAACGTAACTGTCTCGTTGGCCTTGTACTGGAACTCTTTGTCCGGAATGAGGTACGGATTGAACGTCGAGCAGCCGAAGCGCTGGTATCTCGCACCTAAAAATAATACGTAAACAGTTTTCTCGCTTTTTGATAGACCTTTGACAACTCCGATCTTTGAGTAGCAGAAAGAATGAAAGTTATCCTTGGCGCACGGTCTAGCTCTGGGATGGTCGCAGGTTTCATCGCCTGCATCACATTGGTAGCAACTCGACACGTTGTTTTCTAAATTGTTGCTGGTTAAGTCCTGATACAACTCGCAAACTTACTCAATTGAGAGATAGTCGAAGTCGAAGTAGGAGTTTCCACCTTTCCATTTCCAACACTTAACTCCTTATTACAACTTTGATCGGTGTTACTTCTACACATTGTCATTCCAAAATCTTTGGCAAAAGTCACATAAGTAACGCCAACTTCAGGTTTTTTAGTTAAATTGAACTGGTTCAGTGCCTCTTCCGAGAAATCTTGGTCCAACAATGTCGCATAGCATCCGCGAATCATAAAAGAGTTCTGACCACTGGGAGGAGCGTAGGCAACAGCAATGCAAAACGACGTATCTGGGCAGTCCTCCAAGTTTTTATCATTTTCAATATTACAGTCCGGCAGTCCTTTTTTAGTAAAAAAGTAGTTAGAATAGTCCCAAAAACCACGAGAGGCACATGTATTGCATTTGAATGTAGCTGAGGAAATCTGCAGCAAGACCGCCAGAAGAACGACAGAATATCCAAAATTCGGCATTGCCTAAAAATTAAAATATGAAAAATATTATTTTGGAGATGAGACGGAATGAGTCCTAAGAATAGTATGAGCGCGAAGAGACGAAAATCGAATGTAATGATACTTCACTTCTTGACGTTGCATAAATACATACACTTCCAGGTAATAAAACAAAAGTAAATAAACGGATGGGTTATTTCGCACCGCCCCCGGGCGGCTTCACTTAACTCAAAGCCAAGATTTCAAACAATGATTCAACTCCTTTTACGATTCCTCGCGTTTGATCGTTACCTGTGATCAGCTAAAGTGTCTCCAAACAAAACAAACACTAATACTGTAGGCAGGTGTTTAACACATGCTAATTATAGTAGCATACGCAAATTTATCACATATCTTTCAGATTTACTAAATGTTAAAGCGACTTTGCAAATTGCCATTTTAGCTGGCAGTACCCTTAGCTGACTTAGAACAGCAAAGTGACATTTTAGCTGCCAGTAGCCTCAGTTGACTCAACAGATCAAAGACTCATTCAAGCCAAAAGCCAAGTGTTTATTTTTAAAATGACACCAGCGTTGTAACTTTTAGAGCCTGTGTGCTCGATCAAAACATATTTTGAGATCACTACCTGTCACCACTTTTTCGCTTTTACGCTTAGGTGTGGTCCATAAATTTCATAACGTCTCGAGGAGGCAGTTAAAACTATCCCACGCGTCAATCGGTTGTAAATGGAACCATTGAATTGTAAAATCTCGATGACTCTCTTCACACATGGCAAGCAGAGAGCGGGACTAAACTAATCATCCTTGATGTCGGGATTAAGAAATGGGTTAATTATTCCGGAAATGGTGAAAAGTACTCTTAGGACACGGAATGACACAAAAAAGTACCCAGATATGGCGAACATACTATTCTTGTCCGAGGACAGGTCAACAAATTCACACATTTTTATTCTAAATTTAGCCGTTTGAAGCCTTGATTAGAGTCTTGCATTAGACCGTTCAATCGTTCTGGCACAAACCCACCCGCCACAATTCGACCCAAATACAATTCAAGCCAAAAAATTGGTTTTAGGCAGCCATGGCTAAAGGTAGGGTTGCTGGCTATCCACACTAAAAATCTAAATCAATTCGAAAATTTTTTAATATATGATCAATGGTACCACCAAAGGCCGCATTGATTAAGCTTCAGAATTTTGAGCTTTTTGGAAAATAGTTGAATTACAGATCAAACTTAAGATGCAAGGTGTAGTCTGACTCAAAACCAATACTAGCTGTGTTATGGCACTGTTTGAAATTCAATGTAAAATATTCAAGCAAGTCGCTCTGAGTCTTTGACATGCCTATGTAGAACACTTCAATTTCACGCTTCATTTCCTCATGTCACACTGAATCTTTCAACCTTTACGATTTACACAGCCAATATACACAAAAATTATCCTAAACAAACGACCGGCTTACAAACCAAATAAGTATTAATGCCCCCCCCCCTGAAAAACACCTTATTTATGCTAGAAACAGCGAAAACTGACCACCTTCACAGCGAGATCACAGGCCTCAGTTAACTTTGACCCCAAATATCTTAAGTAGCCTTTAATGATTCCGAGCACGTGTGGTCTTTGTCGGCTTTTCGACCTTATGATTGTTCTTCTTCTCTTCAATCTGCTTTTCTCTCCATTCCAGCGTTCCAAGCATGTCTGACACGGTCTGCTCCACAGCGTACTCTCTGAGACGGTCGGTGAAAGGTCGAGCTCCAGCGGGGAGGTACTTCATGCGAGGTCCAAAGTTGCACGTTATTTGAGATTCTTGGTAAATTGAGACGGCTGGGTAGTATTGGCCGGCGTAGATGTTCGTGTATGCGACGCCACAGGATTTTCCGTTGAGGAAAAACTCGATCTGAAATACGACGCACGTTAATAGCGCCATCATCATGAGATCTTAAAATCGTGAGTTCTCAAATAAATGGTTTACGCTTCTTTGACTCCAAATGCTACTTGCTAACCTTTTACCAGTTTTTAGGATGCGACTTTTATGAACAGAAGTTCATTGTTTCTTTCAAAGTTGAAAAATCAAGCATTTCAATTATTCAATGTGTGCAACTCCCCACTGGGCTACTCTTATAAATAAGTTTGACTACTTGGCGCTGGCGATTTCAGATCAGTGTATAGAATTAGTTTTGAATCATTTTCCGCAATTTAGACGTCTTATTTGGAAATACCACTTGGTGATTTGATGATTTGAAGATTCAAATTGCGGATTAAAAATAAATAGCTTGCGTAAGGTCTTGAACTAAAATTTGGGATTGTTTTACTGACTAGGAAACAACGTGAAATCCTGTATTTTTGAATAGAAATACTAGAGTGCCTAACTCTTCGTATTAGAACTTCAGTTTAAAGGAACACGGACATCGCCTTTTCGCCGATTTTTAGGTCATTGGATTACGCTCATTTTTACTGGAGAAGGCTAATTAGGAACGGAGAAGACGATTCTGCAATTATAATCACAATGTCAAAACTGCAAAGTTAAGCAAAATTGAGATATGCCCAGAACTAGAGTTTTACCAGTTTTGAGTGGTCCGAATCACAATCAGTTACGGTAAAAACGGGATAATACAGCCTTCGGTGAAATTTTGTTTTTATCACGTTGAGGACGTAGAGCCGCAAATAGAAACGGTCATTTTGACCACCAAAAAATGGAAACCTGATTTTATCGTAGCCGATCGCGATTGTGCTGGACAGTCGCGTCGGGAAATCTACTTCTAGGCTTATCTCAATGTTACTGAATTGCGCAGTTCTGATTCGCTTGATTGTAACGACGAAATCGTGATCATCGCCTGCGAAAACCCTTATTCCCTAGAAATGAGCACGATCTATGATGGTGCGAAAAAATGGTGACCGTGCCTTGGTTCCTTTGTTTTTGTTTCAGCCCAAAGGTCTTTTGAGGAACACAAATAAACGTACGGCTCAAGATTAGCAAATTTCTGAACGGGCCAAAAGCCATCCAGCTGACCCCACTGTGAATTCAGGTAATCAATAATTTGAGACTTCCCAACGAGTAGCCAAATCTGTACTAGACAAGTAGTTACTGTGTAATTGAGCTAGCCGTCATGGAACTGTAACGATTATCAGCAAACGTACCTTTGATCCCCTAGCTGTCTTGAGTTTCTTGAGACTAGAAGCTAAGTCGTCCTTCTGTTCATAGAACATATGACTCTTGCAAAATACCAATATCATGTCTTTCTTAGATTGAGGGAGGTATTCGGAAGTGACGAATTTGGGTTCCGGGATATCGATAAGACAACCTGAAATTATAAGTTAATTCTTGATCTACCTACAGTTGTCTTACCCAACACATCGCCTTCTTTGAAATCAGCCTTGAGATATCTCGTTCCGATGCAGTCGTGGAATTTCGTGCCACACTTGCTTCTGAAGCCATAAGACAATTTGGTGTAGCCGATGCAGGCTTGGAGAGGGACTGAAAGAGGACCTTGTTAGCCATTATTATTTGACGTAGTTTCTTACGTAATTCCTGAGCAAATCCTATCCTGATGTGAGATTGAGGAGCTTGTCGGTCAAATCGGACTTCATAGTACCACTTTCCTTTGGAGACCATGTGGGTGCCTCGAGCAGCACAATAGCCAAGGTTCCTCTGCCCGGAGAGCGTGAGGCGGTCATCGGAGAGTCTCAGCTGAAATGAACACATATTAAATATAAAAGCTTCTGGTCGAGTGGGTGTAGCTAGGCACTAAAACAATGATTTAATGTGAATAGGATTCAAGGTTGCAGCCATGCCTCAGCGAGAATATGAGAAGTGAACGCGTTTTGTGTGCACAAGCTAACTGCAATGAAAAAAGCATTAAACAGAAAACGAGAGTTGACAGAAGGACAATCCTAAACGCACTCTAGCGCTTACTAACATATAGAAGGTGGATTCACGAAGAATGCTCGCAGCCTTATGCCACAAAAACTAAATTAAACGTACTAGATGAATGATAGAACAAGATGATGTGAGAGAGCAACTGTTAATCTGGTTTTTGCTGAAGCAAGTGGTGTTGAGTTGAGCGCCAAAATGAGGCGGGCAACGCTAAATATGTAAATTTGGTGATCAATATCTTAAGACTTCATTATAGGCCGTCAATCGCGTGTAAACCATACGGTGTGTAGTTAAACTAGCCGTTTTCGAAAAAGCGACAATAGGTTCACATGATCGAGCATAATCGACAGACCGAAATGCCAAAATACACGCTAGCGCTTCACCATATATGGGAGAAATGTGTTGCTCTAACATCTATTCCAACGCTATCAAAAATAGTTGTGCTTCTAAAACATCCGAACGTGCGTTCACGTCTTTCCATGCTTCTTTCAAACTCGTGGGCGACAGCGACCGCGACAACGACAGCGGCGGCGTTTGAATAGTTCTGTTCAAACTTGGCCAATGACAGCAACAACGAATATAAGGCAAAATTTAATTTTGAACACTTCTCGGCGACATCATAAGCGACACCATTCGTCTACCTTTATTGGAATGTCCCCAACTTTTGCATCAACTTTTATCAGTTTTTCCGATTTTGTACTTTAATGATTTTTTTGGATTTTACAGTTTCGCCTTCTCGACTGTCAATTCTTTAGGTCGATCCAGTGTAGAAGGCAAACACGTAAGAAATCGTAGCAAGTACGGGGCAAAACAGTGCAATATTGCGTGAAACACCTCTAAAAATCGAGATAAAGTGTGCCTGGAGATTCAAAGCAGCCCAAAATCTCAAAAAATTAACCCAGAAACCCTTAAAATGACCTTCTATCCGTGTCAGGCAAGGTTGTCGCCAAACTTTTCGAATCATTTCGAAAAGTTTGGCGACAGCCTTCGCCATGCAAATGGTGTCGCCGAGCGACAGTCGCCCAGCTTGCCGTCGGGGAGTATTCAAACTCGACGCTGTCGCCGTGTCTCCCGGCGACAAGTCGGCGGCAACCTTGGCGACGTCGCCGTGAGTTTCCACACCCTGTCGCTGTCGCCAACGAGTTTGAAAGTGGTGTAAGACGGACGGACGACAAACCAACAGTGCACGCAAGCGATATAAGATTGTTGCCCTCCAGCAAACGGAGTCAACATTGATGGGGCGATTCACATCAAAATCAACTAGTTTTTTCAATGCACATTCAGTTTGCATGGGTCAATAATCTAATTCTTCCGTTAACCGACCGTCAGTTTACCAGCTTGAGTCTACAATAAAGTGAAGGCAAACCAAAATTCACGCTAGCTCATCGGTGTATATAGTGGTTGCTAATCGCGTTTCTAATGTAGCCATTATGACTACTCAGATAAAGTGAAGGACTGTTCCTAGCTACTAAGAAAGCTTAGCAATGCGTCCCCGTTTCATTGCTTGGCGTGCTCTATTATTAGTGGCAATCAGGAATAAGTTATGGCAGCATGTAGCCATAAGTAGTGATTCTCACTGCAAAACTCGGCAACAGCAAACAAAGCACAATTTTTCGACTGCGTTGTACAAAACGTGCACAATTTTGAAATCTAAAAAGGATCTTCTAACTTATGGATGCAAGGAGTACGCTGAAGAGAGCGCCGCTAAGGAGTGAGTGCGACAGACGGACAAATCGAAATGCACGCTAGCACAGCTGTGTACATTTTAGCGGTTGCTCATCGAGTTCCTCATGTAGCCATCATGACTGCTCAGATAAAGCGAAAACTGTTTCTTGCTTTTAGGAAAGCTTGACGCTGAGTCCCTGTCAGTCTCCATTTCCTTACCTGGTGTGCCCTGTCATTTGGAGCTAGCGTGACACTCGGGAAATTGTAGATCCTATAGCTGACCGATGGAATCGCTCCAGCTGCGCAGAGCCCTGTGAGCTCTTCCTCACTAAAAATCCCGCTTTTCCAATATGCTCACTTTATGAAGCTTACCTATACGGACAGTTGTTGTCAGGCTCGACAAAGAAGTATCTGTAGCCATCACGGTTGAAAGGGAAATCAATATAATCTTGTCCTGGGATATACACAGGCACGTAGTCGTTCGTCCTGGAATTTCTTCATCGCGTGTAAATATTAACGCTTTAGGAAGGTCTATTTACACTTTCTGCTTCTTCGAAACTCCAGTACTGCTTTCAGCGTTCTTCCGCTTAGTCGCCCCTCTGGTCTTCGGACCTTCCGCCTCTTCAGTGCTTCCCTCTTCGGCTTTATCGTTCTGAGATGAGGTAGGAGCCCTTCGGTTAATCTAAAAATCGATAATCCTAATAAATAAAGGAGAACGGTTCAGACATTTTTGTCACGCTTTTTTGTCCGTAACGCTTTTTCACACGTTCGGTCTGTCGCCGTTTTACCTTGACGACACAAAAATCGGTGCCGCAAACACTGAATTGGCAACACTTGCGGGCGTTTTTGAGCTCATTTTACTGTGCACAAAAAAACGAATCAGATTGATGTACGGTTTGCTAAATTTAAAAAGACGAAAACTGCGAAAACTCCGGCTGTCTGCATGGTGGTTTTTGTCCAGCATGCTTCTGAGAGGCGTGGAAAACCGACTTTAGACATTTGGAACTGAAATCTTGCGCAAAAGAGCGCTCAATCCCGTCGCTCTTAAAAGAATGAGAAAGAGTCGCAACTTACAAATCTGACAGAATCAAGGAAAGGACCAATTTTTCTAAGATCCCCTTCCTTGAGCTTAAAGTGTGGCTCATTGCCATTCCTCTGGACAAAGATGTCAGGGTGCTTCTCGAGAGCATTCTGAGTAGTCTGATGCCAGCTGTCCTTCTTCCTCTTTGGCATCGAAGTCAGGTTGTCCCATTCTCTCTCAATAAACGGAATGATGTCTTGTTCTAGAGAGAAGAACTTTGTGGCAAACTCAGCGTCGCTCGCTTGAGCCTTTCTCCAGTTATGGGTCAGGTTTGAGAGCACCATGACCAACATTTGGGAGAAGTCTGAAATTGTATTGGTCATATAGGATAGAGACGGAGTGAAGGCTTACTAGCTTGCTTGACTGTCCACATTTCCTTCTTGTGGTTGCTGCATGGTCGGCAGTAGAACTGGTAGCAGACCATGAAGGGCAGGCCATAGCTTAAAACAGAAAATGTTGAATTTACATCAATAGACCAGTTTTCTTAAAAGAAAGGAACTGCACAGTGGTTATAAGCAGAAGTACAGCCTATTTGAATTCTGGACAGCATGACTGTAATCTATTGATTATGTTGTACACCTACAAACTCTAAAAATCCCGGTTTAACTAACATCATGTATAAAAAGCTAACTGTATATGTAGATGGTCTCGACCTTTAGAAGCTACTATTCTGAGCTAAATGAAAATGGCGGCCGGCTCAGAATCGATAAACAAGCATTCACCATCAGTTCGACGCATTAATCAGAAAACTGAGCGGCTTTAGAATTAAATGTAGGCGTGAAAAGACCAGATGAAATGCGTGACTACAACTCCTGATGTCTAAAATCGGTCTTTGGTCATCTCTGATCAACCTTGATTTTTGCGCTAAGATTGTCGTAGTAGTGCGTAGAAGTACGTCGCTTTTTCCAATTTTCAACTTTTGCTAAAATGATAACAATCGACGCAGAATCATCTCCTGAGGCGGAGAAACTTGTTTGAAGGATCCAACTCAGAAATGTGCTGCAGAAAATGCGTAGTTTCTCACATCCCAAGCACAACCGCTAACCGAAAGGTTGTTGAGCCCGAATGAAATAGCAACTAATCCAGCTTTCTGAAACGTCCGATTCTGTGTCTGGAACGCTGTGCAAGCCTTGCTAATTAGTGACCTCAACATGCTTTTTTCTCGCCTTGAAGTACAAAATGCATTAGGGCGAAAACGGCTTGGCAGAAAAAAATCCTAAACGCGGGAGCTTTTGAATGAGTTGTGGCTCGCAGCGACACTTCATGGTCAAATCGGACAGGTTCCTTGTAAGCAAGTTTAAGTTTGGCTTTCCACGCTACAGACCAATTTTTTCCTTTGATGTCTTAAAATCGGTCACTTTTCTAGTCATGATCCATTCTGACTTGTCTGTTAGATCGCTTAGATCTATCAGGCCACGTCTATTTTTAGAACAAAGACTAAAAATACCTAATGTGCGCATTTAAAATTAACGTTTCAACTTACAATGCCTTGAGATCCTTTAGGCATGCCTGATGGTACCACTTACGGCATCCGGCACAGTGAAGCTCGATTTCTCCGACTCGACGCTCTCCATCACTGAAACAAGAGAAATATCACCGTTACAGTGTTGGACAGTACCAGTAGCAGACGGATTTCGGTTCCACAATTTTCGGCTCTTCTCCCCGTCCTCTTTTCATGCGCATCTTTGCTTTATTATCTAGAATAACGCGAATGTTAATTCACATCTTACGACTACGTCACAAGCAAGTAACCAATCTTCTAAACGCGAGTCATATCACAATGGCCACCATACCGTTCTCGTTAGGCTTCCTAAGTAGCAACACATGAGAGCTAACTCTCTCAATCGTCTTTACAAAAACATTGGATCTATTAGCGTGAAATATTAAATAAATAGCATTTTGAAACCAATGGTGAAACGCTACTTTTGGCCGGCTTTGTTACTAAGTCTTTAAACATCTATCCCAACATCCCAGAAGCAACACACTGCACCAATAAGAATGGCGAACCTTATCTAAGATTGCGTTCTGCTAAAATAGTCGAAGCGTAATATAATACTTCATACACGACTTTCCTGTAAGCATCTAGCATCTATGTACTTTTAAACGTTGGATACGGTGGAAAAAGTGAAAAACTAAGCAGCGTTTTAACCTTATTTTACGAGGTCAGGCCACTACTAGATTGTCTACATAGGAATCCATCTTAAAAGCCTACTTCCTTACGCTAAGCTAATGAGAAAAACATATCGCTGTCTACTCACAATTTCTTTTAATTTCTCGCATGTGGTTTTGCAAATTTCAGCGTTTTAGCATGTTTGAAATACCGTTTTTTTACTGTAATGCAAAGCCGCACTATAAAACCAACGCGGATTTGTTTTATACGCGCATCCATCACTAACGTCAAATTAAGATCTTTGTCATCTTTAATTGAACTTGATTAGACACGTTTTCAGCTTTCACTCGGCTTTCCAGGAAAAGTACAGCAGCAAAATAGCTTTGCGCGAACAGAATCAATCAATAGGACGTCAAAAAGCGTGAAAACAACAAACTTAAGTGCGGCATAAACATGTGAAATGCCAAATTTAAATTTTACTTCGGGGAATAAGCGTCACAGGGAAGTCGCCGCGGGACCAATGGCGCGCATTTGCGCGGGTCAACACGACAAACTTGCTAGCGAATAGTCAACCCAAAGAAGGACGCTTAGCTAGCAAAATTTTGATTCCAAGGTGTGCTACATAAAACTACTGGGCTTCTACTGCTGGTAGCTACTTTTCCATTTACTTAAAGTCACAGATTCCTTCCTTGTTAGACTGAATCACAACTAGCAGCCACAGTAGAGCTAGCTTAGCGGTTACAAGGACTTTTAGAGATAACACAGCTTCTGAACAAAAGCTCAACAATGAAAAATCGTTTGAAACACACGAAATACAAAAAATTGAGGCATGAAATAAGGCGCGTGATCTCAAGGAGCGAGAACGCATCGATCGATCGCATCGCATCCACCACTGACCAGGAAGTGTCATTCCAAATTTCGCACTTTTCTTTACGACTTTTTTATAACGTTGTTAGGTTGCACCGTCCACCATGGTAGACGCTTGGGTTTGTGCTCATCACTTGCACTTTTACCCATCGATCTTTGTCCAATATCAGCTGGAAAATCGAAAAATTAACACGTGAAGCACAAAAAAAGCAGGAAAGTACAGCATGTAATAGTGTTTGTAGGTGGTATCTTCTCAAAGCGAGTTATTTCGCAAAGCTTTAAGATGTAACCATTACGACAGATTGTCTTGTTATGTGGTCTAGTGGTTAGGATTCGTGGCTTTCACCCACGCGGCCCGGGTTCGATTCCCGGCATGGGAAAAATTTTTTGTCATTTTTGTCACGTTCTTGTAACTTAATATTTGTTTTTTTATGACGTAGAGAAAATTTTGAGCAAATTAAAAGCTGCATTCTTAACCTTTAATTACCGAAATACAATATTTAGACCTTAGAAACACATTTTCAATAGCATGAAACGTGTCAGAACCACTGAGCGACCGAAAATGAAGTTCAATTGTTCCTGAAACATTTTTGAATGTTTTGCAAATAAAAAAAATTCCAAAAGGGGGTAGCCTGTCTGGAATTAGGCTATCAGAGTTGTGAAACGTTTCACAATGAGATCACCAGACCGAAACAAGAAATAAGGCTTAACAAATCTGGAAAATTCCGTTTATTGACCTCTTAAGAAGCAATCTTGGGAGAAAACAACTGTATAATACATAAAAATTTGTTCGTTCTATGAGACAAGAAGAGACAGGACTCAGCATATCCTCTGCAAGGAGTTACGTGGTGACGTCTGCTCTCCATAGCTGGGCGACTGCTGATCGTCGTTCCTTGGAGACGACTCTTGAAACGACATGGGAGACGAGTAGGCTTCATAGCTCTGAGCATGGGCTGGAGAGGCGTTGAGGTAGACAGGAGGAGGCTGATCACATCGCTGACCGCACGAGGAACACAATTTGGGTTCGTTGTAGTAGAGCTCCACAAGCTTCTTGTAGAAGTCGCGCTCGTCTTCGAGGTCCTTCACGCTGTCGCGGATCTAAAAACAACAAAATATACCCAAAAATAGAATTTTTGGTTACCCTCTCGCGATACTTCCTAGCGTAGAGTCGTTTCTGCACGAGCTTCGGCGGCTTATCAGAATAGACCTCTTCCTTCTTCGGCCGACCGCGGGTTTTCGGATGCTTCTTTTCTGCGGAATTGCTGGAGTTCATGGTGCAGGGAACTGATAAAAAGCGACGCTTTGGGTTGGCAGTTTTATACGTGTTTATGAATGGGCTTCGGGGGCGGGAAGCGTGTGATAAGAAAGGCCTCCATTTCCGGTACAATAATTTTGGAGAAAACCGTAGAACTGCCGAAAAGCGAAGTGAACTGAAAAGCGACCTGTTTACAGACTTTAAAAAGCAAAATAGTTATGAATCATTTTGGGAATTGGGTTTGGGACCTTGGAACGGTGGGACTTTGAAGGCTTGCAAGTCGCCGTCGTCTTTTTTGTATGGCGAATTGGAGACTTTGGCAAAGCTGTTTACAACGCGTTTAAAGAAAACAAAAAGCGAAAGGGACTCCCACTGTCTTGGAAAAACAGTTTGAGCCATTAATCAACCGTCTTCCGAAGCGTGCTTCTTCAAGGTGTGAAAATTCACGGCGTTGGCTAGGATCAAAAGCTCAAACTGTCAAAGCTTAAAAAGACTTTATTTGATAACAGGCATAAAAAATTCTTGAGATAACCTGAAACCCAGGCAGAAGACATATTTTGGTGTGTGTTTTGCTTAAACCGTTGCTCTAGATTAGACTTTTTTGTTAAGCCTTCCACGCATTTAGTTGAATGTCAAAAGTGCATCTAGAAAACTGTCTTTTACCATATTCCTCCATTGATCAGGCGCTTGTTCAGAGTTAACTGTCAGGCGCTTTTGTATGCATACGAGGGGCACATTAATATAAAGTCAACTGAAGAATCTTATTTTAAAGCTGTAAAAAAACTGCGAGTCTTGAGCGTATTGAATATCATACAACAAAATTTGTAGCTTGTGATAAGGACAGTTTCTTGACTTTTGAGCGTTTTTGCTTGTAATTACAATTTATTTAACGGAAAAAGTTGTTTTTGTTACGTTTGCACGTTTCAAACAGCATCAAGATGGCTAACACTTGTAGCTTGTAATAATCGATGCGAACATTGCCACTAGGGCTCCTTATCAGTCGCCGCTCGTGTCAGCTACTTTGTAAGTATGCGTGGGCCCGGGTCACGTCGCTCCTTATTTTACAAGCGAACGCAATCTGCAAAACTATCCCTTAAGGAGAGATTCTTAGTAGGTAACTGCACCACCAAAATAACGGCTGAGTGAACCAAAGATTTTTGGTAACTGAGCCTCAATATCTTAAAAACGGAAATGCAAGAAAGTACTCATGCTGGCTCAATGCTGTTGTGATTTGGTTACCCTGTCCACCATCGGACTGCAAACCTGAAAATAGGGACCAAAGCTTCTCACTGAAGTAATATGAAGTGGACATTTTACAACTTTAAATCGCCTCTATAATAGTAGAATACAATGTTTGTGTTCCGTGCGAACGGCAAATTTTGGGCGAGCAGAAATAGCACACAAAGCGTTCGCCGCCAATGGGACAATGGGACTCGAACTCCTAACCTTCCGTGCAGAAACCCGGTATACAAGCCAATACGCAAAACAGTTATTGTCAACAGAGTTGATGAAGTTGGCTATACCTCGGCTGAGTTCAGCGTTTAGGCATTCGTTAGCGTGAGGTTTGTCGCAAAAAGCCGCATGCGTTCAAGCAACAAACATCACTTTCGAAACTGAGCTTGCGCAGAGTAACGCGCGAGAGCGTTAATAAATTTTAATAAATTCTTATTAATTTTGCAAATTTAATTCCGAACTCATTCGTCGTGTTTACGTGGTCCTTCATAACTGATCGATTCGTTCGTATCACACCACTTCGGTGGACGGTGGAGGGTCTTCTTATCAGCTCTCGCTCGTGCAAGCCATGAGCGAGCCGACCGCCAATTTTGCTTGTGTTAATTTGCAGGGCGCTTCGCACTTTGACCAGTCATTGATTGAGTTAACAGTTGACGCCCCTGTTTTTAGCACTCTTTGGATAATTCATGTTTGAACTCCAATGTGGTCATTTTATCAATGTATTTTAAACAAAACGAAACAAATAAGCAGATTTAGATTTTTGTAAGAAGTTCTTTGGCAACACTGAAGCCCATTATCTAGCGAGCGACGACTATCACCAAACGGCGTCTTACTTATTTTTGGCGCCCTTGCTCCTTTCCAGTCTTGCGTGGGCAGCTAGTGTGGTGTTCGTAGTAGATCAAATGAATAAAAGTGGTATTTAAAACTTCAAAATAGATATGTGGACGGAAAAACACCTCCTCTGGCCAGACAGACCAGTCGTCTGCCTTGTGTTCGACTGAAATAAGCCGATTCTGTTTGGTCCGTGGACTGTCTGGCCAGAGAGGTGATTTTTTCCGCTCACTCTGTACAGTAGAATTGAATTCGCTAAAAGTAAAATTTAAAGAGACGAGCTTAAGCCAATCCATTGTCTCCAAAATTACCCCCATCAAGCAACATTGTTTTACCTGGACAATCGAAGCGCTTCTTAGAGCGTTATCAACAAACCGCAAAGACCTTCCACAGTGTAAATTTTGAAGTGAAGTCGTTTCAAAAACATGTGTTACGTGTCCGCTTACTTGCTCGCTGTTCTCGGAGGGAAAATCACCCCTTCTTTCGCTGACCTCAAGACCATCTTCAGCTCCGTCAGAATTAAGTTCGACGTCGATCAGGCTCAAGCTTTGGTCTCTTGCTGTTCCCTAAATTGTGCATATGAAGTGAATACAATTATGACGTTGCCACAGATTGATCTATCAAATACAAATTGACTACGAACACAACACTAGCTGCCCACGCAAGACTGCAAAAAAGCAAGAACGCCAAAAGGAAGCAGAACGTCGTTTGATAAAAGTCGTCGCTTGCTAGATAACGGGGTTCAATGTTGCCAAAGACCCCTAGAATTGGCAAGAAAGCCTATAATTTTGAACTTATTGGCAGGTGTCATCGTTAACGCTCTAAAAGACCCAGAGTGTTGTGGCGTCGTCACACTTTATTGTTTTTTATGCTGTTTATATGGGTTAAAAAACGTCGCTATCATTGATTTTGAAGACAGTGGTTTGGCCGTTACTGGACACATAAAATTAATCGTCAAGGAGCTGATCGCCCAGAGAGCCTTGTCTCCGTCTCCGCCAAAGCAGCCGTCGCTGTTCCCGCTGTAGGAGAAGCCGCCGCGCCGCCGACGCTTCTGCGGTTAAGACGGACGGAAAAGGAGGAAAAGGATGAGTCCGACGACAATCTGGGTTGTGGACTTCTTGACTTAGTACTCGTCTCCCATCTTAATTGTTGTTGTTTTGTTAATTGTATTGAATGCAATGATAGCGTTATCGCAGATTAATCTGTTAAGTACAAAACGACAACGAATCACACAAGCTGCTCACACAAAAACCGGGCCTCCATTCTAACCAAGTTTACGATTTTGGAGTTCTTTGGCAGCATTGAACCCATGAACTTATTATCTAGTCTAGCGACGACTCTTATCATTTGACGTTTGACTTCCTTGTGGTTTCTCCGGCTCCTAGCAGACACTCGCGTTGGCCGCTAGTGTAATGTTAGAGTCCGCCTTGATAGCACCAGTGTCGATATGCGATATGTCCTATGCGATTTGTTCCCGGAGCTTAACTCGGTGGGAAACAAGGAAAGCAGGGAATGCTTCAAAATCAATTTTTTGCAGAAAAACAATCTAGCTGAGTGGATGACAAATTCAAGAGTCTGAGCGTTAGCTTAAAACGTTAACGATGAGCTGCAATGGTTGACTCTTTAGAAGACTCAACGTGATATTAACGTGTTCTATCTGCCCCGCTGAACTTGTGGAGTATGTATACAAGCAGGTGGTCAAACCCAATGTTTGCTATAAAACCAGAATAATGTGAAATTACATGCATCAAATAACATGAATAAGAAAAAGACAGGAGTAAAAATTGTTGGCTGAGGTGGGGTTCGAACCCACGTGGTAAAACACATTGAGCAGAACAGTGATGCCGTTCGGCCCGGCCCAGAAGCTTTGCAATGTGCGACTATTCACCCAAATTTCTATTTTCAATTACGTGTTCCTCGCTTTAGGCTACTAAAATTTAGCAGCACTACTGCACTTTCTAAAGTCTGTCTATGTACCGCATTTCAGCCAAATCAGTTAGTAGCACCTTTTATTGGTTCCTCAGAAGCGCGTAGAGTTCAAATAAAACCTTCAACTTTCAGTTTCATCTATATCGGTCCAAACACCTTACTTATGCTTTAGTTTGGAGTTGCATCAAATGCTGAAAATACCGAGTTTTCAGCTATCTTTCGCCACTATTAACGGAACAAGTGTTCACAGTTGCACTAGCCTAAAAACTTGGTCTCTGACGTATTTCTCACTTTCCTCGTCGCAAGTCAAAGAGGAATTCCGAGTTGTATTTTAAGGAATCATGTAGGCCAGCTGTAAAACAAGCTCAAAAACGTGATCTCAAGCTTCGATTTTCGAACTTGTTTACCGCAGATACAATGCACGTCAATTCTGCACGCTATCGCGGCTTCCAAAACAACTTTTTGTGTTGAAATGTGACCCGAAATTCAATGCTTCCCGGTTTCAAAAATTGACCGTTATACACAATTTATGCTCAATTTATCCACCGGGGCTGGGCAAATGCATCCGATGACTTTCGTGCAGGGACCACTCCCTCAAGAATCATCATGAAAACAAAACAATTTTAAAGCGTTTTGTTTTCTACTGCGTAGCTCTGCTTCTGACTAAACAACGACGTTTATGCTTTCACTTTTTTGGGTTTTGAGTCAGACTACCCAGAGTGGTCTCAAAAACGTCTTCAAAGCAAGAGAAAATCTTGGACTAAAGGTTTTGAACCTGATGGTCTATGGCAGCCCTTTGAACCTGACGGTCTATGGCAGCCCTTTGAACCTGACGGCCTATTTGAATCAGGCAATCTATCGAATTCTCTCCGTTACAATTTCCTACCGGCAAACAAACCTAATTGAGAAATGAACGTTCTAGCCTAAGCTGCTCCAAATGGCCAGCCCCAGCCTACACACCTCGCTGCGCGGGGAACTGTTGTCCCCAGTCTACTGTCTCCGCTTCCAGCAAGACGAAACCTAAGCCTATTTTAACTATTTGAACCTGGCAGATTGTAGCACTATCCTCGCTGTCTGAAAAGATGTCGCAACCATTTGAGGATTGATTATCCCTAAATTACTCTTCGGCCGTTTCAACTGTGGTGTTCTGATTTTGGCGCTGTTTCAAGGTTGGCTCTTTTGATTTTAGCTGTTTTTGGGCTGTTTTGTCCGGACACCTTAAATTTAACATGGTAAGGACGAAAACAGACAAAAAGGGTGGCTGTAAAGCGCAACTCTACATGCAACCACCTGCCTCGGAGAGGCTGTCACCATGTCTACAGCGTCATTTCTTACGTTCTTAGCTCCTGTAAGAATTACAGTTGTCTAGCGCCGCATGGATAATGTTAAGGAATCGACCTTAGTAAAATCACCCCTGCATCGAGATAATAATCGAAACTTTTGGTTTTGGTCTGCTAATTTTTATGACCAGCTAATTACAAGCTTTTATTTTTCAGCATCCAGACTCTCTCATCGGCTTCATCTATCTTCTTATCCCCCTTTCTAAATTTCTTTTCTGTCAGCACGCATTTTCTTCAACTCCATAGAGTGTCACTTAAATACAAAAATCTTCTAGCGACACAGCTGTTAAAACTTGCGTGAAGCCCTCCGAATTGTAGTTCCCGCCCTCGGTAACCCTCCAGCGCCGAGCACGGCGATGCTCCTCCCCGGTAAACGCTTCTTACCGCTTACCTTCTCACACTTGTTTCATCCTAAATGATCCAGTGTGTGGCTTCAAGTTTCGTCTGCTCCCTTTGCTACTAGTTTTCGACGGCCCTGCACCCTGAGCAACTAGCTGGCCTCAAAGTCCAGAAGGACTTTAGAGTCCAATCTACCACTTATATATTCTAGTAAGATGTCTGACCAACAGATTTCTTCCGCCGTCCCTCTCAGACTGTAAGCTGGCTTAAATTATTCTGACATAAGATACAAATTTTGCAGAGAGATGTATACCCTGCACACCCCACCGACCATAAATACTTGGACTTTGCCCTTGCGCCTGAGCATCGCTTCTTGTGCCGTCGCTTGTTTTACCTTGGTGTTGAACGCCGTCGCGATGGCGCTTCGTTTGATTAAGAAGACGAAAGAACCGAAGTGGCCCCGAAAAATCTTGGTAGGAATAATCATAACGAACCTAACCCTTTCTGGATGCTCGGTGGCTTATTTTGGCATCACAATTTGCCATAAGAATGGTAAGACTCAAGATGAAGTCTTTTGTCTAAAAATATCGGTTCTAGGCAGTTTTGTCATCCCTGACGGAAAAGATATATTTCCTCCTGTTTCTCACGCGGTGATGACCCTCTTCCTTTGGAGCAAAATCCCGACCCTCACCATGGCACTTCGATCGATTCCTAACGGCCTGCTTCACAAATGGAAGAAATTGACACCCGTCAAGTGGAGCCTGCCTGTTATGGCTACGGTCATCGCGGCTATTTCTGTGGTCGCGACGGCTACTCTGACCGCTCTGAGGATTGATAGTATTCGTACGTTGCTTCATTACCAAAAAAGCACAAAATTATGCAATTTTTTATAATTTTGAGCTTTGGAATTATTAAGGTGTTAATTAGAACCTACTAGAAGTGTTGGGTAATCATTAGGACAGCAATTCCTGAGTCTAAAGGGCTGACCTGCAAGCAATTCCTAGCTTTAATTAGATTTTGTAAACTTTAAAAAATTTTAACATTCTGTCAATCGTTTGTGTGTTCTCTGCAAAGCCTTCACCAACTTTGGAATAGTATTTGTAACTTAACGGGGCCCCGCGCCGTAATGCGAAGTTTGCGTGGATTCTCTTTGCGCCGATTCTTTCTTTTAGTAGGCTGGAGCTACCGTCCTTGAAGCATCTTAGGCTTAGCCTTGAACATTCTTCATTTTAGTTTTTGCGCCGAAGGCGCCTGGAAACGGTGTGTGTAGGCTGGACAGTCATTTTTAAACAACGAGGATAGTAATTTAGGCTGCCAGGCTTCAATAGGCTTAGACCTACGCTTGGATAATTCTAATTACTCCAGTTATAAATTCATAATTTTTAATGCAGTTTTTATGGTTTTATTGGACTAGGACAATTTCAGTGATTGGCTATGTGTCCCAGTTCCTTCTCTCGGCGATCATCTTTGCCTTCAAGCTCATGTTTTTCCACGAAAACCGTGAGAAAAAAGTCTACTACTCGCCTTTCGTTAAGTTATCGTATGTAAGTTCTGTTGAATTCCTACACAAAAACATAACTTTCATTCTAGGTGAGAGGAATCCAAGTGGCCAGTCTTGTCAATCTCTCCCCGCTCATCCTCACGTTTCTCGCCAACGCAGCTGGAATTATCTGCCTTTGGAGCATCACGGACGTGAGTCACAGAAGAAATTTTTCATCTAACAGCTGGTGCCATTTAGGAGTCGAAACAACAGTTTGCAAAGGAGCTTGTAACGTTTTTGGTCATCTGGTTAGCTCTCGCCGACATCGTTGTCACCGCGTATTTGACAATTTGGAAAGCCTTCCCGAAGGTCCGGAAAGTGAGGGTGGCGACCATTGCCTGAACACTGCAGCAGGGTCATTGCAAGACACTTCTCTTGATTTTATGTAGTTTCTCCATCCCTTCTTTACTTTTAATGTCCCTTAGTGTCTTTTGAAGCCATTTGAGTCTAGAAAAGTTAGTTTTTGAACTCTTCCTTTCGTCCGCGTCTTTATCGCACATTTTACTTTTTTGGAAAAGCAAATGTATCTGAAACTTTCACATTTAAGACCTAGCGCTTTGATGGCTCTTTGGATGCTATGACATGCATGTGTTTCTTGATCTGATATCTTCTCTTTCACACCGTTTTTGTTTAGCTGAATTTGCAGTTTTCTAGATTAACATCGTAAACCGTTCTGTGACTCGTAAATAAAGGTGATTTTCATGAGGCCTGAAACATGATATCAAGCTGAATTTGTCAAATGCGACACGCAATCCTTATTCCTGCTGACTAAAGATAGCCAAATGTAGCGATCTCTTAGCGCCAGAGCATCATCCAAGCAGTCATGATGCTTTGACGCAGCTAAACCGCGAGTTGTTGACAAGTTTGGTGAAAACGCGCTACATTTATGTTAACTTTAGCAACGAGAAATGGAGATTGCGTGCCGCATCCGACAATTTTTGAACTTTTAGTTTAACGAGCAGAAGTGCGCAGATCGGAAGTGCATTGGAAGAGCAGGGCTCGCCTAGGCTAGCTTGAGCGTCTTCCATTCGTCTTCCACTGTTGCTTGGAGGGTCAGTCAGACGGAGGCGCTCCTGTCAGAAAAAATGGCTCAGATCTCTGCGTGAACACAACCGATTTTGCTAAAATTTTCACTGATCGACTACAAAACATTTCAGAAGCACCGTTTGCTCACTGACAAAAAATAAAACACAAATGTTCACGTTATTTGGAGGGTTAACCAAGAAAAAGACGTCCAAGAAGCCAAAAAAGCACAGATAGATAGAGTAGCTTATTTTGAGTCCGTTAGGCTAAAATTGCACCCCCTGTTATGAAAGTGAGGTTAGAGAAAACGACCTCGTTTTGATTCCTATGACCCTATGAACAGAGGTGTGTATTGGCAAAACGTTTCGCTTTAAATTAACCTGACTTCTTACAATGTATACTGTAACATAGAGACCACCCACCTACCTGGGTCCCACCTTAGTGACCGTTAGCCCAGGCCTGCTTAAAGACCAATTAAATGCCAGTAATGGTAATTTATTTATCTACTGTTGAAAGATCAACCAAGCAACTTTACTTCGTTTTCTTCTGAAGCCATTGTTTGATATAAACCGACTCTTTAGCTTCAGCTGCCGAGCAACGCCTGTCCTCGTGTTGATTAAGCATCCACCGCAGCAAACAGAAATATTCCTCATTCCGCATTGCCAAGCTCCTAAAATCCTCATTAGCCAAAGGATCATGAACCCACTGCTGGTAATTACGATCTTCCATGTCTGGCTTAGCCCACGGGTTTCCAATCTCGATCTCAAGGAGCGTAAAGCCCAACGCCCAAATGTCGTCCTTTGAGACAAAAAAGTAAGTTCTATCGTATTTTTGTGGTGACCAGGTGATTCTTGTTCCGTTGCTATTAAAGATTCGCATCTCATTCCCCATTTCGTTAATAGGAATTTTTTTCGCCAGGTTAAAATCGATGAGCTTCACCGTAGTCGCGTTTGTGAAGACCACGTTTTCGGCTTTGATGTCCATGTGTGCGATTCCTTGGGAGTGGATGTAAGCCAACGCGTCAATGAGCTGGGGAGGAATGAGGTTCTTGACTTGTCGGCACAAACCCTTTTTTCTTTCATAGATGGCGTGAAACAGGTCGTATTTTGCAAGTTCCGTAAGAATCGTAAAATTGCTCTCCTGGGCATAGATGAGCTTGATAACGTTTGTATGATTCAGTTTGCCGAGGAACTGAATTTCTTGCTGGAAATTCTTCAAGGCGTCCGAGTACTTCTTGTTGATTTGTTTTAGGGCGACCAAAGAGCCAGTCTTGAGACTTTTGGCAGCGTGGATTTCGGTGTGGCGGCCATTTCCAAGAAATCTTTTGAGTTGATAAGCTTCGCCGTTGACGTCAACAATGCGCTCTGGCTTCGAGATGTTAGTTGAGAAAGAGCACATAGTCAGTGAGGAGACTGAATTTCGGTAGTGCACACTCCTTATATGGTCTCGAAAGTAATGCTTCGATGTGGAAGTAATGCTTTCAAATCCACAAGGGAACTTTGTGGATAGTAGTGCTTTTGTTTAAGAGCAATCTGTTTTGTGCCGCTCTTCGGTGTTTGAGCTTGTCAAAGGATGTTAGATCATTTAACAAGATCTGTTAAATTCATTTGAGTCATGAGACATAAAGACTTTATAAAGAGCTTCATTTTGTGGTTTCAACAACCCGGAAGATTACAAATGGATCCATTCAGATTCTGATGGCTTAAAAAGAGCGAGAATATTTGCTTGTTATGGAGTGTATCTTAATCTCGGTTCTTTGTGTTCTGAAAGTGAAGTCTCACTTTGTAAGAGAGCAAGAGCTGTTTACGACATTGGAGTTTGATCTCGAAAAAATAATGGTGGATGGATGCTCACTGCTCAGAATGTCATTCTTAAAGTACGTCGGCTTAAATTTGCCTACAATAAAAGCGGACATGTTCCAACGTTTTTTAGGTTTGGTTTACTTCGGGACTTGATTTAGGTCTTCTTGTTGTACAGAAGTCGAGATGCCCTATCACTAAAAATGCCAAAATGCTGTATCACACTTTGGAGTCCTGAGTACATGTTAAATGGTTTCTTCAGGCTCAGCGTACCCTGAAATTTCGGTCTCTCTGGCATATAATTTAATTTCCTGTTATCGCGGCTTATTTTGGATGAAAAAAGTGCTCAAATCCCAGTGGCATTTTTCTACGGTTAATAACCGCTTGTAAGTTTTGACAAATTGAATACGGACAGGTGTGATATTCCGTCGACAAAGAGGAAACCCAGATGAGAGTCAACTAAAGATTAATGATAACACGGAATTTTCCAACAGCTGTCATGTCTTTTGTCGTTGACAGTTTATGTGTGACTTATGATAGTCTTTGCGACGTCCCGACGTCTTTTTGGAGCTGACCACAGATCGCAAGTCAAAGGTCAGCACGCGAAGAGGCAAACGGTGATGACGTTGTGATCTGAAAAAGTGTAATCTGGCTGGCTAACGTGGCACAAACATGGCTTTGGCTTCCATAAAAGAAGGTCAGTCAGACGGCAAATTTATCCTCGAGCATCATGGCTTCCAAGGTACTCCTCTTCACCGCTCTCGTCGCCTTTACTGGACTTGTAACTATGCTATATAATAGAAGAGTCTCATCACTGCTCTTTTAGGTCTTCGCCCAAAAGCCTTGCAACTGTGGATCGATCTTCGACTCCCTGAACAAGGCAGGAAACGACATCGTTGGCCTCCTTGGACCTCTTCTCAACGCTGCTGGAGACGTCAACGGCTGCAGTGTTCAGGAGGCGAAGAACCTGGGCCAGGATCTCCTTATCAAGGCTATCAAGACGGTTTCCCAACTTGGCAGCATCCGTAAGATATATTTTTACAGTCCTACTTCTTATTTAACCTTTATTTCAGCCGTCCCTCCTCAAGTCACCGCTGCTCCCTTCACCCTTCAATGCAACGGCCTGAAGCCTTCCGTCGAGCAGTTCAACTCGTTCCTCAAGGCCCTCGAAGCCGCCAACGTCGACTCCGTCCGCTGCAAATGCCGCAACACGGCTCTCGAGAACCTTTTGCTGAAGCTCAGCGTTCTTTACCATCACTCTGTAAATTGACACTTTCATGATTTATTGTAAGAAAAAGCTGTTTTCAGAAACGCGGCTCGTTCTTCTAAATCTGCAAAGACAGCAGTTGATTAATTTGTGTTCTGTGATGTCAGTTTTGAAGCAAATAAACAGTTATGTCGTAAACAGGTCTATAAAACAACATATTTCGTACGTTGATGTTAGCTGCATTTTGTAACTGATTCACATGTCACTAAAGCTAGAATAACGTAAGATGACACTGACTAGAAAAAACTTTCAGGTGCTACGTTTAAATGAGGATCAAATTTGACAGTTTCATATTCTGTTTTTGTGGAACTTGCTCAAAACAGAACTAAAATAGCAGTTAAAAAGCTCTTTTCTCAAGACATTGACTAAACGTAGCAGCCAAAAAGGCGTTAAAAAGTTGGCTTTTTAAGCCCAAAAATTGACGGAGAGATCGAACCTGCGAGGTCAAAAGCCTAAACGCGTACCAACTGCGCCACACAAGCTCTTTCCTGAAAAGTACTTCGCGATAATGGTTCGTTTTGTAGTGAATCGCATTTTGTAACAGATTAAGGACTGTTTACGTGTTTAAAGTCACAGGCCAGTCGCTGGCGCAGAGTGGTATGCTTCGACTGATTAAGACGATGTTCACTTAAGCGCCCTGATAAGACGTCCATGGAGACGGCATATAAGACCACATTATCAGTCTTCGTTTTTTCCATCAAAGCGGCTTCTCCCCGACTCCAAGATGCGCTGCCTCTTTGCCGTCTTGTTTGTATGTTTGTTTATCGGATTTCTAGTTTCAAAAACTCTTTCAGATTATCGTCGTGGCGGCCACAGCTACCTCGTCACGCTACCACGTGTCTCTCTGGGACAAACAGTCAGACCCTCCTCCGGGTTATGTATTTAAGCATATGACAGTTTACTCCAACGGGCAGATCATTCTCACCTACGGCCTGCCGTTCACCTTCGAGGAGAACCCCAAAACCGCGAACGACCTCGACGAAGACCTCGTCCGGCTCATTTTTAAGCGTTTGCAGTAGTTTCTCTCCTGAGCAATAAATGTAGTTGTTTCTCAAACTAGCACGGCCCAGACATGAAACAATGACAGCGAACTGACGCGTTCTCTGAAAAACGATTATGGATGAGGCTAAACATCAACATTTCGCGCTCAATTCCTCAAACACCTCCGTCCAATCATGAGAGCTCCAAAACCGACGGCAGACAGATGACTAAACCGGACGCGGAAGTATAGACATGTTGGAACAGCTTCTGAGCGTCTAGACACAACCATAGCCTTCAACGTGGCTATCCAAACTCGGATCTTCTTCTGCATCGAACTGTCTACCAGACTGTGGCCACAAGGCTCAGGAGCTCATTTCACTGCATCGCTCTGAGGTGAGCGGTCGGTTCGTTCTTGGAAGCTCCGGCTTCTATCTAGGCTGTTGACGGCTTTGGTCTTGAGCGTCTAGGCGATCTTCATCGAACGATCGCCCTCCTTCTCGCTGCATTTCGCATCCCAGAAGCGTTTCAAACGTGCCTCTTCGGCCCACCGAATTGCGTTTTTCCTGCCCATCACGCTGCCTTGCTACTCCGTTGTGGCTTCTCTTAAAATTCGCCTCCTCTTTTGAACTTCACAGTTGCGTTTCATGAAGAAATCGTGGATGATCGCTCGATTGCCGTGGATTCTATCTTGAAATGGAGAAAGTGAGGAAAATTTGAAGAATTCAGTCGCGCTATCACACATTCTTATCCCAAAATTTCAGCTTTCCTTGAGATTCTGGAAGCGTCCTTTTCATTCAATTGAAGCGACGGCTTCCCAGCAATAGCGACGTGGGACCAGTTAAAGTCGGCGCCGATATGTGACCAAAATCAGCCTCAAATGGCCGAAAATTTGCCATAAATTTCGGGCTGCGACAACCGAAAAATTGCGACTTAGAAACAGCAAAATTTGGCGCTGTTCGTGGACAAAAAGTAGCCTCGGGAAGCCGAAAACTCGCCTCCAAAATGAGCCGAAGGCATCCCTAAAATGGCGCTCCGTGAACTGCGAAATTCGGCGCGAATGGCGGGCAAAACGCAGCTTCAAATGGCCCCAAAATTTGGAACGACAACTTTTCCCCCTTTAGCGCAGTGGAAGCTGTGAAAATTGTTGCTGATGCGAGTCGAAAATCAGGTTCCAAAGACCCAAAATTTTCCCGAAATGTGGGGCTGCGAAATTGTAAAAGTGGTGACGTGGAAGCTGCGAATTTGAGCGCCGATAACGGACAAAAAGCAGCCTCGGAAAGCGGAAAATTCGCCCCTAAATTGAGGCAACGACATCCTACCATTTGCGCAATGGAAGCTTCGAAATATTGGCGCTAGGTCGGGACAAAAAACAGCCACAAGCGACCAAAAATTCGCCACAAATTTCGGGCGGCGACGTTGGAGCCGCGAAATGCGGCGCTGCTGGTGACTGAATTTTCCAATTTTGGCTCAATTTCTCCATTTCAGGATAGGATCGACGAATTCTTTAAGAAAAGCAGCTTCGAAGCTAAGCTAAGGGTGCCAGCTAAGGGTGCCAGTCGCGTTACGAAGCAGAGCTGCGCTTGCCGGAGCCGAGATGTTGGGTTGAAAATGCGTATAAAATGTCGCAAATTGACTTACTTTGGTGCGAGATGAACAGTGACCTAAGGCTGTTTCGAATGCAAGGTGAAGCCCTCCATTTAAAACGTTTTTTATATGTGATTTTGATGCCAGAGAACGGAGAAGCGTGGTTGTGAAATGAGCTTCTGAGTCTTGTGGCCACAGGCTCTGGTAGATGGCTGGCTGCTGAAGAAGATATAGGTTCAGGCAGCAATGTTTGAGGGTCTGTGGTTCTGTCGCGACGCTCAGAAGCTGTTCTAAAATGTCTATATATTGATGTCCGACATAATTTGAGATGTGTCTAGGCGCCCAGCTGAAGCAAGGAAGAAACTCATAGCCGATGGGTAACAAATAGTAGCTTCAAACGACCTAAAATTCGTCCCGAATTTAAAACCGACGATGGGAAGAATTAGAGATGAGATGAGATGGATTCGAAGGAGTTTCGGATCCTCCGAAACTTTATTTCCAAAAGTCTGAGGCCGATTGACTTTTTCATATGGACAGGTGCAGTGAGCCCAGTAATTTTGAGTCTTTTGAACTCCGTCCCACGGTTCTCCCATATTGTTGCGAAATACCCCTTTTCGATTAGCGAACTGCTTTGTAAGTCCGTGCGCGCACAAGCCCTATTCGAAAACTGCAACTTTGATCGATCCATTCACCGCAAATCCACGAGTTAAGTTGGTTGACCTGTTTCAGGAAAAAGCGCTTGATTTTGCCAGAAAAGGAAAGTTTGTTGTCCTGTGTGTGGGGTACTCCGTTTCGAAGTTTTGGGAAGGTGTGGAATCTTATTTTTAAATAAAATTTTTTCTACCCGGAGTTTTTCGGGTAGGTATAATCAATGGCGTTGGCGTTCCGAAAGATATACTCACTGGCGTTGGCGTCGGTTGCTAAAAATATAATTTGCGGCTCTTTCTCGTCAAACTGGGATTGTTTGCAGTGTTTGGAAAACCAGTTTTTCATTTATTTCTTCTGCCCGATGTTAACACGTACCTGTAGTGGTCACAACAAGGTGAACACAAGCTGTTAATATTTGACGGCAGCCATCGTGTGGATGGCTGCCGAATATGCGCATTTGCGATTGATGAATGCTTTACATCGCGTTCAACTTTCACTCGTCAGGAATGTTTAAAAAAGTTTGAACCCACGTGTTGATCGCCTGTTCGCTTTTTTGGCACTTTAACGGCTTCAACCAAACCATACGGTCGGTTTCTTTCGTACATAGAGTTCGTGCCTCGCTGCTCATATCAGTCTTCAACAATACTTCGTGCTCTCTTTCTCCTCTTGGCTTTCTTCGAAGTCTCTCTCGCCCGTACGTGTGTGAAACGTACTCCAAAGCAGACCTTTTGTATCTCGCAGTGGGGTGACGTTTGAATCCATCTTTCCATCTCACGATCCTCAATTTAGACGCCGTCTTCAAAATCGGGGACAACACTTCTTTTGACATTAACCTGTGTTTTACCAAACTCCAATTGAAGAGTAAGATTCAGAGGTCTTTCGGCATCCCCCAAGTCGGCAGTCAATCTGTGGCTGTGGAGCAGCGTTCCTCAAGCGGTCAAAACTGCTCTCGCGAACGGCAGCTATCTTCCTTGTCCTTGAAACTTGCCATTCTGAACTTAAATTCATGCAACAACGTAAGCTAGTTTGAACATACTTGAAACTATTTATAGTCACTTAAGTAGTTAGGAGCTAAATAGCAAAAATTAGTGCCTTCGGAATCATAGAGCACAGCTGCTTTATAATTTGTAATGACTCATGGCTTTCTAGTTTCACGAAATGCATTCAAGCTTCTGTATTCAAGAGCGGGGAAGGAGTTGACTTGCAATTTTAAAGTGTCGTTGAGCTTCCGAGGATCCGAAAGATAGTTTATTCTAACCAAACAATGTTTAACAAAGAGAACACCCTTAAAACTCGCGCTTCTCTGTACTTGCGGGGAGAATTAGTCCCGATTTACCAAGAGTGAGAGATACGTAAAGGCTCAGTAAAGCCCCTTTTTGCTCATAACAATATTCCACACCTTCCCAAAACTTCGAAACGGAGTACCCCACACACAGGACAACAAACTTTCCCTTTCTGGCAAAATCAAGCGCTTTTTCCTGAAGCAGGTCAACCAACTTGTCGCCACTCACTTTATCGCGTGGATTTTCTTTGAGTGAAATGTAACAAAAGTTGCAGTTTTCGATAAATGTCTGCAAACAGGAGAGGAAATCGTCGGTTATGTTGCAAGGAAATAAAATACTTAGCTCAGAGAGGGCTTGTGCGCGCACGGAATTACAAACTGTTTTGCTAATGGGAGAGAAAAAGTACGTGAAAATGCGGGAGAACCGTGGGACGGAGTTCAAAAGACTCAGAATTACTGGGCTCTCTGCAAATGTAAATAATTGGACGTCAATCGCCCTCAGACTTTTGGAAATAAAGTTTCGGAGGATCCGAAACTCCTTCGAATCCATCTCAAGTCCTTTTACCCCATGGACGTATTTGGACACCCTGATTGAAGATACTCTATAAGCATTCCACGTCGGCTGGCAGAGTTCTAATTCTTCATTTCCATCTTGCAGCCCATACAAGCAGCGTGTGTGGCTGACCGGCACAACACTCAAGATCAGCAACTTCTTAGCGAACATCTGGCTAGCTTTGCCACCGCGATGTTCCCAAAAATCCATCTGCAGAACTTCTTTCGCGATTAAGGTCTTCACGTCGTCTGCAAACTCGGAAGGGAGGGAGTCCATGATGGGAGGCGTCGAATGTTCCTGTGCTAAAAGTCAGAAGTCTTTCAAGCTTCAATGCATTTCGTGAAACTAGAAGGCCATGCTTTCAAATTGTGGAATGTGACAAAGATCAAATTGTGAACCACGGGCGCATCGCATTCAATGACCTACCGTACTCTCGCTCGTTTTCGGGATGTCCGGCTGAAGCCAAGGATGTCCGGCTTGAAACTCAGAACAAAACTACGAAATTCTGTTTTGGAGAAGACACGTTGATGATGTGCCCTTGTGAAAATTGGGTTGGCAAAAACCTTTTTGAACATTCCCTAAATTTACTCTGATCTGTAATGAGTCACTATTCTGGACGCTCCAAACGTTCTCCTTTGTTCTTTTAGGCCGTCTTCGGCCGGCACCAGCTCCCCGTTTTCCCACGGAACATCCGAAAACAAGCCTGCACTTCTAATTAACTGCCCTAAGCCTTCAGTTTTGGGCCGAATTCTCTTGGGAGCCGATTAAAGAACTTCGGCGGCGCTTGCAGTGGCAACAATTCTCCATTTTTGGATTCATGGAAGAACATGTGAAGATCGTCAAACGCTGTTCGGATTTCTTTCCTTTTCAATTTATTAACTTTTTCCAGCGAATCGGAAATTACGTCCTTTTCGGTTATTGTTATTCTGTTTACCCTACGCGTGGTCTTTCCGTACAGACAAATTTATGTCAAACCGTAAATAAGGACCGCTTCACAAGTGCTAGAAAGGTTAATCAGTCGCATTTGCGCTATCGAAAACTCCGAGGCATTCCACAATTCCTTTCCTGTGTTTGTTATTTGCTGGCCATCACCCAAATGTTGCCTGATTAACTCGCCAATACCACTACAGGAAATGACTTCCCACCAACAACAGCTTTTTCTTAAATTTATCCGTATTTCTCTTACCACCTTCTATTGACCTTTTGAGATTGGCGCATGCGGGTCACTGAAGTTTGTCGAGCCAGGTTCCTGGAGTGACCATCCTACCATTTCTTGGCAAACAACTGGCAAGAAATTGTTGCCTGATTTGAAAGTACGGGTCTTGATGCGAAGGCAATTTTCCTGGACGGGTGCACAATTGAACCGGATGTAGTACCCGCAAGGTCATTGGCGGGATTGTTGCCAAAAATACTTCCAATGTAAAATGCAATATTTGGGTCAATCAAAGGGAACCTGAATCAGTTCAAACAGCGAAACCTCTTGCAAACACATTCCAGGAAACGACCCAAATATCCCGATTTGGAAACGTTCAATCCGTTGGCGGAATTATCCTAATATTCTCAT
Organism: Steinernema carpocapsae; assembly: GCA_000757645.3. Taxonomy (NCBI): domain Eukaryota; kingdom Metazoa; phylum Nematoda; class Chromadorea; order Rhabditida; family Steinernematidae; genus Steinernema; species Steinernema carpocapsae. Next base: position 2,362,355 of record CM016762.1, read on the forward strand.
CTCCATATTTAATCCCCAATTAGTCCTAGTCAGGGTGTATACGAGACGGCTAGACCAATTCTAACAGGACTAGGCACCTCTGCTCCATTTTTAAGCTGTCTAAAAAGCGCCGAGTCCAATTTTGAAGGATAGACACACGTCTGACTCCCAAAATATGTGTCTTCAGGCGACAGGACCAATTATGATGAGCGTAGACACGTCACCTTTCGTTGCAGGCTGTCTAGAAGGCCGTCCCAAGACTGAAACTAATCAGCATAGGCATTCTCCCCTTTTCCAAACATCCTACAAAGCGTCAAAACCTAATCTAGCCAAGGAACAGCACAAAAATGAAGTGAGCAGTGCGGAAATGAGCCCGCACTTTTCGCAAATTCAAGGAAACACGAGGCTACGGTGCTAAAGCGGTGAGGCAACGTTCGCATATCGTTGAAAAGGTCGCGAACTGCATCGGTGTTGAAAGGCAAAAATCAAGAACGTCGGCGTTTTCCGAATTCGACGAATCGCCGGGTTCCCGACACAAAACTTCTATGTTTTAAATTTTTCATGTTTAGAGATAGTAATTACTTGTTGAAATCAAGTTTTAATAATATGCTTTTAATACAAGGGTTGGAAACACTAGAATGCATTTTCACTTCCAGCATGTCGCAAAACGACGTTTTCAAACAGCAGACAAGCGTCGGATGACACATTTGACTGCTCATCGTCGCCAGACTGCGGACCCGACACGATTCGGAATGTCATGCCTCCATTTCCAGACAACATACCCCATTCCGAGGGTTATTTGAAGGTCCAGCAGTTGATGGAGAGCCTCTCATCGTGTTGCGAAGGAAAGTGGGACGTTATCGAATGACTTTTTCACCGTCGTCTTCGTGTTGGGCTCCCGATCGGAAATACCTTGGTGTCGCACGCGTTACGGTAGTTCTGGAACTCGATGGAAGCTTCAATCGGCCGAGGTCGCTTTTCGTCACCGGCGGCCTATTTTGTCGTCCTAATTTCGTCATTTTCGCTCGTTATTTCAGGAATCTCGTGGCGTCGATGTCGTGGCGCATTTTCGTCTGTTTGAAGCTGCGTTTAGCCCACCAGCAGCGCCGACATTCGCAGCTCCAACGTTGCGAATTCAGTGATATCAGTGATTTATGGCGCATTTTTGGTCGCTTGAGGCTGGTTTGCGACGCGCATCAGAGCCAAATTTCGAAGCTTCAGCTGTTATGTCGCAGCTCCGAATTCGGGGCGAATTTTTGGCCGTTTAAAGCTGAATTTTCGCAGTTTGCAGAGCAGCGTTTCAGAGATGTCCTCGCCTCAATGTGGAGGCGAATTTTCCGCCTTCCCATGCTGCTGTTTTGTTCATCATCGGGGCTAAACTTTACAGATTCCACGTCGCGAATTCGGGGATGTCGTAGCCTCAATTTCAGTTCGAATTTGCGATTGCGCCATCCAAATTTTGCCGCCGCAATTTCCCATACCGCGACTCGAATTCCAGCGTCTCAATGCCGTGAATTCTGTCACGAGTGGAATACATCGCATCGCATTTACATTCCCATCATTTCGTATTTTCAGATCCACTTTCAAGGACTAACATACTTCGCCAGCGAAGCTTGCCGGCCTAGCTATACTAACAACTGAATTTGCAAAGATGACCTTCTTTCCCGTTACGCCTTCCGCTCGTGCACGTGGTAAGCGATTTTCGGATTACTTTACAGGAACTCAACGAATGTGGATGGGATTGTCTTCATTTTGGTCATATCCTGGTGTCAATTGACGTGACAAGTGGTTGATTTGCAAATCGATGTTTAGCTTGTGTGGCGGAGAGTAGATCGATGGAATTGTGCCATATGAGCCAGCAGAGTGACGAAATTCTGGTGCAAAAGGGTATTTTCGATTCACGCAATCACGCTAAAGGGGATTTTCGATTCACGCAATCACGACGGCAATCACGCTCGATCCTAGACAACTCCTTCATTGTGGTTATTTTCAGAGATCTCAACCAACCGGAACATATTGTTCCGTTACGACTTTAGCGAGGGAAAGCAAGTGATTTTGCCGGAGCCCATTGGATTCCCCGACATCTTCACGCGCAAGGTGTATCTCGACTACAAAGATTTTCCTGATTGTAACGTGGTTGGCCGTATTATTGGACCCCGCGGGATGACTGCGCAGGAGCTCGAGAATGAGACCGGGTGTCAGCTTATTATCCGTGGCAAAGGATCGGTTCGTGAGCTGTGGAAGGAGATGAAATATGGAGGCTTTCGCGGTTTCGACCACCTCAACGACAACCTTCATGTGCTCATCATCTGTGCCGACACGCCCAACCGTGCGATGGTTAAGATTCGCGACTGCGAGGATAAGCTGAAAAAGCTGATCACGCCCCGTGTAAGTTCTATTTGTTCTCATTCGCATTCCTAAATAGTTCCTTTTGCAAGACTCCCGGTGCGGACGAGTTCAAGCGCAAGCAGCTGATCGAGCTCGCTCTTCTCAACGGAACCTACCGTCCCTCTCCTCATCATTTCCGTAAGCCCCATCCCGTCCTGTCCGCCAAGGCTCCCCGCGCCAAGAACTCCCTGACGGAACAGGTGGAGATGCTGGTCAAGAACTTGAAGCAGAACAGCCTGTAAGGCTCCCAGTATTGATATGTTGTCTTTTTTCACTCTGATAGATTTTGTTCCTTTATTTGGACGTATTCTGTTATGTATGCGTCATAAAAGTTTTTAGTTGGTCGTCAACGATTGTTTGTGGTAAGGTTAGCATGACTGTGTCCTCTCGCTAACTTCGTATTCTTGGCTTACATTCCGTTGATTGTGAATGTGTCTACGTGCTTGGGACGATTTGGAGCCTCATAGTGAGCTTAGAACGGTGTGTAGACAGTAGAAACTACCTACGCGACTTTGGGGCGCTGTATGTAGCATTTTGGGCCTCTTTGAGGCGGTTCTCTTCAGTAGTCAGGATTGACTGGCGAAGCGCGGGTGTTGTATTGTTGCAGCTTCAGGTCTTCGCGTTTTTAATTGTTTACAGGTGCAACGTTGTCGTATGTTGTGAGTAACCACGTGACACGTCGAGTGGCTAAAATGTTGTTTAGTTCCGCGTATCCTCTGTTCGTACCCGTGTTTATTCGACCTTACCAAAAACCCCTGTACCACTTCCTTGTCGCTTCCCTCATTCATCTGTGCTGTCCACAGCTGATTCTAGACGGCTTTTCCACGCAAAATTCATGTCTTCTACTGCTTTTTAGGGTCGAAATTAGAAGCGCGTCTCGACTGAGCTGCTCTCACCGACCGTTGCGCTCTGGTTTGGCTTCGGACGCATGCGGAGACAGCTTTGCAGGGCGCAGTTCATGTCTAAATGTAAAGCACACACGCCGCTTCCATTTTTGCTCTCCTCAACGACCTTTCATGTTGTAGCTGGACCTAGCTTCAGGCTAGGATCAATCTCAGAACTCAAATCCTAACCGCATTTGTTCTGTTTCAGGCTAAGCAACGCTGTATTCCCGCTCAAGTATTCGTAATCCTGGTTCCAGAACTTCTGCGAAGATTACCTCGCCGGATCCATTGTCTGCCAATAAGGACGTTTGAGAAGGAGTCGGCGATTGAAGCCTATAATAAGGTGAGGAACCCGTGGATTTTGGGGGCAAGAATGGAAGCGTTTCTGCGAACACATGTTTGTACTGCTTAGGTCAAAAATACGAAGAAGATCGGACCCCTTTCCTTTCACACATTGACCTGTGCTGTCCAGAACTGATTCCAGCCAGCATTGCCACTCATGAAATTTGTGTCTTTTATTGCTGCTTTTTAGGGTCGAAAATAAAAACGCGCTTGGACTGAAGCTGCTGTCATCGACCGCCGAAGTCTAGACAAGACTTCGGACGCCTGTCTAGACAGCTCTACTGCGCACGTGTCATCATCGTCACGCGAATAACGCATGGATGAAGCAAATTCGACGCCTTCAGTTTGCTCTCCTCACCGATCTTTCTTATCCGGCTAGACCTGGCTTCAGGCTCAGATCGCACCGCTGCTGAGACTGCTCGCATCTGCCTCATTTTGCACAGACAATCGTCGCCTTTGGAAGGCTGTATGTGCTCTGGCCAGAAGCGGCATTTTGCGTACATTTCCGCCTCATTCCCACCTCGTTTTATGGCCTAAATTATCCATCCCAAACCCAACGCATATCTCAATCTCTCCTCTGTTCTAGACGATGCCTATAAGACGACCTGCAAAGGCCGACCGAATTTGCCGAAGCCACCAGCCGAACGAACCCGAAGAAATTGTTTCAAGAGTTCCCGGAACAAGATCTTGCAGGTGTGTTCTGTCATTAGACCAGTGGTCGGGTAATTCCAATCTCTTAACAAATCTGTGACCCATCAAGCGAAGCCATTCCCTCCCCGCGCTGTCCACATTGATGGCGAGCCGGCTCGTGTCGCGAGCCGTGTGGACCACTGACGGATGGCGAGTCGCCATCCAACACTGGTCCGTCCAGACGTCCCTATCCCCCACCAACCCCATCCAATGCAACACAAGAATTTATGCTATAATCAAATCAAGTTGCTCTTGATGGTGGTCTTCTTCTCCTGGGCCTTCTCCGCAATGCATCTGCTTCGACGAATGGGCTGGCGGATTCGACTCTTCTTCTCCGGGTACACAGGAAGACCGGCGTCAGGGCGCCGAGGAATCGGGACTCGCTTCTTGTCCTTAAGAGGCGCCTCCGAGGATTTGGGAGCAAGATCGCGGGGCTCGCGACGCGGCTCTTGAGACGCAGGGCGGTGCTGGTGAGAAACGTCGTTGTTCAGCTTTTCAATAATGCGGGGGCCTAAACGGGGATGTCAGAAATAGGAGATAAGAAGGCAGACTTACACTTCCGCTTTTTCGCCGCACTAATGAGTGCATCTAAAATGGTGGGCTGTGGAGGACCAGTGCCGGCCATGGTTCTGGCACAGAGAGTAATGATTAGGATACAAGTCTGGGTAAGTTCGCGCGAATTTGGGCACGAAAAGCGCGACGACACGGAATGGGAACGAGGAAGATATGGACAGAAAACAGCATAAATGCTCAAAATGGGACAGACTCGCGCGGTTGAGTTAGTGTCGCGATTTCAACCACATGCCGTTCGAATAGCGAAATTATGCAGGCGAATATGCTTCAAATGTAGCCTGATCCACGCAGCGAGGGACAGAAACGCACGCAGCGTAGCAGCCTAGACACACGACTGAAACGAGGCGACAGAAAGAAGGCGGCGGAAGCGTCACAATGACCGCTAAAGACCAAAATTAGGGCACAGACGTACAAAATCCAGACACGCAATTCGCGGAACCATGGAAATACCAGAGCCAGCAAATAATTCGACCAAAAAGATTAATGCTAAAGGCGTCGTCAAAACGAATGACGCGATTTTAGAAAGTTCATACGTTCGGTGTTTGCTCGCGATCGATCGCTCGCTATCGATCGCGATCGCTTGCGTTCGCATCGCTTTACATCAAGGGTTTGCATCGCCACGCGACAGCATGCGCCATTTTGTATGGAGAATCGCAATTTTGGACCGAAATCGCTCGATTTCTCGCGGGCAAGAGCCGTAAAAAAATATTTGCTCGCTGAGAGTAGTGGAGGAGCCTCCCCACTGCCGTTAGAGCCCAAGAGTGCGTGAATTGGTTGCGTCGCGTGCGTGCTGGTCTCTTTGCGAGCTCGCGGTCCCCTTTTACCATGTCCCTGTGTAACAATAACTATTTATTCGAGCTTAATAACGATTTTCGGGTTCGATAACAATTTCGTTGGGATCTACGGCTGCGTCGAAAGCGGGAAACTCATTTTCAACATTTACAACATGCCACGGGTATCTGCGGCTGCGTCTGCGGCGGGGGTGGCCACGAGTTGTACGTCAGCGGCATGCGGCGAGATTTGTTAAGGGGAAAAACGCGTACGTGAAATTGCAGACAGCTGGCCACGAGTCGGTCCACGCCGTCGCCGCAGCCGCACGTACTCGTGGCCGAAGCATAGTCTTTTTTTCGATGTGGAGTTCGACAATATGCGCAACGGGACGGGACTGATCGAGCTTCCCGGTCCGCCGCGCATACTGTCGTACTCCATATAAAAAAAACTGTAAATCTCGCTTGAATTTCGAAAATTCGCATTGCGAATTTCGCAACCGGCAGCGAGGCTGAAATCGTAGCGCCATCCAGATCTGCCTCGTTTTCCTCAGACAAATCGTTGCTTTTGGGACGTCTTCTGCGCTATGCGCTGTTTTGCGTTCATTTCGCCTCATACCCACCTAGTTCTAGCGCCTAAACTCGCTAAAACTCACCTAGAACTGTATTGTGCGTTTCAGCTGGAATACCCTATTTTGTCCTCTGTTCTGGACGATACCAACAGGAAGATTTCCGGCTTCGAACGCCGACCCATTTGACTACTCAAAGCCGAGCGAACCCGAGCTTTGGTCGGTACTCCTTCTTCTTGCGATTATGTTGGTGCTCTTGATGAAGGGAAAATTCCTTGGCAACCGGAAAGCGTTTATTGACCAGCTTCTGAAGATATTCGAAGTAGGCGAGAGCGATTCGGCTGGGTAATAATTCTAGAATATTTCAGTGGGGAGCAACAAGTTCCGAGACTTTGAAGATCACAAAGATGATTGTCAACGATGTTGGTTCAGTCGCCAATTTCAATGGAAAACATTGTCGAAGACCAAATAACCAGCCGCATAAAGGCCGAGCAGGGTTTCGTGAAGCTTTTTGTACGAGCATGTCAAGTGAGAGATCATGGAATGCACAAAATAAACTTAGTTTGTCCCGTTTCAGCTGGCGCTTCATGTCCTTGTGGTTCACGGGTTTCCTCGCCCTCCGGAGAATGAAGAAATCCGTGAACAAGCGCGCACTTTTGATGTGTTTCCGCTTATTCAAGCGAGCCTTTTCAAGCATCATCCGATTCCTCAACAGGTATCATACACTACGTATATAAGTCGGTCTCATCAAGTAATCGTTTTCAGGGAAAACTGCGCACCCTCCAGCGGCATCATGATTCTGACTTGACACGGAATTCAAGGCTTTCTGCGGCAGTCATCTGAGTCGCGCAAGTCATCACTTTTGGGTTGAGAGAATCAAAGCGAAGGATGGAAAAGAAGTCTCGAAGGGGTACGGTGCTGCTGTTCAGTTGTTCATTTTGATGCGGATTATGATTTTATAAATGATTTTGATGCTTGATTTACAGAATTGGTCGCCGAATTCCATTTTCAAGTCGCAAAGTTGTTTACGATTAAGGGCACGAGAAGTGGACTATTCGTCACTTTAACACGCAACCGGTTGACGCAATCCCCCACGGCATTTTGTATCCATTGCTTATGACCAGAACTTTTGTAGCTGTCGATGAGCTGATCGTTGTTTGGATGATGGCTATTTCCGTGATTTAGGTAACTGTAAGTGAGATGACAATATCGGTTGACAGGATTAAGCTGCACTTTGTATCCACAGATTTCGACCAGAGAGTTTGTAGTTGAATGATGGTTGGTTCCGCAACGATTTTGGAAACCACTACGCACAATTAAAATGTCTCTGTTTGTGAAAACAACTGTTTTTCAACTTGGGAGGTCACTCACAGTAGTTGGCGTTTTTTGTTGCGGAAACCAAGGCTCGGAGAAAACGTGGACTTTTAAAATTTGGTTACATAAGTAACCAAATTTTGAACATCCGGCGCCTTGCTTTCATGGATCATTATAACTCTAAATTGTATCGGCACCCAAACCTGTTCACCCAAGCGTTCGGGGGTTGGTGGTGATGAAGTAATAATGATTGGCTACCGTCAGACCGACCATAAGACAGCGAATGCGACTCTCAAACGAACTCTTAAGTTCTTCTCGTGTGCTCTTTCATCTTCTATAAATTGTTTTAATAAGGCGCTGCCGACCCTCCTTTTCTTTTAATTACAAGAAATGGTTCACTAAAGACGCACGCAACCTTTTTTGTATTTACAACTTTCGAAGAACTTCTATGACACCGGTGGTGTGAGTTTACCGAAATTCTATTCTAACGCTTTAAAGTATCGGCTGAATAGTGTTTCCGAGTTCCGAATAGAACACACTTACATACACAGTCTCCAAAGGCTCTAAGGTCTTGGGTCTTGGTTATTGACTGCACTAATATCTTGTGTTTTGAATACAAAGAACCTTTCTAAACCGCCTCCTAGTTATCTTTTCTCGCCGGCTTCGGCACTTCTCAGGCAACGGATTAACAGGACACGCGAGCACAAAGTCCAATTAACCTCAACGGCCTTTTCGCACGTTCCGCCATTGTCAGCGCCGCTGAGAGTAGAGTGAGGTTGTGAGCACCTAGGCTCTCGTTTACATCTCTTCATTCACCTCTCCAATTCCTGGACCATTGTATAATGAACGTCCGTGTCCACGTCCTTCTCTACATAGTCGCGGGTTTCGCTATCGGCTTACTGTACATTGTGAGCAGCCGCCGCGCCATGCGGCTGTCTTATTCTCCACTTAAATGGCTTCTAATTGCCATTTGCCTCAACCATGGTCTATACACATGGTCAATGGCTGCGACTGCTCTGCTGAAAGGTTTGTTATTCTTCTTCACAGCGTTTTAAATTTGTAGTTTTAGAGATCTTGAACGACAGTCAGTGGGACTTTGCTTATAACTTCAATCACATTGTTTTCGGCCGCACTTTGCTTCTCTTCTCCTATGTTTTGTGGTGCGTCTTCCTCATTGTATCCCATGTAACTATACCACGCACCGCCGCCAACGTAAAAGCTACTCTTATCAATTTTTCTGAGATGCTGATGATATTGGGAACTGTTGGCTTTGGCTCGCTGGCTATTGGTCTTCTAGTTTTGGATCTGCGTTTCCGGTAAGAAAATGTTTGGAAGGATTTGAGTCAGATTGCTCTTCAAGGGGGACGAGCCCCTTTCTTTACCTCCGAGATGATTATCAAAATAGTTATACACCAAAATTTTATTTTTAAAAACGTTTTTTTTGTTCAGGACAAGCCTGCAGATGAGACCACTCTCAATCTTTTGAATCTTTTTAACCGTTTGGGTTTCCAGTTGTTATACCACTCTTCCCTTTAGAAGACCCAAATTGGAACAGCATTACTCAGCGCTAATAGGTCCAGGCAGAAGAGTTAGATTGCTTTTTAGCAGAGACCATTATTTTCCAAATTCAGGCCTTTGAGCTAATCGACACAAAAGCCAAAAAACACAAATTTCAAAAACGAATTGTTTTTGATTAGAGACAATCTACGATTGTCTGAAAGGTACTACTAAACGGTGGCTGTGGCCGCAGCCAAGTGTACTAAACGTGGCTAGTACGAACTGGTGGCAGTGGCCTTGCCACTGTTTTCGTGTGTGGCCGGCGTCGGTGGCTACCTCAAATATCTTAAACGTACGTTGTTTGAGTGACAAGTGAGTACTCGGAGATTTGAGTACCTATCACTGCTCATAGCATAAAACGTGGCTATAGCTCTATTTCGAAACAAAAACTGGATGTATTCAATGTCTTTGTGGATCAAAAAAGGAAGGTTTACAAGGTGAAGTGCACTCCCAACACACTTAGCTGGGCACCGCCAAACTTAGGATAAGTGCTCGTGGCTTGTTTGGAGATTTCCTTTAAAATTCAAATTCAGTACTTATCCTAATTTTGAAGGCACCTAAGATACTCGCTTGGTAGCCACAATACAGTGCGCCTGCTTAGTGAGCCAAGCAGATATGACCAGAAAAACTCCTCTTTACCTGTATATAAGCACTTGATGCAGCTAGTTTTTGTTTCAAAATAGCGCTATGGTCACGTGTTATGCAATGAGCAGTGATCGGTACTCGAATGTACCGGTACTCACTTGTCCAGGTACTCAGCCGTCGGCCGCGAGCACCAGTAAACACAGAAGATCGGCCACAGCCACCGTATGTTAGATAGTGATCGGAACAGAGCTGCCCAGTGGCCTATCAAAAGTTTTGTTTTTCCATGAATTTTCAAACCCATTTTTAGTGGCCGAGAGCACAACCCTGATCGCCGGGAACGCTCTAATTATTGTCATAATGGCGAAATATTGGATTACGCAAAAAGAAAATGCAAGTGTAATTGTGCGGAAGAAGGTAAGATTGGTCTTAATTCGCAATTTTCATATTAGACTTACTTAGTTCATACGCATGATGAAAGGAGTGATCCTTCTGAGAGCCGGCTTTCTTAGCGCGCTGAATTTAGTCCACTTCATCCGTCTCTGGCTGATTGCGACTGATAAGGTAGAACAGAAACGTACTGAAATAAGATTAATTTGTAAAATTTAGGCCGACAAAGCGAAGACCGCCGAAATCGTCGCGGGCTGGGCGCAATTTGGAGATATGCTTATCACCGCCATTCCGCTCTTGACGTCCGATGCTCTTAGCCGTCAGTAAGACGCTCTAACTGAACCATTCTATCTCTCTTTCAACCCAGTCCTGATGTCATACGTTACCTCCCTTTCTAGACCCTCCTTTGAATCCGGAGCAGGACAACTGGTCGGCGCCAACTGGTCGGAGACGATTTGGTCGGTGCCAACTGGTCGGAGACGACTGGTCGGTGCCAACTGGTCGGTGCCAACTGGTCGGAGACAACTTGTCGGTGCCAACTGGTCGGAGACAACTTGTCGGCGCCAACTGGTCGGCGTTACCGGTTAATCGGCACTAGTCCAGATTGATGTGTCCGCTTTTCATTCACGGTGAAACACGACCGGTTGACCGGTCTACTGCTGCTCCGATGTTGGAGCAAGCTGGAGCACGCCATAGTATGTGCGAGACACATTCCATTTTCACTGAGCAACGACCGGTCGACCGGTTGGAAACAGCGGGGATAGAACTTCTGGGACCTAGTCACAGGCTCGAGGCTGCCTATTTCAAACAGCGGGGTGTGTAGGCTGGGGCTGGCCTCCTGGAGCATCTTAGGCTTAGGCTTGGACATTTTTATTATGGTTTTTGCGCCGCAGGCGCCTGGCAGCGGGGATAGTAGGCTCGAGGCTGCCTGCGGGGTGTGTAGGCTGGGGCTGGCCTACTGGAGCATCTTAGGCTTAGGGTAGGCAATTTTAAATGTGGTAGTTCGGAACGCCAAAGACGCTGGCGCTGACCAGTTGTCTCCGACCAGTTGGCGCTGACAAGTTGTCTCCGACCAGTTGGCGCCGACAAGTTGTCCGACCAGTTGGCGCCGACCAGTTGGCGCTGACCAGTTGTCTCCGACCAGTTGGCGCCGACCAGTTGTCATGGACCGGTAATTTTGTCTTCTCATACTAGTCAAATCCTTGGGTTTCTCTTAATTTGGTTTTGTTTTCGACTCCGAAAGCCATGCTTCAGCCATATTTACATGTCCTTATCTAATTATATCTGATGTTACTCCGCTTTTAGTCATTAGGATAACATCTAAATCATCTCTAATGTTCTCATGTAATTTCGGTTCACTCTAATTCCATATTTTGCCCAGTTCTATAATGCTATAAATACAATTTTCAGCGAAAAGCTGGAGATGGCCTGTTTATGCTGGCTTTTAATGTGAGCCGGACATAATTGTAATTTCCTATAAATGTGCAAATGATGAAATGAGCCATGGCGTTGATTTTGTATTGCTTGAATTCCTAAAAATAATTTTCCTCTGGCTCTGCCGACACTCCACTTGTGCGAACTACAAAAAATGGTTCACTATTGGCGCACGCAACCTGCTTCTAATATGGGAGCATTTTTGTATTCGAAAGCCCTTGCAGACTCTATGACGAGGGTTCTCTAGAATGTAATTTCGAAAATGCCACATTGTGCGTCAGAGGTGTGCTGTAGGTAGTGTTCTTAAGCGCCCAAGGGCGTGTCCCACGCTCCGTGGAACTGAGATTGGAAGACGAGATCGAATCTCCAATTTACGGCTGGAACTTATGATGTTTTGTGGTGTCTTACGTGGGAAAATGGCCCGAGGACGTGGTTTTCGACGAAACGCTGTCGACTACTCAGTCTTAGAGCGCCAAAAGCGCGAGAGAGGTTGTCAATTTTGTGTGTCTATAAAGTGCTATGTTAGTTAACTTTTACAGTTAAAAGGCGATTCTCCAATGTCCTGCGAAGACTATTTTGCAATTCGCGTTTTTTTGTAGTTGGTAAATCTCTGATTCCATTTTTGATTTTTGTTAATTGAAGCTTTTAAATCAAAACTTGCTATTTTGAAAATTTTTGGAGCGTAAACGGGGCCGTGCGCGCAGTGAGCAAGAATTCATTCATTAATTCAAAACAGTTCGGCGCTTCGCACCTCACAATATTTATTTTGCGACAATATCGGCGCTACGCGCCTCACTGACGTAATTTTTGGTTGCAGAGCCTTTTTAGCTCACGTGCTTCCGTGAAACCGCGTTCGGTGCCTTTAAAATTCTTTGCGTTGCTCATCCACTGGCGATCAAAACACCGCGTCGTCGCTCGCCGCGCGCGAAAGTACGACAAACAACAATTGGAAAACTACCGTACACCGCCCCTCACCAGTCAGGGAACATCATTTTGTGACGCACGAACGGACATGTCTGGATCGTTCTCCTTTATTCGATAGAGGGGATGGGGTATCTGTTAAAGGTTTTTTAGTATTCAGTGTCAGTGATTGAATTTTGTCACACAATTTCCATTTTTATGACAGGCGGATAGACGTTTTCTCACGCTCTTAAAAACTGAAATTGGAATTTAAGGATACATGTTCCGTTATAGCTTAAACTAGTGTAAACTTTTAAAAGCAATTTTTAGAAACTTGAAGCATCTTTGAGCTTAAAACCTCGTTTTGCCGCGTTCTGAAACTGTTTGAATTACTTGACAGCCTGAAATGCAGCTTGAAAACGCAAGTTTTGGGTTATAAATTGCCTCGGAACCTAAAAGAGTGCCGGGTGTTCTTAAATTCCTATTCCGCATCGCGTAATTAGTCCCCCAACCAAAATCCAATTATTGCCGTTTGCGTAAGCTTTGCACAAAGTCCATTCATATACCTTTTTATCCTTGTTTACTTTCAGACCCTGGTCTTTTGTTAGTCTACCCTTTTCTGGAGTGTGAATCATGATCTTTTGGTTGTTCGGAAGCCCCGTGTCAACCGATTCCAAACGGCTAGCGGACGTCATAACTGACGAGAGGCTTTCTTATTAGCTCTTCTAAGAAAGGTTCTCCCATTAGCTCTTTTTAGAGAGGCTTTCCTATTGGCTCTTCTTTGAGGATTTACACACGTACCTGTAACCGATCTCAACATGTCTCCCGCCGATATTTGGGCGTTGTTCCCGATCCACCTCAACAAGATCGCCGCCAGCATTTTGGGCGGTTCCTCAATCCTTGTCTTTCTGGACACTCTGGCCTGCTTGATTTTAACTTGTAAGAACAAATACAAGGCCCTTAAGCGGGCACAAATTGTACTTCTTACCATGCAAATTCTAAGTGGAATGTTGATTACAACTTTCCTTGGCCTGCTCGCTGCCCAAGATTTCGTTGGTGAGCGGCCGAACGAGAAATGCGTTTTAATCACTGTAAATTTTAGGATTTCAAAAAATAGGAAACCACTTTAAAAACGCCGTTTCTAGCATAAGCTTCCTGGTCAAGTTTTTTGTCAACTTCTGGCTCGCGTTTTCGGCCTTCCTTTTCTTACATGAGAGAAGAAATATCCCAATCGTGAAGGGTACGTGGAAACGCCCGATGACCGCTTTTGATGTGGTCTCCAACGTCGTCCTAATTTTCATGCTGTTCGCCTCTCCGACTGCGAATATTCTGTCCATATTCTTCACCTGGATGCTTCAGGACTGTAAGTTTATACCTTTGTACTGAAAAAGCTTTTTAAGGCAGAAAAAACAGCAAATAAAACATTTGACCCTTATGGGATTCGAACCCTTAACCTCAAAAATGAAAGGCCAACGCGCTACCAATACCGTTTTCGGACAAAACCACCAAAACCAAATCGCTACGCTCTCAACACTAACACATGTGTAGGGTGATATGATATCCGCCAAAAATTTAGATTTCTACCAAAACCTTATACACGATACTGCTATTTAAACAGCGGGGATAGTACTTTAGGCTGCGAAGTTCAGATAGGCTTAGGCTTCGGCTTGAGATTCCCAATGTGGTTTTTGCGGCTAAGACGGCTGGCAGCGGGATGTGCTTGAGGCTGTTTCTTTCAAACAGTGAAGATAGTAGGCTGGAATTTGCCTCCTGGAGCATCTTAAGCTTACAAGGGACTGACGCAAAGTGTACCCCTCCGAGCGGGCTCGGAATTTTTTTACAAATGTAGACCTATATGAGACTAGAAAAATCCCAAAATATTAGCTGCCCTAACGCGAACAGTGCAAAGTTATGGCCATTTAAAGTTGCGGAAACCGGGGTATTCAGGGTGTAGGGACTGGGCTGACAGTCCGGAGGTCAGGTGTTCAATGCGGGGATGAAAAGAAACAGTGGTTTTTGTTTCTACGCGCGACGCGGGTGACGAAAAGCAGCGCTAGAGCGAGGCGGCGTGCCCTCTTCGGGAGCAAAATCAGAAGTTCTGGTCCTGCTCAAAATCTGACGCGGTATCAGATTTGCCGCTCTCTTCGGTCACCAAAACAAGCGCACCGCCCTTATCCTCAGTCCTAGCTTCATCCGCGCCGTAAATTAAACGTTTTATGCTCTCGAAGCAGAAACTGTTTCGGAAGCGTCTAAAAGCAACAAGCAAAAGCATGCGCACAACGTTGCTGCCGTTCACAGAGGCCATTTCAGTCCAAAAAACCCTTAAAATCACACGCGAAACCCCCAAAAAAGCGCTGACAAAGCGTCAAAAACGGACACGAAAACGCACGCGAAAAACGTGTCCTGGAGATTCGAGCACGCGTTGAAATAGCGACGTTCGCGGACGACTTTTACTAACAAATACAGAAACCACGAAAATAACAAAAGCATTCTCTCGGCATCGAACCTCCGGACTGTCAGCCCAGTCCACTACCGACTGTGCCAGACAGACATATTGCTGTGGTTCAATCCTGCCGAGACCCTGAGTGCCCCGGTTTCCGCAACTTCAAATTACCATAACTTTGCACCGTTCGCATTAGGCGAACGGTGCAAGGTACCATCACTTAGGGCAGCTAATATTTTGGGGTTTTTCTAGTCTCATATAGGTCTGCATTTGTGCAAAATTTCGAGCCCGATCGGAGGGGACAGTTCGCGTCATTCCATTGTTAGGCTTAAAAATTTTTGAGTGTGGTTTCCACGCGCAGCCTGGCAGCGGGAATGGTTAGTTGGAAACGAAATTTTCACTTTTAACTTAAAGAGCACCTGGCGGCGATCTCATATTATGGAGATCTTAGAAACCAGGATTTCTGTGTTCAAAACCAATCCGGTGGGGTCGTTTTTGGCGATAATTTGAATTGGCGGTAAAGTGATATAATTCCGGAAAGTGAAATAGGAGCTCAGCAGATTAGAGATAAGAGCGGGATGCCGTTTTTGACGTGAACGGAATTTCGCGGAAACGTTATATCACTCAACACATGTGTTATTGTTGAAGCGTGGCGGTTTTGTCCGTTGGCGATTTTGGATGTTGGCGATTTTGGTTGTTGGCGGTCCGGGAATCACCATTATCAAAGCAAACACATTAAACGCGATTGCGTAGATTTGCTATACAGCCTTTAGGTCAAAACTTGAGGTTGTTCAATTTATTTTACACTTTCCATGTGGCAAGAATTTGTTGTTACATAGTTAGGTTTCCTAGTGTCTATAATCCTGTTAAGTGTATTCCCGATCTGTTGGAATCAGGTATATCTCTGAATTTCAGTTATGGAACACATGCTCAGTATCTACTCCGACCTCCTATTTCTCTTCGCTTTGTTGGCTTACCTCATCACGTTAAAAAAGGACGGAACCAACTTCTTGAGCAGAGAGGTTGACCATCTTTTTAAAGCAGTTTTAAAGCAGCTATTTTAGGTTCCTGCTTTCCTCCAAGGCATGGCCAAGATCCGTTTTTTCATCGTCCTAATGAGAGTGATTACCAGTCTTACAGGAGTCGTTTCTTATTGGGTTCCTATGACGGTAAGGAGAGCTATAGCAGAGTGACGACGAGCAATCAATCGACGAGGACGCGAGCATTAAGTGAAAGCTGTACATTTTAGGATGAGCGGCATATTTTGGCGAGAGGGATCATTCAAGCCATTTATTTTGGCCTTATCATGGTGGAAATATTCACCGTCAATGTATTTATTTCCGCGTCGAAGGCTCTGAAGACCAAACGTTAGGAATGAGTGATGGTACTTTCGACTCAGTGTGTTTAGACTCATCTGTCCGTGTTCTCTTCCATATACCACATTAAAGCTGTTATCTGATGAGTTGTCTTTACCTAAACCTATTTTCTCCAAGCATATCCACAGTTGTTTGTAATCTCGTTTCCGTGTTTTTCGCTTGCTCCCTAGCCTCCTCTGCACCGAAAGAGCCTCTGCTGATAACCTCAGGGATTAATTGATTTAATATTGTCGTATCCGTTGGTTTTTAATGTATTTGTTACATTTATGGTGGGATTAAACAACCCTGTATCCTACCGGAAGTCCAGACATTAAGGTAACTGACAGAAAGGTAGCTTCCAAAAAGGTAACAGACAAAAAGGGAACATACTAAAAGGTAACTGGTCAGCGGATAATATAATCGCGATCAGACATTTGAGTAACCGGATTGCGCGAACATTGAGCAATGAAGCCTGTCTGCATAGTCAGTAATGCTTGTTGTCGCGCCTTCGGCGCTCCTCAAAAACCATAATGCAAATGTCCAAGCCTAAGCCTAAGATGCTACAGGAAGTCAGCCCCAGCCTACTATCCCCACTGTTTGAAAGAGGCCGCTTTGGGCCTACTATCCCCGGTGTTTAAAAAAAGTGGGCGCAATGTTCGCGCAATCCGGTTACCCAAATGTCTGATCGCGATTATATCCTCCGCTCACCTGTTACCTTTTTGTCTGTTCCCTTTTTGTCTGTTGCCTTTTTGTCTGGTCACGTCCTACCAAACTACCAACTAAAATCGAACATGTGTCCAAGCAATAAGACCAGTCCAAAACCACTCAGTTGCGGACCAGCTGAGTGTAAGCAAGTGTCATATCAAAATTTTAGGAACTGAGCTTGCGAGAGTACTACGTGAGAGCGTTAACGAAACTTGTAAAAAAGCTATGCATAGGTCTTGAAATGAGGCATGAGTCTCAGCTCGACTGCAATCGTAAGACATACTCTCTAAATACCTTTCATTGAAAATTGATTTTTAGATCCTGAGCAATTTAGTAAATGTCTTTAGCGCTTGCCTAATGGCTTATCCAGGTGTCTTTGAAGGTTGTCGAAGTCATTTCCGGAATCGCTGGGGTGATTGGCCGTCGAAATCAATGTCCAAGAGGCAAAGTTGTTTACGTTAAAGAGCACAAGAAGTGCAATATTTGTCTTTGCTGCACGCGACCGTTTGACGCAATTTCCTACGGCATTTTGTATCCACAACGTGACCAGAGGTTTTGTAGCTGTAGCTGACCAGCAGAGCGGGTGACTTTAAGGGATATGTCAATATCTCTTTTTTTGGCAAAGACTTATTTTTTGGCTTGGTAGGTCATCTGCTGCTTCTCCTTAACATCTCCTTTGTTTTGTCTAAAAGTGTAGGCTTCAAACCGCAACAAAAATGCAAAATGTCGTGAAACGAAGCGATTTTGGAAGAGGTGCGACAATTAAAGGCGGCCAAAATCAAAATTTGAATTTTAAGCAAAATTTATCATTTGGAACTTACAGATTTAAAGTATCTTGAAAAGTCTCAAAGAAGCCTATAACCAACTGCGACATATTTTACTCAATGAATTGCTTCCTGATGTCACCCGATTACAACATTTCAGAACAACACATCAGAGGCTTGTAGGAAAGGTCTATGCTTACGAATCGGACGATCATCTGCCACGAAGACCTTGACGCCGCCGGTCACCGAGGCTTGCGATCGTGCGACGTGGTGGTGGCAGGTTTGTTAGCATATTTAGTACAGCGATTTAGTACAGGAACTTCCGTTCGGGACCCACTGCGATTTAGTACAGTAACGTTCACATTCTCATAGGTTCGAATTAGTACAGTGATTTCGCGATCGCCGACTACGTCGGCTCTTCGGCTAGGGTGGCCTTCGGTCACTGTCATTTCAAACAACGGGAACGTTTCAAGAACCGATCTTCATCGCTTCTGTTGAGTTGTGGCACACTTGAAGATCACGGGAAGTACGATTTATTGAACACAACCGAACATGTCCCGTAGGAATCGACCAGTGACACTTGCGGGTGGCCATATATGGAGCCCGGCCGACTTTCCTCAGACATCCGGTGTCTAGTAGACGCTGCTGGTGGCCTTCTCACATAGGCTTCAGTCACAGCAGCCCGGATCGGTCGGTGCGGTCGCTTCCTGTCCTAAAAGTCGTTGCGCCCGTTTCAGATGGTCAGGGAGTGTTCTAGGCAGTGCAGGGTAGCCAAGCTGCCGTCTGATCACAAAAAGCGACTTGCCTGAAACGGCAGATCTCCGCTCGTTCAATAGTGGTCCTGAAGCGATTCGATTGGAATGGCGACGGCGGGAGTACGGTAAGCCGTCTACTGCTGTTCCTCGAATTCGTTCCCGATTCGACGGCTGACATAGGTTTTCGGAATTTCAAGGGGATTTCTGCGATTTTCGGGGCACGCGGACACGCGCAACAGGAAATTATTTGTCTGGACAGTTTTGTCGCGGTTTGGGAAGTGTTTCCGACGAAATTCAGTCTTTTTGGAACGCTTGGGGGATTCCCTGAATTTCGTGCGATTCGGGCCTAGAGTTTTTAATGGCTTTAGACCTGTCCAGAGGCTTGTCAAAGCCAAAGTTAGTCAACTCGTACCTGAAATTGAGATCGTGGATGCCTGCGTGATGGCGACCTGTCTGGAGGGTACGGTGCTTTCTCGACTTGTCAAGGCGTCGCTTAGATCGCTGACGTAGTTTTGTGGTTGTTTCCGTTGACCCAGATATTTCTGACTGGTCCAGAGACTCCTCAAAGTCGAAACGACGCCGAATTATTCCTGAAAGTCGCCTAAAAGCTTTCTTGACACGTTTTAGACAGGATGTGGACCTTTTATAGCGCGTCGATGATGAGCTAAGGACCCGTACAAAAGTCGCAAAGATTGATACAGTGGTCGACCAAAATCATGCCTGAAAAATGAGCTTGTTCGTGTCTTCGTGATAACGCGCCTGTCCGGAAAACGTGAGCAAGTTTCGAATCGCGAATTTATTTAATTTTATAGTAATACACGTTTTTTCATTTCAGCTCTGCTCAAAGAGATACTAACACCGCATTCTCATCATCCGCTATTCCGTTTCTAACTATGGTAAGCATCACCTTCAAGCGTTTGCTCTCTTGCACGCCAGACCCACGACCGACCGCTTTTGCCCTTATTTTTATCGCCAGAGGAGTTGTAGTCATGTAAGCGAGTACAACCCGAGGATCTACCCGTTCTAAATCCATTATTTTGGCTATCAAACCCACCTTCTTGCTGCTTTCGACGCTTTGATTCCTTGTTCTCACACGAGCTGCTTTCAGGACTCCTCCAACGTCTCAAGAGACTCCTTTGAAGATTCTTTCGAAGTTAATTTCAAACCCTATAATGGCCACCATACGGAACTGACGAGCGACGTCAGCGTCGGCAACATGGCCATGCTGCCTCTCAAGACGAGGTTCAAGGGGCCTGCCGAACGACTCGCTTCCAATGAAGTGGACATCATCGACGAGGTCCTCCTTCACTTCAAGCCTAGCGTGTTCTTTAAGTCGTACGAGATCAAAGGAGACGCTGACCGCACCTTCATCTACCTGATGCTCTACACCGTCGAGTGTTTGAAGAAACTTACGAAGGTAAGCCATATTCAAGGGTTTCAACTGGATGATTGGATCTTTTCAGAGTCCGAACAAGGCCGCCGGAGTTAAGGACCTTCTCATGATGGCCTTTCACGAGAAGATTCCAATGCCTGGGGATCCGGACTTTCCCCTCAACCAGAACTATCAGAAGCCCGCCAATACCACGGAATATCGTACGTTTGAACATATTGGTGGGGTCAGAGAAGCTTTATTTGATGGCCAGAACGGATGCAGGGGTGACAGAGAGCGGTCTTATAATCTGTTTGCCTTGTCTAGATGTGCCTAGAAGGCCCAAGGCCTCTCACGCATAGGTTTGTACGTGCCTCAAAGCAAGGCTGGATAAGCTGGAGAGGTCTTTGAAAACGTGGCTAGACGTTTCAAATCTGTTTCTGTCAACGACGACACGTCTGAAGTCCGAATTTTCATTTTGTAACCGCTTTGGACTTTGTCTAGACTCTGTGAGGACTTATTTTGGGTCATCAGTGAAAGCTGGAGTCGAGATTCACCTTGATCAGATGCTCTAAATAGTGGTCTAGAATCGTCTATCTAAAATGACAACTAGGTCTATCGGCACTTCGGAGCCTCACAAGACCCGTTTCGGGCCACTAGTGACGAAGATCCGTTTACAGAATTCCCTTTTCAGTGAAGATGCGTGCATATCTCGAACAGCTTCGTCAGGAGCTCGGGGTCCGTCTCTGCGACCGATGCTTCGATAAGCCCGACGAGAAGGCTTCAAAAGTAAGATCAAACTCCGCAATTCCCTGCTAAAGGCTTCTTTTCAGTGGTGGGTGTGCTTTGCCCGCAGGCGCTTTATGGGCAAAAACCTCGTGTACCCGGGCACTGTACTGTAGGACGCCCCACTCCCAATCAGCGAAGGCCTAATCGCAGCGAGCATCTTTCCTTCGTGATTTTTCTTGGCTTTCTGCCCTTGTTGAATAAAACCACCTCATAATCGGTGTTGTCCAAGTGTTTCAGGTGTTCTGACGGTTTTTGAATTCTCATTTTCATTTCAGGAGGAGTTCTGCTTCATGTCTCGTTTCTGTTTGCATACAACGAAATGATCGCCGGAGGGAGCACGATGATCGCTTGCAGCCGAAAATGGCGAGTGAGAGAATCTACAGATAGGCCTCTTGCTCGTCGTGTTGTGTTTTGCAGAATCGCGAAATTTCGCCGAATTCGCCTGCATTGCTAACTTTTGGAATGTTTCTTCATGTGTCTCCCGCTGAGGATGGCTGCGGTCTCCCGAAATTTGTCGAAACGAAACGCCTGGCAAAGTCGTCGCTTGCAACCGCGAATTGCGAGCGGGAGACGGATTTTGCAGAAATTGCAGTGGCGTCTCCCTCTCGTGACGTCGTGTTCGGCAAAATCGCCTTGTCGCAGATGCCGAAATTCGCTCATTTTTTCGATGATTTATGTGAGTTTCAGGATTTGTCTCCATGCGAGGAGAAGCTCTGATTTCGCGAAGTTACGACGCGCCCTCGCTCGATTTTGCCAAATCGCCTCGTTGCAAATGTCAAAATTCACTGATTTCGCTCGCATTTTGTCGCTACTTTTCGGACTTTCCGAGCGTTTCTGCATGTCTCCAGCCGGAGATGACTTTGAGGTCCTGAGCTTCACGACTGGCAGAAGCATCGTTTCGAAATTCCCTCGTTTCTGAGCGGTTCGGTTGCGGGAGAGCAAAAGGTGCTTATTTCCCGAAATTCGCACGAATGCCAATCCTTCGTCGCTTCACGTTTCGCAAAATCGCTCCTTCGCGTATATGTCGAATTTTGTGTCAACATTTTGCCGTTGGTTTTGGGAAAGTTGACATGCCTGGAGCGGCTGCGATGGCCTGAAACTCGCAGAAGCGCCTCTCGCTCGCGCTGTCGCGTTTTGCACCATCTCGGCTTCGCTTATATCGAATCGCTCACATAGTGCTGCTCGTTTGGTGAATATCGGCGCATCCCTCTCGCGGAATTCGGGTGTCCTGCAATTGGCGAGAACACCTCTCGCGTAAGACGCCGTTTCGCGTTTCTGGCGTGTTTGGTCTTCTCATTTCTGTGACTTTTGCGCGTATCTATCCTCTTCCAGCCCTTCATTTCGCTCTTATTTCAGATGATAATCTCACCGTTCCCAGTAGTGCTGACCGTGGGCGTCTTACTGGGGCTCATCGTTATAATTGGACAAGGATTCCCCACCGGCGATTGTAAGTTTCATCTCGTTTCCATTACATATTTGTGCTCAGTTGTCGCTCTATCTGGTTCTGTCTGATGCCTGGATTCATGTTACTTTCGAGGTCCATTTACGACTTGTTGTTGTGATACATGTGCCATTGTTCGCTCATGATGTGTCTAGAAACACCAAAATACGTCGCCTGATGTGCTTCTATTTCAGTGACGAGCAATCGTCGTCTTTCCGCATTCAACTCGGAATGTCAGAAGTCCTGCATGGCCAACCTCAGCGACGTCGCCTCAATGTTATGGACCTCGAACGTCACCAACGAAACAAGCGGAGAACGATATGATCGAATCTGCGAGTGAGCTTTGCAGCTTGGGTAATATACCAAGGCCCTCGAGGACCCCCTCTCTCATTTCATTCCATCGCTCCCGCCGCGCCGGCCGGTCGCTGTCTGCTCCGAATCGGTTCCAAGCCTGGAGCGACTCCGGTCATTTTGGGGAGCGCCCTCGCATTTGATCGGTCGGCTTTGCAATACCACCACATAATACCTTCTTCCATAATCATCGTCGGCGCAAGAAGAAAAATTCGAACTGTTTTTTGCACGGGGAACTGTCGTTACCAGCCTACTATACCCGCTTCCAGGCACCTTCGGCGCAAAAACAATAATGAAAATGTTCAAGCCTAAGCCTAAGATGATCCAGGAGGGCAGCCCTAGCCTACTATCCCCGCTGTTTGAAAGAGGCCACCTCGCGCCTACACACCCTGCTTTCAGGCGCTTTCGGCGCGGAAACCAAAGGTATTCGTGTGGTGGTATTGCAAAACCGACCGATCAAACGCGAGCCCTCCAAAATGACCGGGGTCGCTCCAGGCTTGGAGCAGATTCGGAACAGACAGCGACCGGTCGGCGCGGCGGGAGCGACGGAATCAAGGGAGAGAGGAGGTGGGGTCCTCGGGAGAGGAGCTGCTGGTATAGTACCCCAGTTTGTCAGATGTGCTTCAACCTATTTCGGAGTAGCGTACATGTGCACAGAGTTAGCTTTGGATTAGCACTGGCTAGATGTTGTTATAGCTTTATTCAACCCAAGATGTGTTTCAGACAATACGATTCGCTTAAGTTATGTATGAAGTCGATTCGAGACTGCAACAGTCACGACTTATACGACACTCTCAGCAGCGGAGTTGCCTACATGTGCGAAGAACGACGCAAGGTTTTCGAGAAGCTGAAGACGTGCATGAACGGCAATCTGATGGAAGTGTATTCAAGTGAGTTACATTTCTCTTCGCCATGTTTTGGGGCGTTTCACACGTTTCGGGTATAGCTGATCTGTGTAGACGGTTTCAAAAGCCACCTAAGCGTGTATATGCCAGTTTGTCTGTCCAGTCCGCTTAAAGATGTTTTGATAGACAATCTATCTAGGGAAGAACATATAGTGATGTGCTTTTATCGTGGCAATATTTCAGTGTGCAACTCGGACTGCAATCCTCACGCACTGATCCACGGAATCATCTGGAAAGAAATCATATCTCACGTATTCCCGTTCATGCGGTCTCTGGACAACGAATTCTCGATGATAGGACTGAACAATGGGTGTAAGTAAGTGACTATAAAGCTCGTAACACTAGTATAACTTTGTCCTCTGTGAAGCATTTCCAAGTGCCTACTCCACTGCGTCAAGGGAAAGTACAACGATAGGTGCAGAGGAGTCCTAGGATCGCTTCTGACGGTGAGTGGATGTGCCTCAAAGCCGCCCGATTAAAGGGTCGTTTTAGGAGGTGATCATGCGACCATTCAAGACCTCGTTCCGGAAGAGTCGCGGCACGGTTGCATGGCTTACGTGGCTGTTGCCGGGGGAACTATCTTTTCAACTTCAAAAACATCAAGGAATTCTCGATTCCGGATGGCGTCGAGAAGCAAATCGCCGAGTTGTTTCTGGAAGACGAAGTCAAGAAGTCCCCGACGCTCGTTCAGCTGCCCGAGAATTCCCCGTACCTGGAAGAGCCGGGGCTCGAGACACCTACCGAGGCGCCCAAACAAGCTTTGTGAACATCTGTAATATCATGTGTATTATAAACCGATATTTCCCATGTGTTTCAGGAAGGTTTTAGATGCTATATGGATTGAGACTTGACACGGTCTCTTGTGTTGCTATGTGGATTGAGACTTGACGCGGTCTCTTTCGCATTTGTTCCACTGTGGAATTTCGACGTCTAGGCGGTTTGCACATCGTGTCTTCTGCAGGTTTGCACATGATCGTTGATCGCAGGTTTGCACACGATCGAATGATCGTTTGTCGTAAACTCTCGGATGTCGCCGTTGCATTTTGCCATCTTAAAATTATTGATTTCCATGTCGCATCGACATTCTAAACAGTTTCGGTGGTCAAATGGCTTGGAGCCTCTGGACCACTGCGGAGGTTGCAGACACCGAAAAGCCACCGTCGAACCCTTGAAATTTGCTTCAGAGCCCGGATGAGACGGTCTCGCTCGCGCTTCAACTTTTTAAGCGATAACCGTGCAATATCAGCCATGAATTAAGCCGTTTTGTGGCTTAACATCCATTTGAACGGAAATCTCGGTTTCGGCCGCAGATGTGCGCACATCCTTTGAGAATCTCTTCTCCAAGGTGCAGCAGATCCCGTACTTCAAGTCGCAGCATTTTGCGGTCTTCTCAACCGCCACATATTCCACATGCCCTCCTCATACCTAAAACGTATAATATCTATCGATTTATTGCGTGTTAACATAACAATCACGACAACGCGGAGAAAACATAAACAATAACAAACCGGATCAGTCGCTTTCATCATTTTGGCCGTAATATTTCGTCATAAAGCCAGAGAGGCTTCCTGACTGCGCAGGCGATTCATGCTCCGGAGTTCTTTCACGTGGTGGCAGAGTGCTGTATCCCGCAACCTTGATTTCGTCCAAAAAAGAGCCGCAGAGGGCGTCGACTTCAGAGTAGAAGTCAGGCTGGCTGACTCGCTTCACGTGTCCCGCTGTCTGGTAATGCTAGATAAGGTTTAGGTTAGGATAAGTCTAAGGATAGAGGGCTTACTTCTTCAAGGTTCTGACAAGCGACTTGGCAGATCTCGCATTGCCCTCTGCGATTCTCATGCCTCTTTACTGGCTTTCGAGGTGACTTCTTCACAGCTCTGTAAGGGTTAGCGCTCAGGAGAGGTTAGAATAAATGCGAGGCTTACCTTCGTTCGAGCTCTCCAGGGGTGACCTCGTGGAACGCGGACTTCCCGGCTTCATCTCCACCAAATAGCTTGAACGGAAGATTAACGAACTCCTTGTACGTGGGAGCATACTCCGTCCCCTGAATTTTCATAAACGGCTTCCTCAGCTTGCGGATCTTAATTGGCACTGGCTTCTTCGTCTCGGGCGCCCTGCTTGTCAGCGGCTTGGCGCAGAGAAACGCAAACTTCTTTTTGTATGCTTCGATGTTCTCCATAAAACATTTTGTGGACTTGACACGAATTTTCTGGTCCACGGCTTCGCGTAGGAAACTGCCCAGCCCCTTGCGGATCTGGAAATCGAGAAAATCAATGAATTTTAGACATAATTAGAATCAACATACCTCAACGGGAACATTTCCCAACTCGCATCTTTCAGCTAGGGGATCGTCGCTGATTAGAAAATGCGGCTTTGTCGCGGAGAAATCATCGAGAATCTGGCCGGCGAGGTAAATAATGTCCTTCCTGACGCTAATTGCGGTTTTTTTGTCGCGGATATCGATCTTAAAAGTTGTGTGTTCCCAAGGTCCCCGGCTGTATTTGCTTAAAGCTTGCAGGTCCAGACGAGCTTTCTTTTCCACCGTGCCGGTCATGGTCGACGACGGCAGGCGGCGCTTCATCCCCGGCGTGTTGATTCCGTGAACCGCTGGGTTACGGGAGTTCGATGGGCCGGAGGCGTTCATCCTGGAATTGAAAAAGACCTTAGAACAAAATTTAGGAGGTAATACGCGAGCTTCATACGGTATAAACTCTTAGGAATCCAAGGAAACACGTAACTCGAAAACCTCACAAAATAGACACGATTTTAGCGGTTAAACACGTTCTTAACGCTTAGAACGGTTTGACGCCAAATGAATTCAAAGCGCGCGAATGAAAGGCTGCAATACACCCCTGAAAATAGGAACATTTGGCCAAAAAACGCGTCATTTTGAAAGCAAAATTGGAGCAGCGCTTATATAGGCCAAGAAGGCGAAGGCGGTACAAAGGTCGGTTTGCAGTTCGAAACGCGGAATTTTGTGGTTTTTCGGTTGTTTTTAGGTGCGCAACGAATGCAACGCATGAAGCTGATTTACGCAAATCTCTGCTCAAACCTTGGTCAGAATAGCGTTTAAAAAACCGGTAACTGAAATCCCAAAATCTCCATTTTCGACCATTTTTAATCCTCAAATCGCGGAATTTTATAGATTTGGGTATTTCTAAGAGCTCAGCGGGTCTGTAAACCTGATTTACACAAATGAAAACAGCTTAAATTACAAAATATTCATTTTAAACCCCTTTCTGACACTTAAATCGCGAATTTTGTGGCTTTTTCGATGTTTTTAGGTGCGCAACGGGTCTTCGAAGCTGATCTACCCGAAACTCTGCTCAAAATTAACAAAAAAATTTTCCCTCTGGCAAGAACTGAAATTCCAAATACCCGTTTTCTGTCCGTTTCGATGCAAAAATCGCTAAATTTTGTGGGTTTTCAGTTGCCTAAGCTCCCTGTCGATCCACGAATTGACGCCAAAAATGTCCCAAAAGTCGGGTCATTGAAGGCACCCAAACGGTGACAATTTCAGTCCAAAAACGTGCTACGAACGCTTCGAAAATCGATCAATCGCTGTCGGAATCGGATGCCGCAAAATAGCAACTTCCGACTTCAACCGCATCGAAAATTTCCCTTCCGTTGAAGAGTTTTATCCTATGAGAAATAAACCAAAAATAGCAAAACTGGGGCCGATTTTAATATCTACAATTCCCATACAATTGTACTACAATTCACAATTACAACGCGAAAATCGATCCTTTTTTAAATAAAGGAGAACGATCCAGACGTGTCCGTCCGTGTCACGAAATTTCCTGATTGGGCAAATGCGGGTTACGGTATCGGAGCTATTTGGGTGAGCATTCACTTCCCTTGACGATTTGCAACGGCTGCTGCGCAGGGAAAGGGAAATCGTTGCGGGAGCCCAACCGCTTTTGAAATGTTGCATTTCCCTTGACGATTTGCAACGCGATTTGCAACACTGCCCCTCAACTGTTTTCTGCGCTCTCGTTTCGCTGTCGCTGTGGACCGGTCGGTTTTGCAACCGCGTCGGCGCTTAAATTGGTGCCGCAAACGCCAAATTGGCCACAGTTGCGGGTGTTTTTTGGCTCAATCGATTATGCGCAAAATTTAACCGAATAATTTATAATTTGCAGTATTTCGAAAAAATTTATGAAACTGCGAAATCGGTGCGCTTATGTCTTTTTGGAGGCGCGAAGCGCCAACTTGAAGCAAAACAGAAACCTCGCGCAATAGCGCGCCCAGCCCCGCTGATTTCAATATATTTCCGCTCTTCAATTACTTCCGCAAATCGATTTCAATATCTACAATTCCAAGAAATTCTCCCATATATCGTTCGATAAATAATTTATGATACAAGATTGTACAAGAGTCTACCTCCCAAATCCGGGAACATCTAAACTGACATTAATACAACGCGCAAATTAATCTAATGACAAAAAAGCAACATCTATTGGGCCTCCTAACCCCCAACGATGTGGTTTTCAAAGGCTCCGGCTTCACGTCTCCAGGAATCGAGTGGACATCGAACACCACGTTTAGAAATTCATGTCCTCTTGCGCCAGCATCTCCGTGGCGACCTCTTCGTCCTCCTGGTTCAATCCGGTGTCCTGGGCAGGCGTTATATCGTTCATCTCTGGGCCCAAATGAATGTTGTTGGGGTCAACGTTGCAGATAGGCGACATCAGAGCGTAGCGCAAGAGTCTCGGGCTAAATTTCAGGCTTCTCGGACGCCAGCGCATCGCCTTCTTCGTCTTTTTCTTGAGACGCTTGGGTGTCATCGTTCTAGAGGTGTCGTGTTTGATACAGTCGCTAAAATGTCGAAATTCAGGCCATTTTTGAATGATCGAAACGCTTACCGAGTCCTCTCTTCGACGTCCTGCGAGA
This sequence comes from Steinernema carpocapsae, assembly GCA_000757645.3. NCBI lineage: Eukaryota > Metazoa > Nematoda > Chromadorea > Rhabditida > Steinernematidae > Steinernema > Steinernema carpocapsae. Next base: position 2,390,491 of record CM016762.1, read on the forward strand.
CTTTCTCTATTCCGCTTTGGAAACGCTGCACGGCGAGGATGAGCTGCTGCACAGCGTCTTGATTCCTAAAACAAAATTAGTAAAATGACGCTTGGAAATGATTTTCGACTCACTCGTTCATGTTAATGTTGCTGAAGAGAGCCGCGAGATCGCTGAGCTTTTGCATGGCGATTCCGGCTGTGAGGTAGCAGTCCGCGACGGCCTAAAAAGGGCGAAAATAAGCCAAATATCGGGGATCTTGAAGGATTTACCTCTGGATTCGTCTCTGGCTTCAAGTCTGGAAAAAGTTCATCGAATTCCTTCATTTATCTGAAATCGACCGGTCGTTACGGAATAAAAAGTGAGGAATAACAGCGCATGGACACGAGAAAAATGTCTAGACAGACGAGGCGATCTTCATTTCGAGCGTCATGAAACGTGTAGACCGGTCGCTGGGACACTGCAGTACTAATTAAGTGGTAGGCAAGAGTAGGAAACTTTGCAGGAAACCGAAAGCGGAAAATGGGCGAAAACGTCACTTATGGCTTCGTCAAACAGGTCCTAAATCATAGCGAATAGTGTTTCTTTTTCGGAAAGGAGTCGAATCGGTCGGGCTCTTTGCCTTAGGAGCTGCAAACGAGGCAAAATAAACACATAGTGGAAAACAAATCGATCGAAAAATGCTGGAAACGATGCCTAAAACATGTCGGGTAGGTGGAAACAGACGCGGACGATAGGTGGAAACAGGGGCAGTCAGAGATGGAAACAAACACGGACGCGGATCCATGAAAATGACATTTCTGTCTGGAAGTGAGAAAGTGACTGGCCCAGTCATCTGACTTTATTTTGACCAAACTAAGAATTAAGCGCATCACGCGAAGCGAACGCAGAATTAAGCGCCATTCAAAAAAAGACTGTCCGGACACTTTCTTACTTCCAGACGGAAATGTCAATTTTCGTCCCACCGTATGGACCTACCGAAGCTTAAGCAGTGTTTTGTTCGAAAATTATCCGTCTGAAAAACCTCCAAGAAGACCCAATGGACAAATCGTTAAGGTGTCCGAAAATGCTTTTTGGATTCGCGTCCGCGTCTGTTTCCACCTGTCAAAGAGCCAATGAAACTTGTGAAACGTTGCACAGGACCTCTGGCAGCTTGTGATAATCTCAGCCACAAAATAGCCAGGAAAAAGTTCGAAATCGCGGCTTTATTTAACACGTGTCAGCTTGGCTATCGACGCTAGCAAGCTCTCTGAACCTGAAAACGCCGAATGCGAGCCGATTTTGAGCAACAATCTCGCACGTTCCAGTGCAGAATAATGACGCGCGACCGACTCGATAGCCTTCTGAACCCAGAGACGCTCATTTCGGAAAGCAGGCCGATCGGGCGGGCCCTTTTGCTTCAGGAACTGCAAACACGGCAAAACGAATACAGAATGGGAAGAAATCAGTCGAAAAATGTTGAAAATAATGCAGGACCTGTGGCAGCTTATGATAATCTCGTCGATGGTCTCAACAGCCACACAATAGCCAAGAAGTAGTTCGAAATCACAAAATCTATTGAACACGTCTCGAGCACGAAACAGTCGTTTCAGGGGATTCGCAAGGCTGTAAACAGCAAATCCAACTTGTGAAGCTTTTCGCAGGACCTCGAACATCTTCTAATGATTTCGTCGATGGTCTAAGCGCCCATAACCGCCTTTAAGCAGTTATAATCGACGCTAGAAAGCTCTCCGAACCTGAAAACGTCGGAATGCGAGCAAAAAAGGACACAAAATGGCAACAACAGTGTTCTGAACACGTAAAAACAATGACAAAGTAATCAAACAGGAGATTTCGCGCCTTCTCAGTCCTGGATATCCCGACGTCGCGCGTTGAGCACCTCGTGCTTCTGGATGAGGGCGGATTTGTAGTTCTCGCGTTCGATGGAGTGGCCACGCGTCTCCTCGAAAGCTGAAACCCACTCACGTAAATACAAACATAAGGAATTCAATGACTCACTCTCGATGGCGTGGTGAGCATCCCATCCAAGTTCCTCGATCAAATATCGGCACACCATGTACCCCGTGCGGTTCAGGCCGTGGGTACAATGAACCCCGACCAGATGATCTGAAAAAATGTCTAATAATTAAACGAACACGAAAATACAGAAGTTCACCACGTCCATGCTTCAGGAAGTCCTTAACAGTGTCACGGAAGTTCGGGTAATTCTTCGAATGGTCCGCCTCTTCGTGGCCGTGGCACGGGATTTTCGCGTGTTCCTTGCCGAACTCCTTGCGGACTCGCTTGGCATCGTAGAAGTAGTACTTCCACGTTAGATCGATTATGAGTCCGATCGATTTATGCTCCTTGAAGAGATCTTCCAGGTCGAACTGCTCGTGGGGGCAGCCGGCCGTGTAAGCGGCGGTTAGGGGCGTCTTGAACGCCAAAAACGGCGTATTCGGAATTGGGATGCCCATCCGGGTGACGTTGAGCCATCTGAAGAGATGAACAATTATGAACGTTTTACAGGATCTAAGAGGCTATGGACCCAAGCTAGCCGTGTGGGAAACGTCCAACGAGGATCGGCCGACCTTCATCGTAAAACGTTTCAAAAGACTACATACGACAGCTTTCTGGCTCTAAACGACCACCATCAATGACAACCGCTGGCGTTTTAAAGAGACCTACTTACGAAAAGAGGTCCATTTTAGGATATCTGTACGAGGCAAAACGAATACAGAACGGAAACAAATTGACCAAAAATGCTGATAGGATGCCTAGAACGTGTCTCGCTTGAAAAAACCGTTTTTGGCGCTTTTCAGAGGTTTCACACCGTTGTAAAACAGCCCATCGAACTTGTGCAACGATATGGAGTTTTACAAGACCAAACTACTAGAGATGTTACCCGCCCGAGAGTTTCGGGTACCCGAACCCGAACCCGAACTCTTCGGGTACCCGAACCCGAAACCCGAAAACCCGAACCCGACATCTCTACAAACTACACATAAAAAAACGTCCAACGAAGATCGGTGGACTTATACAGCCACCTCAATCGCGAAACGTTTCGAAAGACTTCTGACGGCAGCTCTTTGGTTCTAAACGACCAAAATCAAAAGCGTTTTAACGTGACCAACTTTCCAATAGTGACCCATTGTAGGAAATCCGCAAATGCCTCACATGGCGGCTTCATAGACGCCTCCCATTTTCGACACGTTTTACGTTTACATGTGATCGATAAAGATGTGAACTCCCGTGAAAGGTTTTCCTCGTTCTGAAAAAGAAGCCACAACTTACCCCTTTGGGAGGCCAGTTTCCAACTGGAGGAAATATGTGAATCCGCTGTCCAAGCTCAAACGCTTCTTTTTCTTCTTTTTCTTTTGCTGGTCGCGTCCCTGCATTTCATGCTGGGGCACGCCAAAGTGGATTCCAGGCGGGAGATTGATGGATGAGGCCTGTAACGAGGGTTTTAGGAGAGAAGCGAAGGGGATTCTTACGTTTTCGCTGAGCTCCTGACTTCCACTGGCCGCGTGAGGCTGCTCCGAGTGCTCGAGGCGAATTTGATCGAGTTGCTTCTGCGCCACCTCAAGAGTTTCAATGCATTGTTGGGCCATCTCTGGAACAACAAAATTTGAATGCTTGGAGGGTCAAAAACGGTAACGCGAACACGTCAGAAAAGCGCGTGGGTCTACCGACCAAAATGGGGCTTCGCAGAAGCAAACTTGACGCAAATAAGCGTCGAAAAAGCGGTAAGCGCTGAGCTACTCTCCTGCACGTTCAGAGAGAGGCGAGAAACTACAAAACCGGCGACAGAATTGCTCCAATAATGCAATGAGTGTTTCCAAGTTGCTACACTGGGTTTTCCGATTTTTTTGTCAATTCTGGTAGAAATAAGTTGTTAAAAACGTTTTCCATTCATGGCAAACACCTTCTAACACGATAAAACACTCACCGCCTGCGCCATCCGATCCTTGCAAAGTTTTTCTCGCAGCACGACTACATCGCCATGGGCCCGTTTTCGGCACTTTCAAACACGTTGTTGAAGCGGTTTTCATCATTTTTGCACGCTTGGGACCTACACCCCGGTTCTCAACGGAACCGAAACCCGAAAACCGCTCGACGCCGCGACAGTGTTCGTTGATGGTCCCGCGAGGAAATTTGTAATTCGAATCGATCTGATAATCTTCAGATCTCGTCACATTTCGTCGCTGAGCAAACGAGTGCTCGTTTGAGAGACCGTCTCTCCGAGTAGTGGAAGCCCAAAAATGCGGAAAACATCGCAAAATCAGGCAAGAATTGTGCCATTTTAAGGCGGAGAATACAGTCAAAGGTTTTCAATGTGTTGACAGCTCAGATAAGCCTTTTAAGCGTGTCACTGACGGGTGGAGGCATTTCCCGATCAAATAAGCTCTGATTTTGGCACTCTAAACGACTGAACTATCTCGAAACGGATCTTTGAGAATGAATTGAGACTCTTACTAGAACTTCTATGGAATGGATGTGTGGGATAAAAGAGCATTTTAACCGTCATCTAAATTCATTCACTTCTAGCCTTTAAACGACAATACCAAAAGACTCTTAGGCCGGACCTAAGAGCTACTGCTGCTGCACGAGTTTCTCATCTCCTCGGTCATTTCCTCGACACCGTAACACAGCGAGAGACGACGCTCGCGGAGAAGACAAGTGCGCACGATGGCGCCAGTGACAGCGTAAGGATCACAGTTAGACGAAGGTCGGCGATCCTCGAAATAACCCTTTTGGTCTATGTGAGTCTGCGCTGGAATACGGACAGAAACTGCACGCGAGGCGACGCCATAATTGAATTTGTCGATGGAAGCGGTTTCGTGCTTTCCGGTGAGACGACGTTCGTTGTCCCGACCTTCTTTAGGGTCGTAATAAGCGATGTGGGCACGGTGGTTCTCAGCCAAACGCTGAATTGCGGCCTCGATAACTTCAAAGCCGCCGTCGTTGCGCATCGCTTCGGTGCTGAAATTCGTATGGCAGCCAGCGCCGTTCCAGTCTCCGGCGATCGGCTTCGGGTCCAGCGTAACGGAAATGCCGAAATCTTCAGCCACTCGATACAGGATAAAGCGCGACATCCAGAGTTGATCGGCCATCGAGATTCCAAGGCAAGGTCCTACTTGATATTCCCACTGAAATAGGAATCGATAAACACATAAAAATTTAATGAATTTCACATACCTGTCCTGGCATGGTTTCAGCGTTGGTTCCGCTAATCTGAATTCCGGCGTAAAGGCACGCGGAGTAGTGCGCTTCGACCACGTCTCTGGCAAACACTTTCTGGGGTCCGACGCCGCAGTAGTAAGGTCCTTGAGGTCCGGGGAAGCCATGTTTCGGCCAGCCGAAAATCTGTCCATCAGCGTCGAGCATCGTGTACTCTTGTTCCATTCCAAACCACGGCTTTTCAGCCTGCACACAACGCATCACTTCGGCGCACTTGTGACGATGGTTGGTAGGATGAGGAAGGCCTTCGCTAGTCAGCGTTTCACACAGAACCAAGAGGCAGTTTCCAAGTCGGAAAGGGTCTGGGTACATGGCTACGGGCTTCAAGAGCACATCGGAGTTGGTAACTCCACTCGCTTGACCTGTAGAAGAGCCGTCAAAGTTCCAGACAGGAAGTTCTTCAACGGATTTGGGCTTTTTGGACATCGTCCGCTGCTTGCAACGGAGATTTTCGCCACTGCCGTCGACCCAAACATAGGTGCAGACGCAGTCGGAGACCATTTCGGCTAGCTTACGGTAGCGGTCGGCGACGGTTGGGTTGGTGGCGAAGGTGTCACGGGCAGAGGGAGTCATGTTGCTTTGAGGGGTCCAGTCTAAAAACTGATCTGAGGTTACTTCGGCTCAGGGGTCTAATATGCAGATTTCGCTTCGAGTTTTTAATGCTAAAGCGCGTTAGCATCGCATTTCAAGCATTTTGAGACATGGCATTGGTTTTTGAGCTGTGACAGAAATGTCGCACCGATCCATCAGCTAATCGGATTGATTTGACCGATTAGACGTCATCGATGTCCGATATTATTTTTTTGGGTTCTCATACCAAAGCCTATGCACCGACTCTGGCTCAATACCTGGCCCAGCGGGTGGATTCGAACTTGAGACATTCTGCGTGGTAGGAAGGACCGTTTTCAATCAGCCATGCAAACCTTAAGACCGCTTTACGCTTTAAAGTAGTGCTTATGTATAGGCTCATAATCATTTGGTGCGAAAGCATGAGATTCATTACCTACCTGCACCATCAGGCACTTTTGTCAAACTTTTTCAAGGTCTACGGTAACATTAAGCTGCAAACAAGTCGCATTTTTGAGTTATAATCTCAGAGTAAAATAAGCCATTTGCGAACTGTTAGGCCGTGATCACTGAACTCTAATGCCGACCACTAGAAAAACATTTTTGCTATTTTGATAACAGTTACTAAATGACCAATTATGACCAAATGACTAAACTTACAAGTTTACAAGTTGTTCGATTATTTTGTTTTAAGATTGTTCAGATAACCACAAAATGCCCAAACCTAAAAGGAAAAAAGTTTGTTTCACTACCTCTTTACCGAATTGAAGTCACCAATTCAGCTCTAAACTAATGCTTTAATTTCACCAGAGTTCTATACCAAATTCTAGTTTACCGAAGTTGGCACATGTGCGCTGGTTCACCTAGCGGCATCAAACTTGCGACCTTCCGCATGGCGCTTGGCTGCGTTGTCAATGAGCTATTCAGGCGCCAATTTTACAAGGTTTCTATAGACTTCTAATGGGTGCTAGGTTTCAAATTCTGTTTTGAGTGTTTTAAGGTGAAAACTAAGTCTTAAAGTTGCTGTCAGGTTTTACAATTAGGACACAAGGTCACCCACGGTATAACGCAACATAAATGTGACGTGGCACGACTTAACATATCTGACTGGTTTAGTATGATATTTTATTCAAGTTGTAATTTGAAGAAAAAGTGAAAGCCAAAAGTTCAGGCCTAACATGTTCGCTACATAAAAATCAGAAAAAGTTTTTGTCCCACAACCCACAATTTTAGAAAATCAGAACTGAGTCGTGTCGTTTTTTTGCTGCAATATGAAAAAAACCTATAAAACCGAAAAAAGATATTGCACGGTATTTGTAACCACAATTGGATCAGTCCTATGCGGCCGCTTTCCTATGCAGATGCTTTTACCAGGGGGATGAACAGACTTTATAACTTTTCTAAAGCCGGATTTCCAATCTGGTTTGCCAGTTCGCCTGGTGGAATCGATCCCGCGACTTACCGCATGGCGATAAGCTGCTTTACCAGTTGAGCTATGAAGGCGTTAAAATTGAACGCTGGTTCTAAGCTCATATGGGTGTCATGGCTGAATAGGTATTTTTAGAGCAGGTCTTGACAGGCGTAGCTCCCGCGGAAAATTTCATTTTGCCTACAAATAAGCGTTGCCTGTCTTGCCTGGGTCCGGTCGAAGCCCTTTTTGGTTCTAGACAGCCTCAGCTGTCGCGTAAAACCTTACTTCCGCTCGCGTTTTCAGCCGCGGTCGTTTTCGGACGTGTTTTGCCCTATTTTCGTCTCAAATTCTCCATTTTTCAGAGCGAAAATGAGCACCTAAGATTCGGACGACGTTTTTTTTCTCGGTATATTGCCTGAAAATAGGGAGGTTAGAGATAAGACAGTCGAAAAATCCTATTCACGACCGATCTCATAAGGTTTTGAAGGTCAAAATAGCGTTCCTCGTCTGCGAGACGACATCGTTTAGACCAAGCGTTCAGCGACGGATCGATCAGAAAACGTGACAATTCCGTCCGGTTTCATGAGGTTTCGGAAGCCAAGATAACGCTCTTTTCAAGAAACGGCTGACAGGACTGTCTTTCACCTTCCAGATGCAGAAAGCCGTTGACAACCTCTCAAGGACAGATCGCTCGGCAAAATGGAAATTTCGTGAAAATGCATTTGACGTGCATTTGACGTCAAAATGAATGTTCAACGTCCCTCAAACTCCCAATTGAGGGTTCTGACGTATTTCATGGACTATATAAAATCCGTCTTTGAAAATGACTGTTCCGACAGGTATACGGTAGCTCCTGTGAGAATCATTTTGTCACTTTGACTGTACATCGAGCAACGAGGGACCTAGACGCCTAGCGGTGGGTCATATAGATTTTTCTCTTCAAGCTGAACATGATAAGCGCAAGAATAAGCCAGTGAATGAACTTGCAAATGAGCCTCGCATTGGTGGTCTGGCAGACGCTTGGGGTCTCGCCGGGCAAATCACGGTGGTCTGCGAAACCTTCAACTGAGGTCGCTTCTTGCTTGTCACGATGCTGCGTTTCGCGTTTTCGCTTGATTTTCTTCAGCATTACGATGAGAATGTTGTGCTACAATAAACCAATGCAAGGATGCATCGCTTTTCCGATGAGACTCGCATATAAGCCATTGCCCTAGGTGGTATTTATCAACCTAAACGTCTTCACGCCTCATAATGGAATTTGTTGTCCCTCTTCCTTCCCGCAAGCTCTCGGCCGCCGATCTCGGTCTTGAGCTGGATGATCTCGAGCTGAAACTTGAAGCCTCTCCGGAGAAACGGCCTGTGGAATACAACCCGTTCTCCGCCAAACAGACTCGCATAACTCTTCCGGAAATGCTTTGTCCTCGAAGAAAACTGTTTTCGTTCGGAGTCAAATTTGACGGCACCTTCGAGGACGTCCAGGATCGTCTGGCAGATGGCAATGCCGTGGACCTAGAAAGGTTCGAGAAAGCGAACCCTCGTTTCAGGGAGCAGACGGACAAACTCTGGAAAAACCTCTGCTGGAAAAAGTTCAGCATGACCGAAAAGGCTGACGACGAATCGTGGAGGGACGCGTGGCAAAAAGGGTGCACGGAAGAAGCCGTGCGACTTCAGGGCCTTGTGAAAAGAATCAGCCAGAAAGCGAAGACCAACGAAGAGTCGATAAAGAAAGCCAAAACGCTCGGTTTCAATTGCATAAAGGATTCGAGTTCTCCAACTTCAGCAAGCGACAAAAAAATGCCTATCACCAAAGGACTCAAGAAGATCGCGCCAAAGCGACAGGCCGGTCCCCCGATCGATCCTGAGGTGCTCCGCAGTAACAGGCGAGAAATGCGCGCCATCGTAAACGGATCAGGCTCTTCAAGCGGAGTTGTGAGGCGTGGTCCTGGGCCTTTAATGAAAAAGGTTATGAAAATGGTCGGAAAAAAACGTCGCTAAGGTGCTCTGAATTTGAGTGATAATGTGTGATAAATGATGCGATTTAAACCGGTACTAAAATATTTATTGGGCTCTGTCGTCTGTCAGGAGATTTTCGGGTTTTTTCGAAGTGCGTTTGCAATTTTCTTTTTAATTAGAGGTTCAAAAACGGACCTACAAGCTAGGAGCCTGAAATTAACACTTTAAATTCACACCTAAACTTGTAATTAGACCGCGTCTCTATTCTGTTCGAAACGTGTTATACTCAGTAGCGTTGAGTCTGCGTTTTCACGTGTTTCTTCTCCAAGCCACAGACGCTTTTTATGACGATCGCAAATCGATACAAACTTGTCTCAGTGAACAACTTTTATTTTTTGTGTTTTCAGCTTTATTTTACCTAAAATGAAAGCTCATAAAGACTCCACCATAACATCAAAGCCTTCAAGGAAAAGGACGTCAAAACTGAAGCAAAGCGTCACAACTATATGGTAAGCCATGTTTCACTTAAAACTGCTTTATTACTACTTATTCAGAAATTGCCCAAAGACAGCCGCTTCCAAGTCAAGGATTCCCTGTTTTCGAAAATGTTAAAATATCAAAAATTGTATTCCATGTCTGTAGATTTCAAAGCAAAATGGGGGGTTTTTGAAGATGAAAAGAAGAGATCTTGGAAGGCGCTTGTGGCTACAGTTCAAAGCGAATTTCCAGAAGGCAAGCGCATTTTTATTTCGCATTTTAAACTTCTTTGCGTGTTGACAAACAGAATAAGTTGAAATTCTTATCTGTAGCCTTTGGGAGCTTAGATATCTAAAAGCCCAAATGCAGAAAAATAGGCAGTTTAAAGATCCCGTGACATTCGGTTCCCTTCTCTGCGATGAAAGTAACTCTGACAAAATCACAAACAAATTGAGGTCAATTTGCTAATCTGAACTGTTGCTTAAGTGGGCGAGGACGATCTGCTCAGAATTTGGGACAACGCTTTAATTCGAGAAAATAGAAGAAAATCAGGAACCCAAAATTCCACCAAGTTTTTCAAGAACAACAATGCGAGAGACACGATGACTTTTATCTGCGAAAGACCCGAAGAAGGGCTTAGAAGCGTCCACGAGTTACAGAACCAATAAAACAGCCAGATTTTGACACTTCGGTAATTAAAGCTTGAGAGACGTTTACTAAATGTTCAATTTAGATGTTCCCTTATGACAAAAACGTTGAGGTTAGAGACTATCTCTTCATCGAAATGGCCAACTACCAAAAGCTTCATTTGATGTCGCACAAGGATTTCCAGAATCAGTGGTCTAATTTAAGTTGTCTTCTTGGAAGAAGTTGGTGTGTGACAGATACGTATCCTGAAGGTTTGTCATCTATTTTAGGCAGAAAATACCATGTAGTTTTTAGAGCTAGAACATGAGCTCGCATTCGACTGCGAGAAAACTACTACTCTCCTCATTATCCCCTCCATGAGCGCTGGATTGGGAAGTTGAACTACTTGGATGCTTTGGTATCATAATTGATGTCAAGTTAAGTTGTACTGATAATTTGAAGACAACATGAAAGACGACATTTATGACGTTGTATCATTAAACAAATAGAAACGTGCTTGTCATCTGATAAAGAAATTTAAAAATTTGTTGTGTTGGCAGATCAAAGTGAAGTAATTTGACCTGTAAGTAAATCTCCTCTATAATGCAATTTTAATTTTTAAGATAGTTGTTCAAGTTGCCCACCTTCAATTACCCGAAAATGGAAAACAACACTGCGCCTTCTGCAGCTTCGCCGTGAACAGCGATGACCGACGAACAGGATCCGCACAGTCTCAAAGACACCGTCTTGGCTCACTACAGCCAGAAGAGAAGGCGGCAGCCAAACTTCTCAGACCCACTCTCCCTGAATGCTACTGAAAGCTCAGGCAACCACGAGGACCACGCCGTAGATGGAAAGCTTTGTTTTTTGTCCGCCGAAATTTTCGAGCGAACGGAAACAGGGCGCAAAACAAAGAATTCCACTGGGACTCGAACCCGTGACCATCGGCGGAGTAGTCCGCGAGACTAACGACTACATACGGGCACTAGGAATTGAGTTGGTTTAGTTGGCTATGCCAAGACTGAGGCAGAGTAACGCGCGAGAGCGTTAATTTACTGATATTCCCTTAAACTTAAACTTTATTTATACGTAGAATGTGAATGTTCTGCCGCCTTTTGTATACATTCAAAAACGTTTTTGGAACTTATAAAGTAGTAAAATTTTGAATTAGGAAAGACGTTAATCGTAATCTGTTAATCGTCTTACAGCTAACAGGAAATTACAAATACTCAAAATTGCAGCGATTCAACAAAACAAATCTAAAAAATTAAGCCAAGCAAAAAAAATTGTTTTTCAATTAAAAAGTTTTATGTGACATTTGCTTGCTGCTTGGACACATGCTGCATTGTGTAATCTTACGCAAAAATGCACCAAAAAGCTAAATTTAGTCGAGGTATAGCCAACTTTATCAACTCTCTGATCAGTGAATAATTTAGTGTATTGCGTAGTGTGGCGGACTCTCGAACTAAAGGTCAAAGGTTCAACTCCCGTCGGCGTTCATTGTTTTGTCTGCTGTTTCTGCTCACTCGAAAATGTCGGCGAACGGAACACAGGCTCACAGCATTCTGTTATTATTATCGGTTTTGCTAAATGTTTGTTTCTATTGCGAGCTTCAGTTCACACCGAAAGAAGTCTGATTACAAGTGACTTAATTAATTTTGTTATATTTACATATGTACAAGTTAAACTTTGAATAACAACAACAAACAGAACATCTCTAGGCATTTCTTGGTGAGGTAAAGGCACTAATGGTGTAGATTGCTAACACGTAGAGTAGAAAAATATTATTTACAATGGAGAGATGAGGCGTGTGGACGACTGGCAAGCACTGAGTTCTGAAAAAGGAGCTTCAAAAAATAAATAATATGGCGCAATTTCAAGTTCTGCCATTGACATTTACTGACTTTGACCCGAAAAGTAATTTAAAACTCCAAATTCACTAATTCTCCGATCCACTCACCTCAATCACGGTGATTCCTGATCGGACTGAACGCTTTCGCTTTCCGACGACGATTCTTCGGACTCCGAATTGGAAATCTCGGTCTCGCTACTGCTGCACGAAGACGAGTCGGTCTTCCAGTCGGAAAGCTTGAAACGTTCGTCCTTACCAGACGACATTTCATCGAATGACCTCTTACGCAGAGATCCGTTGACGGCCATTGACCTGGCCACTAATGTCCTAACAAACGGTAATTTCATGTCTAAAAGAGGAAGTTAAGCCTAATTTCGAAGTCAAATCCACACCTTGTTCGGAGAACTTCATATTCAAATACAGTTCCTGAAGTCTCCTCAATCTGAACCGCATCACCGTCTCGATGTTGCTTCCATCAGTGAAACGGCTACCATCCAGGAGACGTTTCATTCTCTTGGCCACCTAAAAAACCTCACTATTAAATAAAGGAGTTCGTCCATTTAGCCGTCACAAAATTTTTAGAAGCAGTGACTGATCAAGTGCGGGTTTCGGTAGCGGCAGCGCTTGCGTTTGCTCGCTTTTCGCCGTCGCCTTAATTTTTGTGGTTTCGCGCGCCGTGTCCAACGACGGGGGAACAGCGAAAATGAAAATTTTGAGGCTTTAAGTGCGCTTTTGGTGGAATTCGAAGCGCCTAGGTCGTCTTTAACCGAGAAATTGTTCAAACAAAGTGCGTAGCGCCGAGGCTGTAGCAAAATATGAATCTGTAAGGCGCGAAGCGGCGAACAATGCTGATTTAAAGAAAATACTGTCGCGCTTAGCAGCGCGGGTTAATTTATAATGTGTCAAAAATCTAAAAACTAAAAATTTTAATTAATTAAAAAAATGAAAAATTGGAAAATGAATTGAAATGAAACTAACCGGAGTGTCAGAAGTCTCTTTTTGATTAAACCCTTCACCCAGTTTATAAAATCCTGGCAAGCATCTGGTTCTTCTTGCACGGCGCGGTCCCAATTTCGCCTGAAGAGGTGTTTCAGCTGTTCGCCCGGATACTGCTTCTTCAAATTTTGAAAGCTTTCATCGGCGCCACACGTGACGATAAGTTCTCCATAAATACACATGGAAACGTGCTTGATAAACGGAGGCACATTTCTATGCCGAAGAATTTCAAACTTCTGGTCTCTCATGATCCTTGTGGCGACTTGGGACATTGTGTTCATGACAAAAATGTCAAAGCTGTTGTTCTTCGGGTCAGCCTTCATCAATTTCTGCCGTATGAAATGCCAGTGAAGCTTTTCCCAGCAGCGATCTACGCGGTCAGCGGCTCGCTTTTGAAATATGCTCCGTGCATTATGTCTTTCCACAGCTTTGCAGCGGTTGTCGAAGCAGACCTTTATGAGCTTTTTCCTGCAAGCTAGAGTTTGCAGTGACACAGGACGCTGAGAGTCGGTGATTTGGAGGTCGCAGGCAAAGATGTGAGCCAGGTCGTCGAGGTTCGGCTTCACGGTTGGATCAGGACTGATGGAGACTCGCTGGGCGATGATTCCCACGAAGAACTCGAACGACGTGTCGAGAAGGTCGATAGCGACGTCCGCGACGATGTTTCCATAGTGCATCTGCCATTTTCTCCTCTCGACGTCGACCTCCTCTTCCATCATCTTCTTCACGGTTTTGACATAGAGTGTGTGGTGATCCATGGCACTCGCAATAGCCTTTCCACCTAGTTCGCTTATCACGTTGTTCAATAGGCAGAAGTACTCAAAATAGCACTGGTTGTGGAACTGCACGTGAAGCTTGGCAAGTTCTTTGGTTCGCTCTTCTTTCCATGCCTTTTTTGCGTGAGATCTGACGATCTTTTCGACGCCTTCCTTCAGCAGCTCTTCTCCCTGTTTCTTCCTCATTTCTTTCTCCATTGTCTGTTTGTAAGCCAACGTCAATTGGCGGTCGGTCATCTGCTCAGCAATGAGCAGTGACTGCGCTATTTGATGGGCCATTGATGACAACCAATAGCGGTTGACGTATGCTTTTGAATTGTATGCCATTGGCATGGGTAGGCCAACTCGAAGCATAGCCAATTGCCGCTGAATTTCGTCAAACAGCCACGAGGCTTGCATGGAGAGGAGCGTCTCAAGCGCCTGTTCTTTGAAGATGTCCAAGAAGATCTCTCGGTAGAAGTTCAGAGCAAGGGACTCTCGCTCGAAACTACAACTGTAGAGTCCATAAATGATGTCATACTCGATGGATTCATTTAAGGTGGCGTGGGTCGTCTGAATGATGGCTTCATCGGACACAGTCTCTGTCAGCATCTGGTGGAAGACACCGTGGACAAGTCGATCGACGTCTGCTCTTTGTATGCTGTTGACTATTACCATCAGGCGATCCATGGAGATCTTGGTCCAGATGTGTTCGCTGACTTTCTCAGCCAGTCGTTGCACATACTTTTTCCTGCATGTGATCCTCAAATAACTGGTTGGGGCTATCGCCAGGACCTCCTTGCTGAGCTTTTCGACATGAGCCTTGGTATGGCTCTTCCACATGGCGTTCTTGAAGTCATTTTCGAGGCGTTCTTGTAGGTAAGCACCAGACGTTCGGAGCGCTCGATCCTCCAAAAATCGCTGCTCTTCTTCGCGAGTTTGATGCTGTTCTGGACCAAAAATCCGTGCGTAGGTCATCTGTCGGGAGATTTCCTTTAGCGTCTGCACGACCTCCATCGGAACCATTAGAAAGGTGATCCGAGTGTCTTCGTCAAAGTCGACCACAAACTGGTCCGCCTGTAGGTCGTCGAAAGCCTGCCGGGTGTAGCCGCTTTGGGAGCCATAGAATGATTCTGTGCTGGTTGTAGTTTTGGCCAGCTTTGCGAGTTTTTTTGTGTTCATCTGCATCCAGGGGAGCCCTTTATCCTGGTGGTAGACGACTCCGACCAGAACGTTGCTAAAGGGGTCCATGGCGACTGCTCCATACATCCTCTTCTCTGGCTTCTTCGGGCTTCTAACCTTGATCGAGGACAACTCAAAATTTATCCTTAGTTCTGGGCCCTCGGTGCGAGTCTCCCGCAAAAGAAGCTTAGCTAATTTCAACTCTTTAGCAGAGTAAACAGCGGTACAAAGCGTTTCTACGATCTTGCGACATTTTTCTATAAGTGTAATTTAAGAGTGAGCGTAGAATTGAAGCCACGTACGTGTTCTTTTCCACGGTTTGTAAACAACTTTCTTGGTCAGTCTCTCCAACTCATCCTCGTAAACTTTGTCCGATATCGACGAAATAATATCCTCTAACAAATCGATCCATTCGCTTTCTCTGTCATGAGCTCTCCGCTCTCCAACTTCTGTAATAAGAACTTTGACAATTTACTTGAAAAAACAACAACAAAAATTAAGGATTTCAATGCAAAAGTGACTTTGTAACAATAAAAGATTAAAAGACAAAGTCAGAGTTAAAAATTGCTTCGTTTCGCAACAAGGAAAACCAAAAATTTAATCTAAGATTGTTTGAATTAGAATTAATTAAAGCCGAAAAATTGTACGGTGCATAGGGCTTCAATAAACAGTGGCGGCCACATAGATAAAGCACTTGGTTTGAAATACTTATTTTGATCAGAAAACATTGAAAATCAAACCAATTACACTTCTCATAAGCAGAGGCAAATTTTGCAACTCTCGAGGAACAACGTAGGTTATATTGTAAAATTGGTGGCAATGAGTTCCAGGTTGAAAAAGGCTTAGGCTTGGTTATGCCCAAATTGGCGCGAACACATGAATAAGGCACTCTGACTTTCACGTAAATTTGGTTGAATTTAAAGCGTTTTCTGTGATTCACCTTTTTTCTGCTGCATTCGCAGCTGTTTCAAAGAAGTATTTACAGGTCAAAATTATTTTAGCTTCAAATGTGAGAATTTTCAAGGGTTTTAACATTTATACTCAAATTTAAGTTCGTTTAGTTTTGTCAACGTTTTTTACAGGTCTGGTCAGTGAAAATACTTGAATCGTTTATCTGAGAGTGATCAGGATTGGGAGAAAGTCGATGGGCCCAAATTCTAACATTTGTTCAATCTTACTCGAAACAAGTTTGTCATGCATATTTAAAAGTTATTCAGACTTGTAAAGCGTAGACAAAAATGTATCTGCGCAGTGCACTTCTCAAAATTATAAAACATACGGATTTCGGACCTCCGGAAGTCAGAATTGATCCATATCTATAGAAAGCGGTCACTAACGCCTTATTTCTTATTTATATGGCCGCCACTGTAGCTTCAAAATAAACCAGTGTTCTTGCTTTATATTTGGTCAAAATTTTAAAATAAACGTTAAAAGTTGCTTTTTGAGAATCAAAAATCACAAATTTTTAAATGTTACATGGAAAATTCGAAATTTATCACAAAATTATTCAAAGTCAAAAACTGGCACAACTAACATTTATGCGCAGACACTTGGGCAGTGCTCGAATTTTGGTGAAGGGAGGGGAGGTTAGATGGAAAAGTAAAAAATTTGTTCCATTGCTCATCGATCCAAGGAAATTAAATTTTAAGCCATTAAAATGAAAACAAAAGTGATTGAACCGGTCACAACAGCACTTGGGATGCTAAAAAAGGCTAGGCTAAAAACCCTTGATAACCGATTTTTGTAGAGTCTGTTTTGTAAAGGGTAAAGGAGATCAAGGCAATTTAAAATGACCTATTAGTGGTGTATCTAGGAAAAGCAAAACGGGAACAAAGTCGACATAGAACGACTAGATGGATTTGCTTAAGCAGAACAGAAGCATTTCTGCAAAATTTAATATTAGCGGCAATTTTTTAAAATTAATATTGATCTTTTCGTTAAAAAAAAATTTCCATTTTGGTGGTGGTCGGTGAGGGGTCATCGAGGATGACCATGTCATCCCCAGTCGCTTACGAAAAATCAAAAAAAATTTACAATGTAACATTATATTAAAAACTTTGAAAGTTGTGACAAAATTCACCGAAACCGAAAGAAAGTTTACACAACAAAGCATGTAGCTTCAAAGCAAATAATAATTGATTTTTTTTCGTTCCAATTAACGTTCTACATAAACTAAAAAATAAGTTCAAAAATTCAGCTTTAAAAGCCCTGAAACTCGTTCAAATTTTTCGAACATTTGATTCGTTTTAATTCTTTGTAATTTTTTAAAATCATTTTTTAAGTTTTGTTAAATCTTACCTCTTAGAACCTCAGCCATCGGCTCCATATGAATTCCGAGTTGGGCTCCGCTAAAACATGGGTCTTCGTCGCTGTAAATGACATTCGGGCCGTCTTCTCTATAACTGGGCGCTATCACTTCAATGCTATTCAGGACTACGGCCATTTCAGCATCGACGGCGTGGTCCTCGTGGTTGTCTGAGCTCTCAGTAGCATTCAGGGGGAGTGGGTCCGAAAAGCTCGGCTGCCGCCTTCTCTTCTGGCTGTAGTGAGCCAAGACGGTGTCTTTGAGACTGTGCGGATCCTGTTCGTCGGTCATGCCGCTGTTCACGGCGGAAGAAGCGGCAGAAGGCGCAGTGTTGTTTTCCATTTTCGGGTAATTGAAGGTGGGCAACTTGAACAACTATCTTAGAAATTAAAAATGCTCAGGGTTAGTACGGAAAAAATAGGAAACACGAACTGTGAGTATTTGAACAGTGCACAAATCTATTTAATTTTAAATTAAAAAACAAGATTAAATATTCAGAATTATCTGTTTTTAAAAATGCAAATTTTTATCAACTAAAATAGTCGTGAAAAATCAATTTTTCACATAAACACTAGTATTTCAGTGCAATGAGTACTTCTCAACTGCAGTTGTATCCGTCTGAAATTCGCTTCCCTGTGCCATAGTCCAAGCTAAGAATACATCTGAATTTAAGCGACTACTCAGGCAATGGATTTTCTGATTTCCTGAGTGTTTAAATCATCTCGTCCTGTCCGTTTATGTTGGGATGGAAAACTGAGACATGCAACTTTATTGTAATGTTACGAGTGATACCTATCCGTATGTTATAAGATTTTTAGGTGCATAGTAAAATGAATGATTTTAATTTTTTTTGCGTTTGCGTTTAAAAACGGATTTCAGAAATTTTCAAAATAAAACGTCGTTGCGCAGCGGAAACCTAAATTTTTGACACGATTTATGATCGCAATGACAACTGTGAAACGTCTCGCAGCGTAGACATCGAGAACCTAAGCACCAGCTTCTTATCGCTTTATGAGTTCACGCGAATTCTATCCGACCGCTCGATATTTTTGAAATGTTGAAAATGACTATTTGTCTGGTTCTGTGCTAGTGTTTAGATTGACAGCGCCCGTCATTTAGACCCGACTCGAAGCGATCGGTTTTGTCATTCCGACCGCTCCTAAAAATGGCCGTCCGTTCAAAATAAAAAAAAAACGGCGGACATCCGAACACACACACAACGTTTAATTTTATTATAGGAATAGACTTATTTGAGCAATTTAGCAATCACAAACTCAATTTTGAATTTTACCAAGAGCTAAAGGGACACGGTCTCCGTTTCTTCTCGCGCCATCACGTATCGCGTTCATTTCTTGCGGAGGGGAGTTTAACTAATGAATTTTAAATTTTTTTTACTCAGCGACAGTTCAGGTGCCAATTTAGCAACAATGTTTTTTTATAACTTGTAAAAATTTTCAGTTTTTTATATTTTAATTATTGTTGAAAAAACAAAAATTTTTAAAGCAAAATTTTTTTGTTTTAGAAACTTCTTTTTTGGCAAGACAATTTTTAGCACATTTCAGAAGCAAAAACGTGATTTGGGACACGATTTGACGATGGAGAGGGGACTGTAAAACGTTTGTTTTCCGGAAGGACAATTGACGTCCTGTCTCAAGGGCAAAAACAGGTTTTGTGGCTTAATTTAAGGTCGAATGGAATTTGAAAGAGCTCGCAAACAGCTCCTAAAAATGGCCGTCCGTTCAAAATAAAAAAAAACGGCGGACATCCGAACACACAGAGACCAACGTTTGACTTTATTACAGGGTACATTGTTAAACCAAATTATATGCGCAAAATGACAAAAAATAGTGAAAGATTTCTAAAATTCTAAAACTTTGGGGTGAGTTTCAAACATTTGCTAAAACTGAACATCAAAAAATTCAACATTAAATACAATAACAATAAGGTTTAAATTCAACTTTAAATGCGTTTAGCATAAATGTAATGCAGATTATTTTAAGTTACTAGTGGAATTATCTGTTTTTAGTCCTAAATAAAAATAAAATAAAAAATTTGCTTTTGCTATTATAAAACACTAGTTCAAAATTTGTGCGCAAACCTGCCAAAATCAATTAAAATTACAAAAAAACCTATTTTTATAGTTGAAACAAACGCGCGTCATACTGGTTTCAAAGAGACCACCACGACGAAAAAGAAAACCACGCCCATCGAATAGACCACCACGATGAAATACGAGAGTGTTTTATTTAATGCGAAGTGCGATCTTGACACATACGTGGAAAAACCAGGAACAAATACAAGGAAGAAAAATAGTTTTTGGTTGGGTTTGGCATATATAGTCTCCGCATTTTTCTGACGTTTACTTGTTTTATAAAAACAAATTTGGAAAGAAATGGATTTAACTATTTTCGTTTTAGACCAAACAGTTCATTTTGAAATGAAGGTTGACACAGATGAAGTGTGAGACAAAAGCGTATTTTTCCGCGAGCGCTGGTCGGAGGTCTCGCCGTCAACGCGCGCGTTGTGCGGGCATCACGGAGAGACAGATAAACGGCGCAGCGGGAACTTTTTTCACTCTCACTGGAAGAGCTTCCTGGGAAAGCAACGAAATCTGTTTTGAAAAAAGCCGCGATATCGACAAAACAAAAACAGAAACATCTTAGGAAACCAATTTTTTACTTAATGAAACGAGAGACACGCGAGAGCGGGTGCTGCACGCATCGAATTGATTAGATGCTGGGTCGTTGCATCCAGCGTCATAGCAACAGAGCGGGAGCGGGAGCGGCAGCGCGGAGAGCGGAGAGCGGCTTGCAGCTGCTCGCTGATGAAAGGCGAAAAATGCCATGCGGGGTCGCGCGTTTGTGACGTTTTGTGACAGAAAAGTGTGTTTTGATATTTTTGAAAAATTAAAAACTATTAATAATATTAAAATGTGCTTATTTAAACATGTTTAATTACAAAACACATGTATGGTAATTCAAAAAAAACCTAGACCAGACGGAGGGATGGAGGCATGTCTGGAAATTGCGGAACGACCGGTCGGTTTTGCGTTATTCTTAGCGAAACCGACCGGCGAGAGAGCTGAAAATGACTGTGCTTCGCAATTTCTAGGCATGCCTCCATCCCCTTGTCTGCTGTAGGTTTTTTGATCACCCTATATGTAAGATTGATGAAAATTTACAAAATAATTTTCGAAAGCAATAAATTTATTTACACGGTGTATTTTATGACTATGGTTTTTGGCTTTTTATACGGCTAAGTAACAACTAATTAATAACATAAGTATGTATTCCTATAAATTTTTTTAATTGCACTTTTAACAACTATTTAAAATAATTTTTAAGCAAATTATCGGTTAAATCAGTAAGAATAAGACAAAGACAAGAGACATTAAGAAAACGAAACGGAAGCTGACAAAGTAAGTCGTAAAACCGCTAGTTATTTTAATCTCACAAACATTTATAATTGACAATTTTTAGTCACAATTTTCAAGCGTATTTTTGCTCGGCTTCTTGCTGTTGTGCTTCAATTGTTGTGCTTCTCCCAATTGTTGCGACCGCATCAGTTTCCTGCAACAGTTTTTTAGTATTTGCTTTCAAAAAAGACTTACTTTTTTCCATGCTCGGTGGTGCAGTTTACACTATTTTAAAAGCAATAGAAAAATGCAGTTTTTTAATTAATAATTTAACCGTTAGTCTGTAAAGCAACATAAAGTGATTAAAACTGAATTCTAGATTACCAGTACATGTCCCAAGCGCAATTTTTATATCGTTGCCTTTTGTAATGAAGTGGCAGTAATATTGTATCGTTTGTTGTAGAGAACCTGCACAAAAACATGGTTTCACTTAAATGCTTGAAAAAACGTTAAAAGTAGGCAATTTACCTTAAATTACGGACCATTCTTGACAAATATCGACTTTAAATATTTACAGATTTGTTCACCTGAAATAATTTTCCATATTTACAAGCATGTTTTCCTGTTCGCGCATATTTACAAACATCATTGAGTCAAAAACAAAATGTGAAAGAATGCAAAAAGTTGCAAACCGCTTCCTCCTTCCGCAGTGCAAAAGGCCACTTTTCGTCTCACAATCGATTACTATAGAGAGCGGCCGCCGAGTGACGCGTACGCTTCGCGCAAGTCGGGGAAGGCGAGGGAGAGAGACGGGACTGAGTGACGTCCCCATTAATTAAATTGTAAACACTGCTTATTTTAAGGTGCTTAGTCATCGCGGCTTTTAATATTTCAGCTAAGACATGAAAACAACCTGTTGTTGTCTGAAAATTCTAAACGACGCAAATATTTAGCGCTGACGACTGAAAGTGGGAAAGGACAAGAAGTGTAAATCAAAAATCAAGCAAGTTTTGAATAGCTTTTTTGAGGTTAACAGCAACTCGACAATTTTTAATTTTTAGTTGCATTTTTCGAAACATTTACACAAAAAATGTGGCCTATGTCTCATATTTCAAAAGATGCAAACAGCATTTTAATGCGAATTATAAAGGATGCGAATACGCTGCAAATAATCAGGCTCTCAACTCTCTGCAAAACACTTTTCTAATTGTTTAAATTAAGTTTAACCGTTGATAATTTTAAGCAGGTCAACCGGATAAGACCCAATCACATTTTTTTAAATTACAATAATCAGCGCTGTTTGCTCGCTTTAAATCATTAAAAAACCACTTCCATTTTTCACATATTCCTCACATCAAAGACAATAACTAACAATTTTGTTAAATTTAATTAAGGAACAGATGTTGTCACAGCTCTCGTATTCACCTCTTGGCGTTTACCTTCTTTTGCACTCTTTTATCATAGCGTAGAATTTAATCAACTGATGGAAATTAATAACTCTTGTCCCACAAAGCGCTGAAAAACACTTATCAGTTTTCAGTTCGAGTAAATGTTTAATGTGAATATTTAGTTTTTAAAATTGGCGATTTACGTTTAATTCTACTAACAATCTTTGAGGTTCACGTAAAATATACTGTCTACACTAACAACACTTATAATTAGTCTGCAATAGATTTGGTAAAATAACAAATTGTTTGTTTAAATACTCATTTTGGTTTTTAAAATTTGTACCGTTACTTTAACTGGAGAAAGGAGTATTTATCTCATTAGAATCTCTGTCAGTGAGATAGATGAATGACGAAATTACTACGCTTGTGCACATCTTCAAAAGCCTTAAAGCTTTGTCAACCTCAAAATAAAAATTGTCTCATAAATTTTAAAATTAAAACCAAATCATTTTGCTTGGAAAAACCAATTGAGAACTCATAAAACGTCACTTTGTTCAAAGTATAAAAAGGGGAGAAGACCACAATGTGCCGTCTTTCCTCTTCTGTTGTCCACGGCACCCGCAGCTTCAGTCACGGGTTCTGTCTCTCCCAAGATCGTAAATGATTCCTTTGCGGTTCTTATCGATTTTATTTTTTGACATGGAGATAATCTTACAATCAAATGTTTAGCGTCTTAGACCAAGCGAGCCCATTGCGCGGGTTTTTTGCGTTTTGCGGGCGAAATATGTTTTTTTTTCCGAGCCAACAGCGGCGTCCTGAACCGATGCGAGAGATGCGCTTAATTTGACAACGACTACAGAAAGTTGCAAGGTATAGCTCTTTTGAAAAGAAAAAAATAAAAAATGAGTTTCAGTCAAAGTTCTTCTGCTACAAACAGCCCAGAGGAACTACGTAGAAACAGAAGCAAGCCGAAAATTTCGGTTAATTCAGTTATATCTTACCATGTATCTGCTCTGTGAACTACAAATATTCATGCATTGTATTGTAACCCATTCAACATCAACTGCTTGTCTCCTAGTCCAACTTGTTGTCCTTACTAAATTAAGTAAAATTAAAAATTGTGTACAGCTTTAGAACGCAAGAGCGGCCACCCTAAAAGGATTGACCATAATTTTAATAAAACTTTTAGAAAATGTTTTGAGCTTAGAGCTTAAATATGTGGTTCGCACTGTGTGGCTTAAATGTGTGGCTCACGCTTATTTAACCAAAAATTTGGATTTTAAAAATACAAGAGCCGTTAGTTAGAATGTAAACCTTTTAAACAAAACATTTGGCAAGACTGTTCTTTCAAATCGTTTATAAAAAGCCTCGCCTTCCGAGAATCATCTTTTAAAGACGAAAAACTGTTTTGCAGCTTTAACAATAATTGGTACAATTCCTGCCAAAAACGTGCTGTTCATATTTTATGAAATAATAAGCGCTGCTTCGCACGCAAATTGCGCTAAAGTTTCAAGTTTGTCAAAGTAGAGTAGACGTTGGGAACGTTGCGCACCCGAAAACAATGTACACACGTTTTCAGCTTGGAAAAATGGCTTTGAAACGTTTCCAAACCGAAGGCACGATTCTTACCACAATTTGGCATTGAAAATATGGATGTAAAAGATGTGGTGCTTTGCGTTTTGTGTCTTGTGTGTTACCTTTCACTTATTTTCGTCAAAATTCCGACCGCTCTTCAGTTTAAAAAAAGTTTAAAATGAGATGTTATGTTTGCAAATGAACTGGCCAGACAACTTACTTCATTTTGACCAAAATTGGAGCGGTTGGTTTCCAAATTCCGACCAGTTCCATTCGAGGCCACCGGTCAAAATGAAAAAAAAACGAACAGAGGGACATACAGGATGGTCCGAAAAAAAGAGCTAGACCAGACAGTTGGAGTGCAATGAAACCACTAAAGCCATTTTTGATGGTTCAGTCGGTAGTTTTGACCTAAATTTTTAGCTTGGTCATAATTACTTTCTAGGCCGGAAATCGAATGTGGCCACGTGGGTGAAAGCCACGAATCCTAACCACTACATAGACCACACGGAGTCTGGCAGTATTCGCTCTCGGATTGATTAATGCCAGCGGATTGTTGAGGCAGGTTGATGTTTGAAGTCAGCGTAGGACTAAAAATGAGCCGCATAGCGTAGAAGGCAACTGACAAGTGACAAGGAAGCCTTTGCTAAGGGTTTTCTGCGTTCTCACGCAGCCAGCGCTTTCGCGCTTATCGTGAAGCTTAGAGCTTCACATGCGTGTCTACGTTCCTCTAATACTGGAAATTTAGGATATGGTGTTGCGCAGGAGTCCACTTTTCCGAGAAGCCTTTTAATGATCCAGCGGAAGTCTGATTACTTCATGGCAACTCCAGAAAATAGCAAACTTTATATTTCTAATTTCTCATATCGTGCATTTTACTAAGAACGTCGGTTTTCGTCAAATGCGGAATAATCAGAATACATCGCTGTTTAGTAAAGCCTGCACTTTTAAAATGGGATGGGATTTCTTTTTATTACTTGCTAATTTTTGGAGATTCTCAACTTGAGTTTCAAATTTTTTCAAGATTTATAACTTGGAATCCTCTTCAATTCTTGTTAGTTAATAAAAATTCTGTTGTAAAACAAAATTTAAATAGGAACGTGGGATTTTTTAGGAGAATGGTTTTTTTATTATTTACATATTTTTTGGACATGCTCAAACTTGAGTGTTTTATAAGCAATATTTAATTTAAGCTGTTACAACGCGTTCTATTCTTAATTAATTTTTATTATTTACTTTTTTGAGGCTTGGACTTGTTTGATGACACTATCAAGTTAATGTTTAGACTGGTGCTTTTGAACCATCAAAATTCAATTTTTTTGGCGGGATGATTTCAAATCATATAAATTTAAAGAACATTTCGCCTGCTTCATTTGGAAATGCATGCTTTCGCATGCATTTTCACAATCGTTATTTTGAAAGTGAAAACTGCCGATGACGTTTATGGCCCCACTTTGCACGGGGAAACGAAATCGGTTTTCCGGTTTCCTGGAAATGTTGTCCGAGTATTTCAGTGGTTTTACGTCAGTTTGGTAATTTTCGTTTTTCTTTTCACCCGCTAGTTCTCCATCACGTCATCTGCGAAGTTCTCTGCCATCAGGAACACACACTGCTGACCCATCCGAATGTACTCACCTATAGAAATGATATGTCGGTTACGATTTCGAAGGCTGAGATATTATGAATGCATATCAGGCAAAGACAAGCAGAAGTCAAAGGAGAAAGTGATACAAACATGGATGGTACTTCACTGTCGGTACACGCATAATTTTGTGATTCTGAAAAAACTTAATTTTGAATTTTCAATTGTTTCGAATATTAACATGACATTTAACTCGTTCAAATTTGAACGCAAACTCTACGAGTTGTAGCGTCACCATAATTATATTAACAAAGACCGCTCAATCAGAGTAGAACGTCGTGTTCTTCTTTTCAGAAACAACCCTCTCGGTACATTAAAATTCAAAGGAAATTTTTCGGAGTTGTGGCTTTATACTTCTAGTTCAGTTTTAAACTGGAAATTGCGGGAATTGATTTTGAGCCATTCGTTCGTTTTTTCAAAGACGTTTTTACTTGTGAACAAATTTAAATGAATTTTTTTATTTTTGAAAGTACTCAAACGGTCTTTTATTTTATTGAAGGTGGAAGGTGTTTTTGAATTAAAAATTTGTGTTACAATTATTTAGCTTTTTCACAAATTTTGGCGAGAAGTATGGCACTCCTGCAACGCGTTCTTGGCTATTGATTTCTGTTATTCACTGATTTTTTGAAGCTCGGACTTGTTTGTTCCATGAAACTATCAAGTTGATGTTTAAAATGTTGCTTTTTCTTGATGATTTGCACCAATTTTCAAATATTTTTAAAATAAGTTTCTACGTTCAATTCCACAATTTAATTTAATTCCACAAGCGGGCCACAATTTCGCAACTTCGTGAGTATTTTTTGGACGTTTTCGCTCATAAAGTAGTTAAGCGGCATATAACACGTTAATCAAAGCTTTAAACTGTACCTCTCTTTATAATTCCACTAAGATCTGAAAGTGACATATGGAACGGTCCCTTTGTACGTAATGTTGTCTTTGTCAGATTGGCAATCTGAGATTATTGCCACAGTTAATGTTGTCGATTTCGGAACTGATTGTTATATTGGGACTCTTCAATGTACTTTTTCGGATCACTTTATGTGAGGTTTTTTACGTAAAATTTCAATGATATTTCGATGATGTCTTGTGAATGAGTCAAATTAAATCAAATAGTGAACGTGAAAAATGTAGTATTTTATGGACGTGAGCATTTGTGTGGGTCTCAACCGTAACAAAAAGGTTGGCAGACCGCTTTCTATGCTAACGCGCAAGCATAGAATTGGGAATTTTGTATGATCCCAAACTACGAAGGTCTAAATTCGTCATGTTTTTGTCGATGTTCCGCTTGTCTGAAGCGATCTGTCGATTTTGGCAGATTTAAAAAATAATTCAAAGTAAAATTAGAATGTCATTTTTTACTTGAAACTTGAACTTGATGTTTGACTGTTTGACTGTCTAGAAACTTGACTTTTATTTATTAATTTCAAAATTACAGTTTTCTTTTTCGGATGGTGAAAACATAGTTTCAAGCTTCGCGATTTACACGTATTTGGACTGCCTGGCCTGGCCAGCTCTCCGCAGTTTCCATTTTAACAAGAAAGAGGCTGTACGAGAGCAAGGTGCGACCGTATGACCCTAATTCAAATTCTAAAAACGTTGCTTTGACTTTATATCACCCTCTCCTACTAGACTACGTGTTAAGCGTTTCTTCCACCGTAACCCAAGAACCCTTTTGGTTGCTGATTCCCATTAGAAATGCAGAAATGCTTTCAAAATCGTTGTTAGATATCCCAATCTGCCAAAGTCTAAATTCGCCTTATTTTTGCGCTTGTTTGATGCAATCTGTCAATTTTGGCCGATTGTTCGCCGATTTTAAAAATAACTCAAAGTAAAATTAGAATGTAATTTTTTACTGAAACTTGAAGCAAATTTAAATAGAAACGTGAAATTTTTCGAGGTCAAAATTGTCTTTTTTTATTATTTATATTTTTGGACATGCTCAAATTTGAGTGTTTTATAAGTAACATTTAATTTAAATTAAAAATTTCTTTAGAATTATTTAGCTTTTTTTACAATTTTTCGAGATGTACACCGCTGTTACAACGCGTTCTTAGCCGTTAATGATCTTCTTTTCCCGTCCTCCGCTGATGTAAAGTTTTGTACCGAACTGTACGCTAAATGAGAGGTGATGCCATGATTTTCTTGACCATTCGCACCAATTTTCAAATGGAATTTTTAAAATAAGTTTCTACGTTTAATTTTAAATTACCATCAAATTCTCTTATTTCTTACACAGTTCATTTTTTTGTGGAAATGGTTTCAGTTCATAGAAATTTGAAAAACATTTCGCATGCTTGTTTATTGTGTTCAAGATTGTTTTGAATTCAATAAAATTGAGAAGGTGATTTTCGTGCTTCGGATTCATCGACCTTATTTTAAATTTGAGCGGTTTTACGTCAGTTTGGTAATTTCGTATTTCTTTTTACTGGCATTTACACAATGATTGTTTTGAGGGTTGCCGATAATGTTTATGGCCACACTTTGCACGGGGAAACAAAATCGGTTTTTGGGTTTTTGGGAATGTTGTCCAAGTATTGAGTGATTTCGAAAAATTTTTGAGCGGCTTTTCTCGACGGCAGCTCTGACGCTTACTGATCTACGCAAATCTATGATGGTCGAAAATCTTGTTGTTAAATAAATTTTAAATTTAATATAATTTTCAAATTTCTAATTTCAAAACATTCTTGAAGGATCTTTCTATTTTTGGCCGGACTCGGAGAATCGAATTTGGTTCCGCAGCCTTAGGAGAAGCGAAAAGATACGGTGATTATCGAACACGCAGCCTACCAACCTTCTCAACTATTATCTAGACAGACCACATACAGGAGGCACTATTGGATCTAGAAAGCTAACTGAACGTCTCACTTCCGAACGGACACTGATATTTCGTGGTCTAGAGATACAAACCATTTCAGCTGGCTAAACAAAGTCGCTCTGCCCCCTGACCGACTCATCGGCCAACAAACCTATCCGCGCATTTTCGACTAAAGACGACTGACTCACGGGTCTGAATCGCTTCAAAACGACCAAATTTCGACCGGTCCTTCACCTAAACCTAAACGTGGTCCAAAATGAGATTTTCAAGTGTCTGGATAGATATCACAACGTGTACCGACAGAAAACAGACATGTCCGCTCATTTCCGTCTACAACCGACCAATTCACCGGTCGAAATCGCATCAAAAGGACGTCGTTCCTACTGTACTTATACTTATATGTTTATGTGGAGCTCGGCCGACCTTCCGCAGACATTCGTGGTGTCTTGTTCACGCTGCTGGCGGCCTTCTCACGTAGGCTTGATTCTCAGCAGCCCGGATTGGTCGGCGCGGTCGCTCCCTAACAAAAGCCACGTCTAATTACATGATTTTTTACTGTTAATTTTTGCATATTTACAGCAATCTCTGCTGTTAGAGTTTCCTAACTTTCGACACATACAGTTATTAAAAAGAAAAATTGATATAACATGGCGGATAGTTACTTGTCGGTATACCCTAATTTTGTGAGTTTAAAAATGTAGTATATTTGACCGACTTACGTTTTTTGCATTTTTTATTTAAGTTTGCATTTTTCAGGTAATTTTAACTTTTTAATTGTTTCGGTAACTAACATGATATTTAACTTGTTAAAATTCAAAAGCGAATTCTACGAGTGGTAGCGTAACCACGATACACTATGGTCACAATGAAGCCTAAAGCAGTTTTTCCCAAAACGCCATTTTAAGGTTGTCTAACCCAGATTTGTTTTCCGTTTATTTCTGAGCATTTAGGTGTTAGTAAGATCACAATATAACGCACGAACAAAATTACGCCATACCGAAAATCACAATTATTTTAGGTTGAAATTAAATTACAGTTTTAGGTCACTAATCGTGCCTTGTTTACATTGGCCAGTTCTCACAAATTATTTGCACCAGCTTTCAATCGCCCTCCATCAGCATTAACCAGTAATCCTACATCAGCCCTCTCCCTCAAAACGATTACAGATTTGGAGTACATTCGACATCTAGATTTGCCTTAGATTAGACGGCTGGGTTTTTTGTGCTGTGGACATCAACAACGTCCAATGCTTTGCAATTTTATGTAGGCCACACATAACCAGTCAAATATTCTTTTTTGATATGGACGTAGTTGACGATAACATTTGCTTCATCCCGTCAGATATTCTGATCTCGCTCGTCATTCCCACATCTTGCAAAAACTCTTCCCATTTTTCTGCGCAGACTTGATGTTGATTTTCCGTGTTTCGATCCGAGCTTAGGATTCCGAGAATGAACACTTTTCGCTTCTTATTAGAATATGTCATTTGAACGCAACGATGCGCGAAACTTTTTGAAATTAATGTGGCCAAATGTTCCTGTAGATTTGTTGAAGCGCAATTCAACTCAGTTTATTGTCCAGTAGAAGTGTTAGATACGCTTATGAGATGCGCATCCTAACAAAATTTTTTGTGACATTATTTGTCTTTAGCCTTCTGTGTGTGACAAATTTAAAACGCACCGTTTGGAGTTGCTAACTAGATCAGACATTGATTTTATTAATGGGAGAATCGCAAAATTATACGTAGCATTTGCGAGCGCCTAAGCTAAGTTCACGTGAACTATTGTAATTTATTGCAGAAATGAATTGCAAAAAATAATAATGAAGCGTCAGACATAATTTTTTCAACAATAAAGTGTGAACTAAACGACACTGTTATCATTGAAATAACCAAATAAATTAACGCTAATTCAATAAATTACCTGAAAATTATTTAACAAAGAGTTTGAAGGTCGCTTTGTTCTCCGATATTTCAATTTACATTTTATCGAGAAAGAAGAAACCTTTTTTCAGCTTTGTAAACATTGATAAAGCTGTGAAATTTTATATTTAAGCGTTATTTAAGCGTTTGGTCTTTTGCCCAAAATTTTGTAATATTTGTCAATGGTGTTCCTCCAAAATTCTTTTTTTTCTTAATTACACTCGCAAATAAAATAAAATTACACTCGCGTTTTTCAAGGCTCTAATCACTCTTCGAGTAGGTATTCACAAGAAGCCAACAGGCTGAAAAAGATAGTTAATTTTTTCTTCAAAAATGTTTTTCTTGGTGCTTCTGTTACCTTTGTTGAGATGTGCTACCAACTGCAACTATTATGGCATTATTGGAATCATTATTAAAATTTTTATGGAACTTGGAATTAATATGGGCACTTGGAACACTTATTAGTTACGAGTACAAAACCGATGCAAGGTCAGGTGTTCAAGCTGACAAACAGTGCTGCAATTTAGGATGGCGATGACGTTTTGCAACAACAATTCAGAAAGAATGTTTCAACAAATGAGTTAACAGGTGTTTCTGTCAAGGAGGTTGGGGACAAGGAACTAATACAATGCGGGAAGTGTCTCGTGAGGTCAGGTCGTCTAGAAAGGTCGGAAGATGCTGCGCTGTTAAACCCACCAGTCGGAATGTCGTTATTGTCGGTTAAGTCTGCGGCAAAGAAGCAACATCGGCGATCGATTGAGTGAGCTAACTGCAGTTCAGCAAAATATTCGGACAGAAGCGAAGAAGTCAGATTCCGGGAACGGTGATGACATTAAGGAGAACTGCATGTTGGAAACCAGCGAAGTCCAAAAAAGGTCATGCCGCAAATGAACTCAAACGAAGAAAGCTGACGTTTAAGACGGGTTTTCAAAGGTTCTCCCCTGTTACAACATGACGGAGAGATCGAGCGGGGATCGACCGTCCAACAAGAGCATACTATCAAAAGTTTAGCATTCGCATCAAAATGACGTCGTTCCGTCGTTATGCACGTGCCCCTGGTTTCCTAACATTTCCATCCCTCCTGGAAGATACCACTTATCAAATACGTCTTGATATTAGCGTCGTAGTTTGGGTCCAGAGGGTCTGCCTGATCTACAGGCGTCAATCGAGCCCACGTTTGCTTGATTTTCGTAGTTAACTCTACTCTTCCCCGACTTTCTTCGGGTATTTGTCAACATGCCAAGAAAACAAATTTACGCCAGCACTCGCAAAGTTCGTCAACTAAAAAACGTCCGCTCGACGTGTTGGACGACTTTCTCCCAGGCAATCAAGGCGTCATCTTCTTAGCCCTCTCGAATTGACTGAAGAAGTCCTATAATCCCGAATATCTGTGAATGTATTCAACCAAAAGTTCGTAAATCCGGTTGCGGCGGTTGAGCTGGCCTCGTGAGTCTGATCTGTGTTTGTGCTCTTCTATTCTACAAAAATTCTATCAAAACGCTTAAAATTGACCGGAAAACTTACGTCAAGTGTTGTAAGTGCGGCTTAAAAATGACCAATTTTTGGGAAAAAAATTTATGGATAAAATAACCATTAACGTGAAAGTTCAAATTGGCATTTTCTTCTTCTAATTTTTTGAATAATATCAGAATGGGTCGATTTTGGTCACTGGCAAACGAATAATTAATTTACAAAACAAATTAAATTTAAATCACATCCGTAGAAAAGTGGCACAAAAGTCTTTGTCGCATTTTCCACATTGATAAAGTAACTTGAAAAAAATAGCAATAACCGTGTGTCTGTAAATGACTCACTTTTCAATACAAAACTGTTTTCAGTGCATTTATAAACTCATCAGTTGTCAAAAACAAAATTCAACATTCAATTATTCTTTCACCATCACCATAAATAAATATGCTCGTTTGCTCGTTATGCAAAAATTATTTTAGACTGTGTTCGAAGCCAAAAACTCCAAAAAACTTGAAAATAAGAAATTCAAGGAAACCGCTCATATCAATTAAAAAACAAAGATAGAGGCACATGTCATGCGCCAAAAAAAATGAATTATAAAACTCTGTTAAAAACGATCTGGATTTCGAAGTAAAAATAAAGACGCTTAAATTAAATTTATAACTTATCGAAGCGTTCGAAACTATCCAGAATTCTGGTTCTCCAACCTAGAATAAAAAAACCCTTTTGATTAAATTTACCAATCCTCCGAACATTCTAAAACTAAGAGACCTGATTTCCCAAGGAAAATTTAAAATTAAGTTCAAGTTCTAAAATTAGACCTAATTTCCCAAACAAAATTTTAAAATGCGTTTAAGTTATCAGTTTAGGAATCAAAAAAATGCAGTTAAAATAAAATTTAAGAAATCTCTATAAAGAAATGTGGACTTCAAAACAAAAATAAAAATACGTTTAGACTCAATTTACCAATCCTCAGAGCGTGCAAAATAAGTAGTAGAAATGTGGATTTCAAAACAAAAATAAATACGTTTAAATTAAATTCAAAGCTGATCAAAGCACTCTCCAGAATTCTGGTACTCCAAGCAAAAATAAAAATACGTTCAAAGTAAATAAACAGTTCTCAAACCATTCAGACACTATTAAATCTAGAAAGCTATTTGAACGTCTTACTTCTGAACTGACACTGATACTTCGTGGTCTAGAGAGACAAACCATTTCAGCTGGCTAAACGAAGTCGCCCTGCCTCCTGACCGACTCATCAGTCGACAGACCTATCCGCGCATTTTTGACTAATCACGACCGACTCACGGGTCTGAATCGCTTCAAAACGACCGGTCCTTCATCTAAAACTGAACGTGGTCAAAATGAGATTTTCAAGTGTCTGGACCTCGATAGATCTCGATAGATCAAGGATTGATCTCGTCGAGCTTAAATTTCAATTTGATCGCATTCCAAAGGGAACCTCACACAAGCTAAAATGTGGGTGGGTTACAGACGTTAAAGAACTTTATCCCTTTCAAAAATACTGTCGCTGATGCTATTTCCAATCTATGTAAACGTAAATTGAGTGTGAGGTTGGTTGATTAGTTTGCAGTGTAGTGGACGTTGCTATTTTTGAGGTAGGTGGTTCGAACCTTGCTAAAACCAATTTTTTCTTGTTTTTTTGACGTCGCTGCTTTCTTCTCTTTGTTTAGATCTTCTAAATTTTACAACCATAAGGCCAATTTTTGGAACAAAAATTCAAGGCGTTTTATTTTGAAGAGTCACGTTTCGGTCATTTTTCGCTCCCCTTTGCTTGACGCTCATAGAAACTGATAATTACTCAAACTGCTTTTTTCACACTTTGTCCGACATGGATTCACCAGACAGTTCACTATTTCTTTTAAGGCACTTTGCCCTGCGAGCGTAACAAACGACGTGTCGTAAATTTGCAAACAAACGCGATTTTTGTTGATCGCAACGTGCGCTTTCTGCAATCTGGCAACGACGCAAGGTGCCGTCGTACGACCTCGGCATGGCGCGATTGTTGTCGGCGGCGGCGGCGGCGACCGACAACAATTTTTTTAATTATTTATTTGGCGCTTCGAAGCGTTTTCGTAAACGTTTCATTCAATCAATTTTCAGAAGTTTACAGATTTTTATTTTTTTTGTATAATCAAAGTGGCAACTTTATATTGAACTTTTTTTAAATAATTTCTAGAATTGAAAATGTCATATTAAATTTTTTGGTTCTTCACCAAGCTTCCTAAAAGTTTTAAAATCATTATTTTTCAATTTACTACGAAACCTGAGAAGCAAAAAGCTGCGCTTTTTGGTGAAGTTTTCTGTTCGCGTAGTGTGCTTTCGCTGAAACTTGGAAGTCAGTCCAGTTTTTAAGTTAGCTCAAAAGTACGGAAAACGGGAAAGCAGCACATCTGTTGAAATTTGACATCTGTTCTGTTCGAAACGCCGATGCGCTCTCAAATTCGACTTACGTCAAATTTTTACTTTTATATGTTCACTCACCTATTGAATAAAATAATTTACGAAAATTTCGAATTGTCGAATTTTGGCGGAAGTCGCATGTTCTTATTAATTGGTAAATTAGACGTTTTTTAAATACGCAAAGTACAGTTTTTTGGTTAGCTGACCCACATCCCGCAGGTTAAAATTTGTTGAAGGTTCAAATTAAGCGGGTAAATGTGTATACATTGTGCTGGGTACGGTCAGTAAGATGCTTTTGTTCCAATTTTGTTTGTTCTGGTCAGTAAGATGCTTTTGTTCCAATTTTGTTTGTTCTCTCAAATTTAAAGTAAGAAACGTGATTAGTCAAGAAATATTTTAGGCATCCTTGATGCCTTAATTACCTTGAACATAATTTAAATAAGCGATGGAATTTTACCAAAAATAAACTCTTAATCATCAGAATAAATACGTTCGAGCGAGTCATCATTTTAAAAAATACACTTTGCAAGACCAGACATGAGAAATGTGTCTGGTTGAGAGGGGAGCTTTCTGGAAGGAATCATTTTACCTCGCCGCAAACCGTGGGACCGCTTGGTGGCAAATTTACGAGGGAATTCACGAGGGTTTTTATGAGTTTTTCTCGCTCGTCTTGCTCGTAGTTCTCTCGCCAAATTTCAATATTCAGGGAAATGTATTATAGTCAAAATTCAATAAGGTCTGAAGCTCGAAACTGGCAGTGCGCATCTATCTATAAATTGGTTTCAATCAAGCTCATGGACAGGATCATTAATTTGAACCTGTACGCGAAGCAGTTTCGGAGTTTAGGGTTCAAGCAAGCGATTTCAGAGGCGCAAATTAGTTGCACCGCCAAAAATACCTTTGCGCTTTTTGGCAATCGCTAAACATGACCGTTTTACGGCGTACCAGCCATCGGACCATCCCGCTAAGTGAGCACCATGTCTGACACACCAGTAACGTCTCGAACATCAACAATTGTATGCTGTTGTGGTATACATACTTTCATGCAGTTCTTCTGATGTGTTATTTGTAATTTTTCAATTTGGTTTTTTGACACGCAATTAAAACAACATTTTTAACGCACTTTTGATACTGTCTTCACAGGTTAATTTTTTTTGTATAGAATATTTTAATTTTTGACATTCTGAGTGGTGTACCGATACAAGCGCTTTTTTCCAAAAGCGCTTTTTCCATTTGCGCTTTTTTCTAGCACCGGGGATAGAAGGCTCGAGGCGGCTTCTTTTCAAACAGCGGGGATAGTAGGCTGGGGCTGGCCTCCTGCCTCCTGGGACATCTTAGGCTTAGGCTTGGACATTTTTCAATATGGTTTTTGCGGCGAAGCCGCCTGGCACCGGGGATAGTAGGCTGTGGTCGACAGTTTCAAAGATAGCGGTGTGTGCAGGCTGGGGCTTTTTTGGCTGTTTTGTCGTTGGCTGTTTTGATTTTGGCCATTTTTTGGTTATTTTTTTTTGGCTCTTCAACTGACTTAGACAGCTATGGAAGCGTAAATGGAAAAAGCGCTTTTGGAAAAAAGCGCTTGTATCATAAAATCTTCTGAGTCTCAAACCTTTAACACCAAAACACAAATTGCTATTTTTTAAATTAAATTTGTTACAATTTAATGTATTTTTTTGGTCCATTAATAGGTATCACAGGTGCGTGTCATGTGTGTTTTAAAATTTGCTTCATTTGGCCATACTTTGTTAAAGCCAATTTTTGGGTGGAGGCTCAATTCCAGTTTAGACGTCCCTATACAACTCCCGTCCTTAAAAAGCTTAGACATCCCATAGGAGCGATTTTTGTACTTAAAAATATTTGTGCGTCCTTAACAGTTTAGGCGTCTCTTCAATGACGTCCTTAAAATTCAACTTGCGTTCCCAAAAATCAAAACAGCGTCCCATAGGAGGAGATTTCGTCCATAAAAAGTTTAGACGTCCTTTAATAAATTCATTATATTTGTGCGTCCTTAAAAGTTTTGCCGTCCCATAGGAGCGATATTTGTAATTTGATCTGCTCCTAGGTTCCCCCAGGTGTTTCATGCCTCGCTTGATTGCGCCAAACGCCGCCTCAATGCTCTGGGTGTGGACGCGCGGTCACTTGGATTCACGAAATGCTTAGAGTGGTTCACCCACCTATGGAGGTATCGACTCCCCATGCTTTGCTTCTTTTTTACCCAATAACGCGTAACCTCCTTAAAGAAATTATAATAGTTTAGTATAGTTGTCTTAGAGAGGCCCGCTTCAGTTCAAATCGTGTCTAAGGAGCTTGTGGGAAAGAGGGCCCAGTACAGAGCCAATTGAAAGATGGTACGTAGATCTGCGTGGGAGCGGGCAAAAAAGGATCCAGTTCGAATTGAAAGACGAGCTGATTAGGAGCTTTTTTGGGAATCTGGGGAATTGGGCCGGATGGCGAACTAAATGATCAAGCTTCTCCCAGCCGAAACGTCGAGGATTACCACTCCGAAAAAAAAATTGTTGATGCTTCTGAGTGCTTTTGCAAGATGCTTCTTAATATCGCAATACTCCGTGGTTTCCTCTTTTCGTCGTTCTTCTCCCCGCCCGCTGATTATAATCTGCTTGCTAACGAAATTGACCGTATTACGTATCCTCCTGATCCTCCTCGATCCACTTCTACGGTTTCCCCTCCGATCTGTTCCCCTGCTCCGACGCCTACTACTCTCACTCCTACTTGTGCTCCTTGTCCGATTTTCCCACCGAAAGCAGCGCCGAAAACTTATAAGTAACTTCCTCGAGTTCAGTAAATCTCTATTTATCGCGTTCTAGATGGGCCGCCTGATGGACATCCTTACGTTTATGGAGACTGAATTCGAATGCGTTAGGAAACGAGACTTAGAGACGCCGTCGGAAATGCTTCTCAAACGACGACTCGGTCTTTACAAGACACATGGCAAGAGATCATCCGAAACGCCCGACCGATCGCGAGATCTTTCCTTTGACCAAAGGACACAGTACCGAGAGCTTGCCATCCAGCTTCGAAAGAAAAACAACGTCACTATGGCCTCCTCTTCGGACAAAGAACAAGCTGTCTGGCCTGAAACTCTTGCTGCATACTCTCTCGAGATTTAAATTTCTAATATTTTTCTGGATACTCTTGTTATGCGTCGCACGCGTCGGTCACCGTGGTCTCTAAGAAAATAAACTCAAAAAACGCAAAACTGGTTAAATATGGAGATAAATAGCTGCCACCGTATAGGGACGAAAATTGCTCCTACGGGACGCCTAAACTTCTTAAGGACGGGGTTCTGTATAGGGACGCCTAAACTGGAATTGAGCTCGGGTGGTGTCGAATTGTAGCATAATCGTTCTAAGCTTGTAAGAACATTTAATTAAGGTTTCTTATTTTATTTTAAAAACCGATTTCAAAATAGAATTATGTGGACGAAGATGAAGGCGAGAGTTCCTTTTGCTGACGCTTCGTCCTGTATCGCTGATTCTGGACCCAGCGCTTGACCTGGTTGTAGCTGAGTTTCGCCTTCCGGGCTACCTCCTCCTTCTGCTCGCGGTTCGGGTGCGTCGTTTTTTCGAAGAGGCTTTCGAGAAGCCTCTTCTGTTCCTCGCTGAACATGGCGCGCTTCAAGGGCTCCGCGGGGGTCAGTGAGGCTTGGATCAACGCTTGGAGGACTGAGTTTGTCTTGAGGGCTTCTAGAGCCGCTTGAAGCTGGGACGCGTCAAATGGAGCGTTCTTGGTTTCGTTCGTTGAGGTGAGGTCGGACATTTTGAGAGATCTTTGATACTGTACATATAGAGTGCTGAGGAACACTTATATGGACTCAAAAGTGATGCTACGAACTTAAGAACTCAGGTATTTAGCCTACTGAAAGTAATGCTTTTATGCAGGTTATCTAAAACAAACCATACAGTAACTTTTCCTTGTTAGCTCAAAACTGGGCAAACCCTAGGTCTTTCGGAATTAAGAGATCGGTACAATTTTGATGGTATCAAAATGTCTCGCTTTTAGTGCACTTTTAGAGAGCCTACAAGTAAAAGCCTATTGAACAGCCAAAATAAACCATTTTGGAGCACTTTCGTGTCTGATAAATCGAAGTCAGACGCGTGGAGGGTGAGCCTATCTGTGATGGAGTCAATTCGTGTTCGACTGCTTTCGTGGACCGGTTCTGTCCGAAAACTTACAATGGAACTTTCTCAAAGAGAACTGCTTGAAAACGGCTCAGACTAAGTGAGCGGATTCCATGCACAGAAGGCGCTCTTAAAAGCTATTTTAGAGGGTATATAAAGAGACAGTAGAAGGAGGATCACACTCTGAATTCCTTGGACCACACGCCGTCATAAGGGGGATGTTTGAGAAAACAACCCCATTTAGAATTTTCTGACCATGTAAATAAAGATGGATTCTGAAAAAACGATTCTTAACACCAGTCTTACGGTTTAAACGTAGCTCATTCAGAGTCCGTTTAGCTGAAAATGCACCACTGTCGTGAGGATGCGGTTCAAGGAAATCTGGGTTCCACCTTAATGCACCCTTGCCCAGGCCTCGTGAAGAGGTATAAATGAACGTTGCCGGAACTTCTAGACAGTCTGTTTTCAGGTTCCCAGTCCAGACAAGATCCGAAACCTTTCAGAAGGTCATTTAGGAGTGCTCGAGAGATGGGTTCCGTCGATCTTTGGCTCCTGGAGCAATCCTTTTGCAACGCTTTTCGATTACCTTAAAGTACTCTCACTATCCAACCGTGAAGCTTATCTCTGCCATCGAATCGTTCTTCTCCAAAAAATTTTCACAAGCCCTTTTCCAGCGTACATAGGCGCGACGAACGCACTTTCAAATGCGGCACGAGCGTCGTAGCACAGGCTGCGACCCCGCCTAACGCAGTTCTAAAAAATCCCAGCCCAACCTAGGTATACAGTGTCCCCTGTTATGGCACTTAGGCCCAAGATCTTGTTACCCTCCACAAAGGAATTATCACCTCTTTATTCTGTTTTCCATAATAAGAATCACAGTCGTTTCCCACTTCAAGGAAATCAGCAAAGGAAAGCACAACAAAGGCATTCCGAAGCTGAATCAGCCGGCGGATATTGTGGCTTACAGCCCTGAGACCGCCTGATTCGCCCGCTGTGAGGTCAAAGTGCGCCCCGCGGAAGCTTACAAAAGGCCGCCGCAACGACCACTTGGGGCCCGGGACTGCTCCGACAAGCAGCAGAGAGAGAAGAGAAGAGAGAAGCGAGGAGTGAGACTGATAATCCAGCGCTACAAGAAGATCCTGAAGATCGAGACGGCAGACTGAATTCGCATTGTCGCACATTCAGTTATCAAGTTAGATATGGTTTTGGCCGCGGCGACGCGTCGGCGCGACGTTTGTCATTTGCGGATTCGAGCTTCACTTCCAGCTTCGCTGAAACCCATCCTAAAAACTGAAAATCCAAGTTTATTATGAAAAACCCAATCGAATCACTCTAAATTCACCGCTTGCATGCTGTCGAGCGTACCTCAAAGTACCTCCTTCTTCTTGGGACGACTGTCCATTATTGACTTCAGTGCAGGGCATTCGACGCTTCTTCGGTCGTTGAGACGCTTCTTCGGTCGTTGATGAACTGCCTTGTGACGATTCTGGCAATCTTCTAATCCATAAACAGAGCACTGTGAGCTCGGCTTCATTATGTAGCCTTCCATAGCAGATTTCAGATGATAACTATTGTAATCCAATGCAATTGGTTACTAAAATGTGACTATGAGAAGCACCGGTGTTGTTGGTGTACCCTACCCAACCAATTTTTTCTCGTGAGACTGCAAATCACGCCAGCTTGGTATCCACTGCCTGTCGTTCTAAAGCCCGTCCGGTTTCCACATCGTCGGAAGGCGAATGAGACCTTCCTAAACACAAAACAGTCAAAAACCAAGAGTGGACAGTGTTTCGTACATGTATTGCGTGATGAGCTTTTCCTTGGAATCCAAACGTCGATACTCCAGTTCTTCGTGTGATTTCAACTTGGACGTTGTGAAGCGCTCGCAGACAATCGACAAATCGTCTGCGTGGATCCCTTACCCATTTTCCTGAAAAGAAGTGTCTTAAGAAATCGAAAATCACCATTTTTAGGCCGAACATGTCTCCAAACCGCGGATCGCTGAGACATTCACGCTGTCTAATGTCACGCAAGAAAAGCGACTTCCTGGAGGGGTTCCCATTGCGGTTCTGGCAATTACTGCGGAGCTATGCGCTGCAGAAGTGTGAAAGAAGTCAAATCTGAACATGGTCTACAGAGATCAAATGAGTTTGGATGAGACGCTGTGATGATCAGTAGCGTCATGGCTCAAATTTCGAGCGTCTGATGCGTCTAAAAATGGTCTGTAAATGAGTCACAAAACACCATTTTGAAGTTTCAAAAATGTGATCTTGAAATATGCTACTGATGCCGCCAGAAAACCAAATTTCAGGCAGGAAAAGTTGCCTACTAGTGGGGTTTTCACAGCGGGTTTGGTCATTTCTAATAGTTTATTCGCTCGAAAAGTGAAACAGCTAAAATTGACCATAGTTTTGTGCAAAACTGCCAACCAAAAATCGTCATTTAGCCCGGAAAAATGCCTCAAAAATGATTTCCGGACGGGCATTGAAGCTGTCTCAAAACCCGATTTTCTCATTTTCGCAACGCCAAAATATGAATTTTCCTATGGAAATCAGAGCAGCTATCCACGAGAGCGATTTCAGCTGCTCTCAGCTGCTCCGACGGCCCCACATCCCATTCCCCGAGAAGGCACATCGGAGGGCTTGAAGAGGTGGAAATTCACGTGAAATATAGAGATGATGTCAACGAGCTGCGGAATAGAAGAACGTATACCTGGATCTTAACAAATTCATTCCGCCCTTCTTCGCATTGACGTGGCGCCGGCAATCAGCAAATTATCTCCTTGACGGCATTCGAAGGTGAAGCGTCGAGGCCGATCCGGCATATTGATGGTGATCCACGCGGTCGAACTGCAGGCAAACACTAAAAATCACCGCGATCACGGATCGGAACTACCCAAAACGCCTTTCCATCCAGGGCATAAATTTGACCATAACACTCATGTGCCCAAAACGCTCCTTTTAGCCCAAAATCGCCTTTAAAATAATTCCAAACACCGACGCACAACGACCCAATCGCTTCCAAACTTGCCCGATTCAGTAGCTTCAAATCGCTGACCCCTAATGGATCCCGAAATACACCGAGTAAAAGCGGAAATTAAGAGAATTTGATCGTTGAAACGAGCGGGAACAATTATTCTGTTTCAGCCTCCCAAAAGCGACCTGTTTTTGCCTGAAATTGGACCCAAGAGCGCCCCAGCCCCGAAAAATGACGCAAAACCATAAATGGTTAAATCATCATTTCGCTCTGAAATCGGCCGCCAAACCAGCATCGAATTTCGTCCCTTCGCACGCAAACGATCGATCCCACGTTGTTCAGCGATTCCAAATCCGATATAGTAGCCTGGAAATACCCACTGGACGTCTTCAACCTCAGAATCCAATCAATCCACGTATTTAATGATGCACCACTTTTCAAACTAACAAAACACCAATTCACGCCCAGTAGTTCGTCAGGTGCTTGACGGCGATCCAATCGCTTATTTCTTTCACACGCTCTTCAAATAGTTGTTTTTCAATAGGTCCGGAGCGTCCTCTGATCTGATCCCTAAAGCCAAAGACGCTTAGATTCACCAAAAAAAGCCCAAAACTCACATGATATCGTAGGACTTCATGGCGCGCTTCGCGAGCTTCGTGGCGCCCTTCAGAGGAGCCGGAACGGAAACCGAACGCCATCCGCTGTTCTGCAGATAGGTTAGCTTATGAGTCAGGTCTTGGATGCTGTGCATGTGAGTTTCTGCGACCTTCACGTCGTACTTCACAGCCCGCGTCATTTTGTCGTCGGACTCATAAGAAACCATTGTGAAACTCTCGCCGATTGTCGATTCCTGGATCCACGTGCCAGCTGTGACGTTCTGGAGCGAGAGTCTGTCCCTAACGTTGGCCTCCGTGGGCAGGAGAAGAGTATTGTGATTTTGGTCCACGGTGATGAATGTCAGGAAGGGGCCCCGGACGCTCTCCCCCCTCTGCTCTGCAACAATTGCCATCATCGCATCCATTTCTTGAGTTACTTCCTGGAAAAGGCTAATTAAATCAGTTCATATGATAAAAAACGTTCACTTTTTCACCATGGGACACATCCCAGTAAACCACGACTTTCTCGGGGTCGTATCCACGGCTATCCTTGTGGTAGAACTTAAGCGCTTCTTCGAAGGCCGAAATCATCATGGTCAAGTTCGTTTCGTTCGATGTCTGGAACCAGTAGGTGCCCCGGGTGATCAGTCCGGTCGTGTGGGGGATCATGTACGTCATCTAAGATCAGGAAAGGTCAAAAAAGCAGATTTTAACATAGAAAACATACCGCGCAAGCCTTAGGGTGGTAGAGCTTCTCTCCCTTCTCGTCCGTGTGCTGTGGATTGACCTTGTCGAAGGCGATGATCAGAAGCCGTACCGATAGCCTGAGCTTCTGTCCTTCTCCCTCAGGGTATAATTCGTTCCTCCTAGCTTCATGTTCGTCTTCATCACGATGCTCTCCAAGATACCAGGTGAGCGCTTGGATAGGCCGGTGCTGACCGTGGTGCAGAGGGTCTTGCAACCGATGTGCTGAGTGACGATGCGTTTGTCGCTGGGCTTCGTAATCTCCGCCAGCTTGAAGATGTCCCTCGTGGGGTTCATAGGGTCCGTGGAGCCAATGATGTAGAACAAGTCAGCTCCAGAGC
The DNA here is from genome assembly GCA_000757645.3 of Steinernema carpocapsae. Taxonomy (NCBI): domain Eukaryota; kingdom Metazoa; phylum Nematoda; class Chromadorea; order Rhabditida; family Steinernematidae; genus Steinernema; species Steinernema carpocapsae. The sequence continues at coordinate 2,433,198 of CM016762.1, forward strand.
TTGTAAGAATGTCTTCAGCGGCTTTCAGCATCGTCCGGTAGTCCTTGTTTCTACCGAAGATGTCACGCGCGTCCCGAATCTTTCCGAATCGTTCGGAACCGGAAATGGTTCTTTCCTTCATGACGTCGATTCCCTTCAAACGCAGCTTGTGGATAGTCTTGTCCATAAATCTGTTGATGAGGTGGACCTCCTCGACGAACGTGTTCACGAAGCGGATCTTGACGGGCTTCCCAAGGTCCGCGGGCTTCAGGAAAGGCGGCAAGAACTTCATGGACTTGTTCCACACGCCAGGGTGGTTCTGCTCCGTCTTCATCAGCGTACTCGTAGCTCCTCGGCGGTAACAGTACTCTATCAATGGAGATTCGCTCACGTGCGCTGCGATTCGGACGGGGCGGTCCTTATCCACAAGTGCGATTCCAAAGACGAAGAGGAAGGGATTGATTCTCGCCATATCGTGCTTGCGAATTCCAGCGCTGTAGAGCTTCATCTCCCCAATGGCTTCTTTGATTCGCTGCTGGACTGCCGACGGGAGCAGAATCGTTCCCTTCTCAATCATGTCCTTCTGTAAAAGCGTGTTTCGCATCCAAAATCGCTTAGAATCGCTTACCACATCCGCAGGAAGGTACTTGTGAATAGCCTTAGTGTTGGGAGCGACGCGGAGAACTTCAACTGGATAGAACGACATGCCGTAACGCGTTTTCCTGGCCACGCAGGGGAGCTCCGAAGTGATTTGGATGTTGTACTTCGCCATAAAGTAGTCCGTCACGGAGATCCGCCGCCGACCTTGCAAGAGAAAAGTGATCCTAAAAGGTCATTTAGGTGAATTTAGGAAAGAGGAGGTGAAGCTTACTGATGAGGAGTGCGAGGATCGAGATGATCGACCTCGAAGATTTGGTCACTGTCATAGATGAACTGCACCGTTGCTCCTCGGACGGTCTGCGAGAGTTTCTCGACGATCGAAGGGTGTTTACAGTCGTATTCCAGCTGGTACAGCGTGTCACGACCATTGGTACCCGAGAGAGACATCAACAGCGCGTCCATGCGGCTGTAGTTTTGGTAGAATACCGAGCTTCCGGGTGTGAAACGGACGACCGGCATCAGCTTCGACATGTCCTTCTCGTAGTCGGGGATAAGATCCACGCTGATATCGTAGCCCGTGGCTAGGAACAGGCCGTCTTGCATCACGGAAATCCGGTTCTTCTCCGCAAGGTCGAAGAAGGTCTTTCCGTAGATCACGTGGTCCGTGAACCTGAATTAGGAATGGGTTTTGATTAAAAATGAAAAATTGAGTCTAAACTTGTCATGGGTCTGAGCTTAAAATTAAGCCCAAACTTAATATGCCTAAGCTTAAAATTAAACCTACCAAAACCTAGGCTTAAGCTTCATTAAGCCTGAACATGACCTAGATCTAATATTTAAAGCTTAAAATTAAGCCAAAACCTGACTTTAACCGAAGGTTCAATTGAAAGCCTAAGCACGACCTAAGGCAAAGCTTACAATTAAAGATTACTAGGCAATGGGACAGAGTGGAGCTCTCTACATTAAGCAAGGAGGAATTTGGGTTCTCGGCCCATGGGCACGTGTAAGCCCAACCCTAATAAACGTATTCAAATAGCAACTAAGCCTAAGTAAAAACTTAAGCGTCAAAATTCCCCAAGCCGTTAAAGTTAACCCCAATAAAGGTATTCAAATCACAGCTAAGAGTAAGCCTAATCTAAGCCTAAATTCGACATAAACCTAAGCTTCAACTTAACCGTAAACTTTACAAGGCACTGGGAGAGAGTTGGGCTCTCTACCCTCATAGAGGGGGAATTCGGGTTCTCGGCCCACGGGCAAGTATAAGCCGAAGCCTAATAAAGGTTTTAAAAACACAGCTAAGCCTAAGTTAACAACTAAGCCTAAACTCGACCTAAACCTAAGCTTCAATTTAACCGTAAACATGACCTGGGCCTAAGCTTAAAATTTAATCCAGACCTTAGCTTAAGCTTTAATTTAAGCCTAAAGACAACTTAAGCTGCTTTAAAGCCTCACCCGGGTTAAGGTTAAGATTCGGAATAAAGGTTTAATGCGACGCGGACTTACTGAGTGTACAAAGGCTGCCAGAGGAGCGTTTCCAAGAATTGGATGACGCCTTTATTCGGATTCTTCTCACTTCCTAGGTCCGTCATGTCGACCTCCCCGACGCGGTTAAGGAAAACCGAGAGGCCGCAGAAGTCGGAAACGTTTCCACAAAGAATATCGATGTGATCCTGGACCTTCTCAGGCAAATGTTCAATGTACGACCAGGTATGCGAGAAGCCTCGGCCGACCTTGAGCTGCTGGTTAGAGTAGATGGTCCTGTCGCAGTCGAAAATCATCATCGGGACGACGTCGCCGATGGCTAAAGTGTGGGAGAATTGTTGTTTAAAAAATTCGAAGAAGTGGAACAGCATCTCCTTACGCATCCGAATCTTCACACTGAAAGATAACGGTTAATTAAGACCTACAAAAAAGAGATAAACATACGGGTTCTGCGGTCCATAAGCGATGTCATATCCTCCGACCCAGTGGTCACCGTTCTGGAAGGTGTCCAAGTTGTATTTATACTTGAATCCCAGCGGAACACGAGTTCTGGATGGTGTGGCGGTGAATCCCGGCTTGAAGGACTTGTAAAGGACGAAGACAAGCTCATATTGCTGGACCCGGTGGACCGTTTCCGAGATGTCGATTTTGAAAGAGTTCAGATTAACTGATGTGGAAGTCATTACGGACGTATTCTGGAAAAGAACGCGGAGATTAAGGTAAGATTAGGGAGAAATCGGCGCGGATAAGCGTGGCAATCGGAAGCACCAGAATTGATACGGAGCAAGCTAGAAGCCACTGAATCTTCGGCATTTGGGATAGATGCGGCAGTACAGAATTCAAATTCTGCGTGAAACATCGTGGAAATCACTCGCAATCCATAACACATATCGTGAATCGATAGGCAATTGGCCAGAAAATCCAGATTTAAAAATCAGACGAAACGACGGCGCTGCTGGGAGCTTGCTGATCGCTGTTCGTCGCCGTTTTCTTGTAGATCGTGGCGAGACCATCGAAGCGTTCGATTTTGAACATTCCGACATTCGTTTGCGAATTTTCGAATCGCTTGACTTGCGAGCCAACCGTCGCCAATCCAAAGGTGGAAGCACAGCGAATAAGCCCGAAATCGACTGCGAAATTGTTGCAATGAAGCTGAACAGGGCGGAATTGCGCGAAATTGGATGCAAGAGCGCCCGCAATAGCTATATCAAGGAAATTCCCCTTGGATCTACTTGGAAAAGCCTTAGATGACGTGAGATCCTCTGAAAGTAAACGAAGCTTTCCGAGATCTCCAGGAATGGTGCAGTGTTGAAACTCCCCGCGGGCACTCCGGCTCTTCCTAAGTTGAGCAACGCGAATTTGACGGAGATTCGATCGACGTTGTTTTGGAACCCTGCAAAAGGCGAATTAGAGTGGGCATTCACCGTATGACTCACCTTGCTTCATGATGAGCTTGTGACGAAGGATAGGCTTGAAATGTTCGAGACGTTTTTAGCCTTCAGGATCTGAAAAGCTCACGTCAGGGAGGAAATGAGAACACAATCGTTACCTGGTAGCAAGTGAGAACTGGTCGTCAGCGTGGACAAATACGACCCCTTCTTGATCCTTGAACATCTGGGATGGAAGCGATGTACTCAAATATGAGCATAAGGCATCCAATTGGGCGAACTAAACATACCTCGTCGATCGAGTCAATAATGCGCTCTCCATCCAAGAAAAAGACGGCCTTCTTCGCTCAGTGCACGTTGACGTCCACGCGTTCGGGAGCAATGGTCAGCGACAGGAAGGAAAGGGGCAGGAGACATGTTTCCCGGCGAAGCACGTGTCTATTATTATTTGCCTCAAAGCTGGGCATTTGACGCTTCTTCGATCGTTGATGAAGAGTTGGAATGTCTTGTGATGATTCTGGCAATCTTGTAATCAGTGCACTGGGCGCTCGGCTTCGCCATGCAGCATTCAATAGTAAATTGCAGATGGTTGTTGTTGAGACCCTATAATGTGGCTTTTAGAAGCACCAGTCTATCCATTCAATTTTCTTCCCCATTTGACTGCAAACCACGTCAGCTTGGTCGGTCGCTCTAACATTCGTCCGTTTCCGCTTTCCGGATCTGAAAAACACACGTCAGGGGGAGGGGGAAACAAGGCGTTACCTGATAGCATGTGAGTCGAAAGAAAATTCCTTCCTCGAAAAGCGAGCGGCGACGGTTACCTGAAATTGGTCAAAATTGGCGTCGGGGAATTTCGGTCAATATACGCGCAAATTACATTAGAAGCAAAACACGACATGGAAACGATACGTCAGGAGCCGGAAACGAGACAGCACCGCCGCGACCGAAACCTCAAACCGCTTTCAACCGCAGAAAACCCTGTAGATATCTGCGGCTGCATGTGAAATGTGCGACCGATGCGGCGAGCACTCTTCTCAAAATCGGCAGAACAAGCGGTCGGGATTGCACGTGAAGCCTAAACAACGAACGAAATGTCTTCGTAAGATCGAAGTCCATGGTACTGCTGTTTGGTGGCTTTCCGAGATCTCCAAAAATGGTGCGAGAAGCGGTGCTGAAGATTCCCGCGGTCACTCTCCCTACGTTAAGCGACGCTAATTTGAGGGAGTTAGATCGACGTTCTCCTGTCCTGAAACACTGACCAAAAGCGAATTAGGGTCGCTTGAAATGTCCGAGACGTTCTTAGTCTTCAGGATTTGAAAAGCACACGTCAGGGAGGAAATGAGAACAGAATCGTTACCTGATCGCCTGTGACTGAATATAGGCAAATGACGTCAAATGATAACTTCGTCCTGGGGGAACAAGCAACGACGGTCCCATAAAATTGAGCGAAATTGGCGGCAGGGAACTTTGGGGAATTTCCGCGCAAATTGAGTGCAAAACACGACATGGAAACGACCTCAGGAGCCGGAGACGAGGCGCCGCCGCATCCTAAATCACTGCTCTCGTCCTCTCAACCGCGGATAATCCTGGACACCTATGCTTGGAATCTGCGACCGATGCGGCTAAAAAGTTGCCTTCGTCCTGGAATTGAAGGCGGAATCGGAATCAAAGAGACCTGAAAGCAGCGACCGGTCGAAAAGAGCTGAAACGGTAATGAGGAAATCGAGGGATTTGAGACGCTGAGCATCTTGAGGAGCTTCCAGAGTGGCCGAATAGAGCTAAAGTAAGAAATCTGATCTCTCGAAATGCTGGCAGGTGGGTAACCAAACAGCTTTCAACCGCGGAAAGCCCTGAATCTGCAATGTGCGACCGACCGAACCCACGCTGCCGATGGCGGAGGGCGAAGCAGCAAAGTAGGCCAGCGTCGCAGAGTCCCGACACGAAAGCGAACTGAAGATTTTGAAATCCAGCTATTTGGAAAAGATCCGAGTTAGAGAAGTTTGATTTGGCGGCGGCGATTTGTGTTTTGAAAGCGTTTGCGGCGGCAATGGCGTCGTTCGGGCTTGTTTAGTACATTCTGAAGCCATCTGTAGTCTTTCTTAGCTCAAAGGCACAGACGAAACCTGAAAGTCGCTTCAAAGCAAAGCACCAAGCCAAGCTTCAAAGCACCAAGCTTCAAAGCACCAAGCTTCAAAGCACCAAGCTTCAAAGCACCAAGCTTCAAAGCACCTTACAGTTTAAAAAAACTCTCTGGATCCATCATCAGCTCTTTGACACGCTCCTATCACCCCGAAATCCCACAGCGGGTTCAGCAGGAAAATGATAAAACAGCTTGTGAAGTGTTTCTCGGTCATCTCATGTTTATAGTCTTCTCAGAACATCTTTAAGCACGACACTTTCAGGCTTTTGAAAACGATGCTCTGATAGCAAATGCATCACTTCAACCTCAAGCTTGCATCGCTAATTTTCAAGAATTCTCGCCATATAAGACCCAGAAAAGCAATTATCAACAGCATCTTTAGATCCACAGCTTATAATGGCCATCTCACACTTCCGACTGGCGTTTTTCGTGAGCCTCTTTGCCCTCCTGTCCTCCGCCCACAAAGCTGAAATCAAGGAACTCCCTGGCGTCGACTTCGAACTGAACTTCAGGCACTACTCCGGCTTCTTCAAGGTCTCTTCGAACCACTTTCTCCACTACTGGTTTGTGGAGAGTCAGAACGACCCTGCGAACGACCCTGTTATCTTCTGGTTCAACGGAGGCCCCGGTTGCTCCTCGCTGGACGGTCTTCTCAACGAGATGGGTCCCTACGTGGCCAACAAGGACGGAAAGACTCTCAGGAAAAACGAGTTTGCCTGGAACAAACTCGCAAACGTGATCTACATTGAAGCACCGGCCGGAGTCGGGTTCTCCTACGCGAGCGACGGTAACACCGCCACTAACGACGACCAGACGTCGCTGGAAAACTACGAGGCCGTGAAGCTCTTCTACCAGGAGTTCCCCCAGTTCAGGAACCACTCGACGTTCATCATGGGCGAGAGCTACGGCGGCGTCTACGTGCCCACGCTCACCGCCAGGATCGTCGAGGGCCAGAAGGAGTTTCCGATCAACTTGAAGGGAATGGCGCTTGGAAATGGGTACGTTAATGGCAAAATGAACATCGATACGGCACTCCGATTTGCGTATGGCCATGGACTAGTCGACGAGCAGCTCTGGGAGACGCTTGAGACAGATTGCTGCGGGAACAACATTGAAACGTGCGACTTTAGCGAGGTCTCCGGATACTGCGCCAACATGGTCGAAGGAATCTTCCGCTTCCTCTGGAGCGGCGGCCTCAACCCCTACGACCTCTACCGCGATTGCGACCCCAACCCGGACATGAACAGCTTTAAGCTTCAGTCCGTTCTTCGAGGAGTCGCCGCCAAGCATAACTCTACCTCCCACGTTCTCCGTAGTCCCAGGAAGGCCCACATCAAACTACCTCTGATGGGCGGCGCGCCCTGTCTCGACGACTCTCACGTCGCCGCCTACCTGAACAACCCGAAGGTGCGTCATGCGCTTCACGTGCCGTTCAACCTGCCCCACTGGGAAATCTGCAGCGACGTGATCACCCACACTTACCAGAAGCAGTACTCGGACATGAAGCCTTTCGTGCGGCAGATCGCCGACGCCGACGTCCGCGTGCTCCTCTTCTACGGCGACACCGACATGGCTTGTAACTTCCTCATGGGCCAGAAGTTCGCGGCGGGGCTCGGCTACCGCGGTCTTCTTCTCAAGAGCCCGTGGACCTACGGGCGTCAGATCGCAGGATTCAAGACTCTCTACGAAAGGGTCACTTTCCTCACCATTCGAGGCGCAGGTCACATGGCTCCTCAGTGGCGCGCGCCTGAGATGTTCCACGTTGTAAAGCAGTTCCTCCGCGACCAGGACATCTGAAATTTTGAGTTTAAGACGTAGAGTTTGTTGTATTGCGTGTCTTTTAAATGCATTGGTTTGAATGAATAAATGTGACACTTCAAATAGTTGAGTTAGGCGACAAACCAGGTTTTATAATCGTTCCTATTTTTACTCAAAATGCGGCCCATCAAGCAGATTCTGTCAAAACCTTCAGTGATCCTGTGCCTCACTCCAGTCGACTCATTCCTTTCTCATATCGGCATTTTCGTGATGACCAAATCTCAGTGAGTCTTCTTTTCCATTTCGCCAATTTCACCTCTTTTCAGAACTCGAAATCACGTCCAGCGTCCCGAATAACATGTACACGAGTACAAAGCAGATAACGACAATGCCGATGAGCATTAAGATGGCAGAGAAGTCGACCTAAGCAGCTAAAACCGTGAAGGATGTTATTGAGCGACAGCGCCGACCGATCCGGGCTGCTGAGAATGAAGCCTACGGGAGAAGGCCGCGAGCAGCGTCTACGAGACACCATGGATGTCTGAGGAAGGTCGGCCGGGCTCCATATAAGGCCACCACGAGTGTCACTTGTCGATCCCTACAGAACGTGTTCGATTGCGTCAATAAATCGTACTTCCCGTGATTTGCTAGTGTGCCATGACTCAACTGTGGGCAGCTTTCCATCGTCGCTCCCCAGACGCTCCATGCAGACGCGTCTGTCTGGACCTGTACATGTCTGGATCCGCCGCTGCTTCCACATCATCGTTCGTTCCAGACAGTCGCCGCCGCGACGTTCCAGACACATCGACTCGTCACTCGGACCCGAAAGCGAGCTTTAGAGCGGTTGCCCTTCCTTGTTCAGTCCCGTATTTAATAAACATTGTGTTTATTCCCTGTGTCCCTGTCCTCGCATCCCAGGTTCCGCCGCTCCCAGGCATCTTCGAGCTGCTTTATCGTAGTCAGAGCACTCGTTCTCGACTCCCGATCCCACACAACAAAGGATCTCTCTGTTGCTCGCCTTCGTCGGCGTCTCACAGGCAGCCATTGGCCTAGACTCCACTGACTCCATCACGGAGAACGGATTCCACTGCCTCGCAAACAACGGTTACAAGTTCTTCGTCGGCCAAGCCTGGCGCAGCAACGGCGAATACGACTTTACCGCAATTCAGAACGCCAAAAACGCCCGCGCCGCAGGACCTTCTTCGAACGTCTCCGCTGGGACGGTCGAAGGAAATCCTACAAGCCGTAAATTCAGGCGCGTTCAACCAGGGTCCCTTGGAAGACAACGACAACCCGGAAGACCCTTCATGGTCGCTTCTTACCGAGTTTCGTCAAATGCTCTCCGGTAAAGTCCTTAAGTTGGTACGTCTATGTGAATTTATTGATTCCTTGTGACAGATTGATATGTCTTCACTTATCTACATAACCGATTTCAATTTATAGAGCAAGCACTGACTCTTGGATAAGACCTTTGGATATAAATGAGGCTTTTCTCTCTTCCACATTGTCGAAGCATTTACACTTGTTGCGAAAGCTGTAACCTAAGCAAATGAAAAAACTTGGTATGACTTTACTTAACTGAATTCCATTGCACCCAACGGTCACATTTCCCAAGCATTACTTTTAGGCACGTGAAATAAGCGTCCCGCATCACTTTCTCCTCATCCAGATGCATATAAGAAGTCATCTGCCACACCTTTATCAGCATCAGTTTCGCACCACCCGTTCCTCCTCCCCAAAAATGACCCGCGCCCGCCAAGGAACTTCGAGCAGAAGCGTCGAAAGCAGGTCCGCCCATCGAGCCGCTAGACGTGTCGCCAAGCGCCAGGACCGAAGACACCGTTCTCCTAATCGGAACCAGCCCTCGGAGAGCCCCAAGGCACAGATCTCCGTCAGCACCTCGCCTCCTCGGTAGCCAGAAAAGACCTGGAACAGCTCTTCTCCCAGTATCGTCCCTCGAGAGTCTCCGTCCACTACGACGAGCGCGGGCGCTCACTGGGCACCGCGGACGTCTTCGTTTCCCGCACGGAAGCTTCGAGGCTTCTCAACGACTTTCGCGGAATCACCCGGGACGCGGATTCGCCCTGGTGCAGGCTGAAGATGACTCTCGTAGTAGGAGACTACTCGATAAAGAATAGAGGCTCCGGAGCAGCTTTCGACATGCCCAGGTACGAGATGAGGCGGACGGGTGCGATTTCGAAGAGGCAGCGTTCGAACCACAGCGGAAGGAAGGACCAAAAAAGGAAGGAGAAGCCGAAGATATCAAAAGAGGAGTTGGACAGAGAATTGGAGGAGTACATGAGCAACCGCAAAAATGCTCAGAAGGAAGACACGGCTGAAGCGGACCAAAGTGGGCTTACGGAGACTTTAGAACTTCTTTCCGGATCTCAGAAAACAGCAGAGGACAATCGTAAATCACCTGTTGTTGAGTGTTCCAGCTCTTCGAACAGTACTGAAACTAAGGAAACGCCAAAAGACGACATCGATATGGAGATCGATCTGATGCAGAATTAAGGGATTCTCTAAGACTCTAAATGCTGCTTGTAACGTTGGAATAAAAAAGTCTCCAGAACCATCCATTTCATGTTTTACACGTAGCATCGGCTCTTGGAAAATGATTTAGCTGATTCAGAAGACACGATCATCACCCTCATCACGACGCTTTTGGACTTTACAGCGTTCTCCTAACTGTCTGAAAAATATTGGTTTTTGTTTATAGCCTGAGTCGAGTCTCCGTCCACTACGACGAGCGCGAAACTAAGGAAACCATGACAGGCGACATTGACATGGATATCGACGCTGATCTTGAGGCCCTACAAAACAACGTTTTTCTAACAGCTTTAAGAGCAGTGATTTGTGTTTTTGCCACTATTTTGTCGTGAATCGTTTCACCTCACTGTCGTCCATTTGATTTCCTTGAAATTCCTTATCCGAGAGCAGAGCGTGGATCGATGACATGAAGCTGCAGAAGGAGATCGGCTGATCTGGCCCTTGAAAATGCCTTTCATGCTTGATCCGAAAGATTTTAGAAGATTGGATTTTTTTTCGTCCCACAGACGTCTGAAAACCCCGCGTTACTCGGACATACAAATTGTCCAATTTCGTTACTTTTCAGGCAGCAAAATACCTAAAAAACTTGTCTGAAACGCTCAAGGAAGTCCGCAACGTTTCCAGACAGTATAATTTCCCCAAATCGTCTGAAACTCGACCGGTCTGTCTGCAACCATCCATGGAATGTTGCACATCGCCTGCGGACCACTCTCGGCTGTTTAGAGAGCGAAATAAAGCTCTGAGCGCCCGATTTTAATGTTCAGGAAGTGCGCAAACGAGACTACGAGTCAGGTAATCGACCGCAAGAGTCTTGTGTAAGGTTAGGAGCTCCTTACATTGATGTTGAGGAGGAGAAATCGTCCAACCTCAATCAATTCTTTTCCTGAAAATTACGTCATCCATAGCGCAGAGATAAGGCCTCTGGTAACAGAAGATGGTAGCCTTCCGCATCACGTAACCTTCAAAAATCTTGCCATCTCAATTGTCGCGCTTTCGCAGCCCAATTCGAGCCTGAATTCGGTCAAAAATAACCTTACTTCAGAGCTGGAAATGAGGACAAAAAACCAGTGTCAAATTGTCCCAAATTTTCGATCCATTCAGGTCAGCACTTCCGAACCGAACAAATTCGACATAAACCGCTTGCGACGAAGCTGAACATGCACCAACAATTGTCCCGAACATGGCAAAAGCAAAGCTTCAGCAAATCTTCGCCACAAAATGACACGTATCTGACCCGAAAATCTCGTGAGAAGCCGGATTTTCGGTGTGTCGTAACGTCCAGCAGCTGACTCGGCAGGTTTCCCCTGAAATGCCCACATAAGTTGACATAGAAACGGCCAAACCGCCTGACAACCAATAAAAGACACAACAACATGAAACAATTTTTCAGAAGCAATTATCTCAACAAATGTATGTCTAGTATCCGAGGATAACCGTTTCTAAAACTTGACAGAGTAACAAAACCTAACAAAGTAAGCATGAAAGGGAAACAATATGTACAATTCTCACATAGTGACTTCACATTCCTCCCAACTGCAATACAGCAAGGGCCATCTCACGGGAGAGCATTTCCTCGCAGGTCAATTCTCGGTTGAAGTGTCCGTTCAGAATTAGCATGTCGTGAATTCCAGTGACGCCAATGAGGTGGCGCCACTCGTCTTCGATTGCCTTGTTCGCTTCGATAAGTTCGTCGAAAGTGCCATCTTTCAGCGTGTGCGGTAAAAGATGTTTCAGGACAGGGAGAGCGTGATGGCTGTGTGACAGGCATCCGTAGCAGCGCAAGGCAGTTCGCAGGAGACGAGGGTTGGGCTCCACCGCGACGAACTGGATGACCATGTTTAGGCTGTTGACCATGTGGGCGATTCGCTCGGGCAGCATGCAGCAGTGTTCCAGACCAATGCGCGTCAAGAGAATCTTTTGCACAATAAAAACTGTGAGCGTCATGATGACGGGTCCGTTCTGCGTCATCATGTGGAGGCACAGAGGGATAACGGGCGTGGTGACCAAATACTTCACGACCTAAACAAAACGAGTTACAAAATGGTCTAAAATTGAGCTTCCTCACCAGCTCGTTGAGAGTATCGTATCGGAGCATCGAGCCCACGACTCCGAGAGCAGCCGTTCGGAGGTGTTCCAGAGGTCCGCCACGCTCGATCGAGTACATGAACGGAAGAACGAACGTCATACAATCACCTGAAATAACCAAAAATTAGCCTACAACCATAATCACATCCAAACATACATCGAGCGAAGAGCGCGATGCCCTCTTTGGTTGAGGTGACGGTTTGCAGGAGCGACAGCGCCTGGCACGCCTTCATGCCGCGGTCCAAAGTGATGGTTGGCGGCTCGATAAAGCGGAAGGTGGATATCAACTCCGCTAGCAGCACAGGAAGAGCTTCATCCGATCCAAGGATGAGACTCGCGAGTTGCTCCGGGTCCTCGTCGCGGTACTTACTGAAATTAGGCGGGATAAGAACAGGCTCGGGGATAGGAGGGTCACTTACACGAGATACGTGATCGCGTCGAAGCGCAGTTCAGGCTCGCTGAGCTCGAGTATTTTCGCCTTCATCTTCTCGGTCAACTTCGTCTTGAACTCCTCGATCAACTTCGCCTTCAATTCTTCGGTGTTAATGTTGCTGGTCGATGAGATACTCATAATGAAGTTCACTGAAACGAACACAAGGGCGATTAGGTTGATTTCCATAAATTCACAGTTGAAACACGCAAATTGGAGAAACGCGAAAGAGAACACAAATTATTAGGGACTTTGAATATCCATGCGACGACGGACGAAACGCGAAAATCGTTGCCGCAACGATCGTTTCACGTCCTGCCACGACATGGCGGTGGACCGTAGACTTCGCACGTTCAATCGGTCGTTGGGTCTCTGAGGATCACTACCAATCCCGACTCTCATTCAGGCGAGGTTACGAGCAGAAGCGTTGAAGGGCTCAAACAAGAGCTACAAAAATGTGCGAGCTCTACCCTCTCACAACAGGACACGAAAAAATAGTTTTCGCGACACCTAAAATCCCAAAAGCAGCACAATTCGTTGAAAATGCCGCCTCACTAGAAGTGACAGCTGCGTGACGCACCAATTACCGGAATTTCGCCACGATATCGTCCCCAAAACATCGCAACACATGCGAAATGACCGCTTCGAAGCATAACCGAAGACGAAACAATATTCCACACGTCTGAAACACCGCTGTCTGATTTCACCTTAATCCCACCCTCAGACAGCAAATTCGTCCGTTTTCGATGCGTTTTAGACACCAAAATGCCTCGAAAACGTGTCTAAAACGTTTCCAGACAGTCAACGGCTTCCAGGCGGTCTGATCACCCCACAGACACCGCAATCGTTCAGTTTCGATGCGTTTCAGAAGTCAAAATCGCACGACATTTCATGTGAATTTCTTATTTTCGCGACGCTTAAAAACTCCCCAAAAGCATCGAAATTCGTTCAAAACTTCGCCTTACCGGAAGCGACAACCGCGTGACGCACAAAAAACCGGAATTTCGCCAAATTTGTCCCTTAAACATCACGAAAACACAAACAGCCAGAAAAAACCGAAATTCAAAGAACCGAGCCGCTTCAGTTCGGTCCCGAAACGAACGCGACCGTGTGAGACGGATTTGAAAAAATTCGCCGAATATCGCACGTCGTTTCGCTGTTGTACGGCGTTGTCGTCGGTCGTTTTTCATCGTTTTGGCAATGGCTTTTTGGTCTCCCGAGGCGTTTTGCCCACGGAGGGCGTGTGTGTTTGAGAAGGAATCGCTGAATTTCGATAAATGAGCTCTAGATTCTCGGATTGTACAAAATGCATTTTAGCGCTGAAAGGGGGAAATTTCAAGCTTCCACCAGCACTGTCAGCCATCTCGTCGTCGTCCACAGCTCCTAGTCGTTCTCGATCTGTCGAGAACGACTTCCGCGAGATCACTTGAAAATTACACTTTATTAAATCCAGATCGCTACATCAAAATACAAAGTAGACTACACTTTTCAGAAATTAGCGAATTGTGAACGCGCTATTTACATTAATAGAAACTGACTTTCTTTGCTTCGCGATCGCAGAATCTCCTCTTTAAGAAGTTCCGAGGATCAGGGCAACGATCATACCGTAAAGACCGAGAACCTAAAGCAATCAATGACAAAAGTGACTTTAGCAGTGTGGTTTACCTCAGAGAAAATGAGGATTAAGATCATTCCGACGAAGAGCCGAGGTTGCTGGGCAGTTCCGCGGACTCCAGCGTCTCCCACGATTCCAATCGCATATCCGGCTCCCAGACCACAAAGTCCACAGGTGAGACCAGCAGCGAGGTGGGCGAAGCCCTTGTCGAGGGTGTAGCCGGCGCTGGCAGCGCTCACTTTGCCCTTGAGGACCATGGCGACGACCAGACCGTAGATGCCAATAATGCCAGCCATAATCACAGGAATTACAGACTTCATGATGAGCTCAGGACGCATGACTCCCATGGAGCAGATGCCGACGGCAGATTTGGCGGTTCCATACGCAGCTCCGAGGACAGTGAAGATCTGGGCGGAAGCGGCTCCCATGTAGCCGAAGAACGGAGCATAGGCGGCCTTCTCGGCAGTGGCGAGATCGTAGCTCATGGTTGCTCTGAAAACAGTTCGAACGACATTTCGACGGTCATAAAGAAATGTTCACGAATCGCGAAAAATATGATTATCGATAGTCGATAGAAAACGATAGAGTCGAAAACCTATGAGAGATGTGATGTTCCCAGGCTCGGCAGCGTCCTATTTGTTTGCAGCGAAATGCCCTTTCGGTTAATTTCGCTTCTCGGCTGTACATGCCAACAAGCCATAATCACACGAATTACAGAATTCATAATAAGCTCAGGACGCTTGACTCCCATAAAGCAGATGCAGACGACTGTTTTGGCGATTCCATAAGCGGCTCCGAAGACGGTAAAGATCTGAGCGGAAGTGGCTTCAAATGAGGTCGATAGCCATAAGGAAATATGCACGAATTGCCGAAAACGATGCTTAGAGTTAAACACCAAAGAGAGAAGTGATGTTCCTAAGCTCTGCAGTGTCCTTTTTGCTAGGAGCGAAATGCTCTTTCGGTTAATTTCACCCCTCGGACTGTTCTTTGGTTCCGCGGTCGTGGTTTGACCGCATCGTGTTGCGGAAAACTGGTCTTATGCGCCGTGCGCGTGAAGTATGCAGAATTAGTCTCTGCTCTTTGACTTCATCCACGTTTGGCGATCATATCAGAGTCTTTGGGTTTGATTTCATGGGTCTTCAACAGCAGTTAAGGCTGTACCAATACCATTTGAGTTCACAATTTACACATTCATCTGACAAAAAGCAATGATCAGCTTATTGAAACGGACCAAAGTGAGCTTCATGATACTTCAGAGATTGTTTCAGGATCTTAGAAAAAAGGAAAGGCCGACGCAGTTTTTAAGTCTCCAGTTCTTGAGCGTTACATCGCTTTGAAGGGTAATGATCTAAGAGGACGCTAAAAGACGACATCGATATGGAGATCTACGCAATCCCGTCAAATCTCGGAAGTCAAGCAGTATTAGGCTTGATTAGTACCTTGTTCAGAGATGACAGAGGGGTACTGTAATCGCGACTGAAATTAATAGACAAATGCAGAAAAACTCAAACTGCCAAAATCGAAATGTGGTTTCGGGACCTTTTCATCAAGTTATGTGGAAAGAGGTTGGTTGACACATGCATCCTAAGCGATTAGAAGAGCTAAATCATCTTTGAAGGAACGCACTGCGGTGCAGACCATAATTCCAAGCATGCCAACGATTGCAGAAGGCTATGGGAGAAAGCAACGCCAGAGAAGCCGGACTTCAGCTGCCCAAAACCGTAAAATCACAGAACCAACGTCAGATTGATTGATCGTAGAAGTTGTGAACTTTATCGAACCCATTGACTCTTATGAAATGATGGAAACTCATCGCCAAGCGCGGTGAAACTGTAGAATTTTCTTTAAAGAGACTCTCAATACTAAAAGTGGGATTTTTGATTCTTTTACAGATCAACCAACCGAAATCACAGCCTAGTTTCAGCACCTTTCTATCCAGTCTTGTATAAAAGTTTCAATTGAGACAATTTTGAAGTTAGTAGGCAGACAAAGAAACGCATCCGAGGCGATTACAGTACCCCTCTGTCATCTCTGAACAAGGTACTAGTCAAGCCCAATACTGCTATACTGCTTGACTTCCGAGATTTGACGGGATTGCGTAGATCTCCATATCGATGTCGTCTTTTAGCGTCCTCTTAGATTCATTACCCTTCAAAGCGATGTAACGCTCAAGAACTGGAGACTTAAAAACTGCGTCGGCGATCCTGAAACAATCTCTGAAGTATCATGAAGCTCACTTTGGTCCGTTTCAATAAGCTGATCAGCCGTTTCTTGCTTTTGAGCATCCTTGTTTGAAAACTGGCTATAAACAAAAACAAAAAAATGATCCGAAGATCGATTTGCGAACTTCCAGGGGATGACTCATGGATTTCGACGTCTTTGGGAACGAAATGGGATTCGAGTGTAACGTGACGCTGTCCCCTGAAGCGAAATTCCCAAATTTGAGCCGAAAGTTGCGCTTAACACGACAAATTGTGCGAATTTCGCAGAAATCACAATGCATTATGGATTCGACTGATCTGTGGACTGCGAGAGAGTAAGACGTACGGACTCCGGACGTCTGATTTTCGATGCCTTCGGAAAGTTGCGCCTCGCCACCACTCCCTAAATAGCATTCGACACCACCTGGACAAACACGCTCGTGGTATCCATTTTTCGGAATGAAGATTTTGAGTTATATGGAAAAGCGAAGCGTTTCGTTTCTTCTGAAAGTTTCTTGCCGTGGCCGGGGACCACGACAGGGGTCGCCGCGTCCTCAAGATGCGCGCCCGTTCGGCAGCCTCAAAGAAGCAAACCACAAACCCACAGACGCAAAGTCGAGGAGCTCCGGATGCCGTCGGAGCTTCAAACAGGTCGGCATAAAGCCGATCGCTGCGCCCTCTTTAATTAAGCAGAGCCCCGCAGACAGCCTGAAGCTTTCTAACCCCATTCTAGACAGGCGCGTCTCAGATCGCTGTCTGCAAACATCACTCCCCACAATCCGTTTGAAGCGATCATCACTTCCACGCCCTAACGAATATCGAACCAGTCACGAGCACAAAACAATAGAAACTTCGTACCAAATTCATGTTCCTGCCAAAATACAAATATTAATACAATTAAGAATAATATCAATGTCATGCCCAATTGACACCCTCTTAATCGTCGAAGTCGAATGGCGTGAAGTAGTCCTCCGATGGAATGGTCAGCCGTGTCTTGAGCTTCGAGTTGGACCGGCTGGAAGAGACCTTGTGTACGACGTACTTCATCTTCACTTCGTCTCCGATCTTCAGAAGATTCTTCATCTCCATTCCAATGTGCATATTCCTCTCGTCCTCCGTGGCGTCGCGGGTCCAGATCGAGATCTACAGATTGATGGCTTACAGAGCCATAGAAAGAAACGAGCTTACCTTGTCTTCCTTGTGTCTCTTGCCGACACTCACAGCAGCTCCGCAGATGTGTTCGCTCTCGGAGAACTGTTCCCCGATGAGCGCGATGAGCAGATCCGTCCAGGCGCAGTCGAGCTCTTCACGCTTCGCCTGGTTAAAACACACCAGCCAGCGGCCGCCCTTGACATTTCTGTCGTCCTCCCAGGTCGGTTTGATATCGTCCTTGAAGATGTAGTAGTCACTGCCACCGTTCAGCGTCGATGGAGCCTTCATGTGCCGATGAGAACTGCAATTCACCACGTCAAAACCCAGAAAAACGACAGGCAAAACTTACATCCAGAATCCTTCGACGGTCCTGAAGCTGACGAGGTACTTGAGGCAGTCTTCCCAGCTCGTCTTGCGCTCGCCGCGGGATCCGTGGAGCACCCAGAATGCGTAGGGCGACTGCAGGCGGTGGGGCAGGAATCCGGGGTTGAACTCGATCTTGTCGTCGATCATCACCGTGTTGACTTCGATCGACGACGGCAGCGAGTGGACGACAGCCTCCGGTTGCTTCTAAAAAGCAGCAACAGGTCAATTTGGGCATAGAATCAAGGGTTCCAGTCACATACCACCCACTGAGGCAGCGAGAATACCTAAGCCTGAGCATCTCTATAAGCCTGAACATGACCTAGGCTTAAGCATGTAGTATTTGAACCTAAACATGACATGATCCTAAGCATCAATTTAATGCTTCTACTGCCACCAAAAAGTAAAAAAACAACATAAAAATTATAAAAAAATGTTTACAAAAACAACTGAGACATTGATCTTCACGTCAAATCACCTTTTTCAGCAGAAAATACCAAAATTCTTGTCAGAACGGCCATTCTAGACAAGCGCCGTAGCAGCACATGGCCATGGCCGTAACATGAGCCTCAACCGGGGGATAACGTTGAAGACCTCCCAGTAGCGGCTAGCTTTACCATCTACCCCTGCTTAGAATCGATCAATCCTTACCTCAGGTGCCGAGCGCTCCGTCTTCTCGGTCTTCTTCTTCGACCTCCTGCGCGCCGGTTCGCTGAATCGGTGAGGGCGGGCCGGCCTTCCTGACGAACCCGACTTCTTCTTAAGCTTCGTCTCCGCAGAGCTGCTTTCCGCCATTTCCTGGAATTAGGACATGCATTTAGGAGGTGGACATGAAAGGAACACCTTTAATTAGGATTAACGCGAACATAAGAACGTAAATATGTTATCAACGAACACAACGCATCCATGAGTCACATAAAATCGCCTTCAGATTTTTCCAAAACCAAATACGAGATAAGTTTGACGTCAATTCTTACATCGGAAATCACGGTATGAAAGTTACCACGAGCTTAGGAAAGGCGATCCACGATTAGAGAGCAACGGACACCTGAAAATCTCGCATTTGATAATCACGAAAATCCGCCGAAATCTGCCAAGCAAGCATTTCGACGTCAATTCTGACACCAAAACGCCTTCAAAGCACAGCGCTTCCATCAAAATCCACGATCACACCCAACGGACGCCTGCCTCTAAACCGCACCTGAAATCCGAAACTCTCTCCGATCACCGCCGCGGTCGGATTTTAGGCCAACCGAAAATTCAAAAAATCGTGGCGAGAATTCGCCCTATACAGTATCCAAGGCTTTTTATTTCAGGCAACGTCACTCTCGCTCGCCATTCGCTCGCGTCGCGCGAGTTTCGCAAGCGATTTTTGTTTTTTTGGCCTTAAAAACGATTAGATTTGATCAGATTTGAAAGTCATTTGACCAAATTTGGGCTCCACACAATAAAATTGCTATGTAGACAAGCAAATTTGTCTGAAAATTCTCATTTTCAACACGCAGATCGTGAAGACCGGTCGGTTTTCAACCTGTCAAAAGTGACGCGCGTAGTGACAAAAAACACAACCGACTCCGCTAGACAGACATGTCTGTAGATGGTTCTATCCTGGCTATACCTTGATTGTCCCAAAATGTGCGATTTTAAATGGCCATAACTTTGCACTGTTCGCGTTAAGGCAGCTAATAATTTGGGATTTTTCAAGTCTCATATAGGTCTACATTTGTGCCAAATTTCAGCCCGATCGGAGGCGGACACTTGGAGTCATTCCCTTGTAAGTTTGTTTGTGTTTCATGTTATTTGTGCCTTTGAATTGTATGATGACTAAAAAAGTCAGTTGGTTTGTGAGTCTTCGCAAGCGGCTTTGAATCAATTGACAGATCTCTGTAATGCCCCAAGGAGGACAAAAAACGTGAAAATTTCTAAGCGCTTGAGAGGCTGATACCAACATAAATGTGTTCACTTTCTGCCAAAATTGCCGTAAAATACACGATCACCCACTTCTACTTCTATGCCGAACAACGGCAGAAATACAGTATGCTTAATTTCCGAGATCTGACGGGATTGGGTAGGTTCCAGCATGGTGACCGTATTGCGCTCCATTTGATGCCTAAACCCTGCACATACAGCCTTCATCGAGGCTAGACAGCAGAACTGTTTCGCCTCTTAGGCACCTCTTCTGGAGAAGTCGTTTTTATACATAAAACGGAAGCGAAACCGACATTTCAATATTTACTCTTGGGGGCAATCTAACAATTGCAAGAATCTTACGGATTTGAGATTCCAATGACGTAATTTAAAAAAAAGCTCGGAAATATTGAGCACTTGGGATACTTTGAAATCTAGACACGCTTGGAAATAACCTCAATAAACGGCGAATCCACTCCCATCTGGCCTTCTTCATTCATTTTTTGACTTCACAAAAATTATGGAGAACAAAAACAGCATTAAAAAAAAATTTTAACGCATTTTACCAAAATTGAATGGCCAGATTTGAGTTGATTCGCCGTTTATTGAGGTTATTTCCAAGCGTGTCTAGATTTCAAAGTATCCCAAGTGCTCAATATTTCCGAGCTTTTCCAGGTTTTAAATTACGTCATTGGAATCTCAAATCCGTAAGATTCTTGCAATTGTTAGATTGCCCCAAGAGTAAATATTTCCGACAGATTCTAGAAAATCGGAGATTTTCAAGTAACGGTCCTCGGCGGCTTCGCCGCCTCGCTTCCGCCTGCGGAAAACGCGCGGCGACTTTGCCACCTCGCTTCCGCCTGCGGAAAACGCGCGGCAACTTTGCCACCTCGCTTCCGCCTGCGGAAAACGCGCGGCGACTTTGCACCTCGCTTCCGCCTGCGGAAAACGCGCGGCGACTTTGCACCTCGCTTCAACGCGCGGCGACTTTGCCACCTCGCTTCCGCCTGCGGAAAACGCGCGGCAACTTTGCCACCTCGCTTCCGCCTGCGAAAAACGCGCGGCGACTTTGCCACCTCGCTTCCTTTGCCACCTTTGCCACCTCGGCAACATTGCCGCTTCACTTGCCGCGCGCAATTCCGCCTGCGCAAAACGCGCGGCAACATTGCCGCTTCACTTCCGCCTGCGGAAAACGCGCGGCGACTTTGCCGCTTCAATTCCGCCTGCGGAAAACGCGCGGCGACTTTGCCGCTTCACTTCCGTCTGCGGAAAACGCGCGGTGGCGGAGCCACCGCTAACCGACCCGGCGGCTAAGACAAAAAAGACTTAGAAAGCCACAGAGCTTCACACAGAAAAGTTTGGCTAAGGTGGGCTTATTTCGTCTAAAATCCACTTTTTCCGGCTACACATGGCACCGGGGGTAATCCAATAGTAATTCTGAATCTCCAGATCATTCTGCACAAAGTAACGGATTCACTTTTTTGAGAAAGGGCTTGTATAAAAAATAAAAGGCAGAATGTCCAAAATGTCCAAAATGTCGCTAATTTTTGTCAGAAACAAAACGCGACAAAATCGACTTCTGGAAATCCACATTTTTGGACACGCCTGGTAGCAAGCGTATGCTCGTTTGAAAGCTCTCGGCGTGACAGTCACGATGCACTAAACCGCAGCTCCGTAGCTATCATAGATCACGAGAATCGATGCGACCAAAAATAAATGTATGAGCGCCCCCAGAATTGAAACTCAAATCCGCGCGGCCTTCCGGCCTTCGGCCGCGCGCAATTGTTCTAGTGCGACTGCAAGCGGACGAGGAGGGTAATTAACTTGTCTTCCGTTCAGAGGCCTGTTGACAAGCTATGCGCAATGTAGATGGACTACAAAAATGACTTTGACCTCTTTTATTTAAACGAATTGAGAATATGTTGAGGAGCCTTCTGTGCCGGTATACATATACGACCGGGAAGTCTCCCGGCAAAAAAGCGTTTGCGGAAAAGCGGAAATGCGTGAGTTGTCGCCGGAGCAGCGTCGGAGCAACGTTTGCAGCAGCTGTTTTTACTGCCGTGTGTTGGCAGCGGATTTCGCATAGAAATGATTTTTGTGTGGATTTGCTGAGTTGCGCGTTCGGTTGACTTGCAAGGCGTCGTTCCGTGATGGTTTGAAAGAGGTTATTGCGTCTCTAGGTCGTTGTTCGCTAATTCAACGCGGATATTGCGTTTTCAAGCTTATTTTTGGGTTGTTTTCAGAGGAAAATACAGCCAAAATTCCGTTCTCGCCCGAAGAGAACAAACACTTGGCGGAACCGTATGCGCGCCACCAAGAAGAGTACGAGGGGAAATCGGGAGGCGTCTTCCATGCAAAACTTCGTCCAAAACGTCCCAACGAAAGTCGTTCATCTCACAATTTCTGAAACGAAAGAAAATCATTGACATTTCGGCAAGAACGCAAATTTCGCGCACAAAGCACGTGCAAAACCGCTTAAACCGCAAAAACTGCAAACCCGCAAACCACATAGTTTATTCAAAAACAAGCTATTGCCGCTTGCGACAACGCCGCGCGGCTCAAACAAGCCCATTTCGGCAATCATTTCCACAGAAAAATGGACCGGGAGATCTACTTCCCGGTGGCATGTGAGCGGGATGTTGTGAAGTCGGGGGTCACAATCGTAGAAAGAATGCGAGTTCATTCAGCTGACCACTAGGTTCCACTAAGACACAACACAATGACACGAACACACGCCTTATATAGGCAACGTTAGACACACGATGTCTGGGAGACATTCGTCCTCGTCTGCCAGACGAGGGGATCGTGAGAGCCGAGTGCATTCCGGCCGTTTGCAGGGCAACACGACCGGTCGGTCTCAACACGGGAGGACCGGGAGCCTCCCGGGAGGGCCACCACAACCACGGGGAAGGACTTCCCGCTTATATGGATACGATCTCCCGGCGGAAGGCGACCGGGAGGCTCCCGAGAGGGCCGGGAGGCTAAATGGATACCGGCACTGGATTCCTAAATTATACATCAGAGCCTCTCAAAATCAGCGTCGATCTCCTTATTGATGTCGTCTTTTAGCGTCCTCTTAGATTCATTACCCTTCAAAGCGATGTAACGCTCAAGAGCTGGAGACTTAAAAACTGTATCGGCCTGTCCTTTTTTCTAAGATCCTGAAACAATCTCTGAAGTATCATGAAGCTCACTTTGGTCCGTTTCAATAAGCTGATCAGCCGTTTCTTGCTTGTGAGCATCCTTGTTTGAAAATTGGCTATAAACAAAAACCAATATTTTTCAGACAGTTAGGTAAACGCTGTAAAGTCCAAAAGCGTCGTGATGAGGGTGATGATCGTGTCTTCTGAATCAGCTAGATCATTTTCCAAGAGCCGATGCTACGTGTAAAACATGAAATGGGGGTTCTGGAGACTTTTTTATTCCAACGTTACAAGCAGCATTTAGAGTCTTAGAGAATCCCTTAATTCTGCATCAGAGCCTCAAGATCCGCGTCGATCTCCATATCGATGTCGTCTTTTGGCGTTTCCTTAGTTTCAGTACTGTTCGAAGAGCTGGAACACTCAACAACAGGTGATTTACGATTGTCCTCTGCTGTTTTCTGAGATCCGGAAAGAAGTTCTAAAGTCTCCGTAAGCCCACTTTGGTCCGCTTCAGCCGTGTCTTCCTTCTGAGCATTTTTGCGGTTGCTCATGTACTCCTCCAATTCTCTGTCCAACTCCTCTTTTGATATCTTCGGCTTCTCCTTCCTTTTTTGGTCCTTCCTTCCGCTGTGGTTCGAACGCTGCCTCTTCGAAATCGCACCCGTCCGCCTCATCTCGTACCTGGGCATGTCGAAAGCTGCTCCGGAGCCTCTATTCTTTATCGAGTAGTCTCCTACTACGAGAGTCATCTTCAGCCTGCACCAGGGCGAATCCGCGTCCCGGGTGATTCCGCGAAAGTCGTTGAGAAGCCTCGAAGCTTCCGTGCGGGAAACGAAGACGTCCGCGGTGCCCAGTGAGCGCCCGCGCTCGTCGTAGTGGACGGAGACTCTCGAGGGACGATACTGGGAGAAGAGCTGTTCCAGGTCTTTTCTGGCTACCGAGGAGGCGAGGTTGCTGACGGAGATCTGTGCCTGGGGCTCTCCGAGGGCTGGTTCCGATTAGGAGAACGGTGTCTTCGGTCCTGGCGCTCGGTGACACGTCTAGCGGCTCGATGGGCGGATCTGCTTTCGACGCTTCTGCTCGAAGTTCCTTGGCGGGCGCGGGTCATTTTTGGGGAGGAGGAACGGGTGGTGCGAAACTGATGCTGATAAAGGTGTGGCAGATGACTTCTTATATGCATCTGGATGAGGAGAAAGTGATGCGGGACGCTTATTTCACGTGCCTAAAAGTAATGCTTGGGAAATGTGACCGTTGGGTGCAATGGAATTCAGTTAAGTAAAGTCATACCAAGTTTTTTCATTTGCTTAGGTTACAGCTTTCGCAACAAGTGTAAATGCTTCGACAATGTGGAAGAGAGAAAAGCCTCATTTATATCCAAAGGTCTTATCCAAGAGTCAGTGCTTGCTCTATAAATTGAAATCGGTTATGTAGATAAGTGAAGACATATCAATCTGTCACAAGGAATCAATAAATTCACATAGACGTACCAACTTAAGGACTTTATTGACGAAACTCGGTAAGAAGCGACCATGAAGGGTCTTCCGGGTTGTCGTTGTCTTCCAAGGGACCCTGGTTGAACATCCTACAAGATAGTCAACAATCCGTGTCGCGAACGCCTTCTTTTCCTAGTCTCTTTCAGGAGTTCCTGCGAGGCGTATCGGTCCAAAGCTATCTTGAAATTAGGCGATCAGACCTTGACAGCTTCAAGAAAATGGACTTACTGCTTATTGGGCATCTTGATGAGGTCTTCTTCCAAGGTGATGGAAAGCTTCCCACATTTGGCTGAAGCTTCTGAAATGGGTAAATTGATCTTTTGCACGTCGAAAATAGGGTGGAGACGGATCGGAGACAGATGAAGCTTGAGTTTTAGCTAAAACCGAGACATGAAACCTCTTTTAGATAGCTTACCAGACATGTTAACAGTTATTCGAGATCGGTGACAGGTCGGAGACTCCCTCCAAACAAAACTGCCCTTCAGCAACTTTGCAAAATGAAGTTTAGTTAAAAATAGCTATTTTAGCTAAAAATATGAGAAACATTTTCATTTTGGTCATTTTCGATGCTTCTCTTCCACCTTCCGGTCAGCCTTCTTATTTAAAGTTTCACTAACTCTTGGAATCCATATCGAGATCGTGCTACACTGCTTCGAAGGAAAGATGACACTGGAGTCGACGCCGAAAGTGGACTCGATCTGCATTCGTCGTTCGGCGTGTCGATACGTGAAGCTTGCCACAACATGACGATTTCCTCCTTCCTCGATCCACCCATATCGATATGGTACGGATTTTTTGACCCTGAAATTAGCGTCCTAAGCCTATGATCACTGGTTGCACGTTGGGAATGTGATGTAGACGGATCTGAGACAGTCGGAAACTGTTCCCCAGACGTTACAAACGGTCTCGTTTGGGTCATTTCAGACGCCTTTGGACCACGGACAGGTCGGCCTACCATATGACGCCTAAAATGACAACAAACGAGACATCACGAGATAAAGCTTTTGTCTTATGACAGACGAGGAAGCAGTTATTAGAAGGTTGCAATGACCAGGCGGAGCACATCTAGACGCCTCAAAGATGGTGGAAGAAACAGAAGAGGTTTAGTTTGAATCATTTCAAGCGTCAAGAACGGTCACTCATCGAGTGAAAGCCTCAAAAAAGCCGAATCCGAAACATGAGGCCTCTTTCAGTCGTTTCTTGTTTCAAAAGCTTCTCATCGTTTCAGTTCCAGCCAAATCTGTTCCCTACACCAGACAAATGCTTTTGAGCTGATTCATTTCGAGTGTAGGTAGACGGACCAATCAAGCATCGGATCTAGACGAGACAGTGCTTCGATAGATCTCTCCATTTTAGCTAAAACCGTCTCCCAGACGTGGCAAACGGTCTCATTTGGGCCATTTCAGATGCTTCTCAACAACCGACCGGTCGGTCTTCCACATGACGGCTGCAACAATAAAAAACGAAACATGAGCCATCGATTCAGAGCTTTTACGATCGGTCTGCTCCACAGAGACCCGCAAAAATGACTAAAAAAGACATCAGATTTCTGATTCCTGCCAGGTAACAGGTTGGGTTCGGCCAATTAGAGTGTCAAGGGGAGGAACGACCGATCGGCTATTGAGCTAAAGGTTCAAAATGGCCAAATCCAGACACGAGACCGCCTTCTGGCAGTTCCTGTCTCCCAGGCTTCTCATCCTCTTAACTTCAGCGTCTTCCTTTTTTCAACTACAAATTACCTTCGGACATCCGTAGAAATGAAGACGAAGGTCATGGACGGCAAGACCGGACAAAGGAGTCAACACGAGAACGGCGTAAGCGGTGAGGACGGCGTGACGAACGTCCTAAAAAATAGTGAGAAAACCTTGTTTCGCAGTCAAATCACCTTAATCGAAGAGTTCTTGAAAAAGTCGTCAAAGCTGGCTTCTTGTAACGACCCCTTTATGATTCAGAGGCTACAGCGCCGCCTGGCAGTGGTTTCTAAATTCAAATTTGTGAGTTCGGTTCGTTATCCGGTTCAAACCTGGTAATAGTCAGAAACTGCGGGGTGTTTGGAACGAAGAACAAGAAGTGTATGGAGAAGACGCCCGAGACGATCGAGTATCCGATTTCGCCTAGGAAGCTGAACGTCCCTCGGAATTCAATCGGCGACCATTCCTAAATAAAGCTCATGCATGAAGCCCGCACACTAGAGACATCGTACCTGCGGACACATATCAAAGCCGTGCGCTAAGGGACGGTCTCCGGAGCGGATGAAATCGCTGTCTGAAATGGGAGTAATCTGGACGTGTGGTGAAACATAAGCAAGGAAGGACCGGCATTTAAGACACAGTTAATTCAGACAACTGAATCGCAAGGTCTGGACAACTCGTGGTCAAAATTTTGACGTCTAGGCAGCCAAATCGAGCCAAACATGACAGATTCCACGCAAATTCAAGTCTAGACGTCGAATCTGAGGTCTGGCTGTTGCTAAGCACAACATCAGCTGTCGGAGAATATCTCACTATGTCTAGGTCTGAACTGAGGTAATGCAATGTTTAAAATCGGTTCCAACTACCTCAAATCGCTCGCTTCAGACGGCATTTGAGCAAGATTTCAGACAGGCTGGCTTCGAATGCGACAATAGACCCAAAAACAGCTCTATCTGCGTTTAAGACAGAAAAGCAATAGTTTAACCGGGTGTTTGACAATCTTTAAAGCCAAAACTCCTGTCTGAAACTATTTGGTGTGAATCGCTACTTGCTCGTCTAGACATGAGTTCGCCTGAAAGCCTAGACATGACCGGACGAATCAGACAAAAATTCGTTATTACTAACTAATAATCTCTACGCACGCCTTTTTACCCATATGCGCGGACCAATCCGATGGGTAGTTGTTGTTTATCGGCAAGTTTACGATCCCCAGAAGCGTAATGGCATCACTTATCGGTGGTATGCGGTTAGTAAGTTTATCCTGAATGACAAACAATTAGAAAGCAAAAATAGCGACAACACTCACATGCTGATATAAGTCGGTCGGATTCGGGTTTTCGTGGAACACGGTCCGAGAAGAAATAGATGCAGCTCTCTGATGGCAACACACTGCTTCGAAGGAGAGATAGCAATGGAGTCGACGCTGAAGTTGGACTCAATCTGCAGAGGATCGTGGGACTGAATTCGTCGTTCGACGCGTCGTTAACTTGAAGCTGCCCGCACTAAAACATGTCCCGTTTATCGTACCGACACCAGCATGATTTACCTAAGAAACTGCAACAGGATGTTATTGACGGGAAGGAATGAGGACTGAACTCCAAATTCACGCGCTTCTTCAACGAACACGGCGAAAAGTAAAGTGGCTTCGAATTAATGAAGGCGTTGTACCTAAAAAAGTTAGTTATTTCCTTCATTCGAAGTTTTTCGAGGAGATGCGGGTTGTAGTGACCCGTCGGAGCACATCTGGAGACCTCAAAGACGGCGACAGAGACAGTGATTCAGCATAAGACAGCTTTTGTCTTATGGCAGATGACGAAACAGTCATTAAGGGTTGCAATGACCGATCGGAGCACATTTCGACACTTCAAAGTTGGTCAGAACGACAGACGAGGTCTAGTTTGGGTCATTTCAAACGTTTAGAAGTAAGGTCGTCGACCTTTCTTCCAGACTTCTTCTCTTTGAAGCATTATGCGGGCGGGTAAGGCGAAAATTGGGCCGAAAATAGGGTTGCGGGAGGGTCTAATCCGTTTTCAGCGTCCAGGTTGGAAACTTAGGCCCACCTCTGCAGGTCGACCGGCCGGCCATCGAACTACAGCTTCGAAACGGCAGTATTCAAGACACGAGGCTTCTTATCGCCTCAATTTCTGCAAAATCAGTTTCTTAGACCAGACAAATGATCTCGACATGAGTGATTTCAAAAGTAGAAAGGCATACCGAACGTTCGGTGATTCAGCCTGGCGCTAGTAGTCGATCGAGAAGCTCCTGGATTGCCACTCGTATTCCCGTTCCTGAGCGTGACCTGCAAACAACTTCAGTTTAAACACTTTCGACAATCGTTTGCTTCAAACTTTCCAACGACCGTATAGGGAGCATTAGGTGCACGACAAATCCGTGAAACTGCAATATCTGAAACGAAGGCTAAATGTTTTTACGAAGGAAGTTCGAAAAACTCACGTATGATCGAGCGTCCAGTTCGCTTGTTCCCGTGCATTCCTTCCTGGAAAATCGAAATCACGCATTTTCTTTGGTCAGAAGATCTTTCGGTCCCTACAGACTCCCGAATCCGGTGTACTTTTCGAACCAATGCGAATAATAAGATACGACGATACCTTGAAGAAGATAAGAAGAGATCCAACGTGGCTGTCGCGCACCCTTCTTGAGCAGCAGTGCGAAACCGCTCTCAGGAACTGGTACCTGAAAAAGTTGAACTGAAACCTCTTTTAGGAGAGAAAACTTACATCATCACTCATATGGTACTCGTAATTCATAGCATTTCAGGATCAGTTTGAGAATTAGAAGTGAGCGTGAAACCTGAAACAAGCACGTGATTCGAACAACACGCCAAAACGTGTCCGATTACCTCAAATCGCTCGCTTTGGGCAGGAAATGGGCGAGAGCGTTGACAGGCTCGCTTCAGATGCGACAAAGACTCAAAAATACGAAATTGACGTATAGACAGCTTCATGTATGCTTCCGAAAAGCAAGCGACGATCCAGCCACGTGTCTGATCGCTTTCATACACAAAAACGCCCGCCTGAAGCCGTTTGGTGCTTTCAAAACTGTCGCTTGCTCTGCTAGACGTGTATTCAGCTATTCACAGCTTCGTTCTAGGCAGGAATTGGGTCGCTTTCTGCCGAAACCACCTGAACATCGATTTAAGACCAAAATTAGACCAAACTGTGCACGACTACAAAGCCTAGATTACCGGACAATTCAGACACCAAAATTTGTTATTTTCGCTTCCAAAACAGTCATTTTCAGCCGTCTTTGAGGCGACTAGAGACGCCACACCTAAAAGCGACCGTGACCCGAAAGTGACCCGAAAAATTTTCCAAAAAGCTGACAAACGACTTACCGATTGCGACAAACGGGATATTGGCTGCAGTCGACAGAACTGGCCACTAGGCGATATCCTGACGAATCTGCGCGTGAACTTGGGAACCGGTGGCTGCAAACATCGACGATGACGCGACCATCTGAAAGCACGAAATTTCATCATTTTGAGTCAAAAAAATACCCCAAAAAGCGATCAACACATGCAATAGGACGTCCAGTGCAAAAGGACGTTCGCTTTCCGTCTAAACCGTCTGAACATTGATTTTAGACCAAAATCACGCCAAACCGTCAGAGAGTACAACGACCAGACGATCCGACACCAAAATACGTTATTTTTGCTCCCACAGCAAGTAATTCCTGCCATATTTGAGGCGAACACTGACGCCAGCCCCTCCCAAACGAATTCCAGGCAAAAATCGCCCTATTTCAGACCCAAAAATGCCTCCAAAAAGCACATAAATGACTGTTGAGCCGAAAAGCACACAAAACACGCAAAAAACGTTGGAAAAATAATCAAAGCATGCGAAAAAGCGAAATGGTTTGACTGAATGAAGTCTGCAATTAGATCGTGGCGGGAGCCTGGTCGTCAGCGCCTAGCCAAGTTCAGGTTGATTTCGCATTTCTAAAGCGTCAGTTTGTGGCTAAAAGCCAAACAAAACATAAGACGGAGACAAAAATAACAAAATACGAAAAATGGATTTCTTGGAGGTACGGGGGTTTGAACCCCGGACTTCCCGCATGCGAAGCGGGCGCTCTACCACTGAGCTATACCCCCACGGTGCAATTGCTGATCTCACAGTCTGTTACCCTCACGGATCAGTCTAGACAGTTTATGTCATCAAGCACACGTGTGGCTCATATTGGCACATACGAAAACAAGAGAAATGAACAGAGGCACAGTGAAGAGCGAGGAGCTAAAGGAAGATGTCCGAGCGTGCGGGTCGGTCTTGTCGGCGTTGGAGTCGATGAATGTTCGGTGACAGCGAAAGTCGATCTTACAAACATATACACGTCCAGCTGTAGACCCAACTGTCTGCCCTTTGTGAGGCTCATTTTACTTTTTCTCTTTACTGATATTGGCTGCAGTTCTTTTGGTCGTTCTCAGCACCATCCAATGTGCTTCATCTAACATAAAACGTGAATTTCGGATTTTTGTCTTCGCTTGACTCATAAATTGCAGGTTAAGCTGGACTAGCGCATCAACAAGTGAAGCTGTTCGGCTAATCTTGTGCTATCTGAGGAAAAAAGTAAGTGACCCTTTCGAAATTAACCGAGAAGCCATTTTGGTATAGCTTTTGTATTAACCATGACATATGTATAAAAATGACGAAGTGAAAGTTTAGATGACAAGTGAAATCATCAGAGTGATAGTGAAGAGCGAGAAGCTTAGGAAGGATGTCTGAGCGTGCTTGTCAGTCTTGTGGGCGTTGGAGTCGATGATCGTTCGCTGACAGTGCGAGTCGGTCTTGCAGACACAGTGAGAAAGAGGCATGTCCGTGAGGCGGGTCTGGGGCAAGTTCACTCCATAGCAGAGGTCAGTGACTCTGTGCTCCTTCGGATCGGCTTCTTTGAAGTTGATGAGCTGGCATGCCTTGATATCTAAAAAAATAACTAAATAGAGCCGGAATATAATAGCCAGTATCTCCCAGCCGTATCGGCTTCGCCGATAGAAAAGTTAGAAAGACGCTTCGAGAGTTCAGCCTTGTTGTGCCATGGGTCCAATCCTTTCAAGCCTTCGATGGGTTCAGAGCTGCGCCAGTATTCGAGCAAACATCGGTTGTCGGTGATGAAGTCAGCCAGGAAGGTGGAGGCCGGGATCACGGAGTGGTAGGGGCAGTAAAAGCAAAGGCTGATGTGACCGGCGGAGAGAGGAGCGAGAAGGGCGATCGCCAGGAGAGAGAACCACACGATGTTCATCGTCGGCTGGACGCTGGAAGCTGATTTGGAAAGCGGCGACTGATGGATTTTGTAGGCGCGATCGGCCCGCCTCGAATGACTCAAAGAGGCGCGTCGCGAGCTGTCGTGTCGCCGTCGGAAAAATTGCCGTTCTGATCTCTCGACCACCGACAAGAAAGGACAAAAAACTTTAGCCAGTAAATCACATTATTCAGACAGAGTGAACCACTTTAACATGTGAAAATTCAAATTTCAAAAATTTAAAGCATGCAAAATTTTGGTTTTTATTGTAAGATTAACGCTATCGCGTGTTATTTTGCGTACGAAATTGTAAAAACAATTGACCAAGCTCATGCAAACGGTTGCCACAAATCTGAGCTCAAACTCTGTATAGCCAACTGGACTAACTTACTTGCTGATAAGGTGTACTGGTTAGTATGCCGAACTGTCGCACAACGGGTGTTTGGTTCGATTCCCGTCGGCGTCTTCTTCTTTTAATCGTTCGAAAATTTCGGTGGGCGGAAAACAAACAGACAACTCACCATTATTATATAGGGAATTTGCGCATTTTATGCCATTATTCGATGTAAATTCTCTTATTTTGGCATTAAATCTTGGGAATCATTATTGCACTAAAATCACATTAAGTTTTTAAAATTAGTCTTAAAAAATGTCAAAAATGTCAATTTAAATTGAGCAGACAGATTTTCGGTTAATCATATTTTTTTTATTGAAAAAAAATAAATTCGATATACAGGTGTTTCAAATAGTCTCGATTGTAATGCCTATTTTTTGAACATTTTGATTTTTAACGTTTTTTAATTGAAATGTATTTTAAATTAGTTGCTTTTTTCAACGTTACAATTTATTTTCAAGATGAACATATTAGTGCCTGAAACTGAATTCACTGCTTTCACTTGTTTTGTCTAGCCACGACGTTGCCGCGACAAGTGAACGAAGGTGGGTTGCTATTTTGCTCCTCTATGAGTCATTCGAAGGAGTCTTACCGGAGTAACGTT
Organism: Steinernema carpocapsae; assembly: GCA_000757645.3. Taxonomy (NCBI): domain Eukaryota; kingdom Metazoa; phylum Nematoda; class Chromadorea; order Rhabditida; family Steinernematidae; genus Steinernema; species Steinernema carpocapsae. The sequence continues at coordinate 2,465,427 of CM016762.1, forward strand.
AAATACAAAAATGCATAGCCAATTTCAAAATAACCTATTTTTAAAATATAGTGTTAGTGTTATATATGTGGTACAACCTTAAACGCAAAAACAGGTTTAGAATCTTAGCATTTAGCGTGTCAAAAATCCATTGCTTCAAAACAAATCGCTGAATATTGTAATTGTTGACTGTGAATCAGAAGTGCATTCCCAAGTTTAGTCATTGTCTAGTGAGTCGTTTTGACAGCACATTTCCAGACTAGTCACAATTGGTTCATTAGACTCACCCTCGGCAAAGACTCATCCTCACAGCAGATTAGTCATCAGGAAACTGTCCAGACAAGACAGAATTGCGTACAATTTCTATTTTTCAAAATCACGCAAAAATTTTTTTTAAATTTTAGAGTAAAGAGTAATTTTTCTTCACCAAAGGGACATTGAAAAGAGAGGCTTGAATTGCAACCTGTGGCAAAAAGACAAAACATCACAAAATAAAAATTGACAGCCTGTTAGGAATTTTGTTCAACTTAACTAAAATTAAAAAAACAACAAATAAATTAGCGTGACAAATTGCAAGATTCATTTAATAGGCCCAAATGCACAAGAAGGTTTTTGTTGCTTTGATTTTGCTTGTTGTCAAAAATTTGATTGGTTTTTGTAGCGATGGTAATGCTCAAAATAAAAATTTAAAATTTTTTAGTGTCAATTAAATTGCAATGCAAAACGTAACTTCTGAGCCTGATGGTTCCACGACGATTGAAGGGTTGATTTTAACGTCGCATTCATAGCTGCTTTGACGCGTCGCTTTCACGTTGATTCTAAGAATCTTTTCTTGCTTATAAGCAGATAAAAACCCAAATTCTCACATTAATTCTTAGCTGCTTTTGGCAAAAAAGTGTTATCAACATTCACGCTCCGGATCTATTTATATTTGGCCTATAATTAAATAAGTCATTCTTATTCAAACAACTGGCTTCAGAGCTAGCTGAAACGGCGAAATTTATCTTCAATTTCAAGTAAGCTGAGTTTTATCTGCTCAATTTTATTTAGTCGTTAGGGTCTTTAGAAGAATCTTTTACATTTGCCAACTATGCTAGCCAAGAGCATCTTCCAGTGGCGCAAAAAATAAAAAAAGCTTTGAAGAAGAAGCGTCATTTCGCTCACACTCCAGCTTAAGCATATGGAATTGACCACTAAACTTATCAACAGAAACGCCCACCAGTACCAGGCTCACTCCGGAACACCTTCGACTCTCGCTCACCTGAGACGGCGCCACTGGATTTCTCACAACAGGGTCAGCGCTACCCTGAAGATATGTCTTGTCTGCCAGAAGGACCAGAACATACCTTTTCGGTCACCAAAGATGCCGAGCCTAACTCAGGAGCATACGTCTATCTCCAGAGCGTTCCAGCACGTGGGTGTCGACTACTGCGGACTCTTCTCCATTCCCTGCAACTCCATCATCGTCAAGGTCTCCTAACGGTTAATCTTCAGAAAAAGAGTGGAAGGGGATACGAATGAATGAACCCATCACAGAACCCCGCCACAGCTTCTAATGAGGAGCTACCTCCTTTCACGTCGAATCCCATCTTAGATTGGCTTCGTCTTAGATTGGCTTGACCAGAGCCTCAGCGGAAAATCTAAGTTTACGTCATATGACGCCTTTTCAAGTCGAAATAAAATTTTTTCGATGCTGGACTTGACAAGAATCTGACGTAAAATAACATTTGGAGTCGATCTAGCCTAGTCTCAATGCTGTGCGATTTTTCTAAATAGAAAAATCGCACAGCATTGAGACTAGGCTAGATCGACTCCAAATGTTATTTTACGTCAGATTCTTGTCAAGTCCGACCTCCTCGTAATCTTTCTCGGTTGAGGCGTGTCTCGAATTCCTCGACGGAACTATCATTCATCTAACGTAACGCGCTCCGACTCCACCCACACGCCACAATTATGTAATTATGTCAATAGCGCTTCTTTCTCGTATTAATCAGTTGTTGTTATTTCTCTCTGTGTGTATACGCCGTCAGCGCTAAAGCGTCTGGCGGCAGCAATAAATTATCTTTGTCTCGACAGTTCATTGGTCTCGCTCAGTCTGAGCTTATAAGCATTACCACCGTACCACTAGTTCGCACACAGCTCCTTGAAGCCTGAAACCTGACAATCGACTAACACCGAAAATCGCTGGGGAACAAATTTTAATAATCTGTGAATAATATGCTGCGAATAAAATCAATTTTAAAGAAATAAAGAAAACGTTTAGCATTAAACCAAAACAGATTATTAAATTATTTTGAACAACTAAAAATAAAATTTTTTAGAAGATCGGGGCTGAAAAATCACAACAAATACATGGTGACACAAAAAATATCCCCTGTGGAACCAGACAAGATAAATGTGTCTGGCTGAGGAGGGAGCTGTCTGAGAAGGATCATTTTGTCAGACCAAGTGTCTTGTGACCGGTCGGTAAGTCGTCCCCGCTTTCTCAAGGAATGCCGTCTTTTTCGTCAAGTTATCGCAAACGAAGGACGCCAAATCGAGCAAGTCTTTAATCACGTATGATTATTGTTGTTTTCTGTAGAAAAAGCCATGTTTTCACCACGCGCTTGTGTTCCCTAGTTAATTTGCCACCGAAGATTTAGATTTGGTGTTTGGCTAATGTTGGTAATTAGGAAATAAATAACTTGGAACTTTATTAGCTTGTTGTCGTTCTTTTGGCGGTTTTCGAATTTAGGGCCCCACAAGGGCGCAGAATCTTCTAAAAACGCAGAAATAAAATTGCTTTAAAAACCACAATAAAATATTTGTGCTGTGTGCTGTTGTGAACGGTGGTTGAACCCTCAAAATTTAGTTTTGTGTTTTTCAGTGTTTCCAAAATAACCAAAAACATTTGTTAGCTAAATTTGAAGTCCGAAATCTACATAAATAAATGAAAAAAAACTTTATTTTGCGTTTTCCATCAGTTTAAAAACAGCGATTTGTTTAGCCAAATTTGTAGACCCAAATTCACAATAAAATTGAATGTTGTTTGGTAAGATTTGGTACTTTGAAATATTTTTGGAATTTTAAAAAGCGTTGTCTTTTAATCCTGTTTAAATCTGATTTAAGACATTGCGCTGGATTAGAAAGGTACCAATTTCTGAGGTAAAGATGCTTTCACAACGACAACAAGAATTAAATCATTTATTAAAGTACAAAAAACGCTTAATTAAACACAAATAACCCGAAAGGCCAATCCTCTAGTAAGCAGCTTAACAGTTCAGATCATGAATGATAAAATTGCTTCTTTTCTTCTCATCGGGGAACAGGACTTTGAACTTTACCGTGTCAGTCGCTCCTTCCGGCGTCTTGAGCTGGATCATTCCTCGAGGGCAGACGATGTTCTTCTCGTCGTTCTCGAAGGAGTTTTTATTCTTACACATCTGGCCGAGGTTGTACTCGTAGGTGTAGTAGTTGGAGCCCATGTGCAGCGTGAGTGACGAGGAGCAATCTGGGCCGCTGAGGTCGGCTTCTTCGACGACGACGACGGAACGGCCAGGGACGACCACTGAGCAGGAGACGTTGGAGTTTTCGGCGTAGGATCTCATGACAAGAGGGCGACCGAACTCGCGGTAGGTGACGGTATGACCGCAGTCTACAAAATTGTATTAATTATTGTAAACGCTGCTTTGCTCGCAAATTGCGTTAACTTTTAAAACCGAATGGTTTTTAAAATTTGTTTCTGTTTTCAACGTCTTTTTTCAAATCCTAAAAATTTCGGAAAAAATTTCGACCGCTCCACACTATTTGAAAAGTCACAAGCGTGTTTTTGTCCCGTTTTTGTTTTTAAAATTTCAGTTTATAACATTTACAGACTCACATTAACCTTTCGCTACGACCTTATTCACCTGCTCCGCCACAACCACGCTATTTTTTTTCAAAACGCTTCGAATAAAAAGGGCAATTTGGCTGAAACGGCTACACCAATTGGTTACACCAAGAAAATAGTTAAATCTACACGTGCACTATTTTTAAACGTTGCTTTTAACTAGCTACGTTTTTTAGCAAAAGACTGATTCATTAAAAAAAAACAAAAAACTTATTTTATGACAAATTAATTCTAAATTTCGAACAACTAATTTAATGTTTTTTTTGACAGACGTTAAGTTTCGTTGTCTTCAATGGCTTTTAACAGAAATGGCTAAAACATGGCTACAGCTCTTCACCAACTAAAAAATGGTTTTTTCAGCAAAAGACCAAGTTAGTTAAAAAACACAGAAAAAATCTAGTCAATTTTTAATGTTTTGAATCTTGTCCCCTTTTGATCCCAATTTTGCAATTACATTTTTGCTTACATAATTAATTTTGCAATTTGAAAAAATCATTTTGTAGAATGTAGAATCACTTACGGATGACGTTGCTCATCTGCTCAGAATCGAACTTAAGGCCTCCGTCCGATCTGTACCGAATCGTGACTTGAGAGCCGTGAGCCAGGATCACATTGGAGTCCTCCTCGCACATATTCACTGGATCCTCGCCATTCTCCTCGATCTGGAATAGGCAGGTTGTCACAAAAATAGTAAATCTTCGAATTTACCAAGACGCTATCTGGCGCTACGTCGCACGCTTGCCGGAGATTGTGAAGAGTCAAAAGAACGGAATGGTCCTCACGAACCTCCACAGTGACCTTGCAGGGCTTCGAGCGTCGATCGAAGAACGTCTCATAGTGTTGATGATGGCTACGGCGGTGGAGCGCGATGTCACAACGACCTAAAAATTTAGGAGTGAGCGAGATAAAAAATGACTACAATATCCATTTAAAAAAAAATGTAAGAAATTTAAAAACGTTGTTTAAGCGTGATTTACGTAAAAAAATCATAAAAAAAATTACAAACGTAGTTCGTTGACATATTTGAAAAGCAAAAAAGGACAAAAGTGTAAAAAATGTTAGTGTCTATATTTAAAAAAATTAATTCACACATTTCTTAATCGCTTACTCAGTTGAAAAACCATTGAAGCTTCAAGACTTGCAAAGACGAGAAGAAGAAAAACGGCCACAGGGAGAAGCATTTCGTAGTCGACACAATCAGAGGTACGCTCTTGAGTGATTCGCCACTACCGTAAAAGCCCCAGGGTCCCTCTCCGTATGCGCCGCCCCTCGTGTGCTTATCATTGCTTCCCTCTACCGCGTCACAATAATGCTTGAAAAAACAGAGCACGTCGTTTTGCACGCTTATTTGGGAAAATTTGATAGACAAGCTGAAGGAAAAATAACAACGTTATAAATTAAAATGATTCCATCTCAAAAAACTACATTTTCGGTTACAGAAAAAAATGCTTATAAAACAGCGATTACACAGCGATTTAGTGACATTTCATCACATATCTGCAAAAAATTTTTATTATTCCCTCAATTTTTTGGAAAACAAAACATTTTTAAAAGATTCAAGTCACTATTGTGGAATAAGCATGTTGCCTTAGGGCGTAGGTCACATTTCGACACTTCTGATGGCATCATTGTTTTATAGCCGAAGATCCACATATTTTGAACGGTCGAAGCATGGACAATCGGAGAAATGTCGTTGAAACCTGCTCGACTTGGAGGTTAAGAAACCAAAGGCGCTCAAGCAGCGGCGATAAGAAAGCAAGCGAGGACGTTGCGGAATGCCGCACGTAAAACATAAGCTGACACAAAAAACGACATTCAATCATAATCTATTCAGAAAAATTTTTGAAGGTAACCTTAATTGGCAAAAATTTTTTTACGAAGACGTTTACATAACATTGAATTTAAAATTTGTAGACTACCGTACCTAGAGTACCAAACATTACCTACATGTGGTGCTTTGCAAAGTACGCACAAACTAGACTAATGTCAACTGCCAACTAAACGCGACAGAGCTATTAGCACGCGTTTGATGTTTGACTCCGTTTTTCAAGTTAATAAATGCAAATCAAATTTTAACTTATTATAAGGGTCACCTCCGTTTTGGACTCAATTTAAAGTTGCTTTTTTACTGGTTTGTAGTTTACTGCAATTCACTTTAAATTTGGCGTTGCAAATTAAAAATTTGAGGTTGACGCAACACGGTAACCCCTACACTGTTAGGTCACTCTTCACAAAAAATATGTCTTTGAAGGCGGCTTATTACTTTCACAAAAGTCCTTTTACAAGCAAATCCACCACAATAAATTTGTCACGATTACACACTCATGCTGTCAAACAGAACTGAGCCTCTTAACTCTAAGGCTTACGTTACACGTTACAAAATGGCACACCTACCCGGAAATTCGAAAAGTTTACGTGATATTCTTAGACACGGCACTCCGCATGACCACTAAATCGTGCTTTTGACGCGTCAGACATCGTTACTGACCGATAAAGGTACGTCGGATCAAGCGGACGGGTTATCCCGACCGCAATGTTTACTTGGACCGGACATATCAACATTAGCTGTTCTGTGGTGCTAAGAGCAGATTCGGGAATGTTACAAAATGGTCTTCTGATTTGGGGTCAAAGGTCTAGTACAGCAGTTTTGAAAGCCGTAAACGAACGTTTTAGGGTCGTTTGAAGAAGTTAAGAGAGTGGCACTGCAAAAAAAAAAATAGAAGAAAAACTAAACTATGGTACAATAAGCATGATAGGATATGCAAAATTATAGGAACGATAAGATGCGTAGGTAAGGCAAGTGATTCCCAGTAGAGTACATATAACAATAATTTGCTTTTAAAAGAGCGAACAGACTTAGATCGAATGACGGGCTCAGGAAGATTATTCCATATTCGTACTACAAAATTAGAAAAGAAGCAGCGAAATTTCTCTGACTTCTAAGTAGTTGGATTAATTCGAAAAACACGTGAAGACGTGTATGAAAGAGCAAACATGGCTTCAAAACGAATATTAACCTTAGAATTGAAGATGTTATACGTCGTAATCAAGCTAGCAACAACGCGACGCTTAAAAAGCAAACAGAAAACAGTCGTAGCTAGAGAATGGGACTCCACAGCGGGCAAAAATGATATTCACGAATTTACGTTGAATCGATTCGATAAGGAAATAAGTCATAAAAATCGCACCAACGTAATTACTCTTAATTTAAACAAAACTAAAAATGCTTAAAACCAAGCAATTGTTTAAACCGTGGTTCCAAGTCTTATAACAAAGCCACAAAACACTTTTTGGAGTTCAATTTTTTTTGTGCAATTTATTTATTTTAAAATTCAAATAAAAAATTAAATTTGATTTTTCGCTGTTTCATAATTGAACAATTCGAAACTCCAACAGTTTATTTGTATATTTTTTAAATTTTATACTTATTGCTTTAAAATTTGCGCCTCATCAAAAACAGATTTTTGCTTATGTATCATTTCAGCAACTAATTCTGTAAATTTTACAAATAAAATTTTTCTGTGATGGGTACTGTGACTATCTATTGTACAGTTACGTCTATGACCTTCTGTTTCTTCCTACACCCATCACGCCACCTGTCAGCAGTTCAGTTTCTTATGCACATCTCCGTCTGCTCGAAAATCTTATCAGAGAGTACCGTTGATCACAACTCGGGTGATGATAATTTTCTGAACCCACCAAATGACGCAAACGTCATAGCTAAAAGGGGCTAATGAAATGAAATGCAGTTGGGCTGATGAAAAGAAAAAAGATGTCAAAGAACCAAATAAGAGGCCGAAGGTGACGCATCAGGAACGACCAAGAGGGAGAAAGAGAGATAAGCTTTAAACTTTGGGACGTAAACAACGGACGCTCAGGTCCAACTCGCTGATGTATTGGCGGAGATAAGGGCAAAAATTGGTGTTTGGGCAACAACAGTCGCGCCCAGAGAAGGGACAGGGTATAATAGGGCTTGCTGTTAAACAAAAACAAAAAGTGATTAGCAAAAGTCGCTGTTTATGTTTGTTCCTATTTTTTGAGCATTTCCTAACAGCGAAAAAAAATTAAAATTGCATTGAATCAAGCTAACCTTAAAAAATTTAATTCAGTAAAAAAATTAACAATTAAAATTTAAAAAAGCGTTGTTGAAGCAAGACATTTATTCATACGTAAATTCAATTAAATGTACAGAGTGGCCAATAAATACTGTAAGTGAACCGAACGGTCGAAATTTATCGGGTTTCAACACTTTTCCACTTTCGCAATTGTTTTATTCGTGTTTTTCGGGTTTTTTGATTTAAAATTTGCTATTTCTACTGCTGTTTTGCCTCTGTATTCCAGAAACATGGTGTCGCAAGAAGACCGTTCCGCGATCGTTCCGCGAACTCGCCAGGGAACATAATGTCAGCTACGGGACCATGAACGAGCATATCAAAAAGGATCTGAGACTCAATTACAAGCTCGCAAAAGCACAAGACTTGACAGAAGAGCACAAGGCCTTCCGGCACGAAAAATGTCGTCGAATGAAGGCACGCAATTATTTTTCGTCATTTTGAAACAGTCAGTATGCAACTTTTTCTTGGTGTTTCATGCCGTTCTAATTGTGGATTCGGATTTTCTGCACAATTCTGACTCGGAATGATTATCAATCCTGTTGATTTCAAAGGGATGAAATGTGTATCCCTCAAAAAATGGAAAAATTCAGATTTTCCGAAAATTCCATGCAAAAGTTTTTTCAACTTCAGCGAAAACTAGCTGTTTCTAATCAATTTTAGGGACGGAGAAGGACGGAGATATCAAAATCACAAAAACAGAGTTAGGACTGCGCAACATTAGTCAATTACAGTAAAAAAAGTGATGTGGCCATTGCCGTTTGTCATTGTGACACCGGAATCGTAATCAGCGCCCCCGCGCCCCCGAAAACTCCCCTCCGCAAAAAATGAATTTGATCCGTGATGGCGCGAAGAAACGGAGACCGTGTCCCTTTAGTTGTTGGCAAAATTCGAAATTTAGTTGAAACCGGAATTGAAACCCAAATCCGCGCGGCGACTGCCGCGCGCAATTTATATTTCAGTTTGTAATTTTTAAATAGCTCAAATAAGTCTACTCCTATAATAAAATTAAACGTTGGTCTGTGTGTGTTCGGATGTCCGCCGTTTTTTTTTTTCATTTGACCAGACGGCCATTTTGAAAAATGTTCAAAAAAATTTTGCTTAAAAAATGTTTAGATAAGAATTTTTGATCTTTCACCAATAATTAAAATATAAAAAAATTGTTGCTAAATTTTGCCTAAATTGTCGTCAAATTAGTTAACCAAAAGATAAATTTCAAGCGAAAGAAAGCTGTCCAATAACTCCAAAAAATGAGAATTTTCAAAATTAAGATTTTATACATGTTGAAAGGTAAAAATTTAATTTAAAGAGCATTGTTAGTATGAAACTTCGACAAACTTGAAACTTTAGCGCAATTTGCGACGTTTATTTATAAATAATAAGAATTAAATGATTTTTCGAAAAAGCTTGGCGTTGTGTATCAAATTTGCAATTTCGTTATTTTCTTGAAGACCTGTTCTGTCCTCAAAAAACTGTAAACTTTTAGATGAGTACAGCAAAGACACCTACTAGGCTCCTTTTACAATGGCCCTCTTCAAAAACCGCATTTTGACGGTCGAAACGCTTCATTTGGATTGTGTAAGTTATGGGCTATCCGCTCTGGGGTCGTGCCCATTTTGAGCTACCCGATCTGGGGCCTTGGGACCGTGCCGAGGTCTTATTGCGGACGGAATCCATAACAAACGCAACGCAACGATCACGCGTCATTTCATGTCTGTGATTGTTTATTCTGATTGTTCTTGAATTTTCAAAACATGCGAGGTTCAAAAACTTGTAAAAATTGATTTTTAAATTGTGGGTTTCAGGATCGACATGATCCAAACAATCAGCAAAACCCCCGTAGAACGCGGACTTCTTTTGTAATGCGAGACGGGTTTCGACCATTCCGACAAGTTTCAAAGGGCGAAAACAAAATTATAAGCTTTGCAATCTAGCGGTAGTGCGCCGGTCTTTAGGTATTTCTAACCCTAAAGTTCTACCCCATTTAATCATTTTGGTTTAGAAATGCATTGTTGACAAAGAAGCCGCCGAAGAGCGTAAGGCCGAAAATTATCACTCACTTCCGGTGAAAATTCAACGTGTTGAAAACTACTTTTTTACTTTGCATCGCATAAAAAGTTGGCACAGAAATATTGATTAAACATTACCCTTTCAGCGTCGAGTTACAATAATGTAGCCATTTGCTCTAATTTGCCTAGTTGAGAAAAATACGGTTCTTAACAGTTTTGAGGCTTTTTTCACGTTTCTCAAAATTTTTTAATTTTTTTTGGTACGCGTAGGATTTGATGCCCGTGCCCGAAGTGGACATTTATTACAGAAGTTCGTAGGACCTTCTTATAAAAAAAGGCGCGTTGCCCAATTTAAAGCCTGAAACCAATTCTGCCAAAAATGAAATTTTTAGGTATTACAACCAAAATTTGTCCGTCTTCGAATTTGGAGCATTTTGATGTGTAGCACATGACAAACGAACGCAGGAAAGCCGAGAAAAAGCACCATTTGTGCGTAGAAATACAATGGCTGCAAATTTACGTTATTTAAGAATGAGAGAATGAAATTAAGAAATTATGCCTCTTAGCCTTTTTTTGATTTTTGAACTTTTTTCAAGTTCATTACATTTTTGAAATATTTTGTCCAACGTAAAATTTCATGCCGGAACTTTTCAGTCATTACAAGGGTCTGTACGACCTTTCCATAAAAAAATGCCCAAGTTGAAGCCTAAACCTCTTTCATGCCAAAATTTCAATTTTTGAGGTTTCTATCACAAACCGAATATGTTTTGATTGCATTAAAATCTGGCTATGAATGCCAAGAAACAGAAACAGGTCGTTTTGTGCCGAACGTTACAATGGTGCCACCAATTACTCTAATAAATTTGTGAAATTACATTGCCAAATGCAGAATTTGATGTCGGAACTTTTAAGCGATCACAGACGTTTGTGCGACTTTATACGTCCAGATACACCCAGCCCATGGTGAAACCATTTTTTACAAAAATCACAATTTTTTTCCGTCTGCTCATCTCCTCTCACAGGTGCCTCTCACTGTTAAGTCACCCATCGCGTTCGCGTTGCCGTCTGTTTTGATTTCGCGCCCGGGTAATTGCAATTTTGTGCTTTTAATTTGATTTAAATTTTATCTTAATCAGAGCTGTACTATTCGATAAAATTTTGTGTTTCATCAAGGCAACTGTTCAAAGATGTCATTTTTGGAGACACAAAAACGGAATAAATTAAAATCTAAATTTTGTAAATTTTAAAACAACTTAAAAACTGATTTAATTGATAATTTTCAGAATTTCGAGGATCTATTTTTTTATATTTGTCAGTACTGACATGAGCGTTTTCATTATTCAAGGCTACAATGGTTTTCCGCATGCCGTTGGAAAATTCCACAATTCACAATCTTTCGGCAAACGACAGAACCTTAAACAAAATTGAGATGTTGTCAAGGGATAAAAGGGTATGACGAGGAATGGAACTCAGGGAACAGGAGAAAAACATTGAAGAGAATTTTTGGAACAAGAACGTGGTCTTTCTTAAACTTGCATTTTCTTAATTCGGTTTTTAGATAATTAAGCAAGAGTAGAGCTTTATCCCAATCGACTCCAAAACTTCAAGCGAAGCAAGCGATGACGAAGAGGACTTGAAGATTCCGGAGTTAGACGAAATTCCCGAATTTGACCTTGAAAAAATCGGAAAATACACCACGGGCATCGCCGTTGGCCTCGCTGTCCACGACCTTGTCACAGGAAAGACCGCAAACATCAATGAAACTTTTTTTTGTGTGCGGTACGAAACGGCAGGCGAGCACTTCTTCGAATGAGTCCGATCGGACGACGTTTTTAACCAAAACCCGATTCTAACGCTCCAATTCTATGAGAAGCAAATTCATTTTGAAATCATAACCAATGTCATAAAGAAGAATGTAGCGGAGGCGAAAGATGGCAGGAGTTTGCATTCTTACGATAAGGAATAGAGGATCATGACGACGAAGAATCTGATAAAGACGAATCTGAGGCCGAGTCTAAGGAAGAGAACAAGAGTAATCCTAGGAAATGACAAATCTCGTACATCACAGCCTTGTCTCCACTCTAACCTTTGTCTACTCCGTAGTTTCCGGACAAGTCGTTTGTTTCCCGTACATCACAAAAGTTTAGCTATTGTGTTTTTAAGCCTGTTAATTTGATTGACAGACTCTAAAACATTCTAAAAGTCGCTTATTATTTTTCGCTTATATTGGCAAACAAGCAAAATCAATTTTCGAACTAATTGTTGTTCCTCTTTTGAATAGTATTTGAATAAAACAAAGGTTTAATTGTGAATCACGTTTTCCAAAATAATTCTGACAAAAATAGGCTTTTAGCGGAGCACCTCTATTTAGAAATTTTAATGTGCAAAGGGCAGAGACGTCTGCGACGGTTTTAATGGTTTAATGCATTTTATGTATTATTGCCTTGAACGGTTTGCGTTTAAACGCTTTTAGAAGCTTTTAGCCTAGACGTCTAATGCACGATCAGTGTTTAAAAGGCCCCCAGCCGCTCTTCAATTTTTATATAATCGCTCGCCAAGACACGCTTCTCTATTTAGACCGCGTTCGATATTTTCACTTTTGGGGCTTCAAACGATTTTATTGCAGGATGGGTTTTCCAGTCAGCATCTTTCTCCTCAGTCTGTTTCTGGCTTCCTGTGTTGGACAAAACGTCATAGTTGAAGGATCGATCACGTGTGGTGGTGCAGCCAACGTGAACTCTAATGTTGAGCTCGTCGAGAGAGAAATGAGTAAGCCTCCCAAAGCAAAAAAAGCAAATAATCATTTTACTACAATTTTAGTAACCGTAGATGAACTGAAAAATGAAGCCTGGACTGAAAATGGCAAATATCGCATTCTCGGAAAACAAGATGAATATGAATCCGGCTTTCCTTACGTTGTAGTGACCGACTTCTGCCTGAAGAACGAAGAATGCCTCCGTCTGACAGTTTACGACGTTCCTAAGGAGAAGCTCGGCAATATCTTCACTCTGAACATTGACTTGAAGAAAAGACGAGGTTTCGCCACTGAGCAGATCTGGTGCAAAGACAACAAAGACGAGTATCGGTTTGTGGAGAAGCAGTGAAACATTATCATCCAGCTTTTTTAGTAAACGTAGTTGAAATAATTTTGCAGATGCCATAAATTAACTGCTTTGTCTCGTATGTTCATTGCAGCATCAAAACACATCCCCTCTATATTAACGGAGAATGTTCTGTCCGCGAAAATTGTTGAGCGATGAGAAACAGCAGACAAAACGTTGAAAGCCGACGGGACTGGAACCCGCGACCCTACTTGCGGGAGTCCAGTACACCACATAGTCGTTGAAGGTTAGGTTGATAAAGTTGCGTATACCTCGACCGTGTTTTGAAATCAGCGTTTTGGCATTTGTTAGCGCGAGATCGGTCACATAATGTGCAGCATGTGTTCAAGTAACAAGAAAGTGTCACGTCCAAATTTGAGAAAATATGCTTGCGCAGAGTAACGCGCGTGAGCGTTAATCAAAATTTATAACTTTGACGTGCATAAAAACTTCAATCTTTTAGAATTTTTAGCTTCATCTGTTTCGGGAATTTAAAATCGCATCGAATGTATTTAATGCATGAAAACGCATCACGAAAGTTAGAATGTAAACAAAAGTGTTCTGGATAAGAAGAGCTTTCCAGCTATTTCAAAATTGCTATTTTAATTCCAGACTGTCATTTGTTCATCAAATTTTCCGACGTCTGGTAGGATCCCCGCACAGAAGAGCCAAAAAAAACAGTCAAACTTATGAATGGCTAAAGACAAAACAGACGAACGCAAAACAGCCAAAAACGCCCAGCCTACACACACCGCTGTCTTTGTAACTGTCTCCCTCAACCTACTAACCTTGCTGCCAGTCGGCTTCACCGCAAAAACCACATTAATAAATGTTCAAGCCTAAACTTAAGCCTGTTTGAACCTGTGTCAATAAGTCCGATTTGTCTCTGCCTTAGTTGTCCGACGCTAGTTTAATGACAAGCAACGTTTTTCAGACTTTTCCATTTAAAATCTTTGTCAACTGTCATGTCTGCTCTCATAGTGCACTTGCACTTGTTCTCTCCGCCGTTCCTTTTTGATCGTACAGACAAAAACACTTTTCCTCTGCAACGCCAACCATTTTTCATTGCGCTTCGAAAACCAATTCGCAAACTGCTCAAGTCACCCAACTTTGTGAGGAAAATGTTAACTATATTTTTTGTGTTACTTTCGGTGCACCTTTTCTTATTCTTTTAGTTTAAAAAAACCCTTAATGTCCCCCTTGATAAAAAATGCTTAATCGAAGGTCGCTGCATATTAATTCCTTCTTGCACTTACGACAGGGACGCTGGCAGCAGTGACGGTAAGCGCGGCCGAAAGGAAAATCGATCAATCAATGTCGATGAGTCTTATTCGGATCTGATTTGTCTGTCTGACGCCGATTTGGCAGTGCGACCTGTAACGGCTTCATTCGATCAATTTCTTTCAACTATTGTGTCTGTTGTGCTTTGCCCTTATGTACTCTTATGTACGCTACGTCGCTTTGTCCCTCAGTATCTCTCTATTTCTCATACCCAACGACCGTTTTTCCTTAGCGCAAGCATACTCGTCCTGCATCTGATCTCCTCTTGTCGCATTTTATTGCTTGTAAACGTGTTGTAGCTGTAACCGCTTTTAGGTCCAAGATGAGCGAGGATAAATCTAAAAGTCCTTCGCCTCCTTTCGTCCCAGAATATAGAGCTACTCGAATGACGTTTATTCAACACACAACGGGAGAAAAAGTGACGGTCACGATGCCAGGAAAGCGCGTCGTTGAATGGGAGAGTGCCAGCGACAGCTCTGAGGACGAAGAACCAATCCAGAAGGTAAGGTCAAACATAAAATTACTCGGTCTTATTCAAATTTTGTTAAGCGCCAGAAGTATTTCAACGCGCCAAATAAGGATTCGGTTCCAGCTCCGCAACCTTCAGACGACCAGAAAAACACAACTGCTAGCGGAAACGAAGCTGGAACTAAGGAAAAGACGACGAATCCCTAAAGCCAACGTCAGCCCTCAGAAGCAACGCATTTACATCTAATTAATTCACGCATCCATTTTGTACCTGTGTGAACATGCCAATGAACAAAATTTGAAAAACATTTTGACACCCAAACAAGAAATAAAAATACCTTTCTC
The DNA here is from genome assembly GCA_000757645.3 of Steinernema carpocapsae. Classification (NCBI taxonomy): domain Eukaryota; kingdom Metazoa; phylum Nematoda; class Chromadorea; order Rhabditida; family Steinernematidae; genus Steinernema; species Steinernema carpocapsae. The sequence goes on from CM016762.1 coordinate 2,480,590, forward strand.
AAGCGTATGAGCGTCCTTTTCCTTTCACCCGCTGTTCCGCTTGCTCTCAGTTCGTCTATTTTGACCGTCCGCCACAAAGTCGTCTCTTTGGTGTAGAGAAACAGTGTTGACCATTCCCTAGCTTGCTTCCATTGTATTTTATTGGTCGTACAATTTTGTATTGTGTGTTTGAAAAATGTTTATGTGCACAACAAATTACACGTCCATCCTTTTGTTCAATTTATATTTTAAACTAAGCAAATTTGGGCCTTTTTCTTCAATTATACCTTCAATGTGGTCTTCAAATTTTTTTACACAAGGCACAGATAAACAATCTTATTTTGTCCCTGGTCCTGAATCGATAATTTCGGGTAAAAGTGCAAAATTGAAACCCACATTCGCAGCAACGTCTTTATTGCTGGTCCTAGCCACCTACAAACGACGCGACTCCATTTAAATTGCCGTTGAAATGGCTCTTAACCAAGCTGCCATAAATTCCACGATTAATTTAAAGTGTTGAGAGTGAGGAGTTCGAAAGCTCAAAAAAGACGCCGACGACTTAAGCAATTTCGTTACATTTTGGGTTAATTGAAATCAATTTTTTCGTATGCCTGATCTACGACCGCAAAATAAAGTCGAAGTACCCCCATAATGACTAGCATCGGCTGCCAACGTAAACCATTTGGTGTGATTTGTAGTGGATAGAAATTTAGAGCTGCTGATGGTGAATAATTTTTCTCATCTTCCACCGTTACCGAGAAGAAATAAAATCGCAGGTACTGAACTACTGAGTTGACGTTGTCCAATTTTATAGAGCGATTTAAAGCTGACACTGAAAAGGACATCAGTACTATCGAAGCCGCTCAAGGCATGTTAATCTTGATTTCATTCAAATATCTAAAATTTGAATTGCAGCGTTGTTTCAAAATTTAGAGGAGGAAACAAAATAGATTCGAGGAGAAGAACTCGAAGGTGACGGCTGAAAATGCTCTCGAACCTGATGGTGAAATGGATTAAAAATCTTGTATTGGCGTTGTATAGATTGAGTGATTTATAACAAAAATAACACCTGCCGTCCCATGCCATCACGCTCGCCAGCCGCTCCTATACACCGTAAAATGACCGTAAAACGTAAAAGTTGATAAGAACTATTTAATTGGAGGTTGTTGCTGATTAATTCCTTTTTGCACTTACGGAAAGGACGTTGGGCCGCAGTGCATCGCTGTCGGTAACGGTAATCGTCTCTGCAAGTAAAATCGATCAATCGATGTCGATGAGACTCATTCGGTCTGATCTGATTTGTCTGTCTGATGCCATTTTCGCAGTGTGACGGCTGCATTCGCTTAACAACTCTTTTTCAACTGTTGTGTGCAATTGGGCTTCCGGAGAAACTAAGTTTCTGGAACAGGACTGATAAAATGTGATATTTTTTCTGCGATACGCGATACAATTTTTGAAATTGCGATATGATACTCGATATTTTGGGCACTTGACAGTGCTACTTGCAGCGCTCGAGCTTAAGAATTCGTCGTAAATTGACATGCAGTATTCCACATAATGATATGGACACCTACTATTTTTGTCGTAGCTCTGCAAAAATGAACTCTGGCGTTTTGCGGTTTAAACCACGTGAAATAGCGTTGCAAAAAACGTAGCAAAACAATTGAAACCAGCACTCCGATAGCTTTTTCAAAAAATTTTGGGGACATTTGGAAAAATAAGCCAATTTTGCTGCCACAATGATATGAACACATTATTAAAACGTCTGTTTGTGCTTGTTTTTGGACGGTTAGCAACGTGTTATTTTTTGAAAGCGAGTTTCTCACGTGAAATTGACCTAAAGGTGTCCCCACAGAAAAAAAGGTATTTCAAGGCAATTTCAGAAATTTTGTGAATTTCAAGCGCTTAAACCCAAACAATTTTCAAGTTTTTTTTTGTGGTTTTGAATCTGTAATCGTTTTGTAGTTTGTTTGGAGAATCACATATACGCAAGCTTTATGTTTCAAAACAAATGAAAAATCCAAAAGGAGCTTTACTATGATCTGTTGAAACTTAGATTTTCGAGATCCAGGCTCTAAAACCGTTTTCGAAACAATTCAAAAATTTTGCACGCTTTGTTTAACGTTGTTTAACAATACTGGAATGCTATTTTACAGCGGGAAGGTCAATGGAAAGGTTTGTGCTTGCAAGGGTCAAGTAAGTATTAACTGACGAGGTTTCAAGTATTGTCTTCGTCTAGCCTTCAAATAACTGACGAATGCCACCAAAAGTTCTTCAAGAACCACCGAAGTTTGAGAATCGGTTTGGCGGCGTTGATCCTTTTTCAACAAAATTTAAAAAATTATTAAATAAGCGTTTTTGCGTTTTTGAAGCCTGTAAAAACCATAACGAGAGGTTTTATCAAGAAGCCACTAGGCTGAAAAAATGCAAATGCAAACAAATCCGTTAAAATGAATAAATACTTAAAAAGTCAAGTCAAGAACTGCGTTGTTCCAAAATTTCTTTAAATTTATTGAAGGAAACACATAAATTAAGAGACTTATAAAAGTTGGTCACAAAATTAGCGGAAAAGGGTAAATCAAAGAATGAATTGCGCTCACGTCACAAACGTCCGAAGCAATTGTAGACGATCGATCCTCTCATGCGTCAGTGCTTCTTCTATTGTTCAATTTTCAATATTCAATGTTCAATAATCCCAACTGTCGCGCTGTAATGTAAAATGTAAAATTTATCAGATAACGTGTTTAGAAATGAGCGCTAAAGTCTGGTATGTAGGGGTTTCACAGAACCAGGACAATTGAGCAGAACAAGTTCAATTTCGGTTAATGCGTAATAAGTAATAATTTTTTCTGCTTTTGCTTGATCCCAATTCTAGACCTGGAAAATGTGAAATTGCAAAACTTTTGGATCTGTCGCGGAATAACAAAAAGAACTTTAAAAAAATCACATGTATCTTAAAAATAAATTAAATTTCGAATAAATGCAGCTTAGTTAATGGAAAAAAATTGGGTTTGAGGACAACAATGGCAAAAAATTAAAATCCTGTAAATATTTTATTTTGATTTCATACCACATTCGGTTTTTTATAAAAATTCACGCTCACGCTCTGTTTATTTACGTTCTGCCGTTTTATTCACAAAGCTGTAAAACAAGTGGATAATACACTAAAATTTTCATAGCAATTTTTTTGACGAAGCAAGAGTCTTTTGAGTTGAAGCAATTTTTGAAATTTAAATTTTTGAAAAGAATGTGTTGCGCGAAGCGTAAAATAAAGTTGCCCGCGGTCTAATGCCGCGCTGCTTTTTTGCGCAGCCTTTGGCAGCTTTTAACTGCAGTTCTGCTATTTTTTGCGGCTTTCAGCCCTTCTTTTTCGCTATAACTGACTTTGGAGGCAATGGCGGGCTCAATTTCTGTGCCCATCTGAGCATTTCCGGTCTTCCTTGGTGCTCGACCACTTTTTGTGGAGGCCGACGGAGGGAACGGACGTGTGTCAATCCGGAAAATCTGTTCCGCGGGAATTCGAAAGCGGTATTTTCGACTGACCGAAGCAGCAAATTTCAGGATTCAGAAAAACGTATTCAAGTCGGAATTCAATGACGTCTGAAGCTTGAAACTGGCAGTGCGCAACTATCTATAACTTGGTCTCATTTAAGATTATGGACAAAATCAATAATTTGAACCTGTACCCGACGCAGTTTTATGGTTCTAGGGTTCAAGCAAGCATTCATAGGTGCAAATTAGACACAAGCACTGAAAATTCATATAGAGCCAGTTACTTTGGACATTTAAAAAATTAACGGGGTCGCGCGCGCAGTATTTTCTTTGAATCAGCATCGTTTGGCGCTTCGCGCTTTACAGATTCATATTTTGCAACAGCCTTGGCGCTATTTGAACAATTTAGCGCGACCTTGGCGCTTTGAATTCCACCAAAAGCGCAAAAGCGCGCTTGAAGCGTCAACATTTTCATCGTTGTTCTTCCCCAGCCGCTCGCCACGACGCGCAAAACCGCGAAACTCAATACAACAGCAAAAAGCGTGCAAACGCAATTGGCGATGGAGAGGTGATGTTCATGTTCCACCAAAAAAACTATTTTTATTTATAAACATGGAAAATTTAATTTTACGGAAATATACCCATAGTAACAAATTTTAAAAGAAACGTAAAAATGACTAAATTCTTGAGACATAAGCGATGGACATCTTCTACGGAAAGTTTTATTCATCAATTTAAAAATTCAAATCATCGATAATCTTCCAATCTTAATAAAGTTACCAATTAAAGGAAACGCAAAACTAATGACATACGTAGAACGGAATTTAAACAAATCATGGATAGCTGCCGCAAAGAACTTGTATTAATTCTTTCATTCTTTCGCTTTCACCATAGTGTATCTTTGCGTAGAGGTGTCACAGAATTTTTTGTGATTGCTTAAAAAATTGGCCGCAGTATTCTTTTTCTAATTAGAAATTTCATAGAGGTTTAAGCCACTTTTGCTGATTTCTAAAGTGACCTTTTTATACAATTTTGGTAAAAAGTGATTATTAAGTGGTTTAGAGAGAGTTTGAAGGTTCTATTGTAAAGTTCTTCGCTTGTACATCATTTTGAACATATTTATTAATTTGGGAAAAGACTTAGAAACGGTATCCGTATCAGGGCTGTGCATTTGTGATATTTTTTTCTGCGATATGCGATACGCGATACTGCGAGCCGAAACACCACAAGTCATCTAAATTTAAATAACAATTAGTGACAGTAAGAAACAATGCCGGATGAGATGACTTCAATTCCTTTCAAGAGAATGTTACACTTCAGCAACAACAGCTTCTCGAGATTCTTCGGCGACATTCAGGGTGTCCGAGCGTAGACGTCCCTTGTTTTTGTTGTTGATGATAAGTGATTGGCTGCGGCGATCGCCTATGCACGATCTGTCAAAAATGTCAAAATTGCGGTCGGCGAATTGCGATCGCCGCCCCTCTAGGACCAGTGCATCGAAACGGAAAACGATTTCATCGAAATGGTGACGTGATTCCTAAATTAAGCCTAAATCACGGCCAGACGGCAATTGTGAGCCGTTTGTTTGCTGCAGAGGCATCGCGGCTCTTGGATAGCCAGAATACAAGCCAAGTTTTCGTGCAAAACGGCCGATTATTGAGCATTTGAAATTCGGCGCGATATGACCACCTTGTTCTCAGTTATTCTGGACCAGGATAGCACAGATAATTCTGTTCTTGGGTTTGTCTGGATCGCGATGAGAAGATGTAGCCACGTCAAAAAAGTCAATTTTAGTAAACATCTCGAGTTTAAAAAAGTCTTCGAAAAACATAATCAAAAAACTCATTTGCATATAAACGGCGTTCTTAGATTAGAAGGGTTTGAAAAAGCAGGAAACAAAAAACTTTGATCATATGAAACAGATTTAACGCTAAAAACATTGAAAAAATTTATTAGAAAGTGGCTTTTATTGGTTAGAATTGTAACACACCTACGCGAAAAAATGACAATACACGTATGCAAACAAATTCGTTGAAATGAATATATAAATTAAAAGTTTGTTCTGAACCGCCTCGTTCAAAAATTCTTTTAAATTTTTCCAAGGAAACATTAAACATAATTTACGAGACTTGAGACTTTATGAAACTTTGGTCTATCGCGATGAAAAACATTTCATCCCATTAAAAAAATTTTGTAAAAAATATGGTCCCGAAAGCTGTCCTGAAAAACGAATTCATTTACATTTTTTAAAATTATGTGTCAGTGCATTGAGAAATTGAAAATATTATTTTGAAATGATTTTAAAAGAGCAGTAAGACAGACCGCATGATCAATGCGTAAGAAATTAATTCTCACGAATTCCACCAAAACCGTTAAGCTGGTTTGTGCCCGGATGACCATTAAACCTTGGAAGCTAGAAAGAATTACATGAAAAAAGATCCCTAGTAGAAAAGATAAAGCCTACCCTAATTTTAAGACTGTCAGCAGTGTGAAGCGTTTCTGTGAAGTTAGTGCCGCCAACTGTCGCGCCTTCGGCGCTCTCAAAAAACCATAATAAAATAGTCCAAGCCAAAGGTTAATGCATCATAAGAGTAAAAACTAGCCAAAAAGCACGGAAGCAGAACAGATAATTCAAAAAATTTTTCAGGCTTTTTACTATTGGCTTACCATATTACGTTCTTGTAGAGGGGATCTTGTTTCACGTCACTGTCCCTGCTGCAACGATGACGAACCCGTCCGTCATTTCCTCAAGACCACCTTTCCGCTGAGCAGCCGAGATCTCGAATATCTGAAAAACTAAGATTTGTACATAAAAAAAAGAATTAAACACCCTTTTTGGCCATCTGCTCTTGATGGAATGCTTCAATAAGCAGATTCAGCGGCTTGGTCGAAACGACCGGTATACTTGAAATTCAGCCGTTTTCGTCGTTTTTGAAAAAAGATTCCTTTTAAATTCCCGATTTCTATAAAAGCAGCTTCGAAACAATCGAGTCCTCCGATCGAATATTTATGTGGATAAGCTTACAAGGGAATGATACGATGTGTCCCTCCCTCCACCGATCGGGCTGAAATTCGGCACACGTGTAGGCCTATTTGAGACTAAAAAACCCCAAAATATTAGCTGCCCTAACGCGGACAGTGCAAAGGCCGTTAGAAATTGAAGATTTGAGAACAACGAATGTATAGCCAACTTTGAACGTTTTTGGCGAAGTCGGTAGCGGGCTGGGCTGAAGGTTACGGGTTCGATGCCCAGAGGCTGGCAACGCTTTTTTGTCGCATTGACCCACTCACTGTCTTACCGTCCTTAATTTGACGGTTCCATTGTCAAATTCTACGCTTGTTACATCATTTTGAACATAATTATTAATTTGGGAAAACGGTATCCGTATCCTTCTTAATAAGGTGAATTAAAGCAAATGGCTGGACCGTTGTAACTATACGCAGAAATTGGCCGTTTCTCGGCAAAATAAGAAGAAATTTGGGTTAAAATATGACAACCTCAAAAATGGCGTTTTGGGAAAAATTGCTTCAGGCTTCATTGTGACCATAGTTTATCGTGATAGTTTATCGTGGTTACGCTAAAAATTACAAAATACGTGCGGTTGGTCAAAATTGACCCAAATAATCAACATTCAGATAAGCCATTATTTTGACGTAGTTTTGGACAATAAATCAATTTAACTTGAACTGATAGAAACGTTCCAGGTCTACCACTCTGCTGTATAAAACATTGCGGCCTGGGCAGTTGAGCGACGACCGAGTGGCGATTGGTGCTCAGTGCAGAACAGCGCCCGTGGGTGAACGTGATTTGCTGGAAGTGTTCTGTCTCCTCCGCTCGATCGATGCGGACAAGGACAGTCCGGATATGGAACGGGTTCAGCTTGAAAAAATCAAAAATATTTTTTATGTTAAAAAAGAAAAAAAGACATCAAGCTTCATTATTCAAAAATTAATTTAATGACATAGTCACAAAATTAGCGGAAAACGGTAAATCAAAAAGAATGAATTGCGCTCACGTCACAAAAAGTCCGAAGAGGTTTTAGACGATCGATCCTCTCATGCGTCAGTGTTTCTTCTATTGTTCAATATTCAATGTTCAATAATCCAAAAACTACGCTATTTCTTTGTCCGAAAATGCCATAAAACATGAATCCGTTTGCAAACTGTGCTTTTTGCAAAAAATTGTTTTCTAAATTGTCAGACATTGTCAAAAATCAAAATAGCCTCAAAGACATTTTTACCCATTACCTCTTTTAAAAAATGAGCGGCGTCTAAAAATAACAAGAACAAGGAATCGCAGTCGTCAGCGGAAAAAGGTGAATGAAGAATACAGGAACTCAATACTTTAGAAGAAAGCAATTGGATAATTTATTGCATTCCAAGTAATTTGTCATTTCAAAAATCCGTTATTCGACGATTGCAAAAAATGAAATTTGTTTAATTGCCAAGATGATCTTAATTTAAGGACACGTCTAAGCGTAAATTGATAGATAACAAAACTTAAAATGGACAATTTCAAAGAGCATTTTTTTCAAATTGCTACACTCCGCCAAATCGACAGCCGAATTTGAGCGTGATCATTAAAATAATAGAAGCGCCATTGTATTGTAAAGCATTTCCACAACTCAACTGCCAGAAATTTAATTAAAAAATAAAAGAAAGTTTTTAATTTTCAAAGCATTTAAGACTAGCCAAAAATCTGGCTTTCTTAGCAAATAGCAAACATTAAAATTGTTGTAGCTTTCTTCGCTGAACACAACGAACAAAGTAAAGAGCATGTTCAAAACTCCGATGAACAAAAAATAAAAATTTAAAGTTAAATCCTAGGTGTCCCAATGTCCCAAATACTCCTCCTCAACATTAATAATGAATTTCTAATTGCCGAAAAAAGAAACAAAGAAAATTACGTTCACATTATGTTTACGATTTTTCAAAACGTTAAGATTTTTCGTAGCAAAAAAATATATTTGAGTTAAATTTTGTATTTTTCAAAACAATCAAAGGCTAACAAACGTGGAAAAAAGCAGAACAAAGCAACCTGTTAGCGTAGAAGACACGCAAGTAATGTAAGGCGTAGTACGGCGTGGAAACCGAGAATTTGAAAACGAACCCATCCATTTTACGGAGCTTCGTCAGTTGAATGGCGTCTTTATTAGCGCTATTAATTTGAAAGACGACGCTCTTGGCTACGTTCTAGCGAGACCCACGGAAGCTCGTGTACTTCTCACTCCAGAAGCCTTCCAAACCATACGTGTCAATTTTCAAGGACAATTGTCAAGGCTACAAAGAGCTCTACATTTGTGCTCCTTTGTCCCAAGAGCTCTTTGAAGCAGTTTTTCAAGTTTCCCGACCATATTCCAGCTAAGCTTGTCCACATACAGGCTTCTAAATATTCGATCGGCGGACTCGATTGTTTCGAAGCCGCTTTTATAGAATTTCTGAAAGGAGTCTTTTCAAAAAGAACGAGAAAAACGACTGAATTTTAAGTATACCGGTCGTTTCGACCAAGCCGCTGAAGATCTGCTCATTGAAGCGTTCCATCAAGAGCGGCTGGCTAAAATTTGCTACAACGATGTTCTAGGCGTTACGCAACTTGGACGTCTTTTGAATATTCTCAACTTGAATATTCGCGTTGTTACATAACTTAAATTGCCCGCACGAAGGACGGCTTCTGGCAAAATATTCAACGCTTACGTTTCACGTCAATTTCAAGAATAGGAAAAACGCTAATTTTGTAGCCAACTTTTGGAATATTAAACTTGGACTATTTAGACCAAGCAGCTATTGTTTCTGGCCAGTATGGACTATGTTGCTGGACATTCGCAGTGGTAGTTTAGAGTGTTAATTTGAGCGTCAGGCCCAGATGACTTTGGTGGGACGAAAGCCGGCCGACACGGCTAATTAATTATGTGCTGTCAAACGCAGCAAAAATAGAAAAATAGTAAAATTAAAATTTAAGATTTTGAAGCATTTACCAATCAACCGATATCAACCGAAATTGTGGATGTCCAAGCAAAAAAAATAGATTTAAACTAGATTTAGAAATTCTTAAAGTACTTAAAAGCATCCTGGCTTCCCAACCAAAAATAAAATTTTGAAATTAAATTACCTCCCGCAAAAGCTAGCCGAAAATCGAGTTCCTACCATACTGAAAAAATAGTTATTTTGCCTGAATAAGATGTACTCGTATAGGCTGAAAACAAAGTCACATTAAACCTCTATTTTTCATAGAATTTAAATAATTTGTTAAATTAGCTCTAAAAAGTCACAAAAAAGGTTTTCTCAAAAAGCAACTAGGCTGAAAAACTAGCTTCCTTTTTCCTTGAGAAGATGGGATTAGAAAGGCTAAGAACAGAATTACTTTTTTAATGGAAGAACGTTTCAAAAGGCTCTACAAACTCAAAAATTTCAAGAAGCAACTAGGCTGAAAAAATAGGTTTTTTTTCCTTGAGGAGATGAGATTGAAAAGAGTGAGATGAAAGAACTTGGGAACGACCTGTTTACGCTGAAGCTTTTCGGGACTTTTCGAAGCTTTAGGCCTATTCGGTCTTCAATTTTTTTGAGGACCTGATGATGCTCGCTTTTTTCAGTTTTTGGCTTCACTGTGGTTATTTTTGTATTTTATGTTAGCGCTCTTTTTGAACGTTATGCGGCCTGAAAATCGAACCGTTCTTGAAGATTTCTGCCTCAATTTGATTTTCTCTGCACGACCAGTTGAAGCCTGTTTTGGAGCCGTCCTGCGTCTCGAATTCGGGCTACTTTGATCATTTCTTATCGCCTATCAGCGGTTCAAAAAAGCCCAACTTTGCGAATTTGGCAGTAGGAAAATCAAACAATTTCATTTATTGGATTTTTTCGAACTGGATTAGCGTAATTTGGTAATATTGTGTTAAATTGAATTTTCGTCTGCTTTTCCACGTTCCAGATTTTCGTTTGAAGTATATCTGCTAAAATGTATCTTTCAGAAGGTCGATGAGCCATTTTGCGGTGAGGTGCGGTCCTTCGTGAGCTCCAGCCCAATTCAGCGTCATATGCAGATAAAGATTGCTATTGGCAGCAGGGCGCCCTTCAAATCCTCAGATCCATCATTCAGTTCCTTGCCGTCTTTTGACATTCTTGAAGGCGCTTGGATCTCCTTTTAACGCCGTTTCATTTTTTTCGCAAACGACGCAAGACCGTCCGGTGTTTGTTGTAATACAGCTGTAGGCTTTCCTTGAATCGAGGTCTGTTGTGTAGTATTGTATCGGTTGACAAATACGGACACGCATGTGGACTAGTTGATTGGTATCTCCGGAAATTACTTTTTCGGCCTTGCCGTTCCCAGCAACTCCAGCGTGTAAGCATCGGGTACAACGCATCTTGAGGAGACGCGCGGTGAACGGTCTTGACAACATTGTCAAAACAATTTGCGCTACTCTCAAGGACCGAGCAGAAGACGCTGACGTAATCGAGAATCGCAGGGCTGTGAATACTGAGAGAGAGAGCGCGAAGGTTTGGATGAAGTCCTGACGAGTTTCGACAGCTTCCTCGGAAGTCTCGCGCGAATGCAGGAGAGCATTCATAAAATCGATGACAAAATCAGCGGCACTGTCTCATCCGGCTGAAACCAGGGCTTCTATCAAACATTTGGAACTTATTTGTAGATTGTATTTTTACATGTGTATTTTTGAACCTCTTAGAGAGAAATCTTGTCTTGCGTGAGTCTGCTTACACGAATTTAAAGAAAAACATCGAAAAAATAATCATGATTTTGGGAGATTGGGTCGGTTTTTTGTCTTCCGCAGGAGGATCAAAAAGTTTTCCAAAAAAGTTTTGTCGGCTAGCGACAAGCTTGCCTACCTGTGTTTGCCATGGCTGTGAATGAAATCACGTTGGCTTCATAAAATGTTGATTTCAAAAATAATGTAATATGATCATGCTACCAACCACTGAACAAAAAATGTGAATCATGATAAAAAACGGATATGTGAGCTTTTTTTCACCAGCTTTACCAAAATCTATCAAGTTTAAAATTTAAATAAACATTTCAAAAACCATAGAACAAATAATTAATTCAATTACACCTGTACGTTTCAATCGGTAAAAAATTACCTTATGAAAATTGTGCTTTGATTTAGTTAAAATCATTTGTAAGAAGCGAAGGAAGATGCCCAAAAATTAAAAATGCTCTTTTGATATGATTTTCAAACAGCAGTCTAAGACAGAACCGTATGATCGTTCTGATTCTGCAAGATCCTAATTCTGAACCCTTAAAATGAAAGCGTCGCTTATGAAAGCGTCAAAAAAGAATTCCAAAAATATCTTATTTTAAAAAATCACAGTGCCAACACGAGGATTGCGCGCAAAGTCTCAGCGCGTTTCGTATAAAAATAGGTTTGTATAAAGGGCGTTTCGTATAAATTTTTGCTGTCTTCTTAAAGTCCGAAACCGCTTGATTCTTGTAGTTTTTATATGTGAACATGTGTAATAACAACAATAGAGTGGTAAGTAAACGGACATATGGGTAACAGATTGCGCAAACATTGAACAATGAAGCCTGTCTGCATAGTCAGTAATGCTTGCTGTCGCACCTTCGGCGCTCTCCAAATAATAATAAAAATGTTCTAGGTAAGCCTAAGATGCTCCAGGAGATCAGCCCCAGCGTACTATCCCCACGGCTTGAAAGAACCTATTATTTTTGCTGTTTAAAAAAAATGGGCGCAATGTTTGCGCAATTTTGTCACGCTAATTTTTGTTACCCGCAATTTTGTCAGGTTACCCATCTGTCTATTACCCAAATGTCTGGTCGCGATCGCAAAGCATTGTGCCACTCGTACGCCTAAAAAATCATTGGTTAATAATTGATTAATATTCAGCTAATAGGTTATAGTGAACAATAAACGTGTATTGAGTGTGAACAAATTGGCTTTTCAATTGTTAAATTCTGCTCAACGCTTGAATGCTTAAATTGTGTGATTTTGCGCGCTCATAAATGCTTAAATTGTGTGCGCTAAAATTTTGCGCACTTAAATTTTGCGCGCTGAAATTTTGCGCGCTTAGATTTTGCTCGCTTAATTTGCGCGCAATCTTCGCAACACCATCACACGTATCTTTAAAATTAATTCAGTTCTGCGCGAAAATTTGAAATAAATACAGCTCATTTGATGGAAAAAAGAGGTGCGACCTGAAAACGACAAAAATTGATGCTAATAAATGCTAAGAAAAAAGCCACTTTTTTAAATGCTTACCATTTCGATGGGCGCTTGACAATAAGCATTTTAAGACCTTTCAAAATATTAAAAAACAATGCCATGTCTAATTATCTAATTATTGTAGCGGTCAACAAGACTGAGACAACATCCATCGAGACATCGGACAAAGTTATCCACTAACAAGATACTCGTAAGATACTCGTCAGAAAATACATTTATAGAGTCTGTGGAGCGGTCCTCAAATTTATCCACGGATTTTCAAAGAAGCTTCGTCCTGAAAATCAGCAGCGTCTACGAGAAGCCGTCCCCGAAGTGACAGTCAGCCAGGATCATCAGATCTGATTACTGCCATCTTGCAACTGAAAAACTTCTCGCGATCCGCCTGCATAAGCGTGAGCGCCTGCATAAACCCGAACCAAAGACGATGAAGAAGATGAAACCGTTTCAAGACAACAAAACGGTCTAGTCTGGAACGTGGGACGACTTGGGAACAGTCGATTGGACTACAATGCCAAATACCCAGTAGTGATCGCAAAGGATACTCACTTCACAAAGCTGGTCATCGGTTCCCGTTTGTTCGCCGTTTTCTCCAAAAAACCATTCTATGTGACTCTTTTTATGACTAAGTATATTCAAAAATAAATAAATATTCAATTTTCAGCTTTATTTTACCAGTACCATGTAAAATAGAGGTTTACGGTTTCGCTGGTTTTATTTTTTCAAACACATACTATCAAAAAATTGACCTTTAGTGGCTTCTTGAAAAAACCTCTTGTTTTTACAGCATTTAAATACATTCTTTTAATAAATAACCAAAAAGCCATTTAAAAAAGAGGCTTAAGATGGTTCTCTCCTTAGTTTTGTATTACGGAAAAATGTGCATATTTGTTCGGTCTAATGGTTTCTTTGCAAAACCTTTTTTTCACATGTTGCTTTTTCCAAAAGCGCTTTTTCCATTTACGCTTCCATAGTTGTCTAAGTCGGTTCCCGGACCGAAGAGCCAAAAAAAAATAACCAAAAAAATGGCCGAACTTAGGCAGTTTTGTGGATAAAACGGCAGAACGTAAATTAACAGAGAATTTTTCATGTAACGCAGATTTTTAACGTAGATTTGAAAGCGTCAATTTTCACAATTTTTTGCATTTTCTTCACAATTTTCATATTGTAATTCTTAACCACTTGAAATGTAGACGTCTAATTGAATTATTTATTTGTTCTATGGTTTTTAAATGTTTTTTTTTATTTTAAGCTTGAATTATTTTGGTAAACATAAATCTGAAAAGTTCAAATTGGTAAATGAAGTCTTTCACAAGAGGACGTTTTTTATATTATTAAAATTTGTGTACGAAATGAACATTTAAAATTTTTAAACTTGATTTTTGGATTCATGAAGTGTCTTTGTATACTATATACTACGATAGCCGTCGACAGAAAGAGCCATAGGTTCAAATCTTGTCGGTGAGTTTTTTTTTACATGCAAAGATCAATTCTTGAGAGAAACCATAAAGGTACTGAGGTGAGTCGTTTTGTGCCATTTGCAGAACTGGTAATGTCGACTATTTATCGCTCCGAGTGGGCTATATTTGCTCAGCGATTAACGATCGTCATCATCGGTTGCAGAACGCTTTCATGTGACAAATTGTTTCGTTTTTTTTGGATTTTTGGTATTCGTGGCCACCTTTGGCAAAACCGCAGCCGCAACTGGTGCCACACGCAAAAACGCAAACAGGTGGCTAAGAGTTGGTCCGCGCCGCTTTTCGGTTACCTATTTCCGAGTCTAAAACCCGTTTTATGCATGTAGGTCGGAATGAACCAAAGCTTGAGTATGTGTAAAACGATTCTGTGATTACCAAGACCGAGTTGGTCAAGGATCTGGGAGCGACTTATGATAAACAGCTCTCCTTCGTTCGCCACATTAAGTTGTGTCACTCAAAGGCGGACTGTAAGTTGATCCTCCGGGTCTTTCGCTGCAGAAGTGTGAGAATACGGTAGCAATTATTTCCGTTCTCAATCTATGTACCGAATTCTTCCCGTCATCAGAAGGAGTAAACGTCTCAACGAATGTTTCTCCTTGAAAATCGTGCCTTTATGGAATTCACTGCCTAAAGTCTTAGCTTTTTTAAATTTTTAGCTGTTTGAAACGTGTACGTCTAATTAGACGTAATTTATGCATGCATCTTTGTATTAAAACGTTTGGTTAAACAGACATGAGCAACATTTAAATTGTCGCGTAATTTTTTAAAAACTTGTATAATTTAATTTTTGGCGGCTTGAAACGTTTTTGAATACGATTAATATCTGTTGTAATGGTTTTTTGAACGTTCACCTTTCGCCTTTATTTGATCGTAAATTTAAGTATTTCTATTTTGGAATATATGGTCCTATTGCACCTCAGCACTTCATATTCCGATCTTGAAACTTTTTCTTTAATATTTATATTTTTTAGTGGATAATCGACTTGACTTGACTCGATCGATAGTGTTTTTTGACATTGCAATCTACAAACGGGAGGTTTTATTATTTTAAAAGTTAAATTTTTGTTGGAGTCGTAAGTGATCTTGTTAGTCTAGGAACGGGAGGTTTTTCATCTTTGAATTAATAACGGGATGTTTCATTAATTAAACTTGTTTGCAGAATTGCAGTCGATTGACTCGTTTAATCAAGAATGTGTACGTATTTCATTTTAAAATTTAGCATTTTTGTGGCAGTCCGTCAATTGTCTGTTTAGTCTAGAAACGGAAGGTTAATTAATTAATTATAATTTTTTAAATTTTGCATTATTATTTACAATTTTCATAACTCAATTTGTAGCTGTTTGAAACGTATACGTCTAATTAGACGTAGACGTATTTAGCATTTTTTGTGTGAATCGCTTTTAATCTTGGAACGAGAGGTTTCGTTAATTTAACTTTGTGTACTGCGATAGCCATTGGCATAAAGAGCCACGGGTTGAAATCTCGTCAGTGAGATATGTTTGTATGCGATTTTCGCTGAAGAACATTTTTTTGTTCAGTAGTAGCATGATCATACGCGTCTTTTTTGGGTTATCTTTTAAATTTCCAATTTATTTCTTATAAAATTTTTGAAATTTACATCATGAAGCCAATGTAATTTCATTCACAGCCATGACAAATGGCGTTCAACATTTAATTGTCAAAGTAGATTTATGCTCGCAAAAACGAAGAAGGCGAAAGATCAATTCTTAAGAGAAACTGCGAAGGTACTGGTGAGCCGTTTTGTGATTTGGGCATCCGGCCCACATGCCTCCAGACCGATTGTAATGTCGACTCTATTCATTTATTGCTCTGAGTGAGCGGTTAACGATCGCCATCATCGATTGCAGAACGCATTTATGTGACAAATTTTTCCGTTTTTTTATACGTGCAAAGTGGGTTCTTGGTACTTTGAGTGATGCTATTCGATCATTGTAAATTTAAGTGTTTATTTTATTTTAATTTGAGATTTTAAAAAGTGATACGACGTTAGAGGCGAATTTCGTTAGAGATTTGTTTGAGACGAATTCAATTTGGCAGCGGTTAGCCTCGAGGCTGCTTATTTCAAACAGCGGGGTTTGTAGGCTGAGGCTGGCCTCCTGGAGCATTCCGTAATGGCGATACCTGCAAGAGGTTGGTTTGGGATCAAATCGACGTCGAATCGAGGTAGATTCGTGGCACATTGGCGCTGATAGACATAATCTCTGGACCAAAAATGTGAATGCTCGTTTCGACCCGCATTCAAGCAATGGGATCGGTCGATTGCCTAGTCAGACAGAATATCAAGGTCTCTCACTTTCGATCCACGAAGGCTTAATTTTAGGTGAAGTTAGGACTTTATTCTGTGGCCTGTTTTCTTTCGAATTTCTGGCTTTTCCATATTTTCTTTTATTTCGGCTTTACGTATCGAACTCAATTTTTCGTGATTTCTGCCTCAAATTCAGGATCATTTCTGGCTCGAATTTTGACTAGGTTTCAGCTCTAATTGGTCATGTTTCTCGGCTTGTTCTCGACTCTCCGAAAGCCAAAATTTTCGGCGGAGTACAGGCTTCGTTTTGACGAAGTTCCCACCGTTTTTAAGTTTCAATTCTATCTTCTTTAGATCAATTTGGTCACTTGGAGTTGTCCATATTTCGGAGGGGTTTTCAGCCCCTTCCAGCCCAAATAGGCCTATTCAGTCTTCGATTTTTTTGAGGACCTGATGATGCTCGCTTTTTTGCAGTTTTTGGCTTCACTATGGTTATTTTTGTTTTCGATGTCAGCGCTCTTTTTGAACGTTTTACGGTATAAAAATCGAACCGTTTTGGAAGATTTCCTCAAATTGATTTTCTCTACACGACCAGTTGAAGCCTGTTTGGAGCAGTCCTGCGTCTCGAATTTCTGCAGATCACCTCCATCGCGTAACAGCGACCCGAGAAAGCCCGTTTTGCAAATATACAGTAGAGTAAATTGAATAATTTTATTTATTGGATTTTTTCGAACTGGATTTGCATATTTTGATAATACGTGTTAAATTGAATTTCGTCTATCCATGCTCCAGATTTTTTTTGAAGCATGTTTGCTTCAATTAATTATAAATTTCTCTTTGAAATTTTAATTTAAAATTAAATTAAATTCAACCTTGTTTGAAAATAACTATTTGTAATTTTTCAATTTGTTTTTATTTTGACACGCAATTAAAACAGCGTTTTTAACGCGCTTTATACTGTTTTCACCGGTTCATTTTTGGTTTCTTATATAATAAATTAATTTTTGACATTTTGTGACTCAAACCAACACCAAATTGCCGTTTTAGAAATGAATCTGTTACAAGTTAATGTATTTTTTTTGGTCCCATTGATAGGTATCACTGGTGGGTGTCATATGCGTTTTCAATTTTTGCAGGGATTTTGTTGTTTAACAATTTATGCTATTTAGCTTGATCATTAGAATGGCTTTTTTCGATGTGATTCAATTGGAGAAACCTAACTTGTGATGAAGGAGCCAGTACAAGCGTGGCGCTCAAACACAAATCAGGCTTTTATTAAAGGCATGTTTTACAACGCTCTCGTTTTTCTTGGAGCGCTAATGGCGGATCACGTCTCAGTTAGGTTCGACTACTCAGAAAAGTTTGTGTGAACAACAGGGTTTCCGTTTTGTTTCCCAAAAGCTGAAGCCTCCTAAGCATAGATCTCTCCAAGCTTAAATTTCGATTTGATCGCATTCAAAGGGAACCTCACACAAGCTAAAATGTGGCTGGACTACAGACGTTAAGAACCTTATCCCTTTCAAAAATATTTTCGCTGATGCTATTTCCAATCTATGCAAACGTAAATTGAGTGTGAGGTTGGTTGATTAGTTTGTAGCGTAGTGGACGTTGCTATTTTTGAGGTAGGTGGTCCTTTTTTCAGCTTTTTGGAAACGTTTATGGCATCGCTTTCTTTCTTATCTTTTGTTTAGGTCATCTAAATTTTACATTCAAGGCGCTTTATTTTGACGATTGTTTCCGTCATTTTCTCGCTTCCCTTTTGCTAAACGCTCTATAGAAACTGATAATAACTCAACTGACAACGATGAAAGGTGCCGTCGTACGACCTCGGCATGGCGCGATCGTTGTCGGCGGCGGCGGCGATCGATAACAATTTTTGAAATTTTTTTTTGGCAGTTTGAAACGTTTTCGTATACCTCTCATTCAATCAATTTTCAGAAGTTCACAGATTGTGTGGTGACTTTATTGAATTTTTTAAAATATTGACTTGAATTGAAAATGTAATATTCAATTTTTTGGTTTTGTTTTTTCCAACGGTTTCTTTTTTAATTTAAAGTTTTATTTCGGCTTTTTGGGCGGTTCACTGTAGGACTTTTACTGCTTTGCAATTGTAAATTTGGTTGCAGCCCTTTTGGTCGAATTTCCGGCGCCATACAAATTTGCCAGCTTGTCTTATTCTATCACAAATTGTTTTTCGGAAAAACATTTTTTATTTATTTGCACGCAACATTCTCTTTGAAGTGGGTCGTCATTTATATGTGCAAAGCCCGCAAATGCTCCAATACAGTATTGCACTTATTGCAGTCAGAGTCGTCGTGTTGGAAACCTGAGAAGAAAAAAGCTGCGCTTTTTGGTGAAGTTTTCTGTTCGCGTTGTGTGCTTTCGCTGGAACTTGGAAGTCATGTTTTTATTGATTGGTAAGTCCAGAGTTAGTTCAAAAGTACGGAAACGGGAAAACAACACATCTGTTGAAATTTGACATCTGTGCTAAAACAACACATCTGTTGAAATTTGACATCTGTGCTGTTCGAAACACCGATGCGCTCTCAAATGCGACTTACGTCGAATTTTACGAAAAATTTAAGTCGCATATTTGGTGGAAGTCGCATGTTTTTATTGATTGGTAAGTTAGACGTTTTTTTAAATACGCAAAGTACGATTTTTTGTTAAGTGACCCACATCCCGCAGGTCACAATTTGTTATGTATTTAAGGTAAGAAAACGGTTTTTACATTCAAATTAATTTTTTTCATTGTGCATTGTGCTGGGTACGGTCAGTACGATCTGCTTTTGTTCCAATTTCAGTTTGTTCTCTTAAATTGAAAGTAAGAACCGTGACTAGTCAAGAAATAATTTTCACATGCAAATTTTTGGCATGACTTTTTCGACGCCTCAATTTATCGTGTTCCGTTCATTTTATTATTTTATTGTAAACACAATTTGAGAAAACTGAATTTAGGAGTCGTTTGTGGTCTTTATTTCGTGATATTAATTGTGTTACAATTTGTTGAGACAAAGTGTTTATGACAAATGTCTTTGGTACTAAAATTCAGATGTTGCTCTTGACATCTTTGAATAAGGTCTTTTTCAGACGCCTTGATTTTTAAATCAGCATCATGGGATCAGAATCAAGAACCAATCTCTCGACCATTTGTTTCTTTTTGTGTACCACTTTGGTTTCCACTCTTGATTATGTTGATATCTCTGTTCTTGATGTTTATGATGCTCTGAGACTTCTTCCAGGAAAGTTCTCAACCTCTCCGGATCAATCACCCTACTACGCCCTTAAGAAATAATGTTTTCCCTTAGCTCAGCCACTCTGTGAATTGCTGAACCTATCTCTTATGCCTGGGTCGGTTGCTCAACTTTGGAAAACTGCAATCATTGAGCCGATCTTTAAGAAGGGTGATCCTGCATCCCCATACTTACAGACCCATTTCCCGTACGAGTTCTCTTTCCAAACTTGCCGAGAAATTTGTCCGGAAGGCATTAATCGAACATTGCGAAAAGTTCAATCTTTCAAAACGGGCTCCTTCCCAGAAGATCAACCACTACAGCTTTGTTACTCTTTATCCATTAAGCCTTTGAAGCTCTGGAGTCGCGAAAATTCGTTGATGTCACTTTTGTGGATTTCTCTAAGGCTTTTGTTGATTACAACTTGCTTTTGCAAAAATTAAAGGCTTATGATATCGTAGGTTCTCTGCTGAAGTGGATCAAAAACTTTCTCAAGGTTCACTCGTCTTCTGTTAACATCCACGGAGCCTTGTCATCTTCTCATACTATCAACTTTGGTATACCACAGGGCTCATGTCTAGGTCCTCTCGTATTTGCTATCTACATTAATGACTTACCCTCGTATTTTCTTATAACGTACAATGCGTGTTATGCAGTTGAGTTGAAATTGTATTCATTTTCCAAACCTCGTGCTATGAAACAAGCTTTGAGGTTACTGGAAGAATCGTCGTCTAAATGGAGACTTCCAATCTGCACCACCAAAACTGTTGTCATGCACATTGGAAAGAATAATCTCAGGTCTGACTTTGAGATCGAAGGCGAGTCTGTCACTATAGGGTTTCGGTTTTCAAAGACCACGGTATTACCTACGACAATAACCTTTCAGTTGAGCCTTATCCGAAGATTATTTCGGTCAAACGTGTTGTGTCCCGACGTGTCCGTTCGTCCGTCAGAAAATTTACTTTCTTTCGAAACACTTTCGAACACGAAACGAAACACTTTCGCTACTTCGATGTGAATTAAATTACGAATTCGGTATTTAGTCCATGAAATGCCACGTATGCTGGAAAAAACTCAGCGACCGATTCGGCAACGACCAACTTATCACTCGCGACACCCTGAACGCTCTCGAAACCTTTCATGCCATGGAATAGACCACAAGCCACTAATGTGGGTGGACAAGTACTAACCCTCGCAGATGCGATGCAGCTTGTCGGGCAGTGTGACAGGAAATTGCAGATGAACAAGCTCCTACGGCTGGCTACGGGACTGGCGGCTCTAGTACTGGCCCGATGATGGCCGAATCCTCAAAGCGGCGCTCTTTTCCTGACGTCCGGGCATCGGGAAGACGACCTGCGCAGCGATAGCCTGCAAGAGGCTTAGGACCGAGATGCTGGATGCTGGAGATAAACGCGTCCCGCAGCAAAAAGTGTCTATTTTATAATTTTTGTTATAAAACCAAATTTCAATAGAAACGTGAAATTTTTTGAGTTCAAAATTGGTTTTCGTTTATATTATTCACTAATTAAGTGTGAAAAATAATTTATTTGAATGTGTCATTTTTTAATTGAAACTTGACACAAAAGTTAAATAGGAACGTGGGATTTTTTGTGGTCAGAATTCTCCTTCTTTTTATTTTTTACTATTTTTTGAGCATTTTCAAACTTGAGTGCTACAATATGCTACAATCATTTTAAAGTTTTAAACTTGAAGTCTTGCGTTTGGATGATTAATAGTTAACTTAAAGCATTAAAAATTAAATATGGTTACAATTAGTTGTTAACTAATATCGAAAGTGTTGATTTAAAATTGAAATTTTGAAACTTGAAATTTTGTTTTTATTTTTTCATCCATTAATTTTTGGAGATTCTCGAACTTGACTGCTTTATAAGCAATAATTCATTTAAATTATTGAACTAAGAAATTTTTAACACAACTATTTTGCTTTCTTACAATTTTTTGGAGATGTACCGCTACAACTCATTATTGGCATTTAATTTTATTATTACTTATTTTTTGAACATTCTCAAACTTGCTGCTTTATATACAAAATTAATTTAAATGTTTAAATTCAAAATTTTTGCTAGAAGTATTTACTTCACCAAGCAAATTGGGACGGAGAACTGGCAGAAAAACGCGAGGAGAGAAACTCACTCGGATTGGTGTAAGAAGGGACTTCATGTAAAATAATGATTTCACAATATAAATTCGTATTTGACAATTTTTTAGAGATGTACGGCACTCCTACAACGCGTTCTTGGATATTAATTTTTTATTATTTACTGATTTTTTGAGGCTCGGACATGTTTGTTTGATGATACCATCAAGTTAATGTCTAAATGTTGTTTTTTCTCACCCACACTTCTTCTCGTGTGCTCTTGTCGGACGGTCGGTCTCCGCTCACTCTCTCCGTCATGTTGTGACAGGGGAGAACCGTCTGAAAACCCTCTTAAACGCCAGCTTCTTCGTCTGAGTCTATTCGCCGCCATGACCTTTTCTGGTCCCTTCGTTTTTCCGACATGCCGTTCTCCTCAATGTCGCCGTTTCCGGAATCTGAATTCTTCGCTTCTGTCTTTTGTCGGAATTCTCCGCTAAACTGCAGTTAGCCCGTTCAATCGACTGCCGATGTTTCTTCTTCGGCGCAGACTCGACCGCCGATATGGACATTCTGACAGGCGGCTTCAAAAGCATCTTTCGACCTTTCCTGACAAACTCACGAGACACTTCCCGCATTGCATTAGTTCCTTGTCTTCAACCTCGTTGACACAAACACCTATGACCTAACATACATATTTTGCATACACTTTTTTGTGCTCCTGAATAAGTGATTTTACGGACGGCCACTTATTGTACAAATTATGTAATCTACCCGCCATGTTTCCCACGTTCATCACACGCTCTTCTTTTGCATCTTTGTTTGTGACTAACAAACAAGAGATATTGTCTATGTCAGATTGGGAACCTGAGATCATTGCCACAGTTATAGTTGTTGATTTTGGAACTGATTGCTAAGTTGTGACTCTTCTATGTACCTTTTCCGCTCACGTTATGTGATTTTCTACTTGAAACTTTTGTGATGTTGCTAATGTCTAGTGCATAAGTCAATTAAATTAAATTTGCACCAATTTTCAAATTGAATTTTTAAAATAAATGATTATCAAATATTCAAATTCTCTTATTTCTTATACATATTATTTTTTTGACTGAATGATTTCAAACTTTCAAACCATAGAAATTTGAAGAACATTTCGCAAGCTTGTTTATTGCGTTCAAGATTGTTTTAATTTATTAAAAAATTCAGAGAGCGTATTGAGCGGTTTTACGTCAGTTTGGTAATTTCGTTTTTCATTTTACTTGCATTTCCACAATAAGTGAGGGCTGCCAATGACGTTTATGGCCCTACTTTGCACGGTGAAAAGAAATCGGTTTTTCGGTTTTCTGGGAATGTTGTCCGAGTGATTTAAGAGTATATTTTTGAATGTTAGGAGTGTTCTCCTTTATCGTTTCGAATATTAACACGTCATTTAACTCATTAAAATTTGAACGCAAACTCTACGAGTTGTAGCGTCACCATAATTATATTAACGGAGACCGCTCAATCAGAGTAGGATGTCGTGTTCTTTTTTTTCAGAAACAACTCTCTTGATACATTAAAATTCAAAGGAAATTTTTTGGAGGTGTGGCTTCATACTTCTAGTTTATTTTAAAATTGGAATGCAGAAATTGATTTTGAGCCATTCGTTTGTTCTTTCCAAAACGTTTGAAATATTTCAAGAGAAAGTTCCATTTCTCTAAAAATCGGTGCGGTGTATGTGAAACAACTAACCGTTAACCAGCTTTACATTGCTTTTTTTGCTTCAGGCCGACCAAATCGATTTTAAATCTAGGGTTATTAGCACTTAGAATACAATTTTTGCGAGATGTACAACGCTAATACATCTCAAAATTTCGTTTATTTGATTTCCGTAGCTGGGCGCTTACTCACGGCTTTCAATATATTTTTTACGTTAAACGTTTATCAAGGAGGATACGGTTTTCACCGTTTTTGAGTCTTTCCAAAAAAATAATCATGTTTAAAATAATGTACAAGCGTAGAATTTGACGCTGGAACTTTCAAATTAACGCTGAGGTCTCTGCAATAATCATTTTTTACGGAAATTGTACAAAAAGGTCACTTTAAATTAAGCAAAGTAGCTAAAAATTCTATAAGAATTTGAACTAGACCAAGAATACTACTGCTAACGTTGTGAGCTGCAGAAAATTCAGTGACTTTTCTACGCTAAGATTCAACATGGCTAAGATGAAGGGATAAATAAATGAGTTTTTTCGGCAGCTATCCAAGGTTTATTTAAATTCCGTTTTATGCATTTTCTTTTTTAGCGTTCCAAGATGGTCGATTAGCCGGACGCCTCGCCTGCCGCCGGAAATAAGTGGCGGATACATAACAACCGAGTAACGAAACTTCGATAAAGACTTTCAACTGTATACTTGCCTGAACTGGAATCAAGATCTATCTGCTAGACCTTGGCCTGAAAGGTTGATGATGACACTGGAGTGTGGAGCGTCGACGAGCTCTTTACAAGCGATCTCTTAAAGAAGGCAGACCCATTTTTCTCCTAACTTTGATACCTAGAAGGTGCTTCTGATTTCTTACAGAAAAAAGCCTAAATTAATCTTCGAAATGTCAACCATGACTACGGATTCCAAACCCGAAGTGATCTAACTTTATTAGTATGCACAATTTTATTAAATTTAAGTTCTTTTAATTGCTGAATAAAACTTTTTTATGGATTGCGTGTTTGTTGGCGGAATCCCGTTCCACTTATGTCATTTTTTATATTTCCTTAATATGGTCTATCGATAATTAAAATTAGATTGTGGCATTTTTTACTTGAACCTTAAACAAAGTGTTAAATGGGATTTTTTTCAATTTACTTATTTTTGAAGGTTCTCCAACTTCTCCAAATTTATCCGCAATAATTTGTTTAAATTTTAAAATTTTTATAGCAATTATGTAGCTTTTTTCCAATTTTTTGGAGGTGTACGGCACTCCTACAACGCGTTCTTGGCTATTTTTTATTATTCACTGATTTTTTGAAGCTTGAAGGGTTTGTTTGATGATACTATCGAATTAATGTTTAAAACGGTGTTTTTTTCTTAACCATTTGCACCAATTTTTTTTAAAGTAAGGTTCTACGTTTAAGTGCGCGCGGCCTCCGGCCGCGCGGATTTGAGTTTCAATTCAGGGGTTTTAAATTACCATAAAATTCTCTTATTTCTTACACATTTAATTTTTTTTTGGTTGAACAATTTCAAATCATAGGAATTTGAAGAACATCTCGCATGCTTGTCGCATTAAAATTCAAAGGTGATTCTTGCGATTCGGTTTAATCGACCTTATTTTTAAAGCAATTTTCAAAATATGGTGGTTGTTTTGAAAACCTCTTTTTAGTCAATTAATCTTAAAAAACGGGTTCTCCATTTTCATCAGTGGAACATTTAATTATTTGCTTATTTGCTCTTACTCAGTCTAATTTTACTGAAGTGATACTACTACTTTAGGGTCTTTAAATATTTTATTTCACAGTTATCTGTTTTGAAAGTGAGGGCTGCCGAACGGTTGACATCTGCGAACTTTTTCTGATTCCTGATTTCAAAAAAATCTTGTAGGATCTTTGATTTTTGGCCGGCCTCGGAGAGGCGAATTTGGTTCCGCAGCCTTAGGAGAAGCGAAAAGGTGCGGTGATTATCGAACACGCAGCCTAGACAGAGCACATACAGGAGGCCCTATTGGATCTAGAAAGCTATCTGAATGTCTCACTTTTGAACGGACACTGATATTTCGTGGTCTAGAGAAATAAACCATTTCAGCTGGCTAAACGAAATCGCCCTGCCTCCTGACCGACTCATGACCTATCCGCGCAACAGACCTATCCGCGCATTTTCGACTAAACACGACCGACTCACAGGTCTGAATTGCTTCAAAACGACCAAATTTTGACCGGTCTTTTATCTAAACCTGAATGTGGTCCACACTGAGATTTTCAAGTGTCTGGACAGATATCACAAGGTTTATCGACGGAAAACAGACATGTCCGCTCATTTCTGGCTCCAATTCACCGGTTGAAATCGCTTTCAAATGAAGTCGTTCCTACTGTACTTATATACTTATACTTATATGCTTATGTGGAGATCGGCCGACCTTCTGCAGACATTCGTGGTGTCTTGTTGACGCTGCTGGCAGCCTTATCACGTAGGCTTCATTCTCGATTGGTCGGCGCGGTCGCTAAATAACAAAAGCCACTTCTCATTCCATAATTTTTTTACTGTTTATTTTTGCATTTTTACAGCAATCTCTGCTCTTAGAGAGTTCCTAACTTTTGACACATACAGTTATTTTTGAAAAGACAAATTGATATAAACGTGGGGGATAGTTAAATGTCGGTTTTCTTGTAGGATCTTTTTTTGGCACTGTTGGTAATTTTCTAAAATTTTAATACTTCTTTTTTGGGAGACGCTCCTCATTGGCCAAAATTAGCCGTAAAATTTTCGCAATTTTGTGAGATGTGATTTTTCTTATTTCTTAAAATCCAGTTTTGAACAGGTATTTTTGAATTAAGTTGTACGTTTAATTTTACATTTTAATCTAATTACGTCATTTTATACGCGTAATTTTTTGGCACAAAGGCCTTTATCGTAAAGATTCGAAGAAAGTCGGCACTTCGCGCCTACAAGGAGCGCGGTCAGCTGAATCGACGCTAGATCGCCTAGAGCGACACCACCGTTTTCACAGTTTTACGAGTTTGATGATTTTATTCAATGTTCGTGCCGGTCTATTGAGCCCAAAAACGCTCACAACCGTTGCCAATTCAACGTTTTCCACTCTGATTTTGACTCGGTCCAAAATCGATCGGTCCAAAGCCGCGCTTTCCCCTAAGCTTAAAGCTCATGTGAAAATGTTTTTGTATCGCTTCAAAGCGACCAAATTTCGACCGCTCTTTCACCTAAACCTAAACGTGGTTCAAAATGAGCTTTTCAAGTGTCTGGACAGATATCACTACGTGTATAGACGGAAAACAGACATGTCCGCTCATTTCCGGCTATAACCGACCAATATAACCGACCACCGGTCGAAATTGCATCAAAATGAGATCGTTCCGTCGTTATGCACGTACCCCTGGTTTCCTAAAATGTTTGTCTCGGAATTCCGTGGTGTCTTGTGGACGCTGCTGGCGGCCATATCACGTAGGCTTCATTCTGAATTGGTCGGCGCGGTCGCTCCATAACAAAAGCCACTTCTCATTCCATAATTTTTTTACTGTTTATTTTTGCATTTTTACAGCAATCTCTGCTCTTAGTAACCCTAACTTTTGACACATACAGTTATTTTTGAAAAGACAAATTGATATAAACGTGGGGGATAGTTAAATGTCGGTTTTATTGTGGGATCTTTTTTTGGCAAAACTTGTATAATTTAATTTTTGGCAGTTGGGAACGTTTTCAAATACGTCTAATTAAATTAATTTCTGTTGTAATGGTTTTTTGAACGTTCACCTTTCGCCCTTATTTGATCTGCTGCTTTTAAATCTAGCTTTCTATGCATTTTGGCATTTGAGTGAAACGCCCTTTTTTAAGTCCTTTATTAAGTCATTTCCGTGTCATTGCTGAGTTTATTACCCATACCACCAAAATCATTTTTGCGCTTGCTTGCGCATTTCTCATAGAAGAAAAGTTGTTTTTACTTTGCTTGGAAGCAAACATACCGGTCTTGTTTTATTTCGAAATGCGGCGTCGTGCTTCCTGTTTTTACTAGAATTGTAAAAGTTTTGATTAGAGATTGAGGTTTGGGGTGGGAAGTGATTAGTGAAACAAACGTGAAAAATTATGTGCCCTGAAGTGCTCGCTCATTGCTGATGACCTCAAAATCTACGCTTTTTACAACCCTTCCGCCCTCTGGTAACTTGGTCCGCCGAATGGGGGTTGCCTATTCTATATTTGCTCAGCGATTAACGATCGTCATCATCGGTTGCAGAACGCTTTCATGTGACAAATTGCTTCGTTTTTTTTCAGGATTTTTGGTATTCGTGGCCACCTTTGGCAAAACCGCAGCCGCAACTGGTGCCACACGTAAAAACGCAGACAGGTGGCTAAGAGTTGGTCCGCGCCGCTGCTCGGTTACCTATTTCTGAGTCTAAAACCCGTTTTATGCATGTAGGTCGGAATGAACCAAAGCTTGAGTATGTGTAAAACGATTCTGTGATTACCAAGACCGAATTGGTCAAGGATCTGGGAGCGACTTATGATAAACAGCTCTCCTTCGTTCGTCACATTAAGTTGTGTCACTCAAAGGCGACACGGACTGTAAGTTGATCCTCCGGGTCTTTCGCTGCAGAAGTGTGAGAATACGGTAGCAATTAGTTCCCGTTTCATCAGAAGGAGTAAACGTCTCAACGAATGTTTCTCCTTGAAAATCGTGTCTTTATGGAATTCACTGCCTAAAGTCTTAGCTTTTTTAAATTTTTAGCTGTTTAAAACGTATACGTCTAATCAGACGTAATTTATGCATGCATCATTGTATTAAAATGTTTGGTTAAACAGACATGAGCAATAGTCGCGTGATTTTTTAAAAACTTGTATAATTTAATTTTTGGCGGCTTGAAACGTTTTTGAATACGTCTAATTAAATTAATATCTGTTGTAATGGTTTTTTGAACGTTCACCTTTCGCCTTTATTTGATCGTAAATTTAAGTATTTCTGCTTTGGAACGTATGGTCCTATTTCACTTTATATTTCAGGTCTTGAAACTTTTGTTTTTTAATCTTCATATTTTTGAGTTTGAGATCGATCGACTTGTTTGATCTACAAGTGAGTCGTTTTTTATCTTTACGTTTAATAGTTTTTGGTCTTGCGATAGATGGTCTCGTTTAATCTGAGAGCGGAAAGTTTTGTCATTTTTAAAAATTTAGTCTATTCATTGTGGTCCATCGTCCTTATTCATCGTCCTTCTCAATCTAAGAATGAATTTTCCCCTTCAATTTAATATTTTATAAATTTTCGAACTAGAAAGGAGAGGTTTTAAGGATAATAAATTTCGTTATTTTAAAAGTGCTTTTTTGGCACTGCATTTCTTCTTCTTTGAATTTGCAATCTACGAATGGGAGGTTTTATTATTTTAAAATTTAATTTTTTTTGGAGTCGTTCGTGAAATTCTTTAATCTCGGAAGGAAAGGTTTTTCATCTTCAAATTAATTTATTAATTTTCTGTTAAATTTGTAATTGGTCGTCTTGTTCAATAAGAACAAAGATGCATATCATAGAGTTAACAGAGAACTTTTAACGTAACTTTTAACGGAAAAAAACTCAGCGCCCTTCTTAAGGTATTCTCTTTTATGGCTTTTGAGAACCTCTAAATACGGTTATTTAATAAACTATTCAACAAGGGAACTGTTGATTGCCCATGGCGTTTCGGTACGAGTTATAATTGCATTAAAAGATTTTTCTGTTAGATTTTGATCAAACCGTGATTTACACAAGGTTTTCTATTTATTTTTACTTGGCCTAAATCTGACTTTTTCGGTTGCAGATGTTATCAGTATTCATCACATTTATTTGATAATAATAATTAAATTAAATTAGAGTTTTTAGCATCCATTGCCATCGAGAACTGTTCTTCTTAATATTTTTTTGGAGTGGTCAGTGGAGTTCTCTAATCTCGGAACGAGAGGTTTTTCATGTTTGAATTAATTTTCTATTAAATTTGTAGTTTGTCGTCTCGTGCAATAAGAACAAAGCATATCAGAGAGTTGACAGAAAACTTTTAACGTAGCGTAGATTTTACCAAATCATTCAGTCAAAAAAATAATATGTATAAGAAATAAGAGAATTTGAATATTTGATAATCATTTATTTTAAAATTCAATTTGAAAATTGGTGCAAATTTAATTTAATTGACTTATGCACTAGACATTAGCAACAATCACAAAAGTTTCAAGTAGAAAATCACATAACGTGAGCGGAAAAGGTACATAGAAGAGTCACAACTTAGCAATCAGTTCCAAAATCAACAACTATAACTGTGGCAATGATCTCAGGTTCCCAATCTGACATAGACAATATCTCTTGTTTGTTAGTCACAAACAAAGATGCAAAAGAAGAGCGTGTGATGAACGTGGGAAACATGGCGGGTAGATTACATAATTTGTACAATAAGTGGCCGTCCGTAAAATCACTTATTCAGGAGCACAAAAAAGTGTATGCAAAATATGTATGTTAGGTCATAGGTGTTTGTGTCAACGAGGTTGAAGACAAGGAACTAATGCAATGCGGAAGTGTCTCGTGAGTTTGTCAGGAAAGGTCGAAAGATGCTTTTGAAGCCGCCTGTCAGAATGTCCATATCGGCGGTCGAGTCTGCGCCGAAGAAGAAACATCGGCAGTCGATTGAACGGCTAACTGCAGTTTAGCGGAGAATTCCGACAAAAGACAGAAGCGAAGAATTCAGATTCCGGAAACGGTGACGACATTGAGGAGAACGGCATGTCGGAAAAACGAAGGGACCAGAAAAGGTCATGGCGGCGAATAGACTCAGACGAAGAAGCTGGCGTTTAAGAGGGTTTTCAGACGGTTCTCCCCTGTCACAACATGACGGAGAGAGTGAGCGGAGACCGACCGTCCGACAAGAGCACACGAGAAGAAGTGTGGGTGAGAAAAAACAACATTAGACATTAACTTGATGGTATCATCAAACAAACATGTCCGAGCCTCAAAAAATCAGTAAATAATAAAACATTAATATCCAAGAACGCGTTGTAGGAGTGCCGTACATCTCTAAAAAATTGTCAAATTTACGGCAAATTCAAGGAAGAAGAAATGCACTGCCAAAAAAGCACTTTTAAAATAAAGAAATTTATTTCTCTCCTCGCGTTTTTCTGCCAGTCCTCCGTCCCAATTTGCTTGGTGAAGTAAATAATTCTAGCAAAAATTTTGAATTTAAACATTTAAATTAATTTTGTATATAAAGCAGGAGAATGTTCAAAAAATAAGTAATAATAAAATTAAATGCCAATAATGAGTTGTAGCGGTACATCTCCAAAAAATTGTAAGAAAGCAAAATAGTTGTGTTAAAAATTTCTTAGTTCAATAATTTAAATGAATTATTGCTTATAAAGCAGTCAAGTTCGAGAATCTCCAAAAATTAATGGATGAAAAAATAAAAACAAAATTTCAAGTTTCAAAATTTCAATTTTAAATCAACACTTTCGATATTAGTTAACAACTAATTGTAACCATATTTAATTTTTAATGCTTTAAGTTAACTATTAATCATCCAAACGCAAGACTTCAAGTTTAAAACTTTAAAACTTTAAAATGATTGTAGCATATTGTAGCACTCAAGTTTGAAAATGCTCAAAAAATAGTAAAAAATAAAAAGAAGGAGAATTCTGATTTCACGTTTCTATTTAACTTTTGTGTCAAGTTTCAAGTAAAAAATGACACATTCAAATTTATATTTTAAATTATTTTTCACACTTAATTAGTGAATAATATAAACGAAAACCAATTTTGAACTCAAAAATTTCACGTTTCTATTGAAATTTGGTTTTATAACAAAAATTATAAAATAGACACTTTTTGCTGCGGGACGCGTTTATCTCCAGCATCCAGCATCTCGGTCCTAAGCCTCTTGCAGGCTATCGCTGCGCAGGTCGTCTTCCCGATGCCCGGACGTCAGGAAAAGAGCGCCGCTTTGAGGATTCGGCCATCATCGGGCCAGTACTAGAGCCGCCAGTCCCGTA
This sequence comes from Steinernema carpocapsae, assembly GCA_000757645.3. Taxonomy (NCBI): domain Eukaryota; kingdom Metazoa; phylum Nematoda; class Chromadorea; order Rhabditida; family Steinernematidae; genus Steinernema; species Steinernema carpocapsae. The sequence continues at coordinate 2,512,019 of CM016762.1, forward strand.
GCCAGCCGTAGGAGCTTGTTCATCTGCAATTTCCTGTCACACTGCCCGACAAGCTGCATCTGCGAGGGTTAGTACTTGTCCACCCACATTAGTGGCTTGTGGTCTATTCCATGGCATCGAAAGGTTTCGAGAGCGTTCAGGGTGTCGCGAGTGATAAGTTGGTCGTTGCCGAATCGGTCGCTGAGTTTTTTCCAGCATACGTGGCATTTCATGGACTAAATCCTCAGCGCACACCGAATTCGTAATTTAATTCACATCGAAGTAGCGAAAGTGTTTCGTTTCGTGTTCGAAAGTGTTTCGAAAGAAAGAAAATTTCCTGACGGACGAACGGACACATCGGGACACAACACGTTTGACCAAATAATCTTCGGATAAGGCTCAACTGAAAGGTTATTGTCGTAGGTAATACCGTGGTCTTTGAAAACCGAAACCCTAGTGACAGACTCGCCTTCGATCTCAAAGTCAGACCTGAGATTATTCTTTCCAATGTGCATGACAACAGTTTTGGTGGTGCAGATTGGAAGTCTCCATTTAGACGACCGATTCTTCCAGTAACCTCAAAGCTTGTTTCATAGCACGAGGTTTGGAAAATGAATACAATTTCAACTCAACTGCAGGTTAGAAGAAACGTTAGAAGAAAATAGGAGGATAAGTCATTAATGTAGATAGCAAATAGGAGAGGACCTAGACATGAGCCCTGTGGGATACCACAGTTGATAGTATGAGAAGATGACAAGGCTCCGTGGATGTTAACAGAAAACGAGTGATCCTTAAGAAAGTTTTCGATCCGCTTCAACAGAGAACCTACAATATCATAAGCCTTTAATTTTTGCAAAAGCAAGTTGTAATCAACAAGGTCGAAGGAATAAATTAACGAAATCTCTCGTTCCGAGATTGAAGGAGACCGTTGACGATTCACACAAAAAATGCTAAATACGTCTATTAGACGTATACGTTTGCGATGCCAAAAAACACTATCGATCGAGTCAAGTCAAGTCGATTATCCACTAAAAAATATAAATATTAAAGAAAAAAGTTTCAAGATCGGAAAAATGAGTGCTGAGGTGCAATAGGACCATATGTTCCAAAACAGAAATACTTAAATTTACGATCAAATAAGGGCGAAAGGTAAACGTTCAAAAAACCATTACAACAGAAATTAATTAATTAGACGTATTTGAAAACGTTCCCAACTGCCAAAAATTAAATTATACAAGTTTTGCCAAAAAAAGATCCCACAATAAAACCGACATTTAACTATCCCCCACGTTTATATCAATTTGTCTTTTCAAAAATAACTGTATGTGTCAAAAGTTAGGAAACTCTCTAAGAGCAGAGATTGCTGTAAAAATGCAAAAATAAACAGGTAAAAAATTATGGAATGAGAAGTGGCTTTTGTTATGGAGCGACCGCGCCGACCAATCGAGAATGAAGCCTACGTGATAAGGCCGCCAGCAAGCGTCAACAAGACACCACGAATGTCTGCAGAAGGTCGGCCGATCTCCACATAAGCATATAAGTATAAGTACAGTAGAAACGACTTCATTTGAAAGCGATTTCAACCGGTGAATTGGTCGATTATAGCCAGAAATGAGTGGACATGTCTGTTTTCCGTCGATAAACCTTGTGATATACGGATAACATCTGCTACCAAGAAAGTGAGTTTTACGTCAAGTAAAAATAAGTGGAAAACCTTAATGCGTAAAACACGGTTTGATCTAACAGAAAAATCGTTAATTTAACTTAGAAGTCCTATCGAAATGCCAAGGGCATATGGAACAGCTCCCTTGTTAGATAATTTATTAAGTTTATTAAATAACCGTTTTAGAAACTCTTAAAAGCCATAAAAGAGGTTACCTTAAAAAGAAGCTAAGTTGAAAAAGAGGTGAATTTTTTGTTTATAAGATTTGATTAAAAAGACCTAGAACTGAGCCACCTCCTAAAACTGAGCCACCTTTGGACATATGCTCTCAAATCGGGAAAATCTACAGTCAGATGTAAGCTACGTTTTCTGTTAACTCTCTGATACGCATCTTTGTTCCTTTGTTCTTATTGCACGAGACGACAAACTACAAATTTAATAGAAAATTAATTCAAACATGAAAAACCTCTCGTTCCGAGATTAGAGAACTCCACTGACCACTCCAAAAAAATATTAAGAAGAACAGTTCTCGATGGCAATGGATGCTAAAAACTCTAATTTAATTTAATTATTTCGAACAAATGTGGAAATAAATGTGATGAATACTGATAACATCTGCAACCGAAAAAGTCAGATTTAGGCCAAGTAAAAATAAATAGAAAACCTTGTGTAAATCACGGTTTGATCAAAATCTAACAGAAAAATCTTCTTATAACCTTATAACTCGTACCTCCACCCACATTAGTGGCTTGTGGTCGATTCCATGGCATCGAAGGGTTTCGAGAGCGTTCAGGGTGTCGCGAGTGATGAGTTGGTCGTTGCCCAATCGGGCGCTGAGTTTTTTTCCGTTAAAAGTTACGTTAAAAGTTCTCTGTTAACTCTATGATATGCATCTTTGTTCTTATTGAACAAGACGACCAATTACAAATTTAACAGAAAATTAATTGAAGATGAAAACCTTTCCTTCCGAGATTAAAGAATTTCACGAACGACTCCAAAAAAAATTAAATTTTAGAATAATAAAACCTCCCATTGGTCGATTGAAATTCAAAGAAGAAGAAATGCAGTGCCAAAAAAGCACTTTTAAAATAACGAAATTTATCATCCTTAAAACCTCTCCTTTCTAGTTCGAAAATTTATAAAATATTAAATTTAAAGGTGAAAAATTCATTCTTAGATTGAAAAGAACGGTGGAAAAGGACGATGGACCACAATGCAATAGACCAATAGACTAAATTTTTAAAAATGACAAAACTTTCCGCTCTCAGATTAAACGAGACCATCTATCGCAAGACCAAAAACTATTAAACGTAAAGATAAAAAACGACTCACTTGTAGATCAAACAAGTCGATCGATCTCATCAACTCAAAAATATGAAGATTAAAAAACAAAAGTTTCAAGACCTGAAATATAAAGTGAAATAGGACCATACGTTCCAAAGCAGAAATACTTAAATTTACGATCAAATAAAGGCGAAAGGTGAACGTTCAAAAAACCATTACAACAGATATTAATTTAATTAGACGTATTCAAAAACGTTTCAAGCCGCCAAAAATTAAATTATACAAGTTTCGCGACAATTTAAATGTTGCTCATGTCTGTTTAACCAAACGTTTTAATACAAAGATGCATGCATAAATTACGTCTAATTAGACGTACACGTTTCAAACAGCTAAAAATTTAAAAAAGCTAAGACTTTAGGCAGTGAATTCCATAAAGGCACGATTTTCAAGGAGAAACATTCGTTGAGACGTTTACTCCTTCTGATGACGGGAAGAATTCGGTACATAGATTGAGAACGGAAATAATTGCTACCGTATTCTCACACTTCTGCAGCGAAAGACCCGGAGGATCAACTTACAGTCCGTGTCGCCTTTTTGTGACACAACTTAATGTGGCGAACGAAGGAGAGCTGTTTATCATAAGTCGCTCCCAGATCCTTGACCAATTCGGTCTTGGTAATCACAGAATCGTTTTACACATACTCAAGCTTTGGTTCATTCCGACCTACATGCATAAAACGGGTTTTAGACTCGGAAATAGGTAACCCCCATTCGGCGGACCAAGTTACCAGAGCTGTTAAGGCCTTCTTGAGGGCGAAAGGGTTGGAAAAGGCATAGATTTTGAGGTCATCAGCAAAGAGCGAGCACTTCAGGGCGCATAATTTTTCACGTTTGTTTCACTTTCACTTCCCACCCCAAACCTCAATCTCTAATCAAAACTTTTACAATTCTAGTAAAAACAGGAAGCACGACGCCGCATTTCGAAATAAAACAAGACCGGTATGTTTGCTTCCAAGCAAAGTAAAAACAACTTTTCTTCTATGAGAAATGCGCAAGCAAGCGCAAAAATGATTTTGGTGGTATGGGTAATAAACTCAGCAATGACACGGAAATGACTTAATAAAGGACTTAAAAAAGGGCGTTTCACTCAAATGCCAAAATGCATAGAAAGCTAGATTTAAAAGCAGCAGATCAAATAAGGGCGAAAGGTGAACGTTCAAAAAACCATTACAACAGAAATTAATTTAATTAGACGTATTTGAAAACGTTCCCAACTGCCAAAAATTAAATTATACAAGTTTTGCCAAAAAAAGATCCCACAATAAAACCGACATTTAACTATCCCCCACGTTTATATCAATTTGTCTTTTCAAAAATAACTGTATGTGTCAAAAGTTAGGTTTTAAACCAAAATTTTTATTGAACCAAAATTTTAAAAAATCTGTAAAATTAAACGAACAATTTCTGTGACCTATACAAAAAAGGAGTGTTGCCGTCGGTTTTCAAATAATAAAGAACGTGTGTTAACAAAAAATGATGAAAAGGGGAGACTCACTTGTGCCCACAGGCAGACTAGGAATATGTGAAAAAAGAGGACAGGACAAAAAACATAAATCATTGATGTGGTGACGAAATTACCTCATATTCAGCCAAACAGAAAGTCTCCTCTGACACGTTCTGGTGGTTTTTGCTAACACTTGTCTCAGGAACTTCGTTTCACACAGAGACTACAGCATTGGAGTGAAACTTTCGGAATTTATCGGACCTCCGAGTGGTCGGGAGAATCTGAAAAACAGCGAGATCTGAGATGAGGGTGAGAAGAAGTAGAGCCAAAGAAAAGGTCAGGGAGGACAATGCACCTTACCATGGAGATCTTGTCATTAAAGATTGGAGGTTTTTGCCAACACTAATGTCTCAGGTCTCAAATCACTTGAACTTGAGGTTCCTATTCAGGCCATAAGGCCGAAATAAAAGGAAATATGAAAAAAGCCGGAAATTCGCCAGAAAACAGGCCAAAGAATGGAGCTTTAACTTCTCCTAAAATTAAGACTTTGCGGGTCGAAAGCGAGAGACCTTGATATTTTGTCTGAACAGGTAATAAATCGACCGATCCCATTGCTTGAATGCGGGTCGAAACGAGCATTCACATTTTTGGTTCACAGATTATGTCTATCAGCGCCAAAGTGCCTAAAATCTACCTTGATTCGACGTCCATTTGATCCCAAACCAACCTTTTGCAGATATCGCCATTACGGAATGCTCTAAAGGAAATCGAAAGAAGATTAAAGAGTTTCAAATTCGCCATCTAAATTTAAAGGCAGTTAGTACAATGCAACATGAAACTTAGTTTAGTCGTAAAACCAACTAAAGCCAAAAAACAAAGTCACTTCAATTAAAATTACTGTAAATTCGAAAATTGTTGAGAGCGCGGACATGCCAATGCAAAGTTAAGGCCATCTGAAAATTGGTGCTTCCTTAACACATATTGCAGACCTTTGACTGGCGATACATTTATCAAATTTTCGTCCTATTAACTTTTGATAGTTGCGTGTTTGACAATCATGGTGATGACGGGTAACGGAGAATCAGGGTTCGACTCCGGAGAGAAAACCTGAAAAACGGCTACCCTAAAACTGCACATTCCTGAAGTTGTGAGTAGTTAGCTCATTCAACGCGGAATTACAAGCGGAACAACTTTTTTTACAAGCGTTGAGATGGAGTCACAAAAAATTTTGTGTGTGGTCCAGAAATTTATATGGCGTTAGCTTGCGTCTGTCGCATGCGTCTCGAACTATGGGGAACTAATACAGGGCAAGTCAAAAAAAAACATCGACTCCATCTCACCCTTTTCCGTACTTGCTAAGATCCGACCTAAAAGTCAGAAATTTTTAGCAATCGGGCTTTAAGTCAGAAGTTTTGTCTTAGCCAGATGCTTCACAAAACCCAGACAATTTGGTGTCATTAAAATTGTACCGTTCGCCTAATTCAGAAAAAACCTAAGTTTTTCTTTGAACCCCTTTGTTTTCAACGTACAGGGTGTCCGAGCATAGAAAAAAGGAGTTTTCCGTCTATTACTTTCAACTATTAGGTCGGATCTTGACAAACTTAGGTTTTCTGAATCAGGGGAACGGTACAATTTTAATGACACCAAATTGTGTGGGTTTGGATGCACTTTTAGGAAAAACCGACCGGTAAAGGCCAATTAACAGGTCAAAAGGAAGAATTCGCTACACTTTCACGTCTCGAACGTTCAAACCAGACACGCAGAACGGCGACACTGTCCATTCGGTGTTGAACGTTTCTGCAAACCGGTTGTGCTTTGAAACTTTCTTTGTGCTGTTTTCAGGCTCGCGCGTGCTCAGAAATATCCATAATTAGGTGGACGCTTAGCTTGTACCAAGAGCTTTCCGATGGTGTGAAATGTTGTTGGAAATTTTCAGCAATCAGGCTTTAAGTCAGAAGTTTTGTCTCAGCCAGACGCTCCACAAAACCCAGACATTTTGGTGTCATTAAAATTGCACCGTTCTCCTGATTCAAAAAAACCTAAGTTAGCTAAGATCCGACCAAATAGTAAAAAATAGTCGATGGGAAACTTCTTTTGTCTACGCTCGGACACCCTATGTAATGTACCATAGTCGGAGCGTGATACAACTTGATTAAAATAAAAAGATGAATTTAGAATTTTCGCTAAAAAACAGACACATTTTTTGTTTATTTGAGGTTTTAATGGACAAAGAAATGGACAAAGACTTCACCGCTATTGTTTAAAAATTTCTTTAGTTTATTGAAAAAATGCAGTTTCGATTATTCAAATTCAAATACAAGCAAAGCTACATCATATATACGTATTTATTCTTCTCTTGGCTTTCTACAAAACTTTTCATTCTGGCCGTAAGCGATTGTTTTCATTACCATGTGTCAAACAAGATCTGAAATAAAAACTCGGAGTTTCAAGCTTCATTCCAATTTGACTACAAGTGTACACCAAAACCTACCTTGTTCCTCGGAATATAGCGATTTCTCCAGATACAGCTTTCCTCCGCCCAGATCGATTATAAAATCCCAGCCGGCTTCCGCAGTCTTCATAAGAGACTTCTAAAACCGCTGATCTGAAAAGTTTACATCAGCGTCCGTTATACTTTTACGCCCATTTGAAAACGCTTCAAGCAAGCAGAACAGAATGAATGTCAGTCCTCAAAAATAGCACTAAAATGTACTTGGTCATTTTGTACTCACCTTTCATTTTGTTTATTTCGTTGATGCCAAAGTGTTTGAGCCCGAGGAGAAACTGGTAACAAAGGGTCATCCCGGAGGCAAATTCGAAGAATCTGATTGCAAAGCAGCGTGATTCGTATATCGTACGCTAGTCGAATAATCCAAGTGACCGCGACGATGGTTGATTAGCTGTGATGGCCTTGCTAAAAAACAGTTTTCAGCAAACAAAATAGAAATTTCTTGGCGAATCTCGAAAAAACATTTAAAAAGCAGTTGTACTTTAAACCTTTACCGAAATTCGTACCTGACTTTGAACAAAGTGCTCGCCTGAAGATCGACTACATGATCCGATTTAGTACCTGAAAACAAAAATAAATGCAGCTCGGAAGTTTCGTGACAAATACAGACGCGTTTTATGTGTTCCAATGATTCTTACTTTTTGTCAGTGCTTTCCGATTTGGCTCCCAAACCGGGAGGGGGAGGGAGTCCACCGTAACCTCACATGATAAGTTAAGAATTTCCAGCTCTCGAGTAAATTGACTTTCTAGATACTTTTCCGACGCTCAGGGAACGGTCAAAAAAGCGTAAATAAGCTCAGAAAGGATCACATAAAAAAAATAGATTTTGAGGACAATTCAAACTGGTCTGAAAGCTGTCTAATGTTCCTCGGTCGATAAAATAACAACTTCCTTAAAAAATTGGGTTGAAGCGGAAAATTCCCTTTTTTGTCTCATAACTCGTTTAAGACGGATTGAATTAGAGTTGGTAAAAGTTGTCCCAAATAAAAAAAACAATTTTCAACTGAATGGAGCTAGTCCCGCATCTGTACGTACTGTTCTGTCCACGTTTGACACGATTTTTGCGAAAAATGTCCAATTTTGGTGTATTGACCCTCCAGCAGGGCTTTCCGATGCTCGCGGACTGGTCAAATGGCCGTATTTGGGTTCGGAACCGGTCCTGTAAGCATCAGAATCGATTTTTAGGACAATCGGGACTGGTTTGAGAGTTGTGCATTCTTTTCCGACCGATAAAATAGCGATTTCTGAAAACAAATTTTGGGATTAAGCAACAAATTGCTTTTTTGGCCTCATAGCTCGTCCAGGACACAATGAATCGGTGTCAGGAGGGGTTCTCCTAAGTGCGAAAAACGATTTCGCATCAAATAAAATCAGTCCGGAACCTGCACGCACCGTCTTGACCACGTTTAAAGCACTTTTGCCTTTTTGCAACAATCGTTTTCAGGGCTCAAAATAGTGAGGAAAGGGTACCCGTTGGAAAGGCATCGGAATGACCAGCCCAGCACTGTTTTTCGTTAAAAGTTGAATCTTTATTGAAAAACATAAATTTGCAGTAGAGATGCTTGAGAGAGGCTGCTGCCCTGAGCGCGTGGAAGCGAGAATATAGGTGTCCACTCACTCAAAGTGAGCGTCTCGCTAATCAATAGCTTGCTGCAAAGAGACGTGAGGAGCCGCTCTAGCAGTGCCAGGTGCATCATCGCCTGTGGTAGATGGAAACAATTAGTGACGTTAGAGCAAATGGACTCCTGAATTACTGAAAACCTTTTTCTTTGCTAAAGCATAGAAAATTGTTTGTTGAAAAAACGCATTTCGCAAGAGTTAACACAAAAATAATTCATAAATGTGCCTTTTGAGTGTTGTCGCTATCAACCTGCCAACCAGCTTACAAGGAACACTCACCGAGTGCCCCGCTCCGATTCGGCTGAAACTTGGCACAAAGGTAGACCTATGAGAGCATATTAAGACCCCAAAATATCTCTGTTGAATGCAAAGATTTTGGTGGGTAGAACTGGTCTTACAATCCCCAAAATTCCTGTAAATATGGTCTAATTTGACTTATTAGAAACGGTGTGTTGGCAAAACTAAGATTACCACGTTGTTCTATAGGTCTACCTTTGTGCCAAATTTTAGCCGGATCGGAGTGGAGCACTTGGTGAGCGTTCCTTGTTAGTCAAACGGGAGGTCAACACAGGTAAGAAACTACGAAGATATGCTTTGGAAGGTGCCGAATGGTCTCTTTCTTAAAATACCTGTTTCAATATTTCCTGCTTTTTGTGTGCCGATTCGATAATTTACGGTTTTTTCAGTGGGCGCCTGGAGAGGTCATGGATTCCGTTAACAAGAAGCTCTGCGAAGGCGAATCAACGGACAGGGGAAAGCTGATCGGAGTTTTCGGAGGGAAGAAGATCCATTGACGGCTCTGTGACCCTTAAGGATGCCACAAAAATCCAACTAACGTCGCCCTCTGAAGTGACTAGCGAAAAGTCTAAATTGAGAAAGTGAGAAGCTTTATTGCTGCATAGTTGAGTAAGTTGAAGCGGACCCTGTTTCTGATTTTTTCTCAAACATTCACCGTCTCAAATTGGCGTGATTTACTCAATGAAACAATGCACTTTTGGTCATAAAACAGTCATGATTTCGAGTTGCAGATAACGTTCTAGTTGTTCTTACGAATCTCAGAAGATCTCGTTTTGGTTCCTAAATTTATCTATTTCGGTCGTAGAACAGGAACCCATTTTCTCAAAAGAGAGGACCGATTTCGATCTCGAAATTGAGCCAAATCTGGCATGGGATTAGCCAAAAGGAGGACCCCGTTTACGATCTTCACCCGACATTGTTTCGAATTTCAAATTGGCGCAATTTAGGTGCGCGAAAAAAGCCAATTTGTGTGCTTACCCTAATTTTAGCCAATAAAACGATCCAGTTTTGGTCACAAAAGGGTCATGATTTCGAGCTGCAGATGATTTCGATTTTAGTTAAGCTCACTGTGGCCTTCAGTCTGTTCAGATTTAATCCTCGGAAGAAATCTCGTTTCAGTTCTGGAATTGATCCGTTTAGGTCGAAGAATTGAGCCTGTCTTGCCCTCGTGTCAAGCCTGATTGAGGTTTAATAATGGCTCTATTTTCAGTCGAAATTTTTATTTTCAGTTTCAGTTTCAAGAAGCTTTAGCGCGGGCTGTCCATCGTGTAACTGCAATAGACTATCACTAATCCAGTTCCAAAGGCGCTCGTCAATAATCGCTCGGATCAGAACACTGGGAGATGCACCAGCTGTCTGCTAAATCTGCGATTTTCTTTCCGTGAGATAGGAGATCGGCTTGTCCAGCTGGCTGTAAACGGAATATGTGCTTTTTAAATTTTATTCTTTTATATCAGAACTCGTGCTGCTTTGTCCTCTCCAACGAACACCAACAGAACATGATCACTGGTTGCCTCCACGTAAACAATTTGATGAAAACTCCCTTTATGGCTATCGAATGCTTTGTTTTTTAGATTGAGTCCGTAAGAAGATTGTCGTCGATTTCATAGAATCCAACCTGAAATAAAAATTAAACTAAAAACGTTTCAAATTTCAGTTTTTTGAATTTTACCATTTGTTCAAGCATGAGGGTGAAGCGGCAGAAAAGACTTCCGCGACTTGATACTGTTGAAGAATTACTTCATTCGGCATGACCACGTTATCTTTCAACCGCAACATATCCGGCTGTTCTCCGGGCTCCCCTGGCAGTCACAATTTGAGAATTCGTGGGGCACCTATCGTCGTGGCTGTAATCCAAAACACCTATCGTCGTGGCACAATTCAAAACCGCGTTGGGATGGTACGGAACTAATTCAGACGGATTTGTCCGGCCAAGAAACGTGGTGAGTAGGCCTTGTCTTTCCTCTGATGCGACTTCTTATCCTTCGAATCGGTACAGGAACGCCGCGATGAGAAAACGTTTAGCGAGGGGGCACTGGGAAGAGTCCATCCGGAGGAGTTGAGCTCCGAAGTAGCCGATTCCGGCCACGAGGGGTGACGTGACGCCGAAGGAGTCGCCGAAAATGACCGAAAAGAGAAGGAGAGAGCCCTAAAATTATCGAATTTCTGACTTTCGCGGATGGCAGGGGTATAAGCGCAGTTTAGGCTTCAAAGGTGACTGTTTCTGGGAGCAAATTTGAATTCAGAAGCTCAAATTGAGGACCAAAAACGGTTCTAAAATGACCGGTGCTAAAAAATGCACTTCGAATTCATGGAATTTTGTACCCAAAAATGGGTTTTTTACAGCTGACTATTTGAGAACTTTGACCGATGGCGAAGATCATCATGCTTGCTCGGCATGGTGACTTTCAAACGAGCCAAATCCCGGTCCCTGATGTTTCTATCCACATTCTCCTGGGCGTAGCTGCACGTGCTTCGGAAACTGAAGAGATTGTCCCGACCCAAGTTGTTGCAGATTTCGAAGAAGTTGCTGAACTCCATCCTGAAATTGGGAAATCGATAAAAGCAAGATTCAGATTACTCAATTCTGCTCAAGATAGGCTCAATTCATTGACCTAAACGGGTCAATTCAAGAACTAAAACGAGATCTCTTCCGAGGCGTGGGTCAATGGAGCACACAAATTGGCTTCTTTCGCACACTTAAATTGCGCCAATTTGGAATCCGAAACAATGTCAGGTGGAAAACGGGGTCTGCTTTTTGGCTAAACCCAGGCCAGTTTTGGCTCGATTTCGAGGTCAAAACCGGTCACCTTACCGAGATAAGATCCATCATAAAGTCATAAGATCCATTGTACGACCGGGATGGCTTAATTCAAGGACCAAAACGAGCTCTCTTTGGGGACTATTATCTGGTCATATTGAAGACCACGACTTCAAGACCACTAAAACATTAGCTAAAGCTCGAAATCATGACTGTTTTATGACCAAAAGTGCATTGTTTCATTGAGTAAGTCACGACAATTTGAGACGGTGAGCGCTTGAGAAAAGATCGGAAACAGGGTCCGCTTTATGGCTAAACCCAGGTCCGATTTGGCTCAATTTTGAGACTAAAACCGGCACAATTCCTTGTCCCAACGACCCATATTCCATCGTCTCCATGCTGGCTTTGGTGAGCGGCTTGGCTCTCCCATTTAGTGTCACCTCGAGACATTCCCGAGCTCCTCGTCCTAGCAAATCAGACCGACCTCATATGTCTGTGACCCCCTAAGACGCATAAAAGATGTTCATTGCAGATTAATAAATAACACAGTCAGACCACATTCAAACCAAAGCACTAGGCACCAGGCTTCTTCGCCTTCTTTTCAGGCTTCTTCTCCTGCAGAATGGGTGCCAGAAGCCGATCCAGCGTAACCCTGGCGTCCTCACTCTCGGTCCTCTCGACTCCGACTTCAACGAGTTCCTGCCGCCGCTCGGCCGCTCTTCGCTGCTCCTGACGGATCCCTTCGTCCCTCTGTGCGATCGCCTTCCAGAACGCCTCCAGCGTGTCTTCATAGTACTGAAGCTCGTACAGCACCCCCTGCGGGGGCTTCGTGTTCATGTCGTAGTAGTACATAATGGCAGCCGGGTGTATTCCTGCGTCCCGCAGCACCTAAAACCGCATATTTCAAGCCTCAGAGCAACGAATAGGCTTCACTTACCGGGATCAGCTTGCTCACTCGTTCGTACTCGCCCGGGCGTTCCACCTCGATGAGGGAGATCACCGTTCCCAAGTTCCCGATGCGTCCTGCAGCCCCGCTTCTGTGGATGAACTGGTTCGTTTCATTGGGGAGATCGTAATTTATGACCTGAAACTCGAAAAACCAAGGTTTCTAATCCATTTTTAGCTCGAAATTCACATATTTCAGTCCAGCGAAGTTGAGGCCACGTCCTGCGATGTCTGTGGAGATAAGAATCTTCACGACTCCAGTCGCAAATTGGTCCAGAACGAACTCTCGGCAAAACTGATACATCGTCCTAGAAAGATAGTTTTAGGCACCATTTAAAGCTTCATTTATACGCGCTTACTTGTGGAAGACGAGACAGGGGAATCCATTGAAGTGCAGCAGGTGGTAGAGATACTCGCACTTCATCTGGTTCTCCACGAAGATGAGCGTCTTCGGCGTCTCCTTACCATCGTTCCTAAGCACGTTGAGAAGGCAACAGAGGACATGACGCTTCCAGGACGTTTGTGTTTCCATAAAGAAATGCTTCACCGTCGTCGGCATCACCCTGCTGTGCACTTCGAAAGGGTTTGGACGCATGAATTCCTTCAATTCGGTGACGGTTTCCTCCGAAATTGTCGAGCCAAAGGCATAGAGACGAACCTGATTCAGCGCCTAAATGTTCGCAATCTGAAGCTTAGCTAAGAAGCATTATTCTTACCTTCAAACGCCCAAGCAGCTCGTGGATAGCCCACTCATCCCCCAACCGGGTCTTGAAGACCTCGTCCGCTTCGTCCACGACCACCCAGAAGAGATTCCGCGTGTTGAAATACTCGACTTGGAAGCTGGACATGAAGCGCGTAGGCGTTCCGACGACGATATCGCTGTTGTTCATCTGGCTTCGCGTGTATTGTATGTCCATTTCTCCGTATGAAACGGCCACTTTGATCCAGATGTCCAGGTCTAAATAGGGACAAAAAGCTTAAAATGGGTCTTCAGATCAGAATTTAAACCGGAAACAGAGCCGTTATCGTCTGAATCAGACTTGGAATAATGGCAATTTAGGGTCATCCATTAAAGGCCAAGATGAGCTTGACTTCAGGACCACTAGAACATTATAATCATGACCATTGTCAATTTACGACACAAATTGGCTTCCTTTTATTACCTAAATTACATCAATTTGGAATCCAAAACCCCAAAACAAGGTCCGCTTTACGGCTCACATAGGTCGGACTGGGCTCCATTTAAATGCCAAAATCGACTCATTCCTTAAAACCATCACGTCAGTTCTCCGAAGGAATTCGACTCAATTCGAGGACCAAAACTTTCCAGACTGTAAGCCAAAATGAGCTTGACTTTAGGACCACTAGAACTTTATTTGAAGCTCAAAACCATGATCCTTTCGTGACCAAAATTGCATTGTTTCATTGGCCAAAACGCGTCAACTCGGTACCCTAAACAAGGTCGGGTGAAGATCGAAAACGGGGTCCGCTTCACGGTTGAGAACAGGTACGATTCGCCTCAATTTAGAGGACCCAGCTTATCCCAAAGATTACCATAGAAGAGCCCATAAACTTACTTCGGCACAACTCGTTCGCGTAGCAGCTGATCTGTGCAGCGAGTTCCCTGCTCGGCACGATGATGAACGCGAAGGGCGATCTAGGCTCTACAACTCCTTTCTTGTTATCCCGGTTCTTGTAGAGTTTGCCGTATTTGAAGTTATAGATCCATGCGACGATCATGGCGAGGTAGATGGTTGTCTTCCCGCTTCCCGGCTGGGCTTGCGCGATCATGTCGAAATCTGCATGTTAACTCAGGATCCTAAGCCCAAAATTCTGAAACTTACGGAAGACCTTACTGGCCATGATCTTCGTGACGACCTGCTGGATTGACGTGAGCTTCGTGACGCCCATTCGCTTAAGGTTATCCACAATTTTCGTGTTCATGAATCCTCCATTTTCAAGGGCTGCAAATCTGAACACATCTTTAAATACTCTATCGATCAATGCAGGCTTACGTAACTCCAACTCTCGTCCCATCACCGCCTCTGATGACGATGTCGTCTGGCTCCATAAGGTCCTGGAACAGTAACCCCTCCTTGATATTATTCTCCTCCTTCGTGTGCTTGTTCTGTCTCATTCCATTGACGACGTTATGCTGGTTCAGGTATCGGAACAAGTGGTCACCGATAATGTTGCCACTGGCTCCTGCCTCTCGCATGAGTTCCACCTGGGAGTGCGGAACTCCGCTTCTGCGCAACTGGGCAGCGATCGTCCGGATGGTCGCATCGTTCTTCGGCTCAGCTTCCATCCCGTTGGCGGTGCCGAATCTGGCCGGTTCGGGCTCCGTCGCACGGTTCGTGCGGTCGGTAAAGACGCGGCGAAGCGGTTCCGGGCGGTACGGACGGCAGCGCTGGATCAACATTTCCAGGTATTGGCGGGCGTGCCGTACGTGACCTGCGCCGGGAGGCGGGAAGCAGTTGAAGAAGGTCTTTGTTGGAAGCTGGACTTGAGTCGAGGCAGGAGCTTCAGGGGCAGCGACGAAGTTGCTGACGGCGGGTTCGTCGGCGTAAAATTTTGCTGAAATGAAGGGGATGAATTCGGGATAGACAACACGAGCTAAAAGCCAGACGTGGGCCCAAAGTCAAATCAAATTTAGGCCAGGTCTCGGTCACATGCCTCTCAAATACAAGCAAATCGTGCCAAAAAGAAGCTGATTTGAGTGTTAGATATAGCCACGAAACGGTCCTGAATTCTATATTCCGATGACGTTCTATGGGTCCTAAAGCCAAATATGGCCTGTGTTTAGCCGTAAAGCTTCAGACCAGATTTAAGCATCACATGGCGCTGAAATCCTAACAACACGCTCCACAAGAACCAGTCTGGACCGGCTCTGGGCGACGCTTAATGCAGAGTGTTGCGGAGGCTGCTACGATCTCTACTGCGACAATGACCCCAACCCGGACATGAACAGCTTCAAGCTTCAGTCCGTTCATCGATAAGTGGCCACCAAGCACAATTCCACCTCCCCCTTCTCCGTCATCCCAGGGAGGCCCACATCAAGCTTCCTCTAATGGGCGGCGCGACCTGTCTCGACGACTCCCGCGTGGTCTACCTGAACTACCCGAAGGTGCGCAAAGCGCTTCACGTGCCGTTACCAGAAGCAGTACACGGACATAAATCCCTTCGTGCTCCAAAACTCCAACTTCTTCATGGGTCAAAAGTCCGCCGCGGAGCTTTACTACCACTGCTTCCTCCCCACGGACGTACGGGCGTTAAATAGCCAGATTCAAGACTCTCTATGAGAGCGTCCTTTTCCGGTCCCATGACTCAGGTCCAAGTCCACCCCAAAGCAAACCTTTGAAATTCAAATTCGGAATGCTCTTGTAGAATTCTTCGTCGTCGCTGTCGTCCGACAATGGCGGTCGATCTGCATTTTCTTCAGTATTAGGCTAAAAGCTTCAAATTAACCCTCAATTCCATGCAACAACGCTTACAGGAGTCGCGGGGACTTCATGCTCTTCCTCCGCGTCATCAATTCCGCCTTCTCCTTGATCCTTTCTTTTCGCTTCGTGCTTCGCTCGCTCTTCCAACGCTTCGAGCAGATCCGGTTCGTCAAGGTCCGCTAAGGGGTCGGAGAAGCCGAGCGAAGCGCCGTCGGCGAATTCGTCCTCGACGTTGAGTGATTCGAAATTGGGGAATTCGTCGTCTTCCATTTCTGAAATCTGACGAGCTGGATTAGGGGAGTATGGTGCGATACATTAGCGCGTGATACACGCTGGCAGTTTCAACACATAACGACACACTACATAGCAGAAAGCAAGCAGTTCGGCAACAGACATCAATTGGGTGGCAGCTGAAATAAGTGGAAACGCCAGAAAACCGATCTGATTTCTGGTCGCCGCAAGTTCCTGAAATGAATTGTTTTACTCCGAGGGTTCAAACTTGGGTTCAAACCTGCTGAGCATTGTCAAAGCGCTTGTCCAGTTGGACCAACCAGGAGCCTCAACCCGCTGAACCTCGCGGAAACCACCGTTGAAATTCACCCCGACGCCTGCATGGCGAGCGAGAGGCGGAAAAGCAAGCGAGAGGCGGAAAAGCGAGCGAGAGGCGGAAAGGCGAGCGAGAGGCGGAAAGACGAGCGAGAGGCGGAAAGGCGAGCGAGAGGCGGAAAGGCGAGCGAGAGGCGGAAAGGCGAGTCCTAAGGTCAGTATCGCGCTAATAGTGGCGCTAATAATAAGCCAATGGTTGTAACAATCTAAGCAAAAACAACATTAACCTAAGCAACAATAACAACAACGTAAGCCCGTTGCAGGACGTGTGACAGTCGACCCAAACACTACGCGACAAAAGCGGCGGTCGACCAGGAGAAGTCCCCTCGGGAAGATGGCCTCTCGCTCGCCTTTCCGCCTCTCGCTCGCCTTTCCGCCTCTCGCTCGCCTTTCCGCCTCTCGCTCGCCTTTCCCCTCTCGCTCGCCTTTCCGCCTCTCGCTCGCCTTTCCGCCTCTCGCTCGCCTTTCCGCCTCTCGCTCGCCTTTCCGCCTCTCGCTCGCCTTTCCGCCTCTCGCTCGCCTTTCCGCCTCTCGCTCGCCTTTCCGCCTCTCGCTCGCCTTTCCGCCTCTCGCTCGCCTTTCCGCCTCTCGCTCGCCTTTCCGCCTCTCGCTCGCCTTTCCGCCTCTCGCTCGCTTTTCCGCCTCTCGCTCGCCATGCGGCGGTCGGCGTCGGGGTGAATTTCAACGGTGGTTTCCGCGAGGTTCAGCGGGTTGATCATCTACGTCCTCTGACTATAAACCGGTTCCTGGTTGGTCCAACTAGACAAGCGCTTTGACAATGCTCAGCAGGTTTGAACCCAAGTTTGAACCCTCGGAGTAAAACAATTCATGTCAGGATTTCTTGAAAGCTCCCGACGTCGACGAAATGGCAAACTCCAGCGGAGCCCTCTACGTTCTCTCGCACTTCGATGATGGTGACAAGGAAGCCGCTTTGGACATAATCGATGACCTCCAAGAGGCTTTACAAGAGTTAGTGCTCACGATCAACTGAATAGAGCCACGACATAGGTTTGGAGAAGGCGAAGGAGATGCAGAGTCCGAACGCGGCGCTCGACGAGCATCAAGCCGAAGAGGCCGTGTTTCAGAAGAGCTGTTTTCAACATTCTCATTACAGCCAACTTTGAAGAAGGCGATAGCTTCCCCCGCTTGGTGCTGTAAGCCTTAAAAAAAACGCGAGAACTCGCCTTTATGAAACTCCTTCATTCCGTGGACTGCGCCGAGTTCGGAATCAGTGTCGTCAGAAATCGTTTTACGGCACTATGAATGGGCTCAAAACAGCAGATGAAACAATATGCTGCTCCGACGCGGACGTGTTGACAACAAGATGGCACAACAACGGTATCACTAGCACACATGAGGTAAACGGAATGTGGCGGTAATTAGTGGATCACCACAAAGAGCGGCTCCTGCACGTTGCGCTTGAAGAAGAGGAGACGCATCTTTTTCGATTTTCCGCATTATTCATTAGAGCTTGAAGCGTAAAAAAAGCTGAAATCAAGGAAAGATAACATATAAAGCTTGATGTTACTTGAGAAACGTTCCGCAGTCTTATCAGAATATGACCAAAAAGAGTTGTCACAAAACAGTTCAATGTAATCAAAACGAAAATTTAACTGTTCCAAGCGGAGGCGTTCATGTGGGGATCCTGAATCTGGGGACCGCTCAACTGAAACCCGAAAAAATTTTTAGTGTTGTCACGATCGCTAAATTTATTAAACCAATACCTTATCTCTAAACGCGAAGCTATGGTTACTGTAACTTCGATTAGAAGATGCAGATGAATGCTCCAAAAATTTGGACACAGAACAACTTAAAAAGTAGGATTAGCAAGCGAAAAAGGTTAATTCACAAATTAAAAACAAATAAATATAATATTCGACAAAAAAAATTATTCCAACCAGCGACCTGGGGAACTCTGACAACACTACAGTTCTCCGCTGTACCAACTGAGCTATGGTTGGCACATCCAAATCGCTGTGATCACTTTTTTCTTAAATCATTGCGTTTAGAGACTAGTAACAGGTTTCAGCCACATTTCAAGCTTCACTCTCATTTCACGTATTGCTCGGTTAGAAGTAAGGAATAGGTAGGAAGTAACGCCTAGACAACGTAATTCTGCCTATACTCTGCCCAACTTGCGTGTCTGTCTGTTGCTATATCTTTAATTCAACTAATTTTTCTACGCTTTTATTCTTTTTTTCACTATTTAAAACCATTTTCCAAACCTAACTTCAACAACTAACCTAGCGCAGATCCCCACACTTCTCATCTTCATAATGGTCTCTTCTGGCACGTAGGTTTGACACCGTTTACCATTTTCTCCTGCTGGTTGCAGAATGCTTTTGTTGGGGTCTTGTCAAACCAAAATAATGATTTGCATTTAAAGCTAAGTGTCCCATTTGCCGCTCACGAGGAAAGTGCGTCAAGTGGAAAGGTTTGGCCTGAAATTGTTACTCAGGTTTTGCTGTTTACGGTAGTCGACTCACCCGTATCGCTTCCATCCTGAGCAGTTCGCCTTTATAGATTGAAATGTGTCCATTTTCTCTGTCCTAAATTTTAGCTAAACTTTTGACTCTAAAGAACCTTTTCTACCTCCGTCATTTTCCTGAATTTTGTCGGAAAATTTTTGCCTATAGCCGACTGAGGCCTAGAACACTCCTCAGGCAAGTCGTCCTCGTAGCACATCCCTGTCAAGATTCGCCTCTTTGTGCACTTTCTGATCTTCTTCTGGAGTTTTTTGTCTTCAATCCAGGGCTTATGAGACGTGGGAAGTTCTGAAATAAGATTCAAAATTATGGGATTTTGTGAAATCGGGATTACCAGGCTCTTCTACGTCCATGTCCACAACCGTTGAATTGTCCAGAACGTAACACTTGTTAAGGATTATAGTAGTTTCAGGCTCTGGTGGAGGTGGTGGAATAAATTCGTCATCGAATTCAGGTTCTGGGGGAGGTGGTATAGCTGCTTGAAGAGCCCAATTTGTGCGGAACTGGTTTAATGTAGCTAAAGCCAAAATTCGGGCCTTTGATGCAGGAGATAGTTCCCTGGGTTGATGCTTCGAATGTTCAGAGGCATTATGAGAGGAACAAGGCTTGAGTCTACTAGATCTAGTCCTAGGAGAAGTGGTATATTGAGGTGTGTTAGAACGAGGTCGTGAAGTTTTGGGACGTCTGATACTCTTGTTCTGACGATCACGTCTTGTAAGTCGTTTGAAAGCCTCAGGACGTTTGACAGCTTCTTTTTGGCTTTGATTACAGGTACTCAAGGCCGCTATTCTTAGCGCTTCTAAGCTCTCGGCTTCAAAATCCTTTGTTTGAGGTTGAGTCTGAGTCGCCTTTTTGGGACCGTTTCCAGATCTCCTCTTAACTGTGATGATAATCTGCGTCTCGCCGACCTTCATTGCTTCCATGACCTTATCATAGGCTTCATCAGCAATCACTGGCGCGTGAATAGTCGTAAGACAAACTTCAGAATTCTCCACGAAACGTGACTTTATGATTTTTGCCAAAACGTCCATATTGACAACGCGTACAGCTTGAGGAGAAGCACCAGAAACTCCTGAATCACTGGAATTGACTTTTGAAGTTTGTTGAACTTTAGGCATGTTTTCGGAGTCCGCATTTGAGTCTGGCAGCATTCCACCGTCGTCTGAGTCGATGGTTATCACTTCAAGAGCCTTTTTTAGGGTTTCAAAGATTTTTGAGTCAAGTACGGCCGTGCCTTGAGCGTCTGAGTAGCCTTTAGACGCCTCGTCACAGTGAGAGTTAGAATCTGAATCTGGAAGCATTCCATTGTCGCTTGAGGTGTCAGAGTCGATGGTGATCATTTCAGGAGCCTTTTCCGGCTCTGAAGCTTGCGCATTGAACGCGCCAGCAAAAATCTCTCGAAGATAAGACAGATTTACCGTACACTCGTTCAACGGCTGGCTAATTGAAGTTTTCTCTCCCGTCATGACGAAAAGGCCTGGAATTATGCGTTGTGATGCAGAAAACCGTCTTATACGAGCGTTGAAGGCTAATGTCGCATTGGTTTCAGAGGGGTGCAGCTCCTTAGCGGCCAGAGTGATAGCATTGTATTTGGTAGGGGTTTCATGCATTGCTTCGGTGATCGGACAATATGGTACCGGACAATATGGTACCTGGACATTATGGTACCTGGACATTATGGTACCTGACACATTTGAAATTGGATGCGTATGTCCTTGCTGCGTTTTGATCGTGTATGTCGTCGCTGCGTGAGCGTGTGTCTCTGTGATAACCTGAGCGAATAATCTGGAGTGTCTGACCCTTCACCCCTTGTACCATATTGTCCTATAACCATTGCTTCATGTTTCAGCTGGAACCCTGGAATAAGCCTTTAGCGAACAAAAACGAGATTTCATACGCCAGATTGATGGATTAGGAGAAGAGGTGCAATGCGCGGCATGATTCTTCTTAAAGGTATAAGTTATGTAACGCTCCCGTGCAAGGAAATGCAAACGCGAACAGTCACCGCGTCATTCCAATGCCTCGAACGGCGTTCCGTTCAGGACCGACAAATTTCTTTTGTTCAGCCGCCGCTTTTCGTAATTAGCTTCGCAAGCGGCGAGGAAGAGAGCTTTTGAAAGAGAGACTCCATAAAAGCGCCGATTCCTCGTTTCGCAGCTATCATGAAGCTTTCCTCAGGCCATGCTTTGCGATTCTCCTGGAGTTTAACATTTGTTTGCCGCGTTTGTCGCCTTTTCCGGTTTAATCGAGAGGCGAAAGAGATGTTAAGGGGGCAGACGCCGCGCAGCCGACTGTACGCGATGAGCTGTCGCTAAACTCGTGCGCTCTGATCTGCAAAGAGATGTGGAGTGAAACAGTCCACTTCGTCTTTTATCTATATCCATACCTAAGTATCATTTTGGTTATGGCCGCGTCGTTTCGTTTAGGTCTTACTCGGATAGCAACGCTGCGCGCTGTTTTTGCTGTGTCCAACACAGACGTTAATGCGCTGTCTCAAGCGTTTGTCGTGTTCCAGACGCGTTGTCTCCATTTCTGTCGCTCAAAATTTCCTATTTTTCAGGTTTTTCCTCAGCAAGCTGCCCAAAGCTGCGATCCTGAGATTCAACGAATCTACCCATCGAGCACCTTTTGAAACTCAGGAAGAGCTGTCGCTTCATCTAGAAAATGGTCAGAATTCTGCTGAAGGATCGAGATGTCGCTCCCGTTAAGATGACCATGCGGGAAGATCACGAGGAAATTCAAGATCTGGGATCCGAGATTCGAAAGATCCGTGCCAAGCAAAAAGTCAAGGACAAGGGATACGTTCCGGCCGAATCCATGACCATTGAGGAGTTTGAGTTGGTCAAGCACGTCTCGGAAGAGAGAATCGAGGACGCTACGAAGGTTCTTAAGCTTGAAAGCGCCGAGAAGCTCCGCAGCGCTACGATTAACTTCAGCGATCGTCACGTAACGATGTGCTACGATTTATCGCCTAATTTTGGTGCTTCAGCTCTCGCGCGCTTCCTTGGATCTTCTCAAGATCCTGACTGAGAAGCCCTTGGAGTCTATCACGCTGCGTTGGCAGCTCAAACAGGTTGATTTGACCGCCAAACGCCAGCGCTGGGATGACGACCACACAACGGACATCGCAGCCATCGGTGACTTTTTCTTGAATTGCTACAGCACTCTTAAGGTAGACCCAGTTACTCCAAACATTTTCTGATAACGATGGATCTTTAGAAAGTCCATATTTCGGGGCCCTTCTCGCTGGGAGCCGTTTTGAGCTGGCTGAATCTGGACCAAATCGAGCACGTCTACTGCCAGCCGCGCTCCACCGGTCAACCCATGCCACAGCTCTTCGTCCACGCTCTCATCAAGGTCAGTTTACAGCAGAATTGTACCAGGATTGACTCACTCGTATTTCAGTATGTGAGGGATCATCCGCGCTCTTGCGTCTACGACTTCGATATCAGCAAGTGCCGCAACACCTTCGAAATGGTCAGCTCTCTGGAGAACGTCTCCCACTTCTGGATTACAATCTGGAAGTGGCGTCAGGTCTGCTTCAAGACGAAGGACGGAAACTGGAAGATTCGGCTCTTCAACAGCCTGCCGCGCATCAAAATTGAGTGTTTTCGTGACCCGTAAAAGAAGTGTTGTTTAGAATTTGTTGTTGTTACATTATCAAGACTGGACTTTGTAGTTGTGAACAAGCTTTTTGTTGTCTTTGCAGCTTCTCTTGGTTCCGGGTTCAAGCAATGGTCATTCTAGAGATTTCGAGTAATCGAGTGCTCTCCTCGATTCCGATCTGGAAGTGGCGTCAGGTCTGGCTCATGGTGATGAGAGCCTTCCGAGTTTTGCCGATCATCTCCCATTACATAAACGCAATATTCCGGGACTTTTTCCATTTTTCCTTTAATGTCATTGTAGATCGTGTCTACTGGAAGTCCAACAATGCGTTTCAGAACCTTCTCAACCTTGATAGCTGGAGTCATTTTGAGTCCAGTGGAACCAGTCACTGCGCAACATAGTACAATTGTTCCTCGACGGAGGTTTCTCGTTCAAATGGGCGGCATTCATCAAATGAAGCGCCAACCATTGTTGGCCTCATAGAGAGTCTGTTTGAGGCGCTATAAGAGATAATTTCGACCTTGTTTGAGGCGCTATAAGAGATAATTTCGACCTTGTTTGAGGCGCTATAAGAGATAATTTCGACCTATGTAAATTAAGATTCAATTGAAATTTAGATGAAATTTATTACGTTCTTATGTGTACGTTGAACAAGAACTTCGCATTGCAATTACACTTTTCGAAAAATGGTTTTAGAATTACCTGTTTTATCCTGTCTGAAGACTTCGAACACTTTTGACCTCACGACGCTGCACTTCCATCAATTACTTTGAAGCTCTCGCTCGCGAACTGCTTTTAGCAGTGCATTGGGACATGAAGGAGACATCGGTTGCAGCACTCCGCACGATATGTTAAAAATTGGAACGGATCGCAGCGTTTGAAGCTGAAAGCACTCGATTCCTCTAAATCTTTAGAATGACTATTGTTTGAACCCGGAACCAAGAGAAACTACAAAGACAACAAAAAGCTTGTTCGCAACTACAAAGTCCAGTCTTGATAATGTAACAACAAGAAGTTCTAAACAACGCTTCTTTCACGGCTGACGAAGACACTCGATTTTGATTCGCGACAGGCTGTTGAAGAGCCGAATCTTCCAGTTTCCGTCCTTCGTGTTGAAGCGGACCTGACGCCACTTCCAGATTGTAATCCAGAAGTGGGAGACGTCCTCCAGAGAGCTGACCATTTCGATATCGAAGTCCTAGACGCAAGAGCGCGGATGATCCCTCACATACTGAAATACGAGTGAGTCAATTCTGGTACAATTCTGCTGTAAACTGACCTTGATGAGAGCGTGGATGAAGAGCTGTGGCATGGCTTGACCGGTGGAGCGCGACTGGCAGTAGACGTGCTCGATTTGGTCGAGTTTCAGCCAGCTCAAAACGGCTTCCAGAATCGAGTGTCTTCGTGCGGTCAAATCGATCTGCTTGAGTTGCTAAAGCAACGTGATCGATTCCAACGGCTTGTCAGTCAGGATCTTGAGGAGTTCCAAGGAAGCGCGCGAGAGCTGAAGCACCAAAATAGGCGATAGGTGGAAGAAGATCACTTATGTGGTAATCACTAAAGTAAGTCGTAGCGCTGCAGAGCTTCTTGGCGCTTTCAAGCTTCTAGACCTTTACGGCGTCCTAGATTATCTCTTCGAAGACGTGCTTCGTCAGATCTGCTTGGCACGGATCTCACGCTTCTCAGATCCTATCCCAACTCCGAAATTCGTCGTGATCCTCTCGCATGGTCATTTTCAGCCAACTGTCGCAAGCGGGAAGATGGGACAAGTGGTCGCCAATTACGATCTGGGAGAACTGGGGGAGCTTTCGCTCATCACATAGAGAAGTCAAAATTTATACTGCAGGTAGAGCTTCAGATTCCAAATAAGGCGCCTTCCAGAATGCTTTAAACCACCTCCAGAGGACCAATAAGAGCATAAAGCCGTGTTGATGAAACGCTTCACGGCATGTAAAAAGTTCGAATAAAAGTGGCGATGCAATCTCGCAACAGATTTGCTACGAGTTCGTGATCCATGAGCGTCAACTAGCTTTACCGGCATTACGTGAGTCTTGCAGTGAGATCTATAAACGGAGAAACACATCCAGAGTCCATAACAGAGACTTCCAATACCAGGAAACACTATTGAACGATCAGCTTATGAGCTGACACGCCTTTGCGCTGGGCATTTGTCTAAACCCTGAAAAAAAGCTTTAATCGCGTGATTTTTGCTTCAAGATCGTGCGGAGAAGCCAACCGACTTCGAGGAAGACGTTTTAGGACATGAAGACGCCTCAAATAAACGACCGTTCTCAAAACAGAAAATACACGGGTAGGCAGACATTTCAACCGAACACGGATTTCGCCAAATTAACATGACCAGGAACCCTCATCATCGGCAAACTGTTGTCTAAAAATACGTTTCAGATCGGTTGGCAAAAGCGAAGACCTTGAGCGACAAAAAATACAGCACCTGGGATTCGCCAGTCATCTCTGACCTGACTACTAACCAGGCCCGATGCTGCTTGACTGCCGAGATCTGACGGGATCGGGTAGGTTCCAGCATGGTTTGGCCGTATCACCAACATTGATGACCGTAGTTCATACGCCTTCCTCGAAGAATGACGGCCTAGACCGCCTCGCCCCTCAGGCACCAATGTCCTGGGTGAAAGTCGCTTTTATACAACGGCGACAAAACTGCGCGCACGCCCGCTCTGATGTCACTCGAAGCAGGCGACGAAAGGAAACGAAACTTGGTTTCTGTCTTGGCCAGCTGTCAAATAAACTTTGGCCCTGTTTTTCGACGATAGAAGCAGCCTTCCCGGCTGAATTTTTCGCTATAATTATGACAATTTCGGCATGCTTTTTCTGCAGGGAAATTATAATGAAAGTCAGCGCTAAATTACTCTATAATAAAATCGAATGTTGGCCTGTGTTTGTGCGTTCGGATGTTCCCGTTTTTCTCATTCTGACCGACCTCCGTGGGGACCGGTCGAAATGTCTAAACCAACCGCTCCATCACTCAACAAAGTGAAGTCCAGTGTCTGGCAAGACAGTTGCTCAGTTCCAGACAGAAATGGTAATTTTCAACTTTCCAGCGCGCTCCAAACGCAGACGTCACGATGGACTTCGACGATGAACGATAGTTCAGCAGCGAGAACCTGGACTTTGAAGGCGCTCGCGACGGCACTCCGCATAACCTGTTGAGTGGTGGACATATGTCGCACTCCAGGCTGAGCGATCCGGCACTCCACAGTTGGACAGAGGATGAAATTCTCCTGCAGAACATGAGAACTACTACGAAGGCCCTGGGACGCTGCCGATGTAGGAGCTGCCAAAGCGTCCAGAGGATCGACCGGCATTCGGCGACCTCACGAACATGGGCGGTGAGTTAACGAACGAAGTCTCCTTGTACTTAATGTGTTCTTCAGATTCACTGTTGAGCGCGCTCCAGAAGAAATCGCTGCACCTAAAAGAGCAACGTGGCATTCGGGTGATTTGGGGAGAGTAGACGAACCCTGAGAAAGTTCGGCCATCTTTTGTCCGTCCGCTCGCATTTGCTCTTCATGAACCCTCCGCGTGGAGCTGTGGATGAACCTACTTCCTATGAAGACAACGTGGATGAGCGGACGGTCCGTCTGGAGCTCCTTGAGGCCGGCCTTCAGCTACTTCGCGTACTCGCGCATTTGGACGTTGTAGATCTTCACGACTCGCGAGATAAATTTGGCCAATTCGTGAAATTCGCCCCCACACTGGATGTGGAATCCTTTCAGCTTCGTGTCAACTCCGAATTTCCTAAAACCGCTCAAGTTTAGCTTCGACTATAGTTTTTAGTCCTCACTCGCCGTATTTGATCCTCAGAAGTTGCACAAGCACGGTGCAATCCTTACCGCCGTTGAACGAAATCGCGATTGTTTCCGGCCTAAGAACGGATTCTTCGTGAATACCAACATGGTTCTACGACTCACGTGTTCGCGTCCTACATTTCGTCGAAAACTTTCATCGTTTCCTCCAACTACTTGCCGAACGCCGCTCATTCCTTGCATTTCGAAAATGGCTCTCGAAATACGTCAAACTTTCGTTGCGTGTCCAGCCAGAGACGCTTGTCAAAGTAAACGAGGTCTTCTGAAGAGAATTCATGACTGGAAGTCGAACGCATGAACACTCACCTTTCAGGTCCTTAGATACCAATTTCCCAATTTCTGCGTGGTCGCTCTCTATCACCAGCTTCGTCTTGAAATATCTGAAATCAATATTCTCAAAGGTCTTCTCCTTTTTGAATCCGTACCACAAATGTTTGTGCGACGGTTTAATTCAATAACCCCCATCAATTACACGAAAAACTGGAGCAGCTCGGTGTTAGTAGCGTTTCATACTTTCCTGTTCATTTGCGATTCGTAATCATCACCAATTTCAGAAAAGCACAAGCGAGCTGTCCAGGATCGGATAACACCCGTTAACCACATTCTCGTTGTATTTGTCCGCGATCTTGGTCAGAAACGCGGAAAAATGGATTTCGCAGGTGCGGACGTGAATCGTTTCCAAGAGTTCGGAGTCAAAGAGCCTCGCAAACCTCGAGGAGTATAAACGCCAATTCACAAAAGCGTGGAACCTCACGGAAAGAATGTCGCGAGGCACGCGAATGTACCTGGAATGCAAATTTGAACTTAATTTGGATTTACCACTGAATTACGCCAGAGAAGCGTAATTCACCACACAGGAAAGTCTTCCCAGTTGCTTCCCAGTCCCCCCAGCCTCAACCTACCGAGAAGCAGCCTTTCAAGTTGGAATTTATCCGTTTTTGACCATTGGGCGCTTCGAATTTTGAGCTTTTTAAGCTAACCGTAGCTAGAAATTGCTGAAATTGAGTCAAAAACGCTAGCTAAAAGATCGGAAAAGATCGTCCTAACCGATTTTAAAGCACGATTTCAGCCTTGTTCCACACCCCAAAACGGCTCCAAAACGTGCCATTTCGTGACAATTTCGTCACATTTTCCGCCGAAACTCGCATCTGAAATGCACCAAAACACTCAAAATCTGCAAAACCAAAACGCAATCTTGAAAACCATCATCCACGCGCATAAATCCACAAGGTTTTGCTCAAAAATGGGTTTGGAACGTCGAAGCCCGTTTTGTTTTTAATTGCACCGCTTTGTTTTCTGCATTTGCGCAGCTTCTCCCACTCGTTTTGTGTCCTTTTTGAACCCTATTAGTGATTTTCCTGACCTCCATTTGGACCATCCGAAAACGCGCGTTTTTCACCACCATTTGCGCGTTTTCAATGTCTGAATTCCGCTCAAATTTAGGAGCGACTTTTTATCTGATTTTTGGCGCATTTTCGCCCGATCTCCGCATCAATTCCGCCGCGTTCAAACCTTTTTTTTCTCGATTTTCACGTCCGTGATGTAGGGCGACGCGTCAGGTGGCTTCAGGATTCTCTGCCGCGAAATGAGCTCTGTGACCTTCCGATCGGCGCCTGGAGCAGCGCACTTATTCACGTGTTCTTCAGTTTTCGCGAAGTTTTGGACCCAAAACTGGTGAATTATCGAGGGAAAGGTTCGTTCCAGCGCGATGGACCCAATTTGTCGTATTGGGAGGAGAGCAGTTTGGGTGCTGTCAATGACCCGATTTTCGGGACATTTTTGGCGTAATCTTGTTGGCCGACTAGGAACTCAATTTGAGATGCATTTGAGATGCCCTTTGGCTCCTTATACTTAACCAGATGAGGCAATCCGAGGTGTATGCTTTTGCCGATGCAAATGCAAATTTCGCCCTCTCGTTTCCCGCACTTGTGCAACTTCTCCTTCACATTTTTTGTCCTTTTTGAGCCCGCCTTTTCTTAACCCTAACCGCCGATCTCGCCTTTTCGATGTCTGCATTGCGCTAAATATAAGCGCGGTTTCGTCTCATTTTTGACCCTTAGAAAACGCATTTTCGGCCCGTTCTCCGCGTCAATTCTCATTTTCCTCGAATTTCAGATCAGCGATGTCTTCAGAAGGCAGAATGAAGTACCGGGACATGGTGCATCACTGCGAACAAGGACAGATGCTCCTGACGCGGCACCCGATTCTCTCTCACGTTTCTCCTTCGTTCAGTGGAATTTCGAAGACAAAACTCTGGAAAACGTCAGTTTAAATTGTTTTCAGTTCGTTCTGCTTACAGTAAAAATTTAGACGTTGCAACAGTGCTTTTGTCATTTAGATGTTTACAACGATGTGGTCAAGTCTCGATGATGAGGAACGGGCCAAGCTTGTGCCGAAGATAATCTCCGAACTACAACAGTCTGGACAGAAGGACCACGACATATTATACCAGTTTGTCACACTAAAAGCTGGCTTCGTCTGTGCGCTGTTCCAATGCTTACAAAAACCGCTAACAAGGTGCGTTTTTTATCCCTGTAATTTGTGAATCTTCAAATGCCGATGAGACTTTTTTTTTGCTTCAGCAACTGACGGTTCCCAAACTAATGCGCCATGTACAATTTCAGTTCTACATCGCCTACGAGTTCTTCCGACGCCTGAGGCATTCGTGCTCTGATGCAGCCGATCAAGCTGATCGCCGTCGGAATCAGCCACTCCAATCTCTCGACGGAGCCGCCGTTTTCTGCTGAGCGGTCGGTCCTCTCGAAGCTGTTCGCCAAGGGGATCAATCAGCTGTCTGGAAGTGTTCGCGAGTGCAGAACGCGGCGTCTCCAGGAGTGTACCAAAGAGAGTCTAGGCATGTTTTTGCTGCATTCATGATGTTAACTTTTTTCTCGCCGTTTCCCGGAAACAACCTATCGCCGACTATGGAAAACGAGAAGATGCTAGATTTAGACTTATCTCAATCGGATTGTCTACAAGTCACTGCAGAATGCGCTTAGGTCTCGGGACCCTACGCAGTATTTCCTCCTTTTGCTCCCTTTTCCGCTAAATTGGAAATGGAACCCACCACCTCTTGTACCCGACCATTTCTGCCGCTTTTCCAGCAGATGTTCTAGTGTTTTGGAACTGTTCTGTGAGTTGTGCCCAACTTTCCCGGTTCGTTTTTCGTCCTGGCTGCCGTACTTTCTTCTCCTCATGGATCCACGTCTTTTTCACTTCGATTATTTCGGTCCAGCAAGGACTGAGAACGCTGGAACTATGCGTGGATAAAAATGCGTTAACTGGAATCATAAGTAAGTCTTGTGAATCTGTTCTTAGCTAACATTTCTTATTTCAGTAGCACCGGCCGCTCGTGACCTTTACCGAGGAGTGATTCCGTTCCTATACATGATCGGTTGCGACGGTGATTATAACGATCGACCAAGTTCGAAGTAAGCGCCGTTTTTGAAATTACCGTATCCGAATGAGTTTTTTCCAGAATCGCGAACGAATGAAGAGGGGGAGATGACTATGGCCGGAATGAGTTTTATCTGTGGGGCCTACGAAGTGCTCGCTGACTCCTCCCACTTGGAGTTCCAGAAGCCCGCGATCGTCGTCCGCAGTCTCAGTCATGACCCGTGCTTCCATCTTTGCCGAACTAACGAATCCGGTTAGCAGAAGTACCCTTTTTCCGTTTTGCGGGCAGTGAAACTCTCGATGTGCCGACACATTCTGGAGAAAATGGTGCACCTTTGGTCCGAGAAGTAATGGTACGCCGGAAAGGGGGGCTGCTCTATGTCTTTCTATATCATCTCAGCGTGTCCCTATTCGCTGATAGTGCACAACGCCGCACATCGTAAGCGCCTGAAAACCATGTTTTGTTTTATTTGTGGCTGGATTTCAGGTGTTTTTCGGCCTCAGCGATGAAGTGTCGTTTGGAACGATTGCTGAAAGTGGTATTTCCTTCCAGCCACGGCTCCCCAAAGAAAGCCTCTCCCAGAGGAATGCAAGGAAAAGCAAGACCAAGCAGCGATAGGCATTGTTGGACGCCTCTTAGATTATATTGCTGAACCAGCTACGTTTGTCCGCGAACAGGTTGCTGCAGAAAGACAAAAAGAGCTTCCTCGACAGCGGAGCCTCCTTGTCATGAGTTATGCCTGTGTTGGTCAAATAGCGTTCCTGTGCTTCAATAAATTAATAAACCTGCTTGATTTCTGGAAGCCTACTGTTTTTTTGCGATCTGAGCTTTATCCGGTCATTCCGTTTGGCATGGAAAGCCAAATCCATCTCCACTTCTTGAGGAACGTAGTTCTGCTTTGCAATGCTGAGGCGAAAATGGAGAGGCTGCCAAACTGCACCACGATCACGCCCTCTCTGGAGCATCCGTACTATGTTGCCAGTCAAGATGGCTGCTCTAAGTATTGTCTTCTATCTAAGTTTCCGTTTTTCGCAAACTGCTCTCAATGGATGCGTAATAGATATTTCCGTTGTCAAACGAAAGGGCTAGGTACCTAAGATTGGATCATTACAACAGTACCTCAGTCCCCGTTGCGTGTTTGTCATCCATGTCCGCCGTTCCCACGTCCATATTCCGCGATAGCAATCGCGGAACGCACGAAGCGGCGACGAACGGCGCGCGCGAGACGCTAAATTCAAGCGAAGCCGAACCAACGACGATCACGTTGGGTCCCGTCGCAATGAGCTTGAAGAGCAGCCACGTTTCGCGACATTTGTTCACATACGGTAGCGAGGGACGCAGCGAGATCGCGTTCACTCCAGTGGCCTCGTTCTGTTCGCTTCTCATCGATCACCTGTTTTCGGCTTTCGCTTTCCCGTGTGTGTGTGGCTCTGTCGCTCTACTGCGTCAGTGCGCGAACGTTTAATGTTCAACTGTCGTGATGACCTGTTGAGAATTAACAGTTGAATTGAATGCATTCTATTTTGTTTTATTCAATTTTTCACGTGGCTCATTCCGTGAACCGCTACAATTCAATTCCAATTGAATGTGAAAGTGTTTGATTGTAAATGCCTAAATTCGTTGAGGATTTATATAAATTCAGCGCGACTTGCGGAAATTTACGCGGAAAGTATTTTTCGAGCTCAAATCAACAATCTGACGGGTGAAATTGTTGCACCATGTGGCTATTTAGGCTTTTGCATGCTTGCTGGCACTGAATTCAGTATATATTGTGCATGCTCTATTGACGGACATTTCAGAAAAAAAATGGGCGAACCGCGCCAATCAATCCCTTCGGTCTTTCCGCGTGAAGAAGACTTGATGGAGAAGTCCAACCAGGTTAACACGGAAACGTTCCAAGCTCTGGAGATATTAATTAACAGAGTGAAGGAGCCGGTGAACGACCCGATTACCAATGACGTCTTGAAGAAGCGCCGGGAACAGCAGTTTCAGCTGCTTACCGAGCTTGTCCAGGCAAACGCTGAAATCAAGCATCACGAACGTGCGGCACGCGCAAAGGTTCATGAATTCATGAACTTTTGTGAGGAATATTGTGATCGCGCCATTCGTCACAACAAGGTCATCACGGAACAGATGCTTCGCAAAGTACATGGTAATTTTAAATTTGGAACTACGTGTACCATTGAATTTAACTGTTTAGACTTCGAGCGCATCCGCAACGAAACCCTTGTTCCCGAATATTTGCAGGATTTGGAAGACGAAGAAAGGGGCGGTCCAGAGACTGGCGACGTAAAAGTGCACCCTAAGTTCGCTGATCCTGAGTATGTCACCTTCCCTTTCAGCCGCGATTGTAAAGGTGTATTTCAGTCACAAAGCGGCTCGTGCTGTCGCGGTCAAGAAAGCAGTTTTGCAAAAGAAACCCCACTCGGAGACTAAATCGAAGGAGCAGAAGGAACGCGAGAAGAATGAATGGGAAACATTTTACGAGGAATTCAAAAGCAGTCTCCAAATGTGATAAATGTAACTACCGCTTAATGGCATCAGATAATAAAAACGTCTAGCTATTTCATGTGTTCTCTTTTTCATGTCTTCTCTATTGTATTGTGTACGTGAGTGGTGGGTTTCATATTTGCTTCTCGGGACATCACTGTCGGATATTAGATTAAGTGCGTGATGCCGTTGAATTTGTAAAGGTGCATAGCTCACCTATCCATAGTTCTGACAGCGGCCCTCATTGCGATCTGACGCTTTTTGACCCGCGTGGACGGTGAAATCCCCTCAACCGACTACACCTTTTGACCCTGTAAGCGACGGTCCCAGAAAATTTATTTACGCGTGATCGCTTTGTCTTTTTGGAATAAACGGGGTTGCTCCTGCTATTTCGGGAAGTATTATGAAGTTATTCGGCAGTTTCGAAACGCGACAAATTTTCATCGAGTTTAAAGCGCTGGCCACGAATGATGCCGTCGAACGCATGCGGCGGCGGGTGAAAGCATTCTTCAAGTAGAGCGGATCTCCCTTGTCGTAGAGCATGGATTTCTCCTGAATAAGCTCGATTAGCTTGTTTAGTTCTCGCCTTCTTTCATTTTGGGACCGAAAGGGTGAGAAATAATGAGAATTAAGCACAAGTGAAGCATTTCTATGACAAACGCTACAAATTCACGCGACAGGCCAAGAAAATGACGGAGAAAACAATGGAAAAACCATCACTACTGCAAAACATAGGTTTTTAAGCTAACGTAAACGTGGTAGAACCCATAAATGACTTCGAAACCGAATTGTCGCAAGTTCGTACGGCGTCGCTCCTACCGCCGGCACCCTGCGACGTACCGATTTTCAAAATATTTTGAAAACGTTTATTTGTATGGGACGCTCCAACTCAGCCTATGTACGACGCACCATTCGTGGCCACCTACGACGCACGACGCAGGGCAACGCGCGTTTTTTCGAATTTCGACGCTGCTGCACGACGCATCATTCGTGGCATGCCAACGCTGCCGCACGACGCACGACGCATCATTCGTGGCCAACGCTTAACTCGATTACACGATGGTTGCAGTTTTCGTGTTTTTCCGAGAAGACTCATTTGCCGCGCCCTTGTAATAGTGCAGAAGTGCCTCCATGTGAGGCACTTCTGCACTATTACATAAGCTTAAATTGTTTTCAGTTCGTTCTGCTTATAGCGAGAATTCAGATGCAGCAGTGTTTATGTGTGACTTTAGCGCATGTGAACAACCCGGAAGGAGCTGATGGCAGACAAATCGCAGTTCGTTTTTGTTTGTATCTTCCACTAAACGTCCAATTTTTCAGTGTACGCTGATTCCGCTTGACTACCGGAGCGTAAAAGTCCTTGGAGAGTGCCCCGTCCCTAATGATCCAGCTATGCAACAGGTCCATTTCTGTGTGATCCGAACGACTGCTCACCGTTTTCTATTTCAGGTTCTGAGCGCTTTGGGCGCTATGACCTGATTCAGATCATCGCGTCTTCTTGGGCCTCCAAAATGGCAGCCCACATCGAAGAGTAGAGAAGATTCAACAAGGAAGTCGCCGAGAAAATTCTAAGTTCGCAAGCCGGGGCGTTCACATTCATGGCTTCCTATGCAAGAGCATCGCCATCCGTAAGAGGCTTCGTTCGGTCGCAGGAAATTCTCTATTTCAGGGCGCAAATGCGTCAAACTTGTTCCAGAACAACTCGAGCCAGATTATCAACTCGATGATCGCCCTCTTCGAGACTTGTCACCCGGAATCGCTCATCTCTCGTCCAGAGCTTCGCGTCGCGCAACTTCTTCAACGGCAAATACCAGATGAACTTTGTCGGAACTCCCGAGGCTGCTGAACGACAACACGCTGCTAGGAACCGGTGTCACTGGCAATGAATATCTCAAGTGATTTTCCGCATCGCATTTCCGTCCTTAATTTCAAGTTTACGGGATTTACAGCTCACGTTCAAAGTGCTCGTCAATCAACTTCTCCCCCAGCTGCCCCATACTTCGCAGATCTTCGGCCACTTGTAGGCGATGTGCGGTTTCTGAAAACAAAAAATCCGTCGTCGACTTTGAAAAACGAGAAGATGCTAAAGGTTCGTTCTGAATTCTAGTGTTCTTTTGTGAAGTTTCAATTTTTAGACTTATTTCCATTGGATTGTTTACGATTCACTACAAAATGCGCTTAGGTCTCGTGACCCTACGCAGTATTTCCTCCTTCTGCGCTCCCGTCTTTTCCAGCTATTATTTCGGTCCAGCAAGGACTGAGAACGCTGGAACTATGCGTGGATAAAAATGCGTTAACTGGAATCATAAGTAAGTCTTGTGAATCTGTTCTTAGCTAACATTTCTTATTTCAGTAGCACCGGCCGCTCGTGACCTTTACCGAGGAGTGATTCCGTTCCTATACATGATCGGTTGCGACGGTGATTATGACGATCGACCAAGTTCGACGTAAGCGCCGTCTTTGAAATTACCGTATCCGAATGAGTTTTTTTCCAGAATCGCGAACAAATGAGTGGGGCCTACGAAGTGCTCGCTGACTCCTCCCACTTGGAGTTCCAGAAGCCCGCGATCGTCGTCCGCAGTCTCAGTCATGACCCGTGCTTCCATCTTTGCCGAACTAACGACGGTTAGCAGAAGTACCCTTTTTCCGTTTTGCGGGCAGTGAAACTCTCGATGTGCCGACACATTCTGGAGAAAATGGAATCGAGACCACGCCTTTGGTACGAGAAGTAATGGTACGCCAGAAAGGGGGGCTGCTCTATGTCTTTCTATATCATCTCAGCGTGTCCCTATTCGCTGATAGTGCACAACGCCGCACATTAAGCTCCTAAAAACCATGTTTTGTCTTAATTGTGGCTGGATTTTCAGGTGTTTCTTGGCCTCAGCGATGAAGTGTCGTTTGGAACGATTGCTGAAGTGATGTTCCAGTCCAGCCACGGCTCCTCAAAGAAAGTCTTTGTTGGTCAAACAGCGTTCCTGTGCTTCTTCAATAAATTAATAAGCCTGCTTGATTTCTGGAAGCCTACTGTTTTTTGCGATCTGAGCTTTATCCGGTCATTCCGTTTGACATGAAAAGCCAAATCCATCTTCACTTCTTGAGGAACGTAGTTCTGCTTTGCGAAGCTGAGGCGAAAATGGAGAGGCTGCCAAATTGCACCACGATCACGGAATTGCTTCATAGAGCTTCTGAATTCAGAATTTTTCGATTAAATTATGAAACGTCTGCCAGGGGGAGTGGTTGGATGAAGAAGCAAGGAATCGAGACCATGTGAAACGTTTCCAACCAGCAACATGCTTTGGGAAGGCAGTGATGAGTCTCTTGTCCCACTTTTTGCTTTGGGAATAGAGGAAAACTGAGTTCTCACCAAGAAGCCATACCGTATCCAGCCTCTTCTTAAAAACCCATACTTCCCTTTAAGCCTACTCAACGCTCAAGGTTTGCGATGCGTCACTGTAAAAATGCAGATGCGACCGCATTGCATTATTTGGCTTGTCCATAAATGTGCGAAGATTAACTATGTCATCGCCACTAGTTTTGCTTCTTTTTTCATCCTTCCTGCGTTATGTCAGCCGCTGACGTGCTTCCTTCCATCTCGTTCACCTCCGCCTGGGTCGAGAAGAGTCTCATAAATGTTGCTGAAGCCTACGGCGCGGATCTTAGATCTCCACAGGAGCTTCAGGAAGATCTCCCTCTTGGCTCTGATAGGATTGATTCATCTGAAGCCTATCCTAGCTTTAATGGCTCTGGAGAACCCCCCCAGCCACTTTTCCTACTACACCCAGGACCAAAATTTTTCGCCTTACTCCGCTCCTCAGCAGATGCCTCAGATGTACACCAACGAGCCCTACTCGCCGATCGAATTTGTTCATCAGCCGCAAGCAATGGACTTCAGCGAGCAGAATACGGCTACAGCTCGCATTGAGGACGAAGAGCTGTGGGCCGCCTTCAACGAGCAAGTGAACGAGATGATTCTGACGAAGAAGGGCAGGTGAGTGTATTTAGCTTTAGAAACGTTTCACAGCTGTTAAATTTGCTATGTAGTAAGCGAGAAAGCTTCGATTTTGTGAATTTATGTGTTCCACAAGCAACAGAGGCCGTCACAACGTAAAATCGACTTTTGTAAGACGTTTTAAAGATTCAAGTGGTCGCTGGTTTGAAATTGAATCTCTTCAGAAGCGTAAGAGAGCATTGAAAACGTTTCACAACCAAAAATCGTCTTAGCGAATTCCACAGCATTGAGTGACCACTGCGAAACTTCAATTTTGGGAATTGCGCGTTTTTTTACAAGTAAAAGCATCGGAAACGTTTCACAGCCTGGAATCAGAGCTGTAGGCACCTTTTCGGCCACCATTTCACTTTTGCTCGGAAACGTTTCCGTCAAATCAAAGGCGCCTTTTTGGCTGATGTTTACACTTTCGGCAAACGCTTACACTTTTGCTCGGAAACGCTTCACAGCTTTGTAAGCTCACTAAAGCTTCCATTCCGAGTTTTCTTCGTCTGTTTAAAAGCGAAAGGAAAGTTGTCTGAAACCTTTCCCTAACACTGCCTACTTCGGCAATGTTTCACACCGCTTTTCTCAAATTCTAGCTCCATGATCGCCCTGCCACAGCCTTAACAACTCAAGATTGCACATGTAATTCAGTCTCTTTTCAGGAAAATGTTTCCACACATGGCTTTCCAAGTGGGCAACCTCATTCCCAATAACCACTACGTCGTGGCCGTCAGCTTCAATCGCGTGAACAATCAGCGCTACAAGTACCACGACAGCAAGTGGATTGACATGAACAACGGATTACCGATGGAGACTCCACGCGTCGTTTTCGCCCGTGAAGGAGTCCAAACCGGTGTAGCCTGGAACAAAAGAACGACCGTCAAGTTCGACAGGGTGAAGCTTACAAATACGGTGACGAAATTCGATGATGTCATTGTAAGTCTCTGGATTTGAGGCTTGAAAGCATGTGAGTTTAGGTCACGCTGAACTCGATGCACAAGTATCGACCTCATCTGTGCGTGTTTCGCATCAATGGGGTCCAACCTCAGCTAGCAGCTTATCCGTACCCGAACAAGACGCTCGTAGCCGATTTTAAGATGCCTCTGATGGACTTTATCGCTGTCACGGCCTACAACAACAACGAAATCAAGCTGCTCAAGGTGGACCATAATAAGTACGCTAAGGGTTTCAGGCCAGAGGGGAAGCACACCCAAAACAGGATGTCCCTGGACGAGCAAAAGCAACGTAAGCCAAACACTATCCTTGCTCATCTTAAAAGTTGTCTTTTCAGTGTTAGCGAAAAGACCAAGTGAAGCCTCGAACCTTAAAATGACGCGTCAAGCTGTAAATCCGGTCTACGCTCCTAACAATCAGACTTATTGGTATTCTTCGATGACCCCTCAGACAGTACCGTATACCAATACCACGCCTCAGAATTATGGATACTCAATGCCGGGTTTCAATGGCTACTCGCTTCCAGGGGCGCCTCCTATGACGTCCTATCCGTCGTACGTCCAGCGTCAGGACTGTTCGTGGCAGCCCAACTATCAGCAACAATGCGAACTCCCTATGGATCTCCAGAACCTTCAGCAAGTGCCGATGGAGCCGCACACGCCTCAGCAGACGTCGATGAATCTGCAAGCGTTTCAGCAGATGCCTACAAGTTCGGAGATGCCTGCTCAGGGGTCAATGAACACCCAAATGTCTACAAATCCCCGAAAACGTCGAGATATGTCATCGGATCCCCAAAGTCTTCAGCAAACCCAGAAGCTTCAGCGAGTACCGTCTCAATGAAAGAACCAGGCAAAGTGATCTGATCCATTTTTAGTGACTTATAT
This sequence comes from Steinernema carpocapsae, assembly GCA_000757645.3. Classification (NCBI taxonomy): domain Eukaryota; kingdom Metazoa; phylum Nematoda; class Chromadorea; order Rhabditida; family Steinernematidae; genus Steinernema; species Steinernema carpocapsae. Next base: position 2,550,280 of record CM016762.1, read on the forward strand.
AGTTACATGTAGCGAATGAAAAGTCCAAAAATATGAAATTTATTAGCTTCACAGACAGCACCCATGGGACAGCAGGTGTATTCCAATCCCATGCGTCTTATGACTACTAATTGATGGGTTTCAATGATTTCTTGCTCCCAGTCGTGCCTCCTATGACGTCATGTCCGTTGTATGCCCAGCCTTGGCAGCCCAACTACCAGCAACAATTAGAGTCGCAATTGTCTCATGAACTCCCTGTAGATCTCCAGGACCTTCAGCAAGCGCCGATAGATCTTCAGACATCTCAAACGCCTCACCAGAGATCGATAAATCTTCAAGCGTTTCAGCAGATGCCTCAGCAGCTCGCAATGAACGCCCAAAGGCCTTAACTATTGCCTACAAATACCCGAAAACGTCGGTAGGCGTCATCGGTTTTCCAAAGTCTTCAACAAACCCACAAGCTTCAGCGGGTACCATCGCTCACGGTCTAATTAAGGAAGCTAAGCCGATTAGTCTAATCGACGTTTAAGATGTTATTGAGGTCTATTTTCAATGGTTAATGTATTTCTCTGTAGCGAACAAAGCAGCCAAAAATATGAAATTTGTGCAACTCTCAGATCAGAGGAACATAAAAGATGGGGACGTTGTGAAACGAATGCCATCAAAAGACGTTGTGAAACGTTTTTCAAAAGCCGTAGGCACCTTTTTGGCTGCCATTACACTTTGCTCGGATTTTTTTTAGAGGCTGTGAAACGTCCTTTTGCCATACGCACTTTTCGGTCACCATTTTACTTTTGCTCTAAAAGGTTTCTTAAGCCGTATGTGTTCACCTTTCAAGCTTCATAATCATCTCTCGAAATTAATGCACCTCATCCCACTCTTATCCCAGCCCATTTTTTGCTACATAGTGTGACTTCAACAGGAAATAAATCAGATACAGGGTGTTCCATAGGTTCTGTGACCCTACAAACAGCAAAAAAAGAAATTAAAACTTTCACAACGCATGGATTATTGTTATTGTTCCCTCAAAAGAAAGAACGTAAAATTCTCTTTTAGACTAGTTAAGAACATTAAACAATCAAAAGCTTTCCAAAAAATTTGGAACCAATCTGAAAAAAATTTATGAGATTTGCACCCTGTACAGCTAAAACAATTTTCGACATGACCACCTCGCTTTAAATCGAAACTGCCTTCTTCTGTTACGCCTGCTGCCGCTATTCGCGCCGATCTGCGGTTAATTCACAGCCACCGTCTGCCGACGCCGTTCTTCCTCGAGCCGCCGCTGAGAGCGCCCGCTTGAGTCTTTTTTCTGTCGTCTCTCCGCCGCCGCGTGATTGCTGCCTGGTCCTGTGACGTCTTCCCTGTCGCGCCACTACGGTTTCAGTCTCCGGCCACCTTCGACAATCGATCGCACAACTTCGCAAACGCCTTTACTTTAAAAAACGCCCGGCACCTTTTCGGCCACCATTTCACCTTTGCTGTGAAACGTTTTCCAAATCGTAAGCACCTTTTTGGCGGCCATTTCACTTTTGTTCTAAAACGCTTTAGAGACTGAATCACCACTCAAACCGCAGCCGTCTAGCTCATCGCTCGTTCTGATCGCAATGGATGCCTTTGCTCCCGTGACATGCTCCGACAACGCTGTCGTTGACTTTAAACTTAGATGGATCTCCGAGTGCGCAGCATTGAAAGAACAAGCTGAACGAGGCGAGGAGCTCGTCGTCGAAAATATCGATTCGACAAATATGTCTCTAGTCGTCGATTTCTTTACGGCTTTAGAGGTGACCGACGACCTCCATTCTGTCTTCCAGCGCGGTTTGATTCCTTTATGGGTCGCTAGGGAACTTCGGTGTCCTATTTTGGCAGACGAGTTGAAAATGGAACGCTTTCTGAGGCTTTTAGAAGAGAACCTATAAATGTCAGACACTGTGAGATCTGACTAACCCTGTCTGTTTAATTAAATGCCATTTTTATGTATGTGACTTGCTTGTAATTAATAAACGTGAACAAAATTTACTTTTCACTTAATACTCGGACTTGGAATCGAATATGAACGCGGGCTTTACTTCTTCCTTCACCTATGTCTAAGCAGTTGGTAAGTAATGCAACGTTCCTTGAGCCGTAGACAGTTTGGAGCCGCCATTTCACTTTTGCTCGAAAATGGTCCTTGAACCTTGGCTTTCTTTCAACTCCTATAACAGTAAACAACGAAAACAATGGCATCCAAACAACAAACTAACAGTAACAATCCACAACGCTAACAAGAATTTCCAAGTAATCCTGTCTTAAACGCTTCTGCTTCGGAAAGGGCTTCTTATTCTTCGATGTTCGTCTTCTGGGCAACGATTCGACCCTAGGCTTCCGCAGCGTCTCTTGAGCAGCGAGCTCTGGGTGCAATACCGCGAAGCGTCGACGCTTCCTTTCACCGGTACATTATGCCAGATTTCTTTGCGCACCCACGAGAAGGTACCTTTTTCACCGATGACGCCCTTCAGAAGTTTCAGCCCTTCCGCATCTGAAACACTAACGTTATCTGTTGAAAAAAGATCATGTCACTTACTTGTCGGACTTTCCGTTCAGTTCTCTTGCAAAAAGAAGCATCATATTGGCATTAGTCTCTTTCGTCCTGTTTTGAGCTCTACTTGCTACCACTCAACTTGAACACGCACAACCTCTGAAGATGCGAAATGTAACACATTCGACATAATCACAACTATACCCAAATCGGCTGATCAGGAAAGTGACTGCTGATTTCATGCTTGCAAACGTTCTTCATCTTCCGTCCAAAGAATTACTGGAATTCGGAGTCCGTAGAGTTTTTGCCCAGGAGAACGAGAGTTTTAAGAACCTGAAAGCAAGATAATGTTATACAATAACCAACAAACTGTAGCTGCTGAGCCTGCTTTTCTCCAATCTTAAATCAGACAGGTTTTGGCGCGCCTAAGAGGAGTTCTCGTCCGGAAATGGAGTGTTTAGGAATGAGCTAGCAGTGAAAAGTAGTCGGTGCGAAGCCAGGCGTGTTTAGGACCGTCTGTGAAGCGCGAAACCCTCCAAAACGCCTCGCATCGCGCATGTCTCAGAATAATACCTAAAGTTCACGTCACATTAAACTCAAAAAACGAGGGAAAATGATGCTAAAACTACAGAAATGAAGGCGTCTGAAAATGCAAATCAATCCAGCAAAAAAGCATATCGGAAACACCTACAGGAGCTGGGTGACGACTGACGCTCGAAAGTCGCTCATTTCGATGAACGGCTCTTTTTTATTGGACCTGTTATATTCACTCATTATTCTACCTTTATGTTGTGAAGTTCACAAAGCGACAGTCCGAGATGGACGCACTGTCGCCGTGTCCAGTATCCAGGTGTCGCGGAAGGTATCGACAAACTAACGAAACAAACCCGAAGTATCCCGATCCGAAACTGGTCCAGCCCCTAAACGAATATCTATCCTATGCGTTCGACAATAAACGGACCGACAGGAGTGCTTCGCCGGTCTCTCCAGTGGATGAACGTGCTTGGAGGATTCGACGACGTGTCACAATAGCTCGAACCCAGGATTCGGCCTTTCGGCGTTACGGTAGTCCTTTCCGACAGCACAGAGGCGGATTCGGCTAGCCGCTACCGATCTCGGGGAGGCCAATTCGGCTATCAGGGGTTACTGTAGCTCTTGACGACCACCTCGTAGCTCGCGTTGTAGGTGTCGATCGCCTGTATTGTTTAAGAGTCGTTCACACGATGTAGCTGTCGATGTCAATACATGCTCGCAGACAAGCGCTAAGAGCACTTTGTACAGGACTAAAAAGAGATCTCTTAGGCTAAAACTAGGAATTATAACGCTTACAGAGGTACTACTCATCCGATTGAATACATTTGGCTTCTTCCCTCCGAGGAGTCGCTGGGCGCAGAGCTTCCACGGCGACGACACTTCCGGTCCTTCCGATGCCGGCGGAGCAGTGGATAACCGCGCATTGGCGACAGCAGCTGGCCGAGGACTTCGTCAGCTGGTGGAGCTTCAACGTCATTTCGGTCTTCTCCGGGATGCCCTTGTCCGGCCACAGCTTTCACTGGCGGTGAAGGACGCGTTGCTCGGCTCCCGTCGCGTCCAAGCACAGAACCCTCGTGATCAGCCCAGGCTCGTGGGTGTAGGTGTCCTTGTTCGAGATGGTGTAATCTGAAATCGTGGGTCATTTTAGAAAGCCTGTGAAAACTTGAAAACGCTTACTCACGACAGGAATGTTCAGCGTCTCGCCCTGGCTCACGGCCAATACTGGAATTTGGGCGATGCGCGAGCTGGACTCTCTCCTTATCCGCGCAGATCACGTCTAAACGGTCGTCTCACCCACAACCCACATATCCTAACACATTTATACCGATTCGTTTCAAACGCCACGCGGGTCGTGTTCTCCGGCACGTATAGCGTCTGGTTTTTACTCTAATTGCAGTCTGGCCGTGATTTAGGCTTCATTTAGGAATCACGTCGCCATTTCGATCAAATCGTTTTCCGTTTCGATGCATTGGTCCTGGAGCGAAATAGAGAGGCGGCGATCGCGATTTTGACAGATCGTGCGCGCGGCGGCCGGGTCGAAAGTGCGACGTTTCCTATGTATTCGAACGTTCGCGGCAGGACGCGAAATGATCGGTTCGGCGATACGATTCGCAGCGTTTTAGGCCAGCGAACGTCGACGGCGGCGCTCCAGAGCTCTTATTACGTCGTTTCGATGTTCCTCCATTTCGACGTCTTTTTTCTCGATCGATTTTCAGAATTGCGCTGCCTATTTGCTGCTGTTTCTGTGCCTTCTGGAGAGTGTTTTATGGCTTCTGTGCATGTGTGAGGCGTTGCTCTCGGCTTCTATGTACTTTTGTACATCTCTTGCTGCTGTTTCTTGCGCAAATTTGCCGCCGCGTGTGTCCTAAGCGTGTTGGTTTCGTGGTGATTTCCTAGTTCATCCATCCCCTAATTCCAGTGTAACACGTAAGAATGGAGAATAACGTTCTTGGAGGGGGCCGTGGAGCACGTAAGCGCCTTCTCAACCAATAATCCATATCCTAACTTATTTTTTAGCTCGCGGAGGACTCATCAGTCGCGGACGTGGAATCGGCGGCCCTGTCGGATTCGGCCGAGGACGTGGTATGGGAGGGCCCGCAGTTGGTCTCCCCATCGGTGCGTTGACTAGATTCCAGGATTTTGACCATTTTTATACTGTTTATAGTTTCAACGATAAGCCAGGTTGCCCCCCAAACGGCGCCCGTCGTCACTGAAGGGCTTACCGCTGAACTTCCTATCGGTACGTTTCATCTTAATATTAAAGCTTCATTTATGGTGATTTCAGCTGCAAATGCCAGTCAGGTCACCGCCCAATCGGCGCCCGTCATCAAGGGAGGATTCGCCGCCTGTCACCCCAACGGTACGTTCTCTTGTTTCCAGGATTTTGACCATATTTATGCTGTTTATAGTTTCAATGACAAGGCAGGTGGCCCCCCAAACGGCGCCCGTCGCCGTCGTCACTGAAGGACCTACCGCTGAACTTCCTATCGGTACGTTTCGACTATCTTAATATTAAAGCTTCATTTATGGTGATTTCAGCTACAAATGCCAGTCAGGTCACCGCCCAATCGGCGCCCGTCGTCAAGGGAGGATTCACCGCCCTTCACCCCAACGGTACGTTCTCTTGATTCCAGGATTTTGACCATTGTTTATAGTTTCAATGACAAGGCAGGTGGCCCCCCAAACGGCGCCCGTCGTCACTGAAGGACCTACCGCTGAACTTTCTATTGGTACCTTTCGGCTATCTTAATATTCAAGCTTTATTCATGGTGATTTCAGCTACAAATGCCAGTCAGATCACCCCTCAATCGGCACCCGTCGTCAAGGGAGGATTCACCGCCGGTAGAATCCCTATCAGTGCGTTTTCCTTCATTCCAGGATTTTGATTTTATTTGTGATTCTCACAGGTTCGAATGCCATCTCGGGAGCGCACGGCATCATCGGCACGCGTGGAGGACACCGCGGGCATGGAATCGGCGGTCCCGTTGGATTCAGCGGAGCACGTGGTATGGGAGGGCCCGCAGGTGGTCTCCCCAACAGTACGTTTTCTAGATTCTAGGATTTTGACCATATTTATGCTGTTTATAGTTTCAATGACAAGGCAGGTGCCCCACGGCGCCCGTCGTCACTGAAGGACCTACCGCTGAACTTCCTATCGGTACGTTTCGACTATCTTAATATTAAAGCTTTATTTATGGTGATTTCAGCTGCAAATGCCAGTCAGGTCACCGCCCAATCGGCGCCCGTCGTCAAGGGAGGATTCACCGATTCACCGCCCTTCACCCCAACGGTACGTTCTCTTGATTCCAGGATTTTGACCATATTTATGCTGTTTATAGTTTCAATGACAAGGCAGGTGGCCCCCAAACGGCGCCCGTCGTCACTGAAGGACCTACCGCTGAACTTCCTATCGTACGTTTCGACTATCTTAATATTAAAGCTTCATTTATGGTGATTTCAGCTGCAAATGCCAGTCAGGTCACCGCCCAATCGGCGCCCGTCGTCAAGGGAGGATTCACCGTTCTTAACGGTACGTTCTCTTGATTCCAGGATTTTGACCATATTTATGCTGTTTATAGTTTCAATGACAAGGCAGGTGGCCCACCAAACGGCGCCCGTCGTCACTGAAGGACCTACCGCTGAACTTCCTATCGGTACGTTTCGACTATCTTAATATTAATATTAAAGCTTCATTTATGGTGATTTCAGCTGCAAATGCCAGTCAGGTCACCGCCCAATCGGCGCCCGTCGTCAAGGGAGGATTCACCGCCCTTCACCCCAACGGTACGTTCTCTTGATTCCAGGATTTTGACCATATTTATGCTGTTTATAGTTTCAATGACAAGGCAGGTGGCCCCCAAACGGCGCCCGTCGTCACTGAAGGACCTACCGCTGAACTTCCTATCGGTACGTTTCGACTATCTTAATATTAAAGCTTCATTTATGGTGATTTCAGCTGCAAATGCCAGTCAGGTCACCGCCCGTCGTCAAGGGAGGATTCACCGCCCTTCACCCCAACGGTACGTTCTCTTGATTCCAGGATTTTGACCATATTTATGCGGTTTATAGTTTCAATGACAAGGCAGGTGGCCCCCCAAACGGCGCCCGTCGTCACTGAAGGACTCACTGCCCGATTCGCCAAGTGTACGTTCTCTAGGTTCCAGGGTTTTTACCATTTTTATGCTGTTTATAGTTTCAATGACAAATCAGGTGGTCCCTCAAACGGCGCCCGTAGTCACGAAAGGGCCCACCGTTAGGCTTCATATCGGTACGTTTCGGCTATCTTAACATTCACCAAGAGATTTTCCTGGATGATTGCAGACTCCCAGGAAGACTTCGACAAACCCGAAGGACTTCGGCAGGAAGACTTCAACAAACCTGGCGGACTTCGGCAGGATGGCTTCCTCAAACGCGAAGGACGTCGGCAGGAAGACTTCGACAAGCCCGAAGGCAAGGAACTGAAGTTTGGCGGAGACCCGAACCGGCCCCCTCCCAGCACTTACATCCCCGCAACGAAGGGCGTGGCCGAGCTGTTCAAGGAGGACGAGAACAGCGCCGTGTACGCAGACGTGGCGGAAGGCGACGACGACATTGTTGTCAGCGGCATTCCTGAGGGTAAGATCATTGTCTGTAAAACCTGGGACGACTGCCACTTCGACCCGCTGCTGAAGGATAACATTGTCAACCGTTGCAAGTACGCCAAGCCTCGCAAGATTCAAGCCAGCGTCATTCCGCTGATCCTGGAGGGCTACGACGTCGTCGGCCGCGCGGAAACCGGAGGAGGCAAGACCGCGGCGTTCCTGCTGCCCATCGTGCAGAAGATTCTCACCGGACCGCCCCTCAACCCGCAAGTCCGCTGCTGCCCGACGGCCATCATCATTGGACCCACGCGTGAACTCGTCCTGCAGCTCTCTGACCAAGCCAGGAAGTTCGCCGACTCGACCGCGGTCACCGTCGCCAAGACATACGGACAGTACAACGTCCACGAGAACCTCCGCGAAATCAGGACCGGCTGCTCGATCCTCTGCGCCACGCCCGGACGCCTCAAGCACTTTGCCATGAACAAGGAGATCCGTTTCGATCAACTCAAATTCCTGATCCTCGACGAAGCCGACCATCTGCTGGAGAACAACTTTTGGGAGGACATGCGCGAGGTCATCAATATGGACGGATTTCCCCCTGTAAGTTCTTAGTTTGCTTAAACGTGTTCCGTACCTTACAATTCCAGGTTGGTAAGCGTCAGACGCTTCTCTTCAGCGCCACCATCTCGGACAGCGTGAAGCAGCTGGCGAACACAATCATGCGACTGGACAAGACGGTGACGGTCACCAACAAGAAGAGCAGCGGCCAGGCCAGTTCACGTGTCCTGCAGAAGTTCATCGAAGTGCACCGGCAGGACAAGAACAAAAAAGTTAGAGAAATTCTTGTGGCGGAGCTCGAGCAAGCAAGAGAGGATCGCAAGAAGAAGGGCGGAAATCGTAAGTGTATCTATGTCCAAAACAGCTTTCTTACCTTGTTGCTTCAGCCGATGAGGCCCACGTTCGTCGTACCCTGGTCTTCACGCGCATGAAGCGTACAACTGACCTAGTGGCGGCTTACCTATCCGACCACGGGATCATGGCGACGAGCATTAACAGTGACCGGTCGCAGGAACTTCGCGAACGGGCGCTTAACGACCTTCGCGAAAATCGTTGTCATGTCCTAGTCGCCACCGACGTCTGCGCTCGCGGCATTGATGTGCACGACCTGGAACACGTGATCAACTACGACCTCCCCACTGACGCCATCACCTACGTACATCGCATCGGTCGCACTGGACGCCTCTACGAGGGAACTGCCACGTCCTTCATTGAGACTGGACATGATTCTTCTGGGTTGTGCTCGCAGATCGTCGAGGTAAGTCTGGAAGTTTGGTTAGAGGAGTGTTAAATGTGGTTTTTATCTGTAGATCGTTCGAGGAGCCCAGCAAGAACCTCCCAAATTTCTGGTCGACGCCGCCGAGGGACGCACGAGCGGAAACATGGACGGCGGTTTCGGAGGCGGCTTTGAGCATCAGCAGGCGACATCTACCTTCCCCGAGAACTACGGTTGGTAGAAGAATTTGACTCAAAGGTCATTGTGATGTTGACGCGTATTATTAATCTTGCCTTGCTTTACGTGGTTGTACTGAAAGTTGCAGAAAGTGATGAAATTACCATATGTGTTGTTATATTAGCTTGTTTGGGGTTCCTTGTATTTTAGGCTTCTTGGGTGTCTTCTAGAAGTTCTAGGTTTTGGTCGGTGGCTACAGGGTCTAGGAGCGGTTGACAAGATTTGCTCTGACAGGCTCGGACCGACCAGTCAACAGTGTAGGAATCAGAAAGAAAAGCGCTAAATTTCGCAAAATTTTCCTTTATTTTCCACCTGAATCTGGGAGGAATTCCCACCGGTTCGCTTGCAGTGCGCGTGCTCCGAATGATTCGCTCCAGACACCCAGGCACCGCTTATTCCAGACCCTTTTTTTCGTCCACACTGTACAGGGTGGGCCAAAAAAAAAATCCTTTCGCCAGACACCCCCGGCTAGTCGCTCACTGACCAGACGGAGCAGAGTCATAGCTCACTCGTCGCGAACGACCGGCCGGTTTCGCTAACAAATGACGTGAAACCGACCGGTCGTTCGCCGCGGGATCGCCCTAAATGACCGGTTTCAGACAGTGGATCAGGCGACAGCTTCAACACAGCTTCGCGTTTTTTCGTTGCTTTGGTGCCTTTGGAGTGAATTTAGGCAGACGATTGGTCCCGATAGAAGTCACGTTTCAGGTTCAAAATTGGAGCGAAAAACATTCCATTTGCGACCCCAGAATGGGTCCGACTTCTGCGTCATTTTCCTATGTGAAATATGAATATTTAGGCGAAATCGGCTATCAATTTGTGTCGCAAAAGTGGAGGAATTTGCTACTTTTAGGGTGTCGCAAAGACTGGAAACGCTCCTGGCGATGCAGAACGGGGATTCGATTTTTCCCGACCGGCTCACCAGACGTCGCCTGGATCTCTCCTGTGGAAGTGTTCCGGACCCAATTTAGACATGAATTCATCAATTGTCAGGGAATGCTCGTGTCCCGTTGATAGGTCAGTAAATGATGGAATATATGGGGAAAACTTTTATTGCAAAGCTCAGATTTGGCCACAGTCGTATTCGATGACACATCCATCGGAATTGAAATCGACCAGCACGAAATTGGAGTCGAATGTTTGGCCGCCGATGGGCTTGTGCTCCAGGACGACGTCTTCGTCCTCCACGTAGAATTTGATCGACTTTTGCAGCGCTTCAGGGTTGGAGATGAACGAGGCTTTGGGATCCGCTGGGAGGACGACTTCAAAACCAAGTTCTTCGAGATCCATAAACGAGGAATTTGAGGTTTCGTGGAGAGATTCCTGGGGACCGAGAAACGGCGATTCTTCCGAGAAGACGCCACTGTCGACGACGGAGACCGCATCCTCTTCGGGGATCGGGTGAAGCTTCCGGGGCGAATATTTCGCTTCGAAGACGATCGCGAGGTTGGAGGACATGTTGGAGAGAGGCTGAGAGAAGTGAAGCGTACCGACAAGTAGATTCCCACGCCTCAAATAGATCTAGAACCAATGCTAAAAGGATGAAAAGTGATGCGCCATGTTTAGACCACATGGAACCAATGCATGAAGTGAAACCTAAAAATCCAAAGCACCAAAGTTTCAGACCGATCTTAACTGGTCGAACTTCTTCTTCCGCAAGCATCCTGTATTCGGAGAACCGCAACTGATTCTATTCGAATTCGGAGCGTAGGTAGGGTCTAGACGCGGTTCATGTCTAGTAGAATAAGGTAATTAGAGACTATGGTTATCTTGTTTGATTTGGCGCCCATAGACCGGTCAGAAACCGAGTCTAGACACGAAGAATGAGCGTTTCAAACCGTAACAAGGAACAGTTCTTCATTTTTGAATGATTTGAGACGCGATAACAATAGTTATTTTGCTTTGCAAACTGACCGGTCGGAAGATGGTGAGAATGAAGAATATGTTGCAGACTAGTTAGCTTAGTGATTTTTGGAGTGATCACCCGCCTGAAAGTCATCATTGAGACTTCACCTCTGATCGGCTTTTTTCTGCAGGGCCTCTCAATCCTCGTGATGGAATGCCTCATTAAGGCGTGGATTTGCTGTTGTACAACGGAAACATTGCTTTCAGGTCGTTCTGTTGTCATCTCCGGACCATCCCGCGACACCGTAACCTCAGCACACGATCGGTCATCAACATCCAAGGCCGAATACCCGCCGGATTTCGAATCCCTCGCGGTGAACTCAGAAGACTTTATCTCCGTCATAGAACTGCGCCATTGCAAGAAAGGAAACACGCTGAATCTACAGATGTGGAGGTGAAGAAGCATTTGAATCTGTGAGTACTGACTGTTTCGCCGCTTCAGCGAGATCCACGAAGCCTCCACGGCCACCCGGAATTGCGCGTTATCTTTCTGACCGGCGACGGCGACAGCTCGGCTCCGGGTGATCGGACAATATGGTACCGGACAATATGGTACCGGACATTATGGTACCGGACACATTTGAAATTGGATCGTGTATGTACTCGCTGCGTTTTGATCGTGTATGTCCTCGCTGCGTGAGCGTGTGGAGCGAGTGTCTCTGTGATAACCTGAGCGAATAAGCCAGGTTTCTCCATGACTCAGACGGTCGCCACGATGTGTCCTGTTCTGGGACACAACGTTCTGTGTCCTGTTCTGGGACACAACGATTCTGGGACATGTTTCTGGAAAAATTGATTTTGATAACGGAGAATTGGATGATGCCTGGGAAAATCTTTGGAATTGATCTTAAGTTTGCTCAGAAGTTTGCTTTATTAATCTCAAAAAGCGTCCGCATGCTCCGAACACTTGGACGACAATTTCACAATTTCATGGAGCGAAAACTTCATCAGCGCAAGGGTCAGACACTCTCCAGATTATTCGCTCAGGTTATCACAGAGCGACACGCTCACGCAGCGAGGACATACACGATCCAATTTCAAATGTGCCAGGTACCATAATGACCAGGTGCCATATTGTCCGGTACCATAATGTTCGGTACTATAATGTCCTATAACCCGGCTCCGGGATCAACTTAAATGGCAAGGGAAGAGCAACATTGGAGCTGGATTTACAAGGATCCTTGCCGATCATACGGAATTCATCGACCTTGACGAATCAAAGCGCAAGAAGAAGCTCGCAAAGGATGCTTTCGGCTCCGCTCTCTCACAGCTTTACCCGGTCGAAACCCATTCCGTGATGTTCTAAAGCAAGGACCAACCACCAACGACGACTCGTACCCCAACCCACTTACTTCAACAAGCATTTAACAAAGTGACAGTACAGTGACAATGTACAAGCTGATCGTCCCGATCATGTCACTACTGCATGCGCTGCGGAACGAGTTCAGGGTGCCTGAAACAAAGGAGAGGCTTGAAAAATCGCCCCAACCTCACTTACTTGCGGAGACGGTGCGGGTTGTGCGTTCCTTCGCGGGCTGCTTCGATTTCATCGACGTTCTTGGGGTAGATGTGACGCACCATACAAGAGTCCTGAAACCACGCATATGATTTAGACAGCTGAAGAGTAAAACGATTTACAACGAAAAATCCATGTGGGTCCGTGATGTACGTGAAGCCGGAGTAGAAGATTGTCTTGTCGCGGAAGTACTTCTTACGTTTGTGGGCCTCCTCTTATTCCGGCGTCCGCTGCTTGCGCTCGAACTTTGCCTTCTTCGGAGGGGAGCTTTCAGATCCACGTGGAGGAGAAAAAGTTCGCCTGCGTCATCAAACACGTCCAATGCAAGCACAAGAAGGACTGAGTACGAGGATTTGCTCCCATTTAACCAAGAGACTAATAAAGGTTTTTTCCGTTGCACATTTGTCTTCTTCTCGTCTTCTCCAAATCCCTCCTACTCACGTTTCCACTCTCAGAAAACAACTTTATCAGCTCAATTCCACAGTTCCTCCCCCCATCCCTGATCTAAAAACACAAGACAAAGACATTAGAAAGAGGCATTTATGTACATAATAATGAAATTCTGGCTAGGCCAGTGAACGAACAACAAAAACAATGCTGTAATAGATGGGTTGTATGAGGACTAGGCGTTGACGCGCTTGTCCTTAAGCTCCGAGTTGCAGTAGGACAGCTCGTTCATCATGCGGCCGAAGTCCAGGTTGCCCTCGATCGTGGTGCTGTGGGGCGACTGGAAGCTGGTCTTCGATTTGGTGTAGTCCTCCTGCGAAGCGATGAAGATGTTGTGTCCGCGTTCGGCGTAGCGGTTGGCAATGTAGAGCGGCGCGGGCAGCGAGGTGGTGAGATTGACGATCTGGTGGCCGAAAGCGAGGCTGTGGGAGAGCGCCTCGATCTCGTCCATCGGGAGGCGGTTCTCGTCGTAGAGCACTGTGTAGCGGGGCAGCCGATCCCTGGAGGGGATGAGTCATTAGGACCAACAAAGGGTCAAAGCTTACCTGCAAGGCGACGTGGCTGTTGAGGAAGAACTCGTTGTACTTCGGGTGCGTGACCATCGTGTCGACGACGGTGCCGGGCTTCACGTTCTGCTCTGGAGCCTTGTCGCCGGCCTTGGAATCCATAGGCATCAGACGCACGTTGTGCATCTTCTGCACCACGATGAAAGTGATCTTGGGGTTGAGTCCCTGCTGCAAGGCAGCCGCCTTCACCATTCTAGAAAGTGGAAATCAGAGATCTGAGAAGGATAAAAGGCGGACTTACTTGTACTCGAGCTCCATGACATCGCGGAACTGGCCTTCGCTGGTTCCCTGGCGGTAGACGACGATCTCCGCAGGAGGCATTCCGCGGTGCTTCATAAACTGCAGCATAAGCGACCTGATCACAGGCTGCAGCAAGGCGATCTTCTCCTCCCTGTTCGGCTGCTGAAATTTTCAAAGATTAGATCTGTTTGGCCGGATCCTGATGCTTACCTGGAAGAGACAGTCTCCCACAATCTCGATGGACTCCGTAAGAGCGTTGGCGGCGACGCCGACGACGGAGGGGACGGGCGGCCCGGTTCGCTGCTGGTGCATCTGCTTCTTCTTGTCATGGGGACCCTCGTCTTGTTCCTTCTTGCCGACAATAGGCTTGGGGTGCGTCGTGGCAAGGCCGATGACCAGACGATCCTTCGGCAGCAGCTTTTCCATGCTGAAGGCCGGGTCGTCGAAGCGGAGCGAGTAGTTGACGCCTCCGTTCTTCATGTTAGTCTACAATATGCAGAAGTCAGGTTTGTGGCAACAGGAAACCGACACTTACCTTGTTGACAACGTTTTCCAAGGTCTGCCGCTTGCCCTTCCTCACGACGTCAAAGGCGCTGCTCATCTTCATATCCTGGGTGACAATACTGAGCTTCCGCTCCTGGAACTTCATGAATTCTGGAATTGACCGCCGTGAAAGAGGGTAAAGAGGAATCAGGGAACTCACGATGGATATTAGTGACGTCATTGTTCGTGATAAAGAAGCAGAACTGGTTGCCCTCCGTCTTCGCCTTCTCCAGCGTTTCCTGGACCACTTCGCGGGAAGCACCGATGAAAGAGAAGCCTGTGGGATCTGACACGGTCATTCCCCGAGCGCGGCACTCCTGGACCATCATATTGGAGAACTGGCTGAAACCAATGGCTCATTCGAGATAGTGAGGTGAGGCTTGACGACATACTTGAGAATATCCTGGTCCACGCAGTCCGAGCGGTTTCCTCCGCAGATGACGAACATGGCCCACTTGTCAACCTTCGCGGGCTTCAGGTACACGGGCTTCTGTCGTGCGAGACGCCAGGTAGCCTTCTCGTCCGGCTTCATCGTGCTGTTTCTTCCGTAAACGATGGTCGGGTTCTGGAGGAGGCGCGCTTGGACTTGGAGCGCGGTCGGCGTGATGCCGACACTGGCTGCCTTGTGGTACTTGTTCTCGCTGTTGAGCTGCAAGCCTTGGACGAGTCCCAGGATCTGGCGCTGACGGTCGGCGGGCGGGACGGCGCACTGGCGGATCATCTTCTGAATCTGCACGGGCGTTTGCTGGGCCAGGGTTACACGCTGCCCGTCCACCACCGAGCAGACCTCCATCGGAAAGGCCGCGAACTTCTTCGTGCGGTCCGTGAGAACAATGGGACTGTCCGGATGCCTAAACGCAGAGAATCAGAACTGGGAAAGGAATGTTCAGTTACTGAAGAGTGATGTTGTACTTCTGCTGGAAGTACTGCTGCAAGGTGACCTCCTGTCCTGTCAAGTCCTTGAACTTCTTGGTAGCCGGAGTGTCGGCGACGACGTTGTCGACGGCAAATTCTTGGCGCCTGGATCCGTGCTTCGTCTCCACGACGATGCCCTTGAGCTGCATGCGGAGGCGGGAAGCGTCGGTCGACTTCGGGTCGCGGTTGTTCAGGATCTCCCGGGCCTTTTCGTAGAGCGACTGATCCTTGTGGAACGCCGTCTTCTTCAGGTCGACGACGAGAGCGGCTCGCTGGCTTCCAGCGCCTCCGGGACCTTCGATGAAACGGACGGACTTGTCGCAGCCGACGCCGAGGAACTTGCCGTCGCCGACGTCCGCGCAGTCCGCAGGCTTGAATCCGTACTTCTCGGGATTAAGCAGGTAGGCCGTGCGGCTTCCGAAACTCATCGCCTCAAGACTGAAATAAGAACGATGAGGATCAAGCGAAGAGAACAACTCGAACTTACGGAGTGTTGAACGCGTACTGGGCCGTCAGGATCTCCAGAAATTGCTGCAAGGCGTGATCCGATTCGAAAACTTCCGCCTGAATGTAGGCTTCGAGATCGCCGATGGAGACCGCGAAGTTGGTCTGGGCAGGGCGGATAACCATCTTGAGATGGGCGAAGCCTTCGAAGAGTGGGTTCTGGCCAATGTCGCTCTGATCCAGCACAAACTGACCCTGAAAAAAGTTGAGGATAAAGAACCCAGAACACAAGCGACTCACCTCGCTGCTGATGTCCAGCTGGTTGCGCGAGAAAAGGATGCTCTGGCTGTCGTACCAGAACAGCTCACGCCGGTCGCCAAAAATGGCCGAGTACTTGGCCACCACCTGGTCGATGACACGGCGGCACTTCTCGCGGCGGTTCAGGTAGGTGATACTGGAAAAGCAAGAATAGAACAAAGAAGCACAGGACAACAGAACTTACTCGTTGGCAACACGCTTGGCGAACTCGATGCGGAGGTCGTTGCGCTGCAGCGTACCGGAGGCGTCCACGGAGTAGCGGAAGACTTGCACATCCTTGGGCAGCGAGAGACCGTAAACGTTGGTCCGAAGTTTGAGCTGGCGGCCTGCGGTTCCGTGCGGCTTCTTCTCCTCGGGCGGCGGCGTGGGAACGCTGAAAACAGAAGTATTAGGGATGGGAATACGATAGAGGAGAGCGACTGAGGGCTAAGAGCGGACATGGCGAGGGACTAAGAAAAGAATAGGAGCACCAGGAGATTGGGTTGAGAGCAAATAGAGAAAGAACCATACTTCACCAGCTTAGAGTAGAACGACTTTTCCACGGAGGCGGGATCCAGGAGCCGCAGGAGGAGCGCCAGCGGACGAAGCAGCGGCGTTGCGGGCCTGGCGGACGACTGTGGAGGGGCGGAGTTCGGTTCCCTCACCTGAAACGAGAGGCGACGTCAAAAATCGTAAAGCGAAGCGGAAAATAACTAACCTTCCATGGCGAATTTGGTCGAGGTCAATCACAAATGAAAATTCCGAGTCGAAATTCAGAGGAATTCGATCGGAGGACACTTCGGAGGCGGTCAAGGAGCAAGGGTAGAAACTTTTAGGCCTTTACCGCTTCCGAAATCGTTGCGGGACCAGGCGATTTCGAGTTTGCAAAGCGATTTTCGAAAGTCCACCATCGCTCGCGCTCCGAACGTGTGATTTCGCGAAGTTTTGCGAAATATTATGAAAAATTTTCCTCCGATGGACGTTTGGAACGTAAACGACGACAACATGTCGATCTTGTCCACGAAGATATTCAAAAACTGGACATCCCTCTGGTAGATTATGGGCTCTCCTCGAGGCACCGGATC
The DNA here is from genome assembly GCA_000757645.3 of Steinernema carpocapsae. Lineage (NCBI taxonomy): Eukaryota > Metazoa > Nematoda > Chromadorea > Rhabditida > Steinernematidae > Steinernema > Steinernema carpocapsae. The sequence continues at coordinate 2,567,356 of CM016762.1, forward strand.
CGCCATCAAGAGGTACGATTTGGCGAAGTGGAGGTGTGCCGCGAGTCGCTGACGCATTGTTAGGAGGGTTCTATAGTTTGTCGGAGTTTGGATCCAAACGGAGGTGAGCGACGGTTGTTCCGAGAAGAGGCCGTTGCCAAAGACGTGAGGTTGGTGTTGCGTAGGCTCAAGTGGCACAACACGGAGGCGATGATCGGAGATTCGGCCCTGGAGAACGAGGCGTAGAGGAAGATGTTCGTCGCGGAATATACCCCATACACCGATTCTGAAAAGGTTGCTTGAAACGAGTATTTAAACACCAAGTGCTTACGGGTATGAAAGTCCTAAGGGGGTCATTGGATTGCATGATGAGAAGGCGTAGCCACGAGGCGCATTCCGAGGCATTCGGCCGCTACGGCAAGCGGCTACTCAAGTATCTCCACACAAAAAACCCGATTGTCCGGGCCATTCGGTGGCTATTTGAATGATGAAAAGCGCTAACAGCACCTACCTTTGAATCCATGATGTCCAGGCTTCAGGCTCGCAATGCGCTTATACGGTCAGGAGCAGGCTTGGAAAGACATATTTATTCCACAGTAAACCGAGGTCTCCGCTCACAATGCTTCAGAGTTTCCGTGGAGTCCAATCCCCGTTCGGTGAAAACGGCGTTGCGGAGGAAACTCGCGTGCCGAGCTTCGGAAGACGGCAGAGGGAACCGCAGTCGGAGATTGTCGCAATCTCCATCTCCCGGCAGCCACTACTTGCATCGCACCGCTCTCGACTGCCGCGAACGTCTTCTGCAGGTGAAGGATCCGCTGTCATGCTAGAGTTAGCGAATGTCGCGCGAAGCCGAAGTCGTCCTTCGCAATATTCTCTTGCTATTCAGGTCGATTCTGGAGCAGAAGTTGTCGCCGTCGCCGGTCAAAAGAACGACACGCAATTTTCGGTCCGCGCTGGTGACCGGGAGGGCTTCGTGCATCTCGCTGAAAGGGACAAAGCGTAACTTCTCGTAGAATCAAAAGCTCTGCCTTCTCATCTTTCGATTCAGCGCGTTTCCTTCCTCGCGATTCCGCAGTACTCCAAATCCGAGCTCTCGCTCCTTTCGGACGACTTCTCCTTCCCGGCGAATGATTCCCTGGACCACTGCTTACGCTGGACCGCGTACAGCGGCGTCGATTAAATCAATTCCGGAGCTTCGTTTGATGCCAGTGGGGAAGCGGTATTGGATGTTGACAAAGGATCGGACGTTGAGGTTCCGGCGATCATGATGTGCCGAAGTTGACCACAGAACGACCTGAAAGCAATGTGTCCGTTGTACAACTCGCTTGCGAAGAGGAGAGCGACTGGAACGAGCTTATCGTGAAGTGCTCTTCTTCATCTGGCGTCACCTTCCCGATGCAAAGCCGGTGCTCTAACCACAAACGCCGTCGAATTTCGAAAATCGAAGTTGCGAAATTCGAGGATTTCGAAATCGCGGTGGAGTTTGCTCAAAAGGCAGCTGACTTCTAAGGGGAATGCCTTGGACAGGTGAAGGGTCGATTTAGGCCAACCAGTCGACGATCGGAGCGGTCCGTAGATCGGGCGGTAGGGGAGGAGAGTGGGGAAGGCGGGTGGGTTGGTGAGGGTTGCATTCGCTTGTTGCTGATGGTTTCCACTGTTATCCTTCTGATATTGCTGCATGAGGAGCTTCCGTTTGTGGGTATAAGGTGTGACCATTGTGCAAAGAGGTGTTTAGGTTGGCCATTTCTGTACTTAAGGCTGAAGCTCGCTGGCACGATCGGCTTCCACCTGTCGCCTCAGTCAGAATGATAAGGGTGTGTCTGTCTAGATGTCTGAGACCGTTTCGCGTCTGCCTCGTTTCTGGGATCGTAGCTCTGCAAACAGACCGCTCGCCATCTGTCGCCTGGATCAAAATGATGTGTGTGACGCGTTTCTGGTGTCGGCTGTTCGTGTGTGATGTCGTATGCGTGTGAGGGTGTTATCGACATATTTCTCACGCTTTCCTATCTGTTCCAGATGATCCACATCAAGGAAAGCCGTAAGGAGAAGCAGAAACACTCTGACGAGGACGCCAAGGCCGAGGCCGGCGAAGGCTCCCCTTCGAAGAAGGCAAAGTTCGAGCGCAAGCAGCGGACGCCGGAACAAGAGGAGGCCCACAAGCGTAAGAAGTTCTTCCGCGACAAGACAATCTTTTACTCCGGCTTCACGTACATCAAGGACCCACATGGATTCTTCGTTGTAAATCGTTTTACTCTTCAGCTGTTTAATTCATATGCGTGGTTTCAGTACCCTTGGATGGTGCGTCACATCTACCCCAAGTACGTCGATGAAATCGAAGCCCGCGAGGGACGTCTCCGCAAGTAAGTGAGGTTGGGGCGATTTTTCAAGCCTCTCCTTTGTTTCAGGCACCCTGAACTCGTTCCGCGCCAGCAAACTGAGCGCATGCAGTAGTGACATGATCGGGACGATCAGCTTGTACATTGTCACTGTACTGTCACTTTGTTAAATGCTTGTTGAAGTAAGTGGGTTGGGGTACGAGTCGTCGTTGGTGGTTGGTCCTTGCTTTAGAACATCACGGAATGGGTTTCGACCGGGTAAAGCTGTGAGAGAGCGGAGCCGAAAGCACCTTTGCGAGCTTCTTCTTGCGCTTTGATTCGTCAAGGTCGATGAATTCCGTATGATCGGCAAGGATCCTTGTAAATTCAAACTTTGACGCTCTTGGGCGCATTCGACGCGGAATGAGCTACGCATCTCGCCGAGCCCAAATACGCCTAGAAACACGCCAGCACGGCCGAGAAATTAGCGTTTATTCGGGCTCCACGAGGATCCAAAATTTACGACGCGCGGGTCCCGCCACGAAAATGCGTTTCGACCGGCGCTCGACAATATAATTCAAACAAGGGTCCAAAAATACTTGAACAATACCTTAGGACTCAAATAAAGCTTCAGGAGCGTACACGATGCGAAAGCAGTTGTGTTGTAACGTAATTCGGATGACCCACTTTTGTTTCGCATCAGTGCAGGCTTCGCGGCCGGAGTCGAGGATGAATTAAAGGGCTACATGACATTAGCGCGCCGACAATTAGCGCGCCGGGACAATAGCGCGCCGCGACATTAGCGCGCCAACGACCAACGACAATAGCGCGCCGCGACATTAGCGCGCCGTGCACGACATTAGCGCGCCGCGACATTAGCGCGCCGCGATTTTAGCGCGCCGTTACCGTTCTGCTGGTGTTCAAAGTGTTTGGATTATTAAATGTTTATGTCACCAGTCCCCGTATCATTTTAAAAGTAGACTACTTTATCTTCAACATTTTCAACGTAGACATGACATGTTAAGAAGAGAAGACGAGACCGGCCTAAGAAGAGATGAGACCGATCGCATAATCCCCAATCAGGAGATTCTTCGTGTGGAAATCGAAGGCAACCTTTCTGCCACGCGGCAACTTAGTGAGACAGTCAGTGCCTAGCAACAGTTCGCATGGTAATTTGCAACAAAAACAGTCATCTTGATCCTCGCGGGTCCCAAAGTAACGACTCCTTCGAACTTCGAGTCAAATCGAAATTGAGACCCGTTGGCCGTATAGGCCTCTCGGTTAGCCTTCTTTAACTTTGCGCTTTGGGGAACCGCGGATCGTAAGACAATAAGATGGACCCAGTGTCTACCAAGCATTTCAAAAAGTCACCGTCCAGCCGAGCGTAGCAATATGCTCCCGGTCCAATCATGGGAACGAGTGGGGACGAGTTACGATGGCCGAAAAACCTTCACCTGAAGAAGTGCAGCACGGCGTTCCAAAACATGGGGGGGAATCTTGACGACGGTCTGTCCGATAATTGATAAGTTGTAATTGATAAGTTTAACCCCCCCCCCCCCCCCTTAAAGTCACGTTTATCGTCGGGGGGGGGGGTGGTTGTTTAAAAGTTTTTCGGGTTTCAGAGCACCCTCCACACAGGGGATTCTCATTGGGCACCCCCAGGCTTCTGAGAATAATAGCTTAATAAGGAGATAAGAGTCAGAAGTGTATAAAAAAAGCTGGTCAAGATAGGAAGATAGGTTTTCTAAAACCAGAACGGCGCGCTAATGTCACCCCCTAAGCGCGCTATTGTCGTTTCGCGCTAATTGTAGGCGCGCTATTGTCGCGGCGCTGGCGTTTCGCGCTAATGTCGCGGCGCGCTATTGTCGTGGCGCGCTATTGTCGCGGCGCGCTATTGTCGTTTCGCGGAATTAAAGGGTGCGGGAGGGTCGGAATGTCTCTTGAGACTAACATCTCTCGTGACTCTTTCATCTGCTGGCTATTTTCATTTTCCAGGATCTGATACCGATGTCTCTTGAGACTATTCCTGATGCCGCATGGCCGAAAGTGTCGCAGAAGTCTAGCCTGAAGGACCACCACAACCTCCGCGAAGTGTTTTTCACTTCCCCGCAGCTCCACAAGAAGCAAGGAATCGTCGAGACGAGTATCCGAGACAGAGAACTCTCTCGCGTCCGTGTGACCACGGGCGAAGACATGGACGAAGCGTTCAACCTCAAAGTACGTGCCAATGCCTCTATCGACCGGCTTGTTATTCGCACCAGGGGAAACGAGCACTACATTGATGCCTTGTATGATGTGATCTTCGATGTCCGCCTTCGCAATAACGCCGCTCTCAGCAATATTTAGCACGATATTTAAAAATCACGATATTGCGGCGAAATTGGCTCTTAATTTGTGTCCCGAAAGTGGAGGCGTTTCGCGCCTTTTTCCTCGAACCCTTTTCTCCTAGGAACGACGGTTTCTGATCAGAAAACCATGCGAAGGTCCTGCAAACAAGCGGCGGCGATGGAAGCTACTGGGTGCTGGCGAGCGAGAGGCGGACTTGCCAAATTGTCTGGCGTTGCCCGGCTGCTTCGTTATGTTTACGGGATCCGCGAATCATATGGGTCCCGCCGCGAAAGTCTGCAAGCGTCTGCAGATCGCGTCTGCAAACGCCCCTTTCGCTTCGCTCGCTTTTAGGGTGCCGGGTCTGTCGATGGCTACTCGACGCGTTCAGTGCGTCAGCCTCTTGATGACGTTTCTTTAGTGATCTGCCGTGCCAGCTTGATTTCATTCCCTTCTCTGGTCCTAAAATGGCTTCCCCAAGCCTGCCTTCTTCTTCCCATAAGCGCCTTCTCGTTTTCAGACTTCCTCTTGCTGCGGATCGGGATTCATGCCTTGCAAGGCGTTGTTTGCACTGTTAAAAAAAGCTTGCGCGTGTTGGCGCGTCCAATTGTCTCATTGAGATAATCCATTGACTGGCTTCCATTTGTACGATTCGCTCTGGGATTTCGCTTCTTCGGAAGACGTTTTGAATCCGTAAATCGGAGGAGTTTACGCGAAACCAGCTAACGAAAACCGTGAAGTTAGAAATCAGCCAGTATCTCGACCTTAGGGACTGAAATCACCCATTTTGTGATTTGTTTTTGGTTTGATAAGGGTTCTCTGTGGGTTTGGCCGCTTGGATTTGCGTGCCATGCAGTGATTCAAATTTATCCAGCTCTTTTCAGGCCATAATGGTCCCTGGACAGCTTCCCAAATCCCTGGGAAGCTTCCCCAACGAGTTGCTGCTTCAAATCGCCTCGCACTGTGACGTCCGGACGCTTCTGGAGTGGCGCAGAATCTCCTCTCGGTTTGCCGCTCTGGCGCTCAAGACCCTGATCGACCTGAACCTCGTTCCGGCCCACGTGGCTGTCAAAAGCGAGGCGGACTTGATCGAAGGCCACTCGAAGGGGAGCAAGGAGCGGGAGATGACTCCGGACGGGAAGAAATCGATACGAATTAAGAAGAAACGCGCGGATCCAACTCAGGTTCAATTCCGAAGAGTGCGCAGTCAGACCGAAGTTGAACTCTGCTACTTCATCCCGGAATTCATGGTCATCCAAGGGATCTCCCTGCATACGGAACTCGAAGACCGCGTCGGAGATACGGTGAGGATTCTGAAGTCGGACAAATCGCATTCTCTCTACGACACGACCATTTTCCTTCGAAGTGTTACGGTAAGCTTCATTTGTTCTAGTTCCATGCTCATTCCAACGTTTTCCAGTTCTCGCCCAACGTGTTGCAGCTGATCGAAGCCATGGGAACGAAGCCGCTGGGCGAGCTGAGATTTATTTGGACCCCGAAATTCCTTCCGGAAGAGAACTTCCGCGCTTTGGACGCTTGTCTGTCATTTTTCAGGGCTGTTCGAGGCACGCTGAGATCCGTAAGTGGACAACCTCGAGCAAGTCCCGTTCAAAGCTTTCTTTGCAGTTCGCTCATATCGAAGGCCCCTTTTCGTTCGCTGAAGTTCTCGAATGCTTCAATCAGGTCGAGACAGCGCGTTTCGATCTCTACCCTTGTCGAATGACCCATGGAGGCCTAAAAATCCTTTCGGAGTTCATTGAAGTCAGTTTTCGCTTGCTTTGTGTGAAACTGAGAAATTGACTTTTGCAGGGTTTGAGATCGCATCCGCGGAAGCTTCACATGCTTTTTCGTCTGCAGCGCATCGACCCGCGAGTTACGAGAGATGTTTTGGAAGCGTGGAGGCCTGTGAATGATTTCCTGTCCACCGCTTACTCTTTCCATCCCTCGCACACCCTCGAATTAAACCTCGACTCCGACCGTGAATCTCGCATTGAAGTGAAGCAAGGCTGGGTCATTCGCATTACTTTACATTCCATCTGCTTCCGCATCGTGTGCGCTGCTGAACCTTTGTTGGACTCCTAACATATTGTGGAATTGTTTTTTGAACCCTAGACTGCTGTTTCATTGCACACATTGTATAACATTGTATATATATATTTCATGATTCTGAATACTTCGTTCGAATGGTCTGAAGGCCCAAGCATCGGGCGAACCACGGGTTGCTTTCGAGCTCTCGATCGAGTAGGCTGTCAGAGAGGTGGAACTGTCTTCAAAGCAAAATGACGACTTACGGACAGGTCTACGTGTTACAAACTTCTGAAAATGGAAGCGTCGGTCTCAAAAAATCTTTCCCACGTCTGAATTTTAGACCATAACGACAGCTAATTAGACTTTTGCGGCTTAGACATGAAGCTGATCATTCTCGAGTATTATACTCATTTCCAGCATTCTTCGACCGTAGATCAGTCCTCTGGTTTTCGAAATTTTGTCCGGGATTCGTCTCAAATGCCTTTATTCTAGACATTGACCGCGCCTAGAGCCTCCCTTCTGGATCCAAGCTGCTGCGAGAAGTCATAAGTTACGTGAGAATATAGCGTCGCACCAAAAATGGAAACAAAGTGAGCTCTCTCCATGATAGTGGACTCATTGCCAGTCAAAAATACGACACCAGGACGATTTGATGAACCCTTTTCCAGTTTGAACCTTCGGTCGATTTGAACCTTTTTTGCGGTCGGTTTGAACCTTCGGTCGATTTGAAGCCCCGTAGCATTGCTTTTTTCAAACATTTTTGCTAGCACTGCTTTTGCCAAAATATAAGCTGACTTAGCCGCTGAAACGTACGTTTCACCGTTGTCCGGGAAGCACCACGAGGAGGTGCAGCCAAGCTTCCCATTTTTAAAAATAAACAACACTCACCTTTTATTCCTTAACTTACCTATACTGAATTGGGGCTTCATACCGATGAATTGTCTTCACTTGCCCAGAATAGCGCCTGCACGAGTCAAGTATTTAACAATACCTTCCCAATATGCCTCACTATTGTTACTATTTATTTCCAAACAAAAATTCTAACGCTTCCCGCGCATCGTTAAGCTTACGATCATTTTCTATAGCTGTAGGATGTCTAGCGCGCGGCTCAATTCTATTTTGCATAATATCTCTAATGCGCGTTTCCTCAGCATGATGCTTTTCTTGGAACGCGCATAACCACTCATCTAATGGCATGTTTGGCGCTCTAAAGTAATGGCGCTGGCTAGAGCGATAAGACTCTGCGTGATTTGTGGTGCGCGGTCCATCACCAATATCAAATGTTTACAAAATTAAGCCCCAAGCTATTTCTAACCCACTGGTTTTGATAGTACCGAACACGATTCGATTTAAATTTCACGAAAACTGGCGAAGGTGTGGGGATCACGCAAGAAAATCAACCCTCACAGCACATGCCCAAAATACCAAAAACCCGCGCTAAATTTAGGCCATAAAATGAAAGGTACATAAGTGGACCCTAAAATGCTCAGGAATTCACTGAAAAGCCGAAATAAAAAAACGGCAAAAAATGCTCAACAAATAATCAAAATGGACTCAAAAAAGGTGCGAATCGACGTCGAACAGAGCCTCGCAAGAGTGGCAAAAAACAGACACATTTGGTCCCCTTTTAACGAACTTTTTGTCCAGAAATAGAGGATTTTCCTCGCGTCGCGCAAGTCTCGAAATGCCGAAATTTCGCGCAAAATTTAGGCCAAAAATGAGGGAAAGCAAAGGTCAAGTGGACCCTTTAACGGACCCTTTTAACGGACTTTTTGCCCGCAAATAGAGCATTTAGGGGTTAGGTCTAATTCATGGCGGTACCAACTTCGTAGGCACAACATAACCACGCCTCATCATCACTTTTAACGAAAACCTTGCATCCTCATCAGAAAGCGCCGGAGCACTCTTTTCGGTCCGTTTCTGGTCTCACGCACATGCGTTTAAAGGCTGCTGAAATTACAGATCAATTTCTGACAAAAAAGCGGGGAAACATATTTGAACGACGGTGGTTGTCTTCTTGAGACGAAGACGACGGGCGTTTGGGAATTGGGACCGGATAATTCCTTGATCTGGATGACGGAAATGAAGAAAAGGGACAACAGTCGTAGTTTGCAGGCGAGCGAGAGGCGGTAGTACGGTATAACGCAAGGGGGACTTCGAGCAGCGCTCCGGAGACTCCTCCAAGACCCACTCCACGACGACAAACCCCGACAGCCGAATTTGTCTCCGCGATCGGCAGGAGCTACCGCAAGCCCGGAAGTCCGAATTCGCCTCTCCGCGGTCGACATGGGCTACCGTAATCCAGGACGTTCGAATTCGCCTCCGCGGTTGGCAGGAGCTACCATGACCCCAGAAGTCCGGATTCGATTCTCCGCGGTCGGCAGGGGCTACCGTAATCCAGGACGTTCGAATTCGTGGCAGGAACCCAGAAGTCCGAATTCGCTCCGCGGTTGGCAGGGGCTACCATGACCCCAGAATCTGAATTCGCTCTCCGCGATCGGCAGGAGCTACCGCAAGCCCGGAAGTCCGAATTCGACTCTCCGCGGTCGGCAGGGGCTACCGTAATCTAGGACGTTCGAATTCGCCTCCGCGGTTGGCAGGGGCTACCATGCCCCCAGAAGTCCGGATTCGACTCTCCGCCGTTGGCAGGAGCTACCATGACCCCAGAAGTCCAGATTCGACTCTCCGCGGTCGGCAAGGGCTACCGTAATCCAGGACGTTCGAACTCGCCTCTCCGCGATCGGCAGGGGCTACCGTAATCCTCCGAATTCGCCTCTCCGCGATCGGCAGGAGCTACCGCAAGCCCGGAAGTCCGAATTCGCCTCTCCGCGGTCGGCAGGTTCTACCGCAAGCCCGGAAGTCCGAATTCGCCTCTCCGCGGTCGGCAGGGACTACCATGACCCCAGAAGGCCGAATTTGCCTCTCCGCGGTCGGCAGTTTCTACCGCAACCCCAGAAGGCCGAATTCGCCTCTCCGCGATCAGAAGGAGCCACCGCAAGCCCGGAAGTCCGATCGCCTCTCCGCGGTCGGCAGGGGCTACCGTAATCCAGGACGTTCGAATTCGCCTCCGCGGTTGGCAGGGGGTACCGCAAGCCCGGAAGTCCGAATTCGCCTCCGCGGTTGACAGGGGATACCATGACCCCAGAAGGCCGGATTCGACTCTCCGCGGTCGGCAGGGGCAGGGGCTACCATAACCCGAAAAGGCCGAATTTGCCTCTCCGCGGTCGGCAGGAACTACCGTAATCCCGAAGGCCGAATTTGCCTCTCCGCGGCCGGCAGGGACTACCGTAACCCGAAAGCCGAATTCGCCTCTCCGCGGTCGGCAGTGGCTACCATGACCCCAGAAGGCCGAATTTGCCTCTCCGCGGTCGGCAGTTTCTACCGCAACCCTAGAAGGCCGAATTCGCCTCTCCGGAGCTACCGCAAGCCCGGAAGTCCGAATTCGCCTCTCCGCGATCAGCAGGAGCTACCGTAACCCCAAAAGGCAGAATTTGCCTCTCCGCGGTCGGCTGGGGCTATCGCTATCGTAACACCGGAAGACAGAATTCGCGTCTCCGCGATCGGCAGGGCCCGACCGAAAGTTCGTCGTTGGACTGCTCGTTCTGCTCACATTACAGACATCCCCGAAGAAGTGTTCACCGACCGATGAAAAGACTCTCCAAACGAACCTTGGTCGATCGAAATGGCGTGAAATTCTGGCTTGTGCGGGACCTTTTGCTTAACCCTAAAGTCCAACTTTAATAGTCGAACGTACAACGAGGAGTAGGTTTTGACCAATTTTGGTCAAAATCGCCTCTTCAAGATCGGAAAGGACTACCGTAACGCCGAAAGGTCGGATCCCTCGTTCGAGCCTTTGTGACACGTCGTTCAATCCTCGGCTGCCTTGATTGGATAGGTCTCTTCTTTATATTCGTTAATTTTTCGAAGATTTCCAATGAGCACGGCCGCAGTATCAGAATCTACAAGAGTAAATGGTTAGCAATCGGTTAACACAATTTCGCACCTTGAATAGAAGGCATGCTTGCCGAAACGGCAGTGACTTCGCTTGATTTCGGCCGGATTCCAATACCAAAGCAAAGTCCAGCTTGTGTGGGCCCATTTGCTTAGCTCTAAAGTCTAACTTTGATAGTCGAACGTACAACGAGGAGCGCCTACCTCCGCAGCGGCTTTCAGCACGAATCATCCTCCTCTCGAGTCATTGTAGAGCATCTGTCGTCCAACGGAACTGACGATTCGCGAATTTGGCGCGCTACCAGTATTTTGTTCGACGCGTTCGACCTCCAGAGGACAATACACAACAAACGGGATATTGACCTTGTATCTTCATGGACGCAAATGTCTGAACTCCTTTCGACAACACATCCGCACGCCCGGCAATGCCACTTGTTTGCGCGATGACGTCATCAAGGAAACCAGGTCTGCAAATCAGCTCAGTGATGAGGTTAATGAAGACCGAAATCGCTTACCGGGACTGTTTCTGGGACTCGGAGTAGTGCGTCGGATCGAATGCACAATTTTCCCTTTCAGGACAGCGGTCGGACGGTTGTCGGAACGGGTAGCGCTTGAGACAGCCACCATTTTCCCCGCATTTCGGAAGAAGCCCCGGGTTCTGAAGCAGCCTAAAAATGGAACAAACGATGAAAAGTGGCCGAACACGATTCGATTTAAATTTCGCGAAAACCGACGCATGAGCACGATTACCTCTCCCGCGACGCTGTGTTCGACGTCGATTCACACCGTTTTTGAGTCCATTTTGGTTATTTGTTGAGCATTTTTTGCCGTTATTTTTCTATTTCAGCTTTTCAGTGTTTGGGACCGTCTGTGAAACAAACCCTCCAAAAATGGCCAAAATGTGTTGCATCGGGTGGTCTCAAAATACCGAAATTTCGCGCGAAATTTAGGTTATGAAATGAGGGAAAATCAGCCGAAACATGGCCAAAAATGGACCCAAATTAGGTGCGGATCGACGTCAAATAGAGCTTCGCAAAGGAGGCATAAATCAGACAGGTTTCGGTCTGAAAACGCAAATCAGACCAGTGAGCGCCCCCAGAATAAAAACTCAAATCGGCGCGGCCGGAGGCCGCGCGCAAAAAGCACGAAAACGACGAAATTCGCAGAATGCCACACGCGATGATGGGGCCATGACCGTTTTGGCCATTTTTAGACGGTTTCCCGCAGCACAGACGGTCCTAAACACGTCTGGCTACGCGCCGACTGCTTTGCGCCCTTCGCTCGTTCACAAATTCTCCATTTTCAGGCAAAAAGTCCGCGAAAAGGGAACAAAATATGTCATTTTTGTCCCTTTGCGAGGTTCTACTTGACGTCGATTCATACCGATTTTGCATCATTTTTTGAACCCCTTTCACCGTTTTCTGCTATATTTCAGAATCATTTCCTTTTTTTCTGAACCCTACGAGGCCCTTTCTAAACCCTACCGACCTCCTTCCGACTACAATTTCGATCAAAACTGTTTGAATTTCCCTTTTTTGCAAAAACCTTTTTTCTTTGTTGATTTCACGCTCTGTTGCCTTTCGTCATCCACCACCTTTTTCAGACTTAACGGTTGAATTGACCAATTTCACTTCTTTGATCCTTTAGAGCTCTTAATTAGAATTTTCTATCTTCACAGAACAGCCAACTTTGAAACCAAAATTTTGACTAAATTTAATGAAAACTACCACTACGCTTATGAATTTGTGGATTTTGCGCTTAAGGCCACCATTCCCTTTTTTATAAACCCTACCGGCCTCTTTCGGGCTGCAATTTCAATCAAAACTCTTTGATTTCCTTGTTTTTTTTTCAAAACATTCCACACTTTGTTGACGTTCATGGCGCCGAGGCTCCCACCACGCTTGTGAACTTCTGTCTTGTTGCAAACGCTATCGCAATAAACACCGCTTTTTGTTGCAAACAACACTGTCAGCATCGCTTTAATGCGTTCAAAGCACCATGCACTTTTTTATAAACCGTACCCGCCTCTTTCGGGCTGCAATTTTAATCAAAACTCTTTGATTTCCTTGTTTTTTAAAACATTCACTTTTCCGCAGTGGATTTCACACTGTTCAAGTCCGTGCCGCCAAGGCTCCCACCACGCTTGTGAACTTCTATGTCTTGTTGCAAACGCTATCGCAATAAACACCGCTTTTTGTTGCAAACAACACTGTCAGCATCGCTTTAATGCGTTTAAGGCTCCTATTCTTGCCGTAGGCCGCTAGTATTCGCTTTCACCATGAATTATGGTTACTCCGACGATGACGACGACCCCACACGCTCTCCGCCTCAATTCGTCTACAAACCTGAGCACCAGCCTGCGCACCAGCAGTCAGACCAATCTTATCATCAATCTTTTTCACATCACGACGACAGCGACGATGACCACTACTACCAGAAGGGCCGTGGATCGCGGAAATTCCATAACAAGGAGAAGCAGGCGAGGACTGACGAGAACAAGTACTTCCTGGCGAAAAAGAGGGAAAACTATCGAGCGATTTCCAAAAAGCTGCGGTCGACAGAGACGATTGGATACTCTTTATGCAGGTTGAATCTGTCCCGTCACAGGGTAGACATCGATGAGGACGTTGTGCCAGTCAGCAATGCTCAGGAAAGTCGCGTGAAGCAGGAAAACGAAAGCAGGGAGAAGAAGAGCAGAGAGCGAAAGCGGAGACGACAACTTGCGGACCTTTATGCCGACAATGTGAGTTATTGATTTGTCAAAAACTGGTAATTTTTCGTATTTTACAACAACCACAATTAAAAATTAAATCTAAAATTTTAGTTTTTTAAATTGCAATGGCGCTATTTACTCAATAATTTGTGTTGCCCGGTCTCTATTTGTCTGGTTCAACCCAGTAGAGGCTCCACGACTACCTTCTCATTGAGCGCTTCGTTCCTTTTGAAGCTATACTTTTATTTGAAGCTTTACCTTCACCTTGTTACGTTACCTCAATAGAATTTACAATTTTAGTAACTTTTAATGCGGGGTAAAGATGAGAGAAGGCTGAATATGTGGATGAAGCCTAAAGTAATGGTCAGAATCTAAGTGAAGCTAAAAATAGGAGAGTAGCTTGACAGTGCAGTAAAAAGCTTCCCTCTCTTTTCAAGCCTCAATTTTATGTTAAGCTGTATTCTTACGCACTCTTTTGTCGACGTTGCCTCCTGTATTAAATTTTGTCTCACTCAAATTGAACTCGACTTGCTCACCATTTTCAGGCTTCACTTCGAAATTATGCTTTATCCACTTGTCAGCCGAATCCCTCACGAATCGGCCCTATTTAAAAATTACCTCACAATTTTGGCTAATTCCTCTTTTCAGGCTTTGCCCACTTTTCGTTTCATTTTCATCTCAGGACTTGTTTTCATTTTTTAGGACTCAACCGTCACTTAATCTTTGCTTCTATTTCAAGCTTCACTGTTATTAAAGGCTTAAACTTTAGAATTTTAAAAGAGACTCTAAATTTCAATTTTTCTAAAAATTTGAGTCTTGGTCAAGTGCTTAAAAATTGCTATGTGCTTTACCGTAACCATCAATTTTTGAATTTTGGTTTTTAGAATGATACAGAGATGTGGACCTTCTACAACCCCAGCATCCATTTTGACTCCCGCGACTACATCGTCTTCTGCACCCAGCCTGACTACGACAATATCGACTTCGGCCGCTTTCCTAAACAGTTCCAGGCCAACTACAGCCTCTCCTTGCCGACAAGGATTCTTGGTGCTGATAGAAAGACTTTGGAGCTCTTTGGATTCCAACAGGGCCATTTTCAAGCAAAGCCATAAGCGACCTAAGCTAATGGCTCAAAAGTCCAGAATTCTGTATCCTGCTCGGGAGATCCCTAAGAAGATGCCTGTTTTGGAATCTAATGTGCTATTGATTGAGCCTAGAGAAGTGGTAAGACAAGATATGCTAAGCATCAGTCTAAATTTAGCATTTTAGGAAATGAGAGAACCTGAGACCCTAGAAGAAGTCCTGAAGAGGAAGCAACGTATAAGCAAAGCCCAGCCTCACGATATCAAGATTAGGATAGAGATTCTGGATTTGGAGGTCAGTTCACACTTAAAAACTTGTCTCAAATTTGGAAATTTTAGGACCAGATAGGCAAGAAGAAGGCGAGTTACTACACGACCCAGGAGCGTAAGCAAGTCTCGAAGACCCACAAGATCAAAATGGTGGAATTGTGGAGGAAAGCCGCCCAGGACTTCGGACATGACCTCGAAGTTGTTAAGGAATACCTAAGACTTTGGACAGCTACGTGCCAGGAGCCTGAGAAAATCTTGGAATACGTGTCTCAGGTAGGACTCAAAGCGTTAGAAACCTAGAACGGGGGTAAAGACAAAAATGTAGGTGCAGCCAATCAGAATATTACTGGAGCTTAAAGCACTATTATTACAGCTGAATATAGTTAAGCTTAAGATAAGGATGTAGCCAAAAAAATAATGGAAGGAAGGCTAACGGAAGATATTAGAAAAAAGCTTGATTAAGCCGTAAAATGAAGACAAGGCCTGGAATATGCGAGAATTACTTGTGCTTAAAAGATTAAGGTAAAGACTAATAAGGGAAGCTTCAAAAGTGTCCCACAAATTGGGTTGGCCTTGGGCTAAAAAGACGTTTTTCAAAACATTTGTTGCTAACTCGTCAAAAATTCAAGGGAAACGCATGCGCAAAGCTGTTCCTAAGCGCAACCTATTGAACGGCTGCTCCAAATAACTCGACGTGTTCTGTCCAGAGAGACGACGTCGCCGTTCCAGACATGACCGGTGTGAGCGGTCGACCGAATCGGTTGGTCAGGCATTTACTGAAGTAAAGTTTTTGCGTCTCTTTTCTTTGTTTCCGACACTTTTGAGCAGCTTGTAATGTCGCGCTACCTCATCTACATACATATTGCGGCATCCGTGTTTTTACTGATCTTTGGTGAAGAAACCACCAAAAATGGGAGCGAAAACACTTTTCATGACCAACGGATTCGATCGACCGCTCACAGGCTGAATGAACCACTAAATCCCGGTCATGTCTGGACAAAACACGGCGAGTCATTTGGAGCAGCCGTTCAATAGAGAGCGGTTGCACTTAGGAGCCTGCAAAGCTTTAATAGACATAAAACCTAAAACTCAAGCTTATGCGATAAGAGTGAAATTTGAGATTAGTGAGATGTAGCCCAAGAATAGTTATTGAAGCAATAGGAAAATGTGTAAAATATGCGCGAAGCTTAAGATTGCGGAACGCAAAGCCTGATAAGTAATGATTTAAACTTGAAAATCACCTTTAAATGACCTTAAGGTGAAGATGAAAAGCATTCCAAACTTTTCCTTTCCTTGCTTTCGCTAGACTTTAGATCTGACAAGGACTTTAACAAGTACTTGGCCCAGGCGTCGAAATGTTCCAGTTCTGAGTGCACGGTAGGCGGTTTTAAAAAGCCAAATCTGTAAGACGTTGTCTTCGTTGGTTGAAGCCTGAGATTCTGGGTTTTAGAGTTATTTGGAGGTGAGATGTGGCTTGTGAGAGGAATAGCGGTGAGAGGATGGCTTGTGAGAGGAATAGCGACCCCGAAGCGTCCCATATGCTAAGAATCAGTTATTTAAGATTAAGAAGTAGCTTAAAGGGCGTTCCTCCTGTCTCACTTATTTTTGAGACTTAGACATGGTTGAAGACAAAATGTTCTGAATGTATTGAAACCTCAACTTACTTAACCTCCTTTAAAATTTTTCTTAGTTTTTTAACTTAAAACTCAGTGTTACAGACGCTTGCATGTCTAATAAACCCACTTTCAGAAAGCGGACTTCTTCAAACAAAATGTCGACTTTTGGCGATTCGTAACCCGAGATGTCTACAGTAAGGTGGCAACAGATGTCCCACAATACGTCCATCTTATTGACCAAGTCACCGAGCGATTCAAGACAGCCCAACCACTCGACGAAAAGTTCATTGCTGAGATGATTCTCCTGCGAACTCGGGTCTATTTCGAGTCTGGCAATCTGCCGACCGTAATCGCCACGATCCAACTACTCGTGGAGCTCTTCTGCACCTCTTCAGAGGTCGCGCTTAGGGAAAAACTCTTCTCCATTCCACAAGTAATCCACGGCCTCATCGCCGTCTTCTGGAACAGCGGCTTCCGACGCTTTGCTGATGTCTACAAGAACGAGATTCGGCCAATTTTTCCTGACTCCGAGATAGGATTTCATTCATTTTTGAAGCTCTACCTAGAAAAATGCAAAGGAAATCCTAGCGTTGTCAATCAACAGCTAGCAAATGCTGAAGCCGCGCGGAAATACCTGGACAAGCTTAACAACACCATCCTTGAGCAGACAATTCAGCACACGTTGAAGGTCTATCCTAAAGGTTGTCCTAAGTCAAATGTGTGGATAGGCGTAGAAAAAATCCGTCAGAAGCATCTCTGGTTTCCGATAGTTGCCTATGCTGGAGTGGAGCCCACCCCAATGATGAACACGGCTTTTGTGCCTTATGAAAGGATTGCCAACGTCGTCTATCTCTACAGCAACAAGTCTATTGGCGTTCAACTGATTCTTAGCATTCTCGGACTTTTTGGAGTCGCTGTTCCTAGCGTAAGCCATATCTTAATTTATGATAAGTTCTAAACCTTAGAATTTTAGGCTTCAACCAACGAAGACAACGTCTTAACCAGATTTGGCTTCTTAGAACCGCCTACCGTGCACTCAGAACTGGAAAATTTCGACGCGTGGGCCAAATACCTATTGAGGGCCTTGTCAGACATGCAGTCAGGAGGAAGCAAGGACTACAAGTATGCTTATGCCATGATGTAAGAGTTCTTCATTTAAGGATTACAATTAAAATAAATACTGTGTTTTAGGATGGCGGAGGAGATGTCAAGCTTCAAAGAACTGACCAACTTTTTAGCTCAGACTGACACTGCGGACAAGGATGTCGTCGCTAATGTGGCTTTTGATACGGTAAGTTGAGTATTTTGGAATGGGCAAATAACTCCAAACACTAGAAGGGATGTTGCCTAAAATATTAAAGCATTCTAGAATGTAAGATAAATTTTGAGGTGAGAATGAAGTCTAAAATATGGACAAAGGCTAAGTAATGGTTAAGGCCTGAAAGATAAAGACTGCAATAAGCGGCAAAAGATGAAGATAACACCTGTATAAAGCGTCTTTTTCGTCAGATAAGCTAAACTCTGTTAAGTCTTAAAAGGGCCATCAGCAGTCCATTCCTAGTTTCCTATGAATGTTTTAGTCTCAACAATTTATCCATTTTAAGCCTAAATGAGTTTTCGTTGATCTAATGTAGCTATCAAAAGTCGTTGCTTTTAGATGAGATAAGTTATCTTACATCGTAATAGGTTTCATTCCGCCCCTGGTCCCCTGTAAGTGTTTCAGCCCTCGTTATCAAAAAATGTGGTGGCGGCGTCATTTTTCATCTCAATGATAACGCATTCTAAACGGGTTTTTAGGCGACTGCGGCTTACGTCTTTTCAACTAAGACTCGCTTTGTTTTCCGGCCATAGCGTTTTACCAATAGGTCAGAGTTTAGCAAAACCCGGGTTTTTCGGAATTAGCAGAACGGTACAAGTTTGATGGTACCGAAATGTCTGGGTTTTACAAAGTGTCTGCGCACCATCAGAATAGTCTTGGTGTTAGCTACCCGTTTATCTTCAATTTGAACATTTTTAAACGTGTATGAGCTTGAAAACAGCATAACGAGAGTTGTCGAACACAACTGGTTTGGGTAAGCGTTCACCGCAAAATGGAGTATTTGCAGACAGCTCGCCCTTTCCAGGTGTCCGGTTCAAACGTATGAGACGTAAGAGTGCACGAAGCTCCTTTATTTTGACCTTAAATAAGCCCTTCACCGGACGGTTCTTTCTATAAGTGCATCGCAACCCAGACATTTTGGAGCCATCAGAATTGTACCGTTCTCCTGGTTCCGAAAAACCTGGGTTTTGCTAAAATCTGACCTATTGGTGAGAAGTCATGGCCGGAGAACAAATCGAGTCTTAGCTGAAAAATCCTGAACAAGCCTTTTATCGACCATCTTACTAAAAATTAAAAACATTTATTTGTTGTTTTCAAGCGAGTGACAAGATGGTATTATTTAAATATGGATTAGACTATTATTTTAGCCTACATAACCCTGAAACATTTCAGGTACTGCATCAAATGGCCTCTATGCCAAACTCCGCCGCGTTTCTCCCAACGAAGAATGACACCTACAGGATCCTGAGCAACCTCTACGAAAAACTGGGTTCCGGACTAATATGTTTTGATGACAAGGGCAACGCCGCTTCCATTTTCGCTTTTCGAGTCCTGGCGAAGCTTTTGGTTTTCTGCCCTAATGACCAAAAGATCTACAAGAGGTTCCTGACCACGCGAGGAGAGCTGTACAAGAAATTCCTTGGACATGATGTTATGGCTAAGGTAAGGCACTTGATTCAAAAACGGTTTTAGATGTAAGTCGGAGATTTTTCAGCTTACCGCAGCTCACAAGAACCCTCACTATGACGTAATGGCAAAAGAACTCGAGAGGCTCTTTCAGCAAGCCATTAAGGTCCCTAAAACTGACCACTTCTGCGGCCACCCTGCTACCTACATCGCTTTCTACAGAGCCGCTATCGAGTACCATGGAAAGAGCCTTTCAGCGTTCCTAGCTATGGTTAAAAAGCTTGGAGACCAATATCCTCAGTTTTGTTTGAACCAACAGTGGTGCGTGCTGGTCATGCAATATCTGTGGAACCGGGAGAAGACCGCTGAAGACTTTGAGAAGGAGCGCAAGATGTCCTCGGAAGACAAGGTCAAGAGAATGGAAGTGGAGCGAAAGGAACTGGAAGCAAAGGTGAAGCTGAACAGGTATTACTTGGACCTCCATCCCACCAATGTGGAGCTGATGAAGCTGCTGGCGAACCACTTTTATGTGAATCATGTGGACCGCAAGGAAATGAGGCTCAGGACGATGTTTGAGGAGGAGAAGAAAGGTAAGAATTTTTATGTTTTCAAATAAGACAAGGTTAATCCTGACCAGATTCGGGGGTTCAAGGGTGCAAAGATAAGGATTTGGCACAGAGATGGGCAAAAATGCCTCTGAAACAAAGTCGACAGGAATGGCGAGGAGACCCCCAACATGCGCATTTCTAGATTTATGATAACTGCAAGACACGGTTTAACGCAAAAGTGATTCTCCTAGACCTTTCCTAGAAGATTTATGGGACCTTTGAATTATAAGAAATACTGTTTAACAGGGCTCATATTTTAAGAAAGGGAGAGTATCAGATTTTGGAAGTTTTGAATATACGTCTTGTCAAAAAAGTGACTTCCTAGCCATTTTCTTTGCAGATTCTCATTTTCTACGAAAGCCGGATTAGCCCTGTTTAAATTAGGTCCACCAAATGTGCAAGGTTTTCGCGCGGTCTCCCCACGACAATTAAAAAGAATAACAGAATCGCGTTTTTTTACGTTTGCGACGAAAAGGAGACGGCTCTTAATGCGGACGCCGGAAAAACGAACCCATGCACATTTCTGGTATAGGAAATAGGATTTTAAAGCGCTAGAAAAAACATAGTTGAAGCCTGATTTGGTGTTAATATGACCATGTGAAGCTTTACTTAATTTAGGAATTCCAGAGTTCTAGGAGAACTTTGCAAATGTAACAATAGATTTAGGAGCCTGAAAATGAGAGGAAGATATGGTTCAGGCCAAACTATAATTAAGGATCTGAGGGTGCTGGAGAAAATGGGTACGGCCGTAATAGAAGGTGGATGATAGATAGGAATGGATAGAGGTCAGAAAGATTTAAGGGTTAGGTGAAGTCAAAGCGTGTTTGCAAAAAGCAAATTTAACTTTTGAGGGTACCATGAAGAGATAGGTGAATCCATAAATGCCTGGTTTGACAATTTCAACGTGAGTCAAGTAAATTAGTGCTCCAATTTCAGACCCATTTGTAAACCTGGTACGTTGCTGCGCAAACATCTATCTCTCCAACCTTCAAGCTAAAACCTTATGTCTCAATGTCTCCGAACTCCCAACACAATGCGCCCTCACCCGAGACCAGCTCATCAAAGCCAGAGATTTCTCTTTCACCTGTTCCATCAGCTCATCCTTCGCCCAAACCTGGCTTCAGTTCGAGAAAAGCGTCTTTGGAACTGCATCTCTTGAGGTAGGCTTCATTCTATGCTTTGCTTAACTAAAAACTCCAATTTCAGAAAGTTATTCAAGACAGGAAGTTCTCCAAAGCGCTTCTAGTCGACCATCTGAAGATGGACACCTCCTTCTACGCTACAGCATTGGCCACAATTTATGACAACAATAAGCTATTCGCTTATACTACTGCCAAAGAAGCGGGCGTCATATGGAACCGTTGTCAGGGAACCAAGCCTTATGAGTGGACCTGGAAACTGCCTTTAAGCAGACACATATTTGTGGAACGACGAGTCAACAAACTTGTCCCTAAAGACGAAGTGCCATAACTTAGAACTGTAAAAGATATTTTTATGTACATATATGGCTATTTTTACCTATCAGTGTGCAATAAATTTTGTGTTAGAAAAATTACTTTCACGAAAATCGCTGGTTTATGCTTCTTTGAAACTCGTGGGCGACAGCAACCGCGACCGTGACAACGAGAAGACCAAATTTGAGTTTGAACATCCCTCGGCGACACCGTAAGCGACACCACTCAAATTCTTGTTAGAAACTCATTGAATTTGATATTTTTGACGCTCTCGACTGCCTCAACGCCTGAATGAATTATTGGAGTTAGCGAAAGTACACAATTTTGTCGAAGATATTGTATGAATCGGTGCAAAGTTATGTAAAACACCTCAAAAAACTTCACAAATGTGAGAAATCATGAGTGAAGCTGCAAAACAGTCCGAAAACCCGTTAAAATCGACTCAGAAACCCCCAACTGCTTAAAAAGCCTGCTATCCTGCACGTGTCGCCGAGGTTGTCGCCGGAGAGTGTTCAAACTCGTCGGTCTAAAGTTTATAAACTTGCTTTTGGACTCACAAAATCGTCATCCGAGGATGCGGTAAACTGATAATGTACAAGATTCAACGTCCCTGCAGCACTATGCGAGTTGATAAAGTACACCTGTAATCGGTGTGTATTGCAGGATAGGATATTTTAAATGTGTCACATACCTTTTCGGGAAACAGGTGAGTCGACCGTGATCGAAAGGTGGGTTCGAGGTCGCCTCGGGGATGTCAGTTGGCTTCGCCGTTTCCAACGCGACGTCAGCACTAGTCTCCGGAAAGCGTAATTTGCGTGCCAGAGTGTGGCCGTCGGACACTTCCAGCGGGTAAAAGGGCGCGGATACATTTTCAAAAAGCAAGAACATACCGATTCATATGAGTTTAAATATTCCGTTTCCGTGAGTAGAGCCAAGCGAAGAAGCTTGGGAGAGCCTATCGGTGGCGATTGCCTGAAAAGAGCGTTTAAAGTAGTTATTCAGAGCACGAATCTGAGCAGCAATTGCCAAAAAACGATCCGAATTGAGAACTAACGGAAATCTCAGCTTAGGCACCAAGTGAAGCCCTTTTGAGGTCCAAATAACGTTTTTACGAGTTACAGTATTTACACGGCACCCTGTAGAGATAACTTTTTTCGCCGGCTTCTCAGAGAATCCCAATCCAGAACTCGAAGGCAAGGAAGGCACGAATAAATACAAACCTGTGCCGAGACGATGTCAGAACAACCCACACGCATAAGCTTCTCGATAAACTTGTCCACATCGATCTTTCTGCCTTGGTTCACCGACAGCGACACGTCTTACACCGTCGTAAACTTCAAGGAATTATCTATGTTGTCTGAAAAAAGGGAATTTGAGGTAAAATTCGAAGTCTGAATTAGCTAGAACAGAAAGGAGGAGCCACCAGCCTAGACAGGAGAGCGCATCGCCCAAGTTGTCATTTGAAGCCTCGGGTGACCTGCGGATCGATCGGGCATATCAGGTAAGCATCATATCCTAGGAACTTATTTCGCCTCCAAATAATAACTTTACAACTTGTAGTAACAGTTTATCTTGGCTAAAGAACAGCAAAATACAAACAAGTATTCGCAAACACTGAACGTATCAAGTAATAAAAAAGAAATCAACAACAGGGTCTACAAGAGCAGCAAAATTGGAATACTTCTTTTCTTTCCTTCATTCCTGCTTCTTAACATACTTCTGCTTCGGGGGAGGTGCCAGGTGGTCAGGAGCGGTCTCGCGCTCCCTCTTCAGGGTCACGTTGTCGTGGGCGTACTGGGAGCGATGGGGAGCGCTTGGTGGAGGCATCCGCGGATTGAAGATAACTTCTCCAGGGTGCCCGTGACCGGTTCGAACCATTCCCGTCTGTCGAACACCAAAACCAGCATAACCGTGGTTCCATCTTGTAACCACCGGATGGGCCTGGATCCGCACAGGGGGCATACGCACCGCGGAGAGGATGTGCTTGCGAATAGGTTCTGGGCGATGCTTCTCTCGCATCTTCTCGACCTTTTGATGAGGAGCAGCGTCCTTAAATAAGAGAAGATTACGAATAGATTGGGGAAGGATTTCTCACCTGTTCCTCTCGATCCGGGAAACGAGGAGCCACGACCGGAACCGCTACTGGAGGAGAGGGTTGTCGAACTCGTGCGTACAAAGCTTCTATCTCCTCCCGAGGAACACTGGGACGATTCGGTGGCAAGCTAGAATTAATACACATGAGATCGATGGCTAAAAACAAGGCAGACTCACGGTCCCGGTTTCGGAGTTCGGACTATCAATACGTGGCCTCCCACTGGTATGATGCCTCCCTCGAAGCGATGATAGACCGGATTCGAGTAAAGCAACCAATCCCAGTTGACGGTACATAGACGCTCCTTGTGTCCGACCGCTGCGATGAATGCGGCCTCGGTTATGGGCTCGGAAGAGTCTATGTATATTTCGCGGAACCAAAATTCGGGTTCGAACTGGTAATAGTAAAGTTCACGCATTCTGAAATTTATTCGCGGAATTAGCAGCGTTCGTAGGTTAAGAATGTCAATTTATAAGCGCGAAATGGGTAAAAAACAGAGACTCTGTGATGTTAAAGATAAAAAGAAGCGAAAGGTGGAAAGGGTCATGATTCTTGGCGCTTTCTGGTCATAAGCAATAAGGGTCGAAATCCACGCGAAACAAGCGAAAACGAAAAGAAATTGGCCGAAAATACCCGAGCGGCGAGTAAGCGACGAAATTACGAACTTCAAAGGCGAATTTTCAAATTGTAATGGATTTCGTGCCAGGACCATTCTCCGGTAGTGAGAAGCGTTTGTTCTCATCGGAGATCTTTTGGAAAAGAGCGAAATGTTACACGAAGAGACTTCCGGACGGACATTGTTGGATCTTCCAACCGATCGGATAGATTTTGAGGGACTGGGAATGAGATTTTCGCTGTCTGGAGGTGGGAAGGTAGAATCACTGGCCTTGACGTTGGTTTTTTAGCGTTTTCGGAACTTTTTGAGAGTTGCGCAACCGCTTTTAGCTGAACAGTCTAAAGCCAGCTTTGGGACTTAATTGGCGAAGCATCCAGAACTTGCGTTTTGGTCACGATTTGGCCTTGGGCATAAGAAATTAAGAAGCCTTGACTAGTGTTCTCACGCCGGGTGCGAACCCGGCGTGAGAATCTGGACCTTCATATTTTCAAAATTCGAGTTACAAGGTCCGCTACGTCCAACACTTTCTGGAGATTTCGCTGAGACACTGCGTCTCTTCATTTTGGAACCGCTTATAGGACATTATGGTACCGGACAAATTATGGTACCTGGACATTATGGTACCTGACACATTTGAAATTGGATCGTGTATGTCCTCGCTGCGTGAGCGTGTGGCTCTGTGATAACCTGAGCGAATAATCTGGAGAGTGTCTGACCCTTGCGCTGATGAAGTTTTCGCTCCATGAAATTGGTCGTCCAAGTGTTCGGAGCATGCGGACGCTTTTTGAGATTAATAAAGCAAACTTCTGAGCAAACTTAAGATCAATTCCAAAGATTTTAGGCATCATCCAATTCTCCGTTATACAACTGTCCTATCAAAATCAATTTTTCCAGAAACATGTCCCAGAATCGTCAGAACAGGACACATCGTGGCGACCGTCTGAATCATGGAGAAAGCTGGCTTATTCGCTCAGGTTAAAACAGAGACACACGCTCACGCAGCGAGGACATACACGATCAAAACGCAGCGAGTACATACACGATCCAATTTCAAATGTGTCAGGTGCCATATTGTCCGGTACCATATTGTCCGGTACCATATTGTCCGATCACCTTGGAACCCGGCTTTACTTTTTTGATGGGACGTCAAGATTTTCACGCAGGCTATCCTTGGATTCTTCCCTAATTTCTCATATCTGAGAAAAAATTTAGACCGATTCACAAGTTCTGGATTGAATTACTTTGCCAATTAAGTCATAAGGCTTATTTTCCAAGTAGACTATATGCTCTGGTCGTTACAGCTGAAAACGGCTGCGCAACTCTCAAATATCTTCCGAAAACCTTAAAAAACCAAGGCCAACGCCAGCGAATATACCTTCCTGCTCTCACCAGCTGTTACTGGAGGGCGCTCGGTGGGAGTATCAGAGGGTTGAAAATTACTTGTCGAGGGTGCCCGTGACCGGTTCGAACCATTCCCGTTTGTCGAAAACCAAAACCAGCATAACCGTGGTACCATCTTGTAACCACCGGATGGGCCTGGATCCGCAAAGGGGGTGGAATGTGCAGAGGAGGCATATGCACCGCGGAGCGGATGTGCTTGCGAATAGATTCTGGGTGGTCCTTCTCTCGAAATCGTCGTAGGAATGTCGCTTAAGTCCGACTCACCTTTAAAATCGCTTTTTAGACCCGAAAACCACCAAATAACCTACGAATCCTATGCAGAAACTGATGTGGGCGCACAAATTACCTTCAATTTTTGCTCCAAAACAACAACATAATCGGCTCAACATGGCATATACAATATTTGCCGCAAAAACACAAGACCTCTGTGAATTTGACGATTTCCGAAATCCAGTTATAGAGCTGACCGTAATCCAGACACATTTGAGCACAAAACATTGTGGCAACGCCTCGCTGTTTGTCCTACCTTCTTAGTTGTGGTTTTCTGGACAGCCGTTTGAAAATGACCTGGAAACGTCTGAAACTGCGGGTAAATGTGCACAGCTGGGCTAACGACACACCTTCCTTGAACTCCCTCATGTCCCATGCGGCCACTTTCAGCAATGCGCTGAGGATGTCGCTATTGTCGCGGCGCACTATTGTCGTTTATTGTCGTTTCGCGGAGGATGTCGTAGTTGAGTGCTTCTCTTCTCGCAAGAGACTGCGAAATTTGACGTGCCCAGAGGCGAAATTGACCGTGTTGCCACACGCGACGACAAGATCCTAAGCCCGTGCTCCCCGGGCGGTCACGGGCACGTTCGCCGCACTCTTTGCGTCGGATTAATTTTGTTGCGCGGTGTCCAATTTATGCCTCATTGTGCGTTTGTTTCAGAGGCCATAATGACGCAGCAAAGCGTCCGACCCGGCGCGCTCGAATAGAGCCGAAGCGCCGGTGAGTTTCAACGCGTTTTGGGCCTTTCTAAGCTGGTTTACTTCCAGGTACACCAACCGAGAAGCCAAGAACCCAAAGAATCGACTGTTCGAAGCCAAAGGATCAAGAAGGCAGCCCGGGGCACGAAGGATCCGCTTCGGGCTTTTGAATTGTTGTTAGGCCCACAACAGGGCCACCCCTTCGGGGAATTTTAATGTGATTTAATGCCCAAAACTGGGCGACCCTGCGGCGCTTGAGCTCCGCCGCAGGGAATGTGAGTCTTGCATAGGTTTTACAGAGGAACCTGCGCCCAATTTGGGCCTGAACACTGTGCGTTCTGTGTTCATTTTGGCTATTTTTGGGTGCCGTTTTGGTGCTGCCACGATCTGCTACGTGCAGACGTGTTTGCTATATGATATGGAGTGCATATTGTGAAAAGCTTCGCTATTTCAAAGCTGTTTTGGCCGCATCCTTATCAAGGACACTCCAAGCTCTTTCGCCGTTCCTGCTCGCATGTTACTGAGGACTGCTCAAGGAGCAAATACGGTACCCATGCGCCCGCTTCTGCTCCTGTCCACATATAGGCCTAGAACCAGTGAAAAGCGAAGCTTTATTCTTAGCGCCTTTCCCATACTTTAACTTCCTTTCCACTCGCTCAAGGTCATATTTAGTTGCTTATAAATGATTTTTAAAGCACAAAACCAAAATAATGAATTCTCCCATCTAATCGCAATTCATAGATGCCCCTACACTTCATAGAACATGGACAAGTTTGGGTTCATTCGAGAGCAAATTTCAATGCCCAGTCCCACATTACCCTGACTCCCCCGCAGACAAAACGAGGGACGAGGTTAAGTTTGGCCCACTTAAAGTATTTATGCCGCACCCTGTATAACTTAACAGTGAAAGAGAAGGCGACTTGCAAGAAATGCAACAAAGTAGTCTCCAAAAAGGGTTTCGAGTTTAAAATAAGTTTCGAGTTTGCACCCTGGTCGCAACTCACATATAAAAACACTGCGCAATGTATCGCCAAGCGAGTTGATCAGGCCGGGCCTGACGCACACGAAGACGGCTCTTCTTCCGACTCATCCAGTGACTCGTCCAGCTCGTCTAGCAGCGAGAGCTCGGAGTCAGACTCCGGGAGCAGAAGCGACGACGAAGATTTGAACTCGGCGCCAGCGCCGAAGTCGCGTCGAGACCCGGCGGCCTAAGCGACGGTCGCTGAAGAATGCGGCGCGGATTATTCCTTTGTTTGGGTTGTAGTTCGCTTTTGGCGTCGGTATGACGTTTTTTTGTTATTAACGCGAATAAACGAATCGTTTTCGCGTGTCGTCGTTTTGGGGATTCATCACCGCGTGGCCGTCATATCTGGGATACGACGTTTGGCGAGCAAACCCAGTGAAGCATCGTTTTTACAATGCTCGCGAACTTGCGATTTTCGATGTGTGTTGGATTAGCTTTAGATGCGCGGAGGGTGAAATTTAAGCTATGGAGGTGTTTTAGCGTGCGCCGGTCATTTTCGCGCCAATTTTACTGCGTACCGGCAATAGTAAGCGTGCGCGGCGATCCTGAATGGATTTCAAGATGTGCGAATGTGATGCTTTGGCGCGCAGGGCATCGTTTATTTGCATATAGCATTGCATTCTTTGTCCGTATAATCGTGACTTGTTCTTAGCCATCTTTACCCGTTTCTAACCTCATCTCCAGATTCCGGAATGTCCACAGAGGTCGAAACCAACGGCGCTACCAAGAGCCCCAGCCCTCGGGCCACTTCGAAGAGCGGCAGCGACGATGCCGCCGTTGCGCCGGAGATTACTCCGGAGATTACTCCAGAGATAGCTCCAGAGATTGCTCCGCAGATCGCTCCGGAGGTTACTCCAGAAATTGCTTCAGAAATCGCTCCGAAGATCGCTCGGGAGATTACTCCGGAGACTACTCCAGAGATGGCTCCAGAGATCGCTCCGCAGATTGCTCCGGAGATTGCCCCGGAGATGGCTCCAGAGATCGCTCCGCAGATTGCTCCGGAGATTGCCCCGGAGATTGCTCCGGAGGTTGCTCCGGAGATTGCTCCGGTCGAAGCGGAACCCCCCAAGCGTGGCCGTGGACGTCCCCGCAAGGGCGAAGAGAAGCCCAAATCCGCTCCGGCCCGCAATGCCACGGCTGGACGCCGCGACCGCCTGGCAAATTTCTCCACGAAGCTTCTTCCCGAGTCTTTGGACGACGAAAGCGAGCAGTTGTCTATCGACACCCCTTCGAATGTAAGATTTTGGATTCCCTTGTTTTGAAGCTTATTTGTTTGACTTAGGAGGACAGCAAGTCCCCGACAAAGAAGCGCCGCGGACGTCCCTCCAAGACCGGACAGTCGAAGGCCGCTGGATCTTCGTCCATCAAGCCCACCGGCAGGCCTCGCGGACGTCCCCGCAAGAACACGGCCAAGTCAAAGGACGACGAATCGTCGAGCGACGACAACGGAGCAGAATTAAGGAACAGCGACGAGGAGGAGCCCGTTGTGGCGAAGAGGGGCCGCGGACGCCCCAAGAAGAACGCAGCGTAATAAACATGTGGCGCAATATTGTTATCTTTCTTTTGTTTGATCTTCTCCACAATGTAAACCCATTTGTGTCGTGTATTGATTGAATCAACCACCTAAAATAAATTTTGAACGTGCGCAAATCTTGAAATAGTGAAACTTTTCTCTGTTTGTTTGTAGGTTTGTGCTATTTTGCACGTAGCAAAGGGAGTCTTGGCGATCATTGAGCGATCGGCGGCGCGTCCGTTGGGGCTCCTGCTCTTGCTACTGGTGATATATGCATAGGTTGCCATCGACCTCAACCAAAAAAACGCACAAATCTAGGTCGCTTTTGACGGCGTTTTTCGAAGTTTGCTTCAATGTACCGGTTGCACATCGCGAGTTTCCAGGGATACTCGGCCCTGAAATTCGTCACTTTCTGGAATACGGCGGTGGACTCTTCTTCGTGCACTGGAGTCACGTGCCCATTCCCTGGATCTGGAACTTCACTGGCTTCCTGGATGGTGGCAGCGAGTTAATCCATGACTGAGAGATTTCACTGAAATGGGTTGGAAAAATTAGGAATTTTGGGAAGAAAATAGAGCGCAGAATATACGATAAACGGTAGCACGAAATGCGGCTCTCTGAACCTAGAGCTCGCCATTCAATCGAACGTCTTTGAGATTGGCAAATGAATACAAAATTGAACCTAAAAATGGCGCATCGAAACACTCCTAAAGTGCCTAATTTTCAATCAAAAACCCCCTAAAAACGACATAGTCCCACGGCTGAGAAAGCACCCATACGTTAATTGAAATGTGATGAACGGCGCGTATCAAAATTTTTCCGAAAAGCCCTTTTTAAGTGCCACAAAATGATTAATAAAAAAGTGCGAAAGCGAGAAAAAGAGGGCAAATTTAAGCGCACAAGTCGCACAAATGCACAAATTTTCTGGTGTTTTTTGGGCATTACTCACAGCAGATAGGCATCACTCAGTGAGGCTACAATTACACAGAAGAATTTTAGCCAAAGGTGTTGTTAGGTGTAGTCATCCTATAATTAACGACGAGAGTTGCCTTCAATCTTGGGTAATTTCTGGGCTGCTGTCCACTGAGTTCATGTGTCTATTTTTAGGTAAACACCTTTGTACAACATGCTTCAGCCATAATTGTGGCGTATGAGGACCGAAATGTAAGGCGGGTTGGGCAAAATGCGGAAGGAACTCCATCTGGACAGCGACATCTTTTTTTTGCCTTTGGTGGCCTGAATCGAAACCCCGGCATCGGTGCTCTATTTTGTTCAAACACCAGACTTGGTACATTTGAGGCTGGAAAAAAAACGATTTTCCTACAAAAATCGAAGGATCGAACGACAATTGGCTCCGTACTACCCCAGTGTTGCGAGCTAGGCGTATTTCGCGTGAATTTATAAATGCGACATGGTATGCGTGCTGTTGAAATTTCAGCATTAGTTGACCCCTATAGCAAAGAGTAGTTTCCTGCGAAAACGAAAAATCGTAAGAAGCTTAAAAACTGTGCTTTAAAATACCATATAAGTCACACTTTAATGTGCAGTTTAGGATGTCTCCATGGCTCAATGGTAACGCGTTTGACTAGCGCAAGTGCAGTCTGGGCTCGATGCCGCTTCGGGGATATTTATGGTTGTCGCGTCCCTCCAGCGCGTCTTCATGTGGATCGCCGGAAAACGTCGTTTCTCGTCAATTACGGCTTGTAGGATTAATTTGGGGCTACGAGTATTAAAGCGAGAATACATTTTTTTGAAAATTTTGATGGCGTCTTGCCTTACTGAATTGCTGCTTTTTGATTTCCACAATTTCTGCTCCGGTCATCTTCAAGATTCAATCTGAGAAGGCAGACTGAAATCGAAGGTTCCTGTAGAAGTCATTAGATACAATTTTTCACAATTGAGTTTTATTTGTTTGTTCATTATTCAGCCTTCTGCTTCCCTTTTTAAAACACAAATGATTCAAAACTTCGACATATAAATTCCGATTAGAAGTACGTATTAAGAGCATATTGTCCGCTCACAACAAAGCACGCGAAGTAAACATATTGGCTTTGCGACCGCAAAATAAAATGAACGGGGCCAAGCGCGCTATTGCGCGAGGTTACAAGTTCAAAATGCGTTCTGAATCGGCGCTTCCAGAAGCGTACTGATTTCGCGGTTTTATAAATTTTCTTGAAATGGCGCAAATAATATATCATTCGGTTGCCATTTTTGAGCACATTTCATTGAGTCCGAAAATGCACGCAACCGTTGCCAACTCGGCGTTTGCGGCACCGATTTCGACGCCGTCAAAGTTGCAAAACCGGCGGATCTGCGGCGGCGACGGCGACGAACCGAACGCACGAAAAGTGTCACGGACGCAAAAGCGTGACGAACAATTAGATTGTTATCCTTTATCAATAGGATTTTGCTAGGGAATTCAGGCTTTGTCGACTAAGAACAGTTCTCCTTTGGTAGAAAATCGATTGCGCATACTGATGAGAAAGCGTCGACAAAAGGTGCAGAGAGGCTCTTTCCACCCTCGTAAATCAGCGGCCGCCGTCTCCGCGTTGCAAGATTTGCACTTTTACTTTACGGATGGTTCCTTAGCTTGGTTCCACTGTTGTGAACGCGTTTCTATCGGTGCTAAACCAATCTAGTGTTAGGTTGCAAAAGTTGCTTATGCGTTAGTCTGGACGCGTTCTCCATGCAAGCGAATTTTGAATTTTGACTGTTTGCTAGTTTGAAAGCTAACCTTGCACTTTAAAATTTGTCTTTCGAGGAAAATTTGTGTGCAGAACTAAAATTGCGAGTTAAAAGGAGATCGCGTTATTGTTCGCTTGGCGTGAACTGCGTTTCTCTTAATTTCTTCTGATCTTTACTATTTCAGGTAATTTTATCTAAAGCAGAAACGTCAACAATGAATGAGAACTATGTGCAAATAAGTGTAAGTTAAAAAATATTTGCAATTTACAGTTGACCAAAAAATGCAGAGTCATAATTTGACAACTTAGCTATTACGAACACTTTTTCACTTTTTCTAACTTATCAGCAGTCATCTACTCGCTTGGCCGTTAAAAAAATTTCAAAACCGTAAATAAGGGCACTATATTCAGAGGTACTATATTTCAGGCATTCAGCGCCGCCACCGGTGCTGAACTTCAGGGATCGTCGACATCTTTGACGACAAACAAATTCCGCAAACGCCGATGACGCCAGGAACCGCGCCTTCCTCTCAGGTAAAAAACTCCTAACTTTCTAATGTAGTCCCACATTTTTTGCTTTTTCAGAGACTATCAAGGCCGCAGCCAACGCTTCAAGAACTTCTCGAGTTCGAGTGGGACGATCTGCCGGACGACCTTGAACACAACTTGCAGTGGTCCTTATGCGATTAAAAAAATGCATTTTGTACATGTTGCTAATAAAATTACCTTGATTTTTAACGAGCTTAAGTTTTTACGCTATAGTTTCTCAGGTCAGATTTTAGCATTGCCGGAAAGATGACGATCGATTGGCTTTAAATGGGAACCGACGGCGCATAACGAAGAGGCGAGGGAGGGAGCAGCGCGATCGCTGTCTAAGAATTCTTGTCGAAAGACAAATGACTTCGGGCGCATATTCTACAAAATTCAGTTAACTTCGGGAACAATGAAGAAACACATAATTTAATTGATGCGTCGCTGTGATCCTTGTTCGAATAAACTTCAGCTCATTTGAATCACTTCAAATTACTTGGGCCATGTTGAATGGATTGATTGCGAAATCGACAACAAAGACTGATGAGCCAGCGCCAGTGAAGGAGCAAAACGACAGCTGCACAAAGACTCTTTGTACTTTTGCAAACCTTCCACCGTCTTCCACCCTCACCCCAACACAAAATCTGCCCTTTCGCTTTTCTTTGAGCCGCGCCAGCGTTCCCACCTATCAAAGCGCGCTTTTATGGGTACTAAAATTGTTCATGTTTGAGGACGAAATCAACACCGTGTTACGCGTGATTATAGTCGTCCTTGTGGTGTCATGTTTCTATCGCTTGAATATTAAACTTGGTATTTAAATTTAGAGTAAAATACGATCGTTTTAAAGTTCAAACCTAAAATTGTTTAGTGAAGCTAGAT
Source organism: Steinernema carpocapsae (assembly GCA_000757645.3). NCBI lineage: Eukaryota > Metazoa > Nematoda > Chromadorea > Rhabditida > Steinernematidae > Steinernema > Steinernema carpocapsae. Next base: position 2,600,131 of record CM016762.1, read on the forward strand.
TCAGGTGCTAGCGTGTTTCCAATAGCGTGGAAAGTTGCCATGTGCTTGTTTTTTTACAGATATGTGCTTTTTCAGGTAATTTCAACCAAAACAGTAAAGTCAACAATGTACGAGCGGTGTGTGCAATTATAGGTAAGCGTGGACACTATATTCAACAACTTTACAACTTGATGAAAAATCAAAAAATGACAAACCGCTATTTTTCATTTTTAAAGCAACAGAAATTCTTAATTGTTGGAAACAACTATCAGCTATAATGTTGGCTACACCTTTAATCGTTTTATTGACCGCAAGAATGAGCCGCAGTTTCGTTAAGCGCAAAGAGTGAAGTCAAGAGCTTGGTCCTGGCTGAGGCCTCCGAGCCAAACTTTTGAATATGGTTTAAAGATCGGTACGGAACGTTTTGTCGTTATTCAAGCCTTCAGATTTGATTCCTGTTCTCTCTTATTTGTGGCCATAGCCAAGAGATAAGGGGTTGGCAAATCCGTGTTAAAAAATTTGAATTCAACATTTTTAAGTAATCCAACAACGTGTAGATTGGCTACTACAAATATTGACCAAACACCGAAAAATTTTCGACTTTTTAAGGTCATTTTTTCTCTTATTTTTAGCTTACAAAAAGCTCTTTTCCAAGCGACGCTTGAATGATGCGACTCTGGCGGAAGCTGTCACTTTGACGGCTGTGACTGATCACGAAGACGTAAGCCTAAATGTTAACTAAAATGTCTAACCATTTAATTTGTGTGGTCACTCTTGCGATCGGGTAAATTAGATTGAAGAAGGATTCCAGTCTAGAAGGATTCTTCAACCAACTCTTCCAGCACGTCGAGCCAACCATCACTGTATGCTTACTTCTACTGTAAGTGAAACCGTTTCTAGCAGATTTTTTCAATTTAAAATGTTTCAGCAATGCCAACGTCCAGCTATCAAGAGAAGAAGAAACTGGTGAAGCTCAGGGAGAGAGAACAAAAGGTTCTGGAAGCAATAAAAATTTCATGTCTGGGTCGAATGTTTCTTTTTCTTCATAGGCAATTACGCGCGGCCATCAGGATTTTTGGCATTTCTAAGTGAAGGCAACTGTTTGTGTGTAGGTCAATATAGATGAGAAACTCAATTTATTATTTATTCCAACGTTTTTTCGAGGTTTGCCCCAAAGTTTTTTTCTTAAATGGGAGACCCCGAGGAGCAGAAGATGTCTACTTCAGTTGGTAACTTGGGTTGCAGATCAATTTTTCATTGCATTTGTCGCCCACATATGAGAATATGTCTGCCCACGGCGGTGTAACAGGTGCAACAAATTAAATGCAAAGCGCTTAGTTTATTAAATAAATGAGTACTCACATAAGAGTGAGAATGGGAAAACTCGAGAAATCGGACAATTGCACGTGTTATTTCGGGGAAACGCGAGTTGTGCATATCGAGTCTCGTCCCATAGGCGCCAACCAAGTACCTTTCCTCTTTGCATAAGACACACCGCGAGAGACATAAAGACCCCACAGGAACCCTTAGCGGATGTTACAGCAAATAATGCGACGACACCAAAGGCAACCTTTGCATGCAATTAAATAATTAGCTGAGGCAAATTATAGGGTACAAAATCAGAAAGACGTGCAGAAAACCAGTCGAAAGAGTCGTCTGGCTGACAATCGGAAAAGTGAACGGTTGAGTCAGTAGTATCGATTCATGGAGGTAACCATTCGATAATGCCGCTAATTGAGTCCACCCAGATTGAAATTGCACGTAGTCAATCAAGCAGCTCCAAAATCACGTTTGCTCCACATCAGCTTGCGCCAGGAGGACACTTTAAAGAAAATCTAAAATTATGAAATCATTTTAAGTTGATGGAATTGATTTGCTTTAATTACTGTTGTAACTGAATTAAGGCTTCGCGATATCGGATATTGAATCCCCATTATTAAATAAAGGAGAACGATCCAGACATGCCCATCCTTCCTTCCGTCCGTCACGAAATTATGTCCGCTACGTACACCGCTCCTCACCAATCAGGTGAAGAGCGATGCACGGTACTTTTGCAATTATGGTTTGTCGTTTTTTCACTTTCGCGTGCGATGAGCGAGGAAGCGGTGTTTTGAGCGGTGGTGGACAAACATTAGAGAAAATTTTGAGGCAGAAAACGCAATTTTGGTGAATTTTTTGTGATCAAGACGAGGCGAGTGTTCTTTTGACCAAAAAATCGCGTCATCGAGACGCGAAGCGCCGAGACAATTACAAAATTGAGTGTTGTGAGGCGCGTAGCGCCCAACACTTCTGATTTAAAGAACAGTACTTGTTTTGTCTTGAAATTTTAACAAACTTATAAAATTTTCTTTTATACACAAATACAGGGTGACATAAAAAATACTCCCTGCGGAACCCGACAGAAGGGATGCGTCTCGCTGAGAAGGGAGCTGCCTGGAAATGATCATTTTGACGCGCTGAAGCTGTGAGACCGGTCGGTCAGTCGTCCATCCTTTCTCATGAAATTCCGCTATTTTTCCTTTATTTTTTTGCAAATCTAAGCGATGATGAGCGGAAACCCCAAGCGATAAAGCGGTACTTCAACGGCCAATCCTGAATGTACGGGAAGTTTTTTCAAAGGACGTTGTAGGTGAGTGGATTCAAGAATTTCTACCGTGCATTCTGCAAATCATCGGAAACAGTCTTTTTTCTATTTTGCGTGAAAAAGGCATAATTTGACAACTTGCTCGCATTCTTTTTGAATTTGCCACCGACCGGTCTCACGGTCCTTGACGCGTCAAAATAATCCTTTCCAGACAGCTCCCTCTTCAGCGAGACGCATTCCTTCTGTCTGGTTCCGCAGGGGATATTTTTTGTGTCACCCTGTACAACAATTTTTCATTTTTCTAACCTTTGTATGTATCCAAAATCAGTCTTTCATTTGAACTTTGAGACTTAAACAATAAACAATTTCAAAACTTGAAAGTTATTATAAGATCGAAAAACGATATTTGGGGGAATCAAATATGGAAAAATCATATTTACAAACATATCGAGTATATTTAGTACAGCCCTATAGGGAATCCTAGCGCTGATTCCACTAACACACGTGAAGACTTACCTCATCGGGGGAGAATTGGAGAAGTCATTGATTTGTTCACTCGTCTTCAGCTTCTTCGGCGCCTCGGATGGCCGACTTCTGAAGAACAAGAAGCAAGTGAGAAAGGTCTGAAATGAAGGCAAATAGAAAAAATACGCATTTACATAAAAAAGCCATGTAAATTTTTCTCCAATGTGGCGAAAATGTATTAAAAAGCACAAAAATTTACATTGATAAATGACAGTTAAAAAAGTGATTTTACTTACGTTTAATTTCAAACGAATCTTGACTGTAGATTTACTATTGACGGCATTGCGAAGTAGTCTCACTCAACGCTTAGCGTAGAATAACGTTGAACTTTCGATGCCTAGACCTCGACGCACGTGATGACTCATCACTGATGAGTCATGCAGACGACGTGGGTGATAAAGTGCAAAAACCACAATGGGATAATTGACCAGTCACCGCAACGGTGACTCATTTGGAAAAACAGGCTGCACAACTGAGTCTGAAAAAGTCATTTTGAGTGGGTATTTCTTAAATTTAGGTATTTGATCCAGAACAGAATACCCTATAAGAATTACGGGCAAAACTAGCATTGCTGGCGAGCCTGAAGCTGAAAGTTATCCAGAACCTTCCTACAGACGCTAGGCCTGAGCTCTCATGCATTTGGGAATAGACTTACATAATTCAACCTCTTTTATTTCAGGGGATATGGAGACACGGAGGCACATCTTACAACCAGCAATGACCCACTCTGAACCGAGTGCGGCTGCTTATAAGAAAGAGTAAGAGGGCGGTCGCTTGCCAGCGGGCAACCGGTTCGCGTCGCTTCGCAGAGGGTACACACCCCGGCTTTTCCACTTTCGAGGTCCCACTCAAAAGGAAAGAGGGAGAGAGGATTATGAATAGGCTTATGGTACGGTTTTATCTCTGGCCATAATGAATTTGGAATTAAGATTAAGATTAAGCAAGTGTTTTTAAGAAAAAGGAGTAATAGCTATTTACACAAATGTTGGTTTCCTCACGTCATTCTTCCATCCTTCACTCCTTTCTCTCCTTCTCGACTGGAGCGCGGGTCATCGGGCGGACGAGGTTAACATAACAGCACTCATCTAAAGCTCTTTCACTGTGCCAAATTTCAGCGAGATTCGTATTTTTCAAACTTTTAAAATTTTTTAAACTGGATTTTGTTTTTTGACGCTTTGCTTGTAACAGCCAAAGGACAACGTTAAGCTCTTCCTAACTTTAGATCGAACTGGGTGGCTGTTTTTTCACGATTTTTGACGGAATAAACAAGTCATTCGACATACTCCAAAACCAGCAACAGCTAGAAGACATGCTCACAGAATTGTTCAGATGGACAAAGAGCATGAAAATCTCCGTTTTCAATTCTTCACTGACCAGTCATATGGAGAAGTTCATGAATGGAAGCTACTTTAATATTATCGAGACGTGCCCACTTTCGAAGGCCATAGACCATGAGACGATTGTCTTAGAATCCAAGCAAGCCAAAACTCAGCTGGTGGAGATTTTGAATTGTCTGAGAAGGGACAACCAAAGTTCTGATCTACGCAAATATGGCTTCAGACATCCTTGCTTTCTACCTGAAAGCCATTGGTTTTCAAGCGATGAGTGACCACACGTAAGTTCTACTTTATCAACAGTATCTCAAAATTCAATTTTAGGGATTGGCCTTTAGAAGTCCGCATGAAAACGCGGAAAGACTTTGCAGAAGGCAATTTGGACGTCATCGTAGCTTCAGACCCTAACACCAAGGCTGCCAAAGGGGCCGTGGACGTCGTCATCAACTACCATTTGCCGCCCAGTGATCAATTGTTTAGATTTAAGCAATGGTTAGGACTTTCTGGGTGTGCCCGAAAAAAGATGAAGGTCTTCTCATTCTACCACACTGGTTGCGTTTACTTCGACCAGGTCAAATTCGACGTTTTTACTAAGGTTATCAGAAAGTTGAAATTTGAAATTTTAAACCATCTTTAGGATTGCTACAACCGTCATCTAGAATAACTAGAATAATAAAACAATAAAACACAAAAAACAAATTTTATATGATATAATGATATAAAGACTGATTTTACTCACTTGTAATGCATACAGGGCAAATAAAGAGATCATGTCAGAGAAACACCTATCAAGTTGCGTTCGATTCGACCATAAGCGACTAGATGGTAAGTTCACACAAATTACATTAAAATCAACTTGAGTATAAAAATAAGATAAGACCAGCAGTTTGTTTTGTGGTACAAAAAGGAGTGACAGGGTAAGATGTGAAACGTTTCACAACAAGTATCAGGAGTTAATATGAAGAAGTTAATATCGCTGAAGAAATAGCAAAGCTGCTGAAACGTTTCCGAAATTTCTAGACATTGCAGTCTGATCGAAAACTAAACATCTATCAACGGGGCCCCACGCGCTATTGGGCGAGAATGCGTTCCTTAAATCAGAATTCGCGCCTTACAAAACTCAATTTGCAATAGTCTCAGCGCTACGTGCCTCGCTGACACAATTTTTTTAACTTAATGCACTTTTCGTTCATGAAATTTCATAAAATTGCGCCAAAATTGGTGCCGCATACGGCGAATTAGCAGCGACTGCGGACATTTTTGGAATCAATCGACTGTGCACAAAAAGCGAAATCGAATAAAACATAATTTGCGCTATTTCAAAAAAATTTATGAAAATGCGAAATTGGTGCGCTCGGGTCCGTGGAGGCACGAAGCGCCAACTTACAAGGGAATGGTAGGAAGTGTCCCGCTCCGATTGGGCTAAAATTTGACTCAAATGTAGACTTATATAAGACTAGAAAAACCGCAAAATAATAGACACTACGAGGACCAGATACACTAAAAGAAAGCTCGGAGATATGAGCTTTTTTCCACAAAGAATTTAAGAATTGGTCTTATAATTTTTACCAACCGCTTACGCTAAATGAGAGGCGACCCACGGTGACAAGCCACGCCGGCGAAAATGGAAAATCACACATCAATCTTTTAGCAAATCAACGAAGCTTGCAAAATCAACGTCGAAGTTTCGGTTTCAAAATATGTTCTTTGTTATTGTGACAAGACGGACACGCCAGGTTATCGCTTCAAACAACTTTGATAGAATTTTAATTAAATTTGAGCTTTAAAAATTTAGAAATACAAAAAAGCATTTTCAAGATCAAGGTTTTTTTTTCAGCCCAAGAAAACTAAGATTCTAGAGTGCAAAAACACCAAAATTTTCAAGGTGTTGCGTCAAAAGAAATTTCAATGATTATATTACTTTTAGATCAAAAATGGTTTGTTAAATTACGTAAACACTCTTAAACGTTTTTTTAACTGGTGGCTTATTAATGTTATCCGTTTTTTCAGCACTTTAAAGCCTATAAAGTAGGCTTGCACCATTTAAAAACAAGTTTGTTAAGCAGTTGGTTCGCAGCACATCAATAGAGTCAACCAAGAAGCTCCTTGAAACCACCGGTTGCCGCTTTTCCCTTATTGCTCGAGACGATCTCCAGCCAGACGATAGCATCATTGCGGAGTAACGGCGAAACAAAATTCTAGAGTGCAAATTACAAAAACCGCTCATTTAAAGTATTGCTTCAAAGAATTTTTAATGATGATGTGACTCTTAAACCAAACCTGGTTTGGAGAATTCCGTAAACGCTCTAAAAACTCATTCAACTTGAAATGTTTAATGTTTTAAAGCCTTTGACGTAGTTCCATTTAAAAACAACTTTAATTCACATTTGATTGACAGCACATGAATGCATTTAACCAAGAAGCTCCTTGAAACCACCGGTTGCTGCTTTTCCCCCATTGCTCGTGGCGATCTCCAGCCAGGCGATGGCATCACTGCGGTTTTTGCCCTTCAAGTGGTGGGCCGTGTACTTCTTCAGCGTGTCCTCCAGGTCCGGCATGTCCAGGAAGTAGGCCGCATTGATCACGTCAGCTAGCTTATCTCGAGGATACAGCGAGTCGAATAGCGCCATGTCCGCATCGGCAACCTTGAGGTCGTCTTTATGTTGATGGCGATAGATGACGTCCTTTGGCTCTTCCTTCTCGTGCAGATAAAGCCACTGCACAATTGGCCGGAGGGTCTCGGCACGAAGTGTATTGAGAGGAAGCCCATATGCAGGTAGTGGTCCTCCCTCGACGTATCCCATTGCCTCGAGATATTCCATGAGCATTCCGGATTTTTTGGCAAATTTCGGCTCAATCTCGAAGATTTCCTCGTCAGTAGAAATTAGCTCGAGGTACTGCGAAGCCATAATCTTGATCTGCAATCGTAAAAGTCAGTTTAGTTGAGGCCTGATTCAGATAATGAAAAGAAATCACGAGAAGCCAAAGCAGGTGAGATGGTTTAAAAACTGCAAGTAGCAAGTGGCGACCTGCACGCGCTGTTCCCATATATGAATTGGTCTCATGACAAGGTGACCAACCACAAGCTGTTCGCTCTGTGGGTGGTCGAATTTAATTAATAAAAGTATTTGACTCAAAAACGCATGAAAAACAGCATAGGCAGTGATTGTAATTCTAAAAGCAGTATTTAGAATTATAATTTTTGCATTTGCGCTGAAAATCGCTAAAAATTGAGCCTTTTGCATAACAGATTTTAAATAACGTTCTATTGAATAAAGGAGAACGATCCAGACATGTTCGTCACGCGTTTTTGTCCGCCACACTTTTTGTACGTTCGGTCCGTCTCCGCTTCCGCGGACTGGTCGGTCTTGCAAACACGATGGCAGTGATATCGATGTCGCACACGCCGAATCAACAACGATTGCAAGCGTTTCTAAGCGCAATGAACTGTGCGCAAAAAGCGGAACAGATCGATGTGCGATTAATTTGCTTGATTTGAAAAAATTTTTTATGAAAACTGCGAAAATGGAGGCTGCCCTCATGGTGACCATAGTCCAGCACGCTTCTTGAAAACGCAAAGCGCTGACTTAAGACTTGTTTTCGAACTGGAATCTTGCGCAATAGCGCGCTCAGCTCCGTTGATAAACTAATAAAAACTTAGCAAAAAATAGGCGATTGAGAGCTTCAAGCAACAATTGTATTTACTAAGCATTCATAACACAGCACTGAAAACGGCCACTAAGCATTGGAAACGGCAAAAATACGACTTCTTAATTTATGCTAATATTTGTCGTCCGAACCGACGACGTTTTACGTCCATAACGGCGTCAACAACACGCGCCATTGATTTTGTGGGTGGAAAATTTTCGGCGTGAATGGTTTTCGATGCGATGCTTGTTAAGTAAAGCAACACATTTAAAGCTTCAGCTGTCTGAAGTTGCATCAAATACAGAAAAATAAGAAGCGTAAAAAGCGTCTGAATTGTAAGATGATACGTTTAAAACTAGCAAAAACTTGAGTCCTCAATCCATGTTTTTATGAATATTCAAAGCCCTACGAATTGGCGAGGTTTACATAATGTCCTGCACCCGCGTCCTCCTTTCTTGGCAGCTACTCCTTCTAAGCGGCCCCGCACGTTTATAGACGGTGACTGCATTACTCATTTAGAACAACTAAAAGAGACAAGATTTACCGTTTTCCTTTGCCAACAAATCTTCATTGTTAGCTTAAAATTGGAGAAACCCTAGGTTGTTCAAAAGCAGGAAAATGGTACGATTTTTTTGATACCAAAATGTCTTATTTTTGGGTTGTCTTTATCTAAAACAGTTTTGTCGGTATTGAAGCAATAGATCTAGTACATCTGCGGGTTTAGTTTTAACTGGGATCAAGCAATAATTTCCGCAAAATACGTTTTTTGAGCACAACCGCTTCACCAAAAACCTCGAACACAAAATGAGACTTTCGCAAACATCACCGACGGAAAAGAGTCGTTTTAGACGTCAAAGTGCAAAGAACCGCTTCCAGACGTCTCCTTTTGCTTCATTTTGATCCACAATTAGCCATTTATATGGACACTTCTTAAAAGCCAGACGTTTTGGTATAAATGCACCATTTTCTTGATTTTGAAAAACCTAGAGTTCGCTCAGTGTTAAGCTAACAATAAAGTGCTATTGGCAACAGAAAACGGTAAGTCTTGTTTCGGACACCCTGTACAACCAGCGCTTAAAAAACATCTGTGTCAAAATTATTCGATTAATAATTCTCCAACTAGTCAAATCAACGTACAAAAATACATATGTAACTGTCCGCCAGCTACTTTCTTAAAAGGGAAATCGCTAAATAAAAGCTCAATTTGGCAGTATTTTGTGAGTCTCAAATGCGTGATTTTAAACAGTAAACTCCAACGTCCATTTTTTTAATTAACAGCAAATGCTAATGGATAAAATAATCATACTCTACTTTACGCCTCAACTCGGCTCAAAATAGCTTTAAAAGTAGAGTATATAGACATTTTCATCTCGAGTTCTGGGACTGTCGGTGATCGTTATAAACTGGTCATTGTCCCATGTTCATCACAACCTGAGCTCCGTGTAATCTACTCTTCTGTTGTGGCATTTGCTGCATAAGAGCTCTCATAAGAGAAGCCTGAAAAGTAACTTCCCTACCAAGCAACGTCGTTATCTTCAGGTTTCTCCTTACAACACCTCTTGCAGTTGTCATCTTTCAACTTAGTGACTTCAAGACAACAAGCTCTGGAAACCACGAAACTTGGTCTTGAACTGAATTTTTAGGACTAACAAGGGAACCTTCAAAGTTGCTACACCCAGAAATGAACGAGCTTAGTCAATTCGGGTAGTATTCGGCGCGCTGAACAACGTGGTATAGGCCACTTGCGTGCATCCTAAAAACGTGTTTAAAAGTTTGCTTTCTAAAACGATTAAAAGCGATAACCCCAAAACTCGTAGTCCGCACACATACCGACTGCGCCAGACAGATTATGTGAGAATAGATCCCGGGAGAAAAGATCCCAGGAGAAAAGATCCCTATAGGAGAAAAGATCCCGGGAGAAAAGGTCCCAGGAGAAAAGATCCCTAGGAGAAAAGATCCCGCGAGAAAGGATCCCAGGAGAAAAGATCCCAGGAATCTGGCATCATGTTTCGAAGGTACCAGGACATTTGCGTCCCGGACATTTGCGTCCCGGACATTTGCGTCCCGCGAAACCAGACATTTGCGTTCCGGACATTTGCGTCCCAGACACCGTCCCAGACACCAAACCAGACATGTGCGTCTGGCCAGCCGATTCTCGCGCGTTTTGTCGCATTTTCAAAGCGTTTCGAGCAAATCACTGGGGAAAATGTAAGTCGAAAATGTATGTCGCGCCTTCGGCGCTCCCAAAAAACCATAATAAAAATGTTCAAGCACTAAGCCTAAGATGCTCCAGGAGGCCAGCCCCAGCCTACTATCCCCGCTGTTTGAAAGAGGCCGCCTTGGGCCTACACACCCCGCTTCCAGGCGCTTTCGGCGCGGAAACCAAAGCGTGTGGTGTATTGCAAAACGACTGAACAAACGCGAGAGCGCTCCCCAAAATGGGTCGCTCCAGGCTTGGAGCAGACAGCGACCGGTCGTGCGGCTGGAGCGACGGAATGAAGGGGGGAAGGAAGGTCCTCGGGAGGTATAGTACCCAGAAGTCTTTAAGCTTTCTCCTAGGGGATCTTTTCTCCTGGATCCTTTTCTCGCGGGATCTTTTCTCCTAGGGATCTTTTCTCCTGGGATCTTTTCTCCCGGATCTTTCTCCTATAGGGATTTCTCCTGGGATCTTTTCTCCTAGGGATCTTTTCTCTCGGGATCTTTTCTCCCGGGATCTTTTCTCCAACAACGCGCCAGACAGGCTGTGCTTTTCAATTGTCTGATTGTAAATATATCGCCGCGGGCCAATTTTTGGCACTTTTAAACGCGTTTTTAGGGCGTTTTTGGTCAAAATGCACGCAAGTGACCTAATACCACGTTGTTCAGCGCGCCGAGTACTACCAGAATTGACAAAGCTCGCTCATTTCTGGATGTAGCAACTTTGAAGGTTTTCTTGTAAGTAAATTAAACTTGTTCCGCACAATACGACTACCTTTACCTCGGAAGCTCTCCTAGGTGGATTCCTTGGTCCCTCTCTTGTCCTCGCCAGGCTTGACCAAAAACCTCCGAGTTAACGCAAAGAATAGGCTTAACGCAAATTGAGTTGAGAATGTGTTATGTCTGAACACAACTAAAGAAATAGTCATAACCCTAATGCTTGTAACACACTGTGGTTTTTACAAATATCACATGGTGGCAGATGTCCTTTTCTCAAAAGATTGACGTCTGAACGACAATAATCTTCCAGCTCCCTATCGAAGTCGTACTGCTGCTGATGATGCTCGTCGTACCATTTAAGGAACTCCTCAAGCTTCTTGGTCCCCATACGGTCGGGCTCATAGAACTGCAGTGGCAGATGCTTCTCAAGCTTCTTGCCGTAGAAAAACTCACAATTACCCTTATAGAGAAAAAAACCTAAAAAATTTTTGGTGCTTTTTGTTTTGAGAGATGTCTAACCTTTCTTATCCTCAGCTAAGGTAAAAGTCTTGGCAAACTTTTCAAGCTTGAATGGAATATAGCTGAATGAATCTTTGAGAATTAGGCGCGCTCGGGTCTTTACAGCAGTATTATCCCTTCGTGTGATTTGCTGGGCAGGCTCGACTCCATCTTCATCATCGTTAAGAGTACTTAGTGTGTTTGATCGTGTTCGACCGTTGGTTCTGAACCTTTTCGCTGATGGTAATCTTGATGTACCGACTTCCCGAGTCAATAATTTTGGGTGGCGAGGAAAATTACTCTGGGTTCTTATGGATAAGGAACTCCTCATCTCCTCATAATTACTTCTTAATCCATGAAGAAGTAATTATCAAAGCCGCCTAAACTTGCCAATTTGAAAAAATATGTTTTAAATTATACCATAAAATTATAAAATGGGCAAGTCCTACATATCCAACATTTGTGAGGTCCTCAAACAACCACTGTGCAAATTCAGCGATTACAGTGTTGCCAGGTTGAACAAATTTGTAGCTAAAGATCCGCTCTCCTTGTCCACAATTTGTCTTACAGACCTTTTGAGCGATTGCCTAAAACCAACATTTTTAATGGAAAAGAGCATGAGAACAGAAAGACCTACCATATTCACGGAATGCTCATTAAGCATCTTGATCTTCCCTGACTTGTCCGTCTCCGACTGCACTGTTTCAAAGTCGTAGAAGATGGCTTTGAGTGGCGCCTGGTTGGCAATGTAGTTTTGGCGCTGCTGTAGTGAGTACGCTTTCCAAAAACACTTATGCTTGTCGGAATCCACAGTCTTCATACACAATCTACACTTGTAAGAGTTACAGATGTGCGGGGATGAGGGCACTATATAGTAGGCCTTCTCACAAGTCACACAGAATTTTCGCTTTTCACACAGTGACTTCGTATTACCATGGCCGTAACCTACCAGGTGCCTCGTAAAGCATTCTCTAGAGTTGAAAACCATGCAACATGAATTACATTTCACTAGTAAATCCCCTGACACTCATCGTAACCGCTCTGCCCACATTTGTGACACTTATGCGAGCAGGTATGACCATCTAGGCTCGACACTTTCTTGCCACAAAAGTCGCAAAAATTCCATTTCTTCAGAAACTCGGACCCGTTTGTGACTGGTTCAAAGTGCTCCTTCTCCAGCACGAGCCTGATTGTTTTCTTTGTCATCTTATCGCCAATATTCAGAAGAGCTTCGAGGTCCTGGTCTTGTTTTTTGTAGATGACTAGGCGATAGTTGTGGAGTTCTTCGTTACGCATGTAGATATCTCGGGCGTCTTCGATACTGTAGCTGCCTTGTTGGGTTTGGATTTTGGCCCTTCTTAACAACTTTTCCATATCCGCGACAGTAGGTCTGGTACTATTCAGCCGAAGCAGATTCTGGAGGTGTTCTGACTTAACTCTCTCCTTCTTCATCGTCTCTTTGTTCCTGCGCTTCTCATCGTCAGCATCGGCAGCAGCCTTTCCAAGTAGAATCGACCGCAAAAGACAATAACAATCTTTATCTCCTAACTTGTAGACACCGTGCTGTGTTTTGGTACGGTTGACTTGACCAAAACCTAAAAATAATTTGTTTGAAAAGACAGAGACCTTTTTTTACCTCTGGGAGCTTTTACAAAGATGAGTTCCATCTTGAATTCCGAGTCGTAATTGACGGTTTTGTTTGACTGCGCCATGGTCTCAAGGATTCGGAAAATCGTTTCGCCTGTGTTTAGTTTAGCTGGCCGTTGACATATCGAAAAGCGACCGGGGGCTCCTACATTACTCGAGTGTTGTTCGATACCCGGGTGGTGGAAGTTGATCGTACAGTAGGCGGTATCGGGTACTTCTGTGTCGAAAATTTTATGGATTGCCAGCTCCATATTCTCGCTTGGGTTGTTGACGTTATCAGGAAAGGAGAAGGTGATCATCCGCCGATTACCATGACCATTGAGAAACTGGTTTCTCGTATCGCTTATAAGAGTGAACTCTCCCTCTCCCCTCGGCAGATCGCCGTGACCTATCTGGGGTGTCGACACATCAGAGGAGTCGTCGTCGCACTGATTGGTTAGATTTTCCCCTTACGTAAAATAGAATATTACGTAGCGCATCTCTCACACAGCGCGTGACCTCTTGACGGCCGCGCTAACCATGGTTGTGCGCTAGCGTTTTGGGATTCTAAGGATTCTGGATTTTGGGGGTTCTGAGGATTCTGGGGATTCTGGGGATTCTGGGATTCTGAGGATTCTGGGATTCTGAGGATTCTAATGATTCTGAGGATTCTGGGATTCTGAGGATTCTGAGATTCTGAGGATTCTGAGATTTTGAGGATTCGGGATTCTGAGGATTCTGGGGTTATGAGAATTTTGAGGACTTTGAGGATTCGGGATTCTGGGATTCTGAGATTTTGGGGATTCCGGGAATTCTGAGGATTCTGTAAACAACCGTTTTTTTTCTGTAAACGAATTCTGAGGATTACGTAACGGGAAATTCCCCGTTACGTAAAATAGAAAATACCATGTCTACTACTCACTTACTTGAAATTGAAGAACACGCTTGTCGCTGGATTGAGGATATTTGATGTCTGAAAACGGCTAAATAAATACCCGCAGCAATGATGCTTGTAGCACATTGTTTTTTGTACGATTCTCACGTGGTGGCAGATGTGTCAGTTCATTTTGTGGCTTTTTTATGAATGGAATGCCTCAAGGAACCAATGAAACAATGCATTTAAATATGTCACGACGCAAGTATCCCTGAACGGTAGTCGTGCCAGGACACCGTTGTCGAAGTTTTCGTCAAGATGTGTCGTTGGTCGCCGTTACTAATCCTTTATACAGTTACTACGTGTGTCGGTGTCGTAAAAAAAAATTTTTTTTATAAAGTTTTTTTTGATTATACAACAGTAAAAGAAAGGTCTAGCGTGTTTGTTCCGAACGCAGCTGTCAAGGTTGTTTACTATCTCGTAGATTGTCGCAGTCTACGTTAAAATTGGTTATCAATTCCGACTGTCTTAAGTCCCTAATGCAGTTTTGTGCTTCTATAGCACGCGCTTTAAAACCTTCACGTGAGACAAAAATCCAATTTAGCCGCTCAAAAATTTTTGATATTTTGGAAGATACGACAGGTGATATCTCGTTCCAGGAATATTTCTAGATGTAACGATTCTGTCCCGAAAAAAACCCGCGGAGAAAAAAACCCGCATATGCAGGCGTTTTTGGCGCGAAAACCATAATGAAAATGTCCAAGTAAGCGCTCCAGGAGGCCAGTCGCAGCCTACTATCCCCGCTGCTTGAAAGAGGTAGCCTCGAGTTATTTTTGCGGGTTTTTTTCTCCGCGGGTTTTTTTCTCTCACAACCAGATGTAACATCTTAGCGGGAATCTCAATAATTAACTATTAAATTTTTCAAAAAACTTTAATGTACTAGGAACTTTTCCTGTTGAAGATTTTTGGCGGCTTCCACTTGTTGACTGCTGTTGGCTCTTCCAGGCTCAGGACTCTTCACAAAAACGGAAAAAAGAAAGGGGGTCCTACAACAGGCAAAGGATTGACTTGAAGTTTTGCAGAGAGAAAAGGGGGAATTTCAAATGTTAGGTAGAG
The DNA here is from genome assembly GCA_000757645.3 of Steinernema carpocapsae. NCBI lineage: Eukaryota > Metazoa > Nematoda > Chromadorea > Rhabditida > Steinernematidae > Steinernema > Steinernema carpocapsae. The sequence goes on from CM016762.1 coordinate 2,615,231, forward strand.
GAATAAAAGGATTCAAACGTGACAAAATCAACTGTTTCAGGCATTAATTCAACATTAATAGCAATTTCCACGAACTAAAATTACAAAATCAAAATTCAGGATTTTAGAAAGAGATTAGAGTAGGAGAAAAATTGACTCTGTCAAAAAATGAGGTAAAAGTGAGGTCAAATGAGAAGTAAGAATACAAAACATTAAGGTGTAAAGTAGAATAATTTTGAGGAAATGGAGTCTGGCTAGAGGGCATAAGATATAAAGATGAGGTGATATGATATGGGGAATAGGAATGTGTGAAAGGTGATGAGGATACAAGAAGAAAAAAAGGTTGTGGGATACAAAAGTTAGGTGGTAAGAAATGATGAACGAAAAATCCAGACATGATATCAGAGGGAGAACAGTAGTTAACGACATGTGTTGGTTGAAGTCGAAGTCGAGATTCAGGAAGGTGAAGGACGGTGATTTGGTGACGAGGATCGAAAAGCTCACAAAAATGAGGGAGGTTCTGGCCATTTTTAAGATCATTCCTCTCTCTCCGAATTGCGGTGGAGGTCGGCGCATGTGAGCAGGCGATCACACATCGCAAAAGTGAAAGGCCGGGTTTTGTATGGCCAAAGGAGTAGAAGCTCAGGATTTCGAAACAACACGAGTCAGGACATTGTGACTTTGCAAAAAAAGGAGTAACGTGCCAGATTCTCAAGATGAAAAACGCAAAAAAGAGTGCATTTTGAAAACAAAAAGTTTTAAAATGCACTCTTTTTCTGGTCTCTGGTACGGCCCAGCAGGAGCTCTAGGTCGTTTTAGCGGAAGCGGCTCAAGCGGATACGAAAGTGAAGGAGACACAGGCGGCTATCGTCGTCGCTACAAGAAGTTTAACGTTGTCCCAGACATGGGCCCCAGATATCCACCGCGGGGAACGGGTTGTGAAAGAAAAAAACCCGCGCAGAAAAAAAAACGCGGAGAGGGGATTTCGAGCTTCATCTGCTGGAACTCGGTGAATACGGAGTGTATAAAAAAACGGAGTAGTGCAATCGAAAGAGCGCGCAAATTGAAGAAAACCCGTCTCTCAAATTTTTTTTTAATTAAGAAAAAATATAATAATTTTTTTAGCCAAAAGGGGACCATTCTACAAAAATCATCAACTGTCTAAGGACTTCTCGGGTTGGTCTAATTTTTAGCGCAATTGATAGCTCTTAAAAAGATAAAGTGCGTGGCGTTGAGACATTTTGAAAAATGTGTGAGAAAATCTATTTTAAAGTTTCGAGCTTCATTTCGAGCTTTACCTGCGACATATCCGGGTCAGCATCGCTCTTGCATTTTTTGCTGTTTTTCGGTGTTTTTGAGAGTTTTGCGTGTTTTTCTGTGAGGTGAGGGTGGTAAGTCTTTATTACAATCAATTAAGAACACGAACAACGAATAATTATGGGAAAGGTAAACCGGGAATTAGAAGCGACCACTCCACCGACTTTAGCAGTAGTTACGAAAGTCTCGCAGCAGCCAGTACAAGCGGTTTTGCAGCAGTACTTCGCAATGAATACAGCGTCAATAACACAAATAATTAGGAGTAAAACTCCGATCAGCGGTTTTATTTATTTTTTTCCTTATTTCATCCAAAACTGCATCGATTCCTGGGCAGTGTCCATAGTTTTTTTCGTTTGCTCAATTTGACTAACGGCCAAATCGCCTCTTTTATCTATCACTTTAGAAGCAACAAACAAAATGTTTTAGCCGAATTTGTAAGAGATGTTCTAAGCCGACGACTTGGAAAAATCACCAATAGCGAGGAGACAGTCGGTCGCATCTTTCTGTTGCCTTAATTCTATCCTGGAGGAAAGGCATACATGCAAAGGATTCCTTGATGCCATGGCAATTTCGGCCAGAGTTGGAGCGCTATCCTTCTTTATCACATTCACTGGAAACCCGAGTTGGCTTGAGGTTTTGGCTGTGAGGAAGCACAGCCTCTCACCGAGCTCTACAACATTCAATGCAGAGTGTTCTTGAGGAAACTAAAAAAGTTTAAAAAGGACTTTAGGCAGTGCTTTGGAGAGCAAGTTGGAATGGCGATGAGTATCGAACACCAACAACGAGGAATGCCTCATGCTCACGTTCTGCTCACGATCCACCCTGAGGATTACAAGGTGTCTGGAGAGCACATCGACGAGTACATAAGCACCGAGGTTTTCCGATCCAGAAAAAGATAAGCCCGACTTTTCGACTTGGCGACAGGTCTAATGGTGCATTATTTTAACGAAAAGCAAAGTTGCCGGGACCCGGAAAACAAAAAGAAGCGCAAACGAGAATATCACCAGCCCATTTCGCCCGTCAGTGTTATCAACGACAACGGAAACGTCACCTATAAAAGGATTCCTAACCGTAAGGCTTCAAAAAAAGTCGAAATCACTCAGAACAACAAGCGGAAAAAGTCCACGATCAAATTGACCGGCCGAAAAATTGTTCCTTACAAGCCTAAGCCATTCCTTTCGAAGAAATATGGATCCCACATTAACGTTGAGTACTGTAGCAGCATGGATGCCGTTCGATACATCCACAAATACATCTTCAAAGGAGGAGACTACTGTTTTGTAGGATTTCAAAATGGAGGTCAAATTACGTTAAAGCTGCCTGAACATGACGACCAACCAGTTTAAGCAGCCATGATGAATCCCAATCCAAAAGGAATTCGAGTTGACTACGACGGAACCCGGCACATTGAACTCTTCCGTTCTCTGAGTGCTCACAAGGCCTTTCTCCGAGTGATGAATATCCCAATTGCTAAAACGTCTTATTTGGTCGATATCCTGCCAGTGCACCTAAGTGGTAATCAATGCGTAATGTTCCGTCGTTTCGCAGATGGCAACGGAATTGCTTATGCCATTTTGAAGAAGACAAAATTGAAGGCATTTTTCGATTTCTGGAAGCAGAACAACCAGAAACCTCCAAAAAGCCGTGAACGGAAGATGCTTTATTCCAAGTTTGCCGAATTCAACAGATTCAACTACGAGGATCGGACTTGGATCAAGAAGGAGAAAGCAGAACATTCCGATCATCGCTAGAGTTCAAGCTATTCCCATCCACAACGAAGAGCTCTTTTCGATGAGAGCTCTTTTGACTGCAAAGAAAGGACCAAATCCATTCAAAAACCTTATGGGAAAGAGCAAGTCCTACTACGAAGAAGCTTGCGCCTTAGGCCTAATCGAGTCTAGCAAATTCTTGGATGACTACATGGAAGAGGTCATCAAGTTTGCTAAAAGTCCTAAGGAAATCCGATGTGCCTTTGCCCGATTTGTGACCACGGACTGTCACCCAAACCCGACTGCCTGTTTCTGCCATGTGGCTCCCTATCAGACATACAACTTGCTTCTAGAATCGATCGACCAAACATGGACAACGAAATCTCGATCTACGAACCCTCCATCGACCTATCCGGCTTCCACGTCGAAAGTCCCTTCGGCTCGGTTGTGTTCTCAAACAACATCGAATCCGGATCCTTCGGAAGCGTCAACTAGGTTGAAATCGCCAACGGAGAACACACCTTCAGACGCTGCGCGGTCAAGGTCGTCGGCCGCTCGGCCGCTACTCCGATAGCCTGGCGGATGCCTTCCGGTACGAAAACGGCAGCCGCCCTCAAGAGTACTGGGGCCAGCTGGGGAAGTTCCAACGAGCGGTGCTCCGTTTCCGTGGACCCCCAGTTTCGGCCTTCTCTTCTTCGGCATGGCTCCATATGGCTCCCTGGACGACTTTCTGAAAAACAACGGATGTGGTCTTCCTGTGGAACAGGCGTGGACCCTCTTAGAACAAATCCTGGACGGCCTCGCTTTCCTGCACTCGGAACTTATCTTCCACAACGACATCAAACCGGCCAATCCACAACGACATCAAACCGGCCAACATTCTCCTGAACCGCCTCGGGTCGGTCGAAATTGCCGATTTCGGTCTCGCAACCCACTGCGAGAGCCACAACGAGGTCCCAGTAAACTCTTCGGGCGCGGGCACCGTCTGCTTCCAACCGCCCGAACGCTTTACTTCCGGGGAGTTCGAGTCCGCCGACAGAGACCTCTGGGCGGCCGCGATCACCCTCGTCTTCATGGTCACCTACGAGCGGCCCTGGGAAGTTTCCTGTGGCTGGACGGATTTCAAATTTAATCAGTACAAGAACGGCAGCCGCCCTCAAGAGTACTGGGGCCAGCTGGGGAAGTTCCAACACGCGGTGCTCCGTTTCCTGGCCGTCAAGACCGATGATCGCGCTCGTCCTCTACTTGGACCGTTTGGAGTATTACTTGAGTTAAAATTATTATTCTTGCTGAAATAAAACATTATTTAAAACCGTTGTCATTAGATCGTGTCTCGCCTCTTCGTATGCTTTTCATTCTGAAATGGTTGTTCTAGCGGCCTCCTTTCAAAAACGGTAATGGTAAAGCGAGAGATTGAAGCGGTGACAAAGCTTCTCAAACGACAAAAAGTGCAGTCCGTCTCAAAGGAATGCTCTCCTGAGAAGATTGTCTGACCGGTTTCGTCCCAAAAAGGCTCGACGGACACGACTGAAGAGAATTAAAATGCCGCTGTTTCATGCGGTAAATTGGCTTGCCCATCTTCGATTACGAGAAGCGTTCTCATCTCCACCGCTTTATGGCTTCTCTTCCCAAAATTGCCTTGTGATGCGTCTCGAAAAAGGAAAACTTACGAACCGAACTTCAATCGCTTCACATAGCCGCTTTCTGCTCCCTTCTGCTGGTCAATGGCTGCTGTGTGACTATCTGAGAAGAGTCGCGTGTCCTCCTTTGTGTGCCTATGTGAAAAGAGCGCAGTTGAGACGTTTTAGCCTTCAGGCAACGATTCTGTCGCTCGCAGTAGCGAACTGCCGATCCGTCCTACTCTCCAACAGCTAACTACCAAAATTGGTTTTGCTCGAAAAAGGCGTATACAATTGTGGCAAGACGAAATGTCGCCAGTTCGCGCGGTCATTCGGCTTGACCTTTTCCAACAACGAGAAGCGCTTTCACCTCTGTCTCTTATGCCTTCACGTGCTGAACTTGCCTTGTGATAGCGTCTCTAGAAAGGATAACCTACTAGACAAGTTCGAAGAGGTCCTTCAGACAGCCGTTCACCGTGAGCACTCCTTGCTTCTTCGTCGATAAAGGTTCGGATTCCTGAAATGAAGCTATTTGCGGAGTTCGCAAAGGGGGAAGCGCATACTTGATCAAACGGATTTAAGCTAACGTTCTCCTTTGAGAGATTTATACGGACAAGGATCAGTGACCACCTGTGGGTCGCTCGCTCACAGAGCGGCGGCGGTGGTCCGACCGATCTGCTGTTCGCCTTGATGATCGAAGGTTGTCAGACAGTCGAACGGTCCGAAGCAACAGTGATTCCATCGAGTTTATACTTGCGTCGTCCCATATTTGTAAATTTTAACCCTTGTCCATTGAGATCTTGCTCTCCTCGATCCTCTATGTGAGGCAGTTCTGGTCCTCTCGCAATCGAAGATCGTCCTACTTTGCAACAGAAGCCTGAGAATCGGTTCCTCTGATTACGCGTGCACTAAAAATAGATCCAAAATGATTTAGACACAAATGAAAAGGATCAACACTACGCAGCAGAAACAGGTCGAATCGGAAGCAAGTACGGTCCTCTTGAAGAGGCCATCGCGAAGGTGCTTCTTCGTTATCGCAAAGACGAACTTCATGCGGACACGGATCAGCTTTCACCGGTCGCTCGTAGAACGGCGGTGCTGATCCGACCGGTCTGCTGTTCGCCTTTATATGCCTTTACGACCGAACTATGTCAGACAATCAAACCCTTCGAAACGACGCTGATTCTATTGTGTCGACTCAGCGAAATGCGTATTGCCCATTTAGCCTTGAAAACATACGAGGAACGGGTCGGTCGGCTGGGATTCTTGAGCTCATCGACGCTCTCCTTGATGTACGAGCGCCTGATCATCTAAATTTCGTGGTTATTTCAGGCAAGTCGACGTCGGACTCACCTCCTTGACGCTGGTAAAGAGCCTTTTACAGCGTCTGTGTGCTTGTGGATGAAGGCGCTCCATCCACTGAGATGCAGTTCTGGTCCTCTCGCATTAAAACCAGACGAGGCGGTCGCCTTTCTTTTCAACGGAAGCCTGACAGTCCATTCCTCTGATTAAGCGTGCACTGAAAACAGATCCAAAATGATTTAGACACAGATGAAAAGGAGCAACACAACGCGGCGGAAACAAATCGGATCGGACGCATTCAAAAACGATGTGAACAGAAACTGACAAAGCGACATCCAGGGGATCCGCTGTAGGATACATTTGTCGGATAAACAGAGGCTAAAGAGAGAACATGTGAATAAAAGCACCGCAACAACGCTTATTCTAAATGACAACTTCAAGAACAAACAATAGCATAAAATATGGCAACAAATTCAGAACGTGTTATAGTAGTAAGCCGGGTAGTTGTAGTAGATAGGGAAGGCGACGTTGTATCCAGGCATCTCCTCCGCGTGGTAGTACACGTAGCCGCAGTATGGGTGAGGCAGTTGGCAGACCTGAGGAAGATGGAGATCCTCAAGGACTTGGAATTCGTCGCGGTCGCTCTCCAGGAGCATAATCTGTGGAAGATAAGATGTGAGAAAAGGGAGCTGGAGTGAGAGGAACTTACAGAAAAGAGGTCCGCGCCCGACGTGAAATATCGATGGTGCTTCAGATCGTTCTTCCCAATGATCGTAATCTGGATGCTGCAACGAGAGAGGTCAGAGCTGTATATTGGAATCAAGAGGACTACCGGAACATGTGGCTCAAGATGCGGAAGCGGTCGTTTGCGGAGTCCCACTTGAGCGCTTTGCCCTCCTTGACATAGTGCTCGTCGCGCTGGCGCAGAATTTGCTTTACGGCACGGCTGACCTCTCCAGCGCGGCGAGCGTCGATACCGACCTGGAACATTCGTGAGCGTTAAGAAGGAAACATAAGACGATCGGGACTCACCTTGTAACAAATAAGACGATACAGCTGAATGGGACGGCTGCGGGCGCGGATGCCATTTTGCTCGAGCAACTGAGGGAAGTTGTAGCGGTCGATGGGGTAGCCGTCGTAGGCGCACTTGCGGTGGTGACGAATGTTACGGGTGGACATTTTAGCTAAAAATGTCAGAAATAGATACAAAAATCCGAGCAAGCGACACGATTTGCATCCAAACGACGCTCCAGACACGACACAACCACATAACAACGCGTGGACATGACCCTCAGACCAATTCGCAACGCCAAAAATGCGAACTCGCGGACGTCGACTATCAACGTGACTACTTTCACGCTCTTCAGTAGACACGTTGCAGAAGCGCAGGCGATCGTACCAGGACCCCGCTGCAAAAGTCTCGTTTGAAGCGGCTGCAATCACATGGCGTCGCTCGTAATTTTGCAAAGCTGGTCGCGACGGGACTCCTAATCAAATATCTCGTTTCAAGTGTTTATGCGGCGAAGCGGTGACTGCAGCGAATTTCGGGCGAACGCTCGCGTGAGACGCTCTCGAATAAGCGCAGAAAAGGGCTCCACATCTCATGATCGACGTTTGAACGTTAGCAGCATTAGAAACACAACACAATCATGTCTGCAGATGAACTGAACAACACGACGAAAAGCGTATTCGCCCTCACCTAAATCAGAACTGCGTCATTACGCGCAAAACGGGGTTTCGGTCGAACGTTCGCGAAGGCAGGTTTTGCTGCGACTCTACAGCACAGAAATGAACTCCACACTTCATGATCGACGTTTGAACGTTAGAAGCACGACTTTGCACGCGACTGGACAGAGAAATCATGTCTGCGGTGCCCTCAACAGCGACTTCACCCTTATTTAAAGCGGAACTGTGGCAATGGATCATTCGAAAGTTCCATCGAAAATTCCCTATTGACAATTCGCAAGAAACAGGAGAGCATCAAAGTCAAAACGAGCAAAACAACCACTCCGCAGCAGGGCTGTGCGCGTATCGCAATATCGCAATTTTTGCGATATTTTGCTTCACGGTTGAGGAAGAATGTCGCGAGGTTTTTTGTAAGCATTCGTTCGTTTTTTGTTACAGTAGCCACTCGCTTATTATCAACAACAAAAACAAGGGACGTTTACGCTCGGACACATGTCGCCGGAGAATCTCGAGAAGCTGTTGTTCCTGGAGTGTAACATTCCCTTGGAAGGATTTGAGGTCATATAATCCGGCATTGTTTCTTACGGTCACTACATAGTTGTTATTTAAATTTGGATGACTTGTGGTGTTTCGGCTCGCAGCATCGCGTATCGCATATCACAGAAAAAAATATCGCAAATGCACAGCCCTGCACCGCAGCCTGTGGAACTCCAGGAATGCAAACGCTGCCACACTTGCGAAATTAAGATTGCGAAAGACGACGAGACATTGCGAAATCAGAGAGATCGATCACCACAGGACCAAAACTGGCATTCGAAGTATAGCTTTGAATAGCTTTGTTTCGCCGGCGATGTCGCAGATTTCGAATTCAGAGCGAATTTGGTGTTCTGGTAGAAGAAAAGTTTTAGGTTATCTTCAAATAGCTGTCCTGAGGATCATTCCTTAATGAGAATTGACACGGTTGCGACAGGAAGTCTTATTGTCAAGGCTAATGATGCAAAAAACTATTACGAATCAAGGTATTTAATTCGATTTCGCTCTGAATTCGAAACACAAGTCAGCGGATAGTCCATTTACAACGAAGTGCGGAATTTTGACTCGGGACGCCTTTAAAAAGAGCTACGTCGCGAGGCGACCTTGCTTGCGAGATGAGATACTCTGCAATTACTGCCTTGAAATGCTTACAGTAAGGGTCTCTGTTTTATCCTAGACAACATTTTGACCTGCCTCTTTTTGTTCGGACGTCTCTTTTCGCCTTCATCGCTACTGTTGCATCTATAAAAACTCACGAATCGGGACATTTAAGGATCAAGACAAGTCAGTGAATAGTCGAATTACCGCCGCGGCATCTCGACTCGCCTGAGCGCCAGAGCCGCCTTTTTTTATAGGGACCGCTGGCTTGGAAACGACCTTCAATACCGCCGCTATGCCAAGCGGTAATCTTGCTTACAAGGTGTGACGCTCTAGATTTAGACTCAGTATCAGCCTTATCCAAAGGAGCTTACAAGGGAACATTCCCAAGTGTGAAATTCAAATCGAGCTGAAAATTGGTGAGCAGATAGATCTCGACGCGCTGAATGAAAAAATAGGTCTTACCTGCGAATGCGAGGTCTAAAGTGCCTAAAAGTGCATGTCTAAAACGGGAAAACCGACCGCCCAGCAGCCGTTCACCAGTTTCAAATGGCTCCCGCCTGAGACTGAAATGGCTCCTGTCTGGTCCTGCAAAATGCGTCTCGTCTGCAGTTCAGACGTCATTTCGGCTGGAAGAGTCGGTTGTTTTGCTGCCAGGCCAAGAGGTTGAGCATCGACGCCAGGTTTTTCCGTACCGCAACAACGGATTTCGTGCTTTAGGCGGCAGAGAAGGCTCCGTTAGTCGTCGATGAAACGCCTTCAGCTGTCGGTTGAAGAAGACATCGAGGGGTTGGAGTTGTCCGGTCGTCGTTGGCGGAATGGTCAGGCAGTCGATCTTCTCCGGCCCACCAAATTCTTCTTGGGCCTTTTTGTAACCGGGCCAGGAGTCTACAAGCAGGATCGCTCTTCATTCGGCTTGAAAACTTCCTCGATCCATGTCTTCGTGACTTCGTGAGCTCACTGGTCATAAGCCCGCTCTTGGAGTGTTCGCAGCGCAGATGAGTGAACTCTTGGAGTTCTCGGTTGAAGCATTGCGGGGCTTTCCATTCTTGGAAGCAGACAAACAGGGGCAGTTGGAGTTGTCCGGCAGAGCTGATCACGGTCAGGCTGTGTGTGAGAGCATTTTTCCGCTGCACTACGACTTCCACTTTCTTGACTCCTTTGGTCGCGAGCGTCCGTCCTGCGCGAAGTTCAAGCTGGAGTCTCGTTTGATCGGAATTGTAGACTTTTTGAAACGAACTGCAGACGAGACGCATTTTGCAGGACCAGACAGGAGCCATTTCAGTCTCAGGCGGGAGCCATTTGAACCTGATGAACGGTTGCTAAGCGGTCGGTTTTCCCGTATTAGACATGCACTTTTAGGCACTTTAGACTTCGCATTCGCAGGTAAGACCTATTCCGGAATCCAGCGCGTCGAGATCTATCTACTCACCAATTTTCAGCTCGATTTGAATTTCACACTTGGGAATGTTCCCTTGTTAGAGAGGCTGCTAACCAGTACTCAAGGCTGTTTTAATGCTGTTTTTTGACCTTGAAAGTATTATAAAAAATTATGAAGCGTTATTTCTGGAAATGCTTAAAATCAAATCGAAGGAGTAGAATTCCATATTTTTATTTCACTGTAACTGTGAAACGTTTCACAACTTTATTTCAATCTGATGCTAAAACGTCACGGATCCTTTGTAATGCCCCAAACCTGGTTTCTAATGCGAAGCTCGCCCAAGCATCACTTTTTTCTCATATAGGCCTCTCACTTCTTGGCACACTCAATCAACAGAACCCTAGGAGATGTCTAGCTACGACCGCCTCAACTGCCCCATCTGCCTCGACTGGCTCGACTCCTTCAAACCCCTTTACTCCACCGAATGTGGACACGTCTTCCATAGTCACTGCCTCTCCCGTGCCGTCCAAGCCTCGGGAAAATGTCCCTCCTGTCGTCAAGAATTATCCGAACTCCGCAAGATCTACTGCTCCACCGCTCCATTTGGTGAAGTTGAAGCTCAAGAAGAACTAGAGAAGACTTACAAGACTGTCCAGAATTTGGAGAACGAAAGGAAGGAGTGGCTGGAAATGAAGGGTCTTCTCGGAGAGTTCTTTAAGCACCAGGACGCGCAGTTTGCGTTGAAAGTGGTGGAAAAGAGGAATGCAGATTTGGTCCAAAAGCTGAAGAATAAGCTGGAATTAGAAGAAGTCTCTTTCCCTCAAGTTCCAGAGCCTACAGAAAATTCTCAATTCCGCTTGGCACCAACCGTATCAAGACATCCTGAAGAACTCGAAAATGGTCCAGAAATGCAGCCTCCACAAGTGAGAGAATTTCAGTCAACGGTCACAGTCACTCCTCAACCGGATTTCTACTATTTCGCGAGACCTGCACAACCGGTTCTTCTGCCATACCCTCATCTAAACCCGTATATGAGGACTCCTTCGGGATACCCCATGTCGATGCTTCCACCCTGGGCCTTCCAAGGCCATTCCAATTCGAACCATCTTGTTGGAAATCCCGTCACCCCTGTTTACGTCCGTTCGAATAGTCCTCCTTAAATTAGATTTTGAGCATAACCGGAAATAAATCTCTATCTTTTGATAATGCTTTCCAAGTTCCAAAACAGCCTTCAATTCTTCTTAGGAGTTTCCCTAAGCTCTCTATAACAAAGTCTATACAGGGTCTCTTAAAAACATTCTAAGGCAGCGATTCCAGAGTCACATCTCGAATGCAAGCTTACCGGCACTCAACAGATGTAGCATGAAATCGCGAACAGAACGGACGCCTGCAGACTCGAAAATACATTAGCACTAGTTCGGGATACTCTATGACGATGCTTCCACCCTAGGCCTTTCAAGGCCATTCCAACCCCAGCCATCTTGTTGGTTATCCCGTCACCCCTGTTTACGTACTTTCGAATAGGCCTTCTTGAATTCGATTAGCATTTCCGGAAATCAAACTTCATTCTATGGCAACACAAAAAACAATCAAATGCGTAGATGAGGCTTCGTCCTGCGGATGTGCGTCTCGACAATCTCCCAGAACTTGTTGATGACGACACGATCCATGTGCCGCTTCGTCCGGGAGAAGTTCATCACTTGGACATTCAGCTTCGCCACGTTCGCGTTCAGCTGCTGCTCTTCGTATTTCACGTGGAATCCGGCGATCGTTTGCAGCATCTTCGGGAGATCGTGGCCGTTGGGCCAGCCTTTGAACTGCCAATTCGGGCCCTAAATCGGGTCTTAGAGAGGGAAATGAGGAAAAACAGACTTACCATGACGAAAACGGCCACAACACGGCTCCAATCGTCCGCCTTGAGCTTCAGGGGGTCTTCGACGACGCGATACGGGACTGGAATGTTGTTCTTGTTCTTGTGTTTGATGTAGAAGTCGTATTCGCGGCGGAAATCCTTCTGCTGACGGCACTTATCGGTCGTCATGAACTGCATGTCCTGCAATCATCAAAATAGACCGTAGGAGTTTTTATGGGAGATAAAACGCACCTGAAGGATCTGCCGAGCGTTGTTCACGTTGATCAACGAAGAGTTGGATGCCGGAACCACAATAATGGGCGTGCGGGACTTTCTCTCCTCCGTAGGCTTGTTAGGTCCTGCTGGCTTGCCGAACTTGACGTCGTTCGTGGCATCGACGACAGGAGGCGGAGGAGGAGGAGGGATAACAAGCGACGAATCCCCGGGAGGCTTCGGGGGAGGCGGGATATCTCCGGGCAAGGTTTCTTGCGACGAATCCCCGGGAGGCTTGGGGGGAAGCGGAATATCCTTTAGCAAGGTCTCTTGCGACCAATCCCCGGGAGGATTTGGGGGAAGCGGGATATCCCCGGACAAGGTCTCCAAGGACATGCTCTGGGAGCTCGAAGAAGACCCACCAAAGATCGAAGCAGACGCGTTCAGGAGTCCCAGACCAATTCCTAAACATATCCAGAGGCTTATCAAGACCATACGAAACTTAAGCTCACCTGAATCCGAGAAACTAAGGTTCTGGTCAATCTGGAATTCACCGACATCAGAATCGTTGTATTTCTCCTGGGCGTAGCGGCTGTACTGGGGATGAGGACGCTTCGCTCTGCGCGGCCCAATCGGCTTCGGCTTCGCAAACTCCTTGTGTTCTTCCTTCACCGCTCCAGATTCGGTGCGTGCCTTCTCTTGCGCGGCCTGTTCCTTGGCTCGGCGCTCCTTCTTCTGGTCCTCCACGAGCTTCCAGGCGAAGGTGAAGTCGATGTTCGTCTTCAGCATGTCCATTTCGCCTTCTCTTTCGTGTGGCGGAGGTAGGATCTTCCGCTTGGAACCCCGCTTCTCCTTAGAGCGTTCCCCGGATCCTTTCTGCTGTTGGCGCTCCTCGGAGGACATCTTTTTCCTGTAATATGAAAGAGGAATCAGGACCGAAATAAGCAGTAAACAGTAAATAAAGCACGGAAACGCGAAATTTGTATTCACAAAGACGCCATTCAGGACGTAACCTCAGAACCTTAAAATGGAGCTAATTTACCATTACCTGAGACCCAACATTAAGCTTCAAAATAGACAACAAAAAAGACTTAAAAGCGAGTTTGATGATGCACAACTGAGCAAATCCTAGGCAACGAAAACAAGCGAAAAGTCGCACTGTTTGGTCCAATTTTTGAACTGAAAATTGGACGAATCTCGTAAGCTATGAAGAGCCATCATTGGAGCGAAACCAATCCTTTATAAAATAGAGAACGATCCAGACGTGTCGGTCCGTCACGAAATTTCTAGACGCGAGTTGCCTGATTGAACGAACGCGGTTTACGGTAGTGGCGCCATTTGCGTTTGCGTGCATTCCGCCGTCGCCGCCGTGATTTTCGCGGATTTGCGCCAATTTCGAGGCTTCAAGCGCGCTTTTGGTAGAATTCTGAGCGCCAAGGTCGCCTTTAGCCGAGAAATCGTTCAAACGAGGCCTGTAGCGCCGAGGCTGTTGCAACACAGGAATCTGTGAGGCGCGAAGAGCGGAACAATGCTGATTTAAAGAAAATATTGTCGCGCAATAGCGCACGCGGCCCCGTTAATAAGCAAATTGAACCCAGAAAAGGACGATTTAAAGCCGGAATTAGCTCGAATTACGCACCTCAAAACGAAGCAAATTCTGACGCGAATTTGGACGAAAGATGAGAGCCACTCAGGCTTCATTGACCTCTCAAAGTAGAGCTGTTCAAGCTACATAGTTCAAGCCACACTGACATAATTCTAGGCTTCGAAAACAACCAAAAACTGGCTCTTCACGTGAAAATTCCCACCAAAATGACACCAAACTTCGGCTAAGCGACGAAGATCCGCGACAGCGTCAAACTTGCATCAAAATTTAGCGAAGAAAACGCAAAAAGCGCAGCTTACAAAGAAGCGCTTCTGCAGCGGGAAAATAACGGTAAAAAATCCCCGAAAATCGCGAAGAACGAACGTCAAAGAGCCGATAAAATTGCAAACTCGCCCAAATTCGAAAACCGAACGTACGACGTTCATTGGCACGCCTCTGGCTGCTGGTTCCAATTTAGTCTGTCGGAATTAGACCAACGCGATTTAGACCAGGAACAAGAGGTTCGGTCTGGCCGCTGGTCTAGACCAGCGGCCAGACCAATTTAGACGTCTAAATTGGTCTGTCGCAATTAGACCAAGTGCTGTTTAGACCAAACGTCAACCGCCGTGGGTTCGGTCTGACCGTTGGTTTAAATTGGTCTGTCTGGACCACTGGTTTTGTGTTTTCATATCCAAAATCATGCACTATCAGCCCAGAACTACACGGTTGCTTGCAATCCTAAGTCTCTCCATGGGCCCAAAGGCCGCCAGGCGTGGCCCAGGCAATTAAATAGAACCTTCGGTTCGCGATCCAAGATTCAAACCGACTACTAAGTCTTGTAGGAGTGCTCGTAATCGAAGATGGGCAAGCCAAATTACCGCATGAAACAGCGTCATTTTGACTCTCTTCAGTCGTGTCCGTCGAGCCTTTTTGGGACGAAACCGGTCAGACAATCTTCTCAGGAGCGCATTCCTTTGAGACGGACTGCACTTTTTGTCGTTTGGGAAGCTTTGTCACCGCTTCAATCTCTCGCTTTACCATTACCGTTTTTGAAAGGAGGCCGCTAGAACAACCATTCCAGAATGAAAAGTATACGAAGAGGCGAGACACGATCTAATGGAACGGTTTTAAATAATGTTTTATTTCAGCAAGAATAATAATTTTAACTCAAGTAATACTCCAAACGGTCCAAGTAGAGAAGAGGACGAGCGCGATCATCGGTCTTGACGGCCAGGAAACGGAGCACCGCGTGTTGGAACTTCCCCAGCTGGCCCCAGTACTCTTGAGGGCGGCTGCCGTTCTTGTACTGATTAAATTTGAAATCCGTCCAGCCACAGGAAACTTCCCAGGGCCGCTCGTAGGTGACCATGAAGACGAGGGTGATCGCGGCCGCCCAGAGGTCTCTGTCGGCGGACTCGAACTCCCCGGAAGTAAAGCCGTTCGGGCGGTTGGAAGCAGACGGTGCCCGCGCCCGAAGAGTTTACTGGGACCTCGTTGTGGCTCTCGCAGTGGGTGCGAGACCGAAATCGGCAATTTCGACCGACCCGAGGCGGTTCAGGAGAATGTTGGCCGGTTTGATGTCGTTGTGGAAAGATAAGTTCCGAGTGCAGGAAAGCGAGGATTTGTTCTAAGAGGGTCCACGCCTGTTCCACAGGAAGACCACATCCGTTGTTTTTCAGAAAGTCGTCCAGGGAACCATATGGAGCCATGTCGAAGAAGAGAAGGCCGAAACTGGGGTCCTCCTGGGGGACGAGATCTCCGTGATATCTGACGATTTGTGGGTGACACCCCTCACGGTGGAGCTTCTCCAAGATGTAGGATTCGTAGCGGAAGGCGTCCGCCAGGCTATCGGAGTAGCGGCCGACGACCTACGCCGCTCTAGAGCCAATCTAGATCCAAAATGAACTCTAATCGCGATTTCAATCTTCGGGAGTTGAAGTGTATCGACATGTTGTTTTGCTTTTGTAACGCTTTAAAAGCGAATTTGCTTTCCAAATCGGCGACGAAAATGGGCGAAACAGCCTCAGAGGAAGCCTTCAAAGACTTTCTTCGCCCAAACGCGCGTCTGCATGTGGCAAACGCGTTTGCAGACGGGTCCTGCCACGATCGGTTTTGCAGCTTTACAAAAGGGTCTTGCAAAACCGCGAGCGACGGCCGCCGCTTCAAACGAGACGCTTGCAGCTAGGTCCTGGTGCGTTCGCCTCCATTTTGCAACGCGTCTCTACAGAAGGGCGAAAGTAGGCCCACGGGCAGTTGACGGTCCGCGCGCTCGCCTTTTGACGTTGCGAATCGGTCTGAGGGTTGGGTCGCATGATTTTGTGTGACCTGGAGCATCGCGTGGTTGCAAAGCCTGTCACTTCAGCGAGTTTTGAGGACGAATTCGCATTGCGATGAAGACGTCGCGGTTAGCGAGGCTGTGGACATATGAAATTCGTCTCCAGTCGTGCATTGCGGATGTTTCGTGCATTTAATCGCGATTCTCATTTGCAACCCCTAACCTTCGTTATTTTTCTGGGGTTAAAATGCAGGGGTCCTCGACTTCGATCTCGGAAGAGGATAGCTTAAGCCCACTCGAGTACGAAGAATCGTAAGTATCTTTGCTCTCCTTTTCGTAATTCTAAGATGATCTTTTCGAGGAGCACCAGCAGCGAAGACTCCTTCCGGAAATCGCTCAACCTCACTCCCGAAGAGATCGCGCGTCGGATGGAGTGCGTCCAGGTTGTTCCTTCAGTGCCACCTCTGAAGAAGGAGGAGCCGGCCGAGTTCCACAAGAAGCCGTCGCGCTGGGATTCTGAACGCCGCCGATTGCCACCTCCTCCGCCCATTCCCACCACGCCGCACATGACACCGCACGATCACATTGACAGGTATTTATTGGCTTCGTCTGGACTAGGACTGAACTTTTCCCGTTGCAGATACAACCGGCGCACTCTTTTGAAGAGTCCCAACAGCTCTAAGAGTCCTCGATACTTTCGCAGCTTCTGCGGAACTGTGGATCTCAGCAGAAGTCTCTCCCGAGGATCCTCCACGTCGCGCTCGAATCCATCGAGCCCTGGATGCGGCTATCCTCCTTTCCACGTGGTCTATCCACAGAACTTCACGCAACCGCCTTCTCCTTTCGCTCATCTGCATACCTATGGACCGACCATCCCTGGCGCCCACTATGGAACCGGGCTCGCTGCTCCTCCCCACCCTGGAGCCTTTTACGGCACTGATCCTGCCGCTCCGGCTAGTCCTGGCACTCTTTTCGGAACCGGGCCCGCTACTTCCGCCAGTTCTGGCGCTTACTACGGAACGGGCCCCGCCTCTTCAGCTGGTTCTGAACTCCCCTCTCGCATGAGGAACGCGGCTCCGCCCTTCTACAGATTCCAGCAACCCACAAGCAGCATGGGACCGGCGTTCCCCTACCCGGGCACTCCCACGCCTCACACCAGCATGGGAACTCGAATCTTCAATTATGAAGACCCCTCCTACCATCCCTACGCCACGAGCAGCGGCAGTCGCTCGTCTACCAACGTCTACAGTAAGTCAGCTCTTTTTTTATGTGAGCTCATTAATTCCTTTTCAGCTGGTTCGTTCGGTCTGCCTACTAACTTCAGCGGCTTCTACCCGCCTCCTCCTATTGAGGCTATGGGAGACGACGTGATGTACCAGCGTAACGTGTTGGTCCACCAGATCGCTGTCGACCACACCGAGCGTTATATCCGAAATGGAGGCGGGCGCAAGTACGAAGAAGCGCTTAAGATGGTCGAGGAAGGCGTTCGTCAGCTGCTCATGGCGCCCGCTGGTCGGTTCGAGACCCATCGGTACCGCTGCTTATTTGAGCTGTCGGTAAGTTATTCGATTTTTGGATTAACTTGAATATGCCGTTTTAGGACATGGTTGATCGTCTTCGGAACACGATCGATCTCCAGAACGGCATCCCCGTCACTGGCAAGACCTGGGAAGACGCCAACAGCAACCAGAAGCCAGACGACCCGAAGAAATGAAACCTCCCACCAAACTTTGCCAATTATCATTACTAATATCATAATTGTTGCTGCTTTTGTCTGTATTTTTCATCATGTTATGAATGTGCGGGTTTGTGTATAAAGTTTGAAGGCTCGAAAGTGGAGGGATTCTGTTGAGGATGCAGTGTCAGGTGAACGAGGAACGGATGGTGGAATGACCACTGGAGGGCCATTCTGACTGCTTCCTGCCTGTTTCAGCTGTTGATGGAAAATGTCAAGGTGATGCGGCTGTTTAGAAAGGGTGCTACGTTCTTCTTGATAGTAGCTCCATCGTCTGTTTGCTCAGAATGACCCTTGGAGCGCGAGACGCTCGATTGAAGACGTGGAGAGAGTCGGTTGGTTTCGGAACGCTGAGTTTAGCTCGTCTCTGTCTGATTTTGGAGTGGGTAGAAGGTTTTTTTGTATGGGGATACAAGCGTAATTCACCAAGACTCTATAGCAGACAGGAATTGGTTAAGGTTTCGATAGAATTAATAATTTTTAAAGGGGCTATAAATGATTAAAACTTAAAACAGGCGTCATTGGCTGTTTGTCTCTCCGCTGGGAGTGACCTTTGAAACACCAACCGCTACACCCGAAACATCCATCTGAAAAAACATAAAAACAGCCACAGTAATTCGACTGCTCCGAAACGCTGAAATGTACTCGCTTCTCTGATTTTGGTTGGGGTGGAAGGTGTTTGACTATGGGTAAGCGGTGACATGCTAGTAAGGATGGGGAGGCAAACGTCAATTGCTCCTGTTTGATCGCTAATTCGACCGCATCCGTTAAATCGACGAGTTTGTATCGAATATGCTCCGGAACGCCGAATTTCGGCTGATTCCTGTCTTATTTTCGGGTGGATGGGGATGAATGTACCTTAGATGGACTTCCCTGGAGGGATCGTTAAGGTATGGTGATAAGCATCATTAGTCTTTCCGCCAAGAGCGTCAAAACAACTTCTGGGAACGCCGCATTCAATTCTCTAGAAGACGACAATCAATTTGCGACCTAAGGTCAACATAAATAGCGCCACAGACAGCAAAGAACGCTTGACACAATTTTCAAAACTTCAACCTTGTTTTGGCAGTTTCCGAGCGTCCTTACAAGGCTTCATAGGCTTCTTTCATGCTAAACAAACGAGCATTCTTTGACTTTCGACGTGGCAGGTCTCCGAAGAAAATCGAGCACAAGAAACCCAAATTTAGGACCTAACGCAAATGAAAAGAGATTCAAGGATAACGAGGAGCGCTTGCCACACGGCCATGAGAGCGTTAATACTGTCCTCGCACTCATCGCACCCAATTTGGAACCTAACGCTGATGGACAGGAGAGAAATCAGCAAAACAGCACCGAAGAGAGAAATGAACGCCTTTTCCCAGAAATTGGCAGCCAAGAAGAAAAGGAAAAACAAGGTCAAGGGAAAAGCGAAGGATGACATCTCCGACTCATTAAAAGGTGCTCCTGAGCAAACGTAAGCTTCACGTGATCCATTTTTCGATTTAGCAAGTCTTTTCCAGGAAAATCGCGAAAGAAGAATTCAACGACGACCTGCACATCGCGGAGATGCCTGGAGACTGGACTATCGACGGGATTTCACGCCGGAAGCCGCCCAACACCAAGAAGACGAAGAAACCAGGACCTAAATATGCATCCGTGTAAGAATTTGCGTCCATCATATCGCCTGAAGCGCTCTTTTTAACTTAGAAGCGATAAACTACTTCGGCCAAAGTGAACTACTCTTTTTCGACATGTACACCGAGAAGAAGACGAGGATCTACTCGTGTGTCCTTTCAAGCTATTCACCAAGATAGGTCCTTAATACGATCCTCAATCTTTAAATTTCACGTTTTCAGAAAACAAATAAGGTGATTCTTCAACTCGCTGAATCCGACCTTCTCCGACAATTCGGAGGTCGTTCTCCGCAGGAAGAGCTTCTCCGCAAGCTGGATCAAACGGAGAACCTTGTGATAAGCTATAAAAGCGATGTTTTCCTGTTCTTGGTCCGTCGAGGCTTGGAAGTCGGTCCCATTGGATGCGAATCCATCCTCAAACTCATCTCCACGTGGATCAAATCCGTTGTTAATGAGCCCAGCCTAGCTACACTGTGTACTAATAAAAGGTATCCTATTTTTCGGGTTTGGTCAACGGTTGGTCGTTGAAGGTAGAAAAGACAGACGAGGCGGATTTCAGACGTATCTGATTACGAATATCTGATCAGTGTGGACTTCGCATGAAGGATTCATTTCAGGGTAGCCAGACAGAGGTCAGCGATCGGTGAGGCCACCAGACAGGCTCATTTTGAAAAGAGTGACGGAAGATGAGCGGTCGGTCGTTAAAGCTGTCTGAATTGGACATACAGGGTGGGCCAAAAAAAAAAAACATCGACTCTATCTCAACGCTGTTGTGTTTTCGAAGGTTGCAATGTTAAGAAAGAAAAGTTGTTCCGCTTGTGATTCCGCATCGAATGAGCTAAAGATCACCACTCACACCTTTAGGGATGTGCACTTTTAGCCAAAAGTCTGGAAAATTTGTTAAGGAAATTGTACCGATTTTCAGATGGCCATAACTTTTCACTGGTCTGTCCGATTTCGACAGTTTTTTGTGATTTCGGTAGCGAAAAACAAGAACAACATTGTGCAGATTAGAAATTAATGTGAAAAATGATAAAAAACGGATAAGAACGCCCAGAAAATGGGTTAAAACTCCGTGAAATCCGGTGTAGACAGCTGAATTCCAGACATGGATGAGCCAGACGACCCATGTCTCTTCCATGCTTCTTTTCCATGTTTCTGACCTATGTTTCAGACAAGCCTCTCAGACGTCTGGACCAGTCCTTTTCAGAGGTAAGGGGGGACCAAGGCAAAAATAAAAAAATTTTGCCAAAAAAAAATTTTTTTTTTTTGGTTTGCACAATGTTGTTCTTGTTTTTCGCTACCGAAATCACAGAAAACTGTCGAAATCGGACAGACCAGTGAAAAGTTATGGCCATCTGAAAATCGGTACAATTTCCTTAACAAATTTTCCAGACTTTTGGCTAAAAGTGCACATCCCTAAAGGTGTGAGTGGTGATCTTTAGCTCATTCGATGCGGAATCACAAGCGGAACTTAACATTGCAACCTTCGAAAACACAACAGCGTTGAGATAGGGTCGATGTTTTTTTTTTTTGGCCCACCCTGTATGAGGCGCGTTTCAGACTACGTCCGACCGGTTAGTGCTTCACGAGAAGTCAAAAATGAAGTGCTTGTATTTAGACATGGAGAAGGTCGTTTGGGCGTCCGATTTCAGCCTCCGATGGACAGACAAGTCGTTTCACTCAAACCAATTTCGAAATTTTAGGCATTCCATTTTGTTTTTTGGTTTGCAGCATCCTACAGTATGTATGTAAACGCTGTCTAGACCTTCCTGTGATAAATATGCAAGTGTGTGGTTACTTTTGATTGTCATTTCCTGGAATGACTGCAATATCAGTGCGGCACATCTGTTGTAAGATAACACATATCCGTTGTCAGATCATCAGCTCGAAACACCTAAAGATGAAGCCCCAGCTGCTGTCCAGAAACCGACCGATCCGCAATTGCATCGATTCTTGAAGTGAACTCCACGTGGCTGCCAATTGCAGACGTCTAGCCTCCCAATTAGCCTCCTGTCTCATTTTCGCTCATACGTGGCTTTCTTCGTTTGCGTGCAGTCGGCAAATGAAGCGAAATTTACCAAACTTGGAATTCTTCCCAGTCCTCCCAGCCTCAATCGACTGGGAAGCAGCCTTCCTAGTGGGTATTTACCCGATTTTGACCGTCGAAATAACCGTTTTTGACCGAAATCGCTCTTGTTTTGTTGATTTATGCGTGTTTTCACGGCTTCGAATTTGCGCAGAAACAGTGCGAAGTCATTGAAAGTGGCCGGGAATACGTGAACAGTGGTAAAAAAATGATGGAACTTGACGAAAACGAAAATTCGAGTTTGGTCACGAATCACGCTTCAAAAGAGCTCCAAATGCGCAATTTTGTGGATTTTTCGCATCAAAACCTTTCGCTCCGGTGGCTCCCAGCGGCGCTTCAAATTTCGATTTTTTTTGTAGCTAACCGTAGCCAGGAAATTGGGTCGAAAACGCTAGCTAGAACACCGGAAAAGATCGTCCAAATCGATTTCGGCCTCGCTCCACACTCCAAAACAGCTACAAAACGTGTCATTTCGTGACAATTTCATCTCATTTTCCGCCGAAATTCGCTTCTGAAAACCAAAACACTGAAAATTTGCAAAAAACCAAAGCGCACGAAAACCATCATCCACGCGCATATTTCCACGAGATTTTGCTTACAATTAGGTTTGGAACGTCGAAACCCATCGCCAATAATTAAATTCGTCAACGAAACCCGCCGCCGCCGCTCTACTCTGCTCCGAGCGTGCTCCGCCTCTGCTCCGACGGCCACACACGCTCGCTCAAGGGCCAAAATCCATTTAGGGTTATCGCCGTTATTATGGAACAATCAATATGTATATACGAGGGTAAAAGGACATTTCAGTCCCGTATTTTTCAGTCCCGGACATTTCAGTCCCGGCGTTTCAGTCCCGACATTTCAGCCGGTCATTACAGTCCCGCATTTTTCAGTCCCGGCGTTTCAGTCCGGACTGAAATCTCTTTCAAGGTGCATCAGCCTCAAAGTGACATTGTGAGACCAAGAGACCGCAAGAGACCGCCTCTAGCCTACTACCCCCGCTACCAGGCAGCTTCGGTGCAAAAACCATAATGAAAATGTCCAAGCCTAAGCCTAAGATGCTCCAGGAGGCCAGCCCCAGCCTACAATCCCCGCTGTTTGAAAGAGGTAGCCTCGAGCCTGCTACCTCGCGTGTTCTAAAGTTGAGTTCCGCTGTAAACGAAACGCGCACTCCTGTTGGAGACATTATTAGTGAAATGAAATGACGGGACTGAAAAATTCGGGACTGTAAAAAATGGGACTGAAATGTCGGGACTGTAATGTCCGAGACTGTAAAATACGGGACTGAGATGCCGGGACTGTAATGACCGGGACTGAAATGTCGGGACTGTAATGTCCGAGACTGTAAAATACGGGACTGAGATGCCGGGACTACTGAAATGTCGGGACTGTAATGTCCGAGACTGTAAAATACGGGACTGAGATGCCGGGACTGTAATGACCGGGACTGTAATGACCGGGACTGAAATGTCCGGGACTGAAACGCCGGGACTGAAATGTCCTATCCCCTATACGAGTTGTTTCAAACGATCAAAAAATCTATTAGAACTTTTCACGGGATTATGGTCTTATATCTCATTATTAAAACGGTCTGACCGATAGGATGCTAATGTTTGGACATAAGTATTAAGAAATTGACATTTCGACAAATAGAACTGCACAGAAAGACATTACGACATTTTGAAAACACATCAAACTATTAAAACAGCCGCTTCGAGTGAACAGGCGTTTACAGCTATTTGGACGGAATGTTAAGCAACAAAATGGAAAGCAACAAAACTTGGGAAAGACATTAAAGTGCCTAGACTTATTGCGCCGTCTGACTTTGCTGTAGCTGGGCGACAAGCTGAACGAAAGTGGCCAGATTTACCGGGTCGCCCTCAAGCCCAAACTTTGCAAGGTCTAAGTCAAATCCGAGTTTTCCAGTGACAGGGTTGGTGTCCATAGTTTCAGGTTGCATACCTGAAAAGAATCCCGGATAAAATCAAAAGTTTAAGTAGATGGTTCTACCACAATGCTGTTCGGGGACAACGTGTTGTTGGCTCAAGGGCAAAAGTCCATTTAGGGCGTTGTTGTTTTCCAGAGTCGAAATTCCGGCTTCTTTGTTCAGCTTTGTGAGAAGATCCGCGGGCTTCTCGTTGGTCGACTGGCTGTTGGCGACAAGGTCGATCAACTTTTGCTTTCTCGTCCGCACATGGGAGGCGAGCTTTACCGCCCAGGACTGCTTTAGGTCAACTGATCCTCCTTCGTCGGAAAGAAGTCCCGGCGAGTGCTGCTTGATGAACTCACGGGCACATTTGAGAGCGTCCATAGGGTACAAACGTGTGTTGTTCACAATTTCAAGCTATAGGGGATTAAGATAACATTGACTCTTGCTTATGGTATCTTACGTTTACAAGGTAGTCGACGAGGGCGTTGTGGAGTTCATCGCCGATCAGCATTGGACGTCCGCGGCCTCGTCCTCGGGTCGTGGGACAGTGCGTCTGCAATTGAGCTCACGTTATCCTCTGGTGATTGAACAATGACGCGAACGTAAATTTCGAGAAAGTCCAAAGTTTAAGCCTAAAATGCTGCAGGACGCCAACCCCAGCCTACTGTCTCCTAACTCTTCACTGAAAAAGTCGATTTCGGGAATAATCTTGCACAATTATTTTTGGTGATCTTGTTTTGAAGAAGATTTTTCTGTTGAAAGCCTCAAGCGAAGATGTCAAGAGTAACTCAAAGCTCGTTTAAATAGTTTTGTGCGCTCAAAACAGAGAAAATGGATTAAAAAGCATTTTAGTGCAAACTGAAACCAGGCTTGCGGCATTTGGGCACGCTTCCTGGCACTCTTTTGTCAAGATTTGAAAAATATCTTAAACAAAGCGATTTATTTGTAAAAACGGAATTTTAAAAGGTGCTTCATTTCATGCGTCTTTGAAAGCTTTTTAGACAGCTTCTGAAGCCCAAAATTACCTACACGTACCTGCTCGACAAGAGCCTGAGCGATGTTGGCTTCATTTGCCGGAGTAGCCATTCCGGCGCTAGGCGTTGGGGTCACCATGCTGGAGCTGTTAAGAACACTCATAGAGTCTCCGTTCTGGTGCACCATCGACTTCGAAACTGGCGCAGCGTGAACGTGACGAGAGTGATTCTGAGATTCCGATGTCCACCGTTTCTGGACTACGCTGCAATCCTTGCATTCACATGGCGTCACGTTTAGTGTCTTCATAACCAAATCCATCTGAAAATAACCTTCGGGGTTATCATCAATTTCTGTTTTTTAAACCTGATGGCGAAGAGCTTTGATGTTCTGGGCGAATTCCTTGAGGTTCATGTTGGGTGCAGCGGTAGAAAAGGAAGCTGCCGAAGGCGCTTGGATGGTGGTGGGAGAAGGACGGAATTTTTTTGTTTTGGGTTTCTCAATCTATGCAAAAAGAGGTTACGTAAAGGCACAAAAACAAAACTACCTCGAGTCGTTCGGTCGAGGTGCTCTGTTGGGAAGCGTCCTCCTCGTTCGTGTTTGTCTGGCTGGAGTCTTGGCTACCGGCCGGAGAAGATGCTTTCAGCTGGTCCTGTTTTGCTTCAACGATGTGCAAGAGACCGTCGATGACAGAAGTCATTTCTGAAAAGGTGGAGCGGATCAGGAAAACACGCTAGCTTCAAAATATGGAAAAGAGTGCCAGCTTCAAATATGAGAAAACACACAAGATTCGAAGTCTGAAAAAGCACGCTGGCTCTAAAAAATTGTCACAAGAGGTCAAGATTAGAAATAGAATTTGAATGTGCGCTAAGCCACGCACAGCTGGATATTCGGTTAGACAAAAAATCTTTTTCAGCATTGAAGTTTAGCTAAATAAGATTTAAATGCAAACAGTCTTATTGCATCAGAACTCGCGCAACCACACCACTAGGCGTCACTTTCGTCTCGAATGATAGAACATCAACGCTGCGTTGACGTTCATCGCATTATAATGTTCTTCTCACATTTATATTTTTAAGAGGCCACGCGCGTAATTGTGTGAAAATGCGATCCTTCATTTGGATTCGCACATTACGACATGAGATGTTTGTATAGGCATATTTCAGTTTTTTCAGCCGTTTTTTTGACAGCTAGTTACTTTTAGATCTGAGCTAGTTGTTAAAAATTGAACTGTGTTTGATCGACAATTTTGGAGCACGCTTTTCTTCAATAGTTATTTCTAAAACTAAAAATGAACTTGGTGACTTTTGTGCATGGACCAACCTTTGCGGCCTTCAGTGTTATTGTCGCTAAATTCAAACAAACTAATTTTTCGTTGCTGGAGACGTATTGCACAGACCTGCGAATAGTTCCGATTGCCTGAAAAGTTTTTTTTTGGTTTGTGGTAGTTAGATTTCTGTTAGTTTGAATCCTCTCTATAAAATAACAAAGAGCCGTCCGCTGAAATTTCCGTGCAATCAGAAACTGCAGACATAACAAAGGACGCCTGCAAGGCACAAACCCTTAACCTTTTGTGCGGAAGACCGGCATACTAACCAGCACACCACACAATCATTGCCTGTTAAGTTGATGAAGTTGGCTATACCTCGACTCAGTTCATATTTTTTATACGTGAGAGCGAAGAACAAAGCCACATTTTAAGATTTTACAAAATTTGATTGGCATAAAAATGACAAATAAAGCAACATGCGTTTGATTAAGAAGCAACTGTCACCTTAAAATCAATCTTGTGCAGAGTATCGCGCGAGAGCGTCCAGCTGCGACGCTGTCAGCAGTCATGCTAGCTAATTTAACAAGGCATCAATCTAACCAAGTCAATTTTTATTGTAAGACAGGAGACATTATATGTGACAACAAAGTTCAGAACAAAGCATAGGCACAATAATGCCAAAATTCAAGTCAGCGTCTACAATTGCAGTGGCAATAAAATTTTACAGTTAGTTACACGCAGATAAATAGCAGGTTTTAAAGGTTTCTGCTGGCGGGAAAAACCACATCAACAATTCTGTAGCTCTGCCGTAATTTTCTGAGCTTTCAAACTAAGCTAATAAAAACCCGAAATTGTGGTTAATATAAATAAATTGACGCTTTCATACAGTGACCACAATTCTGTGGTTCTGCTGGGGCTTGGCAGGTACAGGTAATTTGAAAAATGTAAAAATTCAGAACAACAAAAAAACTGCATGAAAGGAAAAAGCCATAATATAAAAAAAAATCGCCGAAAGAAGAGACAGGAAAATACAAAAATAAGGATCTGGGAAATCTTACAGTTAGGATGAAAGATTCGATTTTTGTCCAGGAAGGCAGTCGATCCCGTGATCCAGGCTCGGCGGCGATCGGTCCTTTTCTTCAAGGCGGCGTTGGACTACGGTAGCCCCCACATCAGATGCCTGTCGGGAGACGGCTTCAGTCAAATAAAGTCCGGCTTTAATAAATTTCTAAAATAATTGAAAGCTAATTAGCGTAAACAGTGAAATGAAAGTACTGACCTGTATTTGAACACGGCGCTTGTTCACAAATTGATTTAAGCATGGCGTTTGTCCATGAATGTCGACTTTATTTAGAACAGCCAAATTACCTGAAAAATTTGGGTTGTCAGACAACTCTAATAAGGTGACAAAGGTCGCGTTTAGAACGTAGTGAAAGCATTCTTGGTGTGGTTCCCTGTATCTCGACACGCTACAGAATTGATTTAACACGTTGCGCAATGTTACTGAACAGTTCAGCAAGGCGATTGATTCAAAAACGGTTCCCCATGCTCTGAGTGTAGATGGTTTTATTTCGAAATTGCTGCAATGGGAAGCGATCTGACGACGCGAGCCGACTGGGCCTAAAAGGGCAACTTTTGCACAACGGCGAAGAGAGGGTGTGAAGAGAGGAAGCATCTCGGTGGTGATCCTGTCGTTGCCTGGGCTTTCATTTTTTTTCTTTTTTTTAGGGTTTTTTCAACCTCCACTTGCATCACTTCCGGAAAGTCTTCGTTGTCTTCCGTTCTAGCATCGCTTTGGACCTGGGCTTGGGAGGCGTACAGGCTGTTGTAAAAAGCCTGTACTGCCTGCTGCAGCTCTTCATCCGTCGTGCAGAGAAGAGATGTTACCCGCCCGAAAGTTTCGGGTACTCGAACCCGAAAACCCAAACCCGAAACTTTTGGGTATACGAACCCGAAACCCGAAAACCCGAAACTTTCGGGCACCCGAAACCCGAAAACCCGAAACTTTCGGGTACCCGAACCCAAAACCATATAACAACAACATATAACAAAAACGGTGTTTGCTTCATCCTCGATTTCCAGTCTTTTCTCAGGAGGCTGGCGCTCGAAACTTTCCAACTTGCGGCAAGCGTTGTCGTGACGTACGGTCGTCAGCCGTTCAATCGTTTCATCCTTGAGGTTAGCGCGCTTCGGATTTGACAGAAAATGATTCAATCCGGAAAAAATCCGTTCGGGCTCTGCAGAACTCGCCAACGTTGTAAG
Source organism: Steinernema carpocapsae (assembly GCA_000757645.3). NCBI lineage: Eukaryota > Metazoa > Nematoda > Chromadorea > Rhabditida > Steinernematidae > Steinernema > Steinernema carpocapsae. Next base: position 2,643,148 of record CM016762.1, read on the forward strand.
ATATTTTCGCGCCATTCGCGAAATGTTCGGAAACTTGTTGGCCTTCTTCATCCAGTAATTCATGACATTACAGCTGTTGTTCTTATTTTGAGTTGGAGCTGGAAGTCTGTCATCCGCGAGATAACCAACAAGTTCAAGATCCAATGAATTTGTTGGGCTTGCAGTCGTAGGATTCAACGGCTCCCAGTTGAAGTTTTCGTCTTCGGTGACTTGATCATCCATCAGGAACAGGTCCACTTCCGAGGCACTGGGAATTTGTCTTTCCATTTCTTCGTGAACGAGCTTCCGAGCTCTTTCCCAAGACGATCGATCCAACACGCTTTCTTAATAGACGAATCGCGGATCCAGAAAAGCTGCTTTTTCAAGCAGCTCGTGTCCATCATATTCTTTTCTTCTTGCGGCAAAGGTCGAGTTGAAGACATCCACGAATTTTTGAAAGATCGGCGACGATCAGGGTTCGGGTTTGGGTACCCGAAACTTTCAGGTTCGGGTTCAGACCACCGGTGATAGATGCGTGAGCATCGCCGTTAGAGATGTCGGGTTCGGGTTTTAAAACCCGAAACCCGAAACTTTTTTTGGGTTTGGGTTTTCGGGTTTCGGGTTCGGGTACCCGAAAGTTTCCGGTTCGGGTTCGGGTACTCGAAGAGTTCGGGTTCGGGTTCCATCTCTAATTCCCACTGAAGATGCATGGCCGAAGCAGGACTTTCCACTGTGAACACACCAGAACCAACAGTGACAGTGGCACTCTCGGCTCTTACATCTTACTGGAGCCTGCCGAAGCACGACCATCACCAAAATTACCAGCTGCCGAAATAGGACTTGCTCGGTTGCCTACCAAAGTAGGGCCTTCTCCGCCTGACAAAACAGGGCTTGCTCGATGCAAGGAGCCTATGCCTCCCCCTTGGTGAGGTTGCAGAGACTCCATTGTCCCTCTCTGCTGGGACTCTTCTCGCTGGAGTGAGTGCTTGCAGTTGGCCTCGTCGCAGCACGAATACCCGACGCCCGTTAACGGTAAGCGGCGTCAGCACGGGCGTCGGGCGGGACATCTCAGCGGCTGCTCTGGCGGTGTTCTCGGCGGCTTCGGCGGTGTTCTTTTCCACGGCTCCAGCGGCGTCGGTCTTCTGCTTCGTTACGGCTTCGTTAGGCTTCGTCGTTTTTTCCATTGTTGTGATGCTTCTGAAGCAGCAAGTCGTTAACATGAGAACTGTCGTATGATTTTCGCTCTTTTATCTAAAGAGATCTCCAGATAAACAGCGAAAATCATACGACTGTTGTTCAACACCCACGCAACATCGGTTTTGTTGCTCAGGCAAAGTTCGAAATCCTTTATTAAATAAAGGAGAACGATCGAGACGTGTCCGTCCGTCCGTCCGTGTGTCACGCGAGTTGCCTGATTGAGTGAAAGCGGGTTCGGTAGCGGCGCCATTTGCGTTTGCACGTGTTTCGCCGTCGCCGCGAAACCGGTCGGTTTTGCAACTGCGTCGGCGCCTAAATTGGTGCCGCAAACGCCAAATTGGCCACAGTTGCGGGTGTTTCTGGGCTCAATCGAATATGCGCAAAATTTTGAACCGAATATTATATAATTTGCAGTATTTCGGAAAGATTTAAGAAACTGCGAAATAAATCGGTGCGCTCATGTCTCATGTCTTTTTGGAGGCGCGAAGCGCCGACTTGAAACATATCTTGAAACAGAAACCTCGCGCGATAGCGCGCACAGCCCTGTTGATTTATCCGCCCAGTCCAACTTCTCTTTCCCGCTCAGGCATATTGCGGCAAAATCGCCTTATTCAGTTTTAAAAATTTGTTTGGCGCATCTATTTTGTAAAAAAACAGCAAACAATCAACAATAAAAAATAATCTCAACGCTTCAAACTCTTCAGATCAAATTCGTCGAATGGTTCCGGGCCACCGTTGAAATGTTCAACTTCGAGCAGGCTTTCGTCGGCAAGCTCAATGACAAAGCCTTCATCTGAATTGTGCAACATAAAAAAACATGGGTTTTAAATTACATAAATCTACCTATATGTTTAACGAATCCGTGAGACACTTTCACGTAATCGAAAAGATCCGCCTCGAATTCTTTCTTCGAACGGAACTCAACTGCGAGTTTTTTGTCCGTAAAAGTAGTGCAGAGATGTGGTCCCATCTTTGACACTTGTTGAGCCGCGTACGCCTCAAAACCTACAAAAACATAAGTCAGTTTATGCATGCTAAAAAAGTAAAGAAACTAATTTTCTTATGCAAAAATTTTGGGATATCTATTAAAGATACCTTCGAAATTTCCACAGTTGTTTCGGCATCTAAATAGATTTCGGTCAGTGGTGAAGCCTTGAGTTTGATTCTATGCGCGGAGCCCCTAGCATATTAACTTCAGCGCGTCCGACCTTAAGGTGCGTAACAACCACTTTCTGGTACTAAATATACTTTAAACTATAAAAACAGAGGCGTCATAACGTCTTAAACATAGGAGAAGAAACACGCCTCCGTTGCTTGCTCACGCCACGTCTACCTCCTGTCGCCTTCCGTGCGGCCAAAAAATTCATTAACATTCAAAATACCCGTGCAATTTAATTTTGCACCTGCCGCTGTAAAACACTCCGAACCGCGGCAAACAGCACCGCGCACGGCGTCAAAACATTAGCTTTACGACTTCTGCTTGCCAAACACAGCCGTTGAGACATGAGACAACAGTTACAAACAGAACGGTAATTACACGAAAATTAGTTGACTTCTCTGTCGCCTCCGGTTCGCACAAATGCCCGCAACAGCCTGATGCAAGCCTCTAAATGAACCATTCACATTCCTGACCCATCAAAAACAGCCATTTCACAGCACCAAATCTACAAAATTACCTCCAACGCACCCGCAAAACACTGGAAACCCCTCGCCGCGTCGCTTTCGTTGCTCGCGCACACGCAAAAATTCGAAATTCACCGATCGCCGTCGCTCCGCACACTACCCTTCCCCGCTCAGGCACATCGTGCAGCATGCACACGCCCAAGTCGCGGAACAGCTCATGATTAGTACCAGTCGTGACACGTAGTCCGGTTCCACGATCACGTGGATAGGATGCTGAAAATGAATACGAATCACGCACTGGAAGGCGATAAACGTCAACTTACCCCCCTTCTTCCATCCGGTTTGCGGTCTTCTACACAGGAGTGTTGTCCGGCGGGGTCTTTGGCGTTCTTCACTCGTTGGACGGCCGTCGCGCTGTCGACCTCCAAGCTGGACACGCGCGCTTCGAGCAATTCGAGCTGCCGGCGCACGTTCTAAAACTCCTGGACGGGGTTGGTGTGGATCGCGCGCTCGGTCTCCTGAAAATGGGTTCTTCACTGATCGCAAGAAACGTCGGGGGCATCATCGGACATCATCGGAATCAGCGGTGGCGACTTTGATGGCGACACTGGCGGTGGCAACGCTGAAATAAGGGGAACTAGAATAGAACAGCGGCATCGAATACACGGGAATTCACGCCTTCTGCAATGGTCAAAATCGTAGCGCTTTTGGCGCGGAAGCAAAAAAATCGCTAGTCAAAAGAAGAGCTTCGAGCCCTGAAAATTCCTCAACTGTCAGCATTTTTCGCTCTTTTCGGGAGCAATACGCGGAAGAAAATGACATAAAAGAGGGTCACAAAGCAATCACAAATAACACAACGCTTAAAGTGGGCAAAACCGACTCAAACCTCCTGACCAAACCAGACAGCCCAAACGCGACATACATTGTCTCACATTGCCAAAAATGTGACTCACAAGTTTTGCAAATGGTTTTCGAAATCTGATGCGACGCGCGCCTCTCGCTCGCATCTTTGTTCCGACTTTTGACGTCACGTCTCACCACGAAAACCTAGATTGCAACGCGAACAGGGAGAATTTCGTTCAGTTTGAATGCGATTTTTCGAAGCGTTTTGAAGAATGGAGAAGAGTCCGAACAGCTTGTTTTAAATGCCATTTTTTGTGCGATTTCACGCATCCAAGCTGGACGAAACTCTCCCTGTTGAGTCGGGATGAACATCGAACAGTCTGTTTTTTTTCGATGTGGAGTACGACAGTATGCGCGGCTGACCGGGAAGCTCGATCAGGGTTTTCTCGGTGGGACCGAGCGAGCCCATTTTCCAGCGTTATAGCGTTTTCGAGTGAAATAAAGTTGCTCCTTGTGCTGAAGACGTTCAGCGAAGCCGAAAATGTACTTGGCGGTCTCACCACGTGGAAAATGACCGCAAAACGCTGAAAATCCGACAAAAAATACCGCATCGCTTTGAGCTTGGTCCCATCGCAAAAACCCTGATCGAGCTTTCCGGTCCGCCGCGCATCCTGTTGTACTCCACATAAAAAAACAGACTGTAGTGAGCGGATGTGAACATAGGGAAAGGACAACGTCGACATAGGCGCACGTCGAGGTGAACCCTGATAGGAGCCAGAACGGGTAAGCGAGATATTTAAAAAAGGCACAAATAGCTAGGAACTTATCCAAATTTTTCTAAGACAAGCGCAATAAGTGCAAGGAGAGGGGATTTTGCCAATTAAAGTCTATTATAATCAGAATAGAACGCCGTTAACGCTGAAATTTTAAAAAGACTTTTGACGTTTCAGTTTAACAAGTCCGATTGTAAGGTTTTAATGTGTGATATTAAAAATGCAAACGTCAACAATGTACTACACAGAAAACTGTAAATAACCACAAAGCGATGTGCCAAAATGCTCTCGAATATATACTAGTCGACTCCATTTGTTTCCAATTCATCGCGCTTGACGTCCAGATGGATAACGTCACCTACACCTTTATCGAAAAGGTGGCCCACGTGGCCACCAAGCGATGCGCTGTCAATTTCAGCAATTTTGCCGATTCCTATTGGAATGCCATTGGTTTAGATCACAAGGCGAAACGCACCGACTACAAGTTTGAGGTGTTTCCAGGCGGCATTGAAGTAAATGTCTTCCGCGACACCTACACTTTAGGTATCCGTCCACAGGCCTTTGCAGCGTTGGTTAAACGCAATCCTGGCTATCATCGCATTTCGGAAGTCCAATTTTTTCCTAATTCTCGACTGGACCCAGAAGACCCAACTGACATTCTTGTTCTGAAATGTCTTCAACAGTTTCCGGTCTACAAGTTAACATTTGAAGGTCTCCGCGAGTACGAACAGCACCCCAATTACTGGAAGCTTCCAGTCGAACGTGTGACAATTGGCTCCGATGGTCCTTCAGACGTCCTTGAGTACCACCTGTTCCACAACGAACACCTGAAGCAACTCGAAATCTTTACTCCTACGTTCGACTTCATGATTAAAGTGACAGAATCGTGGAAGCAAGGAAAGATGGTGGAAGTGGAGACAACCGGAAAAGAAATTGACGATTTGGCGATGATCGGATATGTTAAGGAGACCGCTTTTAAGGAGGTTGTAAGCCACTACTTGTCGATATATGTGGACAAGTCTGTAAACGGGTTTACGCGTGTCCTCCGCCTAAGAGCTCGTACCTGGCAAGAACTTCTAAGTTAGGTTTAATTAGGTTACTTTACAATGTTTTGTGCGGTTTTTAAACTGTCAATTTAGTAATTATTAACGTTTTCCGTGTGGTAAATAATAAGTTTATTACGGCTGAATGGTTTCGGAAGAGCACATATACAGTTTTTTCTCAATTTGTGGTCGTTCTTAATTGTACTGCAATGCCTTCAACAGTTTCCCGTCTATAAAATCACTTTTGAACGTCTGCGCTAGTACGAATTGTAAAATCAACTAGACAGAACCACGGAATAGAGGAATAATGGTTAGTTTTGTTAGCCAGCAGGTTTAACCTTTATTTTTTCAACTGAAAATTGGTTAAATTTAAATTAGCATCATTTTGATTGCCATGAGTTTCTGTTCACAGTTCAGTCAGTCTTTGTTCAACAACATCTGTAACCACAAGTAATTACTTTATCTTTTGAAATGCTTCTTAAGTAAGTTTCATAGTTGGAGCCGCATACAATTTTTGCCACCCACGACCAATCGCAGGGGTTCCATGGTAAAAATCGCATCCATAGTTGCACTCGTGCGACATCCGTCGCATGCGAGATGGAGCTCGATGCGATTTTTGTCTGACAGCGCAAAATCGCATGCGACGGCAAATGTTGAAGTGCCCGCTGTGACCCGCTGGAACACTGCGGGTACGTGTGATTTTTTGTGGAGGAAGAGTGTCTGCGTGGGTTTTCGTGGTTTCTAGAGGTTTTTGAGGGTTGCCGACGTAATTCGGTGGAAAATTTGCGTGTTTGTGCTAAATTGCACTTTGTTTGACACTTTTGGGGACGTTCTTGCGCGTTTCCGATCGATTTTTTGCTCATTTTTTTGAAATGCTCCATGCTGTTTGACATCTTTCACACGTGCTATTGACAAACTCATTTGCCTTGAAAGGCAAAAACATTTGTTTATAAGTTCCTGCTTAAAAAGTTATTTTTAGTTGATTAGTATGATCTGTTTTAAAATGAACACACATCAAATTACAGCCGATTTTGCTCTTTAAACACTTTGAAGTACCTAAAACAAACATCTGGTCAGATCTGCAGTTCTGTCGTTGCCTCCCTGAGCTCACCATAGGTGGCTTTGATCCTACAGCTCAAATAAACACACGCGTGAAAGAAAATTTCTACGAGATTGCCAGGTCCTACGTTAATATCAAGGTACCTAATTTGATTTTGGCTCGGACAAAAGAGAACCTTTCCACACGCAAGGGGTATTTCTGATGATATCTTGATGGCCAAGTTCTGTAGACGAGTTTCGTTAGAACAACTTAGCCAGTGATTGAGAAAAGCCAAAACAGAGTCTTTTTCAAAGACAATATTGGATTCGCTCAGGTCCAAGGCTTCAAGCTGGCTCTGAGATAAAAGGTCGTTCAAGTCCGGAAGGATGTCTTCTTCATTTTCAAAATCCAAAAGCTTTAGCTCCCAAAGTTTATCTGAGCGGATCTGTTCTTGGACAAATTTGACGCTCTCATCTCCAAAAAATGGCATTTTCAAAAACGTCAGATCGATCTTAGAGCTCAGCGTTTCTATCAAAATTTCGTGGATTTTGGATTTCTCATGGATCTCCGCTATGGCTAAATACGGCAAATTTCCATAATCCAAGCGAGAAATCATAAAATCCATAAGTCCCAAAATTTTAGCAGGGGTGTCAAGAGCTGTCCAAGGCAAGTCTGAACCGTTCGTAGGCTGGACAAGAACATCGTCAATATCATCAAGGTCGACGCCTCCAATACGGAAAAAGCGGCGGTCAGTTTTTAGAAACTCCTCAAAACTCACGACCTTATCAATTTCGTCAGAGTTGTGGAACAGAAACTGAAGTTTGTCGTCGTAGTCAATAGCCATAATTAAGCCCCAGTCCGAACGTCGGTTACGGACGTTCTCGCCTATTCTTGACCATCGAGGGTTACGTAAGTTGTGGAGGTCATTAATCGATTGACGACCCATAGTGACGCATGACGCTTCAATAAATGTGGAAGGTACCGAATCCATGATGAAGTATAGAAGAAGTGAAGAACTAAGTTGGTAAAGCGTAGGAGAGAACGGTTTGCACAAAAACAGAGCTTGCAAGATGAAGTGAAGAAAAGGAAAGATAGGTTCGTTCATCGAAAACCCAATTTTAATGTGTTGTTTTCACAGTGGCATAAAAAGCATTGCTTTATTTTCAGGCTACCATGTTTGGGGCCCACTTCAATATGCGCAATTGCGCCGCGATTGAGACTCAATCCCGCAATTGCCAAACTTAACCGATTTTACGAACCGCAATTTAGAAACCCGCAATCGCGGGAATTTCCCCACGGTTTTTTTCGCAATTCTCCTTTTCTCTGCGTTGCCGTGCGTGTTTCAAACGCTTTGTGACGTGGCTAAGTTCTTTTCTTTTCCGTTTTTGCTTTAATTGATGCACCATTCAGGTTAGGAGGAGCTTCATTGGCGACAGGACACAAGATTTCATCCGCGGAAAACTATTTTCGAACAAAAAGTGAGTTTGTCCACGCAATTTTGTGTCTTTAAGGACGTTTTTCAGGGTAATATGGATATTCTCTTGTCATCGAAAGACGAAATCGTTCCGCCCACGCCAAAAGGAGGATTGTTAGGAATGGAGGGGCAGTATTTCGAACCAGCGCTTCGGAAGCTGTTTTGATTGACGCAGACCCAAACGGAACAGCGACTCGGGCTCTTGGGACTTTTTCTTTCTCCTTTATCTCAATTTTGGTTTTGCGCACGCCTTACGCCGTCTTTTGGAATTCTGATTGCGGAATCGTCTTCTCCGTCTCCGAATACTCCTTTCCAGTAAAACTGAGCGTAATCGAAGAACCCAAAAATCGACAAAAAACGCGATGTTCGTGTCCCTTTAAGCTGGTTGAATTTTCAATGGTTCAGAACTTGAAACTTGCCTAAACTGACACTTTTAAAATTTTAATCTATAAAATCTATTTCTGAGTTTATTCTCAATGATGGCATGAAAAACTGTATTTTCTATTCATTTGTCCAAATTTCCGTTCAGGACATGACATCAAAAATCGCAACATTGCTTTGTCTGTGAACTTTTACAGTATTCACACCACGTCAATTCGCATCGCATCATTTTCTTACGTTTCGTTTCATTTTGTTGCTTCACCATCAAGGTAAACGATTTGTCAAGGACAGGAGTACCTTGTCATACTTATTCAATGGAGCAGCAGGATAACTCAGTCGCGACTAAGCCTCTTCTGCGCGACATCCTCAAACATCACTTAGAAAATCAAAATCCACCAGCCGATCGAGCTGAACAACAACCTTTGGATATTCATCAAGAAGCTGTGACCTCTCTTCAGATAGAAATTTCTACGGACAGTCATTTTGAGAGCCAGCATACCGTTTGCGTTACGTCAAATGTTGGAGCGCAATTGCAGCTATTGTATGCTCTTGAGCAGCCGGAAACTCCTCTTTCCTCTGACATTTTTGTAGAACACCTACACGCAAAAATGATGCAAAACGCTGACCATTCCATTGACTCGCAAACTGTCGGAATGAACATGAATGAAGCAATAAAACTTGAAGAAGTCAAAGTCAACGCGTACATGAATATTTCAAAAACTCTGCAAGCTGAGCCTGATTTTTATCGGGTCACAGCTGACATCAAAATGCCAAAAACGGAGAAACAGCTCAAAGCGGAAAAGCTGTTATATAAGACGCTTAATATGCTTGTGCAATTAAAAAAGCAAGCTGATCAAAACGCAGAGCAATTTTACGGTGAATACGAGGTTCTTAAAAAACAACGCGCCACATTACAGCAACTTGAACAACAAGCAATCCATTATCAAGTTTACTTGGAACAGCAAAAAACTAAGATTATTCAAAATCAAATTGTTTTGGATCAGCAGAAAGCAGAAATGAAAAGACGTCACGCCCTGCTCGAACAACTTGAAGTGAGCCATGAGGAGGATTTAGAGCTTGACGGTTCTGAACTGGAGAGCGAGGAAGCCACTACTCCAGAACATGAGTAGCAAATGTACTAAGGCTTGGAGTCAATTTTGTCTTTTTGCTTGAATATTCGTGTTCTGTAAAATTGTCTGATTAGAAATGGTTTAAAAGTAATCTTTTTGTACCGTCGGTCTTGAAAGGAGTTTTGAACCGTTTGTTGACTCACCGCATATAATTAATTAAAGTACAAATTCTTTCAAAATACAGGAGAACGTGTCCGTCCGTCCGTCCGTCCGTTCGTGTGACACGAAATTTCCAGACGCAAGATGCCTGATTGAGTCGATATGCGGACTACGGTAGCGGCGCCATTTGCGTTTGCGCGCGTTTCGCAAGAATGTCCAGAAACACTTTTTTAACTCCAAGAGATGTGACGTATACTGCTGTAAAACTAGGCTTCAAACCGATGTCTCCTCTTCTTTTTCTTATTCTCGTTCGGTCATAAATCACGCCACCGCGCTCTCTCTCTCTCCATTGTTTTGAAGAATTTGTCCTTTTACGCGTTGTCTGCCGGGGTCGCCTCACAGCTTCCAATCGCAGCGATTTTACAACAAAACCGTTTTCTGCCAATCGATTGTCTTGCCTATTCTGCTCAGCGACGTCACATAACGTTTGGGATATATAGCGCGTTGTAGCGTGCCCACGTAAACCCACCTTCGGCATGCGTTGAATACGCTCGAAACGCGTTATTTGTCGTTGCATTAGGCTTCTCTGAAGTTAGCCATTTTCAGGTTAACTTGCGAAGGAAAAATGTATGGTCGAAATTTATGGACGAGCGCCGTGTTCAAATTCAAGTAAGTTTACGTTTCCTAAAAAGTTTTTTAGCTTTGTTTTTAGTTATTACACGCCAAAAATTTGGAATGCACCCGTCCGTCCTTCCTTGCTTTTCGTGGTCACTACGGTGAATGCTGGAAATGCTCAAAGGCCTGGCTGCAGTTGAGGTGACTACTCTACAATTCACATTCACCACGGGTTTATAAAAAGGTAACAAAACAGAATTTAAAAAATTAATTTCAGGTGACGACATCTCAAACAAGGCTTCAAAAGAGATTTTACGATAAGACAAGCACGATACTTTATGTGCATGAGTTATTTGTATTCTTGTTGACATTGCATCCTTGTTGATTTTCTTAAATAGCTCTCTCGTTTTCCTGTTGTAACCTTCTACAAAATAACAACAAAGAAGATGTAAAAATCCACAAACATTGTTTTTATGAAGCGTGAACGCGAGGTAGAAGAGTTCCAGCAACGTTAAAATAAAAATCTGTTCAGTAACCCCTATCTTATCCCCTTCATCGTTGTCACCATCCTCGTCTCGCCCTTTCTCCTGAGACGTCTCCTCAAGAAGTTCTCTTACTGTAAGCCCCTTCTTCTCTCTCGCCCCACGTCACAGACGGCAAGCTCCGAGGCTTGGCCATGTTTCAAGGCTTGATGTTCTTTTGTCAACGACAAGTTTCAGATCCCCTTCCCCTCCGCCCACGGTCACTTGCATAAATGTCTTTTGTAAAATATGATAAAAGCACTTGCTACCACTGAACCACGTTTCTCAATTTAGGTAAAATGAAAATCGAGTACCGGCACAAGTTTGCCTCATTTGTGCTTGTTTTTAAGCAAAAAAATGAGTCTTGGCTGCAGAACCGAGTGAAGTTTTCAAAAATTGCAGAAAAATTGTCGCCCCAGCCTACACACTCCCTGTCAGCAAAAAAACAATAATAAAAATGTCAAAGCCTAAGCCTAAGATGCTCCAGAAGGTCAACCCCGGCCTACTGTCCCCGCTGTTTGAAAGATAAAAAACGGCGCTAAAATAAGTGTTAAAAACATGAATCATCTTAAGAAATACTTCAAGCGATCATTGAGAATGAACTCAGAAAAAGCTTTTATAGAGTTAAGGCGTCTTATTAAAATTTTAAAAGTGTCAGTTTAGGCAAGTTTCAAGTTCTGAACCATTGAAAATTCAACCAGCTTAAAGGGACACTAACATCGCGTTTTTTGTCGATTTTTGGGTTTTTCGATTCTGGAAAGGAGTATTCGGAGACGGAGAAGACGATTCCGCAATCAGAATTCCAAAAGACGGCGTAAGGCGTGCGCAAAACACCAAAATTGAGATAAAGGAGAAAGAAAAAGTCCCAAGAGCCCGAGTCGCTGTTCCGTTTGGGTCTGCGTCAATCAAAACAGCTTCCGAAGCGCTGGTTCGAAATACTGCCCCTCCATTCCTAACAATCCTCCTTTTGGCGTGGGCGGAACGATTTCGTCTTTCGATGACAAGAGAATATCCATATTACCCTGAAAAACGTCCTTAAAGACACAAAATTGCGTGGACAAACTCACTTTTTGTTCGAAAATAGTTTTCCGCGGATGAAATCTTGTGTCCTGTCGCCAATGAAGCTCCTCCTAACCTGAATGGTGCATCAATTAAAGCAAAAACGGAAAAGAAAAGAACTTAGCCACGTCACAAAGCGTTTGAAACACGCACGGCAACGCAGAGAAAAGGAGAATTGCGAAAAAAACCGTGGGGAAATTCCCGCGATTGCGGGTTTCTAAATTGCGGTTCGTAAAATCGGTTAAGTTTGGCAATTGCGGGATTGAGTCTCAATCGCGGCGCAATTGCGCATATTGAAGTGGGCCCCAAACATGGTAGCCTGAAAATAAAGCAATGCTTTTTATGCCACTGTGAAAACAACACATTAAAATTGGGTTTTCGATGAACGAACCTATCTTTCCTTTTCTTCACTTCATCTTGCAAGCTCTGTTTTTGTGCAAACCGTTCTCTCCTACGCTTTACCAACTTAGTTCTTCACTTCTTCTATACTTCATCATGGATTCGGTACCTTCCACATTTATTGAAGCGTCATGCGTCACTATGGGTCGTCAATCGATTAATGACCTCCACAACTTACGTAACCCTCGATGGTCAAGAATAGGCGAGAACGTCCGTAACCGACGTTCGGACTGGGGCTTAATTATGGCTATTGACTACGACGACAAACTTCAGTTTCTGTTCCACAACTCTGACGAAATTGATAAGGTCGTGAGTTTTGAGGAGTTTCTAAAAACTGACCGCCGCTTTTTCCGTATTGGAGGCGTCGACCTTGATGATATTGACGATGTTCTTGTCCAGCCTACGAACGGTTCAGACTTGCCTTGGACAGCTCTTGACACCCCTGCTAAAATTTTGGGACTTATGGATTTTATGATTTCTCGCTTGGATTATGGAAATTTGCCGTATTTAGCCATAGCGGAGATCCATGAGAAATCCAAAATCCACGAAATTTTGATAGAAACGCTGAGCTCTAAGATCGATCTGACGTTTTTGAAAATGCCATTTTTTGGAGATGAGAGCGTCAAATTTGTCCAAGAACAGATCCGCTCAGATAAACTTTGGGAGCTAAAGCTTTTGGATTTTGAAAATGAAGAAGACATCCTTCCGGACTTGAACGACCTTTTATCTCAGAGCCAGCTTGAAGCCTTGGACCTGAGCGAATCCAATATTGTCTTTGAAAAAGACTCTGTTTTGGCTTTTCTCAATCACTGGCTAAGTTGTTCTAACGAAACTCGTCTACAGAACTTGGCCATCAAGATATCATCAGAAATACCCCTTGCGTGTGGAAAGGTTCTCTTTTGTCCGAGCCCAAAATCAAATTAGGTACCTTGATATTAACGTAGGACCTGGCAATCTCGTAGAAATTTTCTTTCACGCGTGTGTTTGTAATGATTTGAGCTGTAGGATCAAAGCCACCTATGGTGAGCTCAGGGAGGCAACGACAGAACTGCAAATCTGACCAGATGTTTGTTTTAGGTACTTCAAAGTGTTTAAAGAGTAAAATCGGCCGTAATTTGATGTGTGTTCATTTTAAAACAGATCATACTAATCAACTAAAGATGACTTTTTAAGCAGGAACTTATAAACAAATGTTTTTGCCTTTTAAGACAAATGAGTTTGTCAAAAGCACGTGTGAAAGATGGCAAACAGCATGCAGCATTTTCAGTAATTTGGCAAGTCATTTGCGAAATGTTTTGCGTCTGTGCTACTGCCTTTAATGATGCGGTGTGTTCACGTTTTTCAACACATCTAGAACGAGCGTTAGAAAACAAGACTGAAGATGAGTTGTTTCGAGTGTGTTATATAATCGTATGGCTTATTTGGGTTAGGCTAAACATGCAGAAATTCCAGGGGGAATTGTAAATTTTGGTCAAAAAACTGGACGGATTTGCAAAGAAATTGTTGGGCATTCACGCAAAATACCGCGTTTTTGCACTTCAAATTTTGTCAGCCCTGTAATTTAAAGTAATAGAATGATTTTTGTATCTACACGGTATCCCAAAAAAACATTCCTGGCCGGACGGTGCGGAGCCATTTTAAGCTCCCCGCCGGGAACGACCAGTCTGTTTCGAGTTATTTGTTAGCGAAACCGACCGGTCGTTCTTAGTAAGTGAGCTTGAAATGACTCCGCTCCGTCTGGCCAGTGAGCGGCGAGCCGGAGCTGTCTGGCCAGCAGTGTTTTTTTTCTTGGGTCACCCTGTGAAAACGTGTGAAAAAAACAAAAATTCAGTCAGAAAATGACTTTGTCCGGTCGACTTTTTGCGGGTACAACATTTACCAGCGAAATTGCTTGTTCGAAATCGAGTTAGCCAAAATAAGACGGTGTCAAACGTCTTTTGTAACTTTAGATTTGAGAGAGCTACGTTCAATCCTAGCCCTAAGCGCGAGTAAAAACATTTGTGTGCCAAATTGGTCTAAATGAAAGAAATTCGCTGTTCTAAGTCCGTTGACAAACTACCGAGACCTCATTAACAGAGTAAAGTGCTCAATTTAAGTCTTATGACGTAATGGCATCGGCGACGTCACATTCTACAACCTAACGACTATTTTCAGATAAAGCAGAATGATAAACCGCTTCCCAAGCTCTTTACTGATTCAGTAAGGCAAATCAGACTGCCTTAAGCAGCTGTAAAACACTTCTAATAAGATCGGTTAAATCATCTTCGTCTGTAAATTCGTGACTGTAAATTTAGATCTTACTTTAATTTAGGTCTGTCACGCTGTCATGTACCGAATGTGTTTAAATTCACCTTTCTTTTCATTAATGCACTACTTACTGCTTTTTCCTGCTTCTGCTTGTGGTGTAATCAAGTAAGCATAGCAATTATCATCACCTGATCTCTCTTTTTGTGGCAAACATGAGCCCGCCAATATTAAGCGTTTCACACCTTTCCTGAGCACAGAGACGAGCGAGTTGGATGTTGGCGCCAACTCTTACAACCGCGCGCCTTGACCTCACAAGCAAATCGTGCTGAGACCACATGGCTTACTAGGAAACATGCATAACTTCGATTGTTACCTTCGCACGTGCCAAATGATCAACGTTGTGGCGAGATGGCTTTTAACTCTGATAGTGCATTCGTGGAATGGATAAAAGCAGCGCCATTCGACCTCTTCCAGCGTATTCTCTGCTGCTATTTCATTTATTAATGCGCTGTAGGCATGAACGCCGGGAAAAGCATGTAGCGAATCTTTCATTATCACATCATTTTACTGATTACGTTTTAGCCACAAATAACTATCTAAACGGTTGTTTTTAGCCTATTAAGAAATTACTAAAGCTTGCTCTTGGTATTGCTAGTGCTTCTGGGAAATTATGTAAGACTAAACGCCGACATTACAGCTTCAAACTATGCTGTACCGGTTGGCTTCTGTGTCTTAGAACCCAGGTTTTGCGTTTTAGATGTTTCTATAAATGATCTGTTTTAGCAGCATTTTATTGAAACATTTGCGCTGTCAACAGCATAAGATGCAAATCTGTAATTGTTGAGTCCGTTACATAGGTTATCATGCAACAAAATAGGATAATGTGGGCTATTTAGACAATAGTTCTTTCTCATTTTCTATTTATGATGAACCCAGTTGTAGTTATAGGTTATTCTAGCTGTTGTTACTGTTTATTTTGAGATAGTCTAAGCACACATTTTTTTGTATTAGCTATCAACGGGGCTGTGCGCGCTATTGCGCAAGGTTTCTGTTTTAAAATATGTTTCAAGCCGGCACTTCGCGCCTGCAAGGAGCGTGATCGGTTTGGCTCGATGCTCAGTCTTCTTGAAAAGTCTTCATGAGCGCAGACGCCGTTCGCGGTTTCATAATTTTTTCTTGAAATAGTTCAAATCAATTATTATTCGGTTCAAAATTTTTTGCAGAGCTGATTGATGCCAAAACCACCCGCAACTGTTGCCAATTCGGCTTTTGCGGCACCAATTTAGGCGCCGTCGCGGTTGGAAAACCGACGGTGACATCGAAACGCGTGCAAACGCAAATGGCGCCGCTACCGTATACCGTCCCTCACCTATAAGAGAGCGACATGATTTTGTGACGGAAGGAAGGACGGACGAACGGCCACACCTGTTTCTCCTTTATTTAATAGAGGGGATTTTTACAGGTCCCACAGGCCTTTCATACCGCTAACGTGTCTTTCTCATGACCTGCTGCTTGCTTTTTGCGTTTCCAAGAGCGGTTTCAGCATTGAAGTTAGTCTTCAAGGCTTTTCTTTTCAACAAACTTAATCTTACTAATAGAATCTCCTCTAGCTATTCTTGTTGGTTTATTGATGCTTTCATGCTTTTTCATTCATTTAGCTCACTGCACTCTCCTTAATTACCTTTAACTTTTGTCTTTACATCACACGATCGATATGCGATAAGTCGTTGTCCCCATGACAACCTTTCGACCATTTGCGCGCGTCCGCTAAATATGCTTTTAATTGATGCTCGTTGTTCTCCTTGCGTCCCCACCTTGGTGATCATGACCTGCATTTTCACTGTTTCAGAAGTCGAAGTATCTGCTTCAAAACTCCGATACAATGGCTGGCAACAACATTGAGGTTATTCAGATCGATGACGACGATGATGATGAAATCGAAATAATCGGCGTTGTTGAAGCTCCGCGAGCTCAGCCTGGAATTCAAATTGTACAGCCACCACAACAAGCCCAGAATATCCAGCCTCAGCAGGCAGCTCCCGGTGATCAGCCTCAACAGGCAGATCTTGGTGCTCATAATGCCCAGCCTCAGCAAGCGGTTCTTGTTCCTCAGCTTCAGCAAGCCGTTCCGGTTGCTCAGCAAAACGCTCCTGGTGCCCAGCCCCCACACCAGCCTCAGAATGCCCAGCCTCAGCAAGCCGCTCCTCATGTTCATCCTCAGCAGCCAGCTCCTGTCGGTCAGCCTCAGCAGCCAGCTCCTGTCGCTCAGCCTCAACAGGCAGATCTTGGTGCTCATAATGCCCAGCCTCAGCAAGCGGTTCTTGCTCCTCAGCTTCAGCAAGCCGTTCCGGTTGCTCAGCAAAACGCTCCTGTTGCCCAGCCCCCACAGCAGCCTCAGAATGCCCAGCCTCAGCAAGATGCTCCCCATGTTCAGCCTCAGCAGCCAGCTCCTGTCGGCCAGCCTCAACAGGCGGTTCCTGGCGCTCAACCTCAACAGCAGCCTCTGTACCCCCGACCCCAACAGGTGGTTCCTAATAACCGGCGTCGAATGGAAGTACGTCCGGGTCGGCAACTGCACAATTTTCTCTACCGGCCTGAACAAAATGTGCCCTACATTCCAGCTGGAAACCGCAATAAATCCGAATGCAAGAAAAAGCCTGTGGTACCGCTACTGGAGGAATTCGTAGGTCCGCTCGAGAAGCTGCCCGAAGTCCCATATAAAGATCTTCCTGAACATTGGTTGAACGCTATCAAATCGTGCGCCGATGAAGCGTAAGTCTTTAAAAAATTATGAAAAATGCGGTCTTAACTACACACCTCGACAGTCACTCTTTTTGGTAATTATTCAACTTTTGAACGGAAGAATTGGGGGAAACGTTTATGGATGAATAGGCTTCAACCGCCCTGACATCAGAGTGCAATTTTTAACCCAAAATTTTGTTTATAAAAAAACTAAATTAACAGGCTTATCCCTAAATTTTAATACGAAATGGCTGTGCTCCGTTGGCGTAGTCGGTTAGCGCGTGGTACTTATAAGTGATTGAGTGATACCAAGGTCACGGGTTCGATCCCCGTACGGAGCATAAACGTTTTTCAGTTGTTCAGTTGCTAAATAATTTTAAACTAATTATTTTATCCTTTTTTGACAATTTTATGTAACTTAAAAGCTTCATTTAAGATTTGAAAGATCGCTCGGAGCTTTTGATCCAGACACCGTCAACAAGCCTCCCCCTCACGACGCGGACGTAGTTTTCAATCCCTTCCGGAACCTCAGCGACGGTAATTGGTGTTTTTATGGTTGAAATAAACGCATTTAGTTTAGTTCAACTTGCAAGACTACGAACACCCCGCGCGCTTGACAGTGACATCCATTTCCAAATGGCCAGAGCTATGATGAAAGCAGCTGAGCCTCTGACCAACACGGACGCTCTTCTGAAAAGTTACGTGCCTCCGGAGGAGGATCTGGAGCCACCACCTAAGCCAATGTATAAGGACTACGCCACGGCTGATGAAATCTTTTGTAAGATCATGGAAGTGGATCCCGACATTATTCACGAGAACATCGAGAAGACTATAGGCAATTCGAACTATACAGAGTTGATTGAAGAGCTCGTTTGTGAAACGTTCGACAGAATCAAGCCGGTAAGCTTCAGATAGCAGAAGCCTCATAAATGTCTCAATTTTAGCCCTTTAATATGCCACCCTACGAGTTTATGTCTGAGCTTATTGGACCCATTGCTATGGAGCATTGTCCTCCAAAGGCTCTGAAGAAACTACATAAACTTTGCAACGTGCTTGTCGATTATTATGGTGAGTGTCTCTTCGAATGGCCAGACGACGAGGACCTCATGTCCGAGCTTAAGCAAGCTTCTAAGCAATCAAAGGCACCTCAGCTTGGACCGTCAAGACCAAAAGCTGTACCATCCCGCAAGAAACAGTCGGAACCCAAGCCAGGACCGTCCAAGATTAAGATAAAGCAGCCAGAACCTCAACCAGGACCATCGAGAATCAGCAAGACACAGTCGGAACCTCAGTCTGGACCATCGAGAATCCAGATGCAGTGGGAGCCTCAACCTGGACCGTCCAGAACCAACAAGGACCTATGGGAACACCAGCCTGGACCGTCAAGAAGACAGTGAAATCGTGTTTTCCCATCTTCAGATCTCCAATTATTTCCATTTTTCAACTCACAAATTTAATCATATTTTCAGACGCATATCTCTATCGTTCTTAGCTCGCTATCGCTTTTAGGTGTACCATTAAATAAATTTTTCAGTACTTGAAAGTGTTAGTTTTATGTCCAGGTTTCTATTAACCTTTTAATATCTGATATTGTGATTATATGTGCCTGTTTCAGATTCAATATCAAGCTTCACTTGGCCCTGCTCCTGTTAATTGTGCCCTTTGTCTTATTTAGAGATTCAGAGGCTGAAAACCTGTGAATTTGCCAAACGTCGCAATATTCCAATTGAAACAAGCCAGGCTATATATACGAACACGTTCTATAATAGAAGTGCTCCGTTGGCGCAGACGGTTAGCGCGTGGTACTTATAAGTGATGAGCAATGCCAAGGTCATGGGTTCGAGCCCCATACGGAGCATGAATTTTTGGCCAAATTTTGAGTTTTGCTGATTTTTTTGGTCATTTTTGTTGACATTTTTGTGCGATTTTCGACAATTGTTTTGCACTTTTGGCTCGAAAAAAGCTATAAATCGAGCAGTTCGCGCCCGCATTTATTGTCGTCACGCTGGCGCCATCATTGCCGCTTACCAAAGTGGATGGCTGTGGACGGTTGCACTTGCTGCCAGCGTCCCAGTCTGCCCTCTGACTCGCTATCGACTGATTGCGAAATTCTGTATTTAATGGAAACAGCAAGAGATACGTTTTTCAGACATACTTGAGTTTCAAAAACGGATATTTTCGCCTAAATTACCAAAAGAGCTACCAGAAGTGGGACCAGAAACGCTTTTGGTGTTTCGGTTCTTTAGCGCACGCTTTTGGGACGTTTTAGACGCGCGGAAGGGGCACTTTTGAATGCAGTTTTGTTCGCATTTGAGTACACGCGCAATAGGGACGATCGCTGCCTCCGCGGTTTGGATTTTTCGGTTCCTGTTTTCAGCTGGACAATTTGTAGGTGAATTTTGGAGAAATCGGGATGTGCCCCATCTTTGATAAATGGCCGGTTTCTGAAGTCTCCGGGATGGGCAAATTTAAAGCGCTTGGCACGCGTGTAAGAGGCTGCTGTCAAATAACAGGCGACGGAAACACTTTTGATATCCAGAGCCTTGAAATTTGCACTAAAAGGCATCTTTAGGTGGATTAGGTAGATTCCGATTTTGCATAATTTTGTGTTGGATTTTTTTGGAGCGTTTCCAAGGCAAATTGAAATGTGTTTCAATCGTGGCCAAAAGCGAGTCTGTAGCCTTCTGAAATTAGACTCAAGGCGCTTTGAATGTACGTAGGAAACCAGCAAGCATTACTCGGTTTCTGACGTCTCGAAATTTGCACCAAAAGGTATATCTAGATACCAATTTAAATTCGGTTGATTTTCAGGTGATTTTTCAACCTTTGTTTTATTCCTTTTGGGAGCGAAATAATACCGTTTTTAGGCAACTTTTGTGACATTCTTTGAAGGTTTTGAGTGCACTTTTTTACGTTGGCATCGCGACTCAAATTTAATGCTTCAGTGGACCTTTTGAGGCGTCTCTTGTTAAGGGCTTAGGTCGAGAATAATTGCCTTGGATTAGCAGCATCGATCAAGTCAGCACCTGTCCTACAGTATCCTTTTTATTGCACCTTAATTCATCGCTATTTGGGCTCTCTTCATCGCGTTCTTGGCTTCGTGACGACGCTCTTCACGTCCATGTTTGGTCTCTGCTTTCGCGTAGATTTGGATCGCGGCTAAATGTTCTTTTATTGCAGGTGCCGCCACTTCGCCATGTCGGGTAGGAAGAAGGATGGCCGGCGACCTCAGCGAGAACGTTCTCGATCGCCGAAACAGAAAAAAGAGTGAGTCGCCCTTTTCTAATTGCCAAAACTGACCCTTTCTCAATTTCAGCAAGCGAAAATGGAGCAAGGATGACGATTTTCGCGCAAGCACCAGTTCCCTGACCTCTCCAAAGCCAAAACGGGTACGCTTCGATGATAGCGACGAAGGCGAGGATGAGAAGCCTTCGCGGTACTTCAAAGATCTGCCTAAAGGGCCGTCCAGAGACTCCAGAGGCAGAAATCCAAGACCTTCTCAGCCCTCAGCGCCTCCCATTCCGAAGCTCAAAATCAAACTACCGAAGCTTTCAGGAACTGCGTCCTCAATCCCGACTCGAGCACTGCCACCACGCCCCGCCCCTCCTCCTGCTCCTCCTATTCCTGCCCCCAATTCTTGGGAAGCCATGATGCTAGCCCCAGACCTTAAACTGCGAGAATCCATGTAAGTCAATGGGCACCAAATGCTTTGTCACTATTAAATATGATTTCAGCGGCAGCCGCAGCTGGCCATGTTTCCAGAGCCAAGGAGCGAGAGCCGCCCAAGGCAGATACGAAGGCAGCCACATCACGGTCTACTGACGTCCACGCTTCAACTTACAAGCTTCCAGGGACGCCTAAAGAGCCCAAGCACACGTCGAAGGAGTCAACGAGCTCCAAATCACGATCTGTCGACGCTCACGCTTCAGGATCCAAGCAGCGAGAGCTCGTGAAGGAGTCGAAGGCTACCAAATCCACAGCTCATCTTTTCGAACCTCTCCCTGCACCGAAGCACAAGGAATCTCCTGCTGTTCAGAAGCATAAGGACTATGTCACGCCTCTATCGAAGCGCACCGAATCTCCTATGGCTCCAAAGCACAAGGACTCTTCTGTCACACCTTCTAAGCATAAGGGGTCCCCTGTGGCGCCTCCATCGAAGCATAAGGAGTCCCCTGTCATGCCTTCAAAGCGCAAAGAGTCTCCTGTGGCGCCTCCCAAGTACAAGGAGTCCAAATCGCGACTGTACGATCCTGTTCCCAGCTCAAGCTCGCTCTCCAAGTCTAAGAGTCACAGTTTGGAGTCTCTGAAGGACCTGAAAAAGGCTATGAAGTCCCAAACGCCCGAAACCAAGCGCCGAGATCTGTCCATGGACGATATCAAGCGCCGAAATGTGTCCAAGGAGTTCAAGGAGCCGAAGCAATCGAAATATCACGTCTCCGACCCTCCAGCGCAAACTTCAAAGCAAAAGAAGTCCAAAGAAACGAAAGAAACGGCACATCCCAAGTCCAGATTGTCCGATCCAGTTCCCAAACAGCTGATGAAGCAATCAGCAAAGCAACTCGAGGCATTGAAGCCCAAGGAACATCCGAAATCCGGTGGGCTCCGTTTTTTTGATCTTTTCGACGCTTCGGGAAAGATGCAAGAAAAGCCCATCAAGCCTCCTCCGAAACCGATCATCTATCAGCCACCGCCGAAGCCACAGGCTTTTCCTCCCGCACCAGAACTCAAACAGCGGAAGAAGGACGTTAAATCCAGGTTATCCGATCCACAACCCTCCGGATCGAGGCATCGAGAGCTGTCGAAGGAGTCGAAATCGTCAAAATCTGCTTATCAGTTCGAGGATGTGCCTGCATCTAAGCACAAGGACTCACCGAAGGCCAAATCGCGGTATTCCGATTCTATTCCATTTTCGTCAGGGTCTAAACGGAAAGAAGCTTCCATGGCTTTTGAATTCAGGCACAAAGACGTTTCTCTTGTGTCAGAATCCAGGCAGAAGGAGACATCCGTGGAGTCAGGATCTAGGCACGAAGAGTCTGTCAAGGAGGTGAAGCCTGTGAAAAAGGAGAAAGAGCCTATCAATGAGAAGGAACCTGAAAAAGAGCTTTTGAAGCCTCTGAAGATCCGCCTAGCTGATATAGAACCGTCTGGCCACAAGCACCATGAGAAGGAAACGTTCAAAGACCCAAAACCCTCCACGTCCAAGTCTTCTGACAGCCGTCGCGAATCCAAAGAATCAAGGGAAAGACTTTCTACGGCTCACCTTTTCGACGCCGACCTGCCTATTCCCAAGCAGAAGGAGCCAAAGGAGACAAAGTCATCAAGAACACGTTCCTTGGAATCTTCTCTATCTCAGACTTCAAGTTCCAAGGCTGACGACACTCCCAAACCTTCGCCAATGGCCGTTATTCCTCCCACTCCTATCCATCCTGTCCCAAGACATGTGAAGCCCACAGCGCCGCCTGCATCCTTGCGTTCCTTCAAGTCGCTCCAAGGACTGGACAGCGACAATGACGACGAAGACGAGAACAGTTCCGATTCCGACTTTGATCCGTTCAGCATCAATTTGCAGTTTTTCGGTGAGTCGTCGCCAGAAGCCAGCCCACCACGTTCTTCACGAAAGAAGGAACGTGCCGGTCATCAGCCAGAGCCTGAAGTTAGCAAGAAGGAAAAAGAGAACAAGCAGAAAAAGGAGAATGAAAAGAAGCGTGAATCCATCGAAAAGCAAAAGCCTAACCCTGAGTCTGAGCTTGGGTGCAGGCCAAAGACAAAAGAAGAGAGGAAGCGAGAAAAGAAGGAAAAGGAAAAAGAGAAGAAAAGGGATTCCAGTGAAAAGAAGAAGGATCACATCGAGAAGAAGCCAGTACCTGAATCGGAGCCTGTGCCACAAGAGAAGAAGCGTGAATCCATCGAGAAAACCGAGCCTGAGGCCAAGTCAAAGACGAAGGAGGAGAAGAAGCGAGAAAAGAAGGAGAGGAAGAAACAAGAGAAGCTTGAAGCCGCCGCTGCTGCCCAGGCTGCTGCCCAAGCTGCCGCCGACGCTGCCGCTGAACAGAAACAAGCTGAGGAACAACGATCTCAAGAAGAACGAGCTCAGCGAGAACTTCAAGCCCAGCAAGAAGCTGCTGCTCAGCAGCAAGAAGCTGTAGTTGCTCAACAGCAGCAGCAACCTGCTCACCAACCCTTACCCTTCGATGACGACATCGACGAGTTCACCGACGTGTTCGAAGTATTTGATGTGTTCAACAACATTCCCGACGAAGCTCAAGACGACCCCTCTCAACCCTCCGACCAGAGTCCCTTCGAGAACCATGAAGAAACCGCCTTCGCCATATTCCAAGCCTTGGAGCACCAGGGAGCCTTCGATGAAAACCCACCACCAGGAGTCAGTGAAAACCCTCTAGACTTCGTGCCAGATGATCTCAGCGAACTCTTTGGTGGGGTCGACATTAATGAGCCGGAAGTCCTCGGCGAGCCCTTGATGGATCACGGTTACGGTGACCTACTCAACGTCAACGATCAGGACGTTCTCAGCGCACCCTTAATGGGCCAGGGCTACAGTGGTTTGGGCGACCTCAACGCGCCCTTCGCGGATCAAGTCTACGGTGGTCAGGAGCAAATGGCGATGGAACCACAGCAAGTCTACTTCGAGCAGTATCCTGATCCTCAGGCTTACGAGCAGCAGCAAGCGTTTTATGAGCAACAACAAGCTGTTTATGAGAGCTATGACGATCCCCAGGTTACTTTCGGTGCCTTCCAAGAGCCTACCTTGAGTCAACAAGATCTCGACGAGATTTTACAGCCTATGGCTATGGAACAAGAACTTGTCCATCAAGAAGCGCAACCTGTTCTTTTGGAAGTGCAACCGGTGATGCAAGTTGTCCTGGAAATGCAGCCTGCCATACAAGGAGAGCAACCTGTCCAGGAGATGCAGCCTATCAAGGGAATGCAGCCTATCGTTCAGATAGAGCACACTGTTCGTATGGAAGAGGAACCCGTCGTCCAGGAAGTAGAGCCTGTAATCCAGCTAGAGCAACTTGTCTTTCAAGAGAAGCAACCCATCTTCCAGGACAACATTTACACTCTTCCGCAGCAGCAGGAACCTGTCTACAAGTCATCAGAATACGAAGAAGAGCTTGCGGACCTTTTCGAAGACGTCTTCAGCATTAGCGAGACTCCAGCTGCGCCTCAACATATCCATCTTGAGCAGCCGCCTACCATAACCCCCGAAGAAGCTTCAGTCGTGATACAAGAGATACCAATCGAGCAGTTTGTACAATACTGCGATGATCCAGAAATCCAACTTGTGATATGTGAAGACCCAGTGGATACAGATGAGGTCGAAGCTCGCCGTATTCCCCTTCATCTACAACAGCATCTTCCTCAACAGGTGGAGCAGATGCCAGTCCTGATGCATCAAGATCCCGTACCTAAAGAGCCACCCATTTTCGACCCTGTTGCTAGCCTCAACGACGCTTTTGGTATTATTAACCTCAACTCAACGTTCACTTTAGAACGCGAACCTACTCGTGAAGAACTCCTCACAACTCTAAAGCAGTACCAAGAACACCAAGAAGCTCTAGCACAACAAATCGAAGATCCAGTTATGGCTCCAACAAGCCTAGAACGCAACGGCGCACCTGTACATATTCTTAGAACTGACCTATTCGGACGAGTGCCCGAAAGCGCCACTTGGATGAAGAACAGGTACGAGCTTCCAGCCGAGAAAACGAAGGAAATCGAGCCGAACCAGCAGCAACAGCTTACAGAAGAAGAGGTGGAAGCTTTGAAACGTTCGATTGTTACTGAACCGCTTTCCCCGTCCGCTGCTGTCAATGAAAGAGTCAAGGCGACAAGAAAGAAGAACAGGGAAGCTCTCATCCGGAATGCCCTCAAGCACCTCAAGAATGCCGGTCTCCCGCACAGAGGCTTCCGATGCTTCAATATCACGTCAGCACCAGATCCATATTGGCGTCAGCTGTTTGGCCACGACGACTCTGAGCGTGTGATCCTTATGAGAGTTAAACCTGAGGTTTGGAAGAAACTGCAGCAGATGAAGAAAAAATCGAAGGAAATTGGAGGAAGCATTCATATGCTGAATCCTGAGCTTGTCTTCCGAGAGCCTTATGCAGCCATCAACGCGGCTGGCGTGGTGCTCGTAAAGCCTCCACGTAGTCGGCAGCGTCAACAGACATTGCGGGAAGCTTCTTCTCATTACAGAAAGCTAAGGGCTTCAAGGAGTGTCAGTGCGAACCGTCCAAAGTGGCCTACAACTTCAAGAAGTGCAAGCTGGCAACCTCGTGGAATTCCGATAAATAAAGCGGATATCCTGGATTTCGTTCATCCAAGTGGCCAGATTTCCACGGCTATCAGGAGAGCCATTGCCAGGCAAAGAGAGCGCTCGAAGACTTCAAGGAGTGC
This sequence comes from Steinernema carpocapsae, assembly GCA_000757645.3. Classification (NCBI taxonomy): domain Eukaryota; kingdom Metazoa; phylum Nematoda; class Chromadorea; order Rhabditida; family Steinernematidae; genus Steinernema; species Steinernema carpocapsae. Next base: position 2,668,730 of record CM016762.1, read on the forward strand.
TAGTGTCTGCCGCAAAGAGCGGTCAACGGCTCCAAGAACTGCTAGCTCAAGCCACTCAAAGCAGCCGAAAACTTTAAAAGATGGCAGGTCTCGCTCCAAGTCATTTAAGACCTTGCGAAGTGCCAGCGTCGGCTGTTTCAGGCAGCCATGCACTTTAGCGGATGGCATTTCTCGTGTGAAGCTACCCAAGACCTCAAGAAGTGTCAGTTCTAGCCGCGTAGCGCAGCCAACAGTTTCCACAATTGTTCGGCCAAGTCATCCAGAAAAGCCGAAGGCGTTAGACAACCTTACCCGTTTGTCCAAGAAGCCTAAGACCCAGAGGAGTGCTACTTCCAGCCGGGAAAAGCAGTCAACAGCTTCTATAAGCGCCCGGCCAAATCGTCCAGAAGAGCCAAAGACGTCAGCAGACGCGATTCTTCGTTCCAAGAAACTTAATACGTCAAGGAGTGCCAGTTCCACTCGCACAAAGCAGCAAGCGTATCCAGCCACTGCAAGTCCAAGCCGTCCCAAGCAGCCCAACATTTCAGGAGATGGCAACTCTCAAGTCAAAGTGCATCAGAGCTTGAACATTGCGGGCACGAGCCGTTTCGAGCAGCCAAAGACTTCAACGGATGCGACTTCTCGTGTCAAGCTACCAAAGACCTTAAGGAAATCCAGTTCCAACCGCACAGAGCAGACGAAAACTTTAACGGATGAGACTTCTTGTGTTAAAGTGCACCAGACCTCGAAGACTCCCAGGTCTAGCCAAACAGAGCAGCCAAAGAGCTCAACGGATGCCGCCTCTCGTTCCAAGTCGCCTAAGACCTCACGGAGTTCCAGTTCTAGCCGATCTGAGCAACCGAAGACTTCAACAGATATTACCTCTCGGATCAAGGTGCATCACACTTCGAAGAGTACCAGTACGAGCCGTTCTAAGCAGCCGAAATCTGCAAATGATATCACCTCTCGTTCCAAGTCACCTAAGACCTCAAAGAATCCCAATACGAGCCGACCCGAGCAGCCGAAAATTTCAACTGATAGCACCTCTCGTATCAAAGAACCCAAAACCTTAAAGAGTGCCAGTTCCAGCCATTCTGAGCAGCTGAAGAGCTCAACTGATAGCACCTCGCAAGTCAAAATTCGCCAGACCTCGAAGAGTCTTAGTACAAGCCGATCAAAGCACCCGAAGACTTCAGCGGATGCAACTTTAAGTTTCAAGCCATCTGAGATTGCAAGGAGTACCAGCACCACCCGTTCCGAGCAGCCAAAAATCTCAACTTATGGTTCCTCTCGCATCAAAGTACTCAAGTCCTCAAGAAGTACCAGTTCCAGTCGTTCCGATCAGCCAAAGACTGCAACTGATGCGACATCATTTGTCAAAATGCATCAGACCTCGAAGAGAGCCAGTTCCAGCCGATCTGATCAGCCAAAGATTTCAACATCTAATAGCCCAAGCCGCCCAAACCAGTCGAAGAGCTCAACTGATGTCACTTCTCAAGTGAAGGTGCATGACACTTCAAAAACTGCAAGTTCTAGCCGAACAGAGCAGCCGAAAACTTCAGCAAATGCGACTTCTCTTTTCCAGCCTCTTGAGACCTCAGGGAGTGCCAGTTCCCGTCGACATGAGCAGCCAAAGAGCATAACTGAGGCCGAGCCTATTTTCAAGGTACCTAGGCTCCCATCGGCTTCCAGGTTGAGTCGTCCAAAAAAGAGCAGTGCTTCAACAGATGAGAAGACTAGTCATGAGCAGCCAACGACAGCTACCCCCGGCCTTCAGCGGGTACAACGTTTCGTCAGGAGCAGCCACAAACTCAAGCAACAGCTCCAATGGGTCAGTCAATGGTTTCAGCAAGTGCCATCTCAGCCAAAAGCTCCAAGAAGGATCAGTCAAAGAGTTACATCGGTTTACATCGGTTTACGTCCTTACATCGGTTTCCATCGGGTGCCACTTCACATCGAGAGCGGTCAAGAGCTCCAACAACGACTACTTCCGGTGTCCGTGAACGATCAGCAGGTTCTTCCTCACGTAAGGAGAAGCGCAGAGCTTCCGCGGGTGCCATCTCTCGCCCAAAGCAGCCACAAGCTCCAAAAAGCAACAGCTCAGATAGCGAAGCAAAGCCTCAGTCTACATCGGGTGCCACTTCCAGTCAAAAGAAGTTGAAAATTTCAACGACAGCTACCTGCAGTAGAAGAGAACGATCAGTGGCTTTAGCTGACTCATCCTCACGTAGAGAGAAGCGCAGAGCTTCAGCGGGTCAGCCCACAACTTCAAGAAGTGCCACCTCACGTCAGAACAAGCGAAGAGCTTCAACGTCAGCCATCTCCGATCTCAATCAAATATTGGCTTTAATCGGTTGCACCTTACGCCTGGAGAAACGACAAGCTTCAGCGACTACCGTTTCTAGTCTCACAAGTCAAGGAATGCTTTCAACGAGTTCCACCTCTCTTCAGGAGCACGCAAATGCTCCGACAACTCGTATTACCGCTGTTCCAACGCAGCTCACGAGTTCAGTCGATGCTGCCCCACGTCAGAAGGACCCAAGAGCTTCAGCGACAGCCGTTTCCAAGCTTACAGGACAACAAACGACAGGGGCTACGCCTCGTCTGGGAGCAGCCAAGAGTTCCAAAGACAGCCATCCCCGGTCTCAGGAATCAAGCAGCAAGTTCAAGTGATTCCGTCGCACGCCAAGATTCGCAAAAAGCTGCAATGGCATCCGTTTCCGACCTTGTAGGTCAGCCAGCGGCTTCCTTGAATGGCGCCTCACGTCAGGAGCAGCAAAGAGCTTTTGCGACGCCCATTATCGATCTCACAGGTGAACCCCCGGCTTTAACAAGTGCAGCCGAACGTCAGGAGCAGCCAAGAGCTCCAGCAAGCGCCGATTCTGATTTTTCCACTGTTCCCAATCAGCCTACACCCCTTCACACCGGTATCCCAGCGTCTTCCCAGGCTCCGATGGATGCTTCACCTGCTTTAACTACCGTTTCCAGTGTTCTACAGCACCCAAGAGCTCCAACAAGCATTTTCACCGACTTCTCTGCTCTTCTGGGTCAGCCAAGTGCACCAACAGTCTCAATTTCTGGTCTTCCAACGGAGCAGCAAACTCCAACGGGTCTCAGCGCTTATCTACAACAGCCGAATGCTACAACAACCGTTCCCAGATTCCTAGAGCAGTCAAGCGCTTCAACAAGCAGCTCCCCCGACCTCTCCGTTATCCTGGATCGGCCAAGAGCGGCAGAAACCTCTATTTCCGGCATCCAGGCTTTGTCCCAAGCTTCAGCAGGTCCAAAAAGTGCAAGTCCCAGTTTGTTAACGCAGCCACCGGGTGCTATGTTTTGTCTAGAGCAGCCAAGAGCTCCGTCAGCCTCTACCCCGGGTACCCAAGAACCAACCCAAGATTCAGAAACCGCCTTTTCTGATCTCCTTGCAATCCTGGATCAGCCAAGAGCTCCAGCAGCGTCACGGTCCGGTCTCCAAACGCCGTCCAAGACTCCGACAAGCATTTTTTCCGCCACTGGCTACGCTCGCTGAGATTTTAGCAGAGCCGGAGAAGCCAAACGTTGCACCAGCAATCAACGAATTCGGCTACTTTGCTCCAAAGTTACCTCCGAAACGACCCAAGAAAAGGCCTGTGCAACGTAAACCAGACCCTCTTATCGATCCCATAATCAGCCATCTTCCTGCGACCAAGCCGGATGAGTTTTCGTGCGTCGACGTCGATATGATTACAAGACACTTCCCACCGTCGTACCAGCCGATTCGGTTAGAACCGTTTCCGTTTGATGATGATGAGCCTACACCTTCGCCTCCGCCAAAGCTGCCAAAGCCCGCAAATGCGAAGACTCCTGAAGTTGTAGCTGTTCTACCAGCTCCCGAACAAGTAGGTGAACCTGACGAGTTGCCTCGCGTGCGGACCTTGGATGAGAACATCTCTGTGGACGATCTTATGCAGCTTGATCTCGAACCTATCGAAACTGCTTCGCTTCAAGGCGACGGTCTTCATATTGCAACTGACGACGTCCTACGTAAGTGTTTTATGCATAATTACAGCTGCTTTCCAAGTTTTAGTAGGTCTAGCAGGGTTACGGGAACCTAAATTCAACTTGAAGCTTGTGGGCATTGTTCGCTTGTGAGCGGTTTCATTTTGACGCCAAACTGCAGACTAGCTGGCGGTCAGGTCAGATTAGTTGCCATGGATATTTTTGCTTACATTGATTCGCCCGTAGCATCCTTTTTGTCGCACATTTATGATCCTGCCTAACTCCCTCCTTAAGTACTATTTGGCAACAATGTTTCTGGTCGTTTTAAAAGCATACGTCGATTATGTGAAGACAATTTTGTGCAATCTTCTCGGAGGTTTTGAGTGCTCACTTTTGCCTGATTTTTATGCTAAACAATCATCGCCATGCCATATTCTTGCGGGTCTATTATGTCATTTATTTTCAGAGAGCCAATCGACCCAACTCGAAGACGACTATGCGCGAAGAATTCAAGAGGCGCAAGAGGCGGACGCTCAGATTCAAGAGCAACTTGCCCAGATCGAAAAGCAAGACATATCGAATCGCGACAAACCACCGATTGAAGCTTCGCCGCCTCCGAGCGACGGTCTTGAGATTGCAACTGACGCCGTCCTACGTAAGTGTTTTATTTTCTAGACTCTACAGCGTTTACTCTAGTCCAATTTGAAAACGTTTAGAGAGTCTCTGAAAACGTTTTCTGCGTTTTTGATGTCTTTTAAGATTGACTTTGCAAATTTTTTGAGCTGTTATGCATTTTGAAGCCCTATAGCCTTACATAAATGCTTACAATTACCCATGATCTGTCTCTAATATTACCTATTCTAGATGTACCAACCAAATATGACATCTACTCCTTGGCGAGCCAAAGAAAACGGTTCAATGAAGACGATGACAACGTTCGCATCACTGACTTCCAAATTTTGAATCAAGGAAATCCTATACGTGAGTGCTTTATAACTATTTTGTATCATATTAATGCCTTGTTTCAGAAATACCGTCTCAATTCGATGTCTTCTCACTGGGAGACCCAACGGCAGTTTCAGCGACCCAAGCGGACTACCTTGAAGAAATCGCAAGGCTACGCAGCTACCGTGAGGAGACGCCGCCATTTGTCCAAGGCGTCCCGATCTTGCCTAGCGATTTTCGAGCTGGACTGATTCCGGCAGAAGTTAAGCCCATGGAACAGTCGCTCAAGGTGCCAGTAGTGAAGGAGAAGCCTGACGAAAAGGAACCAGAAAAGCAGCCATCATCCTCTAGTGTGTCGTCTGAGCAGCAATCGTCTTCAGACGAAGAAGGGCCACCTGTAAGGCGACCATACCCGAACAGGCAATCAGCCGCACAAGAGCTAACAGAAGTAATCGAGCTGTCATCCGACGAAGAGCCTCCACCACCAAGACGCGTCGACCCGGAAGTCATCAAAAGATTTATTCCTCCTCCTGCCCCTCGCCCACCACCCGGCTATCTACGGCAATTTGTGTCTCCAGATCAACTCACTCCGGAGGATTCCGATGACGAAGCCCCGTCCGCGCCTGCTGGTCCTATTCAACCCTTTCAGCCACTTTTGGCTAGAGCGCGAGCGCTTCTGCCTTCTTCTTCTTCAGACTCAGAAGTGGATGTTGAAGCCACTTCTAGGCCTATCAGTCCTAATCGATACGCCCAGCACATTCAGTTCCCAGTGCCAGAGGAGATAAGAACGCCGGTTCATCCTCAAATCGTCCATGTTGAGCCTGAAAAGACTGTAAAGCTCGTGAAGACGGCCGAAGAAAAGCTTTTGAAATCCGAACCCGAGCGAGTTGTGCCTCAGAAGCCTGTAGAGCGACAACCGCAGTTTCAAAACCGAACGATTCCTACTGCAAAACCAAAAGAGAAGAAAAAGAAGTTGACAAGAGAAGAGAAAATTCAGAAGAAGCGAGAGAAGAACCTAGCTCGTATGAATGAAATCTACGTCGACCACCGGACATTGATGGAGAAGTATGCGGCAGAGGCTAGGGCAGAACGAAAAGCCAAACTAAAAGCCGCAGAAGAAGAAGAGAGGGCTAAGAAGCTCGCCGCACAGAATTCGGGGAATTTCGATCCGTCCTCTTACTCTCTACTTGGTAACAACCCTCCGCCTCCTCCTGGTTCTCGTATAATCACGGACACTTGGCATTTGGAATCGTGGGCCCAGCGACCTTTGGGACAGCCGCATCAAGAGTATTCGGATAAGGCGCCTCAGATGGAGCAGAAGGTCCCTCAACAGGTGTCACATGATCAGTTGCCAAAGAAGCCGACAGGGCCAAGATCTTCAGACCATAGGCAGCAGTATCCTCAAGAGAGTCATTCTCAAGCTCAGAAGTCAGCGACCGAAAAGGAGCCAACACGTTCAGGCCAGAAACTGCGGACTCATTTTCGAGAAACTTGTCGTCAGGACGAGATGACAGCAACGCAGGCTCAGTCAAAACCTTCAGACTACTCTCAACAGCAGTATGCACAGCAGAATCAGGTCCAACAGCCGCCAAAACCGTCAGGCCACGAGCACCATCAGCATCAGCAGCAGATGGATCCTGAAGTTCAGATGGATCCTGAGTATCACCAGCAGATGCAGGCCCAACCAAAACCTACAGGCTTACCGGTTCCGCAGCTGAGAACTCAGGGTATGGAACCGTTGCCAAGCCTTTCCGCACACCCGGAGATGCGAATGCGAAGACGCTCGCAGCCCAATTCCCCTCAGCAGCCAGTGCAGACTCAGCCAAGTTATTCAGAACATCAGCAGCCAATGAATAGCAGGCAAGTACCTCAGCAGCAGACGCAGGTGGATCCCAGATATGAGCCCCTTCCGCAAAAGTATCTTCAAGCGATGACCCGAATAGAATCAAGACCCTCCGCACCTGAGCCGATGGAAGTGGAACGACCTTCAACTCCTGCATCATCCGAGCAACAATCCCATGTTAGAAAAATGCAGGACTACGGTATTCCGGAGGGTCTCAGTCCTTACTTTGAACCTTATCCTGAGACAGAACAAGCTGAGCCCGATTCATCAGCAGGTCAGCAAGACGGTCGCGAATCTCCTAATGGAGGACAGACGCATATCGTCATTGACCAAGAGGACGTTTACGTTCAGCAGGCCTTGCTGGAGCACTATGCTGCAAATGCTCGTAAGGGAGCTTCTGGTCAGGTCCAAGAAGAGGACAAGTCGCACTACTATCAAAACCAGCCAGGACCTTCCTCTCGCTATCAAGACCAGCCGGGTCCTTCAAGCCGATTCCAAAATGACCAACCTGGCCCATCAAGTCGCTACGAAGACCAACCAGGTCCTTCAAGTCGCTACCGAGAAGAAGAGATCGACTACGACGAGCCAGGACCTTCAACTCGTCCCCCTCGCCCAAAACGTCCTGAGCCAAAACGTCAACAGTTCTCCGCTGAAGAAGAAGCGTACATTAAGACGATCGAAGACGAAATGTTCCACAAAGCTCGACTGGAATCCATCGCTGACTTGAAGAAGAAAATGGAAGAGGAATACGCTCGTGCTACCCAGGAGTCACTGAAGCAGGCACGTCGAGAACGCTTTGCAACGACAGTCGAAAAGGTACCCACGCCTAACCAAGAGCAACAGCCTGAATACATTCGCTGCCAACTTCCTCTTCAAGAAGCGGCTCAGGCTGATCACCGAAGAGAAGCAGAATCTTCATTTGCTGAAGCCTTCACTCAGGGATTCACGGAAGATATGCGTCAAAGAAGTGCGCCCAGAATTTCCCGTCACAGACAACATCAGCGTAAACGCACATATCTGCAGCCGCCTGAAGTGCCCACCGATCGTTATTTGACTATTCCTGAAATGACCGGCATAGCCAACGAACTCTGGCATGAAGCTCACCTTCTACCGTTCACGAACGAGATACCTACACCTCCACTTTCCGCCAAGGACATTGCAGAGCTAAATGAAGAGATACGTCAAGAAATTCCTCCTCTAAGTCCCATCGCAAAATCGCCGCCTCCACCCGAAGGATCTGCCATTGATTTCTACAGGAATCCGGACAAGTATCGGCAAAAGATGAGTCGACGTCTGCTTCAAGTTGTCAGGCCTGACCTCTGCGAGGAAGAATTCGAGGTTGATGAAGCTGAACCTAAGGCTAAAGTGTCAAGTGCGCAGAACGTCTCAGCAGCTGCAGAAAACGTAGATGCCGAAATTCAAGAAGTGCTTCAGGAGTTGGTGGAGATAGTCTCGATAGTAATCGACCAGTGGAATGAGGCTGCAGCTGCCGAGGAAGCTCAGGAAATGGCGGCTAAAAGCTCGGAAGACGTTGTCCAAGTGTCTCCTCAAAAAATCCAGCTTGAAACGGAAGTCGTCTCTCAACCTGTCTCTCAACCTGTCTCTCAACCTGTGGTTACACTCACCTGGCAACCTCAACAAGCTTCACAAGCGTCACAAGCCTCACAAGAGATCGACTCGGAAGTGTTGAGAGCGATCGAAGCCGACGATTTCGACCCTGAAGCCATGTTGGAAGGCTTCGACCCATCAGCATTGGAAGCGGAATTAGAGTCCGAAGCCATGCAGCAAGGCTTCATTCCCTCATCCTTGGCAGAAGTCGATCCAGAAATCTTAGCAGAGGTGGAATCAGAAGACTTCGACCCTGAAGCCATGTTGGAAAACTTCGATCCATCAGCCTTGGAACCGTTTACACCATTTGAAGAGTTTCAAGCCCATCAATTCATTCACCAAAGGAATCTTCAGAACATCACTCCGCAGAAATTGGCGGCAGATTCCTGGGAAGACCTTTTCCAAGCCGCTTTTACAAGGATCAACCTTGAAGTTACGCAGGAAATGGAAACTGGCTGGAGACCTGTAGAACACGTGCCTCTTGAAGACGACCACCGTGAAGCTACCCAGCCTATGGTCTCCAATCCTTGGGAAACTCCAGCGCAAATGGAGTCTTCTCCATATGGAGACGTCCAGCAAGCCGCTCTTGAGAACATCGACCCTGAGGCTACTCCGCCTATGCTCTCAAGCAACTGGGAGCCATCGCCATTTGAAGACATTTCTATCACAGCCTTTCAGGCACTTGTGGTATCGAAGTTCAGAAGTCCTTGGGGAGACGGCCAACCTTTCACCCCACAGAACATCTTTCTTGAAGCAGCCCGAGTGCGCACAGACCCTTGTGAAGCAGGATCAGGAGCTTCAGACCCACATGATAAGCCTGAAGAAGATGAAGAGCTCGAAAGGCCGAACTTCTCCCCCCGAATGCTGCACCCCACCTGTTCGACTGTGCTCAAACATCTGCGACAACAACCAGAACGTGAAGCTGCTCTGAAGACGAAATTGGACGCCCTTCTCAGGAGCGTCGACTTCCACAAGAAGATCAACGACATGTGTCGAGTAGCATGTGAAGAAGAAATGAAGGTAAGCCTCCTTTCCCAATTTTTCTTTAATTTGCTTATTTCAGGACGACTTTTGTCATATCCCGAGCATCCGAGCACTTGGCCTTTTCTGCAAATCCCGAATTCTTGAGGCACTAAACGACGAAGTTCTCAGCGCGATGATTGAAGTGGCCGCAGAGGACATGATGGAAATCGCGGAAGAACAGATGGACGCACGCGTCGAGGACCTCATGGTGGAATGCATGATTGAAAAAGAGCGAAAACGACAGGAGAAGATTGACCCCGAAGCGCCGGCGCTGGAAGATTTGGATCTCGAAAACGAAGATCTCGCGGATGAGGATCTCCAAGCTCTATTGGAACAGGACATGCCAGAGATCCCTGCCACTCAAGAAACCTGGGAGGAACGTGCAAGAAGAATCCTTAAGACCAAATGAATACCGTTTACATTTGTCCCATTTGCCGCAAATATAGTTTTAATTTATCTGATCTTTGTTATTTTCACTTCGAACACGTAGTAGACCCGTGTTTTCAAGTATTTTAAAACCATTTTCGCAGTATTTTTAGGAGCCACGATCACAAAAATGGCGTCTCGAAGGCCGGTACAAGTGATCCTCACGCTGCGAAAATGCGAATTTTGCGGTTTCAGTTTGACGCCAAGCTGCAGGCGGGCTGCTCGCTGAGGTCAGAGTAGCTACTATTCGGCAACAATTTTGCCCATGGTTGGACTTGCTTCATGAATTTTTGGAGGCAAAAAATGGCCGTTTTAAAAGCATTTGTCGAATATGTTAAGGCAGTTTTTAAACGATTTTGTCGGAGTTTGAATGCTCACTTTTGCCTATTTTTGATGCTAAACAATCATTGTTTTGAAATGCGTTTTTGCGAATTGCGCTTTCCAGGTCTTTACGAATGCTCCTCACGCTGTCCACAACGTCAACTTGGAAAACTGGAGTCGAGACGCTTTTGCGGGTTTGGTTTCCTAGCGAAGCATTTGGGACGTTTTATACGTGCCTCAATCGTGGTTAAATGCGACTCTGCCGCCTTTCGGAATGGTCGAATTCAAGGCGCATCGGATGCTTGTAGGAAGTTGTTGTCAGGAGACAGCGGAAGCATGTTTCGACATCTTTCAACTTGAAATTTGCGTCTAAAAAGTATCTTTTGATGGATTCATAAGATGCTGGTCTTACCATAACCTTGAAAGCCATATTTCACCTCTAGTTTTGCACAATTCGGGAGCGAAATAAGACCGTATTGAAAGAATTTGTCGTGCATTTTTAGTCAGCTTTTGTGACCTTTTTTGAAGGTAGCAAGTGTAAGTTTTTGCTGATTTTCAGGCTAAGAATCTAGCGATGGCTGCGACTCAATTCCAAGCGCCGGTCGTCCGTTTGGGACGCCTCTTGCTGCGCGCTTAGGTCGAACTTAATTGTCTTGCATTAGCGGCATTGATCGACTCAACCTGCTCTACCGTACTTAATTTATTGCGTTCTTGGGCTTTACGGCGACGCTAGGAATTACCGTGTTTTGTCTCTGATTTCAAACGAATTCAGATCGCTGCTAATTGTACCTTTATTGTAGGTTCGCCATATCGGGAGGAGAAGAAGAGCCGGCGACATTAGGAAGAACGTTTCCAGAGGCCGAAATGAGAGGTTTTCTCAGCTTTCAGCGGCTCCAATTCGGAAGCTTAAATTCAATCTACCAAAGCCTTCTAGAACTGCGTCCTCTTTCCCGACTCAAGCACAGCCACCATCACTGCTCAATCCATATCCGGAAAGCGTGTCAAAACCTCTCCATGGGACTTAGTGATTTCTGCGTAGCGTTTTCCGCGTGCCGACAACGTTTTTGCTAGCAATTCCCGCGAATTTCGGTAAAGCAATTTAGATTTTCAGGTTTCATGTTCATGTAGTCAAGATTGTAAGTGTTATGACGTCATTTTGAGCGTTTCGAAGGAAAACAATCGACGATTTACGTGGTCTGATATTCACAAACGTGAAATTTCGAAATTAACGTGCTTCGAGCGACTAAATCGCGTCGTTTTTGGCCGCAATTGCTATGAATTCAGGTGAGGCGAATTGTGTTTCTGGGTTTCCTATGCGCATCGCATAGCTGGTAAGTGTATTGGCTTCATTTCGAACGGTTTCAGGTGGCGAAAATGAACGACATTAGAGTGCATCAGGCAACGAATTCACCGATTTTTTTCTCCGAGTTCATGTCCCTCGACCGGGAATCCGAGTCTTCTCAGCCCTCAGCGCCCCCCATCCCTGCTCTACAGTACTCATATCTTACAGCTGTATATTCAGGAACGTCTTGTTTCGGGCTCCGACCGTGTTTTTCGCTGTTCTAATTTTTAGAAGCGCGTGTTCAGCTTTGTGGCGACACTCGTGATGTCCGCTTTCCGCCATTTTCCGTGCTAATCCTGACTTTTTGCATATTAATTCGTTTGTTGCAGGTGCGGTCACTGCGCCATGTCCGACAGGGGTCGGTCATCTTGTCAGGAAAAACGTTTTCGATGGCCAGAACAGAACAACGAGTGCGTTGCCCACTGTTGATCACCAATACTAACCTTTTTCAATTCCAGGAATCGAAAACTTCAAGCCAGCACCAGCTCGCTGACGTCTTCGGACCCAAAACGGACACGCTTCAACGATGATGATGAGAGGCCTGGTCGCAGCTTCAGCTACCCTTTTCAAGGTACGTCGTCAAGAGACAGAAATCTAAAGTCCTTCAAATATTAGTAGATGATCTAGATGGACACTAGCTAATCAGCAACCGTTTTTACAGCAGATGTGTCTACAGGCTCAGGCTTCAGCGACTTCCAGCAATAGGCTGAAAGCGCAGAAACCCTGCGAAGGGTTCTATGAGTTTTGTGGTTTTAAAAAACTCAAATTCTGCCTAAATTGGCTATGAGGTGTCTATAATCATAGAGGTTCCGTTAAGGTTGACTGCTCTGCGCGTTTCGGAAAGAAATTTTGCTGTTTCAGGCTTTGTTTCTTTATTAAGGAGAGGTTTTACTAATATGATTTCTTTTAGAGCGCCATCTTACGCTTTACGATATCTTTGGGCTTCAAAAAGCGATGGAAGATCACCATGATCAGAGACGTGAAGACGAGAAGAAGGCCGAATGTGCCCGGATTGGGAACCAAAGCTTTATTCAACGTAAGTCGTTCATTTCATAGGGTGAATCTTGAAATATGAGTCTAAATTTGCGGGATTCAGTAAATTAAAGCCACTTTAGTGCTTCAATTTCTGCCATGATTCGCTTAAATCGGTCGTTTTTCAAAAGCCCTATTGCTACCGACCACATTCGCATGCTTTCATGCCAATTACGAGCGTTTTGGTTGCGTTTGGGACTCTTTGTCGTTTAAGCGACTTATGTATCCTGTCTGAAGCAGTGTCTTCAATGATGAAAAGGTTTTCTAATTTCTTCGATGAATTTCAGAGCTTCAGCCAACTTATGGCAGCCTCAGCCAAGCTCTTGCAGACCTTGAAGAAATTGCAAGCTTTGGCAGCGATTCAGAGGAGTCACCTTCATCTCCTGATCCGCCATTAACCGATGAAACCATGCAGTGTGACTCGACTGAAGCCGCTTCAAAAACAATTCCAGTAGAAGGCCCTGTTTCCGAATCCTCACCTGGTGAAGAAATGGAGGATGTTGACGTCCAATATAGGGATGCTGATGCCTCAAACCGACTCCAAGACGACCAGCCGGACCATGAATTGCGTTTCCAAGACCAGCCAGGTTCTTTAAGTCGCTACCAAGAAGACAGTCCTAACTATGACCAGCCAGGATCTTCCTCTCGTCCCTCAAACCGATTCCAAGACGACAGACCGGGCCAATCAAGTCGCTCCGAAGACCAGCCAGGTCCTTCAAGTCGCTACCAAGAAGGCAGTCCTAACTATGACCAGCCAGGATCTTCCTCTCGTCCCTCAAACCGATTCCAAGACGACCGACCGGGCCCATCAAGTCGCTCCGAAAACCAGCCGGGTCCTTCAAGTCGCTACCAAGAAGACAGTCCTAACTGTGGCCAGCCAGGATCTTCCTCTCGTCCCTCAAACCGATTCCAAGACGACCGACCGGGCCCATCAAGTCGCTCCGAAGACCAGCCGGTTACTTCCAGTGGTTACCAAGAAGAACAGTTCGACTATCACCAGCCAGGACCTTCAACTTGTCCCCTAGCTCGATCGCACTCCATAGCTCAGACACGGGAAGAACTGATTGCCCATGCTACCCAGGAATCTCTGAAGGACGTACGCCCAAAACGTCCCTTAACGTCTTTCCAAGGAGGGGCTCCCACATCTGGCCAACAAGAACATTCGGATTATATCCAATGCCAACTTCAGCCTCAAAAATCGATCGGTGACCAGAGAGAACCAGAATCTCGATTTGCTGAACATATGGATGTGTTCAGACCTTCTCGCTTCACCCGACATGAACCAATAGCTTCCGGTCACCGAAAACGGCACAAAAAGCTACGTAAAGGGCTGGACGCTGTGGGCGACTACTTAGATCAGGCACTGGAACTCTTTAATAGAACAGAACGTCCAAGAAGGCCTTTACCAGACAGTCCTATCTCCAGATCTCCGCCTCGACTCGAAGGTTCTGCCATTGAGCGGTACAGGCAACCACACAAGTATGAGCAGCCAATCAGCCGAGGTCTGCTTTGTCTTATTAGGCCTGACCTCGTCAAGGACGAAGCTGAGGCTGCTAAGACAGCTGAAGAAGCGTCAGCTGAAGCTTCAGATGCACCAAAGGCAGAGGATGCTCAGGATATGACGGCTGTTCAAGTGGGTTCTCAAAGAATCGACCTTGAAGCTCCACATATTACTGAACCTACCTCACTAGACGTCGATGAAGCTATCCAACAGGCTATGGAAGCAAGTACCTCGCAATTCACACAAGCTTTACAAGAAATAGGTCCGGAAGTTTTGAATGTTTCCAACCCAACGCATCCTAAAAACACCACTCTGCAGCAATTGGAAACTGCCTCAAAAGATGTCAAGCAAGCCGCTTCCGGGAACATTGATTCCGACGCTACTCTGCCAATGGTCTTGAGTGCTTGCGAGAACGTGGAATTATTGACATTTGACGACACAACCATGGATACCTCAAAGGCAATGCAGATCAACCTTGAATCTCTCCGGGTTCTTGAAACATCTACCTCAGAAGATTCTCAGTCTTGCACTTCCAAGACCACCAACCTTGAAGCAGCGGCAGGGCCCTCTCAGTCATGTGATGAGTCTTCACAACAAAAAAATACCAACGCCATTCCAACATCTACCTCAGAAGACGCTCAGCCTTCTATCTCCAAGATCATCGACCCCGAAGCAGCAGGACCTTCTCAGCTTGAGCCACTGCAGCAAGAAAAGCCTAAAGCAATTTCAACGACTACTTCAAACGATGCTAAGTCTCTCCCCTCCCTGAACATTGACCTCAGAGCAGGGCTCTCTCAGCGTGATGAACCTTTACAACAGGGAAGTCCCAAAGCTATTCCAACATCGACCTCACAAGACGCTCACCCTTCTACCTCCATGACCATCGAGCTCGGAGCAGGGCTCTCCCAACCACGTGATGAGCCTTTACAACAAGAAAAACCCGAACGACCGAAATTCTCCGCCCGATTTTTCCACCCCACCTGCTCGACTGTTCTCAAAAGCCTGCGAGAACAACCCGAACGTGAAGGTGCCCTCCAGGTAAAATTGGACGCCGTCCTCAAGACCGTCGACTATCATAAGAAACTCGACGACATGTGTCAAGCAGTTTGTGCAGAAGCCTTCACGGTAGGCTTTATTTTTCACGTTTTGCACCTATAATTCGCATTTTTAGGAAGACTTCGGTGCGATGCCAAGCCTCCGAGAGCTTTGCCGCTTCAGCAAACCCCGCATTCTCAAGGAGCTTAACGACGACGTTCTTAGTAAGATGCTGGAGGTGGCCGCCCAGGACATGAGGGAAATTGCCCAGGAACACATGGACACACGCGTGGAAGAGCTCATTGTAGAGTGCAAGATTGAAGATGAGCGAGAACGACAGCAGCAGATGGACCAGGAAGCGCCGTTGCTGGAACATGTCGATCCTAAGGACCTCAAAGCTCTGCTCGACCAGTTAGCACCATTGCAAGAAAATGTGGAGATCGAAAATGGCGATTTCGAAGCTCAGATCGGCCAGGAGGTGGCAGAAGTAGCAGATATCCGCACAAGAAATCTATGTTCCAACCTACAAAACCGTTAAAATATTTACTGATGATTAATCACATATTGTAATAGTTGCCACGAGAATAGATTTACCTTAATTGGCCTTTGCTGTGTGCAGACCGGCGTGTTGGACCCGCGATTGCGATTGGTGGCATAGAAGAGCCTAGGAAGAATACTTGAAGCAATGTAAGATGCCATCAAGGTCTCACACGTTGTGTGACCATGATTCCCCTTTTTCAGGACGGCAGGGACTCTGAGAATTCACAACTGAGCCGGGGGCTCCTCTGCAAGCGCCGAATCCTCGAGGAACTTAACAACGAAGTTCTCAACACTTGAATAATCTCTTGGAAATCCAAAGTTTGACTATTCAAGTTCTAAAGGGCTTTGAGAAACTTTTGTCCATAAGAGCATAAGGTAAGCCATTTTCTCACGTTTAAAAACATAGAATTCGTCTTTTTCAGGACGATCTGCGTGATGCTCAACGTGGCTCCTAGGGATACAAAGCAAACGACCCCACCGAGAGACCAAAAAGTACCAAATTTTCGCCGTTTTCCAAACGCCCGCGGTTAAATTCCGGGGATCCAATGTTGAGATTCTTCAGCGAACGCTGAACACCCTAATAAGCGTAATAACAACGTTCTCAGAGCCATGCACCCTCTGGGGACCTAGAAGCCTCCAAAGAATAGAAAACGCTTTTAGCGATAAGCCTACGCAAGTCCACTTCTCAATTTGGGTAAAACCTGCCATTTTGACATGTGCTGAAAATCCCCAATTTCGGAAAAACGATCGCCTGCGGTGAAAGGGTTTATTGGATACAGAACATTAAGAGAGATAATGTGAGAGTTAATGCACGGAAAGAAATAAATAATGAAACCGAATGATTAGAGAACAAGACAATACATCGACCAGATACTGCGATATTAAGAGAGAAATATGACGGTAGAATGAAGCCGGGACATGGGACAGATGAGGAGTTGATCAGGTCATGGTTTCCCGGGACCGTGCCGCCTCACTTGCCGATAAGCGCCATGGCACAGAAAGAAACATCGTCCAATTTCGCCATCAGCTCCTTGCACACATTTCCGGCATCTTTTAAAAGACTTTTGGAGGTCGTGGCACCGCAATCGCGAGGGATGGGCATTCTGGAGTCGACTTCCAGGAGACGGCCATTATGATGAAGGTAACATATGAAATGATGTTCCACGTTATCATCAATTGATACCGTCGTGTCGCCTTGCTGGGCGCAGGATTCATGGGCGGTGGCCAGGTCAGCGTTCTGGGCGAGCAGGTCGGATCGCGCATCTGGACTCAGTTTAAGAGCTTCATTATACCACACACGGAACGGCCCAGTTCCTGAAATGAGCTGTAGTAGCTACTATCGCCAAGAAGTGTCTCATACCTAAATCTATCTTATCAATGTTGTTCGCCAAAGCGTGGAACAGCGCAAACGTCCCACAAGCATTACTGATCTTTTGGTTCATGAAGAATAGGCCTTCAGGGACTGTGGCGCCCTCCTTGATGAGCTCGTCGTAGACGGGTCTCATGAGTTCGTCGACTTTCTTGTACTTCGGAAAGCCTGAAAAAGGGATGACATTTCGACACTTATGATCAGTAACCTACACAGCAGGAGAGCGTGCTGTGGCTGTGGAAGGAATGCAAGAAGATCATCGTCAAATCCGTAAACATCAATTATCTCGGCATCCTTAACACCGATCTTCTCAATGTACTGAAAGCAGCCTCAATTAAGCCAGAACGAGATAAGGATGAACTCACAACATTGATTATATCCGGGTTGGACTCCAAAGGCAGCCATTTGATGGCCTTGGCTTCGGACATCGTTGGATTTCGGGCCTCGAAGAGCTCTGCAAAAATACCAGTTATGGGAGAGTGGAAACGCGTGGACGCCTGTGGTGTTTCACAAGCAATCAATTGAAACGCACACGCAATGGGGTGACACAAGGCTGGCGTTTCTAGAAGGCACACCGAACCCATTGGCTTTTCGATTTGTGGTCTGTTGCGAATAAATGAGACCAAATGAGCTTTTGAGACAAGAAAAATGATTAAAAAAGAGGACGCGCGGCTGCACAGCAGCAGAGCAGTGGGGAGGGGCCAAGGGAGAAGAACAAAAGAGGCAAGGCGAGGGAGAGGAGCAGTGCGCGATCGATTCACACCCTGTGAAACGGAGAAGGCCGTTTGGGGGCCACGCAGCTGATAAGTATAGATAGGCACAACGAAAACCGCTCACACGACAGGGCTCAAAGTAGACTCAAACGGGGTTGGGTTCATACAATACACACGTTCAGACCAGAAGGTCAAAATATGGCATTTCGGACTCTGAAAGGTGTGCGTGGCGAGGCAGTAAATAATGCCAATATGAGGCGTTATTCTGGCCTCGAAATAGAAGCCGATAGCCGATGAGGTCTTGATCTGAAGCAAACAGCCACGATTGTAGATGCTGGGTGTCCGTGCCGCCTAAATGGTCTGACTGCTGGACAGAAATGATTGATTCTGCAAAAAAGCAAGGCGTAAAAGTCGATAAATGATGCTATGCAGGGAGCATCGTCGTGGTTGCTAGCACAGCGCCACGAAGGCTGCTTAGAAGGCTCCGTTGATACGATAGGCGCTTCGCTAAAGTACCTAATTGACCGCTTCCCTAAGGCAGGTTTTGATCCCTTCGACGCTGTTTGAGCGTCATAAGCAGACAAGTCTGAACCGATTGGGCAACAACGTTACCTGTTGGTCAGTTGAAGCCAAAACTGAGGCACACTTTGCAGCTTTAAACCCAGCCATCTCGACGCGCAGTTGAATCCATCCTTGCAACAGTTTTCGTCCCATTCCCAGGCCTCTTAACCGTCAAAATCAAGATGGCTTGAGGCGCATCGGTTCTTTGCAGCTTCACCTTCCCCACAGCCGTTTTTGGCCTCTTCGCAGGCTTTACGAGCTCTGCCATAGGCTTCACAACGGCTAGCCGCGCCTGAATAGCGCTAGGTCACCACTAAGCAAGCAACAAGCCCAACTTTCGCATTTCTGGCCTGTATGACAACACGCTGAAGCTTCGACAAAATTGCGCCTTGACAAAATGTTGGAAGTGCAGCAACATCAACAATAAGAACACCATTACATACCCCTGTTCAGTTCCTCAATAGATCGATTCACGGGACGGTAGAGGCCGTCGCCTCCGGGTGCGACGACGGAGCGACCCGGGCCGGGTGTTTGGCGTCGGTATCGGATCAAGGCTTGACGACGGGTTAAGGTCATGTTGTCGGGTGAACTGAAAACAAAAGGCGGCACAGATGAAGTAGGGTATATTCAGAGGAACGCGAAATACAAATCGCGAAAGTGGGCGCTAACAGGCGCGAGCGTATGCAGAATTAAGCTCGTGAATGGACAAAGACGCCAAAAGCAGCCTCAGGCACAAATGAACATAACTAAAACCCCTCAACGCGAGGCGACATTCATGCTGACGAATTCAGCGCGAAATCAACGAACAGAAGCACGAAAAACGACGGAAATTAACGACGCCACCGCTCTCCAGAGTGGCCCGAGGTCAGAATGTTTCACGACGTCACCGGCGTTTCGCGACACGTGGCGTTTCTAAGTCGGTCTCAGCACGACAATCCTGATTCGAACGTTCGGTTTACTGTCTCACGAAGTGGCCGCCAATCGTTCGTTCTAGATTGGCACGTTCCGGCGGGCATTCTGGGTCGTTTTCGGCGTCAGGAGCAAGTGAATATTGAAGATTCAAGCGGATAACTCAGCTGGAATACAATTGATGAGACGCCCAGCCGCTAATTCTAACTCGACGATGATGTTCGTGGAATTGAACGAGGATTGTTGCTCGAAAGCACCTGTTCAGGAGCCAGTTGAGCGTGGAAATTGTGCCTCTGAATTTCCCGATGATGCGCCAGTTCCATGTTTTGTTCCAAACGCAGTTGTTCCAAACGATTTTTCGCGCCCATATTCAAGTACAAATTATGTTAAATTCGGCTTTATTTGAAGACCTTTCGCCGACAACGATTTTTGGCCCTATTTTGCGGTTTTGTGGTTTGGAAACCCTTGCAAATTGTCTAAAACTGCGTTCTTTTGCTACACGAATTTTTCGCTACTTGTTTTATCGATTCCCGCGATCGTGAAGGCTTTTTTTCACAAACAATCGACGTGAAAATTTCGATTTTATGGGGCTAAATGGGTGAAAAGGTTGTTTTTCAAAAACGTTAACGATTCAAAACAAAAGATTTGCATCGGCCGGAAATCGAACCCGGGCCGCCCGCGTGGGAGGCGAGCATTCTACCACTAAACCACCGATGCTTGTGAATCTTCATACTGTTGTTAATATATCGTCGGAACCAAATCGAATCCCCCCGCTTGGAAAAGTCGCACGTTCGCATTCGACGACGCGCGCCGGCGGCCCGGCGGAACGCCGATTTAGTATGGAAAACGGTGAAAATGACCGTGGTGTCGTCAAAATCGGCGTCGTTCTCGGGCGTTTCGCTGCCAATCGAAAATTTGACGTGCAGAATTGTGGAGGAGGTCGTCCTTCACGTTTTGCGCCCAAGTTTGCCGGGATCGTGGCATGTGGGCGCAGTTGATAGCGTTGGCAGCGTGGCTGACCCATCCATTCGCGCTCGTCTTGCACGGTTTTAGCCTGTTTTGGCTCGTTTTTTGCGCTTTTTTCGCTGAAATTGGGAGCTGCCTTGCCCGTTCGTGTATATTCAACATTCACTTGTTCCTCGTGCCCAACCGACGTAAAGAAGGCCACCGAAACATGCGACTATAAAAACTCAAGATTACCTATTCGCAGAAAAAGTCGTATTTGAGATAAAAAATTTTTAAATGTTCAGAATGCAACCTATGCCGCTCTGTTCTACCGTGTAAAAAGGGTTCGCTCGCTGTAACAAAATTTCATAAGTCTTAAAGACTCACGAAACAACTTATTAAGTGTCCATATGTTTGATATGGCGAATTTATATTTTGTCCCCTTTAAACAAATTCCACGCCGATTGGTTCCTAAAAACTTACATACCGCTTTTACCCTTTACCGTATCTGCTATCTTAGGACAACAAAATGTATCTTTTAAGGACCGCTTATGTTTATTTACGAAGTGGTTAGTCACATGGGGTCTCTCGGATTGCCCAAAAATAGCTAACAACTCCTGAGCAATCTGTTAGCATTCGGGTTCCTCTGTCATAACCGAGTCACCCAATCAGGTAGTAAACAATCGGATTATTTACCCCTGTTTTTGGGCCAACGCCCAAATCTACTTTGTGTATCATGATTTGGCATTTAGATGTAGATCCAAACAGTCTTCAGGAATCTGTTCAGATGTCAAAGTCGCTTATAAAAACAGAAAAAGAGGGAAAAAATCAACCAAATTTGAAAAAAAACTGCGTGAAACTCAATTTGCATTTGAAAAGCTTTCAAGTCAATTGAGTCTCAAAAACTGAAACTCTAAAAATAAAAAAAAAATTGTGATTTGATGGCTTAACTGAGCGTCAAGCCAACACATGAGCCTCTTGAATATTGACCCTAAAATAATTGAAAAAAATGTAAAACATCACAATTTGAAAGCCTAAAACCAGTGGCCCGAATTTCGTTTTACTCATAATATTTGAGATTTTGACTTTGAAGGGACACGGTCATCGTTTTTTCGCACCATCACAGATTGCGCTCATTCCTGGGGCAGAGGGGTTGCAAAGGCGCTGATCACGATTCTGGCGTCAGAATGGCGAGAAACGTTGGGATAAGAGAAAAAGGAGAATTTTACCAGCTTTTAAGTGTTCCTGACGCTACTGCCCTGTACAATCGCGGTCGGCTACAATGGAATCGCGTTTGCAATTTTTCGGCGGTCTTGTAGGATTTTGAGTGGATTTCTGATTGAAGACGTCCCCACAACGCGATGAGCACAAAAAATTTGACCAACGACCAGATTACTTTGTTTTAATCGTAGCCGATTGTGGGATTCATTTGTGCTCTATCCGAACTTTGCCATAAGCCGTTTCTTGCCATTCTAACGCCAGAATCGTGATGAGCGCCTTTGAAAACTCTCCTGTCCCAGAAATGAGCGCGATCCGTGCACTCAAAAAACGATGAAAACTGCGATGTCTGTGTCACTTTAACGAAAAACAAATTTGTTATTTTACGCAAAAAGAATTAAGACAATTTTAGTGGCACACACGGCTCATACAACTCTCTTGAGACGTAGACAATTAATTGATAAGCTAACTCTTTTGCTGCCCTTTAGAATTTCTCCTAATTTTTTATCTGCGTACGTGTGTAGGCATAAAAATTACGTTTTTCTTAGAAGATACAATTAAATTAATTAAAAACAAAATGTTTTAAAATAAACGAGGCCAAGCGTGCTCTTCGCGCCTCCGTAGAGCAGCGCGCAGATTGATTATCATTAGCGCCGCCGCCGCTTTTTCACTTTTTTTTCAAAATACTGCAATTCACATATCATTGGGTCCATTGTTGTGCATAATCGATTAAGCCCAAAACCGCTCTCAACGGTGGCCAATTCGGCGTTTGCGACACCGATTTCGGCGCTGTCGCGGTTGCAAAACCGACCGCTCCGCGACAGCCGCAACAGACCGATCGTGCAAAAAGCGTTACGATAAAGGAGAACGATTCTGACGATCGATTTATTATGTAAGTTTAGGGTACTTTCATTGAGTGTCCATCTTTTCCCGAAAACAAAAATACTTCACGAACAGTCATTAAAAAATTTTTTGACATTAAAAACGATTCTAGCACAAAAGAATTCAAGTCATAAAAGTCTAGGAATATTTTGCTGCTCTCAAAATATTGGCGTTGTCTAGCAGCTTCCATGTGATTTGGTCAAAACGTTAAAACTACAGGGTGACACAAAAAGAAAACCTTTTGGAACAAGACAGGAGGGATGTGTCTGGCTGAGAAGAAAGCTGTCTAAAAAAATTCAAAAAATTCCGCTATTTTTTCGCAAAATTTACACGATGATGAGCGGAAACCCAAGCGATAAAGCGGCACTTCAACGGCCAATCCTAAATGCGCGTGAAATTTTTTCAAAGGACGTCGTAGGTGAGTGGATTCAAGGATTTCTACCGTGCATTCGGCAAATCATCGGAAACAGTCGTTTTTGCTATTTTGCGTGAAAAAGACTTGGTTTGACCATTTGCTCGCATTCTTTTTGAAATTGCCATAGACTGGTATCAGGGTCTCCTGCGCGACATCCTTCCCAGACAACTCCTTCCTCAGTGAGATAAATCCCTCCTGTTTTGTTTCGCAGTGTGTTTGAAAGTCTACCTTTCCTAAAAAAAGGAAAAACTTGACAAAGCAGTGAACGAAGATTTCCCGAAAACAAAAACGATTTCAGGGCAGAAAAATCATACTTAAACTGATTCTCAAAATTAACAAATCGATTCAAAATACAAATTATATAGAAGTGAGAAATTTAGACGAACGTTTGACACTTGACAAGGCGTTTAAGGATTTCAAAAACACATGTTTTCTGGACTAACAAAACATGTATTATTACATTTTTGCAATACACGGATTTTGATGCAAATTTAAATATTCATGGCAAATAGTTCGCGAGGTATATACATACATGACTAGAGCAAATAAAGGCTACACAGAGTTCATACAGGCTTCAACCCATTGAGGTAACAAAGAGATCAACTTCACACATTTCTGGACAATACAAGATCTCACTGACTCTGCGGGTTCCAGTCCATAGGCGATTGCGTGGCCGTGTGGTAGACATTGTCATTACCGTAGTAGGGCGACTGCCACTGGTTGATCTGCGGAGTGCTCGGGTTGCTTTCGTAGGGAGGTGGAGGGGAACAGCCGGTGTTGTAGAAAGGGATCGCTGGGTTGTAGGGGATTACAGAAGCTAGGTCGCTAGGGAGGAATCCATTGACTTCAGTGGTCAGTTGCTCGATCTGCTTGTCCTTTTCAGCAAGGAGAAGAGTCATCCTGGCCAATTCTGCCTTGAGGTGCTCGTTTTCCATCTTGAGGCCTTCCACTTTGCTCTTTCCCTGAAAATGCTATTTTTAAGGTTCATTTTGGGTTATTGGAGTCCTACCTTCTCCCTGTACTGTCGGGCATAATCCCGCTTTGACTGAAGCTCCTGTTCTTTTTTGGTCAATTGCTTCGTGGGATCATAAGCTGGAAACATGGGACGTCCTCTTTGTCGCTTGACTTCTGGCTTGCGTTGATGTTGACTCATCGCCAGGTCGTCATCGCTGCTTTCGGAAAAGCGATTTGGAGACTGCATCTAAAAAAGCAAACAAATGAAAGAAGGAAGAAGTGATTACGAGCGCCGCGTTTTGGTCCGCTGCGTCTGTAACTGACTGGGGCCACGGATGGTTCCCTTTGCTTTTGAAGGATGAAGCTCCTCCTCCATGAGCCAAGGAGCACATTTTTGGAGTGGTGATAAGAGATGCGTCATTGTCGGAGGAACCTCGAGACGCGACTGCAGAATCATAAAGGTCAGAATACTACTCGTGGCTTTGCGAACAGGGTTGAAGTGCGGTCGCTAGTAAACGTCAAGGATTAAAACAGTTTGTTAAAATTTAGAGTGAGCTGGTAACCGTAGGTCTGATAATGAGTCATAGAAAAGACAGATATATCGCGAAAATTTCGTGCATTCTGTGCCCTTTTTGGCAATTTTTGAGTGTCGATTATAGTGTTGCCACGCTGTTCTACGCAGACGTGTTTGTTATGGAATGTGGAAGGCGGCGAAGCCGTCAAGTGGAGCGTGCCGAAGCGCAAGAGCACAGCCAAACTACTCAATTCTCCACCTAATTTCAGTCAATAAATGATCCTTTAAAACAAAACATGGGAAAGTTGGGGTTCCCATCTCCAAATTTCTCTGACCCCTATGTAACCAGAACGCAAAGCGCCTCGATCCCCTCTAAGAGCTGGAACCTTTTCCTTAAGAAAGCGGAAGCGAGGTGGCAAAGCTACCGAGCGCTGAGTTGCGTAGCGAAGAAGCCGCCAAAGTGGGACGAAGGCGCAAAGGGCTTGTTTGGGAGAGCAAGCGTTTTGGAAGGCGAAGCCCTTTCCATAGAGCGCCGAAAGCACCGATATTTCAACTTCCGACTTTGGCGGAAGCGAGGCCCAGAGGGCCGAGCCAGTTTTGCGGAGCTGCGAAGCCGCCGAGGAGGGACAAACCGATTAGCGGTGCGAAGTACCGTTAATCGGTTTGGATGGTGGCTTGGGGATGGGAATTCTCACAATTGCCAGTGGATCTGAAGCTTTTTGGCCGTTTTTTACCGACCGCTCCACAGAAAAGCAAAAGTTGAGAATGAGGCAAAGTGCAAGTGTCTGACAGACGAGATGAGACTCTGCAGCCTGGAGCGGTCTTTAAAAGAAGGGCGCTCGGGGAGAGCGGTCAGTCGACGGAGTCGGTCGGTCGGTCACCTGTCGGAGTCTCTCTCCACACTACCCCTAGGAAACGTAGCTCACCCAGGAGCTCCAGGAGTGATCATCGCCGCTCAATCCGCAGCTCCTGGAGTCGTCTTTTCAGCCGCTTTTTCTCCTTCCAGCCTCGCCGCTCCACTGCAGCTTCTGGATGCTGCTCCACCCCGGACCAGCCTGCTCCGACGGCTTCTGCAACCTTGCTCACAGGAGCTCCAGGAGTCATCATTGTCGCCCTCGCTCACTCGACGTGGCGAAGCTGCCGAGGTTGGCGCAAAGCATCTTCTGCTTCGAAAAGGAAAAACGGAAACAAGACTTGGAGGGTCGGGCATTTTGTGCGAAGCTGCGAGGCGGCGAAGCCGCCGGAGGTGGAAGGGGACGCGAAGCGCATTCATTTTTGGAATAGCGATAGCGGTTAGCGAGACCCGGAGGATCGATCCTGTTTTTCAGACTGGGTCGAGGTGGCCAAGCCACCGAGGAGGGGCGCGAAGCGCTCCTTCCATAGACCGCTATGTATTCCAATGAAATCTTCCATGTAATCCAATCCAGACGCTTTCCCTGCTCTTCGCATGCTCCTGAGGACTGCTCAAGAAGCCAACAAGGCACCAATGCGCTCGCTTCTGACAACCAAAGATAGGCTTAGAACCAGTGAAAAGCGAAGCTTTCTAGTCTTTTGCCTTTTAGTCTCGAAGTCTTTTCCACCCTTTAATCTTCGCTCAAGGACATGCGTAAGTGCTTATAAATGATTCTTAAAGTTTACAGCAAAACTACTCGAATCCTCTTCTTTCGTGCCATAGATGCTCCTTTGCAACAAAACAAGGACAAGTTTGGGTTCATTCGAGAGAAAGTTTCAATGCCCAGTTCCACATTACCCTGATCCCCACAAAACCAGGATGCAGGGTATCCTAGTTTGTTAAGCACAAAAAATGCATTTAAAATTTTGATTAAACTAACTCTAAATACATGTCGAACCGATTTTGTCGGTTACTGCAAGTAAGCGAGTGGTTAGGACATCGGTCCGCCACAAACGTGAAGGATTCGATTCCATCTTGACCCAAAATTTAATTTAAAAACTAAGGTTTTTTTTAGTTGTTTTGACGTTGTTTTTTTACAAGGACACTGCACTGAACTTGTTGTTGTCAGAGAGCACCCAAGGGCACTTACACCAAATTCAAATCAAACCTGATTTCGTTAAATTTCTGGGTATTTGGAAATGTAATCTGGCTACGTACACAATTTAAAGAAATCAACGCAAATTTGAATGGTTGGTGAAAAATTGGCTTATTAACTAATCGCCTACATCGCCGGACAGTTGTCTGAACTGTAACAAAGAGTGCTTATAAACTGTCCCACGCCAAGTCGGCTGAAATTTGGCACAAAGGTAGAGCATATCAAAACCCCAAAATATGTTCGTTAAATGCTACGTTTATTGTGGGCAAAACAGGTCTTCAAGACCGAAAATTCCCCAAATCCTTTAAATCTAGTTTGATTCGACCGAATAGATAGAAACAGTTTGTTGGGGAGACCAAATTCGCCACGTTGTTCTACAGCTAAATTTATGAGGATATACCAATTTCGAGCGTTATTTGACCAAATTTGAAAAATATAGAATTTGAAAATTTGAGTCGTTAGCCATATTCTTCCATTGTCATGTTTAGCATTTTTAAAATTTGTTCGGAAAAAGTTCAAAATTGATATACTCTCTAGGCCTAGAACAACGTGGTAACCTTGGTTTTGGCGATGAACTGTTTCTAATGGGTCAAAGTGCATTTACGAGATTTCAAGTCCTGTTTTGACTTCACATGCAACGGAAATATCATGGGGTTTTGATATGCTCCCATAGGCCTAATTTGTGCCGAATTTTAGCCGAATTGTGGGACAGTTTGTGAGCGTTCCTTGTGAGTGCCATCCGGATTGTCTTAATTCTTTTGTGCAAATTAATAGATTTGTTTTTGTTAAAATGGATGTTCAAAACAGACGATCAAAGTACAAGATTTTCACACCAGTTTTGGACCCTTGTATGTTAAGACACAGGTAGTTATAACGAACCCGTTGGAGACATACGAAAACAAGAAAACCAAATGATGATCGGATGATCTGAAACGAGTGATTCATCTCGCGTAGTTGACCAAAACAAGTAAGAAAGTGACCGATTCGTAATGTGTTTGTCTTGGTTCATAGAAAAAACAAATAAATTCCGTAGTCAATTGACGTCAGCGACCGGAAATGGACTTATCGTGGTATTGGTGGGTTGAAGCTTACATTATACTGCTCTAATCACTCAACCGCGATATCAGCATGCCGTTGTGACGTCGCAGCTCTCGGTCTTCGGATTGACTGCTTAGGGGTTACGTTGCACGTGAAACACAACCGATAAGGGGCTTTTGATGACCGGTCCATAGATAGTTCGGGTGCTTACCGTTGACATGTTGTGACGTCGGCGCTGTGACGTTTTGGTCGCGGGAGACAATCTCCGCTCCCGACACGTCAGTTTATGACTATTCACAAATGCTTCTGAATCTGGGTTAGGAAAAGTTGATTAAAAACGGGAGTTCCGTTATTTTTTGAGCGGCCACATATTTAAATATAGAGCTAAAAATGGTAGCTTGCTGTAAAAAGCCTGAAAGTCTTACAAGGGACATGTCCGATTTTACCATGGCGTTTCACTAGGAGGCAGACACAATTCGAAAGCTTCCCATCTAGAGATTTTTTGTGCCAACAGGGTTTTGTCTCAAACGGAAGGCATCATAAACATGTTCAATCTAATTATCGGGTTTTAAAGCAAAATGAACAGTTTTCAAGATTGTGTCATCCGTGTAATGCAAAAATGTTGATTTTGCGTTTTTCTTATCGTGCATAGCAGAAAGAATCAACAATTTGAGAGCTTTCAAATGGTGTCAGACTCGTGCTGAACCGCCATGGTCGAATCGGACAGGTTAATTGTTTTGCGATATGCCGATGCAAACATTGGATCGGGTTTGAATATCTTGTTTTGTAGATTCAGATCATTTTCATATTGAGGATACGACACTATTTAGTAAATCTAGCATTACAAATTTTTTTGGTCAAAGGTGAAGGACGATGATCCTAGCTCTAACTTTTATTCTGATTTGAGAGGTAAAAACTCTGCAGGCATTATTTTGTGAGAGTATAAATGGTGTACAAATTAATTAGGAAAAGACGAAAGACGATATTTTACAAGTAGGGTAAAACTCTGTTTTTTACAGTTTTTTGTCTTGCTTTATTGAAAACTGACAATTCATTCTCATTAATTTCTCTTACTCCGCTTAAATTTTTTTTTGGTAGGCCAAAAAAGAACACACATGCAGTTTTAGGCTTCATTTTCAGCTTTTTGAACAGTGCAAAGGTCGGAAAAACGTTTTTTTTGTTTGGAAAACCGGCCGATCGACCGGTCGGACTTCGTTCGAAATGAAAACTGCTGCTTGAAACGACCTGTCTGGGTGCTTTTTTTTCAAGGCCACCCTGTACAAACCGGAATCTAAAATCGCATTTTTTGCTCCGATGAAGATTTCCATACCCGATGCCGGTAGCTCGACCTAATGTTTACGAATCAATTCAAATATCAAACGATCACCAGTTCTGACGTACGAAACGCAAATAAGAGCTCGTTGGAAGCGCTTCAATTCTCGATTTTACCCTTATCGCTTCTTTCGGCTCCTTTCGGCGTTCATTTGTTAGTATGTGTTGTAAATTCGTACTTGGTCTATTGATTTTTCTACGTTTCACCCATTTTTCGATCTCTTTCTAACAGAATTTTTTATTCGAAGTTCACCTTTTTTGCACGCGATGCTGCTGACAAAAAAAAAAGATTTAACTCCTGAGCGTGTTAGGTATTTGCTTCTCATAGGCTACGTTTCCCATTTCGGTTTGTTTATTTTGGAATGGTTGGGGAAACGATAAATATGCACGCCTAACGTTGTGCAATCTGACCGAATGCATTGAAAACTCATGTTTAATTAGGCAATAAAGATAAGAAGAGATAAAGTTCACATTCACGTCTCTGCATTTGATTAGAACTTCCATAAGCAAATTCTATTGAAAAAAAATGATTTTGTTTCAAAGAAATTGTGAATGAAGAGTGATCACGTGTGTGGGATACCTTGTCAAAGCTTCATAAAACAATTGAAATTTACGTTTTGGATATGACTGCTAAACGGTAGTCTTTTCAATAGTCTTTAGTAGCTCTTTGTCTTTTCAAAATAAATATAAAAAACCTTTTATTTGCAGCAAGCGGCAAAATGTTTAAAAAAATTAGCAAAAATTTTCTCCCTGAGATCCTGGCTGTCCGTCGTTTCCGGGGGCTCCAGGGGAACCACGAAGTCCGGGACTTCTAGGGTGTCCACCGTTACCGGGAGGTCCGGGAGGTCCCTCGCTTCCGGGACGCTGTTCTCCAGGAGATCCGGGGTTTCCACGGGGTCCAGGCTGTCCACGACCGTTCTCGCCAGGAGGTCTCTGAGGTCCAGCCTCTCCGGGTCCACCGTTTTGTCCGGGAGTGTAAATTTTTTTAGCTTCTTAGAAACACTTACAAGGGAACCTTCAAAGTTGCTACACCCAGAAATGAGCGAGCTTAGTCAATTCTGGTAGCACTCGGCGCGCTGAACAACGTGGTATAGGTCACTCGCGTGCATTTTGACCAAAAAGGCCCTAAAAACGCGTTTAAAGTGCAAAATTGGCCAGCGGCGATGTATTCACGATCAGACAAATGAAAAGCACAGACTAAGCTCGCTCATTTCTGGGTTTAGCAACTTTGAAGGTTCCCTTGTTAAAATTAGCACCCGAATCGAAATTTAACTTTTTGTAAGTGCTTTTAAAAATTCTCAAATATTTATTTGACAGTAACGCTTTTATTTTACTTCAACTTGCCATCAAATACTGGCAAGTTGAAGTAAATGAAAAGCACCGCCGGAATTGAAACTCAAATTTATTTGCAAAGCGTTTCAGCTTTCAAATTGGTGGGATAGTCAAAAAAGCTTTGAAAGGTATGGTCATCGACAAATTTTGTTGAAAAGCGGAAACACAAAAAATCCAAAATTTTTTAAATTTTTAAATTTTAGACATTTAACGGTCACTTTTTTAATTCCAGACGTAGCTGTGTTACAAGCGTTCCGTGAATTTTTACACAATTTTTAAAATTGTTACCGTACATAAAATCAACCAAAATTTACATTTTCCACGATCTACTGATAGCTTTACTCTATGTGCGATGTGGCTTTTAAAATTGAAAAACACACTTGCGTGACGTGATATGAGAAATGTGTCGGGTTGAGAGGGAAGCTGTCTGGGAGAAATCATTTTGCGTCGCTGTGAGCCTTGGGGTCGGTTGGTTCACGAGGGAACACGAACGAGGGGTGAAATCATGGTTTTTTTCAACAGAAAACAACAAAAATCGTACGTGATTAAAGAATTATTTGATTTGGCGTCCTTCGTTTGCGATAACTTGACGAAAAAGACGGCATTCCTTCAGAAAGTGTGACTGACCGACCGGTTACAGGACATTTGGTCTGACAAAAGATCCCTCCCAGACAGCTCCCCTCTCAACCAGACATATCTCTTATGTCTGGTCCCGTAAAGTGTTTTCTTTTGGGCCACACTGTAGTTTACTTGTAATCCGGATATGAATTACTCTTATGTTAGCCCAAGGTGGAAAATGAAATTCGTAAATTTAGCCTAATTAAATTGACTTAAATAAAATACAAAACTCCAAAAAGTTTAAATGTGTAACCGTTAATTTTTTTTAGTCAGCGTTGCCCATATTTACGTTTTTTTCTTATTGCCTTGACGTTGTTTAAACAAGCGCGATTACGAATAAAAGTTTGAATTGTTCGATCGGACGCTTTTTTATGCCCAATAAATTTTTAGAAAAACGCTTTGAAATCTTTTTAATTCCGTCTCAATTGACGACGTGATCGCTTGTTTGTTTATACGAACACCTTTTTCCTTTGGTTACGGTAGCTGATAAAAGTGTGTATTGCAAAAATGTTGTTTTTATTTTTCAGGTACTCAGAATGACTAATCAAAAACGGATCGGTCCACGCTCGCTTGCATCTGCTTCTGTGGAATGCGAGCTATTTACCATCGCGCACTAAATATTTGTGCCGATAACAACTTGCTGACGTCTTTTGTGCTTCTATGAGCTGGCGAACACGGTCCAAAACAGCTCAGTGAGTCACTCATGAATTTGAACTCGGCAATTCATCACGTTACGCGAACGCGTGCTTATTTACTAATTCTGGCAGCCTGGTGCCATGTACTACAGTAACGAATAGTAGATAAGAAGAGACAAAAGCATTTGCCGCTTTTGGAAAGCAATAAACAGTGACATGCGACAAGGGTTACAAAACATGAAACTGGATGGTGAAATCAGGGACTAAAACACAAAAATGGTAGAAAAGGCAGTAAAAACTGTAATCAGGGATGCACAAATGCGCGTTTTGCATCCAGGCAGCCACAGCCACAACTGCTCACCGAGAAGCTGTTGTAGGATTGGAACGTTAAACCAATCCTGCTGTCTGAAACGGCGCGTTAAAAAAGTTTGCAAATACACTTTAAGATGAGAAAATCGCATGTCTAGAATGCCTTCTAGATAGCTCTTTAGACACCAAAAGCGCCGTTTCAGACAACGAGATTGGTTGAACGTTTCATTCCAAATCGACAGCTTTTTGGTAAGCAATTGCGACTGCCTAAATGCAAAACGCGCATTTGCAGCGTCATATCTTAAAATTAAACGTTAAAAACACGTTTTTCAGTTCTAGCCAGCAATTCCGTATCGATGGATATGCGTTTCAGCAAACAATGAACTGTTCAGAAAAATTGATGTTATCAAAAATTTGCTAAAATAGGTACCATTTGACGCGAAATTCTTTGCTAAAGCTCAAAAACGCAATTTCAGCATTAGCTTCAAAGATTTAACGTTGAAAAATGCGCGTTTTGCATTCAGGCAGCCACATCTTCTCACCGAGAAGCTGTTGAGTAGGATTTAAACGTTAAACCAATCCAGCTGTCTGAAACGGCGTTTGTGGTGTCTAAAGGACGGTTTAGAAAGCATTGTAGACATGCAATTTTGTCGACTTAAGATGCATTTAAGAGAAAACGTCTTAACAGGGGTGACGCTTGACAAGGGGCCAAGGGCTTTCAAATGAGCTATAGCTTGCTTCGATCTGTGTTGGAGGACTTTTGCAGGTCCTTTGTCAGTTTCTTTCTTTTCCAAATAGTTTTATTGAATTTTGGTCAAAAACGGTTCAACTAAGGTCATCAGCAATTGCCAAGAGGAAAAGTCCATTTAAAAATTATAGTAAACTTTAAGAATTGCGTATCTTGTAGAAATTTTTAGGTTTAGACTGTTTACAAAGCTTAACGTTATTTAATAGTTTTGCTGACTTTAAAGGGATTAAACTAGAACTCAACTATTCAAGTTAAATTTCAGTGCTTTCGAAGTCCTTCGAATCGAGTAGGGCCACAAGTTCTTGGAATCGAAGCAAGAAGTACCACAAACGCTAAGTTCAAAACTACACAACTTACACCTCATTCGTAAGCAGATCGACATTCTTATCTTGGAAATTAAAACTTTCAAGAGTTTCAATTTTGTTCAAAACCTAAATGCCTTCAACTCACTCCATCAACGCCACCAAATCAATAAATTCTCTCGAAAAAGTTTCACTTTGGCACTGTGTTTCAACGAACGCTCGCTTACATAACGGCTGGGTCAAGCGTTCGTTTCACTTTCGCCGCTTTGTTTTTGAATGCGCAAACTCGTTTCGGAAGCAGTTTGTGGAAGGAAAAAGTGTACGCTGAAGCGAGACGTTGCGCAACAGGAAAGAGGAAAGGGGTGTGGGGCTTGTTTTCGGGCGTATTTAAACTGTTCCCGACAAGTTTAACTCACAACTCACTTCAGCGGTTCAATTCCTCCTTCGGGTTCTCAGGTGAACGCACCGGTGGAACACCTCTGGTGGTCTTGAAAATCGCCCAAACCTTCCGAGTTTTTCTTCTAATCTAAGGCTTTATCTCTTTCAGGTCGCGATGGATTTCCAGAAACCGTCGCTTGAAGGCAAACGCTCGATGCGCAAGTCGGCTTTCGTCGCGATCGTCCTCTCGACGGCCGCCATCACCGCCTGCCTGGTCACCTTCCCGCTGATTTTCAACTACGTGCAGACGCTCGAGTCTCATGTGCAGATCGAGCTCGACTTCTGCAAGGCTCGCGCCCGCGACATGTGGAAGGAGATGCTAGAGATGCAGGTTGGAGGCGACAAGCCCACAACTGCCCGCGTCGCCCGCGCTGCCGTCATGACCCCTGACATGAAGGAGTTTGCCGCGAACCGCGACCGCGTCCGTCGCCAGAGCGCCGCCGGATGCTGCGCTTGCCAGCGTGGAGCGCCCGGAGCCCCCGGAACTCCCGGATCCGACGGAGAGAACGGCTACGACGGACAGGTCGGAGATATCGGACCTCCTGGACCTCCCGCTCCCTTCAACGAGCGTACCTTCGGACAATACCCCGAACAGTGCCCCTGCGACGCTCCTGTTGGACCCCAAGGACCTCGTAAGCTACAAATTTTAGCTAATCTATCTAAAGCTTTAAATTTCAGCCGGAAACCGTGGACAGCCCGGACCTCCCGGAGACAACGGAACTCCCGGACAGAACGGTGGACCCGGAGAGGCTGGCCCTCAAGGACCTCCTGGCGAGAACGGTCGCTCTGGACAGCCTGGACCTCGTGGAAACCCCGGATCTCCTGGAGAACAGCGTCCCGGAAGCGAAGGACCTCCCGGACCCCCCGGAAACGGTGGACACCCTGGAAGTCCCGGACCTCGTGGTCCCCCTGGAGCCCCCGGAAACGACGGACAGCCTGGATCTCAGGGAGAAAGCGGACCTCCTGGAAACCCTGGACAGCCCGGAAACCCTGGACAGAACGGCGGACCTGGTGCCCAGGGAGACGAAGGAGCCAAGGGCCACTGCGATCACTGCCCTCCTCCCAGACTCGCTCCGGGTTATTAAACCTAACATTTCTCTTCTTTCTACGAATGCGATACATGCGATTATTTTCTGCTTCTTTTGTAGAGTTAAGTTTTGTAAGATTTTTTAGTAAGATAAGAAGTAAAGAACCTGCAAGCACTTACTTGTTTGTTGTTTTACGCATTATACAGTAATCCTACCAATAGCATCGAAAGCAAAAGGGTCATCACTTAAAGAATAAAAAAACGAAACATTTTTTAAGAACAGAAAAAATTGGCTTTAGCTGCTTTCAAAGCTTCTTAGCTGAGCGCATTTCAAAAACCCGTAATAAAAAAACAATCATTTTGTTAATATTGGTTTATGGTGGTTGGTTGTACTCTGAGGCCTTGACTCAGTCACGCAATTATGATGAGAAGGTTTTCAACTGTTCTGATAAAACTTCAGACAATCTTACAGCCAACTGTTGTTTTAATCACCCTCAAGGTGCGACTATACAAGAGCACTTCTTGATTTACTTGCAAGCATAGGTATTAAATCTTACGTAAGTTTTGTGGATCATCTTGCTGTCGTAAATAAATCTGTCTTTAAGTATCTTTGTACCACTTTTTGTAGTTGTCATCAAAGTTTAGAACGATATATGCTCCACACTTTTGTTTGTCTTAATCACGAAATGTTTAGATACATTTTATGTGTTCTGTTCAACTTAATCATTAGTGGCGCATAACGGTTTATTCACACTTTAGTGCCTCTTCTAATACACACGTCTTTTGATTTTGATATGTATCGATCTAACTGAAAATTGGCATTTTGAGCAAGTAGAATATTGAGAGCTGATTGGTCATATCGATGGCAATACGAGTACACGTTGCTGTCTTCGTTCTAAACTCATTATTTCAACCACGCCAAAACAGGGAGACTTACATTTGTGCAAGAAATCCTAGACCCGGGTGGTCCCATGCAGTCTTCTGTCAACGAACAGCGGACCATTTCTCTGAGAATCTGGGTTTTGACTTCTGCTGTTCCTAGCCATAAAGCTGGACTAGCATTGTGCATTGTGACCTGTTTTGCCTGAAAGATGTGAATACAGGGTGATTCAAAAAAGTCCTTGCCAGACAGCGGAGTCATTTCAAGCTCGCTCGTCGCAAACGACCGGTCGGTTTCGCTAACAAATAACATGAAACCGACCATTCGTCTGCCCCGCATCCCCGGAATGGGACTCTTCTGTCGGGCCAGTGAGCGTCGAGTCGGAGATGTCTGGCCAGTAGAGATGTCGGGTTCGGGTTTTAAAACCCGAAACGCGAAACTTTTTTCGGGTTCGGGTACCCGAAATTTTCGGGCAGGTAACATCTCTACTGGCCAGGGCTTTTTTTTAAATCCCTTTGTAGTCTGGTGTCAACTATTGACTTACCTGTGATGTGGTTATGTTTAAATATGGATACATGAGTGGATTCGTGGCTTGGTAAATGGAATGCACTGTTTTTCGAAAGAGACTCACGCCAACGTGGTCTTCTGAGAGGGCTTCATCGATGATGTTCTGTAAACAGCAACATGCATCTTAGTAAGAAAAACATGGAAACAAATGTTTGTAACTTGTTATATCTGTTTTAAAGCATGTTTACACTTTTCAGACGTGTTCAATTTATATGCGATATAAAAGCCGCTTCAGAGATCTGCACCAGTTGGGTCAATGCAACTACCTGCTCATCCAATTTTTTCAATTTTTGCTTTTGTAGCAAAACTACTCAGGAAAAGCTTCATTTTTGATGGTTGCGACAATAGCCTACAGGGCGATCGATGAAACCTTTAGTGTCCTCCTACGTGAATTTATCATAGTTTGGCCTATATGAACGATAAGAAACGTAAGATATTTTCAATATCGAAGTGTCGAAGAAGTCAATTTTGATCTTGCCTAAGTTTTTGTAAAGAAAGCGGAATTTTCAGTTTAATCATTATCCTTCAAGCAATTTCGGGTCTTTAGCAATGACCTCTTAAATCTTGTCTTAAGTTGTCTCTTTGATCAAACAATTTGTGCAAAACATATATTTACAAAATTATTGACTATTGTCGTGCGCCAGGCGAAGCCATGTTTCTGGGCGAAAGCGGCCGCCGGATTGGCTTTTTTGGACTGGTCGTGCTTCCCATCACGCCGAGCCCAAACGTGCCCAAAAGCACACCAGCACGGCTGAGAAATCAACGTTTTTTTCAAGCCTTACGAGCATTCCAAAAATACCGATCCGGCGGCCGCATCGCTTTTGAACCGATACATGAGTTTCGCCTGGCGTTCGACAATATGTACAGCTTTGAATAAAGCTTTTCAATCTGTTTTCGCTCAGCAAAGATTTGCTCAAGTTGAATTGGGTCTAAATTACGTAGTATTTAATTTTCTAATTAAAATGTATTATTTTTGATTTTAGATTATCTAGGTGCAGGACACCTGAAATTGTTAAAGAACCCTTACAAAAGAATATTCCCAAGTGCGAATCACAAATCAAGCTGTAAATTGTTGAGCAGATAGATCTCGATGCGCTCATTCCGAAAAATATAGATTTTGCATGCCAATATAAGATCTAAAGTGCCTGAAAGGGTATGTATAGATTGACAAACTGTCATACCAAATGTCAAACCGACCAGTCAGCTTGAATGCCCAACCTCAAATGACTTGTTTTCTTCAGTCAGGCGTGGTCCTTCGAGCTTACGCTTACTGGTTGCTTACCGGTCGGTTTTGCAAATCTAGACATGCCCTTTTATGCACTTTAGGTCATGCATTGGCAGACAAAACTTATATTTTTTTGGAATCAGCGCATCGAGATCTACCTGCTCACCAATTACACTCAGTCAGTCCGCAACTGAGTGGATTTGAACTGGTCTTGGGCCCCTACTCAAACAAATGTTTTTTAGCTGGATTTGTGATTCACACTTGGAATGTTCCCTTTTGATCTAGGTTTGCTTAAGGTGAATAGAATTTTTTAATGGTTTTTTCAGACCTTGTCCCAGTGCCTGCTCATGTCTGCTAAAAAACTGAAATGCACACGTTGTATCATCCCTCATGTCTTATTGATCACGAGGTTGTTTAAGCCCACTAAACTTAACACTTCGCAAAAGCTGAAATTAAAATTTTGCAAATCTATTAGATTTTTCAGTTTGCAATTTTTTGTTACAGGAGACGAAAGATGGAATTGCTCATGAAAATACCCTCTTTCGGACGGCTTTAGAGGCCTCTTCCTAGTGGCACATGTCTGCTATGAAAAACACATTATATCATCTCTGAATGTTTCAGTTTTTTTGATAATGTCATACCTTGAAAGGCGTCTTCGATACCATATTGACCCTTGCTGATGAGTCACCATAGAACACCAGCGGACTCTCCTTCAACATTTCAGCGGCGATCAGATGCTTCCACCGGTACTCCTTTAGCCTTTGAACGTATCTCGGATAAATGGAAAAATCGAATTTTCGGAATTCAGCCTTCGGACACTTTTTCCCTATTCTGTCGATCATGTACGGACTAACATCCCCAAGCGTGTAGATCACCAAACGCCATTTTTGCCACTCTTTCAGTTCTTTATGAGTCTCAAAGTGTTGACAGAACAGACTATAATGTATTCATTAATTAGACGAATGCATGGTCTTGTCTAACTGACCTTTCTTCTTTCGCGTGGTTGTAGGAGAAGGCACTGACTATCACAAGTTCTTCATAGGATATATTTCGTTTTGGAGTTACGAATTGAGAATTCTTGAGATCGAGATAGGTAAAAACTGCTTCTAAGTCA
This sequence comes from Steinernema carpocapsae, assembly GCA_000757645.3. Lineage (NCBI taxonomy): Eukaryota > Metazoa > Nematoda > Chromadorea > Rhabditida > Steinernematidae > Steinernema > Steinernema carpocapsae. The sequence goes on from CM016762.1 coordinate 2,706,396, forward strand.
AAGTTTGAGTCGGGTGGAGCGAACACTTCTATCCAGTCGACGTTGGAGCATAAGATAAGGAGGAAGATGAAGATGGCTACGTAATAGGAGCCGATGACCTGCAACATGTGAGTTACGAAATTCGAACTTTGATAAAGACTATAATTTCTGGAATTTTATAGGCGTCTGCCGATTCTTTTAGTTGCTTAAAGGGGCACGGTCACTGTTTTTTCGCACTATCACAGATCACGCTTTTTTAGGAGAGAGGGGTTTTCGTCGTAAAAATCACACAAAACGGCTGCGCAGTTTAGCGAATTAGCGAAATTAAGAGAAGCCCAAAATTAGAATTTTCAATGTTTTTTAGTAGTCCCGACGCGACTGTCCTGCACAATCGCGATCGGCTACGATGAAACCGGGTTTTTTAATTTTTCAGTGGTCAAATAATCTTTTTTTCTCTGCGAATGTGGAGTTTCTTGCAGGATTTTGAGTGAACCTCTGCTACAGCACTTCAAAAAACGTGATGGCTAAAAAAAATTTGTACCAAAAACCATATTGCTCTGTTTTACCTTAATTGATTGTGGTACGTGCAGAGTAATCGCGTCGAAACCACCCAGAATCTGGTAAAACTTTACTTTTGAACTTATTCCAATTTTGCTGAATCGCGCAGTCCTCAAGCCGTTTTGCGTGATTCGGATTGCAGAATTCTCCTCTCCGGGTACCCTTCTCAAGGAAAAATTAGCTCGTTTTAAAATCGGCGAAATCCGCGTCCCTTAAAAATATTTAAATAAGTGTGGCAGCTTATAATAGGCATGTACATAAGGTACAGGCTTATTACACTAAAAATGCGCCTTGATTATGTTATCACTTTTTTGTTTTCTTTAAGCGTTATTTACTGTAAAATATTACAATGACTGAAAATCTGTTAAAAATTAAAATTGTGGGCCAAAAGTTTTTACTCTTTTACTCCCCACTGGCCAGACAGTCCTCGGGCCAGACCTTTCGATTTGGAAGTCGGGTTGGACACCGGTTTTTTCACGTTATTTGTTAGCGAAACCAGTAGTTCGCGAGCAGTGTTCTAGCGAAATGAAGCCAGATGTCTAGCATGACAAGTGCTCACTTTCAGACAAAAATATCATTTTCAACATTTCAAAAAAATGTGGACCGGTGGACCGGTCCAAATTTTTGTCGAAACGTTTCAAAACTGACACAAGAAGCAAAAAATCAGCAATCTTCAGAGTCAATTTTTTAAATTATAAATTTTAGCGCATTTTGCGCGCGAAACAACGTTTATTTATTATAGATTTCAGACAATTTGGCAGTTACAAAAACAAAAATTTATTGTGTAATTTAGAAATAGTGTAATTTTGTAAATTTATTCAAATTTTTAGTTTCATTAAAAATATAATAATTTTGATTCAAAATCGCAATTTTTTTGTTGCTTAAAAATGAATAAGCAATTTTGTAAAAGGTAGTATACAAACAAATGTACGTGCTTGACAAAAAATAAGGTTAATTAGCTCAGCAGATCTGGTCAGAGAGCAGCAAAAACGAATTTAATACACTAAAATTGTAAATATAGATTTTATCGAAAAGCGTGGTTACCTTACCCAAAAACCGACTTCCCGACCTGCCTCAAATCCCCTCTTAACCTCTACTAAACAGTTTTATTGTCGTGTGTTAGCTTTACTCTCATTACATGTAAAGCTAGATTAATTGTTGTTTGTTTACAACATTCCGATAGTAGTTGGTTATGGGAGCCTCGTTTCGTTTATTCTACATTTTAAATATGGTCACTGTATATTTTAGGTTGATTTTACAATTTAAACATTTCAAAGATTTGTCGCTACAAGTGCGAACTCTAGCACCCATAGAATTCCTTTCCCCATCGGCCCATTTTTTTGTGTCCAATCTCCGTCAGCCACGTTCTTAAAGCATCCTATGAAAGCCCACAGCCGCGCGGCAGAAATCCGTTCAAAATAAAGATGTGATGGCTGCTTCTTCTTTCTTAATGACTTTTATCGACAGTCAAAAGGCTTTTTTAGCCCATGACAGTGTTTTCCGTGCTTGTGTTCTGTTTTTTCGTAGTTTTAAAATTTGCGTTTCGTTTTTCTTAACAATTGTTCCGTTTCTTCAAAAAGCTCAAATAAATGTAAACATCTTAACGTGATTTAGCTTTTTTGCCATTATCAGCTCCAAAGCCACACCAAAGCTATAAGATCGAAATTAAAACCCGCTCGCGCAATAATTTTTCCGACTTGCGTCTCACTCCAGCGCACAAACAAGTTTACTCGTGTGAAAAAATCAGCGACGCAGCTGGCTCAAAGATCTTTTCCAAGACCGCGGTTTGAGAAGCTAATTTCAATCAATAAACCGTTATAGTCATGAACGATAATTTACCTGTCGACTGGGAAGCGAATCCTAAACGAACGTCTAATGTGAAGAGCCATCGGCTATCGTCGTCGCGACATCGATGGGTAAATATGGCGTCGCCTCAAACGCTTCATGCACTATTATTTGGTCGATTTATTGCCGAACGCGAGAGAACGTCGTAGTCCACGAACGAAAACCACGCCGCTGCTAGCAAGACGTCTTCGCGCGAGGAAGGGTGACGCTGATACGAGGGAGCGGGTGCTTTGTTCCGAACTCCGGGTGTACTCACAAATGATATTTGCATTAGAATGGATTGAAGCGCTTAGCTAACATTTTTTTGAGCATACGTTGTTTTACAAGGTCTTGTTTTTTCGTTGTATAGGTCTTGTTTCGAGCTTCAAGTAAACTAAAAAATGATGTTTGCATCTGAATGAATAAAAAACCTCAGCCCAATACAGAATGACAAAAAATACCCTCTGCGGAACTAGACAGGAGGAATGTGTCTCGCTGAGGTAGGACCTGTCTAAAAAAGATCATTTTGCCGCTTCAGGGGCCATACGATGTATTGGTGACAAATCCAAGGAAAAGGCGACCAAGTGGTCAAATGCCGTCTTTTTCATAAAAAATAGCAAAAATGGCTTTTGTTTTTTAAATCCATACACCTATGACCTTATTTCCCCGCCATTGAAGTGGCGCTTTATCGTTTGCGTTTCCGCTCATCATTGTCCAAATTTTGCGGAAAAAGCGGCATTTCTTGAGAATGCGTGGACGACTGACTGACCGATCCGACGGCATCCGGCGCGTCAAAATGATCCTTCCCATACATATAACTCCCTCTTTAACCAGACACATCCCTCCTATCTGGTTTCGCAGAGGGTATTTTTTGCACCCCTTTTTGCACCACATCAAATCTCAAAAATAGCCTTAGCTTAACAGAATGGCAATAGTTAAAGCGACCATTTTCAAACAACCGTTAACTTAAATGCTGGTCAATTGAAATACAGCAGTTCATTTTATCTTAACAGTGCACCCAACGCGTTCGCAACTGATAAGAAAAGAATCGGCTTGATTTAGCGACACCCACAAACCACGATCGGCCTATAACATATTGATTCGCTCACCCAGGACGTCTTGTTTCCATAACTAAAATTAAAATTTGATTTGAGCCTGCGCGCTTGCTGCTTTGCTTGCATTTTGGATGAATCATTATTGCGAGTTGCTGAAAGAGTTTCGCGGTCAGGTTCAAAGCATCTTCGTCATGTGGATACAGCAAAAAAAACAACAGAGTGTGTTTATTGTGCAGTTTGCTGAGAACAAGCAATAGCTTGGAGGCCTCGTAGACAAACTTAGTTTTTTAGTTTAGGTTTAAGGCTACACACAAAGATTGTGCTGGTTTTCTGTAGACTCACTGTGATTTAACGCAAACATTTGCCAATGTCGCAACTCTGCTGGTCTGAAAATTCACTTACGGAAATTTACAATAAACCCATGCTATTCTTCAAGGTTTGCTCAGCATGGTGCAAACGACACACAACCCAATCTGTTTATTATTGTGCAGTTTGCTCTCAATAAGCAAATAATAGGTTTAAACATTTTTAAATGCTTTCACAGAACCTAATCTCATGGATCCTAAGCCTACGCAAATACTATAAAAAACTAGTACTGTTGGGGTGTTTGCAAGTTCCTCTGTTCGCCGTTTTTTTCATTTTGATCAACGGCATCCTATGGCACCGGCCGGAATTTTGAAACCGACCACCTCTTCAATTTGTTCAAAATGAAGTTAGATGTCTGACCAATAAATTTCTCACGTTCAGACAAGAATGTCATTTTTAACTTTTGTACTCAAAACTGACACAAGGAGCAAAAAATCAGCAACACGCTCCAAATTTTACGCAATTTTAAACTTTAGCGCAGTTTGCGTACAAAGCAGCGTTTATATAGAACTAAACGTGAAAATTGATAAAAAAAGCAAAAATTAAAAAAACCTATTTTTTGTTGTTTTTTCAGCTAACTTGATGTGACCCGCACATAAAACAGTCGAGTCTAAATTAGCATTCATACCGTTTTTAATATAAGCGTGCTACACATTAAATGGAAGCCTACGCTACGTAAAACTTAAAGTGGGTTTCAGCAACTCTCAAAGAATTAAACTGAAAGCGGATTTTGAGGTTTGTCCTTTCAACAACTCCAGCGGAATAAATGATGGCATTTTGCCTTAAAAACTGATAGTTTTACTTGTTCTCAGGAATAGTTTAGGACAAGGTGCATCGCAACAGCCACAAAAACAAGAAATCTGTGAAATCGATAAATGTGTAGTGTGCACTTTCTGTATTTTGAAATATGTCCAAGTACTCCACATGCACCTTTGTTATTTTGGGTTCTTTGGATGTTTCTTTGAAAACCTAAATATGACGAATGCGGTTGCTTAATTGAGATATTCAGCTTTAGGCTTGTGTGACTTCTTGAACTAGCTATAATGAATTGTCTTATCAATGTTTATTTTATTTCCAGCTTGTTTGACGGTTTGCAGACTTCATAATTCTATCCAAAGAAATTCCTAAAAACTGGCCCCACGAACACTACTAAAAAATTCACACGGCTATTTGTTGTTTTCCATCCTCTCCCAACGGCAGGCGTGTCGGAATGGCGGCGCCAAAAAGGACACGAAAACAACATGCGTTTTGTGTGCTCATGGCGTGGTGGCTTCTATTTCGCACGACGTACAGTTAGCGGCGACGGTTGGCGACCAACGAGAGATTGCATCCCATTCTCAACACACCGAGCAAGCGATGTGAGTAGGAGAGAGTTGTTTTGTCAGCCAATGTGGAGAGGAAAGTGTGCACCTTTGGTCACTCTTTTCAGTTGATTCAGTGGTTGGGAAATATTCACTTTAGTCTTTTGTGTATCTCTTTTCTGAACCCACTTAGTAACGTTGTAACAGTGAGTGTTGAGTACTGTTGTAAGTCGTTAAAGCATTATTACAAGAATGTTTTGTTTATGGCAGATTTTGCCATAAACAAAACACAGAAGGCCTGACTCCCAGTTCTACAAAGTGTCCAAGAACGGAACTAAAAACTGGTGCTACTCGTTTTGACAGTCCTGTTTTCACAGCGCTGCTGAATTGCTTTCTGAAGCTCTGGCTCTGCATAGTGTTCATAAGCAATTTCAATTTTCCAATACTAATTGATTAAGCCCATTCAACGCTTTCGGTATGTCCTTTGACAACGTTGAAATTTAGTTTTCGACCATTGCCGCTGATTAGATAATAGAACTCCATGCTTTGTTACATTTTATCTAACTCTTCAATTCTTGTCTAATTTTGGTCATCTCCCTACTTCATAGCATTTGTGTTTATCAATTTTATGAAGCATCTTAACTCTATCTAGTAAAAACCCTAATTTGCAAATTTAACGTCATATGCCGTTGTTATATGCGTTGTCCTTGCACACAAGCGTTCTTCCGTAATAGAGACACTATAGTTTATACATAGAAAATGTGATTAACGTTTCTACAGTTTTCAATTGTGAACTGTTGTGATCAGTTGACCTGAGCAATCAGCTATAGACATTTGAACATTCAGACAAAAGCCTATAAGACTCTGGATATATGGATCTAGAAATATCAGTTTAAGGCTTCCCTACAATTTCTGTAAAACTAATTAACTTTAAATAGCAAAAATTAGCTAATTTTCTAAATTTTAAAATTTATTAGTTGGCATGCTTTGACCCTTAAACAGAACGGTCAGCTGTGTTCGACTTATAATCAACGACTCATAAACTCATGAGGCTTCCCTACAATTTTTCCAATTAAATATTAATTCAGCTGGTTCGACTTATAATCAACGACTCATAAACTCATGAGGCTTCCCTACAATTTTTCCAATTAAATATTTTATCTTCGGTGTTCATAGTAGACTTTAACTGTTTTAGTTGATTCGAACTTCAAATTAGCGAGTCAGCTTATTAGACTCGTAATTAGTTTTCCCAGCCTTCCTTTAATTTTTGCGTGCTTTTTAATCCTATCTCAGCAACTCCTCTATCTCATCCTAGCCCTCTACGTCGCCTACTCTAAGCTCTGTCTCAGTTTCTATAATTTTGGACCAGACCCAAATTTAAACACTGAATTTTTAATTATCTTTTTAAGACGTTTTACGATTTAAAAAAATTTAAAAAAAATTAATGAGTTTTTTTTATTATTTTTAGTTGACTTTATTTGACCGCCACATGGAACAGTCGACTCAAAATTGGCTTCCCTACGCTTCAATTTAAATTCGCGTGCTTTTAAACCCTAACTCTTCAACCCCTTTATCATGGCCCAACCCTCATTCTACGTCGCTTAGTCTGAGCTTCGTCCCTTTCTCTCTCCCCACCACCCAAATCAGCGGCACAGCCACGGCTAGCCGAAGAGCGGCGAACAAAATTGTTAAATTCAGCCGCTCTGGGTGCTCGAAAAAGTTTTTTGTTTCGATCGTTTTCAGCAACGGCTGCGGCAGCAGCGACGAGCGCAACGCGCTATTCAGAGAGTGGCCTGGCAAGCAAGAGGCTCTCCGTGCACGCTTCTGCGTGTGTGTTTCGTTGGAACCCACTTTTTCACGAAAAACGATCATCGACACCACCACCGCTATCGCAGCGGTCGTGTAATAATGACCGGCGAAAAAAGAAGTGGCGAATTGTTGAATTGTTGATGATGCGAGAGATAGCGAAAGCGATTGTTTCTCGAGTTGGTTTAGCGGCAGGAGCGAATGCACCCTTCAAACGCCGCCGACGCTTTATTGCTCTAATTTTAATATCCTGCAAAAGCGAACCTCTTTTTCAAGTTCAAAATTATAGGCTTCACTCAGGACATATCGTATACTGAGACTTGCACACAAAACAAGTTTTTCCTTTTGAGTGAATCACGTAATAGGAATCTTGTCTTCTGGTGTTCATGACTCACATACAAGGTAGCGTCATTTTAAGGGGTAGTTGTCCGATTGTGAAATATTTTCCGACAGGTAGGTTTTTTTCGTTTTTTTGATTACACGTTTAAGAAATGACCTTGACCTTTTTGGACGCAAGTAAGCGAGCCGCGAATTTGAAATATTTGAAAGAAAATCACGGAGAAGACAATTAAGGCGATTTTCGCGGTTTAGAAATGACGTTCTTGGAAGGATGCGTCAGCAATAATTTCCAGAGGAAAACAAATTTCTATTGCATTGCATATTGTGTTGTGACTTTGTGTGGAGGAATTGTCAGGATGTTTTTGAAGCTTCGCAGATAAAAATTGCAAGCTAAAAAAATTTAAATATTTTTGGTATGAATTTATTCAACTACAAGGTGACACAAAAAAACCCCTGCGGACCAAGACAGAAGGAACGTGTCTTGCTGAGGAAAGGAAAATTATTTTGACGCGCCGGGGGCTGTGAGATCGGTCGGTCATTCGTCCGCGCTTTTTGAAGAAATTCCGCTATTTTCCGCTAAATTTACACGATGAAGCGGCACTTCAACGGACAATTCTGAATGCTCGGGAAGTTCTTCCAAATGACGTTGTAGGTGAGTAGATTCAAAAATTTTTGCTGTGCTTTTGGTAAATTATCGGAACCGAAGTCATTTGTGCTACTTTGCGTGAAAAAAGACATGGTTTGACCACTGATTTTATTGCTCGCATTCTTTTTGAATTTTTTGTATTCAATGACAATTCTTTTATTCAATTAAACTCCCTCCTCAGCCAGACACATCCCTCCTGTATGGTTCCGAAGGGGTTTTTTTCGTGTCATTCTGTCCATAAATCCATTTTAAACCGAAATTTGTCTAAACACTACAAAATGTTGAGTGCGTTGAAAGGTTCCAGTTTAAGAGCGGCTTTATCCTCACTTGTTAAAAATGGTAACAAAGGTATTTATTTGCTTTTATCAAAACTCAATCTTGTATTGTAAAACTACCTTTGACTGTTAGCTTAATTTTATTTGTTTTTACATTTAAGAAACCCTTTCAAACCTTAACTTTAATTACTTAATGTCCTGTTTGTAAAGTTTTTACAAGATTAATGTGAAATTGAAACGTCTCGATGTTTGACTTGTAGTGATCAGAAATGGTTTTCTCCTCTCAAGTGTTGTCCTTTTGCAAATAAATGTGGATAGGTGAGTTTCACTCAATTTCTGTCATAATTTAACAACCAAAACCAACAAATATCGTTCCGTAACAATTGCTACTCTATGTGGAAAGTCCCTCAACTGCATCCCCGTTTCACACTCTCTTTTCACACGTTCACCCACCATTTAACACCCCCAAAGTTCTAAGCTCAAGTTGCGCCCATGTTCACTATTTTCTAGCGGTCAAACTCATTTGAATGTTAACCTCCGCTTCGGTCATTCCTTCCGCTCATTAGTTGAGTCTCTGCCCATTATTATTCAGACGACTTTGTTTTTTCTTTGCCTGAGGCTACCCTCTTTGGTCTGCAATGCGCGGTCCGTTAGCTTTCACTAAACAATTATAGCTGAACTACTTTTTTGCTGCGTAACTCGTCTTTCTCTGGGTGTGTCTCTGTGTGTGGGTCTGCAACAGAGGAAGGCATTTTGTGCAGGCAAAGCGAGAGAAGACGTGGTTTGGGAGAAAAGCCCGTGGCTGACGACCACTATGTCGTTCGTAGGGTGGCGAAAGAGGGTTGGATGTTGACTGGAGCTGGGGAGAAGTAGAGTAGAAGAAGGGGATGCAAGAAAGCAGCCGCAAAATCGAGACGAGGGTGCCACCAGAGCAAACGAGCGCAATCGAGCGGCCGAGGAGCGCGCGGGGAGAGGAAAAACGAGCGTCGCCACCGCCGCCGCCGCTGCGGCGACGACGACGCCATCGTTGCCAGCAGCATGGCGGCAGCCTCGCCGTCGAAATTGTCGTTGTCGTCCTCGTGCCTCCCCAAGAAGACAAGAAGCAACAACTCTCGGGGTCGCGTTGAGGGGACCGACGTACCCAGACACGCAGTTATCGGCTGCGGTGTGTTCAGCGCGGCATTGTGTTTGGTGCAGGCTTGCAGCAAGAGAGCACTTGCAGCACTTAAGTGCGGTTTTAAATTGCGCGTTATTTAAAATTTGGGACAATTATTTCAATTTCAAAAAATTCTGTAAATGGACGGATTTTTAAAATAACGCTGATTTGTTTACAGATTCAAAAAAAAACTAAAAAACTGTTCAAATGTTTTTTTTACTCAAATAGTTAAAGCAATCTTTGAAATAATGGATCAGTTTTAAAATAACTGGTGAACAGTGGTATTTTCCGCGCAAACTTGTAGCAGGACTAACTTAGAAGCTTTTTTCACTCGAGGTTTTAGCGCCGGAAACTTTCGGTTAATGTCTATGTTTATTTAAGTGCGGTTTGACCCATTGTTTAAATAACATACATAGTAGATGCAGCGGTAGTAGCAGGCTGATATAAAGCCTACTTTTTGTTAATTTTTAGCTTGTTGAATTTATGAATTTATTAGAGAAGTTAAACATTTTTATTACTTGAATACAGATTCACAAATCAGCGGCAGGCTAAACACAAAACTCGTTGAAGAGCTTTTTGACTTACTCGCTATTTAAAACTAGGCTATCTTATAGCAATATACAGTTGGCAGAAAACCCTCGCAAATAAACAGATTACTTAAATGTCGCTATTTTCTAATTACGCCCTTGTTTTGACGGGCTACGGATGACAGAGCTAAGGCTGTTTGCATAACAAGCGCGGTATTCGCAAAAAGCAGCATTTATTTAATCTCAGGGTACTTTGCCGCCTTATTGCGTTTAAGCTACGGTAACTTACAACGTTATTGTTGAGCTGTGAGGTCCAAAAAACGGTTTTTACGTTGCGATATTCTTCTAGAGCTTCAGATAAGATCCAGGGTGGTCCTTTTCCAAGTAATGACATTTTAACAGTCCAATTTGTGCTTTGAAAATCAAAACAAGTTTTCGAAGATGAGCTACTCAGTGAAAGTTAAATTAAAGAAAACTGGAGATCAGGCGTACAGGCGTACTCACTTCATAAAATATTTTGGTAAAAAGCCGAAACTGAAAACGTCGAAAATCACTTTTGCAAGTTTTATAATAACAAGTTCAACTTCCAGATTCAGATTTGCTTTGTTAGGTTTAGTTTACGAGAATGCCTAAAATTTTAGAGGTCCACTCAAACCGAAAAATTTTTAAATTAAGGTTTGAAAAGAAATGAATCGATTAAAATTTGAACTGAAGCTTAAAAGGCAAAAAGTATGTCTAAGTGTTTCTTATGTACAAGCTACGGCAGCCAAGCATACCATTTTTGTGCCTTGAAGGTCTAAAAATTCTCTCCCTTTCCCCCTCCCTCGCCCCCAAATGACGCCCTAACACCCACACACCACCTTGTTGTCTTCGACCCAAACGTGTCATTGTCGTTTGTTATGTTACTATGTTATGTTACGTTTGTTATGTTATGTTTACGTTTCATAACGGCATCCCAAAACTTCATTTTTGAGTTTTGAAGATCTAAAAATTGTCTTCAAGTGACGCTCTGCTGCCCAAATACCGGCTCGTCGTCTTTAACCCAAACGTGTCACGGTCGATTTAAGGTCACATTGAACCTTGTCTCAATGTCTGATCGCCGTCATTGTCATAGCGGCACGCAACGACTCAGCTGCAAGTTGAGAAAAAAACGCGTTTTCGGCAGCCCGCCAACCGCTAGTCACTTCTATCTCTATTGATCGCATTAGGTTATTAGCATAAATGTGTTCTATGTACATATATTTTGATTGGCATCTGACACCATCACCATCGCCGGTGCGGGTTTCCTGTTCCGCGCTGCGTCGGGAACCGCATTGTAACCCGGCGACGGACGACGACCAGGCTACCGGTTCGTACATATTCTCTCGCTTCCGCTTTTGACTGTGCTGCGAATTCTGTAGTGCCATGTCGCTGTTGCTGTTGTATATGTTGCTTGTCTGCTCTGCTGCGTTTGAAAGGTGACACCTCACCGCGGGATGGATGGGCTACTCAGGGTTCAGTTCGTCGGCCTATTTGAAAGGACTACGAAGGGGACAGGCACTATTTTTAAGATTTGATGTAAGTGTTAAATAGTAAGGAATATTCTGGCTTGTTTAGAATAGGACAGCTAATCCGCAAATGGCTAGTAAGATAATCATTACTGGTCTGAGGTCAATCTGGTCTTTTAGCTCACAAACCATCAATTGCAGCTTATAAGGCTTTCAAATGCGTTGGACAAGATGTACCGCATATATATTTATATATTAAATATCACAAATTGTTTTTCAATTTGTTTGCTGCAACGTTGAAGCCTGCTAACAGCCTGCAAGCCTGTAAAGATCGACCTCTGACCAGTGAAATGGCTCGAAGTATATCTTAGCTTCGCATTTCCAATCTACTCTACAATCAAATCATTGTGTGTAAGTCCGTATGTTCGTCATTTTCACACTTCGGCCGGTTGCGTCCGAGGGGACTGGTCGGAATTTTGAAACCGACAGCTCCATCTCCTCATTTTTGGTCAAAATGATGAAATCAGATGTCGGACAGACAGTTTCTCACTCTCAGACAAAAAAGTTATTTTCAGCTTTAAAAAAATGTGGAACGACCGGCAAGCGTCTCAAAACGGTCACTAGGGTGCCGAGTATCAGCTAAGCGCAAACATTTTGACTGTAAACTTTAGCGCAATTTGCGCGCGAAGCAGTTTTTATTTACTAATATCAAAAAAGCTCAAAATTCTCTTGTTTTAAGCCATATACTTGTGGCTTGTAAAACTCAATGGATCTATTAGTAATGACTTCTTTTTAACCCTCAATTACGTATAAACTTGAGATCTTGAGATGTATTTTTCCGCTTAGTTAATTTTTTGGCACATATTTTGCTTGTCATTTAAGTTTTTTCTCGTTTTAAGCAGTTGTATTTTTATTGAAACGTAAACGAGCTTGATAGAAAAAAATTACAAGCGTTACGTGGAATGCTATATGCTAATAGTGAACAAATTTTCATAAGCATCAAACTGTTTTTTCGGTCCAAGTCTCTTATTAGCTACTCCTGCAAAATTATGGTCCTTAAACAATTTTTCAAGCTGTTTTAAAAGTTTCGTAATGTCGTTTTGTCTCTGATGAGTTCTTCGGTGTCATTATCACGTAGTCCTTTCTCCGTTGTTTCTGTTGTTTTGAAAAAGGTGTGAAAAGTTAAAATGTGTCGGAACGGAGTTGCCCAAACGCCGTCCCCACAACAAAGAAGCGTCGCGACGACGTTTCTGAGCGCGGTGAAAAAAACGATGAGCCGGAGAAGAGTACAACAGTCCGCCTCAGCTCCGAGGTGTTGTTTTCTTCCTTGTTTTGCTTGTTTATCTCCGACCATGACGACCGACCGCTGCTCTTCTTCTGCGTTGCCCGCTAACGTGCCGCGCACGCGTCGTGGACGTTGTGTCGTTGCCGGTACAGAGTTCAGGGCATCATCTCGCTTCACTCTCTCTTGCTCTGCTCGCAGTGTATCTCCTTTCCGCTCACTCGCGCCGTGCGTGTTCAACATCGCCGCCGCCACTGCTCGCCACGACCACCACCAGCAAAGCAGCAGCCTCAGCAGCACCAACGCGCCACATTCGATCGTCTCCGCTCTGTGCTCCGCGGCAACGAACGATCGTCGTCGTTGTGGTCGTCGTCCGTCGCCGAGCTGCTCTTGTGGCGTCGTCATCGTGCTCTGCTGCTGCTTTGGCTGAGGCTGCTGCTCTGGTGGTCGTCGTGTCTCTACGGCGGTTGGTTCGCACACCCACACACATACGCCGAGGCTAATTTGGTGCGGCGTCCTCGCGCGACTATGCAAGCGGGAGGTTCTGATGGCTCACGGTCATTAGTTAGCCATAAAACCTTTTTAGGAAAAGACTGTTAAACAGTCTCGAGTTTAAGGCTACAAGGTGCAGGACAGGTGCAAGGGTAGTCACTTGCCCCGTTGTAATAGTCGGACCGCCTATCCGCCGGACACTTTTAGTTTTATATTATGGGTCTGATCGGGAAATTGATTGGTCTTATTTTATGGCTTTTCTGGGTCTTACTTTTTTGAGCCAAATTTCTAGACAGTTTAAATTCTCTAAAGACGTAAAACAGGACTGGCCATCTTGTCTAAACCGCTTTTTGCGTTTCCGAGGCCGATCACCAATTTTATGGGTCGCTTTTTTGTGTCATTTTTTGAGATTAACTGTTTACGTGTGAAACGATGACGCGCGACGGGTGTTTGTTTATCTACAAGTGCCCATTTCCCAAAATTTTTGGGCTTTCTAGAAACAGTAAAACTTGCTGCGGCTTTCAAGGGACACGAAATTGTTGTTATAGCCACAAATGTTATTTTTGACTGTTAGACAGTGTCTAGTGAAAAGTCACCTTATATTGATGTCCACATCATCTTGCGACTAAACAGTTTTTGCTTTACATTATGGGTTCAGCGGGTCTCAAACCTGACCAGCAGATTAAATCAGTTTTTCACACTATGGATCTAACACTGATCCAGGTGTATTGTTGTTTTTGTGTTATTTTTACCACTAACTGCATACGTGTGAAACTACGCGCGGTGTGTTTATCTGCAAATGCCAACGTTCCATTTTTCAGCCGCCTAGTAACATCTAAAAGTCGTGCGTAACAACATGGCCGACAGTAAGAACGAGGTACGTTTCAAAATTTTTTGCTTTAGTGATTCTAAGAGTTTGTGTTTTTTAGAAACCAGAAGGCGAGCAAAAGAAGGAAGAACAGAAGCCGGCGGAGGAGACTGTTGAGAAGCTAAACGATGAGAACCACATCGATGGCAAGAAGATCGTTGCCCGCGGCGTGGCCGGAACCGTAAAGTGGTTCAACGTGAAGAACGGTGAGTAGAGGGAGGAGAGACTTTGTTGTGGTTTTTTGGATATATTGCTTTTTCCCGACTCCTCACTAATCAACTGGCCTATTCACGCAGCTGATAAGCGTCTCTCTGGTATTTATCGTCTAGACAATAACAACGCGCGCTAAGGATCTTTTTCAGACAAAAACCATATGAGTAGTTTAGTGATAAGGCGTCGAAAAGATCATGGGTGGCATAACAACGCTTACAAGGGAAGGTCGCTTTAGGCCCCCCGTAGATTCGAACGAGTCCTAGCTCTTTTGAAAGCGCTCGACGTCTTGACTATTCACGCCAAGCCGTTTTTCCCCTAATGCAGTCTGCAACAAGATAAACGCATGTCTAGAACGTTAATTAGCTCCAGTATGGGTTCAAAAGCATTCTAGTTCTTGAGTTTACAACACGTATAGACAAGTTCAAAAACTCATCTTTTTGATCACGTTGCGAGGTGTGAAATGAGCCATATCACGCAGTTGAGAGTTTCATAAAATCGTTTTCAAAAACTTTCAAATTTTTGAATTTTAGTAATCAAACGTTTCCAAATCTCAAAGGCGTTCTAAGCTCATTTTTCAGTTCTTAACTTGACAAAAACGACGAGCTATTGAACGGGTTTGTACGTTAAGTAGAGCTTGAGAACTGAAATGCTTTTTAGCCCATACTGGAGCTAATTAACGTTCTAAACACCTTTTTTGATATCTCGACACAAAATAGGAATTGAATGCATAGCTTTAAGGTAAGATGACGGCCACTGAAGCTTTAAACTGGAAACACACTTTTTGGCTACAAGTTAAATTTAAGGATTGAAGATCTATGGTTATCGAAATGGATCACGGTAGCTTTTCTTGTTCTCAAAGCCATGGCCAAAGTCGTAGGCATCATAGCCCTCTGGCTAGTTCAGATGAGAAGAGTTGGTAGAAAGAAGGTGTTCGACTTCCGGTAAAAGAAACAACATGAGCTGAACAAGCAATAATTCATTTTTCAGCTCTAAAGGACTTTTTGCCCTTGCTTATCTCAATTTGCATCCTAAAAATGATTTAAAACCTGAGAGGACTTAAAGCTTCTTTATATTAGAAGCCGTATTTTTGCTCTTTTTGTTTTTTAAACCATATGCGAATTCTTAGGCATGACAAGCACTCTGGTCTTCTAATAGGAAAAATTTAAGTACGTAAGGCTTCGGGTCATTTTCTCAATGATCGTACGCTGTCCCAAACACCTGCTGCCACTTACTATTATAACCAACCTTAAATTTAGCTAATGGAGTGCATTAACCTAATGAACAGCTCTAATCATCACCTGTAGTCCATACTAAATCTATAACAAGAGCCATAATTGTTAATGCACGCTCAATAATTAAAGGCTGTAAACTGAATGTGTTCATTTTCAGGATATGGTTTCATCAGCAGGGCGGATCGCGAGGAAGACATTTTCGTCCACCAGACCGCGATCACCAAGAACAACCCTGAAAAGTACTTCCGATCGCTTGGCGATGAAGAGCAGGTCGAGTTCGACGTTGTTGAAGGGCTTAAGGGACTGGAAGCCGTGAACGTCACCGGACCCAACGGTGCCAACGTGCAGGGCTCGAAGTATGCCGGCCCAAAGGCTTTTGGCCGCGGACGTCGTGGACGTGGATTCCGTCGCTACTACGGATACCGTTACAACCGACGCTCCGAGGGCGCCGAGGGAGAGGAAGGAGGCGAGGTTGTTGAGGGAGAAGAGGTGAATTTATCAACTACGAATATCGGACTACATGACTATAAAATAGTGGTCTAGCTATGCCTTTTTTAGTTTGAAAAAATGGAAGCATACTGAGATTTGTAGGGCTTGTGAGTTCTAAAAATTCGAAATGAAGAATTAGGACATAGCTAATTCAAAATGCTAAGGAGCCAAGGTGTCATGAGGTTAACCGCTTGTTTTTAGACAAAATTCTCATTTATTGACACTTTTCTGAATTGTCAGAGCATGTAGAATGCGTCTTTTAAACTGCCACATCTTAAGTTGCTTCCTAGAAATTCGCAAATCATGGGTGCTTTGTGGCACTTGAAAAGCGTGATTGAGGCAACGTTCAATTTAGGCATTTTCGAGTGATCGTTCTAACGGCCGTCCGGACATTTCGGTCAACTAATGAATAAAATGTACATTCAAATGGACATGAAATTTAGAAAAAACAAATTTGCAAATTTAGGGTTGTTTGTAAACTGTGAGTTGAGCATTGTAGCCATGTTTTAAAAAAAACCATACATGCATGAGACAACGTGTAATTTAGACAACCAATTTGTACATTATAAGTACTTTATGAAGTGAGACCTTACCATCGTAGTCTTTAGCCCTTGAAAACGGGCATATTTGACATTTTTTAGCAATGAGCTGACGAGCGCACCTCCTATCCAACCGTTATCCTGAAATTCGCCAATTTGAGCATAAGACCGCCATCTCTCCATGAGAATTATTTCAAACTCAAATTAAATAAGCATGTAGAGCATTATTACTTCAACCGCATATTTATTGGCTCTTGGCTGAACAGTGCGGATACAGCAGTTGAGTCTTTGACTATTTAACAAGCTGCGTGTTGAGTTAAAACGACAATTAAAACGACAGATACCGATGATTCCATGCTGGCTACCATCAGTTTGACAATTTCGAGAGCCACAGTCGTGAGCACCAGATAACGTGTATATTTGACATTTTTGAGCTATCAGCGAACAGCCATCATGCATGGAAAAATGCATTTTGTGCTAAAGTGCATGTTTTGAGCATAACATCAACCTCTTCTTAACAATAATTTCTGACCACTGTTAATGTACTTGTATTCTAGGGTCAACGCCGAGGTGGCTTCCGCGGAGGTTTCCGAGGCCGACGAGGAGGCGGACGCGGTTTCCGAGGCGGGTTCCGCAGGGGAGGCCGTGGACGTCGCGGACGTGAAGGCGATGAAGGAGAGCATGAAGGTGAGCACCACGAGGGTGAGCATCACGAAGAAGAGCACCAAGAAGGCGGAGAGGGCGAAGGCCGCAAGGGCCGTGGAAACCGTGGAGGGCGCGGAGGAAGAAACCGTGGACGAGGTAAAGCAACTCCCTCATTCATTCTTTAGTTATATTTTGCCCAGTTTCAGGACCTCGTCGTGGCGGAAGCCAAGAAGGAGAAAAGGAAAGCCCAGCGGCTGAAGGCGGCGAACAGCAGCCAAAGGCCGACGCCTAAACACTAAATCGAGGCCTCGCATCCAACTGCCAGCGCCACGCTTTTCACTCGTCAACTGTGTGATCGTATTCTCTTGATTTCTTTGTTCCACTCTTCTCTTTTTTCCATCTGCAACCCAAAAACCTTTTAATCTATCTCCGTGTCTCCCTGATTTCGTCTACAATCACGGTCTCATGTTAAACTAATACAAAAGGTTCTCTCTCGTTTTTTTTGATTCGTCATCATCAACTGTTCCCATCATTCATACATGAAAAACCCTTGAAAAATTTTCATTGTAATACCGCGTAACGATTGTGATACACCGTAACAAAAAGCCTAAAACACTTTGTTTCTCTCTCTATTTTTGGCTCTCCTCCCAAATTCAGCAAATTGACATTGTGACCTGTTGTCCTGTCTACTGCGATGATCACCTCAACTCTACCTTGTTCGACTTGACTCATTTTTGTAGTGATTTGATCAATACGTCCGTCTCGATTTTTTCTTCTTGTCTTTTGTCCCAAACATCCAAAAAACTGCTTTCTGCAACTGCGATTAATGAAAGAAAAAGAAACGAAGATTGAGGAGAACATGCGATGCTTTCATGCGTTACCTGTGAAGCGCGTGTGTGTCTGTTTTCATTAAAATGTGGACGATAGTGGTAATCAATTTTATTTTAAAGTTTGGAAAAGCAAAAGCATACCAATGAGACTGATTTTGAGTCTTTATCATGTGATTGGTTATCTGTTTTAGTCAGCTGCAAGGCAGCTACGAAACTTGCTTTCGACAAATGACATTTTAAGAAATTCTTAGATGAAGACCATTAGACGAGACCAAAGTTTTTGGATGAGCCATCACTGACTTACTGAGCCATTAGTAGATGAGCGCCATCAGTGGCTTATATGGTCTTATTGAAGGGTTAGGATGACGTCAGATAATTGCATGCGTGTTTGCCTGTGTCTGCTTTCATTAAAGTCTGGACTATAATAGTGATCACTTGTAATGCGTTTCTGTGAAAGGGATGCATTGTAGGATTTGGAAAAGCACATTGATGGAAAAGACTTGATTTTAAGCTTTGGCTATCTGATTTGAATCAATTGTAAATTTTAGATAGGCCCACTGTACGAATGATACTTTTAAGCTCGACTTTTAAATGGCGCGTTGGTTAATACACATGGACAACTCAACTACACGCAAGAAACTGAAATATGCATTATGCAGTGAACATAGTGGTCAGGTATATAACCAAATTCTGAAATGTTCAGGCAGAACATGTGAACATTTCACGGTTAATCATGCAGCTGCACAATCGATGGTCGTTTCTAGCAATGAAACTGCCAAAAGTGTAACGTATATCTTCAGAACTGATGTGCCGCAAGTCCCATACAGGAGCTAATTAACGGTCTAAAAATGCGATTTTCCTAGGATTTTTGACGACAAAAAATAATTTCGGAGTCGTCTTCCTATAGCCCTACGCCAACCCGCCTGCCAAATTTCAGATTCTAGCTCGTGGAACACTTTGGGCAGTTCACTTGTAAGCGTTAATTTTGAGCGAAAATGCACTGTTTGAAAAACATATGGTCAAGTGTCTATGGACGTGCTAGCAAAGGCAAGATGCGTGCCTAAATCATGTTGTAACCTTAGTAGGCCTGACAACTCAGTACAAAAATGCTCGTTCTATTTAACGGTTAATATTCAGTGCAAAAACCATAGCGTGCAGCGATGCACGATGTGGCTTTGTACGCGGCCGACATGAGACAAGCAACTGAGTAAACGTGGCCACGCAAATGGCGACTGTTGTAAATTTGCTAAGCTGATTAAATGTGTCGGTGTCAGGTAAATTGATAGTTGCTAATGTTACTTTCGGCGATTTGATGAGGGGTCAACTTACTTAAGTGAACATCAAAATGGTAATTACGTTATACTTCAACACAGCATTGAACACAGCTCACATGTAATGCAAGTATATGCAACGTTAACAAACAATCTTCAAATCTTGCCTTTTCAAAAATTCAACTGAAGTCAGATCATAATTAAGAGATTTATTAGAACACGACGCCACTACCACTCAAATAAGAACAGAAGTTAGCCTCAACGCAGCTCATAAACAGTCCTTCTGTACATTGGGATTCCGTGCAGTTAAGAATGCAGTTCATCTTCTTAGGCTTTTTTATTTAGTTACAGTAGACATAAGTAAGTTACTTGTATCTTGTGGTTAGATCTATTTTGGTTGACGGTGTCAATTGATAATTATAAGACTCACTAAATTCGGCAACTCTTCATGATACAAATGTGCTCGTTCTTCCGTCCGTTCGTCACGAAATCATGTCCTCCTGTTGCCTGATTGGTATGGGGCGGCATACTGTAGTTTTGCGATTCTGGTTTGTCGCACTTGGGCGTGCAGCGAGCGACGAGGACTGTTTTAAGCGGCGCTGGCAGGCTAAATGAGAGAATTTTGAAGCAAAAAACGCGGTATTGGTGAAACAAGAAGCGCCGAGTGTATTTTAAGCCGAAAAATTGTGCTAGCGAGGCGCGCAGCGCCGAGACTATTGTAGAGTGAGTTTTGTGAGGCGTGAACCGGCAATAAAATCTGATTTAAAAAACAAATTTTTGCACAATAGCTGCGAAAACACGAAAATAAAGTTTGGTGCCGCAACAAAAAAGTCTACCGGAGTGGGGTTTGAACCCACGACGGATCACTCCGATTGGAACTTAAGTCCAACGCCTTAACCACTCGGCCATCCCGGTGCCACTTCACAAACCGTAAAAAGCAGTGTTGATACGAGCGCTGACTGAAAAAGAGCAGCAAAGGTCACTCGATAATGTCGCTCGAGTCTCGCTGGCTATCTTTGTGTCACCAACGGTGTCAGAGACCTTTATTGCGCCAGAGTGCGACTTACAAAATTAATGCTGTCCTTATAAGACATTGTGCTAGAATACAGAGATTCACAAAAAAACATGGTTGCCCTGATACTAATCTCAAAATTTCACTGCTCAGCTGCTCTTAGCACGTTTTCTTAATTATTTTCGTTTTGGCTTTTGGCCCATTAGGTTACTGGTGTTCCGTTAGTAGGTTCTATATATGAAGCCTAACTGATAATTTTCTGAAACCTTCTGGAATAATAATATGAGGTTTACGGATTACGTGATTACTCATGCCATCTCAAGCAAACACGTATGTTTACATTGGTTTGCCTTCTTTTTTAAATTGGTCGTATCCTGACTTCTCGAACGTCACATACTAAAAATTTACAATAATATTGTATGCTGAGCCTCTGACTAAAGCTAAAGGAGTGGGATTTAGAAGTAACATCAGCGGCGGCTCTGCCTCATCAACCGCCACCAAATAGCTTCTGAAATGTGTGCTCGAAATGCTTAGTTTGAAAAAAATGTGTTGTGAAACAAAATGTAACGGTCTATTTTACGTTTTCTAGTGTTAAGGATTCCCTCTATAATAACAATGCAATGTCTTTTTTCTGTCCGCCAAAATTTTCGAGCAATCAGACAAAACATTGGACGACGAAGGGACTCGAACCTTTTCCTTTCTTTGCGGAAGTCAGGCATACTGACCAATGCACCACACAACCATTGTCAGTAAAGTTCATGAAGTTAGCTATACCTCGCCTAAGTTTTTATGTAACTTATCTAACAGTAATTGGGAGAGGTGCATATGTCGCAATTTCCCCATCTTAACATAGACGGACGTGACAAAAAAACACAAACTAACGTACGATTTGAAATACTTTCAAATTGTATTAAACAAGTAAAAGTTAGTGCAGTTTCGGGTACTCAAATACCTGCGCTTTTGTGTATCACAAATCAATGACCTACCCAGCCCATTAGGTAATTATTGTGCGCTCACAAGAGTATTTTTTATTTTTCAGTTTTCTAGAATTTTCCATTTTTTTGTTCATTTTGGAGAACACATGTTTGTTTTCAGGATGTCAATTGACAATGCTGGAACGCCGACTTGGAGCTGTAACATGCTTTTGGCAATGTTTCCTTATTCCTTGTTTAATTCTTTAACATTGAAAAGCTCACTTTCAATATAACCTTTAAATGATACTAATCACTGAATAAAACTTACCCTAAGGCTTAAGATGTTTCTGTTAATTTATCTGCTCCCCTTAATGTTTGTGTTAGCCTTTCAATTCAAGCATTTGTCCTAAATTTTGCTTTAAATTTTATGAGTTCATCTGCCATAGCAATTCCTATTTATAGCAATTATGAATCCGTTACAACCATGACTTCAAGGTAGCCTTACCTATTGAATTGCTGTTTTTGACAAAGCTGATTTTTGTCTTTTAATTTAGTCATGTAGTTCTGCATTCATCTGTTCTTAGCAGCGCGTAAACTCTCAAAATCTAAATATTTAACAAATTTCTTGATAAATAAAGCTAATTACTTGGTCTCATTAGAACTTATACCCATTTGTCCGTTTCCTTTTACAAACAAGCTACTCTCCAATGTCCACTTTTTAACCCGGCCTTCCCATCTCAACTTTCACATTGAATTAAGTGAGTCTTCAAATCCGGAAGTGCAGCCTTTTATATGTCTTAACGAAGCCTTTCTTCGCATGTCCTTCTCCGGATTGTTTTCAAACTTGCCCTGACAGTCAAAGCTGTCTGACCCCTTTCAAATCCGCCAGAGTCCAAAAACGCGTAAATGCATATGACATCTTTGTTGCGCCTGAGGGCCGAAAATGGCGCTTTTTGTGAGCGTCGTCCATCCAGGCGCGCGCGCGAGAGCACGCTGGACGAGTGCTCAATGGAGAACACACAAAATGGGGGCCGACCTCTAAGCTGTCGCGCCGGCGGCGCGATCTCTCCGCCCTTCTAATGGACAACTAACAACACCATATATGTGCAACTATTTATATATCTATATCAGATTACCATCTGACGTGCCCTCTGGCCCCCGACCGCTCTTATCCCCAATGTCATCGTCACCGCCAGGGTGATCTTTCGGTGATACTCGCGCTCTCAACGCGACTTTCGTCGAATCCCCCTTAAAGCGAACCCCGTGTGCAAATGAGGAGGACAATTCTGGTGCTCTTAGTGCTGCTCGTGGACTCGGTCAATTCTCAGGTGCCGCTTTGTGTACTTCGATGCAAAGACGAGCATATGCTTAAGGTGGGTGGGCACACGCATTGATTTAACGTTTATAATCTCACCTATTGACATTTTTAAAATTTTTTTTAGATTTTGGTAACATTGTTTAAGAAAACGACAAACAGTCAGCATTATTCCTAAACTTTTAATGAGCATTTTTGGCTTTTCGCAAGCATATAAATTATTTTTTGTCACCTTTGACAAAATCAGTTTTAGAACGCATCGTATAATATTTTCAATTTGAAAAACCAAAACACAAATTTTACGGAACTTGCCAAAAAAGCCAAAATTTGCCTTTGATGTAATTTGCCTTTGATGTAATTGCCTCAATTCAAAATTTTCCTCTAATTAGCCCCTAAACATTTTGCGGTATAAAATTGACACACAAAAAAATTGGTACATCGTTAGAACAAAATTGAACTTGTTAAAACGAGACAATTTGTATCTTATTTTTTCAAATTTCAAAACATTGCAGAATTAAACAAAGCAAATTATTGCACCCAGTTGCCCACTAAATGGGTGAATTTGAACAGGTTAATTTTACGGTTCGAGATAAGTCTTTTTGCTTAAGAGAAAGAGTCAAACAAATTTTTTTTAATCACAAATATAACTTATTGAGTGCATCAGTAAAAACAAAAATAAATGTTACAAAATTTGAGCCATTTTTAATTAAGATTGTTCAATTTCAAAGGCAAACGTTTTTTAAATCAATTTTTTACATTTTTTGTTATTTTCCGTGTTTTAAATTCCTTTCAATTTTGCTTCAAATTAAACTAGTGTTAATGATTTTCGAAATATTACTGTAAAAATTTAGTTACAATTTACTTGCAAAAAATTAACATTTGAAATTTTCGTATTCGTATTCATAAAACCAATTTGAAATTGTTGAAACCAGTTTTTGTTTCATTTTTTTGTGAGCAAAATATCAATTTTAAGGTTGGGAATAACACTTTTTGCTTTAGAGAAAGAGCCAAACAAATTTGTTTTAAAGTTACAAAACACGAAAAACCAAAGAAGATTGCTTATATTGCTCGTTTTGAATATTGCTTCAACTTAAACTGAATAATTTTAGACCGTAAGAAAACCGTAAAGCAGTTTTTTACCAAAGTTTCGATTTTACATTTTTAAAACCCAAATCACAAAATAATTTGAGTTATTAAAAATCAAAACGGCATTTAGCAAAAGACAATTTGATTCAAATGTAAATTTTTAAACACATACGGCCAACTGTCAAAATTTGTGTCAACATTGGCTCATTTGACTCCAACCTCTTCTGATGAGCCTGTCTAAAATTTAATTTATTTAGAGTGCGAACATGCATCTCGAGAGCGAATGGTCGCAGGATTTCGCATTTCCGCTTGTTTCACTGCTCAAATCCAATGGGAGCGTCTCGGCAGCGACCCAACGCCTCGTGGACATTTGCTCGTAATTGTTCATTCTCTTTCCTCTCCCGCGTTCGACGTTTTTTTTCCGCCACCATCACCCGCTCGCTCGCGTCTCTTTTCACTCCCGACATTTGAATACACGCTGCCTGCACCCAGAACTCTCCTCTCGCTCGTCATCTTTTCATCTTTTGGACAAGCCTCTTGCTCGCCCGGCTACTGGTAGGGTCGTATGTGCTATTAAGATAATGCGAACCCATTATCGTACGCCTAGTTGGGTTTCTACAATGAAATCTCACTTCCAATCATAAGATTGAAAAAGAGTTGTTGCCCGCTGCGCGAGTAGCCAAGACCCAAGGCTGCTAAAAAGACCCCCTTTAGCTTGACCCGGCACACTTCAAAGAGCCTCATCCCGCGCAAGTTGCCAAATTTTTTGAAGTCTTATATCACGCGCGTGCTCTTCTCACTGGGAAACAAACAAAATGGCCGCACCAGCTCATAAACGTAAATTTTTGGCACATCTCTAGGGAGTGGCGACAGAGAGCCGCAAAAAGTGGCGGTGGTGGGTGGTGGTGGCTGAACTTATCTTCCCAGCTCGCTGCTCTTTGGTTTACAAAAACGAGGGACAAATGCCATGTTTATTTTTAGAAGCAACATGCAGTTCTCGTTGTGTTTGGGACGGTGTCCCGAATCTGTCGAGAGGAATATTATCGCCACGGGGTTGCAGCCTTGGATCGACTTGTGCAAGCATATGGAAAGTAAGTGGCTTTGTTAAGGATATGGCCTGATCAGAAAGGCAAGAAAAAAACGGATGTTTAGAGATTGGACACTTTTGAAATGCTGAGAAGTAGGAACAGCCAAATAAAGCTAAATCAACAAAACCATATTAAGTAAAAGATTGACGTGTAAAAAAGTCAAATGTGCTTTAAAAATCGCACCATCTTTTAAAATACTGAAATTATAAAAAATTAAGACGAAAAAGTATGAAACAACCGAAACCGAACAAAAATCAAAAACTTTGCGTGTTAGCATTTAACCATTGTCAAATCTTCATCTATTCAAAAAAATTAAGCATAAAAATCAATTTCAAAGAAAATTTTTAAATTTAATTGAAGCAGAACGCGCAGAAATTTAGCCGAAATTGAAGGAGGACTATAAAACAAAAATATAATTTGGAAAATTTTCAGAAACATTGCTTTGTTGAGAGAAGAACAGTCTAGGAAGAAGGTCGTTTATAAAGTTTGACAACGATTGATTTTGGAGAGTTCTGAAAATCACGCTTTCACAAACACATTTTTTACAAATAGTAATATTTCTATTGAACGTTAAAAGTTTTTCCAATTTTTCAGTTGTGAATTTTGAGCAATTTTTGAGCACGCACTCCTAATATTTGATTTCATTGCTGACAGGCTTCCCTTCCAGACTTGAGCAGGTCACTGCGATGCCTTTCTGACGGTTCCTTATTTTGGACCCAGAAAATAATTGCTGCAAAATCAAGAATTGCCTCATACATGGCTAGGACAGCGCGTGCAATTGCGAGACTGGTTTCATTCAATTGAAAATTGTTTTTTTGCAATTAATACGACCCTTTTCTACATCAACTTAACGTGTCCTGCACAAGCTATAAGACCGAAAAAGCAATTTTTTCATATGATTTTAAATTTTTTTAGAAATTGTTATTTGCTTGGCCTGTGAGGATCAACCCAGTTCCAATCGTCTCAAAACTCTATTTTTATTATTATGAATTTGTCCCGGATCAAGTTGATCAGTCGAGGAGCATTGGAAAGGCGTCGGAATGACCTGCTGGGGTGTCAACGTACCAAAAAAAAACCATTTTCTGCAAAAATTGCAAAATTGCCTTAAAATCGAACAGGACAACGCGTACAAATTTTGGACTAGGTCCATTCGATTGGAAATTGCTTTTTTTTCATTTGTACGTTCTTTCTAGACTCTAATTTAACCCATATTCAACAAGTTATGAGGCCAAAAAAGCACTTTTCTGTCCAGGCATTCTTTTCACAAATTGCCATTTTCTAAATCGACAAAAAATTTACAGCTTTGGAACCAACCCATATATATATTTTGATGCTATTGTAATTTTTCAAATTTCAGTTAAGTTTATTTCGACCGGTCGGAAAGGTCTGGTTTAGGTCCCAAATTAAAAAGCTGCTGCCCAGCCCTGGTAACTTTGGCTTGTGTGCAATTTTGCTGCAATAAAAATTTCAGGCTGTTGTGTTTAAAATTTGAGCGGCGTTCAGATCAAATGTCGATTATCGTATGTAATTAAATTGAACATCAATCTTGTCCTGGTCTTATCTTTAAGTCATTAACCGCAAACAACACTTAACACTCTGTATTTAAATCGTCTTACAAGAACTAACAACTTTTCTCATTAAATCTAACATTCAGTTTCATAGCTACCAGTTTGCCTTTTTATAAACAGGTCCTCTTATTCCCTGAAGACGCATTCACTTCACAAAATGCATTAAGTGGCTCTTAAAATAAATGACACATATTGCGAAACCAAAGGATAAATTTTGAAAGCACATGGAAAGCGGAGTAATCGTATCTATCCTTTTGGAGACTACAAATATCTTAATTTACAGTTTTACGAAGCCAGCTACCTTGCTGGAAGAACCATATTCGAGACCTCGCCAACACCTGTAATCTTGAATCCTACGAGGTTCGGAAAAGCATGGAAATCTTGTCTCGGAATGCCTCTTTAGCTGCTGTGTCACAGATTTGCCGGTGAGTCTAAACACTGAGTCATAAATAAAATTTGTCCTTTTAGGTACATGGAACAACTGTCTCTTTGTACTGTTCGTGAGTACTCAAAAAGATGCGGCGATGACACCCACAAAGTAAACCTAGAAAACAGATTTTAGCTCTAAAACAAGCCTTTCAGATAGTGGTAAACCTGTTTACCAGTGCTCGGTCAACTTTCACAAAAATGCTTAGTATGAGATGGACAAAACTGCCTGAAGCCTGCACGAAACCGGCAGAGTCATTAACCCAAACTGTGATCGAAAAGCGGCCGCTGAGCGTTAAAAACCGTTCTCAGTCTCTCGAAACTCTAATGTCTTTAATTCATGTGATAGGGTTCCTAATATATTTTATATGACTGATATTACAATGAAGATTTATATTCATTTGCTAGAAACTACAGTATATAGCAAATCATTCCGCTCTAATTCGTCATAGTCAAGGGGAAACGGTTCTTCTACTTGACCGTTTTTTTTTTGCTTTTTCACAAATAATAAATGTAAGTATTAAAATGTGCACACGTAGAATTTTACGCCAAAACTTTCGAGTCATTGCAGAAGACTGTGCCACCTCTCTACGCTAAGGTCAAAAATGTTAAAGTTGAAGCTTGAAACCATTATTCTCAAATTAGCGATTTTTGAGGCATCTAACAACCGAAATTTGTTTCTTAATTAATAATAAAATAATAAGCATTTTTATTCACCACAACCTGACAAATAAATGCCGAGAAACGGCCAGAGTTACGTGTTAATGGTACATCCAATGGCTGCAAGCATATTTACAGTAAGTGGCTTTGTTAAGGGTATGGCCTGATCAGTAAGGCAAGAAAAAAACAGCAGTTTAGAGATTGGACACTTTTGAAATGCTGAGAAGAAGGAACAGCCAAATAAAGTAAATCAACAAAACCATATTAAGTAAAAGATTGACGTGATTGACGTGTAAAAAAGTCAAATGTGCTTTAAAAATCGCACCATCTTTTAAAATACTGAAATTATAAAAAATTAAGGCGAAAAAGTATGGAAACCGAACAAAAATCAAAAACTTTGCGTGTTAGCATTTAACCATTGTCAAATCTTCATCTATTCAAAAAAATTAGAATTTATTAAGCATAAAAATCAATTTCAAAGAAAATTTTTAAATTTAATTGAAGCAGAACGCGCAGAAATTTAGCCGAAATTGAAGGAGACTATAAAACAAAAATATAATTTGGAAAACTTTCAGAAACATTGCTTTGTTGAGAGAAGAACAGTCTAGGAAGAAGGTCTTTATAAAGTTTGACAACGATTGATTTGGAGAGTTCGAAAACCACGCTTTCACAAACACATTTTTTACAAATAGTAATATTTCTATTGAACGTTAAAAGTTTTTCCAATTTTCAGTTGTCAATTTTGAGCAATTTTTGAGCACGCACTCCTAATATTTTGATTTTATTGCTGACAGGCTTTCCTTCCAGACCTGGGCAGGTCACTGCGATGCCTTTCTGACGGGTCCTTATTTTGGACCCAGAAAATAATTGCTGCAAAAATCAAAAATTGCGTCATACATGGCTAGGACAGCGCGTGCAATTGCGAGACTGGTTTCATTCAATTAAAAATTGAAAAAGCAATTTTTTAAATATTATTATTATTCTAATTGGCCTGTGAGTATCAAACCAGTCCCAATCGTCTCAAAACTCTATTTTCAATATGATGTAATTTGTCCCGGATCAAGTTGATCGGTCCAGAAGCATTGGAAAAGCATCTTAGTGACCTGCTGGGCTGTCAACGTACAAAAAAAACCATTTTCTGCAAAAATTGCCTTAAAATCGAACAGGACAACGCGTACAAATTTTGGACTAGGTCCATTCGATTGGAAATTGCTTTTTTTCATTTGTGACGTTCTTTTCAGACTAATTTAACCCATCTTTAGCAAGTTATGAGGCCAAAAAAGCACTTTTCTGCCCAAGCCCCGCCATTTTCTTGGCCGAAAAAGATTATCGGAAAGGTCTGCTTTAGGACCCAAATTAGAAAGCGGCCCTGGTAACTTTGGCTTGTATGCAATTTTGCTGCAATAAAAATTTCAGGCTGTTGTGGTTGAAATTTGAACCAGATCACGACGTTCAGATCAAATGTCGATGTTAAGTTTGTCCCGGAATTATCGTATGTAATCAAATTAACATTGCAATCCAAAATTGCAATTTTTGGAGTTGGCATCTTACAACCCAAAGTTGATTCCTCTTTAATTCTGAGAATTTTCTTATAGATTTTCACAATCTAACACTGAAATATTAAGAAACAGCCCAATTTATGCGTAAAGTTACAATTGCGTATTTATTTGCTCTAATTCGCCTTACGGGAAATACAGTTTTTGACCGTTTTTGAGCCTCGTTTCAAGTAAAACAAATTTGAATATTAAAATATGCAGACGTGGAATTTTACGTTCAAACTTTCGATTTCTCAAAAAGCTTTGTGCGATCCTTTCTGCTAAGGTGAAAACCGAAAACCATTTTTCTCCAAAATCGCCATTTTAAGACTGTTATCTAATGCCCCAAAATTTAACACAAATGTCGAACAGTAAGAAATTACATCATAAAAAAATGTTGGATAAGAAAGGTAGAAAATCGTCCCCAGATGTAGTAGTGAAGTCTATACAAAAAGGTATTACATACACTGGCGTAAATAATAAACATTTTTAGAGTTGTTGAAATAAGATCTAGAGCGAGAGCTCTCATAAGTAAAGAGGCTAGAGTGAGGATAACTGAAAAGAACAAGAGGACTGATGATAGAAGACAAACAGTAAGCGGGTACACAGCATCACAAAACTCCAACAGTCCAAACAGCAACAGTCCCTGGATGGCGCGGGAGGATGGTGACGACCACGTGGATTGTCATGTCCACGAGCAGAAGGATCTCCTTCAAGTCCTCCATTATCTCATCACTCTCTTCGGGCTGAAAACGGTCCTTTAAGAGCTTGGACAGAACGCTCTCTGCGTACCAGGATTAGAACTTTGGTAAGATTGTAACTTCCTAACATCAGCCACGGAGACCAGCCGAGTCTTTGCAAAGCGGCTAACGCAGTTAAGAACCTAAACCAAATCAATAAATAATTTTTAAAGACGTTAAGCTTAGGGTCTACCTGAGTCTTTGAGAAGCACGGAAACTGGCTCAGAATACTTTGTTGACGGTATTTCAAAGCCAGGAAGATGACTATGTTAATGAGGATCAAGAAGGCTCCGGCAGCAAGAGCTGCGTTGTCCACGACTGTAAAAAAATAGTAAAATTGAATCAAAATTAGCTCGACAGGCAGTCTACCGTTCTAGACACACGTTTTTCTCGGATAAGAGTGCATTGGGAAAAAAAATTTACAGCGTTGTTCAGCGCAGCTAGAGCTTTCGCCTAGAAATTTTAGAGGCGTTATTCGTTTTAAATTCAACCAAAAAAAAGAATTTTTCACTTATCAAAACGCCAAAACAATTTCGCACTTTGCATTTTGTCGTTGCATTTAAGGTTATGGCCTAAACATCAAAAAAACATATTTGATGTCATAATTGTAGAAAAGTGTAAAAATTAAACATTTACCTTTTATGGACAGACTGGGCAGGAGAAAAATTACCAGGGGAGAGGCAAGGTTGGCGAGGGCGTCGAGAATGAGCAGAATCTTCATAAAGATTCCCACAGGCTTTGTTGGAAAGCCAATTAAGTCATTTTTCCCTGGGACGTGTTCAATTCCAGAAGAAAAGAACCAGCCTGATGCCATCAGATAAACGTAGGTAAGAGTCTTGCGAACCAAACATCCGGATTTTCCTATGAATCGGAGAATGTGAAGCATTTCAGTCTCTGTAAGGAATAAATTAAGTTAGGCGAGTAATTGTGCAGAGGTAACCTACCGTCCAGGGCGCGGCATATGATCAAGATCACGGATGCTACATGGAGAAGAAGCCCACTAATCAAGATGCAAAACTGAGAAGTTTTCAGATTCAACTTGGCGAGTTTATCCTTGTGAAGCTTTCTAATAGAAAATAGAATAGCCATAGTCAAAAACAAGGCCAAGGAGCTTAAGATATAACTTGGCTGTGGAGGAGCATCCATTGTGAGTCTTTCTTCGGACGTGTCGACGGTCGGGAAGTAGGTTGAAAACAGCGTATGGACTTCGATAAGTGACGACAGACGAGAGGCAGATGAACTCACTCAAGACGCTCTTGTGAAGACTAGACGAATCAAGAACTTGATGAGGCGAAGCTAGAAGACGACCTAGGCAGGGTTTCCAAGAA
The DNA here is from genome assembly GCA_000757645.3 of Steinernema carpocapsae. Classification (NCBI taxonomy): domain Eukaryota; kingdom Metazoa; phylum Nematoda; class Chromadorea; order Rhabditida; family Steinernematidae; genus Steinernema; species Steinernema carpocapsae. The sequence continues at coordinate 2,737,248 of CM016762.1, forward strand.
GCGGCAGTGTGGAACAATTTGGAAAAACCAAGCATTTGTAAGCTTGGAAAGAAGGAGGAGCTTGGGAAAAGAAGCAAGAAAGTAGAAGCACCGCCTACCCGAATCACCTGCCCTCTCACAAATTGATGACGTTTGATGACGCTAACCAAAATTTCATTAAATAAACGTTTTGAAATTTAGTTCGGATCCATAAAAACCTAACTGTCAACTCACTTTGTCACCCAAAGCCCAAAAAATCAAAATTCGGCAAATATCATTGGTCGGTAAAATTACATAACACTGTAATCTCGAGTTTGGCCATCTATCAAACCTTATTTCGAACAATTATAGTAGTTATAAATTTTCGCTGAGCCAATCTCCAATTTCAATTCAATTCAATTTACTATGCTCTTAAACATCTTATAACCTACGGATAGGTATCACTCATAACATAAGAATAAAGATGCATATCTCAGTTTCCCATCCCAACATAAACGGACAGGACGAGATGATTTAAACACTCAGGAAATCCATTGGCTGAGTCGTCGCTTGAATACAGATGTATTCTTAGCTTGGACTATGGCATTGGAAAGCGAGTTCCACTGCAGTTGAGAAGTACTCATTTAGCCTCTTACTTCTACAAGTGACGGGAAGGATCTTGTGAATAGATCGAGAGCGGGAACTGGAACTAAGATCCGGGGAAGGAAGGGTGAAAAATTCCTGAGGAGGACAAACGACAGACCCAGTAAAGACTGAGTGAACGAAAGTCAGGATGGCAAAAAGGCACCGACGCTCCAGAGAGGAGATTTCTAGCTTCTTAATGGCTTCTGAGCATTTTCTGAGTTCTAGACCTCAACGCGCAAAAATGGATTTGAGAAACTTAACTTGAACTGACTCGATAAGTTGGCAGTCTCGAGCAGCTTTAGGGGACCAGACGACGGACGCATACTTTAGCACAGGGTAAACATAGGCAGCAAAAAGGCGCCACCGAACTTACACACTCTTGCAGCTGCAGCGGAAGACCAATTTTGCACACAATTGACCTGTTAAAGCCGTTCAACGCAGCCATAACGTTTGTATTATTCCAAGCGTAGCGTTTCTCCCTAATGCACAAACGAAACGGTCTCCGATTTAGTTGTCTGACATGATTATTGCAGTTTTCAGAAGACTCTAAAAGCCTTAAAATACAAATGTAAAAGATACAATATACGGACGCCAGAGGTTTTTAAATATGCAATGGCTCGCTCGCATTATTAGAAAAAGATAACAACACTCATTAAGTGTTACAAGGTCTCTGAAACCAAATAACGTCACTTTTCAATTTCTTTATTTTAGTGTTTAAATAGATCAGGCTCACTACAAAGTGATGAGAGCTTTGAACTACACTTGAACACGAGTTGATGTCTTATTTTGAACTTCCTAAAAGAGAGCACGCGAATTGCTTAAACGCTCGTGCCTACGCTACAAAAGTCATTTTCAAAAACAAGTTAAGAGAACAGCGTGAAAACGCCAAAAACCAAAATGCAAAAAATAAAATTTTTGAATTAAAGCTTATTTTAATTTGCTTTTGGACCCTTGTCTTTATCCAGGCCGCAAAATATTTTAGTTCAATGACTTTTGACTTTTTGAATGTTACAATTTGAATGCGCAAACTGACCATATAGACCCAAAATTAGTACACGCTAAACAAATGTAAAGTTTGTCAATTCAATATTTCGTTACTGTAAATAGAATACGGTCAGTCTGTGCACATTTTGGAAATTTATGTTGATTCAGTGCTGGACAGCGGCTTTCCGATTTGGGTCCCAAACCGGGGAGTGTTCTATGTATACCTCTCCTGATGAGTCAGGAATTTCTAACTTCCGAGTAAATTGACTCTCCAACCTTTTTGATGTTAAGAACCGTTCAAAATGAACGTAACTAAGCTCAGAAGGAACACATTAGAATTGTCTCAGATAAAAAATTGTCTCAAATGCAAAAAACGATTTTCATTTGAATGGCTCCAGTTCCGCAATTGTACGCTCTGCCCTGGCCACGTTTGATACAATTTTTGATTTTTGCAACAATAATTTTTGGGGCCCAAAATAGGGAGAAGGGTAGTACCCATCGGAAAAAAATTGGAATGACTTGCCCACCAGCACTATGTTCTTTTAAAGCAACTCATTTCAACAGTCAAGTTTGTTGGCAGCGCCTACAACGCTGAGTTGCGTTAAAAACGTAATAATTTTTCTAAATCAATTTAATTTTTTGAAAGCTCGATCGTAACTCTTAACATAATTTTAATCAGTTTGCACTTTGCAATCTCGTGCATTATCGCTTTTTTATAATTAAATTTTGGTGGATAAAATTATGTTTTATTAAAATTTTGATTTTTAAATTGTCTCAATTTTTGTGTTTTTTCAAAATTATACGCATTGTTCGAACAAAAAACCAAATCCTGTATGGGACATTTATTTACTGGACGGTTGAGGTTCATGTTCTCCCTGAGCGTTCCAGACTTGGGAACTTGGGAACTGTATAATTTGAGAACTTGGGAAATGGGAACTATAATTATGACGTATTGGACCAACGATTCGAGCGGAATCACTCGGTTCGGCTTTCATAGGTACGGTGACTAATTTCGGTGTGTTTTAAAACTCACTGTAATCTTGTCTAAAAACTTTTTCAATGTGTTTCAGGATTGAAATTATTTTTTGTTATTTTTCTAATTTTTTTGAAAGTTGATTTTCAATAATTCTTGTAATTTTAGGTACCTGTAAGCATCAAAAGTCATCAGTTGTTTGTTAGAAATAATTTTTTGTCCTGCAATATATCGAACCCGAGAAACATTGTTTTAAATATTTTCTGGAGTGCTTTAAAATTGGATGAAAATCAAGTAAAATTGGCAGGTTGACCGTTTCTATTGTTCTGGAAAGGAAACACTTTGACGACTTGACGATTGATCGAACAGCTGAGTTTTTTACGTAATATGTGCTTAGGAAACCAGATCTCGTTAGCTTTTTGGGGATTGAATAATTTAATTGAAAAATAGTTAAGAAATGACTGACTGATTGTAATTAATCCATACACGACCGCTTGAAGCGCATCATAACTCAATTTTTCCATTCTCACATTTCCGCAAATTTTTTAACTTGGCACAAAAACGAGGTTCAGCGGGGATCGATTTCCGCGTTAATTCGATTACTCGGATGTAAAGAATTGCAAAAGGAGCAATTTGAACAGGTTATTTGTACATGTTCAAATAACGAGGGACACCTGAAAGCCTTTTAAGAAGAAATTTTTCTGTCTTGAATCTAGCGAATTCGAGCTGCGGTTTAATTACTGTGTAAGGTTTGTTTTTAAAAGCAGCTGTTTTTTGCTGTTGACTTGGCCGCAATGCTACCGTATAAGACAGCACTTTCTTCAAGCAATCCAACCGTAGATGGTTGTAAACCAAACGTCCCAAGTGATCACACATCCTTTCAATTAGTCATGCTGTTTAGGAATAAACCGAACGACCTGACTTCTAAATATAACCTTACGAAGCATGTAAATTTGCTTGAAATGGGACAGCCCGCGGATGATTTACTCTGACGCACAAAAACCCATAAATCTGAAGTAAAAGTTCCAATAGGCATGATAAAAGCGTGTGAAACTTGTGTGGGCAGATACAACTACCAAAAGCGCATTTTTAGGGTAAGCCAAATGAGGAAAACTAAGCGATTTGTGCGCGTTGTCTTTCAATAAATTTGGAGTGGGGCCATCGCCAAGTGCAACAATTTTTTGAAATTTTGTCAATCTCAGGCACTTGCAAACGCCGAAGACCACCTTAAGACAACACTAGAGCGACCGCGGCTTCTATTTATGCACACTTTACGATCAAAAGGGCAAGAAAAGTTCGTCTGCGGGCGATCTGTTTTTTCCTTTGCAAACGTTTGCGATATGCCGTTTGACGCCTTCGTGCAACCTTCGTGTCATAAATACTGCGTTCAAATTTAACGTACATCCGTTCTTTTCTGATTTTTACTTTAATAAAATGTCTGACTTTTGTGATGAACCCTGTTGTTAGCGCTTGCCAGACGTTCAAAATGTAACGTTATTAGCAATTTTAAAATTGTGTTTGTGTTAGCAAACATAAAATTAAAATCTTTTCAGCTCAAAATTTTTTGTATTTCATTTTCAGAGTTTGTTCAAATTTTAATAAAATTTTTCGGTTTTTTTTTGTGTTCCAAAAAAGCAAGCACCAATTTGTTGAGCGTTGTCAGTTTTTTTAGTTTTTTTATTTAATTTCAAAATTTGTCGAGACTTTCTAAATTGTTTTTTAATTTGCTTTTGCTTGGCTTTTTGTGAGTCGTCGAAAAAACCCCGAAAAAACAACTTAGAAAATTGTGCTTAAATTTTTGTAGCTTATTTTTGACTGTTCAATTCCTCGTGCATAATTGTTTATTTGCAAATCGGACGATTGAATGACAAGGAGGACGTGTTCAGGCATCGGCTCATTTGGGAAGCACGCTAATCCCTAAGCATTTCCCGTGCGGGTCGATAGGCCACACAAATACCTTAATTACTGGCCTATTAACGTGCGTCTCTTGGGCAGGTTACCTATTACCACTCGATGGATTAATCGTCCCCCGCATATCCGCGCATCCCCATAGAAACCATCGAAGAGCCGCATTTCTCTTGCATCGTCCTCTCGTGTTTAGAACTGAGCACATCTCTTTAACTGTGCCGCAGTGCATCGCAATCAAGCAGTCCTTTTTTGTCGTGCATCTTGTTTTTATGTAAATTCCTACTTTTTTACGGTAACGGGATAATGTCACGCAGGCATTTACGGCGTATCAGTTTTGGTTGTTGTGTTTTGTGAATGATGTTTAAATATGTATCTGTCTCGTCTCGCTTTTCTGTCAAAATGTCTCACATATCAAGTTTCATAGCCCACTGCCAGACCACGATGAACTCCAACAACTCACTAACCACCCAGCGCCTGAACGGTGTGATTGGTGGCCTCGAAATGAAATTGGCAGACTTGCGCACTACAATTGAAGGGGTCCTCGTGAATTTCGACCAGCAGGACAACGCTTCCTGGTAAGGAACATATGCGCTTTCTGTTAATGATTATCCATATTAAGGCCCGAGATCTTGGAGAAGTTCAAGTCGGCCACGCATGATTTTGCAGCGATTCAGAGGATGATGACAAGGCGAAGCGTCTTCTTGGGAGGACAAGCGTTGGTGCCCAGGAACATCCGCCCAGATGTGGACCTTGCTCTAGCAGTAGGCTACTTATCATTTTAAATAATAGGCTTGAAACTTTTTAAAATTAGTAATTTTCCACTTGGACCACGTTCGAGTGCAGGTTAGGTTATGATAGTATGCGCGAATTTTCAATTTTGTGATTTTAAAAATATTTGGAATTGATTTTCAATAAAAAGTTATGGTCAAAAAACGGGTCGTGACACTTTACAAAAACACGAACCCAGAAATAGATTGCATTCAAAGTTTAGGGACTATACAAGATACGTGGTAGGAATTAAATAGATGTGGTAAAAATTGAACGAGGGGTAGGAATTAACGATTCGATGCCTTGAGTGTCAATTGAGAAGGGAACGTTTCAAAATACCTACAGATTTGCACCAGAATTGGTGGATAGGTGCAGTTTTCAACGCTGACTCGAATGGTGTCGGTTTCTTCGGCCATTCGTTCAAAATTGAACTTAAAAGTGCAGTTTTAAAGTTGAAAACACCTTCATGTGCACGTTCGGTCTTAAGCGGTCTTTCTGGTCCAAGCTTGTGGTTGAACTACGTTCTCTTCAGTACTGCATCCAGCTCTTCAAGCGTACACGCGCCACCCTTCGCTTATCACGGTTGTTCCACAAGCAATATGTTTCACCATGAGAGGAAGCAGCGTAGGAATTTTTCGGTCTTTTACTTCAAATATTACTTTCCTAAAGCGAATTACATTCCTGTCACATTTTAAATATTCCTACCACGTATCTTGTACAAGGTGTCCCAGCGTAGACAAAAGAGGTTTTCCGTTAATTATTTTTTACTCATGGGTAAAATCTTAGCAAACTTCGGTTTTCCTGATTTCATTGAAATCAAAATGCCTGGGTTTCAAAGCACTTTTAGAAAAAACCGACCTGTAAAGGTTAATTAGAGAGTGACATGAAGAACTAGGATGCGCTTCAACATCTGAAATGCTCAAACCAAACACACAGAACGGCCGCGTCTCCAACGATCTATTCTGTCTAAATGGTTTCTGCGAAGCTGTTATTTTTTAAAACTGTTTTTGCGTCGTTTGCAAGCTTATTAATGCTTAAAAATATCCGAAATTGAAATGAACGCGTAGCCTGTACCGAGACCTTTCCGATGGTGTGTAAATTTTCGAGAAAATTGTTAATTAACACTTTTAAAGCCGGAAGTTATGCTTCCAACCTTACAAAACCCAGACGTTTTGTTTTCAAAAAAATTGTACTGTTCTCCTGACCTGAATCCTGACGAGAAAAATCCAAGTTTGCTTGAGAGAACACATTTTTTGTCTACGCTGGGATACCCAATACAGTAGACACAAAATTATTCAGTGTTCATAATTTTAGTGTTATATTTCAAAGATGCCAGAAGGGAAAAGAACCTTGAAACGCTGGGCATTCAATTCAATTTTCAATTCTATTTACTATGCACTTAAACATCTTATAACCTACGGATAGGTATCACTCATAACATAAGAATAAAGGTGCATATCTCAGTTTCCCATCCAACACAAACAAACAGGACGAGATGATTTAAACACTCAGGAAATCCATTGCCTGAGTCGTCGCTTGAATACAGATGTATTCTTAGCTTGGACTATGGCATTGGAAAGCGAGTTCCAGACGGATACAATTGCAGTTGAGAAGTACTCATTTAGCCTCTTACTTCTACAAGTGACGGGAAGGATCTTGTGACTAGATCGAGAGCGGGAACTAAGATCCGGGGAAGGAAGGGTGAACAATTCCTGAGGTGGTCAAACGACAGACCCAGTAAAGACTGAGTGGACGAAAGTCAGGGTGGCAACAAGGCGCCGACGCTCCAGAGAGCAGATTTCTAGGTTCTTAAGGGTTTCTAAGTATTTCCTGAGTTCTAGACCACAACGCGTGGCTTTAAAATTAGTTTTGCGCCTTTTTTATTATCCAGTGACACAACTCCAAAACATTTCCATATGTATACTAATTAAATTAATTGTTTCAATACTTCGAAATTTAAATTTGAGCCACTCACACAATTTCAAACCAATAATTTCAAAGCACAAAATTTAAAATAACAAACATTTCCGCAAAACACATTTCAAGATTGAAACCCGGTTTCAATTTGTCCGAATTGGTTAAATTATGTTTCGATATTCATTTTCAAGAAATGGAGCAGCACAATTTTGCTTTCAAAATTCCTGTCAATTCTACGTCAATAAAACATAAATTTAGGAAGCAACGAACGGGCGATTGGTCTCATTTGATCATGAGGCATTGCCTCATTACATAAGGACGAAGCCGGATGCGGAGACTGAGAAAGGCGCACAGGAGATTGAGCTGTCGTCCATGCTCCAAGGAATGGCGATCCCCACCGTAAGGAGCGCGCACGAGCCTTTGAAAGCAAATCTTCAGATGGCGATGGTATCGAAATCCATCGAACAGATGGTGATCATTCTTCATAATGAGCCGTCCTCGTCCAAGAGTTGGATGCAGGTGCGGGCTCAGCAGCTGAACAGAGCTGCCACGGAGAAGCTCGTGAGGGCTGTGAACAACGGCGAGGGTAGGCATTATTTACGTTTACAATTGCTGAAAACTTTTTTTTAGGTTTGAAGCACTGGAGGCCCCAGTCTAGACCACTCGAGTAGGTCGGATGAGAAGCCCATGTAGTAATTTTGTGATGGGCATATATGAATATTTGAATATTAATAAAAATAAAACTTTTATTTAGTTGACATGAAATGAATGTGGTTAAATTCAGAACTGACTTACGCGAACTTTAATTTTACTTAAGGTTCAGCTTGGTATAAAGCGGTTCGAAAGCTGAAGTCTACACGGTGGAATTGATTGACCACTCTGACTCGGATCGGACTTCTTCTTGCGACGCCAAAGCGCCTTTTCCGCGTTGACAACTTTGGTGGTAGTCGACTCCATCTGAAATAAGCGCACAAATGAGATAACAATACCGGGAGTCCGAGCGTCGACGCCGGTTGTGTTTCCGCGATTATTTTTCATTGATGGGTCCAATCCGTAGTTTTTGTGAATCGGGAGAACGGTACAATTTTATTGGTACCAAAATGTCTGAATTTTAAGATGTGCTGGTTTGAAGCGTATTTTCCAATTGTAAGCTTTATTGCTGGTGCGTTCTTTCAACACCTCATCGGAAAGGTCTTAGTATAAGCTCTCTGTTCATCCTAAATTTGGTTCTTTTCAATGAAAGTGGGAACAAAAACAGAACAGAAAAGGTTTTAAGCTACGTCCAGTTCGCAGGGAACGTTCCACGCATAATGAACCCTTTAGAGACTGCAATGTCTGGCTTAAGTGTTTCAGAGGTAGCAATAAAATTGTAACGTTCTCCTGATTCTGAAAAACCTATGAATAAAATGGATTGACCCATCAATTTTTAAAAAATTGGGGAAAAACAACCGGCATCTGCTATCGGACACCTTGTACATGAAGGTGGAATAAATTGCCCACTCACTTTTTCTTCTTTTTTAACTTAGTCAAAATTTTCAAATGCGTTAAGGGATCTAAAATGGTAACTTATGCCAATGTGAATTGGCAAAGACCCAATGATCAAATCAAAAATCGCCGGCCAAGGCATTTTTTACCATTAAAGTACCCTTAACTTTTAAGCTTATAATGTTCAGAATTGTATGATCTGTTCAAATTTAATGCCTCGTTCAAAATGATGCGCGACTGAGACAGCGACAACGTCTGGGACCGCGACAGCGACACGAGTTTGAACACTTCTGTTCAAATTTAGCCGACGACAGCGACAAGGCAAAATTTGACTTTCGACACCCCTCAACGACATTGTAAGCGACACCATCCAGGGACACTTTTCCGGTTCTGGTTAATTATTGAATTTGATACTTTTGACGCTCTCCATTGTCTCGACGCTTGATTGCGTCATTGGAGTTAGCAAAAGAGCAAAATTTTGTCGAAAATATTATGTGAATCGATGCAAAATTACGTTAAACACTTGTTCAAAAACTTGAAAAAACATGAGAAATCATGACTGAAGCTGCAAAGCAGCGCGAAAACCCATCAAAATCGACTCAGAAACCCTCAAACTGCCTAAAAATCATCCTATCCTGCACGTGTCGCGGAGATGGTCGCCGAACTTTTCAAAGCCGCTTTGAAAAGTTCGGCGACAGCCCTCTCCATATATAAATGGTGTCGCCGGGTGACACGGCGACAGCGACGAGTTTGAACATCCTTCGGCGACAACTTCGGCGACGTCGCCGTGAGTTTGAACACCCTGTCGCCATCGCCGTCGCCGTCACTGTCGCACATAAGTTTAAACGTAGTGTCAAAGAGGAAAAAACGCATTTACACCAAAAACCTGATCTACATTTGTGCCGTAGTTGCACTGATTTCAATGTTTGTAAATTGAAAAAAACAAGCTTTAAAATTTTCAATTTTTGTAGGCACGCTGTTTTGACTTCTGATTAGATCCCACAAGCTGATACGTTATTCTAACATGATGACTCTTCCGATCTTTTGTCTTGATTCAGCGAACTTCCACTTCCAAATATGCTCTCGTGCGAGCGATTGCGTGCAGAATAGACGCATTGTATTTTCAAATTCACGCGTTCAAATCGTAAACAACTTCAAGAGTTCAAAAATTAAGATGAAAACATTGTGAATCATGCCTTTTGCTAACAGCCCACATTATATAAAAGTTTTACTAAAACTATCCATTAAAGATACTTTCCGCATTTTAGTAAGACAACATAAAAGAGGCCACAATCTGACTGCAATCAGCGATCACAGGGAACCTGAAAGGGTCGAAAAAGTCGGAAGATGATCTAACCAGAGGCCATAAACCGCGTTCGTAAGACAAACGACAAGGACGCATCTCTTATCCAACAAGCTCGCGTGCCTCGAGTTCATCACATCCAAGATCTTCAGTCCAAAACTGAAGGCGCAAGCAGCCTTAATGAGTTGACAACGTCCAAAACCATAAGTCACAAGCACAAGGGCGTCGATCTTCTTGTGTACAGCCTTGGTCATAACTTCGCATTTGATCCACGTGAAGATGAGCTTGAAGATGGATTCGCCCAATGGGACCGACTTCCAGGTCTCGACGGACTAAGAACAGGAAAACCGCTTTTGTAGCTCATCCTGAGGTTCTCCGATCGATCCAGCTTGCGGAGAAGTTCTTTGACAACCTCAGAATTATCGCAGAAGCTCGGATTCAGCGAGTTGAAGAACCGCGTCATTCGTTTACCGTTTTCGGAATCCTGAAAATGTGGAATTTTAGGATTGAGGGCCGTATTAAGGACCTACCTTGGTGAATAGCTTGGAAGGACACGATTTCACAAAAGACTAAACGTAATCTGGGCGGCATTTGACGACGTTCCCATAGTGGAATTGCCACGAATAGATCCTCGTCTTGTTCTCGGTGTACATGTCGAAGAATTATAGTTGACCGAAGTAGTTGATCGCTCCCAAGCTAAGAAGGGCGCTTTAAGCGATAAGATGGACGCAAATTCTTACACGGGTGCATATTTAGGTGCCGGTTTCTTCGTCTTCTTGGTGTTGGGCGTCTTCCGGTGCGAAATACCGACGATAACCAGGCTTCAGGCATTTCTGCGATGTGAGGTCGTCGTTGTGTTCTTCCTCCGCTGTTTTCCTTTAAGAGATGTTGTAAATAGAAAAATTGGTCAGCTGAAGCCTACATTGGCACCTTTTAATGATTCGGAGATGTCTTCCTTCGTTTTTCTCCTGGTCTTCTTTTTCTTTTTGCTCTTCTTGGCGGTCGATTTCCGGGAAGAGTCGTTGGGCTCAGCGTCGTCCTCTTGTGGAGCAGAATTCTCGAGTTCCTCCAGAAGCGTATATAACTCTAAAGGTCGAAATAGGAATATCCACGCAGAAATACACCTACCTTTCGTACTTCCTTTACAGGGATTCCATAGGGCTCGAAAACGCTCCGTCCCAGGTGCGATTTGATCTCAGGCAAGCCATCCATCGCCTTCATCTGCTAAAAACCTTATAATCAGATCCGTCAGCCTGGAATAAACTCACTTTCTGCCGCGATTTCTGGACTTCCGCCTCCTTAAGAGCCTTCGCGAACTCCTCGATCTGCATCAGATCACTCTTCACGAGATTCGCCCTCTTTTCCAGCTTCACGGCTGCTGTAATCTTCATAAGGAGCACGTCTTCCTTCACGACCTTCTCCTTTTTTGGCAGCTTCTTCCTCTTCTTTTCTATGCGCTTCTGACGTTTTTGCTGGAATTTCAACGCTTCCAATTTTGTCGTTCGCTGCTGAATCTCTTCCAGCGACTTTGTGAGCCGCGCGACCTCTGTCGAGACGATGCGGATGACGGACTTGTGCTTCATAGCCTAAAAACGGTGAAAGCTCGCTCAAAATTTTAAAATTCCTGACACGCGGAGAAGCCAGAAACGACCGGTCGACAAGACATGAAAATGATGAATGAAACACGCAGAGACAAATTTGTCAGACTAAACAAATGGGAGAATCCTCCCAAGCGGCGAATTCGCGTTCTAGACGTCTAGAATTTCCACCCTTGGACAGCTATTGGAACAGTTTGTCTTAAAATGAGTTACATTTTCAAATGTCGAGAAGCGTTTAGCGTGGTGTAGCACTTCCCTTGACGATTTGCAACGATTTGCAACGGCTGCTGCGCAGGGAAATAGTTGCGGCCGCTTTTGAAATGTTGCATTTCCCTTGACGATTTGCAACGCGATTTGCAACACCGCCCTCAACTGTTTTCTGCGCTCATCTTTGGCTGAGGCTCTGCCACTCTGCCAGTCGTGTGTCTAGGATGCTTTCGGCTGACAGTTCCCTTGTTGACTGTATGGCCTAACATTACGGATAATCAATCGGCCACTTCTTGCGTACTTAATCTGCCTTCCAGCAATTCAACAATTCTCGGGTCTTTCCAATCCACTCGACGCATTCCCTTGCTGCAGTTTTCATTATACAAAGGTCTTCATACAGTATACCTAACTCCGCTCGTGTCATTCTCGTAGCCAATAATCACTATTTACGTCGCCAAAGTACTGGGCTTGATTTGCGTAGACTAGTATAAGTAGATGGTCGGTAGAATAGATTAAAAAGCGTCGGCGAATATCCTCAAATATACTTATAAGCGGATAAGCGGTGAATTGGTGCTATTTACGTGTTGAATCCGCGAAATACACTAGAACAAGAAAGGATTAATTCGGAACAAGCTGTTCATAGATTTTTTGGCCAAAATTCAACTCAATGTGTGTGTATTTTTAGGCTAACGGACTGAATATCACTATCTCATTGAGTATTGTTGAGAAACAAGTCTTTTGAGGATCACGCTGGGAATCGCCTCGTTTAGCCACATATATCTCGTTATCAAGTCCTTTTTGGATTTCTTTAGTGCATTTCGGTGTGGTTCGTGTGGACGGCAGAGCTTCAGCCAAAGATGAGAGTTGAGGGGCGGTGTTGCAAATCGCGTTGCAAATCGTCAAGGGAAATGCAACATTTCAAAAGCGGTTGGGCTCCCGTAACGATTTCCCTGCGCAGCAGCCGTTGCAAATCGTCAAGGGAAGTGAATGCTCACCGCGTTTAGTAGTCATGTTCAAGCTGTGGACCGGTGTTGTATCTCATTTTGCAGCTGTACGGTAGATTCCTTCAAAATCAGGGTGATCGCGGTGGGATGGGAATGATGCTCCGAGCACCTCAGTTTGCCGCTCCGAGCATCTCAGTTTGCCAGTTTACAGAAGATTACGGTAGAGCAGCAAAAGGAGATGAGCGGAATTCTGAGATACCACACCGGTCGTGTTGAAGCAGGGACGAGAAGAAGAGTGGCGGCCGATGTCGCTGGTTTTTGAGATTTGGAATTTGGGCGTTTTGCGGATCGAAAGCAACAAGGAAGCAAGCGGAAGCGTTTAAGAGCAGCGACCGACCGCATGCAAACAAAAATTAAGCCATGAATAAGCGAAACGAGAGAAGCGGCGAATTCAGAGCCAGACGTCTGAAACGTCTGGAACGCGAATCGTACACATGATGTTGAGAAGCGGGAGGCTGCGAAGAGGTCGTGTTTGTTTGGTCAATGACGTGTCTGGACAGCGATCTTCAGCCAAGAGATGTTTAAAAATTGACTTCATTTTCAGGTATCAAGAAGCAATTAGCGGTCACTATGAAGCTCGAAAGATGCTGGAAGCGTTGGGGAAGAGGAGCCCTAGACGTCTCGAATTTTCCGCTTGACGTCATTTCAAGGAGCTGGAGTGCTCGGAACTGGTCATAACAAAGACCAGACAGAAGAGGAGCGAGACAAAGCCTTCCAAGGAGAATTCATTGGGTATCTCTTATTAAGAATTCAACGTTTTCAATTTGCTAGATTTGAGCATTCAAATTAAGGGTTAGAATGGGTACTCGCATCACAAACTCCTGAGCCACCGTAGGAAGCTCTTCTTCTTCTTTTGGAGAGCTGAAACTAAAAGTGCAAAAGTTCAAAGAACAAATTCTCAAGTAACGATGATCGCATTTTAAGAGCTCAGGCTCAAAATGCTCGCAAGATTCTCTAGATTCGTTCCTCCTATGTCCCGACGTGCACATACTTGCTGAAGCATAAGATATTCCCCAAAACACGAGCGCGTCGCGGCCAAATCGCTCAATTCCCATACTAAATCGCCCCAGACCACGGTCTGTCTCTCCGGCGTCTAGACGTCTAGACGCCGGACGAGACCGAACGTGCGACGAATACCCGACAAGTGCTATGTTGGGCGCGCGAAACCAATAACGCTGTCGAAGGGTGGAAATTCCAGACGTCTAGAACTCGAATTCGCCGCTTGGGAGGATTCTCCCATTTATTTGCCTTCTGCGTGTTTCATTCATCATTTTCATGTCTTGTCGACCGGTCGTTTCTGGCTTCTCCGCGTGTCAGGAATTTTAAGTGTTAATTTTGAGCGAGCTTTCACCGTTTTTAGGCTATGAAGCACAAGTCCGTCATCCGCATCGTCTCGACAGAGGTCGCGCGGCTCACAAAGTCGCTGGAAGAGATTCAGCAGCGAACGACAAAATTGGAAGCGTTGAAATTCCAGCAAAAACGTCAGAAGCGCATAGAAAAGAAGAGGAAGAAGCTGCCAAAAAAGGAGAAGGTCGTGAAGGAAGACGTGCTCCTTATGAAGATTACAGCAGCCGTGAAGCTGGAAAAGAGGGCGAATCTCGTGAAGAGTGATCTGATGCAGATCGAGGAGTTCGCGAAGGCTCTTAAGGAGGCGGAAGTCCAGAAATCGCGGCAGAAAGTGAGTTTATTCCAGGCTGACGGATCTGATTATAAGGTTTTTAGCAGATGAAGGCGATGGATGGCTTGCCTGAGATCAAATCGCACCTGGGACGGAGCGTTTTCGAGCCCTATGGAATCCCTGTAAAGGAAGTACGAAAGGTAGGTGTATTTCTGCGTGGATATTCCTATTTCGACCTTTAGAGTTATATACGCTTCTGGAGGAACTCGAGAATTCTGCTCCACAAGAGGACGACGCTGAGCCCAACGACTCTTCCCGGAAATCGACCGCCAAGAAGAGCAAAAAGAAAAAGAAGACCAGGAGAAAAACGAAGGAAGACATCTCCGAATCATTAAAAGGTGCCAATGTAGGCTTCAGCTGACCAATTTTTCTATTTACAACATCTCTTAAAGGAAAACAGCGGAGGAAGAACACAACGACGACCTCACATCGCAGAAATGCCTGAAGCCTGGTTATCGTCGGTATTTCGCACCGGAAGACGCCCAACACCAAGAAGACGAAGAAACCGGCACCTAAATATGCACCCGTGTAAGAATTTGCGTCCATCTTATCGCTTAAAGCGCCCTTCTTAGCTTGGGAGCGATCAACTACTTCGGTCAACTATAATTCTTCGACATGTACACCGAGAACAAGACGAGGATCTATTCGTGGCAATTCCACTATGGGAACGTCGTCAAATGCCGCCCAGATTACGTTTAGTCTTTTGTGAAATCGTGTCCTTCCAAGCTATTCACCAAGGTAGGTCCTTAATACGGCCCTCAATCCTAAAATTCCACATTTTCAGGATTCCGAAAACGGTAAACGAATGACGCGGTTCTTCAACTCGCTGAATCCGAGCTTCTGCGATAATTCTGAGGTTGTCAAAGAACTTCTCCGCAAGCTGGATCGGGAGAACCTCAGGATGAGCTACAAAAGCGGTTTTCCTGTTCTTAGTCCGTCGAGACCTGGAAGTCGGTCCCATTGGATGCGAATCCATCCTCAAACTCATCTCCACGTGGATCAAATGCGACGTTATGACCCAGGCTGTACACAAGAAGATCGACGCCCTTGCGCTTGTGGTTTTGGACGTTGTCAACTGCATTAAGGCTGCTTGCGCCAGAGAGTTGTGGTGTCTTTATAGCCAGGATGACAAAATGAAAGCAGCTGTGAGCTTGAATTAGCCTTGACGTGACTACCAATGACGAGAAGTTCGGGATCATGAATGAGTACAAATTGGAGCCAAGTTTAGAAGTTCTCGTGGTACGTGACATTATTGCATTTATAGAAACGATCAGTAGAAGTGCTCTGGAGCGCATTTCGGAGCAAGTTTGAAGCAAGTTGAAACCAAAAATGTTTTTGGTTTGTGGTACCGTTTTGTACGGCGACACGATGCATCAGATTTCGGTTGGTTCACGCGATTTATCGCTGAATTTGTCGTGAAAATGGATCTTTTTGTGTTCAGTGCGCTCCTAAATTCGAAGGAAGGTTTGCGTCACTTTCTGAGAGCTTCCAGTAGGCTGAGAGGTCAACAAATGTCCGAGATTCCGCTAATGAAAGATTCGTCGGTGGCTGTTTTGGTGAAAAGCTATGCTTGCAACGTTCGGCATTTGGCGTTCGGCGTCCGGGGGCCGATTTCACAAAAACTCAATACTTGAAGCTCAATTGAGGGTCTCAATTGAGCCTCAAGTCTCAATTGTCGGTTTCACAAAAACTTGAGACTTGAGGCACTTGAGGCCCTCAATTGAGCCTCAAGACTTGAGGGAGAATCCTTAATCCTCAAGCGATTGAGCCTCAATCTCAATCCTCAAGCGATTGAACCTCAATCTCAATCCTCAATTCCTCAATCCTCAAGACTTGAGGCTCAATTGCGGCTCAATTCTCAAATCCTCAATTCCTCAATTTCGGATGTAGGATCTTCCTCAAGTGGGTGATCGCTGGGTCGTCGGTCGATGCGCGCGAGTTTCTGCGTTTGGCGCTTTTTGCGACTCTTGTTTCTTGGTTTTATTGATCGATTTATCGGTGTACAGAGAAAAATAAATGCGCGAACTGTCGTCTTTGGTGAATAATTTCGCGGGGAGATCGTTATTGGGCGCGGAATTCTGTTTTTCCTCTTTTAGTAAATCAACATGTGCTGTCCTTCTTAGGATCCGGAAAATGCGCCGAAAATAACGCTTTTTTCGCATTGGACCGCCTTCAGGAACGATTAGATCGACAAGTCTCCCATTATGCCACCTGAAACAACAAAAGCTATGTGAAATTTGCGAGAAAAGCGCGATTGGAATCCTAAGATTTGCGAAAATTCAAATTCGTGAAATTCATCAATTCCCGTTTGTGAAATCGATGTTTGAGGAATTTTGCTTGAGAATTGAGGGGCTTGAGGATTGAGGGAAATCGCTTGAGGAATTGAGGATTGAGATTGAGGCTCAATCGCTTGAGGATTGAAGATTTTCCCTCAAGTTTTGAGGCTCAATTGAGGGCCTCAATTGAGCCTAAAGTCTTGAGTTTCTGTGATTCCTCCTGGAAATGGAACTTTTTGAGACATTTTCAGCGAGTATTCGGGTCGATTTTCAGCATTTTTGACAACATAAAACTCTCCGAAGGAGGCGCAGTTTCGTGCAACTTTTGCAGACGTGCATGAGCATCTTATGGCGCGATTTTCGCAAGTTTTGGACGCGTGTTTGGAAGAAATTAACGAGGCTCGATGGCCATTGGTATTAGCTCGAATTTTGGAACATTTTTACGGTGCTTGATATCGAATTTAAGAAGTCGGAAGTGGCCATTGCTGCGGCATCGGATTCAAGCAGCGATCGAGCAATTTCTGAAGCGTTTTTGCTGATTTTTGATTTATTTTAAGACCGAACTTGTCACCGCCTGGCTGCTCTCAATGACCCGAGTTTCGGGACTTTTCGGTGTCATTGCTTGAATCGACAGGGGAAGCGATTTGATTTTTTGGTTACCATTTTCGCGTTTTCGATGTTCGCATTTCGCTCAAATTTATGCGCGAACCATCAGAAACTACACATTTCCCTCGGATCTCTGCGTTAATTCAGCGCCCAAACCTCATTTTTCCTCGATTTTCAGGTCCGTGATGGGGGCGACACGCCAGGCGGCTTCAGAAATCTACCGCAGAATGAGCTTCGTGGCCTTCCGACGGTCGACATGGAGCTCGATTTTTTTACAGGCGACCGCTCCACACGGTTTCATGAAGCTTGAAATAAAGGTTGCCTCGTCTGTCTATCTATCTATACACTCGTGTATGCGTGTCTTTTTGTTTGTATCTATGCGCGGTTATTCCTCACATTTCATTCCCTAACAAGTGGTCGATTTCAGAGCAATGGAAGAAGTCGATCAACCTTGTTCGGACTTGAATCCACAAGTAAATCTTTCAAAATCTCCGATATTTGCCTAATTTCCGCTCTTTTTAGGCCGTCGGGGACTGCTACCTCGCTGCCGGATGCACCATGCGGAAGCTCAGCGACCTCGCGGTTCTTTTAAGCAATGTCAACTTGGCTGCGTGAGTTGAAAAGCATTTTAAGCATATTTTTACAGATTTCGTTTTAGCAATCAAGACGCCATTCATCAACTCATCCGCGCCGTGCAGCGCTTCCAATGTGGAATCGAGAAAGTCTCACAGGATATCAAACAGAGAACTCGGTAAGCGTTTCGACCACCCAAAAATGCTTTGAATTTCGACATTTCAGCAACTGTATAAAACACGACACCGCCAGGACGATGAAACCTCGGCGTCTGAGGAAAAAGACGAAAAAGAAGCTGCGTTCGCGTATCAGAAGCTTGCGATTCTATCCTAGATTCGCTCGCTACGTTATGACGCCACCTGAAGCTATCTACGACGTGGACCCCAACACCATCCATTTCGGCCCTCAGATGAACGACATAACGCCTTTGGAAACCGTACTTGGCGGAGAAGACGAAGCTGCCTCAGCGGAGCTGCTGGCACAAGAGCACATGAATTACGAGGCGAATTCGACGAATTTCGAAACAATCATCAAGGTCAAACCCGTGGAGGAGGACACCAAGAAGTCGGTGGTGTTGGACGCTCACTCGATCCCTGCGGATGTGAAGCCGGATTTGGATTACGAACGGTTTGACCACATTATTGGAGGTTAGGAGTCCCAGTAGATGTTATTTTTTGTTCTTTGATCACGTTTTGGTCGCATCATGTTAGTTGTTCCCGGATTTCGGAATTGTTAGTCTGTTACTAAACCTTGTTTCATAAAATATTTGTCGAAGAATAGGTTGGACGAGGAGGGCGGTTGTAGACGGGTTACGGCTCTGGTTCAAAGTCTGGATTCTCGTCCGGAGCGGACTCTGAATTTGCTATGAGTGATCTAGGAGTGGCTTAGACACCTTGCACAGGTGACTTCTTCAAAGCCAACTGAGCGTGTAGTCCAGGAAATGGCGCGATTCCGAGCTTCCATCTGAATTGTGTCAAGGCTAGAAATACGGTCTACGTGACAATCGTCATCGGCGTGAAGCTTTGATGAAGCTTTGATGGGGTTCGAAATCGAAAAGCTGCGTTCAGCTTGGGCAGTGTCAACTTGAATCGCGTAGGCCGTGTCGACGGCCGCTTGGATCTGGTTACTGATCTGAAACTTCGCCTGCTCTTTCAAAAGGACGTTCCACATTTGGATCGTTGATAGGCTCTCAAAGACTGAGGCTTTTCCAAGGTCGACATACTGAGATACTGAGACGTTCAGCAATTTAATTCCGCCTTGTCGGGGATCTTCTCGGTCCTTTCCGTGTTCATTCTGCGCATCGTTAAGATGGGGTGCAGACCTCATTTTTAACCTGCTGAGGGAAGCGATTTCTGCGCGTTTTGTGCCATAGTTTCGAAGCGTCTGTGATGCGCTTTAGGACCAAAATCGCCACCGTCTAGGTGATCTGAATGACCCGATTTTCGGGACGCTTGAAATGAACATCGCCTACAGGGTCTTCCGACCCATTAACCATTTTGTCTCAGTCGGCCGTAATTGCGCGAGGGAACGCGCTTCTCTTTTGCGTTTGCAATGCAGTCACCTCTGTTCGCTCCATGTCGATAATTCGCAAATCCTGCATGTATTAGATCACGATCAGAGCTTCAACACGCTAACCTCGTCGAATTCCTCTCTTCGAATTCCTGCCAGTCTTGTCTAAACACCCTTAAGCCCACTTTTTGACCGAATGGGACGAAACGCTTTCCTAGACGTTTTCGCGTGTCATTTCGCCGCTGCAGTTTTGCAAAACCACTGCGAAGTTGACTTTTCCAACGTCGACTGGGTCTCAAACGATAATCCTTCATCTTACATCCAATTACGATCGTTTTCTAAAATCCGCTGTGCAGCGCATCTTTTCGATTTGCGTCGCTGACTCGTTTCGACTTTCGCTATTTTCATTTTCGCTGTCTCTTTGTCGCGGTTTTTCGTGTGAATTGTTGAGTTTGATGGATGTCCTTGCTGAGGACGTCGTATGGGGCGAACTCTTCGTCTGTTCCGCGCGTCTCTATCGCTTCCCTCTAACGATGCACTCACTGGACGTTCGTTTGAGCGCCGATGTCCCCCTTCGGCCAGTGTCGCTTTTGCAAATGTTTTGCGTCTCCTCGGTCCACTTCCCGCTGAGAACCCGCGAATTCTTCGTGTGGCAGATCACGATCTGTGGCCGTATGATTATGGTTTTGTGCAATCCGCTCTTCATCGGGACTTTTTGATTTTCGTCGCTGTCTCGTCTATGTTCGCTCGAGGAACGCTCGAAATCGATGGTTTCATGGAAGCTGATCAGAGGAGGATGACAGCGGGGCAAGGAAGATTGTGAATTCCGTGCCTGAGGATTTGACGAGATGCTGAGTTGATCAATGACGTGATTTGCACTTTCGCGACCTGAATTTCGAACTTGTTTTTATTTCATTACTTAGAACCACGGTCATGCCTACCGGGAAGGAACCTATTGATGATCCTGAGGAAGGTCGCCCGAAGGATTGGTTTGTTGAGTTCGGTAAGACGTTCTCTCCAAATTTTTCCTAATAACAGTCTGTTTTAGTCATACCTCAACTCTCTCAAGCTAACACCACGGAGTCCATCGCTGCGAATGCCGGCTCGTCCTCCGCCAGGACTTCCAGCGGAGCTCCTGTCAAGTCCCAGTACCCAAGTGACAAATATTTTTGGGGCTTACAGATGGAGGTCGTCGAATTGGAGGACGATTTCAAGGAGCGTCATCCTGACTACGAAGAGCTCCAGGAGCTCCCTTCTCTCCGTGACCTGACAATTGACGAACTGATGAACGACGTGATCGTTGCAAACCCTTTTTTGCGCACGGCGGAGCAAGCCGAGGAGGAACGGAAGTGCTGCCAGGGCCTGCGCTCCCCCCAGAACATTGCAGGAGAGGCCATTAAAAAGGTCGATGCCAAACATCCAGTGAGGCGTTTTCCTCGATTCTTAAAATTGACTTTCCGCTTTCAGTTTGTTCCAAAGAGGTTGAATTTGGAACGATCTTTCATTCATCGATTCGGCATGTTTGCTGTTGACCCTATCAAGCGTGGCGAGCCGATCATCGAGTATGTCGGAGAACTTGTCTCGGAGGCTGACGCGGACCTTCGCGAGGAGCTGTACAAAAAACTCGGCATGAATTGTACCTACATGTATCAACTCGGACCAAATGTACGTTCATCGACTTACTTACTTTTGCCCATTCGCAATTTTCCAGGTCATCGATGCAACCATCAAGGCGAACTTTGCCAGATTCATTAATCACAGTTGTGATCCCAACTGTGAATCTTATAGTTTCGTGGTTGATAGACAGGAAAAGGTCATGTTCTATGCCTTGAGGGACATCCACAAAAACGAGGAGCTATCGATTGACTACAAGTTTAAGGAGGATTCCGCCGCTGTTGCAGGCTGCCTGTGCAAAGCGTACAATTGCCGGGGCGACATGCGCCTCAAGTCCTCCGAAGCAGCCGCCAAGAAGTAAGAATCATTGACCGCGTTTTTCACTGCTAGTTAACCTGTGTTTTTGTTAACGTGTTTGCTACTGTTGTTATGAGCGTTCACTTGTGTTGTTGTTAGACTGTTTGTTACTGTTGTTATGAGCGAATAAAAATGAAATGATGGTAACAGTTCATGGGGCTGACAACGAAACGAGGGTTCAGGATCTCAAAAGCTCGAGACGAAGTGTTGATCTGGTTGTTCGAGGATTCGTTGAAGTGATGAAGCCTGAAAACGTTTAAAATCATCAAAATCTGATTGTCCCTCGCACATCTCAGCTTTAGACAGTCATCCTTCCACTCTATAGATCGAACAGAGCCATATAGACCACTCTATATACCCAAAATGCTCCCGGACGCCTTTAGAACTGCTTAGACATGGTCTTCATTTGGGTATTTACCAAGAAAAGTCAAGACTCATCCAACGTGACTACAGCTAAGCTAGAGTCACTTTAGACAAGAAGCTCGTCTAGACGTCTACCTACCAGTGCTCAAAGACATTTCAATGTCTAGCATGCAGCACGTCCAGTGCATCGTTAACCCGTTGAGCGAAGCGATAGAGACGCGCGGAACAGACGAAGAGTTCGCCCTATACGACGTCCTCAGCAAGGACATCCATCAAACTCAACAATTCACACGAAAAACCGCGACAAAGAGACAGCGAAAATAGCGAAAGTCGAAACGAGTCAGCGACGCAAATCGAAAAGATGCGCTGCACAGCGGATTTTAGAAAACGATCGTAATTGGATGTAAGATGAAGGATTATCGTTTGGGGACCCAGTCGACGTTGGAAAAGTCAACTTCGCAGTGATTTTGCAAGACTGCAGCGGCGAAATGACACGCGAAAACGTCTAGGAAAGCGTTTCGTCCCATTCGGTCAAAAAGTGGGCTTAAGGGTGTTTAGACAGACTGGCAGGAATTCGAAGAGAGGAATTCGACGAGGTTAGCGTGTTGAAGCTCTGATCGTGATCTAATACATGCAGAATTTGCGAATTATCGACATGGAGCGAACAGAGGTGACTGCATTGCAAACGCAAAAGAGAAGCGCGTTCCCTCGCGCATTACGGCCGACTGAGACAAAATGGTTAATGGGTCGGAAGACCCTGTAGGCGATGTTCATTTCAAGCGTCCCGAAAATCGGGTCATTCAGATCACCTAGACGGTGGCGATTTTGGTCCTAAAGCGCATCACAGACGCTTCGAAACTATGGCACAAAACGCGCAGAAATCGCTTCCCTCAGCAGGTTAAGAATGAGGTCTGCACCCCATCTTAACGATGCGCAGAATGAACACGGAAAGGACCGAGAAGATCCCCGACAAGGCGGAACGATTTCTAAACGCTGAACGTCTCAGTATGTCGACCTTGGAAAAGCCTCAGTCTTTGAGAGCCTATCAACGATCCAAATGTGGAACGTCCTTTTGAAAAAGCAGGCGAAGTTTCAGATCAGTAACCAGATCCGAGCGGCCGTCGACATGGCCTACGCGATTCAAGTTGACACTGCCCAAGCTGAACGCAGCTTTTCGATTTCGAACCCCATCAAAGCTTCATCAAAGCTTCACGCCGATGACGATTGTCACGTAGACCGTATTTCTAGCCTTGACACAATTCAGATGGAAGCTCGGAATCGCGCCATTTCCTGGACTACACGCTCAGTTGGCTTTGAAGAAGTCACCTGTGCAAGGTGTCTAAGCCACTCCTAGATCACTCATAGCAAATTCAGAGTCCGCTCCGGACGAGAATCCAGACTTTGAACCAGAGCCGTAACCCGTCTACAACCGCCCTCCTCGTCCAACCTATTCTTCGACAAATATTTTATGAAACAAGGTTTAGTAACAGACTAACAATTCCGAAATCCGGGAACAACTAACATGATTGATCAAAGAACAAAAAATAACATCTACTGGGACTCCTAACCTCCAATAATGTGGTCAAACCGTTCGTAATCCAAAATCTCCGGCTTCACATCCGCAGGGATCGAGTGAGCGTCCAACACCACCGACTTGGTGTCCTCGTCCACGGGTTTGACCTTGATGATTGTTTCGAAATTCGTCGAATTGAAATGTGAGGAACAACCGCGCAGGAATAACTGCAGACACGAGTGTATAGATAGATAGACAGACGAGGCAACCTTCATTTCAAGCATCATGAAACCGTGTGGAGCGGTCGCTGTGAAAAAATCGAGGTCCCTGTCGATCGTCGGAAGGCCACGAAGCTCACTCTGCGGCAGATTTCTGAAGCCGCCTGGCGCGTCGCCCCACAATACGGACCTGAAAATCGAACAGCTAGTACTGCACCCCAGGGTGCCGAGCGGAAGGCCCTGCGAGTCTGAACGCCGGTAATCGCGCTGCATCGCTCAGTGCCGATTGCTCGCACGCGGTCAAAAAATCGGAAGAAGATTTTGAAATGGAGGTTATATATACATAAACCCGTCACATAGAACTCTTGAATCCGAATAACATACTACAGTTGTGTGATATGACAATTGATTGCACTTATTTTTGCTCGTTAAACAAATAATCGTCGCTTCCAGGGTTGTAAAACGAGTCATCTGCCACCGGTTCTTCTCTGACTGGCTGCTGGTCCGCTTCGGGCTCTGCTGACGTGTTCGTCCTCCTTTGGGTAGGGTCAGGAACGGTGCTGATAGAAGGAGCATTCAGCTGAAGCGCGTTCTGGTTCCGGTGCCTGTTAGGGGAGTTGAAGAGGGTTCGACTTGAAAATGACGTTGTCCGAGGAAGCGAGTTCATCCGACTCGTAGGAGTTGCAAGAGGATCGCGGAGTTCGAATTCGGTTGGCGGAGTTCGATTTTGAGCATTCGGAGTTGACGTGGAGAGTGGCTCTGAGATACGAGCCCTCAGAACCGGACTGCTTACGTCGACGGTTGCGAACATATCTTCATCCCGGTTTGGAGTCGGCGGATTTCCCTGTTCTTGGCGCTGATTGGTCTCCTCTTCTCCGGTGTTCATCTGCGTCATGGTTGCTGCTAAACCATCCTCAAAATCGTCGTATCCATCGCCAAAGTTGCTGTCCGTACCTGAGCTGCTGGGTGTTCTGAACAAACGCTTTTAGATTTTAAAGTCGTTGCTTTTCACATACCTTTTTGCTGACGGTCCTGGATTCTGGGTTGGTGCATTTGGCCTCTTAACAGCGCGTCCATCGTTTGTGGAACTGGAACCGTCCCTCGCTTGCTGGGGACGAGAGTTCAGGAAGCTGCCTTTGATGGTGTTCAACGGAGGACAAACAAAATTTTGCGTCTGGACAGCACCTCTCGCCCTATTCGAAGAGATCGAAGAGGGACGTTGAAGACGCTGTGCTTGAGAAGCACCCCTGAGGTTGTGTGCGGACGAAGGGCGATGAAGATACTGAGCCTCAAAAGCTCCTCTTCTGGTTAGTGCAGAAGACGGTTGCGGATTCAAGGACTGCAAGCGACAGGATAAGCTTGACGTTGGAGGATTACCTGAAAAGGCTAATTACTAAGGGGACTACACCAGCAGCTACCTACCCTTTCTTATACGTGCCACTGCCATCCTGTAGCAATTCATTTCTCTCGGAGTAAGCTTGCGGGTACGCTTCGGTTTCGGCGTCGTCGGAAGTCGAAAATCTTCAACAGGTATGACATGGTGCTCGGCATCCAGAAGTTCGTTCGCTCGTTCACCTCGCAGTGGATAGAATTGGCTTTGCTAAACGACAAAATTAACCGATAGACTTAACAAATTCGATCGATACCTGCTCCTCCAAAGCTCGAATCTCAGCATTCGGATCGAATTCGGGAGGTTCTGGGGAGGAACCGTCGTCATCGGAGTTGGAACCAAACCAACTGCCATCTAAATATGTACGTTTCCAAGGCACTACAAATAGAACAACGGACTTACTACAATCCCCGTCTTCGTCTCCTGCAAGCTTTTCAGCATTATCGTCCCATGTCACTTGCACGCTGCATCCGTGGACCGGGAGTTCTTCCGACTTGCTATTAACTTTCTTCGGCCTCTTTCGTTTCGCTTCGTTTTCGTCCTCTTTGCGGTCCCCATTCCCATCTGCATCGCTACCATCCTAAACTTCGAAATTAAACACTTTCAATAGAATTAATATCTCACCATCACACACCAATTTTAAGCAGCTTCTGTTTATCACCTGAAATTTAAAATAAAATGAGGAAAGAGCGATGTGAGAACAACGCGAAAAGGACGCGCTCGGAAACCACTGAAGTATGCGGAGAACGCGGCATTCGCTTTCGAAGTCCGAGCGAGAGCGAAAGCGGCCCGCGAACTTCGAACCCCCGACAAACCGCATAATTTCGAAACTGAGCGACTCGTAAAGTTCGACGTTACGATGAGCTTTGTTTCGGTGCTGGCACGATCGTCGTGATTCCTAAAGTGCGTGGGATAGTTCGCGTCGCGCGCGACTTGCGATTCTTTAACGAATTTCCGCCTGCGACGGCCCGCACCGTCGCGCGCGGCTCACGCATACTGACGCCACGGCAACTCAAAATAAGACATTGCACCGTATTATGTGCTAAATATTGCGCGGCAACCCTCAAAATCTGTAGGATATTTCCTAGCGAACACGCCTGTTCCTGGCCTCAATATTGACGACGCTGTTGATTCAGCGAAAGCCTGCGATGCGGGACACGCGACACACGGAATAAACGCCTATTTATTCTCACTCAAAATCAGGGCACACGCTATAACAAAAAACAAATTCGCTCACACCCGGGCGCTCGTCGGCGACAGTGATCACGCGGCGACGGGCCAGTCGTGGCGGGAGCTTGGCGGCGTTTGAACGAGAGCGCGCGGCCGCGGCGAGCCACCGACACCTCCCCCATCCCCGGAAACGCGAGGGACTGGTAAAATAACAAACGAAACAACAGTAAGCAAACAAAACAGCAATAACGAAACAAAAAGGAATGGGTCCGGCCTCGGCTGACATCGCGAAGTTGTTCACTTATTCTGTCGTGGCTTCAGGTCCAACGGAAGCCTTGCGACGTGGCTAATTCCCACGATAACCGCCGTAGGTCGATCGCTTTGGATGATCCATGCATCCAGGTCGGCTACCGATTTTATCCTGCACACCGCACTCCGCGATCGACGGGCGCTATCCGTCGCAAAGGCATCACCTATGAACAGCGTCTGTTCGGGGAACACCACAGCTGTCACGCGTTCTAGTTGCGGAACCGGGATTGACGCCGGAACGGACACGATGATGGGCTCGATTCGGCTTGGTACTCTCGCGACCAGCGGTGTGGCCGACGGTGCGGAGCGCGCACAGTTTACGTGCTGCTGGCCACGGAAATGCTGTGGGCGCGGATGCCTGTTGTTCTCAGAATTCGCACAGGACTGCTGAGCGCGTTTTTATGTTTTGGGCGCAATGGCTTGGACAACGAGGGTCGTGACATGTGCTGGCTGCTGCTCCCGTTGTAGAGCTCAAACCCGAGTACATCCAGCAGGCCGCTTCCAATGATGAGATCGTGCCCGAATGAGTCTGCCGCATGGGAAGACGGACATCCTCATATTCGACAGGGAACGAGCATTCGCCAAGGATCTTGAGGGGAAGTCCGTTGGCTTCGAGGCAGACTTCGCTGCATGGCGCAAGTGATCCCGGTTGAGGGTCCAGCCGGCTCCACATTACTTGTGACAACACCGACGTCATGGCTCCAGTGTCCACTGTGAGAACTAGCGTGGGGACGTATTTCTTCGAACTGTCGCCGTTCTGTGTCGACCTCTGCGCAAACTGGTTGTCCCGCATGTTCGGTTGGAACTCGGTTAGCGCTGTTGCCCGGAGCTATCGGTCCGTTAGCTGGGCGGACGCCATTTGCACCCGTAAGGAACCCATTGCTGCAAAACGGTTGCTGATTAGACCTATAGAGAGGCGCGAGATGTCGGAAACACTGTACAAACGGACGAATTCTGGTCGAAGCCGGCCTTCTTAATCGTAAACCTGCTCCGAGGTGCAAGATCGGTGAAGCGCTGTTCGACGCTGAAAACACGGAAAATGCGTGGGTGAGGACGCGATCAGTCTCAATATCCGGGTTGGCTCGACGGTGTGTGTTCCGTACCGAGTTCCGGACACCAAATGTAGGATGTTTGCCATCCTACATGGAGGTTCGGGTATGTTCTGTGCTTCAATTGTGAATTTCAGTTGCTTACGTTCTTGGATAATCTGCAATACACGCTTCGCACATCGGGATTCAACGAAGCAAGCGTTTCCGAAATTATGAAGGCGATGCAGGTGCCAGCAAAGTACAACATTATGGGACTAGGGCTTGGGGTGGCCGCGATGAATCCTAAAACCTTCCAGATCCAAAAGGCCATTTGCAATTTCCTACGCAACTCTCTCCGTTCCTGTCGGTACACATTCAAAAATTTGGAAGGATCAGTATAAAATAACAAATTGAGGGATCGATCTCCTTCGTTATCAGCACATCAAAATTGATTTCGCTGGACGATATATTCTTCTAAATCAACAGTAATCCCATTTATAGCTCCTTCTCGGAATCCTCGAATTCCTTCTGAAAATCTCCAGCTTCAAATGATCATTTGTGATCTCCTACGTAATTTTCCGGACAGTTTCCGCTCCTGGTGTAACAAAGGAGGGTGATTCCAAAATGGAAGAAGCAGTACGAACTAACGCATTGTGGAAACCCTAACAAAAGCCAACATCAATCGCGGAGTGTTCATACCTAAAAAAGATAAAAAACGGCCTTGAGTGAACTGGGAAAGGTTTCATAGGTTCTAGACACGAGAACACGATCCCATGATGCTTCAACTCCCAGAACGAGTGTTTCACACTTGAAAATTTTGTTTATCTTTGCTGCCAAGTCTACAGAGTGATCAATAAACAATGTAACGCGTAGAATCATTTATAATTTTTTTCAGAACTAACCAAACAACCCGTTTAATACACTATTCGAAAGCGCAGGAAATTCGACTTGAGGAACACGAGTAAAACAATTGCAAAATTTGAAGTGCTCTAGATGTCCTTTCACGAGCTTGAGTCCCAGATGCTCTCTGCTAAGCCTGTACATCGTCGCGTAGCCGACTTCGTGTACCCTGGCTAGTTTTGCGATGTTTCTTTCGGAATTCTGCTGGATCTTCTGTTTGACCTTCTTTTTAAGCTCTGGGGTCCTTGCGCTTTGCCGGCTTCCTTCTCTGACGGTTTTTGATCTCGCCTGTCTCCTGGAAACGTTGGACGACGCGATGGACTTGAACTCATCGGTATTTGAGCAGCTTTGCAATTTCCGGAATCGGCATTCCACGCTTGTGGTGGGCGATGATACCGGAACAGTCTTCTTGGGACACCATTTTTCTAGAATACTGAGAAACAATAGCAGTGAATAAGAGCGATTCTAGATCAAAATGACGCGAGGAAGACGAATACAACAATTGCACAAGATGAAAAGTGCTCTAGACCGAGAAAATTCGTCTGTTCGGTCGCGTTACAATAATTATTGATCACCCGGCATTAGCCACATGACGTTTTCCCATTTAGTCCTTGCTGAAACTGACAAGGTAACTTCAAGGCCACGCCATAGCCCGTAAAACCTTGCTAACAACTTAGCAACGCTTCACCGACCATTTTGACCCCTTTATCTTCCGTTTTTTTGTTTTCCTCTCCAATGTGTTGTTTGCTTGGAGTGACGTTCGGTTGAATCAAGGAAGTCTAGGATGAAGGAATTTCACAATGAGGTCTGAATTAGTAATGGCGTAAGGAAAACTAATGAGACAGCAAAGCAACTAAAATCAACCTTACCAAAAGGCTACTATGAAGCATTTAACTAATTTCTATGAATACAAATGTATCTATGTACTTTTATTCATGCTTAGCCACCGGGACAAGGAGGTGAGTAGGAAAAGTGCAAATGGGCAGAGGTCCAGTGTGGTGTGAAACATTTTAGAAACGTGAAACGGTGTGAAACGGCAGCCATTTAGAATATAGTAATGGTCTTAATGGACGCTTTGCAAACATTAACCGACATAGATTACAAAAAATTTTGGGTACAATGGTTTTGTGAAACGCTAAGAAACGTTTCCAAAACCAGTTCACAAGCAAAGAAACGTTTCTCAAGCCTTATCACAAGCCAGGAAACGTTTCTCTAGCTGTACCACAAGCTAAGAAACGTTTCCAAAACCAGTTCGCAAGCAAAGAAACGTTTCTCTAGCTGTGCCACAAGCAAAGAAACGTTTCAAAAGCCGTTCTACAAACCAATAAATGTTTCCAAAGCCGTACCACAAGCCAGGAAACGTTTCTCTAGCTGTGCCACAAGCTAAGAAACGTTTCTCTCAGAAGCCTTTGCAAAAGCCAAAAAGCGTTTCAAAAGCCGTTCCATAAGCCAAGAAACGTTACTGTAGCCGAACCACAAGCCAAGAAACCATTTCAAAGCCGTACCACAAACCAGAAAATGTTACGCCAGTTCACAAGCCGAAAAACGTCATATAGCAAGGCTATGTTTTTGAGACCTATATTAATGCTAACGCAGAGTCACGACGCGTTCCAGGCTTTAATTAAGTCATCTATTTTTTTCACGCAGCCTTATCAAGCTTCGTAAACCAAAGAAAGGTTTCACAACCGAGGCTGAACTTAGAAAAACACGTTTTGTTGTTTTCTCTTACCTCTCTAGATGAAACGAAATTCACAGCAACCATTAGGGTATCTCTGTAAGACTCTCTCCTCCACAACTCACACAATTCCTCCAACAACACAGATATATTGTTCACGCACAATAATCGCGCAATCAGGAAATGTTATGATTAACTCGAGAACCCATGAACTCCCTTTGGGCTTGGATCTTGAACTCTTCATAGACCACTCCCAAGTTTCTTGTGGGTCTACTTCCAGAACTTGCGAAAGAGCATCTGGCGACGGATCTGAAGTGCACTGGAGCCACCATAGTTGAGTTTCTCCAGCATTTGGGTGACTATGTTGTTGACGTTCGAACTACGCCGTTCGACAAAAGACAAATGAGCAACCATTACCTAAGGGACCTGTTCTTTAAGCACGTATTGCCACCCAAGAAAGGTCTCAAAACCAAACCTGAGTTAATTCAGTGAAAACATGTCTTGTTGTTTTTCTCTGATCTCCCTAGGTCAAACGAAGTCCGCGAAAACCTTTACGGGTATGTAAGAATACGCTAATGAGCCATTAAAATGCTCCTTTAAGATAACAAAACAGATTCATTGTTTACGCACAACAATCGCACCAGCAATCAGACAATATTACAATTACTTAACGTCTCAAGAGACGTTTCAAAAACTTTTGACAAGCCAGAACACGTTTCACAAGCCGCTTGATAAGTCAAGAAACGTTTCATGAACCAAAGAAAAGTCTTATAACTTAGGCTGATCTTATGAAAACATGTTTATGTTGTCATATGCTAATGTCAACCTCTTAAAACACCCCTCCAAGATAACAAGACAGATTTATTGTTTACGCACAACAATCGCGCAAGCAATCAGGAAATATTACGATTAACTAACGTCTCGAAAACCCATGAGATTCCCTGAACTCATGTGACTGTGGGCTTGGATCTTGAACTCTTCATAGACCACTCCCAAGGTTCTTGTGGGTCTACTTCCAGAACTTGCGAGAGAGCATCTGGCGACGGACCTGAAGAGCGTTGGAACCACCGTCGTTGAGTTTCTCAAGCATTTGGGAGACCAAGTTGTTGACGTTGGGGCTACGCCGTTCGACTAGAAGACGGATTTTATCCATTTCCGAGAGCTCCTAAAATTGTTAAAGTCACGTTTGTCAGGCTTATGAGAAACCATTACCTGAGGGGCCTGCTCTTTAAGCACGTACTGCCACGAAGAAGCGGCGAGCGAGAGGAAAATACCCACAAAAACGGCAAGGCGAACCAAGAGCCTGGTGTTCATCTCGTTTGACGCTGACGCTTCAGCAACAACTCCTCTGCTTTGAGTTCAGATGAGAGACACTAAAATGGCGCGTTAGCTGTCAGAGCGTTCGTGCTTATGTATCCTATTATGCTCATTAAAATCTTCTGCGCGAAAAATTTCTTTGGAGCCTTGTCTTACCTTTTAGTTGGCGTCAGTGACACTGACGACAAACATATAATATCCGGCGAATCGAGCGGAAGTCGCGGGTGCTTGTGGCGTTAAACCTGAAACCAAGAAACTTTTATGTTCTCCTTATAAAGGAGAAGAGGTTCAGGTTCGAAGACAGCGCGCGAGAACTTTTTCAAAGAATTGCATGACTCAACAGGCGGCGCCCGGACACGCGTATGCAAGAAGTCTTAAATTCTTTTAGGGAGTGCTGCGCTTGGGTTAAAGGAATTTGTGAAGTGTGATGGGAAGCAGAACACAGCAAACGTCATGTGACTTTTTGAGAAGCATTTTAGCTCATGCTTATTAGCCGAATTTAAGTGCTTAAATATACAGGAGAGGAGAGTAAATGGTTCATATAAAGACGTAGTAAGGAAACCGTTGGTCTGCTGAAAGGTAAAAAAATGAGTGACACCTCTATGAATTGAACCAACGATCTCTGGAGGCAACGGATAACTTGCGAACCACTGCTCCAATCGTCACTTAAAATGAGTGACCCTGATGGTGCTCGAACCTTTGACCTTCAGAGTGCCAGTCGAGCATGCTAACTGCTGCACCACGCACTGCCAAATTTTTGGAAGTGCTCACACGGGATATATGAGTTGGCTTAAAGAAATTTGAATAAAACATATTTCGACGGTGTCACAATGTCACAATTACCAGAAGACAAATGTTCATTACTGAAGTCCTTAGAATAACCGTTCACGGGTCGGTAACAATACACAAAAAAATTAACTATGCACCTGCCCCGCGATTTCCCATTGACGTCCGCAAATAAATAAATAAATAAATAAACAATTTTTCTTGTATCAGTCTGATTTAAACGTGGGAAGTCTTTATAGAAAAATCAGAAATTCAGAAATTTTCAAGAAATAAAAAAACGCTCAGATCCAAAAAGGAGTCAAAAGTAATCCAGATTAGCAGCCAACTTTACGAGTTCTAAAGTAATTTTTCAAAGGTTTATGCAAGGATGAAACCCTAAAAGTTGGAAGAAACCAGATTTAGAAAACTCTTGCCGTCAGACAACGTGCTTAGACGTCAAAGTTTCAAAAAACATGCCGGGATGGCTGGCAGCGCTCACGTCAATCGAGAAGAACCACCGCGAATTACGAAAAGGAGTCTCTGTTGGAGGGAAAAATAATCGAAAACAAAGAAGTGGAAAATGGCGTATTTGGTTTTATTTGGCAAACAAGGCTTAGAGTTAAGCAAATGAAAGTTGAAAACAGAAACATTTGAGGAAGGGGATTTTGAAATTTCCGAATGAAGTTGGATCTAATTGTAGACTTAAACAGCTTATAGGTGATCTTAAATAGGAGTTTTCTTCAAGTTTGGAAAAATGCTTTAGGCTTTCCTTTTTATGTCGCATTAGAGTGCAAAAGTCCACAAACATGAAAAAGTAAAACCACAAGTTACCGGTTGATCTTATCTGTTAAGCCAGGCTTGACAAAACGTCGCCTGCCCGGCGACCTTTCTGGACCCTACCCTCTCCACAAAATCTGGCCCTGACCAAAAATGTTTCGTGGAAAATGTGATGGCGGACCTAAAATAGACTCAAACGACCAATTTAAACCGTACCAATTTAAATTGCAGCCAATTTACACCCAGGGATCCTTTGCCACCTCTGCAAGCACTCATCGACGCGTGGTTTGACCATACCCTCCGCAAAATTGCCAGTTTAGTGTTCCCTCACCTTGGCCTATGTTCAGCTCTAATTTGAATTTTAACAAATTCAGTTGTGAAATAGAAGCCTTTCTTTAACAAAAATCAAATTTAACTTTGAACACGTTTTACGTTTGCTTCTTGTTTTGCCCTAACATTCTATTAACGGTTTAACGTCAGACCTATTTGAAGACTGTGTCAGGTGACGAGCAAACTATCTAAAAGTCTAAAACCAAAGTAGAAATGTGGAACTAGGTTTCAAAAACCTGTTTTGATTCTGATGCAACAACAGACGGTTTATGGTCAAATAACGTGGATGTAAACAACACAAGGAACCTAGAACCTAGGTTTTGTAATTATTCTCTTTTTTTAAATATAACGCGTTGTGAGCAGAAACAAAAGCAAGATGGCACAGTATGGAAAAAATTCCTGGAATCATCTCTACGCCACAAAAGAAAGCGTTGTGTTTTTCGGGTAAAACTGAAAAGGTTTTATTTACGGAAGGGCGGTTTCTTGTTTGCTTTCAAGATGCTTGCAAACGTGAAAATGGGTAAACATTATGTGCTCACAGCCATAATATAATAAGGGTTGAAATATGATTTTACCTAACTTAAATTAAAAATAGTTCGATAAAAGGCAAAACGGAATGGAGAATTCATTAACTGGAATAGCGGTTTTAAGGAAGCAAATACATGGTGCCGTAATACTAAAGTCGTTAATCAGATTTATTATCGGCAATAAACAAGAAAACGTACGCATTCAAATTAATAGTTTTCATTAGACTAATGGGTTTAAGATGGTCTATTTTTTAAGTTATATACGTTCAATTTATAAAAAAACAATTTTCAAAAAAGGTGAGCATTCAACATTCCAACACATTACAAGTAGAAAAATAAATTACATGTTTACGTTGAAAACGATATTTTCCTAAGCTTTGACCAGAAATCAACAAATCTGTCTTTATATTTTCTGTAAAAACGTGTACCTACAAAATTAACAGAAAACTTTAATTTTTTGGCTCGGTTAATTTATATTTTGTTGCGGTAAGACAGTTTTTTAAATAATAAAAAGATGATTTTAAACGAAAAACTAATAAAAATTTTTCACATGCATTGGCAATGCTGGTCTCCGAAATTGTCACCGAAAATTCTGTTTTTAATTGGGAAAAAAGAAGTACTTTCAACTGTTATAATTAAAATTTTATAATGAAAGTTAAGTTTTTTCATCTACTGCTTAGCATTATCGCATAAAATAAGCGACCAAAAACATTCACTTAAACATGACTCACAAGCACGTGACTCACAAGCACGTAAACGCTTCTTAGAACATCGCAATATTTTTCTTAAAATTGGATACCCACTTTAAAATTGTTCGTAAACAAATTTACAAATTTTAGCCAAACAAAAAACTCAAGTGGTTTTCGATAATTCAATATAAGTATTATTATAAGCGGTAACCCTTACCTGCGTTATGTATACGGGACAAAACACTGTAAAGCATTGCATAAAATAAAGGACAATTTATCGGCCTAAAATAACAAGAACGGATGAATCACATTTCAAGCATCAAATGCAATTTTAAGAAGGGTAAACACTAGTAGACGTAAAGGGTTTAAAGGATACCTACCAATACTGACACCATTAACCATCCGCAATGTCTATTGCATCACTTCTTGTGAACACATCCAGGACGCCAACGCTCAGGCTAATCCTCGAGCGTAACATTGACGGAAGCAGGCTCTTAAAGAAGATGAGGTCATAATATTCGAATACATCCGCCGTCTCAGGCATTTTAGAAACTTGATATTTTCCGATCCCTCTCTTGGTCGTCTTCTCCCCTGCGGATTGGTCAAACTAAGCGTTATGGAGCCTTAATCAAACATCGATTGCCTGTGCTTGGCTTCAAGTTTTGTCTTCAGAAAAGAGTTCTTCTCAAGTTTTGCCCAGTATCCTCATGAAGAGCCTAAATGTAACCTTTGCGAAACGCTACGGTTTTTATTCTAGCCATCGAGTTGACATATTTTGAATTTTTTGAAACAACTTTTGAAACGAATTTTAAAACAAATCAAAAAAATCAGTTTTTTAAATTTAAATAAAGGAGAACGATATAGACGTCTCCGTCTGTCCGGCAAGCCCCCGAAACTATGTTCCGAATTCCTGATCGGGCAAACGCAAGGTAAGGTAGCGGGGCCATTCGCGTTTACACGCGTTTCGCCGTCGCCGCGGACCGGTCGTTTTTGTGCCGGTGTTTTGGGGCTCAATCAAATATGCACAAAATTTGGAACCAAATAGTATAATTTGCAGCATTTCGGAAAAATTTATGAAACTGCAAAATTGGTGCGCCGTTGCCTTATTGGAGGCGCAAAGCGCCGACACAGAACACACTTTGAGACTAAAACCTCGCGCAATAGCCCCCGTTAATTAAAAAATGCGAACATTACAAAAGATCACTTCGTTTTAATTTAGAATTTTGACAAATTTCAAACTTCAGCGCATGTGCGCGCGAAGCAGTTCTTACACTTTATGAAACAAATTAAAATTTTAAAGCTGAATTTACGTTGAATGAAAATTGTATAAGCCGAGTCCAAATTGAATAAAAACGAATGAAGGAATAACAATAATCAGTTGATTATGACGCCAAATAATGAATAGAATACTCAGTAGACCTGAGGGGCACTTGTGCAGCTGGGCGGACAGGGTACTCGACCCCTTATGAGTCGATCTTACCTGCTTTGCTTATTTTTTGATGAAGTTTGTACTGAATAATTTCGTACCCGTGATTTCCATAAGTTGAGGTTCAGCACTTGAAGGCGCCTTTCAAATAAATTTTTTTCGTTTTGTTTGCAACAACACTATCTGAATATCCGTCCTTCAAAACGGCAGAAATTGTTACTCCTCGACTCAAAAACAACGGTTTAGAGTAGCTGGAAGATTCGGCGATTAAAACTTTTCTGACCATTTTTCAGGTTGCCGCTTTCCGGTTTATCCGAGGTCTGATACTCAGCAAAAAAGAAACGTTTTGCAGTCTCTGTTTGGACCTTAAATCGAGTCCCAAATCTTGTCTCGAAAACAGCCACAGATTGTGTTTATTCCGGTTTATGCGAGGTCTGATACTCAGCAAAAAATTTTTTCGGTAATTGCCTTTTAAAGTTTACTACCTCAGGCGATGTTTGACTTTTAGATATGTTTTTTTACACGTAAGTTTTTCAAAGGATTTCATTTTCTGTCTTTTCTGTCCATTTTCTGTAGCGTTATTTTTGATCCCATTGTCAAACTTGCGGAAACATTTTATTTTGTAGCGATTATTGAAATGAACATTTATAAATTTAGTTTTCTCTTTAAAAGCAACTTTCAACTACAGGGGTATCCATAAATACTGTAACGCGTAAAAAACACTCATAACTTTCCCGAGAACTAATCAAACAGCCCGCTCAATATACCATTAGAAAGCGCAGGAAATTCTGTATAGGATACAATTGAGAACACAAAAATTGACCGTTTTCAGCTTTGATACAGGCGTCCAATCGCTTCTGAAAATTCATAAATGCACACAGCCATTTTTTGCCATTTTGAAGCTCTAAAGTTTTTTCAACTCAACTTTCTGCTTGTTTCTGTACTCTATTATTAAATTTACATTCTGAACTACAAAACATTGAAAGAATTGGCAAAATTGAATTGAAAAACCCTGTTTTCGGGCAGTCTAAAAAATTGTTGGCCAGACCCATTCTTCAAAATCTGAAATTTTCCATTTTTGAGGGTTCGAAATTTTAACTTTTTGATGATGTTTTTTGGAAAATTGACGTTATTCCGGTCACAATTTACAAGGAGTTCAAATCTGCAATCAGAATAGAATGAAACGCTAAGCAGCAATTGTATAGTGACCGCTTCAAAAATGGCAAAAGTGGCTGCGTGCCAGGACCCTCATTCGTAGGCGTTTTTCGACACGGGAGGCCTTGTGTTCTTCCGTTAGCGCTGATTCTTTGGCGAACTCTTGTACGATTTGACTCCTAGATTCTCCCTGGGAAGCCTCTACATCGTCGCGTAGCCAAATTCGTGTTCCCTGGCGAGTTTTGTGATGTTTCTCTCGGAGTTCCGCTCGATCTTCTGTTTGACCTTCTTTTTCAGCGCTGGGGTCCTTGCGCTTCGTGGTCTTCCACTTCTCTGACGGTCCTTGATTCCGCCTGTCTCTTGAAACGTTCAACGACGCGATGGATTGAACACGCTGGAATTTGAGCAGCTTTGCAATCTTCGGAATCGCGCATTCCACGCTTGTGGTGGGCGATGATCACGGAACGGTCTTCTTGGGACACCATTTTTCTGGAATACAGGGGAACAATAGCAGTGAATAACAGTGATTCAAGATCAAAATGACGCGAGGAACACGAATAAAACAATAGCAAAAGTTGAAAAGTGCTCTAGATCGATAAAATTCGTCTGTTCGGTTGCGTTACAGTATTTAGGATACCCCTGTAGAGATTTATCATAATTTATCGTTCTCCAGCTGCTTCCATTAGCACTAGCTCTCTTGTTTCCCAAGAATTTGCTCGACTAAATGTTCAAGGAGTTTGGTGTGGTTCCTCATGAGCTCTTGCTGTTCAAGCTGGAGGCTTACAGCATTCGAGGGTCCTTACTAAACTGGATTTGAGATTTTCTTTCTGATGGCGCATTTGCAGTTAACGTAAACGGAGTTGTTTCGTTCGGAAAATTTATTAAATCCGGAGTGCCGCAAGGATCAACCATACATTTCGATTACCAACTGAGGAGATGTTTGACTTTTAGCTGTGTTTTTGCTCGGTTCAGTTCTCAGTTTCCAATGTCACAAAAAATTAAAAAGTCACAGTTATGATATTTTAAAGATATTTTAAGGTATAGAGCGCTTGCAA
The DNA here is from genome assembly GCA_000757645.3 of Steinernema carpocapsae. Classification (NCBI taxonomy): domain Eukaryota; kingdom Metazoa; phylum Nematoda; class Chromadorea; order Rhabditida; family Steinernematidae; genus Steinernema; species Steinernema carpocapsae. The sequence goes on from CM016762.1 coordinate 2,775,218, forward strand.
CATGTCCAAAACCTGATCTCTCAAGGGTGACATCGATGACAACTCGCCCACTGTCTCGAAGCACTGGATCGCCGAGTAGGGCTGATAGACCATAAATGCAGCAGCATCGTAGAGCGGAAACGGAATTGAAGGGTGTCGTACACGCGTACACCGCGCGTAGTAAGTCTGTCTTTCAGGACTACTGCGACGTTATCCGGAGTCGAACTTGGCACCTCGTTGGTATCAGTGCCTGAACTGAACATTTGCAAGTAAATTTAATTTTAATTTTTTGTCAATAGAATGTTAGGGCAAAACAAGAAAGACCAGTCCAAATACACTCAGTTGCGGACCATCTGAGTGTAAGCAAACGTAAAACGTGTTCAAAGTTAAATTTTATTTTTTGAAAAAGAACGGCTTTTATTTTACAACTAAACTCAAAATTCGAATTAGAGCTTAACACAGGCCAAGGGGAGGGAACGCCAATTTTCGCGGAAGGTAGGGTCAAACCTCGCGTCGATGAGTGCTTGCAGTGGGTGGGGAAGGATCCCATTTTAATTCCACCAATTTTTGAGATTCTTCTGGTCCTATTTGAGTGTAAATTATTGCTAAATTGGTCGTTTGAGCCCATTTTAGGTAGGATCTTGATTTGCTTTGATTTTGAGATCTTACAGAACGTCGTCATTTTAGCGTCGAAACACGTTTTCGATTTTCACGTTTTCTGTATATCACAAAAATTTAATTCCTACAGATTCATATTTTATAGCGACTTCGGCGCTACGCGCCTTGTTTGAACAAATCGGACGTTTGTTTAATTGTATCATTCTAGTATTCTAGTCTCACCAATTCGACGTCAATGGGTAATTGTGGAAAAGGAGCATAGTTAATTTTTTGTATATTGTTTCCACCGACTGGCATTTTGTGGACTTCAGTATTGAACATATGTCTATATATGCACAGATAAAATTATTTAAGCCGAGTTAATGCTTCTTCCAAACTCATGAGCGACAGCGACAACGACAAAGCAAAATTTGAGTTTGAACACTTCGGCGAAACCGTGAGCGGCACTATCCAGCGACACCTTTCCAGTTCTTGTTAATTTTTGAGCATAAGCGTAATATGCTTCGAGCCCAACCACGCTTAAGTTTACATTTTTACATTAAAAATCAAATCACATTCTTAAACAGCCTCAAGTGTTTGGTCAGTAATTTTTTTGACAGTGGTCATGAATAACGTTCTGATATATTTTTTTGTGATTGATATGTTAATCGTATGAAATAAATGTTTTTCAAACTCTTCCTCGCGATACTGATGGTTAAGAATGGGTTTTTGTAGGTAGGTTTTGTTTAAAAAACAAAAGAATTTTTTGTTTAGGCGTTTTTCGACCTTTTTAAACACACTGATTAACTGTTTTTGCAGACCATGGTGGCGCGTGAATTAAACTTTATATTTTGGTTTTTTACGCAGTAATCACGACACCGTAGGTGACCACAAATTGAAATTTTCGTTGATCACTATTTTGATAACGATCTCTCTGACATTATATCGTTTCTTGGTATGGACTAGTCTCAACGTGGAAAACTTTACTTTTTGCAGATAAGCGTACTATGCTTCGAGCGCAACCACGGTGAAGTTTTGATGTTCGAAAATTACGATTTTTCAGAAATTTAATTTTTATTGATTGAAGAATCCAAGTTAATTTAAGAACCCCTTGCAGCCAACAAAATCATTTTTCACTTTTTGAGGGTAGCCAAGAACTTTATTGCTTACATCGCTCATGCTTTGATGAGTTTTTTTAAGCTTTTAAAATTGCTACATAATGTAGGGTCTACATCAGTGTTCGGAAGCATCGAAATACGACGTTGAAAAAGCGGTCAAAACGAAATTGTTTTAAATACGTGATTGACATCGACCCGATATGTTTTACGGTCGGTCGGATGGGTAAATTAGGACGAAACTTGAAATTATGGTACCTGTTTCGGACGGTTTTTCACAAAGTTTGTGCGGAATTAGATTATTTATTTTTTCATGATTTAACGGTTAGATATCATTAATCCTCAGTGATCATCAATTTCCTGGTTTTAGAGCTAGTTTACTAGCTTAAGACGAAAAGTCTAAAACGTTCCCGGGGAACACCGCGAGGACGTGTAGCTCAGGTTCTTAGTTCAATTATATGAGTTAATTATTCCAAATTTTTTCATACTTTTTTTGTACAGTGTGATTGTGAGCCACGTAATGAAGCGGACACCTAATTTTTTTGTGGTAGCTCTGCAAACATGAACCTTGGCGTTTTTGTGACTTTTCGAGAGTTTTTTGTGTAACGGTCAATGAGATTTCAAATAGTTTGCCATCTTTGTTTTACTTGCATCATCGCTTCTTTAATCCAAAATTTTCAAAAAAAGTCAAAACGAAATTGTTTTAAATACGTGATGACATCGACCCGATATGTTTTACGGTCGGTCGGATGGGTAAATCAGGACGAAACTTGAAATTATGGTACCTGTTTTGGACGGTTTTTCACAAAGTTTGTGCGGAATTATGTTTTTTTTCATAACTTATCGGTTAGATATCATCAATCCTCAGTGATCATCAATTTCCTGTTTTAGCTTCAATTTATAGGTTGGCCGAGAACACCGCGAGGAGGTGTAGCTCGCGTTCCTCTTTTTTTCAGTTTCACAGCTGGAAAGACAATTCGTGACACCATTCAAAAATAAAAACGGATTTTTCGACATTATTTAAGGTCGAAAATGAGGTCGTGAAGCGTTTAATGTCCGGAAGAATATTTTCTGCCGTTATGCAGATGCAAAAATAGTATTTCGGGCACGGTTTTAGGCTGATGGAGACTCTGCAAACCGTTTCGCGTCCGAAAAGACGCTTTGCGGCAATTTTCAGGTGCAAAAACGACTTTTATGGCACGACTTGTGCTTTGCCCAAACTTCAAATCTGGGTTCGGAGACGTTTCAGAGGGTGGAATCAGGTTTCTGAAACAAACCAAAGCCCGGAATCACCATAGAAAATAAACTGTGAAACGTTTCACATTTGCAGCTTTCAGCTGGAAATTTTCAGATTGAGTGCAAGGAATCGAGAGCGCTTGGTTGATTCCGACCACTCCACAATTTGGGGTGAAAATGAAGGTTTGCTGACCACCAACTTTCTGGCTAGGCATCTGACTTCATTTTGACCATATTGGGAGCGGACGGTCTCGAAATTCTAACCAATCCCCTCGGTGGTCCCCGGTCAATTTGTTTACTTGTTAAATAACTGTTTTCCGTAAAATTAAAAAAGCGCTTTGGACTCGTCCGCTATTCAAGCGTATGCGGTGTGAATTAGCTGCCTTCGCGGGTCCATGGAGCCAGTCGCCTAGTAGAGGGCGATTTCAGCTATGGCGGACTTTTTCTTGTGACGCCAAAACGTCTTCCTCGAACTCACCACTTTGGTGGTGGAGGAACGGGAGAGTATGCACGGCAATGGAGCTATCACGAGAGCCAATACAAAGCAAATTCCAAACGAAAAAAATCAAGGATTTGAAGTTTAAAGACACTACCACTTCGACATCTCCACGAAGCCCAAAATCAAGATCTTAGAAGTTTAACCCTAATTTTTTCAAAGTAATTTTGTAGTAATCTCATCGTTTTCAAAGTTAAATTTTTGTGATTGTTTTCCTCGTTCATTTTTAAATTTTCTATCTGGGAAAATTGATTGTATCATTTTCAGTTTTGTTTTTAACAGCCTTGCGGATTTTGATTTGCTTCATAACGCTTTATAACATTTTCATGCTTCATAACATTTTTTTGACAGTGGTCATGAATAACGTTCTGATATATTTTTTTGTGATTGATATGTTAATTGTATAAAATGAATGTTTTTCAAACTCTTCCTCGCGATACTGATGGTTAAGAATGGGTTTTTGTAGGTTTTGTTTAAAAAAACAAAAGATTTTTTTGTTTAGGCTTTTTCGACCTTTTTAAATTAACTGTTTTAACTGTTTTGCAGACCATGGTGGCGCGTGAACAACTAAACTTTATATTTTGGTTTTTTACGCAGTAATCACGACACCGTAGGTGACCACAAATTGATCGGATTTTTGTTGATGACTATTTTGATAACGATCTCTCTGACATTATATCTTATAATGGACAAGTCTCAACGTTGAAAATTTTACTTTTTGGAGATAAGCGTAATATGCTTCGAGCGCAACCACGGTGAAGTTTTGATGTTCGAAAATTACGATTTTTCAGAAATTTAATTTTTATTGATTGAAGAATCCAAGTTAATTTAAGTTTTTTTGCAACCCCTTGCAGCCAACAAAATCATTTTTCAGGGTAGCCAAGAATTTTGCTTAATGATTCGAGAGCGCTTGGTTGATTCCGACCACTCCACAATTTGGGAACAGGCGAACAGGCGAAAATGAAGGTTTGTGTGGGAGTGAGCACCAACTTTCTGGTACACTCAAGGACCAGATTTCCAAACTTTACCGAGTTTTACCGTGGACAATGGTAACATTCAAATTAGTTTAGTTTTTATAAGATTTTTTTGGGTGTAGAACGTTACTATTTTAATGTTTTTGAATAGCGTCAATTTTCAAAATATTGCTTGGTCTTCATGAGCGCAGACGCCGTAAACCGCAAGCGCAGATCGCTGTTTTATAATTTCTTCGAAATAGCGCAAATTATATATCATTCGCTTTTAATTTCCGCGCACAATTAGTTGAGTCCGAAAACGCTCGCAGCAAGGCTGTTGAACAGCGATATTTTTTCTGCGATACAATTTTCAAAATTATCGTAAAATTACCCTTTCCCGCACTTGGGAGTGCTACTTGCAGCGATCGAGTCAAAGAATTCGTCGTAAATCGACGTATTTGCCACGGTAAATTAACCAGAAGCGAAAAACGAACGCACGTTTTCGAAAACCGCGCGACATTCTAGCTCCACTTTGAAATTCAAAAATTCAGATGGTTTAGGAGAAAATTTCAGCGCCGAGTATCGCATCAAATATCGTCTTACCAAGACTTAAAACACCAAGACTTAGGACCCTTGTCCCAACGTTCACAGTAAGAATTTTGACACGTCTTTTAACGCACGCCAATGAACGCTTTTCCCAAAAATATTTATATTTATATTTTTTTAGTCGATTTACTACCTCAGGCAATGTTTGACTTTTAGCTGCGTTTTTTGCTCGCTCCTTAATACGTGACAGTTAAGATATTTTTAGCAGCATTTTTTACGTTTGCTGAAATAAATTCAAGATATTCTGACGTTTTTGAAGCCAAAGAACAAATTTCACTGAAAATGACCTTCAGTCGACATTTCAAAATTTCTTTAATTTTTAAAATTTTGATTAGTCTGTTTTTAAGGTTAATCTGTTCCAGCCGAAAAATGGCGACTCGTTTAACATTAATTATTTAGCAGTTGAGTCTAAATGTGCTAAAGCCAACGCACAAAGAACACAAAAATGTAGGTCGTAAATGCCTGATTTATGGTTTTAGTCTTTCGTACCTGAAACGTGTAAGTTTTTTTAAAATCATAATTTTGAAGCTTTATTTTTGATGCCATTTTCAAACTTGCGGAATCACTTTATTTTTTAGCGTTTATTAAAATTAACATTGAGAATTAACATCGCGCTATTGCGCGACAGTATTTTCTTTGAATCAGCATTGTTCGGCGCTTCGCGCCATACAGATCCATACTTTGTAGCAGCCTCGGCGCTAAACGCCTCGTTTGAACAATTTGGACATTGCTTAATTGATTTGTTCTAGTCTCACTAATTCGACGTCAATGGAAAATTGCGGAACATGGTTGATTTATTGTATATTGTTTCCACGGACCCGTGAACGGGCATTTTGTGGACTTCAGTATTGAACATATGACTCTGGTGATTGTGACATTGTCACACCGTCGATTTATCAGTTTTATTCCACTTTCTCTAAGCCAACTCATATACCACCCCGTGTGAGCACATTTGAAATTTTTGCAAAATCTGAGTTTGAACACCTCTCGGCTACACCGTGAGCGGCACTATTCAGCGACACCTTTCCAGTTCTGGTTAATTTTATTGAATTTGATACCTTATAGTCTATTTTTATTTTGAAGTTACAGAAGCCGGAGTTTCGAAACGTTATAAGTAACACTAATTTCATAGCACAAAAAGTAGCTGGTTCGCTTCAGCGTCTTCGCCTATGGCCGACAAGCCCGACCGCTTCTCGATGGAGGCGCCGACATTCTCTTGGTGGAAACAGGATTCGACTCTGCCAAGGCAAAAGCGGCCCTTTTCACTATCAGAACAACCTTTGAAGTGGTGGAATTTCCAGAAGTGTCTGTGTTTCTTTCTAGTTCAAATGTTTCTACAACTGCATCACGTTAAACCCAAGATATTACCTGTTTTTGAAAGGTTTGACCCCGTGTGAGCACATTTGAAATTTTTGCAAAATCTGAGTTTGAACACCTCTCGGCTACACCGTGAGCGGCACTATCCAGCGACACTTTTCCAGTTCTGGTTAATTTTATTGAATTTGATACCTTACAGTCTATTTTTATTTTGAAGTTACAGATTCTTAAATTAATTAACTTTCAGATTCACTACTGATTCACTACTACTAATGCCACTACAATATTGTACATTCAATTTATTTTATGGTTTGTGAACATGGACGACGGTCTTCTTGACGGACCTTATGAGATTTCCAAGTTTTTGAGGTTGGTTTAATGTGAACCTGAGATTGCGAAGGTTCCCGTCTGCATTGATTTTTTGTATTTTAATGTAATTCACAGTCGTTCCAAAGCGAATGCGTCGTGAACTCGATTCGATCTCAATTTTTTAGGTTTTTAAGGAGATTTACAATATTTTATTTTTGTTTTTTTGAGTCGAGGTCGGGTTTTCCATTGTTTAGACCCAGGAAATAATGTTTAGCTCATTAAAATTTAAACATGCATTTTCGAGCTGAAAGGCTATAAACTCCATTTTTGCTGGTGAGCTATTTTTCGATTTATAAATTATAAAGCTAATTTTTGGGTTGAGGTTGTGAACCCTATTTTTAGCAGAATTCTTATTTATTTTATACCTTTTGGATTTAAATTTTAAATTAATTTTTTGGTATCGTCATCACAGCCCTTTAATTTTGAGGTTTCCAATTGGGATAGTTCAAAACTTCGATTATTAGCTTCTAGCTTCTCCTTCCACATTTCATTCCAGAAGGGAGCATGCCGTTTTACGCATTATTGTCAAGCTTTTTTAAAATTTTAGGTTCCCGGAACAGACGCAAATTTGAGATCTGTGATTGTTCGTACAACATCCTTGTCAGCCAGGTCAACTTCAACCCCAATGACATCATTTTTTACCCCAACATTTTTACAATTGCTACCGGCATGGAAGAGCACGGTAATTACGGAACTCTCTTCATTGAGGGCTGCACCATGATCAAGGTAGCTGAATGCTCTTTTGCTCTCAAAGAATGATTTTTTGCGTCAGGAAAACTTGTCAGGAGCTCACATTTCCGAAGGATTCTCAAACATCATTTCCGTGGAATGGAAGTGGCTTGTAAGGCAATGCGCAGCGTGTTCCTGTTTCATACTATCAAAGCTGTTTTGTTTTAAAGGATCTGCTGTGGAACCGTGACCCTGACGCCACAGAAAAGATGCTGCTCTTAGCTCGAAAACTAAGCAAGGAAGAAAAGAAGCTGCAGGAGATACTGGGGCCTGAATGAAGGAGACTGTGGAAGAACACCTCAAGCATGCTTTTCTCAAAGGCATTGACGCGTTTGTGGTGGAAGACACAGAAAGGGCACGATTAGACACTGTACGATCGGTGGTCGAAGAGTTGTTTGGAGCTGGGAAGATGTTTTTGCCTCAAGTCCTCAAGTCTGCTCGTGTCATCAAGAAGGCCGTAGCCCATCTGATCCCTTTCATGAACGCTGTGGCACATAATTTGTACAATAAGTGCGTCCGTTAAATCACTTATTCAGGAGTACAAAAAGTGTTTGGTCAGGTGTCCAAGCTGACAAACAGTGCTCTAATTTAAGATTGAGGATTCATTTTCTGTTTTTCTTTGACATGAAATACGAAGACTAGTTTTAAACTTGAATTTGAACCTTTGGAAAAATTTGGAGTTCTGACAACTACGATGGTACAATGATTACTGCTTATTATTGGTTATTTTTAAGCTATTTCATAATTAAGTTTTTTCGTATTCGGACAGCACGACTATATTTTATTTAAATCTAAGGAAAATTTTTGCGACTTGAAGCTTGGTCCCTATTCTTTTGGCAAATAACATAACTTTTATTTATCAAAATTCGAACCAAATTTTTGAAAAAGAGTAAATCAACCAATTTTCTGGCGGATAACATATTTGGCAATTTTTTAAAATTGAAAGGGACAGCGTGAGTTCCAGTCCTCAATATTAGCGGAACGCGGCAGTATTTTCTGCGCGACTGTATTTTTTTTAAATTAGCATTGTTCGGCGCTTTGCGCTTCACAGATCACAGTTGTCAAATTTCTTACACCTAAAGGGATACGCAAGTTTAACCAGAGAATAACAATGACAGCTTAAGGGTCTCCCGAACCTATCCTTACTATCGGATTCTCCCAGTCGATCCTCGCAATGATCCAGCGTGAGCATCTTGAGGAAAACGACTTTCGAGCAGATATTCTCGCTGATCACTATCTGCCCCTCAAGGGAAACAACGACCTGTTGTCGTAAACCCGCCCTGATACTGTGTACATGATCCACAGACTCTACTTGGAATCTGGAGCCGACTTCATTGAGACTAACACCTTCAGTGGAACTGCAATGGCTCAAGCTGACCATGGATGCGAGGGTTTGGTCAACAATATTAACAGGAAGTCGGCGGAGTTGGCGAAGAAGGCTTGCGAGGTTGTGGCTAGGAAAACGGGTTAGTTCACATTTACACTAATTTGTAAAGTTGTCCTTTACGAAAAGATAGTATGAGTACACGTGGTCGACCACGATGATTACAAGGTCACGTGAATAAAATGTGGCAACGGCCAAGTTTAGAAAATCGGTTTTTAGGTCTTATTTCACAAAAATACATTCATTTTTAAGATTTGGGTTAGGAACAATAATATTTTACTAATTTTAAACGTAACAAATTATTATTTTTTAATTGTTGTCAACTTTTTACAACCGAACATGACAAGATAAATGTGACTAAAATTCTGAAAAAACCATTTTATTTTATTTTTTATAAAAAATCTAAATTTCCCTTTTTAGGGTCGAACATCGTCTATATCCTTTAACCACTGGGTTTAAATTGAAATTAATAAAGGTCCTTTTAAAGTTTTTTTTAGTTTAAAGTTTTGCGAAAATTCCCGTCTGCACTGATTCTTTGGATTTTTATGTAATTCACAGTCGTTCCAAAGCGAATGCACTCGATTCGATCTCAATTTTTTAGGTTTTTAAGGAGATTTACAATATTTTATTTTTGTTTCTTCAAGTCGAGGTCGGGTTTTCTATTGTTTGGACCCATAAAATAATGTTCAGGCTCATTAAAATTTAAACATGCATTTTCGAGCTGAAAGGCTATAAACTCCATTTTTGCTGGTGAGCTATTTTTCGATTTATAAATTATAAAGCTAATTTTTGGGTTGAGGTTGTGAACCCTATTTTTAGCAGAATTCTTATTTATTTTATACCTTTTGGATTTAAATTTAAATTAATTTTTTGGTATCGTCATCACAGCCCTTTAATTTTGAGGTTTTTCCAATTGGGATAGTTCAAAACTTCCATTTTTAGCTTCTAGCTACTCTTTCCACTTTTCATTTCAGCAGGAAGCATGCCGTTTTACGCATTATTGCCAAGCAAAATTTTACGCTTCCGGAACAGCGCAAATTTGAGATCTGTGATTGTTCGTACAACATCCTTGTCAGCCAGGTCAACTTCAACCCCAATGACATCATTTTGGACCCAAACATTCTTATGATTGCTACCGGCATTTTTGCTCTTCATTGAGGGCTGCAGCATGATCAGCTGAGGCTGAATGCTCTTTTGCTCTCAAAGAATGATTTTTTGCGTCAGGAAAACTTGTCAGGAGCTCACATTTCCGAAGGAATCTCAAACATCTTTTTCATGGAATGGAAGTGGCTCATAATTGGCACATAGTGGCACATAATTTGTACAATAAGTGACAGTCCCTTAAATCACATATTCAGGAGTACAAAAACAGTGTATGATCAGGTGTCCAAGCTGACAAACAGTGCTCTAATTTAGGATTTTAGGATTCATTTTCTGTTTTTCTTTGACATGAAATACGAAGACTAGTTTTAAACTTGAATTTGGACCTTTGAAAAAATTTTGGAGTTCTGACAACTACGATTGTGCAATGATTACTGTTAATTCTTGGTTATTTTTAAGCTATTTCATAATTAAGTTTTTTCGTATTCGGACAGCACGATTGTATTTTATTTAAATCTAAGGAAAATTTTTGTAACAGGAAGCTTGGTCCCTATTCTTTTGGCATTGGCAATACATAAAACTTTTAAATTCGAACCAAATTTTTGAAAAAGAAGTAAATCAACCCAATTTTCTGGCGGATAACATATTTGGCAATTTTTTAAATTGGGGACAGCGTGAGTTCCAGTCCTCAATATTAGCGGAACGCGGCAGTATTTTCTGCGCGACTGTATTTTCTTTAAATTAGCATTGTTCGGCGCTTTGCGCTTCACAGATCACAGTTGTCAAATTTGTTACACCTAAAGGGATACGCAAGCTTAACCAGAGGATAACAATAACAGCTTGAGGGTCTCCCGAACCCATCCGTACTATCGGATTCTCCCAGTCGATCCTCGCAAGCGACTGTGTTGAAGTAGAAGCGATAATGCTCGGCGGCGGCTCGTGGCAACTCCTATCGCCTTTCAATCGGCAAGAAAGAGAACACGGCAGCAATCATCCGAATTTTGAAGAACCATTAAAATTCTAAGCCAAGGCATCTCGTTGCCAAGGACCGAGGCTTCTCTTGCCAGACGGCGGCAGGTGCTTCAATTTCATTCCTCGTCGTCCACTATCATTCTCACCCGTTTCTTGCCATTGGGACTGATGGGCACGTGATTGTCTTTGTGGTGAACGTGGTTTTAGTGCAGTTCGTCTGACTGGTCGCTCTTTCCCAAACCTTTGTGGTCGGATTCGGAGCTCCTCAAGTCTTTCTTAGCGGTCTCCCTCTCAGCAGAAGTCGACTCGGCATCGGAGAAGTCCGAACTGTCGGGCTGACGTTCTGGCAAACGACAGCGAAGGTAAATTTTCTCTCCGTAGTCGTCTCTCAGTTTCCGAATGGCGTCCAGTTCCTTGTGGATGTCTTCGTCATAGTCAGCTTACATCGCCCTATCTTACAGACAAATACAGACAATCTTCAAAAAATAGTTTTTCTGTTCAACAATTTTCGGTGTCTCAATTCTAAGTTGAATGTTGAGTTGAATTCTAAGTTCTAAGTTCAGCGTGCTTGTTCTATAAATTGGTCTCTCTTTTGTTTTTGTTGCAAATCGGGGTTAAGTTAATTTTTGCCTTGGGAGAACTGGCTCTGGTCAGATTTTCAACGCTTTAAAAATTGGTAAATTTAGTCTGAACCTATTTTTATTCTTGCTTGAACAACAACATTTTGGTAGGTTTTTGAACCGCCTTGAGAAATGGTGAATTTAATTTGATTTGTTCAATTATTTATTTTTTGGATGTAGGTCTGACTTTTAAATGCTTCAGGAATGATTTATTTACTTCAAACGTAGTTTCTACTTTAAACAGGTTTCTTTTTTGACTACCAAGTGTCAAGGGAAAGTTTTTGGGACACCCAGGAGAGCTACATTTGATTTCAACATATATTTATTTTTGCTTAGGCCTGCTTGCATCTTACGCACTAATAACCATTTTTCCAGGCCTTGTGAAACCACTTTTATTGGGCAGCATAATTTTCATTTTATCAATTTATTTTCATCACTTTGAATTTTACGTTTTTTACCCATTATTCATGATAAACGTAAATTATTGTCACTAAGGCAACCGCCTCCAGGGTTGAGGTTGAGATTTATGGTCGGTTGTGTTCCAGGGTCTCAGTTGGATCACCGGTGTCGCTGGGACACAACATCGCATTCCAAACTGTAATTATATATTTCTGTTCAAGGGACTTAGATAACTTTTTTTCGCCTAGAGAACCAAAGTCTGGTTAGCTTTCAAGTGCTTTGAAAACTGCCATTTAAATTTAAATTTTTTTTGTTTAGGGAATGATTGTCTAGTTAGCTACAACCTCACCAGTTTTTGAATGCTTTGAAATGGGCTTGATTTAATTTAGATGTACTTTTAATTTTGGTTTGGAAGATTTGATTTAGCTTTTAAACTTTTTTGTCCGGATGATTCCGTGATTCGTGGAATTCAAAATGGTTTAGGATTGATATAACGTATTTTTGAATTCCGCCTAAGGATTCAGAGATCTGGTTTAATTTAACATTTTTAATTGGTTCCTTTTCTTCTTCTTATTTAAGAGTGTTTAAAGCACCTACATTGGTGTGCTGCAAGAAGTGTGGTCTGCATTAATTTGGTGTTTCTATTTTAAAGTTACCTGGCATCTGGTTAGTTTTGAAAGTTGAAAGATTTGTGGTGTTTTCAATTTGTGAGGAGAGGAATTTGATTTCCAAAGATTTTAAATTTGATATAGACCAACGAACTGGGCCACCAGGAATTTGTCATTAATGTTGAGAAGGACTGACAGGAGAGCTCCATTTAATTTAAAATTTATTTTTGCACAGGGACATTTCGAATCTCTAACGTTGATATTTTACATTGTTGTCATTTTATTGGAATATTTAAACATTTCTAAAATTTTAGATCAAATCAAATGGGTGCTTGAAGAAGGTGGCGAAGGATCCCTGGGTGTAAATTGGTTGCGATTTAAATTGATACGGTTTCCATGTTTCCATTGTTGTTAGGGTCCATTTTAGGTCTATTTTAAGCTATTCTAATTTTTTGGAGTTTTTAAACATTTTAAAATTTTTGAAATTGGTTTTGTGGTACTTTTGAATTCACCTTTGAATTTTTCGCTCAAACAATGTAGCAAACCATTTCATTTCAAAGATTCAATTCAGTTCTCAACAAAAAATTAATTTACAGTATATTTTGTATTTTCGTTTAACAAATAAACGGCGTCCCAACGTTCACAGTAAAAATTTTGACCGTCTTTCAATGAACGCTTTTCCCTTGAAAGATATTTCTGTGAAAAGAGCCTGCGCATGCCTGGATTGAGTTTTGGGATGATAGAATTTTTCACAATGTTTTTGAGTTTAGGGAATGCGGCAATTGAGAACGCTACGCGGCTCGCTCTTGCTCTGTATGAGTGAAGAACCGTCGGAAAACCGCCACCGTTCTCGGAATCTGGATTCTTCGCTTATTTCTTCTGTCTTTTTTCGTCTTCTTCCCGCTTAAATGAAGGTAGGGTCAAATAGGTGCTTGAAGAAGGTGGCGAAGGATCAATGATTGCAATTTAAATTGATATGATTTCCATTTTCCATTGGTTGTTAGAGTCATTTTAGGTCTATTTTAAGCTGTTTAGTTTTCATTTAAACAATTCTAAATTTTTTGATGTCGGTGCAATTTTGTTGCAAAAGAATATTTGAAGCACCTACATTGGTGTGCTGCAAGAAGTGTGGTCTGCATTAATTTGGTGTTTCTATTTTAAAGTTGCCTTGCACCTGGTTAGTTTTGAAAGATCTAAAGATCTCTGATTAGTTTTCTCTGAATTTTTATATATTTTGGTTTATATTAAATTAGGTCTATCAGTTTCACAAAGACGTAGCCTTGATTTGAGATCATTTTGGCAATTTAACTAATCTACTTTTTTGCTTCTTGTGCTTCGGTTCTTTTAGCCATTTTTCAGATGTAACCACTTGTTTTAATATTTTAATAAAACTTTCAACCGTAGAATTTTATGGCAGATTGCATTTGCGATTTAATATATTTGAGATCAACGGGGCTGTGCGCGCTATTGCGCGAGGTTTCCGTTTCAAAATGTTTCAAGTCGGTCCTTCGCGCGTCCAAGAGGCATAAGCGCACCGATTTCGCAGTTTCACAAATTTAAAAAAAAATTGATTGGTCCGCGGCGACGGCGAACCGCGCGCAAAAGCAAATAGCTCCGCTACAGTAACCCACGTTCGCTCAATCAGGCAACTCGCGTCTGGAAATTTTGTGACCGGACGGACGGACACGTCTGGATCGTTCTCCTTTATTTAATAAAAGTTATATGAAAAAGTTCCAGAGGTTCCTGTGTTCCTCTCTGGTACAAGTGTGAATTTGTTTGGACATACCTTGTCTAGGCAGACTGGCGGAGCGGTCAGCGCTAGACAGGACTAAGCGACTGCGTCCGGAATTAATTGTGCTTTGGGACCGCACGAGATGCGACCTTTTGCTGAGTCTTTGGCAAACAACACCAGCTCTTTTATTATTTGCTTCCCTAATGCAGGTTGGTTTTTGTTTATTGAAGTTGATTATGAACTTACATTAATTTTGTTCAGAAAACGGCCTCAAAACTCGGCCCCTGTGGGCCACGCGAAACGGAAATCTATCGAATTTTGGCGCAACATAGCAAGAATTCTTTCGTTGTGCTGTTTTCAGGCCCACAATTGCTGAAAAAGTAGTGAAGAAAGGAAGGGGTAGCCCTGAAGATTTTTCAGATATTCTTCGGTTGTTCTTGGAGAACGCACAATGTATTAGTCTATGTTTCCAAAGTTCCATGGATTTAACAGTTCAAATTCTGAGTTTTTCATCTCCAATGCAAAATTTTGACAAAAAGAAATTCTTATAAGGAATAATTTCGGTTCTTAAAATTTTCGATTTTCTAAAACAAGAAGAAGAACTGAACGCACAGATTACTTCCCCTTTACTCAAACGCCTGTTCCACACAGAAATTTTTTAAAATAATTTATTTGTTTTTGCATAAAAAAGGCCGTAGCCTATCTGACCCTTTTACGAACACTGTAAAAAAGGCTCTGTTAGTTGCATAAACTGTACAGATGACGATGCTAGTGTAAGGGATTCACTTTTTGATTATTAACAAACATACTTATTTTTAACGAGAAATCTTCGATATACTGTTTTCAACAAATAACAGTTTATCCATTGTAACCTTCATTTTCTAACATTTTCAAATATTCATAGCTCTATAACGCCATTATTTTTTTCGAGAACTAGCTTATTTGCCCGTTTTGGTTTTTTATTAGAATTAAACAATTTTAATTTTCTGTTTTTCTTTGACAAAATAAGAAGACAAGTTTTAAACTTAAATTTGCAACTTTGAATTTTTTTTTATATCCGGAAACACACGATTCATTTTATTTAAATCTAAGGAAAATTTTTGCAGCTCGAAGACTCGTTCTATTGTTTTGACCATTAACATTATTTTTATTTGTCGCCTTGGAAGCTGGAAAATTTATGATATTGTCTTTATCGATGTCTCAAAGGAGTTTGGTGTGGTTCCTCATGAGCTCTTGGTGTTCAATTTTTGTTGCTTGATAAAGCCCGTAGATTTTCCAGAAATCCGCTTTAAAGCACGAACGTGCAAGCTGATCCACAGGGTCTCCCCCTGCAAGAGTGTGAAAGTTCGGTGCCGCCTTTGCTGCCTACGTCTTTGCTGCCTTTGCTGCCTTTGCTGCCTGCTGCCTTTGCTGCCTATTGTCCGGATTGATTTTGAGATCTTACAGAACGTCGTCATTTTAGCGTCGGAACACGTTTTCGATTTTCTCGTTTTTTCACACATATCACAAACATTTAATTTTTGGAAACCAGATTTTGGTTAGGTTTTCAATGCTTTGAGAAACATGGCGACTCCAAAAAACATGGCGACACCACGATAATGCTTCTATTATTTTAATATAGACGCCGAAATTCGATTGTCGATTTGGCCTGTGTATAAATTTTAAGAAGATGATCTTTGAATGCTCTTTACTATGTACGTTGGTTTAATCATCAATTTCAATAATCTATCAATTTACACATTCCCTTGATTTGAGATCATTTTGGCAATTTAACAAATGTATTTTTTTAACGATTGTAGAATGACGGGTCTCTTAAAATTAGATGCAACAATGCCTTTTCTAATTCCCCTTATTAACAGAGATTCGGTTCTTGACCATTTTTTGTAATTTTTTAATTTTTCGGATGTAACCAATTATTTTCATACAACTTTCCAAAGTAATAATTTTATGCCAAGTGAGGATTGAGGAATTTGGAATAGGAATTTAATTTTAATACTTAAATTTGCAACTTTGAATTTTTTTTCATATCCGGACAACACGATTCTATTTTATTTAAATCTAAGGAAAATTTTTGCAGCTCGAAGACTCGTTCCAATTGTTCTGACCATTAACATTATTTTTATTTGTCGCCTTGGAAGCTGGGAAATTTATCGATATTGTCTTTATCGATGTCTCAAAGGAGTTTGGTGTGGTTCCTCATGAGCTCTTGCTGTTCAAGCTGGAGGCTTACAGCATTTGAGGGTCCTTGCTAAACTGGTTTCTTTCTGATCGCGCATTTGCAGTTAACGTAAACGGAGTTGTTTCGTTCGTAAAATCTATTAAATCCGGAGTGCCGCAAGGATCAACATTTTAATTTCGATCCTTACTCCTGGTGTCAAATGTTCCATCTATGCAGATAATCTAAAAATCTATGCCTTCTCTAATTCTCGCCCTCTAAAGACTGCTCTTGCTTCTCTAGAAAAATGGTCAGCTGATTGGGGTTACCAATTTCGGAAGCCAAGACCGAATTGGTGAAGGATCTGGGACTGACATACGAAAACACTCTCTCCTTCTTCCAGCACATTAAACTATGTTGGTTGAAGCACGAACGTGCAAGCTGATCCACAGGGTCTCCCCCTGCAAGAGTGTGAAAGTTCGGTGCCGCCTTTGCTGCCTACGTTCGCCCCGTGCTAGAGTAGGCGTCCGTCGTCTGGTCCCCTAAAACTGTTCGATATTTCAGTTCAGGTTAAGTTCTTCAAATCCACTTTTTGCGCGTTGTGGTCTAAAAGTGAGAAAATACTCAGAAGCCCTTGAAAAGCTAGAAATCTGCTCTCTGGAGCGTCGGCGCCTTGATGCCACCCTGACTTTCGTTCACTCAGTCTTTACTGGGTCTGTCGTTTGTCCTCCTCAGGAATATTTCACCCTTTCCTCAAATCTGAGTTCCCGCACTCGATCTATTCACAAGATCCTTCCCGTCACTCGTAGAAGTAAGAGGCTAAATTAGTACTTCTCAACTGCAGTTGTATTGGAACTCGCTTTCCAATGCCATAGTCCAAGCTAAGAATACATCTGTATTCAAGCGACGACTCAGCCAATGGATTTCTTGGTAAGTCGATATTTGATGCGATACTCGGCGCTAAATTTTTCTCCTAAAACATCTGAATTTTTGTATTTTAAAGTGGAGCTAGAATGTCGCGCGGTTTTCGAGAACGTGCGTTCGTTTTTCGCTTTTGGTTGATTTACCGTGGCAAATACGTCGATTTACGACGAATTCTTTGACTCGATCGCTGCACGTAGCACTCCCAAGTGCGGGAAAGGATAATTTTACGATAATTTTGAAAATTGTATCGCAGAAAAAATATCGCTGTTCAACAGCCTTGCTGCGAGCGGTTTCGGACTCAACTAATTGTGCAGGAAATTAAAAGCGAATGATATATAATTTGCGCTATTTCGAAGAAATTATAAAACAGCGATCTGCGCTTGCGGTTTGTAACGGCGTCTGCGCTCATGAAGACCAAGCAATATTTTGAAAATTGACGCTATTCAAAAACATTAAAATAGTAATGTTCTACACCCAAAAAAATCTTATAAAAACTAAACTAATTTGATTGTTACCATTGTCCACGGTAAAACTCGATAAAGTTTGGAAATCTGGTCCTTGAGTGTACCATGCTCACTCCCACACAAACCTTCATTTTCGCCTGTTCCCAAATTGTGGAGTGGTCGGAATCAACCAAGCGCTCTCGATTCCTTGCACTCAACCTGAAAATTTCCTGAAAAATTACCTGAAAAAATAACAATAATCAGTTGATTATGACTCCAAAAAATGAATAGAATACTCAGTAGACCTGAGCGGCACTTGTGCAGCTGGGCGGATAGGGGTGCTCGACCTCTTATGAGTCGATCTTACCTGCTTTGCTTATTTTTTGATGAAGTTTGTACTGATCGTACCCGTGATTTCCATAAGTTGAGGTTCAGCACTTGAAGGTGCCTTTCAAATAAATTTTCTTCGTTTTGTTTGCAACAACACTATCTGAATATCCGTCCTTTAAAACGGCAGAAATTGCCACTTCTTGACTAAAAAACAACGGTTTAGAGTAGCTGGAAGATTCGGCGATTAAAATTTTTCAGACCATTTTTCCGTGTGCCGCTTTCCGGTTTATCCGAGGTCTGATACTCAGCAAAAAATTCTCAGCAAAAAAGAAACGTTTTGCAGTCTCTGTTTGGACCTTAAATCGTGTCACAAATCTTGGTTTTGTCTGAAAACAGCCACAGATTGTGTTTATTCCGGTTTATGCGAGGTCTGATACTCAGCAAAAAATTTTTTCGGTAATTGCCGCGTTTTTTAAACAAAACCTACAAAAACCCATTCTTAACCATCAGTATCGCGAGGAAGAGTTTGAAAAACATTCATTTTATACAATTAACATATCAATCACAAAAAAATATATCAGAACGTTATTCATGACCACTGTCAAAAAAATGTTATGAAGCATGAAAATGTTATAAAGCGTTATGAAGCAAATCAAAATCCGCAAGCTGTTAAAAAACAAACGAAAAATGATACAATTAATTTTCCCAGATAGAAAACTTAAAAATGAACGAGGAAAACAACCACAAAATTTAACTTTTAAAAACGATGAGATTACTACAAAATAATTTGAAAAAATTAGGGTTAAACTTCTAAGATCTTGATTTTGGACTTCGTGGAGATGTCGAAGTGGTAGTGTCTTTAAACCTCAAATCCTTGATTTTTTTCGTTTGGAATTTGTTTTGTATTGGCTCTCGCGATAGCTCCATTGCCGTGCATACTCTCCCGTTCCTCCACCACCAAAGTGGTAAATTCGAGGAAGACGTTTTGGCGTCACAAGACAAAGTCCGCCATAGCTGAAATCGCCCTTTACTAGGCGACTGGCTCCATGGGCCCGCGAGGGCAGCTAATTCACACCGCATACGCTTGAATAGCGGACGAGTCCGGAGCGCTTTTTTAATTTTACGGAAGACAGTTATTTAACAAGTAAACAAATTGACCGGGGACCACCGAGGAGACTGGAATTTCGAGACCGTCCGCTCCCAATATGGTCAAAATGAAGTCAGATGCCTAGCCAGAAAGTTGGTGGTCACTACCACACAAACCTTCATTTTTACCTGTTCCCAAATTGTGGAGTGGTCGGAATCAACCAAGCGCTCTCGATTCCTTGCACTCAACCTGAAAATTTCCAGCTGACAGCTGCAAATCTGAAACGTTTCACAGCTTATTTTCTATGGTGATTCCGGGCTTTGGTTCGTTTCAGAAACCTGATTCCACCCTCTGAAACGTCTCCGAACCCAGATTTGAAGTTTGGGCAAAGCTCAAATCGTGCCATAAAAGTCGTTTTTGCACCTGAAAATTGCCGCAAAGCGTCTTATCGGACGTGAAACGGTTTGCAAACTCTCCATCAGCCTAAAACCGTGCCCGAAATACCATTTTTGCATTTGCATAACGGCAGAAAATATTCTTCCGGACATTAAACGCTTCACGACCTCCTTTTTGACCTGAAATAATGTCGAAAAATCCGTTTTTATTTTTGAATGGTGTCACGAATTGTCTTTCCTACTGTGAAACGTTTTGCAGTCTCCGTTTAAAGCTTAAATCGTGTCTTAATTTTAATAAACGCTAAAAATTAAAATGTTTCCACAAGTTTGAGAATGGTCTCAAAATTACTGCTTAAAAATTTTAGCACATCACCCAACTGCTAAATTATTAATGTTACACGAGTCGCCATTTTTTGGCTGAAACAGATTAACTTTACAAGCAAACAAATCAAAATTTTAAATTTTAAAAATTAAAGAAATTTTGAAATGTAGACGAATTTTTGGTCAAATTCATTACGTTTTCCGGCTTCAAAAACGTCAGAAACGTTGAATTTATTTTAGCAGAAGTGAAAAATGCCGCTACAAAAATCATCAAAAACGCTTTACATATCGTGCACTTTTCTATGGAAACGAGTGGATAATCAACTGATCTAATCAAATACCAAGAATAATTGTCTGGGAGTTCTCATTATGTTGTAAATGAGTCACCTACGACCTCATCGTTTTTCATAAAAAACTGACCTAATCTCTGTTTAATAAGTTCCGTGTAGTAACCTTTGCTTGAAGTACACGTTAATTTTTTGTCATGACTTACTCAGTTGGGGTAGATACAAAAAATGAAAGCCTTTCAAGATCACATCAGATAATGATCAGAAAAGAAAAGATAGAGAAGATCAGATAAAGGGTATTGTTACCCCTTGTAGCCCGGTTAACTAACTGACAGAACGCATTAGAGACAAACCTCAGAGAAGAATGTGTTCCAGCTAGAGGAGAGACCGAGGAAGACCAGGTGACGGTAGGAAAGTTGAAGTCTCCTAACACCCATCTTAAAAGCGACGGAACATTTAATCCAGCAAGCAATCGAACTCAAGCGTGGTTGCGTTTAAATCATATCACGATTATCCCAAAAAATTACTAATTTTTAGTTTCACATTTCAAACTGCAGCACATGTGTGCGAGAAGCAGCGCTTACACTTCATAAAACAAAATAAATATTTTAAAGCTAAATAAAAAAAATAAAAGCATTTAAGCCAAATAGATCTTAGTTACACCCGACGTTGAGACTTCCCCATTATAAGATACGATATAATGTCAGAGAGATCGTTATTAAAATAGTCATCAACGAAATGTTCAATACTGAACTCCACAAAATGCCCGTTCACGAGTCGGTGAAAACAAATACAAAAAATTAACTATGCTCCTTTTCCACAATTACCCATTGACGTCGAATTGGTGAGACTAGAATGATACAATTAAACAAACGTCCGATTTGTTCAAACAAGGCGCGTAGCGCCGAAGTCGCTATAAAATATGAATCTGTAGGAATTAAATTTTTGTGATATACAGAAAACGTGAAAATCGAAAACGTGTTTCGACGCTAAAATGACGACGTTCTGTAAGATCTCAAAATCAAAGCAAATCAAGATCCTACCTAAAATGGGCTCAAACGACCAATTTAGCAATAATTTACACTCAAATAGGACCAGAAGAATCTCAAAAATTGGTGGAATTAAAATGGGATCCTTCCCCACCCACTGCAAGCACTCATCGACGCGAGGTTTGACCCTACCTTCCGCGAAAATTGGCGTTCCCTCCCCTTGGCCTGTGTTAAGCTCTAATTCGAATTTTGAGTTTAGTTGTAAAATAAAAGCCGTTCTTTTTCAAAAAATAAAATTTAACTTTGAACACGTTTTACGTTTGCTTACACTCAGATGGTCCGCAACTGAGTGTATTTGGACTGGTCTTTCTTGTTTTGCCCTAACATTCTATTGACAAAAAATTAAAATTAAATTTACTTGCAAATGTTCAGTTCAGGCACTGATACCAACGAGGTGCCAAGTTCGACTCCGGATAACGTCGCAGTAGTCCTGAAAGACAGACTTACTACGCGCGGTGTACGCGTGTACGACACCCTTCAATTCCGTTTCCGCTCTACGATGCTGCTGCATTTATGGTCTATCAGCCCTACTCGGCGATCCAGTGCTTCGAGACAGTGGGCGAGTTGTCATCGATGTCACCCTTGAGAGATCAGGTTTTGGACATGTTGCAAGCGCTCTATACCTTAAAATATCTTTAAAATATCATAACTGTGACTTTTTAATTTTTTGTGACATTGGAAACTGAGAACTGAACCGAGCAAAAACACAGCTAAAAGTCAAACATCTCCTCAGTTGGTAATCGAAATGTATGGTTGATCCTTGCGGCACTCCGGATTTAATAAATTTTCCGAACGAAACAACTCCGTTTACGTTAACTGCAAATGCGCCATCAGAAAGAAAATCTCAAATCCAGTTTAGTAAGGACCCTCGAATGCTGTAAGCCTCCAGCTTGAACAGCAAGAGCTCATGAGGAACCACACCAAACTCCTTCATCGATAAAGACAATATCGATAAATTTCCCGCTTCCAAGGCGACAAATAAAAATAATGTTAATGGTCAGAAACAATTGGAACGAGTCTTCGAGCTGCAAAAATTTTCCTTAGATTTAAATAAAATAGAATCGTGTTGTCCGGATATGAAAAAAATTCAAAGTTGCAAATTTAAGTATTAAAAATAAAAAATTGTATTAAACCTCAAATACCATCTCAAAAGATTTGGCATAAAATTCTACTTTGGAAAGTTGTATGAAAATAATTGGTTACATCCGAAAAATTACAAAAAATGGTCAAGACCCGAATCTCTGTTAATAAGGGGAATTAGAAAAGGCATTGTTGCATCTAATTTTAAGAGACCCGTCATTCTACAATCGCAAAAAAAATACATTTGTTAAATTGCCAAAAATGATCTCAAATCAAGGGAATGTGTAAATTGATAGATTATTGAAATTGATGATTAAACCAACGTACATAAAAGAGCATTCAAAGATCATTTCTTCTTAAAATTTATACACAGGCCAAATCGACAATCGAATTTCGGCGTCTATATTAAAATAATAGAAGCATTATCGTGGTGTCGCCATGTTTTTTGGAGTCGCCATGTTTCTCAAAGCATTGAAAACCTAACCAAAATCTGGTTTCCAAAAATTAAATGTTTGTGATATGTGTGAAAAAACGAGAAAATCGAAAACGTGTTCCGACGCTAAAATGACGACGTTCTGTAAGATCTCAAAATCAATCCGGACAATAGGCAGCAAAGGCAGCAGGCAGCAAAGGCAGCAAAGGCGTAGGCAGCAAAGGCGGCACCGAACTTTCACACTCTTGCAGGGGGAGACCCTGTGGATCAGCTTGCACGTTCGTGTAGCCTTCAACCAACATAGTTTAATGTGCTGGAAGAAGGAGAGAGTGTTTTCGTATGTCAGTCCCAGATCCTTCACCAATTCGGTCTTGGCTTCCGAAATTGGTAACCCCAATCAGCTGACCATTTTTCTAGAGAAGCAAGAGCAGTCTTTAGAGGGCGAGAATTAGAGAAGGCATAGATTTTTAGATTATCTGCATAGATGGAACATTTGACACCAGGAGTAAGGATCGAAATTAAAATGTTGATCCTTGCGGCACTCCGGATTTAATAGATTTTACGAACGAAACAACTCCGTTTACGTTAACTGCAAATGCGCGATCAGAAAGAAACCAGTTTAGCAAGGACCCTCAAATGCTGTAAGCCTCCAGCTTGAACAGCAAGAGCTCATGAGGAACCACACCAAACTCCTTTGAGACATCGATAAAGACAATATCGATAAATTTCCCAGCTTCCAAGGCGACAAATAAAAATAATGTTAATGGTCAGAACAATTGGAACGAGTCTTCGAGCTGCAAAAATTTTCCTTAGATTTAAATAAAATAGAATCGTGTTGTCCGGATATGAAAAAAAATTCAAAGTTGCAAATTTAAGTATTAAAATTAAATTCCTATTCCAAATTCCTCAATCCTCACAAGATTTGAAAAACAACCACAAATCTTTCAAAACTAACCAGATGCCAGGTAACTGTAAAATAGAAACACCAAATTAGTGCAGACCACACTTCTTGCAGCACACCAATGTAGGTGCTTTAAACACTCTTAAATAAGAAGAAGAAAAATTGAAAGCCAATTAAAATGTTAAATTAAGATCTCTGAATCCTTAGGCGGAATTCAAAAATACGTATATCAATCCTCAAACCATTTTGAATTCCACGGAATCATCCGGACAAAAATGTAAAAATGTTTAAAAGCTAAATCAAATCTGCCAAACCAAAATTAAAAGTGCATCTAAATTAAATCAAGCCCATTTCAAAGCATTCAAAAACTGGTGAGAATTGTGGTTGTAGCTAACTAGACAATCGATTCCCTGAACAAAAATAGAAATTTTAAATTTAAATGGTGCAGTTTTCAAAGCACTTGAAAGCTAACCAGACCTTTGGTTCTCTAGGCGAAAAAAGTTAATCTAAGCCTTTGAACAGAAATATATGAATTACAGTTTGGAATGCGATGTTGTGTCCCCGGTGATCCAACTGAGACCCTGGAACACAACCGACCGTAAATCTTAACCCTGGAGGCGATCGCCTAAGCGACAATAATTTACGTTTATCATGAATAATGGGTAAAAAACGTAAAATTCAAAAATTCAAAGTGATGAAAATTAATTGATAAAATGAAAATTGTGCTGCCCAATAAAAGTGGTTTCACAAGGCCTGGAAAAATGGTTGTTAGTGAGTAAGATGCAAGCAGGCCTAAGCAAAAATAAATATATGTTGAAATCAAATGTAGCTCTCCTGGGTGTTCTCCCTTGACACTTGACACTTGGTAGTCAAAAAAGAAACCTGTTTAAAGTAGAAACTACGTTTGAAGTAAATAAATCATTCCTGGAAGCATTTAAAAGTCAGACCTACATCCAAAAAATAAATAATTGAACAAATCAAATTAAATTCACCATTTCTCAAGGCGTTCAAAAACCTACCAAAATGTTGTTGTTCAAGCAAGAATAAAAAAGGTTCAGACTAAATTTACCAATTTTTAAAGCGTTGAAAATCTGACCAGAGCCAGTTCTCCCAAGGCAAAAATTAATGCTTTTTCTTAACCCCGATTTGAACAAAAGAGAGACCAATTTATAGAACAAGCACGCTGAACTTAGAACTTAGAATTCAACTCAACATTCAACTTAGAATTGAGACACCGAAAATTGTTGAACAGAAAAACTATTTTTTGAAGATTGTCTGTATTTGTCTGTAAGATAGGGCGATGTAAGCTGACTATGACGAAGACATCCCAAGGAACTGGACGCCATTCGGAAACTGCGAGACGACTACGGAGAGAAAATTCACCTTCGCTGTCGTTTGCCAGAACGTCAGCCCGACATAAGTTGAAGAATGTGAATGTGAATGTGAATGTGAATGTGTAAGAATGTGAATTGAATGTAAGTTTAATGTAAGTTTATAATCAACTTCAATAAACAAAAACCAACCTGCATTAGGGAAACAAATAATAAAAGAGCTGGTGTAGTTTGCCAAAGACTTAGCAAAGGTCGCATCTCGTTCGGTCCCAAAGTACGAATCAACGCAACCGCAGTCGCGTGGCCCTGTCTGGTGCTGATCAAGAACGCCTCGCTAGTCTGTCCAGACAAAGTACCTCCAGACAAATCCACAATTGTACTAGAAAGGAACACAGACACTTCTGGAAATTCCTTCTGTTCAAAGATTGTTCTGATAGCGAAAAGGGCCGCTTTTGCCTTGGCAGAGTCGAATCCAGTTTCCACCAAGAGGATGTCGCCGCCTCCACCGAGAAGCGGTCGGGCTTGTCGGCCATAGGCGAAGACGCTGAAGGGAACCAACTACTTTTTGTGCTATGAAATCAGTGTTACTTACTAACGTTTCGAAACTCCGGCTTCTGTACAGATGGAGAGATTGGAGGAGAAACCTCAAAATTAAAGGGCTGTGATGACGATACCAAAAAATTAAGTTAAAATTTAAATCCAAAAGGTATAAAATAAATAAGAATTCTGCTAAAAATAGGGACCCAAAAATTAGCTTTATAATTTTAAATCGAAAAATAGCTCACCAGCAAAAATGGAGTTTATGAGTTTATAGCCTTTCAGCTCGAAAATGCATCTTTAAATTTTAATGAGCTGAACATTATTTTATGGGTCCAAACAATAGAAAACCCGACCTCGACTTGAAGAAACAAAAATAAAATATTGTAAATCTCCTTAAAAACCTAAAAAATTGAGATCGAATCGAGTCATTCGCTTTGGAACGACTGTGAATTACATTAAAATACAAAAAATACAAAAAATCAATGCAGACGGGAACCTTCGCAATCTCAGGTTCACATTAAACCAACCTCAAAAACTTGGAAATCTCATAAGGTCCGTCAAGAAGACCGTCGTCCATGTTCACAAACCATAAAATAAATTGAATGTACAATATTGTAGTGGCATTAGTAGTAGTGAATCAGTAGTGAATCTGAAAGTTAATTAATTTAAGAATCTGTAACTTCAAAATAAAAATAGACTGTAAGGTATCAAATTCAATAAAATTAACCAGAACTGGAAAAGTGTCGCTGGATTAGTGCCGCTCACGGTGTAGCCGAGAGGTGTTCAAACTCAGATTTTGCAAAAATTTCAAATGTGCTCACACGGGGTATATGAGTTGGCTTAGAGAAAGTGGAATAAAACTGATAAATCGACGGTGTGACAATGTCACAATCACCAGAGTCATATGTTCAATACTGAAGTCCACAAAATGCCCGTTCACGGGTCCGTGGAAACAATATACAATAAATCAACCATGTTCCGCAATTTTCCATTGACGTCGAATTAGTGAGACTAGAACAAATCAATTAAGCAATGTCCAAATTGTTCAAACGAGGCGTTTAGCGCCGAGGCTGCTACAAAGTATGGATCTGTATGGCGCGAAGCGCCGAACAATGCTGATTCAAAGAAAATACTGTCGCGCAATAGCGCGATGTTAATTCTCAATGTTAATTTTAATAAACGCTAAAAAATAAAGTGATTCCGCAAGTTTGAAAATGGCATCAAAAATAAAGCTTCAAATAAAAAAACTTACACGTTTCAGGTACGAAAGACTAAAACCATAAATCAGGCATTTACGACCTACATTTTTGTGTTCTTTGTGCGTTGGCTTTAGCACATTTAGACTCAACTGCTAAATAATTAATGTTAAACGAGTCGCCATTTTTCGGCTGGAACAGATTAACCTTAAAAACAGACTAATCAAAATTTTAAAAATTAAAGAAATTTTGAAATGTCGACTGAAGGTCATTTTCAGTGAAATTGTCACGTTCTTTGGCTTCAAAAACGTCAGAATATCTTGAATTTATTTCAGCAAACGTAAAAAATGCTGCTAAAAATATCTTAACTGTCACGTATTAAGGAGCGAGCAAAAAACGCAGCTAAAAGTCAAACATTGCCTGAGGTAGTAATACAAAAAATTACAAATATGTAAATAATTAAAAAATATTTTTGGGAAAAGCGTTCATTGGCGTGCGTTAAAAGACGTGTCAAAATTCTTACTGTGAACGTTGGGACAAGGGTCCTAAGTCTTGGTGTTTTAAGTCTTGGTAAGACGATATTTGATGCGATACTCGGCGCTGAAATTTTCTCCTAAACCATCTGAATTTTTGAATTTCAAAGTGGAGCTAGAATGTCGCGCGGTTTTCGAAAACGTGCGTTCGTTTTTCGCTTCTGGTTAATTTACCGTGGCAAATACGTCGATTTACGACGAATTCTTTGACTCGATCGCTGCAAGTAGCACTCCCAAGTGCGGGAAAGGGTAATTTTACGATAATTTTGAAAATTGTATCGCAGAAAAAATATCGCTGTTCAACAGCCTTGCTGCGAGCGTTTTCGGACTCAACTAATTGTGCGCGGAAATTAAAAGCGAATGATATATAATTTGCGCTATTTCGAAGAAATTATAAAACAGCGATCTGCGCTTGCGGTTTATTAAATGGAGCTCTCCTGTCAGTCCTTCTCAACATTAATGACAAATTCCTGGTGGCCCAGTTCGTTGGTCTATATCTCTATATCAAATTTAAAAACAACCACAAATCTTTCAAAACTAACCAGATGCCAGGTAACTGTAAAATAGAGACACCAAATTAATGCAGACCACACTTCTTGCAGCACACCAATGTAGGTGCTTTAAACACTCTTAAATAAGAAGAAGAAGAAGAAAAATTGAAAGGAACCAATTAAAATGTTAAATTAAGATCTCTGAATCCTTAGGCGGAATTCAAAAATACGTTATATCAATCCTCAAACCATGAATTCAACGTAATCATCCGGACAAAAATGTTTAAAAGCTAAATCAAATCTTCCAAACCAAAATTAAAAGTACATCTAAATTAAATCAAGCCCTTTTAAACGCATTCAAAAACTGGTGAGAATTGTGGTTGTAGCTAACTAGATCGATTCCCTAAACAAAAAAAATTTAAAAATTAAATGTGGCAGTTTTCAAAGCACTTGAAAGCTAACCAGAGCTTTGGTTCTCTAGGCGAAAAAAAATTTGGTAATCATCCTCCCGTTTGATATCTCTTTCGCATGCGTGTAAAAGGGCTTCTCCTTCGGCTTGAGAATCTAAACAGAAACATATGAATTACAGTTTGGAATGCGATGTTGTGTCCCAGCGACACCGTTAATCTTAGCATAAATCCCAACTGACCTGGAACACAACCGACCATAAATCTCAACCCTGGAGGCGGTCGCCTTAGCGACAATAATTTACGTTGATCATGAATAATGGGTAAAAAAAAATTCAAAGTGATGAAAATTAATTGATAAAATGAAAATTGTGCTGCCCAATAAAAGTGGTTTCACAAGGCCTGGAAAAATGGTTGTTAGTGAGTAAGATGCAAGCAGGCCTAAGCAAAAATAAATATATGTTGAAATCAAATGTAGCTCTCCTGGGTGTCCCAAAACCCTTTCTTGACACTTGGTAGTCAAAAAAGAAACCTGTTTAAAGTAGAAACTACGTTTGAAGTAAATAAATCATTCCTGGAAGCATTTAAAAGTCAGACCTACATCCAAAAAATAAATAATTGAACAAATCAAATTAAATTCACCATTTCTCAAGGCGTTCAAAAACCTACCAAAATGTTGTTGTTCAAGCAAGAATAAAAAAGGTTCAGACTAAATTTACCAATTTTTAAAGCGTTGAAAATCTGACCAGAGCCAGTTCTCCCAAGGCAAAAATTAATACTTTTTCTTAACCCCGATTAACAAAAGAGAGACCAATTTATAGAACAAGCACGCTGAACTTAGAACTTAGAATTCAACTCAACATTCAACTTAGAATTGAGACACCGAAAATTGTTGAACAGAAAAACTATTTTTTGAAGATTGTCTGTATTTGTCTGTAAGATAGGGCGATGTAAGCTGACTATGACGAAGACATCCAAGGAACTGGACGCCATTCGGAAACTGCGAGACGACTACGGAGAGAAAATTCACCTTCGCTGTCGTTTGCCAGAACTTCAGCCCGACATTTCGGACTTCTCCGATGCCGAGTCGACTTCTGCTGAGAGGGAGACCGCTAAGAAAGACTTGACGAGCTCCGACTCCGCCCACAAAGATTTGGGAAAGAGCGACCAGTCAGACGAACTGCACTAAAACCACGTTCACCACAAAGACAATCACGTGCCCAGTCCCAATGGCAAGAAACGGGTGAGAATGATAGTGGACGACGAGGAATGAAATTGAAGCACCTGCCGCCGTCTGGCGCAAGAGAAGCCTCGGTCCTTGGCAAGATGCCTTGGCTTAGAATTTTAATGGTTCTTCAAAATTCGGATGATTGCTGCCGTGTTCTCTTTCTTGCCGATTGAAAGCGATAGGAGTTGCCACGAGCCGCCGCCGAGCATTATCGCTTCTACTTTAACACAGTCGCTGGCGAGGATCGACTGGGAGAATCCGATAGTACGGATGGGTTCGGGAAACCCTTAAGCTGTTATTGTTATCCTCTGGTTAAACTTGCGTATCCCTTTAGGTGTAACAAATTTGAAAACTGATCTGTGAAACGATAAGCGCCGAACAATGAATTTAAAGAAAATACAGTCGCGCAGAAAAACTGCCGCGATCCGCTAATATTGAGGACTGGAACTCACGCTGTCCCTTTCAATTTAAAAATTGCCAAATATGTTATCCGCCAGAAAATTGGGTTGATTTACTTCTTTTTCAAAAATTTGGTTCGAATTTTAATAAATAAAAGTTATGTTGTTTGCCAAAAGAATAGGGACCAAGCTTCCTGTTACAAAAATTTTCCTTAGATTTAAATAAAATACAATCGTGCTGTCCGAATACGAAAAAACTTAATTATGAAATAGCTTAAAAATAACCAAGAATTAACAGTAATCATTGCACAATCGTAGTTGTCAGAACTCCAAAATTTTTTCAAAGGTCCAAATTCAAGTTTAAAACTAGTCTTTATTTCATGTCAAAGAAAAACAGAAAATGAATCCTAAATTCTAAATTAGAGCACTGTTTGTCAGCTTGGACACCTGATCATACACTGTTTTTGTACTCCTGAATAAGTGATTTAACGGACGGTCACTTATTGTACAAATTATGTGCCACTATGTGCCAATTATGAGCCACTTCCATTCCACGGAAAAGATGTTTGATATTCCTTCGGAAATGTGAGCTCCTGACAAGTTTTCCTGACGCAAAAAATCATTCTTTGAGAGCAAAAGAGCATTCAGCTACCTGCAGCTGATCATGCTGCAGCCCTCAATGAAGAGCAAAAATGCCGGTAGCAATCATAAGAATGTTGGGGTCAAAAAGATGTCATTGGGATTGAAGTTGACCTGGCTGACAAGGATGTTGTACGAACAATCACAGATCTCAAATTTGCGATCTGTTCCGGAAGCGTAAAATTTTGCTTGGCAATAATGCGTAAAACGGCATGCTTCCTGCTGAACTGAAAAGTGGAAAGAGTAGCTAGAAGCTAAAATCGAAGTTTTGAATTATCCCAATTGGAAAAACCTCAAAATTAAAGGGCTGTGATGACGATACCAAAAAATTAATTTAAAATTTAAATCCAAAAGGTATAAAATAAATAAGAATTCTGCTAAAAATAGGGTTCACAACCTCAACCCAAAAATTAGCTTTATAATTTATAAATCGAAAAATAGCTCACCAGCAAAAATGGAGTTTATAGCCTTTCAGCTCGAAAATGCATGTTTAAATTTTAATGAGCTGAACATTATTTTATGGGTCTAAACAATGGAAAACCCGACCTCGACTCAAAAAACAAAAATAAAATATTGTAAATCTCCTTGAAAACCTGAAAAATTGAGATCGAATCGAGTTCACGACGCATTTGCCTTGGAACACTGACGTGAATTACATAAAAATCCAAAGAATCAATGCAGACGGGAATCTTCGCAAAACTTTAAACTAAAAAAACTTTAAAAGGACCTTTATTAATTTCAATTTAAACCCAGTGGTTAAAGGATATAGACGATGTTCGACCCTAAAAGGAAAATTTAGATTTTTTAATAAAATAAAATGGTTTTTTCAGAATTTTAGTCACATTTATCTTGTCATTTCGGTTGTAAAAAGTTGACAACAATTAAAAAATAATAATTTGTTACGTTTAAAGTTAGTAACATATTATTGTTCCTAACAAATCTTAAAAATGAATGTATTTTTGTGAAATAAGACCTAAAAACCGATTTTCTAAACTTGGCCGTTGCCACATTTTATTCACGTGACCTTGTAATCATCGTGGTCGACCACGTGTACTCATACTATCTTTTCGTAAAGGACAACTTTACAAATTAGTGTAAATGTGAACTAACCCGTTTTCCTAGCCACAACCTCGCAAGCCTTCTTCGCCAACTCCGGACTTCCTGTTAATATTGTTGACCAAACCCTCGCATCCATGGTCAGCTTGAGCCATTGCAGTTCCACTGAAGGTGTTTCTCAATGAAGTCGGCTCCAGATTCCAAGTAGAGTCTGTGGATCATGTACACAGTATCAGGGCGGGTTTACGACAACAGGTCGTTGTTTCCCTTGAGGGGCAGATAGTGATCAGCGAGAATATCTGCTCGAAAGTCGTTTTCCTCAAGATGCTCACGCTGGATCATTGCGAGGATCGACTGGGAGAATCCGATAGTAAGGATAGGTTCGGGAGACCCTTAAGCTGTCATTGTTATTTCTGGTTAAACTTGCGTATCCCTTTAGGTGTAACAAATTTGAAAACTGATCTGTGAAACGATAAGCGCCGAACAATGCGAATTTAAAGAAAATACAGTCGCGCAGAAAATACTGCCGCGTTCCGCTAATATTGAGGACTGGAACTCACGCTGTCCCCCTTTCAATTTAAAATTGCCAAATATGTTATCCGCCAGAAAATTGGGTTGATTTACTTCTTTTTCAAAAATTTGGTTCGAATTTTAATAAATAAAAGTTATGTTGTTTGCCAAAAGAATAGGGACCAAGCTTCCTGTTACAAAAATTTTTCTTAGATTTAAATAAAATACAATCGTGCTGTCCGAATACGAAAAAACTTAATTATGAAATAGCTTAAAAAAACCAAGAATTAGCAGTAATCATTTGCACAATCGTAGTTGTCAGAACTCCAAAATTTTTTCAAAGGTCCAATTCAAGTTTAAAACTAGTCTTCGTATTTCATGTCAAAGAAAAAGAAAATGAATCCTAAAAAATTAGAGCACTGTTTGTCAGCTTGGACACCTGACCAAACACTTTTTGTACTCCTGAATAAGTGATTTAACGGACGCACTTATTGTACAAATTATGTGCCACAGCGTTCATGAAAGGGATCAGATGGGCTACGGCCTTCTTGATGACACGAGCAGACTTGAGGACTTGAGGCAAAAACATCTTCCCAGCTCCAAACAACTCTTCGACCACCGATCGTACAGTGTCTAATCGTGCCCTTTCTGTGTCTTCCACCACAAACGCGTCAATGCCTTTGAGAAAAGCATGCTTGAGGTGTTCTTCCACAGTCTCCTTCATTCAGGCCCCAGTATCTCCTGCAGCTTCTTTTCTTCCTTGCTTAGTTTTCGAGCTAAGAGCAGCATCTTTTCTGTGGCGTCAGGGTCACGGTTCCACAGCAGATCCTTTAAAACAAAACAGCTTTGATAGTATGAAACAGGAACACGCTGCGCATTGCCTTACAAGCCACTTCCATTCCACGGAAATGATGTTTGAGAATCCTGGAAATGTGAGCTCCTGACAAGTTTTCCTGACGCAAAAATCATTCTTTGAGAGCAAAAGAGCATTCAGCTACCTTGATCATGGTGCAGCCCTCAATGAAGAGAGTTCCGTAATTGCCGTGCTCTTCCATGCCGGTAGCAATTGTAAAAATGTTGGGGTAAAAAATGATGTCATTGGGATTGAAGTTGACCTGGCCGCAAGGATGTTGTACAAACGATCACAGATCTCAAATTTGCGATCTGTTCCGGGAGCCTAAAATTTAAAAAAAGCTTGACAATAATGCGTAAAACGGCATGCTCCCTGCTGAAATGAAATGTGGAAGGAGAAGCTAGAAGCTAATAATTGAAGTTTTGAATTATCCCAATTGGAAAAACCTCAAAATTAAAGGGCTGTGATGACGATACCAAAAAATTAATTTAAAATTTAAATCCAAAAGGTATAAAATAAATAAGAATTCTGCTAAAAATAGGGTTCACAA
This sequence comes from Steinernema carpocapsae, assembly GCA_000757645.3. Lineage (NCBI taxonomy): Eukaryota > Metazoa > Nematoda > Chromadorea > Rhabditida > Steinernematidae > Steinernema > Steinernema carpocapsae. The sequence goes on from CM016762.1 coordinate 2,808,568, forward strand.
CCTCAACCCAAAAATTAGCTTTAAAATTTATAAATTAAAAATAGCTTACCAGCAAAAATGGACTTTGTAAGCTTTTAGCTCGAAAATGCATCTTTAAATTTTAATGAGCTGAACATTATTTTCTGGGTCTAAACAATGGAAAACCCGACCTCGACTCAAAAAAACAAAAATAAAATATTGTAAATCTCCTTAAAAACCTAAAAAATTGAGATCGAATCGAGTTCACGACGCATTCGCTTTGGAACGACTGTGAATTACTAAAATACAAAAAATCAATGCAGACGCGAACCTTCGCAATCTCAGGTTCACATGAAACCAGCCTCAAAAACTTGGAAATCTCGTAAGGTCCGTCAAGAAGACCGTCGTCCATGTTCACGAACCTTAAAATGAATTGAATGTACCACGGCCACGTTACGTCTCCCTCCACTATTCACGAAATTGGTGAAAAAAAACGACATTCAACTAACCAAGCATTGCTCGGCAAATTCACTGATGCTCTCGGTCATTGTGTAGGGCATCTCATCAAAACCACCAAGAGCGCTCGGTAAACCTTGAAATGAATTTAGCGTACAATATTGTACTGGCATTTAAATTAGTGAATTTTATAAAAAAGCTTAAAATTGTGGAAGCACTAATGAAGCTTTTAATTTATTTCAACAAATTTAATGATGCGTTTAATTAATTTATTGTAGAAATTAACGGCGCGCTGTTGCGCGACAATATTTTCTTTAATTTGCATTGTTTCGGCGCTTCGCGCCTCACAGATGCCTATGTTGCAACAGCCTCGGCGCTACACACGCCTCGTTTGAACAATTTATCGGCTAAAGGCGACCTTGGCGCTTTTAAATTTACCAAAAGCGCGCTTTGGGCCCAAAATTTCACGGCTGCTATTCGACCGCCGCTCGACACGACGCGCGAAACCACGAAAATCGCGTCGGCGACGGCGAAATGCACGCAAATGGCGCCGCGACCGTAGCCCGCGGTCGTTCAATCGTTCCTTTATTTTATACAGGATTATTTGTCAAAATTGTAAAATGTTTGTCAAAATTGTGCGAGGTAAAAAAACTGATAGCAAAATCACGGAATGAAGTAGCCCTAACGTTCGAAAATTACAATATTGCTATCTGTTTCAGCTTTCCAAACCTTTCAAAAACAGGTAATATCTTGGGTTTAACGTGACCCTCAAAAAATAATTAAAAGTTCATTTAGTAAATCGAAAACGGTACCTTCAGTGTGAAAAAGTACAAAAACGGTACCTAAGAAAAACGACCATTCCAAAAATAATGTAAGTATTCGAAAAATTTAATTTTTAAACAATTTTGGTGAAACGTAGAGTACAAGAGACGTTGATGACAACGGACCAAAGTTTATTTTTCATTATCATTGAATTAAAATAATGTTGTTTGCCGAAAAGCAAATAAAATGTACAGACATACACAAATACGGTAATGTGGTAATCAATGTTAATTTTCAAAATCCCAAAAATAAAAAAACTGTTTGTTTTGAGGCTGTTTTTTGAACAAAATTAATGTAAGTTGTAAGAATCAACTTCAATAAACAAAAACCAACCTGCATTAGGGCAGCAAATAATAAAAGAGCTGGTGTAGTTTGCCGAAGACTCAACAAAAGGTCGCATCTCGTGCGGTCCCAAAGCACAATTCAACCCAACCGCAGTCGCTTTGTCCTGTCTGGTGCGGCTCAAGAACTCCTCGCCAAGTTTGTCAGACACCTCAAATGCTATCTCAAACGTTTTGGCATAAAGTTATTCGTTTGACGGTTTTAATAAAACAATTTGTTACCTTCTCAAAATGGCAAAAAACAGTCAAGAACCGAATCTCTGTTATTAAGAGGAATTATTGCATCACAAGTAATCTGTAATTTTAAAAGACCGTTTTAAGAGAAGATTCTACAATCGCCAAAAAATTACATTTGTGAAATCGCCAAAATGACTCAAAGTAAGGGTACGTCTATGCGCAATTTTTATAGATAACAAAGTTGTACAATACAACTGGTAATTTAAAAAAAAAAATTTTAATTAATACACACTCGCCAAATCGACAACCGAATTTCAACATGTTGATCCTTTGTAAAAATAAAAGAGAGCGATCTAGACATGTGTTTGTCCGTCACAAAATTTTCAAACGCGAGTTGCCTGATGGAGCGGGATATGGTAGCTGTGCCCTTTGCGTTTGCATGCGTTTCGCTATCGCCGAAAACCGCGATAGCGCCTAAATTTGTGCCACAAACGCCAAGGTGGCAAGTGATTTTGGTCTCAATCAGCTCTGCGCAAAACTTGGAACTGAATAATAAGTAATTTGAACTATTTCGAGAAAAACTATGAAACCGCGAAAACGGCGTTTGTGCTCATGAAAATTTCGAGACCGTCCGCTCCCAATATGGTCAAAATGAAGTCAGATGCCTAGCCAGAAAGTTGGTGGTCACTACCACGCAAACCTTCATTTTCACCCCAAATTGTGGAGTGGTCGGAATCAACCAAGCGCTCTCGATTCCTTGCACTCAATCTGAAAATTTCCAGCTGAAAGCTGCAAATGTGAAACGTTTCACAGTTTATTTTCTATGGTGATTCCGGGCTTTGGTTTGTTTCAGAAACCTGATTCCACCCTCTGAAACGTCTCCGAACCCAGATTTGAAGTTTGGGCAAAGCACAAGTCGTGCCATAAAAGTCGTTTTTGCACCTGAAAATTGCCGCAAAGCGTCTTTTCGGACGCGAAACGGTTTGCAGAGTCTCCATCAGCCTAAAACCGTGCCCGAAATACTATTTTTGCATCTGCATAACGGCAGAAAATATTCTTCCGGACATTAAACGCTTCACGACCTCATTTTCGACCTTAAATAATGTCGAAAAATCCGTTTTTATTTTTGAATGGTGTCACGAATTGTCTTTCCAGCTGTGAAACTGAAAAAAAGAGGAACGCGAGTTTTGTTTTCCAAATTCTACATCCGCATATTCTAATTTATTAATTTTGGAAAAAGGCTCAAAAACGATTAAAAATCGTATATTCGTAAATAAGGCGAAATATGCCAAAAGGTTGCACCGTTGTAACTTTGAGCAGAATATGAGCTGTTTCACGGTTTTCATGTGTCCAATTGTACTAACATCAAAATGCTTGAAATAGAAGAAGAATCAAATTTTGATGAATATGTATCAAAACAATTTCGTTTTGACTTTTTTTGAAAATTTTGGATTAAAGAAGCGATGATGCAAGTAAAACAAAGATGGCAAACTATTTGAAATCTCATTGACCGTTACACAAAAAACTCTCGAAAAGTCACAAAAACGCCAAGGTTCATGTTTGCAGAGCTACCACAAAAAAATTAGGTGTCCGCTTCATTACGTGGCTCACAATCACACTGTACAAAAAAAGTATGAAAAAATTTGGAATAATTAACTCATATAATTGAACTAAGAACGAGCTACACGTCCTCGCGGTGTTCCCCGGGAACGTTTTAGACTTTTCGTCTTAAGCTAGTAAACTAGCTCTAAAACAAGAAATTGATGATCACTGAAGATTAATGATATCTAACCGTTAAATCATGAAAAAATAAATAATCTAATTCCGCACAAACTTTGTGAAAAACCGTCTGAAACAGGTACCATAATTTCAAGTTTCGTCCTAATTTACCCATCCGACCGACCGTAAAAACATATCGGGTCGATGTCATCACGTATTTGAAACATTTTTGCGTTCACCACTTTTGCGTCGTCGTATTTCGATGTTTCCAAACACTGATGTAGACCCTACATTAAGTAGCAATTTGAAAAAAAAAGTTCGCTTTAAAATAAAACATGAGCGATGTAAGCAACAAAGTTCATGGCTTCCCTCAAAAAGTGAAAAATAATTTTGTTGACTGAAGAAATTTACTAACAAAACCTCTTGAGGGTTCAAACTTCCAACTTGAACGCATTTGCGCGCGAAGCAGCAATTATGCTTTGTAAAACTGTGTTTTTGCATCTGCATAACGGCACAAAATGTTCTTCCGGACGTTAAACGCTTCACGACCTCCTTTGCGACCTTAAATAATGTCGAAAATTCTGTTTTTGCCAATGAAATGTGCCACAAGTTATTTTTCCGACTGTGAAACGTTTTGCAATCTCGGTTTCGACCTCAAATCGTGTCTCGAATTCCGTTTTCGCTTTTGAAAACAACCACAAATTGTGTTGTTGTTGTTTTTTAATTAAAATTTTTTGAATTTATAAAATACACGCAAATGTGACAAAAACAATTCTTAAATGTTTTTAAACCCATACTGGAGCTAATTAACGTTTTAGACATGCAACTTTCTCGTCTTAAAGTGCGTTTGCGGAAAAAGCCTTGGTAGAAAGAATCAGGACGCGAGCGCTTTCAAATAAGCTATAATTCGTCCAAATCTGCGGGGGCCTAAGAATACCTTTCGTTTTAAGCAATCGCGGCACCGCGAAAAACGGCAGAAAAGCATCAGCGACTACAGACATCGTAACCTGATAATCTCTGTGTTATTTTACGCAAGTAGATCACAAAGCTCTTTGAGGTAAACCTGAAATTCTAAAACAATTAACTCTGAAAACGGCGTTACATTAAACCCGCATTACGCAAAAAAACTCAGTTTGTAAATTCACGACGAAAAAAGCCAATATGCCGAAAGAAAGCCGAAGCCGATGTTGTGGAGCATTGTATGGTACTAATTTCAAACTTCGCATTTGTCATAATTCTAGGTTAAATAAACATTACTGAACGGCTTTTTAAGAAATCATAGATGTGTTAAAAAAACTGCTTCATCTTTACGAACACTTTTAATCAGAAAATAGACATTCATGCAAATCAGTCAAATCTACAACAACACAACCATAACTTCTCTTATTTCGACTTCTTCGAAAGCAAGCGCTCCCTCATCATCCGCACTCCTTCAGCGCCAGTAGACATTCTTTTATTTTTTTTCTGCAAACAGATAATTATTTATTGCTGTTTTTAAAGTTTGAAAATGTTACCCAAACAGACAAATAAAAGTGTGATAGATCCTAATTTTTTTGTAAATTGCATTTGTTTAAACAATGAAAAAGCTTCAAGCTTCACCTTTTTGAGGCTCAATTAAACTTACTTGCAGCTTTTGGGTTTCGCAAGATGTGGAAGACAGGGAAGACGTAGACGGCGATTCTTGAGTCACCGGCTGGCTGGCTGTGGACGTCTTTGGAAGTTCGTTGTGAACAGCTTGCTCTGTGTCCATCTTTTTCTGTTGCGGCTGAGCTTCGTTCCCTATCGGTGCCTTTCTTTTTCTGTCAGTCATCTTCTGCAACATTAATTAAATCACTTGATATTTCAATGAAAAGCACGAAAAGAAAAAGCATTGGGAAGCGCAACACGGAAAGAGAAACCACCGCTGTCAGCGATCGTTTTGCCATAAATGTTTCCGATCTGCATCTTCTCATGCCTTCCCTTCCTATGGTGCCCTCATTGTGCCCTTTTCCGCCGGCGCTGCCACCTAAGGTTCCCACAATGTCCCATACTTTATGATCAATAAAAACGTTCAAAATCAGATCTCACAAGACAAATAAATGTTGAAATCGCGTTTCTTCGGTGCACGGCCATAGAAGAATGTTTATGAGCCGTCCTATTGTCACGCATGCTAATCATAAGACTGATCAAGATTGAGTGGATCGGACTAAAGTAAACACATTGCCTGTCTGCATATGGAGGCAAGACAAGGCAGAGTAGCCGGCATTCTGGAAGCGACAATCGCCAACTTGATTAAAAATAAATTTTAGATAATGCTGAGGTTAAGAAAAACAAAGTTGGAGAACTAACTTACAATGGCGGACAACCAATAAATAGGTACGACTGAACCCAGATTTTTGGACGGACTCTATGGTTCAAAATATCGGTAAAATATCTTTTTTGGGTATTTTTCAATAGTCTGAATGTTTCTATTATCAAGAAATTAACTTGAAGTTTAATGTAAAATTGTTCAGATTCAAGTCAAGTCATTAGTCAATCTGTGTTTTAAAGGCAAGGTTTATGATGAATTAATAACGCGTTTTTGTGTTTTTTATCTTGCCGAATTGAAGCTTGTCATTGTGTCTTAAACAGAAAAATTTTGTTTGGTCAGAAACATCGTTTTTACCTGCATCTCCACTTTCCACTTCCTCCAGTTTTTGTGATTTTGTTCCCACTGACCCCGCAAGTGCAGCTTCCCGTCGCAATCCATTCGTTTGTTTGCCCTTTTTTAACTCATAACCTTGCATCGACCCCCTTCAAATGTGACCCCCATTTAGAATTGGCGCGTACTTGCAAACTAAAAAACGCAACTATAAATTGTTTGCCTTTTCAATAACTGCCTCCTCCCTGCGTCCCCTTCTCACCCACTCCTTTGTGCATCCGTTCTCTGCTGTTCTTTATAACGTAGGCTAATTTTGACCTTAACGCAGACACACACGTCCATCCTCTCGGTGCCACTTTTTATATCCCGCGCTCGCTGACCGACGCAATCCGTCCGGCCGATGCGAGCGTACTGGCGACTGGCACGGGACCAGTTTTTGCAACCGTTTTTTACCTATGGTTTCATTTGTTTTTGGAGCTGCTCGGTGCTGAGCAGTTTATTCTTAATTTCACGCAATGCGAGCATTTGAAAGACTTCTTTACACCCTGACATTACAAGGCGGACCTGAATGAAAAACAGAGAATGGCCAAAGCACTTAAGAGCTTAGAATCACTTGGGATTAAACTTGAATTGCCACGTTTATATTCACAAAAAACACATTCTGAGTTTTAAGAGCTACATAAAAAATCAAATTTAGCAAGACAAGAAATTAAAGCGAGAATTAAGCTCTTAAAAAGCCTTTTAACTATGATAACAGATAACAATATGAATTTACATTTTTAAGGTTAAAAATTTTGTATATTACGCATAAAACAAAAACATTGAAGATTCATAATAATTGAACAAATTATGTGGATTTTTGGAGCTTGCCAAAATTGGCTTTGCTTGCAACATTACTTTTAAAACAAAGAAAAATTTTTTTGGATGAATTTGTTGTCGTTTTTATTGTCATTGCAAATGCGTCAATCAAACTAGAAAATAGCAATTTATAAATATTTATAAAAATATTAAATTTCAAATTTTTAAGTTTAATATTTTTATGAGGCACAAAATACACCTAAAAATTTTTCCCTGTCATATCAATGAAATTTGAATTTATGGTTTTTAGAAACTTTTGTTTTCTTTCATTATCAACTTTGTCTGCAATTTTTCTTAATAGTCTATAAATTTTATGTTAAAGAAACATCGATTTCTGTAAAATACCTCCTAATTGTACCATAATTTCAGCATTTTTGAGCGGAGCATTTTCATTGGGCAGTGTCGTTCATAGACCAAGGACTACAAGACATTACAATTGTAAACCATTCCTAATGTGATTGATCGGCGTACACGGTGCGGTAGGCATGTTGGTCGGCGACAGGCAAAGTGCAGTAGAAACTCAGCGTGCAAAAAGTGCCGAAAGATGAAAAACTGCCAAAACTGAGTTTGGGTGACCTGCAAACTTTGATGCGAACGGCCACGACAGTTCGCATGGTCTCATAAAATTAAAGGTTTTTTCATGAATTTTAAGGTGATGCGCAAATTACAGGTTTACGGTTTTGGTGGAAAGTAGAAACAGCTTCCAAAGCTTTAAAACCACTTTAAATTCTATTGTAAAAACGGTTCACAATAATTCATTAAAACGTATATTCAAAAACTGTCTTTCAAACAATTCAAAATCATCAATACAAAAATGTTTATTAATGAAAAAAAACCAAGATTGCTTTATTATAAGTTAAAATCAAGTTTATCTTAGAACTGCATTTTCCCTCAAGACTGATACTCTTAAAAACCGCAGTGATGTATGACATTGTCATAAAAATGGCAACATTGAGCGCAACCCGACCCATCAGTTGTAAAACACCGAAAAATGATCTTATCTGTATCAGTGCCGTAACATTGTGAGACAGCTGTTAGGCTCTTGCTTTGCACCTCAAAAAAGAGATCTTTTGTATTTTCCTTCCTGGTTTTGAAGCTCATTCCAATAATAGAACTTTTTCATCTAAAAAGGCCTATTCCTTGAATAACCTTTTCAGTCGTAATCCCTTGCAAACTTCTGTCGTCCGCTATTCATGAATCAAACTTCGCTCATGCAAGGCGATCTGTGTCGGCGTCTTTTTTAGTAAAAAATTTAACGCCGTGACTCACATTTGAGGCGCGTACTGTAATCCAACGCGGACTCTAAGGGCTGCGGACTCACGCAAGTGGGAAAATTGGAGAATGGGTTTGAGAAATTTTTGCATCATCTTCTTCACACGGCCGTCCTTCGTCTGTCTCTCATCGTTTGCCTCTCGCTCGACTCGCCGCAGCAAGCGAGAAGCGTTTTTGCGTCATTCGCGATTACAATTAAAAACGGACGCTGCGAGCAAACGGCGTTTTTTGGGGCGAAGAACCGGAGGAGAGAGAGAGCACGGAGACCATTTGGACGGGTGGCGGCAAACGGCTTGCGGTGGACGCGCGAGTCATTGCTGCCGCGACTTTTTCCGCCGCCGTTTTGCCGCGGCGCCGCGCGGCGTCTTCGTCGCCGTTTTTTGCACGCTTTTCTTTGTCGCGCCTCTCGCTGGCCTGTGTGCCTGCCTGTCGCTCGGGGCGAACTCTGCTCTGGCGTGTGCAGGCAGACCAGCGGCGGCGGCAGCCACAGCGAGGATGTCTTTCGGGCAGCCGACCGCTGCGAACAACGACAACGTCGTTCGAACTACGAACGACGACGCGTCGACATCGAGAGCACGTCGTCGTCGTCAACCCTGCGCTGCGGCCACAGCACCGGCGACGAGACGTGTGCTTTGCTTTTCTTTCTCGCTCTTTTGCATCGCGCCGGCGGCGTCACTAAACAACAGCAAGCGACCAGTGAGCATCCCTGATTCTGATTCTTCCTCTTCCGCGATGCCCTCTGAACTCTCGTTCTATCTCCTTAAATGGCCTCCATTCCTTTATGTTTTTAAGGTCCTAAGGGGTTGAGGTTCTCAAAACCTCAGCGCTTTTTAGAATGCACGTTTTTTGAACGGTTTTTTGGTTAAGGCGGAGTCAATAGCCTTTGCTCTATTCATCAAGCGATGTGAACGTGTATTAGCGTTTGAGACCCTATAGGCATTTTTCTGAATTTGTGCGTTAATTTTGAGTTTATAAATTTCACATGAAATTTACTAAAATTGGAACGTATTTTTTAACTTACCTTTTTGGTATGTATATGTAGCTTCATTTTCAAAAATTCAATTTTACAAAATTTATATCAATTTAGCAAGCTTACATTGAATAAAATTACTCGTAATTTTTACTTAAAAATTTTTGGCAAAAAAACGTTTTTTTCAGTTTTATTTTTATTATACGCTTTTAAATTTTTTTAAGTTAAGCAAATTGAATGACCCTTCAATTTTACAGAATTTAATTTATCTTTTTTGACTTTAATTTGTTGTTATTAATTACGAACTAGTTTTATTTTAAAATTAAACCTTTGACAAATTTTTTATTTTCAATATTGTTCATATACGTTACCCTTTAATAGATCTTTGCAACAATTTCAATCTGAGCGCCTCTCCAAAAGTTTTTGCTTTTTCTTGGTCTTATTTTTAGAACCGCTAGATTCGCTCTTACCGTAGCAACCCATTCCTTCACATCCTCTTTATCCACCCTCCAACAAACGTTGTCTCCTCCCCTCTCACCCCTCAACTTAAAAGCCCCTCGATCGAATGTTGCGTGTCCACAAGGAGCAAAGGGAGTTTGGAACGGAAGCAGTTCGCGCAAGCACAAAAAATACACCACCGCTCCGACGAGAGTTTCGTTTCGGGCCACAGAGCACTTGCGGTGAGACGAGGAGCGTTTTGAGGCTCCGGCGAACATAATCGCGTTCGGCTTTTTTTAGCTCCTTTTGCATGTCAATATGCGCAACACTTTGGCCCGTGCTTAGTTGCCACATGTTCCAAAGTCGCTTGGTTTGGCAAATTGCTCCAACGATGTTGCGTGTCTCTTTTTTGGGTCACTTTTGGTTGATGGAAAATTATAGTGAATGCGTCAGCTCGTGTTTTGAGCTTTGATCTTTAAGCAGTTAAAATGAATTTTTAGCAATTGTTTTTTATGTTAGAATTAGATACCGCCATTTCATTCATCTTATTTACAAAGCATTTTCTGAAACTGAATTAATTTTAAAAACTACATTATTTTTTGATTTACAAATTCACATTTACGTCTTTGAATAATTTGAAATTTTCCAGTTTTGCTGTACTTGAGTTTTTTTACGTTTTTCGAAACATTTTTCAATGTTCGAACAACAAACTTTGAGTTAATAGCTCTGCTCAAATTTTATTTTATCGCATGATTTGGTATATCATACCGTGTCAATTAAGCAAGTCATAAAACTTTTTCTTCATGAGTTCTTGTCATTTTCAAGTTCCTGTACGAACCGGTCTTTCAATACACCTCTTTACTTAAAAAAACGGCTTCTTTTTTGAGCCCGTCTATCTCTGTCTTATTTCATTCCCGAGTCGCTCCGATTTCGAAACATTACCTTTTTCCTGTAGCAGTACAAATTAAGATTTTGCTACTTTGCTACTTTCAGCCAAAGTTTCGGATGAAAGGTTTTTGATCCCTACGTGATAATTGACTGGGACATAATTGGCAGCGATTAAAAACGGATTTGTGACCAAGCGTTCAAAACCCAAAACTTCTCAGAAAATTGAACAATAGAAAAAGCACTGACGCATGAGGGGATCGATCGTCTAAAACACTTTTGTGACGTGCGCGCGATTCAATCTTAAATTTACCTTTTTCCGCAAATGACTGCGATTCCTTTTTCTTGTTATTTTTAGACGCCGTTCATTTTTTAATTTTTTACCGTTGATAAGAGGTAATAGGTAAAAATGTCACTGATACTATTTGGGTTTTTTGACGATGTCTACAAATTAAAAATTAATAATTTTTTGCTAAAAGCACAGTTTGCAAACGGATTCATGTTTAATGACACTCCCAAGCAAAAAATTACGTAATTTTTGAGTATTTTTAGTAAATTGTAACGTTTAGAAATGAACAAAATTGCTTTTTTGTGAAAGCAATTTTTTATTTGAAACAATTATGCTTAATTAAAAACAAAAAATACTTCAAAAGCTGCAAATTTGGTTACTAAACGTCTAAAGTAGGTCTTCTCTTTGCACTTTTTCCACTTAAATATTTTTAGCTAATTTAATTAATTTTGGAAGTGGGACCATTTTTAAATATTTGAATATCTTTGAATTTTTTAGGTCACATTTTTGACATTAACAATAACATTGTATAACTCGACGCTCAAATAATTTTTTTGAATTTTATTTCCTTCTCCAGATGTCCACCTTCCACAAATTCTCAGAGCCCTTTTTACCTTGACGGAAAAACCTTGTCTGACCTCTACTTCCTCGTTTGAGGGTCACGTTGTTTGACTACAGTACCACCAAGTACAACAGTCCTAAGGTTATACCTATTTCAAGCAAATTATTTTTTGGCAAACGCCTCGGCGACCCGTTAAAAAAGTGATTTTTTCCACAAAACTACCTGAAAGATTTATGAACGTAATGGTTAATTTGACTGACAGATCGCATTGAAAAATGACCCCCGAAGAGGTTGTGGCTGCGCGCGCATATGCCGCATAATTGGCGGCCAGTAGGTGGCACGATGCGACTCCCGAGGCGTTTTTTGCGTAAACCGTGTGCGCGCATAACGCCTCGTCTCCCCCTCTCCTCTCCCATATCCGTTTTTGCACCAAACCCTCATATTGCCTTCGTGGTTGGCACTGCCGAGTTTTGCATTATCCCGCACCGACCCTCTCCCCGCGAGCTGCGTCCCCCGTCCGCGTTTTTACAATCTCCTCGCATCGTCGGCCCTTGTTTTTATCTTTCCCATAACGAGAGCCCCTCGATTTCTCAATTCTTCACTCTCTTCTAATTGTTCTCACTATACGGCTAGGATTCAGGTCTACGCTTGAGTACTCGTTTTTTGTTTTCTGGATTTTGCATGCGTGTTTGCACAGGAACCTGAGTGGTTACACGTGAGAATTAGAAGTGTTATACTCACTTTAGTTAAAAAAGTGGAATTTTCCACGGTCTTACAAACAAAAAAAACGCGGTCCACGGTCTTTCTGATACAACTAGATATTCTTATATTGTTCGCAGCTGACAGCTAACTAACTGTCAGTTGGGAAGCCAAGTGGTGTTTGATTCGTCTACCTTCTCCATTTTTTTCGGCGGTTTAATTGTGCGATAATTAAACAGATCCAAGAGAAGTTTTTGCTCGCGCGCTTTGGCATGTGCAACTGCAAATTTAAATGACAAGAAGGGAAAGGAAAAAATTGATGACAAAAATTACATTTTGCAAGAGTCGCAGGTCCGATGTAATTTCATTGCAAAAAGAAAGAGCGAGAAAAATAAAGATCCGGGTGTATGTGTGCTGGAAACGCGCGCTGGAAACCATGGGGACAAAAACGCCGTAACTAGCGTTTCAATGTGAAGTGGAACCTTTCGTGAAACTTGAGGCTCGGCGCATTATGCGTTTTAATGCTTCAGTGGACTATACAGAAAAATGCATGAAGACGATCACATGTTTTTTTCCAATTCTTGACATTCGAAGCAAACAAAAATTGCGAGATTTATTAGTTTTTTAAATAAAACGTGTTTAAGATTTTTTGTTTGTTAAAATTATGCAATAGCAAAATAGTTTACCGAATAGATCTTGAGGGGCTAATTTTACGAATGTAATCAAATACAGCATGTTTTGAAAGTTTAAAAAATTTAATAGGTAAGAAAAATTTTACACCTAATCTTTTCACGTTAATTAAGTTTTTTTGAGGCTATAATTAATTTGCAACTTAAATGGTTGAGTGTTTAAATTACAAGTCGTTTAAAAAATTCAATAATTTCAGCTTTCAGAATTTTTAAGGTTATTTTATTTGTTTTACTTCAAACAAAATAAACATTTTTGCTTTTACTAAAACCAGCTGTTTGCAAGGTCCCTCATGTTTAGCCATTTTGAATCCAAGCATGCGGGTAAGCGAAAGAGACGTTTCGAGAATGCAGTCCTCTTTTTGACGTTTTTTGCGTTTTGTGTGTTTCGCGAATACGCCGCCGACTTCTGCGGCCTTTTTGCTCTTTTCGCTCGTTATGCTTTTTTATGCACGCAGAGCTCAGCCACCACCACCGACGCCGCGCCTCGACCAACTCTCTTTCCTCTCCGCGTGGTTCGCTCCCGCTCGCCCGCTCCAATGATCCCCAAACCTCTCTCCAGCGTCTCTTCTGCTCGCCCAAACGGCTTCTGTCCTCTCTTCTCCACAGTCGGCCGGTCGTCGTATGCCACCCAGCAACACAACTATCTGCACCTTATCAATACCGGTTTTGTATTGCTATCACGTGTTCCAGACGTGCTCACTGAGTCTATCATGTCTGCTGCTGCCACCGCGCCCCGGTTGGCAGAAACCGGGCAACCGGCGGGTGGCGAGGCAAGTGGCTCGCATCATCGCGTCACCAGTAGCTGTTTTTTGCCATCTCTCTCGTTTTGCACATCTCTTGTCATTCAAAATTGCAGCAGCAGAGCTGTGTCGCACTTCCATCTTTGCTACTGGTGCTTTCTGCGGTTACCAGCTACGGGACGACCACAAAAAGACGTCTTAAAATCTTGGGTTTAATTATCTCAAGTGTGAGGGAGAGGCCGCCCTCCTCCAACAACGATTGGAATCGCGCTTCGCAAAAAGTACCAAAAATGAATCAAACACCAGGGTATTAGTGAACTAACATAATTATTGTCCCTTAGAAAGGATCAATGGATAAAAGCGTGAAATGAGGACTCAAACTGTGCGTCTTTTTTAAGGGCTTCAGCAAGCGTTATACCATTGTGTCGTCACCCAATAACGGAAGTAAAGCAGTAAAACGTAAAAAAGGGTTAATGTGGGTCACGTGAAAAGAGGTTTGAAAGCTAGAAAAATGATTTTAGTGACAGTCTGAAATTTTAAGGTGAGGAAAACTGTCGTTTTGTAAACAGTAAAGTTATAGTTTAATCGAATACGTAACAAGTTAAAAAACCGAAAAAAAGTAAAAAATTTACAAGCTATTTTGGTGATAGCAAAGCTAGTCGGAAATTCCTTGAACACGCATTCTAAAATTATCAACCTCTAATTTTAAAGTTGTAGAAATTTAAGATTTTTGAAGACAGGTATCTTTATGTCATTACCTGTCTTTCAGATGAACAATCTTTAAATTTTTTAAACCATTTGAAGCAGTTGTAGCTTTCAAAATATAAAATACGTTTGGACGTGTTATGTTTTTTTAGTTTCATGCGTATTTCCATTATAATTTGTTCCTAGTCTTCTTATTTCTTATAATTATTTCTCATTTTTTGCCTTTTAAACATTTCCGTCTTTTTTGGACTAAACTTAAACGTTGGTCAATTGACCAAACAAAATAAAGTTAAAACGTTTTTCAAAATTTTGAATTACAATTTTCGGTCATGTTTGAAAAAAACCTAAGCAGCTAGGCGCGTATGTCCAGACACGCTTTCATCGGCTCCCAAAATCCACGGCTTTAGTAGCCCTAAAATAAGCTTTCAAACCCCGTCCAACGGTCCCCAAATCCACACTCACCGTCCCATCGGCTTTAATTGCCAAATCATATTTCCTCGTTTGCAGAATTTATTAATGTAAATTTTATGTAAGCGGTCTGCTAGCAGTACACAGTCATTTAAAATTAAAATTTTTGAACATTTAATTTAAAATTTTTTATTCGCTTATTATCAGTTTAATTAACTATGCTTGAACCTCTGTTTCTACACTTATGTTGTCCCTGTCTAAAACCGTAATTCGTTTGTATAGTTTAACAACTTTCATATGCATAACTTCTTGCCTCACATGTTTTGTAAAGTTAAAAATTTTTTTGTCTTTCTTCGACTGCCTGAGATTTTGTCAATTTTATCGTTATTCGACAGCAATCGTCGGCCGACGCCGATCGCATTGGCGACTTTTTTCGTGCGCGCTTCTTCCTCCCCTCGAGCGTCGACAGACAAACGCGTAGCGACCACACAACTCGCCGGTCGCGTTTTCAGTAGACGACGTCAGGCGTGTGTGCGAGCGAGAAGCAACGAGGATGAGATGGTTTTCGTGCACAGACACCACGTACGCAGCACCAGCCATGAATTTCGTTCTCTGTGCGCGTTTTTTGTAAAGTCGTTTTGAAAATATTAATGAGAGACAGATAAAACTCATGTATCCGCTCGAAGGCGCTACGCTGTTTTTATTCCCATAATTTCACATCTGTCCACCGTCGTCGTTGACGTCGCGTTTCGTTCGCATACTGATCAAGTTATTACGAAATTTTCTTTTTGCTTTTACGCTCGTTTTGTGTCAAGGTCTTCCGCTCTGTTTGAGTTATAGTTTTGTGGTACAGTTGTACCAAGTTGCACCACTGGGAGGCAAGGGCTTGTGTCTCGAAAAATTTGGTTTTGAACTAAACTTTTGATATGCTCATTTTTTAATACTTCAAAAATCTAATTTGACTAATTTGACATTGACAATTTTTAAACACATTTTCGCTTTTAACTGTACAGCAAAAAATTTTAAATTTCAAATTTTTATTGTTTTACACAATCCCATTACAGTTATTTCTATTTTACAGTTTTTAACTAAAAAGTTGTTTTTTAATTAAACTTTTTTTATTGAATTTCAATGTTTGAGAATAGAGCGATCGAAAACCCGTTTTGTCAATAATCTTTTAAAAAATTTATTCAAATTGAAAGTTAATTTTTGAAATAATGTTAATATGAATTTTTCAGTTTCAGTCAATTTTTTAATCGTATTTTTGTTTGAATTTTTACAAGCACATAATTTCGTAGCGTTTTTTCGTAGCATTTCGTTGCGAGTCTATCTCAGCTAAAAATGGTGTTACACGAAAATTTTGATTTTTCACTTTTTCATTTTTTTCTTATTTTTTAAAACTCCTTTCAGTTCTCAGACGCAAAAGAACTTGACCAGAATTTTACTTTAACGGAGACCGTTTTTTGGTGTCTACCGAGAACAAACCCTCAAAACCCAAAAACAGTCTCAAAAAATGATCCTGTTGAATTCCTCCTGCGTTTGCGTAAAACCCTTTTCCCAATCCAGGCGCGCCGCGTTAAAAAATTGAAAAATTTTTGCGTGTGATTAATGAAAGTGTTCCATTTTTAGGTTGATCGGTAGCCGAATCGTAGCACTATCAAATAGTTGCGTACGGTCGGTAACCGTCGTTTTTCGTTTCTCTCGTCCGGGTCAACTATTCGCCGTGCCAAGCACGCTCTAAACTACCATTATCAAACTTTCTAGTCCCTCTTTTAAATTATTTCGTGACTTTTTTATTGCAAATTTTTGGATTTGCAATAGTTGACCAAGACAAACATTGCTTCTCAAGAGATTAACGGTTCTTCTTCTCCACAAAATGAACCAGTCGCTGCACTGCTTGCTGATTCGAAGCTGTAAGTGGCTTAAAAACCAAAAAGCGTTTATTAAAGTGCCACATTTTTAGAATGAACACCATGCGTGCTCCGACATCGCTGTCGGAGTGGCAACTCCAAGCAGTGCTCCATCGAGCCAACCTTCCCAAGTACTACGACGTGTTCATTGAGCAAGGAGGAGATGACATCGATCAGTTCATCCAGTGTGACGAAAAGGAGTTCCTGGAGATTATGCGACTTGTGGGAATGACGTCCAAGCCACTTCATGTCCGGAGGTTTCAGAACACGCTTAGGGTAAGCTTATATGATTTTGCAAGCTTTGACTGCTTTGCTACAATGGCCGAGTAGTTAAAGCGTTAACCTTTCGAGACTCGGCGTGGGTTCGATTTCCATTCTAGCTTTTAAAATCTTTGTTACCTGTTTTGTAGATTTTTGTCCTTTAATTTTTCTTTAAATGTCATATTTTGACCACTTTCAGGAACTATCAACTGATCGAGAAGCGTTCTTCCGCCTCGCGAGGCAACAAATCGGTCCTCCGCCTATATCAGCTTTCCCTTCGTGTTCAACGGCAACGTCAACCGGAAACGATCCGTCTTCGGCGCTACATTTGCTCTCTGGTACGCCAATAAAAAAACGTTCGCTAAAAACGGAAAATAATGACGACATTTTTCAGCTCTGTTGCCGGCTACAATCTCTGGCTCTCCGTCGTTTGGTATGTTGCTTCTAAGTGTTCTCATCAATCATACAATCTTTCATGTGATATTTCATGTTTTACAAAAAGAGACAAAAAACATGAATTCTAAATCCTAACGAGATATACTAAAAACGATAAGATTGATGGGTGTTGGTCTAAAGATCGGTTTTTTGAAGGTAATTGACGATTTTGCACAATCACACATAAATTTATGACCTAAACTTAAAACCTGACATTTTATGGACTATATGTCCATAAAATGTCAGGTTTTAAGTTTTTTGGTCAAGAGGTTCGCAGCTATGCCAGGCGTCCTAGAGGTCACCGGTTCGATCCTTCCTGATGCGATTCTCTTTATGCAGTAAAAATCATCTTTTAAATTCTATTTTTTGTAGGCAACTCTCTATCTCACGCCAACACAACTCCCTCAATCGCAGTCTCCAGCACCATTGGAGCCACAGCGAACGTCCAAACCGGCGAGTTCCTCATGAGCATGATTGGCCTTCAACAGCAGCCAACGGGGCCAACGCAAACCATCTCCTCCGTTCTCGCAAGCCAATCGCTCTCAGGAGCAAGTCCTGCCTCCGAAGGGTACGATGGTTATCCGCTTAGTGCTGATCTCGACACAAATGGTAGGCAATTCTCATCGTTAACCGCCGCGTTCTTATTGCCACTTCTTATGCTTGTACAGGCCAATACGCGCAGGATATGTCGGCGCTTAGCAACGAGGACATCGCAAAATTACGAGCTTTCTGCGCTGAAACCATCAATCATGTGCCCGCCTACCAGCTTAAGTTGGTCCAAAATAAGAAGAAGATCAGTCAGTAAGTGGTTATGGATTCATTTATTACGATTTTTGCAATAATTAAAAATTTAATTTTCAACAACACATGGTTATACCCGTTCTAATTTCTTATTGTTTACGGTTGAATAGTTGAGTGTTTAACACTTTTGGCCGCCACACAGAAGGTAACGGGTTCAAACGCCATAAAAGCCTTTCTTTTTCCTGACTCATACTTTTGCTATAAAAGGCATTTTCCTTTTGTTTGAAATGTTTCTCGTAGCCTGTAAATTAATGTAGCTCCTCGGTCAGTTCAAATTTGTACCTTGAGTGTTCTAAAATCACTCGCCACGTGTGCCGATCTTTGAAGCTTTCATCTCTATAGTTAGGAAGTGACGCTCCCTGAAAGGAATTTAACGTACAAAAAACTTATCAGCTGATAAGTCCTAAAGCAGCGCATCTGTCATTTTATTCTATAATGGGGTGACTTTTGCTGACAAGAGAAAAACGTGTCCCTTTGACCCCGTTGATGAGAATGACAATCTGATAATTGTAAAAAGCGAAAAATTACTAAAAACTGGTGCTTGATGCATGGGATGTAGGAAGTGGATTGTAGTGAGGATGGTTAAAGGGATTGGAAAGGAATATGCGGTACATACTCTGCTTCGTTGACATTTGCTTTGTCACCCGGTTGGCCGAGTGGTTAAGGCGTCGGACTTAAAATCCAATCGGAGTGATCTGTCGTGGGTTCGATCTCCACACCCGGTAGTAACTTTCCCTTCTCATTTTTTTTGAAAAATAGATTTTATATTTTAATTTATCTTCGCCATTTTTAGAGAGCTCTTGGACGTAATCAAGATGCCACCGACACAACCAGAGCGCATCACGCTTGTCCGCAAATACTCAGCAATATACGGTCGCTTTGACACTAAACGAAAGCCGGACAAGCCCCTCACGCACCACGAGATGTTGGTCAACGAGGCGTGTGCCCAGTTGTGTCTTCTCCAACCCGCGCTTCTCACCCGTCGCGATGACCTTTTCACGCTCGCTCGGAAGGTCGTCCGAGAAGCTGACTTCCCTCATGTAAAAAGCCTTCCTCGAAAACGGCCGTATGACACAAAGAGTGACAGGTCTCATTCTCCGCACAGTTCTATCTCGTCCAGGTACAAAATCACAATTTTGGGATTTATTTTGTGACCATTTTGTGTTTTAGTTGTAGCCCGGCTCCAGAAGATATCAACTTTCCCTCCGATTTATGTTCCAGTAGTGGCGACAACAAGGAGGAGCAGCTTGAGGACAACGAAAATGTCTCTGAGAAGCGGCTCAAAATGTTCGATGAGCCGTTAAACGTAAGCGTGTTCAAAAAAAACCATTTTTTTAATTTTACGTATTTTCAAAGGACATGATCCGAGAGCAGCCGATACGTACAATGGTGAGAACCTGGCGAACTGATCTCATATCGAAAACCCATTTGGAAGCCGATTTCACAACCAGAACCACAATCAATATCAACAAAAAGTCACTCCTTCTTCCCAAGCCTTCCTTGTTCATTCAAAAATGAACCCTAAACCAGAACCTTCAAATAACCTATAATATATCATCCCATTCGCATCAAATGCACCCTTGTCCCCCTCTTCCTTACTTCAGTCTCTCTCATATCTGTGATTGCTGCACTCCTGTCAAGTCCGAAAATCCAAATTGCCGCTTTGTGTCTCTGTGTCTCTGTCACTTTACAAACTTGTCTCTTACGTGGACTTTTTTCATCCTCTTCTTTTCTCTCATTTCTCTGCCAATTTCCGTTTAATGAACACCAACCACTTCTATGAATATATTTTATTTTTGCATCTTTACGTTTTCTGTTATTGTTGAATAAACGAATTGTGTGGAGGAACAAGGGAAAACGAGAGACATGAGCAAGAGGTGTAGCATATGTATATGCACTTTTAACTTATCAAGATAGCGTGGTTAAGTGGGCGACGGCAACATATGGGTTTAATTTTCTTATGAAAATATGTTTATTTTTGTTTATTAAATTGCAGAAAAAACTTTTGGTTGTTTCTAAAAGAATGAAAGCTGAGTAAATGCTCACAAAGTTATAACAAAATTTTTGGAATTTATTGGAAATTTAATCAGTAGCATCCAAGACTTCGGTTGGCGAATTTAACCACTTTACTATATAAACAACAAAAACAGATTTGATTCAAGCTAAAACGTGCATTCTAATGACAACAGTTTGTTTTTATTTAAAAGATGCAATTTTAAACGTTCAAAAATTATCAAATGCTCTCTATAATAACAGAAAGAATTCTGTCTGTTTGCTTTACGTTTGCCAAAATTTTCGAGCTACCCGAAACAGCAGACAAAAGATTGGACACCATTGAGACTCGAACCCTTGACTTTCCATGAGGCAGTCTGACATACTAACCAATGCACCACAAAGTCACTGTCAGCAGAATGAGTGAAAATGGCCATACCTTGACTAAATTCATCGTTTTGGTCCCCTTTTAGTTCCACTTGTCATACAACCTGCGTTCAAGAAAAAGTGGATTTTCAAAAATGTAGAAAAAAAGTTTTGTATTGTCGGAGACACCGACGAGAATGGTTCGTCGCCCAAGCACGACGAAGACGGGATTTAAACCGTCGCTACCGTGTGGCACACATAGCCGCATTGTTTTTCCATTTGCATTACCAGTTGTTGTTAAGCCGTTGGCGCGACCTTTGTGTTTTATACTCACGAATGAACCGTTTACGTAACGTGTTGTTCTGTAAAACCACGTGGCCGTCGTGATCTACTCCAGATACGACGTTGGCTAGCACAAACCACCGGAGCTTTCACTTTATTTTGGTTTAATTTTAAAATATACAAAAAAATGGTCCGCTTAAAGAAATTGATTTCAACAGCACAAAGTTGCATTTGTAAACAATGCAATTGAAAAATTGATTATAAATTTCTAATTTTGCAAAATTTCATTTAAAAGCACAGGTTTGTTAACTTACCTTAAAAATAAATATTTATAAGAAAATTTAACTCTTAAAAATTCGACATTTTCTCAAACGGAAGTGTCCCAGACACGCCCGGAACACTTCGCCCTCATCGTCTAATAAACAAACCAGTTTCGCACTTAAGACCGTTTACATAAAAGTTAGAGCAATTTCCGAAATCCGGCTGCCAAGATGCGGGTGCTTCCCGTGCTTTCTGCCTTTATCATTGTCCTGCTCTGCACCGTCACCTTAGGTCGACGTCGCAGGAAGGCAAATCTGGTTCATCTTATCAATGAGTCTGACCGAAACTTGAGGCTTCATTGTCAGTCGATTCTCACTGACCTTCACGACTTGTTTTTGGACAATGGCGCTAATTTTAAGTGGAACTTTTATGATATTGATCAAGGTGAGTTTCGAATTTATCATTTCGGCCTCAGGTTTCAGTTTCAAAATGCGTTCTTAGTCGGCGCATTGCGCCTCCAAAGAGACATAAGCGCACCGATTTCGCAGTTTCATAAATTGTTTCGAAATACTGCAAATTATATATTATTTGGTTTGCGCCGCTACCGTAACTCGCGTTCGCTCAAAAAGGCAACTCGCGTCTAGAAATTTTGTGACGGACGGACATGTCTGGATCGTTCTCCTTTATTTTATAAAGGATAACAATTTTTAAACCAAATTTTTTAGTTGTCGATTAAAAAGTTCAGCTACAAAATCTAAACGCCTGATCTTCTAAAAACCTTGATGACCGCCTTGAGCTTTCAATTTGGCATTTTAAAGATAGCTCTCATTCAGACAACATGCACTTCTGGTGTGACGCCTACGGCCTAAACGACTTCTTTGAACAGTTTGACGTATTCGGCGAGATGGCGCCTTCCCAGCTCAACAACACTTGGTATGCCTTCCTTTCATGAACCCCTTTTTATTGCTTCAATACCACGGCTCCTAACGTCACTTGACTCCAACTTTGACCAAAATGTCGCTTTAATCGCTTGTGGAAGTGAGTGGCGGAAACGTTTATGGCTTCCATGATGGCTGCAGGCATGCAACGATATGCTTTGGCAACATTTAATTGCCAGTTGAGAACACTGCTGCGTGATTTTTGTGGGTTATTTATGAGAACAGTGAAAGTTGAGCGTTTGCAGTTTGCAGTGTTGGGCAGCTCAAAGGCGTCTTTAAAAAAGCAAAATTTTGGTGATTTTAGCTCTACGTACAGCTTAGAAGCTTGACACATTTCAGTCGGTATAGTCGAGTGGTTAACGTGCTAAGATATCTGAAGGTCACGGGTTCGAACCCGAACCCTTCGAACCTTTCATTTTCGAAATGTGTTTTTTTAATATTTTTTCAGTTTTTTAACTTTTTGGTTTTTTAGGATTCTGAAACCCGACGGTCTCTACTTGCACCAAGATCCGTCTCCCCAACGTATTTCCGTGTGGGTCACTTCAGCAACCCCAACCGACTCTTAACCAACACAATCACAAATTTATGCGACGACAACACATTTTGTAAACGAATATGTACAATTGCGAACGGAATGAACTAAAAGTGTTTTCGCTAGCACTAATAAGAACGGTTTTATGTTTGCGGCGAGAACATCGAAGGATAGATGTTAAAGGCTGGGGTTATACGGTAATGTGTGTGAAGAGGGAGCAACGGAATGAGGAAGGTTCGACAAGAACTGTGCGCAGTTTGTGCCCGTAACAAAGAGGGAAAGAGAGATTTTGAAGGGGGAGACAAAGCTAAAAATGGATTATTTAGACATCAGTGGCACTGGCACGTTCTGAGCTGATGGGAGAGTGCTTGGTGCGTCGCTTCATCACGTAGAAAAGGGTGACACCGACGCCGATGACCAAGAGGAAGCAGGCGCCTCCGACGATGAGGATCGGGGTCAAGGGAACTTGCTTCGAGTGGAGGATGGGCTGAGCGTTCTTAGGCTTCAGCTCGATGCACTCGTTGTTGTACTGGTAGAAGCTCTCCGCGCACTGGTTGCAGTCCGCTCCAATCCAGTTGGGGTCACATTCGCACTGGTTGTTCTGGGTGACGGTTCCATGTTCGCATTTCAGTTCCTCGTCGCAAAAGGGGCCGGTGAAGCCTAGGTCGCAGAAGCAGAAGGAGTTCTAAAGCAAAAAAAAAAACA
This sequence comes from Steinernema carpocapsae, assembly GCA_000757645.3. NCBI lineage: Eukaryota > Metazoa > Nematoda > Chromadorea > Rhabditida > Steinernematidae > Steinernema > Steinernema carpocapsae. The sequence goes on from CM016762.1 coordinate 2,831,659, forward strand.
TTTAAGCTTCGCTTAAAATTAAAATTTTTGGATAAAAAATTAAAAACTGGTTTATAAATTCGAACCTGTAACCTTACCTCTAACCACTACGTTTACATAGCAGCTACCATAGCGCAGTGGTTAGCATCGTAGACTGCCATACGAGAGGTCTCTAATTTTCTGTATTTTGTTTATTATTTGAACTGTTTTTCGTCTGCACTTTCAGCATTTTTTGATAAGATTTCGTGTTATTTTTCATTTTTTCATTTTAAATTTTGCCTATTTTGTCAAAAGATTAAATGAATATTCTTCCAATTTGTTGCAAAATTTAGGAACATTTGAGACGCCCATTTTAGCAAAAATCCCACAGATTGCTTTAATCTGTTAATAAATATTCCAGCTTCACTTCTAATCCCTCTCCACAACGCCGCACTCCCCTAGCAATCTCCGAGCGCCATGTTTATCTTAAGATAGGCCGCACAAAGGAGGTTTAAACAGTGATTTACAATCTAATTAACCCTCGTTAATTAACCTCTAATTAGGTGCAATTTTCTCGGAGCACGAGCGGAACTCGCCAGTACCAAAACAATGCTCTCGCTCGTTCTCGACCCCATACATCACATGCAACCTGCGCGCTGAGCGCGCAACAGTAATTATACCCGAGATAACATCGGCCCTAGCGCAAACAACATAAGACAGGCTTTTTGGATGTTTTTTGCGGATGGCCATAATTCGGAGCGCAAAAAATGATTTATTGAGTTGGAAGCTTCTAATTAAGGTCATTAGTGAGAAGGAGAGCTCAAGGGTGCGTTGTTTATTGAGAAGAAAGTGAGACCCGTAAACAACAACATTTGCAGCAGATATTTTTGAAAGAAGAGGGTAAACTCGCATGAGGCTTATGAAAAATTTGTTGTTGGGCAAAAGTGACAGTCGCAAAATTTTAGAAACGCAACTTTTGCTAAAAGTTAAAAAACACTTAAACAATAATTGACGCTGGCAGGAATCGAACCTGTTATCTTCGGGTCTTTAACTTCACGTGCTAACTACTTAACCACACAAGTCATCTTTAAGGTTAGGTTAAGTAGTATGTATCAGTAAGCCGAATTTCAACTATAGAAATGTTGGCATATCTGTGACCCCTATCAAACCCATAAACAACACGAATGACCTTTTCCTTTCGCCATTCGCACCTCTGAGACCCCATTTGCCTTATAAATCAAAAAAGTCATTCAACTCACCTCAGCTCCCACGGAAATTCCATTGTGGCAAGTGCGAACGTTGCAGAAGATGCCTCCCCAGCGTTGTTCGCATTTACAGGTGCCATTCACCAACACTCCTAAATAACGTTTGCACAATGAAAAATTTGAATATGTCGCGAGATGAGTAATTACCGTTGTCCGTGCAGTGAGTCACCTTCTCGCAGCGTTCACCGGTCAGCCCGAAGGGACAATGGCATTTGCCGTCGTGTCCTTTGACTCCTCCGTTCAGGCACGGCTCAATTTCGCAATGTTCTCCTTCGAAGCGACGGTCACAAACGCACTTGCTCTGAAGTTGTATTATGGGTAAATGCTTGTCCTTGCAGCCCAAAAAAGCAAAAAATACTGATTTCTTTAAGATCCTATTTCGAAAATCACAAAAGGAAGAAAACTAAAAGCGCTCAATGAGATCGAACACATTGCCTTAGAAATGATAGTTTAAAGTGCTATACGCTTAATCAAACCAGGCTTTAAAAAATAACACTTTAGAGTAATAAATATTGGTGCGTCTAATCAAATTTTGTTAAACGTTAAAACAATTTGGTTATTCTACTAAATGGTCTTTTTAAATGTTCCTACCAGAACTACCTATTTTTTCAGTTCAATAAAAATTTTGATTGAGTTTTGGACGTCTTGATTTTGACAGTAATTTGGTAAAACGTAAGTGACAGCAAAAACGTTATTTAATTTATAAACAATTCTAATAAAAATTTAACAAATTTTTTCAGTTATTTTGTAGTAAATTAACTAAATGGTAATTAATAAACTTTTTGGCGTTTTGGCAAAATAATTAATTTGGTTTTTATTAAATTTAAGCATTTTGTAGCTTAAAATTTAATTGGTTTCAAAAAAATCGTTATTTACTAATTTATAAAAATAAAATTTTTAAGGTTTTACGCGCTTTTTGTTAAGCCTAACGTTTTTAATTTACCTGCTTGATCGATCCTCCATTCTCGCAGCTCAAGTTGAACTCCTCCGAGTGACTCTGGATCTTCGCAAAAGCGACCGACGACGCAACAAGTAGACAGCACACGAAGCTGGCAGCAAATTGCATTATGAGTGTGTTTCGACTCTGAAAGATTAGAAATTGTGAGTGATGAGAGCGGACACTTATTACATTAGGCGGCACGACACAAGTGGCGAGGACAGAATATATTGGTAGAGTGTTAAGCGAGTGATGCAGGCAGGCCGCGCATGAAATTTGACAAAATGAAAGTCTGGCCGACCTCACACTATGCTAAGGAGTGCTCTTCTGAGTGAATTCAGACTTTTTGGATCCGTCGCGCACTATCTTATCTTGGGCAAAAAGTCAAATACACACACAAAGATATCGTAATCTCCAAAAAGTCGTAAATCACTTAGGTCTGCTCGTAAAAAAGTGCCAACGTCTGGAGGCCATATGCTAATCACCGGTGTTGATGGACCCTTGTGAACTTTGTAATCCGCGCGCGATAACCTGGGTCAGCAGAGGTGAGAGTGGGGTAAATTAAAGCGATAAGATAAGTAGCCAATGCTAATCCTGTAAGATGAACGCAAACAAGCGTAAAAACGGACGACGCTCCTAGAATTCGATAATGACCGGCAACAGCGCCACGCCTGCGATAGGAGAGAAGGGTGAACACAGTAATTAACGGTAGGCAGAGAGTGCCATCACAGCTAGACTCCAACAGAGACATATGTTACCTATTATTTAAATGACACGATAACTTGAAGGGTGCGCAGAGTGCAGGCCGGCCCTTTTCCAAACGCCGCCACTGGCCGGCGGGCGGCCGATAGACGACGCACCACATGGTGAATATGAGGCTGAGGAAGGTGGCCCTCGCGTCCTCCCCCTTGCTGTGCTTTCCAGAGTTTTTGGGGTGTTGAGGGAGAGAGAGAGGAGGAGGAAGGCCGGCGGGCGGAGTTACGGGTCAAGGGTTATGACTAGCAAGGCACGAATGTGTCACTAACTCAACATGACCAGCGCCGACAGTTTTCGCCCCTTTCGGGCCAGGCCAGCTAATAGAATAAACCGTTCCTAAGACGCCTTATAAACAAACACAGAGATGGATACAAAACAGTCCCAAAATCCAATTCGTGGCTAATCCTTGCGCTCGCGCGAAGAGGCCAAATCAGAACTATTCTTGTCCTCACGGGCCTTGACTGGATATTAAGCTTCTTGTCATGAAGCGTGAGCGTATCCTCTTGGGGGTGATAAATTTAATTTGGACTATGTTTAGCGGCAACATGCGTAAGAAACTTTTGACAATGACAATGTGCTGATTGAAAAGATTTATCAAGTTCCGGAAAATTGCAACATTTTTTGCAGCTGCTGGAGAGGAAAATGCTTTGAGAACTGATTGCGAGAGCATTCAACCGTGTAATTTTTTTGTAAAATTGAGGGGTCAGTTCGAACGCCTGGGACAAATTGTCGTACCAAAAAACTTTTTAAAAGTATTTATTTGAAAAAACAAAGCAAAAAAATTGTTGCAAAAATTGAACGAATTATAGGCAAAAACATTTTTGAAACGTAGACTGGTATTTATCAAGTTCGTGTCTTTGATTCCCCCTGGGAACGTAAACTAATATATTATTTTAATTGAATTTTGTGGGATTGCTTTTATACGTTTAATTTATACGTTTTTAGCACGCTAAAATTTTAGATTAAATTCTGCTTTTACACCAATTTGAAATTTCTAAAATTGTGTTGCTCTACTAATCTCCGCTTCTCAGCCAAAATACAGCAGCTACGTGCCCAAATATGCAAAAATGTGCAATTAGTTAGCCCTCTTTATGCGTCATTCTTTGGTTGATACCCCTGCGATCTTTTGCTTTTATAGAGACAACGTCGCTACAATTTTTGCAACTGGAGATATCAATTTTCGTGCCAAAGCGGCTAACTGAAAAATTGCTAGGAAAAAATTTTCTGTCAAGAATTAAACATAAGCGAACTTTCACTATAGTAATCCATAGCCCACCAACAGACTGCCAAAATTCCGCAAAGCGCGCGCAATAAACAAACGAATAAAACGTACGCAAAGGACAAAATTTAAAATGGCGACTCCGATTTACAACTGCCCCACTGGGGGCAACAGACGGACAAAACCTAGCCCATGGCACCCTTTCGTGGGTTGCAGCACAACGTGCTCGCATGGTGCTCGAAACGTTTGAAAGACGTTCGCGAAATGACACCGCGAAAGGAAATGAAAAGTGCTAATCAAAAAGGTTCATTATTGTATTATTGGCAGCTGTGCCCATATGGAGGAGCTACGCGCAGAGAGGCCGCAGTTGACTCGCCGTCGTCTCCTCTCAGAATAGTGCAATGCCCTCGCGCCGAATTAATTTGCAACACATGATAATCGCCGCAGGCACCAAGTCAGAACAGACAAGCCTGCTAAGATGAGAGAGGAGAAAGCACAAGTGTTGCTGCTGGGTTCTCTTTGATTGCCCGATCGTGCGCATCAAAGACGATCCGATTACACCAAGTAACACATTGGGCAAAATGGCATCCAGTGCAATGTGTGAAAAACGCAATCCAGGAAACGTGTCGTCGCTTGAAGTGTGAAAAGTGCTTCTGGAAAAGGGTGAGACGCTTTGAAGATGGTCGGCTTGTCATTTAACCTTGTCAACGTGCTTCTCACTTTAAAAATGCAAAGAAAAGGTTTTTGGAAAGACGAAAAGCAGAAAATAAACACAGATTCCGGTGGAATCGAACCCTTGAGCTCAGTAGCCTTAGACTATAGCAATAGCCACATCAAACACAAGTTATTTGCTTAAATCATATCAATTACGAAAGAAAAAGTTAAAAATGGTCGTTTTTTGTTAAAACCCACAATTTCTATACGGTAGTTCCCACACTAGTAAATTTTTGACTCCATTTGCGCCATCAAAAAATTTTCCCTCGCTCGTAAAAAATTCTACTTTGCATAATATTCTCACAAAAACTGCAAATTTTACTGGCGCCATAAATCACAAATTTTTACGATCCGCTTCCTGTCCCCATCGCTGATCAACTCCTTTTAACACATCGCAACCACTGTTTACCCATAGCACAAACCTCAATTGACGTCTTGTTAAATAATTTATGTTACCCAGAGCGCAAATCAAAGACGATCCGATTATTGCCTAGCAGCACTGTTCCAATCAAAGTAATGATTCGTTTGTGTTGCGGTCGCGCCTTGCACGCCGCGCTCATAGGTGCTTCCAGTTGACTGGAGGTGTCAAATGAATAATTGCAGGGTCGTGTGGCTAATTCGCTTACGGCCCGATCGCGAGGCAATCTTGCGCTGCCAACATTAGTGTCGATTGTGACACTGTGCCACACCGTTTTGTTCAGGGGGCTTCTAGTGGCCTTGGGAACGCGGTAATTTGAGCCCATTGCAATTCGAAGTTTTTTTCATTGTGGTAATTAGCAATTTTTCGACAGGTCACTGTTGACAAAAAACAAGTTTTCGTCGCTTTGAAACTTAATACAAAACATAACACAATTAAGTCAAATTCGTAAAACGTTTTTGCGCTTTGCATATTATAAAAAACCAAAAAATATAATTTTTCAAACAACAACAGTTGTTTTTTCTTGCTTTCAAAAAAGTACAAAAAAATTAATTTGAAGCTTTGAAGCGATTATAGACAATTCAAAAGTTATTAAAAATTTTAAAAATTAATTTATTTTTGTGACAAGGGTGAATCAAGAGTCTTGGTTTTTATTCACAAATAAACAAGTCTAAAACTTTACAAACGTTAAACACACATTTTAAACACCTTAAAAGGCAATTTACGAGAGCGTAAGCAGCAAATCTGAGGAAGTTAAACTTTCAACAAATGGCAAATGTATTCTTAAAAAGCTTCATTAATTCACCAAAGCGTGTGTGCATGTTCTTCGATTAACCTCACCCTACCGAGCAACCAAATTTGAAAAGACAAACCCAACCTTTGACCGAAAACGCAACAAGCGAAAAAAGTTACTCGAACGAAGACCAATCTTGGAGGTCTGTTGACACATACGGATGGCTCGTTTGTTGACAAACAGTGACTACTAGTCAGCTTCTGGTTCAATCAAGCAAATGTGTTTTTTGTCCGCACCTCAACTACGGAACAATATAATTAGCAAAAAATTGTTTTCAAAATCAGCTAAACTTTTTAACAATAGCATAGCAATTTTTGCTGTTTTATATAATTACAAGGCTCATAATAGCTCAGTTATCAATACACATCTGTCATTACAGTTCAGCCATCCGGTCACCGCTACACGGCGCTCAATTAGTCCGACTAATTTCACAACGAGCTCATATGTAGCAGCATTTAGTCCAAGGATTCCATTGTTCCTCTCCCCTCGACGGGATATAATTATAACCTTGGTTTCGTGACAAAATTACTCTTGCGAAACTGCTCTGGCCCAGTCTTCAGCTCACATTCCCTTGCCGGAAATTACCGCAACCCGGACCACGAGAGCGTCGTGTATTTGATTCCCCGATGGGAATCGCCGTAATAATTCGGAACTAATCATTTCGCTTGAGAAGTTGAGCTTCGACCATGAGAGTCTTTCGATTTAATTGCTTTTGCAGAGTTACGAATATTCAATGTCATTGCGGTACTCTTACAGATTATTTGTAAAAGAGGAGTTTAAAGCGTTAATAATTAACTAAAAAAATAGTTTTTTGAAAAAGGGAAAACTGCAGAGAGAGCTAAACGAAAATTATTCATTTGACCTTAAGAGCTAGAAGCAAAAGTAGCACTCAACACAACTGTCATCAGTAAAAAAGAGGATGTAAACTTGATGTATGTTTCTGTATGCTACATAAATTAACAAAATTTAAGACACCATTGCTCATTTATTACGCAGTTTTGGAAACAAAAAATTTTTGTCGCTCTCAACTCTTGTCATCTTGCCATTTTGTCAAAAATTTAAAAAAAATCAAGAAATCAAGTTTTGATATTTATTAAAAACCAAAAAATGTGTTAATTTTTTATTTCACATGATGAAAGGAAACGATTCAGACGGGTTCATTGCGCTTTTTTGTCCGGAGCACGTTTGGTCAGTTGCCATCGCCGCCGGAGACCGGTCGGTTGGTCGGTTTTGCAACCGTTTTTAGGCTCAATTAAATATGCACCAAAATTGCAAACAAATAATGTTTAATTTAGGGTATTTCGAGAAAGTTTATGAAACTGCAAAATCGGTGCGCTCATAGCTTCTTGGAGACGTGAAGCGCCGACTTTGACTATGGAAACTTGCGCAATGAAAATTATGGATTTTGTCTCTTTAAGAAGTAATACAGTGAGACAAAATTATTCATTTACTAATTAGCCATTATTCCAAAAACCCACATTAGCTCGAAGACTGCTCAAAAGCCATTCCCCTTAATTGCACCAACTCCCTGAGCAGCAATATGCAAATTTGAGAGCGAGTAAATGAGACCGCGACGGTCATGAATTTGCCGGAAGCCGATTGCACAACAGCTGGAAACTCGTAAAGTGCTTTTCTCGGCTGCTGTGTTGGCGGCGGACAGATGGAAACAAAGACGAAGTGCGAGCGAGAGGGGCACTTCTCAGGTTGCGTGTAATTTCTTGGGATGGACATCGCCTGTGTAACATATGTTGTTGCGCGCACTAATTAAAAATCATTGCGGACTCATCGTCGTGGTCGTCGCACGGTGGACCAGGAATCGCGCCAAGGGTGAGAGGTCATCCTGTCATTGTGGCCATTGTAACAGCTCTGATTGGTTTTGCGATGGACTGTGACCACCTGAGCTGTAAACCTGACATTCGCAAAGAGCCTCAGGCTAGAGGAAGACCGATCTTGACTGCGCTATTCGGCTTTTTCGTAACTCTGCGTTGATCGATGATGATATCATCAATTATTGGGTATCAATTTGCGGGAAACAGCAGCGGATTAGATCGTCTTGGAGCTCATAATTTAGCTGACAGCAATATGCTTCGCTTATTAAACCACAATTGATGAGATTAACATTGTACAAAGACGCGCTCGAGGAGGAAGACACATTGGGGTTGTATTCCACATTGTTAGGGTCGGATTGAATCAATTAGGAGCAACCAAAAACTGGGAATAGACATGCCTGAAATGGCACAAGCCGTGATGCAAAGACATAAAAACGCCAAAAAATTTATTTTCACTTGAAAAAAAGTGTTATCCTGTTGACGATTTTGAACCCAGGACATTCTGCACTTTAATCAAGCATGCTAACCATTAAGCCTTACAAACGGCTTTTATTGGGTACCTTAAATTGTACATATAGAAGGACTAGCCAAAAACTTTAAATAATTCGATTTAAAACTGGTCTTGCTCACAAATAACAGCTCGACACATGTCAGAAACAGACTTTCTCAACGTTTAAGTCTAAAAATCAAAATTTTCAATTAAAAATGCATTGTTTGCTCTGCTCGAACAGACCACATTTGCTGCAACGTAAGCCACCTGTGTCGCAATATTGCACAGACGTTTAACTAGTTAATCCAATTACGCCCAAATTAATGAATTGGGTAAACGTAACTTGATACAGCCGCTAATCCGTTGTTTGCTTTGCCGAATTGTTTAATTAAGTGCAATCAACGCGATTGATGAGTGACCTCACATATTCTGTGTTTTTATGGGAAACTGAAAAAATGGAAAAACGAAGATTTTTGACAACATTGAAAAAATTATCTTTTGGTGAAAAACAACTTTTTAGTGCAATCAGAAATCTGATTTATTAATTCAAGTTTTATCAAAAACAACACGAAATGATATACACCTGCGGAAATCGAACTCATGACCTTTAGAGCCAAAGGCAAGGCTCTCGTGCAACCATTCGGCTAACAATGTCATCTGTGTACCACAGCTCAAGTAGCCGATTCAATTGAAAAATGGTTTGGTGGAAAAAATGCAGAAATGATGAATATTTTTTATGTCAACTACCGTACCCATGAGTGTTTATCCTGTTATGCACGCTAAAACCCCTTATGGTCATCCTGACGTCGGCACTTTTTTTAAAGTGACAGGAAGAAGCACTTCTGACTACCGGCATCTCGGTCATCCCAACGGCGGCTAATCGCACTCTACCGTCATAAACATGCTCCTCAGCACCATTATGTAACATTCGCACTCTTCCATGTCGTTATCCTTTCGGTCGACCTCTCACCAACCTCTGATTATCCGCGCCACTTTGTTGACCTCTCATTGTGGTCATACACGCTTTGCAGGGGGCCCGCGGCGGCGACTTCAGAAGCCGCGGCTACGAGTCAATTAGTCGAATTTGGAGAGCTTCTTCAAGGAGCGCCGCTCACGTCACTCAACCTCAGATGTTACCTCAACGCGCACAATTGAGCACATCGTCTTTGCGCTAATGAAAGATGCAAACAAACACAGACGGGACATTCTTTTATGCCAGGGTTACTGTTTTCATTTATGAATGGAGAAAGGTTGTGAGCAGTGAGTGCAGGCAGATGTTAAGGCACCTGTATGCGATGACCACAAAAGTTGGAAGCACCACCAAAAACCAAAATACAAATGTCGATTTTAAGACTAAAAACGATGTTTTTGTGTCAAACATTTTTGTTTATGCATTTATTTTAGAAACGTTATTTAAGCCGTTTGCAACTCGAAACTTCTTTATCACGGTGATCAGCATTTTATCGTAGGCCAATGATAGCGAAAAACTTGACGTTTACTACTTTAAAAATTATTACAAAGCAGGAAAAAAATTAATTAAATTTTAAAAACAAAAAAAGTTTTCGTTGTTCAAAAAATTATTTGCAAACTTGCACAATATTTATTTAAATTTCTACGTTTTAAAACTTAAATAATCAACATAATTAATTGACTTATGCACACTAGACATTAGTAACAATCACAAAAGCTTCACGTAAAAAAATCACATAGTGAGCGGAAAAGGCATATAGAAGAGTCCCAATATAGCAATCAGTTCCAAAATCAACAACTTACACTGTGGCAATGATCTCAGGTTTCCAACCTAACATAGACAACATAACTTAGTCACAAACAAAGATGCAAAAGAAGAGCGTGTGATAAACGTGGGAAACATGGCGGGTAGATCACATAATTTTTACAACCGTCCGTAAAATCACTGATTCAGGAGGACAAAAACAGCACCTCCAAAGAGCGTGGTTGGCCAGAAATAGTTTTTCGAGTTATGGTCGAGATTCTGTGAGCTTTTAACAATTCGCATGGGACCGTCCACATCCGAGCTTGATTTGGCTGCAGCTTTTTACGACTTTTGAGGCCGAGGAACACAAGGATCTGCTTCTGGCTTCTGAATTTTCACAGATCGTAGAGTTGACGGAGATTTACATTGTGGAAATCAGATATCTCCAGGTCACCTCTTGACTTACTCGCCAAATCCTCCTGGATTGATAAGTCCTTCACGTAATTACAGCATTAAAATAATGCACTTACAGTGGTGTTTTTCAAGCCGATCTTAGGTGAAATTATAGGCGAAAGTACTTCCAATTTGGTAAATGTGAAAAGAGTACTTCTGGAGTTCTTTCAATCTTCGAGCCAGTTCTATTTTGTTGTTTAAGAGATGTTGTCCGGCTCACTCGGAAAATGACGTTGGGCCAAATTTTCTATCCAGTTTATATTCCAAATAAAGAAAAATCTTATAGAATTTTGATCTGAATCTCAAGACCAATCGCCAGGTGTTTTGCTGATAGCGCTCCTGTGGCATTTAAGGCTCGCCTCAGGGTATTTTCGTTGGAACGTTTCCTGAGGCAGACTTCAAGATCCGCAGGGTATTTTCTTGTTGTTACTTTGCCCATAATTAAGCATCCCTGAGGCTCTTAGGGTCTCGCGGGGTATTTAATTAGTATATGGGAGTATATGAGCCACGTGGGTTTCCCTGGAAACCCAGTAGGATTAAGGTCGCTTGCGGGTTCTTGTCTTATTGAAGAAAATTTTGTGTCGTGGCTTGTCCTGTTCCTCCTATTTATTGCGCCATTTTTGACGGCCAAAAACTTATTGCTGCTTGAACCAATATTAAGACAAATTTGAAGAAGAATTGACTTTGGAAAGTGGAGAGAGGTGCGTTTTCGTTTATTTGTCGTTTCATCCCTTAAATTTGGTTAATTTCTGCTATTTTTTTCCGTACTTCAATTCAATTTATTATGCACTAGTCGCATTTAACATACACAAAAAGTATCACACAAATCACAATTGGCAAAGGTGCGTTTCTCATATTTTCCATTCAAACGCGGACAGGACCACAAAGAATGAACAACAGAAAACACATAACACAAAATTGTAAGAAAGCCATTGCCTCACTCTTCGGTTAAACGCTGTACAACGGACAATGGCTTCTGGCAGTGAATTCAATAGGCGCACGATACTAGAGGAGAAATAGTTGTGTAAACGTTTACTTAGGGTGAGTTAGGGAAGTTTAGAAGCCTTTCCTCACGTTCGCGGTCCATGACTGTAAGGGCTATTGAATAAAGGCTGGAATATTTGTAATATAAAGGAGGTTGAGAGGATCTGGCAGGAGCGAAATTTCTTTCTATAGCGGAATGCAAAATCGAAGCTGAAGTTTGCTGAAGTTTGCTGAACTTCTTCTGGGATTTTAAGACGGTTCGAGTAGGAATGTACTGTAAAACAGCTTTGGATAATGTGGTCAAAAACGAATAGTAATTTTGACTAATATTGACGAAGGGAAAGAGAGATATCCAATTGAGCAAGATAACAGTTAAGGTCGTTGAGGTTGGTATTAAAATAGTTAAGACAGGTGACGACCTCATTTTTTTTGGATCGGAATCATGAGAGACCGAACATAGGAAGGAAACAAATGAATGATTGCAAGCGGGAGCCAAATACATGAAACTGATCAGTGCCACGAAGTGAATCACTTTCGATTCTCGAATGACTAAAATAGAGCGACAGACAATAACAAACCCAGACGTGGTTGCCGGTTTTCGTGACGCATCCCCTTCTGCAAAGTGACTTCCGTACCGAAAATGCACTTTTGCCATTTCCCTTTCACAACTTTCGGATCGCCGTTTTACGACTTTCGAATAATCAATGAGGCCAGCACGCCCACGCCGGACGGTCCATTTTCACCCGCTTACGCAGCAGCTACTCTCGTGACCCTTTGGTGCTGTGAGCACGTTTAATTTTATCGCGTCGTTTTTGATTATAAAACTGACCGTCGCTTTTTGCGTTTCTTGTTAAAACTCTTTGGTAAAATAGGCCGCATTCAAAAAGTTCTAAGGACAGCCTATATAAACTGTACGGAAGAATTCAGGGAAATACTTGTCTGGGCGGTTCCCAAAACAGGCAACTTAGAAAAATCCAGAAAAAGACTATGTCCGAAAAAATTCAGTGACTAAATCCAGGTCCCAATGACTTGGCTTCCTGCTTTGTGTGTGCTCCTTCAGGCACATATTTTAGCAGATAAATTACCTTTGAATTAATTATGACCCAACAAAGTGGATCAAATGGACAAATATAGGAGCAAGAGAATGACGTTTCGAGTCGGTGTACCCACTTGTTCTGTGGCTCAATTCGCTTCTAAAATTCAAGGGCAATTCGATCTGAACTAAGCGACACTCGAGAGGTGCATTTCTGTGTTCTATGCTTGCGTAGGTTAGCTCATTCATGCCCGTAATTATCACTAATTTAAGCGCTTTTCTACGACCGAATTGAAAATCTACTTTTTATGTCTTTTTGAACTATGTATAGCCTTTGTTGTACAGTTAGCAATTAGAATGATTTTGGGAGTGGAAGCAGAATTTTCGGAGCCGTTTTCTTAACGTTTAAGGCCAAATTTGAACGAAGATAGAATAGAAGCTTGCCGGCCAGCTAATGTATTTTATGTCGGTTTTTCCGCAACCCACATAGATAAGTCCTCTTACCACTTTCGTAACTGAAGTTAAAGTTTCTAGAAATTTGTCGACTCAGAGCGAATTCAGGTGTTTACAAACTACGATTAGAAACGTTGCTTGAAGCAATTTTGAGTCACGTTTAGGGCAAAAATAAGCCACAAATATCAAATGGCAGAAAGAGTTGCTTAGTTGTAAACATGAAGTATGAGTTTATAGCTACATTTATGCGTCCAGAAATATGCGAAAACTGGCCAGGCAATTTTCACGCCTAAATCATGAAGCATTGTTATTCAAATCTGACGTTCATAAAAAACGAACGTCAACGTGTCACTTCGTTTAATGAAACTTCTATTTTTTGTTCAAATTTTTTTGTTTCAGGCTGCCAGCCTTTGTCGGTCATGTCCGACAGCTTCCTGGACTCCCTCTGCCGAGATCTGTGCAGTAAAAAACAGAGCAGAGTCAAGCAACGAGCGCTTCTGGATCTTCAATCGCTGGCTGTAACCGCTCAACAGATTCAGAATTTTGGACTGATCGACATTCTTGGACGTCTGAAAAGCGATTCGGTGCTTTGGTCACTGGCTGTCAATCTGGAAGAGAAGTTTAAGACCGTCGTCAAATCTGCTCCGATAAATAAGAACGAAATCCGGGAAGACATCGCCATGGAAAAAGATATGGACATCGAGAGGCCCGAATCAGCAGACCAAATTTTGATTTACGAAACCGTTAGTGCACCGGCTTCTCCTGACGACTCTGAATTTCTCTTGCCACCTCCTGGAGCCCCGGAGTTTGACATGCGTTTCTCTCCTATCTCCCCGCCTTCTCAGGACTTTGTATACAATTCTTACTCTCATAATCTTCCTTATCCGGCCCTACTCTCGCCTCAACCCGACTTCACGCTTCTGCTTTCCCCACCTCCGCCTTGTCCCATGATCCCGCCTCCTCCGACGCCTCCAATGGACAACCCAAGACGGTACGGTAGATGGGAGTCTCTGGAAGAGCGGATCGAGGAATTTCTGCAGGAATTTCCTAATATCGCTGCTGCCATGAAACTGCCTCCTAAGAAGGAGACCGGCGATTCGGGGTTTTCGTCTCCAGCATCTCAGTGATTAGGTCCTGACTTTGATGGATTTTTTGTATGACAAATTTGGTAATAAATGTGAGTTAATAGGACCAGCAAGAGCATTTTACTAGGCTTGGTTCTTGGGTGAAGCCGGTAAGCTCGATTTTCGACCTTAAAACAGATTCAGTTTTTAGGAGGTCCGTTTCAATCCAAAATACACGTTTTTTCGACCACTTTCGAAACCAGAGTAGCTTCAAAACGAAATAAGCCGCATATCAGCCAGAGATGGGCACGGGTTCGTTTTCCTAGCGCCCACGTTGATTTATGAAGCCGTGAATGCACCCTGCCGATTCCGGACTCCTGTCGCCACCTCTTGTACCCCCTATGTTTGCCATGCGTTTCTCTCCCTCGCCGCCTTCGCAGGACTTTGTATACCTTTCTTACTCTCATAACCTCCTTTATCCGGCCCTCATCTCGCTTCAGGCAGACTTCACGCTTCTGCTTCCCCCACCTTCCCCCTTTCCCGTGTTCCCGCCTCCTGCGACGCCTCCAGTGGACAAACAAATACGGTACGGTAGATGCAAGTATAATACATAGAGCAGATCTCGTTGATAGATTTGAAGATAAATGAGAGTTGATAAAACGAGCACGGGCATCTCGGAAGGTTTGGTTTTGGATAAAGCCGGTAAGCTATTTTCTTTGAACGGGATTCGGTTTTCAACAGGTCTATTTCAATCTAAAATACACGCTCTTTCGACCGGTTTCAAAACTGGGAGAAGCTTCGAAAGCTTTTGCGAATTATTTCATCGATCATTTCATCATTTCCAGCCGGAATGGGACAAATTTCAGGACTGAAACGTGTGCCTAAAAGCACCGTTTCCAAGCCAATCCAGCATCGGTCGCTTCCAATGGGCTTCGGAGTCCAGCTTCGTCTTGGCGAGGCACGCGGAAGTCTGCTTCAGCACCTCGCGTAAAGTAGCGCGGTGGTCGACGCTCGGCAGGCAGCTATATCCGAAAAGCAGAAAAAAGGCTTTAATTTAGAGACCTAAAAGAGGATCCTTACCTTTGGATTACGGTAAGAATGCTGAATGGAATTGTCACCAGGAGTTCATATCGAGCGCAATCTGAAATCGAGCAAAATTTCACCCGATGAAAGGCACGGATTTGGCCATGGCAAGCCTGGGAAACCCACCCAAACCGCACACATGTTGGTCGAAAAATCGCCTGATCTGACAGCTTGAACGCGCAGACAAAAAATGCGCCAAAACGGCGCATTCGCAAACGCCACAAAAGACTAGTTATATAGCCGAAAGAACAATCGCTTCCCAGCCTCCCGAATTCCACGTATTTTGGACCCAAAAGCGCCTCAAAAATTGGCAAAAGTCGCTGAAACAGTTTCGGTTATCCACATCGGGTCGAATTTCCACGAAACGTTACCACATCCATGGCGTTAATTTGGCTTCAAAACGCGTACGAAAACTGCCCCGAAATGTTTCTAAGATAGTCCGACATACATATACCGAGTTTCGTTACTTCAAGATACAAATATTCCTTCGTAATCGCATCTGAAAAGTCCCTTGAAAAAAGCCAAAACAGGCCAAATTTCAGAGCTGAAATGAGTACCTCAAAGCACTCTTTCCAGCTGACCGCTTTCGGAATTGTGAGTCAAGTCTGGCTGCTCCAACAACGGCACACACAGCTCTCCCATGACGGAACTGACCGGAGGAGTCAAAATCGCTCTCAAAGGCGTCCAAAAAGCTGAAAAAGGGCTCAAATAAGTGCCCAAAACCAGTGATTGCTATGTTCCCAGATTGATGTTTTTCCCCTAAATTTCGTTCAAAACGTGACAAATACTGAATTGAAAAGACTTCAGTTTGTGCTCAAATCGGTCTCAAGAAACCCGCAAGACGATCTCAAACAGAGACGTGAGATCAGACGGATTCCCCTAGTCGTCTGCTTGTCGCACCAGAGCGGTCGCGCGCGCAAAACGGATCACGTCTAATAAAAGCGATTTTTCCACCAACGCCATTGCCTGAGGGGTGAGGTGTCAATCCACCTCCCTCGATTAAGGCTTGCTTCGCGTATCATAACATCCATTCGATGTATGGTCATACCATGCTGGCCCTACCCGATCCCGTCAGATCTCGGAAGTCAAGCTGCGTCGGGCCTGGCTAGTACCCAGTTCACAGATGACTGGGGAATCCCGGATACTGTACTTTTTTGCGATTCAGCTCGACTGTTGCCTCGTTTTGTCACCTCGTTTTGAAACCAAAAGCAATTGCTTTTAAGCCTCCCGAATTCAACATATTTTTGATCCAAAAGCGCTTCAAACGCTGGCTGAAACACATTCCACGAATCGGACCGTCACTCCATTAAACTCCAACTTTGGCCTTCAAACGCGTGAAAAACTGCTCCAAACGCATCTAATTCGGTTCGAAATTTGCCGAATTTCATGGCTTTAATTTCTTCCTAATCGAAAAAAGCCGAAATGAGCCACTTTCAGAATTGAAATGAGTGCCTAATAGGACTTCTTCACAGCCGACCCGGCCTCTTTCGCTCCTGGCGGTCCTCGAAATCCAGATTCGTCTTAGCGTGGCACGCAAGAACCTGCTTCATAATGAAGCGTAGGGAAACGGTGTGGTCTGTGGCACCTCAGGAAATCTGCAATTGAAGTCGAGTTTTGAATGCTAATAGGAAATCTGCGTAAGCACGAAACTCGTAAGCACAAAAAAGCGCAAGATCAGAAAAATAAGTTAAATTTACAAAAAGAGTTCCAGAATGCAAAACGACGAGAAATTTGGATGTTTTTGGTAAATTTTTGAATAATATCTTCTCATTTTTGGGGCCATTTTTGGACGATTTTGGCTTCGAAACGCTTCAGGAAACAAACTTGGTCAAATTCCAAATTCGAAAACGACAATTCTCGGCAAAATCCACACATCGCATCGCACGCAGCAGCAGAAAATATGTTAAATTTACAAAATCAGGCAAGGAGACGTTGTTCTCCACGTGACCAGGAACCCCGAACTACCGATCAAAACGGCCTTTCTAGGCAAGCCCACCCACGAAGACGCAGCAAAACCAACCGATTGGCGTTTTGAAATCACGCCGCAGCCGCAGGCACTCGTGGCCGGGGACCACCCACGAACGCTGCCGCTGCCGCACTCGCCGCAGTCGGTCGTAGCCGTAGCATCATTTTGGCATTTTTGCTCCGAGTGATCGGTCGCTTTTCGCCGCTAAATTGTTGATTTTAAGCGCTAATTTTGCCTCCCAAAAGCGCCTAAATTCGCTCATAATTTCAAATCGCGTCATAATTTTATGATTTCGAGCCCGAAATTGGCCCGCTAATTTTCTGTTTTCGCGTGATAATTGTGCGTGAATATTCGCTTGAGGGTGTCGCGATTCACAGCTGTCTGCGTGGGGTTGTCCACTTCCACTCCACTTGTGCCATTTCAGACAATGGACGCCGCGAAATCGCCCAGACATGGCCTGTATTAATCGATTAATTTCGCCCACTTTGTGTGCACCGATCGGTCGGTTTTGCCCAATTGTCGAATGGTTGCGCTTATTTTTGCCTTCCAAGTGTGTCTAAATTTGCTCCTAAATTGCATCATAATTCCTCGATTTTCAGTCTCAAATTTGCCCGTTGGTTCGCTCTTTTCACGACATAATTGTGCGCCAACATTGTGTTTCAGGTATGCTGAAGGCGGATAAGCCATTCCAGACGCCTCTCCACTTGTCTGGAAACGCCGACCAGCTTTTCGAGGATGTGGAGCAGAGATGCACATATCGGTTGCTTCATGGTGACCCTGCGAAAATGCCGCCTCGTGTTGCGCAACGTCACGCGACCTCGCCCTACTTCGGCGTGATCTTTGACCATTTATTGGATGTGTGCGTGTGGTCACCTTATTTACGAGTTTAGACCCACGTTGTCTGTCTCCAAGCGCCTGCGTCCAGTACACGTCTGAAATCGACCGGTTTGATGCTGGCCCTGGCCACTTTCAGACGATGATGCGGTTCTCAGGGCCTTCCATGTCTGGAAATCACTGTCTATTCCTCTCGTACATCTCTCCCAACTGTCTCGTTTTGCTGCAGCATCCAAAACTGAAAATTGCACGCACACGGCGCTTCTTACGCATTTGTTGATCGAACTCTTGCCTTGGGACGTTTCGCAACACAAAGGCCACCTGTTATCGCACTGAGCGGTCATCCGACGTTGCGTAAGCAGCGTTTCGGTTCCAACGAGCGTTGGAACCGAAAGACGAACGTCCGAATTTTGTCGCAAGTATTCTTGCGCGAAACTCAAAAGCGTGTTGTTTGTTCGTCCGCGACTCTCTATCTAAAGTGCTTGTTTCATTCCAGATGCGATAAAGATGACCAGCCAAGAGAGCAACGAAGAGCTCCAAAAGGAGGAGCTGCTCGCCCTGGAGTCGATTTTCTGCAACGGAGAGCTTCAGATTAACTCGAAGCCTGCTTGGAACGTGAGTTCTCCCATTTCTCGATTTCGAAATCATCCTCATCTTTCAGGCTTGGGCCCCAATCGACATCTCAACGGAGATCGATCCAACGGCCGCCACGAAGACGTTCGTCTCCGTCAAGCTGCGCGTCATCTGCGGCGAGGACTACCCGACGACGTGAGTTTATTGGTCTTGTTTCCTTGTCTATTTTGTGCATTTCAGAGCTCCGGTGATTCGGCTTAGCCGCGGTTGGCCTCACCGTCACGCAGATGGACGAACTTCGGCAGCAGCTAGAGCAGATGTGCGCAGAACGAGCCTCTGAGGTACGTTTAGGTATTCGTTTTTAAGATTTGAGGGTCCGGGAAGGCGTCTAGACAGCCAAGGAACGTCCAGTGAGACGCTTTTATCCCTGCAACCTAGACCCCTGCAATCTGAAGTTCGACCTATTGTGTCTGTACTGAGCGACTGCTGTCTAAACGTACTTCTAAAAGCGTCTCATTTTCGATGTCTAGGGGACAGTCTATGTCAGCCGATCTTTCCGAGAGCTATCCGTACAGATGACCGGTTGGTGCTTAAGTCTAGAACTTGTCAATCGTTTGTACTAGCCCACTGGTGTCTATTTTGGAGATGTTGTTCGTTTCTAGGCAGTCTATGTCAACCGGTGCATACCTCAAGCTCTCCGCACAGATGACCGGTCGGTCCTCAAATCTAGATTTTCCCCACCAAAATCAACCATTTTTAAAGGCATGTAATCAACCGCTCTGTATTCCAGAGGATTCCGGTGATCTCAGAGCTCATCGAAACAGCCCGAGACTTCCTCTACCAGCGGAACGCCGACGACAAGGACCTCCACAACCGGATGCTGGACGACGAGAAGATGAAGCAGAAGGCGAATAAGAAGCAGAAGGCCGAGAAGGAGCGAGAAGAGCAAGCGGAGATCGAGAAGGCGAACAAGCAGCGGCTGGATCGACTCAACGACCAGAAAGCGGACAAGGAGAAGGAGCGGCAGCGCCTGAAGAGCTGCACGGCGCCGGAAGTCGAAGGCCTCGGCGAAGCGATCGACGTGCGGGCGATGGACGACTCGAAACTGACCGTCTTTGTGAAGACCGACGTCGTCGCTCCGCACAGGACGACGAAGCACCCCCTCTGCTCCGAGTGGATAGGCTACATCAACCACGTGCGTTTCTTTCTCTTTAATTGCATCTGTTGAGCCTCGATTTGGATATAGAAGGGCCAAGTGCTGGTGTCAGAGTGGCGCTTCGAGCACACGCTCGGCAAAGAGCGAAAGGCCAGCGACTCGCCGAACCTTAAGAAGTTTGAGAAGGACCTCGACGAATTTGTGGCGAACGTCCTCCGGCGGCTAAGAAGCCTGGACACCATGGATCAGTCGATGTACGCATACCAGTTCGTACACCTGGTTAAGAAGTCGGCGACGCCAACTAACTTCAAGTGTTCGCTCTTGGTTGGCCAGCTTATCCCAAGCGAGCACCAGCCGCTGGAGATTGTCATGAGGGACGTCAAGAAGAGGCCGGTAAGCTTATTCTATCCTTTGACGCTTGGCTTATCCCGAAGTTCCAGAAGTTTTTCATGCCGAAGTTCGCCTCGGCCGCGGTCTGTGCCCTCAAGTGGCTCCATGACCAGCAGCTGAGCCACGGCGCGCTGGACAAGGCCACCGCCTGGTTCAACAAGGACTACGCCGACCCGGCTTTCCTGATATCGGACTTCTTCATCCTGTACGTGCCTTGTATCCTCTGCGAATTGTTTTATTTCCGGTGTTTAGTCCCGGCCTCGTGAAGCTAGCGAAGCAGTTCTCTGCGACGATTTCGCCAGAAGGAAGCCCAGCTCTCGAAGCCGAAGAGCTGGAGGTCATGAAGAAGGCCCAGCAGAAGGACCGCTTCGCCGTCGGGAGTCTGATGATGGACATCCACTCGGAGTCCGCATCGGACACGAAGAACATTCCGAATCTGTGCCAGGACTTCATCAAGACGTGCCAGAACGAAGCCTTCACGACGGATCATCTCTTGGAGCATCGATACATCAACCACGGTACGTTCTCACCACATTAACACCCTCTTATCCTTGCTCTTTTAGGATTCTTCGAACAGTTGCACGTGTCCAGATCAAGCTTATCAGAAGATCCCGTCGGCAACTACGAATCGACCGCCAGCAGCCGGCTGATGAAGGACTGGGCGATGCGCAAGCGACTTGGAGGAGGCGGATTTGGCGATGTCATCCTCGCCAAGTATGTCCAAATCTTATCGTTCGCTACTATTTTCTTTTACTTAGGAACAAACTGGACGGAAACGACTACGCGATCAAGCGCATCAAGCTATCCCCGGGCCAGAGCGAACTGACAGGCCGCATCACCCAAGAAGCGAAGGTCTTCTCGCGGCTCAACCATCCGAACATCGTCCGGTACTATAACGCCTGGATCGAGAACGTCATCGAAACCGGATCGGATGAATCGGCGAGCACGATCCCGACGATGAGCGCTCCCGCAGAAGCCTCGTGAACACGAAGCTCCAAGGATCGGCAGCGAAGCAGCGAAGGCGACCAGCTCCCGGAGATGTCTGAAGCCTCCGAGTGGACGACGAGCTATGGACCCGTGGAGGAATCCTCCTCGGAGGACTCCTCCGACGACCTCTTCGTCAACCGGAACAAGGTCCTCTTCTCTCCGCAGCAGGACTCAAGCTGTGTATGTGTTTCTTACCCTTATTGTGACTCTTTATCTGTCCATTTACAGCTGATCGTGTTCGGAGAAGGCGACAGTGATCGGACTATTCGGTCTTGCAATCGATGAGTCGATGCGATGAGTCGCTGGCCACCGACTCCTCGGAGCCGTTTGTGGAAACGGCCTCGACGGACACCATCGATGCTAAGCCACAGAGGGTCCTCTACATCCAGATGGAGTTCTGCACGAAATCGACGCTCCGAAGCCTTATCTCCGGAGAGCACCTCTTCAAGCAGCCGAAGAAGATCTGGCGCATCTTCCGGGAGGTCCTAAACGGACTCCAGTACATGCATCACCTGGGAATCATCCACCGCGACATTAAACCGGTAGGCAGGCTTATCTCATTGACCTTTGAATGACAGAGCTCTTGTAGATGAATATTCTGCTTGGAGCCAATGACCAAGCCAAATTGGCGATTTTGGGCTGGCCACCCGAGGCTACGTAAAGAAGAAGCGGGTCTCCGCCGAGCAGAGCTACCTCTCCGCCGACGTCGACTACACGAAGGACTGCGGCACAGCCTTCTACATGGCCCCAGAGCTAGACAGCACGATCCAGGACTCGTTGAAGAACGCCCGCATCTCGACGAGAGTGGATGACAGCCTGGGCGTCGTCCTCTTCGAGATGTTCTACAATTACCTCCAAGGAATGGAGCGACACGCCGTGATGAAGAATCTCCGAAGCAGCCGGACGCTGCCGTCGGAGTTCGGCGAGGACATCGTCGCGGAAGAGGCGAACGTCGCCAAGCGGATGATTCTGAGGATGTTGGAGCGAGAGCCGGAGGACCGCCCGACTGTGGACGAGATCCTCGCCTCGGACGATCTTCCTCTGATAGAGGTAGAGCCGAACGACTATCAGGTAAGTCTTGATCTCATAAAACTTGTATGAATAGCCTGATTCTTGTAGAAGATGTTCCTGCAAATCACTAAGAACAAGCGCGGACCCCTCTGCAAATGGACGTTCCAGTCCCTCTTCGCTGGGGAGCCAGAAGGCGCCACAACGTACCTCTTCGACCAGATGATCTGCGTAGACCTAGAGAAGAACGTCGCGAAGCAGAACTACATCGAGCTGATCAAGGAGGAGCTGAGCGAGTGCTTCAAGCTGCACGCGTTCGTTCCACTCAACACGCCAAGCTTCGTCCCGTACAAGTCGCGGAGCGACTCGACTGCCGCGAGTCCCGTGAAGGTCATGGATGAGTCGGGATTCGTTTCACGCTGCCCGGATGCCTCAGGAGGAACTTCATCCGCTACTGCAACAGGACGAAGATGTTTCGGTTCAAGCGGTATACGTTCGGTAAGACCTTTTCGAAGAATGAAGGTGCGTTTCTTGTGTCCATATCCTTTATCTCACTTATATCCCTCGCAGGAGGCGGTTCCCTTCACCCCAACGAACGCCTCGCCTGCGCCGTGGATATCGTCGCTCAAAGCAGCACCGCCGAAACGATGGCAGCAGAGATTCTCAGCGTGGCGACATTTATAACGTCGCACCTGAGCAGTCTGAAGGACCTCACCTGGACGCTGAGGATAGGCCATACGGACTTGATCCGCGCCGCACTGATGCACCTCGGCATCACGGACGAGGACATCCAGCGGAGGACGTTGTCGGTGATGTACACGATCTCCACGAACAATGGTGAGCCTTCGATTCTTGACTTCAGACCTAATTCCGTGTGTTTCAGTCGGAAAGCTGTCCAGGAAGGACAAACAGAACAAGCTGATCCTCGCTTGTTCGTTGAAAGCGGACCAAGCGACGTCGCTGCTGGACATCCTGGAGCCGAGCGAGAAGATCAAGGTGAATCCAGCGCTGCGGGCGGTGCAGAAGAACCGCAACGAAGCCATCGGAAACCTGAGCAAGAAGGCGTTTTTGGAGCTCGAAGGCATCGCCAGGACATTTCATCTCCTGTGCAACGAGAAGCAGGCGAAGTCGATCACGTTCGACCCGATGCTCTGCTACCGGCCGGACCTCTTCTCCGACGGCTTCGTTTTCCAGCTTGAGATCACGGTGCCTAGAAGCGGCGGCAAGGAGGTCATTATGCCCATACTGGCCGGAGGCAGGTACGACAAGAGCCTTGCCGCGGAACACCACGCGAGCGACCCGCAGTCGCCGGCGCCGATCAGCGCCATAGGCTTCAACCTATACGTTGACACTCTCGCCAACGTGGCAGCGCTGCTGGAAGCAGGTAATTTGACCAGTTTAAGAACGGTTCTAACTCAAATTTGGTAACAGAGATCCCAGTGAGAATGAACAGCTGCTCGGCGATAGTGTGCTGCAGCGAAGGCAGCCTCGAGAAAGAGAAGTTCCAGCTGGCGCAGAAGCTCAGAAAGCATGGAATCGCGACGGACGTGCTGCACGAGGTCGTCAGCAACGTGGACAGCCTCCGTGACCACTGCGTCGCCCAGAAGATCGGCCACCTCCTGGTGATCAAGGAGGAGGGTGTCGTCCTCGTGGTCGACCCTTCGGAGCAAAAGGACAACGGGGTGAAGCTCCATGTGGACGAAGCGATCCTGAAGGTGTCCAGCGCGGGCGCCCCGACGTCGTCCCGCCTGAGGACCGCTGACGTCCCCACGAGCAGCCCGGCGAGGCAGTCTACGGCTTTCTCGGCCACCTTCTCCAACGTAGTTTGGCTGCATTCATCAAAGAAAAGCTCGTCGGAGAGGCGCAAGATCGAGGTAAGCTGTTGTCCTATCTAATTCAGCCTCTGATTTCATCGATGCCAGGGACAAATCCAAAATCACGCGACTGCTAAGGACGTCGTTGCTTACGTTCTCCGGCAAACAGAAGATTTACGTGTGCATCTGCGAACTCCCCGCCGGCGCGCTTCGCACCTTCGCCAACAAGATGGACCGCAGCCTGACACAGCTAGAATTGGCGGCCGTCTTCAACGAGAGCGGGAAGCTGAAGCAGGCGGCAAGCGACATCTTCAGTGAGCTGAAGCCGCTTTTCGGCCCGGATCAAGCGGGCGAACCTATCATCTTATATTCAATGAAACGGGTATTATAGGGTAATTTTATAGTCTGTGATTCATTTATGTGTAACTACGGGGTGTCAATGCGTGTATAGGTTGTTTATTTTGTCAGATGGATATGTGCTTTCAGTGCAAATATAAGTTCTAAGCATTGATGACCAACCGGTTGGGATGGAAGTGGAGAGCGAAAATAGGGTGACGAGTGGTATCAGACGAGCTGGAGTGGAGTCTAGACTGGTCGCTGACAGATGAGAGCTGTTCAAGACGTTCAACAATCGCTTCCCAGCCTACCGAATTCGACGTATTTTGACCCGAAAGCGCCTCAGAGACCAATATTCCTTCGTAATGGCATCTGAAAAGTCCCTTAAAAAATCCGAAAAAAGCCCAATTTCACAATGAAACGAGTGCCTCAAAGCACTCTTTCCAGCTGACCGCTTTCGGAATTGTGAGTCAAGTCTGGCTGCTTCAACAACGGCACGCACAGCTCTCCCATGACGGAACTGACATGAGGAGCGTGGTCACTTTTGAGATTGAAAGCCCAATGGACAGAGTCATTAAAGTTGTCAATTCTGTGAGTAGCCCCCTTCAAGGTCGTGGCGACGATAAGCTTTCACATGTTGAAGTAGATTCGTTCAATGATCCAATCGAACGAATGACATCTTTCGCAAGAGCTTCATATCTGGTCCACTCCGGACCAACATCGCCTTGTGTCTGTCCTCGATTCTTGCGGGGCGTGAACGTGTCGAACCGCTCGTTGTCGAAACTCAGTTTCTCTTCAGGTTTCAGAGGTTCCTCAAATAGTAAAAGTACATGAAAAATATCAAAACCGTACATTGGCCGGGGAGGAGGTGCGATGTTCTTCTCATTGGCTTCTTCCGCGCTTCGGGAATCTTCCGTTGTCCTCCTGCTGTCCTTCGCTGTTCCTAGAATTCAACCATTCAACTTTCCACAAAATTCTTCTACTTTCTTCGCTCACCTTTGTTCTTCTGGTGAACCGAGTTACCCCTTCTGTTGGACGTTCGCCCTTCCTGGATCGGTCGCAGTTCCGCTTATCCTTCGGCTGGTCTGAAAGTCTGCAGAACTTGTAATTGCCATAGTGATGCATGAAGCCTTAAAAAGGGTATTGTTCGATTCAACTCGAAAAGAGACGCTTTTGAAAAGTCGACGGTTCGCTCAGGCAACGTGAACGGACGCGCGCCGGCGGCGCCGTGTCGCCCGGCGACAGGCCGGCGACAACCTCGGCGACAGCGACACGAGTTTGAACACCCTGTCGCTGTCGTTGTCGCCCACGAGTTTGAAAGCCGTGTTAGTATGGAAAATGGCGATTCCGGCCTGTATTCGAGCGTAAATTGGCGGCGAAGTTGAGTTTCATACGTGCTTTTCGCAAAATAAAATTATGAAACGCGACTTTCCGCCACGTTTTCGAAATCGCCGCAATTGGTTGCGTCACGAAAAATCCTTTACGTTTTGAAATTTCCGCACGCGAATTTTCGGGTTTTGGTATGAAACGAGGCCGTTTTTCGAGTTTTCGGGTTGTTTCCTGCCGCGGTCGCTGTTTTGACGCATAGAGCTTTATTTTCTACCCAGTTTGCGCCTGAAATATCGTGAAATTCGTGGACTCGTGGATCAAATTTTGGTCCCTAATTTGTTCAATTTAGTTGCTTAAACGCACAGACTAAAATTCCACTGATACGACCATCGAAAAACGCAAAAAACCTCATTTTGTGGCTGAACAGCGCCAAAACAGTCTCCCTTCGACGTATTTTTAACCCAAAAGCGCTTCAGAAAATGGCAGAAGTCGTGAACAACGTCGAATCGTCTACTGAACGTCTTTTCATCCAAAGTATAAATTTGGCTTCAAAACGCGTATTAAAACTGCCTCAAAACGATCCCAATTTGGTCCGCAGAACGTGTTAAACGCGCAGACAATAATCAGATTAAACACACTAGAGAAGTCAAAGTGACACGCGACACGCGCAAAAATTAACCGAAAATCAGCAAATACTATGGAGCGAAACGTTTCATAACAGATCTGCCCAACGCATTTCCACACGACAAACACGCAACGAAAACCGGAATCCCAAAAAGTCACAAAAATTCAAAGTCACCGAAAATGCAGAAATTCTGGCAGAAAATTGAGAAATTTAAACGACGAAAATAACAAAATTGTCATACTTTGGCGCAAGACGACACCTGCCTCCCTCGCAAGTGTGTACATTGCTCGAACTGAAATGGCCCGCAGGTCGATGTATCGCGAAAAGAAGGCGCATCCGGAAAAGGTGCGAACGGTTAGATAATGGCACTATTGTGGTAAAGAACGACGATCGATTGAACGTGCGCATAATCGCGGGAGTCGAAAGGCGAGAAAGTGCAACAGAAGTGCGCTTTTCGGTCAGACCGGATTGTGATAAAAAATTGCGGTCCTCAAAACCTCATTCCGAAAATTTGCCGAATTTCGAGGCTTTAAAAGACCAATGTTTCTGCCCTGAAAAGTCCCTCAAAAAGTCTTTTCGAATTTTTTAGCGGCCAATTCAAGCCTTTCGAAGTTTCAACGCGCAGGTCGAAATGCATCGAAAAGCCAAGAAGCGATGCAGTCGTTAGCCACAAAGCTAAGACTATTTCAATGTCTTGAGTCAATTCGCAAATTTTTTAAAGTCTTAGCGTTGGACTTACGAAATCAAGCGATTTGGAAGCAAAGGGCAAGAAATGCCAGAATTTGGTCTTAAAATGGGCAAATTCATATGTAAATAACCCCAAAACGTGACTGTCTGTCTTGTCGAGACCTTCGGAATCGTGAATCTATCACCTGGCTGATATCATTTTTGTGTCCCGAGGGCGAGCCCTCAGGACTTTCCAAAAATTGTACACCGGGTCTTTTCCTTCCTTTCGGAGGCGAAGGCCCTGTATGCGGTTGTGCTCTCGCTCTCCACAGTTGGCTTCCATATTCGCACCCCATCCGCAGCCGACAGCATTCTGCGGCGGGTGCCAGGCGGCGAGAGTAAATGTTTCATTTTTTTAAATATTACACTTTCCGACGACCCTGTAAGTAACAAGTTATCTACGGGATGGAACTGGGAGGTTTTTGGATTGAGTTGTGGCCAAAGTTAGCTCAAATTGGGAGCAAAATCAAATCGAATGTGAAAAGGCCGCAAAATGTGCATCAAATTCGGCTTTTGGACGCTTTGGGGGACAGCATATCGGCCCGAGCGTTGAAGCTTCAAAATATAACATTCGAGAGCAAAATGGGGACGTTTTGGGTCGGTTTTCCGACGCGTTTTGAAGCCAGATTCATGCTGGAACGGGGTGACGTTTTGGGAATGTTCGACCTGATTTGGATTCATTTTTTAGGCGCTGGTTTTGGTCATAAAATGAGGCTTTTTTGGGTGCCTTTTTGGAGCCATGAAATTTTCTTGAAATTCCGGTCATTCTGATGGTTGTACATCTCGTTGATGAGAACTAGTCTATTTCCTTGGTTCTGCTGCAACGATAACATCATTTCATCCTTATTCTGAGGCACACATCAGCCGTACCGGTAAAGCTGCCCATTCAGGCTGCGGCTCACGTACATGAAGTCGGGGAGCCTCGGAGTGCTCACAAGGCAAACCGTTCATCGGCTTCCGGCTGAGCTTCTCTGGAGGCTTGCCGGTCTTCGGGAGGTCCACGGCGAGCGAATGGTTCCGCGCGATGCCGATTGACACGTCGCTGTTGATGCCCTACAGGTCCGATGTCACGAGAACCGAGTTCGCGATCGTTCCGATCGAGTCCTGTTCATTGTAGCTTATGTGGAACTCAATCATGTTCGTGTTGACATCGCGGTCGTCCGATAGATCCGCTCTCACCAAAGGCTTCAGGAAGTCCAGGGGCTCTTCGTTCCGGTCGAAGAACAACTCCGGGAAAGAATAGTCACGTTAAGCTTCACCCTTGAGCATAGTCAACTCACTTTCATCACTGTGGGGACGTGAGCCGTATCTCAGAAACACGACAACGTCCACAAGATGATGCAGCTCCGGGAGATCGACGGTGGTGAACATCCGAGCGTCACCAGCGACCAACGAGGATTTTTGGTCATCTAGACGGGTCCAGTGATGATTTGCTTGTCGGCCGACTTGTAGGGGTTCTTCACGAAATGCTCGACGTAGCCTGGAGGAAGACAATCTGCAACAATCCGATTTCGTCGATCACTCCGAATGACATGCGAGCGATAGCGTACGGGAGCTGCGCCTGTTTCTTCTGCTTCACCTTTCCTAAACGATGCCAGGAAAAGAATCACCATTTAAACCTACCCATGGGCTTACTCAAGGTGAATTTAACGCAGCACTGGATCAACGACTTGAAGAAAGGCTCGTCGATGAACTGGAAACCCTTCTCAGAGGTGAGATGGTTGAAGTCGATGCGGCGCGTCAATTCGCTCAGTCTCGCCAATGCCTTTGTCTCGTCGTTGAGCATCGAATCGATTTGATGAACGCAGAGCGTGAGTCTGTTGATTGTGACTGGAGGTGATTTGATCCATGAAAAATTCAAGGCAAAGCTTTTTGAAAAAAAGACAGTAAGATCCTTTCCCTCCAGAGCTCCCACTGGACCCTCGACGAAGCCCTCAGCGAGCAAAAACAGGATTTCATGCATCAACTGTTGGGTTACGAAAAGTGGTGCAACGAAGCTTCGATCACTCAGGATAATTTGAAGCGGGTAATCGAGTTTAAAGAATACGAAAACGATGGGATTGTCGCTCCTTTTGAGACTCAAATCCTTAGTTTCGAAACCGAGAACAAGATCAGGAAGATGCGGAACGAAAATCTAGAAAAAATGCTTGAATTAGCAAAGCAAGAAAGCAAGAAATTTTGGAACAGGAGATTCGAGATAGAGACCAACTCGAAGAGTACTCGATGTTCCAGATTTTGAATTTGTAATTTGTCGTTCCCCTCGTTACATGAAGTTTGAGTTGAGAAAGACTATTTTACAGAGAGGTTATAACGCTTGAAGTGTTCCGAGAAGGTGTCCAAGAATGGGTTCACACACTTTGATACCCCGAAACCAAACCTCAAAGGACGCTTAATCGTCAGTGGTTCACAAGGCTATATCACCTGGAACATCGCTGGAACCGATGACTCGCTGATGTTTAAGTCCGACGCGATTGTGCTCGACGCCCACACCATCCGAGAAGCAGCAGGGTTCCCCGTTCTGATCATGGCCAGTATCAGCTTTGTGGCTAACAACTGCACCGCTTCGTGGCTTTTCGATTTCGGCGTGAATACGCCGAAAGCATTTCGACCTGCGCGTTGAAATTTCGAAAGGCTTGAATTGGCCTCTAAAAAATTCGAAAGACTATTTTTGAGGGACTTTTCAGGGCAGAAACATTGGTCTTTAAAGCCGCGAAATTCGGTCTGACCCAAAAGCGCACTTCTGTTGCACTTTCTCGCCTTTTGACTCCTCACCGCGATTATGCGCACGTTCAATCGATCGTCGTTCTTTACCACAATAGTGCCATTATCTAACCGTTCGCACCTTTTCACAATCGGATGCGCCTTCTTTTCGCGATACATCGACCTGCGGGCCATTTCAGTTCGAGCAATGTACACACTTGCGAGGGAGGCAGGTGTCGTCTTGCGCCAAAGTATGACAATTTTGTTATTTTCGTCGTTTAAATTTCTCAATTTTCTGCCAGAATTTCTGCATTTTCGGTGACTTTGAATTTTTTTGGGATTCCGGTTTTCGTTGCGTGTTTGTCGTGTGGAAATGCGTTGGGCAGATCTGTTATGAAACGTTTCGCGAGATTCCATAGTATTTGCTGATTTTCGGTGAATTTTTGCGCGTGTCGCGTGTCACTTTGACTTCTCTAGTGTGTTTAATTCTTTTCTAGTGTGCCAGGAGCGGAAGAACACGGATCGGCTGGGAAACGGTGCAAAAAAAATTTTGTGCAAAGTACAGACAGAATCAGAAGCGTTTTGCACCTGTTTTCCTAAGCATTTTAAGCCAAATTTATGACGTTTTGGGTGAGCTTGACCCGATTTAGGAGACCGATTCGCAGGACGTAGTCTACGATTTCTGTTGTTTTTTGACGCACGTTTTCGATCGCTTTCCCACGCTTGCGTGTCCATCCCCGGCACCGTTTCTTGTTTAGACCGTCCGCCGTCGAAATCCTCATTTCCACCAATTAGAAGCGTCGGAAATGGTCGGCTTTACAAAGGACTATCCTCGGTGGCACCTCCACGTAATCTATCCTCTCCTACCACTTGAATCTAATCCTAAATGCTCGGTTTCAGGTTGCGTTCGACATCAACTGAAGCAAGCTCCCGTTCCAGCCAAGATGAAGCTGGATTTCGAAGACCGCCAGCAGAATAAGCTGGGAAGCGTGCTGTGAAAACTCGATGTAGACAACACGTAAGCGGTTCTTCAAGGAGCGGAAGCAGAAACCGCTCGGACGTTGATAGAACGACCCTCGTCCAGATCAAGGAAACAAAGGACTCCAGAAGCTGAAAGTAACGGCTGCGTTTGCGGTGTCGATTCTGGCCGTATGGAAGTGCGGCTTGGTTATCGTCGGCGAACACTGCAAGGTGGATAAAAGCAGACGGCAGCTGTCGCTGAAGCGCTTTACGGAAAAGTAAAACGGCTGCTTATCCCAATTTAGATCCTTAAAATCCCGCTTTTAGTTTGCTGTCGCTCACTTAAACAAGCTTCGTCATGACCAGACACCTTTGTGGCCATCGTTTCAGTTGATAAGTCCTGAAACCTTTCCAACGACCAATTCTGAATCTCAGAAAAAATCTTTAACAACCACCTGAATCCTCTCTTCTTAAGATCAATTCCTACTCTGATTGGTGTAACACACCGCTCCACCTTTGCTTCCCACCAAAACTGTACCCACATTAAAAATCAAAAACCGTGTTCTTCATTCAAAACGAACGATTACGGACGTCTTAAAAATATGACGTTAAATGCATCCACGAGCATGCAAATCTTCTTACAATAGAAAATCTAAGAAACGGAAAACAATGTTTGTCTGATAGCTCCGAGATGTAGGCAGTACTTAGGGGTTTACGCTGTCAGGAGAAGCAGAAACAGCCAGCGTAGTGCGAACTCCCGCAGTACAAACCTGATAAATAGAACAAAAGAAGAAGAAGATGAATCAACGAAGAAAATAGACAGAAAACGCCTACTTAGAAAGTGAAGATCAGGGAAAACGAAAATACGTCATGAAAACAGAATAAGTGAGAAGAAGTCTAATCTGCCACACAAGGAAAGAGGGGGAGAGGATTAAAGGCACGTACATCTAACAGGGGTTCACTTGAAGAAGTAAACGAGTCAAGAGAAAGAGAATTGGATCCGAGGGCTATCAGGAGGTGTTCGAGAGAGGCACCACAGCGAGGTTCGTGGTGGAGATGTTCAAGGCGCCCACGGAGGGCATGTGAAGCACGGAAACCGGTGGACTGCCGCTGCTGGACGTCTCCGACGTGTCCGAGGCGATGTGCTCAAACGTGGAAAAGGAGACAGTCCGAGACGGAGTAGGGGAGGGAGAGGCCTTGAAGAGGCCACGCTTCACTTCTCTTTCCACGAGGAAGATGTTCTTACGCTCTTCAATTTCACCAATTCTGAAATTGCCAAAATTGAATCTTCAGGCTTCAAGGAACTTATAAGAGACGCTCACAAACTGTGCTATGCCAATTCGACTAAAACTTGGCACAAATGTAGACCTATGGGAGCATATCTAAACCTCAAAATATGTGCGTTGAATGTGGAGTTTATGGTGGGCAAAACAGGACTTAAGTTCCAAAAATTACGGAAATCCTTCAAATCTGGTTTGATATGACTCATCTTACGCTTATAATTCTGGCCCATGGAACAACGTGGTTACATTGTTTTTGCCAACGAACTGTTTCTAACGGGTGAAATCAAACCAGATTTTGGAAATTTTCGTTTTTAACCATGTTTTACTCACTAGGAACGGAATTCAACAGACGTACATATTTTGGGGTTTTGATTTGAACCCAAAGGTCTGCCTGGGAGCTAATTCTTAACCGAATTGGCGTGGGACAGTTCGTAAACGTTCCTCATTAGCGTTACTTACCGGTCATAGATAATTCCATCCACCAGCAAGGTCTTTTTGAAATAGTCCAGATTCTCCTTCGTGTTGAGATCGTCGCCCCAGACGAACGACACCAATCCGAAGTGGTTCGCGCGATCTACAGGCACACGAGTGTTCAGAAGATCCTCGCTGTGGAAATTGACTCCGAGGAGTTCGGTTCCGGCAGCGAAGTTGACAGCTGTCAGAGAGGTACTGGAACGCTGATCCAGGAAAGGCACGTAGCGGGTGGTGTCACCGACGCACAGGAATAACACTGGGTATTTGTTTTGTTTAAGCGAAACCCTAAATTTGAGAATTAAAGACTGCCGTGACTCTCCTAAAGCCTACATGGTGCAAATGTCCGGATCGAACGAGGAGAAAACGATGCGTCGGTTTCCGGCGTTGTTGAGAACATCGCTGAGGATGATGTCGATGACTTCATTACGCTCAAAGTAGTTCTCGCATTCGTGCAGGCCGTCCTTCTGCATCATCGGGTACTTGACTTCGATGTTGAATCCCACGTCGGGGTCGACCGTTCGCAGGGCTTCGGCCAAAGTTGGGAAGGGTCGGTACTCATCAGCTTCGTTGATTTCACCCGTAACCTTCGTCATGTTGTGATCGAGATCGTGGTGGCCAACGTGGTCGAGCTGAAATTAGAGGTAGATTAGTTAAGGAAAAAACCAAATGCAGTTTTAGGAGCTTTAGGCTGAATAATTGGCAGCTTGAAGTGTTAAGGGGGTCAATGCAGTTATTTGTTATCCTAAGCTTGTATTCTTAATTATAAACGTTTAAAAAGCCACGTTTACATGCATAAACCACTATTTTGGAATCGTCAAACTGTACAAACTACCAGCCTGAATTTCATAAGTCTATCTGGTTTGGCGTAAAATGGATAAACAGAATTTTTAGGCGTTTTTGAAACCAGTGAAACGTTGCACAGCTTCGGTAAGGCTGGCACAAAGCGTTTCTGAACTTTAAGAAGGATAGAAAACGTTTCACGACGTTATCAAGAAGCTGTGAAGCGTTTCCCGACGAAAGATTCAAGCATGTGAATATGTGAAATAAGGAAAATTCAAAAAATTGTCGCATGCGCTACAGGTACAAGTTATAGTGATGAAAAGTGAGTCAATGTATCCTAAACCTGTAGTCATCCTTAAGGTAGCTTCAAAAGCCACATTTCATTTCCATGTTTAAACTTCCATAACCACAATTTGGAGACGTTCAAATGCATAAGAATCCCTGTCATCAAAACATATTCCTTACTTGACAATAAGACGCCCCAACCACCTATAATTGCCATGTAACGCGCATCACAGGTACCCTGACCCCAAATGACTTACATGTAACAGCCGCAACTGAGCATGCTTCAGATCCTTGATAGCGATCTCATGCAAATCCACGATCTGCCTCTTGTCGGCATCACAAGTGAGGTTCAACAACGAAGGCGTCCGCTTCGCGACCGAGACCAAAACGTGAAAGTCGTGGAACACAACGGCGACCTTGTCCTTGGTAAGCTGCACGTCGAATTCTACGTAATCAGCGCCCTTTTTAGCAGCCGCTTCCAGAGAATGAAGCGTGTTTTCACGAGTAGCCGCAAACCTAAACAGGAATTCTTCAAAATAGAGAGGCGAGAGATGACTTACTTGGTGTAGGAGTTGCCCATTCCACGATGTCCGACCTCCAACGTTGTGCGCTTCTTCCAGTGCTTACGGTAGGAAACAGTCATGGTCTGAGGCGGGTGAGGCTTCTTCAAAGGGCGGATGAACAGGTAATCCACTGAAAATTCATTTTTAGGTCAGACGACCCGAAATAAAGCCTTACCGTCAATTTTTCCGACCGGAAGTCCATTCTTCTTCAAGAGCAACAGCGATGCTTTACCAAAGTCGCCAGGGAAGCTCGAAGGCATCGCGTAGGCTTGGCCCATATTCTTCCAGACTCCATCACACAAAGCGTAGGTTTCAATCTTGAATCCCAAGAAATCCACAGCCACAGACTGCGTTCGGAAGATAAAATAGTCGATTCCGTTTTCGAAGAGCTCGCCTTCTTCGTCCTGGTCGCGGTAGCAAGGGTCTTTGTGGGAGAGAGCCTGA
The DNA here is from genome assembly GCA_000757645.3 of Steinernema carpocapsae. NCBI lineage: Eukaryota > Metazoa > Nematoda > Chromadorea > Rhabditida > Steinernematidae > Steinernema > Steinernema carpocapsae. The sequence continues at coordinate 2,866,055 of CM016762.1, forward strand.
AAATGGAGTATTATTATGGGTACATGTGGGTCAAGTGATTAATCCTAAGAAACATAGTCGTGGAGCTCTTAGGGACCTGTAGAGGACTCTGTTTGTGTGTTGGATAAAGCAGATAGACAGAACGGTGCGAAAACCACGGAATAAGTGAAAAGGCAAAAAGCAATAAGAGAATGGCCAAAGGTGAATCTCAAAACTGGCTAAAATTAGACAAAATATTAGGTTATGGATAATTTTGAATTGTGCTGAAGACATCCTTAGATGGCTTGGGGCGCCAGGATGCCACATTTTGCATCAGAGTTCGATGCCGCCTAAAAGCAATTTTTTAATTTTTTGTTTTCGAACGTTTTTTTCATGTTTTTCCTTCACTTCTGACCTTCTCAAAGCCATGCAAATGAGTGCGTGCAGGCTACACTAAACAAACAGAGCGCTACCAGCTGATCCACAGGTCCCGTCGAGTACCGCCAATTCCTAACCTTTTTCATATTTAGGACGTAAAGCTAATATGCAGTCTAAAAGGAGTGATTGTGAGGACTAGAAGACATGAAGATAAGCGCGCCGCTGCTTGCTAACAACGAGTGTTGTATGCGCCAACAGTTAGACTAGTCTCATCCTCAAAAAGTTTCTTTGTTTCAAGGAGGGTTTCTTACGGCGATATCGGTAATTGAGTAGCTGGGCAGGACAGGGTCCATGAGCTCGTCAGCTACGTCGTCAGCATCGTCATCAGCAGCCAGTTCCTGCAATAAGGTACGTGCTAATCAGTTTTTGGGTTTTTAGACTTACCTGCTTCTGGCGTAAATCGAGCGGAGTGACTTTGAGGCGGTAGGTTTGGTGGACGTGCCGAGATTTGTAAAATCTAAGAGCGTCGCCGTGAATGCGGAGCAGAATTTCGCTCTGGCTTTGGGTGACGATCCATCCATGACTGGCCATGTGCTTGCCGGCTGAAAATAGACAAAGATCAAGATGCGACCTTGGTTGAGTCAAAATACCATGATATCCAAACTCGTCAGGGATGGTCGGCTTGCAAATTCCATTGTTCTCTTCAACAGCAGGCATTACGGTGCGAGGGGTCAGAAAGGTCTCCCATTTCGAGATAACAAGGCATGGCTCTGAGTCCTTGTCGCTTTTGAGGTAGTAGCCGGTGAAATAACGGAATTTGATCGTTTCGGGTCCGAGAGTGAGGTCGTGAGTCCAGGTAGAGCTGAAAAGTGGAAATTGATTAGAATTGCGGAAATGGTCTCAAAATGTAGGTTATTTTTAGAAACAAAGCGCTCATTGTCAGACAGCAAAATTAGCAATTAGTGCTCATCGGTGAACGATGAAAAGCTTCCGAAATGCCTCAAAAAACGCTTTTGATCAACACGTGCAAGCGGAATCTATCTGGGATCCTGAATAACTGCCAACGACCGGAAACAGAGGATCCAAACTTTCTACTATAAATATGGATCACATCGTGCCGCTCAACACAGGCTGCGAGATGCGCTGGCTGAGGCGTCAAACGCTATACCTCTTTAAGGAAGCCCAGTAGTTCTTAAATGGTCGAAAAAGCTCCCGTTCCGTTTTCCACGTGTTGACAACACGCAAATCACACCACGTGATGACTCACATGAACACCTTCAGTTAGCAACAAAGTTGTTTATACTTTGAGCATTTGTTCCGAAATGCCTCAAAATTTGGATCAACGAGCAATCGCCCAAGACCGAAAACCAAAAGGACCGAAAACTGGGGTTTCAAACTACGCACCTCCCTTTAGGCAGGAGCGCCTTAAACAAGCTTCAAATTTGCCTTCGAAACAGTCGCATTCATCGATGCACCCTCGCCGTTTAGCACAGGAATAAGCGAGAGGCAGGCGAACGTCAATTGCACGCTTTCGTTCAACACACAAATGAGTCGTCAGGTGAAAGGACCACCCACAGCGACATCTAGTCTAACTGCACGGTCTGTTATAACACAGCGTCTCGGACCTATGACCACATGATATTAGAATGCGTGCATTTAGAGAAAGAGACTTACGTTTCAGTGTCAAAAGTGAGTCGGACAGCATCGGTGGGTCGCCATTCGCCAAGTTCCGGGATCGATCCAGAGACGAAGACGAACTCATTGTCGCGAGCGTGAGTCGCCTTCACGAAGAAGTGCACTTTGAAGCGGTTGGGTCGGTTGTTGCCAACCATTTCTGGTATCTGAAGAGCACGGAGATTAGAAGTCTACAGGCAAACCTGTGGACGCGACACGAAATGTGATACACGGCATGGTCTGCGAGACCACGACATGGTCTCCTCGAATGACAACTAGGCGGTCACGATCACATGTAAGAAGCGAGGCGTCAACATGATCGAAGGGCATTTTTATGTGTTGTACAGTACAAACTGACAACCTTGGCACAACATGTTGACAGACAGGATGGCAGTGCAAGGCGACCTTTAATTTTAGCTCTTTTTTGTAGTCAGGTGGACATGAAAACAGGCAAAAATTGCCACTGCGGCTAGACATCCGACGCTTTATCAGAAGTCGGATCAAAAGCAAAATCTGAAATTGCTGAAGGATTTCAAAGATCAACATTACAGCAAAGCGGCAAGTGCAAAAAGAGGAATTTAAAATTAAATTAAGGAACTCTTTAGCTCACAGATTGAAACATTTGGTTTGAAAAATTCAAAAAATAATTTATATTTTATTTCAAAACACGGAAAAATTACAGTTCGCCTACGGGGTCGAACGTCTGACCTCCAGACCGGTAGTCTAGCCTGTCAACCATTCAGCCACTAATGCACAAATTTGTAACGTTTTTGAATTTGAAATTGCTTGTAGTGCCACGTAATCATGCGTTTTTGTGATAAATGCACGTTTTTTCGGACATAAATTCCAAAAAAACGAAAAATTAAAAATATTTCAACAATGCCACCAAACCCACGGTTTGAGTTTGACAAAGCACAAAGCTCACTCCCCATTGTTGAAGCGTTTCGGCGTCAAAGGACGTTCCCGCTCACCACGAGAACGTCGGGATCAAAAGTATACAAACGAAGAGCTAGATGGGGCTGATGGTCGTTGTTCAGTGCAGGCAGCCCGGGCAACCGAGCAGCCCAACGGATGAAAGCGGCGGCTAGGGCGCAGTCGCGGAATGCCCGCGGTCAAAGTCCCTTTATCGTACAGGCGCGAGGCGAGCTTGTCTGTCCTTAGCGTCGCGGCAGCGGAAATTTGTTGAATTTTGGGCGTCCACATCCGCCGCCGCCCTTTTGAAGGCAAAAAAATTGCCGCTGCGCATTCCACAAAGGACAAAACGTTTTCGCAGCAGTGGTGTGCCAAAACAGACATAAAAATGGTGAAAAGAGAGAAGCGCATCCACTGTAAAATACCACTTGGTCAAATAATTGTTTTGAAAGACGAGTTGGCAGCAAAAGATCAAAACAACGAAGTTTGCTGCTGATTACGCGACGGTGGAGAGAAAAGATGAAAGAACGAAAACGAACTGTGTTATAAGGCAGTTTTAAGGCATAAATAGCGATAAGCGATGCGAGGCGCTGGAAGAAGAAAAACGTTCTATGGCAGCGACATTACAAAGCACTGCGTAATTGGCGACAGCGTGATATCGGGATGAGTGGATGCGGCGGTCAAAATATAAAACTGGAATTTTTTTCTGAACAAAGTACAAAAAGAGGAAATTGTGGTTTCGCTGCACAAACAACAGGGAAAAGTCGAGTATAGGAGTGGTGCATGCAACTATGAGTGAAGGGAGGTCCTCGGTAGCAAAATTAGAATGGCCTCGTTGTTCAATGTGGAAATATTGTAGCCCAAAATAGGTATTTTGAAGCATGTTGTTGGCCTTAAATCCGAATAGTTGATTGATTGTAAATTAGCCTATTTAAAAATCAATTATTGCAAGTGGTCCATATAATTATGAAATGGCTTTCTATCACGTGACCACAAATTAATACTCCATTTTTAAATTACGTTCAGTTGGTCCGCAACTGAGTGGATTTAGACTGGTCTCACAATTTTTGGCTTGTGTTTCAAGCTCTATTTTATCACTTTTTGCCCATCTACTAAATTTTGAATGCTTGTCTGTTTGTGTGTGCGTGTTCGGTTGTTCGCTTTTTCTCATTTTGACCGGACGTCTCCGATAAGACCGGTTGGAATGTAGAAACCGACCGCTCCACTATCGGCCAAAATGAAGTGAGAAGTCTGGTCAGACTGTCTGGTCAATTTCTTATTGTACTAAATTTTGTTCGTTCGTCCGTCACGAAATTTCCAGACGCGAGTTGCCTGATTGAGTGAGCGTGGGCCAAGAAAATACTGCCTAATACTGAAAAATTCTTGCGGACGCTTCAACAATTCATATAAATTCACATAAATTTAAGAGTGTCAATGTCGATTTTGTTGACACCCGTCGTGCCAAACACCTTTAAATCTAACCCAAAATACTGCCATAAAACACCTGGAACTGTTTATCCCAAATCACGCCTCATTCAGACATCCGTTCCTTATCTCGGATCAAAGACGCGCGTCGTTATTGTGAACGCAGTTCAAAGTCCACACAGCCACAATAAAATTTGTGCGAATTGTGTTGACGGCTGTCGCAGCGGATGGGACTGGTAAAAAGCCAAATAAGATTTACCTATTAGTGAGTCTCTGGAGGCTTGAACGTACTTTTCTTGAGATGATTGCTACGAGCTACAGATCGACCAAACGCCATAAATGGACTTCAACGTCTGTGCAACCGAAAGAGGATTGAAAAGTCGACTCAGCGGCGGGCAAAGAAGCAAAGTGCAGACAAAAAAAATCACACAAAAGGGGCGAACGCCTTTCCCTTCGCACCCCACATACAATGAATATGTTATCGTTGATTGAAGGATCTGTGGAGGCTAAACCAACCCACCCCGCGATGACACAGCAACTCGCTGGCAAGATACAGCGACTAACTTGTGGCGGGAGAAAGTAGGTCTGTCACGTGCAAAGGATGAGCCGACGACGCGAATTCTGAATGCACCAATTGCAAGCGAGATGATGACGAAGGGCCAGTCATCCCCGACCGCGGCAAGGACCAGGACGCTATTCGAGCAGTGGTGGTCAGAGCGATGAATGATCGTCGAACCATTTATACGAGATCTGGGAATTAAAAATCAGTCAGGTGGACTTTTATCACAACGCAAGGCCCGGAATTATATCTAGCGTTTACACACGTGGCGCAATTGGCGCACGTGCTATTTGACCGCCTAATCGATCGCAGAAGAGTTGACGACGCTCACGACTCACAAAGCTGATCGTGATCAAGTGGTCGTACTCTGAAGTTTGGTGGCAAGTTCAACTAATCAAATTTCAACGATCGTTAAAAAGACAATCTGTGTCATTCATCGGTGAACCTGCGAAAATATGTCAGATATCAAAAATCATTCAATGGTCATGTTTTGATCATCAAGGGCAATTGTCTTAACTTAACATTCTTTAAACTCAATGTATTTTCTTTAAATCAGCATTGTTCGGCGCTTCGCGCCTTACAGATTTTCATTTTGTAACAGCCTCGGCGCTACGCGCCTCATTTGAGCAATTTCTCTGCTAAGGGAGACTTTAGCGCTTCGAATTCCACGAAAACCGCGCTTGAAGCCGAAAAATTTCACCGTTGCTCTTCTACCGCCGCTGGACACGGCGCGCAAAACATCGAAAATGAAGGCGACAATGAAAAGCATGCTAACGCAAATGGCACCGCTGCCGTAACACCCGTTTATTGACTCAATCAGGGTCGTCGTGTCTGGAATTTTTGCGACGCACGCATGCACGCACACACGTACACGTCTGGATCGTTCTCCTTTATTTTATAAAGGATTCAACAAAGTAAATTTTCAAATATTTTTAATGGCCCCACTTCCACAGACACAACATAGCCCAAAGTCCCTTCTTGCCCTTCAATGTTTACTTCTTCTTTTCCCACAACGTGTGAACACGCACTGTCCTGTTTGTTGTCACACGCACTCCAAAGAGCAGACGAAACTTCGCACTGACAAATAAACACTCCGCTTTTCTTATCAACCGTCGCAACTACTCCGCAACGTTCTTTGAATATTTTGACCATGTTTTCTTATTAAATTTATGGAATGGCTTTTTAATGCTTAGCGCTGACAGACAACAAATATCATGGAAACTCAAGCTCTAAACACTGTGACGTCGATGCGAAGCGGGAAAGATATGATCGAGTGGTGGTGGAGAACAAGGGGAACATGCTGTAAAGACACTAAGTAAGCTCGTTTAAAGCTTTATTGAAAGCAAAAAAAAGTGCCGCGAGCAAATGACTAATGAAAAAGCCATCTGGAAGACAGCTGAGATTTAGGATGTGACAGATTGAAGAGTGGAAAGTTGTCGTAATCATCGACTTGTGGAACGCGGGTCGATGTAGTCCGCCGTGGAAATCTCCATTGGGGTGGGTCAGGCGTGTGCCGACGACAAAAAGGCAAATATGGGCGGCTATGTCTAGTCGCGTGATTAATTATGGATTAAAAAACGTAGAAAAGTCATTATAACTAAGCAAACCGGAAAAAACCCTTGTAATATACAAATTCATTCATTTCAACTTTAGTGTGCAAGTGTCGTAGTGCTTAGTATGACTGACAAGGGAACCTTCAAAGTTGTTACACCCAAAAATGAGCGAGCTTAGTCAATTCTGGTAGTACTCGACGCGCTGACAACGTGGTATAGGTCACTCGCGTGCGCCCTAAAAACGCGTTTAAAAGTGCCAAAAATTGGCCCGCGGCGATGTATTCACGATTAGACACATCGAAAGCACAGCCTGTCTGGCGCAGTCGGTATGCGTGCGGACTATGAATTTTGGGGTCGTGGGTTCGAACCCCGCCGAAGCCTAAATTTTTGTTTCTCCCTTTTATCGCTTTTAATCGTTTTAGAAAGCGTTTGCGCGTTGCGTTTGACGTTTCTTTTGACGTTTCCCGATGCGTTTTTGCTTGAGTTGAGGTTGAGGAGGCGGCCCACGTTCGCACGTTGGACACAATGAAAGCTTCGTTTCGCGTATCACAGTTTCCGAAAGGCGTCGTAGAAGGCTTTAAATTGCCGGTTGAAGTAAATATCTAATGGCTGGGCCAGATTCGTACACTTCTGGGCACTGTCTTAAATCGGACCTGTTCTCCTGTTCTCGAAATACGTTCTTCGCTTGGTTGTATCCCGTCCAGGAGTCGACAATGAGAGTGGGGCTTCTCTGGGCGTCATGAGTCCCGAATTTGAGTAACTTGCGTAGATGTTAGGAAAAGGGGCAAGCTGCGCATGAAAGACCGCGTGGCTTCGGTTCTCTGAAGCACACGAGGACAGGGAGTTGCAGGATTCCTAGAGCGGAGATGACAGGCATCACAGTAATTGAATGAGTAAGGGCGTCCGACCCTTGGGCTATCGCTTCCACTCTCTTGACTCCCTTAAACTTAAATATTGGCAAAAGGGGATTGACGATTTGCTTCCTTACCTTGGTACGGCCGCAACTCAAGCAAAAACGCATCGGGAAACGTCAAAAAGAAACGTCAAACGCAACGCGCAAACGCTTTCTAAAACGATTAAAAGCGATAAAAGGGAGAAACAAAAATTTAGGCTTCGGCGGGGTTCGAACCCACGACCCCAAAACTCATAGTCCGCACGCATACCGACTGCGCCAAACAGGCTGTGCTTTCGATGTGTCTAATTGTGAATACATCGCCGCGGGCCAATTTTTGGCACTTTTAAACGCGTTTTTAGGGCCTTTTTGGTCAAAATGCACGCGAGTGACCTATACCACGTTGTTAGCGCGTCGAGTACTACCAGAATTGACTAAGCTCGCTCATTTTTGGGTGTAACAACTTTGAAGGTTCCCTTGTGAGTGCCACACAAATGGTCACGGGTTCGATTCCCTCCGCTATTAATTTTATTTAACGCAAAAGCCCACCTTTTTAAACATTCGAAATTGTTAACGCAGTTTTGGTGGAAAAAACAAAAGACCACACGCACCCGAGCAATCCACTGTGACTCGCCAAGGACAATATAGCACTTTCAACAAAGACCATTTTACAATCACATCAAATAAAAAGGAACGCCATAAACTGATAAGATAAGCTCCTTACAGTGTACGTCGACTCAAGTCAGGGCTAATACGACAGAGTTAAAACCTCGAAGCGACCTTACAGCAGCGGAAAAACGACCGTACCAATACAAAAATTCGACAACAGGACAAAGTCCCACCTATTTTAGTACACTTGGAGGGCCAGCCTGCACAGAAATAATAAGACGGAAGATTAGCGGAAAACGTCTTCCCTTAATGTTGTAAACAACGCCAAATTTTGAAAGGTGGAAATACCCCGGGGAAGAATGCAGTGGACAGACGATCGATGGGAAGTCAAAAGCCAGGGGTCGACTGTCGCCTTGTTTTGTGTTATTGTGAAACAAAAGCGGACACAAGAGGCGAGTGGCGGCGGCGGTGGGTCGTCTCTGGGAGAGAGACGAGATGGCTGCGGCAGAACAAACACAGAGGACACCAGCTGATGAGCTCAGCTCGAGCGAGCGGGAGAAGAAGACACCCTCAGATCACGGCGGGAAGAGAAGGGTGACTGACTGAGTGCGACTAGGTGAACGCGATGACATCGACGGCGAATAGCAACGAAATTTTGGGGATTTCGCGGCCACGTGCTGCTGCTGCCTGCACCTTTTCCTACCGAGAGATGGACGACGGACGGCCTATGTTGATTGTATCTTCGGTGATCCTCCACTCCGAAACGCGTCGTCGTGTCGAGTCGAGGAAAACATATATCTCGTCCTGGTCGCCTAACACAATAAATAGCAGTAACAGAAAACCAGTCGTTAATTTTGTCTACTCGGGGCGGCTGGTTGCCCTTTATAAAGATGGGTGAACTAAAAGGGCAACTTAGAAAGACGAGTTTTGGAAGTTAGCGCACTTGATGAACTTTGGAATGAGTTTTTGTAAGCTAGAACTAGAGATACGAGGTACAGAAGTCGAAGGTTCTAAGAATCATCTAATACTTAAAAATAAAAAAACTTAAATCATTAAAAATTAGAAAAAAGGTTTTACATCGCTTTAAAACATTTATTAAATGAAAACGTTGATTTAAGTTAATGCATTAAAAAATGTAGCTTAATTTTTCAATAAAAAAAAATTTAAAACAAAGTATGTTTTATTACGAATACGACGAGATCCGTATTTTTGATATATCAATTGCTTAAGCTACTTGATGCTAAATTATTGCCTTTTCAAGTAATAAAATTGCTAAATAGGTACTCCTAAATTTAATTTAATTCTAAATTGTATTCGATTATTTTTGTTTAATTCTAAAAATCAAATGAATAAGAATTTAATTTAAGGTCTTCAAAATGTTAAAGACATTTTTAGAATGTCGAAAAAGTAGAATGGTAGAATGAGCAATCAATCGGCTTACTAGCAATCGTTGAGTCTTTGCCGTTTCAAAAGCCGATTACGGATTTAACAGGAACGCTGTTATCATGACTTGATTGAGACTCCAGTGTGTGGCGGCTTATTCTTAACATGACGGAGGTATATGTATACAGTTAATTCCTAATTTCATGTTTTCCCATTTTTCTTGGCCAATTTTGTCTCAAGATACGCAGACAGCTTTATATGAAAACAAACCTTAAAACGTGTTTTTTTAATGATAAAAAAACGAGTTGAGTTGTAAAATTTGGTCAAAAGTAGCGAAATTTCTTTGTCAAAAATTTTCGTCAATTGAAAAAATTTGTCTGGGGAGGAACGAGCTCATAAATTAGCCATGACAAAAACGCCAAAAAAGTAGCTTGAATAAAATGGTTCTGATACTAAACCAGTTTTAACAATACAGCGTGTTAAGCCAAAAACCAAATACCAAATTGAATAGAATTCCAATCCAACAGCCTCACCCAAAGTCAAAGCGCACACAAGATACGGCCCAACGCTTGTTTTTTGACCGTGTAAAGACGTCATCGGCAGCATTACCAAGCAAGTGCCGAATTCGCCAGCTAAAGGGAACAAGGCACCAGGGCACGTGCGCTGAAGAAAACGACATTCTCTTGCGTCCACTCCTTGCGCAAGCAGTCCAAAGATGGCAAAAGCTGAATGATGACGGCGCGCACTCGCTCTGTACACATACGTGTCCGCCGAATTGATCGCTTAGCCCGCGAACACATGCTGTCGCCAGTCGCCCTCGTCTGCAGCTGCCCACTCGAGCCTCTAAGGGCAACACGGAACTTCCCTTATGCATAATGGAGTCACGGGGAGATGTGATGTTTTTATGAACAAAGGGACATGGAAGGGAAAATGATGGCTGTGAGAAGGGGACGTCTGACACGGGTTGGCAGCCTGTAGACACTACACGGAAAGTGCACTTACAGTGCAGCTTCACAATGCTCTTCAATGTGTTTTTCAAGTGTCAAAAAATATATGATGAGGAGTGAAAATCAGGAATGAAAATATAAAAACAATTTTTTCAAATAAAAATTGAATTCAAAATAGAATCAAGCAGACATTTTTTTGCCAATGTCACCAAAAACTTGAAAAAATCAAATTAACAAAATGTTTTTAATTAAAAAAAAAAGTTTGAACAATTTTAAAATTAGTTTTTTAATAAAAAAGAACATTTTTACAATAAATATTTGATGTTGACGCGTTAAAGCTTACTTGTGCGCAAGATTGCATTTGTTCATTTAACTCAACTTTTCCGTGTTACAGTTACAAAAATCTTTACGTTTAAATTTACAAATTTATATTGTGAAATCAACATTTTACATGAAGTCACACCTCTTTATTGCACCAATCCGAGCGGGTTTCTCTCCTCGCACTTCTCTGCCAGTTCTTCGTCCCGAGTTTCTTGGTGAAGTCATCAAGTCGTCCTTCTTTCCTTCTTTCCTTTTTGTCCTTCTTGTAACTCCAGGAGCCTTCCGGGTGTGGTTCTGCGCACGTTGAGTGTCCCGGCGTCGATTTGGTACGGGGGGTGAAACATTACGCTCCCCTGCAGGTTCCATTTGTTTCTGGGGCGCGGATTCTTGTCTTCTGCTGCGTCGACCTTCTTTTAAAATTGTACGTTTATAACATGAAACTTTAAAAGACGTGAGAGGCACACCATTGTTTTTTTGAAAAATTACTTTTAAAGTGTTTTTTGTGGTAATTTATCACATCTCATCTATGTCAGCTGTCACAGATTTATAAGTATTCGTTCTATGAGTGTAACGCTCAAAACAATTTTAAAAGAAGGTTTGGTTCGTTAAGAGTGGTGCAAATGAGCGTGAGAAACAGAGAACTACAGTAGAAACGACGTGATGTCTTTCGAATTCTTTTGCAAAACGTTTGAAAGTTAAATGGGAGCGAACTTCGTTGTGATCACACAGACTTAAAAAGATTTGGTTAATGCTTGAAATGGTTAGTCTGACTGGGATTTAGAGTTTAGGATACACTTGCCATCCACTTTTGTTATTTCTTTTTCTCATTGACGTGAGGTATACGTGCTGCCTTTACAGCTATCAACATGTGTGCAGGCGGCAAAGAAGGGACAGCTCAGGGACGCGCGGGCAGCAGCACTCGCTATGAGCTTTTCTCTCAGTGCTTATCCGTGTCGACGTTTGGACGCTTGTCAGCGCACTTCTGAATTGTGTGGCCCTGGTTTTTTATGTGTTTGCGTGTTTCAAACGCGATTCGGCCAACCGGAGGTTTCCATTTGAGGGTGTGGAAGTGAGCGATGAAGATTGATTCCTTCAGTTTTCAAGTTATTGGCTGGGAATAGTGCCGTTGTAATGGTAAAATGAGTGAGTTCTCTATATACACCCTTGCCCGTCGACATTAATTCGAAATTTCGTCTAATTAAGCAAATAAGAATTCGCTTTTAATTTTGTTATGCACTGATTCTAAGCAACATAAGCGTTTTGGAACCTACAGATGGAATTGTTCTAGATTCGCCTTTGTTCCGTACTTTGACGGTCACATTGACAAATCGATTGTAAGCCTATAATTAAGAAATCGATTTTTGACAACACGCAATGTCCTTAATCTCAAAAAGATTTTATTGAGAGGTATTAGGAATTATTAAACACGGTCAGGTTAAACTTTTCAACCTAGCGTCAATGGCACAAATCGATAAATCTAACAAAACGCGTGATCAGTGACTCATTGACGACCATTTACCGACTGAATTGAGAATGTTGTCGAGTCTGACCAGAGACAGTCCTGAGTGAGTGTGCGGTCGATGGAATCTCTCCAGCCACACCAATATCTTCCAGTTCAAACGCTTTTTACTGAATTGGTGTTGACTTTTTTGTAGTCTTCTGCCTTTGTGTCGTAAAGTTTTGTTCAGATTCTTGACTAAATTGGGACCTAGCAATTTGCTGGTGATAATTTTACCTTGATGAAGAGACAGTCGGAAACATGTCTTCCGGTTTCAGGGTAAATTTATCCAAGATATGTGCGGGACGTTTTGTCACCGTTCGTGTTTTGACGCTCAATTCCTGTTCTCTCTCATTTATGGCCAAAGCAAGTTGTCATTCAAAGCTTATTAGCATTGTTCGACAGTTGAGTCTTGCTTCATGTCGCGCCATAAAACCATGATGAAAATTTCCTAGTCTAAGCCTTGAGCAGGTATCGCCCTGTTCCCGCCGCAGAATCACGAAGTCTAAAATAAATAAACAAAAATCCGTCAAACAACCCGAAACAGCCCGGACACTCCTGGTTGTGGCCATAAATGAGAAAAAAACAGGAAGTCAGTTTTAAAACCTAAACGGCGACAAGACGTCCTGTTTCAAGATATGTTTGCAATCTTCTCAAACGCACTGAAATTCTCGATGTGTTTCGGAATGTTTGTAATTTGAACGTTGTCTACCTGAGTCATTTAACTTGCTAAAAACTTTGAAATAAGGTCATCCTCACTTCTGCAAAATACGTCAAATTTATAAAACTAGAATCAAACATTTTTTCACAGAAAAAGTGCCAACAGTAAGCAGAAGCGGATTGGTATGTGTAGTTACAGTCGGTTTCAACTAAAATTGAAGTCTTTGCTGGAAGTCCTTTCTTGCAAAAACCCTGTGAGAAGTAATGCTTCATTTTTGTGTAGAATACTACTTTATGCAAAATAATGACTTATCGCGTGTGGCAAAAACACTCAATGTTTTTTTTTTCACTATTGCCGTCGTTTTTAGAAAACTTGATCTGTTCAATCCAACAATGGAGGATTACAATAATGATCTCCAAACGCTTATAGCCCTTGTGGCTGACATGGAGGAAAACATCGCCCGTGTTAAGAGTATTGTGACCAAGCTCGTCAAGAATTCCAGTAATGGTAGACTTAATTCGCTGCTCGAATTTTACTCTTGTCTTATAGATGGTACCAAGAATGACAAACCCTTGAGTATTCCAAACATCGACAACATCAAAAATGGTGCCAAGTTCGAAGATTTGGAGGACGTCAAGAATCACCCCAAGGACAATCCTGAAGACAATGAACTATCCATCGACAAATACGGCCCGATAAACGTCGATGTTGGTTTCCAGGAAAAGTTTGATAAAGACAGTGGAAAAAACGAAATTAAGGTGAGTCTTTTTGACTGTTGGAACATGTTTCGTATTGTCTTGCCTCGTGCTTTTTGGCGCTAAGATACCACAAATCGTGTTAATTCTGGAAAAGCCTTTTACAACAGAACCTCTCCAAGTGTAAATCAACGATTTAGCTAAAAATTAATAAACAAATATTCATAATTAACGCATCGAATTTTTCCAGCACTCCACCCGATTGCTGATTGGCACTTGGGAATTTTTTCTTGTCAAGCTAAATTTGGTCAGAAATGTGGCTTAGCAAAATTGCAAAATGTTTAAAAAAGTTTCGTTGTCAAATTTACGCGTTTGAAAAAACAGTCAAAATTGACACGCAAGTTTTAAATTGTGACGTAATTAACCAATAGAAACAATTTTCCAGGGCTTCGTTAGTGTTGAAAATGGCCATAAACGGCTAAAGTCCGTCGTCGTCACCAACACGCATCTTGAAACCTCGGAAACCGATTCTGTCACCAACTCTATGGTTGAGAAAGACAGCAACAATGCTGCCAAGTCGGGACCGTCGTTGACCTATGCCTCTCATAACAACAATGCGAACACTAATGAAATTCCGGAATCCAAGTCCGATGACGCCGCTGGAAACGACCAGCACATCGATGTGAGTGATTTCAAGGATCTAGTGAGTGTTAAGTTCAACTCGATATTTATTAAATAAGCTGAATTTTTAGAGTCTGCGTAGGATGTACAGTGAAGAGGTCAGCCTTCAAATTCTGCTTTCACGCTCTATGGCAAAGGAATCCATTCTGAAAACCGTTATTTCTAAGGACGAGCACAGCTTTGAGCCCAACTTGGATTCCGAGAATGACCAGGTAAGAATGAAGCTTTCCTTTGCTGCGCAACAAACAGTTTTTAGAGTGGAACAAAGGCGAAAGGAGAACCCAAAAAGGACAGAATTCTCTCCACGCCGAAGACCAATGGAAACCCTATGACCACCGTCTCACCTGGCAACGACAAAGAACACAAGGAGTCTTGCGTTTTTGACAGCAAAAAAGTCACCCCTGAGAAGACGAAATCTAGGGCCGAAGAGGTAAGACCTCATTTTTAATAGCTCAAGCTAGTAAGCCGAAATTGTAGAGTCTTGCTCAAGCGCAGCCATCACAGGCAGGACCCGAAGACGAGAGCGACGACTGCTTTTTTCCTAAGAAAATGATAGAACAAGTAGTCTCCGAGTTACGTGCTACGTTTCCTCACTACGCAAACTCCCATTTTGACGCGTCCTCTGCTAGTGCATCCTCTCCTAGTACGTCTTCTTCGGAAGTCACAGTCACATTACACGCGACTCCAAAAAGGTCTCCATCAGCCTCGGAGGCAGAGACCTCTTTTTTTTGGATTCCAAATGACAAGATTGCCCACGAAACTACCTCAGCACCTTCCAAACCAATCACTGCCTTCCCAGTTCCCTCTCTCAGGCAGACGATCCTCAATGTGTCCATCGGTCTTCCCTTGTTCAACCATCGCCCTCACTCTAGCCTTTTGGAAACCGAGAACGTCTCAAGCGGCTTCCTGAATGATCTAAGGGACTATGTAGTGCTTCAAAACATCAAAATTCCCTCCCCACGCGAAATTCGCCGCGTTCCCGGTCTTCCCCACAGCGAGCTGGGCTTCTTGAAGCTGCAAGACATTCGCGCAGTTCTGAAAAGAAGGACATGTCAACATGGCAAAACTTCTCAAAACCAAAAATGCTCGTTTTGTGGCGAGGCTCACTTTTCGGAGGCGTGCCATAAAGTTTTCAGAACTGCGGACAGACTCGAACGCACCAAAGAAAACAATTTTAACCGTGTCTGTTTAATGTGCCTAGGATTGAAAAAAAACCAGCACCAGAGGTATTGCACAAAGCCATGGTGCGGTCTTTGTGACACAAACTCTCACCACTCGGCGTTCTGTTACGAAACCGACCATCTCATTGACATGGAGCGGTACCTATCCAAGATGTATCCGTTTGCTTGATGAGATGGTACCTTTAAAAAACGACCCACATATTAACGTAATTTTATGCTCATTTTTGGTCTTTTTACAAAAGTTGTTAATTAAAATATTTTTGAGTTGATGCTTTTGCCCAATGCTTCTTTTTCATTCGTGGGTAAGGCTGATAATTTATTGCGTTTGCATAATCAACACGCGTTGCACGCGGTCTAATAGAAATGGAGACACGCGGGCAGCCGCATGAGTCTCTCTCAAAGTGCACCTTTTTGTCGACGTTCGGACAGATGCCCGCGCAATTTTTCAGCGCGTTGCTGTCGTGTTTCGCTTTCGTTCCATGTTTCAAACGCATTTTGCTTATTAGAAAGTTGCCAACTTGCCTCAAAACTGAAAACAGCCATTTTGTTCTTGGATAGGATAAATTCGTATATAGGTGCTGCTGCCATTAAAAAATGTAAATTCATTCTCAATTTTTCAACTTGTTTTAGTAAACTAAATGTTGCTTTGGCTACATTTTTGCCGCTTTGGCTAAATTGGTTCCTGTTGATCAAACGCGCCTTTCATATAATAAAAAATGCAGCGCACAATGTAAGTTTATGAAAAGTGCATAGGCTAATCGATTTTCACCACATTGCAACGGCGCGTGACATCAACAAGCCATGATAACGTCATTTCCTGCACATTGAAAACAAGCACGAAAACTGTTTAATTTTTTTGTTGCGTTACAAAGACAGTTATCATTTTTGTCAATGTCTTAGAAAGTATTTCGAAGCTTTTTACTGTTGGTTTCGTTTTTTCACTTTTTAAACACCTTCGTTTAGCAATCATTTTTAATTAAAAAAATTGTCAAACGTACTTTCTTAATTTAAAAAATTTTTGTCGAATTAAAACTTTAAAATTTAAAAAATGCAGAAAATTACAGAAATGTTGAAAAAAAAGTTGACAATTTTTTATTAGAAAAATGTGTTGGTAATTTTGTTTTTGACATTGCCAGGTTTGTGTTTTTGTCAAATGTGGTGTCTTATTTTTTTAAGTTATGTGTTTGCGTGTTTTGTGATTTTCAGAAAGTCAATACCCATTTTTTGTTTTTTATCGTTGGGATTGCCACATAGGTAAATTAATTTCTTCACTCTGGAACATTCTTTCAAACGCTCCATCACTGCCTCAGACTGGGCGCCGCTTTGCGATGGGACGCAACAGTCTGGGTTTTAAACTGACTGTGGGCAGTCGACCGCGCTGCTACCTTCAAATCGATTATAATCATTGCGTGCGATGGACCAAATTAAAGACACTTTTTTTTGCTGCCGTGCTCTTGCGTGCGTTGAGCGGAGTCACCTAAAAAGCGCGCTTCGTTCAGAATTTGTTTTGAGTTTTGTCCGTTTTCAAGTAAATGTTTCTTCAAAAAAGGCATTCGCAATTTTAGTGTCGGTGTATTTAACTACTAGTCTACTTAGCGGTCTATTTAATGTATATTGTGATGTGTTCTACATATATCTGCAGTTGAGCTTCAACAGAGCTTCAACACCTCGTATCTCAAATGTCAATTTTCCACTGTTTAGTTACCGTAATCTGGGAGATGAGTGAGGAGAGAAACCCATTCAGACAGATGCGTCACAAATTTTGTGAACAAAATCTTGAAACGTTTCAACTAGACTGTAGTCACTGCGTAACGCGATAGTCTTCATTGACGGCAATCATGTTAAAAAATATTGTGTTCTCAGGGTTTAACGAGAACACGAAATGGATGCTGCTAACTTCAACGCTTTGTTGTCAATGATAGCTGAGAAGGAAAAAGAGTTGTCTGTCCTAAAGGTCATGGCTGCCTATTTTAAGGAGAAGATGCCTGGTAAACTGTTCTGTTTTTTTAGCAATTTAGAGTTTCTGTTTTAGATTCGGCCAAAACAGGAGACGTTGACAGCACCTCTAAAATTTCGGATGACATTAAGAACGCTCATAAAAATGGCGATAAACCTAAGGAGAACATTGACTGTTTGAATAACTCTGAGACCGATACCGATGACAAGAAAAAAGGAGGTAAAGAAGAAGCAAAAGAGAACGATGGCAACATCGCTAATAAGGATTGTATGAAGCGAATTGAGGTATGTTTCAGGTTGACACAAATTATGTTGTTCTAGTGCAAAAACAGTAAAAAAAACTTTGCTTGAAAAAAACAATTTTCTTCACAAATTTTAAACAACTATGTATGTAATTAACGGCGCAAAACTTTCAAGCTTCAAATTTCATACTTTAATTGATTTTTAAGTGTACATATTTTTGATTTTTGGTAAAATCAAAATTTTATATATTTTCCAGAAAATTAAATTTTAGATTTTAGCAAACTAAAAAAACCAATTTATTCTTGTAAATTTTTATCCTTTACGCCACAAATTTTTGCAAACAAAGAATGAATTTATTTTGGCTGTTTTACGATAAAACAAAACGTTAGACTCATGGCGTTGTTGAACCAAAGGAAAACTTCACTCAGTTGACGGAGAACTCTCTGCCGAAAGAGTCCGAAGATCTGCCTAAGGAATTTGAAACCGCCGCCAACGACGCTCCGAAAAACGTGCATGGATCCGAAGGAATTGTGATCCCACACCAAGTGAGCGTAAAAACAAAAATAATGATCAATAGCAACCAGAATTTTAGACTCATGGCAATGTTCACATTCTGAAAAAAGAATCTGACTATGAGCAGGCCTCTTTGGTGGTCAACAACTCTCCACCTGCAAATATCGAGCCTGTGAAACCCGAGAACTCCAAGGGATCAGGCATTGTCCAGAAGGACATTTTAAAAAACCAGGATGAATCGAAAGGGATTGAAATCACGGACCAAGTGAGTTTTCAAACTAAAAGGATAATCAATGACAGTTTGAACTTCAGGATCGCGGTGTTCACAATCTGAAAAAGGAAGGTGACAATGAGAAGACCTTTTCCATGACCACCAACGCTTCACATAACAAGATGAAAGCTGTGAAATCCGAGAATCTTCTAGAATCTGGTTTTGTGGAGAACAACGCTACGGAATCCAAAACTACTGAAATCGCAGATGTAGTAAGAATTTAAAATGAATAAATATCCAGAGACCTAAATTTCAGGTTGGCAATGTTGAAGAACAGACCGAAAAGGACTACCTAGCTCAACGGAAAAATTTCGAATCTGTGGAGTGCACGATTCGACTCCAGGAAACGAAAAAAGTGCAGTCAGAATCCGACGGCTCGGTGGAGAGCAACTGTGAAGTCATCGAGCTAGAAGAGCAGGTAAACAACTCAACGGTCTCTTCGATAACCAATGAATAAATGAAATTTTAGGATTATTGCGATGCTGAGCAATCAGAATCCTACTATTCGGAAGAGGACAACGAGGTCACCGAGTCCGATGCTCAGGTAAGCAAAACAAGAGTTCACCAAAAACACCGAATTTTTTTGTTGATGTGAATCTAATCGCGTTTCTACAGGGTGGCGCAAAAAAAAAACAGCGCTCTTATCTCGAAGCCGTTGTATTTTTGAAGCATACAATGTTAAGATGAAATGTGCAATAGGCAATTTCGCGTCGAATGAGTTATAGCACGCTCCTGTCGGGTCTAACGTTGTGCACTTTTAGCCAAATGTCTGGAAAAACTGTTCGGTCAATTTTTGGAGGCTCGTATCTCGACGCTGATCTGTCCAATTTGACCGTTTTTGGGTGAAATCGATAGAGGAAATCGAGAGCAACTTTTCGCAAAAAATCTGGCAAAAACAAAAAATTAATTGCATTGCAAAAACGCCGTTTTTGTAACCTTGAAATTGGATGTGGGCTATGTCTGGAAACGGACGGTTGGCCGCCATACATTTTCCAGACATGTCTGGTTCGGTCATGAACGAAGGTAAGGGGGGACCAAGGCAAAATTTTGTGATTTTTGACAATTTTTGTTTTTGCTAGGTTTTTGCGAAAAGTTGCTCTCGATTTCCTCTATCGATTGCACCCAAAAACGGTCAAATTGGACAGATCAGCGTCGAGATACGAGCCTCCAAAAATTGGCCGTACTTTCTTAACAGTTTTTCCAGACATTTGGCTAAAAGTGCACAACGTTAGACCCGACAGGAGCGTGCTATAGCTCATTCGATGCGGAATTGCCTGTTGCACTTCATCTTAACATTGTATGCTTCAAAAATACAACGGCTTCGAGATAAGCGCGCTGTTTTTTTTTGCGCCACCCTGTACATTTACCAGATTTTAACTCTAAACGAGTTTTTCAATTGCCAAGTTTTGATCCAAACCGGGGATTTTCTTTGGCCATATTTTTATTCTAACCAGGCCTTAAAAATTTTCGGTTTTCTCCTTTTCTCCTAAACTAGGTTTTTAATATTTTTAATTAATTTGTTTTTTCCTTATTTTATTGGTTTATTAACGCTCTCGCGCGTTAGAGCTAAACTAAGTCGTGGTATAGGCAACTTAATTAATGCAGTCGCTAATAACTGTAGGGCGTAGTGCGGACAACGGCACCAAGGGTCACGGGTTCGAGTCCTGGTGGCGTCAAATGATTTGTCAGCTGTTTCTGATGGCTCGAAAGTTTTGGCGGACAGGAAATCGATAGATAGCTCAGCGTTATTATAAAAGAAATGAACGCTTTTGCGAGTTATTCTGCGCAAGCATAATTTTGAAATTGTGGTGTGACATGTGTTTCTCGCATGCAATACAGATGCCATACTAAGTGGTTCCCAAACGTGAAACTCAGTCGAGGTATCACAAACTTCATCGTCTCTGTTTACAATGATCGTGGGGTGTATTGGTTGGTATGCCGGTCTTCCGTACGAAAGGTTATGGGTTCGAGTCCCGTCGGAGTTCAATGTTTTTTCAGCTGTTTCTAATCGCTCGCAAATTTCGGTGAACTGAAAACTAACAGACAGCATTCTGTTATTATACAGGAGATCTTTATTATCCTATTTATTTTTTCAAGGTTTTTCAAGGTTTTACACTATTCTTATTTCCATATTCATGGTCCTCGTATGTATTTTGGATAAACAATAAATAAATGGAACTTTTAGGATTACCCCAATGTGGACGACCAGAACCTCATCCGTCAAGTCCAAGAATGGATTTCAACTGTTTCAAACTCTGTGCCGCCCACCGAGTCTACCGTCTCCGCAGACGAATTTATGGACAACTTGTGGTGGCTGGTACACGTTCAAGGCGTTCAATCTCCCCATTTATCCGAAATTCGCCGTCCTATCGAATATCGTAGGCGAGGAGAGAGGAAATTGGGCGAGATCCGCGCTGTCATCCAGAACCGCTACGACTTTTTCACTCGTTCTCCAACTGACTGTGCCTTCTGCGCTCACCCGCACTACTCAGGAGCTTGCTGGGACGTCATTAGTACAGCTCAACGCCGAGCACTTGCCCGGTCGGACGGCATCTGCGTCTGCTGCTTTGAGCGTGGGTCCCACCGATGTTATAGAAGAAATGATCCGTGTGTGCTGTGTGAGAAAAGTGGCCACCACAACGTCTTTTGCTATGAGACTGGTGCTCTCGTAAAAATGGAAGCTTACCTCACTCAGATGTACCCTTGGAGCTGAAAAAATCTTCCTCCTTTCTTTGTTTTTAATGTTTTTCCCATTTATTTTTATCGGTTTTGTGTATAATTAATAAAAACTTGTACGGAAGACGATTTTGTAGTATCACACAATCGTAAAAAAATTGCAATAGACAATGAAGCCAAATAAGAGTTTGGTCTCAAAAACTCATTAAATGTAAAAGCCAAAATTTAAAAAAATGGACCAAGTTGACAAAACCTAACCCAACCGTTCTGGTCGTCTTTTCGGACACACATTTCTGCAACGCTACTTATGTACAAAACATGCACTTTTGTCGTTTTCCCTCTCTCAACTTTTCGATCGACGTTTTACGACTTTTGAATAATTAATGAAGCCAGCGCGCCCATGCTGGACTGTTCATTTTCACAGGCTTCCAAAACAGCTTCGCTCGTAACCCCTTGGTTATTGCTTTTGAAATGACTGGGTTATCGCAAAATTATGAAATAAGTTTATTGTTTTCCAAGCGCGCGTGTTTTCAAGGAGATTAATCACTACTTACATTGAGATTTACGCTGTGAGAATGAAGGTCGGGTTGTCGAGTTTGCGGTGGATATAAGGATTAAAATTTTAATTGTGAGAGCGTTTATTGAATATCCTTCTATATACTTCGAATATCGGTACCCCGCTGTCCCACAGCAGAATGAGAATTTCGGTTCAGTTTTTCCATAATAATCGCCCAGCTTCCAAACGAGTTAAAAGAAACAGCTTTCACATGTCTTCGACCCCTCAAATAATTTGTTTCTAATTTATTCTGAACATATGTTCTTTTCTACCCTTCATGACTTGATAGCTATAATTTCCTCATCTAGGTTCACCTTTATTCATACTTGTAATTTCGTATGTGCTGTGATATGGTGTGATATATACCCTTGTTCGACTGAGGTTTTCCTGTAAAGTATTCTTTAAATTTTTTCGGAAGCGTTTATCAACTTTCGTTATTCGAAATGAGAATTTGCATATAGGTATATATTTGTGACTCTGGATACGAGCGTGGTCAAGCGGCCGAATTTTTCATTTTTACTATGTGCAAGATCATCAGCATCACTCACCGTTATCAAACACTATAACACATTGACCGTCCTAAGCGTATGACTTCATTCCGATGTAGTCTTTGAAGCGGGGGCATAGCTCAGTGGTAGAGCATTCGACTGCAGAGAGAGGTCACCGGTTCAAACCCGGTTGCTCCCTACCTTCTTTAATTTTTAAATTTTTGTTTTGTAAACGACTTTTAAATAGTAATCAATGCGGTGCGTCGATACCGACAACACATAAATGGAGTCGTTTGAAATTGTCTTTTAAAATTATATCTTTCGTTCATTTTTCATTTTTATCTGCTAAAACATTTATTTATTAGGATCAATTATTCAATCAATCATTTATTAATGCTGAGGTTATGTATTATATTAAAAGCAGACGAGTGGCTTAAAATAGCCCGAAATAAATGACACCAGAACAGAAGGGAAATAGCGACATAGGACCAGAGATGACAGAAATAAGACTCTGACGTGCTGGGAGGTAAAATGCTCAACCAGACACTAATACTAAACACTGAGCTGGGCTTCCCTTATTGATTGCTTCTAAATCGACGGTAGCAGTTAAGGCATTCTCTTCCACCCAACCTTGTTGTGTCCAACGCCGAATTCAAAACTCGGATGTTGTTGTTTCAAAATCTAAAAAATGTCAATGATCCAAACGACCTCTAAATGTTAAGACTGATCTAAATGCAATTGTAACAAAAAACTTTATGGAAAAATTACGCCAAATTGATTTATATGCTAAAAACAAAAACTAGTGTTTAAAAAGCCAAAAAACCTCAAAATTTGAAATTGCTTTGAATGCTTTGAGACAAAACACAATTTGGCAGAATGAAGTTTGAGCTACATTTCATTTGAAAGTCAACGCTTACTTGAGAGTTTCCTTTTGTGTTATACTGCTTCTTAAAGAATCAGCGCTGTCAGCTAAGTGATTCAGCTTATTAGGCTTATCCAAGGCGTTGCTGATCTTCCAAGCTCGATGACAGCAAAATCTGAAAACACAAAATTAAGAATGAGCAAAAATTAATGTTAATCTAATTAATTGTTAAGAAGAAGCTTTTGAACTTACCAAGCACCCTTTGTCCAACTTCCACTTTTCGCCATGGGGTGCTTGCCAACGACCAACAATCGGCAGCTGCTCCTCTTTTTCAGCTTTTTTCTAAAATAGAATATTTAAAAATAATTGAAAACGCTTACGTTATTTTGAACACTGTGCTCTTCCTTGACCAGCACACGTTTTAGCTGTATGAAAATACAGTCAAGCAGATTTAAACCTGAAATTCGGGTTTTAATAGCAGGACAACTTAGCTAAGCGCATTGCGGCGAGTCTAATCGTTTGAATAGAAAGGATAGCGTTTGGCGTTGCAATCAACTCAGACTCAGACTCTCTTGGCGTCGCATTAGTCATACAGGCGACGCGCGCCGATTGGGAAAATGCAAGAAAAAAACTGCAATAAAAACGAGCTTTCCAACTTTGGTTCATACAGGAGGAATAATCAATGTCGGAGCAATACATGAATTTAAACGTCTCAACAATTCAATCTCTTTATAGTTTTAGCATAGCATACCGCCAATTAACGACATTTCAAAAACTTAAAAACTCATAGACAACATAAACTTTTGTTAATTACACACAGAAAATGCACTTATAGCCCAAAGTAGAAATCCAAACACTTTTCTTTTTTACCGCGTCAAAACAAGTGCTATTTATTGCTACAAGTGCAACCAGAAGTACTCTTCTTACTCAAGAATCTGTCTTTCTTTTTATGATCTCCAAGCTCTTCAATTCGCCCTACTTGCAACGTGTCACGGAGCTTCTGCCCAGTACTGATAGAAGCACCCCTATTTTTTGCCATATCTCGGCGTAGATCACTTTTCACAAAACGCGAGTTTCACCATTCGAAAGAGCGCACAAAATAGCGGTTATTCAGCAAAATCTTAAAACACGCGCTGTAAAAAATCCGTCTCTCAAGGACAAATTTTGGAAAATGAGCCAAAATTGCCGTCCAATACTGATAGGGGCACTTTTTAGAACATTAATTTATACGAATTGAAAGTTTTACATTTTTTTAACATTTAAAAACGCGCTAGGCGCGTTTTTCTAATCTAGAAAACTTTCAATTGTAATTTAAATATTTACTCTTGGGGGCAATCTAACAATTGCAAGAATCTTACGGATTTGAGATTCCAATGACGTAATTTAAAACCTGGAAAAGCTCGGAAATATTGAGCACTTGGGCTACTTTGAATGTAGACACGCTTGGAAATAACCTCAATAAACGACGAATCCACTCCCATCTGGCCTTCTTCATTCATTTTTGACTTCACAAAAATTATGGAGAAAAAATCAACATTTCAATAAAATTTTAACGCTTTTCACCAAAATTGAATGGCCAGATTTGAGTTGATTCGTCGTTTATTGAGGTTATTTCCAAGCGTGTCTACATTTCAAAGTAGCCCAAGTGCTCAATATTTCCGAGCTTTTCCAGGTTTTAAATTACGTCATTGGAATCTCAAATCCGTAGATTCTTGCAATTGTTAGATTGCCCCAAGAGTAAATATTTCCGACAGATTCTAGAAAATCGGAGATTTTCAAGTCACGGTCCTCGCGTCGCCGCCTCGCTTCCGCCTGCGGAAAACGCGCGGCAACTTTGCCGCCTCGCTTCCGCCTGCGGAAAACTTCGCGCAAAAGCAAGCCTCGGCAACTTTGCTGCCTCGCTTCCGCTTGCGGAATACGCTCGGTGGCTCCGCCACCGCTAACCGACCCGGCGGCTAAGACAAAGACTTAGAAAGCCACAGAGCTTCCAAAAAAGTTTGGCTGAGGTGGGCTTATTTCGTCTAAAATCCACTTTTTCCGGCTACACATGGCACCGGGGGGTAATCCATAGTATATTCTGAACTCCAGATCATTCTGCACAAAGTAACGATTCACTTTTTTGAGAAAGGGCTTGTATAAATAAAAGGCAGAATGTCCGAAATGTCCAAATGTCGAAATGTCGCTAATTTTTGTCAGAAACAAAACGCGACAAAATCGACTTCTGGAAATCCACATTTTTGGACACGCCTAGTAGCAAACGTGTGCTCGTTTGAAAGCTCTCGGCGTGACAGTCACGATGCACTAAACCGCAGCTCCGTAGCTATCATAGATCACGAGATCGATCGACCAAAATAAATGTATGAGCGTCCCCAGAATTGAAACTCAAATCCGCGCGGCCGCGCGCAATTGCGTTAAGCCTGCGTGGAAGACTTATTTCGATCCCGAAGTGATTGGTCCTGGTTTAAAGGCATTTTCAGGATTTTAGGCTTTGCAACACCATTTCAAGTTTGATTAGAGCTTAGAAACGTTAGAATAATGTATTTTTCAACATTCAGCAGCCACAGAACACAAAACCGCATCGGAAGGCAGGTAAATGTTTTGTTCCTTTGTATCCAGACCAAAAACACACCACAATTTTTTTCAATATTGGTTTTTTGACTTATCCTGGCTGAAGGAGCTAACCACAAAAAAACCACAAAGATGCCCACGATGCACAACGCGGCAATAATTTCTTGATTGAGTTTATGTTTTAGAGGAGTCGGAAGCTTGGTCCTGCTTCAAAAAACCCTCATTTTATAAATAAATCTTCTTGAGACTTGCTTATTAGTGAAGATTAATCTCAGCGAACGATCGACTTGATTGGCAACATTGGTTCACATTCTCTAAAACATTTCCGTTTTTTAAAGTTTCAAATTATCAAAGAAAATGGTTTTTAACGCGTCAAATATGGAAATGTCTATTTTGGAAGCAAAGCCGAGACCGAACACAAAACAAGAGGGATATTCAAGACCAGTCTATACCCACTCACCCACTTGTCAGTTGCGGACCAACTGAGTGTAAGCATGGGTTACTGTAAAATCTGGTGTCCTAACAAAAAATGAACGAAGACACAGGGCATTCACAACATCGAACAGCCAGCCCGTCTCTCTATCCTTTAATTAGCACTAAAGACCGTTAATTGCTTGTGGTTGAGCCGCGCCTGCACCTGCCGTCAATAATTAATACCTGAGAAGGGCTTAATAAGAGAGTCTTTCCTAATCACGAAAAATTACATTGAATTTTTCGTATGAGCTCATGTCACCTAACACTCCAATGCCTAGAGGGCTGTCATGAAATAAGCTAAATATTCCCATTATCATAGCTATTACTGAGCTGTTTGAGCCGTATGGGAATGTTTTGTTATCCGCTGCACCCATTTTCACTTTGAGTTTTAAGGCGAACTACCCACTTTTAATATTGATTCCTTTTTGCGTCATGCATCCTTCCACCAGAGGATTAACGTCAGAGCTAATCTTACCTGACCACCCAGCCCACTGTGCAGTGCCTCGTGTGTTGCCATGGCAAAGCAGTCACATCTCGTTTGCCGAGAGTGACGCTGCTCGATAATTCTATCCGTTTCTGCTCGCCGCTCGCTGCTCGCTAATCCTGTCCCTATGTTATTTTAGTTTTTATTTTTTTTAGTTTGACAGAAAAGGATTCTTGGTTCACTGTGTTCTAGCTTTACAGTTCGCTCAGCATTCGTTCTGATATTTATTCCAACCAGTAATCCGTATTTCATCCGTCCTTTGACATTTATTTCAGTCGCAGTCGCACTGAGAACGCTGATTTGTCTCAGATTGTTTAGCTGCCCTCTATCTTGATAACAAAAATCTGCATCCTTGTCCAACCTGCAGTCCAAGAGGCAGCATTTATTAGTATGGAAGACTTGTAAGTATTAAATTTTTGAGAACGGTTTTTTTTATAAATGAGCTTTAATTTGAGGCATGTTAGTCGCAGTAATATCGGCGGTAGGGTCACTTAATCCTTCCCTGAAAATTGTAGATTTTCCAATATTTGAGTAATTGAACCGGGCAAACAGACGAGTATAAATTGGCCTATATCACCGTCGCACCGGTTAATTGTCAAACAAGAGTGCCCAAAAACCAAATAAAAGTTTTAAAACGTTTAAAACTACTTTAAAACAAGTGAAAAAAAACAAAACGCCACGCCAAACCTGCTTTAGGAGAACGATTGGCTCAGAGGCGGCACCGAACTCGGACCTCATGTGCGGTGCTAGATTGAACCAAATTTTTTCATTTTTTGTGCTCTATTATTTTGTGATTGTTTTGTTCTAAACAGATTCATGGAATACCAACATCACCAACTTGGCGGCGTTCTTCCAGGCCGGCTTATAAACTTGACTAAATTTGCTTTTTCTGACTGTTAAAGCTTTTTTATTGTTTTACTTTTATTCAGACTTGAGGAAGGGGTCGACGAAAATGAAAGTTTTGCAAGGGGTGGGGTCCCTTAGTCAACCTCATGTCGAAAATTCCTTTTTCGGTCTCACTATTTACCACAAGGCCCAAAAACTGTTTATGGAATCTTCATA
This sequence comes from Steinernema carpocapsae, assembly GCA_000757645.3. Lineage (NCBI taxonomy): Eukaryota > Metazoa > Nematoda > Chromadorea > Rhabditida > Steinernematidae > Steinernema > Steinernema carpocapsae. The sequence goes on from CM016762.1 coordinate 2,893,535, forward strand.
AAGCTGAAAACAAGGTTAAATGTCTCAAAATTTTGAATTTTTTTGACTAAAACAGGATTTTGCAAGTGGTGGTGTGACCGAGGATCACCGAATCGGCGACGTTCACCCAACCCTGCTTTTATTGCGCAAATTGTGGTTGACTGAAATCTGTTTCAAATGCTATTACTTAATTTTGCAGAATCGTTTTTTTAATCAAAATTGAAAAATTTCTTTTCAAATTTTTTGGTATTTTGCTAAAAATGTCGGCTTTAAATTGACTTTAATTTTAGGTGCATCCACGGCCGCACAAAGGAGTATTGCCGTAATGTGAGGCTCATAAAACTTTTTGAAAAAGCCTTTTTATCTATACACCCTTCCGCGTCCATTCTAGCCTCATATCTTGATAAGGAGACGCTGGAACGCCTGACGGGTTTCACCGAGCACCCAGCTTTGGTTTCACTTGCGCTCGCGATCGTCTGCACAGCGTTCAATATTTGTCGCTCGGTTTCCTTCCTTGGGTACATGACCCTGTCTCCTTGGACCCTCTGCAAGCCAACGTCTACTATATCCGAGGGCAGCAACCGAACATGAAGAAGAAATGGCTTCTTCAAAGGCTGGAGGAACCGAGAGTGTCTAGAGACCCTCAACTCTTCCTGAGGGAAGGAGTTGACTTCGCCATTGATTTAAGTAGGCTTCACATTCCTCCCGAGGGCGTCACTCTCATACGGCGCCGTTTGGTCTACGACGAGGAGCCCTTTATAAGATACAAGGACTCAATACAGGTTCTCCACCTTACCGGGTTGAAGCTCAAAGACAGCTTCTACCGGACCCTTCAGCAGGAGCGTTCTCCTGTTCACCTCTCTAAGCTTCGAGAAATCGCTTTCCATTTTTGTACCTTTCTTGAGAAGCCTCAAAAATATATGGCAGTGCTGACTTCTCTCCCTAAGCTGGAACATGTCTCCTTCTATCGATGCAAGGCCAAGAACAGAAGAAACAACTTTTACTTCTCGCCGGGAGAGATTTGGCTGCTCTGCGATTCACTATGTGAACAAAGACGTGAACGACCTCTAAAAATCATGTTCGAAGCCAATGACGCGCTTATTGAAAAGGGGAACAGAGACTGGCTGAAAAGACTTCCTGGTGTCGATGCAGTGGCTAGATGTTGGCAAGAGAATCGCGAGCACCGTTGTCTAGAGATAACAATAAAGCCTTGGCCAATACCGTTAGATGCTGAATAGCCAGTTTTGACAGGTAAGATGCGCCATAAATTTTCCAATTTTGAAAAGGTCTGTTCTAGCCAGAACCTTTGACATGACCTTCACTGAAAGCTCATTTCCTGCGCCCGTCTTACCGTCAACCTCTGTAACAGCTTCTTGCCCTTGATGGATTGAAAACAAGGTCAGTGAAACCAGGTAGTTTTAGAGGTTACTTTGATGAATCCTAAATAGTGAAAAACTTCTTTCAAAATTACCATTTTTGGAACCAAAGCGTCTTAGTTTTAGAATCGAGCTAGAAACCTTAGAAAAATATATGAAAGAAGCTGGTGGATTTGAACTCGAATAGCTTTATTGACACCTTCCTGAAACAACGTTCTCCATTCAATGTCAGAAAACAAGGAGTCGCAGTCACGACTACAAAGCCAAAAGATCCGCTGGTGGAGTCAGAAAAATACCGCACGACTCTGTTACTTATTCTACGTAATTCTATAATAGTTGTAATCAGGCTGGTGCTTGTCTCATCAGTGGACAGTCAGAAAACAAAATTTTGAAGGTATCTTCATTCATCTATATACTAGACTTTTTACTCACATCGGCGAAACACATCATGCGTTTGGGCCCTTGGATCGGTTCCCGGACAGAAGAGCCAAAATGAAAAGAGCCAAAAAAATAGCCAATGACAAAACAAATCGCCGCGGAACTCGATGTTACACATTTTTTCTTATCATAGTATACTCCAAAAATGCAACGGCTCCAAGATAAGTGCGCTATTTTTCTTTTTGGACCGTGTAGATTGGTGGCTTCGCTGTACAACCTGAAAGCAAATGATTAGAGACGTTTTGTTGAGCTCGTTCTCAGAAACCACAATTGTCGCAGAGACCAATTTTTGCATCATGTCAAAAACCCCCGTAGCTCAAGCTCAAAAAAGGTTTACACACTTCGCGGACAAAGGCTTTCGAACCACCGGCGAAAATGTCTTCGTCAGTGAACTTCTCTGAAACAGACATTTAGCAGATTTGCGCCACTTCTAATCATGGTCAACTCACCGCGACTGCGAAATTGATGGTACGGCGGAGCTCGAAAACGCTTGATTTCTTTCTCGAGAATGTTCCCAAAGCCGTTGCCCACGAGGTTCGTCTTAAAACTCGCGCGGACATCAAACGACGTTCCATCTAAAGTAGCTTCGAGAAAGACGTCTCTTAAAGTGCACAAACCGCATTTGATGAACTGCTCCATACGAGATCACGTATTCACTGAAATGATACCAGTACGTAGAGATTTGATACATCTAATGGTAAAATTTACCGCTTCCGCGAATGCCTTCCTTCGTAAGGCTTCCAACAATGTTCCGCCAGTATCCGCAAGGCACTTCGAGAGAAACTAGAGCAGCATTTCTTGCATTTCTTGTAATGTTTGACGCACCACTCTCGTGGACTTCGAACGATCTCATATCAGAACTGATCACAGCTTCAGCTACGTGCCTCAAAGCACTCTTTCCAGCTGACCGCTTTCGAAATTGTGAGTTAAGTCACGCTGCTTCGACAACAGCACACACTGCTCTCCTATGACGGAACTGACACGAGGAGCGCGGAAGCTTTTGATATTGAAAGCCTAATGGACAGAGTCATTAGAGTTGTCAATTCTGTGAGCAGCCCCCTTCAGGGTCGTGTCGATGATAAGCTTCCGCATGTTGAAGTAGATTCGTGATCCAATCGAACGAATGACATCTTTCGCAAGAGCTTCATATCTGGTCCACTCCGGACCAACATCGCCTTGTGTCTTCGATTCTTGCGTGGCGTGAACGTGTCGAACAGCTCGTTGTCGAAACTCACTTTCTCTTCAGGCTTCAGAGGTTCCTTAAATAGTAAAAGTACAGTAATAGTAATAAGTAATATCAAAACCGTACATTGACCAGGAACCCCGAACTACCGATCAAAACGGCCTTTCTAGGCAAGCCCACCCACGAAGACGCAGCAAAACCAACCGATTGGCGTTTTGAATCACGCCGCAGCCGCAGGCACTCGTGGCCGGGGACCACCCAAAGACGCTGCCGCTGCCGCACTCGCCGCAGTCGGTCGTAGCCGCAGCATCATTTTGGCATTTTCGCTCCGAGTGATCGGTCGCTTTTCGCCACTAAATTGTTGATTTAAAGCGCTAATTTTGCCTCCCAAAAGCGCCTAAATTCGCTCCTAAATCGCGTCATAATTTCATGATTTCGAGCCCGAAATTGGCCCGCTAATTATCTGTTTTCGCGTCATAATTGTGCGTGAATATTCGCTTGAGGGTGTCGCGATTCACAGTTGTCTGCGTGGTGTTGTCCACTTCCACTCCACTTCTGCCATTTCAAACAATGGACGCCGTGAAATCGCCCAGACATGGCCTGTATTAATCGATTAATTTCGCCCATTTTGTGTGCACCGATCGGTCAGTTTTGCTCACCAAATTGTCGAATTGTTGCGCTTATTTTTGCCTCCCAAATGTGTCTGAATTTGCTCCTAAATTGCGTCATAATTCCTCGATTTTCAGTCTCAAATTTGCCCGCTGGTTTGCTCTTTTCACGACATAATTGTGCGCCAACATTGTGTTTCAGGTATGGTGAAGCCGGACAAGCCATTCCAGACGCCTCTCCACTTGTCTGGAAACGCCGACCAGCTTTTCGAGGATGTGGAGCAGAGATGCGCATATCGGTTGCTTCATGATGACCCTGCGAAAATGCCGCCTCGTGTTGCGCAATGTCACGCAACCTCACCCTACTTCGTCGTGATCTTTGACCATTTATTGGATGTGTGCGTGTGGTCACCTTATTTACGAGTTTAAACCCACGTTGTCTGTCTCCAAGCGCCTGCGTCCAGTACACGTCTGAAATCGACCGGTTTGATGCTGGCCACTTTCAGACGATGATGCGGTTCTCAGGGCCTTCCATGTCTGAAAATCACTGTCTATTCCTCTCGCACATTTCTCCCAACTGTCTCGTTTTGTTGCAGCATCCAAAAGTGAAAATTGCACGCACACGGCGCTTCTTATCGCAACATTTATTCAGGTAACACCGCATTTGTTGATCAAACTCTTGCCTTGGGACGTTTCGCAACACAAAGGTCACCTTTTATCGCACTGAGCGGTCATTCGACGTTGCGTAAGCAGCGTTTCGGTTCCAACGCGCGTTGGAATCGAAAGACAAACGTCCGAATTTTGTCGCAAGTATTCTTGCGCGACACTCAAAAGCGTGTTGTTTGTTCGTCCGCGATTCTCTATCTAACGTGCTTGTTTCATTCCAGATGCGATAAAGATGACCAGCAAAGATAGCAATAACGAGCTCCAAAAGGAGGAGCTGCTCGCCCTGGAGTCGATTTTCTGCAACGGAGAGCTTCAGATTAACTCGAAGTTTGCTTGGAACGTGAGTTCTCCCATTTCTCCATTTGGAAATCATCCTCATCTTTCAGGCTTGGGCCCCAATCGACATCTCAACGGAGATCGATCTAACGGCCGCCACGACGACGTTCGTCTCCGTCAAGCTGCGCGTCATCTGCGGCGAGGACCACCCGACGACGTGAGTTTATTGGTCTTGTTTCCTTGTCTATTTTGTGCATTTCAGAGCTCCGGTCATTCGGCTTAGCCGCGGTTGGCCTCACCGTCACGCAGATGGACGAACTTCGGCAGCAGCTAGAGCAGATGTGCGCAGAACGAGCCTCTGTGGTACGTTTAGGTATTCGTTTTTAAGATTTGAGGGTCCGGGAAGGCGTCTAGACAGCCAAGGAACGTCGAGTGAGATGCTTTTACCCCTGCAACCTAGACCCCTGCAATCTGAAGTTCGACAGTCTATGTCAGCCGATCTTTCCGAGAGCTATCCGTACAGATGACCGGTTGGTGCTTAAGTCTAGAACTTGTCAATCGTTTGTACTAGCCCACTGGTGTCTATTTTGGAGATGTTGTTCGTTTCTAGGCAGTCTATGTCAACCGGTTCATACCTCAAGCTCTCCGCACAGATGACCGGTCAGTCCTCAAATCTGGACTTTCCCCACCAAAATCAACCATTTTTAAAGGCATGTAATCAACCGCTCTGTATTCCAGAGGATTCCGGTGATCTCAGAGCTCATCGAAACAGCTCGAGACTGCCTCTACCAGCGGAACGCCGACGACAAGGACCTCCACAACCGTATGCTGGGCGACGAGAAGATGAAGCAGAAGGCGAATAAGAAGCAGAGGGCCGAGAAGGAGCGAGAAGAGCAAGCGGAGATCGAGAAGGCGAACAAGCAGCGGCTGGATCGAGAACGTCATCGAAACCGGATCGGATGAATCGGCGAGCACGATCCCGACGATGAGCGCTCCCGCAGAAGATTCGTTCCTCGTGAACACGAAGCTCCAAAGGATCGGCAGCGAAGGCGACCAGCTCCCGGAGATGTCTGAAGCCTCCGAGTGGACGACGAGCTATGGACCCGTGGAGGAATCCACCTCGGACGACTCCTCCGACGACCTCTTCGTCAACCGGAACAAGGTCCTTTTCTCGCCGCAGCAGGACTCAAGCTGTGTATGTGTTTCTTACCCGTATTGTGACTCTTTATCTGTCCATTTACAGCTGGTCGTGTTCGGAGACGGCGACAGTGATCGGACTATTCGGTCTTGCAATCGATGAGTCGATGCGATGAGTCGCTGGCCACCGACTCCTCGGAGCCGTTTGTGGGAACGGCCTCGACGGACACCATCGATGCTAAGCCACAGAGGGTCCTCTACATGCAGATGGAGTTCTGCACGAAATCGACGCTCCGAAGCCTTATCTCCGGAGAGCACCTCTTCAAGCAGCCGAAAAGATCTGGCGCATCTTCCGGGAGGTCCTAAACGGACTCCAGTACATGCATCACCTGGGAATCATCCACCGCGACATAAAACCGGTAGGCAGGTTTATCTCATTGACCTTTGAATGACAGAGCTCTTGTAGATGAATATTCTGCTTGGGGCCAATGACCAAGCCAAAATTAGCGATTTCGGGCTGGCCACCCGAGGCTACGTAGAGAAGAAGCGGGTCTCCGCCGCGCAGAGCTACCTGTCCAACGACGTCGACTACACGAAGGACTGCGGCACAGCCTTCTACATGGCCCCAGAGCTAGACAGCACGATCCAGGACTTGTTAAAGAACGCCCGCATCTCGACGAGAGTGGATGTGTACAGCCTGGGCGTCGTCCTCTTCGAGATGTTCTACAATTACCTCCAAGGAATGGAGCGACACGCCGTGATGAAGAATGTCCGAAGCAGCCGGATGCTGCCGTCGGAGTTCGGCGAGGACATCGCCGCGGAAGACGCGAACCTCGCCAAGCGGATGCCGGAGGACCGCCCGACTGTGGACGAGATCATCGCCTCGGACGATCTTCCTTTGATAGAGGTAGAGCCGAACGACTATCAGGTAAGTCTTGATCTCATTAAACTTGTATGAATAGCCTGATTCTTGTAGTAGATGTTCCTGCAAATCACTAAGAACAAGCGCGGACCCCTCTGCAAATGAACGTTCCAGTCCCTCTTCGCTGGGGAGCCAGAAGGTGCCTCTTCGACCAGATGATCTGTGTAGACCTAGAGAAGAACGTCGCGAAGCAGAACTACATGGAGCTGATCAAGGAGGAGCTGAGCGAGTGCTTCAAGCTCCACGCATTCGCACCACTCAACACGCCAAGCTTCGTCCCATACAAGTCGCGGAGCGACTCGACGGCCGCGAGTCCCGTGAAGGTCATGGATGAGTCGGGATTCGTCTTCACGCTGCCCGGATGCCTCAGGAGGAACTTCATCCGCTACTGCAACAGGACGAAGATGTTTCGGTTCAAGCGGTACACGTTCAGTAAGACATTTTCGAAGAATGAAGGTGCGTTTCTTTTGTCCATCTCACGTATATCCGTTGCAGGAGGCGGTTCCCTTCACCCCAACGAACGCCTCGCCTGCGCCGTGGATATCGTCGCTCAAAGCAGCACCGCCGAAACGATGGCAGCAGAGATTCTCAGCGTGGCGACATTTATAACGTCGCGCCTGAGCAGTCCGAAGGACTTCACCTGCACGCTGAGGATAGGCCATACGGACCTGATCTGCGCCGCATTGATGCACCTCGGCATCACGGACGAGGACATCCAGCGGAGGACGCTCTCGGTGATGTACACGATCTCCACGAACAATGGTGAGCCTTCGATTTTTGACCTCAGAGCCTAATTCCGTGTGTTACAGTCAGAAACCTGTCCAGGAAGGACAAACAGGACAAGTGATCCTCGCTTGTTCGTTGAAAGCGGACCAAGCGACGTCGCTGCTGGACATCCTGGAGCCGAGCGAGAAGATCAAGTTGAATCCAGCGCTGCGGGCGGTGCAAAAGAACCGCAACGAAGCCATCGGAAACCTGAGCAAGAAGGCGTTTTTGGAGCTGAAGGCATCGCCAGGACATTTCATCTCCTGTGCAACGAGAAGCAGGCGAAGTCGGTCACGTTCGACCCGATGCTCTGCTACCGGCCGGACCTCTTCTCCGACGGCTTCGTTTTCCAGTTTGAGATCACGGTGCCTAGAAGCGGCGGCAAGGAGATCGTTATGCCCATACTGGCCGGAGGCAGGTAAGAACAAGAGCCTTGCCGCGGAACACCACGCGAGCGACCCGCAGTCGCCGGCGCCGATCAGCGCCATAGGCTTCAACCTATACGTTGACACTCTCGCCAACGTGGCAGCGCTGCTGGAAGCAGGTAATTTGACCAGTTTAAGAACGGTTCGACTCAAATTTGGTAACAGAGATCCCAGTGAGAATGTACAGCTGCTCGGCGATAGTGTGCTGCAGCGAAGGCAGCCTCGAGGAGGAGAAGTTCCAGCTGGCGCAGAAGCTCAGGAAGCAAAGGATCGCGACGGACGTGCTGCACGAGGTGGTCAGCAACGTGGACAGCCTCCGTGACCAGTCGCCCAGAAGATCGGCCACATCCTGGTGATCAAGGAGGAGGGTGTCGTCCTCGTCGTCGACCCTTCGGAGCAAAAGGACAACGGGGTGCTCCATGTGGACGAAGCGATCCTGAAGGTGTCCAGCGCGGGCGCCCCGACGTCGTCCCGCCTGAGGACCGCTGACGCCCCCACGAGCAGCCCGGCGAGGCAGTCTACGGCTTTCTCGGCCACCTTCTCCAACGTAGTTTGGCTGCATTCATCAAAGAAAAGCTCGTCGGAGAGGCGCAAGATCGAGGTAAGCTGTTGTCCTATCTAATTCAGCCTCTGCTTGCATCGATGCCAGGGACAAATCCAAAATCACGCGACTGCTAAGGACGTCGTTGCTACGTTCTCCGGCAAACAGAAGATTTACGTGTGCATCTGCGAACTCCCCGCCGGCGCGCTTCGCACCTTCGCCAACAGGATGGACCGCAGCCTGACACAGCTAGAATTGGCGGCCGTCTTCAACGAGAGCGGGAAGCTGAAGCAGGCGGCAAGCGACATCTTCAGTGAGCTGAAGCCGCTTTTCGGCCCGGATCAAGCGGGCGAACCTATCATCTTATATTCAATGAAGGACGGGTATTATAGGGTAATTTTATAGTCTGTGATTCATTTATGTGTAACTACGGGGTGTCAATGCGTGTATAGGTTGCTTATTTTGTCAGATGGATATGTGCTTTCAAAGATAAGTTCTAAGCATTGATGACCAACCGGTTGGGATAGAAGTGGAGAGCGAAAATAAGGTGACGAGTGGTATCAGACGAGCTGGAGTGGAGTCTAGACTGGTCGCTGACAGACGAGAGCTGTTCAAGACGTTCAACAAACGCTTCCCAGCCTACTGAATTCGACGTATTTTGACCCGAAAGCGCCTCAGAGACCAATATTCCTTCGTAATCGCATCTGAAAAGTCGCTTAAAAATGCCGAAAAAAGCCCAATTTCACAACTGAAACGAGTGCCTCAAAGCACTCTTTCCAGCTGACCGCTTTCGGAATTGTGAGTCAAGTCTGGCTGCTTCAACAACTGCGCACACAGCTCTCCCATAACGGAACTGACATGAGGAGAGTGGTCGCTTTTGAGATTGAAAGCTTAATGGACGGAGTCATTAGAATTGTCAATTCTGTGAGCAGTTCCCTTTAGGATCAGGTGATGATAAGCTTTTGCATGTTGAAGTAGATTCGTTCGAATGATCCGATCGAACGGATGACATCTTTCGCAAGAGCTTCATATCTGGTCCTACGGTTGTTCGCGTCTAGCTCCCGATCGATGAATCGGTACGGCCATGCCATGCTGGCCCCTACCCGATCCCGTCAGATCTCAGAAGTCAAGCAGCATCGGCCTGGCTAGTACCCAGTTCAGAGATGACTGGAGAATCCCAGGTACTGCACTTTTTTGCAATTCAGCTTTGCATCGTTGCCTCGTTTTGAAGCCAAAAAAAAGTTGCTTCAGCCCCCCGAATTCAACTATTTTTGACCTAAAAGCGCTTGAAAAGTTGGCTGAAACACGTTCCGCGAATCGGATCGGTGCATAAAGCTTGCATAAAATCTCTCCATTCAACTCCAACTTTGGCTTTAAAACGCGTGAGAAAACTGCCCCAAAACGCATCTAATTTGGTCCGAAATTCGTGGTTGTTAAATGACCAATATTCCTTGAAAATTGCATCGTCCAAATTCTCCAAATCTTCACCCATTTAGGACGTTAATTTTCAAAACAATCGCTCCCGAAGACGTCAAAAAAGCTAGAATGGGCCAATCTGCCAGACTGAAACGAGTGCTTACCGAGCCGCGCTAGCGCCGCGTCAAACAGCTGATCGGCCTTCTCTGACGCTTCGCGCATTCAAGGGCTCTCATTTTGAGGCTGAAATCAAACGACAAAAATCAGATTAAACACACTGGAGAAGTAAAAGTGACACGCGACACGTAAAATGTCGTAAAACGTTTCATAACAGATCTGTCTAACGCATTTTCACACGACAAACACGCGACAAAAATCGGAATTCCCAAAAATCACAGAAATTCATGTGCTTCAGGCTAAAAAAGTCACATTGTCAGACTTTAGCACAAAACGACACCTGCCTCCTTAGCAAGTGTGTACATGGTGCAAACTGAAATGGCGGCGCGGTCGATGTGTCACGAAAATAAGCCGCATCCGATTGTGGGAAGGTGCGAACGTTTTGATAATGGCACTATTGTGGTCAAAAACGACAATCGATTGAATGCGCACGCAATCGCGGCCACTGAAGAGTCAAAAAGCGAGAAAGTGCAACGCTTTAGGTTCGAAAATACGTCAAATTTGAGACGTCGATAAGCAGCACTTCCACGGCTTGCCGTGGACTGGAGGATAATCTGAGTGACGGCATCAGATCTCATGAGTTCCGACAGCTTCTTCTAGGTTTCCAAACGGTGGTGTCAAACGCAACCTGAAATTCAAATTTGGTATGAGATTCAGAAGGCCCCGGAGGATAGCTTACGTAACGCTACCGCTGAGGACCTTCCCGTTCGTGCTTCGTGAAGCCGATCAACTCTGACGTTTCGAAACGGTGGAAATGAGGATTTCTGAGGCAGCGGGTGTCTGGGGCCCTGTTGAAACGCGTTTCCGCGAGCGATCTGCATAGCAAGAGGGAAGTTCGATGCAGCGAGATATGAATACCGCGAAACGGTGCAAGAAAAGGACACAACACTCAACCACGTGTTTTATTCAATCTTTAACAACATGTCAACATTCAAACGGAAATAATAAGAACAACAAGAGGCGAAAACTTCTAGGGCAGACCGGTCAGGTTGTGGAACATCCTAGCGGCCAAATTTCCAGCGACGTTTGTGCTGAAAGGGGATTACTACCTTCGGATTACGGTATGCACGCTATACAGAATTACCACCACGAGCTGATGACACGATCCGGGTGGTTGGAAAGAAAGGCTTGGAGTTGCCGCAAAGATTCGTGAGGCAGACCTGCTCTGACGCGGCTTCGGATAAGGAACGCTGCTAATTGTGGGGAGAATGCCGGCCTTCCTGAGAGGCAATCCTTCTTCTTTCGCTGCCAATAGGCTTCAAGACCAGCTTGGATTTGGGAAAGTACGCGTGGACCTGTTTCAGCAGGTCGTTGAGCGGCACTCGTTAATTGACATTCGGCAGCCGACCATCGCCGGAAAGCTTCAATTAAAGCCGTGCTTAAAGTGCCAAAAGCAAATTTTTACCTTCGAATTTCGGTGAGAACGCTGACTCGACTCGCCACCGGGAGTTGATCCCGAATGCTACCGCCGAGGGTGGTCCTTCATGAAGCCGACCGTCTGAAGCTTTGACGTGGTGCAAATGCGAATTTCGAGGGTTTGGAGCGGTATCGGGATCCTTGAGGTTTCGAAATGCAGCTTCGTCTTGGTGGGTACGAGGGAGCCTCTTCAGCATCTCGCGGAGGAGAGCGCAATTGTCGACGCCCGAATGCCGGCCATATGTAAAAAGCTGGAATTAAGCCATAGTTTAAGGACTTAGGAGAGAATTCTTACCTTCGGATTACAGTGATAACGCTGTGGGAATTACTACCGGAAGCTGATATCAAATGCAATCTGAAATTGAGGATTCGGGATGTCCTTCGGGAGATAAACAGGAAACGTTTACGTGGATTTTCGCCAAGGGTAGTCCTGCTTGAACCCGACCATCGGACGCTTCGACATGACCGAAAACGAAGGACTTCGGAGATGGACCCTCAAAGTTCGTCTTGAAACTCTCGCGGGCATCAAACTCCGAAGGAGTTTCGATAGACGTCTCTTGAAGTGGCCCAACAGAAATTGATGAAACCCCCCTGAGAAAACGACGTTTTCACTGAAATAAGACACAGGCTGAGATTTAAAGTCAGAAATCGTCCTAAACACAACTGTAAGAGCACGCTAAAAACGCGGATAACGACGGCACGAATATTTCACACAACAGATCAACAAAATACGCACAAAACGTTAGCTCATCATGGGTTTAAGTCAACGCTCAACGCCTATAACTGCTACATTCCATTCACGTTCGCGCCCACAGCCGCACTCCTAATTCGAAAAAAAAAATGCGGCGAATTTGTCCGATTGTGTGGCCTCAGAAGAGACACCTTTACGTTCTCTGAAACCGCTTCAAACAAGCACTTAAATCGGCTGCACTATAAAACGGTAATAAAATACGTCAACAATTTTTATTTTTGTTGTTTATCGAATCGAATTTTAGTTTTTCCGTAAAATGAGCTCTGTTAGGTTGGACGTATTGAACGTATTTATTTAGAATTTTCGCGCGGAATTGAATTTATTTTAAGATATATTTTCTAAAAGTAAGTTATTTTTATTGTTCCACACACGCTTCCATGAGCCACATATCCAAAAGTTTTGCAATTTCACATTTTTAAAGGTATTGTGATGCATCGACTGAAAAGAGCCAAAACAGTCGCAGCCTCCCTTCGACGTATTTTTGAGCCAAAAGCGCTTCAGAAAATGGCAAAAATTGTGGAAAAACAACCTGCCCATCGGTTTTAAAAAGGGAATCCCAGGTACTGCACTTTTTTGCAATTCAGCTTTGCATCGTCGCCCCGTTTTGAAACCAAAAAAGTTGCTTTTCAGCCCCCCGAATTCAACGTATTTTTGACCTAAAAGCGCTTCAAAAGTTGGCTGAAACACGTTCCGCGAATCGGTGCATAAAGCTTGCATAAAATCTCTCCATTCAACTCCAACTTTGGCTTTAAAACGCGTGAGAAAACTGCCCAAAACGCATCTAATTGGTCCGAAATTCGCCGAAATTCGTGGTTGTTAATGACAATATTCCTTGAAAATTGCATCGTCCGAATTCTCCAAATCTTACACCCATCGGACGTCAGTTTTCAAAACAATCGCTCCGAAGACGTCAAAAAAGTCGGAATGGGCCAATCTCCCAGACTGAAACGAGTGCTTACCGAGCCGCGCTAGTCCGCGTCGCCACAAACAGCTGATCGGCCTTCTCGGACGCTTCGCGCATTCAAGGGCTCTCATTTGAGGCTGAAATCAAACGACAAAAATCAGATTAAACACACTGGAGAAGTAAAAGTGACACGCGACACGTAAAATGTCGTAAAACGTTTCATAACAGATCTGTCTAACGCATTTTCACACGACAAACACGCGCACAAAAATCGGAATTCCCAAAAATCACAGAAATTCATGTGCTTCAGGCTAAAAAAGTCACATTGTCAGACTTTAGCACAAAACGACACCTTGATAATGGCACTATTGTGGTCAAAAACGACAATCGATTGAATGCGCACGCAATCGCGGCCACTGAAGAGTCAAAAAGCGAGAAAGTGCAACAGAAGTGCGCTTTAGGTTCGAAAATACGTCAAATTTGAGACGTCGATAAGCAGCACTTCCACGGCTTGCCGTGGACTGGAGGATCGCGCAAATGAACTCGCATTTTTTGCGGTATTCGTCGCACGTTCGGTCTCGTCCGCCGTCTGAGGCGATTAGTATGGGTATCGGGCGATTTGGCCGCAACGCGCTCGTGTTTTGGGAAATATCTCGTGCTTCAGCGGGTGTGTTCACGTCGGGACACAGATAGCGGCCAATTCAAAAAGTGCGAGTTCATTTGCGCGAGACCAATATTCTGAGTGACGGCATCAGATCTCATGAGTTCCGACAGCTTCTTCTAGGTTTCCAAAGGGTGGTGTGAAACGCAACCTGAAATTCAAATTTGGGATGAGATTCAGAAAGCACCAGGGGATAACTTACTTAACGTTGCCGCTGAGGTCCTTCCCAGTCGTCCTTCGTGAAGATCAGCTCTGACGTGTCGAAATGGTGGAAATGAGGATTTCTGAGGTAGCGGGTGTCTGGAGCCCTGTTGAGACGCGTTTCAGCGAGCGATCTGCACAGCAAGAGGGAAGGTCGATGCAGCGAGATATGAATACCGCGAAACGGTGCAAGAAAAGGACACAACACTCAACCACGTGTTTTATTCAACCTTTAACAACATGTCAACATTCAAACGGAAATAATAGGAACAACAACAGCTGAAAACTTCTAGGGCAGACCAGTCAGGTAGTGGAACATCGTAGCGGCCAAATTTCCGGCGACGTATGCGGCCACGAATCCGATCGCAGAGCAAACAGGAACTGATGGCCATGCAGCTTCTCTCAAACTGACAAATATGATAACGACGTAGAAAACATATCCCTGGACAGCAGCGCCTATCACTCGGGAAAACGAGAGTCCTAAAATTAGCAAAGTTAACTTCTTGACGTCCTGAAACACCTTAAACTTACCACAAGCGCAAATTCCACTCGGAAGATTTCTGGAAATGTTCCAGTGAGCAAGGAGAAGGGTAACCAGCGGCAGAAGGGTGACAGCACCGCATAGGTAGTGGAATCGCTCCATATAAAACGATATTTTCACTAAAATGAAACCAAATGCAGAGTTGAAGATAGAGATCACGTAGAAAGCACGCAACAAAAACGAGCGGCGGCAAATCCACACCAAAATGCTTTAAATCGCTCTTCAATTCGAAAATGAGGAGAGAACGTGTGTGTTCAACAAAGGATGAACTGAACGACAATTGTTCCCGAGGCGAGGCCGAGACCGTCTGCACGAATGCGTCTTGACAGCTTATCAGTCTTCATTGTACCATGTCGAAGCGTCAGAGCTGGTCGGCTTCACGAAGGGCCAGCCTCGGCCGAAAATCTATGTAGACCTCTTCTGCGATCCATTCGATATTTACTCCCGGAGGCGTTTTCCATAAGCATTCTCACCGCAAACCGAAGGTGAGAGTGATACCAACATGTCCCGGTTTCAATGCACTTTTAGAAAAAACCAACCGTAGAGGGGCTTGGACGGAAACAAAGAATTTTCGTGCACTCCTACGTCTCAAACCCACAAACCAGACACAAGGAAAGGCAAAGCTGTCTGTTGTGTACCATTTTCCAACGTTTAGGCGAACCGGTTGAACTCAAAAACTCTTGCTGTGCTGTTATTAGGCTCACAAACGCTTAAAAATATCCAAATTTAGACCAGCTTACATCGAGACTGCTTTGATGATGTGCCGATTTGCGTGAAAATTGTCGACAATTACGTTGAAAACAAAAATTTATGATTCAGACAGACAGTTTGTAAAACCCAGACACCTGGTATCACTAAAATTGTGCAGTTCTCTTGGTTGCAAAAAACCTAAATATTGTAAATTATGAAACACCCAGTACAAACATTTAAAATACGAAAAGCTGGATTTTCTATTTTTATTTTTTGTTAATTTAGGTCTAATTAAAACTATAATTAAAGTCGTCATTAAAGGGACACGGTCACCGTTTTTTCGCACCATCACAGATCGCGCTCATTTCTATTTCTGGGTTTTCGAAGGCGCTGATCACGATTCTGGCGCCAGAATGGCGAGAAACGGCTTCAGGATTGCGCAATGTGGCAAAGTTAGGATAAGACAAAAAAGAGAATTTTACCAGTCATTGAGCGGTCCCGACGCAACAATCCTGATCAAGACGCACTCGCTTACGGTGAAAGCGGATTTGGGTTTGCATTTCTTTCTGTCGGTGAAATCGTCGTTTTGCGCTGCAAGTTGAATTTCGCACCGAAATGCGCCCCGATTTCACGAATTTTTGGAGCTTCACGTTTTGGTCAGTCGATTTTATTAGAACACAATGCTTTGTGGTTTTCTTTCATTTCAGGGGCAGCGAGCTGGGCAAGCGAGGGTGAAGCGTGCTGGGACTGCGGTGCGATGATTTTCTGGTGTTGAAGCATTTTAAAATTTATTGAATCCAGCCCTAGCGATCGGTAAAATGAGTGTAGACTGGTAAAATTCTCTTTTTTGTCTTATCCTAACTTTGCCACATTGCGCATTCCTGAAGCCGTTTCTCGCCATTCTGACGCCAGAATCGTGATCAGCGCCTTCGAAAATCCCCCTGCCCCAGAAATGCGATCCGTGCACACCAAAAAGCGACGAAAAATCGATGTCTGTGTCCCTTTAAGTTGAAAACTGAAAAAATCAAATTTTTGTTTGCAATGTGTCTAGATTAATTAATTAATTAAAAAAAACCAAAATTAATATTTTTGAAAATTAACTGACAATTTATTATTTAGAGACTCTCTGTCATGAGTGTCTTTCAAACAAATCTATATTAATACAATTTGCTCTAAATTTAAGGTTTCAACTAACAAACACATATGAAATTGCTGATTTTATACTGTGCCCGTCACTAAAATTGACGTGCTCCTCGGTCGCAGGCCGTTTCTTTTTGATTTCTTCCATGCGTGAGTTTTGAAAACTGAAATTGATCGGTCTTGAGCAGCACAGCAAACCGAAGGCTAAACTAACATGCTTCAAATTGTGTCATGGCAACTATTAAACTTACCGTTTCAATAAATCGCAGCTTGCTAAGGTTTAGGAGTTCACTCCCTGCTGCAGAAAAAATGGAATAACGTGCTGCCTAAACTGGGTAAATCTCGAATTGAAACATAAACGCACTTACGCTATAGTAAACACAGATCTTGAGATATATGATTAGTTGACTGTCTTAAAACAAATAGATTTCAACCTGAAAAAAGGCGTTTTTGTTACGTGAAAACAGCGCGTCAAGCGGTTTGGAGAAAAATAGAGTGATTGTATGATCGTCGACCAGCGCAGACCGCTTCTTTGGCGCCGGTCACTTAGTCATGCACGCGACGCAAAGTAGCAGAGAAAAGTGCAAGAAAAAAGCAACGGAAAAGGTGTTTTTAGACTGTGGTGACCGAAAAAAGGTTTTTGTGTATTCAAAGCATTAAGTTGTTAAAAAAATTAATTAGTAAACTGGGTAGTCATTACATAAAAATCACAGCAGTCGTCGACATAAATTTGGTTTCCAAAATGCACACAAAACGTAAATTTAAACTGCGTTTTACACTAAAAATGAAATATTTTTATTATGTTTTTAAACATTTTTTTAAATAAAAATTTGATGTTTCTAAGTGAGTAGATAAAAAATCGATCTTGCCACGTTTGTTTTTACAGGTAAGCTGGTCATTCGCCCTCTTTTTAATTCTCTTTTTCCACTCTGTCGGAAAAATGCATCTGCCTCCTCTAAAGCTACAAAATGGCCAAAAACATGACCGCGCAGCAGCGTAAGTCGCACTCGCGTGCACCCAGTGGCAAACAGAGTCTTCGCTCATATACAATGTGGAAGAAAGTCTTCGAAGCTCTCTAATTAAATTGAGTATCAAAGTACGAACAAATTTTATTTAATTTTTTGTTGAAAACCGAAATTTGTTGACTTTGTATTCTTACTGCTTTTAGGTTTCCTGCATTTAAATAGTGATCGGGAGCAAGAATTGATCCGTGTCGGGCTTTTCCATCCGTTCCCTCAACTCTCTTTTGCTACCCACGCTGTCTCCAGTCTTACAGTTGCACCTGCTTCCCAAACTCCACCTGACGCCAGCCCCAAAAGCCGTATCTCCTCTTGCCACTGAAAGGTTCCTGAAAAAACTGTCCCAATCTTATTCGCGTCTTCTCAACCATAACCAACGTTTGTGTTGACTGACATGGAAACCGGTAAGTAAAGTTTACAAAACGGTTTTCTATTTGCTTTTGAAGATACTGCTCTTGGCCAAACCGTGATCGCCTCTCAGCCGCTACCCTCTAAGCTGTGCTCATCCGCTGAGGCTACTGTGCCTTCTGCTCAACCGATTGCAGCTGTATTGGAAACCGAACCTCTTCCGAACGCCACACAGGAGGACGCAGAACACACAAAAGCGAATTCCGGAAGCATGGGAAACGTATGCAAGACCGAATTTGCCTCTGTCGTCATCGACATTGAAAATGGTGAGACCATGTATATTTTTGCCTAACACAAAAACCTAAATTTAGACCTTGCCGAAGCTATGGAACAGCCAAATCACATCGTTCTTGAAGAGTATCAAGACGACGTTCAGTATATTGGCACATGTGAAATATTTGCTCTGCTTGTTCTTACTCTCCTTCTCCTAGTAATTGGTATCTCGATCTACTTGTATGTCTTCGTCTAGGGCTTCAAGAGTTTGAAAGAAACAGTAGATCTTTTGTTATCTTCTTCTTCAGCTAATCTTACATTCTGGTCATTTCTAATAACTTTGTGACTCTCGTAGTCCTTCAGCTCGATCCCAATGTAAAGGTCGCTTTTTTTGAAAATCTTCATAATCAACCTTATTAGACATCTTCTACCTTGACATGCTTTTTCGAACTATTTTGGCTTGTTATGTCAAATACGCTTTCAATTAGCGCTTATTTTCAGTGTCGCTTTGTTAAGTAGTGTTACACAACTATCTTTTATGTCATATATAACTTTGAACTGTGTAATTCAAATTGACGTCTTGTAGTAATAAACGTTGTGTTGACGCTTGCCAATTACAATTTATCCGAAATATTTACGGTTTTTATGGGGTCTATAATGCTGAAATCTGTAAATATGCAAAAAACAATTTTTTGAAAGTGAACTGTGAGTCTTTGACTTTGTCTGTAAGCCCGAAATGTTAGATTTCATATGCAAATCTTGCAAATCGAAGATGTCGGTTTCTTCCTAAACAGAGTTCCCACAAGTTTTATGCTTAAGGCATTTGGGACAGAAAATTGATTTTGGCCGGGTTCCAAGTTCCTCGCCCTGAGGCCTGTTCTCCTACCCACGCTCGCCCCAGGCCGCAAGTTGCACCTGATTCCCAAACTACTACACCTGATGCCCGCCCCTGAAGCTGTGTGTCCGGCTCGTGCCAACCACGCACTGCAACCTGATAAAAGATATTCTTGTCCTCTGAGCCTTTAATCCGCAGTGACTATCAAAATGGAAACTGGTAAGCGAAAAATTGAAAAGCGGTTTTTGTAAATGACTTTGCAGATGCTCTCCTCAGCGACACTTCAATGCAATTTCAGCCTTCTGATTCACCTAGCCAGGTTCTTCTCTATTCCAAAGACGACCAGATTTCAGCTGCTCAGGAAACTGAGCAACTTTTCAGCGCCACCCACGACGACAACATTCAGAAAGTCTGTCATAACGACAATTTGCCGAAATCAGCTCCGACCTCGATGTCCCATAAGTTCAAAAAAGCCTTCGCGGTTGTTGAAATGGAATCCGGCAAGTATTCCGTCAAAACCATATTTTATCAACTTTATTGGTTTCGCAGATACCCAGCCTCTCCTGTCTGAACCGCTCCCTAAAATTACGCAAAATAATCTAAAGTCTCGAGAAATGATGGTTGGCAAGATGGTCACTTACGAGATCGCCCATGAGCATTCTGATGCTTTCCACTCTCCTGAAAACTCAAATATCGAGTCGCTGTTGCCAGATACAGAGGATGATGTTGAACCTCCAGTGGCGGTTGTCCCCGAGGCATATGACGGTGTGGTCTACTATTTACCAAATGGTGAGACATCTTGTAAATGGCTATAAGGACACTTTCAAATAACTAATAAATTTAGGTGAACTTTATACTTATGAGGGCTCAAATGAGACCATCTACGAAGACGTTGACGCCGGAACTCCGTCAACGGATGTTCACACATGCTGGATCTTTGTAGCAGTTCTTCTAACTTTGGTGTCCACTGTTATGTCGGTCCAGATGATCTATGGGTGTTTCTTCGGTAAATTCCATCTACCACATCGTAAACACGATTGAAAAAATCATCTGACCTTGTTGATGTTTCTTCCCTCAACCCCTCAACTCTTATGGCTTCCTTTTCGTCTTCTGCTTGTCTTCAAAAATCTTTGTCACTTGTCTGGCCGAATTTTTGTCTAAATCCACAAAATTACATTTAACTTGCAATTATCTAGACGTATATCTTTGTGATTTATTCACTTGGTTTGTGTTTAAATTCTTAACAAAAGTTGTTCATGTTGTATTGTAATAATTTACTGTAGTTCCAAAAATTATCTAAGATTGAAAAACATTTAAAGGTTCAGTTCAATTCATGGTGAAAACAGCGGAGAAAGATGACTTTAGTTCGAACAAGTGATGAGTCTTGAGAGGTGTAGCATAAATGGAAGATCTTCGCATAGCAAGTAAAATACCACTACTTTCCATAATTCTTTACTTACTCGATTAGACGATGCCTTTATGTGTTTGGAAACGTTGGCACTTAATGCTATGCGTCGAAAAAAAAGTCAGACGGGGAGTTTGACTGAGACGGTATATATATCAAATCGTAACGTGGGTGTCCTAGCTCATAGTTTGCAAAAGCAGCTCTCAGCTTCACAATATCGGAGTTACATAAGAAAAACTGTTAGGCTAACGTAATGTCCGTTCTGTGAAAACTCTAAAACCGTATTTTATTTTGAAGTTTTTTAATTTGAAGCATTATCATAGATAAGCGTCAAAGTGCTAGCGCACATTCCTGGGTCTCCATGCTGATACACTGTCGGTGCGTCCTTGTAAGACTCATTGAGTGGCCTGAACAAACAAAAGCGAGTGAATGTGATAGGACAGGAGGGATCATGTCAAGTGGCATGCTTGCTTCTGTTCTCATAAGGCATCATCACATTCTGCTAACGCTAAATGGATAGCTTAATCAAAAAACGAAAATTAAAAAATTATTGCGAAGAAACTTGTTGATGTACAAACGCGTCTTCTGACGTCAACCTTTTGTTCGATCGCACATCCGTATTTTCGTGCTCCCATTGCAACTTCTCCGCAGCTGAAACCAAATTTAGAACTGGACATAAACTATCCCACACTGCCCCTAAATCTGCAAAATAGCCGTGTTGTCAAGTGTATCCATACAACTCACCTTGTTTTCACCTGTTTGTGCCATGTCGCCCTACTCGCCTCTATTGAGCTGGCGTGAGAACATCTTAATCCTCTCGAGGGAAAGGATTTGCCATTCGGCTATTCACTAGGCTGTCGGATCCAATGGCCAGCGTGTCTGGCTCTGACAAATACTCTTATTTATGACTTTCTATCATTTTTACTTTTGCCTAACATTTACTAAAACTCAAGTTTTAACATTTTTATATAATTTTATTAGAGGTTTTATTCGATTAGGGGTTTTTTGAAAGATTACATATTGCAAACGGTTTTAAGCGTTTCAAGGGTCTGAAGTCAGAATAAGTCATTAATTGCACCCATATCGATTGCACCCAAAAACGGTAAAATTGGATATTTAGGTGTCGAGATACGAGTCCCTGAAAATCGACCAAATTTCCTTAACAAACTTGGCTCTACGTGCATCTTGTTAGAACGTACGAATTTATGGCTCGTCGCTATGGCTCGTTCGACGCCGGATTCGACGTCGAACATTTCTTTCACCCAAGTGTTCTCCGCAACAGCTTCGAGATAGGCGTGGTGTTCTTTTGCGCATTCCTGTAGACTGAAAAATGTCAAATGCTGCGTACACGTGCGGTGCGGTGCGACGGCGGCGGCGTCTTTGTGGGGGGTTCCCAGCTATGTACACCTGCGGTTGCGGCTGCTGCGGCGTCTGCGGCGCCATCTGCGGCGACGGCTGCGGCGTGAGGTGGCCACGTACAATTGCGGCGACGGAATTTTGCATTTCCGTACATGTGAGTTGGGCGAATCGAAGCATGCGGTGTGTTTTCAATGCTTTAAGGGGTATCGTGGACAAAAATTCACGTTTTCTTTGGATACTGTGTTAGGAATCGTTTGTTTTTAGGACATGAAGGATTCTATCAGTTTGGGACAATTAATTGAGTTGGTCAAAGCCCAGCCTGCGCTCTATGACAAAGCAGATTTTTCGATTGCTCTCTTGGAATTTCGCAATGCTCACATTATTCATTTCATTGCCACGACAGGGGTGGCCACGTTGAAACGCTGCCGCAGCCGCACTCTTTGCCATTGCCGCAGCCGCAAGAAAATGCTCACAAGAGCAAAAACGCCGGCACAGCCGCAGACGCAGCTGCGGCCACCACCCACGCAGCCGCCGCACGTGTACGTGGGCGAGGCATAAATAAAAATAAATTTGAAAAACATCAAAACTAAAATGGCCGAAGAGCTCTTGAGAAAAGTTTCAAGTTGGCCTTTTCAAAATTAAAATTCGAAAGGTTTTTTAAAGCTTTTAATAGATAATATTCAATACAAGTTACATTTGTCATAAGATCTGATTTAATAATTTATTGAAGGTAGCTAGCTGGCTTCGATTTTAATTGTACTCTTAATTATTAATTTTTGGTTTTTTTACTTTGAAAAAGCTTACTTAAAAATGCAAAATTTGATTTATAATGCAGAAATTAATCTATTGTGAAAGATTGACAAATTACAAAATTACTTTTCGATTTGATTTAAGTTCTAAACTTTGTAAATCTACTTCATCGTATCATCATAGCCTATCGTATCTCATAACGAAACACATAAAGCTGTCTTCCCCTACCGCTTCAGTGAACATATTATTCAAGTCAAGTGTTTATAGCGGAAGATTACGAGAGTCATCATCCATGAGCACCGACGCAGAGAGCATACGGTGCTCACTCGACCAGAATAATTGTTCAGCTTTCAAGTGTAAATTAGATTCGGTTCTTGAAGACAACATCCAATCTTGCATGTGACTTTGTATGCGACTTTTGACAGATTATTAACTTGAACGAATTTTGCCTGAAGATGCTTGCGTTCCGGGAGGGTACTTGAGGAAAATAATTGAGATTTGCTTTCTCACTGTCGTCACATCTTATTTTGAGCTTGTTTAAGATGACTAGACACAAAGATGTCGCGCCTGACGCTTAAGCAAACACGGCTTGTGGCCCAGAGTGACCGCGCGCACGCAGGAATGTCGTTATTCTCACTACCTGAATGACCAAAAGAGGCGCTAATGAATGGGCCAGTTAGCCATATCAGATTTCCCCTGAACCTATTGTGCACGTGTCCAAGCATCTTTGTTTCCCGTTTTTGGCCTGTTTCACCTGCTTCATCCGATACAGCGCGTTTAGTGTTGCTAAAAGGTAGCTGTTAGACAACTTGTAGGCGTGACTTTTGACGGCCTCAGACCGTCAACCTAAGGATCCGAGGTCTGAGAGGGCGTGGCCACCCTTGCCGGAAACAGGAGTCTTAATCCTTCCTTTAACGGTCATTAGCAGTTTTGAGCGCGTGTGTGTCTGCCGACGGGATTACTGTAAATGTGTTTTTGCAGATTAGAGCGAGAATGAGTCAAAATCAGCAGATTCCGCTCAATGGAATCGACCCGTCGGGACTGGAGCAGATTCTTAAGATGAGACAAGAGCGAAGCCAGCGGACTCCAAAGTGTGCTCGGTGCAGGAATCACAATAAGGTCTCGGCGCTGAAAGGTAAGAATTAAACTCGTACAATTAAAAAAAAACGCTTTTACGAATGATTTTTTGTGGTTCATGTATTACTAAAAAGCATTTTTTAACTCGCGTTTTCAATTTCCAAAAAACGCGCTTAATTTACTCTGACTTTCGTTTCATTTGTCAAAAACGAAAGAAAGGTTAAAAAGCAAACAAGCTAAAAAACACCTTTTTTATAATTCACATCTTAAATTTGAAATTTGAATGCTTTGGATCAAACCCTAAAGCCTTTATAAAAGCGTCTTTTGAAAACTTTTATTGCTTTCACTTGAAACATTCAAGCGACTCTTTCGAATACTTTAACCAAGATGTAATTTTGCAAGATTCGTTTGAAGTCGGGAAATGTTTTTGTCTGGGGTCCCGCGCGCTGTTGCGCGAGAATTCGTTTTTTAAATTAAAACCGTTCGGCGCGGCGCGTCTCATAATACTCATTTTGTAATTGTCTCGGCGCTGCGCGCCTTGATGGCGCGATTTATCGGCTCAAGAACACTGGCGCTTCTTGATCTCAAAAAATACCAAAATTGCGTTTATGTCTTAAAATTCTCTGCGTTGCTCGTCCACTGGCGCTCAAAACATAGCTTCGTTGCTCGCGACAAACCACAATTGCAAAAATACAGTATGCCCCTCCCCAACAGGGAGCGACATGATTTCGTGACGGCGACAGTCTGGATCGTTCTCCTTTATTTAGTAGAAAGAATTTTAATTGCATGAATTCTGAATTATTTTTGAAACTTCAACGTATTTAAAAAAAAGATTTTTGGCAAAAATGTTTATTTTTTATTAATTAAAAAAATCTGTTTTATTTGAAAAGTTTTCCTTAAAAAGCAGACATTTCGCAAAATTTTTATAGCATAGCTAGATATAATTTTCGTGATATTGTTCGAAACGTTACAAACTCGAAAAGCAAAACATTGAAACGCGTTTGTGTTTTGGTTTGCTTAGCTCACCCATCAGGTAGCTGAAGATGACACAAACAAACATATCGGCTAGGTGATAGGACATGCGGATCATGTCAAGTGAACCACTTATAATGCGTTCCCATGAGCTACATGAGCACATCTTCATTACTAATGCAAAGGTGATGCCGCTATTGTCTTCTATTGGCTGTTCAACGTCATACATAACCGCCTGATAAAATCCTATACAAAAATGAGGCTTTAGGTCACAAGCGCTACTGTCAATGGAAGGACTGCATGTGCAGCAAGTGCACTCTCATCGCAGAGCGTCAACGTGTAATGGCAGCTCAAGTGGCCCTTCGTCGTCAGCAGAGCCAAGAGGAAAAAGAAGCAAAAGACTTGGAAATGCTTCTGGGAGGCAACGGTGAGCAGATTTTCAAATTCAGCCTGTTTATAATGCTTAGGTGTAGCAAACGAAATCTTGAATCTGATTCGCAAAAATGAGCGGGAAGGCCACTCATCACAGGCGCAGCTTCACGACGAGCAGCCGGTCGACCCTAACGGTAAGTTTGCACACACTTGCGTGACTGCTTAGACACCTTTTGACCTCTTCAATGGGTGAGAACAATGGGAGATGCTTCTGAGTCAGAAAAGGCTAATATGGGTAATGAGTGCAGTGCGTAAATAGGCGAAAAATTGGTTTTCGAAAAACTTCTTAAAAAATAACTCTTTTGTTTGATTTTGTTTGTTTGACCTCTGCGACAAAACAATGACTCTGTTTATCTGTCCCACATGCACCCGTTTAATAGGTGTTAATGCGCTATTTCACTCATTGCGCAACCGCTAATCTAAAATCGAAAAGTCAACAGTCCGGTTGGCCATACGCGGCCAGGAGGTCAATCGTTTATAATAATTGATTTGCGTCGCTAATCTCGTTCAATTAAGATTACCGCGCTGAAGAAGGGATAAGCGCATGTGTTCCTTAAGAGGCGAAGAAGCCAAGGTGTGCGCAACGGGGCGCAGGTGTTGTTTGCATACAAATCCGGTGTTATTATGCAATTTTTAGGGGGAGCGGCGAAGAGCGACGGAAGTGTCGGAAATGACGGATCTGAGAAGAGCACGTCGCCGCAAGAGAGTCTCACTCCACCAGTCAAAGAGGTGAGTTCAAACATGAAAAACAATAGTTTTGTACTAAATTCAAAAATCCCCTTTATAATAACGAAGAGTTGTTTGTGGTCCAGTCCGTCGATTTCACAGTACAAAAGGTTAGAAACCGACGAGGTTCGAACCTTTGAGCTTCCGTGCGGGAGTCCGCCACGCAAACCAATACATTATACAATTACTGAAAACAAAACTGCTTAAGTTGGCTATACGGTGACTGAATTTAGCTTGTTGGCATTTTTTGGAGCTCAAAGTAACGCACAAAAGCGTTAATTACAAATTGAAAATTGCACAAAAATTGGCTCTTTGTTCAGTTTAAGATTAGCATATTCAATTTTCATTTCAAAAAAGTTATTTTTGAATGTAAGTTTAATTTATTAAATAGTCGGTTTTTTAAATTGCACACAGGTTTTCATAACACCAAACACAAAAATTAGTTTTGTAATTCAATATTGATAATATTAAAATGTGATTTTTCAATTTTAGCAAAATTGATAGGCTACGTAAATTTTTTGGTTAGCGACATCACAATTGTTAAATTCGAACAAATGTGAAATGAGGCAAAACGTATTTAGGATGCGACCCCAGAAAGCCCATCAACGACCCAGTGGATCTTCGCTTCACTCTCCTGGCGTTCAATCCGGTGTCTTCCTAAAGCAGCTGTCTCCTGAAGCCCCAGCGGTCCCATGGGGCGTTTTCCCGTTTCCATACCAGTTCAACTCACTCATGTACAGACCTCCTTACTTCCGGTATCCGGCGGCCGCTGCAGGTAAGGCTTCATTCCAGTTTTCAATTAGTAAACTTTGATGTTTTAGGACTACAAGTGCCCGCCGCTGTTCCTCCTTTCGGCATGTTCCCAGGTCTGGGAGCCGCGATTCGACCTCATGCTGCTGCTTTGGAGCAGCTTTTTCAGAGCCAGAACCCGGAACCCTGAAATCGACCTAACGTGAATCCAATCATTTATTTCATATTTGTATGCCATACTCTCAATTTTCTGTTCCAAGTTGCTGTATATCACTAAAAATTTGTCCATAGTCTTCTGTCAATTTTCGTCATAAGCACATAATTTTTCATTGTTTTTATAACAATATTTCAATAAACGTTGTCGCAATTAACAAACAGGTTTTCACATTGGCAGCAGAACGCTGAATACGGTTCTCACAAGGTTTTAGAGTCTGAGTCCGAAAATTTTTGGTTAGGACGGACTTTCGGAGTGTATTTTTGTCGATTTTCGGCGGTTTTCTGCTCACTGGTGCATATTTAATAATTGCAACAAACCGTTTGAACAATGTTTAGCCGTAAAATGCGTGAAAATCCGTTTGAAACCTGGAAATTCCTCAAGTTCAGGTATAAGAGTCAGAAAGTGACAAAAGTTTCCAAACTTTGACTCATATCGTCTTTTTTGAAGCGATGACATGGTTTGCAGGTTAAATTAACGCGCCAAACGTATTTATCGCACTTAAAACGTAGCTAACAATGGAAAACGAGCATAAAATTGGATTTTTATAAGGTGGCTCTATCATTATGTCCCGCAAAATCGGCTCAGTTTTCAAACTGCCTCCAGAAAAATTGAAAATTCCTGTCACGTCCGCCGCATTTGCGTGTTTGCTGGAGTCGTTTGACGCGTTCTTTCACGTGGTTTAAATCGTTTTTTGCGACAGTTGAAAAACGGAGGGTGGCTCTAAGATTATGTAGGTTCGAGTCCCGTCGGCGTCGTTTATTTCCACTTTACAACCTTTGCATCCCATGTCGCCCCATTGTCTCACGTCTCAATTACTCCTCGGTCTCAGCGTACTCTGGAAGCATAAGCTCCTTTGCTTTTTATGCAATTTGTAAGCGTATAAAAATCCAGCATGCGTCCAATCGCGGTCGACCCTTGCCCTCAAGTAAATCTTTAGCTCCACTCTTTCTTTGTTTTTGTATTCGTGTTCGCGTACGGAACTTATCATCAGAAGGTCTCTGGAGTAGGTTTGCTTCTCCAATCTTGGTTGGTTTGCCGGACATTACTGAAGGTCCTGAGGGCTGTTGTCTTCAATCGAGTCAGTCGTCGGTACACTACAGTGCCATATCCGCTCTCTGGAGCTCTGAGTCTCATGTTTTCGTGTCCAAGTTTTTCCAATTGTGGTCCTCTGTTTCAGCCCATGAGAAGCTGGAATTGGGAAACTTTACTATTGGCTCCCATTTTCGATGTTTACCAAAATTATATTAATTGAGCACTTTAGGCTCTTTCAGAAGAAATGAAAAATTGGTTTATTGTTTGCTTAAATTTAACGCTTGAGTCATGTTTAAAATTGAAATCTACGTTTTAGAGACTGGTAGCAACTGACACCTTTTTTCCGTTCCCATTCCTAATACTATTCCCTCTCTCTATCTCTTGCTTTCTTCCGTCTTCGCACATGTCAGCGACTCTTTTCCAAACTTATAACTTGCATTTCTGTTTGCATTGCTCATTTATGGCCGCCTCTGTACACTACCACCAGGTTCCTCCGATCCAAGGTCTCTCAGTTTTTGCTCTCTCGCGTACAGGTATACTCGGCTGAGGGAACGGCGTCGCTGAGGTGCTGTTTGCCCACTACCTGTACCCCTCCACGTCCGCATGCATCCAGCAATGGCGCCAGCGGTAAACATATAATTCTTTCCGAGTTTTTGAACGCACGCGGCGGCAATAAACACTTTTTCACTGCTGCGAAGCTTTACTGTAGGCCGTATAATCTGCGCCAATCGTTTTGCGATTTGGGAAGACGTCTGTCAGAAATGCACACCAGAGCCCTCGCCGCTGGGAGGAACCAGTTCCGGAGCAGCCGAAGTAAACAATTATACATGCTGCAAATACACAAACACCAGCACTTTAAATTGTAGAAGCTAAAAAAGCGACATTTTTCGGATTAAGGAGAAAAATCAATTCTTCCCTTTTGTGGAAAAAACACAATTTGAGGAACTGGAAGTGCGGAGTTGGAAATTGATTAAGTGCAAACTGAAATTGAAAGCACTTTATTGAAACACTTCAAAGCGTTATGGAATTAATTTTGCTCAATCATATAAAATTATTGACGCTTTGCAAAAGGCATTTTTTAAGTATTTAAATAAAAATTTACATATATTTTGGTTTAAGTACGTTGCAGGTTTGTAAATTCCGCAAAGCTACAATTATAAGAATCATTAATTTTGCTAAAAAAAAATTCAAAACTATTAATTTTAATTCAGATTACTGTTAAAGCTGAAGCAGCGACATTTTTTCGGATTATCAATTCTTCCCTTTTGTGGGAAAAACACAATTTGAGGAACTGGAAGTGCGGAGTTGGAAAATGATTCAGTGCAAACTGGAATTGGAAGCACTTTTTTGGCAAATTCTTGGTAACACTCAAGTGTTATAGATTTGATTTTGCTCAATCATACAAAACCTCTTGACATATCGCAAAAGGCGGTTCTAGAATTAAAAAATGCTTTTTTTGCAAAATAAATATCAAATATTTGTGGTTGTGTAACCATTTCCGTTACCATAAAAAGTTTTATCCAGTATTGGCGCTAAAATTAAACTTTACAAATTGAAATTTCAAAGTACTTTGTAGGCTCGTAAATTCCGCAAAAATACAGCCACAAACAAAGTGACAAGAGCACGTTAACCTCACAGCAATTTGGTCGATTTCTCAGAGCGATTTGGTCGACTCAAATTTGGTCGATTTTGAAGACTCGTGTCTGAATGCGGAACTGTCCAATGCGACCGTTTGTGGGTGCGGTCAATTGAGAAAACCGAGAAAAAATTTTTGCGTCAATCTGAAAAAAAGTTAAAAAAACGCAAAATGTTCCCATTCCTTCGTTGTTGACCGAGCCAGACATGTCTGGAAAATGCAGCGATCACCAGACACCTTTCCATACATAGCCCACCACCTATTTCAAGGTTACGATAACGACGTTTTCGCAATAAAGTTAACTTTTTTGTTTTTTTAGTTTTACGTGAGAAGTCGTTCTCGATTTCCTCTATCAATTGCACCTAAAAACGGTCAAATTGAAAAGTTCATCGTTGAGATAGAGTCTCCGAAAACCAAAACTTTCTTAACAACCTTTCCAGGAATATAAGTGCACATTTTTAAAATCTACAGAGGCGTGATATGACTCATTTGACGCGGGATTCGACGTTGTATATTTTTGCTCAACATTGTGTACTCCAAAAATGCAACGGCTCCGAGAAGGGCACGCTGTTTTTTTTGGATTACCTTGTATAATCATAAATTATTTTTTTCTCTGTTTGTGAATGCCTTGATTTTTTAACGCTTTAATTTGATTTTTTGCCAAGTCAAATTTTTTTTTACAAACGGAAACAGTCATTGTATGAGTAAAAATTTTTTATTTTTAGATAGTTTACTGTTGAAATACACAGCAAATAAAAAAACGCTTGTGTCTCAGTAACGCTTCATGGAAGCTAAAAACCTTAAGTGTAGTAATACCTAATGCTAATAAAAAAAACAAACAATTAATCTGTGTTAAAAGCGCATGAAAACAACAGTACTAATGCACAGCTGTAAAAAATTGAATCAATCATTTTCAGTCTTGTCAATCCATTTTTCAACTTATTTTAAAACTATTTTTCATTTTGGTTTTTTGTCAAATTGTCATGTTCGTTCCTCTTCCGTGTACTTATAATCTGCTACAACCCTGTGAGCCTCACCCACAATCTCCTTAACCCCCGATTCAATCGGCTCATAATTGACCAAGTCATTCACATTTCCTCTTTGCCCGTTTACAGGCGACTGAAGCGTTGTTCAAACACCAATCTTTCTGATTAATGACACCGAACGAGCATCGTTGCTGCGTTCCGTGTACAGTTCGCAATCTAAGAAAAGTGCGTGGAGATAAGTGACGAATTCTTTGACGAGAAGACCATCCGCTAATGGCCTTTTGAGGGCGTCTTGACGTAAGGGAACGCTTCAAAGAGGCCATGCCGCCACTGCCTCTACATGTTCTCGAAGACGGTGTATTGTGTGTTCCGGGAGGATCGCTATTCGAAAGACGAAAAAAACGTGGAATCGTTCTTTCATTGCACAGTGGCGACCCGTGCAATTTGAGTGTTGGGCGCACGACGCGCTCGGAGGAGATGACAAAAATGGACGTCGTAAATCATCGCCTCCACTATGATAGATTTGACTGGTTCTATTGTTGAGGGAAAACCACTTTGTAACACTTTTCTTGAATGTTGCCTTTTAGAAAAATTCTGTTTAAGGTTTTTAAATAAAGAAAGCATTTTACGTTTGAAAGTTGTTGCTTAGAAAATATAAAAAACGTGCACAAAACAACAATAAAATTTGCAAAATTAAAACCGTTAAAAATATTTTATATTGTTTTAAAATGGAAAAATGTCAGAACTTTGACGAAAAATTCAAAATTCAGCAAATGCAGCAATTTCAAAAGCAGTATAAAAATTCAGTAATGTACAGGGTGACACAAAAATACCAACTGCGGAATTAGACAAAAGCGGTCGGTCAGTCGTCCACACCTTTTCAAGTAGTGCTGCTTTTTTCCGCGATTTTACGCGAAATTTGGACGATGATGAGCGGAAACACAGGCGTTAAGGCGACAGGCAACACTTCAACGGCGAATCCCGAATGAGTAGAAAGCTTTACCAAATGAGGTCGTAGGTGAATGGATTCAAGTATTTCTGTCGTGCATTCGATAAATTATTGAAAACGAAGCTCGCGGTTCCGCAAAATGATTCCTCCCCCTCTCAACTAGACACATCCCTTCTCTCTGATTCTGCACAAAGTAATTTTTGTGTCACCCTGTATTTAGCTGTTTTTATTGCAACAGCTTTTTAGGCACGTTCAAAATGGAGAAAAATTATAAGACAAGGGTTAGAGTCATAACAAGTTTGAGTCAATTTTTTACCCTGCTTATTTTTTGGATGCATAGCTCTAAAGTTTTTGGTTGACGTGCACAAAAATAAATTTTGTGCAACTTAAAAAACAATTTAAAAAATTGAGAAAATTGAAAAATTTGTTGAAGCTTAACATCACAAAATAAACTCGGTTCATTGTTAGTTGTCAAATGTTGTGCTATAAAACAATTGTCTTTTCTGCCTTTACAAATGTTTTTTGTGAATTGTGTAAGCAAGAAAACCATTTAATGTAGGCCAGGTTCACGTCGTGCCAACTGTCGACACGTATTTTCACCTTTAATCACTTAATTTTTCTAATGAAGACATCCTGACCAAAATGTCGCTTGATGCTCTTAGCTGTCCTTACATCCGGTGATAAAATCGACCTCATCAGCACCCCTCTTATCTCAGATCAACTCACATTCATAACGTTTACGACGCGTCAAAATCAGAACCATAAAATTCGCTTGCGCTTCGCTTCACTCCAGCTATTTTCCCCTTCCTTTACCGTGTTTTTTTGCTCGAATTCTGGAAACGCGCCCGTCCCGCTTGTTTTTGTCGTCACCGCTGTTTATCGGAACTGAGAGTGGCAGGTATAACCACATGGTCAATACCCGAATTTGATGTCTTCCCATATTAAGCGCTGCGCTGAATGACAGGCGGTATGAGAACGTCAGCATTGGTGTCAACATGAGTTTTGTGCAGGTAAACAACTTCGATTTTTTGGGTTGTCAGGTTATTTCCTGCGGGCGACTGTGACTGATCAGGGCATCAGTAAACTGAGTCGTTCCTATCAGTTCGAGAGTTCGAAGATTGATAAGGTCGAAGTCGCTTTTTTAAGTATTACGCGGAAAGGTATGCCACGTATAAATAACTTGTTCGCAACGGTATTTGCATTCCGATAGGTGTCATACATTTGCATAAATGAGTCAGCGGAGGTTGAACTCTCAAAACATGCAAATCCTTCTGTGGTGGTCACACTAAAAAATATTTGTTTAAGCACTAAATTAAAGTTTCATAAACAAAAAATTGCGTTTTGCATTTGCACTTTTTGGTTCTATTTGAGTAAGCTTAAGCGGTTCTGGTTTTTAATATATTGTATCAGCTTTTATACATTCCACAAAAATAAAAATTTAGAATTTTTTGAGTTTTGGTAAAGCTGTAGGCCGCTTTAAAATGGCATTAAGGTTATATAATTTTGCTAACAGAAGGTTTAAATTTTTTCAACGTTGTGTCTGTGGCCAAATGTTACAAGGCTGAACATTAGAATTCAAACGGAAACGTTTCATTTTTAATTAATAAATGGTTCGAACAATTTTTAATGATAAGGCAGTGATAATTAGAACAAGATTTTTGCATTTTCAAAAAAGTGTTTGTTGGAATGCTAATGTGGATTTATATTTACACTATTTTGGCTCTTTCTTAACCAGTGACTTGTAACGCACCTGTTCTACCGGTGAATTTACACTTCAGTTAATTAATCTTAGTTTATTGCGTACATGAAGGGCGTAGAAACGGCAGTTTTTGTGAACGAAACACATAAACTGCGATGATTGTGACAATTCTTGAAATGATTAATTTTTCCACTTTCCCCAAATCATCATGACCGAGAACTACAAGAAGATAAACGTTCTTGGTGCAGCCTCGGGTGCGGCGCTCGGAACACAATGTGTTTGACAAAGTTGCAAAAAGCGCTAATCGGATTTCTCGCCCCAATACGCCGGCGGCTAAGCATGTCCGACCGCAAAAACCCATATCGTCCAGTCGGGCTGGGGTTGTGAGAGAACGATAGCGGTGACGGTCGTTTTCGATTATCTGCTAACTAATTCCCTCCTCGTGATTCGCACTCGCTCGATCAGGTGGATGCAGGCAAATTGGGTTTGGGCTAGGCGAGGAACGCCGTTTCCTGGGGGCTTAGTAACCTCAGGCGACCTTTGCTGATAGCAGCAAAAAAGGGGGTGGTGGTCTCTGAGCAAAGACCGCAAGTCGGTCAATCATCGTGTGGTATATTAGGGGCAGACAAACAATGAAAAAACGCGTCAAAGTGACCTTGGCGAAGATCAGAAGACCCAATATCTCTGACGTGTGAGTGAGAGACAGACAGAAAGAGATAAAGGGTGTTCCCTTCATAACAATGTTCCGAGTAGGAAAGAGCCAAAATAGCTTAAACACAAATCTATGTTAGCATTGATTGATTGAAAAAAGGAAAAAATCAAAATATAAAACGTTCTGCACGGACACGGATTCGAACCTGTAACCTCTGGACTGGATCGAGGCACTTAACCACTTGACCATACAAACCTTTTAAATGCGTTTCAGAAGTGTACTATGTTCTTATCAAAACATTGCCATAAAATGCTAAATTTTATCTTGCTTTAAGCTGTCTTAAGCTTCACTTTTTCCACACAACTGTACAATTGACGGTGCTTGTTTTTGTGCAGAGTACTCAAACATG
This sequence comes from Steinernema carpocapsae, assembly GCA_000757645.3. Lineage (NCBI taxonomy): Eukaryota > Metazoa > Nematoda > Chromadorea > Rhabditida > Steinernematidae > Steinernema > Steinernema carpocapsae. The sequence continues at coordinate 2,927,274 of CM016762.1, forward strand.
TTTTGAAGTCTTCAACCCAAAAATGGGTTTATTTCCTTTTTTATTCCTATCACTTAACGTTAAATTTCTGTCATTCTCCGCTCTTTCCCCAACCCATCTTTGACAGTTATGACCTATAACCACCGCGATTCCCTATTGGAAACCTTGTTCTTATATTAGTCACTTAAAATATTTGAAATTCCTTTACGTGTGACCTCCGCGTGTATGTTATGTGCCTCCCACGCCCAAGAAACTTTTTTACGACTTGACCAATCGAACATATGAGTCAACACACAAACTGGAGCCAGTGGGTGAGGCGGTACACTGAATACGCACCCTAAGATAGCACCAGCAGCAAGATAGAGCGACGAAGTATCAACAGAGGAGAAAACGCCGTCGACGCCGCGATATAGGCGGCAGCAAAGGAATTTTTCTTGTTTTTTCATACCTGTGCTGTTGAGTCATCGCCCACACTCTCGAGCGCGCTCTCGCTCGCGCACTGATAACTGCACGGCAACGAGCAGAGGCGCAAAGAAAAGTGCGCGGTCGCTCTAATTACTCGACGCCTGCGGGCAGGCACACCCATCATCATATCAGAACCATTAGTCAGAGCAAAAACTGACGCTTCACAAAATCAATCATTTCGCATTTTTGAAAGCCTACCTGTCTCAGATTTGTTCCTCTAAAGATATTCATATATCCCACTTTTATTCAATTGTAAATTGTACATTTTCGCAAGCCTACTATGACAGGCGTTCTTTTCATGACTAAAACGACGTCTTGCTACGTCTTCAGTGCTCCTTTCTCCATTCGTAAGCGTCACATTTTGCATTTGAAACCTCACGGAAACGGTGGCTCAGAAGACCTTTCAGCGAAATGACACTCGCATTCCTGTGCCCTTAAACATGGCAACGAATTTTGTGAATAGAGCGATTCAAGCTGGACCCTCCCAACAACACGTTGACGTTGCTTCAGACATCTACAGTAAACGAACAACGGTCTCAAAGTTCGCGGTGTTTGTGTCAACATTCCGCAACAAAAAGTGGCAGCGAAACAGTCGGAAACGACAGGTGGAGCTTCAATGCTGGCGCTCCCTTAAATGTCGCGATTTCGCCGTTGGCGATGAGTCGTCGTTGTCAGCGTCGCCTTGTCCTCTCTTCCACCTCCTCCTCTCCAGCTTCCGAGGGAACGCGCGCCGGCGCGTCCGATTATAATAACCATTGATTCTGCAAGTTTTGTCGCCGCTGACACCGCCCCGTAAAAAATTTTCCAAATTCGAAGAACGGTTCGGACCGGCAGCCGCCTCGCCCGATTTCAACGGGGGCACATTTCGTTCGCCGCCGCCATTTCGATTTTCCCCCCGGCTTGCGTCTCTTCCCCTCCTACCCCACCTTTACTGTCTCTGAATCTGTGCGCGGAGCGTCGATGTTTATTGTGGAAGGAAGAAGAAGAAGACAGTTCAGGTTTAATTTATTTTCCGGTGGTCTGGCCTCTATCAGGGTTAGGAAAATTGGGGTTTTGAAATTTTGAGGGTTTGACTGTTATGATAAGGTACCACTATAGTTTTTAGAGTTCAAGAACTTCTGAAAGTTAACGTGGTCAGGTCAAAAAAGTTTAAGTTAAGCTGACTACAAATTTAAAATGGGGGTTTACAAAGTTTGAATTAATGTTCATAGAGGCTTATGGAGTTAACGAACCCACTTTTTTAGTATTTTTAAAACGACTTTTGTCAAAGGAAAGAAAAGCTGTTTTAGTGGTAGGTTCAAAATGGTTCCGAGCATCGCATAATTTTATGGCTGAGCTGACGTTCTTTGTGGTTCCGATTCCCCTAATATTCTTAGAGATTCTCAAGGTTCACGTGGTCAGGCTATAGGCGCTGATAACGCCAAGAAAATGTTTGGTGATCACTCAATCTTATCAGAGAGTTTAATGACGCGGAACGTTTTTAAATGGGACTGTTTGCGTCACTGCCTCAGTATTCTAGCCTGCATGCCTACTTAAATAGCTTCAAAATTATTATTTTTGGCTAACATTCGAAATCATCGAAATCATGACTCAATCAACACAAATCCTAACCCCCTTACAAAATCAAATTTAAAAATTCGTTTTTTTAGGAACGCCCAAAACGCCGTTGGCCCGCTGCACCTTGACGTTTCGCGCACTAGAGACACAGAGCGTTGCTCTTACGGCCGTTGCTCAAACAGAAAACCGGTAAATAATCCGATACAGTACTTACTTAAGTTGCGTAGGCGGAATTGCGGCCATATTGTGTGTTTGACCAACGGATCAAGGCATCGCGACTGGCGTCTACATTTAGTAGCCAAACGGGAGCGTACACTCTCTCAGAATCACTTTTGTGCAGGCAACAATGCACTGTTGCCTGCACTGGTCGCTGCCTGAAATTCGGGAATTCTAGCAAAGGCCGTTTTCGATATGTCCTTTGCTGCTGCTTGGCTTGCTATCAGGTTACTGTAGCTGCAAATGTCGTCGTTTTTACAATTTTCACTGAATTTCAGAATTATAACAAAAGACATTCTAGATATGCCCTTTAAGCTTTTGGATTACGGTAGACAGATAGCCTTAATTTTGCCTCTAAAAGCAAATTTACCCTTTAATAACCAAATTCACTTTTTAGCCTTCAAACTCCAAACTTTCCCATGTCTTATTTCTGACATCTCAACTCTCATCAATCTGCGGGGGTCCGGGGTGACCACCACCGCTGCTGCCGTCCTTTCCACTTTTGACGACGTTGGCGGAAACCTTCCCAACGCATGCAATGACGGCGCGCAAGAGGTGAAATAGATTGAAAAGGTCACTCCGTTTTGTATCATTTAATTTTGCCCCAGCGCCATCTCCGCCAACTAATGCTCCATTGAGTCTAATTTAATTAAACCCGCGCGCAGCGCTCGTCCTTTTTGGGTTGACGAATTGACACCACTCAGTGAAAACATTTGTTTAGCGACCTTGCCTGTTCCCCAATGACGCCTCTAAGGTATTGTTCAAGGATTACCTCTTGCCGAGGGTAACCGGTTCTTTGCAACGTCCGTTTTCTTGTCAAATCGCCCGCTCGCCAGGCCCTAATTAGATAAGTTGTCATGTAAAACATATATTATCATTTTTCTTGATTTGTCGCTCGCGCGGCGCCCACTGCGGCGGCCGACCTCTTAAGTAACGCAACCCAGCAATCAGCGCGAGCGAGAGAGAGATGGTCTTCAGCGAAAAAGAGATGGTTCAACTTTTTGTGCGAATTTTGGATGAATCATTTCGACAACAAAACAACGACGACTTCAAAGTCGCTGAGGCGCGCGAGCGCGAGTTGAATCATTATTCAACCATTTGGAATTTTCAATCCGTCCCGGATGAGGGGAAACCGGATTCAGGAAAATAGCAGCCAGCGGCAACGGCAGAACGCTTCAGTTAGAGCAGCCGTTTTTTGCAAGCACACACGCGCGGAGTCTATTTTGGAGTTTAAAACTGTCACTTTGTTCATGCGGCGCAGCGGCAATTCAGCGATCAGCCCAGTTTGTCAAACTCTCGAAACAGCCAACCTCTTCGACCACACTTAAAAGTTACGCACGCGTTCAGGGGATTATTGTTGCGGTATATACTACCTTTAAGAGCACGCATAGCGGGAAAAGCAGCACAAAAACACATTGGAGCAATTGATATAGGTCGAGATTGCCATTACCCATCCACGCTCCAAGGTCAAAAAACGATGATAAAATCGCGCCGCCACTTGATCGCTTCAATTCTTACTATGCTAATTTTGACCTCGTTTTCTCTGATTGCCTGCACAGAGCGATGCTCTTCTGCTCAGACGGCGAGGTGAGACACTGCACCCTCAGCACCTGTGTGGAACTGTATGATTTTGTTTTTTGAACTAAATTGACAATTAGAGGAGAGCGTCGGCGAAGGAGCTCCTTCTTCTTCTTCTGTGAGTGAGCAACCGGTGACGAGCGGCGAAATTGCGGAAAGGGGCGGCGGTTCGAGGGGAGGGGCTTCAGTCGGACAACGCCGTCGTCGGCGACGACGACGACGTCGGAGAAGGCAAAAAAAGTCGAGAGGTTTCCATTCAAGGGGATCGTCGAATCGTCTTCTCCGTTCCGTCGTAGTAGTCAACCGTCTTCGGCGCAGCGGGGTTCGATGACGGCCACGATGGCGATGATGCCGCCGTGATCGCACTACGGCCTCCAAAGTGGTCGTCGTCGTCGACGGCAACACTAAACCGTTCGCGCACTGTCCTTCCCACATATCTTTTTGGCAGCAGCCACTCTGAGTCTCTCGCCGTTGCCGTCAACGGGTTCAGCCACTCTCGGCCGTCAAGCGATCATCGGTCGTTCTTCTCGAGCTTCGTAAACTTAATATTTTGAATTACTACTTGAGACATTCTTAATTGACCCCTCCCTTAGTTCCAAGTCTTTTTCCTTTTTCTGAGCCTGCACTTCTCCTTTATCCTGGCTCTACCGGTCTCTTAGTGCTCTCCTTGATTCCAAAGACAAACCTTCGTAGTAGTTTTCGTCATGCGCGGTGAGCAGGTGAAGTTTCAACGTTTATTCAAAGGATTAGTGAATTCCAGAAGTCGACGCCGACTAATTCCCCCTCCGCGCTCCGAGGGTACCCCGTCAGTAGGTGGTAGCAGGGTGAGGGATAAGTGCTAAGGCACACCGCCTTCGAATCGTTTTCACTCGCTCTAAAGGAAGCTGCGGCTTTTGTAGTCACCAACCAACCGCACGGCAAAGTGTGGTTGATGACTGGAGGGAACCAGACCTGAACACTTTTAGGTGTGTTGCTTGCTCTCTCTGTTGCGTCTGTGTGCCTGAATACTATTGCTGCTCCCTGCACCGCGCGGAACTGTATCGGAATCGATTATTCCGATGTTGTACGCATAAAGAGCGTCAGTCAGTGTCTGTACCTCACGTACAAAGTGATTTACATATCATCATTTTGATGGACAGCCGAAGAAGGCAGTCGCTGGGAGGTTGTTGGGAACGCTAGCGACTGGGAGAGACCCTCAGAATCACTTTTGGTTTTGTCACGGCGATCACCTTAGAAGTGAGTCAGAAAGTGCAGTAGCCACGTTAAGGAGAAGATTGCGCTAGGGAGAGGAGAGAACCAATGCCTTCTCATGTTTTGTTGGGCGGATGAGAATCGGTCAACCCAGCAACAGCGATAAGACTCCCTTATTTGCGTGCATTGACTGAATTTACCGCTTTTCAGTTTATCGCACTTTTGCTGACGCTCTGACGTCCCTTCGGCGACGTGATCTTCGTGAAAGCAGCTGGCCCGAGTGGTCTTTCAGTGGGTGTTTGGACTGGTTTTTTGTGGTTTTTAGACACCCATTCATAGCCTGAATTCGATTTTCTTTCGATTTGAATTGTTTGCCATTCAGGTGCCGCTATTTGCTGTTATTTTGGACTGTTTTGGCGCAAAAACTATACCTATGAAACCTACTTAAAAATTTTAAGTTATTGTGGTTAATTCTACATTATTAAAGACAAGAAACCAGGTGTAAATCACTTTTTGGATGCTTTCAACCCAAGAAAGACCGTTTCAAACAGTCACATTCAGTTTTTTGACCAAATGGGGTTTCTAAACATCGGGTCTCTTTCGCTCACCCACCTTGTTTTCACTTTTGACCACGTGCGAAAGTGTGAACCGTCAAATTCCATCAGCCCCAACCGCGTCTCCCACCCACGTACCCTTAGCCTCCCATTACCCCCGGCGTGTTTACGAACCATTTCGATTCGTGTTGAATAGGTTAAGTGAAACGCCTTAAACTGTCGAACCTGTCCACCCGTCGCGGTCTAATTGCGGTGGGGGCATTTCTCTCTTTGTCACACTACACACGCGTACGCGTCCGCAATGCTCTCGAGACGTGTGATCATTTAATGAGTCCTAAATTTACGCGTTTTTTGACCATTTCAGTTCCACACCTGCGAGGAGCTCATTCTAAACCGTTTGAAGCTTGAAAAAAGAAGCCTGCACTCCGAACGACCATGGCGAAGGAAAGCACCACCAGTAGCAGCGAATTCAGCAGCGATATTCAGTACCGCTCCACCATCCAGCCTCGCACTGCTGTCCGCACCCAGAGCCGACAGTCCGGTAACTATGCAACCAGTGGAGCCGGAGGCGGTGGAGGTAAGCAAAAACACCGTTTTTTGTATGTGTGTGGCTGACTCAAAAGGAACACGGCGTTCAAGCATCGCTCCTCGCGCGCTAGGGAGTGAGGCAAAGAGACAGCAGACTCTCTTTTGTTTATTTACCGGTACAATTGCGCGACAATCCGGTTGTTCGGAGCGCTTGGGACAGAGCAGCGGGCAAGCGAGCGGGAGAGAGAGAGCAACTACTTCCGTCCCTTGATCCGAACACACGTTGCTCTACACATTCTCTTGTTTCGCACTAATTTATTTTTTGCCTAACTTATACTGCCGCTGAAGACGTTAAAATGCCCGATCGTCCTATCAGTGGAGGAGGCCGAGGTTCGGATTTGGATTTTTGACTATTTTGATCTTTCGACGCGCTGACGCCGACGACAATAAAACGGCGTCTAAAGTAAATACGGAGCACTTGGCTTAGTCAGCGCTCGTGATCACTTAAAGCAGCGCGGTATTTCCTTTTGCGGAGTGATAAGCGCCGTCACCTGCGGTAAACACTCACACTCACTTTCTGCCCCTCTGGAGATGAAGAACGGTGCGCAGAAGAAGACGAAAAGGGCTGAAAGCGGCAGCGAAGATGGTAGCTAATCCCTTCGTTAATCTCATTATCTGAGTATTTTTGTAACGTGTACTTAATTGCTCCTTTTAGGCCGTGTCCTGAAGATGGTCACCGAAATGGGTTCGGCCACCATTGGAGGCATCAGCCCCGCTCTCAGTGCCAACGCTGCCAAGAGCTTCATCGAGGCCACCGACAAGGAAAAGAAGGAGATGCAGGGCCTGAACGACCGTCTCGGAAACTATATCGACCGTGTCAAGAAGCTCGAGGAGCAGAACCGCAAGCTCGTCCAGGATCTCGATGACCTCCGTGGCCGCTGGGGAAAAGACACTTCCGAAATCAAGGTAATAAAGCTTCATCTCTAGGCCATTTTGAGCATGTACAAAATTTAGATCAAATACTCGGACAGCCTTTCGGACGCCCGCAAGGACATCGACAACGCCGCTCGCCAGAAGGCTGAGATCGACGTGAAGGTGGCCCGTCTCCGCGATGACCTCTCCGAGTACCGAAGCCGCTACGAGGAGATCCAGCACCGCCGTGAATCGGACCGCGAAAAGATCTCGCAGTGGACGAACGCAATCGCCGATGCACAGAGCGAACTTGAGATGCTCCGCGCCCGCTGGCGTCAGCTTACTGACGAGGAGAAGCGCCTCAAGGCCGACAATGTCCGCATCTGGGAAGAGCTTCAGAAGGCCCGCAACGACCTCGACGAGGAGACCCTTGGCCGCATTGACTTCCAGAACCAGGTTCAGACCCTCATGGAGGAGCTCGAATTCCTGCGCCGTGTCCACGAGCAAGAGGTCAAGGAGCTTCAGGCTCTCCTCGCTCAGGCCCCCGCCGACACCCGCGAATTCTTCAAGAACGAGCTAGCTCTCGCCATCCGTGACATCAAGGACGAGTACGACTACATCGCCAAGCAAGGCAAGCAAGACATGGAAAGCTGGTATAAGCTCAAGGTAAGCGAAACCGCTTTGTAACATGAAAATTCAATTTTTGTGACTTTTAGGTCTCGGAAGTCCAGGGATCAGCCAACCGCTCGGCTATGGAGTCCAATTACCAGCGCGAGGAGGTCAAGCGAATGCGCGACAACATCGGAGACCTTCGTGGGAAGCTTGGAGACCTCGAAAACAAGAACGCTCTCCTCGAGAAGGAGGTCCAGAACCTGAACTACCAGGTAATCGCGAAATTCGACACTTTGAGTCTAATAAAACACAAATTTAGCTCAACGACGACCAGCGCCAGTACGAGCAGGCCCTCAACGACCGCGACGCCACCCTCCGCCGCATGCGCGAGGAATGCCAGACCCTTGTTGCCGAGCTTCAGGCTCTCCTTGACACCAAGCAGATCTTGGACGCCGAAATCGCCATCTACCGCAAGATGCTTGAGGGAGAAGAGAGCCGCGTCGGACTTCGCCAAATGGTCGAACAGGTCGTCAAAACCCATTCGCTCCAGCAGCAGGAGGACACCGACTCCACCCGTAACGTGCGCGGTGAGGTCTCCACCAAGACCACTTTCCAGCGCTCCGCTAAGGGCAACGTGACCATCAGTGAGTGCGACCCCAACGGAAAGTTCATCACCCTCGAAAACACCCACCGCACCAAGGTAAGCCGATTTCATCGATTCAAACCATAACTCGTTGATTATGGTTCTCAAAAACCTAATTTTGAGGCTTCCATTGCGATGTTTTTGGCAATCCTACAGTAACCGTCAAAATTGCGCGGTCTGTTGAATTTTGAACACTGATCTGTTTACGACCAAGGTCGTAAATCGCTTACTTTATTTATGACCAAACCTGGCGTTCATTTCCGGCTTCTCCTTGCATTCATAATCCACTTTTTCCTTTCAGGACGAGAACGTCGGAGAATGCCAAGTGAGAAGGAAGCTGGACAACCGCCGCGAGATCGTCTACACCATCCCCGCCAACGTGACCCTCCGCGCCGGGCATTCGCTCAAGATCTACGCCCGCGACCAGGGAGGCGTGCACAACCCTCCTGAGTCGCTTGTCTTCGAAGGCGAGAACACGTGGGGCATCGGAGCCAACGTCGTCACCACCCTGCGAAACCGCGACGGAGACGAGCGTGCCACGCACACCCAGAAAACGATCCTTTCCGGACAATAAGCATCCACCATGATACCCTTCACCCAAGACGAAGCCTAACGACATGTTAACTACCGCCAATGTGCCTTTAATTCTCGTCTCCCAAAACTTGTTTTTTCGATCGTTTTTTTTTGTCATATTGTAAAGGATCCATTTTTGTCTGTCTCACAGTTTGTATCGCCCTCGCGCCTACTTGATCGCTAGAGTAATAAACGTTCGCTCTCCGACAACCGTAGTCCCCATGACAGAACACGTCACTCCGCTTCTCCTCCTCTCGCTGCTGCTTCATTATCCCGAATTCCGTCCATTCCTCGCCGCTCTAATATTGTAATGACTTCTCATTCGCTCTCTCTCTCCGCTCCCTTTCTTGTCCCCAAAAACGCTCACTAAACTAACCGTACTTGTTGTGCCTCAGCACAACGATACTGTAGTTTATCCCGTTTCGCTCATCTCTTTACTTGTCTTCCTTCTTCCCAACTCCTTCCTTGCATTTTACCTTTTTCCCTTTACTTGTTCACTGAACTGTGCTCACTGCCGACAGACAATAAACTGTTGAGTTTATACCCAGTACACTGTCGACGGAAATAAACTTCTTCTGGCTTTGATGGAAGACGGTGTGGAGATGGGAAGATTCACTAAAAATGGGTTTTCGGACTAAACGAGCATAACAAAGCAGAAGGACAGGTACTCGTAAAACGTGGGCTTGAGAAAACGCAAGTCTATGAGGTCTTAGAACTTGATCTTATGAGAACAGATTTAAACGCGGATAAAAGTGTGTAGATTTAACAAATTCACATATAGACAAAACTGTCAAGAACTACCAGGTGATAAATCAATTTTATTCCACATGGATGACTTACATACACATTGATAAAACTAAGGCTTGCATAGAGAGCCAAATTAGATTATTGAGTGTTTCTGTTACTTGAGGTGATAGCTAGGTTTCCAAAGTGGCACAGATTTGAGTAACGGGCTGTCATCGCTTAGGTTAGGCTGATCTACGCTAATTTTTTCCTGTGACATGCGATTTTAAGTAACCAAAATCTAACCAAACTCAGAAATTCTGTTTAAATTATGTATGTTGTGTCTTAATTGTTACAGACAAAGACGTCAACTATGAATTAAGCCTTTCTTGCCTTAGCTACTCATATAAAGCTTGACTGACCTTGTTACTGAAGTTGTCTCATTTCATTTCTGCTCAAAATTACTCAAATGAGAGGCTTGATCAGAATTTGGAGAAGATGTCATGTGATGTAGTGTTCTTTGTTGGATTATATGAGCGAATTACAACACAAGCGGTTCTTATAAAAGTATTGACTTTGTACATGAAAGGCATATGCTTAGAGTCACTCTTAGTTAATCTGTGGCAAACAATATGCTGTTGATTGGTGTCACGATCGTCTGGACGTTTTTGTTCGGTGTGATAATTGGCCTTGTAAACTATGTTTTTTGCTTGCTGTCGACTGATTGAACTGATTACCTTATCAGCTTTCGTTGCTTGTTCTTGTGGATGTTGATCGTCGCTGTGGTAGGGCAATGATGGTTTCACTTTTGTCTCTTGTTCTAACAGCAATATAATACATAAATGAGGGACTGACAGAATATAGTTGCAGAAGCTGTGATTTTAACAAGAAAAAAGCGAACACATTTTAACTTTTTGTCTAATAGAATCCTATTGTCATTGGATCTTTCGGCCATTTTGAACTGTTTCCCCGATGACCTTGAGATAATCACATGCAGGGTATCTCAGCGTAGACAAAGGATGTTTGCTCTCAAATATTTTTTCACTGATGGGCCTAATCTTAGCAAACTTGGCTTTTTCTGATTCATCAAAAGTGTACAATTTTTAATATCAAAATGTCGGAGTTTGGTAAGGTGTGATTGCCTGAAGCATAACTCCCAGCTTTAAACCTGTTTGCTAACAATGTTTTTTCGCAAAATTACACGACATCTAAAAGGTCTCGGTACAGGCTACGCGTCAATCCCAGCCTTGGGGCACAAGGAATGTTTCATAGCGCAACTGCTTTGCAAAAACCGTTTACACCGGATGGAACGTTGCAAACAGTGCGGTCATTCTGTATGTCTGGATTGAACGTTTAAAACGATAAAATTCTTCCGAGTTCTTTTTTTGCCCATTTACCCTTTATTTTAACGTGCATTCAATCTCACATTCTGGTGTCAAAACCAAGTTCGCTATTATTTGGCCCATCAGTGAAAAATAATAGAGGAAAAACATCTTTTTTCTACAATTGGACACCCTGCATTTGTCGGCGGCCCGCCGCCGTCCCGCTCTCCTTCAAGCGACCCGCCGCGACTCGCCTGACGTAGCCGTCGTATGCGGTGTCCGACGATCGACGGAGTGTGCGCGAGTTCGTGAGCAGGAGAGAGTGCGCGTTGCCAGATTTACGTGAATAAATAGGTGTTATTTCGTGTCTCTTGTGTCCCGCATATTAGGACCGTCGACCCAAGACGTCGTCGATTACCCTAGGCCGGAAACTGGTTGTTTGCCGGCAGGAATACTACACATTTACTCATTGCTTAACAGAGCAATGCTTACTCAAAAATGACAATTTCCTTGTGAAACGCTTAATACTCGCTGCTTATTGTCGAGCGCCGTGCGAAACGCATGTTCGTGGCGGGACCCACGCGGTTGTCGCGACGCGAAATTTCGGGTCCTCGTGGAGCCCGAATAAACGCTGATTTCTCGGCCGTGCTGGCCTGTTTCTGGGCGCGTTTGGGCTAGGCGAGATGCGTATCTCATTCCGCGTCGAATGCGCCCAAGAGCGCCGGAATCTGTAAGACATGGGTGAAGTTCGCCGCGTTTCGCGGTTGGGCCATTCAGGCGCAATTAGTTTTTTTCCATTTTTGCGGCCTAATTCTTCTTAAATTACAATTTCGTTTAACGAATCTCTTGCAAATCAGATTCTGCGACGAATAAGCCTAAAATATCCAAAAATAGTGCGTTCCTCGAAAAGTTGATTCAGTTTTAAAGTAATGCTACCTGGAAGGGTTTGATTTCTGATTTCTGAGGAGCGCTGGAGCAAGACGGCAGCTTATATGCTACAGTACCTTCTTCAACCGATCTCACAGTCAGATGAATGTCCATTTCCTTTTCGTAACTGCGCAGAGTTTCTGTTCTGATTCCAGTTACAGAAGAAGTCCACTCGACGGCGTGTTAGACTAGATTGACTATAGACCATAGATCCTTTAATAAATAAAGGAGAACGATCCAGACGTGTCCGTCCGTCCGTCCGTGTGTCACGAAATTTCCAGACGAGTTGCCTGATTGAGCGACTGCGGGTTACGGTAGCGGAGCTATTTGCGTTTGCGCGCGTTTCGTTGTCGCCGTGAACCGGTCGGTTTCGCAACCGCGTCAGCGCCTAAATTAGTGCCGCAAACGCCAAATTGGCCACAGTTGCGGGTGTTTTTGGGCTCAATCGAATATGCGCAAAATTTAGAACCGAATAATATATAATTTGCAGTATTTCGAAAAGATTTATGAAACTGCGAAATCGGTGCGCTCACGTCTCTTAGGAGGCGCGAAGCGCCGACTCAGAACCTATTTTGAAACTGAAACCTCGCGCAATAGCGCGCGCGGCCCCGTTGATAGCAAATAGACTTAAGACCTTCGAGTTGGTGAGTGGTGTATTTTCGGTTTGCAGATTTTCTTTTTCTGGAGCCCATTTCAATAAACTCAGTCCGCAATTCACGCTTCCGCGATTCTGCAGTTTGCAAATGTGCAATTGCAGAATTGCGGAAAAGCGGAAAAACCCATGCACCCCGGAGCATATGGGAAAAATTTCCGGATTTGCGGGTTTTTGAATCGCGGATTGCGGTTCATGAAATTGGCCCAAATCTCAAATTGCAGAATTGCGACGCAATTGCGGTGTCCCTGGTGTCTTTTATATTGCCATATTTATCAAAATACATACGCTTTAAATAAACGTCTGTACACTAGAAACGCTTTACCTTTATATCACAGTTGATGATTTTGTGTTTTCATAGTCCATTTGTTGTTTTATTTTAATAAAAACACAGTTTTTTATAATATTTGTGGTAGCTGCACAAGCAAAGGTGCAGGTGCTCAACCGGAAGTTGTTTTTGTGCGATGCATTGCAGGAATTCCGGTTGTTTGCTGACCACAACGCCCTTGTTGCTGCTCTGTCGTTATTGAAGTCTTGCTGCTTTGTTTTAGCCAATTCAGCCTCGCATGAATTAAGTGACCACGAGAAAACAGCTTTTTTGTGTAGTTACATGCTTAACCTATTTCAGTTGTTCGTTTTTTTTTACTGACGTGAACCTTTGATTTGAATAATGATGAGACTGTTTCAATCGGGAGTTTTCTGCTAAGCCTCAACTGCGACAAAAACTTCAACACATTTTTTTACGTTCGCAAAAATGCGAAGCTGAAAAACAAGAAAAAACTTAATTCTGCAAGTGTTAAAATGCAACGAGTTAACTTGTAATTTATCTTAGACTCTTAGAATTTATCTTATAAATGGCCGACATTTAATGCATAGAATTGTAATCAAAAGTATGTATGTACCTCTCGCTAAGATTGCTAAGCTGCGGGCGCTGGTTTTAAGGCATGAATTCTGACAATTCACCACCGCGCGGCCTACTCCAACCGTCTCCTGCTCCACCTTGCCCAGAACATTCTAGGCGCTTTCCCCGCTCCGGCTCGCATGCTCCTGCGGACTGCTCAAGGAGCCAACATTGCACCAAGGCGGCCGCATCTAACTACCACAGCTAGACCTACACCAGTGAAAAGCTAAGCTTTCTACCTTGTGCCTTTTCCACCCTTTAACTCCCTTTCCATCCGCTCAAGGATATGCTTAAGTGCTTTTAATGCTTTTTCAAGCCCAATCACCACGCACAGATGCTCCTTTAAATTATATCATAAGCAAGTTTAGGTTCATTTGAGAGCAAACTTCACTGCCTATTCACGCTCTGCCATGACCCCCAGGACGCACCGCGTCCTGGTTATTGCATAGAATTTCAATTAAAAGTATTTACCTCTCAAACAAAAACAGCAAAAAATTAACGTTTAAATTTACGAGATGTTATTCAGTCTTAACCGTATTTCCTGTAGGTTTGCGCATTTAATGTAATGCCATTAATTTGTTTTTAGCAGCAGAAAAATGCGACTTTTATTTAGTCACTAGTCACTTTCAGTTTCGATCTGCAAGGTTAAAAGGGTTCTAAATTTAGGTAAAGTTTTAATATATTGATTGTCAACAAATCTAAAGATTTTTTAAAATTTTAAAATGTTTTATTTTAGTCATCCACTCACAAAGATACTTTTAAGATAAGCCTTGTTTCGCGACTAAATTGCGTTTCTAAATGCTCAAATGTGCAAATAACCACGCTCAAAGACACAAACAAGCGTTCTTGCAGATCCTTTCCGCAACTAACTTCAAGGATTTTACAATTCAGTTTTCTGGGTTCTTCATAAACAACAAATTCCATGAATACAAATAACCCCCGTTCGCTTCCCCGGCTGCTGCTGTTGTCCATTCCTGTTACTCGTTGGTTTTCTAAACAAACAAAAATTTCCGTTTCAGTTCATCTCTGTTCCGTCCGCTCAGGCATTCACCACTTAGCTCCAAACACAGAGGAAAGGGTGTCATCTTCCGTGTGATGGTGGGTTTTCGTCTATTCCAAAAACATTAGCCGATCCAGTCGGTGGTCGGTCGGTCTTTCGGGGTTTGTTCATCTTCTTGTTTGAAGGGTGGGCGTGCTGCCGTCGCCGCCGACCGGCGACGGCGAAACGGAAGAACGCTCGTCCGGTCGACGCGATGGCAGAGCCGCGCCTGGTTTGCGGTTGCTGGCAGAGCGTCGAATGCGTGGTAACAACGACAACGGGGAAATGAGGAGCGGAGCCGTCGCCGCCGGCGGCGGTGTCGGCGCCGCAGAGAAAAAGAGAACCGGAGCAGAACATAATGGAACCGGCTGCCGGCCAGTTCTTCATCATCCTCTTCTTCTGCGAGACTTCTTCGTCTTCTTCCGAGGAGCTCGTCTCCCGTCTTCGTCGTTTCGGGGCGGCCGCACCAGCGTTTTCCTGCCTTGAAGCTCCCGCCGCCGTCCGTCCCGCCAACAGAGACCATCACGACACGGACAAACGGAGAGGGGGGCAGGAAGACGGACCCCGAACGCGGCGGCAGCAGAGGCGGCAACCGAACGACGACGGGAACGAGCAGCATCCCTAAAACGGAGAGCGGGGAACGCGAGATCCGTTTTGTTCAGCGCCCCAAATAGGTCTTCGTTTTCGGGATGTTCCCAAGATTCGTCTTCCGACGCCTCCTCCGTTTGAACGTGCTGATCTCGTCGGCTGCTCACTTCGTGTGTCTCTTTTAAGCCTTTTAAAGGTTTTTAGATTTGCTAAGTGTTTTGAAAAGCACATTGGTCGCATTGCTAGGATTTTCGGTTTTTGAGAATCCTTTTAAGGACTTTGTTTCATAAGGATTGCTCCCTATAACTTTCTCCTAGACCTTTTATTTCCTGGTCTTTAAAATATTTCAGATTTGAATTAAAATGATTTTTAAGGAAACTACCCTCAACAAAATTTGGTTTTAGATATTTTTCCTTTGTTTAAGTTTGTGAACCGAATTTAAATTAAAGTAAAATTTAAGTTTGGAGAAAGTTTATAGGAACTTATATATTTCGGTTTGGTAATTTTTTATTCAACCAAGGAATCGAATATAAGTTAAGTTATGCTTTACAATCAGAGCAAGAAAAGTTATAGATTTTACTAGATTTTTTAAAGGTTTTTTTATAGGTTTTTACGATTAATTTTGTTTATTATTTTAGTGACTTTGCGTCAATTTTAAATTAATATTAAGGTTCTTGCGCGTTACTCTGCGTAAGCTTACGTTTTAAACATTTAAGTGTGACATTTACTTTTTGCTGGACACCTGCTACATTGTGGGTCAAATTTTGTGCTAAAAAATGGCGAACTGAGTCGTGGTATAGCCAACTTTATCAACTTAACTTGTGATGGCTTTGTGGTGTATTGGTTTGTGCGTCAGTGTTCCATGCACAAGGTCGTTGGTTCGGGTTGCGCCGTCGTCAACTGTTTTGTCTGCTCATTTTAATCGCTCGAAACTTTTGGCGGACAGAAAACACATTGCATTCTGTCATGATAGAGGGGATTAACAAGCTTTCAAATCGAAATTCGCTATCATTTTTCTTAAATAAGTGTTTTCGTGTTTTTTGTGGACAATTTTTGTTATTCAAAAATATTTTTTTGACAATGTTTTGCGTTGATAAGTTTAATCATCAATTTTTTCAGCTGGTGGCCTTATTTTGCTGCCTAAAATTTGTTTGTTAGTTGTGTTTTTTCATTCGTTAAAAAAGCAAAAACTGCATATTGTGACTGTATCCACCTTTTTACTAAAAGCAAAAATTGAAAATTTTACTTTTTAAGAATGTGTTTTTGCTTCCTCTAATTTTCTTAAATGCTAATTTAAAAATCCCGTTTTCTTCTCTTTCAAGAACAATTCAGAGTATGAAAACGCTTATTGCTTCGTATGTTTTTGCCTGTTAATTAGAAACCATTCGTGCGCGAGTAATTTTTTGCTGGAGCGTCGACGCCGTCACCGTCAAGCGTGGCCGGTTTCTGTTGTGCCTGTAAAGTGGCGGTCGGGTGTCGGTCGGTCGGGGTGTTCACCGCCACTGCCATCCAACCGGGTTGCCGCCAGCCGTTGCCGCCGCCAGTCGCCGCTGGTGACTGTGCCCGGTCGGCGTGTGCTACTACTTGTCGACTCTCTCCTGTTTTGCGTTTTCTGTGCTACTGCTGCCCATCCTCCTCCTCGCAACACGTTCTTTATTACAGAAGAGCGAAGTCGAACCCCAAAACGTTTCCCACCGGTGTCAGCAACAGAAGAGACAGAAGCCAACGACAACGACGACGCCTCACACTCGCTCGCCCTTCTTGGAACTTCTGGGGCATGGCCGTGGCTACAGCGGTCGCTTCTACCTCACTCGACGCTGACCGAAGCAGCCACGATGGCTCGCACAGTGGAGACAAGTCATCCAAAAACCAACGGGTGAATTTACCTCTTTTCAACGAACGCCTCATTGAGGAAGTCGAAAAGTACCCAGTACTTTATGACCAGTCGCAACGGAACTGTATGGACAACGACGAACGTGTGAAAATTTGGGATGACATCGCTCGCGCTGTGGATCCGGCCGTCAAAGGTACGCGCGAAGATGCATCGCGCGCTGATCCAGCAGACCAGCTTTTCGCTGTTTTGCCCTCGGGCTACGTTTCAGCTGCTGCGGGCAACGGAGAGAGAGTGTTGATGTTGAGTGGGTCCGTTTTCAGGCGAATTCGCAAAGAAACGCTGGCTGCAGATCCGTGACCGCTATCGCAAAGAGCTCAAAGTCGCGCTACGGGACAATTTTGCAAATCCCCCCAAGTGGGTCTACTTTCCCCGGCTTAAATGGCTTGACCCTCATCTTAAAGACACAAAGTAAGTCAAAGAGAAGGCATTTAAGTATTTAAGTGGAGTAAGCAAAAGGGTTGAAAAACGGAAAAAAGAAAACAAAAAAACCACTAAAATAATCTTATGTTTGTTAATTATTTTTGCTGTAATTTGGTGTTACGCGTTTTGTTTGATGTAGTCCAACTTGCTTTTAACACAAAACGCTTTTTCTCAAAAGTTGTTCAAACAATTAATTGTAAATTATACACCTAAAATTAATTTTTTCATTTTTTCTGCGTTTTTTATTGTTTAAAAACACCTGACGGCAAAGTGCAAAAAAGTTCCAACATCCACAAGTTCCACCAAATTTATGAACGTGCAAAAAGCCCATCAAAGAAGACGGGGGTACTTCTAACAACACTTGACGGACAGGTAGGTAGTAGTTGCGATGAAGCAGTTGGTTCCGTGTATTTGAAGTGCGGCGAATTAATTACGTTAAGGACATGTGTCCTTTGACCGCCGTTTCACAATCCTTAACGTTTTAATCGTGAAACGACTTTGTGGAAAACGGGGATAAGACATCACATAATTAGAAAAACCGAAATATTTTTTATGATTTGTTAATTTGACGACGCTTGCCGACAGGAAATTGTCGGAAATTTGTACTCGGAACTCATTTTTCAATCTAACTCATGTGAGCGGTCGGCAAAACCGGTTTTTTCATTTTTGGTTAGTTAATTTGTACCTTTCGTCACTGCTGTTTTAAGTCTGAAAGATCAAATGCGGCACGCACCGATGTAATGATTGGGAATGCTGACGTGCGTTTCAATTTTGACTCAAACCCAAAATTGCGTTCACTGTGATTAACGGGCGTCTAGAATTGCCTACTTTCGGCATTGTAACAACAACTCAATTATCGTTCTGGCTTTATATTAAGTTTGGAATCAACGTAAATTTTTTGACACTTTACACAGACCAGGGGCAACGTCGCCAAATTGGAGATGTTCGGTCCCATTTACACCTCAAAAAATTCAGCCAAGCCAGAAAATTTTAACAAAAAAATTGTTTTGCGAGAATTTTATGCGTTCTGAGTGTTTTTGCAGTAACCTTTCATCCACCAAACAGGCATGTTTTCAAGACCACAACGTATTTTTCACAGAGACAAGAGCATGCTGCAGCTTGTCAGAACCGCAAAGACCAATAGAACAATTACAGAAAGGTCCCAGGGCTTCCGCTACCCTTCAAAATTGTGTAAAATTAATGACCAGGTAAAAAACGGTGTAATTTTACCGTTTTCACTTTTTTTCCGCTGAACTCTAAGTTATTTCCATAGAGAGGTCAGTTGTTGTAAATTTCATTCGATAGAAGAGCTCTCGCCGGATTAAAAAGAGACCCTCCGATACTCTTGGCGGAGCCAAAAAGAGGTCCATGTTGCTTTTTGTCAGGGTGTCCCTCAGGCCTGACTTTAAAAATCCACGTCTTCATACTTCATAGTAATTTCTCTTTTTTGGCATTGCATCAAAAACTTTTTTTGTCTACCTTTTTTAATGCCTACAAAAACCAAAATTTTATTATACCGGGAAGAATTAAAGGGAATTAATTGCTCGAGTCTGAAATCATGTAAATTTGCTTTCTTGAGAATTTGTACACAGCATTCTCTCTCTTTCTGATTTTTTCGATGCAAAAGGAAATGAGTAAATCTAATGAGACTTTGCAGATTCACACGTTTATAAGTTCATAGTGATTTCAGCAAACTCCTGAACCCGACGATTGAGTCATTAGGCAAAGGCAATTGCGACGTCATCCAAGAACTCTACAATGGAGTTAAAAGCGAGGCAGACCTGTCGGACTATTATGACGGTAAGAGAAAATCATACTTCAAATTTGGGACAAAAAGGGTATTTTCAGACTCGTATAGCTGCAAGTACGAATCGAGCTTGTCATCTACAATGGCCATTCTTGAGAACGTTTTCGCTCAAACTGCTTCAGAGCCGTGCGATTCAGGTACGTGGAGTCAAACACGGGAGATGATGATTAAACGGAGTTCTTTGCAGGCGAGCAGACCACGGAACCGGGTTGTTCCCCTGACAGCGGAACCGTTTCCAATAGTGAAGAAGGTGACGGAAAGGGAAGCGACGTCATGGGTGACGAAGGTTTGTCGAGGGACAAAGCTTTCGATTGTGGCGAGTTGGACTCGACGTCGCCGGCTGAGTCTGGAGAACACAAAGAGGTTCGCACGTTGAATAGACAAAAACAAAACTCTCTTAAGAGACCTTTTGAGAGCATTTTAGGCTTGATGAAATGCACTTCTTGTTTTGGGACAACACTTATCTTAAGCTACCCACACTGAAACAGAAAACGGAAAACTTATGCATTGCCTTCTTGCACTATGTCGTTCGCCATGCCAAGTACTTCAAATTTGAGAATTTGATTCTTGGCCGCAAGCTTTAAAGCAAGGTTCCGCGTAAAGAAAGACCGAGCAAGTTCGGCATTCATAAGTACACTTTTTTTCTTTTTTATCAGAGTTGGTTTGACAGCCACGTTGTCTTCTAAAAGCCTACATGCATTGTGTTCGCCGCCCACGTGACCGCCCGACGTCAAAATGGTAGTTAGCGGTAGCATTGTTGATAGTCACAAGTCAAAATTTTGAGTTTTAAATGTAGACCTTAAAACTTCTTGATGCATTTATGAGTAACATGTGTGTGGTCGATTTGAGTTCTTCTCAGTCCTAACACAAATTAGTATGTTGACCCATTCGACCTTTGTTAAACAGTTGTAACAAGATTAGGTGACCTTGAAGAATGAACCGCAGGCCAAGGAATGGGTTTTAAAGTGATTTGACCGAATCGCATTTTTGGGCTAACCTCAGCCCAAGTAAACCTAAATCTGACTTGTCAACCCTTTATCACTGGCACTTTTTCTACATGTACATTCTCTTTTTAGCTCAACGAGGAAGCCTCAACAAGTGGAACCATTCGCAAACTTCCCTCCATATCGCATTCGAAACACAAACGGTATTATCGACCATACCCATCCACCTTGAGCCACCAACGCAACTGGAAACAGAACGTGGACGGCTTCATTCAAGCATACAGAAACGTGAACTCAGAAACACCCTCGCATGGAGTAGCTAACGAGACCTTTATCGACCTTATCAATGATGAGGACGTGCTGTTCTCCAGAATAGTTGCCATACGACTCAAAAAATTGCCCTCCAAGGATCGCAGATCTGTAAGTGGACGTTATACAAAATCTGATTTGCTGAGCTGGCTTTTAGATCCGATTAAGAATACTAGAAATCTTCGACAATAAGGAAGAAGAGTTAGAAGAAGCTGCAAATTCATCCCAAGCATAATCACTTATCGGGTTGTCAACCTGAACCACTTGCGCCAACTCACTACGGGAACCCAGTGCCTCTAGAGAACATTTCCTTCATTTACCACGGTTATTATGTGTCACAAAGTAGAGAATTTATAGATGAAGACTATGTATCTCATCTGCCTCATAAATGATTTTAAACTCATTCAGTTGGCGCAAGTGTGATGTGTGTAGTGGTCGTACCCACCCACGTCGAAATGGTGCACAGAGAAGGCCATGTTTGCAAAGGACCGTTAACGTCATCTTGCAGTTTTCAATTTTCAGCCAAGGGTTCAACCTTCACTGTCCAAAATTAGCATTTCTTTTCAGCCATTTCAAAAGTAGTTTTTTCGTTTTTCTGGCAATCTAAAATATTATTGGACACTCAATCTTAACAAAAAGTACTATTTTTAGAATAGTAGCCATAGCCATACGATTCTAAAATTGTCTTAGAACAATTTTGAACAAATTAGAGAGTTTATAAATGAAGACCATGTATCTAATATTTCTTAAAGAGGATCTTAAACTCACGCAGGCGTTTTACGTTTATCGGACATGGCCACCCATGTCGAAATTGTGGACAGGCATACTCGTGCTCTCCGAAGAACGTCAGCATGCAGTTAGTCGTGCAGTCTTAACTTTTCAACCAAAAGTTCAGACTTGACAAAGTGTGGCCTTGTCCTTATTGGTTTCGGTTGTGCCCGTTCCTGATCTGTTGGTCCCTCCTTATCATGTCTCCGAGACACAGTTATTTTACAAAAGTTTTATCTAAGCGGTATTAAGGGGGAACGGGCACAACCGAAACCAAAAAGGACAAGGCCACACAAAGCGAAATTGTGACTTGTTTCCGGCCGGCAAGCTCTTTTCGAAAGTGCGACAAATTAAACTGAAATTTCTTGAAATCGATTTGTCATTCTAAGAACCTGAATATTTCAGTGGATTTTTGCATCGATCCTGAGGAAATGTGCTGTTCTCCAAAATAGTCGGTGTACCACTCAAAAAATTGCTTTTTAAGAATCAAATCACGGAAATTATAGATGAAGACTATCTTATATGTTTCAAACTCCCGTAAGCGTTTTGCATGTATTGGTGGGGACCACCCACGGTGTAATGGTGCATGGTGCACAAGCATTTTCAAAGGACCGTTAGCGTGTAGTTGAAATTGGGTAGCTTTAAATGCAGGTTTTTAGCCGAAGACTCAAAATAGGACTGTATAGAGCTTGTATCGGCAACTTGAAAATTCCCAAAAAGTGGGTTTTTGTCAGTCTGACGGTT
The DNA here is from genome assembly GCA_000757645.3 of Steinernema carpocapsae. NCBI lineage: Eukaryota > Metazoa > Nematoda > Chromadorea > Rhabditida > Steinernematidae > Steinernema > Steinernema carpocapsae. The sequence continues at coordinate 2,949,120 of CM016762.1, forward strand.
TTAAAAATATCTCAGGGTCTCTGCTTCTCGACTGGCTCAATCTCAACAGTAAAAAAATATAATTTGTTGTTGTTTTTGCATTAAACCAAGTTGACAAATTTGAAGCACCAAATACGTTAAATGATCTTTAAAGTAATACTACTTCTTAAGGCCTCGTCTGTCCTGATTACTCATCTGAAAACATGCTTTTGTGTTTTTAAATGATGTGTTATGATGAACTCAGTTCCGTAGAACAGAATGCACATAACATATCAGATTTATGATATAGGTACAAGACAAAGAAACAAAGGTAATCAACCGTTGGTGATCAGTTGTGATCAGTCCACATTTTCAATTTTATCGCACACGTTTTGATGAGCCGATTATAAATTGAAATTTCGATTGAGCAAATGGTGAAACAGACGTCAACAACGTCACTTTTTTCAGGCTTTAGCAACCAAATTTAATGAGTTTGAGTTTTTCTTTATATTCATTTAAAATATGCATAGATTTCACAAACGCTCTGTCTAGATGCTCATCTCATACAAATCTTGCGTGTATTTTGGACAACGAGGCAGTCTGTCAACTATGAAATAGGTGCAGTTGACAATTTCGTAACAACATTGAATTAGGCAAAAAACTGGCAACATTGAAACTGGCTCATTGTTGTACTTCTAGGTGTAATCAGACTATTAGATCAAAGAGTAACAATTAACAGTAGGACGAGGCATCAAATTGGCACAAGTCAATGTTGACTTGAACCAAATAAGTTGTGCGCAATCTGTTTAGGCACTCTAAATGCTTAGTTCACACCCGAATGTGGACAAAGAGGGAGACTTCCAACTATGAAAAATGATGCAGATTCACTGAGTGTTTGTTGATAGTGTTAAGTCGTGGCAAACTTGAAGATCACGGGAAGTACGATTTACTGAACACAACCGGACACTTTCCCGTAAGGATAGACAAGGGAAACTAGCGGGTGGCCTTATATGGCTAACCTTCCTTAGACATCCGGTGTCTCGTAGACGCTGCTGGTGGCCTTCTCACGTAGGCTTCATTAACAGTCGGTGCGGTCGCTCCCTAACAGAAAGCCACTTATTATTTAAGAACATTGAATGCGAATTTCCATCATTGTTTGAATATTTTTGTATGGGTCGTCTCGGATCGTTTAGTTGTCTCTACACGTTTTGAACTCATTTGATCTCAAACACTCTTGTCACTAAAAAGTTAGCACAGCTTCTATTTATACTTCGATATATATATTTGATAATATTAGTCTCGGGCAGCCCTGCACACCTTGTCGTAGACGTCAGGAAAAGCGTCCTTGCAGCCATACTTCACACGGAGCCAGTCGTAGAGAGTCGAGTCGAACATCTCAAAGAACTCAGATCTCGTCATGTAGGTGTCGGCGTAGAGCATTTGGAATCTAAAGCACACTTTTGAGTTTTTTCAACTGTGCCATTCAGCCGTACCCCTTCACAGATCTGACATACTCTTCCAGCCTTCTCGTGGTCTTCTCAGGGTCGTAGCTCTTCACTCTCGTGTTTCCGTAGACTCCCACATCAACGTACATGATGCTGCTGCCACTCCTCTGATGAGCCAAGCTCTGCGTAGGGAAGAAGTTAAAGGGACACAGCCAGATGGGGTAGATCTGAACAACAATCTTAATTTAAGAATTGGACTTAGACCAACGTACCTCGACTTCTCTGTGGAACAACTCAATAGCGTCTTCAAGTTCTGAGAGAGGAATGAGCATGTCTTGAAGGACATGCTGTCTATCGTAGAGCTTTTTGAGAATGTTGGGAGTGGTGAGCTTCAATAAGGAGATCTTCGGAGGGGACAGCCAGCCGAAGAGGTAGCGGAAAATGACGTTGTTGCCAAATTGAATAATATCCTAAATTTGAAAACTTGATCCGATAAATCTAACAAATTTGGTGTACGTACTTGAATCTCCCAGAAGATGCTTCGGGAGTGTCTGTGATAGTAGTCCCTGAGCGGAATGTACTCAGTGGTGATCTTTTTTTTCTTTATGATGCTCTCGACATGCTTGAAGAACCACGGCTTGTACCATTTTCCCAGCTTGTTCACAACTCCATTCTTTGGAGGCTCATCGCACATGCTGCCTGACATGATGACACCGTGGTCCAAGTCATACTGAATTGCGTCCACGAATTCGACGTCACGATTGTGCGACTCCAGTTCTAACTTTTCATAGGTTTTCTAAACACCAAAAAAGGAAAAAAAAACTTAATTGAGAATTCTTACGCGAAGAGAGCTGTATGGGTAGTACGTCAGCTTCATCCAGGGCTTGCAAGGAACGATGCGAATCTTGGCGGCGACAAGGAAGCCAAGGGTGCCGTGGGACCATGGAGTACCAAAGAACAAGGCTTGAGCTTTGGATTTTTCGTCGGTTTTGTCCTAAACAAAATTTTTATTAAACAACCGAAGCGACAGAGTCTGTTCAACTTCTTACAAGTCAAACAAGAGAACTGTACACTAAATTACAGAAGACAGATGCTTACTGTTTTATTAGCTAACAAGCAAAGTGCACAAACTGTGCAATGCGAATTTGGCTGAAACTTAGCACAGACATAGAACTATGGAATCATATCAAAACCCCAAAAGATCTCCGTTGAATGCAAAGTTTCTGGTTGGTAAAACAACCCTTGAAACTCCGAAATTTCCAAAATCCTTTAAATCTGTTACGATTTGACCCATTACAAACAGTTTGTATGGAAACCTAGGTATCTACGTTGTTCACGGCTGACGTTATGTGGATATAGCAACTTTTGAGCTTTTTCCGAGCAAATGTGAAAATTGACAGACATGAAAATGTACGGGCTCAAATGCGGACTAAAAAAGGGCTACGGACTCAAATCAAATTCAATATTTTTTTATTTGCTTAAAGGAAGCTCAAAATGCACACTATATCATACACTACTACGTCTAAGTGTTTTACGTTTAAGTGCTCACCATTTTTCTGAATCTAGGTTAGAATTGTTAGGTTCAATTGGCAAATAAAAGTGAATCTTGTATGTTTCCTTATGGTGACATGAGATCAATTCTCAAATTTTGTGCGTTAGATTTGATGGCGAATGATAAAAAAGGTGACAAGTGACAAAAGATTACAAAATTACGAAAAATTCATATTTATGTTTTTTTGTGGCCATTGTGTTAGGTCAGCGTAAGGATCAATTTCCAAGCGTTGAAGCCTACGGGAACTAACCCCACACCTTTTTGATCAACTCCACAAGGGTCAAAGTTCCTTCCCCTGTTCACGACCCATCCCTAGACGGTCGTTGAAAGTGCACTCTCCGTTTTCAGCAAGAATTCTCTCGCAACGTTTTGTTTACCTTTGACGCAACGACGAGCTCTCCATCAGCGGTGATAATGTCAAATGAAAGACATGTGTGCTGGAATAGGCCGTACTTCTTCCCGCTTGACTCCACTCCGCATCCGTTGATCATTCCACCGACGGTCAGGTCATCAAGTTCAGGGACAATCGGAAGTGTCCAGCCTTTGGGAATGAGGAAACGAGTCAGCTGACCCATGGTCACCATTGGCTCCACAGTCACGTAGCGCTCTTCTTCGTTAAACTGAATTTGAATGAGTACATAGTTTTTCTGAGAACTACTCCTACCTCAATAATGTCAATCAAAGTGTTCGTCTTGATTGCGGTCAAGTCTTTCTTGTACTTTGGGAAGCGGAAACTCATGGTGAGCCATCCCGGACGAGCAGTACACAACTTTGTTTTCCGACCTTCGTCGTTCCATTTCCTAATCTGGAAGAAAGTGGAGTCAATAAATGACGTTGGGTTCACAGGTTCAAAAGTGATAGCGATTTAGTGTTTTTTTGAAACCTTTCAAGCTCAGAGCGTTTAGCTGAATTGAAACCAAAACTAAGTTTAAAGGCACAAAAATTAGCATGATAACTTAGCATAGAAATGCTGTTTTTGTTAAAAAGGGACAAAGAACCATTTGACGCTTTCAAAATCCAAATTTCAAGGTTTGTTTTGAGAAAGTTTCATCAAGGTTTCTTTAAATTACATAATTGTGGATCGTATGAATTACTTCAATTTTCAACCCAAATGGTTGCATTTGAGTCATCTTTTACACAGCCGAAAACTGAGTCGGATCTAATCTATAGCACAAAATAGCAATGTACGTGCTAAATTGCAACAAATGCAGCTGCGAACTTCGCACTTTTGACATATTAATAGCTGAATACTAAAAATTATACCTGCTGCTGAATCAGATTCACCTTCCTCTGATGAGCCTTGGGAGCGGATTGTGCAAAATGAATAACTTTGTCTCGTGCAACAGTATACAGGTCGTAAACAAGAGAAAGCGGGAGCAGGAACCAAACAACAAACACCCAGCGAAAGTGGACGACGACCCACTCGAGCAGGCGCTCAGAAAGCGGCCTTTTCGGCGTCGATGACGATTTCGACTTTCTTGTGGTGGACATGACTGTCACTGACAGCGGACCAACAGCTAGAAAGCCTATTTAAACAGCACAACAGCCGAGTGAAGATTGCGTGTGTGATTACGACAGAGAACAGAAGAAGGTGGGGAGAAGAACTGCCTGCACAGGGCCCCTCGATTCACTCGCTCGCCCGCTCACACGTATACAACAGTCGCGTATTCTTTGCTCTTCTTCCGTCGGGGAACACACGAACTATTGCGAGGAGGACGCAGTTGCGATTAGGCGGCCGAAAGGAAGGAGAAGAAGAGGAATTCAGTGATCAGTCGGCGTTAATTGCCGAATGCTCGATTAACGGCAATGGCAGTGTTGTTATCATTGAGAGCACGTGCAGGAATGGATGGCACGCCTATAAGAAGCAATGAAAAACAAATATTTTGGGAACTCACGGGTTTTTAAGGTCAAAGGTCGCAGAAACAAGTTCGAACCCAAAAAAGTTATATTGTAAACTTCACAAGTATGAATGACCCACTAAACCGTTTGAAAAAATTGAATCAAAGCACATACGATAAACTCAGCATTATATAAAAAAAGGATTTTTTGTTGGCTTCTTGTAATAATCCTGACTTTATTGCTCTATTTAACGCACTTTTCTAAGACTATCGGAATCTCTTTCTTCAAATTACAATAGCTCATGAACACTTGTTTCACTATTTTTGAGAAATTCTGTTTTTAAAAATTAAGTATATCTATTTAAAGGCTCCGAAAATCGACGAAAAACGCGATGTACGGACATCGCGTTTTTCGTTTGATTGTGCTCATTTTTACTAGAGAGAGGTCTTCGAGACCGCAGAAGACGATTCAGCCATTGGACTCCAAGACTGCGTCGGGCGTGCGCAAAACACCAAATTAATATAAAAAAAAAAGTAGAATTTTACCGGTTTTTGAGTGGTCCCAATGCAATTACCCTGCACAAATCAAGTCGATTACAGTGAAAACAAAGTAGTGGCTTTCGGTGGAATTTTTCGTGTTTGTGTTCAAGCGGAAATCCACTCAAAATCCTGCAAAAAACTCATAGTCGCAGAGAAAAAAACGAAAATTTTGATCGCCGAAAAAATGCAAATCTAAATTCATTGTAGCCGACCGCGATTGTGCAAGGCAGCCGCGTCGGGACCACTGAAAAACTGGTAAAAATCTATTTTTATAAGTCTACTAAAGCGTGACAAAGGGGTCTGTGTGTATGTTCGTGGACGTGTGACCATGCTCATCCGCGTCTGGGGAGTCCTTTGGAGAGGGAGAGAGTTGAGCGGTCGGTATGGGTTTGCGTCTGGATGGGCGTTTGAGAGTCGAAGGGGTGCGTGAAAGGTTGGGATTCAGGATAAGATCCACAGGAAAGTCGTTGTGAGAAAAGTTGAGAGTGAGGGTTCAGTTCGATGGGGTGAAAGTGATCATGAATGGCCCACACGAGACAGTTCAGTGGTGGTTGGTGTAAGATTGCTGGAAATTGAGGTTAGAATAGCTCTACAGGAGAAGCGAAAAGAACCACAAGAGATGGTATGGGTGTGAGAGTTGTGAGTGAGCTTTCAGAATGAAGCGAGACGTGAAAGTCCACAGGAGAAAGACAAAAAGGATCCACAGGAAAAGATGAGATTGATCAGGGGTTTCACCGATCGATCCGATGTTTATGGTACCGTTGGAAATGACAGGCTTCTGTAGACGTGAGTGTCTGGGAATGGGTTTTGTTGTCTAAAGTAAGGTTTCGTGAGGTGAGATGGCTACAGGGAAGTATTTGGACTGTATTTGAAAATTGAAAAGAGAAGAATGGACAAAACGACGGTGGCCAAAGGCCACCCTAGGCGAAGAACCGACGTAGTTGGCGATTCGTCTAGTTTTCTTATCTAAACTTTGCCAAATTGCGCAGTTTTGAAGCCGTTTCTTGCTATTCTAAAGCCCAACTCGTGATCAGCGCCTCCGCATACCCTCCGCCAAAAATGAGCGCTGTCCGTAAAGGGGCGAAAAAACGGTGACCGTGTCCCTTCAATGCTGATGAAGACTTGCTTCACAATTTGTCGACATATTTTGTTTATTAATTATTTTGTCCCAATTACACGTTTGCTTCAAAACTCATAGTAAACTTACTGTTCTTGGAAAAAAATTTTTATGGGAACGTCGCATTTTTAAGACGAAACTTAACACATTTCTGCTCTAAAATTAAGCATTTTGTTTCAAAATTAGGTGTCCTTCTTCAAAATGTGAATATTGAAGAGAACAAGCTGTAGAACAGCAAAAGACTCAAAAAGACCCTGGAACACAAGAAAATCTCCGAAACCCTGACCGACTTGAGTTTCTTTAGTACTCAGCATTTTGTATCAAATTTCATTACCATCGTCCTCCCCCGGAACCTTGCTTTGTTGTTCATGTATTCTTTCAAGTCTAACGTAATTTGTCAAATATTACAATTACAAAAAAACTGGCGCATTTTAAAAAAGCTCCAAATAGAAGGCTACGAGGTTACGTTTCCGACATGTTCGAAAATTGAGAACAAAACTGATTCAAATTCTAAGACCTTTGAAACCTAGACTAGTATTAAAAACGGCATTTCCAATCAAACGTAACTTTTTCGATGTTTTTCAAGTAAATGCTCAAATTGAACATTTTAGTTACTCGCACTCTTGAATGCTTGCTAATTCAATTTGTTATATGCTTACGAAGCGACATTTTTGGACTAATCTTTTGCAATATAAGGCTGAAAATCGTGTGAAACTATCAAATTTAAAAACGGTTTTTTCAAAATGTGAACCGGAGTTTTTGACATGGAATCGGTCATTTTTGCTTCTCTGTGTTCTTTGGAGGACTAATAATTGGTCCCTTAAACACGCAAATTGGTTTCTCCAAACAGAATAAATCAATTATGAACCTTCTTTCTTCGTGTCCCCGAGCAGTAATTACCTGTCGGCGACCATTTGAAACAGTAAAGTGATACCGTTCGCTCGAGAGCGAGTGAAAGTTAATTATGGCGAACAATAGCTCCGCAACACGTGCGGCGATCGCTTCCTTTGTGAGGACGACGCCGGTCCCTTCAACGGCACCGCCGCCGTGACTGTCGCCAGTTGCGGAAGACAAGAACGAGCGTCGCTCAAGAGGCTCGATTGAGGCGCGATGACCTTGGCAAATCCGGGTAATCCCGTTGTGTCGCGTCTCGGGTGTCAATTGAATATTCAAAACTCTTTGTTTTCGCCGATCTTCGAGGCCAAACAAGTTTGGAGACGTTGGTCATTTAGCGGTCAACTAGAAAACTCTGAGTGTTCAAAAAACATTTTTTGAGAGTGGCAGTGGAGCGTTATTATCTGAAAACACGCTTTGCCGCTTATATATCATCGGTAGTATAGTGATAAGTATCCGCGCCTGTCACGTTCGAGACCGGGGATCAATTCCCGGACGTTGAGTTGCATTTTTATTATTTCTTAAACTCTTTGTTTTAACATTTTTTGTCAATTTTGGCATTTGAAGAACTGAAAAACAGATGTTTGACCACCCACAACGACGCCGGTCAGCGTCGACAAAGTTTTTCAGACTAAACCTAATTTCAATTTTTTAAATGAAGAGTTTTTGCAAGACGGCACCTTGCAACCCACCGACGTCTCCGTCGCTAATCCTCATATGTCGAATCGCGTTTTCGAATCGAGCAAATGTGGACACAATGAGACGACACAATAAAATACACACACGCGTCACTCGAACGCCATCGATTTCAAATTGGCAAAAAACCATCAAGGAGGAGTGAATGTGACTCACGACCCACGAGGCTTTGTGGGTAGAAGATGGAATTGGCCGCAGAAAAAAAAGTCTGCATCTGCTCGCATTGCACGATAAATTATGGGCTACCGTTAGACTGCAAGAAATGCAATCCATCTTGAAGCGCTGCCTTATACGGAACGATACGACTTTCTTAAGAGGGTGTTGTACTTTGACACGGTCGTTTTTTGAACTCATTCGGAAAAAAATGTGGACTGTCATATTGATCGCTTCTGTCGGTTGAAAAGGGAAATATGCCAAAACTGTAACGTGAACAAATTAAGTCCAAAAAGACTTCAAAAAAATAAAAAGCAACATATTTTTGAGCCATATGAACTCCATTTAAAAAATGCAATTTGATGAGCGATCGTGTCATCTGCGGGTTTCAAGGTGTCTTGCAAATTGCCTCTTTCAAAATGAACATTAAATACATGCCGAAAACCATTTTTCGTGTTGGCTGCTCCTTGTTGCGGCTTGTGAAACTGTTTTCACATTTTCAAATGTCAAAAATAGCAAAAAAATTGAAATATGAGAAAATGTTACTTTCCGGCCGGGAATCGAACCGGGGTCTTCCTCGTGACAGGCGCGAATACTCACCACTATACTACCGATAACGCAAAGGAAAAATCAACAGATCAGCAGGTATACGTTCAATGCTAATTTGTTAGACTGCGTTTTTTCTTTTAAAAATTGGAGTTTTTGGATAAATGTCAAGCTGGCTGTTGATCGGACTTATAAAAATGTAGTTAAAAATTTGTTATCTTAACAGCGGTTTTTTATGATTCAAGGTAAGTTAATTCTAGTAATTCTAAGGAATATACTAAAGTAAATCTTTTTGCAATTTTTGCCACCTAACCCTTATGTTTCTTTATTTTGGTCAGCCTTTTTTGTCACAATCAGATAAACCCTTCAAACAACCTTCAAACAGCCTCTATCCCAAGTGGTCAGCGTTTCGCGCACTTCTTCCAACCGTCATTTGTGCGCTAATTACGCGCGAACACTCGTAAACCCCGTGTGGCTCCTTTCGGTTTCCATGTTCCATTAACTTTATATCGCCGTGTGTGCAAACAGCACTTCACTCTTCTGAGAGCGCCGCCGCTGCCGCCAAAGACGAGCCGCATTAGCGCGAATCACCTCAAGTAGCCATCGGTCGCCTGTTGCGACCGTTTGTCAACAGACTAAAACAAACGTTAGGGTACCGCAACCGGCGTGGCGGTGTGGCAACAAGGAGAGAAGATGGCGGTTACTTGAGGACGCCGCCGAGGAGATGCATGTGCCAACAACGCGATAATGTTGTCTTAGCGGAAGTATTAAAGGTCATAGAAGTGCAGGTCTGTTTGTTTTGAGGTTAATTGACTTGGAACACCTGAGTTAGGTCAGCGTTGGGCTTCTGTTAAGCTTACTTTTCCTGAGAAACTGAAACTGGGTAACAAAAAATACAAAAAAAAAAATAATTTATGTTAGTTTTACAAGTGTCGAAAACTGTTTTCAAACTGTTAACAAACGTAGCTAAATCTCTGCTGAAAACGACAAGGCATATCCGTTGGCGGATACTTCAACTAAACGTTTCAGCTAAAAATAATAGATTTCTCTGTTTTGCATTATTGCTAAATTACTCAGAAAGTTTACAACCCTTTAGCAAGTTATGATTAAAGGCTTTATAAGTCTGCATTAGGGTAATTGGAATAGAGTGACACCTGCCGTGCTTTTAGGTTTTGACTTGGACATTTTTATTATGCTTATTGGGAGCGCCGAAGGCGCGATATACAGCGGAACCCAACTTTCGAACAGGCAAGCTAGTGGGCTACTACGTTCAAACAGCGGTGATACTAGGCTGAGGCTGGCCTCATGGAGCAACTTAGGCTTAGGCTTGGATATTTTTCATTATCGTTTTTTGGAGCGCCGAAGGCGCGACAGTTGGCGGCACCGACTTTTGGCGGCATCTTTAGATTAGGAGTAATTTAGAGGAGGTTCCCGTAAGCTAAGACTTTTAACTGAATTGTCCGTTAGCTGAAATTGATTAGCTGAAACGTTTTAGCTGAAATGTCCGGGATTCGGCATTTCAGTCCTCGGTAGTACATATGGTGATGAATATCCACGCTTGTCATGTGCAAGGCCCGGGTTCGATTCCCGGCCGGAGATTAACATTTTTGCAGTTGTTATCAAGCTTGTTTTTGCTAAGAATCGTTGTTTTAATAGTCCATTTTGTTTTTAACGTTCTATAAACTGTTTTTAATGTCCACAAATAGAACCGTCTTCCAAGATAGAACAGCCGCTTAAAAGACCTTCAAAAGCTTTTTTTTTGCTTTCCTGTCACCTGTTTCCTGCTTACCTCTCCTATTAGGTAGTTCGGACACCTCGGCGTATGGCAACAGCCGACTCTGAAGTTCGCCGCCGCGGCGTTTTTCGCTTCCTCGCAAAAACTTCTCCTCATGCGCGAATAATTGTTTAAAAAGTGAAAAAACGCCTCGCGCACTTCGAACCGGTCGCGGTTGTCACCTTTCAACTTTTGACGCTTCGCTGTGGGTGGCCACAAAGTGTCATATTGCCTAAACTCCTACTGTTTGGCCTCGAGAGAGCGGTTCGGGCACAAAGTGTTTTGCATATCCAATTGACACCCTTGAGATGTGGACGACAAGGATCAGCGCACGTCGCGTCGAGGTCGAGAAAGAGACAGGCGACGGGTAAACAAACCGTAAAAAGCTTAAATTTCAAACAAAAAATAAAACAAAAAAAGTAGTCAAAAATAAAAACGTAACGCCCCGGCCGGGAATCGAACCCGGGTCTCGCACGTGACAGGCGCGGATACTCACCATTATAGTATCAAAAACCTTTTTCTAGGACTGGAAAAGTTACTCAACCCCCACTTCCCTTTTCCGAAATTTTTCTTTATATGCGACCACCCCATCTTCGAGTTCTTATGGTTATGATTTATGGTGGCGGTAAGCTTCTACCACGAGTGACCTCATGTTTTTTTTTGCCGCGACTCAATTAGCTCTGCGGGTCACTGTCGCCGGCGTCGATAATTCGCTGTCGGTGCGCGAGATTAGCAATAAAGATCGGCGGAAGATATTTGACCGCACATGGATTTGGCTTTAATTGATGCGATCTAAAACACGTGCGGCCTCTTTCGGCTTTGGTTTTTGGGTTGGCTGGCAAGCGAAAAAAAGCGTCAGTTTTAGCGGCTTAGCGATTGACCTGAGACCTTACCACCTGAGTCCCAAATCAGTTCCACCGTAAATCCACACATATGCTTTGAAATCCAAGTCTTGGGCTGATATCTGAGGCGCTTTGTGTCAACATTACGTTGACGTATTTGACCGAAAAAGCCTGCAGACTCATAATAAACCAATTTCGACATTACACTTGCAGCAGAGACAATAAGGTTACCATATCCACTCAAAGCAAAGCGTCAAAAGTTGAAAGATGACTACCGCGACCGGTTCGAAGTGCATGAGACGTTTTTAAATTTTTGAACAATTATTCGAGCGTGGGACGAAGTTTTTGTAAGGAAGCGGAAGACGCCGCGGCGCTCAACTGGAGAATCGGCTGTTGCCATACGCCGAGGTGTCCGAACAAGACAAAAAGTGTGTCAGCCATTTTAAGCATTTTTGACTGTTTTACCAATTTTAAAAGTGGTCAGTTTTATTGCCTTTACGCCTGTCACAGTACACACTTAACAGTCTTCACAAAAAAGAAGCGAATCCATAAATTAGAAAAAAACCTCTCAGCTAAATTACGGCCTTCGGGCCCATCGATCTCGACTGTTCAAATAAGACACCCAACGTCTTCGTCATCTTCAAAACCGGTTCACCGCGCCGGCGCCGCACGTGGCAAGGCGTCGTTCGTGATTTGAATCCGAGTTGACATCTGCACTTGTTCAACACACGCAATCCCTCCTTAATCGCAAATGCCCTCTGGCGAGAAGATGAGCGAGCGCGCGACCGTCAAAAATCCAATAATACAGTACCCGCGATTTTCATGCAGCCGTCAAATCTAATTTTGGATGATGGTTGTCGTCTGTTTGCACTTTGGAAGGAACAGAATAACGCTTTCTTTGATTCTTCTAGAGTGGGATCATATATGAAACAGCTGATCGCATCTGTTTGAGCTTTTAGTGTAGTGGTTAGCATGGTAAGTTATCCGACAAAAGGTCACCAGTTCGAACCCCATCTAATGCCACTATTTTAAACTTTGTTTTGCTTATTTTAACGTCAAATCAAAGAAAAATTTTGGTTATTTAGTGTTTTTAAGTTTTAAGGAAAAATAGCCAAAAAACTCACTTATCACAAGACCGGCTACAGTGCCCTGATTTGCATAATAGGCTATTGCAAACACAATATTTTTGCTTACTTTGTTTTTCCTTTTTCAGCTTGAAGATTAAGATTAAGAGGGTAACTTATTGTTTTCCCAGCTTACTGAGCAATTAATTCTATCTCACTAATCGTATTATTCACAGCCATCTCCAAATCCGCAAAATTCCATTTTTACGCTGCGCAAACAATGCCATAAATGCTTTAATTATACGTGGGCCATTGGCACAGAAAATATCTGCTGGTCGCCTGTTCTTCGATAGTGGCCACTCCCTCGCGCGCTAATCGTGCGCGCATCGTCCTCCCCCGGAACCTAAATGGGCGGCGCCGAGATGCCCTCCGCGCAGAGCCCTCCGAATTGTCTTTATTCAGCGATTACTGTTCTGTCAGTCACTCGGTCATCACCTCTCCCTCTCGCTTCCTTCCACCCCTCTGTGACCTTCAACTCCGAAACCCAAAGATGCCTAGTTGCTCCAAGTCCTCTTCAGCATCACCCAAGTCAGAGAAACTCTCCGCCAAGCAGCCTCACCAGGTCCATCGTCGCAACGAACGTGAACGTAAGCGTGTCCAGCAGATCAACAACGGCTACGTGAAGCTCCGCGACTCGCTCCACAACTACCAGAACAACTCCCGCAAGCTGAGCAAGGTCGAGACTCTCAAAGCCGCCATCGCCTACATTGCCAAACTCCAGGATGCGCTTCAAAACGACTCCTGTGTTAACAACCTTTCGTCTCCTTCCGTAAGCGACCACTCCTTCTCTTCTTCCGACTATTCCTTCAACTCGATGTACTCGCCTGGAGACTTCGTTGCCTCTAACTACTTCAACTCGATCTCTCCCAATGTGGCTTTTGACTTCCAAGCGTATCTACGTCAGCATTAAGTCTATGCGTTCATCCATGTTACTCTCTCCACCACGGGTCCTCTTTCCACTTGCTCGCAATTCATGTCTTAATCTTACGGTACTGCCTGTATATAGTTGTTCACAGTTTTAATGCGAATAAAATCTAATCTATTAATTTGTGTTCTTGTTTTTGGCTTCCAGCTTTCTCGGTCGGCTCTTTGATGTCTTCGGTTTGATATTCGGTCGGCATAACGTGTCTCAAAATGAGTTTTTCGGTAGAATCAGCGATTAAAATTTGAGCTTCCGGAAGTGCTTCAGAACGACTTTTGTGTTAGTTTGGTTCATCGGTTTCTGGTCGGTTTGGTGTTTTTGACGCTTCTTCTATGTTGCCGTTAGGTTTCGACACGCTTGCTAGCAACATGACAACGTTATAAACGTTTTGTTTGTGCTGCTGCACGTTTTTATTCAGATTTGGCCTGATTGAAGTTGGCTGAATTCAAATGTTCATGGTTATAACCTTTTTTGCAAATTTAATTTTTGGACATTCAGCTTTTGAAATGCGTCAGTCTATTGTCTACAAAGTTTACTGACTTTTTGTTTTTTTATTTTTAAGTTTTTACTTTTAATTTATTACGGATACTCACCACTATGTTGTATACTACTGAGGACCGATCCAATGATAAGAACAGACCATCAATACCTTGAAGCATCCCTAAAGCCTTTTGAAATTTTGTTTTTTCGCTAGACTTTAGTATTTTTAATATACCTAATTTTGACTTTTTTGCCATTAACAGGTAACATTTCTTAATATTTAGTGTCAAACCTCTTTTTCAATAGTAACTTAGGCTTACTTTTTTCAGTCTTCCTAGTGAAGCCCAATAAGGTCCAAATACCGTACCCATCACCTCCTTGATCCCATTACCCAACAAGGACCAATCATGATTCCCACACTCACGTGCTTGACTCCCCAATCTCAACTAGTTACCCGGTGTCAAATTCGCGAATTGCGTGTTGAGAGCGCCACTTTTTGCGATGCTCACGCGTAGGTTGTTTGTTGCGCGTAACGAAGACAGCTGGACCTACCTCGCGGATCAAGCTGAGCCTTAGCCGTTCCAAACGATTGATTTCAGACGCTCCATCTCTCGCGCACACCGATTGCGCAACGGTCAATCTGCACATTTAATTGCACCCAGCCACACACACGCGCTTCTTATATAACGAAATTGGGCATATTGTTCCTATTTTTGATCGGTTCGCTGTGCTAATTGCCGTATGCCGAAGGGTCAGGAGGGCGCCAGAGCAAATTTTTTTGCGTAAGCGGGAAGAACCTTGCTAACCTGAAAAATTCGAACGTTTCCGGGTCAATCGCCGGTTTTTTACGAGGTTATGCTAAAGCGATTATGTGCTGAATGCCGAAAATTATGTCGAGACGTCGGCGACGGCGGCGTGACGCTGGGTGACAGTGCCGGCAAGGTCTTTCGGTTACCTAATCGCTTGGGTTGGGACCCTGTAATTTGACGTTTTTTTCGATTGGGACATGCGAGAGATGGCTAAGCGGTTGAGAGGTCAAAGGTAGAATTACCAATACCAATAAATCAGACTATCTTAAAATATTAAAAAAAATGTTTTAATTTTACAAAAAAAAGCTACTCCTCGGCCGGGAATTGAACCCGGGTCTCGCACGTAACAGGCGCTGATCACGACTATACCACCAAGAACTTTTTAAACGTTCAGCCAAGATCAGTCATACCCTGAAGCGTTCCAGTCCAAATAGTGTTTTGTAAGTCTAGCTCTTGAAAAGCCTTTCTGCAAAACCCCGTTGTGGCGCAATTAGCCGAAAGTGACCACTGACGAGGACACCCGCCGCGACAGGAGTCAGTGGCGCGGCACGCGCTTATTCACGCAACACAAGTGCTAACTTTTGAGGACAATGAAAGAAGCTTCTGTCCGCTCTTTCTTCGACTTGTGAAGTACGCGGCAATCCTGAGTGTCAAAGCAAGTTGCATTCCAAATCAGCGAACACGAGGTCAATCGCTTTGAGCTGCGCTGTTTTCGCACTTGCTTTGTGAGGACGCAAGCTGAGCGGCGGCAGGCAACAAACAACAACAAATCGCACTTATTCTTTTTGGAAAACCATTTTTAGATCTAAATTTGTACCGAAAAATTGTCAAAAAAGTAACTCCTCGGCCGGAAATCAAGCCCGGGTCTCGCACGTGACAGGCGCGGATACTTGCCACTACACTACCGAGCACTAATAGCTTCAAAAGCGAACAACTTATCTGACCTCATTTTGTTCTGTCCTAAATAATGCCATTTATCCTCAACCTCAATTTTCCTAAAACCTTACATAACTTTACGTTCTTCCAATAAAAAATTCTGATTTATTGCCACCATTAGACGGTCGTGACGCAAGCCTGACGCGCCTCCAACATAAGCCTACTGTTTCCAATTAGGTAACCGAATACGGTAAACAAGGGCGTCGAACGGATTTACGAGCGTAAATCGTAAAATGTCCGCTTGCGTATGCACTTCGCCTTGTTTGCATAACCAATAAACGGTGGCGCGCGGGCAAATATTGTTTCGCCGTGGTGGCCTTCAAGGGTTGATTATTAAGCCGATCATTGTTGCTACTTGCACCTGCACTCACTGTTTTTGGCCTAAAGAGCATGCTTATCTGATCGTTATCAATATTGTGCCGGATTGGGGTGGACTTCTCGGGGAGTGGATAATCCTTTGCAGGGCTTTGTGGAGCCGACAGGAGATGATCGACAAGGTGATTGGACAAAGATCGTCTGCTACAGCAAAACTATCTTTAAACCGAAATTTCGCGTTTTAGTAGTTATATCTGTTATAGGATAACTACTTGGTCAGTTCTCGGTAGTATAGTGGTGAGTGTCCGCGCCTGTCACGTGCCAGACCCATGTTCGATTCTGGCCGAGGAGTTTAAATTAATAAAGTTACATTTTAAGATAAAGTCTGATTTATTCGTGATTCTACCTTTGACCTCTCAACCGCTTAGCCATCCCTCGCATGTCCTAATCCAAAAAAACGCTAAATTACAAGGTCCAAACCCAAGCGATTAGGTAACCTAAAGACCTTGCCGGCACTGTCACCCAGCGTCACGCCGCCGTCGCGGTCGTCTCGACATAATTTCCGGCATTCAGCGTATAATCGCTTTAGCATAACCTCATAAAAAACCGGCGACTGACCCAGAAACATTGAAATTCTTTAGGTTAGCAAGGTTCTTTTCACTCACGCAAAAATTCGCTGTGACGTTTTCTTATATCTACAATACACGGCGTTTAGCGCAACCAACCAATTAAAATTTCAACGATCTATTTAATTCTATAACAAACAATCACGTTGAAATCGGAGAAAGACGATTTTTGTCCACAACTATGAGTGTCCACTTCACACCTGAGCCACTTTCCCTGCTTAACGCCAATTGACGAGCAAAAAAACTGACCTGTCTCACTTTTTTGACAATCTTTAGCAAGTTAATGCGACCGGATCTATAACAATGATTGATCTCGCCTGGATTGAGTGATAATTGAGTCTCAATTTGAGGATATACGACGGTGACAATATGGACGACGGACGATAAGCGGGTGAACGGATTTTTTATTGTATTTTCTGTATGTGAGTGCGTAATTATCTTTTGACGGGGAATTATTCACGCGCGCGGGCACGTTCCTCACTCGAATACTATAATTGGCTCCGAGCAATAAAACAATCGCGTGCAGGCAAGCGAGAGCGCAGCAAAGACAATACGCTACGGTGGAGAGCTGTTTTCAGACGGCAGGCACGCAGCTCGAACGGTAAATAATTTTGGTGCGCTGGACGAAAAATGAAGAATGGCCTGTCGTTAGCGAGAGAAGACGTTAATATGGCCAGCTTCCGGTATGGGGTCACCGGAGCGAGGCCATTAGCTGAGATGGACAACGCAGCTTTTTGGGTGTTTGTGGATGCACAAGGCAAACAGAAAATCAATTAAATAAAAAAATCGAAAAATTGAAATGTCCCCGGCCGGGAATCGAACCCGGGTCTCGCACGTGACAGGCGCGGATACTCACCACTATACTACCGAGGACCCGTAGAGTTAGCACCACAAAGAAGATACTTCTTGAAACGGATCTAAAATGTTAGAATTTTTGTCGCTGGTGTTTTGACTGCATTTTTTATGAATTCTTTTTTAGGTTTTGTTAAATGAAAAGATTACTGGTTAGATTAATTTGCTCGACGTTGACAACGACCCCACAATAACTATCACTTAATCCCACCTCACAACAGGTATAAGCCGACAGAAGCAGGTGCAGGAGTCACAAAGCGGTCTTCAAAAAACATGAGTCACAACAACATATTGTGCTGAGAGTATCAAGTTCCGCATAATTAGCGTTAGGTCGTTTAGTGGATGCCGACAGTAAAGCTAATCATGTAATTGCTTCTGATTGCATAAATGAGAAACATCTTTTCCGGAGAACAAACGCTAAAAAGCAGCACAGAGCAACGCTAACAAAGATTTCAAATTGGACGCAGAAGATAAGTGGCTAGCATGCTTAACTGTTGGTCAGGATGTTTCAAGTTCGAAGCATACTGGGCTTTGATCGTTTTTACGGATTTGAATCCGCTATGATTACACAAATCTTTTTCATTCCTTATTCAAACAATCGGAACCCCCACGGCGAGCGAGAACGACCCAAAACTGGTGACAGTCTTCGTCTTCGGTGAATAAATTGTCCGAGATGTGGTCAACGGCGATAAACAACCACCTAAAACCGTTTCCGTTCATTCAAATCCGACTTGTCGAATGTCCTCCCATTTAGAGTTCAAACTCGTAAGGGCTTCTTTTCGCAATGTCACAGATTGCGGCTGCGCATAAATCAACGTAAATTTGATATGATTGGGCTTGTCGCGCTCTTCGTGGGGGTGAGCATCTGCCTGCTAAAAACAAAGAAGCAGCAAACGTATTTAATCAAGGACAACAGGTTGGCGACGACGCAATCAACACGCTCACGTCGTTTGAACAGAAGGACATTTGCTCCTGGTGCTCATATTGTCTTTAGCCTTGTCATGAGTCCTGTTTTGTGGCTTTGATTTATTGCGCACTGCTTATTTTAGATTTCAAACAAAAACTACTCAGTTCAGGTCAGGCTGTTCTCGGGCGCCAAAAGCTAAAATGGTAATTAGAGAGAAAAGGAGACTCTTGTATAATACACATGCACCCAAAATCGGCGGCGGCGCGGGTGCCGCTCAATTAGCTGACCTAAACACACCGCCAAAGTGAAGATTATTGCCTCTTTAGCTGCTTAGTCTCTTGAGCCTCTTTCGCACTTGTGCGCAGCTGTTTGTTTCTTGCAAAAGGGGTCGGCCTAATAATGAAGCGTCGAGCTTTGTTTGGGGTCAGACAGAAGAGAAGGAAAAAAAGGAAAATTGAAAAAATCAACTCTCCGGCCGGGAATTGAACTCGGGTCTCGCACGTGACAGGCGCGGGTACTCAACATTATAGTACCAAGGTTACTTCAACCCATGTTTTCCAAATGACATATACTGTCATAAAAACGCTTCCAGATTTTTTGCTAAGCGACGCTTCAATGCTCATGTCTCTTAACCGCCACTTGACTACCGTAATCCGCAGATCATGGTTGCCATCGTCATCGTCTCGCGCTCCCATGGATATCAGTTTCCCTCTTCCACGGCCACTTGATGCTAGCGCGTGAAGTGGTCATGGCCCACAGGTACACGGCTAATAAGATTAGCGCCTAGGTTATCCGCGTCGTCCAGTGCTGCTCGTCCAGGCCACTAATCCAAGGATCGTTCCAGACGCTTGTTGTTGTTGTTTATGGGACTCGCTGTGACTACTAATGACGGATGAACTCCACGTACAGTAATACAATAACTCGCGCCTGTGCAACCGGTGATTATAAGCAAAACGGGGATCGCACGCTAATTCTGGGCAACCTGACCTTTGTGATGGAGTTGAAGGTGTCAAACACCCAAAGTACTTCCTTTTTCTCGTTCCGTTGCGGGCAAAAATTATAGTTGTGAGATCGTTGGATAATTAAACCTACATTTTCTTTTGCGCGAACATGAGCGTTAAGGTGGTTTCCTTTTCCTCAAGACGGATCACGCCAAGGGCAAATGACGCAATGTACACCTTGTTAGTCATTACACACCGTTTTAACGACTCTTTTTTGCGGCGGCGAAGACTCCCTCAACGTGTCCTTACGAGGGAGGCGGCGGTTTTTTACGGACGCAGATTCGATCGAATCGATTAAGTTGTTGTGTTTGCGTGGCAATAAATTACCGGTAGCAAGACGGAGATGTCGCTTTTTTGGCTTTGATGGGTTCTTTCAGGACAGTGTAATGGAGAAGACAAGGAGGTTTGAGGCTTAAGGAATAAAATTTTAGGCAACTGGGATTCACAAAAAATTGAAGTCATACAAAGAAATACAATAACTCGCGCCTGTGCAATCGGTGGCGTCCTATTTTTTAGGCTACCTGTCACCCATTTCCGTCATACCTCCTCAATCAGGCAGTTGAGACACCTTGGCATAAGGCAACAGCCAACTCTGAAGTTTGCCGCCGCGACTGCAAAAACTTCCCCTCACGCGCAAGTAATTGTTTCAAAAGTGAAAAAATGCACCTTGCACCTGAAACCGGTCGCGGTGGTCATCTTTCAACTTTTGACGCTTCGCTGTGGGTGGCCGAAGTAACCATACTGTCTTTGTTCCGACGGCTGCAGGTACTGGACTTGCGGTTGACGTTTTTAAGGTCAGAAAGTAAAATTGTGACTTTATCAAAGCACTAAAAAACTTTCAGTTTTGGTTTCAAGTTGTCATAATTTAAGCAGTTCTAAACAATAAACCTTCTTTGGTTTTGTTTTTACTTAAAAAAATTACGCGGTGTGTTTTGTTTTCCGTAACGTATAGCCTAAGCCGAAATGCGAAAGTCGCGTTTAGTAAAACAACATGATTTTTTCCCTTTTTACTTATCAACGGGGCCCTACGCACTTTTGCGCGTGAATTCGATCCTTAAATCAGAACTGTTTGAAGCTTCGCGTCTCACAAAACTCATTTTGTAGTTTCAGCTCTATGCTCCTCGGTGGCACGATTTTTTGGATCAAGGAACACTCGGCGGTTTTCGCTCTCGGAATTTCATCAAAATCGGGTTTTCTATCTCAAAATTCACTCCACTGCTCGGCGTTCGAAAGACCGCTTCGCTGCTCGCCGCACGCGAAAGTGCGACCAACCACAATTTCAAAACTACGGTATGCCGTCCCTTACCAATCAGGCAGCGGACCTGATTTTGTGACTGACGTACAGACGGACGGACGAACGAACACACGTCTGGATCGTTTTTTTATTTTTAACAGTCACTTGAAACGACAAATTAACGCTGAATATGTACAACCTGAGTTCCATTCCAAAAGTTGCCGACGATGAGACAGCTTCAAAATTTACTTGATTTTTAGTGTTAATTTAAGTTATTTATTTGTTTTTTGTACATTGAGAACATGAATAGAATATACCCGTCTTTGCGATATATGGCACACAGATTCAAGAGGCAATTACGAGTGATACATAGACCCAGGAAAGAATTTCTGCTCTTCAAAAGAGTTGTCAGAGCGATGGCTAGAATTCGAGGAAAGTGGAGACACATTGGCATTGTTAGGGAGATAAGAAGAGGAAGGTGAGATAGAATAAGCATAGTCAAGAGCGGTTAAGGCATTTTCATTGTATTCAGGGGTGGGGATCTGACAGGGCTGAGAGAAGTTTGGAGAATAAGTCGGAAAAGAGCCAGAATAAAGCAAGTTTTTAAGCTCCAGGATGTATTTGCTGGCCTCACGGAGGGTCTCCACTTTGCTGAGCTTCTTACCCTGGGCACAACGTTGAAGCGACGTTTTGGTAAAAATGCGATTCCTTAGCTGCACAAAGCCATTGTTGACTTGCTCCACACGTTTTCTTTCACGCTCGTTGCGACGCTGGACCTGGTGAGGAGCTTTCATGGGAATTTCTTTAGACATCGGAGAAGTCGATTTCTGGTGAGAAGATTGCTTGGGCATGTTGACGCGGAGGTGGCCGGACTCGAATAGAACGGGAACAGAAGGCTTAGGAAGAAGGCGAACGGTAGTTTGAAGGTCTCACTGAGAGGGAAACAAGATTAGAGAGCGAGTGGCAGTG
Source organism: Steinernema carpocapsae (assembly GCA_000757645.3). Lineage (NCBI taxonomy): Eukaryota > Metazoa > Nematoda > Chromadorea > Rhabditida > Steinernematidae > Steinernema > Steinernema carpocapsae. The sequence goes on from CM016762.1 coordinate 2,970,650, forward strand.
GGAGCCGAGTACGGAGAACTGACTGTGGGTGTTCGCGGGTGCGCGCGAATCGCGAGTGGGGAGCTGCTTTGTGACAACAGACGGTAACTCCGCCCTGGGATCATCACTCTTTTTGGGTGAACTTTTGCGGTTTTGCAAGATTTTTGACATTCCTGTCACAACATCTACAATATTTAAGGTTTAATAACGTGAGCTTACAAAAACCATTGAAAAGGTTTTACAGCATTAAATAAAAACCAAGAACTAATTATTTTTCAAAATGCTTGAAAAACGCAACTCTCCGGTCGGGAATCGAACCCGGGTCTCGCACGTGACAGGCGCGGATACTTACCACTATACTACCAAAGACTAATGAGCTATTATCACAGAACTGTACGCAAAACCGCAAAATTTCATCCCATGGTATTGTCAATTTGACTTTAAAACATTACAGTTTTTTTTGTTTTGAGTTTTAAAGCAAAAATTCAAAGATGAAATTTAATTGCTGTGAGATTTTGCTAAATTTCAAAAAAACTAAAATATCTTTTTAAAACTTTTGTAACCTTTCGAATTACGCTTTTAAGCCGCAGCTGTAACTCTTGCATAGCTCTACATTGCTGACAACTCTTCCCAAGACGCCGAAAGTGCGACAACTGTCCGCCACTCGCTTGTACCTTACAGCCACAGAGAAAGAAAATCATAACTGGCACGAGGCACGAACAAAGACGACCGTTAACCTCCTCACTTACATAAACGGAGCACCAAATGTCAAGCGCTATAAATAGAACTCTGAGTTGCGAAAGTGAGAAAGAGAAAGATGGGCAAACGAGCGGGAAATAGCTGAAAGGGGAAATCAGAAAGACAATTGAAAAGCTATGGCGTGTGTCGAACATGAGCAGATGTCAGCCTAGGTTCAAATCTCGGCTGTTGACGCCTTGCGCCGTGTGTGGCAAACCGGTTCGGCCTTGAGGTCTTATTTGAATTGAAGAGATTTATGAATATGGTTCGTTATAGCTTCTTTCAACTGAAATAAGGCAATTTTGCAGTTGTGTTTTAGATTGTGGTCTTAAAAGCACCAATTTTTAAATGAATGTTAGGACGTTGGCGATATGTCTGTTGAAAACAGTTTAGCGGGTAGTGTAGTGGTGAATATCCACGCTTATCATGTGCGAGGCCCGGGTTCGATTTCCGACAGGCGAGTAACTTTTTTGAAGTTATTATCTAGCTTGTGTTTGCTAAGAATCGTTGTTTTAATAGTTCATTTTGTTTTTAACGTTCTACAAACTGTTTTTAATGTCCACAGATAGAACCGTCTTCCAAGATAGAACAGCCGCTTAAAAGACCTTCAAAAGCTGTTTTTTTCGCTTTACCTGTCACCTGTTTCCTTCTTACCTCCCCTATTAGGCAGTTCGGACACCTCGGCGTATGGCAACAGCCGACTCTGAAGTTCGCCGCCGCGGCATTTTTCGCTTCCTCGCAAAAACTTCTCCTCATGCGCGAATAATTGTTTAAAAAGTGAAAAAACGCCTCGCGCACCTCGAACCGGTCGCGGTGGCCACCTTTCAACTTTTGACGCATCGCTGTGGGTGGTCACAAAGGGTCGTATTGCCTATTGCCTATCGACTGTTTGGCCTCGAGAGAGCGGCTCGGGAACAAAGAGTTTTTCATATCCAATTGACACCCTCAAGAGAAGACAAAGACAAGGATTAGGACTTTGCCTCAAGGTCATTGCGGCAGTGACAGTCCCGAGACGTTTGCCACTTCTAAGCCGTAAATCTGCGGCGCTAAAAGAGAGGCGAGTGAAAACATAATTGGCGTTGCAGCGATAATTAAACAAGGAGAACACTGTATTTACACAAACCTTAACGCAACGCCGCTTTGCGGTGAGGCATCCCGAAAAAGGTATCATGACCGATGAGTGACCTACTAATCCAATTTACACAACTTTGCCTCCGTGGTGCAGCTGCTTAACGCAAACCAAATCCGTTCAAGAGAGGTTCGCACTACTTCACAGTCGGAAAAGATCAGAGCGGTTATGTGTGTGCTTGTGAGAATTACAAGTTTTGTTTGCTGTCGGCGTGTTTCCTTTGGAGTGGTTGCGCAAACATGACTCCTGGGTAAAAACAGCCAAAATCCTAAAAGATAAAAAAACATCTAAAACCTGAATTTCAAACAAAAAAAAGAATACTCCCCGGCCGGGAATCGAACCCGGGTCTCGCACGTGACAGGCGCGGATACTCACCACTATACTACCGAGGACTTACCCTTAATCTGCTTCAAAACAGTGATACCCACAGTTCACGCAAATTTACCGCTTCAATTTATTATTTTCGCTCGTGTCACTTTATGACACATTACTCATGTCGTTTCGCTTCACACAATAGTCATGCAAATTCGCTCACACTCAAAGTTGTCACGACCGTCGCCATCTGCCCGAAACTCGCTGGCATGATCCACACACGCCGCTTGTCAACAGATGTTCCAAACATTCCCGGTTTCCCGCTCATCCGAAACTAATTAATATTCAACGAACGATCGTTCGGACATCGGTAGTGCCGTGCGCGCGTCTTCATCAACAACTCTCTTCGTCCAGATCGCGCGTGGATCACATTAATCCATTCGCTCCCTTCCGCCGTTCATTCATCATTGATGAGTTCGATGAGCATTCCGCTCTCGTTAGGAGCGCAGGAGGTTGAAGACAGTTACACATGCATAATTTACCCGCATTTGGGCTATTTCACGACTATCAATCATACAGTACAACAACGAACGGGAAACAGCTAGCGGAAGTCACTGTAAATAGGAAATGAGAGTGAGGGAAACAATTACAGTCTCAAAACTCCTATAAGGCTAGTAGCCGTTTCAGATATCTGTGTAATCCTATTAAATTTACCTTGCCCATGTTTACACAGGTCAGCTTCACCCGAACTTTGGCCTCAAAACTATCACCCCAACTAATGGACTGTATCGAGATCAAATTACCACATAACGATTAGGGTGCAGACTGAAAGCGCAAAGAATTTTGTTAGATTAGTTGTGCAAACAAAAGCCAAGTTTGGATAGGTAATAGTGATACTCGCGACGAACTCAGATCGAGCTAATTGGTCGAAAGTTTGCTGGGGACAATGCGCAAATAAACAAAAAACATTGCGCGATGGTGATGTGACTGTGTTGTTCTGGAACAGAGTGATGGGGATGCAGGTTAGAATTTGGCTCTGTTTTAAGTACTGGAATTTACAAAAAAAAACCTTGAACGAGTCTTTAGCTGAAGCTACTGCTTTTTTGCTTGCAGCGCTGAAGACAAAAGGCATGAAATTTGTGAATTTCACCGTAAGGTCGTTGGTGGGATGGTTCCCAGAAATACGTCCAATTCAAAATGCAATATTTGGGTCAATCAAAGGAAACCTGAAACGGTTGAAACCGTGAAAGCTCTTGCAAACGCATTCCAGGAAACGTATCCAATTATCCCAAATTGGAAACGTTCAATCCGTTGGCGGAATTCGACCAGAATTGATAATATAAAATTTCTGTCTTGTTTTTGAGCGAGTAATTGAGTATGCAAACCGGGTCCCCTGATGGATCCACGATTAATCCAGGATTGAAACCGGGATACCCAATCGGTCCAAGACCGATCAAGAATCCATCCACAGTTGGAACCGCAATAACCGATATTGATCCTTAATCAAACAAACCGTAAAACCTCATAAATGGACCTTTTCAAGGAACTCCAAATGAAATCATAAGTTTTTCGTAAAAATTTGAGTTTTCGCCTAAATTTCGTTCAATTTTTCTCACTTTTTCGTGATTTTCCTTTGTTTTTCCTGTTTTTCTCTTGCCTGAACTTTATTCAAGCTTTTGCTCTTCCTAAATTGATCCAGAATTGGTCCTAGTCTGTGGAGTTAAACAGTCCATATTTGGTCGGTTTTCTAGGTATTTTCATTTAAAATTGACGTTGGTTTTTAAGAAACTAATTAGATCACTATCTTCAAACTTAAATACGGTTTTTCTGACTCTAAAATTGCATTTTTCATTTTTAGTCTTTATGTCCCTATTAAAAAAAGTGAATTTTTCGGATGATGAAAAGAAGACAAAAAGTGATATGTACGCTTTTCATAGCATGCGAGATGCTTAAAAATACCAACAAATCGATCTTTTATATTGAAAACCTTTCCGAAGATTATAAAGCCTGAAATGCAGCGGGATAATTGAAAACAGATGGATCTCCTTTCCATACTTCCGTTAGTGTCATAAATCGACTTCCGAATTCTCCTTCCTGGAATTTGTTCTTGCAGCGAACAAGTCCCCTCCTATATCTTAAGACACGTCCTTGACACATGATTTAGCAATCAAAACAACCCATTTATAGCCATTTCCACCATGAAGTCCTTTGCTGTTATCTCCCTCTTCCTTGTGATGTGTGAGAACTCCTTTCCACTTTCACTTTCCGGCCTTCTTGTTTTAGATCTCATTGGCGCTAACCTCGTTTCGGAAGTCCACCGGAAATCCGACTTCGCTTGGGGCGAAAGGCACGTTAAACTCAAGAACTGCAAAGAGTGCTGCGACCAGCTGGGCGGTAGACGGTAGGGTTACGGTAGCTTCGCAGCATTTCATAGCTCGTCAACTTTCAGATGTGACAATATGGTCCGCTTAGGCTTCTGCCAGTACTTCAACCGGCAAGCGATCTTTCTCCGCTGTGCCAAATCGTGCGGAATGTGCTAGTTGCCAACTCCTCATGCCTTTTCCCTATAACTCCACTCTAATACGACCTGAGATTTAATACAGTAAACAAGTTTAACTATTTAGACAACAAATACACAATATTGAAAACTCGAATTTCTGAAATTTGGAATGAAATATAGCATCTTTAATTTCTAAAAAATTGCAAAATTTTTAAGACTATGTGTCAGGAAGCCGCAAAGAGTGAGAACGAGAAATGAGAAGCAATGTGAGAACGTCAACTTGAGAGAGTGTTCAAAGCTGTTCAGCTTGAATGCTTTTTTGTAAACAAAATAGTTGAAGACGTAAAGCTCAGAATACAGTAATTTTCAGCCAGGTTTGTGGGGTTTTTGCGCTTTTAAATAGCGTTATTTAAAAAAACGTAAAAATGATTAGGCGGCCATTTTAAAATTTAAATTGGTTTTTAAAATACAGCTTAACAACCACAAACAAATCTTTATTTCATCGTTTTTTTAAATTTCGTACAACGAAAAATCAGAAAAACAAATTATTCATCACTTTCCCACAATCGATCATCAAGAACTCCCGGCTTATCAAGACCTGGAATTAGTTGTGGGGTAGTTGCTGAGTTCATTGCTTGGAGAAATGCTTCCTCGAAACCAGGGATTGGGCGCGGTGGCAGCGACAGGAAAAGGTTCATTTTTGTGGGGTCGTAAGGTTCGATTGGTACGTAATTGAAATACACAGGAATAAATGATTCTGCGGGTTCTTCTGAAAGATCAGTCAATAGAAGGCAAGGATCTGGCTGTGGAAACTCTTCATTGGGTTCCAAGACAAATGTGGGTTCTTCTAGGTATTCTGTCGATAGGATTGGGCTAGATTCTAAATGTACACGCCCTTCATTGGGATGGCCTTCCAAACGGATTACGGGCTCTTCTGTATAGTTAGAAAATGGAGGCGGGTTTTCTAGTTGAGGCTGCGGGAAGCTATGAAGCTATTATCCAAACTTTGGATCTCTTGCGTCAAAAACTAAAACCGTTTTTAAAATTTTATTGCACATATGTAATCATACCTGCTGTGGCTCCTCAATCTTGGATTTTGACTTGGACAGTTCAGCTTGTAGTTGCTCATTCAATTTTTTAAGTCTTTTAGCTTCATAAAAAGAAGTCGCTCCTGAGCTTGTTGAGTACTGGATTTTAGTTGAGGTACCGATATATGATTCACTTCGATTTGTGCATTCAGGTTTGCCTGTTTTGTCTCAAGTTCTTCACTTAGTAATTTCTGTCGTTGGGCTTCTTTTTTGTTGTGTTGATCGAATTTTACAGGGTCTGTCTCGGTCATTTGTTGATAGAAATTTAAGAATAACATCCATATTTGCTCCATTATAGCTGGCTTATTTCCAAAAATAGTTGGAAAAATGCCTGAAACAAGTTGAGATTCGACAGCACTCTTCAGTTTGAGCAGTTCGATGGTTTTTTCGACTGTTGTTTTGGACGAAAAAGGCATCGCGCATGATTGTTGAGCTAGTAAATGTTGACTGAGATCAGGTGTTAGAATTGATTTTTGAGCTTCAGGAAGAGATTCACTTGTAGAGTGTTTGGCGTCACTCGAACAAGGTTTGACACTTGACTTTCGAGCTTCAGGAGCTTCACTGAGTTTTTTCGTAATACAAATATCAAAATTGACACCAGACATGTAATTAACACAGCATTGTTGTCCATTTTGCGTCATATGCTGGTCGGTATGATCACGAAAAGTGCATAGAGGAAACTCACATTCCGACTTCATCTGGCATTGGCCATAATGCGTGATGAGACTTTTCATCTCGGCGCATTGGGAATCAAAACAAGTTCTCTTGGCAAGGAGGCAATTCTCAGACCTCACCGATTTGATAATGAACTTGTGAATCTCGTTGATCCTGGCGGTACACGACTTAAATTTAGGATTTCCAAGGTAAAAGATGCAGCAAGCCTGCTGAAGGTCGAAATGGTCAAGACAAGTCTTGGTCAAAATGCAGTCAGGGAAAGAGCAGTTCGGCTTCTGGCAAGCTCTGATATGTTCCAAAAGCGGCCGAGCCTGCACGCATTCTGGAAGGGTGCACGGAGTGGAATGCTCATCATCTAGCTTGTAGCCACGTTTGAGACAAGCGTTCGGCCAGAAATAAGGAGCAAAATGCTTGTGGATCGTTTCCAGAAGAAAGTTGTCGCTTTGAGCAGTGCTTTTAGAGATTACCTTTGAAACGCCGCCTGGAGAGGATTTCTTGGCTGGCGTCGTAGGACGACCCATCAGAATAATGGAAGGGGGAGGAAAAAGACAAAGAAAACTAAAGATTTGTGCGCGATCGATAATTTTTGATCCACCACCACGAAAAAAGACACCATATAAATGTATTATCGGTGTTAAAGTTGAAGCGTGAAAATGCGATGGTCAACGATGTTGGAAGCAAGTGTAAAATCTTTGTTCTCCAGATGTTCGTACAGTAAAAACAGTAATTTTCATGCTCATCAATGATTTGAATTTTGATTTTCAATTAGTTGTAATAACTGCCTTTAACTGCCTTCGAGTAACATTGAAGAAGCCTTAATTATGATCATAATATGTAACAGTTCCACAGCAGCATTAGAGCTTGCTGTGGAAATATAGAATATAAGACCAAAAAACGCCATGTTGCCAAGTGTTGACGGGAGTCTAATTTAACTAATTTTAGTGTCAAATTTGAAGTGTGAAAATGCGATGCTCAATGATGCCACCTTGGTGATAAGAAGTCTGAATTCGGTTTTCGCCTATTCTGAAAGTTGAGATTATGTCTGAAATAGCTATGACAGTGTCCTAAAAATAGCAAAACTGCGCAATTCAAGATGTTGAGATTATACAGGGTGTCCCAGTCTAGACTGATAGACCGATATCTTTTGGTACAAAAGTCCAATTTTGACAATTTGAGGTTTTTTGGAATTAGGAGAACGGTACAATTTTGTTGGTACCAAAGTGTCTGGCTTTTGTAAGATGCCTGTGAAGCATAACTTTCGAAAGGCCTCAGCACAAGCTACGCGGTCATCCTAATTTTGCTGTAAAACAACACAACAAAAGTTGTGGAGCACAACCGCTTCACAGAAACCCCCTATACAGAATGGAACGTTTGCAGACAACGCGGCCGTTTTGTGTGTCTGGTTTAGATGTTTGAGGCGTTAAAGTGAAAGCGAAAGTTTATATTGGCCCTTTAACAGTCTGGTTCTCCTAAAAGACGCAAAAAGCCAGACATTGTGGTACCAAGAAAATTGTACCGTTCCCCTGATTCAAAACAATTTCAAATTGCCCAGATTGGACCAGTTTACAACAAGTTATTGGCAAAAACAATGCATAAGTCTACGTTGGGACACCCTGTGCACGTAAAGCAAAGTCCCCACTTTGTATTCCAGAATTTTATTCCTAGCAAAGCAAAAATAGGCGAATAAACATTTTTGAACACTTCAAGTACGTCTCCATAAATGATCAAAGTAAATGAGAATGGTCAATAAGGAAGCGTACAACATAATACCAAAAATAATGAAAGCATCGAAATTTCCTGAGTTTGTTTCCTGTTTTACGAGAGTTGGCGAAGGAACCACTGGTCCTCCCTGGCTGGGCTGGCGTTCTTTTTCGGGTGAGTCTGAAAAGTCACAGTGAAAAGAATATGCGATTTGTAGATTCGCCTACCGTTGCTTTTCTGGCACTTGCACTTGGAGTTCTTATTCCACTTCTTTGACTTGCATTGCTGACTATGGGTAGACATCTTGGACACAGAAACAGCTTCAGATTCGGCTCGAGAAGTGCGACCTTCAGATGAAATGCTAGGATCGGTTGAGGTAGGGATTGACAAGTTTGAGCGATCCACAAAAAGCTCTTCTGTGATTTTAGGGACTTCAATTTCAGTGTAAAGATCGATCAGATCTGGTTCTTCAACTGTAGTGGATGACGGCTCCTCCTGAATCGTAAAAATCTCCTGTTCCGAGCCAAGGTACTCAGAATGCCCACTTTCAAACTCCAGCTTTTGGACGTTCCGCTTCCTAGGCATCTGATAATCCCATTCATCTTGGCATCCAGAATTCCAGTAGCTATAGTCATCGTTTTTATCTAAATAGAAACCCTTCAATTTAGAACTAAAAAGTGCAAGAATCAAACCTAGCAAGCAGTTCGAGTCCAAGAAATCGTCATACCCAAGTTGGGTATTCAGGTATTCCTCATTGGAAGAGCGGTTGGAAGAAGAAATTGAAGACGAAGAGCGCGGGTAATCGTCGACGGATTCGTAAAGGCGACGGTCAAAGCTGGAGCTTGGCTGCAAGAGATTGTAGTGACCGACGGACGAGTACGTGTAGCTTTCAAATTTTTGGAAGGTTTGCTTGGTGGTGTAGCCTGAAAGCCCACAAAACGTCAGAAAATTACCAGAAAAATCAAATAAATCAAACAAAATTAATTTTTTTAAAATTTACAAGGGAATTTTCAAAGTTGCTACACCCAGAAATGAGCGAGCTTAGTCAATTCTGGTAGTGCTCGGCGCGCTGAACAACGTGGTATAGTGGTATAGGTCACTCGCGTGCATTTTGTCCAAAAAAGCCCTAAAAACGCGTTTAAAAGTGCCAAAAATTGGCCCGCGGCGATGCATTCACAATCAGACAAATGAAAAGCGCGGTCTGTTTGGCGTAGTCGGTATGCGTGCGGACTACAAGTTTTGGGGTCGTGGGTTCGCCGGAGCCTATGTTTTTGTTTCTCCCTTTTATCGCTTTTAATCGTTTTAGAAAGCGTTTGCGCGATGCGTTTGACGTTTCTTTTGAACGTTTCCCGTTTCAGCGTGTCTCTAGTTTTTAATCTTTAATTCAATTTTAAAAAATTTTTGAATCGACGGGGCTGTGCGCGCTATTGCGCGAAGTTTCTGTTTTAAACAATGTTTCTTCGCGCCTCCAAAAAGATATAAGCGCACCGATTTCGCAGTTTCATGAATTTCTTCGAATTATTGCAAATTATATATTATTCGGTTCTAAATTTTGTGCATTTTCGATTGAGCCCAAAAACACTTGCAACTGTGGCCAATTTGGCGTTTGCGACACCAATTTAGACGCCGGCGGTTCCAAAACCGACTGGTCTACGGCGACGGCGAAACGCGTGCAAACGCAAATAGCGCCGCTACTGAAACCCGCGTTCGCTCCATCAGGCAACTCGCGTCTAACAGCATTTTTTGAATACTGCATTTTCGTTTGTTTCGTTTTTCAGTAATCTTACCGTTGTGATTGAATCCATTAGTCCGATCAGATCCATATGTATTTCCGCCATAAGGTTTGGTTCCTGGGGCCTTGCTGTAACCATTCTGCTGATTTGGGTACCTAAAAACCTACTGTACAAAGAAGAACTGTTCTAACTTAATATACCTGTTCCGTAATCCGTTTGAATTCTGGCTAGCTGATGCCGCTGAGTTGGCATACGGGCTTCTGGTTTGGATCTTATTCCCCACAGCTCGCCAATTGTTGTCAAGCTCACTTGGCTGCCAGTCTTTTCCAGGGAACTTGTCAGAATAGCCAGTGTCTTTGTAGCCATAAGCCTTTTTCTTGTAACCGTGGACTGAAAAAGCCGTCTCAGTGGGCAATTTTTAGTTTTTAGGTCACTCACATGGTTCAGAGCTTGTCGAGTAGCTCTTCAGATGAATACTGCTAAATGGGTCGCTGCCAGATGGTTGAGCTCCAACTTTCTTCTGGAAGCCATTTGCCTGTTGCTTCTTTTTCCTGCAATTTTAAAACTTTGAATTTAGTTTAAAAACTTCAGGCTTACTGTCTGGTAGCGTAGACGAGATCAGCCACGTGACATGTGTTCTCATCTGGGATGGCAATCACGTATGTTCGCTTCCAGACCTTTTTCAGGGTCACGGTGTCGTACGCGTAGGCGAGCAGTTTTTCAATGGTGTCGAAGCCCAATAGGTGGTGCGGTAACTCCTCATTCCAGTCGAGCCTGAAATAACCATAATAAGAATTACATTTTTGTGAATGACTCAGCGGTTCAAAAGTCCCACATAAAACAAACAGCGTTTTTCTCAAAACTACTAAATTTGTGCGGCTTGTTCTTTTGCGCTCATAGATTGAACTTAAGAACCTTATCGAATTTCTTACGAACAGTGAATGTGCTGTGTTTCAAAATCACGTTCGTGCTTTGGTTGATAAAAGGTGGTCGAACACTCGGTGTCACTGAAAGGATGGTACGGAGAGCAGTAAAACGGTTTTGGTATAACGGGAGACAAATTTAGATTCACTGCTCAATAAACGTTTCCAACAAACAAAAAATTTTCAAAAAAGGAGCAGAGGCTTTTTGCTGATGTTATTTTCAACTTATGCTTCAAACTTGTTGAAGCTTCGGAAATGCCGTTATGACATGTTTTTAATAGTCAGTTAACCAACCTGTAGCTCTTCTCTAACTCGTCGATACACAGTCCTTCCTTGCCAGACGGAATCAGGGAACTCCGTAGCTTATCCTTAAAATCAGCCAATCGCTCGTCAAAACTGATACTAGTGGCTATAGTCATCTCCTGAAAAACAAAAAAATAAAACGTAAAAGCTGACCGAAATAGACTCGATTCACGAACGCGCTGTAACACAAGAAGCCGCGGAGAAAGACAAAATATTATCGCAACAATAAAGCCGCACGTCCTTCAACCCACAGGCCTCTCCTCGTTTGCCATCCTGTGCTCTTATCAGCCGCTTCTCTGAGCGTCGGGTGTACGTTAATGTTTGGAAACGCTCCCATGCCATTTGCATCAATAAACCGTTTTAGTCGGAGGCCTGCCTGTGCGTGAGTCATTCAATAAAAAGCATTTTTTTCTTAAGCTACTACGTGTTCGCACCTTTTGACATGTTGAGTCAAATGTGCGTTGTGCTCATTTGTGGTGGGCACAGAGTTGCAGATTAGGAGAGGAACTGATTGACGTGAGCACCACATCGGTCCGTCTCTGAGCTATAAAAAGCTAAGCATTCCCTATATCAGTTCAGTGGTACCCTTAGGCACGATAAAGTGTAAGCAACTAAAAAGGCGTCTTTAAAAATAAATAGTATGTTAAATAAACCTAAGCTGGTCAACTGCCTAAATGTTCTAATACAAAGAAAAAAGCGATGCAACCAGGCTTGATAAGCAATATGTCAAGCAGCAATTATAGGACAGGATCTGGTGGCTTATATAGCTGGCATCCATGGATCCCTAATGGCTTGCATTGAAATCGTCTTTTCGGCTTGGTTGAAAAATGTCTGAGGGATATGGGTTATATAAATTAATTCTTAGCAGTTTTTGCAAATCAGCTTTAGATTTTTATATTTCAGTGGACCAAAATCTTATTTTTAACAAATAGCTGGTCAACGATTGGATCATAAAAAACCTAAGAATCGATGGTTTTTTGATAATTAATAATCTGATGTGTTCTAGAATCCAGAAAATACTCAGAAGCCCTTAAGAAGCTAGAAATCTCCTTTTTGGAGCGTCGGCGCCTTGTTGCCACCCTGACTTTCACTCAGTCTTTACTGGGTCTGTCGTTTGTCCTCCTCAGGAATTTTTCACCCTTCCTTCCCCGGATCTTAGTTCCCCTCTCGATCTATTCACAATATCCTTCTCGAGGCTAAGAAGTAAGAAGTTAAATGAGTACTTTACTGCGGTTGTATCCGTCTCAATGTCCAAGCCATTGTCGAAGCTAAGAAAACATCTGTATTTAAGCGACGATTCAAGCAATGGATTTCCTGAGTGTTTAAATTTTCTCGTCCCGTCCGTTTATGTTTCGGATGGGAAACGGAGATATGCATGTTACGAGTGATACTTATCGGTATGTCATAAGATGTTTAAGTGCATAGTAAATTGAACCAAATTGATGTTAAAAATTAATTTTTTAAATTTATTGTGCTAATTTGAAATTTTAGGTTTCGAAATAACCTCAATTTGAAAAACAGGTAGCTGAATGAAACATTAAAAAACTCAAAATCAGTATTTTAACCCTGTTTTTTTGTTAATAATAGATCGCCTTTTTGAATCGTTTCATTTACATATTACCTGTCACCACGCACATAAGAAATTTTTAGCACTTTAAATGCTTACATTGCAGTTTTGAAGCTCACGTCTTCTCATTTCTATTTTACAGTGACAAGCATTTTGAATCAAAAGGCTGCTTATTTGATTGAAGTCACAACAAGGCGGCAAAGGCAAAAATTAACGCGTGTTCATAGTTTGACACAGAGTACAAATGTACAACCTTCGTTGAAAGTTTTTGTCAAAAAGCGACTAATTAATAGAATCTAAAACAAAGAAAACTTTGATTTGAAGAACAAGTGAGCAAAATGCTTTGGAGCAGATGTGCGTGCGATCTAAGGTAGCCTTAATCTATCGTACTGAGAAAGCGACCACCTGGTGTGCCCGTACCGGGCGGTCTGTAATTATTACCGCGTCATGGCTACTCAATATTATTAAGTTTGCAACGTTCATTTAATTGAGCGCATAGTACAATTGGAGCACCCCTGGGCAAAGATCTGGCCCCATCAAAATACAAAAGCTGCACAACACCATTCGAAAATCAAGCTTTAGCAGTGTAACGCGCAAGAGCGTTAATTTAGAATAACAGACGCCACGCAATAGTAATTATAAAACTTTATTACAAACGCATGATGCATCCAAAATACTAGCGACATAAGAAAACACGCGCAGATTGACAGCAAACGTTATCGAGCGCGTCTAACTCCCAAAAGACGCACTTAAGAGTGCAAGCGGTGCAGCCGTCGCCGCTTGCCTCTCTCTCTCTCTGTTCCGACAGAAAGGCGCGTGCGGCGTTCAGGCGGTTGCGATGTTGCACGGCGCGAAGTGTTTTTTTGCGCCCTTTTCTCTAGTCTTGTGTCATTTATCTGGTGGTGATTGCGAAGGCGTTCGGACGCCGTTTCGAACGCGATTGGCGGGCAAACAGCTGGAAAGAAATCGAACGCCGTGGAATATTGTGTCGTTCCTGATTAACTTGTTTCATGCTCGAGGTTAGAGCAGATAAAAAGCTCTCACTTTTTAATCAGATCCCATCGATTGCTGCGGCGAATTGTTGCAATATGCAACAAATATATCGTCGTCGGCGCCCACGTGTGGTTTTTGTAATTGTTAAACTGTTCTATGGGGTTAACCGAAAATCGCGATTAATTTACAAAATTCAGTATTTCAAAGTTGGATGAAAAATGTGCCACAGAGGCAGGCAAAAAACGCCCAACAAATTGGCAAAGAAAATCAAGAACACAAAGCTTTGCTGCGCTTAAAAAGCAAACAAACAACTACGATCACATCGGAAAAGTCAAAATGGACGGTTTTTACAGCTTAGTTTGCAACACCACACTATCGCCTACTCAGACGGCGCTTTTGAACGTTGTTGAAACGTATATGATACGATGACATTGGAGTCAACAGTCGGAACGTGTTTGACGCCGTCTGAGGAGTAGAATGGCGCCTCCGCAAACTACTTAAAGCTTCAACGGCTTCGAGTGGCAAATCGAGTCTTCTCTGCTCGCTTTTGGAAAAGATAGAGAAGCTGCGAGGCAAGGCTCGCCTTCATCCTTCAGCAACCGTGGATCCAAATTTGTCTCTCAGGGACAACATCACCTTTGGCAAGAAGTTCAACAGGCACCTCTACAACAGAGTTACTGAAGCGTGTGCCACAAAACCCGATGTGGAAATCCTTCCCCATGGAGACAAGACCGAGAATGGAGAGAAGGTAACACTTTCTTTGAATACTGATAGTCATTGAATTATTGCAGGGCATCAATTTGTCTGGCGGTCAGAAGGCGCGTGTGTCCCTCAGTCGCGCTGTCTATCAGAACTACGCCGTGTACCTCCTCGACAATCCGTTGTCTACGGTCGGCAGCCACATCGGAAAGCATATATTTGACAAGGTGAAAAGAAATTGGAGAACACATTATCATGACGCGGAATTTAGGTAATTGGTCCGAACGGTCTTCTTCGCAATAAGACACGCATTCTGGTTACCCATGGGGTTACCTTTCTTCAGGATGCCGACCAAGTCGTTGTAATAGACGGTATCGTCTAGACCCTCTTCTTGTGCTTCTAACTTTTTGATTCAGATGGAAAGACATCGGAGATTGGCGAAGAACTGATGGAGAGTAAGGAAGGTTTCGGCAAGTTTATCAATGAATCAAGAAGTGACAGCGAGAAGCAGCGCGAAGTTGAAGGAACCGCCGAGGGTGAGGGCAGCATTGTCGACGAGGACGAATTCTTGAAAGGTACGACGAGTTTTTAAGATTGAGGGAGACGTTGACTAGCTCAGATTACGATATAACGGATTTGTTCATTGCAAACAACAGTGCAATTGAGACCACAATCCTCTCCAGACAGTTCTCCACCTTCGCAATCCTGTCGGGGAGATCTATCCGCTAGTCAAACGCGAACAACCCAGAATCGTCCGAGGGCGGCGATAACAAACATATCCAAAATGAAAATGTCGGGAACGGAAAGGTAACTATTTGCATAGGGTGGCTTCAGAGAGGCATTTCCAAAATTTTAGGTGAAATGGTCCGTCTACAAGCAGTACATCGAGTCCGCCAGCTACATCTACTCGTAGATCTTCGCGTTGGGTTTCGCCGCTTTCTACGCCTTCCAAATGGGACGCAGTGTCTGGCTGTCAAAATGGTGAGTGAATTCACTTGATCGATTTTCAAACGTTGATTTGCAGGGTCGATTCTAACGATGCGGTTGAACACAATTCAAACATTGCCCACATGTCTGTTGGAGAGTGACTCGGAGTGTATGCTGGCTTCGGCGTCAACACCAGTTCGATTGGACGAATTTTGAACCGTTTTGAGAAGATTGAGTTCACCTCAACTTGGAAACAGAGTTTTGCTTCAGGATATTGATTTCGTTCACTCGCTACTTCCTCTGAACTTCGGACACTTCATCATGTGCATCTTCCAGGTACCGTATTTATCTTAAAAACTGCTTCAGCTCCTTTGTAGGTCTTAACAACTCTACTCATTATTGTTATCTCGACCCCAATCTTTACGGCTATGATTATCCTGCTGGTCGTCATCTACGTATTTTCTTTGGTAAGGTTCGTTCGCTTTGACATTTTTATGGGGCTCAATTAAGCGATTCTACGTACCCACGTTGAGACAACTGAAACGTTTGGAAAGCTTGAATCGGTGCCCGATCTAGTCACACTTCTCCGAATCCGTCCAGTAAGCCGCCAGCATTCGCGTTTTTGGCAAAGTTGACAAATTCTGCCAACTGTCGGGAGACAATGTGGACAAATTCGTCAGCGTGAAGTACCAGAACTCGCAGTGCGACTCGAGTTTATCGGAAACTGTAGTTCTCTTCGCCGCTCTCTTCGCCGCCTTCTCAAACTACAGGGGATTCTCCGTCAGCGAGAATTTATATGCTCTCAACTTAAGCTAGGCGTTTCATCAGATGGAACTGGAAGAATATATTTCGATCACCGA
Organism: Steinernema carpocapsae; assembly: GCA_000757645.3. Classification (NCBI taxonomy): domain Eukaryota; kingdom Metazoa; phylum Nematoda; class Chromadorea; order Rhabditida; family Steinernematidae; genus Steinernema; species Steinernema carpocapsae. The sequence continues at coordinate 2,986,777 of CM016762.1, forward strand.
AGTTATGAATTTTGCGGTACGACGAGTGAGCGAACTTCAGACGAATATCGTTTCAGTGAAGCGTCTGAAGGAATATTCCGAGACTCCGATTGAAGCGGAGTGGGTTCTGTCCGACAGTTCACTTCCGAAGGGATGGCCCATAGATGGCCTGATCGAGCTTGTCGGATACTCCACTCGCTACCGACCAGGAGAACGCATGAAGAAGGGCGAGAAGATAGGAATCGTCTAAAGGACTGGTTCGTTTTCTGTTTTTATTTCCCATCTCATTTCATTGTTTAGGAAAGAGTTCTCTCGCTCTGGCGCTCTTCCGAATGATCGAACCCGCGGAAGGTCAGATTGTCATAGGCGGCATCGACGAGCCGAAAATCGGACTTCACGACCTTCGTGACAATCTGACAATTATTCCCCAGGTGACTTCACCGTTTTGATGAATATATTTTCATCTGGAACCCTGCGCTTCAACTTGGATCCATTTGTGCGGTACAGCGACGACCAAATCTGGTCTGCTTTGGAACTGGCACACGTGAAGACACTTGCTCAGTCGATCGGACTCAGGTCTCGAGTACGTGATTACAAAAGGTGGAGAGAACATCAGGTAAGTTCAAACTCCACATCTTCTCGATTTCAGAGTCAGACAGCGGCAGTTGGTGTGTCTTGCGCAAGCGCTTCTCGGAAGAAGCAACGACTAGCCGTATTTCACCCGCTTCAATTGTTATTGCGTTATTTGCGTTGCATACATACAAAATTCTAAGAATAAATATTATATAGAAAAACATTACGACAAACAATCACGGGGCGCTGAACGACGCTTAGAAAGGGACTTTGTGAGGGTTGAAGATTTCGATCCAGCATCCTTCGGGGTCCTGAATGAAACCGAGTCCTTTCATGCGTCCATCGTCGGGCTTTTTGCTTCGAACATCGAGCTTCTCGAAACGTTCGCTAGCGTCGTAGATGTCTGGCATATTCCAGATTGAAATCCAGCGAGGCGTGCGACAAGGCGACACCATCAGCCCGAACCTCTTCAACGCAGCACTGGAAGAAACCTTCAAGGAGCTGAGATGGGAAGACCAAGGCCTGAACATCAACGGAAGGAGGATCTCCAATCTGCGCTTCACCGACAACATCGTCCTGATCGCAAACACGGAAGAAGAACTCCAGCTGATAGTGACCGAGTTGCAAGAACATCGCGAAGGAGCGGCCTCAAGATCAACCGACAGAAGACCAAGGCGATGGCGGCAGAAGAAATCAACATCCTTCTCGACGGCGAGTCATTTGAACAGGTGACAAGTTTCGTCTATCTAGGTCAAGCGATCCAGGTTCGAAGAGATCCGTGCAAGGAAATCGGTCGCCGAGCGGATGGAACGCCTTCAGGAAGTATGGCCCGTTCCTGACCTCCAGAAGCGTCCAGATGCGATGGAAGCGGCGGCTCTTCAACCAATGCATCCTGCCGGCGCTGCTGTACGGATGCGAATCCTGGGCCTTGACTCAAGCAGCAAGAAAGAAGCTCGCAGTCGCCCAACGACGAATGGAGAGAAGGATGGCAGGAGTCAGACTCATCGACCGTCGCAGCAATGACTGGCTCCGCGGCGTCACGAAGATCAAGGACGTCACCGACACAGCAGCAAGAAGAAAATGGTCCTTCGCCTGGAAGATGGCCAACACCAGCGCCGACAAGTGGTCCACGCGCATTGAAGCATGGCGGCCGCCGACAACACGACCTCAAGGAAGACCCCCAACGCGATGGACCAACGATTTCGCCAAGAAACTTGGCTCCAAGAACTGGCAAAAAAGCACACGACGAGAAACCCATTCAACTTGGTGTAATAGGGGGTGTGACAACGTGTAATATGTTGAATTCACATTATAAATTCGTAAAATTCGTAAATTCGTAATCCGTCGGGGTCCTGAATGAAACCGAGTCCCGTCATGCGTCCATCGTCGGGCTTTTTGCTTCGAACGTCGAGCTTCTCGAAACGTTCGCAAGCGGCATAGATGTCTGGGACGGCGATTCCAATGTGTCCGAAGCTTCGAGGATCGGAATTGCTGTTGCGGTACGAGAAGGTCATGTCGTTCTCGGTTCCCCAGTTACTAAACACAGAAAAACACTGGACATTCCTCAATTAGCCCGGCCTAACTGAGTCAATTCGATCGTCGAGTGCGCCGCACATTGTAGTCCTGAAAGCTTCGGAGAGTTTGCGACGCTCAGGACGCGCGATTTCTTGCAAATGTCCACTCGCGACGGTCGTGTGTGCGTGCTGTCTCGAGCATCGCTCGCGAAAAAATTGAAAGTCGCGCGCGGACAGTCGCGAGCTCGGTCGGATAGTCCGCGCGTCATTCATTGATGCGGTCTTTGTGGTCGACATCGCCATTCCGGATCCAAATTTTGGCTCAAGATCTTCAATCTCCAGAGATGTGAAGACATGCATTTGCCTGAAACACAACGTTCCAAACAAATCCACATTTACCGCGAATTATCGCGACGCAAACCACAAATTCATCCAAAAGCGACGATAAAACCGTCGCAAATGCTTAAAATTGATTTTTGTTATATATTGTAGCTGTATCTTTCACGTTACTAGTCATCACTTGCTTTTGCCTTTCTGAGCGGATTAACTCCTCGCGCATCGCTGTCCTTGTTAAAAAGCCATCTGAGCATCAACGGCTCATCTTCAAGCTTCGATCGGTTGCGTCACGTCTATCCACCTGGCCTGCCTGCACCTGATTTTTGGAAGCGCTTGGGTTTTACGCATGAATGCGTGCACCACATTTATTTTATTGCTTCAGTCTGTCTTAGTAAATTGGCAGAGGTCATTCTGATGTGTCATTGCGCAAATTTTCTGGTGTACAGATATTTTAATAACGTTTTTCATGCATCTGTCTGAGGTCACCAAAACTGTCTTGTGTGAGCCGTTGATAAGTGTAGGGTTCGCATCCCATTTAAAGAATAAAAAATGGACAACCGTAAAACAAGCGCAATGCGTCCCTATTTTTGATAGCTAATAATAATGATTATCCTATTTATTGCAAGAGCATAGGGTCGATTTTTACAGTGTCAGCTATTTACGCAAACGGTTAAGGTGCTAGCGGAGGGTCAAAAAACAGCGTAGTAGAACCGAAACATTTTACTTCATTCCAAACTGCAAGAAACCTGTTTTTTCATTTAGAAGTTATTGTTATTTAGCTTATCTGTAAGGATTGCACTCTTGTGTTTTTTAAAAACAAACCGAGCCGCGATCACAAAAAAATTTGAATTGAATTTCAGGACTGTGAGTGCTGTGAAAGCAAACCTTTATGTTGAACCTCACAGAAGTCTGTGATGGGCTTACAAACGAGCAAACGCAAAGAGTTATTGCCTATGTTGCTGAGCTTGTGCAGGAGAGGATTAATCCTCTAGAATCCCGGATCGTGCAACTAAAGCAGGAAAGAAGAGAGCAAGAACAGTTCCAGCGAACACTTATGCTGGACAACCAAAGTTTGAAGGAAAGCCTAGATCAGGTTCTGAAAACATGTCAATCAAAGTCTTATTTTTGCTCTTTAGGCCAACGCTACTATTGTGATTCTCAACGCTCGAATCACTGCGGCTAATTTGAATGAACAACTGAGAGACGACTTGGAGAATGCCGCAAACCAACATGAGCAGCAGGATCAAGAGAGAATGGAGCAGGACCCACAGAAATAAGGTGAGATAACGTTATCGATAGTTCCGCTAAATTTTTCAGCCTTACAATTCCGATCAATTTTAATGCGTGTCCTCGCCAAACGCTGCCAACCAAAGCCTTTGGCACTTGTTCGGATTAGTGGTAGCCTACTGCAGTTACACGATGGATAGCCCGTGGTACGCCGCGGCCCATTTCCTACTCAACTTTTTAAACTTGCTGTTTTTGTGTTTTGTGTATATTTGTTTTCTTTTGGTTCTGTAAATTGTTATTTATTATATCACACTAACGTATAGCTAAATTTTGATCAACCTGCTTGTCTGTAATCTGACATTTTTTCTGATTACGTGTTTTCAATTGTGTTGTGTTACCTAATTATTTTCTTCCGTTTGTCATGTTGCACTATCGCTAACAATCTCATCGAACATTTACAAAAGTTACAAACATTGCTAGCCGTTAACTATTTTTCAATATTCTCGTTTTGCAGTGTTTGCGTAATTACGGGCTTCTCGGCGTCCACCTGCTCTGCACCTAATCGTTGAAAGCGCTAGCGTCATCTGCTTGAGTGCACAGACTGAGTCTATTTTCGTCGGTTTTAGTCTGTCCTAAAAATATGGCAGAGGTCACTTCTTATGGTTTAGTGCTTTAGCGCAGGTTTCCTGCATTTTGTCTGGTTTTAAAGAATTTTCTGTGTATTCGATCGTAGGTGCTCTGTTTGGGTCATTAATAAGTGATGAAGTCGGACCTCAATCAAGGAATAAGGAGGCCGTGCGTAATTAATTTTATGAACAGTGCTGATTTATTGCAAGAGCGGAGGTCAATTTTTGCAACGCCAGCTAATTATGGTAACTGGGAAATTGGAAATGTGACCTATTTGCTTTTCTAAAACCGGCTAGTCTTAAATTTGCGCAAGGTCAGACCAGTATTAAATATAACTTTTCGTTTCTTTCAGTTTGCTTAATATTCAATAATGTTCGCTGCTTACCGACATTTTTCAGGCGTTCAAAGTCGATCAAAAAAACTAAAAGATATTTTCAGGTAGCTTTGAGAAAATCTCTATGTCAAGCCTCAAAGAAGTCTGTGAAGGGCTGACGGATGCGCAGAAGGCAAGAATTACTGCTTACGTTACTCAGCTTGTGCAAAATAGGATTAATCCGCTTGAAGAGAGGATCGTCCAACTAAGACAGGAAAGAAGGGAGCAAGAGGAGTTTCAGCGAACTCTTATGCTGGACAATCGCAGTTTGAAGGAAGGCCTAGATCGGGTTTAGAAATATCGTCAATCAAAACATTTATTTTTGCTTTTCAGGCCAACGCTACGGTTTCAGTTCTCAACGCTCGCATCAATGCGGCTAATTTGAATGAACAGCCAAGAGACAACGTGGCAAATGTTGAAAACCAGCAAGAACAGCAGGATCAAGAGAGGATGGAAGAGGACCCACAGTAATAAGGTGAGAAAACGTTTTCGACTGTTTTAGCTGACTTCTTTAAGCCTCACAATTCCGACTAATTTTAAATGGGTCTTGTCACTTTACACTGATAACATGGCTTTTCACCTACTCAACCGCAACCTGTTTTTTCATTTTGTGGTTTTATTGTATTTTATGTATATCCATCTCTTCATTTTTCTTGAATCCGTAATCATTTTTCGATCTTCACGTATGATTTTGATAAGGCTACTTGTATACGTTACGTCATTCTATATAATGTCGTTGTCTGTTGTTTCTTGCTGTTCTCTTCAATTTTCCATGTTCCACTTCAACGAATAATCTCACTTGACATAAACAAAAATTGCAAATTTTGTGTAATTTGGCTTTCACAAATCTGTTAAACTGATAAACTTTCAGCCAGAAAACAGGCGGACGTTTTCCTAAATATCTCGAAATATGCAAGTTTGACATTGATAAGATTATTACATTGCACCAGTGGAAATTAATCGCGTTTATCCAGCTAAGGTCACTGTTTTCCCAATTAACTGGATTAGCGCGAGTTTCGACGCTTGTGCCAATAAATCTTTGATCTATTAAAGGAGTGTAAGTTCATCTAAGCTGGATCATTATGCCTATAGATTAATCGCCATTAGGTCAAAAAACAATGCGGCATCTGATCCATTACCCTGATTGGCACGCACTAAGGTTTTGTATCCAAAGTCGCAAAATCTTCCTGTTTGTTGGCTTGAACAAATCCCCGTTTCGTTTGACCTAATTACACCTTCATCCTTAATCGATGAGCTTTTGCTTCCGTCTGAAGTCACAAGCCAACCAAGCAGGTGCATCGAACTGCTCGATTAATACCCTCGACGGGGACGTTACACGGAACTCTAGCTGTTCTTTCGCTATGTTACCTTAGCAACTAATCCCGCGCGCAGTGCTGTAGTCCTCATAATCACAAATGTATAAGTTGCTTCCATGAAGCATTGATTCAACGCACTCTTATCCGCGGGACGAAAAACTCTTTCCTTGCGTGTAGCGCTAGCGCACTGCCTTCTTCGCGTTGTCTTGCACGGTAATTTTTACATTTTTAGGTGTCATGAATCTTGGAGAAAAGACCACCAACTGCCAGAAGGCCCAGAAGGGGTCGCGCCAACGTCTTGAAGACCAAACGATCCGCATGCAGAATAGGGTCAACGCGATCCTTGATCGCGCGATTCACGTTAGAACTCGCCTTGAGTATCGTCGTGCCATGGAAGCTGAACGACTCAGACAGGTATTTTTCAACAAAACGTTTAAGTGAAAAAACATAAAAAAATTTTCAGGAAGAACAACGTCGCTGGGTCGAATTCCTGCAAGATTTTGCGGAGACGCTGGCTCGTGATGCCGCGCGGAACAGAAACATGGCCAACTAGCCAGGAACCAAACCTCATCTAAACTGATTTGCATCGCTGGCTGTTTCCTTATTTTGTGTTGAGATCGCTTCTTTCGTGATTTGTTAAATAATGTAATATACCATTCATAGATAAGAATATGAATTAGGTCTTTTCGTGTGACAATGAACCATAATTTTTGTTTGTAATAAATGAAAGGAGCGTTAGGTCGTTTTGTGGTTGTTCCGTTTTACTCCGGGTGTAGCGTTGTTTATTTGAGCATTTTGGCTTGCAGAGCATCAAAAACAACAGCATAACAGAAAAAAACCGGATAGACAGCGGATTTCCAATCCATATGTCGTGTACTCCAAAGTCCCCGACCCGCTCAGTAGTGATCGAGACTTTACCGGGCCAAATCAGAGGCCTCGAGTCTAGGATCGGAACCCGTTGATTGTCCTCAGGCTTCGCACGTTCTGTCGGTCACCGAACGTTCTCTCCATCTGCAGAGCTGCAGAATTCGAAATCGTCGGCTCCCGCCACGCCGCCACGACGCGAGAACCAAAAACCGCGGCGACGCCTTCGAAGAAAAGTACCCTTTGTAGCAGGCTGTGTCTCCCCGTGAGCAGCAGTACTCTGGTCGACAAGTGACCAAGAAGAAGTCGTCGACCGAGTGTCTACGACCCCAGTGATCCCCTTTTGTAGTTATATTAGGACATAATAAAGTCTGTATTTATTGAAGACCCGCGTGGCAGGAATTACCCCTACGTGTTTGATCGCAGCAGAAGTGTGCGTGGTATCGAGTGATTGGCCTGATACCCCACACCATAACTAATCACGGACCACCTGAAGTGGCCAATACATACTTGCGCATTTACACAGACGTCAAGTCTTCTTCAGTAGGCTGGATTAGAGCTACCATATCTTGTAAGTCGCACATCTGTCTGTCCGTATTTGGTACTTCCGAAGTTTGTCTCTTATACCAACTGTCCCCTTATTCATTTCTAAATCAGCTCACGCGTTTTAGCATCTTAAATTTATTATAATCAAAGGAGCGACGGAGATTGCGTAAGTCTTCAGTTTCAAAATATGTTCTAAGTCGGCGCTTCGTGCCTCCAAGCACATGAAAAGCATAAATTTCACGGTTTCATGATTTTATGAAAATAGCACAAAGTATATATTATTTGGTTCCACTTTTTGTGCTTTTATTCTATCGAGTCCAAACACGCGTTCTTGCCGGGCGTTTGCGGTCCCGATTTGGCGCTGTGGCGGTTAAAAAAACCTTTTTAGCAATTGTCAAAAAATATTTTGGGAGTGTTCTTCCTAGCCCCAGACGAACCCGCCTGCCAAATTTCAGTTTCTAACTTGTGGGACACTTCTGACAGTTTTCCTTGTTAGATCTACAATTATATGACTGAATCTATTGAATGATTCATTTTACCAAAATTATTTTTGAATTTTTAGGACTAACCGTTTTGTTCGACCAGAGAGAACAAAGCGTTGAACGGGAAAGCGGGTTGAGCGACAAAAAGGAACAAGTCAATGAAGAGATAGGCAAAGAGACTTTGAACCGAAGAAAAACGTCCTTGATACTCATACGTAATCTTAATTGGAAGCTAAACGTAATTTGTGTATTTGTTAAAATAATCGTGCTTGTAAAGCATCTTATTTAGTTTTATTTACCATAAAGGCAGTGTTTAGTCGTTTAGTCTTCAGTTTTTTGTCGTTTAGAGATTGGGCTTTCTTTTAACCGCAACAGTACAATTGGCAAACTTGAGTCACCGTTTCCAAAAAAGCTTAATTTCATTTAGTTGCTACTAAATGTTTTGTTTTCTATTTAGATATTAAGTTTTTTTTCAAATATTGAGTGAGGAATATAGAAATTAAGACAACTAAACCAAAAACGCAAAAACTTCAAACTGTTGTTAAACTAAAATAAAAAACTGATAATTCTGTTTAATTTCAAAGCATATGCCTAACTATTGTTTATAAGTGACTCTCTCACACTCGACCTCCCACACGCGACGCCTCTCTTTGCTTTGTTACCACAGCAACGGTCGTTTTTCAGGGTAATCTAACGGCGAGCCGTTTCCAAGTGAGTAAGATCCGTTGAATTGTCTCAATTTGTTTGCCAATTAGCCAAGTTTAATAGAAGATGGGGTTATAACACACGGCTTCTGCTGCTTGCTCTTCTAAAAGCCAACGCTTCCTTAATATAACAGCGAGAAGTAGTATCAAGTTTTAGAGGCGTTTTATAGTTCTGCACTTTGCCTTATTGTCGACCGTACTTATAATCGAAGCGTTGCCGCAGAGTGCGACGCCGACCAAAGTGCGCTCCTCGCTCTCTTTCCTGTCAAATTCCCACTTGCAAACAACCTAAGAGCAACCCAATCGCGTGATGGGCGAACGTTCGCAACGCGTTTTCCACTGTTTGTAATGTAAGAATTTATGAATGGCTTTTAAAAATTTGCGTTTGAGGCGCTTCTGTTTGTGTACAGGCATTATTCAGATTGAATGACATTAATGATTGCTTTGTACACACTTCCACACTTGTTTTTAAAACAGTTCCATGAAAACAATTCAGCAAATAAAGGCATATTTGCGCAACTCGCTAAGAGACCCTACACAGCTTTTAATCTGGTTGTTTCAACTCTATTAAAAAATTGCGAAATTTATTTTTTTTAGCTTTTTCATAGAATTTGTCAGTCAGTTATGCTTCAGACAAATTTGCTTTAGTGCATCAGTAATCAAGTAGACTTTCTTGCTCTTGGCTGCAAATTTGTGTGGTTTTTAAATCACTGGTTGCTTCGCTCCAATGGTAAATAAGCAATGACGTCGTGCCATTTGTCCTTTTTTGTCACAATTGTGTTCTCCGTGTTATCTGTTAACGTGAGCATGTGACAGCATCTAAAATGCTGCCGATTCAGAAGCAGCTCAAAATGAATAGCATGAATGAAGAGATGACCCGTCGCTTCGTAGACGCCTTGCTTGCCAAGGGAGAGCAGTACGTGCAGGAAGCCGAAGAACGAATCGCCACGCTGAAGGAGACGTTGGCCGATGAGGAACGCGATCTCGTGATTCTTATTGAGAATCTCGCTCAACTAAAAGCGAAAACTGCTGGTGTAGGGGAACCACGAGAAGAGGTATATACAAATCACCTGTTTATAATTAGACTTCAGGGTTCTTTGTTTTTAGGCCGATGAAAGTGACGACAAGAAGCAGGACGAAGAAAATGAGGACAGTGACGGGAGCGAAGAAGACACGACTCCCGGAATGCGAAAGCGCTCGAATTCTTGCTAGATGAGTTGCAGACTAGATAACTCGTTGACATAGCGTATTTAATATCCTCGATGACTGTGTCTACCTTTCTAAGCATATTTGGATAAAATGATTTTTAACGATCCGTTTCAAGAATTCTTTAATTTGCTGAAAATCAAATCTGTATCTCAGATTGCTGGATTGTAAGAATTGGCAAAACTAGTTTTCAAATTGTTATCTTATTTACTGAGGAACGCAAAATTTGTTTTATGCTTTTTTGATTTTACTAGCCGACTTACCGACTGGTTCGTCGGCTAGATGCATTTGCACAATGCAATTGGCTTTTTACCTCCAGCAACGCTGATTTCTCCTGCACCGCCAATTCATACCGTACTTTGCATTTCGCGCATACGCATACGTGTCCACGGCACACTGCTCCAAACCATCTGTAACCACCCGACCACCCGTTCACACTCCCCTGCATGTTACTCGTACTCTATTTTCCGTTTTCACGCGTTTCCAGATCAAACATTAGAGTACGATGAATTGCTCGATCTACCGTCTCTGGATTTTGTACTCATACGGTCCGCTGCTAAAAAGATGCTCATTTTTCGCATTAACAGACACAAATCCCATCTTGCCATTGTACATTGGCCTGATCTTCTCGTGAAACACTCTTTATTCCCTTTTGTCTGGATGCTCTCGCATAAATAACCTTCTCAAATACACAGAAAATTCACGAAATTTGGTCATGCCAAGACTGAATTTGCCAAGTGAGCAGAAGTCATTGAACATCCCGCGATTTCGAGAAATTACTTCGCAGGTAAAATGCAAAGTGCCGCACGCCGTGCAAGTCACATTGAGAGAGCCGATATTATGAGCATCAACCTCCCTGACGCGCCTGGCAAGACACAGGGTTTCGCTTGCCGCGTTTTCCTTTGAGCAATTTGCATTCTTTGCAAGTTTTGCACGCGCTCGTTCAAAACTCTTCCAAAAATCGGCGAACGCGAGCATTTTCGCGAGCATATTGCAAACGTTCAATTCGTTGCTCAGGCTCTTCTTGTTGTCTTTGAGTAGGACGTCTGATTGCATCTGACCGCTGCCTCTGTTCTATTTCATCAGCAGATTCCTGCGATCTGCTCACCGCAATATGCGCTCTTTCCTGCTCCATCTGTCGCACTACAGCAGCGGCAACAGCGCTGTCTTCTAACTGACGTTGAGTGGCTCTGCGAGCTCTTGCTCATAGCGTCTTCGCTTACGCTCTGTTTCTTCTTCCGGAATCTTGCTTTGACGCTTCGAGCGAAACTGAGCACTGCGAGAATAACGCGGGCTTTCACTAATGCTTGCCATAGCAAAAGTTTCGCGCATGCCTGCCGAAGCGGGACTTTCCACTGACAACACACCCGAGCGAACAGTGACTTTTTCTTCCATTATTCTCAAACTCTCAGCTCTTCAATTCATCTTACTGAAGCCTGCCGAAGCATGACCACCACCAAAATTACCACCTGCCAAAGCAGGGCTTGCTCGGTTGCCTGCCGAAGCAGGGCTTGCTCGGTTGCCTGCCGAAGCAGGACTTGCTCAGTTGCCTGCCGAAGCAGGACTTGCTCCGCCTACCGAAGTAGGGCTTTCTCCGCCTGCCTAAACAGGGCTTGCTCGATGCAAGGGACCTACACCTCCCTCTTGCTGAGGTTGCAGAGACTCCACTGTCCCTCTCTGGTGAGGCTCTTCTCGCTGGAACGCTTGCAGTTGGCCTCGTCGCAGCACGAAGACCCGGCGCCCGATGACGGTAAGCGGCGTCAGCACGGGCGCCGGGCGGGACGTATCGGCGGCCGCTCCGGCGGTCTTCTCGGCGGCTTCAGCGGCGGTCTTCTCTGGGGCTCTAGGAATGGTCTTCACTGCGGCTCCGACGGTGTTCTTCTCCGCAGCTCCAGCGGCGTCGGTCTTCTGCTTCGTGCTCCGTCGCTCGCGCAGACGCAAAAATTAGAAATTCACCGAAAGCGGTCGCATCGAACACTCCCCTCCCCCGCTTAGGCACATCGCGGCGGGACTAACAGAAAAGCACAACAGATTCGTTTAATTTTATTTGACAGTGCATAGTCGCCTTAATGTTTTGTACAGATAGATTCGATTATACGCTTGGACCTGTGTTGGATCAGCCGCTCGTTCAAATCAAAGGTCACTGCTTCCTTAGAATTCGTGCGACTTTGGATGCAAAATGGCATACTTGCAACGGGATCAGCATTAAAGTTTTGGTTTTGAAGCCGATAGCTTCAGACCAAAACATCTTTTGCGCATTGAACACAAAAGGCTAGCCCTTCTTCCTCAATACAACTGTTATAAACGACCGCGACTTTCAGAAAATTACATATCTGCACTTTGCCTCACAGTCTTTCGTCCGACTGACTGCCGCTGCTGGCACCGTCGACCATAACTGTCTCTTCTTCATAACGCAGACTGACTTCGAACCGTTTTTCTCTTTTACGCTTTGACTAAAAACCGTTGATAGGTGTTCTAATTCAAAAAACAAATTAGACATCCGTATCCGCGCTGCCATCTGCCTGGCACACCAGATCAGCCTATAATTCGAGCGATTAGGAGCGTTGAACGAGTCGTGCATGCTTGCTTGGTAATCTCAGGTTCATATTTTGAAAGTCTCGCCTTTCGACGAAGTTGATTCCAGCGTGGTGGTGTCTTAGTTTAAGAAGCCGGATAATGATACTTTGCGACCAAAAGTCTTAGTTTAAGATGTCAATTCTGACCTGAATCGTTTCGCTTGTTTCAAAATTGAACTTTTCAGAACCAGTGAAGCAAATGACCGATAACGAAGAAAGCATTCGCCAAGTCATGGACGTATTGACCGCTGAAAAAGAGGAATACGTCAAGAACGCTAAGGCTAGAATTGCTGCGTTGGATATTGGATTCGCCGAAAAGGAAGCCAGTCTGGAGAAGATAAAAAAAAAGCTTGCAGACATCAAATTGCAATATGAGAAGATTGATTCCTCTAGGTATGTTCAAAGCAGGCTGTTAAGTAAGAACTTTAAATTATGTTTTTTAGGCTGGAAACCGAGCAACCCACTGTCAAGAAAGAAGAACATCCGGACCAGTTGTCAGAATAAATGGAATCGTCAACTAAAAGCGACTTTGTGTTATATTTAAGCCATTGACGCACTTAACTTTGATCAAAATTTTGTTTTGTTAAGGACAAAAGCCATTAAAAAATCAAAAATCCGTTATTGCATTTCTGAGTTTGAAGTTTGTTATTCAGGCATTGGTTGTTGACTAAACTAGCGCTTTTTCTAAGGTTTTCACCTAACGGTCAACATAACAGCGATCCCCGAAAACGACTTTTAGAGGCGCCTATAGCACTGTTTCACTGTTCTCATAGCTGACCGTCGTCATTATGGAAGCAGTGCCGCAAACTGCGACGCCGACCATAAGTGCGCTGCACTCTCTCTCTTCTGTACTCTTCCCACTTTCAAATAACCCAAACGCAATCCTATCGCGTAATGCTCCAACGCTTGTAACGCGCTTCAAAAAAGGCATGAAGGTTAAAAGCCATTTTATAAATTCAAAATCTGTTTTTGCATTTCCTGCGTTTAAAGTTTGTTATTCAAGAATCGTCTGTTGTTGACTGAATTAACGCTTGTTTTTGAATTTTTCATCTTACGATGGGGGTAAAGTTGTATTTCAGATATCGCAATCTGATGATTTGTTGGATCCTTGGTCATTTCAGTGCTTTTCGGCAAAGACATTTGCTTCGCGTTTGCAACACAGGCCCGTGTTCCCTCACTCTGGTGCTGCAGCTCTGCGTCTTTTGCCCAATTAGCATATCTGCACTATATCCCTCTCTCCGACCGTCGCTAGCAGTGCCGGCTGCGGGCTGCGCCGCGGACCTTAAACGCGCTCTCTTCCCTCGTCTTTAAGGCGTCCAGTATACAAACACCTTCTTTGGCGCGTGACCATTTGACGTTTCTAACGCTTTCTGCCAAAGAAGCGCGTCTTTTTGTATCATTCATAGCTTTTGTGGGTTCCTAAGGTCTGAGAGAAAAGTAATGTGCTAACATTGTTTGCGTCCCTGCGCCAAAGTTGATCGCTTCCTTCTTGAGGAATTGCATTTTGAACATTCGGAAAACTCATACGTCCCTTGTTTACGTATTTTGACTATTTCCAGTTGCGCGGTCGATATTAGCAGCGCGCCATTCTAGTATTCAAACGCCTCGCAAGTAATCTTACGCAAGACATTTCTGTACGCTTATTGTTTTCAATCCTTTTAAACTTGCTTTGACTAATGCGTTTGAGTATGTCTGAGTGCGCGACTGGTCTGCTTGTCTGCGTCTGCGACTGGCAAAGAAGTTTTTAAAACTTGTGTTCTTCAAACTTTTTGTGCAAATCTGTGCTTCAAGTGTTATCTTGTTGGTCGCGTCTCTAGTGTTTTTAGTCCGCGTTGTCCTGTAATTCTCTTCTTTCCAGATTGTGAGACCGTATCACAACTGACCATGGATGCCATTGCTAAGATGTGCGGAAACATGCCGAAAAAGCAAAGGGAGAAATTGTTGGCCAGTGTTCAGGGCCTCGTCAATACGAAAACCACTGAACTCCAAAGAAAGAATGATCAACTCCAAAGAGAGAAAAGAAATTTGATGACAATCAAAGCTGGATTGAAGGCCGAAATTAGGGATCTTCAAAGAACAGTGAAAGGGGTAAGAGTAAAGCTTTCACTTGATCATTTTTTAAACTTGTTCCAGATCGACATAGAATTTATGGCCGTCTCAGAACTCTACGAAAACTTGAAGAATGGCAACAACGCGAACCGGGACAACACGGAAGAGAATGATGAGGTGAACGAAGAGAACGCAATATTGGACGAGGATAGCGATGATGGCGACATGGAGGACGATGGAGACGAGGAAGATGAGATAGAGGACGGTGAGGATGACGACGAAGGTGATGAGGACCCGGAGGACGACGAAGACGACGAAGACGACAAGGAAAAAGAGGACGATGAGGGCGAGGGTGATGAAGGCGAACTGGAAGACGAGGAGGATGAGGTTGATTTTGAAGCCGAAGAGAATACTCAGGAATGAGAGGTATAAAGGAACTTGTCCATCTTTGAGTAAACACATCTTCAGGTTTTGTGATCATCTGTCAGAAACACCGGCAACTGTTGAAGCTCCAAACGTTTTTTCTTTGAACATTTTTTCAACTATAACCCCACAATTTGTTAAATTGTAATGTGTGCTTTATAAATTGTACAGTTGTGAAGGATAGCTCAAAAGTAATGCATACCCTGAAAGCCAAAAAAACTTTTGTGTTTTACATGAAGAGTTTAAAAGAAAGGAATGGAAATGGGTGTAAAGAGTTGCAAAACAAGTGTAAAACATGAACAGTTCATATGAGAAATTGGCTGACGTGAATGGCGGTCGCAACAAGTTGATAAAAACAGGTTGTCGCTGCAAGCGCGAAATCTAGCTTTCCCTTAGTCATTGGTCCTTATCTCTCCGTCCAATCACCGTCAGCCACGTCCGTAAAGCATGCTATCAAAGCCCGCAGCCCCGCGGCAGAAATCAGTTTACAATAGAGATGTGATGGCTGCTTTTTCGTCACACTGATTCCATGAGGGCACCATTGTTTAAGGAACAGCTGAACAGGAGTTTTCAGCACAAATTTCACTTCTTTTTTTAGTCTTCACTTAACATTATTGAGTCAATTCCTAATACTGCTTAGTTCAATTGAGCCTAAATCAATGACACATTATCGGAAAGCTGTTGCTATATGTTACTCATATCCTAATTTGGGCTATTCTCCCATCGTTGTATGAAAAATCATTAGATCGGGCGGCTTTTCATACGATGTGGGACGCGGAATGAGCGGTGCCAATGGTCGCGCATGGATTAACCTGCCGACCTTGCGTCGCCGTACGACCAAAGCCCAATCAAAAATGGGAAGAAAGTTTTGATATGGAGAGCCTTATAGAAACTTTCAACAGACAAGGGAGCATTTGCAGGCAGCTCGGCTTTGTAGCATGTCTGCTTTAAATGTTTGAAACGTGCATGCGCACTCTCTTTATTTTAAATCTTTTTTAGTCTTTTATTCGCCTTCCGAGAATTTGTTTTTTCAGGATATGCGGTTTTAGATCAGTTAGTCACAAAACTTTTCGACATTCACGCACTTTTAGTGATCTTGTCTTAGGTTGCCCTTTAGCTAAAGTGCCATTCCGGCTCTCACGTCTCGCTAAAATTGAACATGAAGGAGTGCGAGGATAGGAAAGCCACATTGGCCGATTGTAGCTGGTTACCGGCAACTATAAATCATAAGTGCATGGTCGAGAAAACCTTTTGTAACGTTTTGTAATTATCCAACATTGTGTTCTCACTAACGTTTGTATACGAATTTGAGGAACCATTGATCGAGGTACTATAATTTTGCCGTCGGTTTCTCACGAGATATAATAAGTACCTACCGCTTACTAAAGAGCTTCCCACGCGTGACGCCTCTCTTTGTCGGCTTACCTCGGCAACATTCATTTGCCGTCATAATTAAATCACTGTCTTGCACAGCTTGCGTTTTGTTTTTATTACCTCGCATTACCCCGTCGTGGACTGTGATGCGCTATATACTTTCCTTTCTTTGTGAATGTTGCTAATGTCGGTTCACGTTCTAGGTTTCACTTTTCAGACGACTTCGTGAAAATGTCGGACAGCCCGCGAATGCCTCTAACGCCTCCCGATGAGATCAGCATTCTCGAACCGCCAACGGACGAGGAACGCCTAGCGAACCAACGCCTCATGGAGGAAGTCCTCGGCTTAAAACTCCGAGTGGAAAGCCTTAAAAAGCTGTCGCAAGAAATTGCTCAAACGACTGCTGAAAAGAAAGCCGAGCTTCTGGCCACGTGCCACGTGATTGAAGAGGTTTGAATTGTGTTTTTACGGTTTACATTTCTTCGGTTTTTAGCTTAACAAGTTGCCGGATCTCTTGTCAAAGTCGAAAAATAAAGCACTGACTCGAAAAATCAAAAAGGTGATTTCGAAAATTATCTAGAACAGAATTTAATGTCAAATTGTCAGATTCAAGCGGAACTAAAGTTTCAAGATCAGAGAAACGCTACTTTGACAGCCGAGATTGCCGATGTGGAAGCGAAATTGCTTCAAGCGCTCATGCAGAATCCTGTGGTCAATAACGAAGTCAAAAAGGTGTAAATTCATTTGTAAATGTTTCAAAAAAACTTAAAATTTTTAGCACATTGGATGCGGCAACCTGGAGGATTGGAACAGACCTGTTCTGAAGGAGTAGATAAATACAAGCGATGTGGTTGCCACTGTGGAGGAGATGGACAACATCTACTAAGATTGCACCACTTGAACCTCTTCAAATCTCGCTTCAATTGCATTTCCACACTATATATCACTTTACATTTGCCCATTCACCTGAACTCATAAACAACCTTGCACCAGCCCCAAAGAATGTCATCTAGTCGCTTATAAAATAAATTCACATCTGAAATATGAAAATCACATCTAAGGTGGTGCAAAGAACGAATGTAAGGGGGGGAAAATTTTGTGGTTTTTTGACAATTTTTGTTTTTTTAAGGTTTTTGCAAAAAATTGTTTTCGGTTTCCTCTCTCGTTTGCACTCAAAAACGGTCAAATTAGACAGATCAGTGTCGAAATAGGAGCCTTCAAAAATTGACCGTATACGACTTAAATAATTAATGAAAAAACTGAAAAATGGAACCAAAAAAGGGAACACGTTTTGGTGCTACTAACGAATTTGGCTGAATTTGGTACACAGTTAGAAACTAGAAAGTGGAGTAATTCTGAAGAACTCAAGCGGCCAACGCGGACTCACGGGTTCGATCCACGCCTGAACAAAGGTTTTTACAAAATGACATATGTATATATTATATGGTCAAAAATTCAAGTTTTTGCCAGTTTGCACACCTTTTAAAGTTAGCTTACTGAAATGTTGTCTGTAACAGTTTTGTTATAACATTATAACATTAGCGCGAATTTTATTAGCGCAAAATCATTTAGCGCAAAATTCGTTTAGCGCGAAAACCGTAAACGCAAAAAATTTCGCGCGAATTCGTCAGTGTTCTATAGAAGTTCCAATCAGAAGGCTTTGATCGTCAAGCAAGCACACCTTTTCTACAGCGGGATAAGTGGAATAGAGCGACACCAGCTGTTGGCTTAGTGACTTAGATATTTTCATCATGGGTTTTGACCCGAAGGCGCGTGGCAGTGGCGTGTGCAAGCTTGAGGCTGCAAACAGCGGAGCTAGTAAACTGGGGCTGGCCTCTTCGAGCAGGCTTCGGTTTGAACATTTTTATTATGGATTTTTTGGAAGCGCCGAACTATACAGACAGGCACCAATTTTTCATGCAGGCGTCACATTGTTGACAGGCTTGCTTCTCATATATCTTGTTTTCAGCCTTTTTGTTGGTTAATATCAAAACAGGCTACAAGCTACAAATCTCTCGAACATCGATTCCGTGCTTCAAAAAGTTACAATTTCGAGCAAAAAGAAAATTACGCTAAAAATTTCGCGCTAAAAAATTGCGTTAATGTTGTGGTGCCCGTGTAGTACCTGGCTTTAAATTTTAAATTCAAGATTAAAGCCACATGAAGAAAATTTTTTGTCTATTAAAACAGCTTTTTTGTGTAACAAGAACAGCAACTTTTCTTAATATTGAAATTTATTCTCTTTAAGGAAGGTCGAAACACGCACCTAAAAACTCAATACCAAGAGACGACTAACTGGTCGTGAATGTTGTCCGATCTTCTATTTCAGCAAATAAATTCCACTTAGCTTATCACATGAACGTTAAGCGGTGTATCATCATTAAAACCGCTCATCCGCTGCTGCAAATTCAGTATCCATTGTTCACTAATCTTTCAGATTGTATTCAACTCCATGAGGTTCACTTTATCCCCCTTTGTTTGACTCATATTTTTCAATTTATTTGTTCTCCTTAACACAACATGTTTTCTCTTGTTCGAACAAAGTCCCCAGCCCCTTCTTTTAATATCACCACCTCTCAACCACAAGCATCTTTGTAGTAGTCCTCGCACGCATTTATGCTCGATTGACGGTGCTATCGATTCCGTTAAGTTTGTCGTTATCCCTCCTCGAGCCACAAAGCCACCCAAGCGGAGGCTAACGTCCATTAGATCGCACCTTTAACGCTCGACGCCTTTCGCTGCCTGGTTGTCACAGCAACGGACTCTCGTTGTACCTCGACTCTTACTCGGGAGGCGTGAAGTAGTCCTTTTAGTGGTTGTGCTTTTTAAGCGTGATATGGGCGATCGCATTATTTTGACCTTTTTAGTTTCAGGCTCGGAACCATGTTGGACAACTCTGGAATTACTCCATCGCTCCTTGAAAAAACTGGCGCTTCTTCATCTTCAGAAAACGAGACGCTTCGAGAGGCAAACGAACGTTTGAGGGAGGAAATGACCAACGTAAATGGACGTCTCGACAACGTGGAGAAGCTTATTGAAGCCATCGTTCGAAGTGCTCCTGCACCGAAACCTGGAAGTCCGGCTACGGCCTATGCACTTCCGCAGGTTCAAAAGCCAGTAGTTTCTGGCACCCGTGCTCAACAGGTCTCAATCAGTTTTCCTTTTTTCAATTACCCAAGTTTGGTATTTAGCCCATACCGGAACACATCAAAGTGCAAATGCGTCGACGAATCGCTGAGCTGGAGAAGGTACACATGCTGCTTTCAAGGTTCAATATTTAAGGGTCTTTTTAGAATCTCAACGATGTACAGACAAAAATCGACACTCTTAAGGCAAAGGAGCAACGCAACCAGAACAAAGCTGAAGCGCCTGTGGCTCCAATCCGCAAAGTAGTTCATAAAACAAATTTAAAAAGTTTGATTTTGGTTTTTAGATTAAGAAGCTAGTCGTGCCGAGACCTCCGGAACCACCGACGCCGGAACCGACGGATGTGGAGCGTGCGACCAACAATATGGTTTCTCAAATCAATGTCATGACTAAGATTATTGAGGTGGGTACATGCATTTTTATCATATAGTAAAATTGAGAATGTTTTCAGGACCGCATCGCTTTCTGTCACAAGTATGTGTCCGAGCAGCATTTCACCATTTGAGTTCCTGATCTCGGCATAAACAGGCGTCCATTTTGGGAACAGTCTAACATTTCTTGTTGCACAAATTCAGTCATTCGCTGTGCTAGTGAACCATGTCATTTTATCCACTCATGCATTTGTGATTTATCAATATAATCAACTTCAACCAATTTAAAGCTATGTTTCTAAGAAATAAAATATGCTGGAATTCAAATACAAATTGAATAAAAGATAACGGCGAAATCAGCAGGTACAATCAACACTGAAACGCTTCCATAGAACAGCGCTTCATTGTCCATTGCACGCAATCTTTTGTACACATCGTGGTATAACAATTGCATCACCGGTCGATAGAACTTACTGATCCTTGATATTACAGTTTCCTGTAATGTTGTTTTTGCCCGTCTGTTGTACCGTATCTCATCTAACGAAACCTGCCCGTTTTTAACCATCTGTAATTCTAAAGACCCACTAGCACTTCCGTGTTGACTGCACGCAAGTATTTATACACAGAACACGCCTCACCACAACACAACAATAGCCGCCACTAAACAGTTTATAGCTCATACGGAAGCTAAGGAGCGTGCTACCAACAACATGGTTTCTCAAGTCAACGTCATGACTGAGATCATTGAGGTGGGTACATGCATTTTTATCTGCCACAAGTATGTGTTTATACAGCATTTCACCATTTGAGTTTTTTATCTCGGCGTAAACAGGCGTCCATTTTATCAAAAAAGCGTATAATCATTCGCTGTGTTTATGCTACTGTAACAAACGCAGTAATATAGGTTATGGAAAATGGATAAAAGAAAACAAGTTTAATTAGCGGTTTTTCGGATTTTTCTAAACTGAGATAATCCAGTACTGGTTGATGCAGTCACACTAGAATAAAATGTTGCTATTTTCAAATTGAATGCTCCTACTTGAACACACGTTCGCCCCCGTCGGAGCCGGATCGGCGGCGGAAAGCCGATTAGGTATGTGGACAACGCTTGAACCCAATACGAATTGACGTCGTTCTCGAACGCTCTGCTTTCAATTTCAAATGTGGAGAAAGGTAGGGGAGCCAGGGATAGCGGTCGAAAAACTCCATTATTTTTGCGGGTTTCAGACAGAAAATGTGTATTCATTGCATGTAATCGCATTTAAAGGCAAAGCAGAATTTTCAAAAAAGCATAATTGTCACCAAAAGTCTCCAAATGCGACGGAAATACGATAAAAACCGCAAAAACGATGGAGTTCTTTGACCGCTATCTCCGGCTCTCACGCGCAACCAAATTTGGCAAACCTGGGCTCAAAAGTAGTGGAAAAACTTTTCTACGTTTAACCTCCTTAAATTTGCTATTGAAAGCAGACGTTTGAGGACGACTTTGATTCGCCTTGAGTCGATTGCACGCAATCTTGTGTACACATCGCGTCTTCCATTGATGATACAATCAGCTCACTGGTCGATAGAACTTACTGAGCCTGATAATGCAGGTTTCAATAAATTCGTGTTCGCTCCTCCGCAGTACCGTCTCTCAACTAACAAAATCTGTCTGTTTTCAAATTCGCGCGTTTCTATAGAATCATTCGAAAGCACTGACAAGTTGACTGCACGCAAGCATTTACCCACAGAACGCGCCTCACAGCAATCCACAATAGCGCCAACAAACCGTTCGTAGTTCATACTGAAGCACCCGTCATGCGTTTCAATTGCGTTGAGCTGGTATGTGTGTTGATCAACCCTTGTGTTATGAGATGTGTACGCTTAGGAACCATAATTCTACGCTTAGTTGTGAATAAGATAATGTTTGTGTTTCGTCAATTTTTGGTTATATTTGGAAACCGTTCAACCAAATATCGGACAACAGAATGTCTAATTGAGATGGCTAGGCCTTTGCTTGTACGTCTCAACAATGGCTTTAGTCAGGACAGAGTATGTAACCCGTATTTCGTCTTGATCTTTTAGAGAGAACTGTACATCGCTAGTCAGTGATACTGATGTGGAACATAGTGGTCGATGAAACTAACAAGAAACCCCAAAACTAAAAGCTTTTGGGAAATAGAAATTAGGAATTTCCATGTTCAGTTGTACGTAGGCATGGTGTGGCTCATAAGGACATCACAAAACTCTTCCGCGAACAGATCGAGGCTTAGTCGGAATGCGCTATGGTTGTTCTAATGTGTTCGTGAAAAATGTAGTATTGCTGGCAGTGGCACTGACTGAACTACCTTTTGAAACTTACTGCAAACCATAATATTGATCCGGATTATACGAACATGTTATGCCACCACTATGGTATCAACTTTTATTAGGCTAACTATCTATTTTCACATTTATATAGATACACATATGTAGTTTGGTCGTGTTCTTTCAGCTTCAACAGCCTAATATAATATAGACCAACTTATAGTGACAAAAAAACTATTTTAAACCGATCAAATTGCCCGATCTTTGGGAGCACGTATTGGCCCCGTGTGTCTATCAACTTCTGCCGGGTAAGATTTGTTCAATGATCAGTATAAATAGGTACATAGACACCCGTGCTCCGTCGCTGCAAAGTCAATGGCATGCACGCGCAGTACACGATCAAATCAATAAAGTTCTACCGATCAGTTCAATGTAACTCATAGGTTATTCAAAACAGAAGGACGGAAAACTTTGAAAACGGTGTTGCTCGTATTTAGCAGTTAGCACAAGCTGAATCGTTTTGTTTACAAGCGGGTACTGTTGTGAACAAGACCAATGATGGGTGAAATTTACTGCCGACCCTAACACTGGTCCTAATATACGAATATGAGCAGACTGTACTGGAGTACCATTTTTTATGTAGCTACAGTAATTCATTTTCAGTTTTGTGCAAGTATATATATTTTGTTCGTGTTTGTTCAGTTTACTGTAAATTGTTCGGTACACTACTAAACAAGAAAACTGGACTTTGAATCGACCAAAATGTCCGATCTTTGCGAATATCTATTGCTCGTATGTGTCTATCAGCTCTCTGGAAAAAATTACTCGACTGTCAAGTCTAAAGACATAGTTCTATACACACCCGTACTGCGTTGCTGTACGGGTACCAATCAGTTTAATGTAAATTATGGGTTATTCAAAAGAGCATAGCGAGTTTGTATTTCGTATTTAACAGTCAGGACGAGCAGCACTGGTACTGTTTCGGACAGGACTGAAAAAGAAAACTTACTTTCGACCATAATACTGATCCTACCATAGGAATATGTGCAGGCTCTACAGGCTGTGAAAGCTACATCAACACGTTTTTAAGTTTGTGCAAGCATATATAATTGTTCGTATTTGTTCCGCGGTAACACACTAGTATACTGTAGATAAGAAAACTCAACTTTAAACCGACAAAGCTGCCCAATCTATACGAACATGTATCGAATATCCTGTACTTTGATATGAGCTATGCGCAGAGAAGACAACATTCAGTCGAATACGACTGGGGACTGTTGGTACAGGGTTATCCATAAATACTGTCACGCGACCGAACGGTCGACTTTTCTTGATTTTTAGCATGTTTTCCCGGGATTCTGGGCGAAGAATGTTTGGCCCTCGAATTCCCCAGATTTGAACCCGCTCGACTTCGCAATCTGGAGTATTATGGAGCAGAAGGCCTGCGCTACCAAGCACAAGTCCCTGGAGTCCCTCAAACGCGCTCTGAAGAAGGCATGGGACGAAATTACGCCAGAAATTACGGTCGCGGCGATTTTGAAGAACTTCCGGAAGCGATTGGACGCCTGTATTGACGCGGAAGGCGGACATTTTGAATGTTTTTAACTGTTTCTTGTACAGAATTTCCTGCGCTTTCGATTGATATATTAAACGGGTTGTTTGGTTTGTTTTGTGCAAAGTTATAATCGTTTTTACGCGTGACAGTATTTATGGATACTCCTGTATAGACAGCCCAAGTTTGTAAAAAGTCGTTGCTCGCTTAAATCTGTTTGGGAGAAATATACATTCAATGTCGAAAATATGTTTGGGTTTACTGCACGCAAATTTGTACACACAGAGCGAAGCTGACACTTGAAATGATTACACGAAGAAATCAGGATAAACATATTGCATATGAGAGAGAATATGGAGAGCTTTATGATCCGCCATGGCTCGTTTCGATCTTTTGGTACTGCTGTTGACAGTGCAACTGGTGCTTACATACAACTGTTCCGTCTCACATGAATGTCTATCGATCCCGCTAACGTGCGAAATCTAATTTAGCTACATCAATTTGATTTTACGTTTTTGCAAGTATATATATTTTTTCGCATTTGTTCAGCTTTTCGTACGCACTAGTATACTGTAGACAATAGAACTCGCCTTTGAACCGACCAAATTGCCCAATCTATGCGAAAATGTATCAAGTCCACGTATCTATTACGTTCTGCCGAAAACATTTGACATTTTTGAGGTTCAAATACATAGCTCTAAATATACCCGTACTGCGTTCGTGGAATGTTGATTGCACGCAAAAGTTATACACATAGCGTTGCTCAGCGTCGCACGGAGCGCTGTGGCCCACCCACGACGAAAATGAGCCTTGTGACGCTTGCCTCCTATATTGCAAAAGCGATGCCAATTGTGCACGCGTGTTTCAATATTAGCCAACGTTATTTTAACCTTAAAAATTAGTGATTTTTTGTTTGCTTTACTACAGATGGATCGACCTGCCGGAGTTTGGGCCAACCGAGGTCGAGGTCGTGGACGCGGCGCTGCCGCTGGAGGAGGAAGCAATGTTCGTGGGGTAAGTAACGGCCTTTTAGCGAATATTTTTCAACTGAAAAACGTGTGTTTTAATTGAACGTGTTTAGGGCAAAGCTCCAGGCCAAGAAGAATTTCGCCCAACGGGTCCAATCCGCATCGCTGTCAGATCGTCAACTGCTGCCTCAGAACTCGATAACACAACTGGAACCCCAGTTTTTCGCATTCTGCAACCAAGCAGACCTGCTTCGGATGAGCCTGAAGATCCTACTCCTGCCCAATCTGTTCAAATGTCGCCTCGTATTATGGCCAGACCTAACACGGCTGGGAATCCTGCTCCTCCTGTCGTTTCTGCCCCGTCTCCTGTACATACTGCTCTACCCGTCAATGGAAATGCAACGCTGACTAAAAGCATTGTCAGACCTCGAGGTAATTACAGCTTTTTTTAAGTTAGCTATAGACGGAAGATTCATAATTGCAGGGAGTCAGGCACATAAGTTATTTGCTGAAAGACCAGATAAAGCTAGGTTTGGGGTTGTTTTACAATTCGACATAAAGCACATTGCCTTTGCAAATCATAGAAAATGTATTTTCTGGGATCAGATAATGCGATTACCGAAGAAAAGCCAAAAAATTTGAGTCAAAAGGATGATAGCCTAATTCCAGCTGAAGCCTGAGTCTCCTCGACTGCATAAGACATACGACTCTTTCTAAAATTTAAATAGGAAATTTTTAGCCTTGCAGTAGGTATCGGCCCTGTATGACTCATTCCACAACAGAGCGTGGACCCAAAACGCTTTTTATCATGATATAGTTAGAGCTAGAAAATTAATCATCTCTAGGTATTTTCAAAGATTTTAGGGAACTGCCGGTCTTCTCTGACTCACGCATATGTAAATATGGCTTTACACGCTTGGTTGAATCTAAAAGAAAACTCACATTTCCTATATTTCAGCTCCCGTAAAGCCTGCTGGAACCGTAAACCAAAGACTCGCTCCATTCATTCCTAAAAGCACGATGGATCTCTCAGTCCGCTTGGTCGATGACAAAGACGAATTCCAAGACATCACGGACTACCTCACTGAATCCACTGCTTTTACAGTCATTGGCATAATTGGACCACAAGGATCCGGAAAGTCTACGTTATTGAGTATGATTGCTGGAAATGAACCTATGGATATGTACAGGTGAGTATCGGCTATTTATGACCAACAAAATTTGCTCATTTAATGACATTTTAGAGAGTACATATTCCGTCCGTGTTCCCGTGAAGCCGTCGAATCCTGCCTGCACCAGACTTCGAAGATCAATGTTTACGTTGGAAATGATCAGACTATTTATTTGGACTGCCAGGTGAGAAACTTTCATTAAACTAATGGTAAATTTGGGATTTCAGCCAATGATGTCACCTGCACTCTTGGACGACATTATTAAACAACAGCGACGCAGCTACGGCACCCATGATACTGGTCCGGAGATCCAACATGAACAAGAGGTAAACATAGTTTCTTCTTACCGCTACAAGTTACGAGTGCGTACCTGAATTGATGTCTGCGGTTTTATCAAGAGTTTATTAGATGTAGTGGCTGAGAGACTTTTATGCAACGGAAACTGCTACAAAACGACCAAGCGCCTTCAAGTGGTTGCTTAGAAAAGAGCTTACAAGGGACCTGTCCGATTTGACCATGGAATTTCAATGCGTGCCATACACCATTCAAAAGCTCCCCATTTAGAGATTCTTTCTGTCAAGCAGTTTTTTGTCCTAATGCAGTCTACGACAAAAAAAAGCGCATGTCGAAAAGACAAAAACTGACCGGTTTTTGTCTCAAACGGACGCCAACATGTGAGAAATCATCAATTTTGTCTCAACGGGCTAATTAGTTTCAAAAGGTTCATTTTGGCGCCAAAATTCGTAAAGCTGGCAGATGTCCACTGAAGCTTGGACGTGTTATTTTGTTCCCGAAAAATTGAAATGGTCAAACCAAACTGTAAAAGAATGGGTTGCTTTTCTGAGCTTATCCAGGTCACAAATGTTCAAAACTTGCACCTGCTAGAAGTAAAGCTCCCAGTTAATCTTGACTGTCAGCCAAAACTATATTGAAACTACTGCTACAGTTACTTACTAAGTTACTAAATTGTCAGTGAAAAGATTACTGGGTCGTTTTGTAGCATATTCCAAATTATTCAAGGCTTAATGGAACTGTAGATGGAGTAATAGCAGTCAGACTACTTGTGGCTAATTAGGACATATTCAAGCTTATTGGCTAAAGCTGGGTACTACAAAAGACCGAAATGCTTTCATAGCTAATTAACAGAGCCAGGTTACGGTCAGAGCGTTGTAAGATGGGCGATTTTTTGACGAATTTTCTATTTCAGTCCCACCGAATGCTCTCCTTCCTATACCAAGTCTGTCACACACTGATCCTGTGCACCGATTGGTTCATTGATATGAATTTGATTCGAGAGCTCCGTAACGCTGAATCCATGTGTACAACGCCGACCCACAGCGAACGCAATTCTGAGAGCATTAAGCCTAAAGCTAACCGTAAAGTGAATCTCGGTATGTATTCAGTTTAACGTACAGCTTTATGAAACCCATTTTTAGTCTTAGTTCAACAACGGTGCAAGGTCGAGGACTACGAAGGATTCATTATCCGTCAGAGATCTGCCATCTTGTCAAAAATCTTTAACGGTTCCCGTCTTCGAGTGGATGGCGAAGTGACAATGCAACGAGTATTGGGTCATCCTGAAGATCTGGTTGAAGATATCAAGGTACGTTTGATCAAATTACAACCTTTGTTAAAAACAGTTTTAGACCAATTACCTTCTGTTTCCTGAGCTAAAACCGAGACAACGAGAAGGCTACCAACATTTTGTCAACCGACGTCCTCAATTTGGAGAATGCAACTTGGAGAAGACGGTCAAGTTTGGAATGGTCGAATATGCTGACGTGCTTCGTGGATTGAAGAAGCACATCAAAGGACTGCCAAGAGATCCATTTACTACCAATGAACCTAAGATTACTGAAAAGCAATGGTAAGGATTGACGGCCATTTTTGAAAGATTTGAAAATTGGTTTAACAGGTTTGGATGAGGTGATACCACAAAAAAATTTTAAGGGTTTTTTTAAAGTCACGTGTACAGTCAGGTGTAAACTGGCATTTAGAATGTTAGGTTTGCACTTCACCCAATCGCTTAAGTTTCAAAATGTTGAGTTTTGAGTTGCATTTCGGCATTTTTTACGACACACATTCTTCAAGTAAAGACTTATTTTTGAGTAGAATTTTTATAACCACGCAACACTTCAGTCAATTTAGTCAAACTTTGAAAAAAGGACGCAGCTTTTAACGATAAACCGTAATGAGTTCACGTAAGAAACAAATTTCCAGCCAAAATAAAATTTTTAAAATTTTTTTGTAAAACGTGTGAAGCAGAAGCATCTTTGAATCTTAGATACTCTGATCGCCAAACTTCAATAAATTGCCAATTATTAGTAATTTTTATAACAACCAAGTCTCAGTTTTCGTCTCGATCACTTAAATCGACATGTCACTAACCACAAACTCGTTCCAGGTACCAATTAGCCTCGCGGACCTGGAAGAAACTGAACGAACGGACCACCCCCAGCTCGCGCAATCGTCACTTCTCCACGTTTGGCGTTGGAGCTGCTTTTGACTAGTGTCAACCATCACAACCACCAACAAAAATACTCATTTGGAAGAAGAGAAAAACTTGGGTCGCGGCGGGTGACATAGTGTGACCACTATGTATCTATGGTGTCTGCGCAATGTTCGCTGGTGGCTGTTGTCGCTGTGGCTGTGGCGACTACCAGCTGTTTGCATTAATCTTCAGCTCTGACTGGAGATGGTCGGGCTGTGCTGCTGACGTCACCCTGCATGCGTGGCATTTCATTTTATAATACACGCGGACTGTTCGCTTTCACTCCTCCTCCTCCTCTTACATTCGCGCTCCTCCCGCATACAGAGACGTTCCACGTTTTGATTTTTGGGATTATATTATTTTCATTATTGTACGGGTGATCATGATGGCCGACGTTTGTTGAATAAACTACTGTTTCCATTTCCCGCGTTTCACATCCATTTTTCAGATGCGCTGAATCTCCACAGACGGGTAAAATGATTCCGAGTCGCTTTCATTTTAGTCTCCATGTCGTGGTAATTTGCTTATTATGGTACTGCATCAGTTCAGCTAGCAGCATCGTCAACAAGATTACGTTGCAGGTAAAGTTAGGGAATTCTGATTAAATGTGGTCGGCGTGAGCTCAGGCGATTAGTAAATGCCATATGAGAAGCGACGGAACGCTGATGTGTGGGTGGGCAAATGGAATGTATGGCTCTCACGAAGTGGCGATTAGTTGGGTCGTAGAAATGCGCGCGAACCAATGGAATTCAATAATGTTCCGCAGCAAAGCAGGGAAGCAAAACGCCATTTATTGGTTGCGCTTATATTCAATTTGAAAAGAAATTGGAGTGTATCCTATACAATGAAGGAGAACGATCCACACATGTGTCCCATCCCAGACTTTTCACAATTTTAACATTAAGATACGATTTTGGTTAAGAGCAACTTGCGTTTCTTAAATTAGCGCCACCCAAAACTGCGTATTGTAAACAGAGTGAGCCTAATATTGCACAAGTCAAGCGGAAATCTTAAAAGCAAACTTTGTATAAGTCTGTTAGCAGTAATTTTGTGTTTTGTGGAAATTAGACCACATAAATTGCAAATGAGTCGCTTATCGATAAGCTTGCATAACTTCTTCCATTTTACTAATTAATGCTTCCAACTTTAGCAATATCCCTACCCAACGACCTTAGCCTTATCCAGTCTGATTAGCGTCTCCATCTACTCTTCATTTGTCGTCAGCTATTGGAAAATCAACAGTGCGAACGTCCCGATCAGCAGTCACTATTTGTACCGATATATTGTGCCCCTGTCTTTGGGAAAAGCGATCGCTGCTGGATCAGCTTACTATGGATTGTGGAAAGTGCCTGTCTCGTATGCTCACACCAGTAAGCACCTTGTTTTGAAATTTAGATTTAAAGGCACACTTTTCAATATCACATGCACAGAAAAACAGGTTTTTGGAATAATCAGACGGTCAACGCTCAGTTTTGGTCCTTGTGTGACTGACTTGTGCCGGAGGCAGGTACAGGATACAGATATTCTTAGAGACAAACTGCGTTGCACTCTTTAGGCAATTAAGCGAAACTCCCAACTCATTTTATATTTAGGCTTCTTAAGTTTCTCGCAAAATATATATAATTTCAGTCAAGGCGACAATGCCGCTCTTTGCGGTCCTTATGGCCAGGATACTCTTAGGAGAGAAACAACGGCTAAAAGTGTACTTATCACTTCTACCTATCGTTTTCGGAGTCACCATAGCCTCGTTCACAGAAGTGTCATTCAACCTTGCCGGGTTGTTGTCGTCGCTGCTGTCGACCTTTCTGTATTCCGGACTCAACGTTGTGGTCAAAAAAGTAAGTCACTTTCAAAATTGCTCCAGGCTGTGGAACACTAATCGCTGAAAATTAATATGTGCTAATAAGCGCTTTTGATGTTGTGCCAAGCTTCAAAAAACGTTTATTCCAACGGCGACGGCTGAGCCAAATGCAGACGCTTGTTTTAAACTATAGCGTGTAAATCGAGCTCAAACGCTTTTTTCTAATTGAGCTGAGAATGTCATTTGAATGACATCACCACTAATGTTGCTCCATCTGTTACACAAAATTCTGAAAAAATTGCGTTTTACAGATTTGCAATCTTCTGTATACATTTTAATGAAGAGACGGTTTCATCTGTTACAAATTGCCAAAAATGCAACGAAACGGAAATTAGGTCTGTCTGAGACGTTTAAAACCTTTAATCAAATGAATGTTTACTGTTTTTATGGAAACGAGCATTTGGAGTATGGCAAATACATGTTTTAAAAGATTACGCATGTTCACTTATTGATACTCCAAATTAAACAATTTTGTAACTTCATTTCTATGACTATTGTGTTATTTTCAGATTCTGAAAGAAACCGACATGCACCCGCTCCGTCTGCTAAGCATAAACTCCCAAATCGCCGCCATCTTCCTGTTCCCCTTCTGGGTCTTCAAAGACGCCTTCTCTCTGCATTATGTAATATCAGTAAGCTTCTGCATAGTGAGTTTCTAAGTTTACCTTATTTACAGAGCGGTGAGCCAGGTGCAATCGACTCCCACTTCCTCGTCCTACTCGTTGCCTCCGGCTTCCTGTCCTTCGCTCAGAATCTTTGTGCCTTCACGCTTATCCACAAGCTGACTGCTCTCTCCTACGCCGTGTCCAACGCCACAAAGCGTGTCACGGTCATAGCGGCTTCACTAATTACACTGCGAAACCCGGTCACCAACGCGAATTTGTTCGGCATGTTGTTGTCAATCCTGGGTGTGTTTTTGTATAACAGGGTAAGCAATGATCATTGGTACTGTTGCTGCTAACAAAGACATCCATTTGCAGACAAAACAAG
Organism: Steinernema carpocapsae; assembly: GCA_000757645.3. NCBI lineage: Eukaryota > Metazoa > Nematoda > Chromadorea > Rhabditida > Steinernematidae > Steinernema > Steinernema carpocapsae. The sequence continues at coordinate 3,017,787 of CM016762.1, forward strand.
GCGAGTCGAATAGAAAAGTTCTTCCAGTCTTATCTAGCGATAGGATATTCCATGAACTACTTCCTAAAGAAATGTCTACCCATCAGCATCAGCGATAACGACGGGTCGGTCCTTTGTCTTGCCTGCATCGTGCACCACACACTTGTGATATGAAAATATTACGGGAATTAGTTTGTGACATTAATGAAGAGTTTTTAAATATTGTGCTGCAGTTTTCTGTGAACATAGAATTTGCAATCGGGGGCAAGAGGTCACCTCGTACAAAACAGAGATTAGAAAATTTTAGCTGCAGAATGGTTGACAAACTTGGCAGCCATCACTGATAGTGCTGTTTCAGCAGAAAAGCAGTGGAAGCCAAGAAACTTTGCGGAACATTAAAGGCATTATCGCAGAACGAAATGGGTTTGTAGCCAGACTCTGTTGGTTTTGAGCGTCTGTGTCACTTATGAAAGTCACGGTTTCATGTCTTTCAAGGTTGTCTGTCTGTTTGCTGTTTCACTCATGCTGCTTTCCAAAAAATGTTACATAAACGGCTCACACCACGTTGCCGAAATTTTTGTTGATAAGCGAATCGGTAAAAGAGCTCAGCTCTACGTGCCGTTCAAAAACCCTCGATAGCTATGGAGTCACTACTCTAAAAGATTACCGTTGTGCCAATTTTATTTTGCCATGATTTCACATGAAGAAAGACACCTATAAGAACAGATTAAAACTGAAAGCTGAGCACACATGTTTTGTTGCAACAAGGAAAGAAAGAGCACTTCATTTTTTGATGAGTATTCACGCGTATGAATACCATGCTGTTTTGAGCGAAAGATGGTTCTTCCAGTTTTGTAGTTTAGTTAGAATTTGCGGCATTTTATGTAAGTCCAATTAAAGATTAGTGTGGCATTAACGTGATCACTAATTCACCAAAAGCGAGGTCAGCTTAACGTTACTCCAAAACAGAAATATAAGCAAATCCCGACTTACACATCAACGATTTTTGGCACACATTTTTTTGAACGGAACGTAACGGTCAGACAACGCTTTATCAGCAATTTTTATGTTGACGTTAAATCGCCACTGAATCTGTTGGTCCGCGAGGAACCATTAAATGAGTTGACAGTCCGGACTCCGCTGATAGCTTCAAAATATCATACAAAATATCATCTGTCCGTAATGAGCGAAACGTATAGAAAGGTGTTCCGTTAATTACAATTGTGCAGTTTATCCGTAGTGCCTGCTCAGTTGCCTGAATCCATGCAGAAAGCACTAAAAATATTAGAAGTAGTCTAGTGTCCACTGTGTTTTGGAAGCGTGTTTCAATAAAAACACGATTGTCAAAACTCAGCATGTGCGAAGTTAAGACCAAAAATTTATACATTAACCTTATAGCGCAGATCCAATTTACATGTGAATGACACCAGTTTCACGCCCTTCAAGAAATTAGGACGCAGCCCAGGCTTCCAAGTCTGCCAGATCATCGTCGGCAGCTTTTGGTGCGGTCTTCTTGGCAGCGGCCGGGGCAGCGATTTCAGCGGAGGGCGCGTCGGGAAGACGGTCGAGGCCAGCGGGCGCCGGTCCCACGTCCAGAAGCTGCTTGTCCAGTTCTTCCTAAAATTACATTGCAATTTGATAAATTCACCAATTGCTGAGACTCACCTGTTCCAGCTCCTCCAACTCCTTGAGCAGGTCATCCTCATCAACATCATTCGTAAAGCCAACAGGGTTGCTAATAGCCTCAGCAATCTCGTTGGCCACCTCCTGTTGCTCAGCAATGTCCTCCATGAGGTCGTGAACCTGATCCACGTCCATCTCGTTGTGAGCGGTCTTCATGGCACGGGCAGCATTTCCCATTACTTGCAGGACCTCTGCATTCGTGGACGCGTTTTCTAAAGCTTCACGCTGGAATTCAATTGTTGAGAGTACGCCGTCGATGTGGTTTAGCTGTTTCTCAAACTGCTTCTTGCGCTTCAGGGCATGGAGGGCGAGACGCTTGTTCTTGGTTCCGTGCTTCTTCGCTGTGGCGACTTCCTGAAAATAGGACAACATCGAAAAAGTAAATTTTGAATGGGCCTCAATTGTGGATCTGAGATTTGACCGGCATAGTCAAACTCAGGTTGAGAAACAAGGAATTAAAACGTGAAAACTTACAGAATCAATCTTCTTCTCTAAGAATTCCTGCTTTTTCACGAGCATATCTTCAGTCTCACGCAACTGCTGAATAGATTCTTGAGTCGAGGGGGCCACGGGCTGCTTCTTGCCACCGCCGAAAATCTTCGAGAACATGCTCATCCTGCAATTGCACAACTACTGCCAAACTATGGCACAAAAACACGAGAATAGATTGGATTCACGTAACGATCGCGAGGCCTGGGTATCACGGCGAAAATGGAATGTTGATTAACAGTGAAGACAAATAACAATGAATATTAGTAGTGAAATCAACCAAATTATACATTAACCTCAAAACGTCAATAGACGCGGCCACCAGTTCCAACCTTTGCGTAAATTATGACGATGCCCAGGCTTCCAAGTCTGCCAATCCGTCGTCGGTGGCCTTCACTATACTCTTCATAGCGGCAGCCGAGGCAGCGATTTCCGTGGAGGGCGCTTCGGGAAGACTGTCAAGGCCAGTACCGACGTCAAGGAGTTGTCTGTCCATTTCTTCCTAAAATCAGAAGGCAACTAAGGAAGTCCCGGTATTGCTAAGCCTTACCTGTTCCAGATTCTCCAACTCCTTAAGCAGGTCAACCTCTTCAACGTCATTCCTGAATCCGGCGGGGCTGCTAATAGCTTCCGCAATCTCGTTGGCAACTTCCTGCTGCTCAGCAATGTCCTCCATCAGGTCCTGCACTTGATCCACATCCATCTCGTTATGAGCGGTCTTCAAGGCACGAGCTGCGTTGCCCAACACTTTAAGGACCTCCACGTTTGTGGATGCATTTTCTAAAGCGGCACGCTGGAATTCGATTGTTGAGAGCACGCCGTCAATGTGGTTTAGCTGTTTCTCGAACTGCTTCTTGCGTTTGAGAGCTTGCAGAGCGAGTCGTTTGTTCCGCGTTCCGTGTTGTTTTGCTGCTGCGACTTCCTAAAAGTAGGAAAAATTAGTAAAGCAAATTCTTCATGAAGTGTTACGCCTCTTTCAAACTCGAGGGTGACAGCGACAAGGCCAAATTTGAATTTAAACATCCCTCGGCGAGACCGTGAGCGACACCACCCAAATTCTTGTTAGGACGGTCTGAAATGAGCGGGTGCCGGCGTGTCTGGAACGACTCATTCGGAATTCGCGCGCTGCAAGCGAAACGGTCGGAATTCCGTACGGATTTGAGCGGAAATCGAAGGAACTCTGGGATGAGAATTGCATTGTGTCGCCCCCAGCCTACTATCCCCGCTGCCAGGCGCTTCCGGTGCAAAAAACCAAGCCTAAGCCCAGTCAGAATATGCTAAGGGAGGCTGAAATGCTAGAGAGAGGGTTTATTCTTCATTTTCAGGGAAAGTGGAGAGGTCGGAGAGCTGAGAAACGCACGTCCAAATATGCTTGAACTCCTTGAATCTCCAAAGCGCCTTGCGATGGGTCCCATCTGTTGCATATGACTAGGTCCCAAAACTTTTATCCCCGCTGTTTCCGACCGGTCGACCGGTCGTTGCTCAGTGAAAATGGAATGTGTGTCGCATATACTCCGGCGTGCTCCAGCTTGCTCCAACATCGGAACAGCAGTAGACCGGTCAACCGGTCGTGTCTCACCGTGAATGAAAAGCTGACACATCATCTGGTCTAGTACCGCCGGACTTTTCGAATCGTTTCGAAAAGTTCGGCGACAGCCCTCTCCATACAAATGGTGTCGCCGGGCGACCGTTGCCCAACTTGTCGCCGGAGAGTGTTCAAACTCGTCGCTGTCGCCATGTCGCCCGGCGACAGGCCGGCGACAACCTCCGCGACAGCGACATGAGTTTGTCGCTGTCGCCCTCGAGTTTGAAAGCAGTGTTAAAGCACGGAAGTCGTTTTTGGAAAACGTGAAAGCATTGCTTGAAAGCAGAGCATTGAAGCAAATTGTACTTACAGCTTCAATTTTCTTCTCCAAGAATTCTTGCTTTTTCACGAGCAGATCTTCAGTCGTACACAATTGATAAATTGATTCCTGGGGCGATGGAGTCGCAGGCTTCTTGCCGCCGCCGAAGATCTTCAAGAACATGCTTATCCTGAAACTGAACACATACAGTTAAGAACTGGACACATAAGACATGCGCAGAAAACGCATTATTCACATAATGATAAAAAAAACCAATCGATCGCGACTTTGAATTTTTATGGGCAGTGCGGCGTGTATGAAACTCCATTGGATCGGCCATGTCAGCCTGAGTATCACAAAATTGAAAAACCTAAAATGCGAAAAGAAGAATGGATGGATTCTAATAGGATTATCAGTGCAATCGCGTTGACCCAAACAATGTGAGTCATGCACTAGGGCAGTGACAGCTTCCCGCTCTTATGAACGCAACAACGATACTGTTGCATTAATCAGGGACCGTGCTGCTTAAGACGCCTTTCAGTTGGCGTTTCGTCGTTAAGACAAGACGTAATCCGCAACTAATATCAGAAACAGTGTTGCTGGATAAAGCGATGTGCAAATTTAGCAGTCGATGAGATACAAACCAGTAAAAAGCGGTGCTAAAATTACAACTTGCGACTATGCTTGTGAAATGCAGTCTGAGATTTTAACGTGTGCTTACTACTCATAAACTTCCACCTTTCCCTTTACTAAAGCAGATTCCCCGGTTTTTCTAGTGCCACGTCTCGTCCGTTTGCCATGTTTTAAAAAAAAAAATTAAGATAAGTTAAGCTTCAAAGGAAAGCGTACCACGGTTTTTAATGATTTCCACACTTGGAAATTGCCTATCCTTTGTTTGAAATAGTATAAAGCGTTTAAGCCAGCAAGTAAATGACCTTGAAATTTCAATTTTGCTGCTAGCAAATTTTCCAAATCAGCGTTTGGTTTCAAAAATAGACTATTTTCAATGTTACAGCTTCTGTATCCCATGAAAATTTTAAAGACTGCTACCTGAAAGTATATCTAGCCGTTCTTTATTTTGTAAACATGCAAGTAATGCAATTCGAGTTGTTAGGTCTTAGAAACACGCATTTGGCCAATATTTTCTAAAGCAAATTCAAGATTCTGAAACGGAACCCGGAAAGCAGCGCATTCCTTAAAGAGCGCCCAGGAAGCAACGAGAAAAGCTTACCGTTTCTTTGCTGTTGTCGACCAATCGACTCTCGCCGCGTCTTACTCACCGTGACCCCAGGGCCGTCAGCAGAAATCAATACGGAAAAGCAGCACAATAGAACGGAACTTTTAGATAAGGCGAGAAACGAATGATAGCTGAAATCATTTTGATCACGTCATTAAGCTGCATCATTCGATGATTCATCAGTTCGAAACCAATCACAGGCAGGTCTTGACTGGATAAAGGAGCACCGCGTGTTTCGTTATATCCCCACACAGAAATGTTAGCGGCATGGTTGACTGATTATCAGCTCGGCTCACACGTTAGACGTAAGTAGTTCGTGAACCAGTCGGTTTTGCAAGCGCGACGGCGCCGAGATCGTTGTTGCAAACGCCGAAATGGCAACTATTGCGAGCGTTTTTAGGCGCGAAGAACTGTTTATGGAGAAGATTTAAAAAAGGCTGCCTTTTTGATGACCATCGTCCAGAACGCTTCTTGGAAGCCCGAAGGGCCGACTTCAGACTTATTTTGAAACTGAAATCTTGCGCAATAGCGCTGCGTTGATGTATAGTAAAGTGATAAAACGCACACAAAGTTAACGCTATTAAGAAAACAGAACTATGACGGAGCGCATCCTAAATAAGCCCAAAATCACATCTTTGAAATTTGCGGGAAACCTGCAAACTTGTTTAGGAACACTAAATGAGGTCTAAAATAAAAATTCATGTTCAGAAGTTGATTTCTTCAAACAGAGAAGCACGGCTGATTGCTTACTAAACCTTTCTCGCGCTTCCCAAGGCCTCTAACACTTTTGAAACGCTTTGGCGGATAGCAGGTTTAGCTCTTAAAAGATTTCAAAGCGAGGAAAACCGCAAGGCTTATTAGAAAGCCAGTAAGCGACTAAAACTAAGAATCTGCAGCGTAAAAGATTAATCTACAGAGTCAATAAATACAGTTTAGAGTAGGGTCCCTTTTTAAATTGTGAAACAAGTATTGCGCCAAGGGGCAGAATAGTGTAGCTTACCTAAATTTGATAAAATGTCTTTTTATAATCCTGTCCAAATTTTTCCACATTCCTTATTCTTAGCAGCGTACCAGCTAGCAGTCCAAACTCTTCTAAATCAAATAACAGAAAGCCCGTCATGTTTGAAGCTAAATATGGTACTTTAGTACTTTAGTAGATAAAAAACCAAACATCTGTAAACATTTTTGATGGTGCTTGGAACAACCAAATTTGAAATCTAAATAAGAGCCGGTTCACACCTACTGTATTAATTTTTTAAGGCCTAGCCGCTAATACTAAAAATCTGTAAATCTGAAACCGACCTTAGCTCCTTTAACGCCTACAGAATTCAACTATTTTTCCTCTATCTAACGCAAATATGCATTCTCAAGCAGTAAGAATTACAACAACGCTTCACCGACGTCTAACTTCTTTCACGACCTATAAGCTGTCCTATTGAAAATAGACAGAAAACTCGCCACGTCAACCGAACTACAGACATCAAGAAAACATCAATGATTTGAAATCAGGGTAAACGCAGAGCGGTATTGAAATATGGTGACTAATATTTGATATCGCAACGGAGCGTTGTCGTCGTGCTGCATCAGAAGACAATCGATACGCGTTGCAAGAACAAGCAGAGAACGGAAACGTCGTCGCCGCGGCAAAAGCGTCAATTGACCAATCGCCAGAAACTTTCCACATTTACGAAATCTTAATCCGCCTCAAATGCTTCCAGTTGTGGCGCAGTTGTGCGACGTAGCGCAGCAAAAAAAACAGTTTCAAAAGTAGGTGAGGCAAATATTTGAGTTGGCGAGCAGATGGAGGTTGCTCCGACCATGTGGTCGAGACAAAACAGATGATGTCGGCGACGACAGCGAGCGGCGCATGTACTATACCAGCGCTGATGAGTTGGATGAGATCGTGTGACCAGCCTGAACCAATCGATTTGCTCACATTTGTTGGCTCCTTTCATGAATGTTATTCACTAACACAAAAAACTAAAATTAAGACACCCAAAAAGTCTGAATGCCAAATAGTTCTTAATTTTTATTGTGCACTCCAAATTGAAAGGCTCGAAACAACCACAAAAATCTCAATAAACAGCTTTGAAACAAGTTGTTTCCCATTTTGCATTGGTACGTCAATTGTAAAAAATTTAATTAGTTAATTAGTATTTGTCAGCTCTAAAACTGGACTCATAAACGGTTTCAGCAAATACCAATTTAATTCAAAATATTGAACATTAAAGTAGACATAAAAAACCGACAAATTCGGTTAGACGGTTTTCAAACAATGTTTAGAGTCAAAAGTCTTAAATTCAAACTTGATTTTTTTGAAGCAAATCTTCACTTATTTGTGGCCAGCACTTTTAAGGATTACTCAGCCGTTTTAAAGTGTTGAAGCTAGAACAATTCCAAAAAAATTAAGTAATCTTGAAAGTTTCTACAATCACTTGAAAATAGTTGTTTTGGATCCGCTACTTTTAAGCAGGTTTTAAAAGCTCAAAAATTTTGAAATCACATTGCTTTTTCAAAAACGAAATTTCGGATTTTGTTTTGAAACACTTTTAGTTTATGGCTTTTTTTGTTTGACTTCTTTATCATGTTGAAGTTTAAAGCTGTCAATTCAACTTTTATGCCACCAAAAACCATTTCTAAACAGTTGTTGACTGCTTCTAGGACACGTTGTCTTACTCTCAAATGTATGAGTTGCAGTTTTTGGTGTAAAACCGCATCCGCTCGGGTGTCAAAAGCCGGTTTCCCCACGTTAGCTCGAGTGATCCGAACTTGAGAATTTCCCAGAGTCCAGTTTCGCGCGACGACCAACGACGACGCTGATACCGATGAGACGCGTCACAACGGTTGCTACGACAAACCCTTGAGCAAGTGATGAGGAGTGCGACAGGGACGAGCGAGAGAGTGAGTGCAACGGACGAATTTTCAAATGATCAGGGAACTGCGTAGGACCCGTCTGCCCACCGTAACTTGTTCGGGGGGCTGCGACGCAGCAGCGGCAGCAGGCGTTCAAATACACGCCGCCCCGCGAATGAGAAGCGAGAGAAAGAAACGTGTGTGGTGAAAGACGCGACGCCGCTTCCCAGAGAGTTGTTAGCATTGTGGCTGCTGCTCCCGGTACAAAACTCAGGACGACAATCAACTCGATATGATCGATTCAATGTTTCCGAAAAATTGCCTTATTTGTGTCGTCGCTGTTCCACTTCGGCGTCTTTGGCTATTTTTTGTTGTTCTTTTGCGTTGCGTTTGTCTAGCCGTCTGTGTTTCCTCACGTCGGGATTTTCGCTTTTTTGTTATCTTCCGCGCAAGTGTTAATGTGACCTTGCGTGATCTATATTTGTGTTACGTTCCAGGTAAAAACAACAGTGACCCCGCAAAGATGAACCCCGAAAAGCTTAAGAAGCTCCAGGCCACCGCCGCCCAGGTGCGCACCGGAGGCAAGGGTACCGCCCGCAGGAAGAAGAAGGTCGTTCACAAGACCGCCGCCTCCGACGACAAGAAGCTGCAGAGCAACCTGAAGAAGCTTTCCGTTACCAACATTCCTGGCATCGAGGAGGTGAACATGATCAAGGACGACGGAACTGTCATCCACTTCAACAACCCCAAAGTTCAGGCTTCCGTGCCCGCCAACACTTTCTCCGTCACTGGAACCGCTGAGAACAAGCGTAAGTTGATTTTACGTGTGATTGACATGGTTTTAGCTGGATCCTTTTTCTGAAGTCTTATTCACAAAGTCAACTTTTGGATCCTAAATCAAAAGACTAAGGTTTTGCTTGCCCCACAAAATTATTTGATTTTTCAGACCCTATTCAGGCAAACTGCCGATGAATTTAAGAAGTTATAATTGCACGGAAAAAAACCTTTTAGTCTTGAAAAACGCTTTCAAAACTGTCACATTATGTTTGAATGATTCACATAAATGGAACTATTTCTAGCTTTTTTGATCACAAAAAAGCCTCAAGATCATAATAATAATTATCATAAAAGTCTTAAAATACATAAAAAAAATGATTTTCTATCAAGCCTACTCTTAATACCTACAAGGCCAGATGCAGTGTCCAAAGCAGTCATTTGAGCTTCACAAATTTCTAATTCGTGAAACATGAGAAGCGCAAGTACGGCCAATTTTTTCGATAAGCTAATTTTTTCTACTAAACAACGTTTTTTTATCCTAATTTTCGAATGGTTAAGTGGATGAATGTCTCACCTAAAAAATGCCGGAAGACAAAGACTCAGATACATTTTCCCAAACTTTCCTTAAGTCTGTGTCCAAAAGTGTGCAAACCTGGTGAGAACGTGACCATTTTCTTATCTGCATTTTTGCAGAGATCACCGAGATGCTCCCCGGAATCCTTAACCAGCTCGGAGCTGAGTCCCTCACCCACCTGAAGAAGCTGGCCAACAATGTCACCAGCCAATTCAAACCCAGCGAAGAAGATGAGGTCCCAGGTAAGAACTTTCACATTAGCATCCCTTTGTGCTAATTCCTTTTTTCCAGAACTTGTCGGAGACTTCGAAGAAGCGTCGAAGCAGGAGGCCAAGGCCGAAGAGCAGGAGAACAAGACCTCTGCTTAAGTTGTTTCTTTTGCCACTCGCGGTTTCTGTTTGCGGTGTGCCTCAGTTGTTTTTTGTTATAATGAACTAAAGTCGCGATCGGTGCGTCCGCGTTTTTGTCTTTGCAAAATTTTTTACTACTATTTTGTTTAAAATACAATTTCACAATGAAATTTTCTGTTGGCAAGCAAATTCCCACCAATAAAACCCGAAAAAATCGTCTTCACGTCTGCTAAATCTCGAATGATCTTCTACTTTAGTCCTTGCTCAACTACTGATGATAATGATAAAGTCACGTTATTGATTCTATTTCTGGTTGTTCCTGTAATTTTCTGTCTTATGGGACCCCTGTTCGACGTTGTTGTCTTGCTTCTCACTTACTGTTGGAGATCTGACATTTAGTCTTGACAATGGTGTGTATTCAGTACGGATATTCGAACAAAAGTATTTACTGTCGTTGACGGAAGCACGAATGACTTAAAAGCTGTGGCAAGGGCCAGCTAAAAAGCAAAAATTTGCGGATTCAGAAGGTTGATAGGCCAATTACCTACGAGGTAAAAAACGTTTGGCACTAGTCCAGATGATGTGTCAGCTTTTCATTCCCTGTGAAACACGACCGGTTGGCCGGTATACTGCTGCTCCGATGTTGGAGCAAGCTGGAGCACGCCGGAGTATGTGCGACACACATTCCATTTTCACTGAGCAACAACCGGTCGACCGGTCGGAAACAGCGGGAATTGAAGTAATGGGAGTCATATGCAACAGACACCAAAACTACAGGGCTCAGGCGTCAATGCTCGTCATGGAGCAAGTATAACAAATGTTAGAAAGTGCGTTTCTCAGCTCTACGACCTCTCCCTCAAAACATTTGGACTTGAAGTAAGCAGCTTTCTGATTTTATGAAGCCACTAAAACATATTGCTCTGTGAAACTCAGTGGTTTTGTCTGAAATTTTTAATGTGATCGTAGGCTAACGAGCAACGTTATTGCTGACATTCTTGATGTCAACCTTTCACTTTTAGGTCTTAAACAGTTCAGAATCGGCGTCATCAATATGTAGTTGATAGCAGCATTCATTCAACGCCAACACAAATGCCTGGAATCTAACCTTTCCACAATCTAACAACAATAATGGATGTATTCGTCACACAAGAAACAGTTCACAATCACATCACAAAGAGATCATCTTTATGATCCAGAAGCAGGTTGGTTTACTTGAGAAGTCGCTTGATCTTCTGATTCATCAGGTTCGCCACCAAGATTCTTCCGGAAATAAGATGCTGGAATTTTGGTGTGTTTTGGAATCGGCCTGTTTGGCGGGGCCTTGAGAGCTGGTGGAGCAGTGACCTTAATAACATTTTCCGTCATGTGTGAAGGTTACAGGGTATTTATTATTCTGTGTCAGGAAAATTAACATTTCAACTTAAGAAGTCATACATATTTAGTCCAGCGGTTGTGCTGATCTGTAATTGAACACTGCTTACCTCAAAGTATTCCGCACGGTGGCGAGCATACAGATGATTGCGTCTCAAATTCGTTCCGGAGTTTTCTTGTCTCTTCACAACTTTTCCACACATGCGGCATTCGTGGAATTGCCCCTTTGTGGCAAAATACTTTGTGTACTTCGAGGTCATTTTGCGGTATGACTCTAAAAAGTCCATCTTTGTTAAACTGGCTGAAACCACGTCAAATTCTAGCTATACAACGATATATGACTAGAACTAGTAGACTTACCTGCCTTAGCGTGGTGTCGTGAGCGTAAATGTGGATACGTTTTAATCAACCTTGCCTAAGCAGCCAAATCCTAGAATATTAACCGCCCACCGTAAAAACTCATTATCGGATATGTTATGGTTCAGCCAAGACCAAAATCAATTGCACGAGCAGTTGGACCGAGCGGTAAAGGCAGGTGTAATTAGACGGGAAAGGTAACACCCGGCGGTTGGTGCTAATCCTAGCAACGCAGGTCGTTCCACAGGACATTTAGGGAGGGCAAGGCGCATTATTAATTGGCCAAACCTGGCACATCAACAAACGTTGAAAATTGGTAGAGAATTTTGTTTAAAGCATTCGAAAGTGGAATTCACTTTGTTGTGACACGGTTCGACAAGCAGATGGCCCTTTGAGCATTATGGCCAAAAGTAGCGCTGTTGAGTGGCTTTTGATTACATTGAGCTTTGGTCACTCACTCATATCTCAGATCGCGCTGTTTTTCGGATTCTCCCGGCCACTAAGAGATCCGATAAATTTCGAAAGTTTGTCTCCAGTGCTTCAATCCCTTTGTGGAATAAAATTTCTGAGACTATAGTGTTAGCAAAACCTCCAAAATGTTTCAGAGGACACTTTCTGTTTGGCAAAAGAAGAGGTAAATTTGTAAGGTGAATTTTTACGAAAGTTTAGGTTTTAGCATTTACCAGATGCTGTCGACTCGCAAGGGTATTTGCGGACATGTGCTGTTTGCCGATATTGAGCAAAAAAATTACAAATAGTCGAATCGGTCTCTAACGCAGAAGTCGGCGTTCTCTTCATCAAGCTCCGGGTCCAGTTGAGTAGTCAACTTCAGATTTCCAAGCCAAGCAGTCTTCAATTGCCTTGAAACAAACGTTTTCAACACATCTTTATATTCGGGTGTCGATAGTTCGATCTGGATATCTATCAAGCGTGGAGACTCCAACAACTGGAGACTCCAACAAGCTACGTGTGATATTCGTAAATGCTCGTATCCACATTTTCAATATCGGCTTTGTCGAAGATCGTTTATATTGAAGTTAAACTAGACAACATTTCTTTTTTCACGTTATTAAATTACACAATAGATAAATTATTACAAAACACGTGAAAAAACACTGAATACAAGGACAAAGTTTGCAACATTACTGAGGGAGGCGAGGCGGTCTTTGTGGGTTCCTCAATCCCTGCACAGCAGCGTTCATAAAGTCGGACGCGTTCAGCGGTGCAGGCCGTCTCGTTTTCGCCTGGTTCGCATGCAGAAAAAGCAATTTCTCAATATATTCGTCCGAGGTTGTCGATCGTAAGTCTGTCAGGGTGAGTCCAGCAGCAGAGACAAAACGCTCCGTTTGAGGGATCCCAGGAATGAGAAGATGATCAAAAGCAATTTGCGTTAGATACGACTCGGAACGATGTGCATACGACCAGTGGAAAAGCGGCCGCGTTGGCGACATTGGCTTAGCTAGGTGGTCAGCGATTTCCTGAAACTTACATAATTAAATTTTTAATGTCAGCAAAAACTGTATGAACTTGATGCCAAACTACAGCATACTAAGCTGGCTACAACATGTTTTATTTTAGCCAGATGTCGGCAAGGAATTCCAGACAAAATGTCAAAAAATGTGGAAAACTGATACGGCAGCATCAGCCTAGATGGTCCTGATGAACAGTCTAAAGATGCTTTTGAAATGCCACGTTAATTGGCTTCAATAACAAGAACACTAAAAACGACCAATTTAGCGGAATCGCAAATTGGCGAAAACGTCGTAAAATTATTTTCGACTTTCTCGACATTTTGCATTTCGACAATTCGTCAGTTCAAGATTTTGTCCGAATACCGTTGCTAAGTAGAGGTTTTTAAAAAACCATTTTAACATTATTAAAAAATAGTTTATATCAATTTTCATTTTAAATAGTCACCAAAAAATTCCGAAAAAATGTCGAATGTCGAAAAACAATAGTAAAAATAGAAGATGTCGAAATCCAAAATGTAGAACGGACAAAATATCAAAAATGAAAACGTCTTTAAGACAAAATATCAAAACTAATATTGTAGAGATACGGCTTGAGTTGCCCAAGCCTCAGGGGTTGCCACGCGGGACTTTCGGTGTGTAGTGATAGACCTCAAAAACTTGGGTAATTAAACATTTATTTACAGGAAATATACACGGTGAATATGCACGGTAATATTACTAATGGGGGAGACAGAACCGGCGGAGGGGGCGAAGGGGGGAGCGCTAAGGATGCCGACCTCTTCTGGTCGGCTTGGATGCGATGAGTGAGACAGTTCTCACTTTGGATGCTCCGGTGACGCGCCATCTGGCGACGTCTTGGATTTCGCCCGACCGATCCCAGATGTGCGTCTGGGTATCGGCCTTATCCTCAAGTGGATTCGCATTTCGCATTGTCTCACATTTGTGTGAGACGATCCGATCAGCGCGGACTTTGACCCGTGGAACGTCGCTGGAAGCGACATTCCCCCCAGGCAAAGGTGGTTGGTTCATTGGTTACGTGGTTCCTCTAGGAGGCTGTGCATCAACAGCAACTGGTGTGCCGCTTCCGCAGTACTTGAGGATCGAATGGAGGTGCTCAATTCCGCCCTCTCCTCTCTCACTTTGGTTTCCGGGTAGTCTTCCAGGAAGCCTTCCATTCTTTGGATTACGTCGTCCACTTGTTTGCGGTAGTAGTCGTGGAGTTGCTTCCGGCTCTTGAATTCCATCTTGAATTTGGATGTGCAGGAGGTCGATTTGGATTTGTGGTTTGGTTCTCTTGGATTCGCTCTTATATACACCTTTTGGTTGAGGTGTGAAGCCACGCAATGCAGGCGGAGGCATTGTCTGTGGCATTTCGCGCCGCCCTCATTGTTGGCGTTGGCGCGCATTGGTTTTGCGGCGAAGTCTGCGCCGCGCCTCCTTGACTCCCGTCTTTGCTTCTCGGCATCCTTTCGCGATCCGTACCCACATGGTGCTAATTGCGAACTTGAGACTTCCCGCAAGTACTCTTGCTAGTAGCTCAATGGATGCTCCGGAGACTCTTGACACGAGTTGCAAGAGTTTGTCCGCGTGTGTGTAGGTGATGAACAATAACAGAATCACGACCAAGGCAACAGCTATAATAATTCTTGATTGAGACATCCATACCAGCCAGATATGGCGCAAATCTGGCCAAATTTGTGGCCACATTGAATCCATAATTTCGCCCGGTTTGCTTGCTAGTAGACGTCTTAGAGGCTCCACGTCTAGCTGCGCAAAGTTCAGGGTTCCTTGGATTTGAAAGTCGACAGCCTTGTTTCCGCATTGGATTCTGCATGCGATCAGCACCTCCGCCTCCTCGAAATGACGTCGTACCGTCGTGGATTTGCCTTGGGGTGTGCACTTGATCGCTTCTGTCCATTCTCCGCACACAAGTAAACCGGTGATGTTTGTCCTGCTTGACTTGCAAGTGACGTTGAATGAACTTCCTGTGGAACATCCGTAACAACCGCTCACAGACGAGGTCGCTACGGAACAGGTTTCGTCGTTGACGTTTGTCGTTGATCGAATAAATTCATCTTTGACCGTGAGGATCAATTCTGATGATAATACAGACTTTGTCTCGGCTTGGATAGACGTATTAACTACATCGAATTGGATAAATGGATAAATAACAGGCAGTCGAGTGTGAATATCTTCCATTTGTTTCCGCAGATCAACTTGTGGACATTCGCACCTCATGTGGTAGTCCGTGGGATTGCATTTGCAGTCGTCTTCTACTGTGCAATCTAATTTCTTTGCATCTTCTTCGTTCTTGCATTTCACGTTGGGCATAATTTCCTTCTCCAGCATAGCTGTGGTTTCACCATCCTGAATAAAGTGGTTCAACAGGGGTTGGATATACGGTACTGCCAAATTGCTTAGCACAATAGTTATATTGGCTATCACAAATGGCTTGTTTGGTTCAAGAAGAATTGTAGATTTGAGAGTTTCCGGGGTTTTGGTTGTCGTGCGTGTAAGCTCGACTTCAATTTCATGCTTCCACGTTGGGCAGTTGAAGATTGTGTAGATCTTTTCGTCTCTTGGTTCTTCATAAATGCGGTAGAACAGACAGCCCGTAGTGACGAAAAAGCAATTACAAGCTACTGATCCGCAGGATGGTACGCATCTGGTCGTCCCCAGGTGCTTGTTGGCTTCAGGTAATTCGTCGAGTTTGCTCCATGGTTTTACAGCGCCGCATTTGTGGTGTTGACAGGAGCCAGCTGAAGCATCGTTTTTGAGATTGAACTCCCGTTTTGGTGTTCCTTGTGATTGTCTTGATTCGTGGAACACAGGTGAGAAAGAAGTCGTTTCCACTCGATGTGGATCTGTGCTAGCTCATCATCTGCCGCGAACAGAGTTAGACAGGCTTCTCGATTAGTGGATTGACTTTGATCACTTCTTGCAGTTCCGTTTGACAGGTTTCATTCTGGTTGGATCTGGTGCATTTGGTTTGGCGTATTGGTTAAGATGTTGACATCCTGGCACGCATGTGCCTTGGTTAACAGAGCAAGTCCAATTACAGCTGCGCTTACTTTGACGTAGTTCGAAATCGAGAACGTTGTGCGTCGTTTCTTGCAGCATCTGCACCTTTGAATCCATTACGTCCACACTTCCGTGCGCACTTCCAAATTAAATAAGCCGTCACAATGGAAGTGTAGACGAGGAGAGCTGACACTATAATAGCTGTTATAGGCCAGCATTCTGGGTTGAAAATCATTGTGCGACAAAAAATGCACTTGATGTTTTCACAAAACGGTGAGCCTTCGCAGCTCGTTTGGCTGATTATCGCTTTTCCTTCTACTTCAGTCTTCAGAATGACTTTGTAGGGTTGCGAGGAAATCTCGGGTGGGATCCAAAACGTTTCGTGTTCTTCCGGATTGGATCGTTCCACGCAGTAGTTCTCTGCGCAGAGTTCGAATTTGGATACGTTGTAGTTGGTGACACGAATTCCACCGTTGACGCAATCGATCGATGTAAATGCTTGTGGCTGCAGCGCTCGGAATCGATTGAAAGAGGAACATGATGATGAAAAACATGTTCCAGAACATCATTGGTTTCATAGGAATGCTTCTTGGATAGTCCAACACTTGATACACCGTATCCGGTTGATAGTCTTTGGTTTGTTCCGGTTTCCTTTTTCGCAAGTTGTACGTGCGTTGGAAAGTTTGGTTAGTGGTTGTTGGTGGATTTTGGTCGTTTGACGGTTCAGGAGCGGCGTTTCCGTTGGTGGATTTGTCTTCCGTCTCCATGGGTTCTTCGTCGGTGATCTCCAAGGGGATCAATTGATTAAGCGGTCGAAGGACTTCAGGTCCGTAGTTAGCCAATTTAACTCGGGCTTCCCTGATTTGTCCGTCCTTGGATTTGCGAAGAGAGATAATTCGTCCCAGCTTCCACTTGTGTCTTGGCTGAAGCTCTTCTGTGAGCAAAACGATTTGTCCGACAGCTGCTTGTTGAACAGTTCGCGATTTGTCCATACGTTTCTTATGAAACTGGCGAAGGTCGGTCAGGTAATAGTTTCTCCAGATCTCCCAAAACTTCTTGGTTTGGTGGATTGTAAACTTCAATGCTGCCCAGGTTTGGTTTCGGGTTCGCAATTGAACTTCATCCATTGGAGAAACGTAGTCATCTTCTAGGTCGGTGTGGTTTTCGGTTGGGAATCCGACGATTATTCCATTTTGGATAAAATCGATCGGCCGTAGGATTGGTTTTGTGTCCCACTGTTCCTCGATGTACGTGAGGGGTCGTGAGTTCAACACTCCTTCGATTTCAACGAGCACAGTCGTTAGGTCTTCAAAGGATAGGGCTTTGGTCCTGATGGTCTTGTACAGAGCGTCTTTCACACTCTTGATCAATCGCTCGTAAAATCCTCCTTGCCATGGCGAATATGGAGTAATTTTCTTCCAGACAATTTCATGATTGGCCATAAAATTTGTGACGTCCGGGTCGGAGCTAATTGGATCAGTTATTTCTTGAAGCATTTTCTCTCCAAGGTTGAATGCGGGTTGGTTATCGCAAGTAATTGACAGAGGTACTCCTCGTCTTCCAAAGAAACGTCTCAGTGCGTTCAGGAATTGGATTGTGTTGTTGCTACTTACAAGCTCAAGATGGATGAGTCTTGTCGTACAGCAAGTAAATATGGCTCCATAAGCCTTTTCTTCTGTCACGTTGGATCGGTAGATATTGGATATTTTGAGTGGGCCAAAGTAATCTAACCCACAATGAGCGAATGGGTGAGTTTCAACAACTCTCCCTTCGGGTAAATCTTGCATGTCCGGATACTTGAAGGGACGCTTATTGAAGCGTTGACAGGCTACACATTTGGATACGCAAGACTTCACCGTGGTTCTCAATTGGTTGATCCAATATTTCTCTCGAATCGCGGCCATTGTGCCACTTATGGATTTGTGGAAGGCTTCGTGGGCTTCCAGCACAAGCAATTTTGCTAAGGCGGTCTTTTTCTCGATGAGAAGTGGAAATTTGGTTTGACTGGGAAGTTCTGTGTTTCCCAATCGTCCTCGGCATCTTAGCAATTTGTGCTTATCTTCAAAAATGACCAAGTTAGTGTAACTGGAGTCATTCCGATTGATTGAGCGTTGATGGCGAAATAGGATGATCTGATTCGCTTGCTCGATTTCTTCAGCTTGCAGGGGTCCTCGCAAGGGATTGGTTCCTAGCGTTCTTCCGTTTTCCAACTTCCATTCTTTGTTGACTTTGTTGAGGAGGTTGTTGATGATACGGAGGACAAACGGACGCAACTTGGGTACGCGTGAGTACCGCGTAGGATCGAGAATTTCTTCTTCGGAGTAGGTAATAAGTAAAGTCTCAGTCTTGGATAGAATACACTCAGTCTGATCCTTTGGGATCTTAAATAAGTTGGATGACTTCGGCCATTGGTTCAGTGCAAAGGTGCTGAAGACGGGGCCCGACCACCAGAAGTGTCGGCGAAGTTCGTCTTTCGTTAGCCCTCGTGTTGCACAGTCTGCAGGGTTCTGCTCAGAAGCGATATAACCAAATAGCACTTCGCATCCTAAGTCTTCCGCATTTGCTTGACGGTTTTCACTCGTCGATGAATGTAGACACCCGCTCCTGATGGGTTTGGACTTTTGAGCCACGCTAACGTAATTGTGGAGTCCGAGAGCACGACTGTTTGGATGACGTTCACTTTGGATTGCAGGTTTTGGATCACAAACTTTCCTAGCCCCATACCAAGAGCCAGTGCGCTTGTTTCAAGTTTGGGAATGGTTGGCTTGATTTTGGATGGAGTAAGTTTGGATTTTGCCATAACCAGATGACTTCTGACGCCAGTAGTCAAATATACGCAAGCACTTATTGCTTCAACACTTGCGTCGGCACAAATAATTATGCGTCCGATCGTGGATTGGTTGGTAACATTCCGTGGAATGGTTTTTTGAAAGCCGTCCAGCTTGGCCAGGGAATGCCATTCTTTTGTCAGGTCTGGTCTCAAGGGAACATCCCAGTCTTGATCTTCAGCCCAAAGTTTGCGAATAAAGATTTTCACTTTAAGTAGCAGAGGGCATAGAAATCCCATTGGATCGTAGATGCTAGCAAATTTCCGCAGAACAACTCGTTTAGTGAGTATTTCGTTCTCAGTGGTTGCTACATTGGTTTGCATCTCGAGAATATCAGACTTTGGATTCCAGTGAATACCGAGGACCTTGATGTCGTCCGTTTGTTTGCTTCGATCGACTTCTGGAATGGATTTCATAACAGCTTGGTTATTGCTCAAGAATTCTCTCAGGTTCATGTTGATTTCCTGGAAAAGTGTCTTGGCGTACGGATAGAAAGCTTGAGCTTCCAGTTCCGAGTTGGCGGTGTGGATGACATTATCCACGTAGGTATTATCTTGAATTTCCTTGGACGTCTTTGGATTCGAATCCTTGGAAAGATGGTATTGGATGGTCTGTGAGAGGAGAAATGGTGAAGCGTTAATTCCGAATGGGACTCGGGCATAACGAAACACTCGAATATTGTCTCCTTCCACTTTCTTGTGTGGATTCACAACCCAGATAAACCTGGTTGCGTCCTTTTCCGTCTCTTGAAGTCGGACTTGCAGAAACGCCTTTTCGACATCCGAAATTACGGCCACGCTTCCGCATCTGAATCGTAGAATCATCCCGGCTAAGTCAGGAAGCATTGTTGGTCCTTGATAATGCAGTCGTTCAGGGAGGGTTTTCCCTTCAAGTGACTTGATGCGTCAAACACAATTCGTAACTTGGTTGTCTCCTTGAGAGGCGTTATCACTGGTTGATGGGCGAGATAGTGGATCATTCCGTTTGGTTCGTCTGTGAATTGGATCTCCTCAATAATACCTTTGGCTAGCTGGTCAAATTTGGTTGTAGGCTTCAAACAAGCCATCGCGCTTATTCAGGAAGTTAACTGTCGATTTGAGACGTTGAAACGCGATTCCGAAGTTGTCAGGCAGCTCGTCGTGGTCTTCCTTCCAGGGGAACTTGACGTGATATCCGTCGTCTCGCTTTTGGATGGTTTCCTTGAACTGGCGGACAACTGCTTGATTGATTCGCTCAATTTCATCGTTCTTGGTTTCTTGAGGGTTTTCACAGCCGACCTGTTCCATTTCGATCGATCTCTTCCAACGTTGCTTATCTTCTTCCTCCGTGACCGGATCAATTACCGGTTCGATGATTGCCATCATTGAGTAATCTGGTGCTGGGGTTGAAACCTTGGATTTTCCGGAAACAATATATCCCGTTGCAGTGGGAATCAGCTGTCTTCCTGATGGTAGAATTTCTCGTTCCTTGGTTGAGACTAAGAATTCCCATACGTAGTCACATCCGATTAGCAGCCTTGGCGTGTAAGAACGCGGTAATTTGTGCGTCTCGTCCAATTCAATCTCGTTGGTTACGATGTAATCCCGGTCTGCTCTGCTGAGAGGCAGTTTCCTGATAGATCCATGTAGACCTTCGGTTGTGCACGCTTGGATGGTGTGGTTTCGTCCATAGTTGTCTTGTAAGACGACGTTGACGACGTGAGACTTCACAAAGGTTGCCTGCTTTGCATTGAAAGCACGGATTGAGAGGTGTTCAATTCCAACCGTTTCCAGCTTCATCATCGGCTAGGCGCTGGTCGATGAGCGTTCGGGACGATCCAGTGTCGAAATAAGCTTGGATCGTTTGGCTCGAATCCATGTGTTGCGTTTTTGGCTTGCAACGTGCCCGTTAAGGCGTCAGCACGGCCCGCAATCGCGATTTCCTCCCATTCGTTTGGAGCGACTTGGATTGCAAACACCGTGGTTTTTTGGTTGTCTTTCGACTTTGGTTTCCCATTGGATTTAGGAGTAGATCCGCTCGTCGGCGGAGAATTCTGTGCTGTCTTGAGCATGTAGCAGATGCTGGAATGGTGATTCTTCTGGCAATGTCTGCATTTCCAGTCACGGCGGCACTCAGCATCGTGTGGTTAGGGAAGGTACAAATGAAGCACCTCTTTTCCCTCTCTAGAACCGCTTTCCGGTCCTCTACTGATGGAACCTTCTCGCAAAACTCGCTGCCGTGATTCTTCGCATCACAGTAGACACAAGGTTTGATGGATTTTGGTTCCGGTGGCTTGAAACTTGGTTTTGAGCTTTTGATTGGATAGTTTTGAGCTTCCGAATTCCTTGGCTCGTGTTTCAGGCTGGTTTCTTCTTTATTGACAATTTCGTCAATAGCTCTCAGCATGTCCTGGCACGACCAGGCTCGCTGTTGACCAAGCATCGCTTCATCCTGCTTCACAAGAATTTTGTGCTGCAGTTTGCTTGAGAACTTTTCGCGAAGCAGCTTTTGGATCATTTTGGAATCCAAACTCACTTTCAGCGTTTCCAGTTGATTGGTTACAATAAAAAGTTCGTCGAGAAGATTGCGTTGGTCGCTTAACTGGTTGGACTTCGCTTTCAAGTCCGTCAGTTTGTCCATCAGCTGTTCATCAACTGACGTCGTATTTCCATAACGTCGTTCGAGGAGGTCCATAGCAAGCTGGAAATTGCTGCCGATTGGTTGATATCCGCTCATTAGACGTTTGGGTTTTCCCTCAAGGCACGCTAGGAGATAATGGAATCTCTCTAGGTCGTCATGACATTTTGTGCTGACTTGAGTTTGGAAAAGTTGCTTGAACCCATTGAATTCCCACAAATTGCCGGAGAATCTCGGCAGGGGCATTGATGGCAACATTGGTTGATTTGGTTTGAATTGGTTAAAATTGGTTACAGCTGGAGTAGTTGAGTTGGATGGGCTGGTTACACTGAGTGACTTTTGGATAGAAGCAGCGGTTTTTAATCTAAGCAGTTCGAGGAGCCTATCTTCGGCCTTCTCGTAGACATCTGCTTGCTTCGTGACCATTTCTTCATATTTGGCGGCATCTGTCGTTTGATCGGCATCCTCCAAATTTCCAAATTCTTCAGTATACTGGTTCATAGCGGTAACGACGAACTCCATCCGTTGAGCTACGCTGACTCTAGCTTCCGCAATTTCCAATTCAAGTTTGAACATAAATGTTGTCAGCTCTCTTGGATCATCTGGGTAAGCGGGTGGTGTGGCCACAAGATTGTCACTCTCTTTAAGAGCTTCAATCAATTTGTTTGTGGCTCTGGTGAGACGCGATTTAGCGGCGCTAGTTAGAGCGCTGCCATTCGTCATGGTAATATTTGTTTTTGATTGTGATTCAAATATCAGTTGAAATCACTTGGTTTAACTACCAGATTGTGGTTCAGTATTGGATACACTAACCTTCCTTTGAATCCTTTTTGCCGAGCGGGTAGTCAGAGTTCTTCAGAACGGTCGATGCACCATGTAGAAGTTGCCCAAGCCTCAGGGGTTGCCACGCGGGACTTTGTGTGTGTAGTGATAGACTCAACTCAAACTTGGGTAATTAAACATTTATTTACAGGAAATATACACGGTGAATATGCACGGTAATATTACTAATGGGGGAGACAGAACCGCGGAGGGGGCGAAGGGGAGCGCTAAGGATGCCGACCTCTTCTGGTCGGCTTGGATGCGATGAGTGAGACAGTCTCACTTTGGATGCTCCGGTGACGCCATCTGGCGACGTCTTGGATTTCGCCCGACCGATCCCAGATGTGCGTCTGGGTATCGGCCTTATCCTCAAGTGGATCGCGCTAATCGCATTATCGCATTGTCTCACATTTGTGTGAGACGATCCGATCAGCGCGGACTTTGACCCGTGGAACGTCGCTGGAAGCGACAAATATCTCGAAAACGTCTGATATGCTTGAGGCAGATCTCGCCTACTACAACTGTTGTTTAAAAAAGGTCCTTTTTGTTGCCTAACACAAAGCCTTTGGCCATAATGAACAGTTTAAAGATGCTTTTAAAATTCGACGCTGACTATCTCCCATCATAGATAATGAGAAAACGACCAAATTAGCGACAACTAAAATTGACGATGACGTCTTAAAATTTTTGACATTTTGAGAAACCATTTTTAATCGCAAAAAAATTTTTTAAATGAAGCTTTTGTTTTTAAATTACCTGCTCAATACTGTTAAATGCAGTTTCCCGTTTAAGCGCGACAGATTGTCTTGAAGCGACTGCGAGGTTCGCAAGCAGGTACTGTTCCAGAAGGTCCGTTGACGTAGATTCGATTTGGGCTTGGTGCTCAGCATCAATTGTCTTCACTGCCTTGTCAAACGCTTCAGTTTGCAAAATGAACTAAAATACTTTAGATTCAAACTTAAATAGGCTTTAATGTACCTTTGCATAATTCTCTTCAATACAGAGCGCTCTCCACGTGTATCTGCGATCGAGCGTAGTGGCGATCTGCATCTTCGTTCCAAAGGGAGTCTCCAAAAGAAATTGAACCCTTCTCTCCAGCTCATCTAAGACAATTTGGTGAGCTTGACGGTGGAAGCGCAGCTTAGAATCCTGCGCCAAAAAGTCATCTGTTGGGGTTTCTAGAGTGAAACGGTTCCTCAGCGCTTTGCAAATCGGGATCGCCGAAGACACCGAAACGAACTTCTCCGTTGTGAATTCCGCATTGTTGACAATGATTCGAATGGAGTCAAGGGGTGTCCACCAACCGCCATTGCTGATCTGTCAGTTGGGGCAACCTGGAAAACGTGAACGTTGATGCTTGCTGCATATATACAAAAAATTATACAACAAAATAGTTTTATTTTTTAGGAGGGTTGGCGCAGAATGCGTTTCTGTCAAAAGTTTGAAATGCTTTCGAGACAAAGAGCTTAACATTTTAAAATTGCACATTTTAACGTGTTTTTGATTTTGTAGCACATTATTTTCAGTTAACGTTTATGCAGAGTTGTGGATAATTAAAAGTAAACGCTGCTTCATGCGCGAATCGCACTAAAGTTCATGTTCTGACAGGTATCGGCCAAAATTCCAACCGCTCAACATTTTGCAAATATTGAATACATAGTGGGCCGAAAAAAATCGCTTCCTTCTAACCAGACAGAACAGGGCAAGCGCTGAACAGACGGTTTTGTTAACAAATAACGTGAAACCGATCGGTCTTTAGCTCCGCGTTCGAAAGAAATGAGGTGAATCTGTCTGGCCAGAGTAGGGTGATTTGTTTCGGTCCACCCTGTATGAGATTGCGTCTGAAAGTGAGACATTGTCTAGTTAGACATTTCACTTTATTTTGATCAAAAGTGGTGTGGTCTTTTTGACATTCCGACCGATCCCTTCGGAGGCGTCCAGTCAAAATGTGAGGAAAGCGAACATCCGAACTCACACAACCAACATTAATTTTACTATAGGATTAGATGTTGCAACACTTGCTGCAACACATAACTTTGTAGAAAAGTTTTTTTTTGAGTTTTGAAAGCTGCTTAAATGTTTTTAAAACCATTTCCTCAAATTAAAAAAATTTTTGACCCATTTCAGTTTTACTCAATTTCAGCTAATCTAGTTTAAACGTAAATTAGATTATTTAAGATAAGTTGCAAACTTACTCTGTGTGTGCCAGCAAGAACTGCTCCATTATCTCTCGATTCTTCCGAAACAGCAAAGCTTTGTAGGTAACTTCCCAGCCCATTGCAATACCCTAAAAAGTAACACTTTATTTTAGCCTTATTGCTCATTCTACCGGCAAGAATGCTCTTCCGTTTTCAAATTCGGAGATGGGCATTGATATGGACATCTTGTTAGCGACCAGCGTCAACCAATAAAAGATGTCTGGAAACTCGCCGAACACCTTCAACCCGTTTTTCACAGCGTTGTCAAGAATGTGTTTAAATGAGTACCCACATTCAATGCCTAGCAAGAGGCTGTTAGTAGGGGCAGGCTCCATGTCGTGAACAATCGCAATGATCTAATATAAAATGTATTTTTCAAATTTTTAAACAGTTGTATACCTTGGACATGGGAATGTTG
This sequence comes from Steinernema carpocapsae, assembly GCA_000757645.3. NCBI lineage: Eukaryota > Metazoa > Nematoda > Chromadorea > Rhabditida > Steinernematidae > Steinernema > Steinernema carpocapsae. The sequence continues at coordinate 3,042,676 of CM016762.1, forward strand.
AATTTCCCCAAGATTTTTCGGAGAAGACTGCCCATAAACATCTCGTCACATGGCCCATTGTGAGGTGCTGTTGCCAGAACTCTATACTTAGGCGCTTGTGCGGAAGTATAGAAGTTGGGTTCAGGCGGCATGAAATATACCGTAACAACCACAAGGCAGTCGACGTCGGGAGGTGCTGAGCATCCTTCCACGCTCAAGCACACCGAGCCGACAGTCGATTTCAAATCAGCTTTGACTGCCCTTAGGCATGCCTTGTACGTCAAATCCAGTTCGTCGTATGAAAGTCCTTGGAATTTGTGGCTTATAGGATGGTATTTAGGCTCCAGCGTCTTCAGCAAGTCCCTGTAAAGTTTGAATAGATTAACAAATGAGACGGACTAATTAATCCAAACTTTTAATGATTGAAAAGCAACCTAAGTACAACTCATTGCAAAGTAAATCGCACACAGGAAATTCTGACTAAAAGCAGCGTTGTTGGCTAGATTTTCTAGGCTTGACACAGACTAACTACTAAAAACATTTTGCAGCTTATATAGGAAGTTCGTCAAGTGTGTCAATCCGATTTGGCTGAAAATTGCAGGTAGATTCAAAAGCGCTGATTACAATGCGCATAATTTCTTTTGTGCAAAATAAGCATTTCCATAGCAAAAATTTGTTTTAAGAACTTTTTTTGAATGTATAAGGACTTTAAAATTGTAAAATTGCTGTCAAAAACGTTTTTCTCAATAACGGGTTGGACGCTTTAAAAAACAACGCTCAACAACCTTGAAAATACCTTTTAAATGTCAAAACAGCTTTAAAAAGCTCAATTTTATCAAGCAAAGCTTTATTTTGCAGCGACAGAACTATGCGCATCGTAATCAACGTTCTCAAATCTACCTCTACATGAAATGTCAGCCAAATTGGGAGTGTCACACTTGGCGGGCTGTTCATGTTAATTATTTCTGTCTTGGATTATTGGAAGTGCCCCACACAGCAGAAAGATTCACTTTGGGTTTGCATCGGGCATTTTTGAGTTAATGTGGTTTGAGGCTTCTTTTAAATGAGGTTCAAGGCTAGTAACGCCACTCTTGGTCTTAGTCTGTCAAAGACAATTAGCTTTGAATTGATCTCTTGTTTAAAAAAACACTTTCTTACTTGAATCCGGGGTCGTTCAGAAATGACGGCGGAAGGATGGCCGAGGATAACATGTTCATTACTTTCTTATCCATGACAACAGTTGACTTTCCAGAGAATTTCCAATCTCCACCAGGCAGTATAAGTCTTGAAGGTCCGGGAACAGGACTGGGAGCGGGCGCCAATTGATGAGGAGTCCCTTGGGGAGTAACTTGTTCGATAATCTCTACCGATGGAGCAGGGCTCAGTTCCTAAATCAAAACCTGAAGTGAGCTATGTGTCCGCTTAGGATGACCCACCCGTTCAGAATCGCTGTTCTCTTCATCGCTAAGGACATCCAAGATGTGTTCCAAACTTTGTTCATCTATATCGTCTTCGTCAGAGTCTTCTAAACTGCCGACGTCATCGGCGTTGTCTCCACCGTCTTCTGGGGAGTGAGCTACATTCAGAAGAGCTGCGTATACAGAAACGGTGTCCAAGGGAGCAGCTTCAACAGGAGCAGCATACAAGGGAGCCGCGTTCACGTCTTCTCCGGAAGAATCGGCGATTCCCCGCACTGACCTTTGGACTACACGGTTCATAACTGCGATCCTTGAAAAGAGCTCCGGATGCTTATTTCGGAGGTGATCCTTCATATTATCAGAGGTTCCCTTTCCGACCATGTCGTTGCAAACATTGCATTCGTAGCTCGCACCACTCAGCGTGAAAAAGTTGTTGTAGGGTGAAGCCATGTTGCGTTGGACAAACAAATGACTGAAAATTCTGGTTGAAAATGGATGAACTAGATTCAAAATGACAAAAAAAAACGCGAACAAAGCGAAAACAAAAATTTACAGCTAATATCAGCAACAAGCCTATAAAGACTCATGAAAATACTTTGTACATAAGCAAAACAGCGCGATCAAAACGGACATTTTTGAGCTGCTCTATGCTTTCATATAAACAGCCAATAACGGAGGCGGAGACGGAGAGAAGGTTGACGGGCCGCGCAGCATACAGGTGCAGCCGGAATCAATATGTATAATCCGGCTTGCGCGCATCACATGAGACTTGGAAAAAGGTAAGAGCAATTGGCATAACAGCGAGAACGCAATAAAGGCTCGAGGTAAGTGCAGCAATACCAAAGCAGCAATCTGCCTTATTCAAATCGATTTGTCAGTCCTGACTAACTTGCAAACGCCGCGCTCTTGAATAACATTAAGTCGGCGGTCATCAGCGGTCTGCAAAATCGACGCTGGTTGTGAGTCATTGTCTGGAGTGCACTTTGCAACTTGCCGTAGCCACATTCAGCAACCAACACAATTAAAAAAAATTCAAATTTGGAGAGCTGTTTGTGTTTTTTCAAGTGTCTCACTAGACAGTTCTCTTCAGTTTTGTCAAAGTAATACTAACGGTGGAAAGAAGAGCACACAGTCAATATTAGCGAGCAGCATGTAATCGATTATTGACACCGCGAACGTACTGATTAAACATCTTCAGTCCTCTTTCGATCGGTGAATATGTAAGTGTGACTACCTTTAAGAGGATGACGTACACAATGAGCAAAATCAAAAAGTAATTAAAAGGTTGTCAAGACAACGATGGAAAGATAATTACTTTTGAGCTTGAAGTTTTGGAGCAGTGCTGGTGCTCTGCAAATAAATTCAATGGCTTTCCTGTAGCTTGTCCTTTTTAAGACTCAAATCGGAACCGGGTTACGTCGTTACCGCAAAGTGACAATGGCGCGAAACGACATTAGCGCAAACTTGCAACTAGCTGATCTAGCTGACAGGTAACATTTCAAACAGCGTGTATAGTATTAAAGGCTGCCAGGTTCAGGCAGGCTCAAGGGCTACAGCAGACTAATACCTTTAGTATCCGCGCCAAAAGCGCCTCGCAGCGGAAACAGTAGGCTGGGGACGACAGTTCCAGGTGCAGCTGCGGGTGTAGGCTAAAGCTGCCAAGCTTCAACAGGCTTAGGCTTAAAATGTGTTTTTTTTGCATTGTAGGAGCCATGTAAAAATAGTAAAATTGCTTGCCCATTGCTGTACACGGCTTAGATTGATGATTTTGCGCTAATGTCGTTTCGCGGTATTGTCGCTTCGCGGCATTATCGCTTCGCGCTTATGTTGTCGCGTTAATGTCTTTTGCGGTAATGTCATCACATTATCGGAACAGAGTTGTCTAGTACTATTTTAAAGGAGAGTCTCTAAGCATTTGGTGATTGTAAGTTTTGACTCGACGCCGTTTCGAAGAGTTTAAGCCTTGCTTTGCATTTACATTTCTCAGATCGGCTTTGCAAAATTTGAGTGTATCAGAGTGGCCTTGCATCCTGCTATTACAAACGAAACACTTCATGAATTTAGGGTTAAAAGGATTAGACTTAGTGAGTGGAGCTTGATTAGGAAAAAGCAGTAAAGGGCGGTGAGCAATGAAAGAAAAGGGAATACGTGGGAGAAGCATAGATATGCTGATTACAGGAGAACAGCAGTGGGATAAATGATGATTATGACGAAGTCGCAACAGACTTCAAAGAAGAGAGCCACGAACTGTTGGCATGAACAAGAAGCACTTTCCCGAGCATCTCACTGGAAACAACCTTCTTCAGTTCTGAGATGCTCAGCCCAGCAACAGATGAGAATAGAACCGATGAAATGACCGGATGCTTCGTGGTGCAAAGGTTTGGCTTCAAGAGCTTCTTGGACGTCAACGAAGGTCTTAGTCGCATTTTGAGGTCAAGCAAGAAAGCGTGATTGGCTTCCATAAAATCAGATTTCTGACCTTCCTGAAGCTTTTTCTCCAAAGTCTTCATAATGGAAATCCCTTCGATAATCGTGATCGGTCCTTTGAACTTCGCAATTTCAGCTTCGACAATATTGAAAAGTGGACGAAGGTATAAGACGACTTTTTCAATAGTGTTCCATAGAGTAGGAGATATTTGTAAAGATCTAAAAAACAGAAATTTTTTGAGGGTATGAGCAAAAAAATACCTCGGATTCCGTTCAAAATAAAAGTTGAATTCGTCATCTCGCAGGAAGACATCAGCTAGGAGTCTGTACCTTTCAATCCAGCAACCAGTTTCCTAAATTGGCTATTGTTTAGTACATAAACAACGGCCACATAGTACCTTCAACAAGTCCTTGATTAGATCTTTGCATGAACCGATAGGCTGACGCTTTTCCGATGACGCCTTGAAACCTTCTTTTACAATCGATTTTAAGCGCTTAAAAATGTTTTCAATGTCGGTGAACGTTTCCAATCCCTTCTTGACGGCGTCGTTTAGAATATGTCCAAAAGTCGGTTCACATTTTTTAGGCAGTAAAAGCTCGATCGAAGCCTTCATGTCGTGCGTAATGAGTGACACCTAAAGGAATTTTCGAAACGCTAAGGAACAAGGGGTTGTTCGATATCTACCTTTTCAGTGGGAAAGTCAAAATTTTTGAAGCATTTGTTTAGCAAGAAGGTCACCAAATCCTCACTCGCTGGGCCGGATGATGGGAAAGCGGCTAACACGATGTGCCTATCCTCGTAATAAGCGGCGACAACAATCACGGTATTGGCATTTGGCAGTACGGCGCAGCCTTCAACGCTGATGACAAACGACTCGGTGTTATCCAAAACAGCGCGTACGGCCTTCATTAGAAGGTTGTAGTTTCCTGGCGCAGATCTGACAAAATCGGTGTCGATCACTGCGTTGACACTGTTAACCTAAAATAACATTGGACTCCGACCGAATTCGAACCCACGACCTTCCGTGTAAAAGTCCGGCACGTTAACCAATGCAACACACAATCTTCTTCAAAAGATTGAATGAAGGTGGCCACACCTTAATTGAATTCCTCTTTTTTTATCGTTACATTTAACATTTTTAAAAGCTTTACTTCCACTTTTGTTTTTTTTTAAAGCAAAAATTTTTGATGGCTGAAAAAAGCAGTAAAGTAAATCTTTTGTGTTTTTTTACATGTTTTACATGTTAAAAGTAAATGTTCTGCTTCTAAAAAATTACCTGTTTAGGACATTCTGCTTCGCTTACAGCCAAGCCCATCTTGTCGAATTCAAGCGCATTAGTTCCTTCAACAGGACCCCTACTTTTCATTCCGCAACCATTTGTTGACATTGGTCGTGATGCGTTCGGTTGAAATCGGACTTTGGCCTTGTTAAGCAAAGCTTGTTTCTGATGCTCGAGAACATGCTTCATAGCGTTGGAGCGAAGTTCTCTGTGCCATTTCTCACGGCATATTTGACACTCGAAGAAATCGTCTTGTAGTAAGAGCAAATTGGACATTGCTGTAAGAAAGGGCCAATTCAAGAAAATTTCGTGAAGTGAACAGTGAATATGCAATACGAGAAGCTCCTTACGCGACACGCTAGAATAACAGCGTTTACATGCAGTAAGGTAGCGAAAATCTCTGTGCCATACGGGTTACGCTGGCGGGATATACCATGCAATTAACTGGCAACATGCAGTCCTATTGAAGCTTAAATCAAACGTCCGACCGACACGCACATTGCAGGTGCATTTCAAAATTACCACTTTTGGCAAATAGTTAAATGAACTCCCTCTCAATTGTCGCTGCGTACGGAAAACCAAAGAGGCGATCAACAGATCGATCTGCTTGCAAGCGGTGACACGCTGCGCCCTTGAATAGCATTTAGTCTGCAGTCAACGGCGGTCTGCAAAACACGCGCCAACCGTGAGTCATTGTCTGGGCTGCACTTTGCAACTTTACGCCGATGCATTACCATAACAAAAAAGCTGCTTCCGGCTATTTCCACAAAGGGAACACAACGCTTCAAAAATGCACTGTCTCTAGACAGTGACTACTTATTTAAAATTGTACTTTTGCTATAACTAAAATTGAAATTGTAGAAAAACATTGAAACACAACAGGTTTTATAACAGCTCAACAATTTCATAACTGTACAAAAAAACTTGTTTGCATGTCATTAGCCTATACATTAATGTGAAGCGTTCATTGCCAGTTCTGTGAGGCAAATACGTTGGCACTATCAAAGCCTTGTACAATGAAGACACTGCTGTGTTGTTGTCCACTCTGTTGTCCACAGATTTAAACCCATTTTGTATCAAAAAATGCTTTAAAAACGAAATTAAAATTTTGTGTTATACAAGAAACACAGCATAAGGTTCATGTATGTTTTCACCCAAAATCCGCCGTAGCTATGTGCCAATTTTTTATTTATTTGTAAGGTTCATTTTTACTGCTCCTATAGATACGTTGCCAAAAATTTGATTGTTTAGAAAAGTCCCATTAATGTCAATCCTCTATAAAACAAAGGAGAATGATCCAGACGTGTTCGTTCGTCAGTCGCGAAAACGACATCTTTTGAACTTGTGGTTTGTCGCACTGTCGCGTGCGGCAAGCGACAAAGAGTGGTTTGAGTGGCGGTAGAACAGCACCGGAGAGAATTTCCGTTTCAGAAACTTTAGCCAATAAATTGCTCCAGAGGAGCGCGTAGTGCCGAAACCATTACAAAAAGAGTTCTGATTTAACGAACGGATAACCGTTAATTTTTTAAAAAGTTGACATTCTCAGTTTTCTGGACTCTCGTTTTGGCATTCTTGATTTTCACTTTTAGCACAAAGACATTGGACTCCAGTCTCTTCAGTCGGCTTTCTGTGTTGATCGTTTTCTTATCAGTAGTCCTTGATATTTTGCATAATTGTCATGTACTCCTGCATTTTTGGTGTTCTCTAACGTTCAACGCACCAAAGACATAAACTCTTATGTTTGTGCTTTTGTTTTTTTGTTTAAAATTTTTTTATTATACTATTATACATAAAAATGCCAAAGGACACTTTAGGAATCGATGAGCTCAACTCAAACACGTAAACAAATTTTCAATTTAAAAAATCAAGCTAACAATTGTATTTAACAGGACTCGCAACGAAATTTGTCACATTTGCGAGTGTGGCCCCACCACGAAAATTAGACGCGCCGTCGCTCGCCCGCCGTCCTATTTTGTATGGCGCAGTGGAATCAGTTGAGGCTGCCTCAAGACCGTCCAAAGTGTGTTTACGAGAAAAGGAGGTTTTGTTGCCACTCGGGTGTTAGCCAAGTGAAACACTTCCGCAACTAGTCGACCCGGTCGTACCAGAAGGGGGATCTCGCCTTTCTCTATCTCGGTTTCCCAAAAATAGAGGCCACGCGGGTTTTGAATCTAACAGGACTTTAATCGCCTATGACACTCACAGTTCACACGTAATTCAACTACAGCGATACGCAATACCAAGGAGATAAACAACGCGATTTATCTCACACGCAATAAATCAAAACACACACAAAATTATATGAACAACAGCGCAACAACAACAAGAACACCCAGCCAAATGCGGCACGGCGGCGGGCGAACAAAAAACCGATGCGAGCGAGAGGTCGCTGACGATCTTGCAACTGCAGAATCCTTCGAGAATCTTCGCGGAGCGCTGCAGAAGTCGTCGTCGTGGGTGGCCGCTTGTGGCCGAAGCGTCGTCACTGGATGCAGGGCTTCGCAGACCTTCGGCGTCGTCGGTTGCTTCTGTCTGGGTGCCTCTTGGTGGTGAAGGGGAAGCCAGCTCCTCTGGGAGAAGGCCGCAAGCGGCAGCATCACATCACAGGCTTCCTAGATCACAAGAGACATGGGATCATTAGGATCCGCGAGTTCCAAGGGTTCAGAGGGCTCAGAGAGGGTCGCCGGGGTCGCATTCTACCCGAAGGCTGGCCGTAGGGTCGCGAGACAGGTTTCGCGACACTCCCGCCCCCCAAAAGCGTCGTACACAAGAATCTGAATCAATGAAATTATCCGGTTCCGGGAGAGTCTTATCTCTCTGACACTGAGGCCTCTGTCAAATCGCATTAGAGATCGATGAAGAAACCTGTGAGTGTTGTCGCGGAGGTGATCCGGAATCTCAGGCAACAAACTGATCGTCGAATCTTCACAAGTATTCGTTATCTGTCGTAACCAAGCAACTACTGAAAAGGAAAAAGTCGTACATAACATATCACAAGATCACATGTATTGTACACGTAGAGTTAAGCAATAATAACAATCCATAAGTATCATTAGAATCTTCGGCTTCTTCTCAGGCGTCTTCTCTCGTCTCTTACCAGTTTCTCCTGTTCTGCTCCGAGAACTTGCCATCGTTCATGGCACGGTAGTCACGCACGGGCACATTACGTCTCGGGTTACGTCGAACGGGCACTGTAGTTCTGTCTAGAGCGGCCATTTTGCTTGGGTCCGGCACACACTCGTTTACAGGTTCCAAATGAAGGTTTGAATCTTCCGAATTAACCACAACAGGGTCAGGATCTTCATTCAGCGCGTCAGGCATCTCAATCTCAGGCATCATTTCGGCTTCTTCATTATCTCTGGCGTCAGCATCTTCATCGATGGTCTGCTGGGAGGCTTCGTTTGCAAGCATCGTAGAGTCAGCGTCGTCCTCAAGCTCCAGGGGGACCACCTTGTACTGTTCGGGTCGTCGTCGAGCCTCCTTTCACAAGCAGCTTCAGGACTGAGGGCTTCCCGTCCACGTCTCGAGTGATCTCCTCCACTCTTGCAAGCTTCCACATGTTCCTGGGCAGAACTTCGTCTGTAATCAGCACAATCTTGCCAACCGTAGGCGTGTCACGGGTGGAGCGTCCTTGTCGCAGGGCCATCTTGTGCTTCTCTCGCAGGCTCTTCCAGTATTCTTCACGGAAACGGTCCCAAATCTTCTCTGTCGCTCTCAGGCTTGTCGTCATGGCTGCCAGGGCTTGCCTTCTGGTCTGGAGAGCCGGATTCGCACGAGCTGCATCGTCGTTGTAGACCGAATCCTCGTTCCGTAGGTCGCAGAGGTCGCTGTAGATCGGGAACGCTTGAGTTGTTCCTTTGTAGACGAAGTGTCGATCGGCCGGATGACTTGAGCTTCGGAGACGTCGGCTTCCATGTAGGTGAGCGGTCGCGAGTTGAGAGCGGCTTCTGTCTCGAGCATCACGGTCCGCAGTTCGTCGTAGTTCAGGTTCTTCTCGTGCCTTGTCGCTTGTAAAATGTCCGCTTCACATCCTGGATGAGTCGCTCGTAGAATCCTCCTTGCCATGGGCTGTACGGCGTGATGAATCGCCACTGGATGGACTTCTTTGCCAGGAACGCGACGACATCTTCGGATTCACAGGCTTCCTGAAACACGCGATCTAGAATCTCTCCTCCAGCTATAAGCGTCGGGGCATTATCACACGTGACCGTCTTAGGAACCATTGTCCTAGCAAACACGTTTCTCAGAGCCATCAGGAACTCCTGTACGCTCATAGATCTCACAGGTTCAAGCTTCAATGCACTTGTCACAGTACAGGCAACAATTATCACGTAACACTTCTTCTGGATGCCGTTTTCCTTGAAAAGGAGTGGTCCGAAAAATCCATTCCCACGTGCTCAAATGGAATGACCACTGAACTCGCTCTTGCGGAATATCAGCCAATCTCGGGTGCTGCCAAGGCACGTTGTTGTACACCTGACACGGCTCGCACACTTGTTGATGACTTCCCGAGTCAATCTACGCAGAGCAGGTATCCAGAAATCCGTTCTCACACTAGCCATCGTATTCACAAGCGACTTATGAATAGAGAGTCTTTCGACCTTCGAGTGACATTCACCGATAATCAGACGCGCAAGAGGGGATTAATCCACGAAAATAGGGAATTTTGTACGGGTGGGCATGCAAACTTTCCGTATCGACCCGCGCAACGCCAATTCCGTTCTTGTCCTCAAAGAGGTTAAGATGCTTGAGTTCCCGCAGTCTTTGCCTCACAACATCCTCCTTCTGGCTCGCTTTGACTAATACGGTGCGTGCTAGCGCGAGTTCTTTTGCGGTGCAAATTCTGGTGGGGGTTTCGAGCCTGGATCCCATACTCTTGACCGATCATTCCATAGAGAATTTACAGGTAAGCGGCGGAGGCCAAAGTTCCTGATAAAACGTAACACAAAAGCGTAAATACGCTCTATCCTACTAAGGTCATGGGAGAGTCCCCATTGGATCCCTAGAACAGCCGGAGGTGTCGAAGAACCATTCTCAGGCGTCATAGTCGGAACCATCAAAAACCTCCTCAACGTTCTTCTCAGGGGTCGGAAATGAAGGGGTTGACTCCTCCGGCCATTCGTCCTCGGGTTTCACAATGAACTCAGGCCCCGTCCACCAGAAATGCTCCACTAATTCACTCTTGCTAAGGCCCCTAGTCGCGCAATCCGCAGGATTCAGACTGGTATTGACATAAGCTACTTTGACTCGCTGCACACCAAAATCTTCACTTAGCGCCGCACAGGTGTTACGAAAGGTTTGCCAACGGTTAGAAACATATACTCCTTGGTCCTTAGGACTGCCAGGCATCTGAATCCACCCCAGCGCTATCTGAGAGTCGGTGAAACAAACAAGCGTCTTCACATCAATTCTTTCTCCCATCTCTCTGCACACCGTTGCGCAAGTCGGAATTCCCATGACATAAGCGTTGAGCTCCATCTTGGGAATAGTCATATTCGCTTTCAACGGACGCATTTTTGTCTGTGCGATCAGCAAATTCGCTTTCCCGTCACTCACAAGGTACACACAGGCTGCCATAGTGTCTTGATTAGCATCAGAGAACACATCAAGTCGATTGACTTTCCAATCTCGCTCAGGCATCTGGGAATTGACTTCTGGAAACCGTCAATCCGCTCAAGTATCTCGAGAAACTCTACCCAGAGCTTCATATCAAGTTTCTGATCCCAGTCATGGTTCTGCCCATAGACCTTGCATGAAGCGCCTGGCTTCTACGAGTAGCGGCGAAAGAAAACCCAGCGGATCGTAAATCGCATGCACTGTGCTAGCTACTCCCCGTTTGGTCTTCCTTTCAGGCGGCGATGCTTTCACAAGTAGTCTAAACTCATCTCTCTCAGAATCCCACATAGTACCAAGAATCTTTTGGACTGGAAGGTTGCTTCTGTCCTGAACCGGTATCTGATGCCATAGGATCTTGTCGTTGGTCATGAATTCTCTCAAGTTCATCGAGGCGTCGCTGAAAACCTCTTTGCTGAGGCGCGCTACCTTGACTGCCCTTTCGGGATCATCTTCCGTCAATATGACGTTGTCCACGTATGTGTTATCAATCAATTGCTTGATGAACACTCGTCATCCAGGGTTTGCCTGAGGTGATGCTCGATCGTGGCCCCTAGCAAGAAAGGCGACGCCGTAATTCCAAACGGGACACATGTGTATCGATAGATCACCCAGTTCTCGCGATCAGGCTTCTTTTTCGGGTCTTTCAACCAAATAAAACGGACTGCGTCGCGCTCTGACTCTGCAATTTGATCTGCAAAAACGCCTTTTCAACATCGGCTAAGATCAGGATTTTGCCCGTCCTAATGCGCAACATGATCCCCAGGATTAAGGGTATCAGGGATGGTCCCTGATGCATGCAGTCGTTAAGCGATGGGCGTCCTCTCAAGTGAGCTGAAGCATCAAAAACAGGTCTCACTTTAGTCGTAGCCTTATCGGCGTGAGCACTGCCTGATGAGGCAAGTAATGCACCCTTGATTCGCAAGCAATCCCCGGGTCAACAACCTCGATCATACCTTTTTCGAGTTGATCCATGAAGATCGCGTGGTACTTGTCGAGAATCCGGGCTTCTTGTTCAGGTATTCCCAGTTGCTGAATAACCTCTTGACAGTTATGCCGAAGTTGTTCGGGACATCTCCGGGTGGGCCTTTCCACGGGAACCGCACGTAGTATCCATCGGCTTTCTAGACGATGTTGGCCTTGAACTCCCGAATGACCTCTTCGTTGGTCTGGATCTCGAGTTCCTTGCTTTGATCCTGCTGCCTTGATGTCCGGATCCGGCGTCCAATTTGCTTCTACGGCCTTCTCGAGTTCTTCTTCAGTCGCTAGGGGCCTTGTTGGATCTTGGACTTCCTGGATCATCATGGTCTTCTCTGGCATCTTGGGAGACGGGAGCGTGAGCGGGGTACCGCTGATGACGGCTCCAAACGTTGTCGGGAGCGCGTGGAGTCCTTGCGTCAATGGAACGATTCTCCTTCGACGAAGTTCCACATTTGGTCGACTCCAAGCATAATCACAGGTTTCACAGGTCTTCTTCTCTTCTGGCTTTCGGCTAACACGTATCCTTTCTCCCTCACCCTTTTTCCGATCTTCGTCCGGTCAACTTGGGTCTTGGGAGTGGGTCGCTCGTGATCTGAGGAGCAACAGTAGCTTCAATCTTCACTTTTTCATTCGCCTTACCGATCACAAGTAGCTCTTTCACGTCGCTTCTTGCTTGAATAGCTTCCGTGGCACCCCAGTGCTTGTATTCAAACTCATCTGTGCGGATGGTTGGAAGCTGGAGTTTCTCCGCGGTACAGGCTCAATATATGTACGGTTAGATGCACAATCAAATAGCACAGGTAAGCCTACATAAGAATTGGTGGTCCGATCGTATGGAAACGGTCTTCGCAGTCATCAGAAAGGTTTCTTTTGTCGCAGGCGTCTGTACAAGCGGCTGATCAGGAATCGGCTGTAATGTTCCATTAGCATCACTTGTTCCTTGCTGTCACGTTGCTGGTACTTGTTACCTTTCACAGGTGACTTGGATCGGCTTGCTTCTCGGCCAGACGTGGTCTTCACGGGTGCCATCGAGCTTGAATCTTCATAATCCGGGATTCTGGATCGCATCGCAGGTGATTGAGATCTGGGTGCCTTGTCCCGCGCTGCTGAAGCAGGTCCATCGGCGACGGTGACCTTGGTCGCGGGAGTCTCGGTTGCTCTTGGCGCAATCCCGAGTGGTTCACAAACTTCCAGGCGGCGGTGAATCTCAAGTTCCTGGAATAATCGGCAAACGTTACTCCCCGCGGTGGATCATTATATCGCGGAGCTTCGCGAAAATTTAAGGCATCTCGCGTCGCAATTTTGCGAAACATAAGGCTGTGTGGTGATTCTTGCCACATTCACCACAAGGGACTCTCATTGAGCACATCGTGGAGCTGTGTCCTGTGCCAAAGCACCGGAAACATCTCCTCTTGTCTCTCAAGCACTGGTTTCTCTGGGTTAGACCAATTACCCTCGTACAGTTCTCTGGTTTATGATCATCACTACAAAACAAGCATTCTTCTCGGTCATACTGACCAAACTGATGGCGCTCACAGGTCTTGATTGTCTGGAAAACGCGTTCTCATGCCACTGTCCATTTTGGGAATTTTGTAAACCTCCAGAGTGCGTGACAGTCATTGCTACAACTGACATGTTGTCACTGATCACTGTACGCAACTGGGTGATCCATTCCTTTGGATCATACTTCTTGGTTTTGTCGATACTCTCAAGACTTCTTTCTGAGTAAATTCCGGGAATTTTCCCTGAATCAGCTTGCACGTCCACTCGTTTTGAGGTGACGCTAACCCTTCAAGCTGCGCATAGATTCCTTGTAACTCAAAAACAAGTTCCCTTTGATGTTCCCAGCTCTGGGATTCTACAGGTGTTCAATCTCTCAAGCAGTAACGCCTTTGATCAGATCAACGTCTCCATAGCGACTCTCGAGTTCTTGCCAAGTGAGCTTAAACGCCTTCTCGTTTGCACCGAATGATTTGGCTATTTGGGTTCACCTTCTAGGAGGTTTAGCAAGTGCGGAAAACGTTCTTCCTCGTCCAGGAAATCATAATATTTTGAGAACAGTGCTTTGAAGCTTCCCCAGGTTGTCATATCACCAGTAAACGGATCCAATTTGATCTCTGGGATCTTCGAAACAGGCTTCAAACATACCGAGTCCTTCGCAAGCGTCGGAGGCAACAGGTTAACGGACTTCTTGCGATCCGCGAGTATCCGGGCGTCGTGAACAACTTGTCGCAAGTTCTCTTGGATCGCGTTCTTTCTTGCATATACTCCTCAATTCTTGCTGGATGATGCTTGCTCAGGCCTTCTCGAGATCACTGAATTCCTTCATTAGCTTCTCCATAAAGATTTCGAGCTTCTGTTCTTGATCTTGCAGTCCAGGTATCATCACAGGTCTTCTCAAGTGGTCTTCCTCGGCTTCAGTCTTGGTGATCAAGCCTTCCGCATACTTGATGCGTCTTCTACTCGTTCCTTCCAGATCAGTAGCTGACCGACATCTCAGGTGGTTCTGGAACAACTGTTCCTTAGGACACGTTATCAAACAGCAAGTAAACAAAGAACACGACCGAGGTGTGTCTCGGGGTTTCGTAGAACAAATGAACGAAACAAAAGCAAAATTAAACACGAAATTCGAAGCGAACGTGTGGTTTTTCTCACTCGCGGGTTTCAGGGTGGCAGGAATCGAAATTCCCGGCCGATGCACCAGTTTGTTGCCACTCGGGTGTTAGCCAAGTGAAACACTTCCGCAACTAGTCGACTCCGGTCGCCGGTCGTACCAGAAGGGGGATCTCGCCTTTCTCTATCTCGGTTTCCCAAAAATAGAGGCCACGCGGGTTTTGAATCTAACAGGACTTTAATCGCCTATGACACTCACAGTTCACACGTAATTCAACTACAGCGATACGCAATACCAAGGAGATAAAACAACGCGATTTATCTCACACGCAATAAATCAAAACACACACAAAATTATATGAACAACAGCGCAACAACAACGCCAAATCGGCGCGGCGGCGGCGAACAAAAAACCGATGCGAGCGAGAGGTCGCTGACGATCTTGCAACTGCAGAATCCTTCGAGAATCTTCGCGGAGCGCTGCAGAAGTCGTCGTCGTGGGTGGCCGCTTTGGTTGTGGCCGAAGCGTCGTCACTGGATGCAGGGCTTCGCAGACCTTCGGCGTCGTCGGTTGCTTCTGTCTGGGTGCCTCTTGGTGGTGAAGGGGAAGCCAGCTCCTCTGGGAGAAGGCCGCAAGCGGCAGCATCACATCACAGGCTTCCTAGATCACAAGAGACATGGGATCAGAGGGCTCAGAGAGGGTCGCCGGGGTCGCATTCTACCCGAAGGCTGGCCGTAGGGTCGCGAGACAGGTTTCGCGACAGTTTTGATGAGCACATTAATCTTTATACAGCTCAAAAAATACACTGTCAGTTATGCGATGCTTTGAGGAGCAGTTTGAGCCCTGGACCATCTGATTTCTCTCGATCTTCGAAGTGTGATTCTCCAAAATGCGCAAGTTCGCGGCATTCGCCAGAGCAAGAGGGTTCAAACTGATCCTTAGGATATGGCGGCGCTCATAAAAACCTCCGTTTCTTGATTATACGCATAAAGAAGCCTTGAGGCAGCCTGAATAGACAATACATCGGCTGTCGCCAAACAAAACAGCGACAGGCCAATCGTATACGTACAAATTTTCGCAGCAGGACGTCGCCCATAAAGGTGACAAATTCCGTTGCGGGCTCTATATAGTCAGTTATGCACGGTTCTTTCTCCACTTTTCTTACGAAAAAGCAATTAATATTCGAGAAACAGCCGAATTGCTAATTACATTTTTTGTGTATTCTGAAAATGTTGTTTTTCTCTTTTTTCCGCTCGCTTCATGCTCCAAAAACTGTTCGCGACGTCTCAATGACATAACGCACTCTGTCTCCCCAATAGCATTAAGAATTCCAGATTTAGTGATTTTAGTGCGCATAAATTGGTCCTCGAGACGCATTAAATTGGCTTCATTTGCCATTTCAGCTATTATCACGCTCTCCTAAGTCAAAGATTAACCAAATTAAGCCGTCCCTCAAATTTCTTAATTAAATTGCGCATTTCTCAGGCACTCTCAGATGCATAAAAAGTGTCCTCATGTATTCAAGAAAATTCCGTGACAGGCGGTGTGATTCGGTGTTAGCTTGTGCCAGGCTCGCTTATGTGATTTTATGTATCTGCACTTTCTCGCTTTTGTCTTTGAATGTCGCGCGGTGCCGGAACTTCTGAGCCGGATTAATACATCGTGAGAAATTAATCCAGCGAATGGTGCAGTTCTTCTGTAGGTTGTTTGAACTTAAAGTAATTACTTCTTAACGGGGAAGCGGAGATTGGTGTTTTAATCAAATAAAAGTCTATGGCTTCTTATTGAACTTGAAATGACTTGGAAAGCAGTGATAGCCAGAAAACTCGGTCGTTGGGACCGGGTTCGATGTCACCTGAAAGCGAATCATTTTATTGGTTGGGCAAGTGTTGTTTTTTCGTTTGTTTCATTTTGTAAGGCTTAAAGACAGTTTTGCGTACTGTTGCTCAGGGAAGTTGCTGTTCACACCGTGCCGTCATAGTGCTTTTTGCGGAAGAAACAGAACGTTATGCCAAGTTGAGAGTAGTGACAACATGCGTGAAAACCGCGACAAACGCGCAAAACAGTCGGAAAGCGTTAGCAAAAAAATATCCGTCCAACCAATAAAAATATTGCGTCCAGGTGGCATAAAACGGGGACCCGAAGACTGGACGTTTGGCGCATTACCGAAAAGGCCAATAGCTCACAAGAATGTTTCAATCGCATATCACACCAGCATCCGCAGCTGCAAATCACTATTTATAACGAGCCCTAGTTGTGCGTCAAAATTCCAAATTCGTGAAGTTCATTTCTGACCATCCCTTTGTGAGATTCAGTTTTTCAGTTTGATGGTTTCCATAAGTGGCAATTCTTTTGCTCTCCGTTAATTCGTTTTTTGAAACGAAAACAAGTTGTATGCAACTTAAACGTTAAAAGCATTGCAATAACTGTTACTTATCAGCTATTTTCCAGTGACCACATCGCATGATTTTGCTGATTACCATTTTAATAAATATTTTGTCTCGAGATGCTAACGTGAAAAATAAATGCTAACGCATCATTCTAAAGGTTGTAAAGCAATGCCTCCACAAGTCAAGAAATTTTCCTTTAAGGCGTCACAGCTAATAGGAACGCTTTTACCGCGACGCTTTTGACCACCGCGTGTTATGTCGTTTGCGTGCAGTTTAGTTCGGTGCGCCCGTAACTGAAGAACGCTGTGTGTGGCCGCGATCGAGCACATGCACTCGCTCGTCTTTTATTCCCCGTTCGTCACATTTCAGAGCCACAGCACAAACTATCATCTCCCGCTCGCCATCGCGTGCCTGATTTGGACTTTTGAATTTGTCGAACCCCAGCTGTTTCCGCTGCTATGACGGACACTGCAAACAGTAGCCGAGATCAGCTCCTCTCGCTGAAAGTGATGCGTCTGGCAAGGCCTAAATTCCACGAGAAGGTCTGCGTGCCAATAGACCCGTTGGATAGAGTTTCCACGCTGATCGACACGTCGATGAGCAAGGTCACCGGTGAGGAAAATGCCGAATTTCCAGTAGGAAAATTTCTCATGGCGCCCCAGCAATTTGAGTAAGCTTTGAAGGCCTGTTTTTCGTGAAAAATTGATGTGATTTTCAGAAATATTTACCTGGGAGAGACGTTCTCGTTTTACGTGTCCGTCCTCAACGAAAGCGCCCAGAACTGCTACGATGTGTGCGTGAAGACGGATTTGCAGACGACGAGTCAACGTGTTTCGCTGAATTGCAAGCTTCAAGACGCGAATGCTGAATTGGAGCCGGAGAAATTTATCGGACAGGTCGTCTCGCATGAGATCAAGGAGACTGGCCAGCATATGTGAGTCGGGTTTATGTTCTGACTTATTTCGGCTAGTATAAGACTGGATTGAAATAGGACTGGTCAATGATGGACTCAAAAATGGCGGACTAATTTGGATTCAGGATAAAAATTCAATATTTAGATCTATTTAGCTAAGAAATGATCATATTTTGAATATTGTGTAGATAATTCAGTCCAGAGTAGCACAAGATTTGCTTCGCTTTTCTAGACGCTGACTACCGGTTAGTTCAGCCAAGCACAGGCCAGCTCAGTCAAATATACTATTTCCAGTTTTACTTATTTGACTGAAACGGTACTGAATTCAACATATCATAGACCGAGAATTTGCGCACTGATCTGGAAGCAGAATAAGCGTTCAATTTGCAGATTTATTTACCTGTAAACCATCCATTTTTGAATACTGCTTAGAGCCAACTCAATTCAGTTTAAATCAAAATTATGAAAAAATTAAATGCGGCCAAAATGTCTATCGAACTAGACTATTCGCTGCCATTTGTCACAATTGCAGACGTTAAAACCTGTGTATTGAATTTATATTACGTTTTTTAACGTGGATCGTGCATTAAAAAGTCAAATAATCATTCGGCTCAAAAACAGCTAAAACTTGTGTATCAACATTGGACTCGTCTAGGCTCAGCGCTGCATTTTTAATTCATTAGTGAAATTGATCAAAGTCCATATCAGTTCTTCAGTTCATCGCTATTTGATTCCGTGTCAAGTTTTAGTTTGAGTAAACTGCAGTGCTTGATTTGATTTGCCTTCTAGTTAACTGGCAAAAGAAGTTAATCATATAGTTCAGATTGATATTATTGATGGTGGTCGCAGTCAAGTCGGGACGGATTTCTGCTTTATTCGGCATAACTTACAAACCAAAAGTCAGAATTAATAACGATTTATGTAATTTAAAATGCTGCTCTTCATACCAGCTTTAGCCTAAATCTAGGTTTTGGTACGTGATGGTCCATTGAATTAAAAGGATCCCCTAAAACAACAAGTAAATCTAGAAATATTTTCGTGTGTGGCCCACACTTGAAAGACGCTAAATAAAAAAGTAGGCATTAAGTCAAAAAACAGTAAATGGTCAAGTTAAATGTCGAACGACCT
This sequence comes from Steinernema carpocapsae, assembly GCA_000757645.3. Classification (NCBI taxonomy): domain Eukaryota; kingdom Metazoa; phylum Nematoda; class Chromadorea; order Rhabditida; family Steinernematidae; genus Steinernema; species Steinernema carpocapsae. The sequence goes on from CM016762.1 coordinate 3,061,419, forward strand.
CACCCTTGACAACTCAGACCTCAAAAGCTTTTTTGAGGGATACGCACATCTGGGAATCTGGCTCCTTTCTGGCGTTTCCCACTCATTCTTAGCATTCCATTCCTGACAAATGCATTTATCTATTCCATACTTTCGACCTAATATTTAATTTCAGCCTTGTCTGTGCCGTTCACTACAAGACCCAGGATGGAGAGAAGATGTATTTCCGCAAATTCTTCAAGTTCCCCGTGACAAAGCCCATCGATGTAAGGACCAAGTTTTACAACGCTGAGGTAAGTGAATTTTACGTTTTTGTGCTTGTCTCGTGTGCCTCGTCCTTGTCCCTGCATGTCCAACTTCTCTTTGGAGAACCCCTTACTAATGTTGCTCAACTTTTCAACTGCATGCACTCTCCCATTGCTTCTCTCGGAATGGCTGACTGTTAAGCGAATGTTATAGGACAATCTGGTAAGTCCATAATGCCTGTAGGCCTCTGATTTTGCACAGCGTGCTGCTCTTCCTTAGCTTCTTAAAGCGTCTTAAGCTAATTTTTGATACCACAAATTTACAACTGAATTTCACGCACCATATATATCACATAGGACCATTGGGCACATAGAAATGTAGGTTCAAACCATACGCATAAGAAATGCATCAATGCACGCATGAACTCATATCACTGTGTGCAAAACGTAAATGACACCACACTACAGGACCAAGACTCATTTTCGTTTTCCTGGTGTTTCTGAAACTTCCGCTTTAAAAAACGTACACCGGAAAAGCATTTTTAGAAGGTGAACTCAAGCGAAACGCAATACCGTGAAGCCGTTTTTTATCCTTTTGGCATGACGCGATTTCCGGTGATTGAGCGAATAACTTTTAATGCTCAGCTGATTTCAGAACAACGATGTCTACCTGGAAGCGCAAATTCAGAACACGTGTGCTGTGCCGATGATTTTGGAGAAGGTTATCTTGGATCCGTCGGAGTATTACACCTGCTCAGAGATTAAACCACCGGAAACGTAAGTGACATGAGGACAATGGTCTTGCTATCAAAATGGGTCTATGTCCACATACAGGGACAACATAACAACAGAGTTTATGCAAAAATGGTTTTCTAAGCTCTTAAAAGAGTGCGTGGGAAGGCGTTTAAGAAGCGGAAACGTTTGTAGTTTCAGCGTAATTTGTACCCAACTCAAATCTCAGCTCACACGCGTTTTGTAGCTCCAATTCACCAAAAAAAATGTGCCAATTTCAGGGCAAACTCACATGGAAGTTACTGCAGTCCAAAGTATCTGAACCCCAAAGACGTGCGCCAATATTTGTACTGCCTGACTCCAAAAACGGGTGAACACACGCTCAACTACTACCGCGGTGTAACGTCAATCGGAAAGTTGGACATGTTCTGGAGGACGAGCATGGGAGAACGAGGTCGACTGCAGACAAGCCAGCTTCAGAGAATGGCGCCTGGCTATGGAGATCTGAGGCTGACTGTGGAAAAGGTTCCAGCCACTGTTAAACTGCACCAAAATTTCCAGATGATTTGTAAGCTGCACAATTGCAGGTAAGAATCTTAATTTTCATTGTGGCACAATACGACGCGACTGTTTTGAGTGAATTTTTAGCAAGTTCCTAAGAGCTTGATTCTCGGACAAAATTATGAAGATTGCAGTGTAATTGTCATTATTTTGTCTGAAAGACAAGTTTGAATATTTCGACCTACACTTACGCTTTAGTGTTCACCGGGATAAGTCAAATTTGGTTTTTTGGGCGTTTAGTCTTTCTAGCCAGTAGGACTTAGCAAGGCATAAACCCAAAAAGCAAGGCTTAAAACTGGCAGACGCACGCTGAGGCTTTAAGAAGGTTTTCAAACTTTAACCTCACATGATTCAATCTCAGTATAATAATGGTGAAGCCAATTCAGTAAAATAGTGGTCGCTTATTAAACCGTCAGTAAAGCTTGACTCTCAGACGAAAATTATAAGGATTACAGATGATTACACTGACAACGAAAGGTCATTTTAATCCTACCGCAGATTTAGACTAGCTATACTTCATTTGAAAGTTGTCAGCTCCTTAATTCTTTCGACCACAGCGTTTTTCCCTAACGCATTTTAAGGCAAAAAGACGCATGTCTAAAACGCAAGAACTCATTGGTTTTGGTCTTAAATGCACGCCAAAATAAGAAAAACCGCTAATTTTGCCAAGAAGCCGGCGAATGAGCCCCAAAACGTTTACTTTTGTGACTGTTCCAGACAAAACTGGTTAGTTTTGGTGTTTTAAACATGCACTTTTCTTGTAATATGAGAGCGACGCTGTGGCAGGACAAATTAGAGCGTTGAAAGCTTTCAAATGAGCTATGGCTCATCTAAATTTGCGGGGAGCCTAAAAAGACCTTCCTTGTGAATATCTGATTGGTCGTTTTGTGGATTTGTGATTTATCTTGACTTGTCATTGTTGTTTCATTGTGCCTATTTTCCAGTGAGCGACCCCTCGATCTCAGCCTGACCTTAGACAACACCCTTCAGCCATCGATGATCTTCTGCTGCACGAGCGGCCTGAACCTAGGCCAACTCCTGCCGAACAACGTGCTCGACTTCACGCTCGAGCTCCTGCCCACACAAGCCGGTCTGCAGGTAGGCGGAGTCAACGGATTTTTAGTCTGACTAACCCGCCCTCCGTACGCGTATTTTAGAACATTTCTGGACTCCGAGTTACCGACACTTTCTTGCGGAGGACCTACGAGCACGACGAGATTGCTCAGGTCTTCGTCACGTAAACGCGGGAGGCATATACGGGACATGTATTCTTTCTGTAAATTACTATTGATTGTTATTCTTTGCCTTATTGTCACACGGAGTAAATTCAAATGTTTTGCCGTTCGTGAGAGTCAAGTTGATACGGTAGTCTCAGCCGTGGATATACCTGCGATTGCGTGAGAATTTAGTGTTTTCAGTGGTATTTAGCTCAAAATTATGCTGTCCGAAGAGGAGCAAGCCGATCTCGATGAGAAGTACAATAACATGGTTGGAGAATATGATGTGGAAAATCATCTGTTCCCGTACTGCGTTGTGTGGACTCCGATTCCGTTCATCACGTAGGTTGATTTGTTACGAAATCTGGTCTGGACCAATAGGACAATTTCTATAATCAACCTGAGAAAGGAAGCAAGCCAAGAGAATGGGAATAGCCAAAGATGAACTTCACAGATTTGGATAAAATTTGGCACAGCTTGGCTTTGCTTTCCAATGTTGGAGCAGCGGATGCGGGGTTTTCGTTAAGCAACAAACGGTTTAAAATTCCATTTAAAGGGTTATATGTTCCATAAGCTACTATGAGTTAGACTCCGAACCTTTTCTGCGACCAGCGGTTCAATGCCGCCTAAAAGCAAGAACACTTTTTGTTAATGTTCTTTAAAACAGAAACAAACGGAATTGGAAACACTTTTGGGCTGCATCAAATCCAGGCTCAAAAAAGGGAGTTGGGAGCCTAACCGCGCAGACCACTCGCTCATGTCTTTTGCAATAACTAAAGTCGTAGAACTGTTTATAAACGCCACTGCAAATTTGAAAAATTTACTACTCAAACCAAGCCCTAAAACTATGCCTATTATCAATCAAATCATTCATTTCATTTTTGACCACTTTTGCTAAATGTTTTTTTGACCATTCTCCTGTGATATGCATTGACAAGTGAAAGTTATATCATTTAAGTCAAAAAATTGGGCTAACGTATCAAGTTTTGTACTCGTAGACCAAGAAAGGGTAATATTAGAACAATACGAACTTGATAGTACACAATTGTGATCATCTCTCTATCTCTCCGTCAAGTCTAAGCTAGCTTTCTTTGCCCTGAGTTCCAAAAATTACTAACAGTGGTTTAATGCTCATCAATTAGTCTCAGGTGACCTTAAACAGGAACAATCAGGTTTAACACACCTTTCAAGCCAGACAAAGTTGTAAGCAGCTAGTATCGCAGATCTGTCATTTGTGAAACATTTATATAGCTTTGCATAATTGCGATTTCACAACAGCGTTGTCTGATAAGCTTTAAAAACATTTAGCTGGTTCTTCCCGTTCGTCGGCCATATGGGCATTGCCTCAAGCCGTGGAGTCATCCGCGACTTTGCTGGAAGCTACTACGTAAGCGTAAGTATCCCCACCTCTTCTCTTATGACCCTAACTGTAAAATTCCAGGAAAACAACATGGGCTTTGGCTGGCCCACGATGTACTGGCAACTGACCCCGAATAAGGTGATTGGAGGACCGGAAGTCTTCGATCGAGCCATTGGTGACGCTTCCAACGAGTACAAGAACCACTATGCAAGTTACATTAGCCTGAAAACGTCTAATTAAGCCTCACTTTTAGCACAATCTCTTCTGCGATAACTGTCATTCGCACGTGGCCTACGCGCTCAATCGCATGGCCTACAACGGTCGCACCAACTATAACATGTTCAACCTGTGCTTCTACATCATGTATCATGGAAAGTATGTCGGGTATGTGTCGCTTAATGTTTGTGGCTTTTTTCTGATGATCTTAATTGTAGAATTGGCGGAATCATCAAGCAGTGGCTTCCAATGTGCATCCTTCTGATCGTGATCGCCTCGCTCATCATCTTCGCGCAATTCTGAATTCGCGACTCGTTTCTCACAAGTGCTATATGGCCCAACAGCAAAATTCGTGTTTTTAAAGATCTCAAGTATACATATATTTATGTCTCATCTCGTATTATTTTGACAGTATAAAGTTGTGGCCACAGTTATGAGCGTAGACTAACAGAAGGGAAAGCAATGCTGTGATGTGCTGGATTGAACGAATGAAGCAGAGGAAAAATTTCTCAATGGTCTCGACGCGATGTCCATGCCCCGCGAAATTTTGGTTAACGAAAATAGTGACATGTATTCATGTCACCTTTTCTGACTTGATTTGCTTTATCTTGTGTTGAGAATCACACGTAAATCACAAATTCCAGTGAGGAGAAACAAGTTAATGGATTGTAAACGTTAATATATTGGTTTCCAGACTTATTTCTGACATTTGCTAAGACATCTACTGGCAGAATGTGAGGGTGGTCAACGAAGCTTTTACTCGTTAAATGTTTGCTGCTCATTTTTTTGAATTTTTGGACTTAAAAATTGCGGATACGCAAGAAAACCTTTGATTCCAATTTTGAGTAATTCTTAAATCGGAGCTGGTACGCGAAATCAGGTTTTTGATTATGGGCCCGCCAAATTTTGGTCATGCTATGTGATTCAAATGCTGCAATAATAAAAAAGAAATGTAAACGTTTTTTGCGTGTTTAGTTAATCCCATGATATCCACTTTACTTTGCGTATGTGTTAACGTCAGTTTAGATCTGCTTTGAGGCATTGCATTTCGAAAAAGTATTTTTTGAACTGTGCAAAAAACTTGTTCAATCAGCAATCGCAAAAAATCCAAGCCAAATTTTTTCAGGAGCTTACATAATGAGTTTCCGTCACAGCCTGCGGCTTGTTGTGCGTTTTAGTTGCTTAGACTGACGTCCGATTGTAACCTAAAACGTATGCAACCAATCTTCGCTACCTTGGCCTTTTTGTTCATTCAATAATTTACCTCATTCAGATTGAATATGGTACGCATCAGCCATGAACTCATCGAAGAATCCTACCAATATATCAATTCCGTGAACGAACGGGAAATTTCTCTTCGTAATCAGCAGATCCCAGCCATAGAGAACCTTGGAGCAACGAGAGATTTCTTCGATACCATTGATTTCTCAGACAACAACATCCGCAAGATCGAGAATCTCCCGCTTTTGAAGAGACTGACGATGCTTTTGCTTCATAACAATCGTATCCAGTAAGTCTTTATTATTGATTTGTTGATTGAAGTGCACCGTTTTGAAAACTAAGAAAACGTGTCAGTTGAAAATTTTTTGCTGTGCTTATTTTGAACCACAATTGGTAATTGCAACGTAAATCTTTGAGCTGCGGTCGACCGTGATCTACGTGTAGTCTGAAATATAAACTTTTTTAGGCAGATTGAACAGAACATCGGAGAATCACTGCCTAATCTGAAGACTCTCGTCTTGACAAATAACAACCTCTGTGAACTTGGAGACATCGACGCGTTGGCTTCCTGTCACAAGCTGGAATACTTGTCGTAAGTTAGCAATTCATGTGCTTATTTGAATAGACTTTAACATAGACAAACTTCTTAGATAGGTGTATATTTAAGACATTCTATGTTTTTGGCAAAGCGAACAAGTGGCCTGAAGTGTCAAAGCACGTTGCAGGAATTTCGATTCACGCCTAAAATTTGTATTTTAGAAGGTGAACAGGTTGCTAAAAGCTAAGCAACGTTGTTCAGATAATTCTAAAAAGGCCCCACTTGGTAGTTACACATATTTTGGATTGATCCGGTTTAGAGTCTCGGCACCCTTTGACTAAAACATCATATTAGGACCAAAGTAAAAAACGGTTCTGAATATTATTCCAAATGTGTGGACAGGTCATTTGAGGCTGCTTTAAGTACTCATTAAATACTTTGTCTGAATTGAAGCTTACGTATAAAACGATGTATTGTTTGAATGTGAGATTGAGCTATAGTAGTGTTTAAGAATAAGTATTTTTGTAGACTGGCGGTATTCATGGTTGTTTTCAACTGAGCAGCACTAGAAAGCATTTTGAATACAGCATTATAATAAGTTGTTTGACCATTATGTCTGAATTTATCCATTTTAGGCTCATCGGAAATCCTCTTACCCACAAGGCCCACTATCGCCTTTACGTCATCAACAAGCTTCCCACCGTCAGAGTTCTCGACTTCAAGCGCGTGAAGGAAGCCGAACGCGACTCCGCAAAAATGCTTTTTAAAGGCAAGAAGGGCAAAAAGTTAAAGAGCGATCTTGGACTCAAGACCCTCGTCCTCACCGAGGGCGACGAGGTCGCCGCCGCTGTCAAGAAGGTGCGTCCAGAAGACGTGGCAAAAATTCAAGAGGCGATCAAGAATGCGAAGAGTCTGCAGGAAGTAGAAGAGCTTCAGGAAATGCTTCAGAGCGGAAAAGTCCCAGATGGAAACTGGCAAGCGGGTCAGGCAGGTAAAGAAACGGAGACTGGTGGTGAGGAGGCCATGGACCAGGAGTGATACTTATTTTGTTATTGTTGTCAGTAATTTTTTAAGTTAACCGTTCAAGTTAACAACGTTCTTCTCACATTTTGAAGCGGTTTGTGTCAGCTTGTGGTAGATTTTCCTTAGTTATACAAAATCTTAGTTAAGCCAAACGCCTTTCTTGAACGTGATTCACAAAAAGCGATGAGTTTACGGTTTTTGCCTTTGAACATAGTCGGTATGTGTCCGTATCCAAAACCAGTAAATCACAAAGCGGTATATTAGGTGAGAAGGGTTAGGCAGGTAAAGAAGCGGAGACTGGTGACGAAGAGGACATGGACCAAGAGTGATGCTCCATTTGTTATTGTTGTTAGTGATTTCCTAAGACGCTTCAAGTTAAGAAAGTTTTTCTTACCTAAAGGACGTTTTTTAAACTCAATTCATAAGAAGCCATGAGTTTGCGGTATTGGCCTATGATGTGTCTGCGTGCGATATGTCACATACTCCATTTTGTGACCTATAAGTCACAAAACGGTATCGAATACCAACCTCAACTCAAACTTTGTAGTTTTTAGTGAACAAAGTTCTTCTCACATTTGGGAGTTATTTGTGTGATCTGGAAGGTCGGTAGATTGCCGTTATGCGAAGTTTAATGAGGTGTGATTAAGGCGGCCTGGTAAAGGTTTTATGACTGTAGTTTTATGAGGCCCTAGTTAACCTAAACGCGTTTTTAACGTGATTAATGAGAAGCTATGATTTTACGGTTTTCGCCTTTGATGTGTTGCCTGGATGTCTATGTCCGACATCTATAAATCACGAAACGGTATCGAATACGAACTTCAACTTAAGGTTCTTTATGGGTCTTTGTGCACTATGGGTTGATTGTGAGAGGATAAACTAAATTACCTTTTCAAAACGCATTTGATGACAAGCAGAAAATGAAGGAGCGCTTCGACTTGCGGACTGTGAAGGGGCCGACAAAAGGTAAAATTTACAGCCCTGATTTCTCCGAAAACCGTTATTAGATAAGCAACATTTAAAAAAATCTTTAGATCTGAATAAGCAGTTTCAACTGGCTACCGTACACCTGTTTTTGCTTGGTTTTCTTGGGAATCTTGCCTAATCTCACAATAACAAAAACAACCTTTTTTCCAGGACTAGGATCACATGTTTTTGAGCAGGTAAACATAGTTATTTAAAGAAAACCTATGCGAAATCTGGTGAGATTAAATTTGTTTTGGCGCTGACTGTGTCACGCAACCAGCTTTCTTGAATATGGTCAAGAGGGATGCAATAGTAGTATAATTGTTGCTCAAAACATGCAAAACTACAGGGTGCGGCTTAAATACTGTGACGCGACCGAACAGACAAATTTTCAAGGGTTTTTAAGCTGCTCAAATTCCAGCGTGTTCAAGTCCATTGCATCGTTAAACGATTTCAAGAAACAGGCAAGATCAAGGACTGTCAAAGAAGCAGAAAACCACAATGCGCAAGGACCTCAGAGCTGAAAAAGAAAGTCAAACAGAAGATCCAGCGGAATTCCGAAAGAAACATTGCAAAACTCGCCAGGGAACACAAAGTCGGCTACGGGACGATGTGCAGGCTTATCAGGAAGGATTGAGAACTCAAGTCGTACAAGTTCGCCAAAGGGCAAGCTCTGACTGAAGAACACAAGGCCTCAAGACTCGAAAAATGCCGTCCAATGAAGACCCTGAGCCGCGGTCATTTTTCGGCATTTTGATGAAATCGCTACAATTTGTGCTTAGTGTTTCATGTCACTCTGATTACAGATTTTCTTGCAAAATTTGAACTTGGACTGATTATCAATTTTTCAAAAACAGTTCCAAAAGTTTACGATTTGTAAAGCCTCAAAAATGGAAAAATTCAGATTTTGAAGAATGGGCCTAGCCAAGGTTTTTCATCAGACCACTCGAAAACTAGGTTTTTTGAATCAATTTTGCCAGTTTTTCGGCACTTTGTAGCTCAGAGTCGGAGGTCAATAATGCAACACAAAAACAAGCGGAAAGTAAAGTTTACAAAACTTTGGAGCTTCAAAAAGCCGAAAATGGGTCGCGACAATTTGGACGCCTGCATCAAAGCTGAAGACGAGGAGTGAACGTTTGAATGTTCTTAATTGTTTTTTGTGTAGAATTTCCTGCGTTTTCGAACGTTGTAAAAAAACGGGTTGTTTCATTAATTGTATAAGAAGTTATAAGTATTTTTACGCGTCACAGTTTTTATGCTTCACCCTGTAGGTAGTTAGACGCACTTAAATTGGTTCTAAACGCTCCAGACGTTTGACAAACGACATGCATTCCAAAATTTGTTGTACATTTCACGATTTTTAGTTTAGACCACTTTCACATGTTCTAATAAAAAACATGTTTGTCAGGCCAGCTGTGCCATTTGGAAAGCTGGAAAGTCAAGCAAATCCGGTTAAAAAAATGTATAAAAAATACAATTTTTCAGCTTCAAAGATAAATTTGCGAGGAGTGAACGTTTCTGATTGACGTACATCGGATAAATGTGATAAACACCAATTATAAATAAATTCCTAGAACCAGCTGATTTGGGGTAAGGTGCAAACAATTATAGCAATTAATGTTTTCCTGTCTTAAATTAAATTTGAAACCGAACGTACAGTAGCCGGGGGGCGGAAATGAGCCATGTTGCGTAACTGTTTCTGCAGGATTTCTCAATGTATTTTAAAATGTACCAAAAGTCACGGCTGTGCAATGTTGTATATCGAAATACCGAATTTCAACACTTGATTTCGTGAGAATTGCGCCAAGTCAATGTCCAGTGAAGCACTTTAATGTCCCGCTCCTGTACGCTTGTACCTGTACCCCTGTACCAACCAGGCGAGAAGATGTTTAGCGCTATGGCTGCTCAGGAACAATGACAAAAACAACCTTTGTGTTTAAATTTAATGTCGATAAGTTTTTTTCCATTCAGAATAACATTTTTTTGCCCAATACACAAACGTAAAAAAGGCACCTAATCTGTTCCAGTAAAGGCAGATAATACTTGTTTTGCTCAAGAAAAGACATAATTTGCCCAATAAGCATGCTCACTACCATGCTTGGTTTGAATATGAACACGTGAAAGTAATCTAAATTAGAGAACTTAACTGTTGAAACGTCAAACAACATAATGGATTCATTAAGTTGTTTCTGCGAAAGCCAGTCTCCGCTACTTTTTCCAAACATAGAGAGTTGCTGGAAAAATTGTTTTTGAGCAAAAAGAACTTTTCATGAGGGTTAAAGTTAGCAGCTTTGTAACCGAGGGATCTGTCAATGTCAAAAAAGTGTCTGTGCAATAAAGAAAAAAAATTTTTTGGTGATAGTTATTTTCAAATTTTTCGTTACATGCTACATTTGCTGCCTTGTGTTAAATCAAGCAAAATTGAAAAAGGTTTGGCTCGTATCCATGCCGGTGCATGAGGTTTCGCCGCTAGACATTGCGCCGCTGTGCCGTTTCGCCGCAGGACGTTTGCCGCGAAAAAATGACCGCGTTTTTGGCTTACGTTTCGAATTGAAGGGCTGGCCACGTTGTTTATTTGTTTGATTTTTTGTGATACGGATAATTTTCAAGGCACCAACATGATATGATTCAAAGAAGGACAAGTGTTCCTTTCGCTCCTATCGTATGCCTGTCGCCACACGTTCTTTCTCCGCAACCTTACGACGAAGTCTCACGACGCACCGGTTGTGCCCAGCGCTTGAGAACGCGGCGAAAAGAAAGAGGGAATGAAATGCGAAGAAAGGTTGGTCTATGACAACTCGCCGCCAAATTGAGGTCTAAACTTCTTGAAACGTAGCAGCCGAAACCTGAACTCCCCGTTGTCTGTGGAACTGTCGCTCCCAGCCTACTATCCCCGCTGCCAGGCGCATTCGGTGCGGAAACCAAAGATCTTTGTTTGCGGTAGCCCGTTAGCCTAAGATGCTCCAGGAGTCCTCATTAACATTTTAAAAATGGTTAACGTTCTTAAATAGAACAGGATGCTGGGGCTGCTCTTCTAGAGTAGATTCAAGGTAGTTTTTGCGGCGAAGCCGTCTCGCAGTTGGGTGAGAAGGCTGAGATTGCTACGGTTTAGGGCTACTAGGGTTCAAAAGGATTAGGCCTAGATCTGGCAGCGAGTTGTCCTGCGGCGAAACGTCCTGAAGCAAAACGGCATTGCGGCCAAACATCCTGCTCCGTATTCATGCCTAGCACTTGAACTAATCGTCAACTCCAGTGCCAACCAAACTTTATTCTGATGCCTTCGTCTGATCTATGTCTGATTGAGCTAACCTACGTTAAATGTAAAAACCACCCAATTCGTAAGCCAAACGAAACTGACAGGTCATGTACTATTGAAACCTATAGTATTTGAAAAGGTAAGTGCATGACTAATTACTCAAGTGAAATTGCCTTTCTTTAAGACAGCCTCTATCTAAAACGTAAACAAACGTTAAATGAAATAGGTGTTTTCCGTTAAATCGATAAGACTCATAACACTTGGCTTGTTCTAAAACAAGACTTTTACCAGTTCGATTGACAATTCAATTAGTGTCGGTGTCAAAGGTCGGCGTCGTTGTCGCTTCGTGTGTCGTTACAAGTGGTTATGAATCTGTCCCCCTCCCCCAAATTTGTTTCCACTCTTTTAAAAATGACCAAATTATATGGAACAACTTTTTAAGCCTAAACGCTAACGTGTATCAGCTAAAATTTATTACGTGAAAAGCGCAAAACCCGTGTTTCGAAAAAAATCAGAGGAAGACATGTCAAAAGGCGTGGACTTGGGTTACACAATCAGAGTATTGGTAAACGAAACTTTGATGTTTTTTCTTCTGGCAACCGAGTCGAGTACTTCATTCACAGGACGTCCACTGGTCTCCGGACAGTAGTAACACATAAAGACGATGAACAGCCCAGTAGGGACCAAAAACATCAGCAACGACGTAGCTCCAATCTGTAATTTTTGGTATATTATTTTTTGTAACAATCCATTACGGAGGCTGAAGACACGTTTTCGTGCTGTCTTTTTGCCTATGGTCAGTAAACTGTCACCATCACTTACCAAGTTCGCAATCGGGTAAAACGAGAATTCGACCAGAATTTTCATCACCGCCTCAAAAATGGCCAAAATGGAGACAGATTTCAGGAGCAGGTTACGAGGCACGAGTTCAGCAGCGTAGAATCGAGAGACCGAGCCGATGCCACATGCGTTGATAAGCAGAAGAACGGCTAATCCGACAAGGGAACCAATCTAGAAAGGCATTTATAGAATTGATGGGTTACGGTAGCCACTTACCTTCCATTCAGGGGCATTTTCAATGGAGACCATTACGACGACGAGGGAGACAAGAGAGATAGCGGTGCTGCCAATGATCAGAGGACGACGGCCCACTTTGTCCACGAAAAGGACTGGGATCATGGTGATGGGGAGACGGAGAAGGCCGATGAGAAACGAGCCAAAGAGGGCATGATCCAAGGACCAACCTGACATGCTGTGCAGGACAAAAGTGCTGTAGGCGCGGAGACATCGGGCTCCGGTGAAGACGTACGCGATCTAAATATGTAAGTTAAAGAATTTTCTTTTTTTGTTGTAGAGGCGCAGCGCCTACAGTACGCCCAAAAACATCTTATTTTGTATCCAAGGACTGGTATATTTTTGCTTGAAAACTAAGAATCTCTTTTTCCGGCACCACCCAAAAGTGATTGATTACATAGCGGCGATGAAAGATGTTTTGATATGACAAATATGATTGATGCGTCAGAAAGCTAAACTCTAGATACCGGGTTTCTTTGTTCTCAACGGGTTTCCGGTTCTGGAGGGTTAAGTGAGATACTTGCTTAATGACTAGCGCGAAACGTATTTGCACGTAATGATTTATGGTTTTATTGCGTACAAATGCGGTTTATGCTTTATTTCCGGTGAAGGCGGTTTTAGGTCTAGGCTTCTGCTTAAGAACAAAGAAACGACTTTAAATAAGTTAAATACGAAAACGAGGTTTGGAGGGTTAAGTGTAATATTGAAGAACAACTCAGATAGTTTTCGGTAGTATAGTGGTGAGTATCCGCGCCTGTCACGTGCGAGACCCGGGTTCGATTCCCGGCCGGGGAGCAACGTTTTTAGCTTTCTTAAACGCTAATTTTTAACTTAAATGACATTTTTCCTGATTCAATTTCTGTTATAATCACGTTTTCATTAGTAATTAGCGACATCACGTCACATATGTCTTGAGATAAACCTGTTATTGTGACTAAAAATACATTCTATCTTAGTGAAGTTAGCAGACAAAATTAGAAACACTGCTGACTTCCCGTAGGTTTATAAAAAAACCATTTATGTCTATTAATGGATATTTATAAGCACCCAAAATTGTTTACCCCTATGGTTCACGAATATTTCGCAAAGAGAAGAAATTTTTGTGCGCAATCTATGCCCTTCATTCTTGCAAAAACTCGTTTTTCTGCCATACGGTATTGATGATGAAGGCAATTAAAAAGTGCACATTAGGAGGATTGAATAGTGTAAAACGGAATGAGACTGGTTAAAGGCAACTTTGGTCTTAGGCGAATTTTGGTCTTCACGACGCTCCCAGACATGAGACGAAACTTAAATTCTCATTGTTGAATTCATTTTAAAAATTGCATATTTAGTCCAAAAATAGGTACCTTAACCATTACTCCGAGCCAAGCCGCATGTCGTATTACTCTCGACACACCATCGTTCGCTGTCCACGGTTTGAACATCACCGTAATCCCGTCATGATTACATGTGATCTGCTCCTTGTTGATCGCTGGTTCCGAAGGCTTTCTTTCGGTCTTTGTCTGACAGAGTAACAACTCCGACTCCACAGAAGGGTCATTCTCGTCCGTTCCATGGTAAGAAGCCAGAGATTTACGAGCCTTCAGGAATCCGTCCTTTTCCTTCAGAAGAGACTGAGGCGAGTCGCGAAGAAGACAGAAAATGAAGAACGACAACACGGAGATGGCCAAGGGAGGGATGAACATGTTGTGCCAGAGGGCTTCAGATGAGAAAGGTACGCCGATGGCTTGGGTCATCAGACTGCCTGTCGCCATAAACACTTCTTGCATGGCCGCCATTCGACCTCGATGCTTCACAGGGGCGCATTCCACGATCCAGACGGTCGCGTTCACGGTGTTGATGCCAATGGCCACAGACCACAGAAAACGGCCTACGAAGAGAGCCTCAAAGTAGGGACTCATGCTGCGGGAGAGGTAGGATATTAGGGTTCCTGGGACGTAGATGCCGGTGGCTACAAGAGCCGTCTTCTTGCGACCGATGGTTTGGCAGAGGTAGGCAGCGAGGAATTGGCCGAGAATTGTGGCCAGAGGGAAGCAGATGTTTAGGGTTGCCCATATCACGTTCTGAAATAATCAGAATTTGAGACAAAAAAATGAATCTAAGTTTAAGACGTGTATGCTTTTAAGCAATTAGAGAGATGTCCTAGTATAGTGGTGGGTATCCGCGCCTGTCACGTGCGAGACCCGTGTTCGATTCCCGGCCGAGGAGTAACATTTTTTTAGCTTTATTAAATTTTTTGTGCTTTTTAAAGTTAACTTACCAAAGTGTTGGCTTCAATCGGAGTCCCAGTCCTCTCAATCCAACTCTCATTAATATAAGACTCAATGGCCAAATAAGGCTGATTAAGGACCGAAGCCACATAACCTTGTTGAAAGCCAGCACTCAGGCACAGGGCTATAGAAAGCATGTAGATAGGAACAGAAGCCATCGCAGACAGTGCGTTCTGAAATTGTCTGAAAAGAGCACTACACGATAAATAGGCGCGTGCTGTCTTCTTTTAGTTTTGAGTGGGCGGCGGAAACGACTCGAGGGTGACAGATAATATATTTACAGTAGAACGCGGCGGGTGCGCCTTGCGGGTGCGCGAGAGAGCAAACGAAGACGTGAAGACGACTGCGCATTGTGTCGGCGACGTCTTGTCGACCGACTGACGGACGATCCAAAGATGAAAGATGACTGACGGTGTTAATTACACCGGACTCAACTATTAATAGAAATTTTAGAATTTCGTGTACTCAAGGAACGGTTTCCAGTTTTTGCACAAAGTGGAATATTTTTAATTGAGGGGTTTAAACAAATTAAACCTTTTGACAAAAAACGTCATTTTTGGTGCTTCATTTTTAAAAATTCAATTTTTTAATGGTGTTTAAAATAAATTGGTTTAAATATGTTTTGAACATGAACGTAGTGCATAAATAAATCGCTTCTACAATAACCGAATGCTGTCTGTCTGCTTCCCGTCCTCGGAAATTTTTGTGTGATCAAAAAGAGCAGACAAAACATAGGACATCGACAGGACCGTTGACCTTCCGTGCGGAAGTCCGGCATAGTCCAATACACCATAAAAAGATATGATGAAGTGACCTATACCTCGACTGAGTACAGCGTTTTGGTATTCGTTAGCTTGGCATCTGTCACACAGCATGCGTTCAAGCAAGTAGCAGAAGTCATACAAAGGTTTTAAATATTAAACTCGCGTAGAGTAACGTGCGAGAGCGTTGACATATGAGTAAACTAGCTCAAAATAGATAAGAGCAGCCACAATAATTCAAATTTTTAAATAAATTTTAAAGCGAAACTAAGTTTTTAATTAAATTTTTCAGTTAATTTAGATTTTTTTGCAAATGATGTTTAAAGTTAAATGTTCTGTGCGCACTTTAACGTTTTTTAAGCTACAGGGTGTACTCAAGACAGTCGAATCGGACCGGAAATACCTGAAAAAGGAACGCCATTGATTTTGATCTGTCATCCCTGAAAGTGCGTCGACCATCGATCACGGCCGTTCAACCACAAACCTGACACGTTACCGTAGAGGTGCAGAAAGTTCTAAAATTAACTCTGCAACTATTGAATCGAGAACTGAATCACTGGGAGCAAAGTCGGCCGGAAGTCAGGTTACTGACAGTAAAAATGAGTAATATGATCAGCACGCAACCAAATCAGAGATCAGATTTTTTTAACAAAACTTTGGCTCGAGACGGTAATCGAAACCGGGACCTCTCGCACCCGAAGCGAAAATCATACCACTAGACCACTCAGCCATCGTGTTCTCAATCGCGTATATGTTCCATAAATTTTTCCAAACAATTTTTGTTGCGTGAAGCTGAAAGTTCCCAAAACCAAAAAACCTTTTTTATGTTTTTTATGTTTTCTAGCAATAAAAATCATGTGCAAATGAAATCTTCAAATTAAGCAAAGCGATCAATTGGTTCCACTTTACTTTTTTCAGAAAAAGCGCATTTTGATCGATTTGCAAACTTCGGAGCACGTGTAAAAATGGTCACGCGAAAGTCAAAAATAGAAACTCGAACAGTTGCACGTTGCTCGAGACCAGTGATCTTTGTTGGCTTTTTAGGTTTATCAATATATGTATTAGGAAATTGTTAAATCTACCCTGTGATAAAATTATACTGTTGGTGTGTGTCCGGATGTTCGCTTTTTTCTCATTTTGACTGACAGGAAAGGACCGGTCAAATTTTGAAACCCGCCTCCTTTTTGGTCAAAATGAAATCAGATGTCTGACCAGACAGTTTCTCACTTGCAAACATAAATGCCATTTTCAACTTTTTTTTAATTGGAGCGGTTATATTTGCCAAACGCTATAAAAGCAACCAACAAGCATTACAATAGCACTCTAAATCAAATTTTTACTACATATTAACTTTTGCGCATGTGCGCTCGAAACAGCGTCTATTTCTTACTAAAATTAATTATTTAAATACAATTTAATTTTTCTTAATTAACATTTTATACGAATGGCGATTCTGTTATTTAGAAGTTAGGTTTTGTTATCTGTTTTCATTTGACGTTTGATGTAAACAGAAGTTTGATTTGATCATAGTCCAAAAAAGCCTGATTGAAACTGGAAATTTTGAAATGTCTTTTAAAAGTCGATTCACAATGTCTGAGTGTAACGGAAACTGGACCATTCCATCCCCTTGTGGGTTTGCTCTGAGCGCATTCCCATTTGCGAATTTACTACATACTGCGAACACCAGAGGATAGGTACACACATAAACAATGCACGAAAAGTGAACCAACCCCGTGTGTAGTGTACGGAAATAGCTCACATGACTTTGGATCGACTCAAACCGTTACCGTCGTCACGTAAACGCGCTAAGGTCAACCAGAGCTTAAAATAGAAGTGATCATTTTAAAAGTGAAACGTTGCAAAGTGCTCTCATGTAACTTCCGGCCCCGGTTGTACTTAGGTCTCCTCCGGTCGCATCTCTATTTTTACCCGATGCGCACAGTGCACCAAAGGAAAGAACAGAAAATGTTGAAAGATAAACGAAATGCTTGTGAGAGTTGTGTGATCGGTCAACTACGGGTTGATCCGTGGTACAGCACGCAGTATAAAATGGCTTGAAACAAGGAAAACTTTTTTCTGTCATTTTCCTGCAACTGCTCTGACCAACTGCTTCATCCATTAACTTGCTATTGAATTTGAATTTTGTTGGATTACTGTGAACGCTATAAATCGTTTAAAATTTTCAATTGCCGTCAGCACATATTCATACGTTGGGCAAACTCGAGAAACGCCATAAAAAGTGTAATTTTCTGATGAAACTTAATTTCGTATAAGAAAAAAAGTTTGCAAAGTGTTCACTGAGGAACATATACGCAACTGACCATTGCAAACAACATGGCTAAGTGGTCTAGTGGTATGATTTTCGCTTCGGGTGCGAGAGGTCCCGGTTTCGATTACCGGCTCAGCCCAATCTTTTTCATTTTTATTTTTATTTTTTGGCATTTGTGATTTTTTAATGTTTTTTTAAGGCTGGTTCGATTTGTATCAACTGAATTGTCTAGGGGAGAACCTAAATTTTTACTTTGATAGATTTTTTTAGGAATATTCAATTTGAAACACACCAAGCTGCCGTTGGACCGGTATTCCTTTACATAAATTAGATGATTTTTTGCTCATGACGCTTTTAAGACCATTTTGCTCATACTTTTGAAAAAGAACTTACTTAGCATTGGTTAATGGTTATAAATTGGTTTTAAAAATTCCGCGTTCGTTTGACATCGGCTTGTGGGGGGTCCATTGTTACAGCTAGCAATCAAAGTTGAACGTCATCGCGTTTTTACTTCTGACCGGTCACAGTTCAATTTTGTTCGCGTAAGTCTTTTAATTAAACTCTGCTCTCATTTTGACCGGTCGATTCGGTTGAAAAGGACAATTTTCAAGGAGCACCAAAAATTTCATTTTTAATGTAAATAAAAAGAGAAGAAAAGAGACTTTTTTATTGCTTGAACTCTAGTTTTAGACAAAATATAGCAGTCTTCATCAAGCTAAGTAATCTGATATTACTTACATTTTGAACTACTTTTTTAAACAGCGAATTTTTTGGGGATCTAACAAGGGTTCTGTCTTATAAGGCCACGGCGTTTCGGTACGAGTCACATACCTTTCAAAAGCACATGATCTGAGAATTCTTTATGTATGTATTGTTGTTCTTCTTTTAGTGCAGTTTGCGGCAAGAAAAACGCATGCTAATTAGCTACAGTATGGGCTTTGCAGCATTTCAGTTCTCGAGATATTCTGATTGTACAAAGACGTGCTATAATTCATATTTTTAAGACAAAGACAAATATTCATAAGACAAACAAAATAAGTTATAACACGTGATTGAAAGGGTTTAAAAAGTTTTGTAAGGAAAAATCAAAAAGTTGAAACATTTTTGGAGATAGGCTTAACACTATTTTACAACTCAACACGTTTTATAGCTCAATTTGCTGGTCTTACTGTGACGGAGAATA
The DNA here is from genome assembly GCA_000757645.3 of Steinernema carpocapsae. Lineage (NCBI taxonomy): Eukaryota > Metazoa > Nematoda > Chromadorea > Rhabditida > Steinernematidae > Steinernema > Steinernema carpocapsae. Next base: position 3,080,290 of record CM016762.1, read on the forward strand.
TAAGTTTTTTCACGTCACTGTACGATCAGTATATCATGCCGCAAAGCCCATACTAGAGTTAATTTGCGTTCTGTAGACATGCGTTTTTCTTGTCGTAGACTGCATTAGGTGAAAAACAACTAAACAGGCAAAATACTAGAAAGGCAGTGTATGATTCGTACAGAAACTCTATGGGCATATTGGACAGTTCCCTTGTAAACCATACGGCAACTGCTCAATCGTTACGAAAACCTTCTCTGAATGAACCAGACATAGGAACCAACTTAAAAGATTGAGCTGTCTGACTCGCAAAAATCAATTGCGATTTCATCACACTATCAAACAATCCGCCCAAAAACAAAAACATATGTCTCAGCTCGCAGCTTTTCAACATTGGACTGAACGGCTAAGCCCAAAACATTGATCACAGAGGGGCGCTATTAGGAATCGCTTTCCCAAACTGTTGTTCACGTGCCCCACTCACCCAAAAGACTGCAAACCGCGATATGCAAAGTGACCATTGAAGATTGTCACGTGAGCAGTGATTAGAGATAAACACCGACCAAGATGTCAGCGACAAATGTGTTAGGTGGCGGTGACAAGTTAAGGGTGAAATTGCAGGCAGAGAGGAAAGTCGCATGACTTCGACCGCTGTTCGGGGAGTATTGGATGGGCTTGTTGACAAGTACTCCTTTGGTGTTTGCAGTAGATGTGCAGCATGTGTGATTTATGGGTGGAGTGATCTGGGATAGAAAGATGTGATTCTTCGTAAGCCTCATAGAACAATGTAAAACTGCTATTGGTTGAAAAAAGCCCACAAACACGCTGCCAAATTTGAAATTTTCGGCCTAAAAGTGCTGCGTACAATATTAAAGACGTCAACATAGAGACGTTTTCAACATAAAAAAAAATTTTTGTTAATCAAAAGAGCAGTTTTAAACAATTGATAAGCACAAGTTACCCAAATTTATTAAACTACATTTTTGGCATAAGTATTGCAACACGATTTTCTAGACTGGACGGTTTAGCTATACTTCCAAATTCAGTTTTGAACATAGGTTCCATGGGAATTCTAAACAGCTTAGCGAAAGCACGGACGGAACAGGCGATCAGTATCGGAGTGACCGTTGCTTCTTGAGCATATGCGAGAAGTGGAATAATGCCGATGAATACGACTAAATACTTCATGATCGTCCGAATTTTGCGAAATTTAAACAACGTTTTATTATAAAAAATCTATGCTTAAAAGCATTGCTTTTAAATGTCATGCTGTCCTTTCTGGAGATTTCCTTGTTGCATTTCTAGCAAGTCGCCTTGACTTTTATAGTCCGGTCGTAGAATTCGTCGTTATTTGAAAACCCCATTGCGAAATGAGAACAGCGAAATGCGGAAGCGGCGCAAAACCGCGCGCAACAACCAAAGAATTTCTCGGCGCCTTCCTCCATCGCAGTAATTTGAAGCTGTAGGCTGATCGCTGCGGGACCCAGTATCAAGTTGAGTATCGAGGAAAACGCGATACTCGACACTCCGATACTCGATACCCAAAAAAGCCTGTTACCCCGATACTCAATACTTGCACAGCCCTGGTCCCGGTTTCGATTACTGGTTCAGCATTTTCTTTTTTTGTTTTAATTTTTGACCGTTTTGATCGCAGTTTTGTGAAGCTTTTAATTGAACTTCGAGTTGTCTAATTTAATGATTGTAGTTCCTAAAATAGTTGTGTGTTTGCTGCTCTATTGTTGGTCCCCGATTTCAAGTTTTCTTACCCATATTGATGCTGTAATTTAAACCTGTACCAGCTTCGATCAAATTCATTATATTTCAGGTTGCTCGTAATCCTTTTTTAGATACAAGCTCATTCAATTAATTGTTATAGCCGTACTTTTAAATCATTTGCATGGGCTCCCAAGAAACTCTGACCGAAAGCTATAAACAAGAAAGTCATATACTTCTTTGTTATTGTGACGTTTTTTAGCACCTGGGATCTTTAAGAAACAGTAAAGTTCAGCGACGTCTGATCTCACTGTGAGAAAAAGTAAAAGTAAAGAAAAACACTAGGCAATGCAATCATTTATAGTATCAAGGAGGCTGTGCGCGCTATTGCGCGAGAATATACGAATATATGAATATATATGGTCACAGTCCTACAAACAATTCGACGTAATCAGCCGCACTTAAGCCCTTTGGAGATCGCTCTGCTGCGCTGCTTCTGAGGCCAACTCGGGCGGCGACGATGGCAGATTCTTTGTGCCAGGACCCTGCAGTGCTTCGAATCGCTTTTGCTCGCACGTTTAATTTGAACGGCGTTTTTCGCTCTTGCGGCCGCAACAGCCGCATGCGTTCCCCATGCTGCAACATTCGATTGACGATCAAAAATGATATTATTTGTTTTTTGACCTCTAGGAAATTTTGCAAGCATTTGCAGTATCTTGCATAATTGCTTTGCAAGAACCTCTTCACGTTATTCCAGTTGTCGCACACTGTAAAGTGTTTTTTTTAGACTTTCTGCAGTTTGGTGTTCCAGTTCCGGTGTCATTATTTTGTGGTTTTATAACGTAAAGAACTGCATACGTAGAATTACAACACGTCAAAAGCAACTTTACGTCAAATCCGTTTTTCAGTACAATGCAGACAAATTAACTGAATACAAAAAGGTACTGAAATGTGCCTAAAACTTCAAACAAAATATTTGTTAAATCCCTTTCTCCGCTATTGTTATCATTGATGGCTTTCCTTGAACACCTTATCGTGACTCAGAAGAGCTTAGCACACAAAAATTGTATTTCTTGTTGACATTTTCAAAAGTCTGTTTTTTACATTAGCGTTATTCCCTGGAAAATTAGATTCTAGCGATCTTCGTTACGTGAATCACTTTATCCATGTCGCGTTATATCTGTCTGAGAGCCGGTTCTTTGCATCAAGACGCTAATCTGCTTTTGAGCTAGTGATGTGTTAACAAAGGAATTTTAACGCTACGCTGTTATTAAGAAAATCTAAACACCTCAACGCTTGAAATTCTAGCTTAATAGTCTTAAGTTAAGAGTCTTGAAACTTGAGATACACTTAACTTGTAATCATCTTTTGCAACATCCAGAACATTTCACAACTCCACTTGTTATTGCGGAAAAGCTACAATGAAGAACACAAACGTGGTGTTTTGAGACATGGGGCACGTCCGTGTACTGCCCACTGTTCGATTAATTTCTGCGAGAAACAAATCGCCTCATGCAGTCCAAGGTCTACGATCAGTGCTTATCTAAATATAGAAAATTTTATTGAGAATGAAACGTGTAAACAACTTTAAAAACTGTCAAACTTTGTTTGCTAAAAAGCTGAAATACTTAAAACAAGTAAAAAGTTAGAATAAATCAATTCCAAAATTCGTTTCAGACAAAAAGTTATTTTCTAAGTTTTTCTGCTGTGCTGCTGTGCGCGTCTCCAATCTAGAAAATTAACAGCCATTAACAAAATTAACCCCTTCCATAAATTCCTTTATGTAAATTAATCTTGTTGATTATCTCTAATCTGTATATGGAAAAGACGTCTTGTTTTTTGTATTCCTGATTTGGAAACGTACAGGTTGGTACCAAATCAATGTGGAACACATAGCTTATCTGCTTACAAAGCAGTAAACAACACTATCTGTTTCGAGCACTTCCTGGTATAATGGAGCCCTTAGGAGAAGCGTAAATAAAACTTTTTTTCAGAATTTAACAGTTTTTTTCAAAGAAACGAATCAACTCTATTTTAATTTAAATTGTAGGTCGGTGTTTACGGCAAATAAAACTTATTATATTTTTTAACAAAGGTTTGAAGCACAGCTTGTGAACATGGACTAGAGTTGAAAGCCTCTTTAAATTTGTTTTTTTCATTATTTACGTAACTTTTGCTGATTTTTTAATAGTGCGAATAGTAGAAAATGGAAAAACCGTATACTTTGATGACCAGTTAAACCCAAAATGTATATTTTAATTAATCTAATTAAGACAAATAGAACGTCACTATTTTCCGAAAAAGGCCGGTTGGTTTTTTTATAAACGTTTTCCAAGCGAATTTTGTAATAATTAGTTTAACGGACAGTGCTTGCAAACGGTTAATTTGTTAAATGTTTTTTAGCAGGTTTAACTTATAAAGAGCGACTAAAATATTTAAAATCAGCCTATCTTTTTGTTAAGTTAAAGCTTCAGATGTTGACTAACATAAGGCTAAAAATAAGTTCAAATCCCGTAAGCAAGTAATCCATGACAAATGTACCCAACGTAGACTAATGAATTTTTTTGCCAATACCTTGTAGTAGACTCAGGTCAAATCTAGCCAATTTTAGGTTTTTTGAAATCAGGCGAACGGTACAATTTTGTTGGTACCAAAACGTCTGGCTTTTGATCCACTTTTGAAAATACCCGATGAGTAAAGGCTAATTAGAGGGCCAAAATGAACTTTTGCGTGCACTTTCAAGTCTCAAACGGCTAAACCAGACACACAAAACTATTGCGTTGTCAGCAAACGTACCATCATGTGTGGAAGGTTTTTGCAAAGCAGCTTTGCTCTAAAACTTTCGCTCTGTTGTTTTAAAGGTTACAATTGCTTGAAAATTTTCAAAACAAAGATGAACGCATAGCTTGCACCGAAGCTTTTCCGATGGTGTGTCATTTTGCAGAGAAATCGTTAAAAAGCACGTTCAAAGCCAAACGCCATGCTTGACACAGCTATCTTACAAAAGCCAGACACTTTGGTACCAACGAATTTGTACCATTCTCATAATTCCAAAAAAATTTAAAGTGTCGAAATTGGACCAAACGTTATGGGCCAAACAATTCATCAGTCTAAACTGGGTCACCCTGTATTTCTGTTGCCGAGGTTTTTCTTGAAAAAGTGCATAGCCAAGTGGGTTACCGAATAATTTACCCCTCAAAGTTTTGCATTCTTTCGTTTTGAAAATGTAGGAACGCTAGCCAATGTTTTTAATTAGTTAAGCTGCTTTGTCTGATACAAAGTTCAAAACAAGGAATGCCTGCAAAACCCGAACTAATTTTTGGAAAGATGTTGCTGTTATCTTTTTGGATGCAGCCGGCTTCCCGTTCAAACATCTTTGGCTAGACTGATAAACAAGCTAATTTGAATTTTTCGTTTACAATGACACCACTTGAAACATTGATTTTTGTCGAGAAAATGTTGGCTGATTTCTCAAACCTTATCCCTAATTTTGAATCCCTTGCCAAACAAGAAAGTAGGAAACTATCCAACTAGGACTACTAGATGCTTGTTTACAAAACAATCTGGCTGGTATTACACACTACAATGTGAAAAGCAGAAAAATATTTGCTGTCTCGAAGTGACGGAAGGCTCACGAACTGACAAATCAAGGTTTCACCTACTCTAAAAAATTGCAAGCGGAAAACGCAAGTTTGAAATGTTTTAAATGCCCAAAGTTTTGGTTCTTTTTTTACTTTTAGCTTGTGAACGGTCGCAACATTTTATCAAACGGACCAGGAAGGTACCCAACACTTTTCTTAAATTCTTAAAATTGATTAAAACAATTGTACATAAAACAAAGACTCCAAAACGTGCTCTGATAAAGAAGTCGCAAGAGGATGGAATACAATTTTAAGATTTGCTAGTTCTGAGTGCACTGGATCAAATACATAACACATTTGCTCCGGTTCAAAGAATAGTTGGGTGCAGGGTGCAGGGCTCAAAGACTCAAATAACCTTTTTGAAGTTTCGACTGTTTTTGGAAGTCTTTAAAAAGCTGCAAAAACCGAAAGAGTGCGTGTTTTAGATCAATGATTGAAAAGGACTTTCTAGAAAGTGTTGATTAAGAAGGATGTTTACTTTTAGTTCCGTATGGAACATCGCAAACAATCTCAACATAGTCGAACTTTGAGCCAACGTTAAAGATCAGGGATTTATCAGCGTTAAAATTTTTAATCCTACAAAAAATGAAGTGAATGCTGTAATCGCCGGTAATACCTGATAAAATTGAGTCTGGAGTCTGAAAATTTTATTAATTAAGTTGATTTGTAACTTGGAATTTAAAAATACAATCCAGCCCGCAACTGTTAAAAAAATGTTAATTTTTTAAGCAATTTTGTGTTGGCTTTAATTGTTTTTGAGCTTTTTCGGCCATTTTGTCAATTATTTGTTTGCAGCTATTTCTGGTAATTTTACGTATTCTTGGAAAAAAATATTTTCTAACAAATATTTTTTTTCTAAATTGGTTCCTGGATTTCACAAAAAAGATTGCAGGTGTGAAATGCCAAAATTAGATGTGATGCAAGCCCGTTTTAAAAATGACGCAGATCTTTACCCGGAAGCGAATTTTATGGTTCAGCTGAACTTTGAGACTTTTTGCACAATCGAATTTAAAAATATTGTACAGCGTAAAGCTACAAATTTTCCAAGTTACGTCATGTGCTTGGTGTGCCTAAATGATCGTTGGGCTTCACGAGCATGAAATCAACGCGGAAGTGATTGACAACATTTGAGTGCCACACAAATAGCCATGAAATTGGAGCAATTCTGTCTTAGTTTCTATTTTCAAAGTGTTGCATGCAAAAATTACACTGAATGACGAATAAATTTTAATCCGACCCACACATTTAATGTTTCACTAAAATTAAATCCGATCGAGTTGAAAAGCGCCTTCACTTTTCTTTAAGCCTTAAAAATGTTGATCCCGGAAAAAAATGGCGCTAGAATTTTCTTTTCCATTTTTGAGATTACAGCCTCAACAGGATCTTCACAATCCATTTATCGTAAAAACAGGATTTAGGAATGTCGCCGAACACTTGTTGACAAATAAATTCCTCTCTTTAGCGAAAATCTGAGCAAGCGTATTCTTTTCAAACAAACTTGCGATTCTGTAGTTTACATTTGTGTTTCGTATCTCATTTATTAAAAAATGTACATGAATAACCAAATTAATTCTGCTTCGAATTTGTTTCTTTTGACACTTCTTTATGCTACGATTAGCACCAAACAAAAATTAATTCCAAGCAGCTGTTTTGTTCCTTCCTGGTTACTTTATAAAGTGTAGCGAACAGGTGCAAAAACTAGAATTGGAAGTTTTGTTAATGGGAAAGAAAACTAATTTCGTGTGTTGCCAAAATTATGGAAGTGTTTGAGAGGTGGTAAATTATTAATGCAGTCAAGAAAATACGCTAATTTTTGGAGAATCACGCAGCAGATTAATAATTGAACATTGGTTAGGATAGGTGCAAGGTACAATTTCTAAAATACAACTTTAAGATACTAGAGAAAAATGTTTTTATATACTTTGAACGTTAGCAAAGTGTCACGTGTGCTGCAAAAAAAACGCAGATGCTTCAAAAAATGGAAAATCGAAGAAACAAAAAAGCCAAAATTTTTTGAAATTAATCAGATTTAAAAATTAAACAAATTAATTTTGTTTCTTAAAACACAAAATACTGTTTTGATTGATTTGAGCCAATTCTAAGCTACGCGAACTCTTAACAAACTTTTGCAGATCTTGTGCACTTTTGCTTATTAATTATTCAATCAACATGACGAGTTCTGAATAATGCCGTAACTGACGCGTAATTTATAAATGAATTTTTTGAGTTTTTTACTTTGAGTGGACTTCTGTTATTTACAATTCCTCCAAAGACCGAAACTAAGTGTTACTCATAGGTTCACTGTTTACAACCAAGATTACTTTTTATGGTATGGGAGAGTTCAGTTTTTGTCACCTTCTTATGTGAATAAATGTAATGCTTTCCGTGGAGGAAGTTTCACACGATAGCTGATCTCATCGGATAGTTTATTTTCGAACCAAAAATTCATTAAGCTAGTTTCGAGTTTATCTGTCTGGTCGCACAAACCTTTAAACCTCTTTTGGTAAAGAAATCGAAAGTTACACGTTTGATTTTCATTTTCAAGTGCATTTTAATCCTTAAAAACAGGTGTAGAGCCAGTGCTGCAACAGTCTCTGTCGTGTATTTTCAAATTTCAATTTTAAATTGAACTGCATCACCCAACTCCTGATTCTTGGTTTTCAGATACGGAACCAACCGAAGACGAACAGTATAGCGTGTCCGCACCTTTCACCACCTAACCGTTTGTTCTGCGAAAATAATTTTTCCCCATTTGTACCAAAGTGCTATTCTGCATACCCTCACATGTTGTCATTTCGTCCGGTTTTGAAGCAGGAACGCGTCGATCACCAATGCTTAGAAATTAATTGTAGTCTGATTGTTATCTATAGGTTAAGTACACAGCCGGTCCGTTTCAAAAAGTACAAACAGGAATTAGAGGTGAGAGGAAGAACCGTGGACACTTCATTGAGTCATAATGGGCTTGAAAACAAAAGGACTGACGAAAAAAGGTTGGAAATTGGTCTTCACACGGAATTCCATAACAAAGCGACGTAATTTTGGCGGATGACGTACGGAACTTAAAGAATTTGCATATAACCTATTGAGGAAGCTGAATAAGACCTTAAAGGACGTCTTAGCATGTGTTGAAGGTCACTACAGACACAAAAAATGATTGTTACTTTTTGTCAATCCCCTACAAATTCCAACGCTTCAAAACCTACATAGTTTTATTTTCAGTGCAAGCCAGTACGCGTTTTTTTGATCTGCCTTTTTGAGGCCTAATTTAATTATTTATTGAAAGTTCAAACGTTTGTAACGTTGTCGGCACTTAAGGTTCGTGTCCGCCGCCGTGTGTGAACAAACGACGCGCGCCTTGTCCGAGATGGTGAAGGGAAGGAAGCCTGACGAAAAACATCTGAAAATAGACACAGCGCAACAAATGGTTACGTCGGCTAAAACATGTGCGAAACACGTTAAACAATGCAACTGAAATAGTTGTTTTAAACTGATGTGCGGTGTTGAGAAAACGTCACACATGTAAAATAAAAGAAAGTATAAAAAACGTTGTTTTTTTAGAGTTTTAAAGCTTGAATTTTTGTGGTCTATCACAAAAACAGCTTTGCAGTTGTCTTTGCAACTTGCTATGTTCTTAAAAACGACCTTTACCGGCTCAAAGTTCTGCCCGATTCTATGCTATATATCGCCAGTTATTTCTAGAGCATTTGTATTTTTTGTCGTGCACTTGTGACTACAACTTGTCGAACATGAGTTGCAAAGTTTATGAAGATACAATTCGTGCTCAAATATATGATTAAGAATTCCTCCGTGTTGAAAATTGTGAGAAACAGGCATAAATAAGGCAGGCAGTGTTTTCACTTAGTTGCCAAAAATCCTACAGCGACAAATTATATGCTTAAACAGCAAGAGATTTCACGGCAATCTGTATTTTCAAAGATTTGCTAGACAGAGACGTCGGAAAGATTTTAGCCTATTTAACGCTTTTTTTCGTATAAATTTAGATATGTTCTAAGGTCTACACACTCAAACGTTGTGCTAAAAAATTATCTGCCTGAAGCGGAATCGAACCAATGACCTGTGGATTATGAACGACCGAGCGGCCAAAGTTGAATTCGACACCACCCTGTGTATTTCAAACTTTGACCGGTGCGGCCATACAAGCTCAAACCTCTTTATTTCTGAAAGAAAGCTTAAAAATTGAATTTCATAATGCCTCGCTGTCTGAGAATAAAAGTCTTCTGACTAACTATTCAGTCCTTTCCCACCGCACCAGACCGTCGCGTCGTAATTTGCAGACATAATCTCTTCTATCATAATCGCATCTTGTAGCGTTTCAAAGATCTCTATTGACGCTCCGCAATAGAAAATCCTGCTTTGTATAGTCTGTGTCTTACTCACCAATTCCGCTTATCCAAGTTCCTTGTCCACCAAAACAATATTTTCCGTTTTTCTTTTGCCTATGTGCAGGCCGTATTTTCAACTTGGCCAGGAACTTCAAATTACCAAATCAGCCGTACATGCTTAAAGCAAATCCAAACTAACTTTTACTCTTATTTGTTTATTATTTTCTGCGATCATCGCTCAGCAAAAAATGCACAATTTATAACAAGAAAAAACGAATGTGTACACAATAATTATAATTAATTAATTAATATGGAACATGTATAAGTTACACAAATTATACAAATAAGATACGGGAAGATAAAAGCTAGAGTCAGCTGGAATGACGGAGAAGGGAGAAAATACAACCCGCAACTACCATTGGTCGTCCATTCTGGGGAAAGGGTGAGAAAAGACGTAGGAAGGAACTATAGAGTTGAAGAATGAATTCAATAAAATTTGGGAAATTCCACCGTAATTATCGAATCCGAATTTGTTTGACCGCGCAGTAGGAGTGGGTATTTGGGAAGAGAGGGAGACGTAGGAATGCTTGGCTGAATATAGTTTATCACAATCTTTGGGAATGTATAAAGATGATGAGATTTTAATATAAATAAGGAGATCGGTTTGGAAAAGGACTATAGAAGAGGAAATAGAGGAGAGAAGACGTACAGTAAAGCGGGGGAGCAAATCAAGGTTTTCTTCACACACATACACACAAAACTCATCTATTCTAATCGCACCTATCAAAGACAGGAAATTCTGTTATCCTGGATTTTGCTTATACAGTAGCAACGACAAATCCGGCAAACGAGCCAAATTGAAGTCGAACAGCGTGAAGCACGCCTATACAGTCACAACGGCCTTTGGGCTCGTCGACGTCGCGGTGATTTGACGACCTCCACGAGTAAATGTGCGCCTTCTCAGGATGCGCCTGGCAGAACGAGTTGCACTCGTCACGTTCCATGCTTTCCACGGAAGCCACCACAGGCCCGCTCAGCTCATGGTCCCAAAATCTGTCTCGCTCCAGCTCGTCTAAAATCATAACAAATCGTTACTTGCCTGCACTGCCTGCCTGCACTTGCAACATTTTCAGAACCACAAAGTCCCTTGTTATGCAAAAATAAAGCTACTTTCTGCAAATTTGTATAAATTTGAAACTTTAATTTATTTGAAGCTTGTGAAAGGAGACAAGTTGTAACGTTGGAAGTCGCAAAATTAAATTTACTTCACTTAATTATATTTTAAAATTAGCATGCGTTTGAAACGGAAGTATTAATGTATTAATAAATGAGCGGCGACGCTTTTCAAAACAGCTGTTTTAACGAGACAGATGGTTTTGAACATGCTATGAATGGAAAGGTCGACGTCTGCGCGCGTGCTTAAAATAATTGAAATTCTTTGTTGATTTTATGGGTTAAAACGCATTACAATTTTAAATTCAGAAACCGCTTATTTACGTTTGTCTACCGTGTTCTCAAACATCCAATTTTTAGAAATTTATGTGCCTGTTTTCACACCAGGTTTTGAGAGCGAATGTTTACTACCTGGATGATATCATCGCGACGACGACGTTAAAATGGCCGCTGACATTTGGTCTGGTGGCCCTCTCGCGCGAGTGGGTGCACACGTAAACTTATGTTTTTGCATTTCATGTTGGTTTTTGAGCGACAGGAAAAAATTTCAAACCAATTTGAACAAAATTTGAGCGTTGTTTTTGAAACTCTCAGCTTTGGTTTATTTTGCAAACACATTCGCTTCCTGCTTTCCTCGCTCTTGAATATTCCTTTTCCTTATCTCGCGCCTTTGGGAATTCCTGCGGGGGACGCGTGAAGCGACCGCCGCTCGCAATTTGCAAATACAAGCGTCCCAACAACGATAATATGCTGCCAAAAGAGGCCAAACGCGATAGGAGGAGAAATAGGGGAATAAAACCTTAAAATGTAACTCTTAAAAGAGCAGCAGATTGCTGCTGTGGTGGAGAAGAGGGAGGAATCAGATTAAGTGACGTCAACGTAACCAACAATCGCGTCATGCAAGCCCAAATTTGGCTCCCTAGTCCCACTGGGACAAACCACCCCCTACCAAAAATACCGGGTCCCTTGATTTAAGACATTAAGAATTTTTGCTTGCGTGTCTTGCAAAAGGCGGAAATGAAAATTTATCGAAACAGGAAGCATTATTCAACGAAATTTTTGTGGACTTTTGTAGACTGGCACGAGCCTGGCTGGCCACCACCGTAGCTGTGTCGCAGGCGATCAATTCATTTTTCAAAGCTTCAATTTAAACATAAAAATTTATTTTGAAAATAAACTTTTAAAGGTTTTGAAAAAACGAAAAATGTCTCTCTTAATTAAATTAAAAATGCTTACTGAAGTCGAGGCAAAGACCAAAGTAGGCACCTTCCTTGGCCACAATGGTTCCGTTCAGCGATCTGCTCTTCAGTGTGCACATGCCTCCTTTGACCCATTCGAAACCCATGCAACACACGTCCTGCACGCAGAATTCGGCGCAATCACGTCGTGAGACGTCGTAGTCTCTACGGTAGTCGGCGCCGTCTATTGTCGTACCCGGTCCAAAGAAATAGCATTTACCTGAAAAATCAACGAAATTGATATAAATATTCACAGCAAGTCTGAAAAATGACGTCTCTAAGACATGAAGTTAGTTTCACCCCACACATAATAGGCTTAATAGGCAGTTAAGCGAAAACTACTTTAACAAATGGCGAAAAAACAATTCTTGTAGTCTCGTGGTTTACGCCGACATTTACTACGCTTCTTTTTGTTCTTCTTTGCCATGTGTGTGTTGAAACAAAAACGCGTGGCAAAAACTCATTTTTTGGTCGAATAAACTAATTAGAAACTCCTTTCCGGCTGCAGTAACTCTTTGTACATGCTTGTGTGTGTGTGTGTTATTTGCCCTCGACGCCCATTCATCGCCTAATTAATTACAGAGAGTTGGTTTTTAAGGGTGAGAAAAACGTTCACTTCCGGTTTCACAAATTGTCGCGCGTCTCTGCGCCTCTCTTAGTTAAAATGTACGCGGCGCTGTCAAAAAAACTAAACACAAACACATATGAATAAGTTCAGTTTCCGGTTTAACAGGACAAAAGGATGAACTGACAGTAATTAACATTACGCCTCACTTCCGGTTTCCACAAAACAAACATCAGGCTTTAAGCCATGCCTACAGCATAAATATAAAGTTTCAAATGTAGGACGAATTCTTACCTGAGCCAGCCCTAACAGTGGTCGGGGTTAAGACAAGGAATAACAGGACGGCGGTTCGGGCAATTTTTGTAGAAACAAGCAGTGAGAATAACCGTCGATAGCAAAGTACCATCAACGGGAGCACGACGGTGGCTTGGGAGTGTGTGGTGGTCCTTGAAGACTGTTTCAAAGAAGAAGAAGAAGAAGAAGGCGTAGAGAGGGTAACTCTTTGCAATTCCACGACCATACTCGGCATCAGGTAGTCGTAGTGAGCAGTAGCCACAGCAAACACTGAAACTACCTATAACCTTAATCTCTCCTCTTTTCGTCTCCCGTAACTCCTTTACCACCACCACACCGCATCACCGGAGGTGGCGTGGCGTCACTCGACATTAAAATTGTGGGCGTGGCCACCACAAGCGGTGTCATAACCACGAACGAACCCTAAGGGGGATAAGCTGGTAAATAAGTAAGAGTGGTAAAAAAGCAGGAACATTATTTTAAAATTGAAGTTAAGCTATTCTCCTATTCCCAGACACGAGCGTACGGAATCGTTTAAAAGGCACCTGAAACACCTCCCACTTTGGGTCAAAAAAGAGAAAGCAAGAGTTGTTCCCGGTTCAACAGCGCGGTGAGTTCAAATACCAAACAAGGCAGCCCCGAGAAGTTGTCACAAATAGAAATACAGAGAATGGTGATCAGGAAGTGAAGTGAACGCCGGAAGAACGTCTAACGCTCGCGCTGCAAACTGGTCGCCAGCTCAGTCATCACGACGACACAATACACATAGAAAATACAGAATTGAAGAGAAAAAATGAAAAAGTTGCCTTTCGCCTTCGCAACTTTGTTCTTTTTTAAGCAGGAAAAGGGAGGGGCGGTGAAGTTTCAAGAAGAAAAATGTTTTATGAATGTGTTTCATATTAATTTGTCTGAGGATATATTGTTTAAAACCGACACAAAATTAGTTTTTTAATAATTAGGAAAACCCTGGTTTAACCTACAATAACACAATAATAAACTTTACCAACCGTTGAAATAGTTTCCTGAACTCTAAAGTCTAAAAAATAACTAAGGGTCTTCGGTACAAACGACAAAGCCAAAGAAGGAACTATCCATGGCCAGGACATCTCACTTTAATGAGGCTATCACTAATTGCAAACCAAAGAGTGGTCGATTACAAGAGACTTCTTGATCTGTTCTAAGGGGAAAGTTGAGGATGAACAGAGGGATTGAGAGAGAGGAAAGTGTATCTGGTCGCGCTCACGGGTCTCTCAGAAGGGGCGGAGCGTTTCAGATGAATCGCCCGTTCTGGAAGCACAGAGCGCTCCCTCTATGTGTTCGCTGTGTTGGAGTTGCCTCCTATTAGAGAGAGGGAGAGGCGACTTAAGCCTAACAAGCCGGAGAGGAAGGAGGAGAACACGCGTTGCTTTGCAAGATGGAGAGAGGTGGGAAGTGTCAGTAAATGAAACCGTTGTGACAATATCAGATCGAGAGGCAAATGTGCTCTACATATATATGTTGGCATGAGAGAGGAAAAGGTCACGAGCAGTCCTGTAGAGTCGGCGGAATTGGTGGGCCAAGTGCGTCACGAGCAAGTTCCGGATATGTACATGCGGTAGAACACTAATTTTAGGGCGTAAGTGTACAACTTCGGAGCGCAGGAAGTGGAAGACTTCCGGAATCACCTCAAAAAATTTGAAATTTTTAAAGGTCTTTCTGTACCGTCTTATACCCATTTTACAACTACAAAATAAGGGCGTGAATGGTGATAAACAGCCGCACTGGGGGTTACAGGTTTGAATCCCGTCCGAGTCACTTAATTTTTGGAGTGATTGGCATAGTGGTTCGTACGGAAGACCACCATACACAAGGTCAAGGGTTCGATCCCGTGTAAAGACATTTAAGTTTAAAACCTCGATTACGGTATAGACCAATTCGAAAAAAGCAGAGCCAATATAAAAATAAGCAGTTGTTCACCTGCGTACAACAATATCCAAGAAGTTATTTTTCATGTAATTATGCGTGCGTGAAAAAGACGTAAACGGCCACAGCAATTTGCGGCTGCTGATGCGCTCATATAAAGATTGACTTGTCGTTACACAGAAGAAAGTGATGCTCCTCCTCCTCCTCTTTCGGTGTGTGACACCAATGATCGTGAGCTAAAAAAATATCTCCACCCTTCTTCCGTATTCGTCATAAAACCGGGAAGTAAAATGGCGCGCAAAAACGAAAAAATTTTGTTAATTGGTCAATTGCTGTGTTTATGTGATTTTTGAGTTGAGCTGAACGCGCCCGCGCACCTCGTCCCCGTTATTGCCCAGCAAAAGACTCACTGGAAGCCTCGGGCTAACTCTCTTGGATGACGTTAGCCAGACGAACGTTTCGCTTAATTAGGCATTAACAATAAAGATTTGTGTGTGTCGCACTTCGTGCCACCACACCTAGAGTTGACTGTGTTGTGGACTAGATCTACGTGGGAAAGTAGTGTAAAAAAATAACGCGGATCTCATGAAATGGTGTGAATTTCCAACAGGTCGCTAAATAGAGACAGAGGTCAAAAGTGAATAAACAAGGAAACTTGTGAAATCAAGCTTTATAGGAGAAATGAGGCAAACAAAACTACGGTAAAATGCTCAAAAAACTCATTAAACCGCTTGAAAAAAAGATAATGTCATTTTTCCAGTAACAAAAATTTAATTATTAGTTTTAAAAATTAATGAAAAAAACCGCGTTAAAAGCACAAAATAACATTTTTTGTGTTGTAAAAATTTTTTAATTAAATTAATAAATTACGGTTTATTTTGGCCACACTACCCACACAAGTCTTACACTAACGATAAAAAAATTTGAGTGTTAGTGTTTATAAATGTTACACGACAGACCTACTATATTTACACAAAAAGAGACAAACTGACAAATAGCCGAACGTGTCAGTTTCACGCGAAATTGGGAAAGTTATAAACGACCTACAGACCCAGTGCATCAAGAGGGGAGCACGCAAATTATTTGCGCAAAGGAGCAACCATCAGCAGGATAACAAGGAAGTATATGCTCTTTATAGAACACCGGAAATACACACACAACGTCAGAATAAACGGGCTATTTTCTTACTACGCTGGTGAGAGTAATACGTGGCCAAAAACCCAAAGGCATTCGTGACGTGAATTTATATAAATTGCGACTTATTTGACACGTGCATTGTTTATGAGAAACAATCACTGAAAGCGAGCTTGTGGCTAGTTTTAAAAGTCTACAGGCGAAAACGCAGTAGTCAAATCTGCGTCTGAGACTAAAACAGAAAAAGAAAATTCTTAAATAATTTAGCTGATGAATATCGTCTACGGCCTCCTCCACAAATGCGACTAGTTCCTCATAGACAAAAATAAATCGCTTGGAGTCAGACAAGAGCTTTGTCTTCTTAACACATGGAAAGACTTGCAGATTTACGCCAACACATTAAATCAGAAAAAATTATTTCCTGCGTTTTTTGTAAACATGAACATTTGAAGACAAATATTAATAAAACACTCAAACAAAATTTACATAAACTTTTGAATGGCATGTTAAAAGGCAGACGCCTTTTGTGTGTCTCATTCTAACACTTTAATTGGAATCGTTTTTTTTTTAATTTGAAAACATTTTAAACTGAAAAAAACATTTTTTGAGTTGTAGTTGTTTTTAGATGTTGAGTCTTAAAAGTACACCTTGAGTTGTTTTAAAATAGTTTTGTTTTTTGTTCCACAAATAAGCATTATTTCACGCATCACCGACCCTCCTGGCACGCGGAACTTCTATGTTTGCATGCCGGATGTATTCCTGACGAAATAGCCCCGGCCGGAATCGGTCACTTTGACGTCATGCGTATTCACCCTTAATTCTTTGTGCTAGGAACTTTGCTTAACTATTCTACATTATTAAATTACGTTTCACAAATTTAATTATTGAAGCTTATGTTTTTTAAGTGTCAAGTGTTTTAAACTAAACAGCTCTAATTAATTGCTGTCTTGGCATTGCTGTTCTGCAGCGGCATCGGCATTTTCATAACTATAAAACCTGTGCACTTTCAAAAACTTCATCGACCGGAAAACAATGGCGGGGGTTCACGATTTGTATGCGATTGAGGGGTATGACGTTTGCCGGGCATGTACTAGTACTAGTTTATGCGACTACGTAAGATGAGTCAGTTCCGTCAGAGGCTGGGCACATTTCATGGAGTGATCTCTTAGAATTAAGCAAGGCAAAAAAAATTTTGTTGCACTGTGAGCGGCCGGCCAGTCATAAAAATGCAAAAATTGGAGTTTGTTATTTTGGCAACGTATAAAGAAGCAATTATTGGGTCTTCTGAGTAGTCCTGAACATAGTATTAAAAAAATAAAAAATAGTTTATAAGAGTAAGTGTTTTTTGCGTACAATTTACAAACGTTATCTAAATTTTTGAAGCCTTTAAGCCGTTAATCCAAAACGCTTAGATTTGAATAAGTGCTAATTATTAATAATTTCAAAAAATAAAATGTGCTTTATTTTTAAAACTCAAAAAACAAATTCAAATTACGTTTTTATTCAATTTTGAAAAGCACAACTAAAAATTTTCATAACCTCATAACCTGCTTTCATGATTTCTGATTTGCAAAAGTGTAAATTTTCCGCGCTTTAAACTCCCAAACAACACTACGCAAAAATGCTACACAGGCACAACCTTTTCAAAGTGGACTGAAAATAAATCTGCTGTTGTTCTTGACCCCATAAGGAACAAATTTCACATAGTTAATATTACCATTACCTCCGGGGACAAATAGTTAACCCTAAGTACATGTCAATCCCAAGCCTGTGGCGCAATCCACAGTAGGTGAGATTGGAGAAACGCGTATGGGTAAGCGAGTAAACGTAAACGTTGACCGTTTAACAATGTCCCAAATGGGAATATTTTGACGCTCTAAAAATATCACTACAAGTGTCACTTAACAGGTCGTATGCGCGCGGGTATTTACGTTTGTGGATTATTGAAATTCCACCGTAATCCTCTAACGAGGACAAGGAAGGGACATTTAATCCGGGTAAAATGATAAATGACGCTACCCCTAAAGCGGAACGTTCGAAAAAGAAGGTAAGTGCACGATAGCGCAGATCCAATAAATAATTGAGGGTATCTTCAATTTTGACATTGGCACAAATGTACACGCACACGTGTACTCGCGTGGTGGAACGCGAAAAACAAGTTGAAGAGTCTCGAAAGCAAATACATAACGAGATGAGAGGAATAAGCGATGAAATGATGACAAACGTCCGCATTGAGATCTCGAAGCCGGACCAGCGCCAGACAACAACGAGAATAGCAAAAACGAGTTTGACATTTTGATGTGGTCCATCTTTCGGGGCTAGTTTTTGCCGGACTGTTGACGTCACGTACGTAATTTTTAATCCTTTTTTGTTCAAGGGCTTGTCGCGCAAGCGCTGAAAAAACAATAAAAATCATAAATGAGGATTGCAAAAACTATTTGTGGAGTGATCGAGGAAATAGAGTGCGAAGGAAACACTCGCAGCCATTCTGGGCAACGCGTTCCAAGGAATAATTCCCTAGTTCAAAAACTGTAAACTTAAAAATTTAAAATAAATAGGTTTAGGGTTATTTTAAAAACGTCATCACAAATGAACATTACCTACCATCAACTTTTAAAAATTTTTAATAGTGTAAGCTTTCAAAAAAGTTTATTAAGTGCCCTTGTACAAATTAATACAACCCGACTTGCCTAGCTTTGAAAAGTTGAAAAGAGTCAGTTTCTAAAGCATTTATTTCTAGCATTTATTTTGCATTTTTATTAAAATTGTGGATTTCAGCTTTGTTTAAAACTGCAAGCACGTTTAATTACCGAAGTCATTGCTAGCTCAGTGCATAAAGCAGCACAGAAGGTTCCTTGATATGTGAAACTGTAATTGAACTTTGTCATGGAAATGGATTTTTGAAAGATTGTCCATTAAAAAAACAATAAGCAGAATAGTTAATGAAATTTAGAATACCTATTTATGGACCTATAAATAAATGTTCTTCCTCAAAAATATTGACCCATTATGCTTCATTAACTTCATTAAAATAATGCGTATTGACCAAAACACAAAACCGAAGAATGACAAGTTTTGTCACATTACAAATTGCAAAAACGGAAATTGAAAAATTCACAACGCATAGAATATTGTGATTGTTAGCTCATATGAAAGAATGTAAAATTCACTTTTAGACCAGTTAAGAACATTAAATATTCCAAAGTTTTACCAAAAAAATCAAATTTATGGGACATGTCACAGAACGTCACACAGAACCCTTATGCTCTCGTCAGAAAGTGAAAATATGAAAATGCATTAAAAGATTGCAATTTCACTGATCACAACCGTTGTCAAACTGTCAATTATTCAGGAAACCCAATCATCCTTGCTGCAAATTTGTAAATTGAATTACCTATGAATTTTCCATTAGTCCACTTTTTGGCTGATCAGGTATTGACGTCATGACACCCTCAACTCTCTCGTAATCTTCGATTCTATCCCAACCCAAAAGTGCAATTTCGGCAGACCATTTTCAAAATCGGCCCACTCAGGTTTGCCTAATTTTTTAGTGATGATAGTTTGATAGTGTTCCGAGTTCCAGGAAATCTAATTTTTGATAAGGTGAAAAAAACTAAAACTTGTATTTTTGTTCCGGAAGTGAAGTCTAACAGGTGGTTTTCAGTTTTATAGTAAAAAGAGGAGGTTATTAAATTCGAGCAGACCATCGGAAGACATACATTCATATAGGCAAATATCAGACGCTTTTGGTTGGTGCAAGAGCGCATAAAAAACAGCAGACGACGTTTTAGACGCTTAAATGCTTATTAAGTAGCTACATTGCTTCCTGACAGATGCGCCAGATTTACATAAAAATGACCTATTGATTAAGAGATGCACACGACGCTATTAACAGATGTTGTCCAGACAGATTTTTTTGAGAACTTAAATCAAAGATTTTCTAAAAAATTAGAAATTAGCTATTAGAAAATCTATGTTTTTGGATATAGAAAAATATATTGTTGATGTTAAAAATGACCTTTGAAAATAAATCAAATTCATTGCGAAAGCGAAAAAGGCAAGGCCAAATTTTAATCACATTTAACGTTAAAAAAAGACACGAAAGTGCAGCAATAAATCGACATTAGAATTTGAAAAACAAAATTAACGTTTACAATTCATTTTTACTTTAGTATAAACACTTCAATATAATCGCTGCTTCGCGCGCACATGCGCTAAGCTGGAAAGACAATATGCAATCCGACTGTATATTGTCCGAAAACAAAGCGGTCGGTTTTAAAATTTCGACCGATCCCCTCGGACGTCGGAAGTCGTCGGTCGAAATGAAAAAAACGAATATCCGGACAAACACCAACATTCGATTTTATTAAAGGAGTAGATAAAAGTTGCTAAAAAGAAATTGTGATCAACTTTGTCTATTGGCAACAACTTGTGTAAACAATTTTGCTAAGATTACACGTTACTTATTGAAACAAAAAATATACGCATTTTGTAGCGAGTGAGTGTAAAAAACAAATAGTAAAATTTAGTAAAGACAAGCTTAAAGATACTTTTTGAGACCTTAGAAAAATGTTGGATGAATAAATGTGTATGTCAATACTTGCGTGGGTTTTTTTGTTGTTTTGAAGCAGCACGTTCATAAGGACATTGTGTCTAACATTTATTTTCAATTTCCTTAAAAGTATAGCGGAACGAAACATTTTCACAAGCCTACTGAAGCCTAATCCGTAAATAACAAAAATCACTTTCTGGCCGCAATAGAAAAATAAATTAGCACAAAGTCGCTGTCTCAACCTTTAGTCACAACAGCAAAACTGCGTCAAACAACGCCAAATTTAGAGCTAAAATTCCTGATCGCTTCTGCTTAGATGCTTTTTATTTTCCTTCCTTTTTAGAGTCGCTGTCCAAATCCGCTTTGTGTGAAACAGAGCTCACATAACACACCCCCAAGATTTATCCCACTTTGTCAAAGGGATTGTCGCGCTCTCCTACAAAATTTCCATTCAACTATATCCGGCTTACAATCTGGAAAAAAATGACACAGAAATAATTAAAAAGCCTTGCCAGAAGTCAAACATCACTAGGGAACGCCAACCTTAGCGTAGGCGCCCCTGCCTACGGCTCCGCGAGCCGTTGGCCGTTGCAGTTCTAAATGGGGCGCGTGGTCAACTGGTCAAATTATCACTACTCGAATGGCTCCGTCGGAACCACTACAACTTCCTGATTTTGAAATCTGGCAGCCGGAGGCGAGTGGACGTAATACCACCAAAAGAGCTCACCATTGGAAGTTAAAAAAGCAAATTTTCACCAATAGCATGTTAACTCTCATTCCCGCAAAAAAACTTCGGAAAGTGTTGTGACTTAGATTTTCAGAATGGTGTTTTTATAGCGTAAACAGAGCCAGCCTTACTTTGGATTTGTGCGAAATGTTACGCGAACTTTATCGGTGACCAGCAGTTGGATTTGACGTGTGCAAATAACAACAAAAGGAGGAATTTCAAAGAAATGTTGTGAAGAATTTAACCTCAAATTCACTATTAAAAAACCCATTTAAAAAATTTAACACAAAAGAGTTGCTTAGAAGCTAACTCAGTTTAAGTAATTTTACAATAAATTTTACAATGTTTTACTTGTCGGTTTTGCAACCGCGGTGGCGTCGAAATTGGTGCTGCAAACGCCGAACTGACCACGGTCTCAATGGATCCCCTCTATAATAATGGAAAGCTGTTTGTGGTTCTGTCCGCCGAAATTTTTAAGCGACCATAAACAGCTGACAAAATATTGTATGTCGACGGGATTCGAACCCTTGACCGGAATTCTGGCATACTAAGCAGTACACCACGTAGCCCTTACCAGTTGAGTTGGTGAGCTCGGCTATATTTTGACTGAATGCAGCGTTTTAACACCCGTTTTCATGTAGCACAACATGCGTTCGAACAAGAAACAAATGTCATATTGAAACTTACAAAATTTAACTCGCGCACAGTGACGCGCGAGAGCTTAATTATGCATAAAATTTAAAATCGAAAAAGATTTTACTATATAAAAAAAAATCATGAAAATACTTGCTACGTGCCGATTCAGAGCACAATCTAAACCTAAAAACCTTGCTCGATGACCCGTTAATTTGTAATGATACTATTTCATATTTAGATTATTTTAAAATTCAAAAATAAAATTTGCCAAACACGTTTTCTTTCTTTTTACAAAGTGCGTAAAAACTACTTTCTACAATTTTTATTTTGAACGCAAAAACCATCATTCAAATAATATCAGTTGACAAATCAGTTGACAAAAAAATACTGTCAATTTGTGGTTTCTCACATGGTTTCTCACATGCTAAAAAATTCCAACTTAACTGACAACACGTAAAGCTGTAGTCGTCACACGAGACGTTGTGAATTCGGCCATGTAAACGTTCTGAGAAATGGATGTTTTCACCTGTTAAAAAAGCGTCAACTTGAATACGTTAGTGGACATCGCCTTACCTTCATCCTAAAACTTTTAACCTGACCAAGTATTTTCAATTTATGTAGACAAAATTAACTTTTCGTAAATTTTGGGTTTTTACTGAAGCACGTCATTCAACAAAAAATGCTTCAGTGAAGCAAAATACAGCAAACAATGTAAGGGTCAAACGCTTCTGCTAGAGGATAAACCAGAAAAACACAAACAATTGGTTTCTGACCCAACCCCCGCAGCTTTGCTACCATTAAATTAAGAATTAAAAGAAAAACAATGTAGTAATTAGCACAATAACACGCGACATTTAAATGTCACGTACAGCCACAACAGGCAATAATGGCCTTTACGGGCCGCACGCCCAGCAGCAACACTCCGAAACCACAAAAACGCGCCTGACTACGAGTGTAGAGCGTCTTTCTCAAAACATTATAGTCCCACCTTGTTTACTCGCTCGGCAGCAAATTTCATTCTGGTCCATGTGTTGAACAAAAGACAAAAAAGACGACAAAGAACTTCCGTCCGGAAATGAGCTGAATTTGACATAGGTTCTTTATTATCAGTGAACTGGAAATTCAAACAAAATGTCACATGTGTGTGTTGTGCATATGTTACATGAAATGAGTCCGATATCAATGTGCGACTATTGCAAAGGCCACTTGAGGATTAAGGCTCGGAAGAGATATTGCCAGTAGAGGAAGAATAAGTTAGGTCGTATCACACAGTTAAGGTTGACGGGCTTTGTCACGGACGGTTCGAACAATCTGCATGGTCTGGAAGATGAGCTGGTTGGCCGAGACGGAGACCTGAAAAACGGTTTTATTTACATACAAAAATCTCGGTGAACAGAACACAAACACACAGCAAATCGTTAGTATAAAAGAGATGTTGAAATTACGTTTTGATATTAAATATTGTTCTTACTTTGCATTCCAGGACTTTGTGCCTTTCTTGAGGTTTCAAACACTTTGTATTAAATTTAAACTTTTCATGTCACAATTTGTGCCTGAACTAGGAACTGTTGCAAAACTAGCATAATTTTTTCAAGTTGTAGGGATTAGTTTTAAATTTGATTAATGTCCTCAAAAGCCGTTTTTTAACTTTTAATTTAAGAAAAAATTTAAAAAAAACACTATTTTTTAAATTGTAAATTTAAAAAACATTTGAAGAAAATTTTACTTGTTAGAATTTGATGTTTGACTTAAGGTGCAAGCCTCACTCAAACTCGAAAAAAGGTTACTCCAAACAAAAATTTCAAAATAGCTTTTTATTTGTATAGACAACAAAAAACTGCTCAGTTTTACTAGATGATAAAGTGCGACGACCTCTGTCTCTTACACTTCTGTATTCTGCACTAAGCCCACGCTTCTCCCGTTCAAAACATTTTTTTTCGGTCGAAGCTGGACTCAATCTGGGGAAACACTAATTTTCTGGATGAGCAGACGGGCACAATAGAAGGAACAAACAAGACAATTCTGTAGGCGCTCTAGGTCGCTCGTGGGCGGAAGCACTAGGAAGTAATAATAATAGATCGTAAGTCTCCAAACCAAAACACGGTAATACTATTTTTAGATGAACCTATTCAAAAATCCACACGCAATGTCCCGTCAAAACCGGAAACGTAAACAACGTCTTCCAAAATAAGAATATTTAGTGTCACTAATCGTCGACCTGGCAACTATGTATATAAGCGTTAAACTTTTCAAGTTTAAAGCTCATAAATAAATTACCTGAGTTGCATTCTGGTTCCGGAAAAACTCTTTCAAAGTGTTGCTGAATGCCTTGGAGTAATGCACGAATTCCCGTTTTCGACGTTCGACTGCTAAACGCGGAAGAAATTTAAAAAAGCTTAGCTAGACAGATATTTATTTATTACCTTGTTGATGCGATTGAGGAACGACTTGGATAACTGCGTTTGTTGCGTCAAGTAATTTTTTAATGGATGAGGCAATCTCGCGGATCGTCTCCAAAAATGTGCGACGGTCGCTCATCTCCTCGGGGACACGTGAGAGGACACGGCGGAGAGAGATGGCTCTAAAAAGACAAAATAAGAAAATTTGAAGCTAAAAAACTGCATTTAAATTGTTACTTTTTAAAGTAGAAGGTTAGTCAGTCAAACCTCAGTGAAACCTACGCATGAGCAACGTTTCCCTGTTTAATGTATGTACACTTGGGTTTGATATACGCATAAAAATCTTTTCCCTGTTTAATCCACGCTTGTGAAACGTTTTTCCGTTTAAAGTAGGCTTGTGAAACGTTTCCCAGTTTAATCTACGCTTGTGAAACTTTCACAGTTTAATTGTTCTATTTTCTCCTAAGTTAAAATGCAATTTGTACATAAATTTAACTGCTGTATTTTTGATAACTACATTCAACCCTACACACACTGCAAGTGCAAAGTTTTTCTAATCTAAAAAACCGCAAACGTAAATGTTGTTATGGTTGTTGTTGTATACATGAAACTTGAACCCGAATTGCTTTTGTCATCTTCAAGTTTTCTGTTTTTTTTCGTGTAGCACAAATACGTGCACATTCCAAATCCACATCATCAAAATAAAAAGTTTTGAGTTCTGCTCGAACAATTTTTAGTTATCTAAATTTAACGTTACCCATAAGCAAGGACACAAAATTTTGTCCAAGTCCAAAGTTCCTACACTCTTTGCCATGAGAAACGCTAAAAATAACGACGCAACATTGCGTACAAGATCGACCACCGCGTTTTTTGACCTATTGCGCAAGCGACTTTTACGGATTCAGCGGGGCTTCATAATTGCGGCTTTGATAAATAAAGATTGCGCGTTGAGCGTGTATACCTGGTGGATAGTTCTTGAAATTCGGCAACGTTTGGATATTGAGGGATTTCCAGGTCTTCCAGCGATGCATTCGCCTGAAGCCGCAAGAATGCCTCCTATAATGATCAGCTGTTGAAGCAAACTAATGACAACGTCAACAAACCTGGAGATTGACGTTGAGCTCCGACTCGGCAAGCAGGATTCGCATCACGTCGTAGAGGAACGACGGCGATGTCTGCTCGGAGTTCTTGAGAGTTGAGCGGAGGCGCTGAAATTGAAATAAGTTAAAACGAAAAAACGTCGAGTTCGTCTTGAGAACTAACGGTGATAAGCTTTCACTGAAACACTGAGTCTGGAACCTAAAACACTATATTCAAGATCTAAAATTGGTAAAAACCAACAGTTCAAAAAAAGTTTGAAAATGAAGAAAAAACTTCCCAACTCATGACCTCCCATCACAATTCATGGCCTAATAAACCAAAAATTTTACAGCCTTGTTCTTATTGAGTTTTAGGTTAAACACGGTTCTAATTAAATTGTTTAAACTGTTTGTCAAAATTTCCTGTTTGACTCAATCTTACAAATTTCGCAGTTTGCGTCTTCAGCAGGTTTCAGTGAAATATTTGAAAATCAACTCAGGATTTGAGATCACAAACACAATATATTTTGAAAGAAAACTGTCAAATCAAAGTTGCTCATTTTTAGTTCGCTTTTATACGACTTCCCCTATCAAAACAATCCTTTATTAAATAAAGGAGAACGATCCGGACGTGTCCGTCCGTCAGTCCGTCCGTGTCACAAAATTTCTAGACGCGAGCTGCCTGATTGAGCGAACGCGGGTTACGGTAGCGACGCAATTTTCGTTTGCACGTGTTTCGCCGTCGCTGCGGACCGGTCGGTTTTGCAACCGCGTCGGAGCCTAAATTGGTGCCGCAAACGCAAAATTGGCCACAGATGCGTGTGTTTTTGGGTTCAATCGATTATGCGCAAAATTTAGAACCGAATATTATATAATTTGCAGTCTTTCCAAAAGATTTAAGAAACTGCGAAATCGGTGCGCTTATGTCTTTTTAGAGGCGCGAAGCGCCGACTTGAAACATATTTTGAAACAGAAACCTCGCGCAATAGCGCGCCCAGCCCCGTTGATGATTAAAAGATTGAAAGAGCAACGAACAACGCTCCATTATTAGAAAAATTGGTTCAAAATTTGCATTTACTCGAAGCTTTTTGATTTAATAGTGTCCCTAAACAGGTGAAGGACGGCAAATTTGTGTTAAAAAAACCGAGCTAGCCGTAATTCGAGTGAGACTCATTGACAACTAATAGTTGGCTTCCTAACTGAATAACCGACAGTCATAGAAACAGTCATTTTTGTTTCTCTATGACGCATTCTGAGTTTTCAATCGTCAATTTTCACAAAAATGCAACTAAGCGTCGTAATCCGCCAATGAGTATTTAAAATCCAACGAAATCTGTCTTAAACTTACGTTTATATGTGCTACTGCTTGTGGATTATTCATATTCGCCGCCTTGATTCGATCCAAGATTGGGCTGAACACGCACTGGTAGGTCATCTGCCCAAGGTAGCCACCTCGTTCATCCTCGTTCATGACGCTGCAGTTGATGCTTTCTCAAAACTGCAAAATGAGCAAGAATTATAACGTCGATCACGAGAAGCGCGTGTATTCTCGATCAATCATCTGCTTGCAGCTCACACATTCCTTCGCGGTCATTAAGCAAACAATGATATTACAGTAGACATGCGCGGCAACGGCAGTCGGCCGCGGTGAGAGTCCGTCGACATCGTCGGTCGCAGCGACGACGACCACTCAAAACTAAAAAGGTCGGAGAGGAAAAAACTCTGTTTTTACTGGTTTTCGCAGCATCGCATTTGATATTTTTGCAGATTCATGTTGACATCGGAACAAAAAAAATGTTTACACTTGTTTGGTAAACCTTACCAAGCTATAAAAAGTAAAAATAGGACTTTTCGGTTGAAACCGTGAGCAATGGAAAAAACACAAACAATGTCACAGCAATTTTATGACCACTGATCACTTGGTCTGTTGCACGGTTTTAATCAGATAGCCTCAAGTGAGGTTTCTCGTCATTATGTAAACACGGCTTAAGCATAAATTGTCAAATAGCTGAAATCTGTTTAACTTCAAATGATTACAAAAGTTAAAACTTTAATGTAGAAGGATTGTTCAGTTAGGATGCTGCGACCGTTTTAAAGTAACCAAATCGAAATAAAAATTTTATGCGTTGATTAAGATGGCAGTTGCTTTTACACGTTGTCAATATTTTAGCGACCACCCTGCTTACTTGGTCCCTGCTAAATAATCTCAAACAGGTAGCCTTGAAGCTTTGTTTCTTGAATATATGTTCCTTGAAGCTTCGTTGTACGCAGAACTCACTGTAAGAGTTGACAAACAGAGTATATGTAAATTAAAAGCATCGATCTGACGAGTTTGGCAGCGGAAACTAAGAACATGACATTGACAAATTGAGTTTTGCGTCTTATCACGTTTTAAATGACCACATTTAGCGATCAGTTAGTCTCTATTGAAAAATTTTGATCTCACAACACGTGTTTTTTGTAACAATCCGCGCTGCCAGTTGCTTCTCACTGTGTGCCCCTGTGACATCTTATTCAGTCACCAAACAAACAGTTTGGAAGTTTGCAAAAGTAAGTCTTTTTTGTCCAAACACGTAAACCCATAAAGACGTGAAACCGATTTGAACGTGATTGGTGCAATCTTGTCGCTCATGACTTTTCAACCCATAAACTCATGCGTACCGAGCTCTGTTTGCTTAGCATCTCACAGCAAACGTTATTTTTGGCTTCATCCTTTTGTTCAGAGCGATCCTGTTACCTTACAGTTTTGAACTGATTTTGAGGGTTTCATTAAAACGTTAATGGCTATTACGTAACAGTTCTTGTCGTTCACCCCAACCCTTTTCCAAGTTTTGAATTTACACTTGTTTTTAAAATATATTCAACTCAAGACATAATTATTACCGCATTGTAAACGTAATTCCAACACCCACTGGAGCAAATGAGTTTTGCGCAAAACCACCTAAATGCCAGTCACACATTAATCTTGCTACGGACGCAGACGTAGTCATCGACGCATTCCTCGCGCCTCAATACATAAAACGATCTCAAAATTGCTTCCTTATCTCTGCAGGCAGAAAGTTTGCACACTCATCACGTCGACGCTGACCAAATCAGACACGCGGTTAGCGGCTTATTCTTAGAACTGCGATTAATGAATTAGAAGTTTAGGTAGATGAGTAGAGTAGACACATTGAAATTGCTCAATTACGTCTACAAAGTCAATGCGTGAGTTAAAGTGCAAAATACCAAAAGTTTCACTTAAACGGACCACACAGGGAATTGCAGGGGCGTGTAGGCATAACGGCAACGATGCACGCAACGTGTCTGCAGGAAGGATGTGAGACTATCCAATTACAGTGGTTTCATTCGAAGAATGTTTGAAAGACAACACAAGTAAAAAAGTTAAAAAACAAAAATTTGCAGTTTTGAAAAAATGTAATTCTCAAGGGATTAAAATCCGTAACTTTTTGGACCAGAACCCCAGAGTTTTGAGTAGTTTTTTTGAATTTGACATTTAACTCAAAATTTGGCAATTCTTTAAATGCAAAAATCCAAAAACCTCGCTCAAATGGGTTTACCTGCACGGACCACACAAGAGATGACGATGCACGGAACGTGTCATCATCTGATGCTATAAATGTGACTTGCACTACGTGGTATTTCAGTGTGCGATTTAAAAAGTTTATCAATGGCACTATCCCATTACAGTACATAGTTTCATTCGAGGAATGTTCAAAAGACAACACGCATGAAACAAACGACTTGAATATCACAACGACCGGGCAAATAAGAGAGAGAGCAGTACAGCGTCTAGCGACCAAGTGCAATAAAAACACTACTCTTACGGGGAAGACGGGAGCGAGTAAAGCGATCAAAGGCGATATAAAGCAATGAGAAGACACAGATTTTTGTGTGAGACTGCACGCATAGTTGTCCGTATGTACATATTTACAGCTCTATTCAGAAACTAAGAGACATCACTTGTTGTAACCGGTATTCAAGAGGCCGTTTCCTGACATCACAGGGATGATCACGTCATCCATGTTCGGACACACCAAGTTTTTCTCGAGCAGAATGCGTAGCTTTCCTTCAATCCAGTCGCTTACGGTGGTCATGTCGACACTTCGATCGCCGACTTGGGG
Organism: Steinernema carpocapsae; assembly: GCA_000757645.3. NCBI lineage: Eukaryota > Metazoa > Nematoda > Chromadorea > Rhabditida > Steinernematidae > Steinernema > Steinernema carpocapsae. The sequence continues at coordinate 3,109,789 of CM016762.1, forward strand.
AATCGCACGGATTGAGATGCGTGGGGGCTTGCGGAAGGAGTACCTGAGAAAAACACAAGTTTAAAAATTACAAAAGAGTAAATTTAGCATTCTTGAAAAATATAAGTTTGCAAGGGGATTCGAACCCATGACCACTGGGACCAAAATCCCACAGCCGCGCTTTACGAAAAATCAACGTAATTTGTGAGGACCACATGAAACAACTCACAAGACAAAAAAATTTGCTGGCAAAAAAAATATGAGATTGCAAGGGAATCGCAACCCATCACCTTTGGAGCCAAAACCTCACAACCGTGTTTTGACTTTTGACTTTAAAATTTAGCAATTCTTCAGTTTTTTGGTAATCCTGTTATACTTACCATAAACGATCAGAAGGAGGCGGTGGGATATTAACGGTCATAGTGCCCTCCAGCGAGGTGACCTCAACATTCAACACCAAACGAGTAGACGAAATCCCTTCCATAACCTTGCGCACAGGCTTCAGATCGGCCGCTTCTTGGAAAAAATTGCTCTGGGCTATCTTGTCCACGAACGACAGGATTCGCTTGCCGGTCTTCTCCTTTGTAGACCGAAAATTAAGAAATTAAGAAATCTTTAAGACCATCAAAACATACTTGGCTTTGTCATCACTAGTCTTTGACCCGAAATCCTCGTCAGGACTAGATTCAGGTGATTCTGGAATATCCTCGTCAGAATAACGGTTCAAGTGCGACGAATCTTCAAGGCGACAGGCTTTCTTCACCACAGCCACGCGAGATCCACCACTTTTGAGCTTCATAAGGTTTACGCGTGTTTCCAGAACGAGTCTGATTCCGCCTTGGTATTTCATCTACAAACCTCCATTAAACACTGATTTCTGAAAATAGGAGTTACCTCAAAATCAGTCCATAATCCCCACTGGTCCACGATGGGAGCATAGACTCCGACGATCTGTGGGGCTTGCGTGCCGAGATCCAAACTCGACAACTCCAAAGTTTCGATAAAATAGGGCAAATGAATTGTGGCGAGTTTTGTCTGGATTTTGTCCCGTACTGCTTTGACCCAATAGTCATCTCGGCAGAAGTCAAAGAAAATTCTGAAACGAAGAAAAGTTAGTCAATAGAACAATAACGAAACCAAAAAACTTCTGCTGAAGTTCATTAAATTTTAAAAAAAATTAGTAAAAGCTAAGCGTTTGCTTCGAGTACCGAACCCGTAACCTTATTCGCGGCAGTCTAACGACCTAAGCAGTCAGCCACACAAATAACATTATACAGGCGCTTAGTTTGCATATGCAATTTCAAAATTATACTTGAACAGTCCAAGTTTTTCCCATACTTTTAAATAATAATTCCTGATTTTTAAAACCTTACCTAGTAGCTAGAAGATTCACGGCCATCACGATATCATTAGGGTAAGGCTTCTTCGGCGTCGTCCACTTATTGCGTCCCAAATCCATCATTACAGTACCGGTTTCACGCGATTTCTCGGACGAGTCCGTACCCAACACATCGCTTAGATAGCGAAGGAACTGGAGATGGTTGCTCATGTACTGGAGATACTCTAGATTGATCGCGGCTTCTCCGTCGTCCAATTCATAGGGCAAAGACATTGTCCTTTCCAGCCTCATCCTCAATCTGGTCTTCTTTCGAGTTCCATGAAATGAGGACGACGAGAAGGCGCTGTCGGTTGGGTCTGTCATCATATTGGGTCTCTGGCGGTACTGGCTGCACGCTTCACGCAATCTGAAAAATGGTTTTGGTTAGATATATGGATGTTTTGGGTGATTTACCTGTGGAACCACCTCTCCTTTTCTCGAGCTGAGCGAACAAAAAGATAAACCCGGCAAGGACTGGAACGTTGAGCATTTTTGTCTACCCGCATCTCGGCAAAGGCATTCAAGTCACCAGTAGAATTCGCCCGGGTTACATGTGTGACTGAGCTGGATCGCTCGTCCTCTGAGCTTTCTTCGGGGTCGTAGCCTTCGTCTCCGTCTCGGAGGTTCACGATGTCACCTGTGGTCGCAGATCCGGCTTCGACTTCTTGGACTCCGCGACCTCCGGAGACATTGTGATCGGTGGAGGAGCGTGACAAGACTGTCTTTAACTCGCTTGTGGAAACGATGTTGGCACGTGACGCTAGGCGAATGTAAATCGGGTATTTACGACTCCACCAGCGGCGTTTTGCTAGTCGTTTTGGGCGTAGACTCACCTGAAAAGAAGCGTGTTACGAATGTTACGGCGTTTTTGAGCTCAATCGACTATGCACAAAAAGCGGAACATATTGATGTGCGATTTGAAAAAATCATGAAACTGCGAAATTGACGGCTGCACTCATGGTGACCATCGTCCAGCTTCTTGGAGGCGCGAAGCGCCAACTTAAGACATATTTTGGAACTCAAATCTTGCGCATCAGCGTGCTCAGCTCGTTGATTATCAACAACGGCCAAATAAGAAGTTATAAATGTTCGGTTGGCGAAATTCGGACTTTTTCACTTACTCTAGCATCCGTGAGATCATAAATACTTTGGCCAACCAGCTTCGGCTCAGGTTCGGTCAGCGTGGGATCGGTGTGAAACGAGTGCTTCAAAACCGACCGTTCCGGCCTTGAGATCCGCAGCATAGACCCATCCAGCCTGACAAGAACAGTCTGGGCTTGATTCACGTGATACGTGAGTGAGCTGTAGCGACCTCGCAACTCGTTCATCCAACCTAAAATTCAAAATCATGATACCATACACATGAAAGAGTAGAATGCATACCTTTATAAACAACTCTTCCTTCACCGGTCTTCTTGACCACGTAATCCTCAGTGACCTCCTTCATAACATCGTCAGGAATGGTCTTGGGTTCGTATTGAGGAAGTGGCTCAGACACGAAGAAGTACAAAAACCCGTTGAAGGAAATGTAGACACCCCATATGATGCCAACGATGAAACCTAAATACGGACTGTTCACAAAAAGAACCTCAAAATAGAGGACTCACTAGGCCATATCCATGTGAACGCGATGAGTCCGACGAAAATCGCCATTCGATATTGAAAGAAAGGCATCGTTCTGCAGCGAGCGGCGAGCGAACGAGGTAAACTTTGCCCTCCCTGTTCAGGCTCCTTATCAGAGAGCTTCACGTTAACAAACGATGTAGTCCAGCTGAGGAAATTAGACACCGGCGCTCCTTCTTCCACCACGCAGCCGTTCTGAAAACACGATGTGCATTTACAAAAAATGACGGGAACTGCGTTATAAGAATTGAAAGAAATGCTAAACGGTTTTTTAGCATGGGATTTTTGAGTATGCCTCTGTATTAATACAGGCTTTTTTTCAATTTGTCACTTTTAAGCTGCAGACGATGGCCAAAGATATCAGTGACTCATGCAAAAAATCAAAATAAGACAAAAGGCACTACTTTTGGCCTATGATTCAATATTGTGGTTTCGTCAGCGAGCAAAATTCAATTTGTAAATATCAAAAAAAAAATTTTGTAATGCTTAAATCAAAATTACCGAAGCCGAGTCGCTGGATACCGAAGGCGTACAACTTTGAGCAATAGAGGCGACCGACACTTGCGACAGAGTCTCCGGGTCAATCGACACTTGAAGGCCTTCATCCACGAGTTCTGTAAATTCAAATATTTAAATGTTTTACGCAAGTAGTCTTTCCTGACCAGTCTTATTCTTCTTCGATCTTGCGACCAACTTTTTACCCTTATTTTTGGCCTTGTCCAGCAACGAAGCCAACTTTCCAGGCTCCCTGGACGAGTCGTTTGACCCAACGGACACAGAGTCCCTGTCGCTCACTTCAATACCACCAGAGATGCGTTTCTTCTTCATTTTTCCATTGTTTACATGCAGGCTGGGGTTTGACGCTGATAACGACGCCGAAACGTCATCTGTGGAATCAGTGAATTTGTCGTATGAGTCGATTGTGTGCATAGTTACATCACGGCTTGACGCGCTTGCTGATAACGACGGTCGTTGCACCTGAAAAAAACAATATTTATCATGTTGTTAAAAAGAGAAAAATGAGAAAATTTAGCAAAACATAGCAAAAAACGGTTTTCTTACAGAGACCGAACCGTTGACCTTTAGAGCCAAAGCCTAACAAGCTAACCGTTCGATCATTCAAACAGTGCTAACTGCTTGGCTTAGTTCGAATGTAGTATAGGTACGGAAAAATGGCTTTTAATCAGTTTTTCAACATTTTTTGAGCTGCGCTGAGTGAACAAAAATATAAAAACTTAAAGCAACGATAGTTTTTCATCGATTGCCAACACCGCAAAAATAGAAGTCACCTGGAGGGACCAAAACTTAGCGCGCTAACCACAAAACTATTACAATAACGTCTATAACGCCTATAAAAATGTGAACAGTATCTATAGGTGTGACCTAAAAACCTGAAGACATCTTCACGGTTGAGAGCCGCGCTAAGCAAACAAAACTGAGAAAACTCATGACAACGGCACATATTCCCACAGGGCATCATCACCGCCGCCGTCTCTGAGTCCAGAAAGAGCGCTGTTTGTCGCTAATAATCGAATTGCGTAATCGGCACCAAAAATCTCCTGAAGAAATGTCTACACTTCTCTATTGAGTCAAGGATAGAACGTACCAAAGCACTTTAGCGACCATCGACCGTGCCGAGCCAAAAACGAAAACAACACACAGAAGTACATTCTCTAAAACGCACTCCGATGGTGCTGCAAAAATTTGTGCGAGGTCGTTTTGACGCGCTAGGTCAACAAAAACACGTTTTACGAAAAGGCAGAGAAAGACAAGAAATAAGGGCTCACGGCAATTGAGGACAAGGGTTGTTCCATGGGAAAATCGGTTATCTGGATTGTGATGTGGGAGGGACAGCAGCAGCCACTTGTTTGAGAACAACGTGTGGTAGTCGAGGGCAAACCGACGAATGGGTTCAGCTTGAACTTGTGAACGTAAGAGCGTCATAGAGGTTGGATGGAATTGATCTACGTTTTATGTGGTCGTCATTAATTGTTGAGTTCAATCTAGATGGCTATATGAGTTTACTATACACTTGACAGCGTCAGTAAGGTCAGGTATAGGGCATTAAACAGCATTAATTTGTTTTATAGTGTTAGGTGGTTTACAATGGCTTTAACACAACTTTAATCAGAATAATCTTTTCACGCTAGTCCCTGTTCCAAGCCTGAAAAAACCTTTAAAAATTCCTAAACTTGAAAAACCAAAAAATAGTAAACACAAGGAGGCCACGTTGGAGTTTGAGAAACCTATTACACTGCTTTCAAACTCGTGGGCGACAGCGACGAGTTTGAACACTCCCTGGCGACAAGTTGGGCGACTGTCGTCCGGCCACACCATTTGTATGGAGAGGGCTGTCGCTGAACTTTTTGAATCGTTTCGAAAAGTTCGGCGATAACCTCTGTGACACGTGCAGGATAGGATAATTTTTGGCCAGTTTGGGGTTTTCTGAGCCAACGTTTCACATGATATTTCCTACAAAATTTTGTGCTTTCGTGCGAACCGATCGGAATTCCGTTCGAATTTGCGTGGAAAACACAGGAAAATCGTGTCAGCGCTTTCCTTCCTGATTCTTCCCGCAACCCCTACTAGGCTCATATCTTCCGCGTTTGGCAAAATTTCGCCTATTTTTTGGCAATTTTTTTCGTCCGCTTTTGCTCCAATTCCACACATTTTAGAGGCAGAATTGGTTGCGGAGAAAATCAGAAACAAAAAAAAAATAAATTTCGCTCGATTTTCCTTCGATTTCCGCTCAAATTTGGGTGGTATCGCTCACGGTGTTGCCAAGAGGTGTTCAAAGCGCTGTCGTTGTCGCCGGCTGAGTTTGAACAGAAGTGTTCAAACTCGTGTCGCCATCGCTGTCGCTGTCGCCCACGAGTTTTGAGGGGCATTAACATGCCTAAAAAACTATAGGTCTCAGCTGACGCTTAAACACAAAGTTTTAGTCTAATGTTTGAACTCGTGAATGCTAAAGTCGTTGAGGTTGGAATGGAAGTGATCCACGTTTTGTGTGATCGACTTCCATCTGGCCTATATTGGTGGACTTATTGGTTCCGGGTGAATTTGAGGTCAGGAATGGGACATTGAACAGAACAAAGCTGTTTGATAGTGGTTTGTTCGATTTTTCGTTTTTTGACCGACAGCAATTGGGTTAAGAAAGATATTGAATCTTGGATAGATAAGCAGGAATTTACCAGTTTTGCAGTGGTCCTGACACAATCGCATTCGATAAAATCGGGGTTGCAGTTTCTTACAGGACTTTGAGTGGGTTTCTCTGCTTGAACACCCCACAGCGCAATGAGCACAAAAATTCCACCGAAAGCCACATTACGTCGTTTTTACCGTAATCGACTGTGAATTGTGCAGGGTAATTGCGTCGGGACCACTCAAAAACTGGTAAAATTCTACTTTTACCTTATTTCTTGCGCACGCCAGACGCAGTCTTTTAAAATTCTGATTGCATAATCGTTTTTTCCGTCTCCAAATACCCCTCTCCAATGAAAATAAGCGTGATCGGAAAACCCAAAAATCAACGAAAAACGAGATGTCCGTGTCCCTTTAATGGACTGCTTGGTTTAGGACAACACTGACTTTCGGTCTGATGTATACTGATAAATGAGTTTAGCCTAAACTCAGCAAAGCGAAATCAAAGTAACACCTAATTAAGATCTGTCAGAAACTAGCGTGAAAAGCTAAACGCTTCCTGATTGACTTAAATCACTTCCTCGTCAACATTAACTTCCAGAGTAAACATTGATGGACCTGAGCTAATTACGTCACAGGCTTCAAAATAGACTGCTCAGTTAATGGATTTATAATGATTACATAAATCTATAAATTTGCTAATAGTATTGATCCATTAGCTAATCGATCGTTGGAAAAGCTGAGGTTCAAAACCGCATATGTCAAGAGCAGAAATGTGAGCACTGGCCATAAGGACAAAAAATAAGTTCAGCTCACACCTAAGACGTCTAAAATCAAAACAGGTTTAAACTTGACAGGGTTAAATTGATTGAGAGCTTCAGTAGACAGAAGCCAAACCCAAAATCTTTGAAAAATGTTTAAAACGACTACTGGATGAGGTCTTAACTAATAAAATGCTAATAATGAAAAATGTGACTTAATTGTGAAGTAAATGGTCCTGTTTTTTTCCAAAGCTAGTCAGTGCATAATTCAAAAAATGACTCAAAATTTGCGAGTTTTTCATCCTTAAGTCTTTGAAGACGACTAAAATTTAGTGCTGTTTGAAGTTGAAACGTCACTGTAAAACTAGCATCCGAAATGTAAATCTGGAGTTGCGTTTGAAGCCTCTGTGAAATTTTCTGTGCGTTTACTTACGAATTTAAACCTGAACTACTCTTTCAGAAAACCAAAAAACGGTGGAATTAATACAATTAGGCAAAAGTCCACATCTGAGTCTTCGATTTAAAGATTTTTTAAGTACGTTCAAAAGGCGATAACTTTGTGCCTCTAAATTTTGCTCTACAGTTAGAAGAAACCTAAGTATAGATGAGACAACCCTTCGACAACCGACAAAATGAACGTAAAAAAATCAAAAATAGTAAACCTAGCACAAGGAGGCCAAAGTTCACATATGATCCTTGGCTTTTGAAACGCTAAAGTGTGTGTGTTATTCGACTCTTCAACACGAAATTCTTGTCTAAAGTTAGAATAAATCCAAAGCTACAGATGGAAACAGTCCAGCAAAAATTATGAGAGCTTTCCGATCCACTAGGGTAGATTTCAAATCCCCATTTACCCAATAACCTTAACCAAAACTCACCGAAAACGCCGAGTTATCGTACTCGTCCGAATCACCAGCAATATCAGCCATCCTCACAGTAAGCAATGCCGAACCATCAAACGTAATCGAACGTCTATCTAAAAGTACGTTGTTGATAAGAAACGCAAGCGATCGAACAACAACAACGCAAATAACCTCGTTCTTGTCAACACATACCTGGGGTGACGCGCTCTCGATGCGTCGATCTTGGAGGCACAGGCGGCGGTGGCCCATAATGAATCTCAGCGGGCTGTTCTTCGACCATTTTTCGCGCTTAAAATAGCTGCTTTGAAGATCACAGCGACTCCCTTCTTTTTTCTTCCGTGTTATGTTTCAAAAAACTGCTTTGGAAATAGATCTCGTTCTGCGTCGCAACATAATAACTCTCGGCCACACACAAATCAACCCCGCGTGGTATTAGTAGCAGAGCAGCCCAGCGCGCGAGATCTGAAAACTGTGACAAAACATAACCACAACCACACACGCATATAGAACACACGAAGCGTGTTGGGGTGAGAGAAACGACGAGCAGCAGCTGTAACAGGCGCTGAAGGCAGAAGAAGAAGACAAAACAAAGCGCGTTTGAAAAGTGTCAAAAACGCACTCCCGCCTTCGGGGGCATAGAGACGACGACACGTTGGATATGAATCAGAAAATCTATCGAAACCGTACACCCACCCCAGAGCACCGCGGCGTGCAGGCAGCCACACGCAGGCAGGGGCAAAGAAAACGTGACGACAACGACAAAGAGCAGCATCACCCCAAAAACCCGGGCAGCTCATCTACATACATTATGAATACCCTTTAAAATAAAAAAAATCAATGAATTTAGCAAACAACGGGACTGAGGCTGCTGCTGCGTGATTACAGTGAAACAGAATTTTTTTTAGGAAATCTGTGGTGGAAAAAACAACCTGACGGCCACATGGATAGAGAGCTGTGGCCAGAGAAACCCCCCACAAGGCTCATAATAGCTGCTGCTGTGGAGGAACAGCACACGCTTTGCTGTGGAACACGAACACCACGGGACCGCCACAGGCACCACCAGAGCCGTTGGGCTTCTCTCATCCGTCCCTCCATCCATCCCTCCACAAACACCATGACGTCAAATGTCCGCCGCGCGCAACCGCGTGTTACACGAGCAAACGTGCGACGGGACGGGGACGGTCCATCGCTCTTCCATGGCCCCCTCTTGTGGCCTGCCGGCTGTTCAGGACGGGCGTCGTCGTCGTTGCATTTTTCACTCCCCTCCCCCCCTTCGCTTGCAGTGGCGCAGGCAGGCAAGAAAAGAGCGACGGCAGCGGACGGAGTGGGCGCGCGACGACCCTGGCGGGAAACCATATTAGAAGCGACTTTGAAAAATCTGCCTGTTTATCTCTTTCTTCGCGAACGCAATTACTTGACGAAGAAGGGAAATGTTGCTTTTTGCAGGAAATCGGGCTGACCGGTTTAATTGATTTTTGGAGAGAATGTACTTAAAGGACTGCGGTCGGAAGATTAAGGTTCGAAAAGACATCAAAACGAGGAAGGAGATTGCAACTTGCAAACTTCGAAAACATAAAATGTGCATAAAAATTTTTAATCAAACGTTTAACGCTTAAATTGAAGTAAATTGCACTGGGTCAACGCTGGTTCGCAGCTTTTGAAAGTGAAAATTGTTGCCATTGAAGTGACGTTCAACATGACCAGCAAGTGGGAAAATTTCAATCCGAAATTCTTTGTTTGATTGGCAACGAAAATGACAACAGATAAATTCAATGTTGAGAAAATTCTGACAGCTGGTAGTTATTTTTAGAAGTTTAATTATAAAATTTCTGTTTCGAATAATTGATTTTTAGTAGTATGCTTAGTCATCGGAACATCGCCTGCCTTTACTATTAAAATATTTTCAATTAAATTTTTGTCTACACTAAATATAGAAAAAAATTAACGGCTTAAAAATTTCCCAGAATTTTCAAAACCAATTTTAAAAAAGTCGACGTTATAATTTTACAATTTTTGTAAAAAACGTTCATCTGCAAAATTCAGATTTATTTAGAAAATTGGACTTAAATTTTTGATTTTTTGAATACAGCCTGCATTTAGAGATTACCCATTTTGAAGTCAATTCTTGGAAAAGCTTCGAAAGGCTATTTTCTGCTACAAAATTAAAGTTACATCAAAAATATAAAAAATTGAAACTAAACGCTAAAATTCAAATAGTCAAAAACCAGAATTCCCTTAGTATCAAACTTGAAACCATCTAGAAGAAATGCGAAATTCAAACAAAATGACTGGAACGGCGCATTTCGTATGAATGCGCCAAATCTTTGCGAAAAAACGAGACAGAACGAATAAGTGACTCGCGAGAGTGGTGTTGACAAAAACCATACGAAGTCACTCGCAAATATCACTTGGGGATCATTTAGGATAAGTTCACAAACGTCTCGTTGTTTGTCGTTTTCGTCTTGCGACGTTGCTGTCGCCGTTGCTGTCAACCCGGATCGATTCGTGTCTCCTTCTGGGGACCACGCGATTACGATTATTTTTTACCCGAGGGGTGTGTAAACAACTAATCTCAATTCACAAAAAATTCCAACAAGCACGACTCGCTTCATTTATTCATCAAAGTGAGCAGAGCAACACAGAGTAAACATTGCATAACAACAGCAATCAGCCTCTTCGTCGAGGCGGTCACGTTGAAAAAAAAAACACCCGAAAACGTGTCCAAACAACTGAGAACACGAGGCAATGAGCGCGCGGGCGAGGGACCCAGTCGATTGGTCAAAAAAGTGCAAAATCGAAAACAGCTGATTGGCGCCTCTATTGATAAAGCCCGATCCAAGATCGCAGCTGCTCTGGTAAAAGGAAGACGAAGAAATTGCGGTTTCATTTAACGATTTCGAATTTCAAAATGGGGGTCGCGGATAGAATGTGAAAACTGTGTTCTGTTTTGCTGTTTTCCGGTTAATCTCTGCCCACCAGACGTTTCGCGTTCTCACGAACGGTTTTAGGTTTCTGAAGTGTGCTTTGGGTTGTTGTCGACTGTCACTATAATCCGCTTTTTATAGTCATTTCGGGAATAATGCGACGGGAAGTTGCGAAATCGGGATATGAATGCTAAATTTGTTTACCATCTCATCGTTACTGGTTTTGATCTTTGTCCTCTGAAAGTAAAAGAGCACACTAGGGCGGAAGCGGACTGTAAAATGCAAAATAAACAACGTAAAAAAGTTTAATCACAGTTTCAAACAAAATAAAAAATAATTTGGCAGAAGATAAAATCCATCCAACTCCAACCAGCCGGATTCGAACCAGCAACCTGAGGATTACCGCATAAAACTAGTCCTCCGCTCTGCCAAACTGAGCTATGGTCGGCACATTCTACTTGCTATTAAATGTCTCTATATAGCTTTTAAATTCCAATTTTAATACTATTTGAACCATAATTGAAGGCTCCGATTGCCTAAAACGTAGTCCGAGTTTCGGGAAAATGTGTTGTTGCTGGATTATTGACATTCACATAGTAAACATCGCCCTGCACTGATAGTAGACTTTGCTCTGTTGTGCCCTTTCGTCCACCGGCCTTCTTGTTTTGTGTTTTGAAATGTTCCTGTAGAAATAGTAATCTCTGATTCTCTGCAGGAATTAGATGTGTAAACATAGCTCGGAGATCAGTAATCAGGTGCGATCCTGGAATTGGATGTTGGACCCATAATATTTGGGTCCATGACCACCCATTAAAACATTTTGAAACGTTTTGCTCATGTATAACACATAACACTACAGTCCTCCGCTCTACCAACTGAGCTATGGTTTTCACATTACGGAAAGTGGATAGAGTATACTTACAGCAAAAACTCATGTTGGCGACGTGGCTAAGATGTTAGATAAGTGAAAAATAGTGTAATGCTTCCCTCTGCATAACGAGCCAAGTTACAAAAACAAAGTCAGCCTCAAAATACACTGACAACGGCTCACCTTCAAGTATTTCTCGATCAATTCGTCCCAAACTCCGATGGCTTCAGTTTTCCTCTGTCGCAGTTCTCCAGATACTCGCTCTCCATCCACTGGTTCTTGTTCTCCGATAGGTCTTCCAGTCTGAGACGAGCGCTCGCGAATTGGGCGTGTAATGCTTCCTCTGCAAAACGAGCGAAGTCAGCCACGCTCACACGCAGTTTTCCAAACCTTCTTATCCTTATTATCGTTGTTGTCTTCCAAAACTGCGTCTTCCTTCGTCACCTTCGCTGTGGGGACGCCTCCCTTCTGAAAATGCACATCAGATCGTCTCACGGCGAACTCTTCCTCACCTCCATTTTCACGATCAACTCGTCCAACTTGGCCAGCTTGCTGTCCAGCTTGTCCAAGACGTCCTTCTCGCTGGATCGTCCACAGCACGGGAACATCCGTCCGATGATACCCATCGTCTCCTCCCACCTCGTCATCCAACTCGACTTCTCCGCCTTCTTTTTCTCCTTCGCCTGGCGGTTGCCTTCGCGACCGCTTCGCGGTTCCCCAGTTGATTACGTTCAAGTTGATCAGCGCGTAGAACGAGAGAAACACGTAGGTTGAGGGAATCATCAGGAAGAAGATCAGCCCAAATATGATATTGTAGAACTCGTGCGGATGGAGAAGAGCGGCCACAAAGAAGATTCCAATCATCGCTAGCACGAAAATCGATGTGGGCGAGAAAGCGGCTGAAAACGGACCCATGAGTTGAAGCTTGAGGTCATGCTGGACTCACTTTCTAGCACAATTTGACTCGACGTGGCCACCAGCACGGCGAGCATGATAAAAGCGTAGACGACGGAGGCGATCTTCGCGAAGAGGAGTTGCCACTTGGATTCGAAGACGAAGCATGCCGCAATGAAGAGCGACACGGGCACGGTATTGTAGACCATAATCCAGGTGGGGTCGGTGCCAAAAGCTGCTACCTACAAGCGTCAGTCACAGAAATGTTGATTACATGAAGCTAATACCTGTGCAAAGACCAACATGGCGAAGATGATAGCTGGACCGAGGAGAGAGAAGCCGATGACGAGCATCTGGTAGATGATGTACAGCTTCGAGATGCTGTCGTTGTTCTGCGAGGCTCTCTTGTAGTCAGCGAGCAGGTCAATGGTGTTGGCGACACTGGAAGGGGTCCAGCGACGACGTTGGTTGAAGAACTCCTCGTCCTTCGGGAGCGTAGGTCTCGGCGTCCGCGCCGGCGTCGTATTCGATCCGATAGCCCTGAGCGACAAGAGTTACATAAGAAACACGTGCCTCCAAGCCTACTTGCTTCAGAATTAACGTCGACAGCCAGCGGTCCTCTCCTTGGTCGTACTGGCCTTGGTCCGTGGCCATTTTCGTGTACTTGTGCATGATGTTGTCATCCATAAGAGCGGAAGCGCGAAACAGCGAGAAGCAGCCGGGCGCGCACAGAACACACCCGAAAACGTGCTCTGCCGCCTTCTGAAACCAATGGCGATGGCATACTCGAACTTCTGGTACCAGACCATCACGCCTACAAAATGTCCTTATAAAACAGCCATAATAACACACGAACTACCGTTTCCGATGGGTGAATTCGTCCACAAGCGCATCCGATGTCGGCTTTCGTCCGCATTAGATTCAGAAGTCGAATCACCGAGTGAGGCTCAAACTTCGAGTCTCCATCGATCGCCATAATGAAGGTGTTGTCCGCGCGGTGCTGCCGGTCCTCGATCGTAAATGCGTATCCATTATGCGGTGTCCGAGCAGGTAGTACATGTACATCACCTGGGACCACGCTTCTTGTGGCGCATGAGCTTCTTATCCTTCAGGTGGACAAAAAGAAGTGTTCCTGCGGGAAGCTGCATGACCAGGCGTCCTCCGTAGGGCGTCGTGACGAGGATCCGCTCGCCTTCTGCCGCAACAGCGTCTTCATCGACCCTAAAAACGACCCATCAGCTGCAATCCCGACATTGCCAAACATACGTCGTCAATTCGATGAGAAGCTCGAAAAGCTGCCTAAAATAGCTGTTCGGGACGCGGCCACACTCCGGAAGATCCTCCCACGCATCGTCAAAGAAGATGTGCGATTCAAGGACAAAATGCGCTCCTTCCGTCTCGCTTTCAAGTTTTTACGTCGGTCTTTTCGGTCTTGCTCTTCGTCAAGGCTGAAAATTCCAAAAACGTCAACTCAAACACCGCCATACAGGTGAATTACCGGATGATGGACTTGATCATCTGCGCCATCTCGTTCTTCGTCTCGTGCCACATCGTCGCGCATATGTAGAGGGTCAAGGTGTGTCTCCTTCGTGCAGAATGTCGTCTTCTTCCTTGCCATCCTGAAAATTAGCCAGCTAGACCAACAAAACATGAAGATCGCATTACAGTTTTCAGTAGATAATGGTATACTTCGGTTGAGGTTTCTATGGTAAACGGCGACAGCATCGGGGACATGGAATCGATCCTAAAAACACAAAATATACATCGGGCAGCACAACGCCCACACATACACATTCTGCGACTTGTTGCGGGCCGGACCTTGGCGGTTGAAGAGGTGGATTATCGTCCATAGCACGTACACGATAAGGGTCACGGTAAGGAGGTGCCCGGTGGTCCCTTCAGGTTGCTCTCCAGCCGTTTGTGACATTGCCACTGCAGATCGAAACGTTCAAGGAGCTGGTTGATGCTACAAGTGTCCACGTAGCCGCAGGAAGCGCCGAAGGCGACTGCGATCATGGGCGGCCGATAAGAAGAGGGTTCACGATCGGGAGAACCGACATCCCCATAGACGCCAGGAACCGCGACGAGTTAGCGCATGAAGTAGTTGACGACCACCACCGCAAGTCCGATCAGAACGACGCTCCTAAATGGTCCAATGAGTGAAACCACAGGAAATGAACTGAATTACCCGTGTTTGCCGGTCATAAGAAGCTCCCTCATCTTGCGGTAGGTTGATTCCGTGGGTCCTCAGCGTCAGTTCGTAGAAGGCGAGAGCGATGAGTATTCGAAACACACCTGTCATGATTCTGGTCGGTCACTCAGCTTTCGGAGGCCATATTTCATCTGGAATCACACGCTTAAACGCAAATACGCAAATACGATCGGAGGATTGTTACCCGGTACAGAGGGCGCAAATAGGGGGTCGTCTTGTACCTGTCGATCCAGTACTCCCACGATCCGAGCGATAGAAACGCAATCACGCAGAGATAGGTCGTGAGATGCAGCGGGGAAGGGTTGATAATGGAGGCAGTTGCACAGCACCGTCAGGAGGACGTAATACGGAGGGAGCACGAGAGCGAAGAGCCACATCCGTGTGTTCCCTGGCATGGTGCTCCAACTCAGGGTTCGCACAAGCCGTCCCAGATGCCGCCGAGGTTCGGGATGACCAGAATAGGCACCGAGACAAGGACGACGGAATGGATGGGGTCCAGCAAAGGTGCCACTCGCAGGTAGAACATCGCAAGGCCGAATGCACGAGCCCCTTCCAAGAGGATGAACTGAATGAACTGAACAAGAGAGAGACTTAGAAGAGTTCCAGGAGAACTATACTTGCCATGGTGATGACGTTTCCCTGTTGAACCCTGGTAAAGAGGCAATAGATGCCTCGAAGGACGGAGATAACGTCCGGGATGGCTTGAATTAGAAGAATCGCGAATTGATAATTAGTGATGCGGTCTTGACTGAAACAAGGGATCGGTTAGGCACATTCTCACAAAAAGGAGACACTCACCATTCGACGATCCACGACAAAAGTTGGCTCTGGAATGATGTTTGAGGAGAGAAGATGCAGAAGCGTTTTGGTGATGAGTGTCCCGGTGATTAGGACGTGTGGGACCATATCAAGATGAGCAACTGGAAATGGACGTAATCAATATGATAGCTGAGCAGAACAGGCCTGTGACAATATTTGGAGCGAAATTAATTCTGAATTTTGACAACAACGTCTCGAAACGCATGCGAAAACAATCAAAAAGCGCGGTTACGTCAAATGCAAGACGCAGACGCTCGTGTGGAGTATGCCTTATCCCCTACGCAAAACGTTGCAATCGAGTCACCACTTGAAGCTGTTCGCATTTGGTCAGTGAGAACGAAAAACGCAGAAAAAACGTCCAAAAAATTGCCTCCGGCAAAACCAAAACCGCGGTCGTCTAACGCCGATGGTTTCGGAGACGATCGGCGACAATCGCTACATGTCTCTGGCCAAAAAACGAGATTTCTGTGAAGCGAACAGTGCCCCAAGAGGGATCGTCTGAATGCGCTCATCGCTCCCCGCTCCCCCTTTGAGGCGCGAAAATCAGCGACAACTGGTCGCGGAAAACTGAAAACAGAAGCGAATTAGATGATTGTATACTCCGAAATTTCAGCAATCGCGATTACGTCGCCTTTGCCTCCAAAGCGATCAGACAAAAGCACAAAATTGGAGCCACGATGGCGCATTTATCCCCCGACGGTCAGCGAAAACCGCAGCGCCTACAGTCTTTTTTTTATGTGGAGTAAGACAGTATGCGCAACTCGATCAGGGTTTTCGCGATGGGACCAAGCTCGAAGCGATGCGGTATTTTTCGTCGAATTTTCAGCGTTTTGCGGTTATTGTGCACGCGGTGAGGCCGCCAGGTACATTGTCGGCTTCGCTGAACGTCTTCAGCACAACCAGTGACCTTATTTCACTCGCAAAACGTTGAAACGCTGGAAAACGGGCTCACTCGGTCCCACCGCAAAAACCCTGATCGAGCTTCCCGGTCAGCCACGCGTACATACTCCAGATCGAAAAAAATTTTATTTTGACCCACAATCGCAGAGGAAGGAGGCTTTCGTCCCCGACGAACAGTGCCGGGAAGAAGGAGGTTTTCGTCCCCGAAGCCACTCCGCTGCCCGGCTTCGATGCCTTCGCCGACTCCGTAAATCAATTTGCCCGTTCGATGAGTCGGGGTCACCTTGTTCGGTTGAAACACGGAAATCTCGATCTCCTTTGTTTCGAACACAAAAATTTATTAAACAAAGAAAAATTCAAATCCTATTCGGGTTTCTCTCCTCCTCGAAATCGGACGTGTCGCGGTCCAGTTTGTAGAGCACGTTGGTCACCCTGGACTCCGTTTCTCCTGTTGGCGACACCCTCTTGTAACCTCGCGTTCCATGGGCTTCCTCTTCGTAGATCTCCGTGTCTATCATTGCTCGCACTGCAACAAAGTGATCACTAAACAAGCTTCATACGCCTCAACAAACCAGATTCGATTATTCCGTCGTAGTCGTACTTCCTTTTCCGGTTTGAGACAAAAATCTCCTCGACTTGTGCGGCTTCGTGCATTCCGCGGACCATAGTGTTGACGCGGTGGATTATGAGTCCAATCGACTGTACGATAAGGATCCCCATGAGGAAGAAGATAATTCCCATGCCGAGAGGGTCCACCTGCAAAGCCTCATCTGTACTTTCGTATTGACCCGTCCGGTCGTTCATCTTCGTCCATTTGAAACCATCTGAAAAGAGCTCGGTTGACTTCGAAAGCGACCTGAAAACACTCACCATAAGGCTTCCATTGGACTGAGAGCACATCCTTATGCTTCTGGAGGAGGAAAATGGCCAGGACGAGGAGGCCGTTTAGGAGGATGAGCCCGAAGGCAACCTTGTTTCGCAGGTGCACGAGTCCTTTCGCGTGCTCGAGTTGCTCCTCCGGTGTGCTTCTGATCGGCACAAAAACAAAGTCAGCCTCAAAATACACTGACAACGGCTCACCTTCAAGTATTTCTCGATCAATTCGTCCCAAAAGTGTTCCTCCGATGGCTTCAGTTTTCCTCTGTCGCAGTTCTCCAGATACTCGCTCTCCATCCACTGGTTCTTGTTCTCCGATAGGTCTTCCAGTCTGAGACGAGCGCTCGCGAATTGGGCGTGTAATGCTTCCCTCTGCAAAACGAGCGAAGTCAGCCACGCTCACACGCAGTTTTCCAAACCTTCTTATCCTTATTATCGTTGTTGTCTTCCAAAACTGCGTCTTCCTTCGTCACCTTCGCTGTGGGGACGCCTCCCTTCTGAAAATGCACATCAGATCGTCTCACGGCGAACTCTTCCTCACCTCCATTTTCACGATCAACTCGTCCAACTTGGCCAGCTTGCTGTCCAGCTTGTCCAAGACGTCCTTCTCGCTGGATCGTCCACAGCACGGGAACATCCGTCCGATGATACCCATCGTCTCCTCCCACCTCGTCATCCAACTCGACTTCTCCGCCTTCTTTTTCTCCTTCGCCTGGCCGGTTGCCTTCGCGACCGCTTCGCGGGTTCCCCAGTTGATTACGTTCAAGTTGATCAGCGCGTAGAACGAGAGAAACACGTAGGTTGAGGGAATCATCAGGAAGAAGATCAGCCCAAATATGATATTGTAGAACTCGTGCGGATGGAGAAGAGCGGCCACAAAGAAGATTCCAATCATCGCTAGCACGAAAATCGATGTGGGCGAGAAAGCGGCTGAAAACGGACCCATGAGTTGAAGCTTGAGGTCATGCTGGACTCACTTTCTAGCACAATTTGACTCGACGTGGCCACCAGCACGGCGAGCATGATAAAAGCGTAGACGACGGAGGCGATCTTCGCGAAGAGGAGTTGCCACTTGGATTCGAAGACGAAGCATGCCGCAATGAAGAGCGACACGGGCACGGTATTGTAGACCATCATCCAGGTGGGGTCGGTGCCAAAAGCTGCTACCTACAAGCGTCAGTCACAGAAATGTTGATTACATGAAGCTAATAAAGACCAACATGGCGAAGATGATAGCTGGACCGAGGAGAGAGAAGCCGATGACGAGCATCTGGTAGATGATGTACAGCTTCGAGATGCTGTCGTTGTTCTGCGAGGCTCTCTTGTAGTCAGCGAGCAGGTCAATGGTGTTGGCGACACTGGAAGGGGTCCAGCGACGACGTTGGTTGAAGAACTCCTCGAATCCTTCGGTCCTTCGGGAGCGTAGGTCTCGGCGTCCGCGCCGGCGTCGTATTCGATCCGATAGCCCTGAGCGACAAGAGTTACATCAGAAACACGTGCCTCCAAGCCTACTTGCTTCAGAATTAACGTCGACAGCCAGCGGTCCTCTCCTTGGTCGTACTGGACAAAGTGCCTTGGCTCCGTGGCCATTTTCGTGTACTTGTGCATGATGTTGTCATCCATAAGAGCGGAAGCGCGAAACAGCGAGAAGCAGCCGGGCGCGCACAGAACACACCCGAAAACGTGCTCTGCCGCCTTCTGAAACCAATGGGCGATGGCATACTCGAACTTCTGGTACCAGACCATCACGCCTACAAAATGTCCTTATAAAACAAGCCATAATAACACACGAACTACCGTTTCCGATGGGGTGAATTCGTCCACAAGCGCATCCGATGTCGGCTTTCGTCCGCATTAGATTCAGAAGTCGAATCACCGAGTGAGGCTCAAACTTCGAGTCTCCATCGATCGCCATAATGAAGGTGTTGTCCGCGCGGTGCTGCCGGTCCTCGATCGTCAAATGCGTATCCATTATGCGGTGTCCGAGCAGGTAGTACATGTACATCACCTGGGACCACCGCTTCTTGTGGCGCATGAGCTTCTTATCCTTCAGGTGGACAAAAAGAAGTGTTCCTGCGGGAAGCTGCATGACCAGGCGTCCTCCGTAGGGCGTCGTGACGAGGATCCGCTCGCCTTCTGCCGCAACAGCGTCTTCATCGACCCTAAAAACGACCCATCAGCTGCAATCCCGACATTGCCAAACATACGTCGTCAATTCGATGAGAAGCTCGAAAAGCTGCCTAAAATAGCTGTTCGGGACGCGGCCACACTCCGGAAGATCCTCCCACGCATCGTCAAAGAAGATGTGCGATTCAAGGACAAAATGCGCTCCTTCCGTCTCCGCTTTCAAGTTTTTACGTCGGTCTTGCTCTTCGTCAAGGCTGAAAATTCCAAAAACGTCAACTCAAACACCGCCATACAGGTGAATTACCGGATAATGGACTTGATCATCTGCGCCATCTCGTTCTTCGTCTCGTGCCACATCGTCGCGCATATGTAGAGGGTCAAGGTGTCGTAGAATTCGTCTCCTTCGTGCAGAATGTCGTCTTCTTCCTTGCCATCCTGAAAATTAGCCAGCTAGACCAACAAAACATGAAGATCGCATTACAGTTTTCAGTAGATAATGGTATACTTCGGTTGAGGTTTCTATGGTAAACGGCGACAGCATCGGGGACATGGAATCGATCCTAAAAACACAAAATATACATCGGGCAGCACAACGCCCACACATACACATTCTGCGACTTGTTGCGGGCCGGACCTTGGCGGTTGAAGAGGTGGATTATCGTCCATAGCACGTACACGATAAGGGTCACGGTAAGGAGGTGCCCGGTGGTGCCCTTCAGGTTGCTCTCCAGCCGTTTGTGACATTGCCACTGCAGATCGAAACGTTCAAGGAGCTGGTTGATGCTACAAGTGTCCACGTAGCCGCAGGAAGCGCCGAAGGCGACTGCGATCATGGGCGGCCCGATAAGAAGAGGGTTCACGATCGGGAGAACCGACATCCCCATAGACGCCAGGAACCGCGACGAGTAGCGCATGAAGTAGTTGACGACCACCACCGCAAGTCCGATCAGAACGACGCTCCTAAATGGTCCAATGAGTGAAACCACAGGAAATGAACTGAATTACCCGTGTTTGCCGGTCATAAGAAGCTCCCTCATCTTGCGGTAGGTGATTCCGTGGGTCCTCAGCGTCAGTTCGTAGAAGGCGAGAGCGATGAGTATTCGAAACACACCTGTCATGATTCTGGTCGGGTCACTCAGCTTTCGGAGGCCATATTTCATCTGGAATCACACGCTTAAACGCAAATACGATCGGAGGATTGTTACCCGGTACAGAGGGCGCAAATAGGGGGTCGTCTTGTACCTGTCGATCCAGTATTCCCACGATCCGAGCGATAGAAACGCAATCACGCAGAGATAGGTCGTGAGATGCAGCGGGGAAGGGTTGATAATGGACCACTGAAGGCAGTTGCACAGCACCGTCAGGAGGACGTAATACGGAGGGAGCACGAGAGCGAAGAGCCACATCCGTGTGTTCCCTGGCATGGTGCTCCAACTCAGGGCTTCGCACAAGCCGTCCCAGATGCCGCCGAGGTTCGGGATGACCAGAATAGGCACCGAGACAAGGACGACGGAATGGATGGGGTCCAGCAAAGGTGCCACTCGCAGGTAGAACATCGCAAGGCCGAATGCACGAGCCCCTTCCAAGAGGATGAACTGAACAAGAGAGAGACTTAGAAGAGTTCCAGGAGAACTATACTTGCCATGGTGATGACGTTTCCCTGTTGAGCCTGGTAAAGAGGCAATAGATGCCTCGAAGGACGGAGATAACGTCCGGGATGGCTTGAATTAGAAGAATCGCGAATCCAATGTTGATAATTAGTGATGCGGTCTTGACTGAAACAAGGGATCGGTTAGGCACATTCTCACAAAAAGGAGACACTCACCATTCGACGATCCACGACAAAAGTTGGTCTCTGGAATGATGTTTGAGGAGAGAAGATGCAGAAGCGTTTTGGTGATGAGTGTCCCGGTGATTAGAGACGTGTGGGACCATATCAAGATGAGCAACTGGAAATGGACGTAATCAATATGATAGCTGAGCAGAACAGGCCTGTGACAATATTTGGAGCGAAATTAATTCTGAATTTTGACAACAACGTCTCGAAACGCATGCGAAAACAATCAAAAAGCGCGGTTACGTCAAATGCAAGACGCAGACGCTCGTGTGGAGTATGCCTTATCCCCTACGCAAAACGTTGCAATCGAGTCACCACTTGAAGCTGTTCGCATTTGGTCAGTGAGAACGAAAAACGCAGACAAAAACGTCCAAAAATTGCCTCCGGCAAAACCAAAACCGCGGTCGTCTAACGCCGATGGTTTCGGAGACGATCGGCGACAATCGCTACATGTCTCTGGCCAAAAAACGAGATTTCTGTGAAGCGAACAGTGCCCCAAGAGGGATCGTCTGAATGCGCTCATGCTCCCCCTTTGAGGCGCGAAAATCAGCGACAACTGGTCGCGGAAAACTGAAAACAGAAGCGAATTAGATGATTGTAGACTCCGAAATTTCAGCAATCGCGATTACGTCGACTTTGCCTCCAAAGCGATCAGACAAAAGCACAAAATTGGAGCCACGATGGCGCCATTTATCCCCCGACGGTCAGCGAAAACCGCAGCGCCTACAGTCTTTTTTTATGTGGAGTAAGACAGTATGCGCAACTCGATCAGGGTTTTCGCGATGGGACCAAGCTCGTAGCGATGCGGTATTTTTCGTCGGATTTTCAGCGTTTTGCGGTTATTTTGCACGCGGTGAGGCCGCCAGGTACATTGTCGGCTTTGCTGAACGTCTTCAGCACAACCAGTGACCTTATTTCACTCGCAAAACGTTGAAACGCTGGAAAATGGGCTCGCTCGGTCCCACCGCAAAAACCCTGATCGAGCTTCCCGGTCAGCCGAGCGTACTATCATACTCCAGATCGAAAAAAATTTGACCCACAATCGCAGAGGAAGGAGGCTTTGGTCCCCGACGAAGAGTGCGCCGAGTGCGAATGGCCGTACGCGGATGCCCTGCTTCTTTCAGGCGCGAAAATTGGAAAACCCACAAAAATGAGGTGAAATCAGACGTTCGCAGTTTGTAATGCCCAACAACGATTTTCGAAGCGTTTCTGTGTTCAAAACGGCACATTTCGAGCTCAAATAAGAACGGAAAACAAGACTCACCTTGACAAAGTTCGAAGACCACCAGCCGGGCCCTGGGTCGTCGGCGGTTTGTTCTTGGGTAGCGCGGCGGAAGGAGCGGAAGGCGTCCCACTTCGCGGAGGTCATTTTCGGTCGGGAAAGCGGCTGGAAGTCACCGGCTTCAAAAATCGCCTTTGGCGAGCGAGAGGCGGAAGACGAGGCGATGTGCGTTTGCAGAGTTTGCAGACGGCCTCTCGCTCGCCCTCCGGCCTCTCGTCGCCATTCACGCGACGGGGCAAATTCCGGCGGCGGATTCCGCGTGTTTCTGCGGTCGGCTGCAGCGGAATCCCTGACAGAAGGCTTCCGAAGGCGTCTAGAATGTTCTGGGACCTGAAATTCGTCCATGTCGAGAAAAAATGAAAAAAAAATGTTGAAAATGAAAAAGGTCACTAGGTCGGCAGCCGAAACACAGGCGATCCGTCTGCCAGTCATCAATTTGTTGTGCTTTATTTGCACCCTTGATGCCTGTTTTCCTGGTATGCGATAGAAATCTCCTTCAGGTCGTATTTTCAGTATTCAGGAGCCACTCTTTATGGCCACTTCAAGCAGTATCGAGCACCGGGGCGTTTTACGAATAAATTTCTGAGGTCGGCTGAGGCTCGAATCGCCAACGATCGCCAACTTCTTGGGTTACGGTATAGGTGTGGTGCACGTAGGCGAGTGATATAAATGGGAGATCAAAAAGACGTTTTTCGGGTTTCGAATAACGGTTACACCTGCTCAGCTTCACATTGATCGTATACATTTTCAAATAGAAACCATGGAAAGCTCATTAGGTCGACATTAGCTCAGACACGTGCAAATCGCTTGCGTGCAGTCATCAATTGGTCCTGATTTAGTTGCAATCTTGATGTCCATTTTCCTGACATGAGGCAGCTTATTCATCGTATTTTAAGCACCCGTGTACCACTTTTCATGAACGGCGACCCCCTGAAGTCTCCTTTTAATGTTAAATATCGTTCATCAGTCAGATTTTGGCTACAATTAGAGTGTCACGTATTAGGTTTCAATCACTTTTTAAAGTGCATTTATTTTAACGAACACAAAACATTCAACATCACAAAAAGTACACAATAACTGGTTTAGGTTAATTAGATGAATCTTATTAATCATTTTCAAATATGAAGTTATCCGTTAGAAGGGATCTTCGTACATCTGCTCAGGTTCCTTTTCCGGAATCTCCTGTTCCGGTTCGACTTCGCTTGGACGCTCCTGCACACAGTTTTAGTGTAATTCACTTTGTGAAGCAAACCTGGCTTTTTTTCTTTTTGTTGTCATCGGGCATGAGATGAGGAGTCAGCGCATGCTTGGTGTGAGCCTGGTTCACTTTCGTCCTCTCCTGCTCGAAGGAGTCCGTCATCTGCGCAATTAAGATATTGAAGAATCGTTTCCACACGTCCTCGACGAGAGCAGGAGTGTAGTTTTGAGCAAAGCGCGGTTTTTTGCGCTCTTGATCGTCGGGCAAGGTCTCTTCCTGAACAAATGCTTCATTTAGACAATAATGTTTTTCACCTTTCCTACCTTTTCACCCGTAACATAAGGCACAAATTGTTCCTGAAAGTAGTCGATAACAATCTGGAAGTAGTTTTTTTCCAGTTGGTTTAAATTTTCCAGCAAGAAAGTCTGCTTCGTGTGAGCCCGACCGGTTTTTCTGATCAACTGCCAAGCGCCGAGAACGTTGTCTGAGTAGCCGAGCATCATAGTGGTCTGTAAAAAGCAGGAAAAGGTGACGAGATAAGGTCGAGGTTGTACCTGTTCGATGATATCAGTGACACGAGCGACATGACCACCCAATTTCGGCATTTTCAGCATGTTGGGTCGAGGAACCCGTTCCACTCCGAAGACCTTTTTGACCTCTGGAGCAATATCGACGACAATGTCGACAAAGATTTTTCCGATGATTTCTTTTGGGTCTTGCAATCTCTGAACAATTAATTTTTGTTTTTTGTAGTGTTTAAACTGATAAAGGTTTTTGAAATTGTTCACTTCGCTCATTTTTTGAGCGCAGAAGCGCTTGTTGCAACCAAAATATGTTTCCATTATATGTTTTTTAACATGAGTTCTAATTTTATTTGAATGAATTTATTAACGTTCTCGCGCGTTACTCTGCGCACGCAGCTAAACTTGACGCTTGCTACATTGTGTGACCAACGGGTGCCAAAAAGCTAAACTCAGTCGTGGTATAGAGAGCTTAAGCGAACCCAGTTCGCAATAACTGTTTGGTGTACATAGTAGTGTAGTGCTTAGTCTCGCTGAGTGCCGAGCTGAACGTCGCGGGTTTAAGTCCCGGTGGCGGCGTTTGTTTTGTGTGAGGTTTCAGTTCGCTCGTAATTTTTGGCGAACGGAACACAGCAGACACAGTTTTCTGTTATTTTAGAGGGAATAATTTCTTTAATATTTTGATAAATATATTATAATTGCTAAAAATTTCACATATCTGGAAAAAAAGCTATTCTGAAAGCCGTTCTTAAGAAGAGTGACCTTGCGTCCTTCTCTAATTAATGACCTATTTTTTATCCCTAACTTGTGCCCTATCGAAGGTTGCTAAAAGATTTGTCAGAAGCACGATCCTGATCGCTCGTTTTCGGTTAACGTGAACAAAGTTGCTTCGTCGGAAAAATCAGTTGAATCCGGAGTTCCGCAAGGATCCTCTCTAGGCCCGCTGCTCTTTGCCCTTTTCATTAACGATATCTGCTCGACCTTGAAGTCCACTGCTTGCTCTTTGCCAAAGACCTCAATCTCGACGCTTTTTTTCAACCCTAGCGCCCTCAAGTAGGCTTTAATGGCTCTGGAAATTTGGTCTGCCGAATGGGGGTTGCCTAGCTACGAGTCTAAGAGCCTTTTTATGCATGCAGGTTGGAATAAACCAAAGGTTGAGTATGTGTTAAACGATTCCGTGATTACCGAAACCGAATTGGTCAAGGATCTGGGAGTGACTTATGATATTTTCCACTGCAGCAATGTGAAAATGGCAATTATTTGCAAGTTAACCCCGTGTTAGAATACGCTAGTGTTGTCTGGTCACCTCAAACTGCTCACGATCGTCAGCTGATCAAGTCAGTCCAGAATCGGTTTCTAACCGGTTCCCCCTAAGAGTTCTTCTCCCTGTCCTTTTCGACCCTTCCTTCCCGAGCTCGATCTATGTATTTAAGTCATTCTCCCGAGCTAAGAACGCATCAGCGTTCCAGCAAAAAGGTGAGGCTATGGCTCCCTTGAAATCTGTTGGTTTGTGTTTTTCGTTGTCCCGTCCGTTTATGCTGAGATGGGAAAATTGCGATATATGCGCCTGTTATGTACTGTTACATAACTGAATCCTTTAATTCTATGTTATTGTTCGCTTTGTGCATAATAAATTATAAATTAAATTGAAAGAAAAAACGTTAATAATGATTTTAATAAACATAAAAAGTTGCTTTTGTTATTTTTGATCAAGTAAATTGTAGTACACTGGAAACTGATATATATTTTTAAGTGGCTATTTTGGCTAAAGAATAAATAATCTTTAAAATTCTTGAACATTAATTTTTAATCTTGAAGCTACTGGTTTTTGAATTAATTGTAAAAAAATTCCGGGCTAGGTTTAATAAATGATCTTGCAATCACTGAAAATTTTTTTGGTTTTTTATTAATTAAAAATCATTTTTCATTTTAGTTTTTTACGTCAAATGCTTTGTGCCATCGTTTCGCTTAATTAGATAATTATTTATTACATACGCATTTAATTTTGATGTTTGCTTCAAATTTAAATTCTTAAGAAAACTTAAAATTTTAAATATATGAAAAATTGTGTAGGTTTTATAGCGCAATACGAATACTCGTAGCCATTTTTCAATTTCACCTTCTAAGAATTGCTGTTATATATTTTAAGGGTTTTTTTTGTAGCTCAGTAGTGGCCACTTTTGTTCAACATCAAAACGGTTCTCACGTATGTCTCGGATTTTTCTTGAGTCGGCGAACAGACGAAAATTACAGCACACAATTATTCTGACAAAGAAATTGGAATATAATTTCTGTTCCGTTTTAGAAATCGTTACAAACAAAGACATTTAAATTTACGGCTAACGCATGTTAATGGCACATTTAAGAACCAATAAAAAGCTAAGAACTGAATTTGTGGCTATGTGACAGGTACTGTAGATATTTCCAGCACACTTTGGCAAAGTGTATATGGTTCATAAAATTGAATTGATTGTCCGAACTTTGAAGATCGGTTTGAAGAATTCATGAGCCTGAGAACAAATCAATCCAAAAATTAATGGTATTTGAAGAAAACGAAGGCCAACACTCGGCGACAACCAACGTTTTATCTACTTGTAAGGCGATTTTTCTACTCAAACAGCTTTTGCTATTTCAAATTTTTAAAATTTTGGAAATCTTAAATTTTTATTTTGATGGTTAGAAGGAACTCGACCGCGACGCTTTATCTATCGTTTGTAAGAATCGAACACCAAACGTGCCCACCTAAACCACAATAACCCATTAATTCTGGTTTTTGGCTTTATGGTCATTAACGTGTTCAAAATATCCCGTGTTCCCCCAATCCAGGCGCGTTCCGTCGCTGCTTTCTACTCGGCTCCGCGCGCTCGCAAACCCCATTTATTAACTTCGTTAAGCACCCCCGGCAATGACGCGATCACCGGCGGTTTTCCCGCTACCTCGTCGCTGGCTACTACTACTTTAAGTTATTAGTGCAAAGTGTATATTGTTATGGTCGCTGTTTTGGCGCGACGTTCAGCGGCAAAATCGATATACAAATTGAAGAGAAAAGTTCTTTGTATTCTCAAACATGATAACATGCTCTAAAGACATGAGTTGAGGTTTTGATAATTGAGGAAAGAATAAGAATTCGGACACCGACTCACCTGATACGTCTCACGAAGACAGACTCGTTCCTTCTTTGTGAACGAATGCTCGAACGGATTCTCGCTCTCGTTGTTGACCCATGACCCAACGGCCTTCTTTTGCGCACCCTTACACAGTGATGCTCCCATGTCAACCTGTGGTGGCGAGAAAGAAGAGGACGGCTAATAATAAGGACGACAAGTAGTCCGGTCCGAAAAAGAACGACGAACAGGTGCAAATTCAAAACAAACACCGAAAGCGCGAAAGGCGCGGTCAATACACGCACTCAGACTCACTAACTCGCGCAATCAAGTAGATCGCCCGCAGGCAATCATAATCTGTTCTTTATTAAGCTAATTTTCTCTTTCTCGCTTTCGACACAACTTCGAGCCGACACCGATGTGAAGAAAACAAGAAAATAAGCGCGAGCTTCGAATTGGAGAAACCGCAAGAGAGTACGAAGTACGTGCGGGCGACAAGAACGTGCTCACGATCATAAATTAACGTCCAAAATTTGGTTATTGGTTATAAAATTTGCTGCCGCAGAAAATTCATTAATTGCTCAACGGTTATTTGTTGAAAAATAAGCATTTCCAAAAAATTTCTAACGTAATTGTAGTAAAAATCAAAGTCAAAATTTGGATATTAAAAAGTTGCTTCTTGGATAAATTTTTAAAGGTTGAAAACTTTGAGCTTTTGTTTTTATTAAATTTTTTCGTCAATTTAAATTGGAAAAAATTAATTTTTGCACTTAAAAAATGAGTAAAGTATTTTTTTGCAACTTAAAAATCGCAAAAACTGGTTTAATCGCTTTTAAATACACTTTGTGCCACTTGAAAACCAAACTTTAGGCTTTCAGATTATACAAATTGGAGCGATTATTCAAATTTCTGATTTCAAACGAAACGGCATTTACGTCACCTTCATACCTAATTGAGTTTGACCACGGAAAGTGCGTCAACAAACCAAAACGTCAGTACAGAGATTTTAACACAAAATTGAAAAGCGTTAAAATAAAATAAAATTTGACTAGAATAAAGTTTGAGACCTGAGACCACTGAACAAACAAACACTAAACAATAAATTAGAAACAAATATTCGTTATTTCCTTGCTTACGTCTTAGGCTTCAACCACAAGAGTCACGACGTAATAGAACACGTCTGCATTGCGGGTGGCTCTTTTTAGTAATAGGCATGAGTTACCAGAGTGGTAAAACCGACCTTCGCCATTTTACGAGGCCATAATCACCCCGCTTTGCAACTGACTTACCAAGCTCCCTAGCTACCACACCAGAGTCGCCTTCAGCAAGCCCTAGGGCAACAACCGCAACAAGTCCAGAGTGGGAAAATTCTCTCTCCCTTTGGCCTAAGCGCCCGTGTCGTCGTACTTACCAGAACCGCACGCCGTTCTTGTAATGATGAAATAACAAGTGAATAATAGTACTAGACAGAGGTAACAGAAGCTGGATATGAACACTGACAAGCCGACTACCTGGCCGAGTGAGTTGAGGCTTAGGCTCTTGTTCGCGGTAACACTGAAAGCCGAGAATCCAATTCCCAACGCTGGAGCACATCTCTGTTGTAGTGTCGTTCATAATGCCTTGAGCAAAAAGCGTAGCTCGAGGAGGCACGGGTAAAAAGGTATTGGGTTTGTGGTCTTAAAGAAATCTAATCAACTTCTTCATGACTGGACGTTTTTTAGGTTCTTAAACAAATTCTAATTTGCGTGATTTTTATACTGAAAATTATGGATTATTAAATGACCAAAATGAGAACGATCCAGATGTGTTCGTAAGCGCCGAAATCAGTGTTGCAAAAATGGGAATGGAACAATATATATTTAGCCCTATTTCGAGAAAATTCATAAAATTGCGAAATTGCTGCGCTTGGAGGTCCTTGGAAGCGCAAAGCGCCGACCGCGACTTGAAGCATAGTTTGAAACTATTATATAGGATTTTCCGCTGTTATCATGATTTTGATCATTCTCTGTTGATAATCCACAACATTTTTAGTTTAAAAAATTACGCAAATTAAAACTTGTGTGAAACTGAAGTCTCGCCTTACCATAAAAACTGTTTAAAAAGGCTAGTTAATTCGGTAAAATTTTGCATAATTTGGCCAATAAATATCACAACAGCAATTAAAAATCAAAAATTAATTTACAATTTACATAAATGGTTCTTGATAATAATAAAGTTTTGAAGGTCTACAGCTTAAATTAAATGAAATTTTGAAAAATGTTATAAAAAAGAATAATGCAAAATTAGCGTTTATTTAACTGTTGAAATTCTTGATTTTTCAATTAAAATGGATTTATTAAGGAAATGTTTAAATTGCCCAATCAGAACAAATTAAATTTTTTGGTTTTTCAAATTGAATATTGGCATGTTCAAACTAGTTTAGCATAATATTGACAGTTGAACGTTGTTTGAAGTAATTAGTTTTCTTACTGAATTCCTGATTATAATTACCTCAACTCAAAAACAAATAAGTTCTCACGGCGACCTTTCCCAAGTGGAGCTGAGAGCTATTCCAAAAACGACAAAAATATATACTTAACCAGAACTGCGTCTGGTGTCTTACCCGTACCCTGTACGCACTCATACGCAAGTCGAATTTGCTCTGAACAGTATTAACAGCTCCTCCTTCTAAGGAACAAACGGTCACACGAATAAATAATTCCGAAAACCACGTCGTCGATCACCAAAGGAGGTCGGTTCTCTTTGACCGGACCAGAAGGGTTTTGCACCTGTTCCATCGATCACTCTATGCCACGCTGCATTTTTTAAATATATATAGTTTGTGGTCTTTTAGAATGGAGGACGATTTTCTCCTGAAACCGGATAAAGATGTTTGATAGCACATTTTTGTTCATAAAGTGTTTAAAGGTTAAAAGTTAATTTTTTAGTAACCTTAAAGTTATTGTGACCTTTAGCTTGCACTCCTATTTCAAGAATACCGAAGCAATAACCAATTGTCACTCAATCATTTACCACCATTTCCGGGTTGATCCCGTAGTTTCAGAATAAATTATTGCGAACCACGAAGTCCGGAAATACGTCTGCGTCTGCTTCGGCGCGTCTTTCCTAAAAGAGAAATTTACACCTGTCTCATTGATGTATATGTAATTATATTCACAGGTTAAAAATTCAGAATTTGGTCAACGACCACAGTGACACTTGGAGCCTGGTACTGCAAAAAGGTTCGTACAAGACACCGTCAGCATACAAAGTTTTAGACAATTGTAGTTCTTGGCAGGTGCACTGCTCAAGTTCACTTTTTTACGATTTTTGTTGGGTCACTTTTGTACGGTCAACTCTTAGATGCTTAAGACAAAACTTCAAGTGTTTGTCAAAAATGAGTCATGCGCTAAATTTAAACTAAAAGACAAATTGTGAGTGTTGTTGTACTCAGGATTTCAAATGACATTTGAGTAAAGGTCATAACAGAAAAAGTTACTTTTTGCGAGTTTATAGATTTTTATTTTTTATATGACTGGTAGTCCTGCACAACAAGTTTCAAAAAATCTCGGAATGCTAACATTCAAATTGTTTAAAAATTTTCTAAATTATATTTGACCTGCTTTAGCTCAGAAATTCGAGATAAACCATTCAAACTGGAACCAAATTGATGAATCTCAATCTGGCACTGCTAAACAGAAATGCTCGATTTACTTAATAAGTTTCCGTTAAACGCTTTTTCAATGTTAGCATAAAATACGTGTATAAATACTCAATATTATTTTGTCCTTGTTTCAACCAATTTTTGCTGATTTGTAAAAACGCTTAAATCTTAGAAATGATATGGGAAACAGACGCTCAAATCTAACAATTTGATTTTAAAACTTCCAATAAATTAAAACCTTTTTTGTCAATCTTTAAAAATGTAATAAGCCACAATTTTAAATCAGTCTTGAAGATGGCCTATTTAAATAAAATTTCACACATATAAAAAAATTTTTTTAATAGTTAAAATTTGCTTAAAAGTTAAAAATGCTTATGAAAGGAAAACAAGAACAAAGCTGGAAGCTACACATGCATCCAAAATCATTAAAATTAAAACCCCTTAATCGCTGTTGCAGACCGTTTTCAAGATAATTATACCTGAAAAACAGGCAAATTTGCTTACCCGAGTTTTCAGAACTGACGGATGACGCACGTAATTGGCATTTCACATATGTGCAAAGATACTTGTGCTTCTACTTCAAGCTCTGCTGAATACAAAAGTTGACCCATACAATTCCGGTGTGTTGCGAAAGAAGAAGCGTACTTTCAGGACAACGAATCGGCGACAAAGCACAAAAAAGTGATCGAGTTTCATTGCACACAGTTCATCGTAAACAAACCAGTAGTATCAGATGTCGATTTGGAAACCTCTGGAAACTTTAATCGGCTGACTTAGGACACGCATCGTTTATACAATTTTATCGCCTATTTAATTGAAAAAAAACCAAGAAAAAGGTAGAAAAAGCGGCATTCAATTCGAAAAAAATGGGACTAGGAGGTAAATCGAACCCTTGACCTTTGGGCGATAGGTCAACGCTCAGCACTAAACCACAAAAGCAGTTTTCAAATGCCTTTTAACTTGTACATATACGTGGTTTAACCATACATAGAATTTTTCAACTTGAAAAATGCCGTTTTTACTCAAAAAGCCTACTTTTCTTTTACGTTTTTAACTACATTAAAAAACTTATTTATTTTTGTTATTCTAGGGCATAGGGAGATGCTCCATTTGCTTCAATGCAGTAATCTATTTTTTGTCCCTTTAGGACTTCTCACGTCCATTCCGAGCCAATAAAATAAAGTGTTAATCGTAGTTTCAGAATCGATCTAAACTACAACCTAATCAAAAATCCAATTAAAACCCTGAACAATTAATTGAACTTCCAGTCTGTCCCCATTTCTTGGAACCAATCAAAACCTGCATGTATACGCCTTCCTATTTCAAATGGGAAAAATCACTTGAGCATTCCAATTTCGGCAGACAGGGAATGTCAATTAGCGATTAACTAATGGCTTTTGCATTCCTCTAAACGGCGAAGACAGACACAACTCAAAAGTGCGTTGTCCGGGATGTGTGCAATGTTGTGGCTAGCCAAAGATGCTCGACTGTTTTTGTCTGATGACTCAAAGAATGAGAAAACAAAAAACGTGAAATATGTTCGCACTTTGAAGATGTCAAAAGGCCGTTTGTTCACCTTTCCGTCGTCGCCACAATCGATTCTTGAATTCATCGTCTTTGCATTTTTTTTGCACATCCACGCGTCGGTTCGTAGCCACAGCAGCAGCAAAGCCACTTCTCCACACAGCGTCCACATGCTGCTTTCGGCAGAGGCGAGCGCGCGTGAGTGCATTTTGCTTCCTTCCTTCGTCCGTTCGACGAACTCGATTTGTCCTTTTTCGCGATGACGCCCGCTTTTGTTCTTCTCTCGCTTCTGCTGCACACTTACGAGGAGGTGTACCCACGAAAGTGACCAAAAAACCGCAAAACTGTTTACAAGATCGCGTTTCGTGCAGCGTCTGCTCCAACATAAACATCGCAGAAATCTTTATAAAAGCGCAGGGCGCAAACCTCGTTCCGCTTGTTCTCTTCAATGATCACTAATTTCTATTTCAAGCGCTAATTTTGGACTTCACTGTATCCTCAATTTCAGATTTTCTCGCTGGGCCCAACGAGAATTTGCTATTCACGTGTAGCTATGTCGACGCAAAACGGTATCAACGGAAACCACGTCAAGGCTTCTAAGCCTAAGGTGAGAGTAAGAGGGTTTTTAATTTTGCGCCACAAGTTCTCAATGTTTTTTTAGGCTTTTGTTCCAAATTCTAAAAATGAAACTTTACTTTTAGTAAATTAGAGCCTTTTGAACACCAAACTTAAAGCTAAATTGTCATCTAAAGTTTTTTTACATGTCAGTCCTAACTACAAGATTTGAGGCTTTATGGTAGAATTGGTCAAATTTGCCAAAATGATGGTTTAAAATTTTCTTGTGAGTCGTAAACCTAAGATGGGAGCTTTTTTAGGATCACAGGCTTAAATGTAAAATGGGGATTGAGGAATTTGAATTGAAGCTAGAGCTACAAATTCTCAATATTGCACTAAGGCTTCTGTGTCATTTTGAAAGCCTAATTATGAGTCTTTATTTTAGATAAGAGCCATTTAAACTCTGAACTTGAAGCAGTATTTCAAAATTCTACGCTTGCATGTTAGTTCTAGCTCCGATACTAGAGATTAGAACGCAGAACGACAGAACGACGTAGAACGACGACTTGACTCGTAGAACGAGTCAAATTTGTTTTTGGTTGTTAGGATTACAGGCTTAGTGTGAAAAATGGGCTTTAAATTTGAAAGTTGCGTAAGCTACAAATTCTAAATGTTGTACTGATGCTTCTATTTCAAATTTGTAGGCCTAAATGAGCCTGTAATTCGTCATACAAGATTAGAGCTTTTTAAACTCTAGTGAACGCTGAATGTTTAAAATCTTACGTTCAAATCGAAGTTCTAACGACAAGATTTGAGCATTTGGGGCTGAAGTCACTATCTTAGCGACCTCTAAAAATGACCTTCGACACCACTTTTTTCAGCTGACCATTAACTCGCCTTACGCGACGATTGAAGGCGACACCCTGACCGCCGACTACCCATACCGCAAGAACAAGGTGGAATGTCTGGAAGACGGAACGATCAACGTGACGCCGCAAGTCTTCAACTACAAGTTCCAGACGCAGCTCACTCCTGGTCGCACCGGTCTGCTCCTCGTCGGCCTCGGAGGCAACAACGGCTCCACCGTCGTTGGCGCCACAATCGCTAACCGCGAACAGATGTTCTGGCGCACGCGTAACGGAGTCCAAACTGCCAACTACTACGGTTCGATCACCCAGTCGACCACTGTCCATCTAGGCTACGACGGCGACTCTCAGGTCCATGTGCCCTTCAACTCCATCGTCCCCATGGTTGACCCCAACAATCTTATTATTGATGGCTGGGATATCAACAACGCGAATCTGTACGATGCTATGCTTCGTGCCAAGGTCAGTTGAAGCTTTTGAAGTGTAATTTTAAAGCCTCATTTTTTAGGTCTTCGAACCTGAGCTAATCGAGAAGCTCCGTCCTCACATGGAGCACATCGTTCCCAAGCCGTCGATCTACTATCCGGACTTCATTGCCAGCAACCAGGAGGGCCGCGTCAACAACGTTATCGAAAAGGCGTCCAAGGCCGAACATCTGGACCACATTCGTCGTGATATTCGTGACTTCAAGGAAAAGCACAAGCTGGACTGCGTGATCGTCCTCTGGACCGCAAACACCGAACGCTACTCCGAGGTCCGTGAAGGTCTGAATCTGACCGCCGACGAGATTATGAAGTCAATCGAGTCGAACGACGAGGAAGTCTCGCCCTCCAACATTTTCGCTATTGCTTCAATCCTTGAAGGCGCCCACTACATCAACGGATCGCCTCAGAACACCCTCGCTCCGGGAATCATCGAGCTGGCTGAGAAGGTATCCATTTTTTGCCAAAATGAGCCTTATTTTATAAATTTTAGCATCACGTCTTCGTCGGCGGCGACGACTTCAAGTCCGGACAGACAAAGCTGAAGTCAGCGCTTGTGGACTTCTTGGTGAACAGTGGCTTGAAGCCTGAAAGCATCGTCTCGTACAACCATCTTGGGAACAACGATGGAAAGAATCTCAGCGAGCAGCGTCAGTTCAGGTAGTTTCACGATTCAACATAATTAGAAAAAAGCTCATTTTTAGATCGAAGGAAATCTCGAAAGCGTCGGTGGTCGACGATATGGTCGACGCGAACAAGATCCTCTATCCGGACGGCAAGAAACCCGACCACGTGATTGTGATCAAGTACGTACCCTTCGTCGGAGACAGCAAGCGCGCGATGGACGAGTATATCTGCTCCATCTTCATGGGAGGCCACCAGACTTTGGTCATCCACAACACCTGCGAAGATTCGCTCCTCGCCGCTCCCCTGATCCTCGATTTGGCACTTGTCACCGAGCTCTGCAGCCGCATCAAGGTAGCTCTAAAGCCTCAATTTCATACCGTTAACCCTATCGTTTCTTTCAGTACCAAACCGGAGCGACGAACAACTTCGAGCACTTCCACCCGGTCCTCTCGCTCCTGAGCCTTATGCTCAAAGCGCCTGTCGTGCCCCAGGGCACCCCGGTCAGCAACGCCTTTATGAAGCAGATCACCTCCATC
Organism: Steinernema carpocapsae; assembly: GCA_000757645.3. NCBI lineage: Eukaryota > Metazoa > Nematoda > Chromadorea > Rhabditida > Steinernematidae > Steinernema > Steinernema carpocapsae. The sequence continues at coordinate 3,145,329 of CM016762.1, forward strand.
ACGAAGCTCATCACCGCGTGTGCCGGAATCACCGCCGACACCGACATGCAGATCGAGTTCTTCACGAAGCTCGGAAAACCGTCTATCCAGTAACTCCGCCTAGACATTAACCCTAGCATGCTCTCTATCCATCTCTCTTTTTTAAGCTAAATAGTCATCGGTCAGATATTCAGTTCTTTGTTCACATGTCTGCCTGAATAAATTGTTGTTAACGAACTCTAATCCGCTGGTCTGATACACGAATAAGAAGCTTTAGGTGGTCGTTAGCCAATAATTGGTAGAAGTCGCTATGTATTTAAAATTTTGATAAATCAGGCGTTTTTGAAATACGCAAATACTGCATTTTTAATAATTAGTACAGATTTTTTTTTATCAGAAGCACCATCTCCTGCTTGTTTAAGGTTCACATTAAGCGGATAAATGTGTACTTTACGTAAGAAAACGGTATTTATATTTCAATTAATTTTTTGCATGTTCATTGTGCCGGGTACGGCCAGCAAAATCTGCTTTTGTTCCAATTACTGTTTGTTTTCTTAAATTTAAAGTAGGAAACGTAATTTGACAGGAAATAATTTAGTATTTAGACATACAAATTTTTTGGAGATCCATTTCGGCGTTTCACTCAGTCGTGTTCAGTTCATTTTATTATTTTATTATAAACTGTGTAATTCGTTTTTGAGTCGTTTGCTCTTCATTTTTTCTTTGATGATAATAATCTAAGCCTTTGAACTGGCTTGAGATTGTACAGATAATCAATAAGTTGGATGTGAGTTTGTAATTTGAAGTTTAATAAATCATTTCTTTATTAACGGGTCGCGCGCGCTATTGCGCGACAGTATTCTTTACATTAGCATTGTTCGGCTCTTCGCGCCTCAGAGATTTCTGTTTTGCAACAGCAATTTTCACTTACAATTTTCACCGTTGCTCTTCACCGCCGCTCAACACGGAGCCGTGCGCGCTATCGCGCCAGAATTCATTTCTCAATTTGTACCAGTTCGGCGCTTTGCGCCACACAATATTTATTTTGCGAAAAATTCCGCGCTACGCGCCTCGCTGACGCAATTTTTTTGTTATTGAGGTGTTTTAGCTTAAGCCTTAAGCGCTTTTGTGAACAATCCGCGTTTGCTACCTCAAAATTCTCAGCGTTGCTCACCCACTGGCGCTCAAAACACCGCTCGTCCGTCGCTCGCCACACTAAATTCCAAGTTTTTTAAATGTGAGGTGTTCAAATTAGCGCCATGTATTTACAATTTTTGTTCGTTGTAAACGCTATCTTTTGCGTTAAAATATTTTTAATTAGTAGGCGTAATTCAAAAGCGTCGAAATTTATGTTTTCAGAATATTTAACTTCAAATTTCCGGCAACTGAAAACCTAAAAACCTAAGCATATTCGTCAAGTTTATTTTATTTTCAAAGTACAAGGATTTTTATTTTTATATTAGTTAATTTTTGTTCTTGTATATGTCCAACTTTTGGAGGTGTCGTACGAATTTTCAAGCTCGTCTTATTTTATCGTAAAGTGTTGCCATTCGCGGCAAATTTACGGTTTCAGGAGTTTGTGAAATTTCATTTTTTTGATGACAATGTTACAACACAAGTATGCGGCACATCGATTGCTTTGTAAACTCTACGTACCAGTGATTTCTTTTAGGCTACAATTTTCGCCCGACGTAAACGCTGACTTTTGCGTTAAATTAAAATTCAACTGTTTTTTTTATTAGTAAACGTAATTCAAATTTTCGAGGGTGTGTTTTGAGCTTTGAAAAACAGTTCTTGCTTAGAATCGTCTTTAAAATGTACCAATAAATTTTAAATTGAAATTTCAATCTCTGGATTATTGCATTGTTTTTTAATGTTTTTGAAATTCATAAATGGGCAATTTTTGGAAATAAGCAGTTAATACACTAAAACGTTCACAGCAATTTTTTGGACAGATTTCTAAGTTGGTATAAATTGATTGGTAGTTTTATCTGGATTAAATTAAAAGTTTTGATGTGGTTATGTTGAGTTTGAGCAGTTTTTGAAATTTTTGCGAAGCCTTGTGTTGCGGATGTACTGTTGCGTAGATTTTTAAGTCGCTGCTCAAATCCGGCTGGTTGGAACGAGTTCTTGTTTTATTTAAAGCGTACAATATCCTTTTTTACATGAGAAATCCATCATTTAAGACTCTTTCAGGAGGCGCTGCTCGTACGAGACGTAAGAACTATGGTTCATTTTATTGTGTCTTATTGTGTCTGAATTTGGCGTTTACGGCACCAATTTAGGCTCCGACGCGGTTGAAAAACCGACCGGTCCGCGGCGACAGCGAAACTCATGCAAACGCAAATTGCGCCGCTACCGTAACCTGCGCTCGCTCAATCAGGCAACTTGCGTCTAGAAGTTTCGTGACACTGACGGACGGACGTGTCTGGATGGTCCTTCTTAAAGAATCTCAAAGACTTTAATTTTCGGGAACAGGTTACACAAACATTTTGTAGTAGTGTTAATGTAATCATAACTAAAAAGTAACATTTTTGATTCCATCTCAACATGCTTTATGTGCTGATTTCGTTGATTTTAAAATATTCTATGTGCTGCTCTTAAATACGCTTTGAATTTTTCTGCGGGGTCCATTTGAATTTTAAATACATTTTCGAAGCGTCTCATGTTGCGTGTGAATTGCCGTAAATGTTGTAAAGCAATTCAAATTCAATTTAACATTTTTTGTAGGTTTGTACTATCCTCTAGAGCACTTAAAAATTTTGGAACCATTCTTTAAGCGCTTCAAATGTTGTATTTGAATTGTCTGAAATCCGTATAGAGTTAATTTAATGTGCTTTAAAGCAGGTTCGTTTGCGCGTTTGGCTTGTCTAATTAATTTTTTCATTTTTCGGCATTATCAGTTCGTTAGCTTTTAGCTTCAAATCACATTAAGAAGTCGAATAATCAGTAAGTAGCATGTATTCAAAATTAATAAATCAGGCGTTTTTGAAATACGCAAATACTGCATTTTTAATAATTAGTACATAGTACAGATTTTTTTGATCGGAAGCACCGTCTCCTGCAGTGCAAAGTTTGTTTAAAGTTCAAATTAAGCGGATAAATGTGTTTTTTTACAAAAGAACTGTTTTTATATTTAAATTAATTTTTTGCATGTTCATTGTGCCGGGTACGGTCAGCGAATTCTGCTTTTGTTCCAATTTCGGTTTGTTTTGGTAAGGAAATAATTAATTTGACAGGAAATAATTTAGTTATATAAATTTTTTGGAGATCCATTTCGGCGTTTCACTCAGTCGTGTTCAGTTCATTTTATTATTTTATTATAAACACTGTAATTCGTTTTTGAGTCGTTTGCTCTTCATTTTTTCTTTGATTTTTGGACGGTAATAACTTAAGCCTTTGAACTGGCTTGAACTTGTGAACTTGTACAGATAATCAATAAGTTGGATATGAGTTTGTATTAATAAATCATTTCTTCATTAACGGGGCGCGCGCGCTATTGCGCAACTGCATTCTTTACATTAGCATTGTTCGGCGCTTCGCGCCTCAGAGATTTCTGTTTTGCAACAGCAATTTTCACTTACAATTTTCACCGTTGCTCTTCCACCGCCGGTTCCAATATTTATTTTGCGACAATCTCCGCGCTACGCGCCTCGCTGACGCAATTCTTTGTTGCGGAGGTGTTTTAGCTTAAGCGCTTTTCTGAACAATCCGCGTTTGCTCAAAATTCTCAGCGTTGCTCACCCACTGGCGCTCAAAACACCGCTCGTCCGTCGCTCGCCATGCTAAATTCCAGGTTATTTAAAATGTGGGGTTTGCTCATGTTCAAATTAGCGCCATGTATTTACAATTTTTGTTCTTGTAAACGCTATCTTTTGCGTTGAAATATTTTTTTAATAAGTAGGCGTAAGTCAAAAGCGTCGAAATTTATGTTTTCAGAATATTTAACTTCAAATTTCCGGCCACTGAAAACCTAAGCATATACGTCAGTTTAATTTATTTTCAAAGTACAAGGATTTTTATTTTTATATTAGTTAATTTTTGTTCTTGTATATGTCCAACTTTTGGAGGTGTCGTACGAATTTTCAAGCTCGTCTTATTTTATCGTAAAGTGTTGCCATTCGCGGCAAATTTACGGTTTCAGGAGTTTGTGAAATTTCATTTTTTTGATGACAATGTTACAACACAAGTATGCGGCACATCGATTGCTTTGTAAACTCTACGTACCAGTGATTTCTTTTTAGGCTACAATTTTCGCCCGACGTAAACGCTGACTTTTGCGTTAAATTAAAATTCAACTGTTTTTTTATTAGTAAACGTAATTCAAATTTTCGAGGGTGTGTTTTGAGCTTTGAAAAACAGTTCTTGCTTAGAATTGTCGTTAAAATGTACCAATAAATTTTAAATTGAAATTTCAATCTCTGGAAGTCCATTTATTGCATTGTTTTTTAATGTTTTTGAAATTCATAAATGGGCAATTTTTGGAAATAAGCAGTTAATACACTAAAACTTTCACAGCAATTTTTTGGACAGATTTCTAAGTTGGTATGAATTGATTGGTAGTTTTATCTTGATTAAATTAAAAGTTTTGATGTGGTTATGTTGAGTTTGAGCAGTTTTTGAAATTTTTGAGAAGCCTTGTGTTGCGGATGTAGTGTTGCGTAGATTTTTAAGTCGCTGCTCAAATCCGGCTGGTTGGAACGAGTTCTTGTTTTAATTTAAAGCGTACAATATCATTTCTTACATGAGAAATCCATCATTTAAGACTCTTTCAGGAGGCGCTGCTCGTACGACAATTCTGTGCCGTTTTTGGGCTTTTTGCATAACTAAATCTGTCTAGGGGAAGCTGGATGGCGGTAGCTTTAACGAACCGTTACAGTAAACAACAGTCCGGCCGAGAAAAATGAAACCAAACAGCTGCGGCTTTGTCGCCATGCGATATTTTGTGGATTCTCTCATTGGTGATGAGAAGTTTTTAATTTTGGTGATACCACCAAAATGAGTAAAATCAGATGTAATCAATTCGGATTTTAAGTTGTGGCCATTCTGCAACCAATTGAGTTTTTTTGTTTCAAATACGATATTGATACCGTTAAGCTTCATCTTTGTTGACGTGAGCAAAGCTTGTTAATTGTTTCCATTGTTTCCTTTTGCAATTCAAGCTACATTAAGTTTTGAAGCGATTTAGCTAAGAACTAGTATTACAATTTTCTAACTGAGTGGTTATCTTAATTTAAAGACTTTAATTTTTGGGAACAGGTAACACAAACATTTTGTAGTAGTGTTAATGTAATCATAACAAAGTAACATTTTTTGATTTGCAACATGCGTTATACGCTTTATGTTTTGTTAATTTTTTAAATGTTCTATGTGCTGAAATGAGCTTTGAATTTTTAAATGAGCTTAATGGAGCTTTGAATTTTTCTGCGTTTCTGCGGGGTTTATTTGAATTTTAGATATTTTTTCGGGGTTTATTTGAATTTTAGATATTTTCGTAAATATTGTAAAGCAATTCAAATTCAATTTAACTTTTTTTGTAGGTTTGTATCATCCTCTAGAGCACTTAAAAACTTTAAAACCATTCTTTAAGCGCTTCAAATGTTGTTTTTGAATTGTTTGAAAGCGTAATTGTGAAATTGATCGAATTTTATTTTTTGGGTTAACTTCAATTTGAAAGTAATTATTAACGTCTAATTTTGGAGTCTTTGGTACCATAAGACTTTTCAAGCTTGTCTTATTTTATTACCAAAAAAACATTATTTATTTATTGTGCACGCAGCATTCTCTTGGTAGCGGGTCGGAATTTATTCATGCAAACAGCGTGATTTTATTCAAAATGCTATGCTTTGAACGTGCCAAATTCAATGAAACCGCGACGCGCTCGTGCCTCGGAACTCCCTGTTTCGGCGTTTTGCCGCCGCTTCTTTCGAGCCGTGGCAACTTTACGAGTACAATGGCGCCTCGTTCAAACGTTTACGATTTCTTCGACGAAATCAAACGTTTGCAAGAAGTGCGAAGTTGCGGACGAAGATAGCGAAGGCGAACTTGCGGAGGTGGAATTTGACGATTCTTGTTCTAACTTTAATCACTGTTATCATTAATCTCTCCTTCAATTTTGTATCTGACTACAAAAGTCTCTGATTATTTTCGGTCTTTTTGGTTATTTCGGGTCGGGTCCAATTTTCAGTTCGGGTCGGAATTGTGAGTGCTATCTTTCGAAGCTTCAAAATCAAGCTGCTGTGAATTTTTCAAGATGTGATATATCGTGAATTCTCTTGTTGGTGATAATAATCTTTCATTTTTAATATTTTTTTTGGCGGCAAACGGCTTACACTGATTTTTTCTAAGAAAATGTTTCTAACTAAATTTTTTTGGGGCGCGACGTTTGACTCAGTTTCATTTAATTGATTTTTCAACTTTTTTCATTGTCAATGCGTTCGTCGTTAGCTTTAAATTGTACTTCGTATTTCGTCGTAAATTTTGTAAATTTTCAACCACTTTTAATTAATAAACTAATGCGTAAGAACAATGGTTCATTTTATTGTGTCTTATTTTTAACATTTATCGATTTATCGAGCTTGTTAAATTTGCTTTAGGGCTTTGAACATAAAATTTTTTTTGGAAGTTTTGATCCATCCTTTAATTACGGTTTATTTTATTATTTAATTATAAGCAGTGTAATTCAAAAATTAGCCGTTTTGGAAATACGCAGATAATGCCTTTTTAATAATTAGTACAGTTTTTTGATAAGTCGACCCGCATCCTGCAGTGCAAAGTTTCTTTAAGGTTCAAATTAAGCGGATAAATGTGTTTTTTTGGAGCATCCATTACGACGCTTACGACGCATTACGATTATTATAAACACTGTAATTCGTTTTTGAGTCGTTTTCTCTTCATTTTTTCTTTGATTTTTGGACGATAATAATCTAAGCCTTTGAACTGGCTTGAGATAATTAATTTTATCTGAACTAAATTAGAATTTTTGTTGTGGTTATGTTGAGTTTGAGCAGTTTTTGAAATTTTTGAAAAGCCTTGTGTTGCGGGAAGCATAAAGGCCTGTGGCAGCTTTCACCTGCAGTTCTGCCATTTCCTGCGGCTTTCAGCCGCTCTTTTTCGCTGTAACTGACTTTGGAGGCAATGGTGGGCTCGGTTGCTGTGCCCATATAAGCATTTCCGGTTTTTCTTGGTGCTTGACCACTTTCCGTGGAGGCTGATGTACCGAAGCAGCAAATTTCAGTATTCAGGTAAACGTATTAAAGTCCAAAAGTTCTGAAGTCGAAACTGGAAGTGCGCTACTATCTGTAACTTGGTCTCAATTAAGATCATGGACAAAATCATAAAATTCAACTAGTGCGCGATGCATTTTTAGAACTCTAGGATTCAAGCAACCGATTTCAGCAATTCAAATTAGTTGCACCGCCAAGAATACCTTTGCGCTTTTTGGCAATCGCCAAACATGACCATTTTACTGCGTCCCAGTCATCGGACCATCCCGCTAACTGAGCACCATCTGACACACCATTGACGTCTCAAATATTAACAATTGTAAGCTGTTGCGGTATACATAGGTTCCATGTAGCTAGCATTGCAGGAATGCCTACCATAGCTCAGTTGGTAGAGCGTAGGACCTTTTTGATTCCATCTCAACATGCTTTGTGTGCTGCTTTTCAATGAACTTAGAATTATTTTCAAGGGATTTTCGTACTTCCAACTGATTGCTGATCTTTAAAATGTTCTATGTGCTAGTCTTAAATACGCTTTGAATTTTTCTGCGGGGTCCATTTGAATTTTAAATACATTTTCGAAGCGTCTCATGTTGCGTGGTTGCGTGTAAATTGCCGTAAATGTTGTAAAGCAATTCAAATTCAATTTAACATTTTTTGTAGGTTTGTACTATCCTCTAGAGCACTTAAAAACTTTGGAACCATTCTTCAAATGTTGTTTTTGAATTTTTTGTCAACGTATGAATATTTCTTTCGTAGAGATTAATTTTAATCTGTTTTAAAGCAGGTTCGTTGGCGCGCGATGCTTGTCTAGTGTGACATTAGACAAGTTAGTAATGTCTAAGACACATTAGTAATGTCTCAAACTTAGGATGTAAGTTGCCGCATACGCTTCAAAGTGGGTCGTTATTTGTTATCGTAAGTGTGGACGGAATGTCACTAGTGTGGGCGGCGGAATCGCCACATAAGACGATGTTTTTATCAGACAATGCGACTGTAAGTTTTGAATGACTTTTTTGTCATAAATTACGTGAACATTAATTAGTCGAATAATCGGTAGAAGTCACATGAATTTAAAAATTTAAAATTGATAAATTAGCCGTTTTGGAAATACGCAGATAATGCATTTTTAATAATTAGTACAGATTTTTTTGATGAGATGATCCGCATCCTGCAGGTTAACGTTTGTTTACGGTTAAAATTAAGCGGGTAAATGTGTACTTAACGAGAGAAAACGGTTTTTATATTTAAATTAATTTTTTGCATTGTACTTCTGTACAGTTCGAGAGCGTGTTTTTGGGCTTTGAAAACGTTTTTGCTTAGAATCGACGTTCAGATTTACAAATAAATTTTAAATTGAAATATCAACATATTTACGTCCATTTATTGCATTGTTTTTTGATGTTTTCAAAAGTGGTATTTTTTTGAAATAAGCGGATAATATGAAAGTCGAAATTCCCCCCTTTTTGTGGATTTTTCGCACTGTTTGTCGGGGCCGAAAGCCTCTCCATCCTTTGCGAGGGTGGGTCAAAAAGGCCCAGCGGTTTTCGCTGACCGTGCGGGGACAAAATGGCGCCGTCGTGGCTCCAATTTTGTGCTTTTGTCCGATCGCTTTGGAGGCAAAGGCGACGTAATCGCGATTGCTGAAATTTCGGAGTCTGCAATCATCTAATTCACCTCTGTTTTTCGGTTTTTGACGAATTGTCGCCAATTTTCGCGCCTCAAAGAAGCAGCGATGAACGCTCTCAGACGGTCCCTTTCGGTACACTGTTCGCTTTACGCAAATCTTGTTTTTTTGCGGCCAGAGACATGCAGCGATGGTCGCCGATCGTCTCCAAAACCATCGGCGTTAAAGCTACATTTTAGACGACAGCTGTTTTGGCTTTGCCGGAGGCAATTTTTAGACTTTTTTGTCTGCGTTTTCCGTTAAGTCATTGGCGAGACAGGAACAGCTTCAAGTTGTAACTTGATTGCAACGTTTTGCGCTAATTTTTTAGGGGACAAAGCATACTCCACACGAGCGTCTGCGTCTTGCATCTGACGTAATCGCGCTTTTTGATTGTTTTCGCATGCGTCTCGAGGCTTTGTTGTCAAAATTCAGAATTGACTTCAAATATTGTCACAAGCCTGTTCTGCTCAGCTATTATATTGAATACGTCCATTTCCAGTTGCTGATCTTGATATAGTCTCACAAGTCGCTAATGCAGTTTGACTTTGTAAAGATACGTTTGTTCGGAATTTGGCTGGACTTTTGAGCGTGATCTAACGTTTTATGTAACTGAGTTTGGCATTTTGTGCAAAAATCGTTTTTTTATTGAAGTCAGTAAGTCAGTGAATGTTTAAAGTGCAAATAATTTAATTTATCTTTAAAGTATTTATTTTTTAGATAAGCTGGTTAAACCAATTGACCGTTGTCGACCCGTGGATTTAAAATGATAATTTTTGAGTGCCGCTTTTTGAGCTTTGAAAAACAGTCTTGCTTAGAATTGTCGTGCAAATGTACAAAGGAACTTTAAATCTATTCATTGAATTTTTTCTTTTTATTTGTTTGATCAACGGAGCTGAGAGCGCTATTGCGCGAGGTTTCTGTTTCCAAAATATGTTCCAAATCGGCGCTTCGCGCCTTCAAAAAGTCCAAAGTTTTGGATGCGTTTTCTATAATATTCAACTTTAACGAATTTAAATTTCCGCAGTTTCTTGAAACGGGTTTGTACAACACTCCCATCTATTTTTTAAATCCAAATAAGTTTGGATATGGCGCAACTTACGCCGCTAAATTAAGCAAGAATTAAACTAAATTTCATAACGTTCAGACGTGCTCCGACGCGCGTGGTTTGCTTTCGATCTTTCTGGTGTTGGAACGTTTTATTGGCGACTTATGTCTTTGGATGATGTGGATTTTGCATTTATCTGGGTTCTGGGCAAACGTGAAAAAGGCTTTTTGAGTTATGATTACGGTGTTTCTGCATTTGTCAACTGCGTGAAAATTCTAATTTGTAGTTGTTTGAAATTTAAAGTTTCACAGTGGAAATGCTTTTTTTAAACGAGTTTAACCTCAACCTTTGTTTTCAAAATTTTTGGAACAGCGTACACCGTTGATGATTGGCTTCAAAATCAGCAATTAATTTTTATGTGTTGTTTTAGGCATGGTTTTCAAGCGTTTCAAACGCAACTGTAAGTTAAATATTTTTTATTTTTTTAGCATCGGGAGTGGGAACCAATTTTCCATTTTACAAATTTTGATTAACTTTAATTTTTCCCTTTTAATTCGTTTATTATAAAGCGTTGTTAGACGGTTTAGATTACCAGCACGGAGAATGGCTTATGACAAGATATTCAAGGAACGCTCAAGTTTTACGTCAATTTCAAGAATCGGAAGAACGTTATTTTTTGTAGTTCTTAAGGGTGCAATGTCCCAAAACGCCTTAAAACGCATCAGAACGACTTTGAAACTGGCGCAGAAGTTAGAGCCGAAATGGCAGCCTAGGAACCTTGAGAATATTACGCTAAATTCGACAAATTTTGTTCTGAAATTGAAGTTAACTCGCCGGCCGCGTAGCTTCCAATTGAGATCAAATTAAGACTTAAAATTCAGAGCTCGGAAATACGGGGCACTTGGAACAGTTAGATCTCTAGAGGCGCTTAGAAATAACGCACATAAACTGCGAATCCACTTGCATCCGCCTTTTTTGGTGTACTTTCTGACTTTAGAGAATATTATGGAGAAGAAAGTTAGCATCTCAAAGAATTTTCGGCTCATTTTACCAAAATTTAAGACTCCAAAGACGCCGGGAATCTTTGAGTTGATTCGTAGTTTATTGGGAATGATTCCCGGCGTCTTTAGAGTCTTACTCAAGCCTATTTAATAGCGCTAGCTAATTTTTTTTACTTTTTGGCTAGTTCGGACTTTTAAGAATTACGCATTTTGTGACATCTGAGCAAAACGACATTTGAACAGATGCAGTTTGAGCAAAATCACTCAAACTATGCTACAACCTTTTACTGCAATATCGATTGTCTCAAGGCTTTACAAGTCTGCAACGGTGTAAGTGGAAGAGGCGACACCTGCTGTTGGCTTAGGCTTGGACATTTTTATCATGGTGTTTTGAGGCGCGACAGTTGGCGGCACTAACTTTACATACCCGCTTCACACTGCTGACAGCCGTAAAATAAGGTTGGGCTTTAAAATACTTTAAAAACGTTAATATGATTTTTTGCTCAAATTGATTCGCTCAAATGTTCCGGATCCGGGAAATTGCTACATACGCCGTTAGCCTACATACGCCGTTAGCCTACATACGCCTACAAATTGCAGCCGTTAGGGCTCATTTCCAAACACTCCAAACACGTTCACTTATCTGATAAATTTTTACATTTTTTACCCGAGGGATCTGTTCTCCTAGGGATCTTTTTTCCATACAATCCTTTCTAGTTTTAAAGGTCTAATGGTCCTTAGAACGAAAACTACCTCAACGGTTTCGGTGGAATTTCTAAGAATTTAGTTATATTCGTTTGTTTTGGCGAAAGCTATTTTTCGGTAATTAATTTGTTAGATTAGGGGTTTCGGGACAATTTTCGTAAGCGTATTTTTGGAAGCCGGTGGAATTTCTAAGAATTTCTAAACTAAACTAAACCTTTTTGAACACTGTTTGAACACTCTAGGAACACTGTTTAACCAAAAATAAACATTTTAATGTTTATCGCACACTTTTTAATTCTAAAAACACAGCTTACTACATCTAAAATTTTTGTTGCTGTCTCACAGAGACAAGGTCAAGTCATGTACGGTTCAAAACACAACCAAGAATTTTATCGGATCTGGGACGTGGATGACGAACTCCGGTGTTTGGTTTGAGTAGATTTGGTTCAAATAGAGATCGAGTAGAACGAGCCCGTAGTGGTGAAGACAGTTCCATTTTCTAATTAAATTTTTTTGTTCATGATTTGCTTAAACCTTTTTTTATCTACGAACAGTGTTTATATGCAAATGAATTTTTTTTAGAATGTTGTTCGCAGACTTTTTTACTGTAAGAACACTGTTTACTGAAATCAAGTTGAAATCAAGTTTTTTGACTTGACGCTTCTTAAATAAACAACTTCGTTAGTATGGACGGCTGTTGATTTGGCTTTTCTAAATTGATACAAAAGTTGTTTTTTTGGTGGAAAATGTCAATCTCCAATTTAAATTCTGTTTCAACTGTTTCAAATATATCAAATATAAAATATTTCTACGCTTTTTCAAATTAACAAATTTTGAATTAAATAGTTTTTTCGTGTCCATAGTTTAGCTGTCTAAAACTTTTTGAACTTTGATAATTACGCCTCCTGCGGAGTAGCCTTGGAAACCAGAACTTCACGTTTGGAAACAGCACCGGCGCAACCCCCTCGGCAACCCAAGGAGCAGCGCTTGTTCAGGCCCAGGAGGAGGCAGACATTATCTACTGCTAGATTCTCGAAAAGGTGTCGATGAAAGGTTTTTTATTTAATTAAATGAATTTGTTTGTCGGTGGAATGGGACTTCGATAACTGCCAGACCCCCATTTCATACTATGCATAGGAATCTCAATCACCATCCGTTTATTCCTTCTGGCTTTACAGGTGTTTCATCAGGAGTAGAGGGTTTTTTGTAGGAATTTTCTCAGAGGTTTTCAAAGTAGGTACTACAACGGGCGGTTGGATTGGGGTGCTGTCAATCACGAAGGGACGAAGAACGTTTTGAATTTGAACACGGTATGTTTTGGCAACGGATCCGTGAAGTTTGAAGGCAACCTGATGTGATCAGTTGCTCCGCGGTCAACAAACAGATTGGTCCGCAATTGAAATCATCAATTTGAATGGTGTGGGTGCTGGTGTCGGCAGCAGTATTTTGGGTGGTGATGTTGAGTTGGTGGCAAATCACTTTTAGCAAAATTACCAACAAAGGTGGAACGGTGGAACCAATAAACGGTGATCTAGTGGTCATCGTCCATGAGGGGTTCCCGCGCTTTCAGTGTTATTTGGGTTAATCGTGTTAAATCAGTCCGAAAACAGTGGGTTATTGAGGTGAAAGGGCGGGTGATTTGGATTGTCGTCAGGCATTTTGCCGCGAGGCGAATTTAGACTTGTAGGGTTTTGTAGAACAGTTTTAAAGTGTAAATTATTTTTCAAAATTACATAAATACATTTAACTGACTTGAATTTTATTTGACCTTCCAATTGTTTTGGCAACTAACATGATATTTATCTCGATAAAACTTGAAGGCAAATTCAACGAGTAAGAGCGTAACCGCGATAAACTATGGTCACAATAAAGCTTAAAGCAATTTTTCCCGAAACGCCAATTTTGAGTTTGCCATGTTTTAACCCAAATTTGGTGGTGCCAATAAAATCACAATCAAACGCACAAATGTCGAGAAACAGGCCAATCTATGCGTATAGTTGCAACGGTGCAGCCATTTGCTCTAATTCACCTTGCTAAGGAGGATACGGATACCGTTTCTAAGTCTTTTGTTAAATTAAGAATTATGGTCAAAATAATGTACAAGCGTAGAATTTGACCCTGCAACCTTCAAACTGCGGCTTAGATTTCTCTCTCTCTCTAAACCACTTTATAATCACTTTGTACCGAAATTGTATGAAAAGGTCACCTTAAAATCAGCAAATTAGCAAATTGGCTTAAAACTCTATTAAAATCCTAATTAGACAAAGAGTACCACGGCCAATTTTTAACCTATCACGAAAAATTCTGTGACACCTCTACGCAAAGATATACTATGGTGACAATGAATAAAAGAGTTTTTTGCGGCAGCTATCCATGGTTTATTTAAATTCCGTTCTGGGCATGTCACGTGTCACGTTTTGCGTTTCTTTTAATTGGCAACTTCATTAAGATTGACAGATTATCGATGACTTTAATTTTTTAAATTGATGAATAAAACTTTCGATTTCAAATGCACTGAAATTCGTTTGCCCGCCAACTCTGCTTTTTGAGGCATTACGAGGTGTTTGAAGTTTTTGCCGCGTACGGCAACACTTTCACATTGCAAAAACAAACTGACCATGATGGCCCCATTTTGAATCACCTTATTTTGAATAAAACTACGCTGTTTTCCACAAATAAACGACGTACTAAATATTCTTATGGTGCCAATTAATCAAAATTAAACGTTTATGATCACTTTTATTTTTGATTAAAATTAACCCAAAACATAAAATTGGACTTATGGAAAATTATGCAAAAATGGAAAACTGAACACAATTTCAATTTCACGCAAATTTTCAGCTTTCTCAGGAAGGGTGAAAATGAACTTATTACGCATTAATCATACGTCTGTCTTAGACCGCAACAGTTATCAATTGAAAATGCTGCTAGAATGTAAACTAGACGTCTAAACTGAAACCTCATAAAATGAATTAACCTTTACGCATAAGTTTCTGTTTCCAGCTGCCAAAAATTAAATTTAAAAAATAAAAAATCAAGAAACGACCCAAAATTAAAGAAGAATTAGAAGCTAAGTTCGCATGTTTCGTTTTCAAAAATTAGGCATTCCTTTGAATAATATTTTTGAAAACATTGCTTCATAAAAATAAAGCTTTCAAATCCCGTAAATTCAGTGTGTAAGGAAATGGATTTGGCGTGCTTGGGAATGGGTCGGCTCAAAAACATTATAAACATAGTTTTGTGGTTCAAAGAACCCAAAGCGTTCAATTTCATTATAAACAGCATGAAAACCGGGAAAAAAATTCTAAATTAAATTAAGATGACCCTCACGATGAATTTGCCAAATTGAAATCTGTTCAAGACAATTTATCCAAAGAATAGTACTATGAAGATTTGCATTATCCCGCTTATTTCAAAAAATTCCACATTTACAAATATCCTTTATTAAATAAAGGAGAACGTTCCAGACGTCCGTCCGTCCATGCGTCGCAAAATTTCTAGACGCGAGTTGCCTTATTGAGCGAGCGCGGATTACGGTAGCGACGCAATTTTCGTTTGCACGCGTTTTGCCGTCGCCGCGGACCGTTCGGTTTTGCAACCGCGTCGGCGCCTAAATTGGTGCCGCAAACGCCAAATTCGCTTAAACATTCACTGACTTCAATAAAAAAACGGTTTTTGTACAAAATGCCAAACTCAGTTACATAACACGTGAGATCACGCTCAAAAGTACAGCCGACTTCCGGGCAAACGTATCTTTACAAAGTCAAACTGCAAAAACTCTTTGATTGAATGCGTTAAAACGGAAAAATAATTAAAAGCAAACTTCGTCTTTAAAGTAACGGTGTTTTAAATTAATTAAAATCAGCATACAAACTTCTTTAAAAACACCGATAAGCAGCTTAAAATGCTCCAATCGATATTCAAAGACCAGGAAAATTGAAAAGCAGCTGCGTATTTTCAATTTAAACCTGATTCGAAAGACCGATCGCAATTCAACAAAACCATTCCAAACGATAAGAAGCGCGACAAGCGCCAAGATACAATCACAAAAAAGCTTACTAAAACGTTCCAAAACAGTGGACCAAATATTTACAAGGAGCGCGAAGTGGTACAAAAATTGAAAATGTTATTTTAAGACAGGATATAAAACGTTCCAAAAATACTTGAAAGGAATAGATGAAGAAGTCCGAAAATTCAGATATGTTTGAAAGAGGATATAAAACGTTCCAACAAATTTAAAATTATTAAAAAACAGGACATGAGAAGGCTTAGCAAAGTTCAGAAAAAATTGATAATTGTTTATGAAGCGAATACGGCAACTAACATCCTAAAAATTAAAAGAAGAATTTGAAGCTAACGCACTGCAAATTGAAAAAATCAATTACGGCTTGAGGATTTTGGAATGATTGTTGGGTAGGATAAATGCTTCTGGGTTTGAATCAGTTTTCGCAAAGGCTACAGAATTGCATGAGGATTGTTCCGAAACGTTTTATGATCCAACCGTTGCTGCATGTGAAAAGCCAGCCGATCGTGAAACGTTTCTAGTACCATAGGTGCCGAAAAGCGAAATGGCGATTGTCTCGTAAATCGTTTCACAGGAATTAAATCGTTTCACGAACCTGCTTTAAAACAGATTAAAACTAATCTCTACGAAAGAAATATTCATACGTTGACAGAAAATTCAAAAACAACATTTGAAGCGCTTAAAGAATGGTTCCAAAGTTTTTAAGTGCTCTAGAGGATAGTACAAACCTACAAAAAATGTTAAATTGAATTTGAATTGCTTTACAACTTTACGGCAATTTACACGCAACATGAGGCGCTTCGAAAATGTATTTAAAATTCAAATGGACCCCGCAGAAAAATTCAAAGCATATTTAAGACTAGCACATAGAACATTTCAAAGATCAGCAATCAGTTGGAAGTACAAAAATCCCTTGAAAATAATTCTAAGTTCATTGAAAGGCAGCACAGAAAGCATGTTGAGATGGAATCAAAAATGTCCTACGCTCTACCAACTGAGCTATGGTAGGCATTCCTGCGATGCTACATGGAACCTATGTATACCGCAACAGCTTACAATTGTTAATATCTGAGACGTCAATGGTGTGTCAGACATGGTGCTCAGTTAGCGGGATGGTCCGATGACTGGAACGCAGTAAAATGGTCATGTTTGGCGATTGCCAAAAGCGCAAAGGTATTTTTGGCGGTGCAACTAATTTGAATTGCTGAAATCGCTTGCTTGAATCCTAGAGTTCTGAAACTGCATCGCGTACTAGTTGAATTTTATGATTTTGTCCATGATCTTAATTGAGACCAAGTTACAGATAGTAGCGCACTTCCAGTTTCGAGCTTCAGAACTTTTAGACTTTAATACGTTTACCTGAATACTGAAATTTGCTGCTTCGGTCCATCAGCCTCCACGGAAAGTGGTCAAGCACCCAGAAAAACCGGAAATGCTTATATGGGCACAGAAACCGAGCCCCATTACCTCCAAAGTCAGTTACAGCGAAAAAGAGCGGCTGAAAGCCGCAGGAAATGGCAGAACTGCAGGTGAAAGCTGCCAAAGGTTGCCCAAAGGCTTTATGCTTTCCGCAACACAAGGCTTCTCAAAAATTTCAAAAACTGCTCAAACTCAACATAACCACATCAAAAATTCTAATTTAGTTCAGATAAAATTAACAATCTCAAGCCAGTTGAAAGGCTTCAATTATTACCGTCCAAAAATCAAAGAAAAAATGAAGACCAAACGACTCAAAAACGAATTACAGAGTTTATAATAAAATAATAAAATGAACTGAAACGACTGAGTGAGGCGTCGAGATGGATGCTCCAAAAAACACATTTATCCGCAAATACGAAGTACAATTTACAAGAACGCATTGACAATGAAAAAGTTGAAAAATCAATTAAATGAAACTGAGTCAAACGTCGCGCCCCAAAAAAATTTAGTTAGAAACATTTTCTTAGAAAAAATCAGTGTAAGCCGTTTGCCGCCAAAAAAAATATTAAAAATGAAAGATTATTATCACCAACAAGAGAATTCACGATATATCACATCTTGAAAATTCACAGCAGCTTGATTTTGAAGCTTCGAAAGATAGCACTCACAATTCCGACCCGAACTGAAAATTGGACCCGACCCGAAATAACCAAAAAGACCGAAAATAATCAGAGACTTTTGTAGTCAGATACAAAATTGAAGGAGAGATTAATGATAACAGTGATTAAAGTTAGAACAAGGAATCGTCAAATTCCACTCCGCAAGTTCGCCTTCGCTATCTTCGTCCGCAACTTCGCACTTCTTGCAAACGTTTGATTTCGTCGAAGAAATCGAAAACGTTTGAACGAGGCGCCATTGTACTTGCAAAGTTGCCACGGTTTGAAAGAAGCGGCGGCAAAACGCCGAAACAGGGAGTTCCGAGGCACGAGCGCGTCGCGGGAGCCTCGCGACATTCAATTTTCAAATGACAAAGAAACGAATCGGAACCGACCCGAGACCCGAAAGACCCGACCCGAAAGACCCGAATCACTGGTTGCTGATACATTTATCACGGTACAGTGCTTCCAATAAATTCTGTAATGATCGAAATTGTGAAACTCAAAATAGACCGAAAGGATATAGCCGAACGTCGGATATTTGCGATTACCGAAGAGTTCAAAGGTCTTTTTGCGTTGAGTAGTGGACCATGCATCACCGAAATTCCTTGTCTGATAAAACTTGTGGTCGCTGTAGACTGCTATTTTCGAGCTTCTGCCGCGTGCCATCCTTCGATGTGTTGACCCTTCTTCGTTTCCCCGAATCCCACAATTCGACGACAGAACTTGCAGGGAGAAAACACAAAGCCCCTCTGTTCCAGAATTTGCGGCGAAGACAGGGTAAACGAGCACTCCGTCCGATTTGGTTGCTTTTGCATGCTGATGCTAATGTCGTTAAAGTCGGCTTCGACAGGCTACGCAGTTCGAAATAAACTGTTCACAAGCTTGTCTTTCTTCACAAACAGCCGCGGAAACCAAGATCACTCGGTTGATGTATGGTCGACTTACATACTTTCATTGAATTTGGCACGTTCAAAGCATAGCATTTTGAATAAAATCACGCTGTTTGCATGAATAAATTCCGACCCGCTACCAAGAGAATGCTGCGTGCACAATAAATAAATAATGTTTTTTTTGTAATAAAATAAGACAAGCTTGAAAAGTCTTATGGTACCAAAGACTCCAAAATTAGACGTTAATAATTACTTTCAAATTGAAGTTAACCCAAAAAATAAAATTCGATCAATTTCACAATTACGCTTTCAAACAATTCAAAAACAACATTTGAAGCGCTTAAAGAATGGTTTTAAAGTTTTTAAGTGCTCTAGAGGATGATACAAACCTACAAAAAAAGTTAAATTGAATTTGAATTGCTTTACATATTTACGAAAATATCTAAAATTCAAATAAACCCCGCAGAAACATTTTAGAACATTTTAAGCTCCATTAAGCTCCATTAAGCTCATTTAAAAATTCAAATCATTTAAGCTCATTTAAAAATTCAAAGCTCATTTCAGCACATAGAACATTTTAAAAATCAAAAAACATAAAGCGTAAAAAGCATGTTGCAAATCAAAAATGTTACTTTGTTATGATTACATTAAACTACTACAAAATGTTTGTGTCACCTGTTCCCAAAAATTAAAGTCTTTGAGATTCTTAAATTAAGATAACCACTCAGTTAGAAAATTGTAATACTAGTTCTTAGCTAAATCGCTTCAAAACTTAATGTAGCTTGAATTGCAAAAGGAAACAATTAACAAGCTTTGCTCACGTCAACAAAGATGAAGCTTAACGGTATCAATATCGTATTTGAAACAAAAAACTCAATTGGTTGCAGAATGGCCACAACTTAAAATCCAAATGATTACATCTGATTTTACTCATTTTGGTGGTATCACCAAAATTAAAAACTTCTCATCACCAATGAGAGAATCCGCAAAATATCGCATGTCGACAAAGCCGCAGCTGTTTGGTTTCATTTCTTCGGCCGGACTGTTGTTTACTGTAACGGTTCGTTAAAGCTACCGCCATCCAGCTTCCCCTAGACAGATTTAGTTATGACAGAAAGCCCAAAAAGGCACAGAATTGTCGTACGAGCAGCGCCTCCTGAAAGAGTCTTAAATGATGGATTTCTCATGTAAAAAAGGATATTGTACGCTTTAAATTAAAACAAGAACCAACCAGCCGGATTTGAGCAGCGACTTAAAAACCTACGCAACACTACATCCGCAACACAAGGCTTCTCAAAAATTTCAAAAACTGCTCAAACTCAACATAACCACATCAAACTTTTAATTTAATTAAGATAAAACTACCAATCAATTCATACCAACTTAGAAATCTGTCCAAAAAATTGCTGTGAAAGTTTTAGTGTATTAACTGCTTATTTCCAAAAATTGCCCATTTATGAATTTCAAAAAACATTAAAAAACAATGCAATAAATGGACTTCCAGATTGAAATTTCAATTTAAAATTTATTGGTACATTTTAACGACAATTCTAAGCAAGAACTGTTTTTCAAAGCTCAAAACACACCGTCGAAAATTTGAATTACGTTTACTAATAAAAAAACAGTTGAATTTTAATTTAACGCAAAAGTCAGCGTTTACGTCGGGCGAAAATTGTAGCCTAAAAAGAAATCACTGGTAGGTAGAGTTTACAAACCAATCGATGAGTCGCATACTTGTGTTGTAACATTGTCATCAAAAAAATGAAATTTAATAAGCTCCTGAAACCGTAAATTTGCCGCGAATGGCAACACTTTACAATAAAATAAGACGAGGTTGAATCGAACGACACCTCCAAAAGTTGGACATATACAAGAACAAAAATTAACTAATATAAAAATATAAATGCTTGTACTTTGAAGATAAATTAAACTGGACGTATATGCTTAGGTTTTAGTTGCCGAAATTTGAAGTTAAATATTCTGAAACAATAAATTTCGACGCTTTTGACTTACGCCTACTTATTAAAAATATTTTAACGCAAAAGATAGCGTTTACAACGAACAAAAATTGTAAATACATGGCGCTAATTTGAACATGTTCAAACCCCACATTTAAATAACCTGGAATTTAGCATGGCGAGCGACGGACGAGCGGTGTTTTGAGCGCCAGTGGGTGAGCAACGCTGAGAATTTTAGCAAACGCGGATTGTTTCAGAAAAGCGCTTAAGCTAAAACCCTCCGAACAAAGAATTGCGTCAGCGAGGCGCGTAGCGCGGAGATTGTCGCAAAATAAATATTGGAACCGGCGGTGGAAGAGCAACGGTGAAAATTGTAAGTGAAAATTGCTGTTGCAAAACAGAAATCTCTGAGGCGCGAAGGCCGAACAATGCTAATGTAAAGAATGCAGTTGCGCAATAGCGCGCGCGCCCCGTTAATGAAGAAATGATTTATTAAAATTCAAATTACAAACTCACATCCAACTTATTGATTATCTGTACAATCTCAAGCCAGTTCAAAGGCTTAGATTATTATCGTCCAAAAATCAAAGAAAAAATGAAGAGAAAACGACTCCAAAACGAATTACAGAGTTTATAATGAAATAATAAAATGAACTGAACACGACTGAGTGAGGCGTCGTAATGGATGCTCCAAAAAACACATTTATCCGCTTAATTTGAACCTTAAAGAAACTTTGCACTGCAGGATGCGGGTCGACTTATCAAAAAACTGTACTAATTATTAAAAAGGCATTATCTGCGTATTTCCAAAACGGCTAATTTTTGAATTACACTGCTTATAATTAAATAATAAAATAAACCGTAATTAAAGGATGGACAAACTTCCAAAAAAAATTTTATGTTCAAAGCCCTAAAGCAAATTTAACAAGCTCGATAAATCGATAAATGTTAAAAATAAGACACAATAAAATGAACCATTGTTCTCACGCATTAGTTTATTAATTAAAAGTGGTTGAAAAATTACAACTTTCTAAATTTACGACAGAAAATACGAAGTACAATTTAACGAACGCATTGACAATGAAAAAAGTTGAAAAATCAATTAAATGAAACTGAGTCAAACGTCGCGCCCCAAAAAAATTTAGTTAGAAACATTTTCTTAGAAAAAATCAGTGTAAGCCGTTTGCCGCCAAAAAAAATATTAAAAATGAAAGATTATTATCACCAACAAGAGAATTCACGATATATCACATCTTGAAAAATTCACAGCAGCTTGATTTTGAAGCTTCGAAAGATAGCACTCACAATTCCGACCCGAACTGAAAATTGGACCCGACCCGAAATAACCAAAAAGACCGAAAATAATCAGAGACTTTTGTAGTCAGATACAAAATTGAAGGAGAGATTAATGATAACAGTGATTAAAGTTAGAACAAGGGATCGTCAAATTCCACCTCCGCAAGTTCGCCTTCGCTATCTTCGTCCGCAACTTCGCACTTCTTGCTCTTGTAGAAACGTTCGATTTCGTCGAAGAAATCGTAAACGTTCGAACGAGGCGCCATTGTACTCGCAAAGTTGCCACGGCTCGAAAGAAGCGCGGCAAAACGCCGAAACAGGGAGTTCCGAGGCACGAGCGCGTCGCGGGAGCCTCGCGACATTCAATTTTCAAATGACAAAGAAACGAATCGGAACCGACCCGAGACCCGAAAGACCCGAATCACTGGTTGCTGATACATTTATCACGGTACAGTGCTGCCAATAAATCTGTAATGATCGAAATTGTGAAACTCAAAATAGACCGAAAGGATATAGCCGAACGTCGGATATTTGCGATTACCGAGGAGTTTAAAGGTCTTTTTGCCTTGAGTAGTGGACCATATCACCGAAATTCCTTGTCTGATAAAACTTGTGGTCGCTGTAGACTGCTATTTTCGAGCTTCTGCCGCGTGCCATCCTTTCGGAGTGTTAGCCCTTCTTCGTTTCCCCGAATCCCACAATTCGACGACAGAACTTGCAAGGAGAAAACACAAAAGCCCCTCTGTTCCAGAATTTGCGGCGAAGACAGGGTAGAACGAGCACTCCGTCTGATTTGGTTGCTTTTGCATGCTGATGCTAATAAAGTCGCTAAATCGCCGCCAGACGTTCCTCTTCTGGCTTCGACAGGCTACGCAATTTTGAAATAAACTGTTACACAAGCTTGTCTTTCTTCACAAACCCCGCGGAAACCAAGATCACTCGGTTGATGTATGGTCGACTTACATACTTTCATTGAATTTGGCACGTTCAAAGCATAGCATTTTGAACGCTGTTTGCATGAATAAATTCCGACCCGCTACCAAGAGAATGCTGCGTGCACAATAAATAAATAATGTTTTTTTGTAATAAAATAAGACAAGCTTGAAAAGTCTTATGGTACCAAAGACTCCAAAATTAGACGTTAATAATTACTTTCAAATTGAAGTTAACCCAAAAAATAAAATTCGATCAATTTCACAATTACGCTTTCAAACAATTCAAAAACAACATTTGAAGCGCTTAAAGAATGGTTTTAAAGTTTTTAAGTGCTCTAGAGGATGATACTACAAAAAAAGTTAAATTGAATTTGAATTGCTTTACAATATTTACGAAAATATCTAAAATTCAAATAAACCCCGCAGAAACATTTTAGAACATTTTAAGCTCCATTAAGCTCCATTAAGCTCATTTAAAAATTCAAAGCTCATTTAAGCTCATTTAAAAATTCAAAGCTCATTTCAGCACATAGAACATTTTAAAAATCAACAAAACATAAAGCGTAAAAAGCATAAAGTCTTTGAGATTCTTAAATTAAGATAACCACTCAGTTAGAAAATTGTAATACTAGTTCTTAGCTAAATCGCTTCAAAACTTAATGTAGCTTGAATTGCAAAAGGAAACAATTAACAAGCTTTGCTCACGTCAACAAAGATAAAGCTTAACGGTATCAATATCGTATTTGAAACAAAAAACTCAATTGGTTGCAGAATGGCCACAACTTAAAATCCGAAATGATTACATCTGATTTTACTCATTTTGGTGGTATCACCAAAATTAAAAACTTCTCATCACCAATGAGAGAATCCGCAAAATATCGCATGTCGACAAAGCCGCAGCTGTTTGGTTTCATTTCTTCGGCCGGACTGTTGTTTACTGTAACGGTTCGTTAAAGCTACCGCCATCCAGCTTCCCCTAGACAGATTTAGTTATGACAGAAAGCCCAAAAACGGCACAGAATTGTCGTACGAGCAGCGCCTCCTGAAAGAGTCTTAAATGATGGATTTCTCATGTAAAAAAGGATATTGTACGCTTTAAATTAAAACAAGAACCAACCAGCCGGATTTGAGCAGCGACTTAAAAACCTACGCAACACTACATCCGCAACACAAGGCTTCTCAAAAATTTCAAAAACTGCTCAAACTCAACATAACCACATCAAAACTTTTAATTTAATCAAGATAAAACTACCAATCAATTCATACCAACTTAGAAATCTGTCCAAAAAATTGCTGTGAAATTTTAGTGTATTAACTGCTTATTTCCAAAAATTGCCCATTTATGAATTTCAAAAACATTAAAAAACAATGCAATAAATGGACTTCCAGAGATTGAAATTTCAATTTAAAATTTATTGGTACATTTTAACGACAATTCTAAGCAAGAACTGTTTTTCAAAGCTCAAAACACACCCTCGAAAATTTGAATTACGTTTACTAATAAAAAAACAGTTGAATTTTAATTTTAACGCAAAAGTCAGCGTTTACGTCGGGCGAAAATTGTAGCCTAAAAAGAAATCACTGGTAGGTAGAGTTTACAAACCAATCGATGAGTCGCATACTTGTGTTGTAACATTGTCATCAAAAAAATGAAATTTAATAAGCTCCTGAAACCGTAAATTTGCCGCGAATGGCAACACTTTACAATAAAATAAGACGAGGTTGAAATTTCGAACGACACCTCCAAAAGTTGGACATATACAAGAACAAAAATTAACTAATATAAAAATATAAATGCTTGTACTTTGAAGATAAATTAAACTGGACGTATATGCTTAGGTTTTCAGTGGCCGGAAATTTGAAGTTAAATATTCTGAAAACATAAATTTCGACGCTTTTGACTTACGCCTACTTATTAAAAAATATTTCAACGCAAAAGATAGCGTTTACAACAAACAAAAATTGTAAATATATGGCGCTAATTTGATCATGTTCAAACCCCACATTTAAATAACCTGGAATTTAGCATGGCGAGCGACGGACGAGCGGTGTTTTGAGCGCCAGTGGGTGAGCAACGCTGAGAATTTTGAGCAAACGCGGATTGTTCAGAAAAGCGCTTAAGCTAAAACACCTCCGCAACAAAGAATTGCGTCAGCGAGGCGCGTAGCGCGGAGATTGTCGCAAAATAAATATTGGAACCGGCGGTGGAAGAGCAACGGTGAAAATTGTAAGTGAAAATTGCTGTTGCAAAACAGAAATCTCTGAGGCGCGAAGCGCCGAACAATGCTAATGTAAAGAATGCAGTTGCGCAATAGCGCGCGCGCCCCGTTAATGAAGAAATGATTTATTAACCAAATTACAAACTCACATCCAACTTATTGATTATCTGTACAATTTCAAGCCAGTTCAAAGGCTTAGATTATTATCGTCCAAAAATCAAAGAAAAAATGAAGAAAACGACTCCAAAACGAATTACAGAGTTTTTAATAAAATAATAAATGAACTGAACACGACTGGGTAGGCGTCGTAATGGATGCTCCAAAAAACACTTTATCCGCTTAATTTGAACCTTAAAGAAATTTGCACTGCAGGATGCGGGTCGACTTATCAAAAAACTGTACTAATTATTAAAAAGGCATTATCTGCGTATTTCCAAAAGGCTAATTTTTGAATTACACTGCTTATAATTAAATAATAAAATAAACTGTAATTAAAGGATGGAATCAAAACTTCCAAAAAAAATTTTATGTTCAAAGCCCTAAAGCAAATTTAACAAGCTCGATAAATCGATAAATGTTAAAAATAAGACACAATAAAATGAACCATTGTTCTTACGCATTAGTTTATTAATTAAAAGTGGTTGAAAATTTACACTTCCTAAATTTACGACAGAAATACGAAGTACAATTTAAAACGAACGCATTGACAATGAAAAAAGTTGAAAAATCAATTAAATGAAACTGAGTCAAACGTCGCGCCCCAAAAAAATTTAGTTAGAAACATTTTCTTGAAAAAATCAGTGTAAGCCGTTTGCCGCCAAAAAAAATATTAAAAATGAAAGATTATCATCACCAACAAGAGAATTCACGATATATCACATCTTGAAAAATTCACAGCAGCTTGATTTTGAAGCTTCGAAAGATAGCACTCACAATTCCGACCGAACTGAAAATTGGACCCGACCCGAAATAACCAAAAAACCGAAAATAATCAGAGACTTTTGTAGTCAGATACAAAATTGAAGGAGAGATTAATGATAACAGTGATTAAAGTTAGAACAAGGGATCGTCAAATTCCACCTCCACAAGTTCGCCTTCGCTATCTTCGTCCGCAACTTCGCACTTCTTGCAAACGTTTGATTTCGTCGAAGAAATCGTAAACGTTCGAACGAGGCGCCATTGTACTCGCAAAGTTGCCACGGCTCGAAAGAAGCGGCGGCAAAACGCCGAAACAGGGAAGCGACGTCGCGGGAGCCTCGCGACATTCAATTTTCAAATGACAAAGAAACGAATCGGAACCGACCCGAGACCCGAAAGACCCGAATCACTGGTTGCTGATACATTTATCACGGTACAGTGCTGCCAATAAATTCTGTAATGATCGAAATTGTGAAACTCAAAATAGACCGAAAGGATATAGCCGAACGTCGGATATTTGCGATTACCGAAGAGTTCAAAGGTCTTTTTGCGTTGAGTAGTGGAATCACCGAAATTCCTTGTCTGATAAAACTTGTGGTCGCTGTAGACTGCTATTTTCGAGCTTCTGCCGCGTGCCATCCCTTCGATGTGTTGGCCCTTCTTCGTTTCCCCGAATCCCACAATTCGACGACAGAACTTGCAGGGAAAAAACACAACAGCCCCTCTGTTCCAGAATTTGCGGCGAAGACAGGGTAGAACGAGCACTCCGTCCGATTTGGTTGCTTTTGCATGCTGATGCTAATGTCGTTAAAGTCGGCTTCGACGCTACGCAGTTCGAAAATAAACTGTTACACAAGCTTGTCTTTCTTCACAAACAGCCGCGGAAACCAAGATCACTCGGATGATGTATGGTCGACTTACATACTTTCATTGAATTTGGCACGTTCAAAGCATAGCATTTTGAATAAAATTACGCTGTTTGCATGAATAAATTCCGACCCGCTACCAAGAGAATGCTGCGTGCACAATAAATAAATAATGTTTTTTTATAAAATAAGACAAGCTTGAAAAGTCTTATGGTACCAAAGACTCCAAAATTAGACGTTAATAATTACTTTCAAATTGAAGTTAACCCAAAAAATAAAATTGGACCAATTTCACAATTACGCTTTCAAATTCAAAAACAACATTTGAAGCGCTTAAAGAATGGTTCCAAAGTTTTTAAGTGCTCTAGAGGATAGTACAAACCTACAAAAAATGTTAAATTGAATTTGAATTGCTTTACAACATTTACGGCAATTCACACGCAACATGAGACGCTTCGAAAATGTATTTAAAATTCAAATGGACCCCGCAGAAAAATTCAAAGCGTATTTAAGTTAAAAACAACAAAACATAAGCGTAAAGCATGTTGCAAATCAAAAATGTTACTTTGTTATGATTACATTAACACTACTACAAAATGTTTGTGTCACCTGTTCCTAAAATAAAGTCTTTGAGATTCTTAAATTAAGATAACCACTCAGTTAGAAAATTGTAATACTAGTTCTTAGCTAAATCGCTTGAACAAAGTCAACATGTCAACAAAGATGAAGCTTAACGGTATCAATATCGTATTTGAAACAAAAAACTCAATTGGTTGCAGAATGGCCACAACTTAAAATCCGAAATGATTACATCTATTTTACTCATTTTGGTGGTATCACCAAAATTAAAAACTTCTCATCACCAATGAGAGAATCCACAAAATATCGCATGTCGACAAAGCCGCAGCTGTTTGGTTTCATTTTTCTCGGCCGGACTGTTGTTCACTGTAACGGTTCGTTAAAGCTTCCGCCATCCAGCTTCCCCTAGACAGATTTAGTTATGACAGAAAGCCCAAAAACGGCACAGAATTGTCGTACGAGCAGCCTCCTGAAAGAGTCTTAAATGATGGTTCTCATGTAAAAAAGGATATTGTACGCTTTAAATTAAAACAAGAACTCGTTCCAACCAGCCGGATTTGAGCAGCGAGTTAAAAATCTACGCAACACTACATCCGCAACACAAGGCTTCTCAAAAATTTCAAAAACTGCTCAAACTCAACATAACCACATCAAACTTTTAATTTAACAAAGTAAAATACCATCAATTCATACCAACTAGAAATCTGTCCAAAAAATGCTGTGAAAGTTTAGTGTATAACTGCTTATTTCCAAAATTGCCCATTTATGAATTTCAAAAACATTAAAAAACAATGCAATAAATGGACTTCCAAAGATTGAAATTTCAATTTAAAATTTATTGGTACATTTTAACGACAATTCTAAGCAAGAACTGTTTTTCAAAGCTCAAACACACCGAAAATTTGAATTACGTTTACTAAAAAAAACAGTTGAATTTTAATTTAACGCAAAATCAGCGTCTGCCGTCGGGCGAAAATTGTAGCCTAAAAAGAAATCACTGGTAGGTAGAGTTTACAAAGCAATCGATAAATAAAATTTCACAAACTCCTGAAACCGTAAATTTGCCGCGAATGGCAACACTTTACGATAAAATAAGACGAGTTTGAAAATTCGAACGACACCTCCAAAAGTTGGACATATACAAGAACAAAATTAACTAATATAAAATATAAATGCTTGTACTTTGAAGATAAATTAAACTGGACGTATATGCTTAGGTTTTCAGTGGCCGGAAATTTGAAGTTAAATATTCGAAACATAAATTTCGACCGCTTTTGACTTACGCCTACTTATTAAAAAATATTTCAACGCAAAAGATAGCGTTTACAACGAACAAAAATTGTAAAATACATGGCGCTAATTTGATATGTTCAAACCCCACATTTAAATAACCTGGAATTTAGCATGGCGAGCGACGGACGAGCGGTGTTTTGAGCGCCAGTGGGTGAGCAACGCTGAGAATTTTGAGCAAACGCGGATTGTTCAGAAAAGCGCTTAAGCTAAAACACCTCCGCAACAAAGAATTGCGTCAGCGAGGCGCGTAGCGCGGAGATTGTCGCAAAATAAATATTGGAACCGGCGGTGGAAGAGCAACGGTGAAAATTGTAAGTGAAAATTGCTGTTGCAAAACAGAAATCTCTGAGGCGCGAAGCGCCGAACAATGCTAATGTAAAGAATGCAGTTGCGCAATAGCGCGCGCGCCCCGTTAATGAAGAAATGATTTATTAATAAAATTACAAAGTCATATCCAACTTATTGATTATCTGTACAAGTTCAAGCCAGTTCAAAGGCTTAAGTTATTACCGTCCAAAAATCAAAGAAAAAATGAAGAGCAAACGACTCAAAAACGAATTACAGTGTTTATAATAAAATAATAAAATGAACTGAACACGACTGAGTGAAACGCCGAAATGGATCTCCAAAAAATTTATATAACTAAATTATTTCCTGTCAAATTAATTATTTCCTTACTTTAAATTTGACAAAACAAACCGAAATTGGAACAAAAGCAGATTTTGCTGACCGTACCCGGCACAATGAACATGCAAAAAATTAATTTGAATATAGAAACAGTTCTTTTGTAAAAAACACATTTATCCGCTGAACTTGAACTTTAAACAAACTTTGCACTGCAGGAGACGGTGCTTCCGATCAAAAACTGTACTAATTATTAAAAATGCAGTATTTGCGTATTTCAAAAACGCCTGATTTATTAATTTTGAATACATGCTACTTTACTGATTATTCGACTACTTAATGTTCATACGATTTGAAGCTAACGAACTGATAATGCAAAAAATTAATTAGACAAGCCAAACGCGCAAACGAACCTGCTTTAAAGCACATTAAATTAACTCTATACGATTTCAAACAATTCAAAAACCACATTTGATGCGCTTAAAGAATGGTTCCAAAGTTTTTAAGCGCTCTAGAGGATAGTACAAACCTACAAACCTACAAAAAAAGTTAAATTGAATTTGAATTGTTTACAACTTTTACGGCTATTTACACCCAACATGAGACGCTTCGAAAATGTAAAAAAATATTTAAAATTCAAATGGACCCTGCAGAATAATTCAAAGCATATTTAAGAGCAGCACATACAACATTTCAAAGATCAGCAATCAGTTGGTAGTACGAAAATCCTTTGAAAATAATTCTAAGTTCATTGAAAAGCAGCACACAAAGCATGTTGCGATGGAATCAAAAAGGTCCTACGCTCTACCAACTGAGCTATAGTAGGCATTCCTGTGCTAGCTACATGGAACCTATGTATACCGCAACAGCTTACAATTGTTAATATTTGAGACGTCAATGGTGTGTCAGACATGGTGCTCAGTTAGCGGGATGGTCCGATGACTGGGACGCAGTAAAATGGTCATGTTTGGCGATTGCCAAAAAGCGCAAAGGTATTCTTGGCGGTGCAACTAATTTGAATTGCTGAAATCGGTTGCTTGAATCCTAGAGTTCTAAAAATGCATCGCGCACTAGTTGAATTTTATGATTTTGTCCATGATCTTAATTGAGACCAAGTTACAGATAGTAGCGCACTTCCAGTTTCGAGCTTCAGAACTTTTAGACTTTAATACGTTTACCTGAATACTGAAATTTGCTGCTTCGGTCCATCAGCCTCCACGGAAAGTGGTCAAGCACCCAGAAAAACCGGAAATGCTTATATGGGCACAGAAACCGAGCCCACCATTACCTCAAAGTCAGTTACAGCGAAAAAGAGCGGCTGAAAGCCGCAGGAAATGGCAGAACTGCAGGTGAAAGCTGCCACAGTTTTAGTGTATTAACTGCTTATTTCCAAAAATTGCCCATTTATGAATTTCAAAAACATTAAAAAACAATGCAATAAATGGACTTCCAGAGATTGAAATTTCAATTTAAAATTTATTGGTACATTTTAACGACAATTCTAAGCAAGAACTGTTTTTCAAAGCTCAAAACACACCCTCGAAAATTTGAATTACGTTTACTAATAAAAAAACAGTTGAATTTTAATTAACGCAAAAGTCAGCGTTTACGTCGGGCGAAAATTGTAGCCTAAAAAGAAATCACTGGTAGGTAGAGTTTACAAACCAATCGATGAGTCGCATACTTGTGTTGTAACATTGTCATCAAAAAAATGAAATTTAATAAGCTCCTGAAACCGTAAATTTGCCGCGAATGGCAACACTTTACAATAAAATAAGACGAGGTTGAAAAATTCGAACGACACCTCCAAAAGTTGGACATATACAAGAACAAAAATTAACTAATATAAAAATATAAATGCTTGTACTTTGAAGATAAATTAAACTGGACGTATATGCTTAGGTTTTCAGTTGCCGGAAATTTGAAGTTAAATATTCTGAAAACATAAATTTCGACGCTTTTGAATTACGCCTACTAATTAAAAATATTTTAACGCAAAAGATAGCGTTTACAACGAACAAAAATTGTAAATACATGGCGCTAATTTGAACATTCAAACCCCACATTTAAATAACCTGGAATTTAGCATGGCGAGCGACGGACGAGCGGTGTTTTAACGCCAGTGGGTGAGCAACGCTGAGAATTTTGAGCAAACGCGGATTGTTCACAAAAGCGCTTAAGCTAAAACACCTCTGTAACAAAAATTGCAAAAATTGAGTGATTGCAAAGAAAGTGATTGAGTGAATTGAGTGAATTGAGTGAATGAGTGAATCAAAGAAAAAATGAAGAGAAAACGACTCAAAAACGAATTACAGTGTTTATAATAAAATAATAAAATGAACTGAACACGACTGAGTGAGGCGTCGAAATGTATCTCTCCAAAAAAATTTTATAACTAAATTATTTCCTGTCAAATTACGTTTCCTACTTTAAATTTAAGAAAACAAACAGTAATTGGAACAAAAGCAGATTTTGCTGGCCGTACCCGGCACAATGAACATGCAAAAGAAATATAAATACCGTTTTCTTACGTAAAGTACACATTTATCCGCTTAATGTGAACCTTAAACAAACTTTGCACTGCAGGATGCGGAGTTTTGTTTGTATCATTCGCTTTTGTTTCACACACAAGATCTTGACATTAGGTCTTGATATTCGGTTTGAGAGCCGTATTTGTGTGGCTAACGACCACCTAAAGCTTCTTATTCGTGTATCGGATACCAGCGGACTAGAGTTCGTTAACAACAATTTATTCAGGCAGACATGTGAACAAAGAACTGAATATCTGGTGATGAGCGCGGTGATGAGCTTTGTGATGGAAGCCAGCTCGATGATTCCCGGAGCAAGAATGTTCTGAGGCGATTCGTTGATGTAGTGGGCGCCTGCCGCTGAGCGACCAAGGGAGCAGACATAAACAATCCCGGAAAACACTTGAGATCGGGAAATCAAAGCCGTTGTCCAGATGCGCGTCTGGATTCGGTTAGCGAAACAATCGCCGTCGCCAGAAGGCGGATAAACAAATCGCCATAAGGCGACGGTTGAGCCAGAGACGGAGAATCAATCCGTCATTCGCTCAATCAACTCGACCAGAAGAGGTCGTCCTTTTTGGGTCTCTCCCCCATGTGCCTTTGTATCCCCCGTTTATAAAGTGTGCGTGTTAAGCGTTCTTATTGTATAATATCGTGCCTTATATAAAAGTTTAATTACCCAAGTTTGAGATTCCTCCCTAACATCGCAACACACCGAAGTCCCGCGTGGCAGCATCCCCGAGGCTTGGATCGTTTCAAGCCGACGCCCTTTTATGGTGCATCGACCGATTCGGATCCGACGTCGTCAACAGCAGGCGAAGTAAGGAAACGAAAGGTCAGTAATTTCTCCTGAAACAACTTTTTCACCGGCAGCGTCCTAACGAGGGCTGTTAAAGGTCAACTAACCAAAACGGTAAACAAACTGAACAAAGCAATCAAAGTCGCTGACGACTTACAGCGAGTTAGTGAATGTTAGTGAATGGCGACTATCTACAGTATCCAGAAGAGGCCAAAGAGTTGAAAACCTTCTTAATTGATCTTGAACTCAAGGTGGAAGACAAGCTCATTGATGTGGAGCACTGGATCGGAAAAGTCAACGAGCAGGTAGAAATGTATACCGAAGACTTTTCCAAATTGGAACAATCCGAACAAACAAAAGAAGAAGAAGAGTACGAAAAACGTCTCGTTATTGAATCAATCGGGAAAGCTCACGAAATAAATTTGGATTTGAAGAAAACAAAGAGAGCTTTGGAAATCAAGAGAGCTAGCTGTTAGCCAATCTCTTCACCAGTTGCCCCAAATCAAACAGCCGGTTCCGTTGGCTCGTCACCCGCAACCGCGACTGACAATAAGCAAACGGCACCAGTGCAAACTCAATCAATGCTTCCAACAATTCCTCTACCCAAATTCTCTGGAAATGAGTGGGAATGGGATTGTTTTGAACAACTTTTCAACTCACAAGTGGTCCCAAGATGTCGAGATGATATGGAACGCTTCCACCATCTCCTGATGTCTCTCGAAAGAAAACCAAGAACCCTTACGAACGGGTTCCAAGCAAAGGGTACAAGCTTCAAACCGGCCTTAGAACTTCTGTAAAGAAGATATGGCAAAAACACAAACATTGACGAACGCTTGATGAAAAAACTCACCGACCTCAAACCGAAATCACACCATCTCAAATATCAACGGAACGTGCTGGACGAAATCTTTGTCACAGCTAATCAACTGCAAACAATGGAAATTCAGATGGACCCCAAGCTCATTCTGAAGTCAATCCGAGAAAAGTTTTCTCGAGGAAAGAGGAAAGATAACAATCCGAAACAATTTTCCAGAACCAGCTTTGGAAACTCAAACGGGTCATCAAACCAGTGCATTTATTGTGGGATGAGTGGCCTCAAATGCCACAATTGCACAACAGTAACCAAAGCTGAAGACCGCAAAGAAGTTCTGCGGCAAAACAAGAGGTGCTTTATCTGTACAAAAGATAATCACCGAGCGGACAACTGCAAGATGAAGTGGACCTGTTTCTACTGTCAGGAGCGATACCACTTCAGCGTTTGCGACAATCCTAAGCAAGAAGGAAAATCGGAAAGCAATTGGTCACCGTCCAAGAGAGAGACTGGACCGGAGCTGGGTTGAAATGACAGCATTGTGGAAGAGCTGAACAGACAGGACATTTCTCCTGTGGAGTCGAGGCGGCAGTTGCTCTGAAAACCGGAAATCGTAGCGATGTCTCGGCAGGCGAATGTAAGAGGAATGAAGGCGACGGCTGCCAGGAGCGCTGGTTGGCGAAGAAGGCGCAGGCGACGGAGTCGGTCCTCCATGGAGATCGCCAGGTGTCTGCGGTTTGCCGCGGGAATGTGTACGTGAGCTCTTCGGTAGCGACGACAGCATATGGAAGAGACTAGGCGTAGCAACGTGATGACCGTGTTGAGAAGGAAGTAAAGGAGACACGGCCAACAGCAAACCAGTAGACCGACGAGAAGGATGGATCCAGCGGCGAAGGCGATCGAGACTCTCCAGGAAGCGCATTGATAATTCAGGAACCGGATGAGGCAGAATTGACAGGTAATGGTGACGCAAAGAACTGAGGCAGGGCACTTGATGTGGGAAGAGCAGGCCAGGAGTCCGTCGAGCCAGGAGCGGATGTGGACGTCGTAGTTGTGGGTCGTCACTGAGAAAGGCAGAAGAATGTGTTCGTCGGAAGGCGCCGTGTTGATATGTTGGCAAAATCGGTCGTAGCAGAATTAGAAGGTCCGTAATTGGGCGAAACGCTGAGCTTGAATCCTCCTGCGTAGCAGGTGGCCTGACACGAAGGAACTGACAAAACAGGAACGGCGCTATTCAGTGCAGGAAAGACCGGGAAAGCGTCGGAGGCAGAACAGAAGCAGAGAAGTGCCGTAGTGAAGAACACGAGAGGTTTGGAGCCTTGTTCTCGAATCCGTGGCGAACGTCGAGGGGTTGGCTGGGTCGTCGTGGAGCTGGGCTGGTGAGTTTCACGGTGACCCGCTCCGCTGCCAAGAATTCTGGCAACTCTGGTCCTATCAAGTCGACGACAAACCTTACGAAGACATCACTAAGGCTCAAACTTTCCTTGGACTCCTGAAAGGCCCCACTCCGCGCAGTGGAAGGCTACTCACCTACCGCCGAAAACTGCAAACAAATGGTTTCCACAATCCAACGTCGTTTTGTAAACCCAGTAGCGATCAAGCGCGCTCTTCACGCTGAACTTCATCGTCTTCCTCGCTCCTCCAACCGAACCTCCGATCTACGCCACACCCATGAAATCCTGAAAAGAATCACCCGACAACTCGCAGAACTTGGTGAAGACATCAACCACCCGCAGGTCGAAGCCATCATCACCTCGAAATGGCCTCACGAACTTGTCTCTGACCTTCTTCGCCGCAAGGAAATCTCTCCGCAATGGAATTCTACTCAGATGCGCCAAGAAATCGACAATTTGATCAGCCTCCGTGAAGAAGTAAGTCAAGTCTGTCCTTCCTCCCGCCAAGATCTGGTTCCACGCTCTCCTGAATCCCAATCTGCTCGAACGGACTTCTTCGACTCCGTCCAAATCACACGCACTTCGCTTCCGAACGATTCCAATGTTCCTACTGCGGAGAAAGCCATCCATCTGGTTCCTGTCCACAATACCCGATGCCCAACGACCGGAAGAAGCGAGCCTGCTTCCTCAAAGTGTGCCTGAACTGCCTCAAAAATGGTCACTACGCCCAGCAATGCCCATCACGTGACTCCTGCAAGATCTGTCGCTATCGACACCACACCTCTTTGTGTACCTCCCTTGGACAGCCCGTTCCTTTCACGCCTCCGAACCGCGCCGACGTCCCAATCCCTCTGGCCTCCGTTCCTCAACAACATCAGCGTCCACGCGCCGCAACTTTTGCTTGGCCCAGCCATCGTCGCATTCCGGAAATCGCCCTCGCCAAGTCCAGTCCAGCAGCCCCCGCAACACGGTCTTCGCTGCTCGTACTCCCGAACTCTCCACCTCCGTGTCGTGCTTGAACGATCGAAGCCAGACGCCTTCCCACGACCTTGATCCGCCTCCAAATGGTATCGACTCGCCGCCCACCCTCCGAATGGTTCCATCTTCTACCGTACTCATGACCGTGAACGCCGTTATCTTCAATCCTCGCCTCCACAATGAACGCCTTGAAGTGTGTATCTTCATCGACCCTGGATCCACCAGCTCATATCTGAATCAGTCCTCCGCCGAAACTCTCCAGCTTCTTTGTCTCGAAGAAGAAGACTTGAAGATCTACACTTTTGGATCTCCTTCGCCCCTGAGGTCTCAGACCGCCCGGTACCATATCGGCGTCCTCACTCAAGACGGCGAGCAAACTCTCCACGTCAACTACATGCTCGACGACATGATGCCAACCATCGACTCTTACCAACCCCCGCCAACCGACACGCCTTCCTTCAAGATAAGGCTCCTGAACTCCTCCAACAATCGGTTCCCCGTCGCGTCGACATGGTCCTGGGCATTGATCACTTCTTTTCGTTGCTCCGCATCTGCTCCATCATCTACACTCCGAGCGCATATCAACTCATCAACACCTCTCTCGGCTTCATTCTTGCCGGACGCGGCCACCATATTCCAAAAATCGACAATGCTCCTCTTGGCGAAAAGTTCTCCTTTCTTGCTCACGCCAGCGCTAACGAACTCATCATGGATATCGAATCCTTCTGGACCCTGGAGACCCTTGGCATCACTGATTCTCCCTACGACAACGACAACGATATCGTCCTCCAGTTTCTCAAAGACACTCTGAAACGAGCTCCCGACGGGCGCTATTTCTCCTCAAGACAGACTGCTCCAACGTAGACGTTGCGGCGAATTTCGGCAGCCAAGGACTTGTCGTGATTCTCGAGGTGATGATCTACGGTGGCGGCCAGGAGGAAAAGACTACAAACGAAGCCGAAGGGCACACGACAGAAACGGAGAAGAAGTAGGTTGTCTTCTGTTAGCGGCTTGGAAACGTCTTTGATCCAGTAGAAGTGTGTCAGATCTCGGTCAGGGAGATCAAGTTCGATTTGGTGAAAGGCCTTCTTGATGTCAGCTGCGATCATGATGGGAAACCCGCGGATTCAGAGAAGAACGCCGATAAGGTTGGCGAGAATGACAGGGCCTTCGCGCCACGATCGTAGACGACTCGAGCGCTGGTGGAGCGGTTTGCGGAGACGACGACGTGGTGGGGAATGACGTAGGTGATGGCGCCGGATATGTCAACTTCTTCGATGATGCCGGCTTCAAGCTGCTCGCGGAAGGTTTTGTCAATGGTTTGCACAAGGTCCGGAGAGAGTTTGCGAAGCAAGGAACGAAGACAACAAAGAGGAACGTTTCGGGTGTCGGCCAAGTTGGAGCAGTCCGTCTTGAGGGGAAACTTCACAATGTAGCGCCCGTCGGGAGCTCGTTTCAGAGTGTCTTTGAGAAACTGGAGGGCGATATCGTCGTCGTTGTCGTAGGGAGAATCAGTGATGCCAAGGGTCAGGGTCCAGAAGGATTCGATATCCATGATGAGTTCGTTGTCAGCCGTAGCGCTGGCGTGAGCAAGAAAGGAGAACTCTTCGCCGAGAGGAGCATTGTCGATTTTTGAAACATGGTGGCCGCGTCCGGCAAGAATAAAGCCGAGAAAGGTGTTGATGAGTTGATATGCGCTCGGAGTGTAGATGATGGAGCAGATGCGGAGCAACGAAAAAAAGTGATCGTGCCCAGGACCATGTCGACGCGA
Source organism: Steinernema carpocapsae (assembly GCA_000757645.3). Taxonomy (NCBI): domain Eukaryota; kingdom Metazoa; phylum Nematoda; class Chromadorea; order Rhabditida; family Steinernematidae; genus Steinernema; species Steinernema carpocapsae. The sequence goes on from CM016762.1 coordinate 3,182,912, forward strand.
CGGGGAACCGATTGTTGGAGGAGTTCAGGAGCCTTATCTTGAAGGAAGGCGTGATCGGTTGCCGGGGGTTGGTAATAGTCGATGGTTGGCATCATGTCGTCGAGCGTGGAGTTGACGTGGAAAGTTTGCTCGCCGTCTAGAGTAAGGACGCCGATCTGGTACAGGCCGGTCCGAGACCTCAGGGGCGAAGGAGATCCAAAAGTGTAGATCTTCAAGTCTTCTTCTTCGAGACAAAGAAGCTGGAGAGTTTCGGCGGAGGACTGACTCAGATATGAGCGGGGTGGATCCAGGGTCGATGAAGATACACACTTCAAGGCGTTCATTGTGGAGGCGAGGATTGAAGATAACGGCGTTCACGGTCATGAGTACGGTAGAAGATGGAACCATTCGGAGGGTGGGCGGCGAGTCGATACCATTTGGAGGCGGATCAAGGTCGTGGGAAGGCGTCTGGCTTCGATCGTTCAAGCACGACACGGAGGTGGAGAGTTCGGGAGTACGAGCAGCGAAGACCGTGTTGCGGGGGCTGCTGGACTGGACTTGGCGAGGGCAATTTCCGGAATGCGACGATGGCTGGGCCAAGCAAAAGTTGCGGCGCGTGGACGCTGATGTTGTTGAGACGGAGGCCAGAGGGATTGGGACGTCGGCGCGGTTCGGAGGCGTGAAAGGAACGGGCTGTCCAAGGGAGGTACACAAAGAGGTGTGGTGTCGATAGCGACAGATCTTGCAGGAGTCACGTGATGGGCATTGCTGGGCGTAGTGACCATTTTTGAGGCAGTTCAGGCACACTTTGAGGAAGCAGGCTCGCTTCTTCCGGTCGTTGGGCATCGGGTATTGTGGACAGGAACCAGATGGATGGCTTTCTCCGCAGTAGGAACATTGGAATCGTTCGGAAGCGAAGTGCGTGTGATTTGGACGGAGTCGAAGAAGTCCGTTCGAGCAGATTGGGATTCAGGAGAGCGTGGAACCAGATCTTGGCGGGAGGAAGGACAGACATGACTTACTTCTTCACGGAGGCTGATCAAATTGTCGATTTCTTGGCGCATCTGAGTAGAATTCCATTGCGGAGAGATCCTTGCGGCGAAGAAGGTCCGAAGACAAGTTCGTGAGGCCATTTCGAGGTGATGATGGCTTCGACCTGCGGGTGGTTGATGTCTTCACCAAGTTCTGCGAGTTGTCGGGTGATTCTTTTCAGGATTTCATGGGTGTGGCGTAGATCGGAGGTTCGGTTGGAGGAGCGAGGAAGACGATGAAGTTCAGCGTGAAGAGCGCGCTTGATCGCTACTGGGTTTCCAAAACGACGTTGGATTGTGGAAACCATTTGTTTGCAGTTTTCGGCGGTAGGTGAGCCACTGCGCGGAGTGCGGGGCCTTTCAGGAGTCCAAGGAAAGTTTGAGCCTTAGTGATGTCTTCGTAAGGTTTGTCGCCGACTTGAGAGGACCAGAGTTGCCAGAATTCTTGGTAGCGGAGCGGGTCACCGTGGAACTCACGAAGCGTTGGTTTGATGGAAGCGACGACTGAAGAGGGAGGAGACGCGATAGTGGAAGCGGCAGCGTCAGCATCGGGATTGGATTCAACATCAACGGTGGAATGGCGGTCGGATCCGTCGTCCTCGAGGAATTCCGAGACGATGCTGGAAATCAGGTCGATGGCCTCGTGTCCTCGGTTAAGGACGTCCAGAAAGTTGTCGTCGGCGGTGGTGTTTTTGGCGTAGATGTCTTGTTCGGCGGCGAGGTCGGAATTGGTCATGCGGGCAATTGCGGAGAGCCATTGGTTGTGTTAGGAGTTGAGGAGCGAAACGGTGTTCTGAAGTTGCAGGAATTTTGCACGAAGCTGACGGAGAGTCTTTGTCATTTCGGCGGCGGAAAGATCTTTGAAGGATTGAAGAAGTTTGGCGAAGTCGGCGAGTAGATTCAGCAGGCGGGAGCGGGTCGGTCCGATGGCCCTTGTCAGGTGCGCAGACACAGAAACCATATTGGGGGGAGAAGCGGTCAGGCTAGTCGTGGCGGGAGTTCGTGAGACGGGGCGTCGACTCGGGAGTCGGACGGAGCAAGAAAAAGGAGAAGAGTCCCCTAGTGGATTCGGAATGGAGGCTTTGTAGGCATCAAATCGGGGCGGCGTCGGCGCGACTTTCGGCGAGTCGGACGGCGCGAGCCGATCGCTGAGTGGTCAAGCCGCGAGCGATCATGGAGCCTGGGAACGACGGCGGTGCGGCGCGAGAGATGTTTTGGCGTGGTGATGGATCAGCGGAGATAAGCGGATGTGGTGGGAATATGGTGGGAATGTGCTGGGGAACAGCGGATGTGGTGGGAATGGGAACGGAGAGTGGCGAAGAAGGGCGTGAACGGCTGGAAACCGGCGGCGAAGCAGCGGGCCGGGAGTAGCGGTATCACAGCAGATGTAGAAAAAGTATTTCTGCAAGTCCGTCCTCACCTCTCAGAACGAGATGCAACCCGGTTTCTGTGGATCGAAAACTCGAAACAAAATCCAGAAGGAAGGAATTTGAGAGTATTCCGGTACGCAAGAGTGCCATTTGGAATTAACGTTTCACCATTTCTGTTAGCTCAAACAATCAACTATCACTTGTCAAAAGCAAAAATCAAACAATTGGCTGAAGAAATCAATGCAAACACGTGCGTCGACAATGTGATCTACACGACCAAGGATAAAAGCCAAGCTCCAGCTTTCTATCCGTGTTCCAAGAAACTCTTCAAGGAGTTAAACATGAACTTGAGAGAATTCCTGAGCGACGAGGAATCGATAATGAAAACAATCCCAAATGAAGATAGAAGCAAGCAAACCGAGGACGGGGAAGTGCTCGGAATTAAATGGGATTCAAAAGCGGATGTCCTACAACTAAAAGCAGATCTGAAACAAACAGAAGACGGAACCATAACCAAGAGAATCATACTGAGAAAATACGCTAGCATTTATGACCCAATGGGTCATAAATGGGTCTGTGCCCTCTGCTATTGAAGCTGAAGATCTTCATTCGCAAACTTTGGGCGTAGATGAATCCGTCAGGAAACGAGCATCTCTCATTCAATCATAATTAATTGATGTTCTCAAGGAGAGCTCAAAGCTATTCAGCCGTCGTAGGGATATGAAGGCGGTCAGCGCACTGAATACATCCCTTTTGAGGCATAGATGCGCCCTGTGGAGTTCCGAATGTTTGCATGGAGCTGGACGATTGGTCGATCCCTTCGGTTTCTAGGATTTTTCGTAACCAGGCCATTTCTCGAGACTGAAAAATAGAAAATGAAAGAAATGACACGTTTAACTCGGAATACATACGCGAGAGAACGAAAACCCGCAAAAATAGACGAAGTATGCCCTCAAGCTGCAGGAACAAAGTCAGGCTGAGACAATCTGAAGCCCCGAGTGTGTGAGAATGGTGTCAAGGATAGATCAACGCTAGACAGCCGTTATAGAAGCAATATAAATAATTGAGTTGAGAGAACACGGAATGTTTTGTTTGGAAGGCGGGAAGAGCTCGAAATGAAGTCGCTTCTTGGCGTTGACGTGTCTTGTCGGATTGTGCATACATGTCGGAAGCTGGGCGAGCGACCGATCCGCGAAGTTTGCGGCCGATGCAGACCTTAATTATGAGCTTAACAGAGCGCCAATAGAACGTTGCTCGTGCCAGCAGTGGCCTGTTAACGCCGATATCACTCAAACTGAGCCGCTCTGAACATCGCATCGGTCTTCAAGAGTCGAGTAGCGCATGTTTCCCAATCTAAGAACTCTTGGAGTCAACGATCGACGCAAAGTACGATCGAAATGACACCAAGGACCGGAGCAGTTCGACAAGATCTCCATAAACGGCCCGGGCAGGAGCACTGAAGCTCCCCTCGGCAATTCTGGATCTTCCGAGGTTGACCAACGCGAACTTCAGATAAACATACCGGCTTTAGGACGACGGGATTTAGATTCAGCCACTCCCGGTGATTCTTGGCCTTCAGTATCTGAAAAAAACACCTGACTGTAGGGAGGAAAAATTAACAGATTCGTTACCTGGTACCCCGTGAACGAGCAAGGACAGGTGATGTGCAAGTAGAACTTTAGTCTGGGGGAGTCATCGATCCTGAAATTGAGCGAAACTGGTTAAAATCGGCGTCAAGAATTTTGCGCATGTGAGGGCAAAATATGACATTGAAAAGGCCTTAGAAGCCGGAAACAAGGCGGCTTCAGACCATTCAACCGCGGAAAACCACGAGATACGCACATTCTTGTTGATCGATGAGAAGCCCAGATATGCGAACGACGGAGCTTCTGGAGAGCAAATTCGCCAAATTGGACGTTGAAAGACGATAAGATAGACAGAAAAAACGCTGCTGAAGCTCTCCGAGGCGCTTTTCTACAACGTTTCATTCCTAGATTCTCACAATTCTTTAGCTTCGCTCGATGAAATCGATGAAATAAGCGATCAACAGAGCGGAAGAACAAGTGCGTTGACCAATATGAAGACATCGCCACAATGATCACGGCTCCATCCTAAAATCAGTCATTGAGCGTCAAAACGTGCTCCGACCGCTGTACTGCCTTTACATGCGATTAACAGAACGCCAAGACGAACACAAGACGTTCAAGCAATCGTCTGTGGACGAAGATTCACTCGAAGAGATTTGCTTCCACGCTCCCATCAAACGTTCACTCGCCGATGCTTCAAGATTGAGGACTCGGTGACTACGACCGCCGCAGTCGAAATGTGTGACAAACAGGACGGCAGGACACGCGCAGCTTTGCAAGATCTCCAGAAATAGTCCGACACGCGGCGCTGAATATCCTTGCGGTCTCCTTGCTGGCTTCGGCTGGATTCGGTTTCTCTTGTCCGCAATCTTGAAAATGCATAGGATTAGACCACAAAATACAGAAAAACGACAACCAGGAGCGGCAAAATCTTGGCTCAATCCTTCTTCACCTTCGTTCTTGTCTCCGTCCAAGGGAAAGCTCTTGAAAAGTCCAAGAGCTCTTCCGAGCCAGTTCACCATCTGGCGCATATCTTGGCGGGCGGATGTCACGCGTCGTAGGTGAATCGACATCCATAGGACACGGCCAGTACTCATTCCAGCATGGAAAACTTCCCAAAATGAAACCGTTTTTAGGAATAGAGGAGCCAGGTAGAGTTCTAGGTGTCTGCCAGGAGCTGAGAAGCCCAAAACGCATTACGGATTAGGTGAAAATTACGAAATACAGACGTACACGGGGAGGAACAACGACAACCAGATGCGGAGAATCTCGGAAAATGAAAAAAGTCCTTCGTCTTCTATATTGGGACTCCACAGGGCGCATCTATGCCTCAAATGTATGTTTAGGGCGCTTACCGCCTCCCTAACCTTACGACAGCTGTACATATAGCATTGAGCTCTCCTGGAGAACATCAATTAATTATGATTGAATGAGAGATGCTCGTTTCCTGACGGATTCATCTACGACGCGTTCCCTTTGCTTGCCGACAATCAGCGCTAGGCTCCCGGAGAGCTTCCTCTTTAATGAAGAATACAATGAGCGCGGAAGTGGATTGATCCAGGTGAGGAATGAAGCCATGGACCTACCGTAACCCGTTTTTCTAATTTCCCGAGATTCTCCGCATCTGGCTGTCGTTCTTCGCTCATCGTGTACGTCTGTATTTTGTGCTTTCCGTCGAAGGTAGAGGAAAATCGATCCAGAAAAGAATGAAGCTGTGAAATACCGTAACCCTTCTAAATTTACGCGAACACCTCGAATTGAACTTTCGCGCCTAAAGCTTCGCGCTTGGATATGGAACCAATCCGAGGTTAGGAGCGGCTCATTTCGAGTGAGAGACCGCTGACCGCTGCTTTCTATGCCTAGCAATCACTTCATTTCGGACGCTGAAACTACCGTAACCCGTCCTGCCGTACGCTCACGCATGCCACATAATCCGTTGAACCGTTATAGGTTCAACCTTTGTTTTCTGATACTCGCCTGGCTATCCACGGCTTTTCGATCCGTGTGCGTCTGTATTCCGCGCTGAACTCGTACTTTTCGTTCAATTTCTTGCTTTTCGGGCAAGAGACGTCGCCTGGTCACACAGCCAAAGGGTTCGACCACTCGTGCACCTCCAGCCGGGCACGCTGAATTTGGAAGACGCTTCTATGCCTAGCAATAACTTAATTTCGGGCTTTCGGGCGCATTCCGTCTTCCGAATCCGCCCTTCGTCGTCCCCTCAAGTCTTCAGGCTTCAAAACGTGTTTCTGAGCTCGTTTCCCGATCTGAGGCTCCCCTCAGCAATTCTCGATCTCCCGATGTTCACCGACGCAAATAACATACCGGTTTCAGGACGACGGGATTTAGATTCAGCCACTCCCGGTCATTCTTGGCCTTCAGTATCTGAAAAAAATACCTCACTGTAAGGGAGGAAAAGATACCAGATTCGTTACCTGGTACCCTGTGAACGAGCAAGGACAGGTGATGTCGAAGTAGAACTTTAGTCTGGGGGAGTCATCGATCCTGAAATTGAGCGAAACTGGTTAAAATCGGCGTCAAGAATTTTCGCGCATGTGAGGAGCAAAATATGACATTGAAAAGGCCTTAGAAGCCGGAAACAAGGCGGCTTCAGACATTCAACCGCGGAAAACCAAGGGTTGGAATGCGGCGCTCATCTCGGCGAGTGAATAACACGCGTTGTAATACGCGATTCCGTAGGAGACCGCTGAGCTGCATTCTTTCAGGGAAGGCGTCCGAAACGGATGCGGTTTCTCTTGTCCGCAATCTTGAAAATGCAAAGGATTAGACCACAAAATACAGAAAAACGACAACCAGGAGCGGCAACTTCCTGGATCAAATCCTTCTTCACCTTCGTTCTTGTCTCCGTCCAAGGGAAAGCTCTTGAAAAGTCCAAGAGCTCTTCCGAGCCAGTTCTCCATCTGGCGCATATCTTGGCGGGCGGATGTCACGCGTCGTAGGTGAATCGACATCCATAGGACACGGCCAGTACTCTTCCAGCATGGAAAACTTCCCAAAATGAAACCGTTTCTAGGCATAGAGGCGCCAGGTAGAGTTCCAGGTGTTTGCCAGGAGCTGAAAAGCCCAAAACGCGTTACGGATTAGATTGGAAATCACGAAATACAGACGTACACGGGGAGGAACAACGACAACCAGATGCGGAGAATCTCGGGAAATGAGAAAAACGGGATACGGTAGGTCCACGGCGTCATTCTGCGTTGTATAGACAGAAAGGCGGGTAGCAAAATGAAGTTTTTTCAAGGCATAGAAGTGTCTTGAACAAAGGGTGAAGGCAGGATATACATCCAGCGCAAGGAGGCAATGGATTGCAAGACAAATAAACGGAACTATGCGAAGAGCACAAATTACAGACGTTCAAGGGAACGAAAAACGACAACCAGACGTGGAGATTATCGGTAAATGAGAAAGACGGGTTACGGTAGGTCCACGGCTTCATTCCTTACCTGGATCAATCCTCCTCCGTGCTCGTTGTAGTCTCCATTAAACAGAAAGCTCTCCGGGGGCATAGCGCTGATTGTCGGCGAGCGAAGAGCACGCGTCGTAGATGAATCCGTCAGGAAACGAGCATCTCTCATTCAATCATAATTAATTGATGTTCTCAACGAGAGCTCAAAGCTATACAACCGTCGCAGGGATATGAAGGCGGTCAGCGCACTGAATACATCCCTTTTGAGGCATAGATGCGCCCTGTGGAGTTCCGAATGTCTGCGTGGAGCTGGACGATTGGTCGATCCCTTCGGTTTCTATGATTTTGCGTAACCAGGCCATTTCTCGAGACTGAAAAATAGAAAATGAAAGAAATGACACGTTTAACTCGGAATACATACGCGTACGCGGAGAGGAACGAAAACCCGGAAGTATGCCCTCAAGCTGCAGGAACAAAGTCAGGCTGAGACAATCTGAAGCCGCGAGTGTGTGAGAATGGCGTCAAGGACAGATCAACGCTAGACAGCCGTTGATACTCATAATTGAATTGAGAGAACAAGGAATGGTTTGTTTGGGAGGCGGGAAGAGCTCGAAATGAAGCCGCTTCTTGGCGTTGAAGTGTCTTGTCGGATTCTGCATGCATGTCGGAAGCTCGGCGAACGGCCCAACCGCGAAGCTTGCGGCCGATGCAGACCTTAATTATGCGCTTACCAGAGCGCCAATAGAACGCTGTACGTGCCAGCAGTGGCCTGTTAACGCCGATATCACTCAAACTGAGCCGCTCTGAACATCGCATCGGTCTTCAAGAGTCAAGTAGCGCATGTTTCCCGATCTGAGGACTCTTGGAGTCAACGATCGACGCAAAGTACGATCGAAATGACACAGGACCGGAGCAGTTCGACAAGATCTCCATAAACGGCCCGGGCAGGAGCACTGAAGCTCCCCTCGGCAATTCTGGATTTTCTGAGGTTGACCAACACGAACTTCAGATAAACATACCGGTTTCAGGACGACGGGATTTAGATTCAGCCACTCCAGCTGATTCTTGGCCTTCAGTATCTGAAACAAAACACCTCACTGTAAGGGAGGAAAAGATACCAGATTCGTTGCCTGGCACCCTGTGAACGAACAAGGACAGGTGTTGTCGAAGTAGAACTTTAGTCTGGGGGAGTCATCGATCCTGAAATTGAGCGAAACTGGTTAAAATGTCAAGAATTTTCGCGCATGTGAGGAGCAAAATATGACATTGAAAAGGCCTTAGAAGCCGGAAACAAGGCGGCTTCACATTCAACCGCGGAAAACCACGAGATACGCACATTCTTGTTGATCGATGAGAAGCCCAGATATGCGAACGACGGAGCTTCTGGAGAGCAAATTCGCCAAATTGGACGTTGAAAGACGATAAGATAGACAGAAAAAACGCTGCTGAAGCTCTCCGAGGCGCTTTTCTACAACGTTTCATTCCTAGATTCTCATTAGCTTCGCTCGATGAAATCGATGAAATAAGCGATCAACAGAGCGGAAGAACAAGTGCGTTGACCAATATGAAGACGTCGCCACAATGATCACGGCTCCATCCTAAAATCAGTCATTGAGCGTCAAAACGTGCTCCGACCGCTGTACAGCCTTTATATGCGATTAACAGAACGCCAAGACGAACACAAGACGTTCAAGCAATCGTCTGTGGACGCAGATCCCACTCGAAGAGATCCGCTTCCACGCTCCCATCAAACGTACACTCGCCGATGCTTCCCGATTGAGGACTCGGTGACTACGTCCGCCGCAGTCGAAATGTGTGACCAACAGGACGGCAGGACACGCGCAGCTTCGCAAGATCTCCAGAAATGGTCCGACAAGCGGCGCTGAATCTCCTTGCGGTCTCCTTGCTGGCCCTCCCCCGTTTGAGAGAGGCGATTTCAGTTGGACGTACCGGCTTCCCGCTCCCGGAACTTCTGCAGCTGCTTCAGCTGGTCTTGGGAGACCGAGATTGCGTTCTTTTGACCTAAAAACCTGGCAAATCACAAATTAGAGTCGGAATTCAGTATGTGACTCACCTCACTTCGTGAGAAACTTACAGCGAAGGATCGGCTTGAAATTCATGTTCGCGACATTCATAGCTTTCAGGATCTGTCTGAACAGAACATGTCAGGGATGAAAGGGACCTGGATTCATGTGAATGAATGAGTAAGGGCAGGTAATGTCAAAATAATAACTTCATCCGGGGGGAGTGAGAGGCGGCTGCCATTCTTCAATGAGCGAAACTGGTTGAAATCGGCGTCACAGACTTTCGCGCAAATAAGGAACAAAATTAGGCATCAAGACGGCATCAGAAACACGCTTTCAGCCGGAAACGAGACGACGTCGCGTCCCAAACAGCTGCTCTCATCCTCACAAAGGGTTTTCGGGATTTCAACGGCATAAAACCCTAAAACTATCAATACTTGGAACCCGCGACCATCCTGGAGCCCGGATATACGACATACAGAGCTTTCGAAAAAATCGCCTGGTCACACTAATTTTCCAAAAAGGACCGAACAAGCGAACAAGCGGCGCTGAAGCTGTCTGCGGCAACACCGGCACTCCCCATGACGCGAATTTCAATAATTTACAGGGAAAGTCTGCAAAATTCAAACTTGGGCAAAATCGGCGTCAAAATTGCGGCCAATGTTTCGTGCAAATTAGGAGAACCAACGACATGGAAACGACCTCAGAAACACGTTTTGAAGCCTGAAGACTTGAGGGGGCGACGAAGGGCGGATTCGGACGGAATGCGCCCGAAATTAAGTCATTGCTAGGCATAGAAGCGTCTTCCAAATTCAGCGTGCCCGGCTGGAGGTGCACGAGTGGTCGAACCCTGTGGCTGTGTGACCAGGCGACGTCTCTTGCCGGCAATCTGGAAAGCAAGAAATTGAACGAAAAGTACGAGTTCAGCGCGGAATACAGACGCACACGGATCGAAAAGCCGTGGATAGCTACTTCTGGATCGATTTTCCTCTACCTTCGTTCGGAGAGCGAGCTCTCGGGAAGTCTATGCGTTCTTCCGAGTCAGTTCACCAACTGGCGCGTATCTTGGCGGGCGGATGACACACATCATAGGTAAATCCGTGAGACACGGCTAGCCTTTATTCCAGCATGGAAAGCTTCGTCCGAAATATGGCCGTTTCTAGGCATAGAGGCTCCAAGTAGAGTTCTAGGTGTCTGGCAGGAGCTGAGAAGCTGGAAATCACGAAATACAGACGTACACGGGGAGGAACAACGACAACCAGATGCGGAGAATCTCGGGAAATGAGAAAAGTCCTTCGTCTTCTATATTGGGACTCCACAGGGCGTATCTATGTCTCAAATGTATGTATTTAGGACGCTTACCGCCTCCCCAACCTTACGACAGCTGTACATATAGCATTGAGCTCTCCTTGAGAACATCAATTAATTTTGATTGAATGAGAGATGCTCGTTTCCTGACGGATTCACCTACGACGCGTGCCAATTTGCTCGCCGACAATCAGCGCTAGGCTCCGGGAGAGCATTCTCTTTAATGAAGACTACAATGAACGCGGAGGCGGATTGATCCAGGTAAGGAATGAAGCCATTTACCTACCGTAACCCGTTTTTCTAATTTCCCGAGGTTCTCCGCATCTGGCTGTCGTTCTTCGCTCATCGTGTACGTCTGTATTTCGTGCTTTCCGTCGAAGGTAGATGAAAATCGATCCAGAAAAGAATGAAGCTGTGAAACTACCATAACCCTTCTAAATTCACGCGAATTCCTCGAAATGAACTTTTGCGTCTAAAGCTTTGCGTTTGGATATGGAACCAATCCGAGCAATCCGAGGTTAGGAGCGGCTCATTTCGAGTGAGAGACCGCTGCTTTCTATGCCTAGCAATCACTTCATTTCGGACTCTGAAACTACCGTAACCCGTCCTGCCGTAAGCTATCGCATGCTACATAATCCGTTCAACCGTTATAGCTTAAACCTTTGTTTTCTGACATCTATCGGCGGCTTTTCGATCCGTGTGCGTCTGTATTCCGCGCTGAACTCGTACTCTTCGTTCAATTTCTTGCTTTTTCCAGATTGCGGGCAAGAGACGTCGCCTGGTCACACAGCCAAAGGGTTCGACCACTCGTGCACCTCCAACCGGGCATGCTGAATTTGGAAGACGCTTCTATGCTAGCAGTAACTTAATTTAGGGTGTATTCCGTCTTTCGAATCCGCCCCAAGTCTTCAGGCTTCAAAACGTGTTTCTGAGGTCGTTTCCATGTCGTTGGTTGCTCCTAATTTGCACGAAACATTGACCGCAATTTTGACGCCGAATTTAACCGATTTTGCATACTTTCTGTTGTGAAGTCGGGGATCACAACCGTAGAGAGAACGCGGGTTTATTCAGTTGACCACTAGGGTCTACTAAGACGCCCACAATGACACGAACACACACCTTATATAGGCAACGTTAGACACACGATGTCAGGGAGACATTCATCCTCGTCTGGTAGACGAGGAGATCGTGAAGGCCGACTGCATTCCGGTCATTTGCAGGGCAACATGACCGGTCGGTTCCAACACCTCCCTCTAGTCGATTTTCTCTCACGAAGAGTTCGCTTTGGAGCTAAATCTCTGCGTCATACGAGTTCGGGAGGAAACCCATCGACTCGTGCATCCAAACTGGAAATTGAAAGCTGGAGTTCGCGAATTTAGCATGCTATATCTCCAGGTGTGGAGGAGTTCCCTATCGGTACGTCTCCTCCCCCTCCCTCGAAAAGAATCAAAGCCTATTCGAGGGGAATCTAGAAAGAAAAGAAGGAGCAGAGGAATCGTGGTCCAAAAGACCAAATAATGCCATTCTTTATTTAAAGAAAAACCTCCCGAAAAACCGGGGTACGTGGCGGTTAGTCCTCACTTGGTGGTTTTCTCGGGCGCCTTCTTCTTCTTTTTTTCCTTGGACTTCTCGTCCTTCTTGGGGCTGGTCTTGGCGCTGTCGCCGGGAGGGGACGAAGCGGCGCCGTCCTTCGGGCTGGTCTTGATGGTGGATAGCGTCGTGGTTTTGCTCATTTTGATGGCTTCTGGACACTTGCTCTTGGCGTCGACGAGAATGAACCACATTGTTCCGTTCGTCGAATTTACGAATTTTACGAATTTATAATGTGAACTCAACATATTACACGTTGTCGCAGAAATCTATGTGAACCCGTTGCCACACGTTCTTGGCTTCTTCCCATTGGTGTAGGGGCACTTTGATCGGTTCTGGGCCGGAGATGGCGCGACGCTCACATTGGCGTACGCGGTCTTTGATCATCCCGTCCATTCCGGGAAACCAAACCGTGGTTCTGGCGAGAGATTTCATCTTGGTGGCGCCGAAATGGCTTTCATGCAACTGGTCGATGACGCGGTCGCGGAACTTTTCGGGAATGAAAACTCGTTCGTCCTTCCAGATACACCCCTTGTGGACTGTGAGACCGGGCAGAATTTGCTCAAACGTCTTCAGCGCAGGCTCTCGTACCTTGGCTGGGAATCCGTTCGCGACATAGTTCTTCACCTTCGACAGGATTGGGTCATTGTCGATTTCTTGAGCTATTGCCGCAGCGGAAATGGGGACTTTTGCTCGTAGTCCAGATCGTGTGTGCCATCAGCAGTTCGTCCTTGCTGGGAAGCGTCTCAGGGTTCGGAAGCCTGGATAGACCATCCGCGTTACTGAATTTTGACGTTTCTCTATACTCGATGTCGTACGTGTACTGCATGAGAATCAAGGCCCATCGGTGCAGTCGCCTCGCCGCGATTACCGGAATGCCCGTCTTTGGGCCAAAAATGGACACCAAAGGTTTGTGGTCTGTGAGCAAGAGGAATTTTCGGCCGTAGAGGTATTGCTAGAACTTCTCCACGCCGAAAACGATGCCTAGATCTTCTTTGTCGGATTGTGCGTGATTCTTCTCCGCTTTGGTCAAGGCTCGTGACGCGTAAGCGATCACCCTTTCGGAAAAATTCGCGTAACGTTGATAAACCACCGCTCCGAGCCCACAATCTGAGGCGTCCGTAGCGAAGACCAGTGTTTCGTCCGGGTCGTAGTGAGCGAGGGTCTCCATCTCGGACAGCTTACTCCGAATCGCTCGGAACGCCGTTTCCTGGTCATCAGACCAATGGAATTCGACGTCCTTGTGGCGGAGAGCGTTGAGAGGCGCGGCCGTCGTGGCCAACTGCGGGATGAACTCCCCGTAATATTGCACCATGCCAAGGAATGATTCGACCTCTGAGATTTCTTGGCGCTGGCATTTTGAGCATCGCTTCCACCTTTTGAGGGGAGGTGCTGACTCCTTCAGCGCTGACTACGTGACCTAGGAATTCGATCTTTTCGCGGAGGAATTCGCACTTCTCCTTTTTGATCCGAAATCCGTAGTTCGAGAGTCTTTTCAAGACTTCCTCGAGCCGTAGAAGATGATCTTCGTCCGTGGACGCAGTGAGGGTGATGTCGTCCAGGTAGATGATCACTCCTTCCATTCCATTCAGCATTTGTTCCATTACCCGTTGGAAAATAGCGGGGGCAGAAGCGACTCCAAATGGAATGCTCTGGTACTGGAACAAACCCTTGTGCGTGTTGATCGTCATGCATTGCTTTGACTCTTCATCGAGTGGCAATTGCAAGAACGCATCCTTCAAATCCAATTTGGAATAGCGTTTTCCTCCGGCCTGGAATAGCTCATCAGGTTTGGGCAACGGATACTGATCAATCGCAAGCTGAGGATTCACTGTGACTTTAAAGTCAGCGCATACGCGCACCTTCCCATCCTTCTTGGGCACAATAACAAGCGGAGTAGCCTAGTCGGAGTGGGGAATAGGCTTCAAGATGCCTTCGTCGACCTGCCGCATCAGGTTTTCTTTCACTTTTGCCTTGACGGCTTTGGGAACAGTTCTGGATTTAAAGAACTTGGGCTCTGGCTTACCTCTGAATTTGAGAGAGGCTTTTGACTTGGTGCACCGTCCAATCCCAGTCTGAAGACGTCTTCGTATTTCGCCAAGAGGGCCCCGATGTCGTTCCTCACAATGGTCTTGATCGTGGTCGGTCGCGGTTCGTTGTAAAGTCCCAGATTGAGCTTGAGCTGGTCGATTAGATCCCGGCCGAGGATCAGGTCGTCGCATCGCTCGATCACGTGGACTTCGCACAACGCGGAACGGTTCTTAAATTTCACTTCTGCTTTGCAGGTACCCATGAACTTGAGTTTCGTGTTACCGAACGCCGTGATGTTTTTCGTCACCGGCTTCAGCATCGGTTTTCCAATTTTCATCCACGTTCTCTTGTCTATGACAGAGACGCAGGCACTGGTGTCCAACAGGAAGTTCGTTTTGATCTCGTCCACCTGAAGTTCGATGTAGCAGGGCTTGACGGCATTGTTCATCGTCGAAATCATCTTCACATGCTTTATGCTTTTCCGGGGGACAGTGTCACGGCGTCCCAAGCTCTTCTCGTCCCTGTACCAACATTCTTTCTTGATGTGGCCAGTTTTCCCACAGCAGAAGCATTTTCTTCCATCCTTGTGAATTTTGCCCTTTTCGCTGCGGTCGCGGCGCCTGCCCGAAGCTCTTTCCGCCTTCTTAACACTCCTGTGGGGCTTCCGCTCTCACGGATCTGCTTGACTTCGAAGAGTCCCGCCGCGCCGCTTTTCTGGATTCCGTGGGTCATTTTCCGTGCTCCACTTTCTGCTTGTTCAATCGCTCGAGCCTCCATCAGGAGCTGACGAGCGGAAAGGGTTCCGACTGTTTTTTTTCGCATCAGTTCGGCCATGAACTGATTCGATTTGATGCCTCTGATAAAAGCGGTCATTAAAAAAGAGTCTTGGACATTCGCGACTCTGTGGAAGTCACATCGGGTAGCGATACGCTGCAGGTCCATGAAGAACTCGGTCATAGTTTGGCTTTCACGTTGGTTGGACGTGAGCAAGGCATGGCGGTGGATGAGGGCTGACTCGTGGTCTTCATACATTTCGCGGAGTGTTTGAATGATGGAGGAATACGGTTGCGTCTCTACATCGCAAAGCATCGTGCGTAACTCACTGTACGCGGCTGTTCCGATCTCGGTCACGAGCATAAGCGTCTTGTACTTTTCATCCGTGACCTGTCGAATTGCCATGACGTTTTCAAAGGTTTGCCTCCAAGTCACCCATGAGGTGCCTCTGACGTACTCGCCGGGACTTCTGCATCGGAGTTGACCGGAATCGGGCGTGGAGCGTCGGGAGTTGCCGGCGCAGCCGGGGGTCTCATGTTCAAAATCGTTCTACCCCTTTCGAACTCGACTCCGAACTTCCGCTTTCGGTGGAGTCGGATGCCTCACTAGATGTGACTGAGTCAGATCCTTCTGAATCGCTGGATGAGCTCAGCTGGTCCGCTCCGGCGTGAAGGCGCTCGTCCTGCGACGGTTCAAATCCTCCCAAGCGCGATCCTTCTCTTCGAGGAGTAGGGACTAGTGGGTCTACGGGGGTCAACATCCGAAGGTTGTCTTGGGGAAGGTTGTGAGAGGTGGACACTTCGTCACTCGGACTCGCCCGTTCTTGGACTTGCTTTTGTGGTGTTTCTTTCCAATTGGGTGTAATACTCCAATATGAGGAGCTCCTGGAGTGTTTTGCTCCAGAGAGGGACATCCGAGAGGCTCCTGCCCCTCGGGAAACTCCAAAACAGGTGGGACCTGAGTGGGGTCGATCGTTTTTGACGCATCCTGCTGCTCCGGAATCGTTCCACTTCCTCCTTTGGTCATCTTGGGGCTCATTTCGAGAGCGGCGTCGTCCTGGGGGGTGTAGAGTAGCTGGAGCAGGGGAGTGATGGTTTCCTTGGAGCTGGGTCCGGGGCTCGCCACTGTTGTGAAGTCGGGGATCACAATCGTAGAGAGAACGCGGGTTTATTCAGTTGACCACTAGGGTCTACTAAGACACCCAACGAACACACGCCTTATATAGGCAACGTTAGACACACGATGTCTGGGAGACATTCATCCTCGTCTGCTAGACGAGGGAATCGTGAGGGCCGACTGCATTCCGGTCGTTTGCAGGGCAACACGACCGATCGGTCCCAACACTTTCCCTGTAAATTATTGATTCGCGTCATGGGGAGTGCCGGTGTTGCCGCAGACAGCTTCAGCACCGCTTGTTCGGTCCTTTTTGGAAAATCAGTTTTTCAAAAGCTCTGTATGTCGTTTATCCGGGCTCCAGGATGGTCGCGGGTCCCAAGTATTGAGTTTCAGGGTTTTATGCCGTTGAAATCCCGAAAACCCTTTGTGAGGATGAGAGCAGCTTTTTTGGACGCGAAGCGTCTCGTTTCCGGCTGAAAGCGTGTTTCTGATGCCGTCTTGATGCCAAATTTTGTTCCTTATTTGCGCGAAAATTCTAGATGCCGATTTCAACCAGTTTCGCTCAATTTTAGGATCGATGACTCCCCCAACTAAAGTTCTACTTTGACATGACCTGCCCTTGCTCGTTCACAGGGTACCAGGTAACGAATTTGGTATTTTTTCCTCCCTACAGTCAGGTGTTTTTTTCAGATCCTGAAGGCCAAGAATGAATGACCGGGAGTGGCTGAATCTAAATCCCGTCGTCCTGAAACCGGTATGTTTATCTGAAGTTCGCGTTGGTCAACTTCGGGAAATCCATAATTGCCGAGGGGAGCTTCAGTGCTCCTGCCCGGACCGTTTATGGAGCTCTTGTCGAACTGCTCCGGTCCTGGTGCCATTTCGATCGTACTTTGCGTCGATCGCTGACTCCAAGAGTCCTCAGATCGGGAAACATGCGCTTCTCGACGCTTGAAGACCGACGCGAGGTTCAGAGCGGCTCAGTTTGAGTGATATCGGCGTTAACAGGCCACTGCTGGCACGTGTTGCGTTCTATTGGTGCTCTGGTGAGCGCATAATTATGGTCTGTATCGGCCGCAAGCTTTGCGGTTGGGCCGCTCGTCCAGCTTCCGACATGCATGCAGAATCCGACAGGACACTTCAATGCCTAGAAGCGGCTTCATTTCGAGCTCTTCCTGCCTCCCAAACAAAACATTCCGTGTTCTCTCAATTCAATTATGAGTATTGCTTCGTCAACGGCTGTCTAGCGTTGATCTGTCCTTGACGCCATTCTCACACACTCGCGGCTCCAGATTGTCTCAGCCTGAGTTTGTTCCTGCAGCTTGAGGCATACTTCGTCTATTTTTGCGGGTTTTCGTTCCTCTGCGCGTATGTATTCCGAGTTAAACGTGTCATTTCTTTCATTTTCCATTTTTCAGTCTGGAGAAATGGCCTGGTTACGCAAAATCCTAGAAACCGAAGGGATCGACCAATCACCCAGCTCCACGCAGACATTCGGAACTCCACAGGGCGCATCTATGCCTCAAAAGGGAAGTATTCAGTGCGCTGACCGCCTCCATATCCCTACGACGGCTGTATAGCTTTGAGCTCTCCTTGAGAACATCAATTAATTATGATTGAATGAGAGATGCTCGTTTCCTGACGGGTTCATCTACGACGCGTGCTCTTCGCTCGCCGACAATCAGCGCTAATCTCCCGGAGAGCTTTCTGTTTAATGGAGACTACAACGAACGCGGAGGAAGATTGATCCACGTAAGGAATGAAGCCGTGCACCTACCGTAACCCGTTTTTTCTCATTTACCGATATTTTCCGCGTCTGGTTGTCGTTCTTCGCTCATCGTGTACGTCTGTATTTCGTGATTTCCATCAAATCCATGTTTTGGGCTTCTCAGCTCCTGCCAGACACCTAAAACTCTACTTGGAGCCTTTATGTCTAGAAACGGCCATAGAAACGCCCGCCAAGATAAGCGCCAGTTGGTGAACTGACTCGGAAGAGCGCATAGACTTCCCGAGAGCTCCCTCTTCGACGGAGACAAGAACGAAGGTAGAGGAAAATCGATCCAGAAAAGAATGAAGCTGTGAAACTACCGTTCACGGGAACCCCCCGAAATGAACTGTTTTCGCTCTAAAGCTTTGGTCTTGGATATCGAACCAATGCGAGGTTAGGAGCGACTCATTTCGAGTGAGATCTGCGTCCACAGACCGCTGACCGCTGCTTTCTATGCCTAGCAATCACTTCATTTCGGACGCTGAAACTACCGTAACCCGTCCTGCCGTACGCTCTCGCATGCTACAAATTCTGTTGAAGCGTTATAGCTTAAATCTTTATTTTCTGATACTCGCCTAGCTATCCACGGCTTTTCGATCCGTGTGCGTCTGTATTCCGCGCTGAACTCGTACTTTTCGTTCAATTTCTTGCTTGAGACGTCGCCTGTCACACAGCCAAAGGGTTCGACCACTCGTGCACCTCCAGCCGGGCACGCTGAATTTGAAGACGCTTCTATCCTAGCAATAACTAATTTCGCGGCGCATTCCGTCTTCCGAATCCGCCCTCTTCGTCTCCCCTCAAGTCCAAGTCTTCAGGCTTCAAAACGTGTTTCTGAGGTCGTTTCCATGTCGTTGGTTGCTCCTAATTTGCACGAAACATTGGCCGCAATTTTGACGCCGATTTTGCCCAAGTTTGAATTTTGCAGACTTTCCCTGTAAATTATTGAAATTCGCGTCATGGGGAGTGCCGGTGTTGCCGCAGACAGCTTCAGCGCCGCTTGTTCGCTTGTTCGGTCCTTTTTGGAAATTCAACAGCTCTGTATGTCGTATATCCGGGCTGCAGGATGTCGCGGGTTCCAATTGAGTTTCAGGGTTTTATGCCGTTGAAATCCCGAAAACCCTTTGTGAGGATGAGAGCAGCTGTTTTGGACGCGACGCCGTCTCGTTTCCGGCTGAAAGCGTGTTTCTGATGCGTCTTGATGCCTAATTTTGTTCCTTTGTTCCTTATTTGCGCGAAAATTCTTGACGCCGATTTCAACCAATTTCGCTCAATTTCAGGATCGATGACTCCTCCAGACTAAGTTCTACTTCGACATGACCTGCCCTTGCTCGTTCACTGGAACGGGATCGTTCACGGACTTCTGGATCGATTTTCCTCTACCTTCGTTCTTGTCTCCGTCGAAGAGGGAGCTCTCGGAAAGTCTATGGAGATCTTGCCGAACTGCTCGGGTCCTGGTGCCGTTCCGATCGCACTTTGCGTCGATCGCTGACTCCAAGAGTCCTCAGATTGGGAAACATGCGCTTCTCGACGCTTGAAGACCGATGCGATGTTCAGAGCGGCTCAGTTTGAGGGATAACGGCGTTCACAGGCCACGTGGCATGTCCTGCGTTCTATTGGCGCTCTGGTGAGCGCATAATTAAGGTCTGCATCGGCCGCAAGCTTCGAGGTTGAGCCGCTCGCCCAGCTTCCGACATGCATGCAGAATTCGACAGGACACTTCAACGCCAAGAAGCGGCTTCATTTCGAGCTCTTCCCGCCTCCCAAACAAAACATTCCGTGTTCTCTCACCTCAATTATGGATATTGCTTCTACAACGGCTGTCTAGCGTTGATCTATCATTGACGCCATTCTCACACACTCGCGGCTTCAGATTGTCTCAGCCTGACTTTGTTCCTGCAGCTTGAGGGCATACTTCTTTTCGTTCCTCTCCGCGTATGTATTCCGAGTTAAACGTGTCATTTCTTTCATTGTGCGTCTATTTTTCAGTCTCGAGAAATGCCTGGTTACGCAAAATTAGAAACCGAAGGATCGACCAATCGTCCAGCTCCATGCAGACATCGGAACTCCAACTCCACAGGGCGCATCTATGCCTCAAAAGGGATGTATTCAGTGCGCTGACCGCCTTCATATCCCTACGACGGCTGTTTAGCTTTGACCTGTCCTTGAGAACATCAATTAATTATGATTGTGGACCTACCGTATCCCGTTTTTCTCATTTCCCGAGGTTCTCCGCATCTGGTTGTCGTTCTTCAGTCCCCGTGTTCGTCAGTTGTCGTTGTTACTTTCCGTGTACGTCTGTATTTCGTGATTTCCATCTAATCCGTCATGCGTTTTGGGCTTCTCAGCTCCTGGCAGACACCTAGAACTCTACCTGGCTCCTCTATGCCTAAAAACGGCCTCATTTTGGGAAGCTTTCCATGCTGGAATGAGGACTGACCGTGTCCTATGGATGTTCACCTACGACGCGTGACATCCGCCCGCCAAGATATGCGCCAGATGGTGAACTGGCTCGGAAGAGCTCTTGGACTTCTCGAGAGATTCCTCTTTGACGGAGACAAGAACGAAGGTGAAGAAGGATTGAGCCAAGATTTTGGCCGCTCCTGGTTGTCGTTTTTCTGTATTTTGTGGTCTAATCCTATGCATTTTCAAGATTGCGGACAAGAGAAACCGCATCCGCTTCGGACGCTTTCCCTGAAAGAATGCAGCTCAGCGGTCTCCTACGGAATCGCGCATTACGCGTGTCATTCACTCGCCGAGATGAGCGCCGCATTCCAACCCTTGGTTTTCCGCGGTTGAAAGTCTGAAGCCGCCTTGTTTCCGGCTTCTAAGGCCTTTTCAATGTCCTATTTTGCTCCTCACATGCGCGAAAATTCTTGACGCCGATTACCAGTTTCGCTCAATTTCAGGATCGATGACTCTCCCAGACTAAAGTTCCACTTCGACATGACCTGTCCTTGCTCGTTCACAGGGTGCCAGGTAACGAATCTGGTATCTTTTCCTCCCTTAACTTAAGTGTTTTTTTCAGATCCTGAAGGCCAAGAGTCACCGGGAGTGGCTGAATCTAAATCCCGTCGTCCTGAAACCGGTATGTTTATCTGAAGTTCGCGTTGGTAAACCTCGGAAAATCGAGAATTGCCGAGGGGAGCCTCAGATCGGGAAACGACCTCAGAAACACGTTTTGAAGCCTGAAGACTTGAGGGGACGTCGAAGGGCGGATTCGGAAGACGGAATACGCCCTAAATTAAGTTACTGCTAGCATAGAAGCGTCTTCCAAATTCAGCATGCCCGGCTGGAGGTGCACGAGTGGTCGAACCCTTTGGCTGTGTGACCAGGCGACGTCTCTTGGCAAGAAATTGAACGAAGAGTACGAGTTCAGCGCGGAATACAGACGCACACGGATCGAAAAGCCGCCGATAGCTAGGTGAATGTCAGAAAACAAAGGTTTAAGCTATAACGCTTGTACAGGTTTTGTAGCATGCGAAATCGTACGGCAGGACGGGTTACGGTAGTTTCAGCGTCCGAAATGAAGTCATTGCTAGGCATAGAAAGCAGCGGTCTGTGGACGCAGATCTCACAATGAGTCGCTCCTAACCTCGCATTGGTTCGATATCCAAGACCAAAGCTTTAGACGCGAAAACAGTTCATTTCGAGGTTTTCGCTTGAATTTAGAAGGGTTACGGTAGTTTCACAGCTTCAGTCTTTTTTGGATCGATTTTCCTCTACCATCGTTCTTGTCTCCGTCGAAGAGGGAGCTCTCGGGAAGTCTATGCGGTCTTCCGAGTCAGTTCACCAACTGGCGCTTATCTTGGCGGGCGGATGACACACATCACAGGTAAATCCGTGGGACACGGCCAGCCCTCATTCCAGCATGGAAAGCGTCGTCCGAAATATGGCCGTTTCTAGGCATAGAGGCTCCAAGTAGAATTTTAGGTGTCTGGCAGGAGCTGAGAAGCCCAAAAGGCATCCTCGATTTGATGGAAATCACGAAATACAGACGTACACGGAAAGTAACAACGACAACCAGACGCGGAAAATATCGGTAAATGAGAAAAACGGGTTACGGTAGGTCCACGGCTTCATTCCTTACCAGGATCAATTCTCCTCCGCGTTCGTTGTAGTCTCCATTAAACACAAAGCTCTCCGGGAGCCTAGCGCTGATTGTCGGCGATCGAAGGGCAACGCGTCGTAGGTGAATCCGTCAGGAAACGAGCATCTCTCATTCAATCATAATTAATTGATGTTCTCAAGGAGAGCTAAAGCCATACAGTTGTCGCAGGGATGTCTGCGTGGAGCTGGGCGATTGGTCGATCCCTTCGGTTTCTATGATTTTTCTATGACCTTAATTATGCGCTTACCAGAGCGCCAATAGAGCGCAGCACGTGCCCGCAGTGGCCTGTTAACGCCGATATCACTCAAACTGAGCGGCTCTGAACATCGCATCGGTCTTCAAGCGTCGAGAAGCGCATGTTTCCCGATCTGAGGACTCTTGGAGTCAGTGATCGACGCAAAGTGCGATCGGAAAGGCACCAGGACCCGAGCAGTTTGGCAAGATCTCCATAAACGGCCCGGGCAGGAGCACTGAAGCTCCCCTCAGCAATTCTCGATTTCCCGAGGTTGACCAACGCGAACTTCAGAAACATACCGGTTTCAGGACGACGGGATTTAGATTCAGCCACTCCCGGTCATTCTTGGCCTTCAGTATCTGAAAAAAACACCTGACTGTAGGGAGGAAAAAATACCAGATTCGTTACCTGGTACCCTGTGAACGGGCAAGGGCAGGTCATGTCGAAGTAGAACTTAGTATGGAGGAGTCATCGATCCTGAAATTGAGCGAAATTGGTTGAAATCGGCGTCAAGAATTTTCGCGCAAATAAGGAACATTTGCATCAAGACGGCATCAGAAACACGCTTTCAGCCGGAAACGAGACGACGTCGCGTCCAAAACAGCTGCTCTCATCCTCACAAAGGGTTTTCGGATTTAAAAACCCTGAAACTCAATACTTGGAACCCGCGACCATCCTGCAGCCCGGATATACGACATACAGAGCTGTTGAAGAACGATTTCCAAAAAGAACAAGCGGTGCTGAAGCTGTCTGCGGCAACACCGGCACTCCCCATGACGCGAATTTCAATAATTTACAGGGAAAGTATTGGGACCGACCGGTCGTGTTGCCCTGCAAACGACCGGAATGCAGTCGGCCCTCACGATCCCCTCGTCTAGCAGACGAGGATGAATGTCTCTCGGACATCGTGTGTCTAACGTTGCCTATATAAGGCGTGTGTTCGTGTCATTGTGGGCGTCTTAGTAGACCCTAGTGGTCAACTGAATAAACCCGCGTTCTCTCTACGATTGTGATCCCCGACTTCACAACAAAAAGTATGCAAAATCGGATAAATTCGGCGTCAAAATTGCGGCCAATGTTTCGTACAAATTAGGAGCAAAATACGACATGGAAATGACCTCAGAAATACGCCTCTCGGTTGTCCCTCTCTGGAGCAAAACACTCCAGGAGCTCCTCATATTGGAGTATTACACCCAATTGGAAAGAAACACCGCAAAAGCAAGTCCAAGAACGGGCGAGACCGAGTGACGAAGTGTCCACCTCTCACGACCTTCCCCAAGAGAACCTTGGGATGTTGACCCCCGTAGACCCACTAGTCCCTACCCCTCGAAGAGAAGGATCGCGCTTGGGAGGATCTGAACCGTCGCAGGACGAGCGCCTCCACGCCGGAGCGGACCAGCTGAGCTCATTCAGCGGTCAGAAGGATCTGACTCAGTCACATCTAGTGAGGCATCCGACTCCACCGAAAGCGGAAGTTCGGAGTCGAGTTCGAGGTCCGAAAGGGGTAGAACGATCCTGAACATGAGACCATGTTTCTTCAAAACGTGTTTCTGAGGTCGTTTCCCGATCTGAGGCTCCCCGGAGCCTCAGATCGGGAAACGCGATTTGGGGTAGCCGAATTTTGAACCCCCCTGAAAGTCACGTTTATTGCCGGGGGGGTGCTCGTTTAAAAGTTTTTCTGGGGTTTCAGAGCACCCCCCAAACAGAGGAGATGCTCATTGGGCACCCCCCAAGCTTCTGAGAATAATAGCTTTTTAAGGAGATCAGGGTCAGAAGTGCGATTTGGGGTAGCAAAATTTTGAACTTCCGGCGTTTATTGCGGGTCTCGACACGAAAACAAAGTTTTTTAATTTTTTTTGGCCGAGGCACCCCACCCGGCCAAATTCTGTCGTCAGATTAGCACGCCCCTGCCCATGTCTGGGCTCCCCTCGGCATTTCTCAATTTCCCGAGGTTGACCGACGCGAATTTCAGATTTTCAGGACGACGGGATTTAGATTCAGCCACTCCCGGTGACTCTTGGCCTTCAGGATCTGAAAAAAACACTTAAGTGTAAGGGAGGAAAAGATACCAGATTCGTTACCTGGCACCCTGTGAACGCGAGCAAGGACAGGTCATGTCGAAGTGGAACTTTAGTCTGGGAGAGTCATCGATCCTGAAATTGAGCGAAACTGGTTGAAATTGGCATCTAGAATTTTCGCGCAATTGAGGAACAAAATTAGGCATTGAAAAGGTCTTAGATGCCGGAAACGAGGCGGCTTCAGACTTTCAACCGCGGAAAACCAAGGGTTGGAATGCGGCGCTCATCTCGGCGAGTGAATGACACGCGTTGTAATGCGCGATTCCGTAGGAAACCGCTGAGTTTCAGGGAAGGCGTCCGAAACGGATGCGGTTTCTCTTGTCCGCAATCTTGAAAATGCAAAGGATTAGACCACAAAACACAGAAAAACGACAACCAGGAGCGGCAAAATCTTGGCTCAATCCTTCTTCACCTTCGTTCTTGTCTCCGTCCAAGAGAAAGCTCTTGAAAAGTCCAAGAGCTCTTCCGAACCAGTTCCCTATCCGGCACTCATCTCTGCGAGCGGATGTCACGCGTCGTAGGCGAATCCGTGGGGCACGGCCAGCCCTCATTCCAGCATGAAAAGCTTCCCGAAATAAGGTCGTTTCTAGGCATTCAGGAGCTAGGTAGAGTTCCAGGTGTCTGCCAGAAGCTGAAAAGCCTAAAACGCGAAACATATTAGACAGAAAGCACGAAATACAGACGTACACGATGAGCGAAGAACGACAGCCAGATGCGGAGAAGCTCGGAAAATTAGAAAAACGGGATACGGTAGGTCCACGGCTTCATTCCTCACCTGGATCAATCCTCCTCCGCGTTTGTTGTAGTCTCCATTAAACGGAAAGCTCTCCGGGAGCCTAGCGCAGATTGTCGGCGATCGAACGCGTCGTAGGTGAATCCGTCAGGAAACGAGCATCTCTCATTCAATCATAATTAATTGATGTTCTCAAGGAGAGCTCAACGCTAGACAGCCGTTGTAGAAGCAATATCCATAATTGAGGTGAGACAACACGGAATGTTTTGTTTGGGGGCGGGAAGAGCTCGAAATGAAGCCGCTTCTAGACATTGAAGTGTCCTGTCGAATTCTGCATGCATGTCGGAAGCTGGGCGAGCCGCTCAACCGCGAAGCTTGTGACTGATGCAGACATTAATTATGCGCTCACCAGAGCGCCAATAGAACGCAGTGCCAGAAGTGGCCTGTTGACGCCGATATCACTCAAATTGAGCCGCTCTGAACCTCACATCGGTCTTCAAGCGTCGCTCCTAACCTCGCATTGGTTCCATATCCAAGCGCAAAGCTTTAGACGCGAAAACAGTTAATTTTGAGGTTTTCGCTCGAATTTAGAAGGGTTACGGTAGTTTCACAGCTTCATTCTTTTCTGGATCGATTTTCCTCTACCTTCGTTCTTGCTCCGTCGAAGAGGGAGCTGTCGGGAAGTCTATGCGCTCTTCCGAGCCAGTTCTACATCTGGCGCTATCTTGGCGGGCGGATGACACACGCCATAGGTGAATCCGTGGGGCAAGGCCAGCCCTCATTCCATCATGGAAACCGTCCGAAATGAAGCTGGTTCTAGGCATAGAGGCGCCAGGTAGAGTTCTAGGTGTCTGGCAAGAGCTTAAAGGCCGCTCTCTTGAATGACCTCTCAGTGAGTACCTGAACGATACGGGAATGCTATTTTACAGCGAGAAGGTCAATGGAAAGGTTTGTGCTTGCAAAGGTCTCATAAGTATTAACTGTCGAGGTTTCAAGCATCGCCTTCGTGAACCCATTCAGCGCTCTGTCTTCACATGACTGACAAATTCCACGATAAGCTGTTCAAGAACCACGGAAATTTGGGACTTGGTGTGGCGGTGTTGATCCTGTAGACAAAAAGGGACCAAAACACTCAATAATGCAAAAACAAAGGCGTAAAACCGGATCAAACCTCCAATGCTGGTCCGACGCGGCACCTATAGCTGCAAGGAAAGTCCAAGAAGCTGCACCGAGGTCAGTCGGGTGGTTCGTCGACCGCTTGAGGGGCGAGGAATGAAGGCGAGATGGGGGTGGCGATGATCTAGAAGGACAAGAAGAACGTCTGGAAGCATGACAAGCAGAGTGGCTGATTTGACGTATTCCAATTCTCGATTAAACGAGTCGATCGACTACCGATTTAGCAAAAATTAAAAGTTAAGTTAACGAAACAGATTAAATGAGTCCACTGACGAATCCCACAAAAAAATATATTTTAAAATAACAAAACCTACCGTCCCCAAAACCTCCCTTTCCAAATTTGCAAATCCTTTATTAAATAAAGGAGAACTCCAGACGTGTCCGTCCGCGTTGTTGTATCTCAGTTTGCAGCCCAATCTCATTTTGCAGCTGTACGGTAGATTCCTTCAAAATCAGGGTGATCGCGGTGGGAGTGACGCTCCGAGCACCTCAATTTGCCGCTCCGAGCATCTCAGTTTGCCGCTCCGAGCATCTCAGTTTGCCGCTGTGGTATCTCAGAATGCCGCTCCAGCACACAATCAAATTAATGTCGACATATTTATGTCATAGATTCTTCGTCCAATAGCATTTCTGACACTTCTTCGTCGTTTAAACAGCCGTAAACCTTATCTTCCGTAGCCACGTCTTCAGGCCAGCGCATCTTCAACCCGGTTAGCAATTCAAATGCGCTGAATCCGGTGGCAAGTACATGAGATCTTATGCTCATGAGAATCAGCGGCAAATCCACATCCCAAGATGCTACATCCGTGATGCTCTTCGTGAGCAATTCTTTCACAGTTCGATTCATTCGTTCAACCAATCCGTTGGTCTGAGGATGATAAAGGGTGGAGAGACGGTGATCTATGTTCAACCGCTTGACTAACTCGACCAATCTGATTGTTGAATTCAGTCCTTGATCCCTTGATCACTGATCATGACCCGTGGAACGCCGCAAAGAGATGATGTCTTCCACGAGAAAATCGTCCGAGAGCAGCCAAATCAGATGCCTCCGATCAAACAGCATTATTTGTGGTGGTTCTGCCACGAACACCCTGAATGCCGGGAAGATTACGGCAGAGCAGCAAAAAGAGATGAGCGGCATTCTGAGATACCACACCGTGTGTCACAAAATTTCCAGACGCGAGTTGCCTGATTGAGCGAACGTGGGTTACGGTAGCGGCGCCATTTGCGTTTGCACGTGTTTCGCCGTCGCCGCGGACCGGTCGGTTTTACAACCGCGTCGGCAGATAAAAAACGTGAAGATAAAAAGCGACTCACTTGTAGATCAAACAAGTCGATCGATTATCAACTCAAAAATATGAACATTAAAGAACAAAAGTTTCAAGATCTGAATGTAAAGTGTTGAAGTGAAATAGGTCATTCGTTCCAAAATAAAAGTGCTTAAATTTAAGATTAAATAAGTTCAACGTTAAAAAACCGACGTATTCGAGATCTTTGCAAACAATCAAAAATTAAGTTATAAAAGAATAAAAGTTTTTTAAAATCTAAGTTTGTCCAAATTATGCTCAAAAATTTGCACATTCTAAACCCTAGTTCTTATAAAAAACGTACCATTGTTCATATATTGTTCATGTCTGTTCAATCAAACATTTGTAAACAAAGATGCATGCATAAATTGTGACCTTGTCTCAGGAACATCGTTTCACAAAGAGACTACAGCATTGGAGTGAAACTTTCGGAATTTATCGGACCTCCGAGTGGTCGGGAGAATCGACTGACTTGTAGATTAAACAAGTCGATCGATTATCAATTCAAAATTAAAGAACAGAAGTTTCAAGATCAGAAATATAAAGTGAAATAGGACAAATATTGTCGTGCGCCAGGCGAAACGCGTGTTTTGCGGCAAAGGGATGCGGCCGCCGGATAGGTGTAAGGTAAAATTTCATTTTTTTATTTGAATCATTCCTGGTGACCATCATCGATAATTGGATTCAGGTCGATGTTAGCGTGGTCGAAAGCGTTCCTTTCGTCTTCCACGTTGATAACCTGTTGGAAGAAGTTCTCAATGTGACGCTCAGGGAGTCTATTCATTACTGAAGCATTGGTACGAAAACATGCCCAAAACAACCCTAAGAATCATGGATCTCGGTAGCATTACTTACAAAATGAATCAAATTTTTGGGGAACTGGTCAATTTTGCTGATTTTGGGCTTATTCGACGCAGAATCTGATTCTCCATGATTCCTTCAGTCCGAAACTTGATTTTCCACAATGTTTGGCAAAAAATCCCGAAAAACTGATTTTGCCTGAATGGGTACCTAACCGACGACACGCGACAAACTTTGCGCAGGTGGCTCAGATTTGGGTGATCTTAGGTGCATTCGACGCAGAAAGAGTTCCCGGTCACGCCGAGCTAAAACACGCTCAGAAACACGCCAACACGGCCAAGAAATCAGCGTTTATCCGGGTTGCATGAGCGCTCCGAAAACACCGATCCGGCGGCCGCATCGCTTTTGTAAAATCCGGCGGCCGCGAAACGCGCGTTTCGCCTGGCGCACGACAGTAAGTAAAAGGAAATAGAGTGAATTACGCTTCAAAAAAAAAAATTAAATTGAAGATTAAATAAGGTCGACAGTTTGAAGATCAAAAAACCACCACAACAGAAATTAATTTAATTACAAGTATGAAACGTTTCACGCAACCAACAATGAAGTTTTGCAAGTTGTAAAAAAATTACGCGACAATTTAATAAGTTTTCTAAAATTTATGTTCTTGCAGATAAAATGTGCACCTTGATCAAATTTGTAGAGCTTCAGTCTCATCTTGAAAAACTGTATTACAAATAATAAACTTCAAAATTAGAACCTCAAGAGTTTGAGATGCGCAATCAAAAATCGCATTAAATTTTAAATTAGCTAATTGTTACCCACTTGATCAAAATTGTAGAGCTAAAGCATCATCTTAAAAATTGTACTACAAATAATAAACTGCAAAATTCAAAATTATAGGCTTTGAGGCGCCTACCAAAAATTGTAATTTGAAATTAACCAATTGTTACCAATTTTATAAAAAATTGTAGAGCTTCAGTCTCATCTTGAAAAGTGTAATTGAGTTTGAGACGCCGAATCAAAAAATCAAAAATAGCATAATTTTTCAAATTAAAAACTGTTCTTCTTCTTCGTATAACTTGTAGAGATAGAGACCTAACATCCAAAATTGTAATGAGTCTTGTTATCCACTTGATTGGAGCTGGTACACTGTGCGGCACGTGATAAAAAGTTGTCTCCAATATAAAAAACGGAATCCACTTAACGTAGTTTGATCTTCATTCAAAAATTTTATGAAAATTATACAGTTCGATGGGCTACCACTACTCAAAAAATTGTTATTCGGCCAAAGTTGCTTTTAAAAAATTTTACAGACGGGATTTGAACCTGTGGCCTTTTCTGTCAACGACTTATCACCAAAGAACCGTAAATAACTTACAAGTCTTGTATACCAACCGTGTTCACTAAATCAGAAATGTGTCAATGGCGCTGAAACCTGAAGAACCGAATTTGCAACTTCCAACATTCGAGTTCCCTATCGCAAAACAAAAACACGACTGACATTCCAAGATCAAAAAATTATAGGTTTCTAGAATTCAAGGTCAAAAAACCATCACAACAGAAATTAATTCAATCCGACGAGTTCGGAAACGTTTCAAGCAGCCAAAAATTACGTTATACAAGTTTTGAAAAAATTACGTGACAATTTAATAAAAGTTCTGAAATGGACGTTCCTTACCGCTGCAAAAATTAAAAGTGAAATAAACAAAACCTTCTGTTCCGAGATTAAACGAGTCCCCTGAGACAAAACCCACAAAAGATCAAATTTGAAAATAATAAAACCTCCCATTCGTAGCTTGCAAATTCAAAGAAGTGTGAAAGCAAGAAAGTGCTACAGCCAAAAAACAGAATTCTAAAATAACAATACTTACCGTTTCTTAAAACCTCTCCATCCTTGTTTACCTGTTTACCTAACTTTACAGCAAATTTAGAAATTAAAAAAATTGTGAGTTTCACGTTGAAAATTACGAAAATCATAAATTAGACATATACACGAATCTTTCCAAGCAGCCAAAAATTAAAATAGAAGAATTCCAGAACAATTATGCCTCATACATATAATAACCAAAAATTTCAAAACAGAATTTATACACGAATGATTTTTACATGCATTCCAAAACATTCAATATTCCCATTCCCAAAGAATACGAACCTCAATATATTAACCTCATTTGAAGCCTAAAACATTCAATATTCCCATTCCCAAAGAATACGACCAAAGCAAAGAATTATAAGATGCGTTGTCCCATTTCATACGTATCTCATGCGCATTGTCATCAAGAGATCAACGGCGACTGATGCTCCTAGAAAAGACAAGACGAAAATTGCTTAAAGAAGTAATGGGAAATCCCCCCTTTGTGAAAGAAATTCACTTAGGCACCCTATAAATGACGTTTCACTCTCTTCAGATCCTTCTTCACCCTGAAAAACTTGAACATAATTTTATGAGCTTTGTAAAAAACACTAAAAATCATTTTTTGTGGCAACGATTGCAGGGTCAACAGAAACCCGTAATCAAAAGATTACACACTGAGCCGGCTGACAATTGTTTTTAACACGCCACAGCGCGCCACTGCAAACCCTAGGTCAACAAAGAGAAATTTTCCCATTGTTGCGTTGCACTCCCTCGCAACGCAAAGTCTTCTCGGTCTTCTCGTTCCTCTCAAAATACAAAGGCTCCGAACCACACACAAACGATGACGGACTGTCGTTACAATGATCCGTCACGCGAAAAAAGTGGTTTTCACACAAGCTTTCTTTCCACAAACAAAAGGGTAGTAGTAGTCGATGGCGAAGGAACACAAGAAGGAGCTA
The DNA here is from genome assembly GCA_000757645.3 of Steinernema carpocapsae. NCBI lineage: Eukaryota > Metazoa > Nematoda > Chromadorea > Rhabditida > Steinernematidae > Steinernema > Steinernema carpocapsae. The sequence continues at coordinate 3,214,162 of CM016762.1, forward strand.
GGGTAGCGCGAAAAAAACGTCTCTATTCTATTATCGGCCGTCGCGGCCGGCACAGGCAAATTAACAAATTTGTTCATTTCGCATGTGGCGAGATGCCACACGGTTCTTGTGGAATTCATTATAAGCGTGTGGAAATGGGAATGAATAGGACGTGTTATTCGCATCTCGCAAAACGCGGGATTCAGTGCATTTTCCTTGTTTTCAAGTTCAAGATGGATACGGTACACGCTTCTGTGATGCATATATTCACAATAAAAAAGATTTTGAGGTCTTGGCAAAGAGTGAGCAGTGGACTTCAAAGGGTATGATCAAGCAGATATCCTCAAAAATTTCACAATTCTAATAAAAACAGGAAGCACGACGCCGCATCTCGAAATCAAAAACAAGACCGATATGTTTGTCTCCAAGCAAAGCAAAAACAACTTTCCTTCTATCAGAAAAGCGCAAGCAAGCGTTCAAATAATATTTTGCTTCAACAGTCGATTGCCTTGTTTCACGCTTCGAATTGTTACCCTATGTAAAGTACCTTTTGAGACGCGACGGCTTCGCCATAAACAGCCAGCGTCTGACGCAACGCGAAAACTGGAGAATGATGTATGTACCAATTAACATCAAGCAAAAATAATCTGGTGATAAGGCTAATAAACTCAGCAGTAACTCAGCAGTATTTAGATACTCTTCATGTATTTCAAAGCCAATTTAAAAAAACTAAATTTGAACAGATGTATAAAAAATTTATGATACACGTGCGCAAACAACTGCGATGAAACAAATAAATAAAAAAGCTGTGAGCCTCGTCGTTCAAAAAATACACTTGAATAGTTTTAAGGAAACATTAGTAAAATAAGAGACTAAAAGTTTGGTCTAATGCTATGAAACATTTTATCCCCTTGAAAACTATTTTCAAATAATACGAAATTCCACCAAAACCTATGGATAAACTATGGATAGCTACCACGAAAAAAACTATTTAATTCAAAATTTGTTAATTTGAAAAAGCGTAGAAATATTTTATATTTGATATATTTGAAACAGAATTTAAATTGGAGATTGACATTTTCCACCAAAAAAACAACTTTTGTATCAATTTAGAAAAGCCAAATCAACAGCCGTCCATACTAACGAAGTTGTTTATTTAAGAAGCGTCAAGTCAAAAAACTTGATTTCAGTAAACAGTGTTCTTACAGTAAAAAAGTCTGCGAACAACATTCTAAAAAAAATTTCATTTGCATATAAACACTGTTCGTAGATCAAAAAGGTTTAAGCAAATCATGAACAAAAAAATTTAATTAGAAAATTTAATTAGAAAATGGAACTGTCTTCACCACTACGGGCTCGTTCTACTCGATCTCTATTTGAACCAAATCTACTCAAACCAAACACCGGAGTTCGTCATCCACGTCCCAGATCCGATAAAATTCTTGGTTGTGTTTTGAACCGTACATGACTTGACCTTGTCTCTGTGAGACAGCAACAAAAATTTTAGATGTAGTAAGCTGTGTTTTTAGAATTAAAAAGTGTGCGATAAACATTAAAATGTTTATTTTTGGTTAAACAGTGTTCCTAGAGTGTTCAAACAGTGTTCAAAAAGGTTTAGTTTTAGTTTAGAAATTCTTAGAAATTCCACCGGCTTCCAAAAATACGCTTACGAAAATTGTCCCGAAACCCTAATCTAACAAATTAATTACCGAAAAATAGCTTTCGCCAAACAAACGAATATAACTAAATTCTTAGAAATTCCACCGAAACCGTTGAGGTAGTTTTCGTTCTAAGGACCATTAGACCTTTAAAACTAGAAAGGATTGTATGGAAAAAAGATCCCTAGGAGAACAGATCCCTCGGGTAAAAAATGTAAATTTATCAGATAAGTAAACGTGTTTGGAAATGAGCCCTAACGGCTGCAATTTGTAGGCGTATGTAGGCTAACGGCGTATGCAGGAATTTCCCGGATCCGGAACATTTGAGCGAATCAATTTGAGCAAAAAATCATATTAACGTTTATAAAGTATTTTAAAGCCCAACTTTATTTTCGGCTGTCAGCAGTGTGAAGCGGGTATGCAAAGTTAGTGCCGCCAACTGTCGCGCCTCAAAACACCATGATAAAAATGTCCAAGCCTAAGCCAACAGCAGGTGTCGTCCTCTTCCACTTACACCGCTGCAGACTTGTAAAGCCTTTCGACGATTGATATTGCAGTAAAAGGTTGTAGCATAGTTTGAGTGATTTTGTTCAAACTGCATCTGTTCAAATGCCTATTTGCTCAAATGTCACAAAATGCGCGATTCTTAAGAGTCCGAACTGGCCAAAAAGCACGCAAGCACAACAGAAAAGTCAGCTATTTTCAAGCTTCTCAACATATTCCGTTCTTGTAAAGGAGATCTTGCTTCACGTTACTTTCCTGCTGCAAGAAAGATTTAAAAATACGGCACTCAAAACAACAACCATGTTTGAAAAGCTTACAAAAAAGTAATATTCGAATTTCTATGATTCTGTAGTGCTGTTGTGCCTAAAAAATAAGGCATATAAAATAACATAAAAATCATTTGAAATGTAAAATTAGACGTTTAATTTTATTTGAAGAATTTCATTTAAAAACAGACCTTAAGAAATGTCACAGAAATTGTTTCAAATATTCGAGCAATTATTTGCCGCAAATAATACAGCCGCCTCGTGCAAAAAACACATTTGAATATTTCAAAGATAATATTAAATAGAAATTAAAGTGAATGTGAATATGAAGTGAATTAAAGTGAGTGGAACTTGAAGACTGACCGTAGAAATATTTGTCTCATTCAATTTTTAACAGATTTTTAAGCAGCCTTAAAACGCGACAAGAAGTATCGGTGTCGTTCCACGACAACAAAGCGGTCAAATTGTTTGGTCAAAAATGAACCCTTTATTTTGCAACTGAGAGAATTCAAATTAACGATGGTGTATTCATAAGAACTAACAAAACCACAGATTTCAAGAAACAAATTTTAAATGGTGTGCGTATAATTTTTTCAAAAAAACTCTTTTACTTGTCCCATTAATTTCAAAATAACGATAATACATACGCACTAATACAGTTGTTATTTAAAAAACGTAAGACTATTTGCATACGTAGAACGTCATTTCAATAGATAATGAATGATATTAACAAAAAAACTTTTATTGGTCCCTTCATCTCGACCATAGTTCAAATGTATTTATGTAGACCAAACCAGAAAACTGCCGAATAAATTACAAGTAAAAAATAAAATGAGTTTTAGTTACGTTTTAGTTACAGTTACGTGATGGAGAATTCGCGCTACGCCGTTTCGCATGCCGGTCTGTAATTGGATAGAAAAGTAGGTTCACCCTTCTTAAAGATAAGCTTCATGATTGCAGTTTTGATTGCAGCGCAAAGGTGTTTTTAGCGGTGCAAATAATATGAATCGCTGAAATCGCTTGCTTGAATCCTAGAGCTTGAAAACTGCGTCGGGTACTGGTTCAATTTCATGATTTTGCTCATGATCTTAACTGAGACCAAGTTATAGACAGTTTCGACTTTTATACGCTTTCCTAAATACTGAAATTTGGCGAGAGAACTGTGAGCAAGACAAGCAAGAAAGACTCACAAAAAACCCTCATGTCAAGGTCCCCTTCATCTGTTACAGAACTTCTGGCCCACAGAAGCCAATGAGGGAGATGTCGCCACGCAGAGAACGCGACGGTTTGTTGTTTCGGTCAAGATGCCGCTTCCGAGTTTTCCCGGAATAAATTTGCTGGATTGACGCACGTCCGTTCCCTCCATTGGCGTCCACGGAAAACACGATCACTCGGATGTTTGGTCTAGTTTCAACTTTAGCGCCTTCAAAGCAGTGTTGAAATTGAGCCGTGCTTACATTGGTCCCAAGCTCTTGGACCCGTATCAATTTTGGGACGATATTTTGTCCGCTTTTTTAGTCCAATTGTCAAAGCCTTAATCGGCCTCACGCTCTCCCGCCGCACACACAGGCGACGAAACACTTAAAGTTCAGCAGCTTTATACGCTTCTCTAGGCCTACAAGAAGCCACCACTGGAGAACGTCGCCATGACAGAACTCCAGGAGGCTTAAATGTTCCGACCCGACTTCACTGCGTCGGAGCTTTGCCGGAAGAATTTGCTGATTAACATACGTCCGTTCTTCTTCGGCTCCACGGAAATGTTCGAGCACCAATGAACGACCGGAAATGTTCAAACGGGCACAGCAACCGAGCCCACCGTTGCCTCCGAGGTCAGCTCCAGCGATATAGAGCGGCCATACGCCGCAGGAAATAGCAGAACCGCAGGTAAAAGCGGCCGAAGGCTGCGTAAAAAAACAGCGCGGCCTTAGACCGCGGGCAACATTACTTTCTATGCTTCGCGCCGACGTGTTCCCGTTGGGCGACGAGAACGGACGGATATGAACGAGATTTTTTAAAAGGTGTGTCGCACTGCTGAGAATTTTATCGGCTTTTCTTCAGTTCCTTTTAGGTGTTCCTGTCTCAGATGTTCTTCGGTTGTTCTTGGAGAACGCGGAAGGTATTAGTCTTTAGGTGTTTCCAGAGTTCCATGGACTTACATGCTACTTCATGGACTGGAGTACAAATTCTGTATTCTCAAATAAATCATCCAATTACTTTTTTTAATTTTTGATTGCAGCAATGACGTCTACATTGACTCTTTTCAAGCTGAGATTATGCTTATTTTTAATTAAAAATGGGGCCAGGAACTGTTTGTTTTTTCCTTGCTTTTCCATGTTGATTTTTTATTTCAAGTGTATTTTTAAATAATTGCTCTCAAAAATTGGGTTTGAAACACCCTAAGTACTACAAACCGACACTCAACGCTATCGTTGCGATTGTCCAAAAGCAGTCCATAACGGGCAGAAAGAAGAGCGGCTTGGCCTGAAACGTCAAAGTTTCATATTCTAAAGGTGGCAGCAAAATTAACGTTCTTCCTATTCTTGAATATTTTGTCATAAGCCATCCTCCGTGCTGTTAATTTGAGCCGTGTAAGTCAAAAAACTTGATTTCAGTAAACAGTGTTCTTACAGTAAAAAAGTCTGCGAACAACATTCTAAAAAAAATTCATTTGCATATAAACACTGTTCGTAGATAAAAAAAGGTTTAAGCAAATCATGAACAAAAAAATTTAATTAGAAAATGGAACTGTCTTCACCACTACGGGCTCGTTCTACTCGATCTCTATTTGAACCAAATCTACTCAAACCAAACACCGGAGTTCGTCATCCACGTCCCAGATCCGATAAAATTCTTGGTTGTGTTTTGAACCGTACATGACTTGACCTTGTCTCTGTGAGACAGCAACAAAAATTTTAGATGTAGTAAGCTGTGTTTTTAGAATTAAAAAGTGTGCGATAAACATTAAAATGTTTATTTTTGGTTAAACAGTGTTCCTAGAGTGTTCAAACAGTGTTCAAAAAGGTTTAGTTTAGTTTAGAAATTCTTAGAAATTCCACCGGCTTCCAAAAATACGCTTACGAAAATTGTCCCGAAACCCCTAATCTAACAAATTAATTACCGAAAAATAGCTTTCGCCAAAACAAACGAATATAACTAAATTCTTAGAAATTCCACCGAAACCGTTGAGGTAGTTTTCGTTCTAAGGACCATAGACCTTTAAAACTAGAAAGGATTGTATGGAAAAAAGATCCCTAGGAGAACAGATCCCTCGGGTAAAAAATGTAAATTTATCAGATAAGTAAACGTGTTTGGAAATGAGCCCTAACGGCTGCAATTTGTAGGCGTATGTAGGCTAACGGCGTATGCAGGAATTTCCCGGATCCGGAACATTTGAGCGAATCAATTTGAGCAAAAAATCATATTAACGTTTATAAAGTATTTTAAAGCCCAACTTTATTTTACGGCTGTCAGCAGTGTGAAGCGGGTATGCAAAGTTAGTGCCGCCAACTGTCGCGCCTCAAAACACCATGATAAAAATGTCCAAGCCTAAGCCAACAGCAGGTGTCGTCCTCTTCCACTTACACCGCTGCAGACTTGTAAAGCCTTTCGACGATTGATATTGCAGTAAAAGGTTGTAGCATAGTTTGAGTGATTTTGTTCAAACTGCATCTGTTCAAATGCCTATTTGCTCAAATGTCACAAAATGCGCGATTCTTAAGAGTCCGAACTGGCCAAAAAGCACGCAAGCACAACAGAAAAGTCAGCTATTTTTCAAGCTTCTCAACATATTCCGTTCTTGTAAAGGAGATCTTGCTTCACGTTACTTTCCCTGCTGCAAGAAAGATTTAAAAATACGGCACTCAAAAACAACCACCATGTTTGAAAAGCTTACAAAAAAGTAATATTCGAATTTCTATGATTCTGTAGTGCTGTTGTGCCTAAAAAATAAGGCATATAAAAATAACATAAAAATCATTTGAAATGTAAAATTAGACGTTTAATTTTATTTGAAGAATTTCATTTAAAAACAGACCTTAAGAAATGTCACAGAAATTGTTTCAAATATTCGAGCAATTATTTGCCAAATAATACAGCCGCCTCGTGCAAAAAAACATTTGAATATTTCAAAGATAATATTAAATAGAAATTAAAGTGAATGTGAATATGAAGTGAATAAAGTGAGTGGAACTTGAAGACTGACCGTAGAAATATTTGTCTCATTCAATTTTTAACAGATTTTTAAGCAGCCTTAAAACGCGACAAGAAGTGGTCGGTGTCGTTCCACGACAACAAAGCGGTCAAATTGTTTGGTCAAAAAATGAACCCTTTATTTTGCAACTGAGAGAATTCAAATTAACGATGGTGGATTTCAAGAAACAAATTTTAAATGGTGTGCGTATAATTTTTTCAAAAAAACTCTTTTACTTGTCCCATTAGAAATTTCAAATTAACGATAATACATACGCACTAATACAGTTATTATTTAAAAAACGTAAGACTATTTGCATATGTAGAACGTAATTTAAATAGATAATAAATGCTTTAAAAAAAAAAAATTTATTGATCCCTTACAGATTTCAAAAGAGCCATTGCTTAACCTTTTGCTTGAACGCTGATGCGTTTTTAGCTCGGACGATAACTTCGGGCAGCGAGTTCCATAAAGGCACAATTTTCGAGGAGAAATATTCGTTTAGACGTTTACTCCTCCTTGTGACGGGAAGAATTCGATAAATAGATCGAGATCGAGAAGGGAGGGTCGAGGAGGACAGTGAGAAGAACTCATGAGGGGAACGGACGACATGTCCGGAAAAAACGGAGTAGACAAAAGTTAGAGTGGCGAAGAGGCGCCGGCGCTCAAGAGTAGAGATCTCCAGTTTCCTGACGGTTTCGGGATATCCTGGGAATTCAGTGCCGCTAAAATCGATTTTAGAAACCGATTCTGGACTCGATCAGCTGACGATCACGAGCAGTTTGGAGTGACCAGACAACACTAGCGTATTCTAACACGGGGCGAACGTAGGCAGCAAATAATTGCCACCGTATGTTCACACTTCTGCAGCGGAAGACCCGGTGGATCAACTTGCATGTCCGTGTCGCATTCGAGTGACACAACTTAATGTGAGGAGCGAAGGAGAGCTGTTTATCATAAGTCACTCCCAAATCCTTGACCAATTCGGTCTTGGTAATCACAGAATCGTTTAACAGATACTCAACCTTTGGGTTATTTCGACTCACATGCATAACAAGGGTCTTGGACTCTGAAATGGGCAACCGTTATACGGCGGACCAAGTTTCCAGAGCCATTAAGGCTTTCTTGAGGGCGCAAGGATTGGAAAAAGCGTAGATTTTAAGGTCATCGGCAAAGAGCGAGCAACGGACGTCAGGGGGCATGATCGAGCGAATGTATTCATGTAGATTTATTTATGTAGACCAAACCAGAAAACTGCCAAATAAATTACAAGTAAAAGATAAGAAAATGTTCAGTTACATTTTAGTTACAGTTACGTGATGGAGAGCCCGCGCTACGCCGCGGCGGTGCTCGCCTGCGACTCGCCGTTTTGCGTGCTCGGTCTGTAAGTGGATAGGGAAGTAGGATCACCCTTCTTAAAGATAAGCTTCATGATTGCAGTTTTCAAAAGTTGAGGAACCGAACTAGACAAAAAAGAACTGTTCAGCAACTCACAAATTGGCTGAGCTAAGGGAACACACAATTCCTTAAGGACTTGTAACTGGTCAGGCAAGGTAGAAAACTTTTGCGGAAGAAGAGAGATTGGTAGACCTAGGAATAATCGACACGAAATAATCAGCAAAAACGGCAGCTTTATGATGATTTGTATGAATCAGCTGTCGAAGGTGCTTAATAGTCAGGAGGTTCCATGGACGGAGGTTGCTTAACTTGAAAAATTAAAAAATACGGCACTCAAAAACAACCACCATATTTGAAAAGCATGCCAAAAATGTTAAATTTTTAGGATTTGAGACTGTTGTGGCGAAAAACTTACACCAATGAAAATAGTATAATTCAATTAAAATGTAAAATTAAACGTTTAATAAAACATTAAATTTGAAAGAGATTTCAGGAAATGTCACATTCCACTAAAATTGTTTCAAATATTCGAGGCAGAGAGAAATTTGTACAATAAATGGCTTATTGACTTGAAGAAGAGTTTGATGGAGTTGGGCTTTCGCACTTAAGCTAGAGCAAACGTGGAGCTCCGTGATGTTTTCCAAAAAAATTCAGAAATGACAATGGACAACGGACAATCATAAAACAATGATTTTGTACTGAAGCAACTAGGCCGGAAAAACATGCTAATTGTTTTGATTTAGAAGACTGAAAACAAGCCGCTTTTAACTTTTTTTTAAATGGGCCTTAGGTAATGTATTAAATGAGCGTTTTAAAAGCTTCCAACGTTCAGAAAAAAGAGGTTTTATCAAGAAGAAAATAAATGTCAATTTTTCCTGGGTGATTGAAAAAAACTACGGATATAGTCAATGTAGACAAGAAAGGGTTGGCCAAAAAATGTCTGATTTAATTTCAACCAAAATGTTTGCGATTTTTGGTATAGCGTATTTTACCACAAATGGCAAAAATCGACAAAAATTTTTTTTAGTTTGCAAATTTATGATCAACTTGACTAAATTAAATTGAGAATGCGATTCAGGTCTGATTTATTTGAAATAAACTTTGCAAGTTGACTTCAGAAATTAGCAAGCCATGGTAAAAGTAAACCATTAAAAAATTTGTTTATTTCAAATAATTCTAGGGTAATTTATTAAATGAGCGTATTTAAAGACTCTAAAAACTCCTAAAAAAGAGATTCTGTCCAGAAGGATCTAGGCCGGAAAAATGTGTTAGTTTTCTTCGATAAGATTTGATTCAAAGGACTTAGAACAGATCCACCTTGAACCTCTATTTTGAATCGTTCTTAGGTAATTTGCTAAATTAGCGTTTTTAAATGCTTTGAAACCGTATAAAAAGGCTGAAAGGAGAAATTTCTTGAGAACGGCTTTCCTTTCGGATGCGTTAGTTCCTAATTTGTCCATAACGGTGGAGAGTTATTCAAGAGGACGGCTCGCTTTGCTGTGTCATAGTTGGAAAGCTACTGATCTCCATGTATTTAAACAAAACCTTATCATGTTGTTTCACGTCGCAATTCAAGCAAAGTTCACATCTCTCTAACATCAAGCTTACACTGCTTTCAAACTCGTGGGTGACAGCCACAGCGACAGGGTGTTCAAACTCGTGTCGCTGTCGCCGAGTTGTCGCCGGCCTGTAACCGGGCGACAGCGACGAGTTTGAACACTCTCCGGCGACAAGTTGGGAAACTGTCGCCCGGCGACACCATTTGTATGGAGAGGGCTGTCGCTGAATTTTTCGAAACGATTCGAAAAGTCCGGCGATAACCTCGGCGACACGTGCAGGATAGGATGATTTTTTGCCAGTTTGGGGTTTTGTGAATCGACTTTGACCGGTTTTGTGCTGTTTTGCAGCGTCAGTCATGATTTCACATGGTTTTGAAGTTTTTGGAGGTGTTTTACATAAATTTGCAGCGTTTCACAAAATATTTCCTACAAAATTTTGTTTTTTTGTGCGAACCGATCGGAATTCCGTTGGAACTTGCGTGGAAAACGCAGGAAAATCGTGCGAAATTCAGCGCCTTCCTTCCTGATTCTTCCCGCAACCCCTACTAGGCTCATATTTTCCGCTTTTGACAATTTTTTGTCCGTTTTTGCTCCAATTCCACATGCGGAGAAAATCAGAAACAAAAAAAAATGAATTTCGCTCGATTTTCCTTCGATATCCGCACAAATCTGGACGGAATTCCGACCGTTTCGCTTGCAGCGCACGAATTCCGAATGAGTTGCTCCAGACACACCGGCACCCGCTCATTCCAGACCTTCCTAACAAGAAGTTTGGTGGTGTCGCTCACGGTGTCGCCAAGGGGTGTTCAAACTCAAATTTGGCCTTGTCGCTGTCGTCGTCGTTGTCGCTGGCTGAGTTTGAACAGAAGTGTTCAAACTCGTGTCGCCATCGCTCTCGTTCTCGCCGTCGCTGTTGCTGTCGCTTCCGAGTTTTAAAAAAGCATTACTGCTTCCTTACTCGGGACAGTTTTGCAATGTAAAAAAGCTGGTCTAAAAAGTTTGTTTTCAAAAAAAAAAAAATTAAACTAACGTCTTTTAAATCTTTTTTTATTCAACCGGAAAAGCTACTTGTTGAATTTCAATTTGACGTTTTCAGGAACAGCATGAAAATATATAATTCAAGTAGGAATTTTTTAATTTGAAGGAATGACGAATTTTCCGTCGATTTAACCAAAACCGAGAAAACGTCAGGAATATCTCAGACGCGAGAAATGCAGAGGAATAATTCACAAAGACCAAATTCAACCGTTTTAAGAACTTCAATAAGTATCTTGAAAAGTCAAACTTACCGCTATTTTTAATGGTTTTTAGATAATTCATTAAAATTTTGCGTTTTTGAAGCTCGAAAAATTCCAAAAGAGGTTTGCTCTAAAATCCACTAGGCTGAAAAATATGTAAAAAATTTCCACAAAGAAATGTAATTGGCAAAGCTAAAAACAAAGCTATCGTAATCCTTTATTGAATTTGATTTCTAATTTTAAATTAAATTACGGTAATTTTTGAACAAATTTGAATGAGTGATTAAACGTGCAAATGTTTTTTGAACGAGTTTTACCTCAACCTTTGTTTTGAAACTTTTCTAAACAACGTAAACTGTTGATTGTCTTCAGAATCAGCTATTAATTCTTTAAGTGTTGTTTTAGGTCAAAGCCTCCGGCGTCGATAAACGCTTTCGATCATATGACATTTCCGGGACGGGCACTTCCGGGAAACATGGCTAAGATGCTCCAGGAGGCTAGTTTACTATCCCCGCTGTTTGCAAGAGACCGCTTCGAGCCTACTACCCCGCTACCAGGCAGCTTCGGTGCAAAAACCATTATGAAAATGTCCAAGCCTAAGCCTAAGATGCTCCAGGAGGCCAGCCCCAGCCTACTATCCCCGCTGTTTGAAAGAGGGTAGCCTCGAGCCTGCTACCTCGCGTGTTCTAAAGTTGGGTTCCGCTGTAAACGAAACGGCACTCCTGTTGGAGTCATTATTAGTGAAATGAAATGACGGGACTGAAATGTCGGGACTGTAATGTCCGGGACTGTAGACTGAGATGCCGGGACTGTGATGACCGGGACTGAAATGTCGGGACTGAAATGTCCGGGACTGAAACGCCGGGACTGAAATGTCCTATCCCCTTTCAAACCCAATTTTTGAGAGCAATTATTTAAAAATACACTTGAAATAAACAAAATCAACATGGAAAAGCAAGGAAAAAACAAACAGTTCCTGGCCCCATTTTTAATTAAAAATAAGCATAATCTCAGCTTGAAAAGAGTCAATGTAGACGTCATTGCTGCAATCAAAAATTAAAAAAAGTAATTGGATGATTTATTTGAGAATACAGAATTTGTACTCCAGTCCATGAAGTAGCATGTAAGTCCATGGAACTCTGGAAACACCTAAAGACTAATACCTTCCGCGTTCTCCAAGAACAACCGAAGAACATCTGAGACAGGAACACCTAAAAGGAACTGAAGAAAAGCCGATAAAATTCTCAGCAGTGCGACACACCTTTTAAAAAATCTCGTTCATATCCGTCCGTTCTCGTCGCCCAACGGGAACACGTCGGCGCGAAGCATAGAAAGTAATGTTGCCCGCGGTCTAAGGCCGCGCTGTTTTTTTACGCAGCCTTCGGCCGCTTTTACCTGCGGTTCTGCTATTTCCTGCGGCGTATGGCCGCTCTATATCGCTGGGACCTCGGAGGCAACGGTGGGCTCGGTTGCTGTGCCCGTTTGAACATTTCCGGTCGTTCATTGGTGCTCGAACATTCCAGCGAATTCGTTTCGGCAAAGCTCCGACGCAGTGAAGTCGGGTCGGAACATTTAAGCCTCCTGGAGTTCTGTCATGGCGACGTTCTCCAGTGGTGGCTTCTTGTAGGCCTAGCGAAGCGTATAAAGCTGCTGAACTTTGAGTGTTTCGTCGCCTGTGTGTGCGGCGGGAGAGCGTGAGGCCGATTAAGGCTTTGACAATTGGACTAAAAAAGCGGCCAAAATATCGTCCCAAAATTGATACGGGTCCAAGAGCTTGGGACCAATGTAAGCACGGCTCAATTTCAACACTGCTTTGAAGGCGCTAAAGTTGAAACTAGACCAAACATCCGAGTGATCGTGTTTTCCCGTGGACGCCAATGGAGGGAACGGACGTGCGTCAATCCAGCAAATTTATTCCGGGAAAACTCGGAAGCGGCATCTTCGACCGAAACAACAAACCGTCGCGTTCTCTGCGTGGCGACATCTCCCTCATTGGCTTCTTGTGGGCCAGAAGTTCTGTAACAGATGAAGGGGACCTTGACATGAGGGTTTTTTGTGAGTCTTTCTTGCTTGTCTTGCTCACAGTTCTCTCGCCAAATTTCAGTATTTAGGAAAGCGTATAAAAGTCGAAACTGTCTATAACTTGGTCTCAGTTAAGATCATGAGCAAAATCATGAAATTGAACCAGTACCCGACGCAGTTTTCAAGCTCTAGGATTCAAGCAAGCGATTTCAGCGATTCATATTATTTGCACCGCTAAAAACACCTTTGCGCTGCAATCAAAACTGCATCATGAAGCTTATCTTTAAGAAGGGTGAACCTACTTTTCTATCCAATTACAGACCGGCATGCGAAACGGCGTAGCGCAAGTTCTCCATCACGTAACTGTAAATAAAACGTAACTAAAACTAATTTTATTTTTTACTTGTAATTTATTCGGCAGTTTTCTGGTTTGGTCTACATAAATACATTTGAACTATGGTCGAGATGAAGGGACCAATAAAAGTTTTTTTGTTAATATCATTCATTATCTATTGAAATGACGTTCTACGTATGCAAATAGTCTTACGTTTTTTAAATAACAACTGTATTAGTGCGTATGTATTATCGTTATTTTGAAATTTTGAAATTTCTAATGGGACAAGTAAAAGAGTTTTTTTGAAAAAATTATACGCACACCATTTAAAATTTGAATCTGTGGTTTTGTTAGTTCTTATGAATACACCATCGTTAATTTGAATTCTCTCAGTTGCAAAATAAAGGGTTCATATTTTGACCAAACAATTTGACCGCTTTGTTGTCGTGGAACGACACCGATCACTTCTTGTCGCGTTTTAAGGCTGCTTAAAAATCTGTTAAAAATTTAAAAATTGAATGAGACAAATATTTCTACGGTCAGTCTTCAAGTTCCACTCACTTTAATTCACTTCATATTCACATTCACTTTAATTTCTATTTAATATTATCTTTGAAATATTCAAATGTGTTTTTTGCACGAGGCGGCTGTATTATTTGCGGCAAATAATTGCTCGAATATTTGAAACAATTTCTGTGACATTTCTTAAGGTCTGTTTTTAAATGAAATTCTTCAAATGAAATTAAACGTCTAATTTTACATTTCAAATGATTTTTATGTTATTTTTATACGTCATTTTTTTTAGGCACAACAGCACTACAGAATCATAGAAATTCGAATATTATTTTTTTGTAAGCTTTTGGAACATGGTGGTTGTTTTGAGTGCCCTATTTTTAAATCTTTTAATTGGAACGTTTGTTTTTATGTAACTGTTGATATTTCTTGTTGAATCTTAGTTTTCCAGATATTCGAGATCTCGGCTGCTCAGCGGAAAAAAGGTTAAGCTTGATGTTAGAGAGATGTGAACTTTGCTTGAATTGCGACGTGAAACAACATGATAAGGTTTTGTTTAAATATGCTTAGCCTCATGGAGATCAGTAGCTTTCCAACTATGACACAGCAAAGCGAGCCGTCCTCTTGAATAACTCTCCACCGTTATGGACAAATTAGGAACTAACGCATCCGAAAGGAAAGCCGTTCTCAAGAAATTTCTCCTTTCAGCCTTTTTATACGGTTTCAAAGCATTTAAAAACGCTAATTTAGCAAATTACCTAAGAACGATTCAAAATAGAGGTTCAAGGTGGATCTGTTCTAAGTCCTTTGAATCAAATCTTATCGAAGAAAACTAACACATTTTTCCGGCCTAGATCCTTCTGGACAGAATCTCTTTTTTAGGAGTTTTTAGAGTCTTTAAATACGCTCATTTAATAAATTACCCTAGAATTATTTGAAATAAACAAATTTTTTAATGGTTTACTTTTACCATGGCTTGCTAATTTCTGAAGTCAACTTGCAAAGTTTATTTCAAATAAATCAGACCTGAATCGCATTCTCAATTTAATTTAGTCAAGTTGATCATAAATTTGCAAACTAAAAAAAATTTTTGTCGATTTTTGCCATTTGTGGTAAAATACGCTATACCAAAAATCGCAAACATTTTGGTTGAAATTAAATCAGACATTTTTTGGCCAACCCTTTCTTGTCTACATTGACTATATCCGTAGTTTTTTTCAATCACCCAGGAAAAATTGACATTTATTTTCTTCTTGATAAAACCTCTTTTTTCTGAACGTTGGAAGCTTTTAAAACGCTCATTTAATACATTACCTAAGGCCCATTTAAAAAAAAGTTAAAAGCGGCTTGTTTTCAGTCTTCTAAATCAAAACAATTAGCATGTTTTTCCGGCCTAGTTGCTTCAGTACAAAATCATTGTTTTATGATTGTCCGTTGTCCATTGTCATTTCTGAATTTTTTTGGAAAACATCACGGAGCTCCACGTTTGCTCTAGCTTAAGTGCGAAAGCCCAACTCCATCAAACTCTTCTTCAAGTCAATAAGCCATTTATTGTACAAATTTCTCTCTGCCTCGAATATTTGAAACAATTTTAGTGGAATGTGACATTTCCTGAAATCTCTTTCAAATTTAATGTTTTATTAAACGTTTAATTTTACATTTTAATTGAATTATACTATTTTCATTGGTGTAAGTTTTTCGCCACAACAGTCTCAAATCCTAAAAATTTAACATTTTTGGCATGCTTTTCAAATATGGTGGTTGTTTTTGAGTGCCGTATTTTTTAATTTTTCAAGTTAAGCAACCTCCGTCCATGGAACCTCCTGACTATTAAGCACCTTCGACAGCTGATTCATACAAATCATCATAAAGCTGCCGTTTTTGCTGATTATTTCGTGTCGATTATTCCTAGGTCTACCAATCTCTCTTCTTCCGCAAAAGTTTTCTACCTTGCCTGACCAGTTACAAGTCCTTAAGGAATTGTGTGTTCCCTTAGCTCAGCCAATTTGTGAGTTGCTGAACAGTTCTTTTTTGTCTAGTTCGGTTCCTCAACTTTTGAAAACTGCAATCATGAAGCTTATCTTTAAGAAGGGTGATCCTACTTCCCTATCCACTTACAGACCGAGCACGCAAAACGGCGAGTCGCAGGCGAGCACCGCCGCGGCGTAGCGCGGGCTCTCCATCACGTAACTGTAACTAAAATGTAACTGAACATTTTCTTATCTTTTACTTGTAATTTATTTGGCAGTTTTCTGGTTTGGTCTACATAAATAAATCTACATGAATACATTCGCTCGATCATGCCCCCTGACGTCCGTTGCTCGCTCTTTGCCGATGACCTTAAAATCTACGCTTTTTCCAATCCTTGCGCCCTCAAGAAAGCCTTAATGGCTCTGGAAACTTGGTCCGCCGTATAACGGTTGCCCATTTCAGAGTCCAAGACCCTTGTTATGCATGTGAGTCGAAATAACCCAAAGGTTGAGTATCTGTTAAACGATTCTGTGATTACCAAGACCGAATTGGTCAAGGATTTGGGAGTGACTTATGATAAACAGCTCTCCTTCGCTCCTCACATTAAGTTGTGTCACTCGAATGCGACACGGACATGCAAGTTGATCCACCGGGTCTTCCGCTGCAGAAGTGTGAACATACGGTGGCAATTATTTGCTGCCTACGTTCGCCCCGTGTTAGAATACGCTAGTGTTGTCTGGTCACTCCAAACTGCTCGTGATCGTCAGCTGATCGAGTCCAGAATCGGTTTCTAAAATCGATTTTAGCGGCACTGAATTCCCAGGATATCCCGAAACCGTCAGGAAACTGGAGATCTCTACTCTTGAGCGCCGGCGCCTCTTCGCCACTCTAACTTTTGTCTACTCCGTTTTTTCCGGACATGTCGTCCGTTCCCCTCATGAGTTCTTCTCACTGTCCTCCTCGACCCTCCCTTCTCGATCTCGATCTATTTATCGAATTCTTCCCGTCACAAGGAGGAGTAAACGTCTAAACGAATATTTCTCCTCGAAAATTGTGCCTTTATGGAACTCGCTGCCCGAAGTTATCGTCCGAGCTAAAAACGCATCAGCGTTCAAGCAAAAGGTTAAGCAATGGCTCTTTTGAAATCTGTAAGGGATCAATAAATTTTTTTTTTTTAAAGCATTTATTATCTATTTAAATTACGTTCTACATATGCAAATAGTCTTACGTTTTTTAAATAATAACTGTATTAGTGCGTATGTATTATCGTTAATTTGAATTTCTAATGGGACAAGTAAAAGAGTTTTTTTGAAAAAATTATACGCACACCATTTAAAATTTGTTTCTTGAAATCTAGGTTTTGTTAGTTCTTATGAATACACCATCGTTAATTTGAATTCTCTCAGTTGCAAAATAAAGGGTTCATTTTTTGACCAAACAATTTGACCGCTTTGTTGTCGTGGAACGACACCGACCACTTCTTGTCGCGTTTTAAGGCTGCTTAAAAATCTGTTAAAAATTGAATGAGACAAATATTTCTACGGTCAGTCTTCAAGTTCCACTCACTTTAATTCACTTCATATTCACATTCACTTTAATTTCTATTTAATATTATCTTTGAAATATTCAAATGTGTTTTTTGCACGAGGCGGCTGTATTATTTGCGGGCAAATAATTGCTCGAATATTTGAAACAATTTCTGTGACATTTCTTAAGGTCTGTTTTTAAATGAAATTCTTCAAATGAAATTAAACGTCTAATTTTACATTTCAAATGATTTTTATGTTATTTTTATACGTCATTTTTTTTAGGCACAACAGCACTACAGAATCATAGAAATTCGAATATTATTTTTTTGTAAGCTTTTGGAACATGGTGGTTGTTTCTGAGTGCCCTATTTTTAAATCTTTTAATTGGAACGTTTGTTTTTTCACTCCGATGTAACTGTTGATATTTCTTGGAATCTTAGTTTTCCAGATATTCGAGATCTCGGCTGCTCAGCGGAAAAAAGGTCACCACGAGGCGACGGACTGGCTCGTCAACGCCTTGTATCACGAAAAGTAACGTGAGACAAGATCTCCTTTACAAGAACGGAATATGGTGAGAAGCTTGAAAAATAGCTGACTTTTCTGTTGTGCTTGCGTGCTTTTTGGCCAGTTCGGACTCTTAAGAATCGCGCATTTTGTGACATTTGAGCAAATAGGCTTACATTTTTTACCCGAGGGATCTGTTCTCCTAGGGATCTTTTTTCCATACAATCCTTTCTAGTTTTAAAGGTCTAATGGTCCTTAGAACGAAAACTACCTCAACGGTTTCGGTGGAATTTCTAAGAATTTAGTTATATTCGTTTGTTTTGGCGAAAGCTATTTTTCGGTAATTAATTTGTTAGATTAGGGGTTTCGGGACAATTTTCGTAAGCGTATTTTTGGAAGCCGGTGGAATTTCTAAGAATTTCTAAACTAAACTAAACCTTTTTGAACACTGTTTGAACACTCTAGGAACACTGTTTAACCAAAAATAAACATTTTAATGTTTATCGCACACTTTTTAATTCTAAAAACACAGCTTACTACATCTAAAATTTTTGTTGCTGTCTCACAGAGACAAGGTCAAGTCATGTACGGTTCAAAACACAACCAAGAATTTTATCGGATCTGGGACGTGGATGACGAACTCCGGTGTTTGGTTTGAGTAGATTTGGTTCAAATAGAGATCGAGTAGAACGAGCCCGTAGTGGTGAAGACAGTTCCATTTTCTAATTAAATTTTTTTGTTCATGATTTGCTTAAACCTTTTTTTATCTACGAACAGTGTTTATATGCAAATGAATTTTTTTTAGAATGTTGTTCGCAGACTTTTTTACTGTAAGAACACTGTTTACTGAAATCAAGTTTTTTGACTTACACGGCTCAAATTAACAGCACGGAGGATGGCTTATGACAAAATATTCAAGAATAGGAAGAACGTTAATTTTGCTGCCACCTTTAGAATATGAAACTTTGACGTTTCAGGCCAAGCCGCTCTTCTTTCTGCCCGTTATGGACTGCTTTTGGACAATCGCAACGATAGCGTTGAGTGTCGGTTTGTAGTACTTAGGGTGTTTCAAACCCAATTTTTGAGAGCAATTATTTAAAAATACACTTGAAATAAACATCTGTTTGAAAATTCTATTTTCGAAAATAAGTTTGTTAGAATTCAATGTAGTTTTTTTGGTCCCGTTGTGAGTGTCACCGGTGCGGGTATATTTTTACAAGGATTTGTTGCTTAAAAATTTATGCTTCTTAGCTTAATCATTAAAATGGTATTTTTTGACTGTTATTTGATAGGAAACATTTCGAATTTGTGATGAAGGAGCCCGTACGAGCATGTTGGCCAAATAGTGCAAAGCAGGCTTTTATTAAAGGCGCGTTTTTCAAAGCTCTCGTTTTACTTGCGGCGCTAATGACGGACGGATCGCGGTCTCAGTTATATTCGAGTACTCACAAAAGTTTGTGTGAACCGCGACGCACTCCTTGTTGTTTCTCAAAAGCTTAGGCCTAAGAATAGATCTCGTGAAGCTGAAATTTCAATTTGATTGCATTCCAAAGGGAACCTCCCACAAGCTACCAACCGATGCGGACAAAATAAGGCAGGATTACAAACGTTAAAGAACCTTATCTCTTTCAAAAAAAATGTCGCTGATGCTATTTCCAATCTATGCAATCGTAAATTGAGTGTGAGTTTGGTTGATCAGTTTGTTGTGTGGTGTACGCTGCCATTTTTGAGGCAGGTGGTTCGAACCTTGCCAAAAACCAATTTTTAATGTTTTCTAAACGCGATTTTCAGTTCCACTCACTGTTTCAGCTTTTTGGGGACGTGTATGAGGGCATTTCTACTTTTTTCCTTTTTGCTTAGATCATTATTTAGATCATAAGGCCAATTTTTGGAACAAACATTTAAGGCGCTGTATTTTGAAGAGTCACGTTTGGGTCATTTTCTCGCTCCCCTTTGCTTAACGCTCAATAGAAACTGTTAATGATTCAAACTGAAGCTTTTTTTACACTTTATCTAACATTGATTCACCAGACAGCTTGCTTTTTCCCTTTAAAGCACTTTCGCCTGCGAGCGTAACAAACGACCTGTTGTAAAGTTGCAAGCAAACACATTTTTTGCTGAGCACAGCGTGCGCCCTCTGCAATCTGTCGACGACGCAAGGTGCCGTCGTACGACCTCGGCATGGCGCGATCGTTGTCGGCGGCGGCGGCTCGTGAATAATTGTGTGAATGCGATGACGTGGGAAGAGAGTGGAAGGAAGCTGGAGGCGGTTGCAAAAAAATAGAGGCCAAGACGTGCCAGAGCTGGAGTAGATTTGATTTGCTAAAATTATCGAGTGCCGTAAATTAGGGGAAGATCCCCGAGGAAAACAAACACTTTCGAAGAGAAATGCAGTTTCCTGTTTTCCTATTGAATTAGACCTTCTGCAAAGTTTGTTTATTTGTGCTGCAGAGAAGCTCTTAGCGATGTGCTGTAAATTTGTCCTCCGCCTATAAAAAATGATTTTTTGAATTTTGTAAAAATATAAATAAGAAATTCTCCAATTTATAACAAGTCCCAATTTTCTCTTCTTCAAATTTTAAGACCACTCAGTAAATTTTTTGGGGGAATATGATGGGTTTACAACACGCCTCTGGTAAACATAAAGATAGGACAATTAGTGTAAAACAAACACCCGTTTAGATGACATTTTTATCAGTTCTTAAAATAACCGGTTTTTCATTCATTTACAAATGCTCTGATTGGTACCGCTCATTTGACTCCATTTTTGTGTTCAAAATTTTGTTGCCTTTAACAAGGAAATAAGAAATAAGTGAAGGTGTTCCTTTTTAGGCACTTTGATAAAACCTAACGTTTTTGTGAGAAAAGTGAATACATTTCTGTGAATAAAACTTAATTTTTCTTAGTTTCTTGATTAAAAATTTGTTTGACTCAATTTCTGGCTGCTTGAAAGACTTTTCTGTGTATACGTCTATTTAATTTAGTTTCACATATGATGGCGTTGTGATCTTCTGGATTTTGGAATCTTGAAACGCATTCTCTTCAATTTGGTGATTTTAATTTGAGTGTAGTTTTGCGATAGGAAAATCTTGAATGTAAGCAGATGTGAATTTGGCTGTGAAAAAGAACACTTTTCGGTTATGAACTACATGAACTTTTTCAAAATAATGTCTCGCATTTAAAATGATATATGAAGTTTTTTGGTTCTTTATGAGGCTTTCAAATTATATTCAAAATCCTTTTTTTACATTTTTTATATATTTAAAACATTATTTTTGGTTTTTTGGACGTTGCGTGATTAGTCTTTCACTAGTTTGCAGTTGGAAATCTGTTGTAAAAAGTGAATTGGCCGTGAAATAAATGAACCATATCTAAATACTGTTAAATTAGCAATGAACGTTTTTGTTAATTGCAACTTCACGTCAAACTATTCGCATTTAAAATGTTCTATTGAATTTTTTGGTCGCTTATTACGCTTCCGTAAACCTATTTTTTGATTTACATTTTATAATTGGGATTTTGTTGATTTGTTACAGTGCTATTCAATTCAATTTACTATGCACTTAAACATCTTATGACATTCGGATAGGTGTCACTTGTAACATAACAATAAAGGTAACCAGTCACTACCAGTCACTGCTTTTCAATCTAGCTTTCTATGCGTTTCGGCACTCATTTGAGTGAAACACAAAATTCAAATCCTTTCGAGTCCTTTATTATTTCGTTTCCGCGTCACTGCTGAGTTTATTACCCTTATCACCAGATTATTTTTGCTTGATGTTAATTGGTTGCGTTATACGTACATACATCATTCTCCAGTTCTCGCGTTGCGTCAGACGCTGGCTGTTTATGGCGAAGCCGTCGCGTGTCAAAAGTTACTTTACATAGGGTAACAATTCGAAGCGTGAAACAAGGTAATCGACTGTTGAAGCAAAATATTATTTGAACGCTTGCTTGCGCTTTTCTGATAGAAAGAAAGTTGTTTTTGCTTTGCTTGGAGACAAACATATCGGTCTTGTTTTTGATTTCGAGATGCGGCGTCGTGCTTCCTTGCTTCCTGTTTTTATTAGAATTGTGAAATTTTTGAGGATATCGGCTTGATTTGAAGTCCACTGCTCGCTCTTTGCCAAGACCTCAAAATCTTTTTTATTGTGAATATATGCATCACAGAAGCGTGTACCGTATCCATCTTAAACTTGAAAACAAGGAAAATGCACTGAATCCCGCGTTTTGCGAGATGCGAATAACACGTCCTATTCATTCCCATTTCCACACGCTTATAATGAATTCCACAAGAACCGTGTGGCATCTCGCCACATGCGAAATGAACAAATTTGTTAATTTGCCTGTGCCGGCCGCGACGGCCGATAATAGAATAGAGACGTTTTTTTCGCTACCCTAGCTCCTTCTTGTGTTCCTTCGCCATCGACTACTACTACCCTTTTGTTTGTGGAAAGAAAGCTTGTGTGAAAACCACTTTTTTCGCGTGACGGATCATTGTAACGACAGTCCGTCATCGTTTGTGTGTGGTTCGGAGCCTTTGTATTTTGAGAGGAACGAGAAGACCGAGAAGACTTTGCGTTGCGAGGGAGTGCAACGCAACAATGGGAAAATTTCTCTTTGTTGACCCTAGGGTTTGCAGTGGCGCGCTGTGGCGTGTTAAAAACAATTGTCAGCCGGCTCAGTGTGTAATCTTTTGATTACGGCTTCTGGCGACCCTGCAATCGTTGCCACAAAAAATGATAAAATGATTTTTAGTGTTTTTTACAAAGCTCATAAAATTATGTTCAAGTTTTCAGGGTGAAGAAGGATCTGAAGAGAGTGAAACGTCATTTATAGGGTGAATTTCTTTCACAAAGGGAGGGATTTCCCATTACTTCTTTAAGCAATTTTCGTCTTGTCTTTTCTAGGAGCATCAGTAGCCGTTGATCTCTTGATGACAATGCGCATGAGATGCGTCTGAAATGGGACAACGCATCTTATAATTCTTTGCTTTGGTCGTATTCTTTGGGAATGGGAATATTGAATGTTTTGGAATGCATGTAAAAATCATTCGTGTATAAATTCTGTTTTTGAAATTTTTGGTTATTATATGTAGGAGGCATTATTGTTCTGGAATTCTTATATTTTAATTTTTGGCTGCTTGGAAAGATTCCGTGTATATGTCTAATTTATGATTTTCGTAATTTTCAACGTGAAACTCACAACTCACAATTTTTTTAAATTCTAAATTTGCTGTAAAGTTAAACTAGGTAAACAAGGATGGTTAGAAACGATAAGATTTGTTATTTTAGAATTCTGTTTTTTGGCTGTAGCACTTTCTTGCTTTCACACTTCTTTGAATTTGCAAGCTACGAATGGGAGGTTTTATTTTCAAATTTGATATTTTTTGTGGGTTTTGTCAGGGGACTCGTTTAATCTCGGAACAGAAGGTTTTGTTTATTTCACTTTTAATTTTTGCAGCGGTAAGGAACGTCCATTTCAGAACTTTTATTAAATTGTCACGTAATTTTTTCAAAACTTGTATAACGTAATTTTTGGCTGCTTGAAACCGTTTCCGAACTCGTCGGATTGAATTAATTTCTGTTGTGATGGTTTTTTGACCTTGAATTCTAGAAACCTATAATTTTTTGATCTTGGAATGTCAGTCGTGTTTTTGTTTTGCGATAGGGAACTCGAATGTTGGAAGTTGCAAATTCGGTTCTTCAGGTTTCAGCGCCATTGACACATTTCTGATTTAGTGAACACGGTTGGTATACAAGACTTGTAAGTTATTTACGGTTCTTTGGTGATAAGTCGTTGACAGAAAAGGCCACAGGTTCAAATCCCGTCTGTAAAATTTTTTAAAAGCAACTTTGGCCGAATAACAATTTTTTGAGTAGTGGTAGGTGGTAGCACGATCCACTGCATCTTATTTAGGGATAAGTTTTGAATTTCCAATTTATAAAATCGGAGTTTTATGCAGCCAACGTAATTTCATTCACAGCCATGACAAATGGCGCTCATCTGTCAATTGTCAAAATAGATTTACGCTCGCGATGCGAAGCAAAAACAAAGAAGACGAAAGATCAATTCTTAAGAGAAGCTGCGAAGGTACTGGTAAGCCGTTTTGTGCTTTGTGCGTCCTGCCCACATGCCTCCAGACCAATTGAAGAGCTGGTTATCTCGACTCTTTCTATTTATTGCTCTGAATGGGCTCCATTTACTCAGGGATTAACGATCGTCATCATCGGTTGCAGAACGCTTTTGTGTGACAAATCGTTCTGTTTTTTCGATATGTACAGAGTGGATTTTTGGTATTCGTGGCCACCTTTGCAGCCAAGCCGCAGCTGGAACTGATGCCACACGTAAGAACGCAGACAGGTGGCCAAGAATCGGTCCGCGCCGTCGCCGCGTGCACGTGGTTGGAGCCTTCCCGTAATTCAATGAATTTTTCAAAAGTTTATAAATTTTTTTTTACGTTAGACAATTTTCGTAAATCTAAAATGAACGTTTTCGTATTTTTTGTAAGCCAAATTTTCAAATTTTCGAGTTTTAAAATTTTGAGTCCTTCTAATTTGTCGTTAAAAAGATTACATTTTAAATAAAACTAATTGTAAGTGCAACTTTAAAAAATCAATTTTTAGTCACGCAGTTCTAGAGCATGTGTAGTTTTCCGTTTAAGACAACTAAAGTTTTGGTTAAAAAACGTTTTTTGTGTGTACATTCGAATGTTTTCATAATAAAAAACGGAGCGACTTTTTGGTTGTTTTTCCCTTAAAAAACACAGCTGAGTGCTTTCTAAACGCCACACTGAGTTGAAGATCTGCAAATTGCTTTTATTCTGAAAACGGAACACTTCTTTGCGTGAATTTTGTTTTCAGCAGCCAGACTCTTTTCGAATGTCTCCATAAACGTTGCATTTTTCTTGAACGTAGGCTGTAATGCTGAGGCTATTCATACAATGTGTGTCATACGCCTGGATTGATTTATGAACATTTCTTAACTAACCGTTAATGCATTTTCAAAGTACTTTCGTGAAAAACGTTTAGTCACCATACCAAATTAACATGTCTACCCCACATGCTAACAGAATCAATCTCATCGGCGTCATTTCGTTTCCTATATTTTTCAAACATTTTCCCGTAAACAGGAGTTTCCAACTGAACGAATCGTCTGTTCCATCTTTTTTGGTCGAATTTCGTTTGCTCGTTTTCAGTTGGTCATACAGATCTGGTTTGTTAGTCGCCAAATTTAAGATTTTTACTTTTGTTCTGTTTTGCTGAACGCCATTTACAGTGGTCTTTAGCAATGAGTCATGAAAACAACGGTTGAACTAGATTTTCAAGTAGAGTAAATTGGGCGACTGAGAATTGGTAAGTGTAGCTCTTTTGGTAATTTTTTTCAAAAAGCCTTGCTTTTATTTGAACATTTATTTAAAAAATTTTGGAATTTAACATTTTTGATTTTTGATCGTGTAGCTTTTGATCCTATTTGATCTCAAATTTAATTATTTTTTATTTCCGAAAGCATGGTCCTATTTTACTTCAAAACGCTATATTTCAGATCTTGAAACTTTTGTTCATTAATTTTCACCTTTTTTGAATAATAATCGATCGACTTGTTTAATCTAAAAATGAATTTTTCGCCTTACAAGCTAATATTTTGAAAAACGTTTAGTTGATTGTCTCCTTTAATCTAAGTCTCAAAGAAATTCTTTTGTTTAAAATTAAATATTTTGTTAATTTGCAAACTAGGAAGGAGAGGTTTTTGAAACGGTAGGTTAAGTTATTTTAAAATACCGTTTTTTATCCTGAACTGACTTCTTTCAATTTGCAAACTGCGAACGGGAGGATTTATTAGTTTCAAATTCAGTATTTTTTGGGCTCGTAGTCAATGGACTCTTTTAATTTCGGACCGAAATGTTTTATTTTTAGATCAATTTTTTGAATTTTTTGTTCCTTCAACAGGAACAAAGTTGCACATCAGCATCCTATAATTTTTTCTATATATTTACATACGAAGATAAATTTGAACGTGGAGCAATTGAAAAAAGGTGTTTGCCATAAATTCTGGAATTTTTCATTTTTAATCTACATGCTCTGAGAAAATTGGACTTCTTTCCTTGGATGAGCAATATTAGCATTTCAGTATTTGTCCCTTCACTTAACGTTAATTATCTCTGCAACGAATTTCCCACTTTGCGACACCAAATCAGACCCACTGAGTCAGGCCATAATTGCGCTCCCTGGAGAAAATTTCGTCCCCACTCATTTATATCGCGTGAGTGGGCACACAAAAAGCCTACTTGTTTGCATGTATTCTATTTTCAGTTTTTTTCCGAGAAATCTCTTAAAAGTGCCCGCTCAATCGTGAAAACGACGCATCTCTTAATGTTTGTGCTCCAAGATATATGTTGGGAATTTCTACAATCGCCTTTTTGAAAATTAGACACATTAAAGTGGGTAGTATGTGGTGATGCAGTGTGTTGAGTCAGACTTCGGCCTTCAGCACTGCGTCAAGCAAATTGCTAAAGACTTGCCGAAGGAACTCGTTCGCACTAAGATAAAGGCTGTTTTTGTTTTTCAGAAGTTTGTCTTTTGACTTGCTCTTCAACGAGTCGTCTTAGCTTTATGCCTGCCTCTCCGTTTTGTTTTGTTTGATACCTTAGAGATTATAGAAGTTGAGCAGTCGGCTGAGTTTAAATCGTCTATTAAAAATAATTGGTTGGGTTTTTTGATGCGAATTGCATCAATCATACATGTTTTGATAACGTTGAAAGTGCCGATTTTGAGATTTCTTTGAGTGAGTTTTTTTCAAGGCGCTCAAGAGGTTTTCAACAAAATTCCTGGAGTGCTTCTATTTTTAAAAGCACACTTTGTAATGTTGACGTTTTTCCGATGTTTCTTGAGCTGTTTTTACAGGAAGCAGAGGACGTATTCCAGTTAGCGAAAGTCAAGTGAAAACAGTATTTGTCTTTTTACTCAAAGGCTGCGCGTACTGTAGGTAGGTGAACAAGTCAAATATAGGAACTGCCACATCTTCCACCAATAGGTTGGAATGTACCTTGGCAGAAATTTGCAGCTTACGGAATTTATCCACGTGGCTAAAATTATTTGGAAGTTTTAGGTAGGTAGAGCACTTAAAGGGTCTGTTTGGTGTATCGGGAGTGCTCTAAATTTTTATTTTTGAGTTTGGGGTTTTTTCTAAAACCCAAATTTCGTTTAAGTCTTTCTACGCTATTTTGAACATTGAAAACTTTGTCATTGTCAATATAAAATTTCTAGTCAATTTTAAACCGGCAAAAGCTGTTAACATTTTTGATGGTAATTTTAATTTTTGTGTCTATTAACACGTGAAGTTACTTAACCACTTTCGTTGTAAATTCTTTGATTTGTTTTTAAGCTCTTAAATATCCTTTTTCAAAAAATTGAATTTTTTGCCAGACCATGGAAGCTGACACTGACTTTTGCAAGGTTGACGGTTTAAACTCCAGCAAAGCCAAACGCTTTACGCTTTTTTTGGATTTTCTACGTTATTTTCAATCCAAAATAACTTTTGTTGTCGATGAACAATTCTAGTTTATTTCAAGCAAACACACAAAATGTTTATATTTGTTAATCATCGTGGTGATCACAGACTTCAATTTTTTGTGTATGTTTAAACAGTTAAATCCGCATTTTTAAGAATTAAATATGGGTTTGGGCTGCTACACTTTCTAGTATTTCGGACATGTGCAAACATCCAGACATCGAAACATGACACTCCGACTATTTTCTGCCTGATGAAGGTTGTTTTTCAAGTTTGTTTGTGTAAAGTACAAGTATGTCGAGAGATTCGAAAGATCTGAAAGAGCTGGTAGTTTAAGCTCTTGTCGCACATCAAAATGCCGCGTTTTCCATTCTTTTTCTGTATTACATGTTGCACGTACAATTTTGAAAGAGTCGCAGTTGTCAACCACAAGTAGAATTTTAATTGTTTAGCCTTTCCGTGCGTCACAATTTGATGACTTAATTTATTATCGGTTTCCACATTTGATTAACCTTTGAATTGTATTCGTTTTTTAGACTTTCCACAAGACCAGAAGGTCAGTTATTGAAGTACATATATTTTTGATAAAGAAGTGGGAAAAACTGATCACTGAGCATGCCAGGACAAAGACCTATAAACCAAAATTGTCGGAATATTAAATCTCGGCGGATGAGAGCAGCAATTTAAGATTATTACATAAACAAAAAACAGCAGCAACGCCTTAAGCGTTCGTGGTTGACCTCTCAAACGTGTATTGGTCTGCGTTAGCGCTTTAGTTTGCTTAGTTGTTGTTTTAAAATGCTGCGTTGTGAATTTTGGCTTTGTTTGTGGTTTGTTTCCGACTGGAGCCCGTTTGAGGAGGAATAAGTTATCAAACTTATTTTTATCTTAAAGTAAGTGAATACATATTTGCAGGGGGTGAACTATGTTTTTTGTGGTCGAAGTAGCCTTATCCTTTGAGAATCACTTACTAAAAACTAAAAAATTATGTAACTGTTACAAGTTTTAATCAAGTAGATAACTCTTATTTAAACTTTTTTCTGATCAATCTTGAATTCTTAAAATTTTAATCGAGATGATAACAATTTTTGAATTTATGATTTCATGCAATTTTTGAATGAAGATCAAACTACGGGTTTTAATTAAGTTTAAGTGGATTCCGTTTTTTATATTGGAGACAACTTTTTATCACGTGCCGCACAGTGTACCAGCTCCAATCAAGTGGATAACAAGACTCATTACAATTTTGGATGTTAGGTCTCTATCTCTACAAGTTATACGAAGAAGAAGAACAGTTTTTAATTTGAAAAATTATGCTATTTTTGATTAAAATTATGCTATTTTTGATTCGGCGTCTCAAGACTCAAATACACTTTTCAAGATAAGACTGAAGCTCTACAATTTTTTATAAAATTAGTAACAATTGGTTGATTTCAAATTACAATTTTTATAGGCGTCTCAAATCTAGAATTTATAATTTTGAAGTTTATTGTTTGTATCACAATTTTTAAGATGAGACTGAAGCTTGAAATTTTTATCAAGTGGGTAACAATTTGTTCATGCAATTTTTTGTTTAGGTATCTCAAAGTCTAAAAGTTATTTAGTTTTTAAAGTTGATACAATTTTCAAAGATGTAGCTTAAAATCTACAAGTTTCGTTTTATATTTGACGACGTTTTAAAATACCGTAGGTAGCGGTTTTTTAATTTCCAATACGCTACAATATTTAATAAAGTGAATGATTTCCATTTAATTCAACAAATACTAAATTTTATTGTGAGATTTAAACTCTATTTTAACAGTGTTTCAAATAGCGTTTCAAAATCTACAAGTTATAATTGGGTGAACAGTGTTCAATTCATTTCAGAGCTGATAATTTTGTGAACGTGAGCGCAACGTTATTTTTTTATTCCAGCTATTCCAACTCAGGCTACAGAATACAATTCGTAAATTGCAATCAAGCCTTCTTATTCGGAATTCTCATATTTGTCACGTTCCCTGAAGTGCTGAACATGTCAACACGTCGACTGGTGGCTGTGGAAATTAGATTTTTCCACCCGTCATAAAGTTAGTGTTTTGCGGTTTTGGCAGTCTCTTGATTTGAACGTCGACATATTTATGGAATTGTCCGGCGTCGAAAAACTTCCGGTCGTCCTTTCTGTGAATAATTTATTTCAAAACACTTTTTAGAAAACCGTCGCAAAAATTTTTCAGTTCCGCTTTTCTCCAGATTGAGCCAGTTTCAGCCAGTGCTGAATATTCCTGCATGTGGACTTTAAAACCTTTTCCATTTTTTCATTAAGCTTGCGTGTGATTTAGCTTACAATACGAACCTGTCACGAGACCACTGCAAACTAGACAAATTGACCATTTTACTGTTATGACCGCTGGGCGACAGAACCACCCACGTTGAGTCGATCTTACTAACAAATGCATAAAATGGCTATAAAATGTGTTCTCAATGGTTGATGAATTATTTACAAGTACTCCGAACTTTTGTTTTCTGTTCATCTGAGTGGTTTAATCAAAATTTATGCCGAGCATGTCTTTTTTGCTAAACAAAGCCTGAGTCATTGTCCAAATTAAATTTCTTAAACAGATATTTCAAATTACTTTGCATAATCAGCATTTTACATATTATAAATGGCTGATGCAATTTTGGTCCAAGTCACACGAACCACTCAAAAGTGTCTACAAATTTTAATTAAAAATTTTTGATTTTGTGGATGTATATAGACCGCAATCTAATTTATGAATGGTCTTTTTACTTTTTTGGGACTAACGGGACTGGGCGCGCTATTGCCCAAAGTTTCTGCTTTTAAATCTGTTTC
Source organism: Steinernema carpocapsae (assembly GCA_000757645.3). Lineage (NCBI taxonomy): Eukaryota > Metazoa > Nematoda > Chromadorea > Rhabditida > Steinernematidae > Steinernema > Steinernema carpocapsae. Next base: position 3,244,166 of record CM016762.1, read on the forward strand.
AAGTCGGCGCTTCGAGCCTACAAGGAGTGTAATCAGCCTGACTCGATGCTCAGTTTTCATGAGCGCAGACGTAGTCATGAGTGCAGTTTCATAAATTTTTTGTCAAAATAATTCTAATTCAAATCACTTATTATTCGGTTCGGAATGTTATGCAGTGCTGATTGAGACCAAAAACACCCGCAAATGGTGCCGATACCGTAACCCGCCTTTGCCCAATCAGAGACATCGCTTCGAAAGCGTAACACACGGACGGACACGCCTGGATCGTTCTGTATTCAATAAATGAATGTCAATGCAATTTTTGAATATGCGTTTTCGAATAAATTTTAATAAAGAGGGAAATGTTTATTTTTGAGCGTGGAATTCAAAATTTACGATTCATTTTTTTACATTATACATAATGTTCCCATGTCACGAACAAGTTTTGCGCCAAAGCAATATTGGTAAAAAAGCCATTTCATGGAGTTTTGATTAGCAGTGGCGACTCTGCAATAACCCGAAATCCGAAACTCTGTGTTAATGACTAACGAGTTAAAGGTCGTAAGTTCGAGTCCCATTAGCGTCCTTTGTTTTTCTGGCTTTGTTTCGCTGCCTGAATTATGCTTTAAAAAATAATTTGCTTTTCAAATTAGAAAAAAACCGTTTTTTCTCATTTTTTGACACTCTCTCAACTTACCGGCCGTATTTGATTATTCCACACGTGATGCAAGATTGAATTTCTTACCTGAGTCATAGTGGATTAAACAACAAGCTTTTCTAAACTACAAAGACGCTTCATAAGCTCCTGTAGGAAAAGGCCTAAGCCCCTGCCAATTTATGGACAACCATTTCTCAGACATTAGCATGTATGGAATTGCAAAGCGTTACTAATCCAAGGGGTTTTTTGAGCGACACGGCTTAATTCTCCGTATCGCAAGCACGACGTTGTTTAATCTGGACGCATCAATTTTTGATGGACCTTGCGTGTCGTGTTCGCCATTGCGTGGTTTCAGTAGTCAAGCGGGGTGGCCACCTGCATGGTGTGTTGTACAACTCGCATTTTTTTATTTTGAAAGTAGATTTAAAACACCGTAAGTTTGCAATTAGCCGTTTCGATAAGCTCGATGAGCATCACCTTCACATATTCCGATTCAACACGATTTTAATAAATTATTTAGATTGTTTAATTGCTGAAAGAAAAAATAACCGTGAAAGCTCTTGCGCGTTACTCGCAAACTTGATTTCTCAAATTTTTTATGTTCTTGTTGTTTGGACAAATACTGTATTGCACAATATCATGCAAAAATGCGCCACAAAGCTGAATGTAGTCGAGGAAGAGCCAATTTTATCAATTCTCGGAAAAATAATTGCTTGATTTATTGGTTAATGTGGCGGACTCTCGCTCTGAGGGTCACGGTATCGACTCCCGTCATCGTTCGGTGTTTTAAAAAGACTGAGGGAATGCATAATTAATAATTCTTGCAAAATTAAATTGTTGATTCTTATTCTTTATTATCAATTATCAAATTGTCATTCTCAAATTCTTTAATTTTTAATCAAGCGAATTTTGCAATCAGCCGTGTCAATAGGCAATAATAACCTGTTTTTATAAATAAAACTATTTTCCTCGCGAGCAAATTTTTTCTGCGATGCACTTGCGACTTCAAATGCGATATTAATTTTGAGAAAAGTTTAAAAATAGCCGCAACACCCACATCATGGTGCGAGTATTTCAATTAAGGCCGGAAATTCCATCCGATTGAAGAACGACGTTTTCGCGTTTCAACGTCGTGCCGTCGTGGAAATTGTCCCATAATGAAGTTAGGCCTGATCATCCTCGTTTGCACTAACTCGATCTCGATTAGTATAATTGTAGTGCAACAAATCTCACAGGAAAACGCACGAGGTCAGAATATTGCCTCGGGGGAAAATGAGAACACTCGAGAGCTTCATTTCCGCTTTTGGCCTCGATTCCTCCTCCCGTTCGACGTTTGCCGTTGAAGGTCGTCTCCCGGCTAGATCATTTAGTTCATTAAACGCTGGGTTTGCAATTTAGTAGTTCAGTGGTTTGATATTTGTGATTGTGATTGTATGAAATAAGTAAGTTATGCGTCTGCGGAGGCGTTTTTGCTCTCGGTGGCCACGTTGCGCATTTTTTCGAGGTTACGGAAAAGGCGAAAAGTGGGCGGCGTTTAACGTAGCCATTCCTGCTGCTGCGACAATAAAAATTGAGGAATTTTTGGATGTTTCAGTGGAAATCGAGGGTCCAAACACGAAAATACGAATTTTGGACACATTTCGAATTGACTCACCTTTTTTGATGTTGAAAAGATGTGTTTTTGGTGATTTAGGGACCTGAAAGGTTGCAGAATGCAAAATAAAGCGTAATTTGAATGTTTTGGTAGATTTTTGGATGATTTTTTTACCTTTTTGGGGCAATTATTAAACGATTTTGGCTTTGAAACGCTTCAGGAAACAAAATTAGCCAAATTCCAAATTCGAAAACGACAATTCGCGGCAAACATCACACATCACGCCGCATGCCGCAGCAAAAATATGTTATATTCACAAAAACAAGGAAAAAAACGCAAAAACGCACGCGGCGCCGCAATTGTCGCCGCAGCCGCACGTGTACGTGGCCGTAGCATAAACGTTCTTTTTTGCAGTTTTAGAAACGGGAAGCGTTTTTGCACGTTCTCCTACAAGGTCATTAAAACTTCTTTTGCTCGAGGGATGGAAGCGAGTACACTTGTCTGGAAAAGCTTTTTATTCGGAACTGCGTGGTCGTGTCCTTTGGGGGAAACTTCAATTATTGTTACTTGTTTTTTGTTGGGTACAAATAATACAAATAGGTACAAATAAGGTACAAACGGAGTTTGTAAGCAAATCAAGCTAAAATAATTGCCACACTCCCGGGGTATATTCAACTCTACTCGCTATTGGAATGTGTGAATGATGAATGGTTAGTGAGGCTGACTAGACCATGGGAGGTCATGGAGGTCAGTCCAGTCCTATTGGCGGCCTTATTTTTGTTTGCTTTTCTTAATCACTTGAAAAGGGTCGTATATAAACACCATCGCTTCTTCCTCACTTGATTATGCACCTTTCCCCTTAAAATGATCTGTGCGCGACAAACGTGGGGCACTTATGTCCAATTTTTTGCATGCTTGAGCACTCAAGTCAAACGTTCCGTGTTCATTGCAGTGTAAAAAAACGTAGTACTCTCACTCTCTCTCTCTTTCTCACGTACCCTTCTAAAAGTGGAACGACGATGAAAACGGTCGCCGCTACTCAGAATCCGACGCCAGTCATTTCCGGTCCAGACAACGGAACAGCCATATGCCCGAAGACTCCAGCGGCGCATAAAAAGGAAAGCACTAGTAGGTAAGGACATTTACACAAATTTTTTGATATACATGTGAAACAAGGAAGTTACGGAGTCTGACGGAGTCTTAGTCACTTAACAAAACGTTTCAATTTTTTCTTCCAGTTTAAAAAAATTGAATTTAAGAAATTATGAAATTATTTTTAAAATCGTACAAAAGATGGCGTTTTTTAATAAACACAGCGTTAAGTGTGAAAATCAAATAACATCATTTAAAAAAAGTTTCTGCTGTTGGAAACGTCGAATCGACTTTAATAATTTTCATATCAAATTGACGTTTCAATTTTTTTAAGTTAACTGTGCATTGAGACCGTTTTAAAACGCAAATTCGCTCTTTTCTACTTGTGAACCTAACAAAAACTGTCCTAGCTCCAAACTTCGGACGTGCGGGAACGGAAAACTTTGTTGTGTCTGTCAAAATGTGGTCGACTTTGAGTGACGTCGCAATGTTTGTTTCAGGAAGAAGTGGATGCAAATCCGCGACTCGCTCAAACTGGCTCGCATCAAGATCGCTCTCTCAGAAACAAAATTTTTTTCAGACAAAGGTAAGCATAATTATCAGCATGATTCATTAAAGTCAAAAAGCACAATTATGCACAATTTTTTGAAAACAAACCATTTGTCAAGAGATGGATGATTACACAAAGCCTTGGACGCTTTGTAAAAAGCGCTCAAACAGAAGCTTATAAACGCGCCGTTTATTGAAAAGACGCAAATTGGTATGTGTAAACATATGGGACACGAGGAAGTTGAAAATTTTGCCTAGAGGCGAAGGTATGACGCACGATGATGGACAAGAAATGGATGCTTAGCACCTATCGACACTTTTATGGTTTTCAAAACAACTTTCGGGTGCTGGAACGTGTGACATTTTGCTAGAGGCATTTTCTGGTTATGTCATAATAGATGTACTTGCGCAGTGTGAAATTCAGCCAAGCCCAATGTAGGAATTTCCTTGTAAGAGCAATGGAGTGCATTAAGTATCTGCCAAAATGGCGTTGAATCATTGCAATCGCGGATTTAAGTACGCTTTTATCTGATGATTTATGGTACTGACAAATGCCAGAGTTGGTCTAACAAGGAACAAGGAACACTTGAAAAGTGCCCTAAAACGAACGAACTGAAAGATAAATTTTTTTTCTTTTTAAAATTATTTTGTCTCGAAATTTTTTAGCGTTTTAACAAGCATTTTTTAGTTTTTAGGTTACAACGGCTATAACTTACATCAATTTTAATTCACAAAAAATACAGATTCGTTAAGGCGTAAATTTTAACGCTTCAAAATTCTTAAAATTTTGTATATTTTTAAATTTGAAATATTATTAATGGTTTTTTATAAAAATGTTCATTTATAATCATTTTTTAAGTTTACGAAAACATGCTTGTTAAGCTGCTCAATCACTAAAAATATGGAAACAAATTTTCCAATTTTTAAATCAAACATTTTTTTCATTTTCATTGTTTACTTTTACGATCCTGGTCCCAAATCGTTTTAAGGCGTATCAAGAATCATTTCGTGGTACGAAGCCCTTATAATCCTTCCAATAATCCTGCACACTTTGAAGCGGACAGATCTACGTGGGCCGAACGAGGAAACCTGTCCGCTGCGGAAACCATAAAATATCCACTTCGAGAGGTCTTCGCATCCGGTCTCTCTTTTAGCCGTTCAAAACGACGACGATCTTCCGGGGGGAGTTGTGAAGATTTGGAGTGCAAAGGGTGAAGAAGGATTTTTTGTTTGCATACACAATTGGCAATTTATTGGGATTTACGAGTGTCGGCGCGATAATCCTCATTTCTCTCCAACGACCCCACGACGACGATGAAGACGAAGAGGAGAAGGAGAACGATGACGACATTTCAAGAGAGCGCAAGTGCCAAGGGACAACGCACGCAAAGCGGGCGATGACTTTCTTTTTCTCAAATTACGGCTGCGGCCCTTCAGGCTTTAGCAGGAGACCCTCTCTCTCGTGCGCGCCGCTTTGTTTTTGATCATGTTCTCGTGGCGATAGTAAAATATTCACATGAATGAGGCCCTTGAGGGGCACGGGAAGCACAGACTCTTCCGCCTGCTTCTCTGCATCACGCACCAAAATATCCGTCGCCTTTTCAAGTGTCCAGTTGTTTATTCCAAGCTTTCGGCAATCTACCCCTTCCTTCTCCTTACTCGATCACTCTCCTCTTCTGGGGTGCACTTCTCAAGCGTTTTGTCCTAAAATGTTGTTATCGTGTTTTTTTCCTATGTTTTTGCTGTGTTTGAAATTGACACATTACTTGTAAGCCTACTCAAGACAATGGATCACTTTGGCGGAAAACTTGACAGTTTTTTAAAAGCCGAATAATGTTGTTTTTAGTGTTTATTTACATAAGGGAAAGATGGAAATTTTGTTGAACGAAAGTTTAACGTTTTTAACACTTGACAAAAATGTCAAAATGACCAAATTGACCAAAAAACCAAAAAAATGTCAGAAAGACCAAATTTATGTTTTGTACCTTTTTGTAGCATGTTCAATCAACAAATCTGAACTATTTTCAGCAGTGTCACCTCAACGCATAAAGTTTAAAAAGTGCAAATGTTCTACACATGCTAACGCGATAAAAAAAGTTTTTTGCTAAACAGATATTGCTTTTTTGAATTGGTAACGACTGAGAAAAGCGATTTCGTGCTAGGTGTTTGTAATTTAAAATTACAATCAAATTTGCACATATAACTTAGAAAACATTTTAAAATGCGCACATTACAAAATTAAACATTTTTGACCGTTCCTTGATTTCTTATGTCTAAGAACTTTGTCTGCTAGTGTGGATTAAGCCCAGTATCTCAGACGTACCTTTTTCCCAGTAATCCCAATCTTTTCACTTTTTCAACTAATCCTTCAAAAGAACCCTTTACATTGTCCGTTGGACAGGAGTGTGGTGCCGAGATAATTGCTAGCTTACTCACCGTGTTCACCAGGACAAGTCCCATTGTTCAGAACAGCCGAACGGAGATTATTTGTGCCATTACTGAGAGTTCCTTCAGTTCTAGATATTGTGAAATTGTGTGGTTGGGTCATAGTGATGCTGTTCGTAAAGAAAATGTTTGATCAAGGTAACATTTTTTGAAGAGTTGAAATAAGTCCTCCTATTTCCGTTTTTTAGTTACAATGCACAAAAACGGAAAGCTGTCAAATCCATAAATGCCATTTTTCGTTTTTCTAATTAGAAACAGGGCAGGTTTTAGAAAACGGAAACAGAGCTATTTTCGTTGGCTCAAAATTCTGAAACTTTTAAATTATAGCAGACCAAAAAGTCCGGACGCTTCTGAATCTGATCATAACTATTTAAAAACAGGGTTACTCAAAACGTACTCTCATTTCCGTAAAAGCACGGAAAAAACTCTACACAACTGCAAATATTGCTTGGAAAAAATTATTTTTGTTTGTTGACACAGGCTCAAACATTTTTGTGAATTTTAAAAATCGCTTTTCAAACAATTTTGAACAAGATCATGTAATTGCGTGAACTCCAACTGTTGAAAAAATTTATTTGAACATTTAAAAAATTAACGAAAATTTTTTCCAACTTAAATTTTAAAAATTTTGGGGTTTTTAAAAACGGTTTTGTGAAGTCAAGTAGTAGAATAATTTGCGTATTCACGCACAATTTTGTGCAACAACGGAAATGCACTCTAATCGAGACATAGGGCAGAAAAAGTTATGTTCACATTTAATGCATATGTGCGTTCGGATTTTCTGGTCACCGTGTAAATTTTGTTCAAATGCCAATTAGCATCAACGTCTGTGTTGATTCACCACTGTAAAAATAAGACGTCAACTAACGCATTTCCGTTGTCCTCGCCAGAGGGATGTTTGATCGTTTTCCTCAAAAAACCAGAAATCCGTTTGACGTTTGACGTGATTCCACGATGAATGCATGCAAGAAGCCGCCTAGCGTACAATGGCCCAAAACGAACAAACGGCCATGGTCTGAATTATTTATTAGTGGAGCATCCATTTTGTTCTGTCACCAGAATGGTGTTCATTTTTAATCGAAATGTACTCAGAAGAGGTTACTTACGGGTTACTTATGTGAGGGTTGACGGTTGTCTGGTTTCAGTGTATGCTATAATTTAGATACACACACAAGGTGACAATTTTAAACAGGGAGTGGGTGTCATTGGTTTTTTCAAATACACAAAAAATCATTTTTACCGTTTTCCAAACTTTACAGTAAAGGCATGTTAAGAATTTTGACAATTCAAAAACGTTATCTTTGATCCAATCTAAACATCGATTGCTTTCCATCTCCTCCACACAGAGCCATAAAATGACGCCATAACATCAATAGGGCATGACCAATTGGTATTTAAGAACGCAAAAATTTGCTTTCCAGTCAAAACACGGCTCATTTAATGGCTCATTTAATCAAAAATTTAAATTCAAAATTCTGACGTCAAAAAACACCTGTTTCGGTAAGCCACATTTCAGACAAAGTGCAGGTTCAAAAGGGTTTTTCTGCTTGTACCGACGGAACATCCATTTGCGCATTTTAAAGAGATTTTAAAATTAACACGGTGCCTGTTGACTGTTGACAGCGAAAAAACTATACATTCTTGACTTGTTTTTTAAAGCATGCGTGGGCTGAAGGCAGCAAACAATAGGAGGTACGCGATGTCATCGTGATGGACCTCTAAACTGGATTTAAAAATGTCTTAATTTTTTAATTAGAAAATTATTTAAATACTTGCATTTTTAAGGCGTCTTGCAAAATTACTTGTAGGGAAAACGGTCCTAATCTTTACAAGAATTATCTTTTTACCAGCAAACCTCTTCTATCTGCAAATTTTTGTGTCACCCTTATAGCGAATTTGTCATTTCAACACTTGAAAGATTATTTTTGCCAAATCTCGGCTAAATACAGCAGTAAAACATTTTAATTTCCCAAAGGTGATTCCTCGAACATCAGTGCGATTTTTTCTCGTCTCGAACCTTTGGAAGAGAAACTTCCAAGGGAATTTAAAGGTTCAAATCTAGCCTTTGGCAGGAGTTGTCAGGACACTAATTGGATCAGTGTGCAAAAGCGGCCTTGTAGTACCGTTGGGTCAATTATTTCTTTTCTCTGAAATGGGATCCAGGCCGTCGATCTGTGGTGGAAGGGCCAAGGTTGATGATGTGGACGGCAAGTTTCTTCATTCAGTACGGTTTGTTAAGGCATCAAATAATTAAGTCTTTGGTCTGAAAAAGGCGTTTCATAGCTTCAAATTTAGATTTTCGTCAAGTTTAAAAATGTTAGTATTTCTAATACATTTGAAAATGTACGAAACCTAGCAGGAAGTGCTGGTCTTCACTTCCTTATTAGACTTTTTTTGTCCATAGATAGAAAATGGAGTTTGACATACAAAAAATGTGTGGTCTCCAGTATCGTTTGTATCTGAAAGGGCCATTGGCCGAAATTTACCCACTTTTTAAATATTTAGTTTAACATTCATTTTTCGATAACCTCACATCACACACAAAGATCATCAGTTCGTGGAAGTTGCTAATCCCTATCTCCTGATAAGGTACCTGACTATATGACCTTTTCCCCATACGTTTCTTCGAAGACAGCTTTTGCACTTTTTCAAGATTACTAAAAACGTCACATAACGTCAAGAAAAATTGCTCTTTCATGGTTTCTTTGAAGTGACACTCAGTTTCTACCGTCGTTATGAGTCACACTGGGAATTAGCTTTTAAACCATTTTGTATAAATTGTTGTTTTTTAAGGGAAATTTTTACCAAATTTCATTGTCAAATTTAATCTTATTTGTGAGTGTATAGTTATGAGTCACACTAAAAAGTTTTGAACAATTTGGTTCTTAATTTTTCATCCAAAACAATCTTTGAAGTTTTTGACCGAAGATCTTATTACCCAATCATAAACCAATATTTTGAAAAACGTGACACCTAGTGTGTATTGTTAGGAATCGCACTAAAATCAGCGTTTAAACCATTTTGCTGTTGATTTTTCGACTGCAAATCTTTTTTGGGACGTAATTTTCGAACCAAAATTTTCAACGACCAAACTTAATTTACATTCTTGCAATTTTCAACACTTTTGACGTAACCCATCACAGAGCGCAGGCTTGCGACATCCATCGTCTATCTCCATTAATACATGACTCGCTTGTACGGAGCATGCCCTTGTCTGCAATCATAATTTGTTCAGAGATCGTCTCAAATCGCCGCTTCCGTCTTCCGCCGTTTTACCGCCGCCGCCCCTCAAGATTGTCCTCTTTCGCTCCCCCGTTTTTCCAAGCCACGCCCCTTTAAATTCTCAATTTCAACACGCCTCATTCCGACACACCAGCCAAAAATTAGCTCCAGTGACCGGAGACATTTAACCTCGGTTCTAGCGACTGGTTCCTCCAAATTGGAATCGTTGCTCCGCGTTTTATATACGAGTACGCCTGATTTATTCAAATTTTTTCTTTTTTAAAATTAATTATTCATATAAGTACAGGTGTTTCCGGGAATCATGCACTTTTCAGATATATACCTATTGAAATAAATTATGCAGTCAGACACTCTTGACGCTTGCATGTGAGGTACTTTAGTAGATGCCGTCGCTTGAGCAGAAAGGTTGAATGAATTTATTCTTGCTAGCGGGAAAATGTATTTACGTTTTTGCAGACAAAAAAAAACGGCAGGTTTTGTAATTTTTAATTAAAAATTTAAAACGTTTTTAAAAGAAATAGTCTAAATATATACCTGAACAGGTAAAAATAGTAAAAGTCGTTAAAAACCTTTCTTATTCAATTTTTTTTTTGTTTTGCAGACGAAAAATGGTTGTTTTTAGTAGTAAGAATATTAAGAAGTTTTTTTAGCAAGGTGTTTCTGAAATTAAAATTTGTATTTAATTTAATTTGATTGACTTAGGCACAAGGGCATAGACAAAGCATTAAAAGTTGGACACTTCAAGAAACTATTTTTGTAATTTAAGCAACTTTCTTCTTTTCCTCGACGCGTAAAACGTAGCAAAAACAAACAAGTCAACGTTGCTCCAGGCTTTATCAACGTTTTTTAATTCAAAATTGTTTCCCTCTTTTCGTCAACATGATTCACCCTCTCCGCAAAGCAGGGTTTCACACCATGGCAGAGTTTCTATTAAATTGATGAACGCGTTAATGAAACGCTGCTCACCGAGAGCGATCGAGTAAGAGGTTCTTTTGTCTTCTTCTTCCCATCGCCCTCTTCATCTTTGCGCCACCGGTAAAAAACCGGCGAGAGCAGCGGGACGAGGAGAAGAATGCACCCGCGCTGGCACCGAAATTAATGTCTTCAATATTGTGTGGCCCTTCGCTGATCACTGACACATTCGGAACTCAAAAAGCACTTGCTGCCGCCTGCATCCGATGCGCGTGTGTTTTTATCTAATTTTAATTTGCTGTTCCGCTGCCATTCTTATTCCACAGTCGAACCACATTTGATAACGATTACAGATCAAGCAAATTTCGCTTTCTCGTTTTTTAACGCCTATCCGCAGAGACGAGACACGATGCCGGCAGACACTCGTAACAGATACACTCAGCCTCATCCGCATCATCAGCTCCACTCCCACGGACCTCCCGCACGTCTTCCGCGGTCAATCTCCGCTCCGGCGCCGGCTTCGATGATGACCAATTTGACACTTTCTTCGTCATCGACCAGGACCATCGGTGGTGGTGGCCCAAAGTCAGGAAATGGCAGTCCGACTCGCGTTGGAGTTGTCGGTGCGATCGGTCCCAACGGAGTGATGCAACCGAAAGCCGTGGAGAATTTCGTGCTCAAGTGTCGCGAGTTTCAGATAAATGAATGGGCCGGTTGAAGCCGTTACGAAAAGCGTGATAAGAGAAGGGACAAACACCTAATTGCTTTTGGAAAAATGTTTTTTGTTTTTAATTTTCCTGAAATTTACGTTTAAAAAGCGAAATATTTTTGTCTTTTTGTCAAGTCAAAAACCGACTTTTTTCAATTTTATATTAATTTTGAGCAAATTTCACGTAACGCATAACTCAAAAATAAAATAACTATTAATTGTAAAACAGACTTGATTTTTTTAGTGAAAAAAGTTAAATGTTGAATTCAAACTAAGTTGCTTAACTGGTTGCATTATTCTGAACCGAAAGATCAATTTCTCGAGTTAATTATCAAGTGCAGTGCGCGGTTCAGAAAGACCGATAACGTTTTAATCCGGGGGTGTCGCTTTATGAGGAAAAGGGAGGCAGCGCTAGACCATATAGCGTACGTGGTTTTTCATTGTTCCAGTTTCATTAATCTGCCTCCTCGTAGTCTGCCTCAGAGTTGCCTCCGTTTTCCGGTCGCTCTCAGATTAATCTCAATGAGCTTTCCCGTGTTCCATAGTTTTTCACGTATCGCAGGTAGTTTTGCTCTTTGCCTACCAATTTTGCCTTTAAGAAGGAAGTTTTGTAAGTTAAATTTTTTCTAGACACTTGGTTTGAGAAGTTCTAAATATCAGTACTTAAACTTAGTGGTCAAATTGAATTTTAATGGCCCATCAAAATTCATATTGACGCTAAAAAATACTGTTCTGAGTTTAACTAAAGACGTTGGTCTTATAGAAGTTTTATCACGTTCTAAGAACACAAGAAGCTCAATTGCCTGAAGAATTTTAAAACCTATATGGTTAATTAAAAACGCACTCTGGTCATTGTCCTAAAAATAACAACTTTTGCAATTATAGGCGAACGTCGTCGTCGTTCGGCCGAGCTGACCATTCCTTCGGGAAGCAGCCAAGGATCGTCTCCGTCGCCAACTTGCCATCATCGGCTCAGTCCCAACGAGTGGACCTTTGCGTTCGACAGCATGATTCGCAGCGAGGATGGTCGCCTTGCGTTTACTGACTTTTTGAAGTCAGAGTACAGCGATGAGAACATCATGTTCTGGTGAGTACATTAATCCATTTTTGTCGCTAAATTTAAACATCAATTTTGAAAAAAGCGGGATTGATGAGAGAGTTGGATGACGGATTTCGGCATACAAAAAAGCATGCTTAACTGGCAAAGTAAAATCAAGCTTGTAGCCACTTGTAGTAGCCACTTAATCCTGCTTTTACGTGCCCATTATTGTTCAATATTTTAAAGCATTAAAATTTTTGTTGTTTTTCACAGATTTTAAAAATAACGGAAAAAGTTTCAACTAATTTGTAGATGTTTTTTTACTAGTTTGCTGCTTTTTTAATTTAATAAAACATTAAGAAATATTATCAAGCCTTATTGGTCTATTCCCGCTTGAAACATTACTTTTTCCTGCTTTTCAAAGCTTTTTTAATCAAAAAATAGGTTGTTAAAGAGCGAAAAATATATTTAGATAAAAACGTTGGTAATATGAAAGCAAGACAGTTCTTAAGATATTTAACGTTTCCTTTGAGTCCAATAAAATTGGAACTGTGATCCAGTGTCCAGGTCAGAGGTCAAAAAGATGCGCACCGCTGGGAGGTTTTGATTGAAGCTGTTTAGCTGTTCGCAGAATATTAGCTTCAAATAGCCCACTAAAGATCGGAGGTTCTGGTTTTGGATGAATTGAATGTATAACGGTTTCATAAAGGCAAAATTAAAGCTATTAAAGAATTTTTAGTTAACTTTCCATATCCTTAAAAAAGCACAAATGAGTGTCAAGGACATTCAGACTTTTTTAGGTTCTTTTAGGCTTTAAATATTTCTATTTTAAAAATTTCCAAACGTCAAAATTTGACTTTCCCAGGACACCTGCCAACTATTTGAGTTTTCAAAAAATACGTGCAGCGCTTCCCACTTGTCTGAAACAGTAAACATAATTCCCAACGCCTAAAAATACCCGTAAAACAAATAAAAGCCGTTCTATTCCAGGTGGGCCGTGCAGCAGTTGCGAAGCAGCAACGCAAACGAAGACGAATTCGCGTGTCAAGTGCGTCAAATGTACGACCTGTACATCGCGGCGGACTCGCCCCACGCGATCAACATCGACCACGACACACGCACTGAGATTATCGACCGCGTCGAGGGTGCAGCTTCAGCGGAGCCGTTCCCAGAGGACATTTACGACCGGGCGCAGACCCACGTTTACCGACTCATGGAGAAGGACTGTTTCAGTCGCTTTGTTCACACTGCGACTTACAAAGAACTCGCTAAAAAGTTGCATCTTCCTCAAAGCTTCCGTTTTAATGGTCGCACCTCTCCTCTGTAATCTGTGACCTTATATCTGACTCTCATCTACAGTAACCCAAAGTGTATAATTCAATACTACAGCATTATGTGTACTTGTTCAAATTATTTCTTTCTCAATATCTTGGAAGTTTTTCATCTACTAAGCATCTCTTTTTTTCATTCCGTTTGTACTCTTCGCAAACTTTTTTTGCACAACGGGTTTACCCACTCTATAACCCTGATCCAACGTTGTAACTCTATTCTCTATTTTTAAAAATGGGAAATCATGTTTCTAGACTTGTCTGTAAAGTTGTCGGATTTGTGTACTCCTATCGAGGATTTTCTGTCCTGACTTTATTTTTTTTCTGTCCTGACTTGATCATTTTCCTTTTAGTAAATGGTTGACTTGATATGTGTTTGACAGGATTGTAAAACGACCGGGCTCAGACGTTGGTAAAACTTAGCAGTATTATAGACTCTAGTAGACCAAGCCAGTTCACAAAATTCGTCGCCACATGCGAACGTAAAAATGGGCAGATCCAAAATGATGACCGTTTCCAGACGAATATCGGTCTACTATTGTCTTCTACGAAAGGGTGCGAAATGTCAAAACTTTAGTCTCAACATGATTAATTTTTCTGTTTTGTGCATTGAGTAGATTTAAGTAGTTGAGTTTAAGTGGTTAGTAGGTTCCAGTGGTTACAACTTGAGAACACTATAATCAGGGTTTTGATGGCATGTTTTTGTAGACACATTTTCCCAATAAGTTTGTTTTAAAATAACGCTTCGGAGACTATTTTTGACGGATTTCTTTCAAGTTTAAAATTGCATAAATTTTTCGTAGTTTAGGCAGGAATCAAAGAGATCAAATCTCCCCAACGCGTGCCGCTGATTCACGTTTGCCGACGGCTCCGTCGGCCCCGTCAGCCACACAGCGGCTGCCCAAGCGCCCCGTCGACCGACCTCGACCGACCTAAGGGAACAACGAACAAAAAGACGAAGACCAAAAATCCTTTGCAGCAAAAGCTCTCTCCGAAGGTGACGCCACTTAGGAACCTGTTGTTCGTTCTTTGTGGTCCTGTCGGTTGTTGGAATGGTAAATACGATAATGCATTTTTACCGACTTTGCTTTAAATGTGACACTTTTTATGTTTGTTCAAAACGTCTAGTGTATAATAAGTTGGATTGAATGAAAAATATTTTTGACATTGTAAAATTTGACGCTGAAAAATTTTTATAAACACTTTTTTTCATGGTTTCTTTGAACATTTGTAGTAATGAATTTTATAACCAATTCTTTGCATGCAGTGTATAAATTTGTCGTTTTACAAATTTTAAAATTTAGAACAAATTACAGGACAATTCTTTGCATAATTTTTTGGTAGTTGGAGCAGATGCCAAAGATTTCAACTGTCTTCATTTTTAATAATACTGATAAAATCTTTTAGAGCAACACTTTGTGTTTGAACAAAATTTACTAATTTGTGATGGAGAGCAATTATGTATGGTTTCACAACAAAGTTTTGGCCCATCTATATAATACTTTGGCGATTTTTTGTTAACAAGTTTAATTTTTAATGTCATATTCTACAAATCGCACAACATTGCTACAACTGTATCGGTAGGACCGACAAAAATTAAATAATTTGATTAGTAGCGAATGTTTTTAAGATGAGTCTGTCTACTGTAATTTTGAAATCAGGTTCTAGAGCTGTTGTACACTTTTCGAGTAGAAATTATTTTACTAATTTGACACTTCAATTCGTAATTTTATTTTAAAAAATAACTCAACATTTTTTTGATCGTTTTGAACTTCTCCTTTTCAGGTCAGACGAACAAGCATGTTCGAATTGAAAAAACTTTAAATCAATAACAAACGTTTATCCGCCCATATGATTATCCATTTACACGCCGCTTATTAGTTCCTTTTATTATTATTAGTTCCAGCTAACGCTTTTAGTTAAACGTCGATTTTTGGACACAATTTGAAATTTTCAATTCATTGATTCATTTTGTTTTTAGAGCAATAATGGTCAGCATTTTTCAAATAAGTTTTGGTAATTGATTTAAATATTTTCGTAATTTAGTGTAAATTCAATTTTGGCTGCTTTTTACGTTCCGATTTCGTTGTTATAATCTGTAGGAAGCATCACAATTTCAATTAGATAGTTTGGTAAAGTGAACTTTGAAAAAATCATTTTTTAGGTTTTTGGAATTGTTATAATAATCTTTGCAGCATTTTGGCGCGGCCTCGCGCGCATTGGATTTCAATTATAATATATTAATTCACCATTTTTTGTTGATTTAGTTGCGGTTTTTTACGTTTGCCGCAGCATTTTGTTTTTGGAACGTTCAGCAAATTATTACACGGGGGGATGCGGGGTTTTTGAGGGGTAACACACGGTCTGAAGTTTGGCAAGTAGGATTATCCTCCATTTCAAAATCTTCTTCCGATCTTTTGAATGCGTTTTACGAATTTCCAATTTTTTGAAAAGCGATGCTAAGCGCGATGACTGTAGGCGGCGTTCAGACTCGCATTGCTTTCCGCTCGGGACCCTTGAATGCTGGCGGGTGAAAGTCAACTACATCCTGATCTAGTTATTTGCTTGCGTTCTGCTTGCTTTCGCAATAGAATAATGATTAAATAGTGTAATAATAGTAAAATAAAAATGAAATAGCCAAAAGTTGCTATGCGGACGACCCCTGATCAACGAACCTTTTCGACGGAACGGGTTCACCTCCGTTTTCATCGTAAGTGCTCAGCATAGTTCTAACAGACCAAAAAGACGACGTGCTTAACGTCAACGTATCTTTCTGGAGCAGCTCCGAAGAGGCATGATCGAGGTCGCGAACCTCCAGTCGCAGCCACCACCACCACAGAGAATCCAGGTAACTTCCGCAAAGGTAACACTCAAAAAGGTAACTCTCGAAAAGGTCAGCGGAGGATATAATATTCTTTTGCTGCTTTTAGTTTTGAGCTTTATTCTTATGTGATTAAAGTGTACGTATGATAAACTGCTGAACAAGGTTTATTTGAAAATAAAGCACGGTTTATTGGACAGAACAAAACTTAAACAGAATTACACAACAGAGCTAAACGGCGCAGATCTTCGTGTCGTGTCACTCGACGCCCTTCTTCTTTTCGACGTCCTTGTCCTTCTGCTCGGCGTGGTCTTCAGCGTTCTCGTTGTCGAAGTAGGCATAGAATTGATCTTCCTTAGTTTTTCGAGTTCATGAGCGCATAAATCCGCTTGAATCGGTCCCACGAACCATGGCTGATGCGGGCGAGAAGAGCGGTGCAGAATAAGCTGAAAGTGGAGAATTGAAACATATGTAGAGAGGAGGAAAAACGCACCGAAATAACGAGTGAAGCCAATAGACGACGCACGACGGTAGAGAATGATCCGAAGAGTGATCGTCTTGTCTCGGAAGTAACACTGAAATTGAGGTGAAAGCGCAATTAGGAGCAATTGACGAAAATAGCGACGAGCAGCAAGGGCGTCATAGGAAAATCATGAATCACAAAAAAAAAGCGTCGATTTATCGCGGTCACGGGCGAACGAGAGGACAAAGGCAATCCATGTTTTAGAGGAAGCAGAACACGTAAATGGCACAAAATCGGAAGGCTCCCGAGACGAAATTTAATTCAAATCGGATGACGAATGACGCGGCGACGGAAACTTACGATGTTCGGACGCAAATTTGGTCATTTGCAGCGATCAGTCGCGATTTAAAACATTGACCTCATTGCAATTTTAGGCCCAAATCCATGTTTTAGAGGAAGCGGAACGCGTAAATGACACCTGGAAATCAGCGAAACGAACAGCTTCACGCAATTTAGGCCGAAAACACCAAAAACCGCGACTAAAAATACTCCGCAACGATCCACTCAATTTCGACATGCAATTTGCCCGTGTGCGACGCGTTTAGAACACCCGAACGTCTGCAAACCACTTTGAAACGCTCGAAAACACGTCTGAAACGCTTCCAGACGGTTTCGCTGCTCCGAAATTCATGAAATTGAGCAAATTTGGCATTTCGCGTACTTTCGCCAATCACAGCTACTCCTAAACGCGCCAGCAACGCTTTCTGCTTCGTTAGCCGTCAAAAACGCCTTCATCGCTGTCTGCAATCTTATTTCAATCTTCAAATCTCGAATTTCCGTCTTCGCCGCCGCTGCGCATCACGTCCGAAATCGCGAAATTCAAAATTCAAATTTGCGTCCGAACATCGTACGTTTCCGTCGCCGCGTCATTCGTCATCCGATTTGAATCAAATTTCGTTGCGGGAGCCTTCCTATGCGTTCCGCTTCCTCTACAACGTGGGTATGAGTCATATTTTGCTGAAATTGGTGTTTTCGGCTAAATTGCGTCAAGCTGTTCGTTTCGATAATTTCCTGGTGTCATTTACGCGTTCCGTTTCCTCTAAAACATGGATTTGGGCCTAAAATTGCAGTGAGGTCGATGTTTTAAATCGCGAATGACCGCGTATCTTTGTCTCACTGACTGCTCTTGTACGCGTGTCTGGACGTGATATGCGTGATATCCGCGATTCAGTGCGCGTGTTACTTTCGCAATGCACCTAATTTCGTCCTTCTTTTCAGACAATTCCTCATTTTGGAAATTAATTCGCGATCCCATATCTGCCAAGATGTCTAAGGCAACTTCGTAAGTCTTATCTTTTGTCTAAAACGTATCCTAACTCTTATTGTTCAGAAAACCCCGTACCGAGATGACAATGGAAGAATTGGCTGCTAGGGAGCAAGAAGAAATGATGCACGGGCCGCTTTCGATTCTGACCTTTTCCGTCAAGCACAATACGCAAGTTCTGATCAACTGCCGCAACAACAAAAAGCTTCTCGGACGTGTGAAGGCGTTCGACCGCCATTGCAACATGGTCATGGTGGACGTGAAGGAAATGTGGACCGAGTTTCCAAAGACCGCCAGTGGTAAGAAGGGCAAGCCTGTGTCCAAGGACCGCTTCATCCCGAAGATGTTCCTCCGTGGTGACAACGTCATCATTGTACTGAAGAATCCTCTCGCGGAGCTTACCCAGTAATGTGTCACCGTTGCTATGTCTTTAATGATGTTCATGATAGATTCTGTTTGTGTTCTTTTGTCTCTTTCGTTCATTGTATTGTTTATATATTTCTCTGTTTGTGGGTCTGAGAAGCGATCGAACTTTTAGGGTCTGAAAGAGCGAGAATGCACCTGCAGACATTGATTTAGTTGACGTATCTTGAAATGTGCATGTCGCCAGCATCATTTTGAGAGGAACGCGAAGCAGTCGGTCGTAAAAGCCGAGTGTCGAAACAAGTCTATCCGCTGATAATGCAGAACAAGTCGAAAATGGTACGCGAATCGTATTTCTAGACAAGAGGACAGCGAGAGGCCTCTCGCTCGCCTTATCGCCGTCATTTATTTGGAGGGTTCCCGAGTAGGAAGCGAGAGGGCAGAGCGACGCTTAAGCAGTTAGCAAGCAGGCTCCTGATCAGAGTTTCGACTATTTCTGGTCTTGTCAACTCTTAAAAAGCGGCGACACCGTCAGAATGACCACAAGCTCAGCCGCAACGACTACGGAAAGCACATGCCAGAACCTGGCCACATAATGAATCTTTATTTGGGTCAGAGGTGAAATCGCATTTTCAGCACCTCGCATCCGTTTGTTCACACTTCAAATTTGGTCGCCCCATATCAGTCATGCGAATGGGCCGGCGGCCCGGTCCGTCCCGTTTGCAGCCAGCCCGTTCGGTCGTTCGCATCACTGCCCGATCTGGCGTGTAATCCAGATGTACAAGCTGCATCGGCCTCTCGTTCGCCCGTGACCGCGATAAATCGACGCTTTTGGGCCTTCTTGGGGATAGGAAGTAGGGGTTGAACAAAAATAGCCGAAATTTGGGGCACTGGACGGTTCAAAAACAGGCTTAAACTGGTCGTATAGAGACCAGCAATTTGAGGAACAGATCTTCCAAAAACGGGGCAATTTTCAGGCCGTCAAAAGTTCAAAAATAACGCAAAAATGAGATACAAAATTTACTCTTGGGGGCAATCTAACAATTGCAAGAAAAAAAAGTTTGGCTGAGGCCGTTCGAACCCGTGACCCTCGGATTCTTAATTTTCGTCTAAAATCCACTTTTTCTGGCTACACATGGCACTAGGAGATAATCATTCTGCACAAAGTAACGGATTCACTTTTTTGAGATAGGGCTTGTATGAAAAATAAAAGGCAGAATGTCCAAAATCTCCGAAATGTCGCTAATTTTTGTCAGAAACAAAACGCGACAAAATCGACTTTCGGAAATCCATGTTTTCTGGCACGCCTGGTAGCAAGCGTATGCTCGTTTGAAAGCTCTCGGTGTGACAGTTACGATGCACTAAACCGCAGATCTCATAGATCACGAGAATCGATGCGACCAAAAATAAATGTATGAGCGCCCCCAGAATTGAAACTCAAATCTGCGCGGCCTCCATCCGCGCGCAAAAGAACCAAAATGAACCCAAAAACAAGGCAAAAAAGAGAGCTTCATTAAGTTCTTAAATTGAAGACTGAATAGGCTTATTTCGGCGGCAAATTTGAAGCTGGTAAGGACTGGAAACCCCTACGAAATATGTACAACTCCAAGTAGCCAAATTGATTCAAAGAAGTCAGAACCGAACCCCAAAAACGGTCAAAAATATGCAAAAAATGAAGCCTGCAGTTTGCCTGAAATCAGGCTTTTGGGGAGTCGAGAACAAGCCGAGAAACGTGGCCAATTAGAGCCGTAGCCTTGCTGAAAATTTGGGCCAAAAATGGTCCTGGTTTTGAAGCAGAAATTATCAAAAATTGAGGTCAATATTTATGCCATAAAACGTCGAAATCGGGTATGGAAGAAGTCAGAAATGCGACAGAAAACAGACATTAAAATGAAGTCCTAACTTCTGCTAAAATTAGGCCTTCGTGCATCGAAAGCGAGAGGTCTTGATATTTTGTCTGACTAGGTAATCGACCGATCCCATTGCTTGAATGTGGGTCGAAACGAACATTCTGCCTCAAATCTACCTCGATTCGATGTCTATTTGATCCCAAATCCACCTCTTGCAGATATCGTCAGTCATAAAGGAATGCTGTAAAGGAATCCAAAGGCAACCTTTTATTTTTAGTCCCATCACTTAAATGAGGTTTGTTTTACATCTTTTCGCTGTAACCCCCATTTTTCAGGTACCAAAATCGGGCTTCGGGAGCCAGAGGTGAGAAAGACGTCCAGGTGTGGATGTCCCATCAGGGTCGTGGTAAGTCCAGTCTCTTGTAGCTTGAGTGATACAACGTTTAGACCCCAGCGACCACTGACGCCCTGTACCCGTGATTCAAGACCACCGTGTTCCAGAACGTTCCTAAAGGGGAGAGGCGTCATCTCCGGGTTATTTCTCAAGCTTCCCATTTTAGAAAACACGATCATTTCAACGAATCCTTACTGACGAAGCCAATCCAACAACCAGATGGAAATCGACCACCTGAACGCGTATTCCAAGTCCCAAAATCAGGTTTTGGGAGCTAAAGGTGACAAAGACGCTCAGGTGTGAAAGTCCCATCCGGGTCGTGGTAGGTCCTGCCTCTTGTAGCATGAGTGATCCAACATTTAGGACCTCAAGATCTTTATCAAGACCTCCGAGAAGCGCAGTAAGCGCTCACCCGAGCGACGTCCGACAGATGCTCGCGACCCACAACGACCCAAGGGATTCGAGGAAGCCGAACGGACTCTTCGGGCATGCCGAGCTTCAGGGCTGCTGACGGTCACCCCGAAGGCGTAAAGTTTTGGAACGTACACTTTTTCAGGATTTTGGCATCTAAGGATGATGATTGCAAGAAATTGGCGACCCAAGCGACCTGGACGACTCAAAACCACCGTTTTCCACATACTTTTGAAGGTGAGAGGCGTCATTTCCTGAATATTTCTCAAGCTTCCCATTCCGAAAACACGATAATCTCGGCATCTCGGCGAATCCTTACTGGCGAAGCTAATCCAACCACCAGATGGAAAACGGCCGCCTGAAATCTGTGTCAGATCACAATGAAGGCAAAGAAGGACACAATGTGGTTCCCGCCGACCAACTACGACAGATTCGACTGAAAAACGAAGCCGATGAATGTCATTCATTCCAGGTCCCCGAGATATCAGCAATAAGACCATCAAGATGATCGAACGAGTTGGCGGTCACCCGGACGACGTCGGAGGGAGGCTCGCCACCCAGAAAATTACCCAAAATCCCGCCAAGTTAAACTAGGGTGGACCCCTAGAACAACTCGAGCCTCGAAAATTTGAGATAATCTCTGAGTCGTTGTTGCGTTGATTACCGTGAGACGGTAGCGCTGAAAGGTGAAGAGGAAAGCCTACACAAATGCAGGAATGTACACAACAATCGATGATATGCAGAAACATTTTATTCCGTATGTGCATAATGGGGAAATGACAAATTGTCGAATGTAACAAATTTTAAGGCAGGCGCTTCACGCCACAGCCCACACTTTCGGAAATCGTCCCATGCGGGCAGCCAGTTGACTCATTCCGCGAGTCGAAGACGGATAGGGCCTTGCGTTATCTGGAACACGCGTTTACACCAACCGTCATTAAGGAAAAATGCCTTACTAGGGGCTCCGAGCGGTTCTTGTGGCTGTCCTTGACGTTCTGGAATTGCTGCAGCCAGTTTCGGAGCGCCGGGAGCGCCGAGTGGGAAGCACCCTCCGAGCAGGGCGCCACGCGGCTCGTTGTTCCTTAATTCACCGCGTTCCATCGCGGCATGCCCTCGGGGTCCTCCCTGATGACCGCCTCGGTTCGACTGTCCGAAGGCAACTAAAACTACAAACAATGAAGCAGAACAATCGATGTTGAATGCCTTACCAGCTGCGTTTGGGTGCTGATGCTGGTGGAAGGCACCACGAGCGCGAGCGGGTGGTCCTGCGCCCCTAAATCCTCCGCGCTCCGTCGCGGGACGTCCTCGGATATGTCCACGGTGAGCTTGTCGGGAAGGAGGAGGAAGCGAAACTCCACGCTGCGCGTTGAACGTACCTCGGTTCCTATCTGTGCCGTAGGGGCCCGCCAAAGCACTTCCGGCAGCTGAAACGATACGATTGAAGCATTGCTGAGAGTGAAACGACTTACCAGTTCTGATGAACGATTGACGCTGGCTAAAAGGAGTTGGAGCGTTCCCGTATCCGCAGCGTCGCACCACTTCTTCGAGGGCAGGGGGGAGTGGACGAAGTGATCCTCCTTGGCTGGCTCCACTGCTGCCTTGACCTCTGACGTTTCCGACAGCTGAAACGAGAGAATTGAAGTATTGTCAAGTGTTGAACGGTCTACCACTTAAGGTGAGCTGGCCGGAGACAACATCCGTGGGTGAGGCGACGTAGATGACAGACGTAGATGCAGGAGGTGCGGCCGTCGGAGAAGCACGCGACACTCCACGGTAGGCGCGGAATGAGCCCCGGTTGATGCTTGCGGCGAACGACCTTCTTCGTCTTCTGCTGCTCCGAAGCGTGTCCGACTGCTAAAACGAGAGGATTGAAGTCTTGTCAAGCAAGTGTTTAAGGCTTACTAGAAGAGGTGAGCTGTCCGGAGGCAACATTTGTGGGTAAGGCGACGCTTTCAAAAGAGTTCTGGGTGGATGGAGGTGCCGCGGGAACGTTAGCAGACTGCATGCACTGCGACGGGACGAACCAACGCAGATGCGGGAGGTGCGGCCGTCGGAGAAGCACGCGACACTCCACGTGTCGCGTGGAGTGTCGCGTGGCGCGGAATGGCGCGGAATGAGCCCCGGTTGATGCTTGCGGCGAAGGAGCCCACGACCGTCTTCGTCTTTTGCTGCTCCGAAGCGTGTCCAACTGCTAAAACGAGAGGATTGAAGTCTTGTCAACTGTTTAAGGCTTACTAGAAGAGGTGAGCTGTACGGAGGCAACATTTGTGGGTAAGGCGACGCTTTCAAAAGAGTTCTGGGTGGATGGAGGTGGCGCGGGAACGTTAGCAGACCGCATGTGCTGCGGCGGGACGGAAACCGACGCAGATGCGGGAGGTGCGGCCGTCGGAGAAGCACGCGACACTCCACGGGCGCGGAATGAGCCCCGGTTGATGCTTGCGGCGAAGGAGCCCACGACCTTCTTCGTCTTCTGCTGCTCCGAAGCGTGTCCGACTGCTAAAACGAGAGGATTGAAGTCTTGTCAAGCAAGTGTTTAAGGCTTACTAGAAGAGGTGAGCTGTCCGGAGGCAACATTTGTGGGTAGACGCTTTCAAAAGAGTTCTGGGTGGATGGAGGTGCCGCGGGAACGTTAGCAGACTGCATGCACTGCGACGGGACGAAAACCGACGCAGATGCGGGAGGTGCGGCCGTCGGAGAAGCACGCGACACTCCACGAAAGGCGCGGAATGAGCCCCGGTTGATGCTTGCGGCGAAGGAGCCCACGACCTTCTTCGTCTTCTGCTGCTCCGAAGCGCCGACTGCTAAAAGAGAGATTGAAGTCTTGTCAAGCAAGTGTTTAAGGCTTACTAGAAGAGGTGAGCTGTCCGGAGGCAACATTTGTGGGTAAGACGACGCTTTCAAAAGAGTTCTGGGTGGATGGAGGTGCCGCGGGAACGTTAGCAGACTGCATGCACTGCGACGGGACGAAAACCGACGCAGATGCGGGAGGTGCGGCCGTCGGAGAAGCACGCGACACTCCACGAAAGGCGCGGAATGAGCCCCGGTTGATGCTTGCGGCGAAGGAGCCCACGACCTTCTTCGTCTTCTGCTGCTCCGAAGCCTGCTAAAACGAGAGGATTGAAGTCTTGTCAAGCAAGTGTTTAAGGCTTACTAGAAGAGGTGAGCTGTCCGGAGGCAACATTTGTGGGTAAGAGGGTAAGACGACGCTTTCAAAAGAGTTCTGGGTGGATGGAGGTGCCGCGGGAACGTTAGCAGACTGCATGCACTGCGGCGGGACGAAAACCGACGCAGATGCGTGAGGTGCGGCCATCGGAGGAGGACGTGACACTCCACGAAAGGCGCGGAATGAGCCCCGGTTGATGCTTGCGGCGAAGGAGCTCACGACCTTCTTCGTCTTTTGCTGCTCCGAAGCGTGTCCAACTGCTAAAAAGAGAGGATTGAAGTCTTGTCAAGCGTTTAACGGCTTACTAGAAGAGGTGAGCTGGCCGGAGGCAATATTTGTAGGTGAGACGACGCTTCCAAAAGAGTCATGGGTTAATGGAGGTGCCGCGGGAACGTTAGCAGACTGCATGCACTGCGGCGGGACGAAACCCGACGCAGATGCGGGAGGTGCGGCCATCGGAGGAGGACGTGACACTCCACGAAAGGCGCGGAATGAGTCCCGGTTGATGCTTGCGGCGAAGGAGCCCACGACTTCTTCGTCTTTTGCTGCTCCGAAGCGTGTCCAACTGCTAAAACGAGAGGATTGAAGTCTTGTCAAGTGTTTAACGGCTTACTAGAAGAGGTGAGCTGGCCGGAGTCAATATTTGTAGGTGAGACGACGCTTCCAAAAGAGTCATGGGTTAATGGAGGTGCCGCGGGAACGTTAGAAGACTGCATGCGCTGCGGCGGGACGGAAACCGACGCAGATGCGGGAGGTGCGGCCATCGGAGAAGGACGTGACACTCCACGAAAGGCGCGGAATGAGCCCCGGTTGATGCTTGCGGCGAAGGAGCCCACGACCTCTTCTTCGTCTTTTGCTGCTCCGAAGCGTGTCCAACTGCTAAAACGAGAGGATTGAAGTCTTGTCAAGTGTTTAACGACTTACTAGAAGAGGTGAGCTGTCCGGAGGCAACATTTGTGGGTAAGGCGACGCTTTCAAAAGAGTTCTGGGTGGATGAGGTGCCGCGGGAACGTTAGCAGACTGCATGCGCTGCGGCGGGACGGAAACCGACGCAGATGCGGGAGGTGCGGCCATCGGAGAAGGACGCGACACTCCACGAAAGGCGCGGAATGAGCCCCGGGTGATGCTCGCGGCGAAGGAGCCCACGACATTCCGCTGATGTTGATCCGCGACAACGTGACCGGGCGTAGAGGTGTCCCAGTATCGCGATGACATTACTAAAAATAGAGAGAAAATATTTTGATGGACAAGAAAATTGCGGAAGCGACGCGGACGCCCGTAAGTAAGCATGAGCTACTGAAGCCTTCTTGCCGACCGGTAGGGCTATCGGTGATGCGTTCAATGACATCGCAAAAAACCGAAAATATATCAAGGGAAAAGGCAATTGCTAACAGCTACATGAACACATCCAAAATTCACCGAAATTAGCAGTACAACCCCAGGAAGGCAAGGCGATCCATCGAAATTGTCGAGTTCGAGGGAGCTTCGCCCGCCCTACGCGTCTAGGCCAGCCGGTTGCTTTTGGAAGAATTCCTTCGATTTTTGTAAAATTCGAAATTTCCGTGCAGGACCACGCGATGATGACGTCATCCGCTTTCGCTCGCCGCCTCCCGCTCGCTCGCTGGAACGGCGAATCGCTGTTCGCACGATTCTCAACTTGCCACCGGCGATTCTGAAGGCTCAGATCTATTGGAATGGAGCGATCTCGATTCTAAACGCGTCAGCGTGTCGAAGCGGCTCTTTTGGGTATTTTGGAGTTTGTGTTCAAATTCCTTCATTACTCAAATCCAGTTGTAGTCGACTAGGCATCGCTAGGCATGTTTAAAGCTTCCAACGGCCTTTGATTTCCCCTTCGGTTCTCCGCGTTCCGATGTGTCGAAATCCGGCTGAATCGGTCCAACACGGCCTGGCGGAACTTTGGGCTGAGCGGAAGTGTCAAAACATTGCCGTGGCTGGTCTCGAAGCGTCGAAGCAGGTGGAGATGAAGAATGTGAGAAGAGCGAGAGAATAAGAAGGGAAGACGGCTCCGCTAAGCAGAATAAGCTGAAAGAGGTGGACGAAATAGGTTTTAGATATAAGAAGTGAGGTCTGAAAAAGTCATCTGTTTCCTCACGAGCAGACATGAAGGTGTAAATAGCCGCAAACGACACGATTCTCAGACGATACGACCCCTGTCCAGCTGTGCATCGTTCGGCTTGGGCTAAACGCTCAGAGCGGTCGGTTATCTCGATATGCTTGTGCCTCAAATTTCAACCCTGACAACATCAACATGCCGAAGATTGAAGATTACAGTGAGATGCACAAACGCCTTTGTTACTAGTATTTCTTATGGGCGTTTCTGCTACCCGAGCGAAGATGCGAAGCCATCGACGCTTGCGGAAAGTTTCAGCACCACACTATTTATGAAACATTAAAAACACAAATCCATCGAATTATTAGAGCACACAAATCAATAAAGATCCAAACTATCAACATATTTTGCGTACTTTCCCTTACGCCCAGCTTGCGAGGAATCTTGGCTATTGAGCGTTTTTGAGTCCGTCAAACGCTTCAAGGATTCCGTTGCTTTCTTCGATTTCTCATCAGTTTTACCTTCGGGCTTCTTCTCTCGCTTGACCTGTTCAGTAGGCTTCGGCGTCATCGGACAGTCTCCATCGGCGGGAGAGCCAGTGAGACTTCCCTTAGGCCAACCGTTCGTGAAAGCCTGGTCTTTGAACTTCTTCATGTCCTCATCCGTAACGAGCTTCGATGATTTCTGCGTTTTCTTCGTCATGAGCTTCACGGACATCGGCGATTTCCCCTTAGTTTTACCTTCTGGCTTCTTCTCTTTCTTGACCTCCTGAGTGGTCTTCAACTCTGGCTCCTTCTCTTCCTTGACCTTTTCAGTGATCCTCTTCGACTTGCGGCGAAATCCGGACGTTATCTTCTCCCAACGGCTCTCGGGCGCTTCGCTCTTCTTAGTAGAATTTTCTTCGCTGTTCTTCGTTGGCGCTTCACTCTTCTTCGTGGGGTTCGGAACGCCTGGAATATCTGGCAGCGGAGCATCACCGGTAAAAGGCGGAATAGGGCAGTCTCCCTCCGGGAGAGAGTCGCACTCGGCGAGTTCTTCTGCCTGTTTGGTCCCCTCTTTGTCTCCATCTGAATAGGCCTCATCATGAATCCGAAATTGACTAGTAAATCTTACACTTAGTCAACAGAAACGCCCTTTTCTTCATGTGCTTCCTTTCCCAGCAATAGGTCTCTTTCAAAACTTCTAGAGCGACCTTCTTTCTCATTTTCGCTATGCGGAGCTGCCTGTAGCGCCAAGCAGTCACAATCACAGCGATCAAATGCAGGAAAATCATGATATACACGAAGATGATGAGGACAGATGCTACTGTTATGTGCGGGTTGCTGAAATGGAAAGTTTAGGTCTACCTGCACCTGAAATTCCTCAGCTCACTGCTCTCGGTCGTAATTTTCTTCTGTGACGACGACGGTAAACATGGCCATTACATCCCGACTCCCGTTAAAGACGTCCTTCTGGCATTGCCAAATGATTTCGCCTCCTTCTTGCTTCACGCCGATCTCCAGGTGAAATGGGCCGAGTTCACCTTCGAGTGGACGACGCAGCACTCGGGTGACGAAGCGAGAAGAGTCACGTTCGTATCCTCCGGTCGCGTTGGATGTGAAGTCGATTTCGAGATTTCGCAGGTCGTGGGGAGTAGTATTAGGTCGGAAGAAATCGAGGTTGAAGACGTCGCGAAAGGGGACGGGACCGTATTTCTTGCCTGACAGTCTGTTCACCATTTCCAGGTGATCTTGTTCTTCGTTAAAGCTATGGAGCACGTCGAAGGCATTCGGAGGACAGTGGATCTGCTGAAAATGAAGAATTTGAAACGGATTTCCGGCAAAATTTCAAGACTTTAAGCGTTGATTTCTGGTCATAAAACGAGCGAAATTTAAGCGTTTCGGTGCTAGTAAAATCGATCCAGATTCACCACGCGAAAAACGTTCCAGAAAGCCCAAAGCCACAATTTCGAGCTGGTCCTGTGCTTAGATGACGCTATGGAGCACGTCGACCAACTCTAGAAGACAACGGAGCTGCTGAAAATCGGAAATCTGAGATAGATTTTGAAGAAAAACGTGGGCAAAGCCCCAGATTGCGGCCCATTTTGAGCAAAATTTCAAGGCTTCAAGTTCTCATTTCTGGTCCAATTCCGGTCACAAAACACGCTAAATTTAAGCGTTTCAGAACACCCAAAATCAAATCAGATGTACCACTCCAAAAACGTTCGAGAACACACAAAACCTCACCTCAAAACGTTGAGTCCAATTGCCGCTCGTGCGTCCGATAATTTCTACGCCCTTTTCTATGTCCTCCGGAGCGTACGCAAACATCCTGCAGTCGGCGGTGACTCCAACGATGTAGGAATTGTTTGGGAATATCACCGAATGACTGCAGCTGACTGAAAATGGGAATTTAGTTACGTTAGAAGAGAAAGAGTGACCCACCTTGCTCGAGAGCAGAACTGAAGTGGACGAGCGCCACTTGAAGGACGGCCAGCAGGAAAACTCGCATCTTAGAAAGCCGAGAAGACGGTGTTCCAGATGGAAGGGTCGACCTGAAATGAAAAGAGGTTCGGTATCGACTTGAGGTAGGAAACACAACACGCACGAAAATCGGAATTGTGAGGATGAGAGAATGATCGACCGTTCCGTGCTAGGAGAAAAGGCAGCCATCGATGAAAATGACCATTGCTGCAGACCACGTGGGAGGTAGGAAGTGGACCTGAAGCACGAAATGACGACAGTGGTGGAAGTAGCGGCTATAAAGTACATCCAGAGCACGCGAAATGTGACAAACAGCCCTCATCTGAGGAGAGTCATCACATCTGACATCCGCGTAACCACCGTGAAGCTTAAAATAGGACCAGAAATTAACCGAAAAAAACCAAAAATTTGACCAAAAGCGACCTTAAATGGATGCGAGCACGCGGGGAAACAGACGCGACATGCGGCAGCAGAGCAAGAAAAGCGAAAGGCGGCGGCAGAAAATGGAGAATAGCACAGAATTTCCACGAACGCAACCATAGTCTCCGAAATTCTCACCGAAAATGAGAGCGGAAGCAGAGAGGAAGCGGTCGACTTGTTCCCCCGTCACCGTACACCGCTGCGACGTGAGATGACGTGGCGCGTCGCGAAACACGATGCATCCTCTTTGCAGCCTGACAGTCAGCCTTCCGAACTCAGGCAAGTCGCAGAGAGACTTCGAGACACGCGTCATTTTGATACTTTGTATTGACGCTCTCGCGGCCAAATTAGGCTCTCATTTCCAAGCTGAGATGGGTCTGATTGGCGTTCACGTGCTGCCCGAGAACACGCAGTCCAACATCATCCTGATCATCGACGGAGTCGTAGGAATTACCAACGCTCAGGCGTGGACCCAGTTGAGGAGGTTCACGGTTTCTTGCTTGTTTATCCAGGTAATTTTATTTGAATTTTGCCCGTTTTGATAAGGCATAATTTCAGCTCTAGCCACCCCTCTCGGACAACACCGTTTTCGGTAATTTTAGCTTTCCAGAGCTGCTCATGTTTCTGGCGCAGGCCACTTTTGGCTTCTACGACCACATCTACGACCAGAAATCCATCTTCGACCATGAGCCTACACACCTTCCATCGAGCACTTCTGTGCTGGAGTTTCCAACGAGCGATGGCTTCTAACGACTTTATTGTCGAGCTTCTTGAGGGCCTAAACATTGGATCACTCAATCTACAAGAGGCTGGACCTACCACGACCCAGATGGGTCTTCCACACCTGGGCGTCTTTGTCACATTTGGCTCCCGAAGCCTGATTTTGGGACCTGGAATAGGCGGGTTACAGCGGAAATAAAACGATGAGTGATGGGGCTTCATTTGTCGGTGGCGCGGAGTTTCGGGTCGTCTTTGGTCTCCTTTCGGATTCATTTAGAGCGAGTATTCCGTCATGGCGATATCTGCAAGAGGTTGGTTTGTAATAAAATCGACGTCGAATCGAGGTAGATTTGAGGCACTTTGGCGCTGATAGATATAATCTCTGGACCAAAAATGTGAATGTCGTTTCGACCCGCATTCAAGTAATAGGATCGGTCGATTACCTAGTCAGACAGAATATCAAGGCAAATTCGTTAATTCGTAAATGGCTTTCAATCTCAAAGGTCTCATTTTAGGAGAAGTTAAAGCTCCATTCTGTGGCTTGTTTTTTGTCGAATTTCTGGCTTTTTCATATTTTCTTTTATTTCGGCTTGGCTCAATTCCAGTTTGGGCGACCTTATACGGAACCCCGTCCTTAAAAAGTTTAGGTGTCCCATAGGAGCGATATTCGTCCTTCAAAATATTTTGCGTCCTTAAAGTTCGATTTTCGTCCCTATACGGTGGCAGCTATTTATCTCTATATTTAACCAGTTTTGCGTTTTTTGAGTTTATTCTCTTAAAGACCGCGGTGAGCGCTTAGTGTGTGACACATAACAAGAATATTCAGAAAAATATTAGCAATTTGAATCTCGAGAGAGTCTGCAGCAGGAGTTTCAGGTCAGACAGCTTGTTCTTTGTCCGAATAGGCCATATTGATGTTGTTTTCCTTTCGAAGCTGGCCGATGAGCTCTCGATACTGTGTCCTTTGGTTATAGGAAAGACCTCGCGATCGCTCGAGCGTTTCGGATGATCTCTTGCCATGTGTCTTGTAAAGACCGAGGCGTCGTTTGAGAAGCAGTTCCGACGGCGTCTCTAAGTCTCGTTTCCTAACGCATTCGAATTCAGTCTCCATAAACGTAAGGATATCCATCAGGCTCTCCATTACAATTGATAGAACATTGTTAGAGGCCCATTTAGAACACGATAAATAGAAATTTATTGAACTAGAAGAAGCTACTTATAAGTTTTCTTTCGGTGGGAAAATCGGACAAGGAGCACACGTAGGAGTGAGAGTAGTAGGCGTCGGAGCAAGGGGACAGATCGGAGGGGAAACCGTAGAAGTGGATCGAGGAGGATCAAGAGGATACGTCATACGGTCAACCTCCTTAGCAAGCAGATTATAATCAGTGGGAGGGGGGAAGAACGACGAAAAGAGGATACCACGGAGTATTGCGATAGGGAGAAGCATCTTGCAAAAGCACTCAGAAGCATCCACAATTTTACATTTCGGAGGGGTAATCCTCGGCGTTTCGGTTGGGAGGAGCTTAGCATTTAGTTCGCCATCCGGCTCAATCACCGTTTCGGGGCCGGGTACGTTCCTGAGCGCTGTGATGACCGTCCACCCAACACGATTCTCAAAGTCCTTTTCCAGGTGTTTCAATTCGAACTGGATCCTCTTTTGCCCGCTCCCACGTAGGTCTACGTACCATTTTTCATTTGGCTCTGTACTGGGCCCTCTTCCCCACAAGTTTCTTAGACACGAATCGAACTGAAACGGGCCACTCTAACACGACTATAGTAGACTACTATAATTTCTTCAGGGAGGTTACGCGTCATTGGGTAAAAAAGAAGCAATGTCACCGACAACTTGGAGGGGAAGGCGTTGTGGTAGAGATCGATGAGAGTTACTTCTACAAGGCAAAATACTATCGCGGTCGCAAGCTGGGAAATCCCTCGGGCTGGGTTTTCGGCATGATAGAACACCAATAAAGTCCGTGTTTTTGAGGTATCAGATCGAACCTCAGACACCCTCTAGGACCTGATAGGTCAGCAAATAGCGGATGGTAGTATCATCGTCAGTGACGGATGGTCTTCTTATGGAGATATCAGCCGCATGGGGAGGCGATACCGCCACAGGTGGGTGAACCACTCTAAGCATTTCGAGAATCCAAGCGACCCGCGCGTCCACACCCAGAGCATTGAGGCGACGTAGGGCGCAATCAAGCGAGGCATGAAACACCTGGGGGGAGCCCAAAAGCAGATCTTCCGGTCGTATTTGTACCAGTCAGTTTTCCGACGTATGTACAACCACAAACGGATCTTTGAACATTTACTCATAGCCATCGCCGACCAGTACAACGTGACTGGGAGCGGTGACTGGAACGTCCTGGACTCCGACGACGACTAAGTGGGCTGCTGCCCTGCTTAGTCGTCCATTCCGCTCTTTCAACCTTGCTCGTAAACCCCATTTCCCGCTCTTTCCCCCCTCTCATTCTCGTCCCTTCTTTTACTATCTACTTCTTTTCTCCCTCGGCCAGATGTTAGCTATGCACATTTTATCCTTTTCTGCAATAAAGTCTTTCGACGACAAATGATAATACCCACAAAGTAATTCACACATGAAAGCGGCCAAAGCAATCGTGAATCCCGTTTAAGACACAATTTTAAAAGTGTTTTACAGCAAATTACAAATATCGCTCCTATGGGACGCCAAAACTTTTTAAGGATGCACAAATATACATAATCAATTTATTTAAGGACGTCCAAACTTTTTATGGACGAATTCGCCTCCTATGGCACGCTGTTTTGATCTTTAGGGACGCAAGTTGAATTTTAAGGACACATTAAACTGAAGGGACGCCTAAACTGTTTAAGGACGCTCAAGTATTGTTAAGGACAAAAATCGCTCCTATGGGACGCCTAGACTTTACCTTTCGGCGAATTTCCGACCGTTTTTGTGTTTCAATTCTATCTTCTTTGGATCAATTTGGCCACTTGCAGTTGTCAATATTTTGGAGGGGTTTTCAGCCCCTTCCAACTTCAAATTTGCCCCCGAAATAAGTCTATTCAGTCTTCGATTTAAGGACCTAATGATGCTCGCTTTTTTGCACTGTTTTTGGCTTCACTGTGGTTCTTTTTGTATCCCATGTCAGCGCTCTTTTTGAACTTACGGCCTGAAAATCGAACCGTTTTTGAAAATTTCGCCCTCAAATCGATTTTCTCTACAAGACCAGTTGAAGCCTGTTTTGGAGCAGTCCTGTGCTCCGAAATTCGGCTACTTTTGATCACCTCCCGTCGCCTATCAGCGACCAAAGAAAGCCCGATTTTGCAAATTGTGTATTTTCTTGACGTCGCCCGGGAAACTTCAACGACGGAAAAACGCTCTTGTATTTGTACAACTGTGGAACTTTTTACGAGAACTACCGTAGGAAGAGTGTCGCCGATCCAGCTCATATTATATTGAATGAGAGCCGGCGAGTAATTTGGCTCGTGGCGATGTTAAAGTTCGTTGCTCCTAGTTTTTGTAGCAATTTAGTAATCCTTTTCCTTGTCGCAACATTTTTTAAAACAAATCAAAAAATTTTATTTTGCGCCAAAGTGCCTCAAATCTATCTCGATTCGACGTCGATTTGATCCCAAACCAACCTCATGCAGATATCGCCATGACGGAATGCTCTAAAGGAATCCGAAAAGAGACCAAAACGACTCGAAACTCGCCAACGACAAATGGACCCATTATTCAAATGCGGTTCATTTTGTTATGGCTGTAACCCGCGACTTTTTGAATTTTTGCGTTCTTTTCCACGTTTCTGCAATTTTTTTGGTGGTTGGAAGAGAGTGTTAAGATTACTTTTTTGCATCATTTGCACTTCATTCAAAATTAATCTTTGGAACGATTTAAGACATTTTGACAACATAGGTTCATTTTTAAATCGCAAGAATCATGCCTTTATGCCTTTATTTTCTTAGAAGTTGAAGTTTTAAAAATAAAAAGTTAATTAACTGGAATTTTTCAAACTGGATTTGAACATTTGAGTAAAATCGTGCTAAATTGAATTTTTGTTTGCTTTTCGATGTTGCGAATTTCCGTTGTTTGATTTGTTGGTGACCATTTTTTAGCATGTGAGCAGATGGTAAAATAACAGGGTTCAAAAAACAATTTTCTAACTCTTATTTTTTGGCGGAAAGTTACTGGCAGCTTTACCGGTCGATTTTCTCACTAAATTTGTGAGGAGATCTTTGAACTCTCAAAATCGGGAGGCGGATGAAAGTCTGGGCTGAATTCCGGAAGCTCAAAGAACAAGGTGAACCCGTTTTGATTCAAAATGGCAAAATTATTCGTCGTTCTTCTCCTCGGCGCTCGGTCAATGCCGAACCGTCTGGAGATAAGCCGGCGGCCCCGACTCCTGTTGTGATGGCCGCTGCTGCCTCAGCTCTTGAAACGATTTTTTTTTAAACCTTGATGTACTAGTTTTTTGATAGTTTACTGTTTTAATTTCTTTTTACGGTAATAACGCCTACCTTTTAGGCACTTTAGATTTTTATTTTATTTTCAACTGAAAATGAGACCAGGAGCCAGTTGGAATTAAAGTAAATTTTAAGTGTATTTTTAATATAGCTTTTAAAGCTTCTCAAAGGTCTTAAAATCGGTCTCGAACACTCTTAAGTATTTCAAATAGAAAAAACCATTTTTGATACTTAGTTTGGAAAACTTTTTCGAGTTTAATTTCAGAAATTTGTTTTTAAAATTTGAATTTGGATTATTGAGTTCCCGAGCACTGCTGAGATTTCATTAATTGCTGTGTTAAATAAGTAATCAAAAGTGGTTTTGCGTCAAACTTTTAATTTGTACTGTTCAAAATAAAATTAGTTACGCAGGGACCTTCGAATGCTGTAAGCCTAAAGCTTATGGAAACGTAGCTCATGGGGAGCTGGAATGTTCGAAATCGGTAAATTATGGAAGTCTTTGAAGCTATAAATTGGGTTGTAACTTATTTTATGTATGGCATCGAAAGCTGTTTTCTGTTCAGGCTTGGTCATTCAAGCTAATCGGCTGCTTACCGGTCGGTTTTCCCTTTTTCCAATAAAACGAGTCTCTTTATATTGAAAGACGCGGCAGGGACTGTTTGCAACTCGGAGATTCTGCAGCTAAGCTGCAGCCGAGGCGCGTATTATTCCTCTGATATGCCTTACGAGGACATTTCCGTCCCGGACAATTTTCCCAAACAAGTCCAAAACAGTCTATTATCTACAATGGACACCTCTGCTTTGATTGACCGCATAAAGGATGTGCTCCTCGCCTACACCTTTCTTCAGAACTACGATCCTGAGAAGTCCACTCTGATCGTTGGCAAGCTTTTGGAATCCGAACTTCCCAGCTCTGTGGACAGAGGTATGTCGGGCCACTCTACTCTATAAAGTTCCTGTGTTTTTTGGATAAGTGTTGCCCCCAAGATATCAAGTGCCTTCGCCTGGGTTCACGTGGTGACAGACCTCGGCTGATGAAGGTTCTTCTTCCGTTCCCAAAACTTGTGTCCATCGCCGTTTGCAACTCTCGCCGACTCGCGTCGACCTTCAAAAAATTTTATTGGTTTTTTAGCAGGTGTATATAATTTTATGGAAGTAGGGTAAATCAGATAAGTCCATAGATTGGAATTTTTCGAATTGATTTTGAACATTTCAGCAATATTGTGCTATATTGAATTTTTGCGTTTTTTCCACATTTCTGTAATTTTTTTGGTGGTTGGAAGAGAATGTTAAGATTACTTTTTTGCATCATTTGCACTTCTTTTAAAATTAATATTTAGAACGATTTGAGACATTTTGACAACAGTTTAAGATAGGTTCGTTTTTAAATCGCAAGAAATTTTAAAAATTAATATTTAAAAACTTAATTAACTGGAATTTTTCGAACTGGATTTCAATATTTTAGTAATATCGTGCTAAATTAAATTTTTGGTAGCTTATCGATGTTTCAAATTTCCGTTTTTTGATTTATGCGTGGCAGTAGGGTAAATCAAATAATCTCATTCATTGGAATTTTTCGAACTGGATTAGAATATTTTGGTAATATTGTGTAAATTCAATTTTTGTGTGCTTGTACACGCTCCATATTTTTGTTTATAGGAAGTATACTTGCTCCAATTAATTATAAACTTCTCTTTAAAATTTGAATTTCTAATATTTTTATTGAAAAGCATTTCATTGGTCGCACTGGTGGACTGATTTCTACGCAAATATTTTTTAGGTAACTGGATGGTGAGGTAAATGAAACAATTTTATGAACCGTAATTTTTTGGCGGGCAAGTTTGCATTTGTATTCGCTGAAAATGACCTTTTTATGATTGAGATTTTTAAGATTTTAAGAGGCAACAATTTGGTCAAACTTATTTAAACAGCATTTTCTTTTTAGCTTAGCACGTCGTAAACGTCACATTGCTCAGCAGGTATTCGCTCTTTGAGCGCATCTCTGAGAAGGTCGATGAGCCATTTTGCGCTGAGGTGCGGTCCAGCCCGTTTCAGCGTCATATCTAGATAGAGATTGCTATTGGCGCAGCAGGGCGCCTTCCAAATCCTTAGATCCATCGTTCAGTTCCTTGCCGTCTTTTTGACAGTCGTGAAGGCGCTTTTATCTCCTTTTGACGTCGTTTCATTTTTTCACAAACGTCGCAAGATCGTCTGGTGTTTGTTGTAAAACAGCTGTAGGCGTTCCTTGAGTCGAAGTCTGTTGTCTAGTACTGTATTGGTTGACAAATACGGACACGCATGTGGACCACTTGATCGGTATCTCCAAAAAATGGTCAGACGTTAGATCCCTACGTGCCTACGCAAAATGTTTACGTGTCGCGCACGTTTCTGACAAAGACTACCGTATTGGTCGGTCTATCGAACGAACGTAAAATCACTGATTCGCAAGTGATTGGCGTGACAACAAGAACGAACACAAAAGTGAAGCTCTTTGTCTTTGTGTGTTTAAACTAACTCTTTCCGGTTGTTCCGATTTCACGCCTGCTCAAAAACGCGTTAAAGTTTTATTACTTTGAGAGGCAGACACAAGGTCGGCAGAGTTACTTTTAAGAGGAGTCGACATGTAAACATTGTTTTATGGGTGTAACGCTGTAGACAGACCAGAAACAGGAGAAGCTCACGTAGAAGTGCGATTGATGAAGCTAAATTTTCTAGGAAGGCATTTCTTAAAGCACACAGGTCAAAATGGGTTGTGACTACTGGAAATGTGAGAGCGGAAAGCAATCTGTTAAAAAATTGATGACAGAACAAAATGGCTTTCCGGCCTTGAACTGATTTGAGTGGATGTTGTTTGATGGGTAAGGGGCATAAAATAACTCCAGTGTGTGCTCACCACTCATTAATTTGGCGCCGCTCAAATTCGAGGTTCGAGTTTTCCTTTTACATAATTTAACACATTTTTACACTGATTTTTCGGGACCAAAATTACAATTATGTTATCACAGTTACTTTCCATTCTCCTTTTTTTAAATTTAGATGAAGTTCTTTTTTATTTTTTTGGATACTCCGAATGGAGGATTGAGATTTGAAGAAAAATTATCCTATTTTTCAGCATTTTGACTTGAATAGCATCGTCAATTTTGGGTTTTTTTTACGTGCTTCTTGTAAATATTTTTTCTCCTGCTCCTGCTTGCTCCTTAAAATAGTATCTGCATTTTTGGCATTTGGGATTTTGGGCTTTTCGCGCCTTTTAAGTTTTTTTAAAATTTTTATCCTTTTTGAAAATCATTTTAAGATAACATTTTCAATTTTTGGGCAACGTCATGCGCTTCTTACAATACATAAAAATACATGAGAGTACGTTGTTTATAATATTAAAATTTGTGTGCGCAATAAACATTTTAAATTTTTGTCATCGTATACTGCCGAGCCGCAAAGTTTCAGACAGCAGAGTGGTAGACCTGCAACGTTTCTAACGGGGTTAACCTGGAACGTTTCTATCAGTTCAAGTTAAATTGATTTACTGTCCAAAACTACGTTGAATGTTAATTTTTTAGGTCAATTTTGCTAAACCGCACATATTTTTCGCTAAAATCGTTAATTTTGAGGGTTGTCCTATTACGATCAAAATAAGTTCCCGGTTTAATTGGAGCATTTCTGTGTGAACCTTATCAAATACGGACACCGGGATGCCGGAAAGCACTTCATTTTCTGCCAAAATCTAAATTAGTGCCATCAATCGGCCTAATTCGACTTATTTACGGAGGTAGGAGGTACGATTCTTCAAACTTAATAAATCAAACGATTTCAAAAAAACTTCTTTTATAATTATTCAAGATTTTTTGGACGATCTAGATTGGCGTGCAACAGTTTTTCAGCATTTTTACTTGAATAGGATCGTCAATTTTGGGGTTTTTTTATGTGCTTCTTGTAAATATTTTTTGACATTTCTTGATACATTCTATGTGCTCCTTAAAATAGTATCTGCATTTTTGGGCTTTTTCATGTGTGCCTTTTAAGTATTTTTTGGGAAATTTTTATCCTAATTCAAAATCATTTCAAAATAACATTTTCAATTTTTTGGCATCTTCATGCGCTCCTTGCAAATCATTTTTAAATAAAGAAGAACAATTTAAGCTGTTTTTTTCGGTTTTTGAAGATGGTCATTTTAGACCTTAGGTAGAGTTCAAAGTCGTCTAGTAGACCGAACATTCAAGCGTTCTTGGTTTACGTGGCTTCCCGTGGGTACAAGACAAGCGTGTACAACAGTTGTGGATGTGGATTTGGAAAGACAAACATCGTGCGCCAGGCACCGACTTTAACGAACTATATACTTTGCTTTTTTTGCTGATCTTGCTGATTTTGCTTTGATTTGATTTTTTGATTTTTTTTGCTTTTTGAACCTTTTTTCGGGCTACTGTTTTTAATTTAAATTTAATTTTGGCGGTTCACCCGCACTCTGAGAAACTGTTCAACTGTTCTTCTTTTCCTTAGTTTCTATCCATTAATTTTTGACGACTTAAAATCCTTTAACTTATGATCAGATAACCACAATGTTTGTCCTGGCGTCCTGGCAATCTTCCAGACGCATTGATATCCTGTTGTTTGATGACTGATCTATTCTAAACGCCCTAGACGTGATCAGCGATCGTCGCATTCGAAATGCGACTGAAAAACGTTTGTCACGTGGGTGCTGGCGTTCGTGCGCACTCGATGAATCGCATAAAGTGTGTTTTCGTCAACTGGGACTTCAGTCTTTGGTTCGGAAAAGTTGTTTTCGTCGATTCCTTTTGGCTATTTGTGGATATTTTGCAGAATGTCACTCGGCACAAAATTTTTTAAAAACTTATTTGTTGCAATATACGGTAGTTTTAATTTTTGAAAACACGTATATGCATTTTTACGAAGTGTAGCACTATTAATAGGCGTTAAATTAATTACGAGGTTAATTACAAATTTCTGGCTTTTTCATGTTTTCTTTTACGTCAACTTTTCTGGCCCAATATTCAACTAGGCTCCTTGGTCACGTTTCTCGACTTGTTCTCGACTTCCGAAAGGCTTAAGTACAGGCTTTATTTTAGGCGAAGTACAGGCTTCATTTTGACGAATTTTCCACCGTTTTTGAGTTTTAATTCTGTCTTCGTTGACACAATTTGTCCACTTGGAGTTGTCCATATTTTGGAAGGATTTTCAACTCTTTTTAGCTTCAATTTTTGCCGCCGAAACAGGTCTATCAAGTCTCCCATTTAAGAGCCTAATGAAGCTCCCTTTTTTGTCTTGTGCTTGTCTTAACGATTGTTCTTTTTTGTTCCTCATAACAGTGCTTTTTTGAGCGTTTTAAGGCCTGAAATTTGGTACTGTTTTCGAACATTTCTGCCTCTGTTGGTCGTTTTTCCGTGTTTTCCAGCGCCTTTTTGGGAGAAGTTAATTTAATTGACTCCCAATATTCAACTTGGCTTCAGCTCTGATTGGTGACGTTTTTCGGCTTCTTTTGGAACATTCTATGTGCCTTTTAAAATAATATCTGCATTTTTTGACCTTCTTCATGCGCTCCTTTCAAGTATTTTTGGAAAGTTTTTTAAGCCAAGTTTTTTAAGCCGAAATAAGATGCTAATTTTTTCTCGATATGATGTGATGGTAATTGAAAGCAAAGCCACCTTAAACTCTATTTTAAATGGTTCTTAGGTAATTTATTAAATCAACGTTTTTAAAGGTTCTTCGTTTTAGTTACTTTTCAAGATTTGTTATCTTTTGGGTTTTTTTAGTTATTTCCAAACCCTAATTCAATTTATTTTATATAGGCAGCAGGAATCGCTTGTGTAATTTTCATTTTTGTGAAACAAATACGTTTTTCTAGGGCAGCTATAAGAGCTTTTTGAAATATGACGTGATTTGATTAATATTGGTAATTTAGCAGAATTTTCGGCTTCTATTTCACGGTTCACTTTTTTGTAAGAATTGTGCTTGTAATTTTATCAACACTTAACAGAAGAATTTCATCGGAATTTTTCAACATTTTAGTAATATCGTGCTAAATGCTATTTTTGTTTGCTTTTCGACGTTCCAAATTTTCATTTTTTGATTTATGCGTGACCATTTTTTAGCATGTGAGTAGATGGTAAAATAACAGGGTTCAAAAAACAATTTTCTAACTCTTATTTTTTGGCGGAAAAGTTGCATTTCTATTAGTTAAACCTTTATGTTGAATTAACGCGCTGCCGAAAATTGATTAAAATTGAAAAGGTGAGCGAAGACTTGTGCTAACTCACGTGCATCATTGCTCTTGCTATAATTTGCTGTATTTAAACCATCCCTTGCAATGTTTTAATTTGATTAATTTGAGTAGTTTTTTTCAGCTGTGGCACAGAATTACGTTTCCGATTCCGACTACGAGGCTCTGCTTATGGCTGGTTGCAAAGTACTCGGATTTCCCAGACTCAGCGTCATATAGATATAGAGATTGATAATGCAGCAACTTTTTTGGTAGCTATCTCAAGAACTGCTCACCTTTAAATTGTCTTCTTTTGTCAGCGACGCGTACTTGAACGATCTGCGCTCCAAGAGCTTAAGTGTTCTACGTTTCCAGGTTATCGGCGATATTGTTAACCATGACCACAGAATCAGAACCACAGAGACGTCCATGAACAAAAGGATTGCTTGAGTACTCGGAGATCAAAAGGACTTCTTTAGGAATACTCAAGGACTTGGAGATCATTAAGGCCAAAGGACTCTTTGGTTCTCTAGCCACAAAATACAACTACATCCCGACCGATTTGCCCTCCGAGATTATATGTGATATTGTGAGCCTGCCACGCGTCAATAAAAAGGTAATTGTGGGTTTCAAGGGTCCTTTTAGAAATTTCGCCAAGAATCCTTCGGACAATTAAATGTTTATTTTGAGAGCAGCCCTCCATCGAACCAATTTTGCAAAAAAAGCAATAAGATTTTATTTTTTGGAAGTAATCATCCTTAGGTCTTGAAACGATTTATTTCAAAATCTTGGTGTACTAGTTTTTTGATGTACTAGTTTTTTGATAGTTTACTGTTCCATTTGCGACAATAACGCCTACCTTGGTTCTTTTGAAACTTAGCTTACGCTTATTTTTACTTGAAAATGAGACCAAGAGTTGACTAGTTTTTTCTTGTTTTGGTAAAGTTGATTTTGTTGATTTTAATTGTACTTTTAAATAATAGCTTTTAAAGCTTCTCAAAGGTTATAAAATCGGTCTGAACACTCTTAAGTATTTCTTAATAGAAAAAACCATTTTTGATACTTAGTTTGGAAAACTTCTTGAGTTTCATTTCAGAAATTTGTTTTTAAAATTTGAATTTGGATTATTGAGTTCCCGAGCACTGCTGAGATTTCATTAATTGCTGTGTTAAATAAGTAATCAAAAGTGGTTTTGCGTCAAACTTTTAATTTGTACTGTTAAAAATAAAATTAGTTACGCAGGGACCTTCGGATGCTGTAAGCCTAAAGCTTATGGAAACGTAGCTCATGGGGAGCTGGAATGTTCGAATCGGTAAATTATGGAAGTCGGAAGTCTTTGAAGCTATAAATTGGGTTGTAACTTATTTTATGTATGGCATCGAAAGCTGTTTTCTGTTCAGGCTTGGTCATTCAAGCTAACCGGCTGCTTACCGGTCGGTTTTCCCTTTTTTTCCGGTAAAACGAGCCTAAAGACGCGGCAGGGGCTGTTTGCAACGCGGGGATTCTGCAGCTAAGCTGCAGCCGAGGCGCGTATTATTCTTCTGATATGCCTTACGAAGACAGTTCCGTCCCGGACAATTTTCCCAGACAAGTCCAAAACAGTCGTCCCAAACAAGCTATGCAATTTTAATTTTTAAAGTACTTTATTTTTCATTTTTTGCAAAATACCGCTTCTTTATGAAGTGTCTCAATAGCACTATTAATAGCCGTTACTATAAATACAAGCTTGTTAAAGTTCTCCTTCTGTGTCTTCAGCGGTCGTCGGGCCACTCTACTCTGCTGTTGCTGTTATTATCTACAATGGACACCTCTGCTTTGATTGACCGCATAAAGGATGTGCTCCTCGCCTACACCTTTCTTCAGAACTACGATCCTGAGAAGTCCACTCTGTCGTTGGCAAGCTTTTGGAATCCGAACTTCCCAGCTCTGTGGACAGAGGTATCGCGGACAGGCTATGGTGATAAAGTTCCTGTGTTTTTTGGATAAGTGTTGCCCCCAAGATATCAAGTGCCTTCGCCTGGGTTCAGGTGGTGACAGACCTCGGCTGATGAAGGTTCTTCTTCCGTTCCCAAAACTTTTGTCCATCTCCGTTTGCAACTCTCGCCGACTCGCGTCGACTTCCTTCAAGGATTCTTTGTTCGACCTTCAAACCTTCAAAAATTTTATTGGTTATTTCTAGCAGGTGTATATAATTTTATGGAAGTAGGGTAAATCAGATAAGTCCATAGATTTTCGAATTGATTTTGAACATTTCAGCAATATTGTGCTATGTTGAATTTTTGCGTTTTTTCCACATTTCTGTAATTTTTTTGGTGGTTGGAAGAGAGTGTTAAGATTACTTTTTTGCATCATTTACCCTTCATTCAAAATTAATCTTTGGACTTTGGAACGATTCGAGACATTTTGACAACAGTTTAAGATAGGTTTGTTTTTAAAAAATTTAATTAACTGGAATTTTTCAAACTGGATTTCAATATTTTAGTAAATCGTGCTAAATTGAATTTTTGTAAGCTTTTCAATGCTTCAAATTTTTGATTTACGCGTGGCAGTAGGGTAAATCAAATAATCTCATTCATTGGAATTTTTCGAACTGGATGAGAATATTTTGGTAATATTTAATATTGTCAATTTTTGTGTGCTTGTACACGCTCCATATTTTTGTTTATAGAGAAGTATACTTGCTCCAATTAATTATAAACTTCTCTTTAAAATTTGTATTTCTCATATTTTTATTGAAAAGCATTTAGCATTTCATTGGTCGCACTGGTGGACTGATTTCTATTTTTTAGGTAACTGGATGATGATATAAATGAAACAATTTTATGAACCGTAATTTTTTGGCGGGCAAGTTGCATTTGTATTTGCTGAAAATGACTTTTTTATGATTAAGATTTTTAAGATTTTAAGAGGCAACAATTTGGTCAAACTTATTTTAAACAGCATTTTCCTCTTTGCTTAGCACGTCGTAAATGTCACATTGCTCAGCAGGTATTCGCTCTTCGATCGCATCTTTGGGAAGGTCGATAAGCCATTTTTCGCTAAGATGCGGTCCTTTGTGAGCTCCAGCCCATTCAGCGTCATATCCACATAGAGATTGCTATTGGCAGCA
The DNA here is from genome assembly GCA_000757645.3 of Steinernema carpocapsae. Taxonomy (NCBI): domain Eukaryota; kingdom Metazoa; phylum Nematoda; class Chromadorea; order Rhabditida; family Steinernematidae; genus Steinernema; species Steinernema carpocapsae. Next base: position 3,287,942 of record CM016762.1, read on the forward strand.
GGGCGCCCTCCAAATCCACAGATCCATCGTTCAGTTCGTTGCCGTCTTTTGACAGTCGTGAAAGCGCTTTGATCTCCTTTTGACGCCGTTTCATTTTTCCACAAACAACGCAAGATAGTCCGGTGTTTGTTGTAAAACAGCTTTAGGCGTTCCTTGAGTCGAAGTCTGTTGTCTAGTACTGTATCGGTTAATAAATACGGACACGCATGTGAACCAGTTGATCGGTGTCTCCGAAAATTAATTCGTCCCCCTTGCAGTTCCCCGCAATTCCAGCGTGTGATTTTCGGGTCCAACGCATTTTGAGGAGACGCGCGGTGAGCGGTCTTGACAACATCGCCAAAACAAACCTCTTAGAGATAAATCTTGTCGTGCATGAGCTGCTTACACGAATTTAAAGAAAAAGCACTGAAAAAGTATCCATGATTTTGGAAGAGGGGGTCGGATTTTGGCCTCCGCGGGAGGATAAGTCTTCCGAAAACATTTTTTTGTCGCTTTGCGACAAGCTTGCCCACCTCTGTTTGCTGTAAATGAAATAACGTGAGCTTCATAAATGTCAAAAATAATCTTATATGATCATGCTACCACTGAACAAAAAAAATGTTATTCAGCGGAAATCGCATTCAAAAAATATTTCACCGACGAAATTTGAACCTGTGACCCCTTAAACCTGTGATACCTTCATCCTCCGCAAAGCCTGCTCCATTCTGCTCCATGTAACCACCAAATGAGCGTAAATTACAAATCATGTATACCGATGTGCACTAAATTTGAGACCGTGTGCACTAATTGGAAATGTTTCATTCCCGTTAAAACCAAATAAATACAGCTCATTTAATGAAAAAATAGGTTTGAGCACAGCAGCGACCAAAAATTAAATTCCTTTATTTTTATTTGATCGTAGAATAACAAAGTGCCTAGAATGGAAAAACTGACCGGTAAGCAGCCAGTAAGCCCGTAAGCCCGAATGACCAAGTCTGATTTGAGAAAACAGCCCTCGATGGAAATTAGACAATCAACGCTTTATGGTTTTTTGCGAACCATTTCGATCGGCGCTTGACAATAAGCATTTCAACTTGAACCTCAGCTGGAGCGTATGTTGGATCCTTAGTTTCGAATCGTGAATATTTTTGTTGCAGAGCCTTTTTAGCTCAAGCGCTTCCGTGGCTTTCTGATAGTGTCCTCTTCGTCTTCGATGTCTACACCCACCGCTCGACGACTTTGTCATGGACCCAATGCAACGCGAATTGGATCGCCTCATCCCGCTGAAAGAAGAGGTGCAGTCCACAAATCGTCGTCGTCAAAAAAATTTTATTTAAAACAGACTTGAAGAAAGGTCGCATTCCACAGCAATTGTTTCAAATATTTGAGCAAATGTTTCTTAAAAAGTACCTTATCTAAAGTATCTCAATAAGTATGAAGAATGAAGAGTATTCAAAGTGTCTTAAAAACAAATTCAATTCTAAACAAATACAACTCATTGAATGAAAAAAAAGTTTGAGATCAGCAATGGCCAAAAATTAATACAGCTTATTTAATGGAAAAAAATTGGACGAATTAGGCCAAATGGTGGCACTATTTTAACCTTAGGCAGAAAATAGGGCGCTTTTCGGCATTTCGGTGACCGTATTTGATAAGGTTCCCGCAGAAATGCTCCGAATTGAACCGGGAACTTAGTTGTTGACAACCTCGAAATTTGCAATTTCGGCGAAAAATTACAAAATACGTGCGGTTTATCAAAATTGACCCAAATAGTCACCATTCAGATAACCCATTATTTTGACGAAGTTTTGGACAATAAATCAACTTAGCTTGAACTGATAGAAGCGTTCCAGTTCAACCACTCTGCTGTATGAAACATTGCGGCTCGGCAGTTACAAGCGACGACCGAGTGACGATTGGTGCTGAGTGCAGAACAGCGCCCGTGGGCGCTGTTCTGCACTCAACTTCCAACAAAGTGATTTGTTGGAAGTTCCGCTCGATCGCTGCGGACAAGGACAGTCCGAATATGGAACTGGTTGAACCCCAAAAATCGAAAATATTTTTTATGTTTAAAAGGCGTCAAGCTTCCTCCTTCAAAAATTAATTTAATGACAAAGTCACAAAATTAGCGGAAAAGGGCAAATCAAAAAATGAATTGCGCTCACGTCACAAAAGTCCGAAGCGGTTTTAGACAATCGATCCTCTCAAATTTTCAGACATCATCAAATACCCAAAGACGTTTTTACCCTTTTACCCATTACCTCTTATCGGTGGTTAAAAAATGAGCGGCGTCTAAAAGTGACAAGAAAAAGGAATTGTAGTCATTAGCGGAAAAAGGTGAATCAAGAATAAAGGAACTCAATACGTTAGAAGAAAGCAATTTGAACAATTATTGCATTCCAAGTAATTTGTATTTTCAAAAATCCGTTATTCTACGAAATCAAATTTGTTTGATTGTAAAGACGATCTCAATTTAAGGACACGTCTATGCGTAAATTGATAGATAACGAAACTAAAATAAAACTGATAAACTGCCAGAACTTTGATTAAAAATTACAATTTTTTGAGGTTTTGTTTGTTGTGCACAGCAAACACTGCAAGAGCACGTTCTGACCTCCCATCTTCAAAAAATGAAAATTTAAAATTAAATGTAGCTTTCCTAGATGTCCCAAGTACTCCTTTATTCACTAAGAGTGCATTTGAAAACTTTACTTCAAATGACAGTAAATTTTCAATTATGCTCCAATATCGGTAGCAAACAAATCCGACCTTTACACTACAATGCATATTACTTCCGCTCGGCTACAAAAATTAAACCTACCAAGTGTGCTAATTTCTCGAGTTCGCATAAAGGAATATCCCCGGAAATGTCGGTTCGATAATGGCCCAATAATAGGAATTCCTCATGCGCTCCATATAAATAATTTTTAAATACATAAAAATGCGGCCGTGGGTCGCTGGAGGATTATCAACGGCGCGAATAGGGAAACCCACAGAGGGAGGCTGCTAATACGAAAAATGAGCGAACGGTCGCGAAGGTAAAGCGAATCGAAAAAGACGATCACAGATTCTCGCTTCAGATAAGGCTCACAAGTGGATAGCCGAGGTCACCATGTCATGCACATAGGCTTAAAGTGATTTATTGTGGAGTTCCTTTAGTTTAAATAGAAAGAAAAAAGAAGGTACACACTACAGTGCGGCTTACGCCGACAATTGTTTCGAAGCTGCTTTTATAGAATTTCTGAAAGGAGTCTGTTTCCAAAAACGAAAAAAACTCTGAATTTCAATTATACCGGTCGGTTCGACCAAGCCGCTGAAGATTTGCTCATTGAAGCGTTCCACCAATACAATGGAAAAAATAATAATAAAGCGTCAGACATAATTTTTTCAACGATTAAGTGAGCTAAACGACACAGTTACTATTGAAATAATCAAATAAATTACCAGAGAACTATTTAACACAGAGTTTGAAGGTGGCTCTGTTCTCTGTTCTCTAATTTTTGAATCACATTTTTCGTATCCAAACGGAAGAACGGTTCAAATGCGCAAGGTTGTCCGGGTCATCCTTCCTTCTAACCCATTCTACAACTACATCGATGTCATTGAGGTCATAAAACCTCAATTGAAAACTTTTAAAACGGGCTGTGCAGGCTCTTTAAGTACACTGAAGCTGTCTTCCCGATGGTGATCCTCAAAAATGACGACTACTTAATTGACAGCACCCGTTCAGCAAATGTCAGTAGCCATGGTCTTAATGTCTTAATATCCCGTAAGTACGCAGTTGTAAATAGTTTAATCTCAGAAACTTTGGGAGACTCACACGGAAAAAGTTGTGTCCGTAGTAACGTTCGTCGTTACGCGTTCGTTAAATTGGCAAATTCGCAAAAGTGCAGAAAGGCGGAAAAACTCGATATTCCGAAAAACAGATTTGTGCTGGAGCCCGGGGCAAAGGAATTGACAAAGTGGAACTTCTTTTAGGGTGACAGTCGTGCACTCCATACGGTGCACTGAGTGGTCTCAAGTGGAAGTAGCCGCGAGGGACGTTGATACAGTTGATAAGGACAGGTTTCCATATAAGAAAAGATCAGGAAGAGCGCCCTTACCTCTAGTTTATATACCTTTGCGAGAGTCAAAATATTGTGAATTCTTGGAGAGATTTCGTTTTCAATTTTTTGATATTTGAGGAGGTCTGAAAATGCTTATTGTCAAGCGCCGATCGAGATGGCTGGACATATATAAAAACCATATATACGCATTTAAAAAAGTGGCTTTTTCTCAGCATTTCGATTTGTTCCCGTCAATAATCGTGGAGTCAATGTTTTAGCGCCGATTTGTTAACGCTGCTTTTTAGCTAATTCAAATAGAATTACAAAGGAAAAAGCTGTTTAAAAACAAGTTCAAATCTTTAAAAAAATGATTAAATTGCTTCAAAGCTTTAAAAAATGATTTTCAGTAAAAGGAAATGCAACTTGCCGCCAAAAAAATTACGGTTTATAAAATTGCTCAATGCACCCTTGTTTAATGCGTTCATAAAATTGTTCAATTCTCACCAATCTCACCATTCATTCACCTGCTAAAAAAAGTTTGCGCACAAATTTAAAAAACCTTTCAAATTTCAAAGAAAAATTTATAATTAGAGCAGACGAACTTGAACGGAAATCTGTAACGTCCGAAAACAAGCGAAAATTCAATTTGACACATATTATCAAAATATTCAAATCCACTTCGAAATATTTCAGTTAATAAGATTGTTTTATGGAGTGCCACAAAGATTACAAGAATGATATTTCTTACGACAAATGGAACGTGAAATAAAAGTCAAAATTATTCTCCAAACCCAAGAAATTTTTTGATTTATAAATATTGTTCAAAAAACTGCTAAACGCGCCTATATTTTGACTTGAGTCACTGTACAGAACTGCTGTGCTGGAAAGGAATGTGAGCTACTTAAGCCAAAGGCTCATATAAGAAACAATAAAAATTCCTAGCCATATTTTAAAGCGTTGTTACATTGCTTAAATTGCCAGCACGGAGGACGGCTTATGGCAAAATATTCAAGGAACGCTTAAATTTCACGTCAATCTCAAAAATAGGAAAAAACCCTAATTTTGTAGCCACTTTTGGAATATTGAATTATGATTTATTCGCAAGCAGCTTCTGTTTCTGCCCAGTATGGACTGTGTTGCTAAACATTCGCAGCGGTAGTTTAGAGTGTTAATTTGAGGCGTCAGGGCCAGATAACTTTGGTGAGTGCCGACCGACGAAACGCGGACGACACGGCTCATTAATTATGTGCTGCAAAAAACAGCAAAAATAAAAAATCGTAAAATTCAAATTCACCAGTTTTTGAAGCATTCAAAAATCAACCAAAGTTGCGGTTGTCCAAGCAAAAATAAAGTATTTTTAAACTCAGTTCTTAAAGTACTTAAAAGCAAAAAGCAACCTGGTTCCCCAACCAAAAAAAAAAATTTTTATTTAAATGAAATTACCTCCTCAAAGCATGCAAAAGCAACCAAAAATCGAGTTTCCACTGGACTGAAAAAATAGGTTTATTTTGCTTTAATAAGATGTACTCATAAAGGCTGAAAGCGGAGTCACCATGATTTTGGAAGAGGGGAGATAATTTGTTAAATTAGCTTTCTTGAGATTCTAAAAACTAAAAAAAGGTTTTTTCAAGAAGCAACTGGGCTGAAAAGCTGAAAAATAGCTTCATTTGTCCTTGAGAAGATCACATTGAAAAGACTGAGATGAAAAAACTTGGGAACGACCTGTTTACGCGGAAGCTTTTCCTCTCGTCGTCTGCCACTAGTCGCACCATGCTTTTATTTTCTGAAAATTTCAAGTTTGGAAAATAATTATTCAAACATTGAAATTTTTGAAACTGGATTAGAATATTTTAGCAATATAGTGCTAAATAGAATTTTTGCCACGGATTTAAATGGGCTCACGTATTTGTTCTCGTATAGACCTCAAAGTATAGACCGAAGTTTTGCCAAGAAAGTTTCCTAGTCTCTTCGAATGTTTTCGGAATCACGAAAGCTTAAGCGTTTCCCTTGCAGTTCCCAGCAATTCTAGCATGTAAGCGTCGGGTAAAACGAATGTTGAGGAGAGGCGCGGTGAACAGTCTTGATAACATCGTCATATAACATAGTGCGTTACTCTCAAGGACCGAGCAGAATGCGCTGACGTGATCGAGAATCGCAGGACTGGGAATACTGAAAGGATGAAGTCCTGACAAGTTTTGCCAGCTTCCTCGAAAGTCTCACGCAAATGCAGGAGAGCATTGATAAAATCGATGAAAAAATCAACTTCACTGTCTCATCCGGCTGAGGCTAGGGCTTCAATCATGCATTTGTAGACTGTATTTTGACATGTGTATTTTCGAACGACAAGCTTGCCCACCTCTGTTTGCTGTAAATGAAATAACGTGGGCTTCATAAGATGTCAAAAATAATCTTATATGATCATGCTACCACTGAACAAAAAAAATGTTATTCAGCGGAAATCGCATTCAAAAACATTTCACCGACGAAATTTGAACCTGTGACCCCTTAAACCTGTGATACCTTCATCTTCCGCAAAGCCTGCTCTTTTCTGTTAACGGCTATTGCAGTAACGACCAAATGAGCATAAATTACAAATTATGCACCGATGTGTACTAAATTGGAAATGTTTCAATCTCGTTAAAACGGCAACGCCCTCCTCCGCAAAGTCCGTTCATAAATAATATAGTTGTACGAACTGGGCTGAAAAAGATGGCAGTTTTTTTCTTGATGAGATGTGCGTGACAAAACTGAAAACAGAGCCACCTGAAGTCTCTTTTTTGAATAATTTGTGGTAATTTATTGAATGAGCGTTTTCAAAGACACTAAAACTCACATAAAAACCGGCTTTTTCAGGAAGCCACTAGGCTGGAAAAGAAAGTAAATTTTTTCTCAATAAGGGTTTAAAGAATGAAAACAGAGGAACCGGAAACCTCTATTTTAAATGGTACCGGTAAAATAAATTGAAAAATAAATATTTTAGATGAAAGAACCGACCGGAAAGATTTGAAGTTTTGAAGTGCTCAAAGAGACCTAAAGTGCTATAAAGAGCATGTCTAAAATGGAAAAACTGACCGGTAAGCAGCCAATAAGCTCGAATGGGCCAAGCTTAATTCAGCCCTCGACAGCCATCGATACACAAAACTCTAATTTAATTATTAAGATTTATCGAACAAATGTAATGAATACTGGTAACATCTGCTATCAAAAAAGTCCGTTTTACGTTTTACGCCAAATAATTAGAAATGCGTAAAACACGGTTTATCCAACACGGTTTATTTTTGAATGATTTTGAAGCAAAGTAAAAAACTTCCAAAAATACTCAAAGAAGCGCATAAAGGAGCTCAAAAAATGCTAAATAATATTTTGAAGATCTAAAAACCTAAAAACCCCTAAAAACACCTAAAAAAGCCTAAAATGCAGATACATTTTAAGGAGCACATAGAAATGTTTCAAGAAATGTAAAAATATTTACAAGAAGCACATAAAATAACCCCAAAATTGACGATCCTATTCAAGTAAAAATGCTGAAAAACAGGACAATTTTCCTTCAAATTTATTTAGTTGAAATCATTTGTAAGAGAGCGCGTGAAGCTCCCAAAAATTGAAGATCTATTATTTTAAAATAATTTTGAAGCAGGATAAAAAACTTAAGTAATATAGATATTGTTGATATCGTTGCTATCGTTGAAAGCAGATATCGTTGATAAAAAAATTTCCACCAAATAAAAAATTTCTGGTTTTACGTCTGAAACAGACTTATCACTTCCCGCCCCAGACCTAAATCTCTAATCAAAACTTTTACAATTCTATCAAAAACAAGACCGATATGTTTGTACCCAAGCAAAGCAAAAACAACTTCTCTTCTATCAGCAAGCAAGCGTTCAATTCATAATTTGCTTTAAAAGTCGATTGCCTTGTTTCACGCTTGGAAGTGTTACCCTAGGTAAACTAACTTTTAACACGCGACGGCTTCGCCATAAACAGCCAACGTCTGACGCAACGCGAGAACTGAAGAACGATGTATGTACCAATAACGTAAGCGTGCAAAATTGATTTGGTGGTAAGGGTAATAAACTCAGCAGTGACTCGGAAATGACGTTTTAAAGGACTTGAAAGGATTTGAATTTAGCGTTTCACTCAAATAAGTGCCGAAATGCATAGAAAGCTAAATCAAAAAGCAGTGACTGGTAGCACGGTTACAAATCAACAAAATTCAAAAAATTATAATTGTAAATAAAAAAAACTGATTTGTTTAGAGAAGCGCGATGAACTACAAAAAAATTTAATTGGACATTTTAAATGCGAATAGTTTAATTTAAAGGTGTCACTTTGTTGATACAAAAATAAGCCTAGTTAACATTTGAGCCAGAAATAACCCTGATTTTGAGGCAGAAAGAATTTGAAATTGAAAAAACACCAGAAACTGAGGGATATTCTGGCCGTAAGACCGACATGAAAGGAAAGATGAAAAAGAACGCCAATTTCAAAAATAACGTTTTATAAATGGTACCACTGAACAAAAAATTGTTATTCAGCCGAAAATGCATAAAAAATAACTCACCGACGAGATTGGAACCCATGGCCCTTTCTGACAACGACTATCGCAGTATACGAAGTATACAAAAATAAATTAATATATATTAACCAAACCTCTCGTTCCGAGATTAACAAGTCCGTTCAAAAAATTACCGACCTAAAATACTAAAATTTAAAATCAAAAGACATACCAATTAAACGAGTCGACCGACTACGGATTCTCCAAAAAAAAGTTTAATTGATAAAACTTCCGCGATATTGGTCAAAGATGAAAACCTCCCATTCCTAAACTAACTTCCGTATACGAAGACACTTCAAGAATCCAAAAATCACCAAAAATTTCAAACAGCATCAATACGGAAATCATGTTTACGTGGTTCGTAATCTTTTCCATTCTCAAAAAATTAAAAATGTTATTTTAAAATGATTTTAAAGTAGGATAGAAAACTTCCCAAAAACTAAACTTCAAAAGGAGGGCATGAAGAAGCTCAAAAAATGCCGATTTTATTTTAAAGAGCGCAAAAATGTTCAAAAAACGCCAAAAATTATTTACAAAGAGCACATGGAGTAGCCTCAAAATTGAAAATGTTGTTTAAGCCACTAGGCTGAAAAAGAAGGTTCATTTTCGGCAATAAGATGTGATTGAAGAGACTGAAAGCAGAGCCACCGTGCACGTAATTTTAAGTGACCCTCAAATAATTTATTAAATGAGCGCTTATAAAGGTTTTAAAATGGAAGTTTCATAGTCTGTGCTCGCCGACGTCGTATATGTGCAGATCACGACGGCCACGCAGTTATACAGAGTACGACGTTCGAGAAATGCGTTTATTGGTTAGCAATACAAAAGAGAATATCGCACGTCGACGCGTGTTCTCGTGGTTTTCGACGACAGTCGCCGTCGTCTCACGGCAGTGATCCGTTCCTGCTGTTTGCAAAGGGCTTGATGGTGGTCATCTGCTCCACAAATGGCGCAATCCTCCTCAAGGTCGGAGAGACAAGGTTCCTCCGGTCCATAAACGTCCAGAAATGCATTGACCCGTCTTGGCGATTCACTTTGAGGGGCCTTTGACGGACTGGTACTTGGAGCGCGAGTAAAACTCGTGTACGTCGGGACACAAATTACAGTGAGGACCTCAGGCAAATCTCGAATATCGGAGAGGTTCAATGGACAACCGGCAAAGCGTAATGGACAGTTGGCGACAAGTACAACATTGCACACTGAGATAGGCTTGTGATAAATTGCAGATTGAAATAGGCTTGTATTGTCTACCACCAGTCGCGCCATTGCGACGAGAGCCAGTGCACCTAACAAAGTTGGCTCCGCTCGAATCGCTGATAATTTTAATTTGTAATTACAAAAATCCGTTATTCTACAATTGCAAAAAAATGAAATTTGTTTAATTGTCAAGATAATCTCAATTCAAGGATACGTCCACAATTGATACATAACAAAACTGTGAAATAAAACTGACTTCAAAGAGCAGTCCTTTTTTTATTTTGATGCACTCCACCGAATCGACAACCGAATTTCAACGTGTTTATTGAAATAATGGAAGCACTTTTGTGTTTTGAAGCATTCCCACAACTCAACGCCAGAACTTTAATTAGAAATTAAAATTAAATTTTTGGGGTTTTGTTTGCTGTACACTGTACACAGCAAACACAGCGTGAAGAGCACGTTCTAAACTCCCGTAATGAAAATTTGAAATTAAATGTAGCTCTTCTAGGTGCCCCCAATAACATCAGCATTAATAATAAATTTCTGATTGCCGAAAAAAGAAAAGAGTTCAAATGAGAAAAATACGTTTACATTAATTTTACAATTTTACCATTTCTCAAAGTCGGATTTTCCAGAACAAAAAAATATATTTGAATTAAATTTTCTTTCCCAAATTCGTTCCAAAAAACTTCAAAAATTACTTCAAAAATAAAGCAGTCCCAATTTTTGTTTCATTTAAAACAAAACAAACGAGAATGGAAGCTTTTCAATTTTGAAAATAAATTAAAACCGTTTTCAAAAAAATCAAAAATTATTTACGAGCAGCACATGACGTTTGAATATACGACCAACTGATGTGCATAGCCAATCGCTTGCTTGATTCGGTAACCTTCAAAAGTGGAAAGGTGCAGTCATGTGCAAAATAAAAATGATAATTTTGCTCTGGGTTAACAGACTCTTTTATGATAAGACTCCAAAACCCATTCCTATCAACCTCAAAGACACGTGTTGCTTGTGCCAGATTTCGAGTTTCTGTCACGTTTAGACGGAATGTTGGCTATGTTACCTTTCTTTCCAGAGAGAACTCGTAGGGAGAACCTAAAAAGCATTGCGTAGAATCTTTTCCCTCTGTTCCATGATTTTACGCTGAAGAAACACTGATTTTGGTGCATGGAGTTGCTAATGTCGTTAAAGCCCATGAAGCTGCTCAAAAATTGAAGATGTTATTTTAAAATGAATTTTCAAGCAAAATACAAAACTTAAATAAAAAAACAGGCCACAGAATGGAGCTTTAACTAGGCTGAAAAACCACTAACCACTAAAACCACTAGGCTGAAAAAGAAGGTGAATTTTTTCTAAATAAGATGTGTTTGAAAGAAGGAAAACGGCCATTGATGCAAAAAACTCTAATTTAATTTGCATGGAGTGCATGGAGTTGCTAATGTCGGTGAACTGCCTGCCACCCAATTCTCGTCTTCCCGAATTCGCAAGCTACAAAATCCAAAATTCAAGTGTTGTTGAAATTTGTATCGCCCCACAAGAAGCCACGGAAAGCACGATAACTTGTATACTCAACTTACAATCTTTGCCAAAAGTCTTTAACGCAGCGTCTTCAAAAACCGAGAAAATCAGCTTAAAGTGCTCTTCCTTATTTAAAAATTATTTGTAAGGAGCGCATAAAGCTGCCAAAAAATTGAAAATGTTATATTGAAATGATTTTAAAACAGGATAAAAACGTACCTTAGAAAATTTGAAAGGAACGCAAAGCTTTTAAGCGCTGATTTAATGAATTACCTAAGTAAAATAAATTACCTAAGAAATAAAACGCTGGATTTAATAAGTTACCTAAGAACCATTTAAAATAGAGTTTAAGGTGGCTGTTTTCAAATTTCTCCATCACATCTTATCGAAAAAAATATGAGCATCTTAATTCGGCCTAGCAGTTCCTTGCCAAAACCTGTTCATATGTTTCTAGAGCCTTTAAAAACAGTAATTAAACTTCATACAAAAATATTTCATTGACAAATTAGAGGAAACAGCGACACGCCTATTTAGTAGGGACGGATCTTATTGAGCTCGACGGACTGTCCTCGTGCTGACGCTTGGGGATACTATTCTTTGAAGCTGCTCGTGAAGCCGTCCTCCGAAATACCTGTGGGAGCGAGGCGATCGGCGGCGGTTCGGGAATGGAGTTCTTGCATGGGCGTCCAGGCTTTCTTTTCTGTTGCACTTCGAGAGCGGAAGCGGGAGTCGGAGCAGAGGGATTTGCGTTGTTATCTCGTTCAGATCTCGGGGTCGCGGCCGGCGACGAGTTTCAAATAACGCTGGAATATTTATTGAAACCAGCAAAAAAGCGATATATAAAGTTCGTTAAAGTCGGTGCCTGCCGCTCCCGAATCTACAGGTACAAAATCCGAAAATCAACTGTTGTAGACGCTCTTTTGTACCCACGAGAAGCCACGAAAACCAAGATCATTTGGATGTTTGGTGTACTAGATTGACTCCCAACTCTGTCTAAATCAACATCCGCAACTGATGTAGACGCTTGTCATGTGGCCACGAGAAGCCACGGAAAGCAAGATCGCTTGAATGTTTGGTCTAAAACATTCAAGCGAATGGGTCTAAAATTAGCGCTCTAAAAACCGAAAAAAGATAAAGCCCAAGCTTCAAAAATTTGCCACTTAGTTTTTAAAGAATTTTGCAAACCGTCAATATTAAATTTAAATTAAAAATGAGTTTACAGCATCCAAAAAATGTTTCAAAAAGAGTTGGAACATTTATAATACCAGCAAAAAAGCAATATTGTTCGTTAAAGCCGGTGGCTGCCGCCCGATGTTAGTCTTCCCAAATCCACAACCACAACTTGTAGACGCTCGTCTTGTGGCCACGAGAAGCCATGGAAAGCAAGATCGCTTAAATGTTTGGTCTATTAGATCAACTTTGAACTCTACCAAAGGTCTAAAATGACCACCTTCAAAAACCAAAAAAATTAACAAATTAACTGAAAGTGTTCTTATTTATTTAAAAATCATTTGTAAGGAGCGCATGGAGCTGCCCAAAAATTGAAATGTTCTTTGAAATGATTTTAAAAAACAGGATAAATGATTTCAAAACAGCAGCGGTTAATTTTTTCTGCTTGTGCTTGATCCCTTGAGACCTTTCAAATGTAAAATTGCAATTATTATCAAATTATTTATTTCCTATCAATATTTCATACTTTATATACGTTCAACCTTATTACGTTCAATACGACCAACTTTGAACCTATCAAAACGCATCTGATTTCATGGAAAAATTTAAATTCCATCTGATAAACAACAAAAGTAAAAATTGTTCACATACCTTATTACCCTTTTATTTTTAAAATGGAAGTTCAGATAGTCTGTGCCGCCGACGTCGTATATGTGCAGATCACGACGGCCACGCAGTGATACAGAGTACGACGTTCGAGAAACGCGTTCATTGGTTAGCAATACAAGAGAGAATATCGCGCTATTTTACAAACAACGACAAATCTCAGTGATGCAAAGGCACGTGTCCTGTGGCCTTAAAAAAATAAAAATAACAAAAATGTTTGAAATTTTGACAAAAATAAGAACAGAGCCACCTGAAGCCTCTTTTTTGAATGATTTGTGGTAATTTATTAAATGAGCGTTTTCAATGGCTCTAAAACTCACATAAAAAGAGGTTTTTTCAGGAAGCCACTACACTGAAAAAAGGTGAATTTGTCTCAATAAGATGTGTGTAAAAGGAGGAAAACAGAGGAACCGGAAACCTCTATTTCAAGTGGTATTGAAAAATAAATAGTTTAGATGGAAAATCCAACCGGAAAGATTTTAAGCGTCTAAAGAGACCTAAACTGCTTAAAAGGGCATGCCTAAAATAGAAAAACTGACTGGTAAGCAGCCAGTGAGCTCAAATGGCCTAGAAGCTTAACTTAAGAAAACGGCCCTCAAAAAATAAATAGAAAACCTTGTTGTGTAGAACATGGTTTCATCCAAATATAACAAAAATGTCTTCAATTCAACTTATAAGTCATACGAATTTAGAGAGTTTCACGCACAATTCCAAAAAAAAATTAGATTTTAAAATAATAAAACCTCCCGTTCGTAGATTACAAATTCAAGGAAGCTTCTTCAAAGCAATTCAACTTATAAGTCATACGAATTTAGAGATTTTCACGCACAATTCCAAAAAAAATATTAGATTTTAAAATAATAAAACCTCCCGTTTGTAGATTGCAAATTCAAGGAAGCTTCAGTGAAGCGCCAAAAAACACTATTTGGTCCGGCGTCGAGCTTGGGCTTAGGGGGAGGCGCTTGGGCTTGGGTGTATACGTCGGAACATGGTGTTCACGACAAAAAATTCATTGTTAGATTGAGCAGGAAAATGGACCACAATGCAATGAACTAAATTTAAAAAATAGCAAAACTTTCCGCTCTTCGATTAAAAGAGACCATCTATCGCAACACCAAAAACTATTAAACGCGAAGATAAAAAACGACTCACTTGTAAATCGATTAACAACCCAAAAAATAAGAATATTGAAGAATAAATTTGATGTGTAAAACATGGGTTGATCCAGACCTACCAAAAAATCTTTAATTCAACTTTTAAGTCGTACCGAAGTGTTCTGGGCATATTGGACAGTGCCCTTGTTAGATAATTATTTTGATAAACGCATTTAAAGGCTCTTAAAAGCCATAAAAAGAGGTTACCTTATAAAGAAACAGCTGAAAATAGAGGTCAATTTTTAATAGAGGTCAAAACTAATTTAATTATTAAGATTTATCGAACAAATGTAATGAATACTGGTAACATCTGCTATCAAAAAAGTCCGTTTTACGCCAAATAAGTAGAAATGCGTAAAACACGGTTTATCCAAATCTAAAAATCTAACAGAAAAAATCTTTATTTAACTTATAAGTCGTACCGAAACGCCATGGACACGGAAACCAAGATCGCTTGGATGTTCGGTCTACTAGATCGACCTTACACTGCCAAAAATAAAATTAGCGCCCTCAAATTTATTTAGTTGAAATCATTTGTAAGGAGAGGAGCGCGTGAAGCTGCCCAAAAATTTAAGACGTTATTTTAAAATGATTTTAAAGCAGCATACAAACTTCCTTAAAAACACTTAAAAGAAGCGCATAAAGGAGCTCAAAAAATGCGGATATTATTTTAAAGGGCACATAGAAGTTCCAAACAAAATTTATTTAGCTAAAATCATGTACAAAGAGAACATTTTAAGGAGCACAGAGAATGTTCCCAAAACGGTCAAAAATATTTACAAGAAGCACATAAAATAACCCCAAAATTGACGATCCTATTCAAGTAAAAATGCTGAAAAACAGGATAATTTTCCTTCAGATTTATTTAGTTGAAATCATTTGTAAGAAGCGCGTGAAGCTCCCCAAAAATTTAAAATGTTATTTTAAAATGATTTTCAAGCAGGAATAAAAAACTTACATAAAAAATACTCAAAGGAGCGCATGAAGAAGCTCAAAAAATGTTGATATTATTTTTACGAGCGCATAAAATGTTCCAAAAAGTTTATTCAGCTAAAATAATTTACAAAGAGCACATGAAGTAGCTCTAATAATGAAAATGTTATATTTGAACTACAAAACGGACAAAACGGATTTTGAAGGGACAAAAAACGTAAAACATTGATTTTGTGACGAATTCACCTCTTATTCAGCCAAACAGAAACTCTCACGTCTTGGAGGAGTTGGCTAACACTAGTCTCAGGAAGTTGATTCCACACAGAGGCTACAGCATAGGAGTAAAACTTTTGGAATTTATCGGACCTCCGAGTGGTAGGAAGAATCCGAAAAACAGCTTAATCTCAGATGACGGTGAGAAGAGGTAGAGCCGAAGTATAGGTCAGAAGGACAATTCACCTTAACATTGAAGACAAAATTGAAACTCATAGGAACTGGCTCAAGACCAACAGACTCAAATGGACTAAGACCTCTCCCCACAGAGAAAGAAACAAGGGAGTGATCTAGGCAAGCTATAAGTGCAGGAGCGATTGAAACATTGCAGATAGATTGCTTAGGACATGTGAAAACAAGGTGTAAGATGTTCTGAAGGTGGGTAGGTTTGAGACGGAAATAAACCGAGAAACGTCACCAATAAGAGCTGAAACGTAGTTGAATATTGAGCCAGAAAAGTTGACGTCGATATTCATGAATGAAATTCTGAAAAAGCAAGAAATTCTACAGAAACGAGGCCACAGAATGGAGCTTTAACATCTCCTAAAATGAAACCTTTGGGATCGAACGGTAGATGAATTGATATCCTCTGATGATATCCTTGATCTTCTCGGCATACCAACATGCGAGTTTTCCTGTTGACCGTCCTTCAAGTGGCGCTCATCCACTTCAGCTCTTCAGAATCTATGGCTTTGGGATACCCACGTTTTTCCTCAAAATCGGTCTCAGATTTCCTCTTTTCAGCAGCTCCGTTGTCTTCTAGATGTGGTCAACGTGCTCCATAGCGTCGTCTAAGCTCAGGATTACTTCGAAATAATGGTTTTGGGCTTTCTGGAACGTTTTTTTGCATGGTAAATCTGGATCGATTGCACAAACACCGAAACGCTTAAATTTCGCTCATTCTGTGACCAGAAATCAACGCTTAAAGCCCTGAAATTTTACCCGAAATCGGTTGTAAATTCTTCATTTTTAGCAGAAATGCAATTCGCCATTTGGGTCGAACATGGTGGTGCTCTTGCGTCGCAAGCGCTCAAGAATCTCGCAATGCATCCCGCACCATAAAGCAATGTATCATAAAGACATTCCGCTGTTGATTTATCGCGGAAATATTCTCAGAATAGCTCAAGCGCGTTACAGTCGTGCGCGTCACAAATCACGTTCTAAATGGAAATCTAAATGCGCCAGCGGCAACTGTCGTCGTTTCGCTTCGTGTGGCTTATACCGTAATTGCCGCGTCTTTTGTCCCGGGAGCCTGAGTGTTGTTTGAACGTCGGGTGCCTCGTATCTTTCACAAGTTCGGTTTCGGTTTTGAGTGTCTCGGGCGACTTCTCGTGCGTTTTTTCACCAGTTTCTTTGGTTCTGGGTCGAATATTCACCGTTGTTAATGGCATAATAGTCCCGCACCGGCACGTTGCGCCTTGGGTTGCGTCTCGTAGGTCGCAAGGTTCGGTCCAGGGTGGTCGTTTCTGTTACATCTGATACAAAATCACTCACAGGTTCAGAATGGAGGCTTGGTTCCTCAGAGATTGCATTGTTAGAGTCAATGTTATCACTTTGAACTTCAGGAATATCACTCATGGGTCTCATTTCAGCTTCTGAATTCTCAAATTGATCATTGGTGTCAACATTGGATTGTGGTTTCGCTGCGTTCACAAGAATCGTGGTATCGGTGTCATCTTCCAATTCTAGGGGGACTACTTTGTTAACCGTTCTGGTTGTAATCGTGCCTCCTTTCACAAGTAGCTTCAAAACTGATGGTTGTCCATCCACGTCTCTAGTGATCTCTTCCACTCTAGCTAGTTTCCACATGTTCCTGGGTAAGATTTCGTCTGTGATAAGCACTATCTTTCCAACGGTGGGCGTGTCTCGTGTGGAACGTCCTTGTCGAAGGGTCATTCTATGCTTCTCTCTCAGGCTTTTCCAATATTCTTCTCGGAATCGGTCCCATAGCTTCTCGGTAGCTCTCAGGCTTTGTGTCATGGCGGCCAAGGCATTCCTTCTGGTCTGGAGGGCTGCATTAATATGAGATGCATCGTCGTTGTAGACCGAGTCTTGGTTGTTCGGGTCACAGAGGTCGCTTTAAATCGGGAATGCTCGTGTTGTTCCTTTGTAGACGAAGTCTATTGGACGGATTACTTGAGCTTCAGATACTTCAGCTTCTATGTAGGTTAGCGGTCTTGAATTCAATGCTGCTTCAATCTCAAGCATCACCGTTCGTAATTCGTCGTAGTTTAGACTTCTCTCGTGTCTTGTTGCTTTGTGGAATGTTCTTTTCACGTCTTGGATGAGTCGTTCGTAGAATCCTCCTTGCCAGTGACTGTAGGGAGTGATGAATCTCCACTGGATGGACCTCTTGGCTAGGAATGCTACGACATCTTCGGCTTCACAAGCTTCCTGAAACACTCGATCTAGGATCTCTCCTCCTGCTATAAGCGTTGGGGCATTGTCACATGTGACTGTCTTTGGGACCATTGTTCTGGCAAAAACGTTTCTCAAGGCCATCAGGAAGTCCTGTACACTCATGGACCTTACGGGTTCGATTGTTAATGCACGCGTCACAGTACAGGCAACTATTATCGTCTTTTTTACGGGTGGGTTCGTTTTCACATGAAGTCTGAATCCATCCGTCTCAGAATCCCACGTAGTACCAAGTATCTTTTGGCCTGGAAGATAGCTTCTGTTCTTAACAGGTATCTGGTGCCATACGATTTTGTCATTGGTCATAAATTCCCTTAAATTCATCGACGCTTCGCTAAAGACCTTTTTGCAAATGCGTGCTACTTCGATTGCTTTCTCGGGATTGTCTACCGTCAGTATGACGTTGTCCACGTACGTATTCTGTATCAATTGCTTGATGAACATTTCGTCATGCAGGGTTTTTCTGAGATGATGCTCGATTGTTGCACCCAGCAAAAAGGGGGATGCTGTAATTCCAAATGGAACGCACGTGTATCGGTAGATCACCCAGTTGTCTCGATCAGGTTTCTTATTTGGGTCTTTTAACAAAATAAAACGTACCGCGTCGCGTTCTGACGTGTGCAATTTGATTTGCAGGAACGCCTTCTCGACGTCGGCTAGTAACAAGATTCTGCCTGTCCTAATGCGTAGCATGATCCCTAAGATTAGAGGTATCAGTGAAGGTCCTTGATACATGGTATCATTCAGTGATGGGCATCCTCTCAGGTGCGCAGATGCGTCGAAAACCGGTCTCACCTTGGTCGTTGCTTTTTCCGGAGTGAGCACCGCTTGGTGGGGCAGATAATGCACTCTTGCTTCGCAGGGCTTTCTCGGGTCCACGGTCTTGATCATCCCTTTCTCGAGTTGGTCCATGAAAATGGCGTGATACTTGTCGAGGATCTGTGGTTTCTTGCGCAAGAACTCCCAGTTGCTGAGAAGCCTCTTGATGGTTATGCCGAAGTTATTCGGGACATCTCCAGGAACACCTTTCCATGGGAATCGAACGTAGTAACCGTCGGGCTTCTTGGTGATGTTGGCCTTGAATTCTTGGGTAACTTCGGCGTTGGTCTTGCTGGCAAGTTCCTTGCTTGCTCCTGCTGCCTTGATGTCCGGGTCCGGGGTCCAAATTGCTTCCACGGCCTCTTCGAGTTCTTCCACGGTCGTCGGGGGTCTTGTCGGATCTTGGACTTCGTGTACTATCATCAGCGTCTCGGGTATACCGCTGACAACGGCTCCGAAGATTGTCGGGAGAGCATGGAGTCCTTGGGTCAGAGGGAAGGACTCTCCTACCACGAAGTTCCACATCTGATCGACTCCAAGCATAATCACGGGTTTCACAGGTTGTCTTCGCTTCTGGCTTTCTGCTAGCGCATATTCCACCTTCTTCCGGTCGTCGTCGGTTAACTTAGGTCTCGGAATCGGGTCGTTCGTAATCTGAGGAGCAATTGTGGCTTCTATCCTCACTTTTTCTCCCGACCTACCAATCACAAGCAGCTCCTTTACGTCGCTTTTCGCACGGATGGCTTCCGTGGCGCCCCAATGCTTGTATTCAAACACGTCTGTGCGTATCGTGGGCAGCTGTAGTTTCTCCGCGGTCCGGGCTTCAACGTATGTGCGACTTGATGCACAATCGAAGATTATCGGTAATCCTAAATATGCATGCGTAGTCACGTCATACGTCGTGGCTTTTGCCGTCATCAAGAACGTTTTTCTTGTCGCAGGCATTTTCACAAGCGGTTCGTTGGGAATTGGTTGTGAATCTTCCATCAGCATTACCTGCTCTGGTTTCTCACGCTGCTGGTACTTGTTGCCTGTTCCAGGTGACTTGGATCTTGATGAATTGCTCAGGACTGTCGGTTTGGCCTGCGTTCCCGTATGCACGTTCTCTCCTGGGGGGCTTCTGAACGGTGTTGCAGGTGACTGCAATCTTGGTGTCCTTTGTTCCGGGCTTCTTGGAGGTACTGCGGGTGACTGGAATCTTGGTGGCGTCTGTCCCAGATTCCTGATTCTCGGTGTCGGGGACATCGATTGTTGGCGCCACCTGGAGTGGTTGGCATAATCTTCAGGCGTCTGTGCTCGCGAGAATCTGGAATGATCAACAAACGATACTTCACGTGGCGGAGCGTTGTATCGCGGAGCTTCGCGAAAATTTTCAGGTCGTCCACGCATCAGTTTCTCCGTACATAAAGCCGTGTGATGAGGTCCTTGGCATTGTTGACAGGCTTTCTTCTTTAAGCAAATGGTGGAGCTATGTCCGTTTCCCAGGCATCGGAAACACCTCCATTTGTCCTTCACTTTTTTTTCTGGTTTCTGTGAGCTAGATCGGTGACTTTCATGCAGTTCTCAGGTTTGTTGTTGTCTTCGCAAAACAAGCATTTGTCCCGGTTGTACTGACCAAACTGGGAACGCATTGCTGGTTTCCGATCATGATCATCCGATCCGTATTCTTGCCCTCTCTGGGAACTTTTCGTTTTTCCACTATAGCGGGATTGGTGGCTATCTCTTCCAGGTCGCCAGAAACGATTATGCTTGTTGTTCAGGTCTCCTATTCCATTCGCAATTCTGACGTTTAGCTTGATGACGCTGTTGAGAGTTGTTAGGAGTGTCATCACGTCTGTGAACTCTCCTCCAAGTTTTTCGAGCACCGCTTTTTGGGTGTATGCCGGGAACTTCTCGAGGATCATTTCGCAGATTGCTTTGCCGTCGTATCCTGAGTCCATGCCCTTAATCTGGGTGTACGTGCATCGAATTTCATCTACCAGTTCACGCTGTTGTTGCCAGGCGTCAGATTTTTTATGGTAAGCTTCTGAACGCTTTCTCAGGTGGCGTTTCACTTCCTTCGTGTCGCCGTATCTCAGGTCTAGTTCTTCCATAACTAGCTTCAATGGTTCCCTGTCTTGGCTGAAGGACTTTGCTATCATGAGCGGTTCCTTTCGCAGTAATTGCAAATACTTCTCATGATCTCCCATGTTCACATGATACTTCAGGAAGGTCGTCTTGAATGCTAACCATTCTGCCATGTCTCCATCGAAGGGATCTAGGTGTAGCACGGGTAACTTCACTGCTTGATTCGGGCTCTCAGATGTCGTTTCAAGCGACAGAAACGGCTGAATCTTGGATTTTTTGTGATCCGCAAGAATTCGAACGTCCAGGATGACTTGTCGCATTTTCACTTGGGTTGCGTGGACTTTCTTGCATAGTGTTGTCACTTCTCACGTATACGTGTCGCGGTCTGACTTCTCAAGTTTCGCGAATTCCTTCATCAGGTCCTTCTTGGAGGTCTCGAGCTTCTGATCTTGGTCTTGAAGCCCGGGAATCATCACTGGTCTTCTTAGGTGGTCTTCCTCGGCTTCAGTTGTGGTAATCAGGCCCTTTGCGTACATGATGTCGTCGTCCACTTGCTGCTTCATAATTAAGTAGTTGACAGGCATCTCAGGTTGCTGGTCAGGACTGAAAAAGTCTCAAATATGGGTGATTAACAAACGAAACGGAGAAAATATCAAATAAACACGACCGAGGTGTCCCTCGGGGTTTTCGTTGAACGTAAACGAAACACAACAATGAACAAATAAATAATTGAAAAGAAAATTCGACGTCGCTGCGGACGTGTGTTACAAGTCGCGGATACAGGGGCCGTAGTTCGCAAGCGGCCGATGCACCAGTTTGTTGCCACTCGGGAGTTAACCAAGTGGAACACTTCCGCAACTAGTCGACTCCGGTCGTACCAGAAGGGGGATCTCGCTCTTGGTTTCCCAAAACAGAGGCCACGCGGGTTTTTGATCGGTGCCTGTGACTCGACTTCGTGTCTAAGTTACAGGGGGTCTTCCACTCAGTTCACGGGTCTCTCGGAATAGAGCTACCAGGGGTTTTAATTACCTGGGATACAAACGACGTTCACACTTAATTCGATGAAACAGATGCGCAACTATGGACAAGATAAATAACACGATTCATCTCTCACGCAACAAATGAAAATACACACACAAATAATGCGAACAACAGCGCAACAACAACAACACCCCCAACCAATGCAGCGCGGCGGGGCGAACACAAAAACCGATGCGAGCGAGAGGCCGTTGACGATCTTGCAGCTGCAGAATCCTTCGGGAATCTTCGCGGGGCGCTGCAGAAGTCGTCGTCGTGGGTGGCCGCTTTGTGGCCGAAGCGTCGTCACTGGATGCAGGGCTTCGTAGACCTCCGGCGTCGTCGGTTGCTTCTGTCTGGGTGCCTGAATGTCTTCGAGGACCACATCTACAACTTCTAACCGAGTACTGGTGGTGGCGAAGGGGACGCAGGGTCCTCTGGGCGAAGGCCGCAAGCGGCAGCATCACATCACAGGCTTTCTACATCACAGGAGCATGAGTCATTAGGATCGCGGTTCCAAGGTTCGAGGGCTCAGAGAGGGTCGCCGGGGTCGCATTCTACCCGTAGGCTGGCCGTAGGGTCGCGAGACAGGTTTCGCGACACGCAGTTGTTAACCGAGTATTGTCATTCGGCAAATCTGGGTAGCTGCTGCCGAGTTCAGAATAAGCTTAGGAAGTAAAAAGTAAAGAAAGGGCGATAGGTCAGCAGCAACTCGGTTAGAAGTTGTAGATGTGGTCCTCGAAGACATTCAGCAGTATCTGCGCAGTTGTTAACCGAGTATTGTCATTCGGCAAATCTGGGCAGCGGCTGTCTGGGTGTGGACTTGAGACCCGTCGTTCCGTCAGAGAAATGTAGTCGCAGTCTTTGGTTAGTATGTGCTATTCTGTTTAACAGTCTGTAAGTCTGTAACAGTTACACAAAGAACTAAATTAGACTTCCTGATCAAATCAAAAATCTGAGCGGCTGCTGCCGAGTTCAGCATAAGCTCAAGTAGCTGAAAACCCGGTTTGCAGTAAGAGAGAATGTGAGTCTGGGTGTGGGCTTTCACCTGTTGTTGTGCCTTAAAACCCGTTTTTCTGTTTATGAGACTCGTATACTTTAGGCAAAAAAGGTCTGGGTGTGGGCTTAATACGCGTGTTTCAGTGGCTGCTTTAAGCCTGTTGTTTAACCGAGTATGGTCATTCGGCAAATCTGGGTAGCTGCTGCCGAGTTCAGCATGAGCTCAGGTAGTTTGAAACCCGTTTTTCAGTAAGCCAGAATAGATGTGAGTCTGAGTGTTGGCTTTAAAATGGATGTTGTGCTTGGTATAATAGGTCTGGGTTTAGGCTTAAGACCTGTGTTTCAGTTACAAATGGTAGGTGCGATATGTAGACCCATTCTAATGAAATCAAAAATCTGGGCAGCGACTGCCGAGTTCAGCATTCCAAGGTAAGTTGAGGGGGAAGACTGAATTGTTGAGCGATACAGAAAGTGTTTAGGTAGGTTTTGGGGTACGGTAGATTTTGAAATTTCCTTGAGACCTTATTTTTGCCTGAAGCACTCGGCAGCATCTGCCGAGGTTTGTTAGCAAAAATTTGAATTCCCGCCTCTTTGCGGGACCACTGGTAAAACGGGTGAAGGTCTCATAACGCAAAGTCGGCTAAGGTATTTATTATAACCCGTTGGTGCTGACCGTTGGTGCTGATGGTTTGGTAATGATTAACGTCTTCCGAAATTGGTCTGCATCTCGACTCGAAATTCTTTCGAAGGAGAAAGGAGATGCAACTTTGGTCTGTCAGAGAAAGACTCTAAAACGTTATAAATCACGAAATGTTTCAGTATGGGAATTTATGGAATGCTTCTATTGACATCCATTTCTCATCTAGTTTGCAATCCCAAACGGCGCATTTTAAAAGTGTCAAAGACAGACGGCTACAGACAAATAATGCCTCAAAATTTATTGGGATGCATAGCTGGGTGGATCTCCTTTAACTTACAAATTAGTAGCCTAACCAGAAAACGTCTCATTGCAATACTAATCTTTAATGACAAGATCTTCCATGGTAAGGTGCATTGTCCTTTTGACCTTTTCTATGACTCTACTTCTTCTCACCTTCATCTCAGATCTCGCTGTTTTCAGATTCTCCCGACCACTCAAAGGTCCGATAAATTCCGAAAGTTTCACTCCAGTCTCTGTGGAATGAAGTTCCTGAGACAAGTGTTAGCAAAATCCTCCAAAACGTTTCAAAAGAGACCATGTTAAAGACCATGTTAGAAATCATGTTAAAAAAGCTTTTTTAAGTTATAAATGTGCTCATAATTTTTGGTCACCATCAGTGTTTAAAAAATATTTCAAACCGTTTTTTGGAATGGTTATTTTTAGAATTTATTTTCGGGGTTTTTTATTATTTGAAATCGACGGCAGCACTCCTATTTATGGTACGTTTTTTTATAAGAACTAGGGTTAAGAATGTGCAAATTTTTTAGCATAATATGTACAAACATAAATTTTAAAAAACTTTTATTAAATTGTCGCGTAATTTTTAAAAACGTATATAACTTAATTTTGGCTGCTTGCAATGATTCCGAATTGAACTTATTTAATCTTAAATTTAAGCACTTTTATTTTGGAACGAATGACCTATTTCACTTCAACACTTTACATTCAGATCTTGAAACTTTTGTTCTTTAATGTTCATATTTTTGAGTTGATAATCGATCGACTTGTTTGATCTACAAGTGAGTCGCTTTTTATCTTCACGTTTTTTATCTGCCGACGCGGTTGTAAAACCGACCGGTCCGCGGCGACGGCGAAACACGTGCAAACGCAAATGGCGCCGCTACCGTAACCCACGTTCGCTCAATCAGGCAACTCGCGTCTGGAAATTTTGTGACACACGGTGTGGTATCTCAGAATGCCGCTCATCTCTTTTTGCTGCTCTGCCGTAATCTTCCCGGCATTCAGGGTGTTCGTGGCAGAACCACCACAAATAATGCTGTTTGATCGGAGGCATCTGATTTGGCTGCTCTCGGACGATTTTCTCGTGGAAGACATCATCTCTTTGCGGCGTTCCACGGGTCATGATCAGTGATCAAGGACGAAGGATCTGCAAGCCGCCGCTACCGTAACCGCTGCGTATCACGGTTTAGGCCAGCGACGTCGTCGTTCTTCGTCCTCCACCCTGTTTTCTGTGTTACTACTTCCTTTGTGTTGTTCTTACGAGTACTTTTGTGCAAGTACTCGTGTTATAAAGTGATAAAGCCCACTTAAGGCCTACCTGTGTTTTAGACTTCGGTTGTATCCTCAGTGAACTCGTTGTCGCCTGATATACGGTTGTATCCTGCGTGAACTCGTGTATCAGTCTTTTAGGTTTCTTAGAGAGAAACCTCGTCTGCGAAGAGAACCTTCCAGACACCCGTCTTCATCCCGTCGCACTCTCCCGAGTCGACGACCCTCTTCTTCACGTACCACCCGAACGACGTCAGCTCCCCGGCAAGGAGCGTCATTCGGAGGAGCCGGAAGAATCATCCAAGTCCCGCGTGGCAGGCCGGACATTCCACCGTCGGAAGCAAGCGATCCCGTTTGCTCCGAGAACCCCGACCGAGCAGTGAGGCAAGGCAGCCAACCAGGCCACCACAACTGGTGCATCGGCCGTCCAGAAGCGACCCGGACCAGCTCCACAACTGGTGCATCGCCGTCCAGAAGCGACCCCGGACCAGCTCCACAACTGGTGAAGGCCGTCCAGAAGCGACCCGGCCAGCTCCACAACTGGGGCATCGCATTCAAGAAGCGACCCTCACCAGCTCACGTGCAGTCAGGACCACCCACGAAGAACCGCTCGGTAGACGCGAACAAGCTCGCGCCGACCACCAAGAAGAGCGTCCGTGAAGGTCCAAGTCGGAAGAAGAAAGAATCGAAGAAGATGTCGACCCCAATGGATCGGGCGACGCTTCAAGAATCGTACCACCCTTGACGCCAACGCAAGCAGCAACAGCGAAGTTCGCAAGCCTGCAGTTCCAAGCGAAGGCCATCGTCAAGCGTGCAGAGCGATTGAAGACAGAAATCGCGGATTTCATCGACGACCTTGAAGGCAAGCCGGAAGCAGAAGTCCGCAACGGCTGCAACGACCTCATGGCCGAGAAGAATGAAGTCCAGCGTACCATCACCGCCACAGGAATGGACCTGTGCGCGATATTCGAAGTGCTCCTGATAGGCGACCAGAAGCGAAGAAACCCAGCTTCGACAACCTCTGCGCCAAACTGCAGGACGCAGAAGACCAGCTCGACACTGAAGGAATCAAGGTCAAGAAGCAAATCCGCAAGTTGGCTGCAATCGTACCACCCACTGCGGAAGCTCCAAAAGGACCACCCAGGATTCCAGGCCCCATTGCCAGAATCGAAATTCCAAAATTCGATGGCAATGTGGAGCATTTCAGCGCGTTCAAAAAGCATTCGTCAACCACGTCTACAACATCGACGAGTACGACAAGCAGACGAAGATGACGCTGCTGACGCAACACCTCATCGGCGAACCCAAGCGCGCCATGCCTGTTTCTTCAACGAGGCGACAAATTTGAAGACGCATGGAAAATCATCGTGGAACGCTTCGGAAACAAGCAACTCCTGATGACAAGCCTCCGCAAGACGCTGAATGAAGCTCGACTGCGCTCAGAAGCCAACATCGACCAGCGCAACTTGTTGGACACCATCCGTACCATCCATATTCAGATGATCAAGGAAATCCCTTCGGCGGACACCAACTACGTGATGTGGGAAGCCATCCTCAACAAGTTCCCCGAGAAGACCCGGATAGAACTGGCCAACCGCTACAACGAAGAGATCAAGCTCTACCGTGACAACATCACGAAGCTTTTGGAATTCCTGGGGAACATCATCCAGAGGTTCTTCGAGATCGACTACATCGCGAACCCTTATGGATCATCAGGATTCACGGTACCACCCGCTCATGAAAAGCGCTCCAGCGATGCTAAGAAACGCACGTTTGGAGAACAGCCTTTGAGCTCCGTACCACCCAGAGGGCGATTCATCTCGAACCCCAACCCAACGTGGTCGTAGGCTCCGGCTGCGTCTTCTGTGAGAAGAAGAACCATCGCTCAACCGAGTGCAAGATCTACGAAGGCCAAGAAGTCCGCAGCATACGCGCACGTGACCTCAGTCTATGCTACAATTGCTTGAAGTCGGACCACCTGTACCGCAACTGCCCCTTCCCGCAGAAGTGCACCTTCTGAAGCACCATCCAGCGCTCCACGGAAGCAAACCTGCAAGACCACCAGCAACGACGTATCACCCGTCGGGATATCAAGGCCAAGGACTGCAGCGACAGCCGAACGGTACCATCCAGCAACAACAAGAAGCTTCGTTCCAGAAGAGCACTCCGTTGTCCGTTGCCACGCCACATTACCACCTTGGCTGCAACATTAACGGATGCGGAACAAGCAGAAGCAGATCGAATCGACAGCATCTCCGCCGGTCTTCACATCGCCGCGGAGAACAAGATCAACCACGATTACATCAGCGCCGTCCTCAACGAGCAATGCTTCGTCCAAGCTGGAGAAACC
The DNA here is from genome assembly GCA_000757645.3 of Steinernema carpocapsae. Lineage (NCBI taxonomy): Eukaryota > Metazoa > Nematoda > Chromadorea > Rhabditida > Steinernematidae > Steinernema > Steinernema carpocapsae. Next base: position 3,315,318 of record CM016762.1, read on the forward strand.
ATCGCAGTGAACCCTATACAGGGACACTTGCCCGTACCACCGTGCTCCTAGATACCGGATCCAACACAACGCTGATCTCGGAGAAGCTAGTGGATCAACTCGGACTACCCATCGTCGCGGTCCGCGACACGAACTTCACGACAGTGGACGCACACACTCGAGTGCAGTGCCGCTATGTCCTAGTCCGTATAATCCTTCGCACGGATAAGCAAGGACACGGACCGACCGTTGAAATGGTAGCCATGGTAAAGGACAAAGTCCTCCACGGTAATATCAACCGGCCGACCCTCTCGGATCAAGACATGAAGGACATCGAGAGCAAAGGTTACGTGCTATCGGAAGGCCGCCATGGTCCGAAGATCAAGAAGCTCGACCTTCTCATTGGAACCGATTACTTGAACGAGCTGGAGAATGGACCGAAGTGGGCCCTCCCGTCCGGATTGACGGCGAACCCAACATACCTGGGAGTAGTGATTGCCGGCAAGCGCACGCCGAGCAACACCTCAAAGTACCACCCTGCTGACCTATCCCAGAGCATCCAGTGTGCCACGCTAGCTGACATCGTCGAGCAAAGCAAGGACGAAGCACTCAACCAGGGAGCCCAGGCAGCACTAGAAGAAGAATGGGCAATGGACCACCTCCCGACGGGCTCCAAAAAGGAAATCCAAAACGCCGAAAACGAAGCAGTCCAAGCATACTTTGAGAAGACCCTCAAGTGCATCGAAGGCCGCTACGAAGTCGCGTTCCCGTTCAAGGAAGGTCTCCGAGTCCACGTACCATCCAACTACGCCATGGCCTTCAAGAGGATGATGTCACCTACGACAAGATCAAGAGGAACCCAATCCTCGGGGACAAGATCGACAACATATTCGAAGACCAGCTGGCTAATGGAATCATCGAAGAAGTCCCAACGGACGAACTCTACAAAGAGGCAGATGTCCATTACCTGCCGCATCAACCCGTCATCACCCCACAGAAGGACACCACCAAGGTGCGGGTCGTCTTCGAGCCCACATCAGGGGCGCGCTCTCCCTCAACGAAGCGATCCACCAAGGACCAGCGATACTCCCGAAGATCACGGCCATCATGCTGCGCTTCCGGACCGGAAACATCGCCTGCGTCAGCGACATCGAGAAGGCGTTCCTGCAGATCGGCCTCACACCTCACACCGACTGACAGGGACATGACCCGCTTCATATGGCTAAAGGACCACTCGAAGCCACCCTCCAGGGATAACGTGAAAGTACTCCGCTACAAGACGCTCCCGTTTGGAGTCAACGCGTCACCATACTTACTGGGCGCAACCTTGGAACACACGTGAAGAAACACGCTCCAACGGACCACCCAGAAGCAGCCCAACGGTTCCTCGACAACACGTACGTCGACAACGTCCTCTTCACGTGCAACACAATCGAGGAAGGCCAACGCCACTGCCAAGAAGACCCTCGCAGAAGGCAGGATGAACCTCCGCGAATTCGCCTCGAACAAGCAAGAAGTTCTCCAAGGGCTAGAAGACGTCGACAAGGCTGAAAACCCAGCACCCAAGATTTTGGGAACAAGATGGTGCATCGAAGACGACACCCTCAAGCTGGAAGCCACCATGAAGGAGACCCAGAAGAAGAGAAGAAGACAAAGCGTACCATCTTCAGTCAAGTGGCGCAAGTCTACGACCCGCTCGGACTTCTCGCACCTGTGCTTGTTCAAGCCAGAGTGTTCAGCCAGAACTTATGGATCAGCCACGACTGGGATACGCAAGTTCGCCGGAAACCTGGGAGTGTTGGCTACAAATCCATGGTCGAATCCAAGGATTTACGAAGACCCTACCACGCTCGGTCTGTCCAATTGGAGCTGAGGTCGACCTTGTAGTCTTCACAGACGCAAGTCAGGATGTGATGGCCACGTGCATCTACCTGATCCGAGTCGATACGTACCACCCACTCCAGAATGGAGACCCAACGTACCACCCTTCCACGAAGAAGAAGACGGCTCATCTCGTCGCTTCCAAGACGAAGCAACGTCCACTCCAGAAGGTCATGACGATCCCGAAGATGGAACTCGACGCCATCTCACTCGGAACGAAGCTACTCAACAGCGTCATGACCGATCTAAGGAACAACATCAAGGTCCAGAGGTGCGCTATCATGACCGATTCACAGATAGCCCTCGAATGGATTCGTGCGCCAAGAGCACCAGCGAAGCAAGGAGCATTCGTCCTCAACAGATGGAAAGAACTCCGAGCACTTCAAGCAACGCTCGAATCGTACCACCACGAGCTATGGACCGGCTACGTCAGAACTGACGAAAATCCAGCTGATTGTGCCACGAGAGGTCTCAGCAAGGATGAACTCGGAGACCACAACTGGTGGATAGGACCCGATTACCTATCCAAGGATTTCGAAGATTGGCCCAACACTGCAAATTCCAGCAGCTCGAACGGGAAGCCGATGCCCACGACCCCGACCGAATTTACCGGACCACCCCGGAGGACCCGAGGGAACAACCGACAAGGTTACAGTGGAAGCCACAGAGCCGAACGAGCCAGTGGAAACAACGGATGGAACTCCCACGGACCCTACGCAACAAGAAGTTCCTAATGTACCACCCAAGGACCCGGAACAGGGAAAACTCCAGAAGGTCACGGTCGCCGCAGTGCAGAACGATGAAAAGCGAAGTCAACTGGTACGCCTCCAACAACATCTGGAAGGTCATACGTACCACGGCTTACGCATTCCGCTTTATGAGGAAGCTCTCCTATGCACCACGAGCAAGGACACGAGCAGCAGACGACGACCATGAAGCCGCCGTCACCCTCATGCTTCAGGAAGCCCTCAAGCACCACCGGCTGACCGGCTGACATATGAAACGGACCACCCGACGACAAGATTCCTGCATCCAGAGGAACTGGAACGCGCCCGCACGTTCGTCATCCGTATCCACCAACAGGAGGTCTACAGCAAGCAACGATGGAAGGAAACCTGAAGCTCTTCAAAGACCCTGAAGGAATCTGGAGATGCGGAGGAAGACTACGGAACGCCGACCTCCCCTACGGCACCAAGTTCCCGATCTTCATCGACAACAAGCACCCGTTGGCCAACCTCATCGTGCGAGAAGAGCACTGGACGAACCAACCACGGAATTACCACCTCAGTCAGCGGTCAGCGGTCAACCATATCGGCCATTCGACAGAAGTACTGGATTCCGGCGATCAGGAAGCTCGTCCGTACCATCGTAGGCAAATGCGTGGAATGCCAGCGATTCAATCGCTTCCGCTGAAATGCCCAGAGCTTCAAGATCTACCAACTAGAGCCGTCAGTGTCGCCCGGCCATTCCAGCATACGGGACTCGACTACTTCGGACCACTCTACATGGTTGGCGAGCCGAAGAACCGCCGCGTCACGTCACGGCTACCCAAGCTCTCGGACAACCCGGAAGGAGGACCGCAGAAGGTCTACGGAGTGATCTTTACCTGCACGGTAACGAGAATGGTCCATCTCGAACTCGTAGGAGACATGACCACGATCAACTTCCTCCGCGCCCTGCGAAGATTCATCAGCGAGAAGGACAAGCCAGATGATATCACCTGCGACAAGGACCACAAATGCTGCTGGCGGAAGTCATACTCAAGATGCACATCGAAGCGTGCCTTGAAGACCAGGAAGTCCTGAACTTCACTGCCCAGAACGGCATCCGATGGATCCACATAACCCCGCTGAGTCCATGGCAAGGCGGATTCTACGAACGTCTCAACCAGGACATCAAGAGGGCCATATACAAGGCGACGCTACGCAGACCGTACCATTCGAAGAACTCCGTACCATCATGTCAGAAGTAGGATGAATCAACGGCCTCTGACCTACTTGGATTCCGAAGATGACGGCTTCAGCGCTATCCGTCCCTGCGATTTCTACCACAAGGGCCGCAATCTCACATGCGCCTTGAAAGTAGGATTGCCCCGTACCACCATGGATGAATGGATGACTCCACAAGAGCTTCAAGCCATCCGAACGCGTCAAGAAGCACTGGAAGCCCTCGACTTAGGCGCCAAGGTCAGAGAACACATCTGGAAGCAATTCAGTCTCCAGTACATAGCCGCTCTAAGGGAACACGGAACACCACCGTGCGCACCTCGCTCAAGGAAGGACGCAAAACAAGGTGGCGAAGGTTGGCATGGTCGCTATCCTCGACGAAGCACCACAGCCACGGTACAGCTGGAAGTTAGTCCGCATCATCCGTACCATCCCGAACAAGAAGGGCCAAATAGGAGAAGTTGAAGTTCGCCTCCTGACCGTACCACTCGCATCCGAAGCGTCACGAAGCTCATCCCACTCGAACTCGAAGATGTGGAAGAAGAAGGAGCAGCAATGGAGATCCCCGTACCACCTCTCGAGATGACTCGGATACTCCAGAGCAAGATCCCCCAGCGGACAACACGCAAGACGATGTCGAGGAGGACCCAAACCCAGGTGAAGATGACGATGAAGCCCAGGCCGATGAAAGTGACCCGTCCACTGCGCCGCAGCTTCCGAATCGGACCACCCGTCCACGAGTCGCGCGGCCACGACTACTTCAACAGTCAAGGACCCAGGAAGGAAGCGAGGCAAGACGACCACGATGAAGTCGCCACGCATTCCGCAGAAGAAGCCGAACGCACAGATGACGCCTCCAGAAATGCGTACCATCAACCATCATCGACACCGAGATGCCGAGCTTCAGCGACCCAACCACCTGGAAGAGTCTCAACAGACTTCAGCAGACCACACCCGACTCTTCGACAGTCCGGCCGCATGATTCTCAGACCCATTGCGCCGAAGAACTACGACGACGCGAAGAAGGGCAAGTGGAGACGCTCCTAAAGGAGCGTCAACTGCAACTATTGTACCACCAACTTGTACGACCCAGCCGATTCCATAGTACCACGGCTTCACTCAATCGTACCACCGGAGAACACGCTTCATGCGAGTTCAACCCGCCCAGGCGGGCGACGCGTGCACAATATTCAAACACGTGTCGTCGCCGCGCGGCGATTCGAACCAGACCGAACCTATGACAGGTTTCGATTTGAAAAATGGAATCCCGCCACGAACACCGTAGTGGAGCAACGGAGGCCAAAAGTCAGCGTCGACGTCAGCCGCGCCAGAGAGCATCGCTTTCATATTGGCGGGCGGTCGCTCGCTATTTCGACTGATGGTTGTGTGCCGATCTTCACGGTCACTTTATCGTTCATGTATTACGTGTGTTTCGTGATTGCGCGGATCGTGCCTCTGACGAACTCCAATGGCGTCAAGCACAACGGACCACTGATTACGAGAATTACGCTGCGTCCATTATGACAAAGCCTCTAATTGGTCGTTACTTTCAGAGCTCTATCATGCCATCCTGCCAAGAAATCGCCTGCTCCCAGGCGTCGGGCTAGCAAGAGCCCGCGGAAGACCACATCGAGCTCGACCACCACCTCTTCGGAGCCAACTTCGGGATCATCGGATCCCACGTACCACCCATCCTCGTCGGCTGCCACTACGACTACGGCCACGACGGACCACAACACCAGCACCGCCCACCGCCACAGTCACACCACGACATCCGGACCATCGTCGACTGCTACTATAGTACCACAAAGCGAAGAAGGATTCGGGAAGTTCCGCGACGACTCCGAGGAACCCAAGTCTCCCTCGCTCAAGGAAGTGGACCATCACCGCGAGCTGACTCCGGAGAAGCCCAAAGCAAAAAGCAAAGGAGGAAGACGAGCAACCTCTAAAGGACCACAAAGACAAGAAAGCTCGCGAGAAGGAGATTAAAGGCGAAAGCTCATCTCCACCATCGACGGCAACTATTACGAAGTTGACTCGTCCGAGAAAGCCTTTATCGAAGAGCACTCCGCCGAGCCTGACATGCGCATGGACGTCGACGAAGACGAAGAAATCCAGCTCGTCCAAGAAGTTCATCGGGAACCAGAAGTTCAGTTTGTAACTGCCGTTCCAGCGCCTCGTACCACCCAGGCTCAAACCGCAACCCGTTCGGCCATCACTGCGCCCAGGACCACCGAGGCGCGGACCGTGTCACCGCCAAGAACCATCAGGACCGTTGGAGGACGCACGTCGTCCACGCAGCAATCAGCGCCGACCGCCCAGCAGCCCAACGAGCCTCAAGTCTCTCTCGTCGTTCAAGAAGGCGAACGAGTGCTCATGGACAGGGCGACCACCTTCTTCAACCACGTCCAAGGGAATCTCAGAGCCATCATGCTCCAGTTGACCACGAACATCCAGGCTCTTCCTGGACCCACAGAACACCTCTCGCCGCGACTGGCTGTTCATCCTGGATGTAATTGACGGTTATGTCCAGCGCCGTACCACACTGCTGCAGACAATCGAATCTTGGAGAGACACCTATGGCATCCACGGAGAAGAGGCCGTCGGAATGTCAACGCTGCGTCGTACCACCCAAGCTGACCAGAACAGCTACCAGCAGCTCCGAGCAACCGAAGCCACCTTCTTGGCTCGCGTTGTTGCTGTCAGCAACGACATCCGCGAGCACCTCGGCCCAGAAAGCATCGCCATCGAGCGTCTCGACGATCACAGCGATCCTCGAATACATGGCGGCCCGTGCTTACAAGATGGGCCACGAACCGCGTCCCAGCCGTCCGATCCCCGCAGAGAAGCCGCCGCCGCAGAAGCCGCCCGTACCACCACGGCGAAGAAGTCATCCCCGGCGAAGAAGTCATCACCACCCGAGACGAAAGCTACTCACCGGATGAGATCGCAGTCACCGAAGAGACAGCGTTGGGCCGGAGACCTAGCGCCAAGATCGCCCGCCACGTCGCCGAACCAAGGAACGAAGCGCCATGCCTCCGCGATCAAGACTGACGCCAAGCGCTCGCATCAAGACGGCCACGTACCACCTGAAGGAAGAAGCAACCAGGCACGTGATTCAGTCGCAGCCACTTTGGACCTCAGCGCCGCCGTTCGCCAAGCAACGTCAGAAGCTTCGGAACCTCGTACCACGGCCACAGCTCTCGTCAGCCCTCAGCCACCTTCGACGATCGTACCACCGGGCCCCGCTACACCAACGCGCAAGGAGAACGCTACATGGACGACAGCCGTCAACGCCGTCACTTCACGTCGTCTAGCAACCGCAACATGCAACAATCCAGCAGTTCCTCCAATGAGCGTACCACCAGCCGCACGGAATCATCCAAGTACCCGGACGAATTTATCTTCGGCCAGCGCTTTGACAAGCCGCGCCACGAGTCGCCGCCGAAGAACTCCAAAGGATTTCCGCTGTTCACCCACAAGCGGCAGCCGCGCTTGGTCGTGTTCGAGGAACCACAGGACTACCGCTCGAACCGCCAGTCGGATTACGATTACTCCCGCTGGATCAAGGAGCTCAACAGGGACCGCCGTCGCATTCACGAACCTGGAGAACTCCATCATGAGCGAACGTTCCCGTTACGAGTACCTCACCGACTCCAAGCTCAAGGAAGCAATGGATGCCCTTCGGGACAACCTCAACGGAAACATAAGGTACCACCGAGGAACGAACAGTCAAACGCGATGCTTCTGCTGCGGAGAAATCATACACGCAGCAGTGCTACACGTACTACACCTACGAGCAGAGGTACCATCAGCTCAAGAAGCAGAAGCACTGCCTCAAGTGCGCAGCCCGGACCACCCTCGTCAAGAGCTGCGAGTACCATCGAATCAAGAAGTGCCGAATCTGCGGAGCACTCGGAGATCATGCACAGCCGTTTGTGACTCCATCGACCTCATGCGTCAACGTTTCACTCAAGAGCAAGAAGAACTTTTCGAACTCTACCAGCATCGCCACATTGCCACTGACCTCGCCGAAGCCTTCAAGGACGCCATGGAACGTCGCGGCCACCGCCAAACGCTCTCGGCACGAAGGACGAACGCCAAGGCGGAGGAAAGGACCAGAAGAAGAAGGTTTCCCCGAACCACGACGTCTACGACCCGCCCAGCACCACCGACGACGAAGACAACTTCGCTTAGAATGAAGCAAGTACCACCCCATCCGCAACACTTCAAATGGACCACCTGAGCAACGAAGTTTCAAGGAACCGGACCACTTCTTCATGTACCACTCGAGCTAAGTTATCTGGAAGTACCACCAGATCGAAAAGATTAAAAAATAGATAGGATCGTTTCAGTTGTGTACCACCTGGTTGTTGCCCGACCTCACTAGTGCACCCACGTCGGAAAAAAGAAAAAAAAATAATATGGCAAGTAAGTTTGTTTAGAGAGAGAGAGAGAGAAGAGAGGCAGGAAGGAAGATGGAGAATGTACCACCCGGCATCACCAGCGACTTCAAGCCACGGATCAACATCGCCAAGCCATCCAGAGGACGTCCACATCCCCTCGTCTCCACGGATGAAGCTTCAAGGCAGCCGTACCACGCCGAAGTCAAGCCGGATCATCATCAACGTCTTCACCATCGACGCCCAGGAAACATCAAGGACCAAGACCCGCGAAGCCTTCACCCACGACAAGGATCCAAGCAAACCGCGGCCACAGCTTCTGAGGGGGGGAGTGTCGTGAACACCATGTTCCGACGTATACACCCAAGCCCAAGCGCCTCCCCCTAAGCCCAAGCTCGACGCCGGACCACCTGAAGCAGCAAGGATTCATCGCCGCCAAGAGGCATCGCCGATGACGTCATCCACGAATCGCCGCCGCCGCCGACGACACGAAGCCGCGCGCCGTCGCCGTCCGTCGCTCGTCGCCCAATTCAAACTGGACCGAACGTACGAAGGATCTGCAAGCCGCCGCTACCGTAACCGCTGCGTATCACGGTTTAGGCCAGCGACGTCTCGTTCTTCGTCCTCCACCCTGTTTTTCTGTGTTACTACTTCCTTTGTGTTGTTCTTACGAGTACTTTTGTGCAAGTACTCGTGTTATAAAGTGATAAAGCCCACTTAAGGCCTACCTGTGTTTTAGACTTCGGTTGTATCCTCAGTGAACTCGTTGTCGCCTGATATACGGTTGTATCCTGCGTGAACTCGTGTATCAGTCTTTTAGGTTTCTTAGAGAGAAACCTCGTCTGCGAAGAGAACCTTCCAGACACCCGTCTTCATCCCGTCGCACTCTCCCGAGTCGACGACCCCTCTTCTTCACGTACCACCCGAACGACGTCAGCTCCCCGGCAAGGAGCGTCATTCGGAGGAGCCGGAAGAATCATTCCAAGTCCCGCGTGGCAGGCCGGACATTCCACCGTCGGAAGCAAGCGATCCCGTTTGCTCCGAGAACCCCGACCGGCAGTGAGGCAAGGCAGCCAACCAGGCCACCACATTTTTCGTCTTTAAATTGATATTTTATAAATTTGCTAACTAGGAAGGAGTGGTTTTCGGAACGGTAGGTTTTGTTATTTTAAAATAGTGTTTTTTGGCGCTTCACTGAAGCTTCCTTAAATTTGCAATCTACAAACGGGAGGTTTTGTTATTTTTTAGAATTCTTTAATCTCAGAACGAGGGGTTTTTTATCTTTGAATTGATTTTGGTAATTTTGTAGTTGGTCGTCTCATTCAATGAGAAAGAGATGCATATAAGAGGGTTAACAGAGAACTTTAAACGTAGCGTAGATTCCACTGATTGAGAACATACGTCAATTAACTTATAATTGCACAAAAACAAAGGTGGCTCTGTTCTTGGTTAAAAGGTGGGTCAATTCTCGGTCTTTTCAATCAAATCTTATGAACAAAAAATTGACCTCTATTTTCAGCTGTTTCTTTATAAGGTAACCTTCTTTTTATGGCTTTTAAGAGCCTTTAAATGCGTTTATCAAAATAATTATCTAACAAGGGCACTGTCCAATATGCCCAGAACACTTCGGTACGACTTAAAAGTTGATAAAGATTTTTTGGTAGGTCTGAATCAACCCATGTTTTACACATCAAATTTATTCTTCAATATTCTTATTTTTTGGGTTGTTAATCGATTTACAAGTGAGTCGTTTTTTATCTTCGCGTTTAATAGTTTTTGGTGTTGCGATAGATGGTCTCTTTTAATCGAAGAGCGGAAAGTTTTGCTATTTTTTAAATTTAGTTCATTGCATTGTGGTCCATTGTCCTGCTCAATCTAAGAATGAATTTTTCGTCTTTAAATTGATATTTTATAAATTTGCTAACTAGGAAGGAGAGGTTTTTGGGACGGTAGGTTTTGTTATTTTAAAATAGTGTTTTTTGGCGCTTCACTGAAGCTTCCTTGAATTTGCAATCTACAAACGGGAGGTTTTATTATTTTAAAATCTAATATTTTTTTTGGAATTGTGCGTGAAAATCTCTAAATTCGTATGACTTATAAGTTGAATTGGACTTTGAAGAAGCTTCCTTGAATTTGCAATCTACAAACGGGAGGTTTTATTATTTTAAAATCTAATTTTTTTTTGGAATTGTGCGTGAAACTCTCTAAATTCGTATGACTTATAAGTTGAATTGAAGACATTTTTGTTATATTTGGATGAAACCATGTTCTACACAACAAGGTTTTCTATTTATTTTTTGAGGGCCGTTTTCTTAAGTTAAGCTTCTAGGCCATTTGAGCTCACTGGCTGCTTACCAGTCAGTTTTTCTATTTTAGGCATGCCCTTTTAAGCAGTTTAGGTCTCTTTAGACGCTTAAAATCTTTCCGGTTGGATTTTCCATCTAAACTATTTATTTTTCAATACCACTTGAAATAGAGGTTTCCGGTTCCTCTGTTTTCCTCCTTTTACACACATCTTATTAAATTCACCTTTTTTCAGTGTAGTGGCTTCCTGAAAAAACCTCTTTTTATGTGAGTTTTAGAGCCATTGAAAACGCTCATTTAATAAATTACCACAAATCATTCAAAAAAGAGGCTTCAGGTGGCTCTGTTCTTATTTTTGTCAAAATTTCAAACATTTTTGTTATTTTTATTTTTTTAAGGCCACAGGACACGTGCCTTTGCATCACTGAGATTTGTCGTTGTTTGTAAAATAGCGCGATATTCTCTCTTGTATTGCTAACCAATGAACGCGTTTCTCGAACGTCGTACTCTGTATCACTGCGTGGCCGTCGTGATCTGCACATATACGACGTCGGCGGCACAGACTATCAACTTCCATTTTAAAGCCTTTATAAGCGCTTATTTAATATATTACTTAAGGGTCACTTAAAATTATGCTCACGGTGGCTTTGCTTTCAGTCTCTTCAATCACATCTTATTACCGAAAATGAACCTTCTTTTTCAGCCTATTGACTTAAAACATTTTCAATTTTGGGGCTACTTTATGTGCTCTTTGTAAATAATTTTTGGCGTTTTTTTGGAACATTTTTGCGCTCTTTAAAATAAAATCGGCATTTTTTGAGCTTCTTCATGCCCTCCTTTTGAAGTTTAGTTTTTGGGAAGTTTTCTAGCTTGAAAATCATTTTAAAATAACATTTTTAATTTGTGGGAATGGAAAAGACTACGAACCACGTAAACATAATTTTCGTATTGATGGTTTTTGAAATTTTTGGTGATTTTTGAATTCTTGAAGTGTCTTCGTATACGGGAGTTAGTCTAGGAATGGGAGGTTTTTTATCTTGATTAATATCGGGAAGTTTTATCAATTAAACTTTTTTTTGGAGAATCCGTAGTCGGTCGACTCGTTTAATTGGTATGTCTTTGATTTTAAATTTTAGTATTTTAGGTCGGTATTTTTTGAACGGACTCGTTTTAAACTCGGAACGAGAGTTTGGTTAATATATATTAATTTATTTTGTATACTTCGTATACTGCGATAGCCGTTGTCAGAAAGGGACATGGGTTTCCAATCTCGTCGGTGAGTTATTTTTTATGCTTTTCGGCTGAATAACAATTTTTGTGTCAGTGGTATCATTTATAAAACGTTATTTGAAATTGGCGTTTTATGAAGCCAACGTAATTTAATTGACAGTCACGGTAAATTGTGTGTTTTGGCCATTAGCTGGTAATGTCGACTCTAATTATTTATTGCTTTGAGTGTGCTTTATCCGAATTCTTTCGAATCACATTTATTAACAAAAAATGAACCTTCTTTTTTAGCTTAGTGGCTTAAACAACATTTTCAATTTTGGGGTTATTTTATGTGCTCTCTTGTAAATATTTTTTGACCTTTTCTAGAACATTCCCTTGCTGTTTAAAATAATATCTGAATTTTTGGGCTTCACTATGCGCGCCTTTTACGATTTTTGGAAAATTTTTGTTGTTGTGTAAATATTTTTTTTCTAATTTTTTTGGGCAGCTTCATGCGCTTCTTACAAATGATTTTTGAAGTTCTTGGCTGCTTACCGGTCAGTTTTTCCATTTTAGACATGCTCTTTATAGCACTTTAGGTCTCTTTGAGCACTTCAAATCTTTCCGGTCGGTTTTTTTATCTAAAATATTTATTTTCAATTTTATTTCACCGGTACCATTTAAAATAGAGGTTTCCGGTTCCTCTGTTTCATTCTTTTAAACCCTTATTGAGAAATAAATTACTTTCTTTTCCAGCCTATGGCTTTCTAAAAAAGCCGGTTTTCATGTGAGTTTTAGAGCCTTTGAAAACGCTCATTCAATAAATCACCACAAATTATTCAAGAAGGAGGCTTAAGGTGGCTGTGTTTTCAGTTTTGTCACGCACATCTCATCAAGAAAAAAACTGCCATCTTTTTTGCCCAGTTCGTACAACTATATTATTTATGAACGGACTTTGCGGAGGAGGGCAGGAGGGCGTTGCCCAGGTTTTAACGAGATTGAAACATTTCCAATTTAGTACACATCGGTGCATAATTTGTAATTTACGCTCATTTGGTGGTTACTGCAATAGCCGTTAACAGAAAAGAGCAGGCTTTGAGGAAGATGAAGGTATCACAGGTTTAAGGGGTCACAGTTCAAATTTCGTCGGTGAAATATTTTTGATTGCGATTTCCGCTGAATAACATTTTTTTTGTTCAGTGGTAGCATGTAAGATTATTTTTGACATTTTATGAAGCTCACGTTATTTCATTTACAGCAAACAGAGGTGGGCAAGCTTGTCGCAAAGCGACAAAAAAATGTTTTCGGAAGACTTATCCTCCCGCGGAGGCCAAAACCCCTCTTCCAAAATCATGGTGACTCCGCTTTCAGCCTTTATGAGTACATCTTATTAAAAATAAACCTATTTTTTCAGCCCAGTGGAAACTCCATTTTTGGTTGCTTTTGCATGCTTTGAGGAGGTAATTTCATTTAAATAAAAATTTTTTTTTTTGGTTGGGGAACCAGGTTGCTTTAAGTACTTTAAGAACTTGGTAAATTGAGTTTAAAAATATTTTATTTTTGCTCGGACAACCGCAACTTTGGTTGATTTTTGAATGCTTCAAAAACTGGTGTTTGAATTTTACGATTTTTTATTTTTGCTGTTTTTTGCAGACATAATTAATGAGCCGTGTCGGCCGCGTTTCGTCGGTCGGCATCCACCAAAGTCATCTGGGCCTGACGCCTCAAATTAACACTCTAAACTACCGATGCGAATGTTTAGCAACACAGTCCATACTTTGCAGAAACAAGCTGCTTGGCTGAATAAATCATAATTCAATATTCCAAAAGTGGCTACAAAATTAGGGTTTTTTCCTATTTTTGAGATTGACGTGAAATTTAAGCGTTCCTTGAATATTTTGCCATAAGCCGTCCTCCGTGCTGGCAATTTAAGCAATGTAACAACGCTTTAAAATATGGCTAGGAATTTTTATTGTTTCTTATATGAGCCTTTGGCTTAAGTAGCTCACATTCCTTTCCAGCACAGCAGTTCTGTACAGTGACTCAAGTCAAAATATAGGCGCGTTTAGCAGTTTTTTGAACAATATTTATAAATCAAAAAATTTCTTGGGTTTGGAGAATAATTTTGACTTTTATTTCACGTTCCATTTGTCGTAAGAAATATCATTCTTGTAATCTTTGTGGCACTCCATAAAACAATCTTATTAACTGAAATATTTCGAAGTGGATTTGAATATTTTGATAATATTGTGTCAAATTGAATTTTCGCTTGTTTTCGGACGTTACAGATTTCCGTTTCAAGTTCGTCTGCTCTAATTATAAATTTTTCTTTGAAATTTGAAAGGTTTTTTAAATTTGTGCGCACTTTTTTTAGCAGGTGAATGATTGTTGAGATTGGTGAGAATTGAACAATTTTATGAACGCATTAAACAAGGGTGCATTGAGCAATTTTATAAGCCGTAATTTTTTTGGCGGCAAGTTTGCATTTCCTTTTACTGAAAATCATTTTTTTAAAGATTTGAACTTGTTTTTAAACAGCTTTTTCCTTTGTAATTCTATTTGAATTAGCTAAAAAGCAGCGTTAACAAATCGGCGCTAAAACATTGACTCCACGATTATTGACGGGAACAAATCGAAATGCTGAGAAAAAGCCACTTTTTTAAATGCGTATATATGGTTTTTATTATATGTCCAGCCATCTCGATCGGCGCTTGACAATAAGCATTTTCAGACCTCCTCAAATATCAAAAAATTGAAAACACAAGAAATCTCTCCAAGAATTCACAATATTTTGACTCTCGCAAAGGTATATAAACTAGAGGTAAGGGCGCTCTTCCTGATCTTTTCTTATATGGAAACCTGTCCTTATAACTGTATCAACGTCCCTCGCGGCTACTTCCACTTGAGACCACCCCTCAGTGCACCGTATGGAGTGCACGACTGTCACCCTAAAAGAAGTTCCACTTTGTCAATTCCTTTGCCCCGGGCTCCAGCACAAATCTGTTTTTCGGAATATCGAGTTTTTCCGCCTTTCTGCACTTTTGCGAATTTGCCAATTTAACGAACGCGTAACGACGAACGTTACTACGGACTCAACTTTTTCCGTGTGAGTCTCCCAAAGTTTCTGAGATTAAACTATTTATAACTTCGTACTTACAGGATATTAAGACCATGGCCACTGACAATGCTGAACGGGTGCTGTCAATTAAGTAGTCGTCATTTTTGAGGATCACCATCGGGAAGACAGCTTCAGTGTACTTAAAAAAGCCTGCATTTAAAAACACCCGTTTTAAAAGTTTTCAATTGAGGTTTTATGACCTCAATGACATCGATGTAGTTGTAGAATGGGTTAGAAGAAAGGATGACCCGGACAACCTTGCGCATTTGAACCGTTCTTCCGTTTGGATACGAAAAATGTGATTCAAAAATCAGAGAACAGAGCCACCTTCAAACTCTGTGTTAAATAGTTCTCTGGTAATTTATTTGATTATTTCAATAATAACCGTGTCGTTTAGCTCACTTAATCGTTGAAAAAATTATGTCTGACGCTTTATTATTATTTTTTCCATTGTATTGATGGAACGCTTCAATGAGCAAATCTTCAGCGGCTTGGTCGAACCGACCCGTATAATTGAAATTCAGCGTTTTTTTCGTTTTTGGAAATAGACTCCTTTCAGAAATTCTATAAAAAGCAGCTTCGAAACAATTGTCGGCGTAAGCCGCACTGTAGTGTGTACCTTCTTTTTTCTTTCTATTTAAACTAAAAGAACTCCACAATAAATCACTTTAAGCCTATGTGCACGACATGGTGACCTCGGCTATCCACTTGTGAGCCTTATCTGAAGCGAGAATCTGTGATCGTCTTTTTCGATTCGCTTACCTTCGCCGCGACCGTTCGCTCATTTTTCGTATTAGCAGCCTCCCTCTGTGGGCTTCCCTCTTCGCGCCGTTGATAATCCTCCAGCGACCCACGGCCGCATTTTTATGTATTTAAAAATTATTTAATGGAGCGCATGAGGAATTCCTATTATTGGGCCATTATCGAACCGACATTTCCGGGGATATTCCTTTATGCGAACTCGAGAAATTAGCACACTTGGTAGGTTTAATTTTTGTAGCCGAGCGGAAGTAATATGCATTGTAGTGTAAAGGTCGGATTTGTTTGCTACCGATATTGGAGCATAATTGAAAATTTACTGTCATTTGAAGTAAAGTTTTCAAATGCACTCTTAGTGAATAAAGGTATTTGGGACATCTAGGAGGGCTACATTTAATTTTAAATTTTCATTTTTTGAAGATGGGAGGTCAGAACGTGCTCTTGCAGTGTTTGCTGTGCAACAAACAAAACCTCAAAAATTTAATTGTAATTTTTAATCAAAGTTCTGGCAGTTTATCAGTTTTATTTTAGTTTCGTTATCTATCAATTTACGCATAGACGTGTCCTTAAATTGAGATCGTCTTTACAATCAAACAAATTTGATTTCGTAGAATAACGGATTTTTGAAAATACAAATTACTTGGAATGCAATAATTGTTCAAATTGCTTTCTTCTAACGTATTGAGTTCCTTTATTCTTGATTCACCTTTTTCCGCTAATGACTGCAATTTCTTTTTCTTGTCACTTTTAGACGCCGCTCATTGCTCATTTTTTAACCGCCGATAAGAGGTAATGGGTAAAAACGTCTTTGGGTATTTGATGATGTCTGAAAATTTGAGAGGATCGATTGTCTAAAACCGCTTCGGACTTTTGTGACGTGAGCGCAATTCATTTTTTGATTTGCCCTTCCGCTAATTTTGTGACTTTGTCATTAAATTAATTTTTGAAGGAGGAAGCTTGACGCCTTTTTTAAACATAAAAAATAGTTTCGATTTTTGGGGTTGAACCAGTTCCATATTCGAACTGTCCTTGTCTGCAGCGATCGAGCGGAACTTCCAACAAATCACTTTCACCCACGGGCGCTGTTCTGCACTCAGCACCGATCGCCACTTGGTCGTCGCTTGTAACTGCCGAGTCGCAATGTTTCATACAGCAGAGTGGTTGATCTGGAACGCTTCTATCAGTTCAAGCTAAGTTGATTTATTGTCGAAAACTTCGTCAAAATAATGGGTTATCTGAATGTTGACTATTTGGGTCAATTTTGATAAACCGCACGTATTTTGTTATTTTTCGCCGAAATTGCAAATTTCGAGGTTGTCCTATTACAATCCAAATGAGTTCCCGGTTCAATTCGGAGCATTTCTGCGGGAACCTTATCAAATACGGTCACCGAAATGCCGAAAAGCGCCCTAGCCTAAGGTTAAAATAGTGCCACCATTTGGCCTAATTCGTCCAATTTTTTCCATTAAATAAGCTGTATTAATTTTTGGCCATTGCTGATCTCAAACGTTTTTTTCATTCAATGAGTTGTATTTGTTTAGAATTGAATTTATTTTTAAGACACTTTGAATACTCTTCATACTTATTGAGATACTTTAGATAAGGTACTTTTTAACTTTTTAAGAAACATTTGCTCAAATATTTGAAACAATTGCTGCGGAATGTGACCTTTCTTCAAGTCTGTTTTTAAACAAATTTTTTTTGACGACGACGATTTGTGGACTGCACCTCTTCTTTCAGCGGGATGAGGCGATCCAATTCGCGTTGCATTGGTCCATGACAAAGTCGTCGAGCGGTGGGTGTAGACATCGAAGAGGACACTATCAGAAAGCCACGGAAGCGCTTGAGCTAAAAAGGCTCTGCAACAAAATATTGACGATTCGACACTAAGATCCAAACTACGCTCCAGCTGAGGTTCAAGTTTCAAGTTGAAATGCTTATTGTCAAGCGCCGATCGAAATGGTTCGCAGAATTGAAAAAACCATAAAGCGTTGATTGTCTAATTTCCATCGAGGGCTGTTTTCTCAAATCAGACTTGGTCATTCGGGCTTACTGGCTACTTACCGGTCAGTTTTTCCATTTTAGGCACTTTGTTATTCTACGATCAAATAAAAATAAAGGACTTTAATTTTTGGTCGTTGCTGTGCTCAAACCTATTTTTTCATTAAATGAGCTGTATTTGATTAGCATTTAATTTGTTTTTAAGACACTTTAAATACATAGCATTAATTTTTGTGGGTCAAACCTATTTTTCCATCAACGAACTGTATTTATTTGGAATTTCTGCGCAGAACAGAATTTTTTTCAAGATACGTGTGTGATTTTTTAAATAAGCTATTTTTGTAGTTCCACGACGCTTCCACGAGCGACAGAATCCAAAAGTTTTGCAATTTCACATTTTTCCACGTCCAGAATTGGAATCAAGCAAAAGCAGGAAAAAATTAACCACTATTAGACTGCTGTTTTAAAATCATTTAATATTTTAAATTTTTGGGCATTTTCATACGCTCCTTACAAACGTTTTTAAATGAATTGTGAATGGATTGGTTATTGAGGGCAGCTTTTGTGACCTATTTTTTGGGATGAAAATAAATTTCAAAGCAATAGACCGTTATGAATGATGTCGCCTAATGAAGCTGAGGCTTAATAAAGGAATTTTTGAACGAGGCGCTTCTTAACTTTTTAAGTATTTACTCATTTTAACGGATTTGTTTGCATTACATCAGTAATTTCCGCTCTGATATGTACGTATGCTCCTGCTCCTTTGAATTCATACGCTCCTTACAAACGATTATTTAAATAAAATTTTTGTAAATAAATTGGTTCTTGAGGACAGCTTTTGTGACCATAATATAGCAAGAGCGATGCACGTGAGTTAGCACAAGTCTGTCCTCAACATTTCAATTTAAATCAATTTTTGGCAGCGCATCGAGGTCTCAAATGGAAATTACGCTGACAGGTTGCTTTTCTGCATTCTGCATAAATTAAACTATTTTTCAGGCTAGGGCTTCTTGATAAAACATGTTGTTATGGTTTTACAGGCTTCAAAACCGCTTATTTAACAATTTTTTTAATTTGTTTTGAAAATAACATTTTCAATTCCGGGGCTCACTCCGTCTGGACAAATTGTTGAGTTTTCATGATTAAATAAGTGTGAATTACCTGTTTTTATAATTTTTAAATGCTTGCTGTTGATAATATTTTCATACAATTCAAAACGATTCTTGTGAGGAGAGGAGGTGGCCGATCGGATCGGGTTTTCCGGATTTCGGATCGGATTTTTCGGATCGGATCCGGATCGGATCGGATCTAAGTTTCGGATCCCGGATCCGGATCTGGATTGGATCGGACCCAACGTTCGGATCGGATCGCCTTCGTTCGCAAAATCGCTGAATTTAAATCTTCCGCAACGGGTTCCCGCAACGCGCGTGAGTTTCGTGTTTCAAAACCTCATGTTTCGGAGTTCTCCGGCGTAATTAGTCGCACTTTTGCGCAATTTATCCGGTGAAATGGCGCCGCGTTTGTCCGTATACGACCGTTTTAAAGAAATTAACGGATATACAAATGGAAAAAATGCGGAAGCCGACTGAAGAAGCCTGCTGATGGATCGACACGCACTTTGCGAAAACACGCAAACATCCACGGAAACATCGAATCGAAGCAGGGAGAGAAACGATGATAAGCCGCCGAAAAGAGCTACCTAAGTTGGATTTTGCAGACGACTCCTATTCAAGAAACGAAAACATTCTACGCTTTTTCGCCGCGTTTGGAGTGCCTTTCCAGGAAGTATTTTTTTGGATTTCAAATTGGACCACCTCTGCTCGTGACATTTTTTATTTCTGACAGCACCGGTAATATTTCTAAAATTTCTAAATTTCTTTTTCCAGAATCCTTTTTTGGCCACATTTTCAATTTTGTGGCTTCTTATATACTTCTGTTAATATTTTTTGGCGTTTTTGGAAGATTCCCTTGCTGTTTAAAAATATCTGCTTTTTTGCGCTTGTTCAGTTGCTTCTTTAAGTATTTTCGGGAATATTTATCCTGTTTTAAAACCATTTCAAATTAACATTTTCAATTTTTGGGCAGCTTCATGCGCTCCTTACAAATGATTTTCAACTAAACGAAAGCACTTTAAGCTATTTTTCTTTGTTTTTGAGGACGCTAATTTTAGACCTTTGGTAAATTCCAGCGAATTGTTAAAGCTTGTCACTGAACTGTACAATTCAGGAGTAGATGTCTCCAGTTTTCAGTATTTTAAATTTTTCACAATTTTTGGAAAGAAGTGCAGTACCTCTACAACGCGTTCTTGGTTTTTTAATTTCATTATTTACTGATTTTTTGAGATTCGGACGGTCGCGTGAGAATACAATCGAGTTAAAATTCAAAGTCGTTTAGTGCGTTTAAGAGACGCGAATGCAAATGCAAAAGCGTGAATGTTTTTACGTGAATGTGAAAGGACGCGGAGAGAAACGATGATGAGCCGCCGAAGAAGCTACCTAAGTGGATTTTGCAGACGACTCCTATTCAAGAAACGAGAAGATTCTACGCTTACTTAGCAGCGTTTGGAGTGCCTTTCCAGAAAGTATTTTTTTGGATCTCGGTTTGTGTCACCTCTGCTCGTGAGATTTTTTTTATTTCTGACAGCACCGGTAATTCCTAAAATTTCTATATTTCTTTTTTGTGTCCAGAATCCTTTTTTGGCCAAAACGTTTTTTGTGCTGCTGTAAGATCAATATTGATTAATTTGATTTGTAGATATCTCCAGTTTTCAGTATTTAAATTTTTCACAATTTTTGGAAAGAAGTGCAGTACCTCTACAACGCGTTCTTGGTTTTTAATTTCTATTATTTACTGATTTTTTGAGATTCGGACGGTCGCGTGAGAATACAATCGAGTTAAAATTCAAAGTCGGTTGTTTTAGTGCGTTTAAGAGACGCGATTGCAAAATGCCAAAAGCCGTGAATTTTTTACGCTGCCAATCTAGATCTTCTAAATGAAATTCTTCTCAGAACTTCAAATCATACAAACTACAAAGAAGCAATTTTTAAATTGGTGTTTTGGGTTCCCTGAGCATGTTGTCCGAGTATTGAGTGGTTTTTCGTCAATTTGGTAATTCGATTTTCACTTTGCAAACTTTTTCTAAAACTTAATATTGAGATTGCAGTAGATTTGCGGTTTATTGGAGATATTTACGGGCTATTTCCGGAAACTCCAGAAAACTCCAGAAAATAACAAACTTGGTACGTTTAATTTTTGTAGCTGAGCGGAACTCATGTCCTGCATTTTATTGTAAACGTCGGTTTTGTCTGCTACCAATATTGGAGCGTAATTGAAAATTTACTGCTTTTTAAGGTGAAGTTTTAAAATGCACGTATAAATAGAAATTTTTTTTCATTTTTTACTCTGAAACTTGAAACCAAATTGTACGGCATTATTTATTCCATTTGCCATTTTGAAGTAGTGTTTTTTTGGCCAGCAAAATTTTGGCCAGCTGTCTTTGATGAAACGCTTCAATGAGCAAATCTTCAACGGCTTGGTCGAACAGATTTACCTTCACCGCGACCGTTCGCTCATTTTTCGTATTAGCAGCCTCCCTCTGTGGGTTTCCCTCTTCGCGCCGTTGATAATCCTCCAGTGACCCACGGCCGCATTTTTACTTATTTAAAATATTTATTAAGGAGCGCGGTGAAGAATCCCTGTATTGGGCCATCAGCGAACACGACATTTATCCCGGCTGCCAGGCGGCTTCGCTGCAAAAACAAAAACCACATTGGGAAGTCAACAGCCTACTATCCCCGCTGATTGAAAGAAACCGCCTCGAGCCTATTATCACAGCTTCCAGGCGTAAAAACCATAATTAAAATTGTCCAAGACTAAGCCTGTTTAAACCTGGCAGCTCCAGCCTACTCTCTTCGTTGTTTAAAAAAGGAAACGGGAGGGGAGAGCGCTTGTTTTGAAATGGTCTTGCGGATTTAATTTGCTCTTTTTCAGAGCTAGGGGACCGGTTGGTTTCAAGCACAACCGCTCTCTTATTCGGACAGAAACAAGAATGGGAGACTGCAGAGGTGCTCCGGAGCGTGCTCCAGGCAGGGTGAATCATTTTGCATGTGCTGGAGCAACGGACCGATCTGGTTTGGTTCACGTACTAGGTCGAGACTAGGGCCCTTCAGGTCTCTTTAGGCACTATAAATCTTACAAGTCGGTTTTTCCACTTAAAATATTTATTTTTCAATACCTTAAATAGAGGTTTCCGGTTCGTCTGTTTTCATTAATTAAACACTCTGATTGAAAAAAGGAGTATTGGACATCTAGAAAGCTACATTTAATTTTAAATTTTATTTTTGAAGATTGGAGGTCCGAACGTGCTCTTGCAGTGTTTGCTGTGACAGCAAAAAACCTCAAAAATTTAATTTTTAATTTTAATTCAAAGTTCTGGCAGTTTATTATTTTATTTTACAGTGTTTTCCAGTTCTTTACAGTACAGTTTTAAATTTCCGGGCCCGACACAAGTAAAGTTTTCAAATGCACTTATAAATTGGAATTTTTCATTGTTACACTGAATCTGAAGCCAAATTGTACGGCATTATTTATTCAGCTTTCTATCCATGTACAAATCTCACTGTGAGACAGATCACAAATCGTGTACAAATGTACAAATCAATTCCTCCGGAATGTGACAATGTACAAAATGTACAGATCAACAATTCCTCCGGAATGTGACATTTCTCGAACTCTGTTTTTGAATAAAATTTTTTAATCAAATCAAACGTCTAATTTTATTTTTGCATGCGTTTCGAATACGGTGGTTGTTTTAAGTGCCGTATTATAGCTGTTTAATATTTTTTGTTGATGTACAAGTTAGTTTTCCAGATATGCGAGATCTCGGCTGCTCAGCGGAAAGGTGGTCTTGAGGAAACGACGGACTGGCTCGTCATCGCCTTGCAGCAGGGGCAGTAACGTGAAACAAGATCCTCTCTACAAGAAGGGAATATGGTGAGCCCATGGTGAAAAGCCGGAAAAAATTTTTGAATTATCTTTCTGCTTCCGTGCTTTTTGGCTAGTTTGGACTCTTAAGATTCATGCATTAGGCTTAGGCTTAGACACTTTTATTATGGTTTGAAATTAGGGTAGGCTTTAAATTAGTTCATCAACCTTAATATGATTTTTCGCTGACATTGTTTTGCTCAACTGTTCTGGATCCGTGAAACCCCTACTTACGCAGACCTTAGCGCTCATTTCCAAACACGTTCACTTATCTGATAAATTTTCTTTTTGTACCCGAGGGATCTTTTCT
Organism: Steinernema carpocapsae; assembly: GCA_000757645.3. Classification (NCBI taxonomy): domain Eukaryota; kingdom Metazoa; phylum Nematoda; class Chromadorea; order Rhabditida; family Steinernematidae; genus Steinernema; species Steinernema carpocapsae. The sequence continues at coordinate 3,338,211 of CM016762.1, forward strand.
CCTAGGGATCTTTTTTCATGTAATTCTTTCTAGCTAAGGTTTAGTGGTCATCCGGACAAAAACTAACTCAGCGGTTCCGGTGGAATTTGTAAGAATTAATTCATCACGCATTAATCATGCGGTCCCCGTCTTACTGCTCTTTTAAAATCATTTTAAAATGATATTTTCTATTTTTGACCGTCCTAATGCACTGACACATAATTTTGACAAATGTAAGAAATTGGTTTTTTAGAACAGCTTTCGTCACCATTTTTTCGCGCACGTGTGTCACAATTCTAACCAATAAAAGCGTTAAATCTGTTTCATATAATTAAAGTTTTTTGCTTTCGACACGCTCAAACCCTTCTACTGGGAACACCGTTTATATCCAAATGAATTTTTTGATTGTTTCTCGCAGACCTTTTTGAACTCAAATGCATAGTTTAGCCATCTAAAATTTCTTTGAGTCGTGGTTTCATACGTCTCCTTTACGTCAGTTTGATACTTTTCGATTTTTACTTCACCAGTTTTCTGTCATCTGCGAAGCTTTCTGCTATCAGCAACACACAGATGACATTGTTTCGGTAATAACAACCGTGCAGCCATTTGCTCTAATTCACCTTATTAAGGAGAGGATACGGATACCGTTTCTAAGTCTTTTTCTTAATTTACTAATGATGTTCAAAATAATGTACACGCGTAGAATTTGGAACCTTCAAACTGAGACTGAGATCTCTCTCTCTCTCAGCCACTTTATAATCCATTTTTACCGAAATTGTATAAAAATGTCACTTTAAAAATCAGAAAATTGGCTTAAAATTCACTAAAGTCCTAATTAGACAAAGCATACACGGCAAATTTTTAAGCTATCACGAAAAATTCTCTGACACCTCTACGCAAAGTACACTATGGTTTTGCGGCAGCTATCCATGGTTTATTTGAATTCCGTCCTACGTATGCCGTTAGTTTCGCGTGTTTTAATAGGTAACTGCATTCAGATTGACAGATTATCGGTAATTTCAATTTTTAATTGATGAATAAAACTTTATTTGTAGGCTTCATGGCTCATTTGAATTTTGCCTCAAGAATCTCGTTATTTTTATGTTTCTTCTGAAGTTAATTACTGTGTTACTGTGGATACGGATATTTTTATAGTATGGATATTATGGACACTATGAATACATTTCCGTTAAATTAAATTTTCTATGTTTATAAATAAAAAAGTTTTTTGTTGAAACATATGCATGACCATTGCCAATTGCGTTTGCACAGATATGAATGGAGGGAGGAAGCGGACTGGTGGATCACCACAAATGTCTTCACTTTTAGGACGATGACGTTATTTTAATTTGCTTCAGTGAGACAAAGTTTATCGGAATGAAGTTGCGAAACTCATTTATGAAACAATTTTTCTGCAGATTCAAAATGTCCAAAATGTCCATTTACTTGTGGTAACACCCAGTGGAAAAAATGCAAAGATTGGTAGTCCTGGAATTTTCCCCATTTTCGAAAAAACGTTGGAAACAAATTCGACGTTGGAACTTTTAAAATATTGCTGAGGTCTGTACGACCTTTACACGGTTCACATCATGACCAAGCACATTTTACCGAAACAAGAAAGTTGGCTCCGGTGGGATTCGAACACCAGACTTCAAAACTTAAAGTCCGGACGCATACCGACTGCACCAAATCAGCTGTGATTTTCGCCTGTCTGATCGCGAATACATTGCCGTGGGCCAATTTTCGGCACTTTTAAACGCATTTTTAGGACGTTTTGGTCAAATTGCACGCAAGTGACATCCCACGTTGTTCAGCTCGTCGAGTGGTATCACCACAATTAATTGAACTCGCTCCTTTCTGCTTGGAATAACTTTGAAGGTTTCCTTGCAAGTGAATTTCTTTTACAAAGGGAGGAATTAACCATTACTTTTTTTTAGTAATTTGGGTCTTCTCTAGGAGCCTGAGTCGTTGATCTCTTCATGTCAATGCGCATTAGATGCGTCTAAAATGGGACGACGCATCTTATAATATCTTCGATTTGGCCGTATCCTTAATGGGAAGGAGAATATTAAGTTTTAAGCTGTGAATCAGGTTCAGATACTGAGTTTGTAATCGTTATTTGTAAAAGTGAAATTTTCGGTTGCACTGCAAAATATCTGTTTAAAAACAAAGTTTTTTGGCTGCCTGAAAAGTTCCTACAGCTAGCCATAATTATTGAATGCAAGGGTTTTTTCATTTTTGGAGTATTCATCTCGAAACGCACAATTTTTTGATCTTGAACTATTTATTTTGGTTGTTTTGCGGTGGAAAGAAAAGTTTGAACTTGTGAATTTGCTAGGAAAATGTAGCATTTTAGGGGGGATCCGACACAGGAACTACATGTGAATATTGGTTCGTTTTTATAATTAAAGATATTATTTTTGGCCAGCTTTCGATAAACCAATCGCGTTGTAGCACAGGTGAACAGGCAGAGGTTTCCCAGCATTCTTTAGAAGTTTGAATGGACTTGCATAGTCCAATCCGCAGTGGTCAAACGGATGTATTAAGACCACTCTGCGTTCAGGGAGATCCGAAGTCTCGGAATAAGGATTCGGCGTGTTGTTAATTCGCTGACATGGAGCACATCTTCTCAGCACTTTTGCTACTTTTTGCTTGATGCCGGAATCCAGAAGTCGGTCTGGATGTTGCTGATGGTTTGCTGGACTCCTACATGGTAATTGTTTGCTGTTCCCTGACAATGAGCATTGCGGGTGACCAGCTTTGTAAATTGTATATCCTTCGCGATCACCAATGGGTATTTGACATGTTTTTATAATTAGAAGGTATTATTTTTGGCCAGCTTTCGATAAACCAATCGCGTTGTAGCACAGGTGAACAGGCAATAGACCGTTATGAATGATGAAGCCTAATGAAGCTGAGGCTTAATAAAGGAATTTTTGAACGAGGCGCTTCTTAACATTTTAAGTATTTACTCATTTTAACGGATTTGTTCGCATACGTACATCAGTAATTTCCGTACTGATGTACGTATGCTCCTGCTCCTTTGAATTCATACGCTCCTTACAAACGATTTTTAAATAAAATGTAAATAAATAGGTTCTTGAGGACAGCTTTTGTGACCATAATATAGCAAGAGCGATGCACGTGAGTTAGCACAAGTCTGTCCTCACCATTTCAATTTAAATCAATTTTTGGCAGCGCATCGAGGTCTTCAAATGGAAATTACGCTGACAGGTTGCTTTGTTCTGCATTCTGCATAAATTAAACTATTTTTCAGGCTAGTGGCTTCTTGATAAAACATCTTGTTATGGTTTTTACAGGCTTCAAAACCGCTTATTTAACAATTTTTTAAATTTTGTTTGAAAATAACATTTTCAATTCCGGGGCTCACTCCGTCTGGACAAATTGTTGAGTTTTCATGATTAAATAAGTGTGAATTACCTGTTTTTATAATTTTTAAATGCTTGCTGTTGATAATATTTTCTCATACAATTCAAACGATTCTTGTGAGGAGGTGGCCGATCGGATCGGGTTTTCCGGATCGGATTTTTCGGATCGGTATCGGATCGCATTCGTTCGCAAAATCGCTGAATTTAAATCTTCCGCAACGGGTTCCCGGAACGCGCGTGAGTTCGTGTTTCAACACCTGTGTGTTTGGAGTTCTCGGCGATGATTAGTCGCACTTTTGCGCAATTTATCCGGTGAAATGGCGCCGCGTTCGTCCGTATACGACCGTTTTAAAGAAATTAACGGATATACAAATGTAAAAGATGCGGAAGCCGACTGAAGAAGCCTGCTGATGGATCGACCCGCACTTTGCGAAAACATGCAAAGATCCACGGAAACATCGAATCGAAGCAGGACGCGGAGAGAAACGATGATAAGCCGCCGAAGAAGCTACCTAAGTGGATTTCGCAGACGAACTCCTATTCAAGAAACGAAAACATTCTACGTTTTTTCGCCGCGTTTGGAGTGCCTTTGCAGGCCGTATTTTTTTGGTTCTCGGATGGTGCCACCTCTGCTCGTGACATTTTTTATTTCTGACAGCACCGGTAATTTTCTAAAATTTCTATATTTCTTTTTTTCCAAATCCTTTTTTGGCCAACATTTTCAATTTTGGGGCTTCTTTATATACTTCTTGTTAATATTTTTTGGCGTTTTTGGAAGATTCCCTTGCTGTTTAAAATAATATCTGCTTTTTTGCGCTTGTTCAGTTGCGTCTTTTAAGTATTTTTCGGGAATATTTTATCCTGTTTTTAAATCATTTCAAAGTAACATTTTCAATTTTTGGGCAGCTTCATGCGCTCCTGACAAATGATTTTCAACTAAACGAAAGCACTTTAAGCTATTTTTCTTCTGTTTTTGAGGACGCTAATTTTTAGACCTTTGGTAAATTCCAGCAAATTGTTAAAGCTTGTTACTGAACTTGCTACAATTCAGGAGTAGATGTCTCCAGTTTTCAGTATTTCAATTTTTCACAATTTTTGGAAAGAAGTGCAGTACCTCTACAACGCGTTCTTGGTTATTAATTTCTATTATTTCTGATTTTTTGAGATTCGGACGGTCGCGTGAGAATACAATCGAGTTAAAATTTAAAGTCGTTTAGTGCGTTTAAGAGACAACGCAAAGGCGTGAATATTTTTTACGCTGCCAATCTAGATCTTCTAAATGAAATGCACTTAGAACTTTAAATCTACCTAAGTGGGATTTCGCAGACGACTCCTATTCAAGAAACGAAAACATTCTACGTTTTTTCGCCGCGTTTGGAGTGCCTTTGCAGGCCGTATTTTTTGGATTTTGGATTGTTCCACCTCTGCTTTTTAAGTAAAATGTGAATGGATTGGTTATTGAGGACAGCTTTTGTGACCATATTTTCAACAAAACTGGGATGAAATAAATTTCAAAGCAATAGACCGTTATAAATGATGAAGCCTAATGAAGCTGAGGCTTAATAAAGGAATTTTTGAACGAGGCGCTTCTTAACATTTCAAGTATTTACTCATTTTAACGGATTTGTTTGCAAACGTACATCAGTAATTTCCGAGTATATCTGTACTTTCCGGGGATCCGAGTACTTTGCAGCCAGCTCTTTGCCATAAGCAGAGCCTCGTACTCGGAATCGGGAACGTAATTCTGTGCCATAGTTGAGAAAGCAACTCCAAATAAAAACTTTACAATGAATGGATTAAATACAGGAATATATAGGAAGAGCGAGCACGTGAGTTAGCACAAGTTTGTCCTCACCATTTCAATTTAAATCAATTTTTGGCAGCGCATCGAGGTCTCAAATGAAAATTACGCTGACAGGTTGCTTTGTTCTGCATTCTGCGTTTTTAACTCAACTCAACTCAACTTTTATTTTTTTGCTGAATTGGTAGTCGATAGACATGTTTAATCAAGAATTGCTATGTCTTTTATTCAAAATTTTTTTGTGGGTTGTCAGAGGACTCCTTTCATTCCGGAACCGGATGTTTTTTATCTGAAAATAAATTTTTTCTTGAATTTGTGGTCCTCTCGTTCAACAGGAACAAACTTTGACCTCAACATATCTTACAACTTTTTCGAACCTTTTTGACAATTTTCAGCTGGAGAAAGCAGCTTTTGTTTTGTGGGTCATCAGATTTTATAATTTACTTCAATTCAGGTTACTGGAAACTGTTTGCAGGGGACCTAAAGTGAGTCATAAAAACAACGTTTGATAGAGATTTTTAAGTCTAGTAATTTGGGTGAGTCAAACTTAAGTGGGCAATATTTTCAACACTCTTGCTCTTTTGCTGCTCTTAAAAGATTTTGCTAATTACATTTAAAAAATTTTTAAATAAGATTCTTTTTTGAATGTGCAACATGAAATCAAACTCCAAATGTGTTATATTTTGTTAATTTGCAAATTAGGAAGGGAGGTTTTAGAAATGGTAGATTTCGTTATCGTTAATTTAAATTCTGTTTTTTTATTCTGCACATAATTTCGAGTTTGGGTCACTTTAGACGGAATTGTTAGCTCTGTTACTCTTATTTCCAGAGAGAACTGGAAGGAAGATCCTGCGAAAACACTCTTTTGAGTCTGTTACCTCTGCTCCACAATTGACGCTCTAAAACACTGATTTTGATTTTTAGAGCTGTTAATGTCGTTAAAGTCGGTGAACTGACTGTCGCCCGATGTTCGTCTTCCCGAGTCCGCAAGCTACGAAATCCAAAATTCGAGTGCTGCACAAACTTGTATTGCCCCACATGAAGCCACGGAAACCAAGATGATTTGGATGCTCGGTTTACTAGATCGCCTTAGAAACTCTGCCAAAAGTTTTCAAAATGAGCGTGTTCACCGATAAGCAGCTTAAAGTGCTGGTGATAAGAAAAATAAACTCAGCAGTGACGCAGAAAAAACACAATGAAGGACTTGGAAACATTCGAATTTTGTGTGTCACTCAAATAAGTGCCCAAAATGCATAGAACGCTGAATTCAAAAGCCGTGAATGGTAGCATTGTAATAAATCAACAAAATTCAAGTTATCAAAATGTAAATTGAAAAATGGATTCAGGTGTACAGAAGCGAGGTAGAGAACCAAAGAATTTAATGTTACATTTTAAATGCAAATAATTCAGAGTTGTCGGTTTGTTTATACAAAAATAACCTGCTTTAATCCATACACTTCCGAACAACTTATTGAATTAGACGTGCACACTGCAAACTCTTGATTTTATTTAACAAAAATTAATTGCTAATTTAACAGTATTTAGATGTTGTTAATGTATTTTATAACCAAAACATCGTCTTTTCGCAACTTAATTTTCAGATGCAAACCAGTGAAAGACCTACAGTGAAACGCCCAAAACCAAAAATTAATTTTAAAAAAATACATTTAAAAATATCAATTTGAGATAATTTAGGAAGAGTAGAAAAGGACACCAGGACGATTTGAACCCATGACCAAATTGATCGATTTGAACTCCCGTAGCCACCATTGCTTTTTTCAAACGTTTCAAACGTTTTTGCTAGCACTGCTTTTAAAATATGAGCTGACTTAGCCGCTAAAACGTTCGTTTCACTGCTATTATCACTGAAACGTACGTTTCACCGTTGTCCGGGAAGCATTCTCTTTCGAATTCTATTCACTTAATTAAATTAAGGTGGACGGACGAACTGTAGCCCAGAATAGCGCATGAGTCAAGTATTTTACGATACCTTCCCAATATGCCTCACTATCGTTAGTATTAATTTCCAAAGAAAATTCTAACGCTACGATCATCTTCTATAGCTGTAGGATGTCTAGCGCGCTGCTCAATTCTATTTCGTATAATAAGACTCAGCGTGATTATATCAAAAATGTTTACGAAATTAAGCCGCAAGCTATTTCTAACCCATTGGTTTTGATAGCACGCGTGAGTTTCTGTTTCCAGCTAACAAAGGTTAAATTAAAAATGAGGAAACAACCCGATATTAAAATATCACGCAACGGCTTCACAGAAAATTTCGGAGCTTAGTTCGCTGGTTCCGTTCCCAAAAATTGTGCTTTCCTTTAAAGAATATTTTTTGAAAATTTGAAAACATTGTAAAATAAAACGTAACTTAAAAATCAATCTTTCGTAGATTTGGCGTGTAAAGGAATGGGTCGACCCAACAAAAATGAGTTCTAAAAACATTGCAAGCACATAGTTTTGCGCTGCTTGTGCGAACCCAAAAACGTTCAAACTTAATTAATATCGTTGCATTATCACGCAACACATGGGCTTCTCGGGAATTTAAAAAATTGTTTGAATTTTTTTGAAACCCAAAAAAAATTCAAATTTAATTACGATAAAATTAACAACGATTTATCATCAAATTAAAAATTGTCAATTGTCCAAAACAAATAATTTAAAGAAAGATGTGCTATGAAAATTTAATGTATTATCCGCTCATTTCCAAAAATGCCACATTTACAGCAAGGCAATAAAAGGACTTCTATTGAAATTTCAATTCAAAATATATTGGTACATTTTAACGACGATTCTAAGCAAGAACTATTTTTCAAAGCTCAAAACACGCCCCCGGAAATTCGAATTACGTTTGAGCACAGAAACCGATCCCACCATTTCCTCAAGGTCAGCTACACCACAAAAGAGCGGCTGAAGGATGCGATAAATAACAGAAGAGCAGGTGAAAGCTGCCGAAGGCTGAACAAAAAGCGGTTTGCTATTTCGGTCCTTCGAAGATGCCACTTTCGAGTTCCCCGGAACAAATCTGCCGGATTGACATACGTCCGTTCGCTGACGATCACGTTTCTTCCAAACTAGCATGTAAACTGCACTATGTCTAAACCACTACAGTCCTCAACTGAGCTACGGTTGGCACATCAGAATCACTATATGGAACCTATGTATACTGCAGCAGCATACAATTTTTATGTTTGAGTCGTTACTGGCATGTCAGACAGGATGCTCCGTTAGCGGAATGGTTCGATGTCTGGGACTTCATAAAGCGGTCATGTTTGGCGATTGCCGAAAAGCGCAGAGGTATTCTTGGCGGTGAAATTCAACTGCTACAGAATTTCTGGCCCACAGGAAGCCAATAAGGGAGATGTTGCCACACAGAGAACGCAACTGTTTGTTGTTTCGGTCAGTCGAAGATGCCGCTTTCGAGTTTCCCCGGAACAAATCTGCAGGATTGACATACGTCCGTTCGCTGACCATCACGTCCCTTCCAAATTAGTATGTCAACTGCACTATGTCTAAACTAAAACCTTTAAAATGAATTCAATTTTACGCATGAGTTCATCAAAAACCAATTCAATTAATGGAGTTATGTCGAAATTTCAATTAAAAACTCATTTGTACATTTGAACGACGATACTAAGCAAGAACTCTTTTTCAGAGCTCAAAACACGCCCTCAAAAATTCGAATTACGTATCCTAATAAATTTAATTTAACGCAAAATTTAGTGTTTACGGCGGGCGAAAATTTTGAAGATGTGCTGATAAAATAGAAATTGCTCACATAACGCAAATTAAAAATAAAACGTTGGAAAAAGACCCTGTTCAAAAATGTCAAGAACAAAATCTGAATTTCAGTACCAAGCATACTTGTTATCATTATCACACAATTAACATCACTGAATATAGACCAAAAACGACTCTTAAATTGAGTTTTCTCAAGTTAGCGTTTATAATAAAATGAACTAGAAACGACTGATTATTTGAAGGTAAATGACTACAAAAAATTTGTATTTCTAAAATATTCCTTGAATAAATACGTATCTCACTTCAAATTTAAGAAAGACGCCTAACCAAAAACTGTACTAATTATTTATTAAAGATGAACTGAACGCGACTAATTAAGAAATCGTTCTCCTTTATTTTGTAGGATTGTGCCAACCTAAAAAGTGTAAATTTGCCGCATATGGCAACACTTTCACATTGCACAAACAAATTGACCATGTTGGCTCCATTTGGAATCACCCCATTTTAAATAAAACTACGCTGTTTTGCACAAAAATCGACGTACTAAATATTCTTATGGTGCCAAATACTCCAAATTAGACGTTTATGATCACTTTTCTTTATGATTAAAATTAACCCAAAAATCTGAAAGCCTCTCAAACACAGTCAGCTGTCGGTCTCCGCGCCACCGCCCCCTAACATTGTTTCATTTCATAAGTTCATAAGAACAATATGTAACGTAAGAACAGAACTTTCAAATCCCGTAGATTTGGCGTGTAAAGGTGTAAATGGGTCTCAAACAAAGCCTCTCAAACACAGTCAGCTGTCGGTCTCCGCGCCACCGCCCCCTAACATTGTTTCATTTCATAAGAACAATATGTAACGTAAGAACAGAACTTTCAAATCCCGTAGATTTGGCGTGTAAAGGTGTAAATGGGAAAGCCTCTCAAACACAGTCAGCTGTCGGTCTCCGCGCCACCGCCCCCTAACATTGTTTCATTTCATAAGTTCATAAGAACAATATGTAACGTAAGAACAGAACTTTCAAATCCCGTAGATTTGGCGTGTAAAGGTGTAAATGGGTCGACCCAACACAAATCAGTTCTAAAAACATTGCAATCACATAGTTTTGCGTTGCTTCAACAAACCCAAAAGCGTTCAATTTTATTATAAACAGCAAAGAAACCATGAAAAATTCTAAATTTAATTAAGATGAAACTAACCATTCCAAATTGAAAATTGAATCTATCCGCTTATTTCAAAAATGCCACATTTACAAATCTCAAAGATACCACAAAACAATGCAATAAAAAAATTTAAAATTCATTTGTATATTTGAACCACAATTCGAAGTAAGAACTGTTTTTCAAAGCTCAAAAACAGGCTTCGAAAATTAACTTTGAAAGATGTCAAATTAACCAAAACATGTCAAGTGACCAAAATGTCAAAGGAGATCGCCAAAAAATGATACAAATCTCTGTCGTTGTTACGGCTCTCCACGGTTACAGCGGAATGGTTATCAAGAGGTAGACAGGTAGTTATGAGGAATCCAGGAATCCGATACTTAGGGTAAAAGACTAAATACGTTGAAAATAAAGCAAAAATACGCATAAAATGGGTTTTTAAGCAAGTCAAAAACGTGATAAATCAACAGGGAAACGATTCCAACCAGCCGGATTCGAACCAACGACCTAAGGATATCTGACCAACACTACAACTCTACCTCTCTACCAACTGAATATAGCCTTTATGTCTACCCAGAGCATTGATTTCACAAATTTTCTTGTCTTAATTATCCATTCAGACGTTTTATTCCTACAGAAAACAGGACATCCAGTTTAAATAAACATCTTCTCACTGTAACAATGGCGTTCACATGCTCCTAGAGCTTGCGGAAATATTGGCTTATGTAGTATAGTGGTTAGTACGTTGTGGCCGTGGCGACGCAGGTTCGATTCCTGCCAAGGGCAATGCTTTTTGTCCACTTTTTATTTAAGGTACCTGATCGTCCTCGCCGACTGTGTGAATACGATCAGGACAGTTCTCACTTACAGCGATCCTCGAAACATGCAGCGCCAAAACTTCGTGATTCCATCATTGCTATCCTTGTGGAAAACGTACATAAAGCCGTCAACAGCTATCTTGTTTCGATTCGATGTCAGCCATCTGTTAAAACGTTCACGTTTTGAGACATAGAATTTGAAGCATTTTTAGTTAAATAAACGCAAAAACGAAAAAGACGGGAAGACCAAAACGGTACACAAACTGCACAAAACACATTAGACGCACGAAATGCACCAGTAGACTACGACGGAATTAAAGTGAAAATTAGTTTTTCGAAAATTGCTTTTCAAAAAATATTTTTCTGCTGTTCTTTGTATACTTTCTCATTAGGCATTTCGTTGTAAGAGCCACACAGGACTTTCGGTCAAACCCGAAAATTGAAACTCTGCTAGCAGCCTCTAATCTGTCATCGGTATTCTGATATCTTGCTCGCTCGGCAATGTAGACAAAAACCAGAATCCGAATCTAACCGAAAATTGACCAACCGATGACAACACGTCCTGGACTCAAAACGACAAAACGACCCGTACCGCCGCTTCCGAAGTGTGTCTGAAGAGCTTCTACGGCGACAAGCTTGAGTGGAGCGAGTTCTGGCAGCTGTTCGACTCAAAAAATCCACAGCCAGCTCATTTCCATCATAAGGCCCAAATCCCTCTGCGGGCTCCTCGAAGACGACGCCGAGCGAAGCGTCAAGGGTTTCTCGCCGAGCACAAATAAAAAGATCACGCAAAAATTAAGATACAAATTAATGAAAATAATAAAACCTCCCGATCGTGGCTTGCAAATTGACAGAAAAGAAATATCAGTGCAAAATAGCAGAATAAAAAAACAGAATTTAAATTAACGAAATCTACCATTTCTAAAACCTCCCTTCCTAATTTGCAAATTAACAAAATATAACACATTTGGAGTTTGATTTCATGTTGCACATTCAAAAAAGAATCTTATTTAAAAATTTTTTAATAGCAAAATATTTTAAGAGCAGCGAAAAGCAGGAGTGCTGAAAATATGAAAATATTGCCCACTTAAGTTTGACTCACCCAAATTACTAGACTTAAAAATCTCTATCAAACGTTGTTTTTATGACTCACTTTAGGTCCCCTGCAAACAGTTTCCAGTAACCTGAATTGAAGTAAATTATAAAATCCACAAAACAAAAGCTGCTTTCTCCAGCTGAAAAATTGTCAAAAAATTTATCGAAAAAGTTGTAAGATATTCTGAGGTTCTGAGGTCAAAGTTTGTTCCTGTTGAACGAGACGACCACAAATTCAAGAAAAAATTTATTTCCAGATAAAAAACATCCGGTTCCGGAATGAAAGGAGTCCTCTGACTAAACCCACAAAAAAATTTTGAATAAAAGACATAGCAATTCTTGATTAAACATGTCTATCGACTACCAATTCAGCAAAAAAATAAAAGTTGAGTTGAGTTGAGTTAAAAACGCAGAATGCAGAACAAAGCAACCTGTCAGCGTAATTTTCATTTGAGACCTCGATGCGCTGCCAAAAATTGATTTAAATTGAATGGTGAGGACAAACTTGTGCTAACTCACGTGCATCGCTCTTCCTATACATTCCTGTATTTAATCCATTCATTGTAACGTTTTTATTTGGAGTTGCTTTTTCAACTATGGCGCAGAAATACGTTCCCGATTCCGACACGAGGCTCTGCTTATGGCCAAAGAGCTGGCTGCAAAGTACTCGGATCCCCGGAAAGTACAGATATACTCGGAAATTACTGATGTACGTTTGCAAACAAATCCGTTAAAATGAGTAAATACTTGAAATGTTAAGAAGCGCCTCGTTCAAAAATTCCTTTATTAAGCCTCAGCTTCATTAGGCTTCATCATTTATAACGGTCTATTGCTTTGAAATTTATTTCATCCCAGTTTTGTTGAAAATATGGTCACAAAAGCTGTCCTCAATAACCAATCCATTCACATTTTACTTAAAAAGCAGAGGTGGAACAATCCAAAATCCAAAAAATACGGCCTGCAAAGGCACTCCAAACGCGGAAAAAACGTAGAATGTTTTCGTTTCTTGAATAGGAGTCGTCTGCGAAATCCCACTTAGGTAGATTTAAAGTTCTAAGAGCATTTCATTTAGAAGATAGAGATTGGCAGCGTAAAAAATATTCACGCCTTTGCGTTGTCTCTTAAACGCACTAAACGACTTTAAACGATTGTATTCTCACGCGACCGTCCGAATCTCAAAAAATCAGTAAATAATAGAAATTAATAACCAAGAACGCGTTGTAGAGGTGCTGCACTTCTTTCCAAAAATTTGAAAAATTAAATACTGAAAACTGGAGACATCTACTCCTGAATTGTAGCAAGTTCAGTAACAAGCTTTAACAATTCGCTGGAATTTACCAAAGTCTAAAATTAGCGTCCTCAAAAACAGAGAAAAATAGCTTAAAGTGCTTTCGTTTAGTTGAAAATCATTTGTAAGGAGCGCATGAAGCTGCCCAAAAATTGAAAATGTTATATTGAAATGTTTAAAAACAGGATAAAATATTCCCGAAAAATACTTAAAAGACGCAACTGAACAAGCGCAAAAAAGCAGATATTATTTTGAACAGCAAGGGAATCTTCCAAAAAACGCCTAAAAATATTAAAATATTAACAGAAGTATATAAAGAAGCCCCAAAATTGAAAATGTTGGCCAAAAAAGGATTCTGGAAAAAAAGAAATATAGAAATTTTAGAGAATTACCGGTGCTGTCAGAAATAAAAAATGTCACGAGCAGAGGTGGCACCATCCGAGATCCAAAAAAATACGGCCTGCAAAGGCACTCCAAACGCGGCGAAAAAACGTAGAATGTTTTCGTTTCTTGAATAGGAGTCGTCTGCGAAATACCACTTAGGTAGCTTCTTCGGCGGCTTATCATCGTTTCTCTCCGCGTCCTGCTTCGATTCGATGTTTCCGTGGATCTTTTCGCAAAGTGCGGGTCGATCCATCAGCAGGCTTCTTCAGTCGGCTTCCGCATTTTTACATTTGTATAATCCGTTAATTTCTTTAAATCTTTAAAACGGTCGTATACGGACGAACGCGGCGCCATTTCACCGGATAAATTGCGCAAAAGTGCGACTAATCACGCCGGAGAACTCCGAAACACGAGTTTTTGAAACACGAAGCTCACGCGCGTTCCGGGAACCCGTTGCGGAAGATTTAAATTCAGCGATTTTGCGAACGAATGCGATCCGATCCAGATCCGGATCCGGGATCCGAAACTTAGATCCGATCCGATCCGGATCCGATCCGAAAAATCCGATCCGGAATCCGGAAAACCCGATCCGATCCGCCACCTCTCCTCACAAGAATCGTTTGAATTGTATGAGAAAATATTATCAACAGCAAGCATTTAAAAATTATAAAAACAGGTAATTCACACTTATTTAATCATGAAAACTCAACAATTTGTCCAGACGGAGTGAGCCCCGGAATTGAAAATGTTATTTTCAAACAAAATTTAAAAAATTGTTAAATAAGCGGTTTTGAAGCCTGTAAAAACCATAACAAGATGTTTTATCAAGAAGCCACTAGTCTGAAAATAGTTTAATTTATGCAGAATGCAGAACAAAGCAACCTGTCAGCGTAATTTCCATTTGAGACCTCGATGCGCTTTGATTTAAATTGAAATGGTGAGGACAAACTTGTGCTGAGTAAATACTTAAAAAGTTAAGAAGTGCCTCGTTCAAAAATTCTTTGCAAATTTTCAAAGGAAACATTGAAACATTAAACATAAATTAAGAGACTTTATGAAAGTTGGTCACAAATTTAGCGGAAAAGCTTCATCATTCTAAACTTCATTGTCCTCAAAAACTAATTTATTTAGAAACCATATTGTAAGGAGCGTTTGTAAATCGTTTGTAAGGAGCGTATGAAAATGCCCAAAAATTTAAAATGTTAAAATGATTAAAACAGCAGTCTAAGAGTGGTTAATTTTTTCCTGCTTTTGCTTGATTCCAATTCTGGACGTGGAAAAATGTGAAATTGCAAAACTTTTGGATCGTGGAAGCGTCGTGGAACTACAAAAATAGCTTTTTTAAAAAATCACACGTATCTTCGTATCTTGAAAATAAATTCTGTTCTGCGCGAAAATTCCAAATAAATACAGTTCGTTTGATGGAAAAATAGGTTTGAGGACAGCAATGACCAAATTCCTTTTTTATATTCGGTTTTATTACATTCGGTTTTTTGGAAAAATTCACGCTCGAAAATATCATCGACTAAAATTCTAAAATTACATTAAAAATTCTCTGATAATTTACGTTCTGTCGATTTATTCACAAAGCTGTGTTCTGACATGTGGAAAACGGATATATGAGCGTTGTTATACCGTTAGACCCAAGAAATTAGACCGAGCAATCATGTAGTCATCTAGTAAACAACATGGGACGACTTGGGAACATTCTAAACAATGCTGGGAAACCACTGCCTGTTCACCTGTGCTACAACGCGATTGGTTTATCGAAAGCTGGCCAAAAATAATACCTTCTAATTATAAAAACAATGTCAAATACCCATTGGTGATCGCGAAGGATATACAATTTACAAAGCTGGTCACCCGCAATGCTCATTGTCAGGGAACAGCAAACAATTACCATGTAGGAGTCCAGCAAACCATCAGCAACATCCAGACCGACTTCTGGATTCCGGCATCAAGCAAAAAGTAGCAAAAGTGCTGAGAAGATGTGCTCCATGTCAGCGAATTAACAACACGCCGAATCCTTATTCCGAGACTTCGGATCTCCCTGAACGCAGAGTGGTCTTAATACATCCGTTTGACCACTGCGGATTGGACTATGCAAGTCCATTCAAACTTCTAAAGAATGCTGGGAAACCTCTGCCTGTTCACCTGTGCTACAACGCGATTGGTTTATCGAAAGCTGAAAAATAATATCTCTAATTATAAAAACGAACCAATATTCAGATGTTGTTCCTGTGTCGGATCCCCAAAAATGTTCCATTTTCCTAGCAAATTCACAAGTTCAAGCTTTTCTTTCCACCGCAAAACAACCAAAATAAATAGTTCAAGATCAAAAAATTGTGCGTTTCGAGATGAATGCTCCAAAAATGAAAAAACCCTTGCATTCAATAATTATGGCTAGCTGTTCAGGCAGCCAAAAAACTTTGTTTTTAAACAGATTTATACACGAATTTTGCAGTGCAACCGAAAATTTCACTTTTACAAATAACGATTACAAACTCAGTATCTGAACCTGATTCACAGCTTAAAACTTAATATTCTCCTTCCCATTAAGGATACGGCCAAATCGAAGATATTATAAGATGCGTCGTCCCATTTTAGACGCATCTAATGCGCATTGACATGAAGAGATCAACGACTCAGGCTCCTAGAGAAGACCCAAATTACTAAAAAAAAGTAATGGTTAATTCCTCCCTTTGTAAAAGAAATTCACTTGCAAGGAAACCTTCAAAGTTATTCCAAGCAGAAAGGAGCGAGTTCAATTAATTGTGGTGATACCACTCGACGAGCTGAACAACGTGGGATGTCACTTGCGTGCAATTTGACCACTAAAAATGCGTTTAAAAGTGCCAAAATTGGCCCACGGCAATGTATTCGCGATCAGACAGCGAAAATCACAGCTGTTTGGTGCAGTCGGTATGCGTCCGGACTATGAGTTTTGAAGTCTGGTGTTCGAATCCCACCGGAGCCAACTTTCTTGTTTCGGTAAAATGTGCTTGGTCATGATGTGACCGTGTAAAGGTCGTACAGACCTCAGCAATATTTTAAAAGTTCCAACGTCGAATTTGTTTCCAACGTTTTTTCGAAAATGGGGAAAATTCCAGGACTACCAATCTTTGCATTTTTTCCACTGGGTGTTACCACAAGTAAATGGACATTTTGAATCTGCAGAAAAATTGTTTCATTGAAAATGAGTTTCGCAACTTCATTCCGATAAACTTTGTCTCACTGAATCAAATTAAAATAACGTCATCGTCCTAAAAGTGAAGAATTTTGTGGTGATCCACCAGTCCGCTTCCTCCCCCTATTCATATCTGTGCAAAGTGCAAACGCAATTGGCAATGGTCATGCATATGTTTCAACAAAAAACTATTTTTATTTATAAACATAGAAAATTTAATTTAACGGAAATGTATTCATAGTGTCCATAATATCCATACTATAAAAATATCCGTATCCACAGTAACACAGTAATTAACTTCAGAAGAAACATAAAAATAACGAGATTCTTGAGGCAAAATTCAAATGAGCCATGAAGCCTACTTTTAAAGTTTTATTCATCAATTAAAAATTGAAATTACCGATAATCTGTCAATCTGAATGCAGTTACCTATTAAAACACGCAAAACTAACGGCATACGTAGGACGGAATTCAAATAAACCATGGATAGCTGACGTAAAACCAGTGTATATTTGCGGAGGTGTCAGAGAATTTTTCGTGATAGCTTAAAAAGTTAGCCGTAGTATGCTTTGTCTAATTAGGACTTTAGAGAATTTTAAGCCAATTTTCTGATTTTTAAAGTGACATTTTTATACAATTTCGGTAAAAATGGATTATAAAGTGGCTTAGAGAGAGAGAGAGAGAGAGATCTCAGCCTCAGTTTGAAGGTTCCAAATTCTACGCGTGTACATTATTTTGAACATCATTAGTAAATTAAGAAAAAGCCTTAGAAACGATATCCGTACTCCTTAATAAGGTGAATTAGAGCAAATGGCTGCACGGTTGTTATTACCGAAACAATGTCATCTGTGTGTTGCTGATAGCAGAAAGCTTCGCAGATGACAGAAAACTGGTGAAGTAAAAATCGAAAAGTATCAAACTGACGTAAAGGAGACGTATGAAACCACGACTCAAAGAAATTTTAGATGGCCAAACTATGCATTTGAGTTCAAAAAGGTCTGCGAGAAACAATCAAAAAATTCATTTGGATATAAACGGTGTTCCCAGTAGAAGGGTTTGAGCGTGGCGAAAGCAAAAAACTTTAATTATATGAAACAGATTTAACGCTTTTATTGGTTAGAATTGTGACACACGTACGCGAAGACGAGATAGTTTCTAAAAAACCAATTTCTTACATTTGTCCAAATTATGTGTCAGTGCATTAGGACGCTCAAAAATAGAAAATATCATTTTAAAATGATTTTAAAAGAGCAGTAAGACGGACCGCATGATAAATGCGTGATGAATTAATTCTTACAAATTCCACCGGAACCGCTGAGTTAGTTTTTGTCCGGATGACCACTAAACCTTGAAAGCTAGAAAGAATTCATGAAAAAAGATCCCTAGGAGAAAAGATCCCTCGGGTACAAAAAGCAAAATTTATCAGATAAGTAAACGTTTTGGAAATGAGCGTGAGCGCTAAGGTCTGCGTAAGTAGGGGTTTCACGGATCCAGGACAGTTGAGCAAAACAATGTCAGCGAAAAATCATTTTAAGGTTGATGAACTAATTTAAAGCCTACCCTAATTTCAAACCATAATGGAGTCTAAGCCTAAGCCTAATGCATGAATCTTAAGAGTCCAAACTAGCCAAAAAGCACGGAAGCAGAACAGATAATTCAAAAATTTTTTCCGGCTTTTCACCATGGGCTCACCATATTCCCTTCTTGTAGAGAGGATCTTGTTTCACGTTACTGCCCCTGCTGCAAGGCGATGACGAAGCCAGTCCGTCGTTTCCTCAAGACCACCTTTCCGCTGAGCAGCCGAGATCTCGCATATCTGGAAAACTAATACTTGTACATCAACAAAAAAATATTAAACAGCTATAATACGGCACTTAAAAACAACCACCGTATTCGAAACGCATGGACATTCAAATTTCTATGACTCAAGACTGGTGTGCCTGAAATGTAAAATAAAATTAGACGTTTGATTTGATTAAAAAATTTTATTCAAAAACAGAGTTCGAGAAATGTCACATTCCGGAGGAATTGTTGATCTGTACATTTTGTACATTGTCACATTCCGGAGGAATTGATTTGTACATTTGTACACGATTTGTGATCTGTCTCACAGTGAGATTTGTACATGGATAGAAAGCTGAATAAATAATGCCGTACAATTTGGCTTCAGATTCAGTGTAACAATGAAAAATTCCAATTTATAAGTGCATTTGAAAACTTTACTTGTGTCGGGCCCGGAAATTTAAAACTGTACTGTAAAGAACTACGAAACTGTAAAATAAAACTGATAAACTGCCAGAACTTTGATTAAAAATTAAAATTAAATTTTTGAGGTTTTGTTTGCTGTACACAACAAACACTGCAAGAGCACGTTCTAACCTCCCATCTTCAAAAAATGAAAATTTAAAATTGCTCTCCTAGATGTCCCAAATACTCCTTTTTTCAATCAGACTGTTTAAATTAATGAAAACAGAGGAACAGAGGAACCGGAAACCTCTATTTTAAATGGTATTGAAAAATAAATATTTTAAGTGGAAAAACCGACTTGTAAGATTTATAGTGCCTAAAGAGACCTAAAGGGCACTAGTCTCGACCTAGTACGTGAACCAAACCAGATCGGTCCGTTGCTCCAGCACATGCAAAATGATTCACCCTGCGTGGAGCACGCTCCGGAGCACCTCTGCAGTCTCCCATTCTTGTTTCTGTCCGAATAAGAGAGCGGTTGTGCTTGAAACCCAACCGGTCCCCTAGCTCCAAAAAAGAGCAAATTAAATCCGCAAGACCATTTCAAAACAAGCGCTCTCCCCGGTCATTTGTCCCGTTTCCTTTTTCAAACAGCGAAGAGAGTAGGCTGGAGCTGCCAGGTTCAAGCAGGCTTAGGCTAGGACAATTTTAATTATGGTTCTCAAACCTCTATTTTGCAGTATTCAAAATTGAACCATAAATCAAATTAATCAATATTGATCTTACAGCAGCACAAAAAACGTTTTGGCCAAAAAAGGATTCTGGAGCATCCACAAGAAATATAGAAATTTTAGAGAATTACCGGTGCTGTCAGAAATAAAAAAATGTCACGAGCAGAGGTGGTCCAATTTGAAATCCAAAAAAATACGGCCTGGAAAGGCACTCCAAACGCGGCGAAAAAGCGTAGAATGTTTTCGTTGCTTGAATAGGAGTCGTCTGCGAAATCCAACTTAGGTAGCTTCTTCGGCGGCTCATCATCGTTCGTCCTTTCACATTCACGTAAAAACA
Organism: Steinernema carpocapsae; assembly: GCA_000757645.3. Lineage (NCBI taxonomy): Eukaryota > Metazoa > Nematoda > Chromadorea > Rhabditida > Steinernematidae > Steinernema > Steinernema carpocapsae. Next base: position 3,358,311 of record CM016762.1, read on the forward strand.
TTCACGCTTTTGCATTTTGCAATCGCGTCTCTTAAACGCACTAAACGACTTTGAATTTTAACTCGATTGTATTCTCACGCGACCGCGCGACCGTCCGAATCTCAAAAAATCAGTAAATAATAGAAATTAATAACCAAGAACGCGTTGTAGAGGTGCTGCACTCCCTTCAAAAAATTGTGAAAAATTTAAATACTGAAAACTGGGGATATCAAAAAATCAAATTAATCAATATTGATCTTACAGCAGCACAAAAAACGTTTTGGCCAAAAAAGGATTCTGGAGCATCCACAAAAAAAGAAATATAGAAATTTTAGAGAATTACCGGTGCTTCAGAAATAAAAAAAATCTCACGAGCAGAGGTGACACAAACCGAGATCCAAAAAAATACTTCCTGGAAAGGCACTCCTAACGCTGCTAAGTAAGCGTAGAATCTTCTCGTTTCTTGAATAGGAGTCGTCTGCGAAATCCAACTTAGGTAGCTTCTTCGGCGGCTTATCATCGTTTCTCTCCGCGTCCTGCTTCGATTCGATGTTTCCGTGCATGTTTTCGCAAAGTGCGGGTCGATCCATCAGCAGGCTTCTTCAGTCGGCTTCCGCATCTTTTACATTTGTATAATCCGTTAATTTCTTTTAAAATCTTTAAAACGGTCGTATACGGACGAACGCGGCGCCATTTCACCGGATAAATTGCGCAAAAGTGCGACTAATCACGCGGGAGAACTCCGAAACACAAGGTTTTGAAACACACGAAGCTCACGCGCGTTCCGGGAACCCGTTGCGGAAGATTTAAATTCAGCGATTTTGCGAACGAATGCGATCCGAACCGATCCGGACCCGAAAAATCCGATCCGGAAAACCCGATCCGATCCGCCACCTCTCCTCACAAGAATCGTTTGAATTGTATGAGAAAATATTATCAACAGCAAGCATTTAAAAATTATAAAAACAGGTAATTTACACTTATTTAATCAGGAAAACCCAACAATTTGTCCAGACGGAGTGAGCCCCGGAATTGAAAATGTTATTTTCGAACAAAATTAAAAAAATTGTTAAATAATCGGTTTTGAAGCCTGTAAAAACCATAACAAGATGTTTTATCACTAGTCTAAAATAGTTTAATTTATGCAGAATGCAGAACAAAGCAACCTGTCAGCGTAATTTCCATTTGAGACCTCGATGCGCTGCCAAAAATTGATTTAAATTGAAATGGTGAGGACAAACTTGTGCTAACTTGTGCTAACTCACGTGCATCGCTCTTGCTATATTATGGTCACAAAAGCTGTCCTCAAGAACCAATTTATTTACATTTTATTTAAAAATCGTTTGTAAGGAGCGTATGAATTCGAAGGAGCAGGAGCATACGTACATCAGTACGGAAATTACTGATGTACGTATGCAAACAAATCCGGTAAAATGAGTAAATACTTAAAAATGTTAAGAAGTGCCTCGTTCAAAAATTCCTTTATTAAGCCTCAGCTTCATTAGGCTTCATCATTCATAACGGTCTATTGCTTTGAAATTTATTTCATCCCAGTTTTGTCGAAAATATCGTTGCCCTCAATAACCAATCCATTCACATTTCATTTAAAAATCGTTTGTAAGGAGCGTATGAAAATGCCCAAAAATTTAAAATGTTAAAATGATTTTAAAAAAGCAGTCTAAGAGTGATTAATTTTTTCCTGCTTTAATAGCTTATTTAAAAAATCACACGTTGTGAAATGCAAAACTTTGGATCTGTCGCTCGTGGAAGCGTCGTGGAACTACAAAAATAGCTTATTTTAAAAAATCACACGTATCTTGAAATAAATTCAGTTCTGCGCGAAAATTCCAAATAAATACAGCTCATTATTTAATAGAAAAATAGGTTTGACCCAAATGACGACAAAAATTAATGCTATTTATTTAAAGTATTTGAAGTGTCTTAAAAATAAATTAAATTCTAGTCAAATACAGCTCATTTAATGAAAAATAGGTTTGAGCACAGCAACGACCAAAAATTAAAGTCCTTTATTTTTATTTGATCGTAGAATAACAAAGTGCCTAAAATGGAAAAACTGACCGGTAAGTAGCCAGTAAGCCCGAATGACCAAGTCTGATTTGAGAAAACAGCCCTCGATGGAAATTAGAATCAACGCTTTATGGTTTTTTCAATTCTGCTAACAATTTCGATCGGCGCTTGACAATAAGCAATTCAACTTGAACCTCAGCTGGAGCGTATGTTGGATCCTTAGTGTCGAATCGTGAATATTTTTGTTGCAGAGCCTTTTTAGCTCAGCGCTTCCGTGGCTTTCTGATAGTGTCCTCTTCGATGTCTACACCCACCGCTCGACGACTTTGTCATGGACCGTGACAGCAATGCAACGCGAATTGGATCGCCTCATCCCGCTGAAAGAAGAGGTGCAGTCCACAAATCGTCGTCGTCAAAAAAAATTTGTTAAAAACAGACTTGAAGAAAGGTCACATTCCGCAGCAATTGTTTCAAATATTTGAGCAAATGTTTCTTAAAAAGTATCTTATCTAAAGTATCTCAATAAGTATGAAGAGTATTCAAAGTGTCTTAAAAACAAATTCAATTCTAAACAAATACAATTGAATGAAAAAAAACGTTTGAGACCAGCAATGGCCAAAAATTAATACAGCGTATTTAATGGAAAAAAATTGGACGAATTAGGCCAAATGGTGACACTATTTTAACCTTAGGCAGAAAATAGGGCGCTTTTCGGCATTTCGGCGACCGTATTTGATAAGGTTCCCACAGAACTCCGAATTGAACCGGGAACTTATTTGGATTGTAATAGGACAACCTCGAAATTTGCAATTTCGGCGAAAAAATTACAAAATACGTGCGGTTATCAAAATTGACCCAAATAGTCAACATTCAGATAACCCATTATTTTGACGTAGTTTTGGACAATAAATCAACTTAGCTTGAACTGATAGAAGCGTTCCAGTTCAACCACTCTGCTGTATGAACATTGCGACTCGGCCAGTTACAAGCGACGACGAGAGGCGATGTTAGAACAGCGCCCGTGGGTGAAAGTGATTTGTTGGAAGTTCCGCTCGATCGCTGCGGAAAGGACAGTCCGAATATGGAACTGGTTCAACCCAAAAATCGAAAATATTTTTATGTTTAAATGACAAAGTCACAAAATTAGCGGAAAAGGGCAAATTAAAGAATGAATTGCGCTCACGTCACAAAGGTCCGAAGCAGTTTTAGACGATTGATCCTCTGATGTGTCAGTGCTTCTTCTACTGTTCAATTTTCAATGTTCAATAATCCACAAATTACGCCATTTTTTGTCCGAAAGTAAAGTGCCATAAAATATGAATTCGTTTGCAAACTGTGCTTTTAGCAAAAAATCATTTTGTAAATTTTCAGACATCGTCAAAAACCCAAATAGCCTCAAAGACATTTTTCCCATTAAAATTTTACTTGTTAGGCATTGTTCAAGCGGTGTGTATAGCTGACTACCTCAAATTTTCAAAATTCTCTTTTTATGAAACTTAAAGGAAAAAAGATCGAAAAATTAAATTAATTTTCAGTCTGACAAGAAAGAAGACTGGCGTGCTGCTGCTAATTGTCGTGTGATTCCTATTTAATGTTGTCATTCTGTGACGTATGAAATCGTCATAATTCACTTTTTTTGTTTCTGTGTGTGAAGTCAAAAGTCTGGCTGGAGCTGCTTCAACCGCCTGCTTCTATTCAAAACGCTCCCAACCGATCAACTGGCTGGGGTTAGGCCAGAACGGTCCAATGAAATTCGGTTTCAATAGGCTGCTCCCACGTAAACGAAGCCTTAAAAATGAGTCTGACGTTTGGAGCGGTTGGAGCAGCTTCGGCCAGACCTTGGCTTCACACATATAAACTAAAGAAGCTCGATAAAATCATATAATCATATTATTGGTGTGTGCGTGCCCGTATGTTCGCTTTTTTCTCATGTTAACCAACGGCCTTAAAGGGGACCGGTCGAAATTTGCAGCTGACCGCTCCAACGCTTCACTTTTATCACTTTTATTCAAAATAAAATCAGATGTCTGGCCAGACAGTTTCTCACTTTCAGATAGAAACGTTATTTTCAACTATTTAAAAAATGCGGAGCGTTTTTAATTTGTCGAAACGCCCTAAAGCAAGAAGCATCTTGAACGCGCTCTAAAACCAACTTTTTGATCACTTTAGCGCAATTTTCGAGCGAAACAGACTTTATAGAACATATTGAACGTTCTATAAATGTTAATTTAAAAAACAAACTTGAATGTTGTATCAGAAACCCTTATCAAAATTGATCAAATTGGGTTGCTTCACTAATACATTAAATTCTAACAGGTTTTACAGCATTTTTTGAGTGCGTGCACACATTTTGTTACGTCCAGCCAATCCAGTTTCGTTTTTTTTGCGTTGAACGCTTATCATGTCTCTCTATGATCGCCAGATGTTAAAATCTGATAAGTCGTCGGCTCAGCACCATTGTGTGAACTACACTCCAGTTCGCAATTTTGGAAACGTTGGATTTATCTTTTAATTACTGTGTTGTGGATCAAAAGTAGTGTCCTGAAGACAGTCGATGCTAATAGCAAAGATATCAAATCCCCCGCATCTACGAAATTCCTATTCTTGCGTCGGCGTTGTAATTGCATATGTTTTCGGCATTTTTTACGGTCTTGTGGGTTGTTTTCAACTACACTATAAATTGAGGTGTGGGTATCATATGTCACTGTTTTCAATGTGAAGTCTCTTCGTGTTTCCAGTCGATCGCGGCTGGCGTTCTGCTTGGTGAACATTTCAAAGTTCAAAGCGTTTTTTTTTTTTAATTTTAAATCTGGTTTTTTGCTAAATGGAATTAGGCGGTCACAGAGAGAAGTTATATCGGCACTGATCCATTTCAAACGTTAAACGTTGATTTCATTTTTGCAAACATTTCCGCAATCAAGATTTAAGAAACGACACATTAAAATACACATTGTCAATGCCTTTTTTCCAGTTATGTTTTTATAGCAAGATGATTGTCTGAGCTGCAAGACGTGAGAAGACGTAGAACAAAATGTAACTTAATATTTTAGTTTTAAAATATTTAAATTGGGATGCTAAATCTACAAATCCAATTTTTGGCAACGCTGGACTACAGAAAAGGTAGTGTCTAAAAAACAACCCGTAGTGTTTTGAATCAGAATGATTTGATTTGTGGCGAGACTAAAGACATTTTTCCTTTTTCCGGTTTTTCTTATATATGTCATCGCCACTAACATTGTTAGAAAACCCGTGCTTTAAACACGTGTCAACAAAAAATGTTTAACATTTTTTGACCATTTCAAAAAAAGGTTTCATAAATTTTGGATTTGGACGTTTTGGACATCTTGCCGTCAAATTGTTGTTGTTTTATAGTGAGTGACTTTTTTGGAAAAGTGAATTTATGCATTAGCGTTCAAGAGAAAGGTAAGGCAATGGCTCTCTTCAAATCTGGTTAGTTTGGGTTTTTTGTTGTTCCGTCTATGTTGAATTGGGAAAGTAGCTAGATATTCACCTTTTTCAATCACCGTGACATAAACGACACCTTTAATGTTATGTTATTGATCGCTTTGTGCATAATAAATTTAATTGAACTATTATATAAAACAAACGCTATCAGGCCATTTTTAAAATAAAACGACCGGGCATCACTCTCAGATTTTTTGCATTTTACAGATTTTATTATATAAGTCAACAATCTGACTTATAAAGTCAAGACATTGTTGAACTTATTGACTTGAAGTGACTCAAACCGCATTATTGTCTGCTAAATGGAATTTTGTGCCATCGTAATATTAGGTGTAGATGCTAGATGCAACTCAACAAAATTCCTATTTTTGTTTTGGGTTACAAACTATGTTAAGCAAACCATAAAATTGTCCACGTCTGCTTAAAGTACACTTTCTCTGTATTCTCCTGAAAACCGAAATTGCGAATGTATTAAAACCCTTCTGCCCACAGCAATAAAATTAACGAGTCCCGGACATTTGAGGAAAACAATTTCAGCAAGAACATCATATTAAGGTTTATAAACTATTTTGAATCCCAACCTAATCCTAAGCCTGTTAGCAGTACTGAGCCTGTCTGCAAAGTCGATGCCGACTACTGTCGCGCCTTCGGCGCTCCCAAACAAACATAACAATAATGTCCAGGCCTAAGCCTAAAATGCTCCAAATGACCAGCTCCACCCACTATCTCCGCTGTTTGAAAGAGGCAGTTTCGAGTCTACTTCTTGGTCTGTTCAAAAGTTGGTTATGTCGCGCCTTCGGCGCTCCAAATAAACCATAATAAAAATTTCCAAGTACAGCAGGTGCCGCCCTATTCCATTTACCTCACTGCAAGTTTGTTAAGCCCTTAGACAATTCATATTGTGCTAAAAACTAACACGTTTTGGGTTATTTTGCTCAAATTGTTTTCGCTCAAAATGTTTTCCTCAAATGTCCGAATACCACAATTAACATGTTTTTATGCTATGACTATATGGCTTATTTAGCAGCATTCAAAATGGCTGAAGTTAGACGATTTTCTATCAAAATTGTCTCAATATCTGTTAGTTAGATTAATGCTTTCTGTTTTTTTTTCTATTACAGGCGACCCTTATCGCAATCGCATCAAAAGGCGCGTCTCGCCCAATTGTGCATCCTCTAATTAAACAACGGACACGCTTGCAAGAGAGACTAGACCAAATCTCTACTCCCGCGAATGACTAGCCTAACACGTTAGTGACCCTGATTTGATGATACAAGGTTAGATGTTATCGAAGACCGATCGAGATTTATGTTTGCACTCATATCCGCCTTGTGAGAGATTGTAAATCACGTTCGCCCGTTCGAGTAAAGCTTTATCGCCTGAGGGTTCCTCTCTCTCACATCTAACTCAATTATTGCCTCATTAAAGACCGGGTGCCGCCCGATAGTTTGGTGTGGCGCCGTTGGTGGAGCCGCAAAACAACTCCCTCGACCAAAGCCAAAACTACCCTGGGATCTGCGTTTTTGAACGATTTGAAGATAGCTAATAAGGACGCCGGTTTTTTGACGTGTTCGTTCCGTCCCTTTCCACTCACCGCTCTTTTGATATAATGGCCCTTGCGCGGGATTATCTTCCCTCCCTCGCCCGCCTGCACCGCTTCCACCCTCGCACGCTAGACCCTCAAAATGGTTGCGAGTGGTTTGTTTGTCTACGCCTTTTGCTTGGCGATTAGTTATTCGCACTCTTTCTGGACCAGAATTCCCTTGACTTCAATACGCGCGCAAGGGAGATAGAGTCTGTTTGATGTTTACCGTCACTTCAGGGTGGCAACATTAACTTATATGTTTGTTTTTGTGAGCGCGCGCCGCGTAATGCGGACACCCGCAGCCGCTTTCCTTTGAGAATTCCGGTTGCGCGCCCGGTGGGTAAGTCGGAACTTTCCTTGAGGTGTCGGTGCGTCTTAGCAAGGATTGAAAAAAAACTTAACTCATTTTTGCAAATTTTGAAAATTAAAACAAATTTAAAACGCGAAATTCAGGATTCAGGATTTTGAACACGTATGACGTTTCTATAGGTTCCAAAAAAATGCAACATTTTTTAATTTCTCATCATTTTTTATAATAACAGCGAGCTGTTGTGGTTTTGTTCATTTTTTGCGAGCGATCAAAATGAGCAGACAACACAGTTGACGCGGCCAGTACCCGAACCCATGATCTTTTGCACGGGGGAGAGCTGCTCGAATTCGCTACACTATGACTGAATTTAGCTTTTTGGCATGAGATCTGCCGCAATTATTAAATTTGTTAATTTTAGTTAATAAGACACAAGAAATCTTGCCCTTGTCTTCTGCTTGTCAATCTCTAAATCACACTTTAAAGCAAAATCTCAAATTCAAAATTACAATTTATCTTTAATCTGGTTCCTTGCGACCCTCCAATTTACAGCTTTAATAAACGGATTAAGCCGCACCTGTTCCTGACAAAAGCATGCAGAAATCAATTATAGTTTGATGTCATGGGAACGTCTGGTTTCTGAAGCCGTTCCAATTTTCAATTAGCCATGGCCATAAGTCTGCAAGCGAGGCCAAACCTTAGTCTTCTACCTAGCTTAGGTTTGAACGCTACATTTAAAATTTAACCTTTCCTGCTCATTAGACGCCATTTATTGGTTTTGAACGTTGATAGGTTTTAAATTTCATTTTAACGCACTGCTTCTCCGTCAAGTCTTTTTATTACTTTTGTAGATTGTAAAAATGAAATCATTTTTTTCATTTTTGAAAACGATTTAAATTTTTAAATTTATTTAAATGTTTTACAACGTGTTCAAAAGGTCCGGAAACCTGTACCCTTAAATAAATTTGCTGTTTAACAAAAAAACAAAAAATTTTCTATGATTTTAAGCATTGGTTTTGCAACATTTTGCGTAAACTACGATCCAAAAGCCCTTCCAGCTCTGTTAGTCGAGTCCATGTCATCGGCCCCTCTGTCCCCCTTGTGACTTTTTCCGGTTGACCAAAAGACATTCTTCTCCGATGCCGTTTCACCACTTCCGTCGCGGTTTTGTGCCGGCATCGCCCTGGTCATGTCCATTAATGACCTTATTTCGGTTGATCGGGCAAGGCGACGCCACCCGGGCGGGTGCCCGCTTATGTAATAGTTTCCGACAGCTGTTCCTCGGCCGCTGCCGCCATATGAGTGGATTAATTGGGAGCCCAAAGGTAAATCGGGTCCCCGGAGGAGAGGAGGCCGACTGACCGACAGGGACTTGATGTTGTTAATTTGGGTGTATAAACACATATAAACACCGGCTGTCTGCCGGGAGCACACTGTCCTCAGCTTGTCTCCGACGACATCGTAAACGTTTAGCACGCAACAGTTCCCACAAAGGCGCTGCAAGCGCATGCATTAATTTCTAATAAGCACGGAAGCCCGCTCTCTGACTGACCGGCGACACTTTCCCACCATCGCTCTTCCCGTTCGGCACAATGTGGGTCCGCGCCGTGGCTATTAGCTCGCATTTCGCAGCACCATATGCGCGAGGACGAGCTGCCTTAGGGTTGAGTAGCCAACCGTCTATATCGTCTTCTGTTCGGTGTTAGGGTTGAGAGGATCGGGTTGCTGAGTGCTTTTGTTTACAGCCTCTTGATCCCAAATTACCGATTTTTGTGTTGAAACCTTAGCCTTCTTTTGCGATTATCTTTGAGGGGTTCGATGCCGCTCTGTTCTGACAGGTCTTTGGGGAGTCGCTTGAAATACTTTGCTCCAAAATAAGCGATTGCCGTCTGATGCAGGATTCGACTGCATTAGGCTTCCTTTAAATTAAAATTTGTTCGGGTTTTTGTGAACAGCTATGTTTTGAGCAGGATGTGACCGTTTTGACTATTTATTTTCAGTTTGTAATTTACTGAAATTCGTTAAAAAAGCGTAAAAACCATTTTTTGGAGTAAATTTGAACACTTATGACTGTAGCAGTGTGAGCCTCATTTAACTTAAACATCCCTGCAACTTCAAAATTTTAAAAGGAAAATTGCAATTTAAATATTTTTAACTTGTTTGGACACCGAAAATTTGTTGCTTAGCAATGTCTACCAACACTATATTTTTGACTAGTGGCTTGAGTTCTAAGCCACGGTTTAAGGTTAGTTTAAAGATAAGTTTGAATTTTATTTGTCTATTTCATATGCAGGGTTATCAGTAAATACTATAAAAATCTAAGAATTTGTCGTTGAAAGTCGTTTTAACTACATTTACAGCAAAAAGAGCAGGGAAAAAATCTCGTAAAACGACAAAAATTCAGAATTTTTTGCGGGTTAATTTTCACAAGGTTCGCCACATAGTGATCAATCCAATAAAATACGTCACACTTCAAATAATTTTTTAAAATTGGAGGATAAGGTTTAAAATTCAGTTATTTAAATTCTTTTAAAAATGGGTCTTCAAATAAATTCTACAAAAAAAATTTTAGAGTGAGTAGAATCAAGGATAATTTGCCTACCTGACGACGGTTTGCTAAACCTGGCCAAAACCAAATTTATAATTACAACTTTGGTGTATTTTTACCGTTCAACAAAAGTAAATTTCTATTTTTAACACTTATGACTGTAGCAGTGTAAGCCTCATTTAACTTAAACATCTCTGCGACTTCAAAATTTTAAAAGGAAAATTGCAATTTAAATATTTTTAACTTGTTTGGACACCGAAAATTTGTTGCTTAGCAATGTCTACCAAAACTACATTTTTGACTAGTGGGCTTGATGGGCTTGAGTTCTAAGTCACGGTTTAAAGTTAGTTTAAATTTAAGTTTAAATTTATTTGGCCTATTTCAATATGCTGGGTTATCAGTAAATACTGTAAAAATCTAAGAATTTGTCGTTGAAAGTCGTTTTAACTACATTTACAGCAAAAAGAGCAGGGAAAAAATCTCGTAAACGACAAAAATTCAGAATTTTTTGCAGGGTTAATTTTCACGAGGTTCGCCACATAGTGATCAATCCAATAAAATACGTCACACTTCAAATAATTTTTTTAAATTGGAGAATAAGGTTTAAAATTCAGTTATTTAAATTCTTTTAAAAATGGGTCTTCAAATAAATTCTACAAAAAAAATTAAAAAATTTTACAGTGAGTAGAATCATGGATAATTTGCCTACTTGACGACGGTTTGCTAAACCTGGCCAAAACCAAATTTATAATTACAACTTTGGTGTATTTTTACCGTTCACATTTCAAATTCAATTTTATTTTTAGTGTCTTTGTCTGATTCATAGAGTGCAAAGCGCTCATTACAGCAGCAAACACCCAGCTAGCCTCTAGCCACTCACCCGCACATCCTGTCAACATCCGATACTATCGCACCCATGTGAAGTCACACGATAAGTCGCACGCGCAACCGCGCTCTGATGACCGCTTTTGTTTGTCTGAATTAAGCCATTTAGCGCTCTCTAAGGAGCGTTGCAGCACCCCGTGTGCGCGTTCTCTTTTAATCGCCCTCCCTCTCTCACTTTCTTCTTGTTCTTCACATTGTTTTATTCGATGTCGCGTCGTATTTTTATTAATGAGATTTGCTGAAAAGAAGAGACGCTTGCACAGAGGACAGAGGAGAAGAGGCGCTAAGCACGCTGTCGGCGACTTTCGAGTGCTAGGCCGGAGACCACTCAACCGTTTTGATTAATTTGCCAATGTCTTCCGCAGCTTTGGCGGCCTTCTTTGTTGCCAACTTTGTCTACAGGGTGCGTAATAAGTTCTGTGACATGAAAAAACAGTCATATCTCGAGCCCCACAAAACCAAATTTCACGTGTATGCTTAAAATACTCGTACAATACTGCCGTACAATAATATTACAAACATTGTTTAAAATGCCCTCCTTCCGCGTTGATACAGGCCTGAAAACGTTTCGGGAACTGGTCGACGATGCGGATGGTCAATTCCGAACTTATTTCCTTCCAAGCTTTTTACAGGGCGCGCTTCAGGGATTCGACGGTTTCGAATCTTTTTCCTGAGATCTTTTCCCCCAGGATTGACCAAACCGAGAAGTCCAGAGGGTTAGGTCAGGCGAGTGCGGTGGCCAGATGTTCTTGTCCCAGACGACCGGAGCAGGCGCCGGAGACCACTTCGTCGGATCGTGGAGCCAATTCAAAGTCGTATTCGCGCTGTGCGTCGGCGCTCCGTCCTGTTTATAGGTCCATTGGATTCCTGAAGTGTTCTTCTCGGCCCAGGGCTTCATCACGCCTTCCAGGATTTTCGTTTGGTAGCATACCGCGTTAAATCGTTTTTTTTGGTCGAAAAAATGAAGCTTCGTGTTTCCCAACCGAAACTCCCGCCCAAACCATGATGGACTTTGGGAAATGGCTTTTTTGGACGTTCACAGTCCTTGGAGAGCCTTGCAGAAGCCATTCGCGGATGATTCTGCTGGTTTCGGATAGGTTCCATGGTAAAAATCTTCTCATCGGAAAACAGGATTTGCCTGTGCTTGCGTGCAACCAAGCGCTTCATCTCCCGTCATTTCTCAAGCCGTTTGGCCTTCATTTCGTCCTTCAACAGCTGACCTTTTACTTCCTTGTAGGGGAACATCTTTAAATCTTATTTCAAAACCTTGCAGACCGTTCCATCGCTGATTCCGTGTTTTTTCGCCAGTTTTTTGTGGAACTGGCCGGATTCCTCTGGATTTTTGCTTTTATCGCTTTCCTGAAGATTGCGGTCCTTGCGGTCCTTGGTCTTCCGCTTCGATGCCGGTCCTTGATCTCCCCTGTCGCTTCAAATCGGTCCACAATACGTTTGACTTTATTTCGATGCAAGTCTAGCATCTTTACGATAGCCGGATTTCTCATTCCTTGTTTGTGGAGTGCGACGACGCAGCACGGGTCTCTTCGTTCACCATTTTTTGCTGGAATAGCAGGCCAATAACAGCAAAATATAGAATATTCCGGTTCAGAATGACGCGTGAATACGAATATTTTAAACATAAAAAACAACGCATAAAAATAAGCAAAAACACAAAGACGAAAAATGTCACAGAACTTATTACGCACCCTGTACTTGGTTCGCTGTGGGCCCTGTAATTTGCAAGTACAGAGGTATGAAAAATGGCTTTTTCGAGGCTATTTATCACTGTTAGGGAGAGGTACTTGAAAATCTCATTTTTGGACTAAAACGATTGTTTTAACTAAAACCTTCTATGTAAAATTTGTGTGAAGTTCAAGTACAACTTGGCAAAAGTGTTGTCATTAATAGTCAGCATAAAGTATCTCTCCTATTAAATAAAGGAAAACAATCCAGACGTGCCCGTCCGTGTGCCACGCATCTTGAACGATGTCCCTGATGGGTCAAACGGAGCTCACGGTAGCAGCTGCATTTGCGTTTGCACACATTTTGCCATCATCGGTTTTGCAACCGCGTCGGCGCTTAAATTGGTGCCGCAAGTGCCGAATTGGTCACAATTGAGGGTGTTTTTGGGCTCAATCAAATATTGTACAAAATTTGAAACGGAATAATATATAATTTGCAATATTTAAAAAAATTATGAAACTGCAAAATCGGTACGCTTATGGCTCTTTACACATTTTGAAATTGAATCCCTGCGCAATATGAAAAATTGAAAATTGAAACCGCGCGCGCGGTCCCGTTAATTTTAAAAATTTGCCAATATAATGATTGCACTTGAAATCTGTTCGGTACGAGTACATATGTTTTGTCGCCACCAGTCCGTTGCCGTCATTTGGTCGCGGGACGTTTCGTCGCCAAAAATTAAATGTTCAACATTTCTCCGAAAAAATCCAGAAAATTCGTCTGTGTATACCTCACTCAGATCCGGCAAAGGTTTTTTGTTCTGCTATCAGTAGCCGTTTTTAAAAAATGAAGAAGTAAAGTATGCTTGAAGAAGTACTTGTCTGCTTAGCATGTCCTTTAAATGCAGCGCTTTCGGAAACCGGTAAGAACATTTCCAAGCCTAAGCCTGTCTGCAAAGTTAGTGCTGCCGATTAAACCCATAAGAACAATGTTCAAGCCTAAGCTTGAGATGATCCAGGAGGCCAGTCCCAGCCTACTTTCCACAAATTTGAAAGTTTGGCTCCGTTGCATGTCGCGCGTTCGGCGCTTCAAAAAAACCAAAATGAATGTTGAATTTTGAACATTAAGCTTAAGCCTTATTGTAAGTGTCGCCCTTTCGTGCTTACCCTGCTGCATAAAAATTGGCTTGTTTGTTGAAGGTTGAAGGCAACGAAACGTCCGAGCGACAAAATGGTGGTGACAAAACGTCCTGTTCCATTTTGCTCAACCACTAACTAAAACTGTTCTTAACCACTGTCCAACTAACAGATTTTTTTGATTTATGTAAACAGAACTCTCATCCTCTTGATTGGTTTGAAGCATTCAGATCTGATGTCCTTAAAATGGCCAAATAAGAAGTCTTCACCGAAACGCTTGTTTTTCTACTTAAATGAGTCCAATTTAGTTTTTTTCGATTTCCGATTATCCTATTTGCAATTCAAACAAGATAAATTCTTTTGAAGTTATTTATCAGAGTTAGGAGGACGTACTAAAATTATAAGTCTCAAGTCAAATATTTTATGGGCCATTTTTTGACATAAAGCCTAAGCGAGTCACCTTCACTGCGGGAAAGCCTTTTGGACACAAGTAAACAAGACCCTTAATGCAGTTTCTGTGTGAATCCTCAATTTATTGCTTACAAATCGGTCTGTGGAAAGATAAATACGTTGACATCAGTCTAACGTCCAACAAATGTGTTGTTTTGTGGTTTTCCCAGGCGTTGGATCCCTCAGCAGTCGGTTGTCGCCTGCGACTTCTGTTCGGTAATTAATTACTGGGAACTTGAGTAATTGTTTTTACTTAGACTCTCTTGGTTGTTATTGCATCTGGAATATAATTTTTTCAAGCCGACAATTGTAGTTTACTACAATGGCCGCAGTCCCATTTATTTGCCAAGTTGGATGAGGCAATAAATCAAGCGCAATGTTATGGGCCGTTACGAAGCCTCATTCAAAGTTTCCTTTGTTTTGGGAAACAAGCTAAACTCAATAAAAGACGCTTTTAATTAGAAAAGTAGAAACATGCAGCGTTTAAAAAGGTCTCTGGGAGGAAGCCAATTTAAACTCTTCTGTAGCTTCAAAACAAGCAAAATGTCAACTTTGACAATTTCTTTTAATAAAAATTTTGTTTTATTTTTATTTATTTAGTTAAAAATTGCTGTATTTAGGATGTACTTTATTTAGTACTTTTTTTGTCCTGTCTGCAAAAAAAAAACGAAATTTGGTTTTGAATTTTAACCATTTAAAAAATGTTGTTCTTGTTTTATGTTTAGAGTGAATAAAAATTGACAAAGTGTTTGAGATAGGATAGGACTCAAGACAACTGTGAGTTAAAATACCATTCGTCAAAACACCATGCGAAAGGACTAAATGCTGGTAATTTGATATTTGCCGTTTGAGCAATTCTTGACCAACTTTTTACTTGATAAACCGCAAATTAAACTTTGGTAGCATGACAGGTCTGGTGTTCATACCTCTGAACACCAGATCAGACGGATGCTGCGTGAGAGCTGTCTGAAACGGTGCCAGTTTGTGGATTTGCGGACCGGTCGTATTGCCCCCTTCCTTCATTTCGACCGATAATTAGCCGCACAGACAGCACCGTCTCAAAAGACATTTTGGTACGAGTAAAATTGTGCCGTTCTACTGATTCTGGAACACCTAAAGTTTACCCATTTCAAGCGAGCGAACAATGAAAGGCCAAAATAGCCCCGGAGTCTTGCCTGAAACACCCTGGATTAAATTGCAGGTCTTCAATTGTTTTATTAATTTCAAGTGCAAACAACTAAAAAAAATTTATTTTCAGTTTGACATTTTTCCCGTCGCAACAACAAATTTGACAACTTTTACGTGGCCTTTTTTAGTAATTAACGGAGCCGCGCGAGCTATTGCGCGACAGTAATTTCTTTAAATCAACATTGTTCGGCGCTTCACGGATTCATATTTTGCAACAGCCTTCCAATTATTTTTATAAAACTTGGGTTGCTCGAACTGAGAAACTTAAACCCTTTCTCCAACTTATCTTTAGCCTTCTCCGCAAACTTACTCACATCTGTACTCAATGACTCAGACCTCCGAGACGCGACGGCTAACGACCGGCCGTCCCAAGATTCCACGACACAAAAGATTTATGCCACTACGCGATCCCATAGATCTTAAACAATGTTCGTCGACGATGGCCGATTTCTCACATTATACCCGAGCGCACTTGCACGCTCGCGGTGGCCCTCTGGGGAGCTCTGCTCGGGTCGCTCTTTTGATTAGGTAATCGCAGCGGGGCTCAACTTGCAAACGAGCAAAGCTGAGTTGTTGTTGGTCGCACGCGATGAGACCTCCTCTTTAGAGAAGCGGATGAGGCACATTTGGAAGTTTGACCCTCGCGCAATGGACGTCTGTTTCTCACATGTTCTTTTGTGCGTCGCTAAAACTTGCGGCGACCGCGACCAGCTGACCGGGAGATTCATCTTCGTTATACGATCGCCAGTTGTCTGCTTTCTCCCAGGCACTGACTCCGAGTAGCTAACTATGTGTGAAGCGCGAGTCAATGCTAATCTCTTTGTATACATGTTCTTTGAGGGGTTCGATGCCGCTCTGTTCTGACAGGTCTTTGGGGAGTCGCTTGAAATTTGCTCCAAAATAAGCGATTGCCGTCTGATGCAGGATTCGACTGCATTAGGCTTCCTTTAAATTAAAATTTGTTCGTGAACAGCTATGTTTTGAGCAGGATGTGACCGTTTTGACTAATTATTTTCAGTTTGTAATTTATTGAAATTCGTTAAAAATGCGTAAAAACTAAATTTCTATTTTTAACACTTATGACTGTAGCAGTGTAAGCCTCATTTAACTTAAACATCTCTGCGACTTCAAAATTTTAAAAGGAAAATTGCAATTTAAATATTTTTAACTTGTTTGGACACCGAAAATTTGTTGCTTAGCAATGTCTACCAAAACTACATTTTTGACTAGTGGGCTTGAAGTTCTAAGCCACGGTTTAAAGTTAGTTTAAAGTTAGTTCAGACTATTCTATATGCAGGTATCAATAAATACTGTCACGCGTAAAATGACATTTTTTCTTGAACAAACGGATTGATATTTCTAGTTTGTAATTTATTTTTTGTAATTTTTCTGATACAATAGTCTTCTAAAAACGCAGACAATTTTGATTTACGAGTTAATAGAGCCGGGCAAAATAAACCCAAAATCTAGTTTTTGAGCAGAATAAAAAATTTCTGATTTAATTTTCAAAAACCTGAATTTTGTGAAATTAACACAAAATACGATTTTGCGAGAAATTCAAATCTCTCAAAATATACTGCATAAAAAACCCAAACCGCTTCAAAATGACCAATAATGGCCGCGATTTTTCAGTTTGATTGCAACTTTTTCTGTCAAACGTCAGCACTTGTTTTTGTTTTAAAGTTTGATGTGCAAGATTTGTTGCGCGTTATGATCCTGTTACCACTAAAATCCCAGTTAGAAGTGCTTTTACGCGTGACTGCATTAATGAATAACCTTGTAATGTTAATTGCATAAACATAACATATTTGGTTTTGTTCGCAGCAACTACAAAAACCAGTAATTTAACATTTTGCAGTTTTCCAGTTTTTACAGTAATCGTTGTGTGTGTCTTTTACCAAGGGGGATTTGATATTTATTATAGCGCAGTGGCTTGTAGGTTAGCTTTTACATGACAAGTCAAATTCAATAGCAGTTACGTATTTTTAGCCGTAACGCAAAGAGCAGATGTGTGTTTATTATAGAAAGTGTAGATGTGTTCTAAGGTCAAAATTGTCATCTTTCAGAAATGTGGCTTAAAAAGCGCCCCAATTACAGACCAAACCTTCTCTCTCCTTAAAGCTAACCCGCAACATATCCTATGTCCCAAAACAAGGAATTTAGCTCTAATTCCATTATGCCTTTCGGGAGTGAGCGCGCGAGCGATAGAATTATCAGCGAGAACTTTAATTGCTTGAAAGCGACTCAATTCAATTATGCCTCGCCGTCAATGAGCGAGAGTTTCGCGCGCGCATAGAGTACCCGATGGCCTGCAGTAGCAAAAGCCTGACCGGATATAAGGATAATGCGGGACTCTGGTCACTCACTCCCTCGCTTGCTGCTGACCTCTAATCTGGTTCAGCACTCCTCGCTCAGACTGGCTAATCCGGTATTGCCCCGAGGCGACGATGATGCGATTTGGTCCTCTGGTTTCCACTGCGGTTTCCGACTTCTTCCGTTGGTGTACAATTACAGATGGCAACATTTACCCAGTTTAATGTGTGTTCGCAGTTAGTCGGTGATTTATGGGATTGTGTTAGACTGCTGCTGCGGCCGCGTGTTTTCGAAATTCTGTAAAATGAAACAAATTGGTTTAAATACCAGGTTTACAATTTTGTGTATATTGCTTGTATATATTTCGGTTTGTCCTAGCCATCTGCCCTAGGGTCTGCTTGGAGATGGTCACTGAAATCTTTTTCAGGGTTTTTTAAACGCTAATTTTTTTTTAAATAAAACACTGAACGTTAAACTCGGAAAATGCACACGTCTTCATGTAGATTGGTGAGACCGATTGATCTAAGCTTTAGTCGTTTTTTTAAACGTGGTTAAAATGTTTTTAAATTTAACGCTTAACTTTATTTAATGAATTTTTTGATATTTATTAAATTAGGTTTAATCTACTATGATAAATGAAATTATGAAAAAGGCGAAGCTCTTCAAATTTTATATAAACTTTAAAATGTTTATTTGATGGTTTTTCCTTGGATTCGGTGTCTATATTTCGTTTTTTATACATCAATAAAAAACTACCACTAATTTAAAATGAACAAAAAATTCTAAATTGCTTATTTGTTTTTAGGCTTACAGGGCTTTAAGTTGTCTATACTTCAAATTTGTATTTTAAGCACGCGACATTTGTAGCGGTTTTAGCTACAAAACCATGTATGGTAATTAAGGTTCTGCTTCCTTCGTCCTTCCCAAACCTGTAGCCACTCCAACGGTTTATCGCGCAGCGTCAGCGGCAATTAACAAAAGGTCACACTTACGCAACATGAATGTCTGTTTACTTTTTCTTAATGAGTCGTCAAGTTTGATAAGACAAGAATGAAGCGCGCCGATCGCGGTTGCATCAATTACGAATTGTTCCCACTTAAGTGAAGGAACACGTTTTGCACGCTGTTTTTATAATCATTCCTTGTCTAAGTGCTCTTGAACGCTTTTTTGAGCATCGAAGCGTGCTCCTCGGGAGGAGAGTTAAAATGTTTTATTTTTGTGATGCTGAAAGCAGCTCGTTGTTGATTGGAGTTGTTATTCATGTTGCTGACAGCTTTTTGGAGTGGGCATTGTTTGTAACAGAGTTTTTAAAGTGCAATTTTTGTCAAAAAATCCATTTTTAAATTTTTGGCAAACTATACATTTTACGCTTAACGTTAGGTTGCATGTTTGGCTGATTGGTTAGCGTTCGGGATTGTTAAATCAGAGTCACAAGTTTGATCCCCGCTATTGATTAATATTTTTGCTTGTAATCTTAGTTTTGTTCTAATATTGAGAATCTAATTAGACGGAAGCCCTTTTATCTCGCTCCGCCGTACTCTAATTTTAGCAAGCCGATTGCTTTTCAAGCATTGCGCGGGGATCCCTAGGTCAGGTGATGAGAAAGAGGACGAGGCGAATATATGCAAATCGGCAGCTGATTCTTAATCCGCTATGATATTAGAGAAGAAGAATGCCGCTTCGCGCAGCCTTGACCGGCGATTGCCGTCGTCCTCCGAGCCGCCGTACTCATTGTCAATTGTCGCCCTCATCTCCTCTTGCGGCAACAATGGCCACTGCGGGACGCTTCGTCGTGCTTAATTGAGTGAACTCGGCTCACCTTAGCGGAGACGCTGTGCCTCAGCTCCGCCCTTCCTTGCTACAGTCGTTTTCCCGGCGGGCCACTTTGTCGCTGGGTTATCGTCGATCGGCGAGTGGGGCCGCGATGCCGCTGAGCAATCATCAGGTTATTGAAGGTCTCGAACCAAATTATGACCTGTCATTATTTTCGGCACGCGTGGATTGGTACTCAAGTGCAGGTTAGGCGCGAGTTGGGCAAATTGGTCTCTTTATATGGCAACAAAATGTTTTAAAAAAGACAAAAACAAAATGTTGTCAATAACAAAATTTCTGTCGTCTGCAGGATTCAAACCAGTGCTCTTCGAAGAATACTGCGTCCTAAACGCAGCGCCTTAGACCACTCAGCCAAAATGACAAATCAGTCATTAGTGTCTAATGGTATATCATATCATCTTGTTTTTCAAAATTTATATAAGGAAAACCTCAAAATTGTGTTGCTTTCTGATTTTGTGTGAGCAATATTTATGACAATTTCGACCATGTGACAACTTGATGCATGTTCAATGGACTTTTTCCCATTTTCGTTTCTGAATTAAACATGCAAACTTTGCATTGCACAATGAATGCACATTTCTTGTTTTCCTCGTTTTTTTGCTCTTTCCCCTATTTATGTTCAGCGAAAACAAACGGACGTAATGAAGCAAGCAGCTAGAGCTATTGTGTCGCTCACTTATTTTTGGTCTTTTTTGCTCGATTGGAAAGCTTTCCAAACGCATATGAATGTAGAATTGGGGACTTTTTGGGTTGATAAATTATTGATATGCGCGTTATGAGTGAATTCCGCATTTGAAGCGAATTGACTTGAAGAGTGAAAGCATATCGGAAATGCTGATATGTTAAATTGTTACATTTGAGTGTTTCATAGATCCAGTTTGAGATATTCACTTATACATATAAACCCTAAAAATGGTATAACGGTATTGTAAGTTACCTAGTATATATCATTCAGTAATCACATGTTCCGAGTGGTCTAAGGCGCTGCGTTCAGGTCGCAGTCCTCTTCGGAGGGCGCAGGTTCGAATCCTGCGGATGACAGATGTTTTTACATTTTTTGTTTAAGGCTTTTCAGTGCTAAAAGTTTTTTTTTCTTTTGACTGACTTCTTGTTCAATCATCTAATGGCAACTTTGCAAGTTCGTAATCCCCCTTACCGTGAAATCATTTCCGCGCTTCACCAATCCAGCACCCCATTTCGTGTATTTCGATTTCAGAACTTAGGATCATGCTCTTTACGAAGAACTTATTAGCCGCTCTACTGCTGCTCCTTGCAATCCAGCTTCCCGAGTGTTCGGGACAGGAGTCGCAGGAGCGGAAACTGACTCGAGAGCGTATCGCGAACGAAATGCTCGTGCCAAGGTACTCCACGACAGCACTCATGTGTGAACCGATTTTTGCGGATTCGAAGGAAGACGTCATCGGGTTATGGTATAAGGACAAGGAACTTGTCGCGCGAGTGACGAGGTAGGAACAGATCCAAAGGAACACTTTTCACGCCGAATGATTTAGGACTTCGAATGCAATTCTGGATAATCGCACATACGTTACCGACCAGCCTGTGCCAGATGTCGGATTTCTCATCATTACGAATGTGTCTCTGAGTGAGTTTTTTCAGACTTCTCTATCTCAAACGCAACAAGAAGTCCTGAAAAGTTGCTAAAAGCGGTTTTCCATTTTTAGAGGACGAGGGCATCTACCATTGCGAGCGAGAAGACACCCGAGCCAAAAGTGAATTTTATAAGATTGCTGTTGCCTATGTGGACACGTTCACTTCAAGCAACAAACCTCATTTTATGCCTGCTGAAGTCCACCTCATGGATACGGTAATCATCCAATGTCCTCACACCAACGCTGTCCCTGACCCCGCAATTTCTTGGAGAATGGTATGTCATCATACCTTAAATAGTGAATCACGACTCAAATTTAGAACGGAGAGTCCATCAACCGCCTGGGAAACAGAGTCGAAGTGCTTCAAAACGGGTCACTCATGATCCACAAGTTTGATGCGATTGATATTGGAGAGTACGAGTGCACAATTGCAAATTTCGCAGGTCAAACCACCTCGAAGACTTTTGTCACGTTGACGCATCCAGATCATGCGAGAGAAGGTGAGTTGGGTGCTTATGAAGTGATTAGACAAAAAAGTGGTCTAAAACGTTGCGTTCCTCTTCCGAGGGCGCAGGTTCGAATCCTGAAAAATCCTGTACAGATTCGAATCGTGTATAAAGATGCCAAAAACAAAAAATTCTGTCATCCGCAGGATTCCTCGAAGAGGACTGCGACCTGAACGCAGCCCATAGACACTCGGCTTTGCGTTCACGTCGCAGTCCTCTTCGAAGGGCACAGTTCGAATCCTGCGGATGACAGAAATTTTTGTTGTTGGCATTATACTTTTCACGTTTTTGCTTAGGTCATACCAGACTTACGCTTGTGGCGGTCAGCTTCGCAATGGCCTTCTTTGGTTCCTCATCGGATGTCTAGCAACCAGGTAACACATCCTTCATTGATTTGACCTTAAACACTGTTTATAGCTCCTGCGTCCTGGTCTACCTTCTGGCTAGCATCCTGTGCATACGCAAACGTCGTTTCGCTTATCCATCTCTTCTCTTCCAAACCGCCGATCTCGCACCCGGTTTCCGCAAGGTCATCGCCCCGTTGAACCCGTACGAAACCCATCAAAGAGAAATGATGATCCCGACCTACGACGTCTAAGCAACAAGGCCAACAACGAGCACAGCAACGTGTAAATAAGCTTTAATACTATCAAAGAACTCCAGAGTTGTACAGAAATATCTTTTCGCTGAATTCTCAGGCACACATCTTCGTTGAACATTGGCTTTTGTAAATTGCGTAGCCGTCACGGGTTCATCAAAATAATGAAGTCATCGTCGCAATAAATCTTTGAAACGCAAAAAATAGTCTTTGGTAGGATTCGAACTCTTGACCTCTGGAATGATAAGCCAGAAGTTAACCTTAAGGCCAATCTTTGAAGTCAAGACAGGCTATATGATAAGCAAATAAGCCAAAAAAACACCAAAAAATGATTAAAAGCTAACAACGTTTTTGTAAGCAAAAGCGTAAAAAAGTATAAAAATGCCAGAAACAAAAATCTCTGCCAACTGCACGATTCAAATCTGTGTCCTCCGAAGAGGTCTGCGGCCTGAACGCAGCGCCTTAGACCACACGGTCAGAATGACTACTTTCTTTATTAGCTATCCAACAACACAAATCTATAACCAAAAATTAAAAAATTTCATGACGATGCTGACCGTTTGATCTCTTTACCTACATCCACCGTTGAAAAAACCTGCGTTTTGTTATGTACGGCTAGGCATTTTCGGGTCGCAAAGTATGCTCATTTAGCATTTATATTTGAAACGCAATAAAATGGTGGGTCTTCGGTGAGGTTCGAAGACTGACCTCTGGAGTAATAAACAAGAACTTAACCTCAAGGCCATACGAGCAAATCAGTTTAAGAGTCTAGCCAAGTCTAGCCAATGATAGATGAGCAAATAAGCAAACAGCAGCAAATAATGGCACTGTATTTATTAGCAATCCAACAACACAAATCCACTAGCAACAGAAAACCTCACAAAGATGCTGACGCTGACCCTTTGACTTCTTGAGTTATATCTACTGTTGAAAATAATCTATGAGTTTTGTTATGTTCAGCTAGACATTTTCTGGTCTCGAAGCACTTTCCGCAGTCTTTACAGTCGTAAGAGTGACCAGAATGGGTGCCTATATGCAGGTTGAGATCGAATTCGCAATTGAAAGTCTAAAAATAAGAGTGAAATCCGAAGAAAAGCCATAATACGGTGATTAAGATTTTAAGGCAAAGAAGGTTGAGCCTACCTTAGCGCACATTTTGCAGTGGTGAATCTTCAGAAAATGGCTATTTCTGTGCTCATTTAGTTGTGTATTGTCAGGAAATTTTAGCAGACAAATGTCACATTTGAACAATCCATCATTAAGATCCACAACCGGCTCAAGTGGTCGATTTAGCGATCGCATCTAAAATAAACTTTTATTTCAAATTCCATAATTAAGTAAATTTTTACCCTCTCCGTGATATGCAGCGAAAGATGAATCTGATAAGCAAGGTCGTCAGCAAACGTCATACAACACACAGGGCACATATGGTAGGGTAGATCACCCGTGATCTCATTTGTCAGGCTCGCCTTAGCAGGCGTCGAATTGGATGCATCTTTAGCTTCTGGTGTGACAGCACGACTGGGCTTAACGGAACGTACTGCAGCTACCGGTTTTAGGATTCGATTACGTGCGGTTAGAGCAGAACGCTTGATAAGGCGGCGCTTGCAACGCAGCTTCTCGGCTTTGAGGAGGGACAGAGCGTTTGAGTCGCTTGAACCTGAAACAAAACGCTAACTGAAATATCAATAAAAACCAAATTATTCAAAATTAGGTTGTAAGAAGTGGTAGCCGCTGAGGAGATAGGAACATGTGACCTTCAGCATGGTGGACTATCACACTTCCTCCACACTACAAAGCCAATTACAAAGCAAGCTTTACACGTGCCCATATAGGCCCTATTGCTTCAAACGTAAGCTATTTTTTGTTTCTCACTTTTCTTCTGCTCCTCCTCCGTCCTTCGCGGCGTCGAAGCCATGGATTTGGATTGAAATACAGAAATAGGCAGGTTAGGATTGCTGAGCTCAAAACTGTAAAACTGTTTCGGGAAATGGTCGATGACATGTTGGATCATTTCGAGTCGATGGCCAAAGGTCACCGCACAAAGACGACACCCTCCAATTGCAGTGATGCCGGCCAGCACGACAGATGAGTCGACTGGGGTCACTTTTGAACGGATCTGTGAGCTGGCGGTACTGAGGACAGGGAATAGGGAGAATGTGGGTAAGCTTGTCTAAATTCAGATAAGATAAGCGGTTGTGAACAAAGTGGATGTTTTACCGGTAGCTCAGGAGCAGGCTCTGGGTCTTGGGGTGACTCGTTTCTGGGAGAGCATTGCTGCTCCTCGGTCTTCTAAACAAATTACACTTAGCACTTCAATTCCAAACACAAGAGGCTACGTATCATGTATGTAGGTAGTCATTTTTTACTATTTTGGCAATCAGGAAAGTTGTAAAGTTATAGCTTCCAGGCTTGAGAATACAGATAAAACGCATGCAGTTAAGCAACGCTATTCTCACATAAAATTCGGTTTGCAAACTGAAGCTAGCGGCTACTGTAAAATACGTTTTACGACCTGATACAGGCTTACAAAAATTCTAAAATGAAGGAAAAATAGGTCAGAGAAAATTTGATGTGGTCGAATCAATAGGATACCAGCTCGACTCAATCTCCGCTCAATGAACAAAATTTTAAAAAGAACGGAGTAGCACAATTTGGCCAAGAGCAGCTTATGTATAGTTTTACAGTCATCCTGAAAGTTCTGACGTTGCACATCACATAACTGTAATACCACATGGTTTACTTTTGCATAATCTAGCATTTTGTTTTTCGTGAAACGTTTCAAAGCACTGAAAAATCACAAATTAGACCAGATTAAGGTAGATCCATCTTGCCTAACATTTCGTCAATCTAAAACTTTTCCAAATTAGAATTTAGACCATGGCTTTACCGAAAAACATTTGCACAGCGATTTAATGGATCAAAGACAAAATAGACAAGTTAGGTAGACTAACCTTGCCGAGCATCTGATCAAGCTGAAACTTCTTTCTTGAACTGCTAGCCGCCGTACAACTACTCATCACTTAGCATGTGCCGCCTTGGGGAAGATGAACGCAAGCCGACTGCTGCTGTCGCCACTGCTGAAGATGAGACTTGGTCGTCGC
Organism: Steinernema carpocapsae; assembly: GCA_000757645.3. Lineage (NCBI taxonomy): Eukaryota > Metazoa > Nematoda > Chromadorea > Rhabditida > Steinernematidae > Steinernema > Steinernema carpocapsae. Next base: position 3,383,526 of record CM016762.1, read on the forward strand.
TCGGTGTCGAAAGGGCCACTTTCGGTCGGGAGCGCCTAATGAACGGTTGTTTAGCCAGCCGCACACGGGCGCGAAAGCCTTTTTGCCTGGGGGATAGCCTTATGGAAATGGACCAACGGCGCGCGTTCTCGTCGCCAACGGCGCGCATCGCTACAGGGCAAATATTACTTTGGCTCATCAATAATAAATCTGTCTTCAGGCAATAATTCTTAATCAACACAACGGCGCAAATCGGACCCGCGACTAGACGCGCGAGGGTCGCCTCGAGCGATGGCGAGAACGGAGCCCAGAGCACGTGAGTTCGGCAAAAACGTGAAAAAGTCGCGTCGTAGCCTCAAGGAATTCTAGCTACCGTAATTCCGCCTGAAGGAGTAGCCTCTGAAGGGTCCCTGCTGACGTGAAGCACTAAGAGGTCTTCGAGTGAGATAGGTTGACTAAAAAAGGGTGACAGAAGAGTGAAGCCCGAAACAACTTGAAGCCTTAAAACCTGAATTGAAGCGCCGCGACCTATCAGAACCGATTTGTTGTTCAGCAGCAACATGGCGACCTTGCGCTCGAGTACAAAAAAACGTTCGAAATCTTCGTCGTCGCCACTTTCATTTTCGTTTCTCTGCGCCCCGCAGTCCCCCGAGGGGATCGAGCGCGGAGAACTGTGCGGCGCCGTCGCCACATGCTTGAGGCGTTAAAAAACTGTCAAGCGTAAACCGAACAGCCCGCGGGAAAAAGTCCAACGACGATCGCCTGCGGGCCTAAAAAACGAGCGCCACATTTGAACTTTCTTGTTCCTAGATCTCGCGTTTTTTGACTTCCTTTTTCAATCCTCGAAGATCCGATCAAAGCAGGAGCGCAATTGATCATTGCCGATAGATTTGATTCTTAGTACGAACTACAGGATCGTCTGTAGAAGAGTCACCAAAACCCACTCACTTGACCAAGTCCACAATTTAGCGAAAAAATGTCAAACACTCAGAAAATAAATGCAAGTGATAAAACGTGTTAAAACAAAAAACAGGAAAAATTCTGTCATCCGGATTCGAACCTGCGCCCTCCGAAGAGGACTGCGACCTGAACGCAGCGCCTTAGACCACTCGGCCAGAATGACACATAAGTTATCTGTGCTTAATCAGTACATAGAGTAGAGAACTCACCTTCTTTTGGGTTATCTGGATAGATCAATGTAATGAAATTCTTTAGTGGTCATCAGCAAAATTAAGATATCGATTGCGTCGAACTTGTGGATCAGGAGCGACCCGTTGCGCCGGATTAACTTTCTCCGACTCAATGTGATTCTTAAACCTAAATTTTAAAGCTGCCATCGTACCATTATCTTAAAAATTTCCGGCTCAAGGACATAGTTTGCGTGTGGCACTAGATTAATTTCGTATCTATAAGATAAAGGTGAGCAAATACGAAGTCAAACGGAGTAAATGTCCACATAGGCGACTGCAATTTTGTAACATTCATTTTTCGCTCCGTTATCTTTTTGCTTCTGGTGCCCGATGCCTTCGACTTAAAAAAAACTGGTTGACCCATATTTTAAAACAGAAATAATACGACTGCTTTTAGGTTAATTAAACTTTAGTTTCAATTTTTCTGTTTCATTTTAACAATCTGGTGATAAATCGATTCTTTGTTGATCCGTGATTCAGCCATCACGCGAAATCAACTGTTACAAGGTCAGTATTACGTCACTGTTCGTTTCTAATGTTTGCGACTCGAAGACCGAAATACTCACTTCTCAGCACGATGACCATTGTCAACGTCCTCTTTCTTCTTCTCATTACCATCGATGTCATATTTGCCGAATCCAATTTTATGGTTGCATTTCGATGTGGATTTCCTAATCAGTTCAAAGGATTAGATCAGATTTGGAAGTCTGATCCTAGTCCATGTCTTGATGACGAAGCCGATATTTTGAACCTGTGTAAAGAGGTTAGCTCATTTTTCTTCGAATTTTAGTGCGAAAAATAGTTTAAAAATGGTGTTTAATTTAAAGCAAAAAAGTAAAAAATGTTTGACGAGAGTGGGGTTCGAACCCACGCCTCCGAAGAGACTGGTGCCTAAAACCAGCGCCTTAGACCACTCGGCCATCTCGCCTTGTGTACAAGCTTTATACAAACCCTATATGTTTAGATATCCGAGAATCGTTTCATTGTCGCAGTTCAAAAGTATGCACACCACGTAATCCTGAAAAACTGGCTGCCACTGGAACATCAGAATGACAGCAGTTCAACCTATCACACAAGGCCGTACATGTGTCTAGGTAATACTATTTTGAATATCTTGAAATAACCATTTTTTAGAAACGTTCGAAAACAGGAACAGCTTGTCTTACGATCAATTCTGCGTGTTGGACAAATTTTTCGGAAAACGACGACATAAGGACGTGTGGTTAGATGAAGCTGCAAAGCGGTGTGGTCAGAATCAGGTAGCCATGACCTTTGATGTATTAAGGCTTATGTTTATGCTGTTTTAGGACATGGAACTGTACTCTTACGCTTTATTACGTGACAAACGTGGTGTTCATCAGGATGAGCTTTTGTCAGAAATCCACGAAAAGCAGAAGGATTACGTGGGAATCGAGTATGTCTGTTGTCCTGAAGGTACGTTGCCCTAATCGCCCCTGATCTTACCCTTGGCCTTAGCTGTCCCCATTGAATCCCGGACAAAATGTCCACAAAATGTCAAAATGCAAAAGTAAAAGTGGTTTTTAAATTGCGACGCATACTAGCAGAAAAGCAGAAAACGACCAAATTAGCAAAAACGAAAATTGGCGAAAACGTCGCATCGCCCATGTAACGTTCTAAACATTCTCGACATTTTGTCCCTTTCACATCTTATCCGTTAAACGTTTTTGGCTTTGACATTTTTTTTCGTCATTTTGTCTAAATACCATCCCTATTCAGATCTATCCAACCTCCAAATCTTCGAAACAGCCTACAGCAGCAGCTACAAACGCTACAGCACCTCCCTGATGGCAGTAATTGTGACACGAGTCCGAAAACAACGAGTCTTCGAGCTCATGCTCGAAAATGACCCAGATGAGGCTCCTCGCTATAAGAACAAAATCGACCTGAAATTTGAAGAAGAAGTCGCCCAGGTTAAGCAGCATTTGGCTCATCAAGTCGAAAAATACGAAACCAAAACCGGAATTTTGTTAGAAGACCAGCTTTATGGCTTCAGTCTAGAGTCAAATGGCACGGAAGATGAGGTGCTCAATACGGCAGAAGAAGCCTTGAAAACTTTAGTAGTGAAGAGAAACGAGCTGCTCAAGGATTTGGACTTTGTGAACAACGAAAACAGGCTTCTGGACAAGATTGGATTTGAGTTGGAGAAGATCGATCGCTCAGCTGATCGGCTACTTGATGAGCTTCCTGGGACGCTTTTTGAGAAAGGATGTAAGTAATTTCACAATCTTGAAAATAAGACGTAATCTTTTTAGTCGCTTTCTGGTCGAAGATCCGTCCCAAGACTCGGGTGACAATAAATGGGGTCCGCAACGTTGAATGGATCTACAGTTTAAACGACACGGAGCTCACGGCTGCTTTTATCGACTATCGGTGGATGGTCCACAGACGGATGCATTCCGATGGGAAAATCTCGGACAGAAATATATCGGCGAAGCAAAGGTTGTCATATGAGTTAGGTGTGGATCTTGGCATGATGGCTTGGACCACGTATATGCAGTTTTGAATAGAAAATTTAATAAAGAGCTTCAGCACCACCATTGTGGACAAAACGATCCTGCTACAAACGGCACGTCAAGCCTCAAATAGGCAATATGTTAACTTATCCCTCAGATCGGCGTTCAGTTGGGACATTTAAGGTACCATTAGTAGCCAAAAGTATTGAAATGTACCACTTTTATTGTGGTATATTATAGCCAGCTTAATGAGCAAACAAGCACGAAAAGTGTGACTTCTCATTTCAAAATTGATTGCTATTAGCGCTCTGTGATAATCCGTTGTGCTGACGTATTATTCGCCTCCTTAATAAGTCAGTCCCGGTGGGAAAATCACCCTGCTCCGTAATCCTGCTCTCTTCGCTCATTGCCACTGCGTGCACAGTTTTCACAGAAGCAATGCTCACGGTAACCTGTTGCGCTATTATCTCCTCTCACGTCTCTACTTTGACTTAATTTGCTCAATTTTTCACCAGAAGCACGTAGCGGATGTTTAAATGTTTACCGGCTTAATCTTGGGAATGCAAAGGTTTCAATGTTACTAAAGTACAACTTACCTTTTTGCTCGGTATCTCTCAGGCTTTTAATTGGAACATGGCATGTACCGTTTTGTAGCCAGAAGTTGTATTAAATTGTCGCAAGTTTAATTAGCAAACGAGCACGAAAGATGTGACCACTTGTCTCAAAATTGATTATTATTGAGCATTAGCGGTTTGTGATAATCCGATGTGTTGACTTATTGTCCATTTTTTTAATGAGACTCTCAGTATTGAGCAGTTTAACTGCAGCTTAATAACAGTGATTTGACACTAGCATGGCTGTTAAATGGCCTATGGAATGTGACCGTTTAGCCGAAAACGGATTAACAATGGGCGTATAAGCATAAAAATGACCTTTTCTGAAAATTGTACACAATTGTATTATCCTTATGATTTTTGTAGCTTAAGCGAGCTACATTTTGCCATGGAATTCTCGGTAATTGTAGGTAGATTCATTTTTAATCCATTGCGCCGATTTATCTTTCAATGAGTGTCTCCGTTTTCACCGCGAACCACATCGCGTTTGTTTAATACCAGCTTCATCTCGCCGTTGACCTTGGGTAATACCGGTGAAACGCTCCTGTGGGCATGTACTGATATAATGAGACTAATCCTGGGTTAAACTTTCAGCCAGTTTTGCTTTTTCTCGACTATTCAAAGTCGCATCGGCCGCTTCAAACTTCACTCCTCCCTTCTTGCCCTTCTTGTGAAAGGTAGGCAGAGCTCTACATGGAATTGTCATTCCTAAGTGTTCGTGTTAATTTGGCCGAGTGGTCCAAGGTCGCAGTTTTCTTCCGAGGAGCGCAGGTTCGAATCCTGTGGTTGACAGTTTTTCTTCTTTTTGTTTGAAGTTTTTTTTTTGTTTTAGGCTGTTCTTATCATTCCGATCTCAACGAAATGAACCTCTTCTGCATCGTTGCATCTGCTCTGATTGCCCTGACTTCCATAGCCTCTCTGACCTCTGTCGTGTGTCCTGAGGGCTTCATTGGCCTTAACTGCACCATAAATAAGACCGACCAACAAACCCACATTGTGGTAAGCTGTTAGGACCATACATTCTACTTTAAAGCACACTTTTAGGCGGAGCCCAAAATTCAGAGCCATCTCTTGATCGATCCCCGCATGTACGGGATCCTGACGGACGCTCCCACAAATGACACTTTTATTCTCGACTACACCTTTAAAACACGTAATGGAGAACCACTCCAATTCCAGGTGCTCTCGCTCGGCGCTGACTGCAGCAAAGTGATCTCTATTATGGTCAACAACGTTACCACCCCGTGTCCCTCAGTTTTCCAGCAGAAACTCTATCCAAAGGGCCTCGTCCAAATTCAGTTCGAGTTTCGTAACACCAAGGACACTTACAACGTTAATGTCGCTTATAAAATGGCTTAAAGTTCCTCTTTTAAATTTCGTCTAGATTGACGTGTTCGTTGTTGACAAATAAATTTGCATGCTTAGCTTAGAGACACTTTGAGGGGACGTTTCTTCATTTCACAACGTCTCCGAAATCTGAAAACCACAACACTAAGAAGAACTACATCTGCTCACCAATTTTTAGCTCGATTGGTGATTTACACTTGGAGAGGTTCCCTTGTATATAGTCTCCATGGTCATCAGTTCAGTTTTCTTCAATTTTTAACGTGCAAAATAGTTCAAAAACGATATTTGATTTCTTACAAAAAAGTTTTGAAGTTTTGTCTGACGAGAGTGGGATTCGAACCCACGCCTCCTGGCGTCTAGGGGAGACTGGTGCTTAAAAACAGCGCCTTAGACCGCTCAGCCATCTGCCCTTGTTTCCATCGGTTGCCAAGTAGTCTACAACCTTACATTACAAGTTGTGTTTAAATGTTTTGACCCACAAGGCGTCGCCTAGGTTTAGTTCGAGTTTCCTAACACCTAAAATGCTTTCACCATCAATGTTACACACAAGAGGACTTCAATCTACTGCGTCTTTTCATCCCAAAACACCTCTAAAGCCTGAAAACCAAGCGCTCCCCAGGAGAAGCGATTTGAGACCGGCCGAAAGACCGAGAAACGGGTGAAGCGGCACGGAATCGCTGATAGGAGGCAATGAATAGCTTCCCGAACACAAGCATGCGAATTGCGAATTTCCAGCAGCTTCCCTAAGCGTTGAGGCGTGGGGGAGACAAACGTGTCTTAGTAAAGCCCACGACCACTAAAAACGGGTTTGAATCTCCTCTGAATCCTCGTATAGCTCAGACTGCCGGATTGCTCCTTATGCTTAGCTCGACAATTCTTCAAAGAGATGTCTTCTCATCCCACAACGCCTCTAAAACCTGAAACAGACAAGGACGATTTGAGGCCTTTATAACAATTCAAAACACGTGTAAACGAGCAACAAATTCAAGGCAGTAATAAGAACACAATGAGTGGCGGAGGCATTCAGAAGTAGCGGTCAGCGGAGCCCTGTTCAGTCGACCAGATGATGTTGGGGAGTCCCAGATCGTCCGTGGTAATATTCACGCCCAGATCGGCTCCAATTCCCTGCATGGCATAGTGGAGCATTTGTTGGTAGGAGGGGCCAGCGCCTTCCTCGTCTTCGAAGGCCACGAATCCCGGCAATTCGAGAGAAGTTTCCTGAAAATTTGTCGTAAAAACGACTGTCAGGAAGATAACAAGCTTACGCTAGGAGCGACATAGCGACGAGAGATGACTTCCTGGACTTCGCTGTTCACTTTCAGCACGTTGGCGAGCTTCTCTTGCATTACGTCGATCTCGCGCGAGTCAACTTCCTTCGCCGACGCCTTCATTTCACTGAGGCCGCGACGGATGTGCGTCAAATGGAGCTGAAATAGAAAGAACATCAATTTGAGATGTTCGTAGATTGACGCTCGATAGGCTCGACTTCCAGAGCTCTTTTGAACCCTTACAGACACTCTGTCACAGCTCAGGAGTGAGATCTGGCGATTCTAACCCCAGAATCGGGACTAAATTGGGCGAAAACGTTTCCAAAGCCACCACACGACCCCGCTTTGCGGCACAAGCTGCCAGCAAGCAAATCACCACAACGCCCACTCTGTCAAGCTCAATCCAGTGAAAACATTGTTCCAAGATTATCTCAGTGTCACGGAATCTCTGGATCGCGCGGCTGCTGTTCCTAAGTATTACACACACCAAGCACGATTTTCTGAGCTGATTGGACCCTTCACTGACCTTCGGTCACAGCTCAGGAGTACAAGCTGGCGATTCTGATCCCACAATCATGGCTAAATTGGGCGAAACCTTGTGTCCAGTGTCCTTACACAACCCTGATTTTGTGGCACAACCTGCCAGCAAGGAACTCACCCTTCGGCCCATCTTGTCAAGCTATATCATCTGAAGACATTGTGCCAAGCTTACCTGAGTGTCACGGAATCCCTGGACAGCACGGTTGCTCTGTTCCATGTTGAAGGACTGGATGTCCAGTTCCTCCTTCAGGATCTCGTAGAAACGCTTGATCTTCTGCATTCTGAAAAAGTCACAACATCAGTCTGATATTTCTCTAATCAACGCACCGCTTAAGTTTCTCAGACAGCTTCCTCTCGGCCTCGTTTTCCCCAGTGCGATGGATTTCCGCGGTGAGTTTCAGGATCTGGACGTCCATGCCATGGAGTTTTTTTCCAACATTTTCGGAGCGGCGGTCGACCGCGAAGATCAGCTGCGTGAGGTTCGGGGTCTCGTAGCGCTTCGAGCGCTTTTCGTGCTTCTCCGACACCTCAGGCACCTTCTTGGCGTGTGATTCCATGTTTAAAACAAGTTGAAGGTGTTAAAGAAAGGGAACAGAGCTAAATTCAATCCGAAAACAACGCGAATTTTAGCGAGCAAGCAAGAACAGACGATGAAAACGAAGGCGCACCCTCACAGTCAAAAGAAGCCAGCTGAATGGCAGCGAAAAACCAAGGAATGGTTCACGCGCTGACCGAATCGCTGACAGGAGGCGTTGAGAGGCTCCCTGTACAATCGACTTCCAGCAGCTTCCCCGAGCTGCAGCTGTTCAGAGGAGGTGAAAAGACACACGCACCTACAATACTGCAGCCGAAAGTTTTGCAGAAGGCAGCCACGGCAGTTTCATTCAAATTTGCAAACTGGGTCTCGAAAAGAATGTCGTACGTTCTTTCTATCACGACATATTTCCCGAAGTTCCGTGGACCGCGAACCCGAAGGTCGACGCGAAGTTTCCGAGGAAGACGCTCCGGAGAACGCAGAAACCAGCAGAACGAGATTTTCGGACACATGCTGGGATTTCGACTCTGTTGTTGCATCCCAGGACGCTGTGGGCGTACGCAGTCCAGATGCGGCACAGTTCTTTGCGCATAGTCTTTTGGCTATGGTTACTGGCCTCTTTACGTTCGACTGACCTACGGCTCGCGACAAGATCCATACTTTTACAGCTGAAAGATTCATGGCCTCTTTGAATCCTGACTCGTTGATTATGCAAGTATGCTGTCCTTTCAGCCTTTTCTGGAGATTGATTGAGTAAACGGTGTTACTCTGTGATCTTTCCCTGCAGCAGAAATATTCGCGAGCGAAAGATCCATTTGTAAAGCCACAGTTGTTACAACTGCAGTAGCTCCGGCATCTTGGTTTTGGACTAGGTTGCACCAAACCATATTGCCTATGCCGTACGTCGAAGCCATATCCCTCCTCAAAGCTCAGATCAGCCCCTCCTCCCCCTATTCCCAATGCTTCTAATGGCGATTCTCTACCTTGCAAGCAGGATAGAGAATGCTCTCCGGCAATATAGAATCTGTCATGAACGCCATTTTGGTCAACTACTCGCCGCTAAAAACAGCTCTGGAAAACTCTTTAGATAATATTTCGGTTCTATCCACGATTGATGAGGAAGATCACGAGAGCAGTCTAGAACCAGCGACTACTTCAAGAATAGACGAAAAAAAGTTCTTCCATGTGGAATGGACGCAGCTACAACAGCTTGCGCTCTTCCCTACATGCAGAAAGCGCCTGATGGACGAAAGCTCTCCGCCTAATGTTCGTCGGAAAGGATTTGCGATCGTCGTGCGTTCCTCTTGCGAAAAATGGAGGGCCCAGCCAGTCTCAGGTTCAGGGAGAAGCGGTGATTTCAGGGAGTGGCGGTGCTCCGGTGATTTCGCTCTTTCCGTGGGATGCTACACGGATGGAATCCCGCATTCGAGACGCTTCACTGTGACACTGACCTTCACGAGCACATTGAAGAAACCCAGGAGTTTGAAGACAAAATCCATACTTTTACAGCTGAAAGATTCATGGCCTCTTTGAATCCTGACTCGTTAATTATGCAAGTATGCTGTCCCTTCAGCCTTTTCTGGAGATTGATTGAGTAAACGGTGTTACTCTGTGATCTTTCCCCGCAGCAGAAATATTCGCGAAAGATCCATTTGTAAAGCCACAGTTGTTACAACTGCAGTAGCTCCGGGCATCTTGGTTTTGGACTAGGTTGCTATTGCCTTGCCTATGCCGTACGTCGAAGCCATATCCCTCCTCAAAGCTCAGATCAGCCCCTCCTCCCCCTATTCCCAATGCTTTTAATGACGATTCTCTACCTGGACTTTGAATGAGAGAGTGCGATCGTGAATAAATGAATCCGCTGGTAAATCCATAAAACTCGCTTCAACACCAGAAAATCATCGCACCGCAGTCTCAGCACGCTTAACCCTCGCTTGCCCAGCTCGCTGCCCCTGAAATGAAAGAAAATTAAGCACAAAGCATCGTGTTCAATTAAAATCGACTGACCAAAACGTGAAGCTCCAAAAATTCGTGAAATCGGGGCGCATTTCGGCGTGATATTCAACTTGCGACGGAAAACGACGATTTCACCGACAGAAAGAAACGCAAACCCAAATCTTTCACCGTAAGCGAGTGCGTCTTGATCAGGATTGTCGCGTCGGTACTGCTCAATGAATGGTAAAATTCTCCTTTTTCCCTAATGCGATGAGCGGTCGCCGATTCATCGCCTCATTGCTGCAAACCGCAAATCATCAAAGCGCTCGCGTATTCTGAGCAGAACGTGCGAGTTTTCCTGGTCGCGCCATTTTGAATTTACGAATTGTCCCTGCGCGTACTGTCGACTGCCGCGCTTCGCAAGTCGCGTTTTTTGGTTCTCAAACGACGCTCGAAAGAATTCATGGATGAACCGCTGTTTTATTCGCTTTTTTGCTGTTCTGCTGCGTTCTAATCGGGTGCGTCGATGTCACTTCTACGTTCGCTTCGCTCGCCTCCATTTCCTTATTTTCCGCCGCCGTCTGCTCGCGATTTCTGCAGATATTTTTACGTTCCGCTTCTGGAATTTTTTGCCTATTTTTCTCATTTGCGCTTTGATGTGTAGCCGGTGTTCGGGAAGTGACGGCGTTTCGCGATATTGGCCTTCATTTGGTACTCGAATTGTGCGTCGTCTGTTTCGGATTCATATACCGTGTTCCGTGTTATCTCGTGAATTTCTCATCTAATCTTTCAACATCCTTTCATTCCAGGGGAAATTATGGCTCCTCGTAAGCGAAAGAACAATCAAGCCCATCGCGGACACGAAGCAGCGGCGGATTCGCGCATGATGACGATGGCCATCAAGCCTGAGCCTTTGGAGCAGCAACCCGAAGAGGAAGGCTCCGTCGTGGTCAAGCAGGAACCGCTCGATCCCGTGGTTCAAGCAGGAACCGCTCGATCCCGTGGTCAAGCAGGAACCGCTCGATCCCGTGGTCAAGCAGGAACCGCTCGATCCCCAAGAACAGTTCAACGCGACCATCAAGACAGAACCAATCGAAGGGGAAGCCATGGATGCTGAGGAGCCTGAAGAACTGGTCCTTATTTCGCCATTCGAAGTAAAACAAGAACCGGTCGAGCCCGATGACCCGCGTCATCCCGATTACTCTCCCGCGTCCGATGCCAACGAAGCTGACGATACCAACCAAGATCATGATAACCACATCCAGCAGGACGCTTCGGACGAAGATTGCATTGAACAGTTCGACATCCAGGGACTCCGATTGGCCGAGTTTACGGGCGTCACAGTCCATCGCCGAGATCTCTACATTGGTACGCGATTCCACAATTATGGGCAGGTGAAGTTCTTGAGCGCGGACGATCTCTGCCGTCACTTCCCGGAAGCCCTCTTCTCCTTTCTTTCGGCGTTTGCTGATGCGCCGCTCGAGATGGAGGTCCTGCCACCAGCCAGCCAAGTCGCCGAGGAGAGATCAAGGACCGAGAACAACTCAACGAACCCACCTCGAAGAAGAAGCGGAAGCGGAATGCAGACGCGCTATAAAAGTGCTTAAATTTTGTGTTCCCCTATATATTGTTATATTTTTCTTTGACTCATATTGTCCTTGAAATGAAATGAATAAAAGTGTTTAATTTGTTATAATATATATTTATCGCGTTGGGTAGGTGCTCGTTTCGATGATATCGCAGAGAAGGATCTGGAGCTTAGATAAACAGATGCGACGGCGGACAGATGTCGTCAAGGGGGATCGCGTGTTCGGCGGCGATTCGGGCGCTTGTTTTTGCTCTGAGAATCGGGCTTTTCGTGCTGTTTCTGGAAGCCTGAGTTGTGGAAGTGCTGAATTTATGCTGCAGCAGCTCTTTTAGCTTCATTGAGCGCTAGCCCTCACATCCGGGCACCAGCTGAGCTTCACTTTGTGCTGATCATCACTTGAAGCCTGGGTTCATGCCATTACTTTGTCGTCGCTGAGGCAGTGAAGCCTGAAATTTGTGGCAGCGGCGTTTTGCGTTTTTTGCCCGCGTTTGGTTGCTGGCTGATGCGTGTGACTTGTGGAATTCTGTTGGCGTTGTTGTCGTGTCTGTTTCGGATTCAAATGTCGTGTTTTGCGCGCTTCATTTGCCGATTTGTGCCTTTCGACCATTCATCATATGTAATTCATCATATGCATCACAGGATTAGCCTGATCGTGATGACGTTCCAGTCGAATTGGCACCGAGAATCGATCGGGAGATCTTCAAGCATCTTCAAAGGACTACCTGCTTCAAGACGGTGTCGATGTTGATCGAATAGTGCAGACTGAACTGCAACGATTTAGTCTGCAAGAAATTCGGACGTGTGGACGACGGCCGAATCAGGAATCACGACGTCGGTACCTCGACTGCATCTTCGACAATAGCTTTAAGCTGATATAGTGGAAGCCATGGAATGGGTATGTTTATCCTTATCTTATCGTTCTAAATGTCCAGATTTCAGCTCTGAGAATGCTTTAGCCGCTAGAAAACGGCCAATAGGGAAGGCGTTCGAATCCGAAACAAGTCGCTGGGATGAGAAGTCAGACTGCAAGACCAACAGGAAGTTAAGAGGAAGTTGCTCGGAGAAGACCGCTGGGAATCACTGATTGAGAAGTTTAAGGCCGATTTTGAGAGGGTATTTATGCTGTCAGTTTCGAGCATGTTTTTTAAAGCGTACGTTTCAGCACTTGATTTGTTTGAGCACAGCACACGTTTCAGCACCTTAGACCTGAATTGTTGTTTCGAAGACGCCAAGCTACGTGAAACTCGTGAACACGAACTGCGATGCAGCGTTTGTCATACGGACGATTCTGACCTGGCCAAAAGACTCCCGCATCGTCAAAGAACGCAGTCAAGGTGGGTTTCGGAGTCGATTTCGTAGGTAAAATCGAGGATACTTCGATTTCACACGAGTCAGCGCTTTTTGGAGACGGCGCCTTGGCCAGGGTCAACTGCAACGCGACCGACGTTGCCACGGGCGGGATCTTCTGCTCCCCCCGAGAGTCATCTTGCGCATGGCTCGCCGACTACGTTGAAGAAGGGTCCGAGAGTCAACCGCAGCTAGTGAGTTCCATTTATGTGTCTTCGCTTCTCATTTTTTTTGTTATAGCAAACCGCTTCTCCCCTTCGCGAGCATCCACGAAGAAGAAGCCGAAGTCGAGAGGAGTCTTGGACGAATCCACGCAGCCACGAACGAAACGGTCCTGAGCTGATTCGCACGATCACAGGGGGCTGACAAATACCTGTTAGTTCTCTTCAAATGTGCTGCAATCAAAACTATATTTTCAGCAGAGAAAAGCTCTACGCGCAGTGCTTCTCTGAAAGGGAAACCTCTAAGACCGGATTGAAAACGAATTCATCGGTCATGTCCGCACATCATTTCGTCCAAAATGGCCGCCGTCAGAGAGACGATGGAGGGAGTCAACGCGACAGTCAAAAAAGTCGCCTTTACTGATTCACTGCCCCTGGTGCTATTTTCAGTATTATGACAACAACAATTATAGCACAAATACACCTGAATTCTTTCCAGAAATGCCAAAAACGACTTGAAATTCGTTAGAAAGTGATGAAATGGGGTCTTGGCGCTTTTCATTTTCTTGCAAAATGAACGGAAACGCATTGAGGGCCGCATTTATGCCTAAAAACTCCAAAAAGCCACTCGACCATCTTTTGTGAAAAGTCGCGCCTTCCCGGAGTTTTGCATACCGACCGGTCAGAAGACGTTCAAAAGATCCAAATTAAACATGAGGCCTAACAAGACAGTCTCAGTCTCGTTGGATCAACTGAAGAAAAAAGTAAAGCAATCAAAGACATTCGAACAAAAATGCAGAGTTAGAAGGTCTACTTCATTACATTGCAAATAACGTTGTCAGTCTCTTCAGACAGCTGTCTATACTGCCCGCACTCAAATTTGTCACATTTTGCAGGTGAGGTCCCGCCTCGAAAATTCGTCCGCGAAATCCGTCGCCGCTCGTTCGTCGCCCCATTTTGTATGGCGAAGGACGGCTTAGGCTCATTTTAGGATTCCTCAACGTTTTTTTTGGTGGAAAAATGAATTTTCACAAATTTTGCGTCGAATATCCAATGAAATCGAGCGATCCAGGGCTTAAATTGTTCCCCAGCGTGAGGCGCAGGTCGCCACAGTTGGTTTCACGATTGCACGCCCACAGATCCCATAAAACAGTGTAGAATGTGGCTACATCGTTCTCCGCCATACAAAAATGGACGAGCGACGACTGAACGTGCGAACCGAATTTCGGGGTGGGACCTCACCCGCGAAAAGCGATAAATTTGGTTGCGGTCGCTATAGATTGTGGAGTGGTCTGTTTAGCTTTCCAGATTATTTCACGTCGTTGTGTCACACCCATTGACCGGTTGGTACCTGATCCTCTGCTTCTCAAAACACTTTTGTCTATGTCGAGGCTGATTTCATGTCTGCCCAGGCACCAACTTTCATGTCACGTTACTGTGTCACGTGTAGATCGGTCGGTCCTCGATGTCCCCTTGAACAAAGCCTCCTCTTTTGCTAAGTACGACGTTTACGCGCGATTTGCGAATTTCACTTTCGAAATTTCAAAAATCACCTCACTTATTTTCGAGAGACGCTGCGGGTGACGATTTTGTCAATCATTCGCTGCTATTTTGACGATTTCCGTGCGTTGGAACGGCTAATTGAATGCGGGATTTCCGAATTTCGAAACCGCTGAAATGGTTTTCGAAATGAACGATTTTGCCGATGATTGGCACCTATTTTGATGATTTTCGTGCGCGTTTGGCGTGTTGTTTGTAGTTTCAACGCTTCACTTCGATTCCTTTCCAGGTATTACGCAGCTAGGACAAAATGGTTAAGGATATCGGACTCATTACGAGGACATTCCCCGGTCGATGCATAGACTATTTTATTTGGGTGCAACGCTTACAACAAGAGCTGCAGTACAAGATGTTCGCTGTTCCTGGGGCCACCTTTGAGGTAAGGAAACTCAATTTTTACAATAAGCTTGAGAATTGTTTTTAGGTCGGCCAATGGGTTCAGTGCACCATCACTGAAGGCGCATGTGGCTACTTTAAGATCGAGACTATTAGAAGGACCAAGAAGACGCATGCAGCCGCGGCGCTTCATGTAGACCGCGTCTTGACGATCCCTAGCGCGAAGGAGGATCCATTGGTAGCACAAAACTGTCAAGCTCAAAACGAAGAAATCGATGGGGCTTTCGAACACCTCTCGCTAACCCCCGAACCCCCCAACCAAGACACTTGCAAGTCCGCTGCCGCTATTAATCCACCATATCAAGATGCTCCCACCGCGGATCAAGCGCCCAAGGAAGTTCAGTTCCAAGAAGAAGACGATAGCTCAGATGAAGACGTTTTAAGCGAACCAGGCGAGCGTCATGCAAACGACGCCGAGGACATCGAAATCTTCGAAGTGGAGGATTCCGACGATGAGTGACTTTTGTATGAATTGTTTATTTGTTGACAATGAAAGAGGCGAAGATAATTGCATTTTGGTTTTATGATTTACAGGTGTCTGATGAGCGTCTGGACAGCCGATACGTTCCAATGACAAAAAGCGTTAGGTCGATCAGGCGCACTCTGAATCTTTATCAGAAACCGTCTTCCTCATACACAAAGACATAGTTCGAGAATTACGTACAACGTCTCCTCGAAGACCGAAGAGTGAAGCGCCTGCTCTGGAGGTTAATACGAGGCCCAACGGGCTTCGGATGGATCAATCTCGTTATTCTGGACTTGCTGGACAAACATAGCGACAAGATGCACTCCTCAACGAAATAGTTGGCGCACCGGTTAATATTGCTAATCTATCATCATAGAACTGCTGCCTTATGAAATTAATAGCAGCGTTTTTAGCAGTCGCTTTTCCCGTAAGCTTTAAATTAAGGTGTGACAAGCTCCCATATCGGTCTCTGATAGACAGTTCTGTCAGGCCCCACACCAGGGACATGCAGTCCTTGTCTTTTGGTCAACCTTAACAGGACCACTTCGTTACAACGTTTTCACTTCTTAAACTCACTTTTGCCTCCTAACCAAGCAAAGAACAAGACAACCGGTGTATTTTGATTTGTTCTGCGAGAATTTCCAACAGCAATCATTATATTCTGTAAAAAGAGAGGTGACCTAGATGAACAGCAATGCAAAAAACAAACCCCTGTAAGACCAGCCGTGGTGCAACCACTCTGTCCCAGTTAATAAAGAACGGTCGTCCATTACGTTTTCCGAATTGAACTCCATCAAGCTCCGATAGTCACACGCGAATAGCCGTTTTGTCCTGGAATGTTTACAACCGCAGTTAGTCGATAAACATGTACGCATTAAAACCAAAAGGCAGAGAAGTCATAGACTTTTCATTATCGGAAAGCAATTTAAACCGGTCAAAACTGCACTTGGGACGACTTGCAAAGGTCAAAAACCCCCCTGGGGCCTACCTCTGAATAGCTTATCAGATGAAGAATTTTAAGACGAATCAGAATATCCTATCAGTGGTGTATCTAGGAGATGAGAAATAAGGGTAACATAAACATAAGTTAAGAACAAAATCAAATTTATTTAACCGTTAAACACACAAAGGGACGCAAAGTTAATCGTTAATCGTCAAAGTTGGATTCTTTTAAGTGCGCCTGAAACTAAAATTACAAGATCTTTGTTTAAACTTCGCACTACCTCTCTGAGCGCGTCGGCCCTGATCTGGTTTTCTCGGCGTTGCTCAGCTTCGAACTGAAATGATGAACTGGTTTAAAAATCTAAAGAAGAAATCCTACGTCTTCACGATAGAGCAGCAGCGGCAGAGCACCGCCAATGACTTTTGCGATCGGCTACCTTAACCTTAACAAATACCTTTTTCCAGCTTTTATCAAAGCTACAAAAAATGACAAAGAGTCAAAAGAGTTAAAATCATCCTTACATACAGACGATCTGGCGGATTGAAACGACGCTCGGCACCGCCGCCAGTTGCGTGCGCCAGAAATTTCGGGCGCGTCTGTGGGTTTAAAATTATAGAGAATCTCTTTGAGGTCAGCTCACCTGAGCGGAGAATGAGCGTTGCGGTTGCTGTTGGTCAGGAATGAGCGATCTAGCTCACGGAGTCTTGCACGGAGCGCGTGAAGCAGCTCTGCTATACATCCTAATCTCATCTGAAAATCCTATGTTTGTGGAAAATATGCATATCCAGCGAATGGAGAAACTCTGTCCTTACTATACATGGATTTGAATCTGATCGTTGACAGCTGGGATCAGTTCATTGGAAAGCGATGGGAAGAAGGTGGAGGCGGTTGTGTCCCGTAGTGAGGATGCAGCTCGGTTGATCTGGTCCCAATGGATAGGCAGGTCGTTTTGTGAATAGGCGTCTTAAAACTGTCGAATTAAACAGGCAGAAAAAAAACAAAGAATTACCTAAAATTGGAGAATACGCTTATCGCGTAGCCAATTGAATCAATCGACTGAATGGAATAAAAAGCTAAATCTGGAGTCACATATAAATACTCTCAAACTGTTAGAATGCGCTATCGGTGATGACGCACGCGGAAACGCTGAAACTTACACATCAGTGTCAAATTTTAACACATTCAGACCACTGGGAAATTTCGAGAGATTACTCGCCTGACTAAACCAAGATGTGTAAGACGAGTTTTCCAAGTGGTTCAAATGTGTTAAAAGCGAACGCTAATGTGTAAATTTGAACGTTTCCACGTGTTCACACTCACACAAGAGCGCATTCTAACAGTTTATGTGTCTCCAAATTCAGCTTTTTTGTTCTATTCAGCTGATGATTCTATCGACTACACGACAAGGATTATCTCCAATTTCAGGTAAATTTTAATATTTTAGCCTGTTTAACAAATGACCGTTTTTAGATTTTTCGTCTGTTGTCCTCAGTCGAGACAGTGCACGCGCCTGCCTCCCTCCAGCCGGTCGCCCTTCCTCCTTTGACGCTCCCCCTCTCTTCTCCTCGCACTCCACCCGTAACAGTGAGCGCTGTTCCAGATGGCTCCCCGCGGCCCGGCACGAAGAAGATCGCTCCCGCCAGGAGCCAGGACCGGGAGCTCCGGTGTAGATTCTGGGAGGAATGCCTTTCGGCCCTTGAGAGTTTACGACCGGCTGGCGGGAGGCAGGCGCGTGCACTGTCCCGACTGAGGACAACAGACAATTGGCGACCTTCCTGGAGTACGAAAAGGCCCTCAACTCCAGTTTTGCCTTTGGATCGGTCTCCACCACGTCTGCCGAGCCGAGCAAGGCCCCAGGAATCGTCAAACTCAATGGCGAGCTCAGCTACCACATGAGCGACCTGCTGCCTCCGACGGACAACGAGATGCCGGTGTTCGCACAAGTCTACGCTCTAGACTCGCACAAGGCCCTAGAGCGCCGAGCGAAGAAAATTCAGGACGCGCACAAGCTCAACAACCGGAACCTGGAAAACATCAAGACGCTTGCCACAGCCATCGATCGGGAGCTCCAAGTCCAACACCCGTTCGTTGAGCTGTACAAGACAGCACGCAACCTTTACACCGAGCGTCTTCTTGAGGCTGAAGAAGCAGGACAGCCCGTCCGCAACGTCCTCATCCGGCTCCTGGACAATCGTGAAGCCCGTCGAGCAGGAGTGGCAGATCAAGATGTCTACCCGCATCGCACCGCTCCAGCACGAAGCGCCGAACACGTTGCCGTCATCTGGACATCCGGAACCGGTGAGCCTCCTGAAGCAAAGGGCCTAGAACTGAGCCTGAAGGACGGCGGAACAATGAAGATCGAAGGCCACTTCTCACTTTTCAAGGCACATTGTAAACCGGCATCCTTTTGAAATTTGGGAAGAGGTTGAGAAAGCTGCCATATAAATGTTACATAAGTCAGTCCTCTCTTTAGCGTTCCAAGCTACGAACAGGACCTTCTCACCAACTCTCGGACCATCTCCAGGCTCGTAATCTCCGTCCGTCAACATCGCAGTATCGGCGCAATTTCCGCAAACAGCACAGCTTCAGTTCTTCGAAAATGACGCTGCAACACTGGCCTACACGATAAGAGCGATCGTCCAGAGAAACTCCATTCACATCAGGCCTCTTGATGCATATCCTTACTCCAACATTGATCTACGAAAGCGTTTCGTGCTCCAGAACTCATTCGTTCATTGAGTGTTTCGTAATAAATTTCGATGTTAGATTGTGCCTCAGATTACAAGCCATTTTAAGCCGATTTGGGACTTTCGGTAAAAAGACAGATACAGCCCTGAAACCAATGAAGGAAGTCTTCACAAAGGAAGTCTTCTGTTCAACTCATCGAAGTGAGTCAGGAGTAGAGCTCTTAAGGTCATTGATAGAGCAGTTACGATCGCACTAAGGTCTGTCTAAGTAATATGTGCTCCAGTGTGGTTAATCATCATTGATCGCCGCAACGTAGATCTTGTGAACGCGCCTTTTAGAACGCGGTTTAGTTGTTCTTCACTGTTTGGAATCCATCCTGGGACGTTCGAGCTTTATGTTCCTTCGTTTTCAAGTTTTATTTCGACCTTGCAGCCGCTGCTCGGATCTCGAAGGGGAAGTGGAGGACGCCAAATCAACTCAACCAAGACAAGGCAGCGTCCCACACGCTCCGTTCCTCCGCTGCCTAACTTCGCCCTCTTCCGACCAACATGGATTCCATCTGACAGCGATCTCGCGTAAATTGCTTCACATCGCTTTCTCTCCTCACCTCCGCTCCAGTCGTCTGAACCGCTTCCATACACCTCTCTGCTTTCCCTCATGTAAATCGCCCTCTTTGCTCTCCAAAATCCTTCTCGACGCATTCCAGACGTCGCTCCTTCCGTTTCAGGCTCCGATTCGTCGATTTTCCGCTATCCCGGGCAAGCAGCGCGAACGTTTTCGGTGAGCATTTCTTCCTTAGCCGTTCATCTTCGCTGTCTGGGATTTATCCTGGGATGTTCGAACTTCGTCTTCCTTGGTCTCGCTTCGTAGCCGCCACTCGGATTTCGAAGGGAAAGTGGGTGTGCACTGTGAGTAGGACCGAACACCATGGATTCCTTGAATTTGAAGAATTCGACCCTGAAATATACTAAAACTCAGCAAACGAGTGAAACAACGGGAAACGCGAATAAAACAGAGGGGCTCGACGAGTCGATTCGCGAATGAAGAAATGTAAAACTTGCCGTGGTTTGATTTGCCACGTTTCAGATCTGCGGCACCTCGTAAATAGGAAACCGGAAACCACCCACGTCTGAAACACGCCTCTAATAAAACACCAGATTGCTTCGTCGATGGCAGTGTTCCAGATCCGTTGTCCAATTTCAACCTCCGTTGTCCAATTTCACCGTTCTTTATTTCGCCGAACTTCCGTCGTTTTCAATGCGTTCGGACACCCAAACATACCAAAGACCAGGCTGAACGCGTCTGAAGACGCAAGGTCAGTTTACAAGTTTGGTTGACCTGATCGATAACGATGCCGCTTTGATTTTGCCGATCGTTGTCATGCCCATTGGAATCGACCGCTTGTGGGGCAAAAAAGTCCAAATGGTAGAACGAGGGCAGAGCGAGACACATTCGGTCTGCCTAGATACCATTTTCGCTTGTATTTTTCCAAGAAGGTTTTTTGGCTTGCGTTATTTGAAATGGGTCATTTGTGGAGTTCAGAGACTGAAAAAGCAAATGATAGGGGGGGGGGGGTAAAATTGAGGCTTGTGGAATGAGATCTCTAGTGTGAAGGGAAGAGCGAGGCAGACTTCGGGGGAAGGAGGCAAGCTGAAATGGCGGTGACCGTTTCCTCCAATCTCCCTTCCCCAAACAGGTCGTTCGTGCAGGGACGCAGGATGAATTGTTTCCTTTTAACAGTAGTCCCGGAACGTTCGGCTTTTGAAAACGAGCACTCGAGCAGCTCGTTGATTCGTTTTTGCAGCGACAGCAATCAGCGACAGGAACCGCACGTGTCTCACACAAACTTGGTCAATGTGAACGCGTACTTGAAGCGTTCTGACCCCGTCGGGCAATGGCTATCGTGTGGCGCGACCCTCTGGATGATTTTCGCGCTGTTTTTGCATCGATACTTCGAGTTTTGACGTACATTCCAGATGAAACGCCGATCGTCGAAGGGTGCCTCGAAATCCCAAGCGAAAACGTCTTTGCCAAGCCGTGGACGCCCGAACACGACTAAGAAGTCCCTGAAACCTGAAAAGGAGGTAATGCACATCAAAATGGGATGTTTGACTCCCGTGATGGATGCCTCCACTGCGAAGACGCCTCCGCGAAAGGACTACAAATCTGTGAATGCGGCCGCTGAAATGTAAGTTGGATAAGTCCTAGAATTGCTTAAAATTTGAGCTTTGTCAGGGGTCCTGTGAAGCCGATGACCAAGCAGTGGGGAGGCGCCGCTCGCGTCAGCCCCATCGGAGCCGTTAATAAGTCGGCGACCACCAGCCTGAAGTCGATGCACTTGGATATCGGATATTGCGAAAAGTAAGCTCAAATCTAGTCTTTGAGGTCATAAAGTGCTAATTTAAGGGATAAAAAGAACGACGGCATTGAAGAATCGCATGGCGTGGACGTTATTCCGCACAAAAGCCGTAAAAAGAAGACGCCCAAGAAGCAACAAGCTGCAAGCCAGCCCAAACGCCATACGGGCTCTCTTGCAAGGCGCTTGGAGGAAGAAGGCTTTATTCCGTTCAGCGAGAGTGAAGTTGAGGCGTTGGTGAACACGATTGCCGAGAAGGAACGCCGTCCGTTGCCGAAGAAACGTCAGAATTGGCTGTCCCGTCCGTTTGAAGTCGCAACTGAAGGGGATCTGAAGGAGGAATAGTTGGTGTGCTTATTATTACGTGTCTCTTAAATTTGGAACGTCTGCAGTTCAGTTGTTTAGTGTACTTTAGGAAAAGGCCGTAAAGGTCAGAAAGTGGGCATTCGTGAAGCTCCCCTGATCGAGGGCGGACGCTAAAATTCTAAGCTGCGTCTAAGTCTCTCCTCGGCTGATCTGAGGCTTCTTCTTACCCACGTCTTCCGAAGCTTAGGTTTCACTGCCGCTGCAGTCATCTGAAACGCTTCCAGACAGCGCGCACCTTCCTTCGGCTATCTGAACCGCTTTCTTCGCTCTTCGGAATTCTTCTCGTCGCGTTTCAGACATCGCTTCTTCCGTTTCAAGCTCAGATCCGTCCATTTTCGTTGCTACTCCGGACACAAAGTGGTCCAAAACGTTTTCGGACAGCGTTTCTTAATTTGCCGTCTGGAATTGATCCTGAGACATTCGAGCTTTATGTTCCTCCGTCTTCAACATTCATTTCGCTCACATTTGTCCCCATAGCCGCTGGTCGATTCTCGAAGGGAAAGTGGCGTTCGGAGTGGGGCCGAACATCATGGACTCCTCGAATTTGAAGAATTCGACCCTTTTAGACTAAAACTCAGGAAACGAGGGAAAGAAAGGGAAGCGCAATAAAACGGAGAGGTTCTTGGCTTTTTTAACAAAACGCTATATTAAAGCCAAATTCACAAACGAAGAAGTGTGAAAATCGCTTAGTTTGCCGCGTTCCAGATCTTCGGCATCTCGTAAATAAGGAAACCACGTTTCTATTCAGATACCAAATCGCTTCGACGAAGACGATGCACCGGTCCAGACGTCTGAAATTCCGCTGTCTGAAATCGTCCTCTCACCACCCTCAGACATGGATTCCACCGTCTCGCGTTTCACACACCAAAATACGCCAGGCTGAAAAGCATTTTAAGGCGCATGGATTTCAATCATCGGTCTTATTCGCCCCCAACCGTCTGACAGCGATCTCCCGCGACACGTTTCTCGCTTTCTTGCGCCATCTCCGCTTCAGTCGTCTGAACAGCCTCCAAACAGCTCTCTGCTTCTTTTCCCGCGTGAATCGTCCTCTTCGCTCTCCGGAATTCTTCTCGCTGCGTTTCAGGCTTCGATTCGTCCTTTGCCGTCCTTTTTCGCTGTCTGAAATCCAGGCATCGGTCATATTCGTCCCCAAACCGTCCGACAGCGATGTCCCGTGAATCGTTCAACCGTAGGCCTTGAGGCTCTATCTCCTCATCGCCATAATAAAACTGAATGTCTTGAAGGAATGAGATTAAGAGAGAAAAGACATGATTCCCTTTTATGACATGTAGACATGCAGATTTTTTCCCCTTTCGGCCCTCATTGGTGTAAGGCGCTTGCCGCTCGCTTCGTCTCTGCAGCGCACACTGGGAAAGTGTAAATCCAGCTGCGAGGACCATTTCAGAACCATCCTATTGGGCGACCGACGGCTGTAACTCCGTCGCATTTATGCGCTGAACCACAGTCAAGGCGTCTCTCACCCACTTTTTCACACAACTAAGCGTGTCTCATCGAAGCGCTTTCGTCCTTTTTCGAAATTCGTTTCCAATCAAAAGAAGATCGGAATTCCGTTGCCCCCGCCCATCTAGACACAACGACAGGGCGACTAAGAGAAGTATCTACATTTCCGGGCCGGTGGTAATCAAAGAAATGGACAACACAGAAATTACCGCTAAACTGTCACCTCTGTACATGGTTGATTTGAATTTCAGCAAAAATAAAGAGATAAAAAGAGATGAAAATTTGAGATGTTTGAAGACTTGAACTGTTTACCTTAAATTTGGTCTTTTGTGCCTAGCATGTCCAATATAATGCGCAGTTGCGACTCCTCCTAACATCAGCGTGCCTTTGAATTTGCCCTTTCCTCCTCTTCTCTTCCTTGCCACCGCCGATGAAAGTACAAGCCGACCAAGTGCTTCCAAAACAACAGTTTAAGCCGCCTCATCTCCTCTTCTTGTTGATTTTCTCGTAATACGGCTAAAGGACGTCAAACGGTCTGTGGCTCATTAATATACGCGTTTTCAGTTTATGTGTTTCTTTCTCTCGCAGAACCGCGACCGCCTTTCCGTCGCCTTTCCTGGGCCGGTCTCTTCTCCTCACCGCCGCCAATGAGAAAAAGCCATAGATTTTCTCTTGCTTCCCCAGACAGTTGTTTTCCTCTGAAGGCGCAATATCGCCAAAATGTGTGTTTCCATTCAGGTGCCTCTTTCCAGAGGCTCCTTGACCTAAGCGTTGTCTCTTTTAACGTCTTCTCACCGCCACGGACCGTTTTGTCTTCTTCCCACAGTTGATGCTTCCCTCTAAAGACATGACAGCGTAAAACAATTTAAGGATAGAAAGAACTTCCTTGGCGCGCGTCGCTTGCCTCTTTTCTTGCTTCTGTCATCAGCACATTTGCACTTTCGTTGTAATTATCACTTTTATCCAGGACCACAAATATGCTTTAGAAAGGAGCTGCTTGTGTATGTGGCAATGTTAAAGCACGAACCTCGCGTCCTTCGTTGTTTTTTCCCATGGTTGTTTCCCTCTTAAGCCGTGCATAGCGGCCTCATACAAATAAGAAAATATAGATGTGTGGGTTTTCCGTACAGGTGCTTTTCCCAGCAGCTTTTTGACTCGAGCGTCGCCTCTTTTGGGCCTCTCTCTTTGTTGAAAATGTTCTGCAGCCTCAACGACAACGACGAGAGCGCGCTCATCCACCGTAAAAGTTTTTCTGTTGTCATTCAATTCAATTAAAAGAATGACTTGCTTTTGCTTTGAGGAATTACAGAAATCACGTCCTTAAAGGAAAATTTGGCTAAATGAAGCCATGTTTTGCTCTGGACTGTTGACATTACAAGGCAATTTGTGGTCGCGGCGTTTCAAGATCTAAATTAGTCACTTCACTCTCATTTTGTACGCGAATCTTAACTCGAGCCCTTATATTTGTTCTTTTCTGTCAATAATGACTACTGTATTTTAGGTTAAAACTAAGACTTCCTAACAGGTCGATTCACGACTGCGAGTGATGTAGAAAATTAGGTGAGCAAAAGCGTTTCTCAAATGAAACATTTTTAGTTGCTGCCTTAGTTTAGGACTTGCCCGAGCTCAAACTACCTTTAACCGTATTGCAGCGATATACTGCATACGGAAAACCGCCAAAAATAATTGCTAGGCGTCCAGCTCTGCAAGCGTCTTTTCGCCTTTGGATGACGTTGACCTTCCAGAGAAGTACAGACAGATTGAGAAGGAACATAATACCAAGTAAGGTTATAGTGTTAAATCGAGCCCTATATAGAATGTTTTAAGACTCTACAAAGGCGGAATCGGTCTTGAACTGCACAATTTGATGACGACGATTCAATCCCGACGCATTCCTCCCGCCGAAGTGAACAAAGTAGATTTTCTTGAACAATGCTGGTATGGAATTCTGAGTTTTAGTTGGCCAGTCCTTTTCGCTTTTGAAAGAAGTCGATCAGCTTTGAAATGGAAGCCGAATCAAATGTATTTCTGTAATTACTTATTTTCCCCTTGAAACCTTAAAATAAATTTTATAATTCTCCATTTGAGTTTATATAGTCTCTACAGCCTTAAACGATCCTATCATAACATGCCCAGAATGGAACTTGGCCCATTTTATGACACGTTTTGTGTTCAGATGCTTCTTTCTGAATCTTTGAGGCTTGCGAGCCTCTTTTCTAGCTTTGCAGCCAACCTGAAAACTTAAACAATTATTGCTAGCATTTCTGATGGAGCCAACCCACTCAGAGCTGGTAATTAGGCTCTTCTCAGTGAATTAATTACATGAGACAAGACGACTCCACACGATTTACGACTCATCTATATGCACGTTTTCCGTCTGGGTACCTCTTGCCAGCAGTGACGTGATCTGAGCGCTTTGGTTACCTTCTTCTTCGGCTTAAAATTTCAGTTTTTTGTGATGACGATTCAAGAATCATCAATGTACGTGAGAGCTGCCCAGTTTCCCTGTTTTGGACCTCTCTTCACTTGTCGCAAAGGTCGAAAAGGCATCAGCGACAGCAGTCAGTCATTTCGCAGTTCTCTCGCAATAGCTAACCGCGCTTTGGTCGCCGCGGAAAAGTGATTTGGTTTCAATCACAAGGCGCACAGTGGCTGTCATGAATTATGGAAATTTAAACTTGAAGCAGAGAAATAGCAAAATAAAGGTTTCATGATGGACTGCGCAATCGTTTCTGAATCGGATTTGACGTGATAGGGAAAGTGGCTATTGTCAGGCGCGTTTGAACGACCATTAAGAAGTGATTTGGGTATGACTCTGCGGCAGTAACGTGTTCGTTGAGTCATCTTCTGGGAAAAGAGACTATTAACGCTTTTGTGGTTAAATTGAGTTTCTTCTGATTTCTAAAATTCAGTTTGTACGTTTTGCTTTAAGCGTCCTCCTTTCGTGCGTGAATATGAAGACCATGAGTTCTCTTCCGATGACGCATCGGCTCCAGGTTGCTCTGTCTGTAGTTGCTGCTTCTAGAAGACCCGAGTGCTGCTCAGCGAACTATCGGTTATTGATTTGCGGCGGTCGCATGCGGTCGGGTGCTTCGTTGCGCTCTGCTCCGTGGAAATAAGAGGTCGCGGCAGTGGTTTTCGTGGTTCCGCAGCGTGTTTTTGCGTGAATTTGTAAATTTGACGTTTTCGCGGATTTAAGACTGAATTTTGCTGTATTTTCAGGTCCTGTGGAAGAAGCGGAAGAGGAATCAAGAGCCTTCGTAGAGCGACAAACGGGGGAGCGGCAAGAGCTCGCCGTCGACTCATCATGGGTGGGTTGGGGAGGAAACCCAACCCACGTGATTTTGCAATTTTGTGTTGGTGGGTTGGGTAAAGCGCCTGTGTTTTTTACCGATTCCGGGGACGATATCCCTGGCGGTGAATTTATCGCCAATTTTGTCAGGATTTGGAAGATTTTTGGCTGTGAGTGAAGGAAAAGGGAGAAAGAGAAAAGTGAAAAAGTGGGAAAATAAGAGACTGAAAAGTTTTGAGGTTTGGGATAGGTTTGAGTGGGGTTTCGGTGTTGAAAGGAAGGTGAAAGATAGAGGGTGGTAGGGGGAACTAGGAGTCCACAGGACGAGTGGTTGAGCATATGTTTAACCGACCGGTCTGATGTTTATGTTGTTGTTGGAAATGATAGTACATAGTTGTGGAGGGATTGTCTGGGGTAGGGGCTGTCGTTGTCTGAAACGGGGGTTTCTGGAATGAGAGGACCGAGTGTGGAGTGTTTGAGTGCTTTATAAAGCGTTATGAAGGGGTCGTCTGTGTGTATACGTTGGTGAGGAAGTTATTCGGAGAGGGAGGGGGAGAGTTGAGCGGTCGGTATCGGTTGTGTCTGGAATGAGCCTTCCGAGTCGGAGAGGTGCGGGGGACCGGTCGGTCATTTCGTGTGTGGAGGGAAGAGGAGCGGTCGGTTGAAGGAGTTAAGGATGGATGTGGTTAGGTGAGTTGGTGGTTTGAGGAAATCATGAGTGTTGGGAGTGGAGAGCGGTTGGAGGAGTTGTGAGACTGGTCGCAGAATGGTGAGGTGAGATAGGATTAGACGCTGGTACTGAGGATAAGAACCACAGGAGAAATGAAAATGGGAAAATTGTGAGTGAGGATTCAGTTGGGTGATCTCCACAAGAGAAATATTTTCGCATTCGCTCGTGTGAATGTAAGCGCCTTTGAGCTGATTCTGTTCAGCCACTCATCGAGTGGCGTTCTGCGGTCTCTGCTTTCGTATTTTGTACCTGCCCCTTCTTTTATACCTGCCGTGGCTCGAAAGCTCGATGTTCTTTGCTTTGTCACTGATCTCAATGCGAATATCAAGGCTTTCGAGCTTCTGCTGGATTCGTTAATTTGCGGGCGAGCGCCGCGACCTCAAGCTGTTCACAGTCTTCGTATCCGGATTTCGCGCTTCATTTTAGCTCAAAAGCACCGGAAAGTCGGGAATCACATCATTTAGATCGTTTATGGGATTTCAGACCAAAATATTATATTGAGGCTTAATTTTGTTTGGGCTCCTTTTTGCAATAATTGGGTTTTTCCGGGCGTTAAAAACGCCGAAATGAGAGAGATGGCCCAAAAGGGCCCTCACCTCTGGCCGTTTATCGCTCAGGCTTTCGCCCGAGCATTCCAAAAATTAGAGAAAGCAACCCTCGAGACGCTTGCCAAAAAATAACTCATGAAAAATACCACGGTTTCACCTTGGGATCGCGGGCCTATCAACCAGGGGCGGACGAGCGGCAGCACTGGTGTCACGAGCCCCCGACAGAGAAGCCAGAGCACTCGAGTCTCGTCCAGCGTTGCCCGGCTTCAGAGCTGATGTTTTGGGGGTTTTCTGGTGCCGTTTGGGGTTGTCCGGTGGAGGATTTCTCGCTCGAATCCGTGCCAGACGCTTAGATCATCTCCTAGCGCAGTTTTAGTGTCATTTTCTCAGTTTCCGCCATTTTGTCCCGGTCGCCTTGTTAGTTCGGGACTTACTAAGCCTAAAAGGTTATGTGAAGGCCGATTCTCATGTATCGAGTATCAGTGGTTCACTTTTGGATTCGCGCCGATGAAGAATACGAATTTATCTAGGGAGCGCTTGAAGAGTCATGGGAACGGCTAGAATGCCCATTCGACCATCTTACTTTCCGTGTGAATTTCGATAAGGCCCAGATCAATGCGATATAGCGAGTGTTTGGCGCTGACAAGGTGGCAGGATGCCTCTTCCATTATTCCAAGGCAATTCAAAGCAAAGTGAAGGAGCAGGGAGTATTCAAAGAATACCAGGAAGACGAATCTATCAAAGTTTGGATACAAAGAATGAAATCACTATTACTGTTGCCAATCGGTCTTATCGAAAAATTCTGGCCCAAAATCCAGCAGCCACCTGACTCGGGCAATGTCAGATTCATTTATACCGCCCCCACCCAAAGATTTGAAGTTCCTTTGGTCAGTTTCTTTGCTGAACTTCGATGCTTTGTGGTGAAATCGGTGCGTTTCAGGTTCAGGACTTGAAGCGCCACGTCCGAAGTCGCAAGCTCCATCAGAAGAACGCTGTTAGCCTACAGGGCCCCTATGATGCTGAAGGGAAATACCTATTCTCCCCCAGCCCAAGAATGACTTCAGAACGCTCCAAAAAGAAGCCCGAAACTCTACGAAGGCCAAGGCCGCGAAGAAGCCGAACGCTCAGCCTCCCTAGAACTACGTCCACAAGGTGTCATCTCGGAGAGTAGGAAGGAGACGAAGCTTGGCGAAGAAGCCTTCGGCGATGCGGGGATTGAGCGAAATTCGAGCGGTCAGAGCTGATGCTCCAAGGGTTTCGTGTTGCCGTTTGAAGCGTCAGGCGGAGAATAAGCGTTCGGACTCATGTTCGCATCTAAACAATCAAATTATCGCATTTTCGGCATCATTACACGGAAAACCTGACGATTTTGAAAAACTGACGTTGTCTTACTGCTTTTGGACAACAAATGTTTGTTTCCAGGGGACCGCTGCAGAATACGACCATTCTCATGTGCTAAAAGGTTGCAGAGGACCTCCCGAGAGGTTATTTTGAGGAAATCGTTTTCTTTTTGAAGACGAAATTCGTTTTTTCATTTTCACGAAGTGAAAAACGACGAAATGACCCGTCGGCCTCTCACCTCTCGCCGTTTATCGCTCAGGCTTTCGCCCGAGCTTTCCAAAAATTAGAGAAAGCAACCCTCAAGACGCTAGAGCGTCAGTTCCAAAAAATGAATCACGCATTGTTCCCATGGTTTAATCGCTTTTAGGGCTCGTTTTGGCAATGTGTGAGTATCCTCTGCGTTCTCGCGGACGTCAAAAACTCCGAAACAGGGGACCCAAAACGACCTCCCCACTCTCGCCATTTATCGCTCAGGCTTTCACCCGAGCATTCCAAAAATTGTACAAAAGCGACTCTTGGTCCGAAGACGCTATTTCCAAAAATTCCCATTGCTGGTTTAATGCCGGGGGCGAACGAGCGGCAGCACTGGTGTCACGAGCCCCCGACAGAGAAGCCAGAGCACTTGAGTCTCGTTAAGCGTTGCCCGGCTTCAGAGCTGATGTTGTGGGGATTTTCTGGTGCCGTTTGGGGTTGTCCGGATCATCTCCTAACGCAGTTTTCGTATCATTTTCTCAGTTTTCGCCATTTTGTCCTGTTCGTGTCAGTTCGGGGCTTACTGAGCCTAAAAAATGGTGTGAAAACCGATTCTTTTGCATGATTTTGGTTCAGTCTGAATTGCATTTGAAGGCGATCTTGAAATCCAGCAGCCACCTGACTCGGACAATGTCAGATTTATTTATACCGCCCCTGCTTTTGTCAAGTACATGGAACGCACATGGTTTAAAGGATATGAGCCAACGGTTTGGAATTTCTGGAATCAGTCCGTGAGAACTACTAACGTTGCTAAAGGCTTTCACGGTCGCATAAAGAGGTAAAATTACTCAATTAGAGCGCTTGCGCATGCATTATTTACAGCTTTATTGGTCTAAACTCATCAATGCAGAATTTTCTACAAAATATTCGTCGGTTCCAATGCCAGGAAAGATTGAAAATCCGACGATTCCTTAATGGAGATACTCCACTTAAACGCATAAGCTTTATATTGATTTGCAATATCGAACGGAAGTTGAAAAGCGAAAATTGGAGGGTTGCTAAAAGTCCATTATACAGTAAAACAAAACCTCACTTTTCAGGTGTCAATTGCGCAAAAGGACGATAATTTAAGAGCAGCGGTATCGAAATATCTGGAAGTATGCTCTTACTTGCTTGCTGAGTTGAACGAAAAAGGGCAAACCAGGACAAGTGCGACGGAAAGTGGACCCGCTATACCATAGAAACGTCCGTATGAGAAAGCCTCCTCCATATGGTGAGCGCCGTACTTGTCTCCTTCGTCTCGACAATTAGCATTTCGAACCGGCTTACGATATTTGAATCAATAAATTCTTGTGATATGCTCACATACCTACAAATTCTTACCTGCACTCTCGACACACAAACGACACAGCTTCGACCAAAAATCAGCTCAGAAAACGGTTGACGGGCGGTGTTGCAAATCCTGTTGCAAACCGTCAAGGGAAATGCAACAGTTCAAAAGAGGTCGGGCTCCCGCAACGATTTCCCTGCGCGGCGGCCTGTTGCAAATCGTTCAAATTCAAATCAAGTCAAGGGAAGCTACACTACGCTGCAAAATTTATGAGTGACAGCCGTGTAGCGACAGCACTGTCGCGGCGGGACCAGCTGTGCATCGTCCTTGCAAACGTCATACGTTCATTTGCCAAGCGGAAGCAAACGTGTCGTGCAAGGCGTCGATGCTTGCCAAGCTCGATTCGATCTGCGGATGCCCGTGCGCGAGAAAAGCCAAAATCTCCACTTCGGGCTGTTGCTTGGCAGAAATGGTCTTTATCGTTTAGTGTGTGTGATTTCATGAAAAAATTTAATTTATTTTATTTATTTTAGATGTCGTTTTTATATTTTCGTTTTTTTTTAGTTTTGGGAAATCATGGCCATGAAAATTGCTCAAAACGTTAGGGACATTTGGGTTTTAGGGACATTCGCTTAGGATAGCTTGTTTCTGTTTCTGTCGGAGATCTTTCGCTGATTTTGCTCCATATTGTGCGTGCGACATTTTTACTCAAAAATTGGATTGTTGCTGTTTAAAATGTATATTGCGCGAAGTTTGTTTCAAAATATGTTTTAAGTCGGCGCTTCGCGCCTCCAAGGAGCGTGGTCAGCCTGTCTCGATGCTCAGTCTTCATGAGCGCGGACGCCGTTTTTGAGGTTTCATCATTTTTCTCGAAGTAGTTCAAATCACATATTTTTCGGTTCGAAATTTCGAAATTTTGTGCAGAGCTGATTGAGACCAAAACCATCCGCAACTGTTGCCAATTCGGCGTTTGCGGCACCAATTTAAGCGCCGTAGCGGGTGCAAAAGCGACCGGTCCGTGGCGACAAAGAAACGCGTGCGAACGCAAATGGCGTCGCTACCGTAACCCGCGCTTGCTCAATCAGGCAACTCGCTTCTGTAAATTTTGAACCTACATGTCTAGATCGTTCTGCTTTATTTTATATAGGATACCAATTTTGGGCCGATTTGTGCGCTCACTTAATTTTTTTGTGAGTTTTAGGAAAAGGAGGTTACGAAAATTGCTTAAAACGTGCCTAGA
The DNA here is from genome assembly GCA_000757645.3 of Steinernema carpocapsae. Classification (NCBI taxonomy): domain Eukaryota; kingdom Metazoa; phylum Nematoda; class Chromadorea; order Rhabditida; family Steinernematidae; genus Steinernema; species Steinernema carpocapsae. The sequence goes on from CM016762.1 coordinate 3,415,413, forward strand.
AAACGCCAAATTTAAGGCATTAATGGTCATTTGGGTGCTTGGAATCTTCGCATTGGTTCAGGACTGAGATTTCGGCTAGAAACAGCTGATATGTGTTCGAGTTTTATCGCTAATGCTTAAAACGTATCCGAAAATGTTAAATTGTGAGCCAATTTTTGCGTTTACAGGCCTTCTCGAAGGTACCGCGATGTATCTCTTGTTTTCCGAAAATATTCGTGTCCATATTGTGGTATAACTCCTCCTTAAACCACCCATCTAATCTTCTCCCTATTTTCAGGTCATGGAGACCACTCGTCGCCGAAAGGGTCCGCGCAAGGTCTACACGGACTCTCCGGAGTATGAAGACCTCGACATTGACGTCGACTCGCCTGTGAAGCGCAAGAAAGCTAGAGCGCGCAAGAACAAGGATGGCGGAGGCCCATCGAAAAAACCCCCCATGTTTTGCACGTGGTCGGATGAAGCGCGCACACAAATGATTACCGAAGTTGAGAAGCGTCCCGTGCTCTGGAACGCGTCCCTGAAAGAAGAACGTAACGCTCGTGATGTGCCCTGGGAGGAGGTCGCCCTCATCATGTCGGAGTTCCGTGATAAGGAAACTGGTGGTTCGTTTTGAAGAGAGGTTCTCTGTGGACAGTGGATCTAAAATGCGTCAATTTCAGCTCACGAAGTTCAGAGCCAGTGGAAGAACCTCCGCGACTCCTATCGCCGCTACGCCCGCAAGGAGCTCTCGCGCAACGACGGCTGGATTTCGTCCTGGAAGTGGAGACAGAAACTCAAGTTCCTGGACGACGTATTGGTGCTCGAGGAAGCCTACGAGGGTGGTACTCGTCGCAAGAAAGCTGCCAAGCTTCCCAAGTCCTCTTCGACCGCCGGAAGCAGTGCTGAAGCCATCGCGTCCGTCGAAGCCCATGCCGAAGGCTTCGCTGACGCCGCCGCTGAAGCATTTGATGGAGCCTCTGCTGAAGTCGTCCTGGATCCACACGCAGCGCCCAAGAAGTTCGAGACGATTCAACGCTACATTCCTCAGCACACTGTTCAAGAGCGGTTACAGCAACAGCTCCACGCGGAGATCATGCGTCAGGTCTGCCGATGCCTTCCTTCCGTCGCCAGACCGACTTCACCCAGCGGATGCCGTACATCCGTGACGCGCACGCCCTGATCCTGGCCCCGCACCTGGTTTCAATGGATCCCGCAGTTCCTATCCTTCAAGCGGTGTTTACGCCTCAGTGCACCTCTGGGGTAAGGTCGGACGAAGTATCTCTTCAGACCAGTGACGTGCAGCATACCAGCAGCGGCGTCCCCCAGTGCCAAGCCACAGTCGAGTCTAGTGACACGGAATCTTCCGACTCCGAAGATCTGGACGTGTCCTCGTTCCAGAAAGGTACTGTTCTGTACCTCACGGACCAGCGCTGTTTGCCGTAGAGCCCTAGTCTATTCTATTGTATTATCATGCCAGTATGTATTGCTTAGTGACTGTTGTTCTAATATTGTTATTGAACGAGTAATGGAAAATGCACACCATACGTCTAATAAACCGTTCTCCCAATGTGTGTTGTTGCTTTAACTTATGTGTGGTTCGCCTTTTCAGCTCGTCGCTCTTTTCCAGGATGTGGCACACGAAGACGTTTCAATGGTCGCTCTGACTGAGAAGACAGAGAAGCTGGGGAAAAGCTTGGGTAAGCTTAATTTTCAAGCGCTTTCGAGGATTTCCCGAAGGCTTGATGCAAAGGGAATGCTTCAATCATGTTCGGGAGATCCAAGCGAGCGTTTCAAGCTCAAAAACGCATCAAAATTTGTTCGAAAATTGCCAAGTTTGAAAATTTTATTTCCACAGTCCTAGGCATGGATTTGACCTCAAATAGGCTCATATTCGAGTTAAATTAGGCAATATTTAAGTTCAATTTGCAGAATATAAATTTCAAGATAGTAAGGCGTCCCCGTTTTTAGCATAAAAACGGACCGAAATTCGTCCGAAAATCGCTCACAGTTGTACCTCTATCCCAGGCAATCAAATGCGCAATAACGGGCTTCTCGGAATTTTTCTGTACGTCAATTTGGTCCGGAATGGTCCTGTAGGTCAAAACATCACTTAAAATGCTCATCAGAGCGTCTTCGACACCGTTCGTTTAGGAATTCGCAGGCACTTTGCAAGGATTTTTCTTGTTTTCCAGCGCTTCATTTGTCGCCGAAGCGTAAATTTGGATTTGGAACCCACAAACGCTCCCAAAAATGGATATTGCCGGGCGTTTTGAGGCAAGTGCCTTTCTGGTCCAGGACCCAACGCAACACGTCCGAAGTACTTCGTCAGCCTTGGGATCTTCGTCACAGCGACGTTGAGAAGAAGAAGCGACAAAGGTGCCTCTGCTGCTACAAATGTTTGTGCGCGAATCATATCATGAGACCGGGAAATACAACTCAAATTGATCCCAAAATTTTACTGAAAATCAGCGACATTGGGCTGTACCGCGAAGGCACCGTTTACCAAACGAAAGTCCGCCGCGTACTGATCGAGTCGTTTCGTGCTTCCGAAACGATCCAACCACTGCGACAATTGGAAAACGGACATTTGAAGCCTTGAAATTCTTGTCTTCGATATCTTCTCCAACGGCAACGACGCTGTAATGACGAAAATGGATGTCATGAAGAAAGTGCTGGCCGAAGGCTATCGCATAAAAATACATCCCGACACTCCGCCAGCAATTGCTTGCCTTGTGGTGACAGAACTCTGAAACTGAAAAACTGAAGCCGGAATCCTGTAGGATATTTCTTGTTTTTCAGCTGATTCGTTCCTGACGTTTTGAGGCGAATTCGCCCTCAGCGATTTTATGACTTCGGCGTCCCTGTTTCGAGGAAAACCCCATGATTTGGGCCCACAAGTGCTTCATTTCAAGGAACAGCTACAAGTTACGGTCATTCATTCTCATGTGCTAAAAAGTCTCTTCTTGTTGGAGTGGCGGCGGAGAGTTGTGGGCTTCGCGGAGATCTGAAATTAGAAGTCATAAGCGACACGGTTTGTAACCACAAATGAGTTTTCATTCCCCATACATCGGAGCTCAAGATCGCCTTCAAATGCAATTCAGACTGAACCAAAATCATGCAAAAGAATCGGTCTTCACACCATTTTTTAGGCTCAGTAAGCCCCGAACTGACAAGGCGAACAGGACAAAATGGCGAAAACTGAGAAAATGGATACGAAAAACTGCGTTAGGAGATGATCCGGACAACCCAAACGTCACCAAGAAAACCCTCAAAACATCAGCTCTGGGCCGGGCAACGCTTAACGAGACTCAAGTGCTCTGGCTTCTCTGTCGGGGGCTCGTGACACCAGTGCTGCCGCTCGTCCGCCCCTGGTTGATAGGCACTCGCCCCCGGCATTAAACCAGCAATGGGAATTTTTGGAAATAGCGTCTTCGGACCAAGAGTCTCTTTTGTACAATTTTTGGAATGCTCGGGTGAAAGCCTGAGCGATAAATGGCGAGAGGTGAGAGGCCGACGGGTCATTTCGTCGTTTTTCACTCCGTGAAAATGAAAAAACGAATTTCGTCTTCAAAAAGAAAACGATTTCCTCAAAATAACCTCTCGGGAGGTCCTCTGCAACCTTTTAGCACATGAGAATGGTCGTATTCTGCAGCGGTCCCCTGGAAACAAACATTTGTTGTCCAAAAGCAGTAAGACAACGTCAGTTTTTCAAAATCGTCAGGTTTTCCGTGTAATGATGCCGAAAATGCGATAATTTGATTGTTTAGATGCGAACATGAGTCCGAACGCTTATTCTCCGCCTGACGCTTCAAACGGCAACACGAAACCCTTGGAGCATCAGCTCTGACCGCTCGAATTTCGCTCAATCCCCGCATCGCCGAAGGCTTCTTCGCCAAGCTTCGTCTCCTTCCTACTCTCCGAGATGACACCTTCTGTGGACGTAGTTCTAGGGAGGCTGAGCGTTCGGCTTCTTCGCGGCCTTGGCCTTCGTAAAGTTTCTTTTTGGAGCGTTCTGAAGTCATTCTTGGGCTGGGGGAGAATAGGTATTTCCCTTCAGCATCATCAGGGGCCCTGAAGGCTAACAACGTTCTTCTGATGGAGCTTGCGACTTTGAACGTGGCGCTTCGAGTCCTGAACCTAAAACGCACCGATTTCACCACAAAGCATCGAAGTTCAGCAATGAGACTGACCAAAGAAGCTTCAATTCTCTGAAATCTTTGGAGACGTCGGAAGAACGCCCCGGGCGGAATTCCAAAACGTCCCCAGATAATAGTGTCGCTAGCGGCCGCGCGAAGGACGATCGCACCGGGAGCCACTGGTGATAGTGGCTGATTCCTCACCCGACAACCCTAAACGGTACCTGAAGACCCCCCGAACAACATCTCCCGGGCCGACAAACGCCAAAACCTCCAAGTTTGAGTGCCGATGCCTCCTGAAGGATCGCTTGCCCCTGAAACCCAAACCTATCCACATTTTACATGTCAACAGATGATAACAAAAAGACCAACAATCATTATATTATGAATGAAACAATAAGATTTGGTTGACAATTACGGCGAAGGGGCACGGGGACCATTACTGGCCACGAGGGGGTCCGCCCATACGTCCCATGGGACCTCCACGAGGCATCGCGCCTCCTCTACCCGCTCCACGCATGCCAGATCCGCGCCGGAAGGCAGTTCCACGGCCACGTCCTCCAGGAGCGCCGCCTCCACGACGATCGTCGCCAAGTCCCATGCCGATGGCTCCCTTCTGCGCACGACCGATATTCTTGAACATCGGAGCGTTCTTCAACATGTCCGGCAGGATCATAAAGCGGATCTTGGATCCACGGATAAAGACGTTCTCCAATTGGTGGTTGCGGCCGTCTCGGTACGTCACCGTCACGTCGCTCATCTGACAATTCATGTTGTCCTCGGCTTCAATCAGTTTTCCGCGGTAAATTTCGCCTTAAATGAGAACAAATTAGGAATTGTATCAGATAGTGACTGCTTACCTACAACAGTCTCCAGAGTAACGATATGTCCTTCAGCCTCATGAAGAATCTTGATGGGGACTCCAATAGCAGTCATACTTATCTAAGAGATCTGAAATGAATCGCAAAATGAAGTCATGAAGTTGACGACGGGATAAATCACATGAAACACGGAAAGCGATGCTATGCTGAATTCGAATTTCTCGTCACGCGCCCAAAGGATAATTAATGAGCACCGCCTGAAGCACGAGATGACGCGGGTGAAGGCACGAAACGTGGACAACACGGATGCAACAATGGAAGGAAGCAATGCCAAATTCGGAATTAGCGTCACCACCACCGATTTGCCAGCTATCGGTCAGCGAGCATCGCCTGAAGATCTTCATGCTATCCAAGACCGTTGAAGTGGTCAATAAAGCCTCTACGTGAAGCTCAAACGACGCTGAAAACATGAAAGCGTCATGGTCGGTACACACGCAGCGATGATGGAAGCAAACGACGTCGCCGCGAACAACGACATTCATTGCTCCGTCGAGTCTCGTGAGTGCGGCTGCTTCGCGTGGGTCATCTGAAGCCTTAACGGCGCATGAAGTCAAGCGGGAGCTGAAAACACGAAATCCACGCACGGGAATAAATGGCGCAAAAGCAGGGGCGAAATAACGAGTACAATGCTCACACATGAAAATGCCGCCGCCGTGCGATCGCGCGGTCGGCGCAGGTGTGTCGTGGCGGGACCCGATTTCGCTGATGCGCTTTGAAAATTGACGTTGTTCGGTGGGAGGGCGGGGCAGCGAAAAGCCATCGCCATGGGAAATGCACCTTGTATCACCTGCAAGGCTATTTTGTTCAGCTTTTCGGAACAGTTAGCTTGCAGCTGACAAGGAAAATGTGAGGAAAGATGCAAAATCGACGTGAAAACTGAAAAATGAGACGAAAACTGCGTCGGGCCAGGAATTGGAAATCTGACGAAAAATCGAGAGAGAAGCCTTCCACCTGACAACCCCAAACGGAACCAGAACACTCTCAAAAGATCGGCTTCCGAACCATGCAACGCCGAACGAGACTTCGAGTGCTCTGGCTTCTCTATCGGGGGCTCGTGACACGAGTGCGTCCCCTCATTCGCCCTTGGTTGTTAGGCAACCCTCGACCCCGAAGTTAAAGCATGAACCTTCTTTTCAGATTTTTTGGAAATCTGGTCTTTAAGACTTAGGCAATCCTAATTTTTGGAATGCTTGGGAGAAAACCTGGGCCTTAAATGGCGGTACTTGAGTTTGGCGGGTTCCGGTTCTAATTTTGGCATTTCTGATGGACACAAGGGCGAAAAAGCGAACTTCGTCTTGAAAAAACCAACAACCACACGAAATTACTGAAACCTGTCGATGTTCCCTGAAATGAAGCACTTGTTGTCCTAAAAATAATTAAATTGTCAAAATCATCAGGTTTCGTGCGAAATAACGCCTAAATTACTATAATTTGGTCATTTTGCGACCCGGACCTGTGTCCGAGCTCGTATTCCCCGCCGGAAGCTTCAAATGACCCTCGAAGCATCAGCTCTGACCGTTCGAATTCCACAGAATCGCCAGTTAAGAGATAATCGAGCCTAAAAACGATACTAAATAGGGTCCTTTTTACGTTACGTCAGGGCAGAGAAACGCAAAATTCACCTTACTGCTGTCTCAGTATATACCGAGAGAGCCATAGCGAACACAGCGGAAAAGTCAACTGCACGTTATATGTATGTTCGTGTGTTCAATGAGAAGAGGTATTAAGTACAATCGCAGGGAAAAAAAGAAGAGCTGGGCAAGTCTCCAGCGGATAGTTAGAAGACAAACGTACGGAAACACCGCTATTAAGAACGACCGGAGTGCGCGTTATAGACGCCTGTGTTGAGCCGTGGGGAGAGTCAGCGCATTTGAACGACAACTGTCCGCTTTTACATCAGAAAACGACTGAATGCGGTTCTCGTCTAGAATATACTGCAGCCTAATGCACGTTATTGCTGTTAACACAGAAAGGAACCATGACTGCAGCAGACGAGTCGAATGCACGTTATTTGTTCACGTGTCAAACACTGAAAAGAGTCAGAGTACTTAAACGACCAAGTTGCAAGCTGTGTCTGGATCAAAAAACCTTCATAAACTGAATATGATCCGCATTTGAGAATTCACAGCGGCTGGCATGATGCTCCTCAATACTGCCTCAATGGCCACTACAACGGAAAAGTCAATTGCACGCAATATATCCATGTGTTGAGCGGTTAGATAATGTAATGGGCCAAAAACGCAAAAATGGGCTTGTAATAAAAAACTGACGTTCTGAAGGTTTTCTGATGTTGTATGGTGTTTTCAGACCTTACCAAGTCTTTTGCGCTTAAGAGTCTCGAGCATATGGCTTCGCCATTGTAGTGGCCATTGAGGCAGTATTCGCCGGTGAATTCTCAAATGCGGATCATATTCAGTTTAGAAGGTTTTTTATCCAGACACAGCTTGCAATTGGTCGTTTAAGTACTCTGACTCTTTTCAGTGTTTGACACGTGAACAAATAACGTGCATTCACTCGTCTGCTGCAGTCATGGTTCCTTTCTGTGTTAACAGCAATAACGTGCATTAGTGTAAAAGCGGACAGTTGTCGTTCAAATGCGCTGACTCTCCCCACGGCTCAACACAGGCGTCTATAACGCGCACTCTGCTAGCCGGTCGTTATTAATAGCGGTGTTTCCGTACGTTTGTCTTCTAACTATCCGCTGGAGACTTGCCCAGCTCTTCTTTTTTTCCTGCGATTGTACTTAATACCTCTTCTCATTGAACACACGAACATACATATAACGTGCAGTCGACTTTTCCACTGTGTTCGCCATGGCTTTCTCGGTATATAATGAGACAGCAGTAAGGTGCATTTTGCGTTTCTCAGCCTTGACGTAACGTAAAAAAGACCCTAGTCAGTTTGGGAAGACCCTTTTTAATTGAGGCGAATCTGAAGCATGTGATCAAATGGTTTCTCTTTTCGTCGCTTAACGCATGAGCGCGTTACGTGCACTTTATTTTACACTCGTTGGTAACAATTGTCTTTTCTTATCTGCGCTTTTCTTATTCTTATCTTGTTCAGTGCTTGCTCAAGTTCAGAAGGAGGGAAATGCAGCTTTTATTAGGATAGGAGCAAACCTGTGCCTATCGGGTATTTATCCGTCCCATCATTCCTCTCCAGAGCTCAACACGTGTACGCATAACGTGCAATCGACTCTTCTGGTCGCCGATGCTCACTCTAATTAAAAATTGTCAGCTCGTGAAAAAAACATTTTGCCATTTGAACAGATCTGAAGCTAGCAACAGAACGTACCTTTTCCCATTGTCGCTTTTTTCTGAGACGCACGTGTTTGTTTGCTCGTCTGCACGTTTCCTTAGCACTCAGCACAGGGACATTGAACGTGCACTCCACTCGTTCTCGTTGCCTGAACTCTGACTCACACTTCGTGGAAGCGTGTTATTAGCCATGTTAAGCAAAGAAGGACTCTCCCATTTTCTTAAGCAGGTAGGAGAAATGGAGAAGGAGAAACAATAAGCTTACTTTTTTGGTGCCATCTTTATCAAAATACCAGTCATAGATTGTTCAGTTCACACGTCTCATTAGGCTCTTTATTCTCTCTCAAAAGCCTTTCTCAGCTAGCCATTAATTAGGCATGTTACCTGAGGATAGGCTAACCCTAGCTACCTATTGGATATCTTTTTCTGGCAGCTTGACTACACGGCACTCAGTGAACCTTTTATTTAAGCATCCCTTTCTGCCCACCACAGTCACAGAGCACCGTGTATTTTTCTTTCCCACAGTCACAGCGCGTCCACACGTATTATCTCTATCGTGCATTTGAGTTGCATTTCTTCATTGGTGGTCGCGTATGGGCGCGTTCGCAACGCGTTTGCATTTTCGTTATGCAGCCATCGTTGGCATACCGCCATCGCACCTATCCTCTCAGGTTATACGCTCTTTTTGTCAAGATTTGGTGCATTTCATGCGTTCTTGTGTGTCATTTTGGGTCATATTTTGTCCGTAAAGGTGCGATTGGCGTATGGAAGTAGTTCTATTGCACTGAGATAGCGTACATCGAGTATATTTTTAGTTGGTACATGTAACAGCAAAACAGGAGCTGGGAAACGTTTCTAAGCGAACATGCAATGGCGATTCGAATGTTATCTATTGTGAGGCCGCCGAGAAACGTTCCACAGCAAGGTTCAAAAGGCAATTCAGAAGCATCCTAACTTGTAAGGTACAAAAACTCGGAAACGTTTCAGAACTAGAAGTAGGACTGTCGTTTTTGGCAAGAGCAAGAAAAAGGTGACGCGCAGCGCTGTACAACGTTTTAAAAAGGCCAAATTACGACTCGGTAGTTGTCTTTGTAGACTGGAAAACGTTTGGCAGCAGCCGCGAAATCGTGATACGGGCGTTCCTTTTGGAATGAGCGGTGTTAGAGACGCTGAGATATGCTTTAGTCCAAGCGATATAACTATTTTTTCTTGCGCTGTACAAAAAATCCAAAAGCATTCGAAAACTGTCTTTGGTGTTAGCAATTTTAGGAGACGTTTCATAGCATACGTGAAATTGTGATTTGATGGCGCCTTCGAAAAGATCTATGCTGTTGTCAAGCAAACCCAAAGCGTCAATCAGAGAACTACACAGGCGGCTTTTGGAAACGTTTCGAAGCAAACGCGGAATTATGATTTGGTATATGTATGTTTGAAGTCCGCATAACGCTATAAAACGTTTCACATACTAATAACTCTAATTCAACTTCTAAAATTGGCTGTAACCTCCTATTTTTTGTCATTTGCGTCGATTTTTGGACCGATTTCCATGGATTCCACTGTTTAGGTATTTTACAATTTAAACAGATTCTTTGACTTGTTATTTATCTTATGTATCTGGCCTCTATACACAACGCTCACTATGTCGTAAAGATAGTCAGCGTTACGAAAACGGTCCCAGCGTGCATCGCATTGTCACAACGCATTGCTCGCACTTTTGGGAAATGTGAAACTGCTTTTTCGAACCAGCGACTGAAATATCGATCGATTTGAGCCTCATCCTAGGCGTCATCATTCTCCTTCTGTTCGGAAACCATGCCACCCAAGAAGCGAAAGATCTCAGCAGTCTCATCGGCTCCTGCTGACTCAAAAACCCAAAATGAGAAAGGTGTCAAGGATGCTAAAAGTCAGAACAACACAAGTCCTGAAGAACCCGCCGTGAAGAAAGACCGAGGACGTGGCTCTACAAAAGCAGCTACGCCTGTAACTCCTACATTTGGATCAACGAAGACTCCTGCTCCCTCCGAGACACCCGGCGCTCGTTCCAGGACGACACGAGCCTCAGCTAAGGAACCCATTCCTGTGACTGTAGCAACTGAAGACACGTTTGAGTTATCCCGAGTTTCTTCCGCGCACAAGACACCCGGTGTGAGCTCCAGGAGAAGTCAAATAACTGCGCTGGAACCTACTCCTATGACTCCAGCATCTGAGGCCATGTATGGGTCAACGAAGGCATCTGCTCCTGTCGAAACACCCGGCACACGTTCGAAAAGAACTCGCGCTTCAGTCAAGCAGTCAACTCTTCCTGCCCCTGTACTTGCAGACACGTCTGAGCCACCGAGAACTTCTGGTACGACCTTGACACCCTGGTTCAGCTTTAGTGAAGTTATATTTTTAGCAAAAGAAGCCGCTTCTGCGACTTCAGCTTGTGAAGGCACGTCTGGACCATCGAAGACTGCTGCTTCCGGCACGCAGTCTAAGAGAACTCGAGCTTCAGCTAAGGAACCTACTTCTGCTATCCCTGTGCCTGAAGACACGTTTGGACCACCGATGACTCCGGTTTCCAGCGATACAGTCGGATCAAGATCCAAGAAAACGCGAGGCTCAGCTAAGGAGTCTACTCCTATGGCTTCTCTATCTGAAGACACATCTGGATCATCCGGGACTCCTGGTACGACTGAAGCGCATTCCAGGCGTGCGAGAGTCTTAGCTAAGGAGCCTATTCCTGTGCTTGAAGACACACCTGAGTCATCGGAGACTCCTGTCCACACTGAGACACCCGGAACACGTTCAAGGAAAACGAAATCCTCAGCCGCGAAGGAGAAATTGGTCACCAGGGAGCCTGACCCAGCTTCCCGACGATCTAGCTCTCGAATCAGCAAGCTCACTTCGGCTTCTTCCGGTACAGAAGCCTTAAAAGCATCTGAGCATGTCTTCAAAGAGCCCGAACTCACACGCTCCTCCTCGAGGATGTCCCAGCGGTCCTCCATTGCCAGAGACGCTTCCAAAGATCCCGACACGTCTAAAAGATCAAGCCGTAAAATCCAGCAAAAAGTGATATTGTCCCCTGAAAGAAGTAAGTCTCAGGCAGCTGAAGAATTAGAGAGGACGCCATCTGCACGGGAAACGGTCGCTGAGAATCCTGAAATCGATGAAGACGAGTGTATGGACATCCCACGAAAAAAATCCGACGAAAAGCCGATCAGGAAATACAACCTTATGGCGCCTCGTAGAGCAGGTCCTGATCCGCCTAAAGAAGTTAGCAGCAGTGAACAGAAAAACGAGAAAACTTCATTTGAATTTTCAAAACGAGGCAAAGAACAATCCAAGCATGTGAAGCAAGCAACCACAAGCAAGCCTAAAAGTGAGATCTTCAGTTTTAATTGCTATGCTAAGCAAAATGCACATTTATAGGTGATATTCTTTTGCTGCTATCTATTGAGCCTAAGTAGACGTGTTAACTGTGATCTTCTATTAGCCTGCGACGCTCTGCTCTTTTTCTTTCTTCTTAGTCCTGATCTGGCGCTTTATACCCTAGCTCCTCCGCCAAAATGCCATTAAGGAGTTCACCTTCAAAAATTGGTGTTGTCAGGGTTTTTAGCATGTTTAAAAATGTCGAATTTTCCGTTTTAATTGTCGCGCTAAGCCAAATGAGTCTGCTTATGGGTGCTATTCAGTTGTTGCTATCAATAACGTCTTACGTCTTTCTACGCTAACTGTGATTTGTTATTAGCATGCGACGCTCTGCAGCCTATTCGCAGCCTATTCTATGTTGTTTCGTGCGTCGCGTTTCAGAAATGTGTGCGTTTTGGGACCTCAGGCGTCATATAAGGCAATTTTGAGGATTTTAATGTTGGTCCAATTTTTGGCGCTACAGATGCAACTAACATTCCAAAAGACGGCTAAAATTCTACACAACATTCGAGCTTTCTACGCTTCAAATTCAAAACGCCTACAGGCTTAAAACTGAGATGCCGAAATGTAACACCTGCAAAGTTGTCCCACCCGTCGCTGGGCTAATTTCTATCTCGCTTTTCAAATTCCTAATCGTGATTTACTTGAATCAACGTGTTATAACATTCCCATTTTTAGGCCAACCTACAATGCCATCGAAGAAGCGAAAGCTGTCGACCGCCTCGTCCACCTCGTCTCAGAAGACCAAGGAAGACAAGTCATCAACACCGACGACGCCCACGCCCACGCTCACGATGGTCACCCGAGGCTCCTCCAAGCGCACCAGCATCGTTGATCGTTCCAGGACTCAATCCACGTCTTCTGAAGTCGCGAAATCTGAGACTAGTTCTCGCAAAAGTCGCACTTCTGAGCCTCCAGTTGAGGAAAAAAAGCCTGATGAGCCCTCGGTCAAAAAGATGAAGACTGAGAAGCCTCCGACCCCTCCTACAGCTTCGATCCACACGAAGACGACGCCCACGGTGGAACGCTGGATGAAGACGCGTTTTTCGACGGGGAAGGTGACGCCCAAGCTGAAGGAACCCACGCCTGAGGCGCCCAAGCCGATGCCAAGCTCGAGGATGAAGACGCAGTCCAAGAGCGAAGAGAAGGAGGTCGAAACGACGCCAAACGCCGCTGTAAACCTGGATTCCCGCTCCCTTCGCAACCGCAGAGTGACGATTTCTACTGTCAAGATTGATTCCAAGCCTGCGTCGTCAAAGGCTAGCTCTGAAGACCCGAAATCTGACGCTGAAGAGGGAGGCAAGTTTTCTAGAGCTAACAAGAAACCATCCAGAGAGGAAGAAAATGTTCCCAAGGCAGATAAAAGTGTGGAAGAGCCGGAAAAAGTCGAAATGAAGAAAGCGCTTAATGCTGAAGCCGAAGAAGACGTGGATGAACTCAATACGCGCTCCCTGCGTAACCGAAAATTGAAGAATACTACCAAGGCGACAAAAGTTCCGAAAGGAGCGTCTCGAGACGGCTCTGAAGAGCCTAAAACCGATGCTCAGGTTTCTTTGAAGTCGTCGCCAAGGAAGACATTCTCAGAAGAAACGGTAGAAGAGACCGAAATTCAGGAGGTGCCTGAAGCAGAAGGTGACGAAAAGCCTTCTGCCAGTCCTTCGCGCTCCGTTCGAAGCCGCATTTCTTCCGTCAAGAGTAACTCCAATCTCAAATCTGGCAATTCCAACCATCGCTATGACTCTGGAGGCTTGAAATCTGGTGTTGAAGAGAGAGCCAAGTCTTTTGAGGCTTTTTCTAAGAAAGAAAGTGCTCCCAATGAAGACGCTGAAGAACCCGAAGAGATGGAAATGCAAGAAATGCCTGACGCTGAAACCGAAGAGCCGCAAATGGACCCAAAAGTCGACCCAGAAGCTGCTGAGCCTAATGCTGAAGACGTCCCACAGGCTGAAGCCCATGATGACCACGAAGAAGCCGACCACGACCCTAACGCCATTCAAGACCAAGTCCAGCTCGACGGTGCCATCCAGGAAGAGCCTGAAAACGTGCTTTCAAACCACACGCACCATTTAGAAGAGGTCGAAAATGGATTTGCTCACAATTGTGAGGCGATGGAAGAGAAGGGCTCATCTCAGAAGAGCGAAAACGGTGAGTTTGACCCTTATTTCGACGATTATAACAATGTTTCTCTTACAGGCGAGTATTTGGGGTCTGATGAACAAAATGGCGACATAGCTCCTATGGAGGTCGATGAAGAAGCTGCTATCCCAAGTCCTGAAGCCCACGAGGTCACGCCAGAATCCACCATCGTCGGAGCAGCCACTGAAGCCAATGGCCACTCGGAAACCACCATCGTGGGGGCATCAACAGCTCAAGCCACTGCTGCCTTGCGGAGTCCAGTTCAGGAGTTAAATGCCGAAGAGATCCCAAAACTTGTGATTGTTGAAGACACTCCTGAAGCTTTAACTCCACCCACCCCTGCTCAAGCCAATGAACAGCCAGCTACCGCGGCTCCAGCACCTCCAGCTGCCTCCTCCGCTGACGACTCTGACGACGACGTCGTCCTCCTCGAAGATAGGCCCATTTATTCCGTAGTCGGCGTGGAAGACTTCCAAGCTCGACCGTACATCCTCGATCGAACGCCTCAACGTCCTGAACCGGCTCCTTGTCAGGCTGCTGCCGCCGCTGCAGCCATAAACAGTCATGGTCGACTCCTGTCGCCTACGCGAATTCCAGCCGAACCTTCCACTGACATCATCCGACCCAACATTGAAGGTGAAAATTCGTATTCAGAGTACTCAAGCGTCTACCCTCCCCGACCACTTTCAAATGAACCCTCCGCAGCAGCCATTGAGAGCTCGGCCCGATTCCTTCGACCAGAGCAAATTCCTGGCTCTGCCGCCAATCGTTCTGCTCCTGGCACAGCCCGTCGCAGGTCTATTGAAGAACTACCCGATGATGTACCCCAAAACGTGATCATCTCTGGCCCTCCGTCGAATCCTATCGAAATCGCTCGACCAGCCGACGTGCCTCCTGTAGCCGAGGAAGGTGTGCACAACTCGTCGACTTCCAGCGACGACGACATTCCAGAGCTGTTCATTATGGCCGGAATCATGCAGCGAAAGAAGCCTAAAAATCGCCGAAATGAAGATGAAGCTGGACCTTCTGTTCCCCAGGAGTCTGTGAGGGCTCCAAGGAAGTCGAGAGTGGTGGGAGACGACAGCGACGACGAGGTCCTCTTCATCGAGGAAATCGAAGCGCCGTTGAAGGCCGAAGCTGTGAGGAGCATTCGTCAGACGCCATGTGGCAAACACGAGTTTTTGGTGAAGTGGGAAGGCGAGGATGAGAACAAGAACACGTGGGAAGAGGAGGTCGATCCGCATCTGGTCTTGGTAAGCTTAAATCTGATTTGACGGCGTATAATCCCCTATTTTCAGGCCTACGAGAAGCTAAAAAGCATGAAAAAGGTTCATCGAATGATTCACCTGAAGAAGCAAATGCTGGCAAAACGAGTCCCCGAGAGAATCATCAACGAGGTGAAAGACGACAACGGCACTCGCCGTTTCCTGGTCAAAAACAAGGGCAGCAAAAATCTGGACCTTGCCCCAGCCTCCGAAATCTTCAACAAGAACCCTCACTTGGTCTTCAAATACTACGAGCAGAAGCTCCCCGGACGTCGTCGCTATGATAACTTCTTTTCATAAGTTTCTCGGTTTTGTTCTCTTGTTCACGATGTGTTGTTTGTTGCAAGCATAACGTTAAAGATTGTTGTACGTTTTTGGCTTACTTCACAGCATGGCGGGGTGGTGTTCACTGAATTACAGGCTTGCAGAAAGACCAATTGCTATATTGAGTGTCTGAAAGGCTAAAATTGCCTGGTTCGGCTGGTATCTAGAACCAGCGCCTTACGCCGTTCGACCGCCTTGCCATAAGCGGTTAAGGGGATTAACTCGAAATTAATTGGGCTATGCCCGCGGAGGTGTTCCAATCTCGCTCGGTGCGAATATTTTTTGAATTTTGGTTTGCTTATAATTATGAATTCCAGTCTTAAATTGCTCTTGTTTCTTACCCTACATGCTCCCTTGACTTCTCAATTATCCGCAATTCTTCGTTGATCCTGAAATCTGTGCCAGGAACATTGTACTGGCTATACTGGTCGATGATGCATTTCTTGCGTTTCAGGAAGCCAACAAAAAAGTCTTTTCCCATCATTTCCCATATTTCCGTCGTTGTCGAGCATTGTTAGTTGTTAAATGATTCGACTTTTTGCCTTGAATTCCTCAAGGCAACCCTTATCGTTGATGTCAATCGTCATCTTTTTGTTAAATCAATTATATGGGCCGTTTTTTTCAAGAAAGTTCGGCTGTCCCTTTTTGCACTCGAATACCTTGAAGGACTTGGCTCGGACCTGGCAGGCCCCCGTACATCACTAATTGTGACGAGGATGGAAAATTTTGGTCATTATTTCATGCTCCTGTTTTGGATCCTGAGTTTATGTGTAATCTGTGATGAATTGAGCTTCCTCTTCGTAGCCATCGCACGACGAGTCAGCTTAACCTAGAAAGAGATCTATAAGATGATTTTTGACTTTTTCGCTCATTTCCTTGCCGTCCTCTGTCGCAGTTCGTGTTCATGCGGGCTCTACGTAAAGCGCATCTCAGCAATCAAATTTATTCGTTTTTTCATCACAGATTACACATTAACACCTTTTAGAAAGGCCACTTGAAGGTATTCTTTCCAGTCACCGCCTTCTTCGGGAACGCCTCACAAACTTCGTCCGAAAGAAAGTTCGGCTGTCCCTTTTTACACTCGAACACCTGGGTAAATTCAGGGAGCTGACGCATGACCGCCGTATTGCGGATCTTGTTGCGGGGATGAGGAACCTTCGTCATGACAAAATGCTCCAACATCGGGTCCCACGCTTCTCTTTCATAGCCTTGACACGCTCCGTCAGCGTAAGCGAGGAAAAGCGTGATGAGGTTGCGTCTGACCTCTTTTCTCATCTCCGTTCCTTCCTCAGTCGAGTTCCCTCCAGCCAGCTTTGTGACGATCCTCACAAGAGTGCGCGTCGCTTGGACGTCAGCAAAGCCCTCGTTGTCCTTCATGTTGTACTTCGGGCCGTTTCCTGGGGACATTTCAAAGCCGGCGTAGTGGTCGGCGTAGCACTTCTTGGCCTTCTCGTAGGTAGGGCTCTCAAAGACGTCTTCGACTCCTCCAGCGTGGATATGGTCGATGCCAAACGAGTGGAACAGTTCGTGGCCCATGATCTCGCCAACG
The DNA here is from genome assembly GCA_000757645.3 of Steinernema carpocapsae. Classification (NCBI taxonomy): domain Eukaryota; kingdom Metazoa; phylum Nematoda; class Chromadorea; order Rhabditida; family Steinernematidae; genus Steinernema; species Steinernema carpocapsae. The sequence goes on from CM016762.1 coordinate 3,432,351, forward strand.
CCACCGTAGGCGTAGGAGATGTATTCGGAATTGGCGAAGGCCCAGTCGTAGCCGTAGATGAAGGGCATTCCAAAGATCTAAAAACGAGAATATAGAAATTGGCTTAGGACGAGAAAATCCCTTACCAATTTCCCTGCACTCGGTGAATTAAACGCGTTTTCAATGAAGTAGCTGCTGGACACAGCAGAGCCTTTGTGATACTGCTCGAAATCCACGCCGTGGTAGAGCTTCATAGCAGCGTCAGCAGACCGGAAAACGGATCCATAGAAGACAGGCTTGCAGTCGATACCAAGCCTGAAATTATCATACTCAGAAAGGATCATATCATCTCCCCCTCGTTCGCCTTAGCCTTCTTGAAAAACTGCTTGAAGATCTTCAGCGCCTTGTCGACCATTTCCGCGTCGAGGAACGCCTTTGGGGGTCCGAAGAGGAAATCGTCGACCGTGTGCATGTTCTTGAGCTTCTCCTTTGACTCCTCGCTGATCCACTCGGTCTCCTAAATATGTCTAGCCTTCTAGGAGCTCCAAATCAAGTCTTAACTCACGTCGATCTGCAGCTTCGCCTCGTCGAGAATCGTCTGAGCCATCTTCTTCAACCTCGCCACTCTCTCAGGATCGTGGATGAACTGCGTTTGGTTCTTCTTGAGAAACGCGCTCGACACAAGGAGATTCGCGTAAGAGTTAAAGAACCAGGATCGGCTAAGCGCATCGACCTAAATTGACAACTAACCCATAAGAACATACAAAAGCGACTCACCATCTTCACTGTGTAGTGAGACATGAATGGCGTCCGAGACGAAAAATCGACGTCCATGTCGAATCTGCTGATGATCGACGCGTTGGTTTGAAGCTTCAATTCGACGATGTCTTCATACACAACCTGGAAGTCTTCAGCTCGGAAACGTTTCTCAATGTCAACAATTGCAAGATAGCCTTTGACGAATTCTTGAATGTCCGGTGAGCAGTCGGCAAACTTCATTTCGATAAGCTTCGTTTTGATCTTTGGAATAAAGTTGAGCCTCACTGGAGTTTCTGCAAAAAATATAGCTAGTGCTTTTCTAGAGGCTCGGCAAAATACGTTCTACAAAATGGAAGCGAATCTCGAGCGTCAGGGATTCCTTCGAGGCATCTACGTCAAACGCGCTGACTCCCAACGCAGCCAGTCTCCCCTTAGCGAAGCTTCCTCCAACCTCTTGTCGCTTTTCTAACTTCTTGAAGCATTGCGTATCCTTATTCGTTTCTTTTTCTTGATTTTCAACCTAAAATTGGTCAAATTAGAGATAAGCACAACGTAGAGACATACCAGAGTCAGCTCGTATAGATCGCGTGTCATTTCATCGGCTTTAAAGTCCTGAAGAGCCGCTGCCTTCGCCGCGCTAAATTCCTCTCTGAAGCCCACTACTCGGAGGTTTCTGCTGACTTCTCTGTCGAGCCGCTGGCAAAAGTATTCGACGTTGTTCGTGCAGGGGGAAAGTGGATCGCTCAACGAGGGCATCGGCTGAGGATTGGTTCGAGGACCGGGGTGAGGTTTTGGTCCGGGGAAGGGGTTAGAGCCGGGGAAAGGTCCAGTTCCTGGTGGGAACAATTCAGGTCCTGGGAAAGGTCCAGGGAATCGGGTTCCTGGAGGAAATGGGAACGATCCAGTTTCAGGTGGAAAGGATCCAGGTCCTGGGAACGGGTTAGGCCGAGGCTGAGGGAGCGGCCATGAACCGGGCTGAGGTTGTGGTCCAGGTTGAGGATAAGGGCCAGGCATAGGCTGAGGATACGGTCCAGGTAGAGGTTGAGGGAACGATCCAGGTCCAGGGAACGGCCAAGAACCGGGCTGAGGATGTGGACCAGGTTGAGGATACGGCCCAGGTATGGGGAAAGGCATCGGATGAGGCTGAGGAGGGAACCATGGCCCTGAACGCTGGGCAACCGCCTGAAGTACCGCAAACGCAAAGACGAGCGTCTTCAGAAGCATTTCCGAGGATATGAAGGCTACATTGGAACATGTTTTTATGCAACTCTTGCTTTCAAAAAGAACAAAAGATCGCCTGGAAGACAAAAGAAGCGGAGCTGGCGAAGACGTGGCGAGGAGTCAAAAAGGGTCACGTCGGAAATGCCTCCGCCATTACTCACGGGATTCAATTCAAATTTCGTGCCAGCGAATGGCAAAGTGGAACCGACATCACAGAGAGGCGTTTGGAAGGTGGTCAGCGTCATAAGCGCCCTATGGATGGCTATCAGGGCTTTTCGTCTTCCAAAATCAGAAGATCGCCCATTCGTTTCACATTTTCTTATTCGGGTTCATCCTTCGCTGTGATCTGAAAGTCGCGAAATTGAGATTCGATAGCATGGAAACAAGGGCTTCAGAAGGCACGTAAGAAGACCCCATAGGGCTGCAAAAATAAGCTGAATAGGGCGACGTAGTCCTATGAATTTTCGCTTTGATTTCAAGTCACACGAAGCCTTTGGACGGATCCATTTAAGATTATCTGAAAATCGCAAAATTGAGGCCCAAAAGCGAGGTTATAAGGGAATGATAACCGGCTAATACTGTTGCGATTAGACGCATCTAACTCGCCACCAAGCAGGGGAAAAGATCACTTCTTGAGATTCAAAAAAGCGTACATTAGCGCGGCTGAGAATGCCCCATTTTAACATCCAGAATACCCGTATTCCGGACATGAAAAACATCCTCAAGTCGGTCGTATTTGTCAACCCAAAAGCCACAAATGCGCTCAGCAATTCCGCTTCAAATTCGTGCGACAGAAAACAGCTGACCGAATCATTTCAGGTAGCGAGGAAATAAGGGCTTCAGAAAATGGACGAAATATGGCGGCATAATCGTTCCAATTTTTGCCAAACGGTCGATCACCGTTTGCAACCATCGTCGAACCTGAAATAAGAATTATGCTGCGGTCACACAAGCGACTCACGCAATCCGACGAATTTTCGCTTCGAATTTCAGTTAAAAGAAGCCTCTTGACGGGTTCATTTAAGCTTATCTGAAAAAAAGGAATGAGGTCCAAAAGCACGAAATGAAGAGCTTTAAATGAGTCAAAACGGCCACCAAACAGGCGAAGAGATTTCGAGTCGAAAAAGCGTGACTAAAATCGTCGATTAACGCATCATATTGCGGCACCAGAAACTCGAATTTTGAACTTGAAAAACACCTTTTCATAGGCATCCAGAGTGCAAATTCGCGAGCTGTAGTGATGAAGGCAAACGAATTTCCCCTATGAAATTCCACTTTTAGGTGCCTAAATGGCACCTAAAAGTGGTGAAATTGAGGTTCAAAGCGAGGAAATACAAACTTTAAAAACGAGCAACAGCGCAGTTCTAACGCTGGATAATCAGCCGCGATTAGGCGCATCTAAATGGCCACCAAACAGGTGAAAACTTGGTTCCTTTGGAGTTGAAAAAAGCGGGCATTTGCGCGAACGTTCGATGTTGCCGACCAGAAAACTCAAATTTTGCCCATGAAAAAGGTAAATTCTCTTTCCAATTTGAGCCATGACATTTGGGAAAACCGCTTCAGGTGATGGCTCGTTTTGCAACTACATAAGGTTTGTATTATACGGTTCCTTCTGGGTTCTCAAAACTCCGAAATGGGGGACCCAAAACGGCCCCCCCACTCTCGCCATTCATCGCTCAGGCTTTCGCCCGAGCATTCCAAAAATTAAAAAGCAAAATCAAAAGTTAAAACTCAATTTCCAAAAATTGTAGCGTGAAGAAAGCTCATGCTTTGACCTCGGGATCGCGGGCCTATCAACCAAGGGCGGACCAGCGGCCGCACTGGTGTCACGAGCCCCCGACAGAGAAGCCAGAGCACTTGAAGTCTCGTTCAGCATTGCCCGGCCTCTGATGTTAGGAGGGTTTTCTGGTGACGTTTGGGGTGTCAAGCGAAGGATTACTAGCCCAAATCACAATATTCGTCTTAATTTGAAAATAATTAAGTGAAACCACGTAAATAAACGCGAATAGTCGTCCGGGACCGCAAAATGATGAAATTATCGCCTTTTTTGGCATCATTTGGCCCGAAATCGAATGATTTTTGAAAGTTTGTAAGGGAAACACGAAATAAGCACATGAAAACTGCCACAAAGCAAATCAAAACAAGGATTCTTTAAAGTCGAAAAAAGCGGGAAAGGCCCTCAAATCTCTCGTCACAAATGTGCTACGGGATCCTGCGAATCTCCATTTCAACTCCGTGCCGCAGGAAACGCTTGTCAGATGTGCTAGGCTTGTGTGGTAAATGGTTTCCGCTGTATGCCGCGCCTTGGGTACTCCCAAAAAACCGCAATAAAAAAGTCCAAGTCTAGGCTTAGGATGCTCCAGGAGGCCAGCTCCAGCCTATCCCCGCTGTTTGAATGAGGCCGCCTCGAGTCTACACACCCGCTGCCAGACGCCTTCAGCGCAAAACCCCGTGGCTATGAATTGAACCCTGCCATGACCACACAACGGCCATGGCCATTCAGAAGCTGTGGCCACGCAGAAGTCATTCCCATGAAAGACCCCCGCCATGGCCATGAATTAGACCTGTCCGGATTATCCATCGCGATTGTATTTGTCCTCCCGAACGTCACAAATGCACTCCACATATCCTGAAACGAGTCCTAACATCCTTAAACAAACACATAGAAAACAAAAGAGCACATGTACAGACAAACACAAACAACGGCGACTTCTATTCGTTTGCATGAAATGATTCAGATCAACATAACAGAGAAACAACAAAGTAATTGGAAAATGAACTTACGTTAGTCAGTCAACATCGACTCGACCGAGGTTTCACGAGTAGGCGGCGAAGTGGGAGAAGTGGAGACACGACTTCCGACGAAGCTAACGTAACGACGAGGACGAGGAGTGTGGGGCGAACCGCGTTCCTTCTTGACGGCAGGGTGAGTGCTGGAGGGGGAGTCCGTTCTCGAGCGTTTCTCAGAAGTACGAGGAGTGAGCGGAGAGCGATTGCGAAGACCGCTCCGATTCTTGCAAAGGCTGAATATTTCAAATGTAACAAACGCCGGAAACGATTGATGCTACCTGGCGCTGAGAGATCGGCTGCGCTTGCGGCTGCAGCTAGTGCGGGAGTTGCGATTGAGAGAAGGGCTGAAAAGTTCAAAGTTCATTGAGACCATTCTAAACCGTAGGATACCTGCGTCGTGAATCATCAACAAGCTTCATACGGCGACCGTTGATCTCCTTTCCTTCGAACTTCTCCAACGCACGCAACAACGCGGCGCGATTCGCGAAACAGACGACCCTAAAGAATCAATAGTTACCACTAAAATTGAGACAATATCTTACCCCTCGTTCTTATTCAAGTTATGGGCGTTAGCAAACGTAACCTCGCCAGCTTCGCGCATCATGTCTTTGAGGTCCTAAACATGATCATTTAAAATAAGCAACATAAGTAAAGACTTTTTTAAGAGCTACGCAACCGATTTTCAAGCGCAACCCCGTTACTAAAGTAACCACAGGTGGTGTCCACCAATTTCTAGGTGACGACAAGGGATGATCACCTATTCAAGGATCAGATCACCGCTTCTAATAAGACTACTCATGGTGGCAGCAGCTTCTGAAGCTACCTGAAGCGGTGACCACTGGTTCTGAGGCGGCTACAGGTGGTGATCACTGGTGCTAGTGGTGGAAACACATGACAACTGCTTTCCGAGTTTCAGTCACCGGTCCAAAACGCGCACACATATAACAATAGCATGACTATGGCCGACGTCGAAGTAGATAAAAGAGTTGCATCGACTGACCTGCCATGAACAACGAGTAGACAAATTCTGGACGATCATTCGGTACCAGGTTTGACGAGGAGCTCCAAACCTATAGCATGAGATTGTAAAAATGTATGAATACTGATACTTACCGAGAGCCACGGCGATCCTCAACACTGTCGCGGCGGTCGCGCGGAGCGCGAGAGAACTCCAGGACGATGCGTTCGCCGCAGAGATCCTTCCCGTTGAGATCACGAACAGCATCAGCAGCGTCACGACGATCGTCGAACTCCTAGAAGCATTTGAGATGAGAACAAAATTTTCGTGGGTAAACTTACGACAAAACCAAAACGATCCTTCAGGATGATCTCGCGAATACGACCACGGTTTTTGAAAAATTTTTCAACATCGCCTTCGCGGCAGTGGCTGGGGAGACGGCCGATAAAAAGACGAGTCGAGGTCATCTCGAAGTAGAGTGTATAAAACCCTGGAAACAGCAGGAAGATTTATTTATGAATGCCACAAAACGTCACATTAAGTTTGCCCGGATCGGTGCACTCTGCATACTTTTCGGCATTTGGACCCTATTTCGAACCGATTTTGGGTAATTTAGGCATTTTCTCCCCGTTTTCCTGTGTTTGCTGAGCCCGAAACACTTCTCGGAAGCGAATGAAAGCAAAAAAATGATGAAAACGTCCCTAAAATTGTCCATGCAAAATCAAAAGGTTTTGAAGCTTCACAGAGGGCACCGATCCTGTCCTGACGCAATTTCAACCCCAAAAACTAGCCAAAACACGTGGAAACAGCAAACCAGCACAAAACATTCCACGAATTTCGATTATGGAAACGAAAATGAATAAATAGCGAAAATGAAATCCGAAGGGTCGAGCAGCGTCGACGTCGTCTGACCCAAAAAGCAATGGAGAACGTGGAAGCGAACGGTGTCACGATGATCGTGGTGGGACCCTCGCTGCCTTTGTAACGCGGAATTTCAAATTTTGTTTGACAGACCACTTCTTATCCCTCATTTTTATTCAAGTTGTGGTCGTTGGCGAACGAGACCTCGCCAGTTTCGCGCATCATGTGAGCATTATCGTGAGGTGTCGGCAGGTTTGTCGACAGATTTAGAGAAGCGCCTTTGTTTAATTTAGACCGATTTAGAACAAGAATGTTTTGACTTTTCATGCTTCTAGGACTAGAATTTGACCTAGAGCTCGAATCTGAAGTCAATATAGGCGTTTGAAACTGAAATGTGGTCTAATTTCGGCTAAATCGATTGAGAACAAGCAATTTCGCCGGTAAATGTAGTCCCCGCAAAGGTTCGAGCGACCGCGTTCCAAGTCTTCGGATAACCTTCCAAAACGTCATTTTCCGACTGAATTTCTATGTTTTTGCATGTTTTTAGATACGAAAGCCATTCTATTATTCCAAATTACAAAACTGGACTAAAATTGACCACAAAAATGGTTCAAAAAGGCGCTATTTCGCTTGAATGCCGAACATTTTCTTTGTTATTGGAAATTCATCAAGTTCTAGACCAAAAGCCCATTTTCAGCCTTGTTCTAAATCTGTTGACAAACGTAAACGCACCTTATCGTGAAGCCCGGATAATCGATCCTTTCTCGGCGAATTCAGGGACCGGTCACAGGACACTTGATCTGACAAAATGATCCGTCCCAGACAGCTCTCTCTTCAGCCAGACACATCCCTCTTGTCTGGTTCCGCAGGGGGTATTTTTCAGTTTCACCCTGTATATGAAATTCAGGTTTATATGCAATGGCTCAGAAGCACATAGGTGACCGTATTATTTATTGGCCACAAGATCATGTATGGAGTGGATCCTTGTCTTGGAAATGTTGACAAACATCGTGATTACGACCGATGGAAAGAAAATGCCAAGAACTGGTCTTACAGCTAATTTTTAAAATCTTACGGCCGTCTTTTATACGAAAATTTAATTTTCTTCCCTATTAGAAAAAATATAAGAAAATATAAGCCCCCTTATAAGAAAACTCAAACGCATGAACTCGGAGGTGATGAATTTCAAGGAAGAAGCGGTCCCTTGCACGTCTTGCAAGACCGTTGTGATAACTCACTTCACAAAGCCTCCACGGAATCTGGTGCGCAGATATTCTTGCGCTTTGATTTGCAGTCGATTGAATCATTTTTAGCAAGGCTAATGCTGACATGAACGCATATAGTGCTGGACCGATGAATATGACCATAAGAAACGGTTCAAAGGCACATTTATGGCCGGTAGGACTCAACACAAAAGATGAAGCTTAATCGGGAATTTTTAGGCACTTCAACGAGCTAACCTTCGCACTTCGTCCAGAGTTACGTGCAAGCGTGCGCGTTTTATTCGACGAAAAGAAGGCAATCGGAATTGAATTTTAATTGAATAATTGAACTAATTATTTTAATTGGTAATTTCCATGGATTTTTTCGCTGAACATCGTTCAAAGTCAAAATCGACGGGCAAATTGTGAGTCGAACAAGCCGAAAATATCCAAAATTGATCAAAGTTCCCCGAAAAGCTGACCCATTTTGAAAATGATGCTAAGAAAAATGAAGCCTTTTTAGGCTTAAAACGATGACTAGAGATGTGATTTAAAGAAAATCATAGGTTTTGCATAAATGCGATTCGCTCTTCGACATCACCCCTAGATCAAAAGCGTATTAACTAGGGTCATCGTTACCTGGCACCAGGATTTTTTAAGGGTTTTCTGGTGGCGTTTTGGGGTTCCAGGCGTTCTGGGTTCGAGGATCTCACGCTCGCAGTCCTGTTAGAGTCGCGAAATGACCAAATTATCGCATTGTTGGTGTGATTTAGCGCAGAAGCTGGCAATTTTGAAAATTCGAAGAGCTTCATGTGGTTTTGGGTCAGTAAGAGTTTCATTTCAGAGTACAGCCTCTATTACGTGTCATTTTTGGTATGTTCTTCATTGGTTCTCTTTGTTGGAGATTATGCCTTTGTGCTTTACCTTTACATCTGGAGCTCTAGCATAAAACGTTCAATCTCGTTGTTCCATTGAAACGCAGGAACTGCCGCGGGTATTTCTGGGATGCGATGCCAGCGAATCATCTAGTTGAAGCTGAGTTAGTCTCTAAACAAATTGTTTTTGGTAACTTATGTGTTTTAGGAAACTCAAGGGGTGCGCCCTCCTGTCCACTGATCACCTCCGCAAGATTTACCCTATTGTCAACTGCAGGTCGTTCTTAAATGCGGTATTTGCGTGCAACTTCGATGCCCGATGCAGTGGCATCCGCACGTTGTTTATCGAACTGAAACGGTTTCTGTACAAAGCAATTCAACAATGTCTTGTGAACTTGGTCGATCTGCTTTTAGATGGTTTCCAGTTTCGCATTTTGCAGTTACTCTGTTTCGTTTCCCCAACCGAAGATGATGACCTTTTGCGTCAGGAACGCACTCCACGTGACTTTTGATGTCTAGATGCGTTGTTCCGCGAATCTCGTGTCTGTGAGGTTTGTCTGTGAAGTTTCTCCATTTTCACAGATAAATCCTTTATCGCGAAAATCTTCTAGAGGGAATCCACTCTTAACTTCACATCTCTTGTTTGGCGCCCCATTTCAAGTGAGACAGCTAAAAAGTGGTAAAAATGTCTTTAGAGGAGGCTTTGAAACGTTTCACAGCTGTCCTTCGTACCGTAGTTCAGCCATTTCGCTTTGCTTGACCATTGAGAATCGTTTCATGGCGATTTCGATTTGGATCCTGATTGATTTTAGGAGCTTTTTTCGTGGTTGCGGCTAAATATTGAACAGAATACGTCTTCGCGGCTCCCACAGAGGCTCCAGGCAAGACAAAATCCTCCCTACTAAATCGCCCGAAACAGGGTTTTCAAGGATTGCGAGAATTTTAGACGATTTTCAGAGAGAAACAGGTGTATTCTGGGCTTCTTGAGGTTTCTTCTTCCAAAAAGGCATTCTTCTGAAGCACCAGTGCTTCCACGCAAGGCGGAATCCTCCATAAATCGGTCGAAAGAAAGGGGTTGCGAGGGTTTCGTGATTTCCAGGCGTTTTTCATCAATTCGTAAAGCGAAAGCGAATATTATGGGCTTCTTGAGGTTTCTTCATTCGAAACAGCGTCATTTCGAGGCTTCAAAAGGTCCACGCAAAGCAAAACCCTCTATAAATCGCTCAAAAGGGGTTTGCGTGGATTTCGTGATTTTCAAAGGATGTCCAGCAATTTGCAGAGCAAATTTGAGTATTATGAGCTTCTTAAGGCTTCTTCATCCGAAACAGCGTCATCCCGAGGCTTTAACCAATGCGAAATCCTTCGGAACTCGCTCTAAAACAATGAGCTCCCGAGAGTTTCGAGATTTCCACAAGATTTTCAGCGATTTGAAGAGCGAAACTGGAGTCTTGAGGGCTTCTTGAGGCTTGTTCATCCGAAACAGCGCCATTCCGAGGCTTCAAAGGCTACAAACAGCATGAGACTCCTGAAAGTGATAACGCCAGAGCGGATCATATCGCTTTAGCGCTGAGTGTGAAGCAGGATAGGCGGCACTTGGCAGTCATCTGAACTGCCGTCTAGCGCAGCCTTTCCGGCTAATTGCGTCTGGCGAGATCGAGAAAGAAATTTTCCATTGGATAACACCATACAATATCAGAAAACCCTCAGAATATATATAAATTCTCCATTGGTGTTATCCAATGGAGAATTTCTTTTTCGATCTCTCCAGACGCAATTAGCCTTCAATTTCCATCAAAACCGTAAAATGACTGCATTTGTGCATTTTTCGTCCTTAGTTGGCTCTAAATTTCAGGTTTTTGTTCGGCTTGTGAAATAATTTCTTCTGATTCGGACGGATTTGTGGTCACTGACGAATTCGCTGTCCTCTTTCGGGTTTTCCGAGGGCTAATTGAAGCGAGCTTCGAGCCAATGACATCGTCAACTTGCTGGGCACCAGCGTCGGCAAGGCCACATTCTCACCAACATTCAGGAGAGCATTTCGGATCCTCTTCTTGCCCGCGGAAACGCTGTTTGTGGCGAAGACTTTGGAGTTAAGGAAGAAAAATCGAATCTACCAACTGCGAGAAATAAATGAACACATACAAAAAGACGACCAGATTTATTGAACAACAGGTGAGTGAAAAAGAAAAGGAGCAAACAACAACAAACTTACCTCCTTTTAGTCGTCGTGGCGGTCCAGATCGCGGGTGAAATATCCGTGCGATTCCATCTCGTAACGCATATCCGCGGCCTCCTGTATCTGATAACAGATATCCAGGACTTGATGCGTCATCACGTGGTGGCAGTATTGCTCCTCTTTGCTGAAGAACGCGCCACAGTCGATGCAGTGCCACGTGGAGGGCTTCGTGCTCTTCTGCTTCCACAGCATCAGGGGGTTAAAGGAGCTTTCGGACGTCACATGGGGGTCAGGCGAGGCTGCGGCTTCTGCTTCGTGCGCTTCCTTCAGCTTCTTCCTGGAGGAGCCGCCGAGCCTCACGGGCTTGTAGCGGCGGGTGTCCGACTTGTTCATGCTGGAAGTGGAGCGGGTGAAAGAGGTGTAACAGCGAATACAAGCCACGAAAAGTGAATCAGTACGCAAAGGCGACCAGTGACTTCCCAATCAGCCCGAAGGCTTTGTGAATCATGGTATCGAATTTTAGGGACGCAAAAGACACGAATAGAAGCAACAGCAATACGACACGCTCGAAAATCAACCGAAATTCGCGAACAAAAGTTTAAAGAACACGGGAAAGCGATGAAAATGAGAAAAACACGGAAGGGGAAGCAAAACGGAATCACGAATTGCTTGGGAGTACTGTGCCTTCATTTCAGGGTGATCGTTAAGGGACAAATTGATCTTTTCCTAAATCGGAAGCGGATTTCGCTACAGATTTAGGGTTGTAAGAACAGGCATCATTTTGATCGCATAAGCTTGTTTTAGAATCCCTCCTTGTGAAAACGAGCGTCAATGAGCGTCGGACGAAATCTGACGCTGTTTTAGGCTTAATTATTTATAAACTAAGACGGTAATTGCAATCTGGGCGATGAAGCCACTGCCCGATGTTTCAAAACGCGCCAGAAAACTCTCAAAACATCAGCTCTGGGGCCGGGCTAGGGTCAAAGCATGGAGCACAACGTTAAGAGTTGATTTTTGGAAAATAAGGTCTTCGGACCGAGTGCCATTTTCTAAATTTTTGGAATACTCGGGGAAAGCCTGAGCGATACTTGACGGGAGGCCTCTAATGTCGGCGTTTTTGACGTCCGGGACAGCGAAAAGGTGAAATTCACATTCGGATCAGTGAGGCGCGTGCAAAATAACGTTCTTGGGGTGAGTCAGAGGTCGAGTTTGTGACGTTCACCGGAGATCGGACTGACAAAGGTGGATCCGACGCGATTTGCCTGAGCAGATGATTGCGAGCTTAGCAGATGAGAATTTATTTTTTGCGCATGAGGTTTGGAATTTTTCGGTCGAATTTCGAGGGGATTTCGGTGATTTATTGGGACGCGGAGGTGTGTGAGGCGTACGTGGATTCGGTTTTGGGCCTTCTGGGTTTGGGTTTTAGCGCAGAATCATGCGACCGCTGCGTTTCTTTTGGAGAATTCGCGTTTCCATTTTCAGCGTTTTCGAAAATGTAAATTTGCGCTGTTTCGTGGTTTCCACAATCCCCGCATATACATATCCCATCAAAATTCGGCTATACGCAAGGGGCTGTCGGACGTCACATGCGGGTCTGGCGTGGCTGCGGCCTTAGCTTCTTTCGCTTACTTCTGCCTCACGGGCATAAAGCGCTCGGTGTCCGATCTGTTCATACTGGAAACGGAGTGGGTGAAAGGGCTGTAAATGACGCGTAATAGCAAATACAAACCACGAAAAGGAGTGAAGCAGCACGCAAAGGCGATAAATGACCTCTAAATCGACCCGAAAGCTATGAAAATTGTGGAATCGTTTTTTAGGGGCTAAAATAAATTTTGAATGGGTCAGCGAACTTGAATGTACGCGTTTTCTAAACCCATTTGATATTTGGAGGCACTGATAAATTAATGTTTATGTTGTTTCCAGATTTTAAGCTCTAAATTGCAATGAGCCCCGCTCTGTTGTTCCTGGGTCGTCTGCCGAACCATTGCAACGAATGTGACGTGAAGAAATTCTTCGAACATCGCGGACGCATCCGCGAAATCGTCATCAAAGACGAATTCGCGTTTGTTGTACGTTTAACAGTCGATGGAAAATTTGTTCTCATTTCAAACGTTTATAGGAGTTCGAAGATAGCCGCGACGCATCGTATGCTGCCTATTGTCTCAGCGGCAAGGACCTCTGCGGCAAGCGGATCTTTCTCGGATTCTCTTGTCAGGGCCGTCATGAGGCTCGTCGTTGTGTTGCTCGGTAAGTATCCGGATCCATGCGTTTCACAATCTCATGTTATTTATTCTTTAGATTTGGAGCCCCTCGTAAAACTGCGTACCGGATCATTGTAGAGAACCTCTCCACTCATTGCTCGTGGCAGGTGAGTCCATTTAAATTTTAAATCTACCTCGACGTCGGCCAGATTCCTAAGTATATGTGCAGCGTTTTGGTCCCGAAGTCTTTCAAGTGCCTCGTTTGAAATAGTAGTGAGTAGTGGGCACGTTGCCCGCAGGTGGTTACCGTCCGTGGCTCGGAAGCGTTGTAGAACTTGTGAAATGATGATACGTCAGACTCAGACGTCAACTCGTCAGCTGATGATGTCAGATGGTGCAAGGTGCGTTAGTCGCATCCCCTTATGTTTACGGTCAGTCGGCAGGGGTTTTTCTTGTGTCGTGTTGTATCGTTAGGAGTGATCAGGACCGATTGAGCTGCGATGCGTGAAATGTCGGAGTTTAGCGGTTGGAGGTCGCACCTGGAGTTTCATCAAAAATAAAACAAATTGTGTTCGAATTCAATATTTTTGGATACCGGTCACCGCTTCAGGCAGCTTCAAAAACGGCTGCCACCTTGAGTAGCCTTATCAGATACGGTGGATGCGCTTCTGAAATGGTGATCTGGTCCTCGAATCGGTGATAATTGCCTGTGGTCACCTGGAAATTGGTGGACACCACCTCTGGTCGCTTTAGAAACGGGGTTGCACTTGAAAATTGGTTGCGTAGCTCTTAAAAAAGTCTTTACTTTTTGTTGCTTATTCAAAATGACCATGTTTAGGACCTCAAAGACATGATGCGCGAAGCTGGCGAGGTCACGTTTGCTAACGCCCATAACTTGAATAAGAACGAGGGGTAAGATATTGTCTCAATTTTAGTGGTAACAATTGATTCTTTAGGGTCGTCTGTTTCGCGAATCGCACCTCGTTGTTGCGTGCGTTGGAGAAGTTTGAAGGAAAGGAGATCAACGGTCGCCGTATGAAGCTCGTTGATGATTCACGACGCAGGTATCCTACGGTTTAGAATGGTCTCAATGAACTTTGAACTTTTCAGCCCTTCTCCCAATCGCAACTCCCGCACTAGCTTCAGCCGCAAGCGCAGCCGATCTCGCAGCGCCAGGTAGCATCAATCGTTTCCTGCTTTTGTTACATTTGAAATATTCAGCCTTTGCAAGAATCGGATCTTCGCAATCGCTCTCCGCTCACTCCTCGTACTTCTGAGAAACGCTCGAGAACGGACTCCCCCTCCAGCACTCACTCAAGCCCTGCCGTCAAGAAGGAACGCGGTTCGCCCCACACTCCTCGTCCTCGTCGTTACGTTAGCTTCGTCGGAAGTCGTGTCTCCGCTTCTCCCACTTCGCCGCCTACTCGTGAAACCTCGGTCGAGTCGATGTTGACTGACTAACGTAAGTTCATTTTCCAATGAACTTTGTTACTTTGTTGTTTCTCTGTTATTGTTGATCATTTCATGCAAACGAATAGAAGTCGCCGTTGTTTGTGTTTGTCTGTACATGTGCTCTTTTGTTTTCTATGTGTTTGTTTAAGGATGTTAGGACTCGTTTCAGGATATGTGGAGTGCATTTGTGACGTTCGGGAGGACAAATACAATCGCGATGGATAATCCGGACAGGTCTAATTCATGGCCATGGCGGGGGTCTTTCATGGGAATGACTTCTGCGTGGCCACAGCTTCTGAATGGCCATGGCCGTTGTGTGGTCATGGCAGGGTTCAATTCATAGCCACGGGGTTTTGCGCTGAAGGCGTCTGGCAGCGGGTGTGTAGACTCGAGGCGGCCTCATTCAAACAGCGGGGATAGGCTGGAGCTGGCCTCCTGGAGCATCCTAAGCCTAGACTTGGACTTTTTTATTGCGGTTTTTTGGGAGTACCCAAGGCGCGGCATACAGCGGAAACCATTTACCACACACCTAGCACATCTGACAAGCGTTTCCTGCGGCACGGAGTTGAAATGGAGATTCGCAGGATCCCGTAGCACATTTGTGGTTTTTGGGAGGACAAATACGAGAGATTTGAGGGCCTTTCCCGCTTTTTTCGACTTTAAAGAATCCTAGTTTTGTGACAGTTTTCATGTGCTTATTTCGTGTTTCCCTTACAAACTTTCAAAAATCATTCGATTTCGGGCCAAATGATGCCAGAAAAGGCGATAATTTCATCATTTTGCGGTCCCGGACGACTATTCGCGTTTATTTACGTGGTTTCACTTAATTATCCCCCATTTTGGAGTTTTCGACGTCCACGAGAACGCAGAGGATACCCACATACTGTCAAAACAAGCCCTAAAAGCGATTAAATGACGCTCAAAATTTTCGATTTGTGGACTAATTTTGGTAATTTTAGTCCGAAAATGACTGTGAACCAAAGTTGGTCCAAAAAAGCTAAAACGAGATGGGTCTTTCATATCGGCGTTTTTGACGTTCATGAGGACGATAGAGCGAATTTCATCTTTACAAAGCCTAAATTTTTCTCAAAATCATCTCCTAAGAAGTCTTTGCTCATTACGACAGCGTTTTGGCGCCAGACCATCTGCCGTTTTTCCTTGTGATGCGGAAATCAGCGATTTTTTTTATATTCATTAGTAACCCTATGTAGTTTCAAAACGAGCCATCAAATGAAACAGTTTTCCCAAATGTCATAGCTCAAATTGGAAAGAGAATTTACCTTTTTCATGGGCAAAATCATCTCGGAGAGCAGGAGAGAAAGGAGACGAAGCTTGGCGAAGAGGCCTTCGGCGAGCTTGGCGAAGAGGCCTTCGACGATGTGGCGATTAAGCGAGATTCGAGCGGCCAAAGCTGATGCTCTGAGGGTTTTGGTTGCCGTTTGAAGCGTCAGGCGGAGAATAAGCGTTCGGACTCATGTTCGAGTCGCTAAACGACCAAATAATCGCATCTTTACGCGGACATTTTTACGCGCATCTGATGATTTTGAAAAATTAACGTTTTTTTAGTGCTTTCGGGACAGCAATTTTTTGTTTCCAGGGGATAGCTGCAGATCACGACTACTAAAAGGTTACTGAGGACCACCAAGAGGTGATTGTGAAGAAATTACTGGCTTTTTGGAGACGAAATTCGTTTTCGCGGACGCCAAAAAACGCCGAAATGACTCAATTCGGCCTCTCACCTCTCGCCGTTTATCGCTCAGGCTTTCGCCCGAGCAAATTAGAGAAAGCAACCCTCGAGACGCTTGCACGTCAGTTCCAAAAAATAACTCATGAAAAATACCATGGTTTCACCCTGGGATCGCGGGCCTATCAACCAGGGGCGGACGAGCGGCCGCACTGGTGTCACGAGCTCCTGACAGAGAAGCCAGAGCACTCGATGTCTCGTTCAGTGTTGGGCGGTCCCGGAGCTGACGTTTTGAGGGGTTTCTGGTATCGTTCGGGGTTGTCAGGTGAGGGATTTCTCGCTCGAATCCTCGCCAGACGCCTAGTTCTTATTCCAACGCAGTTTTTGCCTTGATTTCGCCTTTTTCACCCTATTTTTCATGTCATTTGGGGGCTAATAACTGTGCCCAAAGCACGCAAATCAGTGTCAAAATAACTTTGTCACGGACGCAAGGTGCTTTCTTCACGGCGGTGACCTTTTGCTCGCTCCCACCCGCTTCCTTCGTTTGCTTCTTTCAGGCTATTTTCTGTTTTGCGGCGGCGTTTCCATGTTTTTTTTTTTGATGTGCCTAAAACCCCGAAATCACTGAAGAACATTCAAGGCATTGGGAGTGAACAGATTTCATGTGGACGCCTCGAAGGATTTGATGACCATTACAATTAGCTATCATGTTGCGGACTGTAAAATCAATGTTGCCAATTTTTTTAGTTCCTGTGCTTTTTTCAGTCGCTCTAACAAAGGAACCTATCCCACTGACTCCGTGCAAACCTCCTCGTGGCGAACGCGTTTCTCAAGAAGAACCAAACGACCTTCTTCCACGCTCCTGAGAGGGTGGCCAGGTTGAAAAAGATGACAAACATGATTCTCGGTGAGGCGAAGCTACAGATCGACGTTAGCTGACGCCTGATTTGGAGTTTCTAGAAGGCTCAGCATTTTTAGGAGAACGAATGGATTAGCGAAAAATCGAACGAGAGACTCAAGAAAATGAATACGGTAAAAGACTTCCTCTTCGGCACCTCGAAAACGTTCTTCGACGTTGAAATGGTGCTGGCGGCGCTGAAAATCTTCATGAAATTCTACAATAGCGCGTGAGAAAGATTTAATGGAAGAGTGAGACCGATGAAAACTGCATAATTTCAAAAGACCGAATTTCAGGCTACGTATTCAGTGAAAAGTGCTTGTCTACAGAGCCGTTCTCCACGCTGCCGACGTAGCTGTTAAGGAGAATGCATTAAATTTACCGGGGACTGAAAAATTCGTGAGGTTTTCATGCCAAAAAAACTATTCCTATCTTCTCGTTTACAGATCTTCGCCATACATTTACGGGTATGACTGGGCTTTCGCCGACCTCGAATCGCTCCCCTACGCCTCGGCAACGAATGGGCTATGAACTCTTCCACTCGTTCGGCATACACAAAATCAGCACCGGGCACGTCCTGGATGTCTTCCAGAGCGACACATATCAAAAGGCCAGGAAGTGTTACACCATGCCGGCTTCGAAATGTCCTCAGGCGTGGGTCCGGAGTACAATTTGAAGGTGAACGAGGGTTTCGCTGACATTCAATCGGCGCTTGTTCTCCTGAGAATTGTCACAAAAATGGCCGGTGAAAATGCGTCGAAGGATGGTTAAGAGATAAACGACGAGATGAAAAACAACCTCCTGAGACTCGTTCTTGCCAATGCTGACACATGGTGTGCAGGCTACGAAAATAAAGCACGGGATGAGCAACTGAAACAAATTTCTGAGTTAGACCGCACACACAAATTTGTGTTTGTGTGGTCGAACGGTGCAGAGGCTTCAAGTCATGGAAGCCTTTATCTCCTCGTCTCAATTTCATGATTTGGCACCCAAAATTCAAAAGGGAAATTCGTTGGCCTTTATCGCTGCACCCCTTTGGGATGGTTATGAATAGGTGTTTTTCAAGTTCAAAATTTGAGTTTTTCGTACTGCAAAATGACGAAATAATGGTCGATTTTATTTAGGCACGTTTTTTCGAATCCAAATAAACCTTCTTTTCACCTGTTTGGTTGCCGTTTTGATGCGTCGGAAGACCTTTCTTTCTTGGTTTTTGGACTTCACTTTCGTATCTTTCAAATAAGCTGAAATGAACCCCTTCTTTCGGCTGAAAATCAAAGCGGAAATTCATAGGATTGCGTAGCGCATTCGGCTTTCGGAATGACGAATACGAGCGAGTTGGGGGTGTTTTCCATGTCCGGAATTTGGTTGGCCATTCCCGCATTTTTCTACTCCAAAGAAGCCATGTTTTTACTTGCTTTGTGGTATTGTGGTGATCTGTGGTGTTCGTGCGTTTATTTCGTGCTTTCCTTTTGATCTCTCTCCACAAACATTTCCCTTCTCACACACTTCCCTACTTCCAGACAATGGCCTTTCTCTCCCCCGCCATTTCCCGAATGACCCGACCGTAATGTGGGACGAGTCAGAATGGCTCCCCAAGAACACCGAAGCCAGGCAAAGTAACGTTACTGTCAACATCGAGAAGTCCATCACGCACCTTGCGTCCGTGAAAAAATTTTGACACTGATTTGCGTTCTTTGGGCACAGTTATTAGCCCCCAAATGACATGGAAAATAGGGTGAAAAAGGCGAGATCAAGGCAAACACTGTGTCGGGATGAGAACTAGGAGTCTGGCGAGGATTCGAGCGAGAAATCCCTCACCTGACAACCCCGAACGATACCAGAAAACCCTCAAAACGTCAGCTCCGGGACCGCCCAACACTGAACGAGACATCGAGTGCTCTGGCTTCTCTGTCAGGGGCTCGTGACACCAGTGCGGCCGCTCGTCCGCCCCTGGTTGATAGGCCCGCGATCCCAAGGTGAAACCATGGTATTTTTCATGAGTTATTTTTTGGAACTGACGTCTCGAGGGTTGCTTTCTCTAATTTTTGGAATGCTCGGGCGAAAGCCTGAGCGATAAACGGCGAGAGGTGAGAGGCCGAATTGAGTCATTTCGGCGTTTTTTGGCGTCCGCGAAAACGAATTTCGTCTCCAAAAAGCCAGTAATTTCTTCACAATCACCTCTTCACCTCTCGATGCCGAAATGCGATTATTTGGTCGTTTAGCGACTCGAACATGAGTCGAACGCTTCTGACGCTTCAAACGGCAACACAAAACCCTCAGAGCATCAGCTTTGGCCGCTCGAATCTCGCTTAATCGCCACATCGCCGAAGGCTTCTTCGCCAAGCTTCGTCTCCTTTCTCTCCTGCTCTCCGAGATGACGCTTTCCGAGGACGTAGTTCTAAAGAGGCTGAGCGTTCCGCTTCTTCGCGGCCTTGGCTTTACAGAGTTTCGGGCGTCTTCTGGAAGAGTTGTGAAGTCGGCACGGGGAGAACATGGTTTCCCCCTACAGCGTCATCAGGGACCCCGGGAGGCTAACTACGATCTTCCACCGGATCTTGCGACTTCAAACATGGCGCTTCGGGTCCTGAACCTGCAATGCACCGATTTTACCAAAAAGCATCGAAGTTCAGCAAAGAAACAGACCAAAGAAGCTTCAATTCTCTGAAATCCTTGGAGACGTCGGACGAACGCCCCGGGCGGAAATCCAAAACGTCCCCGGAAAATAGTGTCGCTCGCGGCCGCGCGAAGGACGATCACACCGGGAGCCACTGGTAAAAGTGGCTATTGGCCGAACGGCATTTCACGTCGATTTACCCTCGAAATCCCCCAAAATAGTGCCGCTCAAATGACCCACATCTGTTCAAATAAGAATACATTCCCTCATAAACCCTACAAAAACATCAATTTTTGAGCCAAATGAAGCCGAAAAATATGAAAATTCTGTAATTTTACAGTTCGGACGGAAAGTAACGCCTAAGCGCGTCTGGCGAGGATTCAAGGTAGAAGTTCCTCATTTGACAACCCCAAACGCACCTGAATACCCTTCGAACAACATCTCCCGGGCCGACGAACGCTGAAATCTCCCAAAGTAGCATCAGAGCCGTCTCCTGACGAATCGCTTATCCCTGACACCCAAACCTATCCATTTACATGTCAACAAATGACAACAAAAAGATCAACAATCATTGTATTAGTGAAACAATAAGATATGGTTAACAATTACGGTAAAAAAATCATAGAGGATCCATGTGGTTGTCGGCCTGGTGACGGGTTTGACTCATCCACTCCGCAGCCAGGCTGGCATCGTGGAGGAGCTTGTTGTCCAGCTGCTTCATTCCGTAGCGTGACAAATCCTGCTGCTCCTTCTCGATGGACTTCTCGATGTTGACAGTGATGTTACTTTGCCTGGCTTCGGTGTTCTTGGGGAGCCATTCCGACTCGTCCCACATTATGGTCGAGCGAAGTTTGTATTTCCTCGCTCTTGGACCTCAATTTCACCACTTTTAGGTGCCATTTAGGCACCTAAAAGTGGATTTTAGTCACGCTTTTTCGACTCGAAATAAGCCATCTTTTCGCCTGTTTGGTGGCCGTTTTGACTCGCTTAAAGCTCTTCCTTTCGCGCTTTTGGACCTCATTCCTTTTTTTCAGATAAGCTTAAATGAACCCGTCAAGAGGCTTCTTGTAACTCAAATTCGAAGCGAAAATTCGTCGGATTGCCTGAGTCGGAGTCGCTTGTGTGACCGCAGCATAATTCTTATTTCAGGTTCGACGATGGTTGCAAACGGTGATCGACCGTTTGGCGTTGTTTCAGTCGCTGTTTATCACCGTGCCGTGGAGCTTATCGATTTGTGCTACAAGACGCGATAGACCTTCTGAGTGCAACCGACCATGATTGAGGTAAGCTGCTTTACGATTCATCTGCAAGTTAACTTCGATTTTGAGGTCTCTCCAGCGGTAATACGAAAGAGCCCTCATCATCCTTTTCACGCAAAACGGGTTCACTTTTGAGATGATGTATATCTCCTTTGGCGATTTGTCGACCGACGACCCCACAGCATCGAAGTCATCGTGCTCTTGTGCGCCTACAAGTTGCTCTATTCAGATGATTTCACGCCGCTCAAAGGAAACCACGAGTTGAGGCATATGAACTTGTCGTATGGTTCTTCCTTGGGTGCTAGAAGCGCTACTCCATGGTGCTGTACGAGTGCCTCAACTGCGACTTTCACACAATGCCCTTCTGTATCCGGTTAGGGAAGAAGATCCATTTCGATGCGCCTAATGGCGTAGGATTATCCAGCTTATTAGAAGTGCGATTTTGCTATTTAAAAAGCTCTTAGCTCCCCAGTTAGCTGCCTAAAATACGAAGGGGAAATTTGTTGGCCTTCAGCAGGGCATAAGTGATCTTTGGGATTCTTGTTTAATATGTCAAGCAAGGAGATGCTGGCGAGTTGTCTTAGATTACGTTGTCCAGCTTCGCTTGAAGATTCCCAAATTCCCTGACTTCTTCTTCATCTTCGGCGATCCAGGGCCATTCCAACTGGTGTCGATGTCATGAGCAGCGCGAAGATCCGTGACTTGGATCTATCGTAAGCAACGGTATTTGCGGTCCCGACGCGCGTAACATGCCGCTATGGTTCTGTGTACGGTAGTTCTGTCTGCTGAATGACCGCGTCATGTCCTCTTGGAGTCGTTTCTGAATCGAAATGCGGTGCTTTCGCTCCTTCATGTTCTTAATATGTATTCTTTGCGGCTTCAGGGCTCTTTTTGATCCAATCCGCCGCTGATTTTCGCTCAAACGAGTCTCAATGCGGACTTTGTTGATGCGCGTATTCGTGGTGTGGGCTAATTCCGTGATTTTTTTACGTGTTTATTATCCAATAAACCTAAATAATGGCTTTTTCATTGCGCATAATCGCGGTAGATTTTCCAGCTTCAGACCTGCGATGTTTAAAGGCCTCTGCATAGTTCGAGACGCATGCGACAGAGTTAACGCCATACAAATTTCTGAGTTAGACCGCACACGCAAATTTTTGTGTGTGTGGTCGAACTGTGCAGAGGTTTCAAGTCATGGAAGTCTTTATCTCCTCGTCTCAATCAATTTCATGATTTGGCACCCAAAATTCAAAAGGGAAATTCGTTGGCCTTTATCGCTGCACCCCTTTGGGATGGTTATGAATAGGTGTTTTCCAAGTTCAAAATTTGAGTTGTTCGTACTGCAAAATGACGAAATAATGGTCTATTTTATTTAGGCACGTTTTTTCGAATCCAAATAAACCTTTTTTTCACCTGTTTGGTTGCCGTTTTGATGCGTCGGAAGACCTTTTTTTCTTGTTTTTTTTTGGACTTTACGAAAGTGAAGTCCAAAAATAAGCTGAAATGAACCCCTTTTTTCGGCTGAAAATCAAAGCGGAAATTCATATGATTACGTCGCCTTGACTCGCCCATTTGTGGTTTTCAGAATGAGCAGGACAATAGCAAATTGAAGACGCTTTCTAGTCAAGAATTTTCAAGAATATTTTGTTTATCTGTGCAGCGCTATGGAGCATTCTTAGGGTTCTGAAGCCTTTATTTCCTTGCTATCGAAGCTCAATTTCGCGATTTTCAGATTATATTAGATGATTCCGCCAAGCGTTTTATGTGCATCGAATTCTAAGCGGAAACTTATAGGATTGCGTAGCGCATTCGGCTTTCCGAATGACGAATACGAGCGATTTGGGGGTGTTTTCCATGTCCGGAATTTGATTGGCCATTCCCGCATTTTTCTACTCCAAAGAAGCCATGTTTTTACTTGCTTTGTGGTATTGTGGTGCTCTGTGGTGTTCGTGCGTTTATTTCGTGCTTTCCTTTTGATCTCTCTCCACAAACATTTCCCTTCTCACACTCTTCCCTACTTCCAGACAATGGCCTTTCTCTACCCCCGCCATTTCCCGAATGACCCGACCGTAATGTGGGACGAGTCGGAATGGCTCCCCAAGAACACCGAAGCCAGGCAAAATAACATCACTGTCAACATCGAGAAGTCCATCGAGAAGGAGCAGCAGGATTTGTCACGCTACGGAATGAAGCCGCTGGACAACAAGCTCCTCCACGATGCCAGCCTGGCTGCGGAGTGGATGAGTCAAACTGTCACCAGGCCGACAACCACATGGATCCTCTATGATTTTTTTACCGTAATTGTTAACCATATCTTATTGTTTCACTCACAATACAATGATTGTTGATCTTTTTGTTGTCATTTGTTGACATGTAAATGGATAGGTTTGGGTGTCAGGGATAAGCGATTCGTCAGGAGACGGCTCTGATGCTACTTTGGGAGATTTCAGCGTTCGTCGGCCCGGGAGATGTTGTTCGAAGGGTATTCAGGTGCGTTTGGGGTTGTCAAATGAGGAACTTCTACCTTGAATCCTCGCCAGACGCGCTTAGGCGTTACTTTCCGTCCGAACTGTAAAATTACAGAATTTTCATATTTTTCGGCTTCATTTGGCTCAAAAATTGATGTTTTTGTAGGGTTTATGAGGGAATGTATTCTTATTTGAACAGATGTGGGTCATTTGAGCGGCACTATTTTGGGGGATTTCGAGGGTAAATCGACGTGAAATGCCGTTCGGCCAATAGCCACTTTTACCAGTGGCTCCCGGTGTGATCGTCCTTCGCGCGGCCGCGAGCGACACTATTTTCCGGGGACGTTTTGGATTTCCGCCCGGGGCGTTCGTCCGACGTCTCCAAGGATTTCAGAGAATTGAAGCTTCTTTGGTCTGTTTCTTTGCTGAACTTCGATGCTTTTTGGTAAAATCGGTGCATTGCAGGTTCAGGACCCGAAGCGCCATGTTTGAAGTCGCAAGATCCGGTGGAAGATCGTAGTTAGCCTCCCGGGGTCCCTGATGACGCTGTAGGGGGAAACCATGTTCTCCCCGTGCCGACTTCACAACTCTTCCAGAAGACGCCCGAAACTCTGTAAAGCCAAGGCCGCGAAGAAGCGGAACGCTCAGCCTCTTTAGAACTACGTCCTCGGAAAGCGTCATCTCGGAGAGCAGGAGAGAAAGGAGACGAAGCTTGGCGAAGAAGCCTTCGGCGATGTGGCGATTAAGCGAGATTCGAGCGGCCAAAGCTGATGCTCTGAGGGTTTTGTGTTGCCGTTGAAGCGTCAGGCGGAGAATAAGCGTTCGGACTCATGTTCGAGTCGCTAAACGACCAAATAATCGCATTTTCGGCATCTTTACGCGGACATTTTTACGCGCATCTGATGATTTTGAAAAATTAACGTTTTTTTAGTGCTTTCGGGACAGCCAAATGTTTTGTTTCTAGGGGATAGCTGCAGGCCAACTACTAAAAGGTTACTGAGGACCACCAGAGAGGTGATTGTGAAGAAATTACTGGCTTTTTGGAGACGAAATTCGTTCTCGCGGACGTCAAAAAACGCCGAAATGACTCAAATTGGCCTCTCACCTCTCGCCGTTTATCGCTCAGGCTTTCGCCCGAGCATTCCAAAAATTAGAGAAAGCAACCCTCGAGAGACGCTTGCAGTCAGTTCCAAAAAATAACTCATGAAAATACCACGGTTTCACCTTGGGATCGCGGCCTATCAACCAGGGGCGGACGAGCGGGCACTGGTGTCACGAGCCCCTGACAGAGAAGCCAGAGTACCCGATGTCCGTTCAGTGTTGGGCGGTCCCGGAGCTGACGTTTTGAGGGTTTTCTGGTATCGTTCGGGGTTGCAGGTGAGGATTTCTTGCTCGAATCCTGCCAGACTCTAGTTCTCATCGACCACAGTGTTTGCCTTGATTTCGCCTTTTTGTCATTTGGGGGCTAATAACTGTGCCCAAAGAACGCAAATCAGTGTCAAAATAACTTTTTCACGGACGCAAGGTGCATTTTTCACGGCGGTGACCTTTTGCTCGCTCCCAACCGCTTCGTTTGCCTCATTTAAGCCATTTTCTGTGTGTGTACGAGCTGTTTTGCGGCGTAGGTTTCATGTTTTTGTGTGCGATGTGCCTGAACCCCCAAAATCACAGAAGAACATTCGAGGCATTTCTTCATAATATCGGTTCCACTTTGTCATTGCCTGGCACTCAATTTCGATTCAATTCCGAGTGAACAGAGACAGAGAAACCAGAGCACTCGAGTCTCGTTCAGCGTTGCCCGGTCCGTAAGGTGATGTTCGGAGGGTTTTCTGTTTGGGGTCGTCAAGTGCAGGATTTCTCGCTCGAATCATTGCCAGAAGCGTTGAAATTTCCGTCCGAAGCGTAAAATTCCGGCATTTATAGTCTTTTTCGGCTTAAAATTTGAAGATTTTGCAGGGTTTTGTGAGGTCTTCTGATTTGAACAGATCTTGGTCGCAGGTAATATCGGATTGTCGAAAAACTTTACAAAACCGAATGTTGGGAAATCGTTTTGAAGAAGCGCAGTGTTGTTTTCGCTGTTCTGTTGCTTGTTATAAATTGTTATTGCGACCGGCTAGTGATCCTAGTCCTGAAGCACTCGTTTTAGGAACCGTCAGTAAAAAAACCGACGGACGCCGTGCGTTCGTTGTTGGCAACGAACGAATCGAATTTTCGGTTCGAATTTCGCTTTCGAAATGATGGTGGGTTTGCAATCTCTTGGGATTCTCGCTTTGATCGATTTTCGCGCGTTAGGGGTCGCTCGTGGCTAATTTTTCTGTGACTATTGTGAAGATTTTCAGCCTCTAATATTTCAGGAATGCCAAACTCGACTGTCGATGTGTTACACCAGCTCGAGGAGCGAATCGCACGCATTGAAGACCGAAGAAGCCATGCACTCAAGCAGCAGAAGGACGATTTCGAGAAGCTGGAGAGTCGGATCCAGAGAATTGAAGAACGCGAGGAGCCAAATGATGATCGGAAGGAGCTAAAAGTGTCGAACGCACACGAGGGGCTCAAACGCGTGAGTTCTGAAGGCGGGACGTTCTGGATTTCAACGCACGTGGTTTTAGGAAAATGCGATGCTGAAAGCGAAGCTCGAGGAGACGAAAAACGAGAACGAGAAGCTCAAAAACGTGAGTTCTGAAGGTGGGAACTTTGCGATTTTCATGTGCATATTTTCAGGAAATGGCTCTCCTGAAGAGGCGGCTCGCGAGCAAGGAAAACGATGGCAGGAAGCTCGAAACGGTGAGTTACAACGGATGCAAATTGCGGATTTTGATGTGCTTGTTTTCAGGAATTGGCGTCCCAAAAGAAGGAGACCAGATGGTCACGACTGGTAAGTTCTAACGGTCGGAAAACGCGAACTTTGATGTGCTTATTTCAAGGAAGTATATCGCCTTGGAGAGCAGCTAGACGTCAAGGAAGAAGAGGCCGTGAGTCTCAAAAGCGTGAGTTCTGAAGTTCGGAAATTCGCTATCTTCATGTGATTGATTTTAGGAAATTGCAAAGCTGAAAGATCAGTTCAAGAAGACGACGGCAGAACCTCGACATTCCAACTAGCCTCAAACGTCGTTCCAATGGAGCCTCCACGTCTTGGTCATCTGGTCCCGTATCAAAAAGGTACGCTTGAACATCGATTTTAACGCACGATTCTCATTTCTAGGAGTCGCTCAGTTCGTGAGAAGTTTCGATGATCCTCAGCGAGCAACGAACAGCACACAAGTAGCCCAAGAGCGTTTCAATAAGAATCATCCTTGCCAGGACACCCAAAAACGTGTTCAAATCGTGGTTCTCCGATCCAACAAAAACGCCGGGGCCGAAAAACAGTTCTGGGGAGATCGGGTCCTCGACAGTTTCGGGTTCAGCGTGAACGGAAGCATCAACCAGAGAACCCACTCGTCCAGAACCACCGCTTCTTGTCGTCTTCTCAACGAAAGCCCGACCACTCTCTGGACCTGCGAAGTGAAATTCCTCATCCACATTCAGGATTCGGAACTCACATATGAAGTAAGGATTCATATTTTGGAACGCTTTTATGTGTTTTTTAGGCCGAGCACACGTTCTCATCCTTTGACATGATAATGGAAAAGTCCAATTTAAAGAAATTTAAGACGCCCGTTGAGCTGATCGAGGACCTCGACGAGTTAAAGGTGCTAGTTACAGTTGAGATCAAGATTGTGAAGTGAGTATAAAGCCTGTAATCAGTGTTTTTATTGCTCGTTTCAGGAAGTTCGTAAAGGATCTCTCGTCTTGTCAAAACCTGCTCTTTAATGGCTTCCAGGCCGCACGTTTCCAGGTTTACGGAGCGGATCTCATGCTTTCCATCGAGGTGACTTTGGCGTCATTTCTTGTGTCCTTAGATCGATGTTTCAGTGTTTAAATGACTACTCACCTACATTTGTCTTAAAGCTCCAAGGAATCAAGGATTGCCCTGA
Source organism: Steinernema carpocapsae (assembly GCA_000757645.3). Lineage (NCBI taxonomy): Eukaryota > Metazoa > Nematoda > Chromadorea > Rhabditida > Steinernematidae > Steinernema > Steinernema carpocapsae. The sequence goes on from CM016762.1 coordinate 3,459,722, forward strand.
CAAAGAGCAGAACCTGGAGGGTCTCATGATGGTACTTTCTGTGGTTTTAGACATCTTCCCCCTTTCTGATCGGAACCGTAAAGTAGATTGCATTCGGGACAGGTTTAAAAGAGGATATTCTTAGATCGATCCTGGCATTTGATGCTCCGTGAAGCCATGTTTTTCGAGCTTCACCAGTTGCTCGATCAAAGCGAGGATTACCTCTGTCGGCAGGCAGCGGGTGTCACGGAACAAGAGAAGTTCGACATCGCGTTCGAGTTTGGGATGGAGCGACTCCTGAATGACCTTATGAAGACCATGGACATCGAGCGTGTGAGACTGTGCTACAGGGACGAGTATGGGTACCAACCTTACAAGACCAAATCGGAAAATTGTTTTGGAGCGCCTGAGGAGCGCATAGTGTTGTTCGCGAAGAGTCTTTAGTGAGTTTGGCGAGGGAGGCATTTGTGGTATTTTAGTATTTCAGGAAATTAAATCGCAATGCTTGTTGTGCTAAATGGTTGCCACGGAAATGAGTGGTTTATGAATCTTTGTAGAAGCCTTTCATGCAACGTAATCTTGAACTGGTTGAGTGGGGCTCACTTCTGGGGCCGTTTCCTGTTCGTCCATCGTTTTTAGTCCAAATCTACTCGAATGCCGTGCGGTCGTTGTGAACGAGGATCACTTGAGGTGTTCAGTGTTCTCGAGGCTCAGGTCGAACATCGGGTTCGTCATTGTTCCTCGAAATTTGAATTGAATCCCGTGCGTAATGGTGGAGGCATTTCTGACTTTACCCTTCTTGACTCCTCGCCACGTCTTCGCCAACTTCGCTTCTTTTGTCTTTCAGGCGGTCTTTTGTTTCTTTTGAGAGCAAAAGTTGCATAAAAACATGTTCCAACGTGGCCTCCACATCCTCGGAAATGCTTCTGAAGACGCTCGTCTTCGCTTTGGCGGCGCTTCAAGCGGTCGCCCAGCTTGGGGGGGAGAGCGTGGGTGGTACCCTTCTCAGCCTATACCTGGTCCACATCCTCAGTTCGGTTCTCGTTTCCTCATCCCGTTCCGTTCCCGCCTGGCCAGCCTCAACCAAACCAATTCCTTAGACCTGGATAGTTTTCTCAGCCTCAACCTGGATCATATCCTCAGCCAATGTCCACTCGGACAACTTTTGAGGACCGACCGCTCGTGGCGTGCGACGGAGGGAGGAGTGGTGAGGGGCTCGGGTGGATTCAGACGAGACAGATGGGCTGGACGCTCATTCCGTGGGGCAGCGGCGGTCGTGGACGGTCGGTTCGCCTCTCGGCTCTCTCCGAAGACCGACCGACCTCTCCGATCTTAGGAAAACCCAAATGACGCTCCTCACTAGACAGGAGAATGGTCTGTGGCACTAACGTCGGAAGACTGGTTTGATCCTTAAAGAGTCCCATCACGATTTTCCTTCACAGAAGACTCCGATACGGTAACCATTTTCTTCTCTATTTCTGCTTTTTCAGCCTTCGAATTTTGGATTTTACGTGGATTTCAGATCTTTCGTGACGTCTCAAACTCGCTGAACACGCTTCACATTTGCTTCTGCCGTTTTTTTGCTTCTGCCGCTTCCAATCGCTATTATGCATGATTTTCTCGTTTTCAGAAGTACGATGTCCAGCGGAAGTCGGTCGAAGAGCTTCCTGGAAGTGATGGAACGGTAAGCCTCTCGCATCTTGGTCCAACTGATTTTTTCGATTTCAGCCTCGCGGACGTTATCAAGGGTCAGATATTGAGCCCACCGCGCGGTGACGATGCGCTTTCCAGTAGGGGAGGTTTGAGGATTCAAGTAAGTTGCCTATTTTGTATGATTTAGATGCTTCATGCATTCGTGAGGCACATTTGTGAGGGATTTCGGTGATTATGACGATTCTTGAAGACCTAAATAGCGCTAAATTTGAAAAATCGCTTGTGGAAGCGCTCATTCAAGCTCTGTCCTTTTAGAACAATGGTACGGTCACGGACAATGTCAACGATGCGCTTATCCCGGTGTTCCCGCTGCGACTCGAGAGCAACCTCGTGAGCTTTGAAATGAAGCTCGACGAGGTGCTACAGTGCAGAAACGACCGCAACGTGGACATCATTTTCCTGCGAGACATGGAGCAATTCCCGAAGCTGCAGATCTCCAATCACGACGCGAAGAAAATGTACCGAGGCGGCAGAAAGGATCCGAATTTCTTCGTTATGGAATTCGATGTGGCCAGCTGCTTCGAGAACCCGCCCGCAGGAGCCAAGAAAGGCGACATCCTGCGTTTCACCTTCGACGACGTAAGTGTTTGGGATTCTGAAATTGTTGGCTTCATTGTTCGCCATTATAGCGGGCAAATTTCGGATTCAACCTTAAGATCAACTTCTCCGGCATGCAGGCAAAAAGCGCCATTCCCTTCACTCACCCGCGCACGAACCTCTATTTCGCTCTCCAATTCAATTTTCGGGATCTCTACTGCATGCCGGACTTCGACTTTGAGGACACACTCAATCCGGTCAGCAGCCTGCGGGACGTCAGCACTGTCGTGCAGTTCCTGTACCGCGCCGGCATCAAGCATGAAGACTGCAATATCTGTGCGCAGAGCCTTCCATTGGATGTGCTCTTCCCCTGTGGCCACACGATGTGCCGCCATTGCACATCCAAAATTACGACGCACTGTCCGTACTGCAACACCCGCATCCACAGTGTGAAGAACATGTCCGCGATCGCCAAGCGGTGCCAGTTTCCGGGGTGCGGCTGCGATATGATGCAGACGATCGCTCTGCCGTGTTGCTGCCTCGTCGGGTGTATGAAAGCGTGCAAAGAATACCACGAGGAAACTTGTCCGGTTTGCAAGCAGCCGGTTAGCGTCTTTTCATATTGTTTTCGGTGAATTCAGGTGTACAACATATCAATAAACTTTCTGTATTACTGCGTATTATTATTACTGTATTTTCTTCGTTGTTTATCGCTTACCGCTTGTTTCCCAGGAGTCGCGGAGGCACATATGATCGTGAAGCCGCAGATCTGGTCGAATTCGGCGTGTGGAATCCTGCCGCATCTGGTCAGGTCTACTTCAGGGCATCTTTCGGGTCGTCGGAAGCTTGGAGAGGTCAGTCTTAGGAGAGAGAGAGAGAGGGGAGCGAACCGGCCGCTCGTGACAGCAGCTGACTCACGGAATGAGCGTCTAGTCGACGCCACAGACAGCCGTTCTCCGTCTGATGGTCGTTGTAAACTAGGATCATTTGAAGTGTTCGGTGTCTTCGAGGTCGAACGTGCGAAATTTTCAAGCGATTTCCGAAATTCGAAAATCGAAATTTCGTCTAGAATCCTCTCGTTTCAGCGCAACATCACCGATCGAGAGGAGATCCGCACTCCCGTCGTCTCCAGCTTCGTTCTTTTCGACTTAGGAATCACTCATCCTAATTTGTTTCAAATTTGTTTTTTCAGAACATCGTCATGTCCAAAGCTCCGAACAACTGATCCGACTAACTGAGTTGCTTTTATGATTCCCATATTTAACCCCAATAAAGTCATGAGCAACCCTTTTCTCGCTGATCCTATCTGCATATTCGTCTTGCTCGAGAAGGCGAAAGTCGCGGATGCCGCTAGGCTGTGGTGAGGAGATTTCGACGGTTGGACTTGCATTTTCAAGAGGTCCTCACTGCAATCGCAGTTCAGTTTAATCAGACTACAACAGTTAAACCAAAATTTATTACTTCCAATCGCCTAACACTGCAACTCAAGCAAACACTAAATGCGTCTCATGGGTGGCACTCCTCAGCAACTCCTCCAAACCGTTTTCCTCTTTATCTGTGTTATGTAAAAGGTAGGCTAGCAATAGTCCACGTTTTTCCTGTCGTTCTCCATAAAAAAACACTTTTTGTTGCTCAAAAAGTTCAATTTCAGTGTTATCGTCGTGAAGCTTTGTGTAGCCTTTCTGGAAAACCCTTTTTCCAGCCATGGCTGCTGCGTTTTCTATCCACATTTCTCTCAATTTTTGGTAGAACTCAGCAGTAATGTGATCCATTGCAAAAAAGCGAAACTGCTTTTGTAGCATAAACTGACACATCAGGCCAATTTCTTGCTTCTCGTAATTATTCAAAGTTAAATAGAATCTCTGAATTTGCCTTCTTTCCAGTAAGCGATGGACTAAATCAGAAATTTCGCTTGTGAAATGCACTCTAAAATTAACAGTAACCAGAGCGCTCAACTCGCTGAACATTTCTGTCCATTTCGAGTTCATCAGCGGGCTTCTCACATCTAACACCATCCTACCCCGAATGCTTTTCAAAATATTAGAGATCTGTTTTGTGAATTCTGGAATCGCATTCTCAGTAGTACCGTAATCCACAATATGCTCCAGCTGATACTTGTCGCATAGCGACATTTCTCGATCGATTTTCGAGAAATCTCTACGCAAAGCGTGGCTGCTTTCAAATTGCCCATCGAGAATGTGTAGGTACTGATAATAGCCGGCCTCCATGTACTTCTGGGCACAAGCGCCAAAGCGACCTTCTAGAGTTGCGGCCTGATCTAAAAAAACAGTGTTGTCCATGTTCGAAATGATGTGCTCGAAGAACTCGACTGGAATTGCGTTCATCGTGAAGGGTTTGATGATGGATGTGCTCGACAAAGACTTAAATGAGAATTTAAGATAAAAAACCATGCTGAAAGCAGTAGAAATGAAGAAATGCCAATTCAGAAAAAGCGATCGCAATACCCTTTGAAGTCAAAAATTGTTGAAATGCACGTCGAAAGGTATGAAGAGCTTTTTTGGGAGTTAACATGGACCTGAGTTTTTTGGAGTCTGCAAGCAAGAACCCTCTAATTGCGTTTTAAAGATTTTTATCAACGAAAAATGGATGGCGCCACACCTTTTCGAGAGCAATGAGCTCTCGAGAGCAATGCGATGGTTTTGATATGAGCTAAAGATGTGCCTTCTTCGAAACCGGCCGTTCGCTTGATGTAAGAAGGTCGAAATGAGGACCGACAAGGAGCCTCGTAGGTTAAGTACCCGAGCAGTTTGGTTCAAGAAAACAACGAAACAGAGACGTCTCCTTCACTACCATGTCCGTCTAGCCTCCTCAAGCCTTTCCCGTCGCTCATTTTGACTCTTACTGATGTTCATAGCTGTGACAAGATCTCTTTCATTGAGCACCGTTCCCATCCTCATTTTCAACCCTTTATTCTACGGGAGTGGTCGGTTACGAGCCTATTCCAGCTGTAATTTGCTTTACATCTGCTCTGGTCGTAAGAGAGCAATCAGTTCCAATATCTCGGTCTTCAGGTGTCCTCAAAACCCGATCGGCATCTCAACTGTCTTTCTCTCCTCGATCCTGGCACGCGGCTACCCTTTTCGATCTTCTACATAGACTCACTGGCTTTCTCGGGCTGCTTGATGCTTCCTGTTAAATGTCCACGCTTTCCAGTGGTCGAAGAATCGCCGAATGTTCGCTGCTGACGTCGCCGTAAAAGGAATCTGAAAGCCGTATCTACGACAAACGGTTGAAAACCTCTTAAAGGCCAAAATCTCGTCAGATATAGTCTACCAATTGACCCTTGTTTTTATGACCAATCGTCACTGAAATTCTGCAAATCAATCCGTGCCTAAAACGGGCCTGCAAGCGTTGTTTGTGAGCTCTAAAACGGGTTTCTGTGCTTTTGCACTTTGGCGTACTTTTGAATGCAGAACACCGAGACTGCTGCAAAACGCATGCTCTCGCCTTTCATGTCAGGCTGTCATCGGCTCTTCGGGCATGGGTATGCGCCGATTGTGGGTTTCGAAGCGATGTGCATGCAAAGTGATATTTTAAAGTGTTGTTGGCCTGTTCGAATCTGCTCGCCGAATTCCGCGATTTTTGTGCGAATTTGACGGTTTTGCGGTCTTGAATTGAGGACGTTTTGGTCGCTTTTCGTGCGGCTAGATTGGCTCACGCTGTTTCGCAATTTTTTGTGCACTTTCCAGGGATGGTTGTCAAGTTTGAGTGGATCAAGAGTTCGTGCGGCTTCGTGACTAATGTTTTGCGTGGCGTCGCGATTTTGTATGTCGTGCCGTTTTCAGAAATGGTTGCCCAGAGAATCCTTATGGTGCACGCGACGGTAAACGTCTGAGTGGTTCATGAACTGAGCTGCCCTGTGCAGCCATTTTCAAAGTGGACTAGACGTTTCTGAGGTGCCGACCAGCTGAGAATCACAAGACCGTTTTGGGTGGGACGACATTGCACGACGATATCTACGTGCTTTGGAGCTTCTTTTCGGTGCCAAGAGAAGCGTCACATCTTCCGGATATGGCGTGGTTCTCTTCTAGAGTTGAATTCGGGGTCTATTACGCTATACGCTTCGCTCTGTGACCTTGTATTTGGGACTTTTCGGTCGCTTCTCGTGCGGCTTCGTTTTCCAAATATGTAGCTAAGAAGCGTGCAGCCATGAGGGACATTGCTGCACGATTCTTAGCTATTTAGGCTCTGCTTCTTAGCGGTTCCGATTGCCTAAGAATCAGAAGACAGTCTTGTGGGATTACTTTGCTGCGAAGACACCTCGTATCCTGACTCCGTCAGAACCTTCTAATTATCCACTTCGTTCCACATTGCCATAATCGTTCCCATTCGTAATCAATCGATAATGATTCCTCAAAATCCAAAATTACTACGCTCCTTGCCTTAGCTCCACCCCCTCTGAACTGTTTATGACCAGTTGGAATCTATTCTTTCGATTTTTCCTCTTGCGGTAACTAATTGTCTTTATTTTGGCTCTACAATAAAAGGAAAACAAGAACCTGTCAGGCTACAAGGCTACCCTGATACCTCGCAGGCTTAGATTTTGGATTGATTATGGGTAGAATGTGGGTTCTTTTAGAGGTGCGGTCTCTTAAATGCCTAGCCTAAATTGAAGCTCACATTTGGGTTGTTTCAGTGGTACGATCTCATGGAATCTTGTGCGCCCACATTCATGTGCGAGCTTCATTTAAGGGTCTAATGCGTACGTTGTGAGTTTTTAGCTAATTTTGTGCTCACTTTACAGAGATGGGAGCGCAGGGCACTATCAAGATGGGCAGGTCTTCGAAGATCTGCTCTTCGCGAATTGGCAAGTTTGAATGGTTCCTGAACAAGGCCGCGCAGTGCACCCATCTTCAAGACGGACAACGCTGCTCGGTGCTCAACTGCTGTCCGGCCAACGATCACAAGACCATCTTGTGGGAATGCATCGCTTCGGGCACCTTTTTTTTTATGGCGGAGAATGGAAACAAGGAGGCCTCGTTTCACCTCGTAGGCTTCGTCCTTGGCTTGATTTTGAACATAATTTGGGTTATTTCAGTGGCACGGCCAGTTCGGAAACTCGCGCAACCATATTCACGTGCACTGGAGTGTTCCGCCTGCCCTGAACGCCAAGAGAAGCATCACGTCCTCCGACGACGACGTGGCTCCCTTCGCATGGATCCAGATTAAGATCCAGAGGTGCGTTTTCAACAGTTTTTCTTTGTTTTAAAAGTCATTTTCAGTTCGCTCTATGTGGACATCTCTGACCGCAAGAATCCCCTCGTCGAGGACTCTTCGGACATCGTCAAGCTGAAGATTGAAGGTCAGAAGTTCTACCTCTCCCGCAAAGTCCTTCGCGCCCATTCGCCCATCTTCCACTTGCGTTTCAAGAAGCGCGCCTCCTACGAGCTGATGAACGTGAAGCTCGAAGAGTTCCTCCATTTCCTCGGAGTCGTCTACAATCTTCATGTCACCATTAACAGTGACTCTCTTCTCCTAAAATTCCAATGGTTAAAATCCCATTTTAGAAAACACGATCGAATATCTCCTCCAGCTTGGCGATCGTTTCCAGTGCAGGGCCGTGCTGAGGCGCTGCGAGGAGTTCCTCGAGAGCACGGACGTCGAGGACATACCCTTAGCCGACAAGCTTCGCTTCGGCGACATCTTCATGCTGCACGAAACCGTCGCCGACGCTGTGGAGAACATGTCGAATGAGGAGTTAAAGGCGCTTCCCCGGACTCACCTGTCGTCGTTCACGCTTGAACTGGTGGGAGAGAAGCTCGCGTTGATTTAGCCGTGTTCTTTTTTGCTCTCCTCACTCTATTATTACTAATGCATGTTTTGTTACGTTTTTATTCTGCATTATAAATGTGTCCACCATCTGAAACACCTCTTCCGACACCTAAATCGGCCTTCGAGAGCAGAGCCTGTTCCGCGTCAAATTCAGAATTTTATCCGAGCCATCGGCCACCACATGAAAAATAGCAAAAAAAAGCCTGTAGCAACGGCAGGAAGCCCGCATTTCGAAATTTGGACATTTTTGACACCGATATTGGATTGTGAAGATGATGTCGAACGAGGAGTTGAAAACGCCTCCTCGGACGCAGCTGACGCCGTTCACGCTTGATCTGTAGGAGGCCTAGGGCCTCTCCCGCATCGAATTCACAATTTCGTCCGAAAAATTCCCCTCGGCGTAAAATAATTCCGCTTTTCACTCGGTTTGACATCGACAAAACGACCATGTCACGAGGGCAACGCGGCTGAAGCCCGAATTTCGGATTTTAGCCGCTTCCGTCACCAAAGTCGAGCTTCTAGGACCTCTCCCGCGTCCAATTCAGTTGCGTCCGTGAAATTCTTTCCCGCGTAAAATGGCGCTTTTCGCTTGATTTGACGACGACAAAACGAGCCTGTAGCGACGGCAACGAGGCTGAAGCTCGACCTACGAATTTTCGCTGCTTCTGAGTTGTTTCCTCAGCGAACTGACCCGAAATTCTGGATTTCGCCCAAGTTCCGCACGTTTCTTACACCAGAATCTGGCCACACATTATACAAAACATCTAATTAATTCATTAAAATGCTGCGGATGTATAGCTGCGAGACTAACACGGACGGTGCTTTTTGATGTGTTCTTCGTAGGCCTTTAGATCCACCTTGACTTGAGCCTTCTGTGCGCGCTGGAACACTTTCTCAGCAATGCAGGAGAATACCAAGTAATCGAAATCCGGAGTCATCTTGTTAATGTAGGTTTCAGGGTATTTGACAATGCTGGGAAGATCCTCGATGCCAAAAACGCAGAGCCCGTGCCGCACCTGTCCTGACTTGCAGCTCTCCTGGAAGTGTTCGTCCTGCCACACAACCTTTCTAAACAGTTCCCTTTAGAAAGCAACAGATTTCCAAACCTCACCTTCCCATGTGCGGGGTGTGCTTATCGTGACGGTCGATACACTCACGGGAACATCCTCCTGGGAGAGCGATGGAGGGACTGGTCTGAAGAGTGGCAGCGAAGGCCTCATCGACCATCTTGGTTCCCCGGTCGAGTGCGACGAAAAGGTTATCAATGTTCATTTCTTCAAGCATGAAGTTAATAGCCTTGCGTGAGAACGCTGCCTGGACGGAACCGCGGGCGACTTTCAGAATCTGCTTCGTGTTCAACGATTCTACAAATATTACGGTTATGATAGCGTCACAAGCGGAACTCTTACCGTTCTTGAACAACTTCAGGCCTTCGAATGTGAAAACACTGGCCGTGTCGAATCGAAACATTTGCTGACGGGACAGAGGACCGAATTCGACGTCGTTGGACCCGTTGAAGATCTTCAAGATCTTAACCGTCTCGAGATTCGTACGCAGAGGGATGTCATGGTTCTAAACGTCAGGATTACATTCGAGAGTATTATTGCAAGCCGTACCTGAAGGAGATAAACATATTCCCAGGAATTGTGGCGCATCTCCTTCACGCAATCCCAGTGAGCGGTGTTCATGTTATGGCCAAAGCTGTCCAGGTCCAGCTCACGTTCTGGTACGTAGACGTTTTTAAAGCAGCTGGCAAGCTTCCTGACGGACGACTTGAAGGATCCGTTGGCTTTTTTATCCAAGGAGAAGCAGTACGTGTTCTGAGGAGAGTACTGAAGCGCTAACATTTGTTCGACGACGAAGTAATCCTGAAAGGCGGTCTACGTTACGAAACTGTCCTCTCATTGAGCCACTAATCTTGAACACAAGGCGAGCTTGGGCGATAGGGAATTGAGCTTCTTCTTGCGAAAGCGGCTCATTCGGGAAATGGTGACGATTCAAGATCGAGACGCAGTCCATGGCCAGCTCCTCTTGCGGGTCGAGAGTGATTCTTTCCGATGTCTTCTGCGACTTGACGAAGAAGGGCGCACAGTCGATTGAAGCCACGGAAGAGTGCTTCTTGAAGTTCGGGTGACACTTCAATGCTGGGCAAAAACGCTTGCTGCCGTTCGAGGAAGACGTTGATTTGCGAGTACATGGCGACTTGAGGGTCATCGCAGCTAAGAATAGGGCCTTGGCAGCTTCTTTGAACGCGACCGAATCATGTTCTAAAACAGCAAATTTGAACTATTTGAACTATGCAAGAAAACCCGTTCAAATGGCCGAAATCAACCCAAAATCAGGGCTGACTCCCACTGCACTGGTCTAGAGTAGTACATACACGGACCCAGAAGGAAAATGATCACTGGGTGTGACGCCAACAAAACTATCCTGTCGCAATTCTGCAGCCGAAGCCCGATTTTACGGCGAAAAACAAATCTCAGGCGTACGTTTCGTATTTCCGAAAAAAAATCATCAACGGACAACTTCGGCCATTCCCAACACCAAAATCGGTATTGCGAGCAGTTTCCGCAGCAGACAAACCCGGAATTCACAAATTCCTCAGAGAAATCCACATCAGCGTAAAAAATTCCGTTTTTTTTCATGATTTGGACGCAGTCAATAGGAGCCTCCTGACAGTTATGCAGCTGAAGCGCGAATTTTCGATTGTCGAATTTCGGAAGATTGCGGAAGCCACCGTCTCGAATTTCCGCCGTTTCTGACAGCAAAACCTGGGATCCGAACTGTTTCCACGGCAAAGAAACCCGAAAAACAAAATTTAGCCACTAAAAATTTACATTTTACAAGAAATACGCAAGAAACTCACGTTCGAGGCGTTGCAACGCGATACTGGCCTTCGCGATATCCACTTCAACTTGATTGATGCGATGTTCCTCGTTGCCGCTTGAAACGATGATGCCAACCGCTATGAAGACGAGAATGAACATCACGATGAAGCACAGGCAGAAGAGCGTCCAGGCGAGCCAACCAAATGACTCCCGACATACGGACCAAATGTTCTGCTTACGATCGTAATAATACCCCATTTCCGAGGAAATTCGGAAACCGAACGAGCCGCTCACCACGCGACGACACGAACGCATGCGCATTTGGATTCAGCCATTCTAGACAGTAGAAGTAGTCCTGCCGTTCTAGACAGTATAAGTAGTCTTCCTTGAGGCTTCGTTCGAATCTTCGTAGCTGTGACGGAAAGCGGAAGCTTCAGAGACAAGTTTGAGTGATCTAGCGAGTGTAATTGAGGGTCCGGATGGGGTAGAGCGTGTTTAGCATGATCTGAAGAGCATTTTAAGCGCTTACACGGCTTCTTTTGGTGAGTTATCCGCCTCTTGGGTCGCCTCTCAAACCCTGGAGACGTCATTTCATCTATTCCTCTAGTCGCCTGAGCTCAGTCCCACCAGTGCGGCCAGCCGTGCGGTCCCGGACCAAGGGTTGGGCGTGGCGTGCCAATCGCCATCACACCTTAATTTTTGGAAGCGGTCGTGCATCGTCAAAAGTAGAAGCGAATTGAAAATTTTTGGAATGCCTGACTTCGGTCGTGGCGATAAATGCCGAAAGGCACCTAGGAAGGTAAGCACATTGTGCTTCCCCTCAACCGTCGTAACTGCCATCTGTTTGAACCAATTTCAGCATTAAAAAAAACAAAAATTGAAGCTGTTTTGTGGTCAAAGACCGCGCTTAGAATTCAGCGTTTTATCCAAAATTCAAGCGCTTGTTTGTGCCAATTTGGTGACGGGAAACGTGTCCGGAAGCGCAGGTGCGAAATAGTGGGAAACGTTTCACAATTGAAAACGTACGCGCCAATTCATTTTCACTCACGGTTTGGGAAACCGACGCTTATGACGCAGTATGTGTTCATGTTATCAACAATATTTATTTACTTATCGAGTGCATTATAAATTAGACATTTACGTCGTTCAGAAACGCCATTCAGAAGTATCTTCTCCGCTAGCCGCCTTTTTCGGGAACGCCTCACAAACGTCGTCCGAAAGGAAATTCGGCTGTCCCTTTTTGCACTCGACGCATGACAGCTGCGTTGCGGATCTTGTTGCGGGGATGGTTAGTTTTCGTCATGGCGAAATGCTCCCTTTTCGGGTCCCACGCTTCCTCTTCGTAGCCATCGCACGAAGAGTCAGCGTAACCAAGAAAGAGACCTAGAAGGTTGTTTTTGACCTCTTCGCTCATTTCCTTGCCATCCTCTGTCGCATTTCCGCCGGCCATTTTCGTGACGATTTTCACGAGAATCCTCATCGCCTGGATGTCGGCAAAGCCCTATTGTCCTTCCAGTTGTACTTTGGACCATTGCCTGGAGACATTTCGAAGCCGAAGTAATGGTCAGCGTAGCACTTCTTGGCTGTCTCGTAGGTATTGCTGTCCAGGACGTCATAAACTCCTTCTGCGTTGATTCGGTCCAAGCCGAATGAGTGGAACAGTTCATGGCCCATGACCATGCCTACAGTGCCGTAGACGAAGGGCAGTGACTTGGAGTCGGCGAAGGCCCAGTCGTAACCGTAAATCATGGGCATTCCGAAGATCTGAAAACAAGTTGATAAATGCTTTAACACGAAAGAAACCCGTACCAATTTTCCTGTGTCCATTGAATTGAACGCATTCTCGGCAAAGTAGCTGTTGGCTTCCAAGGCGCCGTGGTGATATTGTTCGAAGTCCACACCATGATAGAGCTTCACAGCAGCGTCAGCAGCATGGAAGACGGTTCCATAGAAGACAAGCTTACAGTCGATGCCAAAGCCAAACCTAAAATTTTCCAACTCAGAAAGGATCATATTTCTAACTCTCACTCTATCATCTCCCCCTCGTTCGCCTTAGCCTTCTTGAAAAACTGCTTGAAGATCTTCAGCGCCTTGTCGACCATTTCCGCATCGAGGAACGTTTTTGGGGGTCCGAAGAGGAAATCGTCGACCGTGTGCATGTTCTTGAGCTTTTTCTTTGACTCCTCGCTGATCCATTCGGTCTCCTAAACATTTTCAGTCGTCTAGGAGTTTAAAATCAGGTCTAAACTCACATCTATCTGCAGTTTCATCTCGTCGAGAATCGTCTGAGCCATCTTCTTCAACCTGGCCACTCTCTCAGGATCGTGGATGAATTGTGTTTGGTTCTTTTTGTGAAAAGCCTTCGCCACGAGGAGGTTCACGTAAGCTCCAGTAAACATCGAACGGCTCAGTTCCTCAACCTAAATTGTCCCTTAACCCATAAAATTCAAAAAGCTACTCTTACCATTTTCGCAGAGTTGTGGGTCTCGAATGGCGTCCAGGTCGGTAAGTCTATCTCCATGTCGAATTTCCCGATGATCGACGCTTTGCTCTGAAGTTTCCATTCCAGGATTTCGTCATAAACTACTTGCAAGTCTTCAGATCGGAAACGTTCCTCAAAATCGACAATTTCGAAGTAGCCTTTCACGAATTCCTGGATGTTCGTTGAGCAGTCGGCGAACTTCTTTTTGATGACATCGATTTCGAACTTCATAGAAGGTACTGGAACTGATAAAGTGTCTAAAAATACTGTTTACGCGATAAAGGTGGCGGAAACGTATGCTTACATTCCGCAATATGGTGGCGAATGTCGATCGTCATGGAATCTTTAGAAACAGTCAAAGGTGCTGACTCCCAACGCCGCCAGTCTTCCCTTAGCGAAACTTCCACCGACTTTGTGTCCATTATTGAGTTCCGCCAGACATTCATCAGTACGCTGCTGGCTGGATTCACCCTGAAATTGTTCAAATTAGAATTGACCATGATGTAAACGGCATACAATTAAAAGCTTATGAAGCTCTTGGGTAATTTCGTCGGGTTTGTACCCAGTGAATGCTGCCGCTTTCGCCGCGTTGAATTCCTCCTTGAAACCTTTCGCTCGGAGCTCTCTTGAGACTTCTTTATCCAGTCGCTGGCAGAAGTATTCGACGTTGTTATTGCAGGGAGAAGCTGGATCCTTCGGCGAAGGCATCGGCTGCGGATTGCGGCGAGGGTCGGGCTTGAGCTGTGGTCCGGGGAAGGCTTCAGGTTCGGGGAGTGATCCAGTTCTTGGCGGAAACGGTTCAGGTCCCGGGAAGGGTCCAGGAAACGGCTTGGGTCTTGGAAAAGGTCCGGGAAACCCGGTTCCTGGAGGGAAAGGGAACGATTCAGTTTCAGGTGGGAAGGATCCGGGTTCGGGAAAAGGCTGTGGGCCAGGGAAGGGAAAAGGAATTGGTTGAGGCTGTGGATAAGGGCCGGGTCGGGGATACGGACCAGGCATTGGAAAAGGCATCGGCTGAGGATATGGCCCTGGATGGGGGTGAGGGAACGGCCATGAACTGGACTGAGGGCCAGGTTGCGGATACGGTCCAGGCTGAGGCTGAGGAAAGGGAAAAGACCCCGGCTGAGGCTGGGGAGGGAACCACAACCATCCAGGCTGGGCTACCGCCTGAAGCGCCACAAACGTGAAGACGAGAGTCTTCAGAAGCATTTCCGAGGATATGGAGGCTACGTTGGAGCATGTTTTTATACAACTCTTGCCCTCAAAAAGAACAAAAGACCGCCTGGAAAGCAAAAGAAGCGGCGTTGGCGAAGACGTGGCGAGGAGTCAAGGAGGGTCACGGCGGAAATGCCTCCGCCATTACTCACGGGATTCAATTCAAATTTTCTTAGAACAAATTTTTCTTAGAGCAAAGTGAAACCGACATCACTGAGAGGCGTTTTGAAGGCGTGTCAACGTCATAAGCGCCCTGTAAATGGCCGTTTGGACTAATTTTTGCCTTTGTTTCAGTTCTCTCTAAGCACGTTGCTCAAGAATGTCTGTGCTATATTCTAATGAGACCCATTTCAAACCAAAATTTTAATGAACAGCACCCGTTGCTGCCAATTCAGAAAAATTTCTTGAAGTATGTACATATGATGTTCAATTGACAGAAGCGACCTTGTAATAGTAGTCTTGCGTTCTTATGGAAATTGTTTAGGGCCAGAATAAGCTTGTTTTTCAGTGATTTTGGTCCATTTTGCAAATGAAATTGTCAACATTTCCGCGTTTGTTTGTATGTTTCGGTAATTCTCCTGTAGGTGAACTGTTTGCCTATTTAAGGCTCTTTGTGGCTGTTTCACTAAGCCATTTTTTTCAGGCCTTGATGTGAGCGACCCTGTTGAGATACAATTTGACGTTTTTCATGCAAATTGTCCAACGGTTTTCAGTAATTGAATTTATCCAGTTCTCGGGAAGTCCACTTAAAAGTCTATTTTCCCGTACTTTTCAAGAACGTCCAGAAGTTTCTTTCAAAGGGCATCTATTTCTGTGAGCGCCTTTTTTGGAAACGCCTCACAAACGTCGTCCGAAAGGAAATTCGGCTGTCCCTTTTTGCACTCGAACACCTGGGTAAATTCAGGGAGTTGACGCATGACAGCTGCGTTGCGGATCTTGTTGCGGGGATGGTTAGTTTTCGTCATGGCGAAATGCTCCCTTTTCGGGTCCCACGCTTCCTCTTCGTAGCCATCGCACGAAGAGTCAGCGTAACCAAGAAAGAGACCTAGAAGGTTGTTTTTGACCTCTTCGCTCATTTCCTTGCTCGCATTCTTGCCGGCCATTTTCGTGACGATTTTCACGAGAATCCTCATCGCCTGGATGTCGGCAAAGCCCTCATTGTCCTATTGTCCTTCCAGTTGTACTTTGGACCATTGCCTGGAGACATTTCGAAGCCGAAGTAATGGTCAGCGTAGCACTTCTGAACTTCTGGTACGTGTGGCTCTTGAAGACGTATTCAACCCCTTGGGCGTTTATTCGCTCCACGCCGAACGAGTCGCGGGCGTCGCGTGCGTTCCGCTTCAATACGACAAAAAACAAGGGCCTATATCAATGTGTCCGAAGCTGTAATTGTGTTTTTTTTCTTTTTTTTAAAACACTTTTATACATTTTGAATAGCCACATCTTACCTAAGCCCTTAGTTCGCTTAGAAGCCTTCACGACAATTTTAGACTATCGGAGCTAGTTCAAGATCTGCAAAGGAAACTTGACCCCAAACAAAATTGGCCTGAAGGTGCACAAGAAGATCATGAATCTGATTTTGATCCGACAAATAATCGCGTATGACTTTATTAGAGTCAAATATGACTTAAAAACGGGAATCGATTAGTTGGTAGGAGCGTTGGCCATAAGGACGTCCTGAAAAAGCAAATTTAAAACAGATTTCGAAGTAAGATTCCTACGTCGAAGAGAGCGGAGTTGGAGGCGACGGGTGTGCGGATCTCTCGGCCGGCGAGGTAGCGCTGAAAGTGGCTCGTGCAGGAGAAAACCTACGCGGATTGGGGGGACACTGGCCAAAAACCGTGGCGACGGAGGTGACCAGGAGGAAGAAAGCAAAGAGAGTCTTCATTATTGCTTGGAGCTGAGGAGAAGCTGTGAAGACAACAGGCTGAGGGCTGCGTTCTATAATGCCTTTTTGGAAAACAGAATGATTCTCGATCGCATCAATGAGAACAAAGGTATCACATGCCATGCTCGATTCCTTCATGATGTCAAACTTATCAACACGCTTAAAGCCGCTCAAACAAAGAAAATGCTGATTACTTCTTCTGTGTCCTTATCAGAATGGAACTGTGTTTACGAGCAGGGTCATCAAAAGATCAAGTTCCGATTCAGCCCTCGGCAATGAAAGCACTGTTCGTCATTCAGAACTTAATTTTCTTTGTTCTCGACCTGGGTTTATCGCAGTTGACGTCAGAAAACCTGGCTATTTAACCCAGCCCTCAGCCTGTTCTCTTCACAGCTTCTCCTCAGCTCCAAGCAACAACGCCCTCTTCCTCCTGCTCGCCTCCGTCGCCACGGTCCTCGGCCAGTGTCCCCCGAACCAGACGCCCTGCCTCGGTTGCGTCGGCCTCCGCACCTGCTGCCCCTTCGCCAACGCAGTCTGCTGCCGCAGCGGTCTCCGCTGCTGCCCCGCCGGCTCCATCTGTTCTCTCAATGAGCAGTTCTGCATCCGCGTAGGTTTTCTCCTGCACGAGCCACTCTCGAATTTCCTACTTTCAGCGCAACCTCGCCGGCCGAGAGATCCGCACACCCGTCGCCTCTAGCTCCGCTCTCTTCGACGTAGGAATATTACTTCCAAATCTGTTCTAAATTTGCGTTTTCAGGACGTCCTTACGGCCAACGCTCCGACCAACTAATCCCACTAACTGAATTGCTTTGATGCTTGCCACATTTAATCCAAATAAATTCATACGCAGCCATTGACCCAATCGATCCAATTAGCAGTCTTTCGTCTTGCTCTAAGTAGTATATACCGTGAAGGTATGCCTTTTTCTCGCTGAAATCGACGGATTTTCCGTCGATTTCAGCGTTTTTCGGAGTCTTATGCCGGTTTGACCTATTATTTTTTTGCCTGGCTTTCTGAGCCTCACAGCTTTTCCTCAGCTCACCGCAAACGTAAAACATCTTTCGCTTGTACACTTAGCACGCTAAGAATACCATAAATTGTGGGATCCTTGATTTCGCTATTGTTTCTGCTTAATCAGACTCATTCAGATGCGCATGAGGGCTGACGAGTACATCTTCAAAATGGAAATTAGTTGTTCAAATTTAATGATTTTAAGGAAGGTAATAGGTATGCGAGGAAGAAATGTGATAGACGGGCTGCACTTATTCATAACTAATTATGGCTCCTATATGTGAGCCTTTGGACTCCAAAGGCTCCTCTATTCACTCCAAAGTTTGGAGTGAATAGAAGACCACCAAAAGTATACTTGCATGATCATGAGATTCAATCAGGGTTACTGTACAGGGTGTCCGAGCGTAGACGCGGGTTATTTTTCCACAATTACTTTTTTTGATGGGTCCAATTCCTAGCAGACCTAGGTTTTTCTGGATCAGAAGAACGGTACAATTTTAACGGTACTAAAATGACTGGGTTTTGATGTACTTTTAGGAAAAACTGACCAGTAAGGGCTAATTAGAAAGTCAGAATGAACGGCCGCACTGTCTGCAAACGTTCCATTCTGTGCGGAAGGTGCGAACCAGTCGTGCTCGAAAACTCTCGTTGTTATGTTTTTAAATTCCCAGTCGCTCAAAAATATTCAAATTTAACGCGCTAGAGCGTTACTCTGCGTAAGCTTCGGTTCTAAAATTTTGTTATGATGCTTGTTGCTTGAACGCATGCTGCATTCTGCGACAAACCTGATGTTAGCGAATGCCGAAACACGAACTCGGTCGAGGTATAGGCAACTTGCCGGACTTTCGGATGGAACCTCGCTCTCATTCGGGCGAGCAACGACGGGTTCAAGTCCCGTTGGCGGCAAACGTTTTGTGTTCTATTTTTTGTTCGCTTGAAAACTTCGACGAACGGAACACAAAAAACAAATAATCGCGAAAAAATATGTAGGCAGCCTGCCACAGCCTCGCTCTCATTCGGGCGATCGTCTGGGTCCGCCACAAAGACCCTAGCTTCGCCAGCCACCGAGGCTCGTTGCCGCGCGACGTGCTTCGTGGTGAGTGAGCGTGAATAGTGTGTAATTTTCTGTGCCAGTACGCGAATAAATCTTTGAGTATATCGTGGTTTACCGTGCCCCGCATTACAGGTCTTCGCTGAATCAACAGCGTCGTCAATATTGAGACCAAGAACAGGCTTCTTCGCTGGAAAATACCCAACAAATAACCGGTGTCTACGTTCGGACACCCTGTACATACGGCTCTTTTCGTCGTTCGGTTTTGTTTTGTCAAATTTATCTGAAACTCCGCTGCCAATATCAAAGTTGTTAATCTGCCAAAACGCATGCATCGCGCTTCTAATTCTAAATTTATTTGGTTAACTTCAGTTAAACATTCTGCTCATTTTAATACTGATATCTGAAGGTTAAATGGGTGTCTGTAGTCCAGTTTGCTGGAGAGCAACGACGGTCTCATTGACGTCGTCGTCTTCGTCGTCAATCTCGTCATGAGTCGAGTCTAAAAAAGTTTTATTGTGGCATTCGAATTTCGTCTTACTTAAGCCATGGAAAGTGCTTCCAAATCGCGTAGGACGACGGCGTGTTCCGGCTTCAATGGCCTCTCTAAAAAGACAATTTTTCAGTTATCATTACGCCATGCAAATAGCTACCGTAAAGTCCGATCACGGTAAAGATCTTGCGACATTTTCCGGTAATTAGTCATGTTGAGGTGACGGACAATCTTCGGATTGTAGCACTTCGGGTCGCTGACCATTCGGACTAGAAACGAGCGCTTCTGGGCAGCGCTTTGAGCCTTACGCTTTTCGAGAAGTTCTTCCTTTGAGATCGACGACGATCGGACGGAAATAGCGGCACCCGACGAGGCTGCGCTGTCCAGTGAGTTCTAAAGGGCACGGTGCAGGCATAAGGCGAGACAGTGATTCATGCCTTCCCACTAATGGTGCACTAATGCGAGTAGTAGAAAACACGTCAGAAAGGCTGGAGAACAAAAAAGGTCAATTGTGGCTTGACTATTAAGTCATTCATTAGAAAGTCACTTCAAAAGCATAATTTGGAGTATTTCTAACCCCAAATATTGCATTTAAAATTGTGAAAAAGAACAAAAATGGCCACTTTTGTGTTTGCTAATCGTGTATGTGCCCAAAGTCCAATTTTCACTCCACTGATTACTTTAACATTTTCAGTATTGAGTCAGTTCTGAAAATGGGTTCAAGTCAGAAACGCGTCAAATGACGTCAGAACTGGCGTTTTGACTAATTCAGAAAGCTGACATTTGTTAAAAAATAATCCAATTTTAAAATGATTACCAGAACTTTGAAGATTCGTTTAGAATCTGTTTCAAAAATCCGATAAAAAAACGAATTATAATCCAGCTGAACTAGCGAGTTCAGACTCATTTATGGGTCTAACACAAATCACTGATTTTGCGAATTTTAGATCTATGCAACATTCTGGGCAAAGAGCTGCAAAAAATCAACTGTTAAGCGCGGGTTCAAGTCATGAACGTGTCAATGGCGTCAAAACAAGTGCTAAAAACAATGTTAAATATTAGAAAATCACGCATTTTTACTTATTGGTCAGTATAACATACAGTATAACAAAATGTCCGAAAAACATTTTCGAATTTGACTGGTGCTCATAAATGCAAGTAAAACTCTTAATTTAAGCTGGTTTTTGCGGTCGAGTGGTTAATATGTTGCCTCCAATAGTCATGAGTTCAATTGCGGTTAATGACCCACATTTTTTCTTTCACTTTCGACAATATTTCTTGTTTTATGTACTCAAAAATTTTCGACAAAAATGGTAAACCAGGGTTCGTTAATTAATTACAGTTTATTAAAGTCCAAACCGAAAAATCCTGTCCAGGGAAACAACACAAACATCAAGCACATGCAAATGCCGAGAGATATAAATACAAGTGGAAAAGTAGATGGCCTGTTTCTTAACTGGATGCAATGTTCAGCTCCCGGAGCACTCTGGACATGTCCTTGACGAGTTGTATCCCGCTTTCACACTCACACAACGCCATGTGCTCACAACGACAACTCACGTTTCGGCTTTGGAGCTTCTCTTCGAGCGATGAGTAGGCTTTTTCTTCTCGCGATTCCAGCTCGGCTTCTTCCACAAGTGGTTCCGCGACGCTCTCATCTAAGAAAAAACCGTAAAGGTTCAGATTTTGTGTTCGGCTAGCTTACGTAGAACTTGGAGCGCGGTCTGTTTGATGATGTCATAGGCGACCTCGATGTCCTTGTCGGTCGCGTTTTCCTGGCAGACACAGAAACGGATGACGAAGCGGTCGCTCAGAGAGGCGGGGACCATGTGGATACGTCCGCTCGAGTTCAGCTTGGTCAGGAGATACTGGTTGATCTCATTGGAGCCACGAAGTCGGAAGCAGACTAGGCCCATGATCACGTCACCAATAATCTCAAAGCGGTCGTCGGCTTTGAGAAGGCCTTCCATCTTCTTAGCAAGACGGACATGCTAAAAGCAGGTTTTCTGGGTCTGTAGAATGGTCTTGTTTACCTCGCGAATGTATTTTTGGAGGCCGTCGATTCCGTACATGCGGATGACAAACCAAAGTTTCAGGGCGCGGAAACGACGGCTCAGAGGGATGCCCCAATGACGATAGTCTATGGCTTTGTCTAAATCCATAGAATTTTTTATACTTTGAGTTGTTGTCATAGCTTCAGCACACCCTACAAAGGTTAGGTACTGATAAGCCAGGGCCAGACGTCTTATCGGTAAATAAGACGTGTTTTTCTAGATGCAAAAATAGACACACATTTGGAGCAAAAAAGTAAAGGATAGCTAAAGGAATCGAATCTGCGACGTTCTGTGCGTCAGTCCATTATGCTAACCACTACGCCAACTTCACTTCAAATTTACAGACGCTTATAACCTAACCCCAACCTAAAAATAAATTTTTTTGAATGCTTACCCATCCAGCTATGCTGAAGATACAACGGATCCACAGCCAAGGCTTGAGTCAGCTTGAAACGGTCCTTGACCCTAAAAAAGCGAAATAAATTTTTGAAAAGAACGTTGAAGTGAAGCTTACCACATTGTCGAGCAATCAAAGTTCACCAGCATCCACTTATTTGGATTTGTGTTGAACGACATCGCATATTCGATCCCACTCATTAGATAACGGAACTCAGGACAGATCATGGCCGATCCAGCATAGGCCGCGTCGACATGAAGCCAGAGGTCGTTCTCGTCACAGACTGGGCCAATCTCCGAGAGGACGTCGAACGAGCAGCAAGAAGTGGTTCCGAGAGTGGTGGACACAAAGAAGGGGATCAGGCCTAGATTGCGGTCTTCCTGGATCGCTTGACGAAGGGTTTCGCCGCGAAGACGATAGCGTCCGTCGGTTTCTAGGATGCGAAGCTTAACCATACCAATCATGCAGGCTTTCTCGACCGAAGAGTGCGACTAAAATTGCCACAAATTAAGATAGGCACATTTTAGCCCATTTCATAGATATAGATATAAAGCTTATAATAGGCACTTCTTGGCTAATTTTATAGATAAGTCCAACTCATAATAGGCACTTTTTGGCTTATTTCAAAGATACAAGGACTTTGAAATTTTTGGTTTATGTTATAGATACGTGTCCTAAAAAAGCCACAAACTTCTTTGGAGCAGTAGGCAATCAACTTCGACATCAAGAGGCCCTCTTCAACAAAAGGAAAGCGCTGACGGAGCTGCTTCATCATCTCAAATCGAGCCGCAAGAAGAGCTACAAAGTTGCACTCGGACGCGGAGCTCTGGATGACGCCTCCGCCTCGGCCTCCTTCGGCAGAAATTCGGTCGGAAGGCCGATCATCTTTCCGAACCAGTCCAACATGATGATTTCCAGCTCGGTCATGGCGGGACAAGCGGCCTAAACAAAGTCGAAAAGTTAGAAAAAAGCTTCAAAAAACGTAATTTTGTACCCAAGAAAAACCAACACATCCTAGAGCATCGGAAAGCATGTCAGCGAGGATCGAAGGGAACGAATTTCCAGCCGGGAAATATGCGTGAAAGCGAGGATGCTGCCAGTGAGTGATTCCAGGCATGATGTAGTTCTCGAAGTCCTGCATGACCTTGTCGTAGCCTTCCTTCTCGCGAGGGGCCTCTTCGGGGATGAGTTCGCGGAGGTAGCCGGGCTCGATCGAGGGAACCACGCGGCGTTTGTTGATGTTTTCCAGGTAGTCGGCGACGTAGTCCACCATTTCCTTGCCGCGGGTGCGGAACTCCGTGATATCCATGCTTCTTCCTCAAAAACCAAATTCATGAAAAAGCTTATAATGAAAAATTTTCACGCACGCAAAGGAAGGCTTCAGATGTCACCCGACAAACGTGAATTTAAAACGCAAAAAAGCAAAATTGTTTTGAAAGCTTTAGAATTTTTTCCGTTATTTCGACTGTTTTGTTTACCAATTTTGAGCGCTTTTAAATAAACTTTGAGTCATTGTTTTTCAATAAATTGCCAAAACAACAAAACGCACAATAAAACATCTGAATTTTGTGGTGTCTTGTGATAATTTATGATTTCCTTATATTAATATATTAAAAAATTAACGCTCTCGCGCGCTACTCCATAAGCTTAGACTCATGTTAACAAACGCCAAAAAGCTGAGTTCAGTCATGGTATAGCCATCTTGAGCAGATCAACCAACAACGATCGTATGGTGTAGTGGTTAGTCTCATGGACTACGGCACAAAGGGTCTCGGGTTCGAGTCACGGTCGTGCGCAATATTTTGTGTGCGATTTCCGAAAATTTCGGCGGACAGAAAACGCAGACACAGTTCTCTGTAATTATAGAGGAAATATCTAAAACGTTTTATTTTTAAAATATAAATTTTTCTAAAGCGTAAAAAATTCTTGAATTGAAACTGTTTGATTGTTTTTTTAATTTTTAAATAAAAAAATTGGCTTTTCAACTTTGTGTTTGTCTTCAATCTTGAAAGTTTAAAAATTTAAACTTTAATTTTTAAAATTAGGAAATTGTGCTGACGTTAATTTATGCTTTTTTATCTGAAAAATTTCAAACAAACCGCTAGTTCCGAGCAAAAAAGTCACAAACCTAAATATTTAATATTTTAATACCGTAATTATAAAGTGTTTGTAGAAATGCAAAAAACGACCATTTTTCAGGTTTTTTATCTTCCTATCGACCGAAATTGCAGCAAATTCAAACCTTCGAATAAGTTTACAAACAGCGCTAAAAAAGCGTTTTTCACAAAATCGTGCAAAATCTAAACTTTAAGAAATATTTACAAAATTCACGAAAAGCTAATAGCGAAAACCGTGTTGCAAAAACCACGCAATGTTCAGCTTGACTCACCTCTCGCGTAGCGTTCGTCAACAGAAAACGTATCAAGATCGTCGTCCACAATTCCGGGCGACGCGAGACTCTCCGAAGTGGTAGTCGTGGTGGTGGTACCGGCGGTTGTTATTGTTGTTGTTGGTTGTGTTTGACGACGACTGCACAGAGACGTACTCGGACGAGTGGTCAGCGGCGGTGAGCGGCGACGAGCTGGTTGAGGTGTTCGGAAATTCAGGAGACGATCCTGAAACCAGAA
This sequence comes from Steinernema carpocapsae, assembly GCA_000757645.3. Lineage (NCBI taxonomy): Eukaryota > Metazoa > Nematoda > Chromadorea > Rhabditida > Steinernematidae > Steinernema > Steinernema carpocapsae. Next base: position 3,483,787 of record CM016762.1, read on the forward strand.
GCGAAGCTTACGGAGAGAATGGTGATCGGGATGCCGTGTGACGCTTTATAAGTACGGTCTTCGAAACGGGGAACAAGCGTGGGGGCGATTTGTGGGAGGGGCGTTCGAGCACGAATACAACTGTGGCGTTGACGGCAGTGGGCACGCGGGGGCACAGCAGCAAAAAAGGAGAAGAAAGCAGTCAGAAAGCGGTTCTCAGCATTCATAGTTAAGTGCATCTTATCATAGAATCGAGATAAGATAGGCTTGGTCACACCTTGTCCACGCTTTGGCCTAAATGCTCCAACTTGTGAAGATAAACACACACTACGTGTAGTCTATAGAAAGGGATCTCTGGCTTATAGACTTAAAAGTTTTGTCTCTTAAGTTCGCCAAATCTAGAAACTTTTTAACGCTACAAAAATGAAAAACGGGGTTTTAGTATTCTCATAGAGCAGTGCGAGGACTTTTAAGACATCAAACGCCAGTAGACAGGCACTAAAAGCTATTCATTATTCTGTCTGGTTTTCGGCTTTCTTCCAAATATGAAGCATAAATGGGCACAGCCAGACAATCATCACACTTCAAAAATAATCTTGGATTTCAAAAGTAAGGTTTTGCCATTGTTTGAAAAAATTTAAAAGGGGTTGAGAAGCAAGCTCTTAATTTAAAAAACACTAATAATTCCGTTAGCGATTGCTGTGTTAGAAGTGTGTTCGTTTGGTTCTCAGAGGGTCATTTTTTCATTTGCTTATTAACCCACTTTGGGCTGATGTCAATGATCGACGCAATCACCTTATTTTGAGAAATTCAAAGAGAGCCTTAATGTTTGAAGGAATTGTTTTCAAAATGTCGCCTAAATAGAACTGCAATTTAAAAATGAGGGTGATGCAGTCTCCAAGATGATTAAATTAGTTTAAAATGCCTTTTTTGTGCAAAAAATCAGTCATTTTAATAAACCATTTTGGACCGTTCATTTCGAAACTAAGTAATCAGTTGTTTTATCACATTTCAAAATTGCAAACATTAATGGAAGGAAGTGAATTGTTCATGACCTCTTTGCAGTTCTTCTGTTTATGATGCATCTAACAGGCCAATACAGTTTGCTAGTCCGTGGCACTAATATGACTTCACGTGAAACACGGATGCTATGAGCAAGAGTACACGTTGATCGACTCACTTTGAGCTTCTGTTTGTATTATGCACAAAGCTGAGTCAAACTACACAAAATCTGAGGCTCATGTCGGCTTACAACCTTGTCCTAGAGACACGACCGGCTACAGTCCGTTGCCTCAAACGGTCTAAAAGCGTTTACAATTGCTCAACGTCGCCATTACTCTCAAAACAAAACCAAAAAATTGTAAAAAATTTAAGCTTTTGATGTGGCATCCACACCGAACACCTTGGATGTAAACCGAAAATTAGTGACAAAACCAAAATAAGAAAAAAGCGAATCTAATAATAGTGGATTTAAACAAAAACATCTCCGTGACTACAACAGATTGACTTTGGGACGCACGACTGCAAGGTAGCCAGACCAAAATAAGGCGAAAGCAATTCTAAGAATGATTGCTGTTTGATGAACGCTTATCTTCACGATCACAACCAGCACCTGAGATGGCACACACAAAGGAAGAGAGGCGAGCGTCTAGCCCTTTTAGAATCGCCGATAACAAAACGCAACGAAAGACACCGCAAAGAACAAAAGCGTGTGTAAAACTCTCTCAACTCACTGTTTGTGGAGAAGGACTGACGAATCGTGCTTGACTTGCGTTGACAATAACTGTTGAAGCTCTGGATTACCGAGCCGAATCCATACACCATTGGCCGCAGAGGGGGAGAATTGGTCGCTGCGGGGTCGCTTGCGCGTAGAAAAGAGGTGCTTAGAGAAAATCGGGCGAGTTTTGGGCAAAAATCGGGACAGGAGGAGGCGATCCAAGCAAGCGAGACGCGGCTAAATTGGAATTGCGGGTGATAAGTGCGCGTGCGCGCTAAATCGAAATGTCATTTGCAGCGATATCGTCTTCTCGCCGGCAGCTTGTCGATGACACTTGAGGGTTACGGTGGGCGGCTGTCGTTGATGTCATGTTAGCTTTTAAAAGTTTCGCCAGGATGTTCTGAGAATACGGGAAAGGGAGCTGCGCAAACAAAGTATAGTCAAAACCAGAATTTTCACAATTTCTGCAAAAAAAAATTATGGCCGCTGACCGTTATCGAACTCGAGCCCCTTTGATCGACAAGCAAATACGTTAGCCATTCAACCACATCAACTAATCTTGATTAGGAGTTTGAATAATAGATATACTACACAAATTACTCAAATTTTAAATACATTTTGTGATTTCGAAAACTTCGCGCTGTTTTTTAACTTTGTGAAATTTTGAAACTACCAATTTTAACTTGAGCCAAAGCGAAATTAAACCAAGCACGTCAGAAACCACCAAACACTTTCTGACGCTTCAATCAATCAAATTCCAAGTTTTCTACGTACGTGAATTTCAACGAAATTAAAAGGAACATCTCAAATTTAAAAATGAAACTTGTTCTCAGACCAGCAGCATTCCGTTCACGTGAACCTAAATTGTTTGTGCTTCTGGAACTCTTCGGTTTACACAGAAATTGCAAAATTAAAGAAAAGTGAAGGTCATCAATCTCACATAGCAAGTTCTATGACTAAAAAATTGCAAAACACGAAGAGAACGCTTCTTTGCAGTCAAATAGAATCAAATATAAAGACCGAAAGATAGTAAAAAGAACGGTTCCACTTTTGTAAGCGCTAATGTAACCTAGTCCACCAAATACGTGAACCTTTTTTTGCCTTTTTCCAGTTCAAAACGGGTTTTAAACCAATGGAAACGATATGCTTTCTTTGCAATATGACGTAAGGTCAAAAGTTTAACACGGTTTATAGTTACACAAAAAAGAGAAGGCACAAAAGACCGCGGAAAAGGGAATTATAAGAATTCCTAAAGTTAAATTTTTGAAACTAGCCAAGGAATGCTGAAGGTTACGTCCACAAATTAGAGTCTCCTTAAAACCCAAAATGTCTTACACAGGGCGATCTGAGCTTCTTAAACGTAATAAGTCGGCTTGAATTATTGGATAATTCAAACAGATTGCAGGCTGTTAGTGAGAAGGATTAGCCACTTTGAAGAAATCTGACTTATCAAAAAAGTTTTGAAAATTGAATAAAACGAGAGCTCATGAATCCCCCAATTGTAATCAGCAGATCAGATAGAGAGTTCGAATTATTAATCACAGCTCCGGTTCGGTGTCGAACCCGTGACCTTCAACTTGAAAGGCCAGCGCACTAACGATTCGACCAAACAGTCACTTGTCAAAAAAAGGGAAACTCGGGTTATGTTCATTTACAAGAGCAAAAGCTTGGTTTCCAGGTAATTGAATCGGTGAGGTAAAAACCAGCGCTCCCGGAATTGAAACTCAAATCCGCGCTGCTGAAGGCCGAGCGCAAAGGTGAGATAGTCTAAACCTTCATTATCTCAATTCTGTATTTTCCTGTTGATCAATTTCTGCGAGCCTAGGCTGTATTTCTACGAAAGCAGCAGCACCTACTTATTCCAAATAATTTCTCATTTACACATTTGGGACACATCGTTAAGCGATCCTATTTACATTTACAAAAACTGAAGGTCATCACTCAACACTCTTCAAACAATTTGGACTGTTTGTTCGATTCCATAAGAAGTCATAAAATACTTTAAACAGGATGTTATCAACACTTCATAAATGTTCGTCGTGCAGTTGCAGCAAGTGATAGAACTAAAAATAACTAGTTCAAACTGCAGAAGTTTCTAAATACTGTTTACATAACAAAAATTGCAGTTTTGCAGAGAGTCGTAAAAATGACATAAAATGTCACGACACGGAGCTTTTACTAAAACAGTCACTAAACGTCAGGAAAGCTCTTTATAAGCAGCCAAAAATAGAAAACGACACGGAAAAGTCCGAACAATGAGCCTAACCATTCTTAAAAATTCAGTGAGCAATCGTGATTTTGCATCTAATTATTCGTCAGTTGTCTCAAGCACCGCCATCAAATTAAAATTAGTCAGAGGCTGGAATGTGGTGATGATGTCATAGAATTTTAATAGATCATTAAATTTAGGTCTGTGAAGCACGTCGGCTCATCAAAATATACCTTAATCTTATGGCTTCTTTTGTGGAGAACTTTTGTGGATAAAACCAATGCTGAAAATTCCAAAAATGAGCAGATCATTTGGCTGAGGCTCCAACGAGTGCCCTATGACCCACTGAAAACCTCTGACACATCTGCACAGAACATGTGCTTTCTTCCGTTTTTTGATTTCTTACGACACATCTTTGCAGGTATCCTTCCAAATCTCCTCATGGGCTGTTCCTCGCCTTACTGCATTTCTGAGCACTCGTAAGTGTCTTCTCACATAAAATATAATCAAAAGACATAAGAGCTGATCTCAAATGGTCAATTAAACCTTAACCACAATGATAAGGGAAGTGCACATTGAGGTGAACATAGAGGATAAACAAGCGGCCATATCCAAAAAGGGTTTAACAACGTGGTATCGTTTTGTGATTGAACGACGGAAGAAGCAAGCGCCACTTGTGTCCGCGCGCTGGTGACGAGCAAAAAAAACGCACAAAATAAACAAAATACGCGCATAGCAAGCGAAATGCAGGGCGATCCGTGTACCTCGTTGGCGAGGTCCGCTAATCGGAGCTTCCCAGGTGAAATTGACATCGAACAGGAAACATATAAACAGAACATTTAACAGGTAAGTATTTGCAAGTAATGAGTACAACAAAATTGCGACCTGACGACGTTCACTTTTCAGTAGACCGCCGACACCTCGATCCACTCTTCAGCCGACCCAGAATCGGTCCCCAGTTCGATGGCGACCTCGACCACTTCTTTCTTCACTGGCGACGCCACGGTCATTGGTTGCACGCTTTCTTGCTTCACTGGCGATGCCGCGGCCATCTCATCGAACTTGGCGATCACGAAAGGCTAAAACCAGAAACGATTAGCTCGGCACATAAAATGAGGACGTTACATTGGCAATTTCCATGTGTGATTGGGTGATCATGTGCGACTCATGCAGTGGCACGAGGTGGTAGCTTGTCGTCTGGTCAGGGAACCAGCCCATATAACGCTCAGTTTGCTTGTAACAGAGCTTGTAGGTGTTGCCGCTCTCATAATTGGGGATTCGCACCCAGCTGAAATGAAATGTTTTAGGAATCAAGGCACAAAGAGAACAATTCCCGTTTGCCAATGCATAGTTCAGCCATAGAAAGCAATTTTCGGTCTTCGCCCCGTAATGAGGGTCTCCAAAGCGACTCAATAAGTTTCACCCTCCCCAACAATTTCCAGTCGCTTAGATCACCACAAAAAAGTACGCAATGCGCTGCCAGATGTTTCCACATATGAGTTTGCATCTCACAATATATCACACAAAGACCAGCTTCACTGGTTATCATCACAATTCACTAACACTCGACAAACGCACCAGATCTCAAAACGAGAATCTCTAGAATGTCTCCGGCCACCGATTTTCGGCGCTAGTTCGTGCATAGAAGTCGTTTACAAAATACTGAAAAACTGCCATTAATGCACCATAGGCGTTCCGGAGCCACCCTTAGAACCGATTTTTGGCGTCAATTTCTGTTCCATCACAAGCCTTCAAAAGTGGATCACTTATGTCACCATTTTGTTCATTGAAGCCGTCCATGAAATGCTCAAAACACTGCCAAACATGTGCATAACGTTCCAAAACGCAGCTCCCCAAAGCCACTTTTGGGTCGGATTTTTGGCGCCAGTTTTCCTGACCAGCGGCGTTATTTTCATCCCTGAAAATGGCGGGATTACCCAAATATTGGCTACTTTCAGTAGCGTCCAAAAAGGGATCACCGGGCACCATCGCGTGTCCCTATTAGCGAGTTCACCTTCATAAGCCTCCAAACGCGTTTTGTTGGGCAGCTCTAGTCGATTCCCCGGAGTCCAAATATTCCTCAAAGTCTCACCATCGGATGAGGATATGATCCTCGACACACCAGATCCTGTCGTCCTGGCGAATGTAGTCGCTGTAGCGAATCAGGAATTGGCCCTTCTAAAATAAAAACCCTTGTATAAATGATCTGAAATGGAACAAAAATACCTGTGCATAGTCACTCAAACGAATAGGTTTCTGACTGCGAGGACGAATTCGACGCTTACGCTTCTCGATAGTCTTCTGAATCGGCGCTTTCTTCGACTTCGACGAAGCGACGTCCTTCTGCGTTGGCATTTCCTTCGGCAACGCGACGTCCATCCGGATTTCGGACCAGTCGAAGTCAAGTGGTTCCTCCTTCGTGGTCATTTGGTCCATGTCGACCAGCCAATGAAGAGCGTCCAATTCTTCTTTCGTCGCCGTCGGTTTCGGCTCCGTCTGCCTACGGAGTTCGTTCAATTCTTCCTGGAGTTGGGTCCTCATCGCCAGCATCCGTTGCGGGTCGCTATCCACGAAGACGCTGGCTTCCATCGCGCGCGGTTCCATCGGTGTCGCAGCGACGTGGTCACTTCTCGGGACGCACATTTTCAGCGGACGGCGAACCTAAAATCACGACAGTACAGTAAATACGACAGAACATAACGACGCACACGGAAATCGCGTCGGGACCCGTTACACCATCGCATTAACGCGCGGCGACGAGAGTTTTGGCGCCAAAAGCGGTGGAATCAGTTTAAAGTCACGGGAGGGCTTCTGAAACCCATTGACCACGTTTTGGCATTCACCGTCTGCGGGTCAAGATCCGCTTAGCAGATTTTGTGCGGAGGAGGCAGTCTCAATGTCTCCAGAGGCCCTTTAAGGCAGAATTTCGACAACGATGCGCGACTGGGACACGTAAATTCGGAAAAGCGCTGAGGCAAACGCGCGGCGACAAAGGTTTTGGCGCCAAAAGCGATGGAATCACATCCTTGAAGTCATTAGGGACCATGTTGAGACGTTCTGGGCATGTCTTGTCATAAAACACACACGATGACGAGGATCTGACTACCTTTGACGATGAAGCCACGGCCTCAATGCTACAAAAGGCCCTTTGAAGCCTTTTAAGACGTTGTGGACATGTTTTGGCATCGAAAAAGCGCCGGGAAGAACGTGCGACAACGAGGTTTTTGGCGCCAAAAGCGGGGAACCACGAACTGAAGCCTCAAGGCAACTAGTTTGAGGAATTCTGGACACGCTTTGATAATAATGCACGTTTTGGGGGCCTCCGAAAACCATCTGAGATGCGTCAAGATTTGCTATGGCTTAAGAGTAACGCGTGGCAGCAAGGATTTGACGACCTCTTGCGGAGGAGTCACAGCACCTAAACTCCTTTTTAGCAATAATACATCTCTCCCATAACCACCAGAGACGCCTAAATTTCCGCTGGGCTTTGGAATAATGCGCGAATACAAAGGTTTTGGAGCGTATGAAAGCGGAATAACATTTTAAAAGCCATATGGGCCTTTTCGAAACGTCCTAAATATGTTTTGGTGGTGAAACGCGTCAGTGAACCTTCGATAAGCGTTCGGTGTGAAACGTTTCAGAGCTGCTCAATGTGGTCAGAGATCAATGTGGCAGCGGGGAAATTAAAATTTATTAAGCACATAAAGCAGGTTGCATTGAACATTTATGTATTTTTTAGGCGCATTTATCAGATTTTCATGATCGATATTCTTAAATGTCGTGTTCATTAAGAACCATTCCGGTGTCCACGGTTTCCGAATTTCGCAACATGACTGCGTTTAGACTCCGCTCGAGTTGTGATGAAATCGGCGACTACGTCATCCAAGCAAACGACTCGCTGCACGTTCGAAACCGGATTTTCCGAGATCCAATTAACCCCACGAAGACGAATCGTGAGTGATAAATGAGCGGGGAATTTCCCAAATTATGACAAGAACAAGTGTAATATGGCGGCGTTTTGAGTGCTTTTTGTAATTTTTGCTTTTTGGTGGTTTCGCAAATTGAGAGTCTAACAAGTATCTACTCTGTAATAAAATTGAATGTGGGTGTGTGTGTTGGTTTCTTCGCTTTTTTCTCATTTTGATCGGCGATCGTCGAGTTGACCGGTCGGAATTTCGAAAACAACCGCTCCACCGCTCCACTTATGGTCAAAATGAAGTCAGATGTCGGTCGGACAGTTGCTCACATCTAGACAAAAATTTCATTTTCAACTTTTCAAAAAACGTGGACCGGCCAATTTTTCTTAAAACTGATGCAAGAAGCAACACAATCCAAAGTAAAATTTACTATAAACTTTAGCGCAATTTGCGCGCGAAGCATCATTTATAACTGTAATATCACACAAAACTGAGCCTTCTAAAACATTACGGTGTTCTTCAAGCCTCAAAATCCGAAAATTCAGAACTTTAGGAAAGATGTTAGTAACAAGGTGTGGTTATATTTTTCACATTAAGAAAAAGTTTTAAATGCTTTAAGAGCAGCTTAAAATTAAAAAACCCAATTAATATTTAAATTGTTGGTAAAAGCACAATGACAGTATGTTTGGAAGACGTGGAGCAAGTTGTTTGTGTAGCGTAATGGCAGTGCACTTTCTCCACATCCGTTTTGGAGGTCAACGGTTCGAGTCTCACAAGGCGCCTATGTCTTTCAATCGACTATTTTTCTCCTGTTTGTATTTTTGTTTGTGTTCTGTATGCTTGATTTGATAATGACCATACACATTTATAACCAATACACAGGTACAAAAACACTAAAAATATCATAATAACCCAGATCCATAATCAAGGCTGTCGATTGCTGCCGGAGACGTCCAGAGATGTCTTTTCCAAGGATCAGATCTTTGCTCAGAATCGCTGAATTTTCCGCAGTTGCTTACGGACCCGTTGGCGTTGGAGGGTATAGGAATACGGTAGAAGTTTTGGACGAAGTTATCCTCGTGCAGGACAGTTGATCCCATTGCAGAGGAGGAAGATGCGCGCCAGGGGAGATCCGACGGCCACGTTAGGACGACGGAAAGGTTGAGGCATGAAGAAGCTGTGGACAGGGAGGAAGTGATTGGACTGGGACTGCACCAAGGTCACGCAGAGAACCATGGTCACGAGCACAATAAGGCCGAGTTTTGAGAACATTTTCAGTAGGTCGGACAGATGGAAGGAGTTGTAATCAACTTTAAAGGTCGCAAGTAGAGTTCGCCGCTTTTAAGCGTTTGCGGTTGCCGGCCGCCTAGCGCGCGCTCAGTTGATCAAAGATCAAATCACGAGCAGTTCAAACGATTTCACGAATTGTTTACAGCCTTAGCCGGTTTCGAACGACGCGACCAAAGGGCGTCGGACGCCGCGCAACTTAATGAAAACATCACGTAGCCGCCCGCGTGCCCGGGCGTTGCTAGAAATGGTTTATCAGGCTGTCACGCAACACGGAGACGCGAAACTGGCCGATGGCGCAGATGGAAGCGGTAGCTGAACAGTCGGAGTCGAATTTTGAAGAACAGCAAGGAGTCGGGTGGGTTGAGGGGAGTAGAGAACGACCAATGTTAAGGGATCATTTTTTGGAAGGTGAGACCAGTTGAACTTTGAAGATCACTTAAACAACATCACTTAAAGAATGGTAGTGGCTTTCTTATTTTACTTTTAAAAGCTTCTTAATGTAAGCTCAAATGGTGCTACGTGACTCAAGACAAGTCGCTTTGTCTAAGCTGCAAAATCTTGTATCTCAAAGAAAATAGTCTAATTCCAGCTAAAATTTTAGCCTGCTCGTAATGCAAAGTCTGACCCAAGCACAAACTCAATGGGACGCCTACGGCATAACTTAAAATTCAAAACACTTGCTGAAGGGTGAGCCTAAACAGTACGTGTCGCCCTGTTCGACTCCTTCCGCCGCAGACAATTTAGACTTAAATTGAGTAGCTGTCCGAATTTGTAAATATCCTCCACTCAATAAATAAAACTATTATAAAGCCATTTTGATCATAATCATTCGAGCACCGTTTCCTATGGGTTGTATTGTTGCCAATCTCATACTGACACAACAACAAAAAATGTTTTACATCAGAATTTGGGAATCTCGAAGAAAGCGAGAAAACAAGAAACTTATTCAATTGGACAGTTCACGTTCAGTGCTTTTAAACTTTGTTTTTTTGAGTTGAACGTTCATTTGAAAATAACTTTGGGTTTCAACACACCTAGAACCAGCTTTTCTTATGTGTAAAGGGTCTGAAGTAATGTTTGGCTTTTCTGATTTTAGTTACCTTTTCTAAAAAGCTGTTTACCACCAAACCCAAATAACAAAATTCGGCATAAACATCTTGTGTGACACAACGTACAAATCAAGACCTCGTGCAACCCAAAAAGTTAATTGGTTTTGAACGAGACCAAAACGTGTTCGTCTTCCAAAGTTCGTTTAAAATCAAATGATCGATCGCCGTCTAAGCGGTGCAATTTTTCAGTTTCGTTCCGCGCTTTTTTCATACACAAAATCAGCGAGAATCGCGGTTTGAACGTAAACGTGATACATTTCAATAGGTGATGATGGAAAAGAGTAGAAATAAAAATCAGTCGTCTTACAAACACCCCCAGAAAATAACTAACAGTAAATAATGGCCTTTGCGCATCGAATAAAACCGGCGCAAGTGCGGGCTCTCCATCGTGCTGCAATAGGCTTCGTGTAACTGGCCGAACCAGCCGCTGGTAAATGCATTTCGATTGGATTTAATTTCAGTTAACATATGTTGTCACAAATGAAAACAGTAGTATGTGCCGGCTAACGAGCCGTTTTTGTTCAATTTTAAAACAAAGGTCGATTCCGTATGCAATTGTGTTCAAAAAACCGTTTTTGCATTTTTTTGATATTTTTTCAACAGTAAAAGAATTTGGTGGAACGTACTCTAACGCATCTGAACGCTTGCGTAATTTGAAGCAAACCCGACTTTTTTCGTTTTTTTTTTAAAATTTGTTGAAGTTCAAAATTAGAAATTGAATGAAGTCATTGGAGATCTTGAAAAAAGCTTCGATTTTTGGCCGATTCGAACAAACTTTAAAGTACACAAAGCGTAAATTTAAAAGTTTTTTGTAATTTGTCCTGGTTGTTAAGAAAATTCGTTTCGAAATTTCAAGCTTCACCCGACCGAACGTACAACATTTCCGGGTACAAAATCTTCAAACAAATCAATTGCAATGTAAAAAGTTTCGAAAGAAGGCAAAATTCAAACGTTTTAAAGCATGTACCCTTTACACCGTAAATGAAACGTCCCAAACTGAGAACGCTTCGAAGCCGCCGGAGCAGCGTGGAGCAGCGTGTGTGGCCGTCGGAGCAGACGCGGAGCAGAGTGGTGCGGCGGGTTTTCGTGCAAATTTGTATGAGTCAGTGGGGATTGTCGATGATTCTGCGATCCCGAATGAATTTTGTGGCTGTTCACACATCCATATTTTAAGAATTTTGGCACTCGTGAGGTTCTCCAATATGCGTTGTTCAGCACCCATTCTCTTTACTTTTCAATAAAATATAGTCTCTTTCATAATTTAGCACCACTTTATAAATGAGCCTCAGCTTTGAACGGTCTTGCAGAAGTTCCCATTTTCGCAAATGCTTCATTCCACATAATCGAGGTCTTGTCCTGGTAATTATCCTTCATTCCGCTTTCTGGCAAATTGATGCTGTAGTAACGGTGAGGGTTTTCAGCTGATGCTTCTTCCCATGTCTGCTCCTGGCCAGGTTTGCCGTTCGGATCGCTGTAGTCATAAATATTAACACCAGAATGAATTGTCTGACGTACCCATAACGACAGAAATTGGCAAAAATAGAAGTGAATTTGTCAACCATCTTGTGGTCCTCCTCATCAGGATGAAAATTGGCGATCACTCCTTTTCCGAGAAGATATGGCATCTCAGTTCCGTGAGTGGCCGCAGTGAAGGGCAGGAATTTGTGGATAATTCCAAACCGTGCAGAGCGGGCGTAGTCGAAAGAGTAGAAGTAGACTCTGTGGCCATTTTGTGTCATTTCTTTGACGTAGGTTGGCTGTCCGTAGGTGACCAGTGAGTCGCCCATTACCTAAAACGACTTTTTGTTTGGTGTTGAGTTTAACAATGCTTACTCGAGCCACGGCAAAAGCCAGATGCTTGTGGTCCCTTTTCTTTTTTTCTGGAACGTAGAACGAGAGAAGTTCAGCGACTACTTTGTCGACTTCTTCGTTTTTGTCATTGTGGTTGAGTAGGAAGGCACGTCGGATGCCTCGTTCGATGTGGGCGACGGTGGGTTTGGAAAAGGTAAGGGCGGCTAAAAACAGTTTTTAGACGTAAGACCGCGTTTTCATCAAAAATATAAATTAAGTCAGATGATTTTTCAAAGGTCTCATAATTGATGCTTTTTGTCAGCGAGCTTTAAATATAGCGATAAGTTGTCACAGAAGCGGTCAAAGAGTTCAACTAAAATTATCCTTAGATAGCTATTAAAGCCAAAAATAATTTTTTGGACTCGCAAAATTATTTTAATACAGACAAGTGTTCAATAGATTGTTTCATATAACTCCTCGCAACCTAAAAAACATAAGAAGGAACCTTAATTTCAAAAATAGTAAAGTAAAAAACCACAGCAACAGACTCTCTTGCCTCTTTGGCCAGCTAGTTTTAATTTCAATTTTACTTGGAAATCACTAATCACTTGACTTTTTGAAGCCAAATGTTACTTTAACGTTTAAATAACATTTCACCTTGTAACTTATGGAAAAAAACAGACGACTGAAGGCTACAACACATTCTGACACATTCAAATGACTTGAAATTGCTACCCGAGACGAATTTGGTATTCCAATCCTCATAGAGCTCCATTCAAATTTAGACTTGGCTAGAAGTAATTTATCTGTGCTGATGTGCTGAGTAAGATTGCATTCTAGACTAACGCCATATTGTCTCATCTTCCAGCTAGTTTTAAAATGAAGCCGAACCAACAATTCTGTTTTTTGAAGCCAAAAGTGACTGTTTAAAGTTCCAAAAACATGACTTAAAAATCAGATTAAATTCTAGATGCTTACTCTGTTTAAGCCTCTTTCAAGTAGTATTTTAATGTTTGACTCACCGAACAACAGCCCTTCATACTCCGCTGCTCCCACCATACACGTCTTTTTCGGCGCTTCCTTCCTCAACTCATGGATAGACTTTGGCAAGAACTCATCCCCAAACACAGGGGTCAGATCCAACTTTCTCTTGTTGATCCTATGGCCTCTAATTCCGAACAATCCTATTTGAAGATCGTGATGAGAGATGTGCTTATAGAATTCCAGCATCGCCTTGCTTTGTTCTAACCTCGAACCTATGCAAAAAAGCCTCTTAAATTGGTTAATCAATGATCGCTTACTATTAAAGTCTGGCTTGAAACCTTTCTCCTGGGCAAACCTCAGGCACTCATTACGCACATGCTCAGCGGTATTTGTGGCGAAATTGCACATTGCGTTGCCTCCCATCGGAATTACTTTCTGGAAGAGATCACGAGAGACGGGAGATAGAGAGAGGAGGTCAACAGAAGCGCCTTCAATCAAACAGCTAAATATAAATACCCAAAATAAAACCTCTTACCTCCAGCGCTTTGTCCACAAAGAGTGATATTCTCTGAGTTGCCGCCAAACTGGCCAATGTTGTCCTTGACCCATTTCAGAGCCAAAGTTTGGTCATACAATCCAAAGTTGCCTCGACAGACTTCATCGTCAGTGGACAAGAATCCTAGGAATCCAAGACGATACTGGACAGACACCACAATGACTCCTTTCTTGCAGATGGTCGAGGCGATTCCGACGTCTCCATAGTGAGCTGATGAGTGGACTGCATAGCCACCGCCATGGACGAAGATCAAAACTGGACGACCACCAGCAGCTTTATCCTCTGCTTCGCACTGGTCTCCAGTGGGTGCAAAAATGTTCAATCGAAGACAGTCTTCATCTTTTGACGGGAGTGATTGGAACGGGAAATGGTCGAAAATCTCGTCTTTGTGTGGACAGCGAGGTCCGAATTTGGTGCAGTCGAGAACGCCGTCCCAACTGTCTGCGGGAACCGGTTTCTGAAACGGTCAACAGCTTAAAAAAATGTTAAGTTAAAAATTAAATGAGCCGAAATCAATGGACTGCTGTGGGAATTGAACTCGTGACCATTAGCCATGTTTTTGCGAAATCGCTATGTATAGTAGTTCGCAAAAACTTTAAACTTGTTTTTTGATTTCGTGCCTGATTTTGAATATTGTTAACCTACTTACCTTAAACCTGAGCTCTCCAACTGGCGGCTTCCCAAACGGTACTCCCAAGAAGCAGTCGACAGTGGTCTTTTCAGCTACCTTATAAGTCTTTCCTTGAATCTTTCCGTTCTTCACTTCGACAACGCGGCTCGGTTCCGCATGATGACGGTGGAATAAAGATGAAGCGGCACCACCCATACTTGAACAAACGAATGATGAGTAGGTCACCACCGAGCTGATGAGCGCTCTCGCCGCACGCTGCGGCAACGTCATCGCTACGCTGTCTTTGTTTGTGCAACGGCAACTCTCGCGAGTGACCGCTTTTGTGCGTAATCACGGTATCGACACAGAGTAGTGAGTGTAGTTCGGGCGTTTGCGGAGAGATGAACACGATTTTGAAAAATTTGATTGCGAAACGCGATTTGGAAATTGTGACCTTGGTAGTTTTTTGGGGGAGCTGAAAACCATGATACGACACATATGTATGACGCGTCTCATCCATTGAATATCATTTCACAAAAAATTAAATTATTGTGACGTTTCAGACGTCTTTGTCCTTGTACGTTCTTCAACTTTATATCTAAGCGCCTTATATGTACCTCGCAAAACGCTTTACAGTTTGAATTCAATTCTAATATTCCAGATGTTTTGAAAACCGTTGAATGATCTCTAATCCTAGTATTTGAGGCATCTAAAAGCTTGGGAAACGTTTCACAGCCATCTACTCTCCATATCCAAAGCTTTGCCAACCTTCTGAAACGTTTCGATAATGACGTAAGCGCCACTCACGAAATATAAAGTCAAAAAATCAAATTGAAGAGATCAAAAACCTATTATTCGAAAAAATGAAACCAGTCCTATGTATAAGAAATACACGTGCACAAATATTGTTGAAAAAAGGAGCAATAAAAAAGTGACTCTTAAATAGAACTTGCGGCAATAAGTAACTGACAATGAAAAGAAGGCTAGCAAATAGTGCATCCATGATCTGTCGCCGACTATAAGAGTTGTAGGGTGGTCCACAATCGATTCAACCATCTTCAACCAAAATACACTACACTCCAACCCAACTGTACACATCACATAAAACCGGGAAAGTAATCGAGGCGAAAAATCTCATAATTTAGATAAAAGCCGGCATGCCCATCATTTGCCGGAAATTGCATTTTACAACAGACTTCCGCGCTGAGTCGGGCAAGGGTCAAAAGATCCACAAGAGTTGTTTTCGGTGGAATCGATAACAGCTGACACTTGCTTCCGTTCGTCGGCAACGAGCTGAGAACCACAAAAAGATGGATTGCACTTGTAGGAATTTTAAACGTGTTTACGTATTTTTGGAGGGCTGAGAAACCTTAAAATATGTAAGCAGCATTTTTAAAGCAATCATGTAAACATCACATTTTTCACAAATTCTAAATGTCTTCGCAAATTCAAGATAAGGGTTCTGTCAGCAAACTCCGCGAAACCTTTTCTAATATTTCTTCACACGAAATAAACATCAGTTTGAGAGTCCTCGATAAATCCTGAGAAGCAGCTACGAAAGAGTGCAACGGACTTTTCAGTGTGATCAACAACAAGAAGACGCTAAGTTGACAGAAACAGGGTGAAAGAAAAAGTGTGTCAGACAAAAGGCGTAAACCGAAATGCGATCGGTGTGACCCAGAGTCATAAAACGGTGAGGATGACGTGTGCTTTAAATGTGTCAATTAACACGGTATTCACTGATTAAAAAAAAATCTGTTTACGCAAACAAAACTCATTGAAAAAATGTAAGATTGGTCACTTAATTGAGTCAATGCATAGCTCATGTAATCTGAGTGCACATTTTTGGCCGTTGTGCAAGTATTGTTTTTTCAAAAGTCAAACTGTCTAAGATATTTATTAAAAAGACAAAACAAAAGATTTACAAAAAAAGTGAAAGCCAATAAAGTAGGAAAAAAATTTTGCAGGATTCGAACCTACGCGGGCAGAGCCCAATTGATTTCGAGTCAATCTCCTTAACCACTCGGACATCGCTGCACATTGACTATTTCTTTCAAATGGCCCTATGCGTCGACGTCAAGGTCATTGCGCCTAGCGCGTTACCGTTTTCAACGATCTCTGTTCGACACTCGCTTGTCATAGATCAGCTTAAACACATCTCACCTAACTTAATCACTATAAATAGACTTTTAATTGTCTAAGTGCGTGTTATCTTAATTATGTGTGGTCGATGGGGTGGATCATTGCAGTTTCTGGCTGTAGTTGGCTAAAACACAAGGCATTAAACATGCTAATTCGGATCTGAGTTCTTTAGTACGATGTGTTTCAGCTCAAGTTTGAGCTATTGAAGAAAACCTGGTAAAGGAAGGAACTTGATCAAAATAATGAAAATCCGACAACAATGTAGAATTTTAGAATTGACGAATCAGAGGGGACTCCTGAAAAGAGGCTAGCAAAGCGTTTGAAATGTCACAAAATTAACGCAATTTATTACAATTTTTAAAACCAGATGAACAGAAATACATAGGCAATAAAAAGTAAGCTTCGCAATTGTTAACACATAAAATTGAATGCACATCTTAGGTTACGGTACTCACAAATTGTGACTCACAAATTAGTGAAACCAGAAATAAAAGGCCTCTTCATAATTGTTTACTAACACGCTTCGCTCTCGGTCAGAAGCGTGTCGGATCCGTACATATTAAGTTTCCCATTCTATCTCATACTTGGCTAATCCGTCCGGGAAAGTGTGAAAGCATGCGCTTAAATATGCATCACAAGGAAAAGTGAGGAATTCTTGAGTGTTGAAACGAGCAGAAGATTTGGGGGCAACGAATCGGCGGTAAGTTTATGACACGATCACCATGGCGATAACCTTCAATCTTTACTGCACTCCCCATAAACTTAAGGAAACAGTAGAACATTTTTGAAACGTTAAACTAACGTTTTAAATGTCAAAATGGAAGCAAATTTTTCAAAAAAGTTGTTTTACAATTTTGTGGTCAGCTTCTTGACGTTCAGGTCTGTGAGCTGTCACTCTCCATAACGAGTTGTTTACCTCAGCCTAGGGTCTATTAAGCTCTCTGACAAGTCTGACAAGATACCGGTAGCCTGTAAAAAAACGTTTAAATTGTTGCAAAAGCTGCTCGGCCTTGCCTAGCAACTGTGAAGAAATTTCATCTTATTGCAGCAGAGGTGCTTCTGCTGTTACCTTTTCAGACTGCTTTGCAGTTTACATTAACATTATAAAACCACTTTACTGAGAACTAAAACAATAATTTCTATGGATTAGATATTAACTGATCATCAAGAGCATAATCGATACAAACTGCAATACGTTTGTAGTGGAGAGTTTTGATAATTGCTTTGCAAGAAAATTCTCTGTGATATGTGTGACTAGAGAGACAAGGGAATCAGTGCGAGGAGTGGGTGTGTGTGAGTGAATGTTGTGAGAGAAAATGGGAATGATTTGGAATGGAGCAATGGAGCGGATTCTTGAAGACAAGAGGCTTCACTTTCCGCTAGATTTACGAGCACGCGCAAACGGGAGAGAGAATGAGAGTGGACAAATATGGCAGCTAATGACAAACACAACAAACAAACAGTTGCATAGAGTTACTAGTGGAGGACAAGGATCGACGAACTGGCTAAGAACAGGATTAGTGATGTCATTGTAAACAGACTTCTGGAGGTCGCCGCCGCTGAGCTGTTGCCGTTCGCTAAAAAACGAATTATGGGTCAAAATTAGGACACACATGCCATATTTCAGGTATTCGATGTCTCGGGCGTTACGCCACATTTTGCACTCCTTTTTCTTAGTCGCTGTCATTGGCCTGATGTGCGAGCCAGCTTGGAGGTACATCCACTTGTTGCTTTTTTCTGGGTGATAGGCCGGCCAAGCGTCGGTTTTGACTGGCTGGTTTGAGTGGCTTTGTTTACGTAGACGAGGAACTCTGGAACATGAAAACTTAAAAATTAAACAGACGAAAGTGATTAAATAAATGGCTTTAGGATTTTTGTTCCAAGCTAACATTTGGCTACTGTAGCTGCTTCAATACTTTACGAGTCTCGGTATTAGGTTTGGAAAGCTTAGGGTCAAGTCTTAACCCAAAGCCGCCCGTATACTTTTTAAAACTCAAACGGTAAACGTTTCCGTAAGCAGTTCTTCCGGTTAGTCTTTAAACGGCCATTGCTTTTTAATGCTCTAACGTTTCTAATTTGGGTCACTTTAAAGCTTACCCATCAGTAGCAAAACTGCTCCAATACTGAATAATCTTGTTGCTGAAAGTCTTTTCTCGAGTAGTGTAACCGACAGAGGTGTTGTAAGTCGGAACTCCAAACACGAATTCGATCTCGTAGCCGTGCATCACACCGGTCCACTTAGGCCAAGGGTTAGCGCTTAAACACGCTTTAAGAGCTTCGTGCTACCTAAACTTTTGCTTACCTTGATTTCTGGTCAAAATAGTATATGTAGACTTCTCCTGGCCCATCGGCCATTTGGTCAGCTAGCCACAGACTGTCACAAGTGAAGAAATAGTCGCCGACCATTTGGTTCACCTAAAAATTTTTAAAAATTTTTGTTAAAGTTTTTCTGTAGTCTAGACCAACTCAAAGTTTACTCTAAACTCAATTTTGGTCTTTTCACGGCGTCTACATTACCTGTTCCGCCAGAAACGTCGATTTTCCATCGTTGTTCTTGCAAAGATCTTCTTCGAGGTAAACGAATTTGGCGGAGTTGCGAACCACTTCCGGCTGCGCCGCGAACGCTTTTTCGACGCAGTCGTTGAAGTCTTCGATCGAGAGTTTCGGGTGCTCGCTTACGTCAAAGTACTTTGGCAGGTTGTAGATGTTCCAGAAGTTGCCTGAAATGGTCAACCTTTATTTGCATCGTAATAAAGAGGCTGATGTAAGCTAATTTATGTTTTCAAAATTCGGGTTTTTCGTCAAGATGAAGCAAAAAAAACAAACTAAAGAGTAAAGAGCTTCTAATTAAATATTCAATAAACTATTTATTTAGATGAGCTTCACACGTGAGAAGCTTAATTTATGTATTTGCTAAGAGTGTACGAAAACTGCAAAAAAGCGTCAAAACGAAGAGAATATGCGAAGAAGCTGCATTCCGACTTAAATGGTTCACATAGCCACATACTTTTAATGTTTTCAGCAAGCAAAAAATTTTTTCAATTTTGACAATTGGAGCTTTGTGCCCTCAGTTCTCCTTAGTTTCACACTTACCCTCATCGTGATTGATTCCAATCATCAGATTGACATCCTTCCTATACAGCCCTTGTCTCAGCGCATCGAACGCGTCATAATCTCTGAAGAAGTTCTTGTCCTTTGACACGATCACAAACGGAAACTCTAAGAAATTCAGGTTCAGATTCCATATCTGAGCCACCAATGCTGACGGTTCTTGTTCTCGAAGACATTGGATAGTGTCTTTTAGCTAAAACAAACCATTTTTCGCCTGCTGTTGGTTCTGTTGACCTACCGTAGTCCGATTGCACTGCAACAGATCTGCAAACTCTCGACTCTTCTCAAGGGCCCTTTGCGGTGTGTCGAGTGACCATTTATTATCTAAACTGCCGGATTGCAGAATGCCGTTTTTGAAGATTCCACGCGAGCCGGGTGCAATTAAGTGGGCGACGATGCTAGCTGCTCCCGCGCTTTCGCCAAAGAGGGAGATTCGGGCTGGGTTGCCGCCGAAGAACTGGGCGTTTTCGCGGACCCAGTGAAGTGCCAGTTGCTGAAGCATCACTCAGAAAATTCGCAAAAAATAAAATAAGTTCTATTTTATCGAAACTAATCCTATGAAATAAAGGAGAACGATCCAGACGTGTTCGTGACGCTTTTCGCACGTTCGGTCCGTCGCAGTCGCCGCGGACCAGTGGGTTTTGCAATCGCGTCGGCGTCAAAATCGGTGCCGCTAACGCCGAATTAACAACGGTTGCGACTGTTTTTGGCTCAATGACATATGCACAAAAATGCAACCGAACAAAGTTATTTAAAAAAAAATTTATGAATTTGCGAAATCGGCTTTTGGGAAGCGCCAAATCAGTAGTCATTTTGAACCTGGAACCTTGCGCAATAGCGCTCTCAGCCCCGTTAATAAAATTATAAATAAAACAGATTTTTAAACATAGTTTTTTGTGTCACGCAATCCTAAATCAGACAGACGTCAAATTTCAAATTATAAAATTATTTTTCAAGGACTAATTAATTTTTGCGTTCATTTTGAGCAAACAACGAGTCTGGACGAATTTTGTCACTCTAAAAACCCGCTTTTGTTGGCTTAAAAATTTGAAATCGGTTTTCTTACCTGATCGAGCATTCCGACGTTTCCAGGCGCATCGTCGTCATCAAAATACAGATAACCAAAAGGTCCGACTCGGTAATTGATGTTGATAACAACCACGTTTGCCTGCGCTGCAAGGGCCTTACCGTCATAAAGGATTAACGAAGGACTTCCTGAGTAATATCCACCTCCAAACAACCAAACCATCACAGTTAGGTTTCTAAACATTTCTTTCATTACAACTTGGTGTTCGGCGTACGCTTACTTAGCATCGGCAGGTGCCCAAATGTTCATGTACAGACAATCTTCGCTGACGGGAGTGTTATGATTCCACATTTCTGAGCCCCAGAATGTCACGTTGTAGTTGTCACGGCCCTGAATACAAGTATCTTAAACTGAAATTAAAAATATGCGCACCTGATAACAGGCAGGCGATAAGGTGGTCGTTTCCAGCGTTCCATTCCAGCCACGTTTGGGTTTTGGAGGACGGAAACGGTTTTTCTCTATGGGAGGCTCGGCGAAGGGGACGGAGAGAAAAGATCTCACTCGGGCGGCAAGGAATATGGACTCGTAGCCTTGGATTCTGCCTGATTTGGTGTTGACGCTTACTGGCAACTGGCATACGAGAGGAGGCGGATGCCACATCGGCGACAGCATACTGTAATAGAACTACGCTAATAACAATTTAATAAAAAAGACCTTAAAAGCGATTTTCAAAAATACAAAATTATGGACTAAAAGCGGAATCGAAATAAGTGAATGATTGGCAGTTTAAAACACTATCATTCAACCAAATAAACATCAATTTTGCACTATGGAACTTGGATGTAATCCCGAGTGCCTTTTCCTTGTTTTGGCTATTTTTACATCTCTGTATCGAATTGTTTATTGTCGTTTCCTTATCACGTCTTACTAGCGACCACAGAGTACCACTGACTCATCAATTTTAATCCTGTCAACCCATACATCACCACGTTCGCCTGAAACCCAAACTTTCCGTCTTTTCCCACAGCAACCCCCTAACTAACGCCGACGGTTCCCTAAGCGCCCGAATTTCCGGCGCGTTCGTTGATCCTTCGAAATCGCCCTGCCGCGCGCGATCCGCTACGTAAACAACGTGAGAACGACTGTTGTTCCGATCGATGCTCACTCCGCACACGACTGACCTTTCGGCGCAAAGTGCATAATGATGTTTTGTCAAAATAAATCCTTTCCTAAAATCCGGTTAATTGAATTTTTCGGATGCTTAGCTCAAGAGAGACTCATGCTCTCGTGGCATGTAGTTATAAACTTGGCAATCGACAAATGACATTGAAGGAAATACTGGGTGCCCTCTGGGTTAAGAAAAGCTTCCTTTGGCCAGCGCGACTGCTCATTTATAAAACGAAGATTGCTGTTTTGCCCTGGAATTATGACATCACGGGTCATTTCGTGCAATTTCAACGCGCCATTTGTCAACACGGCGGTTAATCGATGTAACAATGGGCTTGACTCAATAAGAGCGGACAATGGTATATTGAAATGGTTTCTGCTTGGCGGCTAAAAAATTACTTCCTTAAGATTTTTTACTTAAATTGGTTGTTGAAATAGCAATTGAGTTATCTATGCTTATGTAACATTGTGAAATTTGCATTTGTGGTCGAATGGTTAATACTGCTGCCTGTTGCACCAGAGGTCTCAGGTTCAATTCCGCTCAACATCTCCAAATTGTTTGTTCTTTTTAGCGCTTTTTTAGTTTATGTTCTGATTCCAACAGACCCAAAATGTTCACACAGCTCTCAACGCATATGTGAAAATCACGTCTTTTCTGAGAAGACATGCAAAGTTGAATATTTTGGGTTTTCCGGAATTCCAAATCAGCAGCGTGAGACAAAAAACCTGCATTTTTGATGAGAACATACGAAGCCAACTCGCATAACTAATAGAATTTTACGCATCTTAGATTTTTATGTCTATGAATTTAAAAAAGCCATGACGTGCAAATGGCTTCAATTTTGGACGATTGTTCAAGTGCACTCAAAACTGGCATCACGTGGTTTGCGTGGGCCCACATTGAATTATCATGGAATGTTGCGTAATTTGACAAGATAATTGCAATTTTTGGGGCTTAGAGGCACTTTGAATTATAAGATTGGAAGCACTTATTCCTATTGAATGTATCAAGACTAAATTTTTACATAAAAGGCTTACCTGAAAAAGAAAAGAAAGCACGAACGGAGCAAATCGTAGAAGATCCATTTTAGTGTCTTGAAGCGAACAATTGTTTTCTGTGAAAGCGTTGCTAATCTAAGGCCGTCCCGGCAGCGCCGCTCATCTAGGCACACACCTAAAAAGTCACATTTTTTACACTCGCGTTCCTCTTTGTGTACATATACCAAGTGAACATCTCGCAACACTTTTCGTTTATGCAAATTCTGGGCTATAAATAAAGCAACCGCGCGAGAGAGCGGCGATTTGTTTATATGACAATCTTTCAACGGGCAACGTGCTGTAAACAAAGCTCCGCCTTGAGATATTGCTTCCTAAGAGTCGCGCACTGAGAACTCGGGTGAAGCTTATTACGGTAATCCGGGTGGGTGGCGAGTGGTGTCGCCGACCGCTCACGGAAACGAGACGACACGCCGGCACCCATTGGGGGAGAAGGAAGAGGGAGGAGGAGGAGGTGACTAACTTCTCAGAAGTTGGCGCTAAGACAAAGTGGAGCGAGGAAAAAGAAGACGAACACGATGAAGAAGAAGAGGGTGGGTCTTCGGAGTGCCGACGTGGTGGTCGGCCGCCACGCGAGACAAGGGTTAATTGACGACAATTTGAGAACAGCAACGACGATGTATGTGAATGTTTGGCTTAATTTAGATACTAGAATTGGCCTCAACTATCTGTACCGACTTCAGGCTCGGCATATTTTGGCGTCGTCGGAAGTGGAAATTAGTTCCATTTTAAGAGTTGGTAGTTCTGGGTCTATGATCGCTACAATTGAGCCGATCTTAAAATTTGAAATTTTTAAATAGAGTTGAAAGCAAAATTACAATTCGACTCGAATTCCTTGATTTTCAATTTTTGAATCCTTAACAAAATATTTCGCAACATGACCTTATTCAAAGACCACTCCAATCATGCTATAAGGACAAACGACACAAATTTATTGGAAACGGTTTTAGGCACAACATGGTATATCTTGAAATCTGCTTTTTACAAAAAATCAACTTAAAAACCCGTTGAAAAAATTTGTTTGGAAGCTTTTTTGGCTTAATCTCGTAAACAACCTTAATTTTTTACCATTTTTGTTTAAAACACAACTTTTACATTTTTTTAAACCATAAACCATAAAATTGTGAAATTAAACAAAGTCATTTTTTGGTTCTTTTTCAAAAAATGTAACGTAAAAATGAAATTAAATGTTAACCTCAATTTAAAGGCTTTATCCTAAGACACGTTTTAACCAAATTCCAAAGATGAATTTCCAATTTTGCGCTTTCGCGGCAAAGAGGTCTTTGCGATAATTCTCTGTCAAAAACAGAGCACTCAAAATGAGCGTTTAGCGCATAGGGCGGCAAGCGGGGCAGCGGTTGGAGTTGCATAAGGCGGAGCCGCTTAAGACCCCGTGTGCAGGGCGAAGAAAGGGTTCTGGTGACCGGGCGCCGACGTCGCCGAAGACGGGAAAAAGTTTATAAGTAAGTAATAAAAAGGCGTGATTGTTTTCGGTTGTTCGCTCCTTGATGAGGTGGGGCAAGAAAGCCTCCCTCCTTGTTGGAGAGGAGCGGAGGAGGCGGAAGAGAAGGAGCGAACGTTGATGTTGTGGTTGGATGCGTGAGCAGACAGAAGAAATGAGGAGGTCCTCATTCTCTGTGCTGTCAACCCTTTCACCAACAAGCATAAGGAGTCTCGAGAGAGTATTCGGAGGGGGACCCCGCCGGAGGAGCTCAGCCACGAACACACTCATTCACACTCGTGAATACACGGCACATGCGAATAATGCATGAGAATTTTTGCTCGAAATATTTCTAATTCGGCAAATGAGCGTCGACAACATTGTGGAGACAATTGACGAGACTGGAAAATCCGCGTTGATAGCACTTTTTGGGTTTTTTACGTAGGTGCGCGGGGTCTTTGACGTCAAAGGTGGGTGGGTAGGTAGGTGGGTCGGTTTTTGTAGATAGGTTTTAGGTGAGCTGATATGGTAATGTTGCAGGTGCGTTTTCGGGCTAATCATTCGCGGTTGGCTGAGTCGGTTCCTTTGTCTTTGCCTAAATTCACGACTACTGAGAGGAATTTCTAGCACGTCAGTTTTGGACAAAGGTGCGCATACAAAGCAAACTGTGTCTGCTTTAGAAAATTCCGTTTTTAAAGGTTGTGGAAACCAGACTTTTGAAAATTACGTATGAAAACTGTGAAAGTTAATTTTTAAGTTTCAACGTAACATGATAATTTAACTACAGCTTTTTAACTACAGCTTAAAATTTATAGCATTCAAATCATTTAAAACTGTGCTTTTTTTGTTTATAGAATTCAACTTCTTTGTTTCTAACAGCAATCAACTGTAAATTTTGATTTTTCCCGGTAACTAACATTTTTTGATAACAACTTAAGTAAAAAATTGGCTAAAAAGTAGCTTTTCAAAACAAGATAGGCTGACTATCGCCGCCCAAACAGCCAATAATTATATTTATACTAGAATTGTGTCCAATCGTTTTTATAATTGACAAACTTTAATTTGAGATTTTTTTTGAAGCCACTTTTAAAACCGCAAGATGACTTAGAAATTGCTTTATGTCGGTTTAAGCGTTTTTCCCGACTAGTCATTGTCTATTTGAATAAATGTCATTTGTCATTATTATTCAACAAGTACAACCCAATCTTAGACAAATCCCCGGCACTTCACTTTACTCACATCTCTTCAAGACTCGTATTCACAAAGCGGAAAACCAAAAAAAGACTTTTTGTCTGTGTCCTCCTGCGCTCTTGATTGGTTTGAAGATTTCGCGCTTTGAGGTGAGTGCCGACGACATGAGCTCTTCTCCGCCTGCTCCTTCTCCTCCTCAGCTTCTCCTTTTGACAAGTGGCTTGTTGGCGCACTTGAAAAGAAAGCCACCGAGACGAGTGCGAGCCAATTTTCGAAATCCATAAAACAAATATGCAAATTTGCGCGAGGGCGCTCCAAAGAGCGCGCCCTCTTAAGTGCTTGTGTGCTCCAACATCGTGTAATCATTTTTGCGAATGGGTAGTCGAGTCGCCGGGGAGAGGGGGAGAAGAAGAAGACAGAGGAAACGAGGCGAAAACGAGGAGACGAAGAGCCCTTCCGACGACTTCTACGTTCAACGTCTCGTCATCAGCAATAAGCCAAGAGACACAAGGCGGAAGGGGAAGGAGCCCATTGAGGGCATGCGGACAGGAAGAGTCCACCACTCATCGCTGAGTGGACAGCCCGTAAAAATTAGCGTTGAAAAATACAAAGTCACGTTGGAACAACGGAAAAATAAAAAACACAAATAAATTCCTTCAAAATTTTGAGGTTTTGTACCTGACAGGTTTTGATGTCTTAATACCTAAAAAGGTATTTGATAACCAACCATATCGGTTAGAGTTTCAACTTCAAAGTGATTGCTGAACAACGCAAACAAGGGATGTCCGTTTCGAACGTCTTCAAAAGCTTTTTAAGAGGTGTTTGTTTGGAACCACTCATGCAATAAAGAACGCTTTTACGGACTTCTGAAGGGTTTCTATTTTAAGCTAATAAAGGTCAAGAGACAAGCTTGCAAAGAATAATTTTGACCACCCAAGGACTATTCCTTGCTAGCTAAGATAGACTTACTACTTCAAATCAAAACTTGAGTTTACTAAAGGGTTCTTACACTTTATAGTAATTTGGTCTTTTGCCAAATTTAATTTACAGCTTACTTACAAATCTAGCTGTTCAGAGAGCCACATAGAAAAATCGCGGTAAGCCTAGAAAAGCCATAACTTCTGAGACAGTTTAGGCGTGATGCTTGTGTTTTAAGTCTAGCTAATCTAAAGGTAACTGTTTTCAACCTTTTGCTTTCCTATGTTACATTGAGTTATAACTACAAAACCCACATTACTGATTGTCATGACGATTAGAAACACATTCTTTCAAAAACCTAAAAGTACAAAAAACTGAAAAGGTCAAATCGTTTAATTTTAAAGGACACGACAGCGGAATTTGAACTATTTGAAAAAGCAACATTTTGGAGCCGCTGTCGTCTACATTTTGTCTACGGTAGCTTTAAAGTCCAATTTTAGAGCAGAAAAATGAAGCCGCAGCAATTTGAGCGTTTAATTACAAAGTTTTTATTTGCATTGGTTGCCCGAATCCGCTTAAACCGCAGTCTTAAGCTTCAAACCTTGAATAAGTGATAAATATGGACCGAGCCTGGGCCTAGGCTCTGGCCCAGGTCCGAACCTGGCTCGCGCACATTACTGCCTTAAATGTTAATTATAGCTTCGAAAATTTTGCAAAGGAAACGTTAAATTACTGTTACCTATCTCCAAAGCCATCGCTCTCACATATTAACACTTTAAAAACATTTAAACAAGCAAATCGTTAAACTAACAATTCGCGGCTCATCACTCTACACAGGTAGCCCCGAAAAACACGGCGGACTCCTCCTCGCGCACTTGTGAACAACGGCGCCGACCCCACCAGCACCCCTAATCTTCTCTTCCCGCCGCCAGCTGATTGTTCCTCATACCGCAACCACAGCCGCTCCCATCGTGCCTTGCCGTCGCCGCGTAAAGTATCAAAATCTGCGTAATCGGATCTCGAGACATTTTTTTGCTCTTTTCAATTTTCTTGCACATCCTAAAACGGTAGAGGCATGTTTTCTGGGGAAGCGTTAAAAACAAGCGTGAGAGTAGTGTCTGGAATCTGGAACGAGAAACGCTTTGATAAATGTGGGAGTTTGAAGATACCACTTATTATCGTGTTACTGATGTCTGGTTAATCTTGATTCCTTAATGAACTCATAATTAGTTTGTGTCTGCAATGCGAAATCTGAACCGGAAAAGTTGAAAGGAGATTGAGGGTCAGATTGCAAATGTACGCCACAATCGGAAGAGGGAAACGCAACGTTTGTGTGCGAACGAAGTAATAGAATTGAAAAAATGGCAAAACTTTTTAAATTTTTAATTTTTTATAAAAAAGCTGGAGCATCGAGAGTAACAGCATAACCGTTAGGATTACAGTGCTAAATCAAAGCTAGGATTCTTTGGTTTTTTCGTTCGGGTCATTTTGCTAAAATGAACTAGAGAGGACGCTGATACAAGATGTGAGCTTCAGTTATACAAGGTGCTTCACCGTAGACTCCGGTTGTTTTTCCACGAGTATTTTTTATTTATGCGTTTGATTCTAACAAAACTTACATGGTAACACGTTTTGGTGGCACCAATGGATTTGGCCCAAATTCGGCACACAGTTAGAAAAAAAAGTGTAGTAGTTTTGTAAAATTTCAGCGACTAATGCGCATTCGGGACCGAGAAAAACGCGTTTGAAAATTAAATTTTAGGAGTAGTTTGCATATTGCAGTGCTAAGCCCGACATGCAAAACCATGCGGGTTCGATTCCCGCCTCAACCAATGTTTTTTGTTTACCTATTTCTCTTTGTTATGCTAATGCGTGTAATTTTATATTTTTCTAGTTTTTTTTAGCAAAGATGGAGTGTGACCACCAGGGGGTGCAAATCAATATGCGATATACACCCGGAAGCCAATTTTTAAATGCGTTTATTAAGCATCAAATACGCATTGGACGCTGAAATTGTGCAGAACTACTACACTCCATAGGTTCTAACTGTGTGACAAATTTCAGTTAAATCCGTTGGTACCACCAAAACGTGTTCCATTGTTAGGTTTTGCGGAATCAGGAGAACGGTGCAGTTTTATTGATACCAAAATGTCTGGGTCTTCAGATGTGCCTGTCTAAAACGAATTGTCCGATAGTGAGCGTAACTGCTGATGAGTTTCTAGTAAAACACCCCATCGGAAAGGTCTTGGTATAAGCTATGCGTTAATCCTAAATTATTTGGTTATTTTCAAATTGTCGCGGATCCGAAAACAGCACAGTAATAGTTTTAAGCTACGACCAGTTTGCAGGGAACGTTCAACGCTGAATGAACTCTTTGCAGACACAACACTGTTGGGTTTGAGCGGTTGAGAGCCAAAACTGCATACGATTGCGTCATTTCGACTCTTAATTAGCCGTGGTTTTTTTTTCTGAAAGTGCATTGAAAGCCAGACATTTTGGTCAGTAAAATTGTACCGTTCTCCTGATTTAGAAAAACCAAGGTTTTCTTACGATCAAACGCATCGATTGGGATTGAAGCGCTCCAACAAGAAAACTCAAAATTTCTGCTTTTAGATTGTTGTAGACGTTCTTGACAAAGGGAATGAACTAATGGCAAAGTGAGCTCCAGTGAGCCGAGAAGCACAAAGCGACCACCGTAGCCTGAAACCTCAAAACTTTTGGTTAGATGACGACTTGCTGCTTAAAATAAAGGGCAGAAAAGACCGTAACTCTAATATAAGGGCAGCCTTCATGAGGTTTAGCTCTCATCAAAATAGATTACTTAAAGAGCTTCTTGAGAAGCAACAAAACAATCAGAGTCTCGGAAACCGGCTTTTCTAAAGCAAATAAACAAGGTGCACATGCAATATTTTGGCTAAATGGTTAAGCAGACAATATAGAGAAACTAAACGTCTTTGTAAAATTCCTAGTTTTTGGTCAGGTTAGAATTCCGAGTTTGTTTTCTTTTCACTCATACAATCAACGTAAAAAACTACCTCAGCGACACTTACACTGTATGATCGTACATACATTTAAGTTCGCTCGTAACTAACTCCTCAATCAATTTTACGTTGGAAAGTGGCCAAGTTTGCCGTCAACGGCTTTCCAGTTCCAATAGTTATCAGGCCGAACGACGACGTTATTGTTTCTAAATTGAGCCTTAGTAAAAGGCTTTTAAACAACTTATCTGAGGCTGATAGCCGATGGATAGAAGAGATCTATGTAAAAGGGAGTGATCTAGATCACAAACGTCAAACATCTAAAAGTCACATGTAAACAGTGTAAACACTCATCAGTGGTGGCTAGAATGCCGAAATACAAGGCGACGAGGCTCTGACGGGGAGAGCGCCTCACTGATTGCTTAAACTCTGTGGTTATGCTAAGGTCGCAATTACTATAAATACCTCTCCTCACCGTTGATCACTTACAAGGAAAGGTCACTTACACATCTTTGTTAGCATTTTGAGCATTCTGAGCGTTTTTTGGTAACACCCGTTACAGCTATTACATTTATGACGTGATTAATACAGACTGTTGGTTACACAGAACGTTAGCAATAGTTAAATAGCCGAATAAACAAGGAATATTATTAACTAAGAGAAGAACGAAATTTGGATGCAGCGACCATTTCCTTGGGGTCTCTTTTCTTAAGCCGACTTCCAGCTTTGGAGTGCTTGCTTGGGAGCCTTGCCCTGGACATCAGCTCGGGCGTTGGAAGTGATGACGTCGCCGTTGGGCTTGATGACGATCAGGGCTGGAATGCCACTGACGCCGAACTTGTTGGACATTTCACTAAAATCAAGATAAGGGTTGTTCAGGTCATTCAAAATAAGGCAGGCTTACGTGATAGCCTCAGATCCGTGAGGAATGTAGAGCCAGTTTCCATGAGCCTCATTAAGGTACTTCTTGAGGTCTTCGTCCGAGCGGTCGAACGAAACGAAGACGATTTCGAAATCTTCGTCCTCAAGCTCATTGTAGAAGTCCTTGAGGATGGGAGTGAACTGGCGGCAGGGCGGGCACCAGTGAGCGGAGAAGTACAGAGCGACAGTCTTGCCCTAAAACAATCCCAATAAGACCCATAAAATCAGCAAAAAGTAACTTACATTCAGGGCCTCACCACCGTTGACAAGGACATCCTCACCGTCCTTCGTGAACTTCATGACTCCGATGTTGGCGAAAAGCTCAGACATTGTTGCTTAGATCTGAAAATTGGGGAAATGGTTAGACACACGACTAGAAAGAGTTTGAAACGTTGAAGACATGATAAATTTTGATTGTGAGTAAAGTTGTAAATTGTAGTTAAACGAGTTCCAGAAAGGATGAGGTGGATAAGCGCCATAACGGACGTTCAAAAACGAGCAAGTACAAGGCATCTCGAACGTATGTTGTGTGCCTTATGATCATTCTAAAAACTGTAAATCACACATAGCTCATAAATACGTTTGTTTGCCCCCATATTTACTGAACGCATCACATGCAAAAGCTAACTGTAATCTTTCAAAACTACGCATTTCTGACGGGAATGACAAGAGCTCAGACAACACCCTAATGCTCATAGAAAGATTAACTAACGCTCTGATTACCTGAAATAGAGACGGGTGCCGAAGCATCTATAAAAGTTAAAACAGACTGCTCACGACTCGGTTTGTCCTTGGTAGCTAGATAAGCGAACAGTCTCACTCTCTGTATGTTTCTAATGGTCCATGGCGTGAAAACATTTATTTCGAGCTGGCAGTCTCTTCCAACCCCTGATCGCAGCTTGACCAAAGCCTTAAAAGCGCTCAATACCAAAACGTATACAATCTCCCAAACGCACAACGAGTTTCTCCCTAAAGAGAGCAATGGAAAGCAAACCATTCTTGTTTTGGCCTTTTATGGAACCGTCGCACCCGCAAATAAATTTGTTTTGAAATAAGCGATCTGTGTTGAAAGCGACGCGTCACAAGCAACCCAACAATCGATCGGAATGAATCACATGGAGGAGCGCTGCGGTCGTGGAGCTGCGACGAGTAAAAAGGGAGAATGGGACGCAGAAGGGGTAGTTTTAAGGTGGGAATAAATGAATGCGTGGCGCAAGGAGGCCGTTGGAGGACCAAACACCTCCGTCATCTTCGATGAGCAGCAGCAGGATCGACGTCCTATCGCTGAAACTCGGCAAATAAATACGCAGCGTGCTCTTCGTTGGCAAGGCAGCGTCGCATCGCGTCGCCAGAGAACACACCACAAATTTTTAGCAGCAGCAGCAGCAGTTGCGGAGGATGAAATTTACCAATTTTGAACGCGAACATGCAAGTAGCGGCGAGAGCATTAAACTTTGCAGGGGAACATCCTACAAACAGGGAGGGAGAGGAGGGGAATAGGTTGTCCAAAGGTCATATCAATAGGAAAGAGTGCAGCCAACAGACAACGAAAGACCTGCTTTAATCCATTGCAACACACCACAGGAAAATGTAACCAGTGACCAATAGCTTCAAAAATGTTAGATTAGGTAAAAGGAAGTCGTGTAGTGTTTGCTTCGTTAGTTTCCTTGCATTCCAAAGGTCAGAAACATGGCATCACAAAAACAGCTTCTGAGTCAATTCTTTAAGGAAAATAGGGTTTCAAAGCAAAAACAATCAAAGCAACTTTTCCGGAACAAAGATAAGCCGGTATAAAATTACCTAATGTGTGACATATTTGCCACTTTAGGAGCAGTCTCACAATAACGTTGACGTGCTTATTTGAATGAAAACTGCTTGTTTCGGCGAGTTTTGCAGGAAAAAGGAGCCCAGCAGACCGAAGATCAATTTGATCATATGAGAAGGTCACACAGGCGAGAGAGTTAGAAGTGGGAGTCCTTTCTGAAATAGAGGGGAACGATCCAGACATGTCCGTCCGTCACAAAAACGACAACGCAATGTTCCTGATTGGTAAGGGACGACATACAGTCGTTTTGCAGTTTTGGTTAGTCGCACTTTCGCGTGGGGCGAGTGACGAGGACTGTTTTGAGCGGCGTAGAAAAGCACTGGAGAGAATATCAAGATCGAAAACGCAATTTCAAAAACATTACCGAGAACAAGAAGCGCCAAGTGTTCGTTCAGCCGAAAGATCGCGCCACTGAAGCGCGCAGCGCCGAGAATATTACAAAATGAGTATTGTAAGGCGTGAAGCTCCGAATAGTACTAATTAAGTGAAAAAATGTTTGCGCAATAAGCCCCGTTAATGTTCCCACAGTTGTACTTAGAACGTTGAGAACATTTCCACAATTAGATTTTGAAAAAGGCCTGAAAATGAGTTTTTAGAGCACGAATAATCAGAAAAAGGAAAAATTACACTCATTTTTAAACAAGGCACGACCTATTCGAATGTTTTAAGATTACAGGCTTGGAATTTGCTTTCCAGTAAAAAAGGCCAATCAAAAAGATGATATGTCGTTGCAAAATTCCAACGTGAGAGGCATCAATTAGGCGTCTTAGGAAAAACAAAATTGGAAATACGGAGCGTTGTTTAAAGCTAATCTACTTTGCAGCTTAAGAGCGAATGGGGCAATCAGCCAAGATTAGCCTGAATATGGGTCAGATCCGTCCATGGTTTCACCCACAGCCTAACAGCAACTTATGTCTTACTGACTAATACAAAAACAAACATTTAAGGTTACATTTTTTGTTGCCATGTTGCATCAGCGTTGCGTACGCATTGTGCAACACAGTCTGAACTTTACTAACTGACACAAACAACCACTTCTGACCACAAAATAGGCTTCATCTCTGTCATGACTATAGCCATGATTCACACAATGACATGATGATTAGTTTCCAGTTGAAACTGTGGAAATAGGCTTTCCGACCGACTGACACGTCGCTTAGTGCGTTGATTCCGCCCGCTCGTTTTTATACGTCGGCGCTGTTGACACAATTTCGCCAGATAGAAGTAGGACCATAAAATGCAGTATTTCTGGCGTTAATGGCTTTATAGAATCGTTTTGTGTTTACAAAAACAATAGAAGTGACTATAAAGGGTTTGAGTGTGCCTACAATTAATCTGTAAATTACTAATGATCAAAGATGGAAATCTTGATTTCTCGATGGGTTAGAAAATTTGCGCTTATAACAGAGTTGGCGGAATAATTATCACTTGAAAGCTATAGAGGTACACAAACATGAATTTAAATCAATGTGTTGTTGATTTTGCTTTCCGTTACACGTTAGAAAACTTTATTAAACCTATTCAAGTGCTTAGCCAAAAGCGTCAATTCGTTGATGTAGCCATGGCTGCTGTCTATGATTTCACATAGCAGAAAATACTCGAATCGTCTTGATAATCCCTTCTGTACAAACTAACACACCGATAGTTTCTTTTACCTAAAATCAATTCCGAAAAATTGAAATTCTAACTCATCTCTGTAATCACTGTAAAACTTGGAGGGAAAACAGATTGTTCGCGCCGCAAAATGGTTAATTAATTGTCTACTGCTGCGTTCAAACTCATGCGCGACAGTCACAGCGACGGCGATAGCGGCAAGGCCAAATTTAAGTTTGAAGATCCCTCGGCGACACCACCCAAATTCTTGTTAGGAAGCTCATTGAATACAGGGTGGGCCAAAAAAGAGTGGAATGAGCGGGTACCGGAGTGTCTGGAGTGACTCATTCGAAGTTCGCGCGCTGCAAGCGAACCGGTCGGAATTCCGTCCGAATGTGAGCCCAAAAATGGGCGAAATTTCGCCAAAAGCGGAAGATATGAGCCTAGTAGGGGTTGCGGGAAAAATCAGGAAAAAAGCGCTGAATTTCGCATGATTTTCCTCTGTTTTCCACGCAAATTCAGACGGAATTCCGATCGATTTGCACAAAAGAACAAAATTTTGTAGAAAATATCACGTGAAATAATGCAAATTTATGTAAAACACCTTTAAAACCTTTAAAACCATGTGAAATCATGACAGAAGCTGCAAAACAGCAAAAAACATGTCAAAATCGACTCAGAAACTCCCAAACTGGCCAAAAATCATTCTATCCTGCACGTGTCGCCGAGGTTGTCGCCGGACTTGTCGAATCATTTCGAATTGTTCGGCGGCAGCCCTCTCTAAACAAACGATGCCGCAGGGCGGCAGTCACCGGGCTTGTCGTCGGAGGTGTTCAAATCGTTGGGCCGGGCGACATGGCCGGCGACAACCTCGGTACACGAGTTTGAACACCCTGTCGCTGTCGCTGTTGAGCATGAGTTTGAACGCAGCATAACGGAAGAAGGAATAAAGTCAGAACGGATAATGATTATATATAGACCAACGAAGCCAAGTGTCGCGACACGTTCACTTTAGTCATCTTTGAAATTAAACAGGTGAAGATACAGCATGCAGCTTAAACAGATACAACTCTTTGAAGCAAGTCTAAGTTAACCTTCTACACCACTCTTATTATGAAACAGGACGAGGAGGACTGAGGAGCTTAACACAATTAAAAACTAGGTCACGACAGAGACTTTGACCGCAATTGACCTTTTTTGCTTAACTGTTTTGCTTATTACCTGATCGCAAAATGTAAATATATAGTCCTAATGTGATTATGCGGCTTTGAGTTTTAAGTAACCCTAGAGTGGTTTGATAGCTTGAGTACGCCAAAGGAGCCTTGTTTAGACTGTCAACTTGAGTATTATTGCAGTGAATGGCTTAAGTTCTTTGTATTTTTAACGCTAATAGTCCTTACTTTTTCTCACAGCCGCTAAGCCTCCGCATTAGAAACTCCACAACAAACCAAATTGCAAAATGCTTCCATTCATGCCCATCAGCAGCGCAAAGCCTGCGTCAATTCAGTCCGCATAATACCTAACGCAACGTGAAGATTAGCGCAAATGTGAGAGAACGTGGTTGTTTCGCGTCCCGACTCGACTGACACTGTATACCTTCCGCATTCGACGCTCTTGACAACGCGCATCTTGACAACACAACGACTTGGCACATCTAAAATCTCTATTTATAGTCAGTGTTCAGCTCTGCCATCATTATCAAATCCAACTGACGCTAAGGGTTTTCTTCAAAAATAGGTATATTATCTCCTTTTCTCCTTTTTTCACTGATTGCCCGTTTTAGAAATGTGTTCTAATGGGATTGATCGACGCGTATGTTTGCAACGCTAGGACATTGGCAGTAGTATCAGGACTGGAAAGTGAAATGAAAGCCTGCACTTCTTGGAAACGTTCAAGCAGAAGGGATGGAACGCTTGGCCGACCATTATGGATTTGAAGGCTCTCAAGAGGACTACTCTGGCAGATATATCATATCCCAACAGGACTATCCATAAGTGTTTTGGGTAATTTTTGCCATTTTCGCTTGAATTTGCTGTCTCTTTGCTTTTTGGCGTTGGTGGGACGTCTAATAGAAGTCCCACTATGCATACGTTGAAATTGAATGTATGCGTTTGATTAATTTTTCAACGCTTAAATGATACCTCTCGCGATCCTTTCAACGGCAAGTTAAATTAATTGTTCGCGCAATCATGCATAGGTTTAAATATTAAGTATGTATTTAATTAGCTTTTTAACGAATTGAATAGTTCCCTGTTCTTCATCTTTTGACAATAATCCTTTAATTTTTTTGTTAACTACAAATCCTCAATTTTCGAGGTTTGTATTTAATTAACTTTTCAACGATTGATAAGTTTGTCTAGTTGTTGACAAGTTGACAAAGATTCGCGTTTTCTTGTTAAAAAAGGGTGTTTTTCAAATGTTGTGGAAGATTTGAAAATTCAACTGAGAAAACCCTGAAACCGGTTCTGCAAAAATGAACAAAATTTTGACAACGACCTGAAAATGTTGCAAGACCGAGTGCTTCTGTGGGACCTGTGTCGAACCAGGTTGTCCAAAACGGGACATACGCTTAACGATCTTTATCAGTGGGTCTCAAGCTTCAGGCTGCTCCTATAGCGAGCGAGATCTGGTTTGATCAACCAGCGCGTATTTCAAACGCCCGGCAACAGGAGCCTTGCGCCTTTTTCAACACTTCCAATAAGGCGAAAAAGAACCGTTTGCTGAAGGACAATTAGGATAAGTTACTATTATTAGCTGACACGATACGCAAGATGACCAACGCTGTCGGTCAAAATAATTCAGCGTATTTGTGCTTCAACTTTCTTATTTCTCCTGTATAAACTGTTTAGAATTAGCTCGTGGGCATTGTTGAATTGCGTTGTAAAATATTGTGGTTAATAAATATAATTCATTGTTTTTTGGCATCCAGATTTTGTTCCATAGCACATTAGACACAGTATTAGAACTCAATCAGGTTCTAATTATTTAGTGCTTTTATCAATGGTTGCGTCAAAAGACTGTATTCAACAGTTTGAGAGGTCTGAGAAGCCAAGAAGCTTACGCTGAAAACTTTTGCTACTCTAAGTAACCTTGAGCAATTCCTATTTTAGAACGCAAGCTTTTCGGTTCTAAGTAACGCCAATTATCTGCCCAATTACGATAAAAAGAGCTTTTGAGTGATTGGAATTAAGTGGTCTGTGAGTAATAATGTGGTCTAGAATTGAACTTGCCATCATCTGTAGAGTCACCATCTACTCTATATTAAAATTGTATTGTTGGTGTGTGTAAATTTCTCCGTTCGTCGCTTTCTCATTTTGACCGGCGACCTCATGGGTGACCGGTCGGAATATCAAAACCGACCACTTCACCGCTCCACTTTCCGTAAAAAAGGAAGTCAGATGTCTGGCCACAGTTGCTCACTTCCAAGCAAAAATACCCTGTCTGTTTCAGCTTGTCAAAAAATGTGGAGCGGTTGGAATTTCTTCCGCAACGTCTCAAAACCAGAGATGGCGGTTTCGGTTTTGGTTAATCGAAAGTTCGGTTTTGGTTTGTGAAAATCAAACATGCGTGTTGTCCGCGCGCGCCCTTGCGTCCACACACGACGGAAACGCGCGAACAATCACCGTTTTGAACACGTCGCTAACGCCACAATCGTCACCATCGTCATGTAAACGGTAACCTACAAATTCGCTCCGCGAATCCCATCCACCGAATTGTTTGTTTGGCTGTTTTTGTTTCTAACAGCGTTCAATGGCTTCTCGATCGAGCGTGTACGTTCATTTTGAGGAAACCGCATCTGGATCCGAAAACCGAAACCGAACTTTCGGTTATCCGAAACCGAAAACCGGAAACCGCATCATTTTGAGGAAACCATACAAATGCAAATCCTGCTGTCGCGTACTGGTCAAACCAAAATACAATTCGACCAGTTCTCTTCACAACAAGAGACGGCGGTTTCGGTTTTCGGTTTTAGTTAACCGAAGGCTTTCGGTTTTTGCCATCTCTGCTCAAAACACACGCAAGAAGCAAAGCATTAGCAACATGCTTCAAATTCATTAAACTGTATTCATTTAAAAACGTTATCTTGACCATTTGGCTAACATGAGAATGGGTTTGACTATAAATCCATCAGAACTCTTCTTTCTCCCCAACATTTTCCAACTGTTGTTCTATTTTAAAATCTAGCAAGTGACAGCAAAATTGGGCTTAAGGAATCAAATTTGAGTTGGAAGATTGGGCAGACCTCCGTAATTGCTAAAAAAGTTTTGTCGTCCAATTTTACGTTTGCAAAAAAATTAAGTTACATAAAACATTCGGCTCTCTCGCCTTCTCGCCTTCGATGGCGATAGTGTAGACGCAATGGGCAAAATGGATTTTGTGTGGATGCCAAAAGTTTAAAAGAGTTAGTGCTAGTTTTCCGTTTGGCAAATGTCTGCCTGGGTGCTAGTTTTATAAGTCAACAGGTTATGTTTTAGTCAGTAAATGCAACAGCCAATGGGTTGTGTAGGTTCAAGGCTGCAAGTAGGCTGGGACTGACCTCCTGAAGCATCTTAGGCTTAGGCTTGCACATTTTTCTATGTGATTTTTGCGCCACGGACGTCTGCTAGCGGGTACGGGAGCGATAATTTCCGGAAGAACCGCCACTGGACGGAACCGCCAAAATTCGCGGCAACTTATTCTGCCAATCCTGGCTGTCCCAGCCTACACACCCCGCTTTTTGTCGAATTGCCTACAGACTACTATCCCCGCTGCCAGGCGCCTTCGGCTGGTAAACCATAGGTGTTTGCCTGCGTCCACACTAAATTAATCGCTTTACACTACATTCTTCGCATTTAAACGGATTTTGTCGTGTCCACACTACATTCATTGCATCCACACTTGTTCTTTTGTGTCCACACTATGAACATCGCGTCCACATTACATCCTTAGCGTGCTCTAAAATTTAATAGAGCCAAACATTCTAGCAACTAAATGACAAAACGTGCATTAAAAACGTACATTTTTGAAATGTTTTGAAAAGGCAGCTGCAAAACATGTTTTTAGATACCGTTACGCTGTTTCTAAGAGCAAAGAAGTTTTAACTGTTATCAAAGCTTATCAAAACAGATAGGTCCACCATTTGTGGGCTCAAATACCTCTAACTTCTCAATATCATTGGAAACTAAACCAGATAGCCTTTTGATTACAAGGCGAAGCTTGCGTCTCAAAGACCATGGCTGCCGATAACGGAAGAATAACAATTTCAGCTGTCCACCAGATGCAATCTGACACCGCACGAGGGTCGGATCGATTTCAGCATACCCTGGTTCTTGTCAGCACAGCTACAATTCCATTTTTTCATGCACAACGAGACCCAAGATTTTATTAACATTTATGTCATTTATTTAAAATTATCAATTAAACATCGCGAATAATGAGAATTGTAATACAGACAAATTAGAGATGAAGATGTCGGCCATTCAGAGCTTCCTTTTTCAGCGTTCCAAGCTGAGAAAGTTCGACAGCTTCATGTGTAGAATTCTTTGTTGTATTTCTAATTTTCATCTGAAATGACAACATTAATTAAACAAACTTATGTTTAAACATACTGTTTTACGTGGCCGTTTGGGTTAGCAGTTTCAATCGACTCCGTACCGGGAAGAATGAGGGGGGGGCAAGAAGTAGCAAAACTAAAAAGATCAATTTAGTTTAAATCAAAAAATGAAAAAAAACTAACGTTGATGACAAGCGAGCAGCCAAGAATGCCCGGCGTGAGTCCCGCTTCGGGCGACCTGACTTGGCACAGGTCCCACAGAAGCATTCGGTTGAGCATCGACAATGTGCCCAGCTCCTATTACCAAGTAGCACAGTATTATTACATCGCAGTAGACAGCTACCGCTATTATGGCACTAAAATAGGAATGGTTACGACAAAAGCACCTTCAAATTCTGCCGACAAGCTGGCTAAGTATGGACAGCCATGCCAAAGCAGTATCGATCCTTGACTGGCCGTCCACTCTTTTAAGCCGCGTGTCGAAGATTGCAATGACAAGCGCGAATACAGCAGACTGACACAGACGTGTTGAACCTAAAATTAAGATAGCTATTTTAATGAAAAAGTCTTTTTTGTCTTACCTGAAGTCCAATTTCGAGCTTCATAGATTCGATGTTCTTGGTCCTTGGTCGCGTTGAGGAGAGGTTTCGCTTTTTGTCCGTTTGAGGTGCATTCGAAGGTTGAAGCGAAGCCCAAAAGTCCATCCAAAAGCTAAAGCTAGCTAAATTTGAACAAGAATAAAACTAACCTATTGATAGTGGTTGCGCCATTGTTGTAAGTTTAGCGAAAAGATGTTCAAAGATGGAGGGAAGATCTGAACAGATTAACAGTAATAAACAAAACTCAACGGACTACCTACTGAAAATTGAAGATAATGCTCTTCGCTAGAGCTTGATTGGCGAAAACTCTTGAATAAGAATGGCTTCGAATGGATTCGCTTGTCTTTAAATAGAGTTCAAAGCGTTAATCTGAAGTCACACTACATGATGCACGGTGTCACCTAACAAGGAAGCTCGCTTGTCTCACGCAGATAACAGTCAAATAAGATGCACTTCCCGTGAGCAAAATTAGGTCTCAGGGCTCTTTTGCTGAGTAACGCTTCTCAGCTATGCGCTGACAACAACAACGTGAACGTTGGATCGATTAAAACACCTTTTTGGCTCTTGCCAGAGATAACTAATTAAATTTGGCTTGCGCAAGGCGAGTAAGGCAAATTGATAAGTAGCTGCTGGCTTTTCCACAAGATGAGATGGCTATTATCCTTTGATCTTACTGTATATTTCTGTTATGCATGGAGCTCCTGTCTACTGTTTATCTGAAAGTTTTTTTACTTTTTGAACTATAGATCGACCGCTCATTTCTTACGCGGGAAGCCCAAAAAGCTAAATGTAGCAAATAAAGTGCTTAACAAAAAGTCTGTTCAAATTCATCGTTTTCTTGAATTCCAGTTTTTGTAGACAACGTCACTTCGGACTCTCCAGATAGGACTCTTTTCGGGAAGCGTCGTTTAAGTAATCACTCGTACACGCTTAGTACTTTAAAGAGCGTAATCAATATCGACCATTATGATTGCGCGCGGTTACCAAGCATATTCACATTCAAGTGTTTCCCAGACAGAACCAGAATTATCCCATAATTTTGCCACTCCATCCAGAAGTTTGGCCTTAAAGGGACACGGTCACCGTTTTTTCGCACCATTACAGATCGCGCTCATTTCTGGGGCAGGTAAGTTTTCAAAGGCGCTGATCACGATGATGACTTGGAGAGGCCTAATAGCTTTCAGAATGTTTTTTCAAATGGATGCCTTGGACTTGATCAAGTTGAACCGGCCGGTATCGTGCCTGCTTTCTAAAAGTGGCCAGCCGTTAGGCTCAAATCTGGATGGGTGGCAAACGGCTTCGGGCAACTCCTATAAGGAAATGTCCACCAGAGGCTGTCACGGTGACGTGACTCGTGCAAGCAGTTGCTCAAACTTGGCGTTCCAAAGAAAATCTCATCTAAAAAGTTTCTAAGACACTTTCTGTTTTAAGTCTTTTCTGTCCGATGTTCGACCGGAACAGATAATTAATGCTACTCTTTTGATCAAAGACGTACTTTAGCACCAGTGTAATTCTAGCATCAGTTTAGTCATTACCAATGCTAGGAAGCATCGCTTCTAGAAGCATATAAGCCTTCGTCATTCCAACATTATCAGAAACCATTCTAATCGCATTTTCAAGATGAGCTCCTTTGATCTTCGCACCCTAGCCTCTAGTCTCCAGGACGCTTCCCTCAAAAAACGTGTTTCCGCTATCGACTTCCTAGCTCAGGATTTCATTCCCGCTAATCGAAGTTCTGCCTTTTTGGACCTCTTGGATGAACTGATGCAAATCTCTCCTGAACATTTCTCTGCTTTTGAGAGAGGCATTATTGTCAAAACGACAACCTTCCTCCTGACGCAGATTCCGCCTGGAGAGAGTGCGTTTCCCAACGAAGCCGCCTTCACAGCCGTTTTCGGAAGTTTTATGGATGTCCTGGATCTTGCTGTGCAGCAAAACCACGAGCTTATCAGTAACATTGACAACTTTCCGGAGGACTTTATTATCCAAGACGAAAATGAGTATTTCGAGGGCAGCATGGAATCTCTTTCGGATACCTCAATGCACGAGTATCCTGGAGAGGAATTCGACCTTCCCTTGCCTGCCCAAGAAACTAATGCGGAACCTCAGCAACGCACGGAAGTGGACCTTGTGGAAACAATCATTTGGAAGGCCGATGACCAAATAGGGTTTCGCGAACTGCTCGAGAAAGACTTCGAATCTGCTTATGCAAAATTTCTACAAGAACTGGAACTTGCGAACCGCGACATCGCTCACATAAAAGCATGTAAGGACTTTCCGGAGGATTGGAGTGTCCAAGACAAAAATGAAAATCTGGAGGAAAGCTTAAAAACTGTCTCAAACGAAGACTTGCACTTCCATGAAGAGTGGGATGAAGTCGACGATACCAGGCGAGCGGATATAATATCGTCAACCTCGAGAGTACCAACAAGCGTCTTGCGCAGGCTCTCGAGAACAAAACATTGGACTTCAAGCTGTTCGAATTTCTGATTGATTGATTGTTTAATTAAAATTACTGATTAAGGTGAGGATTAAGATAAATAATTCAAGGCTATATAAGCCCTTTGGACAAGGTATTATTCTGCTTTAAAAGTGCTGCTTACTGCATCCATAATGCAATTGTATAACGCCTTTTGATTGGATCTGCAGTGTAGTTCACAAGGCATAGTCGAGTTCTAAAAACTCATGGTTCTTGAACGTTTTGTAATAAGAAGTGGAGAGGTATCAGGATGATCTTGTAGCCTGACAGGTACTTGTTCACCGTTTAGCACTTGATTTTATTGTAGAGCACCAAAGAATAGAGACAAGTAGTTATTGCAAGAGGAACAATCGAAGCAATAGCTTCAAAAAGGGTCAGGAGCAGTTCAGAGGGGGTGGAGCTAAGGCAAGGGACGTGGTGGAAGTAGTAAACGAAAGATTTTCACGGAGCATTATTGATTGATCACGAATGGGAATGACTATGGTAATGTGGCAATGAAGTGGATAATTTTAACGATTCTGACCGAGTCAC
This sequence comes from Steinernema carpocapsae, assembly GCA_000757645.3. Lineage (NCBI taxonomy): Eukaryota > Metazoa > Nematoda > Chromadorea > Rhabditida > Steinernematidae > Steinernema > Steinernema carpocapsae. The sequence goes on from CM016762.1 coordinate 3,526,461, forward strand.
AATGGAGAGACTGACTTGCTCCGACGTTCTTGAACGTGGCCACAAAAAGCGTCGTGATTACGCAGTTAAAAAATCGGTAGTCCACAATTATCAGATTACACTCAGTTGGTCTGCAAAAGTGGATTTAGAGTGTTATATGTATTCTAGTTTAGGAATCCACGAGGTGAGAACGTTTGAAGATCCTAAAACACTTAATGGAACTCAAATAGAGACAATCACTTACACTTACCATAATTGATAAAAAAAATTCATGTGTTGTTTGAGAAGAAATGATTCGAATCCATTTTGCTCGGCCTTTTAAAGCTTTTAAAAGCGGGCCAAATTAATATTACACATTTCGGATTTTACAGGGCGTCAGATGCTGGCAATGTTATGAAAAGAGATGGACTTTCCACAATTTTCCAGAATGCGAAAGCACTGAAAGCTAAACTGAATTTATTGTAACAGACACACATTAAATATACAAGACACGGGGATACAGACTACAATTGCGGCTTACGCCGACACTCCCGGGTAAAGAAAGGAAGAAGGGGTGAGCGAGGGGAAAGACATCGCAAGGCGATTCCGGCGGGGAGTATCGCAGGACAATACAAACAACGAGGATACTAAGGGTGAGGATGGCGATGGGTATACAGGGGACGTGGAAGAAGGAAAAGGGGATCGAGGGAAAGGCAGCGGAAATGGAGGCAAACAGGTCAGAGAATAATGGAGACGAGGCGCCGGCAGAGTTGAACGAGGTCTAAAAAGTGACGATCGCCGTCAAGGTTATCTGAAATGAAACAGCGACGTTCCGGCGGAGGTCCACCCGAATGGTCTCGTTGATCCGTTCCACGAAGTGCCCGCCAAAATCCATGGGCGAATCGAGGAGTGGAGAAAAGCGAGAACTCAGGAAACGTATTTATCAATTTCACATATTAAATCTAACGACAAGTAGCAACAAAACGGACAGATTGCGCAACTCCATTCTTCACTTTTTCTGCTCTTAAAACCATCTGGACTAAAATTGGCCTAAATAAACGAATAAGTGTCCTACACTCCGTGTATTTTGCCTCAAATCCAAGGTCGACCAGTTCGATTTGCGTCTTGTTGGTCATTTCAAAATCCTGCATTTCGTCCAGTCTCCATGATTCAACAATTGTTCTCATAAGGTCGTAATTTCCACGACTGACTTCAACAAATTTAAGATTAGGATTTTCTAACAGATGGTACTCAAATATCTCTTTGGGAAAGGACTCATCCACATACAAACTTTCAACCGGGGATTTCCACAAAAAATGCGTTCTGCTGCTAAATGTAGAAAAGCCTACAAGCGTCAGCTCTCGAACTGCGCGCTGCCAGAAGATTGACATTATCTTCGGGGATTTCCGTTTTATGGCTTCTGCTGTCGATCGTTCCAAAGTGATAAATTCTCAGAAATCGTAAATCGATTTTACACAGCCTTTCGTGAGTCACGCGCTCGCTTTGTCCGAGCCCATTGTAGAGCTTCACGTTAATTCCATTATTTTCTAAAGTAAACAGAACGCCTTTGAAGAGACGTTTAGTTTTGTGAGTATGCCCTACAGCCTTCCATCTTTTGCCGCGAAGTTTTATAAACTTCACAGCAGAACTGTCAGAACACACGTGGGCGACTGAGTCAATAAAAGCGTACGGAATAGCCTCCATGATCACTCCATTAACTCAAACACCACATCCCTATACGTCTTTTACCAGCATCGCTATTCACTTAGTTTTTCAATGCTACTGTTATGCAAAAAAAATTTTGTGGGCAACGTTTCTTTAAAAACTCTCTAGATGGGACTGTGTTCGGGTATTTGGGTCAGGTTTGAGGAACCGAAGCTCTTGGAAACTGTGTTCACTACTCGCACAAGACGCGTCACCGTGACGCAGCTTCTATTGACAAGATGCTATAGAGGATTTGATCTCTGAAGCGGGTTTGCAGCGCACACTAGTGGATGATTGTGTCCGGAACTAGTTTGGAGGTGTGCAGTGGCTCTCCAAAGGACTTGGCGTCCAGAACGGGTGTGGAGTGTTTTATAGAGGGCATATAGTGCCCGGAGCAGGTTCGTAGGTGTGGAGGGCCTACTGAGAGGATGTTCGAAGCTGTTTGCCACCCATCTAGAATTTGGTCTTAACGGCTGGCCACTTTCAGAAAGCAGGCGCAATAACGGCAGACTCAAACTTGGAACGGATGCTCTGATCCTCATCAAGGAATCAATCGAAATATTGCCGAAACTTACAGAAAGCTGTGTGACCTTCCCCGGTCGGAGCCAAGGCTCCAGTTTCCGCCGATCCGCTGCCCACGTCGTTTGATAAGCGGAATTCAGTTTTGTATAACGTGAACAGAATCGATGCTATGGGAAGATTAGTGTGACGAAACGCAGAGAAGTCAGAGAAATAAAGGACAACGCTTTCTATCAAATTTTCTATGTATTTTGTGCCTTTTAATTTTGATAATTCCAAATCAGCCAGTCTTCGGTAAATTCTTAATTTATGTAAATTGACTAGATCAACATAACGTAACATTCTTTTTTCGCTCCTGCGCTTCTTTTATCGGCGCACATAAGATGGACGATCGAGCGTTTGCTGACCCTGTCAAGACCACTACCCCGTAAGTTTAGGCATTGTTCCACAAACCAGTTGGTGTGTCAGTGTTCTATCATGGTTCTGAAGTGTCAATGTTCTCAGGATCCGTCTCTGGTGGCTCACAAGCAGGATACCGCTGTCTGCATGCTGCTTCTAGAGCGCCTGATTCTAGGGTCGATAGACATGTCTGGATAACTGTCGTTGATCTAAGATATGTCCTGACTCTTAATCGTATTATGAGTCTTTTTCAAGGTATGGAATTCAGGACTAAGAATTCAGGATTTGTAGAATCCATATTTAAATCGTGAATTTCGTGAATTGCTGATCCTCAAAACATTACTTTTTCAACATTTTTTCAATTTGTTTCACCGTCGGTGTCTTGCTGAGAAAATCCAAGATTACCTACACCCATTAATTCCGCTGCCGCCTGCTCTGGATTATAGAAGTGTCCACAAGCCAACCCTTTTTTCGCTTTATATGTCGTCTGTATGCTACACCATACATAACAAACATTCCTAAAACAGGTCCAGCCAATAGCTCACGTCTACCCGAGAAAGGATGTCTAAGCGGCAGCTTGGCACCCGTTCATTATCGCTTGCCCGCTTTCAAATGATGCTTCAGCTTTGCCAGGAACAAGGACAGAGATAATCCTTGAGTAGTCGGTATTCCAGTAGCATGCGTCCATTAACGTTACTGATAAAGTCAAAGGTTCACTTCCTAAAAAGAGATGCTTTATTCAAGTCAATTTTAATTTAAATAATTCATTTTTAGAATTCCAAATTTGAACCGGATTTAATTTTTACCGTACATTCGATATCTTAAAAATTGAGCATTCAAATGTTTCCAAAAACCGGTTCCTGAGCACTTTCAGGTAACAGCTTAGTGACTTGATTCCTACCTTAAAGGGACACATTGCGTTTTTCGCCGATTTTCGAGTTCCTGGATCGCGCTTTTACTACAGAGGGGTATTCGAAGACAAGATGATTCTGCAATCAGAGTTCTAAAAGACGGCGTTAAAAATAAGCAAAGCACTAAAATCGGGATATGGATAAAAGTAGAATTTTACGAGTTTTTGACTGGTCCCGACGCGTACCAGCATAAATTACAATTGGTTTCGGTAAATCAAGCGGAAAGTCACTTAAAATCCAGCAGAAAACTCCTCAATTGCAAAGAAAAACGGCAATTTTGACCGCGGAAAAAATGCAAACCAATTTTATTATAGCCGAAGAGGCGTCGGGACCACTAAAAAACTGGTAAAATTCCACTTTTTCCTCCAACTTAATCATATCTAATTGCGCAGCAAACCGTTTTCCGCTATTCTCACGAGGGAATCGAGATCAGCGCCTCCAAAAATTCCTCTCCCCTAAAAATGAGTGCGTTCTGTGATGGTGCGAAAAAATGATGACCGTATCCGTTTAAATCTGAGCGTTCAGAAGTGCTAATACATTTGCCACAACGTGTCAAAAAAGAAACTCGTAATTAGCACCATTCCGTGCATGCTTTCTCTTGCTGGCGCCTTCCCGCATTCTTCAATTTTTCCTTTTTGTACCAACTGCCTTTTAGAATATTCGCTTCGTCGTTGATTATTCATCAGTCTGCTGCACCCTCAACCCCATCTGCATCCTTCCCTTTCGCCGCTCGCTCTTTCATTTTTGCACCCGTTGCAGTCCGTTTGCAACGTTGCTGCGTCCGCTTTCTATATTCATATCTATCGTGCTTGCACTCTTGGCGGTCGAGCCTCTTTGTTTTACGAACATGGGAAGATGTATTCAAAAGCTATAAGAGCGCAAATGGTGCGGGAGTCTCTTCTATGAAAAGTTTAGACGCGGTAAATGGTACCTCAGTGTTTCTCAGTAGTTCTATATCTCCGCAAAAAATGCACTTTTGCCTGCTCGTTTTTCTCACTACAATTCGCGCAGTTTGGCGGAGGTTTGTCGCAACGATGTCTGCTATGGCCTGGTGGGTTTGATGTTTCGAAAATACTTGTTTCATCATCTGGTCAATTTTCAGCTTATTTTGATTACAATTTGAAACTTGATTAGACATACAATAAAGTACAACTTGCTTGCAGCTATTGTTCAAAGTTTTTGCCTTTGAATTTGAATTTCTTGCCATTTTTTAATTTAAAAAATTCTGCAAAACAACATTTTTTGTATATTTTAATGACTCATCATGGCTGACTCACTGTAAGCATTAGGCTTCAAATTAATATTGCTCAAATTTTTTAAGAAAAACTGAAATTACTGTTTTGTTCTTATTTTACGTTTTGGTTTGCTGTTTGTTTACAACCTTTTCAAAACGCAAATGAACCACTTTTTAATTGCTTCAAAAAGATGAAATTAGTTCGTAATTTTAATTAGGAAGTCGTGTCTCAATAATCAAATTAGCGCTCATCGAAAGCTTTAGATTAGTGTTGTGTACCCGTTTTTTTAAATCTTTTTGAAAAAATTTTGATTTTTAGTTTATATCTAAAGAAAGCAACTGTAAAACTGAAAGTGTCCTCTTGCGCGCTCCGGACAAAACAGCAAAAATACAAAACAGCCGAGAAACCGCCAAAAAGCGAATTTAATTAAAGCGACCAAAAAGTTCAAATTTGAGATAATCACTTATCAAATGGTTTGGTGCTTGTGCGGCATCCTGCGGGGATAGTACTTCAACCTGCCAGGTTCAGACAGGCTTAATCTTAGATTAGAACATTTTTCAATGTCGTCTCCGCGGCAAAAGCGCCTGGTAGCGGGTATAGTAGGCTGGGAATGACAGTTTCAAAGACAGTGGTGTGTTTGGCTCTTTTAAGTTTGGAAGTTTTGCCTTTGGCCGTTTTCATTTTGGCTCTTCTGTCCGAAAATTCTCCTAACGAGTGTATTCTTGAATATGTAAAAAAGTTACAAAGTTACATTTTTGGTGGTTTTTGAAAATAGTCTCATGACACCTAGTTTTAGCTGGTAAGACTAAATTTGATAAACTTTGTGAAAAGTATTAAGAACCTGTTCTAGACAGAAATTAGGAACACAAGCTGAAGTGTTTGGAAAAATTGTTTTTTGCTTGTTTTCAAATCTTTTGTTGAGTTAAACTAAAAACGATTGCCAAATAAAATTTCAGTTTTAAGCGTAGGTATTTTTAGCCGATCAAATTCCTGATCACTAAATCCGTTTCAAATCACTAGGAAGTGTCCGTAATCGCGACATGCATATAATACGCTCTTATCAGTTCTTAAACAAGACCAGCTTAAGCAGATAACGCCATTCGAGTGGAGTCAATATGAGAGGTCTCCTGCTTCACTAGCGGTTTTTCTTCTCTTTGCTCGCTTGTTAAAAACGGCTTTTCAACACATTAATCAAATCTTAAATTTGAGTTTTGTGTTTTTTGGTGAATGTTAGGTGTAATAGTAGCATTGAAAAATGTGACAATGCGTTGGTCATAGAGACGCGTCAGTGACATTTGTGGTGGTCATAATGACATTCTTTATCGCGCGCAGTCATCCGCGCATGCGTAATCTTGCCACTAACTGTCGCTGCTGTGCCACGTTGCAAATGAAGCAGGTCGTATCTAACTGATTTGAAACGTTTCTAACTAAAATTGACTTATTTTCACTCAGTTTTAGTGGTGCTTGCTCAGAAGTTTTGCCCTGCCCTTGTGACAACATTAGATCGCACATTGCCTTTGTTAACATGACTTTCTTCCGTCACGGTCGCTTGTCTGTTGTCTGTTGTTTTCAAACGACGTTGTTATTTGTCATGCCAAGACCTTCTCTTTCTCAATTTTCCCGATGGTACAGGAATCGCCTATTTCTTGTTTTGTTAACGGTTATCTGGTTTTTGACTAACCGTTTGGAACGGTTGAAAGCTGTTAAAACGGTACTAAATGAAATTTCGAAAAGTAGCTATGCATAAGGTTGCTCAATGCATGGAAATATTAAGATAGGAGGTAAGACGAGGCCGCGTATCCGCGGTAGAATTAGAGTTTTATAGGGTTGAGATGCTTGCAAAGACAAGAAAGCAAAAACTAAGCGAACTTTTGAATTTCCTTTTCAAAAGTTTTCAAAACGTTGAAGCTTTAAAATTGTAACTGTGAGTCATTTTACTTTTCTTCTGCTCGTTTGTAAAAAAGTCCACTGAAGGTTTTTTCATCGTTACCCTTGTTACCTATCGTATAATTTTATTTACCTTCGAACATCTGTAAAACGTTCAGTATTTCGGTACTCCTTCTCTCTTTTCTTCGGCAGCTGCGCGGCCTGCTCTCTCTGTCTTAGGGTTAATCACGACGACGGCGGCGTTTTTATGTAATTACGTCATCAGCCACTTGTAAGATCTTTTGCCATTTACCATTGCACCACTTGCAGCTGGTGGTTGTTCAACAACAAAGCTTGTTATCTGTATAACACGTTTTCAAACCTAGTTTCTCAATCTCACTCGTCTCTCTATCTTGCTGCGAATATCAAATGTCCAGCACCTGTTCACTCACATCTGTGACTTTCTCTCTCTGCTTCCGTTTTCACCATATGTTTACTTCTAAGCGATCGCGTCATTACGAACAGGTGCTGATTAAGTCACTTTTTCAGTTTCAACTGGACAACAATCCTTCTCCGATTGTAAAGCGTTAGTAAAACGCAAAACGTTTTTTGCCTTTGTTGGCAACATGCATAATTCTACAAACGCTGTCTTAATGTTGAATAGCGTTTTCCGTTTTTGTTTTTCCTTTAAAATAGCGCTCGTTTTTAAATAGCCACTAATGAATACTAAAAACGTCTCTTTTTCGAATTGTATTTTGCTAAGCGCGCTCGCTGACCTAGAAAGGTGGTCGCTAATCTCTTCTCATCCGCTAATCTCCCCTTAGCGCTTGTTTCGCTCAGTTTCGCTGCGCGCGAGGTCGGAAATACATGTAGATGGCTTTGAGCTGGCCTCAGAAATGACATTCGAAAAGCTTTTCGCTGGTTTTAATACGATCGCATTCGGGCTTGTCCCTTTTTGCTCTTTTTTCACTGTGAACTTGTGAATTTTTTTATAAAGACTACCGTTTGACGCGTCAACTGTTTGTCGGTAGCCAGATAAGTAACTGCTATCTAATCGCGTCTACATGTTTCAAAATCATTTCCGACTTTAAAGGTCTCTTTAAATATACGAAAAACAGTCCACTTAACTTCTCCCAGCCGAAAGAACTCTTGACGTTAACTTGACGGTGGGCTTATTGATCGCGTGCTCTCACATTGTTGTCTCCCTCCTCTCGCCAAACGTCGCCGATGACCGGAAAACATTGAAAAGTGTTTTTTCATGTTTCCGCTGTTTCCGCTTTTTCCGCTTTATCTTTCTCAATTTTACAACGTGTACTACTCAAACACGTCCTTCCTCCACATTTCCCTAATTTTTACACCTTAAAAATTCTTGAAAGAATTTTTTATTCTCCACTTTGGAAAACAGGTTTTGCCTATTTCAGTTTGTCTTCATACAGCCGTGCGACGACAGTCGCGGAGAGGTCTACGTGTTTTGAACGCTTTTTTGCTGCGTTGGGTTTCTAACTGTTGAGTGCGGCCGTTGAAAGGCTCGCAATAAAACTCATAAATTTGGTAAAAATTTACAGCAAAATTTTTGTCTAAAATTTGTGGCGAAATTCGAAATTTTCAACGTTTTTACAAGAGCCGGAAATTTCCTAACCTTCAAACCAAATTTTGTTTAGCTCGCTTTGGTTTACAGTTTGGCTGATGACCTCATAATTCTTGATATTGGCTTTTGACTTTGGTTTTTGGAAGCGTTACATGTGAATCTTTTTGTTGAGACCAGTTGACAAATTATCTTTTTACGACCCTTTGTTGCTTCCACCTGTCTTGTCATATGAAATGTGGCTTCCTGTGCAACCTTGGTTTTGTGTCCTAAAGTGACCCAAAAAAGTATAAAGAGATTATTTGATGACAAAAACAAAAATGAATTTTTGAGTTTTTGCAAGTAAACCAAATGCATTTGCTAAGGAAAGTGCTTTCATCATTGAAAGTGCAATGGCTTCATCTCAATAGCAAATTGTGGCAAACGCACCCCAGTCTCAAGACTGTTTTTTCGTATACCTGACTTCCCTCTGTCGGAAGCAAATGCTGATCAATCAGATTGTACTTCCTTGAAACGCTCCTCTCACCTTCTTTGTTTCTTGTTTTGGGCGCTAAAACATATTTATGTTAATGTAGCTCCCGAGATGTGTAATAACCTCAAATAATGCGTGCAGTTGCTCGACACTTTTGAAAGGACGGCTATTGCGTGTCATCTGGTGACGTTGCAAACTGGCGTGGCAACCACTTCCCTCTTGTTCTGTTTCGAAATGGCCTTGGGTTTGTTGCGTGTGCGAATGTTGGCGTGGGTTGCGCACCCTTTTTCGTGAATTTAATTAGATAAGAGATTGGGCCTAATGTCGTGTCTTTGTTTGCTAGCCAATTTGAAGTCGAATTTCGGATTCTCGCTGTCATTGCAAACGTTTCGAAATAAGATCTGACTCATTGCGAAGTACTATTTTCGAAATGCTAAGGAAACTTTCCACATTCCTTTAAAATCTTTTCTCAGCGTATATTTCTTATAACGTGTTTGCCTCCGTGTTTAATTGGTCTTTTCCCGATCGTCTGACACTTTGGTGTTAAACTGAACTTAGTTTCTAGCATTAAAGTAACCGTTCTCTTTGAATTGTTGATTTTCAAAATTTGTTGTTTGGGTTAAAATATGTATTTAAGTTGAGGCAACTCAAAAAGGACACAGATCTGTTAATTTATCGGAAAAAAGTTGAGTCCAGTCTGTCATTTTTTTGTTTGCAAGTCGGTTCTCATTATTATCGTCACATTTTTCACTAGTGTCATTTCATAGAGCAGCCTCCGGTTTTCTCAACATTATCGAAATTCTGCATTCATCATGTCTTTTTCAAGAATTAGCACCTGTTTTTGCCAGCCCCCTACGTCAAGTCGTAATCCGCTTTAGCCTCGTGCTTTCTTCTACTCGTCTCGGTCTTCTCCACTACTTTTTCTTATCGACAAACACTAATGCAATCACCACCTTCCTAAAGCCACCCACATTTGTTTGCTCAAACGATTCTCGTGAGCACCTCGTTGCGAGTCGTGGCGGGTAACGTGGAATATCGTGTTAGTTTCAATGCTATAGTTATGGCTTTTTCAGACACACGCGACAACAGATCCAGTCAGCATAAGTCTTCCAGCGATCGTCTCTCCATCTGGCGAATCGCTTCCTCCTCTTTCGATCACTCATCATCCTCAAGGTCGCCCCACAAGTCACTCGCGAATTCGCCGTTCCAAAGGCCGCGCTAGGCCGTCTTCCTTAGGACACTTTTCCCGTTATCCGCCAGAGCCCATATTTCCGTCGGAAATGGGTATCATTCACCTACAGGATTAGAGCGATCTCTGAAATCGTAAGTCTAGCCATATCCACAAAAACTCTAATATGCATTTTCTTAGAAAAACCATGTCTCCTCGAGCCTCTGAAAAGGCCACGACCGAGCACCCGCCAATTGATCATCCCACAGCAGCCAGCGCCGAGGACCTCCCACAGCGCGTTGGCCTCACACAACGACGACAGAATATGTAAGTCTTTATAGTTACTTGCACATGCATTGATAAGGGATGCGCAGGCGCCTAAGGATTTCAGATAAGGCGCTCGCTGTGAAGGTCAGAAGTCACGTTGTGGACAGAATGTAGGGTTACTAAGGAGCAATGCGTTAGGTGCGGGACACACGTTTGATGACCGTAATCCATGAGCAGATCAACGTTGTTGGTGGATGCATATCGCCAGCAAATATGCATGTGGACGGTGAACGCGGACGCTGTGGGAGATTTCCAACGTTCGATTCGCCAAATAAAAAAAAAACAGACGTAAGACGTAAAAATTTAAAAACCAAAAAACTTTAAAATTTAATAAAAATTTTGCTTTGTGAAAACCAAAAATGACATTTTCAAGGTGAGCCTGTCAAAAAAGAAAGATTCAAGAATTCACAGCCTTTTAAATTTTTTTTGCTAGAACGTTTTTGCCCATTTAAGCTCTTAAATATTGTAAACATCTGAAAAGTTGACAAAAAGAAACTTTTGAAAAAGTATGAGTTATAATCAGCGATGGGGATCGGATTCAAGTTGGATCCGATCCGAAGTAATCCGAATTCGAAAAAACCAAGGGCTTTTTGGCCTACGAAAATCGACTGCGGGTTCGTACGTGGGCCAAAGGGATTTTGTTCGGGACCCACCGACATATCAAAGGATGACGACGTATTTGTCGCAAGTTCATTTGCCATTTTGAGTTTAACATCCTGTCGCAGAAATGGCGGTTTGGTTCCAATTTGGATCCGTCCGAACCGACCCAAAACTGAAAAATCCGATCGGATTCGCCACCTCTGGTTATAATCATGGCTAGAAAAAGAGTTTACTCTGTAAACTAGAGCGCTGTTAAATCATTTTCGTGAACAAGATTATTAATTTAACAAGGCTAAATTAATTGGTAACAACGACAAATTCAACCATCTAACGGCTGAATTTTTTTAAATAGTAAAATCCAAATGCGGTTTTTTACGCGAAGGCCTGGCAATAACTATCAATACGTGGAAAAAATCGCGTTTCAAATCACTGATGTTCTTCCAAATATCCTTGAAAAAGATTTTTAGTGGTTAAGCTGATACAGTTGTAGCTGATACTTCCAAAATCCAAAAATGCTCTTTTAAACCGAAGATGATTAAGTTTTCTTTAAATTTTAATTTAAAATTTCCAAAGTCGATTTTTTGAGCGTCATTTATCGGCTCATTGTTTGAGTGATTTCTGAAAGTTGTCTTCTAAAAAAACAACAAAATATCCGTTTTAAAAATTGTAATTCGCTTCTAATCAAGACCGAAACCGTGGCCGGTTTGCTATTGAAATAACTTGAGTAACTGTTTTCTTAAAACCTTTTTATGGCATTTAAAACTCAGTAAAAAACGTTAAAATAGCACCAAACAGTTTCACAAGAAGCACACTTCAACAGGTCACATTTTTGAAAGACATTGTAAAGATGCAGGCTTTAATAACAATGCTGAGTCAACCCTTTGTAGCCTTTTTGGAAAATTTTGCTACGAAAGGCAACTCATATGCACCACATATTAGCAGTTGGCCCGCTGCAATTTACGTGTTATCCAAGGAGTAGATGTGAGAACCTTTCAGTCTTGTTTTAGAACTTTTACCAGTATTGGTATATTTCACTACTATTTTGAAGCATTAACAAATCACATTGAATAATACAAAAAGCAGGTCATACTGTAACACTCACAACAGAAGCATCTAAATCTAAAGTTCTCAAAAAATTCTAAGCTTAAAACGCCAAAAACGTGATCAATCGATTACTAGGTAACATCACACTCAAGGCTTACTTGGTTTGTCATTTGTCGTGTTTTTTCTCTGCGACATGTGGCATCTCAGGTATATAGTTTATAGCTACACGCCTTAATTGGCACCTACAAGCTACCAGAGATCAACAAAGACTGACATCTGAGTTTTTGTCTCTCTCAGAACGTCGGCTTAAAGGAGAACATTTAACTTTTCGCGTTGGAACTTACAAAAGACATCTCGCTGAAAGGCTTGAGAAGTCTTTGGACTGATTTTGCTGTGTTTCTGAGATCAATGGCGCGTAGTGCGTAAGAGTAAGCTCAATGGACATGAGAATGACTTGAGATATGCTACCCGTATTTGCGCAAATTGCTGTTAATCGTTTTAAACATATTTAACGCGTGGCAAAAAGGCCACAAGTCAACAAAAGGCCATATTACTGACTCTTTAACCTTTTTCAAAATGTAAATTTAACCAAATTTTATAGAAAATCTTCGTCTTCGTAAAAAACCAAATTTATCAATTTGTTTACTGTTCTGGTGGAATAGACTAAAAATTGTAATTTTTGCTGCTGACTTGCTTTTCATTTTTGTAGTTTTTAAAACGAGTTTTTGGTTTAATAACTTAAACAATGGTCATTTTTTACTTGAGTTGGCGACAAAAGTCTAAACGAAAGAATACTAAAATATTTGAATTTTGAATTTTTTGGCACATTTTGATGTTTGAATTACGTTGTTACTCAAATTGAAAAATTTGATTTTATCAACTTATTCAAAAATTCTAAAGCACAAATAATTTTCAATGACTTTTAAGCACGGTTAACGTCAACAACATTAAATTTTTTGATTAAGTGGTTTTCAAATGATGTTCTTGTCACAAAAATTTCATCTTTTTGGTAGTGTATACCTCACTGTGCAACTTGTGTATGTTAGTTTTTAATTTCGCCTTTCCACAAATCTTCGTTTTCAAAGCACTATTTGCTTAATCCTGATGTTTACTAATTTTGGTTATCCAAAAGCTATTCAATACTCATTTTCAACGGTTTTCATGACGTCACCAGACATTTTGACTTTAAAGCGCCGTAGGTAAATGTAGATTTTTTCGTTGTGCATTTGAAGCTTTTTTTGACGTGAAAATGAGCTTCAAATGAACAGTTAACACCCATTGCTTGCTAGCCTAGATGCGAAGGTCCTAAGACCACCAAATATTCGATCGATCATGACGAGCGCAATTTCAGGTGTAGCACTACGACCACGGCCGTGACAACGTGTCCGTCGATCCTCAAACACTCCGCAAAGTGTTCATCTCGTGTTATGCGCAGCAAATCGTGCTTTGATACTCACAATTATAAGAACTTATATCTGTCTTCATTTCTCTCTCTTATGAAAATTGTCACTCGACCGTCTCTCGGCCCCCGACCCCTGAGCTTTCCCACACATACAGCGCTAGCAGCGTCTCGTGTTGACCCTCCCTGAGAAACAGCAGCATTTTTTTGGCTGTGAGCAGCTTTTTTTGCTGCTAACTAGGTATGTATTTAATTAGATTTTTAACGTTCTTCAAGTAAAGAGCTCAAAAAGCTCTTCAGTTGGAAATGCTCAAAAAGCATTTTTCAGCTTTGTAACTTTTGAGTTACTATAATTAATTAGTAACTCTTTAATTGCTTATTAGCAATTTTGCTGATTTTAGCACATAATGTGTCTAGAACACATTATGTGCCTCCCCTTTCGATAAAAAAGTAGCCCCTGTCCCGTAGAAGTCCCAATTTTTGGGTTTCCCCGCTCTTTTTAACGTCCCTTCATTGGGAAGTGGACCTTGAGCTTCCACATACATACGGTTAATTATCGTATGTATGTGGAATAAAATTTTCACATGTATGGGGACCTTGAGCTTCCCCATACATACGGTGTGGAAGCTCAGGCCCCCAAAATTTTTAATCATTGGTTAAAGGGGACCTTGAGCTTCCACATACATACAATATGTATGTGGACTCCTCTTCTCAATTGTTGCATTGTGAATGTACTATTAAATATATCGATAAATGATAAAAAAATAGAAAATTTGCCTGTCTTGTCTATGCATTGCACTTGGGAAGAGGCGAAGAAATCCTCGATTTCAGCCTAGGTGGGGTCAGGAGTTGGCATTTTTCCGATACAGTGAGCAGAAACAGAAATTGGAAAAGTTTGAGGAATTCATTGATGGTCTTCGTTGTGGAGAAGTTCGTGTGGCGATGACTCTCAGAGGAATCAGAGGTGTAAGGAAACGTCAGGTAAGAGGTAAGTCAGCAATACATCTTATCTTAATTATTCGTCTAGCTAATATTTCGATTTTTAGACTGCTTTTGTGAACGATTATGTATCAAAAAACCCGTTTTCGACGCCTGAAGCGTCTAGCCCGATATTCCAGGCGTAACGATTCAGAAGCATAAAAATTGCGATCACTGACGACATAAAAAGACGTCAGGTAAGAGTGAGTCAGTGTTAAACTATAAACTCTGCCTCTTAAAATAAAAAAAATTTTACGGTTGTTTTAGTGGAACCGCCTGGACGAGAGCGATCCCAGACGTCTCCAGAATGACCAATTGTCTTCGACTCTACAGTATTTGACCCACCACTTGTCGAGTCATCTATTCTAGGCGTCACATCTGAACACGATTCCAAACGTCTATTTCGAAACGTATTTATAATGGACACCAGGTAAACTTAAGAGAGGCAGAGTTTAAGTTGTCCACTGTTCACTCCCATGATATTAGAAATTTCATACTTATTCCACTAAAAGGAAATGAGTGACCGAAACGAACAAAGATGACAGATGGCTCGATCCTTTTCAGGCTTCGTTCAGTTTAGACGCAAGAGAGACTATAAAATAATCAAAGATAAAGCAAATCAAGCGGAGGTCGCTTTGATCATCTCATAATCCATCTCCAGAGGTATTTGTGAAACTTATTAAACAGATTGTCGTCAGATCGGCTTCAGGATGTCTTCTCCAATTGCTCTATTCATAGCCTAAGGTATACAAAACAAGTCAGTAACCAGTTGTCAATCCTGATTTAAAGCATCAGCTCTGTTTACACTCAGTTGGTCAGGAACTGAGTGGATTTGAACTGGTCCCGGTATTCTTTTGCTTTCAGCCTATTGTGACATTAAGAACCGCAAGACGCTTGAACCTGTGTTGGAAGCTAGTGCCTAAGACCATTCTGAGATATTGGAAACCTTATCGATTGACTAAACAAACTTATTATTCCACTCTGTGTTTCCTCAAACAAGCTTAAATTCCAGCTTCAGGAAGTCAGTCCCATTAATTCATGCTGCTAAACGTCAATATCAGGGAATCACGGAAATCTATCGCTGCCCTATCGGAAGATCTCACTTTTCCGCTCTTTACTTATCGAATATTCGTTCACGGATCAGACCTATTTCATAAATCGCTCACTTCGCATGTCACTCAAGGAGACACTCTCTCAAGTCTACCCAATCTGAAGCTCTTAACTTTGCTGCTAAGGTGAATCTTGAACACCTTAGCTCCTCTCCTAAAGTGAAAGATCTTTATACTGGACCACAGAAAAAGAATTACCACACGCTGCGTCGAAATAAATAATTACAGAATCACATATCGTACAAGCGGACTTAGAAATCTTGGAAATAGCACGTTTAACAGGTTACATAGACTGTATATGGCCAACAAAGGGGAGAAGAAGAAGGGAAGAAGCGGATAGACGTCGGAAACTCACAGAGCCCAGCGCTTTACTCGTTTGTAAATGCTTGTTCAGAAAATGGGGAAGAACGAATAAATAACAAAATTCAGTGCTCAGATCGTTTCATGAATTGAAGGATGTCCTTCTTCGTTATCACTCCCAACAAGCGGCCGTTCTTTGTCACCAGGACTTGTCGAAGGCCGAGTTTCCTGAACATATCGATCACAGTTTCCATCGGCGTCTGGTCCGTGATGGTCATGGGAGCCTAAAAACAAAAATTCAGACCATTTCTTGAAACCCAATCTATACCAGATCCATGAGTCGACGTAGTTTCAACGGCGCTGGGTCTCCACTAGAGCTGGGTTCAGGAACCGTGTTCGAGAAGACCACGATGGAGCTCGTGACCACGTAGGATTGGGTCTTCCTGGCTGTGGCAAGTGCAAGTTGTATGTCTCTTCTAAAACTACAACTTTAAAGACCAGATTCAGAGATTCAAAACCCACCTTGTGCAGAAGCCCACAAGCGACATACTGTCCGAGCTGACCACGACAGGGAAGCCGTTGTATTGGGTCTCTTGAAGGAGTTTCTCGATCTCTCCAACGGTCATCGAGTCCTGGTAGATGACGCCGAGGTCGTCGTTGCCGGCGCCCGGTTTCATCACTTGGCTGGCGACTGTGGAATAAGGGTACTCACCCTTGTTGTCCAGGAAGGGGTAGCCGTTAAGTTCGATGTGAGCGTCGTAGATACCCTAAAACGCGGCAAATGGATTCGTTCAGCGCGACGCCCATAAGGATTGTAACCAACAGCTCTGAATTTACCCGTTTACTTATCCTACGCTAAAGCCATTTTCGGATGGAAAGGGTCTCTTAACTCAACTACCCGCTTATTCAAGACACCAGAATCGAGCACTCCTAGGTGTAAAAAGCACAGTTGATCGAACAATGAGGCGACGAATATCTACGTCAGCTTAAGCTACTTTTTCCTGATTCCACTCATAAGCACAAAACAGCTAAATCTGGACTCAAAAATAATACTTCTTAGCTAGTCTTTATTAATCCCAATTGAAGTGGTGTTTGGATGAAGCGTTATACGGTGCTTCTGCCTGATTCTAGCCTAGAAATAATCACAGCTTAAGTTAGACGCCGATCCAAGTTTCATCAGACGTTATTCGTCGTATTTGCAGTCCTGGGCGTTTCATTTCGAGTGCGTAAGGGTCTTTTAGAACTTCCAGGTGATTAGAATGAAATCGATCCTAGACGCCTATGAGCTGTAAAAGCTACATATATCTAATTCTAGCCTGATTTGATGTCCATATCTAAGATTTGCCTTCTCTCCACTTACCAAGTTGCTAGCTATAAACACAATGGAAACTCAACGTTTCTTTAGTGCCTAATCCCTTCTTTCACATGCGTTAAAAGCTACTTTTGCCCTCGAACGTGATTGCTCTAATGGTCAGTTGTTCCCTACGCATGACTCTTCAGCTAGTTGTCATTCATCCCAGTTAGAGTAACTTTCAGATCAGTCGATGCGTTATTAGCTACTTCTGCCTGATTGCAACCTAGAACCTGTCACATCTTCAAGCGCTAAAAGCTGCTTTTATCTGATTCAAGTCTGCTTTGATGCCCATATCCCAGATTTGCCTTTCTTCCACTTACCAAGCTGCATATAGCGTCTCCAACCCATTTTGCGAACATCACGGCCACCATAGTAGGCACGATAAACTCCAGGCTTCCAGTCAGCTCGAACATGATGACCACGAGCGACACCGTCATCCTGGTCACACCTCCGAGCACAGCTGCAGCTCCGACCATGGCGTAGAGTCCGGGCATCACACAATCCTTTCCAATCTGGCAAGCCCACATGTCGTTGTGACCGACAGATTGCTGAAAAACGTGGTATTTGAGTCTCAAGGTTGCTGAAGAAGAGCTACCTGGAGGGAGGCGATAATGCCTTCCATGGTGATACCGACGAGACGACCTGAGATCGCTCCCATGGCCATGCTGGGGACGAAAAGACCTGATGGGACTTTGACGCCGAAGGTGAAGATCGTGAAGAGAAGCTTGCAGATGAGAGCCATAATTAGCTGCCAGAACGCGTTCTACAAAGAATGGATTTTGAAGCTGAGATTCGTCACGACCTGCTTACGGTCACTCCGATTCCGAATTCTCCCGTATGGTAGTTGTCGTCCACTTTATCCGAACTAAATGTCTTGTTCTGATAGTCGCAGAGATCTTGCATATAGTCCTCGGGACCGCATCGGTCGAATAGCTGAAATTTGGAAATTACAAACAGGAAATTGGTGGTGATCTTTGCTCCAGATGAGTACAGGTTAGTGAGAGAGCTTCGTCGAGATCTAATAAAATCCCAAAACGCAGTTTGCTGTGGCAAAACCCGAAATTATAGATGCAAAGCGCCTTTAGCCAGCGTTGAATCCCACTGAGGTCTGAAACATGCGCGAGCCTCGCTTCTTTGAAATAAGCAGCTTTCCCGGTAAGCCAAGTTTCTAGTAATCTCCGGACGAAAAATGCGCGCGTCCCTATGCCGGCGCTCAAGCTTCACGTCTGAAATACACATAAACGTCTAAACTAACACTGGGTAGCGCTACAACTTAGGGAAATGTTCCGCGCAGCTCTCTACCATGATAGCCGTGTCCCGACCAGTCGCACTTCCGTAAGAGTCATAATACACAGTCTTAGTGCTATGTGAGAAGTTGTTCATGACAAAAGCGCTCTCTAGAATGCTCCGCTACGTCGAAATAAGAGGTATGAGCTGTTGATCAAACCTCAAGGCAACCGTAATGTGATGCCCTTAGACATGTCGCGACTGGTTCAGCCTAGGTGATAGGCGCACGAGGCGCTGACGGGGACAAAACGGCTTCCTCGAATGCTCCGCTTCTTCAAAATGAGCAGCATGAGTCGCTAATAACCAAACCTCAAATCACGTCCGGACGATAGATTTACGTGTCTCTGGCAAGCTCTAAAGCTGAATTACGTCTGAAACATGTGTAAACCGACATATTCAAGCTGGAAAATGTTTAGAGCAGCCCATTCAATTGTCGCACGCCGTCCAAGCAATGATATTGGTGTTCCGACTGGATGAGGCTTCAGTGAATGTCAGAATACGCAGTTCTGGTGCTAAGTAAAAGGTCGTCCCAGGCAACAGAAGCAGCGGCTTAACACACATGAAAGCTCCATCCTCCATCACGTCCAAAAAGAGACATGTGCATAGGTAAGCCTCAAATCACGTACGGGTAATGGGTTGGCGCGTCCCTTCGCGAGTTCTGAGATGAATTAGAGTCTGGAACACGCATAGACACGCAGATTAGAAATAGAGAGAGCATAGAACAACCCAGCCAGCCATAATGCGGTTTCCTCAGACGCTTCTAACGTGAAACGAGCGATGCTGCCACAGAAAAAACCCAACTACGCAGTCCTGTCGCCGCATAAGGGGCGGCCAAACACAAAGGACCGTCTCGCACCGCGGAAAGAGTCAATCCTTCAAAATGAGCCATGAGTGCAGCTGCTCAAGCCTCAAATCACAACCGAGCGGTGAATTTGCGCCTCCGTTGGCAAGCTCAGATGCTGATCGTGATATGAAAAGCACGAAACGTTCAAAGTGACGACGGATAACGCTTGGAAGATTGCAGACAAACCTCGCGCGCTGACCAGAGCCTTCGTCGTCTACCGACCAACGAATCCGAATCTTTAGTAAGAGTTCTAATACGCAGTCCGAATATTGTATGAGGAGCCATCGAGGGTAAAATAGCGTATTTCATCTCTCATCCCGTCTCTTATTAAGATATTCTTCGCAATGAGCCGTTTGCACAGCTGGTCAAACCTCAAATCACGTCCGGGTGATAGATTGGCACGTGCTCTGAAACTGATTTACGTCGGAAACACAGGGAAACACGCACATTAGAGGTGAAAATTGCTCACAACAGCTCAATAACCGTCGCGCGTCGTCCCCTCTTTCGACATGTCACTGCCCGTTCCGCCTCACTCAACCAAACTGTGCAAAATCGTCGACAAAAGCGCATTCGGCACACCGGAAATATTCAATTCTTCGAAACGATCAGCATGCGCCGCTTAGTTAGTTTGAAATAATATCCGAGCAGTGAATTTACGCATCCGTTGGCAAGTTCGTGATATAAGTCTGACAAGCATGTAACCGTTCAAATTATTCAACAACAGATTACGCTTTAGACACCCCATTCAAGCGTCTCGCGCGCTGTCCATAGCCTCCAGCGCTGCGGTTCCGTACCAGTAAGAAAGCAAAATACGCAGTTCTAACGCCGCAGCAGGGCTCGTCGAAGACGAAAGAGCGTTAAGCATCCCGTAAAGATCCGTTTTTTCACAATGAGCAGCATGCATCGCTGATCAAGCTTCAAATGACGTCCGGATGGTGGATTTGCGCATTCTCCGGCAAGTTGAGATGCTGATCTATTTCTGAAAAACATTTAAACGTCCAAATTAAAGACTGATAACGCTTAAGCCATTCCAAGCAAGCTTCGCTCGCTGTCGAGAGCCTTGATCATTATTCCAACCGACGGCGTATTTTTCAGAGTCAGGATACGCAGTCCTAACGATGATGTAGGAGGGACCATCGAGAATAAAAGCACATTTGGCAGCGTGGGAAGCTTTGATTCACTGGTCAAGCTTTGATTCACATCCGTACCATGGATTTGCGTGTCCCTGGTAAGCTCTGAAGCTGATTTGCGTCTGAAATACATGGGAACCCGCACAATAGAGATTAAAGATGCTTAGCGCAGCCCTGTCTACCGCCGCGCGTTGCGTCCATGCTCTTTAGACCTGTCACGGCCCGTTCAGTCAGAGTCCAGTCCAGAATGCGCTGTTCTGGCCACACCAAAGGAAACGTCAATGTTGAAAAGACATTTGACGGTTTTCAAAGCGCTATTCCGTTGGAATGAGCGACAGTCCGAGCCGACAAAACATTAAATCACGTCTGAACATCGGATCTGCGCGTTCCTGAACAATCTGCAAGCTGATCAAGGCCTGAAATAAGCGTACACCAGCATATTAGAGATTTAACGAGCTTGGATCAATTTAAGCAACGCTCGAGTGACGCTCCTATAATGTTAAAAACAGTTCCGCCTAGCAACACACCCTACCACCCTAAACGAGCGTTGCGCTCTGACCCCAGTCGTGATCGTCGTGTCCCCACCAGCGGCACTTCAGTAGGAGTCAGAATACACAGTCCTAGCGCTGTATGAGAGGTCTGTGATAAGAAAAGCGCAAGTCTGAAACACGCGTAGTCCCGCACATTAAAAGAAAAAAATGCTTAGAACAGCACATCCAATCGTCGCGCGTCGCTCCCAGCATTTTTTGACATGCCAGGGCCCGCTACGCCTGGATTAAACCCAATATGCGCTCTTCCTGCATCACCCAAAAGGGCATCAATGGCAAAAAAGGCACTGGCGTTTTGTCGGAGCCCAGATGACATGGAATCGCATCCCTATTCGGCCATTCCATTAACTGAACCACCAATATTACCTGCTTTATCAGAGCGGAGGCGCTCTTCCTGGTGTACGGATTGTTGAATCCAATGGCCGAGGTCAGCGCAGCGACAATCATGACTTCGTAGATCGGATGTCCTCCCAGAATCTTATTCGTCTTGCGGAATCGGCACCATTTGATGTTGCTCCAGATGAAGAGACTTCCCAGGATTCCTCCGAAAAGTCCCAAGCCAGCGAACGGGATCAACTCGATGAAGGTCCACTTCATACTGTAGTCTACATGGAAGAGCGACGTCTGAAACGCTTCATGTCTATTTCATTCCTCAATTTCGACTTACTTGGTCACTTCCGAATGGATTCACAATTCGAAGGATGATTCCTGCCACCAAGGCACAGAAGAATGACCTCCACATGGTCTTCAGGGGGAAGTAGTAGCTAGCCTCTTCCAAACTGAACATGACGCCTCCAATTGGAGCTCCGAAAGCCACGGACACTCCAGCAGCAGCCGACGCACTGAGAATTTCACGCTTTTTCGCTTCGTTGAGTCCGTATTTGGGGAAGAAGTATGAGAAGATGTTGCCGATACAGCAGGCCAGATGTACCATTGGGCCTTCCTTTCCGAGACTGAGACCTAAAATAAGCATTTAGCATCGCCTATATTAGATGGTGCGTACCTGAAGCAGAAGCGAGAATAAGACCGACAGACTTGATAATGAAGGTCCATTTGCCAAGGTATCCACGGATAACGAAGCCGGAGAGGATGCATTTGATTTCAGGGATTCCAGATCCGCAGGCGTATGGAGCGAAGACCTTGACTAAGGTTACGGTGAGGCCGGCCATAAGAACTGAAAATAAGTTAGTTAGTAAGGTGTAATAGGGCTATTTAGAACTGAGCACATTGACAGCTATGCTAGGGCAATTTCGCTCGTATTTCGTATTTTTTTAAAACAAGAAGGCAAGCATTCCACGTCGTCACAGCCAACGCTGCGTCAGTATGAGATAAAAAATACAGCATCCAGGCGTGATTTGTGAAGCTTTGCACGGCCCCAAAACGAAATTCCGTGCAGAATGATTTCATTCCTTGTGAATCCGATATCCCACGTGCTTGACTTTCGTCAGCCCACATTTCGCAATTGAAAAGCCTTCCTAGGAAAACCTAAAACCAAAATCAACTCACGCCGCTCAGCTTCAGAAGACAGAGCGTAACTGGCCGTGTGCCCACATCGTGCACACAAAATTGGCACCCTGAAAAACTCCGTTGCCACAAAATACGCCCTACGATAATGGACCTCAAATTATGCCCCAACTATGGATTCACGCGTCGCGATGCAAATACTGAATCAGATCTTGCCACTTTCCTAAATTTCGTCCATTTCAGACATTTTCGGATCGACCAACGCAACCATGTGCATTGCCAGACATTTTCGCCATGACGAAAATAGCGGTAGACCGGCGAAGACGAAAATACAGAATCGTGAGCCCATTTGCCCTTAAGAGACCTGAATTTCGCGATTCGGAAGGCTTTTCGGGACAACCTAGGCTCGCAATTAGCTGATTGGCGTCACCTGTGATATTCGAAACCAACACTGCGTCAGATATAGCAAATTACGGAATTCTAGCGCATCTGGAGAAGTCAAAAACGTGAAATTGCACGAACGCGCTCAAAATAGGGAATAATTGCTGATTAGACGTCAAATCACGCCTGGCCGATGGATTGAAGCGTTGCTAAACGCATTTTCATGCTAAATTTTGGCACAGATAAACCAGATTAGAAGCAAAATATGGCTCTAGCAAAACAGACCCCAATTTAATCAAAAGCCATCCGTATTTCCGCCTGCCTAAACGTTATATCAGATCGAAACGCTGTATTTGCGCATCGCGAAAACCCCAATATCACTTAAAATTCACAATTACTGCAGAACGTGTGCAAATTTGAGTCCGCGCTACGTTAATTCAGTCTCACAACCTCTTCGAAAATCGCTCTTATCCAAGTCAAAATGCTGCGCTCTTCAAAGACTTTCAGCGCACTGATTCACAGTCCCAGCGGCTCACGTAAATGGCCACATTTAGCAAATATTGTTTGTCCCTTGAAATACCCAAGGGATCGCTCGACAAAACTGAACTCCTGCTAAAGGCTTTAATTCGACCCTTCCCAGACTTCACCTGCAAAATATATCATAAAGCCAACGAGCACTTACCGGACCATCCCACATAGAACACAAACTCGGTCGTGTAGTAGAAGAAGTTCTTGTCGTAGTAGTTAAACATCTCCGGCCACGTGGTCCACGAGTTGCAGTCGAAATCCTTGTAGAAACTGTCGTTGGACGACCAGCAGCAGTGTTCCCTATCGAGCCAAAAGCGATCCGCGCAGATACCGTCCTTCAAGTCGCTCATCCATCTCGCTCCAATGTCGATAATTCCTGCCACGGCTCCAGCTGCCAAACCCACAAGTAGCACGCATATCCATCCGCTTCCCGCATCCCACATGCTAAGTAGAAGGCCGAATGGAAAGTCGTGTTTCTTCGCGACGATGAATTTGTGCCTTAATCGATCTCTGGCCAGGTCACGTTGCCAGTCGATGGTGTGGAAGTCTTCGTATTTGCTTAAATGAACGTAATTAGTAAATTTCAAGCTTTAGGAGTCGGCTTACCTGAAGACGGGCGGACTGTCCGGTGTTAGATCTTCTTCTGTGTCGCCATTCGCTACAGTCATGTCATACCCAAAATCTAAAACAAAGACGTCATAAATAAATCACAAAAAAGCAATGCAATTCCAAATCGAGCGCTTTTCTAGCTTCCGGGAGATATACCCTACCATTCGCCGCTTCAAACTCCTCTGGAATTCCAAACAGAATCTCCTCATCGTAATCAAGCTTTAAAATCGCGCTCCAACAAGAGCCGAGCGACATCCGCGAGGATCTCACTCACAAGATGTGAGTTTTTCCAACAAGCATCGCCTTATGGACCTATCCTAGCGCATGGGCACAATCGCCTCGCCTGTGTGACGTTAATTGAGGCATTAATCGCCTGAAAAGGACGCGTAGCGAGGATGCTTAGGTAAAGGTTGACAGACAGAGATAAGCGCGTAGGGATCAGTGAACTAGTTTTTGGATTTGTCATCAAAAACAGTGTCTACGGATCCTGAAGTAGTGATGTTTCTGCGCTTGGAGTGTGACATCGGTGGCCTAGAAACCCTAACAAATGTCAGAATTAGTGACCTGCAAGCAAAACAAATTATATCATACTGCACTAAAAATCTGAAAAGCTCGAATGAAACACAAAATACAGAAAATGTGCACTTTTGTTCAATTTCTAAAGTGTCAGTAGATATGGCAATTGCTTAATCCCTTAGTAATCCTTAAGCGCGTGCTCAACTAATGAAGAATAGCTCAAAGGTCAACATTGCCCTTTCCATAAACACTGCGCATTGTTGAATTGACCTCTCAAACGTCATAAAGATGTTCCTTCGCTCTCAGCTGTTTTCTGCTGACCCAGCTTCGATGTTTTGTATCAAACGCCAAGTTGAGCTTCCAATTTGAACCCAATTATAAGATTACCAATTATCCCAATTTTGCTTAAGTGCTTTCTAGAATTCCATAAAGAATGTCTCACCGGACTGGGATGCTAGCAGCTCACTTCGCTGAAAAAGGATCCTTGCAGTGTTTCTATCGGCACTACGAGTTCAACTGCAAATTGGCACCTCGACAAAAAGAGTCATTATCTCAATTTTGCCTAAATGCTTCCTAGTATTTCATTAAGGATATCTCATCGCACTGCAATGCCGCTAGATTTATCTCGCCTCTAGCTCACAAAAACGGTCTAGCTGAAGAGCTTGATTTGATATTTTAAAGGTCTCTTAAAAACAGAAGTTACCAGACAGCCAATCTGAAAACATCTGGAAGCACTACAGCTTGCAATTAAGCTCTACATCAAAGAACTTGACTCTGGCTCAGGCCAAAAACGTCCCAGACTTCCTTAAATGCTTTAGTGGGCTTTGTTTTATTGTGCTGAGAAGCTGCCAGCTCATATCGCTTCAGTGCTTTGCAAGTGTCCTACCCAAAGAAGTCTTCATTTCGTAATTTTCAACTCTCTTAGACTAGCGCAAGAAACAGACATCAATAAGCATTAAGCCTCGATTCCTAAAAAAATTTTACCTAGCGATCAAGGTAATGGATAAAAGATAATGCCGAAATAGCGAAAATATCTAAAAGACCAACCTACAAACTCAATCCCAGACGTGCACCTTGGCCAAATGACCAGGCATCAAATCCGTAATTCTAAAATTTAAACCCGTACTTTTCTGTATCAAAATGCCTAGGATTGGTCAAAATTGAGCTGTTCAGTATTTTCCTAGAGTGCAGGCTAGCAGAGCCCAAAATAAATTTACCAGCATCCGTGAGCACACCTCGATACTCACTCCTCCGTCCTATCCTTCTCACCAAGCGTCTTACAGAAGAATACATGCTAATTTTCTGGGTTTGCAGAGCATCAGCCGCCACACGAGAATAGTCAGTCAACCAGTCACTATCGATAATCCCACCTCTGCTCCATCCACTCCCCCACTCTACCACACACGCAAAGCAAACGTCGTCGTCACATGGGCCATACCGACGCGGTACACAACAACCACCCACAACTGCTGCTCACCTTCGTTATTCCGTTTCAGGCGTTTCGTCAATCCGCTCCTCTGCTCCACGTGCACCATAGCTGGCTCGGACAATTCGCCTCCGCTTAGCGACTGGCTGACCACGCCGTTGCTGCTGCCTTCGCCAAAAAGGTCTGAGCCGTCGTCGGAGCTGAATCGCGCTCTGTTTCCGCTTCCGCCGTTGACGCCGTCCATCGCTCTGCGTCGATTGTTGTATTTAATGGAGGAGCCGCGGGATGCCGGCGATGAGGCCGAGTTGATTAAGGACACTGATTCGGGCTCTTCGTCCTGGAAAGCGAAGCAAAAAACGGTTAAATCCGCGTTAAAATCTGTTTCAAATTCCTCGCGTGCTTCGATTAGGGAGCGGAACGCGCCAGCAGCTTATTGTTCGAACATATTTCGCAATTGATCTACTTTGAATATCTGAATTTCAGGATTAAAATGGTTTGAGATCGTAGCACTGACGAGAAGACAGGCACAGCTGGCTTTAGATAAGTCAGTTGAAATAAACGGCCGAAAACGCTGAAATTCAGGTTAGAATACATTTGCGTTTCTCGTACCCAAATGCTTGATTCAGCTTAATGTGAGCTGAATTACAGCTAAAACTGCTATGGTTAGAAACAATGCATTTCGGCTTTTGGTCAGCAATAAATTTTTCTAGAATTTTCATTGCCTGCAATAACAGTCCTAGACTTGTGAGCAGCCTAAAATAAGAAGATACGCTTGTCTAAATCAGTGAAAAATTTTTAATCTGTAAAACTTAGGAAAAAGTAGCAGATGCTCCTAGAACTGGAAGTACAAATAAGACAAAAATTTGACGCAAACGTATTGGAGACAGCAGTTTTTGATTCGCAGTCCTTTTGGAACCAATTTGAAGCGATTTTTGAACGAAATGTTGGACGACCCTAGCATATTTATCGTTCTAACCACGATAAACGGAGCATTGCGTTCCCTTATCAGCTAGTATCGACGGTTAGAGACCTGAAATCTGAAAATTTCTATTCGGAAAAGTCACCAATATTTTCATTAAAGATGGCCAGAGTTAGTACCATGTTGTTCCGAAAAAATGAATTTATAAGAACAGCAGAAGCAGCCCAGAGTCCATCTTTTTGGCCTAAACACGAAAAATAAAATATTGCGTTTTTACCACGAGGCTGCCCAGGCTGTTATCTGCCTTTGAATAGCTGGAATACCTGAAAAATGCCACCCAGAAACCCATGGTTAATTCAGCGAAATAGCAGAATTAGTGAACACCCAAAAACATGTCTGAATCGCAGCCCATATTTCGCAATAAACCCATTCCTCGCTTCCAAAAAATGGCGTCTCTCGGCGCGTGCCCAGTGGTATACAAGCATTGACAGCAGCAACTCCATGTGCAACCCAAAAATGACTTACTTCTTGTTCACCAGATGACCACAGCCTTATCATTCGACGTCGGCAGCCTCCCTAATTCGCGTTGTTGTCTTCTTTGTCGTCGTCGTCGATATGGTCGCCACAGTCCAAAACGCGCCTCCTGTCAGTTCCGCTGCTCTCGCTTGTCGCAGTTCCAGTCAGAAGTGCATTGATCAGAGGAGCCCAGCCTGAAAAATACAGAAAATTTTAGGGTGAAATAAGCGAAGAACACACAGATGAGACTGTTCGCCAAAAACCCGAAAGCACACCTAATTAAAACAAAAGTGGAAGAAGAAAGACGTGTTGTGACACCATACGCACGACCCGAGAGGAACGGCCTCATCACCTAATCGATATTAAACGGACGTCGGGCAGTGCAGTGAGTCGACCTACGGACGATGTGTGGGGTACCCACGAAAATAAGTTAGGTTTTTTCCCCTGGCTAGCTAGCGTAAATAAGCCTCGACTAATACAGTGCTAAACAACGCTGACGTGTTCTCAGTATCCACCACGGCTCATGCTGCTTAGTATACAAATTACTCGTTGTCCCGGCACGACCGTGTCAACAACAATGCGAGTTCGGATTAAGGTAGCGTCGAGCAGCACTCCCGCGCCTAGCAGCTGCTCACTTGCTTTCCCCTGGAAATTGAAGCTTATTTGTTATCCTTTTCAAGAAATTCTTCTGTGCGGATATTTCCGAGACGCTACTTGAGCATTCGCTGCGAATTTTTCGGGACTGCCGTGAAAGTGGGGAGATGGCGATTTTAACACGTTCGGAAGTGAATCACGTCGGGTGTTGAATAATTTTGGCGTTTAAGCGGGTGTCGAAAAACGTGCGTCGTTTTGTGGAAGCGCATTTTATTGGATTTTAGAGAATTGCGGAAGGTGACAGGCATTGGCAGCCTTCGAAACAACGCTTTTTATGATCTTCAAAAAACGCAGAGAGTTTTAAGAATGGCAGACAGCCAGAGAAGGACCTACCGCAGGCAGATTTGAATCTTAAAGTTTAATAATTTAATGTGAACGCGAAAAATTTAGAAGAGTTAATGCCAGTTTCAAATAAAGTTAAAACATGCTTTCATCGTCTTCAGAGAATGGAGAAAATGACAGACAACCTCAGGACCGACCGCTTGCAAATTTAAATCCAAAATTAGCGCATTCCTCCATAAAGTGCACCTTGACAGAGCATTTAATCTCCGTGACTGATTTGCATGTAAATCTCATAAGCCCAAATTACCTGAAAGTCATTTAGTTCCTCAAGAGGTGAAAATTAACTGAACGATTCTTTCTGGGATCAATACTCCCATAGACGGCAACCCGATAAACATGGAATATAGGAAAAACAAGCCCGGATACCAACAACCTTAATGAAGCCAAAACAGACTTGGGAAATTCCATCCTTTTACCAGCATCCACATCTTGCATATTCGGAATTTATGACAGATTCAAACAAATTCCGAAAAATTGACCAAAGACGACTCAGTGCCAGTCGACCACATTCCTGAAAGGTATTCATGCACGAATGCCACAAATTTCCAATTTCCGGTCGGTATCCACTGCATCGACTAGTCCAGGAATGTCGTCACTGAGGCAATCAGTTTATTCTCTCGTCCCCAGAAAATTTGTATTCTTAATGCGTCTGAACGATTTTTCAAACCTTGGCTTTTCTAAATGCCAAACGAAAACTTTGTTTGACGCAAACACAAACCATTACACTTGATACTTGCTTGTAGAAAACTTACAGACCAAAGGCGATGCAAACGAAAAACCGACAATCCTGCTACTTTTTTGGCTTATTCATTTACATTTAAGCTTGCGATATATTTGAGCTATTTAAGCGTGATTGTCTCTGACACATCTCTGACATTTTGAGCTTATATAAGTGCAGAGAATTTTTCAGCATACATTGCTTGCCTTGTATCTACCAGAAGGGAAGCCTGCAACATTTTTTAAATTTACATGTACCAGCAACTAACTAAAAATGGAACAACTTAAAAGAAGACATATGGCTTCAATGCGTTTTTAAATATTCTAAAAGCAATGCGAAAAAATTAAATTGCAGGTGTTTTATAAACCCGCATCTAGGAAATTTAGCAGCCGACAATACTTGAAAGAGCGATGCAACGAGCAATCTTCATTTACATGGCAACCTCAATCTGTTTCACTAAACTCCCATTTGAGTCAGTCACAATTTTAAAAGCTCAATCACTCGTCTTTAAAAACCCTTATTTTTTAACAATCAAAAAGCGGTGCTATGAGAAATAGTTGCAATCTCATGATCCCAAATTAGAGCGACAACAACTCGCTAAAACGGTAAAGTTTCCGTTTTATTTCACTTTATTTGCATTTACAACACGCAACAAAATTGATTATCAAAACACGCTTCTGGGGAACACCCTCTGGTCGTCCTTCCAAAGGACCGACGCCAAGGCTCCAGTTTATTTATTGAAAAAGCCTGCTTCGTTTATCAGCTAGCCCCCATCACAGGCTCCCCTCTCTTCTGTATTGTCTGTTCGCGTGTGCATGTGCGCCGCAAACTTGCTCCCGCGACTCTGGCTCGCTCGCTCGACCGGCCGTCGGACCGACCAGCGGGCGCGGCGGCGACCGAACATGCGACGTTTCGGGCGGAGTTTAAATCGCGAAATGTGTGCGTTATGTATGGAGAACGCGAAGATCGAAAACCAGTGCATTAAGCATTCGGCTCACAGTTGATCTCTATATTCGGCGACTCACTTTTGATAAAAAGGGCCGAATTTAAGTGAAATTCGAGGAGTAACGCCCCGAGCACCGCCCGCAGCATCAGCAGCCGTTGAGCAGAGCGCGTGCATCAGCGCGAATCCATAATTTCATAGTAGAGTTCTTCTGAAATTACTATTTGCAGTTCTTGACTACAGCCATGGCCGGCGCGATCTACAAAACGTTCTACGCTGTTTCGGCCCTCGGTGTGGCCATCTTTATCGGAACTGGTTGGTTTATGGCAGCTTCGAGAGTTTAGCTAACCCCAGATTCCTCTTCCAGGCCTCTTCTACATGCTTACCGGGCAAGGGCACCGATTTGACATCGCATGGTTCCTGACTCAAACTTCGCCGCACATGTGGGCCGGTCTCGGCATAGGAGCTTCGCTGTCGCTCTCCGTCCTCGGCGCTGGATGGTATTCTAGCTGCTACTATTGGCGTCATCTTTCATGAATGGATTATTTGCAGGGGTATCTTCACGACTGGATCTTCCATCTTGGGAGGTGGTGTCAAGGCTCCTAGGATCCGAACGAAAAACCTTGTGTCGATTATCTTCTGTGAGGCTGTTGCTATCTTCGGAATTATCATGGCTTTCGTCTTTGTTGGAAAGATGCAGGTAGGTCTTTATCGATTTTGACGCTGAGGTTGTTTGAGACCGAAAGCCAATTTAAACACGGCTGCGATCAAGTCAAGAGTCCTTTAGTCAAAAAACTGCATCAGCTGCCTAACTGAAGTAAGAAGCCAAATTGCGTGTTCCAATAGCCATAAAGTTTGTCTACACACTATTCAACCTCATTGAACATATAAAAATTGTTCAAATTTTTGCTAAATTAAATTTTTTTTGCCTTAGCCTGCACCATCTTCTCCACTAAAAATCCTTTTTTGTAATGCCACGTTTCCATGTGACTGAATGACGGTTTTCAGCCTTTCGACCGTAACGGAATCCACGCTACGGAGAGCCTGATCGCTCGTAACCTCGCCGCCGGCTACATGATCTTCGGAGGTGGACTGACGGTCGGTTTCAGCAACCTTGTCTGCGGCCTCGCCGTCGGAATTGTTGGATCTGGAGCTGCCCTCGCTGACGCTGCCAACCCAGCTCTTTTCGTCAAGATCCTCATTATCGAGATTTTCGCCAGTGCTATTGGTCTCTTCGGCATGATCATCGGTATTGTTCAGGTGAGAGGCTGTAATTTTGGATTTTGTGGTTAATGATGCCTTTCTGTTTTAGACTAACAAGGCTAACATGGGAGAGCACTAGAGCGCGCCGCTTCACATGACCCTCCAGAGTCTCAATCTCGAAGTTGTATATGTAATCAAAGTTGTGATAGATTTATAGAAGTTGTGCTAATACGTTTTTTCTCATTCTTCTTCTGTCGTCGTTGTCTTGTCGTGTACAGTAATTATCCGCATAAATAGTATAATTGTTAGGTTACGACGACTCGCTCTCGCTCACTTCTGCGGACACACATTCCATCTGCTCTCTCAAATTTTTACTCCAAATTCTCTTATTTTCCCTGTCTGTGAACTGCTCTTTCTTTGTCTGTCTCAGTCTTCCAGAAAACGTGGAGGAATTTGCATATCTGCACTGTCCTATGAGTATTGTAGCTCTTTAGTGTGATCATTGATCTGTTCCTGTAGATGTTCTTTGTGCCAGTTTAAGGTGTATAAAATTAAGCTTCGACTATATTGACTGAAAGAGTTTAAATAACTGATCTAGAGTTTGTCGATTGGATATAAAAAGCGTTTCGACAAATTGCTTTGAAAATGGATTTTGAAACCACTACTGACATCGTTTTTGTAAACAAGGAAAATGTTTTACGGCTAAACAAATCGATTTTTCGCAACGATGGTATGAGTCGACAAAGTGACCTTGGTCTTTGAAATGGTTTTTAACGGTCTTTCGGTCGCCTGTGCAAATGCGATTTTTCGATCACTCACGATAAGTCACCATTGTATCAAACATTTTTTACAAATTTAGCTACATAACACAAAAGCTCTAAACAGATGACTTGCTTGTTTTTTAAGCGTTTGCGTGAGGTACTCGAACAAATCTGAGCAAAGTGTCTAAGTCACCATTGTATCAAAAATTAAATTTGGCGTCGTATTCAGGTATCAACTATTACAAAACAAGACAAGTGGTTACGTGAGAAAGAATGGTAATTTCATTGCATTCAGAAATGACAAATGGTTATCTGTAACATGATTGTTGAGCATTCCGATTCTATTATCTCGACACACCATCAAGTAGTAGACAACCAGCACGTTTTGAACGTGTTTTCAACTTAAAGTGAGAAACTGATTGTGACTTCCAATCGTAAGCTATAACCTGAAGCTGAAGCTGTAACACCAAGAACAGCTTAAATGTGATTTCAATTACTGTTGGCTCCAATATGGGAGAGCATGAGAGAGACATCGATGCACACAACGGGTTTACCACAGCTGCAAACGTTAAGAGTATTGAGACATTGCCATAGCTATGATAGCTCCAATCAAGAAAATAGCCGTACACGGATGAAAGAAACGAGGCTGTTCAAATCAGTTTCGAAACACTATTTTCTAACTAAAACCTTCTGGAAAAATAAGAGAGCGTCTTCTAAAAACTGCACTTTCTCCTCAATGTTATGATCGTTGCGTGCAACTATGTCTCGTAGAAAAGTCGTCTTATAAAACGCTTTTCTTTACTTACTTTTTCAGTCAAATCTTGTACTGATGAGACTGCTTAAATAGTTAAAGAGGCTAAACACGGATAAAAAATTCAAAGTAGCTGTTCAAGTAAAATTAAAAATGACGGTATGTTCATGCTTTTAAACAATAGAAGCTCAAATTCACGTCCTGTTCTATTGACAACGTCTGAGTATACTGTGATAAACCTGAACAATATTTTTTAACATCACGTTGAGCGCAGGATGAGGTAGCCTTTCCTTGACTCTCGTTTAGCACTTCATTCTCTTCCCTGTGTTATAACCGTTGCGTGCATTGATGTGTCTCACACCCCATCATGCATTTTACTAACGGCCCGTGTTGACAATTACGGCATGGGAGGTCTAGAAACTCTTGCACGGTCTTGATTTCTTTGGCAAAATTGAGCACATTTGGTTTTCATCAATATGCGTCCGTTTTGTTGATCTTACATTGTTGTGCTTTTTACTATTCGTTGCCGTAAGCTACTATGAAAGCTGCCAATCAAGATAATTGCGATGAACTTGCGAGCTGGGCTAAAAGCAGGTTTTGTGTTTGCATAACGTTAAGGCTTTGTCTAGATAAGCTGTGATCGGCTTCTTTTGTTTCAAACATGCGTTTCTAACGTCACTGACGTTAGTTATTTGGTTCCGAAGCGATATACCAGTGAGATTAACGTTGAGTCACTGTATGTGGTCATGTATTCAAATCTGTATTCGACCAAAAAAAAACTATTTTTTTCAAGCTGGCCACATGCCTCGTACTAGAGCCTAGCCTAACGAGCTTTGCCTAAACTAGCGCTCTTTTTGTCTGGATTATTGACTGGCGTGCATCATGTTTAGGAACGTTAACATTTCAGTCAAGAACACATCTGCGTTTCTATAAGGTCTGTAATTGATATCAAGATTGGCTTGAAACGTGTGGCACCTGGAATGTTATGGGAATCTGTTGCTTAGCTGGAAAGAGAAATTTCAAATTTAGGTAATGCTTATGTGGTCTTGTTCTAACTATCTGTGATTTCTGATTGACCCTGTGCACGTGTCAACCGAGTCGCCCCATGTTCAGTTTACACGTTTGCAACCGTTTCTGATACTTTCAGACTGACCCGAGTAGTCAACATAACAAACCTTCCATCAATGTTTCGGACATGGAAGGTCACCTCTGGGCTCTTGACAGAGCAGGCGTACCTCAGAAACTAAGTCCGGAAAGTGCCGAATGGGTCGCTGTTCCTCTCCTTGGACACGACGGACAAGTTCTGCGCGTTCTGAAGATTTGTGCCACGCCTGGGTCCATTCTTGCTTTGGACAAGTATGGATGCATCCATCTCTACCTCTGCATGGGTCATCTCTCAGTTAGGGTTGCGGTGGATACTTACGAAAATCAGGTAATTTTCTCGTTTTTTGGCTATTTCTATGATTTTATATTATTAGAGATGGTATCCAGCCATAGGATGGTCGACTCACACGTTACCAACTGACCGATGGTCCTATTCGAACCGCGATGGATCTGATCCTCTCCCGTTTGAGAGCTTTGAGATGCCGTCAGAGGGTTGGCGATGGGAAGTACCTTGGATGGTGGATGTGCAGCCGAAGGACTCGGATAAGCAGGTAAGACATGTGACGGTCTTTGGAAAGACTGAAATGGACTTTCAGGGCTGGGAATATGCGTTCAACTTTGGACTGACGTTTAAGCCCACATGCTCTGCGACATCGCTTGTGCGTCGTCGAAGGTGGACGAGGGCAAGAAGGTACACGGAAGTGAATCGGTGGATGCAGGTGAGGGGGAAAACGCTCTACAAAATTAGTTTAACTTTTTCAACACGTTGCACAGGGTGGTCCGAAAAATGAGCTAGACCAGACAGCTTTGAAGCGAAGTCATTTCAAGCTCACTCGCCGGGAACGACCGGTCGTTCAAATTTTAAGGCTATAGGAGACATTTTCCGTTTTGGGAATTTTGGTCAATTTTGACTAAAGCTTTTAGGTTTTTGAAAACGTTGCAGTTGGATCGTTGATCTGATCTTAACCAAAATGTGCATGAGTTTGGTTTCAGTGACAATCAAACAATGATTTTTTATAAAATTGTAAAAATTGACCATTCTTTGCTATTCTGCCGCAGTAAGCTCAAATTGACTTTTTCTTAGAGTCCGAAATGTATCCTTGCTGAAATCGCTGAATTGCTAAAATCAGTTATTCTAGCTATTTCAAATAAAAATTTTCTAGCTAATTTAGGTAGTTCGGAATATATGTGAAACTGTGCCTGTATTGTCTGAAGGTCCAAAATAGACTAATGGATTGGACAGTTTTCCTTCTGAGGCTCCTCGATTTTGTCACCCAGTCATAAGATAGATAAGCGCAGCAAAGGCAAAAATAATTTTAATATCTCTATTACATTCTTCAAGCTTACAGCTGCCCCAACAGACCCAACCGACGGCGGCTTCCTCGACATGGCGACCGGCGGTTTCGACCTCAAATCCACAACCAACAAAGGCGAATACAGTTTTTTCGCCCTGCACCGACGCGGTGTTCTTGTAATCCGCAAAGGCATAAGATCAAATTCCAGTCCAGAAGGAACGCACTGGCAAGTTGTTGACGACATTGCAAGCGAAGAAAACAGCGGCGATGTGGAGCAGATTTCCAAAATTACCTGTTCCCACTCCTATGGCAATCTAATTGCTATCACATGGGACGGGAGGCTCTTCTATCGGTTTGGAATCACTGCCGACCGTCGTGAAGGAACCGCCTGGTCAAAAATCGAGCTTCCCGTCTCTTCTCCAATCGTTGACATCTGCCTCGGGCGAAACGCGTTGTGGATGAGTTCGGCCACAGGAACGGTCAGTTCAAAGAATGCTTACTTATCACTTTGTTTACCGATATTGTTGGTTTAGCTGTGGTTCAGGAAGGTGATAAACCGAACGATCGGTGCTCACTACGAGCTGAATACGAAGACGCCTGAGAGCTACGTGGCGATGGGCGACCGAATGTGTCGGATTGCGGTTTCGAAGGACGATCGAGTGTTAGCGATTGACAAGGCCGATGAGAAGTTGTTTTTAAGGAGCAACGTGTCGGCGAATGAGCTGAGTGGACGGCAGTGGATTGAAATTGTGGCAACTGGTAACAAGGAAAACATTTCGTGGAACCAGGTGGGCACGGAATTTACGTCTATGTAGACCATTTTTTGTTGTGTTTAATGTCAATGTGTAAAACTGCATTACGCCATCGATCCATCGTTTCACAAAACTCAGAAACGTTTGAAAGAAAGCACTAATCGAGAAAAGTATTTTTTGTTTTTCCAGTTTACTGACTTCAGTTTATTAGCACGAGTTTCGGTACAACCCTGCTTGAAGAACAACTTATTGGCCGTGGCAGTTGTACCGATGCAGCTTGAGATGAAAGGTAAACGCTGGTCAGAGAGAAAGAACTAAAAAGGCAACTTTTATTAAAATTTTTTGTTGTGTTTAATGTCTCTATGTAAAACTGCATTACGACTGTAAAACTGTGAAACTTCATTTCTGGTCTCTTTTTAATTTGAACCCTAGGACAAGCAAGGGCATAGTTGCCAATTTTATGAATAGCGTTTTGTGCGGTTTTTGCAAAAATTTTACTTTTCCAAAAAAGTGTTTTTCCATTTTTGTGTATTTTAGCTCTGAAGCGAAAACTAAAGCAATTCGTTCTTCACTTTATTGGTATTATAGGTTCGAATCAACCCATACACTGTTTTGACCGTATTCAGATCTTACCAAAAATCTGTTTACAGGTCGATTTGGGCAACCTCAACCTGACCGACCACGGCTTCCCTCGTCTCTGGACTGATCCTCATTTTGTGAAGCAAACTCGCTCCACCATCAGTGACCGTCGCTCCGAATGGCGAGCACTAATCGTGGAACGCTTAGACGCTCTGGCCGATCAGGTCTGGAACACCTCTCGAGACCATCCGTGTCCTTACAATCACTCTGGCCAGCGGAGTCTCAGCATTGACGGTATGACCGAACAAACCAGTCAGTGGGTCCTGAAAGCCTCTGTCCAAGTCATCGTTCTGCCCTCAAAGAACCAAAATAGGAAAACTGGAATGGCGATCTTGGCTATGAATTCGTTCTCTGAAGGCTATCTCCAGATAGATTACAAGGACAAGACTCAGTTCAAAGCTTCTTTTAAGCAGGTGATCTTCTTAACTCTTCCTGGCATGTTTGTTTACTTTTCCAGATCCTTTGCGTGTCTGCTGCCAGCGTATCTCAAGGAAAAGCGTCTTTGAAGATAGTTCTGGCTGCTGACTCTAGCTCATCTAAGGACAATAAGGGACTCACGCTAAATTTTAGTTTTGACGGTGAGGATGAGAGGGACAAATGGAAAACTCAGATGCAGAAGGTGAATTCATGAACAGATAAACCTTTAAATAGAGCATTTTTTAGATTGTGCTAGCTTTGGTGCAGTCTGAACCTAGGTCTATCGACAAGCGGTGTATGTGGTTTGTGGACTCACAAGGAAGCCCAAGGGTTGGATTTCTATCTACTCTACAAATTGGCCAAGAGCCTGAAAAGGTAAATTTTAGACCCAATATGCCAATTGAACAATTTCGGTAGTGACAACCGTATATGTAACAAAAATAGGCCTGTAACCGTATATATTTTGCAGGTCGAACTTGTACCCCTCGACAAATGCCGCTTTCTTCAGCTGCCCGGCCACTTTATGGCCGTATCCTCCTCCAACGGTCTTGCCTATGGCATCAGCTCCGACGGAGAACTGTGGTGCCTGAGCAAGGACTTTGACCTTATGAGAGAGATCGACGTTGACTTGGATCTTGTGCAGACGGACACCGTCACAGAGATCATCTACGAGCATGAAAAGAAAAGTCGTCTGAGTGGCTTTTGTACATTCAATGGCCGGGCCAATGGACTCTATTTTGCGTGGTCAGACAAGACTGAGCTGGTGCAGAAGAGGAAGGAAGACTGCAGGTATGTCAGCACACTTTTGCGCTTTGGGATAATAAGTTGAGGTGAAAAGGCAATCAATTAGATCGGGTGGTTGTTGAAGAAGATTGATCTTCGGGTTGATCCTATTAGCCTAACAGAGAGCTTAACAGGAATTTTCAAATGTTTGGAAGCCACGTGTTGCTCTTGAAGCCACGTGGCAAGGTTCAAACTGAAGAATACGGAATATAATGATTTATATTCAGGCTTCCATCCCGCGAATGGAGCTGGTTAGACCCAGACTGGCTGCTCGTTCCCGCTCCTGAAGGTTCCAAAGAGCCCGAATCGGGCTGGGTCTATGCTAAGAATTTTGGAGAGGAGTACGACAGAGCCGATGGTTGGGTACGCAGGCGTGAGTGGAGACGAAGAAGACACTTTTCAAGCAAAGCTCCATGGGTTCGAATTGACGCTCCTCCAATCGCTCACGTCAAGGTTCAGAATGATCGATCTTGGCCGGTAAACAAAACACCACTAACAATTTTAAGTAAAAACGTCATTTTAGCTGTTTCTGTGGGTCCTCTCCATCGATGGCGATCTGCTTTGTAGAACGGGTATAACGACTACTAACCATTGTGGTGCTGCTTGGATGGAGGTGCTTACAGTAACATAATCAACACAGACGTAAAATTGTCATGTTCAGATTGTCTGCAACGAACCTCTGGCAAGGATCAGCCCTGCCTGGAACTGTTGCATCTGGGCATTGACAACCTCGGCAAGAATTCTATGTCGTCATGCCACGGACATCGCAGATATGTTCACCTGTGACTGGGCGGAAGTGGAATCACCGGTGCTGGTGAACACTCCTGAGAGCCATCCCATTGCCATAACTGCGACGGGTGCTGCTGTTTGGGTTATCTTGAATGATGACCCTTCTATTCTGTACAAACGAATAGGTAAGCATAGAATTCTCTTCAAGTTACTCAGATAACTAAAGAGTTTTGCAATTTAAGCCTTCAGTTACGATGTGTCAAAAAATTTAGAAAAATGTTGGTGTATCGACTTTCGTGTGAGGGTTTGCTTTCAAAAGCTCGGTTTCAGTTTGTTAGTTCATTTTAACATTATGTCCGATGTCTTATCAGTTGACTGAAGTCTAAATTTAGCTAGAGGAGTAGACAAAAAAAGGATTTCGTTGAAGATAAGCAACGATAATCTGCAGCATAAAGCATCATTCCCAAAATTTCAAAAACTGTTTTGCAGCTTTAACAATAATTGGTACAATTCCTGCCAAAAACGTGCTGTTCATATTTTATGAAATAATAAGCGCTGCTTCGCACGCAAATTGCGCTAAAGTTTCAAGTTTGTCAAAGTAGAGTAGACGTTGGGAACGTTGCGCACCCGAAAACAATGTACACACGTTTTCAGCTTGGAAAAATGGCTTTGAAACGTTTCCAAACCGAAGGCACGATTCTTACCACAATTTGGCATTGAAAATATGGATGTAAAAGATGTGGTGCTTTGCGTTTTGTGTCTTGTGTGTTACCTTTCACTTATTTTCGTCAAAATTCCGACCGCTCTTCAGTTTAAAAAAAGTTTAAAATGAGATGTTATGTTTGCAAATGAACTGGCCAGACAACTTACTTCATTTTGACCAAAATTGGAGCGGTTGGTTTCCAAATTCCGACCAGTTCCATTCGAGGCCACCGGTCAAAATGAAAAAAAAACGAACAGAGGGACATACAGGATGGTCCGAAAAAAAGAGCTAGACCAGACAGTTGGAGTGCATGTCTGGAAAAGTCATTTGCAACGACGATTCCGATCGGTTCATTCGACAAGTCCGACCGGTTCATCGCGAAGCGCTTCGCTGCAAATGAATTTTCTAGGCATGCGCTCCGGCTGTCTGGTCTGGCTCCTTTCTTTTCGGACCACCCTATACAGAACTACCCGTTTGTTCGATTTTATCATAGATAAATTAAAATTTTAGTTTTTTTGTGTTAAAAAAATTTGTTTGATTTGAAATACTTAAAAAATAGTTTTCAGTTTGGTTAATTACAGCTTTTTTTAGTTTTTGATTTTTTCCAAGTTTGCCAAAGCCATGTACTGATTGTCAAACCTCAATCACTTCAAAACAGCTCAAATGTGACCTCAAACTTACAAGAGAACCATTAAAGAGGCTACCAACGAATTTGGCTGAAATTTGGCACACCGATAGAGTTGAGAAAGTGTAGTAGTTCTGCAAAATGTTAGCTGCCCAAGCGCATTTGAAGCCGAAAAAAACGCATGAAAATTAATTTGAGTGAATATCGCACATTGTAAAGCTTCTGCTCAATACGTTTTACTCCGCGAGTTCGAACCCCACCTTAGCCAATAATTTTATTCAGATGCATGTAATTTTACTTTTACTGGTTTTACAGCAAAGATTGGATTTTACCACCCGCTTGTATATACATACCACAAAGTTCAATATTCAAAAGCATTCGCATGGGCAGCTAAAATTTTGTAGAACTACTACACTCCCTAGGCTCTAACTGCACGCTAAACTTCAGCCAAATCCATTGGTAGCACCCCATTAACGGTTCCCTTGTCAGAGGTCTCCATTGGCACTAATAACACTGCCTAGTGTTAAGTGGCGAGCTCTTTTTTGTCATACTTTCGAGCTATTTTTAGTCATTTTTCATAAATCTTTTGAGAGAAATTGAAATTGTGACAACCCTTCAAACCACGCTTCCCAGCCTTTCTATTTTCGCCCTGAAGTGCTTCTGCCATCCTAAAAGAAAAAAGAGCTTTTCTCTCTGTTGCTGTTGCTTAATAACATTTGCTCCAGGAATAACTCTGACAAATCCCGAGGGTACGTCGTGGATGCGGGTCAAATCCCCACTCGAGATTTCGTCCATCGCGACTTCTTCAACGGGCTATCTCTACGCAGTGCTCATTCATA
This sequence comes from Steinernema carpocapsae, assembly GCA_000757645.3. NCBI lineage: Eukaryota > Metazoa > Nematoda > Chromadorea > Rhabditida > Steinernematidae > Steinernema > Steinernema carpocapsae. The sequence continues at coordinate 3,566,815 of CM016762.1, forward strand.
ATCAGACGCTTCTTCCTGTTACGGCCATGCTGAAAGAAATTGTCACCGAAAAAGCGAAAAAGAAGAAGGGAAAAGGGAAGCAGAACGTGGAAGAAGTGGAGAGAGTGGCTGTTTGGGAACACGGCATCTCAGAAGAGCAGATTAATTCACTTTCCGTAGATTGAACTCAGATTTATCCATCTCTTAGGCTGTACTTAACTAATTCTATACCGGTGTTCTATATGTGAAAATTCCGTTTTTCCGCGAGTATCTGTTTATTTACATATCTGACAAAAACATTTCTTTGGTCAAACGAAGGTTTCTTTGGTCAATAAAGAATCTTACTAGATCGCTTCTCGACTTCTTAAGAATGCACTTTGGTTCTGTAGAAGGTGATGCCGCTTCGGAGGAAGAGGTGGACGGTGGGAGTTCTTGTGGAGTTGCTGAGGCCTTTGCCGATTGGCAAGTCCGAGTTCATGTCGCAGAGGACGTCTTTCATGTCACAGCTGATCCCTGATTCCCAGATGCTCAGAGAATTGTCGCTTGTCCAGAACTCGCTTGACTGGTCGCACTTGTCGTTCAAGTGCAGTTTGTAGATTCTAAGCAAAAATAAAAAAATACAAAAGGTTGAAACCAACTAGGCTGCATTTTGACTACAAGTAAGTGAACCACAGAAATTTCAGTTTCACTAATACGCAACGCCAAATTTCGTGTTTTTGAGGTTTTTGTGCTTAATGAATTTTCAAAAAATTAATGAACATTCTGCTTCTGCTAATTAAAAATTAAATTAATCGAATAAAATTAAGAAACCATTTTCAATAGCTGTAGACCTAACAAGTCACTTACTGTTTAAGAAAGAAATTTGGCACAATTTGTTCTAAATACAGCTGTACATAGTACTGCTCAAAAATTCCAAATCTTTATTTTGTGAAACCTAAGCAAAATTTTCGTAAAACATAGTGAATTTGCGGACTGAAGTATGCGCTCTTTCAAATGTGTCAAACAAGGTTACCTCTTTCCCATTCCAATCGTAATCCGACGGTAGTTTGTCTGGCTGTTCACATCTGACGGCGGCGTTGATTCAACGTGAACGAACCGGGCATCTCCAATGTGAACATCAGTTTTCTGAACACCTCTTTAAATATTTTTACATTTAACTGCGCCTTACAAAGGGTTCGATAGTATCGAAATAGGACGCATTGACGGTGACGTTGCCAAGAGAACCCTCAAAGGTGACACTCAGATGCGAGCGCCTCGTCTCCGAGTTGCGCTCATCACAGGTCGTCACAAAGACGAACCCATCGTCGGTGCTGTTGGAGTCTGGGGTGGTGACAATTGCCTCATGGAACGATTTGCCACCTAGCCCACAGGCCGCTCGTGTCGCGTAGATTGCGAGGATCAGTGCCGTAAGTTGCAACATCAGTTGATGTGTTTGTCTCAGATCAAGCGGAGAAGACAGCGTTGTGGGTGTGCTGAGAGGAGCAGAAGGGGAGACTGAAACGAGAAGAGTCTGAACTAAAACAAACAAGACAACAAAAAAACGAGTCACTAGAACACGAGTCACTCAGCGAGATACTCAGAACCGTTTTAAATAGAACCTTGGGGTTGGTGAGGCACTGAGAGTGGGTTGGGTGGCACAGGAGGCTGAGAGACCCACCCGAATGGAGGTCGCCGAAGCCGCCTGCCCCACAACGTCGTCGTCGTCCTCTCGGGGGAATGACGTGTGATCAGACGCTTCAAACTAACTGACTTGGCTGCTCAAGACTGGTGTCCTCCGCCTGTGCGAGGATATGAGAAGGCGTCGAAGAAGTCGGAGAAGGGAAAGCGCCAGAGCTCCTATTCGACTCTTCTCAAAAACAATTATTTTTCGTTTCGTTTCGCAGCAGCGGGCCAAGTGCAAAGTTTAAGCGCACAGTTGTTTCTATCTTTCTCCGAGAAGAAGGAGCTGCTCGGGTGAGATTTGGGTGGAGAGGGTCGTGGGCGATCGAGGAAGCAAACTTCCACGAGGCTGGAAAGAAACAAATAACAGCGGATAGAAGAGGTTGCTTGTTAAGGATGCTTGGGTTGGAAACCATATTTTGCATTGATAAGAGTAAGAACAATGGAACTTTTGTGAGGACCATCAGCGTAAGATGCCTGAGAATTTGAAATACAAATTTGCAAAATGCTTTAATAAATTTGTGGCGGTCAAGTTTTGAATGTACCAGGATACGGTAAAGAATGCAAAAATATGATTTTGCGAAAGTTCGCAGCGGTGGTAGGCCTCGCATAAGAAAACGAAATTTAACAATGACGCAAATACACAATTCAATTTAGGTGTGAAGGCGGAAGACATTGAGTGTCAATATTGGATCAAAATGTGGTTTAATCTTTATGCGTTCTTGATTGGAATTACCACAACATTGGCGCAAATTTTTTAAGCGCAAAACTTTTAGCGCGAATTTCTGTTTGTCCAAAATTGTAACTTTTTGGACCACGAAAATGATGTTCAAAAGATTTGTAGCCTGTTTTGATACTAACCGACAACAAAACTCAAAACAAGATATATGAGAGACGAGCCTAAGACTGTCACCAGTGAAAGACTATCTGAAAAGTTGGTGACGCCAACTGTCTTCAGCGCTCCAAAAAAACCATAATAAAAATGTTCAAGGCTAAGGCTTTTTTTTGTGCTCCAAGAGGTCTTTCCTAGCCTATCATCTTTGCTGCTTGAAACAGGCAGCCTCAAGCTTACACACTCCTCTATCAGGCAAGTTCGGCGCAAAACCGTTAATGAAAATGTGCAAGGTTAAAACTACAGCAGGTGTCACTAACTGTACTTTTTCCCTTATCTAAACTTTGCCAAAGTGAGCAGTCCTGAAGCCATTTTACGCTATCCTGACGGCGGAATCGTGGTCAGCACTCCCAAAAACCCCTTCCCCCTCCACCAGAAATCAGCGCGATCCATGATGGAACGAAAAAACGGTGACCGTGTCTCTTTAACAGCAAACAAGACACCTTGACTAACCTCAATTTAACGCTGTTTTAAGATAGCAGAAGCAAGAAGTAGAAGTTTATATTGGGAGTATAGTCCACTTTGAAGATGCCTGGCACAGAAAAAACGTTCACGAACTACATTTTTTGCGATTTTTTGATAATAGCGTTTTATCTCAATTTCCATGATTCTTAAAACTTCGAAACAGCTAATTTATTACTAATGCATTATTACTTCTTTACGTGACCCAAAAGAAATTTGTACAGCCAAAAACAAAAGAGAATTGAACATCTTCCAAAACGGAGCTGGAAGAGTTTTTGTGTGCTTACAGAAGTAGATCTTAAGAGAGGAATGATGGTGACAGGACACTCGCCATGAGATAACTCTCGGTCAGAACCGCAGGAGATGCGACACTTGGAGACAGAATCGCACCTCCGAGAGTTTGTGGCGATAGCAAATCCGGTGAAAGCACAAGAGGACTTAAAATCAGAGGACTCAGAATGTAAGGATTGATGACATTAGGAGATAGGACATAAGGGTTGAGGATAAAAGGAGCCATGACAATTGGGGTGAGGACATAAGGAGAAAGAAGGTAGGGAGACAGAATGAAGGGCATAGCCACGGCTGGACTGAGGACATAGGGACCTAGGACAGAGGGGTTCAAAATGAGAGGACTGAAAATGTTAGGAGAAAGCACGACGGGGCCAAGAATGCTAAGACCATAGATAGGGGTGAACATGTAAGGAGAGAGTACAGTAGGGGCAAGAACCGAGACTAGGGTTCTCTTATGACGTCGGTGGTGTTCAGTTGTGTTTTCTGCGATTAGCTCGATGCGCTCCCACAAAGCTGCTTCCCGGTCGGTTCGGGTGAGATTGTCGTACTCCCGCAGATTGAAGTCTACATCATCGGCGCTGTTTACTCCTGGAAAGCAGACAAATTATGTAAGTCTTTAGGGACAGTCGAAAGTAAATATTGGTTCAAAGTTTGCAGGAGTGAAAAACACGATTTGCAGGAATATCTCATTCAACCAAAAACCTAAACCTAAAAAAATTAAAAATTTTAAACTTTTAATTTTTGTTTAAATAAGTTTCATCTCCAATTTGTGAATTGAAGGTATTGAAGGTAACACACAAAATTTTGTTTTAGATGCATTAGATTTAAAAAACAGAAAATTTTGTGTCGGTTTGAATGGACGTTAGGTTCCGCTGAGTTCTGTATATTTGTAGGCAAAGGCGAGAATTCGCATTGCTAGATTTTTTTAAATTTTTAGTTTTAAATTAAATTTAATGAATTGTTGAACTCTTGCCGTGGTCCCTATAGAGCTTCTCGATCTGATTTTTCTCCAGAAACGTGAACCCACGACTTTTAATGTCATCATGCTGAAAATGCAAAAACGACTTTTCCAGGGTTTTGAAGACGTTTGACAGCCGTTCTGTGACTTCAAGGACTTCTCCCTTCAGACCTAAACACACGTGATTAAAATCCAATTGCGACGTTTCGACCACACCTCTGAAATTCATATGATTCAGTAGATCCATAGCCATATTTACGTTCTTCCTAGCGCCGGTCACTTCCATGAGCATTTCAATTACACTGTCACGGTCTTTCAAGTTCATGCCTGTAGCTTCCAGCACCTAAATAACATATTAGAGTTGTATTGGCTTGAGGAAGGGCTGACCTTAGGAAGAGAAGCGACGCCACCTTCAGCCTCGTCGTTGTAGAAGGCTAGGACCGATGGAGATAATTGTCTGGATCTGGTTTCAATCTTGTCAGGCATGAGGGGAGCAATACGTGGACTTAGAAATCTCAGATTGGACGATTCACGCATTTTTTTATTTCGTTTGCCGGTGACGGTGTCCAAGAGTTCGTAGGCACTGTCGAACATGGTTGGGCCAGTAAGCTGAAACGAAAACCTTTGAAAACTAAAAAAAGCTAAGTAAAGCGACTAGATCGTGGCTTTGCAAACTTCTCTTGCTGCGCTATCAGAAAAATTTTTTAAACCGTGAAACGTTTGAAGGGGTTCAACCTTAACAAACAAAAACGCTCTTTTTAACTCAATTTTCTTTAACCAAAAATGTTAAATTTAAGTCGAAACCACAATAAGAATCGTGGTCCAAATCACCTCAAAATTTGATCAAAATCAAGAAAACATTAAAATTTGTAGACGTACAAAAATTACCTTTTGTCTCGGAGACTTGGTCGGCTTGTCATTCTCCAACACCATCGAATAGTCTATAATTGAAAGCCCTGGCTCCCGGCATCTGCCTTTTGTCGTCCATCTCGTCCTTGAGCACTCTCAGCTTGTCATACGTCTTCACCCAGTCTCCAGGTTTGTATTTGGTATCGTTTCCCTGCGTGATCCTCGTGATAAGATTGGTCACTTTTCGAATCGGAGACATCTTCGACGGCTCCACCAATGAGTTCAGCTTGTCCATAGTCTTCACCCTGATAATCTCGCGGTCGCTCTTGGTGACGGAATTCGTGAAGAGGCGATATTCACTGCGCTTGACTCGTTGAGAACGGTATTTCTTGAATATCCAGAATTTGGAGTTGTCTTTTGCAGCCAACAGCCGTCGTTGTTTGTACAGATTCGAGATCAGGGGTTTTGTTAGGTTGACGCGAGGCTTAGGCTTGATTGCCACAGGTTTGAGCATCTTGACCGTTTTCCTTTTCAGCTCTGGCGCCTGCACAAATCCAGTTTTTGCGGGTTTTCGGAGCGGATTAGTGTCGCGTCTTCGCCGTGCTCGGATGAGACAACGGGCACCGTAGGTTAAGTCGCCTTGATCGTCAATGTTGTCAAGGCAGCGTGCGAAGGAGCGCTGATCCTCTAAACATTTTTCCTGATCAGAGCAATATTCAAGTCTACAGACTTACCAGGATTAAGTTCGTGGAAGACTTCTTTGCCTAGTTGGCCCATGAGGGCTTTGATGGAGGTCATGTACCATGCGAAGTGTAGCCTTTGGACTGCTTCATAGCCGTCTTTGTCTAACCGGGCATTCTGAATTTTCTCGGATTGACCCGATATTGAGAAGGACACTAAAAAAGGGGTTTAAAAAGTCAAATGAAAACGTAAAATATAAAACAAAATTTTAGAAAATAGAGTGCTGCTATGGGCATCGAACCCGTGACCTTTGGGGCAGTACGCTAACGTTCTATCTATTAGGCTATAAACATCAACTATTTTGATTTGTTTAGGTTTTATATAAACTTAAACAGATGAAACTCAAAATAATTGTTTGGATTTTGGACGCTAAGGGACGGGATAGAGTCAAAGTAAGCTCCAAAGCAAAAAGAACTACACTAATTAAATTAAAGGCCATAGTCCTTACCTCTACTAAACGAAGCCAATAACAACACTAAAGCTTCGGACAATAACCGCATGGCACCACTAGGCTCTACCTTAAAACTATAATTTAAATACGGAAGTGAAACGAATCATCTACAAACACACACCAACGATGTTCGGATTCTGAACTCTGAGCTCTCGTTTTATAGCGATGAACTCGAAAAGTTGGACGTCGGCCCCGTTGGTGGGCTGCGGGGCGTTCGCACTCAAAATAAAGCGTATGCAAATCAAGGTCAAGAATAAGAAATAATCCCCGTTGCAAGACGATTACCCGATATTCGCACGTCTCGCCAAACTTCTTAGCAAGGCGCGCGTCATCGACGGCTAAGGAGGACCACCTCCAAAAATAGTCGTTTAATTAAATATTTAGAAAACTCACTTCACTATATATGCATTCGCATAAATCCGGTGTTGTTAATTGACGCTTGAAAACCAAACAAAAATTTAAAAATTTATAGGGTTTATTTCGCTGTGCCACATTTGCTAACCACTTTTTTGAGAAATTTCATTTAGCGATTATTTTTGAGTTGAAAGCTTTCCTCTTAAAACTTAAAATCATAGTAAAAAATTAAAACTGAAATCCACGCGCTCTTCGACTCTTCGACCGCGCGCAAAATTATGTCTTTTATGTTTTAGTTTGTTGTTGTTTACTTTTTTGTCCAATTAGAATCAGCAGGCAAAACTTTGGAGGTCACTGAGACGTAGTCTGACTGGATTGATGGTGGATGATGGTGAGCTCATCCCGCTTGTGAGGAAATGTTTGTTCAGGTGGCGAGTGGTCGATTCGCGAAAACTACCATAAACAGATTACTGGGTATTATGTAAGCCGCAAATTGGCTTGTTGGGGTGATGGACACGAAAATGAGACTCATAAGTAATCGTACGTAAGACTAACCGCTACACCATACAGTCATTAATGATGCAGCTGCTTAAATTGGCTATACCACAACGTTTTGGAGTGTGGAAATGCAATTATAAGCATCAACTCTGAATTGAAGTGTAAAATTTGATCGCGAACAATTGGAGTCCTTAGACAAAAAATGCGCCCAATTGCAACGAAACTTTCAAGAGTCTCATTTTTTCATGAGTCTCATTTTTGTGTCCATCATCCCAACAAGCTCATTTGCGGCTTAGTCAGCCATAATACCCAGTTATCTGTTTATGGCAGTTTTCGCAAATCGTCCACTCGCCACCTGAACAAACATTTCCTCACAAGCGGAATGAGCTCACCAACATTCACCATCAATCCAGTCATATGCACACCTCGCAATGTACGCCTCCTCTTTATTGTTCTTCACGTTAGTCTCGTCTGTGGCTTCTCAATACTACTGTCCAGGAAATGTGTCTTATTTCGACCTGAATCCGTGTGACAAGGACGCGCGGAATCAATGCCCGTGTGGATATGGGTGTCGGCCAGCAACAGTCATTGGAGCGAATACCACGTTTGAAAAGTACATCTGCTGCGAGACTCGATCAATGATAATTACGCAATGTTGGTTTGAACTTAATCTTCTTAAACGGATTCTGGATGTCTCAAGTTCGCGTGGTGTTCGTTGCGGCAATCTGAGAGGATTAGTGGGATATCGGCACTCTGGTCGCATAGAGCAGAATATGTGACTTTAGGGCAGGCGCTCCTCTTAACAAGATCTGCGTGACACCTCAAATTAAAATAACAATTTAAAAAATTAATTTGTTAGTGGCAATTGCCAAAACTTTACATTTCATTTAAATCGTTTAGGTCAATTCAATAAAACGTTAATTTAAAACAGGTCGTTTAACCTTTTTTAAAGTAACAAGATAATTTATTTTTATGTATATGTATGATATATCAATTTTTTAAAATCAATTTTAATAAATTTGAACTAGTCAAGAAAGCAACTTTTGCAATGTGCATTTATAGCCAAATGTGTGGAAAGTTTGTTTAAAAAATTTGGTTAATTTTTGGAGAGTCGTATCTCGACACCGAAATGTCCAATTTTACCGGTTTTGGGTGCAATGGAAAGAGGAAAACACGCCGCCATTGTAACCTGCACAAAGACAATGTTTTGCGGAAAAGTCAGAAGAAACAAAAATTGGTAAAAAACACACAACTTTGTCTTGGTTTGGACTAGACATGTCTGTCCGAATCAGACTCACAGCGATCGGTGGGCTTCACGGGCTTTTAAGCTGCGGTTTTTGTGCACCAAAAAAAATTTTTTTTTACATTTTTTGCGAAACATTGTTCTTGTTTTCCTCTTTCGATTGCGCCCTGAAACGGTCAAATTGGACATTTCGGTGTTGAAATACGAACCTCCGAAAATTGACCAAATTTCCTAAACAGTTTTCGGACATTTGACTATAAGTGTACGTTGTTAGACTCTGCAAAAACGTGCTATAGCTCATTCGACGCGCAAGTTGCAAAACCGACCGGTCCGAGGCGACGGCAAAATGCTGCAACTGCAAGCGCCGCCGCTATCGTAACCTGCACTTGCTCAGTCAGGGATATTGCGTCTAGAAAATTTCGTGACGGACGGACATGCCTGAGTCGTTCTCCTTTCTTTAATAGAGTGGACAATTATATTTCAAAAATGTTTTATTAGTCTTGATAATTGTCACTTTTAAATTGAGTTTCAAACATGTTAAAAAACGTTCTTCTAGGCATCTAAGCATTGGTCAATTGCTCCTGTTTTCATTTTTTTTGAATTTTAGGGTTTACAGAGCAAGACCTCTCGCCCCGATTTATTCCTCAAATCCCGATGACCCTGCTGAACTCTGTAAGTACAAATACGTCACTTCAAACTCTCTACTCCCTGCTCTAAATTTGTCTGCTTTTTGCTCTTGCCACTGCTAAAAACGCAACATTTGATCTAGTGACCTTCGCGCCTCGGATTTAGGTCTTCGTTTCGCGCACTGACGGAACGGCGAGAACGCCCGGTGAGGAAGTGTCGTTGATGGGAAATAAGGAGTTTACATTCGGTTCTGTGGCTTCGGTGCAGTTTGATTATCAATTCGTGCCTGGACAAGGAGGGTATCTACATGTTTTGACAGCTATAGGTGAGGGAAGCAAACGAAGGACGACTTCAGCTCTGTAAGCTTTGTAAAATGAAGGTAACGCTGACGCTTTCAGAACCTAAAAACATGCCATCAGCCTTGTTCCTTGTCTACAACGTTCCATCACAAGGAAATCAAATGTTGGACCTATCATATCCTAACCGACAACTAGCGGTTGTCGTGGGAAACGAAACCATTCCTTCATCTGAATCATGTGAGTACATACAAAATAAGCTGCGGCAAGAGTTACATGTATTTTTAGACCGTGTCCAATACGTCGTCATGGCCTATCGAACAGAAAACGTCATCCAGAATCCGATGGCAGAGCTACTGGATTCAAAAGGAGATATCTCGGCATTGCTCACGAATTCCACGTGCGGACGTGAATTGGGTCCTCCAATTGCTGGATCGGTTCTATGGGTTTGTCATATGAGACTACTATCAAGACGCAAAAATGAGGTTTAGGTGACGGCACGCTCGACAATTTTCCCGATCAAACCTGAACTCCCGACCCCCAGTCCATGGAAAGCAGCTCCACAGCATACGTCTGCTGTAACATTTACTGTGATATCAGTTGCGATCTATTTAGTTCAAATGTAAACATTAATTCTAATGTTCTAACTTAAGAATATCAATTGGCTTTTATCGTGTTTAAAAAATCAAACCAAAGAATATCGGAGAAATAGGTACGCATATGTTAAGTAGTCAGTAGCCTAGAACGGTCTTTGATGAACTCAATGTCAGGTTGTATTAAAACCTTCATCGGTGAATTCGTGTCTAGTTATAGCCTGTGTGTATTAATAAAAAAGTGACCTGTACGTATGTAACCTAACAGAAGCAACAAGGGAAATTGTACATTTATTGAGCAAGCGCAACATGGTTATTGAAACATAAGCTTGTAGCGTTTACGGACGATCACAGTCATCGTAAGCACAACAATAAATAATGATTCCCCCAGCCGTGAAGTCCGATGAAGGAGCACACCTGAAGAGTATTGCAATCCATTGAGGGAGGTCCGCCTGAAAAAGTCTTTTTAGAAAACTCAAGCAATCACACTTACTTCCAGACTTATCATCTACAGTAGTACCGTGTTTACCCCAGGAGGACACAGTACAAAGTCGTGGTTCATCTCGGCGCCTGAGCGACAACACAGAGCGTTGGCTGATTTTTGACTGATACGTTCAAGATACTTTTCTCGTTTTAAATTATTTTTTATTTTTTGGCTATCTGTAGCAGGACAACATGAACAAGCCGTTGAAAACCATAAAACTGAACAAAAAATTTTAATTTAATTTTAAACTTTTAAACTTGCTGCTTAAAGGGACACAGACACCGCATTTTTCGTTCTTTTTTGAGTGCACGGATCGCGCTCATTTCTGGGACAGAGGGCTTTTCAAAGACGCTGATCATGATTCTAGCGTCAGAGTGGTGAGAAACGGCTTCAGGACTGTGCGAAATAGCAAAGTTCGGTTAAGGCAAAAAAGAAAACTTTACAAGTCGTTGAGCGGTTCCGACGCGATTATCCTGCACAAACCACAAACGAAGTAATGTGGCCTTTGGTCGAATTTTTGTGTTCATCGCGTTAGGGAGACGTGCTTAATCAGAAACCCACTCAAAGTCCTACAAGAAACTTTACAATCGCAAAGAAAACCGACAATTTTGACAAACCCGATTCCATCGTAGCCGACCGCGATTGTACAGGGCAGTAGCGTCAGGAACACCGAAAAACTGGTAAAATTCTTGTTTTTCCTTTATCCGAACTTTCCCGTATTGCACAGTCCTGAAGCCGTTTCTCTCCATTATGACGCCAGAATCGTAAGCGTTTTTTCAAAACGTATTTTGAGGAGCCAAACGTCTTGGATTCTCCATAAGAAATGTCAGCTTTATGCAAAAATGGTCAATTCGTCTTCAAAAACTTTTCAGCGTTTAATATTTGAATTGAACGCGTAAATTGCGCTTTACAGTCTAGAATTCCAGCAAAGAATTTCACATTAAATGGTACCTTTTTTAGCAAATGTTTAAAAACAACCATTCCTCTAAACCCTTCATTATTTGCTGAAATGCATATCAATCAATGCAGAATTATTTTCTAGAGCTAAAAAACGTGTTTTTAACGTTTAATTTAAAAATATGTCACTGCAAATGCGCGTTTTGCATTCAGGCATCCACAACCACTCACTGAAAAGCTGTCAAGTAGGATTAGAACGTTCAACCGATCCAGCTGTCTGAAACGGCACTTCTGATTTCTAAAGGACTGTGTAGAAGTCATTTTGAACATGCGATTTTCTTGTCTGAAATGTTCTCAGAACACAAAGAACAACGTCACGACTTCATTCCCCATTGAAAGTTGTTTACGACGTTGTTGTCCGTCCCTTTTATCATATCTGTTTGCTGTTCAGTTTCAAAGACGAATTCTATGAATGTGTCGTCTCATTTGCCCACGCTCATTAGCTCTGTCTGCTGAAAACAGAAATGAGTCCATTGCACTCCATTTGGTCAGGGTTGTTTTTATTGATTCAGCTCGGCCGCTGCATATTTGTGCTCTTTCGTGGAAGCGAGAGTCGCATAGGCATAAACGCGGCGATTCCAATAATTTCAACGTTGTTTTCAGGGTAAAATCTCTTGAAGAATAAGTCGACTAGGACTCCTGACAAGCTTTGTTTACAATATAAAGTAAGTTGCTCGCTGTTTTTGAATGCAAAAGTCCTAATCGATGTATTCGCTGAAAACGAGGCGTCGAGGTGTTATCTAGCATTGCGATAAGTCGGCCGCGAGGCGAGATCACGTCGACGAGTCGTTTGCAACGCCTTAGAGAAGCGTTGTTGACTACCATAAAAGGTGTTTTTGAAATCACAGACAAGTTGTACTTTAAGAACAAGACACAGTTTTGATCACAAGAAGAGTTTCTGACATTGAACTATTTAGCAAAGGACTTTATGAGTTGATCACTCGGTAAACAAGTTTTCTCATTTGCCAAAAGCTGTTCGATCTCTTAATTTCTTAATTTGGTCTCTTAAAAACGTCATGTTCGGTCTCTTAACTTTCAGTTTTCAGATTTCAACTTAATGCACTAATAGGAGCACACTATGCATACGATGTATGCTAGGTATGTATTTAGAATAGATTGCGATTTAAATTAAGGTGAGTAAATTAGCTCACAGTTTTAAAGCTTATATTGCCATCTTAGGTTAATAGCATCAACTACAGCGCTTACAATTGGGCAACTGTAAGTAAGTGGTTTTTTCTGTTTTACCGTTTGCATGCCATTTGAACTGGTTTTAATTCTGCAATTTTAGATGCGCAGTGGACCACGAAAGTCTTCAGGATTTGTATGATATTTGCACGTCTCTACATGGAGAACGAGATTGACTCGAAATATGAGTTACAGAAGATCATAGTTGCGATAACACGTTGTTATTGTTATTGTATAGAAATAAAGAATAAACATGGTTAGTTAGTGACTTGTGGTGACTGAAAAAGCTTTCGAGACCTGACGTGTTGAGTGGAGAACTAAATAGTTTGGTTTTAAATAAATAGCACCATAAGCGACTTCTAACAAGTCTGCTTTTCTGCTTTTACAATTTATTAGTTTGGAACGGCAGACTGTATTTTAAATGACATCAGCATTACCAGTCGATTAGTCGCTACCCATCGCTGACGTTGAAGGAAGTTCATTAAGCGTTTTCCGTTTGTGATTTGCCACTGAGAATCATTATAGGCGCAGGCGACACTGACAAGGAAACACGTTTCGGTGCTACCAACGGATTTGGCACACAGTTCAAGCCTAGAAAGTATAGAGTAATTCTGCAAAATTTCAGCGGCCAATGAGCACGTAGGACCAAAAAAGCGCGTTTGAAAATTGAAGTTTGGGTGTATTTTTCATCGTGTTCATCAGAACTGTACGGCGCTTCGCGTTTCACAATACTCATTTTGAGATAGTATCGGCGCTACGCGCTTCGCTGGCGCGATGTTTAGGCTAAACGAACAGCCTGATTTTCTTGTTCTCAAAAATTTTAGCAAAATTGCGTTTTCTGTTCCAAAATCCGCTTCGGTGCTCTTCCACCGCCGCTCAAAACAGTCTTTGTCGCTTGCCGCACGCGGAAGTGCGACAAAACCACAATTGCAGAACTACAGGATGCCGCCAATTACCAGTCAGAGATATTGCGATGTCCTTTTCGTGATGGACGGACATGTCTGGGTCGTTCTTCTCTATTTACTAAAGGATGTGATTACACATTTTTACTGGTTTTTTCAGCAAAGACAAGGTTCAGCCACCTGCTTTTACGTGCAAAATACATCCGCAATTCAATTTTCAAATGCGTTTTTTTTGGTCTCAAATGCGCATTGGCCGCTGGAAATTCGCAGAACTATTACACTCCATAGGCTCTAATTGTGTGCCACTTCAGAACTTAGCTTTGATACATCATAGTTACCCGTTATAGGTCAACTGTACTTTGAATGACCTTAGGATCAACACTTAACTAGTGGCTGCCCCTTACTAGCGTCAAAAACCGAAACATTCAGGCATTTGCCGTTCGTAATTCGCTTCTGCCTAGTGGGGAGGTCTTTGTGAAATTTTTTAGGTCAGAGTAAACAGCTCGAGGATAGAATCGCTTATCTGTGACAACCTCGAAAACTGTTTGATCCAGGTAGCCAAGAGGTGGCTGGTCAATCGTTGATCCTAAACTCATTTAAAGTAAATTCGTTCGATAACGAGCATTATTGAAAGTGTCCTAGAACTCTGTGGTCGATGACAGATTTTCTTTGGAATTGATGGTCACATAAGCGAAACACTCTTCAGGTTGTCTCAAATTGTAATCGAATCGCATTCTGAAAGCATTTGCGTTTTGTCTTCTGTTGATGATCAGAAAAACATCCTAGGTGCAGGCAACACTGGCATTAAAAAAGTCTTAGAACTCGGCTAAGACACTTTCAATAATGTTTGTTATGGAATGAATGCACTATAAATGATTTTAGGATCGACCATTGAGCAGCCACTTCTTTCTGACCTGAAAAAACAAATCCTCTAAGCGTATGTAATTCGTAGATTCCCTAAACGAGTGTTGGTCACACGGGCCAAACACCTCTTCAGGTTGTCACAGTTAACCGATTCTATCCTTAAGCTGTTTACACTCACCAAAGGAATTTTCCAAAGGCTTCGATCGAAAACAGTTTTATTTGCATAAATGCCGTTTGCATTCATTCCGTCGTCGATCGCGCAGGCGATCGATAAATGAATCATACCCAGACGGTTTTGCAAAAGTGCGTCCCGCGTCCCTGTTTCCTCATACCTTTTACACCGTGAGAAACGCGGCGATCTCGTGATTTCTGCAAAATCAGAGCCAGACAATGCTTCCAAATGGAGCGGACGGCGTTTCCTGTCGGTCGAACCATTTCTCACATCAGCGTCGACGGTCTGCTCGCTGGGCGTGGTGTGCGTTTACATAAAAGTAGCTTTAAGGCATGCGGAGGTCAGTTTTCAGTGTTGTCGATCTTCGCGTAGCCGTTAAGCTCCCTGATCGCTATTTCATCTTCAGACTAAGGGTTAAGGGTCAGATGAGGGGTGGCGCTGCACTTAGCTTCTATTTCGATCAGTTTATTGCGTGCGGCCGTCGCCGCAGTCAAGGCTTGGAAACCTCTTCAATTTACGTCCTCAAACTTTTTTGATTTTTTACTTTATAGATTTCTGATTTCTGTCGTCTTTCGGTTCGCGCGCCCTGCTTCGTTTTAATCTTTAACGACTTTTACAAATGAAGTGGATAACGTGTCTTCTTTGTCTAACCATTTTGAAGCAGCGTCGAGGTATTACCTTTGGGCGTGGTGTGCTTTTGCATAAAACTAGCTTCAGGGAATGCCGAGGTTAATTTTTAGTGCTGACTTTAACCTGTCTTGTTGTTCTTAAAATAGCCGTCGCCGCAATCAAAACGCGTGTTTCAGGGAGTTGATTCATGTGCTCGCATGATTTTTTTCAATTAGTATTTCATAGATTTTTTATCAAGAGTTATCAAGATATTTCTTGTCTTGTTGACTGTTCGTTCGCGCATTCTATCGACCTTTGCTGCTTCCAGAAATGAAAATCATCGACCGTATCCGATCGTGGTTCAGGAAGCCGAAGTCAAGGAAGTCGAAGAAAATCTTGTCGTCCGAGCCTTCTAAGAACACCAAGCCCCAGACCGCGCCCCAGAAGAAACCTCAGGATAAGCCTAAGAAACCTCAGGATACGCCTAAGGAACCTCAGTCCGTCAAAGCAAAGTCGAACACGATGTCCACGCACAAATCAACGAAGCTTTACCTGACGTCGGTAAGTCTTTCAGTTAATGTTTCCAAAGTTAATTGCTTTCTTTTCGCCGCAGTTTGCCGCCCGTGAGCGCCGAAGTAAAATTATCGCTGACCTCCGCAAGGAATTGGCCAAACACAACTCGTCGTACGAAGTCATGGTCGAGAAGGCAAAGGAACTCGACGACTAGTCTGGCAAGGAAGTGATCATCTCTTAGATACTAGCGGCCATAGTGCCAGTTTATTTCTTGTTAGTGAGAAATAAAGTTGACCTTTTGTAATCAATGTGATTAAGGAGCAGGAACTTACAATTAGTTGAGAGGTGGAAGGATTGGCTTTGTTTGGCGTCGTAGATCTTGAGCCCAAAACGTTAGAGTGAAATGGGCTGAAGAAACAAGAGTTTATTATGTTTGAAGCCTGAGAAACTCAGGACGTGGCTACAAGATATGTGGAGTACTACTGACTCAAAGACGTTTTAGGTTCACTTCGGTTTTTAAAAGTTTTACTAATGAAGAAACGTTGAACAAGAGAACCTCGAAAAGTGCCCCATGAGTTAGAATCTGAATTTTGGTATTCGGGTCGACTTTGGTCTAAAAGCCTTTCCTAAAATATAACTCAACGTGTCCTGTTCAGACGGACAACGTCGCCGTTCCGTACATAGCCGGGTTTCGGTGTGTCATTTAGCTTGTGAGCGGTGGATGAATCGGTTGGCCATGCAAAGTGTTTTTGCTTTCACTCTTCAGTTTTTTCTTTAAAAACACGGATGCCACAATATATAAGGTAGTGGGACATTGTGAGCTGCTCAAAAGTGACAAAAACAGAGAAAAAATGCAAAAACATCACTTCAGCTATTACCTGACCGACTAATTCGATCGACCCCTGAATGACCCGGCGAAACCCGGGCAAGCCTGAAACGGCGACGTCGTGTGTCTGGACAAAACCAGTCGAGTCATTTGGAGCGGCCACAAAAGAGTGTTTGCGCTTAAAAGCAACTTTGCGCTTGCGTTTTTTGGCACGTTATCAAAAAATATTTTAGGAATGCTCTTCCTAGACCAAGGCCAACTCGCCTGCCAAATTTCAGATTGTAACTAGTGGAAAACTTTTGAAAATTGCCTTGTTAGCAATGTTTATGAAATGTGTTGCTCCTTTTGCGTAACGTATAAGATGATACAAACATGGATTAAGATAAATCAAAGATCGCAAAAGTTTTGGTGAGTTAAACATTGTGAGATTTTGGATTTTTGACTGTAAATCCTAAATGAAAACCTTAATCAGCTGATTAGCTTATGTGCTTTCTTACGTCGGTCACACACAATTCGTAAATCTTCACCGTTAGTAATGGCAACTTTTAATTAAAAAAGGGTCTTCTTGCGCAGATAATCTTTCATGGTCTTCTTATCCTCTTTCCTCATGAGAAATCCTTTGACCACATATTAGTAAGTGGCTCTGCCACAGCGTCGTTTTTTGGTGTGCCTGTAAAAACGTAATTCCATTTTGTTTGAACGTAGAACGTCGCGCTGCTGCTGAAAGATAGCTGAAAGCAGTTTGAAAACTAGTTTTAAGGAACGCGGAGGGTCAATGTCTCTTCGTCTCTTCCTATTTGCAATAACAAAGAGGGCGGTTATAATTTGAAAGACAGCTAAGGTCGTGGCAGTCGTTTCAGCTTGGGAGAACAGCCGTGCTAAACTGTTTTTTTTCACGCGTTATCCACACCTCGGTGCCACTTATTTCCAACTAGCTAAGAAAGCCGCTATTCTGGCAATGCGCGGGGATCGCGTCCACGGCGTTTTTCAAGGTAATAACGGAAGATGTTGTCGCGACTTGTTTGCTCTGTGTTGCGACCAGTTTCAGTTGCGTGTGGCTTTGCGTTTTTCTCTTTTTTCTTTTGTTTTTTTGCTCTAAATTGTGCAATTTCAGTTTCAAATGACCAGACCGAAAAAACTGAAGAAGAACAAGAATGCAGCTTACCCAAATGTCAACCCCTCGACTCGCAAGGCGAGAGTACGACGCCTCCCGAAAATTGCCATGAGAGCTATGAGCATCGAAGAGGCATTGGAGATCATGGCCTCATACGTCGGATGCTACAACGACTTGCTAGCGGCCACTAGAACATTTGTAGACCATTTCTTTAAAGATTCCATGGGAGCCGGTAAGTAGTTTTTAAAAACTTTGCACATGGCCAAGAAATCTGTTGGATTTTTAAGCTGCAAGATAATGCAGCTTAATCGTGAATTTGATACCTCTGATTTCAGATAAGACTGACATAATAGTGACGACTACTGAAGAAACACAACGAAAACGCCGTAATGCCCAATCCTGGACGGCCAACGTAATGTGCGAATTCCCCGATTTTACAAAATGGGACTTGGCTGGGATCACCGTAATAGAGGAGCTTCCGCCTCATGTCGCTCACCTGTGGAAAACAATTTTCCCGAAAATCCAGAAAGTGGTCCCAGGGAGTAAGTTTCATTTTTATCCAACTTTTAAATAATCCATTTTAGTCTCCATAGACAGAGCCTTCGACATGTGGAGACACATTAGAGAAGAATTCTTTAAAGGGCAGCACAGGACCGACTTGACCATCCGTCTACGTTACCTAGCCGGGAAGAACTCTGCACATCAACCAGGGGCGCAAAGGAATTCTCAACCACAACCGAAGGCAAAGGATTATGACGACGCTTTCTGGCCAGAATTGTTTTGGCTTTGTGGGACTTGGAAACAGTTCTACATGACCGACTTCGTTCACCAACTCCCGCAGGATTTGAGCCAGTTTTGGAGACAGATATACTCCATCGTTAAAGCGAAGCATCCCAACGGTAAAAATTTTAGGCTCTAGTACCATTGGAAGCAAGTTTGTGCAATTTTGAATATTGAAACATCAACATATAAGAGAAATTTTCAATATGCAATTTTCGAAAAATATTGAATCCATTCAATTATCAAAAAATAGCTTTTGTTCTGTTCAAAAAATTGCTGGAATTCAGAAGCCTATTTTTTCCTATTTTAAAAACCTTATTTGAAGAACTTTTATAATTGCCAACCTATTTGCGTAACTAACATCAGCCTTTGAAATATTAAACGTTAAGAATTTCATGGTTTTTTGGACGTTTTTTGGACATTAAATATCAAAAAGCGATCTTTAGAACATTCGTTGTTTAATACAAAAAAACGCAGAAAAAAATGGTCTGGAATGAGCGGGTGCCAGGAGTGTCTGGAGCGACTCATTCGGAGCATGCGCGTTGCAAGCGAACCGGTCGGAATTCCTTCCGGATTTCAGTGAAAATTGAAAGAAAATTGAGAGAAATTCAGAGTTTTTCTTCTCAACTCTGCTTGCAACCAATGTTGCCTCTAAAATGCGTAAAAATGGTGGGAAAACAAACAAAAAAATCACCGCAAAATGTGCAACATTGAAGAGATATGCCTGGTGGGGATTGCCGAAGAAGTCGGTGAACAAAACAGTGAACTTTGTTCAATTTTGGATTTTCGCTCATATCCGGAAGCAGTTCCAACGGGTTCGCTTGCAGCGTGCTCCACATGAGATGCTCCAGACATTCCAGCACCGGTCATTCTAGTATTTCTTTATAGTCTGCCAGGATGACGCCATTTCTGTCTGGCGCTATATGAGAAAAGTCTACCTCACCCAGGAGTGTCCTGAGAAGTTCCGAGGTCAACTCCCATTTCTCGAGCCCGGATTTAATCCAGGAGTCGAAGCCAACGTTTGCCCACAATATGACAAACTTCTCATGTTGTCTGGATGCAGCACACGTGCAATTCTAATTGAGCTCGCCCCGTACCGTCTGCTCATCCAAAGCATGCTTGTCAACATTCGCACGCTTAAAGACTTGCCTTGGGAGTTCAGACCTGCATGGGAGCAGCTTGTGGCCCAGGTACAGGAGAAGGTGCCTTCCGGTAAGGGTTTAGGTTGCCATATTGTCTAAAACAGTTTTTCAGCCTTAGTAACAGCTGAGGTTGTCTTCAATCTATCCAAAGCCACATTCAACAATTCCAAAACTTTAGCTCACCGTAGAGAGGTAGTGAACACTGTCTGGTCCAGTGTCTTTCCCAGGAGTAGCGTCTCTTCTGAACCAGCAGCTCCAGGACAATCGAACCTTCACGATCTACCAGCTCGTTCGGCATCCGTGCCAGAAAAGTCATCTGGCTCAGCTTTTGTTCCTTATGTTAGAACTTCAATTTCGTTTTAAGTTTGATTGAATCTTCTGCCTTCAAACTCCTGTTCTATCTTTGTTAATAGCCGTCTAAATTGTTCTGTTGAGTTTTTACAACAAAGCTTTTTGTTCCTATTTTTCAGATTGTTTCATCGTTGTTTTTTTGCTGTTTGTTAAGTAGTTCTGTCTCATAATTTCCTCATAATTTTCAGGTTTTTAGTTCCAATTTTCTACTTTTCTGTCCTGTTGTATGTGTTCTCGCTCCTCGTTGTTGATCTCTTTTTTTAAACGTAGTATATTTCCACTGTGCTCGCTATCGCGAATTCGATTTCTTAGAGTTTCTGTATGCGTTCAATAAATTCACCGATTCGATATTGATTCAAAATGTTTCATGATTAAATTTTTCTGCCAGTTTCCGAAACATGATTTGCGGCTCACCAACCAAATACGTTCAAAAAGGTTTTTCAAAAGCAAAATTTTAAGGTTTCGAATGGATTGATATATTGCAAACTGGCATTTTTGTAAAAACGTTGTTTTTTTTAGAATTTTGTTTATAGGGTTAAGGAACTAAGCTAACAAGGAACGCTCACCAACTGTCCCACGCTGATTCGGTTGAAATTTGGCTGAAAGGTAGACGGTAGACCTATGGGAGCATATCAAAACGCTAAAATATATCCGTTGAATGCGAAGTTCGTGATGAGTAAAACTGTGCTTAAAACGTTTTCAAAATACGGTTTAATTAGAATTTTGACATATTAGAAACAGTTTATTGGCAAAGCAAAATTACCACGTTGTTATACTGTTAAAGTTATAAGGGTTTAGTAATGTTGAGCTTTCTTTGAGCAAATTTTAAAAATGCCAAAAATGCGATATAGTAATAGTAATGATAGTAAAGTGAAATGATAGTAAAGTAAAGAAATGATAGTAAAGCAAAACTGAAATTTTAAAATTTGGTCTAAAATACTCAAAATTGATATACCCTTATAACATTAGCCGTAGAACACCGTTATTATCTTGGTTTCGCCAATCATCTGTTTTTACTGGGTCGAAACAAATTAGATTTTAAGAATTTTGGGAATTTTCGAGATTTCAAGTCGTGTTTCGCACTCAACGGAGATATTTTTGGGTTTTGATATGCTCTCATAAGTCTACCTTTGTGCCAAATTTCAACTGAATTGGCGTCGCACAGTTGGTGAGCGTTCTTTGCAAGTGCTTAAGCAATTCTGAAAATGGCTAATTTCGTTTTGAACGAATGTTTCAGCATATAGCAAAAACTGTTTTGGTTCGAAGTCTAAGAGGACCTTCAATAATAAGACACAAAAATGCTCTCCGCCTTGTTATAATGCCAAAACGGTAACATAAGACATAAATCGATGAATCCGTAAAGCACCTTTTCTTATTGGCAACTTCTCTTCCCGAATCCCTAGCATTTTTTAATCCTGTAATCCTAACTGCTAATCCTAATCTTGCGTATCCAGCTCGTTAGCAACATAAAGTCTCGCAAGTCGTCGATTAGTTACGAACGCCGTTTCACCGCTGTTATTGCAAATTGAAAAAATGTTGGTTTTGTTCATTGTAAACCGAATGAACTAACCTCTTGAGCGACCCTCAACCGTGCGTTTTTCCAGAACACGTTACCAAGAACTTTTGTTATTTGTGAAAACTAATTATGCTGCAAAGCAGTTTAATAGTTTATAGGAACGCGGGAGATCTCCTTCTTCTCGCAATTACGCCAGACTCACTTACGACAACAATTACGACAACTTTTCATTGTTCGCGTTAGAGCAGCTAATAATGTGGGGTTTTTCTAGCCTCATATAAGGCTACATTTGTGCCAAATTTCAGCCCGGTCGGAGAAGGGCACTTCGCGTCATTCCCTTGTCAGTTGATATTTTGGAGACCGTCGATTTTTTACGTTGTGCTTAGTGCTTTTTTTCTTGCCGTTGCGCGATTGTTTGTTTAGCTACTTGGTCTTTGCGTTGTGCTTGCGCTGGACCAAACGCAACTGTGCGTCCACGGCGTCTTACAATCGCAGCCACTTGGCTGCCGTTCTCTGTTTTCCGTTTGCTTTCTTTTGCGCTTGATTAATCTTGCGTTTGCAATCTGCGTTTGCAAGTTCTTCGTGCGATGAAAAACTGTTTTCATCGGTTCCTTAAAAAACTGTTTTTTGACAAATAGTTCAAACTAAGTTTAAGAGGACGTTAATAGTATATATCTCGTTTTTTCAGATGTCCAGACAGACCTTATCAAACCAGTAAAGAAAAACCTTTGCCTGCAATAGCCCGTACAAGAGGGCAGCAGCTCTTTTAGCCATGCCAGAAACTTCTGATATCCTTCAGTCCTACTTAAAGCAACAAGTGCAACAAATTCGCCAGAATTTTCCAGACTTGGTGAATCTCCTTTCGTCTTTCTGCGCCCCTCCCGACGATTTACGAGTAGCTATAAGAATGTTCATGAATTGTTTAGCGAGCATATGTAAGTTGCCTACATTGTTATGGTTACAAACTGCATTTTTGGTGGACAAGTGAACTGTAGCCCCACATATTTTGCTCTGTGATTTTGCAGGAAAATTAATTGTATGGGCTATTTGGGACCAGCCGGCATTAGATTATAGGTTCAAACCCTCCTGATCTTTGGTGATTCTACACAATCACGAAAACGTTAGGTTCGCACCATTAGGAAAACCTTCAAAGCTGGGTAGTGTTAACAGAGTAAAGTGAGCTTAGGATCTCATAACCAGATGGGATGTTTGTGTGCTATCGAGAATAGGCGTGTATTTAAAAATCTGTCATGTTCAAAATCGCTTCTAATCTCTTAAGAGAACAATGGTGAAGAGCTGTTTACCGTGAAAATTCTGGCTATTTTCGTCCTTAGCACGGAAACCTTTTAAGCGTTAGTTACAAACGCTGCTTATGCGCTGCTTTGGATACGTTATAAGGTCCTTGTAAAGGTTCTCTTGTTAGTCCCAATAGCTCGTATTGTCCCAATAGCTCGTATCTCCAACTTTAGGGTCCATGCACACCATTAATGTTGCAATTTCACTCAAAAGCAATTCAAACTAGTTTTGTGTCTTGTTGTTAGTTTTTGATGTAGTTATAGACTATTCCATCGACAACATTTAATATTCACCGGCTTCAATTTTAGATGACGAAGAAATAATCAGTCAGCAGTTTGAATACGTTAGCAAAATGCACAACAATGCCCAAATATGGATGGCTAACGTGGTGAACCAGTATCCTCAGTTCTACCGATGGGACTTGACCGGAATCAACGTGGCCGAAGAGCTACCTCCTCATCTCGCTCACGTGTGGAAGGAGATTTTAAAGAAGATCGAAGAAAAGCTTCCTGAAAGTAAGTTTGTTTTTCAATGTCGATAAGAAAACATAGGCTCTATTATCGATTAGTGAACGGAATGTATATAGTGCGGATAGAATGAGATTATCGTGCATTAGTGTGGACGGAATAATCCGTTTTAGTAACAGTGTGGACAGAATTATTTTAATAATGAGTTACCGACAAGCTTTTCTTTATCCATCTATGGCGGGCGCTTACGTCTGTTTGGTGGCCTCTTATCCGTTTTACGTTTGCTTTCAAACCTTACCTCGAGAAACACTGTCTAAATTAGCTTAGGATGTTTCATTTCCTACAATTTTCAAAATACAGATGTAAAAGTCATTTCAATTCTTAGCCTAAGCCAAGATTTTTAGTCCCACAGATAAAAGGAGGAAGCTAACGCCTACAGCAGTTATTATTAAAAATAAGAAGCTCCGCCACAAATATGGCTGAATTTTCGGTCCTACCAGTCGCGACACGGTAGTTTAGGTTTTTTGAAGTTGTGGATACAACTAAGGCGACCCTCTTGCCAACAATTTGCAACAATTGCGTTCAAGGTATATCATATTATCCGATGGTTAAAAGACCTATAAGAAAATTGAGTAATTCAACAAGGAATTCACCCGCTTACGGGTAAATCATAAACTTCATCTTCTGCACCCCAAGGATAGATCCATCCATACGTAGCGAATGGAGGCGACCTGCAAAACCATGAAACGGATATAAGACATTTTAGGGGCTCCAAAAAAAGTCTCTCTCGTTACGGCGTCTCCTAGGAGAACCAGAGCCAGACCCACAGACCAAACTAAGCGACAGCGCACGGACTGTCCATATTTGTGTCACACTCTCCTTGATATTACGGTTTCCGTCCACACTACATGCATTCCATCCCCTAATCAATCGATAATAGAGCCCAAATATATATTTTATTTTAGTCACTGATTCTGCAGCTTTGAACCTCTGGAAACACATTCGAGAAGCACACTTGAGAGGAGAAAGTAGGCCATACTTAACATGCAGACTCGGATACCTCTCGCGTATAAACGCTCGTCCGCAGTTAAAGGCAAAAGAATACAGTGGCGACTTTTGGCCACTACTGTTCGACCTCTGTGGACAATTTGAGAACTTTTACTCAAGGGAACTTGTAGAAAGAACAGTTCCTCAGGAGCTGAACATTTATTGGGAGGCGATAATTGCTACCCTCAAGGTGAAGTTTCCTAAAGGTAAGCATTCACTCTTGGTAAAATAAAACTTCCAAAAATCAAGATTTGAATTTTCAGATTGTTACGTTTTTAGGTTACCTAAAGCGAACGCTTCAAATACGCGTTTTGAACATAAGTAAAAAATTGAATTTAATTTATATTGGCATAAGCCGATCCAAAATACAAGCCCGCTGCCTTAAAACGTTTAAGCCCTAATCATTTTGCTCTCCTGTCACCCAAAGCAGTGTTTTTAGAACATTCTTTAATGGTCTTTATTGGTTGAACATTTGTGATAAAAACGCAAAAAAACTTGTAAAAAATGAATTAAAAAGTTTTTTCAATGGAAGATTATCGTTCATATTGATGACGATACTTTCGTTTAGCGTGCAGGGAAGACGCCTTTTCAGTGTGGAAATTTATGAGAAAAGTCTACCTCACCTCAGAATGCCCAGAGAAGTACCGTGGGCGACTACCATTCCTCGATCCTCATAAAGGACAAACTATCTCCAGTGTACCACTAAAACCTAAAATACGAGACATGGGAGCAGCACTTATGCAAGAGATGATTCCGTATTCTGACCTTATGGAGAAGATGCTCGCAAACGTGAACAGAGTTGAAGATCTGTCTCACGATATGAGAGCTTTATGGGAGCAGATGTTAGCGGATCTTCAGGAAAAGTTACCCAATGGTATGCCCAAAAGCTGTGCTGTAGTCTAAAAAAGGTTTTTTAGTCGTAGCGTCTTCTCTGATTTTCTTCCCTCTCTGGAAACAAACAATTTCAAACGGTTCTCTAAGAGACCTGCCAGAGTCGCGTTGTGCGAGATCCAGTGTCTCTACTGGTCCTGAAGCTTCAAAGATCGGTCCGTTGCAGGCGTCTGTCCCTCTACCCAAAGCAACATCTGTATGCACTCCACACGATCAACCGCACCCTTTAATCAATTCGCACGTGTCCGAGACACCTTTGGATGGATCAAATATTTCTAGTAAGTCTGTGGCTCCTGATATTGACCCACTGCAAACATCTCTTTCCCATACACCCCAGGCGACATCTTCGCGCGCTTCATATGAACAAGTAGCCATGCAAGCGCAACCTTTCCTCTTTCAACCGCAGCTATCACCGTCTGTTTTTCCTGGATCTAGTGTTTCTCTTGGATCCGTCGTACCTGAGTCCGGCTCACTGCAGTCATCTCTAGTCCATCTACAAACAGCGACGTCTTTGCAGAATTCATATGATCCTGTAGCCATGCAAAATCCTCTTACAGAGTTTGGTTTTGCTGGATCCAGTGTTTTTACTGGGTCTGTGTCTTCAGAGATGGCCTCGATGCAGTCATTCCTTCCCTATTTACCCTTAGTGTCTTCTATGTACCCTTCATACAATCCTGTAGCCATGCAAACTTTCCCCACGCTACCAAAACAGCCAGCGTCAGTTTTTCCAGGATCTAGTGTTGGAGCTGTCGCACCTGAGATTAATCCGGTGTGGTCATCCCTTCCACGTTTATCTAACGCGGCATCTCTGTACCCCTCATACAATTCTGTAGCCATGCAACCTTTCTCCATGCTACCACAACAGCCAGAGCCAGTTTTTGCTGGATCCGGACTAGCCGCAACTGAAATTACCAGGCCACAGTCATCCCTTCATGCACCCGTCGGACCGGCATTTATGCCCATGAACCCAACTGGCTTTCGCTTTAACCCATATTCCAGCTCTTAAGTTTAGTTCAAAGTTTCACGTTTGTTGATTTAATATCTTATCCAATCTCATTGCACTCAGGTGTTCCACAACTGAGTGGATTTGAACTGGTCTATTGGTTTGTGTCTGTATTACATAGTTTTATGAATCAATTCCTTCAGGTCCTGTTAGACTCGGTTTATTAGTTATTGTGTAGTTCTTTCAAATTGTGTAATGCCTAGTTTTGTTGTGAATGTGGTGTAGTTCTCTTCCTATCGAAATAAGTATATTAAATGAATTTTTTATTTGTTCGGCCTCCTCAATTTTTAGGCATTTGCCTCCTAGAAATACGTTTTTCAAAGTTCATAAATAATTGAAATTGGGCATGAATCTTAGACACGAATTGTACACTATAAAACTTGTTTGAATTTCTAGAAAAAGAGTTACGTTAGTCATAATTGTGGTTGAAATTGTTTCAAGGCCTTTCAAGTAGTATTTGCCGAAACTTTAACTCTCCATCTATGCGATCCTGAGCAAGAAATGGTTCTTAAACATCACTTATCTTAGTTTGCTGTTAGTGGAATCGGATATCGTTGCGATTTTGCTTCAAAGCGGTCTAAAAACTAGTTTCAAGGAACGCGCTGCGGGTCAATAAACGTCTCCTCCGTCTCGCAATTACGACAGATCTAGGTGATACCTGAGAGACTGTTATCGTCTTAGCAGCCTTCTCAGTTTGGAAAAATGCTTCCGCTGTCTAGTCCTCAAAACCAACCCCATAACTGCGCGCATAACTCAAGTTCAAGAAAAACGCTGCCATCGTGCAACTGTTGATCTACCTGCTCTATGCGTTGTGTTCCCGCTGGACCCAACGCAACTTTGCGTTCGCTATGTCTTTCAAGGTCGCAGCCACCTGCGCTGTCGCCTTCTGTTTGCTGTTTAGACTTTGCTGCGATTGATTAATGTTGCGTTGTGTCTCGAACTTTTCGCCATATAAAAAGCTGCGATTTTTTAAGTGGTTAGTTGAGTTCCTTTCCTCTTAGTAACAGGTTCTATGTATTTAAGAAGGTCGTATTGTAGTTTGAGTAATGAACCCTTAAGTTCAATTTTTTCAGATGTTCAAGACACAAAACGCACTAGGATCATCTAGAACTACTCGCCAAGAGGGCCAAATCACAAAACGTACAAAAGCCCTCCCCTCCAAGACAAGAACGATGTCCATCCCAGAAGCTGTAAATGTTATCATGTCTTATTACGCGTCCTTCGCTGATTTATTTGTGGCCGTAAGGACTGTCATGGACCATACGTTTGGAATGCGTAAGTGGTTATCATTATTAAAGCTGGAAAAGACAATTTTCTTTTTTGCTTTACTAACACAAAGAATTTTGAAACGCTTAAACTGACAAGGTATCCTTCAAAGTTGCTACATCCAGAAATGAACGAGTTTAGTCAATTCTGGTAGTACTCGGCGCGCTGAACAACGTGGTATAGGTCACTTGCGTGCATTTTGACCAAAAACGCTCTAAAAAAGCGTTTAAAAGTGCCGAAAATTGGCCCGCGGCGATATATTTACGATCAGACAAATACAAATGGAAAGCACAGCCACAGCAAGGTTTCAAATAATCAAAAACAATTTGAAATAATGGTTTTCGGGTTAAATAAAAAATTTAACTTTAGCAGTGTTAGGCAATATGGCTTAAGACTGACTGAATCAATAAATTTTCAAAATCTAAAGGTGTATCACATGCAAATTTAAGGTTCAAAAAATTGCTCGTTAATGGATATACAGGCGAAAATCTTTCGGACATCTTGCGCATTAACAGGTTTTTATTTAAGATGAAGAAGGAGCAGTCAGAAAAACCTTTGACACAATGTTCAAAAAGCACACTGATGCCCAGGCATACACATCAGACCTTATGAGACATTACCCGCTCTTCTACAAGTGGGATCTGATCGGCATCACACAGGTCGAGAATCTGCCTCCCCATGTCGCTCATTTGTGGAAAGAGATATTGCAGAAAATGCAAGTAAATATTCCCCGAAGTAAGTCCAACTCTGATAACAGGAAATAAAAACGACGATTTTCAGTTCCTAGCGAAAAAGCCTTTAACCTGTGGAGATACATTAGAGAAGACTATATGAAAGGCAAACGCAAAGAAGGAGTAGCATTTCGGTTACACTACTTGGCAGAGGTGACCTCTCAGCCTATGGCGAAGGAGTACAGTGACGCCTTCTGGCCAGAACTCTTCGAGCTTTGTGGCATTTGGGAGGTCTTCTATTCGAAGGACATTTTGGAGGCTACAGTTCCTCAAGAGCTGCTGATGATTTGGAATACAATATTTTTCAGCGTTAGAATCAATTTTCCTGATGGTAAGAATCCAAAACCCGTCATTTTGCGGTTAGTTTTTTCAGTCTGCGAGCAAGACGCTCTCTCAGTCTGGGGGTTTATGAAAAAGGTCTACTTGACACCGGAATGTCCCGAAAAGTACCGCGGACAGCTACCGTTTCTTGAACCTTCTCAACTGCAAACTACACCCATCGGTCCTCCACAGCGCGAAAAAAACAACAAGTATTACCGTAGCCATCGTGGAGGAGATTCGCAAACATGGCGAGATTATCGACAACTTGCTCGCCAACAATAACAGCATTGAAAATCTGACGATTGAGGCGAGAGCTGCATGGACTCATATTGTGGCCATGATCCAAGAGAAGCTACCTTTTGGTATGCTTGAAAGTGTGTTTCAGTCTTAAAACAGTTTTCAGTGACTTCTGAAATTCTTTTCAACAGTTACAAAGTTCAATGTTCGATCTTGGACTTGTGAGTGTGCTGCCTAGCCTCACTGAGCCTCCCCCATCAAAACTAAATTTTGTTGGATCTAGCGTCTCTTCTAGACTAGTTGCACCAGAGCTTGGTCCCTCAGTTTGTTATCAGCCCACCTGTTCGGCATTTGTGCCTGTTAACCCGTCTGGTTCAGCTTTTTTACCATATTCTAGGAACTAGATTTTTCGTTAGTTTGATATGTAGTGAACAGTGTTATTTTCTAAACGTCTGGCATCTTAACTCTATTAACGATTGGTTGATTGTTTTTGTTGTTGTTTTATGTTTTGCAGTTATTATGCTTCTGAGAAACGTGGTTCAGTGGTAGCAAGTGATTTTATCGTATTTTACAAAAGGCATTTATGCGAGTGACCGTGGGCGGGGGAAAGGGGGTCTGAAACTTGTCGTTGACAAAAGAACATCAAGCCTTGAAACATGGCCAAGCCTCGGAGCCTGTCGTCCGTGACGACAGCTTCTGCCTCCTAGTTTTCTCGGGGTTTCATTCTTTCACAACTGCCTCTATTTTGAGTCTACCCTTTCTTGCAACATTTTACTTTTTTACAAAATAACGCAAAAAAAAAACAGCGCGCTTATCTCGGGGCTGTTGGATTTTTGAAGCATACAATGTTAAGATGAAATGTGCAACAGGCAATTTCGCATCGAATGAGCTATAGCACGCTTCTGTCCGGTCTAACGTTGTGCACTTTTAATGTCTGGAAAAACTGTTAAGAAAGTACGGCCACTTTTTGGAGGCTCGTATCTCGACGCTGATCTGTCCAATTTGACCGTTTTTGCGTGCAATCGATAGAGGAAATCGAGAACAATTTTTCGCAAAAAAATTTGGCAAAAACGAAAAATTAATTGCATTGCAAAAACGCCGTTTTTGTAACCTTGAAATTGGATGTAGGGCTATGTCTGAAAAGGAACGTTTGGCCGCCATACATTTTCCAGACATGTCTGGTTCGGTCATGAACGAAGGTAAGGGGGGACCAAGGCAAAATTTCGTGATTTTTTGACAATTTTTGTTTTTGTTAAGGTTTTTGCGAAAAATTGTTCTCGATTTCCTCTATCGATTGCACGCAAAAACGATCAAATTGGACAGATCAGCGTCGAGATACGAGCCTCCAAAAAGTGGCCGTACTTTCTTAACAGTTTTTCCAGACATTTGGCTAAAAGTGCACAACGTTAGACCCGACAGGAGTGTGCTATAGCTCATTCGACGCGGAATTGCCTGTTGCACATTTCATCTTAACATTGTATGCTTCAAAAATGCAACGGCTTCGAGATAGGCGCGCTGTTTTTTTTTTTTGCGCCATTCTGTAGTTGTTATCAGTGCCCCGTCTTTCTACGGATGGCCTGTTATTACATATACATAGTAGCAATAATCACCGTTTTCTCTTCATATTCACCCTATTTGATTTTGCAGAAATCGCTTTTTCCAAAACAGTGTTTAACGATCAAGATCAGTCTTGAATTTGAATCGTTAGAAGGTGCTTACTTAGAAATCCTTCAGTAAATAAAGGGAAATGATCCAGACGTTCATTCGTCCGTCACAAAAACTGAATGGTAAGGGGTGACATACTGTAGTTTTGCAATTGTCGTTTGTCGCGCTTTTGCGTGCGGCGCGCTACGAGGACTCTTTTGAGAGGTGTAGAAGAGCACCGGAGAGAATTCTGAAGCAGAAAACGCAATTTTGTTGAGATTTTCGAGAACAAGAAGCGCCGAGTGTTCGTTTAGCCAAAAAATCGTTTTATGGAGACGTGCAGCGTCGAGACTATTACAAAATTGAGTGTTCTGAGGCGCAAAGCACCGAACAGTTTTGATTTCGAACAGTTCTGTTCTCCACACACGCAGGAGAACATGTCACACCACCTCGCTGTTTCTACTGCTTTTAGGTAGTCTCTTGAAGGCGATCACAAGTAGTAGTTTAATGGGATTTCAATTTTTAATTTTATTATAGGGGTCACATGTTCCCCTGACCAGATGTCAGCGGCTAGCACAGCCCCTCCAAGATGGGCTTCATTGTCATGCCGCTTGTTTTTTGTCTCTTGCGCCTAATGGATTAAAATTATCAGAGCATCCACATTAGGTGCTTAGCTTGTTTTTTAGAGCTTAGACTATAGTTGGCTCTTTCAGTTTTGAGGTGTGAGAGTAATGTCGATGCGTGAGGCTAAAAAGAAGAAGGCTTCTGCGGTGGTGGTGTCTAAACGCAACGCAAACGACTACTATCGCCAAGAAGTAGTCTCAAATGTTATCCGTCATCACGCTATCTTCTATCGTTAAGACTTGACTGACGATAACGTTGACCAGCTTCCCTTACATCTCGCACACTTCTAAAAAGCACACATTCTCCTTCAACCCTACTTGCCGCTGTGAAAATCTAAAGCTCTTACTTTCACAAAGTTTACTGATCTGCTCATCTCCTGGAATAACCGAAACGTTTACAGCAAAATTACATCAGATTACGAGGTCTACTAATCTTAATCTCTCGAATGGTCGCTTGAGCCATGGCCCCAAGAAGCACTTCTGGGCAAGACACGAAGGCGTATTTGTGGTTGTTGTAGCTGTTGCAAAGATCGCTGACCTAAAACAATTCTTACATCACAACTTCAAATACTAAAATCCGGTTTACCTTCTTCTGGAGAACCTCATTAACCGTAACCCAGACGGTATACACGTTCTGGGAATTCTCCTTCAGACAGAACTCCAGCATGGGAAGATCGGTCTCACTGTCTCCAGACAGCAGAATGTTGCCCTTGCTCAGGTCACAATGCATGTTCTGAGCCAAAAGCTTCAATCCGTGACCTTTGTTGAATACCTCTCCGGAGAGCTTCGCTTTGAGGAGAATCTTCAGGTCAGTCTCACTGTTCGTCATAGTGAGGACATGTCCAGTAGGATCAAGCTGATCCACAATTTCCCGTATTCTCTTTGACAACTGGTTGGCAGATTCAGGCGACACAGATTTGTAGACATCCTGGTGGGCGATGGTTAAATGGCCATAGTGCTTCTGAAGACCTGAGCCGATCCAGGCGAAGTGTTTGTATTCTGGGTCTTCGAGAAGGAGATTGATGGCAAGGAGGACCTTATCCAACAGCTGAATATGGCTTTCGGGGATAGAAGTGTCCTTGAACTTGTTCGAAGGGTCGATAAACCATTCTCGGCCAACGGAGGCTCCATAGTAGTAGTACCCTTCTGGGATTGTGCAGACGTCCAGGACTCCAACGTTCATTAGAGGGGCTGTGGTGACGATGGCGCAAGTCTGGGCGCAGCGACGGGCGAATTGAGCCTAAAACAAACCTTTCAATTTACATTTAAAAAACTTTTTTTCTTAAAGTTGATTCTTACTGTGGGACTCAAGCTTGTAACCGTATGTGCAATTAGCAACATTGACCTTAAAGATCAGATATGTACGCTTTAATGACTAACCTGAATCACACCCGAGTAAGCTGGCTGAATGCTGGCAGGATACGAACAGCTGTAAGACTTAAGCGTTCCATCACGATCCGTAAAGAAGTATTGGAAATGGTCAGCGTCATATAGAAGATCCACAACAGCGATGACTTCTGCCCGGAAGCAATCTACAGAAACCGGATGGTACACTTGGAGGGTCTGAAATCACAAAATCTTATGTTCTGACACTGCTTACAATTTCTTACGTCAACGAACTGCTCAACATTGTAGACATCGTCGCTCTGGATGAACTTGATAAAGGTGAGGTCCTTCTCGAACTCCTCAAGCTCGTTTTTGATGTCAAATCGAGCGACCTCGGCCGAGTTCTCTTCGGCACTTGTGCGCAAGACTAGCTGTTTAGAGATTCCAGAGCAAGACAAAGCCAACGAGTCTTTGGCATTGGTGAGAGAGACCGCGAAATGGGATTGGATCGGGATACCCTTGAGGACGCGTTCCACAATTTGGCGACGTACGTCTCGGGTTCTCATCATAAGGCCGTAGAAGTCGTCCAGAGTTTTCACCTAAACAAAAAATTATAACACAAAAATTAAACCGGCTGGAGGAATCGAACCCGTGACCTCTTACACCAGTCTACTATCTTGATCACTGCACCAAAAACGCACTTTTCTCAATGTAAAAATGAACTGACTACAAAGCTTACCTCAACGGGTCGAATGACCTGATGCGTCCAGCTAGGGTCCAAAAAGGCCGTACTCCAACGCTCAATGTCATTAGCCATGATAAACTTGTGAAGACGTTGTCCATGCCTTGCTCGAACTTCTGGGGTCTCAATAGCTGCAGCGTAGAAGGCGTCAGCGTAGGCCTAAAATTGCTTACTACTGGACCAGTTTTTGAGATGTTGTTTACCTCAACGTCATAGACATTATCAATCCTCTGGTAGCTATGATCACCTTCAAAGTCGTAAATTCCTGACGTAGTAAACTGGATCTCACTACCAGCTCCGCTCGAGAGGACTAATCCTGCGTGAGGGTTACATACCATCATTTCTTTGGCTACCTAAACACCCAAATTAATCAATTTTTCAAGATTGTTGACTGCCATACCAAATTCATACCATCCTTCTTAGGTGTGACGACACCAACATCCATAGCCAAGTAAGAAGCGACCAGCTCAGGTCTGGGAAGACCGTCGGTTTGGAAGATCAGAGGTCTCCAGTTGGGGTACTCTTCGGAACGGAACTGTTCGTTGATCTTCTCAGCCAGGAGAATGCACTCGTCCTGGTAGACACGGTAAGTATCCACTGAACGGCGGTTGGTGACTGCAACTTGGAAGAGGACATCACGGCCGATGCGTTCGGGGTACTTCTCAAAATAGCGTTTGTAGGCTTGAAGCTTCTCTTTAATGCCTTTTGTGTAGTCAAATCTCTCAACAGAAAATAAGAGTCTTGCGTCGTCGGGTTTCTCGTCGCCGAGGATCTAAAACAACATAAAGCGATTAAAAAACGTAAAAGTTGTGGCTTGAAACAGACAAGCTCATCTTTTTGGAGTCAAACTGTTTAGGATTTGAAGTCGATTGAAGCCAAATTGCAACTCACCCTCTGACGAATATCATTCGCCTTCTTGACCGTCTCAGGCATTCTCACAAACTTCAGGAAATCCTCATTTTTGATACTCACTGGGAACACACCCAACGAGCACGTCCATCCTTGATACGTAACAGTGTAGATATCCACTTTAGCATCGTAGCACACGTTGGCTCCATTTAGGTGAATGCCAATCAGTTTAACGAAACGTTCACGGTCTCGATGGGTTTGGAATCCGACCTAAAAGTCGATTTTACCAAAGAAACAAGATTTAAACGGTGCCTTGGTAAATCTGAGAAGACCTCGAAGCATAGGAAGACCGCAAATCGCGTACTTGTCAAAAAAGTTGTCTGGGGGCTGGAAGGGAATGTGGAGGAAGAAGCCGACCTCGAGATTCTGGTCCAGGCTTTGCATGATGAGGCCGACTAGCATGAGATGGTAGTCGTGGATCCAGATAAAGTCCTAAAAATCAAAATAACTGTTTTTGATAAATTAAAGTATCGTTAACGTACCTGAGGACGACTGTTCCTTACAGCATCGATGGCGAACTGATAGTTGACCCTGACATAGGAGCACCAGTGATCTCTGAGAATCTAAATTTAGGTCATTTTTAGCACAGTTTCAGCATTTTACCTTAGGATCATCGTAATCATTCACAATATACTCGGGCAAATTATGCAGAGCAGGC
Organism: Steinernema carpocapsae; assembly: GCA_000757645.3. Lineage (NCBI taxonomy): Eukaryota > Metazoa > Nematoda > Chromadorea > Rhabditida > Steinernematidae > Steinernema > Steinernema carpocapsae. The sequence goes on from CM016762.1 coordinate 3,601,284, forward strand.
CATAGGAGTCCATTGCTGATTCCACCATAGTAAACATTGTAGTCGTCCTCTTGGACAATTACAGGGTTTAGCTTGTAATTGCCGCGGTTATAGTTGTGGAGGACACCGAGGAGGGACATCTCTTCTCTGTAAACGCTGATTAGCGATCACTTAGGAGTGTTAATTAGCTACCGGATTGTCTTCTCTTTTTCGTTGCCAGCTTCCTGAACCTCATCGTCATCGGCAATCACGTGGAAGAGAACGTCAGCCAAGGCTTGTTTAATGAGAGGCAGGCCCAACGTGTTTGTGGTGGGAGCGTTGCCAAGATCTGAGTGCTCAGAACTGAAAACACGTTTCTTAGCTTAATTAAAACCAATTTACGTTACCGATTCCTCTTTCTGTGCATATTCATGCCCAGATTAGCCAGCCACATGTTCTCGTGGTCCTTGGACATGACTGGATCGACGCAGGAAACAAGACCTCCAGAGCCTTGCTTGATTTCCCATTCTCCGGATTTCTCCTTTTTTAGCGATACTGGAGGAGCGTTGGAGACGTTGATCACACGTTGTTGGAAGTGGTTGGAAGCAAGACCGCCGGAGGAGAAGCTGGCGGTATCTTCGACGGGGTCGTTGGCGGACTCGCGGGAGAGCGAGCGGCAGAGACGGGCGCGAGGACTATCTTTGGCATCGTTGTCTGAAAATACAAGATAGAATCTAAAATACAGCTCAAAATGACATAGAAAAAGTAGGCCCAAGTTTATGAATTTAAGCGTATCAAGTCTAATCCTTACTTACAAGGGAACATTCCCAAGTGTAAATCACAGATCGGGCTGAAAATCTAAAGTACCTACAAAGGCGCATGTCTATATGGAAAAACTGTCATGCAAGATACCGCGTATCATTAGCTAATCGGTCGGTTTGACATTTTGCATCAATTTTCCAATCTCGACATGTCATTTTAGGTACTTTTGGTCTCGCATGAACAGCCAAGACCTCAGAATTTTCGTTTTTCGGAATCAGCGCATTGAGATCTACCTTTTCAGCTCGATCTGTTATTTACACTTGGGAATGTTCCCTTGTTAGGATTCTAATATGAGGCTTTTCAGCATTGCAGAAAATAGCAAATAGCAATGACAATTTGATGTGAGGTTTAAAAAGCCAGAAATATAAAAAATCAACGAAAGCAAAAATGTTTGAAAATTCACTTTGATAAATGGTCATTTTCGCTTACCAATTGCGCAGCAAAAAGAGTTACGTTCATGAATTGTCTCTGCTAATTTGTTCTTATTTTTGTTTGCTGTCTGTTGGCGCGGTTAGGATTACAGTAATCTAACTTCCTATTGTCAGGAAAATCGTTTCACGATATCTTATTGAATTATTGAATCGCGAGCAGTTCAACTGGCCCCGTTTAACGGTTTTGCAAAAACTAAGAATCGCGAGCAGTTCAACTGGCCCCGTTTAACGGTTTTGCAAAAACTAAGAGGGTCGAAACAACCTACCACTGTCCGAGTGAGACGACAACGACTGATCTGAGCCTCTCAACGAAGCCTGCGACGAGTTCCGACTCAGCCTCCAAATGATGGAAGCGCTCGCCAAACTGTTTGGCGTTGACTCCGAGAAGAGACTTGCGAATACCAGGGACGGCGGCATACAGCTCACTAAACAATATTCTCTTTTCAGTAACGCGTAAGTCATGCCTACCGAAGTCGGTTCTTTCCGTTGTTCACGTCGTAGAGAGTGATACTAAAGAGCAAGGCGTCTCTGTATTTGGTTCCAAAGGCAAGATCCGAGTCGAAGATGTGAGGGACAGCAGCCTTCCAGAATTGGAAGGTGTTGTAGCCAAGAGTGTCGATGAAGCTCTCAAAGACCTCATTGCTGTCGAAGGAGTGTTGGAGACAGTATTCTAGGAATTCCAAGAGACCCTGAAAAGATAGAATAGAGACGCTATTAAAAGCTGATTGTACCTTGAAGGCAAGCTCAGATTTGCCATCTCGACGACGCCAAGTTTGGGTCAGCTTCTGAAGGCCGTCGTTGTAGTCGATCACGTCCTCGTGTTCCACCGCTTTGACAGAAACACGGATAATCTAAAAAATTCAAAATTTACAAAGTCTAAAAAAAAAACTAATTACAGCAACGGAAACTGAACTCGTGACCTTCTGTGGAATTGTCAGTGACGCTATCCACATCAAACAAAACGCATTTTTGTAGGATTATGTATAAACTTTCAACAACAAAAATAGTTTCAAATTCGTCGCTTATTCTGTCTTTGTCCTTTGTTCCCAATTTGTCCAACAATCGCTCCCATCTTAATTTTTTTTCCGTCTGTACCCTTTCAACAGAGGCCCAAATTTAGTGTTAGAACAATCAAGGCACACCTAAAAAACCCACAGTCGTGTTTTACCTATCACAACGTTCTCAAAAAGACGAAAAAATATCGAGTTTTCCGATCGGAGTTCTGATCGTTCCGATCCTGGGTACCTGATCACTATCTGACGTCAAAAGTACAATGTTCATTAACGTGTTTTGCTTAGGGAGAGATTTTAAGCTTTTTTTAACTGTTTTCGATACTTTTGGGTGTGATGTTCAAATAATGTTAATAGTTAATATTAAAGAGCACTTTGTAGTCATGTATTGATTGGAATGAGGACTAAGGCACATAAGGAATAGGGCTTACGGGTAAAACTGCTTTTGTAAGTGTATTAGCGAAAAACCAACTAAAGATGGTCTTAGGCATCGAAAAAACCGATATTGTGTCCATGCTAAGAGTATACAGGAAATTTAGATGCTTGTCAAAAACCCCTACAAATGTAAAAATGCAAAAAATAAGAGAACTATCTGTTCGAAAAACCAACTAAAAACCTCAAAGCAGTCAAAATTGTGAGCTTTACAATACGGTTTTAGCGTGTCAACTGTATGTGATATGTGACGATCAAGAGTTATATTTTAAACAAACAAATTTCCCGAAATGTACAGACCCGTTTAAAGATCTTTCGAAAGTTTCCTCAACATGAAGTTGCCTAAACGTAATTCAACTCAAATCAAACTGTAACAATCATCAGAGGTTGTTCTGACCGCTCAACTCATAAGAGATCATTCTCAAAGTTATTTTTGGCATAGGTTTTTTTCTCGCTCCGGCGTCAACTGAAATGGTCCTTGAAACCAAGGTTATATGTCTATTTTAAATCATGCTTTTCTGGAATCCTACCTGTAGAAGATGTTCCGGTCGGAACTCATCACTGCTTCCATTCGGCTGTCGATGTCGGTGGAAGGGTTGATCAGGGATCGGCCCATCGAAGGGTTCTAAACAATGCATTTTATAAGCAAATAGAGATATAAATCAACCTTTAGTTTTCTTAGCCCACTTAGGGTGCAAAAGTTTATGGTTAAGAGAGGAAGAAGACATGGGAGACAGCACAAATTATCGGAAAGTGATCCCGCGGCGAGGATCTGATCGGCGCGCGATGACGACTGCGCAATTAGGAGTAGTGAAAGCGCCTGTGGTGACGATACACGCTGCTGCTCGGAGGCGGCTGGCAGCAGACTCTGATAGTCAGTGCGCGGGTGGGGACGATCGCTCAGCCGATCGACGGTGGCGACCTCTTGCGTGTACGCCCGCGCTCTTATTTGTCAAACGGCAACGGTAGCATTATCAGCAGCAGAAGAGACGTAGCAGCAGCAAAAGCAACAAGCCAAAAGAGAATCTTCGGCGATCAAGTTGCGCCAATGATCGAATCGATCAAAACACGTGCTTCCAGCACCAGAATTGAAGTTGCTGCAGTCGATCACATTTTGATCTGGTAGTTAAGTTTGGAAGATTTATGGGTTCGTGCTACTTTTGAGTGGTTCTATCGAGAGTTTACTGTTTTATGACTTTGAACTCGCATTGGAAAAACAGCAAAAACTGCATTTTTCTGGAAAGCAATTCTTCATGGTGCGATTTAAATACTGTAACGCAAAAAAACAACCACAACTCCACAGAAAACACGTAACAACCTGTCTATTACACCATTTGAAAAAGCAGGAAATTACGTTTATCACTCAAAAACAACAATGCAATGATGACGTTTGAGCCAAAAATGAACTGATAACACAAACGGTCAAAATGCCGTGGTATTTTTGAATGAAGCCCTAAGGTTTTGTAAACTTAACTTTATCCTTGTTTTTGTGTTGTACTTTTGACTTCCGACCACTAGCTACAATTTGACAAAATAACTGGCAAAATTGGTTCAAAAACTAAATTTTTGGGCAGATCAAAAAAATCGTTGCTTAAAATTCTCAATTGATTTTTTGGTTTTGGGTGTAATTTTACCTTTTCGAAACTGTTTGCGGAGAACTGGTAAGCATTCCGGGCTTAAATTTTTGTAAGAAATTTGAATCTGTTAGCAAATTTACTCAAAACGTTCCCAGAAGTTGTACTGACCGCTTCAAAATGCCAAAAAATGACCGCGGCATTTTGACCACTTTTGTGTTTTTTAGTTTTTCAGCATTGGATTGTTGTTTTTGACTGCTCTTACAGAAGATCCTGCTCTTTCAAATGTTATGTTGACAGGTTGTTACGTGCTTTCTGTAAAAAGTTATGGTTGTTTTTTTTGCGTTACAGTACTCAAATGCACCCTGTCACCCTGTATAGGAAGGCATATATGAAAGTTGAACGATTAAATGCGAAATTGAGAATGTTGAAAAGAGTCAATTTCGTTCTAAAAGCGGTAATAATTTTCAACAGCAAATAAAAGTTTTAAATCACTACATCTTTGAAAATTTGAATGTGGTTGCTTTTGATAGCTTTACTAACTAGTTTTTAATTAATTTAAAATTACCATTTGTGGTTTTACTGTAAAAATACAAGGTTTCTCGTATCAACATTTTTGTCATTTAAGGTTCGATTATTTACTTGCGGTTTTTGGCCTTCAAGCTTTCAAAATGTGTAGACCAGTCGGAAAACCGTGCATTTTGCATGGAAAACCGACCGCCGACAAGTGGCCCGCGCGTATTGAAGAATGAACGACAACACGACCCAAATGAAGGCCTGCAACAAGATGGACCGATGAATTCGCCAAGAAGCTCAATTCCAGGAATGGGCAAAGAAGCGCACGTCAAGAAGCCCTATTTTCATGGTGCAATAGGGGGTGTGACAACTTGTAACATGTTGATTTCACATAAATTTGTTCGTTCGTTTGTATGGAAAACCGACCGCTCGGAATTTTCTGAAACTGAAAAATCCTGTCTGAAGCGAACTGTCTGTGCGCCCTTTTTTGTTGATAATTTGACGTATGCTTAAGTTTTTAGAACAAGCTAAATCCTTCAAAAAACAAAATAATTTTAAATTTTTATCAAATTTTAAAGTGCCCAGCTCGACTTAAAACCCAATGCTTAAAAAAGACAATTTTTGCTGCCACAAATTAAATTTTTCCTAATTTAATTTAGCCATTTAATGACATAATGCAAGCCATATGACCTTAACTTCATTACTTACTACATATTTATAATCAAAGAAACAAAGACCAAAAATGGTCCACTCACCATTCAAGCGTTGCTGTTCAGCCTCATCTGGTAGTTTGACCTCCATTGTGATCAGCGAAGTGGTGGCCGAGCACGGTCGAAAGTGTTCGAGACCAAGATCTGCAAGAATGGACATGAAGCACTCGGGTGTAAGCGACGTATTTGACTCGGCAGGGGATCGGCCAGGTTGGGTGCATTCTGCGTCGCACCCGTCAGCAAACAATTCTGGATGAGCCCGCGCAAAAAAGGACAGAGAATGTTACCTGGGTAACAGCCCAAAAAGACTTTTCCATAAAAACTAATTTTAGATGGGCTTAAAACATCAAACCATGGCTGATCAAACCAAAAAAGCAGCCAAGTATGGTTCGGAGGCACCACAAGAATATAAAGACAAACGCATAAAATCGCCGGCGGTGATAACGTCGTGCTCTGCTCTGCCCAAAGCGTCAAACCGACTGGGACGAAGAAGAGCACCCGCTTCCTTGTTATCACATTTAGTCATCCAAAAAAACCCTATTTACGATAAACAAGACTCCATGAGGGTTATCGCTAAGACGACCCCTGCTCATTGATCCTGTTGTCCTACGTGAGGAATTCCAAAACGTTACATCTTTATCAAATTTGCGCCTGTGTTTATGTTATCTCAGACTGTTTTCCTTGCTCTCCCACATGTCAAGCGACACGCTCATCCCGTGTGCTTTTCTCAGCTGGCGACCGCTAGCGAGTGGTGTGAGAACAGCGCGCACTTGACAATCGACTGATCAGAGAACCTCCGACGACATCGCCGCGACGTGCTAATTCTGAAAAAAGGCCGAGTTAATCCAATTAATGAGTGGCTCAACCAAAGATCGAATTTTTTTATTAACAAAGAGTAGGAGTTGCGATTCGCTAATTTGCTGTTTGTGCTTGGCGAATAGCGAACCCAAGGAACTCCAAAAAAAGAATTGACAAAATTAAGATGGCAAAACACATTCTAAACAAAACAAAATTGGAAATTTGGTAATTTAACTGAACTTAAAAAAGTAGGACTATCAGCGAAGTGAACCTAGCTGTCCAAGGCAGTAAACTAGGGCTTCACTTCTGTGCCTTTCTGGCATTGTCAAATCAGACTTGCAATAGTTACGTGATCAGTTACAGTAAGTGTGAAAAACCACAATAGCTATTTTTTATTAGGTGGATTTTTTGGTTATATCTACAGTACCCAGGCAGATAAGGATAAATAAACACGTCACGTTAAAGCAAATACATCATAAATACAAATTATTCGTTTTTAGAAACTCCGAGCAAAACCATGGGAAAGTGAGTGTGGCAGAGCACAGTGGGCAACCGATCAATTCTAGGAGGACGTCGAGGCGGACTTGTCGTTAAAGATCATCGTGCAAGCGCGCCACGGGCCGCACGAAACCCGTCTGATCCAGCAAATCTTTCTTCGCGAGCAGTTCGTCGAGTGTAAGGTGGTCGTCTCGGTCTTCGTCCGCGATCGACATGATCTCTTGCACCTGGAAAGATTTGTTGACGTTTGAGGAACTTTAGAGTTTGTACTTACCTCATTCGCAGCGTGGTGCTCGTTTCTCGGATTGACAAAATGCAAAATCTCGTCGCGGGTAGCTTTGCCGTCATGGTTAGCGTCGATTTGGTCAAATTCGTCCTTGCGTTCTTTGATGTATTCTTCTTCCATCGCTTTGTTGTCCACATCACCGAGGGCGGATTGGGCAAATTCTGCTTTGGTCAAGGCGCCGTCGTCGTTTTTGTCTGAAACGGGGAAATTAGCATTAGGAATTATGGGAAACTCATTTCTAAGACGTTCGCGTTGAATGCTTAACAATAAAATAGGAGAATATGACTAAAAAAAGTTCTAGCAATTAAACATTCTACGTTCTAATCGAACTTGCAATTTATCTATTTTGTGGAAGTTCATAAGTGTCAGTAGCTGTCCAAAAAAGTATAATGAAGCACATGTTTAAGCACACCAAGCACATGTTTAAAGCTGGTTCTTCTTTAAGCTATGCTTCATTCATAAATACTAATTTAATAATTATTTGAACTGCTTTGGCCAAAACTTAAACTCTTAAGCCTTTTATAATTCTTCAATGGTTTTGTTTGAGGAGCAAGTCGTAAATATCTAGAGCACCACATAACAATCAAAACTGTCCAAGACTGCACGCAGCCTGCACCCGCAATAATTTTCTGAATTAAAATAATTTATATATTTTTACGTGTTTTCCTTACCAAACGACCTAATGATCTCATTGGCCATCGAAGTCAACATCGCTTCACTGTGCTCAGGGTGTCTAAACCCTATCCATTCACGCTCGTCCATCCCGTCGGAATCCTTATCAGCATCATTGAACGCTTCTTCTTCGTCTTGAATCATGAGCCGTGCTGAAATTTTCAAACGTTTCACGTGAATTTCAAATGCGATTTTTAGTTGCGTTTGGTTTTTGATCCGAGTTCAGAAAATCATCGCGTGTTGCAGTCAGCGGAGAAGGGACGAAGTCGATTGGTGCACGTAGCATAGAAAAACGATGTAGTGCATTAGCGTGCCGATTGGAAAAAAGGAAGTGGGAATGCGGAAATGTTTTTTTGCTGCGCGTGGGAATACGATTTTCGCTAACTTGTAAGTGAGAGCTCACTTTCAAAAAGCAAAATGAGTTTTTTTGAAAATCGCAAAAAGGCTTTTAAAAAACGTTTTAAGATCAACTCACTGTCTTTGTCCAAGTTCTGCATATGCTCCGTATGCTCCCTGGCATGGTCTTTATCCACGATCTTCTTAGCAATGAGGTAATACAGTCGGTACTCTTCCCATGACACGCGACCTGGAAATAACTGAAATAGGCGTATCGACTAGTGATAGGATTACCGTCGTCGTTTTCGTCCACCGCACTGAAAATCTTCTTTGCTTCTTGTTCTCCCTCGTCGAGGTGCTTAAGCACGTTGCTCACAATCTGGCTCATCAGTTCTTCCTTGCTGAGTTTTCCGTCGTTGTTCGTGTCAGCGCTGAAACAGTGTTAGCTTATCAACTTTCCAAAAATGGCAGGTCATAACGTCGTAATTAATGCCTCGTCTATAACAGGAAACAATAGTTTTTTTGAAACTAAACGTAATTTGCTAACAAACTCAATAGTTCAAGCCAGCATGGAACAAGGAACTCTACTATCCTAAGACGGCGTTGCGACTTAATGTTAGGAGACTTCTAGAAGAACTCTTAGCCACATATTCTCACTGTTTAAAAAATCCTATCTAAGACCAAAGGTGTCTCATACATTAGAAACGTTAGCTTAAATTAGTTACTAGCAATCTTTCATGACTATTATCTGCCATTACGAGGCTCATACGAAGCAAACCAGCCCATACTTAACTTTAATCACTACGTGGCACTTAGTCACTAGCTCCAAAGATGTACCAAATCTGTGTACTGCTTATATCACCATGTATCTAATACACTCTATAATGCAGTGACCCTGAATCTGAAAAATGTACCAAAAACTGGAAATCGACATAAACAATCGCTAACCTTATAAACATCTTCTTTATCAACGCAGTCAGGTCTTTTTCACTCATAGGTTTGTCGTGGTCGTGGCCCGTGGAGGACGACAAGTCATTGTTGTCTTGTCCGAGGAGCACCTCGTGGACGAACTTGCGGTTTACATCTCCGTCTCTTTCCAGTGGAACTGCTTCCAAGTGATCAGGTCTCTTCACAAGGTTTGCGTCGATTGCGATCTGAAACATGAACATTTACAAAACTTTTACCACGTTTTCAAGCTTCTATGGCAATTGCCACACGTCCTGACTTACATGGCACCTCTCACCTATACATTTTTAAAAGCAAATCCAAAAACTCAAAAAATTATTCAACGTACCTTACGCGGCTTATCGATCACCGTCTGCTCCCCAATAGGCAGCGCGAATGCCGTCGCGCAGATGCCCAAGAGCGCCAAACCGATCATCCTGCGCCTAAAATCACCAATTGTGGTTGCGTGCCACGCCGATTCAACGCGAAGCGATTGTACAGACCCGATCAATACGGAACGCTCAAAGAGCATGAATAAACAAAAGAGAACACAGAATTTATCACTAAAAAACATGCAAAAGCCAACAAGGGGCATTTAACGAGTGGAATGAAGTGAATGGTGAAAATGGTATTTGGTGGATGCGACGATGAGCTGATCGAGGAAGAACGGACATATCACATGTTGTGTGTTTGCGCAGATGGGGTGGTATTCAGAGTGAGAAACCCTTCATCATTTCCTTGTACACATTGTTGGTCTCTTCGTCCAGTTCTTTCTTTTTCTTGTTCAGGATTACACGCTGGGTGTCGACCAGCTTCTTGGAGTCGGGATAATGTTCGAGAAGCTTGGTGAAGTCTGCTTCGGCCTAAAATGTACGCGTTTTTATTATAATTTCCCTACTACCAACAGTTCCACGTTTCAAAACTGAAAAAGCGCGTGTGGTGAAACGATAAAATTAGGCTCACTAATAGTTGCAAGGTCGAATAACCCTAATTGCCTAATTAATTGCAAAAATTAGCTACATGTGGCTGGTAGAAAACTATTCTAAAGAATCCGAACAATGTACAGTGGCGCAGAACAGTTTATATCTCACATCGATGCAAATTAATCTAACCAATCTTATCGTCCTTTTTAAGAAACAGATTTCTCTGTTGTAACCAGGTCACATGGCGAGAGCTTTGAATGTTTTCAAGCAGACTGTAACGCACTTAAATCCGCCAAACAGTAGATATTGTTAGCCAAGTTTTGAAATTAAGCTAAAAGGCCGTCTAACAAATCGAAGGTGTAACCGTGACGCCTAAAAATTGTTTTACTGAAGCTATTTTGTTATCACTTTTTAGATAGCCTGCGAGCAGTTTTCCTGATACGTCAATATCTGGCTCAGTTCAATGACAGTGACTATAGAACAAAGGAAGACTGAAAACTCATGTGGTCTATATTGTCCGATTATTATTTACTCTCTTGTGGCTACGAAATCACTGTCCACCTCCAATTCTTAAACAGTACGTTATCATGTGAGTGACATGTTTAAACGGATTCTCGCTCAATACCTTATTTAGATCAATTCTTCAGGTCAAAAATCACAGTCAAATAGACAGGTAATAGTTCAATGCCAAACTTTTTCGACTGCATTCTTGTTCAAATTACCTACCTTGACCGATCAAATATCATAAACAGACCGTGGTTGGTTACCAAAGACGCCTTACTCACTTTCAGCGATCAAAATCAGGCTACTACAACCTACAGCCCACACAAATTTGGCACAAGCGCGCTTAAATACAAATCCATATATAGCCTGGGAAAATTCTCATTTGAATTGCCTCTTGTCAATTCTCTTTTCTCACCTGATCCAACTGCCACGTGCCCATTTGCGCCTTAGCCCTTCGGAACAATGCCTTCTCGTTGGTTGCATCTCTCTTCAGGACTTCAGAAGCCGTTCGGATAGCGTCGTGGTACTCCCTCTTGTTGATATAGCATTGGGAGAGATTCAGGAAGAGCGAAATGTTCTGAAAAAAGGAACATTAGTTTGTAAACGAGCTTCCTCGACCCTTACGCTGTTGGTTTAGAACCAATAGGGGTTTTACAGGTGCTAAAACTCTCATATAGCAACACCTTATGCCCTATAGCTCCGGGCCCCACACCTTCCCTCCCACACAGAGCCACACGAGGCAAATATCGAAAGCGCGCGCAGACGCTAATTAGTCATATTTGAAAGGGGAACGCTGGCAACATTTAAACTGAAATGTCTTTGCATTATTCAAGAATACGGTCGTCATATCGCAAATTTCGTTGTTCGCTTCATCCTTTCGTCATGCACGTAGCTCACATCTATACATGTCGCAACGTTTCCCGTAACCATCGGGTAATTAACGGGCGAAACGTATTTTCTCTGTCACGCAATCATACGCGCACTCCTCGGAGGACTCTGCCGCGCGCTCCCTCGGGTATATTGCTTTGTAGTATACCTTATCGAGTGGTTGCACCTGGCTTAGAATATCGCTTTTAGTCTCTTTTATTTCTCACGGACTTGGACGTCCTTCCTTTTGACAACATGTATCTCTACGCGCCTAGAGTTCAGGTAGGTCTTAGCTGTTTTGCTTATTGGTCTCATCCCAAACATCACCCATAAGTCAGCGCATTAGGGATAGCTTAAAAAGTGGGTCCAAACCTAAATTTCATTAAACCGTTTCTTTCTTTGTGTAGTGAGGCCTAAGTTTCATTCACAGTTGACCCAAATCAACGTAACAAAAGACTTCCGTATTTTAAATGTTAACCTAGGAATCGTTGTCCCGTTAGCGCCTTGTCAGCGAGGCCCACAACCCCTAGTTTCTGGATGACCCAAATCACACATAGCTAGCTTGTTCCTGTTCCTTCAATGAAGCTCATATTAATTCTATTGTTTCTTGGTATAGCCATTTTAAGCTTTTGAGCTTGAACGTTATGTCTAGATGACCCAAACAGTGCTCTTAAAGAGCGCCTTGTCCCAGGTATCAGTTCAGAAGTCTTCGTCACCCCTTTTTTCCGTTTCACTCACCTTCTTATCAAGTTCCACCCATTCGGGCTCGCCCGGCTTCTCCCTCAGCAATAGCGTGTCCACCCGTCCGAGCGCTTCTCGATATTTGATGGTCGCCTGATCCCATTTACCCTAAATCAGACCTTATCACAAGGCATGCTTATGACCGCCTCACCGCTTTGAACAGCTCGTTTCCCTGTAGTCTTAGCGTCTCCACACTTGCGAGCTTCTCGTCCACATTCAGCTGCCAGCTTTCGGCCTCGTAGTTCTCCGGCTGCACCACTTCCAGCATGTGGAAAATGAATCGTAGAGACTTCAAGTTCTCGTTTATCTCATCGAGCTCTTCATATCCCAGCCTGAAATTCTTATTTTTTGCCGATTCCAAGTGAGATAACACACTTCTTAGGTCCCATAGCCGCGCAGTGATGTCCTTCATGGTGCTTATGGGTAGGATCGACGTCAGATCTCGATATATCCCTCAGCTTCTTGGCCACCATCGGATAGGTGACCAAATGTCGATCATCGATGTCGAACTGGCTGATCTAAACCTGATCACAATTAGTCGCGAAAATCCACGTTAATTGCTGACCTCTCCAACGTGCATCGACTGAAGACATGTCTCGAAAATGGGTAACTGGAACTTCTTGCCAAACACCAGTTCCATCGGCTTTCCATAGCCATCTGGATACGGCTTCCGGGTGTCGTCAATCGACTTGTAATCTTCTCTGCAACAGGCGGAAAAAACAACGCATTTAAACCAAAAATATCCGTCTCAACTCACTTTTTATCCGAGAATCCCTCCTTTTTCACGTCGTTGAGCGGGACGAGCACCTCGTAGTTAAAAATAGCCTTCGTTCCATCACGGTACTCAGGCAACGCTCCTTTGCCGGCGCTTAGCACCTTCTTCACCGCTTTCACCGGACGGTTAGTCATTTTGTTTCGCAGCAGGGGTCAACTCAGCAACTCCGCCGTCGTCGTCTTTCGCCGTTCGCCTGTTCGATGATGTTCTTTAATTGCGCGCGACGCATCCAATCGCCATGGAAACTGCGGTGGCCACACTCACTCTTCACACACCTAGATAATCGGCGCGATGCGCTCTGCGATGAGATGTGCTACGGGGACAGACAAGCGGATGGGGGTTCGGATAATGTGATGGTGACGGAGACACCGTTGGGCATCGCTCTGGATTCTCTTCGTAAATATTTATTAGCACACTTTTGGGATAGATTTTCCTCATTCAAATAAGACACATTATGCGATAAGACAATTCGAAATCAGTTGTTAGGATGAGATGACTAGATAGATAAGGCCTACATTTTTGGACACAATGAGAGATAAACCTGAACATTAGCTCATTTTGTTGGGGGTGGTGATTTGAAAGACGAGATACCAGTACAGATGAGATTTCGCGATTCATTTAAGGTTATCAGGCCATTCTGGAACGTGGTAACGGCGGATCGAACCTTCGAGCATCCGATCCAGCCAGTTCGGAAAGCCGTTGAGGACGTCTCGTAGCACAAGCTTACGGGATTTGGTCGCTTTTCGCAGGGCTGCCTGAAAATTTAAGTGTCATTTGGGGAATTGGCTGGTAGGCTTACATTCTCGAGATCATCGTCATTAGAGGAGACGTCGCTTTCCGAGTCTTCACTGTCAAATCCATAGTTCGTCGCTGGCTTTCGGGCGCTGGCGTTGTGCATCGGATGGTACATGGAGAAGTAGAGCTTCCAGCCGCAGATGACGAGGACCGTGCCGAGGGTTTGCTTCGGGTTGATTTTCTGTAAATGGATCAGGTCATAAACTATCAAAACGCACTGTCACTGGTTATGAAAAGCCAAAATGTAAATTTTAAAGCTTCAAGCGTCTTCCGTTCATAGAAACTTATTCCAAGCAACTTATTTTAGGCGCTACTCCAAATTTCCCCCAAAAGTCGCTTTTAGGATAGCTATAGCCGTGATTTCCGGTTCTAAACCTTGTTTTCCTCAAGAAATAACCCAGAGTTTGGTGAATGGCCAGCTTAATTCTTAAATGAGGTCCCTAATCCTGAATTCAGTATTCAGAAATTAATGGTATAGCAGTGCTTCAAGAACTGAAAATAATAGGTTAGTGTAGCCATCTTTAATGCTCATAAACGTGTATAAAACGGTCGCCCTCCTAGGTTCATCCCAGAAGCCATCATGCAGTAAATGAAAAGCGTGCTCCTTAGGTGATGCATCTAAACCTCGAAGGCCAGCAAAAAAAATCGCATGCAACTAAGAAGATCAGTGCTCACAAAGAGCCAAAGGTAAGCGTCAATTTTCAAGCTTCAGGCCATCCACGTTGTTCATTGCATCTGTTCGTGACCCTTCAGGCCAGACTGCTCCTTTAAATTCCACGAGGTGGTGGTCGACCATGACTAGGCTCTTGTGGAATAGGTTTTCGGTCACTCGTTTCGACGAATCTCCGGGCAATTTTAGAAGAACGTCTCCCCTACCTGAAGCCGCTTGTACATTTGCTGCGAAGCATCATTTTCATTCCCGTTCTCGGTCGTATCAGCAGGCAAAATATTCTCCAGAAGTTTCCGGAACCACGGGAGATTCTTGTCGACCATCAGATACGCGAATGAGAAGGTCTTGTTGCTAAAAAGACCAAATTACAAGCTTTGCAAAATTAAATTTCATGCTTACTTCCTAAGCGCCCAAACTTGGCTCGCAAACATCGGTAACAGCGTCTCCCTTGTCTCGCTATCCACGAGGATTACGAACGTCCTGCAGCCAGGCTTCAACAGCCGGATGAGGCCGTAGTACGTCTCGGCGCGAAGTTCTCTTATCAGCTTGCCCATGGCTTTCAGCTTCAGCTCGCTCTTCGTCAGCGCCTTCTCATTCGTGGGGTCATCTGGATGCCACTCGGTTCCATCAGCATTCACGTTACTAGGTCGTGGTCTCATGCGTGGTCGGTTCAAGTATTGCACAAGGAAGGGCAAGGTGAAGATGGCGATCATCGTTCCAATGACGCTGAGCATGGGGAGGAACTCGGATTTGTTCAAGTTGAAGCTGACGGTTTCGAAGAAGCGGACAGCACGATGGGACAGGCGGGTAAAGAAGGATGGGGCGTACTCATTGACCTAAATAAGCCAAAGTCAGGTAAAGGGAGATAAGCCATGTTCAGACATACCAATTTCACGATTTTAGCACGATGGTTCAGCTGAATATTGCCTTGAAGCACGTTTTCCACAGCCTTGTTCACGTCGGTCACCGTCACATAGAACTTGTTCTCGTCCGCATTGACCACCGACTTCAACCAGCCGAATTGGACCGTCGTGTGCTCGAGTCTCCAGACAACCAGCAGGTCACGCTTCTCCACGGCGTGGTTCTCGGGCAGTTTGAGCAGGAACGGCTCCATGAACTTCTGCTGACGGTTGACGTAGACAAACGCAAAGCGCACTTTGTCCTTCTTCAGCCTGTCTCCTTCCTTCTTCACATATTTCCTCACTTCGGCAATGTATATGGCTTCTTCCGCAGCGTCAGTGACAGGGAGGATGAAGCAAAGTTGCTTCGAACTACGGGATGAGACTGGACACAGGTGTTCGAAGTGTTCGTAGGAGGACAGACGAGGCAAAGAGACGAATGTGTTGCGTTTCATGAACGAGTCGATCTCTTCGGTGCTGAAGGTGTCATTGCCGGTCGGCTTCGAGATACGATCCACGGGACCTTCCTGAAACGAGTGAAGTGAAAATTCAGGCTAAATTTGAAGCTTGTCTCACCTCAGGATAATCATTGAAGACGAACATGTTGTCACACATCGTGCACTTTACTCCAAGGGCGTCCTTCATTTCCCGCATTGCTCCCTGAGGGTCCTTCGAGTGAACGTAGGCGAATCTTGCAAAGTGGGAATATTTCATCGCGGCAAGCAGATATCGAACTCGAGGCTCTGGCTTCGGACCCATGATAACGACGGATATCTTGTTGGTGTGCTTCCACGAATCCACGACTCGCATGAGGCCGTCGTTGCTGTCCACATGGGAGAGGAACGTTTTGGGAATGGCGTCACGGGCGAATCGACGTATATCTCGAGAGTTGATCGTGGCCATGTTTCCGCGGTAGTAGAGAACTCTGCCTTCGACGACCACCATCAGGCCGAGGTTACTGTGGTAGCGTAGGGTGTCGAGGAGGTTGCCATCCCAGATAGAGTTCACCGTGCCGATTCCATAGCCTGAGATCAGTCACTTATAAACGCTGAGAATAATTACGACTTACCCAGAGGCTCCAAATCCTCAACAGCGCTCTTCCACGTGTTCTCGAGTCTGTGGGCTACCTGGCTGTAACCAGAGTAGACAAAGATGATGTACGGCTTCGTGTAGGTCTTCTCCAGGACTGAGTTCATATAAACATTGTAGGATAGGCGGTGTTTCTTGTAGAAGGAGTTTTCGTTCTCAAATCCACGATGGAAGAAACCAGAATTGGGACCTCGGAAGAACTAAAAATAGGTAGTTACAGCTCAAATAGTGAATTTTCCAGGTGCTTACGTAATCGAAACGCATTTTGATGCGTCCGCTGATCCTGCTCATCGACCACGCCGAACTTGTCATATCGGTCTTTTGATGGGGTCGGCGAGAAGTTCGTAGGCCTTGGTAACAAGATGAAATTTCTCCTTGGCTTCAGGACTGTCGTTCTTGTCTGGGTGCCTAAAAATAGTCCAAAAATAAGCAAATAAAACAACATTTGCCCGGAAAACAAATTTTGGCAACTGACAGTTGGCGCAAAAAAGGGTCTGGAAAGAGCGGGTGCCAAATTCAGCGCTTTTCTTTCTGATTCCTCCCACAACCAATTTCGCTACTAAAATTTCTGGAAATAGAGCAAAAGCAGACCAAAAAAATTGCCCAAAATACGCGAAATTTTCTCAAAAGCGGAAGATATGAGCCTCAGGAAGAAAAACGCTGAATTTCGCACGATTTTCCTCCGTTTTCCACATGAATCCGGATGGAATTCCGACCGGTTCGTTTGCAGTGCGGTGCTCCGAATGATTCGCTCCAGACACCCCGGCACCCATTTATTCTAGACTTCTTTGCGCCACCCTGTACAGACTCGAAAATTTCTAATTCCAAGCTAAATAGTAAAATCTGAGTTTGAAAAAAGCTCAAATTTGGTTACGAATAACTGAATAAAGTGTTTGGTATTTTTCAGCCTGCAAAATCTGAAAAACAAGATCCCTAATTTTGCTGCAAAGTTTGAAATAGTTTTGGCGAAAATTCGCAGTTCACACATGGAATGTTGAAGAAAACACGTCAATTTCATCAGAAATTGGCCCTGATCAGGGTTATTTCTTGGTACAAGACCTATCGGGAAATGACCAAAAACAGTGATTATCAGTTCCGAGCCAAACACGACAAATTAGAACAAGATAACAAATAAAATATCAAATAACCATGCAAAAATAATCAAAAACGGTGAACATTAATTCAAATCTGAAACGCCCAGAATATAAGTAAGAAAATCAATCGGAGTGCAAATTTCGTCCATGAAAATTCCGGAAATTAAATATACCTAGTTCAGCATTATTTGGTCGTAATCAAGGTCGTTTTTAAGTCAAATAGCCAGGCAAAAACAGCGAAATTAAAGTATTTAAACAACCAAAAACAGCGAATATTAATTCAAATCCAAAAAACGACAATTCTGAGCCAGAGATTCACCGAAAATGCTCAAAATTCGTGTCTGATAACATCAACACAATCGGCCACAATCCATAGCGAAACAACTCTTATCACACAAATCTCCCTATCTAATCACCTTAATATCCTTTGCTTGGTACAGGAAATGAAGCGAAAACTCACCATTCAAGAGCAGCGGAGCGATAGGCTCGTTTGATTTCACGCGCGGAAGCTGATCGTGACAGTCCAAGCACAGAATAGGGGTCGCCGAGCCTATCAGCTGCGATCAAAGCAAAGAGGCCGACGAGACCGATCAATAGCCCGAACAACAGTGGCTTCATGGGAACGTGAAACACGCGTGAGCGGGAGCGCAGATCGGAAATGATGTGCGTTTGTAAGTCTGAAACGGAGGAGGGCGACCGAACTTGCGACTACTTCATCCGCCGCCGCTGGGGTCCCTGCGACGTCTTCTTCAAAGATGTTTGTTTTTGTGGCGCTGTGGCCCTCCAGTGTTAAATGAAGAACAGGAAGGAGTATACAACAACTCCCGCTGCTGATCGAGCGCTCCTCTCGCGTGCTCGCAGACCACGCGACGCTCCCAAGATGATCTGAGCAGCTAAATGCTGTGGGAGCAAAAATGCCTGGCAGAAGAACCCTGGAGATAAAGAAGACGACTACGAGAAATAAGTCGGCGACGGCAGCAATCGATCTTGTCGCTGCTCAGCGGGTCCTCCGCGCTTTTAGTGTTCCGTTCTGGCCGCCGCTAGTGCCGCGCTTGGGTCGCCGCGCCGACTCGAGTACTTCGACTTGAACTCAGGACAGTTCTTCTCCTTACTGTTGGATGTTGGGCTCTCCGAACAGTTGTGGAATGGTCGGAGGGTTGCGAAAGCGCTTCCGATCACACTTAGCTGTTCTGCCTAATCTGAAAATACGCTATGAACGGCATTTAGGAAGCAATCATAATTAAAGCATCAATATGCAGAATACTGATGTGGGAAACGCATCGCCCGATTGGCGAACACAAGCATCACTTTACGCTGACAGCAAAATGCAATATCAGCACATATGAATGGAATTGAATTGACATTTGAATAATTTGTGGACAACTAAACAGCCCTAAAAACTGAATATAAGTGAGAACTTACTTGTCCATGGGAATTCCATAGCGGAAATCGCATATATCAAACAACTCACTTATGAATTTTGTGTGGTTTCTTTAGGAACATTTATCACCCCACGTATGGCTTCAACTGATTACGGGTAAATGAAAGTGATCAAGAGCTTAAATTAAAAACTTTGGCAGAAGCTCTCAGTGTAAATGACTGAAACTATCGTTTTCGTGAGTTTTGGACAAAGTTTGATTGGTAGGCTTGTCAAGCAGACGGAACATAACTTTGACCTAAAACAGTAAATGCGGAATTTAAACTGGTATAATGTAATACCCTGTGAATTGGTAGTCATCGGATGACCAGAACTTAATTGTGATCAGAGCCTTCGGATCGCCCTGTCCACCAATTATCAGCTGATTCGGGCTGTCTAACTTAGCGATGTTCCCCTATTAGGCAATACACTTATCCGAGATTAGCTAATAAACTCTCAAACATTTGTTGGTACTATTTGGCGTCCAAAATTGTCCGATTCCAAATTCAGAGTTATTCCGTCCGGCATCCATAGTACAGTACCTCCAAAGAATATATTTCTCATTGTTTGTTTCCCAAAGCATTGCTCTGTTCACCAACGCTATAGCACTCGTTGTCAACTGCATGTAATGACATTCCGTGCACCATCGAAACAGCCAATGTGGGTGGTCCAAAACAAAATGCACGGTCGCGGTTTGTACATTGCTTTGTTCCAATTGTCATGTTTGCGTTGACAAAGTCATTTGGAAATCGCTAAAAACGCTTCTTCGACATAGTTATTTATGCACACTGTATTAGTAATAAGTGAAATTAACAATATCCGTGAAATAAATAGCCATAAATTACAAATGCATGTTTACGAGAAAGCAAATCCGCAGATTAAAGTCATTTACCACCGGGCGTTGTGGAAAACAACCTGTCACAACAAAGATGTTTTGCCACTTTGTTGCAAGAGGGGATCAATTAATATTGACTGAAATAGCTAAATGGTCCATTGGAAAAGGAAAAAATTCGTGATAATGGCTTTCGGCTGAACCCTTCTGACTGGTGCCATCGACCGTTTCAGTGTTGGAATAAGCAGTCAACTAAGTCCTTAAACGAGATTGAACCCGAGGCTCTTCACAGGAATTCATCTTAAGAGCACTCTCATACTGTCATGCAAAACTAGATTTCCATTGTCATTCTTTCCTTGTGTAATAAACGACTACGCACCATTCTTAAAGCCGCCACTCAGTCATGGATTTGTCCCATAATTATGTACTCCAACGTGGACTATCACCGGACAGTGATTCTGGGTTATACCGAGTACCAATAATCGGCAAAACTGGACCTCACAGTTCAGATTACAGAACCGGCGTTGACAAATGCCCCACAAGACGCATTTCTCAAGCCCCTGAGTACAATAATTAATTTTCCCACAAACCTGCTCAACCGTCACAAGCAATCAAGGAACGCCGGATGCTATTTTGATATTTATAGACCATTGACCATTTTCATAAGTTTCCACAAGCTCTGAATCATCATCGAGACACATTTATGGCAGCGGAAGCGCGGAAGATAAGAACTTGTTTACAGACCGATTCTGAAGGGAAATCTAAAACTCGGGCTGAAGTACAAAAAGTTGAACCAACATCAGACACGTCTGCCAATCCAGTATCAATGTCACGCAAGACCAATGTATCCGAATCGTCCATTTTTGCATTTTTTGCCTAACTTAAGAGCCTCAAAAATCACATAAATCCTAACCAAGCTAATGCGTTGCCTGCCTGTCATATCTTTATTTGAGGCGGTTCTTTTGAGTGGCAAATGCAGTTTTTCTCAAGCCTCGTCAACCGTAACAAAAGCTTTCAGACGACGACCGTGTTTCTGTTCTACTATACAACTTTTGCTCCACGACGTTGTATCGAAAACTAAAATTACAAAACATAGCTGCTGATTCACCGCAGAAGCCGCTCGGTTTTACGATCGGACATATGCAAATGCGTACAGAAATCACTAAAGATGTGTGGCCATTTTCGTTTCTTTGGATGCGGGCGGTCTTCTTAAATGGAATGCGAAAAGAAGCGATGACACAGCCGGGGGCCGGCAGCTTTGAACTGCTGCTGCGGCCCTCTGATTCACCGTGAGCACACCAGAAACGAGCGCGATTCTACTTTGGGAAGATCGCGGACGACTGTACGGATCGCGCCTGCATTGTCCTGTGAGAGCCTTGTTTGCACTTGTCACTCGTCGACTTCTGAGGCTTGAAAGTGTTCCTAAATGTCTCTGAGAACCTCTTCCCACAAAGATGTCATTTTTAAGAGTGTTGTGGGGTCCATAACTTATACTCTACCTTATCGGCGTATCGATTCGAATACATAAATGGCCCATTTCTACCTGCCTCCTCTTCCTTCTGCTTCTTCTTCTCGAAGTGTTCTCCGCCGCGTTTGTTTGCCTTTCATATGACTCAGATCGAACTGTTGCGCCCCGAGGGTTGCCGGCTGTGGTGACTTGTTGGCTTGTGTGCATGAGTCGGTAGTGGTGGTGCTTCATCTCTGCTCGCTTATTTCAAAACTTTTTTGGGGTTTTAAATACTGTGGCAGGTAAATACAGCCATTTAAGGTCTGTTAGAGTTTCACATGCCCTTAAAACTAAAACTTCTTGGCTTATTAAGATGATATTAAGATAGTCCTTAAAAATCTATTTCGTTTTCCCGAGACAATTATTACTGGTTTATGGCGTGTATTTTATCGCCAATCGATGGTTCCTGCCTCATTTCACTTTCCTAGGTTCACAGTTCTCCTAATGGCCGCATGCTGTTCATTTTGAACTCGCTACTCGTGCTCTTTTTGGATCATGTATGCAACCATATTTTGGAACAACTGGGCCGAATTTCGCAAACGCTTTTTCGAGTCTTACATCATATTTTGGCTCAGATGCATGTTTGTAAAATGACCGCCGCTCCTTGCACATACTGTAGTTCGTAGATGATGAGTCATATGGCGAAGATGATCAGTTTGTGGGTTTGCGTGGACTACCCACGCATAGGAGGAGCGTCTTTAAAGGTGTCCGCTTTTTGGGAATGCGGTGGGCCTCTCGAGGATCGCAAAGCGTGTGATGCGTGGCCGTGTTCCTTTCAAGATCCCTTCTGACCATCTCTATTTCAGGATGAAGAGGACGATAGCCCTAATCGTCCCCCTCGTGGTATGGCTCCTGCCATGGGCCAACGCTCAAATCAACAACAACCCGATGAACCAGCCCGACCCTAACTTTCCGAACCTCCCTCCTCAAGTCGACGACCCTTATCGAACTCCGAACCTCGGCGAAAGCCTCGTGGAATACGGAAAAATCGCCGGTGACCGTGAGATCACAAACAACCAACGTGCCTCTGGAATGACCATTCCGCTCTACATGAACTTCCGCACAACTCGTGGCCGGGGACCCCCCACGAAGACGCTGCCGCACGCCGCACGCCGCACAACTCGTGGCCGTAGCGACGCTAAAGACGCGCCGGCCGCAGACGATCAAACTGAATCACGCTTGTTTACCGTAAGCTTGTTTCAGATCTCGACCAATGGATTCATCTCGTTCGCCTATTTTTCGGATAACGAGCATACGCCTAGGATCGGACGTGAGACTGATTGGCCGAGGGAAGCGGATCCGGCTCTGATTGCTCCGTATTTGTGCAGGTGGGACCGAATCTCCTTTTTGCTGCCTTTTCGAGTGAAAATCATGGCAGAAATTCCACTCCGGTTGGGTCATTTTTGGGACTATTTCGATTCTGGGAACTGGAGCTAGATTTCATCGAATTTTCGACAATTTTGCAGGTTTTTTACGGGGCCAAAAGAACACTCAATTGCTGAGAAATTCGTGTCCTCGAAAACGCTAATATTCCTTATAAGGGCTCGTTTTGTCCTGTCCGAGCGGCCCAAAATCTGAACTTTTTGAGGGATTAAATTCGGTTATATTTAAAGCACGAAATTTCCGCCAAAAATCGGTCCATTTTCGCTGTTTCTATGGGTCTAAAAAATGACCGAAAATTCACATTATTTGGGTGATTTCGACTGAGGTAACTGGCGCTACATTTCTGAGCGAATTCGTCAAATTTTTTTTTCGTCAAATGATTATTCCAGTCAATTTATTGCCTGCGTGGGTCTTCAAAATGATCAATTTCGTGTCCTCACGTCAGCGAATTTCTTTCCTTTATATGGGCACTTTTCGTGCTTGAAACCGAGAGATCAAATGCGGTATATGAGCCCGAAATTTCCACATGAACACGGTGTGTGCGCGTGCATTTGTTGTGCGCGTGCATTTGTTCAATCGATCGTCGCCACTGACCACAAAGCGCCATTATGTGGTCATTTGCACCTTTCCTCCTTCGCTTGCGTGCAACATTTGTAATGCGCGTTTCTTATTTTCAGGCAGCGGATCACCGAACGAGAATGGAGCCGAATTTGGTACCGCCTGGAGATGCGATCAGGAATGGGATCGGGCCGTAAGTGAATCTTTCTTACTGTTGTCATGTTTCGAGCCAAAATCGAAGCTTTTTGCGTGCCAAAATCGCATTAATTTCGCTACTTTTTGGGTAAATATTTGGGTGTTATTTGGCATATATTTGCTCTTGTCACAACCCTAAAATATAGCAGAAATCGCACTCTGTTGGGGTCATTTTTATAGCAATTTTGTCCGTTTTATCGAATCGCCGTACTTTAGGCTCAATTTTGTGGCATTTTCAGCTCTGTACAGACCCTAAAATTCCCACTTTTGCCTAGTTTTGCAAAGAGATAATCGCACTCCGTCGGGGTTATTGTTTTGGAATTTTAAGGCGCCAAAACGCGCCCAAATTTTTCGCTTTAAGTTCGAGGATGAAGGTAACGTGGTATTGGAGCTTTCCGTGCAAATCGATTCAAATATTTGAAGCCTCAAAATTTCACTTTTTGATACTTTTCACTTGAACCTGATTGTGCCTGATTGAAAGCTGGCCTCCGGTCGACTGATTTCAACCTTATTGTTGAGCCACTTCTCTTGGGAACGGGTTGCCAAACCCTAATTTGGTCGATTTTTGAGGTTTGGGCCTTCCACGAACCTGAAATATGACAGAAATCGCTCTCCGTTTGGTTGGTCCCTTTTTGCGGCGATTTTAATTGAGCCTTTATGTTAGGAGATTATGCCGATTTCAAGACCCCAAGACGAGCTCAAAATTACACTTTGAATGGAAGGAATAATGCCGCCTGTGTGAAGACCAAAGTCGCGTTTTTCATCACTTTTTGTTCGAAATCAGATGGGACCGGATGGGAAGCTCGCCATTTTCGTGGATAAATTTTCAATCAAAACAAGCCGAGAGAGTTTATGTCGTAACATTCCTTTTCAGGTCGCCAGAACCCCGAAATCCGTCAGGCATGTCCCGGAAAGCAGCCCCACGTGCAGTGCAACTACCGTTCCGACCTCTTCCTCAACCGGATGATGCGCCACCTTCAAGAAGGAGTCGCCGGAGCCAGCACATTTCGAGCTGACGCTGCTCTCGTGGTCACCTGGGAGAACATGGAGACGACGCTCGGAGGCAACCACCGGACGTCTACTTACCAGCTCGTTTGGCTCACCGACGCCCGAGGTCTTCAGTCCTACACTATGATCAACTACAACAAGCTTGGATTCGACGCGGCGGACATTCAAGGCAACACTCGGATGGGAAAGTGCCAGGTAGCCTCTTTCCTCTTTTTTATGGGTTATGAAAATCTACGTTTAGGCTCTATTCAACGGCGGAAACCACACAGGAATCGTGCAGGTGGATCTGAATGAGATCACCAAGGAGCGGCCGTCATCTCTGGCTGAACGATCGTCCGTGCCTCATATTGTCCGAGGTCGATATTTCCATCGTGTGGACGACATTGTCAGGCCTGCTGGATGCTCTAACAAGACCGGAGGAACATTTCCTCTCCTTATCTACCCAAATATTGTCAGCATGTTGGGAGAAGCGAAGGTAGACGTCAACGGTCTCTGCCTCAACCCTAACCTCAATTACGTGCTCATGATCGAGAGCCGACAGGTACCCTATCTGCAGTCTTCATCTCCTCATCTACCTTGATTTCAGACCGCTCCTTGCGAAGTGATCAACCCGTCCATCGCCCGCTGCTCCCTACCGAAGATCCTCGACTGGGGAACGAAGACGGTCTATCTACAGCCTCAATCTGGTCTAGGCTACGACGAGAAGGCCTACGTTGGATACATCTACTTCGTACCTCCCACCATCGACCCCATGCGTCTGGACATTGGCGATATCCATGCGTGGTTCAAGAATCCTGTCGAGGACGACAAAATGCTTGTCTGGTACCCTCGGAACTTCACCGTCTCGACCAAGCAGAGTCAAATTCACGACGTCAACAACCCGTCGCTCTATAACCAGCAGCTGGGTCTGTACGTTATCGGCTACAAGGAAGACAAGGACGAGAAGATCAAGAAATTCAAGCCGGAAAATCGCGTCCTCGCTCGAATTACGACCTACACGAACCGTGGCGATGAGCAGTACAGATGGAGTCCGATGCGGGAGGTTTTGCCTATCAACAAAGTGGATCAGTGGTACCTGACGGAGAATGAGAAGAAGTACGACCTGTACACGTACCGGTTTGGGTATTTCAAGCTGGCACCGCTGAACCCGAACGAGCAGACTAATGCGCGTTATCTGGACATGAACGGAATTCCGACCGGGTGAGTCTCATCGGATTATTTTAAGTGTAATATGTGTCCATATTTTCAGACTTGTGAGCTCCCCAATCTCCCTCCACTGGCTTTGGACCATCGACAACAAGCAGATGAACGGGAAACAGGACGACCACCAAGCGAAGGTCGATTATGTGAAAAAGAAGGCTCGCGAAATGTGCCATGAATGGTACGACGAAGACGGTGCCCTGGACAATTTTATCCGAGACGTCGAATCCAACGCTTCCTGTCCTTGCAGAGAAAGCCAAGCGAAAGTCGACATTGGGCGCTTCATGCCTCATCCACGTTGTTCTCAGCTGTTCCGTGATGTCACGTGCACTGAAAACTTGGGTATGAGTGTTGATATTGCGGCAGTGGTCTAAAAGCTGTTTCAGGGTCTCGTAATTGCTACATGTCAGCGCAGAACGTTCGAGGATCACATCATCAGAATGGTAAAGTGAGGTGAGTAACCTTAAAGGTTTTGATAGGTCCAAAGTGTCTCGAAATGACAAAATTTGCTTATTTCTTAATTTCAAAATCAGACCTGATGGCTCCAAATTGATCAAATTGCTCATTTTGGAACGTACGAGCTGCTAATTGTGTGCATCTACATGTACGCTTGAAAACGCAGATCTAAGCGCGTCTGTAGCTTGCTGCTGTAATACGACGCCTAATTATCCCCTATTTCAGCACCTACGAAACCCACAACGGCCAAGTGTGCTGCTACGACGAAGGAGGGTACCTCATGCAGTCCAGCTACCAACCTATCGTCAAAATCGACGACTCGACCCCCTACAGCCCAGGCTTCCCACTTCGAGCATTCGAGTTCGGAACGCCTCCATACCAAGGAATGTTCCAAGTGCCCGGCTTCTCCTCCTTCCATCACGATCTGATGCCGTACTACCTCTGCTGTAAATTCACCGACGCAAGGTGTCAAATGTTCTACTGGCGTCGTCCTTCGAGCAGTTGTCAAGCCTACATTCCACCTACAGTCGGAAGTGTCATAGGCCCTGGCATCTTTACGACGTTGAACAACGAGAAGTTTATCTACAACGACCCAGGCGTCTACACGCTTCTCCACTCCCACAGGTCCGACTCGTTGAACATACCAGAAGTCAGGATTCAAGTCCGCATGGAGCGTTTCCCGGATAGAAGTGTCGACTTCAGCTCTCCGAACATCGCTCAAGAGGATCTCGTCGTCCCGTCGAATGTGACCGTCGTCACAGGAATCGTGCTTCAGGCTGGCGACTCTGAACGTGTCCATGTGGTCCTGAGGAAGGACACGCGTCGGTTCCGTTACAGAACCAGCGTGCTGGTCGGAAATGTTGTCAGATATTTCGACAACATGAAGATTCAGCGCTTCAAGGGCGTCACCATCTACGTCAACAACGTGCATCGCGGCCAAGCCGAGACCTACGTCGTCCTCGATGAAGCCCAAATTGGCGTCCGTGTCCGTGAATCCCTCTCAACTGACATGGACAGGTACCCTGCGTACATGGAAAGCTTCGGTCTTCTGGATCTGGAACTCTCCCTGCCACCTATGTACCGAGTGCGCTACAACCCCGATTTTCAAGGCTCCACCTACGATTACCCGAAGGTGGAAGGACTCTTGAGGCCTCACATCGACAACCAGAACAACGCTGACGACCAGCCTCTGCGATGGAGCGACGTCAACAACGAGGGACTCCGTCAGCAGCTGTTGAGATGTACCGTAACCCAGACTTGATGTCGTGATGATTTTGTCCATTTTCAGATAAGGTGAAAAGCGAGGAGGAGATGAATATCGGCATGAACAGCAGAGATCAAGAATTCACTGACATGTTCGTCTCGCAGTCTGACCACGACGCTGTTTTTGAGGTTTTCGTCGATTCTGACCTCAAACTGCCCGTCTACAAGTCGGCCTCGAAATATCACTTGCCTCCGAACCAGTTCGTGCCTCAAACGGAGCAGCAAGTGCTGAAATTCGCTCAGATGTGTCGTGGCGAGCAGCGGTACGACCCGGACGCTTACATATACCAAGACAAGGCCATGAGACGTTGTCCTCGAGATGAAGTCACCGTTGAAGTTGACTGTGGAGACAGCATTGCCTGTAAATTCACATCTCTTCTGCTTCAAGCCCTCCCACTCGGTCTTCTCACCAACCAGCAGCTGTTTTCCTTCGCTGACCACCGCATGGCTGCGATGAGGACATGTATGCTTTCGTTTTTGGAGATTTGGTTGAAAATCTTAATTTAGACAACAGCTGCGGATCGATCAATTTTGAGTATCCGGAATACATGATCAAGGGACCATCGGCTGCTGCTCCGGCTTATTTGGAAGGAGATATCGTGAGCGTCAGCTGCTTCCAGACTCATATCATCAAGGGAGACGCTGATTTCAAGTGTAAGTTGACCCCTGAACCCTGATATACACATGAACTGAGGCGTTTTCAGGCAGCAAGATCCCCACCGGTCGGAATAACCTGGACTATCGCATGCAATGGACGAGCGGATCGCAACCTTGGTGCCGAGACCGCGTGCAGGACAACGTCCTCACCTGGCTTCAATGGACTGCCATCATTCTCGGTGTCCTCGTGCTTCTCGTCATCCTCTTCGCCGTGTGCTATAGCGTCGGACACGCGAAACGCAACAGCAACAGCAAGCCTCCGAGCTTGCGTCCTAACAACCGAAGCCTCACTGAAGCTGGGAGCATCACGGAACGTGGAGGAGACGTCGATAAGCCTCTTCTTCGAGATGCTCTGGAGGTGATCTGACCAGCATGATGTCGAGGCTAATTAGAGTTAAATTTAGATGAATCTCCCGGCCGGCTACACGCCCTATCGTCGCTCTCCACGCAACGAACCCTCGTTCGACTCGATGGACAGGCCCCCGGTCAGGACGAACTCCCAACCGTACATGGTCGCCCAGCCACCTGCCAGCTATTCGACGCCGCAGCCGAGACGAAACGACCGAAACCGATCGGACTCGCGTGGAGGCACTCCGTTGGGTCTGACTACGGGGGTGTGATTGCTCTCCATGATCTCTAATTTGCTGTAAATAGAGATTTCTCCTTGGAAATCAGATTTTTGTGAATTCTTTTTGTTGTACAAATTCATTTATTGAGTGTTGTGATTGTTTTTGACCCTAGTGGGTATAGCAAGATGTTTCGTTTCACGACCACACACTTTGTTAAGAGTGCAACTTCCGTGTTGCGTTCGCGTGTCCCTGCTTCTCTCCACGCATTGGCGAAGAGAGGAGACGTCGGTGCAGGCGTCGCGGCTCGTTTTGTTGCCTGCAGAAAATTCCGTCATTCTTCTTTTGAGTTACAAGCGTCAAGCGCTCCGCGATTGTCCGTTCCTCTATGAGGGGTTCTTGTGTGAGCGTCAGCGCAATGCCGTCGTTGAGGTTTCTACATTTGTTTACTTTGAAAAAGGAGCTGTTGGCGAGCAGCAGTGACCTCCAAATATGTAGTTTGCTCATCAGTTGCTTGAGTGTTTCGCTGATGACACAGACGGAATAGTGACAGTCACAAAACGATGTGCCGCTGCCTCCGAAAATTGTCTTTCGCGTGCAGTCGCAACCAACCGCCGCGTCGTCTTCGCTCAGTCATTAGCACGCGTTGCTCTAGCATAAGCGCACGTCCGCTCGCCGCTACTCTCGAGCAGAAAAAAACGCAGGGAGATATTGATGCACCTGCTGTGGCCTTTTGACCTACCGGCGCTGTCGCGTTGTTGTTTCTAGATAGAAGAGATGAGGCAAGGTGTTGTCGCGCGCGAGAAACGTTTTTTCGTGTCTTTTAGATGGCCAACAAGGGTAAACAAAAGACTTTACTTCTTGTTCGTGGTTATAGAAAGCATAAGCAGCGCACAGGAGAAACGACCTCAGGCTGCTTTAATTAGATCCTCCCAGTCCAATAATTATGTGCGCTGACTATTACCCGATTGCCTCTCACGTGCAGTCGCAACCAAGCGCAACGCTAGTCGACTCTAATAGCAAAAGAGTCGACTAACAGCGTTGCCATATTTTCTAGTTTTTCAGCTTATCTCGTCGCGTCGCACGCCGGTTCCTAGCGGAGAAACGTTCGGCGCCTTGCTGCGGCGCATGAGAACAGTTGTTCAAACGTCGCTTTTATGTCGTTTAGATGGTCGAAGATAGATGACTGTTGTACCTTGTTGCGAAAATTTGTTATTTCTTGTTTGTTTGTGGTTAAGCGCACGTAAGAAACGTCCTCTGACTGCCTTAATTCGATTCTCTTAATTCCATAATAGCGTTTGCTACCTATCACCTGACCTCGATGATTGCCTATCGCGTGTGCAGTCGCAACCAACCGCAACGCCAACAAAAGAACGTCGCCGTCTTTCCTTGTTTTTTTTTGCTTATCAGAATGCATCGCACGGTTGGGTCGCAGTGCAAATGTCTCGTCTCCGGTAAGCGCTGCTTTCGTCTAGTCGGCGCAGTTGCATTTTGTTTTTACAATTGTGGAAACGTTACTTTTTGTCTGTGTGTGGAAGAGGAAAGCGTTACTAACGCGATCGCATTTGAGAAGGGTCCGCTGCGTATCGCGTTTAAATCTTTGTGGTTCTTTTGACTGTTTTACAACCTAATAATAACAATAAACGCCATTAGGAATTAGAACGCGTCGCACCTGCCTTAGCAATCAACGGGTTATGGATCTGGATTTGTGGACTAAGCGTTTGGAAATAGCTGTTGATGATCTCTTCAAAAAGCGGTTTAAAGTTTTTTGATATTTGCGTTGCGCTTCGAACTGGAGAACGCGAGAGACGTCGTTTTGGTTGTGGTAAATTGCAACGGAAGAACTCATACTAAAAACCCTCCTCAAGGCCATCTGGGTTGTTGTCTGTTCAACAAAAAGACCGTCAGCCTAGGGATTACGCAAGCAAGATGAACGCTTACAACCTTAGAATTACGCTCACCAGAAAGTTGAAAGTAATGAAATGAAGAACGCTTAAGACAACGTACTTAGGATTCTTTTGCTGCTTTGACCAACCAGCGCGATCGGATGTTGTCATATTAAACTGTTAGACGCTTAATTATAAACCTCGTTTTTAGAGCTAGGAGACTGTAATTCTGGTTTTATTGATCGAAAGCAATTGAGTGCCTATTTTCGAGACATTTGTCATTTGAATTGAGCCCAGATGTTCAATTCTGCAGCCATAACCACGCTGTTGTCACTCCTCTGTGTCGGACGTGATCAGGACAGTACCTCTGCGTCTCCAGTTTCACGAGTCTTAAATGGAAAGCGCTGCGGTTCCGCGCTTCCTCCGTTTCGGGCTTGATTTACGAGCTATCAATGCAACGCTTTGAGTACTGTGCTGTGATGCACTTTGAATAGTGCATTGGCATCGACAGTTCAGGGCTCCAGGTGTCAGTCCGCTTTGGGTTCTCTTGGCAAGGTACTGTAGCACTGACTACTTCGATCGATTGAAGCTTAACATCATCAGTGTTTTGCCTTTCTTGCACTTTTTGAGCTATGTATAGTCAATTATAGGCCTTGTATAATTATTAAATGAGTCAGATGCCGAGAGGTTGTAGTAAGTAGTTGCGCTAGTGCAGCCTAAGAGTCCATTCCTATGACTCAACCGTTCACTCTGGCTATAATAATTATATTCACTTATGCAAGGCTTACTTTGATCATGATCATGACCCATCGTGTTGAATCTTCAATTTCCCCGTTGTTTCAGAACTCAATCCCACAACGATTACCGAAAGATCCGAGCAAAATGGTAACTACACGTTCCATGAAACGTCATCGCAGTGGCCCGGTCAAAGACCGCGTCTCGAAGCGTGCAGCCCAAAGCCAATCTATAGCTTCACCTGAGGACGTTCCACTTTACTCTTAGGCTCCCGAACCGGCATCGCCCATGTTGTTGATCAGCGTTATGGCTCCCGTTCTCACGTCGCCGAGCTTTCGGCTAAAGTTCAGCGCGTTAATGTTCAGGTTACCACCAAATTTTGTGACAAAATTGATAAAGATTTTTCCAGGATTGTGATGTCACGGCTCCGTCCTTGCCTAACTCGAGTTGTGAAACGTCGGAAAGTCCTCAGCTTCAGGTGGTAAAGCAAGGACAGTTTAACTCCGGATCAGATCTTCAAATGGCCCAACTGTTGAATCAAGTACAGGTTTTATAGCTCTTTTTGACTTTTTAAAGTGAACATTTTTAGTTGAACATGCTGAGACAAAACAACCCCGAAACAGTCTTGAACCAAGTACAGGAATTTCTTTCGACTTCTTTCGCTGGCCAAAAGTCCTCAGCAGCAGGTGGTAAGAAATGGACAGTTTATCTCCGGATCATATCTTTAAATGGCCCAACTGTTGAATCAAGCACCGGTTTTAGAGCTCCTTCAGAATTTTTGAAAGGAAACATTTTCAGTTGAGCATGCTGAGACAGAACAACCCCAAAACATTTTCGCAAACGCGTGAAGCCTTAAATCAACGGGTCATTGCCGACTTCTGCAATTTTTAGATCCAACATCAAAAAACTGAAGCAGCTACGATCAACAATCAGACCTTCTCTAATTTTGCTCAAGTTACGCAATACCCGAATAAGCCAACTGCGGTACGACAAACATAGCTTGACTCCGGACGAAATCTTCAAATGGCCCAACTACTGAATCAAGCACAGGTTCTATAGTTTTTCCAAACTTTTTCAAGTGATTTTCAAGTGTGATTTTCAGATGAGTCAGATGACCATGCTGAGACAGGAGATGCAACCGAAAATCAGCCCGAACGCCAGCTGAACGCAGTATAATATGTGCTTTAATTTGAAATGAGTTGCATAAAAATTATGATTTTTTTTACTGGAAACGGTTGCTTTCTACATGCGGCTATAGAAACCGAGTAATTTCTGATTTTGATTTGTTTGCTTATTTTTCAGGTTGTCGTGAACTGTTGCTTCTTACTTGTTTTACGATTTTGTAAACTTTTGTGCTAGTTACAGTGTTTTAGGTTGTGCGTAGTTCTAGACTCCGACAGTTTTTTAATATCTTTTAAACCAGGTGGCTAAGAAAAGTTTTTGCAGAACACATGGAAAATGAGCTGCCTTAATTAGATCTTGTTCATCCCAAAACGATGTGTGCTAACACTTGATTGCCTATCGCGTGTAGTCACAACCAACCACAGCGCTAACAAAAAAGTGTCCAGTGTAAGCGTTCGCCATTTTTCTGTGTATCAGAACGCATCGCTCGGCGGAATGCCATTTAAATGTTTTGTATCAGGCTAGTACTGTTGTCGTCCACCCGGCGCAGTTGCATTCTGTTTTTACGATCTTGGAAACGTCACTTTTTGTCTGTTTGTGAAAGAGAAAAGCGTTACTAACGCGATCGCATTTGAAAAGCGGTGCCATGTTTAAATCCTCATGGTTCTGTTGACTGTTTACAACCGAAAGTTTCATTATAGATTAT
The DNA here is from genome assembly GCA_000757645.3 of Steinernema carpocapsae. Classification (NCBI taxonomy): domain Eukaryota; kingdom Metazoa; phylum Nematoda; class Chromadorea; order Rhabditida; family Steinernematidae; genus Steinernema; species Steinernema carpocapsae. The sequence continues at coordinate 3,634,120 of CM016762.1, forward strand.
CTTGACCTAAGGACCAATGAAATACAGTGTAAGAAAGCGCATTGCCTCGTTTAATGTTCTAGGTTACTGTAGCTTTTTTGCGTTCAGTATAATACATTAATCCACTTGCGTAGTCATCGAATGAGTCAAATGTCGAGAAGTTAGGGTGAGTTATGCAGATTCAAAGGTTGCATGCTTAGGAAAGTGCTAGTATGAGCTTTTGTGATGACCTCATCGGAATCCCACAATATTCGTAATAAACTTTGCTGTGACTTTGAAAGGAACTTGTATTTTCTTGTGCGTGCTGTGCTTTTAGCGTGATCATTCAAGTTATAAACCAAGAAGACTTTAATTTTGTCCTTATGCCAGAACTTGAACTTTTAACGAAGTCTACCGAATTCGACAACCATGCCCATGTGTCTGCGCTCTCGCAAACGAGATTCCAGCGAATCAAGCGACGTTGGCGCTCCGAAGCGTCCAAACACCCGCTCCCGTTCGGCTCTCGACCGGCTGCCGCTTCTGGATCTGCGAATCGCAGCCAGTCTCCTCAGGTTATTTTTTAAAACTAACAAAGCAATAGCGTCTCCGTCTCTGACAGTCCGGCATACTAATGGCGCTTCAATACACCACAAAGTCATTTTAAAATAAGATGTTGAAAATGGCTTCACGTTGACTGAGTTTACATCAAAACTTTTAATTCTGCTTTTAAATCTTTTGAGTCTGAATTGAAACACACACAGAGGAACGCGCGAAAGCGTTAATTTCGATATAAAATTAAGAAAGATGTTTACAGGATCGCCGAGACACGGAGGAGCCAACTGCTCCGGAGGCCGCTCCGCTCTCATCGAACGCCAGTCGTGATACGTCGGCAACCGAAAATTATCAGGTTGGTCTCAAGTTTCTCTAGCATTTCAAAATACAACAAATTTTAGCTGGAACAGCAACAGGATGGGGACATTCAATTTGTCTTGGAGAGACCGGCCGATCCCGAGAACATGAGAAGGTTAACGGAAAGGCGGAAGCAAGCTTACCATGAGGAATCACTGCGAGTGGCCGAACAGGTGATGGCACTTCCCGAAATTCAAGCTCAAGTGAACAACATATCGAACTTACTAACGGTTGTTATTGACTTTCTGTAACCTTTTAAAAATAGTCATTTCAGGTGCTTGATAAGAACCTCCAAACTTTTGGTGTCGACTTGAATAGTAAACTCTCCGTAGATTGCAAAAACCCCTCGAGAACCTCAGCCGCACTGGAATCGCATGCGTCCCGCCCCTCCGATTCGGCCTCCTCTTCAGAAGATGCTGCGACCTCCCAATTTCCCGAACCTGAGCCTTCGACCAGTGCCGCCGTAGCCGTTCCTACGGTTTGTGCTTACAATTGTTAGTTTCTTTTTAGGCTATCAAAAAACTATTTCAGACTTTCACTCGGGCTCAGAAGCGAACAGCTCGAATGAGCACTGGGTCACGTCTTTCACGCCAACGGGAAGGACTTGAAGAACATCAGCTCCGAGAAGAAGACCAAGAAGACGAGGATGACGTGGACGCCTCAAGCCCGCCGTTTCTCAGCCAAGGACGCGAGAATCAGCGTCGCAAAGCCCACCAATTATTCTCCGAATTTGAAGCTTTCCTGCACCAAGAGCAGGAGAGCCACTGCTTCGACTTGGCTGTACTCGCCGATCTCGAGATGAGATACAGAAATCTTAGGAAGGCCAAAGGTCGCCAGGCCGATGAGATATCTCGCCGATACAAAAAATTGGAGGACCGCTGGCAAAGAGCGTCAGAAGCTCGCAGGGACGCCTGTCCGGACGTCGTGGAAAGCGCGATTGATCCAGTAAGAGAAACAGAACTCAATCGCTTCTTGAGCAAGAATGCTGAAGATGAGGCGTATTTGGACCGCGCCCTTCAAGCTGCCTTGGAAGAATGGACAAAAAAGAAAGAAGAAGTGCAGACGAAGGAGCAGCTTAGTAGCGCTCGTATTGACGCTAGAGAAGCCCTCGAGAAGATCACGGAGAATGTGCAATGCAATGTGTGCTACTGCACGTTGCACGTTCCCTACACGTAAGATTTAGAGTTGTCCTTGTTCAACCTCTGTTGTCTAAAATTTTTGCAACTAACAAAACTAATTTTCAACTATCATTTTTGAGCTTAAGATTCACGGAAATTTTAGGCTTTCCCAGTGCGGCCACTCTTTCTGCCTTGGCTGCATAGTCAAGGTGAAGAGTCACTCACCTGTTGATCCGAATTCGCCGCAGAACAAAGCATTCAGCTGTTCCCAAGTAAGGACTACTCTAATGATCTGTTGTCACCAACCCACGTTTAGTGTCGTATGAGAAACAGGACAGCCGTCAAAAGCTGGAATCTCGCCAAGATCGCGGAAACCTTCAAATTGGCGTCTCCAGGTAAGATTAATGAATTTATTGGGTCTTATTTAATTCGCTTTAGGTCTTTATCAGACCGCCGCAAACATCGCAGAGCTCGACAAAGCCGTAGAGGAAGCGCGACGAGTCCCTGGAGAATTTCAGGGAGAGATGTTTAAGTTGACTTAATGATTGTAATATGGTGAATGTGCGATACAAGTTGTAAAGAATTTGTGCTTTTTGACTGGAAACGGTTGCTTTCTATATGCGGTTACAAAACCGGAATAGCTTTTGATTTTTATTCCTTTCAGTTGCTTCTTCAAATTGTGATTTTCCAAAATTGTCTTTTACAGGTTGTCGCAAAATCGCTGTTTCCTACGTGTTTTAATTTGCGCATTTAGTCAAAGCGCAGTAGTTCTAAACGTTGTTTCTGATATTGTCTCAAGTTCTTTTTTTGTGCTAGATGCATTAAATTCTAGTCCTTGCGTAGTTATAGACTGACTCATACACCAAGAGTTGTTCATACAGAGAGATGTTTGCTTGTGGTTGAGGAAAACGTAAGCAGCCCACCTGAAGAACGAGCTCAGACTGCCTTAATTAGATTATTTTAATTAGCAGACGTATACCGACCATCACCTGACTCCGCTGATTGCCTCGACCAACCGCAGAGCGTAAACCGAAAGCGTCGCCGGTTTTCTGCCTATCAGAACGCATCGCACGGCGAGGTTACCGCGTAAATGTCTTGTATCAAGATAGTGCTGTTGTCGTCTGTTGACTTTTAGGTTCTGTTGACTGTTTACAACGTAATGACAACAGGAAACGTCATTAAAAATTAGGATGTGCTGTTAAACTTGTACGGTTCTCCTGATTCAGGAAAACCTAAGTTTGCTAAGACCCAATAATGAGAATTAATCGACGGAAAACTTCTTTTGTCTACGCTCGGACACCATGTACATTCTAGGCCTTGCTGAGTACTCATTCAATGATTCATATGTATACCGAGAGCGTTTTGATCAGTGTTGAGACAAGCTTCTGCAGTGACCGTTTTACACCGACTTATCCGCGGTTAAATTAACGCGTATTTATTCAAATTCTATTGCCAGAATTCTCGAATTTTGTTATCATTTTAGGTCTTGAATCCTTATCCACTGCACCCTTAAATATGGTCGTGACAAGATCCCGAAAGCGAAATTATAGCGAATCATCTGACGATGACTCTTCGATGCGTCCGAATGTGGTTCGAGGACGAAGCCTGGCTCCTCCAGCCCGATCTCGTGCCGCCCGAGCCCAAACCCGACTGGCTGCCGTGATTCAGGGCGTTCCTACATCTGGAGCACCTCAGGTTTGTTTGAAAAGCGGAAAGCAAATAGAGATAACTGCTGTTTCAGGCCTCTTTGACCACCCAAGCACGTTTCGCTCAAGCACGTCCCCAGCCTAGCGTCCCCGAGGTAGCTGCTCAGGTCCGCTCAGTGGAAACAAACGAAAGTGACGAAGTCATTTTTATCTCGGAGAGACAAGCGGACCCTGAAATCCAACTGAGGATGGCTCAACAAGCCCGCTCCCAAGTGACGCAAAGTTGGAACCAATTAATGGTCTTTTTCAACTTTTTCAATTTTGAAAAAGCAAAATTTTTAGGTGGGTGTGCAGACGCTGGAACACCCCGGATCAAGATCGCGCATGGCCGAAGTCTTGCAGCAAATACAGGTTTTTTGCCATTTGTTCTTCATTTTTAAAAAGGCAATTTTCAGGCGCAAAACAGTCGGACTAATATCCACCAATATCAGGAAAATGTAAAATGTCCGCCATCCGTTCCCTGCCGCTGAACTTCCCTTACCCGTTCCTGCATCCTCCACGTCAGTCACTTTGATGTCTTCTTCCTTCGACTCTACATCCTCGGAATCTTCCACTACGACAGACACTTCTACTTTATTATCGTCAGCACTCTCATCTGACTTTGACATCCCAACAGTCTCTTCTGGACCTGCCGCACCTTCTGGACACTCTACAAATTCTGAAATCTCAGCTACGACTGCCTCAATGCCTTCCGCCATCTTTGGAATTTCTGGATCCTCAGAAAATATTGGCGGTTTAGCCCCAAGGGTTCGTTACGAATTTTATGAAGATTCCAACAAGGACTCATTTTAGGCTTTCTCCGACATTCCAACTGCTTTACTTTCTACCGACAACCCATCACGATTCTCCGCTTTTTCCGTTTATGCCACCCTTGTAGCTCAGGCTAGTTCTCAGCCAACGGTCAACTCTCGGCCTCCGCAGCCACTGCGTCCGGATCCGCCACCTTTGGAATTTATGAAACCTTTGCAAGTGTTGCCCATTCAGACCCCATCGTTCGTTACACATTCATTGAAGATACTTACACAAACTCGTCTTAGAGATTACTCAATGGCAACCCATCAAGTTCCTTAGATCTTTCCGCTGATGCTCAGCCTTCTACAGCCTCTGGTTCTGGATCCTCTGGAATCCATGGACCCTCAGCGAATGCGGCCTCCACTTCGGCCCCAATGGTTCGTATTTCTTGAAAATGCTAATAAATCACATTTCAGACTTCTCCTGTCATCCCTGCTGGTTCTGGTCCTACCGTCAACCCATCAAGACCCACCGCTTATGTATCTCAAGCTAGTTCCCAGGCAACTGCCACTTCTCGGCCTTCCACAGTATCTGCTATTGATTCCACTGCCTCTGGAATCTATGGACTATCTGCAAATGCTTTAACCCCAAGGGTTTGTCACATATTCCTTGAAAATGCCAATAAAACTCATTTTAGATTTCCTCTGTCATCCCTGCTGCTTCCGATTCTACCATTAACCTATCGCAGGCTAGTTCTCAGCCGATTGCTCCCTCTCGGTCTTCCACAGCCTCCGCTTCTGGATCCACCGCTTCTGTCATCCATGGATCTTCAATGACTGCTGTCCCTTCAGTTCTAAGGGTATTTTACGCGTTTATCCAACATGCGAACATACACCTATTTCAGACTTCCGGTCCGAAACGAACTGCTCGAATGAGCCCTGGTAGGAGCATGCGCCAAAGCCATCATGAAGCAAAGCAAAAAAGGCTAGAACTAGAAAAGCGTCAACGAAGCCGAGAAGCCGCGGAAGCAAGGCAGATGGAAGAAAAACAGCGTGAGAAAGAGCGTCAACGTCTTGAGCAAAATCTCGCCAAGCAGCAACGGCTTCGCCGTCAAAATAACGACTGCATTCTTCAGCGGCACCTCGAACAACAAGAAAAAATTCTAGAGGTCGAGCGGTGCGAGCGGGAGCAGCAGCAAAGGGAAGAAGCCGAAATTGCGGAATTAGAAAAGAAGCTCAAGGAAGCTACCAAAGCGGAAAGACGCAATTCATCAGAAGCATCAACGCGCTTCGTCCGATGGGAGGAACAGCAAAGAAGAAACGAAGAGGCACAGCGGGCAGCTTTTGAAAGAAGACTCGAAGAGGAGCGGGAGGAGAAGAAGCTCGCTTTTTGGACCCGTGAGAATCAGGAAAGGGATCGCCTCAAACAAGCGTCCACCGCAGCGAGTGATGAGTTAAATAAGAAGAGTGAAGAAGTCCAGAAACGGTTGGAGTCTGATTTAAAGCGATTCACCGGGCGATCGATAGGCTCGCCTCCGAAGTTCAATGTCCTATATGCCAGCACACCATGCACAAGGCTATCACGTAAGTCTTAAAACATTGTTAGGTACAAAAACAGTAGATTTTCAATCATTACTTTTAGATCAAAAACATTTTTGACAGTTTGTGGTGTGCATTTGAATAACATGCATTTTTAGAACATCGAGGTGCAGACACAACTTTTGCTTGGGCTGCCTTCTGATTTCCGTCAAGCAGCCGCGCGAAGCGCCCAATGCAAGGCCAACTTGCCCTGTAGTAAGGAATATTTTTGTGTTTTTCTGACTCAAATGTGTTTTTAGTGCCGCGAGGAACTTTCGACGGCAGTCAGTCACCAATAGGACGCTGAGGGCTCAAGCGGCTACGATCCATAATGTCCGGCCCGGTGAGATTATTACTGCTCTCATTAGTTTTCATCCTATTCTTTTTAGGTTCCTGCCAAACAGCCGACTACGTAGAGATCCTGGACGCGGCCGAAAAGCAGGCTCAAGATGACGACATAATTGTTGGCCAAGTTATTATGCTGGTCTAATTTTTGAGCTGTTACAGATGGTAAACGCGTGCAATAAACTTTGAAATTTTTTGATTTTAATTAAAAAACGGACTTTAATGTTGCATTCAATTGCTCCTCTTAAAGGTTAACTGACAATAAACTAATGATAAAGCAATTATGAAGCTCAGAAAACAAATCACTGATAGGTGCAGGCTCTGAGCCTGTCTTAACAGTTTATGTTTTATCTGAAATTACAATCGAAATGAGTACACAAAAACCTAGCTATAAACAGGAAGATGGAGATCAAATATAAATCCTGAAATCGGAATCTAAGGCAGTCTGAGATTGTCGGATTAGCAGCGGTGAGTAATCGATCGATAAGGCGTTCGATTCTTACATAACTTTTGAATATCTATTTCAAGCTGAAATTGACGTACTGACTTAAAAGTTTGGGTTTGAAGACTTTATTGTGTTGTAGATCTGATTTTCAATTTGGCCACAAGCCAGGTGCCGGATTAACGGCGGATACGAAGTTAATGAGGCGTTTAATTATTAGTTCCTGAAGGAACGATGCTTCTCAGTAGGAATCGGAAGGGTGTAATTAATCATGATCATTTAAGACTCATTTAGAGAATCTTACATTATTAACCATTTCAGAAAATTGAGAACAATATCGCTCGCTACAATTTTCCCACACAGCGGTAGCAAAACGCATGAAAGAAGAGGAGAGCGCTAGAAACTTTAATAGAGAGTGAAGGTTAGTAGTAAAATCCAATTTGAGCGAAAACGCATGACCGGCACTACAAGGGTACAGCGGGCACCTTGGCAACACATAACGGCAAAAACCTCATTACCAAACGTTTCTTACACTTTGGCAAGTTGTTCTGCTGAGCCTCATGAGCTCAAATTGGTTCTTTAACCTGTTGAATTGGCGCTGCGGCTCCTCGCCACAAGATAGCCCTCCTTCTGAAAATTTAAACGAGGTTTGTTTGCCATCGGTCAAAAAAAAGTTTTAGGAAGACAGTACCGAGGAGCGGCTGTCACAGGAAAAAGCCAGGCGAAGAGAACGCAGAAATCAGCAGCGACAAAGAGCGGAAGAGCGCCTCGAGCAACTTCAAAGGAAGCTCAGCTCTGACTACAATAACCAAATGGAGGAACAAGAAAAGCTCAAAACTGCCCATCTTCGCTTTGCAGAAATGGTCAAATGCCATCTGAAATGCGGAATCTGCTTGGAACTCTACAGCGATCCAATCAAGTAGGCTAATGAAACATTTTAAGATGAATTTAGGAAGTAGGTTTTTAGCGCTCCATGTGGTCACGCCTTTTGTTCACAGTGCATCAAAGACTTTTTTGAGAAGAGCCCTGATGATGCCTTCAGTACATTCTTTAAATTACCATGTCCTGAAGTAAGATGTCTTTTGTAACTTTTCCGCTTCAAAACTGATTTTCAGTGTCGTACAAAAACACGAACGTTCTACAGCAACTACGACTTGGGAAATGTTGTAGAAATTTTTCAGGTGTATTACCCAGGTAAAATTTGGACAATTCAATCTGTTTTTAAATTATTTTTAGACAAGGAACCTGAAATTCATAGATCAGCTGGCCGGCCACGTGCTCATACAACCACACGACCAAAGCGAACTAGCTCTATGCCTTCTAAGAGAACTTCATAAAGACATTGGTTCAGATGTGGTCCATATCTCAGAGAGAGAATTTTTGTGTGTTGTTTTTGTATTTAAATTGAACGGTTTTAGTAAGATATATAACGTTATTTACAAAAACCGAGTACATTGAAGTAACTTGTTTGAAACTTTGAAATGCCTATTTTAAAAGGGTCGTAGATTTTGATATTTTGATAATTTACAAGTTGGCTTGGAGTTGTAAAATCCAACCTGTATTGATTATAGGCTTTAAAGTTCCCATAAGAAACTCTCATTTCAGGGACACAGGTGCCAAGAAACAAAGCAGAACGTGTCACAAGATTGTCACCGAGAGCCAAAGCAAAATGCACGCAAGTGAGGGAGAGCGAGAGATGCTAAAGAGCGTGAGGCTTCTCAATTCGGTAAAATCCAATTTTGACAAAGATGCATGACCACACCGAGAGGGGCACAAGGGACACTTGGGCAGCATAAACGCTGACAACCTTACCTTCTCGAAAGGTTTTTGCTTAATCATGTCGTCCAAACCTGAGCATCTTTCACCCGTCGAGTCATTTAAGAATAAGGTTTGTATTTTGCCTTGAAGATACATTTAACCAATTTTCAGGAGACAAACGCGGTCTTGAAAGAACCAAAAAACAAAAACACCAAGTCGGTCAAGCCAAAGAGAAGCCAGAAGCCGGCTCTTACGTGTACTGAAGCTAAGAACCTCAAACAGGTGTTAGTCGACAAGAAAGTTAAGCCTGAGAAAAAGCCCAGCAGCCCTAATGTAGACGTCCAACGTCAACAAGCGGAAGAGAGGCTCTCCCGACAACGTTATAAGGCTAAAGTTTCCGTTGATCGCTCTTGCATTGAGAGCATTCGTGACAATCTGCTCTGCAGCATTTGCAAGAGCTTCTTCGACAACCCTATCATGTGAGTTACACTGAGACGCCAATATTCGTTGTTTTTGATGTGTCTATCATTTCAATTATTTGCTTTTAGGACCTGGTGTGGGCACAACTTCTGTGTCAACTGTATTAAGCAGTACCTTACCGTCGTGACAAAGAAGAAACTGGCTAACGACATAATTGCAGATGACGGTAAAGCAGAAGAAAAGCCTCAATGTCCGATTGTAAGTTCAAAAGGTTTTCATGATTCACCTAAATTGTGTTGTAGTGTCGAAGCGATAAGGTTGTCACGTATGCTCTGGATTTTACGTTAAAAGCAATTGTTGATGATTACGTTCTTCGGTATCCAGGTAAAATGTCACTTTGGTCGCACTTTCATGTTCGATTTTGTGTTTAGATGACCCGGATGTGGCCTATCCACATGACGACCGCTGCTTGCGTTCACCTGTCCGTCCCAAATCCAAGCGTGACCTGTCTCTGCCCTTGCCGCCCACCAATTCGTTATTAGGCTAGCACATTTTGTTGAAGATTCCTGAGAAAAATTGATCTTTGAGGATTACTATAATCTATTGCTGTTAATTAATTGTCTGTTATGAGTCTCTGTGATGACTCGAATTTTTAGTGTTGACTCATGCTGAGCAGTACGTTGAGTAACAAAACTTATTTCTACAGGAATAATATCAGTTTGATTCACAAGTTACCCAAGCAAAACCAACAGCTAATTGTTTCCAAGTGCCCATCTGTGTATTCACCTAATGGACGCCGTGTTTGCGTTCTGACTTGGATTTCTCTCACCTCGCGCGCTGTTGTCTTTGCAAAAAGCGCGCGAACCGCGCGGCTCATTGTTTTCGGAGAGCAAAAAGCCGCTTTGCTGTGAAAAGACGATTAAGTGCTGGTAATATCATGAACTAGTGCAGAAACTTATGAAACCTACAAAATAGCACATGTAATTATGTAGATATTAACGCTCTCGCGCGTCACTCTGCGCAATCTTAAATTTCAAATTTTTTGGTTTTTGAGTTGCTTGCGGCTTTAATTTCACACTGAAATTTGGAGTTGGGGCTTATCCTAGCATTTTTGCGTGCTAAAAATTCTGAAAGCACTCATTTTGTAGCCAACTTATGCAACTTCACCACTACTAAACGTTTGGAATGTAGTGGTTAGTCTTACGAACTACCGCACGGAAGAGTACGGGTTCGAGTCCCAGTTGAGGCATTTGTTTTGTGTGCTGTTTCTGTTCGCTGCAGATTTCGGCGAACAGAAAACAACACACTCACACACACACAGCTCTCCGTTATTATAGAAGAGATTGAACCAGTTACACAGCTTTTTGACTCATAAAAATCAAAACTGGACTTGCAACGTGCTCAGCGGCTCTCGGTCACATGCAACACAAACACATTCTATACGCTGAGACAATCAGTTGCGCTAAGCTCATTCACAGAACCGCGTCCGCCAGTCGCACTTTCAACCGCCGCTCATGATCTTGGCAAATATGTGTGCGGACCTGCATTGTCTCGAAAATGTGCTGAAACTCACTCACATAAATGTTTGCCCATGATAGCATTTTGTTGTGGTTGGGTTGGTGGGGAAAGGAGGAAAACGGAGGTTTGTCGACGAGCCGGTTTTTGACCACACGCCTTGGCGACGACTCCTTGGGCGCGGATGCACTTAGCGGGTGGACAACAAAGCGACTTAGCGGGATTGTTTTTACCGACAGTGTAAGTTCTGTCTCCACTTCAAAGCGCGGAATTTCGGGCAAAAACAGGATGGACAGAAAAACGGGATACGCGGCTCGAAGTAGTACGAGCTATTGTGGCGGGTGACAATAATGGTACGGCTTTGGTGGGGTGGTCCATATCCGGATTCCGGGTTAGTAGGAGTACAACCTGTCTTCAAGAAGAAGAGACATTTAAATTAATAAAAAAGACGTGCTTTGGGGACAGCACATAACACCAACACCGAACACCAATTAGGAACTGGTTGTAAATTGACAACCTCTACCATTTTCAGTTACATTTTTGTCATCCCCTATATTAAATAAAGGAGAACGATCCAGACATGTCCGTCCATCACGTAAACAACATCGCGATGTCCCTGTGAGCAAGTGCAGGTTACGGTAGAGGCGCTATTCGCGTTTGCACGCGTTACGCCGTCGCCGCGGACCGGTTTTGCAACCGCGACGGCGCTGAAATCGCTGCCGCAAACGCCGCATTGGCTACGGTTCCGGATGTTTTTGAGCTCAATGGAATATGCATAAAATTTGGAACCGAATGTGGGCTATTTCGAGAAAATTCATGAAAATGCGAAAACTCGCTTTGGCGCCGCCAACACCGCCTTCGAATTCGCCTTTGGAAACAAAATGCGCAAACGAGCTCGCAGTCGTGTGAGACCACGTAATTTTGGTATTTTGGAAAGATGGGATTAGCTGTCTTTTGCGAGTGTGTTTGATGAAAAACCTGTTGGATAAATGCCGTTTTTAACGGATTTGTCGTGGTCAGTCGTGTTTGAACTGTACCAAGGCTAATCTAGTGCTTGAGCTGCACCTCTCCGTGGTGCTTCCCGGACAACGTTGAAACGCATGTTTCAACGGCTGAGACAGCTCACAATTGGCTTTTCATACAATGGGCGTAGTATATAACCGCGCGATAGCACGCGCAGCCCCGTTAATTTCTAATAATTAGAGCAACAATTACACTTTTTTATTGATTACAAGAAATGTCAAGATATTAAGCGTTTTCTTTAGTTGTCAACTAGATTGTACAAAGGTTTTGAAACACGTTCAAGCTAAGAATGCTTACATACTAACAATAGTAGTTGAAGACAAAATTATGGCAAAAAGTGCTTATTGTGATTCAATCGATGTTCACACAAGGTATTCAAAAAATACATCTTTACAGTTTCAACAGACTTTAATGTGTTCGAGACTATGTCATTACGATTGGTATGACTTTTGTGACCAAATGGCTATTTTCTGAGTCTGAAAAAGTCTTTTATTCGATCTTGATATTTTAAATGTTGATCAAATGCGGTTCCTCTCGTACTGGACACGATCCCTCATTCAACAACCTTTAAATTAGTCAACAGTAGGGTAAAACTAACCTGTCTCAGGACGGTCTAATTTTGTAAACTGCTTTTTTAGCTTTAGTACCTGTTTTCAGAACTCAACTTGATCTTGATTTATTTGCTAGATTAGTTTTTGTTTATTTTCCACTTTTTCCTACCAAACAGCAAACGATCACTTCTTAATTACTCCATCTTCTTCTGCCCAAACAGGTCCCTCGGAATGCTTGATCGCTTCACGGTCCTTGACAGCTGCAGACAGCCTCGATCACCTCTTTAGCCCCCTTCGCACATACTTTTTGTCACTTCGATCTGGTCATCGTGTTAGCTCGCACTCAAGAAGCCATCGAGCACGCAAGGTGTTGTCCTCCATAGTGCGAACAGCACAAGAAAAATTTTGCGACAGCGCTGGAGTCTCTAATTCCTGTGGCAAAAAAAAATCTGTCGCGCTGTCTCTATCGCGCTCTCGCTGAGCCATTTTACTCTCCTCACCACTTTCCTCGTTTTCACACCTTGGCCCTCTTGCGCGCTTATGCACTGCAGTGCGTTCTTGAAGGTCTGTTTACCGTTCTCGCAACTCGTTAACGCCTTCAGGTGCTGCGGCTGGCCGCTGAAGGCGGTGTCTGACATGCGCACACAGGGCCAGTGGTGGTCACTATAAAAGCGTAGCAGGCCCACTGAGAAGCCACCAGTCTTTTGTGTTTGGTGTTCTCTGCAACCCATTCACTCAAACCACACTCCGATTGTCTCAGCTTGGTTGTAACTCTAACTTCGATCAAAGAAGCATTATGAAGCGAGCTATTATTCTCACTTTGTTCGTTGTGTCCGCGGTCAGCGCGTATCCTCAGGGAAATGGTGGGTTTTGGCGAGGATTGCCTGGTCTGCCGTACTGTGGTCTGCCTAATTCTTTCTTAACTCATCATAACAGCCAAGCCTACCTTAAAATCTAGCGTTTTCCTGCCTATATCGCCTAAATCAGTGGTCAGACATAACCCTAATCCAGATTTTAGCCTTCCATGTGTGCAGTGATTTTCAGTGTGCAGTGTTCAAAAACGAACCCCTAAATTACCATTTGATTATGTAGAGGAGAGTCCGGCGGGACAAGAAAGCAGTCGTCGTCGGCAATACATCCAGCCGTTCCCTGGAGCTGCCCAAGGACCACTTGTAGCCGCCGCCCCGGTTGTGGCTTATCGCTGCCGCCCCAGCCGTCGTCGCCGCGCCTCTTGGACAGTGCCCTGGAGGCCCGTCGCTCCCGGTCGAATGTGACCCTAAGCGTCCCTGGCCCCAGTGCCCTCCTCAGAGCTACTGCTATGCCACCAACAGTGTTGACATCGGACCTTACTTCTGCTGCCCTATCTGTAAGTCATCCTTTTGCTAACTATTAATAAATAAATACTTCCAGGGTCGACCTACGGAGCTGCCTGGCGCCCGGCTGCCCCCTTCTACAATTACGTGCCACCCATGCCTGCCAATTGGCCTGATGTGATGAAGGTTACCGCCAACTGGCCCGCTGCCGCCGTCGGACTTCCGGTCATGGCTCCGATCAAGAAGAGCAAGAAGGCAAAATTTTTGAATTCGAAGACTTTATGAAACTGTTGTGATTTAGCAGCAAAACTTTAACAACAACGATGAGACTTCGGAAGACCAAAAACTGATCGACAGCTCGATGAAGGAGTGGATGTCTCGTCAAGCGTCTCAGGTAAGGATTCTCATCTTAAGCCAACTTTATAAATATGCATTTTTTCAGTAAATCCAAACTGCACCGTGAAAGAGTACAAATCTGCGAATCGCATTTCAGCTAGAACTGTCTTTCGCTTTCATTGTCTGTATATGAATTGGCAATTAAATTAACTTATCAAACTTTGTGATTTTTCAGCAACCTAAACATTCATAACAGACTGGATGAATTGCTAAAACAGCCACCATCTCACTTCCAGTCATCTCAACAGAAGCGAAAAAATTCGTTCGTGGTAAGTGGCGTCCCTCCACGTCTACCATGAATGAATAATTTATGGCTAGTTTTGTCCACGCACGAATACTCGTACTTTGTTTGACCTTTATGTGAATCATCAAAACACTTCCTCCAAGACATTCGTCATGTATCAGATTTTCATAAAGTTGGATGTCTGTGACTCACTTATCAAACAAGTGAAACATCAGTATTTTAAATAGCACCCCAACGCTGTGGACATTTAAAGCCTATAAATCGCACGTTACCGACGGCGGCACAACGAAGGTATGACACAACTATAGTGTTAACACTTTGTGCAGCGATGTCCGAGCGGTTAAGGAGATTGACTCGAAATCAATTGGGCTGTGCCCACGTAGGTTCGAATCCTGCTCGCTGCGAAAAATTTTCACCTTTTTTCTTTGCTTATAATTATTAATTCCAGTCTCAAATTGGTCTTTTTTCTTACCCTACATGCTCCCTTGACTTCTCAATTATCCGCAATATTCTCTCCCTGCGTGAGTTTTCCGTTGACCTTGAAATCGGTTCCAGGGACTTTGTACTGGCTGTACTGGTCGATGATGCACTTCTTGCAGATGACACGAAAAATTTCGGAGCTGTGCTCATCGGTCAGAACTTGCTGCACGGCGGCAGCGTCCTTTTTTGGCCGCACCAGAACTGAAATGTAAGGTTAGAAGGGTGTTTGGAAGGTGAGGCTTACGTGAGCGTAGCTGAGGAAGACTATTCTTCAGTTCCGCGCTTCTCGATGTATTTTCGGTAAGCCTAAAAGGAACAAAATAAGTCAGAAAAACGGAATTTTATGATTTAAAAAAATTGCTGACGAGGGATTCGAACCTACGCCTTCGAAGTGACTGTTGCCTTAAGCCAGCGCGTTAGACCTTTCGGCCATCGTTCCACAGATGCGATTTTTGTGAAATTGAATGTAATATTGGCTATTTTAACGTCTAAACTGATTTTGCAAGCACCTATTTCAATGAAAAAAGCGCAAAACCATGCAAAAAATAGAGAAGCGAGGGCTATAGCCACTTTCGGAAGTTTAATACATTGTGTGTCCGAGTGGTTAAGGAGATTGACTCGAAATCAATTGGGCTATGCCCGCGTAGGTTCGAATCCTGCTCGCTGCGAATGTTTTTTCTTGTTCCACTTGTTTTCAATGCGTATTGTAAATTTTTTGTTCGGTCTTTTTTTGCTCGTTTCTTGGTTATTAGGCACGTTGAACTAACATTTTCAGTGGCCGGAAGTATCAATGCATGAACACACAAGCAATCCACAGGCAATGCCCGTTTCAAATTCTGCTCACTAATAAACTACTTTCAACGGTTTTTTTAAACTAGTTTACTGACTATTACAACGCTTTTCTTTATTTTGTTTGCTAAATGAGGACATCACGTAAACAGTTCCGCTGTAAGAGTGACCTCCTTCATGAACTCCTCGTCGCTCATCTGAAGGTTACCTGTTTGGTTGAAATACTCCACGACGCGTTTCTTAGATTCATAACGCCTTGTCCACTGATCAGTTTGATCAACCTTCTCAAAAGTGTCATTGTGCAGGCGGACGTATCCTTTCCATTTAAGAGTCTTTCCGGTTAACTCTTCTGCTTTTGTAAAAGATGACATTTGCTCCACACTTTCTTGATTGAATGTGTCATATCTCAAACTCAGAAACTGATCTTGCAGGAGGAATTCACTCCCAAGCTTGATTTCAGCTTTCTCACAGAAACTGAAACTCAAATGCAAGATTCGCCCGAGATCCAAGAGTTTGCGGACAAGCGTTTCGACGTTTTCTTCACACATGACTTCAATACGCAAGAAACACAACTTTTTCCAAGACGAAAACTCCTGAATCCACTTTTCGTCGATATCCCAGCTGATCAAAATGAGGATATGCATTCCCGGTTCCAAATTAAACTTGTTGCAGAAATTCTGGTCTATGGGAGGAACTTCGTTTTTTGAGCTCGTAAATTGAAGAGTCGTGTAAGGGCGGTATTTCGAAAGGAGTCCTTGGCAACTTATTCGATTACCATCGTAATCAAAATGAGTTAAAGAGACGTATTTTCCGTTTCTCAAATGAATAGTGGTACTGTGGTTCTTTTTAATAAACTTCTGGGCAATCCTATATTTCCTGAAAGATCAATGGCTTTGATTGGACAATTACCTTCTGAGACAACCATGAAAAGCTCTTGGAAAAATTCGTTTGGAACGCTGTTCATATTGAAAGGCGAGTTAACCATTCTAGCTGCACTTAACTAATTTGCTTTTATAGACTGAAACTGTTTTAAAGCAATGCAGTGTTTATCACAATTTTGCTGCTACGTATGTTATTTGTCGTATTTCGCAAATATGAGTTTGAAATTTAATCGCTAAATAGGGTCTAAAAGGGCGAAATAAGTCAACTGTCCATTATTTTTTAATTTGACGAGAGTGGGACTCAAACCCATCCTTTTGAAGAGATTGGTACCTAAACCAGCGCGTTGGAGCGCTCGGCCATTTTGCCACTCTTAAAACTTTTTAGGAAATGGTATATAACGATAGTCAAAGCCAATTTTTTACGGTTTTTAAGCATTTTTCTACCCAAAACACTTTTCTTACAGCTTATATCTAGCTATGTTATCTTTCGTTTCAACCTGCACCCTGTTGTCTCCTTTAAGACACTTGTGGTTAAACTAAACTGACGTTTATGCACTTTTTTCTCACAAATAACTGATAAAAGATAAAGTTACTGAATGCGTATGTATAGAGCAAGAAAAGAAAAAAGGAAAAGAATTAAAGAGGCACGAAAATGTGTTGCACCGGGTTAGAACTACAAGGAGCAACCTGACCAAGAAAATAAAAAAATAGAAGACCACAAATCAGAGACAATTTACACGGCGATCATCAATGTCGAGATCACAGCTTTAAAGGTGTAGCACTTATGTACAAAGCTATGTGAACATAGAATACAATTTGTGACGTAAAACATTGCGAAAAAAGAGGAACAAATGAATGAATGATATGAATAACAAAGCGCAATACGTGTATTCTCCGCGGGGGGATTGACTGAATATAACCTCGCTCTAAGATTCTCGATATAGAGATTTGGATTACAATACACAGTGTGTTCGGTACCCGTACTGTTGTAATATAAACGAGCTTTACCAGACCACGCAACGCTTGTCCGGGTTCAAGCGACTGTTTTTGGGACAGTTGTACGCCGCTGAGAATTCCTTCAGGTTTGAGAGGACGCCGATAACACGGAAAATTTCGGGGCTGTGCTCATCGGTCAGAACTTGCTGCACGGCGGCAGCGTCCTTTTTGGCCGCACCAGAACTGAAATGTAAGGTTAGAAGGGTGTTTGGAAGGTGAGGCTTACGTGAGCGTAGCTGAGGAAGAATACCTGGTTGTTAGACAAGTGTTGCAGGCCTGGAAGCTTTGGTTCTTCAGTTCCGCGCTTCTCGATGTATTTTCGGTAAGCCTAAAAGGAACAAAATAAGTCAGAAAAACGGAATTTAATGATTTAAAAAAGTTGCTGACGAGAGTGGGATTCGAACCCACGCCTCCGAAGAGACTGTTGCCTTACCAACGCCTTAGGCCACTCAGCAATCGTGCCACAGATGCGATTTTTGTGAAAGCGAATGTAACATTGGCTATTTTAACGCGTCAAATTGATTTTGCAAGCACTCATTTCAATGAAAAAAGCGCTAAAACATGCAAAAAATAGAGAAGCGAGGGCTATAGCCACTTTCGGAAGTTTAATATATTGTGCAGTGTCCGAGTGGTTAAGGAGATTGACTCGAAATCAATTGGGCTATGCCCGCGTAGGTTCGAATCCTGCTCGCTGCGAAAACTTTTATCTTTTTTGTTTGCTTATAAATTATCAATTCCAGTCTCAAATTGGCCTTTTTTCTTACCCTATAGGCTTCCTTTACTCCACCATTATCCGCAATATTCTCTCCCTGCGTGAGCTTTCCGTTGATCTTGAAATCGGTGCCAGGGACTTTGTACTGGCTATACTGGTCGATGATACACTTCTTGCGTTCCTGGAAGCCAGCAAGAGAGTCATTGTTCCACCAGTTTTCCAGGTTTCCATCCTTATCGAACTGGCTTCCTTGGTCGTCGAATCCGTGTGTGATTTCGTGTCCAATAACGGCTCCAATCGATCCATAGTTCACAGCTCTGAAGAGTGGGCTTAAAATCCATAAATGCAAGGTTATCTCACTTTGGGAAAGATCCGCTGAAGAACGGCGGCTGCAGAATTCCGGCTGGGAAAGCTGAACCACAAAATTAGGCTTTAAAAAGGGTAACTGTAGCCTTACTGATAGCATTCTTCTCAGGCGAATAGAACGCGTTGACCACAGCTGGAGATACGTCAAATTCGTTCTTGTCAAAGGCTTCTCTGAGACGGTAGAACTCTTTCTCTTGGGTCCAGATCAGCACTTTCATGAAGAGCTCGAAATAGGTGTCCTCGCCTTTCACGTGCAGCTAAATGAGGTTGTAAGAACCATTTTTAGCCACACGTTTCTTACATTCTTGTAGTAGTTGTCTAATTTCGAGTCGACTTGAATGAAATCAGGGTATCCAATGTGGTTGATAATGCTTCTGACCTTCTCAATGGCCACGGTTTTCGTGTCCTCGTTCATCCAGTTGCTATCTTTGACAAGTTCGATGAAGGCTTCACGGAGGTTGCCGATCATGAGCTGAAATAGGACAAAATCAGCTCAACCATAAGGATGGAACTATTTTCAGGCCCAAAGGAGGACCGAAAAGGAGAGAATACTCACCAAAGCTTCCTGCTTGTCGTTCTTGTGGAAGTGCTCCTCTATGTAGATAGATCCAGCAGCTAGAGGCAGATAGCTAACAGTGGACTGAATGCACCCCTTCCAGCGAGCGGATTTCGTCTCCTGGCCAGTCATCACCCGCACGAGATCCTAAAAAACATGATTAAAACGCCTTAAAGTTATCTTACCTGCTTGATATCGTCGAATCGGTCATCAAAGAGCTTGATCGAAGACTGCACGAGGCGCCAAATAACGTAATTAGCCAAAACGCGATCATCAGTCTTGGCAAGCAGCGCAGAAACCTTCTTGAGATAGTCGATTTCACTGACGATGATCTCCGTATTCGCGTCTACAAAGTTCTCCATCGTGCTGGGCATGATTCCGCGGAAGAACGAGCCAGTCGACTTGAGGCAGCATTTCGTGCAGGTCTGACACCTTCCTCTTATTGTACATCCGCGTGTTGTTGCGGCGGTCGTCTTCAGGGACAATGATCTGAAAATTACCAAAATTAAGAGCTTGAAATTTCAGAATATTCGATACCGTGGCCAGTTCCTTTTCGAATTCGATAATAGCCATCTCATCCTTGAGTAGCACTTCAGAATTACGGGTCATATTTCCGTCCTCCATGAAAATCTCCACAACTTGACGAATGTACTTCTTGTAGGCTTGGAGATGGTTCGAGAACATTGTGGCGTTGAGGTAATAATCGCGGGAGCCACGGCCGAGTCCCAGGACGCCTTGATCAATCTGGAATTGGCTCTTTAACGTATGCTAAGGAAAAACGACGTACGTAGAGAGTATTCTTCTTCGTATTCTTGGCATCAGCGTAGACGTAAATCTGGAAGAAGACTTCGTTTCCGTACTGGCGGCGAGTGGTGGCGAGGAGTTCGGTGATGTTGAACTTATCGTTGGTCCACTTGTCGGGGTGAAGCATTGGCCAGTAGCCGATGTCTTCGAAGCCTTTCTGGAGGGGTCTGAAAATTGCGGAATTAATGCACAAAAAACGAATCCTTTATTAAATAAAGGAGAACGATCCAGACGTGTCCGTCCGTCCGCGTGTCACGCGAGTTGCCTGATTGAGTGAAAGCGGGTTACGGTAGCGGCGCCATTTGCGTTTGCACGTGTTTCGCCGTCGCCGCGAACCGGTCGGTTTTGCAACTGCGTCGGCGCCTAAATTGGTGCCGCAAACGCCAAATTGGCCACAGTTGCGGGTGTTTTTGGGCTCAATCGAATATGCGCAAAATTTCGAACCAAATTATATATAATTTACGGTATTTCGAAAAAATTTAAGAAACTGCGAAATAAATCGGTGCGCTCATGTCTTTTTGGAGGCGTGGAGGCGCGAAGCGCCGACTTGAAACATATCTTGAAACAGAAACCTCGCGCAATAGCGCGCACAGCCCCGTTGATTGCAAATTAAAAGACGAAGTTCATGTGCTTAAAGAGAAAAAGTAGTATTTTAGCATAAATAAAGCTGATGCTCCTTATGGAATTCGAACCCTTGGCGGTGAACGTTGTGAGTGACAATCAAAGCCATTAACCACTGCGCTAAATACTCTTACCGACTTTTACGTTTATCTTAGCAGATATACCTAACTTGTGTCCTTGTAACCGCGAATTGAGGAATGTTTTCGACAAAACCGTTACAAAATCTAGTGTTCCAATTCTGTGTGTGGATAAGAAACCTTTATTTCTGGCCTTTTGTTTTAGTTTCAGCTTCGCTTTGCCTATGAAAAGCCTCTTAATCTTTGACTCAGAAAACCCAAAATGTGCCATTCAGTGCCCCCTTGCTTACACAGTCTTCATATTCCGTAGCTCGGTGACATTCATGCAGATCTTGTACGAATCTTTGACCATCTGCACAGCACGTGAGTTAGAAACCCCTTCGGACTCGAGCAACACTGAAACGACCAGAAATTAATCGTTCATGCATACAAGGAAAACTAACCTCGCATCTGCTGTCGCATGTGCTCACGCACGAAGGCAAACGTGCCAAACGCGAACATGTCGTCGGGAATCGGATGATTGCGGTTCCATTTGCCACACGCATACTCGTAGAAGTTGTCACATGGGTCCACGGAGTTGTTCATCGCCATTATCTAAACATGTGATGCTGTTAACTGCTTACGTAAGTTGAATTAGAGCTACCGTAAGATTGTTTTACCCACAAAACTCTTAAGCTAAATGGAATTCTTCAGAAAAAGAAGCACGTAACGAGAAGGCGGTGCATATTGAATTTAGGGAAAAACGTCTGAAAATGTTTTTTTCGGAACCTTTGCATGTTTAAGGACGTGAAATTGGATTTGCTGCAAATCTGCGGCGGTGTTGACTACATTTCGGTGAGGTGGGTAGGAAAAATGCGCGAATTTGTGAGTAACCGTAATCTCGGACCTAACTGAGCCTTAATGCAGAGGATTATATTGGTGTTTTCCTAATTATAAACGTTAGCACAATAAATTTGCTACCTTTTTGGCGGTAATCCCAGATTACAGGATCGTTTTAGCCTGCCGCACGCTTGACAAAATTCCTGTTTTTTTTGACCGTCCTTGATCTGTTCTCCGACACTAGTTTTGACTGCCTACGTAGACTTCAGAGGATCTATTAATAGATTTTCTGACTACTGCACGCAAAATGTAGATTTTCAAGTTGCAATTAAAACAAAATGTTTGGTTCTGAGCGGGTTCAAACCTGAAACTTCAGAACTGGCAAGCAGCGGTGCTATCCACTATACCAAAACACGCTATAATGTCACAAGTGTTCGATAGTGACTTAAGTGCTTCTCGAATAATTTTTCAATTTTAAGCGTGCAAAAAACCTTTTCTCATTTATAGCCTCCCGCTCGTTGTGCTTCCACACAATTCCCCAGTGTCCCATAATTCTAATTTTTTTCTTCAGGGCATCTTTCTTGTTTTGTCTAGACAACAAGTTCCGTTTTTCCACGTCCAAATTTAATTGTGATTTCGGGCAAGGCAAAGCGCTCAAAGCACAGCTTACACACTAAATAAAAACACGTAAGCGGAAGACGGCGCATGACCAATTGGGAGGTTTGTTGACAAGAGTCGAGGCGAGTTTAATTGCGTTTTAACTATGGACCATTCTTGGTAGAAGCTGAACCTTTTTAGCTCTAACTGCGCATGTGGTCTTCAGTCAGCTATTTGTTCATAAGCTACGGTAGAAACGGTGCTTTCACAGCAAAATTATTAAGGCACCCTTAATGCATCGATGTTATGCGTACAAACGTCGGAGCCAAAAATTATGCCTACCCGACCGTAAAAATATCCCATATAAATTCTGGACGTCGAATTATGCTAATTAAGCCTTTGTTGTTGTGCCTGATCACTCTGACAAATTAGACTTACCAAATTATTTGCCGCTTGGACGCATCCCTCCGTCGTGCAGATCTCATCAGGCGGCGTCTCGGTGGTTTCGGCTCCAGCCCCAGCCGCAGCAGCAGCTCCATCTCCAGCAGGCTTCTCGGTAACCGTAGCTTCCGTTGTTTTCCCTGAGTCGTCGAGATTCGTTGCACAAGCAGCCGCTGAAGCAGCTGCGGCTTCTTTGTTTCCCTGAGAACAAGCGATGAGGATGAAAACGAAGGTGAGGAGGAGTAGAAATAGAAGCACAATGACTAGAAGGAACCGTTCCAACGAGGTCCGGTGGTTCCACCAGCGGATTGTCGACTTTCCGTTCCCATTTTTGTACAGGATTCTCGGCATAGCCGACGCGGCCACGTCGCCCGGGTTGCTCTCAACGGCTGCTCCGGCGTCCGCACTCATCGGAGACGAGCTTCTGGAAAATGGGAAAGAAAAATAGAAATGAAGCGTCTCACACGCCAGAACCAAAACAGCCACACAAAACACTTAGCGGCGGCGAGAAGATGAAAAAAATCATGAATTAATGAAGGGACAGGAGGGAACGAAGCTGTTGCTTCGAGAACGCGCGAGCGGGAGCCAGACAGGAGAGACGCTTTGGATGCCCTCCTGTTTTGGCTCAGTCTCTCCCGGACCAATGAAGTTCCCCAGGGTTGTTTGATAGAATCTCGGAGACACACAGAATAAAAAAACGCTTTTTTAAGTGTCAACAGGAGGAGCCAACGGGAATGAAGAAACGACAGACGGACGAAACGTTCGAAAGTGCTTCAGAGTGGAAGTAGAGTCGCCACGTCGGAACCCGTGGCTAATCCCTTTTTAACAACCCAATTTAGATGCTTATGCTGCACATGAGGGCGATTTTGGTGAAGGTTATTAATGGTTCAGCAAGATCAAAATGATTTAGATAGCGGAAAAAGTGATTTAGCTTGAAGGGTTGGGTGCTAATAGCCTAGACCTAAGGTCAAGCATCTTTTTAACCCTTTTTCCAGAAACCCATCTAACGGGAGTCAAACCCTTGGTCTTGATAATAGTCAAAGGGTGATAGTCGAAGCCATTAACCATTACGCCAAACACGAACCGTCACGGACGGTCATCATAGAATATCTCCTTAATTTAAAGCTTAGGACGACTTTTTCCAAACATGTTTTTTTGCTGAAACCCTCAAAATCAAGTTTTAAGCCTTTGTTTACAAAATTCGCAGATTGTAAAGACCTCAAAAAAATTTGCGAAATCCCTTTTAAACAACTCTGCTTACGATTATCCTCTTGCTAACCAAATTGCATATTCAAAAGTGACCTTTTAATACAGCAGGATTGAAGAGCCAAAACAAATTCTTACCTTGGCGAGCTAGTCTCAGTCGGCGTGCCATCTTGCATCGCCATCAACTGCATTTGGCTCTCGTTCGGTGCGCCACCCATCTTCAGATGAACGTAGTCAGGCTGGTAGAAGCACTTCATTCGTGATGCTGCCCTGGGCGTTGTTTCTCCTCCAACGGCAACTGCGACCACAGCTCGTACTCTTGGTCTTCTCACTAATAATTCTGCACTCTTTCCAGATTGTCGCCGTAGACGGTGGTGACATAGACAGGAGGAGCCGGAACAGACGGTTTATGCTTGGCTTCTTTGTGAGTTAGCGGTTCAAAGTTTAGAGTTTACGAGGAGGTTCTCATATCTGAAACAATAGAACCATACGTTCATAAAAAGTTGTCTCAAAGAAAACACACGTTCGTTCGTAAATTCTCGCTCGCCGCTTAGGTAAAAACAAAACACATCTGCTCACGCGCGCGATTAACGTAGTTTAAAGGAGTGCGTCGACAGGAGAACCCGTGGAGGGATTAGTGGTGTGAAGCCTGTGGAGTTAGTTGGGTGATCGAGTTGTGAGTTGTTGGAGTTGGAGGTTGACTGGGTGCGTCGAGTATTTTAATGAGCCTCTCGCGCGCTTCCTCGCGCTGTACACACAAACACAAACGAGAGAGATGAGTACTCTTGCTCCTTTCATGCATCTTTTGCCACTGACGTCAAACATGTTTTCTCAGGTGAGGCTATTAGGAGGAGGCGACACAGAAAACATACGAATCGGCTGCTACAAGACTATACTACGCACAAAACAGCACAATTCACTTGTTTATTTTGACACGAGTGAGTTTGACACGCTCAAGAATAATGTATAATATCTTCAGATAAAACAAAGGAACGACCACCGGTAGAGTAGAGGAGGAGCCCCCGAGTCAAGAGAGGGTGGGAAGCACACGGAGTCTGAGCGACGCGTTCGGGGACAAAAGGGTTTCCATCAAGCTCAACCCTAGTGGTGCCTGGGATGATGCCAAACGGCGCGTGGCGATGCATATCAAATATCTTCGCCCAACATTATTTATCCGAGCGGACACATTTGTTTATGTCGGAATAGAGCAAGAAAGAAAAACTAAAAGAGGGTTGATGGTCTCTTCATCACCGGGACGGAAGCCGACCCAAGCTGGTCGCGTGTTCTTCTGGCTGGCCCCGTTCTCCTCCACTCAGCCCCACCGCGACCACCGCGACGGGGACTAATGTGACAAACGAGTCCAAAGTCGTCGGCACGCGTTCCAATGCCTAATTACTCCGCTCTCCTTCCTCCTGTTACTGACGTCTTAAGAACGCAGCAGCCATAAAAATAGTCACATGCATATGTGAGGGTGTGCCGGGGAGGAGTTGTTGCAAGAAAGCCTTCGGTGGAGCGTCGTCTTCGCCGGAGAGTCAAGCGGAAGTGTCGCAAAAAGGGACGCCGCAAAAAAGAGGTGGACAAAAAAATGTCCTCTCGGGCTTGGCTCGCTCTGTTGGTCATGAGCCCTTGGGCTCTGTTCAACCGACTGTCTCGACAAAACGTATTGATTCGAACCGCTCCCTCGGCTCTGTGTCCCGCGCGGCACCTCCGCCACAACCATCCCTGGGCTGCTACTACTGCTGCCCCCCGGCCACTGTGAGTAGTAGGACGAAGAGGACGTTGGCGGCTCAACATCGCCATCAACGGAGCAGCCTCACATCTGCTTGCTTGGTCGTGTATGGCCGCCGATTGGCCACAATTTGGGAAAGAAGAAGATGGAAGCGGCCGTGCCGGGCCCGCGCGAACTGGAGGGCATTTGAGGTTGGATAGAGCGCGGGTGGTGTTGGGGTGGCGGGCAAGAACAGGCGAGGCAAAAGAAGAAGAACAGCGGCGAGGGTTAATTGGTCTGATCGAATGTCAGCGGCGGCTCAGCGTCTTGGAGCGGCTTTGTTTGGGATAAAACAAAAGCTGGTCTAAAAACAATTTTGAAGCGTGAGCGAAATTCGAAAAACATCGTTGCTAAAAAACCATTTAAAAATCGCGGTTTTACATAAAAATATTTAAACTTTTTTCAATTTTGTTTAAGACTAATCCACAAAAAACTGTAAATGTTGAAAGTAACCAATTTCAAACAAAACGGTCGAAAATTGTTACTAACAATTACATTTTAAAATTTCACTTTTTTGATTGACAAATTTTAGTTAATTTTTGACATTTCGTTGTAAATGTAGTTTCAAGATGAAACAAAACTTTAGATACTAAGAATGTAATGTTTTCATTAAGAACCAAGACCCAAAAAGTCTAAAAAGTATTCAAATTTGAAGAAATCAAATTCAAATTCATGTTTCCATTTTTATGTCAAATGTAAAAAACGTAAATTTAACTAACAGATCTAAGCCTAAATACGAACGGATCCTTATTGGCTCGATCAAATATGATTTCAGCCACAGCTCCGACTATAAAAGCCAATTTGTGAAAAAGACAACGTTTCATTGGCGCGGCTCAATAATTGCCCCAGAGCGCAGCACGAAAACGTGACTTTGTTTTTCTCCGTCTGCGCCGGCACCAACACCACTTTCTGCGGTGCCCCGGATCTGGAAATTGGTGAGGGCAAGCTCTTATGGGGAGCCGCGGAGCAGTTCTCCTCAGAAAAGAGGTTGAAATGATGCAAAAACTGTGACAAGGAAGTTAGGAATTCACAGAAACAGGTGTCTTGGATTACATAAGGTTCGCATAAAAAGATGAGCCACACATGACAGTTCAAGGATAGACCGGGCAAAAAGTTGAAGACAGACGTCAATCGAAAACACATGTTTGGGACAAAAACGCTATGATTTTGGATCAGAACATTCTTACTTCAGGGAAATGCGTCGCCATTGTTATAAAAAGTTGAGATCTTCAATCTGAGTGGCACTCAACTTTACAGTAGATGAACGACTTTAGTTGAGACGCAGAGGATCACGGGATTGAATCCCATTGTCAGTCTTCAATTTTCAATATGGTTTTGCTAATGTAAAATTTTGAAAAATATATGTTTATTATCCCATAGCATCACTGTAAAAATACATTGCATATCAGTCCATGAACGATACTCGTATATACAGTAATTTTTCTTCTTTGAATACTGTTTTTGCAAAGGTGTTTAGCAGACTTGGCAACTGAGGGGACAGTAGACAAGCATCCAGTTCGGGTTCTTATCGCATTCGTCGTTGTACGCCCAGAATTGGCAGTATTTGTGGTGGTTGCCGCAACCTAAAATTACAATTGATCAAAAAGCTTTGTAGTCATAAAATTTTTATTCGGACACATTAATTATTAACTGCATTGTGTGGCAGAGAGTCCAAAAAATAACAAATTAGAATAATTAATGCCTGTGTCCTTGAAAGATTAAGTACTGTTTGAATAGATTTTGAAATTTAAGACTTACCTTTTCTAGGGATAGGCGCATAGACCTTCTCGATGACCTCTCCACAAGACTTGCACGATCGCTGACAGTTTGGTCGCATCCAAAATGGGTTCCTCTTGCACTCTCCAATGTCAGCCCAGAACTTGCACATCTTGTTAAAGTCACGGCAGGGATTCTGGGTCTGAAAACAACCAAAAGTCAAAGTACGACTTAAAAATGTTACCGTAGTAGTGGGAATCGTGGTGGTCTTCAGAGTGGTTGTGGTCGCTGGATGAGTAGTGGGCGGTGTGGTCGTGTGAGGATGCGTGGGAGCGATGGCTGGAGGGTGGCGATGAGAGACTGTAAGTTTTGGTTTAGGCTTCGGTGTAGTCGTTGTGGTGGTCGTGGTTGTGGTCGTTGTGGTTGTCGTCGTTGTTGGGGGCAAGATGCACTTGATTCGGTTGGATTTGCACGTGTCCAAGTTGTAAACTTAAAGGGCATGTTGTGACGTAATTGATGTTAATAAAAGTTCAAATTTTAGTTGTTCGAGGCATTTTTAGCGATGTCAAAATACAAATTTTTCAAAGTTCTAAATAGTTAAAAAAGGCTTACTAGTGCAGTGACACGATCCACACGTTCTAGCACAATTGATCTTCATCCAGGCCGGATTACGGTCGCACTCGCCAGCAGTAGCCCAGAAACAGCACAACTGAAACTTCAAATCACATTCCTTCGCTTTTCGCAGTTTACCTTGCTCTTATCCACACACGACTTGGTGTTTTTTCCCTTTTTGACAATAGGACTCTTCTTCAGCTTGAAAAGATCTTTCGCGAATGACGGGATTCGCTCTGGCTCCCCACTGGCCTTAATGACTGCACCAGGGGTGGTGCGCGGGAGAACTTTGCTGAGAGTCACTAGAAAATGCGGAATTTTGAAAAAATGGAAAAGGATTGAGGTAATAAACCTGGTTTAGGAGTCACGATGGTGGAAACATGGGAGACTAGGTGTTTGGAGGCTGGGATCGTCGAGGGTTTGGGTTGGGCGGTGTTGTTTTTGATGATCTTGAAGCTTGGAAAATTGTCGGAGTGAAGGACTCTCTCGGCGAGGCGGTTAGTCGTAAGCTAAAAAGCCAAACACACGTATTTAAGTTGTTCAAGCCGAACTATTGAGTTGCTTGATTAGCACATGAGGCTACGTGTTTAGCTGTCATCCATAAGGCCATTGGTTCAATACCCATTTATGACATTTAATTTTTAATTTGTCTTTTTTTGACTTACCGGTTTCTTGGTGGTGACCGAAAAGATCTCTGACCTGGTCACAAACGGCAACTCCTCATTGTCCATCTTGTGCTTGTTATAAAAATCTGCAAACCTCGATCGAAGCTCTTGGAGACACAAATCCGGAACTAAACTTTCGATCATATTTCGTGCCTCTTTTGTTTTAACAAACTGACCCTGGAAACATCCGATAGTCATTTCGCTCACATCATTCGGCGCTGTCTGGATAGCACATGCAGAAGTCGGCATCACAGTTGGGCCCACATCTGGACACAGCTGACAATTGAGCCCCTCTTCTTCGGACAAAAAGCTCAGTGAAGCGACTCGACCACCGGCAGCCGGAAATGTCGCAACGGTACCTGAAGTGGATGATTGAAGTTACATGAGACGAGAAGGTGTGTGAGAGTTCCATTTCAGGTTAGGCAAACAGTCGGCGCCTTTCGGAAACGTATTATGCAACTTCTCAATGAGGACACGAGGAGTTGCGAAAATGCAAATATAGACACTTACAGATGTGTGCGTTCTCTTCGATCCAACGGTAGATGTTTGGCGGCGTGCTTTCGATGAATTCGGCGCTTCCGAAATTCGATATGAGGAGTATTATCAGGGGGAGCCTCAGCATGTCTGAAAAAGGAAGACATCTGCACAAAGACTATTTGTCTTTTTTGTTAAAACAACTAAAAACACAAATTCACACGAAACGAAAAAATTAATTCAGCCGGTGAGAATCGAACCATCGACCTCTGGGGACTTAGGCAACACAGCTTCCAGTCAGCTAGCAACACAACTGTTCGTGTGTAGTTTAACTTGCATCTATATTTTGAGGTATTCAGTAAAATTTAAAATAGTTTTAACGCAATAAAAGATTAAACACAAAGGAATATTTCCCGCCTTAACTCTTTACCCATATGGCCTAACCTTTCACAGTCGCTTTCGTTTTCATCCCACCGAAAAAGAGGCCAGGGCACCTTCATAAACCGCCTCCTTCTCCTACCGGTCACCCTTGTCTGGTCGTAATGCCTCCCAATAAATCGACCCTTAAAGGTGTTCGACGTAACGGAGCAGGAACTCATTTGCATCTCGCGCCGCTCCCACTCTTACGAAAGTGCAAATTAAGAACGCAATAAAATAAAAGAGTCGGAATGTAGCGATTGGTGAGAGCTGTCTGGGTGTGAGTCATGTTGAGGATATGAGAAAAAATGGGGTGGGAATAAATCGGCTTGCAGGGAGTCCACCGAGAATGGCACGAAGCGCCTGCAACCGCAATTGTAATGAATTGAAAATGAGGGGAAAATGACGCTGCGTGTGCACCGTCTCGTGGTTCTCTCATCCTAAACAAGGAGAGACGGAAAAGACTGAATATAATCTGCGGAATTTTGTGTGGTTGCCGTTTTGGGTGCGCGCGAGAGGGAGAAGAGCGCGAGGAGAGCGTTTTGAACTGAAGAGCCTCAAGCACCGACACGCCCCATGGCAGAGCCATCGACGACGGAGTGACTGGTGGTGGTGGCATTGGTCTGCAAACTTGACAGCCCGTTTAGGGTTTTTTGAATGTGGAATAAGAGCAAAGATTAGAATAAATAGTTATCAGCCACTTGAAAAAAGAACTCAAAAGAGACCCTTAAAAACTCAAAACAATGAAAAATATTATTTTAGCTAACGTAAATTTTTGAAGAACTGAATATCAATAGCGCAAAGCCAATCGTACAGACACCGGAAAAGCTTCAAGACTCCCATTTGCAAGGGAAAAAACTACAAAAGGCATCTTGTTAAAAAGGTTTTCAGTTTTTGGTATCCTATGACGTGAAGGAGAACGATCCAAACGTGTTCGGAACGCTTTCTTGTCCGGAACATTTGCTCGTTCGGTCAGTTCATCGCCGTCGCGGACCGGTCGGTTTTGCAACCGCGAAGGCGGCAAAATCGGTGCCGCAAACGCCGAATTAGCAGCGGTTGCAAGCTGTTCGGGGCTCATTCGACTATGTACAAAAAGCGGGATAGATCGATGTGCAATTTGCTAAAGTTGCGCAAAATTTATGAAAACTGCGAAAATGGTGGCATGATGAACATTGTCGAGCACGCTTCTTGCATGCGCGACGGCCCATTCAAGACAAAACCCAATTTAAAAGATAGATCTCAGCTAAGAATAATCTATTTCCACTTCCTTCCTACTCAAGCATTTCTCAGGAAAAATGCGAGAAATATGACGGACCGACTTATAAATGTCGGACAGTTTTTGTAAACACTCGGAAACCCGTGCGTCAAAAGCAACGACGACGACGACGGCGACGAAAAGCTAACGAGGCTCTCCGGCGATTGACGAGAGTCGTCATCACCCCATCCTCACAACTACCCCAACGGCGCAGGCAGTAACGTATTAAACTAACTGCCTGCGTACTGTCAGCCTACGGCTATTATATGTGACCGAAAGGAAAAAGTGCACCATGAGGGCATAGTGGAGGGTTTTTTTGCAACTGCCATATCTCGATGACCAATTGAGTGATTGATTGGAACACTCATATCCCGACGACGAAGACCGTGACAGCGGCGGAGGCCTGACGAGAGGATGTCTGTGACGTGAGTCACAAGTCACAAGATGAGCTGCAAAAAGACACTTTATGTCATCTTCGATTTCGTTTTCCAAGTGGCGCGCTTTAATCCGAATCTTGTTTCCGACGACACCTCCATTTCCGCGAGTTGTGAACTTGTCTTAAGCTGCTTAAGGAAATGGAAACAGGAACGTGTAAACGTCTTGGAGAATTGCGGTTCTCAAGTTCCGCGAAAATTAGCGCTATGAGGAGAAAAGAAGAGGAGACATGTGATGGGGTTGTAAACAGTTTAAGGTTGACTCCAGGCAATTTTCGTATTTTAAGGACTCATTGTTTGGGGGAAAATGCAATCTGAGATAAATAACCTTTGCATCTTTTGGCCTCCATGTAACACTTAAGACATCGGAAAAAGAACCTAAAGTTTTCTGTTTAACCTAAAAATAAGAATCTTGCCAAATGCAAGATGGACTCAAAATAGACGGTTTTCAATTTCTGGAGCCATGCCGCAATTCACCGAAATCTGGCCATAAATATTAGATACAATTTCGCTTCCAATAAACAGAAAAATATGAGATAATTATGAAGA
This sequence comes from Steinernema carpocapsae, assembly GCA_000757645.3. Classification (NCBI taxonomy): domain Eukaryota; kingdom Metazoa; phylum Nematoda; class Chromadorea; order Rhabditida; family Steinernematidae; genus Steinernema; species Steinernema carpocapsae. The sequence continues at coordinate 3,665,362 of CM016762.1, forward strand.
AACTTGGAACGCGCTGAGCGCACAACAAAGCAAAACAAAATGCTCGAAATAAAATTCTAATTGAAGCTGAAAAAATTGTATTAGCTATTAGCTTTGCTTGAATTTTTTGAAATCACTCCTGAGTTATGCCAAAAACTACAAAAAACCTCCAAGCTAATTTTATTTCAAATTTATTTAGTGTTGGAAACGGGGTGTTAAGATGCCTGAAAGTGGGGTGAGGGGCCACCATTTCTCTGTGATTTTTGAAAACTTTGGTCACTTAAAATGATGGTCATTTTTAAACAGTGAAACGGCGCTAAAAATTGGAGCTAAGTTCGCGCAATCAACTTAACTAACCAAAACCGACAAAATACATTCGAAATTTGAAAAATTTACTTTAAACACCAGATCCGTCGCTACACTCCATTTTAAATCACGCGACTTGGTTTTAAAATGGATAGAGGGAATGCAGCGATTCAAAAGTGCGTCCCATCTTAATAGGATTCACTTTTTTTCAGATTTCAAGTCAGCAAGTTTATGACTGAAATTTGTGCAACCCAAGATTTAACTTTGATATGCTATGCAAGACGCTTTTCAAAGACATGAATATGTCTGAAGCATTGTGAAGATTGCAGCAAAGTTTTGAATGTTCTTTGGACCAATTGTTAACGCTGTTTCTAAGAATACGCATTGTTATCTCTTGGCGTTATTCATTTCTTTGCTCATGACGCTGGTTGACTTTTTTCCGTTTTCCGGTTTGTATGGCAGACTGATGAGGTAATAAGCCATAAATCCAGAAGTTTAAACTAAGCGTCATCTTATGACAGACTGCGATCATTTCCTGGTGTGATGAGCGGCTATCCATCAACTTCCGTACAAAAACTGCTTTGTCTGTTTTGAAGGTTAAGATTGAGATTGCACGTTCAAGCAAAGAGGTTTGCTCTATTCCACAATTTCAGAACAGCCTTTTTTAAACAGTTGAGATTAGTTCTATATTCTATACGCGCTTCGGTATAGAGAACTCAAATTTAAAGTAACTTTTTTGAAATGCCAAGTTTTTAATTGCTTGCAAAAATAAAGATCAATCAAATTTGTCCTTTATGCTGTGATACAAATGTCGCTGGGCAGCTACCACATAAAGATTAACGACATCTCAGCGCTCATTGCAGTAATTATGCGATAACTGCATCTCATGCTGTGAGGATTATGCATAGGTTGTGTGAAACCTGCGAGTCTCCCATGCGGGTCATTGGGTTCAATTGCGGAGTGATTGATATAAATTGAAATTGTTTTCCTAATTTGCTTGATTTTTACAGGAATCTATTTTCAGGAAATCAGTTTCATACTAAGGCCATTTCAAAAGAAGATCGAGAACAGTTAGCAAAACGTTCTGCTATCAGAAACCACTGTTTTGAGGCGACTGTAACTAACATGCGGCCATTGCGTAACTGCAAGTAAAATTTATGTCACTTTTAGAGATTTTATTTGTTATTTGTGGCAAAAACAATTTTTTAATTCATTTTAAAATTTTAAAGGGACACCGACATTTTCCGTCGTTTTTTGCGAAAACGGCTTTAAGACTGCGCAATATGGCAATGTTCAAATAAGATGAAAAAAAGAATTTTACAAGTCGTTGAGCGGTCCCGACGCGATTACTCTGCACAAACCACAATCGGCTACGATGAAAACGGAGTAATGTGGCCTTTGGTCGAATATTCTGTGTTCATCTCGTTGTGGGGACGTGTTCAATCAGAAATCCACTCAAAGTTCTACAAGAAACTTTACAATCGCAAAGAAAAACGACAATTTTGACCGCCGAAAAATTGCAAACCCGACTCCATCGTAGCCGACCGCGATTGTACAGGGCAGTAGCGTCAGGAACACTAAAAAATTGCTAAAATTTTCCTTTTTCTCATATTTGAGCTTTGAACTTTGCAGTTCTAAAGCCGTTTCTTGCCATTTTGACGCCATAATCGTAATCAGCGCTTTCGAAAACCCCCCTGCCCCAAAAATAAGCCCGATCTGTGATGGTGCGAAAAAACGGTGACCGTGTCCCTTTAAATTAAGGGTTTAGCAGAGCGTTGACAGTCGCAGAACATAGGAGAATAGGCTATTTTCAATTGCAACCTTTTCGTCTAGCCAAATCCATTTTCAAGACGCACTCGGAAAAAATTGAAATAACATATTTAATGGAAACTCGTGAGCCTGAAAGTTGTAGCCAAAGGTAACCAAAAAATTTGGAACGCTTTACGAATTCGCGTGTCATCCTTGCGCAGGGGCCATGCTAATCTTTTTTGTATTGTTCCAGTTTTAGTATATTAACGCAAATTTTTTGGCCATTTTCATATAGCTTCCTAACCTATTGGCTTTCCTTAAATTTGTAGTTTATAGTTTTTTCCTTTTCCATTTTGCCACATCAAAATGGACAAAAACAGATTTCTACTTTTGCTGGATCTGACAGAAAGCCGTTGATTCATTCCAAAACCGTTAATTTGCTTAATTTTTATATTTTAAATTTTAAAAGTCTCCTAAACTCCTAAATTGGCCTTTTATGAAAATGCTTATATTCTACAAACCCTCAAAATTTGAATCTTAAAACTGATTTCGTCAGCTGTATATGTGAGTGTATGTGATATGTGAATTGGTCGTCTCAAGCTTATTTTTGTTAAAAGCTCAGTTGAGCTAAGAGGTAAAAGCCAATTATATGCTGGCGAGACATCTTCGTGCTTCAGCGTTATATGTCATTTCCACCAAATTGACTGAAACGTCTAAAATGGTTATTTCTTGCGAGCATTCATGAATCCTTGCTTTATCCAACTCGTATTGACTCCAAACCTATCCACGATCGCTCACCATCACAGATCACCGGTGTCATCACACATCAAGTGCTAACGAGGTCATCGTGTTCTGCCTTTCTGATATGATGTCCTTGTCATTTGCGACCATGTAGAAAATTGGGTGGAACCGTTATGGAACCACAACTGTGGGACAAAGACTTTCATGAAAACCGTTTACCCCTATTTCAAAAGTCTCAATTTTACGCTAGCCTCAAAAACGCACTTTTGAATTACTCCACTTGAGACCGGATTTACTACACGTCACCTTTAAAAACCGGTTTGATGTAATTTCGAAATCGACCAATTGTTGCCATAGTTCCCGATTCTGTCTTATTCTGGAAACCGACGTCCGTCGAATCCATAAATTTAACCATTTCCAACGTGACCCTTAAAGGTGTCACTTCTCCCGACCAACTTCTTTCCAGCTCCGCTCCGATTGCTCCGGTCAGCGATACCAATTTAGGAGTCTCAAACTATGTCGAAAAGAGATCAGATTAGATGAGATGACAAATCTTTACACTCCTTATCCTCTCCTAGTGGCCACCCACTAAAACAGTTTTTTGACGTCTTAAAAAAGACCGAAAAATCATCAATCTCTAGATTTGGTGCCACATGTACCAGACAAGTGCGGTCGTCTCACGTAAAATTTGTAATTCTCCAGAACATAAACAAAACGGTTGCGCCGCGCTGACGTGTCTTTTGCCCATGTGGTCGCGAGTTTTTGCAGCGTGTGCGTGAAGGTGGATCGGGACGCGCGCGTCCAAGACGGGGAAATTAGTGCGCAATGCGATGAGAGCGCCGAGAAAGCGGTGCGCGATTCGAGGTCAAGGGCGCCTTAGGGCGCCTCCATTTCTGTACGTAGACGCGACGCGTCCCGCTCCTTCTTTGGGTCGCCTTCCTTCGTCTTTGTGTTGTCTTCACAGTGAGTCTTGATTCGTGCAGCCATGCGAACCAACGTCGCTCTTGCCCTCCTCGGCCTTATTGTGGCCAGCGTTGTTGCTGACGATCTTACCAAAATCTACAAGAACCCCCTCTCCAATGGTAGGTGCTTTAAAGCAATCTCAATTTTATGTGTTCCAAAAATGGACAAACGGTGAAGAGATGTGATCTTTTTGAAGTGACCACTAGATGCGTTTGTCGTGCAGGATCACTTCTGACTCCTAAACCAAACTGAACGCTTATACCTGGCTTAAATGCTGTTTACAAGCTGAAACAAAGCTGTTTGTGTGGTCGAGTAGCTAAAGCTGACTCACGTTTGAAGGTCCTGGGTTCAATCCTCAACAGCGTTGTTTTTCAATTTTTTCATTTTTTTGTCATTTTACTCAAATTCAAAACGCCCAAAGGCCAAAAAGCCTAAAGCACATCGTACTAAAAAACACACTTTCAGGATTCGGTGAGGATATCAACTGGGTGAAATGGGAAGACGCCATCGAAACCGCCCTGGACGAGAATAAACCCATTTTCCTCCTCATCCACAAATCGTGGTGCCACGCTTGCAAAGGTAAAACAATGGCCAAAATTAGTCTTATTAACCCGAACAATCCACTTTGCAGCCTTGAAGAAGACCTTCGGACAATCGAACGCCCGCAAGGCCTTCAAGACCTTGAGCGAGTACTTTGTCATGGTTAACACCGAAGACGACGACGAGCCTTTTGAGGAGGAATACCGTCCCGACGGAAAGTACATCCCTCGTCTTTTGTTCCTCGGTAAGCTGCTCTGAACCCTAATTGCAACCTTATTTTTGTGTAATGTAGACCAGAACGGAGACCTCCTGCCCGAGTTCAAGAACAAGAAGGCCGAGTACAAGAACTACAGCTACTACTACTCTAGTCCCGCTGATGTGCTCAACTCAATGAAGGACGTCCTCAAGCACTTTGGAGTCGAGGTGCCCGAGATGAAGAAGGGAGACAAGCTAAAACCTGTGAAGCCCCCCAAGAAGGAGAACAAGAAGAAGGAGGAGACAAAGGAAAAGAAGGCCGAGCCTGAGAAGCCCCAGAAGTCAGAGTTGTAAATTGCGATAATGTAACGTCTTTTACAGAGTTTATTGATTTTTGTTGATGTCCTGTTTTTGATTGTTTTGAGGTAACAAAACTTCAAAGAAAATGTCTTAAAACTTCACCTTATATGCATATTCTCGTTTGGTTATATAACTCCACTACTGGTGGCATCGACATGCTTCCTTTCAATTTTCAAGAAACAAACCAGGAAGTAGGCTCGAGGCTGCCTCTTTCAAACAGCGGGGATAGTTAGCCATTTGGAGCATCTTAAACTTAGGCTTGAACATTTTTATTATGGTTTTTTGAGAGCGCGAACGACGCGACAGTTGGCGGCACCCACTTTTCAGACAGGCTTCGCACTGCTAACATGCTTAGGATTAGGTTCGAATTCAAAATAGTTTAAAAACTTTAATATGGTTTTTTGGCTCCGTTTGCTCAAATACTCAAATGTTGAATAAACATATGTTTCATCCTTTGCTTTTATAGATTTATCACATCTCACGGAACATGTTTGATGGTCTAAAAATGGCCTTTATGGTCTTTAAATAAAAGAGTTTAAAAAAGTCTCTTCTCTGGAGCTGGCGCCTTGTTACCACCCTGACTTTCGTCCACTCAGTCTTTACTGGGTCTGTCGTTTGTCCTCCTCAGGAATTTTTCATCCTTCCTTCCTCGAATCTTAGTTCCCGCTCTCGATCTATTCACAAGATCGTTCCCGTCTCAACACTGACGGTAAGACCTTGTACAACAACGAGTTCTTGTGGAACAAGCTCGCCAGCGTCGTCTACATCGAGTCACCCGCCGGCGTCTGCTAATCGTACTCGACCGACGGAAACACCACCACCAACGACAACTTCACCTTGTCTGGAGCCACTTCATTTTTATGCGGTAAGAGCTACGGTGGCGGCTACGTGCCGACCATCACGTCACTACTTTTACCCAAAATCCCTAAATTTGTTTTGAAATTTACAACGATCAGTTCTACTTTGGATTTATTACAGCACGAATTCTACCGTAACAGAGTGTACTACATAATAAGTTAAAGCTAACGACGAAGGTTAGGAGGCCAATGACAAAAAGGTGGCAAGATACAAGGCTTAGATGGGGTGGTTGAGCAGGAACTGCTGGATGGCGTAATACATCTGAGGAGCGCGCCACTGCGGGGCCATGTGTCCAGCGCCACGGATGGTGATGAAGGTGACTCCGTCGTAGAGGGTCTTGAAACCGGCGATCTGACGGTCGTACTTCCACGGGGTCTTGTTCAGGAGACGACGGTAGCCGAGGCCGTTCGCGAACTGCTGTCCCATCATGAAGTTGCATGCCATGTCGGTGTCTCCGTAGTACAGGAGCACACGGACATGGGAGTCGACGATCTTGCGGATGAACGGCTTCATGTCGGTGTACTGCTTCTGGTAGTTACGGGTGATCTCCTCGCTGAAATTCACATTTCAGAATCATTTTTAAGGATTTCAGCGGGCATACCTGCAGATGTCCCACTTGGGCAGGTTGAAAGGGATGTTCAGAGCGTGGCGGACCTTGGCGTCATTCATGTAGGTGACGAGGTCGGAGTCGTTGAGGCAGGGGACGGAAGCACCCATCAGAGGGAACTTGATGTGGGCCTTCTTGGGGTAGCGGAGGACGTGCGAGGTTGAGTTGTGCTTCGCGGCGACTCCCATCAGCATGGACTGGAGACGGAGACTGTTGACGTCCGGGTTGGGGTCACAGTCGCGGTACAGGTCGTAGGGGTTGAGTCCGCCGGCCCAGAGGAACTGGAAGATATCCTCGACCATGCGTGCGCAGTGTCCGGTGACCTGGGTGAAGTCGCAGCTGTCGATGCATCCTTTGCAGCACTCGGATTCCAGCGTGTTCCACGTCTTCTCGTCGATGATGCCGTGGCCGTAGGCAAAACGGATCGACGTGTCGATGTTGAGCTTCTCGTTGACGTAGCCGTTTCCAAGAGCCATACCCTAAACATAAGATTAGAATGAAATCTTGAGAAAGCCGAAGCGCACCTTCAGGTTGATGGGGAAGTCCTTCTGCCCGTCGACGATGCGAGCGGTGAGGGTGGGCACGTAGACGCCACCGTAGCTCTCGCCCATAATAAAGGTGGAGTGGTTGCGGAACGCAGGGAACTCCTTGAAGAAGAGCTTCACGGCTTCGTAGTTTTCCAGCGAGGTCAGGTCGTCGTTGGTGGTGGTGTTTCCATCGGTCGAGTAGGAATAGCCGACGCCGGCGGGCGACTCGATGTAGACGACGCTGGCGAGCTTGTTCCACGCGAATTCGTTCTTGTGTAGAGTCTTGCCGTCAGTGTTGGCCACGTAGGGGCCCATCTCGTTGAGGAGACCGTCCAGCGAGGAGCATCCTGGACCGCCGTTGAACCAGAAGAGCAGGGGGTCGCGTTCGGGACTGTTCTGGCTTTCGACAAACCTGGAATTGTCACTAGTCAACAATCGGTCGCAAATGGAAATTTTCGGTATGTTTCCCGGCTTATTCGCTTTGCTTCAGACGGGCCGCTATATATGACAAAAAATTTTAGCTGAAGCCTACAAAATACGGCTTAGTTGTGGCCAGATATTGCTTTTGAAACGCGACAAAATGTGCCGTTTTAGAAGCTATTTTAGCGCTCAGAAACTCAGCCAAATTTGGACAAAAAATGACCACCAAAGTAGCCGTCAAATTCAGCAAAATTCCGGAATTTCCTACAGCAAAATTGGCTTCAAAAGGGACTGAAATCACGACCATAAATGAGGCTTTTCAGGAACAGAAATGGGAGCATTGAAATCGGCATTGTGGTTACTAAATTTACCCGAAAAAAACAGGATCGGCCGAGGGATCCCACTTCTTCACGGAAGCCAACAAAGGCGCAATTCAGGCGCTTAAAAACACAAAGTTTTGGCAAACATTCAATTTGGCACGACGCATTCAAAACATGAAACCGTTGTAGCCAAACAGCACCTCAAATGTCCAAATTAGAGAAACCCAAAAACCAAATTTTCATACGCATTTAGACAACAAAAACAACCCTCAGGCGTCCGTCGAAAAACGTCGCTCTGTTTCAAAAAGCCGTAAACCACAAAATTTGAATCCAAACGGTCCGCTAAATACATACAAATTAAGCCTAAACGTGACCAAATCCTGCTCTTAAAAGAAAACAAAAATGTGCCGTTTTTGGCAAAAACTGGCGAAGTCGGAAAAAATGACCTTCAAAGCAAATTCAGCAAAATTCCGAAACTTACGAGGGCGACATTGGCTACAAAAGGGAATGAAATCACGACCATATATGACGCTTTTCAAGAATAGAAAATGGAACGTTGAAAGCGGCATATTGTATTACTCAAATTTAAGCCAAATTCACCGAAAACGAAAGAACAATTTAGGCCCTTAAAAATTCCAAAATGTTGGCAAACACCAGATTTCACACAACGTATTCAAAGCATGAAACCGTTGCAGCCAAAAAGCACCTCGGAAAGCTCTCATATGTCCATATTGTCCAGAATTCAAATTTTCAGGCGAATTTCGACAGCAAAAACAGCCCTCAAGCGTCGCTGATGACTGTAGAAAAGCAGCACTTACCAGTAATGAAGGAGATGGTTTTCAGAGACCTTGAAGAATCCGGAGTAGTGCTTGAAGTTGAGCTCGAAGTCGACTCCAGGAAGCTTCTTGATCTGCTCAGCGTGAGAGAAGCAAACGAGAAAGGCGATGAAAGCCGCGAAGGCGGCGATCCGAGCGGCGACCATCGTGAGGCGAGCGAGAGCCGACGACGACGAACTGAATTGGGCCGATGATGATCCAACGACTGTCCACCGAGCGGCCTCTTAATATAGCCGCCGCGAGAGCTTGGCCCGGTCTCCTCCTCCTCCTGGCACTCGTTAGGACAACATCAATCATGGCGAGAGAATTTCACTAGGCGGCGACGACCTTCGACCACGGCACAGCCTGCAAGCGGGCCCGCGCTCGTTCGGGCCGCGCATGGTCCCATCGAAAACGTCCCCGACAGTTGCTGCACGCGATCGTCTTTGACTTCACACACTCACTCACACGTTTGAGAGCGGCGCGCTTGTGCAGACAAAGTTTCAGCACAACAGAGAGGGTGGGTTTACAGCGGAAAACAGGTGCGAAACAGAAACAAATGGAGGCGCTGGAATTTTTGTGGAGAGGAGCACTTGCTAGTCGGGGTGATCTTTGAGTGCCAGAACGAGAAACGGCACCGATTGTGGCGTGAGGTGGTGAGATTCGAGGCAACAGCGATGGAACAATGAAAGAATCAGCTGCCTAGGAGTCACGTATCTTCTCTCGGGCTTCAGTCCAAAATGTATCCAAGCCTGTGACCAAATCTTGTTCTTGAAAAGATACAAAATGCGCCGTTTTGGAAGGTTTGTAGCGCTCAAAAACTGACGAGTTCGGACAAAAAATTACCAACAAAGCAGTCGCCCAATCGAGTAAAATTTCGGAATTTCCAAAGACAAAGTGGGCTTCAAAATGAACTGAAGTAACCATACATAGCCAGAACCTTAAACCAGAATTTCCCGAAGAGTTCACTCAAGTTCACCTTGAGACCAAAACACTTTCCGAACTCTTAAGTAGAAACATGGTCCAAGAATCTCTATTTGCCCTTGAAACACATTAGCATCAATTCCAAGTTCCTGATCATCTCTTTCCTCTCTTGCCGATTGCAGTGATCTCTTAGTGTCAGAACAAGAAGCGGCACGAAATCACTTTCGTGCTAGTAAGCGGTCAGTTCAGAAACAGCACAAGGTCAAACGCGGACACCAATTAATTTTCGAAATGCAAATCACAGCGTAGTCAGACATCCAGCAATTGGACATGTGTTGCGGACATGGGAAAAAAAGAGTGAAAAACGAGCGAAGCAAGAAGCGCCTTGCGCTCAAAGATCGGCCATCGGCCAGCGGCAAGGAAAAATTGCCTGTTTACCGTGCCGAACATGCGATAGCGGAGAATGGCAACTAATCATGGCGGTGAAAAGAAGTGGCGATCTTTAGATTGTCTGATTTTGCCGAGATATGCAAACAAGTCGGGAAAATCGCGAATCGCTGCTAAGAATTGACGTTTGCCTGAGCGTCGTTTGATCGAGGATTTCTATAGACGTAAGAAAACAGAAAATAGTTCGATTCTTTGGGACATATGTTAGAATAGCGTATCGGCTGAATCGGGTAGGTTAGGAAATGTATACGATATCGATGATAGTTGGACTTATTCGGTTTCGGTCTTAAGAAGCAAACAAAAAGCAAGATATGGAAAATAAAAAACCAAAAGCAAAAAATGTGGGTCTCAAAAATACCACATTTGAACATGTGGCCTTTTGTGCAACAACTTGCAATGCTATCCCTAGACTACTCAGACCAGTGATGTCTGCTATGCCGCAGCTGACCTGTTTTTAAAACAAGGATTGCTTCTAAGCTGTCAAGGCTGCACATTTGGAAATTCAAACGAAACTTATGTCTTCCACCTTTATCTCTCGCTCGCCCACCGCTTCTCGCTTTTTGTACCTCGATAAGACTGACAAACAATGCCCCTTATTTTTTGCCAACATAAGCACAAATAAATTGCTGTTTTGAACGCTTTGTTAAATCTAAACATTCTGTTTGCCATGTGCGTGACAGCATATGTCATGATATGAGTGACATCTGGTGTCATGTGCAAAGGTCAGATTCAAAAATTTTTAAATTAGAAATCGAATAGACATTGAGATTTTGTGGGTGCTTATGTGAGATGTGGACTTAGTTTGAATTTGAGCAATCGCGCAAATGATCAGAGACCACAGTGAGACGATCTGCAGCTGAGGTGCAAAGAAACATTAAACTATCGATGCGGAAAGTTTTTGTCGACGGAGCCAATCGGAGCGCAGCAGAATTGGAATAATGCGTCTAGGTGCGGCAAGATGGAGTAGATAATAAAAAGTAACGATTGGTGGTACCAGAAAACGCTTAAATTGCAAGGTTTGCGGCTTGTGGATTTTGCAAGATTTGAATTTGAACAGTTTGAGTGAAGGTTAGGGAAAAAGTCTTAAATGGAAATGGTGACTGTGGCCAATAGCTCATAATTTTTAGACCGAGTTACACAGAATGAATAAAACTACAACAAACATTAATTCTAATCCAATCTGTTCGGAATTGTGCGTATCATTTCAGCAACCATGAAGTCAGGCTTTCCGGGATATTCTTTTCGTCAGGTTCTGCCTCCAAGCACCAATCAACTCGCATTTCTGCTAGCAAAAGAGCCCGTTCTGGTGGTATCCGCCTTTCCAAAAAAGCAAGAGTTTTGCACCGCTGACCGCTGTCTAAACATCATTGCAGCCAGAAGGATTGTAATGTGTTGTCTCGGAGTGTTACAACGTTCCACTACATTTCTATTTTCTGGTCTGGTTTGACCAGTCAATTTTGCAAAAATAGCACTTTTCGGCAGACAAGAAGCGAGAACTTTCGTGGTTTTGTTGTACAATCATTGTGCTATTGTTGTTTGCCAAAGGAGAACAGGTTGCCTGTTTCCGTCATGCTTATGCTTATCAAGCCTCAGTGAGAACACCTAGAAAAACAGGAAAGTTAAAGCCAAAAACGGGACAAAAAATTAGGAACGCTTCACGAATTTGCGTGTCATCTTTGCGCAGGAGCCATGCAAATCTTCTCTGTATTATTCTAATCTTAGTATTTGTTCATGGAATGTACGAGGAATAGAGTATGGAGGAAAAGAGACACGATCGAGTTTTACACGCACGAAAAGTTCGAGACTTCTATGGTCGTCTATACAAAAGAGTATGGACGACCATAGAAGTCTCGAACTTTTCGTGCGTGTAAAACTCGATCGTAGTTAAGCGTCTGTTTTCCTTTCGTCGTTTGACTCTCGTCGCACCACTGCGAACCGATGCGCGATTTGGTCTCCGTTCAATGAAAGCGATCTCCATACTCTATTCCTCGTGCATTCCATGAACATATACTAAAATTGGAACAATACAGAGAAGATTAGCATGGCTTGGTACAACTTTCAGGCTCATCAGTTTTTCTTATGTTTCAATTTCTGTGTGTACCCACTGTGGCTTCATAATCATAAGCATTACAGTCACTTGTTTATTTTTCACTTACGAGCTTTCCTTAACATATACTTCACTTCAATACATTAAATCATTAAATTCAAAGACCTTTTTCTCTTGCTGTGTTTCTGTTGCATTTCGATGCTTATTTGCACATTAATGAAAAAAACCTGAACCTGAAAAGCACCTAATTTATGCTTTTTTCAAAAGCTTCCGACTGCACAAGACATCTTTATCATTTTTGTCGAGCAAGCAGAATTTAAGTATTAGTGCGATGGTTGTTTGAACCCTTGCACCTCCTTTAAACATTTGCATCACAAGGAGTCACACCAATTTTGACTGCCAGCGTCAGACTTTCAGCGGTACCAATTAAACAATCTAGAAATGAAAAAAACGATTGATCACAAAATTTTCAAAGTCAGCAATCTTCTCTTGATTCAAGTGAAGTGCGCAATGGACTCAACAGTGATACTTTTGAGATATATAGCAAAAGGAAACCAGACAGTTATATGGGTCCATGTTGAGCTTCAGGACTGCTTGAGCACATAATGCGACTCTACGGGTCTGTTTAAAGAGCCGCTCGAAAGAAACACGGACTCTACTTCCTTGTTAGTCGTCTTCCGTGCTTTCCGAAATTTCCGTATCTTAGAAGTACTAAGATCCGAAAATTGTGTGTCGTACGTGAGTTGGAATGTGGCTCAGTGTGTCGCTCAAAATAGTGATACTGATATACCATCTAGGAAGCAAAGCGATTGGTCACAAGATTGGCAAGGTCAGCAAACTGCTCATAAAAAATGTGAAGACTGTAATGGACTCTGAACCTTGACATACAACGTTTTTATTAACATTATGTACACCAGGATTTAAATGTGCTGTTTCTGCAGAAACTGATTAAGCACATACAAGGAAGCCACGGGTCTATTCAGAGGAATATTGTGGTCGGCACCTCGAACAGTGACAAACTCGACTCCTTCGTAAGCCGTGTGGAATCCTCCGACTTGTCCATTGACCATGAATTCCTTCTTCTCCGAGATCATCTTTCTTCCCATATTCTCAACAAAGCGCTGAGCCATCAAGAAGTTGCATGCCATGTCAGCGTCGCCGTACATGAGAAACACCCGAAGGCCCTGGTCAAGAGCGTTTGCGATAAGAGGTTCCATTTCTTGGGTCTGCTTTGTGTACTCGCCGGTCACGTTCATGTTGCAAGTTTCGTAGAGACCGAAGCCCTTTGGAACGAAGAAGGCTTCACGAGCGGCGGCGCTGTTCAGGTAGGTGTCCACTGCGGTGTCGTTGACGCAGAGCTTCACTTGAACCTAAAATGTGCCGTTTTAGAACCAAACCGGAACCAAAAAGCAAACCTTAGAAGAGAGATGAGATCCAGTGACCTGGAAGTAGCCAACTCTGAAGCGGAGATTTTTCAATCTTTTGGTCGGATTTGGGTCTTGAGGCGTGTTGCTGCACTGGTCGAAGACGTTATAAGGATTGACCCCCGAGGTCCAAACAGAGGTCGTAATGTTTGCTACCAAACGTCCGCAGAAATCGTAGCCTGTAAAGGTGTGGAACGGGCATCCGTCGATAGCTCCGTTGCAGCATTCAATCTTCGCCTGTTGCCAGAGCCTGAAATTGAAGAATGTGAGATTGAAGAAACGTGGATCAAGCTAAACGACCTCTCCGAGATCATCGCGTGGTTGTAGGCAAACAGTAGCACGGTGTCAGTGTTCACCTTCTCCGAGACCATCCCGTTTCCGATAGCGTATCCTTTCAGATTCATGTGGAATTCCTTCTGGCTCTTAAGGATTCGGTCGCCCAGAGTCGGAATGTAGATTCCAGCGTAGGAGACTCCCGTTAGGAACAAATCGTTGCTTTGAAATTGAGGAAATTCAGTGAAAAATCCACGAAGCGCTTCCAAGGCGGACTGAAACTTAAAAATTACACTGAATCGGCATCAAATAAACTACAGAGGTGTCGTTAGAACCGATGTCTCCGTTGTCAGCATAGGAAAATCCTACTCCAGCGGGAGCTTCGAGCAGCAAAATGTTGGCGCGTGTGTTCCAGGAGTGCTCGTTCAGGTGGAGGGTTCGGCCGTCTGGATTCACTCGGAAAGGTCCCCATTCGGTCAGGGACGAGCTCAAGCCGGAGCATCCTGGGCCGCCGTAGAGAAACAGAAGGAGGGGATCATTTGCGGCGTCATTTTGTGATTCGACGAACCTGAAAATTCAGTTTCTCCCAGATCATTTGCGAGTGTTACCCTACCAATAATGCAAATGACGACTCTTATTGACTCCGACGTCAAAGTATCCAGCGTACTGCTTGAAACTTACCGACGGAGCCCCAGGTAGCTGATGAATTTCCACCGCATAGGCGACAGCACACAGGCTCAGAAACAGAACAGTCCACAAACTCATTTTACCTAAACTGATACTTCTACCTTTTCAGTTGTGCCTTTTATCGTCGCCATCCAGACACATTTTTCAGAGAATCCAGTTTGCCTTATCAGCAATCCATTAACCAAAAACCATATTTTGCTTTAGTTGCACTTTTAAAGCCACAATGTCTGATCCCTTAAACAGACACAGACATCGCATTTTTCGTCGTTTTTTGAGTGCACGGATCGCGCTCATTTCTGGGCCAGGGGGGTTTTCAAAGGCGCTAATCACGATTTTGGCGTCAGAATGGCGAGAAAGGGATTCAGGACTGCGCAATATGGCAAAGTTTGGATAAGGCAAAAAAAGAGAATTTTACAAGGCTACAATGAAAACGAAGTAATGTGACCTTTGGTCGAATTTTTTGTGTTTATCGCGTTATGGTGATTGTTCAATCCACTCAAAGTCCAACAAGAAACTTTACAATCGCAAGGAAAACGACAATTTTGACCGCCGAAAAATTGCAAACCCGATTCCATCGTAGCCTTGTACAGGGCAGTAGCGTCAGGAACACTGAAAAATTGGTAAAATTCTTCTTTTTTTCTTATTTGAACTTTGCCATATTGCGCAGTCCTGAAACCGTTTCTCGCCATTCTGACGCCAGAATCGGGATCAGCGCCTTTAAAAATCACCCTGCCCCAAAAATGAGCGCGATCTGTAATGGTCCGAAAAAAAGGTGGCCGTGTGGCCGTGTCCCTTTAAGTAAGCTCGTAAATATCCAAGCGTTTTCATAAATCATGTAGCATGTTAATAATAAATACAAGCCCATTCTGAGTCTACTTAAGGTGCGCAGCATAATGTACCAATCATTCACCATAAATACCTTGCAATAAAATTAATTTTGACTCCAGGTGAACGGCGTCTCTCTCGGCAATACTTAGCCATTTTTCAGAATTTGAAGATGTTCCCGCGGACACCGATAACGTCTCCCTAGGACTTAGATTGTGTCCAAAGTATTCGAGACCAAAAATCACTTTTTATCAATTATGGGCACAAACGAGGGCGGACGTTTCGGACCATTTATTGACCACAAATTCATTGATTTGCAATTAATTTTGTCCTAAGTCAACTAGGTCAACTAAGCGTATTCATAAATTATGAAAACACGGTTTGCCTAATGTATGTAGCATGTTCTCATTAAAGGTACGCTTATTCTGAGCCTTTCTGACATGCATGTTCCTCATATTTAGGTGTCACCAAACTAAAAGTTACATTTTGAAAGCCATGCGATTTTTTGCTCTCATTATGTCTTTTTGTCCTACTACACTCTCGCACCATTTGCTACTGCCGAACACGCACAACTGCCCTACACTTTGACGCTTATTGCTTTACGTGGTTTACAAGTGCACGTTTTTCGTAGTTTGAAATAGCGACGAGAACAAAAAATGCTTATGAAAGGGCGGCGCTGTCGATGTTTCTGCTTATCGTGGTAAAGTTTATCGTTTGTCCTGAAACTCAGAGAGCATTAGTTGTTTGCAACCTTACATCAATTGCGAAAATGGGATGTCAATCATGTTTTCGTTTTGTCGATGGCTCCGTTGCGGCCCTTCACGTTTCCATGGAAACGAATCGATAAAAACGGAGCGGCTAGCATTTGGTGTTTGTGCGTTCTGTCAGGTCTTAAAGCAATGCGCTCATTGTATAAGCTACTAAAGCTGACATGCCTTTCGTTGATAATAGTATAATGACACTTTGGCTTCTTCCAAAACTTAATTAAGGAAATTGGAGCAGAATTGTTGCGTTGCCAGCGAAACGTTGCTAACGCTTTTTCAAATAGTGTGATAACGCTCGTTAGCTACCATTCTCGTTAGGACCGGCGCAGACGACGTGAGAAACGCGGCGCTTGTCGGGTCATCCAGGGACTTGGTCTGCAATGCGCACGTGCTGCGTTCGCCCGATTTCGCGCGTTTTTTTGATCAAAAGAGAAAGCTGTGAAAAATAAAACGCGATGCTTTATGCTGTCTCTAAGCATGTTTTGGTCTCATTCAAAACGTCCTAACGTGTCGACAATCCGCCGAACGGAAAAGACTTCATCGTAGTTTGGATTGAAGCCATGCGTTACATGAAGGGAAAGTCGGATGACAATCAAAGAGCTTTTTGGACTACGACAACGCATGGGAGAAAACTACGTAAGTTTTTTATCATTTTGGTGATGTGTCCATGGCCGATATAGTTGTAGCGCCAATGCGGAGAAGCCATCGTGAATATCGAGCGTCGTGATAAAGCCAAAGACAAGAAAACGCGATTCGGCTTCAACAAAACACGGCTGTTCTTTCAGAAGCTAAAAAGGTTCCCGCGGAGACGGAAAAAACCGCCTTTGAGCAAAACGAGACCGTGCCTAAACTAATTGAGGCCGTACATCCCGCTGACGAGTCCATGGAAGCTTCTGACAAAGTCGAACTTTATGAAAGCGTCGAAGAAGACGATCGAGAAATCCGGTAACTCAAGTATATGGGACTATGCAACGGTAGAATCAGCCTGAGTTCTGTTTCGGGCAACGGCCTGATGTCTGAGAATGAGCCGTTTGATGACATCGATTCATGCCTAGACCTTAACACTGTATGTTAGCCCCATTCTAATGACAGCACATTCCTTCATCTACATACTAGTGACCCAGACACCGATGCAAAATTCACCATTTGCGGTTGTTAAAAGCATTTCTAAAAATTATGTAAGACTAACATTTTCCTCATTTTCAGACAGCTACGGACTCAACAAGGCCGTCACGGTAGTTTTCAACCTTAAATTAGGCAAACTCACGGCATGCCGATCGTATCGTACAGTACACCGACAGCAACATTCAAGCCGTACCCATGCATGTCCCTAGTTTCGTCGATTCTAGCTATATTCATATTTCATGTTTGCTATTTACATGTCTCTCCCAAAACGACCCATATTCCAATCTCCCCAGATTACGCTATGAAGAAAGATGTCTATCCATGTTCCCCCAAACGCATCGCGGTCTAGCTTTTTTTCAATCGCTCACTTAATTGTTGCATCGTTTTCAGAATGTCGGACAGCGAATCGGCGAACTCAAATCTGGAAGCCAGCGGCGACGAATGGTCGGTCGAGAGAATCGAGGATAAGCGTCGCGTGAATGGAAAGCTCGAATACTTCATCAAATGGAAGAATTTCCCGACCAGTCAGAATTCTTGGGAGCCAGAAAAAAACTGCGTATGCCGTTTTGGTCGTAGGTATATGGTACACATAATTGTAGGAAGGATGTGAGGAAGCCATCGCTGATTTCGAGCGCCGCCATGCCGCTGAGAAAAAGACCAGGCAGAAGGAGAAGTCGCGCTCGACTTCAAGACGCTCGGCTTCACGGACTTCTACTGCTTCGTCTAACTCCAAGAAGCGGAAGTTCAGCCGTGTGAGCGTAGACGAAAGTGACTCGGCTTCGCTAAGCCTCACGAGCAGCAGAAACCCGTCTGTCATCTGTCACCAAGGAGGCCCCAGCTAAAGTACAAGTGAGTCCCGCTGAGGCCGAGGAGGCCGCTGAAGAGCAGAATCAAGTCCTTCCGGAGCCTGTGGAAGCTGAGCAGCCCGCTGAGGAGCCCATGGAAGTAGAGCAGCCTGTGCTTGCACCTGCGCCTGCTATTGATTGTAAGTATCTACTACGATTGGGTCTACTTATTTTCATTTTGGGGGTCGTTCGATAAAATTAAGCTTAAACACAAATCTGATGCAGTCAGACGACAAAAAATGACAACTGTTACCAGTTTTGTTTACCCACATACCAATTGTAAAAAGCGTCATTTTACCTGAAATTCAATCAAGAAATACTGGAGACTAAACCATTCAATTTTCAGACTCTTTGGACTCCTCGTACCGGGTCGTCAATGGTGCAAAAGTCAAAAAAATCACGGGCGTCTCCAACGTCCGACCAGAAGAAGTTATGGTCATCGTGGAATATGACGACAAGGGCATAGAAGCGGTCCCGAGTCGCATTCTACGGAATTATTTTTCTAGTGTGAGAACCTTTATATTCAAATATTGACCTCTAAACCCGAAATTTTAGAAGCTGATCGACTTCTACGAATCGAAGCTTGACTTCCGCCATTTGTAGATCGAAGACGATCTGAAGCAGAATTTCGTATTTTCCTCATCTAATTGTAATCATGAGCACATTTAAACACATAGCACAAATTTCCGGCTTTTCAAAAAACGTTTTTCATGCATTGCGACAAACGAAAAGTGGTCATTTGTATGAGTTTCTTAAGTCAACATTGACCGTTTCATAAATCAACAATCCCTTTTGTGCAAATAAGTGAGAGAGACGAAAGGTGATACATTTGTGCTTTATAAACTTTGTCTCTAAGAGTCTCAAAGGCCACGCCAAGTGTAAAATCCATTATAAACAAGGAACTAGTGGGCAGATGCTCAGGCCCTTAAGCAATCGTTCGCACGCAGCCTTGCGAATATACTGGTCTCATAGTCAGAAACTGGATTCTTAGCCGCTTTGAATTTGTGATTTCGTGTTTAAGCGTACCGCTCTCCCGATAACTGTCCTGTTAGACCAGATAAACTCATCTGAGTAGTTTTTATAAAGCATATCCGAACAATCCGCGTTTCACGCTTCACCTTCGTCCTTCGTACACTTGATTGCTTGATTGTCCTGTTTTTAAGCGTGCGGCTCGCATCGTTTTTTCAAGAGTCAAGTCAAACGATTCCCACCGCAGCTTCTTTCTAAAACGTAAGAATCGTCAAGATTATTGCGATCAATTATTTGATCTCACGGTCATAAATTCAGCCTCTCGTCCTTTTAAATTTTGTGATCTCGTGTTCACGAGTCCCGCTCTCCTGATAACTGTCCTGCTAGATCTGAAAAAACTCTTTATGTAACAGACCACTAGCAAACCACTAACAAACCGAGTAATACGGTTTAGCAGGACGATGAGAGGTTGAATTAACGTGTTGCTAAGCGTGACTCTCACATGCTTTGCAGCGCAACATTCGTTTCTTATGGCCGTTCCAGGAATTGACCGAAATTTCGAATAGACGTCTTACAAAGACGTCAGATCGGGCAAGATCATTATTCGGTCCTACGGTCACAAATACAGTCTCTACTCCCTCTGAATTTGTGGTCTCGTGTTTACGCGTGTCACTTTTTTCTAATAACTGTCCTGCTAGACCAGAAAAACTTGGCCGAATGACCGTTATAAAACTGATACTAACAAGCCACGTTTCATGCTTCAGATTTGTGCAGTAGGTGGCAGATTTGTCTTTCCTTGTGGCCATTTCAAGAATCGAACGGATTTTCCATGGCTGCTATTTTTGAATTAAAAGACGTGAGAACAGGCGAAACCAACCATTGAGACCGTCTTAAATGTACTGCTCTGTGATAAGCGCTATCCTCAAACTCTATCAAGCGGTTCTTGTAGTAGCCATCCATTTTTCAGTTTCTTGCGATGGATCTCTGGATTGTCCTACTTCTGAACTTGTCTTCTATCGCCTTAGGCGCCGAAATCCACCATCTGCCTGGAGCTCCACCTGTGTACTTCAAGCAGTATGCTGGATACTTCGACGTTGGACTCAACAAGGGTCGTCATCTGCATTATTGGTAAGGGCAAAACTCAGAAATGCACTGTAAGTGACGATTTTTCAGGTTCGTCGAGTCCCAAAATCACCCAGCTAGCGACCCGCTTCTTCTGTACCTCTACGGCGGCCCGGGATGCTCTGGCCTAAGCTCGTCGCTGACAGAATGGGGGCCTTTCCGGGTGAATCGAGACGGCCGAACCGTCCGCCTCAACGATCACTCCTGGAACACCCGCGCCAACGTTTTGCTGCTTGAAGTCCCTGCTGGGGTCGGATATTCATACGCTGACGACGGCGACGTCACCTCTGATGACACTTCGGTAGGCCATTTTGTCCTCAGTCCTATGTATCCTCATTCTTAATTTTCAGACCGCTCGCGAGAATTGGGAAGCGCTTCGTGAATTTTTCACCGAATACCCCCAATTCCAGAAAAATGATTTCCATCTAACAGGAATTTCCTACGCAGGAATCTACATTCCAACGCTGGCGGATCGTATTCTCAAGAGCCAGAAGGAGTTCTACATGAATCTGAAGGGATACGTCATAGGAAACGGGATGCTGTCGAGCAAACTGAACATGGACACCACGCTGCTGTTTGCCTACAACCATGCGATGATCTCCGAGAGGTTTTTCAGCTCTGTTGTCAGCTTGTTGAAGTTGTGCTTTGTTTCAGGCTGTGGCAAAAGGCGGCGACTGAATGCTGCAAAGGAGCCACCGATGACTGTCCCTTCCACACCTTCAAAGACGCAGCTTTCTGCGGCGCTCTGGTGAAGAACGTCACGACCGCCGTGTGGACAACGGCTCTTAACCCGTACGACGTCTACGCCCAATGCCGCAATGAGCCACAGAACCCGGATCCAACCCGTCGTGAAAACAAGACTTCGGAAGCTAATTTCCAACCTATTTTCGATAAAAAGGTGAATTCCTGACTTCTGAGCTGTCTGATTGTGTGCGATTTTTAGATCAAAGCGAAGCCGTGCCTCAACGTCACCGCCGTGGACAAACAGCGCCGCCGTTCGACAAGCCTTCTTCGTCCCATTCACCGTCCCGAAATACGAAACTTGCAGCCCGAATGTCACGGGTGCCTACACCAAGCAGAGTCAAGAAATGAGCGACCTTGTCAAAAACGCTCTCAACGAAGAACTTCGAGTTCTCTTTATGCATGGTGACGCTGATTTGGCTTGCAACTGGCTCATGGGACAGCGGTTTGCTTCGAGTTTGGGAAGAACGCTGGTTTCGGACAAAACGGCGTTTATTGTCG
Source organism: Steinernema carpocapsae (assembly GCA_000757645.3). Lineage (NCBI taxonomy): Eukaryota > Metazoa > Nematoda > Chromadorea > Rhabditida > Steinernematidae > Steinernema > Steinernema carpocapsae. The sequence goes on from CM016762.1 coordinate 3,686,436, forward strand.
ATGACCAGGTTGGAGGATTTCATACGGCTTACGAGGGAGTCGAATTTGTCACTGTTCGAGGTGGAAGCCATGTAGTTGCGGAAACCAGGCCTGCGGCGACTTTGTACGTGTTGAACACGTTTTTGAAGGGCGAATATCCTTAATTTTTTAATTTTTTTGATAAACTTTAATAAAATGAAGCCTAAACACGATCTCCTTGTAGCATGTATCGGTGGCAGCACACTACATTTATCAGCTGGACGTAATCTTGATCATGAGACTTGGCAGCGTTCTTCGATCCGGTTTGACCAGCCTCCTAAAACATTTACCCTTAATCCCTCATTTTCCGAAATTTCCATACCTCCTCGTTCCAGATACAGAGCAGCGCGGCCTCATCACACTTGATTCCATTAAAGCAGCATGTAGTCCCGCTAGGGTAGCAGACAGCGTTCACGTCACGACAGCAGTTTTTGGAGCACATCCCTGACCATGGGTAAGAGCGAGGAGAGAGACGAAGAGAAGGAGGACGACGGTGAGGGTTTTCATGGCGAAGCTGACCGGAATTGAATGTGCTGCCAGCCGTTTTAAACAGTTTTTGGAGATAAGCGCGTCGGAGGGCCGCAGTGGCCAGCTTATAACTGGAACGAGGAAACTGCAGGGAGCTGCAAAGCTGCATATGCGGCATGCGACTGGTTGGCATTAAACATTGCTGCCTGAACGAACCTCACTGGTTATTGAATCGCATGTTACAGGCAACATGGAATGCGTTTCCGCGTGCCTAAGGCTCATGTTGCAGATCTTCTTGTCAAGGGACACCATCTCCTGACCACATAACCCATGGAAAACCAAAAATGAACATTTGAATTAGTTGCCGAGTTCCGATGTGGCCATGGTCTGATTTCGCAATTTTCGCCAATTTCGGATTTCAAAAGAACACAAATAATTTCTTGAAAAACGTCAATTTGTGACGATTGAAACATCAAATCCAATGCGTCTTTTACGGTTGTCCCAGCGGTCCCGAAGCGACAGTCCTGAATACGCAAATGTTCCCCACTGTGCGTCCTCGTTTGCATTTCCGAATTCTGTTTCCGATTTCACGTCGCGTTGGTGGATTTTGTGCATTTCTGAAGCTGTCTTCACGCATTCGGGACGTCTGGACGTTTTGGTAAGTCAATCAAGCAAGAATAACGGGTGCTTTGTGGTCAAATCTGTGTATTTCAGAGATAACAAACGAGAAAACGACGTGATCGACACCGTCCTGCTTTAGAGCTCGTGTGGCGTCGCTTTTGAGAATGAAATCCGGCTCCCATGTGTGCTTCAAGCAGTACGAGTACGGTCGTTATTTTGCATTATTGGTGAGTTTGGAAATTTGGGCCTTATGACGCGAAATTTTCAGGTTTGTCGAGTCCCTGAGCGGCCTACGGCCTTCCCTAATGCTATTCGTTTCAACGGGCACTCCTTCCAACACCCATGCGAACATTATGCTGATGGAAGCGGATTCTCCTATGTTGGTCGCGTCCAACGTTTCTTCGGTAGGTTAGTTGCTGTCGTTCGAGCCTCATTCTTGACTTTCAGACCGCTCTTAGGTGAATTGGGAAGAATTTCGTGGATTCTTCCAAAACCCGCATTTTGAAGCGGCGTTTTATACCTGACAGGAGTCTACCATGCAGGAATCTACATTGCGACGGAATCCTTCAGAGCCAAAAGGAATCCCGTACGAACCTGAATGGATACGCGATCAGAAACGGTATGCTCTCGGAGAAGATGGAACACTAACACCGTGCTGCTGTTTGCCTGCAACCACGCGATGATCTCGGATAGGCAGTTCAGCTTGCTCCACGTTTCTCCAAATTCTCTTTTCTCCGTTTCAGACTCTGGAAACAAGCAAATACTGAATGCTGCAACGAAGCCATGGATGATGCGATCGATGAAGCCCTTTCCACAGCTTCACAGGTTCCGATTTCTGTGGTAGTGGTGGAAAGCATCACAATCACCGTTTTAAATACGGGAATCAACCCGTACAGCTTCTTTGAGCAATGTCGGACCGACAATTTCCATACGCTGGAATCTACATTTCGGGACTTAGCGGTCGAATCCTCAAGAGCCAGAAGTGATTCCACATGAACGCGATCGAAAACGGGACGCTCTCGCGGACGGTGAATGTCAGTGTTCAGTGATTGTTTGTCATGATCTCCTAGCGGTATTTGAACTTAATCAGATTCGTGCGAAGGCCGAATGCTGCAACGAGAATCGGATCACATCCATTTGTGATCTTCACTGCTTCACGCCCTATCATTCCACGATTCTGCAGGACGTTTTTGTCGACCACGATTTTATGATCACTCTTCCTCTTCGCAAGTCCCCATTTCTCACTCACTGAGGGATTAGAACCGTTTTATTAAGCCCTAATCCCCTGCTTCCTCGCTGCGCCGCGCTGAATGTGCCCGATGACACAGATTGGGTGTGTGTGGAACTGATAAGGCGCACGAGGACAGTTCCTGCACAACAATAATCTACGTCTTTAGTTTATTTAACGTCAATTTTGGCGAGTTTAGTCAGCCAGTGGACCAAAATGTATCTGCCCGTTGCTCTGTTGGCTTTTTGCCTTTGCGCTTCTGCGTATGGCGCCTTAATGCCTCAGCTTCCTGGTGCTCCGGCCGTCAGTTTCAGACAGTATGCTGGTTATTTCGACGTTGGAGAGAACAAGGGCCATCATCTCCATTACTGGTATGTCGGAATTGGCATTTTCAAGTTGTAAATTGCGTTTTCAGGTTTACTGAGTCTCAGGCCGACAATGACCCTCTGCTGCTGTTCCTCTACGGCGGACCCGGATGCTCGGGAATGGCGGCTTCGCTGACCGAGTGGGGACCTTATCGTCTTAACAGCGACGGAAAGACCCTGCAGATCAACGAGTTCTCATGGAACAACAACGCTAATGTTCTGATCCTTGAAGCTCCGGCTGGAGTTGGTTATTCTTACACTGATGACGGAAACGTGGCTACCAACGATGACAAGGTAACCTTAAATTTGTGGCTCTGACCGAATTTGACGTTATTAGACTGCCGAGGAAAACTGGGAAGCGCTTTGCGAGTTCTTCAAGAAGTTCTCCGAGTTCCACCCCAACGATTTCTACATTACCGGAGAATCCTACGCCGGCATATATGTCCCGACCCTTGCTGACGTCATTCTGAAGCGTCAGAACGTTTTCCAGATGAACCTGAAGGGTCTATTCATTGGAAACGGCCTCACTTCGCAGAAGCTGAATATTGACACCACGATGCAGTTCGAATATGATCATGGGATGGTTTCCGAGAGGTTTTCTTCCTCCATTTTTACCTGATTTTCATATGTGGACTTTCAGTTTGTGGCAGAGAGCGAAGTACGAGTGTTGCAACCAAGACACCGACGGTTGCGCGTTCCACAGCTTTACTGGAACAGGGTTCTGCGCTTCGTTCGTGAAGAACGTCACGATGAATGTGTGGACGTCTGGCGTCAACCCCTACGACATTTATGACTCGTGCAGCGGTGAAGCCGCTCAGAAGGCTACTCTTAGCCAGCGTTTCCAGGTCGACCATTTCCATGCTACTGGTCTGCCTGCTCCTGCCCATGTAAGTTTCCATTCTTGGCCTTTTCAGACTCATTTGTGACTATTTTAGCTCGAAGTAGTCAACTGCATCGACGAGCACGCCGTGAACGCCTATCTGAACATCCCAGCCGTCCGTAAAGCCTTCTTCGTTTCCACGAAGGTCGGAGACTACGAATCCTGCAGCTTGGACGTCACTACTCACTACACGAAGCAGAGCCAGGAGATGGGAAGCATTATCAAGAATGCCATTGCGAGCGGCGTTCGAGTCTATCTCTACCACGGCGATGTGGACTCCGCCTGCAACTTCATGATGGGACAGCGCTTCAGCGCCACTTTGGGAGTAGCGAAGGTTTCGAACAAGCAAGAGTACTACGTCAATGGCCAGATCGGAGGCTACTACACGGCCTATAATGGGCTCGAGTTTGCTACGGTCCGAGGCGCTGGTCATGTTGTGCCAGCGTACAAGCCTGATGTCGCTCTCCACATATTAAGCCGCTACCTTAAAGGACAGTCCCCCGTATAAAAGCTCATGAATGCGGATCACATAAATATTAGTTTGGTCTCTTGGCATAAAATCTTATTGGTCATTTGAGCTACAACTCATCACTGATCACACATCATCTGTGATCGTACGCTACGGATAGATAAAATGCGTTTTCCTGTTCGGGCTCGTGGTTGCCTGCAGGGCAAAAAGAGCATTTAAGATCAGACACGGGAAACGTCATGTGGGGTTGTTTTTGTACTGCTACAATGAAGGTGCGTCCGGGTTGAAGGCTAACGGATTTTGATCCGGGTCGTTTGAATTGGTTGATTTTGCACGTTTATGCATCTCTGTATTGTTCCAATTTTAGTATATGTTCATGGAATGAACGAAGAATAGAGTATGGAGATCGCTTTTATTCAACGGAGGCCGAACTGTGCATTGCACTGATGCGAAGAGAGTCAGACGACAATGGAAATTTTGAGGAAGTGCTTCTGAAACACGTGCCTCTTTCCCTATCGTCGTCTGACCCTCTTTGCACCAATGCGAAGCAACGCACAATTTGATCGTCGTTTAATTAGCGTGGCCCTGCGCAAGGATGACACGCCAATTCGTGAAGCGTTCCAAATTTTTTGGCCAGTTTGTGGTTTCAACTTTTTCGCTCATGAGGTTTTCCAATAGAACACACAGGTCACCTTCAGAGCGCAGCTTCTATTAAAAGTTCTGATATTCAACCTTAAATGGTTATATTAGAAGGTGCTAGACACACACACACACGGAATGACGCCTAGACAAAGTGGAAATGGTGGAAGTGGAAATACCTTCAGACATAAAGTCCAACTGTACTTCGCGAGTCCTTGTTTCGATTCCTATATCATTCATTTTCAAATACCTAGCTCATAAATCAAATGTCCAACAAGTATACGATTTGTTACAAATCCGATGTATATGTAACAGAAACGTGGCCGGCAACGAGCGCTTGTTGACGTAGCATCATAGTAAGCGCCTTAGCATTTCCCAATTGCTGAGTCTTATCAGTGGATACAAAGGCTCTGCTAAAAAGCAATTTTCAGTAGGGATAATCTTCTGATGTTTAGTGCATCACTCATCTCTGAGATGTGGAATTTCGAGCTGATAGGTGATGCAATGGAGTAGGCCGAAAAATTACAAGCCGAAAAATTAGACATTCTAAATCCCACTATAATATCGTCTTTAAAGACGTTTAGGGTTATGCTGGCTTGTTTACAGCCTCTGAATTCGTTTTATAAACTGAAATCGAGCCGATTTGACCATAAAACCTTTCGATTGAGTCAAAAATAGGCTGATAAGACAACAGCAAAAAAATGTTATCAAGAAGAGAAAGGCAGTTTGGTGCCAATCATTGCTCCACTTTTTCATTCTTCGACGTTTAGTCCGTGCTGAATAGTTCTCTCTGCCCTCGGCGCTGGCCTCTCATCGCTTGTCAACTTTGATCACAAACAGCTCCAACCTTACTAGAGTCCATCCCTCAATTCAGCCGATGTATAGAGCTCAATTGGGGCCTGAACTCTGGTAAGGTTTTTGTTGTGCAAGACAAACGCCTCCCTAAAAATGGTCTCTGTTTCATGTAAGACTGGAAGGTAAGACTGTAGGTCAATTATCAAGTCATGTGATTTCTAATCACTAGTAGTACAAAGCAATTAATTGCTGCTAATTGAGTTAAGGTCAGACTGGGTACAGAAGAACTATGGTGTCGATAACAGCTTCTGGTGTTGCTGAAATGGTCGTTTTCAGGTCCGAATAAAGAATGTTTCCCTGAAGCAACTGTTGAAATCACAGATCCTCATAGAATCAATAAATTTGTGAGCACCTCTCACTTGTCATTGTCAAAATAAATAAAATTCCAGCATTCAATTGTGGAAAACACACTGATAAACAAGAAAAATAAGAATTTTACATTTAAAAAATTTCAAGAACAAACACTTTTATACAGACTTCTAAAGCACCAAATTCAAAAAGACGAAGGACTCAGATGGAGGTTGTTATTCTAATGCTCAAATATGCATGAGGATTTCTAACAAAACGGTATTAAACAACAGCTTAAAACACTTCACAAGTCTCCATTTTTTAGCTTTGTATGCTTAAACACCCACACCTCAGAACCAAAGCAACCAAAGTAAAACCGCTGATCTGAAAAGCAAACCCAACAACCCCATTTCTGCGTGAACTTTCGCCATCTAATCATATGATCATTCTATCCATCACCTTTAGCTATCGCCTCTTGCTTTTGTTAATATAACGCAAATCATAAAATTTTTAAATCAGCGATGTTCAAATTGAAGATCATTTTTATTTTTGTGACCAGTTCACTGAGCTGTAATCTCGCAAAAAAATTTATGACAGAAACAACGGGACCGCGGTCGTGATAAAATTAAGATAAGAAACCTAAAAAGGTCGTTTATCGGAGGTAATCTTTGGCTTGTGGATGGTGATTTTTGCTAAAAATGTGCCACGTACTAATAAACCAAAAATATAACCGTAATTTTTAAATTAGCGTTATATAGAAAATGACCACTTTTTCAAATTGAAGCAATGGTGTAGAGGTAGTACGCTTTTTGCCAGTTTATGCAAGCAGGTTCAAATCCGGCCAGAACCAACATTTTTCACATTGACAGGTTTTTGCTTTTTAGTCACCAAAAACCTTTTTTAGTAACCGCAGTGTACTACTTCCTGCACATTCAGGTTTCAATTCGCTTATCACACAAATATTTGTTGACATGACGCCAGCGATGCTTGCTCTTTGGCTCAGTTACAATTCCGACACAGCAAAAATTTTAAAACCAACTTTTAACCAACAGCAAAAATTGACCCTACGATTGTAAAGGGCATCCTGATAGCCCTGAAAGCCCTTAAAGGACCACTCGGCCTCGCCCAAACTTCCACCGCCATCGCTGCAAAAGACGATAATTGTACCGATGGAACAGGATGTGATAGTCGCAAAAGAGCCGATTAAAGCAAGACTTTGTAGAAATGACGTCAGTGAGTGGCAGCAGCGGTAATCTTCAATTTGTGGACACTCAGCATGTGCACACCTGGAGAACCGGGGCTGCGGCGAGAGGAGGGAGCGCGAAGGGAAGCGAGAGTAAAAGTACTTTTAGCTGATAACGCGGTATCACACGGACAGAGTCCATCAGCCTATAATCTTCTAGCTACTTAAGAGCTGTGCAGGCACCAAAAGCTTCAGTGGTTGGAGAAGATGCATCTGTCAACTGGAATCCTCTCGCTTGCTTTGTGCGCGCTCGCCCTCGGCGGCGAGATCAAGAACCTCCCCGGAGCCCCAGCTACCAACTTCAAGCAGTACGCTGGATACTTCGACGTCGGAGAGAACCAGGGACATCATCTCCATTACTGGTAAGCCGTCTCTCACCCAAATCCAGTTTTATAACACCCCTTTTCAGGTTCGTCGAGTCGCAAGGAAATCCCTCCACCGACCCTGTGCTTCTCTGGCTGACTGGAGGACCCGGATGTTCTGGCCTCTCTGCCCTCCTCACCGAGTGGGGACCGTTCATGGTGAACCAAGACGGAAAGACCCTCCGCGCCAACCCCTACTCGTGGAACAAGCACGCCAATATCCTCACCCTTGAAGCTCCCGCTGGAGTCGGATTCTCCTACACTGACGACGGAAACGTTGCCACTGATGATGCCCAGGTGAGACCACAATCGACTCCATTTTGATTCTTATTTTAATGCTCCTGTTTCAGACTGCCGAAGAGAACTGGGAAGCCCTAAGAGCCTTCTTCAAGCAGTTTCCCCGGTTCGCCAAAAACGACTTCTACGTGACCGGAGAGTCGTACGGTGGCGTCTACGTACCGACCCTTGTCGACACCATTCTCAAGAAGCAGGGTGACTTCAACATCAACATCAAGGGATTCGTAATTGGAAACGGATGTGTCTCCGCCAACCTCGGCACGGACACAATTATCCAGTTCACCTACAACCACGGAATGATCGATGAGGAGTGAGTGTAACCTATTGCGGAAAATATCCTAATTTGACGCTTTTAGCTCGTGGCAGAAGACCAAGCGCATGTGCTGCAACGGAGCCATCGACGGCTGCCCCTTCCACACCTTCGACGGATTCGGATATTGCGCCAGCTTCGCGCAGGAAGCCGCCAACGCCGCCTGGTACTCCGGACTGAACCCCTACAACATGTACGCCAACTGCTACCAGGGAGACAACAACGTCCGCCCCAAGCAGAGCCGCTACGAGGTCGACTACCAGCTCCGCACCGGACGTCAGCTTCCCGCTAAGTACGAATCCGTCATGTGCCTTGACGAGACCCCCGTCACCGACTACCTCAACCAGCAATCCGTTCGCCAGGCCCTTTTCGTCCCCGACAGCGTGTCCGCCTGGTCCATCTGCAACGGAGCCGTCTCGCAGGAGTACAACCGTGGTGACGGAGAGATGGGCGACATCGTCAAGAACGCGCTCAACCAGGGACTCCGTGGTCTCCTCTACAACGGAGACGTCGACATGGCCTGCAACTTCCTCATGGGACAGCGTTTCAGCGCGAACCTCGGCCGCGCCCAGGTCTCCGCCAAGCAAGAGTTCAAGGTTGACGGACAGATCGGAGGATTCCACACTTCATACGACAACCTCGACTTTATCTCCGTTCGTGGAGCCGGTCACATGGTGCCCAGCGACAAGCCCTCCGTCGCCTTCCACATTATCAACGCTTTCCTCAACAAGCGTAACCCTTAAATCTGTCTGTTCTTGTACATTTGCTGTATGTAAAGAGAGAATTAAGTCGCTTTTATCAGTCGCCAGAGTACATCTGTTTGATTTGCACTTTCTTGGCTGATAGCAGTCACGTTGATAGCACTCATTCTCCACCGAAGAGGTCCAGCCTCAATTTTCTTTTCCAGGAAGGTTGGTGGGCTGCTATAATCGGCCGAAAACCTGTCGTTTTCTTTCACTTCTATTTCAATTTGGCCCACAATCTGTCAATTTGTGACTGCGAAACGTGACCCTATCTCTCGACGTGTCCACCGAAGAGGTCCAAGAACTGAGGCAAATTTTTGTCTCAGCTCTTCTTCGTCTTGCAACGAAATTCAGGCTTCTAAAGGGCTGCAATCACTCGCGATGGCCTGCTTCCCTTCTCCAGGGAGGTCTCTTCGGTGGGCTTCGACAATCAGCCAAAATCCAATCCCTTCCTTCCCGCTTTTCTCTCAATTTGGCCAAAAAATCTGCCAATTTGTAACTGCGAAACGTGAGCTAACTCCGCTGTGAATCTTGCCCGAAATTGCCTGAACTTCGTCGTATTCGGAATTTCCCATGCTTTCCATCTCCCTGAGCAGCATTTCGCCTTCAAAAACAAGATAAAGTAGGAACTGAAGATGAACCGGAGATCAGATGCAAGAGGCAACGCTCGATGAAACCAAAAACGCTGCTGCAGCGCAAATTCAGCAATTCTAAGGAGCGTCGACAGCACAAAAAGAGCGTTCCGGCTTATTCTGGAAAATTCGGGTGCAGATGGACGAGAAGCTACATAGATCCATAGTTCATAACCTGAAATTGTATTGCACTTGATGGTTGAAGGGCGAAGATTTACTACATAGAGAAGCGCGAGAACGTGCCACACACTGAAATTACACACTCAGTCAGCCAAACGAACCCTCTTTAATTCTTTTTCTCGTTATGTACAATTGCAGGACCAAAGATGAGAACAATAAAATGACGAACAACACAAAATGAAAAACAATGAACGGCGGCTTCAAATCACACGGAAGATGTCGATGTTGCACATTTTGCACGAGCGCAGCGAAAGTTCGAAGCTTCCGAGAGTGTAGACCGGCTCCTCACAATGGCATTTCTTACACTTTTTGAAATAGTTCGGTTCGTTCCGGTGAAGTTGCGTGAAATAATCGAGGCCGCGGCCAATCTTTACGATCCAGCCGTTGCTGAAGCGTATCTCGCGGTCATGAAGGTGCGCGTTCACCGAGATGATCAGCCGGATTCCTCTTTGGCGCAACGCTGGCACCAGTTGGTCGACCATACGAAGGTCGTAAGGCTTCGTGAGAACCACGATGCGACGGAGGTTCTGGGCACGATTGACCAGCAGCTCGCAGAAGTGGACGAAGATCGCGGTCTAGAATTTTGTGGTTTCACTCGAGCCACCTGCCTTCTCTTACCTGACGATGAGTGCCGACAACATAGGGATCCTCGATGATGACGGACTCCAGCTTGTCGTCGATGCATCTGGCAAAGATTGAAGCAAAGTCGTGTCCAGTAGAGCCTTCCTCAATCTTTATCTGCTCCACCGACGTGAACTTCTGCAGATGATTCTTCTTCAGTCTCTCACATCGGTCCAGGACTTCGCGAATCTTGAGGGTCATCGCTTTCATTCTTTCGGGTTCTTTAGGGGGGATTGCTGAAAATATCTAGTTGAAGAGCGGGCCGAAAACTAGGAACACTTACATTTGCTGGCCTCGTAGAGGATGATCGAGACTTCAGTGTACAGCTGCACCGCCGCGACGTAGCTGTGGAGAAAGAATTCCTGCGCGATCGCTTCGGTCAAGAGGGTTCCGGCCAGATCCATGAGCTCCTGGTCCTCGAGCTGCAGCTCCTCGGGGTCGCGCTCCTCGAGGTCGCGCTCCTCCTCGGGGTCGCACTCCTCGGGGTCGCGCTCCTCGAAATGCAGCTCCGGAATCTCCTCCTTCGACCTACGCGGCGGTCCGTCCATTTTCATTACTGTCCTGCAATTAGAGTTGTTTAGTCATAGCAACGAGTGCAGCACGAAAATATTCCACAAATCGCGCAAAGGAACTATGAGATCTCGCAAAAGCCAGCGGCGACAAGCAGAAAGCACCTTGAACACGCGCTGTGCCTAAAGGATTATCGCAAAAACATTCAAAAACGGCTGATCTAAGAAAGTACGGAGGCAGCGAGGTCAAAACTTCCCTAAAAAACTGGAAACGAAGAGCAAACACGTCGGAGCGACGTGTCGCAACCCAAAATTACCGTCACCCCGGGTCCCGAACGGAACGTCCCTTTATTCTGCAAATGCAGATTTTGCAGACTTTGCAGCGGTCTGCAAAGGGCGGTGGAGCTGAGAAGCCGGCGGCTAAGGATCTGCGAGGTGAGACGGAGGAGGGCAATTTGTCTGAGTCGAGCGAGACAGATTCTAGCTGTCTGGAATAGGATTTGACGTCGTCTGTGGACGAAATCGTTGTGGTTACCGCTTTGGCATTCTTTGTAGCCTCAGTCCATTTCTCAAACGGCTCATTACTCATGTGGACTGTTGTGGATTAAAGGTAAGTTGTGATTGTAAAGCGATTGTCTTAAAATGCACAAATGCGATTTCGCAACTCGTTCCAGTGCTGTCAGGGGCCCAAATCGCTGCAGAGTACCGCTTTTAGACGAAATATTGAGGCCGATTAAGTCATTCTTTCACAGTCATTCATTCATAAAGGCTTTATTGCTTTGGTTTGCACTGACATTTCGCAGCGTCTCAATTTTAATTTATTCCGAAATGCAGGATAACAACCAATTTGTTGCTTGTTATGATGACGAGGACATCAAACAGCGACCTTTCGATGCCGGCGCGAACAGCCTTACACGCGCGTTTCCTTGGTGACTGCCGCTGCTGAAAGCCTTCTCTTGCTTCTCACCACCCTCACCATGCAAAATTGACACTTATTCACACCTTTTTCGGCACTTTGTAGCATATGTATAGTTTAGATTTTGTTCATTAGCCAAATCAGGCCTTAAGGGAGCATTGTGAATCCATGTGCTACTATCGCGCCTTTTTATGATGCTTCAATCGTAAAATTTAGTTTGCCTGTTTTCAGAATGAGCATCTTAGGCAGGGCTTCTGCTAGAAAGTTGGTCGCAAGCGCCTTCGAAGAAACAGCGGAACAATGGGAGCGTCGAGCGGTTCCGTTACTTCAGGATTTGGTGAATATGAAGGAGTTCGCCAGCAAGGTACATTTAAATCAGTCTTAATGGCTCCGAGAGAGACATTTTTAGGTCTTCAAGCGATGTGAACGAATCAACGTCACCTACTTCTCACTGCCCATGTCTGTAGACCAAGAACTGGATTTCCGGCAGCATCAGGTACTCGCTAATCTCATTCGTACCTCAAAGTTTAGTTTAGGAAGCTGTGATCGAGATGTACAAAGCCAACATAACCACAAAATCCAAACCGAATATGCGAAGATTCGCGAGCTGTTGAATATCTTACGAGGGGTTAGGTCCACGTTCTGACCCTATTAATGAATCCGAATTAGATTCGCATGCAGGTGGTTGCTGCGCTGGAAGCCGACCGAATTCAGGACTTGCCAACGGAGGAGGACATCAGCGTCTGTGGATTGGTTTACGATGCTTTGGGAAAAGCGGTGGCTGAGGTGAATTCTTTCAATAATGGGTTTATAAAGGTGATTTTGTGTTTATAGGTGATTAGACAACGACGTGAGCTGAAGGAAGCCGTGGTGGAGGCGCGCGTGAAGCTGCAGGACGTGGTTTCCGAGTTCGGAAAAGGCCTGGATGAGTGAGGTCATAGGGTCGTGAATCTGGGCTCTTTCGCTTAACTCACCTGCCCAAATAAACTACAATGTCTGATGTGTTTTTTCAATGATAAGGCTGTGTTCCTCACTCAGTGCCTTGTAGATTTAGATGCTGCTTTTCTTGTCGATGAGAGCTCTTTCATGGATTGATTGGCCTTTTATGGATGTTATTCGCAAGCAGCCATTTCCCACCTCCTCAACCTCTCGCATTCCTCTTGACGTAATATGGTTATGTGTTACATCATGGCACCTACTGCTCTCCTTGTGTTACATCCGGGCACCTACTGTTCTCCTTAGTTGCTTCAAATCCATATTGGAGAGTCTCGCGCGCATTAATCAACCCTACTTTGAAACGTTTTTTTTGGATTTTAGGCATGTCCTAAGCAATGGCTCAGTTTTGATGCTTTTCCACTATGTTTTCAGACCGTTTTCTATTCCAAAACACGAATTTACGAGTTCAAGTTTTGTTGATTTTGATTACGTTCTGAGGACATGAATCGCCTGTCAGTTGTCACCTCCATAACGTTGCTCCAATAGATGACTGATGTTCACGCGTGCGAGCATCAATGTTGTTTTCTAGATTGAAGACGTCTTCAGACGAATTCTTCCACCACAGCTCCTCCATAATATCCGCGCATCGATCCCTCAGTAAGGTTTTTTTCAGTGCCTCCCCTTTAGCTGTCTCTAATCGATTCAATCTCGATTGATATAAGGTGCCAACCAAAAACATATATTGAAGCACCTCTGAGCGAGCCGCTTGCCCTCCTGCGCAACAACATTTCCGTCTAACAAGGCGATCGCCTCCTCTGTATCCCCTCTGTCCGAATGTTATTGCCTCTCTCTCCTTGATACGGTCACATGTCACACCCAAGGTACCTCCTCCCTCACGTAGCCCTAGCCGCATTTCCTCTCATCGCTTTGAATTTCATTAAGACGTGCTGTGCGCATTTGTCTCACCGCTGGGTATCGGCCGTTGGATCTAACGGTGTGGACAAGCGTTGTCTAGGAGACGACGGGCGCTCCCTTCCACTGCTTAGTTGCGCGACATTCGTTGCCTGCTACTGCTACCTTATAAGCTCTATCGATCTCATGCTTCAGCTCACCTTAATGCCAATTTGACGCTCGGTTTCATTTGTTTTTGCTCTTAAATTTATCGTGTATTGCTGGCGACAGTGTGTGCTCCCTTACCCTGGTTAGGTGCTCAATCGACTTCAAGGCACTCATATGTAAGTCCTATCGACCGTGTTCTGCTCCTCCATTCCTTGATGCAAATTGGATGCTTGATTCAAGCTTTATTAACTCGTGACCAAGAGATTATGCGAAGGTTTTGTACTGTTTAGCACGGGCATCAGAGTTTGTTTTCTGGATTTATGTCGTCTTCTGACGAATCATTCCACCACAACAACCCCACCATAACCTCCTCATATCGATCCCTCAAAAAATGCTTTCTCACGCCTTCGCGCCTCCCCCTTAGATGTCTCTAATAGATTCGATCGCTGCGCGCATCGATCGATACAGACTGCCAGCCAGGTGCATATTTTGAGGCGCCTCTAAGCTAGCAAAACCATTTATGTACCTTATTACGCGCATCCCCCCCATTTTGGCTGCAAATTCTTAAGACAACTTTCATTTAAGGCGTTTGAAAAGGTCTACAACCTCGTAAACTGATGTCATGCTGTTTCGCTTCCCAATTTTGCTGTTAACGCTCGATTTGATCTTTCTGTCTGAATAGTGCCCATCTTTTCTGCCCATCATTGTCCGTTTTTTCGGTTTTGTGTTCTGTGGTAAACGTGTTTCGGGAGCTTCAGCGATCAATTCTAAGCATGACGCATATTTCAAGTAATCAAGAAGCCTTTTTCACCATTATGACATACCGTGCGATTTGGTCACTCAACGCTGCTAGCTATCGGGAAACCCGAAATTGGCGAGTCTCCTGTCAGGTATGTTACCCCAGCTTATTTCTGATTTTATGCAAAATAATGTCCTTTCAGCAGATCATGGAATTCACCATTGCGGAGCTAGACGGCTTCAATCTTTTGTCTCCAGACATCCACAAATTCCCTGGTGAGATGAAGCTCATCTTGCAAGACGCCCATAAACTAATCAGTACGTTTAAGAATCTTTCAAATCTTGGAAAGTGCCGTTGTTGTTTAGCTACCGCAATTGAAAGCAACTTCAACACGGCGCTGCTTGCAGCTGGCATCAAACGAATCAAAGGACGAGTCGAATGGCTAACCTGTAAGTCATTTTAAGCTGTGGGGATTGTAATTGAGTTGTGCTTTCAGACAACCGCACGGTGCTGCTTATGATGTTGGAATCGAGGATCAAGAGACTTCGAAGGACAATGGACGAGTTCAACCTATCTGTCACAGTGGCTCTGGAGGAAATGACGAACAAATCTGAGCGGGTAAGTACTCCGACAATTTTCAGTATGACGTTCAAATACCTTAAACTTCAAAATCTTGGGATGCTCTTCGATTAGTAGCAACTTTCAGGTGTTTTGGAGCTCAGCGGGTCTTTGAAACCGCCTCAAAAACAGATGGCTACGTTAATCTCATAATCCACATTCAGCTTAAGGCTACTTTAGTTTGGGGTTTAGGACTCTCTCGACTTTGGATTGCCTTAAGCAGGCCTCTAAAGTTACAGAGACACGCCTCGTGTCCTGCGGCACCTATTTCGACATATTAACCCAAAGAACGCGTTAATTTCGTAATCCACGTTCATCTTTCAAAATAGAGGCTCATGCTGTCCTTAAAACATTTAAAGTCTCAAAGACTAAGGATGCTCTTGGAGTGGACTTTTAGATCTCTTTTACTTAAAGCATACTAAAGTGGGTCTTTGAAATCGCCTCAACAATTTTCTAGACAGCATCCATTTCAGATTTACAGACCATTTCAGATATGCGTTTAGGCCTCTTTCAACTTTGACTGTCTTAAGCAAGTCTCTTGAATTCTACTGACGCCTCGTGTTCTGAAGCACCTATTTTGGCATGTGTAAATTCATGATTCACTTTTTCAGCTTCCAAGAAAGGTGCAGCAAGACCTGAAAGCTTTCTGGCCTTTGGACGCCCTGGAGCGCTTAATCGAAACTGAAGGCGACAATCTTGAACCGAAATGCCTCAGCGTCTGCCACAAGATCTTGGCCGAACGTGCTGTCGACGAGGAAGAGGACTTCGCCGAGCTCCGCAAAATCGAGGAGGTGTGTGACAATGTCATGACCCTCCTGTACGGTGTGAACATGAACCGCGAGGTTCAGAAGCGGATCATAGCCGACTACTTGAGGATGCTCAAGGAAGAAGCCTAGGATTAATATAGATTGCAATGGCCTTATGGTGGCGTTTTTCAGCTTGCCATCCAGTGTGGAACGACCCCGCAGGCGATCGAAGAAGAAATGAAGCTCGAAAACGTGCCCAACGACCCGAAGCCTCGGTTGGGGAATAGAGATCTCCCACTGGTTCCACGTGTGCCCAAAAGGGCTGTGATCCGACGTGTAGCGCCTCAAAGAGACGCCAGAGAAGCGTACATGGCTCAGTATGCGTCCAGAATGACTCAGAAGAGAGCTCGAACTGACGATGACACTGACGATGACACTATTTCCGACATGGAGCAGCTCTTTAGCGACTTGGAGGCTACTGCTGCTAAAAACGTCGACATTTCAATTGTGAAGACTGAGAAAGGCGCTGAAACTTCGACTGGAGCGGCCCAAAATGGCGATTTGCCTTTAAAGGAACGACTGATGAACAACTGGAAGGCTATCGTTGAAGCCAACAGAGTGGCTCAGAACCCTGAACCTTTGCCTGTAACTGCTCCGAAGAGGGCTCGAACTGTAATCGAAACGACCCAGACTGACGATGAGGCTGGAATGGAAAAAATGGAAAGGCTGTTGAGAGAGTTGAAGGCCGCTGCGACTTCGGATGGAACACTTCGAAGAGCTCCTTGGGCCTCCCGGAACGATGCTCCGCTTGACTCGGGAAAACTGCTCAGCGACTTGAAGGCTGCTGTGGCTAAATGCAAGGTAGCGCAGAATAGCCTTGAAGCCTTCATGGAAACGACCCAAAATGCTTCGACAACTGCAGCTCGAAAGGCGCCTGTCAAAGCGAACAGACCTACCCGAGCTACCAAAGGAAGGTCCCAGAAGAAGCCTCGATTTGCCACTGCAGCGACTCAGACTAGCGATAAACCTGATGTGAAACCTCCAGCTGCTTCTGGACCCATCGAGGCGTTCTCTCCTTACATGGTGAGCCAAAACTGGACCTCGCCGACGTTCCAAAAGGCGTTCCAGCTGGTTGACAAGCGTGAGAAGGTAAACAACCGTCGTTTTTGACTCACATGTTGTATCGACCTTTTACAGGTGCTTAACGAGATCATCCGACAGCTTCGCGGTCTCCTCCAGTTGGACATCGATCTTCGTCTGGCTGATGTCAATGGGCGACTGCTGCCTCGCTAAATCCACGGATAATCGGCGTCCAGAGCATACCCCGAAACCTATATCAGACTCATGTGTATCTAAGCGTTTTTATGCTAACTATGGAATTTTCGTGATGTTTTCAAAGCTATATTTTGTGACTTTTACCATATTTGCTCGTAACTCAAAAGCATAAATGTTGTGGTGTGTGTAACAAAGGACCATGAGATAGGTAACCTACCCAGGTTTGGTATGAATAGGCGAGAATCGGCCTGAACAGGCTAAATTTAGTGCTTGACGTGTCTAGAGAGACAATAATATGTATGTCTTAAAGTGTCATGGTTATGTTGAATGAGGTTGTACATGGGCAGGTGTAAACACTAGCAGTAGCAGCAAAAGTAGCAGTAGCAGTGGAGTAAACACTAGCAGTTGCAGTTTTTTGTTCACTTTTCTTATTCACAGTTCACTTTTCGAATATGTATACAGGCTTTAACACTCTCATGCTACTGATGGTCGGCATGCAGAGAGTTTCGATGTTACAAGACATTAAATAAAACAGAGACAAGACAGTTGGTATCAGCAGAAAGCTTTATTGGATAATTTTAATTTTCGAAACACGGCAAAACCCGCCACAAAGACTAAACCCGCCACAAAGACTAAAGAACTGCTTAAAAAGCGGAAGGACGGTGATCCTTACGCTTCAACACCTTCATAATGATACGAACAACCACTATAACGATCAAAACAGAACCAAGTGCAGCTAGAATTTCACGTGCATGAGGAAAGAATTTGTAAAAGTTCATGAATGACAGTACAGGCAAAGCTTTCCACTGTGTCAATCCAGCTTACCCATCCAGAAGTAGTGGTTGAAGGCTCGATGACATCGGAAATTGGGCAGCTTTGTCAAAAAGTGAGCGTGTGAGCGTCCCGTACGAACGGAAATACTTATGCTTTGAAAACTGGTGTAATTTCTGGACTCGAAAGAAATAATCGCGGAAGGGGTCGATCTCAAAATGGTTGTGGTGTGAGCAAAAACTGCTTGTTCTGACCGAGCAGAACCATTGAACATTTTGTGCATCGAATCCTCCAAGACAATAAAAGTCCGAACTTCGTGAAAACGACGGATAACGACTGAAGTTTTAGAAAGAACGGTGACACTGCACGAATCAAACGTACCAGCGGTAATATTATCGGCTCTATGACAGTTTAGTGCACGGAATGGTCGTTGTGTGCAAGGAATGATTTTAGTGTGCACGGAATGGATTAAATAGGTGACGACTTTGCTTGTTTCGTACAGCGGGGATAGTAGGCTGGGGCTGACCTTCTGGAGCATATTAGGCTTGGGCATTTTCAATGTGGTTTCCGTGCCGAAGGCGCCTGGCAGTGGGGTGTGTAGGCTGGGGGCGACAGTTCCTCTGGCAGCGGAGTGTGCAGATTAAAGCTACCGATTCCCGGAAGAGCCAAAATACAAACAAAAAAACCAAAATCAAAAGAGTCAAAAAGCTATCCCCACTGTTTGAAAGAAGCAATTATGTAAGGGAAAAGTGTCCTTCTGAAAATTTTCTCACAATGACAGTCCGCGGCTCGAATCGCGCTCTCACCGAAGTGCAAAATGCAGGAACAGACGAGATTGAAATGCCCAACGAGCATCTTACTTTTACTGTCTGGTTTGCCGATCGCTTCGGGACCCACGGCGCCACTGCCGCAGTCGAATTCACGTTCGCCTCGCGGGGACTTCCGTTGATTTTCGGATTCGATGGCTGGGGGATGGTCGTGTATGAGCTTGAAGCGTGTTTTGGGAGGTTTTGTAGATTTTTGGCGTTTTCGCAAACGAAAATCGGCATCTTGGCAGCGCGCCGTTGTCCTAAGCTGCTAAAATCGTGTGCTTCACGTTGGGCATAATTTTAGCGATTTCCCGTTGCAAATTCTGAAATTTCGCTTTTACTTTTTTTTCGCAAAAAATGAGGGAATAAAGAATAAATTATTGCGGGTACCAGTCGTGACCAAACCGTACTTAAGGGTTTTTTTTATCGTTTGTAGGGAGCTAAAATCGGTAAAAAAATTGATTTCCTGGTCGGACAAGAAGACAAGAAGAGGCACAGACAAGGGTTTAAGGATTTTTCGTCGTTTTGGAGGGCGAAAATCGGTTGCAGCCGATAATCCTAGTCGCTTGAAGCCGCGAAATTCATGTACTTCGCATAGCGCATGAATTTTCGTAATTTTGCTCATCAAATTCTATTTTTGGTCGAAATCAGCGTCATAAAATCGGTGTGACCGAAGCAATGGGGTAAGGGTGCTTTGCCACACCGCGCTTGGACTGGAGGAAAATAGGCAGTTCTGAGGGTCTCTGGAGACTGACTGTATGATAACGTCAGCGTTGGGCTTCATTTCTCGAGACTGGTGACTTTGCCTGGATGAGCAGGGCTATGGGTAAACGTGCCTATTGAGGCGAGAACCGACCTGGATAGGCATTTTCCTAGGGTTTTTCCTGCGTGTTCGCGTGACGAAATGGGTTGAAGATGATTTCCTTCGTGTACTTCGCGTTGCGCGCGATCTTTCTCGCTCAGTTTTCAGCTTTGTCCCTATTTTCAGGCGTAATGGATACTAACATCTCTGCTCCAGTTGTGAAGGAAACCGATGTTTTCTTCCGCTTCAAGAACATTATTAGAAAGAAGCGGTTGAACTGGGGGGACATTCGCGATAATGACGGGCTCTGGTCGCTCTGCGATGACGTCAGTCGTACGTTTGGAGGTCTCCCGGACTCGCTGCTGAAGGAGACATTGCTGAAGGTTCTCGAGAAGCACCGCGGAGGCACTGGCCACAAATGCACGATGGACCATCTTGACGGCTTGATCAAGTGAGCATGGAGTGAATTCGGAATTTTCGAAAACTGGTTAATTTCAGGGGTTGGAAGGTAGTCGTCTCTGCGGAGAAGAATGTTTTCCGCGAAGGCATGGTTTCCGCGAGTGCGCCTAAGTACACTCCGCTTACTCCCTCGGTAAAAATGCTCGAAGCAGAACGTATATGATGAACGAATTTTCCAGAAACGCAAGCGTGGAATGAACGAAACTGAGAAGCGTGAGGTTATGAAGGCCAACAGCATGGCGCAGTTCTTAAAGCGCGCCCGTCTCCAGATCAACGAAGCCGAGGCCTCGATGGACTTCAACGAAGATGACAGCGGGAATTTCATGATCGACGGAGAGCACCTGTCGTTCGAGAACTGGGGCAAGATATGCAAGCAGCAAGAGGATCCCAAGCCTGTCGTCAAGAAGGCGGTCGCGCTCCCTGTCAGCCCCTACGTCGCTTTCCAGCAGGCGAAGAAAGAGAGAACGCAGCACAATGAAGAACAACCGAAACTCCGTGAAGAAGCGAGGATCCGAACGATGCGCGCTGGCCTCACCATCGAGGATGAGATGAACGCGATCTCGCTAAACAGCTCCAAGGTTGCATAGAAGTGGTTGTTGTTATGTGCGTTTGATGTTTTTGAGGGTACATTTCTGTTTAGTGAATGGGGCCAGGCCGATGTAGGCCAGGGGGCTAACATGCCTATATCAGTGATCTCTGGTTGGGGCTCGAATTCGCCTTGTTTGTAAAAGAACACGTATGCTCCGGCCCAAGGTCCACCCAGTGACCGTTGCTTTGACTGTCGAACCGCGATGAAACCAGTGTTGAAATTGGGATATCGTGTTCTCTTCCGAGACAGTTTTCAGCCTAACAAGGGAAGGAAGGTCTGTCGATTTACTAGGGCACGACGTCCCTTTGTTTCGTGTGCACTAATAGGAAAACCGATACGGTGGGAAAAGGGTCGAAAAAGTGCATTTCGACATTTGAGGCTACACCCCGGACTTCTCTTTTGGTGACATACAACCCAGAGAGGTCACGATTTGACAGATTTGTATCTCATAATAGCGATGTGAGCCTTCTGACGGTTATCATCAGGATAGTCACACAATGGAAGCTGGATTTTGTAGGAGATCGAGCGCTTCTAACCTCCTTTTGAGTTCATTCGCAATTTGTGACAGAGGCCCGGAATCGCCCAGTTCGTGTCGGAACTGCTGGCAATTGAGGGCTAAATTTTTTTGGTGTTGTTTATCGCTTTTTGTAACTGTTTTGTAGCTCGTTTGGGTCACATCGCACAGAGCTTCAAAACGTAGCAAGCCGTGCGAGCCAAAAATTGCAAAAATGTGCGGTCAAGTGTCGGGCAGTGGTGCTGAGACTTGTTATGAAATCTTTTTCTCTCGCACTTTTTTTATGGGTTAACGAACCACGGCACGGTGTGTGGCACGTTCTCGCGCTTCTCTAGTGAATCTTCACCCTTCACCCTTCAACCATCAAATGCAATGCAATTTTCAGGTTGTGAACTATGGGCCTATGAAGCTTCTCGTCTATCTGCATCCGAATACTCCAGAATGAGCCAGAACTCTTTTTGTGCTGCCGACGCTTCTTAGAATTGCTGAATTTCTGTTGCAGCAGAGGATAGCCCGAATACAACGGACTTGAGGCAGATTTTGAGCCAGATTTAAGGCGAAATAGGGTCACGTTTCGCAGTCGCAAACTGGCGGATTTCGGGCCAAATTGAGATAGAAGCAGGAAGGAAAGGATAGGGTTTCGGCTTATTGTCGAAGCCCACAGAAGAGACCTCTATGGAGAAGAAAAAGAGGTACTCGAAGCAAACGGAGTTGCAGCCTTTGAGAAGCCTTAATTTCGTCGGAAGGCGAAGACATGTGGAGACGAGGATTTGCTCCAGTCCTTCACCTCTTCGGTGGAGACTCCAAGACGTTTTAAGCGTCCATTGGAAATGAATGCGATCTTGACTTGAAGGTTTTCTTGAGTCTTTGAGGGCCAGGGCCTCTATGCGTTTTCAAGTGATCATGTGTATGTCGTGTTGGGTTCGTCAAAGGATTATGGGTTTAGCATGAAGTGCTGGTTGTGGTTAACGGCTCGATACTATAGTTGAACCATCTTAAGACACCTTCGAAACGTTGTCGTGTCGATGAAGAGCAAGGCATCAAAGCAGATAACAGGCGATCGGTCGTTGTTTTGAGGGAAAGCTTCTCACATTTATGAAACGTATAACGTATATTAATAACTCCCTGAGGTCGCGGACTCTCTTTGTTGAATCCTCACACAAAGGAAACTTGTTTACGACGGTCTCGTCACGAGCTTCACATGACTATGGCAGGTGGAACAAGGCAAGAGATAATTGACATCTACGTAATATTCATAAGTGAAATTAACGAATGACGCCGATCTCTTTAGCGAGCATTTCGTGCTTCGTGGGAGGCCTCGACTAATAAAAGCCGTATTTGGGTGTTAATATCTGTCTGCATCAAATAACTGATGCCAGCGAGGTCAACTTCTCCGGTTTGTGCTGAACTCTTTTTATGTTTTAGACCTTAAGCCTATTGATTAGTAATTCTCCAACAAAAGCGGGTTCCACAGGTTTGGCAACCCTGCTAGTAAGCCTTTAGAGTTCAGGAAAGCTTCCTCCTCTACATTCTGAAATTTTGAGCTTATTGAATTCCTTTAATTGAGTTACAATAAACCTGACTAGAGTTCACAAGTACCCCATTTCGTGCAAAAACCAGCTTCTCATGTGACCAGCCTGATGATAACCGTTTGACTAAATGAGGACTCTCTTCTCTATGACGAGTTACAAACCTGTCGAAACGCTGCCTCTCTGATTGTTTGTCACCATAAGGAAGGTCCGATCTGTAGCCCCAAATGTCGCACTGCACTTTTTTCGACCCTTTTCCCACCGTACCAGTTTTTCAATTAGTGCACAAGGAACAGAGAGACGCCCTGTCCTAGCAAGTCAACGAATTCTGTCTTATTGGCCTGAGAACTGTCTCCGAAGTGAACCCATTTTGACCCTGCTCTGTTCTCGTTTGTGCCACTCAAAAGCGTAATTTTCAGAACCATGAACCAGCAAATGCCTCCTAGCGCTGCCAATGAAACGAGTACCTCTGTTGCCTTTGCTAACACTGTGCCAAGCTCGGAGAGGTTTGTCCAGATTGTGGGCAAAATTGTGGATGAGAAAACTATCGGTCTACTGGTAACTTTACAAATAATAACTCTTATTTAAGATTTTGGTTTAGATGTACAATACCATCTTCGCGAACATTCAAATGCCTGAAGACCTTTGGCGTCATTGCCAGGAGCTTGAGCAGGCCAAGAACAGGCTGCTATTTAGCCTGGGCAAGCTGATGCATAACCAGCGGATTGTAAGTTTTTAAGGGTTTTTTGAAAATCTGACAAGGGTTCCTATAAGCTAATGAACTCTTCTGATGTCATTGCTCAAACTAAGGCTGAAACTTCCGTTAAAGTCTGATTAAGTCTCTGATTAGCACCTACTATGCCGTTTTCTGTCAGTTGGGCAGATTGAACCTAAAAACTCTCCAAAAATTGGAAAAACCACTCTAAGATAATCTATGACCATTGTAACGTTTTGTGGGCACAGCTTGTCTTGAGTTGAGTATGCGCGCCGTTTCATTGCGCGTTTGATTCCACCTAAATTCAATCTTTTTTACGTTTTTTCATTGTTTCATACGTTTTTTGACGCGTTTGGACACACGAGAACACAGAATCAAACCTACAAAATCATATAACCAAAGAATTGTGAAAAATTTGGTTTCAGCTCTACAACCTCTGCTTTTTACAGGCTCGCAAGGCCAGAGCGATGGATATCGAAATGACTGCCGACGAGGATGACTCTGAAACTAGCCAACAAAACCGCATGATCCGAGAAAATAGTCTAAACGATCTGTTCAGCCGGATAAGAGTTATGAGCAAGGAGACAGACTGAGACCTTCCTGTTTAAAGCATGTCACGCTCTTTTTCGCCTGTACTGTTTATAAAGCAATTTTAGTATCTCTTGAAGGTGATTCATTATAAGGTCGAACTCCACCGCAAAACGGCTTCACTCCTCATCACTGGCTTTGTAAGACCTTCCCATATTCGTATTCGCACTAATTTTTTTAGGGAATGTTCTGGGGCAACACGGTAGTCCCAGTAACCACAAACTGGTTTCAGCTGAGTGTGTACCCATTTGTGGGTTGTCCTGAGAAGGCTTTGGACTTGTATGTGGATCTCATATATAAGTCTATTGAGGAGAACGTGGCTCGAGACAGGACACAGATTCGAGTTCAGTTTGAATTGTGAATGGTTGTGTAGGCTCATGTTTAGGAATTACACTCGCAGATGAATTCGCGCATTATCAATACGTTCAACCTGGCTCCGTTTCACGAGGATGTGAAGAAACTGATGAAGGACCTGGAGGAAAAAGTTGCTGAGCTGCAGGAATCTCGTCGAGTGGTTAGTTTTCGGGATTTTATGTTTTTTAGTCAATTTTGTGGGCTTTAGGGGTACGGTGGCTTGAGTAGTTTAGGCTCAAGGTCTTAATTTAAGCCCTAATATTTAAGATTGGTATCTATAACGCGTAGGATACCTCACTTCATTTTTCAATTTTCAAGAGCGTTAAAATTATAAATCTCATATCCATTTTTGTCTTATCTTAAAATTTCTTGTTTTCTAGTCTAAGGACCTTAGACTTCGTTTTTGTAATGCTCACTCAGTTTTTTGTCCGTTTTGTGGGCTCTAGGGATAGGGTGGTTTAAGCCAAATGCCTTGATTTTAAGCTTAAGATTCAGGCCTTTCAAGCGATTCAAGATGACCCTTTAAAGAACGTTAAAATCATGATAGCGTCGTATCTCGAAATTTTCTTTTTCCAGTCCAAAGACCTGAGACAGCAACTGGCCACTCCTCAAGACACTTCGTCGTCTGTGATCCGAGGCCTATCGCAAGATCGTGCTTTCATTCAAACCCGGATCGATTCTCTCTACAGCCAGGGAAAGCACATCCTGCAAGATATGGAGCCAATCTTCTCCCAGGCAAGGAATTTCATTTTCCCGTTTATTGCTAGGGCAAAACGTGTTTTAGTATATAACAAAAACGGCGTTGTACCAGCGCGAGTTGGAATACGTGATCGAGCTTCGTCGCGTGCTTATCAGTTTTGGTTTGTGCTGAGGCAGTTGTGGAACGAAGAAGCCTATAAGAGACTAATGGCTATGTTGAAACTATGTTGTGTTCCCACTATGTAAACTCGAATACATTGTTAAAAATATCTGAATAAATTTTGATGGCGTTATCTTATGACTCAAAAATGCTACAATTGAATGCAATGCAAAGGTCACATTTATCTCAAACTCCTCTTCGACCTTTCAAGCAACTTCATCCAACGCGGCTACCATCCAACTCCTCCACGAGCAGTTCAACTCCAACTCTCTGCTCTTGGCCTTAATCCAAGCTGGAGATTTCGCTAAAAAGAAATTGCATGTTAAGACAAGGACAAATTTCACGGACGAGCAGAAGGCCGCTTTCGAAAACCTTTTTAAGTAGACACCAAACGCAACAGAAAAAAGAAGTGGCCGAGAAAACAAAACTCAGCTTCAAAATAGTTAACCGTTGATTCCAGAAGCAGCGCTACAAGCTCCGACATTAGATGTCGGATGAAGTTGAGGAGGCAATGCAGTCTTCTTCCTCAGCTCTTCAATTTTTGTCGTAGTTATGATGCTGTTTTGAATAAACATGGTTTTCCAGTTTTACTGTGTACGGTCCTTTTACGATTGCTATCGCACGCTGCAGGACGCCTCTTTTTACGCCCTTTTGCAATTGTTTATTCCCGACCCCTTAACGCAGATGCTTGCGGAACATCAAAGAAGGGCACATGTACCGGCATCAAAGAAAGATCTCAGGGCAAAGAGCACCGCCGCCGGCTTTTCTCTTTTCGCCAATCAGCACTTTGTGAAATTTTTTTGCAGCTGGCGCGAAGCCAATCGGAAATGGATCTGTCAGTGCCGCTTGTTCGGGTTGTCCTTCTTGAGAGAAAGTGAAAGGTCACAGAACTCTCATTAAAGTAAACTGCACTCGTTTCAGTATGACGGTGCAGGATTTAATGGTTTTAATATTGAACAGCCTTTTTGACATATCTCAAAAGTTCTGAGATCTGGAATACTTCGCTCAAACGCAAGTCGGAAAATTTCTTTCAGCTGACGTAAAGACATTGAAAAACGGATTTGCCTTGCGAGGCCGTGCTCGTTCTGGTTTTGTGTCGTTTTTAAATTTTGGTCATTTGAATTTCTAATGACCTCCTCCTTGAGATCAAACCAAAAACTGTCAAACTGTCAATTGAGGTAATCGCTAATTCACAAAAAACCGCCGCGATATTATCATTAAATTAGCATTTGCGACGGGCCGTTGTGACGCCGTACTCGGTTCCCGCGTTTCCAGCAAAAGGTATTCTAACAGCAAAAGGCGATCATTGGCCCTGCAACAAGTTTTGTTATTTCGAAATTTTATAGGCAATTGATGTGTTGCTTTTCCGCTTTATTGCGGCACCGTACGGTTCGCACGTCCTTAGCAGAAGACAGCCAAACAGCAACGGACGACCGCCCTGCCTCCGCTCCCACGCGCATAAGGGACTGTCTCCTCTCTCCTCCGCCGTCCTCTCGCTAAAAGGTCACATCGCCTTGAGGCATCATTCACGGTTTTGAGTCGTAATGCGGTGTTCGTTGTCGCACATATGTCTGCTGCTCGTCTGATTGAGACGCATTGCTTAAATCAACTTAAAGGCGTGTTAGCTTATCCAAATAACTGATCATTTAAAAAACGGGATTGTTAATGCTACTTTATTCAGTCGTTGGCTGTTGATTTCGACGTATATTTAACTGGCGTGGGAGTACACCAAATTACTAAGAAATGGTTCTTTAAAGTGTGCATTGGAACAACATTCTTTAGCATCCGACCATCCATTGTTGCAAACACTAAATTCTACCCGAAATTTGTAATTTTCCTGTTTAATGTGACAAATTTCGCTGAGGGTTTATACAGTCATATCGTATCATACAGTCATTGACTTCAGGTACAACAGTAATGCGTTCCCTTCAACTTTGCGGGGTGCTCGCTGTGCAGGACCTCAAGGAGACGTACGATCAGATCAGAAAGTATAAACGCCGTTACGAGAAGGAAGAGGACCTCTTACTGCAACTTCAGACCCGCGTGCAAGAATTTTTATCCATAGGATCCAAATCGGAGTTGGAAGAAATGAATGATGAGAGGCTCGAGAAGCTTACAAAGAAGGAAAGAAAAGTAAGTGTCGCTCATGTGCCAAAGGATTCCCCGCACAAAATTTTTACGATTTGAAGCGCAGAACGGCGAAATTGAAGAGTGCTATCGGAGAGATGAGAGAGACTTGGGTTAGAGGTGAAGACGCTAATATCGACAAGATGCTGGACAAATACAATTTGGAAGACAAAGCTCGCCAGCAAGCTTTCAATATTTGCCAACGTTTAATGAGCTTTAAGAAGGATCAGTAAGTCTAAGTTTTTAGTGCTAAGATTCTAATCGTGTCTATTGTAGGTTGGAAGCGCTGAGCAGGCATGAGGAACTGACCACCCTCTGCACAACAGTCAGAACAAACGAAACTCTCCGGCAGTGGAACCTCGAGCAGATTTCCCGTCTTAAAATGGCTGTGAGGTATCAGAAAAGCATCAAGGAGCTGGTGGCCAGAACCAAGCGCGAGAAGGAAAGGTACAGCGGCTCCTGGTTATTGGTGAGTCTCTTTTGGACAACAATGGACAACAGTAATGGTGATTTTAGCTCGCTGCTGTGAATAAGAAATTTGATGATGTTCTTCGACGCCCGCACACCCAAGGAGATCTGGCGAAGATCGCCATGGAGCTCGACATGCTCGTCGATGACGAAGAAGGCGGAAAGCAGTCCATCTTTCACCTGCTCCGTGAGATCCTGGAGGTGAGTAACAATATCTTTAAATACATTCTTAATTGTGAATATTCGTAGAGCCTAATCAAGATCAAAGCTGTAAAGGCCCAGATTCACAGGATCGAGGCTCTCATAGACAAAGTCGAACAGGAAAGGCCCAAGAAGGACACTCCAACGGCTGAAGAACCCAAAAAAACCAAAGACTGAAGAGTAATCGATGCTCTTTGCATCCTCTTCGACGTCTTTTGGGATTGCAGCCACGTTTCGAAACTTCTGTTTGCTATTGCCCTTGTTCTAATGCTTGTGTTCATGGCGACCTTTGTCTCATTTTGGTTTCCATTTTTCTCTTTTTGAAGCTCACAGCCTTCATAACTTTGCAGCCCGATAATTCCATTTTTGAAATTGCGATAAGACCTTTTCAATTACTCCCGTATCTCTTACCCCATCCGACACCTTTACCGCTCTCACTTTTTTATTTTGGTTTTTCAGCACATCGCTCTCCGTATTAAGTAAATGTTTATAGTAATGTGGTCCAGATGCACATAAGGTTGAATGCAAGCTTACAAGAGTCATTTTTCTTTCTAAGTATCTCATCTTAGATCTTCTTTAAATCTGGAAATGGTGAAGCTTTCGAAAGATAAGAATCACGTTCAGAATTTGAACTCCGAATCTCCACTTTTTATGCCTTTTTGAGTGAAAAATGGTAGGCAATTTTCACTTTTTGTGGATCCCAAGTGTGTAGGAAATTCTGCTCTATTTGGGTCATTTTTCTGGCCGTAGCCTTGGTGATTTTGTTCTTGAGTTACGAAAACGTAACGACTTAACGGTTTTACCTTGCTCAATTTTCCATGATATATGGGCGTGTTTAAATGCAGGCTTTGGTGACCTTACAAGCGCTCTTTTCAGCTCGGAGCGGAATGTGGTTTCACACATATACATAGAGAGTCAAGTTCAAAGCAGCACCCTTCGTGATTTACGGCGATTCTCTCCTTGACTCCGAGCTGGAAAAAAGCGAAAAATCGGATTTTCTCGTAATCGAAAACCTTCGAGCGAGAAAAGAAAACCAGCAAGCGGAACCGTGAGATAGCTGCCGAAGACTCATCGAACACCACTCCAGCTTGGGTCGAACGCGATCTTATTTGATCTTTGATATTTGCCATGAATTTAATCTCTTTCGGACCCACTTGTGGCACAAATTATGCCAACCCAGTTACGCCTTCTGCTACCCATGCCCGCGTTCTATTAGGAGGCGCAGCTGGGAACGAAAATTGGATTCAAATGTATGTCGCAAACAGCCTGTTTGCTGCTCCTTTCTGGATTTTATTCGTCTCTTCGTATGCCGATTTGTGAGAATGTATGTGTAACCAAGTTTACCTCAGCTTAGGCCGAAGGGTGCCCTGGATACCGGGAAACCCGTTTTCCTTCTCTCTGCTCTTATTTACGGTTACTTAATTGCTCTACATTTTCGACTTCGCTGAACGTCTTCAGCACAACGAGTAACCTTATTTCACTCGAAAACGCTAAAACGCTGGAAAATGGGCTCGCTCGGTCCCACCGCGAAAGCCTTGATCGAGCTTCCCTGTCAGCCGCGCATACTGTCGTACTTTACATCGAAAAAAGACTTTGGTGCGAGCGAATTGTATCGATCTTGTCCAGGCCCACCCAATGAGAGGCACAACTGGAACGGAAATTGGGTTCATATTTGTGTCACAAACGGACTCGTTCCTGTCCTCATTTACCGCTTCGTATGCCGATTCGACTTCCCGTGATTCGTGGGCATGTTCCGTTTTCCTTTTGTTTATACCTTCACTTACTGTTGCTTAATTTCAGACCTCGCAGCGATCTAACACATGGCTACCTTGGAAGAGGATTCCCCCGAAGGATCGCCGATCTTCCCTGAAACTCGTACCAAGGGTGGGTTATTATTTGGTCTCTTTTTCGGTACAAATGGAGCCTCTCTTTGGCCCGTTTCTGACATACTTGCACCTGCCTGACAGTGGATCTCGAGTTGAGGATCCTTATAACACGAACCCTTCTTGGACCATTTCTGACAAGAATTCTGCTGATTTTGTCCAGGCCCACGTTTTACGAATGGAAGTCGCAACTGGAAGCGGATTTTGGTCCAAATTTATGCCGAAAATGGCCTTTTTCTGCCTGTTTTTGGTCCTCACTTGCGGCTGCTTATGCTGACTCAGTTTTCCGTGATTCGTGTGCATAACTCATGTACCGTGTTCCTTCCCTCCATCATTATTTACCGTTTCTTGATTCCAGAACTCGCGACGTTCAACCGCCTTGCTCTCCTGGATGAAGAACCCGCCGAAGCATCACCGAATGTGCATCCAACCAACCCGTGCCGAAGGGAAGCTAATTTGACATTTCTTTGGGCAAAAATCGATCCTCTCTTCGACCCATTTCTCACCATATTTGCACCTGCCTGGAACTGGACCTAGAAGAAGGAATCGAAGCTGGTATTTATGGCAAGAACTGAGCTGCTTTCCACTGTGTCCGACCTTCATTTAGCAACTCTCTTGCCAGCACGCTGCGGTCTTTCACACCCTAATTCCGGCCATGTATGGTGGGTCTGCCGCTCCTTGCCTTGTATTCAAGCTAAAGGTAAGCTTCACTTTTAGCTAAATGCTCGATACTGTGATTTTCAGAGCTACATCACGGCCAACGAGACTTTCTGTGGAAGGAACCTGTTCTTCTCCTCTCGCATTTGAAAAAAATGCTTTCACCCTTTAGATGCTTCAAAGCGCTTCTGAAAATCAACACTAACAAGGTCTTCAATTAACAAGGTGCGGCAAATCCATGGCCAGAATAAGGGTGTGAAAGACCGCAGCGTTCTGGAAGAGAGAAAGGGGGTGAAAGACCGCAGCGACCCTTATTTCAAGGCTCAATACTGCAACTTCAAGGCTCAATACTGCAAAGAACAGGTTCCAGAGCTGAATTACGGTCAGTGACTTCGCTCAAAGCCTCCTCTGTGGACCTCTTCTTCTCCTTTCGCATCGCAACGCTTTTTTTCTCTTTCGCAGCTTAGGCCGATGGATGGGTTCCGTCCTACCCTCTACCTATATTTGCCACCCTTTGATATCAGAACTCGCGATAAACACCCGTCTGGCTTTCTTGAAATAAGAACCAACCGAAGTATCGCAGAACGTTCCTGAAAGTCAGCTAAATGGACCTCTCCGACACAAATCGAGCCTCACAAATCGAGCCCATCCAGAACGCTGTGCTCTTCCCCACCGTAATTCTGGCCATGGATGGTGGGCCGGCCGCTCCATACTTCATATTCAAGCTAAAGGCAAGCTTACATGCTCAACACTGCGATTTTCAAAGCTACATTACGGTAAACGAGACCTTTTCTGTGAATAACATGGCGTTCGCTGTCAGCGCGAACTGAAGCCAAAAAGAAGACACAACACAGAAGATAACAAATTTAATGAACACAAGATCAGCACAACGATCGGGACTTGTGATTGGCCGGGAGAGGAGCGCGTCGGCGATCGGTTTCATTCCAGTTCCGCGTCGATAACGGCGTCACCTCGTCACCTGACCACTCCGACCACTCGTCTAAACCCAAAACGTTAATTCAGATTTCACGGTGAATAAAAGAAGGATTCAACCCAATTCAGCGCTGATCTCCAGCTCCCAAACATGATACAGAACTCACCCTTGAACGGGATATCGGGCGCATACCCTTCTCCGGCCTTCTCGGCTTCCTTTTTAAACTGGTCCGGGTTAACGCTCCGGCGGCGATCTTTCATGAACGACACTGAAAGAAGCAATAAATACAAATGGACACATCAAATATTCGACTCGACTTGCGCTTCGAGATTTATCTTCCACTTGAGTAACCACAACAAATAAAGCCTCATTTTAGCCCAGTCCGGCCGGCTTTCAAACAAGATACTGAACTCACCGATAACTGGAGCAAGTGGGATGTCCTCTTCAACATTTCTCAGGGGCATGCGTCCGAGCTTCAGGCTGGCGAAGAGGTCGGCGGCCTCTTTGAGTCCAGCGTCCGAGTTGTGGAGTGCTGAATAAAGGAAGAAGTCAGGAAGCGTCACAAACACATGAATTCCAAATATTCCACCCCAAGCCAAATGAAACTTCATTTCAGCCCTGCCAAAAGAGATACTGAATTCACCTGAGTGGAGCACAGTGGAAGACTGGCGCGAACGTCCGCTGGTGTACTCCGGCTTCGGGTAGAAAGTCATCTCCGGCTGCTTCGGGACCGTGCGCTGTTTCGGATTTAAAAGCTCTGAATATAAGGAGTCAAGGAGCGTCATATACACATGAAATCCAAAGCAAAGTCTCATTTCAAGTCTAATCTTCGACTCACAAACAAGATAACGAACTCACCATCAATCCGCGCCGCTGGCACATCGAAAATGATCATTTCTTCGCACTTCGACTGGGATTCGGACTCCTTGAACTGCGGCTCTTTCAGCGGACTGGTTGCAGCAACTGCGGTCGCCTTCGAGGGTTTCTCGTAATCTTCCTCCTCCGAGTAGATGACCTGCGCACGGCGCGCCACCTGAGGTGCTGGAAAAGACAGGCATAAGAATGGTGCCATAGAGCTCATGAAACAGCCATTTTCGATGATATTGCCATTTGCGTTGTGATTTCCACGAGAAGCAAGATCCTGTCCCAAGGCATCACAAATGTCAAACAAATCATAGCGGTTTATCCGTGCCTCATTTCAAATTTAATATCCGGCTTCAAAACAAGATAGTGAACTCACCTTTGGCTATCGCGGCAGTGACATCCACCTGGTTTGGCTCGGACTCGGGTTTCACCCTCCGCAGACGGCGGCGAGGCCGTACGTAAAATGTGTCCTCTGAGGTGTCGTTGAAGAGAGCGCGGCGCATCATGTAAGTGGCTGGAATAGAAAGGCATGAAAATGGCGCCACAGAACTCATAACACTGCATTCACGCTGCAGTTCCTACTAAACTCACCATCGATGCTCGCAGCGGGGTAATAAAATCGGTTGCGCCGGGCCTTCCGACGGGGGATCGGCGCTTGTTCTTTCTGGCCTTGGCCTTCCTGGTTGCAATCCTCGGAGTGCACGGACACACGACGCATCTTTCACGTTTTCGGAAAAGAAAAGCATATAAATAGCGCCATAGAGCTCATAACACTGCCATTCGCGCTGCAATTTACACGAGAAAACCATCAGACAAGTAAGATCCTGCCCGAAGGCATCGCAGAAACCAAACGAATCCTCGCGCTTTGGCGCAAAGAAGCGTACCGATCGCCTGGGCCCCATACTCGCCTCATTTCAGGTCTACGAAAGCGAATTCATTCCCACCTCAAAAACCCGTAAGATCCCGCAAAAAGGCAAGCCAAAAAAGAACGCTGATCGCGCGACGTTATTGGTGGATGGAAGCGACGGCTACCGTAATTGCAAGAACTTCGTGGCGGGACCGCGGTGATTCGAATCTCGCTAAACTTTGCGAGCTCTCGCGTTTGTTTTCGGGTGTTTTGAAATGAGATGAAGTGCTCCTGCGATAGCCTATGCTCTAGGGGGGATAGGACATTTGTTGAAAACGATGTTGAGTTTCAAAGAACGCACCGATTTTGGCAACTTTGGGCTTAAAACACGCGGCAGAGTAGCAGCTACAATTCGTGGGTTCTCCGGACACATGCTTTTCCCGTACACAAGTCGAAAACCGTACCAAAAGTGCCAGTCGCCTAAAAACGTGATTCTCCATACTAATGCCTCTTTCAAACTCGTGGGCGACAGCGACAGCGACGGTGACAGCGATGGCGACACGAGGTTGGAAGCCGTGTAAATCGTGGCCTGCGGCGTTAGCATCGCTTTTTCGAATTTTCGAAAAATTTGTCACGGTGATCACGGTTCGACAATAAATAGAGTTTGAAGCTTTAAATAGGTTTTGCGCGTCGCTCTGTAAAACATACACTTCGCGCCTCTGCAGAGTCACTTTTCGCATGTTTAGACTGTCTGGGCACCTCTCAGAGACTGTATGAAGTCGAATTGAACCACAGGCAGAACGTCGTTAATTTCGACCTGTTTTTAGGCCCTCTTGTCTAGCAGACATCTTTTGTCTGAATCAGAAGCACAGACGGCCGACCCCTCACCCTCCAAGGTCATTTCACATGTGAGTATTTCGGCGAGTCGGTCGGTCGGTCGGTCGATGATGCCGCCGACACCTTTCCTAGCGCTTTTCCGCGCATCCGATTTGCCTATTTGTATGCTCCCCGTTTTGCGTTGCTCACCGCAGCTTCAGCTGCTCTCCCAATGCCCCTTTTCGCTTTAAAACGGGCAATTTCGTGTCTCTTCTGCGTTCTTATTTGCGTCGCGTAAATTCGCGAATTTCAGTTCGGTTTTAACGCATTCTGGCCGCTGTTTTCAGGACGACCAGAAGCCCCAGAAGCACGAGGATGACGAAGCTAAGCCAGAAGATGTCGAAGCCAGCCCGGGGCACGAAGGATCGGCCTCGGGCACATAAGACCCGCCGCAGCGAAGGTCTTTCTGCATAGTTTTTGCACGGGGAGCTGTGCCCAAAATTGGTCCAGAATGTCTCGCGTTCTGCGCCCTTTTTTGGCAACCCAAACTGAGGCAAAATGTTGTGCATTTTGTGCTTTTTGGGCAATTTTTGGGTGCCTTTGACGGCGCTGCCACGGCTTGCTTTGTGCAACGTGTTTTTAATGACGTCTCGTGCAGTGAACTTGAACGTGCTAAAAATTGCACAAGAAACAGTCAAATAATCAAAAGAAATCACGGTAGACCCACACACGTCGGAATAAAGCACAAAGAAACACTCAACTCGCCATT
This sequence comes from Steinernema carpocapsae, assembly GCA_000757645.3. Taxonomy (NCBI): domain Eukaryota; kingdom Metazoa; phylum Nematoda; class Chromadorea; order Rhabditida; family Steinernematidae; genus Steinernema; species Steinernema carpocapsae. The sequence goes on from CM016762.1 coordinate 3,721,008, forward strand.
TCACTTTTGCTTCAAACCTTGCTTACGGTACCGGAAACGTTTCAGACACTCTCACTCGCCATTTTACTTTCGCTGAAGGCGCTCAGATACTACAGGGTGGCGCAAAAAAAAAAAGCGCGCTTATCTCGAAGCCGTTGCATTTTTGAAGCATACAATGTTAAGATGTTAAGATGAAATGTGCAACAGGCAATTCCGCGTCGAATGAGCTATAGCACGCTCCTGTCGGGATTAACGTTGTGCACTTTTAGCCAAATGTCTGGAAAAACTGTTAAGACAGTACGGCCAATTTTTGGATGCTCGTATCTCGACGCTGATCTGTCCAATTTGACCGTTTTTGGGTGCAATCGATAGAGGAAATTGAGAACAACTTTTATCTGGCAAAAACAAAAATTAATTGCATTGCAAAAACGCCGTTTTTGTACCTTGAAATTGGATGTGACTATGTCTGGAAAGGACGGTTGGCCGCCATACATTTTCCAGACATGTCTGGTTCGTCATGAACGAAGGTAGGGGGACAAGGCAAAATTTTGTGATTTTTTGACAATTTTGTTTTTGTTAAGGTTTTGCGAAAAGTTGCTCTCGATTTCCTCTATCGATTGCACCCAAAAACGGTCAAATTGGACAGATCAGCGTCGAGATACGAGCCTCCAAAAATTGGCCGTAGTTTTAACAGTTTTTCCAGACATTTGGCTAAAAGTGCACAACGTTAGACCCGACAGGAGCTGCTATAGCTCATTCGACGCGGAATTGCCTGTTGCACATTTCACCTTAACATTGTATGCTTCAAAAATGCAACGGCTCCGAGATAAGCGCGCTGTTTTTTTTTTGCGGTTACCCTGTACAAATTGTCAAGCCGCTCTGTCTCAGGGAAAGAAAGAGGGCTAGAAACAGTCCAAAGCGAAGCTTTCTTTACAGACAAAAAAGTTGCGCCGGTGGGTGGAATCGAACCCTTGGTTTCATGCGCGGCGGTCTAACACACCCACCGTTATTTCCTGAACCGTGTCAAACTCCTATTTCTCAACTTTTTCGCAATTTGCCGACCAAACGTTTCGTCAGTGGCAAAGATCCAACTCGCCTTTGTTGGTCTCGCCACGATCCGCTTTCGCAAGTCAATGGCAAGGGCAGTAAGGCCACTGCAAACTCATATGTTAAACAAATCAATGCCGCTGGCTTGTTTTGGAAGACGTCGCCAGCTGATTCTAATTGGTTGCTTGGGATGACATGTCTTGGTCCGAGTTTTTTTGTCGTCTTTTTTTACTTATTGGCTTTTTTAGCCTATTTACTTTTTTCTCAGAATTGGTTCTTCACAGCTGGAAAATACATTAAACTGTTAAACTGGTGAGGTTTATATGTATCGAAACCTGACCAATATTGAATTTCGCTGCTATTCTGAAGTTATCTCAGTCTTGCAGCACGTTATGACCAGCTTGTTCAGAGCTTCACCCAACGGGTTGATTTGATAAATTCGGCTTACTGCTTACTGAAAACTTATTAGCTCTTTTTGCCGCCAAAATTGAACTTAAGTATAAAATAGGTTTCTTTCAGCTGAAAAAAACATCTGCGTTAATACACTTCTAATAAATATTTAATTCAGCTTGCATTCTGTCGATGCGTTCACACGTAATGCACATAGGACATCGTAAACGTGAATTTTAATGAGGTTAATTTAGACAAAACAGCAAAACAGCGCAGTCTTGTAAATTGCTTCTGGTGAGAGCCGTCTTCGTTAACACGACTCCTTGCGACGATACCACACTCTTCTTGCGTTGTTTTCAAATCAAAGACGTTAACTGGGTTATATGAACGCGTAGTGTGCTCTTTTGTGGTTTAATAATTTAGCACCATTTATTCAACAGCAGAAGTAAGGCTGCGAGCAATTGGACCGTCAGACTCTCAAAATATTAGAACTGCGCTAGTAGATCAAAATTCGAGCTGTAATGTTCTTAAAATTAATTGTCTCTAAGCATGACTCATTCCGTGTCATGTGCTCTCTTCTTGAGTAAAACCATTTTCAGCATTAGGTCGCGTAATTACCATATCAGTTATTTTTGAGTGACAACGCTTAAAAACCAGTTGCCACAAGGGTTCTTTCCTTTGAAAACGGTTTTTAACCTCGCAATCACACTTGAGAGACTTCTAACTATTTGGTGGCGCTCTAACTTGTAGCTAGGTTCTTATTACTCAGTCTATTGCTATTACCCACTTGGCCATTATGCGTGTGTAGAAAGTGGCTCATATTGTCTATTAGAGTCTAAACAGCAATCCTTTCGGCATTTGCGCCATTGCTGGTAATGATTTCTTTATTTCATGGTACATGATGCATGTTCAGCCATTTGGTCTAATATCATTACTCACGTTCTGCTTTCACTCATCAGCGACCGTTTTCAGACATGCATTCAAACGCGCTCACATTCAGCAACAACTCTTCCTCAAACAGCAGTCAATCGTGGGATTGTGACGTTGAAGTCGTAGCCGAAGATGACAACTGTGCATCCAAGCGACAGTGCAAATACTGTTTTTCGGATGAAGACGTCGGCAGATGGCTAACGCCGTGCAAGTGCTCTGGCAGTATTCGTTATGTGCATTCCGTATGTTTCGACCATTGGTTGAAGGTGGCGCCGTTCCAGCAACAGTCGCAGTGCTCCACGTGCAAGTAAGTCTAATTACAACGTCAATCACGAAAGCTTAAACCACAAAATTGGTTTTTGGTTTGTCTTAGGCGTCTCTCAAAAACTGACGGTTTTGGCAAGGCTACATTCTCTATTAGTGTTAAACGCTTCATCTTATACAGCGTCTTATGCGGCTGGAAACGGCCTAAAAGGAGATTACCATAACCTTTTTCCCTTTTTTGGTTGGTTTTTATTGTACTCTTTGTCGTGAGTCTACACTAACGACTTCGGCTTCTTTTGGCTGACAATGCCGTTTACGACCTAATGGTCAAACAGTAAAAACCTGTAGGATTAGTGCCGCTTACGGAGCGATCCACGCGGCGTATTTCACACCGATCCAGAATACTCAAATGTTGCCAAACAAACTCATTCAAACATGTTAAAGTAGATATAGAATAAATAATTAACAGCTGTCCGTTTTCAGACACATCTACAAGAAGCACTGGGAACTGAAGTCGCCTCAAGACTGGTGTCTTCCTCACGTCGACCTCTCTGTATGGGACTCTTTCGAAATTCTCCTCGACGTCTACTCCACCATGAAGTTGATCCGTGGATTCTTGGCTTTGTTGAACGGCCGGAGAGCAGTGTTTGCCCAAATCGGCCTCTTCACTCTGTGGAGATCTTTCATTTTTACCAATCAGCGTGTACATTTTTACATTAACGTTGGGAGAAATCTTCTCACTTCGATCCTGCAACCAGTTGTCGATGAAGATGTTGATTGAACGGGTCTAAATTAAAACCGTAATAAAGTGCGTATTATTTATTTACAATATAGCAACCCACAATTTATTTAGTCGACCTGAGCGACCAAGGACGTTTGGGACAGGTGAGGTAGGGGGAGAGAGTGGTGGACCTACCGTAACTCTGAGAATTCAAGAAAAGTATCAACGACCTGCTTCGAGATCGAAAAGGTCGAAAAAATTGGTAAAATAGCGTCCCTGTCCGAATCAGCTGTTGACTGAAACTTTGACTCAGCGTGACTCTGAGAAAAAATGGCTGAAACGCCCCTTACCCCTTAGAACGTTTCAGAGCCCGACCAGAACTTTTAGGTTTTGTTCTGCAGATTATTCTGCTTGCATAGAGCCATCAGCGGCCTGATTTGGTGCCGAAAAGTGCGAAAAATCGATAAAATAGCGTAACTGTGCGAACACCTCTTATGAGTCCGAAGCAATACGGCGGTCCTGCATTAATAATTATTTTATTTTTTACGTTGTGTTTCGACATATGTATTTTGACAGTTTCGCGTCTTATATGGCAAAAAATTTATTTTTGCGTTTAATTTTTCAAATGTTTCTAGCGGATCGAGGGCTGAAGTGGGCGTGGGGTGGTCCTTAGAGTCCAACCTGGTTCATGGTTGTCCAAGACTGATGCCACGTGAAGCCATCGATTCTTGTAATTTTTGTTTTCACTGTTAAAATGCAAATTGCGAGATTTTTTTAGACCAATTTTGAATCTTAAAACGTCCTTTTCGAACATTGTGCAAGACTTGTTTAAAAAGGCACTTCTAGAAAAGCCTGCAGTTCTCAAAATAAACTCACGAGTATGGTGGCAATTTATCAAGATTTAAAATGCTGAAAATTTTTGAGAAGATAAGAATCACCCTGCAAGAGTCTCTCCCGAACTTTACAAATCACCTCCCGGACTCATTAGCACATGTCAGACCTTCGCTTGCTGACTCATCACAACACGTGCCACATTTTTTGTCCAGATTCGCCCCACGATAAACGAACGATGTGGGTTCCTCAGCGCTTGATGTATTGTCTCCGCTGTGTAATCTGTACATTGAAAAACCGTAACCGCGTGAGGGTTTGGGCTTCAGAGGAGCTGGTGTAAACGTAAATATAAATGTGGCTGGACGGAGATGAGTTGCACTTTGAGGGTTTGTCTGTATCTGTTCTTTAGTCGTCTTGAGTTCGGTGAGTCTTTTCATGAACTGGGATTAAGGATGTTTACGGATTGTGAAACTGGGGACAAAGTGCAAACGTTCTCGATGACCAGAGCGATCACGCCACGCGTGACGAATGGAAGCGATCAGCAAATCTGTGATTGCAAGAGCTGATAAGTTGTTGCCGCCGTTTTTTGTTTGATGTAAAAATTCTAATGCCTTGTAGTTTGTGACAGAAATATGAGGCATTGGAGGAGATTCTACAGGTTAAGGAAAAGGACACAAAAACCCGGTTTTTAGGTTTCTTTTGAGCCGTACAATTAAGGTCATGCTTATTTTTTGGCAAATTCATTTTGGTTTCTTAATTTTAGGCATTCAGGAGTGCGCACCCAATAAAACGGGACTTTACCAGTGGGGTAGGTGGTCACATACCGTAACCCGGTTTAAGTAAATTTGAGTCGTTTTGGCTTTTTAGACGTCTTTTGCTTAGCTAATATTCAAAATGACATTAAAATTTGTGTTTTTATTTTTTGTTAATAAGCTAACGGTGTCTTCGAATGATTTGGAGTCGATCAGTAAAAAATTGAGCAAAATCGGTTAAGTCCACGCCAAGATCACAAAGACGCTTCCGCCTGGTAGCATCGGAAGACGAACGGAAGACGCCTTGGGGAGCGCAGGCGTGCTTTTTTTTGGCTTTGAAAGTGGGTGGTGAGTGGTCAGGCGTTGTTCCTGACATTAATTCACGACGATGTGAGCAAAATCGGCCAGGTCTGCTTCGAGATATAAGGCGTTTCAGGCTTCAATAACGTCATTTTTCCATAATTTTTTCAAAAACCGCTAAGGTAATTCTTTTTGCAAAATTGTTAATCGGCTTTATGAGTAGGTGGCGAAAGGTCAGGCGTTGTTGCCGAGCTTACTTAGAGTCGATTAGTAAAAGTTCGAGGGCAATCGGTTGTGTCCACGCCGAGTTCAAACGAAAGAAGGTGGTTCCTGCCTACGCCTTTCACTGCTATTTGCATTTTGGCTCGCATCTCGACTGCCCTGTTCGCCCTTTTTCAAATACTGTCAAAAATTATTAAAAATTTAGTCGGCGGATAGTGTCGGTCTGCTCTTCCACTGCACTGCCCAACCTGCACACCTTTGGGCACATCTCTTATCATTGATTCTTTGATTTTCAAATTTTGAACTTGGGCCTGTATCACATTTCAATTGATGCACCTTCGCAACCGCGGTCCATTTCTGTTGTTTATTTGCATTTGAGAAAGCCTGTTTAAAATTCCAAAAATTCGTCTTGAAAAAAGCTAACCCTGTTTGCATTTGCCAATTACACTTGAAACTCAGAGACCACTCTTGTATAGTTTAGTCGCGCAAGGTCAGAAGAGCTATGACTTTCAAGGTCGAATTCGGTTTCACTTCCTTTTGTTGATTGTTTGTTACATTTGATGCTTTTGCCGAACTCATTAGTCTTGGGCGGTTTGGGACGGAAGGGTTTGAATTGGGTTCGAGAGAGGAGACGACTGTGGAACGTTAAACCGAAACCTTAGCAAACAGGTTTACAAAAACAAATAGAAATCAAAGCAAAATAACAGCACATTTTAGAAGTGTCTAGGACCTCTGATTTGATGAAAAATAAACTACTTTTCAAAAAACGTCATTATTTATAGTTAAAATCGTTGCTGAAAAAATAGATGTTCAGTCGGTTTGTCCAAAACCAAGGTTTGCAATGATTTAGCTCACACAATTCCTTTTAAGCCTTAAAAATGAGAAAGATGGTTTTAATGAATTTTCTGTTTTTCTTTGTGGTTTTGGTGCAATCACAATTGAACCTCAAAACGCTTAAAGACGACTTTGCATGCCTAATAAACCCGTTTTCCAAAATTCTTGTAACGACTAGGCACCCGAGGACATTTTCTCCTTGAAGGTAACATGATTGTGGTCTCAAGCTCAATTTTCGTATTTTAAAGTAAGCGAAAAATTTCGACTGGTTTTTTTCCGCTTTCTAGTGCTTCATTTTGAATACGTGAATTCCTGAATTATCCAAAACTGTTCTTTTTCCATTCTGAATCTGTCATCTTTGACCTCGAGAACCTCTGAACTACCTTTCTCTTTTCCTGCCAATCCCATTAGTAGCGTTCCGGTCGTTGAACGTACTTTCCCCTCTTTGAGTGCTAAATGATGTATAGCAAAGCAAATACTAAAAAACTTGTTTGCAAGTCTAACTTGACTCGTGAAGAAGTCCTAAGAAGGTTTTATTCCGACCCAATACCCACTAGGTCAACGAGTGATCAACTGATCCTCTGAAGTGGAAATGGATTATACTAATTGCCACAGCAATTGACTTGTTGAGTCACCGGGTCTATTAGCGCAGCGCAAGGTTACTTTCAGGCTGAAAACAGGTTGTCGCCGCGTAGCTCTCCATTATAACCCCATTTTCGAGTAAGGAAGCAACCTTGCGCGACGCATAAAACTTGAATTTCTGTGCTTCCGTGCAGCTGCTGTTTTATGACTATCAGATATGCTAGGATTACCTGTTCTGGTCACGTCATTTGTGCTTTCTGCACATTGCATGAAGCCTCGGATTCTCTGAGGGGCTGACTCATTTTAGCCACAAATCGCTTTGTGGCCAAAGGGGCGGGGACGGAGATTCGCTGGAGTTGATGTATGAGCGCAACGCGCGTTTTTCACGCCTATTACACAAATTCACAAGAGAAGGGGGCGAGCGGCCTGCGGCGTTGGTTTATAGTCGGTTCACTTCTCTATTCCAGATCAGAGTTTTTGGAGACGACCGTCAAGATGAAGTCGTGGACGTCGATCCCACTTCTCGTCCTTTTGGGTAAGGGTGTTTTTTGCTCTGCGGATCATTAATCTCCTCCTTTTCAGGTATCTCTGCTACGTTTGGTGAAATTGGTCAAGGCGCTAAGGTTGAGCTCAAGCGATCACCTATCGGATCAGGAACTTCGGTTGGAGGAATCGGATCTGAAGCTGCGCCTAACTCGAAAGGTAGTGTCTTATTTTGAAACTCAAAAACACCTAAATTTCAAGCTTCAAATTCAAGAGATTTTAGAAATTACTTGTGGCTCTTAAAAGTAACTTAGTAGAAAACATAGATTAGCTGTTGCATATTTTGACTATCCATTTTGCCTGTTGTTTAAAATCCAATTTTTGCATTTAGACTTGATTAAGTTTATTCAAACATGACTGACTTTTGCAGTCTTTTGCCCACCTTGCAATGGAAATGCTCTCCAAATAGTACTTGGTTTTTAATGTATCTTTGAAATCATAAAGATGTTAATTTTAAACCAATTTTCGAAAAGTTTTTGCCTTATATTAATTTTATTTTGTCTCAGTTTAGACAACTAAAAATAAGAAATGGTTTTTTTCAAAACTACTAAATTTTACGCTTTCAAAGAATAAGGTGTTTCAACAGACTGAAAATTTGTTTCAATTTTTAAAGCCTCTAAGTTGCTGAAACGGAGAGTAATTATTTAAAAAACAATACAAGTTTAATTTTGACCAAAAACATCTGACATTACTTAAATTCAAGTTTTTAGGTAACGGAAGCGGAATCGGTGAAGGAGTGAACGTCGAACAAGGAATCGGCCATGGCGCCCGCGTTTCTCGTCAAATTGGATCAGGTGCGGGTTTTGGAAGCGGCGGGGCGCTAATGGCGGAATCGGTTCCGGGGTTCAGCCTGGCTGGGGAGGCGGTGGAAGTGGAATTGGATCTGGTGTCCGTCCAGGAAACGGCGGATGGAGTGGTGGCGGAGGAGGCATCGGCAGTGGAGTTCAACCTGGAAATGGTGGATGGAGTGGCGGCGGAGGCATCGGCAGTGGAGTTCAACCTGGAAACGGTGGCTGGAGCGGAGCTAGCGGCGGCTTCAACGGCGGAAATGGCGGCTGGAGCGGTGCTAGCGGTGGCCGAAGCGGTGGAAACAGAGGCTGGAGTGGCGGAAGCTCTGGCCAATGGAACCGTCCCGGCCAAAGCATCCTTCCTACCAGCGCAGGCCGCCCAGCTTGGGGAAACCGCGCGTGGGGACAGCGACAGGGAGGACGCCAGAATCCTTATGGAAGCTGGTACTCTGGACTGAGCCCTTACTATGGCCAGTGGGGTCGTTAACCCTGTTTTTGTACACTTACCCATTGCACGATCTTCTCTTGTGACTGTCTTGCATGATTTTATGTCCGTACGTCTATCATGCATGCCTACTTATCCTCTCTATGTACCTAAATCTGTAAATACCTTCAATAAATTTGCATGACGACTCAATATACTGCATGAAATTTGAAGATTCGCCCAAAATTCAGAAACCTTCACGCATGACCACAACAAGAATGATATTGTCTGTCAAGCAATCGTTTTCGTTTTTAGTTTTTTTGAATGTTCTATTTGGAAACTGTAACTTTAAAAAGGCTAAATTCGACACAAATTGAACACAAATTTGCCTTTCAGACGTCATTTTTGATCATAATGTAATTTCAACATTTAAAAAAGTTGTAGTTTTCAGATAAAACCAAAAAATTTGTAGGCTTTCAGCTGACCTTTAAACGGATATTTCACCTTTCTAGTATTATTGACCTACAAAGGCAACCAAGGATTTTTAGACGTCAGCTCAATATTGAAACTTAAGGACACCCTGCCCAAATTTTTGAAATAATGGAAATATCAACTAAAAGGTGACATAAGCGTTGTGAAGCAAAATTCAAAAGTGTATAATGAAAGATTTGCATCATATTTACGCAGATCGCATGTGGATATCCATAACTCAAAAGTTCCTGGTAACCGCTTTCCTTTTGAACTTTAATGGACCTATCCGAAAATGGGAGTAAATGAATATTAGGACTGCTCTTACTAAGGACTAACTTACCATAATTCTTGTTTTAACAAGCGACTGAAGCGTAACAGCCTTACTTATCCCCACTTCTTCCCCGAATGCACCACTTTCTACGACCGCAACGTCTGCTACACCATCTACAACACTCGTAAGCCTTGTTCCTTAGAAACCGCCCTAGAACCTGAATTTAGCCGACTGCGAGATCTCCCACGACCTCACTTGCTGGAGCATCTCTGGAGGACGCTGGAACTGCACTACCACTGGTGAGAATTTTTTCACTTATCTTTTCTTAAAGCACCCTTTTCAGCCGATCTCGACTACCTGAACATCCACAGGACTGCCTGCTCTCAGCGCTTAGGTAACCAACACGTCTATGACCACTCGGAACGCAAATGGGACTGCAGTCGAAAGCATGACGGAAGCCACCAGTGCCGCTACACGCTTCCGAGCAGCCCATATGAGGAATGGAGAGCCAAGGAACAGGAGTACGCTCAGCGTGTGCAGGAAAGTTCTCGCGGATACAGGGTTAACTACGGTAACAGTTCCCTGAACCCACAAATTTTAATTCTTCGAATTAGGACAAGTTGCATTTGGCTACGGATGCGAGCAGAGTCAGCAGCCTGAGCGTCCCGGAGATGAACATATGGTTCCTGAGCAGCCTCCTCGTGAGACTCACGGTAAGGCTTTGGGTTTTTAGAACTTAATATAGAATTTTTAGTCGACCGCGAAGAAGAGCACCGCCGCGCCCTCGAAGAACACCGTCGTCGTGAGCACGAGCACCGCCGTACCCAGGAGCTCATCAACGACTGCACCCCCAGCCAAGAATGCAACATGTTCTTCGACCGCATGCTCTGTTACGAGATCTACCATAACCGTAAGCTACCACGCCCTCATTTAGCTGATAATGTCTATTTTTATTTTAAGTCGACTGCAACACCCCCAACGACAAGACCTGCTGGCGCACCCAGCGCAATGAGTGGAACTGCACTACCTCCGGTTTGCCCTCCAGCCTCAGACTCCATAAAACCTTATTTTTCAGACCACATCAACTACTACTACAAGCACCTGACCGGCTGCTCCCAGCGTAACCGTCAGCCCGAAGTCCACCCTCCCGCCATCACCTCTTCTTGCCAGATAAGGCACAGCCAGGATCTGCCATCAGCTCGTCGACCAGGATCCCTTCAAAGATTGGCCTAACAAGCAGCGTGAATACTCTAATGGACACTGTAAGTTGAATTTATTTTTGGACTTTTTTAGACATTTGTTTCAGACACCATCACTTATGGCTGTCGTCAGCATCAGACCGAACGTCCCGGAGATGGATCCATGCTTCCTGACCGCCCGGACCCGCGTGCCCAGAACAGCGGACGTGGCCGAGGATATGCTACCAACTGTAAGTAGACTTGAGTTTAGAATTTAAAATGTGGACTTTTGGATTTACTGATAACTTTCAATATTTCAGACGTCCAAACTGAAACCAGGACCTCCGAGTTCACCACCGAATGCAACGATTTCCACGGCCGACATGTCTGCTTCCAGGTCTACCAGTCTACCAGAACGGTGAGCCGAAAAGCTTTTTTTTTCTAAACTTAATATTCCATTTTTAGGCGACTGCACGCTTCCCAACGATATGACTTGCTGGTCGATCGGATCCGGACGCATCAACTGCACTCTGACTGGTAAAACTCATTTTAATCAGATGACTTCTAATTTCAGATAACGTCGTTTATCTCCACACCCGCAGCCGCCGCTCCTACCGCACCAACTACAACCACGGAAGCTCTGGATATAACACTGGCCGCAATAACGGAGGACAAACTCTTTGCCGAAACGTGAATGGAGGAGAGCTCTGTGAGAACGTCGAAAGTAAAAGATAAATTGTTTTATACCGATGTTATTAATCGTGTTTCAGACTACGACTCACAGTGCCGCGACAGGGCCAACGGTGGACGTTTGTGCAACACAGCGCCTATTGTTTACGGTAAATTAAGATTTAAAAATCAGGTTTTGATGGCTTTTTTCAGACAACTCTCGTACCACCAGCGCGTCACCCACGACTCAAAGCAATCACCTCCGAAGACGGCGTCATAAACCGACCGAACAGATCACCGCTCTTAAATACCCACTTACTATTGTCAGCGATGACACCACATGTGGACACAGCTTGCGTCAGCGAAAACTTTTCAAGTACTCCCAGCGGAATTTCGCACTCACGAAAAGAAACAAACTGAACGCACTCGAAGTGCACCATTTGAAATTGTCTGTATCGCACCGAGATTGAGTGGGTGCCCATCCCAGGGAGTTAGTTCTTCACGCCACAAAGCGATCGTCGTAAATAGAGGTAACTAATTAGTTAGCACGCCTGTGTTCGTCGGCAGCAGATTGAAACCGCGCGCACGCGCAGAAGCGCGTCCCGTTGTGATGAAAGACGAGAGGATCGAAATCCCCGAAGTAATTAGCGCGATGTAAGCGGGCGGGCGTCCTTTTTGGAGGAGCAACTGAGACTGAAGCGCAGAGGGTTTGCCTTGCTGACTGCCCCAATTGAAGCCAGGGGGACCGGAGATGATGAGGCGTTGTCAAAAGTGACTTGTCGAGTTGTTGTTATTCTTCCGGTGACAAACGGCCTCTTTTTGACATGCACAATTAGCACCTAAGACAAAATTTGCTGTGCAAAAATGACGTGGGTTACGAAATTCACGTGGTCTGAAGGGCCGCCTCGACGACGTTTGTGGTAAAACACTTTGCACTTTTTCAAAATGTCACCAGCAAAGCAACGTTCAAAACAAATTTCAAATGCAGTGCCTTAGAAACAAATTCAACATTTGTCTAATGATGTACATTTGGAGCAATGGACAGCATTTAAGCCTATCAGTCTAAACGTCGCAGGTTCGAAACTTTAAATTTTTTAGTTTTTAGTATTCAATTGAAAAGCTTATTTTTGCAGGAAAATATATTGCTTAGCAAGTAAGAAATACAGCCACAAATCTCTTGGCTAAGGTTGCTCAGCCAAATAAATCAAACAACACATAAATCTTGCCAGACATCTTTGCTTCTTCCTCAGCAACCTATCTTAAGCACATTCAAAATGTCTAAAAAACCTTTTCTCAGCTTAGATCACCTTAGAAACCCATGCGTCTGCAGATGATAGTCATTGAATAGCTGGCCACCGTATCACGTCTAGCAAATGATTAATTCAACTTTTTCACATCCTTAAGTGGTTTGTAGTTCATTTCACACATAAATCACAAAATGAAAATTCGAATTGTTCGTTTTTTTGCATGTAGGCTAGTTTATCTACAGTTCGGAATATCAAATTGACAAATATCCGCGCTCCAATAATTTACGTCTCAGAGCCACAATGATAACAAAGACACGTCGCGAATTCCAAAATAATGACTCACATTTGGCATTTCCTGGTCGACAAAAGCTTCACTGGTCACGCAATCCCATCTTTTTGAAGAGTCTCTCAAAAACGTGTAGGCAGGGCCACACATTTTTTCATAACTACACTAGTCTTTGGACCACATTCTTAAAAACCGTGAAATCTGGCGGCAACATGGTCTAAAGGATTAAAAAGGAGCTGAGTAAACAAAGGGTCATAAATTAAACGCAAGAAAAGGATTATTTGTAATCTTGTTTTTGACCGACCTGAAAGGAGAAAAGCTAAGCGAAACACGGACGAATTTTACTGAAGTAGCGTGCGTGACAATAGTTAAATGTTGAAAACATAATTATTATCTGTGATCTGGCCAAAAACAAAAGTAATGATATTCGTTTCTCGTAAGAATGGAGGGGTTCTTTCTGTTAAGCTAAAACCGCCCTTTAAATTTCAAATATTTCAAAAATGACCTACAGATTCCAAATCGATCTGAGCATCTGTGGTGAGAAAAAGAACGGTGAAGAGGGTGGCGATCATGAGCACAACGCAGTGAACGGTAATCATTGTGTTCCTGGATGCGAGACGCTTTGCTAAAGCTAGAAGTGTACAATACATTTTTCTCACGCGCAAATGGGGGGAGGACACGCAAAAACGGCGACGTCCAAGAAGCTAGGCGAAATGCACAATTTCCACGAAAGTGTCGCTGCGGATTCCTTGGGGGAAACGGGCGTTGAGTGCGAGTTTAAAACATGTAGGCACGAACTTGAAAACTTGAAAGCTATTATTATTTTTTCTATTGGAAACGCACGACGACACGAGAAGCATGGGAAGTAAATTGGGCAATAACAAGGAGACGGATATCAAAAATACATTTGCCAGGAAGGCACGTTGCGAGGCGAAATACATCACTGACCAAACGATGCATAAAACAAAACTTTAAATAACATTTTTGCAAACCTGTTTTAATGTAAAATATAACTTTAACCTTTTTATTGTTACGGTTTTGTAGTTGAGTGGTAAGTACGTTAGGCTACAAATCTAAAGGTCATAGGTTTGGGGCATTTAGAAACATCGAATTTCTTGTTTTTAACACTTAAATCCAGATCTATTTTTATTTCCAAACATGCTTTAAAAGTTGTTTTCATAGACATTCAAATTAAGATTAGACTCAAAGATACGCTCCCAGGTTATAAAGTTCAACAGTTAATTAAAGACCATCTCTTCTACGCCCTCAATCTTAGATCCGCAGCATGATAAAAATGAAAAACAGAAAATCAAACGCACAGCATTTAAATGCAACGATACACGCGATAGAGGCAAGTGAAGGGTTCTCGGTGGTGAAACTGAAACATGAGAACAGAACAAGACGTTTCGGAAGTGGTCAGTTTTTGTTTTTTGAGGAAAAACGAAGAATTGCTTAATAGGACATTTGTGGGCGGGTGCAAATGGTTTATTGGCCAATTGAGTTATGAATAAGGAGAACAATTTCATTAGACAGATAATGACACCTAGCCTTTGTACGCATGTTTGCCGTTTGGAAAAATGACCTTACCAATATTGAACTCTCTTTAGGATTTCCTACGCTCTAGAGCAGCAAAAAATCCGTTTAGCCAAAAATTCAAAAGCGATATACGCCAAAACCGAAATTACTTAAAAGTTCAATCTGAGACGAGAAACAGTTATCCCAGAAATGATTAACAGCTACCGTAAACCAAGACTGAAACATGAAACGACCACCGACACACTTTCCAGGACAGCGTCATGACCAAACAACCGACCAAACAATTCACCACCAAAAATAAATTTTGTAAACCTTTTTTATCTAAAATGCAACTTTAACTACTGTGCTTTAAAGCTTTTGTAGTCGAGTGGTAAGTACGTTAGGCTACAAATCTGAAGGTCATAGTTTGAGACGGTAAGAAACACAAATCAACTTTTACTTCCAAATGCTTTAAAAGTTGTTTTCATAGACACTCTCAAATTAAGATTAGACTCAAAGATACGCTCCCAGGTTATAAAGTTCAACAGTTAATTAGATGAACATCGCTTTTACGCCCTCAATCTTAGATCCGCTGCGAGATAAATATAGAAAACAAGAAATTAAACACACAGCATTTAAATGCAACGTACAGAACGTTTAAATGCAGCGATAAGGGCAAACTGAGTATGAGGTGAACGGTTCTCGGAAGTGAAACATGAGAACAGAACACGACGTTACGGAAATAGTCAGTTTTGGTTTTTTGAGGAAAAGAGAGGGATTGCTTAAAAGGGTATCCGTGGGCGGGTCCAATTGTTTAATTGGCCGAACAAGTCAACTTTGATAAGACGCCACAGATCTACATAAAATCTATTTCAAAATCCGGAATATCGATGACTAGGGTCTAATTTTCAGACTACAGACTACTAGCAATTCTTCTTTTAAACTAAAAAAAACTAAAAAAACGAAAGCTAAAGATCTGTGTATACGAGAAAACGCCAAAAACGGAATCACCAAATTTTTAATCTGAGACTAGTTACAAAAATTTATAAATTTTCTCATAAATAATCAACAGCTAGCGTCACCCACGACTCAAAGCAATCACCTCCGAAGACGTCATAAACCGACCGAACAGATCACCGCTCTTAAATACCCACTTACTATTGTCAGCGATGACACCACATGTGGACATCAGCTTGCGTCAGCGAAAACTTTTCAAGTACTCCCAGCGGAATTTCGCACTCACGAAAAGAAACAAACTGAACGCACTCGAAGTGCACCATTTGAAATTGTCTGTATCGCACCGAGATTGAGTGGGTGCCCATCCCAGGGAGTTAGTTCTTCACGCCACAAAGCGATCGTCGTAAATAGAGGTAACTAATTAGTTAGCACGCCTGTGTTCGTCGGCAGCAGATTGAAACCGCGCGCACGCGCAGAAGCGCGTCCCGTTGTGATGAAAGACGAGAGGATCGAAATCCCCGAAGTAATTAGCGCGATGTAAGCGGGCGGGCGTCCTTTTTGGAGGAGCAACTGAGACTGAAGCGCAGAGGGTTTGCCTTGCTGACTGCCCCAATTGAAGCCAGGGGGACCGGAGATGATGAGGCGTTGTCAAAAGTGACTTGTCGAGTTGTTGTTATTCTTCCGGTGACAAACGGCCTCTTTTTGACATGCACAATTAGCACCTAAGACAAAATTTGCTGTGCAAAAATGACGTGGGTTACGAAATTCACGTGGTCTGAAGGGCCGCCTCGACGACGTTTGTGGTAAAACACTTTGCACTTTTTCAAAATGTCACCAGCAAAGCAACGTTCAAAACAAATTTCAAATGCAGTGCCTTAGAAACAAATTCAACATTTGTCTAATGATGTACATTTGGAGCAATGGACAGCATTTAAGCCTATCAGTCTAAACGTCGCAGGTTCGAGAAACTTTAAATTTTTTAGTTTTTAGTATTCAATTGAAAAGCTTATTTTTGCAGGAAAATATATTGCTTAGCAAGTAAGAAATACAGCCACAAATCTCTTGGCTAAGGTTGCTCAGCCAAATAAATCAAACAACACATAAATCTTGCCAGACATCTTTGCTTCTTCCTCAGCAACCTATCTTAAGCACATTCAAAATGTCTAAAAAACCTTTTCTCAGCTTAGATCACCTTAGAAACCCATGCGTCTGCAGATGATAGTCATTGAATAGCTGGCCACCGTATCACGTCTAGCAAATGATTAATTCAACTTTTTCACATCCTTAAGTGGTTTGTAGTTCATTTCACACATAAATCACAAAATGAAAATTCGAATTGTTCGTTTTTTTGCATGTAGGCTAGTTTATCTACAGTTCGGAATATCAAATTGACAAATATCCGCGCTCCAATAATTTACGTCTCAGAGCCACAATGATAACAAAGACACGTCGCGAATTCCAAAATAATGACTCACATTTGGCATTTCCTGGTCGACAAAAGCTTCACTGGTCACGCAATCCCATCTTTTTGAAGAGTCTCTCAAAAACGTGTAGGCAGGGCCACACATTTTTTCATAACTACACTAGTCTTTGGACCACATTCTTAAAAACCGTGAAACTGGCTATGAAATCTGGCGGCAACATGGTCTAAAGGATTAAAAAGGAGCTGAGTAAACAAAGGGTCATAAATTAAACGCAAGAAAAGGATTATTTGTAATCTTGTTTTTGACCGACCTGAAAGGAGAAAAGCTAAGCGAAACACGGACGAATTTTACTGAAGTAGCGTGCGTGACAATAGTTAAATGTTGAAAACATAATTATTATCTGTGAAAGTGGCCAAAAACAAAAGTAATGATATTCGTTTCTCGTAAGAATGGAGGGGTTCTTTCTGTTAAGCTACATGAGAAAAGCGAAATGAAGGAAATCAACCAAAATGCTGAATGAACAAAAGAACGAAGTTTTTTGAGGGGACCGAACCACTGACTTCCAGTACGGCGGTCCAACATACTAACTGGTCTGCCATAAAAAGGTATTTACAAGCTATTGCTAGAGGAAGAACCCTTAAATTTCACTCGCCCATTCTTAACGGAGGTCAATCGTCCCTCATCGACCCTTTTATTCCTCTGGGTTCAACTTTCCTTCCAATTAACATCGTTGACAACCAAAATTACTTATGTCAATGTTAACAAAATCGCCCTCAAAAAGCCTACAAAAAATCCTAAAAGCCCGAGAATGAGAATGACGTGCGTGGTCGATTAATTAAGACAAAGAGTTAAAACAACTGTGAATCATAAATATTTTAGGCTGTACTTTTTTAAGGTTGTTCAAGGGTCAAAAGAGGCTGACAAGCAAAATTTAGACAAATTTTAAAACCCTCGTTTCACGCACACCAGAATCGGTGCACAAGGATACGTAAAATTGGCGGAAGCATTTATAAAGACACAATTGTGGGGGAGGTTCCAAAGTGTAATAGGAGCGACACAGACCTTTGTTTATCACAAAAATTGAGGAAAACTACGTATTGACGTACGATTACACAGGTCTGGGATGGATGTCATTAGCACTTGGCGTGGGGTGTTCGTTCAACGAAAACGTAGGTTCAATGCGCAATCACAGTAGGAGTGATTTTGACAGCTTTCAAAACGTGAAAATGTCTTGAAGGGGATGAGCGGACATAGAATGACAAATTCGGCTTTAGGGTGTACGTTGAACGAAATGCGTGAGGAAGGATAGCTGTTTTTAAACGTCGCTTCAGGTGGTCAGATGGGCAACACTAGGCACTTTGCATTCGCAAATCATTTATACTTAATCTTTTTATATTGATACGTTTGCTACACTCTTTTAAAAAACTGTGTTACCAATGTGTTAAATAAAAAAAAGTCTAAGCAAACTCCTAGAAGATCAATGATAACAACGTTCACAATCCTGATTCTATACTTAGCAACTGCGTAAAATTGAATTTTCTCACGTCATCGTTGATTTACTAGAACATGACAAAATAAACAGAAACTCTATTTTTAAGTGTCAACAAAGAAAGGGAGCTCGAAACCTTCTCTCTGTAATAACGAGAGCTGCTGTCTGCCTGTTTTTCGTCCGTTGAAATTTTCGAGCGATTAGAAACAAAAAAGTCGACGCCAGTGGGACTCGAACCTGAATCCCGAGGTAGTCCGTTACACTTGCCACTACACCATGCAATTATAGGACATTTGCGTTAAAATTTTCGGCATTCGCTCACTGTCATGAAATCTGTAACGCAATGCAAGCTCACAAGGGAATGACACTTTGTGCACTGAAGGAACGCTTTCAATTGGCGATTGAAAATGAGTTGTTTGACAAAAAGTCCAATTTTCTCGGCAGACAAACTCTCGGACGTGTCCGAAAGTGGAAAAACAGGGATAGCATACGCACGACATTGCTGCCATTTACGAAAGCCATTTCAGTCCAAAAACCCTTTAAAAATCTGAAAAACAGTCTGAAAATGTTTTCAAGCGATTTTTAATTGCAAAAACCCAAAAATCCTTGAGAAGAAAAACGAGAAAAACTTTTATAATCAAAAACAAAAGACAAGAAAACAATACCAGCCTCTTGGTATCGAATCTGTGACCTCCGCACTAGCAGCCCAAACCGCTACCGACTGCGCCAGACAGCTATGTGCAAAACGTTCATAGTTCGCTATACGCTCATTGTTTTCAGATTCACAATTTCAAACGGCCATAACTTGCGTTGTTCGCGTTAGCGCAGCTAATATTGTGGGGTTTTTCTAGACTTATATAGGCCGTGTGCCAAATGTCAGCCCGATCGGTGGGGAGCACATCGTGCCATTCCCTTGTTAGCAAATTCACATAAAATTTTAGAAACCAGGCTTGCGTAGAGCGTTAATATTTGAATAAAGCAGTAATTTTTGGTTTCAACAAAAATGCTTACTACAAAAAAAATTTTTTGGTAAAAAATCGAAAATCTTAGTTTTTATAAAGTCTGTTAATTGAAAAATGAGTTTCGTTACTCATAATCACACGGATTTTCAAGTTGTAATGAAAAATTAAATGTCTTTAATAAATATGAATATATGCATCCACCTAAGAGTTCTTTCACACTTAAATCGCTAGCACTTCCCTTTCAAACTTTCAAAAAAATCTTTTGTGTGTGTGTGTCCGTTCAGTGGGCGTCGACCAGCAAACAAAGACCCCAAAAAAGAACTCCAAAAGGCAAATAAACCTTAAAATCAAGATTCGACAACCAATTAAATACGTGTGTACTTTTGATTTAAACGACGCTTTACGCAGTTTAATATTCTAAAGCAGATTTCGAAATGATAGTGCGTGCGAGCGGGAGAAGCGGGTAAACAGCATTTGGAGGGGGAAATAAGTCTTGAAAGAGACACTTTTGTTCCCTCTCCAAATGGCGACATTTCACGCCACAAAGATATGGATTCCGACCTACAAAACAGGTCAATTCGTAAACAAGATATCCTTGACATGTCTATTTGGGCAAAACAAGCAAATACACAACATATAGAGACAGTCAGTCACAGGTGAACCCACTCCAACATGCTTCAAAGAGCAGACATCGTTAGACTGGTGTCTGAGCACGAGAATGAAGAGGGACAGCACAATTTATGGCATTCGAGTAGGCGTGATCGTGTTAGCCAGATTGACTTTACAACGTCCAAACGGCTAATTGAATCGTCATACACTTATTGACAGACTTGTTTTTAGACAACCTCTCATTGCTTAAGTCTAATTTAGTCTAATTCAATTTTGTGAAATTTTTGGCGCGCCGTGGCATTTGGGGTATTTTTTAGGAAGTCATTTTTTGATTTGCTTATGGGTGGTCGAGTGCGCGCTTGAAGGTTGAAAAACAGCAGATTAGTAAATTGAATCTGGGACGTTTTGCAAGATTTTTCGCGTTTTCAAGAATTTTTGCAATCGTAACGTTTACGTCAAAAATTTTAGGGCAAATTTATCTGTAGTTTAAATTTCAAAAGAGCAAAACACGGACTAAAATAGCATAAAACTACTCAAATCTAAACGCCCAGCACGGTTCAGGCAAACAGCAGCAACCACTTAGCTATATAAACTGCTTAAAAGGGCTTGTGTTGCAGAAAAAACGTAAAAAAAAAGGTTTCAAATAACTTTCTGGGAATTTTTCCCACCTGGCCTGACGAACGAATGTCAAAACACCCTCTCTATTAAATAAAGGAGAACGATCCAGACGTGGTTGTTTATCCGTCGCAAAATTTCCAGACGCAAGTTGCCTGATTGAGCGAGCGCGGGTTACCGAAGCGGCGGCGCTTGCGTTTGCACGCTTTGCGCCGTCGCCTCGAGTTTCGCGGTTTTGCGTGCCGTGTTGAGCAGCGGTGGAAGAGCAACGGTGAAAATTGTGAAGCATAAATGAAGCATAAAATTCATTTTTGGTGGGATTCGAAGCGCCGAGATGTCGTTAAATCGCTCAAACAAGGCGCGTAGCGCCGAGGCTGTTGCAAAATAAATTAGTGAGGCACGAAGAGCCGAACAATGATGATATAAGGAATACTGTCGCACAATAGTGCGCGCGGGCCGGTTAATTGTTAGTATTTCCATAAAGCAGATATATATAAAAAACGTATTTTAACGTGAGCCATCTGAGTCTTTTTGGACAAGGGCGTGATTAGTCAAAAAGCGGATAAACACCGAAAACGGCTCATTTAAAAATGTTAATATTTTAATATTTTGTTTTTAAGCAGCACGCCGCAGCACGCCAAAGATAATTCGCACACGTCGCTTTAAAATTCTACTTTTTTATTTGTTTGGCTTGTTGTTGTTATCAGCCTTAGATGTTTTTGTGATCAAAACCAAAACCAGTACCAATAAAAGAATCACACTTGTTTGTCTACACTCTCTGTTGTCCAGACTGCCATTTGAAAAAATTGAAAAGTGCTGCAGCTGGAAACGTTTAACCAAAAATAAAGCTTTCTACCGGTCAACATATCAGGATATAGGACACATCTGGACGCCGCTTCCTGACAATAGACTTCAAATTTATCTAAACTGTTCAACCGTAAATATATCTGTCCGACTCGTTAAGCAAAAACAGTTGGTCCTTTTGGGCCTTTATTTTGAGAAGATGACCTTAGAATAATAGACGCAGATAAACTTTAAGGCTTCCACTTTAGGGAACGTCAGAACTGATCTCTTCAACCTGTCAAACAAGTGTAACACCAAGATTCTTTAGCCAAAAAGAGAAATTCTTGGGGAACAGAACTCAGAAAAAAAGCTCGCAAACACAGCTGTGGGTGACAGAAAGCAAAATGTCAATTAAAATACTATTCAGTCGCTTTTAGAATTGAAAAGGTTTCATTTCGAAATAAAGCCCGTATGGGGGCGTGTTTTTTGTGACGCGCGAGAAATCTGTGCTTTCATAATACTCACAAAGAAGGTTAAAATCTATGTATCTATGTGGCCGGGTGATAAAAATTTGGCTCTGTTCCCTGCATTCTCAGAAGCTCGGGTGCAAAGTCATCACAAGACGAAATACAAAAAAACCAAATGAGGATTTTACAAAGGTACTCGTTTTTGGCACGGGAATGACGAGTACAAACGTCAATGCAAACAGACACGTTTAAGCACCGTTTCACCAATAAAAATCAGGGAAAGCATTTCAGAGTCTTTATAACACTAATCAGGGACATTTAAGTAAAATTGGTTTATAATGACTCCTATCGTCCACATGTTCACGCTTCTGAAAACGTTTTCAGAAACGTGAAATATAAGGTTTCAATTTACTAATTACTATGAGAATACCACTAATTTATTCAATACAGGAGTAGCTGTTTACAGAAAGGGTCAATTGACCTCCTGGTGGCCTGTTTAGGAATACTCACTGATTATGAGTTCTGGCCAAAGAGCTGATGTCAGAGCCTTGACAGTCTGTTAAGGTTAACAGTTGATCAGTTTATTTTTAAATCCAGTAGAGGTGCAGTATTCAACAGCATGAAGACTCTATTCATCCATAATTTTTTCCCGTTTCACATTTTGTTATCGGTGGGTATAACTTGTGTACCTGAACGTCAAATGTTTCAATAAAGCAGCAGCGAAATTTTCAAATTGATCGCTTCGATTTAGTTAAAATAGTCAGTTGCCCTGTCAGAAAATTATTTACTTTTAGACTTTTAGATAAAAACGATTTTTTCAACTCTTAAACATCGACGGTCTACACATGCTAGATTTAGCAACGTGTTGTGCCAAGTCCGCTTTCAACCAGGTTTCAAAGATCAAGTTTCAGACAGAAATTTCTATAGAGACAATTATTCTATCCGTGATTCTACATGCGCTAAGGAAATTTTTATTAAAAAACCGCTTTTTTCATAAATTTTTTATTGTTTTGGCTTTATAAAAGTGCACAAAAAGACCTTGCACGTCTACAAAATTCTACGATTAACTTTCAAATTTTCATTTTTTAAATTTAATTTTAATTAACCAACTGAGTGTTAAGCACCTCGACACAGGCTTCAAACAGCTTCAAGAGAACCCTTTGTTTTCAACCTTAATTCAAGCCGGTGCAGGGTCAAATAAAAACATTTTTGAGTCATCTCAACGAAACTTGTATCATCGAAGAGAACAGAAAATGATCTTTTTAGAAGTCAACAAAAAATGGTTGCTAAAAAACTAAATGCGGCACTTAACAAAATAAGGAATTTCTAATCTTGCCCTAAATTATCAAATTTTAATTGTTGCCGATCTGTTGCAAGTATGGATATTTTTTTAAATAAGCAAATTTTGATTTTCAGGATTGCCAACTAGTGGCCAAGAGGATAAGAAATGTAGTCTTGACACGTTGCATGCAGTTGATTTATTGGGTATACAATATTAATGCGCTCAAAGGTGCGAATGCGAAACTAAAGCCTCAAATGACGCCGACGAAGAGCGGCAGCACGGATACGCTTGTCATAGGCAGCTCCTTCGGCAGCCTGAAATGACAAGTCTTAGGTTTTACGTATGGAGAAGAGCACTGATACCTTGTAGGCAGGAGCGACTGGTTGCTGAGAAGGCGACTTAGCTTGAGGCGGCGGAGGAGCAGCGTTTTCATATGCTGGAGCCGCATTGACACCCTCGTCTCCCTTTTTGGAACGTTCAGGGCAAGGACAATACTCGGCATCAGCGCCAGGTCCACCAGCTTTTCCAGGAAAGCCAGGAACGCCGTCTTTGCCGGGCTCGCCTGGAGGTCCAGCTGGACCAGCTTCTCCTTGAGGTCCGGGAAGGGCGTCATCGCCACGTTCTCCCGGCATTCCCTCGTCTCCCTCCATTCCAGGAGGTCCAGTTTCTCCTTTGGGACCAGAGGGTCCCTTGGCGTAGCCCACACCGTCTTCTCCGGGCGCTCCGCGTTCTCCCGCAGCTCCTTGGTCCCCTGGGTATCCTTGATCTCCAAGTGGTCCTTCATCTCCAAGTTCGCCGTCGCGTCCTGGGGTTCCTTGGGGTCCTTTCGGTCCCTTGTCGCCACGGGCTCCTCGTTTGCCCTTGTAACCAGGGAGACCAGCAGGACCGGGTGGGCAAGGAGCGCAGTCTCCAGCGTCGTATCCTCCGGCGTCACGCACCTCCCCCAGGACGACCAGGGGAGCCGTTGGCACCGTCGTCACCCTTTTCTCCAGGGGCTCCGGGTGGGCCAGGCGGTCCGGCGGGACATTCTTGTTGTTTACCTCCCTTATCAACACCAGCAGATGGATTCTCGTCTGAAAAACGGTTCAGTCACCATAAAGACACATTGAAGATTAACTTACATTGTCTTCTCTGACGCTGAGCAGCCGTAGGAGCGGCGCGTGTGGCTCTGACGTGACGGATCTCCTCATTCTGCGACATCAACTCCTTCCACATCACATTCGACATTTCCATATATTCAGCTCGTTGAACTGCCAACTCCTCTTCCATAAGGGTCACATCGTTCATCAAGATTGGGATAGTGATGGTAAGGACGATGAAAGCAATTCCAGACAAAGCTGCGGCAGACCGAGCCCACCATTTGAGTCCGCACTCTTCCATAGTAGGACAAATCAGTTCAACTGGCAATTCCTTTCGTAGACGGTCTTTTATAGACGCACAGAAACTCCGCCTAGTCGCCTTAAGACGTAAAATATGCGCGGCGCATTAATGCAACCGCGAGGGAGTGTCCGTGTTTGTGTTCAGCATAACACGGGCTTTGTAATTATGTGGTTAATGGCCACTCCGAGGTCACAAAACAAGATCGGATCTAGGCGAACATGAATTAGACCGAAAGAGGATTTAACGGATTTTGTTATTGAATGAACCTGGAAGGATCAGGATCAATTATAATTCAACAGTTTGGTTACGGTTCTTGAGCTTGTATGGCTAAGTTTGTATCTCTTTATGATGTCTTTGGGTGGTTACAGATAGGCAACTAAATTGAAACTTACAAAACTGAAGGAAAAACCTGGAAAACAGTTTTCCGTTCAAATTCAAAGATTTTTTTGTTGATTTGTTGGCATTTAAATTTTTTGTTGCGAGATTTCAAAATTCTGAATTGATCTGTCAGCAAGCACAGAAAAAGACACGAAGAGGCAAAACGCCACCAAGACATTAAACATTTTGTGAACCTGAATCTTAACTTTTGTGTTCAATAGTGTTAAAATGAATCTTGTTGTTCAGGAAATACTAGATTTCTTCCTTCTAGCCTGGAAGCGCAGTCTTGTTTGCCAAAGCACCATTTGTAAAGCCATAAAAGGCAGCATTCCAGATTTAGTGCACAGCAACATTGCGTCGTGGTCGTTTTTTTAAAGACTTTTTCCAAGAAAACGATCTTATCGGCGATATCGTTCACATCCTCACCGCGCCAACTTTAATGACAGCGCTCCGTTTTTATGCTGTCCTCATTCGGAGAGGATGTCGCCATGCCTCTCCCACAATTTGTTCGAACGTCGGTTGACTCCGCGGTCGGACAGCTGTAATTAGTACAGTGCGGGACAAAATGATGTAGGCACCTATGTTTTTTTGTCGTATCGAGCTCTTGACAAACTTTCGCGCAGAGCAAATTTCACCATTCGAAAGAACGCGCCAAATAACGGCAGAACGCACCCGACGCCCGCAAACAAAAGAGATTTTCGAAGTTTTCCGACGACTTTTTCGAAAATGGTCGAATTTCACAGGCACATAATGATGTAGGCAGTCATTCTAAACTTGTTTCTAATGCATTTTCAACCGTTTGACAATTTGTTTTGCGCTTAAACCGTGTTTACTGCAAAAATCTGGCCTGGAATTTGCTAAAACAGACCGAAAAAGAATTTGAGCCTGAAATAAGAAAAAAGTAAAATTTGTTCCGCGTTAGAAAACGGTCGCCGTTGTGTTCTTATTAGCAAACCTACAAACCTAAATTGAGTTGAAACGCTAACAATAGTGGTTTAAAAAAATTTAAAAGAGGCCAGTTTTAAAATGTTCATGCGTAGCCTGTCTGAATCTAGCAACCTATACTATCCCCGCTGTTTCAAAGTATTTCAGTATATAAGATTTGGCAGGAACGGGTAGGGCGGAAACGTGAAAACCGGCAAAAAGTGTTTACGGTCACTTCGAGTCCAAACTAATTTTTTCGGGTCCACTCCACAAACCATCGCGCCAACTATAGAGGAAACCATTGTTATACATGTTCGAACGGCTTTAAAAACCCAAACAGGCTGCGTACGGTTTTTTTAATCTTGATGCTCTTCAAGTAAGAGGACACAAATTTCGACATCCGAATTCGACAAATTTCTTTCCTGTACAAATTTCTCCTGTGTTCACCGTCACCCTTTGACCTTTGTCATAAACGCCCATTTAATGTCAAGTAGAGGATCAAGTCGTCAAAATTCAATGTATTCTACGACGCGCTGATAGGGAAAACTCAATTCTAAGAGAAAAGATCCCAGGAAACTGGCTAGGTAACTTTTTATCATGATTTCAAATAGAGAACTGACTAAAGTGAGCTGTCTGAAGTGCGGACAAGACAGCGAACAATTACTTTGAGTCATATGCATACGTAGAACTGGTCGGAGAGGTGATTCAGGAGTAGATAACCAAAGCGCCAGATAACCAAAGTCAGCAATTACTGTCTAAATAAAATGAGCAAGTAGATGAGCAAGTAGTTCAGAAGAAAAATTTAAGGATCTTGCCAAACAGGCAACGTTAGAAGTCTAGCAATAGGTCATTAATGGAAGCAAACGTTACCTTTCATTAAAACATCGCAACAAAAGATTCTAACAATGCGAGCTTATGTTAGCTTAGAGGTGTTGAAAACAAATTAACCCAAAATGTTTCACTAAAAATGGCACAGTGCTGCTTGAGTTTAGCTATGCATGGTGGCAAGGAAGGTTTTTATGAAATACATTTTGAGCATAATATCGCCGCTTTTTGTTCGCTTTGATAGGTTTACAATTATGGCAATGACAAGTTTATGGACCAATGGGTAAGTTTATGCCATTTTAGTTTTGAGCTAAAAATGCGAGTCAACTTTGCAACACGGGTCGTGTTCGCATCTCGCCAACGCAAGCTTCACTACTCATACTTTATTACAAGCCACAAATACATAGGCAACCCAGTAGATTACATTAGAATTACAGGTCTTTCACAGCTTTAACTGCTTCTTAGAGATGGTGACGGTGATCAGCGCACTTGTTCATCATCTGGATCTCTTCGCGGAGCATGCAGCCGAAGTCTTCATGAACCTGGGCGAAGTTCTTGATAGCACGTTCCTGGATGAAGGGCTTGCATTTGCCGAGCGATCCAGCAATGTTCTGGACAAGACGCTTGCGGGCATCTTTATCAAGAACCTACAAAAAGCAGGTTTAAAACTTGATAAAAGGATATTGATGCTTACCTTGTTCCAGATCGCTAGGCTGGCTGAAGTTGTCGTCATCAGCGTTGTTGAAGCGGTCAACGTCATCGGAAACGTGGAACACGTGTTCCTTGACATCACTGCGGGTGGTCCGTTGAAGCTATTGGGATGATAGTTGGGAGCGCCACCCTGGTTGTCGCCGAAATTAGCGGCACCATCACGCTGGGTGTTGTGGGGACGCGAGCGGTAAGGACAGTTAATGGGAAGATGGATGTAGTTGGTGCCGAGACGGTGGAAGTGAGTGTCGGTGTAGGAGAAGAGGCGACCCTGGAGCATCTTGTCAGGAGAGAACTCAATTCCGGGAACGACGTGCGACGGAGCGAAGGCGCTCTGTTCGACCTCGGCGAAGTAGTTGACCGGGTTCCGGTTCAGCACAAATTTGCCGACAGGGATCAGAGGGTACTCGCTGTGGGACCAGACCTTGGTCACGTCGAAGGGGTTGAAGCGGCACTTTTCAGCTTGCGCGAAGGTCATTACTTGGACGAAGAAGTTCCACTGGGGATAGTCTCCGCTCTCAATAGCATCATACAGGTCACGAATACTGTAGTCAGGGTCAGTTCCTTCAAGCCTGGCGGCTTCCTCAGCCGGAAGATTCTTGATCTTTTGCGCGGTCTTGGCGTGGAACTTGCAGTAGACAGCCTCGCCGTTCTTGTTGACCAGCTTGAAGGTGTGGGAGCCATAGCCGTTCATGTGGCGGAAACCGTCGGGGGTGCCACGGTCTCCGAAGAGGAACATCACCTGATGGGTGCTCTCGGGACGGAGGGAGAAGAAGTCCCAGACCATGTTAGGGTCCTAAAAGACGTGTGAGTCTTTGTGCTCAACGGATGAGTGTTACCTTAAGATGGGTAGCAGGGGGGAAGAGGATGGGTTCACGAATGAAGAAGATGGGAGTGTTGTTTCCGACCAGATCCCAGTTTCCTTCCTCAGTGAAAAACTTCATGGCGAAGCCACGAGGGTCACTCGGCACTTCCGGATTCACCACCTGTAAATTAAATTATTAAATTTTTTGTTTATATGTTTATACTAAAAATTCTTGCTTTAGAGTTGTTAAGTACACAACTTCCTATTGCAGAAGCAAATAAAAGGGCTACAATCCTCGTGCCCAACGCGTTTTCAGGCATTCCAATGAATAAAAACATACCGACGGTGGAGAATCGAAGGAACATGGGAGTGCGTTTGCCGATCTCGTTGAACAGATCAGCCTTGCAGTACTTGGTAATGTCGTGGGTGACCTCAAAGTAGCCATGAGCTCCACCGCCCTTGGCGTGGACAACACGCTGTGGATGCGTTCACGATCGAAGTGGGCCATCTCGTCCATGAAGACGACGTCCTGCATGAGCAACGGGCCACGGGGTCCAGCGGTGAGGACGTGATTC
Organism: Steinernema carpocapsae; assembly: GCA_000757645.3. NCBI lineage: Eukaryota > Metazoa > Nematoda > Chromadorea > Rhabditida > Steinernematidae > Steinernema > Steinernema carpocapsae. Next base: position 3,749,435 of record CM016762.1, read on the forward strand.
TTTTCGTGGATTGGGGCACCGTTCGAGGTGGTCATGGTGTGAGGACGCTAAAAGGATATTAGTAAAATGGTGCAATAGTCTCAGATATAGTACGAGAATTCAGGCCGCTTTTAAGAAATACGAGAGAGAATATGCTACTTTCGCTGTATAAAGAATCACTTAAAAATCGAGTTTTATGCTCTATTAGATCAGTGGATCAAGCGTCCATTATTTACTCAAAAGTTCAGAGGTTCGATCCGTCTTGATGTCAGTATTTTTCTAAAATGGTCAGGACATCCAACCCTTGAGCTCCCATGCGACAAGCAAAAGCTCCAACCGCGCACGTTCTAGCTTAACATTTGTTTGTAAATCCTATCGGAACTTTATCAAAATTTGATTTTTTGAATATAGACTGTTGAATGTTTCAAAATCACTTACCGGGGTGCTCTGCTTTTGGTTGGCCAGCTGTTCTGCATGGGGGCACGATTTTCCAGACTTAGGACAAGACATCTTTTTTTCTGAAATTGAACGAAATTTCACTCCAACGAAGAGTAAACAACAACACCGCGAAGTGACGCAAGGGGCTCTCTCGTAAACAGCGCCTCACCCGATCGACTGGCAATGCCATCGCTCCAATGAGTGCTCGCGACTCTCGGCCGTTAAAAGGGAAATTGACCGAGCAGCGAGCGCTGTTTGATAATTGCTTATCATACACTACACCACACCGTGAAAGGGAAAGTGAACAACGATTGGAGAACCGTGCTGTGGGACGGAAGAATGCTGATGCGGTGCCGGGCAGCAGCAGTGGTGTGCATTTATACACGCAAGGCACAATTTCAGTCCGCCTTAAAGTGATCGATTCCGGACACAAACAATAGGTCGTGTGGAGTGGATCTCAATTTTAGCACAACCCTCAGGTGTTGGGCGCGGCGCATTTGAACAGAAAGTGAAACCGGGAAGAATTCGAGGAGTCCACGTGCATCTCAGAAGAGAGGAAGAAATCGAAACTACAACCGTGTGAAACTACACGCCGATGTCGTCCACCTCTTAGTAGAGCGCCCTCACTGTGCGTGGCTGTGGTGGAAAAACGGCGACGACTCGAGCACTACAACATTTGTGCGCGGCGGAGAGAGAGTGAGCGACGATTGTTGTTGCCGACTTGCAGCAGGGCATCTTCGGAGAACACAAGGGTACAAGGAAGCCATGCGGGTTTGCGTGTTTGCGTGTTTCAAGATTTTAATATTTGAGGAGCCATTGAGGCGTAACAGGAGGATAAGGCTTAACGATGAGTAAACAAAAACTGATTTTTTGGAAAAGTCACTAAACGCATGTGCCATAAATGTGACCAAGTTGCTAAAAACAAACATGACTAATAACTTGAAATTAATAGAAATTCCGTTCTTTAGGTTTCAACTTTGAAATTCTTAAGTCAGCTTTAAAAAATTCAGTCAGCGGTAAAATTTGTTCAAATAATGAGTAATTCTTATGAAAAATGATTGAAGAGCGTTCTTCCTAGCCACAGGCCAACCCACCTATCAAATTTTAGAAGTCTAACTCATGGACATTTTTGGCAGTCCTCTTGTTGGATGCTTTTGATCATTTCACGAATTTACTAAAACTACACATTTTTCAGTTAAATCAAAATTACTAAAGCAAACTTTTTTAAGACCTATTTTTAGGTTTTTTCTAATTGAGTGTTTTCAATACATTATAAACCGTGAAGCACTAAAAGCTGTTGTTTAAAAGCTTTAATGACATTCGAAACTGAAAATGGATTTAACAAGTAGTTTTGCAAATCGTTTCAATTAGACTGTTCATCCGCTATTGTTAGAATCTTCAAAATTACGGAAACGTTTTTTGAAGTCCGATTCTAGTTTGTGCGAAAACATTTGGTCGACGTGCAGGCAGACAAGGGATTCCCCCAAAAAAGTGACGTTACCTCAAGGTCGTCCATCATTCAATAGAGCCGCGATGACATCATGAACGTGCAGAAACAATAGTTGAACTTGGGAAGAGGTTAACTAGAAGGCAAGAATTAAATACTGAAGTTTGGTGTTTGTGAGAAGGGTGATTGATTAAACAAGATTGTGACAAATTGGTCTTTTCGCAACAATCAATTTATGTCCGCCTGAATTTCCGAAAACAAGGTTATCGCCACTTTTCGATTTCCCTGCTGGGTTCTAAATTTGCTGTCAACAGCGTGGCTACAATGCCATGTGCACATTAATGGGTTACACTTCCAATAATACCAATCTTTGGGCGTCAATCAATAATGAAGCGACCTCTTAATTTGAACTTGAAAGAAGGAGTAATCCTAGCACGAAAAACGATCAATGTTTGGTTTCTTCAATAACGCGACGACCCTCTTTCAAAAATATTGACCATCCAAATGCAAACTGGTTTCTGTCCCTTTTAGAAACCTCCACATTACGTTACCTTAAAATAGTAGTGATCAAATGCTCACCTTTTGCGCTATGTTACTCACAATCTAGGTTTTCGATCATGTTTTAATCTTCTAGGTACAATCACTGCGGTTGGCAAAACAGAATAACCAGTTTCTCTGGTTGCAGATTGCAGCAATTGAGGTGATTTGCAGCGTTGAAACAGTAAAAAGGTGACGCGGACCTTTGTGACTTTGTCAAAATAAAATTGTTTTGGTGGCTAAAAACTTGAACTTTTTGGCTGCTGGAGTCTAAAAATCAAAACCCGAAAGGTCAAATATTTAAAAGCTATTTATGTCTGGAAAAAGCGAACACAAAAATGGGAAACTGAGATATTCAAGAAGTGTGTGGACACAAGCAAATTAAAAATCAACTATGAATGCTCACCAACTGTTCAGCTAAAATTTTACACAAAGGTAGACTTATGGGAGCATATCAAAACGCATCAAAAATTTAAAAAATATTGACTTTGAAAATTTGAGATCTTAGCCTTATTCTTATACACTCTCATTTTTTACATTTCGAAAATTGGAAAGCTTAAAATTGGTATACTTCTGTAACGTTAGCCGTAAAATAACGTGGTAACTTTGGTTTTGCTAAAGAACTGCTTTTATCGCATCAGATTTTAAAGATTCGTTCTACGAGATATTTTGAAGTTTTGATGTTTTCCTAAAAAATCTACCTTTTTGTTAAATTTCAGCCAAATTGGCGTGGAACAGTTGGTGACCATTCCTTGTAAGGAAGACCATTCTTGCCCAAGGAAAATTGTTTATGTTTACGTAAGGCTTTAAAGGAGGCGGACTTTGTTCGGTGATCAGAGCTCAGATTCTCTCATACCCAAATCTCTCTAGCATGCGTGTTTACATTCCAAAGTGTGGTCGCAGACGCGCAGAAAAGGACATCGTGGGCAAAACATGAAAACATGTGGCAGGCAAATACATCTTTGAGTATTTAATTTTGAGAGGGACTTATCGAGAAAAGTGAAAGTCCGGTCAGACATAATAGATCATTCAGATAGTTTCGTATGTATGTATGCATATGGTTTTGTTGTCCAAGACATCGCTGCTCTTATCAGCGCTCTGAATAGCAACTGTAGCACAGCAGCACAGCAGCGATCATACATCTCATTTGTTCGATGTTATTTTTGAACTCTGCGTCTAGCTGATTAATATCAAAAATAGAGTAGATCACAAAACTCAAAAATCACAATTAAGAAGATTTTAAAAGTAGACATCAACAATATAAAAGTATTTAAAAAAGGGCGAGCAAGAAATGTGTTCTAACTTAAAAAGGCATACAACCGTGGAAACGCCAAAAACAAAGTGAAAAGACCGCTACTCTTCTCACACCCTGCTCAATATAAAGTTGTTTGTGCTTACATACAGTTTAAAGCAATCTTTGTTCTGACATCAGAGGACACGTTCGTAAACTTCCAAAAATCATTGTTTTGACAATTATAACTTTTTTGAATAATTAACGGAACTGAGCGCGTCGGGACGCGCCCACTTAAGCCCTACGTCGACGCTTCGCGTTTCCAAGAAGCGTGCTATACGATGACCACCGCGAGGGCCGCGGTCAATTTCGCATTTTTATTAATTTTCCGAAATCTAGCAAATCGCACATTAATCTGTCCCGATTCGAGCCAAGAATTTGAGCCAAAAACGCCTACCCGATACGGCGTTTACGGCACCAATTACGGCTCCCGAGCCGAAGAGAATAGTATAAATACACATGTATTGCCGTCAGTCGCTCAACTCAAATATCGCTCAGTAACAAGATCGATTACAAATAAGCATTATGGTGTGTTGTTGTTGGCACACAAGTTGCAAGTCTTGCCACAGTTACGACGCTTGAAGTCGTCAGTCCAAAACGGGTCCGTGCAAAAACCATTCCCACTCCAAATTTTGCAGTTAAGTGGTTTCGCGTCTTCACAAGTCCCTCCTTCTCTACCTCCTGTTCCTTCGCAGCGATTACAAGTTTTAGCACAGTTTTTAGTCATGAAGTTGCCAAACCTTGGGCTGTTGCAAAATCTAACATTTCGTTGGCAGTTAGAGAACTTGTCTTGGCAACCTGAAATTGGTAATCGGGTCATGCTACAACAGGAAACGCCTTACCAGCCGTATCACAAAATCCGCAAGTAAGAGCACATTGCTGTGTCATGAAGGTGTTCCATTGGTAGTCACGACAAAGTGGTTTCACGTTGGCACAGTTTGTTAGCTGATCTTTGCATCCAGCAGCCGCACATAGACCGCAGGTTTTGGGACAGAACGTAGACATGACTTTGGTCCAGTTGGCTTCTTTACAGAGGCCTTTGTTCTTCTCGCAGTCGATCACGGTATCGAAAAACAGAAAATTCATAAATTAACCGTTCACGAATATTTTGAAACAAGTTTTGAAGCCACATAACAAAAACTGCTCTAATGTTTCTAAAGTTTCAAAGACTTACTTTTTGGGTTGTCGCAGGCATAAGCTGGATCTTCATTTGTAGCGTTTCCAGTATCGGTGCCGTTATCAGCGATTGGCGCTTCTGTCATAATCACGGCTGTTGGCAAGAGCGTGGCTGGAACGTCAGTTGGAGCAACCGTGGGAGCATCAGTTGGTGTCTCTGTCGGACTTCTGTTAGAGCTTCTGTTGGAGCATCCGTTGAAGCTAGAGTAGCTTCCGGTGTCGTAGTTTCAACAGGTTCAGTCGGAGGCGGCGAAGTCTCACTGAACGTACAAGTAGTCGCCAAAGGAAGTTCCGTAGTAGCTTCCACAGGTGCTTCAGTAGGTGTCGTTGGAACCTCATTTTCAGTAACCGTGCTCGTCAACTCGTCAATTGGGGTGCTTCGGTAGATTGCTCAGCAGCCGTAATAGTTGGAACTTCAGGTTCGGTCACAGTAGTACTTGAAACTATTGCTCAGCAGCCGTAGTAGTTGGAACTTCAGGTTCGGTCACAGTAGTACTTGAAACTCCCGGTTGAGCTTTTTTAGTTGTAGATGCTTCACCAGCAGCAGTAGTAGTTCTCTGATTCTCAGCTACCGTATTCGATGGAGCTTCAGTCACTGTGTTTGTAGTCACTTCGTCAGGTGGAGGAGTAGACAGTGTTGTAGACACGTCATTCTGACTACAGGCAATCCCAATCAAAGCACAGAATACCAGAACAAATATGTTGTCCTTCATCGTTAACTTGTGAAGATTCCAATGACCATCCGGTGGATTATATACTCTGGACAAATAGTTTGCACACCTGTTTGAGTATCTATTATGACTGTGTTTGTTCGAACGAATTCTGTCTCTCTGAAGTAGTTGGCAGTTGTTTTCCGTGTCCAGGTGATGTGAGAAAACCGGATATGGAATTCGCTGGTTTTGTCTGAAATGGGGTCTATTTCCGGTGGCGACAAATATAGAAATTTGAACAGTGGAAAACAAAAAGACAAAAATAGCTGTTTAAAATTGAGTTTAGCCATGAAAATCCAAAATTAAAAAGTTGCTTTAATAAGCCCTATTATGCAAAATGTAAGTAAGAATGAAAAAACGGTGTTCATTCACAAAAGATCTTTTAAAACGTCTGAACCTAAAAATACTGTTTTTGTTTTAGGTGAAGCAACCGATTACAAACAAACCAACCGCCTCCTGCTCCATGTCTCCCAGGAAATCCAGGCGCTTTCCCCGCTTTTGCTTGCATGCTTTGCGAACTGCTGAAGGAGCCAACATGGCGCCGAGGCGACCGCTTCTGCATCCACAGAGAGGCCTAGAACGTGAGCTTTCTACCTAGCTCCTTGTCCATCTCTTATTTCCTTTTTCATCCGTTTCAGGGTGTTTTTAAATGCTGTTTCAAACCCACAGCTTCTTTTTCTTTCAACATAAATTTTCCTTCTGTCAAACAAAACATAGGCAAGTTTGGGTTCATTCACAAGCATATTTCAATTCCCATCCTTATGTTTTCCTGACTCCCACACAACCAGGACACATACGGCCTGCTTCACGTACAAACAAATTAAGCCAAAACTAACTTGCGTATCAAACTTGATTTGAGGTTAAATCTGATGCAGCAGAAACAAAATGTTAAACACCTTTAAAATGACGCAAAAACCGCAGCACGTCCGCAATGCGTTGAGCGCACCCAAAATGACCTTTTAGTTAAACGATCGTCATAAAACTTTTTACTGCAGTAAACTCAAAAATTTTACTTGGCTTGCAACAAGCACTCGTTTTGACATCGCGATCATCTCTGGCGATCACCGCCAACTTTCTTTTATTTCTTATTGCAGCAACCGTCTTTCAGAACCTGTGTCCATCTTTGTCCTTACTCTGCCCTTTAGCGCTTCGCTGGGGCTATCAGAGACAAATTCGAATCGGCGACATGTGTCTTTTCCTCAGCATAAACTGCGCCGTGGAAAACAGCACCTTGCGGTTAAGGCAAAATGACTTTTACTTCCTTGTCTGTTTCGCGTTTTTTCGTACCTTAATTTTGACTCAGTCTGTCAGCTCTTACATGCACACTTTTCACATAACACTAACTAATGGTTGGGCCTGTCTCCTTTGCTGCGGTCCTTGTTGCTAATGATAGGAGTGAACGCATTATAATTAAGCGCGCATCCATACTAATTATTTGCGAACGGTTGCCGGCGTCAAGTGCGGCTTTCACCTGGCGCCAGTGTAGCGGCCCTCCCTGCTCATCGTTTTGAATAATCGCGGTTTTACGAGCGTGTTTGACTCTTCCCTTACCCTTATGCCTTGTATTTGTGTGCTTCCCGCGTCCCTGTTTTGATTATAAGTGACCCAACTGTGATCTGAGTTTATGCTTAAAATGTTTCTTTAAGAGTAAGAACATGCCTGCCTACACACGTTCTCAAGCAAGGACTGATGAGATTAACTGGGACCTCCACCAGCTGCTGGAGTTTTCTGACACGCTGGTATGTTTCAATTTATTTTGCGGATTTTAAACGAATTTATTGAAAACTAAACCTTTAGGTTACCCGCAGAAGAACGACGACTGCTTCCATTGCTGAAAACGTGCCACTACGCCACGAGGTATGCAATAGAAAGTACTTCAAAGTACTACTTTAAAACTTAGATAATGACGCGGTCAAAAAGCAAGACCGCAAAACTTGGCTTAGGATTTGCGGGATGGATTTTTGCTGGCTTAAATCAAAATGAGGCTCTAAATCCATCTATTTTTGAAATTTTAGCAACGCTCTTAGCTTGGTTCACTATGCTATCTCAATCAAATTTTTGACGTATTTGTTTTCCCCTACTTTTGCCTTCTCATATAACATTCTCTAGATTACGAGTGACACCACGCAAGCCCGGACTGCCGATCTGAGCCAGTGGCAAGAGCTCAATGATAAGATCAGAGAGCTTGAAAGCAAGCTGGACAACGAGAAGAAGGAGAGAGTCGAAGCGGAGACAAAAACGGAGGTCCAGCTGAAAGTTCTGGAGGAGAAGCTTAAGGAGGTGAGTAATTCACGACATTTGTGTTGCTGTAAAAAACATTCATCCTTGCAGCTGACCGAAAAAATGGTCGCTCTAGAAGGTGGACTGACGAAACTGCAAAAGGAGAACTCCGAAACGACTAAGATGACAAAAGGCCAAAAAATAATCATGCAGGGAGAGTTGCGCTATGTGAAGAAAGAAATGTGGAAGATCATGGTAAATAACTCATAACATTCATGTTTTTTAGCAAAGCGTAACCGAAATTCAAAAAGATAGTTGCGATGTTTTTTTCACACCACTAATTTGTGCCTGGAAGCTTACTCCATCGATCATCCCAACAGCCCCGGATATTCCGCTCTGTAAGCTTTTAACGGTTCTCTTAACGGAAAAATCAATTGTTACTATTTCAGATGGCCGTTAAGAGGGAGCCTAACGTTGAGGAGTAAAGATTTTTTGTGTGTGATGTTTCTGTTTAAGTTTTTGTGTAAAAATTTCTGGTTGTGGGTTTCTTTTCTATGCTTAAATAAAATTAATCTTTCGAGGTCCTCTGATCTAATCTAAAATCACTTTGAATTTAAGAGTTTTCTCAAGTACCGTGTGTTAAAAAAACTGAAATCAGGACCAACTCCTTATTAGCTCTCATTATTGTTTTCACTTACTTTGCGCTCATTAGTTTTGCAAAATTCTCAGTTGAGGTGATCGTATGTGCAAGAACCATTAAACCCCGATAGTCCGACGCATCGGCGGCGTTGGTCCCCGCCGTCTCTCTCGTTTTGCAGGGTTGATTAGCATATTGGCAGCGCAAAGAGTGCGGGCGGAAGGTGCGATGTGGAGTGATCGCTTCAAGTGCAAGCCGTAAAAACGGTTTTAGCAAAACGTTCGCTTTTAAGGGGTGCGAGCTGTACATCTTCATCTTTATGTTCGTCTTCGGAATGTTCATGTTCATCTTTGGTAAGAATGTTAGAGATTTTCAAAGTTTTTTGTAATCGTTCGACGTTTGTCTCTTGCCGACCCCTCACCTGCGATCAAAGCGGCTTTCGTTTTCATTTCGCCTTTCAAAGAGCATTTGGCGCGTTTTGTCGCAACTCTTGGTAGATGCTTAGATGCGCCGACTAGATGCGCCGTCACGTTTGCTGATCTGCCCGCTTCCATCAACCGCCGTCGGCTCAATGCCTACGCTCGGAACGTGCTTTTCGTTTAGATGTGTTGGAAACAAAACGAAATATTTTTTCAACCTTCTCCTTGTTTGTGTTGCCAAACCTGCGTTGTTTGTTGCTGTTACTATTTGTAAAAAATACCAAGGGTACGTATTCGATGTACTTTGATGATCAGTCTTTTTCTGGTCGCTTACGTAGCTTGGATAGTTGGGGCAAAAGCAGATCAAACATAACTGATGTAAAGTTGCTCAAAATGAAAAAAAAATTTTATACAAATTTTATTTTCAACATTTTCAACAAAACCGGCTCGGATGTCGCCATGGTCATTTTCCGGTCATGGATATTTAGTATTTGTTGCCGTTATCGCGTTTATTTTTAGTGTTTTATCGAGCTGCCGCTAAATTAATCCAAAGGTTCAGAGGTGCAAAATTAAAATCTGAAGAAGAGAAGAAGATGTTCACTTTGTCTGAAAACGAATCTAGCGCCCTTCCCAGCTTTGTGTTTGGATTCCCTCCGAGAAACGATGTTCAGGTAAACAACGTCGTTTTATGGTGCTGTTTTCGGTCTTCGAACGTCTTAGATTACAACTTTGTTGACAATCTGAAGGAAACAACGTGCGGATATTCGTCATCGCTGTTCTGATCAGAAGTGAACAATTTCGTTTTCCACATTTCATAATAAACAAAAGTTTCAAAATGAAAAAAAGGAAGCAAAGGTCATATCAATAACATAGCTTCAACTTGAATTTTTCAACATCTGCTTGGTTTAAAACCTAAGCAAATTCATGTGTTTTTACAGCGACAGTTTCACGACCTAGCGATCAAAACCGAGAAGCTCTCCCAGTCGGTCGAAAGCTATCGCGCTCTCCGAGACGATTTGAGGAACACCTACGTAAGCTGACCTCTTTCTCTCTCAGAAATTTGCCTTTATCGTTTAGGAAGAAATCCAGCGATCAATGGAGACAATTATCAACAGCGGAGAAGCGACCGCCAGATCCGTCATTATCGATCTGAAGCGCACGTTGCTGTGGATATGAACTTTCAAGCTACCAAGACCACTGAGCAGAAGATGAGATGCAAGGAATATTTGGCGAACAATGAGGAGGTAAAAAACTATATTTTCTTGGGACCAAAATAGAACATATGTATCTTTCAGCTCAGCGAGGAATTGGTCGAATCTAATTTTTTCCCAGCAATCAAGGTGAGATAACTGCGGCTGAAATCAGGAATTTTGACGGTTAGACTGATTTAAAAGAACAGAAATGGTCAGAAAAAGGTTTTTTTGTGTTTTAGTGCCATAAACTCAACTTTTTGCCTTTAACACAAAACCGAAAAATGTGCACATCACATCCTAAAACTTTAAGTTTTTTTAATGCAAATTTTTTTGACTGGTTGAAGGGTTTGTAAACAATATAGTTAACGTTAGGATCGATACAATGCTCTCAGTCGGCAGATCGAGTTTATGGGTCGAAATACTCTCGCCGAACTGGCGCCTCTTAGGGCTGACGTGGATTACTACCGAACGGTAAGAGACACAAACAGAAACCAAGTCTATTCATAGATCGTTTAGGGGTCGACCAACATAATCTACGAACTCGGGATGCTCACTGGAACTGTGACTGCTGTTGTTCAGATCCCTGACCCCACAGTCAACGCTATGGTGGACCGTCCTGCGCTTACCAATGCGGTGGTTGAAGAGCTCCTTGACGAGGCGCACGAGATGGTGGAGAGAATTGTAGTCTGTTGGGATTTATGGAATTTCTTACAAAACGAATAGACTAAAAGCCGCTTAGTGTTCATTTTCGTGGGTTCGAAAAAGTTCTTCTAACTTTAACAAAATTTGTTTTTCGGATTCTGAAGACACGTAGAGCCGTTCAATCTTTTTCATCAATGCCTCACATACCACCTGGTTGCCAACAAGGGGAGTGCAAAAGTCCCTCTCCCACCAAAAAAGTTCATAGTAGTCTTTGACTCATTCGAAAGTCTCATTGCGCTGAATAGCTCTCTGAAATTAGCTCGGATCAGACCCAGACATCCTGGTAATCTAGGAGCTCGCTTCCAGACGGATGCCCACCTTTGCCTGAAGCGGTTGCTTCAACTGTGCGTGCGGCGACCATTCGGAGCGATCGGATATGACTTTTCCTGCTTTTCTAGTACTGAAAAAGGAGTTGTCGTCGTGTGAAGGCAAGCAGACCGTTTCAATCAAGTGAAATTAATGTTGCGTATTAGATGAATGTTAAATCATTGTGGAAATTGAGAAATTGCAAGCAGTATTAACGGATGCCAGAGTTCTATCATGGTTTGCTTGCAGAATCCCAAGACCGGTCGCGCGCAACGTCAACTTCACTTGATTGAAACGGTCTGTTTGCCTTCACACGACGACAACGTCTTTTTTAGTACTCGAAAAGCAGGATAAGTATGCGGTTTTGGTCAAAAACCGCTCCGAACGGTCGCCGATATCAGAAATGAACCACTCCACCTAACGGCCGGCATCGAGCTCCTGGGTCTGATCCGAGCGTCTAATGCGCGCATTGAATCATGCATTTTTCAAGGCAAAAATTTCGTTTACCTCCACCCAGTAAACAAACAAAACGATTGAACTGAATTACAACGTAATTTTGGTTTCAGGAACGTCTTTTGGAGCCTCTCCAGAACTTCCAGCCATCTTAAATCGACATCAACATTGAAGCTTAAAGTTCATGACATTCTTCTGTATCCTGCCTTCTATCTGAAACTACGTTATTTGAACCATTTTCTGTTCCATATCTAAATTTCAATTTCGATTATTCTGTACTTCTGTGCCTTTTTATCGTGTGTCTACTTCTTGAGTGCCTTTATGCTTTTTCAGTATAAATGTTTTTATTTTTGTTTGCTTTTTATTGCTCATAGGTTACGGTAGTATCCACAAGTATTCACAACGTCCTGTGGCATCACTTTGCTTTACTCTCGCACGCAAATGTGGCACGCAAATCCCTGCAAAAAACAAACTTCGCAGGAGTTGGCTGTCGTATCTACCCACGTTCCTTTAAAGTGGCGCTCGCTCTCTTTTGATTACGTCGCACCTGGCTGCCTCTAAGAGTCTGCAGCTGTACATGCGACCACAACTTCAAAAAAGCATCAGTTTTTGCACACATTTGTTGTTTTGTAAAAATATTCACAGTATTGTTTGCTAGATGGCTTGGTCAATTTTGTCTATATGAGCTAGCCTGACCCCTTTCGTAGAAAGAAGATTCTTTAAAGCAACCTCAGCTTTACCGAAAACCGTCGGTCGCAAGCTCCTCCCCATAATTAGACCGACAAAGTTCTATTTCACCACTTCCTCCTCCTCCTGCTCGTGCTTCCAAAGACGCGACCCATGGTCGCAGGCTGGTACGCGAACCTAAACACGTCGACTTTCGCACGCGGTTGCCACGGCAATGCGGCCCTCCGCCTCCGCCCCTCTCACGCTTCCATACGCGCTGTCCCTACTTTGGTCTCAGCGGACAGACACGTGGCTGGAAGCAAGAGGAGAGCGGCTGCTGGGAGTGAGAATATTCCTCATCTCATTAAGCGGTCGTATGCTGTGTCGACCGGCGGTACCTTTTGCGGCATGCTAAGTGTGATTTGTTTGAATTATAATTTTTTGTCCTTAGGTGTGCGTCGACGGTCGCGTGCCTAATTTCGTGTCTGCGGAAAGTAAACAAGCTGGCAAATTTCAGATAAGAAGCTTGAAAACTTCCAAAGGCAGTATGTCTTGCAAGGACGGCTCCCAGTCTGGAGGCGCTTCGAACGGCGATCAGCCTCAAGCGCTTAACTTCCATCATCATCTGGTGGTCCCTGACGTGGCAACTTTGACTGTGCAGGTGTGTTTTCTGCAACAAAATCATTACGCAAAAAAGAGTTCTTTGCAGTTTTGAAACTAGTTGGGAAAGTTTCACATTGTTTAGCTTACTAAAAAGTTTCCCCTATTTCATAAGTTCGCCCTCAGGTTAAACCCATCGGATTTTACATAAACGGTCTTTTATTCAATTTTTAACAAATTAAGTCATTATCCCATGCGCCTGCTTTATATAGATATAGCAGACCATAATGTCGGCATAAAATTGATTACCGTATACCAATAAAAAAAACATTTTGAGTGGTCACAATTTCTGGCTTTCATGTGAGAGCTTTAGTAAATTTTGCAACCAACCAATTTGAATTGCGACAAATAAACAACGATTCTGAAAACTTGAAAACTATTATCTCTTAAAAGTTGTCAATGCTGTTCAAAGCCATTGTTTCAACATGATTCACAGAAAATGTTCTAAAAGTTACAAAAACGGCGGTAAATAAGTTTGTGGAAACCTGAGGGAAACTACAATTTTGTGTTAACTCTTTTGTGCCGCTTTCTGCCAAATTCCTAAAAAATTAAAGGCCATAATTTTTAAGCGGTACGGTAGGTCGTTAACAAGAGTTTCAATCGATTGGACTTATACTCCAAGTATGTAAAAGTACTATTTTCCTGATTGTCCTTTCTACAATTGCTAGCCAATTCAGAAAAACTGGAAAAAGACACGTTTCAACGTCCAAAAGTGCGCTAAATTTAAGATTTGTAGGTGCTCGAATAAACCCTTATTTACGGTAGATGATGATCCAGAAGCCTGGGTTCAACTAGTAAACCTTTTCGTGTCGTTTCCCATCAACTTTCCAAAAAATTGTAGATTGTGAATTGTAGGTAGTACTGTAGGCCCATTAACGGGCGTAAATAGGGGCACTGAAGAATTGGAGTCATTCCCCAAGTACAAGTGTCATTTTCCTGATTGCCCTTTCTACAATCCTTAGCCAATTAAAAGAAAATTGGGCGTTCTAAAATTAGAATCCAATTACTTGAAATTGCCACGTCTACACGTCTGCAAGCTCGCTGAATTTAACATTTATAAATGGTATGGTAGACGCTAAAAAACTTTCTTAAAGTACTGTAGTTTCTGTAAGAACGCCTTACGATTGAAATTTGCTTCGGTCCTCAAAATAAATCTGAACCAAAATGTTCTATTTAAGCAAGAGTCCGCAATGGTTAATCAGGCTCCATCGGCCTTAATTGCCGATCAGCTGGCGCTTCAGAATCGACAGGTAAAAACTATCTTCAACCCTCCAAGACTAAACTTTCCCTTTTGTCTAACAGAACGCCAACGGCTCTCGATTTCGACCCATTGTTCGCGCTTCAAGGGTTGCACCGCCGTCGATTCGGTTGGATCGCAGTCGTTCTCCACTTGATCGTCGAGGAGCTGGTCGAAGAGACAGTCCGGTAAACGCCGTCTATAGTAAACCCTTCTATGCTCAGTTTAGTATCCACGAAACATGACCGTCAAACACGAGTTTTCCGGCCCTGGTCAAAACCAGCCGCATTCGAGTAGGAACCACATTACGGTTTACAAAACGGAACACTGGCGGGAAGCTCCACTGGCAGCACCTCGGGCCAGGTAAACATTTGTTATATAGTCGTTACACTGACGAAGACTTGATAATCTTAGTCACAACCGGAAGTTTACAGGGATTACCCTTAGCCTTCTTTCCTAGAATAAAAGGGAATTCAACCGGAAAAGCTTATGGATGAAACAAGGAAAAAACCAGGACTTAGATAATTGGACTTAGACACTGTAGTTGAAGATCTTTGATTCTCACAGAATTGGCCTTAATACAGGGTGTTTCACCGTAAACGTCGGTTATTTAATTTTCACTAATGCGTTTAATTGTATCGAAACCGAGGTTTTTCGGAATCCGGAAAACGGTTTTGAAATTTAAAATGTGATGTTTGAGTGCCTACTAAGATATTCAAAACCCTTTTGCAGTTATTAAGATCTCAGATCATTTTTGACATCTAAAAACCCATGGTTCTTAAAGAGCATGCCAAAAATTTGGGTGAAGGAAGAAAGAACAAGACTGTATTTTCTTTCTCAAGATTATAACATCCGTCAAGGACAAACGTCAAGCACTAGCTTTTTAAGTACTGTTGGAATGAAACGCTTTTAAAAAGAGTCAATTTAGAACGCTGGATCTGTTAGCGCACTTCTGGACATGCTTTATGGGACTGCAGCCGCTAACCAGCCTACTCTCGCCGGAGCTCCTACTGTTCCTCTGTCGTTGCCGTCGTTCCCTCTTCAGCCGATTTCTTCAATGCCATCCTCGTGGCCGTTGAATCTTTACAACCTTCCTGTCAGTGGGGTGGCTCCACCAGCCCCTGCGCCTCCTTTGCCTTCTGTGGTAAGACTGATTGACGCTACTGTAGTCCATCAAACTTGATGACATTTTGTGCCCGTTTCTGAAATTACTGTATCCACTTTTTTGAACAATTAGCACTTTGCACCTTTTTAGTTTGAAGATGTAATTAGTACAATAGGTCCATTAGTGGGTCTCAAGAAAATTGAAGTTTGACCCAAAGTACAAGAGCCATCTTTCTAATTGCCCTTTCTACAATTCCTGATTAATTAAGGCATGAAATTGACATCAAGTCAGGAGAACAATTAAAATCAAACTGTTTTAGGGTGGCATCCAGAACAGCACCACAAACATTCTGCTGGATCAAATCTCTCAGCAAAGTCGAGAAATTCTAAACCTGCGCCACACCTTGGCAGCCTCCGAATCCAGGGTTCGCGAGAATCGTCGTCTTGCTGACAGACTCAAGGTTGACTGCTTTGTAAAACAATCATAACATTTGCTTTTAGGAAGAAAAGCAACGAGCGATCAGGGATAAGGAAAGAGCTCAACGCGAGAAGGAAAAGGAAGACATTAAGAAAGAAGAAGCGGAGAAAGCTAAGAAGAAGGCGGTCCAGGCCAAAGAAGAAGCAGAGAAAGCTACGCAAAGTGCCCAACAAGAGATTGAGAAGTTGAAGAAGCACCTGAAAGACTACGAGATGGAAAACAACGAGTTCAAGCTGGAAAACATCAAGTTGAAGTACCAGATCGCTGCTAAGAGGGACTTTGAACAGTTCCTGAAGGCGGACACTCTCCAGGTAAACCTTGTTAAGCATGAAGAATTGGCTGAAAAACAGATTTTCAGCGCGAGAAAGACGTTCTGCAGAAAAACCTGACTCAGTCAAAACTCGAGTGTATTCGACTGACCTACCAGTTGAACGCGAAAAACGACATGGCGAACTTGGTACATTGCGTACAAGCCAATCTGGTCAGAACTACATCAGTTTATTGACTGTTTGAAAGCACACTGAAAATTTTAGTATCAACCAGGTCCGAGTTACCTTAGGCAGCGCCTTGTTCAAGACTGGAAGGAAGAGATGGAGCAAGAAAAGAAGAAGAAGCTGGAGAGAGAAGAGAAAAAGAAGCTTGAGGAGAGCAAGCTGAAGATGGATGAGGAGGCTGAAAACGAAGGCAAGGAGTCTGAGAAGATGGTCGAGGGACCAGAGGAGAAGCTTGAGCAAAATGAGAAGATTGAGGAGACTGACAAGATGATGGAGGCCACCGAGGAGTAGACTAAGGACTGAACTTTGTCCATTTGTTCACATATCATCATACTTACTGTCTCTCGTAACATTTTGAATTTATTCTCACAACTAATAATTTGTTGGATCCGCGTTGTTCATGTCGTGTTTACTGCAGGTTGGCTCTCGCGATAACGATATCCTCTCATAACCTTTCTTATGTGACTTATTTTTCAATTCTGTTTAATGGTTGTTATTCTTTTTCTATCTGAATAAAACTCTTTTGTAAAGGTTTGATTTTATGTGAATACGCTAAATGGTTATCAAGTGTTCCAAAACGTTCATGTACTTTGTTGGTTTTCTGCGACACCATGCCCAAACCTTCAATCATTGATCTTCTTCAATCCCAATAAATGGGCCGAAAAGGTTTCGTTTACTGTGAATAAGCTAAGTGTTGCTCAACTATTCCTACGAGGTCCTCTTCTTTTTTATGTTGCTGTCAAACCAAAACGAGACAGCATAAGAATCCAATACCTAATTGGAAACTTTAAAGTCAGGCTTTCTGGAGCTTGAGTTCATCACACAAGGAACATTCTCCATTTATCCGTTTCCGCGACACCTACGCAGGCCGCCGACTGGTCATGGCCGACCTTAAGGATATAGAAGCACAAGAAAAACCAGCCAGATGTGCAGCCGCAGCCGCCCTTACGTCAACGCCGGACTCCAACGTAAGCCGTCTGCTTTTTCTTGTTCGCCTTGCTTCATTTTCATTTCTTCTCACAAAAGCTTATCCTTCTCATCAATATATTTTCCTCTTACCGCTAGTCTATCCCTCTCATGGCTTTGGAAATGCCATCATGGATATTCTGCCGTCTTGAATTTTTTTACATTATGGATTGAGCCGCTGCCAGGAATTGAACTTCTGTCATGAATAGGAACCGTCATGAAAAGGCTACAACGCTTCAGTTACTGTGCAGTGTTTTTTGATCTTGTCCATCTTTGTTTAAATGGGATTTTCCAAAACTCCGGGTTGTGTAAGCCTTGATCTTTGATCTTAGCACTTGAACGGCACACAATTATTTTCAGGTTACGGTAGTTTTCTTAAAGATTTGGGATTTGAAAGAGCTGCAGTTAGCGTTTTACGGGTGACTAAGCGCTTATGACTAATGTTTCAATGATTTTCTAGGTGACCTTCCTGCGTTTTTCCGATTTTCTAAATACAAGTTTGATGCTTACTTTAACAAAAGACTTGTAGCAATGTTCTACTACGGTGGTTTCTCCCCTTTTTGGGTGACAAGGCGCTCTTCCATAATGCGTGTAACAATTAAGAGCGTGACGTTATCGAGCGCTAGCCGCTTGCTTTCACATTATCCAGTCTCACCGCTGACGCGCTGCCTACACACGCACACTCTTCCCCATAAGCGTACTCTCTATTCCGTGTTCAACCCCAGCGACCTGTGGACGCGCCGCCGCTCACCTCTAAGCCCTCTCGTCTGTATTCTTGTGATCGTTTCAATTTTCTTCTCTCCTGTCTTCCGCGTTTTCTCGAGGTGAGCCGTCTAAGAGCGCTAATCGAAACTGCAACGCGACGACAAAAAGGCCGAGGGTTGTTAAGGAAGCCGGCGCTCTCTGCTTGTCTGCTTCGTCAATGCGTGTGGCCACTCACTCTTACTTCCTTTCCTCTTTCCTCCAGCCGTCTTCCACACGTATAGTTGCCTCAGCGACCTCCTCGCCTATCCCGTCTCGGCTGCGCCAGACGAGAAGAATTGGTTGCGTGATATCCACATCTCACGGGCGATCTCGCGCTGACTGTGACCATATTTCGCGACTCTCGTTTGTGTCTCTTGTGTGTCCAAGAAGGTCATTTTCTGTTTCAAGCGGTTCTTGTTGTTACGTCTAAAGTAAACAGTTCACGAATTAAGAATGGAACCGGAGAACAACCAGCAACCGAATATCGACAATGAGCCCGTCGCTGGTAATCCCAGAGATGAGGGACAGCAAAACCCCGCTCCTGTCGTTATCGCTTTTGACGACGTCGATGATGCAACAGAAGAGGAGTTTTTTGAGGTAAAAAAATTCAGCCCAGAAAGTAACAATTTAGGAGTTCAAATTCTTTATGGGTCTTCACTATTTTGTTGCCTTAAAAACGCAAAGGTCGTTTACCTTTTAAAACCGACTTTGAATCCAAATTTTGGTTCTTTATTTAAATGTTTTCAGAGCTGGAAATTTTTCATGTATGACCATGAGAAGAAGTGGCATGTAAGTTTCATTGTGCGTAAATAGAACATGTTTTGTTGTTATTAGACTGAGAGAGCTATTCAAAGAGCCAGAAATCAAGCCGCTGCTGCCTCGGCATCGTCCGCACCACTTCCATCGTTTGATAGCACTCAAGTAAGTAGGTTTTCTATAAACTTAAACATTGTTTCGCTACGTTTAGCATATCAATCAATCAATCGAAGATCCTGTTGATGAGCGGACACTGCAGGGCCCCAGCCAGGTAATCGGTTTTGACATTGAACTGCTATATTTTCAGTGATCTTAGATAGTTTTTCGTTTTCACAGTTTAAAAAATTGTTTCAATAATAAAGTAGTTTTTAAAGCAAATTTGTAAGTTCTGTTTTTTTTATTTTAGGCAGTTGAGCAGCATCCTGTTCCTGGGCCTTCAAATTCTACAAAACAGGTAAAAAAATTCATTATATTTTTAAGGTTTAATTTTCAATAATTTTAGCCTGACAGCCAACCTGCATCAATCGAACCTCTTACTGAAACTCTCAAGCGCTCCGAGGAAAACGAGAACAAAAAATGAGCCGCTTGTTGCTGGAAACTCGCAGTCCTAAACAGGTCATTGGTTTAACCTTTCAAATGCCAATTTGTTGTTTTTAGCTCTCCGACCAGGTAGCCGGAGTTCATCAGACTGAAGTTCAAAGCGGCGAAGGTCCCCGCCAAGTGAGTGGTATTTCTAGAGTAAAAGTATCATAGCAACGTGTGCTTAGGACGTCGTAGAAGCCATTCCTTTAATTTCGAATTCGGATAAATGTGGCTGCTCTGAATACACCACAGCTGTTTTGGAAACATCGGCACCACTTATACCAACGGAAAATTGCACCCATGTAAGCAGCTTTTTTTGGGAACCTGGAACATTATTATGCTGTGCTTAGACTCTCACTCCAGCAGCCGAACACGGGCCTTCTGTGGATTGCCGACCCCTGTACGACTCTGAACAGGTAATTGGTTTAACCCTTCAAATGCCAATTTGGTGTTTTTAGCTCTCCGACCAGGTAGTCGGTGTTCATCAGAATGAATTTCAAAGCGGCGAGAGTTCCCGCCAAGTGAGTGGTTTTTCTAGAGTACGAATTTCCTAAAAACGTGTGCTTAGGATGGCGTTGAAGAAAACGGTTTGATTTGGAATTCGGACAATTCTTCAACTTCCCAGAACCCCGAGACCAACCGTATCTCATCTTCGGTAACTGCCCGAAAACTTTTCCAGATGCGTTTTGACATTTGGCTTTTAGTCCTTAAGGATGTGGGAGGCAGTAAACGCACTGTCGAACAGGGCGCAGTCGAACTCGCAGCCGGCCTTCAAAGTTGAATCATGGGAGCCGTGGCGAAGTCCCCGAAGTGGTGATTCGGATTCTGATTCTGAGACGGTTTCCTTGGAGGAGAGGCTTCGCCAGTTCAAAGCGAGGATGAATCGCAAGCAACGAAAACAGCAAAACGCGGACGGTTCCGTTTCTAAGAAGCTTAAAGCCGCTGGATCGACGGACAACAATGCTCAAGATGGTTCTCCAGACGTTCAAGTAAGTAAAATTAAGGAAAACAGGAATTCAATATTTTTGTTAAATACACTCTGCATCTTAAGCTCTTCTTAGCGTGCTCTTTTCAGCCTATCAGCCGCTCTCCAATAGATCAGTCTTCGACCACTCAATGTCTACAGGGTTCCAGCAAGGTAACCTAGCACTTTTGTGTATGTTGTGGCTGCATGGCAGCTTTCCATTCTGTCAAATTTCAAGTCAAATACCCTTGTTTAAAAATAAATCTTTTGATATTTGAGATTTCGTTTTCAATTAAGTTAATTTTTTCACGTTCTGCTTTTGTGATTCAGGTTTTAAACGTCTTCTGTCGAGTTTAGCCGGTTGCTATTGCACCTGATGCCTTATTGTGCTCTGTTTCGTGCGTCATTTTCAGCATATTACCCGCGTTCCAATAATTTAAGCGCCACGTAGAGTCCAATGGTTAGTAAGAGTTCACAGAATATTCACAAACCTTTTTAATCGTTTAATCGTGGAAAATTCTTTTTTATAACAAATGAATTATAAATTCTGTTTCCCATTTAGGCTACCAGCGAGCCTTCCCTAATTGAACCTCTTGAGAATGCAATCATAGTTCTAACCAGCCAAATTCCCTTCCGACAAACACGAGTTATCTTCTTCCAGGACCCTCCAATGCTGCGAAACAGGTGAATAAGATGATTACATTTTTAAGTTCTTATTTTTCAATTTTAGGCAACAGTGCAGCCTGATCGAGTGGAACCTTTTGTCAAAGCTCCCACGACCTCTCAAGATTTGAGCAAGACAAACTCCGTTCCTACAGCTTCTGTTCCGGGGCCTTCCACTGCTGCAGAACAGGTGAATGAAACATACATAGTACACTTTTTGTAATGTTGACTTATTATTTTAGCCGAACAGTCGGCCTGCTCGAGTACCTTCTGCTACTACTCCCAGGATCAGTCAAGGTCCAAACAACTTTTACATGTGGCCTTCCGCTCGGTCCGCCAAAGAAACCGTAGCTGCCCTTTATGGACTGAAGAATCGGAGCCAAGTGAGCGTTCATGAAAAGAGCCGTCTTATATATTTGTTTATAGGTAACTGGGTCATCAAGTCGGTTATCCCAAAGTGAAGCTACTTCTATTCCTTCCAGGAGTTCTCAGAGTGGAAGCCGGACTTCTATTCAGCCTGTGGTCCAAGTTGCTGTCGCTGCCCTCCATCAAAACATAGTGAGCGTTTTAATTGCTAACCTTTGTCTTCATTAGTTGTTTTTAGGATAGCCTGCGAGGATCAGACACGGATTCGAGCGGAGAAACCAGTCCGCCACCTAACTCACGTCTGACAACTAGGCCAAATTTGGGTCCTAGGCCCTCCAGTTCGACACAGGTTAATAAGAACTACTACATTTTTGAATTCTTACTTTCACATTTTAGCCTAGCAGTCAGCCATCTTCAGTCGTACCACCTGCTATGACTCTCAGAAGATCTCAGGAATCCAACCAGAATTCTAATCAACCTACCGCTCGAGTTTCTGCCGCTAGGGCCAATTCAGGTCCTGGGCCATCCAACGAGGTCGACGCAGTGCGGTCCAGCATTGAAAAAGCTGATTTCCGGCTAATAACCAATCCTCATTCCAACCCAACTTCTTCCGTCCAAGATGATGTGGCAGAAATCTTATCTATCCAGCTTAAAAATGTTATTTAGCCTACTGAGATGATCGTGGTCACACGCGAAGTTCTCGATCTTCGAGGAATGCAGGGTAACGCCAAAGTATTGTTCTGTTTGAGCGAGAACTCGGAGAGCCCTGAATTGCAAGGGCAGCCGTCGTCTCCAGCTGGAAATATGGTAAATTTTAGGCGTCGAAATGTGTACTGATGAGTGTTGCATTTCAGACCGCTCAAAGTCTGGCTACGTCCAATCCAGGTAGCGGCAACAATCAGCTGCTTAGGTCCCTACCGACGGTATTGCAAAAATTTTGCTTTTGTTTATGAACATCCATTTTTCCAGCTGTCGTTGGTAGAGACAAGCTACGTGAAGTACCTCGAAGACGAGCTCGTAAGACTAAAACATGAAAGCGCTGAACAGGATAAGAAGCAAAAAAAGACAAAGGAAGAGCTCAGCAAGGCCAAGATAATGGCCAAAGAAGAATCGCTAGCAAAGGAGAAATTGACTTCTGAAATAAGGTCACTTATGCAGAAGAATAATTTATTCGATCAACTGATGCTCGAACTCAGTGGGAACTTTTTTGCGGTAAGTAAATTATGAAACGTTTGGTTGAAAATTTATTTATTTAGCGCGACGCGCAGATCACTCAGCAACTCGTTACAACAAGCAACCATCTTGACCAATACTGGTTGACCGTCAGGCAACTCCAAGGCCGAATTGCGTATATGGAAGGCGGAGTTCAAGCTGTCCTCGAGGAGAGTATTCAGGCAAGGGAAAACGAAGACTGGCGGACTTCGCAGGTACGAATGGTTTTGTTAGTTTGCCAAATGTTTCTTACAGCCTGGTCCTAGTGGTTTCGGGGAGCGACCGGCTTCTGTTGACAGCAAGGCGGAGTTCAAGCTGGAAGACGGAGTTCCAGCTGTCCTCGAGGAGAGTATTCAGGCAAGGGAAAACGAAGACTGGCGGACTTCGCAGGTACGAATGGTTTTGTTAGTGCTTTTGCCAAATGTTTCTTACAGCCTGGTCCTAGTGGTCTCGGGAAGCGACCGGCTTCTGATGACAGCAAGGAAGACGAGGGACAGGAAAAGAAGAAAAGGTCAACGATGAGGGGAGCGAAGACAAGAACTAGTCTCGTTAGGAATTACGTCTTTTTGTGCAATGTTTTTAATTTAATAATTTGTTTCGATGTGTTGTGTTGATTTAGGTGAGTTAGGGTTCAGGGGTATGATCCAATGAATCTATTTTCTCAACAGGGTTTCATTATTCCTTCAAATGTATACGTCATACAATTTTACTTTTCTATTCGAATTGTCTCTTTGCTTCGCGTAATGCCTTATTAGCGTTTTCCCACTCGACCTGCAGTCTTTTATCGCTGTCGGCTGCCCGCAATGTCACGATGGGAGAAATTTGCTTGTTCTCACGTTAATCCCGTTGTGTAGAGGCGCAACCCATTGCTTTGCTTTGCTCTCAGTGGTAATGCGTGTGACCGATTTTCTCTAAGGGTATAGGTATTTAGTTGTCACGCGCTGTCAATTTTGACAGTAACTCTCAACTATTTCTATCTTTTCAAGAACCAAACCCAGTGAAAACAGAAACTTTTTTCTAAGCTCTTGGAGAATGGTCACCAGAGATGGTTGTCTCTCAAGGCTCTCTTTTACGTATTTTAATTTTATCTAAATAATATTTTTCAATTTCTGTTTTTTCAACAGGATTTGTTCGTACGGATGGAAAATTTCAACTCTTCCAATACAACTGAGCCTTCATCCACTGGAAACGACTGCAATCCGACGGCCGTAAAAAAGGAGATGCCGTCTGACGTTAGCAAGGTACCTTTGAAACTCTGAAACCTAAAAATTCACGCTTTATGCTATTATAGACTTCCATGGCCCCTGAAGATCAAACCTCTCCGGTCGTCAATCCGCAGAGTGGAGAGGTAAAAATCACTGGTCAGCCAGAAAAATCAGTTATCTTCTTCCAGCTTGTCCTCGTTTCCAAGGAATACTTGGAACGTCTGCAAGAGAATTTGAAAGACCTAACCTTAAAAAACGAAGAGTTGAAGAAGGAGAAAGACACAGTCATCGAGCAACGATTGCAGTTTTGCGGTGTAGCTTTTGCATACATAGATCAACTGAGAACCGCGAACGAAGCTCTGCAAAAGGACTGTGAAGCATATCAGCAGCAAGTTGAAGCTAAGGAAAATCAGCCTTTCCCTGACGGAGAAATGGTGAGAATTTCCAAATTTTAACGGCAACATTTGCTTTTAGCGCCCTGAAAAGTTGGTCGATCGTTTCTTAGACGCCTTCCAGCAAATTCAATCTGTTGAACAGACAACTAGAATGATGAAAATGCGTCTGGACCTTTCTGGTGCTCAACGCTCATTGATCGAAAGCGTTCTGCTATTTGACGACTGGCCAGCTCGAGCTGCAGCTTGTCAGGTAAGCATCAAGATTTGGTCTCGTATGAGCTCGTAATTTTAGCCTGGTCCCAGTGGCCTAGGAAAGAATTCTGCTAGTGACATCGACAAAGATGCCGAAGGGCCTGAAGATAAGGAAAAAGACAAGGAAAACAAACAATAAAATGCTGTTATTTATATTAGCATATATGTCTCAAATGTTGGTTACCGTCCTTACTGCACAGTGGAGAGGCACAAAATATTGGCCGGCTAGAAGAACTTGGTTTCTTCTTTCAACATGTCCTTGTTTCCAAAGACTACTGAAAACGGGTTGAGGAGAATTTTAAAGACCTAACCTTGAAAAACGAAGAGTTGAAGAAGGAAAAAGACGCAGTCATCGAGCAAAGATTGCAGTTTTGCGGTGCAGCTTTTGCATACATATAGCAACGATCAGATAAGATCAGAGAATTCTACCTACCGATAAGATAACGACATCCTGGGATCGCTTCAAAATCGTCTCAAAATCGGTGTATTTGTTGTTGGTGCTTTCCAGGCTTCGTGGCACAAGAGGTCTCCCGTCTTTAAAGGTGCTCCAGTCTCTAAAGTGGGTTTTACGATTGGCTAAGGATAAACTCACGCTGAGCTGCTCCCCAGGCTACAGATCATTGCAGCTATTCGCGAAGCACTTCATCATATCGCACTGGTGGTCGGTTCTGTTGGAGCAGAGGAATCCTTGGAAGCTTCGTCCGAAGTGGCCCTACGGGAGATCTGAAAGTTCCTCTTAGGTCCATTTCCTCAACTCTCCCTCTTACGTCCAAGAACGTGGTCATGTGGGTTTTGCAGATAACTTCGTGCTTCATCTCGGTCATCTCCAAGCGGAACTCGTCGAATTCGGTCTTTACCTTGTTCAGCATCTATTTACTTCCGGTCTAAAACAACTTCAAATCATTCTCGCCTCATTCCTCATCTCACCTCCAAAAAGGCGTAGCTTCCGAAGAATTTCGCCGTAATTTTGATCTTTGAGAGAAGGTTATCTCCAGCGAAATTCCCTCTGCTTAAGAATGGCTTGGGTTCTTTTGGCTTGGGTCTTGGACACGGCATCGGAGATAAATTCGGTCCACAGGATGGCCGGTGGTGTTTTGAGGGACACATTCTGGCACATCAATGTGAACAGGCCTACTGAAGCCAAACTCAGAAGTGATTTCATTCGACTTGAAGCACGAGAAGGTAGCCAAGAGAAGAAGAGCAGAGAATGCCCAACCCACAGCGAACAAAGACAGTGATTGGGAATATTGAATATGCAGGCAAAAACAATCTTATATCTCTTTTTCAAACGATAGCGTCCCAATGGCGATGCAAAGCTAAACCATTCATTCCTAAAGTGGGGAGGGCAGCAACAAAATAAATGTGGGAAACAGAAATGCTTACAATATAACGCACGATATAAATCCATGAACACATACAAGCAACATAACAATCCTAAGAAACTTCAGTCGACGTCCTTCTGCGCTTCGCTTCAGTCGGACGGATACTGTCATTGAAGGCCGTCCTATTCGCCGTTGGACGAGCCAAGGGAGTTACACAGATCGCCTGTTCTCTGTGGGGACGTGGGGTGAACACACTGGAGAGGTTCCGTGCTAGAAGTGGTAGGCGGAAGTTCATACCGATCGATTCAGGGAAGTTCAGGGGTATTCTGGACATGATTTGAGACAGGTTGTCAGTGTGCGCCTTCTGCGCGTCCTTCCACTTTTTCTTCCATAGCATCGTGTAGCGTTTGACGCGCTCGTTGATCCTAAAAATGGGTCATTTAGGAGTGGTAGATAGGTCAGGTAAGACGTTCGGTCTAGTTAGCCTCTC
Source organism: Steinernema carpocapsae (assembly GCA_000757645.3). Taxonomy (NCBI): domain Eukaryota; kingdom Metazoa; phylum Nematoda; class Chromadorea; order Rhabditida; family Steinernematidae; genus Steinernema; species Steinernema carpocapsae. The sequence continues at coordinate 3,775,499 of CM016762.1, forward strand.
TAGAGGAGCACTGTGTCTAGGAAACAACGTCTATGTAAATTTGGCTCACGTATAGGAAATGTAATTTAAGGTTAACATCTGAAAACGACCGGTCGGTATTGACAAGTTCCAGACACCGAAAGCTTCTGTCTGGTTCAAAAATGTCATTCCAAGCCAACGAACACAGAACGACCGATCGGTTTGAAGCTAAAATGCAAAACCTAGACAAGTTGCAAGATTTGAACTTTCTGGAATGAGTCATTTCTGGCCAACGCCTGAGAACGACCGGTCGGTTTCACATAAGATGCAAAAGCAATACACCGAAAGCTTCTGTCTGAAATCTTACCTAGTCCCCAGAATCCTAGCCGCGATCTCCTTCAACGCATCTTCGTCCACTTCGACTTCCAGTTCTTCTTTGAATATTCGTGTGGCGACTCTTCCCAACGAGACATCGGCGTCAGCGTGGCCAACTAAGCTTCCTCTCCGGGCGCGTCTGCTATCTTGCCATGGTAAGTCGAAGTTCATGTTGGTGGAGTTGAAGTTCACGGATATTCGAGGCATGATTTGGGGTAGATCTTCGATGTGCGGCCGTCGTACGTCCATCCATTTCTTCTTCCACAGCTTGCCGTATCGTCGCACGCGTTCTGCGATCCTGGAAAGGGGTCATTTAAGGTCAACGTCATGGTCTGGTATCCATCTAATTAGCATGTCTAGGTAGTCCACTTGTCTTGAAGCGTATTCTAGACATCATTTTTGTTAACCAAGAACAGGCAGACTGGTGGGAATCAGAGCCATCTTGAGTGATCACCCGTCTAACGATTGTGTGATAACTGTTCGCATAACTTCTAGACCGACGATGTCTAGGCCATGGTTCATAGCAGTGATGGATGGCGAGCCGGCTTACGCGAGCCGGCTCGCGAGCCAGCGAGCCGAGCCGGCCGGCTCGCGAGCCAGCCCGAGCCGAATGCCGAGCCGGCCGGCTCGCGAGCCGGGGTATATGACATATGTGAAGAGGGGAAGAAAGCGACTTTTGATCAGTGATGTGCAATCGGGCCGGCGGCTCGGCTCGGCTCGCCAATTTCGCGAGCCGGGGTATATGACATATGTGAAGAGGGGAAGAAAGCGACTTTATCAGTGATGTGCAATCGGGCCGGCCCGATGGGCGCTCTACAATTTGGGTGAAGGGTGCGATGGGTGCGCGATGGGTACTCAACAATTTTCGATTTTATCACCACATTATCACCACCAGTTGACAAATTATCGTACAAAACATTGGAAATTACCATTTTACGTAGCATTCATTTTATCTTTCCAATACAGTTTTCGCACTTTTCGCGCAGCTCACAGTACCATGAGGATGCCAACAGATCTGATTCTGAGCGGAGGACAAACATCCGAATTCTCCCGGTTTCCATTGGCAAAACAGACAAAGCAGTTAAATTCCAGCTTCAGAACGTCCCATCGTTTGTAGCCTAAGCCTGAACTTGGCACTGGGAGAGAGATAAGCTCTCTTTCCATTAAAGGGGGAATTTGGATTCTCTGCCCATGGGCAAGTCAAAGCCCAAACCTAATAAACGCATTGAAGGTATTCAAATTCCAGATAAGCCCACATGTGTGTATTGCTATAAAGATGAATTACAAATTCCATAAATGTTTGCCAGCAGATATCTTCTGCTTTTCTGCTTCTTCACTGCTCTTTGCACAAATCAGCCAAAAACGCAAACGAACTGCTTGCGAGATGCCCTCTTAGCGAAAACACCCGGCTTGCAGCGAAGCACGCAAACACTTTTCACCCGGCTCGCGCATAGCGAGCCGAGCCGAGCCGAGCCGAGCCGAGCCGAGCCGGCCGGCTCGGCATCCGGCTCGGCATTCGGCTCGGGCGAGCCGGCGCGCGAGCCGGCCGGCTCGCCATCCGGCTCGGGCGAGCCGGCTCGCGAGCCAGCCGGCTCGGCTCGGCTCGGCTCGCAAATCCTTCTAGACCGACGATGTCTAGGCCATGGTTCATAGCCTAAACCAACGAGATCCGAGCAGTAAGTCTCGACAGTCTTACCTGACTTCTGAAGTCAGGCCAAATGTCTCGACTGACTATGTTGTCTAGACTAACCGTATTTAGACATCGTATCCAGATAGGTCAACCAGACGTAAGCTTAGATTTTAATTTTGAGAGCCAGAAAGCGTCATCTACATAGACCGGTCTAGAGTTGTGGATGGTCAAAAATAAAAACTTCGCTTCAGACCCGACGATATCGTCACGCAACGAGTGTGAACTCTTTCTTCCCGACAAACACCCTCATCTAACATGTCTGAAATCTCACCTCAGGATTTGAATCCTATCCGCGATTTTGTCCATTTCCTTCTTTAGTTCCTCAGCTTCTTGCTCTTCCTCAAATATTCGCGTGGCCATCTTCCCAAACAAGACAGCGGCGACGTGGTCACAGATCTCCGTCGCCATCTCGTTGGCCATCGACCTCCACAAAGCTTTCTGTCGTCCTTCTTGGTCTCTTCTCTCGGCTGACGAAGGCGGTTCTGGGTTGGATTCTCGTACGTCGACCAGATGGGGCTCTTCGATCGGACTTGGACGTCGGAAGTTTCGGTTCTTCTGGCTTTCTCAGTTTCAGAGGAGAGACGTTAGGAACGACCGGAGAACGATTGGAGCTGCTTCCTTAGGCTTGACGGTGAATGAAAAGTATAGCGGCTCCTTTGCTGGGAGGCTTGCGATATCCTTGGACTTGAAGGAGACGAATGAAAGCTTCGAAGTTGTAGGAGTGAAGCTGAATGTGACCGGACAAGGGCTGAAGGGACTCGCCGTCTTCTGTTCCTCGGGAATCGTCTTCGCTGGCTCCTTTCCCAGCTCTGGAATCCTTCTGAGAGCCGAATTCGGGAACGCCGGCTTCTGGTGGTCCACTTCGATCTTCAGCTTGAGGATCGCCTGGAGCAGCACAGGGTCGTTGACGTATCTCCCCTGGCCGTCAAAGGATTCTGTCACTTCATACGGTTCTTCGTTGTTCGGAGTCATTTCGGCACCGTAGAGCACCTCCAGCAGAGTCAGGGCGTTCTTGTCGTTGATCCATTGCGCGTTGCGCAATGGAGACCGCCCGTAATCCATGTATTTGCTCAGGACGATGCAGCTTGGGTCTTCAGGCGACGGTGAGATTCCGAAATCCGTAACAAAGTCCAACGTGTCTTGGTCGTTGTCGAACGCGAGCAGTTCGGTGAGGGTCGCCAATGGGAACTGGAAGCGAGAAGTCATGTACATTAGTTCTTGTTTGTGTGGTAGACGACGATTTGGTTGTCTAGACTGATGAATCGCCCGCCCACACTGAGCCCGTCGGTGTTCATTTTAAATCAATTGTGACCGATGGTCCGATCGGTTTTTATCCAAAATGAATCTCATTCCGACCGGTTCGCATGTCAAGGGTTTGCGAAAATAGAAACTGGCTGCCAACCAGACACGACTAACAGTCTAGAGGGCTGAAATGGCTGTCTAGACGTCGTCTAACCCTGTTGACTAATGACCATATTTCTGTGTTAAGCCAGACTAGTTGTCTATAACAGACGTCTAGATTGGCATGTCTGCTTTCTGTCTAGACTTCGATCGGTGTAGACAAAACATCGTCGATCTAGACTACCCATCGTCGTTAGCCCAGATATTTTCAAACCCTGTCTCGGCCCAACTTCAGATTTTGACGGTCTAGAAAAAGGCATCGTCGGTCTATCCATCTGACCAGACATATAGTGCTCATTGGGCCACTGTCTGAAAATTGCGACCGATCGTTAATGCATCAGATGTGTCTCGAATGATCTAAATCGGTTTGGATTTCCATTTCCCGTCTACCCTCTCCTGCCTACGTCTGAAACCCGCAAACCCTAATTACCTTCTTCGAGTAGGAGACGGCAAGGGTCCTTAGCGTATCAGCACGCAGTTCGCCGAACCATCTATGCAGCAAACAGGCCTGAAAAGTTTGAAACTTGAAGCCAACGTTCTTACGAGTCAATCCTACCTGAAGAAACGAGCAAGATGAAATGACCATCCTGAAGAAGCGCACGTAGTTGGACGTGTTGAAGGCAAGGAACAGATTCACCGCCAGCCGCATCTCGGGCGTCGCTTGGACCTCCACTCGAAGCTTGAAGACTTGCTGCAGGATGTTCGAATCGCGCAGGTTGAGGAGGACGTCGTAGCAGCGGAACTCAGCCTCAGAGTCCAGGTATATGTGCCTCTTCGCCAAGTCTTCGTATATGTGGCGGAGACTCTGCAGGCTCTTCGTGAGGTTTTCGTTGTTCATCTGCTGGTCGAAGTCGCTTGCACTGCATTCGCAGAAGTGATGCGCGGCGAAGATGTGGATTCGGCAACACTTTTCCAAAATTCCTACAGCTTCAGGGCTAATAATCTTCTGCTGCGTAATTTCCTAAAGCCCTTATCATAAGTAGAGCCAAGACCGAAGTTCATTTACCTTGCGGATCGCCCGTGTTCTGCTCCAAACGAAGTCGTACCACTGCGTCGTAACCGGTTTGTTGCACATCTAAATTTAGGGATTTAAAAGTCTGTTAATGACAGATACGAGCTTACCCATTTGAGAATGTAGTCCATAGAAGCGACAAGTGCCTTGGGAGAGCGGAGTTCGTGGCAGAGAGGCTCTTCTTGGTCAGCAGCGCTTCGCGAGTAGTCCGTGACAAAGAACTTGTGGTCTGGCTCGCCGGAGGGTCTCTTTTCGAAGGGGTTGACGGACATTTGGAAGATCCGGCGGTAGCGCTCCAGCAGAGGTCCGGACATGTGCCCTGCAAATTGGGGTCGTTAGAATGCATTCTTAAGGTTCAATCGATCATAAACACATCAAGATTTCCCACCCAAATTAGCTCCGGAAATTCAGTAGTTACAGTCTTCACAGGTAACTCAATAGCTCATTAAACAGCCACTTCTAAACGCAAAAACTGAACAGTTGTAGCGGCAAATTATCTCAGTTTTAGGTCCTAAATTACTCCAAATCCAGCGCTATCAGCGCAACCCTACGACTAGCTGTTCCTTTAGCTATATTATCTCACTTAGCTCGATCCTCACCTCCACAATGAGCTTCTTCGCAGTTACGCCATTTACGTGTTTCCGTAACCGCTGAAGAATCCTATCACGCACCTTCAGGACCTCGTAGCGTTTCTCGGCGGTGGTACAAGATCGACCTCGGAGCGCTTCGAGCTCGTGGACTGAAAATATAGATTAATTTTGGGCCAAAATAGAAGAGAAACATACGAAAATCCGGCGATTCCACGTGGTCGAAATTTCCGGCGACACACGAATTCCGCAAATTTCTCCCGGAAATGCGCCGTTTCGGAGGATTCCGCGACCCCCGACCGTTGAAATTCATTTGCTGAAAAAAGCGAGGGGTTATTGAAGTGTAATTTAAACTTGGGTCCAAAACGCGAGAGAAATAAAGGCGAAAATGACCGACCTAAGGACGTGCGGAAATCCACAAAAACGGCGGAGAACGCTAACGTCAGATCCCGAAAATGCAAAACCGAAAGCGAATTTCGAAAGCAGCGACGACAGTATTCTTACGTATCAGGCATTGTCGTGGTAGGATCTCCGCCTGCTTTGTTTTTTTTCCATCTTGCAGCAAAGCCTTTTATGGAAGCAGAGGCTATGCTACGTTTCAGAAATGCAAAAAGACGATAGTAAAACGTTTCATATGGAAGGGGGTAACTGTAAAACGTTTCCCACCGATACTGCAGCTATGGAACCTTTCACAGCGAGAATATGCCGCCTTAAAACGTTTTAACACTTAGGAAAATGACGTGGGACTTCATACGCCTCAGTTGTCCAGCACCTCTCACCTCTCCAACTATTGGGGCGACGAAGCCCAACTTCATAATCTTGCCTTTTTTTGGCCTGAATTTGTATTGTTGTAGCCATGCAACTATCCTATGAAATCAATAGTTCTTTGCCTGATTCTGTCAGCATTTCGTCATTCTTGCCTAATTCTGTCAATCCGGAAAATTCCAAACGAAGTCGTACAACATTTATGAGAAATTTATCAATCCCCACACTAAATAAAAGAGAACGATCCAGACGTGTCCGCTCGTCCGTCGCGCAGACGCGAGTTGTCTGATTGGGCGAGCGCGAGTTACAGTAGCGGCGGCGCTTGCGTTTGCACGCTTTTCGCCGTCGCCTTGATTCTCGTGGTTCTGCGCGCCGTGTCGAGCGGTGGCAGGGGGAAGAGCAATGGTGAACATTTTGAGGCTTCAAGCGCGCTTTCGGTGGAGATCGAATTGCCAAGGTCACCTTTAGCCGAGAAATCGTTCAAACGAGGCGCAAAATATGAATCTATGAGGCGCGAAGCGCCGAACAATGCTGGTTTAAAGAAAATGCTGTCGCGCAATAGCTCGCGTGGTTCCGCTAATATTAAATAATTTTCAGCGACGTCGAACGAGTTGTTCTCTCCAAAAGTTGTTCCTTCTCTCCAAATTTTACTTACGGCAACATTTGCTTTTAGCGCCCTGAAAAGTTGGTCGATCGTTTCTTAGACGCCTTCCAGCAAATTCAATCTGTTGAACAGACAACTAGAATGAGGAAAATGCGTCTGGACCTTTCTGATGCTCAACGCTCATTGATCGAAAGCGTTCTGCAATTTGAAGACTGGCCAGCTCGAGCTGCAGCTTGTCAAGATTTGGTCTTGTATGAGCTCGTTTAATTTTAGCCTGGTCCCAGTGGCCTTGGACATTGTCCGACTACTAATAGCGACAACGATAGTAAGAATCCGAAACGAAATAAGGACATCAACAAAGATAAAAAATAAAAGGTTTTCCACAAATTAGCGTGTTTGTCTAAAATGCTCGTTATTTATTTTCCTTTTGGCAAATTGAATAAATGTTCAATTTGTTAGATCTGTACTTTGCCCACCATTATTGTAGTTTCTGTTCCCATTCGCGGCGAACGATAAACTGGCTTGGTTTCCCACACGTGCGATGCCTCTTTTTCATTTTTCCCACTCAACCTGCAGTCGCAATTCCTCTCGCTTCTTATCGCCGTCAGTTGCCAGTCGTTTGCGTTGTCGCCATTGCAGTTTCTTTGCGTTCCTATTCTCGCGTTTGAGTCGCAATTTATATTCACAAGGGTACTAAAACCGTGGATGTGCCCGATGTCTTGCCTAAAGCCTAACCAGAAGTTTCCTTGTCTCAGTTTTGACGTGTTTATGTAGCACCTTTAAAACCATTTGTTGAGAGGGCCATTGTTTTTTTCGCACCATCACAGATCGCGCTCACTTCTAGGGGAGAAGGGTTTCATCAGGATTGCTTAATTCGGTAAAATCAAAGATAAGCCCAAAAGTAGAATTTAAACAGTTTTTTGTGGTTCCGACGCGACACGCGACTGTCTTGCACGTTCGTGGTCGGCTACGATGAAATTGGCGTTGTATTTTTTTGGTGGTCAAAATTGTTGTTTTTCTTACGACTATTACTTGCAGGAGTTTGGGTGGATTTCTGCTTGAGCACGTCCACACAACGTGATAATGACCGAAAATTTTGCAGAAAGCCATATTATCCCGTGTTTATTGTAACCGGTTGTGATTTGCGAAGGGTAGTCTCGTCAGGACCACTCGAAAACCGGTAAAACTCTACGTCAGGGCATATCTCGTGTTTGCTGAATAGCGCAGTCCTGAAGCGGTGTTTTGAGATTCTGATTCGTGCTTTCCGTCCCGATCCAAGTATTCCAAAATCGGCGAAAAATACGATGACTTTTAAATTTTGTTTTCTTAAATTTTTTAAAGAAATTTTTTCTATTTCTGATGTCCTTGTAGGTGACTCTCGCAAATTCACTTTGAATAAAAACCACGACCTCCCAAACAATGAAAACTCTTCCACCAGTACTATTAAGTTGGAATTTCCCACTGACGACAGTTTTCCAGAATTAACGGGAGTAATTTATCGATGGGTCAGGCCTGGTTTTATTGAACTTTTATGATATTATAGAGGTTCCCTGAATTCAACGTCACCTCATCCGCCGAACCCAGTGCTTCCCTATCAACTCCACTGACAGGCGAGGTAAAATTTTATGATCATTACAGGATTCACAGTCATCATTTTCAGACATGCATCGTGCTAAAAGAGTACTTTGAACTCCTTCAAGCAACTGTTAGCACGCTCAGTTTGCAAAACGAACAACTTAAGCGGGAGAAAGATGGAATGTTGCACAAACAGAAAAACCGCGAGGAGGCTCTGAAAATGGAATCTTTATACTATCGACACCAGTCTCAAACCGCTCTAAAGTTCTGCAACTTTTACCAAGATCAGTCAGAATTCTATAAAAACAAGAGTGAACTTTTTTGGCAGTTCAATCAGAACAAGGATAAGCAGCTAAGGGACTCTGAAAAGGTAGACCTTTATCTATAACAATTAAACAACAAAAATTTTAGCGGGAAACAGAGGCATTAGAGCTCTACTTCTACTTCGAAACCAACAAAAAAATGCATTTTCATAAAAACAAGTTCAACTTGCTTCAAATTGACCTGAAATCGTGCAAGTGCACCTCGCGAAAACAGGTTGAAGAAGATGCCGACAAATACTGGAGAATGTGCAAGGTGCGTTCCAAATGGATTTGGCACCTTTTAGTTTGTAAAATTTAGCCCGGTCTCAGTCGCCTTGGAAAGAGACTTGCTTCCGATGCTGTTAAGGAGGATAAGAGAGAGGAAAAGAAGAATAAGGCTGATGACAAGGATATCGAGTAATGTGAAACAAGAACAGTGAACATTTTAGGTCTAAAATGAGTCTTGTGTATTTGTCTTCTTTTTGGGTCTAATAAATCTTATTACGTTACTAAAAATACATAAAAAGCGCGATAGCTTAAAACTGTAGTTTGCTTAACCTAATTAAAATAGTTTGGTTGCAGTCCGTTGCACGCTCCTACGGCAATATGAATGATAAACTGGCTTCTCTCCCAACCGCACAATGTCTATTCTGCTTTTTACTCCAGTCGACATGCAGTTGTCGATTGGCGAGAAAGTGATTTTAGCGTTAAAGGCAAATACAAGCACACGTTTATTACGTAAGAGCAGAGCTCCAATCCTATCAGCGCAAGTGTGACCTTCTCGCAGCCGATTAGAGAGAGTCTGAAGTTCTGCGAAAACGTTTAATGCTGTCCACCGACCGTTTCCTCGAGGATTGGCTAATGTCGTCGGTAAAAAACTGTGCTTTTTGCTAAATTTTTCAGTAGTTGTTGTTGTAGCCTGTCCCGAGCAATATTCGAAAACGACAAAAACGACGGCGACAAAAAATGAAGACCTAATCTGGTTAATCTTTAAGTAATTTCTTGCTTTGTTTATTTAGCATATTAACCTCGTTTGACCTTATTGTTATGTGTTTTGTGTAATTTGTAATAAACGTTTGTTGGAGTATGGCGAGTTCATCGTGGTCAAAGGCGACTAGCGGGCGCATCGCAAGTAGTAGATTACGGGCACGCTGTGCCAAACAATTTTTTTGGCGAAAGGAAAGCACATTTGGAGCAGAGTAACGGGAAGGGCGCCAAAACAGGCTACAATCGCGTCTTAGACGCGATAGTCTTTTGCGGTACTATTGTGTGTTTTGTTGCAAGGGAACATGTAACAACAACAAAAAAAACAAAGTTAAAATGCATTATCTCACAGAGGAAGTCCCTCGAAAAGTTGGTAGTGGCTTTTGATTCTCGCTTTGCTGAATAACGCGGTAAAATTATTATTTTTTTTCTCAATGCACTCTTACCAGAAAAAACGCGTGTCTAGAACGCAATATGGACAGCCTGTCAGACACGAAATCCGCCGTTTCAGACAACTGCTTCCACGGCCTACTACATGCTCAACGTCCTTTCGGTGAGCCATTACGCGTTGAATGGTATCTGCGGACGTAATAATTTCAGCACCCGGAATCTTCATCAGTTTTCAACTTATGAGTAATGAGTAATCGAGGCAAAATCATTTTCTGAGACTGAAAAACCTAATTTTAACGTTTAATTCATAGACATGTTGCAGAAAAAGCGTAGTTTCTCATATACCAAGCACGACCGCTCACCGAAAGGCCGTTGATCAGGAATGGAATGGGCCGTCAAACCAGTTGTCTGAAATGGCTCATTTATTGTGTGACAGACTGTCTATATTGCGTTATAGACACGCTTTTGTCTCAAATAAGAAGAAAAAATAATTTTACAGCGTTGTTCAGTGCAGTGAGAGCTTTCGAATGAGTAGAGACCGCTGTTGTCTTTTGAGACCGATTTTTGCACTTGCCTTGTCAGTACCCCGTTGAGTTTATGTCTGTCAAACGCAAAGTGAAATTTTACAATTTTTTTTAAATTTAAGGGTTGCCAAATTCTTTAAAAAGGCTATTTTTGATAAGATTTTTTGCAAATGAACCTTTAATTCTTGACTGCTGTAGCAAGGAAATTCAAACACTAACTTGAAATGTTATCAAATTTTTCAATTTGTTAGTGATGTGACCGTTTTTGTCGCTAAACAATAACTCAAGTTTAGCAAAACAAATTTCCGCATTTTAAATTTTCTTATTTTTGCGTTTTTAGTTAGCCTTAAATACCTTAAATTATGTAAAACCGAAATCGATTTTTAATTTAAACCACGGTTTAATCAAATGAAATATTGTAGTTAGTTCTCGGGCGAGCGGCTGGCTCCACATCTACAATCAACCCAGGAAGCACAAGACCTCTCCCGCGTTTTTTTTCCTTTTCGACCTGCGATCGCTTCTTATCGCCGCCGTCCGTTGGCTGCCCAACGACGGTCGCCCGCATTGTCATGATCGGGTCTAATTGTTTGCTTCGCGTTTTGTTTCTGTCTAAAAGCACTGATTTATACAGCGGCGATGGCTATATAATAGATCACACAATCATAAATCAAGCCCACTGCTTTTGAATCTGCTTTAACTGTACCAGCGGCACAGAATACGCTTGCTCTCTTTTAAACGCAGTCCTACCTTTTTCAAATGTAGCCGTGTCAACCACAAGGTCGACTTTTTTGGCGCAATACTCACTTCCTGTCGGCGTTCGTAAGGTACAAATGGCCCAAAGCTAAAAGACGTCATTTTGCGACGGGGTGATTCCTTTTTGTACAAAAATGGTGACGGAATTCAAGAAAAACGTAGCACATTTTGTATTTAACCGTGTCCCGTTTTCCTTTTTTTTTTCCTAGCTTTGACGTGCTTGCACCAGGAACTACATAAGCCTTTGCTGGTAACTCAAGCAACGGAACACTGCTACTAGGTACTTCAGCTCCCCTTGAAGAACAGACCGTTTTTAACTACTAGCTAAGCGAAATGCGGTCTTAACTGTCTTAAAATGTGGTTTTTTGTTTTGTGGCAGCATTTTGTGGCCGTTGTATGGTTTATTGAGGCGCGATCGTTCGTGCTTTTCTAGTTTCTAGCCTTCACAGACACGTTATGACAAGTACGTCTAACAATCTTCCAAAACCTACCGTGATTTTGCCGCCTCAAACAAATCAGGTAAACTTCAAGGGCTAACTTGAAAGCGTTTCAAAAATTAGTTTACACATAAAAATCTAATTTTTTGTTTTTGGTGTTTAAAAAAACTTTTTTAGCTTTTTCCTTCCGTTCAACCGTCTGCGTTTCGTCTTGTTCAAGCTGCATCTACAACAGTGCAATGCAGGTGACGTGTTCAATGAACAAAACTCTGTCTAGTTGCTTTTTATTTCAGCGTTGTTCCGACAAAGTACATGGAAGCTCAAACGGAAGCCATGCATACAGCTTTTGCCACTATTGCGAGGCTGCTTCAGGAAAAGCAGTTTTTTAAGGAAACGACCCGTGTTGCCTGGGAAACCCGTGACGCCATCGCCGTTGTTCTGGATCAAATGACTCTGACCAGGGCCAAAAGAGAGTCGACGCTATAAAGAAATGATAGTGGTCGGTGTTCTCCAAAAACCGTTTACAAGAAACAGTTTTAGCAGTGCAACAAGACAGCTGAAGAATTGACAGATGCTCGAAAAAAGAATGAAGGCTATGAGATGAAAATTGACACACTTAAAATTCAACTGGAACATCGCGACGAGGTACTTTACCCAAATCAATTTCTTAAATTGAAAATTGTTCTAGTTGCTTGAAGACCTGACCGAAACGAAGAAAGCCTTGCGTTGTTCTGAACGTGAAATCGCAGAACTCAAAAAGCGACTGAGAACTTCCGAGAACCAGCGCATAGCTCTCATACAGCAAGTGTACAAATCATATGCAGATGCTCCTGAGGTTCGAATTTAGACTGGGACCTGTTTAAATTGCTTCATTTTAGTCAAGCTCCAGTCAGGACAGAAGAAAGCGTTCCACTCTAGACAGTAACAATGAAACTCTGCAAAAAGAGCTGTGAACTACGCTGAACCTATTGAATGCAAGAAATAGCAAAGCCGAAAAAACAATGTTTGCATTCCACGTTCTGTTTTTTTGTAATCCTAATGTTACAAAATAACGCACGCTGTTTAAACACCACCATAACCTTGTGTAAACGAGGTTCACCAGGTAGTTCCCATTGTTTAAAACGAGTCGAGAGCACAAGATTGAAACAACAAAAAGAAGTCTCAAACAATCAGGTACTTATAGTCTACTAATTAAAAAGCTACTAGCCCAGAATTGTTCTTAATTTGCAATCAACAGCGAAAGAATGGCGACAGCGAAAGAATGTTCAAACTCACGGCGACGTCGCCAGGCGACACGGCGACAAAGTGCGGCGACAACCTCGGCGACATGGTCAGAAGAGGGGTGATTTTTTAGTCATTTTGAAAGATTGTTTGTCGATTTTGTGGGGTTTTGGATTGTTTTGTAGCTTTAGCCACAACTAGTAACTCGGTTTTTGGTGTGTTTGGAGGTGTACTATGATTTTGCCGCATTCGCTAGAAATTCTTGCGTTTTTGCCGTCTTAACTGGCTCCACTTAAAGAATTGACAGTCGAAAAGGTTAAAAGGTTAAAAGTGAGTTGAAAAATGCGCTTAAACTTGACACAAAAGTCGGGAACAGCCAAGATAAAGCTTTCGGAGACGGTGGGGAAGCTTTTCACCGCAAGTGTCGCTTTTTCTTGATGTGTCGCTCACTGTGTCTATCGTTGTTGTTGTCGCTCGCATGTCGTCCACAAGTTTGAAAGAAGCATGAGATGTTTTTTTTGTTCCTGGTTTTTGCTATACGAGCTAACATTCGATGCTGATGATAATTAAAAATTGTGGCTTTGAAAATTGTAATAAACAATTTTGAAAGGCGTCAAAAGTGGCTGTAAGAAAACAAAAACACGAGACGCAAACAAGCAGCTTTTCCCGTTACGGCGAAAATAGATTTAACAACACAGGTGTTTTTTTTCCGTCTTGGTAAGTCTTAGCTTATTCTCACTTGTCAAACGTACAGTGTGTTGGAAATCCGAATGTAACGTTTTGCGTGCAACCGTTTGCAATACCTGTTCTTGAGACGCGACTTGTCCCAGCTACCATAAAAAAAAGACAAATTCTTTTTTTAGGCTTGGAAAGGAGACAACATTTTTATGTTTTGTACTTCTTGTAGATTTCGTAGCTTTCCGGACACCCGATTTAACTTGTAGTAGGTTTTTTGAACTCCGTTCACATGCGTGTCAGTCCTAAAAAATAAAATTTAACTCAATTCAATTTTTAAAAGAAAAAGTCGAATAACAGAAGCTTTCAGCATTCGTTTTATGACTCTAAGTTTACAGACAAAAGTAGTGCCAGTTCAAGCAGCACACAAACAGTTTTTTCACCTACGACATTTAAACAGTTACGTACGTAAACAACGTTGTTTTCAACTGTTTTTGTGGTGAGCCGTTATTTTCTATTCAGACGTGCACACGTGATGGCTTGTGAATCTTGCGCTGTTTTAGAAAACGCTTTGTTTATCTACCGTAAAAATATAGTATGAGTTTTGAAAACGTGCCAAACTCTACGTGTGCGTACTTGAAACGTGCTGGTTGTTCGATGTTTAATCACGCAAGGGAAACCACAAAGTTCTGTACTGTTTGGCAGCTGTTCAGAGACCCATTTTAGCTTGTAGGAGTTTTGTGGAGCATTTAGTGAACCGATATGAACACATGTCAAGATGCTTAAATTAAAAACCTGTTGTTTTGTTATTTAAAAATTAAAAATTCATTTGAATTTTGGGAGATTTAATTTAATAAGAAGTGCTGTGGTTTGTTAAATGTGATTCACGGACATCGCGTTTTTCACCGATTTTTAGGTTCTTGGATCGCGCTCATTTTTATGGAGAGGGGACCATCCTGCGCAAAAACGAGCGAAAATCGGGCTCATTAAGTAGTCAAGTTACTTTCATATTTTTAAATACAAGGCAGTTTGCAATAAATTGGCAAATTTTGGTGAGACTACCACCATTTCATATTGTTCAATTTACATCGGTTTTTAATCACAACTTTATCCTTATCATAAGGTGTGTCATGAACTGCCTTCAAAGACAAACTCAAACCACATTATGCAGTTGCCTTCTTTCCTTTCTGCAGTCACCTCCTGCGGCCAGCACTTCCCACTCGCAACCGACCATGGTTCGCCCGAGCCATTGGCTTCACACGTGCACTGCTCCGAATAAGTGCGGTGCCTTTTTTGCGTTTTACTCCCGTCGACCTGCAAGCACAACTCCACACGCCTCTTATCGCTGTCGGTCGCCCGCATTGTTGCGATCGAGTATTCCTGGGTCTGCGTGTGGTGTATGCAGTGCCTCTATTCGCGCCGTTTCCAATGGTCGAAAGGCGCTAATTGAAGTTGAGACGATCGTCAAGATGATCGCAAAAGTTGCGGAAGCAGGCGCGCGTTTTTCCAAGGCACGGCAATGCGTGTGGCCACAAGCTGTTTATGGCGCGTGGAGTTTAATTCTCCTTTTTCTTTGCTCTACGTCACAGCACACCGCTCCATCCTCCAATGTTGCAACGTAAAGCGCGCCGCCCCCACAGACTTATCGGTTGACCTCTTTGTTTTTCGCAATGGTCTGCCTCTCTTGTGGGCCTCTCTGTTAGAACAGATAGTAAAAAGTCGTTTTTGGGCATTCTTCGCGTAACAATCATGTCCGCGCAGCCTTGTTGCTTGATCGTTTCAATATGAATGTTTCAGTTTGTTACACTCTTTATTGCTGTTTGAATCTATCATTTTCCTGGTCTTATCGCTTTGCTAATCTCTTCGCGTTTACAGTCGGGTTTCATCTCAACAGTTTTTCAAGACTCTTTTTTAGCTTTTTCAATTTACATTTTCTTCTTGGCCCGTTAGACGCATGCTTTGAGTGCTCGGCGGTGCTATTAGCATACGGCACTTCCATTCCACTTAATCAATCAAAGCGCTCTCTTGGTTTGGCTAGGAATCACAAGAATTTTTTCTCAAGTTTGGTTTAAATTTAATCAGCGCTTTGTCCAATTTTCAAGTTGATTTGTCAGCTAAATTTGTAAATTTGTAAACTTCAATCAAAAAACAAGACCTCAACGTCACTATCTACAGTAAACAAAGCGTCCTTTGTCACATGAAAATTTGAATAGGTGCGCATTCGACCCATCCCAAACGGCTGCTTTCCCAAACAGCATTTGAATGGGCGACGTTTACGCTCCTTATCTGAATACATTAGACGGTCCGAAACAGAACCTTTTGGTCAGAAACGTTGCGTCGCTTTTATAGCATACAATCAAGAAGCGCCCTTTACACAATGGCAACAATTTCAAATTTTATTTTGCTTTATCAACATTCGTGGAATTTACAGAGCCACTCAGCACTTAACGTCACCCTTTTGAATTGTTGGAAACCTCTCAGATCGAATGACTCGAACGTGGCCTAACGTGCCTGTTTACCATAAATTGATTTTTCTTTTGACACATACAAATTTTAAAATAGGTGCGCATATGACCCATCTGTGAGACTCCGTTGGCACGGTTCCAAAACGCTGCTTCCCCAAAACAACAGTTGAATGGGCGACGGTTATCGCTTCTCATCTGAATACATTACAAAAGAGAGTCCTATTGTCGGAGAACGTTATCTTTTCATCTGTGTCTGTTGCCTCTCCTCCTCATAAAAACGTTCCTTACCGCGTTTTTTATATAAAATTTTATTACAATCTTTGACAAAATTAGATACTCAAAGGCAAGCCACGGTAGACAAAAGTGATGCCAACTCATTTAAAATTTGTGTTTTTTCTACCAAACATTTTGGCACAACGGTTGTCTTTCGGTTAATTCTAGGTCAAAATCTATCTTAAAAAAAAATGCAAAATTGAAAAACAATTTTGCTTTCAGTGTCGTTTAAAATGGCGGTTCAGAGTGTCGTGTTGTTATTTTGGTTTCACATGGATATTTGAAATGAAATCAATCTGTTTTTTAGTACGATGAGCAAGAAAATGAGTTCTTCGAAGAATGACGAGGATAGAAACTTTATTATTTCCAAAATGGAAAACCAAGAGAAAATGTGTGAATGCGAGTACTGTGAAACCCTGCCGAAATTTGTGTGCCTCCACAACAACCACGAAAGATGCGTGTGTAAGGGCTGCAAACGTCCAGTTGTAGCACCTCCTGGAACCGATGCCTTTTCCATCGCGCAAGGAACATACAACTTGCAGAATTTCATGGATAGGTCGAGACCTGTGGACGAGTGTTACCCTGAAGAGTTAATGGTAAACTAGCTTTAAATATTGTAAAATGAAAAAAGTCAATTTTATTTTTAAATTAGCATTTTTAGGTCATTAGTGGGTTCATAAGATATAGACGACAAATGAAATGTAAAAAAAGTTTGATGTCAGTTTGGATTAGTCATACACGGACTCAAGTTTTAGCGTGTCCTGTTTTGTAAGCCAGGTGAACAGGAGAGAAAATGTCCACCTGTTGGGAATTCTATGGTAATTGTTGCCGAGAAACGTGCTGCAAAACATGTAAATAATATTTTGTCAGCATCAAAACATTGTCCAAAAACGGATATATTGACCAATTATGAAATCAAAGAAGAATGCCTTGAGTTTCTCAACTGTTGACAACTCTGGACTACGCAAAAGTTTCTGTTGAGACTTATCACAAAATTTAATAGCTCTCTTTGAAGTTAAAATCTTTTTGGCTTTTATGTGTGAAAGGTGGATTTTTAGGACGATTATAGGGAACATTCTAAGACCGTCCGCAAGACTTGCCGCAACAGGCTGAAGCTCCACAATCAGGAGTGCCTGAAGATTCGCCTGGTAAGGTCATCAAGATAAGGAGTAACTGACTTTTAATCATTCAGACCGAGAACCCGCCAACCACCGGCAAGCAGCCAGTACCAAAGGTTCGTTTTAGATTTACAAGTCAAAAGTAAAGTTTGAAATCTTATAGGCGTCGCCCAAACTCATGAAGCAGCTTTACAGCACGTTTTTGGAAAACGTGAAAGAAACTGAAGACCAGACCCACCAACTCGATCGCAGGACTGACCACGTAGGCTTCCCCTCCAATCGCACTACTTAATTTTGCAATCAATTTTAGTTTGTCCAACAAACCGCCCGGATCAATCCTCCCAAACGCCCATCGCGAGCTTCTGGTCCGGATGAGATAGCCTTTTTGGCCGAACTCCTGAAAGCTTCCCTACCCAAACGAGGAAGTGAGAAACGCCAAAGTAAAACGTATTATAAGTGAATGTTGTTTCAGCACAATGTAGATGTGCCTCTGATTGGAGTCAAACTCAGGGAGTTGACCGTTGAGGCCCGGAACACGCTTGAGATCCACAAAAGCTTTGTGGAGATGAAGACGGAGGTGACATGAAAGCATCCTATCTCTTTTTGAATCTTTCTTTAAGGGATTGAACCTGACCCAGGAAATGCCGGAAGCTGGGACCGGATCGTCTAGTGACGCCTCGTGGACCCGGCGCTACAAGCAGACATTGCGGACGGTAAGTGCTTGTTTCAAAAACCAAAGTCTTAATTTTTCGAGAATTTTCTAGATCAGCAAACGCGACATCACTCAATAAGGAATCTTACATTGTCTTATCTTTAATTTATTTTCACTACATGCACTGTTCAAGCTGAATCGATTGATCGACATTTAAATGTTCTGGACAGTTTCTAAAAACTTAAATTTAAAAAATAATAATTAAACAAATTTTTTAGTTAAAGCAAACACCACAAAGTTCAAAAGTGGAAAGAACTGATTTTCATGACAATGAAAGCATTAATTTTTTAAAACTAGGTTTTACTGAGTTTTGAGTTGTTTATTATTGATCTTCTAGGCGGCCACTCCCATGACTCCCTTCGTCGCGGTTTCAAATGTGGCCGGCTCCAGTGTTCACAAGCGGAAGACCACCGGAAGAACATCTGCTAAAAAACAAGAATGGAAAAAGTGGTGTTTTGCAGATTAGGCACAGTATTCCAAAATTCTGGTGTGTTCTATCTAAAATTTAATGCATTAATGTTGTGATCTTGAAAGATATAAAAGCTATGCCTACAAGCCATCCATTAAATTGTTCTGCACTAACACGCAGAACCTTCATCACTTACTCTCACACTCACACTTACACTGTCAGTTGGCCGCAACTGAGTGGATTTGGACTGGTCTAAAACGATTCTGTCGGTTTTCCACCAGAGAAACAAATAGTTTAGCGTCTTCTGTCACTATCAGCCTGACTCTGCACTGCTCGTCTTCTGGCACTTATCGGTCTCGCTTTAGCGATCGCGAGACTGATTTTTTTTCTGAGTCTGAGTAATCTGCGCCGCCGCCACTCATCGGTTGACCTCTGATTCGTTTATCGCGGCGGTCAGCCTGTTTTGTGGGCGGATATGTATAGGCCAGACAGTAGTAGGTCATTTTCGGATGATTCAGACCGAGAACTCGCTGACCTTCAGCAGAAAGCCACCTTCGAAGGCCAGTACTAAATTTATAAGTCGAAAACAAGTTTTAAAACTTACGCGTTGTAGTAAAGCAGCTCTACAGGTCGTATCTAGAGAGCATGAAGGAAACCGAGGAGCGGACCTGACAGTTTGATTGGCAGACCGATCACGTAGGCTTCAAGTCCGACAGCACTATTTAATTTTAAACGCAATTTCAGTTCGAGCGGAAGACCGCTACAATAATTCTTCCCAGGCACCCGTTGCGAGCCTCAGACCGGGACGAAATGGCTTTTGTGGCCAGGCTCCTAGGAGCGTCTGCTCCAAACCAGAAGGTAAGCAACACCAAAGCAAAACGTAGCAAAAGTAAATGCGGTTTCAGCACAACGTGAACGTGCCTCTGATTGGAATGCTTAAGGAGCTGACCACTGAAGCTCGGAGGACGCTCGAAAAACACAGGAGTGTTGTGGAGACAAAAACGGAGGCGAGAACAAAGCATATTAACTCTATTTCGACGTTGCTTTCAGGGCATCAACCTGGCCACGGCAGGACCAAGCGGACCGAGTGGACCAACCTGGACTGGCACTGGCCGTTACGAGCAGACCTCGCGAAAGGTGAGTGGTTATTTGAAAAACAAAGGTCTTAACTTTTTAGAAATCTAGTAAAGTAACCAATGCAAGATCACTTAATAACGAACCTTATCTTGTTGTAACCTTTAACTTAGTTTTACTCCCTGCACTTAAAAAACGTTTATTGGCATAATCAATTGACAGTTAAAATGTTGCTCTAAAAAATTTTTAAAAACTTGAAAAATGTATTCAAGAATGTATAATTAGAACTGTGTCGACCAGGTACAAAAGCCTGATTTCAAGTCACAAAATGCAGGAGCATAATGTTTGATTTTTTTGGCTTTAAGAAACGACAAAAGTTTGTTTTCAGCTCAATTTTGTTTGTTCTTTGATAGTTACCAAAACACATTTTATAAATCTTAAAGTTTAAACATTTTTGCAGATTTTTGAGGTGTTGCTCAATGCTGCTTTTAGGCTACGGGAATCGCTCTCTTCGCGGCCGCTTTAGAGGTGGCAGGCCTAAACGGTCAAAAGCGGAAGCTTAGAAGGACATCTATTAAGAAAGAAGCCTGGAAGAAATGGTGTTTTGAGTTCTAAGCCCAGAATTCACATATTTTGTTGTGTTTTATCGTGATTCCTGCATTAATGTTGCCGCCTTAAAGGAGAGGATAAATGCTGAGCCTAAAATTTCATATAGTATATTGTGCTCGACGAACACGTTGAATCCTTACCACTAGAGCATTTCTGCCGGTCTCCTTTTAGAAAACAGTTTTGTGTTCTGTTTGCTGTTTGCTGTTTTCTCATCTGGATATATCCGTGACGACGAAATGGACTCTCTACCGCTCATCTTCCGCACTAATCGGTCTCGTGTCTCTTCAAAGTCGACCTCCCAATCGGTTCTCCCGCTCATTATCTCCGATCTACGAGCTCTCTTATCTCAGCGCGAACATGTTTTGTCTTTCAGTGTTCAATGATCACGGATAGGATAGAGATCAGTTGACCGTTAAGGTCACAACCGGCGGCTTTTGACTTTCGACAATGTGGCCTCCTACTGGGTTATAATCCTGACTTACTAGCTAGCCGACAACTTCCTAATCCTTTTTTACTAGCAATGAGGTTCAAAAAAGCGGACTTTATAATGATTGTAAAAGTTGATCTTATCCAGAAGAGAATATCTGTTGCGCAGGTGCTTAGGTTTTATCCGTTCATGACCAATGGCGTTCCGATGGACAATATAGTCTGTTTGGGCTTTGCCATAAATTAGCTGCTTTTTGAAGGTTGGTTCCGTCCGTGTGCGTTTTTGTGTGAACTGTTAGATCAGACTTTATTTAGATACTTATTTTCAAGACACCAATTCAGCCCGATGACGACTAGTTACTGCACATGGCCTCTCATATTGACTTGAGCGTACTGTTCGTGTTGCAACCCTGTTATCAACGCCAGCGATTGCCTTTCCCAAAATGACGTCCACTAACCACCTCTCTTCCATCGCGCCGGCATCGCCTCTATTCGCCGAGTGCCACGCCGATTGCACAAAGAACCGTCTCACACGGCGCTTCTTGCGCTCGATTTCATTGCTTTGCACCCTTATAGTCGTCGCTGTGCCTGCCGTGTTTGTTTTGACTATCGATTTGTAACATTCCCCGCAACACGTTTGTGATTTTGAGGTTTTTGGATGTGTTTGTCCATTTAGGTTACAAAATGACAAACTTGATTTCAAGGATTTTACAAAAACATTTTAAGCTGTTCACACGTTCTGACTTTTGACTTCTTTGGTCTGATTTGAGTACTGCAGTACTTATTTGAAACTTGTTTCACTAAGATTCAAAATGTTTAACGGCTTTTGTTGGAGAGATTGCCAAAGAACGGCAATCTTTCCAACTGTTTTTATCAGATGAAAATTAAACATTGTTTGGGAAAACGGCGCTGTCGTGCGCAAGCAAAAGTGCATCTTCCGTCAGGCGATGACTCAAGAAAACTCGCCGAGTGGGGGACGGTCACTGTTACTGTCGGCGAGTGCTTGGTTCCTTTCGTATCCATCACTGTTTCGCCGTTTTTTAAATAGTATTTGTCTTTTATCGACTTTTTGTAGTTTTCCTTTCTAAAGTTTCGAAACAGCATAACTGTCCTCAAAACGCTATTTGGCTCGGCTAATTTTAGGATCAATGACCACGCAATAAATATCTGAAAAGCGGCTAATTGAAGTTTTGAGGGTTGACTGGACAGGTGTTGTCACCCCACTTGAGCTTCGTAAATTGGCATCGCTTCCTAATCAAATACCGCAATCAGAATTGGGGTTGTAAAAAACAAAGCACCTGCCTGTCGGCTCATCTCCTCTTAGGTCAGCTCCTGCGCACCACAAACATCTGGTTAAATCAAAAATTGGCATAATTAGCAATGAGTTGAGGTAGGAAAACCAATAGAAAGACACACACAGCGTGAGGTTAAGGAACATTGAAAAAAATATGCGCTTATGTCAGCTTCTTCAAATTTTAGTTTAAGGCATGTTTCTTAATGTGTTCACAAAAGCTGAGCTCAGAAGGACCAAACTATACCGTTTTCTGTTGTAATACGTGCGCTCTTAAAAAGGTGGCTTATCGTTGATTTGCTGTCCTTCTGCCTCACGTATAAGTAGCCGTAAAAACAATCTGTGCTACCGCTTCTTGTTAACGTTGCCAGTCAAAAAAACTACTTTGTATTAAAATATATATTTTAAACAGCGAATTTAAGCGTCTAAAAATACGTTTTTTGCAATTTTCAAGTTTTCAAGTACTTTCCAAAACTCGTTGAATTTTGTGTCTACTTTGTATTTTAATTACAAAGAACACATTTTTGGTGTAGTTTGTCAATCTAATTTTTCACGTTTTTAGCGCGACGTTTTATAATAATTACGTATAATTGCTTGGCCTTTAATTAGGCTCAGTAACTCCGTCGCTAACGCAACCCACGTTCGCAACGCACTCCTGATGCAGACCTGGCAGACTTATCCGCTGCTGGATATGACCAGCATTGAGTAGACTCCTCTCTTTGTTATCGCATCCACGCGATCTCTTTCAGCGAGTATTGCAGCATCTCTGCGATTGCTAATCGCTTTCGTATTGCCGCCGCTTTTACCTTTTTGACCGCAATTATATGCCGACACCTGTCGCAAGCTTCTCGTTAACGCGCCGAGTAACCACCGTTGTCATCTATCCTTGATCACCTGTGGTCACCTTTTCCCGCCTCGATGTGTGTGGCCGATTGCTCGCCGCAGAGATCGATTAATACTTTGATCTTTGGCGGCGGCTTTGTTGCAAGTTCGGTATATTTCTCACGGATTTAAGATGCTTTTTTGTATTCAAATAGGTGCTGGCACCAAAAGACGTCTTTGCTTTACCCTCGTCCTCAAGGATCGTGGTTTTCTTTCGCCTCTCTCTATTTACCCGCAGAGATGTTTCCGTTCATCTCCGTTTTCTCACTCCTAGTTTTTATTGCCTCTTTCCCTCAGTACTACTGTTGCGTCGCGTCGTGTTTTATTACGGTTGTTTTATGGCTTTTTAATATTTTATGATCCAAGTTTCACACGCATTTACAAATTTAAAAAGCTTTCGAAAGGTTATGCAGTTAACAGGGGTCAGCAAAAAAACTGGGTTTCTCAAATTATTTGAAATTGTGTTTTGAAGACTTCTATTCGCTTTCGTAGTTTTTCTAGCTTGATCGCTGTTAAGTGCATTGTTCAAGGTGCACTTTTATCTTAGTCGTTTTTATGTGAACTCTCAACTTTTGACTGCTTTACCGACCGAAGAATTGCAATTTGCTATGTGATCATTCTAATTTAACGTATTAATGAGTGTATGATGTTGTTCAGGAAAGCTCCGATAGGTCAGAAGCGCTTCATTTCGGTTCATTGCCATTTTTTGAACAAATAACTTCTTTTTAATGAGTTCAAACGTATGCGCTTTATTTGCAGGTAATCCCTACAGCTAACATATTCATTACGATGTGCAGCATCACCGAAGTCGTCGACAACTTTGAGAGCGGCAGTAGGCCAGATGACATCCTTCTTGTAAGATGAAACCCAGTTCTGAGTGTTTTAAACAACTTACATTTTAGGGTCCCTTACACGATCAGACGACGTTGATTTTAAAAATGAGGTCTGATATCGGACCCTACCTTGAGTCCCAAATTGTCCCCGTCGAAGTCAGTTGGACAAAGCTGATAGCCGAGGTCCACAAGAAGCCATCCCAGGTATGCTTCATTAAAATTTCTTTTTTGAACGGCGCTTCAAATGTTGTGAACTTCCAATAATTCATTTTAGAAGACGTTGGAGGAATTTCTGAGTGCACACGAGAAGGAAACCAAAAATTACTGGGGGCATGCAGTTGCTTCCTGTCGGAAGCAAGAAAGTTTAAGAGCAACACAGCGGTCGTAAGTGTTTTCATTTTAAGCACTCTTTTTAAAGCCTAGAATAGGTAACAAAGAAACTCATTCAACGTGAACAGCTCAAAGTTCATCAGAGCCGACCGACGACCGTGAGAGCCACAGTAAGCAATTTCAAATCATTACGTTTCTTAAGAATTCAACAAATCGGATTTTGAATCAACAAAATTTATAAATTTTACTTGAGCTTTTAGACGGGATACCTAACGCTGAAAGGCTATCTTGATGCCATCTCGGTTGAAACCATTGGTTGCCTGGAACAGATGACCAAGGAAGCTGAGTTTTTGTCAAGGTAAAACACGATCATTAAATAGTTCGATATTAGTTAATTGTTTTCAGCGGGCCGCGTTGAAACGGAAGGAAGTGGGACTGGAAAGGAAGATAGAGGACGACGACGACGAGGTAACTACGTTTACGGAACTTTAAGCGATTATAAAAAATTATCTAATTTAACTGTCGTTTCCAAACCTGTGTTTTAATGTGAATAGGGTTGCTGCTTGAAATCAAGTATATGTCACTGTATATCCAGTTTTGATGGTTTGCTTATGTGGTAGCTTCTTCTATTTTTCTACTTTCCTTCTTAACATCTGTTCTGCACTGCCCGTTGACCATCGCTCAGCTATTTACCTGCTAACTGCTTTTTTTCCAACCGTTAGAGGACCAAGCGAAGGCTGCAACGAGCCCGCACGAAGAACAGAAAATCGATCCGCAAGTCCAAGAAGGGCCTTCCCGTTCACAAGAACAAAAGCCGCAAGAACGAGAATTAGAAGCTGCTTCAACAACGTCTTCATTTTTTACTGTCTTGACTAAGATAAATGTGCTTTTAACTCAACCTCTTTTCTGGATTTTCTTTAAAGCATCGTTGGTTGCGTAGTTTCAAAAAGTTCTACCTTCCTTTCCAATTTTCCAGTTTTGAGTAAGTTTAGGATAAGGACAAGACTGACAGTCGAGTAGACGCGTCAGATCCCGATGAGAAGAGTGAAGGTCAGAATCCTTCAAATGATGGCGCTGACAAGGTACACAAAAAACTGATCATGTAAAGTCCAAAAAACGCTAATATTTGAAAAAGCAACCCAATGACGACAGAGACGCTGAGGGAGCCCGTGAAGACCAGCAAAGCGACGGAGGTGATGACGGCTCCAACAGCGTAGCGGACAGCGACAGTGAAAAAAGCGGCAAGAGCGATGGAAGTTCAGGGGACAGTGATTCCGAAGATCGTCAAGCTTCCGACTCGTCCGTTGTATGAAGTCATAACTAAATGCTCTATTTATTATTTTCCCTTTAGGACATTCTTGAGTCGCCCACGATGGTGCGGCGAACGTCCTTATTGGACGATGAGCTGCACATTATTGTAAGCGGACATAAACCTTATATTGAAATTAATCCAAAAACGTCCAACATCAAGAAAACTTCTAAAACGTCCTTGAACAGCTAAAATCCCAATTTGAAAAGTTTGTTCTGCATTTTTGAATAGCTAAACTTGCCTGTAGCTAAAACTCCAATTTCAAATATTCTCTTGAAAATACGATTAAAAATGGAATTTTGCAAAGAGATTTTAGGAAAACGACGAAGACGAAAGCGACGATGAAAGTGACGCTGGAAGACGAGCGGAATACGAACGACAAAAGATGGAAGAGCAGGCGGACTCTCAGGGCAACGCACATATGAATCACAAGGATGCTGAATCCGGCGACAAAACGAAGGAAAATGGCGATAAAGAATCAGAGTTGGTAAATAATCCTTCATTCACCGGCAACGAGGTTTCGGTAAGCGTTTCGGAAGATTTGAGACCTTTAAGAAAATTAGATTTGCTTCACTTTATCTGTTTTACTAAAATTTTCTTACAATTTGTGCTTTCAGGGCGATTTGGATCATCATGGCTCTGTGAAACCCACGAACTCGATCGGAATCACATCTATCGGCGAATACCAGACTTTGAGGAACGCGGCAATGCGAAATGATGACAACTTTTGCCGGGTAAGCATAGTCATACACTTTTTTTCTTGTCACGTACAACATTTAAGGATCCCCTCTTCTATCCGATCGATGTTGTTGATAAATTCATCGCATCCTATCAGGAAGGCTTGAAGGACCCGGTACGTATTTCTTAGAGTATGCTTTCAATCAAGCTAACAATGAAACTGCTTATAGGCGAGAACGAGCAAACCGCAGAAGGAGTCTGACAGCTGCCACGTGAAGGCTACAACCAAGACGACCGAGGTCGACGGAAACTCGGAAAACAATGGTGGTGGATCCGGCGACAAAGAGAATAAGATCGACGATGAGGAATCAGAGCATCTAAAACCAGTAAGTCCTTCAAATACATTCGATCGGAAGACCGTATGTGTCTTTGATCTTTATGAGAATGACTTCACTTGAAAGAAGATCAAAAGTTCGAATTTTAGCAGCTTGTATCTTTTACTCCTTTTACAAAAGTTTCAAAAATGTGTTCAAACAGCAATTTTGAAAAGTTGCTTTTTCGGACTTCACTGTATATCGCAAAAAAAGTTTTTAGGGAGATGATGAAGCGGACGAGAAGATGGACTTGAAGGACAACGGCAACTTAGAAAGCGACGATATTGAATCCGACGGAGATAGGGAATCAGAGCTTTCAAAGGGACCAGCTAGTTCCTCAGTGAGAATCGAGCAGGACACGGTGTGTATTTTGAAAAATTGATTTGATTGGATTTTAGGTGAAGGCCTTGATTTTTTACTTTTTTCAAAGCATTAGGATTAAATATTGTTTACAACTGCATTTTAGAAGGAGTCGGATAAGCACGGGTGGCAAAAGCCCGAGAACACAATGGGAATTAACTCTTTAGAACATTACAAGATTTTGATGGAGGCTGCAATGAAAGGCAATAAAAATTACCACCTAGTATGCGTAGTCATGAGCTTCTCTCCTTGTTATGTAGAAGATTCTAGGATCCACTCTTTTACCCCATACATGTGGTCGATTCCTGCATCGAATCATACCAGGATGGCTTGAAAGACAAGGTAAGGTTTTAAGATCCCACTTCAAATCATGCTAAAAATGAAATTGCTTTCAGGTGAGAACAAGCGAACTGCAGAAAGAAGCTAAAACCCAAAAACTCATTCAGTCGAAAGCTCAAGGACAGGTTGTCAAGAGGCTCTGCGATTACGGCCTGAGTTCGGACTCAGAGGTTTGGAAAAACCCGGAATTGTGAAGTGCATATGAGAAACATTTCAGAAGACGAGTATGAATTTACACCCAGGAACGAGCGGACTGCGAAAGAAGATCAAGGCGAAGAAGAAGCGGGTCAGCCCTCCCTCGAGTTCCAGCGACAGCTCGGTAACTTCATTAATCCACTTCTCATCCTAAAAAACAAATCTTTAGCCAGAGCTTGACAACCGCCAAAAGAAGGCCACGACGAAGACGAAAGAAGTATACCAGTCAATCAAAAACCTTATCTTAAAAACATGTTTTCAGGATACCACCAGTGCTACCAAAAACAAGACCGCCTGGAAGAAGCCGAAGAAGTCCCAAAAGCACAAGTCGAAGAGCGCTCGCTGGAGCACTCCTCGGTCCACTCGTCCTCCGCATCCAGCGTCTCGCCTTCCCCTGCCGGACGAGGTTTCGTGCAGGCGATCCTGCTGCTGCGGACCGACCGGAAGATACTGGAAGCACCTTCCGGCTATCGACCCATATTAAACTGTATTGATTGTGTTTTTATTGCTTGATTACATAACAAACCGGTGTTAGTGTCAATGTTTTTGTTTTTTAAAGACATTCATCAAGGATAAAAAATTGCTTCTAAGGTGGGCACAAAAGCATAGGTTTTCTTCAACCAAAGTAGCATTCTCACCTGAAAGGTACACATACTTAATCACACCCTGTTGCTAGAAGCATTTGAATTTCTGCACTTTCAAATTAAAAAGATTGGCGTTTTCGACGTTAGAAAAGCGACTGATCATTGGCGGCAAGCGAGTAAAATTTGAGTCATCCTAGTCATCCGAGTAAAATTTCATCAAGAGCTTACAAGAAAATGGAAAATTCGGTTTTTCGATGGAACTTTTTTATATTGTTTCGTGCATATAAATACTTTTTTTGCACCAACACATTTTCTGTGCAGATCAAAAATGGTCAAAAATGTGAAAAGGCTGTTGGATAAGTTGTTTTGAAGCCATGGCGTTAGGTCCTAACACGCGGAATTTATTAAAGTAGGTAGAAATAAAATTGCTAAACGTTTTTCCGACAGCTTTAACAATTTTTCGATTTTCAACTTAACGGCTACACCTAGTTAATCTCACCTTGTCGCTAGAAGCCTTTGCATTTTTGCCCTATCAAATTGAAAAAAACTGCTTTGGACGTGGGAAAAGCGACGGATCGGCCACGGCAAGCTGGCGTTGATGAAGGGATGCTAGTGATTCTGCATTGGAAGGCGAGGACTGCACGCGCGCTCTGATACAGCGGCCCTCGCCGCTTACAGTCACTTGATTTAAATTTGTCAAAAGAGAGCTCTCGCGTAAGCCTCACACAATTTACGAGGAATGCAATAGGGCAGAGGTAGCGCTTTGGAAGGGGCGCTTTTCACCATGCGAGAAAAACCGTTGTGTATCGGCTGGAAAGGCAATTGCAAAATATTAGCAAATTTTCTGTTGCTTTTCTTGTATTTATATCATGAAGCCGCGAACTGCCAAAAACGTCTTTGTAAATTTGTAGTACTCTGCATTAGTTCTTCCCGAAAAATCACACGCTTGGTCAGCTAAACGTAGTGGCGATTTCATAAACGGACCAAAGGTGATTAAAAGTGCGGCTTACCCTTT
The DNA here is from genome assembly GCA_000757645.3 of Steinernema carpocapsae. Taxonomy (NCBI): domain Eukaryota; kingdom Metazoa; phylum Nematoda; class Chromadorea; order Rhabditida; family Steinernematidae; genus Steinernema; species Steinernema carpocapsae. The sequence goes on from CM016762.1 coordinate 3,804,028, forward strand.
TCAAGTCCGCTGGAAACGATTGATTCGACAGTATTGTGAGCAATCAAGATCAATCGATTTGAGTGGTCTCGTCTTTGGACTTACAGGCACAACGCCGCTTTTGTATCTGTTACCGCAAGCAGATTTTTTAATTTATTGGTACTTTGTTGATGACTGTGCTCTCTGATCCAATTTTCCTATTTCTCTAATGTATTCAGTACAGCGCCTCAACAAAGGCGCTGTAAAGAGGCGACTTATGCTTTGATGCTTGTTATGTTGTTCCCTTAAGCTCACCCAAAGGAGAATACGGTCTTTGCGACAGGAGCGCTGTGAGGAGTTCATTTCACTATGTTGCCGTCAGTCTAGTGGCCACGTACTCTTTCACTCTCGTTCTCACTGCAACAACGCTATAGGCTGTTTCTCGGCTTTCTACTTCTCGCTTCTCTCTCTCTCTCTCCCATTAACAGACCAGCCGGTTGCTCTTGTTCTCTGACTCAAACCAGAATACGATCTTCTGCTTGTACCTCGCGCTCTCAAACTTATTTGGAACCTTTCTTTTAGAACCTTTTGACTCTAGTGATTTACAGTAGTCAACCAGATATTACAAAATCGAACTTTTTAGGTGAAAGGTTTTATCACCTTTTTGGAAGTAACCTTACTTTCCCTCAAACTGGGCGGGTGTACTTTAGAAATGTTTCGCTTAACTTACATTTGTTCTTATCATCCTTAAAACGCGGCTGGCGAGCTTTCTTTACTTCACCGGAAGACCTTCGTTTCCCTCCTAGCGCACTTTCCGTCCCTTGTTGTCTCGGTTTTCTCATCTAAGTTAATGAGTATTCAATCTCTCTAGTCCCTTTATTATATCCATTTCGCGCCCGTGCGTGTTTCTCTTTCAAAAGGAAACTTCACCTGTCTCACGCGTCACTATGGGACGGAGCCCGCTGTCCGCCTCTCACCCTCACACTTACCCGGCAGCGTGTGATACGACATTCAATCTCAAACCTTCTCTCTTTATTTCAGCTTACTCGCTACAATGGACCCGCAGGCCAACAACGGGATTAATCTGAACCCACAGTGGGTAAGTCATATTTAAATGTTTGTGTTTGTTGAAATAGTATTAAAAAATAACAAATCATGCTAATGACGCATTTAGGGTCAAGGCTTCATCAGCATAAGCGTCTCTCAGCTTAATGGTTTGACAGCGAGGAGTATTGCGTTGGAACAATCTCAGCAGCGAGAAGCAGCGAGTAGAATCTCAGCAGTGAGAGACATACTGGAGATCCACGAGGTACGCTCTTGTTACAAAAATATACTGCGTAGTTAACTATAAAATCCGTTAAGATTGCTTCCAATACAATCCACTCGCAGGCCAACAGGATTGCGCAGTTAGAAACTACCCATCAACGAGAAGGCCAGTTATTGGCTGCGGCAGAAACAGCATTAACTAATGTTAGTTTTTTCCTGTTTCTTCTGGTTAAATTCAAGTATTCAAAAATATTCCACGAATAAAACTTACGCTTTTACTTTGCATGTTTAGCAAGAGAGAAAATTCTCTGAACAAGCGGAGCAGTTGCGACGAGCTGAGGAAAAAAGTGATCAGGTGAGTAGAGTTTTTTACGGTCAAATTGGGCGGTCATTTGTAGAACTATATAGTACGTTTAGAAAGATGTGGAGATCGCGAGACTAATCCAGGAACGACAACACTGGGAACGGGTCATCCGCTCAAAAGAAGCTGAGCTCCAGATGGCTACAGGACAATATGAATGGGTAAGCTTTTTCCTCCGGTACAAAGTTTTTTGTTGCCTTTCAGAATCTGGCCCTCGAAGAACGGGTTCGTGTCCTGGAGTCCAAGTTGAACCAACTTCCCGCTTCCGAGTGAAAATCTTGTAAGAGCTGAAAAAGTGATGTATGTTTTGTTTCTGTTGTAATACTTTTGATGCTGATTGTATTTGTTTTTGCTACTTTGTCTAGTGCGTAAAAATACTTTTTCGTAGCAACACAATTCAGTTTCCTGTTTAAATTAAAAATTGTCAAAGGTGTAAGAAGGCGACTTGGATGCTGATTACAAATAATGGATTCCAAAGAAATGGATTTCTTTGATCAAAAATATTGGATTTCCTTGATCAAAGTACCATTCTGGCATAAAGGCTACAACTTACGCTGTCGCTAAAAACCTGTAAATTCGTGCACTTTCAATTTCAAAAAAGTTGTCCCCAGCGTGGGAAAAGCGACTGATCAGCCGAGGCAAGTTAGTGTTGACGAAGGAACGTTGGCGTCTCCTGCAGCAATTGTTCTTTTGCGTTGCCTATCCGGGCGGCTAGATGTCTTTGTGAGATGCCTCTGAAGGCGCGCGGACTGCGCTCTAATACAGCGGCCCTCGCCGCTGACCGTCACGTGATTTAGATCTGTCAAGAGTGAGCTCCCGCGCGCGCCTCAAAGAATTTACGACGAACGCAAAAGGGCAGAGGTAGCGCTTCGAAAGGAACGAGAGAGAGAAACTTCTGTCTGTCGGCTAGACAGCCGATTGCGAAACATCGGTTTTGTCTGTCGAATTTTCAAGTATTGCGATTCCTATTTACTTCGCAAAACCTATCTCTGTGAGTAAATAAGGCCAAAAACCTTGCGACTAAGCCAAAGGCGTTTTTGCTTAACATTCGGATTGTCTTTAGTTTCACTTTTAAGGCCGGTATCAACATTCGGAACGTTCTCATGAACGGCGTGTGGCGCGTCAAAGAGTGATTCAGAATGAGTACAGCTCATCGCTCTCCCAAGTCCTCCGTTGTCGGTTGTGATTTATCAGGAATATGAACAATCGAGATCAATCAATTCAAGTGGTGCCATTTTAGTGTTGACAGGAGTGCAGGCACAACGCCGTTGTTGGATCTCTTAAGTTTTACGAATCTAACTTTAGTAGCGTCCTACTCTCTCTGTATCTTAAAAGCAGAGGTTGTGGACAGTGATCTCTGATCAAATTTTCCTATTTCTCTAATTTATTCTATTCAGCGCGTTTCTGGCCTGACAGAAGGCGCAGTGAAGACGCGCTTTCGCTTTGCTGCTTGTCGTGCTGGTCCCTTTGGTTAACCCCAACCAAAATACGGTCTTTGCGGCAGGAGCGCTCTTACGAAAACCGCGTAAACAACCGTCTGGCACATCTTTATGCTTTCACGTCTGTGGGAAGGCGACAATCAAATTGTACTTGGGTTGTTTACTTTCAAAAGTGTTCGGTGTTCTTGCGTTTTTTATAACCAATGTTTCTGTATCGACAAGCCAAGTTTTCCATCAAAATCAAGCAGTAAACCGCCGCACCCACACACCCGCGCCAGCCTTCATTAGCTCGTACGTCCGCTGCGCCTGTCCTCTGCGAGAATTCGAGCAGCGCGTAACCATGGAAGCGATACCGCTTTTCGCTTCTTGTATCGCGTCCACCTGGCGGTACGCGGCGCGGCATGAAAATGAATGTCGTCATTTGCTACGGTCTTTAAACATTTAAAACTAGGTTTTTCCAGTTCTAATACGTTTTTTCAACAATGTTTCTTGTCTTTTTAGCAGTTCGCACACAATGGACTATCCTACAACCTTAGTTTTAACTGTTAAAACAGTGAAAGTTGAGTTGAGGTCGCAAATACAACCGGTTTTCGGAATCTGAGGCTGCTTTCACGATAGGCAAAGGAACCGTTAATTTTTACAGCTTGACAACATTTTTAATTTTTAGCATTTGTTCATTTTTGACATCTAAAGATGCTTCTTAGCTGATCTCGCTTTTTCCCTATTTCCCTTCTCAAGTATTTCATTGGTGTGGTCTTTATTTCTTTATCATGATGCTCCAGCACGCTTCGACCGCGTTTCTTAGCCGCGCACTTCACCTACCGCACGTCGGCCATGTGTAGAGCTCCAATCTTCATTCCTATCCCTTTCTCTGGCGGCTGGCGGCGACGCATTCACTATGGATGCCGTATCCACCGTATTTTTCACAACGTCGGCTTGCGGCTTTAATAAGAAAACACATTGGTTTGTTGTGAAAACGTGGTCTTCAGGTTTACGCGTTCATCGCATAGGGCCCGCAACAAAATTCGTGACATTTGTGGGCAAGGTCCCGCCACAAAAATAAGTTGCCGCTGCTAGGCCGTTCTTTTTTGAGAAACAAACGCTTTGATAAGCTCTTCAATGCCTTGAGAAGCAGTTTGAGCTCTAGAACGCCTGATTTCGCTTAATCCCCAAAGCTTGATTCTCTAAAATACGGAAATTTGCAACATTCGTTCTGCCCAATTGCTCAAACTGTTGCTCAAGGCATGGCGGAGCTTACAAAAGCTTCCTCTCATTCGTATAAAGCGTAGAAAAAGCCATGAGGCAGTCTAAAACGCTAAACAAAAATGAAACGACGGGTTGAACGTACCAACAAATTTTCGCGGCGGGACCTCGTCCGCGAATGTCACGCTTTTTGTTGCGGATCCTATAAGGTACTGTTATTTTGATTTAGTCAATCTAAATAACTCAGTCTTTTTGGTGCCTTCTCACTCTTCCAACGTCTTCTTCCCAGCGTCTTCTTTTGTTTATACATGCTTAGCGGTTGTTGGGATCTGCGCTCAGTCCAATTTCACAGTTAGCATCAATTAGTCCAAAGAGCTAAGGCTCCGCGCGCGTCTACTCCCCCCACCTGCTGTCCTGATTTCTCTTTCAAGCGCACTTTTCATTTTCTTATTAGTCTTCATTCTCTTGTTGCATCGTATGTTCTAACCGCTTGTATGTATTTCTCTGCGTGTTATTAATCTGCCGTCGGCTCATGAATCCACGCTAAGCGCGAACTCATGCCGCCCTACCTATCACTTTGTTACCAAGGGAGAGCTGCCACTGTGTCCTTATCTCCCTTTTCTTTTCTTTTAACTTCTCCCGCTGCACGCCCGAGACTGATAGGTTCATATCCTTGTTAACTGTACTCATATTTTTAAACCAGTGAAGCGCACGAGCCTCGAGCTCGCTCGAACTCGGCTCGCAAGCATTTGCCCTACATGCACGTTTGCGAAAAGCTTGTTCAGGATCGCTTACCGAGCCCGAAACAAGCCTGGGCTTGAGCTCGGCTTGTTTCCTGCCCATTCTTGTTTGCCAGAGGAACAACTTGAAAATGAGCGCTGATGTGCCTGCTGCGCATCCAGAGGGTTGATCAGACTTGATTTCTACCCAAAATAACAAGCCCAGGCTTGTGTCGGGCTCGTTTGTGAAGCCTAAACAAACTTTCGAAAAACAAACCTGTGCAGTAAACAAGGCGAGCTCGAGTTCAGGCTTGTTTTGAGTTTAGCAAACGAGCGTGAACGAGCATTTCACAAACGAGCCTGGGGAGAAAACAAGCCGAGCTCGAGCCCAGGTTCGTTTCGGAGTTGTTCTCTCGAGCCTAGGCTCGTTTCAATCACTGTTTTAAACCCCTTACGTGTTGCGAGATTTTGCTTGGTTTTTGGTTACGAGTATTGGTATTAACGGAATCAATTAAAGTTTTGGTTTACTAATTTTTTTATGGAAGGTGCTCGCGAGGAATGCTCAAAACTGTCTCACGCCAATTCAGCTAATATTCGGCACAAAGGTGGACCTATGGAGCACATCAAGACCCCAAATATTTTTCAAATTTGCTCGGAGAAAGATTAACATTTTTATACCCCATAACTTTAGTCGTAGAACAACGTGGTAACCTTGGTTTTGCCAACCAACTGTTTTTAATAGGTCAAATGAAACCGGATTGTTTTAAAGGATTTCGGGAATTTTTGGGATTTCAAACCTTTTTTAACCACCATAAAGTTCGCATTCAACGGAGATATTTTGAGGTTTTGATATGCTACATAGGTCTATCTTTGTGCCAAATTTCAACCGAATCCGCGTGGGACAGTTGGTGAGCATTTCTTGTCAGCACACTGCTGACCACAAATTCCAAAAAATTGTTTTTGTTCAGTGCGATCACTTTTTTTAAAAGATCACTTTTTTGATTTTTACAATTGAATTTACTGAAGTCCTATAAGAGATTGAGACCGGCCAACCATAAACACAGCATTAAAAAAATGGAGATTAAAACCAAAACAAATTTTGTGAAAGCAGTGGGTTTCTATAAAGTTGTTAGGTTGTGCTAAGTTTTAACCAGTAGAAAAATTTTAAGACTGAAAAATTCCGGAAACCTTTCGAATGACAGTATTAAACGACGTAGTATAAAACGTAGAAATTCTCAAAAATACAAAGCAGTTCAGATTCAACAATTTGAACTCTAGGAATGCGCGAAAAAATTTCTGACAAACTGCCTCCAAAAAAATTGTTTATTTAATAAGAGCGTTCTGTAGTTTTGGTTAAAAGCCTAAAATAGAAGCAGGTGTAAACCCTACTTTTTAAATTACGTTGTTAAAGCAATATTAACTGTAAATACTAGAACAGAATTCTGTGTGTGACAGTTGATAACCGTGTGAATCTGTATGGAATTGTTGCAATCTTCGTTCATTTTAGCGTCTAGCCTAGTCATGTCTCTTAATTCATGATAGATTTATAATTGTTTTAGATTGAGCAACATCAGCAACTAGAATGGACCCCCTCTCGACGTTTAGTCTTATCTATCAACAAGGCATTACCATCCAAAATGGAAGTTTTATTTAACAATTTAAACAAACAGTTAGAGGAAGTTGAAAGGTGTCCTTAACGTATGTGCACCAGAACCAGTAAAAAAATGAAAAAAACGTTTTAAAACCTCTTTTGGCTCGTAACCTTAACAGTTAATTGTTTCTAGCAGGAGCAAAGGCTGCAAGCGGCGGACCAAATCATCAACCAGGTTGTTGGTGCCCAACCGTTTTGTAACCTTGACAGTTTTTTTTCAGCAGCATTCAGTGATTGATGATAAAGACCGGAGACTTCAAGTATCGAATGTCTACATTGCGCAAGTCAGTTTACCCAACCGCTCTCAAATCAACAGTTAATTACCTCTAGCAACAAGGACTTCTTGATGCCGCGATCTCAGACAGCGCTAGCAAGGACCTGACACTCCAAGCAACACAACTCCGCATCGCTCAGGTGAGCTTAACTTTGCTCTTCTTGAGAACATTACGTTAAGTTCCAAAATTCAAATAAAATTTTCTATTTTTTATGCTTTTTATGGCAATTAAATACCTTTAGCTAGAGTCGATGGTCGCTAAACTGAACACCGAGAAGCAGAACCTGGATAACGCCGTCGATGAGCAGAAGAACAGACTCAAGGAGGCCGAAGCGAAAATCACTGCGGTTAGTTTATCTTGCACTCACCACTCAGAAGCCACGCTTTACATCAAGCAAAGTTGGTCATGACGTTTTTACCATGTTTTTGTCTAAACTCTGGACTAGGAAGACAATTCCCATAATATTTCTTGCTAACTCGTCAAAAATCTAAATATTTCACTAAATGCCTGACCAACCGATTCGATCGATTGTTCACAGGCTGAATGACCACCCGAAACCCGGCCGTGTCTCGAACGGCAACGTTTTCTGTCTGGACAAAACACGTCGAGTCATTTGGAGCAGCCGTCCACTAGATAGCGGTTGCGCTTAGAAACAAATTTGCGCATAGGTTTCCCTTGGACTGTTGACGAGTTCGCAAAAGTATTTTGGGACTTGTCTTTGGCAGATGGGTTGGCCTTGGGCCAACCCATTTAGAATTGAAAATTCAGTTAAACACTACCGACTGAACTTCAAGAAGGCTTCAAGCAACTTAATTTCGGCCCACATTATCCTGTATTGCATTTTTAGTTTTGATTTGTTGGAATTATGTTGGCGCCCCAGACAGCACAGGTTGATGCTGGCCGAGACTTTATTACAAGCAAGCTGAGGTGTTGCTATTCAGTGTAAAATTTAACTTTTTTGGTCAGTCTAAAGAGGATTGATGCAGCATTATTCAATCTTAAATTAAGAAGCGTTTCAAATAAGTTACTAGATTTTTTTATTTGCGCAGAGCCAAGCAATTTTGTTGCCAAAGGCTAGCCAACAGAGCCACACGGCCGAAAAGTCTTATACTTAACACTAAAAACGCTTAATTTTGACATTTTTATTTCTATTTTTTCTACCTGACTCAAAAAACTTTTTAGCAAGAGGAAATGGTGGCCAAAATGACCGAGCAGACTGCGGACCTTCAGAAAGCCATCCAAGAGAAGGATTATGTACTCCACTTCGCTAACTACCTCCATATAAACGTAAGTTCAGTGATTTACTTATTATTTGTAAATCGCTATTAGTTAAACGAAACTCACTTTTGAAAGTTTAGCAGAATGGAGCTTTAATGAAATTTCGCGAAGATAATGAGGCGCTTCGAACGCAGTGCCTCTTGTACCAACAAGTGCTTAACCCGTCATTTCATCCCGATGAGGAAGTACGCGCTGATGAAATTGGAGAACAGGACGACCTGGTGCCGGTGACCAAAGGATCAATTGTCAACCTCCAGGACGAACAGGTCAGTTGTCATGCGTAAAAACACAATTCTGCTGAAAAATTTTTTCCAAACGGAGATCATCGACAACTCTGACCATGGACAGAATCTCCTAATGCCACATAATGATATGGACACCTACTTTTTTTGTCGTAACTCTCCAAAAGGATTTTCGAGACCCAGACTCTAAAACCCTTTCGAAACAGCTATAAAAAATTTTCACGCTTTGTTTAACGTTTTTTACTCTTGTAGAGCGTAGTCGAAAACATAGTTTTACATCTAACCCCAATTTTCTCGTTGACACACTGTTGCAATTTTTGTTTTAGAAAATTCACCGAAAAATCCACTTTTTGTATGGAAATGCAGAGGTTTCAGCATTCGTGTCAAGTATTTACTTTTTTGGAGCTGCTCTGAGCAGATATCAGTTAGAAACCATGTTTTACGTTTTTCGCTACGCTCTACAAGACTAAACAACGTTAAACAAAGCGTGAAAAATTTTTTATAGCTGTTTTGAAAGGGTTTTAGAGTCTGGGTCCCGAAAATCCACGTTTTACCAGATAATGGTAAAGCCTCCTTTTAAAATTTTTTCTTTGTTCTGTATAATAAAACTTGCGTATTTGTGATTCTCCAACGTTAACAAACTAAAACACTGCAAAACAGACTAAAAACAATAAAAAAACTAAAAAATTTGCTTAATTTTGGGTTTAAGCGCTTGAAATTCACGAAATTTCGGAAATTTTCTTTAAAACCCGTTTTTTTCTGCGGGCTCACGACCCCTTCAGGTCAATTTTACGTGAGAAACTTGTTTTTAATAGATAACACGTTGCAAAACATCCAAAAACAAACAAAAATAGACGTTTCAAAAATGTGTCCATCTTATTATGTGGCAGCCAAATTGGCCTATCTTTCCAAATGTCGCCAAAATTTTTCGGAAAAGCTTTGGTGGTTTTGCTACGTTTGTTGCGACGTTTTTTTATGTGGTTTAAACCGCAGAACGCCAGGGCTCGTGCTTGCAGAGTTACTACAAAAAGTAGGTGTCCATATCATTATGTGGCATACTGTATTTTGGTGAGGAAATTTTGTTCTAAATACTTTTTTTGAACTCTGTCAAAATTTGGTCAGACAAGGACCGCCTGGTCCTATATGATGATGTAAGATATACAAACATTTGATGCCTAAAACCGGAGAACTGTTTTGAAAAGTGTTGTTAAATTTAAATATTAATTATTTAGGAAATGATCCACGCCGCCCCTCAGGAAACGGCAGAATCCCCTGAAGGAGCCCAAGGAACGCCGAGGCAAGACGAACTCTTCCAAGCTGAACCACTAGTATACTCGTTCGCTACATTTACGAACTAATTGCAACAGTTTAGACTCTTCCTGATCTTTCTGCTTACATCGAACCGGAGGAGCCTCAGGAGTTCCAAAACGTCAAATACGTCAGTGAGGTCAGTCAATCCATTAATATTTAGCCGCTATTTCTACAATTTTAGGACCACGCAGGCAGCCAGGGAGAAGCCATCGAGGCGGTCGACGAAGCCATGGACTACATGGAAAACGTTCAGGTAAGCAAAACTGCTCTACCTCTATTGCCCCACAACGAGACGTTACACGAAGTTTCTATTAAAGTTTGGTGGTTATTTGCCAAATCTAAATGTGCCTCTTTTGAAGATGTCAAAAGTCTCAAACAGTTGTTGGTAATTTGAACTGCAATTTAACTGAGTGTGTTACGTAATTTATAATCAATTATCATACTAGTTATTGTTCAAATCGTCACTTGTTTAGGAGGCTATTGACCTGGAACTTGGTGAACCCCAAAAACTGCGCAGAAGTGCGCGGCTTCAAGCTGTGGTGAGTAAATTTTTAAATAACGCTAATTCAAAATTTGGATTAATTAGGGCACAAAACTGTACAATTTGAAATGATATTTGCTAAAAAATTCACATTAAATTGAAGGTTTTCGTGTATACCTGTTCTTTATATACGCCGTCTTAAGTTTGTCTGTAAGGAGGAAGCTGCGAAGACGGTTTCGAGAAAGACCGAAAAGAAGACCTCGACGTCGGCAAAAAACAGCGCCATGAAAGCACACCGCTCACCGCGTCTGAAGGCGGGGAAGTTTCTGAAGGCACGGAAGAAGGTTGGTTTAACACGTTTGTTTCCATCAAGCCTGATCGATAAAAATTATAGTAGCCCCTTCAGACTATCTTTTGCTTAGTCATTCGTTGATGTTTTCTGATATTTGGCAAAGAAAATGGTATAAATTGTTAGCTTGAAAATGAAACCTTAAAGGTTTTTCCATTGACCATTGTGATACAAAACGATCCACTAAATTTTATGTATTTTTTAAACGGAGGTTTTGATAGTTGTCATGAGAGTTCAGCCTCACTAGGACTTTACTTGCAGCAGACATAAGTTTAGGCTTACAACCGTGAAAAGTATAAAGTGCGAAAACTTTTTTAAGAGTGTTGCATTTTTAGTTGGGATCATTGGAAGCCTTTAATGTTGAAAATTTCCGAAAACCGAAACAACAGACTCAAGGTTTAGTGTGCGTCATGAAGTACGATTCTGACGTCAACTGCTGACTGGAAGACCTACAGACATCCAAAAATCTGAAACCAAATATGACGTTTGCACGGTAACATAGCGTCACCTTTCTTGACTCATTCTGCTAAACCATTATACTAAACAGCTTTAGCGCAAAAATTTTGACGCCTCAATTTTGGCTGTTTTGAACTAAAGTCCTAAGAAGGCTTCACTCTTGTGGCAAAAATATACTAAAACTACAGCTAAGGTAAGAAGTCAGTCAAACTATTGCTGGGTCGTTTCATATTATAATCGCAAGGACCTATTCAGTCATGATGCTGGCCAGCCTACCTGGTGATAGTCTCCGTGGTTTTGGAAACATCGAGTTTTACTTTCATAAAAAGACAAAATCACGCAAAACGTTGTTTGTTTAAGACAACCGAAACCATAAATTTTTTGTTTAGTGTGAATGCCAGGCATGCCTCCATGACAATTGGATGATTGTGTAAGATAATCTTGTATTTTCTGTTGTATATTCAATAACTTATGTTACCTTGCACAATAAATATTGACTTAACGCCTAAGTGGTTGTATTGATAAGGTTTCTGTGTGTGTGCGCGCTCAGTGATAGGCCTAATCCTAGTAGAACCAAGATTTGATAATTTAGGAAAACAGTACAATTTTTATCGTACCCAAATGTATGGATTTAAAATATTGACTGACTTGTATGTATAAGTAAAAAAACGTATGTATGTATAAGTGTACATATAAAGACCTGTATGTATAAAGCTTCAAAAAATTTTACAATCTCTAAAATTTGTTATTTCTATAAAATTTTAGATTACCTGAGAAATGTAAACTTATGCTATCCTCTTCCTTTTTTGGCTGATTTGAATTCAACATGTGTTGAACACAACAAAATTTATACAACTCAAGCGGTCCACAAAAAACTCTACCGCACAAAGCAGCATTTCTATTCATCTCAGCGTCCTTAGTTCTTCATTCAGCTGTTTTAGATGCAAAAGTGCAGGCGACTTTGTTGTTGTGGTTTTTGATTAGTTGTTCACTGGACGGTTTTTTTTCTAAGAGTGCATCAAAACCAGGGCATGTGAGCATGTCTACAATTCTACTGTGTTCTGAATTAGAAAAAGGAAACGTAATTATGAGTAAACTTGTTTTTGTCTACGCTGAGACGCCCTGTACTCTGTTTAACTAATTCTGCAATTTAACCTTGCAATCAGATCCAACTGTACTATCACTGGCCTTATCCGGAAAAATGCGAAATATCCAATCTGTGCCCATAATTCAAATGATGAATTACCCGTTCATCCTAAAAGCATCATTTCCGGCGCCAGTGAAATGTTGTGAAACGGAAAGAAACGAATTAGCAACATTCATCAAATGCGCAATTAAGTCTTCACATTGGCGGCGGCGGGACGTCTTCGTGTGGTGCCTCAAGACGTCGATTATCCCCCGTTGGCCGCTCCCTCGTTCCCAGCGTCCCGCAAACCACTCTCACCCGTGGTGCTCTTTCTTCCGTCTTCTTCTTCTCCTTCTTCCCGCTACGCCATTAATCAGAAGCAATTTGCCGCCGCCGGCGTTGATGTCGTCAGAGAAGGCGACCACGAAAAGATGGGCGAATGTCTCCTGGGAGGCGAACTGCCGCTCGAGACTAATTCAGGCTTGTCCACTCTTTTTGACAGCTTTCGCCGTGGGTGGGCGTTGTGGCAACACTTCACATTCAGAAAGAGAACAGAGAGATTTGGAATGGGGTGACAACACAATTTATTTATGCAATTAAGCAGTTGTGAAGTGATTACCGAATTCCTTAGCATAATTAGGTCAGTCAAGCGTTTGAAAATTTTGCGCACCACGCGAGTCTCATGTAACACCACCGCAGTCCGCGTGGAAATCTGCAAAATCCGGTTTTGATGGCCGTCTTGCGCGGGCGATTGAAAATGGTGATGGAGCGGCGATGAGTGGCTGTTGTTGTCTGTTTTCAGTGTCCGAGATTCAAATGGAACACTTTTGGATTTGACTTTGAGCATTTCGAGGAACACTTTTCAGAGGGCATGGGGAAATCATCGCAAAGGCACGAGCCAAAAACAAACAATTTCAAAATTCAAATTGATCAAATTTAAGAATGTTTGCATTTGGATAAGCTTTTTGGTCGCCCTAGCACGTTAAACAATTTTTGACATCCAGATAAAGAACCTACTAGCAACCTCGACACCTGGCCTTCGACACACACAAAATCAACGTGTGTGGGATGAACATTTGCGGCGGAGGTGTTCGTGGAAAAGTGACGCGAACACAGGAGATTATCGCGGCGCATTCCGATGCAGATCCGATTAAATGACAAGATCAAATTGCTAATACGCTTGACGGTTCTGCGCTAAGTTTGGCGTTCAAGTGTCGCTTTGGCTCTATTTCTGGCGTAGATTGGTGAAGGTCAGAATACTCAAACTGTGCCTCTTAACTGGGGTGCAAACAAAAGATGGTACAAAGAGAACGTGGTGAAACGTTGCAAAAACGACGACAAATTTTTAGTTTTATATAGGTCATTTAAACCGTGTAAAAACGTGTTTACTGTCGAGTTGTTGCGACTCGCCAGTAATCGATTTTTGACAAAAACAAGGAAGTGGTCAGTGTTCCGCCACCCATCGCATGTCATTTTGTAAATTACGTTTTTGACTGAGACAATCAAAAAGACAAATTATTGACTTGAATTGGCAATTTTGAGTGTTTTCGTCAATGCATTAATACCTTTTGTTCATTTCCTCTTCGCACTTAAATATTTTAAGTCCCTCTTCTATTTCGCCAAACAGCACTTGTTTTCAAGAAATTTAAAATTTTAGCAAATGTTTCCCTAGAGCAAAGAGATAGGGAAAGAGATTAAGGGGCAGATGCACGAAGACGACCATCGTCAATGACCAGACGGACGTAGCGACAAACGAAGCGACGAACGGAGCTGATGAATTTGAAATGATTGAATTTGGCGCTATGAATAAACGCGCGTCAAATCGAATTAGACCTAAAGTTCTTGGTTGAGATGCCCATTGACTTGGTGACGACGTTAAGCGTTGCTCTTTGGGGAAACGTATCCGGCGTGACTCTTGAGTCGCACAGAAACGCCTCTGAAAAACAGGTATTCGATGTTGCGGCATAAATCTAGCGTGTAATTAACGGGTGGCCTTGAGATGACCCTCGGCGTAGGCGCTGTTCAAAAAACAACTACTTCAAGCAGCTCGTCAAGTCGAGCGCGTTCGCTGGCTGAACCAATTAAAGGTCATCGTAGAACCGGGCGTGATAGGGTCTAAATGGCACCTTAAAGGTTGCATATAGCGTGGGGTACTAAAGTCGGGTGTTTCGAAAGTTGTAATCCGAAGTGATAAAATTTTGTTTTTGTGATGGAAGTGCTTGAACAAATAGGAGACAGACAGATGGACGGATGAAGGGATGACAGGCAAACAGAATTTGATCAGAAGTTTGATTAGCTCTGTTTGAACCAATCGATGCTTGCATTTTATGAATGTCCGGCTTAAGCGAAACTGTGATATGGCTTCAAAATACAACAAAAGGGGACATAAAATTTCGACCGAACCACTGAGCACAAATTCAAAACACCAAAAAAACTTATAGAAATTTTATTTTAAATTTAAAGTTTTACCTACGTTTTTGTCATTTTTTGCCATTCATCTGACCTTCCTAAAATAAATTTATAGAGGTTGAAAAATGTGCTGTAGCCTAAAATTTGTATGCCGTTTAATGACTCATTTCTTGTTTTTCTGCAAATTTGCACATCCCTACAAACATCATCACCCAAAATGGAACTTTCCGCCGCAACTGGTCTCTTCGGCAAGAAGGATTATTGGGTTTGAGTGCACTTTTAGCTCTATAACGTCGGTCCAGGGTGGTTGTGGGAGCGATAGGAGGAGAGAGTAATTACGTCAAGCAGAAAAATACGCTTCTGTTGAGTTGAATTGCAAAATTGTTGGCTAAAAATAGAAATAGAATAGTGCAGTCGACTTACTCAAAAAGACATTTTGTATTATAAAAAAGCGTATAATCTTTGGAAAATTGGATTACTAGCCTGAGTTTGCAGCTTTTCAAAATTGTCAGGTTAACCTAAATTCAAAATAGCGCTTAATTTTCGCTTGAATTTTTTGAGTAGCTTTTTGAGTCCTGTTTTTTGATCTCTGGGAACCAGATAAATGTTCAATCCTCTCAATCATGTTTCCTGTTTTCGCTTTTTTTCACACCAATCACCAATCGTTGTTTGTCCGTAGAATCCAATCACAGTTGCAAAGGGCATATTATCAATCGGGGTAATCTCCCGGTTATAGCACCTTATAATCACCGTGTGACGAGGCACGCGGCAACTACATACGTTGTTTGCTCAGCCGACCGCGCGTTACCCGACGACCACTTGCTGCTGCTGATTGCGCAGTTTTCTGGGCTCTTAGCAGCACCGCTCAGATTGCTTGGGCTTGACCAGACATATCTCGCTAGTCACCATTTTTTACCCCACATCGTGTGGCTGTGATAAAACAGGAAAAGAGAATTCCGTCGCTTTGAGTGATGGACCCACGCTACCGGGTCGACATTTTGCTGCCGCTATCGTTGCTCGGAAGGGGCTCGGAGGACAACACACTCGATCAATCAAAAGTTGATGTTGCAAAACTTCACGCCGACGATGACTGTTATGTTTATGTTGTCCAGAGAGACCTTCTGCTAATGCCGCTGCTCCTCCTGCTGTTGCGGTGTCGTGTTCGCCCTTCCGATCGACAAGAAATGAACACCACCCACTCCTACAAATGACACCCAAAGCCACTCTGGCTGGACGAAGCGACAAACCGGGACAGGGCAGATCAAGACACGACGACGGTGTTACGGCGTAAACCCTCTCATCGAAGGTCGTTTGTCAATATGACAATTATAAGGGAAAAAACAATTTTCTCTCAGGAAATGCGATGGCGGATTTGATTTATGCGCAACGCGCATTTTACGGCCAACGTATAAAAGAGAGTGCGCGGGTGCTGCAAAGAGGAAGAGAGAGAGAAAGAGGAGCGGATTTACGGAGCGAGATCCTCTTTAGCGGATGTACGGTAATTAAGGTTTACGACCGCTTGAATTGGGAGTTATGGCTTATTGGTGGCGGTTCCGGAAAGTAGGTTAAAAACAAAGCTTTTGAAAAGGACAAATAAACAAAATGTCGAGTGTTTCATATTGAAAATATTAAATTAAAGATCGAAAAATTGGTGAGCAGAGAGATCTCGATGCGCTGATTCCGCAAAATATTGGTTTTGCCTCCTGATCTAAAGAACATATCTACTCGAATGGCTCGTAGCTCGAATGATCCAGACTAACTTAACAAAACAGGTAATTTCAACTTGGGCTTTTGAGCTGACCGGTTGATAAGACATTTTGTATGGCAGTTTTCTAGCCTAGACATGCCTTTGTAGTTACTTTAGATATTGCATTAGCAGACAAGATCTGTGTTTTCGGAATCAGCAATCGAGATCTACCTGCTCACTAATTTTCAGTCTGATCGGTGATTTACACTTGGGAATTTTCTAATGTAAGTGAAACTGCGTCATTCACATGCAATCAGTTGGTCCGCAACTGATGTAAGTGGATTTGGACTGGTCTTAAGATTTTGGTTCAACTCTTTGAAATGAAAACGAATTTAATATTTTACGTTGTATTGCTGGGTCAAGCTACTAAATCAAGCGTCAAACGTCCTAAAAACAATTTTCATAACAAAATAGGAAATACTAAGTTTTATAGTATAACCTGCTCATTCTTCGACCAATTATGGCTTCTGCTAAAATCTCAATAAATTCTTTGTTTGATTTGTGATAAACCCATTACTGTTCCCGGTAGCCGTAATTCAAAACTTTAATTTAGCGTGGTGTGTTTATTTGATTGTCTGCGGCGATTAGTTCGCCTTTGACGGGAAATGACCTTCAACTTAGCGAACTGCGGTTCGCCGACTGCATAATGTCGCAACATAAAACATGTGGGAAATGCGATAAGATTGAAATGTGATCGGAGCGGCGGTGGAGGAGGCCAACTGCTCTTCAACGACTTTATGGCCGTCGGTCGTGGCCAGCGGCAAGAGCACGCGATTGGCTCGTGGCTCATTTGGAATGCAGAATTGCCTTAAGCAGATTGCGAGTACACGGCTATTAAAGGACAACACATTTTCGATTAGGAAAAAAGGCTGTTTCGCTAATTTAAAATTGCAACGTGGCATATTTTTAATCCCTAATGGCCGTATCTTTAGTCAATGCGGACTCCCACCCCCGAAAAGAGTCATTTCAAAATGTTTGCCACGTCACTTGGAAGTCAACATTGGATTAGTGACCAAAGCAGCTCGACTTTCACATAAAGCGATTAGCGACCCCCACAGATAAGGGAAATTTATAGCAACTTAGTAAAGTGGTTATGTTTGTGACATTTATGTGTAAGAAGATCTTCCCTCGGCTAGCTAGAGATCAGATTACAAGCCTGTAAAGACTTAATAGTGTTTAACAAAGATCAATTGAGCCTTTAAAAGTTCTTGCGGTTTATAGCTGTCCAAACACCTTGGAGTTGTATAAACACGGCTTTTGTCAACTTCCATCCTTCAATCCACAGCTCATAAATCGTGGATCTCAGCGATTTGAGCATCAATCAAAGTAAGAGTAACCGATGCGGCCAGAGCTGATGTCTCGAGAACGCGTGTGTCTCCTCCGTCTTAGCAAGCATAATTCTTTTTTCGTCAATGTCCCATTTATCAACATCCTCAGGGAGTGAAGGAAGGCATGGCGAGACGGTCACCGCTCGTACGAACCAGGTGCCCCTCAATGGGACCGATCCATCCTGCACCTCATCTAGATCCACGTCTCCATCGCGTAGCGTACTAGATCATCTTTATTCCAAGGCGACGTCGGCGTCGGCGGCTGTTTGCACAAACATGATTGATCGAGTGATGTGCTACTGCTGCTGGCTCTGTGCACAATACCGAAATATGCTCTGCAGGGGCTGATGATGGTCACTTGAAATTCCTCGCCGCGCACCCTCCTGCTAGGGTGCACGCGCAACGCCATTAAGGGTCATTGAGTTAGAGAGCGGATCAGCACAAAAGACAGCTATTATTATATGTTACCCTCTCTCACTTGGTGGTCTTCCCCCGGACAACGACGCATACGGCCTATTTTCCAACACCACCGGGCGGGCCACCGCCACCAGCAGCAAGATGTGTTTGTTTATTTTGTCGTTCAATCCTCTCTCTTCTCTCTTTCGCTTGCTCAACTCGGCACCAGTATCGCCACCAGCACTCGCATGCCTCGCAACTAGTCAGCATATGTCACACATACACACCCATAAAACTCCTCTCCCAGAAAGAGAGACAGAGGCTAATACCGAAGTAGATACACAAGGGATGATGACGGCCGAAGTAAACAATTTGAAACGGCGCTGTTGCCAACACACGTTTGCACAAACAACATCCTCCGCCCCTCTCGTTCGACAAATAGGGTCTTCAAAAAACTTGTTTATGCTGCTGTTCCGCTTGATGATTAGAGGTAAACAGAAGGACACTTTGCGGTAGAGATGAGAAACGTTGCCACCTGTCGCCGCCGCCGTCGACGCTGAGCCGCCACGCGGTGACCTTGAGCGGTTTTCGGGTCGAGTCGCCGAAAAATAGATCAGGAAAAAGATAATGAGAAATTTTAAACACTCAATTTAGAGTCCGAATTCCAGTTTTTAGAGGAAAAAAATCAGCTTTACTGTCACAGTAAGAGACAGACCATTATTTTGCTTATGACGCTCGTTTTAAAAAAAATGTTTTTTGGATGTGTCACCAAATTAGAAAGATTTCAATAAAGCCCATCTTAGCAAAACACTGTCTGCTGACTCAGATCGTCTCTGCTGATGTTTTGAACATTTCAAACTCATTGCATTCTAAAAGCAGCCGTTGAAGAGAGGAAACAAGTTTGAAGAAGAGACAATTTCTCATTTTTCTAAACTGCCCTCTCGTAGATTTATCGCCGCTATAGACGAATTCTTGTTTAAGCGTAGTAAAACCGAACAAAAAATGAATTCACGCATAAATAGTTCTGTGGAAAATTAAGTTCTGCTCTGGCAGAAGCATTAAAACTGCACTTGTAAATTGATTTTGCGGAAGCATCAAATACGACATCACGCACACTCGCAAAAGCAAAAAACGCCTGTAATTGCCGGTTTTGCGATTTCTTGAAACCCCCAAAGGTTTGAAAAAGAAGCACAAACAGCAATCGGAAATTGAAATTCTGACGAATTCTTAATTCAGAAAATCTGGGGTTTGAAATCAAAAGGCTTTTAAGTCTATGTGCTTGTTAAAAGGCTTCTCATTTGTCTTCTTCTTTCAAGCTTTCGAAAACCAGTTCCAGCACACAAAGACCCTCCGTCATCTGGTCTGTGCGATGCAATTGAGAATTACACGATAACCCTTAAATTACTCCCTTTCTTCAGTTTTTTGTTTCTGAGTCGTATAAACTTGGTTGCTACTGTAATTAGTTCTTTATGAGCCTGTCTCTCATGTGGCCATCCTCAAACTGGCATTACTATTTTCAACTGGCTAGATAAGACCTTATCACAGTTTACTGCAACAGTCTGAAACCAATAACTTTGATAAGAAGTCACATTTGAGATTTAGAATTTTTTGTGGCTTATGGAATTGAAGTGACGACGTTGTGGACCATTTCTGAAGTTTCGAACAGAGATTGGTGGTTTCAGGAAAATTTGCCCACCCCCTAAGTCGCTTTCGGTCGTTCCTTCGCCTTTCGGCTTCGGCCACTCACACATACACACGACGACGATTCGTTTCCCCTCCCCGTTCATCCACTCCCCTCCCCCTACCCATCGCCTATTGCCGACTAACAACGACGACTTCGACGACCGCGACAACGACCGACGCCTTCGCCAAGTGCCCGGCACATATGTCAAACGGAAGTACAAGAGTTTCCAAAAAACCTGGAATTTTCTTCGGCAACATTTTTGGCAAAACGAGGCAGACGTTTTCTTGAAACGGGAATTACTTTAGCGAGAGAGAAGCTAAATATAGAGGGTTTAAAAGGCTGAAGTAAAGGAGAAGAGGATGTAAAGACGGGTGGATGGTTGCCACCCGTCGAGTTGGTCCATGACCTTGACGTTGTCTACTTTAGCGACCGATCGCCCTGGCAATAATTTGAATTTAAAAAAACAAGGGTTTTATTGGAAAATTAAAGTAAAACTGTAACAATTTATGGGCCAGTAAACACAACTTCCGCTCCTTTAAACTGTAGCGTTGTTTTCTGACAAGTGCTCAAGACGTTGTCAATTAAGCTGTCTTTTAAATTCCCCACTTTGCACCCACAGATAGAAGTACAAACTACTTAAATACATTCTCTTCAAACAACGTCAACCGCATTATGATAGATATTGTTGTTTATCTGCTTCTTCTGGAGGGTAACTCAAAATTGTTTTCTCTCAAGCCTATTGATTTTCACAGCGTTCAAGGAAATTGTCCATTCAGGTGTACAAATAGACAAACAGAAGAGCGTTTAATAGAGACGGAAAAGAACTTCAAAGAACGAACATTAAACAAACTCAAAACGTTACCATTTTTTGAGTCAAAGATAAGCATGAATTTAACTGAGTTTAACTGTTCTTCCACGACCGACCTTGAAACAACTGTGACATACGAGTTCTTGTTAATGATGATTCGATTAGTGCGGTAATAAATTTATTCGAAGACAGAAAAAGTGACCAGATTAAATCATTTATTTATGCGTTCAAGTAAAACAAGAATTAAAACACTGCAATTTTTTAACAGCGGTTTGTAAGGTGCCCAATACGGTCACAAGTTGTGTTTTCGGTTTGAAAAGTTTCGCCTGCTCTTAAAAAACAAGACAATTACACCAAAATTGCCAATTTTTCATTCACTTTAAACTTGAATCTGGTCGCCGAAAAAAACGTTATTTCCTGGTCCCTCACTTTCTGTGAGCAGAGTGGCGCTGCAAAACGAGCCTATGTTGTTCTTAGCGCCATCGATTTTTGCCGCTGAGATGACCTTTATTTTTTCCTGGTGTTTGAGGATTTTGACAAGAGCGACAAGAACGATGATCCTGAATCTGTCTTATCTTTGCACATCTTGGACTCTCCCGTGGCGGTCTGCACGCAGAGAACTGCTTTAAGCCACATTCAAAGTGGTCCATTTAGCGAGAACACACGAAGTCGTAACACCTTCCGCACGCAGAGCAATCTCACACAAATGATTCACGATCGTAATGAATCACTTGGCGTTTTTCCCGCAAATTTATGTTTGGGATTAACGGTCGCAATCGATTTTGCAAAAATGTCGCTTCCATCGCTTTTGCCCTCTTTCAGCAGCACTTTAAGGCTGTTATTTGTGAAGTGCTCTTCGCATGTGTAAACATGTTTATACGTAATTAAGTTAAGCGTTTTATCACAAAAAGCGCAAGTATAGAAGTTGTTGATAAGTGCAAGGTGATAAAGGGAAGGTCGGAAATGTTGTGAAATTGCGGACAAAAAACAATTGGGACGGAAATAATTCTTGTTGTGAGGGGGTGATCAATCAAAGTTGAGGCCGGCTGAGCGAGGGATAATCTATGGATTTGGGAAAATTGGGAAATAAAAACGAAAAATCGTAGAAGAACAGAAAGGATGCCGCTTTGTCTTTAGGCTGATTCGCTATTAAAAATTGATGCAAATAGGAAAACTGGTCAAAACCTCAAAAGTGCTAAAATATATACATAGCATGAAGTCCAAAAACAAAATTAAGCTTAAAATTATAAAAAACTCTGAAAATTTTAATTTGTCGAGTGGAGCAACATTTCGAAGGTCTACCTCTGGGGACAAAAAAACTTAACTCTTGAAACCACACACTCACATGCTTAAATTTGAGGATTTGAGGTCCGATTTTCTATTCATTTGAGCTTTTGTAAAACCGAGTCTGAACCGAAATCCGTAAATTTGAGGATTTGAGGCTTAGTTGAGTTTTTTGTGAAAACGGCTTTTCAAATAATTTTTAAGCGTTTTAAAATTGTCAAATTTTTTTAATAACTGTTGAATTTTAAGACAACATTTATGACCAAAGGCTTCAAATTAAAAATTTAAATTTTAAACGTCCAGTTTCAAAAATCAGATTTGCTCCTTAACGACTTATCAAACGTTTTAGTTTTGGACAAAACAAAAATGAAAAAGAATTTTTTCATGGAACTGTAAATCATTTTGGCCAAGTATTTCACCTGATTCGATCACCTCCACCTGAATTTTTCAATGCCAGGTATTTAATTCTATTTCTAGTTTCTAACACACACATAATTCACTTCCTTTGTATTTCAAATAGCTTTTTTTGCCCTTTTTCTGTCCACACACTCTCCATTGTCATGTTTTCAGCCTCAGCCAATTAAGTTCAGGTTCTCTCTTTGGCATGTGAACACAGTTGTCATGCGCAATTAAGTTACGCGTATGTTTTGGTGTTGACATACGATCCGGAAATAAGCCTAATGCGATAAGGCGAGGCCATGAAGAGGCAAATCCGTTTTCTGTCATTGTGTCATTAAATCATTAGCGCGCGCGAGCAAAGAAACTACCGCGACACAAATCCGCACTCGTAAGTGCGGCAGATGGCTCTCGCATGATGTTCGTTAATTATTCATGCAACACTCATTTCGCCGCGTCTCGTTGGCGGCGGCTACAACGTCGTCGGCCGCCTCGGCGGCCGTCGCTACTCCCTGGAGATTGATAGAGGCGGGGCGGCGATTGTTTGCTCGTTGAGTGTTCTTTGATTTGATTGCCGCGGCCGCCATTGAACGATAAGCTCTTGAAAGTAATTGTGCCGAAAACTGTTCGGGAAGTGACAAGTATGGCGGTGGCGGTCATTTGCTCGAGCATGTGTGAACTGGTTAAGGTCACATGTCTTGGAAGTGTCAATCTGGAGAGGTTCGTTGAGACTGACCTAAAATGAGCAAAACAGAAAAGTAAACAGAACACTACAAAGAGTGTAGTTGTCCTTAAAGGTGCAAGCAAGATGTATTTAAATCACGAAAGTAATCGCAAAATCTAGTTTTTGTGATCTTTTTGAACACTCAGATAGACTCATATTGTATTTGTCTCATATTGTATTCTTTCCCTTGAGTCCGAAGAACGCAAAATTTTAATCTACTTTATTCAAATAATCAGCAAAAAATCAAATTTGCAAATTTCGTAAAAAAAAACCTTTTTTGGTGCAATTATACTCACGTGCTTCACGTCGGGTCCAATTCGAAACAATAATTTTTTGACTTGTTTACGAGACCGAGATTGTAGGCACAAGATCAATTTTCTTGTTTTGCTTTTTTGCTTTGCTTAAAAGGTTGTGTTTTCGGTTTTAGACTAAAAGTGTAAATGGACAAGGACAGTAGGACAACTTTAAATGACCTTATGTGCACATTGGTTGAAAGGGTGAGAAGAGTACGACCTTATGAGTGACCTTACCTAGGGAACGGAGCATATGGCTTCTGGTAGATAAGGATCGCCGGCGTATGGCATTGCAAGGCGATTATCTGTAAATGTCATAAGCGAGGAAAGCTGTTTAGAGTTGGAAGTAACTGAAAACATAGTACATTGAACGTGAAAATTGAATTGCCGTTCTTGCTTAAACAGCAAAGATTTAATTTTGTTTAAAGTTAAGTCTTCATTTAGCACTTCCTGCATTCCTACTATTTTTTGGCACCCTTATAAGACTCCCTTAGCGCGCTCTCCTTGATCACACCGCAGCATAAAATAACCGACTCAGCCGATAATTCGCACTTCTCAACCCGAAATTAACTTTCCCCTAATAGTATCCCGAATACACAACGTTCTTCCTCCTCTTTAGCCTCATTTTCCGCATGTCACATTTTCGCCTTCCGAAAAACGTGGTGTTGTTCTTGGAGGTATCGATTTCCTCTCAGCAAAGAAATGACCTTCGTATTTTTTTCAGCTGTTTAGCGAAGGTTCCCACAAAGAAGTGTGGAGCTCAAGCCGTAAAAGCAGCAACGCTTTGTTGAGCGGGTCTAATCCGGTAATGAGAGTGCGTAGTAAACATTTAGCCGCGTCACCGCGTGTTAGTTTGTGCAGGCTGCGGTGGCGGCGACAAGTTGAGCAAGAAAAAAGCCGTCGAACATGTGTGTGTGTGCGATCTATCAATAAGAATTGTTGTTTTACGACTTTCCGAGAGTTCTGACATCAAAGACAAAGGCGCGATATGCGCCACTGATAGACGGAGATAAGTGCTGCTGAGGTGTCTCCTTTATGAAATTGGGAATGAGTCAAGGGACAAAATAAGGAATGAATAGACTGGAATAGAAAGACAAAGAGCAAAAAAACAACAGTTTTTAAGCTGCAATTTAAAACGACTCTTTGGCAACAAGAAAGCACTTTAAAAAATTAAACTGTCGTCGCTTTTATGTAAAACGCAATTTTTATTTCAAGCATTGTATTCAATTAAGAACAAGAGTCGAGTCTGAATCCCTTGTTTTTAGGTCTTTTGTTTGCTATCATTTAAATAAGGCTAAACTGTCGTCGTTTTTGTATAAACCATTTTTTGAGTATTTGACTCATATTCAATCAAAAACAAGTGTCTAGTCTGACTCCTTTGTTTATTTTTTGTCTAACCGCAAACGTCTGTTTTCCCATACATCAAAGCGACAATTCTCAAATCTGTTTTCATCGCATCCAACAACAAATTACCCGCCAAAATGAGCCATTCACAAAAAACACTCGAATAACCTTTGATAATATGCAATTATGTCGTTTCCTTATTGTCGTTTCCGCTTCCTTACTCCACAAAAACGTGTGAACAGGTGTTACAGCAACTTAACTAATTTTTGCCGTTTCTTCTATTTCATTTCGTCTCTTCATCTCTAACATAATGTATGTGTTTACGTAGTATCAAGTCCGTCGACCACATAAACAACAAGACCCCGGTGCACCTTTTATCATCGGCGATCATTTTTCAGTGGAGGCAGTTGTGGTCTTTTGTCTCCGGAAACTAGCGGCGCCTAATTCCGGGTTTCTTCTTGCTTCTCAATTCATTAGCCGCACTCGCTCGGTTAATAATTAAAATATTCATGCTTCCAGACTCCGCGGGGTCATCTGTTAATTCTGTATTTATGCTGTTGTTGTAGGCGTGTCTGCAACGGCAGTGGCGGCGTACACTCTTTACAACGTCGTGCGGTCCAGTCAGCTGATGATTGTGCGTCGCCACTTTGCCGGCGATATTGTACGAGGGGCAAGACCTCTGCATGTGGTAGCAGAGAGGGGGGAGGGGTGACGTCACACATAAAGAGGCGAAACGCACGTCAGAGCGACCCGTAAATTGCATGTGCGTTCGATCCTCTCTTCAACGAAAACGTCTCTCTCCCTCTGTTGTGTCCGTCGACAGCGAAAGAAAATTTGAAGGGTCGCGAACAGCAGCGGATTGTTTAACGGATAATTATGCAATAGGAAAATAACGTTGTGCAGGGTCCGTTGCACTTTGACACTGAGGGAAGGTTAGAGAGTCTTTGGTCGTGGGACGTTTGCACCGAATATGGCTGATTTTATGACAGCAGCTCAAGGAGACAATAAATGAAATGCATTGAAAATGTTGAGTTTTTCGACTTTCTTTCAAAATTGCTTGTTTCTAAAGTGGTTTTAACGCGTTTTGTCCATTGTTTTGAACGTTTTTTGGCTTTTTTGCATGTTTGCTTTAAAAATCTAAAATTGCAAAATCTTATAATTTAGCTTTTTGAGCCAGTATTCTTTTTAAGCCGTTTCTGGGATTTTACGGCTTAAAGCAAAAGATTGCTAAGATCATCCGCCTATATCTTTCCCAGATTAGCCACTCTTTGCATATGTATATCGCCGACGACTACTTTGGATCACGGCGGCCCAGGGGGCAAAGAGTAACAGACGCCGCGGACACTTTTGCCTAGCCGGGAAGACAATTGAGTCAGCTGCCGCCGTCGGTTTTAATTGACTTTATTCGAACGCAAATGAAACGCGAAAAAAATGCGGCTGAGCAAGAACTTCGTTAACGAAACGTTGTTCTCACGCCTCCTTTGCATCCTTAGAACAAGACTTTGTGGAAAAGTGCAGCTACTCGTTGAAGGAATTTAGCAGCTCATCTAAAACAGGAAGCGAAACAACAACAACACCATAAATCGTCTTTGAAAGTACAAATTTTGGGAATTCCGCTAAATGTGCTTGTTTTTATTGTCTCGCTTTTTTGTAGTCTTGATCAATTCAAGCATTGAAAAACATACATATGCACATGCGGGTCGTTAAGTCTGATTTAATTATGCTAATTGCGCGTTTACCAGAGACAATCCGGTTTGCTCAGCTGCTGTTCCCTGAAGACAAGTTCTCGGCGTTATTGGATAATAGAAGAGACTAGATAGTAAGTTAGCTTTTATAGAACAGGACCTTGTTTTTGGATTAGCTTAATTTAATATGGGCATTGAACTTTTGTTGGGTTGCAAGTGTGTAGATAAAGACAAAAAGTAGTCTCACTTGCAAGATTTTGATATATGCAATTTAACACGTCCATTTTCAATGCCTTACTGGCTAAGTTGCTGGTTTCTAATTTTTTTAAGCTGCCAGTTTAGCAGACCGCTCTTTAAGCTTTCTTGTTTTTTGAATAGCGTATTCTGTTATTTGCCGTTTTGCCTTATTGTCGCCAATTCCCATCGTACTCTAAGAAAAACCACTTTCTGGGTTCACTTTATCAGCTATGCCAGCTATGTCTGCTGGGTCGCGTAATGAATATCTCATGTTTTCGTTGTCATTGCGACCAAACTATATCCACACAAAAAACACACGTTTTAAAAACCTATTGCGACGCGTGTTGTGTTGTTTTTGTCTCTGACCTTGCCACATACACAAGCGCTAATTATAGTCGCCGTCAGCGGCGGCCAGGATGTGTTGATCCCAACAACAGATGTCCCCCGCTATTCATTCGAACTCAGAGCAGTTGTAAATAATTCCCGTCATGTGTGTGAGTTTGCGCTCCCACGCCGCGTTTTCGCACTTGGCGCTTCCACTTTGTCATCGTCATTGTCACTGACAAGGGCAATACAAAAACGAAAAAAAACTACTAAGAGGCAGTCACCTGCTGACGGTGACGCAAACGGGCGAACAGCTATTTATGAGCCTATAGATAACGATCGATAACGAGGCACGACCGCTTTGTGTTTGCTGCCTCTGTTGCTGATAAATGGCCTCCTCCGAAAGTGGCGTTTGTCAAAATCTCAATTTGTCCTTTGTGACAGCCACGCTGTCATTTGAAGTTGTTAAAGAGAGGAAAAGTTGCGAAAAATTGCTTGGAATTTCTTCTGCTCCTTTTCCCATTGCGCGACGACGCACCTTTTCCGGAGCGAAGCAGGGTGCAATCCCCTTTTCGTGGTCGTCGCGTCAACGTCGTCCTCATCGTTATTCGAATGAACCACCGCACTCGCGCGCGCTCGCTTGTGCGCACACCATCAAAAGAACACTTGCGCGCACTCTCTCTCTCTTGCGCTAAATACACTTGACCTACTCTTATCGGAAGAGGCGATTTAACAAAGCTTTTTCGACTGAACGCGCGGAAGCAGCGGATTGAAATCCGATGCAACAACTGAAGGGCACCCGGAAAAGAGCTGAAAAAGCCGACGACAATTTTTTGTTGTGTTGTTTTTTGTTTGTTACACTTTGCGTCTGGAGGGATGCTCAAAGTCTCCAGCGGACGTCACATTCACTCGATCTTTTGTTCCTGAGGGAGTCTGCGGCTTTCCGGCGGGAGGCAGAAAGGAAAGGCGATTAAACATTCAATTTTCCGGTCAGAAATGTGACTAATTTGTCAAAGAGGTATTTTGATTGTAACGTTCAAAAACGGTTTTTTCAGAACGCGGGACGTCATGGCTATGAATATGCGTTGAGAACTACAGTGGGACCACCACAAATAAGGTCAGAAACATGAGACCGACAGACAGACAGACATTGTTTGAGTGGAACCCAAGGACTTTGAGGTCGTTGAGGCATTCGTACTCTGACATAATTAGGCAAAGTTATGAGTTGTGAATGAACTTGCTAAAACTGCTTGGAAAAACAAAGTTTCTTAATTTTGGACTTGCTTCAGCTCTAACTGTGTCTTCCTCAACTCAACTAAATTTCAAACTGTTCGTTCATTTTCTGTGCTCCCCTTCCCAACCAGAAAATCCCTCGTTTCGCCTTCTCCTCCTCGTTTCTCTTTTCCTCGTGGCGCAGTCATAATGTCGTTGTCGAAAAACACCGCTGGTCCGAAGATAAGCGTGGCGGGCGCGACCGACCAAACCGACACCGAGACGGAACGACAAACGTACACACACATTGCAAAAACCGATCAGAGAGTAGCAGCTCCGAGAAGAGCGAGAAAACGAGAGCGAGAGCAAACGACACAATTTGATTTGCAAACAGTTCTCTCTTCCTTTGTCTCCTGCTGCTGCAGCGGAGCTCTTCTCATCCGCGAGATCTCCAAAAGGGACTCAAGATTAAAGTGGAAACCAGTCCTTGATTTATAAGCTATAATCCATAACCGCCAAAAAAGCATTTAAGAATTCACACTTCTTCTCATATAAAATAAGACCACTTTATAAGTTGACCTAAATTACCTTTATCGATGTCCTTGAGCAAACCGGAAAATAGACTTTTTCAGCTGTCTAGTTTTACTCAAACCGTTTGTTAAATTATTCATTTCTTCATATGTACTTTTGAAGAGAATAATAACAAGTTATTTTTGGGTTTAAATCCTGAAACGCTAAGATAGTAAAAGTACAAAAAGCCTACAAACGTCTTGGACTTCCCGAAGGTAATTTAATTTATTTGCTCAAGTTTGTCTTTGACTAAAAAATTCTTTGGATGACTCAAGTTCCTACGTGCGAGCTCTTTATCAGAGAAACTCTCGCAGTTAGCAAAAGGAAACATGTTATTCCGCTCTAGAGATAAACGCCGTTAAAGTGTCCTTTTTGAGTGAGCGGCGGTCGTGACGACCTTGCAACGCTTTCGGCACGACTTGAACTGCCCTGAATTCACACCTGTCACTCAAAAAAGAGACTCAAACACAATGGCCCCATCGCTTGTGGCTCTGAAACCGCGGTGCTGTTGCGTTCTCTAAACTTTGAATATTTCATGAATTAATGATTAATTAATTCACCGCTAGGAGCGCAAAGAAACAGCCTAGGAAGCACCTTTGAGACGCTGCTTTTTCCTTCCATGTTTAATTCGATTATTGCCCTGCTGCCGGCTGGTCACAATTGAATAATAAACTCGTTTTTTGCTCTTTCGCTCTCTCTGGCCGACTGTCTTCTTTCTTAACTCCCAGCACAAGGAGTGCGTCGTTCCCAATCAAAACAAGTCCTTGAGCTATTCCGATCCGGAGTTTGTTGTCTATGTGCTGCGTGTGCTCTTGTAGTTCTTGTTCTAAGAGCTTCTCCCCCCCTTCCCCTCAGCTGTCTTTAAAAAATGTAATCTAAGAATTTCCCCAAACATAAAAACAGAGTGTACCCCTTCACAAGTGTTTTTGTCCCATTTTTTACCCTCTCTGTTTCACGACCGACCACCGCTGTGGGTGGCCAAAGCGTGTTTTTGTTTTATAGAGAGTGTAAATCACATCAGCCGTCTACGTGGCGGCGTCGGCGGCGTCAAAACCACACACATAAGATTATGACGGTCTTTTTCCAGCTGAGCACGCCAGACATCTGTTCGCGCGTGGGACGATTCAGCGACAAGCGAGAGACGCGCGCACTCGGCCTGCACGCGATGACTTCGACTGACTAATCTCATCGACAGCGATTTCGTTTTGGAATTTATTTATTTACCGCGCTCGCAGAACGCGCGAGGGAGCGGCGGTGGCGGCGAACGACGATGGGCAGTCGTCGAGACGTAAAAAAGCAATTAAGCGTATTATATATTGAGGCAGTGGAGAAATGGACAAATTGCCAAGAGACACAAAGGGCAACAAAAGAGAGGGTGTCAGTTTTTGATTCGGAGGGTGTCAGGGGCAGTCAGCAAGCGTTGTTTTTGCAACGCGCTAATTACATTGTGGGTGTAATCTGACAACAAAAAAATGGAGATTGCTTCCAGCTTGCTCCTTGCTTCTCTCTTTTCGCAGGCAACAGCCACAACAAAAACATAACTGGTTTTGATTTGCTGTTGTTTGATCGTCTCGCCCTTGCTGCTGCAGCGGCGGTAGCGACAAGTCCACCCTAAACACCCGAAAAAGAAAGTGGCGCAATTGAGGAAATCGGTTACACTCTTACAAAGTGCGCGTTGATTAAAATTTAATAAGTTTTTTTGCATTTGAAAACTACAAAAACGGATGTAAGGACACACACAGCGGCTTTTTGTTGAAAACACTATTGATGACATCTGATTGTGGTCTACATAATTATGTTGAAGCCAAAAAACTGACCTCGGACTCTTTAAAGTCTTGATTAGGTTCAAACAGAGTTTCCGCCAATTAGAAAAGATCGTTTGTATTTTTTCCAAAAGGAGGACATACGTTGAAACGTACGTAGGTATGCACCTACGAATCCTAATCGCCTCTCATCTCCACATGATTTGAAGTTGACCTTAAGTCTAAGCGAGAGAGATAAGCAGAAAAGTAGAGACAACTGCTATGTAAATAAATGGTCAGAAGCCTCTATCAGGAATCATAAAAAGAATCTGCAGGTTTAGGTTCTAGAATCCGTGCCCTGTCAGAAAGTCTTTGTTTCGGTTTAGGAACCAGGAACCCTCCACACAAGCACAAACGTCAATGAACACCAAGGGAGAGAATATTTTGACATTGTCCCAACCGGTTTTTCGGCCGCGAAAAATCGATGTAACAGGGAATTTTAACTGTGTTTGCTTTTTGACCCACTTTCCCCCTTGTTATCACTAATCTATCGGCACGACCAAAAAAACCAAAAAACTCAATTATCGATCTGACGTGTGTTACATAATGGGCACCACGCGGAAACCCTTTGCTTTAAACACAAGCGCGCTACCGTAACCCTGCTAAACACCAGAAACCCATAATGTCCAAATCTCTAATGTTTCCTTGCCAGCTCTTAAGCTGCTGCTTGCTGTTTACATATCAATTCAGCGACGAATCGTTTTGACATCTGACTAATTTGTTTATCAAATTTCACAATCAATGACCAGTCGTTCCGCTCCTCTTAGCTGGATCTGCTGCAACGGTCGCTGTCCAGCGAGCGCCTCGCGCGCAAATCGTCTTACTTACACAGACGCACTATGCAAATCAGACCCGCGAGAAGCGATCGCGGCGAGGACACAAACACTACTAGTTTATTTATTACCCCCGGACACATCGTGGCGCACCGGTTCGCAAAACATTTTGCATAAGCACGCAATGAAATCAACGCCAATGTTTTGTTTTTCCCGTAGGCGAGCAAAGATGATAATGACGCCGGGAATTAATGTGCAAGTTTAAAGTGTTAATTTGGGTGTTTGCTTAGGGGTAATCTGATACCACGTAGCACATGTAGCAGAACAGCGGGGTGAAGCGGATGGTTTAGAAAACGCATAATAGCAATTTAGTTGTTGCCTAGGTCTATTTTTGGTTTAATAGGTATTTTCAACATGGACAAACAGGGTTTGATTTTGTTCTTTTGATCATCTCATTTAGTTGCTCACTGATTTTTGAAAGGTATGTTGTATGTGGCTTTAAAAACCAAAATTTACTTTTTTGTTTTAAAAGTTTTACTATTTAGCTTGCAGCCTTTTTTCTCGCCTTTTCGCTATCTAAGTCATTCAGCCAGTCACGTGTTGTCATTCTCTTCTTTCTTCTTCCGTCGTTCATCTCCTCGTTGGCAACAAACAAGACAGAAGCGGGAGGAAAGCAAAAACTAGGAAGAAGAGGAGGAGGAGGGGGAGGGAAGCCGATCGATCGTCTTCGACCGACGGCCACCACCAGAGCACCGGGAGCGGGCGGAAAAGATATTTGAAGGGGCGATAAGATGATTACCGCGATAAGCGATAACACTTCACTAGATCCCCTTTTAACAGGGAATTTGCAGTTACGAGGGGGATTAGCACGCGTTCCGAGCAGCCTATTAAGAGTGTGCGGCATAATTAACTGCTGACGTGATTTAATTTTTACTTTTGAAAATATATGAATTTGTAAACATTTTAGTATAATAGGAAAAACGGATTTCCGGAAATGTGAGCTGTCAATGGGTGCAGTGATGCCGCTGGGAATTTTCTCATATTTTCGAGTTTCCCACAAGACCTATAGAAATAACAAAGCCTTCTGTTTTTCGTTTCAGTGAGTGGATCTATGCGTTTTATAAAAGTTGAATTCCATCTTTGACCTTTACAATTTAAACAACAAATTTCATCAACAAAACAAAAAAATTAAATGTTTAAAAATTCTAAAAAACGTTTCAAATTGTGCTTTTTAGCTAACAATCCTGTCTTGCTGGCCTGTAAATTTTCCATGTCCAATTATCTGCAATTCCAGTTATCTGCCTACAAGCCTTTTTTCCACTCTTGTCTCACTTAATACGACCATTCCCTCCTTAAGTCATAAATCGCGCGCCTTTTGAATTTTGTCTGCTTTAGACCCCCAAATAGGCCCCTTTTTCTCTTAACTGCTCTCCGATGTCCAGATGATTGGACGCTGAAGGACATTTGTTGTCCGCCGTGGGTTTTTGCTCTTCCTGCAACCCCTCCTCCAACGACGCCCCCTGGCCTCCCTTTCGTTTGGGCGCAGCGCGGGCGACCGACGGACCACCGTCGTGTGTTTCACGCATTTCGCAAAAAACACACACGACGTTCGTTTAAAGTGATTGTTTGCTCGCGACGCGATGCGATAAGACTTCGGTTTCCTTATTCATGGAGCGATGGAGCAGTTAAGAACGACGTCGGAGCTGTGACAGACGGACAGACAGAGGGACGGACAGAAGAGGGACTCGTGTAGCCGTACAAACAAACGTACATACACTTTTGCTTAAGCCGCGCCCTCCAGCTGTTGGTAGGCCCCTCTTCTCCCTGGCGGGTTGAAAACCTAACGTCGTGGTCGTCGCCGACAACGACGACGTCGGCGGACGGTTCGAGATACTTACATGATAAATATGCAAGCACGAGACGATTAGTTGCGCATCGGTTGACGCAAGATTCCTGAACTTTCGCATATCAAAGAATTTAAACAGATTAGAAAGGTCTAAGACGTTTTACCCTTTTGAGCCGACAATGACTCAAACAGCTGGGACGGGGCACGAAACTGTAAAGAAGAAGGTTGAGACAGGAAGATCTACAAAAAACCCTTTGTCTGCGGCTCTTCTAGTGAGTAATTAGCTTATATGATACTATAGCCAGATAATGTGATGCTGACCTTTGTGTGCTCTAGGCAAACAGACCGATTCATACGGGAATTCACATGCAAAAATCTGGAAAAAAGAAGCTTTTAAAAACTGGTTTTTAGTTTTACCAGCCTTTTTTAAACAACAACTTTGACCAATTTCAAAAGTTTTCTAAAAACGGCCATTAATTACTCAAATATCCTTGCAAATGGAATTCCGACTTTTTGCACAATGATAAAATTTGTTGGATTAATTATTTGTAGCTTTTTTAGGAACCTCTTTATCCTAAAAGCCGAGCGGAAACGCACCTAGAGCGTGACTAACGGAATTCAATCAAATTTCATATAATTTGTTTATCGCTGCCATTATACAAAGTTCAAGACAAACATTCTCTCCGACGACGCGACTTCAATGGGTTAGGCTGTTCGTGATTAGAATAAAGGAAGCAAAGGAATTTCCCACGAGACCCTTCAGCGGAAAGACGAGATTAAGTTCACAATTTATGGGATATGAAAGGTTGTATGTGTGTGAGGGCTACAAAGTGACACATTGTTTCTCAGATAGGGCAATTATTGTTTTGAATGTTCTTAGCTAGTACAGGAGTGAGTGCAATCGACGGCAATAATCCGCGCCGCTCAATTAGCCGCGCTTTTTGGCCCATTCAGCGTCCCGTATATCTCCTTATGTCCGAAGAGTCAATTAGCCCTCGCGACGGGCGGTTATCTCCGCAGCGTCAAGTGGAAGACAGTCCGTTTGTCAGTCCGTCATGGGTCAGTCCGGGTCGTTTCAGGTCCCTCTATCCGTCTGTCTGTGTAGCCCCTATCGGTTAACTGGTGATTTGCCCTTCGGTCCACCACCGGTCTCGGCGACGTCCACACATTGCGATCTAATCGTGACACACAGGATACACACACGAGAGGCGAGAGCTGATATGGGTGCGGTGGGCCACTGTCCTTAATCAGCAAAAAAATCACTTTATTTTGGGGACGCTGTTTGGCACAGAACACAAAAGCGGCACATGTTGCAGTTTTATCTTCGATAACCAGTGAAGGGTTCTTTGGAAAATTCGACGCTTTTGTCGAGATTCGCTAAACGACCTCCCGTCTTTCCTCAAGAGCCAAGAGCGCGCGCTTTGCTAATGCATCATCAGCCGGGTCGCAATGAGTCATTTAACATGCCTGTAGGGATCGCTCGTTCCTTGAAACACTTTTTTGTTATGTTAAAATGTGTGATGTGTATGATGTTTGTCATCAAGCGCCGCGAGGAGGTTGTTTTTGATTAAAGGGAACTAAACTCAAATTCCCTCCTCCCATTGCTGTTGCCCAGTCACCCCACCAACAAATGGAACCGGCGAGTATTTGCACTCCGGAGGTGGTGGTAAACTTCAAGGTCATCGGGCAGTCGGTCGTCGTCGTCGCGGTCGCCGGAGGAGACGACGTCCACACGCGCCCCGCCCACATTTTTATTTTGCGCAACTACTTTGAAATAATTGTCCTCGATGACCACATATGTAGAGGTTTTCGGAGCGCCCGAGTTGATTGTACATCTGGTCTGTCCCTCTGTTTGTCCGTCTATCTGTCGCTATCTGAATTTAATGACCTGGAGAACCAGTAATTATGACGCGCTTTTTTGTGCTTATGCGATAAGCTATAATTTGTTTTAATGAATTGACGTTTTAAGGGAAAGCGAGAGGGGGAGCCGCAAGAAGAAGGGAGCCGGTGACGAGTCTGTGGGAAAGACAAAATAGATGTCGGGCTATGCAATAGAGTATGCCGCAAAACGATATCGCGTTTCTATATTTTTAAGTCAATTTCTAAATCTTTTAAAAAATTTGGTGTTAAAATGTTTTTTTGATTTAAAACCACATGGCACTGGTGATCAATATCAGATCAAGTCTCAAACTTTGCTCTTGCTTTCATCACTCTATCACATCACATCGCTCACTTGTTCTTGTGCTCCTTCTGACAAGTGGTGTCACTTTGACGCGGGCAAAGAAGAAGAGCGAGGAGGAGGACGACGGGGAACTCTTCAATTATACTATTAGGCGAGCGAACGTCTCATTTAGCAAAAAAGGACGGATCTTTAAACTTTTCTATTTTACGAGTTGTTATTGCTCTCTATGTTGTGACATGCGTGATTAGCCGCGTCAGATCACAAACAAATGCAACTTGCTCCCGCCTCTCTTTCTCGCTGTAGCGCGAAGAGAACGCGCGGGGCAAGTGCGCGAAAAACTTTATTCAGCCGCCGCGCCGCCGCCACGCTAATTGTTTGTGTTTTACACGCGCAAAAATTATAATTTGTAGTTTGCTTCCGCCCACCCGACGAACGTTGCTCTCAATCTTTTCCACTGCTTTCTATTACGGCTGCTGCTGATGTTGCGACAACGGCAGCAGCAGCTCCAGCGGACCGGCTAATTGAGGCTGCTGCGACGGCCTGTCGCCGTTCGACCACCGACGTGGGTGGTCGCAGTGACAACGTAGTCCGAAAGTCCACCGCTTCGTGGGCTGACAAGAGCAGAGAAGTGTCAAGTGGCGGAAGAATTATCGCATCGAGTGCGACCAAAAAGTCCAAGAATTGTTTCACGAGTGCGAAATAGGTTTTTTTGGGTGGTGGTAATAACAGAAAGTGTGACTAAAAAGAGAAAAACCAAAAAGCGGTTTCTTAGGCATTCACTCTTAGAGGATTTTAATTTCTCTAATACCCCTGTTCTTTTTCATCAAAGATAAATGGTCAAGCTTTTAAATCTTTAAATGTCCTTTGAGGCTGCTCCGCTCGTGGTTCAGAAAATGCGTTCGGTCGGTCTCAGGAGCCTGCTGTTTGACTGTTGCGCTCTTCAAACACGGTCACAGCCACACACGCACAAACGTATAGACAGCACCTTGAGCGTCGTCGACCATCCGAGCGACCGACCGACAGCGGCGACACGTTGCGCCAAGGTCCCCACCTCTTCTTTCCGCACTTCTCCCCCTTCTTGGTCTTCTGAGCCCTGTGGTCTTCCTAACAAACGACCCGATGCGCTCGAGGCGCTCGAAATGTCCAGCAGTTGATTACTCGAGAGCGACCACCCAATTCGGGAACTACGAGACGATCTGAACCAGCCTGCAAAAGAGCGAAACCCGAATTTTGCGTCAATCAAACTTTTGCTTTGCTCGACTTGCCCATGCCGCTGTTCTCACTTTTCCCTAAATGCAACAGCCCTTGTTTCCCGAATTGGATGATGGTTTGTTTTTGCACTTGTCCTGACCCATTGCCCTCCACATTGCCCTCATCTCGACTTTGAAGTTCTTTGAGGCTTTCCTGGTCTTGTTCCAGTGTTTAATGGTTCAAAGTGGTTTACAAAACCAAATCGATTTACATGCTAATTTTTCAAGTGTCCGCATGTAGTTAAATAGGTTTGTCCTAATCCTTTTTTGTGTGTTGTTTCTCAGGAGCATATTTGGTAGCCGGCAGCCACACATCCTCGGGGTGGCAATGTGAAGACCGCCCATTTTGGAACATACTTCACCAGTAACCGCCCAACACCATCACCGCGACTTCGCTTTGCGTTTGCTTCGCTACCCATAGGGAATATCCATCATCGCGGGCGAGCGCGCAGATTAGGATAATCTCAAACTCATTTATGCGCCCACTCTTCGAAAGTTTTTGTGTTAGTCGCACTTGGTTTATCAGAAGCACTACAAGAACACGCAAGCGTTTTTTCGCGTTTAGAAGCACGTTTTCTCACTTTACCATCCACTCTACTTCCTTGGGCCACGACTTCGTCGTTGCCTTGTCGGAAAATCCGAAAACGGGCGAAAGTTGCAATAAAGTTGCCGCGGCAAGATAGGATGAAACGTTGCAAAAAAATTGGTCCTACCGGCGGAAAAAATTGGTGGTGTCATTATTAATTTTGTTAGCTTAACTATTTTGTCTGCGTTGACTTGTTTGTTATTGGGCAAGTGAGTGAGAGCGAGTGCAGTTCTCAGAAACAACAACCGATTAATTAGCGATTCGAGCCCTTTAGGCCGCACTTAATTTCTTCCTTCCTTTGCCGCTCGCCCTGATTCCTGTGTCCTTGTGCTCTTAGTCACGCTCTAAGAAAAGACACATAATCAACGGCGGCAAACGTGCTGAGGCGGGGAGAACACCGCTTCTATGTCCGTTGCGTCATTGCGCAAGCGTAAGACTGTAACGACACCTTTTTTGTGCGAGAACATCACTTTTTGCCGCCCGGCAAAAGAAAGTGACCTTATCTGTCTTGTGATTCTATCGCCGAGTTGCAACTTTTACTCTCTTTCGCTCCCGCCCGCCACAACATCTATTTGAACAGCGCGATAATCTATTTATTGTGCGCTAATTGACACCGCAGTTTCCTTTAAGTGCACAAATACTCAGCATAGCGTGATAAATGTGTCTACTGTGTCCATGGATAATTTGATTACGCGACTAAAAGGGGGTGGCGCTAAGCGGCAAGCCGCCTCACATGCGTTTTTTTTTCACGTTGTCTCAACCTTCGCTCCAATCTCCACAGGCACTTTCTACAGTGTTTTGCCAAACCGACACTATTTACTTATGACGAGCTCGAGGTGAAGGAGGTCCACTTTCATGTCAACTTCTCTATTTCATGTCAACTTCTCTACTTCTCTATGTGCACCCGCGCTCCAATTGGCATTCTGCATTGTGATCGCGAGCGCGCGCGACAACTGATCTAATTGCCTTAAAGCTGCAAATATGCGAACGGGGAGGGTAATCCCATGCTGTCATCTTTTGGCTCCTCTCGTGTTCCTTCTCTCGCTCTTCTCCCTCACTTCCTCGCAACAGCTGCCGTCGCGGCCATTTATACGGCCGATGGTCACCACAAATCTCCAAAACCTCTCCGCCTCGCCTCCCACTTCGACGAGACCTCCGCCTCAATTTTCACAGGCACCAAATGATAAGAGGTCGACGTCGTTGTTGTTAAGGCGTGTCTGTCGTGTTGTCGTCCGGACGTCCTCTTTTTGTCCCTTTTCAGTCTGTTTTTATTTATTTTCTTGCCGCTCAAAAGTTGTTCTTAAGCGTCGTTGTCGTGTTTCTAGTTTTTGGAACGTCGTCTTTCAAGCAGTGTTCCCGCCTCCTTTTCCTTCTTCCAGAAACGGGCGTTGTCCTGTGTTGTTAGAGAAGCGAGAAAAGGGAGACTAGTTTGCTTCACGCATCCTAAAACGCGTTAAATGGCCCACCAAACACTCGGATATGCCCTCTCGAGTCGCGCGCTTTTGCGAGCCTCTTGCGCGCGCGCACTTAGCAAAGTCGTTTCCTCGTGGTCGCGCAAGCCGCCATTCTTTTTGGAGTCGCTATTTTTTCACTTTATTTGCCACAGGGCAATAACCTGTTTCAGTAGCGAATTTTGATTGTTGTCAACGCGCGTGCGCTCACATCATTCGTACTATCACTTGCGCGACGACCGAACACGCGCGACCAAGTCCACCCTACAAAAATTGTAAATGACAGCCGATCAGCCAAATTGTCGTTTTCCTCATTTTTTATGTCTCCTTTTCTCAAAGTCCCTCCAAAGGGCCGTTCACTCGCATTTCCCTTGTCTTCTCAAATTTCAGCCGCTCTTGGTAATGTTTGGGATTAGACCCGCTTAATCCCCCGCAATTAGCCTCTTCTTCTTTTCCTCGTTTGCTTCAGCTAACCAACAGCAGGAGCTCCTTTACCTTTTACGCGCTTACCATAAACTTTTTTTCGAAGACATAATTCGAACACTTAATGTTTCGCGGCGTCAGAAATTCTCCGACTTTTTCACCGCGCTTCAACACGCCCATCGAACGGCGGTTCTCTTTTATTTATTCCCCGGCCCGACTCCACAAGGCCAAGCGGACCACCAAATCCTCTACTCGTCCGTCCAACGCCGACCGAACGAGTGTTTGTGTCCGTTTAGGGGTTTTAAGAGTTTTAAACCAAAAGTCAAAAAATTTAAAAAACAGTTTTTAAAACTTTAAGGTTGATAATAGACTGGAACCCCGTTGAAATGAGATTAGCCAAATAAGCTAAGTTGATTTCTTCTGCAACTTTTTTGTGTACACGAGGCTAGGTGGGCGGTTTGTTGAGTAGCCTTTTATGATCTAATTTGCATTCATAAATCGTGTCGCCAGTCATCGGAATCTGTCAACTTTGGAATATCAAATTACTCTCGTGTTGCCTTTCGTCAAAACGACCTCTGAAATTGCAAATATTTCCAAGTTGTTTATTTGTGGTCTGAATCATCTAGCTTCCTAATTTTCACTTCATTTTAAAATTACCAAAGTAATTAAAAAGCAATTTTTAAAATTTGAACTGACCCCATTTATCATTCCTGATAACATTTGGACCTCAAACATTTGTCAAGTGCCAGCTCCTGATAATTAATTCAACGTAGGCCTCACTCTTTGCACTCTTATCCCAGCGGGCGGTTCCGAACTCCAGAGGAAGTGACTGACAGCGCGACTGACGTACAAGGGTGGTCCAAAACAGCGGCACTACTACTGATTGTGACCCACGTGATCCTCTATCGCCACCGGGTTTTCCACTTTATAGTAATAATATCATCATTTGTCGGCCCTTTTCCAACAACGAGGATTTCGTCTAATGTTTGCGACGGTCTCGCGCGCTCGGACGCGCGCACGTTTGCTGCCCGCAGAGGCGAGTAGTCAGTTAGCCCGCCTCCCATCGTGGTCTCCCCTTCAACCGGCCGCCGGTCTTCGTCTCCAGAGCGGGCGATTGCGACTGCTGTCTCCCAATCGGCACACTCTCTGCGGGCTCCTCTCGCCCTGTTCGCCTGATTTGTTTGGTCATTAATCTGTAATAGTGTTGACTAGTGTTGGTAGTTCACTCATTTTCTTTCCGAGGCGTTTTCTGCTGTACCCCTATCGAGGCCCCTCCCCTCCTTTTCCTGTCAGCTTCCGGAGAGGAGCCTCTCCTTAGCCTCATTCTTCTTTCCCATGCTTAACATTTGTTTTATTGGATTAACTGTTTTCGCAACGAACCGAAAGCGGAAGACGAACTCAAAAAGCTTATCTTCCCGAACTCGCAAATCGCATTATCTGCTGATCTTGCTGCTTCCACTTTGGTGCCTGTGGAAAACGGCGGCTTCTGAGAAAGAACAGCAGAAGTTGAACGCCACTTTTCGGACTTAACTCGAAAAAGGAAGTTCATGTGATTTTGGAGTTGTTGATCAACAGAGCAGGAACACGGGTGGAATGAGAGCAATTGGGAGCAGAGTAGAGGGGTTCCAAAAACCCGAGTCCAGAAAAAACAAAGACAAAGCGTTCGATGCGTCGTCGTCGTTGACACCGGTTCCTCGTTTCCAGGAAGCACGTGAAGAATGTGCCATTTGCACTTGGAAGCAATCACACACGCGTTGCCCTTTCTTGGGGCAAATATCAGAATCATCTCCTTCCAAAAAACATTTTAGTTCTCGTGACGCTTTCGTGAAGATATGATGATCAAACAAAAAACAACGTTTTGTTTAGATAAAATCCTATCGGACACTCTCTTGGGAACAACATTTTCGTCATCTTTTTGCTTTCAAGCCGAGCACCGCGTTTCTCAGGTGCTTTTTATCGCTTGGATCCTCGAGCGATGATCAGAGTGAATGTTGTTCGTTTTTGTTTTGTTGCATGCACGGGAGGCTATTATCACCGACTCCCCCCGGAGTTTAAGTGTCTTCTGTGTCGTCTGTCTGTTCGGTCGTCTGTCTACGTCTGAGTATGTGTGCTGTTCGCGTCACTGCGCCCGGGTGACGGTTTTGTTCGGGATT
Organism: Steinernema carpocapsae; assembly: GCA_000757645.3. Lineage (NCBI taxonomy): Eukaryota > Metazoa > Nematoda > Chromadorea > Rhabditida > Steinernematidae > Steinernema > Steinernema carpocapsae. Next base: position 3,845,050 of record CM016762.1, read on the forward strand.
CGATTGCACCCGCGTTCTCGTGGCCGAGGTGACCCCTACTGTTGGCAGATCAGTTGCGCTTTTTACTTCGTCTTTCACTTTTTTGACTTTTCTACAACTGATCTGAACTACTTTAATCCTAAACCATTGCAATTCTTGGCTAATATGGTTCCATGGCTTCTTAAACAAGCTTTTCGGTTGTTGTTCTTTGGAACCCTTAAGAGCGAGCTGAACCACTTCTCATAAACACGGCCTGTTATTGTCTTTTTACGTTTCGGCTCCTAATTTTTTGCCTACTTTAAAACCCAAAGATATGCTCCGACCAGGCAACTTTTGTCCTTTCCGGTCGATCCCCATTTAGCAACCTTTCGTCGCTGGTGGTCCTTTTCCTCAATCTTCTTTTTTCTTTGGTCGCTTTTCTACTAGTTGTTACTTCGGTCTTCTTGTTCTTCTCCTCCTCCTCGACCTGTTGCTGCTGCCGCGGCCGCTCCTGCAATGATCATCTTCCGGATCAGCAGCGCGATTCTCGCGGAACCAGCTGGTCGACGATGTCGACGAAGACGCAGAACATCAATGACGGTGGCGGCGCCAGTCAAAAGACAGACCTGTGCAAAAAGAAGAAAACCGCGTTTTTTTAAGATGCGCCACCCGCCCCACTGAACTGTACACTGGTTCGGGTTCTGTTTTGTGTTTATTCTTTGATTCGAACATTCGTGAACACACGCGCAACTCGTGAAGAGAGCGTAGAGGACTCCGCCGCCAGGGCAGGTGAGAGTAGTAGTAAAAGGGTGTCAAAAGAGATGTTGACGAAGAGGAGGTGCCAAGTGGTTACTGTGACTCTTTCAAGAGCTCGCGCAACGCAAAGTACCTCGCTTATCAAGTTGATCTGCGCGCTCTAGCATGCACACAATTTCTTTGTCGAGCTGCGACTGCAGCGTCAACAGCCGCAGATGATACGCTAATTGCACGCAACATAAATTGTAGAGGGATTAGGTTATTAAAGTCGGTTGCGAATTAAGCGCTTTTGTGTGGCGTTTAATGCGTTGTATTGGTGTGTATGCGTGTTATCTGTAATTCGCGGCGCTTTTCGGCAACTAATCTCCGACCCGCCCGCCAGCGCGCGACTTCTTTCTACCAACTGCCAAATCTTTTGCGAACTCTCAATTTGCAGCGAAATTTCGTTTCTTGCGTTCGCATAGCGCGCAACGTATCCGACACGCCCCCTTTTGACTGAAGCGAGGGTGAACGAAGAGGAGAGAGAGAGCGTCTCTCTCTCGCCCCGCTGAAGATTAGTTTCCTTCTCTGAGGTCCTTCAGCTTCTTTTTTTTCGCCACCAAAATGCAAATGTATTGTTTGTTTTATGTCTTTCTTTTGGTGCTCAACGACTTTTGCCGTGCTCTTGTGGTGTGCCTCGTGTGCCTGCATGCGCCTTAAAGTCGTGTTTGGAGAACAGAGAACGCGGCAGCGGCGCGTTGCAATGTTTCAAACGCCATTCTGAACCCGTCTGGCTTTGCGGATTACGGTAGCTGGCGGCCGGCGGCAACCTCGAGAGTATGTGGCTTAATTAATCGCCCAGTACGAGATGACTAACTAAGGAGCCATTTAAAGGGTCGACGCCCGCTTAGTCTCTGTCTCTCTCCGAAAGAGTCTCAACGGGCTGGGCTGCTGCGGCAAGTGGAAAGCGCGAGCGGGTGTTATGCAGATTGGACGACCCTTTTGTTGACCTTTGCTGCCTGACTGACAGACGGCGGCGCGTCAGTGATTAATCGCGCGATTATATCTTTCTTAAATTTTCAATTAGGTTTATCAGTCTGCTCCGCTTTCGCTGCTTTGTTTCTTTTGCTCCTATCCTAAATCTCTTGCACAAGAGGTTTGAGGAACCGAGTGTTTCGTTGTTTTTTTTATTCTGCTCATTAGATTTCTTTTTATTGGATTACCGTGTCCCCAGGCTTGCTAAAACAGGAGCAAAGGTAAATGGGCGCTAACAGCTACTTGATCCACGGAGCTACGTTCGTCTTTGCGGCGTCGTCGCGCGTCAACCGGTTTCCTCCTCATCCCACTCGCTCATCTATGTTGTGTTCCATGACACTCTCTACAAAGCTACGCAATAGAGGAGAGTATTAGTGATCCGGATGTCGACCGTACGGGGGCGCAACAAATCACAACGTCCCAACATCCGAGAGCACAGCCTCGAGAAGGCGCCGGCGCTTGAAAATCAAGCTTCCGCCGAGAGCAGCAGCAGCGACAAGAAGACGACTCCATCACGGTTTCAAGTGGTGGTCATTTTAGTGGCTCATACTGGCTCTCTTGGTCCTTTAATTGCCGCGTACAACGCATCTAATTTGATATTCATGATTGACGACGAGACGACCTCACACGACCCGTATGCGTTTTTCTCCTCTCACAACCACCACCGAACGCCGCCACAAAAGAGCTTCGAACGACGCTCGGGTAAAGTCACAGTTAAGCTGTTAATCTATTCCCTTATCAGCAAATGAACTTAGCACTACCGACAATAATGATGAAGACGATGACGACAATGCAACTGCGAGGTGTTCTTGTCACTTTTGAAAGTTCCCATGTTTTGCGAAAGCACCCGTTAACGATTGTTCGCACCTTGTAACAAAAGCGTGTGCTGAAATTGAGATAAGGAAAAAGTCCGATTCTCGGCGTTTTTTTCGGTTTTCGCTCTCCTTCTTCTTCCTGCCCCTTCCGGGCATCATCATCAGCAACTTCAGCAACAGCAGCAGACGCGCGTGACGACAATGACTGCTCGCTTCGCGCTTCCCTAAGTGCGCGCCCGCGCGCGCGATGAAAACATGGACGAACGACAGCCCCAGCCAACGACGACTACGATGTGATTACTTTAGTTTTATTATGCTTCCGTTATTTGCCAATTCGGCGCGGGCTGAATGGTTCTTTCCTCATCGCTTTTGCCTCCACCTCTTCCTCTAAAACCCGCGGAGACCTTTCTACTCCACCTTCTCTCCACCCCTTTTCTCGGTTTGTCTCAAGAAGAGGAGGAGCTTCAAAGCCGGAGAGAAGATCGAAAAGAAGCAAAAGAAGAAGAACAACCAGAAAACTGAAATGTGCTGCCCTTCTCACCTTTGTTTTCGTCTGTAGCTTCCGTTTTATGGCTAAGTCTAAATTTTCTTTACTTAATACGTGCTGATAGGAACTGGTCATAAACGCCAAGCGCCTCAAAAATCAGGTGATTAATTGAGCAAGCAGCTTATAGCATTTCTTGTGCTCTTCCTCTTTTCGCAATCTTTTGCTTCGCCGCCGCGTTCGCACCGCCCCACAGGACAGTGTGTGACAATAAAGGTGGTTTTTGTTACGTCCGGCCGAGTGCGTACGTGTGGTGTCGGTTGGTCTTTGACAATGCCGCCCGGGCGCGACCACCCACACCGTTCTAATCGGAACGACTTTGTTTCTTCTTCTTCTACTTCGGTCGCTTGGGCTAGTTCCTCCCCACTCCCTAATCAAATATTCGCCCATTCGACCATTGGCTCTAATCCTGCGCATGAATAATAGGGCTTAGGAACAGCGACAATGAGCCCGCTGGAAAGAGAAGGGCAACTTTGAACACGCGAGTTGCACAAAACACGGGTGGGATTGTTTTTGGTCGTGATTTTTGTGACAACTCTCTTGTTTCCCGTCATAAAACAAAAGTCAGATATAGTTACCGTTCGCGGAGAGTAGTACATCACCTTCTTGATCAGTTGTCGCGGACGTCGATTAAACGTCATGACAACGTCAACGTAACTGGTTCACCGTCGCGCCAGTTATCGATTGATCGACTTCGATTAAGTCGGCCTTATTTTGTCCGAAATTCGGACGTTGGAGGTGGGCTCCAGGGACCTTCTCGCCTCCTCTCGAGGAGCTTCTAAGAAAAAGTACAAAACTCAAAAGTGCGACGTTTCGTTTTTGCCCTAAACGCTCTTGTGTGTCAGCTGCTTGTTTGCATGTTGTGTACAGCGGGGATGTTTGTTTTTTGACACTTATCTACTTGTTGTTCTTTGTATTATGTAATTTACGAACGAACGTTATACACATACCTATCGATTTCGACCGCTGCGACCTTAAGTGGAGAGACACGAACTGAGGTTGACCCCCTGCGAACAATAACAAACAACCTTAGCCTGCACGCCCTCTTGCGCAGCGCGTCCTTCTTTCTGTTTCCCAATCGCTCTCCCGCCACTCTTCTGATCTTAGCGCCGCCATCAGCAAATATGTAACTAATTCCCATTACGGGCAGCCGTTTTTTTCTTTTCATCATCAAGGGTTTCCCGGGCACCAGCGGCGTTCCCGCGAGCCCCTCTTTCCAGCCGTCGCTGCTTCCTTCACTTCTTCATCTCTTCTTGTCGATGTGTGATCGCTGCCGCTGGGAAAATGATTGCGGGCTGTGGTGTTTTTGATTTAATAAAAAACAGCCAAAATTTAACTGATAAGTGATGATGTGATAGCTGCATAACGCAAAAGTGAGAGGAGCGTGAAGTGTGAGTAGCTCATGGCGTTAGGGTGTCAATACACGGGCACGAAAGAGGAGGAGTAGAAGGCCAAGAAGTAGGAGGAGGAAGAAGAAAACGCAGAAGCCGAGACCCGCCGCGTTTGTTTGATAATTGCCAGGCCGGACGGCCCTTCGTCCTCCGGGCCAACACCAGCCAACGAGCAGGCTTGAGCTGGTGCTGGAAGGCGGGAGGAAGAGGCAGAAGGAAGAAACGATGAGGCCAACTCTTTTAAGCCTCGAGAAGAGTTCGCTTGGAGAGGGAGAACATGAAACGTCGTCGTGGAGGAGGAGAAGGCGGACGGAGGAGATGTCCTCAATCTCTCCTTCTCCGGATTCCCGCAAGCGACATGAAGAAGACACTCAAACTATCCTGATGTTGCATACTACTTTTGCACCGCGGCAGCAGTTGGTTGCAAAGCCAGCGGCAGCAATTTACCCGCGTCAGCATTTTAACGCAAAATTCCCTTTGCTATGCAAAAAACCGCCACTCTCCTGTTTCTTCTTTCTTTGATCGCGTTTTGTGGTGTTTACACAGGCATAAATAGCGGCAATTTCAGCGGCAACATACGGTGTAAACAAACTTCTACGTTTTTTGCGGAAAGTGCTAATTTCCCCGCGTGCCTCTAACTATATCCATTCGACAACGTCGATGATTTGCCCTTTTTGAAAAAACACTTGAGAGTCTGCTCTCTATTTATTAAAAATCAGCTGTCTTGTACTTTTGATTTGGCTCATGTCTGCTTTTACTCAGGTCTGCTCTAAGCTGTAAGATTGATGCCTTTAACGAGTTGTCTACATTGTAACCATGGCTGTTATTTGAAGCTGGTATTTAAGAAACCAGGAGCCAGCTTAAAGGGTGTGATAGAAAACTACCCTTTAGTGGATGAGTCCTGACTCTCACTCAGTAGCTGTCTTTAGTCAATAATCTCACAATTTTATGATTTCTGTGTCGCGCAGAGGGGAATCAGCCCTACCACTCACTACCAGCAGCAGCACGAGCAGATAACAATAAGTGCGTCGGACGCGTACATGCGTGCCCTGCTCGCGACGTCCTCTCCCCTCTCTCGGCGCTCGCAGTCCAGTTGCTCTCTTCTCCCTTTCTCCGGGGTTGCGCGGCGCTATTTCCGTCTTCTTCGGTGCGCGAGGCGTGTGCATGCTGCAACGTGCGCGCGCCTGGACCTTACAGTTTTCATCACTCCTCATTCTTTGGCGCCGTTGCTCCTTCTAAGTCTTAAAAACCATCCTCTGAGACGCCAATTCTCTCAATTCATCATTTTTGTGACAAAAAGGGTTTGCCTCGTGATCTATCATACGGTAGCTAGTCGGTTCTTGTTTTACAAATCGTTAAAATTCCAAGCTTTTGATACGTTTTTGCTTTTTGGAGCCTAAATCTAACGCTTTCATCTATCCAAAACCTCTTAATAGAATGGGAGAAAGGCTAAAACGCAAAAAATACCAAATCTTCCCTGAGTCGCTCGTCGGACGTCGTTGACGACCCGCGCTCTCTCAAAGTCGTTCATTTTGTGCATAGTGTTCGATTTGACAAATTTGACTGTGATCTTGATCAGAACGCAATTTCGTTCATCTGCCAACCCGCTACTCGACCCACGCGGAAACCACCTTTACTTTCGGTTGAAACACTTTTTCCTCGCCTGGTGGTAGTTCGCCCTCTTTTTTTGGTGCGACATCTTGCAACTGCAAAGTGTGAACTCTTTCGCACCCAATCAGATTTCCCCAAATGAGCAAGCTCACACCTTGACGATATCCTAATAATCTTTTTCCCAGCGTAGCATTGTTTACCCCGATCAAATGTATGGTGGTCCCCATTTCGAACTATACGCGGCACGCGACTTTCATGGCTCATTCCCCCAAAGCAACCAGATTTTGTCACACTTGTCTCAGTGACTTTGTCCTCTTTAACCGTTTTCCTATCTAATCAGCCGAGACGACGAACTGACTGACCGACCCAGCGACCACCTGCCCACATGTTCGCCCATATCTTGCTGCGGCGTTCCTCGCGCTCTCTTCAGGCCAAAAACGCACAAAAACTGCTCAACTACCGTTCTTCCCATACCGTTGTTTTCGCGACAAGTGCGTGACTCGTCGGTCTTTTGTACGTGCTCTGTATGCACCTTGAAAGAAGAGTTCCTGTTGCTCTGCTCTTGCTGATCAAAGGCGATCACTATTAAATGGACGAGTTTTTGGTAAAAAGAGAGAACGTCCACGATGCGCGTGATAATGAAAGCTAGAAGTGTCAACAGAACGTCCTCCCTAAGAATTCATTTTTTTAACTTTTTGTGTTTGCTTTCAGAAAAATTCAAACCAGAGGCTTCATCCGCTTTTTTCCCCAAAAAGCGATGGGTGACGAAGCGGGTCAAAGCCCCAGCGAGTGCACCGAACAAGGACTTTGGGAAGTGGAGCCGTATTACTACAACCCGTCCTCCTCTGGAAGCAGCGGCAACAACCGCCATCAAAATTATGCTCGCACAAAACGCGGCAAGGCCTTTAAGAACCGTTCCTCCGGCGAGTACAAATGCTTTGAAGCGCATAACGGCCTTGTCTACAGGCCAGGAGACAATATTTTTGTCGACACGGGCGCCTTAGAACCGTTTATGGTCGGCACGATTAGCACCTTCAAGATGGTGAGTCTTAGATGCTATTTTATTTTTCCATATTCTTATTATTATCCCCTTCCTCGCCCCGAAATTCCTTCGCATTATTTGCGTTTCCTTACTACTTATCCTATCGCTCACACACGCAGATACTCACAAAAAACATATAGCAGATTGTTTTCGTGGCAATTACATTGACATAAATTTGTCTGAATTGCTTTCGCCTCATGGCACAGTTCGCTTTTTCTTGTGCTTCCCGTTTCCGGCGTCGCCCGCGCGGTTTCTGTTTTGCCGTTCCCTCGCTTTTCATGACGATTTGCCGCCGCCGCCTCTGGTGGCTCATCTTCAAAGAAGTCCCTATGGCCCCGCTGGGCGCTCGTCGGATTATTGGATTACTTCCGCTTGAACGAGTCGCGCACCCTGTTTGCTTTCGTTGGCCCTATGTTTACCAACTTTGTCGGCAGTAGCTTTGCTTTCTTATCACCGGCGGCGTCCGGCGGAACGCTCGTCACTGACGCTTCTGCTCTCCTAATCGTTCCCAATGTCTGCTGTTTTGCCGCAACACACCACACCAGCTGAAAGAGCGATGATAACGATAAGCGTTTTTCTCACTTTTATCCCTTCATTTGCTCGTGACCGGTGATGGTAGCGCTTCTCTTAGCATCGCTTTTCGCTTCAAGCTATTTGTCTTCTTCTCACTTTTGCTATATTCCGCGGGATATGCTCTTTTTCAACATTTCTGTGTTTTGCTTGATTTGATTACATGTCAGCTCATTTAACACGTAAGTGTCGCGGCGACAATTTCTCCGAAGCCACGCCTCTTTCCCGCCTTCTCTCACTGGCCACCGCCGCGTCAAATAGCCGCCACCGCCGAACGACTTGACAATGACGGCCGTGAGCCGTTGCGCGACAGCGCAACCACTTTGAATGGTTCAATTGCCTACAGGAGAGAAAAAACTGACTCAGGAAACGGGAAATTTTGAGTTGGGTGAAGATCAACCATTTTTCACACTAATCGGCTTGTCAATTTTTGCCCGTCAATGAGGTGAATAATGGGCGCGAGCATGCGTCATTGCTAAAAAACCAGTGAAATGAATTTGAAAGACGCTTCAAGGCATTTATAGTCTGCAAAAATTGTGTGAATAGAGAAGGGGATTAAGACATAGCGTGGATTTAGAAGCCTTACAATGCTTAACAAAAATTTTCATTCATGTTTCGGCGTCATTTTTCTTATTTTACACTGAACCAATTTATAGGTTAACTACATTTTAGCCCATGCCGTTATCTGTAATTTTGGCTGAGAGGTGGTGAGCTAGCTTATCAGTCCAAAGGCCAAGGGTTCGATGCGTCCCCATTCCGATATTTTCTCAAATATTTTAACGCGAAATTTAAGCGTCTTTTCTCGTTTCTTTTTGTCCCTAGATATAAATTGCTTTTCCCATTTTAAACGTCAGTCAGAGATAAATTATGAACGCAAACACTAGCCACCACCCGTCGGATTGCTGAGCACACAAATACCCTAAATAAACAACGAGCATCCCCAAGCGTTACTTTTGGAAAAAAAGAACAAAGTCTAGTTTCTAATTCCCGTCTGTTTTCCCCTCTTTGATCACTCTCGACTCACCCTTCCGCCCGTCTTCTTCCAAACGCCGCTCTGTTTCGACTATGTTCTTAAAATGATTAATGATGCGTTTTAGACGAAACGAGAACAGTTGTCGGTGAAGGTTACCCGATATTATCGGCCCGACGATGTGCCCGAAATGAGCTATTCGTTGATCTTGCAAGAGCGAAGTGAAGCCGGCGGCAGCAAGTCCAACGATTCGCACCTTCAGTCACGCGAACTTTTCTCGTCAGAAACCACGCAGCAGGTCCCGATTTCGGCGTTAAGGTGAGCGCGATTGAATGATGAACTGATCTCCTGGGTGGCGAACGGCCACCACCGCGAAACCAGATCTCGCTGAACGGCGCGGCATCTCAGCTGCTTACAAAACCCCTCCTTTCGCTGCCGCCGCTTGTTTCTTCTTCGTTCGCTCTCGCTCGCGCTTCTCCTTCTTCTTCTGTGCCAGCGACGCGTCTTCTTCATCGCCCGCAGCGGTTCCTCGCCGACTGATCACCTCATCGAGTGCGATCATTAGCGCCCTGGCTAACTATATGTTTGTTCTTTGCGGCCCACTCTAAATGCGTTCCCTTTCGAACACAACTCGCCGCCGCCCCAATCGCTCGCGACACGTTTCTGTTTGTGCTCTTTACAGGCACGTCTGCCGGTGTCATCGGTCGCCCTCCCGCCCGAGCGGCAGCCATCTGATCCAGCAGCCCATATTACCGCCGAGAAGACCCTCTTTGGCGCACTTCGCGCAATTCTATATCCTCTTCTTCGCCCTCCTGAGCCTCCTCACTCTGTGGCTGCTGTGCGAATGACCTTTGATGGTCTCTATACCGTCATCGGCCACCGCGGCGACGTCGTCGACCAAGTGTTGACAAGCGATTATCCCTCTCACCCTCATTTCCGTCGAACTTCTGTCCTCGACGTCGTCTTCGGGCGACGAACGCATTCGGCAGCGGCGTTCATTCCTGTTGCGTTTTTGCTGTCCAAATTTATCGCCGCGTTTTTTTGCAAACTCCGCTGCTCTCGCTCGCCGGACTACTTCTCGGTTTATCCACTTAATCGAGTTTCACCCTGAGCGATTAATTAAGTTGTCTTTTCCTTAACTCTATTTGCAATTTGCGGACATTACTCCGTCTCGTCCAAAACCGATTGCGGGTGGTCTTTTTAGTTCGGGATAAAGGACCCTATAATTCGCTAATGACTAATAGCACTCGTTGGGGTCGACGCGACTACAAGAGTCTTATAATGGCCGTGTGTGGTAGTGGTGACTCTGCCGCCAAACAGCCGAGCAGAAGCCGAAGATTGAAGACGTTTGGGATGCGGGTAGGGGGCTCGGGGGTGAATAGAAGGGGGAAGCGGGGAGAAGAGCCTACCACACCAGAGCGTGTACATATGACTTCGGCGGGCGGGCTGTTGGCTGGGGTGCGGGTGGCGGTAGGTTATGGAATGGGAGAGCGAGACGAGGAGACAAATATTGAACGCAGTGGCGCCTGTGCCACACGGCCTTGTAGTGATATAGTCTTGATCTTGATCGCTTCCCTCTTAGCGCTTCTTTTGTCTGTTTTCATCCCGCGTCATCGATTGTCATACCCCAATCCGCGTTTTCCGCAGTCCTGCATTTCCTTTCCCTCTCTTGACCACATTCGGAAGTCCCGCCCTTCTCGTCTGCCCCTCTTGTTCTCCCATAATTAATTTCGGCCTTTTATTGCAGAGGAAAGTGCACAGTGTCGTTTGCAAAAGACATCAGTTTGGTCAACGAGGACGAAGTGGCCGCCGAGAACGCGTTCTTCTCCTGTTTATCGTACAACCAAGAGAGCAGCAGACTGGCTTCCGTGCAGGGCGAAATTCGTGTCGGCAACTCTTATCAGGTAGTATGCGAGACTGTCTATTTCTGGCTTAATTTTGTTATCTACGTCTTGTAAAAAACGGCTGCCAAAATTTAGACAAAAAATGTACGCTTGGCTGCACCAAAACTAGCCTAATCACCCCCTAATAACACGCGTTTCGCTCATTTCAGGCCAAGTTGCCGGCGTTGCTCGAGGAGCGGATATCCGACGAGCCTGACCGCGATGAACTCCTCTACAGGCCAGAACAGATCTGCGCGGAAAGCGAGAAGAACTACCTGAAACTGGCCAGGTCGTTCCGCACGTTCAGCTTGCTCAAAAACCAGAAGATTACCGACATCGAAAGGAATGCTCGGTTGCACGATATTTTGACGGACGACGCGATTGTTACGGTTGGTCGCTTATGAGGCCGATCAGCTCGATTTATGAATTTTGTTTCCAGCTTCACCGATGCGGGTACGACGCAGCTGCCGCTTTGACTATGATGCAGGCCAACGACGAGCTTCTGTCCGGCGACTCGAGCTTCATCACTGCCGAAGAGACGAAGAAGTTCGGCAAGGGCATCCGCAGCTACGGCAAGAACTTTCTGAAGATCCACAAAGAGTTGCTTCCGCTGCACCAACGGGTAATTATCTATTTGGACGCGCAATAAAGGCTAATTGATGTGTTTATCTTTAGGATCAACTAGTTGCTTTCTATTATTTATGGAAGAAAACGAAAGACGCGACGAAACCGAAGGCGCTGACGAGGCAAAGGAACATCATCATCTCCGCTGGCCGAAAGAAGACCGCAAACGGGCTGAAAAACTCGCGCCCGGCTTCGACCGAGTTGAACGACTACGCGTCAGCGTCTGAAACCGAAACCGAGGAGATGGAGGCGGAAGGAAAGTCGATGGGCTACGCCTGCCATCACTGCTATTCGTCGAGTGAGTCGAGAAATTCGCAAAAAATTGGACTTATGATTGATTTCGCCGTTGCAGAAAGCAAGGATTGGCACCATGCGGGTAGAGATCGACAGCTGCTGTGCACCGATTGTCGACTATTTTATAAGAAGTACGCCCAGTTGAGACCCGTCGACAGGCCGTCCACTGTTCCTCCCTGTCTCTTCAAGACACGTAGTCCGAACGGAAGTATGGTGAGTGTATTTTGAGCGTTTACTTTTCTTTCACACCTTTCTTTCATTTTTGTGATTTTCCCAAGGTATTTACTTTTGTAGTATTTGTATTTGTAGTTTCTGGTCTAATTGTGGTCCTATTTACAGAATGGCGACGCAGACGAAGAATACGGAGTGCGAACACGGACAAGTGGGAAGAAAGATCGCAAGCGCACCTCGAGCGTGGATACGGTCAACTCGACGGCGATGAACGGCCAAGTCAATAGCGGTGACGACGAAAAGAGGGGCAGCAGCTTCCTTAGAAACAAGCGCAAGTGCAGCGTCCGCTCCTACGTGAACGGAAGCAGCAGTGACGATTTGCTATCGAACGGTGGAACTACGAGGAAGAAGATGAAGGATTCAAGCAGATCACCGTCGGAAGCACCAACCGCTGACTCACCCTCTTCTTCCACTGGCTCCGTGGACACCACCGACGGCTCCCCGGTGAGCTCCGACGAGGGCCACAAGACCGAGGTAAAACTGGAGCTCAAGGAGATCACGGAAATTGTCGAAAATGGCATCTGTGGCCACTCTGACCAGCCGACGACTTCTTCGACCCTCTGCCCCTCGCTCACAGCTGAAGCCAAGGCGAATTCTTCGGATGAGAAGGAGAACACCGACATCAAGGCTCAAGCTCCGACGCTTTTGCCAATGGAGAATGTAAAGGAGGAGCCGATCGAAGATACCGACACCTCCAAAGATACGTCCAAGGAAGAAGACGAGATCGAAGAGGTCTTCGACGACAGTCCAGACGTGCCTACACGGGTCAATGAAGTGTTCAAAACGATGAAAACGGGTGCTGTCCTCACGATACGAAGCTGGAAGTCAAGAAGCAGCTGTGCAAGGACAGACATGATGGTGAAAACGTGTCCAGCAGATTGGAAGATGAACGGTCATCGCGCGACGCCCTCCTCTACGAAGAAGGTACGTTATCAGCACTCGATGACCCTTCGCTAACCGTCCATTTAGGAATTACCTCCCACTCCCAGCAGTCGTGTCGACATCGGTGGATCAACGCCGGCGACAAGCTCAGTCACTTCCGTCCTGATGACCCCAAGTCGGCTGCCCACGATGAACGGCTCTGCAATGAACGGCCACACTCCCAACGGGCCTCCCTTCGCCTCTGTGGCCAACGGCTACCTCGATCATAGGATTCTTATGCAGCAGCAACAGCAAGCGCAGATGCAGGTGATTCTTCAATTGGAGCAGCAGCAACACGCGATGCAGAAGGCCGAACAGATGCGGCAGATCCAAGCGAGCACCGCCAATACTCCCACGTCAGTGTCGCATAATCCTAATGGGGTAAGCAAATATTTTCGCTTGCGATTAGCCCGTTCTTAACGCGCACCATTTTCAGTTCTCGATTCCGACTTCGATGCTCGACCCTAGGACGATGACGATGCTGGCCATGGCGCAACACCAGCACCAACAGCAACAGCAACATCAACAACAACAGCAGCAACAGCAGGCCGCTCAAGCTCAGGCGAACCTAGCAAGCATGTTCCATTTGGGTGCTACAAACCCTGAAGCTGCCTCCGCAGTGCTCGCGATGATGGCTCCCTTAGGTAAACAGATTTATCAGTTTAGACTTGAGAATCAACGAGTGCTCGTTTAGATCGCCAACAAATGGAGATGATGCTGCATCAACAAGCTATGGCTCATCAACACGCTCATGCCCAAGCCCAGGCTCAGGCCCAGGCCCAGGCTCAAGCGCAGGCCCAAGCTCAAGCCCAGGCACAGGCTCAAGCACAGGCTCAGGCCCAAGCCCAGGCACAAGCACAGGCTCAAGCGCAAGCTCAAGCTCAAGCTCAAGCGCAAGCGCAAGCTCAAGCTCAGGCTCAGGCTCAGGCTCAGGCTCAAGCCCAAGCTCAAGCCCAGGCTCAAGCCCAGGCTCAAGCTCAAGCCCAACAAGCTGCCCAAGCTCAAGCCCAACAAGCTCAAGTGTCAATGATGAACTGCACGAACTTCGAACAGCTTCAACAAATGTTAGCTGCAGGCTTGATGGGCAACCCAGCTCATCTAAATCTAGCCGCCCAGCAAGCTCAAGCCATGATGACCAGCGCCGCTGGCGGTTACACGCCGGAAGTGATACGAAGGCTTCAGGAAACCGCCGCCTACGGAGCCCTCCGTCAACCTCACTAGCCTCTTCCTCGCCTCCCACCAAAAGAATCCTCCTCCGCTCTTTCAGGCCAAAATTTGGTCACCCCGTTATGCAAGGGTAGCAGCCCCTGACTTGTTAGTAGTTCTGTGCCTCAAATACTGTGTTACAACGTTTTTTTGTCTCTTTTAGCGTGCTTACCGGTGTGTCTTTCCGCTCAGGTGATTGATGATGTCGCAAATCTCTGGCCTATTCTCTCCTCTCTCTCTATTTCTTTCACCAAGCCGTGTCTCTGTGTCTGTCTTAAATCTAGAAAGTGTCCTCCTCTCCCCCAATATTGTACATATAGCCTCAGCCGCATCATTCCCGTCTCTTTCCTTCAACTGAAACACAGGTCTCCTCTACAAACACACACGCAGCGAGACAATCTCTTTCTCTTTCACCTTTCCCAACTTCTCCAAACTGTACAAAACTGACAGCTACAAGTGATTTTCGTTGTCGTCCGTCCAAATTTGTCTCGTATTGCTGGTCTCGCGCGCAGTTCGCGATTTTGTTGTCTCTTTTTGTTTGCTCTCCTCAGCCCCCAGCCTCCCCCAGACAACCTTCCCGTTACTGCCCTACCCCTCCGTGTCTCGCTCTCAAATGACCACAAGCCCTTCCAGAATCTTTCGCTCTCTTGTCTATAGTTGCTCGTAGATCTTTCTATATATTGCACAAATGTTATTCTCGATTTAAGAAAAAAATTTACCTACAAATGTATTTATATCTGCCGTAGTTCTTCGTGGTTTCAACAGAAATACGCACATTTGACAGGGGATCAACATGATCTGAGCCAAAATATGAGTCTCAAATCCGTAAAGCCAAATGTCGTACAAGTCAGAATAAGATTATGTGGGATGTAATGCAGAAAATATTGCGTCACGGGTCAGCGGAATATACATTTTCGGATGTCAGGGACTTTGATCCTATCTATAGATTTTTGTATAATATTCAACTCTAACTTTAAAGTAACGTTTCGAACAGCTGTTTTAAGTAAAGCATTTTTGACGGTGATTGATACCTGTTTGCTAGCAAATCAGTTCTGACAAAAAGGTCAATTTGTCGGAGACTGGTGGCAAACAACAGATAGCGATTCGAACTAAAGAGGTCGACATGGTAGCTGTAAACATGGTCATAAAATGTAAGAAATGTCTAAAATTAGGACCGAACATAGGAGAAAAAGGAAGGAATGTTTTAGTTTGAAGAATCACAGAAAAGTCACCCACTTGAAATTTGCAAAGTTTTAAGAAAAAGCTGAAAACGACGTTTGCTTTTGTTTAACGTTGAAGAGCCAAACCACAAGTTGAGAAGTTTTAAACAAAATTTAAATTTTTTCTATGATCACACAATTTCTAAGATGTTGGAGTCGAATTGGAGTTTTGTAAGGGTCTGTGTTACTTTGAAGCAGCAGTTTTGTTTTTTTAAAGCCTCTGACCGTCTCATCCATGCACAAAAATATTTCAGATTCACAAGTTTTAATAAAATCGATGTTTTTGCATTCCAACGCTCCAAAATGTTGACAAATTGCGTCATAAACCGCCTTGTAATTATGAAGCGCTTCGGATTCGAGATGTGATTTACGACATGCTATAACGATTAAAAAAACTCCGATTCCAGCAGAATGTGGCTGTATATTGGATGTGTGCACACACTGAGAGGTTCCTATTTGCAAAGCACTATGGTCATGAAAGCGGCGGCTTGTCTTTGAAGCGATCTTCGTTGGGGGTGATTGAATGGATGACGTATCGAAAGAGGAGGAAAGGTCATGAGTGGCGGTGGCCAGGCAGCCCCGTCGCGCGTATGGTAATTATGTGCCGAATCCGAGAAGACATCGTTATCCGCCCTCCTCCTTCTCCTCCTCTTGCCGCCGCAATGTAATAAGATATGGGTCTCTTAAAGTGGTCTCTCTTCGGCCTTAAACATTTTGTGTGAGTGGCCAAGCCGTCGCACCGTTCAACAACAGATGTTTACACGGCTTCCGAAGTGGAAAAACTGAATTAAAAAAGTTTCTTCCTCTGTGTAGACACGTGCCAACCAGGCACACACATACACTGGGCAAGCAGTTTGCACAGCTGACAGTCACCAGCAGCTCAGGTCGGACTCGGTGTTGACCAAAGGATTAGATACGGAACACGAGACCAACCGGTTGGAGAAGCCCGATATGGCGAGCGGCGCGTGGCTGCCACGGAGTTCAGTGCCTCTTGCCAAGGTGCAAAGACCCATCAAACATCTGCGGCGCACTGACGCGACGCTTAAAAAGTTGTTGCTTTTTACTATGAAGACGGGTGTTGAAAATGAGCTGTGGGCACAGCTGACGCCAGGACGCTAATCGCGGTGCTTTGGAACCCGTTCGACATATCCATCAAATTCTGACATTAGTTTTAGTAACGTTTGTGGTATGTTGGGAACACCGGCCGAGAGTGATGTGTTATGAGGAAACTGGGAGCACGTATCAAACAGACTATAATGCGGAGTTGAAGGAAGTGTGAGAAAGGTCACGTAGCAGCGGATGAGAGGGTTGCAGGTTTGCGAGATTACAGATTTAGAAAAGCCAGATCAAAAAATGTTTGACGCAATAAGAAAAGACTTTTGTAGGTTTTGAAAAAATGAGAGATGAGTCATGGTGCTCCTAAAAATACTTAAACTGTTTGGAATTTGTTGTTTAAGAAGCCAATGTATAGCCAAAGAAGCACAAGATAGACTAAGCCGATTACCAAATTGAGAGACTAGACCGGATATAAATGACTTTGCACTCTGTGGACAGATTGACATGGGAATCGGTTAACGGCAACTCTAAAAATTTGTGGGTAACAAATCTAAGGGATCTGACCAAGTTTAGCTAATTATGATGAAATTTCACAATTTTCAACTTGTCTTTAATTCGTTTTCAAACTCTCTAAAATTGCGTGTTTAAGTTGACAGAAAACTATTCATTTTTTCGTGGTTTTAGGGTTTTTATTGTCAATGTCTGTTTAAAAAGATTTTTTGATTTCGTTTCACTGCTGAAGACTTCTTCGAAACTAAAGACCGATTGTCACTTCTACATATCCAACGTGTTGTCAGTCGCCGTTTTCTATTTTCAGCTTTTGTGTTGTAATGTGTTTGTAGCCATGCGCAAGCACAATTTTTTGTAAATGAATTTTGTGACGTCGGAAGGCTAGAATAACAAAAGTTGTGTGATTGAAGCTATAACTAAATGAGAAGGGTACAGCGGTAATTTTGTTGACTACGATTGAGATACGGAAAACAATCTAACCACGTCGAAATAAAAAACGACGAGCAAAAAAATGTGATGACTATGCTGTCTCAAAACTTCAAAAACCTAAAAATAAGTTTTAGTACATCACACGCTATGAGCTGTCCGAGCCTCATTTTTGTGTTTCAAGCGCTCTTCTAATTAATGACGAAAGGCTGTTTCTCGAAGTGTTTTATGATCATCCAATCACTGGCCGTCCAAAAGTGTGAAATCCATCAATTCTCCTTCTTTTTGTTCTTTGAGAATTCTTCCAAATCTGATCCATTAGACACCTTCACCTAACAACGTCCGGCGACGACATGTGGTAAAGAGCCGTCACCAATAAATATCCTTGTGTCAATACTGTCAACTGCAGATATCGATTGATTCTTTTGCAACGCGTCGCCTCAATCAATTATGTGTGCAGATCAGAGTGAAAGTCACGGCAGTTGTGGCATATTGATAAATTTAAATTGTAACGGCAAAAATTTTTTCAGTTTTAAATAGATTGCACTTTTTTGGTGAAGCCGCAAATATTTGAGCAAGAGGCAGGCGAGAGTGTCTAGTTGCAGCTGTTCGTGAAAGGCGGAACCGCTTCTTTTTGCACATGTGTAGTAGGCGATGCAACCTTGAACTTCAAAATAATGTTTTTGGCAGGGTTTACAAGGGACACAGAGGAAGAAAATTGAGGGCACATATAAAAAGCAGCGGGGATGGGTCAGTTAGGGAACAGATCCATGCGATTATGGGCTTACCGCTAATCCGGCGATTAAGCCGGTTATTACGTATTGCGTTTTGCGTAGGCTCTCGTCTGAGCAGATTGGATTAGGTTGATTCGAGGAAAAGAGGGAGTCGCAACCGTGACCTTCCACCCGGAAAAACTAAGAAATAAGCCAAAACTGTAGACTCAGTTCACTTACAAAATTTTAGACGGTAGTGAAACTCTTTGAAAAACAAAAATTTGCGAGTCCCTAAATTTGATTCGATTAGCTTCAAACCATGGCAGCGTTAAACCAATTTTTTAATTCCTTAGATTTTTTTTTGGTGCTTGCTATAAAACTAAAAGTCTCCTTGCCTAAAAATTCAGCTTGTGGATTCAAAAATTTAGAATGGAACGTCTATCCAATAAATGATTTGATGTAGTTGAAAACAGTCAATGCAAGTGACAACTCTGTTAAGTCGCAAGTCGGTCCTTGTTTTGGCGTGTTCCGGAATCTGAAGCTTTTTAAACGGAAGTTTGAACTTTTCTGAAGGTAATTTTAAATACTGATTTCAAACAGTTTATGCTTATGGCACTCAGACAATTTAAAGCTTTTGGAAGCGTGCAGTTCAATGGAAAAACGTTACTTTTATGTGAAAAATTGAATGGCCCACTGCTTGCAATTTACTTGAAATAAACACTGATACAAAGAACTTTTGAAATCGCAACTCCAGGATACGTTTAGGCCGTTAAAGAACCGCTTCTAGGCTTAAAACAACAACGATTTGCGTATTTTTGATAATTCAATTTCTGTTTTAGGAGTGAAAGACCAGGTTTAGGTTTAAATCGGTACACTCAACCTCAAAAATGAAAGCGTTTAGCAAGTGGAACCCCCACCTTTTCGTTTTATTCCTTATTTCACCTAACGTCCTTTTCCTACACTTGACCTCTGGCTCAAAAACAATGAGGCCAAAGACTCAAGCGCTATTGCACACGCCTCATAAAGCTGTCCTGCAATTTATTCAATTGATAGTGGACCCCACGCCATCCGGTGGTCAACATATACCCAAAGGTGTTCGCGGCCTAATGGAAACGCTGCGCAAAAGAGCAAAAACAAATGAATCTATGCATATGTAATGGCTCAAAGAGGCAGTTAGTGGCGCGCATCGTATTCCCCTTTTTTAAACACACGCAAGTGTGTAATTGCGCACCTTTCGGACACACGCTCAGGGAAATGACATTGCTGATCTCCCATATTCAGGTGATCTTTCTGCTGCTTTCCTTCTTAATTATAAATTTGTTTTTTAGTACCGCTGGAGGCACGTATGGATCCATATTGTACTTATCATACTTCTAATTTGTGATGTTTTGGTGGGTGCAGTGGTGTTTCGTCTTCTGGAGAGTGCACACGAGCAGGAGGAGTGTCAACGCGTTCTAAAGACCAAAAGGGACTCCATGAGAGTTCTGGTTGAAGAGTTTGTCAGACTGGGAAACGGTAAGCAAAACTGGAATGCCTTAAAAAGTTGCTATGTGAAAAATTGCGACATTTAAAACGGCAACTTTAGAATGTGGAATAACCGTAAGTAAGTCGTTTTTGTGCTGTTTAGAGAAACAAAAATTGTGTTTGATTTTGTGCTAATTTAATTTTTGTCTTTGAGCCAAAAGAGTCAAAAACGGGAATTTTTGAAAGGACCAAGTTGAGGCTTAAATCTGTGCGAGTCAAAGGCTCACTGAGCTGAGTCAGTGGCCATCCCAGATCGGTTGAAGGTTATCTCAAAGATAGGTTAACCGTGCAATCCAAAATTAAGATCAAAAATAATTTCTTTTGTAAGCGAAATTTCCCTGTTTTCGCTAATAAGGACAAAAATTATGCAGCGTATACGTTTAAAAACACGAAATTCAAGATTTTGTATCTTTTACTATTTTGCTGTAAGACGTCTGACTATTCTTGAGATCATTCTTATCCTAAAACGTCTCTATTACTAAAGGGGATCTCACATTATGTGGCAAAAGTCAACAAACAAACAAACAAACAAACAAACAGGTGTTATTCAATACCAAGTTGTTTGTAAGCGTGCTGCGAAGTTACCGCTGATTTTTATCTTTCAAACAGCGGGATAACAGGCTGGGGCTAGTCTTCTAAAGCATCCTTGGCTTGGGCATTTTCATTTATGGCTTTTGCGCCGATGGCGCCTGGAAACGGAATGTGTAGGCTGGGAGCGACAACTGATCTGCAATTTTTGAAAACATTGGTCACTTAAAATGACGGTCATTTTTGAACGCTAACAAAACCGGCGTTAAGTTTGCGGAGTCGTTTGTAGGGTACAAAGTTAACTTTTGTTGCACACATACGTTCCAAAAAAAGTTACATAAAAGTCACAAGTGGTGCTATCACTCTGTAAACATCTTGGCAAGTCTGATTGCATGTAGTATGTATCCATTACATGCGTGTGTGGCCTTTTAAATGCAATATTATAGCATTAAAATTGCAGATAGCGATAAAGTCATCCAAGAACGCACAAACTACCTCCTCAACGAGTACATCTACTCCGTCATGCAAAGCTTTGAGACACCTTACGGCGACTGTTCCAAGGAAATGTGGTCTTATCCGAAAACAATCCTCTTCTGCAGGTAACTACTTACTCATATCCTAATCTGTGAATCCTTAGCGCTGCTCTAACAACTATCGGCTATGGCGACGTAACGCCAACGACAACTCTAGGCAGGCTAGCATTAGTCATCTACGGTCTCTTAGGCGTGCCTCTAGCGTTAGTCACTCTTGGCGACATGGCTAAGTTTCTCGCGAACCTATTTTTGAAGATTACATTGAAGGCTATGAAGCTTATATATCCAAAAAGGGAAATTCAAGATTATGAGTCTTCGACTATATTGCTGTGGCTTATACCTATTTGCTATCCTATTTTGATGGGCATTCCAATGACTTACTGGGAGCCATCTTGGACAACACTCGAAGCTATGTATTTTTCCTGTATATCTATCTTGTCCATAGGTAAGTGAGCATTGAAAACAAAATCACCAAATTCAAAATGGAATCAACTCCAAAAATAGCATCTGAATAATACAATGTATTTCTGTTCAGGATACGGCGACTACGTTCCAGAATCAATGAAGTCAATGCTCCTGACTATGACTATTGTGTTCATAGGACTGATACTGAACTCTATGCTCATAGATGTAGTGGCTGGCCACTTCATAGACCTGATAAGCGCTAATTTTTATAACTAATGCTCCAATCGAACATTTTTAGATCCATTACTGGGGCACGTTCCCGGAGTCAACAAAACGCTTCTTGAAACTAGTACTACGGAAAGCGACGCAAAACAGAAGAAGTAAGTGAAAATTAAACGACTTACATTTTGAGTCTTCGGACGATGAATTATGACGAAACATGGGTCGAGAATTGTTTAGCTGGCAAAAGCCTGAAACCGGGCTAATATTTGACGTGCACTGATAAGCGAAACAGAACCATACACGTCTTGATACATGTGAACTGTGACAACGTTGTTGACACCTCCTGGCGTCAAGAAAACATTAGAGACATCTATTTAGCATTTTCTGGTCAACAGCGCTTAATCCCTCTAATCTCCTCTTTGCGCATCCCAAGGTAACAAATGAAAGTCACAAGGGACAACAGCAGCTTTTAACTATTTAGTGAACGTACAAGCTCGCTTGTCTACACTTGAACTAAGGCCCTCCTTGTTAGCTTCACGCGTTTGCAATTTATACTGTTAAAGCTTGAAAAGCGAGTTCTGTTGTCACTGACACATGAGGTAGTGGGTGAAACGCAAGAAAGAAGAACGTCTATCACGAGCCCAGAATGGCCAAAACTTGTTGGCGCCAACCAAAACGTCTTACTTTCTCCCCCTTTGCAGTGCGTGATTGCATGTTGCGATAGCGCTTCGGAGGAGGACAGAGATTGTTTCGCCCTAGATGTTTACATGGGACAAGATGACTGAAGATGTTATTTTGGTAACTGATGTGTTGAATGTCAAGCCACGGTTTCTGATTTTCGTAGTTCTGCATTCAAAATTAAATCATAAGCGGGGAAAGAAAAAACCTTTTAAAGACGATTATACAAAAGCGGGTGTTGTAAAAGGGTGGCCTTCAAGCATAACAAGAATAGGACAGAAATGACATAAGAAATGCAAAATTTAAAATTGAGTTTAAATCGAACTGTTTTTCTTGGTCAATGAATTCAAATTCAGCCGATAAACATGACTGGACGGGTACAGAGAAGGTGAGATAAAAGCACAAACAACAAATGGCTTAGGAAAACTTCTAGAAGGAATAATGGCAGTGACCTCTTGCTCACAAATTTCTTCGAAAAGCGTGCAAACAAGAGATTAAAAAAGCAAAGAGGCAAACAAGAAAACGGTTTTTTCGCATTCTTGACCAATATTCATTAATACTAATTCAACTTTTTACTTAAAGCACCAAGTATTTGTGTTTTAACAGATCTAAGAAATGTTCAAATTTTTAGCCAAATTGTATTTGCTTTCAAAAAGGAGACGTACGCGCTGAATTTTCAGAACTTCCTTCTTTGATCACCTATAAAAACTCGTTGTAAACCATAATGGGCGGAAAGGCACATCAGAACATTAGTCCAGACGCGAGAAAAGTAAAAATTCCCAGAGTAGACGAGGACAGAAATGTTTCGCAACATTTTCTCACCCTTCGCCTAAGGAAAGGAGTCACAAACAAGGAGTACATAAAGTATCTCTGACCCCTCTCCCCTTAGGTTATCACTAAACTTCACCGGCCGGCACATTTGCATACGCGACGGTTAACGGCAGAGCGAAACAGTACGAGGGACGCTGAGAGCAGTCAAGACTTTTGGAGAGACACAAAGAGTCGATGGAAGCCGTCGTTGTCCGGTCACACGAGCAACGATGAGCTTTCGCACGTTAAAGACACGTCGCGACAGGGCCAGCCGAATACAGCAGACGAGACAGTGTAACGTGTGATGGAGACACTGCGCGGCATTGGGAATGGAAAACGAGTAGTTTGAGGCAAAGAGGGCATGGAAACAGCAATCAGAGATGTTGTTACTGAGAGAAGAAATACAAAAACAGCTTCTTTCGTAACTGTGCCACTGACTGTCAATGCAACGATCTTCGCAAACTCACACGCATTACAGCAATGAACAGTCGCCGTGCAAGTCATAGGACATCGAGAGAATGGGCTAGACTGTGTCACGAAAATGGCAACCACAACATTGGGAAATGGTGAGGAAGAAAAAGACCTTTTTTATGCAAATGTTATTGTGAGTTTGCAAAACGTTGATGACTGAATCACTTGTGGTCTGCAAAACCTAAACTTTTAAGCTCTAAACAAGAACATTGCCAATAGGACTCAAAATTTGCTTACAGACAAAACAATGCCAATAAGACAACAAAAATTTGAAAATAGCAGAATGAGATTTTTCATTTTTTGTCCAATGAAAACATATTTTTAATTTTCTTCAAAATGCGCAAAACTTAAAAAAGGCAAGGAGAAAGATCTAGCACGCATAGACGGAGAAGTTAACGTAAAAACTTCACATCAAAAATGGGACGTTCGGTATGGTCAGTCGCTTAAAAAGATTGCTGTCCCATGTGAACTTAGTGGAAAAACGACCAAATGCTTCTAATAAGTTCACCACCGCCACACCACTTTTCTGTGCATTGCGTGAGGCACAGACCGACCAAACATAACCATATTGTAGCTGGACTAATGAGAGATCGCGTGCCCAAACTACAATGTTCCTACCCACACAGCAGAGAGGTGGCCGAGCGACCGTTAAAAACTTGTCCTTCTTGGTATCCATTAATCTCGCTATAAATTTTCAACCGTCTTCTTAAACCTGACAGACTATGAAGCAGCTATTCCGGCTGGAAATGTTCATAATACTCGTTTAGGAGTCCCAGAAAGGTCGTCTTGGCTCTTCATTGACCAGAGCATTGGATCTCTTGTTTAAAAGGACGGAATCGTAGCGGCAACAGACTACAATAATGATAGTGTTTGTGAAAAATGTATTTCATTTTGCAAAATGAAGACAACACCAATAAACAGAATTTAAAAGGACATCGGTTCAGTCTACAAAACGTCAAGTTGTTGATAACTTTGAACACTTACAGCTGCATTCTATAGACTTTCACTTCTGCTTCGACTTTACGTTTTAAACCTTTGTTGTCTCTCATTTTTCGCCTTTTCAGTTTGTTTTTAAGAGCATACTATGTACATAGTAATCTTGAAATAGTCTAGCAAATCGTATTTAAAAAAATCAATTTTTTGAGGGGACGTGTGCGTGTAGAGGTAGCATGTGAATTCCCACGCTACAACATTAACATCATGGTAAGTCACACTGTTTACATATTTCTTTACTTTTTTAAGTTTCGCCGATACAACATGTTCGTAACGTCACGATTACAGCACTATCTTGGACATTGGTCAGTTTGACTTATTATTCATTTTGAATCAAGAAAATAGTTGCGTAGTACACGTCCTCCAAGTGGATGTTGTCCGTTCGAATCTAAAACTGATGATTGCCAAAGTAGTGGTTATTAAAGCCGCAAATTCACCTCAGAAACTAGATTAGCCATTTTTTCTAGTGTAGGCTCAAAAGTTTGAAGGTTTTCTCGCCGCGTTTTGCGCATGAACCTTTCCATTCGGCGCTGCAGTGCGGTCTGCTCAACATCGGAGAAAGCCAAATCGTAAGCCTGCAAAACCTGAATTTGTGGAGTTTAACAACTATCACTTTACAATTTGAAGTCGGCGGTGTTCTGTCGACCATTTGATGAACAGATTTTCGTTCGTAGTAATGCAACGACGCGCTCGCCTTGTGAGCTGCTCTAAGTGGGTCTAAAATCTACAGCGTATTACTATTTGTGGAAGTGAGACGAACTGCCAGGTGCACAACAATTATTCGATTGTCGTGTTCTAGTGAATACAGGCGTCCGTTATAGCGTTGCAATTCCTGAAAAAATAGGGAAATTAAACGGCATTCCTATTTGAAGGAACACACAAAAGCACAACAACAGCCAATTACTCGGCTTTTGTAATACAAAACCTACGTCAACAAGTTGTTGCGTACGGATTAACAAACATGATCGTTTCGATCGTAGGTCGGCCACAACTTCAGCAAATGCCTGACGCATTTCGAATGGATCAGGGTCACGTTGCATTGTCTAAAATTCAATTCAATTTTTACGCGCTTGAAATGGATAAATATGGGGTTCTTAACACGTTAAAAAGAATATTGCAGCAAAAAAGTACTTTTTCAGTTTTTGATGCTCAAAACACACGATGTGAACTGAGAATATAAGCAGAACAAAGAACCTGACACGTTACCGTGCATCTTTCGATGAAACTGTAGAGCGAGTCGGTTGCCGCCCTTTATGTTAATAAATGGCGCGAACTGAGAGACGCCCGAAGCGAGCGGGTCTGTTGTACTTTGCGTTCTATTAGAACCTCTAAACCGCGGTGCGGCTAAAGTGCTTGAACCGCGCGTGCAAGAAGCAGCAGACAATGTTGAAAGCTGTAATCGCTTGTCAAAAAGTCAAGTCGAAAACACAATAAATGACACGAAAATAATATGGAGAGGGAACGTTCAGCTTATGTTCAAGCCGTCTTCATTGACCTGGCACAGCTGGACTGCACGAGTGGGTGGTGGGAGAGGCACGCATCTCTCCTAATCGCTTAATTACCTGCTTCAATATTAGCTGTTTTCTAATCCTTATTATGGCTGCGTAATTATATCTAGCCGTTTTGTGTAAATTTCTGATATAGCTGAAAGCACCTGGCCGGATATGAAACAAAACGTTCGTCTTCAAAGTGTAGAAATTGATCATTTGTCTGCTGACGCTCAAATTATTGACAGAAGAAAACTGCAAAAATTTAGGGGTACCCATTTCTTTATACGCCTTGTTAATTTCAAGACATTTTAACTCCTAGAGGCTAAAAAAACAACTATTTTTTGTAGGCTTCCATCACAGCAAAATGCTTTTGGTCAGCAGATTTCTGTGAATCTAAAATTTTCATATTTGTCGATGTTAAAAATGTGGCGAGACGATTCATTTGCGTAGCATCGGGACAAACATTATTTGGAAATCGTGATTGAACCAATGGTTGAAAATTAGCAGACGCTAGATGAAAACGCGAAGCTCATTGTCAGAGAGCACGCCCGAGTTAAGTTGCTAAAAAATTATTTTTTGAGTTAATTTTGGTCAACCTACACAGTGGATTTGCGTAACCTCCGACGTCCAGCTAGCTTAAATGCGGCAATTACGGAGAGAGTAGCGGCACATCCGCGTGCTGTAACGCTCGAGTCGTGAAAATTAAAAACGTTTTTCAATCATTTTTCCCAGGCAGACCAAACTGGGAAACGATCGTAGACGTTAAACAACTAGCGGTCGCGCGTCTTCTGCACTTTCCTCTGGTCCTCTGTCGAGGGTCCTCTGCACTCTGCGTTCTCTTTCCCCCTAATAAACGATGCGGACTCTTCCGACATGACGCCGCGATCATTGAAGACGATCGATGGAAATGCACAAGAAAGGACTTGGCTGAATCGAACTCAAATATTAGCGTCACCTTAAATGGTGCTCCTGTGATGGGGAACAGAGAGTGTATGGTGGCCAAAACTGGCCACGTTGAATTAAATTGAAAATAAAAGTTTGAACAAAGAAAATGTATTTTTTGTTCAAGAGGCAGCCATTCAAGCCTTGAGGATCCTCCTTTAACCATGTGTCCTCTTTGCATCTCTTAACGGCTCTACCGCAGATTGCAAATTATCCGGCTTTTCGCAAGGCACAGCTACTGCCGAAAACTTGACGTAAACAAAAGAAGACCATAAAAGTGAACTGTTCCAGCAAGAAATGGTGAAAATTCGAGACATATACCGTGGTCCTGTGACCGTGATCCTGTTATACTTAAATACCGTGTTCCTGTAACTTGAACACTGCCAGCATTATTTTTCCACATTGTGCACATGCAACATTTATTTGGATATGAAAACGGAAAAAACTTTGCAACAACGTTTTTTTGTTCAAATTGTTCCACGAATTCTTCAAGCCTGCTGCTGAGCTGCCTGAGCTGCGGCGAGGTGTTCATTCTCCAAATCGAGAGTGTGTCTCATAACCTAAAAGGTAGTTTTGTAAAGCTCTTAAAATGCTATCAATTTACGTGAATGGTAAGATCGAAAATCCGGCGCAAAATGGGTACGGATTCCATTCTGTTTTGTCGCCTCATGGTCGTGCCGTAGGTGCAAATCCCTTGGCACAATTGGGCCAGTTCTTCTTCAGAGGCGTCTTCGCTGTTAGCAAGTAACTGTAAAAATTTGGTTTTGAAATAATCTTTTCAATTTCTTACATGGCGCAAAAAGTCAAGGTCTTCCGACCATTGCTGGAGTATCTCGCGGTTCCGCAGACTGTAGCGGAACATCCGTCGCGTATAGCGCTCCAGACAAAACTAAAATTAATTGGATATATCTATCTTTGAAGAAAAACTAACCCTTTGATGGGGAACGACGTTCAAATAATGGCGTTCTAAGTCCCTTAGATGCTCCTTGTATAACGCTATCATCTAAAAAATATTTTTTGGATTTTAGATGAAAAGTCGATTACCTGCTGCCCGTCAGAAAGCGCGTTAAAGAACGCCGTGTTTCGATCGTCCACAAATTCTCCAAGCATCACGAGCGATTGCTCCATTGTAGTCCGCAAAATATCTCTGATGTCCATGTTGCTTTTTCGCAAAAAACGGAGTTCTCGCAAAAGTCTGAAATCGAGTAAAGTGTACGGTTAAGCGACAGAACGATATTTCAGTCAAAAACCGGTTTTCGAACAAATCGAAAGCACGTTTCTATCACTTTTCTGTAAACATTGCATGGCCGTGGCGCAAATAACATATTTGGCGCGAATCACCCTCCTTGCACTCTCCTTTCAATGTACTCTGAAACGACGGTACAACTGCAATTTGACTGTCTTCCAGCCAAGCAGTGCTATCACAGAAAACTCAGTTCAAACAGCGAAAAACACGATGCTTTTTGCACGTGCAAAAAGCATTGGTACCGCAAACGCCCAAATCAAAATCGGTGCCGCAAACACCAAATAGGCAACGCGTTTTTGGGCTCAATGGAATGGACACAAGAATTGGAACCGAATGATATATAATTGGCACGTATTTAAGAAAATTCATGAAATTGCGACATTGGTGCGCCCATGGCTTCTTGAAGACGCAAAGCGCAGATTCAAAACATACATATTTTGAGGCTGAAACCGCACGTAATCCGTTAGAATAGAATAGCCTGGAAATGCACGCGCGGTGCCCTCACGTATCTGAAACAGCTGGACAGCGGCAAGCAGCCACGCGCGGCTGAAGGTAGCAGCGCACAGGTTCCCTGATCTCGTAATTACCTGAATGGGTTGCGTCGCTTTCTACGCTTTATTATGACCCGTAATCATAAATGGTTAATTGCACAATTTGGTTTTGAGCATTTTACCATTGATGTGATATTGAAATGATGTGATTTACCAAAACCTAATCGACACAATTTTCCAAGATTTTCCATCTTTCAAACCCATTTCTACCACGTTGCCTAGCAACAGCATGTTTTCACTTCATTCGGTTGAGATTGCCAGCGTTATGTACACAGTACTTTATAGTGCAGCACGCAAATAAAATTTACAGTTAAAAACAATTTCACAACGAGAAGTCAGGATTCTAGACAAGCATGTTCAGCATGTCTGGCATCTCACGCTGCACCTGAAACAATTGTAATCAGACAAGTTCGCAGTTTTAAAACTCCTCACCGTACTTCTGATGTTCTCCATCACCTTTAGGTTAGGGTGAAACGTTTCCAAGAAGTCGTCCATAATGATCCGTTTGCAACAAAACAAAACGCGGTTCTTTTCTCTAGGAGTCGAAGACCCGTCCAAAACAAACTAAAGTTTAAGTCTCAGCGATTTCACGGACAAAAAATATACATCGCTGTAATTATTGAGGAGTCGATTCCACCGGTTCAACTTCTGGACGTTCAGAGCGTAGGCTTCGTCGTGGTTTTGTTTCCAAAGAGTCATCCATTCCTCAAAAAATTTAAATACATTTTAGAATTTTAAATCTTACGTTGAAGTAGCTGAACTCGTGTCCGGTGCGGGCAACCGCTTCACAACGCTTGGTCAAAAAGTGTTGGAAGATCTAAAAAACTTGCGTTTGAATTTAGACCAAAAGCAAATCAAAAGACTCACCTCGACGGCTTGGCGGTTGTGCTGTTCGTTTCTGTTGTGATTTTCGCATACGGTGGCTTGAAGGCGGTCAAACTGATACCGGACAGAGCGCATAATTCGAACGTTGTCACCCATTATCTGAAAGCAGGCCCTAACATAATCCTTATTTACTAATTAAAGAGCATTCGCAACAAACGGGTCAATTGGAACATCATACGCGTGACCAGGAGGAGGCGAGAGCGTATTTTGTGCATTTAATTAAATCTTTGTTTCCTCGCCTTTGACTTCATGGGTGACGTTGCTACAAGTTCAAATTTACGAAGAAGCTTTATATCTAGCGCGTAAGAAAAAGCCAAGATTGAGTCGATGTACTCTGCAACGAGTTATGGCCGCACGCGTCTTCTAGTACGACAACTCACTCAGCGCGGAAACGAACCAATTAATACGCCGCTGCCTCTGTGAACGCGCAAGAGGGCGGCAGTCGCCTCCGGCGGTAAGTTCTCTTAGCACCTCAATTTTGCATGGTTGGCTTCAATCAGGGAGTAAATTGATAACAGTTTTCAATCCTGAATACACAGAATTGTTGCTACATCTTGAACAGCATTCAAGAGCACCTACTACAAGTCCATCCCACAACTGATTTAAATTAGAATCATACCCTTGATGAAATCAGGGACAGCAGGTCACCAGCTGTCCGCCTAGAGCAAAGGTAGAACGCCCTTCAAGCTTGTCACATAAGGGTGGTGTCAAGCTCTTTCTCTTTCAATCCTTATGATTAACAGCTCCAGTGTTCACCGATTCCGCGCCCTTTTGGTAGGCTTCTACTATACAACTAGCTATCTTTGAAACCCATAAATACATGAACCAAGACCGTTAAACTAAACTTTATAGCGCCTTACGTGAACAAGATTACGGTTACAATATCTAAATGACGTCTGCAATAACTGCTGAGCGCGGAAGAAGACGTCTAAAAAGACATGCAAGACGTTCTTGGCGTCTAAGCGCCGTTTCTAGGTGACTGGTTGGTTGCCGCCTTCAACTCCTTGAGCATGCTGTGCATGTCTCGCTCCACCTAAGATTTAATTATTTCAGTCTGAAGAATTTCAAGTTCTTACAGCTTTCTTGACGAAGAGCATGGTGTCAAGGCTAGGGTCAAAGATGCTTTGATAGTCTTGAAGGATTCGGTTTTTCACAACGCTCAGACGCAGCGCTTTGTCCACGAAGGGGTCCGGCAGAATGAGCTTAAATGCAGCCATTAAGCAACCGCTAGAAACTAAGATCTTACGTTTTGGTAGGTATCAAGACAGCGGCGCCAACGCAAAAGGCAGAGGACGTTGTTTACATAAGCCTGGCGTACTTCATGCTTCCAGGAGTTCACGCGAATCTAAAACACGGTCCTAAAAACTAAACCGAATCTCGGAGCCAACCTTAAATTGCTGGAACTGAAAACCCGTTCTGGCCACCGTTCCTTCGCGCTCACTAGTCAAGTGATCCAAAAGCTAGAAAACGAATATTAAACTTGAAAATTACAGCAATGAACTGACCTCGGTGGCTTCCTGATTATAGCGTTCGTTCAAATTCCAGTCCCGAGTCCAGCTCCTCGCCAGATATTCAAAATAACGGACAAATTCGGGGACGACTTCAACGTGGCTCATACTGACTTCTGAAAAATTACATTCTTATGAAAAAACGGTCACTGATGTTTCCAATATTGTTTGAATACCGTTATACAAGGAAACCCGCAAGGAAGACAGCTCGCGACACGCACCTCTCGCGCAATATCAGCATATAATTGATTGCTCCCTCTTTACCTCTTATTTCCCATAATAGTACACACGGAGATACTTTGTTTGTGGTTCTATTTGCAAGCCGAGCGTAATAAGCATGACAAATCGCAGAATAGGCAAGATTTGCTTTAGAACTCTATTGAGGTATTTCATTCTTCAACAAAAAACGGTGGCTAACTCGGATCCGGACACATTGTCAGAGCGATAATTGATGTGAAGTTTTCAAAGTGGACGCTTTTTGTGCGTTGTCCACATTACGCTTATTCAAGCCAAGTCACTAAAAGCGCGTCTTAAGACAAATTTAGAACGTAACCAGATCAGCCAGTTTCGTTTCACTCGCTTAAAATAAATTGTTTGGAATGCTGACAAAACGCAAAAACATCGCACTAGCACCAAATGCTTGTCAAACGCGACACTTTACAGAGTAATCACTGGAACATGGAAACTCGAAAAACCTTACTACTGACGAAGCAGCTGCAGACCAAAATGTGCGAACGTTGCTTTTTGCTAAAATATGTTTTTGAGCTGCACTCGTCTACCACGCGCACTTTTGCTTGCAACGTTTGACGGAGCTCACTTCGGAAGCTGATTAATTCATGGGCCGCCGCCAATGACTGTACGCGCAAAGAGAAAGGCGGCCGGCTGTCGGCTGCGGTGAGTTATTTTATCACTTCAGTCTCTCCCGTCCGCTCCAGTCAAACGATGAGTAAGCAAATGCAATTTTTGCAACAAGCTTTTTGGCCAACAATTAGAAGCGGAAAAGCGACAGTTCAACTAAGGCAGCAAATTTGCTTTGCATTAGAACTGCATCCGAAAGCTGATCACAGGCTCAAGGTTACCAGATGTCCGCCTAGGCAAAAAAGGTTTTCAAGCGCTCAACTTCTATTGTTTTGATTTGAAGTTATGAACACCGTTCTCTTCTTTGTGTCTTCTGTAAATGTCTAAAACGTTTATCAGAACTTAATACCGAAGCAAGTCAATCCATGAGCAAATGTCGTCAATTTAATGTAAAAAGAGGAAAGCGGTCATCGCTTTAGGCAAGACGAGTATATTTGTCAACTTACGGTCGACCGCCTTCTGCAAAAGGGTGACTGTTTCCATTTGTCAACAGGTATGTTATTAGCGTTTGAACAATAAGCCGTTTCGTATAAAAATGAAAATGTACACAAAGGTCTTCTTTAACTGTAACTCAGATTTACTTTTCAATATGTTTCCTGTGGATGAAGACATGTGGTGACTACAATAAAATTCAACTCAGAACGTTCACCATGTGATGGTCATTTATGATCTACTGAATTTGTATTTGGCTCAAATAAAATTAATTTCACCAATTTGATTAACAGTTTCCTAGGCAAAACAGTGACAAAAGCATACAATCTTTACGTAAGTACCGCTTTTGGCTAAGACTACCAAAAAGATAGCCATCAACTGTTTCATTCATTAAAAAATCTTGAAATTGACGAATTTCTTTGAATTTCATCCAATTGCACGTCATGAGGCTGGGGCATTTTAAAGCTTATTACACAAAAGCAGAAATTCAAATGTTTTTCTGTTGCTTTCATTTGATATTAAACACGCAACATCTTGCCTGTGTTGAGCACCCATTCGCAGATTTAATTGCTGAATTTGAAAAAGCACTTATTAAGCCGACCAGGTGTTTCAGTCAATATGCATTATGGATATACCGCTTGATGAGAATCGTATAGCTTTCAAGGCACGCTGGGCTGCAGTCGGTTGTTGATTTTACTCTAGTATTTGCGCTGCTTTAGAAGTTTGAGGTATTTTGCTCGTTTCCCAATATTGTACTGCTGTACTGGCTGTACTGCTCAAGAAATTCGGTCAATTTTGAACGCTGTTAAGGAATTCATCTGAATATGCCTCGCCATCAAAGAGCCTCGTCGGGAGATTCGTCCATTGCTATAATCCGTCGCGACAACTACCGCTTGTTAAACGTGGAGAAGACCCATTGCCAGACTGAAGAGCAACGGCACGAATCTTTTGCAAACCTTCTCTCGGTAAGCAAGCCACCATGTATCTAACCAATTGTGCTTTAGGGAGTGACGCACATGCTTGACGTCTTGAACATGCCGCTTAATGTGCCTCTCAGTCCCAGATTAGAGCTCGACAAGGTACATTCTTGAGTGTCTACAAAATCAAATGTAAATTTAGGAGCGCTTGATAACATTTGCTGAAAAAATTCAGGCAGCGTACAAACAAAACACCTCTACCTTAAATGGACATCTGTCACTAATCAATGAAATCGAACAGGTATAGATATCAAAGTTTATAGCCTTAACTAAAAATATGGCAATTCCAGCTTATGGAACGCGAAAAGAACGGCGACCGTAACACGCATCTTGAGCATGGGATGCAGATATTTTACAAATCTTGCGAAATGGCCCATGAGAGAGATACTGTTTTGGATTCGAATGTCAGAAGAATTAGAACGCTTACCCGTCAGTTGACTGAAGAACGGGCAACGATTGATGCTGTGCTGATGGCTCATGTCCAGTCCATAGTTTGCAAGATAACGCTGTGATTAACCACATAAATTGTGTAATAAATCAAATTGCTGATTAAATACAAAACCGACAACAAACTATACGTCTTTAGTGTTCTTGGGTTTCGACTCGTATTCTGTAGCTTAAATGGGTAAAGGTCTACGACATATAAGCAGTAACAGTCAGGCCACTCCGAAAAAGACGGAAGCATCCCAAGCAAATCATAAGAATGAGGGTGTCGCAGCCATATTGGTTACACTGTAATTGCGGATTTGTTGCTTTAGACTATCTCGATATATTTACTCTTCTTTGACGCCGTTGTGGAACAATTCGACCTAGACAGCGAATTGGCTTTAACAAGCTATGGTCAAAAGTAGCATTATTGGCATTACCATGGAAACCCTAAAAATCAAGTCAAGACCGCCGACTTGACTTTCAAAAAACAAAAAAGGCTTCAATGGCTTCACAAAATTATCCTACGATAGATCCATTTATTGTAGCAGTGTGAGTCAAAAAAAGAACATTGGTCTTACCACCTGCTTTGATCCTTAACCTCCATTTGTCTTTGTCAATCAAATTCTGGCATCGCTAACAAATATTGCATTTGGCATCGCATTGCAATTTCATTCCCTTCACCATTTGAGTGACTTTTGACCACCGACGCTTAGCCCGTCATGGATCACCTTCCCTCCACATTCTACGACGAAGTCACCGGTTGCCTTGGCGATGCTTCACTATATGATCATCTGCCTTCCTTTCTCAGCCAAACCGAATGCCGTGTGTGGAGATACATTGCGAATCAGCATCGCCTACAAAGAACTCCTTTCAGTGCAGTTATTTCCAATCTATATCAATATGAGATGGAAAAGGAGAAGCTAATAGTTGAGAGTTTCCAACGTTTCCACAAGTTCGACCCTCGTTATAAACGAGTTAGGGCCATTGTCCACAAAATTCCTCAGTTCGACAACAAGGTTCTACCGTATTCCGTCATTCTTCATCATATGAGATACGTTATGCCCTATTTTGTCAACATCGGTCCGCAGTTTTCAAAGCTTGATCTGCTGCTGCCGAAGAAACACGTTTCCGAAATTTTGGACCTTATTTTGGAATTCGATTGTGAGTTTGGGGTCATTCGAATACCTTACGTAGGTAAGAACTCGTTGGAAATAATCCGCCGTCAAGTTCGACGAGGCATTATTAGAAAACTCGAGATCGACAGAGAACCCCACAATTGGCCTGAGGAGGTTATGCCTCTCATTGTCAATTTGCTTAACCAAACCCAGCTACAGACTCTACATTTGCCAAACTTTCCACATTTGGCTATTGGATTCATCGCCATTTTCTCGGCCATAAACCGTTGGATAGAAAACCCTGAAGCTATGAACGCATTCACGATTCTTGCTCCTGTGTCTTTCCCACTTCAGAACCTTGAGACCTGTTTAAAGATGGAGCCAGGCAGCAGAGATGTAGACATTTGCAAGTTGGCTCGCAGACACAAGAAAAAGCATTTCTATGCAATGGCTCAATGGAGGCGTGGATACTTGGCTTTGACTTTTGATAACATATTGGATCACAACTATTATTTTGCGGAAACGGAAGAGTACATGTTTTGAGTGTGTCATTATCATAGTGTAATTGCGTCTGGGCTTCCATTTAAGAACAGAACTATGCACCTGTGGCTTACCTGCTTCCTCCGAAGCGTCAATACTTGACATCGTTGATTGACCTTATAGTGCAACAACCAACCTGAAATGAGAGGGTAAACGTTAGATGCGGCGATAAATATGCGGATGAGTGCGGGAACACGACGAAAACAAGAAAATTTGACCCTAAAAAGACTGCCAAATATAAAGCGAAGAAGCCTTATAAAAGTAAAGCAAAGGAATCCTCAAATTTGCAGCGATTTGCAACCGTAATGCTTGCAAACGTTTGCAAAGCTCCCGATAGCGCTTGAGGACGTTCAGCGACTTCACACTTTCCTGACCGTGGCTGTCAGCTCCTGCTTCATTTCCTTACGGTACTTTGCTTGTTCTTGCGTTGCTGGGATGCTCTCCATCGCCTTCTCCAGCTTCACGACACGAAGCTCTGTTGCCAGGTTCGGCAGCGCGGCCTTGACCTGCATTAACCGCTCCACCTCAGGCGTTGTTTCAGTCTTCAATTGCTGGATTTGCCAGGATTGCATACAACAAAGCTAAAAGTCTCGAAATTGCGTTTTAGTTTCAATTCTGGGGCGCTCATACATTTATTTTTGGTCGCATCGATTCTCGTGATCTATGATAGCTACGGAGCTGCGGTTTAGTGCATCGTGACTGTCACGCAAACGAGCAAACACTTGCTACCAGGCGTGTCCAAAAATGTGCATTTCCAGAAGTCGATTTTGTCGCGTTTTGTTTCTGACAAAAATTAGCAACATTTTGGACATTCTGCCTTTATTTTTCATACAAGCCCTTTCTCAAAAAAGTGAATCCGTTACTTTGTGCAGAATCATCTGGAGTTTCAGAATATACTATTGGATTACCCCCCGGTGCCATGTGTAGCCGGAAAAAGTGGAGTTTAGACGAAATAAGCTCGCCTCAGCCAAACATTTTTGTGTGAAGCTCTGTGGCTTTCTAAGTCTTTGTCTTAGCCGCCGGGTCGGTTAGCGGCGGCAAAGTCGCTGCGCGTTTTTCGCAGGCGGAGCCCCTCCCAAAAAAAAAAAAGAGTATATACCCCCACGTTATCCAAATGCAGGCTACCACTTTCTTGCAGGCTACCACTTTCTTGCAGGCTACCACTTTCTTGCAGGCTACCACTTTCTTGCAGGCTGCCACTCTCCCTCAAACGTGTACGGTTCTTGAGACAGGTCTCGGAAATGTTTCACATCCAGCAAAAAGATGAAATCGCCGCATATTTTGCCGTTTGAGCGGTTTACACCTAATCTGTTGCCTGTTCTATGCTCCCTTTAGCGGATATACCCTTTCAACACATATGTGAAAAACACGTTTTCGAATTGAAACTCATTTTCTACAGTTTACAGTACAGTTCAAAAGTTTGTTCAAGATTACGGAAAGACGTAATTCAAAGTCGGTTACGACGATCTAGGAACAGTTTAAAGTGCGAAGTTCATTCACAAAATTGTAAACTTTAGTACCCTTACTCGCTCTACGCCCCGAACCAGACCTTCTACGAAGGTTCTTCACCTTCAAAAAACGTTTTACATTCACCAAAAAGCGAAATGAGCTTGCCTACGGTTCTCGAGGCATTTGTCGAAAACGTTTCATATTTCACAAAATCCTTTTTACTTTAGGAAACTTTTTATTTAAGGACCATTCAAGATAAAGATTAACAACGACAGGTTCAATCTCCATGATTGAGTTCAACTGATTTAAATAACCTAACGGGATCTACGAGGACGGCTGGTGCACGCAGCTAGTAATTCAAAAACAATAACCTTGTAGTTTTTCCAGCCTCTTGTAAGACCTTGGATATAAGTGATAGGATTACTGTCGTTAACTATTGCCCAAACGTTTGAACTATTCACTCTTGTCATGTGACAAAATGTCCTCTGGACGGATTAACGTATTCAGTTCGTCTTTCGATGAGCGTGATGGGTCGCCATTTATAATTGAACATAACGGTTGAATTAACGTTCCACCCAGTAATCGCTGCAATACAGGCAAAGTTAAAGTTTGATTAATCAAATTGGATTTACCTTTCTCAGTTCCTTCATGTTGAAGAAATTCAACTATCAAATATTGAAAAGCTGATGGAAACTGCAACTTTCTGGTGAATGTTTTTATAGTCTTGCAACGGAGACATTGCCTGGTGAAAGAAGAGTTGTGTTCCATAAGGTTTGACAGACTGATACTATTGCCGAATACACGTGCAGTAGGAACTTCAAGAGTGAACTTTGGTATGATGAAGTTTGTGCCGGCGCCGCATAAACAGCGAGAATGTTCGTGCAAAAGAAAATGCACGGAAGAGTTGAAACCAGAGGGAAAGCGCTCGTCGTAAAAGATTCGGTTGAGAGGAATGCTTGCACTGTGATCGCCTGTAGCATATGAAGCATCATACACATTCGCGACGGAATTGCGTAAAGTTATAACGTCATTTGTGTGGCCGTTAAGAACCAATTGGAGATGTGAAGCTGTTGGGTAGTCGATAGTCAACGGACGTTCGAAAAACGTACGTAAAGCCGGCACATCATGTAGCAGATTGCAGACAGCAATCAACCAGCAATCACTTCCTGTGTGGTTTAAACAGAGGTAGGGCAATTCTCCTGCTGTCTGCATCCTTTCACGGGCACCTGAAGTTCGGCTGACATTCGGCCTATCTGCTTGAACATTTTGTAATGCTTGTTCCTGCAAAGCATTCACAACACTTGCTGAGTCATTAGCAAGAGGCACGTCAACAGTGGGTCTTGCCTTAACGGTAATAAGTTGAGTAACGTTAGGAACAGCGGTAGCGGATATACTCGTTGGAGTTCTTTTGCTGGGAATGAAAGGAATACTGACTGGATCAAGGTCAATAGTGGATCGTAAGCGGTTATACTCCTTGAGAGAATCCCGTGAAACCATAATGCAGGATTTTTCGAATTCCGTTAGATGCAGTCCTTCAATGTTGGTAACTCTACTAAGGACGACGTAAGCTTGCGCGTTAGCAAAGATGTCGCGAGTAGAAATAAGAGCGTTTTTCAGCGTTAGGCCTTCACATTTGTGTATCGTGGCTGCAAAGGCGAGAACCACCGGAAGACCGGCCGCTTACGACGAGTCGTCGAAGTCGAAATGGAGACGAGTGGCTGACGACTTTTGCTGGCCATCTGTCTAGACACAAACGAACGTCTGAAGTGACAGACGCCACGATTTCAATGTTGCTGCTCGTCGTATGGTTGAAGATAGTGGCCTGACATCAGTTCAGTAAAATAGGATGCTTTCAACCCTGTTTTCTCCAAATTTAGGATGAAGGGTGTTTGATCCATGAGATCTCAGAATTGATGATTCATTGAGAAGAATTTCCGCATCAAGCGGAAATTCCTGGAGAAAACGGTATGTTCCTCGCCATTCCTCAAGGATTGAATTGCGTTTTCAATTTGAAAATTTTGCGGCATTTATTTGTCATATGACCTGTGATCCTGACCCAAAAGCTTCCAGGACATACGGTAAATCCAACCTCTTCTAAGGCTACGTCAAGTATCACATAGAGGACAGCAAAACAGAGATTCTCAGCCAATTCCTGCTGATCTTTCCAGTTCTCCCCGACATGAGCTTAACCGCTGTCCTCAACGTTTTGCTGGAATTCTTAAAGCACTAACAAGGGAAGTGTCACAAATTCAGCAAACATATAGGTTTTGCCGGCCGATGCGCGATCTAACGTGCCCAAAGGGGGATCGACAAACTGCCATACAAATTGTCCCACCGGTCGGTCAGTTCGAATGTCCAAGCTCAAAGGACCTGTTTTCTTAAGTCAAGCTTGGTCACTCAAGCTGACTGTGCTTACCGGTCTGTTTTTCCAACTAGACAGGCCGTTTTAGGCACTTTAGATCGGCCGGAAAAACCTAGATTTTTTGAAATCAGCGCATCGAGATCGATTTGTGCACCAATTTGTTCTGTGCTTTACACTTGGGAATGTTCCCTTGTAAGAGAAATTTGAAATAAACGTAGGGAAAAAGTGAAAATTCATTTACATTTCAAAACGAGCGCTCGAGACATGCACATTTCGTACCCCAACACGGCGAGGCGATAATGTTCTTTGATGCCGTTCCTTGCATTTTTGGCGGATTAGTAGAGGTGCTCCTTTCCGGTACCATAGGTGACGATCAGTGCTGTGCAAGTATCGAGTATCGCGTTTTCCTCGATACTCAACTCGATATTGGGTCCGGAATCGAATAAACACCGAACTTCGTCGTTGCGACGCTCTTGGACGTCCGCTTCAACCGCCCCGGCTCAATAAAGTTACCTATGCGACTTTATTGAGCCGGGACGCAAGGACAAAGCTTAGTTGTGTATTGAAAGTTTTTGACTGCATTCCTCGCTCTGACTGATTTTCGTAGATCAATGACGACGGAAAACCTTGGGAAATTGCTCTTCTTAAAAGCCTCGCTAGAAGGGTTTGCTAAGAAAACTGATTTAACTAAGTGATTTTGCCTAAATTTTACATTTTTACGAATGATTTCTACCTTTTGAAACGTTCGTTCAAAGTTGGAACCGATTTTAACGTAAATTTTGCATAAAAATCACGTTTTTCGACTGAAAACGCCGACCCTCATTTTCGCTGGCTTCCTGGCACGGGAACTGCTGATGAATTTACCATTTCAGCAAAAATGGCCAAAAAAATACTGCAAAATGGACCTTCTGGGGATCCCGTACCCTCCCCCCTGCAATGAGTCAAGCTCGAGCTCAGGTTCGTTTCGAGCGAGGCAAACGAGCCTCAAAGAGTCCCTGTCAATCCCCCTTTTCCCAAGCACTGATCTTGACTTCGGCTTTCACAAGTGAGTGGTTGAGCGACGCTGGCTTTCTTCTGAGCCTCATTTTCGCGGTCTCCTTCGGCTTCGGCAGGTCTTCTTTTGCCTCAAGTTTTTTGTAGGGAAGTATCCCAGTCTTTCGCCACTTCTTTCACATGGGAAACCCTGGCTACAAGAAGCAGTCGATTTTAAAGTTGCGAAGCGACCGAAATTCTTCCTGAAATCGACAAAATCAGCGCCAGGGATCAAGAAGAGCAGATCAACTTTTTTTTCAATTGTCCGCACTTCTTCCGGACTATCCGATATTCTCGAATCGATTAGCGGTGGCTTTGAGGACTTTTCTTGCGTTCCTCTGTTGCTAAGCATCTCTCATCAAGAGAGAGCGTCTGTATGACATTCACTTCACCGTCACCGACTCCGAAGAAACGCGAAGGAACATACCGTAATCCTACTGGAATCTCTGATTAGCAAGGAAAACTTTTATTAAAACGTTTTTGAGGTTCTCGAATTACTTTACTTAATCAATTAATAAATCGCCATCTTGTTCAGCCACATTTTTTCAGTGTTCACGAGGAATATGTATGGGAGTACCAAAGGGACGCAGTACAAAACAAGAATTCTGGGAAACGTTTATTGGGCAGTGTAGACACTTCAAA
This sequence comes from Steinernema carpocapsae, assembly GCA_000757645.3. Taxonomy (NCBI): domain Eukaryota; kingdom Metazoa; phylum Nematoda; class Chromadorea; order Rhabditida; family Steinernematidae; genus Steinernema; species Steinernema carpocapsae. Next base: position 3,885,427 of record CM016762.1, read on the forward strand.
AACACTAGTACACAGTAGACACTAGCAGACAGCAGACAGTAGCTCTGCGCTCAGTAGACACTTCAAAGAGAAAACTTCAAACAGTGAGTTCAAGATGAGAACAGTATTGATCAGTCTCTAAAAAGGTTCGCTCTAGGATAACTCAGCATCTCCATACCGAAGAAGGGACACCACAAAAATGGCTCATCCGATGGCGTGGTTTTGATGACCTCGTAGCGAAGTGGAATCGACTTCGCGTTTTCACTGAACTTGAACAAAGCACTCAGTGTCTTGTTTAATGTTTGCTCTGGACTTGTCCTTTGCAGCATTCGTTCGTGTTTCTGCCACTTGGCTGCCTTCTCGTCCATACATTTTTTACCTCCTTCACTAAGCAGCGGATACCATCTGCTTCCTTTCCCTATGCAAACGTCATGAATCACAATGACGTTTCTCAAGCGATCTTGATTCGCCCTGATTACGTTTTCCCGCAGACCAGAGAAGAGCATGTGCCAAAAGAAGAGAGTCACCTCGTTTTCTCCAAGACCCTCCTCTGGCTGGTCGCCTTTGTCGTGGGGAGGCGTCGCCACACCGATCGAGTTGAGATATCTGTTTTCGAAATCCGTAGCTACAGGCTCCTGAGAGCTGACTTCTTCAACCCCGAAGTGCTCCTTGATATTTAAGACGAATGCGAGTTGCTTCAGGATGTACAAAGTAGCCATGTTTCCCAGTCCCAGAATTTTGATCCTTCGAATCGAGCGACCTTCCAGTAGCGTCTCCAAGTCGCTCAGATACTCTTGAGTGAATCCAATCTGGCGATAGTGATCCTTGATCAGGTTTAAGTTCCAGGTAACGTGGTCAAACGTGCCCATGTCCACGAGGCTCTTGGGATCATCTTGTGCTTCTAAAATAAGATGGCTAGGAAAGTTAAAAGGGAACACGCTTACTCAAGTAGGAAGGCTGAAAACACCACTTCAGATCGGGGGATTCATCGCCGATCTCGGGCAGCTCCTCCAGGATCTCGACAGCGCAAACAGAACATGGCAGGATATGCTGGGAGTACCGATAATAGTACCAACGTTTCGATTTCGCCTTTCCTTCAGCAACGTTGTGCTTGACTTTCTGAAGAGCGAGAAGACCGTGATGAGCTTCCCAGATGTGATGGTAATCAGGCGTGATGACACTGTGATTCACTAGAAGCATCTGCCTCAGCTCAGGAGTGTTCCAGTTGGCCAACAGAAGGTTGTTCATCATGAACCAGTTGCAGTCCACCATGAAGAAGATGTCAACAAAATTCCCGTCTTCGAACGGCGGAATTTTGGCTTTGGAAAAGTCCTGCGGAGGAGGAGTGGCGACGCTTTCAGATTCCAAGTAGGCCTTTTCGGCTACGCTCAGATTTGGATCTTCGTAGGAGCATTCCAGGGGTTGCAAGTGGATCTTTAGCAAGAGCAACATGGCCAGATTCCACAGTCGATCTTTGGTGTCCAAAAGGGAGGTCCAAACGCCCTTGAGATGACGTACACGGCGGCCGTTCAGCTGCTCCGACGCCACTTGCAGAATACTCTCCTTGTCCGGAACGCCGTTTTTGTAAGGAACCATTTGATAAGAATGTAAATATTTTGCATAAATGTTTTTTACATCGTCCAGCAACTCGTCCTCAGCCGCACTGAGAAGGGCGCGCATGTGGGCGAGGTGAAGCGAAGCTGCATCCGCGTCCATGACCAAATTGGATCTATGGATTGCGTTTTGTGGACTGTTTAAATGGTTTTTTTGTGATGCGTTCACACGAGCATTTCATCTGACGCACAGGTATTGTAATACTACTAGGCGTCCGTATTTTTCTATATTGCGTCTTTTAAAGCTTCATATGCAGGCGATTTAGTGAATCCTCAGGAATCTTCATGACCGAGCGTTGGCGCGCGCGCTCTTCAGATATAAAGCGCCCTTCAAAACACGACAAAATACGTGAAACGCGCGCGTTGAACTGTACAACCCCCTTCAGACCATGGTTAAGATGGCGAGAAAACCTAAAAGTAAAATTCATTTCCAATTCACTGAGAAATCGAAGAAATTCTGAGTTATACAAGAAGATGATGTGGAGTCCCTTTAAGATCCACAGTTAGCCCGATCGCCGGGATCGCTGACGGAGTCTTGAGAGATGCGCTTCAGCTCTGGATAAATTGTCCGCACAGGAATCTTCCGGACTATCCGATATTCTCGAAACGAATAGCGGCGGCTTTGAGGCCTATTCTTGCGTTCCTCTGTTGCTAAACATCTCTCATCAACTAGAACCCCGACTCGTCCCCTTTTGTTCATACACGTGTAAGCTGTTTAGCCCGACACGTTCCGAGTCGAAAAATCCACTTGACCTTTTTTGTTAACAAGGTCTTGTTAACAAAAAAGGTCCAGTGGATTTTTCGACTCATAACGCGCGTTTATGGATCACATGGGCCAAGCACATGATTCCGCTTTGTCCCCTTTTGTTCTTACACGTGTAAGCTGTTGAGCCCGACTCGTCCCCTTTTGTTCATACACGTGTAAGCTGTTGAGCCCGACGCGTTCCGAGTCGAAAAATCCACTTGACCTTTTTTGTTAACAAGGGTCTTGTTAACAAAAAAGGTCCAGTGGATTTTTCGACTCATAACGCGCGTTTATGGATCACATGGGCCAAGCACATGATTCCGCTTTGTCCCCTTTTGTTCTTACACGTGTAAGCTGTTTAGCCCGACGCGTTCCGAGTCGAAAAATCCACTTGACCTTTTTTGTTAACAAGGGTCTTGTTAACAAAAAAGGTCCAGTGGATTTTTCGACTCATAACGCGCGTTTATGGATCACATGGCCAAGCACATGATTCCGCTTTGTCCCCTTTTGTTCTTACGCGTGTAAGCTGTTTAGCCCGACGCGTTCCGAGTCGAAAAATCCACTTGACCTTTTTTGTTAACAAGGGTCTTGTTAACAAAAAAGGTCCAGTGGATTTTTCGACTCATAACGCGCGTTTATGGATCACATGGCCAAGCACATGATTCCGCTTTGTCCCCTTTTGTTCTTACACGTGTAAGCTGTTGAGCCCGACGCGTTCCGAGTCGAAAAATCCACTTGACCTTTTTTGTTAACAAGGGTCTTGTTAACAAAAAAGGTCCAGTGGATTTTTCGATATGTTATTGACTTGTTAAACTCTTCTGCAGCAAAGTTATTCCAGGTACGGTCCACTAGGCTTTCCTAGCAAGTTCCCATATCGATCAAAAGCCATATTTGCTTTTTTGGCCACCGACCAGTTTGATGTGTGCTTTTTCGGAATGTTTGTGAATGAATATGGCTCCAGCTGTCCGCTACCCAACAAAGGCAAGATATATATTAGGTACCTTGACTCGGTGAAGATTCTGGAGCCAAGCTCGATTCGTACATTTGTTTATCAAGAAATTCTTCTCGGATATCTCGATCACTCCAGAAAAATGGGCTACGACGAGGCTCATGTGTGGTCGTGCCCACCGCGAAAAGGCGACGACTTCATTTTCAACTGCCATCCACAGGAGCAAGTCATCCCAAGTCGGGATCACTTAAGGAAGTGGTATATCAACCTCTTTGAACGAGGAATCAAAGAAGGCGTCCTAGTCGCGTGGAACACCTGTTGGAAACACGCTAAGAAGAAGAAGATGCGGACGCCAATGGACTACCCATACCTCAGAGGAAACCACTGGGATCGCGTCATTGAAGAACTTATCCAGCAGGACGGTATGGAAAGCTCTCCGTGTCGCAAGACAAGGACAAGCACAAGAACCCAACATGACGTTATCTTCGACAAGCTGATTCTGGCCATGAATGGAAGCCAGAGCAACTTTTTCGTTGCACAACTCCTCGCAATCCCTACAGAAGAAATTGTCGATCCAGACCCGGTGATGCCTTCGTTGCTGTTAGAAAGTCGTGAGAGTCTTCTCGCAATGACTCGTAAAGAACGACTGGAGTTCAGCTCACTCCGACACACGCAATACTCTACTCTTATTTTGAAGTGCGCACTTCACAGGGAACAGCAAGACCAGAAAGCCAGAAGGCTGAACACCACGAAACCTCATTCTGACGAAATATGAAGATTATTATCATATCACATAAATTTTCTTGGTGTCTTTGAAATCGATAATAGCTGGCGAGCCAAAACCGAGCGCTGTTCAACGTGTAACAGCGCTCGGTTTCGGCTCTTGGTGTCTGAAATGTATCTTAACGAATTTTTTAAAATTATTACACACTACTTGTGGCTTTCCTGCTTCAAATGGCGCGTACGAAGCAAGGGAAGTCCATGAGGTAAATTCCTTATTTGTTCGTTACAGTAACCCTGCAAACGTCTGCAAACGTTACAGTAACCCTGCAAACGTCTGCAAACGTTACCGTAGCCCTGCAAACGTCTGCAAACGTGTGTTTGGGACCGCGTGAAATTCGCGACGACATGCTGTGTGTGTCACTATTCCGTGATTCGCGTTTGTTTTGTATCAACGGGACTGTTCGCGCTATCGCGCGAGGTTTCTGTTTCAAAATATGTTTCAATTCGGCGCTTCGCGCCTCCAAAAAGACATAAACGCACTGATTTCGTAGTGTCTTAAATTTTTTCGCAATGCTACAAATTATATATTATTTGGTTCCGAATTTTGCGCATAATCGATTGAGCCCTAAAACGCCCGCAACTGTGGCCAATTTGGCGTTTGCGACGCCGACGCGGTTGCAAAACCGACCGATCCACAGCGTCGGCGAAACACGTGCAAATGCAAATAACGCGCTACCGTAACCCGCGTTCGCTTAATCAGGCAGCTTTCATCTAGAAATGTCGCGACACACGGACGGACGGACCGGTCTGGCGCCCATTTCAACGTCCACAATCCCGGTACAATTGTACTACAATTCACAATTCACAATTCCATAACCGATTTCAACGTCCACAATCCACAATTCACAATTCCAAAACCGATTTCAACGTCCACAATCCACAATTCACAATTCCAAAACCGATTTCAACGTCCACAATTGTGAATTGCCACACACCGCGATAATTGTGAATTGTAGCTTTTTTCCCCATGTGGGTCGGAGTAGGTGGTAAATTTTACAATTCCTCGGAGATGACCGTTCCGGTGCAACGGGGATGACTATCCGAGGTGTTTGAACGTGCCTGAGGTTGTGTTAACGGTTGCGAGCTGCAAACGTGAAGTAAAGGCTGTTTTTGTTTTAGATGAGCCACCGAAACGTCTTCTCCTCGTCATCAGAAGATGAGCAGTCTGAAGTCCCCGCGAAAAGACGTCTTGTTCGAATGGAAGACGCGTATCCCGATGCAGCCTTGTTCCGCGAACGTTTTCGTCTGACTCAAAGCCAAGCAGAGCGCCTCCTGGGAATCATAGGACCGCGAATCCGCCCCGAATGCAGTGGAAATTTCGCGATGACTGCGAAACAGAAAATTCTCGCTGCTCTCCGATTCTACGCATCAGGTATTTCATGTAAATTTTCGTAGTTAGAGACCAATTAAACCGGATTTCAGGAAGCTACTACTACAATAATGGAGATGCACAGGGATTGTGCATCTCCATTATCTCCACTGCATCTCCACTTTCAGAACGAGCATTCGGCGTTCTGAAAGGCCGCTTCCGATGCCTCTTCGGGCTGCGAGTGAACACGCCCGAATATTCGGCAGAAGTCATTAAAGCCTGCTTTGCTCTTCATAATTTCAATATCGAAACCCGGGAAATGGATGACGACAACGAATACCTGAACGGAAGCGAAGAAGACGATGCCAGTGAAGCGGAGGATGAAGAAATCGAAGCCAACAACGAAGAACAACAATTCGTAAATGATTTTATTCAACGTTGTAACATCGAATGAATGGTTAACAGAAGTCTTCGCCCATGCTTTCGAACACCTCGTCGTCGTCAGGCTGCTTATATTTAATGAATAAGTTTTCATCCCGGCCTTCGGCGTTGATATGCTCATAGGGCGTGAGTTGACGCCCGAAAACGCCGATCTCCTTCTCTATTAGTTGCAAGTTGAGCAACTGCATCTGAATCTAACTATTGAACCTCCGCCGACGTCCGCGAACAACTAACCTGAAATCTTCGCTTCTTTCCCTCGAACTTGTCCTCTTCTTTCCGCGCCGCGCTTCTTTTGGCCTCCTTGAATCGCCTAGGAGTTTCAACCTGCTTGGCACTGGGCTTCAAGTTTTCGTCGTTCTCCGGTTCCCACGTCTCGGAGATGTTCGAAAGAAAGCGGCAGCGATCGAGAGGGAGCTTCGATCCGGTGAAGCAAACGCAAAAGCCTATTCTCCATTGTCAGGACCACGCGTAAATGTCGACCGCGCTTCAACTACAATTGTGACTACAATTGCGAGTTGAAATGGGGTGAATTGTAATTGTAATTGTGATTGTGGAATTGTAATTGTAATTGTGATTGTGGAATTGTAATTGTAATTGTAATTGTGGAATTGTAATTGTAATTGTAATTGTGAATTGTAAACGTTGAAATCGCCCCCTGGATCGTTCTCCTTTATTTAATAAAGGAATATTATAGTTCTTGGTCGATTTCAGGTTTCTGTTCCACAAATGAAGAAACGCATTCGACCTCCTTTGCCTTTCAACAGACCCTCTTTGGACCAGGACGACACACGTGTCGAAGAAGTCACAGACCGACCTGTGTAAGTCACTTCTATTCCACAAACAGCACTGATTCCATCTATTTTAGCACGGAAATGACAAATGTGTCGGCCACGACCGGAAACAACGACCTTCCGCCAGCATTTGGAGAAATCTCGACGTCCCACAAAGATGCCAAGGTGTGGCGGACTCCCTCTCATCCGTCTCTCCCAGTAACACCAGATACCGCAACCGCCAACACCTCAAGTAAGTGATTGTTTAACAAGCCCGTATAAAATCAATATTACAGTGGTTCAACGTGGTGTAAAACGAAAAGTACGACAGAATCTGCCTTATCTCGAATTGTCCAAGGATGTGCGTAAGTTATAATACATTTAATTCTATTAATCCGATCACAACTTACAGCCGATGCATTTGCTTTGCCTCCGCGGATCATTAACATTTTGACGCCCGAGGAAGCAACATTTTCCGACGCGTATACATTGGAACTGAAGGCCTTTGCTTCACAACTAGAGAATTTGACGCTCTTGGATTTTACACACTTGAAAATCCGTCGACACATTTGTCGGGCGAGATACAATATTATGCATACAATCGAAAACATGAAAAAATGGTTGGATCCTACTCGTAGCGGCAGAGACCCAGTCGTGGTCGACAAAGTGGGAAAAGAGTATGTTGTCCTCGACGGATGTGTGCGGTAAGTCGAATTACGTAATGAAGTACAAATTCATGTGTTTTAAATTTTAGGATCCAAATACTTCTGGACATCTATGCGTCGTTTAAGCCCGACCGGATAGCCCACATTTTGGACGACACAGACGCAGAAGGACCAGTTGACTCCCACGTTGCACACATCTGCAGCAAGTTTAATGTGAAGAACTGGACGGAGATTCGCGTTTTTGTCCGACCTGAGGATATGCCAATGGATGATTTGGTCCTGGTCCCTCTTGCCGTATACCGCAATATTGCAAGCAGGTCGGGCGTCAGCGTCTTCAAAGCTGCCAAATGTGTTCGGGTTATGTATGGTAAGTCTGGTCGAAATTGTGATCAGTATTAGCAGTCCTATTTTATTCCAGCTAAGATAAGCTCCGGCGAATCGCGATTGAAGCAACACGAACGCATTCAGATTCCTTCCCTTGCCCTCTTTCTTATTAACGTGATTTTCTCCATGGTCGGATTTGAATTCGCCTTCATCGTCCGTATAATGGAAGGCATACGGGATCTTATTCGAATGCCCGAAGAAGCACTTGAAGTCCTCGAGGACATGCTACTGAAGATCGCCGACGGAGAACTTGCATTCGGAGGAAAGTCCTTCGTTTTTGCACACGATGGCGACGTTGCAGAACTCACCAGCTTTGGCCCATCCGATGTGCCATGGGTCGACGAAGCATCGCTCCGGCGAAACCACCATAGTTCACCGGAATTTTGGAACTTTGTCCCATCAGTCTTTCGTCACGTTAGTCTTGTATTTTCACTTTCTATGGGTTCAATTGAATTATTTTAGCTTGCGAAGAACAAACCGCTCTGGGTCATGCTGTCGACAATATCTTCAATGTGTTTCTAGATTCCGCGGAACCTTCCTTATACGTTTGTGTGGTTGAAGCTTTCCTCCTGTTGAAAATCTTCGAGGCCGGTCAATGCCGCGCCTACTACAGGTACAGCAATCGAGTTATGCAGTACTGCAAAGAAAAACGACATGGATGGAGCCAACTACTGGGAATGCCGTCGTTGTGGCTTGCAAGAGGTGAAGAATTCGATAAAGGGAATCATGACGCATCCCAGTTGGTTCGCCCCTCCTTCAAAGAGGCTTTACGCTTGCTCATCGCAAAATCCAAGGTAACGTGACTGAAAATGTGACTTTGTCTGATTTCTTGAATTGTAGGCAGATATTCCGTCACCTATTGCAGCATCTGATGCACCCGGTCGGTGTGAAACAAAGCGCGATAGCTCCGGGAACCCTTCTTATGACGTCGACATTCGAAGTGGTGATCAGGAAGACAGCAGATCTCAGATGCAGGTTTTCAGTGTAGGTGTCTGTGGAATTGTGACTTTGACTATGTTCTTAAATTTAGCCTCTTGCAATGCCTTCCAAATTGACTGTTACACCAAAGCGACAAGGATCAAAGCGCAGAGGTATCCGGAATCGTTCACGTCTGGTGCACATTTCTACGACAAAACGACGCGGTGAGTTACGGAAGGCTTTGGATCCAGCGCGCATTTCTCTCATGGACCCTCTCACAACTACTCGGCAACTTCATCTAGGTTCGAGATTGAATGAGCACGAGGAGATTTCTTTCTGTGAGTTATTTGATTAGATTATGGTCACTTTAATGGGTTTTAGCCGAATCATCTCCACTTTCACTTCGTTCGCTTCCAATGGACGTTGCAGTTCACGGACAACCACCCGAAATCTTTTATGTTGACAAGAAGGGAGCAACGAATGTTCGTGCGCTTGTATCAGAGTCGATCAGCAAAATCGAGGCTTCTGCGTGTTCCCGACTGGAAACGAATGATGTCATAGTCGCGCTTGTGGTCGATCGGGACGTGGCACGAAACGAGTCCTTCTCACGCCTCTTCCGAGTCTGCTTCACATACGACATGTTCACAGTGGATTTGCCCTGTGAGTTAACTTCTGTAACGACGGTTGTACATGAATACTGACTGTTTAAGTCACGTCGACTGCTGCCGTGCACGCTTTGTTTTTAGTTCCCTTGAGAGTCCTGAGTGAAATCGGCCGGGACCCGAAGTTTGCATCGTCACACCCGTATGAAGTCATCATACCTCCAACGGTGCTCGCCGTGCTAAAAGACCTACCAAGGACATCGCTCAATGGACCAGCGCATATACAATACGTGGCCAAGAGCGCTGATTTTGTCCATAAGGGACACCTGAGCTTTTCGACAGCCAAATAGTTACTTATGGAAGTATTTGCTTAGGCGTGACCCTTTCAAATATTTAATTAATTTTCAAGCTGCATTCTGAGAACGCCGCAGACTTTAAATTATTTCTGCGTGATTATTTCTACTCGGAGCGGATTATAGGATATTGTGATCACCTGTACGGTAATTGGAAGCGCGGGAAAGAGCCAAATCTCAATGTTAAGTGTTAGAGCTCATAACTGATTTGAGTTCTATATAGGCATGTGTCTTATACAATTCATGTACATACTTTAAAAAATGTTTCTATAAAATAACAAAAAAAAGCGGTTGTGAAAACATGTAAAAAATAAGCAAACAAATGAAGAACAATTAAAGCAAAAAATTGTAGCTGTAGACAGGAAACCGGGCTTGAAATAAAAATTGACGAGAAGAGGAAAATAAGGGACTGTATGTAGTTATAAGAACTGCTTAGAAGATACTCATCTTGTACGAAGACTTGTTTACTACGTAGGAGAAGGCAAGAGTATATCCAAATCAGACTAGAGATAAACACATCAAGAAGGTTAAGATCTTAATGGTGATGAGAGCACAACTTTGTACCAGCAACCACAAGATTGTGCCAAAGAGCCTCACAAAGAATGTATAGGAGACAAAAGAAATAGAAGAACACATCAAAATGAGCCAAATCCTGATGGAGAAGAGATCAAAGCCAATCCGGTCTATCACTGTATTCCAGCGTAATCTTTTCCTAAAACAAGACCAAATTAAGAACTTGGCTTTTTAGAGATGTCCATCTTACACAGTCATCCGACGACACGTTGCTTCTCAGCTCCTCCCATCCCACTTCAAAATCGTCTTCTTGCTCCTCCATCTTTTTCCGCTCTACCTCCGGCTTCATCTTACGCTCCTCCTCTTCCTTGACAAGCCTTTGCTCTTCCTTCTTCCAGCGTTCCTGGACGTTCGATCCCGAGGTTCCTGGGCGAGATCCCAAAGAGACTCGTTCTTGAGCGAGGAAGTCTTCCGGGACACCCGGGAACCACTCTTCCGCTTGGAGCAGTTCCGTTGCGTTGAGATAATGGCCAAGGTGGAGAGGTGAGTCCTGACGAACTGGAGCTTCAAGAGGGATTTGAGCAGCTGGATTTGGCATAGCCTTCAACGCCACCAGCATCAAAGCCTGCTCCGTTTGCGACACTTGCTCGTATATTTGCTAAAATCATCTAGATTTTTGAAACGGGAAAAGAAGTTTTTTGCTCACCTGTGTTTCAGTTTGAAAGAAGAAGTCAAAAAACGGTCTCAGGACTGTAGCTAGCTGCTCCGCCACCGTTTGATTAGTCAATCCTTCCTCAAGCTCCCATAGGGTCTGTTCCGTAAGGATCAAGCCACAGGTGGGGAACATTCCGTGCACCGTTCGCACGAACTGTTGTGGGTCCATCCCTAAGGACTCTCGGATATCCTTAAGATAGAATCCAACCGTTTTTGGATCGTAGCTTGGTTTCGCCATCTTTAAAAGCACTACAATTCAAACAAGGAACTTTCAAAAAGCAAGAAACACGCAGCACACACAATCCAAGAAAACACTGATTCGATTATTGGCGTTCAGTTTTACTTCTTTAGGGCAGCGATGAACCACCTGACTACACCCCACAGGCAAAATTAGTTTCCCACGTACATCGAAAAGCCGTTTTTAATTAAAAGCAGAGATTCGTTGTCTGTTGTCCAGTTAGGATCAAGCAACTTATTTATGGGTGTTTCGGTGTGAAACGTATGCTGAGACCCTAGAAACATGAAAGAAAAAACTGACACCTGTGAGGTTCGAATGTATAAAACAAACTCAAAAAGCTTATTGCCTTTGAACTGGGAACCATTAAAGCTGCAATTTTTAAAACTATTTGATTTATTTAAGTTTACACAAAGACTATGATACAAGAGCGATAAATTTGGTCAGAAAGGATTGCAAGGAATGACGTGTAGGGTAGGATAGATAGTACATGATCCAATGCAATTAAGTGACAATAAGGATGGCAGACAAAACAGAAACACCTATTGTAGACGGAACACATCCAAGAGATCATGTGCGTAGATTATGTGCGAGGGCCTGAGGCAGAAATAGCGGTTTCGGTTTTTCGTTTCGGTTAACCGAAACTCGGTTTCGGTCTGTAAAAAACGAAAATGCGTGTTATGCACGCGCGCCCTCGCGGCCACGCAAAAAAAAGACGCACTTCTAAGCTTTCAATTCCGCTTCTAAGCCTTCTAAGCCATAAATTCTAAGCCTTAAATTTTTTGTTTGCATTATTGAACTGTGGCGGTTTTGGTTTTTTGGTTTCGCTTAACCGAAACTTTCGGTTTTTGCCTTTTCTGGCCTGAGGAGCTGCCGGTATGTTGACGCTTGAAAACAGCAACATTCTTAACAAGGTTCGGAGATTAAGAGGACAATTTTGAAGCTTTTGAAGTGCACGTAGATAAATCAAGAGTTGACGCCACAGCCTTTGAAGTTGCTGCAAGGACCCCAGGAGTTGACGCTGGTGCCTTGTGAGTTGGGTTGAAACCCTGGCCGGCGTCTGGGAAGCAACCAAGCTGTTCTTTCGTATACGGCCAACACTGTTCTTGCAAGGCGCAGTTCCAGTACCCACGCTATTACGGCGAGGATTTCTGCGAGGGACGACAGACTCATTGGCTGCGGCCGGCACAAAAGGATGCTTGACGCCACTCGGCGCGGCTCCCTTGTTGCTATGTCCGCCGTAATCTCCGGTTGTTTCGACAGCCGCCAGAGCAGAGGAACGCTGAATCAAAACAACTTTTCCACTACAAAATACAACTTTCACCGTTTGCTTTCCGTCCTCGAAACTCAGCACGAGCTTCGTTGTACTTTACGAATTCACCGGGCGTCATTGATGGTTTCACAAAGGTTCCTTTAAAGGAAGACGACTGAAGGCAATGAGCATTGCAATGGGCGACTGTGATGTGTTCGGAGAAGGGAAGTACCACCTTCAGCAGCCTGGGACGTTTGACGTGTGTACCCACCCATTCGAAAACACAAATAAGCGATAATTTTTTTTTGTTTGATACATATTGGATAATCGAGATCTTGGATATAGGAAGATTTGCGGCTTCCGACGCACACCGCTAAACTTAAAGAAGAGAACATCGTTATACTGATACGACTGCAGACAAACAAAAAACCAGGATTTTATAGGAACAACCTAGACACATAGGACCAATTATAGACAGATCAAACTGGGTACTGAAACGACATAAGACTGAAATAGGAAAACGACTAATCGCAAATAAGATATCAGCTCGCTTTTTCTTATCTTACAATTCAGCTAAATTGCGTCTTCTATCGCGTTTTCCTGTGGTATTTCTTTTGCCATATCGCCCTTCGTGCCTTTCGTACCAGCGGAATACTCCTCTCCCACCTCCACTTTTTCTTCTGTCGCTCCTCTTTTCTCTTCTTGTGCTCCTCAAAGAGCCTTATTCCCGACGTCCCAGGCCGCGATCCCAGCGACACTTTTCCTGAAATCAGGTCCGCGGTAGGAACACCTGGAAACCAATCTTTAGCCTGGAGGCGTTCCTCTGCAGTAACGGGAGAATTTGAGGGAAGACTAAGGTCTGTGATAGGAGCCATGACTGTTATAAAGGGCGTCAGCTCAGCCGTGGTGCTCTTCAACTTCTGGGCAAGTATATACTCGAAATGGGCGACAACTATCTAAAAACAGGTCATAAGGCATTTGAACTTTCTGTCTTGAACTTACATCCATGTGTATAGAAAAGTAGGTCTGAAAAAACAGGTGGATCACGGCGATAAGCTTGTAGGCGGCTTTAGGCTCCAGCATGCCTGATTCAAGCTCAAGGAGGGAAATCTCCGTCAAATCTGCACAAAATTGTGGGAAATATTTACAAATCATAAGGGCCAGTTGCAGTGTAGTGTAGCCATGAAGCATCCTCAAATTTCTCACCACAAACCCATACGTTTGAAGATAAAAGGAGGAAGTATCGACGACCTTCCGCTCCATCTAAATGTGTATAGTTGTCAAGTTTTCAAAGTTAAAAGTGAAGTTGAGAAACGAACAACAGGAAAGTCACGCACAAGCTTAGAAAGAAAACTGAATTGATTTCCTTCTGGCCTGGACTGAATGTAGTGCACCTGGTCCTAGCAACCTCAAAGGTTAATTAGTTCTCCGCGCAAATCGTTAATCCTTATTTAATTAAACGATTTGTTTTGTTCTGTGATCGGAAATAAGAGACCTATTGACTCCGCTGTTACGTGTGTTTTAGCGTTTTTTGGTTTATTATGTAGCTGCCAGACCTTTATCAAGCACATGTGGCAAAAAATGACTTACATGGGAACCTCCAAGAGTATCCCACCGTAGGGCAGCTGATATTTTGAGGTTTTTCAGCCACATAAGAAACCAAAATACGATGACTCCGTCAACGAGGGTTGTCCGAGAGGATGACTCCCTAGACACAAACACACAATAAAATGGGATGACCAAGTTATCACACAACGATTCAATAGCGGGAGAGCGAAACAATGGGTCACACGGACCGTATTACACACAATGATATACAACAACTGAGCATAAATCGAGGACCTACGAGGGCGCTCCGGTGGCCTAAAGTGATGTGCTTCTGAAGCGATGTGGGTGCGGTAGCTTGCAAGCGGGATCGGTCGTCGGTTCGGCCAGGTTTGAATCCGGCGGCGATGCCTCTTGGCGGCGATGAATTCTTGCTTCGGCGGCGGTTGTCTGGGGTTCTCCGAAGGAATCTAAGGCTTCAAGGGGCAGGATGGGCTCCCAGTGTATCCGTCGTAACAGAATGTTCATGACATAACTGATCGATTTTTGGTGGATTCATGGCTTTTCTTTTCCATGGGTTGATTGATGCAACGTCCTCAACAACCGCGTCAATTCGAATCGTTTCACAGACTGAGATGGTAACGGCAAAGAGGACGGCGGCACATCGGCGTCTTGGACTCTCACTTCCCGACATTGGTTGCCTATTTTAAAAGAAAGAAAGAACTCATACGTTTATTTTGGAAGAACACTTCTATCAATTAATCATATAAATGTGTAAAGATCCATGACAGCATAAAAGACATAGCAAAAAGTCTTTCGCTCGCATTTCCTTCATTTCTTAAAATATTTTGAGCACAAACAATGCAGGCAGTTCTCTGTGCCCGCTCCTAATATTTTCCCATTCAATTTGACTCCCAATTGGAGAGTGTGCTCGACGTGCGATCGTGTAACCCTTAAACCGGTTTTCTGCATTCATATGCGTTTTAGATACTACCGTAAACAGAGATGGCGGTCTGGTTCTATCGGTTTTCGGTTCGGTTCCAACTTTCGGTTCCGGTTCCGGGTCCGATTCGGTTCGGTTCTAAATTTTTGATTCGGTTCCGTTCAAACAAGCGAAGTTTTTGAATTTCAAACGATTTTTGTTATTTTTTCCAGGGTCCGGCTGCGAGAATCGCACGGTTTCGAAAAACTGGCTTCTCGTTTAAACAATTATGACTTGTTTGAACTTTTTACGAACCTTTACGAGGTTCGGTTCCAAATTAGAACCGGAACCGAACCGAAAGAACCGAACTTCGGTTTCTATTTTTGGTTCGGTTCCATTCTTCGGTTCCGGTTCGGTTCCAGTTTGGAACCGCCATCTCTGACCTCTGACTTTAAATATGACTTTAAATTAAACTGTCTTGATCAAATTCTAAACAAAATTTTGCTAAAGGGCTTAGCGGATATTCTATTGTTCCTGCAAATCGGAATGCGTCATCGAGCTTTACGGCGGGTAGGTTAGATTATCAAATTGGATTCAAAGGCTAGAAAACGGCGGAAGATTACTTATACAGGGTGCGCAATAAATACTGTAAGTGAAAAAAACAACTATAACTGTTCATAGAACAAACACAACAACCTGTTTAATAAACCATTTGAAAGCGCAAACAATTCTGTACAAGAAATCAAGAATGTTCAAAATGACCTCCTTCAGCTTTGATACAGGCATCCAACCGCTTCTGAAAATTCTTCGAAATTTCCGCGACCATTTTTCAGCATTTTGAGGGAGTCAGTACAATTCGTGCGAAGTGTTTCATGCCACTCTACTTACAGATTTGAGTTCCTTGCAAAATTTGGACTTGAAATCATTATCAATTATCCGTTCCAAAAGGTTACAATTTCGAAAGCCTTAAAAATGGAAAAATTCGGTTTTTGAAAAAGCCTTTTTCTAGCCAAGATTTTTTCAGACCGCTGGAAAACTAGGTTTTTTGAATCAGTTTTGCCAGCTCTTTCGGCACTGTAGTTCAGAGTTAGAGGTCAATAAGGCAACACACGCGCTTTCCAATAATTTATTAAACAGGTTTTTTGTTTGTTTTGTGAAAAGTTATACTGGTTTTTTTTCATTTACAGTATTCATTGCGCACCCTGTAAATCATATATACTTGACAAAAGTAATTTTTGGCTCTCTTTATTATGATAAGAAACATTGACATTGATGAACAAAAAATCACAATTACGACAATTAAGTACATGTATAAAATGATTTTGCCTTCTCGTCATCATTTTCACACTTCAGATCTTCTTAACAACGACGAGCCTTGTAGGCGTCGATTCGCTCCTTCAGCTCGTCAGCCCAGAGTGCGAATAGGTGAACGCCCTAAAAATGCACAATTAGCTAGAAGCCGCAATAGTCATTTCTTACTCTCATCTTTCCGGGTGCGGCAAAGGTCACCAAATATGAAGCGTTGTTCTTCAACGGTTCGCTTGCCGGGAGGCGGCATCCAGTTTTGTACTCGACGCACACCTCATAGTAGTGGCGTCCTCGCCAGACCTTCATGATCTTTGCGCACTGCGTCGCGAGTCCTTCGGTCGTGTAGGGCGCGAAACGAAGAATCACATTCTTCACTTGGGAGTAGTGTCTGTTGGCCAGGATGACTGAAATCTTAGTTTTGATGACCAGAGCATTTTTGGTAGGCAGACGGCGGAAATCCTCGCTTGCATCTTGATGGCTTTGATCTCGGTGGTGAGAAGCAAAGTGATCGGAACGCCGAAAGGTCTAAAATTGTTTTTGTTAGCAAGAAATATTAGGAAAAGCCGTACCTTAGACGACTTCTGGCTGTGGTCCTCTTGTCGGTTGCTTCTTCTGGAGCTTGCATCTTTGCTCCACTTCAATGACCATATATCTTGTTTATGTTCCAAAAACATTAAGGAAAAATACCCGAGGAATTCCGTCGAAGGTACTCCGCGAGCTGCTCCTGCTCCGACGACTGCTCCTGCTCCGACGGCTGCTCCTGCTACGACTCTTCTCAGAAGATGCTCGCTAAAATGCTTAAATGACCGTCGCAAATTTTTAGGAATAACTTACCCGATTATCAACCGAACTGTGCGAACTGACTCTGCTGCGACTCGTATGCGGGTAACTTGTCTAAAATGTTTTATTTATCTTTTGCTTCTTCTTAAGTGAACCCACCCGACTTTTCTCTTCAGACGCAGCACGATACACCGAGCTGCTACGGCTCTTTTGGGAACACGATCGCTGAAATGTCACATGTATATTTGGAAGCCTTGCTGGGTAACTAACCCGACTCTGCCTCTCACACGATCGAGAGCTGCTTCTGCTGGAACGCTAAAATGCTTTTAAATCATTCAAATTATAGTGATGAGAAACCCGAACATATTTTTCGAATTTGTCCTTGAGGGACTCTCTCCTCACTTTGCGGTACTTAAAACCTCATTTATAAAGTTTTGTAAAACAAAATTTTGTGGAAAATATTATGTGAAATGGTGCAAAATCATGTAAAACACCTCAAAAACTTCAAAAACATGAGAAATTACGACTGAAGCTTCAAAACAGCCCGAAACTCCGTCAAAATCGACTCAGAAACCCTCAGACTGGCCAAAAATCATCCTATCCTACACGTGTCGCCGAGGTTGTCGCCGGACTTTTCGAATCGTTTTGAAAAGTCGCTGTTGCGCATGAGTTTGAACGCGTTGTTGGAGAAAAGATCCCGGGAGAAAAGATCCTGAGAGAAAAGATCCCTAGGAGAAAAGCTTACAACTTCTGGGTACTATACCAGCAGGCCCCCCCCCCTCCCGAGGACCTTCCTTCCCCCTTCATTCCGTAGCTCCCGCCGCACCGACCGGTCGCTGTCTGCTCCAAGCCTGGAGCGACCCATTTTGGGGAGCGCTCTCGCGTTTGTTCAGTCGGTTTTGCAATACCACCACACGCTTTGGTTTCCGCGCCGAAAGCGCCTGGAAGCGGGGTGTGTAGGCCCAAGGCGGCCTCTTTCAAACAGCGGGATAGTAGGCTGGGGCTGGCCTCCTGGAGCATCTTAGGCTTAGGCTTGGACATTTTTATTATGGTTTTTGCGCCAAAGGCGCCTGGAAGCGGGGTGTGTAGGCTGTTAGCCACAGCTCTCCGGGCATCTATTTAGACAGTAATTGCTGATTTTGGTTATCTTGCGCTTTGGTTATCTACTCCTGAATAACCTCTCCGACCAGTTCTACGTATGCATATGACTCAAAATAGCTGCTCGCAGTCCTGCCCGCACTTCAGACAGCCCACTCAGACGGTTAGAGTCAGTTCTCTATTCGAAAACATGATAAAGAGCTACCTAGCCAGATTCCTGGGATCTTTTCTCCTGGGATCTTTTCTCGCGGGATCTTTTCTCCTGGGATCTTTTCTCCTAGGGATCTTTTCTCCTGGGATCTTTTCTCGCGGGATCTTTTCTCCTGGGATCTTTTCTCCTGGGATCTTTTCTCCTGGGATCTTTTCTCTCGGGATCTTTTCTCCCGGGATCTATTCTCACATAATCGTTTGAACGTAGCATAAGAATTGCAAAAAACTTGTGGATTTAAGTGTCAGATGACGTTTTTCAAAATTTAGCAGAGTTCGCAAATATGTAGTGTTCAAAGTAGGGCTATTTGAACCCTGAACAAGCACGGAAATTCTCTGACTGATCGGCAAATCAACGTAACTGAATTCAAAATATCATTTTTTACCGCTTTTTCAAAAACTGTTAAATTTTAAATTGCTCCAAAGGGCACTTCAATTTCTTAGATAATTTCTTTTACAGACTGACTCTTATAAATACTTGCAAATTGCAATTGCAAAAATGAATTTTAAAACTGTTTGGCATACCGTAAACGGACCGCCAGGAACCGCATTGCGACGAGGTTCTGAGCGGTAGTTTTGGTTTCGACAGAATAAGGTTCGGTTCTTCTGAAAATCATCCAAAGTTACATAACTTAAGCGATTTGTGACATACCCAGTCTGAGTTGCGGCGTTCTGAATTGCGAGGACCCCAGTGAGTTTCGTCTCTCTTGAAATCAAGGAACACTCCTCCCTCAACCTGAAAATAGAGTTTTAAGAAAGTCAAAATTTGAGCGCTTTACATCAAAGAGTTCTCTTCTCTCCTCGTACTGAAGCTCATACGTCCCGGAAGCATCCACTTTCGGATTGCAGCCCACGTTTATCTTCAGAATCTCCCCACTCCATAGGCGGATTCTGGCTGTCCCGACCACAAACCCATCTCGATGGCGGGACACTTCCAGGACCCGGTTGTGGATCTTCTGGACGATTTGTTTGACGTAGCTACCCAGCGGCGCATAGCATTTGAAACTTTCAAAAAAGTTTCCGACGACCGAAACGACGACTGTTTCATCTTTAGATCCTCCTAGACTAAGATCGATAATCTAAACATGTCAAAATGAGGCTAACAAAGCGACAAGGAAATCTTATACCTTCTTTGTCTGTGACTCTGTGTCTTCCTCAGGCTCTTCGTCCTCATCTGTTTCGTCGTCGCTCATGTGTTTGCCTCCATCAGATCTTAGAAAAGCCGGTAGCACGATCATGAAGTCGTCCTCGTCTCCCGAAAAATTATCCGTACAATTTTAAAGGATTTTCTATAATCTTACCAGCTTTTTGTGGAACTCAATGATGTAATGGTTGCCACTTTGGCAAATAAAATTGTTGAAATCCTTGACAATCTGCTGGACCTTTTCGCCAGGCTTCTGCTCCCAAATAAGAGCGTTAGCGATGCCCATATTTATGTAGTCGGCCTTGCAGAATGCTGTCTTCACGATGTCCACCAATTTTTTGCTGTCCTCGTTAATTGTCAGAACTTGCCCTTTAGGGGCTGCGGGGTAGATGAATTGAACCGTGATAGCCATTACCCTCTGTGATATTTAAAATTCACAATCTAAGCAACTGATTGCCAGCAACACAACCACGGCACACGCTCATCTCGCCTTCACCCTAGCTGGTGCTTATACACTCGCGTGCACGACATAAAAGACAAGTGATTCGCGCGGTTTAGCGAGCCTTTTGATTGTACATTTTGATTGTATATGCATATAATGGCTTTTCTCGTATCTTACACTGCGTATTTGTTTAATTAATACCTACATTTGCATGGCCTAACAATTTGGTTTTTGATTTTGGCGCGGCGCCAAGCAAACATATAAACATTTAAAAAATAAAAAATAAAAATATTTTATAAAAATCAGAATTAAGAACCGCCAACCGGATTTGAGCCTGTGATCTCTGGATTTGTAGGCAAAAACGCAAACCACCACGCTAAAAACACTTCAATCACAGTTTTGCTCAAATTGTTTATAGATTTGGACAACCTGATTTGTTTAACATTAAAAATGCATTGTTTTCACATAGCTTTAATGTTTTAATAAAATTCAAAAGAACTTGATCAGTTTTAAAATTTGCATTTTAAAGTGCTATTTTTGTAATTAAATGCGCTACTTGAAAATTCTAAACGCACATGACAATCAAATTGAAACGTTTGGCCCGACGAAACGTGACGCCAAGAAATAAATTGATATTTTTCTGATTTGAAAATACGAAATTTCAGCGATTGGCTCAATTCCGCACTAAAATTTTAAGCCACTGTTGTGCTTCTAACGCCACTGAACATAATGTTTTCTTGCTTGCAAATACGTTTTTGAAAGTGACAAGTGCATAAATATAATTTGTGTTAGTTAAGGGCAAGGACGCGGGCGTGTGTGCGATAAGAATCGTTTTTTGTGTGGCACTTTACCGCAGCGGAGTTTTTATCAGTGCAGCGCGCGCGAACTGCAACAATAGTGTAACAAAACGACCTTTGAGGTGACCAGAAAAGAGACAAGGCAACATTGAACGGTCGTGGTAAGAAAATTGTCTGCAACTGCCACCAAATACATGCGCAAACAACACGAGAGCAGACAGTTGCAAAAAACCGCGATAAAACTACGTGCGTTCGGCTTTCGCCACGCGGCTTGGCCGATCGTGCGGCAGCAATCATAAAAAGCACTTGCGCCCGAAAGTGCGTCTGACAGCCGCGGCCGCCGTTGCAGGATCGCCAGTTGGCGGCCGCTGCTGGCTCATGACTTGTCTAGCCTTCCTCCGATCGTTCCGATCGCGCGTTGCGACCTGCGAACGCGTTGCGAAGTGTGTGTCAAGACGGTGGGTGCGACAGTCGTGGAAAAATGGTGCGCCGTATGCTAATGCAAAACGCCGACGGTAAAATGAAGCGATGGGAAGGGAAAAGGGGAGAGCGACTGGAGTGAAAACGGAATGTGGAACCATGTTGAGGGGATGGCCAAATAGAGGCAGAAAATAATAATCAAAACCCTTTATAGAATTTGAATAGCCAAAGAAACTGTTTGGTATTCAAAATTCAAAACAAGCGCAATTTCCTTACAATTTGTTCAGGCCAGAATGTTGACGCATTTTTCGTTTGCAACAGCACCAGCGTCCTGAGAACCGGCGAGGGTTAAAGGAAATGATGAAAAGGGAAAGAAGAAAGGAGGAGGGAAAACGAAAAGTAGAACCATATCGAGGGGACGGCAAATGAAAGGCATCAAGTGGTTAGCTTCAAACATCCAATTTGAAATAAACCTAAGACTAAAAAACTGCTGTGGCAAAATGGAACAGGTGGTGGAACCGTATTTAGGGGACGGCAAAATAATGGCATAAAGTGTTTAACCTTAAAAATACATTAAGTAAGCCTAATAAACTGTTGTGGTAAATTAGGCATTATAAGTCCAAAGACGCCAAAAAACAACACCTGTCTATTCCTAATTGCAAACCGGAATTTTGACGCCATCGTTGGGGACCTGCTGCTGTGTCTTTTTAAGCGGAGCTGGTGAAGTCGGACGGAATTACAGTCCGTAGGAAGCCGTGAAGGTCGTAGATTAATTGCTTTGCAAAACAGCCCGGACTAAACTTCAATAGACGTCGGTGAGCTTGAGCCGCGTCTGTGTTGTTCTCAATCTTGAAGGAAGGGCTCTTCGAGTTTGACTTTCATATTCCCGTCTTCAGACAAAACGTATTTCTTAATATTGTCGTCATCCCTAAAGAGGTGTTGGACGATAGAACCAAACGTTCGCGAGTCATATTTGTATGTGTATTTACGTGGTCGCCTAAAATTGTAGAATTTGATGGGTCCCAAACTGAAGCTTGAAAACGGGAAATCGAATGAATCGTTGAATCTAAAGCAATCTTTGACCTTTAGCCAGTGTCCTTAAGAGTTTAATATTGCAACAAAGTCCTCGAGGTATGCGACGGACAACCGTGAAATGGCGAAACAACAGATCCCAAAACTAGCTGAAATCCGTACCTCCTTTGTGTTCATCGGGATGATTTTGGTTTCCGGTCAGCCTACAGCCTCTTGGGCGACGTTTTAGACTTCTGTGCATTCTTCCTCCCGCTTCGTCCCTATTCGGCTCCCGTTGCGACAACGGCTTCGTCGACCTTCAGCGTCAGCTCGTTCTTCCTTTGCAGGGGCTTTTACAGCGGCTCCTTCCGCTTTTCCAACTCTTTTAGGCTCCATCCGGGCGATGCAGGAACTCCGTGTGTGCTTTCTCAACCTTCGTTTGACCAGTCCTTCGAATGGAGGCGGCGTTGGCGAAAGAGCGACGGCTTCAAAGGTTTTCGGCGGCTTCTTTGCGCTCGGTTGCTGCTTCGGTTTTGATGCCGCGCTTTTCTTGAAGAACCCAAGAATAGAGAAAAGCTTTCCAATTTACCCGATTTTTCGAAAAGGCCGGAAAATCGGACCTCAACATGCATCAGGGGTCGGCGCAATCAAGCTATTGATAACGAAAACTGCGCTTTCGACTCCGTCTATGTCTCCACGACCTCGCAGAACTTTGGGCAGTTTCTTTGAGCGGTCTGTCGCATGCGTCTCGAACTATGGGGAGGCCTTTAGACGACGCAGTTTCCGTGCTTTCCTTTAACTGCGTCTTCTGCCGCTTCGACGCTTGTTTCCGCGCGGCCCGAGCGCTGCAGGGTTAGCCCCGGCGGCTAAGACAAAGACTTAGAAAGCCACAGAGCTTCACACAAAAAAAGTTTGGCTGAGGCGGGCTTATTTCGTCTAAAATCCACTTTTTTCCGGCTACACATGGCACCGGGGGTAATCCAATAGTATATTCTGAAACTCCAGATCATTCTGCACAAAGTAACAGATTCACTTTTTTGAGAAAGGGCTTGTATGAAAAATAAAAGGCAGAATGTCCAAAATGTCCGAAATGTCGCTAATTTTTGTCAGAAACAAAACGCGACAAAATCGACTTGGAAATCCACATTTTTGGACACGCCTGGTAGCAAGCGTATGCTCGTTTGAAAGCGCTCGGAGGGCTGACAATCAACTCTAGTCTGCGATGCGAGGTCACATGCCGCGTTCGCCGTCGACCTGTAACCGTCCAAACGAAATCGCGGCGGGACCCGCAGAACATTCAATTCGAACTCGAAATTTTGAATTTGATTTACGAGCGGTCGAAGGTTTTGAAGGACGCGATGCTAGGCCACAAATTGCTGAGAAGCGGTATGCTAAGAGTGAGCAAGCGTAACCAAAAGCAGCAGTGGCACGGCACAATCTATCCCTGAACCCACAAAACGTTGCGCATTCGAACGCGGTCATGTATCTGCACGAGCCACACATAAAGATTTTGGCAGCGGAGGAGCAACCGGTCCCAAAAAGTGACGAATCCAGAAATAAAGAGCGCTCAGACGGCGGACGATCAAAGCTAGACTGCGAGGCGAATTTACGAATTTGATGGAACCCGTACCTCTTTGGGGTTCATCGAGATGACTTCGGCATCTGATCGGTCTGGGACGCGCGATCAGGGCTCTTCTCCTCATGTACTTCTTCGACCTTCCTTCGAATTAGAGCCGCGGGAGCGACTGCTTTGAGGGTTGTTTCGGTCGCACCTTTACGATCAATTGCTTTTTCGCTTTTGATGCCTGAAAAAGGCTAACACGAGAAAAGTCAAGTCCACGAATCACCTCCCAGGGCTACGCGGCCTTCTAGAAGCTCCCGAGAAAAAGCGCAGAAAACGGAACGATGAGAAGAGACGCCGTCAGGATCGCGGGAAACGATCGGAAAGAACGAAGCGATCAGTTGGAACCACAATGAAACCAAGCCTAAGCCTAAGATGCTCCAAGAGGCCAGCCCCAGCCTACTATTGATATATCACCGCTTATTAATATCCCCGCTGTTTGAAAGAGGTAACCTCGAGCCTACTACCTCGCGCGAAAGTTGCGTCCCGCTGTACTATGTCGCGCCGAAGGCGCGAGCGGGACCCAAGCGCTCCGGAAATGTCCTGTCCTGGAAATGTCCTCTGCTAGCGGGATCTTTTCTATGCGGGTTCTTTTTAGCCGTAACCGTCCCGCGCGCGTGTATCCAACTTTGCAACAGCCAAAATTTGAATTCCACGGAGATTTCGCCTGTTGCGTTGACACCTTGCGCCCCAACTCCATTAAGGCCTAAATAAGACTGCAAGCCGGAGAGGGTTTGTATTCAGAGAACGGAACGACCAGTGTTTAAGGCTTTGGGTCTCAGGGAACATGGCAAGGTTTGTCTAATGACATGCCTCAAGTCACTGCTTCTAAATGAAACCGCTTGAAGGCTTCGACGACGATATCTGTTTCAAGTCTTATGGAGCGGATCTGTTTTTTGCTCAGAAAAACGCTCATTTTTCAATTTTTGTGTACATTGAAACAAGTTTTTATGCCTCACATAAATTTATTAAAAACTTCAAAATCTATTCAACTTTACGCCCAAAACTTGGAGTCTCTGATAGGCATCACCGACATGTGTGTCTTCACGAGTTGCTTGTAGTATCGATGCCAGGCTTCGGGCGTCCTCGCCTCCCTCTTCTTGCGGTCCTCGTCGCGCTCTTCCTCTCTCATCACCGCGTCCATGGTTTCGTAGTTCTTCATTCCTCGTTTAGCCAGATCCATGGCAGAATACAGAGGCGCTGGAATTGAGGTTGATCGGGTGGAAGTGTTCTGAAGGAAGCATAAGGCGTTCGTCGTCTTCTCCAGTTCAGCCTCAACGTAGTCCTTCTCGTTCACGTCATCATTGATCATCGTAAACCGGACTGGATGAGCCAATCCAGCCCCGGACTTGTGATTGATCATCGTGAACTGTCGTTTGCGGTAGGATTCGCGGACAAAAGTCCCGGCTTGGACGTTCTGGGTCTGCGCATTTCCGGAAAATTGCGTTTCCCACGTGAAGAGCCGCGTCTTGGGCTTCGTATCGACCATGATAAGGAACAGCTTCGAGGCGTCTCTGCGAACATCTTTCGCCCTGTTGCATATGACGTCTTCCAGGACCATTTTAACCTCCTCCATGTTCTTCTGAATTCGGCTGTCCTCCAATAAACAAACACCTCTCTGGGAACGCTGTCCATTTTATGACAGTCGTACCAGTAGAGGGCTTCATCGAAGTGCTTTTGAAGAAGGCACAGGCTCACGGTAGGACTCTGTTGGTACCAGTAAGTTCCACGCAGGTAGAACTTAGAAGTTGCGTCGGTGAAGGAGATCCCGACGACCGTGGGATTGTTGGTCGGCTCGCCATTGAGTTGGGTCTTCTCGGGTTGAAGGACGTCGATTCCTACGAACATGCGGCTGCTATGAATGTGAGGAATGGACCTGAAGAAGATTCAACCGTTAAAATAAAGCAAAGTGACAATCTTCTGAGATTTAAGAATTTTAAGGAGTCATAACTCTACAGTACCACAAAAAATGTCATTTTTTTACCTCGGGTCGTTAGGGGTCACCGTATCCTGCACCAAACTAGAAATGCAAAATGTGAATAATTAAAATGAAACCTAGTCTTAAATGTTGAACCACTGTTGAATTAGGCTGTTAAATTCCATTTAAAAAGTTTAGCCTACATTGTTTTAAGAGCTGTGAAACGTTTTTTAAGAACTGAGACACATGAAAAGTAAAAATCTAAAGCACCGTTTTACAAGTATTAAACGCCTCGAAAATGCGAATTTAAGAGCGTGACACATTTCCAGACTTATAAGACACCTTATCTAATGCTTATTTGAGATCTATAAAATAAGAAAAATGTAACGCCGCATTTTTTTCCTAAATTTTAAAAATGTTAAAAATTTGAATTTTAACTGAATTTTAGAAATTTTGGCTGCTGAATTAAATCTCAAAATAAGAAAAATTAAACCTACATTTCGTTGTTACTCGGCGACTTGCTCAGCACATAATTCGTTCCTCCAAGCTTCAGATTCATCTTCATGATAATACTCGTCAGAATCTCGTCTTGGTAGGTAGACTTGACCAGAACATTACTGAGGGTAGCAGGAGTGATGCATTGGGTCGTGACGAAATCCTTCTTGTTCACCTTGACTAACTCGTTGGTTACTTCTGCGAGCTTCCAGATGTCGTGGATCTCGTCGTCGGCGGACCCGCTGCAGATGACAAACATGAGCTTCACCTCGGAGGTTTCTATAATCTTCTCAGCCGTCGCCAGCATCTCCTTCTTGCTCTTGCCAGCTTTGAACTCGTTCCACGCGTCTGGCCACCAAAAGATGTCCTCTGGAGTCAGTTTCAGGTCTATGGTCTTGTTGCGGAGCCATCCGATGAGCTTGGAGATAAACTCGCCCAAGTCGTCTTCTCCCACATCTTCGCATGTGTTCACCAATCCAATTCGACGCACTTTTATTACTGCATCGATGAACACAGCCGCCTTCTCATAATCCCAGGCGCCATCTTGAGCCAGATGCGTGGATTCCCGGTAGGCGATCCGGGGCTCACAAATTCGCTGTGCAGGCATCTGGATGAGCTGGTTTGATTCCAGAGTGATCTTGAAGTTCTCCATGTACTTGTTGTTCACGTGGATCACCTTTTCATCGTTGTTGTAGTCTTCAGAGGCTCGTGAGAGGTTCAACTGGGACATTGCGGTGAAGATGTTGTTGAGAGCGTCGCTAGGAAGGTTTTGACATGCCTCTTGGTAGGATTTGCGCTGAAAAGGTTGATCTTAAACCTCACGAGTAATAAGACGTTTTGAAAATGTAAATTTAAGAGCTGTGAAACGTTTCTAGAGGACTACGACGTTGACAGAATGAGTATTTGAGAGCGTGAGACAATTCACGACTACAAAGCCGTCTGGAAAATTGATATCTAACATGCGGGAAGCGTTCATAAGGAAGGAGACGCTACAGAAACGCAAGTTTAGGATCTGTCATGATCGACTTACCATATCCTCAGGCAAGAATTTCGACGCGACTTTCTGATTAGGCAGCAGCACCAGCGTCCTAAGCGGGTAATAGGCAAATTCGTTTTTGAACTTCCTAGCGACACAAGGAAGTCGGTCATTTCTGTCCACCTTGTAGCCATACACGCCGTAGAGGTAATCCGCAACGGTTTCCTCGTCTTCTTCTTTTAGCGTTATCCTAAAATTAATTATTAGAATTCTCAAAATTTGTTCATTTCTAACTCAAAAGGATTTCTCTCATCCAGATGGTCAATCATGAACGTGTCCTGACGTCCGTCGTCCCTGTGGATCGTCCTCACCACGGCGTTCTTGAACACTTGATTCAGCTTCTGTAGATTCTCTTTTTTCTGGAGCGTCGCGGAAAGATCGTCGACCTCAACGCGGAAGAAGAGAACAGCGAAGTCGTCGAGTGAAATTGCGGTCGAGTTGTCGAAGAAGAGGTCGAATTTAGGAGTCATCCGCATCACAGGACGAAGGCTGCGTTCCAGGAGAATGTTTGAGCAAGTGTAGTCCGGGAGGAGTTCGATTCTCTTCTCGAATCCCACGATGCTCTTGAAGCCGGTGCAGTGCTTCAGTTTCTTGCCCGCGTTGAGGGCGAAATAGCGCGTTCCGTACACAATGTGCTCTTCAAATCTGAAAAAGGTCATATTAAGAGTCAAATTTTTAACAGTTGAGAAACGCTTTCGAGGAGAGGGGAGGAGAGGATGGCAAAAACATGAAAATCGTAGGTTGAAAATTCAAAACTGGTCAACTTTTGTCATGCTGCGCTTTTTTGAATCCATTGGACCATATTTTGAGACTCGAAAGCAATAGAGCGAGGTCGCCGACTTGACTCGTTCGTCACCCAGCTCGACTCGGCTTGGCTCATTGTTCGTGAGCTGGATTGAGCACAACAGTCGAAATAGTCAAGCGTGGATCGAGCCGGAGTCGAATCGACAACGGTCCTAACTCGACCCGAGTCGGAGGCCAATCGAACCGAGCAAAGGAGGGCGGCGAACTAACCAGATGGTGAACGATACAAGTCAGTGGTCACTGAACGATAGCCTTTGAAATTTCCACGGAAATCTGAATTCCCACGTCCACAATGCAAATCTAGGCACAAAAGCAAAGAGGTTGTGCGTGAACAGCTGATTGCTGACATCTTGCGTGTGAGATACGCTGGATTCTAGACAAACGAGTATGATACCCATTATTTCCTGACTGCTCGCGTCCCATCGAGCTCAATTTTAGGCCTTTGCGTGGATTTCCAACCGATTAAAGCCAACCCGCGGCTACTACGTGGAACATTCTAGTTGCGTGTTTTCCAACCGATCCAGACATCTTGTGTCTGAAAACGCTCCATTCCCGACGTCTGTGAGCGAAAGATGCCTCATTTCAGACATTTTGTGTCTGAAACGTTGGGTCTGACATGCAGCTTGTGATACTGTTTGGAAGACGATAATTTCCACATATCTGAACATCTTTTCAAACGTCCTGTTGTGTATGACACAAGATCGACTCCAGACTTGCGAGTCTGCATTTCATCTATTCTAAACATTTGGGCATGGAACGCAACCATTTCCAGATGTTAAATTTGAGCTTAAACACGTTAAATTTGAGCCAGTTTTGTCTGAAACGCGTTGAATTCCACATGCTTTGTATCTGAAATACGCCAATTTTAAGCTGCTTATGTCTGGAACGAGGTGAATTACAAACATTCAAGTCTGGACAACGTCGCAAACAGATTTCGGCCTTACGAATGCCCAATTCTGGGGGAAAACGGTAATTTTTATAAGAAACAATTGCGCTTTGCCGTAAGGAACTTCTGTTCTACGTTTTGAGCCCAAGTTTGCCGACTGCAGTCAAAGAAGACGATATTGTGCTGAAGCATACTGTAGACAAGCAAATGGAGTGCGAGAAACGCTACAAAGGGTAATTTTCGTCCCAGGTCAGTTTCGGACTCGCTATCGGCAAGTCAGTAAGGACAAGGTTGCAAGTCAGTAAGGACAAGGCAAGGCTCATGTAAGTTGTCGAGCGGTTACCTATGGAGGCAGAGACGCGCGAAAAAGGCGAAATAAGGCTTAAACGTACTGTAAATGGCAAACGAAAAACGAGACAGGTTGCGGACTGCGGAATTCGGTTCAGGCGAGCTATATGAAGGCTGTCAAAAGAGCAGACACGTCTGAGAGGCTGACTCATGCTGTAGACAGGCTGCCGGAGGTTAAATCCAAATTCCTACCCTTCAAAAGCGTGCTGCCAAGTGAGTGTCTCCAAAAATCCTTCTATGCCATGGATCGGCCTCGCTTCAGTTCCAAAATCGTGCAGATCGATGACGTCCTCGGCCTTCCTGATGTAGGCGTTGATCTCCGTGTTCTCCTGGTCACTGGGTCCCAACAGCTGGGTGACAGATTCTGGCAAGTCGGTCTAAAATATCAGTCGAAAACGAATTTCGATAACGGTGACTTACAAGTTGAGCCATGAACATTCCCTCGTCCATCTTCAGCACCTCCGGAGAATAAAGAATCCGCTGCCCGTCGTAGGCATAAACGTATTTGGAGCCAGGGAAGTACTCCTTCGATTGGTTGATGAGATGCCGGAACAGCTGAAAAAGGAGCGCCTTCCGCCTCTGCCTCCTGACGACGTCCATAGGTCCGCAGCTCATGTCGGTTCCGTGGTACACCTGACCCTCTTCTTCAGCGTCAAACCAGCCCAGGCCAATATCCTCCGCTGAGAAGAGCTTCGCGTTGGTCCTAAGCTTGTGATTCGCAGGTTCTTTCTCCTTTTTCAGCTTCTGGCTCATTACGAAGATCAGCTCGTAGGTGTGGACTTCCTTGGGCGCGTGGTCGATGTTGAACGGAAACGCGTTGATCCTAATTTGAAACTCTGGAGGCTCAGGACTTGGTTTTCGGTCGGATAGGTAGAGCTTCATGTCATCTTCGTCCTTCGGCTTGTAATCGTCGCAGCGATCATGGGAGCGGCTTGTGGAGGGTTGGTTGTCGGTCGGAGAGGAGTCGGACGAGTGGTATTCTTCTCGCTTCGTCTGTCTGTACTGGAAATTGTTGCGCCCAAATCCTCGATGGTACGATTTTCCACGGTAGGGGTGATAGCCCTTTCCGCGAGGGAACGGCATCTGGAAATCTGCAAAAAAGTACTTTAAAATAAAATGACATTTTTGGAACACATTCCACACTGCGAAACGTCTCACAATCCCGATTTTAACCACGCTTGCAAAACGTGAAACATTTGACAATTCCGAATCAGAGCTTTTTCCTCTCCAAACTGTGAAACGTTTCACAAATCAGACCATACGCTTAGAAAGGTTTCACAACACAGATTAAAGGCTCTATCCACTGTTATGCACTGAAACGTCTAGCAATTTAGATTCTGTTAAGGGGGTTTTATAGTTCAGCGCGCGCGCGCGTTTTCAAGCTAACGCCATACAAATTTGGGGAATTTTTGAAGCGCGCGCGCGCAGCCACCCACGACGACGCGCAGAGGTGTTTTTAGTTGCAAAGTGCGTTCCGAGTTGCGTTTGAAGCGCGCTTCAAAAGCGAAATCGGCGCTTCAAAAGCCACCCACGACGAATGAAGCGAGCGTCACAAAATGTTGCTGCCGCCTCCGACCGGCAGGGAATCTGGAGAAGGCGCGTTTTTTTGGAAGGTGAGGGTTGAGTGGCGGGTGTTCGGGGCTCCTAAGCCCAAATATTATGGCTTGGTCTGATTTCTGCTTGTAATACATTTTTGAGGGTTGCGGGATTCGGGAATTTGGAAGCCGGAGATGTTCTCGAGCCGGATTTTCCAGATGAAAACGTCACGTTTCAGCAGGAATACTGGAGGCGCGCTCTGATTGAAGAAGTTTCGTTCAAGCCTGCGCTATGGCGGATTCAAGACTCCAGTTATCCGACTCCACTTTTGACGCGCGCATCGAACTATAAAACCGCGTCAGCAGGTGAAATCTATATTTGCTGCTGCGTTTTTTGAATTTTCAGCTCGCGCGCAGTTCGGTTGGCGCGAGCGCGTTCCAGAAATGAAGCGGCAGCAAAACAGCAAAAAATGCGTGAAGCGCGCGCGCTGAACTAAATATAAAACCCCCTTTAGGCTTGAATGAAGGCGCATTTTCCTTTTTAAGCTGCGTTTAGACTCGAAACATAAGCTCGCTTTGGGAGTAAAGCACCGTTTATTAAATGATAAAACTGCTTGCACTTCAATATTTTAAGTTTCCCGCCAAGCGATTAGAAAGCAACACGCAAGCGAAGGGATAAATATCTCAGGGTGCACGTATTGAGAAATAGACAAGCTGGACTATTCCTTTTCGAAACATATAAGTAATGCTTTGACGAAAATCTCAATATCGTTATGGAAACGGGGAACGGCAGGATGTGGCAGTGTTGCGCGTAAACGGAGCAGGAGCGAACATTTGATGTTTACGGGGAACTGCTAGCGACGTTGCGAACGCTGTTCGAAACGTTGCGAACGGCGTTGCGAACAGCGTTTCCAACGTCGACAAACGCCCGTAAAGACGAACGAACGGACAGCGGGCAGCCCGCTGCCATAAAATTGAAATGAAGACCATGAAAATCCATGAAAGTTGACGGTGGAATGGCTCTCGAACGCTTAGGATTTCACTACCGTAAATTGACCCACATTTGTCTCCAAAACGCCATTGTAGTGGCCTAAAATCGACGAAAAGTAACAGCTAAATAGCTCCAACAGCTGTAAACACAGCTCTATGTAAGCTCCATTACGACCACAATATGTTTTCAGGAATTCTTATCTTCTTCTCTCCCTTTTAATAACAGTTCAATTCTAAGCAAAACTTCCTAATCTTTCGGCAAGCAGTCGGTATACTTCTTATTGGTTCTGCACTTCTCCGAAATGAGCCACATACAAGAATGATCCCACTTCTCTGCGCTCTCTCGCGCCCATGCCAAAAAAACGCCCAACTAGCATGACTTTAACAGCTTTCGTCGGGCTGGTCAGTTCTACCCACGTGGCTTTCAAGGCCGCATTAGCTGGGTCAATTTTTGGATCAAAGTAGTGGGGATATCCACTGCTTACATTATCTTGCAAGGGTTACTTCACTCCAAAGCTGCGCTCACCTTGCCAAATCATCCATCAAATGCCAGCGATGGTCTTCATAATCGGTTCTTGGGTCAAGATGTACTTTTTGCGTGGATTCGGGCCAGAGACGTAAATATAATCTTCGGGTTTGCTGTTGTTCGAAATGCTGAGAATCACGTGGGTGGAATCCAGCTAAAAGATACTTTAAAGATGCTTGTAGCGCTAGCCAAAAGTCTCGAGAGCACCAAAAATTTTTTATCTCATCGGATCACTTATAGATATCGCGAGAAATCAATATACAATATCCCTTATCCTAATATTCTCATCTACATATTTAATCCCCAATTGGTCCTAGTCACGAGAAATCAATATACAATACAACCTTTTCCGCCAAGCAATTTTCATCAAGCGAGGTAATGATATTCGCCATTCTGGTCCGTTCACTGGATGTACATCATCTCGATCAGGGCTTCAATGTTCTTCTTAATGAGGTTTACGTCCGGAATGAAACGCGCTTTCGTTTGTTCGATGGCCTGAGAAGGGTTTAATTAGCTAGCTTTCTTGATAAACCTGCACTTACATTATTCACAAGCTGCGTGTGTTTGAGTACCTTTCGGTCCTTCATGATTCCTACGATGGTGCACTCCATGTAGTACTTGCGGTCCTGCTGTACCGTGTTGTACACCCTCTCCGACGCCTTCTCGATGTGCTTTTGGAGTGCGGAGCGTCTTCACAGGTACTCGGCGATTCCCGTGACCTCGGTGATCACGGTAATGGTCCTAAAATCAGCGGAGGCGAAGCAGTTGATAATGGAGAGCTGCTGGATCGACATCGTCACTATGTAAGGCTTGTCAAGGTACATAAGCTTCACTTCGACTGAAACAAGATTGAGATTAAGGGTTTGGAAGAAAGGAGGAGTTAAGCTTACCAGTGTCATGTGACATAACCAGGTGAGTTTGCGCTTTTATATTCTTCCCACCTGTCCTAATCCCAAACCTGCTTACTTAGAACTGCCCGATTAAATAAAGAGAAGAGTCGCCAGAAGGTCTCTGTCATCTCTTGAGCCTTGAGGAGCTCGCCACAAAAGTGAAATCTAAAATTTTCGTAACAAAGCCTGAAGACGACTTATACGATCAACGAAAGACGTTCACGGAAGCTTTGCAACATTCGTAAGCGAAATTCGAAGTCCACAAGTTGCAGAAGTTCTTCGCCGATGAGATCGATCAAGAGATCGACACGATCAAGGTCCACACAGCTGCTAGGGAGACCGTGAAACACATCAAGGAAGAAATCGTTCAACCTGGTCGGTAATCAAGAACGGCGCCAACCGGAGACTGATCTTCTTGTTCTGTCTGATTGTTCTCACATCTGAAGTTCTATTCATTCAACATGGTTAATATAAGTAACAATGGCCAAGAAACTATGTATCACATCGCCCTAAAATGTCTTTGAGAAGTTATCATTCGTGAGGACGTCCGACTTTCTCTTGCGCGCGGGGGGCTCCTTCTTCTCGCGGACCTTCAGGAGAAACTTCGACCCCTCCTGAAACCAGAAGTTTGAAAACAAGCAAATGAAGGTGGAGTTACCGGGATCTTGGTAAGGAGACTTTTCAGGTTCGCCACGGGCTTCGGGTCAGAGTCAAAATAAGAGTGGTTGGTAGCTACATCCGCAGTAATTCTGTTCTTGGGGTACAGCGCCAGAAGCTTCCCGATGAGGTCGATGAAGAGTTCGCCGCCTTCCGCGAACATTCTGCGCAGCAAGGGAGGCCCGCGCCGAATATTGCAAATGTTCTTGAGGTCTCTGAACGCTGGGAGGTCGGTGCAGCCAGGGTAAGTCTCTTCGTTGATCTCGCCTAACATAGCATTGATATGTTTCAGTCGCGCTTGTTCCGTAAATCCCTGAAAAGTAGACGTTCATAGTTGACAGCCATGAAGGACCGTGCACTGCCTCTCAAGATCACGGTTCAAGGTTTCCACGCGCTTTGAAGAGCGTCCGCGACCGCTCTAGTCGACTCATATAGCGCTTGTCTTGGCAACAAGTCGGTGTCCAGACAATCTCTCGCCTCACTCACACATGAGATTTACAGCCTTTCGCTAGCTGATGGCCTGTCGTCTCTCAATTGAGTCAGCTGGAGCGGTGGTGAAGCGTCAGCTTTTCTCTGAACCCCGTAGCTAAAAAGCGCTGCGGACGCACGACTTAAATGAGAGCCGCTGTCTTGAAGCGCTTGTCCGTCCGTCTTGATGCGACCATCTATTGCCGCTTTCACCGGTTAAAGCCGCGTCACTTCAAGCCTTCGGCTTGATGATGACCGGTGACCTTACTTCAGAGTTTCAAAGCTCGTTTTCCATGTCTCGTCTCCACCTACTCGCGCTGCCCAGACGCTTCTCCCCCACCCGTTAATCGAACTTTTAGGATTATTAAAGTGGACACTTACCTTCATAGTTGGCTTCTTAGTGAGCAGTTCGCCCATGATGCATCCGGCGGACCAGATGTCGATCCCCGTCCCGTAAATCCGTTCGCGCAGCAGCAGCTCCGGACCACGATACGACGGGGTGACAACATTGGGCGTGAATCCCTCCGTAAAAGCGTTGAACGCCTTAGCCATCCCGAAATCAGCGATCTTGATGATTCCTTCTTCGGATATCAGGATGTTCGCCGTCTTCAAATCTCTGTGCATGATGTGCTTGCAGTGCAGGGCGGCCAAACCCATCAGAAGCTGGATCATAACAGTCTTCTGTTGAGACATCGAGATGACGACCTTGCTCCGAATAACGCCGAAGAGATCGGCTTCATAGTAAGGCATGACCATGTAGCGCGTGATGGCGTTGGTCTTTGGGTCAACTGCAAAATTGGGCACGTATTTAGGATCCACAAAACTCGACTCTTACCATGCATGACCACGTCGATAATGTCCACGATGTAGTCCGAGCGGATCCGCTTGATTAGGAGCACTTCGCGCATCTCCATGATCGAGAACTGAAAGAAATTCATTTATTTGGACTCTTTGAAGCGCATACCTACCCCCATATTTTGGACCCTCTCCTCATCGTCGACAAACATTTTGACGGCCACTTTTTTCTGGTCCGTCTTGCGATAACCTCGGTAGACCTTGCTGCAATTTTTGACCCAAATAAGGCAAACTAATCATACAAAATAATTACCCATATGTTCCATGTCCGATCTTCACGGTGAAATTGTATTTGTCGATCGTCGACCAGACGGGAGTCATATTGGCCATGTAGTTCGTGATGGCTTGCGGGTCAAGGTCTGGAATGATCGAGAGGCTAGCTGGCTCGGAGAGGTTTGCAGTGTCGGGGAGGTTAGCAGTCTTGGGAACGCTCATTTTG
Organism: Steinernema carpocapsae; assembly: GCA_000757645.3. Classification (NCBI taxonomy): domain Eukaryota; kingdom Metazoa; phylum Nematoda; class Chromadorea; order Rhabditida; family Steinernematidae; genus Steinernema; species Steinernema carpocapsae. The sequence goes on from CM016762.1 coordinate 3,920,794, forward strand.
ACCTGAAATTGGGCATCTGTAAGGCTAGAAAATCGTCGAGAGCGCGCTAATTCGGAATGACAAACACCCTCAAATTGAGTGCGAAAAAAACGCTTAAATAAACGAGGGGTGAAAACACGGATCACAGTGTTTAGGCAGCGACTGAACATCGAGGCACTTTTGAAAGACCAGCGACATCTGCAGTCAGCAGTCGTACCTGAAATTTTGGAAGAACAGACAAGCGACATTCAAGTGCGACAAACAGCCACTCCAAACAGCGGTTACGGGACAATGCGAGAAACGTGATGCGAACAAATGAAAAAGCGACAACGATCTTTTGGTACCACACGGAATTCTGCGTCTTGAGAAACCGGTGAGTCGCTCGCCTCTTGAGCTTCTGAACGGGCGACGGCTCAAATGAGGGACGCATTTCGTTCAGGATTCAATCCGTCGCTGCCGTTTTTCAGTACCCGCGTAGATGGCGATTTCAGCCGCTGCAGACGCCTCCGATAGCCTCATTCGCTGCCCAGACATTATGTACAATCCACGATTCCTCTCGTCGCCTGATGCGAGCGGCACTAGTGCGAAGGCGCGCGCGGTTTTGCCCTCGTTGTATAAAAGCGATTTTCGCCCGATGTCAATCTGCCCGAGGGGCGAAACGGTCTAGGCCGTCTTTCCTCGATGAAGGCTCGTCGCATTTCTTCTTGGCCACCTTTCAGAAGTACGGTCATACCATGCTGGCACTACCCGATCCCGCTAGATCTCGGAAGTCAAGCAGCATCGGGCCTGGCTAGTAGTCAGTTCAGAGATGACTGGCGAATCCCAGGTGCTGTATTTTTGTCGTTTTCATATTTAGCCTTTTTGCTTTTCGAACGAATCTGGCTGGTGATGAAAAGTGATGAAGTGAATAAAATTATTTTTTTTTTGTAATACATGAAGGTTCGATAAACCTTTTGTCCGCAAAACCGCGTGTCGTCTCTTTTGCCGCCTAGACGCGTGGAGACATTCGAAGTCGGTGGGTCTGCCGTGGTCCGAGCGCTTTATAGAGCCCGCAACGAAATTTGTCACATTTGCGGGTGAGGTCCTGCCGCGAAAATTCGTTCGTGCGTTCGGCCTATCGCTCCGTTTCGTATGGCGACGTACCGATTGGGCGTCATTTCAGACTTCTTCAGGCGTGAAATCCAGAAACGGAAGTCTCCATTAGCTTCACCATGTCCTAAGGAACAGTTTGAGCGCTTGACCCTGGCGAATGTCACGAATTTTCGTATTTTTGAGAATGACACTTCGGAGATCGTGCGAATTCGGGCGGTCAAGGGCTCAGACTGCTCCTCAGGACATGGCGACATGGCGGAGCTTATCAAAACCCTCTTTTCTCACAAACGCGCCTAGAACCATCTTGGGGACGCTTTTTCGGCGGGTTTCGGATGCGAAAAGAGGTTTTTCTACGGCTAAATTTATGTTTGACGAAGTCAGCAGAAATTGCGGTTTTTGGGCGCGAATTTGCGATATTCGCGACGCTTTTGAGTGGGGTATTCTTATTTCGGGTTGAGACGTCCGAAATCGCGTTCAATTCAGACAAGCGGCTGATTGAAGTGCGCAAATGTCCAGAAACGAATCTCGATGTCTAAGACGGCCTAGACCCATTAATCTCATCGGTTTTGTGATGACCAGACAAGATTCGTCTGGATTTACAGCGCTTGGGAGTGAAATCCAGGTCCAGACTCTGATTTTGTGTTCAAACGTCTACAAACGCGCTGAATCCAGTGGCTGATGAAAAACGTCTTATTGGTGCCGACCCGTCGGAAAATCTTTCAGTTTGAAGAGAAACCGACCGGTCTACAGGTCGAGATCTTGTCTCATCTTCCCATCGTTTAGATGGATTACACGCTTTCCTCTGCTTTCCGATGTTGAGGCCGCTAGCCGCGTTGAAGGCCAGCATAAGATCGTTGACGCTTACGCGCGCCCTCGCCTGTGGCCACGGAGGCCCGCCGTCTCCAGTTTACATTCTGAAAGCGTCGACGATGCACGTCGAAACCGGCGGATCCGACGCTCCTTCGCCGACCCTCTTCCGCGACCACCACGTCCACAACCACGGACCGCCCACCACCAGCGACTTCATGCCAGTATTGCTACTACGACACCTACACGTACATGAACAGGTAGTTCAATGGAACTTCATCGGATCCACTCTCATTATGGCTGCTGCTCTTTGGAATTCGGCTGAAAATGGGGAGAGCGACAGGAAATGACAAGAAACCTATCTGGATTTGAGAAATTTGTCTGGCTGAAACCATTTTAGGCTCTTGTGATAAGTGATCTGGGTATGTGACACGAAAACGACTGATTCGTGTCTGAAATGGATGACCGGTTAAACCCAAAACAATGGTTCTCGGCGCTTCTTGTTGGATCTACCAGTTACTAACGGTCTTTCAGGTTCAAATTCAGTTCGGGAACCCCAAGATAACCATCTCCGATATTTGAATCCATGCTACGAACTTATCGCCGATTTTTTTACCGCTGAGGCTGCCAGGTTCATGCAGGCTTATGCTGAGTCTTGGACAATTTTATTATGGTTTTTTGAGCGCCGAAGGCGCGACAGTTGGCGGCACCGACTTTGCAGATAGGCTTCGCACTTCTGACAGGTTTGCGTTTAGATTTGCATCTTGTATCTCTTGTTTTTGACGCAATCTCGGTCTTAGATTGACGTTCCTGGAAAACGGCGGCTAATCGGCGGAAAAATCGGTGGTAATTGAAAGCAGTGGGTAAAAAATCGGCGGTAAGTTCATAGAATCATTTTAACCATTGGTTTTCGGCTCTTAGAAGGCTATTTTAAGCTTCAGTGCGAAGCCACTGAAGTGCGAGTGGCGACGCTTCCAATTTCGGTGCGAAAAATGACAAAATCAGCACCGTGTCAGTTTTAGTATGAAACACAGACACCACTTTGAGGTCGTCTGCAGACCTCAAAGCGGTGTCTCCAAAAACTCCAAATTTAAAGTGTCAGAGACCACAATACGAATCCGGAATCCACAATACGAGGTTAAAAAGCATGAGCCGATGGTGGTCGCACGTTTTGGCCTCAAAATGTCGCCAAATGTCAGGCCATCTCTCGCCTCCATATGCCGTAAAGTCCCAAATCGTCCAAAACATGACAGCGACGAAAACTGAAATCGAAATATGCCAGGGCAAGAATCCAGAGCGACGTCAAGGCTTAAAACTCACCAAAATCTCAAAACTACCACTGTTCCACGCCGTCAACGTTCAAAATGGATGCTTCGACATGCTGCTCCTATTTATTCCTCTACTGGACATTGCAATTTACCAACAATCTATACAACAGCAAAAGCAGTTCAAAACCTCTTACAGATCAAGATCAAAACGAATGGGCCGGATCTGGAGCGCCTCAGGACAGGCCAAAATCGGCATCAAAAAGAGGATGAGCTCCTTGGGAAAATACAACTCCATGAATTTGTACGAGACGTAGGTCTGTTCGTTCTTCTTGTAGGCGATCATGAAGAGGAAGTGTTGAGTGACGTCGTATTTCGGGTCACTCATGTCCTCGCTCGAGTCCTCGATAATGCGGTAGCTGATGATACGGATATTCTGAAACGGAAAGCGTGAATGGGTCGTGATGAGGAGGGAAATTACGCGTCCGATGCGGTTACGGAGCTGGTAATGATCAAGGAGTTCGGAAACCTGCCCGTGGACTTCCGACGCCTTTTCAGTTGTATTCCTGGAATGGGAAAACGGTTAGATACGCTCGAGAGAAAGCCCAGAAAGCCCAATCAAAAGCTCCAAAATGCCTCAAATGGCGCCGCTCAAACCTCACCTTAAAAGTGTCTGATATGCGTCTCAATGATAGGCACTGGAAAACGAATGACGGTTTAGAACTGCCTAAAACTGACGCGACTTCAGTCGTGTTCCTGCAAAGGGAAAGCGGTTCAGATCTGCTCGAGACGACGCCCAAAAAGCCCCGAATATATCTCCTCAAAAGCGCAAAAATACCTCTTGGGCCGCGGAAACCTTGCCTTAATATCGTCTGAGATCGTCTCATTTTAAGACCCTGGAAGGTGAAAAACGGTAAGCATTAACCTTAAATTAGTTCTTTCAGGCAAGGAATTCAGGGTTAAAGACGCCCGCACTTCTGAGACACACGGAACCCCTGGCAAGCCTAAAATCTGTTATCAAAACACCCTCAAAAGCTGAAATTTCATCCCCGTAGCTGAAGCATAAGCTAAACGACCGTTTTGGACGCTGCGAAAGGTTTCACTCACGTGAGGCAACGAATTCAAGGCACTGAGTCCTTACGACGTTCCCGCATGCCTCAAATTTGCGATAATTGGGACATGAAGGCTGAAGCACACTCAAGAGGGTCGCGAAGACGCTGTGCCTCAAACTCCACTCCCAGAACCTCGTTTCCAGTGGAGGCTTTCGAGTGAAGAGTCTAGCAGACCGGTAACACGTTTCACGACCTGAAACGACTTCACAAGCCCAGAACCCTAAATTTTGCACTCAATCCCATACTTCGACCCAAAAAATCTATTTTCGTGCTCTGAAACACTACAAAACTGTCTCCAAACTTACTTCCAGCGGACTACGTAATGAAGCTGCCCTCCGATAACGCGACCGCCCAGAATCTCATCGATCTCCTTGACGTAGTCGGGCACGCCAGGATTCTCCGAAGGCTCGTTCAGGGTGCTGTCCTCGGTCTTCTCTTCCTCGATCACTTCGATATCCTCGACGGGGTCGACTTTCTTGGTCTCCTTGACAGAGTGGACTTTCTTCGCCTTGGCTTTGTTCTTCTTAGGGGGCATTCCAACTGAAAATGATACAGGCGAATTAATTGAATGGAAAACGATGGAATCAGAGGCAAGTCAAGCTCGGAAAGATGTAAAACACACGGTAAGGCATTGAAGATTAAGACGCCTAAATGCTGAGACGTTGAATTGAGACGTCTTCACTTTCAAATGAACCTGAAAAACGAGGAGGCCCTCACCAAGACCCCACAAACACCACCACAATGCAACTTCAGACCTCAAAACAACCTGGTAACTCCCGCAAAAGCACATGATAGCCGCCATTGCCCAGTGCCTTGCAGAGGGGGGGGGTGCCTTTGCGACGCAGTTTGGGCCCATCCCAAGACTTGGGAAAACGCTTATTGCTCTGCTGTTCTTGCGCTATTGCGAGCGAGCTTAGGATTGGCGTGATCAGACACTTATTCTGCATCGATTGTGCACAAGATCGCCCGAATTCCCGATTTGCAGCGCTTCGCTGAATCGATTACCGATCTGGTAGCAAAAACCCACATTTCGGTCGGCGCTCGACCAGCCCGCATCAGTTCATCGCCATTTTTTGGTCTTAGAATGAAACCACAACGCAGAAAAACAGGCTGACCTTTTTGGCCGCACCATATTTGACATGAAGCGCGTGCGAATCCTTCAAAGGCCTAAAATATGACCACAAAGAAAACACAAACTCCAAAAAATTCCGAAATATTGCATCAGAGCGATGGAGGCGCGACGTTGCCGCAAACGCTGTTGCGGCGGAATTTCGAAATGCGTACTTTGCAGGATTTCTAGTAAATGTCGTCCGTTGTGGTGAAAAGGGGAGAAACGAAAGCGGCGAAGCGTTTGCAGAGATGTGTGCTGAGCCAAGACAGAGATGATCGCCGCAGTTTTGCAACCGTTGAGATACAGCATCAGTAGCTCTTTTATATGTTTCCAGAAATGCCGTCCAAGAGGATGAGGAATGATAACTCCGTCAACGACGTTGAAGTGACCTAGGGAACGCTGACCAAGGAACTTTTTCTGAACGTGTCTCCGAAGAATCCTCGCGTGTCCGACTATGTCCAAGAGATTGATGAAATCCTGGACGAACGCGTCGTTGACGGACAGCTGCGCTCTCGCGTCCGCTGGAGGTGAGTTTAGAAAGGGTTGAGGGGTTTTGGAAGGCTTTTTAAGTGACTCTTGCCTCAAGTGCTGAGCCATCTTCCTTTGCCTTTAAATTTTGCCGTTTGAACTCCACCATTCGAGCTTCGCGGTTGGGCACAAAAGAAAGGTTTTGGAATGACTTCGGAGTCGGTTCAAATCGTACAGCGTTTCAGAAGTTTGCTAAATTCTTCTTCCAAAAGACGGGGTTTTAAGAGTGAAGTTAGAGGCGTTTAGAAGTTACCAGCGCAAAAAGGAATGTGCTTCGTTTCACAGCTTCGCGTACATCCCTTTGACCTAAGGTGTTCCTTTCCCAGCGGCCAGAAACCATGTTGAATTCATTGGAACGACGGCCATTTTTCTATCACGAGGTGGACGAAAGCGCAGCCAGCGGAATTGAACAATTTTCGCCTATTATTTTGGTGATGAAAAATCGCGGAATCACTGAGACAGCGTTACACAGTGATACACAGCGTTCAATCAATCAAAAGTTGGAATAGAGTTTGAACTTTGGTGCCCTTTTAGAATGCCGCTGTAGCAACAAGATCTTAGGGTTCATGTCTGTCGTCGTCCTCGTCATATGAGACCAGACAAGAACCAATACTTTTATAATTTTAACTTAATTAAATCAAAATGGTACATCTCAATAAACTCATAAGAGTCGAAACATTTCATCATTAGTCATCATTGGCTAGAGCGCGAACCCAAACAGTATTCAGCTCGTTTTGAAGAGAGGTCAGTTCCAGTCCAATCTTAAATAGAAATTTTAGTCATTTCAGCATGAACTCATCTTCATTTTACCTCTTCGAACTTGCACAGCTGCATTCCATCAGGTCGAGCGAGATCAGCGTTTTTCAGATCTTGATATCGCTTCAAAGCGTTCGAATGTCTCTGAGTACAGTCCAAAGTGAAGATGGTCTTCTCTCGATTGATTTCCTAGAGATTTCTGTGAAAAACTACGGAAAGAAAATTTGTCACTTTAGCGATGCGGGCGAGGTCGCGGACCCAGCAGATGTGGATATCGCACATGCTGTTGTATTCTTCGATAAACAGTTCTTTCAGGTTTTTCAGCTGAGTCTACAAATGTTTCTGTTTACGTCTGGTTTTAAATTTCAAGATTACCTTTTGTCTGGTGAGCCGTTCACCGGATGCGATGGATGCGTTGCGGCAGATTCGCTTTGTCTCTCGGATGCGCTAAAAGGGATAAAGTGTTTGTGTGTTAATTCAATAAGCTAACCTAAAAAGGGTTTTCGAATCTCATTTAAGGAGATTGCCTAGAAAACAACGTTTTTAGAATAGATTCGAACAATTAGGAAAACAGAATTACATGCCAAAATGCGCCTCAAAATACCTTGACCCAAAAATAGCGATCCAGACGACCTATTAGTTTTTCCGACCGACACAAAATCATGTCCGCTGCCTGATTGGTAAGGGGCGGTATACTGTATTATTGCAGTTGTGATCTGTTGCACTTTGGCGTGATGAGTGACAAAGACTGTTTTGAGCGGGGGCACGATATTTGCGGGACGCTACTAATGTTTGAAAGAGGGCGCGACATTTGTGGTCCGCTTTTCTGAAAACAATTGCAGCTAAGTCTTGTGGTCTCTAAGCCCGTTAATACGACATTTCCGTACTTTCCCATTTCCGCACTTTTCTGTTTCCGTCAAGAATCGAGGTTTCCGCCAAATTCTTATCTGCTCGAAAACACTTTCTGAACAACGGGGATAGCACTTTAGGCTGCCACGTTCAAACACGCTTAGACTTAAACATTTTTCATGTGGTTCCCGCGCCGAAGGCGCCTGGCAGCGTGGATAGTAGGCTCGAGACTGCCTCCTTCAAACAGTGGGGATAGTAGGCTGGGGCTGGCCTCCTGGAGCATCTTAGGCTTAGGTTTAAACATTTTTCAATTTGGTTTTTGCGGCGAAGCAGCCTGGGAGCGGGGTGTGTAGGCTGGGCGCGACTTAGAAGTAGGGCGGACCACAAATGTCGCAAAACGCTCCGCATTTGTCGCTTCCACGACGTCTCGCAAATGTCGCATCCCACAAATGTCGCATCCCGCAAATGTCGTACAATCTTTTGAGCGGCGGTGGAAGCGCGCAGGAGAGAAATTTGAGACAGGAAACGCGATTTTGGTGACAATTTTGAGGACAAAAAGCGCCAAGTGTTCATTTAGCCGAAAAGTCGTGTCAGCGTGGCTCGTAGCGTTGAGACTTACAAAATAAGTTTTGTGAGGCACGAAGCGCCGGAAAGTCCTGATTTATGAAACGAATTCTCTCGTAACAGCGCGTGCCGTTCATTCCTGTAAATCTTTCAAATAAAAAAATTTTTGAAATCAGCAAAAGACTGTTGATGAAAAATGCACTTTAAGACGAGAAAATTGCATGTCTAGAACGTTAATAATTAGCTCCAGTATGGGCTCAAAAGCATTTCAGTGCTTGAGTTTTAATAAACGTACAGACGCGTTTGATAGCTCATCTATTTTGTAAACTGAGCACTCACCATGAGCCATAACACGCTATGATCCAGCTATGCTATGAGCCATAGCACGTATTTGACTTTAAAAAAGTGTTGCAACTAAATTTCTAAAATTTTTAAATTTTTGAATTTTAGTGGATGAACGTTTGCTAAACTCTCAAATGCGTGCTATGGCTCCTTTTACTCCATTTTGCTCCGAATCTCCGTGGGCCAAAAGAACAATTCCCTGGTAAGTCTCTTTATAACGACAAATTTAACAAGAATGATTTTCAGCAATGCTTAATTTTAAAATCGAAAAAGATGTGTCCGTCAGGTCAAAAATTATGATTTGGCGGAAGGGAATGTCAGAAAAACTATGCTTCATATTATAGACCCTAAATCAATGATTTATGATAATCGAGTCTTCGCGTGCGTCGAGAAGTAATATTTGTTACAGCGGTTAGAAGGCACTAAAAACGGCAAAAGACGCTATTTCTTGAAACAAGATGCGTGGTACAAAAGCTGGACGTTATCCAAACAAGAGTTGCGCTGTCCTATTATCAAAAAATTACCTTAAACAGCTTCTCCGCCTTGTTCAACTCCTTTCCGCACTTCCTCAGGTCGTCAGCAAAACTGTTCATAAGGCGGTCATTCTTTTTCATCCGCTCTTTGATTAAGCTTTTGGTCGCACGATGCATGTCAATCTGAAAATGTGCCTCGCGAATGACACAACAAAGCATAGGTCAGATATGAAAAAACCCACGCGAAAAGTGTCAAAAATCTAAGGTCGGAAACGGCAATCGCTGAACGAAGAACCGCGGTGCAGGGACGTCGTTTGAAAAAATTTCTTTAATTCCTGACCCTCTTTCCTCACTTTATCACTCTTCCAGCTCATTACCATACGCTATGGAACGATGGAACAACCACTTGGGGTTGGCATTAGCAGGGACAGTCGAAGCAAGCCAGGAAATGCAAATTTGAATATCGGACGTGACAGAAAGCGACCTATCGGACAAAAAGGAGGCGGCAGCCAAAGTGGTGATCAAAAAGCGGAACCGAAAACAAAAAAACAGGAAAAAAGTTTGTACTTTCTTGGGCGGCAAGAGATTCAACTGTACTTTTGGCTCTGAGCCTTCGATTTATTTTCACTCAAATTTTTATTAATGGCTCTCTTTCAGCCACCCTGAAATTTATTTGAAATACGGCTTCTTCGCCCATTTTAACCTACAAATACGACTTTATAATTCTGGCTGACCATTTCTTGGTATTAGAAATACTTTTGTGCTCAAATTATTCTTTGACAACACGTCCGTCTTCCGATCGACGTCGCTCGAGTCCATCGCCTTTGCTCCTTTGTGGGCAAACGCCGAACAATGCTTTCGACTGGCACGAGCCGACAGAAGACGGTTGCCGTCGGCGAGCGGAGAAGAGGCCGCCACGACTGTACTTTGCAATCTTCGGTGTCTCTTTAAGGATGGCGCGGTTAATGTAATTTTCTTGGGGAAAAGCGGATCTGAACCTGGCAACGCGATTTGCAGAGAGGTATCGTAGTTTGGACTTGACAGACAACCAACGACCCTTGGCAGATTCAGGCATTAGAGAACTATAGTGACATTCCCCCAGGTGATAGAACCAAAACTGCCCTGAAAACAATTTCGCTAAAATGATTGCCTTCTGAGCTTTCTCACGGTCCGTGACCATTAATTAAGGCTTGAAAGAATAAGCTCCGAAGTAATTATTTTGATACGAACAATTGGCCGCAGGGAAGCTTACGTGTTTCGTGATATTAGCGAGTCTTTAGGAGACTGCGGCAATTGCTCAATGGAGGCTAGCAAGCGCGAAAAAAAACCATGTAAATTTTGGTTTCGCCATTGGCTATCACTCTGAAAGGATTTGTTTTAACTTTGTAATTTGCGTTAGTCCACAATATCGTGCCGTTAAAATCTGCATGCTTCTGTTTTAATTAAGGGTTGAGGGGATAAGCTTTACGGTAATTTCTTCCATGAACAGGTGCCTCCTATTATGCACCAGCCCTGAAGAAGCCTCGGTGATCGGTCATCGGTGTAAACAATTTTGCTGGAAATCTTTCGAAAAGGGTTTGCGCTGCCTAGCTTCAATATCAACTTGCTATTCAAATTGAGGATTAACAGAGGATAAGCGCCAGTGTGATTTCCGGCATGAGGACAGTTGTCACCTAGTCCAGGTGTTCTTTATTAACTACCTGCTCTCTGTTAGCTGCGGCCATCATTTGCTGGTGCAGTTAAGGGGCGAGGTGGTATTTCCTTAAACACAGTATGTGAATAATTTTAATATAGAACGTTATTAGTTGCTCAGGATTCAATTAGGATTAGAAAGATGTGTGTGATTTCTTGCACGTGGACAGTTGGCATCATGTCCAGGTGTTCCGTATTAAGCACTTGTCCTCTGTTGGCTGTGGCAATCATTTGCTGTTGCTGTTAGGGTTGTGCAAGCTGGCGGTCGCGCCAGTCCTCTTATTTTGGTTTTCTCCTCTGGCCTCTGTTGTCTTTGGTCTCCTGTCGGCTATTTCACAGTTTTTTAGTGTTCACACGCAACGCTTGGATTGCTTTACCATCAAAGAAGCGACTGCGACTCCTTACCCTCCTGTTAGGTTAAAATTTGTAAATTCATAATTTAAATAACAGTTGTGATTCCAAGTAGTCGGATGTTTGGGGTGTACATCTATATCTGTATTATGGTTTGCAAGTTTCAGGAACAATGGACACCGCCAACGAATCTCCTCATCAGTCTGAACAACATCCTGTCGATGCGATTCCTCCTTGTAAGCGCTTTGCTTACATCCGAAAATTAACCGTCTTTTTTCTGCTGACCCCGACACTTGCGACCAAGTTGTGCTGAAGTCGGTCAAACATTGCCCTCGTTCAGCCTTCCACCTGTATAGCCCGGCAGTCCACATTGCTGCAGAAACGGACCGTGAACCCAGGAAGCACACACCGACTCATGTTTCTATCGCGGGAATGAATCGCGCGAGGCAGCTGGAACTGAGTAGGCGGATTAGGTATATGTCGCCCCTTTTCGGTCGAAGAGCTGACATGAGTGGTGAGAAGTTGACTTAATTATTAAAGTTTAACCGATGTTTTGATACAGACAACTACCAGCTCACGCCGCTTGCAATTTCACTGCGCATTCCACTCCAGCGAGCCGACTCCGCAAATGCGATGCTTTCGGATCCAGTCTTGATGAAGCCTAACAATCCTAATGGTAAATTGTACTTTCAAAACAAAGCTAAAATTGTGGTTTAGGCCACCAGTAATCTCAGAGGAACAAGGCCTCTTCTCCAAGTTGCCGCAACCATAATCCTGTTCTCCTTAAATGTTAGATTGTGTTGTATGGAAATGTGTCGTAATCGGGAAAAAATGTCTTGTCTGATTACTGTGTAAATGGGTTTTCGGGATACGTTTCGGATGCGAGGTTTGAGCATGGAATGTTGTACATTTCTGTTTTCATGTTGCGAAACGTTTTAGAAGCGAGAATTAAGGCTAGAAAACGTTTTACAACACAGATTTCAGGTTGGAAACGTTTCAGACATGAGACTTGAGGTTGGTAAACGTTTCAGAACATATTCCAGGTTGAAAAATGTTTTGGACAGGAGATGAATGTTTAAGAAAGCGGATTTGAAATTTTAGGGAAAATACGTACAACATACACAACATCATAAGCTACAACACAACATAAGCGTTCAAAGCGATCTTTTGTAGCAAGAAAAAATTCTAAATCGACTTCAATCTGTTCTGATCACCACAAGTTGCTGAAGCAAAAGTGTACTTCCTATGTGCACTCATGCTCTCTACTATCCTGAAGGAAATTCTAACCCGACCGGGTTATTCCATCTTAATACTTGCTAAGTCATGCGATTTGTTGGTTTTCGTCTATTTTCAGTCTGCGATACAAATAGACTCTGAGCAGCTGTGCGAATGTTAACAAGGGACGCCAACGGTCAGCGGTCTTCTCCTGAACAACAACTGATAGAAAGGGCAGACGGCACTTTTATGGTGCCTCGCGATTTCAATCGTTCCTGGCAAAATTGCGTGATTGGTGACAAACACCCAAATATTCATTTTGCAAGTTTCCGTATTTTTCGTTAAAATCCGAAAACCACTTACAAGTCTTGCTAGCCATTGTTTACAAAATCGACGCTTGTGGACGTGGCCTAACGCCGAGCGAACCTAAACAAAGTTTTTGCTTTTATTTGCATTTTTTAGGTCCGTGAATCGTAAAAAGCACAAATAGATCTCTATGAGATTTGTATTTGAAAACCGGTATGTTTTTGAATTGTCAAAAGTAAATTTTTGTTGCTGCTTCAGAATTTTATCCTGACTTTATTTAGTGTGAAGGAGTACTAGGTAGGAAGTACAGGAATGTAAATAAGCTAATGTTACAATTAAGAAGCTTACTTAAGCCACATCAAACCTGCTGATTTCTTCGGGACCCGAGGCTGGAAGGGAAGGAAAGGGAAAGAAGGACGATTTACGATTGGTGAACCAAGGCGTATGTTGCCAGTAAGTGAACACTGCCCAAATTGTGAGTTTTCCTCTATATTCGGTACCGTATGATCTTACCACCTGTTCTATCTTGTAATAATACTTGCAGCAAGATTTTTAGATTAGTGCCAAGGAACGAAGGGAAAATGATCACACATGTTGACAAGAAAATTGTGTGGAGCTTGAATTGCAAGAACAGACCTTCAAGGGCCAAAAGATTCAGAGCCACGCTTGTGTCAGCCACTGTAGACAGCTGGAACAGAAATATTGTGGGCTTGAATTCAGCTATAATTTATGTCAAACCAATAAATTTATTGTCACGTTCGAGGTGCCTTGACTCTTAAAAGTCATAAATTTGTTTAGCGGTGTAAGGAACCGCAAGAACCTGTTTGACTGCAACCGACGGACAAGCATGATTTCCGAAAAGAGAAAGAACAAGTGACCAGCGCTGAAGTCAACACTTTGTAGTTGCCGACTGCTAAAAATGCACAAAAACCTCTCTTCATTGCTTACACGTAGATAGCGTTCAGCTGTTGAGCACCATTTTAATTAAACTAATTTTTTCACGCAATTCAGATCCAGGTCGATTGTCTTCAGCCCACGCGGACAACTAATGCCTCGTTCAAACTCACCGGCAACGGCAACAACAACAGCAAAGGCGACAGCAACGTCGACGGTAACACGAGTTTGAACAGCCGTGTTCAAACTTAGCCGACGATTGCGACGGCGACGGCACCAGCGACGGCAACGGCAACCAGATAAAAAGTGAGTTTGAACACTTTCCGGCAACACCAACAGCACCAACAGGCAAAATTCGCGCATTTTTTGCTGTTATAATCGACCATCTCCACATTGCAACATTCGCCCTGCTGTAAAACGCAAAAGAGAGCATAAATTCACGTAACAACACCTCGAAAAACAGTGACAACGTGCTACAGTCTCGAAATCTTGAAACAGCCGAGTTGATTCAAGTAAACAGCGCAAAACAACGCTTGAATGCTGCTGGAGATCAGCTGCTGACAGGATACCGCTTTCTAGACATGCCTCTGACCGTTCCAGACCACATAAGTGTATGTGGGACCCCTTTCACATCTAAAAACTAGAAATGATCAATAATCTTTGTCGATAAACACTTTTATCAGTTTTATGTACTTTTATCGAGAAGAGACAAAGACAACAAATAAACAAAACAAGCGAATTAAATATACGGAGGATACAATACGGGAAGATGGGGTTTCTTCTGTAAGCAACTCCAAGCAATAACGCTCTTATTCGACCTATAATTGATCCGGTAGTTCACAGGGAACTTGAATTTCTTCTCGAACTGGTCGCGATATTCTATCCAAAAGCGGTCGTCGATGCAGAGATACTTCAAGTTCTTCATATTTGAGACGACTCGCACCAGCTGCTTATAGTATTCTTTGTGAGTGTCTGGAATGTGCAAAATGGCTTCCTTGAGTTTTCTTTTTTTGGCCAATTGTAGGACGTGCTTCTCCAGGGAGTCAGGGAGGCCGATTTGATAGAACAGCTTGAGTCGTCGAGTCGCCTTGGTGATGAGAAGGTCGAGTTGGTGGTAGAATGCCGTCATCTTGACCGTGTCGACAGGCTGCATAGCGTCGAACATTGTTTTTAGAGTGTTCAAATGTCCAAAGTAGGATCCAGTGAAGACCACTTCGTCCAGGATGCGTTTCTGGTTCTTAAGAATCTTAAGCAAGCTGACCAAGGCCTTGCCTTTTAGGCTAGGAAACTCTCCTTCTTCATTTTCATATCTGGAAATCTCAATGGAATGTAGGTCGTGGGTGGAGGGGTTCCACTTGAGAAGTGTCAGGCCTTCGACGTTGGTCTCGTAGATCAAGCCGCGGTTCACCGTTGAATAGATGTGCATGTTGACACCTTTGAGTTCAGTCTCGGCTCCTACGACAACTTTCGCTTTCTCCTTCTGGGTTTCCAGCTCGACCATTGTTTTGGTTGTGGACATCTTGGCGGCAACGTCCATAAACAGATAAGTTAGATCCGTCTGAAATCAAATATTCAATTTTAGAAAACGAGTTGTGAAGCCCCAAAATTAAGGAGAAACATCACGTCACGATAAGTGCCAAAAATAACCAAGAAAAACACGTTGAATCAAGCGGTAAAAAAATGTCTGATCTATGCCTAACAGGCAAAAATCAAAAGAAGAACAAAAGTGGTAGCCAATGGAGCCAAAGTCTAAGCAAATATTGTGCTTTATAATTATATCCTAAAAGGTGATCATTACGGATTTCAACACGCGAATCAATTTCTAAAATCCAGCTCGAAATCTGCCAGTTTTGAATATCAGCCTTAAGCTTGTAATTCCACAAAATTCAGAACAGAAATCGCCACAAAATGAGTACTAAGAACTGCAAATGTGACTAATATCAGCGATTCATCGAATGCCCACAGAAACTGGAAATTCGCTTTTCAACATCCAAGTCTTAACCATGCAAAAAACTAAATTCAGATCGAAAATAACGTTATTCCAAGCTCAAATTCATTATTTCAGCTCTTAGGAGCAATTCCTAGATCATCAAAAGCCAGAAATATTGTTCCCTTAAAATAACCAAAGATGTGTCTAATTAAGCGTCTGCCGAAAATGTGCTGAGCAGTCTCAGGCTTGTAAAGCAGCTAAACTAAGAACGAGCATCACGCTAAGCTGAGCAGAAAGTACAGCCAAATTGCAATCTTTGAAAGGAACAATTCCTAGCGATTTTCAACAAACAACGATTCTCAAAGTGTATAAAAGACAAAATTTTGCTTTCTAAAGTTCACCGAAACATGCCAAATAAAGTGGTGAATATTGTTCAAAAGCGCTCACTTGGTTTTACAATCTTGATCCTGTACGGCAGCAAGTTGCAGGTTGCCAACAAAAGCCGGAAATTCGCGTCCCTATAATAGCCAAAAACGCACCTAATCGTATGTGAGCCTAAAGTGCGCTCAACAGGTTTGTAGTTGCACTCAGTTTTCCCACAGACACCATAAAATTTGCCTTCTGTGAAAATATGCATTATGCGAAAACTGAGTCTCAAATCCTACGCTGTTTCCAGCCTTAAGAGCGCTGATTATAGTCCGCATTGCCTAACAGGATATCATGTAAGGATATCACGTTAAAATGGTGCCGCAATATACAGATTAATCGAGCGATACGAGAACAAAATGAGTAAAAATGTGAAGAGCGGAAAGTGAAGCTAGGCATACAACTGACAAGAAGGTCGTCAGGCCAATGCGCCGTTTTCGCGGTGTATGGCGGGAAGATGTGTGGGTGTGAGAATAACGATCGATAAAAGAACACGCGCGACCAACCGAACGTGCGACTCGCCTCTCGTCATGCCAAAAGACTTTTTGCATATTTAACATTTAAAAAATGGTATACTAACACAAAAAAGCTGAGTTTTTGCCACTGCTTACTCAGTTGCAAAAACTGCTGTTAACAACCAAAGAAACATCTGCGGTCAGCCGCATCTGTTGTGAAATGACACGAGAAGAGAGAGACGAGATTTATTGAGAGCTGGACTATGCAAGAACTAAGCAACGACGCGCGCCGACGGCGGGCCTTAAATAGTCGTCGTCAGACAGCGGCCTGTCTGAGAGACAGAGCCCGCGTCTGGTAGACTCAAGAGTGCAGTCTGGGAACGCTTCAAGCGCGTCATTCTGGCAGTCGCCCGAATCGCGAAGCGGTCATTCCCGACACATCTTTCGAAATCGAGGGTTCTCTCATCGAAGAGTTTGCCTGAGCTTCATCTCCCGAAAAATTGGAGTTTGGCGTCGCCTACATCTCCAACGTCACAGAATTCGTCGTTGTGGAATGAAAAACGGTAGAGTTCACGTCTCCTCCACTACGTCTCTAACCTAAGGGTTCCCTCATCGAAGCCAAGGATCCCACCACCTGAATGGAAGATTGCCCGAATTCAAATATCTAAACTGAGGACAGCTCTCGTCAAAAATCTCCCGAGATACGCACTCAACCTCATCTTTTTCACCTTGGCCAATATTGCCACTGTTTTCGGCTTGTATCCACCTCTTTTCATCATCGTCGCAAGCAGGACTTCCAGTTCCACTTATCGTTCTTGGCTGCCACAGCCCACGCGCCCTGTCAGACGCCCAGTCAACTTCGTCGTCGATTTTATCCGCTTGAGCAACACGTGTGCACTTCAGTTTGGCGTTGAGAATGAGCGATCTCGACTCTGATCTCGCTCACAATTGGGGTGCAGAGGTCACGTTTTGCTTAGGATTCGGAGTAACTTTTGGACTCTTCAGCTTCGCTCACTTTTCGATTTATTTACATCCGGATGCGCAACTTCTTTTCCGTCGTTCTCTGCCTCGTCGCCAGCAGACTTTTGGTTCCACTTCTCTCTTTCTGATCTGTCGCTCTGGATGCTATTTCAATGCTAGCAGATCCACCGAATTCTATTAACGGCACAATCCACACCGATAAAGTTATTCCAGGCCTGTTTGCTCCGTTTCGCACCCTTCCAACAGCATTCTAAGCATCTAAAAACAAGAAATACGGTAATTACGCATCCACATACGAGGATTCAGACATATGCTGAATCCAAGCTGAGGATTGAGGTCTAAGCCAGCGGGAAAACGAGTCACATTCCCAGAGCCCATTTCGTTCTCAAACTTGCGTCTCTGCTAATTCATCAGAGACCGTCAGGCGATGCAGACGTAGCCCTAATCGACCGTCAATAGACTTCGGCAGGGGCTTAGACCAGCCTTCCACAATGGGTTTAAGCCAGCGAAAAAAAGAACATCATTGACCTTCTCTTTCACTTTCAGTTACGTCTGTTAGCCTATCTGAGACCGTCGCTGGTGTATACACTAATCTTGTTAATCGGCGCTCAAAGGTCTGTCGCTGGAGCCTCACTTCTCAGTTGCTTTCGACCTGGATCCACCGCTCAACCATTGCCACAAGCTGACTTCCATTGTCAGTTGTCCTTCTGCGCACGCCTCCAACAGCATTCCAGGCATGTGTAAACAAGAAATACGATATTTGCTCAACAAATCTCCATAACAACCTATCAAACACGAAAATAACAAGAAAAACAAGAATAATATATTGATCAGATCCAGCCATACTTTATCGCATGCATCGGGCCTACGTCGGCGTACTCGAAGAAGACATTCTCCGTAGGGAAATTATCGCTAAATTCCAACTCTTCACTTACTGACTAGAAGCTATAGACTTACTGGTATTCGCGATAATCTTGCTCGACGCTGGTTCCGCAGTTTTTCATCATTTTTCTGAGGCGCTTGATCCAGTTTTTCGGGAACTCCAGACCAGTCTTGTCGTCCTGGGCAGACTAGAATCAGTCTCGATATTAGTGTTATTCCTAGGACTCCTGAACTTACCAAAAAAGTGTTGTAACGACTGGAAATGTCATCGAAAATATTCCAACTACTCATAAGACGCCATCGTTGCATGTATGCCAGGAATTCCACAAACGGAACGAGATCCTTGCCTTTGGGGTTCTTCAGGGTCAGCAGGAGCTTTCCCCAGCCATGAATCAGATCGTTGACCAAGTTCCGGCCCACGCACATAGTGTCGACGCGGTTGTAGAAGCCCAAATCACAATTCTTGTCGATCACGGCGATCATCTTGGCACAAAGGGCCACATACAGGGCACACCTCTTGGAGTCATCGAAAATCGCTCTCTTAATAAGGATTTCGATAAGGAACGTTCGATTTCCGCCGTTCTTGGCAATGCACGCTACGTAAAAAAGCTTGACGATGTGGTACACGGAAGTACAGCGGGTGGTGAGCTTGTTCAGCATGCCGATGAAGCCCGGCTCCTTTACGCGACGATTTCTAAACCCAAAATAAGCCCAAATTGCCAGAATCGCAGTCTACCTCATCAAGCCGTTCACCTCGGTGATAATCCCCTTGACCCGTTTCTCCAGCGGGCTGTCGTACCAGCTATTTGCATTGCCTTTTCGATCTACCGATTTCGGCCTTTCGTCGTTGATGTGCTCGTAGTAGTATCCAACCACAAGTCGGTGGCCCCACTGAGGAACGTTGCGTTCGTTCCTGTAGTCGAGGGTGAGGTTAAAAACATCAGTTTTGTTGAGGAAGTGGCAGTCCCAGAAGGCCATCAGAACCCTAAAATTAACACAAATTTCAAGATGAAAATGACCGAAGCACTGACCTGGTATAATCGACCATCTCTTGAGGAGTGATGGGATTCCATTTCAGAGGGTTCAACGCGTCCAGCAGTGGTCTTCCGACGACCGTCGCAGCAAAGACCGTTTCTCGGGCTTCAGACTGCAGCCATCTGTTGACTGCTATCTTAAGTAGAGCGCAGACAAGGTGAGTGAGTCGGCGATACTTCGCGGCGACTTTCACAATCATTTCGACAAAGCGTTGGATGTACTCCGGTTGGACCTCGCCGAGCTCGATGAGTTCTTCCGCGTCTTGAGCGAGTCGGAGCGGCTTCCAGGTAACGCGGTTAAGCAGAAAGATTAGCCGGCGTGTGCGCTGAAAAAGGAGGTAAATCAGGTGAAGCCAGAGAAAAACACGATGAAACCACAGCTATAACACCTCAAGGCAGTCTAGTGCGCAATATCACACGCTAACAACAGCCATAACACCACGAAAACGTTGCTCTCGTGAACGGGAAGCCAGATTGTGACTAGGGTGAACGGTCCATGACGTTTCGCCGCGGGACGTTTCGCCGCGGGACGTTTCGCCGCAGCCGTTTCGCCGCGAGACGTTTCGCCGCGGGCCGTTTCGCCGCGGGGACGTTTCGCCGCAGGGGCGTTGGAAGTCTGCTCAATTGCTTGTACACAATTAAATTCAACAAACAGAGCCCCAGTCTGCACACACCGCTATCTTTGAAACTGTCGACCACAGCCTACTATCCCCGCTGTTAGAAAAGAAGCCGCCTCGAGCCTACTATCCCCGGTGCCAGGCGGCTTCGCCGCAAAAACCACATTGAAAAATGTCCAAGCCTAAGCCTAAGATGTCCCAGGAGGCCAGCCCCAGCCTACTATCCCCGCTGTTAGAAAAGAAGCCGCCTCGAGCCTACTATCCCCGGTACCAGGCGGCTTCGCCGCAAAAACCAAATCACAAATTGCACACAAGTCCACGCACACGCCACACGAAACACGCCGCACGGCTGCAAGCGTGTTTTTTGTTAGGTGGAACAAGCACCCTTCAATCTGTATTCCTCAAAATAATGTTCATCTGCTTAAAATAAATCTGCATCTGCTGTTTGTTGAATTTAATTGTGTTCAAGCAATTGAGCAGACGAAAACGTCCCCGCGGCGAAACGTCCCTGCGGCGAAACGGCCCGCGGCGAAACGTCTCGCGGCGAAACGGCTGCGGCGAAACGTCCCGCGGCGAAACGTCCCGCGGCGAAACGTCCTGCTCCGAGGGTGAAGTTTCGGCTGACAGGATTGGTTACAGACCTGCGAAGCTCCTTGACGCCTTAAAGTCTGCAAATCCGCCATGAATTCTGCAATTTTCCCTCGGTTTCGTCCTTAGAACACTTGAGCGTGTTTCACACGGCCAAATCCGCCAATATTCCAAGGAAAACGTAGCTCTCATGGTCAGGACTAGTGTAATGTCTTGACATACAAAGGAGGTCTAAAGCATCGACTGAATGAGCAAAAGCGACAGGCAGGATTGACCACACACGCTAAAATCTGCCAATATACTAAGGAAAACTAAACGTAGTTGTCATGATCAAAAGCCAGATCGTCACCGTCACTAGGCCAAGGTCATGGCTCACATGAGAAGGGCCACTATTGAATCGAGTTCTGAGCTATAGATGAGCCACACCACCAATTCTTGTCACAGCCGACTTCGCTAACATAGCCATGAGATCCCACCCCACATCAGTTAAGAGCGGTCTGGAGCACACTTCAAACAAGCTTCCTACGCCGAAATCCCATGCACATATCAACAAAACCCTAGTCTTCACCCGCCTTAGAGCTAGATTCTGCTCTATTTCTCCGGCTGACGACTCACAACTCTTGAGACTTGCCGGTGCCTTCCTAAACATCCACGAAACCCTCAAACTCCCATCCCAAAAACCCCTCAAACCTTACCACATCGTTGTCGCTCAAGTCTTCGGGCTTCTCGATCATCTTCCAAATTGGTTTCCATGGATACTTACACCTTCTTCGTTGTTCCTCGTCGATTCTTCGTTCTTCCGCTTCTATTGTTTTCATGTCTTCACGAGTGGCGAGCATTCTTCTGAACTTCCGGTAGAATTCTTCATCTCTGGTATGGAATTCAGCAAAGGTCAGAGCGACGTTCAGGCGGTTCTTCTGACGTCCGTCCAATTCATCCACGTTCTGGCAGATTCGAGCAAGTCGGGAGCGGACGGCGGCAGCAGCAGGGGAGGACTCCATCGTTAGTTGGTGGTTAGTCTGGAATAATGACAGTTATGGCCTAGGAACCACAATAAGCCGTAAAACACGGAAAAGTGACGAACTTGCATGTAAAAAGGGCCTAGAGTAGAGTTCGTTAGTGGGCAACAAGGTGAACAAGTTTAGGGACGCGATTACAGGCAATACGACCCTTCGATAAAGAGATAGGCCACGCGGAACCGCTTCTATGCAAACGACACCCCTGTCATGGGGCTTCACAAGGTGACATCCATGAAAAAAACCGCAAAATGAAGTTCCTAACGTTTGAGAGGTGGATTTGGAGCTGTATCAGGTCTTGGGATGCAGCTAAAAATGCCAGAACCTTGGAAAAAGGTGAATGCCACATGATTTCGTCCCGGCATTGTCGAATCAGAACGGAAACGAATTTTTGGACGTTTGAGGACGTCAGAGCGTTGAGAGAATGAGAAAATAGACGAAATTCGAGAAAAACCACAGGAAAGCCTCTTCGCAACCGATTCCGAGCAAAACGAATCGCAAAAATGAGGATTCGCCCTGTAGCATCGATGCGAGCAGTGCTAATCGGACTTGCAGGCGTGTGACAGTCGAATTTGGAGCTATGGCAGGTCTAGGGATGCCCCTGTAAGCTGCAGCACCCTGGGGCCGATTTCAATATCTACAATCCCGGTACAATTGTACTACAATTCACAATTACAACGCGAAAACCGATTTCAATATATTTCCGCTCTACAATTACAATTCCGCAAATCGATTTCAATATCTACAATTCCAAGAAACCACACGCCGCGAAAATTGTGAATTGTAGCTTTTTTCCCCATGTGCTCCGGAGTAGGTGGGAATTTTTACAATTTGTGAATTGTGAATTGTAATTGTAATTGTAATTGTAATTGTGAATTGTAGATATTGAAATCGGCCCCTGAAGAGGGGCGAAAACAAGCGAAAAAAGCAGGCGAGATCCGGAGGCTTGGCGTCGAACAGGCAAGTTTTGGCCTGTAGCAGAAAATCACAATTCCACGATTACCGTACCCTATACCGTGACATTCATTACGGTCGTGACGGGAACCCATTCCAACAAGGACGCATTGGAGACGATGAGCTTTCCGCCTCTGTGTGGCATCGGAAGGCTGCGTTCCCGCGGATTCTTCCAGCCGAAAATTTTTGTTTGTACACGTTTTCAGAAAAAAAAGAGTCTGCGCCACCGGCACTGGAAAGACGTTAACGAGTTCTTGGAGCAGGGCCTTCAAAGCAGTCAAGAAAGCAGTTACTATTGGTAATCTATCAAACAAGGAAAATGTGCCTAGCTGTGCTTAATGAGACATCGGATGTTGATTTAATTGCAATGGTTGATGAAGGAAGGTTCTGGAACCCACACGCTCCGAGATCAGGAGAAAATCGACAAATTAAACGCGAATTCAAGAAGGCAATCCTGAAGTTCAAACGCTGCTCAAAGCCAGCCATAGCGCATCAGTATTGCAATCCGAGGATACGGGGAACCGCTGGATGTGAGGGGATCTGAAGACACAGAAAAATTTTGCGGCATTCCAAAACTTCATAAGCCATGAGCAGTGCCAAAGCTGGATATCAAATGGCTAAAAAGATGTTGTGATCTCTGAATGAGGCTAATAAGATGCTTAAAAGTCCATGGAGAGCGACTTAATATGACAATGGCACAGAGAGGAACCAAGTCGACACCATTATAGAAAGTTTTTGCGTGGCTTCTTTAGTTTTGTTTTGAACATTATGCAATTTTCACGTTTAATTCGACTCCCTGACCCGTCCTTGAAAATATAAATGAGCTTCATGTGCAAAAGAAGGAAACTAATCAAAATTTTTGCGACTTTTCTTTGTGACAACGCTCTTTATACTATGTACTTTTCTTGGTAGATTTGTTGACGCTAGACTGACTTTGCAGAAGCGATGCTAACGGCTGTGACTACCGTCATATAAGACAAACGTCGGTGCCACCCCATTCAGATTTGTGTCTATATAGATCTTTGCTTTTGCTTTGAAGTTCAAACGCAGTGAATCTACACGCCGTTCAGTTCCTACGAAACTTCGTTAAAATGGAATCCGTCCCAGAAAAGTTCATCATGGCTATCATTAGCCAGTTCGAGCAGGAATCTATGCGTGAAGCTTCAAAGTTGAGCTCTCTTTGGGGTGATTTCGTAGAGGATCTTCTACTAAACCAAAAGGAGTATGAGCTAGCGTTGGTCCCGATAAAACGATCTGACGATTCGGAGGAATTGTACTACTATATGTGTCCGAGGAACAATGGCCTCAACCCTGTTTTATTCGAAAACCTCAACGTCGCCGCTCACTATGTGAAGATTTGGCACGTGTGTCTCTACGAAGAAATGCCTTCTTCGCTTAACTTCACTCTGGCTTCTCCAAGTGTAATTCCATTAATTAAGGAAGTTTTGGTCAACAATTTCCTGCCAATCAATTTTACCAGTTGCCTCCCGCGACTGCTTGTGGTCCACTGCTGAATATTTTGAGTTATTTGCCACCAATGAAAAAGATTATCATTAACAGCGAAGCAACTCTTGTGGAGCAGGTTTGGCAGCGCAACCTGGCCCAGAACTGCTTCAAGGAAATTCTGTTCCAACAGCCTCCTTCAAAGGTAGATGTCGCTCTGCTCGAGGAAAATGGGTTTAATAGGAAGTCAGATTATCCTATGCAAATGTCTGCCAGGTTTGAGCGCAAGTAAGCTGCTGTGTTGTGTTGATTGTCGTGTTTTATTGTGGATAAATTTAATTGTGGTAATTTTGTGTTTCACAGTATGCATAGCATGGCAAGCAAAGCACATAAATCAGATAGCAGGTTTTAGAGAGAATTTCCATGGTTTTCAAATGAAGCACATGGTACATGTGCTTCATTTGTGAGTTAGAAGACAACTGGCAATTTTTACGGAACAAGTCTGTTTTCAGATTACGTCGCTCTTTGTTCACCTCAAGACATCTTACTGACCCGAAGGATTACGACATCTCGTTTGCCTTCTGCAATCCCGCTTTGGCACTGCTGTGTTCTCAGTCTCGCCGCTAGCGTCTTTCGGTGTTCCGTCATCTGCTCATATTTAGCGCTTTTCCATTTCTTCGAATTTCAATTTTTATGCGCTGCCGTCAGCTTCGAACAGTGTGAACTTTCTGATTTCCTGCTTCAAGCGTCAATTCGATGTTTACGCTTTTGTGACTCTTTACCTTGAGTGGAGCATCCCAACCCACTGACAAGGGAACATTCCCAATTGTAAATCACAAATCAAGCAGAAAATTGGTGAGTAGGTAGATCTCAAAGCGCTGATTCCGAAAAATATAGGGTTTGCCTGCCAATGCGAGATCTAAAGTGCCTAAAAGGGCATGTCTAGATTGACCAACTGCCATACAAAATGTAAAACTGACAGCTCGAATGTCCAAGTTCAAATGGCCTGTTTTTTTTTAATCAGGCGTGGTCATTTGTGCTAACTGGCTGCTTATCAATCGGTTTTGCAAAACTAGACATGCCCTTTTAGGCAATTTAGGTATTGGCAGACAAAACTTCCATTTTTCTTTCGGAATCAGCGCATCGAGAGGTACCTGCTAACCCATTTTCAGCTTGATTTGTGATTTACACTTGGAAATGCTCTCTTTTGAGATCACACTTAAAGATACTTTGAGCATAAAAAGTAGGCAAGTGAGAGCCTAATACGTGAGTAAACGTTCGTCTTTTGGGACGTAATCGAGTGAGGAAATCCTGCATAAAAGAAGCGTTACTCATTATGATGGGCTTATTCACTTCAGATTTTTTTAAATTTGCACTTTGAAGTTTTTTTTGCGACGGTGAGACGCGTTTGGATTGAATTTGCAGATGAGGAAGCGACCCACGACCGCAGCCAGCCGAATGGGGAAGGCGGCAGACGAACGAGACAGTCGCATGGTGCAGGCGGCCAACGAACGAGAGTCGCAACCGACCGTAGTTTTACGACTTTTAAAGTGCGTGAGAAAGACGTTGTTTTCCACCTTTTTTCATTTTCCGACGTTTTGGACGTTAGGGAATAATTCACTGTACTCTTCTCCAAGCGTCAAAATTTGAATTCCCGCCTTCGTGGTGGGAGCAACTGTAAAGTGAGCACTCGTTCGTGACAAAAAGTCCACTAAGATTCTGTAGATGCCGGAGGGGGCACTAGACTGCTTTTGAGAAAACGGAATCGGATGCTTGGTTATGCGGGAAAAAAGAGGAGATTTATGAAGTCCTTAAATTGGAAAAATTTGAAAAGTGAAATCAAAGTGAATCTCGGCGCCTGCTGACTTATAACCAAATAACGTAAGATTTTAAACTCCATTAATCAAGACATGGTTCTCTTTCTTTGTGTTTTACCATTTGAGACAAAAACTAACAGTGTCGGAGTTGAAGTGATTTTATAAGTCGTGAAGTCAGCAGCACCTTTTTTGAGTCAAAATTTGTGAAAGAAAATCTGTATTAAGATCCGCATATCCCTGAACCATAAACAGTTAACCCGTTACCCACAAAGCGTGAAAAATGCTGCTTTTCTCGCTTTAACAAAAAATTACGTTTTTTGAACCCGAAGGTTCTGCCAAGTCAAGTCAGCAGCTCCTGCCCAGTCACAGACATAGAAAGAACAGTACTTTTTTAGGTTTTTATTCGTCAAATAAGGTTTTTGTCTGGGCTTTAGTTTTAGTCTAGGGCTTCTAAACGAAAAAATAGTGGCAAAGCTTTAAAATTTACTAAACTGAGGAATGAAACTCCATTAAGTGAGACACAGTTTTCCTCCTTTGCGTCTTACCACCACCCGAACCAAGAACAAACCCATTGTCAGTAAAAAGTGATACGTGGTCGTGTAACGCAGTTTTATACTTTTACCCGATTCTCAGTAAGACAGAATAGATGTGAGTCTGGGTGTTGGTTTTAAAATGGTTGCTGTGCTTGGTATAATAGATCTGGGTTTGGGCTTGAGACCTACAAGACCTTGAGACCTACAACGAACGTCATTAAATCCAACAAAATGACCTAGAACCTACAGCAAGACCCGATAACAAAACAGACGCATAGCGCGATGACATCCAAGGGAGATTCCTGAACTGCTACTTGGAAGAGGTGCAGGATCGTCGGGCGCGTTTTAAAATCACGACCTTGGAGGTCAGATCGTCGAGGCTCCCGTGGACGAAGACTTCTCGGACGTTTTTGCCTTATTTAGTGGGCGTCGTCTTTGGAATCATTCCACAGAAGTAAAATTGATGCTGTGAAACGTTTCAAGGCCGATAGGAGGCTCTGGTTCCGCATTAAATGGCTTTATTTGAGCTGCATTTCCGAATGGTACGACTCATCCGGGGGAGGAGTGATGATTGTGGTTGGGGAATGAAATTTGAGGTGTTTTGGTGATAGCATTATGGACACTATGACACATAATCAGAGTGGTTAGAATAGAAGTAGTAAAATGCATCGTTTATACCTAAAGCCGAAAGCATAGCGTGCAGCTGGCATCGCTTTGTGGCTGTGGGATTCCATATAAGAACCAAAATTTGAACTTATGAAATCATCGCAAACTTCATCAACATGAATGATCTCCCATACGCTTTCTTCGACGACCTGTTCAGCAGGACCACTGTTCTGCGACCCCTTTTCGAACATGAGATGCTAAGCGGAAGATTCGGACAATGTGCAAGCTGTTGGGAGGAAAATTATCATGACAAACAGCTTCAAATATTGGACGGAAGGCTGATAGACGTCTTCTGCCTCCGTTATTCAACGAAAACAAGTCTTTTTAGTGCAAAGTTCAGGGCGCGGAATATGGTAGTCTATTATGCTTTTAATGGGGAGGTGCCCAAGATTGATCCTAAACTGCACCGCTCGTTGGACAAGTATCGAAAGGAGCGTCAGGGAATGTTGTACTTGTGTCTTCGCAGCTCTGCTCTGGACGCCGAATGGATTCAGATGTTCTCTTCTTGGAAAAATTTGAATTCTTTGCATTTTTTTGCGCTCTTACTGGACCCGTCGTTCAGCTCCTGGAAAATCTGCTGAAGCAGGAACAGCTGGTGGCTCTTATAATACGTAATGAAAGCTACGGACCAACAGAAATTGACCTTTTTGTGAAGCTTTTGGAACAAAAACAGTTTTTGGAATTGCGATGTCGCAATAGAACTGGCGATAATGTCAAAGACCGGATTTTTGCGGAGGAGGATTTGGGCAAGTTTGCGGGTTCGGTAATTTGCTGGGAACGCTGCGTGGAGCTGCATGATGACTTGTTTGAAGCTTTGGGAAGAGTTGAGGAAGTTAGCATTCAGTTCAAAAAGCAGAATTTAGTTGTTTCGTATTATAACTATGATGCCACTGCAGAAATGACTGAAAGTCAATTTATGGATGGAGTTACCCGCTGTGAGCTTCGCTTCCTCCATGACCATTGAAGGTTCCTGTCTTGTTTTCTCATTTTGCAATAAAGGTAAATGTTCGGTGTTTGTGCTTCTGTTTCCGTTTCCCTTGAAAGTCTCCGCGAAGCAAACGAGCGACACAATTACGAGGAATTTGGATCGAAATACGATCGACGGGCCGCTCGCTCTGTTTGAAGAAGGCGAAATGAGGCGGAGCTCCGTTGCAAACCGAACAGACAGTGACATCGTGAACCGATTTTCTACAAAGTGCATGGAAAGAAGAGCCTGCCTTAAAGAATTCATTACTCTTTCAGACCTACTTTGCGAGACCACCTTAAATTCCATTAATTTTGCATTCGCTTTTGACAATATTTCAAGAATACTCCGGAAAACAAAGCTCATCATTTTGATTTTTCGATAAGACAGGTCATCCCCTCTGTTTTGGTGTTTTGCGCGCGTCGGTCGGTCTCCTTCTATCGTGGCATGTGAAAACGCATAGGATATTTTATAGGATGTGCAAGTGTGCTGAAAATATGCAAAACGCCAACAAGTTATTGTGTCATATGGAAAGATGTCAGTCTAAAGTATGCGGGTCTCATAAACAGAAAAACGGGTTTTAAGGCACAACAACAGGTGAAAACCCACACCCAGACTCACATTCTGTCATACTGCAAACCTGGTTTTAGGCTACCTGAGCCCATGCTAAACTCGGCAGCAGCTGCGCAGATTTTTTATTTTATTAGGATTAGTCTAATTTAGTTGTTTGTGTAACTGTTACACACTGTTACAACAGAATGAACTTTTCTTTAACCGAACGACATGTCTCAAACCTACACCCAAACACAGGCTACTACACAGAGCTCCTGACTTGACTTTTCGTGCCTATCGCGAAAACGGGTCTCAAGTCCAGACTGACACCTTTTTGGTCTAACGGAACAAAAGACGGGTTGCAAGCCCACATGTAGAATTTTTCTTCTAACAGAATAATAGGTTTCAAGCAAAGCCTAAGACTTCTTTTCTCTAACGGACCGACGGGTCTCACATCTACACGCAGGCCTTCCATGTTTCAAACAAAAAACAGGTCTCAAGCCCAAACCTAGATCTATTATACCAAGCACAGCAACCATTTTAAAAAGTACTGTTCTTTCTATGTCTGTGACTGGGCAGGAGCTGCTGACTTGACTTGGCAGAACCTTCGGGTTCAAAAAACGTAATTTTTTGTAAAGCGAGAAAAGCAGCATTTTTCACGCTTTGTGGGTAACGGGTTAACTGTTTATGGTTCAGGGATATGCGGATCTTAATACAGATTTTCTTTCACAAATTTTGACTCAAAAAAGGTGCTGCTGACTTCACGACTTATAAAATCACTTCAACTCCGACACTGTTAGTTTTTGTCTCAAATGGTAAAACACAAAGAAAGAGAACCATGTCTTGATTAATGGAGTTTAAAATCTTACTTACGTTATTTGGCCAGAAAACTGCACGCGTGCCGAGTCCCTGATTCGTCCCCTGATTTTTGGGTCTTACGACGTTATAACTTACTGTAGAAGAGTAATAAGGAGTCCGGATTGCTTGCTGGTCAGTTCTTTTTTTGTTGAACACATCGTGGACGGTTATACGCCGGCGGAGCTCTCACCACTATTTATCGCCAGACAACGGAAACCAAAAAGTGAGCACGCGTGAAGAGTTTCGGTCAGTTTTTACGTTTGTTCTCCTGTCCACCGGTTGAATGCTTTTGCGATCTCTCTTTTTTCAAGCCTCTCACCATAAGTGCTTATTTTGACTTTTATATCTCTATTTTTTTTATATCTCTCCATTTTTATGCATTTTTCATGTATTATCCCTTCATTGAAATTTGTTTTGAACAGGTTTTTTGTTTTCTCTTATGTTTTCTATTTTTCCTTTTTGTTGTTTATTTTAACTGCATTTTTTCCAATTATTTCCTATCTATCTTTTTTTATTATTTTTTTTATTCAGTGTTTTTCTTTTTTATATTTATTCCTCAATTGGTCCTAGTCCTTTTACACACAACAGTGAGTACCCTGAAAATTGTGTTCATCTCTCTAGCAGGCATCCAATTGTCCATACATATCAGATTCTCATCTCTGATTTAAAGCGCAATCCTAAATAAATTGCATTAGCAATTTTCACTCTGATAGAGCTGCCTTACCAAAGAACTAGCGAATACCTCTTTTCGCTTATCTTCTCAAGCAAGGAAGATGTTTTGGCTTTAAAACCGCAGTTACTTCTAGTCCAAGCTGGTAGGAGCCAGCCACTTTGATATATCCTAACATCGTGTCACAAAACGAAGACTGATTCTACATGAGCTGAAAGAGTAGGATGAGGAACCACTTGTGAATATTTCAAGCATTTTGAAAAGTCAAAACCTTCAGAAGACCCAACTATAGGATAGACCTTAAGTGAGCGTTATAGGAATGGTGTTGGATCGAGAGAACTACTATTAAGATACGCAGATTGGTTTTGTGTGACCGAAAATCGAAAATCAGTGGCTGCTTTAAGATAAGCGTTTAAGGCAAGTGTGCCACTTCAACAACCGCTAATCTATTTATTTCAAAACTCTAATAATTGTATTCATCTCTCCAAGTGACGCGGCCTTCATTCGACTGAAGCCTGCATAGCAGTTGATATACGGGATAGAGGATATCCCTCAGATCAAGTTGGCTTTGTGGATTTCAAGCATGAACCCTTAGAATCCATGATTCATGATGTAATCTATTTACTGTTGATTAGAAAACCCATGATATATATAATTCACAATATGTGCTGATGTGTCATGTCAGATTCAATACCTAGCAGTTTGTGAGCCTGCACAAAACGTGAATTCTACTTCAGAACTTCAGGAACCTGTGGAAGAAGTCAATCGAGCGACAGAAGACATCGGCTCCAGCGTCCAGCTTCAAAATGCTGATCTAGACTTAAATCCAACTACGACAGCTGACGTTAGGCTCCTTTCCCATGACCAGCAACCATCGAAACCAAAAAAGTCCAAGAAAGCGAAAAAGGCTACCAAGAAAGAGTTGAATCCGCAAGAGGAGCTTCAGTGCAATCTGTCACTAAAAGCGATTTCTCGGAGTGGGAGTTGACGGAACCGCCTATTTGTACTCTTCACGAAAACCAAATTCTTAAGTGTACTTTGTGTGCGTACTAGAAAACCTCAAATATTGATTTTAAGTGTCCAGTGGGCCAAATCAATAGTCAGTTTATGTTTTGCATAATGGACAGAATGGCCCTGAAGCAGGAAATATTTTGCGATGAACGAGTGTGAAAGTCAACGGATTCAAAATCAACGGCCGCTCGAACTTTTTACGTCGATTTGTCGAAGATTACGATATTGACAAGGTTTTCACGTTCACAATATCGTGTAGTTGACGTTTACAGATTGTTTTTAGCGTTTAGCCGGGGGAGGACTATCGATGGACGAAGTGGACTGTAGTTGATTGTTGCCGGTAGTAAGTTAGAAATTTGTTATTAAAATTGGATATTAAAGCTTGCTTTTTTAGGTTGAAGCTTCAAAGCTGGAAAGAGACGTTCAGAAACACGAAATATTAGGAAGCTGAGAACGCTGGACAAAAGACATCAAGTGTTATGAGGGCTCGAAATATATTTATCCACCTGAATTGTAAGATGTGCTCGTCAAGTAAAGAGATCAATTTAGGGAAATCGGTGTTTGGTTTGGATGAATAAAGAAAACTGATTTTTAGCAAAAGTGAGTTCTGCCTACCAAACACTCAGAGGCATTTTTCAGTCTCAGCAACACTGAAGTGAGACCGCTTCAAAATGCAACTGACCCTCCCACGGCTGCGACAGCTGCTGCCGCTTGTCGCCGCTTACCTCGTTGTTGTTCGCAAACCACTGGTCAGTTGTGTATCTGGCAATTGTTGTTTGGGTTCGCGTCAATAGAAGCTCGATTCTCTGGTGCAGTATAGCATTATTTCAGTGCTTCTTCAGCCTGCTCTTTCAGTCTGCCTCAGTTATTTTGTAAAACACGTTCCTATTTTTGTTATCGCGTGTTTTAAATTATTTTTGATGAGGTTAAATTGTTGTCTTTTTGAGATTTCACGTTTAAAATAGGAGTTTCCATACGTGCCTTGTCAGCGATGCGATAAACTCTATCATGAATTTTAAATTGTTTTCAGGTTTAAATGGGGAATTGACCAACAGCAAAAAGTCAACCTTCAAGGAGCTTTGTGTTCAATATGAGGTTAGTTACAGCTTGAAGGAAATCCTCTCATCAATTTTTCATTTAGGATATGAGTCAAGCGACCTGTCCTGGTGCTCTTTTTAGATGGACAATATTCAATACGAAGCCCGATGTAAAGGTGAATCTTGCTTTCGAAAGTCACTTAGTTTCATTCTAATTTCCAGAGCGCTTTTGCCTGTCATGACTGTTTATCGTGATGATTATGAACGGTCAGCATTATTCAAGTTAGTGGCCAAGTGGGATGAATAATTTTAAACAACATCTTTTTACAAACACTTCCATTCAAGGATGTGCGGTAAGTCTTGCATTTTTGACTTGGTTTAAAGTTGACATTTTTAGATTTATTGATGAGAGTTACTGCTGCTTCATAATCGAGTCGGTCTCAGAAGGAGCGACAGTTGATTTTCAAAGTAAGTCCTCCAAAGTCAAAATCTAAATCTTATTAGCTATTTTTAGTCTAGTATAGAAATTCAAACAACGCTTGCAAAAGTACAAGAAAGACAGAAAAAGACAAAGTTTGCAGTTGTCTGCTTTATCTGAAATGTAAATGCCATCTATCAAAAAAAATTTTGCAACAATAAAGCTTGTATTCAGTTTTGAGTCGTCCTGCACTTATCGCGACATCCTCGCCGCGACATCCTCGCCAAGCACTCAGACAGTAGAGGAGACAACGGCTGTCGAGGCGTTTGGTGGCAGTGCTGTCGGCGGTGGAGGGCAGTTTTGTAATCTTTTAAGGCGTGTGAGAGAATCGCTGTTTGGGTGGATGTTGAAAATTGCGCTTTTCAGGTTCTGACGCTTTTGTACCAGCGGAAGGGTAAATCGCATGAGAAACTGTCATTTTTAGATAATAAAATTCGTTTAATCGTATCGCTTGACATTCTTTCAGGAGCTTTGCCCCTCTCTTTTCAGTTTCTAATGCGTACCAGCCGCGCTCTGCGGACTGGTGAATTTATGCATGCACTTTTTCTGTACTTTGGATCAATCACAGCGCTACACACTGCGTTCGATTTGCAACCCATATGTTATGCGTGCGTTGATGCCAAATTGAAATTTTCGCTGAGCTATTGAGACTAATTTAAAAATGTTTGTATCGCGTTTTGTGTCGAGCTCTGAAGACCTTGTCTGATTCTTGCAATTAAAGTTTAGGTAAAGAACCCAGCCACTCATAGTCCTGTCAACTTTCCACGAGCGTCTTGTTTAATTTGTTGTAGGTTTTGATGTAATTGCTCACCTTTGCTATTTTGTCGCAGTTTAGCCGTGAATAGAAAACACTGGTCTGCTCCACTTGTGCTGTCGAAGTAAAGTAGACATCGAAATTAAAGCACCGAACAACTATTTAAGAAGGTAATTCAGAGTTTTTCGCATTTTTCAAATGACCAAGTTAAATATAATCCCACGATTTCAGGATATGGCTCCGTGTGTCACAAGTGCGATGTAAAAGAACTGCAATAAACTGAAACTTCAGACAACGCATGGGAGGGATCTGCAGCCTTACTTCAATAAAGTAAGTGTTTTAGAAACAATAATTAGAAGATTTTTGCTGTTTTCGTTCAGTATTTATTGATTTAATTTTAGGCTTGCACGGCGGCAACTTTTGCTCAAACCTGCGACTTACGCCTCTGGTCTTCACAACATTCCTGCAGCGACAAAAGGAAGCCAATGGAAACCGAAAAGAAGATCACGTCAACATGTGTGGGCAATTTAAAATGTTTAGGTGTCAATAGTAGATAAATTAAATGTATTAGCCGTAAACGGTTTCCGAACACGACCATTTAGGTCTGGGCGGAAAGTGGAAATATGAAACTTTAGTTGAAAATCGAACGTGCATTTTCAGAGTTAAGCCATAAAACACAGCAAATTTTTACGCTTTTTCTTTTTTCTTTTTTTATTGTGCCTTTTTTGTTGCTTCTTTATTGTGGCCCAACACATGGTGGTGCAGTAGACCGAAACTCATTCAAGAATCCGATTAATTACGGATTTACAAAATATGCGTTTTCATAAAAAATCGTTTTCATGTAACTCATGCTTACTCACGCACTCTCGACTCTGTGACGTGCCCTTTGTGGTCGTTTCGCTTTTAATGATTCTCCATAGAGCGGCGATCGGACGCGATGGGCCGACTTCGTAATAGAGGAAGCGGCCGTCGCGTCAGCCGAGTGGTGCAGTCGGCCGACGATAGTCCGTCGCCTGCCCCGTCCAAGCGCAAATCGTTGTTTGCGACGAAGACGAAACTTCTCTTTTTTGCATTTTCCACGCCTGTAGAAGAGCTTTCGTGAATGGGCCTACCATGTCAGCACTTTTCCAAAAATGTGCTCACCTTGCCAAAACAGACACGGCTGGTACTTCAAAGCGAAAATTTCACTTACGAACGCGTCGAATGCTCAGACTGTTCACTTGCACTTTTCCTGCACTATGGATTAATCAAAAAGCAAAACGCTTTCAAAATGTCCCAGGTCGTTTTAATTTGGTTATTCGGCGTGATATTACGTGAGATAATAAATACTTGAAATTTTCGTTTATTTTCAGGTTATTGACCAGAGTCTGAATAGTTCAGTCAATCAAATAAAAGTTACATGTTCACTTAAAGGTAGACTCCTCAATATTTTACATTTTTCAATTTCCTTTTTAGGCTGCTTGCATATCTGCCACCTACCACCTTCGAAAGCTCCCTCAATGGGCCTTTACAGCATCGAGAAGCCGGTTTGTATTTACTTCAAACTTCGACCTCTTACCACATCTCCACAGGACAAGTGAACTACGAAGAGTGTAAGTTGCACATTTATTTTATGTCTTGATTTGCATTTTCTTTCAGCGTCGAATGTGAAATTGGAAGATGGATTGGGAAAATCTGCGAGATTTTAACTGGACTTTGACGCCTTTAAAACATTCGCTCGAATAAGGAGTGACCGTCTCTTCAACTTCCGACTGAGAAGCCATGTAAGTTATTATATTTACGAATTTTCCGAGTTTTAAAATCTTTTTTGCATTCAAAAAACGAAAAAGGGAATTTCAGATTCTTAACAATCAGACTTTTCGATGTTTGGCGATCAGTGTTCTATTGACAATTATTGAACCCCCATTGTCCAAAAACTTTTACAGTAGTTTTCAGACATTAACACGCGCTAATTAGAGATTTTGTTCACTTGTAAACATATTACATATATTTTCTAGCGCTACTTTTATCAGCATTGATTTTTTTGATTTCAGACGGCTCACCCTGTTCTAAGACGTGATCTACACTGGAGGTCCTTTTGTGCTTGAACTTTTTGTATGCATGTGATGTTTTTAATTATTTCCATTATGATTTAGTTGTGCAATGTTTCACAAACCTGTTGTGTTTGGTCAAATTGTGGCATTTAACAGCTAATATAGAAAACTCAAGTTGGAGTTAAGAAGCGTTAAGATGCGGACTATCGTGTTACGTGTTACATTGATCGTGTTACAAAAATAGGCAAGGCAAAGCGTAGACAGGAGCGGGCCCGAGATTCCTCATTTTATGTTTGCACTTTTCCTGCACTTTGGATCAAGGAAGATCAAGGAGTCTTTACGGAGAATGGCACCAAGATCGACTCCAGCGTTGGAGTCTGAGGCTGATCAAACCCTTGTCGATTGCTTGGAAGGCGACAATATGATCAGACCTTCCTGCACAGAACAATCAGTGTAACGCGATAACGCGAAACTTTAGTTCAGGCATTTCAGATTTAGCGGATAACGAAACTTCGCTTTTTCAAGCCCTTTCAACTCGCTCAAGCGTTCTCCGACGGCCATGAGCCTTCCGATTTTTCAGATTCACACGACGGGATTTGTGGAATCTTCGGTCTTACTCCGAAATGGTGACTTTTTAAGTTTAGTTTGCGCTAATTAGTTCATTTTTGACAACAAAGACGCTAACCACAACGATCACAACCCGGCGACCATAAAGAATCTCACTAAGAACCGTAAAATTTTGTTTGAGCGTAATTAATTACCGAAAACTTTCAAACGCCATTTCGCTTTCGGTGTGAAATCTTGAAAGCTGCCTGCAAGAAGTATGCAGCGTACGATTTGCGAAACGTTTCACAAGTCGTTTTTTGTCTTTGTTTTAGAAATACTAAAACTAATCTTTTCGGGTTGCCCCTGAAGATGTTACGACACGCTTATCAGTCTCAGTTGTGCACTAGGGATGTGGGACAATAAGATCAAGACTTCTGGACAACGATTTAATGTGCACTTCTCAAGACAATTCGGACACTGTGACCCGGCTAGCTCCGAGGCTTCGCTCTCTCCAGCAGCTTATATCACCTTCTTCTCCTTCTTTGCTCGTTCTCGGCCTCGGGCAGATCCGCTTCGGGCGACGGCATCAGCCAGCTTCATCCCGGCTCTTTCCTTGACAGCCTCGTCTTCGGCTTCGACATCTCTCGCTGGACGTGCAGATCGGACTTCTTGTGGCCTGGAAATAGAAACATATAAATCAGATGGAATGCTATGTTGTGTCCCGGCTGGCTCTCTTCACAGAACACTGACGATCTTACCGTAATTTTGTACATGCTTGAAGCTTTATCTTTGCACTGCCTCACCCTTACCCTAAAAGCCAAGTAACCCCAAACAGGTAAAGCGCACATAAAGCAAGCCTATTGTAAGTTTTTTAAAAGTAACTTTTCAAATGTATGCGTTACTTCACACCAAAACTGTTTACAAAAATGGCTTGAACAACTGAAAGAGAGAAATCAAAATCACATATTCTGTAGACTTTGAACCGGCAATCTTCCAATTGCTGAAATCAGCTAACTGACCAATCATCGAAGATATCAGAGATTGCTGCTCCTCTCTCGTGTTTGCCACGTTTACCTAATAACCAAAGATGGCCCATATCAGTGACTCCAAGAGAGTTTACGAAAGATAGCGAAAAAGGATATTGCGTTCTTGTGTTGCGTAACCACGATAGTGCTATCGCCGTGCTTCCAATCATTCACTTCTCCGCTTCTCCTGTTCTGCCTTCGCAACCCCCACTTCCCAAAGCCTCGCTTGCTCGCAGTCCCTCGCAGCATCACGTCACGATTCTTCTCGAAGTTTGACTGTCGTTTGACTCTTTCTTAAGAATGCAATCCTAGCCGATATTGTTACATTAAATGCAAAAAGTGTTTACCGCAAGCACGGAGTTTTGATCAGTTCTCCCAAAACTGATGTTTGCAAGTTGCAACTTTTTCACCGTTTCGTAATTAAAGATTAACTTAAAACTTTTTTGTATTTTAGGTTGTTCAAAATAAAAGTCAAAGGATCTCTGAACTTTTCGCTTTCGTGCTTTCCGCAATTTCAAACATGGATCCTCCAAACTTAACAAATGCGACCGAAGCCCTCCATCTTTCAAGCGCTACAATGCCGATAAAATCGTTTGAAGAGATCTTACAATTCGAAAGGAATCAAAAAGCACAGAGCTATCCATTTCGCACTGCTCAGTATTTGTCTTCTGTGGTAAGTGTTGTTGATTCAAGTCGCATTCTAACGTCAACTGCTCTTTAGGCCCAATATTCCGACGTCCAAGTCCCAGTAAGCATGGAATGTGAAACTCCGCTTTGTCGTCCGGTTCCAGCTACGCGGCTTCCATATTCCTGGGTTTGTTTCAAAAAACTTGATAAATGAGCAATCCAACATTTAGATAGATCCGACTGCTCAACAAAACTTTTCTTCTGTCTTTCTGGATCAGTTACGGTTGGTCCCACCTCGACTAAGCTTTCAGACCAAAGGCAATGGCCAACCGATAGCGGACCAGAGGTTCACTGAGGCCCTTCAATATGTTGAGGTTTATTCCAATATTGTTATCAGAATTTTAAGTTTAAATGCTGCAGGCTAAAAATCAGTCCGCCTCTCGAAGCCAGGTTCTCGAAACGCGTTATGCTTTGGATCAATTCTTTAAAGTGCTAAACGTCCCCCAGAAAATTCCCGTTCAAGGCACTACGTCCTCGGAAGGAATGTCTCCAGAAACACCAAAACGTGTTTTCAAACGAATTAAGTATTCATGTTCAGCTTGTTCCGTGGAATTGAAGAGTGTAGCCCAATTCAAGGAACACATGCTGGAAGTGCACGGAAACATCAGAGCGTTCAAGTGCCGACTTTGTCCAAATCAGTACACTTCTCGCTCGATCATGCTGAGGCACATGAAGTCGCACTCGAAATAGAAATCTTTTGTTTGCCGCGTGTGCGACAAACTGTTTTTAGTGAAATCTTTGTTGCTGTTCATATTGAGTTGTAATTGTAACAGTTGTAATTTTGTGAAATTGTATTGTTCAATTTTGTTGTGCTGACTGTGAAGTTGTTAAAATACAAAATTTGACCCGTTTGCCCATGTTTAAATAATAATCGAAGATGGCCCGTATCAGTGACTCAAAGAAACTGCAGGAAAGATAGCGTAAAAGGATGTCGATTTTCCCTGTTTGTATGATCAATAGTGTGCTCTTTCCGTGCTTCTAATCCCTTATCCCTGCCGCGCTTGTTCTTATCTATATACCTACGCAGTACCTGATAAGTCAGTTATGGTCAGCTCAACTGACCACTACTCAAAGGCCACAGCGCTAGGCTAAGATTCATGTACCGGAGCCGCATTTATAAAGTACCCACTTGAGCCTCAATTGAAATTTTTGAAGTTCAGTGCCTTTTTCAGCAAACCGGTTTTTGTTGTTTTTGACTGTTACTGATACCGTAGTCAGTGGTCTACAATGCTGTGCTGTTTCTTGTTCATTTACTTGATAACTTAATGCACAATTTTGGACGGATCAAAGTGAACAGATGGTTTACATCTGTTTCGACTCTCTCTTCTCAACATCGAACCACGGATTGGTGCCGACTTTATCCAAATCGGTAAACAACTCGCTCGATCATAATAAGGCACATAAAACATCTTAAGTTTAAATAGCATTAAAGATTAAAAAAGCCGATTTGTGCAAAATAGAGTGCGATGCCGGCAAACAAAAACCAGAGAAATTAAAAGACTAATTTATTCAAGATTCTTAGGGACACAATTGGCAGCGTTTAGTTTTTCCGCGACCTCGTTAAGATTCTATCAAGTGGGCGACCTTTATAACCTCAAATTAGCGTCATGTTTACTGTTTAGGAACACGAGGGAATCTGTACCTATTCTGGTGTCTTCCCCGCTGCTTGCTCTGACCATTTTCAGCACTCGTCATTTCAGATGGGCGAGGATTGAAGGCCAAAGGTGTTTTTTCAGAGTCCCTGAAGTTGACCGTCTTCTTAGCATTGCTTTGGCAAAGGTAATTTCCGCTTGAAACACTTAATCGCGACGTCTTGGGCTGCCCAATGCTGTCCTTATCGAAACTTCTGATGACCTCTTTGAAAGGTTGGGATTTTTGGACTCGAGTCAATCTTTCGTGGACAGACTTTTTCTCGCTCCTAGGCGGTTTGTGATGAGTAGGAGTCATCTCAACGCCCTTTCGAGGCCCATTACCATCAGAAAGAAGACCGGAGATATGTCTCTCGGTGACGATCCGACATTCCAACTTCATGAAGTCGTTATAATTTGGGAGTATTTTGGCAGCTTCTTGGAGATCATTCTGGAATTGTGTGAGTTCTGACTCAATATTTAAGAAGGGTCGGCAAGGCTTGATTCCGATAAACCAGCAATGGCAAAACCGGTTTCCCGTTTGCTCCTTAGGAATGAATTTCTTTGGGTTGGCGTGGAAGTACTTCAGCTTTCCGGATGAGTAAAGCGAACTCATAAGAAGTCGATGCTTGGAATCTGCCAAATTTGAGAAAGCGTTGTGCTCATCCCGTGTCCTAGCACTGCACTTAATTTCGACAAAATGGTTGAATTGGTTGAAAAAGTCTACCTTTCCCAGCAGGTCGTACCAGATGGCTTCGCCTGACTTGATCTTTTCAATAATCTCTAAGGCTTCTCGGCACTTTTCCAAAATTACAATTTGGGTGTAAGGGGTGATGTTGAAAGCCGAGTTCTGTCTTGGGTAGGTCGGCGTTAAAATGGGCATCAGATGAAGACGGTCCTGGGAGTTCCAAATTGGATTCCAGACGCTTCTATCCAAGTGAATCTGAGGCTTGCTAGGCTTTTCCTCGTTGAGGATAATGGGATCGGCCCAGTTCCAGTTTATGATCAAATTGAGGAGCTTCTCGAAGAGCTGAGGAGGCTCAGCTACGGGATGCATCTGACAGGTTTTGGCCGTCAAGATGGTCCAAGAAATGCCTCCAAGGTAGCCGCGAATATTCGAGTAGATTCCTTTACTCTTGGCCCATAGTTTCACGGCTCTCAGAGTGGTTCTGAAGGAGTCTTGGTCTGGGACGGAGCTAAGAATTAGGTCTGCGCTTCTCAGAGCGTTTAGAGAACGGACACATTTTAAAGGCAGATCCGTCATAATGGTATCGGTCATGAGGACTTCTTCAAGTTTTTCCGGAAGCGTTTCCAAATGAAGCTGGACAAAGAGAATGTCCATCTCAAACTGGAGATATTTGAGCTTGATGACAGGCACGAAAGCTTCGGCTATGACTGTTACGGAAGTCACATTTCGACTCTTCTTCAGATCTTGGGCAAATGAAGAAAAGAATTCTTGGCGGGATACAAAGTTGGGAGCTACACAGAGACAGTCTAGGTCTGAAGAACAGTCCATGACATTGAGTCTCACAGATCCACAAGCAAAGAGTCGTCCAAGAGAAGGCGTCGACAGTTTGACCGCATTCTTCTGGCGGTGCAGGCGGCGAATCCATTGGGAGAAGATCATCTCGACCTCTTTTAGAGCCTGCTTGCGGTCAGATGCAGCTCGAGGGTTGAACTGGGTGTTCACTTCTTCGATGGCGTGGAGAAGCGATGCAGTAGACATGGTTTCAACGAAGCAATGCGGAGTTGAGTCGAAGAGTTACAGCATTGTGGCCGTTCTTATATAAACAAAAAGAGATGCTAATTTTAATGCAAGAGCAATAAATATCAAAAAAGTTACACATGGAGGAGAATTCATGACAACCGACTCCTGAAAAGCTTGCAGTTCACTTGGCATTTGTAAAGGAATGAGTTGGTGTTGTTGAGAGATGGTCTCCCTCTGCGTTTGCAGGTGACCTTGGATGTAAGAGGCATGCTCTTGAAGGTTGACCTCATGGGAATAAAGTTCCAGTTCTGGATACTTTCGGTATTGACCTTGCGCGCTAACTCTTCCAGCCATAGGTGGACAGCCACTGACTATTTCGGGAGCAATGAAGGGTAGATGGTCTCCTAACAGAAACCTCCAAAATTAGTGGAAATTGCGCTCTAGGGTCGCCTTCTTAAGTGACTTGTTAATAAAAAGCACGACTGTAGTTTTGGTATACATATTTGTGCCACTAAGATTGAAAATTGACATTTTTGATCTGCAGCTATAACGTATAATGCTTCAGAGTAACTTTAAAACTTCAAGTTTATCATTCTTGATTTTGGGTTTTTGAAAGTCTACAAACTTTTAGCATAACATGCCTACGACTTCAGACTCCCGATCAAGTCAACTTCTTAAAAGCAGTCTGGTTTTTTCCTTCATAAAAAATTTTTCTTCTTTTTTGAACATTAAAGTGGCTTTCAGCTATAGCAAAATACTACAAAAGCAAGATACGCCATTTTGTCCTTATAGTCCTTTATCACTTTATTAAAATAACCGACCATAAACACAAACTGTAATAATATATGTAATAAAAATTTATAAACATAAGACGACGTTTGGTTTCCAATCTAAGTATTATGCGCTCTTAAAGTTCTCATTCAAGCAATTGGATCGTGTGGGAAGCCCTTGCATAAGAGGCCTCGGAAAATGGACCAAAAAGAAATGATCATACGATAGAAATAAGAAAGAGTGAACGGGGCGGATGAGTCCCCAGCGATGAGACATGGAAAAGAAGAGAACTATACAATATTACTTCAGTCAGATGGCCGACACAAGTTGCGGGATCTGTGCGACGGAACACTCGTAATCTAAAAATAGCGCTTGGTGGGTGCCTAAAGGGAACAGACAGTTTATGTGCTGGACGACTAGGAATCTAGGATTTGTGCGTAGAAATATGGGTAACCGGTAGTACAGACTAAGGAAATTGCTATGGGAATTGGGTTATTTGTTCTCGGCCTCTTCAACAGGTTGCAGCGTGTGCCATTGGGCAATCGGGCGGCGGGGACTGGCCAGCATGTCCATCCAGTGGCGAAGTTCGGCTCCGGTGGCCGCACAGCCAAGCAAGCAGCGGCCGATCGCGTCGTTTGATCCAGTTTATCGTAGTCCATCACTGTGATCATCAACGAGACTTTCTGAAACCAGAGAATTAATAATTTGGAGATGATAAGACTAACTAGCAAGCAGTGCAGGCAATGTGGAAAATAAGCAATGTAAAAAAAGCGAGGAATCCTCTTTGAAAAAGCTGTTTGTTCTCAAATCAACTCAGTGAAGAAATTAAAGTTCTCAGGTTTCAAGTAGTTGATTTCGTTGATC
The DNA here is from genome assembly GCA_000757645.3 of Steinernema carpocapsae. Lineage (NCBI taxonomy): Eukaryota > Metazoa > Nematoda > Chromadorea > Rhabditida > Steinernematidae > Steinernema > Steinernema carpocapsae. The sequence continues at coordinate 3,963,058 of CM016762.1, forward strand.
AACATTTCACCTTTTCGCCTTTTGCTGAACAATGGTACGATCTCATCATAGCACCTAACTGTTGCAGCCTGAACTAATTCCAATTAAAACGAATTTTCAAAATTTTTTGTTAATGTGTTTTTATACGATTACACGAAAAAAGGAACGTTCTATGTGTTAACGTAGATTTGAGCAGAAATTTTACTTTTGTACAATGCTGATGAAATTGAAATTTATGCTATAAAACCAAAAATGCTCTTTATGTTTATATTTTATGTGCACTTCGAAAGCTTTTTCAAAAAGAATTGTTAAACTGGTTTTGCGCCACACAGTTTTGAATCAACTTTCATTAATGATCAATTTTTCCGTTTTTGTAAATTGAAAAACAATTTTGGTAAAAATCATGTTTTTTGTTTCGAGATATAAAGAATTAACGGGGCCTGGCGCGCTATTGCGCGACAACAGTATTCTTAAAATTAGCATTGTTCGGTGCTTCGCGCCTCACAGATTCATGTTTTGGAACAGCTTCGGCGCTACGCGCCTGGTTTGAACGATTTCTCGGCTAAAGGCGACCTTGGCGCCTCAAATTCCACCCAAAGCGCGCTTGAAGCCTCAAAATTTTCATTGTTGCTCTGCTCTTTTCCCGTAGTTCGACACGGCGCGGGGAACCACGAAAATCAAGGCGATGGCGAAAGGCGTGCAAACGTAAGCGCCGCCGCTACCGTCACTCGAACTCGCTCAGTCAGGGACACTGCGTCTGGGATTTTCGTGGTGCATGCATACGTTTGGATCAAGGCTGTGCGATATATCGTATCATGTTATCGTTATCGCCATGTCGCCCATTTTGACGATAAAAATATCGCGTTATCGTCATTTCGTCATTTTGACAATATTTTGACGATATTTTGGTCTCAAAGCGAACGACTGGCAAACTGAAATGAATACTGTAGTGGAAGTTTTTCACCTTTCTTGCGAGAATTTTCTGGAAAATGGTCACGTGCCGCCATGAAGCAGTCTGTTTACAACGAACTTTCACTTTTGACGCAACGAAGAGCGTTGCTAATTGCAAGCAATGCAATCAGCACGTTCCGCAAACGGATGGCAACACTGCTGGACATTTAAAGCGTCAACACGAAATGCTGTTCTGGCTTTTTGTTATTGCTCTAGTTGTTAGGTAAAAATTTCCCTGAGTTGGTGTGTTTTGTTATCGTTTCATTATCGTATCGGCTTTTTGAAATTATCGGATTTTCGGAGTTATCGTTATCGGATTTGAGTTATCGCATATTGCACAGCCCTGGTCTGGATCGTTCTCCGTTATTTGGTAAAGAAATAAAACTTTTTATTAGTTTTTAACTTCGTTAAATTCTTGCGACTGCATTGACAGTGACATCAAGTTTTTGTTTATTTTTCAGGGTTACAAGCCCAATAAGACAAACAGTTCAGTCGAAAGTGATACGTGCAATCCGTCTCACCCACCATTCCGCCACCTTGGCTATCTAAGCCACACTATTCCGAATTATAAAAGTTCCAGTGCCCAGAAAAGGACTTTGACCAGCGGGCTAATCCCAACGCTTCCTTATGTTTGAAATTGTCCCACAGAGCTGATAAGGTTACCAAGCAAAAAACCGTGCAAAACATCGGAAAACATAGATCGTAAGCGTGAAGACAAACCTGGATCTGCTCAAAGGGCACCTCAAACGAGAACGACTCGTTGTAGTAGGGATTCAACGTGCACTTCTTAATTGAAGTTTTCTTCTTTTTCAGCCGTTTCCCTCCCTGCATGAGCACAATTTTGACGTACGGATCTGAAACGAAGAGGGAAAAGATAGATGAAGCTTGATAAAAGAGAAAGGGTCGAAGAAGGAGAGCTCTGGGGATTGAAGCGATTGTATCAAAAGAGCGAATTGAAGAGAGAGTGGAAAGTGTCTCATGAAGCGAAAGTTTGGCGCTCGAGAAAAGCGTGTGAAAAGTTTGGTGTCGTATTAACCTGCATCTTCTCGGCGGTCAATTTGCCAAATTGGAAACTCTCGTTGTAATACGCGTTTAGCGTGTTTCGTTTGATGGTGCTTTTCTTTTTCTTCAAACGTCGCTTCCCATCGAAGAGACACAATTTTACGTATGGATCTGGAGTACGTAATAAAATTTTTTTTCTGGCTGAAGGGTCTTCATTAAGAAATGGATTCACACAAGAAACTTTTAATTTTTAATTTTTTGGGCGCCATTTACAATCTGTTCAAAATAGAACTATGGATGACGCGAACTTGCGCAAGCTCGCACCGTTCGGCGCCGGAAAAGTGAAACCGTAACTGCTAAGGCAAAATTCGCTGGGTCGGCGTGACGGGAACCTGAACGAAGCTCTCTAAAGCCGTAAAAATTGGCCAAAAAGCGCCGCTATCGCTATCTGTGACAGACTTCTGCCGCTCTCTGTGTCATGAACCTGGCCAAGCCGTAAAACTCCACACACTTTTTTCCGTTTGGCCTACTTTTACGGCTTCAGAGAGCAAGTTGAGGTTCTCGCCACGGTGAGCCTGCGCACTTCTCATTGGGCGCTTACGGTTTCCCTTTCCCGGCGCTGAAAGGCACGAGCTCGCGCAAGCTCGCGTAGTTCCATTTCGGACAGACTGTAGTATGAACTCATAGTTATTCCTAAAAAGTCGATTCAGACACAAAATTGCCCATTGATTATTCTCATTATCAAGTTCCCACAAACACAAAAAATCCATTTTCTAATAGTTTCTTATAATGAACTCATTCCCACTTCTCATAAATGCCATATTAGTGGCACATTATGAAATGAGAACATACCAATCAAGCACACATAACGATCAATTATATTCAAAATGAGGCACAAAAAGTTGGGCCAGACTGTGTCCCATTTTTGGCGTTTTATGAACATAATGTGCTTGACTGCATTGCGGAAGCGTTAGTAAAAATGGAACAAATAAAAAGGTCAAAGCAATGTGGGCTAAGCAATTTTCAAAGGTCAGATCCCGTAAACAACGTTCAATCTATTTTCCAATTTTAAGAGATTTTTTGAATTTTAGAGCTTACCTGATAAACCACCGACGTCCATCTTCTTTAGGTTCTTCGCCTCCAGAATAACAACAGTCAGTTTACCGGCGGTTGGCACATAACGCAGCGAGAAGCAAATATCTCCCAAGCTCTTTTCCTGAAATCACATATTCTATGTGAAGCCCTAAAAAAGATACCCACAGCTTCTTTGTCATCTGGCGGCGGTGCAATGTCCTTCCATTCTTCAACGACCGCGCCAAGATCGATCTTTCCAAGCGGCAGCAAAACCTGACCAATTTGGTCGTGCTTGCTGAACCGATCAAAATCGTAAATTGCAAAAACAAGCGTTTTGTTGCCGATCTCGGCAAATGGGACCTAAAACACGAAATTAAACATTTAGTGAAAAGAGTTCAAACTCACCTTGAAAATGAAAGTTTCATTGAAGACTGGATTCAACGTCTTCCGGTGAACTTTTGTCTCCACCTTCTTCTTCTTTTCAGGTAGCAAGTAGAGCTTCACGTATGGATCTGACGTGCCGCTCATGTCCATACCAGGGAGATCTTCCGCTTGGATCACGGTCACTGACAGCTGGCCCTGCTGGAAGTCGTAGTCGAGCTTGTACTGAATCCTCCCAAGCTTCACTTCTTCTTTCTCTTCCGCCTGTTCTTTCTCGTTTTCTTCCATGCCCTCTTCTAAGCCTTCGAGATCGGCCGCAAGCTGAAGTTCAGTATTTTTAAGATAAGACAATGCAATCCACAAACCTTGTTCGTGGCCGCGTTCAAGTCGGGACCACTCTTGGCAAACAGTCCTTAAAACCTTTGGACTTGTTCTTCTCTCCATGCCTCTTCTTTCCAAACAACTTCCTTATGAGAGCATATGTACAGCAGAGCACGATTAGAAGGCACACAATTCCAAATAAGACAAATCCCCATTCGGGCACTGAAACAGATGTTCATGGTTAAAAACTGGTACTAAAAAAAAGCAAATTTTAAAAAATTGTGATGGCCAATATTAATTTGTCTCAGGAAAATACCTGATGCTTTATTCAAATGACCATAAAGGCCTCTGCATAGTTTGAGGCACATGCGACAAACGCAAGCTAACGCCATACAAATTTCTGGAACACATACACAATTTTTCGCCATAAATTTTTATGGCGTTAGCTTGCGTCTGTCGCACGTGCCTCAAACTATGCAGAGGCTTTAAGACCGACAAACGGCATGATAGTCTTTTAATTATAACACCTCTGAAAAAAATTTGCACTCAAATGCCACGTCAAATTTTGTAGTAACGACTTGCTATCTGGTTATCAACCATAGGATCAATTTCAGGCTTCATAATTTGCTAAGCAAAGTGTCTTACCGTTTTAAATTTAAAATTTAACTTTCTTAGGTTTATTGAATTTTGGTTTTACTGCTGAACGTTTTTAACCTTTCAAATACTGTTTTTTTTGTTGTAGCGCAGGTGTATACAATTTTTAATAAAACGGCACTAATGAAACCCTCATGTAGATGCCCTCTGTTGTTTTTTTATCCATACCATCGAGGCATAGACACTTTTTGTAAGTAAGTAAAAGCAGAGACAGACAGACACATTTAAAGATTCAATAAATTTCAAAGTGTGTTTACTATCATTTGTAGCTGTTTTGCAGTAATGCGCTCTAGATGTAATTCAATTATTTTGTCGCGCTTTAAGTAGTAAAAATCCAAAGTCAAAAACTTTAAAATGTGATATTGGTTTCTTGCATTCCAGTAGCTTTGGTCAAACCTTGAGGATATTAAGATTTCCTTTGCCAATCTGTGCTTTTCTAAAAACATGCGGCTTTTGACGTCAACTTGAATACTGCCAAAATTCGAAATTTGCATTTCTGTATTTCTTGCATATCCCTCATCTGTTCCAGTTCCCCGTCCATGGATTTTTGCTTATATCAGCTCAGAGATGAGAGAACGGTCGTCATGTAATTCCCTCCACATGTGCCCTTTGCTCATGTGTCCATCACGACTTTCGTAATACTGCTCCCCGATAAGCACTCATTTTTTCGGCTATTCCACATGAATGAAGCACCCGATCTTTCAGATCCCATTTCCGCTGTATTCAAAGAACATTGAAATTGATGAATGACCACCCCCAACTATAGCCTCAGTTTGCATGGGTCAGTTCTTGCTCGAAAACTCTTTCTAACCTCCCCAAGCAGTTAAAGACAACAGTCAACTACTGCAAATGCGTGCAAATCGATTCTCGGAGTGGAAGTCTTAGTAGCCTCACACACACATCTCTTTTTTTGGGAGGGCGGTCTTCAAGCGGTATGCAGTCAGTCAAAGGAGTCAGAGGGGCGCTCGGGGCTGTGGAGGGTTGTTGGAATGGGAGAAGAAGACGACTTTGAGAAAACGGGTCCCTGCAACGGCGGCGCTGTTTCTTGAGCTTTCGTGCTCGCGCGCAAGCTTAAGGTCTGCGTGGCCGTTATTGGAAACGGCGCGCGGGAGTCCTGAGAAACGACCACCGCTGACATGACGGGGCCACTGCATTGGGTGCTGCTGCTGTCAGACGGCTTCGACGCCGCTCCAAGCACCCAAAAGCGCATTATTGGGCGATATCGCTGCTTCTGCTGCTCAGCGCTGAGCGAACGGAAGAAACATTTGTCAAAACCACAGGGGCCGAAAGACAATTAGACGTTTGAGATAAGCGCATTCGGAAAAAACGCGATTGGAAACGATGGGAAACGATGGCTTGGCGACAGGAATAGTGCTTTGAATGGTCGATGTACTAATTAGAAATTTGACAGCCGCTGAGCGAAAGTATTTTGGATACTGTCTTTGCAAAAAAAATATACGCAAATTAAATGCTGATTCAAGAAGGGACTCGAACCTGCGACATCTGGCATTGTAGACTTCCACGTTAAACAAGCAAGTTTTTGATATTGCTTTTTTTAATTTAAATTTGGTTTTTTTTATTGTGCTAAAGCAAAAACCTTTCGAAATCGTCATATTAAGGTACTCAACCACATTTCAAACACAATAAATGTCATTCACAGCTAAAAACACCAACAAAAATTGTGCCTAAGATGTCTGTGTACCTCCAAAAAAAGCTATTTTGACTATATTCTTCAAATTCTTCACGCTTCATTACATTTTGTGCTCGACGGAGTTTACGTTACAAAAACCATCAAGTAAGCAATTGGATTCGAATGCGTCTGAAGCGTGCTTGGACGAGTTGGACAAACTAGGATAGAAGGGTGCGAAAACAAACAGGAATGAAATTGGGAAAGAGGAAAAGAGTGAGCTGGGTCTGACACAGAGTATAAATAAAAGCCCAACAACCAAAAAAAAACAGAGCAGGCCACACGCAAAATTTAATAAGTGTTTTTATATCTAGAGGTTTCTTCACCTTTTCAGCAACATAATTTTTACGTATTAGAACTCATAAAAGCCTTGTAAACACACTCTAAGAACTTCCAAGAAACTCGAGCATCTAATTTGCTATAATTCTGCAAAACAAGTCTTCAATTTCCACCATCCACAATAACGCGTGCTTCAGGCTCGTAAACAGTACCATGCTTAATAACCTGACTTTTATTAAAGCTATTTTTGACTCATAATTACGCTGTGTTGAAAATTACTTACAACGAATTTTCGAAGGTTGTTTACAACGGACATAAAAAATTCAAGGCTGATTTTCAGGAAACCCGTGGTACCAAGTAGTTGCCATATTAGACATCGTAGAAAGCCTCAGTTCATCAAATTCAATATCAAAAATGTCAAAAACTTACTTCCTGTATGAGCCATGACTTTCTCTTTGACTTTGTCCTTCAAGTCGATGGCCTTATCCACGACGAAATCTTTCATCGATTCTTTTGTCGTCCTGAAATGTCGCAACTGAGGATATAATAAGTGCGTTAAAAAGGGAGACGTGGGAAATGAAATTTTTAGGAATCTAAGGTTTGAAACTTGCCAGATGTAGGCGTAAGAGCAAAGACCGAATTTACAATGATTAATCGAATTTTTGGTTAGCACGCTTCGTTAGATTTGCTCAATAGGAAAAAAAGAGATATGTGTTCCGCGCAAGGCATAAATTAGGAATTTAGACATTGAGGTCAGTTATTTGGCACTCTTTAAATACGAACCAAATTTGTTCAAACTAAAAAAGGAAGTTTCAGATTACGGAATATATGATTTCGGACTAGGGAAGAAAGGATTAAAAACGTTTCGTTTAAGTGTAGAGAAAAATGGTAATTTTTCCGGGAAAAACGCAGTAAAAATGCTGTAAATTTGAACGTTTTATCACAGAAAAACTGTTTGACAATGACGAAGCGTTTTTCAATTTTTTAAGTAGCAGTTGAAATAACCAAAACAAACATTACAAAATTTTTAGGGCGAAAATTTGCATTTAATCTAAATGATAATTGAAAATGAAAAAATTCAAAAATACGTTAGATTTTGGAATTTGTTATTGTAGCCAAACTGCGGATGAAAACTAATTTCTTCTTTTCGAAGCTCAAGTTTTGAAATAGAAAAGTTAAAAATACAAACTTACACAAACATCTTTACAATAGCTGACAAAAGAAATTTTAAATGCTTTGAACAAAAATACTTCGACGGAAAATTTCAAAAATTGGGTATGTTTAAAACTGAAAACTGAGGTTTCACTAAATCCAAACTTACGTGAAAATCTCCGGAACGGCAGCACTGGTTGTTGGCACCGGCGGGGCGGCGGCGGAAGGGTCGTCGGCGGGAGTGTCGTCTCCGGCACGGCCATCGGGATTTCCGGCAGCGGTTTCTCCTTGTTCAGTTCCTCGATGGGATCCGAGTTTGTATGAATCCGCACCATGGTTGTTGGAGCTGCTGCTGCGTTTGGGTCACAACGAGATTACTGTACTAGCAGCCTACTTTCCTCGGCTGTTTCTCCTTGTTTTCCTTTCTTCTCTGTTCCTGGAACCATGTTGTTTGCTACTACTGCAATCTCATACTACGCGAAACGCACGCACACGTCGCGTGTGCTCCTTCCCAAGTTTGAGGAAAATGAGAACGCAAAGCTGGCCAGAAATCCAGAGGAACGCGCGCAAAGCGGGGAAGAGAAGGGCGAAGGGCCACCACACGAAGGCATGCGCGGGGCAGCGGCGACCAGGGAAACGAACGAGTGATGTGAAATGCAATTAAAGCCCTGAGTTGATTATAGACTATGTGCTATCGGCGTGTTGGCAAATTAATGCTTCAATCTTTTGCTTTCTCGCACGACGCGTAACCCCTGCTAAGACACAAACACGGAAAGAAAGCCGTGCAATAAATATACGTGTAGGCTGGCTGGTATACGGGAAACGATTGGTCAACGAAATCGGTTTTCCCGACGGGGAAGGAAAAGTGGGGAAGAAGCAGTAGAAGAAGATAAGAGCGGGAGAGTGAAGTGAAAATGTGAGCCAAGAGAACTAAGCTTAGATTAGTTCGACGTTGTTGATGAACCTCAACTGCACAAAACGATCAGTTACTCCTAAAAAAAATATAACTTTTGGTTTAAAAAAGTTACTTGTCCAGGTTTAAAAATTTTCTTCTGCCAGTGGGGGTCGAACCCGGAAGTTTGGTCTAATAACCTTACGCGCTAACACCTACAACAAAGCTGCCATTTCGCTTTTCCGTCATATACAGCTTATCTTATGAATTTAAGATTACCAATTTCCTGAAGCTGCGAATGGACTTTTTTTCTAGACTAACAACGCATTCTAAAACGCTAATAACTTTCGAAAAGCAAACAAGAAACGCAGCAACAAAATTAACTAAAATTATTCTCATCCCACACTTTGCCTTTGGCGCCCACGGAATGAATATGTATTTTCAATTTTGCTTTTGTCAGGATTCGTTTCTAGCCTCAATTTGTCGTGCGCACCAACAAATGAAACATGAGAAAAGCGATTTTCACAGCGGAAATTAGGCATATAGCCATGCTAGGCTAACAATGCTTCAAATAAGGCAATAAACGTTCAAATTTACGAGTTTGTTTGCAGGAAACACAGCAAAAACATGACAAACGGCAGACGAAATTAAATTAATCACTAAAAAAAGCAAAATTTTTGCTTTAAAAATTTTGTTCTCGTTGAGGGGCGAACCGCGAAAAGGAGGGAGAGGGAAGACTCCATCGCCTTGGGCTACGGAGCAACTACTCTACTCGTTTAGCCGTTGAATCGATATCCTCGAATCGATGGGTGGAGGAACGACGACGACGACGGCAACGACGAAGACGCGCGCGACGACCCGCGATAGGCTTCAAACCTCCACAATGGGGTGACGGCGCGGTGGGCGCGGCTTCGTTTAGCGCCCCGAAGCGCTATCTGCTGGTGGAAAGTGGCGTGGGGGCCAACGTAACAAAAAGAAGAAGCACGCAGATTTAGAAAAGAAATGCAGAGGAGCAGCAGTAGCACAAAAAGCTATGACGAGCCACCTGTCAAGTCCATTAAGGGAACGGCACTCTGTGTTTTTTCCCGGCCACACACATGCTATACGAGCTGATCTTAAAATTCCAGTTTGTGGTTACCTTTTCAAGCCTTAAAATTAAGCTTTTAAGTTGAGTAAATTTGCTAAAAACTGCTTAAACTTTTCAATAATTTTCCTTGCTTCTTAACTAAAAATAATTGAAAGTGAGATTGGTAGTTGGCGGAAGCGGATAGATTTAATTTAATGGCAATTTTCAGCAGCAAAAAAAGAGCAGTCGACGATTAAATTTGAGCAACGTCATAAGTCATTTTTTCAAATTTTGATTAGCAAACCATTTTTTCCTGACCCTAATTTTTACAACAGTTCACGGATATTTACTTGTTCATACATACGCTTGGTATTTTTGTTTCTTAGCTTCAGCTTGTAATTTTTACAAAAGCATTTTGGAAAAATTTCCAGCTTGTAATTTAAAAATGGTGGAACTCGTTAGAATTTTACAAGCACCCTAATTTTTTTAAAAAGTAGGCATTTCGATTCTTAGAAATGTTTTCCCTTGTAACACTCAAAACGTTTTTTAAGTATTGCAGCTTTTAATAAAAAATTACAAAAAATGATTTTAGAGCTCAACATTGAATAACATGAAATGTGAGGTCAGGCAGATATGCGAAACTAAGTAATTACAGGATAACGCAAAAAAAACAGCGCTCTTATCTCGGAGCCGTTGCATTTTTGAAGCATACAATGTTAAGATGAAATGTGCAACTGGCGATTCCGCGTCGAATGAACTCTAAAGCATGTTCTTGTCGGGTCTAACGTGGTGCACTTATATCTGTCTGGAAAAACTGCACGGTCAATTTTGGTCTGAAAAAACCAAAAGCGAAATGTCTGGAAAAACTGTACGGTAAATTTTTGAAGGCTTGGTTGGCCGCCATACATTTTTCAGTCATGTCTGGTTTGGTTATGAACGAAGGTGAGGGGAAACCAAAACAAAATTTTTTGATTTTTTAACAATTTTTGTTTCTTCTGAGGTTTTTGCGAAAAATTGCTCTCGATTGCACCCAAAAACGGTCAAATTGGACAGATCAGCGTCAAGATACAAGCCTCTAAAAATTGACCGTACCTTCTTAACAGTTTTTCCAGACATTTGGTTATAAGTGCACAACGTTAGACCGACAGAAGCGTGCTATAGCTCATTCGACGCGTGATTGCCAGTTACAGATTATCTTAACATTTTATGCTTCAAAAATGCAACGGCTCCGAGATGAGCGCGCTTTTTTTTTTATCCTGTATGACAAATCATAAAAACATATTAATTTGGTTCAAAAAAATGACCGCATTTTATAAGTACAATATCGTCATTTCTTTAAAAATGACATGCTTGTTTTTTTTTTGCTTGAGCTTCACACAGGAATCCAACATTTCCGTTCTTACCTCATGTTCGAACAAATATCGTCACATGACAATCAGAAGAATTCTATTACTGCGTACACTTCAGCACCTTAACAACTAACTACAAAGCATCAAAAATACCTTCTGCTGAGCCACAGTCTTCAGCCACCGTGATCGATCACGAATAGTTCATCTTGAAGAGCAAGCCGTCCTGATCCGGAGTGCAATATTTCGTAAACAAGTAAACAATCTTGTTTACCAGCGTCCTGGGCTTCGATTTTCCACGAATGCAACAAAGATCGACGTTGCTGGAAGAGCTTTAAAAATTGATGCTCTTCCTGGCACAAGGAGCGGTGGCCAAAAAAGACGCTCGACTTCAAAAGAAGACCTCATCTCCTCTACTCGGGCTATACAAGGACGTCCTGGTGCCCATAATTAAGTGGTTTCGGAAGGGACTTCTGCAAATTGTTGCCGAATTTCGCTAAATGGTGGTGCTCCAAATTGCTTTTACTTTCGTTAATTGAACTTCACACTGTAAGCCGGCTCATTTTGCTAATGATTAAACGCGGGTAAACGTCTAAAAAAAAATTTTTTTTGTGAGTTTTTATGGGATGAGAAAGGGCTGACAGTTGGCTGGAGCACAAATAATATGAAATTAGGCATTTAGTCCATAAAACGGTTATTAAAAAGTGTATGTTGACTACTGTGTTCACTACTTCACATAACTTTCAGAACAGATTTTTAAATTTTTTGAAACGTTACTGAAGTTGCACGGTAGTACGTTGTTGCCTTTGTGGCATGAGTTTAGATTAATTATAAATACAGTGATGGCTAACAGAGACTTATGGCTTCATTCAGCAACAAAACTCGTCTAGCCAACATAAACCACAAGGAAAGTTATTAATTCATTTGCGCTATATTACAAGCCAAATTACAACTATGAAAGCCTAATTTAAGACCGACATGAACACGTTACTACACAAAAAAACAAATCGTCTTATTTGAAATTTTCGACCACCTACATAGAAGAACCAATAACAAACAGGGCTGAATGTCACATTCAGCCTAAGAAGGTCACACGTTCAAAACATCTTCAAATACTTCTCGGTCTGTTGAGCATCCGACAGCTCTAATTTGGAATTTGAATGGAGTTTCTCAGTATGTGGCCTTTCGAAAAACCACGTTGGCTGGTAAATGACGTGGGACAATGTGAGAAATCTGATACCACAGAAATCCAAATGTGTTAAATTGGAAATTCGATATGTGGCTCATGAGTGGCCAGTGCTTGTGGGGACAGTTTTTGCCTGCAAATTTTAGGAAATGTAAGCAAGCATTGCAAATGTCTAAGGTTTGTCTTCACTAAAGTTTAATGTTTTGGCCCATAAGCTTAGATTCAAAAAACCTTTGTTGTCTCTTTAATTTGATTTTCAACCTCTGTCATAAGTTTCGCCAGTTGAACGTTATACATTCATGCATCCAATGTTACATAAGATGACTTTTAACACTGAAACGTGTTGGGTGACTCAAGTGCACTTGTAATTTTCAGGTTCAATTTTACTCATGCGGATTTACCATGAATTATACCGGCATTCCGCTAGTAAGAAGAATCTGCCGTTTTCCTGTCTTTTCGCAGCGTTTCTGCGCTCTAGAGATGTTTTACGCACGGTTTGCCACTGGAGAGAGGAAAGTGCTTTTATAAACTGAACTATAGAAAGCGATCAAGGGTTACACTGGATTGTGAGGAGACTCTCTGATTGGAGTCCTAGGATTACGTATTCTGTAATCGGTCAGACATAGAAGGCCAAAAAGTCGATCGGAGCTTCGTCGGAACGGTAACGGCAAAGAATTGCTAAAAAGCGCGTGGGTAATTGAAGGGTGAAAACCGGAAGCGGTTAAAAGAATTACGCGGCAGATCGGCGGAATTGTAGCAGAGGAACGAAAAACTGACGGTTGGCAGAAATTAATGCAAAAGAAGAAGCAGAAGAAAGAAAAATAGCGAATATTGTCGTGGTGATCGATGTAGTTTTTTTAACGCTGTGACAGAGAAATTGAGATAGTAGGCTTCGTTGAAAGAATGCCTATCGTCTGGTGTTGCTCGCCTATTCTCCTGTTAGGAGTACCAAGCGGAATTTCAAGTCTACATCTTAGTTTACGATTGTATTACCTAATAATAACGCATAGACCACGGATGGTTCGACCGTCTCACAAAAATGCTTGAATTGAAAATTAAGAATATTACACAAAGTCCTCTTCCGTCGGTCGATGACTGACCGTTTTGGCAAACGAATTTGCGTCTCGATTCTTCAGGTTAACTTCTTGGTTGATCGTGATAACGAGGGACGTGCTCGCAAAGTCTTCATAGACTACCATATCGTTAATGAGGTCGCGGGCAATTTTCGCGATCAGGCAAGGGTCACGTCCTCGAGTTGATCTGAGTGTCCACTCGTTCAGCTCTGCTCGAAACTTGTTTGTTTGACTGGTGTTCTTTTTTAACTTTGCAAGAGACGTGTCGTAGTCCTCGTGGTGGGTGGTCAATCGATCTCTGGTTAGTCGAAGACAGCGGCAAAGGAGGGCTACCTTAGCTCGTCGTGACATATCGGAGCCGCGGAGAAGGTTTACTAGTCGAGATTCTATGGATCGCGCCTGTTTAATGTAAAAATAAAGGTAAGTAGAGTTTCGTTGGACCTCCTGGAGTAAGCGTTGAGTTTCGATAGGGCTTCCAGACATGGAACTGAAAACAGGAACTGTCAGAAGACAAAGGAGAATGATTGAACTAACCATGAGTCAGAGGAGACTGAACTAACGTTGAGTCTCATGATTTCTAGAAGTCTACTTCGGCCAAAAACGTTGCATTTGCTTTACTTTCAACAGTAAAAGTATTAGAGAGACGTTCCAGTATCTTTATTGGCTCCCAGTTTTTTCGGGCAACCATAGTGGAGATTACCAAGGGTAATTCAGTGGTGGAATGCTAGCCTGCCACAGGAGCGGCCGAGTTTGATATTTGAAAGATGAACCTAATGATAAACCTGGAATCTAAACCTTTAAATAAAACGCCTAGCGGAGAAACACAAAAATTCAGTCGTAAATGCGCGATCTTCGTTGACGACGGACAAGCGGCGTCAATCGGAACACTACAAAAGAAAATCATGACAATTGATCTAAACATCGATCTTTCGCTGTCGTGACACAAACAGTCATGAATGCAAGTCTTTCTCATAAAGTTTTGATATTTATATGTAAAATTTGGTGGAATTTGAGGTGTTGTTCATAAACTGTTTGTCATTTAAAGTGGAGTACCAACTATTACTTGGTCACTCGTTCTCTGTCTAACTTGCAAGGCGTTTGTAAACAAAAAGCAAAATACAAAATGAGCATTTAAAAAAACGAGCAAGTCAAATTGAGTTAGTCAAAAGAATAATATTTTCAAAATATGTTCGAAATTTTGTTCATTCGTTATTTCGATTTTCGACATTTTGTCCGAGATTCCCGGACACTTGAGCAAAACATTTTGAGCAAACGTACATTTGAGCAAAAAAACCATATTGAGGTTTATGAACTATTTTGAACCCCAACCCAATCCTAAGCCTGTTAGCAGTGCGAAGTTTGCCTGAAAAGTGGGTACCGCCAACTGTCACACCTTTGGCGCTCCCAAAAAGCATAATAAAAATGTCCAAGCTTAAGATTCTTTAATTGGCCAGCTCCAGCCTACTGTATCACACTCTTTGAACGAAGCAGCCTCGAGCCTACTTTCTGGCCTGTTTGAAAATTGGGTTCCACTGTATGGTTCCACATTGCCTTCGGTGCTCCAATGAACCATAATGGAAGTGTCCAAGTTTAAGCCTACAGCAGGTGTCACCTTATTCCACTTACCCCTCTGCAGACTTGTAAAGCCTTTAGACATTAAATTGCGCTGAAAGGTTGAACCATTTTGAGTAATTTTGCTCAAATTGTTTTGCTCGAATGTACCGGCTGGTCAGCATTATTTTATTTGATGTCGAACAAATTGATGTATTCCAACAATTTAGCCACATGAGGTGAATAGGCTTATCACGTTTCTGTTTTTTTAATGTGTGCTTGCACTCAGTTGCTTCCAAATGGGTGAGTTGAATTGGTCTTGTAAGCCGTTTTTGACTTTTCAAGTTATACACCGTTAAACAAATTCAATTTAATATTAATCTAAACCTACAGTATAGACTTTAAACCGCCCGTTACCAAACGTCTGCGAAATCCTAGTACGACATAAATTATGCCAAAAGGACACGCTACACACGGCAGCGTTTAAATCCATACGGAAATGCCGCAAATTGCTCTCTAAAAGCAGATGTCCGCGTCGTTTCTAAACGATTATAATCGTTGATTTATTGCCGCGCATGTAATACGCATAGATGATGAATTCATCGCGTTCAGGGTTCGCCTCTACTTAAGGTTCGCCTTTCATTTTCCTATTTCTGGTTTGATTGTGCTATCCGCTAGATACAAAAAACTGAATGATGGGACTCCTGCTTAATAAACTGTTTTGTTTTAAACTCTTCAGAGGAACGGGTTTGCGATGAGTGACGCCTCGGCGACGACGGCGGCAGACCGCGCTCCCCCCTTACACGACGGACAGGCCGAAAAAGGAGCTGCTCGAGATGCCGACTGACAGCTCAAACGGGTTAACTCCGCCCTAAGCGACGCCTGCGCAGCACGAAAGGAGCGAAACGAGCGCGCGCGTGGTGGCGCATCGACTGGCGCGGTTCTCTTCTTTGTCTTTCGATATGCATGATCAGCATCATGCAAATTAGGTTCTATTGCTGTTTAATTCTGCCTTTTGTCTTCGGCACGCTGACCACAGCGTCGCTCTTCAAACCAGCCAACAATCCAGGTTGGTTTGCATTTTAAATGTTATTCTAAAATTCCTTTGAACCTTGCCGACGTCGTTCCATTCTAGGGCAATGTAATCTTGCTTGGTCGGGCAAGTGGCACGTTCACGACCGTGCGCATCCGGTGCTCATCAATGAGACCTTCGTGGAGACCCTCGGAAACTGCGTGACTGGAAATGAAAAGAACAACAAATTCATTTTCAGCCTGAAAACGTAAGTATGACTCAGCGGGGTTGTTTGTTTCTCTTGATTGAGAGAAGAAGGACAATGGAGCTGGGAAGTTGTTGGAGCTATTGATTTAAAGTTTTAAAAGGACACCATTTCAGGCAGTCTGGCGAGTGCACGCGATGTGCTGTCTTCTTCCCTATGCATGAAAACATCTTGCGCTACAAAAGCAGTAAGTCATAAGGTCATTTTTGATTTTGTGGGTTATCGTCTGGAAGGAAAGGTTCAGAAGCCCTTTTAAATCTAACATTGAAATCATCGAATTTATGGCTTGTAAAACTGCTAGCCATGATGTGCCTGAGAACTTCTAAAACACACCAATTACGTTTGTTTACCTTTGTCGTAAGTTCGATCGGCAAACAACTATTGAATCTAAGGTGGCAGATAAGGCAACTGTGAGCAATTTCAACTTTGAATCGAATTTTGGAATAGCTTTCGGACTACAAAAATGTTTCCTGTTTCCAATTTTTGATTTCCTGTTAAGA
The DNA here is from genome assembly GCA_000757645.3 of Steinernema carpocapsae. Taxonomy (NCBI): domain Eukaryota; kingdom Metazoa; phylum Nematoda; class Chromadorea; order Rhabditida; family Steinernematidae; genus Steinernema; species Steinernema carpocapsae. Next base: position 3,979,429 of record CM016762.1, read on the forward strand.
GTGAAAATTGATATTTTTGGAATCACGTTTTGTGTTCTTACTAGATTCTTGTTGACGCCAACGGTTTTCGCTACAATGCAAAAATTTTGAAATACGAAGACATTTCTTATGGAAGTTCTTTTAGACCAATGCTTGGCACTCAGGTTAAAAACTTCTGTTGAATTAAAGTCACGCGATTGGTTTTGTTGCTTATTAGACTGAGAAAAGTCATTTAAACCATGGCTTGTGTCTTAAGTAAAGATTTACCAGGTTTTCCCGAAAACTAAGCTGAAAACTAGTGGAAAGTGAGGAACATCTTTGGCTTCATGTAAGTTCTTTGAGACTGATTTTATTTAGCCAGTTAGGTTTAAAACGTTACTTAAAAAAGTGACTGTTTTAATAGTGACAGCTAAGAATTATGACTAGCTATAGCAAAACAGTCTCCCTCTGATGAACTCATATCTGCCATATCCCATTCGTCATCAAGAGAAGCAATTTTTCAACTTTTGTTGCAATGTCGAGCCATCGTCCCAGTCACTTAATCACAACCACAGCGCTCCGTGCCTTAAGGCAATTAAATTGCCGTTCTCCGCTGCGTTCATCCTATTATCCATGTGCCCTTTCCCCTTTTACAGATGACCCGTGGGACCCGTTCCACTTTGCATCAATTTAACATTTAAATTTTTTGCAGCTGCATGTCTTGCCGAACGTGATTCGTCTTCGTTGGACGTCGCCTATTTGTGTCGCAACTTTTTTCGCGGTGACACGCCGATGGTGACGCTATTTCGAGGTAAGCTTCAAGGGTCTTGTGGGACTGTGGTGCTGTTCAATGCGACCGCAAACGACCCAAGGGATTTGACGGCGTCGGGCTGATTTGATCAGCAGCAACGTCTTGCCTTGCGTTCTCGCTCAATCACCAAATGTGTCAATTGCAACGCAGTGTGACACAAGGCCGCGCGAGCGAGAGGCGAACGCCCATCGCAACAGGAGGACATAAATCCTTGAACGCAAATTGTTTTAGTGGATAGCAGGACGGAAGATTGCGGCTTGGTGTCGCCGGCAAACTTGACGTATCAGACGTCGGCTGGGCAATGCAATTCGAGAATTTCGTCGTTGAACGAGTGCTCCGGGAAGAACCGTTTCAGAATAACCTATCAAGCCTGTCCGGAAGTGCCGCATAGTGAGACACATGGCAAGTTGAGGCAATGGGGAGAATTCAATTAAGCTTTCGGTCATCCTTGCAGGAGTGGAGTTCAAATGCATTGGCAGCTGGTCGTCTTTTGGGCAGAACTTCACTGCTATAAGGATTGCGAATCAACTGGGGGTGCCCACTTCGGCAACCTACCGATGCATAGTAAGAAAATGCATTTAAACTTCTACGGAAGTCCCAATTTCTAGATCCACGACCGTCGTGGCCCGAACGGACGGATAGGAATTTCAGCGGATTCAAGTTGCCAAGAATTGACCCATTTGGCGTCTTCCTCCACCATCATTACGTACAAAGCTGGTATGTCTATCAGCTCTCCCCATCATCCGTTTCCTCGGCCTCCTTTTTGCATAGCGGCAGCAGTTTTTGCCGTGGCTTAGAAGTAAACAGGCCATCAATCTAAAAGTCAATCTAGATTTGGTCACCCCAGATAGCAAACAGAAAAAAGAGGTATTAATAGGCAAACCGCAGTTTGTATCTGTCTCGGCATCTTATTGATGGGACGGGGTCTGGAGAAGGTTATTTATTTGGCTAGAGAAATGCCCTTCATAGTTTTATGCCGTTCTCACAAGATGAATGTTTTGCGAACCGAACCGAAATTTTGGAACCGAGCCGAATCGGAACCGAAAATTGCAACCGAAGTTCGGTTCATTCGGTTCGGTTCCGGTTCAAAATTTTTAGTTCGGTTTCGGTTCCAGTTTAGAACCGAACCTAGTGAAGGTTCGTAAATGTTCAAACAAGTCATAATTGTTTAAAACAGAAACCATATTCTTCAAAACCATGCGATTCTCGCAGCCGGAACTCGGATAACAGCACGAAAACTTTCAAAATTAAAAAAATTCGCTTGTTTGAACGGAACCGAACCGAATTGGAACCGATAGTTGGAATCGAAACCGAACCGCCATCTACGTTAATTATATTGGTGAAACGTTTCAACAAGTTTCGAGTGATACATTAAGATGATCGGGAATTTTGTTTTGTGTACAAGATAAGATTACACAATCCTTCAGTTTTTGACAAGGCGACAGAGAATTAACACCATTCAATACCTCAAAATATTTGACAAATCAAATTTTGAAAAAATGGGCAAGCGGCATAATTTAAATAAGATAAACACTACTTTTTTAATTTTTCTGGTTACAGAACACAAATTGTTCAAAATATTTTGCTACGAAAATTCAATTTTGTTAAACAAATTTTTTACTAAAGTTTTTTTTATTGTGCAGACTGTTTCAGACAAGACTCCGGTGTTGTTTCGGCCGATAACTTTTCACTGTTCACTCGCTTGAAAATGGGTAAACTTTAGGTACCCCAAGAATCAGAAGAACGGTTCAATTTTATTGGTACCAAAATCTCAGACTTTTGAGACGATGCTGTCTGTGCGGCTAAATATCGGTCGAATTGATGAAAGGGGCAACACAAGCGCTTCGCCAATTCATAAAATGACACCGTTTCAGACAACGCTCACGCAGCATCCGTTTGATCTCATCTGCAAAGGTCTCATTTGCTTCTGGACCTTTCCGTTAACCGGTCGTGCTGCTAAAGTTTAATTTGAGGTTTTAAAATTTGCCTACAAATTGCTGAAACAGTAAATATCAGATTACACGCATTGAGACCTTTAAAAGTTAGTGTTTTGATGTCTCACAAAATTGTTCAAAATCAGGGGAAAACGCCAGAAAAAACGTTTCAGACAGCACCGTCTCAAAAGTGAGATATTTTGGAATCAATAAAATTGTGCCATTTTCATGATTTTAAAAAATCTAAACCAATTTTCAAGCGAACAGTAAAAAGTTTTTATCCAAAGCAACCCCGGAATCTTGTCTGAAACACCGAGTGTTTACACAATGTAGTTTTTGCAATTATTGTAAAACAAAAATTTAAGTTAATTTTCAAACTACGTTGAAGTTTTTTCTTGCTTGTAGTTTACACAATGCATCTTTTTGTATGTAGTATCATTTTAAGTTTTCTCAATGCTAGTTCATTTTAATCACAAAAAACTTTTATTTTTGAGTGTTTTTGAAAAGCCGTTTTACTGTTTAAATGATTTCAGACGCCGAAGTAATCCCCTTCTGCAAATTTCCGCATTTCCTGAAACAGTCATGGCAATCGATCGTCACCGAACACAATCACTCCTTCGAAGACAGTAAGTCCCTTTCTCCGCTCGTCGCACATCTCCGCATCCTTACAACTCATCCATCCCATCGCATCGTGTCATAACGCAACATGACAACATTGCAGATGTTTGGCACGAAACGTGGGCTGACAAAGCGTACGCACGGTCGCTGTGCATCCAGCACGAAGATTACGGCCATATGCAGAAATTCGTCGTTTTCGTGACGCGAAACTGCGATCGAGGATATCAATGTGTCAAGGTGACAACGGAGGCTGTAGCACGAAAACAGATCTCTTATCTCCATTCCTTCAGATCGTGAAACGTAAACACCACATTGTGGACGTGATTCGAGGGCCCCTAATGCCTCATGAGGCCGGAAGTTGCGACAACATTGATCATTCGATGGAGACGCTGGTTATTAGCCATCGAAAGGTACACTCAGCCTCACAAAACAAGGCCTATGTTAAGGCTGTTTTCAGGAAAAATGCCCATGGCGCGGACAGATGATCATCAATCAGTGCTCGGAGTATTCGATCCGCATGGGGTGCTCCGATGAAGAACACGCCGAGTTTAATCCTCACTGCACGCACAAAGATTCAAGTACGTTCCGAGGAGTTTATTGGCCAAAGTACTAATCTCTGTTTTGCAGACGCGATGGCTTGTGTGGGGCACTGGAGCGAGAGCGATTCGACTTATCTCATTACGAAAGACCTGAAAAATGATAAATTGGGCTGTTCGGTATGTGTGGCTAATGAAGTGTTAATAAGTGGATTAACGGCAAACGGGAAGGCAATTAGGGATAAGAACGGCAAATCTTGAGGTAAGAAGAACACAAGGGAACAGGTTTAAAATGGGAAGTGACGTGCCGATTTAAGACATTTTAGGCCAACTGTATGTAGCACATTGAGCTGACTATTCAAGATTGCAAGGCAAACTCGTTTGACGGATTTTGAGACCCGGAGCAAACGAAAAACACCAAAGTCGACCAAATTGACGTTTATGTTTCGGTTGTTTAATCAAGTTGAGAATTTTGAAATTGAGCAGGTTCAATTGGAAACCTCAAGGAGTTTGGTATGTGAAATCAATAAGCAAATCAAACACATTGAGCAACTACTTAGGATTACAAGGCAAACCCGTTTTTGGCAAGCGAAAATGACAAATTTTGAGACGAGGAGCAAAAAATAAACAAAATTGACTAGTATCAAGTTCACGTTTTGGCAGTTTAAGTAAGGGCAAACGAGCGGTACTGATAAAATTTAGAAACTCGTTTTTAGGAAATCAGAGCAACGAGTAACAGACTTTGAGGTTCGGAACAAACAAGTAACAACATTGACAGTTTGACAAAATTCCAAGTTCCTAAATATAGCATATCCACTAGGAATCCTTAGGTTCAGCAGCAAAACGCATTTTCTTACTGTTTATATCAGTTTTACGTGTTTCAGGTCTATTCGCGAATCTCGGACGGCACCTTCCGCGTCCAATCCTTCAACCACGTTGGCTGCCAACCCGTAGCCTTAGCTCGAACTCATCCGCAATACGAATTTAACGCGACCCACCACGAGCACTGTGGCTCCAATTCTGCCATATCGGCATCGCCAATGAGCCTGATCATAATTTGCCTTGGCTTCCTGTTTTGTCGAATTTTGTAGTCTCGTTGTTGTTTAGGTTACGGGTTGCTTTTGCTTGTTTTAGCTGTTACGGTTACATCGATCTCGCGCTCAGAAATAAATAGAGAAATGTTATGCAAGAAGTGTTAAATTTTAGGTCAATTCAGTTAAGTTAAGCAAAAAACGTTCAAAGAAACAATCTGAGTTCCCTTTCTTACAATCACAAGATGCAACCGTGGAAAATTGAACCAATAGCAACACTTTCACAAACAACACCGTATAATAATCAATAGACGATTATTTAAGCGGCGTGAACCATATAGACTAATGCAGCAACTCTTCATTCCACCAGATGTTATGTATTAGTTGTACGGAACACGCACTCACTGTCTTTATGTGACGATAAGACGTCACAACATGGGAAGAGAGCGATGGCCAGCACCAGCACAAGTAAATTGCACGCAAGAGTTAATGCACATAAGAGGCCGGCTAGACCACCCGCCGAGCTCTCTTCAGTGGTAAGCGTTGCGTGCATTTTGCTTTCATGCACGCTAAGATGTGACCGCTCACTGAGTATTAACATTTTGTTGTTGTGAGATAGTTGTGGAAGTTGGATAGTTTGCCGCAATTTCAAAACTGTAAGTTGTTTGATTTAGTATTTTAGAACAGGCAGTGCAAAAATTTCCCTTACAGTAAGTTGTAAATTGAAAGTTCACTGATGGATTCGTAGTTTGATCAACTGTGAAGCCGTTTTAGAAAAAGACAAATGCCATACCAAAAACCAAAAACCTGGCATCAGTGAAGGTTTTGAAAATTCTTACAACGTGATTTCCGTGTTTTTCGGCGGCTTTCCTGTTATTCCCGGTTTCCTGCGTAGGATTGGAGGCATCAATAATGTTTTTTAAATTGAACTTTTTGGAGAAATTGCACCAATATTTGCCATTTCTCTGGTTTTTTAATTAGTTGCACCATCTTTGTCGTTTTCATTTGGTTTATCTTCTGAATTACCAACATTTAATTGCGTCTCAAAAACGCTCCAAAAATCCACGAACCGATTTTTGTCCTGTACGTAAACGGCGCAATCCGCGAAGCGTGCAGCGCTGACCTGAACCGCAGCATTCGGCGCCATAAATATGCTGTAAAGGGCCGAAAGCAAAAACTGTAACAAGGTAATTTATCAAAGAAAGGAGCACCACCATCAATAAATCACTCAATCAATTCACTTGCACGACTTGGAGAAGAGTGTGGCAAAAATACAGTTTATAATACATGTCTGGAGGAGACGCAAGTGTGTAATAACATTAATATTAATAATTATATCTGTTTGGTGAGTAGACATAGGAGAAGAAGAGCAGAAGAATTGTGCGATTTTGGGAGTGGGGAGAGTGGGGGAGAGAAGGAGGTAAGGGCCATCACATAGCGCATGAGTTAATCGGCGTCCGAATCGTCCACGTCGTCGTCGTCATCGTCATCATCGTCGTCGTCGACGTCGTCAATGTCGTGGCTCTCCGACTCGCCGGATGCGTTTGGAGCCGCTTGTTGCTGCTGCCCGTCCCCCGGGATGTTCTTGACGATTGTTGACAGATGATCCAGAGAACTCTTCTTTTGGCCTCCTGAAATCGCCTAAAATTGACTACGCTTATCTCAAAAGTACAGAAAGTGCTGCAGCTTTGAGTGTCAATTTTTGAGAAATATGGTTATCAGGTAAAGCCCGAATTCAATTTGGAGGGCATTTTTAAGATTAGGGTTTAAAATACAGTATAAACATTGTATCAATTTGGGGTTACAAAACCACTTTTCTGCCTAAAAAAGACTTTTGATTTCTGAAAAGTTCAAAAATGAGCTCGATGTAGATTCTGAAATTATTCAGCTTCAGCCGAGTTCGTCATCAACTTTGTCACTTTCGGGGTCGCCATTTCGACATCTCTCTCAGCATAAACCTCAGCGCAAACGCCCATTAGTGCGAGGGCAAAAAGATATGTCAATTAAATTTATCACCTGACAAGTGGTCTCTTTCTCAGGCGCCACGCTCATTACGTTCGCGTTTCGCTTCCGTCCAAACTTTGAGGACAGCGGAGAAGACGAATTCTCACGTAAAATGAACCCAGCATCTAACCTCAAATAACTGTGACAGGAGTATTCCTAATTTAATTGACCGGCTGACTCATAAAAAGAGTGACTGATCCCTAACCATCATTTTGACCTTTGAACTCCCGCTTACCGCTGCTCTCCGCACCTTGATGCGCAGCGCTCAGATCATCTGTCTCACCATCTGGATAAGGGCTTGTCTGGTAGTACGCTCCTCCAGGCACTGACACTGACTAAAAATAGACCATTTATTGATGCGTCATTCACAAAGAGAACCCACGATCGGATAGTCCACATTAGGGTCGATAGCCATTCCGGCATTAACGCACATGATCTTCGTCATCCGCCCGGATTCGCGTAGAAGATGTTCCAGCTCGGAGATGTACTCGATCGCGTTTCGCAAGATTTCCACCTTTGGTAACCTCTGGTTATGGTTCAGGTTTGTCCTTTGTTTGACCACTTCGAAGGCTTCGTTCACCTTGCGTAGTCGGCGGCGTTCCCGCATTGTCGCCGCCTTTCTGCGGTCCACTAAAATAGAAAAAATTCAGTCGAGAAAAATGTGAAACGGGAATTAAAAGGCTTTGACTGGAAGGGGATTTGAACGCTTGATCTTACAAGCGGCAGCCTAATATGCTAACCACTGCGCTACTAAATAACCGTTTTGTGCAGCTTAAGATTTACTTATGTCGAACAAACTCACATCGTCGTGGCGCGGTAAGCGTCTCATCGGCGGTGTTCGAACTGCCCTGCACGGAAACGGAGTCAACAGAACTGGCGGAAGCTATCGGCTGGTCGACGACTTCGTGGATCTCGCTGGCGCCAACTCCGCTCAGATCAGCGACAGGAACGAGCGAGTTGATCTCGATGCCGACTGGAATGTAAACACTTAGAAGATAATAAGATACTCCGGAATCGATAAACAAGCAAATGGATTGCAAGAACAAGGGATTAACGCGTGTCCCCGTCTTGCATAAGCAGTTCTCCTCGTCGTCGCCGCGGCGGCGGCGTTGATTTGTAAACATAAACATACTCCATAAGTCCTTACCGGGATGATCCTTTTGTTCGAGCTTAATTTCGGTCTTCAGGTCGTGGCCGGTGGCAAATGTGCGCTGGAACGGAAGCCCATTGACGTCCAAGCTGGTCGGGTAGAAGCTGGAAGGGGCTCCGGTGGTGTAGGTCGAGTAGTACTGGCATCGGTAGATGTCGTAGCCCGGAAGGCCGGTGGCATAGTCGGTGGCAGTGGTCTGATGAGCGCCAAAGGACGTGAGCGGCGTGATGTCCGTCGCGGCGGTGATTCGCGTCGGCGCCTGAGTCTGATAGGCGCCGTACAGCGAGTCGTATTGGCCCGACTCGGAGTTCATGACTCTCTCGGTTCTGTCTGTATCTGAAAAGTGTCCACATCCTAAGTCATTCATGTCTGGCATGTTTTCTACTCGCTTGTCTTAAGACTCGGTTCCCTAATTGTGTGACCCTCCGTTTGCAGACCCTTCGGCTTAGTTTCCGAAGTCTTCTGAATGGCCTGACCCCTTAGGCAAAAGCGGGAGTCCCCGAGAAGACGCGGGAAACGATTAAAAAAGCGCATGGACATCAGCTGGCAGAGTATCTTTTGCGGGGGGCAGCTAAGGGGCAGTCCGGTTATGTGTTGGGGACAGTTGTTTCCGGTGTCCACAACACACATTCACACACTTGCAGACAGACATACACAACACGTGTGCCCTGCTGCGGCGGCACAAGCAGAGGGGGTACTTTTGTCATGACAGTTGCGAGTCGCCCCTCGGGGCAAGCCGGACGACGACTACGACGGCGGAAACAGAAGGCGCTGCTCGTTTTGCCTCCCGAGGCGCTTCCCACTGCTCTCGGATGCTAGTTCGGGGCTTCCTTCGCAATACTACCACATTAGTCGAGAACACACGGCGGAACGCGAGCGAGAGTAGCAACAGTTGGCCTACCTGTCGAGCGAGAAGCAGCAGCTGCCCGGCGAAAAACTCTCACCAACTGACTCGCAACTGTTGCCCGGAGAAGTGCCTGCGGCTCGGGGCGCGCGTGCGTACCCGCGCGGCGATCCTCGCCACCCTCGGGCCTCCGGAGGCTCTTGGGATCCGCCCCGGACGCTTCGGCCCCAACCAACGACGGCCGAGCCCGTCAGCTGATCTCCTCCCCCGCGGCACGCAACGCAGGGTTACGGTAACCGAGAGTTGGCCCCACTGGGCGGGGTTCTTTTGTTGTTGGCTAAGGCGCCGCCGCCGCGGCTTCCGGAGTGACCGGCGCTTGAGATTTGTTCAAAATTATGTCTTTTCTTATTTTAGTTATTGCTTATTTCTTAAATCTCCTAAAAGAAGATCTTGAAAGGTTTGCTTTTGAATCCAAAATGTCTTTGGTGATTTAAGTTTGAGAAATCTGTTTACACGCTATCTGAAACCTCGAGTATTTCAAAATAGAACTTCAAAAAAGGCCCAGAATGCGGCTTTATAAATGGAAAATGTAGACATCACTTGTCAATGACGGGATTGCTGCCAAGACAAAGCGTTTAATTGGAATCTTAAGATAGACGTTTATCGAAAAGTGAAAAGCACTTTTTTGCTCAGATACTTCATGTAAAACAGACCTTTCACGTACTTCAAATTCATTTTAAAAATGTGTTTTGGGAAATTTCGGAAAAGCGTAAATTGGATTTTAAGTACGATCATTTCGTTTTGTACAAAATTACAGCTTCAGCAATTTTGGTGGTTCGTTTTTTGACTTCCTCAAGTTTGAACACTTTTACATTGCGACAAAACTAAGAATTTCAGATGTTCAGAATTGGGTTTGAAACCCTATTTTTTGCGTTGAACTAGGTTTCATCTAATTCCAACCTATTTATGAATAATTTGTGTTAAAAAAAATTAAAAATTTTTTTTAATTAAAAAAAGACAAAATAAAGCTTCATTTTTTTAGTCCGTTATTTTGAAACGATTATTTTTAAGAAGCAGATAATTATTAGCTATTGTCGCGCGCCAGGCGAAACGCGGGTTTTGTCGCAAAAGCGATGTGGCCGCCGGATCGGTCTTTTTAGAGCACGCCGTGCTGGCGTGTTTCTGGACGCGTTTGGGCTCGGCGTGATCGGGAACTCATTGCGCTTTGAATGCACCCACAATCGCCAAAATTCGTATCATGTGGGCAAAGTTTATCGCGTGTCATTGGTTGTGTACCCATTCAGGCAAAATCCGTAGTCCTCCAAGGTTACATTACTTTCAAATTGCTTCAACCTTTTGTGGACTGAATCAATTTCGGAAATTTTAAACTTATTTGACGCGGAATCCAATTTGCAAGAGATTCTTGCAATGGAAAATTGAGCCGAAATAAGTCAAAAAATTAGGAAAAGCTTATTTTGCCTGAACGACACGTGATAAACTTTCTGGGTGCATTCGATGCGCAATGATTTCCCGATTACGCCAAGCCTAAACGCTCCCAGAAAGACGCCAGCACGGCCAAGAATCAGCATTTATCCGGGCTTCATGAGTGCTCTAAATAGGCCGATCCGGCGTCCACATCGCTTTTGCGGCGAAACCCGCGTTTTGCCTGGCACGCGACAATAAAAGCAGCTAATGTTTCTGCTTTTTTCGTTTCTACCGTTCTGAACTAGAAAATGCATTTTATACAAAACTGACTTTTTATGTTTGCTATGGTTGACTGTCTTTCTGCTTTTTAATTCACTACGTTTTGTAAATATCGGTTTTCTGAGTATACGTCCTTAATACCGTAGTTTCTAATTTATAGCCACAACTGAGAACTCAAATAGTGCTTCATCTCTGGTGTCCCTATAACACCGCTCTTTTCTCTTTTTTTTTATTATTGGCAACGTCTCTAACATCCATTAAAATGAGTTTTATAACTCGTTGATAGACAGTCCAGTGGCGGTCGGGACACTTTCAAGCGCAGCGAAACGGCCAACGGAGCTCGTACGGTAGCGCGAAAAACGATCGTCTGGATAAGTTCTTTTTCTTTCCAGAGACTATTAGCATCCAATTACAATACACATATCGGCGTTTTCGTCTTTGTGCCCCGGTCGGTCGGATGCGATTACAGCGACGATGTTCGGCCGCCGCCGTTGTCTTCAGCGCGGCCCGGTTAATCCGTCTCCTGGCGCTTATCTTACCTTAGCTGCCGACGGCGGTGACGGTCGACGTCATTCATGATGATCCCGGTCGATTCATCAGCCGCCGCCGGCCGTCGAGCGAGGAAAAGCAGTAGCGCCATCCTAGTAACTCAAAGTCTGCTCGGGAATGCGCTTTTTACAACCGAAAAGCCGTCAGCGCCTAGTGTAATCCCTGAGATTTACTGTCAAAGAATGAGCCGCGCAGAGGTCAACAGGGGGAGCAAAGTAGAGGGAATGCCGCTGCTGGCGCGCGAGATGGATTTGCTGTGCTTTTACTGGTGAATTATTAGCCTGCATAAAACTTTAATGCGCCAGACATGGATGTAATACTGTATAGTCGGTGTTAAGGACAGACCAAGCTACAAAAAGTTATAACAATTTTATAATAACAAATGTTAAGTTAATTAGTGAGCGGAAATTAACTCAATTTAAGAAGACTATCAATAAGGGTTTGTTTGTTAGAGCAAACATTAGAACTTTATATGAATTACAGAATAAAAGCAAGTCAAGGCATCTGAAATCTGCACAAAGCGCTGTTCTAATTGTTTGGCTTTAAAACTGAAATATGGAGAATTTTTAAAACGAATGGACTCTTTGGTTAAAAAAGCAAATCACAATATCTCAAAGCTTTTAAAATTAACGCTTTCGTGCGTTACACTGCTAAAGCTCAACTTTTTGAAAGGTATTGTGCGGCTTTTGTATCTTGATTGGGCGAGATTTTTTGCCTAGAGGTGCTCAGTGGAGTCGGTGCTTATTATTAAATTTTCAGACGCCAAAAAGCTGAACGTCATGGTGCAGCCAACTTAGGCAACTAATTTCAAAATGATTGCATAGTGTAGAGGAGTCTTACAGACTACCGCTCGCAGGGTCACGGATTCGTCTTCCGGTGGCGTGTAATGTTTTGTCGCTGATTCTGATCGCTCAAGAAAGCGAACAGAACCACAAACAGCTCTCTGTTATTATTGAGGAAATTACGTAAGATGACAATTTCAACGTTTGATCTCGGAAACTTTGCTAAAAATCAAAAGGCTCTGTTGATTTCAGCTGTATTAAGCGATCTAATTTGAGTCGTTGTTTAAGAATGACTCTTCAGTATCAAGCATAAGCATTCTATTTTCATGAAAATTTTTGCTTTTTCAAACGTTTTTCTCGGTTTTTTATCTGCTTTATTCATCTGTGTACAGTCTGTTCCTTTTCAAAAAACAATTTTGAGGTTTGTTTCACGTTTGTTTTTTAGATGCTGTATTCTGCAATTACTGTTTCAAGGAAAAAGATTGTGTTTTGGTCTTTCTCATGCAGCCAGTTTGCAGCCACCCTTTATTTAATTCTAAATTTTTTTGTTTTGGTAAAGTGTAAGATGAATAGCGAGAACTGTCTTTAACCTTGGTTCTCTGTCAGATAGTCTCTTCTTTCTTATACCCACTTGACTGATTATGGTGCAACGCGGAGCCACAAAAAGCTTCACCGAAAACTGTAATGCCCCACACGGTGGCTTTTGACAGTAACGTCTCCCGCGCGCGCGGCTGTTCGTTTTCGGCAACATCGGCGGCGCCGTCTGAAAAAGACGCATCGTTCGAAGACAACTCGGAGGTGATTTGAGTTCGTTGAAAGATTTGCGAGTTGTTTTGATCCGACCGCTGGTGACAGCGACTCCGCTTTGCCTAACAAACTCGTGGAAGCGTCGCCGGCCTGCACCGCACAAAATTATGAGAAAGCACTCAAACAATGAGCGAAACTTTTGATTTATCGGCTTTGTCCCAGATCCAAATTGACTCGCGCAGATCGGCCCACTTTGCGGCGCTGCTGAAGGTGCTCTGGAGACCGCCGCCACCGCGCACCGGACTAATCAATTCATCAAGGTTGCCAATGATTTTCAAACGAGCTAATCGTGGCCACGGTGAGAGGAGAAAGGGATGAAGAGGTGGTGACTGATTGCTGTTCATTAATTAGTGGCCGAGCCAGGGGAAAAGCGTTAATTCGGACACTTTTGCACAGGAATTTCGCAGCTTTTTGAAAGGGGTTTTTCCGCTTATCGTATATTTTATCAGAAAGGGCTTCAAACATAAATTGATCAGAAGATAAAGTAGGGAGATGACCTATCTAGGATCAAAATTGAAATATCCGAAGAGAGATTTTTCACTGTAAATAAACAAGGTGTGTTTCATTAACAATCTACAACATTAGAAAAGACACGTTTTGCGCGCTTTTTTGAACAGGGAACAATGTTTTTCCTTGCCATTTGCCTGCTGCTGGTGATCCGACTGAATTTTTGTTTTGACCGAAATGTTCGAACTTCTCGCATTCCGGGGAAAGCTGCTATTCTGCTACGATTGCTAACGATCCGAGCGGCAACGTAAACTACAAAAAATTGATTAAATAGTAAATAGTAAAAATAGATGGGTACGCAAGGTGCTTCTCCAGGATTGGGTCGTGGATAGGCTTGGCCACATTAGTAAACGTGTATTTTTTAGATGTCAAATTGACTATCTTTATTTGTACCCCGCTTTTTTACCGTACCATCAATTTTTGACCAGAACTGAGTAACTGCATGTTTCTAAAATTGTGGTAGCTGCTGCTTACATACTTTTTTAATTTTGATTAAGTCATTTTAAGCTTCAAAAAACTTTCTTAATTGTTAATATTGCAATGCGTACTCAAGTCCAAAGCATTTTTGTAAATTCTAAAATGGGATATTGTCCACTTGAATGCTGATTTGGCTAAATTTCATTATCAAGGGCTTCTTGGTAGTTTGTTTGGTTGGTCTCAAATTTTGTTTAAAGAGAGATAGGCCCAGACACAAGTTTGCGTAAAATCGCTCAATCGCTGTGGAAAGTCGCAGCTGTGGAATTTATTACAAAAAATATGTACAAAAAGAGAAATGTTGACAAAGAAACAAGGGCAAAACAAGAGAAGATAACCCCTACGCAGCAGTGGGAAAAGACCGTCTCAGAATCCGGCACTTGTACTTGTTCGGCGAGACCGTGAGTCCAAGCACTCGCTTGGTTGAAGGAGGAGGCAGATCACCATCCACATGAAATTCGAAATTACGCATGATATTTGCAAATATCAAAAAGAGTTCAGATTTGGCTAAACTTTCGCCGAGACATTGTCGCTTGCCGATGGAAAACGGCAAAAAATGCTCTGATTTTTGGAGATTGCCTTCGAAATCAAGGAACCGCTCTGGGTTGAACACTTCAGGCCTATCGAAATTCTGTGGATCGTTCATGACGATCGAGATCTGAGGGATCACGAGCGTGTTCGCTGGGAATTCGAATCCATCAATAGTGACGTCTTCTGATACGGTACGCAGAAGATTGATCGGCAGAATGTTGGCGATTCGTTGAATCTCCTAGAAGCAAAGGAGAAAAGCATTAGACACGAGACCGACAAGTGTCAAAACAAGTCAGATATGATCGAATTTCATGAATGTAAACACGGGGCCTAGCACCGATTGATACATTATTGGATGGCAAAAAACAGAGTTTTTTGGGCGGTGAAAAAAATCCAGACAACACACGATTACAGCGTCTGAGTTTAAAACAAATTGAGAGTTGCACAAAGTGAGTGATCACCTTAATTTACACTCTGATTCGCTACATTTGATTGTCGGACAAGAGGAAGTTGGAAAAAATGACATTGAAAGCGAGGTTGATTGATAAGGGCAGAAGGTCGAAAAAATCGAAATGGAAACATTGAGACAGTTTCTGCTAGCATGAAAACGTCAAAAAATTGAAAAATAACCAAAATTACCACCATAAAATTGAAAAGGAAATGTAGTGGTCTTCAGTCTCCTGTCAAAAAAAACAAAAATTAACAAAAACTTGTTTTAAAAAAACATTAAACAATAAAGTTAGGCGTGTAATACTTCTTTTTTTGTGCTATACGTCTCTTTGAAAAAGACAACTTTGACCAAAATAACTTTTGCGGGTCAGATCTATGAGCTTTGGCGGTTTGAAAAAATGCATGAACCATTTGACTACAATTTCCCGCTTTTTTATTTCAAAGAAAATATTTTTAAAACAATTATATGACTCAAAACAAGCAAACGAGCTACTGTCTTGACTTTTGGCATTCTTGTAAGAACGGAATTTTAATATTTTTTCGCGGTTGCAATTTTTGGTTTTAACCTCAATTCAAAAATCCACAATAAATATTTTTTTATCAATTCAGAATCACCATATTAAATGCGTTCAACTACTGTTCACGCGAAAACCCTTCTCCACTTCAGTCTTTAAGGATCTCACTTAAATATTTGCTACTACTACCAAGATCTGCACTCACGACTGCTCCAGTCAGGCTCAATTTTTCAATTCAAAATGAACAACGTTTTTGTTGTTATTCTGTTTTACCTTAGCTCAAAAAGATATTTTTACTTTGTCACTCCTCTCAGTTAGCACTTTTGTTCTATGTTTTTTTTCCGTTTAGTTGGACCACGAGCTAGGTCGATCGTTGTCAATATCCCTTGCTTTGAGCAACTGTTCAGTTATTGAAAGTTAACTGATAAGATATGTGTCAAATAACAAACTAAATTGATCGCCATCTTCTCCCCGTTCCCTGATTCATGCTTACATTTATTGTCGCCTGGGTGTACCGTAGCTTCGATCGATGGCTCAGCTCGATGCGCTGAGGAAGCTCGTCGAGCTCGCGATGCACTTTCCGCTGCACTTGCTGATTGAGCATCATCATCAAAAAACCCCATTTGAGCGTCGTCACGGTCGTCTCCATGCCGGCGAAGAACAGATCGAGAAGCAGCATCGTCAGCTGCCACTCGCTGAAACATTAATTTTTATTTTCTCTTGTTTTCGAGGCCGCCACCGCCGTTCAGGTCTCCTCTCTCGGCAGCCCGGCCAGCCCAGCCTCGCCACTCGACGACAACGTCAAAAAACGGGTGCCGCAAAAACAAAAGCAGAACACTGACGAGTACAGTAGTAATGGACGTCGTCGCTCGTGCGCACACCCGAAAACTGTCAGCCGTCGATGAGTTACGGCCGTACCGTAAAAAAGTTCTGACAAAACGAATCATTTGTCATCGATGGGCCACCGTCACTCTCTTTACATACTCAACGAACCTGAAAAAACCGATCTCTCGGCCCGTTGCTTCGCGGTCGTGCATCTCCTTCATATAAGCGAACGTAAAGTCGGTCACTTCGCCATAAGGGTCGAATCGTGATTTGTGGTCCTGCAAACAAGCAAAAAGAAAGTTCTAAAAGAGAAATTCTTCTTTTTCTAATTAACCTATCTAATAAAGACAAGGTTTCTCAAATAAAAGTTACATTTTTATTTTCACAGTCATTCTGTTGAGAAAAGCGCTTAAATTGTCCCCATTACCAAATAAAATTAGGTTAAAAATTTTTGAACCAATTTTAAAACAAACATTTAATATTTTTGTAGTTGCCAAACTACAATACCAGTTTTGTCTCTGAAACGTTACTTTTGGCTATCGTTTTTTTGACATGAAAAAGCTGTAGTTTTTCCAAAAGCAAATTTCGCATTTAAGCTTTTTTCGTTTGAATAACAGTGTTGCAAAAATTGTCAATCCACAAGTGACGATTTCTAACGTAATCAAGCCGCGTTTAAAAATGGAAATACTAAAACATTTTTGCTGGTTTAGCAGTCGTTGTTTCAACCAACCTAATTTTTTAGTCAAGTTATGTTTTATTTTGTATTTTTTCGTGAAAATTGAATCGTCTGAAACTTCCGGTTTTCCAGAGCGATATGTATTTGCGTAATTCTGTCAGACAGGTCGTGACTTATCAGAACTGAAATGCACTGCATGATCGACGAGACCACAAAAACTGCGAAAATCGATTAAAAGTCGAAGTCGACGCTGTGTGACTTTTTCCAGAACTCTCTATCTTGGTCAGTTCACTCCTACATTTAATGATGCTAGTTTCAGATCCTCCAAAAAGCGATTCTAATGTGTTTTTCTTATATTTGAATTTTTGTAATTTAACGTAATCGTGTCTCATAAGGAGACTCACTTTGACTTGTCCCTTTAGATACATCCACATTGACGACCGCAACTCGAGCAATTTTTTGAACGACCAATTGAGCACAGGGATCTCGGAAGTGAATGGAGCGGCAATGTAAAGACCCATAATTGGCTGAATCACTAATTGTGACTGTCTGTCCAAAACTGAGCTCAGCTCGGCAAACTCCTCGCTCCCCTGAACAAAACTCTGTTAAACCTGAAAGCCTTGTTTTGGGCACCTGAGGAAATCTGTGTCCAAACAGGATATTGTTGATAATGTTTCCCACACAGACACTCAAACAGGCGGCGATGTCCACGTTGCTCCCTTCGTTGCTCTCAGCGCAGCAGGTTTCCGATAAATACTGCGTAAAAAAGTCCACCTCAGCCATAATCTTCTCCTCCATAATCGCCTTTCCTACGCCGAAATCTCTCAGCACGTGCATGGAGAACCTTCTTTGCTCACGCCACTTTTCTCCATCGATCTGCACGATTCCGTTCGCACCACCTTCAAGCAACTTAACTTATAACTCACAAAATGGACAACTCAAGACGCTCACCAAGGCAAGTGTCGGTGATGAAGTTCCGCCAGCGGTGGCTGAAAATGTCTCCATTTTTCACGAAGTAACGTTTCATAGTCTCAGTCTCGGCTACCATAACCATCGGGATAGGGCCGATCCAGAAGGTGAAGACGTTGCCGTATTTCTGCTTCCAGGAAAGGAAGAGTTTGTCGATGTTGGGCTGGAAAAGGAGAGATGGCATGTTTCCGGCTACGAGCCATGGTATGGGGCCAGGGGTAGGCGACGTCGTTTCCAGTAGACTTCATGGATCACATACAGGGCAAATAAGGCAGATGCGGCAAAGAGGTAGATCTAAACAATCAAATTTTTACTCAACGGTCAATCGATACTCGATATCGTTGGCGTGTTTTCGTTCTACGTAAAATTAATTAAACTTTTCGAGGTTGCTTAGATGCTTTTTGGCTTGAATTCTCTAATTAGCTTGTAAATCTCTTTTTAATGATAAGAATTAAATACCTTCTATTACACTTTTGTCGTTTTAACAATTAAGCTTTGAGTACATTTAAAGAAAACCTTGTTGCTTTTTCATGTTTTTAAGCCAATATTGATGGACAGAACGCCTAAATTCGAGCTCATTTGTCCACTTGAAGTTTTAACTGCACTTTACGACTACGCTCAGGTATTCTTCATCACGATGAGTCTTCCGCTATTACACCCATTTGCAGCATACAGCTTGTATCTTTACGTCATTAAAACTCCGAATTTGTCAACCCACTTTAAATAAACTTTTTGTTGCATTCCCTAATCCAGGTCACTAGAGTATTGCGTAATCAATAGAAGCGAGCGATGAGAGAGCTTCTCCGACCTGTTTAAATCTTGTAAAAAGATGACCGCAACAAACAAAAGAATAAAGACGGATAAGGAAGCGATTTGTTGGTAAAACAGATCGCGCGGGATTATTGCTTTTATGGATCAGTGGAAGAGAACAAATCAAGTCGTGAGGGAATCAATAAACACATTATAATGACAGTAGTGACGTAGCAATAGAATTTTAAGTTTTGTCCAAGTTTTGTATACAGGGAAGCTCCAAAAAAGGGTCTGCAATGAGCGGGTGTCGGAATGTCTGGACCGACTGATGCTGAGCACGCGCACTGCAAGCAAAGCGGTGGAAATTCCGTGCGGATTCATATGAAAAACGGAAAAAAATCGTGCGAAATTCACCGCTTTTTTCATTTTTCTTCTCGCAACCCCTACTGGCGCAACCCCACATCTCCCGCTTTTGGCAAAATTCTGCGTCTTTTTGGCAATTTTTTGCTTTGCTTTTGCTCTACTTTCCCTCATTTTAGTAGTAAAATTGGTTGCGGAAGGAATTAGAAAGAAAAGCGCTGAGTTTCGCACGATTTTCCTCCGTTTTTACATGAATACGCATAAAATTCACCGGTTCGCTTGTAGTGCGCGTGCTCCAAATGAGTCTTTCCAAAAACTGCGACACCCGCTTATTCCAAACCTCTTTCTTGAGCCACCCTGTAAATTAAACATAAAACAAAAACAAATTTAAAAAAACGAAAAAATTAAACAAGCGGGCATTGCACCTCTAAATATTGGAACCTTGAGCAAAACCAACAGCTGTTTCAACAGAAGAACCGAGCCACTAAATAGCCAAATATGAATGTAAAACTAAGCAACAAACAAAAAATGTTTAATTTTTAAACATCAACTACTAGTGGCGGAATCCAAGGAAAAAATTATTATTTTCACATTAATTTTTAATTACAAGCATTCTTTAATTATCCAAAAAATCATGTTTTTAAAAAATGCGTTATTGAACTCTTACCTGAGTAGGCAACAATCTCAACACCTTAACCAAGAGGAATACGATGCCCAAGGAACAAATAGAGACCAACACTGTATTCACCGAATTTTTGTTATCACTTATCATTTTTTGTCTGAAACACAGCAGGTCAAATTGAAACACGAAGAGAGTATAGCGCGCGCAAGTGGAAGCTCTCGACCATTACTGCTAAGTTCGTCGTCGTTCCAAGCATCGACGGACTTCCTGTGGACCCTGTGGAACGTCTTTCTCCGTCGTCTTTCAGCGAAGTTGTCGTTATCGACGGTCGAGAAAGCGCGATCATCGTTTGTCTCAATCCGACTTGGAATAATTGTGTCACCGCAGCGGTGCGCTGCGGTGAAACACACACTCACGAAGAAGAACACAACGGCCATCACACCGCCATTTGTGGATGATGAGTGGTGAAATCTGACCACAGCTGAGATGTTGCTGCTGGTAGGGTGCAGCCTAAGGGGCATTCCCTTAACAGCAACACAGTAGCGCCTCTCGCTCGCAAATTCCACTTACAAGAGAACACGTTTTGGTGCTACCAACGGATTTGGCCAAATTTTGCAGTTACAGTCGAGGGAGTGTCGTAATGCTATAAAATTTCAGCGGCTAATGCGCACTTCGAACCGAAAAAAACGCATTTTAAAAATGAACTTTGGGTGTTTTGCGCTTATACAAACAGGTGGTCGACCCCTATCTTTGCTAGAAAACCACTAAAAATATGAAATTACATGCATTAAAGGGCACAACAAACAGGAAAAGGGTAAATAAAAAAGATTGGCTGAGGTGAGGAAGGTGGGGACCAAGTAAGGCATGTATGTCAATAAGCACTACAATAGGCAAAATACACTCCGATTTTCAAACGCGGTTTTTTGCGCAAACCAAATGCGCATTGACCGCTGAAATTTTTCAGAACTGCTACTCTCCCTAGACTCTATGTATGCCAAATTTCAGTCGAATCTGTTGGTAGCACCAAAACGTGTTCAAATATTAGAATCACACCACACACGTAACAAACGAGACGCAATCAAGAGAGTCAACAATGCTGCACCCGCGTGCAAAGAGCACCAGCGCTGCGGTCAAAAGTTCTCCCGAAAATGGGCGGTCTGCGGTCGGAGGAGCGCATTTCTCAGTCGTCGTCTTCTTCTTTAGGCTGACCAAACGCGATCCCCCAGAGCTGAACTGAAGTGCCATATTACCGCCCGCGCCATGTCTGTACAAAGACCCTTTGAGTCGCATTGTAAGAGAAAGTAACCCCTCCAGTGACTCTTGAGCGAGTATCTGTTTTTGCAGCACACAAATGACAAAAAGATGCACAAATTTTCCAACTGTAGAAATTGAGGTCGCTGAGTCGTCATACGAGAAGAGTCAAGTGGGTAATACCGATCACGAGGCAGCGGCTGAGGCTCTAAGACATGAATCGCGGAGCCAAAAAACTGAAATCATCTCTAATCCGCAAATTTCGGCGACCGGAGGCGGAGGATCAAGTAGAGACGTTGGAAGCTGGGGTGACCGGTTGAAAAGGCTGAAGCGGATGTTGCCGGGTAAGCCGACTGTTCCTTGCGCAAGCGGCAGGATTAGAAATAAACACAATCACGCCTATGAGCGTGCGTGCTATGATGTGTGATAGCACAATGTACCTTGTAACCACTACGACGTCCTTTGAATTTGAAGCTGGTTTTTGAGTGAACCACATTTCACTTTTCGATACGCTTCCGTTTCGAAACGTGTTACGTCCATTCTGACTCGAAAATTGATGACTTTTCAGAATTTTGTCAGTTAAAATCAACCAAAAAAAAAACAACACAAAGATCAATGACCATGGATAAATTGAACATTGACATTTTGCGAAATTTTTAAAAGTCATTTTTTACATTGAATTGACCTTGCAAACCTTCTTCAAACCAAATTGGCCTTTCAAACGTTAATTGACCTTCCACCTTTCAACACTCAAGCTTGATAAAAAAAGTAAGCTCGTATTCAAAAGAACGTTCCAGTGGTTACAAAATAAATTGTGTTATAATTCAGCGGACTAACGGATTTATGCTTAAGTATAGCAAAAGGAGCAAGCTTGTAAATTGAGCATTTAAGCCCCACAGGCACCATTTATAGTTAACTTTGCTTAACGAAAAAACGCTGTTTATGACCATCGCGGCCACATCTATTTCACCTCTTTCTTGAAGGCCAATCTGAACGGAATACACAAAATTCCGCTGCTTTCTCTTCAGATCAAAGTACTCCCAAATACTAATGGGCATGTCCGGTGACGCTCAGATCTGAAGACGTTCTCCTCCTCACACTTATGATAAATCGAACTTGATCGCCTTGACCCCAATAAGAGCAACATTTCCTTTCGCACGTAATAACCGTTGAAGCGGAAGCGGGAGTGCAGGTGTGAGGTGTGCAACATTTTTTGCACGGGAGACAAATATGATTAATTGAGGTTGTGTGGAAAGGAGAGTGTAAACCACCACCGATCACTCAAGTTGTGAGTAAATGTGGAATTCCTGGAAAGAGTCCGGAATGACTTTATAATGCACTTACTTTGAATTTTTAACACAATTAGGTCGAGAAAGATCTTGTGGTGTAGAGCATCACAAAAAAGCCAATTTAAACCTCTATTGTTATCATCGTGAACACCACACAAGTCATCATAAAATCAAAATCTCAACAGAATCCACAACTGCGGACGCACTTCTGCTTGACCGAAAGGTCATTGTAGTGATGGTCATCTTTTGCAAATGAAAAGTTCGTCACCGCAAACTTTTTCTGGACAGGTTCCACAAGTGCGGGCACACAACTGCTATATCACATGAGCTACCGACGGTTCATTGCAGAAGCAAACTATGGAATTATAGGAGGGAAGTTCGTTAGTGCATTCGGAGACCCGAAGCTTGAACATGCCATAAATACTTCTGCGTCTCGACAACGGTTATGTTGTTTGACAAGGGTTGTGCTACCAGATGAGAGTTTTTATGTATTTTGAATACGATGGCTGTCGGTAAAGCTACATTTCTGCACATAGCCTACAGGTTCCTGGACACTTTTAGACCATTATGATCCTTATGTAGTCGTTGTTGAATTTTGCGGTGGACTCCATTCCCGAAGGATAGAATTTAACAATTTAAGCTCGGGCTAGCCTGGACTGACACTTTGCAAGAAGGTCCAGCAAGATAATTTTTAGATAGGAGCCATGATGGTCTAAATGATGACAATAGCGTTTTGCTGCATAAATGTAGTCGTCGTGAAGCGAATTGTTCATTAAATCAAATCGAAAAAATGTGTCTTCAAATTTATTTTGGTCTTCTTTGGTTGTTGGGTAGCACGAACTTGCTGTCATATTTTAACTGCAGTTATAGCATAATTGTTCTGTCAAGCTTGAATAAATCAATTTTAGGTTCACTAATTTTCTAACGTTTTTTTTGCGTTGTTTACGTGAGAGACGTTCGGCACTACTTAACCAGATTGCAAAAACGTTATTTTGGTCGCTTAGAGGACAAATCAACTTTTCAATACGATTTATACATAGACTCATACCACACGCACACAAATACTATGCATAACAACTCTACAAGATATGACATCACCAAAAAGTTACCCATACAATATCACAATGACCACCTAGACTTGTGGATGGAACCATTCGAATTACGCAATGAATATTTTGTGGATTTTTCGACAGCCAAGTTTTAGATTTTAAAAATATGGAAGCTGCCGTTTAAGTAATAATAAATTAACGAACACGCGCAAAAGTTAACAATCAAAACTGGCTACAAGAGTGTTGCGGCCAATCTCCAGTGAAAACGGAATTTCGAGTATTTGAGAATGTACACAAACCAGGAATAAATTTAACGGTTCTTAAGCTCATAATGGGTTCGCTTTGTGCAGCGGCCGAGGCAGCAGCCCAACACGAAGAGGGCCAAGATGACCAGTCCAATGTAGGTCAGAAGTGAGGTACGTTGAGGGTGATTCGCAATGATCGAGTACATTTCTTGCCAGGATTCGGGGAGTTGCATGGAAAATTTCTGAAACTCAAAGAGGAAAATAAGAGCGATGGAGAGAGCGAACTCACCTCATGGGCGTAGTTCCAAAGGCGTTTGCGGTCGATCAGTTTGCTCTTGCAGTTCTCCTCCATCTTCACCCTGTTGACTTCGAGGACGTCCATAAGACACGTGATTTCTGGAAACGAAAGTGGTTAGGATTCATAAGACAACTTCAACAGCGTCTAGTGACGTTTGAATAGCATCTAGAAGTATACGTGAAGTCTGTTGATTGATGCAGTACACTCTCCCTTATCGTGATTATGGTTCTCTTATGCTTCTACAGAATAACCCTAAACTGCGGAAAATAGATCTACGCCTAAGTATTCAGTTTACGGGTCTCAAAATAATTTCACAGCAGCACCTTACGAGCACTAGTAAGTATAAGCATGACACCAAGTTAGAGGCTCACTATTGGTTCTAAAATCCGTAATTTACGACAAAACGTCGCTTAAATTCTTCCTAACTTAACATTTGCAACTTTGAAAGAAACACAGAGCACCTTTTTGATAACAACTATCTTAGACGTCCTCATTCAAACCAATTTCACCAGTGAATGAACTTTTCAAATTTACGAATTTAGATGAATGAAGTATTAGGCGTGATTTAAAAACTAAAGACATTCTAATAGCACCTAGGAGAGCATATGAGGCATAGAATACGTCATCCTACAATTGCTTCTAAAATCAGCAATTCACGACAGCGCGCTACCTAAACTCTTTTTAGCTTTACGGTTATGTCTTATTGATATGTGTTCAAGGCACCTTTCCTGGCAGTAACTATCTTGTTACTTAACTATCATTTTTCTAAGGCTAGATAAACCTCATTGGGTTCATAAGCTTTCATGAGAATCTACTTACGTCTGCTCTGTCCGGCCGGGACATCGCTACAATATCTCTTCAAATCCAAGCTACACGCATCCTGAAGGACAGGGTCAAGCTGAATGTCGACCAGCGACTCGCGAGTGCGACGAGCGACCTCCTTGGCGCAGTTCTGGTCAGAAATAGCGCCAGTGTAGAAGTCGTTCTTGAGACAGTCGAGGACGGTCTCGAAGCTTCCGCCAGACTCGATCACTTTGTCACGGCAGTGATGCTCGATGGTGCTCTTGCACGATTCGTAGAGGGGACGGTCGAGCTCAATGTCTAGCTCGCTCTCGACGATAACTTTGCTAATCTAAAGGCATCCATTAAATTCACGCTGCTTAAATGAGCTTCCATACCTCAGCCTTGCAATTCGCAGCCAGATGGATCTGTCCACGCATCTGCGAGAACTTCTCCCTCAGACAGCCCACAATGACGCCTTCGAGTACAGTCTGCTGGTATTTCGGGTCGCTGATCTTGTTGAAGTCTTGAGGACAGCTAAAATAAGTTCAGTTAAGCGTCCAAATATACTAAAATTGGCTCTTACTGTTGCCTGGCGTCTTCCCTACAAGCCTGAAGGAGTCCGGGTCGAAGGCGAATGTCTCTTGCTTGCTCTTGCATGCGCACCTTGACGATCTTGAAGCACGGCTTCTTCAGGAGGCGGACAATCTTCGAGTTGGCGAGGCATTCCAGGACGTTTCCTCCGTCTTCGTTCTGCTTCGGGCAGTACTTGTCGATGTCGTGTTTGCAGAGACGCTAAAAAGGATAAATTAGTCAACGTGAGCCTAAGACTGGCTAACGCGTAAAAAAAGAATGACTTTGGTGGAGATCGAACCCACGACGTCAAAATTGCTAATTTACGTCCATACCGACTGACAATGAGCCAGATAGGCTGTGCTAACAAGTAAATGAGAAGTCAACATATCGCCGAGTTTTCTATTTTACGAGAACATTTCGCTCAAAAAGTGTTAGCAGCCTTCCTTGTGAGAGCTCTTATTCTAACCGGAACTGACCGGCTGCATCCATTTAAGCACTAATACGCTCACCTGAAGCTCATCATCCAAACTGTTATCCACCAGTTCGACCTTCTCGCGGTTGAAAATCATAGACTTGCACTCAGGACCCAGCTTCTCGAATCCCTCCCGCAGACACTCGACTACGTCCTCAAACGACTTCGACTTCTCCATACACTGCAGATTCCGCACCTCGCTTTCACACTTCTTCATGAGGATGGGGTCAGCGTCGTTCATGTGCTTCTTGTCGTCGAACTAAATCATCCGGAGTTAGTCTAAACCCTTGAAAATCGTCGGTGCGGTGTAGCGACAGGATAGGCACAAAGAGAGAAGGTTGGGGTCACTATGTGTTCACAAAACGGGACCGGGCAGCATTAGCAAACGTAAAACTCACGTTCACCTGTTCTTGTTGTAAGTAAGCGACGCGGAGCTGCTTTTTGCACTCCTTTTGGAGGTCCTTCTCGCTGCTGAGGACGCGGTGCTCGAATTGGATCTCCGAAAGACAGCGGATAATGCTTCCCCTGGAAAGAGTAGTGTCCATACAGCTTCGAATGTCAAAATACTCACTTGTCGTTTCCGTAATTCCTACAGTACTTCTGAATGTCGTTCTGGCAAGCCTGGGTGAAACGGTAGCTGAAGTGGTAGTCGCGCATTGAGATGAGTTCAAAGTGGTGCACGTAGGAGCGGCACTTAGGCGTCATCTGTTGAGTCTCCTTGTTGCGGTAGAGGCACTCCATTACGTCTCCGTGATCAATATCCTCGTTGATAAAATGGTCGCAGTAGGTCTGGATAACCGGTCGGCAAGCCTTAGTCAGAGCGTGGTTGAGTTGGATGTCCTTGGACTGCATCTTCGTGAATTCGGTGACGGCTTGGTAGCACTTCTCGTGACGCTTCTTGAAGTCTTCGGTTTCGAAGTTCTCTTGAAGGCATTGCATTTCCTGAAATTTAAAGGGTTACAAATAACCATTCTCATCTTCAGTCTGTTTCGATAAGCTCATAAAACGTGCGTAAAAGCGAAACAAATCGTCCTTAGCAAATCGCTTAGCTAATCCTCCTAATACTCATCCGTCCAAAATTTAAACCTCAGCAATCTTAGCCGAATCTATTCGCATGTCTAGACAGGTTTTAGGGCGCCAAGAAGCCAGTTCAACCTCTAGAAGAATAATGTTCTATCAGTGAAACAAGAACAAAATCAAGCGTGGCGCCGATCAGCATGTCTAATCACGTATAAGAGCGCAGTAGGACCTGCTTGTCTTACAGAAAGACGACCTTATGTCACTGAAATAACCCAGTACGCCCGAAAAGCCACCTTCAGCCGTTTTCGGTTGCACTTTCACACTTTCCTGAGTATCCTTAATAAAAGACACAAGGGAGAATGAGCAGACAAGCGCTAGACATTCGAAAGACATAGATATACACATAAAACGCATATTATGGACGAAAGACCGCATTAGACATCCAATGCAAATCTGTTCATATGTCTAGACAGGACACTATCTGGTCTGTTCAACCTAGGAAAGGACGACATTCTATCAGCAAAATAGGAAATCACAGCTCGGTAACCCTAAAACCGAAGAGTTCACATCAAGTGAAGCGCCAATCAGCATGTATAGAAAAGTCTACGCAGTAGGACCTATCTGTCCTATGGGAAAACAAGCTCATGTCAGTGAATTAGCCCAGTACACCTAATAGCCCAGTACACCTAAAACGCCCCTTTCAATCGCTTTCAGTAATACTATAACACGTTCCTAAGTATTAAACACAAGGGAACATGTCTGGGCAAGCGCTAAACCTAGATAAGACCTATATGAGCTAATAAAACGTGCATTATGGGCAATTGGCCGCTTCAGAAATTCCAGTAAAACCCAAGCAGATCTATTCATATATCTAGAAACGTTTGAGAGCGCCATCTGTTAGACTGAAGAAAATGCAACATTCTACAAGCAAAATAGAAAATCTACATCGATTGTGGCCGCGATAAGCAACTATAGACACGTCTAAGAGCGCTAGAAAGCCAACCTCATAACAGTCAATCAGCCCAATACGCTGAAAACGTCACTTTAATCGCCTTCAGTGGTACTTTAACATGTTCTTGAGTACTATACACAAGAAAGCATGTCTGTACGAACGCTGAAACTCAAACCACCGACTTACCGCTTGAGGAACATCAGTCTTCCTGGAACAGTACTCGGACAGAGCTCCGCGGCAGTTCTCCTCGACCTCAGGCATAAGATTCACCCTGATGGCACGAGTGTGCAGCACACGACGGACGTTCATAGCGCAATCTTGCTCCAGAGGATGCTGGTCGTCGTACGCGTTACGGTAGAGACAAGCGAGGACAGTTGGTCCGCTGTCTGGGATGTGCTGACGGTTGTCTTTCATCCACCAGTTATCCTGAGCGTGGCATCTGCAACATTTACATAAAAGCACTCGCAAGAAGCTTAAGAACTCACCTCTCTTGGGCGTCCTTCTGACAGGCCTTGTAGAGTTCTGGGTCAAGGGTCCAATCGCGAGCCATGAAATACTGGACTTCAAGGAGACGTTGCTCGCACTGCCGGTTCATGTCGGCGCTGTCGACGTGCTGCATCAGACAGTTGAGGGTGGCGGCTTCAGAAACGGCGTCTTGGTTGCAGCTGGTGTCGATCAGCTGCTTGCACGACTCGTAGAGGACTTTGTCCACCTTGTAGTTGCTTCCCAGGTCTGCGACCTTGACCAGGGTAGACAAGGCAGTCATGCACTGGGGTCCGAGTTGACGTTTCTCATCGCGTTCTTGCGCGTGGCTCATGAGGCAGTGCATTGTGGCTCCGCTGCGTTCAATGTCTCCGTTCGGGCTGCAGTAGTTGTGGATTTCCTACAAGAATGAGCATAATGACAACGCTATCATAACGAAAGGCTCACCTGAGCGCAGTTCATGACGAGTTCAGGGCTCATGCGGAACTCCTCGACCATCATTTGACGATGCGCGATCATCTCATGCTGGCAGCCTTCCGAAAACGGCTTGTCGACAGGCTGACCCTGCTTGCGCTGGGTAATCACGTGGACCGCGTTCTCCAGACACAGAAGCACCCAGCTGAGGTGGAAGTTGGGCGATCCACGCATGTCAGTTTGAGGAATGCACTGGTAGTGCTTCATCTCGTTTCCGCAGGCCTTTACAAGAGGGGGAGCCATTCGATAGTCCTCTCCCATCCTCTGAGCACGGTCGTTGGTAACGTTGCGGCACTGAAAGACACAAATTAGAGAGAAACACCAATTTTTAACTACCTCAGGGTGCATGTTAGGCTCGTCCTTGTGGGACAGAAGACACTCAAAGACCTTTCCGTTTCCAGCAGGGACCTCTCCGCAGAACTTCTCACGATCCTCACGGCAGGCGAAGAAGAGATGACGGTCGAGGTGGAAATCGTCGGATTGAAGCTCGACGAGACGCATGACCTCGTGACGGCAATCGTCGTCCATGGATTTCAGAGCGTCGGCGTGCATCTGGGGGTTCTTCACAAGCCGGTCGATGAGACATTCCAAGACGGATCCTTGGGAGTGGGGAACGCGGACTTGATTGTGCTTCGAGGGCGTGGTGAGTTGACCGCATCCAAGTTGAGTGACGACGTTTCCGCATTTGTGGACGAAAGGACCGATGAGACGGAAATCGGCAAAGGCGACACGTTCGACGTGCTCTGAAATGAAAAGACCACATGAATATACAGAAAGAGCAGCGCAATTCGAGATTTCGAGGTCAAAAACGAAGCGAACAACATGGACACGAAGGCGAACCAAATATACGCAAATTTTGAGCGCTAAATGCGTCTAAAAATCACATTTTCAGCTCGCAGAAATGGAGCAAACGACAACCAGTAAAATCTAATGCAAATTGACCATTTTGAATCTTACTATAGGCTACATGATACCCTAAATCTAAGGAAAGCTTTTCACAATCCGGACAACGTCAAAAAGGTCTAAAAATCGCAGTAACCGCACAAAAATTTCGGAAATTTGTATATTTGATAATGGAAATGTACGCATCCTACAAAGCATTCAAAATCGACGTTTCTCGGCATAGATGCGTTCAAAGTCAAAGTCAAGTCTACGATAATTTCAACAAATCAAGATTGCAAGCATGTAAGCGAAGCGAACGGCAGGCACATGGTCTGAAGAAAGGCAAACCAATTTCTAGCGATCTCGTGAAACCATTCGACCATTTTTTTTTAGCAAATCGACCATTTTGTTGCATCACTAGAAACCACTGAAAAGGCGCATTTTCGTAAAAAGTCTATTTACTACCGGACAACGCTGAAATGTTTTGGGAACGCGCGCACAACATCGCACTTGTATTGGATAAGTCGCACGTTCGGTCTCGCCCGGCGTCTGGGGCGATTTAGTACGGGGATCGGTCGATTTGACCGCGACGCGCTCGTGTTTTGGGGAATATCTCGTGCTTCAGCAAGTGTGTGCACGTCGGGACAGAGATAGAACGAATATAGAGCATCTTGGGAGCATTTTGAGCCCGGGTTTGCTCAAATCGGTGCTTTCTGGAGAGCGTGCGAAAATTTCTTGGGTGATGAGCGTTGGAATCGAGCGATTTGACCGCGACTCGCTCGTGTTTTGGGGAATATCTCGCGCTTC
The DNA here is from genome assembly GCA_000757645.3 of Steinernema carpocapsae. NCBI lineage: Eukaryota > Metazoa > Nematoda > Chromadorea > Rhabditida > Steinernematidae > Steinernema > Steinernema carpocapsae. The sequence goes on from CM016762.1 coordinate 4,009,414, forward strand.
AGCGAGTGTGTGCACGTCGGGACACAAATAGAATGAACCTACAGATTGATAGACTAATCTTAGAAGACGCCGGGGGAAGTGTGATGTTGTGCGCGCGTAGTCTATCCAAAAATTGAATTTACAGCCTGCAAAAGTTTTTAAAACGGATTTGACCACTTCTATACTAATTTCCCTCCCTCTTCAGCTTCCTAGAAATTGATGTTTCCCGTCGTAAAGATAAAATACAGCTGTTCGTTCCTCAAAATTGAACATTCTTTTGTCCAATCCCGTGTTAATGCTACTTTCCACGCAAATTCTCACCTTCTGAGCCACAATGCCAGAGTAACAGACAGCTTACAAACAGAATATGTGTTAATTGCCTAGTTTGGCTCTAAGGATGCCCATTTCGCCAAATTAGCCCTGTTTGAAAAACGCTGAGCTCAACGATCTTACCCAAAAACCTGTAGCACTTTGATCCCGGAGTAATGACGCGGACGAACTCGATCATACAAGAAAGAGCGTATCCAGGCTGGGTCTGCTGCGCGCACTTGGCCATATCAGCATTCTTCGCGGTTTCCTCCTTGCAGAAGTCAACAATTGCCTTCCGGAAGCGCTCATCGGTGGTGATGCTCACCTAAAACAGCTCAGTTTTACTAGCTCAAAAAAGTTCGAGTTACCTTGAACTCCCAAACAAGCTGTTCGCACTGCTCAGAGAGAGTGATGGTTTCGTTGTAGCCGGCATCCTGAAGACACTCCAACGCAGCCATGTCGCTTTCCAGATGCCTTGTCTCGCAGTATTTCCTGAGGTCGGCAGCACATGCCGGTTGTCCTATGAGGGCTCCGGGTTGGTTGTTTACGTCGCTGGAATGGGATTAAATTACTGTTCAAAGAAGGCAATTAATGTTTTCGTTAATGGATTCGGACGTCAACAGCTGAAGGATTCAAACACTATTTTGAAATCGGTCTTTCAGATTTAACCACGTGGAAAAAACTGCTTTTTCGGCTCGAAAAGCACAAAACGGAGAGCTAGCTAAATGTCCCTTTGTGACAGCCGATAAGAATCAGTCACACAGGTCTTCCGGGGCTTTGCAAATCTCCAAAACAACAAAAAACAAACTCACTTTCCCTGGGCCTGATTCTGTGCGGTCGTCGATGGAACTAAAAACGTAAACATACAAAAAACCGGTTTAGAAAGCTAACAACATACCTGCTATAAGCAGCGTTGCGAATATGAGCGTGAGCGCTCTCATTTTCACGACGATTCAAAACCCAACTCCTGAAATGAGACGCAAAGGTCATAAAATATTGGTTATCGCAACATAATCGCACGTTACCCAACCCGATTCACGAGCTGACGCTAAGGTCGCAAAAAGTATCAAGCGGTGTCGACGTGGTCGGCAAGATGCACGCTCGGAGTAACTAGTGCGTGTCAACAGCGATAGAAGAGTAATTTATCAACTCACGACGGTCTTTGCGATCGATTTCAAACGGTAACAGTGCCAGTTCTGAAGAGCTCAGTGTTAGGGCACGCGAGGGTTTTCAGGACTGCTCGGGCAGTAGGACACAAGTGCTTAAAAAGAGACGTACGTGGATGAGCGGGCACGTGGAAACAACACCCGAGTCAGGTAGGAGGCGATGGGCAGGTGGTGGGCAAACAACACCGGCTTGTTCGCGCAACAAAATGATGCGTCGCCGAATTTGGGCGACAACAAACTCTCCACTGACGTGGCACGCTAGTGCAGCATAACTTTGCCTCCCTCCACAACAGCAGCAGCAGTAGTAGTAGCAGCGGGAGAGAGGAACACAGAAAACGAGGAAACACGCAGCAGCATCGTGGACATTCGCATATTAGGGAGGACGGCAATTGTTGAGACGCTAAAATTAGGACACGTGGAACGTGCGGTGCGAAACGAGTTGCCAGGACGCGAAGGGAGACGAGAGGTCATTTGATTGATACTCCTCGTCATGACGTGGTCTTCAATTTGCATTCGTCGAAAAGCGCATGAGGTTTTCAGTTTCATATATCCAAAAGCTGTCCAATACAGTAAATTCCTTATCCTGTGATTCACAGAATGAGATGAGCTCCTTGATGAAACAACGATGACCTTAACATGACAAATGACAAGTATTAAGTGTCAAAATTACGGATGTCATACCAGGAAGCGAATACCTAGAATCAGGTTTTGGCTTCCCCCCAAACTTCTAAACGTCACCTTCCTACACATGATCACCTACAGTGACATAAGGTTACGGATTTCACCAACAATCGACTCAATTTTTACGATACAATTAAGTGAAATGCGCAGTTTCCCAGAGGAGACGTTTTAGGTGATGATATTTGTGGTTGCGTAACCGCCTGTAACTAATTATCGTCAAATTACTAAAAATTCAGCTATAGCGACGGCCAGGAGATGGCAGTCCAGACTCGGCTTAATGCTCATCACCAGGCCTGGGCAACAGTCGCTGGCCCGGCGACCCTCTTCGACCCTACCCTGCGCAAAACCCGGCCTCGGACGAAAAATTTTTCGTGAAGAATCCGGTTGCGGACCTAAAGTAGGCTCATGGAGGTGGCAGTGACAACCAATTTGAACACAAATAGGCCTAAAAGACGTGAAATCGAGCGCGAATTGAATACCTGAAAATTCTAGTCTAACGGATTTCGCTGTCTAGTAAAGCGTAATTCCCACAGCAATAATGACAAGAACCTGAATTTCTCTCGAAGCTACTAGCAAAAACTAGCCATTTGTCCCAGCGCATTTGTTTGATGACGTGGACCCTGCAAAAGTCTATTGAAATAGGCAATCATGATAGTTTTATCCCATATTCCTTAACGACTGTCCAGACTAGTGCGCGGACGTGATGTCTATTGAAGAAACTCCTTGACACAATATTAAAGAGGGCATGTCTGGAACATGGATAAGGACACGTGTGAAACGTAGGTTTGCCAACAGTTTTTAACAACACTTGGAACACAGATAAGAACACGTGGAACGCTCGGCAAAGCATGAGTCACACGGTCAGCTCAACGATTTTCAAGCTTTACGGTGCTCTAATGCGTTAAAACAAGCTGTTAAAACAACATATCTCCGCGCCCTTTAAGATTTGCCTTTATCGCTAGTAAGGGCAACGACAGCATCATCCCATCATCCGGCCTCTCGCTTGCACGCAATCATGTGCCACTTCGCACGTCACAACCCGACCAAAAGACGCATTTTGCAAATTCAAGCGATAGCCCGCAAAATGCACCACCGTCACCACCACACGTTACAGCAAGTCGGAGAGACAAAGTTGACACGAATCTTACCGGCCGACACGTCGAAGCGCAGGCCGTTCCAACTGAGACCACTCTGGGTGGGAGTGCCAAGCGAGCGGGAGGTCAGTGCCGGCCGAGTCTACTGCTAATTTCTGGACGTCCACTGGACGTTTACCCTTTGTTTGAGCTCGGTTCCGTTTTTTCAATTTCGGCACGCACGGATTCCGTTTGCAGCTGCGCCGATTATTGCTTCCGATGCTCGCCGACGACGACGCCGGAAACGTTTGTTTACCCGAGCGAAAATGCCTGGTGGCCGTGGGACGCAAATGAATCTCGCGATGACCGATGACCGAGGCGTGAGCATTTGGGTTATAATGAGATTAGCCACCAGTTCTTTTAGACCTAACTTGGGTAATTATAGGTTATTCTAGCCTAGCAGGGTAAGTTGGATGAGTTGGCTCTAGGTACACCCAGATAAGTCGAGAAAACGAGACTTTAGATCGTAAAACATGTCGTCGCGCTAGTGAATAATACTGAAAAATCACAAATTAGAAGTTTTGAATCAAAACTTTTGACCAAAAGCTAACCAGCGGATTCTAAAGATTAGCCGTCGGGAGTTCAAATGATTATGATAAGCTAGACAATTTTTTAAGTAACAAAACAGGCGAAATTCGGAACCATAACGACCAAAAAACTTATAGATTAGCGTTAGAAACCAGTGACAATAAATGTTCAAGGCTATTGATCAACAACAACAGGCTATCAAAAACAGGAAGTGCGAAAGGCCACTGTTTTCTGCCACGTAGACTTGATCACAAGTTGAGCGACAGGGATATCGTGGCCAAATGGCCGTTAACTTGAATCTTTGTACATAGCACGCACGTTAAGAGATGCCGTGACCAGAGGGTCATTAAACAGATCTTAAATGTGGCGAAATTGGTTCAACTGGTCGCTATTCAAAGTTAAAACTAGAGACAAGGCTTGTTTATGAAATTAGCTGACGTAGTAATAATTGCAGTCAAATATTTTGACGATAATCTAATATTGTAGTTATAGAGAAACTCCAATTTAACATAACGACTTAATCTTGGCTACTGAAGCCAACCTTGATTGGCTCCTAAAGAGATTTAGCGATCCGAAAAGTCGAGAGTCGCAATCCTGCGCAAACCAAACGAAGCGCTTTCGACGTTAGAGCGGCAGCGAAAGTCAATAGAGAATGCGCCGTTTTCCGCTTTTTGTCACGACAAACTTGATTTTCAGACTGAATGTGAGGGATCTCGACGTTTCCTTTCCAAACGCCAGGAAATTGGCCCTTGCAACTGAAAATAATGTTTTTGCAGCAACTTTAAAATTGGAAAATTGTGGAAAAGCAAAATGTAAATCTGAATCGCAAGCGAGCGAACAATAGTGAATGCTTGCAAAACAGGAGACAAATAGCCGCTCCGTAACAAGGTCAGTTCACTCACTCGCCACAGTTTCTATCGCGAAAACTTGAATTTGAGATTGAGATAACGGATCTCACACTTCGCTAGAGCAGATGGAAACTTGATGAGGCGGCCGGCAATGCTTTTAGCGTTGAAATCAAAATTCTAAAAAAGCCGTTTTCAGTTCGTAGGTAGAATTCGGTAATTCTCATGAATTTCACAAATTTCGAGTTTCGGATTGAGCCTAAGAAGCCAAAAGAAGCTAAAGCAATGCCGGCAAATAATGGGAAAACGACAGCGAACGGTTGTTTGCGTATTTACAGACCAACCAGCGATGGTTAACGACGGCAACTGCAACCCGTCGTCGTCCTCATGACCTTCGATTACCAGTTGTTGTCGTTGTTCGCCTAATTTTCTCGGTGATCACGCGCGTTGACCGAACAGTTCGCGTTTGATTGGCCGAACTGGCCTTGAAATTTGGATTTGTGTAAGTTTCGGACATGCAAATATTTGGGCGCGTATTTACATGTGTTCTGGTATTGTCCGAAACCTTGCACGCCTGTCTAACTTGTGTCCTGGCGCCTGTAGTTGTAATTTTGTCTGCTTGGTTATTTTAGACTTGTTTAGCGATGTCATATCTGGCATGGGCGATTTGTGGATCAATCTTTTCGGCTTTCCTACAAGCTTCAGCTGAGACCTCAAAAATCTGGCAGTTTTGTTTTGTATGAACATTTAGAACAGCTCTGACGAGTTCAGCTTTGATGGTTGTATAATGCAGGTGATGTTGACAACCGAAGACGAATTCAAGATTGCTCTGTGCATCTCACTGATCTTCGACTGACCGCTAGCTTTCTGTGACTGTCTGAAGCCTGTTAGAAACTCAGAGACCGACCTGTTAGTGTTACGATCGCCTGTACTCAATCTTTGTCTTATTTGGCCAATTTCGGTTAGCCAAGTTGACTCGTGTTTGGCAAACAGTCAATTTTGGCCTTTCGGGTTTTCATGGCGTTTTTAAGGATTCGCGCTACAAATCTGCTGTCAAGGTGTTTGACCTTGGTGATTTCCGGGTTATTAGGTTGTGCACGGAGGTCGTTCTTTGCGCGTCAGCGATCAAAATCCATTTTTCGGAGATTGATTGCTTTTTTCTGTAATTGCATGAAGCCTGCTTACAGCTACAGAGTTTTTATCAGGCGACATTAGCAATGTCTTGTTTCGGCAGGAGGGGTGCGCCAAATTATGGAAATTTTGAGCCGTTCCTGCTTTTTTGTCTGCGTGCTTTAGTAATCGATTTCTACACGCATTCCGTATCTGTTTGAGCATCTTACGACCTAAATTACGTTCCGTTATTGCTTGAAGCTTTTTCGGGAGATTGGACGTCGCCTCATAATTCTTTGTTTTTCGACAGAAAACTTAAAATGCACTATTTTTAGAGTTTGTTTTCTCAGTGCTCGCTCCAGCGATCAAGGTAGAATGCCCATTTCCGAGCTTGGCGTTCTTCATATTCGTTCTGTTTTTGCCTGAAGCCTGTCTTGTACCTCAGAGGCCTTCATACACCTGCAGTGTTGCCATTTTTATATTTACAGAAAACAGTTTGTGTCTATCGTCTTCGTGACTTGGTCTTGACGCAGGTGATGCAGAGAACTTTTCATCGCATCATATATTGTACAATCTGCCACTGATCAAAAAGATGCTCGATTTTTGAGTTCACCGTTGTGATTTGGGTTTTGCTTGTGCCTGTCGCCTGTTTTAAACGTTAAAGGCCTCTTCATACGCCTGTACGTTTGCCTTTTTTGGATTTAGGGAAGGGGAACGGTTTGCGCCTTTCGTGTTAGCGAGAAATTCAGTCTGGACGCAGATGATGAAGATTGCATTTCAGGATTTACATCACAGATCGTTCTCCATCCTTCAGGGATCAAGACAAAGAATGATCGATTTCTGACGCTTGTCTCGAAGGCTGTGATATGCCTGAATTTCTGCCATTTTTGGATTTCGGAAAGGGAAATAGCTGGCGCCTGTTTGTTCGAGGAAATTCGGTTTTGATACTTGTAAAGCAGAGAGCTACTCAGGAGTGACATTACTTTGTGATTGTGCTCTGGGCTCTCTCGAGCGATCAAGACGGAATGGCCGATTTCCGATCTAGCCTATTTTCGGGTGAACGGAAGGGAAACGGTTGGCGCTTTTCGTGTTCCCGGGGAATTCGATCTTGATACATGTGATGCAGAGAACCTCTCAGAAGTCACGATCGTTCTCTGTGCTCGCTCGTGTGATCAAGACGTGATCGATTTTTCGATGATTGACCGCGAAACTATTCTCTTCGAAGACGCATATTTCTGCCGTCGGACATGACTCTTGCGCGTGTTTTCCGTTGCTCGTAATCTGTATTTGCCTTCCGAAATTGCTTCAAGCGTGCGAAGAAGTAATGCCAAAAGTGACGCTACTATTTCGTGAACGTGCTATTTAAGACCGCGTTTGCAGCCTAATTTCAACATCGTTTGTGACTATTCCAGGATGCAGCGGGTCGCTACTCTTACTCGCCAGTTGGCCAACGCTGCCGTGTCGACCGGATCTCGTCAGATCCATGCCTCAGCACCTCGAATGAGCATCCCGCTGGTCATCGACAATGATGGACGCGTCGAGAGAGTCTACGACATCTACTCTCGGCTCCTGAAGGATCGTATTATTTGCCTTATGACTCCCGTGAGAGGCATTCGTTTAAATCATGATTCTTAAAGTCAATTTCAGGTTGATGACCACGTCGCCTCTGCCCTCATCGCCCAACTTCTTTTCCTGCAGTCGGACAGCTCGAAGACTCCTATCCATATGTACATCAATAGCCCTGGAGGCAGCGTCACGGCTGGATTGGCCATCTACGACACTATGCAGTACGTCTCGGCCCCAGTGGCCACGTGGTGCATCGGACAAGCGAGTTCCATGGGCAGCTTGCTGCTGGCAGCGGGCGAACCCGGAATGAGATCGTCGTTGCCGAATGCGAGGATCATGGTGCACCAACCGTCTGGAGGTGCTCAGGTGAGCAAGCTTTTTTGTGGATTTGCGACTGGGAAAATTCACATTTTTATGGAAACTCTGAGTGATAAGCGTCTCAAAATCGGGATATTTTCGGTTTGCATGAATGCTCAAAAAACCGATTGCCACGCACTGGGTTTCCCGTGACAAGCGTTGATTTCTGTCAGCCGGTGCTGACATGGAGCGGCATTTGGTTTGAGCATCAGGACATTTTCGGCTTCTGTCCATGCTTAAAAAGCGTGTAAAATGCGCTGGATTCTATTCGCGGGTATTGGCACTGGAAGGGAGGCTTCTTGAACGGCATTTTGACTCCTAGGAGCAGAGCGTTTGCGGCTTCTTTTCATGTCAGAAAACCGAAATTTCAAAAGTGCATTGATGTGCAGAGTGGGTAGATGTTGACGCTGGAATAGAAGCTTCTTGATCCGCATTTTGTGTCCAAAAAGCAGGATATTTTTGACATTTATGAGTGCCCAAAAACCGTTTGCCGCGTACTGAAATTGCTGTGGAGAGCGTTCCATTCTGTCAACCGGTAATGACACTGGAAGAGAGGCTTCTTGAAAGGCATTTTGGGTCTGCATTTCTGTAGCATTTCTGGCTTGTTTCAATGTCCAGAAACCGAAATTCTGAGAGTGCACCGATGTGCATATTGGGAACTGTTTCCTGCGGTTGGGAGAGGCAAAGCTCACGCTGGGATGTAGATTTTATAGGCGTCTTTTGTGTTTCAAAACAGGCCATCTGCATGGCATATTTTCGGCTTTTACCCACTTTCCCGAAGCCGAAATTCTGAGCGTCACGATATTCATTATGTGACCAACATTCAAAGCTGTTTTCTGGGGTTGGGAGAGGGCGAGGGTAGCGATCATATTTAAGTTTTCGTGCTTCAAAAGCAGGCGTCTGGTGCGCTTTATGAAATCACAAAATCTGTATTTCCGGTGCACAATCTGAATTTTAAATGCACGGCTTCATGCTTCTTATGGGCTTTTTAGGTCTCAACAGTGGACTTTTGCTAAGCGTAAATTTTCTTTCATTCACTGTCTTCAGTTCCACATGCTAACAATGCTATTTTCAGGGAACTGCCTCAGACATCCTCATCCGCGCCGATGAGATCCGCGGCTTGCGATCACGCCTGAACGAAATCTATGCGAAGCACACCGGTCAGCCCGTGGAGAAAATCGCGGAGACTCTCGACCGCGACCACTTCATGAGCGCTTATGAAGCTCGAGATTTCGGAATCGTCGACCGTGTTGAATCCCATGCTGGATCAATGCCAATGCCTTAGGAAAATGGTGAATGTGAAGTTCGGGTTTTTACTTTGTACATGCTGTTCATCATAAAGATCTATCTGAGAGATTTGGGAGTGTTTTGTGGCCTCGTTATCTGCTATCTGAGGACAGGAATCGGTCTCGACGACCTCGATCATTCAAGTGGAACCTGAGGGCTACAAATCCGTGCAGGTCGAAGTCAAGAGACGTATAGATTTACGGCTTTGTCATGTCATGGTAGTGCTACACTACATAATGAATCCATCGACGTGCAGTTCATTCCCTACGCCTCATTTCGGACGCCGTCGACTTAACTAATCCGATATTTGCACTTTGATAAGAAGTTGCTAAGATGGCTTCCTTTCATGTTCGCTGGCTAGTGTCAACAGACTGATAAGCATTATGACACTTTGATCGAGTGGTCAGCGAGTTGGTCAAGGGCGTCAGGTCTAGTTTTGGGGTGATGCTTTAGGGCTGATACCAGTTGTTTTTCGGCAATCTAGAACTAGAAGTGACCAGAAGCAGTTGCCTCTGGGACATTTATAATTTGATCCCACGATTTGATAGTCAAACGCTCACAATGGTGATCTTTGTGTTTCTAATCTCTGTTGAGGCAACACACGGAGTACAGGACGTGTCATTACTATGGAGAGCCATAGAACGGAAACGATAGTTCTGATCTTTTTAATAAAGTCCACTTGGGCCTTCAGAAAATTGTGCCTTATGCCCTTAGCCCAAATCCATAATTCATTAATTGTAAACTAACTCTTAAATGTTGCATACAAAATGTTTGTATCAGTTTCGTAAAACCTTAATTCAACGACTGCAAACCCTTATACACACATATTTAAGAGAGCGAGTGAGAAAAGTAATCGAAAGACAAACAGTCTCCGAGCGGCGATGGCGGAGGGTCAGTTAAACCGTGAGCTGAATCAGCATCTTGGATATTTACATGAGTGCTACGTGCGTCGTCGTGCACATGCAGGTCGTCCACTTCGTCGACGTCGTCCTCGTCGTTGTCGACGGTCGTCCAGTCATGCATCAACCCCGATTTCGTCTCTTTACCCATAAAGCCCTCTGCGGCTGCCAGCTACGAGCCATCGTTATTGTACACGTAGCGTAGACGGGCGGAGCACAATCCGCAGCCGCTTTTCCTCCCTTCTTCTTCTTCTCCTTCTGCAGCTACAGAGGGAGAGCTGATAAGATAGTAGCTCATCGCGCTGCTCCAAAAGGAAGCGAGCAGGCCCAGTCGACGTGGATTTTTTTGCTCTTCATTACTGGTTGACGCTCGCGGAGGTGGCCGCTTCTCTCGGCGTTCTCGTTCAGTTTTATTCTCGTTTCTCTAAGGGGAATAACTGGGATTGAAGCCTTTTTGGTTAAGATTCATTAACGAATTAGAACGGATTGTCGAATGCTGGTTGCCGTGTATAATATCTTGGCTATGATTGATATTATGCACTTCTGCCTGCATTCATCGGTTTGCTCGGTATCTCCTCCTGGTAAGCTTCTTCCACTTCTTGAAATACTGGGTTTTCGGTGTCCAGCTTATAAACCTGAGTAGCCAGCAACTCTCGGCGGTCCACTTTGCCAGAAAGATTCTTTGGGATTCGGTCGATAAACTCAACACCGCCTGTGAGATGCTTGTAACTTATGAATTTACCTAAATTGAAGATTCGAAAATTTGGTAAATGGATTTTTGGGCTTACGATTGATGGTCTGATGAATGCGATCCACCTCTAACCTCTTGCCCTCTTTCAGGACCAGAAACGCCCTGGGCACTTCGCCAGACCGTTTGTCCGGAACGCCGATAACGCAGCATTCTTGCACGGCGTCGGGAAACGCGGCGAGCACGGCGTCCTCGAGCTCCTGGGGCGACACCTGCCAGCCACGCACCTTTATCAGTTCCTTCAACCGGCCGGTAATGCAGAAGTAGCCCTCCTCGTCGACGAGCCCCAGATCGCCTGAGCGGATCCAGCCGTCGTCGGTGAGTGCTTCGCGTGTTTGCGCCGCTTCCAAGTAGCCGCTCATCGCCGTCGCCGAGCGGAACCACAGCTCGTCCGCGACGACGCGGCTTTCGAAGCCGGGAAGAAGCACGCCGGTGGTGTGCGGTTTGGGGTGCAGAGGGCTCATCAAGCACAGGATTCCGACTTCGGTTAGGCCGTATACTGAATGGTTTTTATCACGCGTTTGGCACTTTTCGATAAAATCTTGAAGCTTGGACATGAGTCAATAGCATAAAATGCCTAAATTCACTGTTTGTTGGCTTAAGGTGAAAATGATGCCTGGATTTGTAAGACCTTGGCAGTTTACGCTCAAATGTTTGGAAATTTTAGGCTAACGTAAAAAAACTGCAATTCCACAATTTCATTTTTCGATCATTTAGGACCAAACGCCAGTGATCAGCAATACATATGGCTGCTACAGTATTAAAACAAGGGTTTTTCTGTTTATTGGATTAAGATTTGAAATTTCAATTGACAAACTCACACTCCGTAAAAGTGACCTCTGGCAACTGTACTCGAAGCTCCTCTAACTGCTCTTGTTTTACTTTAGTCGCTCCAACAAGGACCAATCTCACCGATGACAACTTCTCCAACGCAGAGCTGAACAGCTGGAGCACCGGTGGCACCACATAAAGGACCGTAATCTACACAATAACGTCAATATCATAAATCATTATGTGGTCTACCTTGTGTTGCTCGATCACACCAAAAAATGTCTCTTCCTTAAACACCTCGTTGACATACACTGTGGCTCCTTTAGACAGCATACAGTACACAGTTAAAAGACCGCCGGCATGGAAATATGGTAAAACACCAAAGACCTTGTCCGTGGAAGCAATGTAGGGCATTGGTGTTGACGGGTCAGAGTTTATGCAACTAATGGCAACTTGAAAACTGAATTTTTCGCTTTACTTACCCGACAGAGTAGATCTGAGCCATTAGAGCGCGATGGCTGAGACGAACACCTTTAGGTAATCCTGTAGTTCCTGAGGAAAAGAAGATCACGGCCTAGAAATAAGCATAGGAAAGCCAAATGTTTAAAAAAGTTTTTACAGTGTCAGCTACGTCCATAGGTCGATCCGGACATTGAGATACTGTAGAAGAGGCTTCATGGAAGTCGGTAAGCGTGAGGATTCTCTAAAAACGGATACCATAAAAACAACTGTGTTTTCCAGCTACCTTGACGTTATCCAATGCCTGTAAACTATTGGTCACTTTTTCTAGATATGGCTCCTCAGTGAAAACCCAATTAGCTCCTGCCTGCTGGCAGTACTTGACAATCTCAGCTAAACTTCATTTGAGAGACTGAAACGCTCAAATGTGACTTGCCCTCTTTATGAGCCGGATTCAACGGTGAAAAGACAGCCCTCACTTTGCTGGAAGCCAGTGCCAAAATGATGAAATTGATAGAATTTCCACATAGCGCACAGATCACATCTCCCAGATCCACCCCGAGAGAGATGAGTTTTCTGCTATATTTGTCAACTTCTAATTGTAGCTCAGGAAAGCTAAATTCTTGAGATGTTTCAGGATCAACCTAAACGAGTGATATTATGTTCTGTGTAGCACTGATGGACATGGTTACCAAAGCAGTTTTCTCACCCCAATCAGCGACAAAATCGAACAGAAAATCCGAAAAACACTTTTCGTACTCGAAGGAGTACGAGGGGAATCGACTGGTCACTATCATTGTGAGATGCAATGTGGGGGACGAAGATCGAGTTGCCAGAAGAAGGGCGACTACTGTAATTGGCTAAAATTTGGTTTTGGACGAGGCACTTAGAAATATCGATTGCATGTTATGCGTGAAGAGCGTTTGTAACATAAACCGTAGGGTATAATAAGGACTAATGAGGCACTGAGTGATCCCATAACCTTATCTTCAGGTAATCCCTTCCTTCAGTTCTTGAACGATACCGCAAAACTGGCGATGACCTAAATTGGGTGTACGCGCAACTGAGAAGCTTATTGACAGTCTGCGCAACCTTCACTCACTTTTTCAGTTTTAGTGTCACTGAGATTACGTGCGTTTTGCATTTGAGCGGGGCACCTTTTATCATGCGATGGATTGTGAAATGCGTTCGAGCTCATTTTGATTTCACGCTTTTAGAATGTAATAACTTCAAAGCAGTGGCAGACGTTGTTACACTGAGCAGCCAAGGACACGAAATTACCGGATTTTTTTATCACATTAGGTGTATTTCAAGTTTAGGCGTAAAATGAACATCGCAAAAAGCACCAAAAAGTCCATTCTTGACCGTGTTTGTGCGAATTTTTGCGACCGCGTTGGTTCTAATTTTGTGTTCGCCATTGGCATGAATTTATTGCATTTAACAACTCAAACGTCCCCGTTTTTGGCTTCTTTTTTAACTGACCGTCACAAATGCCCGTGTTTCAGCAAGACCACAAGCAAGATCACCAGCCCGAATACTTCATCGTCGGCGAACCCACGGAACTCAAGTTCGATCTTCTCCAGAAGGCGGTCGTCAAGGTGAGAATTTCCGTATCCGTCATTGCTGAAAGTCCCTTTCTAGCTGACCAAAGCCAATGCCAAAGCTGCCCAGTCCGGATTCCCCGAAATGGGCGTCAGCGCCGTCAAGAAGCTTTTCGACATCCTCGACGACCTCCGCTTTTACTACTGGCCCAGCGAAGAAAATCGTCGAGCCGAAATGGAGTCATTGAGAAGCAAGGAGCTCAAGTCCTCTTTTCTTGGCTTTAGCATTTTCCACCTAAGCGGCTTCGGCGCCTGGACCAGTCAGGGACAGCGATAGCCATATGGAAGCCGTGAATGGGACTTTGAAGCCATTGTTCCATCAAATTTTGCTACGTTTCTCACATTTTCAGTGGCCAACGTCGATGCTCAGTTATGATCTTGAGAGCGATATCCCCAGTATTTTCACATATACGGAGCCCTGAAATGTCGAAGAAGGTTGTCGTCAGTCAACCGCGATGCCCAATTTCTTCACTTGTTTTTGCATTCAAAACCGTTGTGGACGGCCTCACCATGTTCGAAACCTGACGCGGGACGTCGGTCCACCAGTCAAACCAAATTTGCCCTCTTTTCAGCGTGCAGTCGTGCAACGAAAGGTTGGGAATGGCAACAATCCAAGAGCGCGTCGCTGTCATGTCATCTCATAGCTTTATCTCATTCAAATCGGCAATTTTAGGCCAGCATTTTCTTAGCAAGGTCTACGTGAACTTCCACAGCTTTTTCGAGCTCTTCGATCGGGATGAATTCGTGCATGGAGTGGGCAGAAGTGATGGAGCCAGGACCGAACAAGAAAGCCGCCTTGAGCTTGTCGCTGTTTTCGAAATACGGAAGGTCGGTGTTGTAGGCAACGATGTCAGTGGGATATCCCTTCGGAGGCTCTAAAAATAGGCATTAGAGCTCTGTCATGATGAGTAAATGCTACCGGAGAGAGTCACGGGTTCATTGCTTCCTAGGAACTTGATGTCGGCTCTTCCATCGACGATTTTCTTGACCGTTCCCTGAATGTCGGCGACGGAGGTGGTGACACGGAACAAGATGGACGCCTGAGCCTCGGCAGCCAGCGCATTCATGGCCTGACCTCCCTGGAGAAGCCCGATGTTCATGGTGGTGTTGCCGAGTTTGTCGTCGCTGGGCCAGTCGTGAAAGCGGAGGTCGTCGAGAATGTCCAGAAGCTTCTCGATGGCGTTGACGCCCATTTGCGGATATCCGGAGTGCGCGGCCTTGCCGTGGGCTTTTATGGTCAACTCGAAAGAGATAATTAGCGCGTAAGGGAGATGGAAATATTCACCTTGACGACGCCCTTCTGGAGGAGAGCAAACTTGAGTTCGGTGGGTTCGCCGACGATGAGGTAGTCGGGCTGGAGATCGAGCTTGTTCGCTTCCTGAAACGTGCTTATTAGAGACGGGAACGAAAGCGAAAAACAGAAACGGAAAATCAGCTGAATTCAGAGCCAAAAATAAAAACCCAAATTTGCGTGGCAGGTAAGCCACGCCTAAGCCGAAATGCTTGCAAAATAGTTGTGCAATGACGGCCAAAAAGAAACCCAACGACAACAATTGGCACGAAGCGCCAACAGCTCACGGCTAACGGGGTGCATTTTCGAGATATGGCTGAACAAAAACTGGCTCAAAACGTTCATCTCGACAACCACCGAAGAGCGCAAATTTATCGTGGCAAAGGAATTTATGGCCTTTTTGTTCTTAAATTCACCCTGAATTGTCGGCGCGTGTTGGGTTTTGGCGAAAATTTGGCGCTACTCAGTGCATTTTAGCGCTGGCTAATGGAGCCAATAAAGAATATACAGCTCACGTGGAAAATTTAAATATCTGGAGTGGAACAGACCCAAAATATGTGGCCGAAATAGCTGGAAAATTCCCTTAAATGATGACTTGCATTTTTGGCAACAGCGTTTTTGTATCACATGATCGAAACTACAAAGCGCATTAGAGGCTGCGTTGAAGGTGAAATTGGCATCTAACAAATGTGCACATTCCAACCACATAGAAATCGCTCAACTCTTCGCGCATTTGCGGTTTGGTGTACGGTACTCTTTCGCCAAAAACAGCGAAAGAGCACGAAAGTGAGCACGAAAGTGAGCACGAAAGTGAAGTGAACAAAAACACCTCATAACTCACCTGCATTCCAATGTGATCGACTTCCTCTCCGACCACGAACAGTAGTCCAATTTCAGCAGCGATTTTCGGGTTCTCCTTGACGAGCTTCTCGGCAGCCTTGATCATAGCAGCCAGCTGTCCCTTGGCGTCATTGGCTCCACGTCCGGTGATCTTGTCGGTCTCCTTCTCGGGGGCGATGAACGGAGGCACGGTGTCGAGGTGACTGTTGAAAATGAACTTGGGGCCCTTTCCGGTGACTTCTTTTCTCGTGGCCAGGATGTTGAAGCGTTCGTTGTTGCTCGCCAGAGGTTGAGTCTTCACGATCCATCCGGTGGTCTTCAGGTAGTCTAAGATAGCGTCACCGACGCACACTGAAATTGATTCACAATTACAGGCTTCAATATCTCCTACTCACCTTCATTTCCGGAGATAGACTCAATCTTCATGAGCTCTACAAGCAAATCCTTCACAGACTCACTTTCAGGCTTCAGCATGCATTTCTCGCTGGGTCGGGCAAGCGTAACCGCAGCTAAGCCAAGCACAAATAGCGCAGTAGTGGACCGCGACATCTGAAAATGTGTCGATGGTGATAAAGAGGCCGACGGTCACTTGTATAGACTTAGCATGCACCGTCTCAGAAAAAGCAAAACACGTGATAGCTCAAACAACATAAAGACCAACTATGCACTTTTATATTGCAGAGTTTCATTGCTCAATTGGGGACGATAAGCTTAGCTTATGGGTTGAGGTAATAAAAGTCTGCAAAAAAGGGAGCAAATGGGTTTTGCTCTGCAAAAGCAGGCAGGTGATAAAGCGAAGTCAAACGTAGAGAATTCATTGACACGCAGAAGTTGATTTACTCCCACATGGCAAGCGGCTAAAACGTCCCACGCCCAGTTTCAGGGTCGTGGGCGAGCTGAGAACAAAGGTTGTCCGTGGGAATAGGGTAAGTATAGATACATACAAGTATAGATTTGCTTGTAGAGCTCATAAAGATTGAGTCTATCCCCGGAAGTCGCAAATATCATTAATTTGCGACTTTCTTGAAGTCAGGCAGTCCTTATATCATATTATGCTGACATAGCAGTGCACGGATGAAGCTTTGAGTGGGTTTTTGTCTTACGAATGTTATATGTAGTCTGCTTGAAATATGTGAGGTAAAAGAGCATTCTCACAATTACATGATAATGGTGACGATAGACAAATATATCGCCGTCGGTAGGTAAAAACTGTCCAGTCACCAACCGGACTTATTTGTGCCAGCTTGCAAATATCATTAATTTGCGACTTTCTTGTTTCATGTTACGTACTCTTACAGTCTGTGCGTGCTATCAAAGATTGTCAGGTTACTGATCTCTTAGGTAAAAACAATGTGTACAATCATTTGGGGATAATACTAAGTCATAATTCAAACATAGTTTTTTCAATGATAAGCAACCAGATATGCGTGAAAGGGAAACTGTGAAAGATACGTTGAAAAACGGCTGGCAAGGCTGGACCTGCAAAAAAGTTAAAGCTAATAAGAACCTGTACAACTAGTAAACGCTGAAATGCGTTTTTTCTTCACACTTACAAGCAGTTTACACTTGTTAGGAAAACATGATTAGCAATAGATGAGCTAAGCCGTAAAATGAGCGGTTATCAGTGACAACAACGGACGGGACAGGGCAACTACGGGGTGGCCTAAAGAAGGACACTTCGGCAGCTACCGTACAAACTCCAAGGAATAAAAATGAACACATCACGTACTAACACATCACTGTTAGAGCAAATCTAGGCTGTCACGCGTTGGAGAAACGCATAGCTCTTAGCGAAAGGCTAAGTCTGGCAAGTTCCAAGGCGTTTCGGTTGTAAGAATCGGTCGGGATGATAATAAGCATAGCTTTTAAGAGCAAAAAAATGAGCTAATACTGCAACAGTGATTGTGTCAGTATGCCATTTAAACCCATTTTATACACCAACATGCACTGGCCAAAAATGAATGGTTTCTTAGAAACTCGAAACTCTTGAATGGTATGTTAAACATATCTGGAATCCACGTGAGGAGAGTGCTCAACCGTGAAACTCTCCCATACCTACAACGCAGTAAAAGGTGTAGTTGTGCAGCATTTGCACTTTTCTGAATTACCGGAAAACCTGCGTTGAATGTATCGTTTATTTATTCAAAGGATCGTTTATCTATTAACACAGTTATCTTGCTTACGACAACATTTTGCGAACCAAGTTTACATAAACATTAACAGCTCCATCGAGCTCCGCGAGTGGCATGAACTCATCCTTGGAATGCGCGTTGGTGATTGAACCAGGGCCAAAGAGAAAGGCCGCCTTGAGCTTGTCGCGGTTTGCAAAGTATGGCAGGTCAGTGTTGAAACAGACCACGTGGGACTCGTACTCTTGTGGAGGCTCTGAAATGTGAAAGCGCAATTGTCGAAAATTTCCGAAAAATTTAAATTAAGCGTTAAGGCATTTACACAATTAAGGATGCGTAGGCGTAAAGTGGACGAACACACAGGTGCTACCTATCTTAGTTTCTAGCAGTCGTAAGCCTCTTTTGAAGCTTCTTCAGACTTTTACAAGTAATACACCTTTTGACTGCTTGGTATGTGCTTATTTGAATTCTCGAAGCTGCTCACCTGTCAGAGTCACGGGCTCATTGCTTCCAAACAGCTCCACGGAACCCCTCTGTCCCACGATCTTCCTAACAGTCTCCTCAATTTCCTTCACCGACTTCGTCACTCGGAACATCAGTGCAGCCTCGGCTTCAGCAGCGAGAGCATTCATCGCTTGTCCTCCCTTTATTAGTCCAATATTCAGAGTCGTGTTTCCGAGTTTCTCATCCGTGGGCCAAGGATGCGAGCGGAGCTCATTCAAAATGTCCAAGAGCTTGTCGATCGCGCTTTCGCCCATGTGGGGGTAGCCGGAGTGTGCTGCCTTGCCTTGGGTTTTCACAATAAGCTGAACAATGTCAGAATGTTAAGTTCATGCAAATGGTAATTTAGATACCTTGGTGGCTCCTTTCTGGAGACGGGCGAACTTCATGTCGGTTGGTTCTCCGACAACCAGATAGTCAGGCTGGAGGTTGAGTTTGTTGGCTTCCTGAAAGACAAACACGATTAGACATCATGTCAAAAATGCCATGGATTAAATGAGGCACTGGTAGTTGTGCTTCTGGGATTTAGCATAAATACACTAAATTCAAAAAATATGCTAAAATCATGCTAAAAAGCTAAATTCAAAAAATGACCACATCAAGGTTTATTAGCGTCTGCACCTAGGACAGGTGAAACACATAAACCGGAAATTCAAACTTAAAATTATGTTTTGGAATTGTAATATTCTCAAATATGACTCCCTCTTGACTGAACTGAATTTTAGGCATGCGCTAAAATTCGCATGACAGAACTTTTGGGACGCTTTGTATCAAAACGCCTCTAATGCGTCGTTTTGTGTCTTTTTGGCTAGCTTTTTGTCTTTTTTGTCAAAAGAATGAAAGCTGACTCACTATCATCCCAATATGGTCAGTCTCCTCTCCGACCACAAACAGCAGGCCAATTTCAGTCGCCATTTCCGGGCTTTCCTTAACGATCCTCTCGGCTGCCTTGATCATACAAGCCAATTGTCCCTTCGCATCATTTGATCCACGTCCATAAACATTCGTCTCATCAAACGAAGGAGGGATAAATGGCGGCACTGTGTCCAGATGACTGTTAAACAGGAATTTCGGTCCATTTCCCGTCAACTCGTTTTTTGTAATTAGCAGATTAAAGCGTTCCGGGTTGCTGTGAAGACGCTGTTCCTTTACATTCCATCCTTTCCCGCGTAAATATTTGGCCAGAGCGGTCGCGAGTGCTCCTGAAACGATATAGGACGTGCAAGGAGAAGAAATCGATGCGCGTGGCGTCACCTTCACGTGTGGTCGTCGAGTCTATTTTCATTAGCTCGATAAGCAAATCCTTCACGCTGTTGCTGGCCGGCTGAAGACGACTCATTTTGGGCTGAAATGAAAGAGAGGAAAATAAGTAAACATGGCAAACGAAGGCAATGGACAGTGAGAGCAAGGGGTTAGAGGTGCCAACAAAAACAGGGTGCATAAATCAACGCGATCTTATCGCAACTCGCGTGATAACAAACGCTATTTCATTGAAATGCGGACGGGAGTGGTCTTTTTCGAGCGATCAAAAGTCAGGCTACATAACTTGTGTAAAAGACAGTTTTGCAGGGGTCATCACACCTATGTCCTTTAATTACTGTAATTGTTTTAGGCTTACAAACCAGTTTTTGTGAGCACAAAAAACGAATAAACAAAGATAAAAAGCACATTAATAAAATAAAAAAATAAAAAATTTAAAAAAATTGTTGGGCTCAGCCGGTGATCGAAACCGGGACCTCTCGCACCCAAAGCGAGAATCATACCACTAGACCACTAAGCCACATTTGGCAGCACGGCCTAAAGTGCATATACCTCAGCACAACTAATTAAATTTTACGTAGACGGTTATTTGCTTTGAGATACAAGAGAACATAATTGGCCAGGCTTGCTCCGGCTGCTAAATATTGTTTCTTCATCTTTTTTACTTAAATTGACAAATTAAGGGCTTCAAATACCTAAAAAAGCAAGGGACCTTGCAAGTCCTTATGGAGATTATTTGCACAACTGATTTATCTGTAACGTCAAAATATATCCATGAAAATGATAATTGATAAAATGATAAGAAGGCAAATGAAGGAATCACATATGCAAAAGGTGAGAATCAAAGAAACTGATAAGATAAGTCAAATAACCTGAGTCTGGGATCAATAGAAAATTGAGCAAAAATATATTTCAGGTTGGATTACTAATCAGACTTCTTCTCTTCTTGTGCGGGAGGCGCCTGGTGGGTGAGAATGGTCAGTGTGATGTCGCCCGGTTTTTTCTGGATGGTTAACCGGGTGATGTGGCCGTCGGTGTACGTCCATTCGTATTCGTCCTTGACTCCGTCATCGTTGAAGGTGAGGCCGTTTCCACTGAACTTGAAGTCGTCGTATCTGTAGTCTTTGATTTTAAGCTTCAAGCTGAGGCTTGCGTCGGCGTAGGTCTTAATGACATTTCTGACAAAGAAAACTGAGAATCTCTGCTCCATGGTGCCCATGTCGACCTCACGGCATCTGGTCTTGCGGAGAATAAATTCTTCAATTTTGCGAATCTCCATTCTGGTCCACGAGCCATAGAGGGTCAGAGAGCTCAGCAGGCCTATCTTCAGTTGAGATATGAGCAGGTTGACGCTTCCTTCGCCGCAGAATCCGATGCTTAGCTTCTTGATTTGGGCCTTCTCGAAGACGTGCAGGGCGGCACGGCTGATAGCGCGGCTAGGAGACACTCTGAGTTCTGCATTGTCCAAGCGGTAAAGGAACATTTTCAGCGTTTCCACGAGGCCATCGTCATCGGCGGTGGTGTCCCGATCGTGTTCTGCCAGGCAGCCGGAGTCGAAGGCGCCTTCGAAGCCCAAATGGACGCCGTGAACGTGGATTCTGGACATCATCTCGTCTTGGTCGTCGTTGAAGTCGTAGAGCAGGATCGTCTCTAAGGGCTCATGCTCCCATTTCTGGGTCTTGAGAACGATGGCCCATCGGGGTTCTCCCTTAACGTCAATGAGGTCAGCGTAGAGGTTGCCGTCTAAGCGGTAGTTCCATTCCATGTAGAACTGTTGCCTCCACACGCCTTTGTGGAAGTCCTTCGGGTCGACTTTCTTGGTCAGCAGCTCAATGACGCGATGAGCAAAGTCTTTGTTGACGAAGTGGAACGGCGCTTTTTCTTTGAAGACCCTGATCACGGGTGAGCGAAGACGCTTGCGATTTTCAAGGACTTGGGAGCTGCACGGTTCGTCGGAACCGTAAATTGAAACATCGATGCTGGGTCTCAGGTTCGTGGTGCTGCTGGCATGTTTAGAGGTTGAGGCAGCTTCAGCATCTTTGGCAGCTTTAGCACCTTCAGCATCTTCAGCATTCTCAACATCCATTCCATTGAAATTCTCAGCATCCGTGTCTTCGCTATCTGATATCTCGATGAGCTCCCCCAAAGACTTCAATTCTGCTTTTTCATTGTCGTCATCGTCCATCAATTCGCCATCTTCGAGATCATCATCGGAAACGTCCTCCAAGGCTTTTGCTTCATCCATAATTTCACCAGGCACGTTGATTTCATCGTCGTCCATCACTCCATTAGCATCCGGCAGGCCCCGGCCATTTTTCAAGTTTTCACTCATGTCTGAAAGCAAACGAAAGCGATAAAACACAAATCTGAGAGGTCAGAGAAAATAGATCGCGACGCGTAAAGGTCACCTACCACAGCCCCACGACGACGCACCGTTAGTCGGTCTTCCACACGATAAGAGCGTGAAACACCGATTCGTACAGTCGAGGCAGCTTAAAGCACGCATCTTATTGCCTAAATGGTGTAAATCTGTCACCAAATCAACGCATTATTGATTCAGCTAAACGACCCATCGCTGCACCTCTGCTGTACTTTGTTTTCGCGCCAATTCACCTGAATGAGGGCAACGCTTGAAAACACGCTTTTCAGAAGCAAAATTGCAAAAAAAACATAAAAAGCGCTTGCTAAACGACCACGTGTAAATGGGACTTTGCAAAAGTGTCGGGCTCAGGCGGTGATCGAAACCGGGACCCCTTGCACCCAAAGCGAGAATCATACCACTAGACCACTGAGCCGTCAAGAAAGGCTGTATTGCGATAGTATAGAAGCCACAAAAACGCGGAAAAAGACGAAATCACGCACGCGTCCAGAAATATTCAATACTGCTAAGAGGAGAAGTGACTTGGAAAGTTCAAAGGTTCATGCAAGGCGTGCGACGACGTTGCCGCTGGCGCCGCTTGCACCCCGCGACGAAGAGAGGGTGACAAACGAGCGGCTGATGTTTGGTCGCTGATGGAACGCGAAACTGTCGTGCTTAAGTGAGGGAAGGAGCTGAACAGATCGATCACTAGAAAAGGCTTGTGGGACAGAAAAGGAGATTAGCAGACGTCGAGCAGGTCAGCATCGATAGCATAGGATTCCCGCATCCACCATCTTCTTATGTTGCACTTGTGGGTTGCACTTTGGCGGCATTTTTTATGGCTAGGAAACGTGCTCGAGTATACTCGCACTATCGATTCACGCGCTATGTCTGGGACATAGCTACACCCTTCCCTGATTTGTTTCACTCGGAGAAATCACAAGCAGCCTTGAATGCAAAAAATATATATTCCAAGGACGAACATTCAAGACAGCGCTTCCTCCGCCGAAAGCCATTAAGGCAGGATCACGCGTGACCAACTGTGGCACTTAAGGATTGCTTTCCGGCAGAAAGTTTAGAGATTTTGGACAGCTTGAGCGTCGCGTTTTAATAATCACTGAAGCAAAAGATTCTGTAAACTTAGGACAGAATATAGGTTGTTTGCTTCAAATCGCGTTTCTAATGCTTGTCAAGTAAGATGTTCATTGTTGAAATGGCTTTTCAAAAAATCACAGAAAAGGAAGAATTCTTTGATTGGATATCTAAGCCTAATACACAGCTATGGTATTGCAAATTAACGGAGTCGAGCGCACAAAATTTTGTTTCTTCAATCAGAACCATCAGGCGCTTCACGCCTCACAATACTCATTTTGTAATATTCTCGGCGCTGCGCGCTTTGAAAACGCGATTTTTCGGCTAAGCGAACACTCGGCGCTTTTTGTTCTCGAAAATATCTTCAAAATCGCGCTTTTCTCAGAATTCTCTCCGGTGCTCTTCTACGCCGCTCAAAACAGTCCTCGTCACTCGCAGCACGCTAAAGTGCAACAAACGACAACTGCAAAACTATAGTATTCCGTCCCTTACCAATAAGGGACATCGCAATGCCGCTTTTGGGACGAGCGGACACGTCTGGATTGTTCTCTCTTATTTTTATAAAGGATAACCAGCTTTATTAATAACAATTCACTGGTGCACTATTTGTATTTACAGACGACAAAGCGGATAAATAGACCCAATTTTGAAACTTATCAAATGTCCCTAAAGATAGGATTCTGATAAAAACTGGTGGAATACTCTCCGAGGACGTAGTCGCGTTGCCGTGGAGTGAAAGGAGTCAGCTGAAGAGTGTCCTCAATGCGGGTCCCAACGCGGCCACTGAATGGTTAAGTTTAATGATGGGTATTTAAGACATCAGCTACCTAAGAGCCGTGATAATGCCCAGAATGCAGTTGGACGTAGGCGCTCTAATTAGAGGGATAAGACTGAGTTGGCCTTGAACCCACGTGTAGCCGCCTCCCCGGGCCATGATGCGGAAATAGGAGGTCACGGCTTGCTGTTTCGTAATCACTAAAGAGCAAAAGCACAACATAAACAAACCCGAAATAAGGTAAAAATAAAGCTTGTGGTAACTCATTAGCCCTTTCAAGCGCAATTTCGTTAGACAACTTTGGAATACGGATCCCATCAATTTTAAATTAAAAAATGCCTTTGTTGAAACGGAATAAATAGAGAATTTTGGTTCATTTTTGATGTTGTTCTATAAAATTTATGGAAAAATACCTGTGCGATGGGCGTGGACAAGCTGAGTAACGTCATCAACGTGCACCAGCTTGTAGAGAGACTGATCGAGAACGGCAACTGGACTGTAGCCTGTGATATCGGCGATCCTGAAATAGATCACGTTACCTTATCCCGTTTGAGCCTAGAGCCAAAACCCTATTTTTATGCTGCTTACCTTGAGTCGACAAACACCATTCTTAAGTCCAACCTCGCTCTGAACATGAACATTGAAGCCGTGAGTTTTGTCTCCAACAGCCCTCCGCTATGGGCTAAAGCCGTTCCCAACGAGATCAACGCCATACTGTTCTCTTCTTGCATTGGAAGGGTCTGACTCCAGAAATGGATTGTCTGAAATGTTATGTTATCATTGTTTAAGAACCCCTTTGTGACCTACCTTGTATCCAGATCTCGTAATTCCAGCGTTTCGCTTAGACAGGAGACACCTTAAACGAAGGCTGAACCTGATTTCCACCCCACATTTAGTGACTTCGTAGTATTTGACGCAGTCTGCTAGGAGAACGCGAAGCTCGCGGACGTCATCGGGATGGAGGAAAGGGTACACGGAGCATCCCATTATTTCGACCTAAAATAAATCTGTTTGTAATTCAGGAATCCAGCATGAGAAGTTTCTAAAAAGTAGCCTATTACGAAAAAAGCCATAAAGTTTAAAATTAAGCCAAACGTTTAAACGCTAAGCTCAGGCGTTAAATAATAGGTCACCTGAAGCCTGATTGTAACAACAACGTTTTAAAATTCTGCTTGGCTCACTGTTTTAAAAAGTAAAAAAACCAAATAGCGTCGGACAACAAGTCCATTCAATATGAAAAGGAATGAAAGCGGTTACAAGGCTTTAAATTTAAATGTTTGCACCTCGAAAGCTTTCAGACAGTTACCTGACTAAAGCCCAGATGGACTGAGGCCGTCTCCGAAGCATAAACGATTCTTCCACCCACATCAAAGACCAGAGCGAAGCCATCAACACTTTGAAGAATCAGTGAAGAGATGTCCAGATACGCCGGACGACTAAGGTCCAAAGCCCCACAAGTCTCCTTCTTCACCCTTGCAATGGGCATTCTACGGAGAAACTTTTGAAGCGCAATAAAAGCTCCAGTGACCCTGACAATAGTAACTTTGTCCAAGGCTGAAGACACAGCATGGGAGAGGGGAAGAAGAGCGTTGAGTTTGTCGAACTCGGCTCTTTCAAGCTCTCGACGAGAAGCGGCGGCTGTTGTCATCGCAAAGGATTCGGTTAAAACGGGAATCTGGGAAGACTGGAGGAGATGGAAGTGAACGTAAAAGTCAGAACGCTTAGTGGAGCCTTTGATCCCTATGCGGGATAGTGGCAGCAAGCAACAAAAGCGAATTAATTAATTCCATTTCCGATAAGCGAAATCGATTCTGATTTATGCGGTTAGCGGCGCTTCGATCTTCCACGAGCTGCCACTTAACTGTATCATAAACGAGACGGGAAGCAGCTACTGGGCGATAGAAAATGGTGCTAAAAAGGGAAAAAGGAAGGTGGAAAAAATATTCATTTTGGCTTCACAGATGTTTTTTTTGAACCCCGCAATTCGCATCTTTTAGTGAAGGTTTTAGACGCTAGTAACTCTGACAATAGCGGCTCTTTTGGGCGTTTGACAACAAGCGGTACCATAAGTTCGGCGAGTGAAGCGGTCTTAGACAACTGAAAAATAGGCAAGATCCATTTTTAGGCTTCCACGTCATAGCGTCAATGAGCTCTTCTGCATTTTCCCCGCATTTTACAAAATTGCTTCAATACGCAATTTGTGTCTTTCATGCCTCGTAGCTGTTGGTATTATTGTCAGTGTGCTTAAACTCATTATCACTTCCCTCTTCCGCGTTCGCCCAACGGTCAAGCTGCCAAAACCACGCATTCCAAGTGCCTTTAACAAGTTGTTTGCCAATAAGCAAGGAGACGTTTGGGCACCTCGAGTTCCGTGAGTTCTTAAAACCACAAATCTAGATAAACAGCTTTAGCACGCAACCGAAACCAAAACCAATTTCGCAGTAAGGATTCGAAGATTAATTGGTAATTAGAAATGATCCAGAGCTTTCTACAATAGTTTTGGTTAGCTGCTAGGAGATAAAAGTTCACAGGAGACTTTTAAGGAAGAATGGTCCACAGAAAATGACATTTAGGAGTTGTGTTTAGGAGTTGCATTTATGTTTGAGTAGGAAACGTATGTTCGGAAAGAGGGCAACGAGAAAACCTTGATTTGCAAGATAGTTTCGCTTTTGGCATGAAGACATCACGGTTAGCAGCGGATTTGTGGTTCATCGCTTCGCAGTCGAATGGATTAGAAGCCCTTCTATGAATTAAGCCGATTGTGCTAGCTAGCATCACATCTGAGAAATTGAAGCATCACATTTGAGAAATTGAAGCTTATCGCTGTAATACTGTGTTCCCCACTAGGGCCTAATTTTTTATTGGTGCAATACAACGACAACACATTGAGTGAGAGACTATAGACCCAAAACTACGGTGCATGCAGACAGAGTGGAAAAAACTAGAGGAAGAGGGAACGAACAAGAAGAAATTGAGGTTGAGAACAGTGATAGAGGTAACAATCTGGATGAGGTACAATTTGCCTAAAAGGAGGTAGAACTTCTGAGGAGTTTGAGATGAGGATGTGCTAACAAAGAATACAACCCTATGAGTTTGAGGAAACAGAAAGCTAAGAAAGCAAATACGAAGAAGAATGGAGTTCCAAAACCGTTCGGAAATTAACGGGGGTGGTTAAAGCTGGTGCAGATTGAGCTGAGACTAATTGTCTCAGATGGAACTAGCAAAGATGGAACACGTGCAGGTGGAATGTGGGTTAGTGGAGATGAGGCAATCATATCGAGAAAGTTGGGAAATTGTCTAAAGAAAGATTATTAGACAGACTGTGGAAAATTCAGGGGACTCAACAAGGAAGTTCGTCCACAATGACAAGAAAACGAACACTTCAGTTTCGGCGGCGTACAATGGACACACCTTTTTTCACACTTCGAATATGCGGAACAGGTGCGGTTGCGGCCATTCGTTGCTTCATGTAATGCACGAACTCATCCGGCAGGGCTTCGGGTATCGGAGCATCAGCTTCACGCATTCTTTTCAGAATCATTTGAACGGCGCTATCTGGGTCCATTTGACGCTGGAGAGCGTCTTCCATCTGATTGAAAAGATCCTCCATGAGCATCATCGCTACGGCCTAGAGCAGATCATGTTATTCTCACTACTCCCGACGACAAAGTCCTTACCGAAATGGGATAGTCGAAGTCACATTGAATAACCATGGTAATATTGCCCAGCATGCTCCCTGACAGCTCCTCCGAAAGCAGGCCATCTTCAAACAGCCGCATTTGCTCGGCAGTGACCCCAAGAGGTTTTTTGGTTCCTCTTTGACCGTAATTTTTTCCAGCGCGTTTCAGTTGCTGCATAGCTCGGAGGAGCTCTTCTATGGTCACGCCACGTAATTGGCGAAACTTCTTCACAACAAACGCTAAGACGCCGGTGCTCAAAAGCCGCTTATGGCGGTTGCGAATGTTGCTAAATGTTTGGGTCAGCAATTGACTTTTAAAACTGTCACTTACACATGCTGAGGATATGCGATGGATTGAGCCATACCGAACCGAAACCCAAGAATCCAAAGACCAGGTTCTGAAAGCAGTTAGCAAAACGTCAGAACTGGGGAAGCTTAGAGGACAGACATCTCGCATTCAAAACTTTCTAATTGGACACTTGAACGGCTAGTTAGACTTCTAATACCAAGCGACAAGAGCACCACTCAAGCACCACTACAAAGGAAGCACTGAAATTGAATCCTGAGCGCGTGCTTTGAAAGTATCTAAGCCTCTAAAGCGTTAAAGCTCAAATTTTGTGATTTCGCGCTTTAATGCTTCGAAGACACTCTGATGAGAGTAATAAAGCTCAAAGCTGCAAAAAGAAAAGAACATAACAGAGCTGAAGCTTAAACTGCTAAGTAGAACTTGAAATCTTGCTTGATTTAAGGTTTAGGAAAGCTTAGAACGCTAGGAATCTTAGGTCTGAAACCTTCAATTTGGACACATTAACGCGATAGTTTTTAAAAAGGTCTCAAACAATAAAATTTAGAATTAGGCGACGCGATCTTAGACAACACGAGCACCACTAAAGAACCATTGCAAAGAAAACACTGGAATTGAATCATGAGCGCGCGCTTTATAAGCAGCTAAGCCACATGACACCGGAATCACTTGTTAGGATTCGTGTTGGTTGTGACGCAATAAGAAAATTGTATCCTACACGCTGTGAGTCCGCATTAAGGTTATAAATAAACAATGAGTGGCTGGAGATTAGACGTTGGATCTCCTTGTGCCGCTTAGTAATGATAAGGTACAGCTAGACATAATTGAGCAAGAAGTGGAACCAGGTAAACAATGTTTAGTGTGACTGAGTGGCCGTTGGTCTGAAAACGTCATCGATTGCTAAGCGAGATTAGCAGCGGATTTGATGTCTAATATAGCTGGACGAGGCAAATGGGCGAGAGCTTTAAATCTGTTCTTAAGATTGTAGCTAAAAACTGAGCTATTTTTCAATTTTCCGCTAAACAAATTTCAAGATAATTTTATATTTATTTTAATTTACCACATGTACATACAAAGCAGCATAGCACGATCCTTAATGCATTCTCTACATAGATGTTTTATTTTGGACAGCAAAATACATATGGGCACATCTACGTCGAATTCAACACATCCATACATATGAAGACTTGCAGGGTCGGCCAATTGAGTAATTAAAAGCGGGTAAGCTTTTCATTGAGGTCCTTAGTAGGTATAACAGGAACGGCGTAGATCAGTCCGGTCCAAGGCGCCTTATCGATATGTTCGCCGTGGACCGCAGCGACTTTCTTTGCACGAACGATAAGCGCAGAGGCAGAAATGGAAGGGAAGCAGGTCAAATTTTTTGTGACTTTCCCAATTCCATGGGATAAGTTAGAATCCGCTTTACAATTTTGTGAGTGCAAAGAATTATTTAAGAGAATTCTCCAGAATTATTTTGACTTCTGTTTGTGAATTTTTTGAGTTTCAACCTCAAGGAGAGAAGTCAAAAGTGCATTTGTAAATTGACACAAATCGCACAATTTTAGTTGCTTTGACGTTCGCGAATACGGTAGAATTCACTTATCTCGCTATAACCTGTTTTCAACAAATGGCGGTGTCACACGCTTTACGATCGGCAACCAGCGAGCGAAAAACGCAGCTCTTGCCAGGTGCAGTCGGTGTCAATCAGTGCTGTTACGGAGGAGGGAAGTGCAAAATCGGTGTCTTTCTTGGCGCAGAAAGGAGGCGTTTACGGACAGGAGGAACTGGAAGAGGAAGGAAAGAACATGTAAAAGTGCTGGATTTGAGGGAGCGGTGGAAAGTAGCATTTTGAGAAGTCGTTTGAAGCAAAGTCAGTTGACCTAGTTGTTTGTTAAGTTGGCGGCTCATTGAAAAATTGTCATCTTAACAAAACCCCAGTTTTATAAATAGTTGAAAGACTCAATTTTTTTCCAAATTGTCACAGGCCCTGACAAGGCCTTTGACCGTTCTCACAGCATCTGTAAAACTGTCCTAAAACCTCGGGAACCGCTTCGTCATTTGGTGGCTTTATGGTTATTTAAGAATCGATTGACACAGTAAAATGTCAAAAACGCACTTCAAAATTGAGCCAAAAAACGCGGCAAATTTTGGATAACGAAATTGCGACTGGACAACAAAGTATCAAAAAACGAATGAAGGCAGGCCTTCACGTCGATCTCACGCAAACACAAAAACAAACACAGAAATAGAATAGACCAGATGAGAAGATGAGTAACACAGCTGCATAAATCGTTTTCCGAGCCTAAACGAGGATTTCGCAAACGAGGGGGAGCAAACAAGCCTGGGCTCGGGCTCGGCTTGTTTGCTCCCAGGCTCGTTTGCAAAAAGCTCATTTAGGCTCGGAAAGGCCCGTGTACATTACTGATTTCAGTTAATAAATTTCATCTATGTGTGAGCAAACATGAGATCAAACTGACAATTCAGCTAATATACTTTTCAACTAAAAAATTTCAGGTAATGGATATTTCAGCTAAAAATCGTAACCGACGTGAACCTCTCTAAATTCTCTAGCATTTCGCGAGATGTAAATGGGCGCAATAGTCAGGACCAAAGACCCTGTCTACTGATTTCTAGGAGGTGACTCTTCAAACTGCGAGGATATTACTTTAGGCTGCCAGGTTGCGATAGGCTTAGGCTTACGCATAGACATTTTTATGATGGTTTTTTGGGAGCGCCGCAGGAGCGACAGTTGGTGGCACCAACTGTTCAGGAAGGCTTTGCATTGCAATACCAGCGTGCAATACGTGAAGCCAATCATTTTTTAACATTGTTAGCTGAAAATTTTTAGCTAAAATGTCCGGGATACAAATTGTGGTATACTGAAAGTTCATAAATGACGCGTCTCAAAAGAAAAATTATTCGGCGTGAAACGACACTGGCACATAGACAAACGGAGCATTTATAATACAAGCATGAGCACAAAAAAGTTTCTTTATGAAGTACGTAAAATTGAAAAAACATTTTCAGATCTTAAATGCTATCACATAAGACCAGCACACCAAAAAAAAATTAGATAGATCAGTAATGTTAAAATGTTTTCATTTGCAACGTTACCTAACCGCATTTCTAAATACCAAAAATCACAGCAGAATATGATAAGCTTTTTTCATGAACCAAAGCTGAAGCTACACACAAAATTACGTCGCGGTCGGATTTGAAAGACTAAAAATAGCTGTCTTTTGTCTCGCAAGGAATTTATTTTTTATCACCTTTCAGCCAGTAAATCCCAAATCGTGCAGTCACTGGCGTTTAATGAATCAAAACAAAGCCCACTTCTGACAAAACGAGTGGCAATTAGCCCATTTTTGTCGTGAGATTGGTAACAATGCTTCTATGTA
Source organism: Steinernema carpocapsae (assembly GCA_000757645.3). Lineage (NCBI taxonomy): Eukaryota > Metazoa > Nematoda > Chromadorea > Rhabditida > Steinernematidae > Steinernema > Steinernema carpocapsae. The sequence goes on from CM016762.1 coordinate 4,040,481, forward strand.
TGTAGATACAGTAACGAAACTTGTTTCCCAAAAAATCCGCCGACGGACGTGAACCGACGTCCCGCGAGCGATCGGCGCCGTTTTATGGTTGTGAGAATGACGTCCTCTCTTCGCGTGCGCCTCTCTTTGTTTTCGGTCGATGTTTTGATCAGTGCAGCTTGCGACAAAGAGGAGGAATGCAAAAACGGAAAGAATGGCTCGGTAAATGCGAATCGGAATAAAGGCTCCGTTTGAATTTGAGTGATAGTCGGTGTGGGCTTTTTTGGACAGACTTGGAAGGAAGTGTGAAGTGCGGCGAGAACGGGGGATTGAAGTAACATTCGATGAACAGAATTTTCAAGGCACCGATCATGTAGCGTTGGGAAGAGAACAATGTAAACACCCGTCTTTTACTCTGTGTTAACCAAAAAACCAATAAGTAGGATAAAGTTTATTAGCTGTTTTTCAAGATACCTTTGCTTTTCAACAGCTGCCAAAAAATGAGTCCAAGACTTTTGGCTACTCTAAGAAATTTTCGCATTAAAAACATCACACAAAGTGAAAAAGAGTCTTAAGAAATTGTCATTGTATAGAGTTTGGACGTTGTTTACGTGCAAGCAATTTTACGGCGTTCACGCCATTAAAATGTGGAAATTTTTAGGACTGTCTTGCCGGTTTACTATGGAAGCGCTTATTGTCCTACCGACACTCCATCAGAGATAGAAAAAGGTCTAAATTTGTCGTTTACAAAAGTTCTGACGTTGTTTACGCATACACAATTTTACGACATTTAGACGATAGGACGTGGGAATTATTCAAGGATGCTGTTCCTAGAACTCCCAGCAAGCGGCTCCAGCTGCTTTAATGTCCCTAAGCTGAAAAGCAAGATGTAAGAGAATTGTTATGAGTTTAAGCTGCTGTTTTAATGAAAAAAGCCGGGAGATTTGCCTAAAAACACATCGAATTCTGTTAAGACCAAAAAACACATCAACCATGGTTTTGGTGGATTTAGCACATTTTCGGACCACTCTCAATACAGCAATCTTTGGCACCTATTGTCGCTTCGCGTTCACACAGGGTTGTCCTACCGCGACAACATGCATTTGGTAGCATTCTCTAAGAATTCCTTTATGTTGCGCGTGGTTGTTGTGTTGTGTAACTTGTTACACCTAAACTTTACTATAAATACTTGATTCCATGGTAGCTTTATCATTATTCGGCAGTAAGTCGAGTCTATTCTAAATGGCGAAAAGCATTTTCTCCAATTGACGGCAAGTGTTCTGATGTCTTCATAGATTGACTGTTTATTTCAGATTTTTGTACACATGACTGTTTATAGAAGCTTAAATGAACTGGGTGGACAAGACGCCTCAGCGCATTCCGCCGATCCCGTATGGAGCGACTTCTTCAACTCTTCGGATCCCCTCAAGGCGCCTCAGCGCATTCCGCCGATCCCGTATGGAGCGACTTCTTCAACTCTTCGGATCCCCTCAAGCCACCTCAGCGCTTTCCGCCGATCCCGTATGGAGCGACTTCTTCAACTCTTCGGATCTCCTCAAGCCGCCTCAGCGCATTCCAATCCCGTATGGAGCGACTTCTTCAACTCTTCGGATCCCCTCAAGCCGCCTCAGCGCATTCCGCCGATTCCGTATGGAGCGACTTCTTCAACTCTTCGTCGGAGCATGCCACCGACGTACCCGCAGACCCTTCCGGATGCTTTTCCGCCGATCGGACCTTTACGATCACAATACTCCCGACCCGTGACCTCAATCACTACAATCACGGTACCTTGAAAATTTCAAACTGGTCTTAGACAGTGCTACAGGACAGTGGATACTTATTGCAACCGAAACCGCAACGCTCGCTGTTGCTTGAAGGATCTCCTTGAAGGGGATTGTTGGCCCGGAGTAAGTTTTGCTTTATGTACAAAAGACATAAATTTTAACGGGCTTTTTAGGCAACCCGCAAACGCAGCCGTTTAGCATGGAGCGATCTCTTCAACTCTTCGGTTCCCCTCAAGCCGCCTCGGCGCATTCCGCCAATCCCGTATGGAGCGACTTCTTCAACTCTTCGTCGGAGCATGCCACCGACGTACCCGCAGACCCTTCCGGGTGCTTTTCCGCCGATCGGACCTTCACGATCGCAATACTCCCGACCCGTGACCTCAATCAATACAATCACGGTAATTTAAAAAACATGTGGCTCTGTACTTATAACCTTTGTTGTATCAAATAAACCACAAATTTCTTGAATTAGACATTATAACACAGAACAGGAAACAAAGCTTTTACGAGTAGCGCGTTTTTTCGTCGCCATTTTTTTGCTGGAACATTTTGTCGTCACCTGGGTTTGTCATTATGCACTCAATTATTGCCTTCTGGTTCTTCCTGATTTTCGGCCCCAGCCAATAAAAATGTCCAATTCTAAGATGCTCCAAATGGCCAACCCCAGCCTACTATCCCCGCTGTTTGAAAGAGAAAGTCTCGATCCTACTTTCTGGTCTGTTTGAAAGTCGGGTTCCACTGTATTCGCGCTTTCGATGCTCCCAACAAACCCTCATGAAAATGTTCACGCCTAAGCCTACAGCAGGTGTTGTCTTATTCCACTTACCCCATCGCAGACTTGTGAAGCCTTTAGACAATGGAAATTGCGCTAAAAGGTTGTACCACGTTTTGAGTAATTTTGCTCAAATGCCCGAATACCATCTTTCACTTAAGGTTGCGTTTCTGCAAGCGCCGAAGACGCGACAGTTTGCGACACTCACTTGGTAGACTTCCCGCTTATAGATTGCTGCTTAGATTTAGATTGGATATTTTTTACGTGGTTTAAAAGACAAAGCATTATGTACCAATGCCTCTATAGTGCAATCGAACAGAATGCGTTGCATTCTGGTTAGCGTCAGGGTCAGGGAAATGTGGAAATGGGCATTGAAATATACTTTCGAATGAACCTAAACTTGCTTATGTACACTGTGAAACGTGCTCCAACCGCATGGAAATTTTCACCTTGTTATTCTCAAATCAGCTTGATTCGAAGCCTATGAAGGTAAACTTAACTATTACTTTGCTCTTTCAAGCTTACTTCCTTAGAATACAAGCCGATCCATAAAATATAACTGCCAAAAAATTTGAAGTTTTTGAAGCTTACCTGTTAGACTACGGTGTTTTTGTGACCACGCAGCATTGACCTGACCCTCATGCAACGTCACGCTCATCCGTTTTCATGCTCCTCAGTTTGTAACAACTCTCGTTTACCTTCGTCTGTTCAAACTGGTCCATGGGACGTCGCTTTTCATTATTGCTGTCCATACCATTCTGGCTTACTCCCTTGACCGTAAATTTGGGTAGTAAAAATCCTATTTCAGCTGTGATTGTTCTAATCTCGCTCTCTATGTGTCTCCCGCCTGTCGTTAGGTTCTATGCATCGTGAAGGTTGTTTGGCTTCATTTATCTAAAGAGTGTTAACTTGACCATCCGTCTGCACGACACATTAAATATTCTCATTAAACTCGACACGACACATGACATATTCTCTTGCTTGAAAACAACGTAGAAACAGTACGCATAAGACTCGCATTTCCTCGAAAGTCAGTCCCATAATTCGGTAAGTAGTTTAAGTTCATACTGTCTGAGCCGTCATCCACTTGGATGCCGTGTTTACTTCATGTTTAAGTTAATTCCCATAGCATTGAGCCCGTCACCTTCTTCTGAAGTGCACTGAAAACTCTCATCGATCCTTCAGACCTTAAAACAGCCTTATTACAGTATAGTCGTGCAGACGGAGCCTCGATTTACGCTTCCAGACGTGCTTCTGAACAATCCAAAGCAAGACAAAAAACGCTCGACTTTCGCACTCACAGACGTCAGACCCTTGATCGCCCTTCATGTTACATCCAACGACTTGTCGGCTCTTGAATAAGCTTGTTTATCCCCGCAACCACGTAACCGTTTACAAGTTACTAGGATCCAAATTTCATGCTTTTCAGCTTGTAGTCTGCTCCGTGTCAGCTTGGTTGCGGTTGCCCCAACCGCGAAGCGCACTTCTTAATTTTTCACACTCTTGAGTAGCTCACTTACCTTAGCACTGAATTGCGTTGGAAGTTCTTTTGCATCGCTTTTCCGCCATTTAAGAGCTCGTTTCCCCTAATTCCGTTTAGCCGAATTCCCTTGGGTCTCCTTAAATGTCCTCTATTCGCTGTCCGCATCACCCCAACACAGAGCCAATTGAGGACTACCGCGCTGGAGACCTCGTCTGCCCTGACTGTGGGCTTGTGATTGGAGACCGCCTCGTCGACATCGGAACCGAGTGGCGCTCGTTCAGCAACGAAAACAGCCCAGGTAACGATCCCTCACGTGTAGGAGCACCCGAAAGGCCTTTCGGTGGCTTCTCCGATCTTTCGACTTCTATTACAATCGGTTTTGGAGCGTCTGAAGGAGCTCAAAAGTAGGTTTAAGGCTTGTTTTTAACTTTTTGACGTTTATATTTCTTATATAGGCTGTTCATTTCCCAGCAGAGATCGAAACAGGATAACAAGCAGCGTCAGATTTTTACAGCAACCTCGACCATCCGAGAGATGTCAGAGCGAATTCATCTGCCCAGACCTATCCAAGATCGGGCGCTCGAATACTTTACAAGATGTGTAGAGTTAAAAGCAATGAAGGGGAAAAACGTCGAAGCCAGGACAGCAGCTTGCCTCTACATAGCCTGCCGCAAGGAAAACGTGCCTCGCTCATTCAAGGAAATTTGCGCGGTTTCACGCGTCAGCAAGAAAGAAATTGGCCGCTGTTTTAAGTTAGCTGCGGTCGCTTTAGAAAAGGAATCTTCGACCCTCTCGCAGGTCACCACTGCCGACTACATGTCGCGTTTCTGTGGCAATTTAGGCCTCCCCAAACATATCAAACACGCAGCTTCCATTATCGCGGATAGGGCCGGGAAATTAGACACTGACATTCACCAAAACCCGACCATGATCACTGCAGCTGCGATCTACCTAGCTTGTAACGCTGGCCTTGTTCCTGAGGAGCGCAAAACTGCGAAGACAATTGGGGAAATTTGTGGCGCCGCTGAATCGACTATCAAGAAGTATTATAAGCTTCTTCGTCCTCGCGTAGAGGATCTCTTGCCTAAAAGCTTCAAGTTCGCGGGACCGATTGACTCTATTCCATTTTGTTAACATATAACAATAATGGTGCCTTTGATAAACTTGTCATAAGAGCACCCTTGTTTCAATTGCAATAGCTCCGTAAAACATTTTAAAATAAAATATTTTGAAGCCAGCACAGCAGATTGTCTCTGTATGACCAGTTGCAAGCAAAACGTGCCTCGCGCCTTCGATGAATTTCTGTCAGCAAAAAGGAAATCGGTCGTTGTTTCGAATTAACTGCGGCCGCTCTGAAAAAGGAGTCTTCCACCCTCTCACAGGTCACCACAGCCGATTACATGTAGCGTTTATGTGGCAATTTAGGGCTTCCCGTAAACATCAAGCACGCGGCATCAAATATTGTGGATAAGGCCAGGAAATTAGACATTGATCCACCAAAACCCGACCAAAATTGCTGCAACTGCGATTTACCTGGATTGCAAGTTGCAACGCTGGTCTGCTTTAGGGAATTGGGGGAATTTGTGGTGTCGCTGAATCGACTATCAAGAAGTACTACAATCTATTGCGTTCTTATGTCGAGGATCTCCTGCCCAAAGGATTCAAGTATGCAACACTGATTGACTGTATTCCCTTTTATTAGCTTAGAACAATTATAGTCCTTTTGATGAACTTGTCATAAGAACATCCTTAAGTTTAGGTTGCCATAAAACAACAGGAAACCTGTCAATGTTGTTGCAGTACATCCGGAAAGTTTCAGGCTACATTTTGGTTTTTATATCAGTTTCCTCGGGTGTCTAGCGTGTCTTAAGCACAACTGACATTAGTGAAAGTGAATGGATTGATTTAGACCGATTTGGGTCAGGTTTTTGATGTTTAAAAGCGGTAACTGGGAAAACTAAGTCTAGAGGTCACTTCTAAACTTTAAAGAATTATTTAAAACTCCAGTTCGGACCATTAGAAATCTTATCTGAAAGGTTAAACATGATTTGGCCCAAAAATCCGCATTAAACTTTTCATTAAGTGAGTCCGCATTTGAACAATTCTAAACATTGTCAAATTCTTATGATTTTAGATCAAAATTGATATTTCCGGTTATGGTTTCTCCATTCTAGTATCCTTCCGAACTAGTTTATCACGTAAATAACTCACAGAATGACCCATAATATTCAGGCTATTGCGTAGTCAGCTCTAATAATCGTTTGGACTAAATTGGTCCGATAAAATCAGACGCATCGAAAAAAGCAATGCCAGGGTGGCTTATTTCCCATTTTGGTCGACGCTTCGGAAGCTTCTCACCTCAATTTGCTGGTTTGACGGCCTCATTTGTTAGCTGTGGCCATGGATTTGCATCTCTCTTCGCACCTTTCTGTGCCTGCAAAGGGTCGCCGGTCGAGCGAGAGGCCGAACGAAGGTCGCTGCGTGTTGTCGCTGTGAGAACCTCCTCCTCGTCATCAGTGGCGATTCGCGATCACTGCAAAATGCCGTCGCTATCGGAGAAAATGCAAGTGTGTGTTTATTTAGCGCTGATGGCTGTTTATGTCACCGCCCAAGGCTCTCCGAAAATGCCCAAAACCGAGGAACCTGTCCTCATCGTCGGTAAGTCTCATTTTGCTTTTTTTCGTTGATTTCAAGGAATTTCAGGCGGCGGTTTGGCTGGATTGTCGGCCACGATTGAGGCTCTTCGCAACGGGGCGAAGGTCATCTTGATCGAGCGAGAAAAAGACGTCGGAGGCAACAGCGCGAAAGCGAGCAGCGGTAAGCGAATTTGTGGAATTTCGGGATTGAATGGACCGTTTTCAGGCATCAATGGCTGCGGAACTGAAGCTCAGGACCGACTCGGAATCAAGGACTCGACGGACAAGTTCTACTCCGACACAATGTCCGCCGGAGATCGCGAAAACGACGGTGCGCTTGTCGACGCTTTGGTACGAATTTGAAGCCTCTTTTCCTTCTTATTTTGGTGTTTTAGGTCCATGAGTCCGCTGACGCCGTGCAGTTCTTGATCGACTTGGGAGTCGACTTGTCTGACATCAACATCTGCGGTGGTCACTCTGTGCCTCGAACCCATTGGATTCCATCGCCAAAAGAAGGACGCCCAACTCCCGTTGGAATTGCCATCATTCGTGCCCTGAAGGCCCAGATCCTTAAAGAAGCGGAAGAGCGTCCGGAATTTATGAAGCTGATGACCAACACGGAAGTCCTGGGGATGGTCACGTGGAACGAGTACATCACCGGAGTGCGGATCAAGAAGGAAGATGGAGAGCTGGACGAACTGCGAGGCAAAGCGGTGATTATGGCCACGGGAGGATTCAGTGCCGATCGCCACAATACGACGTCGCTACTAAACGAATTCGCACCGGAGAAGATGGCATTCCCGACCACAAACGGTGCCTTCGCTCGTGGCGATGGAATAAAGATGGCTCGCGCGATGGGAGCCCACATCATCGGCATGGAACACGTCCAAATTCACCCGACTGCTTTCATCGACCCCAAGGATCCGGTCGCTGGAACGAAATTCTTGGCAGCTGAGGCTCTGCGTGGAAAGGGAGCGCTTTTGGTAGGCTTCAGGCACCTTTTCTGCTATTGGAAAAGACTATTTCAGGTGAACAGCAAGGGAGTCCGCTTCGCGAATGAACTTGGACGTCGCGACTACCTCACTAGCCGCATCCAGTCAGAAGGAGACAACGTTCCGGAGAACCCGAAATGGAAATACGTTTACATGCTAATGTCGGACGCTATGGCTGACAGCTTTGGAAGGCCCGCCTTTAACTTCTATTCGACTGTGAAGGATTCTTTGTGGTAAATTCTCTGTAAGAGTAACGCTTAACTGATTTCTTCTGTCTGCAGAAATACGAAAATGCCAAAGCCTTGGCTGACCACCTTGGATGCAGCTTGGATACGCTGAAGAAGACGTTCGACTCGTACAACAAACATGTCAAGGAAGCGGTATCAGGAACGAAACGCGTCCGCGACGCTTTCGACAAGACCATTTTTCCGGCGGAGCTCAACGCCGAGGAGCCCATTTACGCCGCCAAGATCACGCCAGCTCTGCACTACACTATGGGAGGCCTGAAAATTGACAAGACTGCGACGGTCTTTAACGAATTCAGCCAGCGGCCTTTCAACGGGCTCCTCGCGGCCGGCGAAGTGACCGGAGGCGTCCACGGCAGGAACCGCCTCGCTGGTAACTCGCTCCTCGAGTGCGTTGTCTTCGGACGCATCTCTGGAGCCACCGCTGCCAAGATCCACTATAAGAAGAGAGACGAGTTGTGATTTGGATTGTTTAAAGCTTAATTTATTTATTGGTTGTGTTTTATTGTGCCTTTTGCTTTGGAAATGAAGTTTTCAGGGTGAAGCTGGCTTTTCCGCATCACAGGTTGAGTCTTATTGGGCCTCATTGCTGTTATAGATTGCTCATCGAGCTTGCCTTGGGCAAGGCGATATTTCCGATTGAAATCAACGCAGAGAAGCTCATAGTCGCGGCCAAAATCAAGCAAGCTCTTTATTACACCCTGCGAGGCTTGAATATCGACAAGACGGCCACATTCGACGAACTCAACCGTTGATTCCCGACTCCGCCGCTTGATGGGTGGACCTGGGCCTACTCGCGGTCATGAATTGCTTGTGAAAGCACGATCTAGAATTACATCGAGTGGCAGAAACTTTGGCAGCGGTCCTCTAGAGCTTAGGTATTGCTAATTTGATGTGGCTTATTGTTGTATTTTGACAAATTTGTCTAGGACGAAACTGCGACGGTCTCCAGTGAAAAGTCTGTCCGCAACGCTTTTGACTAGAACATCTTCTCGGCCGAACTGAAACCCAAAGAATCCATCTATTAGGCGAAAATTGCGCCAGCCCTCCAATACACCATGGGAGGCCAGACGGTTCCATTTTCAACGAATTCAGTCGTTCCTTTCTCCATTTGACGAAGAAGCATTATAAGATAGACATTTTGCCCTGGTTGCGGAATCGCCCGAGTAAAATTGAGTTGCATACGCGTTGGAGGCATATCGGCGTACAGAATGACATAAGCGTGGCCTCTAGACAGAGGTCTACGGTAGTATATTTCAACTGAAGTCTGTATTGTCCACTTGAACAAAAATCAAAGGCGTCAAAATGGTCTCCTTTTCTGCTCACCTCTATTTGTTCGATTCCTGGCTGTTTTCGATCAGTCGTCTGCCCTTTTTCATTTCCCTTTCCGTCGGTCGTCCACATTTGCATGCGTGGTCAAATTCCCTCTCCGTTTAGGGTGCAGCAAGTTTGCAGCGCTCGATCGGTGCGTCATCACGGAAGCTTGTCATCGGCCGTGCAACGGCCGAAAAGGTGCAAGCGGTAGTCTGGCGACCCTGTTGATCCCCTCACCGTCGGCTGGGTCTGGTTGCATTGGGACGTGGCAAACGTTTTTTGATTTGTTGTAAAACCGGTTTTAAGAATAAAGGCTGTTTTTAAGGTGCTACAGTAGGCGCGCGTCTACGGTTGAGGATCTAATTTTTTGAAGTGCAGAAGCTGGGTTTTTTCATGATGGTTTGGCTCTCCCAAGCACATAACTTTTATGACCCTCGAACACCTTCTCGCAGTTCAAATTCTAAAAATCCTACTCACGACGGCACCGACAAATAATGGAAAAAACGTGTTTTTTACATTGTATTGGCAGGTCCGCTAAGAACTCCATATTTGACAGTCCTCACCTATCCCAAGGTTCAAAAAAATTTTACACAAATAAGCCGCAGTTGTTTGAGCGCCGTTTTCCTCTATCTGCGGCACTTACAAAGGGTGTTGGCGTTAATCATCAGCTTATTCATCTCTCTATTGGTTAACGCTTTTGGGTTTTACCTTGAGCTCAGTTACTTCCGATTCATTTTCGATCGTGTTTAGAGGCTAATGGTGGTGTAGGTTTTTTGTACATGTATCAGGGGTTCATGGAATCGGCTTTGTCTTAAAGCAGTTTTGACAATTTTTGTGGAATTTCTTGATTTCTAAGAGTATTTTACGACGGCACTTGCCTTCATCGGTAAGCAACATTCTGGTAATTTGCTCGTCCAGAAATAGATTGCAGGGAGTTTGCCACGATTTTCGCTGGCTCACTCTAATCGGAGCCTATTCCTCTCCGGCGCAGCACCTACAAATGGGCATTGGTCATCAGCGTATTTCCTTCTTCATAAGTGATGAATCCAGTTAATCATTCTCAGGATATTCTCTCCGTGACCTTAGTCCTCAATTCATATTTCCAGCCACAATTATGCTTTTTTGTGCCGGCTTCCGTAAACTACTTAAAAGATAGAACCTTTTCAAGCTTTCCTCTGAAAGACCATTGTTTACTCGTCTTTAGAACCGTGATATAATAATAACGCGTCTACTTCTGCAGCTTTTGGGCTACTTTGCCAATATTTCAGATGACGTCGGAGAAATCAACCAAGATCTTTGCGACGGTCCTCCAAGCTGTGCGCATGAAGCACGGCCTCACTACCGATTTTGTCTTCGAGCAGGTCCGCGATGAATTGCCAATATACATAACAGTTCGCTCACTGGAAGACTTCGAAGGGAATATGACCCCACCGGAGATATCCCAAGAGATCATGAGGGGTGTTCGCCCGTACTTGAGAGGACTTGTCAACCTTGACGTAAGCTCAATTTTTACATCTGCGTGCGAGAAAATGAGTCTTTTTAGGCACTGCTGACCGTTCTTGGTGCATCAGACGAACACCCAGTTCGTCGATACAAGGTCCAGCAGAAGGGACTCCCTGGACAACATGTGAACGACTCTCCTCTCAAGAAAGGTGACATGCTCAGTGAGCAGGAGCGCCTCCAAGCCGAAGATTGGTTCCGGGGTTTTGGAGAGAACGAGATTGTCGAGGCGAGAGTGTCTTTGGGAGAACGGCAAGGAACGTCGGGAAACCGACTTCTCGAACAAAGACATGAAGATGGAGGATGTGGAGGATGTGAAGGATCCTGCACCGACTAAGAGAGAACACTGTAATACAATGGAAGAAATGCCACTTGTTTTAAGAAAACTTGTTTCAGGGGAGGAGTTGGAGGACTGAAGCCAGAGGATGGTCCACATGTTTTTCTTAGTTTTCGGCTTCTACGCTCCCAACCTATTTTTCTTGGTCTTCTTCTTTCTCTTATGGCTTCTTGTAGATTGATTTTTCGGGCTTCTGGCGTCATTCTCAATTGGCACACCAGCTTTTAGACGTGCCCTGCTTCAAGTCTTCATTGTCAACCTAATGTTGTTGTCCTGTTTTGGTCTCCCTAATCCTGATTTTCTGCAAGTTCTCCCTCCAGATCCAGGTTTTGCCAGGCAGTGCCTTCTATGTAAATATATCCTTATTCCTGCCATTCTCTAGCCTCCATTTTGGCCTGTTTGATGCTCTTAGTCTTCATTGTCATCGCAGTTTTCTCGTCTTTTTTTCTTTCTAATCCTAAATTTCCGGGCTCTAACTCCAATTCAAATCTTTGCCTTTCTAATGTTTTGACCTAAAACTAATTTAGTGCCTTACCATAAACATATCCTTTTTTATCAATTGGCATACGGTGCCTTCTTGAAATTAATCTCAAAATAGCTATTTTCGGGTTAAATTTACCAAAATTCGCTGCATTTGTTCCCATTTTGCAAATCGCATTCTTGTCCTGCCTTGTTCTAATTAGCCTTGAAATTTATCTGCAGACTGCATTTACTAAAATTGCCGTGTTCTAATATTGACCCTGAATAAATGCATTTTAACTCATAAATACGTTTCATACACCGCTTCTAAGATCTAATTAAGGTCACAGGGCCCTAACCTATAGGTTTTGTTTCTAAAATTTGCCTCAAAATAATTTTGTAAGACTTAAAAGGTTAAAATTAAGTTAGGTCTCACATCTACACGTCTCACATCTCACATCTAGGTCTCACATCTACACGCAGGCCTTCCATGTTTCAAACAAAAAACAGGTCTCAAGCCCAAACCTAGATCTATTATACCAAGCACAGCAACCATTTTAAAACCAACACCCAGACTCACATCTATTCTGTCTTACTGAGAATCGGGTAAAAGTATAAAACTGCGTTACACGACCACGTATCACTTTTTACTGACAATGGGTTTGTTCTTGGTTCGGGTGGTGGTAAGACGCAAAGGAGGAAAACTGTGTCTCACTTAATGGAGTTTCATTCCTCAGTTTAGTAAATTAGACTAAAAGCCCTAGACTAAAACTAAAGCCCAGACAAAAACCTTATTTGACGAATAAAAACCTGAAAAAGTACTGTTCTTTCTATGTCTGTGACTGGGCAGGAGCTGCTGACTTGACTTGGCAGAACCTTCGGGTTCAAAAAACGTAATTTTTTGTAAAGCGAGTCTTCGCGATGCGAACAGAACTGTGAGAAGAGAATGTGAACTCCTATCTATGGATTGTCGATTTTGCATATACGCAAACGTTACGAACGATCTCTCCAAGAAATGCAGTGCTACTTAGAGCTGTGAATCGAAGGCGGAGTCCTAACTATTGATTGAGCGGTTTTCATATACCGTTGGGGGCGTGGTTGCCCTGATCTCGAGCGTTTCGAACGTTCTCTCAGAGAACTGCACTGCACTGTTGTGGGTTTCGTAAATTCGGACTGCTAAAACAGTCTTTCTGCCAATTTCAATAAGAGGCTCTGGTTCCGCATTAAATGACTTTATTTGAGCTGCATTTCCGAATGGTACGACTCATCCGGGGGAAGAGTGATGATTGTGGTTAGGGAATGAAATTTGAGGTGTTTTGGTGATAGCATTATGGACACTATGACACATAATCAGAGTGGTTAGAATAGAAGTAGTAAAATGCATCGTTTATACCCAAAGCCGAAAGCATAGCGTGCAGCTGGCATCGCTTTGTGGCTGTGGAATTTCATATAAGAACCAAAATTCTAACTCATGAAATCATCGCAAACTTCATCAACATGAATGATCTCCCATACGCTTTCTTCGACGACCTGTTCAGCAGGATCACTGTTCTGCAAACCCTCACCAAACAGGAGATGCTAAGCGGAAGATTCGGACAATGTGCAAGCTGTTGGGAGGAAAATTATCATGACAAACAGCTTCAAATATTGGACGGAAGGCTGATAGACGTCTTCTGCTCCCGTAATTCAACGAAAACAAGTCTTTTTAGTGCAAAGTTCAGGGCGCGGAATGTGGTAGTCTATGATGCTTCTACTGGGGAGGTGCCCAAGATTTATCGTGAACTGCACCGCTCGTTGGACAAGCATCGAAAGGAGCGTCAGGGAATATTGTACTTGTGTCTTGTCAGCTCCGCTCTGGACGCCGAATGGATTCAGATGTTCTCTGCTTGGAAAAATTTGAATTCTTTGGAGGTTTTTTGCGCTTTTACTGGACCCGTCGTTCAACTCCTGGAAAATCTGCTGAATCAGGAACAGCTGGTGGCTCTTATAATACGTAATAAAAGCTACGGACCAACAGAAATTGACCTTTTTGTGAAGCTTTTGGAACAAAAACAGTTTTTGGAATTGCAATTTCGCAATAGAACTGGCGATAATGTCAAAGACCGGATTTTTGCTGAGGAGGATTTGGGCAAGTTTGCGGGTTCGGCAATTGGCTGGGAACGCTGCGTGGAGCTGCATGATGACTTGTTTGAAGCTTTGGGAAGAGTTGAGGAAGTTAGCATTCAGTTCAAAAAGCAGAATTTAGTTGTTTCGTATTATAACTGTGATGCCACTGCAGAAATGACTGAAAGTCAATTTATGGATGGAGTTACCCAATGTGAGCTTCGCTTCCTCCATGACCATTGAGGGTTCCTGTCTTGTTTTCTCATTTTGCAATAAAGGTAAATGTTTGTTATCCTTGTAGGTCTCAAGGTCTTGTAGGTCTCAAGCCCAAACCTAGATCTATTATACCAAGCACAGCAACCATTTTAAAACCAACACCCAGACTCACATCTATTCTGTCTTACTGAGAATCGGGTAAAAGTATAAAACTGCGTTACACGACCACGTATCACTTTTTACTGACAATGGGTTTGTTCTTGGTTAGGGTGGTGGTAAGGCGCAAAGGAGGAAAACTGTGTCTCACTTAATGGAGTTTCATTCCTCAGTTTAGTAAATTTTAAAGCTTTGCAACTATTTTTTCGTTTAGAAGCCCTAGACTAAAACTAAAGCCCAGACAAAAACCTTATTTGACGAATAAAAACCTAAAAAAGTACTGTTCTTTCTATGTCTGTGACTGGGCAGGAGCTGCTGACTTGACTTGGCACAACCTTCGGGTTCAAAAAACGTAATTTTTTGTAAAGCGAGAAAAGCAGCATTTTTCACGCTTTGTGGGTAAATATGCCTCTTATAGTTATCCACGAGATCTTCATATTAGGTTAAAAATAACATCAATATTCCATTTTATCTGTCTGTGCGGCGAGCACGTTCCTCATCTCGTCCAACATGTCTTCAATGATTTCCGCCGAGATATCCTTCCTCATCGCCATGCGGAATTGACCATACGGCTTTTCGAGGGTCAACGTGGAAGGGTTATTTGCGCGGATGAACTCGTCGCCGCGTTCTCGGAGTGACTGTGACCAGTTACAGGCTTTGAGTTTTTCGCCGAGCAGGTTGCGAAGAGTGTCCCGACAACCGCTCGCCTCGAATTCGGCTTCCATCGGCGGTTTCGACAAGATGTTCCTCGTCCATTCTGGTTGTGGGCACACCGGTGGGTAGTGCGCACGTGCGGCCCCGGCGTTGATCGCTTCGTCTCGTCGGAATCCTAGCAGCGCCGGATTTTCCACGTCAAAATCGGCCGGATCAGGGTTCTGAGGATGTTGAAACATTTCGTCCACCATGGCCCCCGCTAGTTGCAACGCCAGGTCTGCGTCGAGTTGTATTTGGTGGGCGATTGGGTCCAATTCTTCTGCCACGGGCTGCATCTTCTGACCGTTCCTATCCACCATGGTAACTTTGAACTGGCCAGGCCTGCATGGGATACGTTCGATTGCTGCTGGTTGTGGTTGAGCTACTGCTTGAACTGTGGTTGCGGTCACTCGGAGTGTAGCCTGAGAAACGGTTTTACTTCCTTGAGGCTGTTGTGCCATTTTGAAGATCTGAAATCGAAGACTTTAGAACAGATTAAAAAAACGAGAATAGAAATCACGGCATGTCACGATGGCTGTGGGCACTTAAAGAATTAATCCAAAAACGCGATTTTGGTTGGTGTCTAAGTAAGCGCATCAAGACTTGTCAAGCTATATAATCCTGTCAATGTTACATAAGCTTGATCATAAGCTAAAGTCGGAATAAGCTCCAAATTCGTGAGCCGTGCTGTGAAGTTGCTAAATCGATTCCTTGCTGGTCTTGACAACAGCGGTCGGGTTATTCTTATTGTCCTTTTCTTCCACAGGCTTGAGACTTCTAAAAACGTGCAAAACAAGGAGGCGACGCTTATAAAATCAAAAAACGCAACGCAAAACGAGGACGGCGCAGATTCAGTCGTAAAGAACAAGATTTCAAAGCGTAATTTTATCAAATAGAAAAAATCAAAGAGCGTTGCTGCGTCAAAATGCTCAAAGATGCTGTCAATAGCGCGGGCTAGCGTCGCAAAGCGTTCAAACAAAAGCTACTAAGACAGACATCGCCAGTGGATGGCTTCAGGCGCAAAAAAGAGTTAAGGCGAAAAGATGGCTTATTTTCAAGCGGTTCGAAAGCATAGAAAGAAAAGGGCTGCGGAATTTCAGTTTCTACTTGAACCGGCCGTCTGTAAGATCAACGAATTGAGTTTTTATCACTGAGTGCGATCTTTTAATCTGGAATAAACGATCATACATGAGACAGCGTCTGAAAAGCGTTGAAGAACATAACGCAACGAAATTCATAGCAATACATTCCAGAAATTAATGGATGTCTCGGAAAAAAACAGTAACAGAATGAAGAAGCTGACAAATTAAAGATTCTATTCGAAAAAGAGCACGTTCTACGTGGCAAGTTCCCATGGCATTCACGTAAAAAAAACGACAAAGAATCAGGCGCTAAGGTTTGATTCGCTGGAAATATGAAGCTGATCGGAGTCAGACTGACGTCCAGATTCCTGACAGTTAGGACGGAAGTGTCAATCGGTTTACAAGCAGGTGCTTTAACATGTCACGGAGGCTAGAAACGGCCACGGCCGCTGAGCAGCAGCTGATTGTCATGTTTCCATGGCTCCCATAAGCATCTTGAACGCAGCGTGTGAGAGCAGGCGAGTCGTGGCAGGACAGGACTGAATGAGACAATCGCGTTGTCGTCTTTTGCCTCTCGTTCGACTGAAACACAATTGCGTCCCCATCTCCGCACAACGCAGCAAGTTTTTATCCTTTTTGTAGCTTGTTGTTTCTGTAGAGATGAGTCTAAGGTGTTAGAAGACGGAAATGCGCTTTTGGGTCTTCCATCCACGCTGATTTAAGCAAATTCTTATTTCTGTTGTGTCGGACTCCTCTGCGCTTCAATTCTAACTCCAGATCAAGTTTTTTTTGTCTTAATCCGCGCCTTTTTTTGTTTGATAGCCTGGAGATTTCTCTGTTATGCCTCATGCCCAGTATAACCGCTTTTCAGATGTTGTCTAGTCGATCAGCTTGCTATCAGGCTAATGCTCACAGCTCTAAACGATAAACAAACCCGATTTTGATTCAAGTTCTGGAATACGCTTGAGTCTGACTGAGCCTGATGCTCATCTATAAGAATCTGGAATCAGTGTAAGAGATCTCCAGTCTATGAGGACCATCAGGACCGCGCATTTTGCTTAAAATTCCAACAAGCGCTCAAGCCTCATAGCTTCGCTGCTTGGAGACGTGAAAAATAAATCACTGAGACATGCGCATGTGGTCATTTTTCCGTATTTTTGCCTGTCTTCGCGATGCGAACAGAACTGTGAGAAGAGAATGTGAACTCCTATCTATGGATTGTCGATTTTGCATATACGCAAACGTTACGAACGATCTCTCCAAGAAATGCAGTGCTACTTAGAGCTGTGAATCGAAGGCGGAGTCCTAACTATTGATTGAGCGGTTTTCATATACCGTTGGGGGCGTGGTTGCCCTGATCTCGAGCGTTTCGAACGTTCTCTCAGAGAACTGCACTGCACTGTTGTGGGTTTCGTAAATTCGGACTGCTAAAACAGTCTTTCTGCCAATTTCAACTCTTCAAGTCATGGACACACCTCTTCAAGCTTTATGTACGATACGCGTCGTGCGTACGCCTCACTTTTGTTGTTTTGGCCCTAACGTTGCAGGACTTCCCACTGATTAAGAAGACGGACAATGGATTACTGGAGACTAGACCGCCGCTCCTACTCGTTGTTGAGTTTAGATATTTGTAACCCAACAACGAGTAGGGCTGGCGAACTGGCTTCTTGGATTCATTCTCGATAGAGCAAGATGTCAAATCATGCCTTCACATCGCCATACGTTGACCAGACGTCTACCGCATGTTGTCGTTGCAGAGTTCGCGAGCTATTTTTCACCTTTAGTTCACGTCTTGCTCACTACCTATTACAGCTCCTTATATCTTAGAGCAAACGCTACTTCTTGTCTAAGCTTAAATACTGGAGGAGGACCGTCTAAGAGTTCGATTTTGCCTCCGGATTAAGCTCTCGCTTCCACCTTCTGCCTGCGATCGCCACTACCTCTTGAATTGTCTCCTCTCTGAGTCCCTCTCATGCCCAAATCTGTGACGTTTCGTCCTGACCAGACATCCTGATTCGATTCCAGGAAGGATCCCTTTATGAAGTATAGTTTAGCACGGGCCTCAACTTAGAATTTTCGCGCGCTGTTTTTGATGCCAAGCAACAATTAAATGTCCGTTGAGACCTGTTCTTCTTATGAGTTCTCCTTCTTGGATCCGATCTCTCCTTATTATGACTTCAAACAGGATAAGTAGAGCCTGCTATGAGGATTTATAGGGACGTGTCTTTGGATTGTTGTACCCTAGTGGGACCGCTGAAAAGCAAGACAGGTAGCTTAAAGTAAGCATTAGGTGGTGGAAAGGAATTTGCCGTTTTAGACTACTCAAAAGTGAGTAAATCTTAAGCCAACATTGAAGGGAATCAGAGAGTTTGTTGTCTGAAATGGAATTTCAGGCGTTTGTTTTTGCAGTCTTTGTCTCATGAATCTTCAGTTACGAACATGTGCTTATTCAACGATCGGACGGCCTGGTTCTCCTAAACAGTCCCATGTCTAGACACTGTCTACTACGCTTTTGCTGCTTTTCCATCACTCTTCTCATTCCCACGGAATCTTCCGGTCGGTCATTTCGTGTCCCCGGAAGGCTTGCCGCCATTCCTCAAATGCCCCTCGTTGCACGTCTTCCGCCACTGCGTCAGCCACGCACCCATAATCAACCCATCAGAGAAGCTCTAAAAGGTCCGCTGACAGCTGCTCAAATGCCACAAATGAGCGTCAGCAGACGCTTCACCAAATTGACTCGCTGACCAGAGAAGCTGATGAATCCATGATAGTCTTGAAAGGGTGAGTTTAAAGATGATTTTTAAGCTGCTTTTATGCGCTTTTCAGGTAATTGAAGCAGTCCAAAGGCGCACGCGGAATCCACGAATTGGATTTTTCCCGATCGGCTCACATTGGCCTATCTGACGTCGCCTGGATTGCCGTTCCGGATTTTCGACTTGAATCTGCCTGTTAGGATTGGAATGTGAGATTTTAAGGTGGAATTTAGCTGATTTTAGGGATTTCACGTTAACAGAAGTATAGTTTTCGAATGCTCCGAAATTGTCAAATTGGCTGCAAAACCAAAACTTTCAGGGTGTGTTTTTGGTCAATTTCGAGTCGAAAATGTGGACAGATACGCCATAAAATCGTGTCACAAAAAAACATTTGTTATTTAACTGGTTTAATGTGGTCGCTTATGTTAGTGTTATCCAGCAGCCGAATTTTACCGCTCAAATTTCTGGCAAAGGCGGAATCTGGCTCTTTCGACAAAATCAACTCGCTGACTAGCGAATCCAAGTATTTTTGTGTCCTTAATGGAGAAATGCATGACAGCTCTGAAAGGGTGAGTTTTGAAATGAGTCGATTTTATCAGGTTTTCAGGGCATTGGAGCAACCCGAAGGCGTTCCGAAGCTGAATGCGTATGAACTGAACTGCCTGTTGGAATCCGAATGTTGAAGGTGCCATTTGGCTGTTCCTCCATCGACTTGCTGACCAGCGAAGCTGAGGATTCTGTGCCCTCTTCGGACTTGTCCTTGACAGCCCTGAAAGGGTGAGTGTTGAGATAATTAATGCGCTGATTTTATATGGTTTTCAGGTCATTGAAGCAGCCCAAAGGCGTATCGAAGCCGAGCGAATGCGACCATTTCCGTGCGCATCTGACTGACGATACTTCCCGCGGAATCCGTGGATTCGATCTCTCTTCCGACCGGTTCACTCCGGTCTACCCGACGCCGCCTGGATTGCCGTTCCGGATTTTCGAATTGAAGTCGGCTGATGGGACTCGGTTGTGTGAGTTTTGAAGATGGTATTTAGGCTCATTTTAGGGAATTCACGTGGACCGAAAGCGACATTTTTCGAATGCTCTGAAATGTTTAAATTGGCAACAAAGTTTTGGGATGTTTTCAGTCAATTTCGGGTCGTAAATGCAGCCATAGTACGCGTTGAAATCGTGCCACAGAACAACATTTATAAGTTGGTTCAAGGTGGTCATCAGTGATGTGCAAGTGTGGTTGCATGTGTTTGCGAAAGCAGCGAAGTCATGCAAAATCACGCATTAAAACCGAAAAATTCAAAAATTCACACTTTTGTAAAGTATAACTGGCAAATCGAGTTGTGGGCTGGTGGACGGAAGCGCGTTGGGTCGAATTTGAGAACGGCCGAAGGAGGAATACTGGCAGACGACAAAGTTTCCTTCATTCCTGAAAATATCTAGCTTTCGTCGGCCTCGGATTACGGTAGCTTTCGTCGGCTTCGAAGAGACGAACTCGGTCTTGCAGCCTTCGGAGAGGCGAAAACCATAATAATAAACTCATAATTTCAGCAAAAATGGCCGGAAAATTATTGCAAAAATGACTTCCCCTCCCCAGGTCTCACCGCACAACCATCTACTGCCCAACACTGGTGGTCATTTCTTTCAAAGTGATCGAGAAAGCAAATATCGCCGCGTAAACTATTTTCGGAGTTGTTGCCGTTTTTGAGTCGAAATTGTGGGCGGATTTCACCAAAAAGTGGTGCTTTAGAACAACGTTGATTTTATGATTTCCAGACCAGTTGAAGACCTGTTCCAGAGAAGCTCCCGAAGTTCGGCCAATGGCGACTGCCCCGCCACGAATGAGCGCCAGTAGACGCTCCATGAAATCGACTCGCTGACAATGGAGAATTCTCTTTGGAGAGACGCATGACAGCTCTAATAGTGTGAGTTTTGAGAATTTTTGGGTTAATTTAATGAAGTTTTCAGATCATTGCAGCAGTTCAAAGCGTCCCAGAAGCTAAGCAAATGCGTGTCAATCAAGGGCCAAGATCATGCGCATCTGCCGCTTCTGACCCTGACGATGTTGCCCGCGGAAACCGCAGATACTCTGCCCCGATGGTGGATGCTAAATTTGGCTTTCGGCCTACCCGGCGTCACCTGGATTGACTTTCCGAATTTTCGACTTGAATCTGCCTGTTGGCTCAGCGCTGACCCGTTCCAGAGAAGCTCCCAAAGGTCCGTCGGCAGCGACTCCACCGCCACAAATGAGCGTCAGCAGACCCTCCACAAAATCGACTCGCTGACCAGCGAAGCCAAGGATTCCATGTTGTGTTTGGTCCATCCCTGAAAGGGTGAGTTTTTAGATGATTGTTGGGCTGATTTATTAATAGGATTTCAGGTCATTTGAGCAGTCCAAAAGCGAGGATTCGATCTTCCCCAGCTGGCTCAGTTCGGCCTACTTGACGACACCCAGCTTGCCTTTCCAGATTTTCGAATTGAACCTGCCTGTTAGTATTGGAATGTGAGTTTTTAAGTAGAATTTAGCTGATTTTAAGGATTTCGCGTTAACAGGTATTAACATTTTCAAACGCTGTGAATTTGTCAAATTAACAGAAAAAAAACGAATTTTTGGAATGCGTTTTAGGTCAATTTCGGGTCGAAAATGTGGCAGAGTACGCGATAAAATTGTGCCACAGAACAGCGTTTATTTGATGGTTTAAGGTGATCATTTAGGCTTATCTAGCAGTCACATTCTACAACAAAAACCCTATTTTCTAGATAGATTTTTGGCAGTTTTCGCGTCTAATACATGGGCGCAGTGCACCTAAAAATGGTGCTTCGAAATTATTCTTTCCGAATCAGGGTTTCCCTATTTTTCGGAGAAGGTCCATTTTCTTGCAGTTTCAACTTTAAAGCCCGTTTTGTGGGTCAGAAAGCTTTATTTTGTACCGTTTCCTGGATCGCTTTTTTCTGTTCACGTTTTCGCTGAAAGCTGGCCGTAATAGCTGGCCGTAAAGAGCGCATATTCACCGTAACCCTATTTCAGATATTCCCGCCGCAACTACCAAACCGACCTTCCCACCACGCAAGAGCGACCTCCAAAATTGTCGGCGTCGAGTTTGGAACCACGAACCGAACCTCGGCTTAAATCTATTCGGCCCCGAGATCTGCGTGGAAACGACGTCCGCGTTGGAAGCTGAACACGCTGATCCGCGCAGAGTCGAGAAAGCGCCCAGAAACTGGTCCAGCTTTGGCAGGAGAGGAAGACACGTGAATTGGATGACGCTTGAGCAGGTAAGCGCATTTAGAACTCTGGCAAAGGCTGAAATTGGTCTTTCAGATGGCCTCCTTCGGCTATTCATCTCATTGACCACATCTACGACCGGGGTATGGCGGCCAGTAATCTGTCCAGAAAATTTGGTTTTCATGGTGAAATTTGGCAATTGGATAACCCTGAAAATGGGCAAGTTAAACCATTTAATTAACGTTGTACTGTGGCAAGATTTTGTGGCGTATCTGCCAGCATTTTCGATTCAAAATTGAGCTAAAACACATCCCGAAAATTCCGGTTTTGCAGCCATTTTGACAATTTCAAAGCATTCGAAAACTGTAGATCCCTGTCCACGAAAATTCACCTTCAAAACTCACATCCGAATCCCAACAGGCCTCTACAAGTCGAAAATCTGAAACGGCAATTCAGGCGGCGTCGAGCAGGCCGAAGTGAGCCCGGCTCAATGAGCTGGTCGGAAGAGATCGAATCCACGGATTCCGCTGATAACATTGTTAAGATCGAAAGGAGCGGCAGTTGCAACGATCTTCGTCCCTGATTGACAGGCATTCGCTCGGCTTCTTGACGCGTTTGGACTACTTCAATGACCTGAAATCCTCATGAAATCACAAAATTATTTCAAAACTTACCATGTCAGTGAAGAGGACACGGAATCCTCAGCTCTGCTGGCCATCGAGTGCATTTCGTGGAGGGTCTGCTGCCACTTATTCGTGGCGGTGGAGTTGCTGTGGGCGGACCTTCCGGAGCTTCTCTGGAACGATCGGCTCTAGGCCAATTCGGCCCAACCTGACTCTCAAGGACGCCTTCAAGGAGCACCTGTCTTCCTTTGAATTTCAGCTCTCGTAAGAAAAAGGTCTTTGCGACTAACGTATTGCACTTCAGACCTATTTATTACACTTAAAGGTACGAAATAGTTGTGACACCGGGTCAGCCAGAAAAACAACCGGAAAATTTGGTTTTGCAGAACGAAAGAAATTGTGGTAATAGCACAGCTAGTCAACAGCCGGAAAAGACATAAAACAGATAGCAGTTGTCGCAATTGAAGCAGACAAAAGGGTCCTTTTTGTAGAAGACGTTGCCAAGATGACAGCTTCCGCAGATGTAGAGTTCTCCACTCTTCGGTTCTTCTTTGGGGAGTTCTCCTGGTCACTGGTAGGCGTATTTGGAAAGTCATTTTGTGACTGTTCAGGGCCATTTAAAGGCGAGGGAGAGGGTGTCGCGGGTGAGCCGACCGCAGGCTGTCGAACGGAACAATTCACAGGGGAGTTGGGGTCTGAGATGTTGCTGCAATGGTTGGATTCCGGAGAGACCCGACAGGAGTAGCAAGGCTCGGACTTCGAGACGCCTTCTTCATCTGAGTCTGACTCTAGAAGCGCTCGAAGGACGGAAGGTGGCTCGGACTTGCAGCGGGTGTTTGCTGTAGGGAGGCTGGTGGTGGTTGAGGAGACGGCGTTTTCGTCGGCCATTCTAAAACATTTTTAGGCAAATTTAGGAACGAGAAATAAGGGTAACTTACAATAATCTCCACTTTTAAGCCGCAATGAGAGCCTGGGAAAACGACGTGTTGAAACGCCACTGATCTGAAATTGAGAGATGTCTTCAATACCACATGAAGCACTTTTTCTTGAGCTACAAAAATGCCCGGGAAAACGTAACCAAAGACAGAAAAAGTCACGTTTGAGTTCCAGCTACCATAATCCCATCACCCGCCCATTCATTATACATACCACAGACAGCAAAAATGCAGACATGCAAAAACGCTTTCAATACATTGCTATCAGACAACCATCTTTAAAAAGACGAATTCAATGACTGCGAAAAAGTGCCCTATCATAAAGAGTGTCACATGTGCTAGAAATTCTCGCTTTTGTCGCTTTTATCAGCGAACGTAATGCACTTTGATTATCAAAAGGGACAAAGGTTCAAACCTCAACGTACGCTTAAATTTTTAGCGGTGAATCCAAAATGGTGTTTTGGAAAAACAACAAACAATAAAATTTGTTGCGGTGTTACAAAGCAAAGCCGTAAATTCTCGCGCAACACGGCGATAAACAACAATGTTGTTTGTTACAGTGAACGCGGTGATTTTGGTCGTAAGGACGAGCCCAAACTTGAGTGAGACGAAAAAAATTTCCTTTGGTCATAATTACATTGAAAGATGCCCAAAGAAAAAATCTAGGAAAGTAGCCACAGGAGTTTCATCAGCAGTACCAGAATAGATAAATTAGGAAGATTAAAATCAGTTTTAGCCTCGCAGATAAAAATACAACTTGACACCACGACCAGAATTCAAGACATTTCCTTTTGCAGAGAGGGCAACCAACAGACACCCTCAAAGTCTGTGTCGCCTTTGCAGCTGCAGAAACTTTTGCAGAACGCTCAACCGAAATGAAAAACAGAGCGACAGACAGGCGGCATCTATTGGAATTCTATTGGAATAATGAACACCATGGCATCACCCGAGGTCGGGTTATGTCTGTTCCTAAGTAACTGTTCCTTATAGGGCGGTTAATTGCCTTTTATAAGCCAACGTTTAACCCTTTTCAAACATTAAGCATCTCGAACTTTTCAAAAACATTAAATACGTAAAACGGAACCGTCATCAAACACTTAAATAAGCTAAATCATCAATTTCAAAACAGACAAGTACCCTTTTTGTACTTCCGACAAACACAAGATTCTTCTTGAATTCCAATTATAACATTACAAAAACCCTTTAAAAACGTATTTCCGCTTGAGTGCTCCAAGAAATACAAGGTTACAGACAGGAAAATCAAGCAGATGAGTATCTAGAAGCGCTTAAATATCTTAATAACACTCAATCTTCAAGTGGAAATTCCTACATGTGAATAAGCTAGGCAAGAATACCGCGATCAGTCTTTTTTGCAGGAAGAACACACGCAACCCTCAACCCTCTTACCGCCAATACGCAGCTGCCAAAACTTTTGCACAATGCAAAACAGAGCGACAGACAGGCGGCTACCATCGGAATTTATAATGGACACGGCGGCGGCACGCCGAGTACGGAAGGTTAATCGGAAGAGACGAATTTGAAACATGATGGGCGAGCGTTCCTTAGCACCTCCTCCGTCCACTCGACCGTCGTCCGTCGCTGGCGAAGACCATCCAGAGCTGCAAAGGAGGCCTGCACATTGTGTCCAGCCGGCTGTCCACTCGCGCGTTGCCTCCCTTTGCAAGACTGCGAGGCGATTGGCCGCTGCCGCAAAAATTCGCGCGAGGACGGTGGCCCCGACGACCGCCGCGACGTCGACGTCGGGGCGGCGGACAAGGCTCGACGATGTTTTCTGATTAGCATGGACGATACGCGATCGGGATGTGTTTCTTCTCTTTGGCTGCTACCCTCCGCTGATGGCTCTTTCTTGCTAAGGGTGGCGACGGTGTGGAGCAAAACGAAGAGGCTGGCGTCGCCACGGTACAGTCGGGAAACAACGCAGCAACATTGCAGAGCCCACACTTCATACACACAGAAGAAGATCAGTTTGTAGCTGGAGACGGTCTCTCATTAGGCATGACGGCTGCAGGCAGCGGCCCGTTGCAGTTATCAGGCAATCTCCGAACCCCGATCCACATCACAACCGAAAACGAAGAGGTTTCGCGGTGTTACTGGTGACAGAAATTAATCTGGTTGGTCTTGTGGTCGCAGGTGATTTGCTCAGTTTTAGGTGGTGCACAGAAGCTGTTAAGGTCCATTAGCGGAGGGATTTTCAACCAGCTAAAACGGTTTAAACATGCTATTGATTGTTAGCGCTGATAAGCGTCTAGAGATCTTTTAAAAGTAGGAAGCACGTGGACGTATTTTGTGTATTTCAGTCTTCAGTTTAGATTTACTTTTGCTTTTTATCAAGCATATTTTCATTTTTGTTGAAAACCGGAATAAATTTTCAGATCAAATCGAGTGACTTAGGTTTCTGAACAGGGTCTTTTTTCGGATGTGACAACTGCAGGTATCAGGCTTTCGCAAGCTATCTCCAACCCCGGTCCAGATGACAACCGAAAACGGAGAGGTTTCGCGGTGTTGCCGGTGACAGGAATCAATCGGTTTGGTGTTGTGGTAGCATGCGTTTTTGATGAGACTGTGCTCAAAGTGTTGCAAAGAAGATGTTCGTCCATTAGCGGAGAGGTCGGGTTTTAGACACGTCATTGATTGTGTCCGTTGATAAGCCCATAAAGAATTTTCAACACGTGGGTGTATTTTGTCCATATGAGCACCTTGAACCTTGTCCACATAATAGCTTAGATTTAATTTTGCTTATTATCAAGAAAAAAAACTAACCGAGATTGCTGAAAAAAGCGTCTCCCAGACCTGACGTCTGTAGTTATCAGGCTTTCGCAAGCGATCGCCGAACCTCGATCCATATGACG
The DNA here is from genome assembly GCA_000757645.3 of Steinernema carpocapsae. Classification (NCBI taxonomy): domain Eukaryota; kingdom Metazoa; phylum Nematoda; class Chromadorea; order Rhabditida; family Steinernematidae; genus Steinernema; species Steinernema carpocapsae. Next base: position 4,066,636 of record CM016762.1, read on the forward strand.
CCCGAAGACGGAGAGGTTTCGCGGTGTTGCCGCTACTGTTGCTCCTGATAATAAGAATCAAACGGGTTAGTCTTGTGGTCGCACATGATTATCACTCCGAAAATGTTATGCTTTTTGATAAGACACTTCAGGCGCTACAAAAATGGCATATCTAATTCATTAACAGAGAAGCTTTTGATCTCAAACCTGGACAAAGCCGTAAGGCAGTGTTGACTCAATCAGTTGATAAGGCTATCAGCAACAAGAAAGAAATATCAATTTTGGAGCAATTGTAATGTGACACATTTTTTACGCTGATTTAAAAATGACAATTACTGAGTCAATAGAAAACTAAATTTATCATATTAGCGACTTACACCTCGCGTCGTCCCAATCAAACGTTTCGACGCGTTTCAGCATTCCTTTTGCAGCGTTTTGCTTCCCCCGCTTGCATCTACCGCATCTCTTTTCCGCACGCCCCACGTCGCTTTCCTAGCGCTTTTCCGCGCATTCAATTTGCCCATTTGCATGCTCCCCGTTTTGCGCCTCTCACCGCAGCTTCAGCCGCCCCTTTTCGCTTCAAAACGGGCAATTCCGTGCCTCTTCCGCGTTCTTAATTACGTCGCGTTTATTCGCCAATTTTGGTTTGGTTTTAACGTTCTGACCGCTGTTTCCAGGATGACGAGAAGCCCAGAAGCCCGAGAACGACGAAGCTCAGCCGGAGGACAATGAAGCTTGGCCGGAGGACGACGAAGCTAGCCCGGGGCACGAAGGATCCGTCCCGGGCGATGCCCTGCGACACATAAACCCGCCGCAGGAAAGGTCTCTTTGTATAGGTTTTGCAGGGGAACCTGTGCCCAAATTCGGCCAGAATGCCTCGCGTTCTGCGCCCTTTTTGGCAACCCAAACTGAGGCAAAATGCTGTGCATTTTGTGCTTTTTTTGAGCAATTTTTGGGTGCCTTTGACGGCGCTGCCACGGCTTGCTTTGTGCAACGTGTTTTTAATAACATCTCGTGAACGTAAACTGCACATGCTGAACAACTCAAAATTGCACAAGAAACAGCCGAATAATTAAAAGAAATCACGGTAGACCCACTCGACTTACCATTTCACTTTTGCTGTGAACCTTGCCTACGGTACCAGAAACGTTTCAGACACTCACTTGCCATTTCAGTTTCGCCGAAGGCGACCAGATACTAAAGGTGGCTAAACTGCTGTTTTGGGGGAAGGAAGAGGGCTAGAAACAGTCCAAAGCGAAGTTTTCTTCACAAACAAAAATGTTGGGTCACCGGACCCGTGGCCTCATGCGCATCAGTCTAACACACTATGTTGGGTCACCGGACCGTGGCCTCATGCGCATCAGTCTAACACACTATCGATATTCCCCTACGCACTTACCTTCAATTACTTAACAACTATATAGCTACATTTATCAATGTTTAGACTTTAGCACTGAACCCAACACTGCCCGAACCAGTACGCGTAGCGTGCTGTTTACTGAGTCAACAGAAAACTAAAATGATCATATTAGCGAATAAATTTATTTTTTAGCACTTAAATACACTTTAGATTATCCGGTATCTGCGATCTTAGGTCAACATTTTTATAAGCATTCTCAAATTCACTATGCAACCAACAAGTAACCAATAGTCTGTGACGGGAGGCCGACATCTATTTTACACTGATCAGAATTCGCCTGTTTTCGCTATGGTCACCCCTAGTTAGTCGGCTCGTTCATGCAGCTTTAGTGTAGCTTCTGTCAACGGTGGCCGCACTTCACTGGCAGCTTGACTCCCACCGCGCTTCTCTGTCCAAGCCGATTTCTTTTTATACATTTTTGTCATTTGTAACCTTTCTGAAAGTCATCGGAGAACAAGAGAGACTCACGTCAGCTAAAATCCCGCTTGTCTCACTCTCGAAACTAAGAGCACCTTATAGAGAGATTCACTTCGCTTGCGCCCTAATCAATAGTCTGTAACGGCAGGCCGACATCTATTTTACACTTTTACTAACAAAATTTGATAGAATTCGAAGAACTACTCGAAGTGATTGTGCTGCTCGTTATAGCCCCACTACCATTAACCCGTAAAACCAACACGATTAAATTCAACATTTATCAAGGAATTTCTAAAAAATTAACATGATAATATCCACCTAGAAATGACTCAACGGGCGTCGTAGATGCGCGAGATCTGACATTTCTTGTACAGAATGCGGTGGCCACACTCCATGCAACGAATGATGCTCCTCGATCCGATGGGCCTCTCTTCCTGGCACTGCGCACAGTAGTAGATGGGCTGGTTGTGGTTGCCCTCGTTTAGCAGAGCCAAGAGCTCAGAACCCTCCATGGACATCTTGGACTCTTCAGCCGGATTCTTTAATTCGAAGCTTGAAGCGTTAGAAGGCGAGTGGGGTGGAGGACTCTGGAACTCGCTGTATTGAGGAGTCATCGTCAGGTTCGAGGCCGGTGAGCCGGCGTAGGGGCGATGGACAGAAGTGGTCGAATAGGCCGGGCTCTGCGGCATCGACGCATCAGGAGTCGGGGAGCCGTATGAGCGATACAGCGTAGTCGGGGCCAGGTGGATCGGGGCCACAAAATCGCGGTAAACGTGGCTCGAGGCAGAAGGGTTTGAGAGAGCAATCGGCCTGAAATTACATAGAAATTAAGGTAGTTCAACGTAGACAATTGATCGCCTTCGAACCCCTAACTTTCGAAAAAATTCTTGGCAAATGCTTTCGCAGTCAAAAGTCGTCAACTTGACATAATACCCACTTTAATTACGCAAAAAAAGTTTTGGAATGCCTGGTTGAAAAAGGTCTGGCCTAAAGAAAGTCTCAGATTTATTGATTGAATGATCCTAGTTACTAATTGTCCTTGATCATCTGTGGTTCAGAGCCAAAGACAATTGTCCGAAAAAAATTCAGAATTTTCAAATGAATTTTATAGAAGCTCATCCTAAAACTGACCACTAGAAAACAGGAATTTCAAATAAGCCAAACCTGCCAGAACCATCCCGCCGTGTTTCTAATTTGCCAAACACTTCAAAACAAGTCCGCAAGAATCTTCAGCGATTACAAACTAATTTTGAACTTTGGGTTACGGTAGCCAAAGTTGCTGTTACTTTCCTATACACCTCCAAAAGCCAAAATCCTACCATAAAATTAAGTTGCTATAAATAGTAGGTTCCCCAGCCATTAGCTAGCCGGTATCTTGAGTTTTCGTATTTTTAAATATGCATGACAAAAACCAAAAACTGACCCAAACCAGTAACCTAAATACCAAACTCCAAAATGAACTCATTGCGTTTTAATCATCCCGTCGTTTCCCTAAACGTCCGCAATCAAATTTTCAATTTCGGGTTACGGTAGCCCCGTCGCTCGTCAAAAAACCAGTTTTGTCCGGTTGTTTGGTTGATAGCAAAATTAACTCACTGTTGCTCCTCAACTTTAACCTGCTCCTCGACTTTGACCACGGGTACCTGGATCTGAGGCGGGTCAGGGGGAGGGCAAAGCGGCTCAGAATAATCCATGGTTTACCTAAAACCGAAAAATCATATAAACCTCACTAACACCCTACACGTCACACACAACACGGTGAATAAATCAGGCCTACAGCGAAGAATATATACTAGTTTTTAAACTTCAAATTCCAAAAAACCCAACTCATTTCACGGGCACACCAAAGGGCTCGGCTGTCTGTGAGTCGAAGAGACAGGAAGGACGACCGATCGGCAGATGGCGAAAAGTTTGAAGAAGCAAAAGCAACGACGAAGGAAGGGGAGGACGGAGTTTGCGAGAAGAGTACAAATTTTAGTCGCTAAAGGGCATGGGGACGACGGGATACAGTAGAGGAAGGAGGGAAAGCGGACAAAGAAAGAGCCAGCTGGCACCTCGAGGCAGTCGCTGAGCGGGCAGATTTGAACGAAAACTTTTGGCTCCGGGCGAAAAGAAAGAATGGATTTGCATTTTTGGAGGGTGAATGGTGAGAACTGGGATTTGAAGGATCACGCATTTTAATCTATTTGCTAAGTTTCAAGGTGCTCACAGAGTCCAAGACGCTCACCTTTTGTAAAACGGACATACGTAATCCTCAAAGCCTGCCCAAGCGCAGAACGCAAAACAGAGAGACAGACTGGCGGCTTACCATCCAAACTTATACTGCACACGGCGGCGGTGCGCTAAGTACGGAAGGTTAATCGGAAAAGGCGAACGCTAATCTGAAACATGACGAGGCAGACCGTCGTCCCTCGCTGGCAAAAACCATCGAAGCCTGCCCGCGTGATCATACTCTCAAAAGTCTCTACAGCGCTGGCGTTCTGTTGTATACTCTAGTTGCCCTTTTCGGTCTCAGACGTTCTGTCAAGTGAAGCGACAGGAAGGGCGGATACTGTACATCCTGCCAGACAGGCGTAAAAGTGCAAGATGACAAAGAGCGTCGGTTTGGGACAAACAGGCTTTGAAGTCGTCGGAAGCCGCCGTCAAATCACGTGCTGAGAAGCACAACAATGACCTAGGTCCTATAAAAATCTAATCTGCTCTAATGACGGCAGAATCTTTTTGATTCCATCTTTGCTGCTTTTTGTTTTGTTTATTCTTTTTACTTGCAAGTTTGCTTGCTGCGCCCATTGCAGATAGCGACGACCGACGGCGGATAGGAGAGCTGTGTGAGAAGAATGCATCGACGGAATGCGGTGGGTACTGTAGGGCGGCAGTGGGCAAAGGGCAAGAAGAATAAAAAACGACGATAGACAGACAATCTCAAGCGTTGAAAAGACAAAATCGAAATTGGATAGACTCTAAAGAAGACCCTTTAAAATGACCTCAAAATTCACTAAAAATTAATCTTATAGAACAAATATTTTTGTAACCAGGTTTCGACTTTTCAACCGTCCGCTTGTGATTCCGACCGTTGATCTACATTGATTTTGCCTTGTTAGAGCACCTCATCCGCATTGTGGCAAGAGGGCTTCTTCACTTTACATTTTATGTCTCTTCCACTCTCTCTTCAAAGTTTACGCGTGCTGAGCCCGTGGCGACACCGCCGTTTACACTACCGCAAGTTTACGGTACCCCGGATTCTCTTGCCATCCTTTCCCAACATCTCGCCATCGATCGCCTACATCTGCAATGTGACTGACAAAGAACGCTCACAAAGTGCCCCGCTCCTATTGAGCTGAAATTTGGCACATAGGTAGACAACCTATAGGAGCATATCAAACCCCAAAATATCTCTGTTTAATGCAAAGTTTATGATGGCCAGAACAGGGCTTGAAATCCCTGAAATTCCGAAAATCCTTGAAAACTGGTTTGTTTTAGAGCATTAGAAATAGTTTATTGGCAAAACCGATGTCGTTACGTTGTTCCACAGCTAAAATTATAGGTATGTACCAATTTTGAGCTTTCTTCAACCGAATTAAGAAAATATTGAATTTAAAAATTTGAGTCCTCACCAGGGCTGTGCGCGTATCACGTATCGCATATTGCAATATCGCGATTTTTGCAATATTTCATGCGATACTCGGTCTTGAATTTTTCTTCTGTAACGTGCGTTCGTTTTTCGTTTCTGAATCGGAGCGGTGCACTTTGTGAATGATTATTGTCAGGGCGCAGCAGGCAAAGAAGAAACGAAGACACACCAGGCCAGAAAGAAGAAGACATCCCAAGGGTATGGGCGCAGCACGTGAAGGAGGAGACGGAGAGTAATAGGTGGAAACTTGCTCATTTAGTGTTCAAAGAAAAATCGGCAAAACAGTTCAAAAGAGTTGTTTAAGCTATTATCACTAACCATCACGGAATCGAATTGACCGTTTAACGTTTTTTTTACGTTTTAGATATCCCGCACTTCTTCCGTCACGAGCCTACAGTACTCACCGCCTAAGCGCCCTTTCCCTGATCTCTTCGCCAACATCTGCAATGTCGATATGAGCGCTGCAAAAAAGGGGAAACGATGAGGTTGAATTGCACTTTGCGAGAGATCTGAATTGCACTTTGCGAGATCTATGCTTCATTGGCAAGTCTCAAGACTCAGTTTCAAGATCCCACTTCCTACTTACAGTTGTAGCGTCTTAGGGTCACTTATTAGAAAGCGCAAACACAACTTTCGAGTCTCGGCGATTCTTCTTCGCTTCCCTTTTTGCGATTTACAACACCCATCACACGTTTCTCAACGTCATTTTCCCTCTTCCAGTCGTCTCTGTCGACATCTGTGATGTCGCTACAGGGCAGCTTTCAAGTTTCGATATAAATGATATAAAATATATAAAAACAACTGTTTTTGCTTTTATGGTTATTACTTTTGATGTAGGGTATCCGGGGTCCTGAACACACTTTTTTATCTTATCTGCTTTGTCGACCTTATGAGCTTGACATGAAAATCTGCTAACAAGGGAATGGTAGCACCTACTATTCATCATCATTATGCATTCGCTTAAAGGTGTAAAGTATGACTTATAAGGTACATTTTTCTGAACAGTTCACAAATGACATCGACACAAAATCCACCGCCGAAGTACTCAAATCGTGAGTTTGGTAGCTGTTGCATTTAGTGAGCCGAAACTTGTGGAGAAATTGTTTAATATGTAGGTTCAACCCAATATAGTAACCCAATGAGAACCTGGTTCGTTGGATTTATCCAGATTGACGACAATAGAGAATCGACCAAACCGCAAATCAGGGATGCGATCACAGCACGAAACCATCTTTTTGCATAAAAAGTCTAGTGGTGCAGTTAGTGACAAAACTGAGCGTCTGGTCTCTGCACTTACTGCTTATATCGAATGCACAGAGGGTGAATCCGCCGCGTTCAAATATTTGTTGAGTCACCGAGTAAATGTTGGATTGTTGCTTTATTAGCGCTTTTGCGCGCATCCGATTTGCCATTTGCATGATCCCCATTTTGCGGCGCTCACCGCAGCTACTACAGCAGCTCTCTCAACGCCCCTCTTCGCTTTAAAACGGGCAATTCTGTGCCTCTTCGTCGCTCCTATTTGCGTCGCGTGATTCCGCGAATTTTGTATAGGCGTCGTCAAAACGAATGACGCGATTTTAGAAAGTTCATACGTTCGGAGTTTGCTCGCGATCGCTCGCGATCGCTCGCGTTCGCTTCTGATCGCTCGCGTTCGCATCGCTTTCCATCAAGGGTTTGCATCGCCGCGCGACAGAATGCGCCATTTTGTATGGAGAATCGCAATTTTGGACCGAAACCGCTCGATTTCTCGCGGGCAAGAGCCGTAAAAAAATATTTGCTCGCTGAGAGTTGTGGAGGAGCCTCTCCGCTACCGTTTGAGCCCAAGAGTGCGCGAATTGGTTGCGTCGCGTGCGTGCTGGTCTCCTTGCGAGTTGTGGTCCCCTTGAATCTTCGTGTTTCCTTTTGGACGGCTCGTTTATCTCGCTTTTGATTCGTAGACCCAATGAAATTGTTATCGAATCCGAAAATCGTGATTAAGCTCGAATAAATTGTTATGTTGCACAGGGACATGGTAAAGGGGAACCGCGAGCTCGCAAAGAGACCAGCACGCACGCGACGCAACCAATCGCGCACTCTTGGGCTCAAACGGTAGCGGAGAGGCTCCTCCACAACTCTCAGCGAGCAAATATTTTTTTACGGCTCTTGCCCGCGAGAAATCGAGCGGTTTCGGTCCAAAATTGCGATTCTCCATACAAAATGGCGCATCTGTCGCGCGGCGATGCAAACCCTTGATGGAAAGCGATGCGAACGCGAGCGATCAGAAGCGAACGCGAGCGATCGCGAGCGATCGCGAGCAAACTCCGAACGTATGAACTTTCTAAAATCGCGTCATTCGTTTTGACGACGCCTATATTGCTATTGACGCTTTCTGATCGCTCTAATCTGCTCTGTTTCCAGGACGACCAGAAGCCCAAGAAACAAAGAATCGACACTTCACAAGCCGGAGGACGACGAAGCCAGCCCGGGGCATGAAGGATCCGCCCCGGCGATCCCCTGCGGCACATAAGCCCCGCCGCAGGCAAGGTCTTTTTGCATAGGTTTTGCAGGGGAACCTGTGCCCGAATTTGGCCAGAACGCCTCACGTTCTGCGCCCATTTTGGCAACCCAAACTGAGGTAAAATGCTGTGCATTTTGGGCAATTTTTGGGTGCCTTCGACGGCACTGTCACGGCTTGCTTTATGCGACGTTTTCAATAACGTTTCGCGCGGTGAACGTGATTTCAACATGCTCAGCAATTCGCCTTTCACTTTAGCTCCGAACATTGGCTACGGTAACGGAAACGTTTCAGAGCCAAAACGTTTCAGACACTGACTCGCCATTTCACTTTCGCCGAAGGCGACCAGATACTAATGGTGGCTAAACTGCTCTGTTTTGTGGAAAGTTTTTCCGTCTCCATAACCACACGTCATGGGTACAGGTTGCGAGTATTTTCAGCAAGGTGCTGACCAATGAAGAGCTTTACACACTCAATAAAGTTGGGTTCCAAGGCTTGTATGGGTATAATTTTAGTGTGTGGTACAGTCTCCCTATTTGCGTTGGTGAAAGTCTCCGGAATTGGTTGATCATTCTGATCAGTGATCTTAAACTTTACATGGAGAAAATTGTTTGACAATTGTAGAGTGCTCTTATCCATCAAAACTCGAAGCGTAAAAGAGCCAGCGTCTTGGATAGGCTTAACAGGATGGATTTCGCAATACTTTCAATCAACCACAACAACCTGAGTTGGAAGAACTATAAAAACACAATTTATTTAGCCAAAAATGGTTAATACGTACTTGAAAACAGATCCAAATCACTAACAAGAGACGGGCGTAAGAGAGACTGGCTCTGACGTAGCATCAATTAAGTTACGCATGATTAGGAGTAACCGACCTTATCCTAATGATAGGAAAAAGAATAAATGACAGATATGACTGTAGATTGAGGTCTAATAATGCTTTTTTCTGAGAAATCTCACTTCTCGGGTCTTAGAAACGGGTTTCTTTTTGATACTGAAAGATCAATGGTTTCAAGTACCTCCACAGTGTCGATAATTTTTGACCACATTCTAAGCTCCCCAATGCTCTTTTTCTTGATGCTATCACTAATCTTCTCTCCATCATCCAAATCGCTCAAAATACGAGAACCAGTGTTGAAAAGCTCGTTCTTTATACTAGTTCGCTTGAAAATGGGCATAATTTGTCGAAAAAAACCACGGAAAATATCTCCGATTCCGGTTCCTCGTTGATATGCATAGCCTCTAAAGGGGTTTGATATACCAGCACCGTGTTGCTCGGCTTGCTGCTTGAAGAATTGTTCCCAGTCCACATCGGACGATGGGTTAAATTGGATATGCATCGCTGACACGTCTAGTCTTCTGACGACACACAAGTACAACAGAAGTATTACCAAACTCAAATCCGATTTTTTGACCTGAATGGTCACAGAGTGACACAGTTATATCGCTTATGACGCTGGTTTATAGAGGATTAAATTGAATGTTCAATGTCAGAGCTCCAGTAAAGCTTCTTAGAAACGCTTGATAGGCTTTATAGTAATGTTAGAGCTCCAATTGAGATTCTTAGAAACGTTTTATAAACTTCAATGAAATGTCAGAGCCTCATAAGATTTTCTTAGAAACGTTTCATCGGCTTTAATGTAATGTCAGAGCTTCAGTAAAGCTATTTTTTAAGGCACTGACATTGCATTGAAGCCTACGCTGTCCTTCTCCGACAGCATCTCGACATCCGAATTGTAGCGTTCTCTGGGAAGATCGCTGTCCGAGTCGTGAGCGGGTCTCGGAGGCGATTTTAGTGTTTGGAACGCCCGGAGCTTCCTCAAAATCCTCGAATCCCACAAATCTTCCGAAACGAACAGCGGCGAGAGGCTCGTAAATCCCGTCCGTTCGGTGTTGCTTGAAAACATCTTAGCGAGCGCAAGGCGTCGTGAAGCCGCCCGGGTTTCTGAGGTTTCGTCATTTCTGCGCGTTTTCGTCGTGGTGGAAGGTCGTGTCGTGGCTCGTTCTTTCTAGGTTTCTTCACAGCGCGATTTTCGGAAATGCCGCTAAATCTCGCCGATTTTCGTTTCGAACGGCCAAATCGCTGTCGGACGACGAATTTTCGATTTTTTCGCGCGATTTTTGTCAGTTTTCCGCTTTTCTTACCGTTTCCGATCGGATGTCAAAAAAACGAATTGATTTTACCATTTTGGGACAATTTTTGACTGAATTCGCAGTTTCTCTGAGCGAATGGAATGGCCCTCTGTTGTGTAGAATGGCATCTGTTGTGTGGTCTTCAGCAGAATATTTTACGTGCAACAACTGATTCCGATCGATTTCTTACCTGTTGTTGATTGTGAAAAACAAAAAATTAATGCAAATTTGTATTCAGGGTTCATGTCGGAGTTTCTCGACAACCAGGCTGAGGTGTCCTCTAACGAGAATTCGGACTCCCATGAGCCGAGAGCCATGAAGCCGAAGCGCTCGAAGAAGGTAAAGAAGCAGTGAATCAGATGAGAACGATTGTCGTAAACCGTGGTTTATGAAAATATTCAAATTTAGTGAGGAAGAGGACGAAGAGGATGATGACGCTCGCCTCTAAGCAGAAATGCGCGGACTCGTCGTCGAAGGGGACAACGACGATGATGTGGGTAATATATTGCGCAGTTTTGAGGTTTTGAAATTTGGTTGTAGTGGAGCAAAAAAAGAGGCGGCTCTCTGGGAGAACTCTCAGAAGACAGGGATCGAATCGGAAACCAGATCTTCAACAACGACAATTTCATCGACCGTCGACCGACCATATCGCGATCGGTATCATCGTGAGCGCGAGCAGCACGTCGCTGACCGCGCGGATTCCTATGTGGAGATCCTCGACCGCTCGCGTGTGCATCCAGAAACCTATGAATGGGCACACAACATGGCCGTCGACGCCCTGGAAATCGAGGATTCGAAGAGATCTTGCAACCACGATCGGCTTCGCGATCTCGACCTCGAGGCCTTCGCCCAGGAGTTGTCCCAGCAGAACTTTGGCAGCAAAGGCATCACGCTCTACGACATTCGAGCTGAGCTCACGTGCCGCTACAAGGATCTGCGGCCTCCGTACATGCCCCTCGACAGAGAGACTGTGTTCTTCCTGTTAACGAAGGAGTCGCCAGAAACTTTCTGTGAAGGTCAGTTTGACCGAACGACTGCTTTAGAAATTCTCTCGATTTCAGAAAAGATGGTGTGCACAAGTGCACAAAGATTCTGACCGTCGCCCATCGTAGGCTGAGAGATGAACAATCGGCCGACCCGGTGCGGGAGATCGGCAATGGTTACCAGTGCGCTGTGTGCTACAAAGCCGGATTCCAGAACCCAGGCGACGTTTACCAGCGCCGTGACACCAAATGTCCCGGACAGCCCATAGGAGTGCGCATGAAGTTCGACAACGGCCTCACGGGATTCATTCCCAACAAGTTCCTTTCGGACAAGAGCGAGCAGTTCATGGAGCCTTCGACTCGAGTCCAGGTATGACCTATAAGTGCGTTCATCTTGTACTTGTGTTTTCTAGCCGGGACAAAATCTTAAAGATCGACATGGGCAAGATGAGCTGTGACCTGTCCTGTCGGTCGAGTCACCTTCGAAAACGCGGATTTGTTTTTCGATTCCATGATGGAGACTGACGACAACGAGGCCGAGAAGAGGCAAAAGCAGCGCAAGCCTCAAGTGAACAACTTCGTGAAACGTGTTATCTCGCACCCTGCGTGCCATAGCGTCATCTTCAAAGATGCTGAGAGGATCCTTATGGATTTGAGATTTGAACCAGGGCGAAGCGATCATCCGTCCCGATCAGTCGGCCCACCACTTGACAGTCGCTTGGAAGGTCAGCGACAACGTCTTCCAGCACATCTACGTTGAGGAACAAGAGAAAGAGCAGATGTTCAGCCTGGGCATGAAGCTGATCATCAACAGCGAGGTCTTCGAGGATCTAGACGACATTATCACGCGTCACATCCAACCAATAGCGAACTTCGCGCAGGACATCCTCTCGCACAAGTATTCCGTGAACGTGATCCATGCTGATTTCTCAGAGATGAGCCATGCTGATTTCTCAGAACAGTCATTTAGAATGACTCTGCAGATATGAATCACATGAAGTCACAGTCGAGCGATTATTCGGCCTCGTTCGATTCGAATCGCCGTATCCTCTTTGTAATTTAGGTGATTCAGGTAACTTTGTTATCGCGGGGCATTCTGTAAACAGAACTTCTATCCGGTGCATCTGAGCTTTTACCATCCAGCATAGACATGATGACTGCAAGCTTCAAATCCAAAAATTGAGTCTCATTTATTGACCACCTTAATGTTAAAAATTGCATAAAGTAAAAGAGATAACAATTAAAAAAAAAAAAAATTGAATTTGGCAAAAAACGTCTGGAGGTACAGGGGTTTGAACCCCGGACTTCCCGCATGCGAAGCGGGCGCTCTACCTCTGAGCTATACCCCCACATTAAACTTGGTTGAATTCATCACTCTTATACGTCGAATTTAAAAAAAACAAACAAACGAAAATGCATTAGCTCGCTTTCATGCTTCGACATACAGTACCCCCCCCCGCATTGTTTGCTGCGCTTGGTTCCCGTCGTCCACATCTGCGTTGTCGCCACGATTGCAGCATGAAGAAAAAAAGGAGTGGGAGAGACAGCAGGCAAAAAAGGAAGATGGCGAAATTGCAATTTTGTGCTGTCAACAAAGCAACTGAGGCTTGCGAGAAGGAGTCAAATGGAGAAATTCGCTGAAATGGCTTTTAGAGACGTGATATCAATCATTTTTCGAGATTATTCATCATGTCCGATAGTCATCGTTTTGTACGCTTTTTAGGCTCTGGTGTTACCGGAATATGGATTGACAAGAGCCCGTTTGTGTCTGAAAACGGAAGCTCAATGGGTTCAGAACAGTTTATTGAAGGAAACTCGTTCTTCGAATTACATGCAGGGTGACGTACATAAAAATGCGTACATAAAAATACATGAGGGATTGAATCAAAATATGTCAGGTAAGATGGTCCAGAATCTGAACCTCATCTGAACTTCAGATGAGGCGCTCCTCGAAGCCTCCTTCCTCGGCGGGGTGCAGGCTGAGCGTGCTCAGCAGATCGATGGTTCCCTCGAGGGGGAACTCAGGGTCCTCGAGGTGGGTGGACAGCATCCCTACATCCCTCTGGGTCAGCTTGATCGATCCGTTGAGGTTGAAGCCCTCTTCGGACTCCAGCGTGGTCGACTTCAATTTCTTCTCAATCTGCAAAACTCCGGCGAGGAGACCGCGAAGGGGCGTAGCGGCGACGAGGCGGCGAAGGGGGTCCCAGATGCTCTTCTTGACATAGCGTTCGACTCGCTAAAATTAGATTTTTAAGACATTTAGAGAGAAGCAGAGAAAACTTACGAGAACGTGAACCTCAATGGAGATCTCGAATTCACGAGGAAGGTACTCGAAAACATGCTTAAGGGGAATCTCGAAGAAGCGTCCACGAACCGCTTCCAGTTCTCCAATTCCGCGCATTTCGGAGTTCCAGGCGAGGTTGCCGTGATGGGCACTGACGACGAACTCGTAAGTAGCATCTGAAAATGGAATCAAATTGTGGATTTTTGGCATGCGACATACTTTTGTCGAGGGTGAGGTTCTTGTCGAGATAGACGCGAACCCAGTGGATCGTGAGATTCACGCGGGGATCTTTCAGGAATCTCGAGTTGACAGGCTTCATCAGCTGTTCCACTAATAGCTCGAACAGGGTCGCCAGCTTGTCGAGGCGAGCCTAGAAAGGGATGTATAATTGAGATTATTTATACCGGTAGTTTGGCTTGTTTGGCAGCTTCTGGGTCTGCCAAACAGAATCTGAGTCTCTGTCCATTCACCCAATGTCAGCGTTGCGACATATACTGTGCGGAGACCAAAAATGGGCCTCGGCTGGAAAGCTTTGTCTCGAGAGACGTCTAGAGTCTAGACGTCTCTCGAGACTCTCTAGACTCTAGACATGGATCTGCGTCTGGCTATGCTCTCATACCTAAATACGCTGTTTGACAACGTCTAGACAAGCTTTTTTGGACGGACGGCCACTCACTTGAAATCAGCACCTGGGCAGCTTCTGAGTGGCCGATCCTATCGCTGCAGCAAAAAAGCGTCAATACTTCTCACACTTACGACAACATCACCGACTCCCTCCGACGGCTTCTCATCGCCCGGACTTCCAGCGGCCTCGTTCTCCATGACGGCGTTCTGGCAGACCACAAAATCCTCGTCCTTGCCAAGGTCTCCGGCCGTGACATCATCTCCAGCGGCGATTCCATCATCGACAGCAATGCTGAGCGTTTCGGCGCGTTTCAACCAGTGCACGATCAGGTCGTCTTTCAGGGTGGAGTTGTTCACTTCTCCGCAAAGCGTTGTCTTCATGGTTGCTCCGCGGTTTTCGTTGAGGTTGATGACTGAAATTGGTTCATACATAAATGAAACGACAGATCATCAAGGACGCGTCACCTTCGGCTGGAAGATGACTCTGAAGGGGGTTGTATAGTTCGCGTCACGTGCGTCACGCGTTTTTCGCGTGAAAACCCCCAAACAACGTGAAAACCTGCCACACAACCCTTAATTTTCGAAAAAACGTGCCTTCCCCGAGTGCTGCAGCCGGTCGGTCGGAGGCGGTTGCATCATTTTGGGTCGTGGGTCGCAAATAACGCGTTCAGTTCGCGTTTTACGCGCGGATGTACATGCATTTTGCAACAAACCCTCGCGTTTTGTCGTGGTGGTTTTTTCCCGCGCGCGTCTAAATCTTGCCGAATTAGTATGGCGTTAGCCCGCGTAAAAACGCGTACCGCGAACTATACAATCCCTTAAAGAAACGGCAGCTACAAATTCTTCTAGACTTAGCTGACCCTCAAGACGTAAAGCACATGGACGACTGAAACTAGACACGGGCAGGGGTCATAGACTGGTGAGCGCGAGGAGAATGAAGCGACCAGTGATGTGCGGCCGCCTTCAGGGTAGAGGAAGCTGAATCAACGGTGTGACTGACAAGGAACGGTCTGCGTCAACCTGCCAATGGAAAAAAGGCCAAATTCTAGCGAAGAGTTTGTTTCACGGACAATAAAAGTTGCATCAACGTTGAATCACATGTAAATTCACGTAGACAGCAGAAAACCAAAGATCACTTTAAGACCAAGGCAGCTAACCTCCACTGGTAATAGTCGAGGAGAGAACGTAAAAGTAGAGACACCTATGAGCCGCGACTAACCCTGAGAGCGAGGATATACACAATCGAAGAGACGAATGACCAGAAATGGCAAAATCAACCAAAGAGAAAAGGCCGCAGACAAGATAGAAAAATGAAAAGAACAAGACTCTTGCACAGGTCAGCAAGGACTGAGGAGCACGGGGGACATGACCGGCGGTCAGCAAGGGTTTAATCATGTGGGAGGAGAAGCCTCCTGTGAGGCGCGGTCGTCCTCAAGAGTGAGACGCCACTGACGAGAACCTCTCCTGGTCTCCGATAACCCTCTGGAAAGACACAAATGGTATCGACACGGCACGAACAGAAGCGTGCATGGGATGAGAAGCGCGGGGAAAGTGAAGAGTTGTGAGGCGCGGCCAACCTCGAGAGTGAGGCTACGTGGAAGCAGAACTGACGAAGCGACTGACAAGGAGCGGCAAAATCAGCCGACGGGATTTGCGACCAGCGGCGCGCGTGTGTGAATCAGCCGATCACGCTACTGCGGTCGGTGTCCTTTTAATTCAACCGTCTCGAATAGGTGTAACAAAAGGGAAGTGATACAAGTGATAAGGGTTTATAACTAAATGACTTTTAAGCTAAATGGCTTTTACTCTCTAAAAGGCTTATTTGCCTGAGCCAATTTTTTTATACAGTCCATGAATATGGCTGGGGAACCTCAAATGCGTATTTTTCACGTTTCTTCATGTTTCTTTGGATTTTTCAGTTTTGAAAACTGGAAAGGTTCGAAATGTCGCTAATCTTAGGCAAAAATGGTATAAAGCGTCAGAATCCATACGATAGATGAGTCTCAGCGGTCATTCTAGTTTTTATAATTCGAACGTAATGGAAGGGACAAAGGATGAAGCCACGCTGAATTCTCAGAACAGTCACTTAGAATGACTCTGCAGATATGATTCACAGGAAATTACAGTTGAGCGATTATTCGACCTCGTTCGATTAGAGCCGCCAAATCCTCTGTGTAATTGTGTGATTCATGACACTGCCATGGGAGGGCATTTTGTAACAGCGCTTTTGTTCCATGTCGGCTTTTAGCATATATTAACGGGGTTTCAGTTGCAAAATGTGTTCTGAGTTGGCGCTTCACGTCTCCCAAGAGGCATGAGCGCACCAATTTCGCAGTTTCATAAATTTTTTCGAAATACTGCAAATTATATATTATTTGGTTCCAAATTTCGTGCATATTCGGTTGAGCCCAAAAACACCGGCAACTGGCCAGTTCGGCGTTTGCAGCGCCAATTTAGGCGCCGACGCGGTTGCAAAACCGACCGGTCCGCGGCGACGGCGAAACGTTTGCAAACGCAAACGGCGCCGCCACCGTAACCCGCGTTTGCCCAATCAGGGACATCGTTTCGGAGGCACGACGCAGGACGGACACGTCTAGATCGTTCTCCTTCATTTAATAGAGGGGATGGATACAAAGTGCATTAATAAACGATTTTAATTGTTGAAATCGTTTTAAAAAAATTTCAGATAAAAATCCAATTGAAAAAAAATTTGAAATTAGGGAAAAAAGTTTGGAGGTACGGGGGTTTGAACCCCGGACTTCCCGCATGCGAAGCGGGCGCTCTACCTCTGAGCTATACCCCCACATTTAAACATGGCTAAATTCGTCAGTGTTATACGTTGGAATTGCAAGAAAAACTAAAATGAAATTGCAGTGTGGCACCAAATCCATAAATTTTTGATAGAAGTGGTTTACAAATACCGTAAGTAAGGGAACCCGATACCACTTTTGCCTGGCAAACGTTGGTTTGTATTTTTTTGCAAATGTAGTTTCGATTCCTTTCGCGGATTCGTGGAAAAGTGGATTTTTTTTTTATTCACTAATGAGTCTTTAATGCATTTGCTAATAAGTTTTGAACTCCTATGCTGATCACGTTTTCAGCTCGCACTCACACTTTCCCTACGCCGACATACAGTGTGTGATGGTGATAGCTTAAAAAAATCGTCTCTTGACATTCTTTGAAATTAACATTCACAGCTTTAAGGTGTTTTTGCCAGAGCTCCGTTTATGCAAGTTCCAAAACTGCAACTTTAAGACCAGTTTTACCAGAACTTTCCACCAGTGCATTCCTGCATTTTCTGCAGTTCTTTTACAACTCGCCACCAATCGCCGGTGTCCGTTTGGTCGTCCCCTTTTTACATTTTTTTAAAAATTTAATGCGTTGGTTTAGATTTTAACCTAGCTGCATTTTCGTTTCAGTTTTTTCTTTCAAATTCGACGTATAAGAGTGACGAAATCAACTTGGGTTAAATGTGGGGGTATAGCTCAGAGGTAGAGCGCCCGCTTCGCATGCGGGAAGTCCGGGGTTCAAACCCCCGTACCTCCAGAACTTTTTTTGCCAAATTCAATTTTTTTTCTGTTTTTAATTTTTATCTCTTTTGTTTCATGCAATTTTTAATATTAAAGTGTCAACAAACAAAACTCAATTTTCGGATTTGAAGCTTGCCGTCATCATGTTTATGCGGAATGGTAAAAACTCAGATGCACCGGATAGAAGTCCTGTTACAGAATGCCCCGCGATAACAAAGTCACACGAATCACCCAAATTACAATGATGACACGGCGATTCGGATCGAATGAGGCCGAATAATCGCTCAACTGTGATTTTATGTGATTAATATCTGCAGAGTCATTCTAAATGACTGTTCTGAGAAATCAGCATGGCTCATCTCTGCTCCCTACCGTCAGGTTCGAATCCTGAAAACAAAATAGCAAAAAGAGGCATCTTCATCATTCGGCTCTCAAAACCGCAAAAGAAGCCAAAGGGAACAGGATAAATGTGGACTCGAGACTACGCAGCCATGTTTATGAAATTGTGAAGTCGTATCACCGCTTGTACTTTCCTTCTTGTTACACCAATTCTAGAGCCGCCGCAGCAACGTGATCGGCTGATTCACACATGCGCGCCGCTGATTGCAAATCCGTCGGCTGATTTCCTCGCTCTCTGTCAGTCGTCTCGTTCATTCTCGGCTTCCGTGTGGCTTCAGTCTCAAGGCTTGAGAACTTTTGCAATGATCAGCCCTAACTGGCTTCTGTCGTGCCTTCTTGTTCTTTCGTCGCCTTCCTAAGGGTCATTTGACTTCAGAAGAGGTCGCAACATCCGTTGTCTCTCGCATTGGATTTCGCATAGTCTCACTCTGAAATCTGTCAGCATTTGGCTTCTGTTTCTCCGCGCTCCTCAGCCTTTCTAAGTGGCTTCTGATAGGTCCCTTCTACTTCCTCCCCTAGCTTTACGCTCGAAGCTGACCTGTAGGCTTGCGTTTGTCTGACCTCCTCAGTCCTTAACAGTTTTTGTTTGATTTAGTTCTTCTGAAAGTCACAGAAGACCACGTTGTAGCTGCCTGAAATTTTATTTGAGTCGAGGGTCATGCGACCATTATTGACTACTGCTAACAACTTGCAAGGCTTAACGTGTTCAACCCGTTTTCAGTCATCAGTCGGTGCAACAATGTCGTTATCCCGGAAGCTGAGAGACAATGAACTGGACTCCATGCACCCTTTTTCGAAGGCCGAACAAGACGCCATGGATCAAGAGGTCCTCGACATTGTAGGTGACGCCGAGACTGACGATGGGGATCTTGTCGATTACAACCGACGTGGATCTGCTCGCCAGACAACAAAGGTACTGTAAAGTATGTCTAGAATTGGTTAGAGTGCTTAGAGAAGACCTAACATAGATGTTAGTGCTCGGCCGCCTCTCACACGTCTAAACATTGCTAGAAAAAACCCTTCTGGACAGAGCTCATTTCTGGTCTTGACGTTTTTGGATCAGAAAACGAAAATTGCCGGCTGAACGTGATTTCGAGTTGCTGGCCACCTACCCGAAAGTCAAAATTGAGACTGAGACGCGCGTCTTGCTCAAAAGTTACTAGACAAGCCAGACTACCTGAAAACATGGACTAGAATAGACTTCAAAGGTGTTAAGGCACGAAATCCTAGACTTCAGAGCATATTGGGACACGGATGCACAACTAGACGTATCTTTGCACAATGCGCAACACGGACGGACACGGATGCACAACTAGATGTGTCTGGAATTTCGACTATTTGACACTTTTGACAGATGCCCAAAGAGTGTACCTTAGGCGTGCCAGCACAGCATTGAGATACATTCCTCAAATCCATGTATAAAAGGAGCTAGAGACAAGTCTTCCCAGCCAAGGCCAATTTCTGGCATGTACACATAGGCACCCGTCTGAAAAGAGTCAAAATGGAGACTCGGACGCATGCCTTACAGTCCCAAGAGCAGCCATACCGGGCGGACTGCCAAAAAGCATGGCCTAGAATGAGTCCTGATGGTGTTCGGAAAACAAATCCTCACAATAATTATATCGGGTGAATGTCCAGAAACCTCAAACACATGTCTAGCAGACCGAAAAGCTGTCAGACTACCTGCAAACATGATCCACGTACGTTAAGCATCCTTTTTAGGATCGAATCGCCCAACTCGAGAGCCTGATCAAGCGAATTTTTGACGCCGTGAACAACCCCGTTCACCCGAGATTCCGCATGACCCTCACGATCCACTGGATTCGCGTGTATCTTCACAACAACGTCACCTTCGACAAAAGTACGTGAACAGCCAAAAATGCACAATTTGCTCCCATTTTGCAGATGTCTCCTACGAGTTCGCGGTCACTTCCACGCACGGCGACGTTGCCGAGACCACCGGGATCTCCGGGATCGGAGAGCTCGAAGCTCGGGGCTTCATCGATATTCCCCTTCACCACGTCTTCGAAGATCTCCCACGAGGCTACGAAACCTCCGTCAAAATCTATGCTCTGGTAAAGCTTCCCCTGTCACCCTGAACTTGTCTCACAAACCCAATTCTAGCGAATCGAAAGTCCCGTCAAAAAGAGCGCATGGACCCACCTGCGACGTCTCCTCGTCGCTACGCCTCTAGGCTATCTCCTCGGTGGTGCTTCCCTTCACCCAGAATGCGAGGAATCGGAGCCGACCTCGCCGGAAGCTGAAGAATTCAGTCTCTGCGGGACGTTGAAGCTCACCCAAATGAACGGCGGGATGCACACCACCCAGCTGGATGATGCTAAGTTCCTACTCGAGGGAACCATCGACATTTTAAGCACCCTAAGTCTTCACCCCGAAAAAGAAGGCACCTAATCTGATGAAGAAGACTAGCGCCCCATTTGATGTCCACACTTTACTTAACCGGGTTCCTCTTCAGTGAACTGTCCTACGCATAGTGAGATCCACTTGCCATATACAAACAGGACAATCCCGGTCGAAATGAAGTCGAAAACATCCGCAAAGCGATGGTTATCCTGTACGAACAGACGGCCACAGGTTGTCTAAATCGACGCTATCGCCTGTCTGGAAAGAGCAGCACACAAATCCGTACACAGATCCGCACGCGTCACCTACCTGAAATTCGAGCCGTTCTCCTACGAACACATCTAAACAGAAAGAAAGCGACACAACGGAGCAATTACAATACAACAACAAGAGGAGACATCAAATCAACACAAAAATATTCAAATTTATCTGTATAACAATAACAAAAAACTACAGGAAGTTACGCTTCACTGGATTCTCCGCCTTCAGTGTACTTTCCCTTTCCCAGGAGCTCCAACGCGCGGTCACGACCGGCAGCCTTTCGGTCGATCAGGTCCTGGCGATCCTTGTCCATCTTCAGCTTGGTGATGTAGACCTTAGATGGGTGGAACCCGAGGTGGACGGTATTGCCGTTCGCCCTCTCTCGGGTGACCTTGTCAATGTGGATGACGTACTTCTTGCGGCATACGCGCACGACGCGGCCGGTGTTACCCTTGTGATGACCACGTGCGATCTCGACTTCATCGTCTAGTCTGAAAGCACACACATGAGAAACGAGTTTGACAAATCCGATAACGTTCGCAAGACAAATCCATAATGCCCAGGTCGCGGAACATCATAAGGGCACAAAAGATAAACGAGAACTTACCGAATTGGGATCGAGCGGACGTTGTACTTCATTCGAAGTTCCTTGGAGAGAGGGGCAGACATCATAATCCTGCGTTCATGCGATGGCGCATTAAAGTGACGAGCGCGCACCTTACGAGCGGATGACGTCAAAAACGGGTTACGCTTCATTCTTATCAATTCTGAAATAAGCAAAAATTTGAGTTAGACATTGATCGTTGGCCGAGATCCATCAAATCCACGCATAAAACTGTAACTACGATTTGACAAGGGCACGAACAACCATCTCCACCACCTGCTCGCTTGAAGCGACGCAATCTGTACATCCCTCACAACACCACAATGGCGGACAATCCTAACGGAGGCAGCGAATCACGGTACGAACGGGTAACGACACACACAACACTTATAAATAAAGCAATGGATGACGAAAAGGGAAGCGCCGCTTGGCTAATCGAAGCCTGGGAGGCCTAAATGCGGCCGCTACCGTGCCCCGATCGTTCGCCGCCGTCGAACGTTCCAGAACATTCCAGGATCGCCGAATCAGGAAAAGCCACACGCAGATCGTCTGCAAAATCGAATGTTGCAGACGTTCCACGAACTTCTGCAACATTCGATTTTGCAGACGGCGCCTGATCGATCCTGGAACGGCGATCCTGGAATGGCACCACCATGTACTCCGGAATCGCCGATCGCATGCAGAAGGAGATCACCGCCCTCGCCCCCAGCACCATGAAGATCAAGATCATTTCTCCCCCGAGGTGGTTAGTCTGGAATAATGACAGTTATGGCCTAGGAACCACAATAAGCCGTAAAACACGGAAAAGTGACGAACTTGCATGTAAAAAGGGCCTAGAGTAGAGTTCGTTAGTGGGCAACAAGGTGAACAAGTACTCCGTCTGGAGCGGAGGCTCCAAGCTCGCTTCGCTTTCCACCTTCCGACAGATGTGTATCTCCAAGAAGGAGTACGACGAGTTCGGACCCTCCATTGTACACCGTAAGTGTTTCTAATCGGCATTGAAAACTGTTCATAAATAAATGTGTTTCTTCTTTTCTGCGTTCTATCCTCTTTTCAGTTTTCCTCGGTTTCCTCAGCATCTTTGCTTGTTTAAGGTTCCGCAGAGGCGAAGGGAACTCGGAAGCTAGAGAATGGCTTTAGGGTCAAAGGGCGGATCATGTCGTCGGATTTCATCGTGTTCACTGGCAGTGAATCCAAATCCGTGAGGTTCTCGGCTGAGGCCATCGATTTGCGGGACAGAGAAAGGGAGGATTTACAGCTGCCCTCATCGAAGCCAAGGATCCCACCACCTGAATGGAAGATTGCCCGAATTCAAATATCTAAACTGAGGACAGCTCTCGTCAAAAATCTCCCGAGATACGCACTCAACCTCATCTTTTTCACCTTGGCCAATATTGCCACTGTTTTCGGCTTGTATCTACCTCTTTTCATCATCGTCGCAAGCAGGACTTCCAGTTCCACTTATCGTTCTTGGCTGCCACAGCCCACGCGCCCTGTCAGACGCCCAGTCAACTTCGTCGTCGATTTTATCCGCTTGAGCAACACGTGTGCACTTCAGTTTGGCGTTGAGAATGAGCGATCTCGACTCTGATCTCGCTCACAATTGGGGTGCAGAGGTCACGTTTTGCTTAGGATTCGGAGTAACTTTTGGACTCTTCAGCTTCGCTCACTTTTCGATTTATTTACATCCGGATGCGCAACTTCTTTTCCGTCGTTCTCTGCCTCGTCGCCAGCAGACTTTTGGTTCCACTTCTTTCTTTCTGATCTGTCGCTCTGGATGCTATTTCAATGCTTCCGCTTCTATTGTTTTCATGTCTTCACGAGTGGCGAGCATTCTTCTGAACTTCCGGTAGAATTCTTCATCTCTGGTATGGAATTCAGCAAAGGTCGGAGCGACGTTCAGGCGGTTCTTCTGACGTCCGTCCAATTCATCCACGTTCTGGCAGATTCGAGCAAGTCGGGAGCGGACGGCGGCGGCAGCAGGGGAGGACTCCATCGTTAGTTGGTGGTTAGTCTGGAATAATGACAGTTATGGCCTAGGAACCACAATAAGCCGTAAAACACGGAAAAGTGACGAACTTGCATGTAAAAAGGGCCTAGAGTAGAGTTCGTTAGTGGGCAACAAGGTGAACAAGTTTAGGGACGCGATTACAGGCAATACGACCCTTCGATAAAGAGATAGGCCACGCGGAACCGCTTCTATGCAAACGACACCCCTGTCATGGGGCTTCACAAGGTGACATCCATGAAAAAAACCGCAAAATGAAGTTCCTAACGTTTGAGAGGTGGATTTGGAGCTGTATCAGGTCTTGGGATGCAGCTAAAAATGCCAGAACCTTGGAAAAAGGTGAATGCCACATGATTTCGTCCCGGCATTGTCGAATCAGAACGGAAGCGAATTTTTGGACGTTTGAGGACGTCAGAGCGTTGAGATAATGAGAAAATAGACGAAATTCGAGAAAAACCACAGGAAAGCCTCTTCGCAACCGATTCCGAGCAAAACGAATCGCAAAAATGAGGATTCGCCCTGTAGCATCGATGCGAGCAGTGCTAATCGGACTTGCAGGCGTGTGACAGTCGAATTTGGAGCTATGGCAGGTCTAGGGATGCCCCTGTAAGCTGCAGCACCCTGAAGAGGGGCGAAAACAAGCGAAAAAAGCAAGCGAGATCCGGAGGCTTGGCGTCGAACAGGCAAGTTTTGGCCTGTAGCAGAAAATCACAATTCCACGATTACCGTACCCTATGCCGTGACATTCATTACGGTCATGACGGGAACCCATTCCAACAAGGACGCATTGGAGACGATGAGCTTTCCGCCTCTGTGTGGCATCGGAAGGCTGCGTTCCCGCGGATTCTTCCAGCCGAAAATTTTTGTTTGTACACGTTTTCAGAAAAAAAAGAGTCTGCGCCACCGGCACTGGAAAGACGTTAACGAGTTCTTGGAGCAGGGCCTTCAAAGCAGTCAAGAAAGGTCAAAAGGTATGCGCTGCCGTCAGCTTCGAACAGTGTGAATTTTCTGATTTCCTGCTTCAAGCGTCAATTCGATGTTTACGCTTTTGTGACTCTTTACCTTGAGTGGAGCATCCCAACCCACTGACAAGGGAACATTCCCAATTGTAAATCACAAATCAAGCAGAAAATTGGTGAGTAGGTAGATCTCAAAGCGCTGATTCCGAAAAATATAGGGTTTGCCTGCCAATGCGAGATCTAAAGTGCCTAAAAGGGCATGTCTAGATTGACCAACTGCCATACAAAATGTAAAACTGACAGCTCGAATGTCCAAGTTCAAATGGCCTGTTTTTTTAAATCAGGCGTGGTCATTTGTGCTAACTGGCTGCTAATCAATCGGTTTTGCAAAACTAGACATGCCCTTTTAGGCAATTTAGGTCTCGTATTGGCAGACAAAACTTCCGTTTTTCTTTCGGAATCAGCGCATCGAGAGGTACCTGCTAACCCATTTTCAGCTTGATTTGTGATTTACACTTGGAAATGCTCTCTTTTGAGATCACACTTAAAGATACTTTGAGCATAAAAAGTAGGCAAGTGAGAGCCTAATACGTGAGTAAACGTTCGTCTTTTGGGACGTAATCGAGTGAGGAAATCCTGCATAAAAGAAGCGTTACTCATTATGATGGGCTTATTCACTTCAGATTTTTTAAAATTTGCACTTTGAAGTTTTTTTTGCGACGGTGAGACGCGTTCGGATTGAATTTGCAGATGAGGAAGCGACCCACGACCGCAGCCAGCCGAATGGGGAAGGCGGCAGACGAACGAGGCAGTCGCATGGTGCAGGCGGCCAACGAACGAGAGTCGCAACCGACCGTAGTTTTACGACTTTTAAAGTGCGTGAGAAAGACGTTGTTTTCCACCTTTTTTCATTTTCCGACGTTTTGGACGTTAGGGAATAATTCACTGTACTCTTCTCCAAGAAAAAAGACAACTTATAATACTAGGAAAATGTGCCTAACTGTGCTTGATGAGACATCGGATTTTGATGCTGAATTGCAGTTTTCTAGTTAAAAACACCAAATTTGAATGTCTTTTTTCGGTTTTCCTCTGGATAAAACGCCATTGACATGTACTCCAAATGATAATCCGAAAAATTTAAATTCAGGAATATTTAGCAGCTTATATAGACCGCAATCTGGTTGACGAAATTTTCGGCGATGGTCCCACTACAAAAAAGTCGCGAATTCGGATGGCGAATCGCGATTTTGAGCGATGCCTAAGGAAAACGAGGTGATGTGAGGTTGTTTTTGGCTGCGATTCAAAATCAACGGAAATGTGTTCAGCGTGTGATGGCGAGTATTTTGAGCTCGAATTTGCCTGATTTCATTGCCGAAAACACCTGCATCCTTTCTTTTATAATAAACTCTTCGTATTCGAACTTGAATCAGACAAACAAGGATTCAAAAGAATCACAAAATCACAAAGAACGTCGTTCCGTTGATTCCACAATGATGCGTCCGCAAAAATATCCCGAAAATGCATAAAATTGCGATTTTCCATACAAATTCGTCCCCGTCGCATGAAACTTTTCGTGGTGGAACCATCGCTGAAACGGTCTTGGACCAGATTGTGGTCAGTATATATGTTCTGTTTTTGTGCTTCATAATTTGCATACTCGTGTTTTATTCTAAATGTGCTTTTATGCGCGGCGTCTTCAGTTTCGCTTTCAACCTTTTGCAATTTTCAGGTTTACATCTAATTCCGAACTCGTCATTCGACAATAAATGAGCTCCTTGTGCAAATTAAGGTAAGCGATTTAAAATAAGTGTGAATGCTAATTTCTATTTTTTAGTGTCCTGAAGCCGCCAAGCAGATGTATGGCGGTGTCAAGCATCTTCGATGTAAGAGCAACATGGACAGCGGTTTGAAGCAAAGTGAAATGGTGATGGGCGCCGTGGAACGTTTCAATGACCGCAGGCAGTTCAATGCCTACCTAACACCAGCCTGCTTCATGGTAAGCTAAAACCCAAATTTGCTGCATTTAATAACTTTTCTTTCATAAAATCGTTTGGAAAAATGATCTAATGAAACTGAAAACTCAAATTGCACCTATGAGTGTCTTAAACACGGGCAAGATAAAAAGGGGTCTTATATTTTTTTTGGTTTAAGTGTAACACTTCACAAGAATTCATGTTTTTGCGATGAGGTTTGTAAATAAATCAAATACGCTTTGCTAATATAAAACCTTTTGCACAGGCATAAGCAAGCGGAAATAGCCACAAAGAGAAGAACTGCCTAAAATGTTGGTTAGGTGTAGAAACTTTTGAAAGATGTACATTTTGTTTTAATGGCCAATTGTGAAAACTGATAGCTTACGTGTATGTTATGTTTGTTTTTCCGTTTTATGGAGTTTATTTTAAGGAACTCAACATCAACTCGTCGTCGTCTTTATGTTGGCAACGCGACTGACAGGATCAGATTAACGCTGAAAGAGGAACAAGCCAGGGACGTCGCACGTCAAGCGCCAAGGCTTCACAGAGGCACAATCATTACCAGGACAGATGTATTTGCAGGACCACTCGATTTATCCGAATTCGTTATTTGTATGTGCCTGCTTTGTTTCCTGTGAAACTGTGCAAATAAAATGGTCCATTTAAAAATACGAAACGCACTCTTTCTTGTCCTTTTTGTTTTGAGGCTACGGTCTTGAAATGAGGCACCTTTTTATCACTCTTCTTTCTGTTTTTGCTTGGCCTCGTCCGACTCTCCTCCTTCTATCTGATGTGCCTTTTCACTCGTTCTCTTTTTACGACTTTTTGCGCGGGCTACCCGAGGCTCCTCCGTTACGTTTGAAAAAACAGGATGAGGCAGTCGACGGCAGGTGGCGATGCAGGCGGCAGCGTAGTCCACGGTAGCTACGGTGGACTTCAACGTCGCCTAAAATGCTTTTGGATTTCGAAATTTTCAATGATTACGGATAGCTTTCTTACACCCTTTTCTTATGACAGAGCCAAGTTGTCTTTGTTTCTGCTAGATAGAATGTAAAGTCACTTTCTTTTACGCACAGTGCTCCTCTTGGTGGGGAAAGAGCGCGGCCATCTCTTTGTGTGTGCACTATAGGTCAATAATAACGCAAAAAGAACAACCGGAAATGCTAAAGAGTGTGAGCGTGTCTTGTCTCTTTCTTCGAAAGAGACAAGACGGGTTATTTTCGTGTTTCCAATTTTGACTTTGATCGCATCGCCGATTCTCAAATTAATACTTTTGTCTAATTTCAGGTTTATCCAATTTGCGCAGTTTTTGGTCGACAACGAACGACAAATGTGTTCATGTTAAGGTGCGTTTTTGCAGCAAAAAACAAAAAGTTAATTTGCTGGAGTACAATTATTTACTGGTTCTGGAAGGGTTCTTCTTACAAATATTTTGGCTGTTTTTAAGTATCCGAACTTAGATTACAACGGGCGTTTCTTAATTTGTCGATTTTCAGGAATTTTCCTAATCCAGAACTGGCTTTGGGCATCGGATCCACCTATGCCAAACGAGGAGGCTCTTCCCTTCCTCAAGGATAAGCTTCAAGCTGAGCCTGTTCAGAACGTTAGTTTTTGTTATTCTTTCGCTTGTCACCTTGCTTGCTTTTCATTCCAATCACTTTTGTCTTAATTTTGGCTTAATTTTAGGTAACTCTACAAACGAAACGAGACGGTGGCCGCACGAGGAAGAAGCCGATTATGGTCGAATAGCAAGAGGCCTACGAGGTCGAAGAAATTCAGAACGTTATGTTCGATTTATTTGATGTGTTATACTTTAAATAAAGTTTTGTTCTTGTAGTTGTAGCTGATTTCAAAGACAAAAAATTTTGATGAGACAATTCGTGTGGTGTTAGCAAAGTGCTTTATAGCGGCGGGTGATCAGCGGGAAGCATCAGGTAACATTTAAGTGGCTAACTCAAACACGCATTTAGTTGCGATTGAGTAAGCAACTGCGACACTCGTTAAACCACTGCATCGGAGAACCGCCTGCCGCGTCTTTCCTTGCCAGCTGTGTGGCCGGCGCATTCGACGTGAGCAGAAAGTCGGGTCGTTCTTACTTAAACGTCACTCCAGAAATCTTACATGCCATTATCTTTACTAAATTCTCTCCTTAACGTTTTTCGGCTGTCTCTTGCCTTGATTCAGTCCAAAAGTTCCTTAGACGTATAAGCACATTTCTCGTTTCAGACGCGGATGGGTAGTTAGCCGAAAAACCAAAATTCAACTCGTGACGAGCTTCTTTTCTACGTCAAAGTTTGTAGTTTACATGCTTCTCACTTTAATAAATGTTGTCTTTCAGTGGCTCTGATACTCTCTCGTGCCGCCTTCCATTCCTTCTCTGTTTCCCCAGATTCGCACTGTTGCCCTGAAGCCCTCTAGGGTGCTATGAAGTCTAATTGGTTCGAATGCGACCGCAGATCACCGCAGCCCGGTACGCGGACCGTTTGGAGAGGGAGCTCCGAATGCTGGTGGTATCCTTCTCGGAGTATAGCGCCCTGGTCACTCCGGACCGAAGACAAATAGTCTCCCAGTGCCGCCGACACGGCTCCCATCTCTGGATGACGTTCAGGCGAAACAAGCTCGACGTCCGGACCGTCACCCAGGCGGTCATCCCCGCTGCCTGGCACAACCCGCCGCCAACCATAAATTCCATAAATTACAACCATAAATTTTGTACTACCGCCATATCGCGCCCTGATGCATTCTTTTCCGTTTTGGTTGGCCGACCGCTCAAGTGTCTCTATAAGTAACGGTGATCCTTTCCCCACCAAAAATGCAACAAATACTTTGACATTTTCCGCAGCACAGTAAGACACAATTCAGCATTAAAATAAAAAATTTTGAAAGACAAAAAATAGTAAAAGCGTCTATAAGCGTGAGTAATCTTCAAAATGCCGGATGCAAAAAACGAATCCCGGACAAAACAGTGAAAACCAAAATGTCGAAAACGTCCAATACGTAAAAGGCTGCACCGTTCCGCTTTCTGTCAAACTGTAGCCTCCAGCCTACACACCCCGCTGCCAGGCGGCTTCGCCGCAAAAACCACATTGAAACATGTTCAAGCCTAAGCCTGTTTGAACCTGGCAGCCTGAAGTACTATCCCCGCTGTTTGAAAAAAATTCTTCTTATTTGCATAACCACAACGCCGTTAGCCGTGACAAACTGTCTATTTTTAAAATACAACAATCTTAGGTTCCCATAGAAGAAAAGCAGAAAGCACCCTTCAGTGCTCGAAATATTTTCGACAATTTTTCGACATTTTGGTTTTCGCTGTTTTGTCCGTTTGCTGTTTTGGGTTCGCTATTTTGGTTTTCGACATTTCTTTTTCGCTGTTTTGTCCGGATACCGCAAAAAACGACTTTTCAGAAAACGAGATTTTCTCACAAGCCGACGTCGGTCGATTGATCCTTCCTGCAAAAATAAAATAACGTAAGTGGTCAAGTAAGAAAGTCATAGCTGACAGCAAGCGTAAGTGTACGATAATGAGTAACTACATTTGATCATAATGAGGCACGTCTTCATAAGTTCTCCCAACATTTATGCAATTGGTATATTTTCAAGGTGACAATGGAACACACAATATTTGCTTATATGACTCTTTCTTTGGTCGACTTGAATACGGAACACAGGAGTGCCACAAAGTAGTAAAAATCTGAAAATCTTAGCTCAAGGTTTTATTTGAGACAGTTAAAGCTTACACAATTTTTCTGCAATGGTTCTACATCGACTTTATGAGCTTGATAACAAAATTCTTCAAACAAAATCCTGAAACATTTATTTTTCTTTGATTTTGAAAGGCTAGTGATTACTTTAGGTCACATCTGAAACAGTGCTTTGTAGCCAACTTGGATACAGCGAATTGAATTAGCTGACTAATAGATCTAAATACATCAATCCAAATATTAACTTAAATAATGCAAGAGTTACCGCCGGCCAGAAGATCTTTAGGCATTTAGGTCTGAAAATAGTTTGAAAGTATGATGAGACAGACTGTCAACGCTCACTTAAAAATCATACATCTGCACGGCTTTTTTTGAATGGTATAAAATTTCAGTTCCTTTCAAATTGGTTTGAAAAATGTTTTGTCGTCTTCTTCAAAATTTATCGATACGATTAAATCACTTTCAGAACGACATTTTTAAACGTTTTTAAAACAGCTGTTCGCTTGAAATAGTCTACTGGCCTAACTTCACAGAACCGACAGTTTCTCTAAAAAGTGTCAAAAGTTGTCCGCTCTAAAACTTAAAAATAAGAAATGCAACCAACCTGCTTTTTCAATGACTTACTTCTATAAAGAATTCACGCATTTTCTTTTGAATTGATTTGAGTCACGCCTTGTCGCCTTCTTATGAAAATGTGTGGTAAAAACAACGTTTTTTGAAATGGTCATAAGACAGATGTTACATACTTTAAAATTCGCAAAAAATAATTTTAGTAAATTGAGGTCAAATTCAAAATTAGCGGAGTACGTTGAGTTTAAGCTGAGAATAGCGTTTGTTTAAAAAAGCCAGTTTAAAACTGAAAAACCAACCTGCTTTTGGAAACAATTCTTGTCCTTAGTTGACTTTAGATTTTTTGGTTAAACTCCCATTTGAATCTGATGCAAATGTAAACTAAGGATTTGATTTGCGTCTGACGTAATTGCTCGCAAAAGAAAATTACAGCAACTAATTTTTGGGGGCAACACAGAACAACTCAAAGAAATCTGTCAACTATTCGAAACGACCGAAAAACAGCTCAAATAAAGGTGAACAATGCAACTCGCTACTTAAGAAAGCCCAGCGGACTCTTCCTGGCCTAACAGCTCGCCACTGCTTCTTACACAACAAAGAATGTGACGACAGGTGGCAGTTGTTCGGCAAACTACGCCACTCGGCGGAGGGTCTGTTGCTTAATCATCCACAAGTCCTATCAGATGAAAGTTCCGTTTCCACTTGACCTCAATTGTATTAGAATACATACGAGGCTAAGCGAACTTTACGTAGTATCTTTAAAAGAGACCATCAAAAGGAAACGCGTGACCAAAACGCCAAAAAAAAACGCCAGTTACAAGAAGCCCCAGATATCGGTGGCCTTCAGAAATTTTCTGGTACGCAAGACAGTAATACTTGGACGTTCTACCGAAATCAGCATTTTGTCAAAAGGTTTGTCGAGCAAAGGATCTTGTTAGGACTTTTCGAAAATGCTCTGAAGGAATCTGATCAAATGATGCAACGGATCTGCTAGCATGAAAAACGGTGGAAAACAAGAAATAGAGTGGTGAAATTGGAAGTCTGCTTGAAAAAAGGAACAAATGAGCGAAAAGGAATGATGAATCCGGGTAGAAACCGACCGAAAATAGGCAAATTCAAAAATGCGAGCGTTCGTAAGAACGCAAACAATGTGTGGTCCGTAAAAGACAATTCCGAGCGGAATTTCTGTAGTCAACTTACAAGTGTCTACGTCAAAGTGAAATTTCCAGCCGTGGTTCAACCAAAAATTTTTTTTTCATTGCAACCCGGCAGGAGCCGATTCGCTTTGTTGTGACCACTGCAGGTACGAACTAACATCGGGCGGAAGAAATAAATGAAAAACTGGTTTTCCGAACACTGCAACAATCTCAGTTTGACGTGAAAGAGCGGTAGAGGCGATGCCTTCTGTCGCTCGATTGACTTCTTCCACAGGTTCCTGAAGTTCTGAAGTAGAATTCACGTTTTGTGCAGGCTCACAAACTGCTAGGTATTGAATCTGACATGACACATCAGCACATATTGTGAATTATATATATCATGGGTTTTCTAATCAACAGTAAATAGATTACATCATGAATTATGGATTTTAAGGGTTCATGCTTGAAATCCACAAAGCCAACTTGATCTGCGGGATATCCTCTATCCCGTATATGAACTGCTGTGCAGGCTTCAGTCGAATGAAGGCCGCGTCACTTGGAGAGATGAATACAATCATTAGAGTTTTGAAATGAGCGGTTGTTGAAGTGGCACAGCAACTGTAAAGTGAGCACTCGTTCGTGACAAAAAGTCCACTAAGATTCTGTATATGCCGGAGAAGACCATAAACAGTTAACCCGTTACCCACAAAGCGTGAAAAATGCTGCTTTTCTCGCTTTACAAAAAATTACGTTTTTTGAACCCGAAGGTTCTGCCAAGTCAAGTCAGCAGCTCCTGCCCAGTCACAGACATAGAAAGAACAGTACTTTTTTAGGTTTTTATTCGTCAAATAAGGTTTTTGTCTGGGCTTTAGTTTTAGTCTAGGGCTTCTAAACGAAAAAATAGTTGCAAAGCTTTAAAATTTACTAAACTGAGGAATGAAACTCCATTAAGTGAGACACAGTTTTCCTCCTTTGCGTCTTACCACCACCCGAACCAAGAACAAACCCATTGTCAGTAAAAAGTGATACGTGGTCGTGTAACGCAGTTTTATACTTTTACCCGATTCTCAGTAAGACAGAATAGATGTGAGTCTGGGTGTTGGTTTTAAAATGGTTGCTGTGCTTGGTATAATAGATATAGGTTTGGGCTTGAGACCTACAAGACCTTGAGACCTACAAGGATAACAAACATTTACCTTTATTGCAAAATGAGAAAACAAGACAGGAACCCTCAATGGTCATGGAGGAAGCGAAGCTCACAGCGGGTAACTCCATCCATAAATTGACTTTCAGTCATTTCTGCAGTGGCATCACAGTTATAATACGAAACAACTAAATTCTGCTTTTTGAACTGAATGCTAACTTCCTCAACTCTTCCCAAAGCTTCAAACAAGTCATCATGTAGCTCCACGCAGCGTTGCCAGCAAATTACCGAACCCGCAAACTTGCCCAAATCCTCCTCAGCAAAAATCCGGTCTTTGACATTATCGCCAGTTCTATTGCAAAATCGCAATTCCAAAAACTGTTTTTGTTCCAAAAACTTCACAAAAAGGTCAATTTCTGTTGGTCCGTAGCTTTTATTACGTATTATAAGAGCCACCAGCTGTTCCTGATTCAGCAGATTTTCCAGGAGTTGAACGACAGGTCCAGTAAAAGCGCAAAAAACCTCCAAAGAATTCAAATTTTTCCAAGCAGAGAACATCTGAATCCATTCGGCGTCCAGAGTGGAGCTGACAAGACATAAGTACAATATTCCCTGACGCTCCTTTCGATGCTTGTCCAACGAGCGGTGCAGTTCAGGATCAATCTTGGGCACCTCCCCATTAGAAGCATAATAGACTACCCTATTCCGCGCCCTGAACTTTGCACTAAAAACACTTGTTTTCGTTGAATTACGGAAGCACAAGACGTCTATCAGCCTTCCGTCCAATATTTCAAGCTGTTTGTCATGATAATTTTCCTCCCAACAGCTTGCACATTGTCCGAATCTTCCGCTTAGCATCTCCTGTTTGGTGAGGGTTCGCAGAACAGTGATCCTGCTGAACAGGTCGTCGAAGAAAGCGTATGGGAGATCATTCATGTTGATGAAGTTTGCGATGATTTCATGAGTTCGAATTTTGGTTCTTATATGAAATTCCACAGCCACAAAGCGATGCCAGCTGCACGCTATGCTTTCGGCTTTTGATATAAACGATGAATTTTACTACTTCTATTCTAACCACTCTGATTATGTGTCATAGTGTCCATAATGCTATCACCAAAACACCTCAAATTTCATTCCCTAACCACAATCATCACTCTTCCCCCGGATGAGTCGTACCATTCGGAAATGCAGCTCAAATAAAGCCATTTAATGCGGAACCAGAGCCTCTTATTGGCCTTGAAACGTTTCACAGCATCAATGTTACTTCTGCGGAATGATTCCAAAGACGACGCCCACCAAATAAGGCAAAGACGTTCGAAAAATGTTCGTCCACGGGAGCCTCGACGATCTGACCTCCAAGGTCGTGTTTTTGGAACGCGCCCGACGATCCTGCACCTCTTCCAAGTAGCAGTTCAGGAATCTCCCTTGGATGTCATCGCGCTATGCGTCTGTTTTGTTGTCGGGTCTTGCTGTAGGTTCTGGGTAATTTGGTTGGATTTAATGACGTTGGTTTCGGTTCGCAGTCTCGCCAAAGACACCTAAATACTGATGTACGGAGGTGTAGGACGAGCGGCCGACACTGCTGGGAGGATGGAACTGCAGAACCACCCTTGAACAAAGTATACGACTGAAACCGATTCAAAAAGGATCCTTGGACTAAGCTTGCTGAAGCCCCAGTTATTGCTTTTAGTAAATGCGCGAGAGAACAGATTCAAGCAATAGTGCCGGTCAAAAAGCGCTAAAAACGGGTGGAAAGGCAAAAAGAGCGCTTGGAGAGATTTCTTAATAGCAACCCGGCAGGAGCCGATAGTTGCACTAAAGGCACCACACTTTGTAAATTGTAAATTAAACAACAAACTTTAAAAATCGGATTTTCTCCGTTTTGCAACACTGATTTGAGGACATCCACACGATGGTTGCGGTCAAATATTAACAGCTTGTGTTCGCTTTGTTGTGACCACTGCAGGTACGAGCTAACATCGGGCGGAAGAAATAAATGAAAAACTGGTTTTCCGAACACTGCAACAGTTTGACCTGAAAGAGCGGTAGAGGCAATGTCTTCTGTCGCTCGATTGACTTCTTCCACGGGTTCCCGAGGTTCTGAAGTAGAATTCACGTTTTGTGCAGGCTCACAAACTGCTAAGTATTGAATCTGACGTGACACATCAGCACATATTGTGAATTATATATATCATGGGTTTTCTAATCAACAGTAAATAGATTACATCATGAATCATGGATTTTAAGGGTTCATGCTTGAAATCCACAAAGCCAACTTGATCTGCGGGATATCCTCTATCCCGTTTATCAACTGCTGTGCAGGCTTCAGTCGAATGAAGGCCGCGTCACTTGGAGAGATGAATACAATCATTAGAGTTTTGAAATAAATAGATTAGCGGTTGTTGAAGTGGCACACTGTTGCCTTAAACGCTTATCTTAAAGCAGCCACTGATTTTCGATTTTCGGTCACACAAAACCAATCTGCGTATCTTAATAATAGTTCTCTCGATCCAACACCATTCCTATAACGCTCACTTAAGGTCTATCCTCTAGTTGGGTCTTCTAAAGGTTTTGACTTTTCGAAATGCTTGAAATATTCACAAGTGGTTCCTCATCCTACTCTTTCAGCTTATGTAGAATCAGTCTTCGTTTTGTGACACGATGTTAGGATATATCAAAGTGGCTGGCTCCTACCAGCTTGGACTAGAAGTAACTGCGGTTTCAAAGCCAAAACATGCTGCTTTGCTTGAGAAGATAAGCGAAAAGAGGTATTCGCTATTTCTTTGGTAAGGCAGCTCTTTGATAAGGTTAACAACTAATGCGGGGCACTAATCAATATATATCTTTTGTAGCTTGGATGGTTGTTTCTCATTATTCTAGCATAGGAAGCTAATCTTCGGAGAGCGGGTTTGGTAGCCGCGTATGAAGCTTTTTATTCTATCTTAAAAGATCAGCGTGGCGATACTGTCGTAAAAAATAAGATTGAAGCTCCAAATATTGATCTGACATGATCAAAATAGACAAAAATAGTCGATTTTCCAAATTTTGTGTTTTAGCGATATTCCCATACCGGCCAATCGTTCCTCAGCTTTTTCCTACTCTTCTAAGATTTCGGTGTCCGTAGGAGGGTTGATTCACTCACTTTCCGAGATGTTCACTTTGATTCACAGAATACAAATTTTACCGTGAGGCTAATGACATGTGCATCCTCTGAAAAGGCTCTTGATAATCTGGGCTACAATGCGCGTTTACGCACGCCTCTGATCATTTAATCTGAAGCTTAAAAATGAGGTTAGTTGTCTAACCATTGCAAATTTTAAGAAGAGTGACGGATGCCGCAGTGACGGTTCGAACAACGACTGGGAACGAACGGGAGCCGAATGGACGACCGACCAGCCTTTGTCTTCGTCTTCTGGGTCCACTGGTGTGGAGCGACGTCATTCTTCATCGTCCGACGTCGCATCCTCCTTCTCCCCAACGACGACAAAATTGGACAACGAGAAGCTCGAAGAGAAACTCGAACTGCTTCAGGCAGAGCTGGCGTCAGTGGTGAGAGATGACTACGTTATTTTCAAGGTTAAAAATGAGTATTCGTAGGCGGAAGAAAGGCACATCTTGGAGGTTGCCAACAGCGAACTGAACGAGACTGTCCAGGGGCTTGAGAAGACTGTGGACAACATCCAGACGTCGTTTGAATCCATCAATACGCACTTCAACGAGCTTAAGGACACGCATGGAACTGGTGATCGAGCGTGATGTGGTAAATGCTGTCATAACTGTATTTATGATCGTAAGCGTTGTTTTTAGCTCTACAAGAAGGTCAGAGCGTTGACGGAGAAGGTTAAGGCCGCGAACCGCGACAACGATGGCGATGCGACGAGGAATGAACTGCACCGTATTCAGGGCGAATACGAGAAGGTATGCCTTGTAGAGAATCGTTATTTTCGACAGGTCTATGCTAGATTGTTTCGTCCTAACAGACCTGCCCTCTTACTGCATATTGTATTTAAAGCCAAAACGCTTTTGAATACATCTAGTGGCGAAGCCGCCGAGGAGGGGCGCGAAGCGTTCCTTCCATAAAGCGCCGAAAGATCCCATGTAATCCAATCCAGGCGCTTTCACCGCTCCTGCGTACTGCTCAAGTAGCCAATACGTTACCCATATACCCGCTTCTGCTTTTAGCTTCAGATAGGCCTAGAACCAGTGAAAAGCGAAGCTTTCTACCCTGTCCTTTCCACTCTTTAACTCTCCACACAAAAATTCCGATCGCCGGAACTCAAATTCCGACTCCTATTCGCAGAGCAATGCGGCGATGCGGCCACGAATTTTGGGTTTTCGGACGTTTCTGAAGCGCCAAGGTTTGTTTAAATCGTGGTCCAGGACGGCAAAAATAGGCAGCAACGCACATTTCAGGGAAATTCGAAGAAACCCATCGCATGGACGCCGGGAATAGAAGCGACGCTCTGCAAAAGAGGCTTAAATTGCGCTACGGACGCGATTTTTGGAGTTTTCTGATCATACGAACGGGCGACAACACTCCACACAGATATCCGGCAATGACGACGAAAAGGGAAGCGGCGCTCTACAATACGAAGCAACGGAGGCCTAAATCGCGGGGCGATCAACAGCCAACGGTCGTTCGAACGGTCCACTTTCACCGAACAGGAATTTCCAGTCGGTTCGCACTGCTCGTTTCAAATCGGAGCTCGCGCGCGTTCCTGTGACCAGGAGGACGTGGGTAACCAGCGCTGGGTGATTAAGGTCACCAGGGTCAAGATATCATTTACAAAGCTTGTCAGCAATGCTCTGCTCAAAGTGGTCGACAGAAACGAACGAAGTGAGAAGCTCAGAGAAGCGGAGAGAAGCTCAAAGCACTTTCGCGCCTACGTCAAGAATAGGTCCGGATAGGTCCCCGGACAAGGACAGGTCTCCAGCCAACTTCGACAAGAAAGTCAGGCGTATCGAAAAAAGACCGAGAAGATGATATTGATTGAACGTTATTACCGAATCGAGGGTTCAAGCCAGTGATGGATGGCGAGCCGGCTCGCACGAGCCGAGCTAGCTGCGAGCCGGCTCACTACTTAGTATGGAAAATCGAACCGGTCTGTTTGCGAGCCGGCTCAATTCTAGTTTAGGCGTCCTTATACCAACCCCCGTCCTCAAAAGTTTAGGCGTCCCATAGGAGCGATTTTCGTCCTTAAAAATATTTTGCGTCCTTAAAATTCGGATTTCGTCCCTTCAGTTTAGGCGTCCCTAGAAATT
This sequence comes from Steinernema carpocapsae, assembly GCA_000757645.3. Lineage (NCBI taxonomy): Eukaryota > Metazoa > Nematoda > Chromadorea > Rhabditida > Steinernematidae > Steinernema > Steinernema carpocapsae. The sequence goes on from CM016762.1 coordinate 4,104,515, forward strand.
CAAATTGCGTCCTTAAAAAGTTTAGGCGTCCCATAGGAGCGAGTTTCGTCCCTATATGGTGACAGCTATTTATCTTCATATTTAACCAGTGTTTTGCGTTTTTTGAGTTTATTTTCTTAAAGACCACGGTGAGCGCTTAGTGTGCGACGCATAACAAGAGTATCCAGAAAAATATTAGCAATTTGAATTTCGAGAGAGTCTGCAGAAGGGGTTTCAGGCCAGACAGCTTGCTCTTAGTCCGAAGAGGCCATAGTGATGTTGTTTTCCTTTCGAAGCTGCACGATGAGCTCTCGGTACTGTGTCCTTTGGTCATAGGAAAGACCTCGCGATCGGTCGCGCGTTTCGGATGATCTCTTGCCATGTGGCGTCGTTTGTGAAGCACTTCCGACGGCGTCTCTAAGTCTCGTTTCCTAACGCATTCGAATTCAGTCAAACCCAGGATTCCCAAGATTCCCAAAAAAGCTTCTCCTCAGCTCGTCTTTCAATTCGAACTGCATCCTTTTTTACCCGCTCCCACGTAGATCTACGTACCATCCTTCATTTGACTCTGTACTGGGCCCTCTTCCCCACAAGCTCCTTAGACACGATTCGAACTGAAACGGGCCTCTCTAAGACGACTATAGTAGACTACTATAATTTCTTTACGGAGGTAGAAAAGAAGCAAAGTCACCGACAACTTGGAGGGGAAGGCGTTGCGGTAGAGATTGATGAGAGTTACAGGGCAAAATACAATCGCGGTCGCAAGCTGGGAGATCCCTCGGGCTGGGTTTTCGACATGATAGAACGCGGCACCAATAAAGTCTGTGTTTTTGAGGTCTCAGATCGAACCTCAGACACCCTCTTGGACCTGATAGGTCAGCATATAGCGGATGGTAGTATCATCGTCAGTGACGGATGGTCCTCTTATGGAGGTATCAGCCGCATGGGGAGGCGATACCGCCACAAGTGGGTGAACCACTCTAAGCATTTCGTGAATCCAAGTGACCCGCGCGTCCACACCCAAAGCATTGAGGCGACGTGGGGCGCAATCAAGCGAGGCATGAAACACCTGGGGGGAACCCAAGAGCAGATCTTCCGGTCGTATTTGTACCAGTACGTTTTCCGACGTATGTACAAACACAAACGGATCTTTGAACATTTACTCATAGCCATCGCCGACCAGTACGACGTGACTGGGAGCGATGACTGGAACGTCCTGGACTCCGACGACGACTAAGTGGGCTGCTGCCCTGCTTAGTCGTCCTTCCCGCTTTTTAAACCTTGATCGTAAACCCCATTTCCCGCTCTTTCCCCCTCTCATTCTCGTCCCCTCTTTTATTATCTACTTCTTTTCCCCGGCCACATGTTAGCTATGCACATTTTATCCCTTTCTGCAATAAAGTCTCTTGATGACACGACAGAAGCAATCGTGAAACCCGTTTAAGACACTTATGGGACACCTAAACTTTTTAAGGACGAATATCGCTCCGATGGGACGCCTAAACATTTTAAGGACGGGGGTTGGTATAAGGACGCCTAAACTGGAATTGAGCCGAGCCGGCTTTGCAACGAGCCGAATCGTTCGCGAGCCGGGACGCCATCCTGGGTTCAAGCAATAACCAAGATTGTGCTGGCTTCGCTGGATCAGCCAGTGGAAAGAAGTGATCACAGAATCAGAAATCGCTCTTGAGCGGTGAAAGTCAAATCGCTCGCGGAAGCGATTCGAAGGCACCGGTCCCACAACGATCGACCCGTCCATCGCTTGTCTGTTTGCAAGCTGATCACTATCGAATTTCGAAGTTTGCCGCGATTTGTCTTTGGTTTTGTCTTTCTGTTTTCACAAGACCACCTTCGTTACCATGCTCAAGAACGTCGGGAGAAAGAAGGATATGCCGATGTACCCGCGTGGCCCCGGATTCATCCACCGCGTAAGCTTCGCGTGTTCCAGCGTAAGCTTCACTTCATGGAGAATTTTCAGTTCCGCTTGATGCTGGTGATTCTTGCCCGCGACGCCGGGTGTGAATCTGACTTCATCAAACTTCAGAAAGTGCAGACGGAGTACGAAAAACGTTTCGGACACCCCTTGAACGCCAATTGCTTCAAGGAGGTCTTCCAGGTCCACGGAATGAAAAAAGTCCTTATCACGCGCTTCGCATACGAATTTGAAGTGAAGGACGACAAGGAGGGGGTGATCATGGTGAAACTGCGCCACCCCTTCGCCGGTAAGTGGAAGATGAGTTTCAAGGAACTTTCAGACAAAGGACATTGTGGGGAGAAGTCGTGCTCTGTATCTTGTTTTGGGTTCTCAGGCACGCATAGCAGCGCGGTTCGGTGTCCATGTCTGAATCCTGAATTTTTTCAGAAATCAAGTGCACTCTCATCGAAGATCTCTTGCAGGCAGTCGACATACAAGGTGTCGATATCCGAGGACAGACCGACGAAGAACTCCGCGCTCATTTCAAGGCCTACATCAAGAAGGGAGACGCCCAGGTAGGTCCAGTTGATCTGTGACCACAGTCTCATTTGGATCGATTTCAGAACGCCGATGCTGAGCAGGAAGCCAACGGTCAACAGCCGGCCGTTCCTGAGACAAGTGATCTGAGCCCTGTGGCCGAGGAGGAGGATGGGATGACCGAAGAACAACGAGCAAACATTATAGAACTCTTGGAGTATTTCAATCTCCCGGTACGACCACTTTGTCCATGACCACGATTTCATCCAGATCGATTTCAGTGCCGCTGGACCCTGAAGAAGCCCGCCGAACAACAGGAAGACGCCGGCCCCTCAGACGTCAAGACCACCACCACCGTCACCGTGCTCAAGAACGTCGGGAGAAAGAAGGATATGCTGATGTACCCGCGTGGCCCCGGATTCATCCAGCGCGTAAGCTTCGCGTGTTCCAGCGTAAGCTTCACTTCATGGAGAATTTTCAGTTCCGCTTGATGCTGGTGATTCTTGCCCGCGACGCCGGGTGTGAATCTGACTTCATCAAACTTCAGAAAGTGCAGACGGAGTACGAAAAACGTTTTGGACACCCCTTGAACGCCAATTGCTTCAAGGAGGTCTTCCAGGTCCACGGAATGAAAAAAGTCCTTATCACGCGCTTCGCATACGAATTTGAAGTGAAGGACGACAAGGAGGGGGTGATCATGATGAAACTGCGCCACCCTTTTGCCGGTAAGTGAAAGATGAGTTTCAAGGAACTTTCAGACAAAGGACATTGTGGGGAGAAGTCGTGTGTGCTCTGTATCTTGTCTTGGGTTCTCAGGCACGCATAGCAGCGTGGTTCGTCAGGTGTCCGTGTCTGAATCCTGAATTTTTTCAGAAGTCAAGCGCAGTCTCATCGAAGATATCCTGCAGGAAGGCGTCGACGTCCGGGCAGACAGCGAAGAAGCCCTCGTCGCCTACTTCCGGCGCTAAGAAAAGGGAGAGACCGCCTATTAACTCGAAAGTTGTGAATCGAATTAATTACCAATAAACGTCGTTATTGCTGAGATGTGTGGTCTGTGGGAAGAGCGGATCTTCTCAAGTGGTCCTGAATTTAGGGAACGCTGGTCAGGAATCGGGGGACACTGGCCGAGGATTACAGCCGGGAGGATAACCAGGAGAACGAGGGCGAAGAGGGTTTTCAACGGAGAAGGGAGGTGAGAAAAGCGCGGTTCGGAGTCCGAATGTTTTTGTTCAGCTCTGGAAACTTGATCTTTTGGTCATCGTGCCCGTAAACGCAGTTTCAAAGTGATAAGAACACCATTTTTTTGTTCGAGAGGGTTTAGGCACTCCGATAAGTTTGAATTCATGCCGAAATCCAACGTGAATGAAGCATAATGACGCTAAACGGTACTCCCATCGCCTGATAACACCGTAACCCACTGTCGCTGCAAAAACGACGCGGGTTTGAATTGTTCGTACGTTCGTCCGAACGCGAAGCATTTCGTATTTCTCGGCTGAAGGTGAGCGTCAGATGGCTCGCGAACTGATCGGATGTGCGTCGTACCACGTGAAATTCCTTGAGCCTATTTGCGGTGCTGGCGGCGTGGATTTCGCGGATTTGCGCGATTTTAAGCCAAAATTTGGGAGCGAAATTCGCGCAAATCAGATGCGGTGTGAGGAGCTTTCATCGCCAGTCAAGGCGAACGTGGGGGTGTGGCAGGGATCTGCGTTTTATGTGTCGCCTCGCGCCACGTTCTGGGTTCCCACCATTGACCATCGCTACCTCGGACATTGTTCAATGCTGATAGAGCGTCTGTTCCTTATCCGATCATTTATCACGAATTTAGAGTATTATGTCGTGCTTCGGTCCTATTATGTGTTGTCATTGATAAATCGCCTTTCTAATGTTTCTCCTCTCATTTCAGAGATGCTGGTTGTCGCTAACGTGAATGATAATCTCTTGCTCGGGGTGTCCTGGATCCTAGGAGACAAATTGGACCAGAAGGTACTCCAAGAAGCACTCAGATTCGGACTGCAGCCCGAAAACAACAGGTCCCGTATTGAAGCTCCTGCCGAACGCCCAATGTATTCACTAGGAGCACTTATCATGGTAAGGATTTGCTTTGGTCTTCAAATGCAATTTTGTGATCGTTTCAGTGTCCTCGTAGCCCGTTCTGCGACTGGGAACCCGACACCAGCATTGTTGCGTTTCTTCACAGTACGCTGTCTAAAATGAGTGAAAATGTCAACTCAAGCAGCTACGCCTCAAACTCGTACGTCAACTCTTCCGTCACCACGCTCATGCAGTACCAGTGCGCCTGCTCCTCGGAATTCGTCCCGTGGTTCAGCCGGTACCTCTTGGATCACTGCATGAAGTCTCCGAACGCGATGCTGACCGCGTGCTACCAGTTCTTCTCGTCTCTTTGCTTCCGTAAGCCTAGCCTGCGTCCTTTTATGCGAAAGGAATGTATTGTTTATATCAAGGTATGATTTTGATGTTTGACATTGGAACTAATGCGTTGTACCATTTTAGAGAATCCTGGAGAAGCCGTGTGAGCTGTCGACCATCGCTCAAGACGGTGCTCATCTGAAGAACCTTGGCTCATGGCTTGGTTTCATGACCATTGGTTCCAACCGACCGCTCCTCATAGAAGAATTGGACATCAACGAAGTTTTGAGGAAGGCATCCTATGTGAGGGGTGCGACCGAACTTTTGATGGTTGTCCCCTTCGTTGCGCGAATTTTGAGGGCCTCTCGAATGAGCATCGTACGAAAAACCTTTTGTTATTCGTTTCTATCGTTCACATTGCAGCTTTTCTCCCCGGACTCGGCGTGGATCACCTCTATCTTGAAGACCCTGGCAGCCATCTACGACAACGAGCGCGATCTAACTCGACTTAGTGTCCGGTTTGAGATCGAGACGTTAATGATGCACTTAGGATTCAAGATGAGCGAACTCATCGTCGAATGTCGAAATGAGGACGTGACCGTGAACGTCGCTAGACGAACGGAGTACAGCTCCTTCGCAATCAAGCACGATGGAGATGCGATGACATCTGCCCTTGTAATGTCCCGAGATCTCGGCATCACATACGCTGCAGCTGAATTGTACCTGCAGTACTGCTCCCCAGTGGACGTCAATTATGCAAACCTGGAAGGAGTTAACGAGCTTGTGATTATGCAGTCCAACGGCTTCATCATGAGGATGCCCGACACCAAAAACGTGCCGGAGTTGGTCACGGAGATGCGGATGTTCGGCGTGAATAGTGAAGCTAGGAATGTCCCTTCTCAGGCGCTGTTCTACCAGCACGTGGGTCCGACACATGACGCTCACGTCCAAGACGCAGTCCCGAGTTCGATGATTTCAGTGGAGAGTGATGACGAACCGTTGTCGGTGCACTTCAATCATTGCGCGGAAGCGCTCTTCTACGACTTGTACAAGAAGTACAATTCTGGCGTCCGAATCGATGCGTTTGATGGCCTTTGCGTCATTGTTATGGCGGTATGTCTTAATGTTTCGTTTCAATATATTGGCTTTACATTCGTGTTTTCAGTACTACGAACAGGGTCTCTTGTCGGAGGAGTGTGCCGAACCCTTCTTGGAAGCGTGCATGTACGCTTACGTCAAGAAATGCTACGGTATGTGCGGCGACGGAGACGGAATGATGCATCGACACAAGTGCCATTTCTTGGGAGACGCTTTGGGCTCACTCATCACGTAGTTTGGACGTTTTCTGAGTTCAGAAACAACTTTCACGATTGCTGCAGATTGACCGTCGAAGAATACGAACAGAGGGACGGAACGAGCGCCGAGTTCGTTGGAAAGCTGTTCCACATATTATTCGGCGTGCTCAGTGAGGACCTTGCACAGAAGACGTACCGCAAATTCCTGCCCTTCATGTACGCCCGACTCATCCTCTCCGTGATCTGGGGACTTAACAACGTATGTCTCCGCTTGCGGAGTGAGCCACTTCTGTTCGAGTACCAGAAGAAATTCGCGTAAGCATGATTAGGTTTCAACCTTGTCTGACCTAATTTCTTGTTCGTAGGAAGCTGATGCACATGCTGCGACCCGAAATTATGCCTACATTTGCCTTCTATTGGCTGGACATGATTGGCAACCACAAGGTCATCAGCTGCTTCAACACGAACAAGACTCAAGGTTATGCTTCCCGTGTCATCTACGCGAAGATGATGGTCACTCTGAACCAGTTTATCACCGACTTTATTGATCACCATGGAGCTTTTGTCCCCTCTATCGAAACCTTGCTCGAAGTAAGTGACGTCATACTGTTCCTAATCAATCAAGCCTCGTTTCTAGGGTTTTAAGACGCTGCTTGACCACCTCATGTTCTATCCCGAGCTCTTGTCCGCCTACTGCAGCGAGTTGCGGCAGAACGATGACTAGGTCTTAGTCAACCTATAAATCTAATGTAGTCACTAGTTCAATTGAAACTCTTGTTGTATTTTGGTATATTGTTAAAATTTGGTCGCTCTGTTATATACTTTCAAGTTGTTTGAATGCTCTGTTTTCGACCTTGGAGCCATTTTCTGTGTCCGATCAATGGTAAGGGGGCGCTGGCCATGACGATGTTCTGATGTGTTTGAACGCCTAGCTTATCGGCAAAAATGGAAGGATTTCGACGTGTTCGAAGATTCGAGAAACGGATAGCTGATATTTGTAGCCTTAACCCCTTTAAATCTGTGACTTTGCGACCACTTTCAATATCCTAACATAAATGCATCTGGGCACTTCCTCGTTCTTATGTCACTCTCACACTAGTTCTCATCTTCTGTGGCGACTTTAGAAACACCGCTGCTTTGTTGTGATCTCCGCTGTGGTGTTCTCACGTGACGTAATCGAGCCGCTTCAACATTTCATGGTGTAATTCTTGTTTCAGATGTGGTACAAAGTACTGATTGTCGTGGTCATTCTGCTCCTAGCCATCGTGGTGCTTTCTCTCACCGTTTTCCGCGATCAGGCAGACGCAATTCCGCAGTTTGAACATTTCGACGGAATCTGAAATTGAATAATTTTGTGCGATGCAGTGTGATTGATGTCGATTTCATGGGAAAATAAAGTTGGTCTAATGTCGTAATGTCTTTCAGTGGGTCAAAAAGTTTCAAAGCATTTAACGGGGGAACTGTTTGTATTCTTAACACTTGATAAGAGTGATCTGAGTCTCCGAACGATTTCATCCATGGAAAGGGCCGGAAAAGAGCCGACTGACGCTCAAAACCGGGGCTGAAAATCGAGCCCAACGTGGCAGAAAACAGATCATTTGTTTGCTCGATCGCCCGTCGTTAAATTAGCATCGAGTTGAACATGAAATGAGCCTCCCTAGAAACAGCATTCTGTTTGGCTTGAGATCCTTGTGTTCAAAAAAGCTTAAATCGAGCCAAGTGGTAGCCTGAATTGAGTTTCGAAAACGCCTCAAAACGGTTCACCCTAGGCACGCAAAAGTGGATCTGAAGCTCAGGAAACGTGGTATACGCTTCCGGAAGATCTTAGCTGCGAAATAAAGCTAAAATCGTTACTTTCTTCCACGCTCGTTTCGCAGCACAGCCAGGTCCTAGATGAGCTAAATCAGATCTTCACTACACTGATGCCTCGTTCAAACTCACCGACAATAGTAACAGCAACGGCAACAGCAACGGCGACAGCAACGTCGACGGCAACACGAGTTTGAACAGTGGTGTTCAAACTCAGCCGACGACTGCGACGGCGACGGCAACGCCACCGGCAAACAGATCAAAAGTGAGTTTGAACACTTCCCGGCAACACAGGGGGCAACACCAACAAGCAAAATTCGCGCATTTTTTGCTGTTATAATCGACGATCACCACATTGCAACATTCGCCCTGCTAGAAAACGTAAAAGAAATTCACGTAAAAACACCTCGAAAAACAGCAAAAGCGTGCTACACGTCTCGAAATCTTGAAATGGAGGCGAAAACAGCATCAAAAATCCATGAGAAATCCAGCAAAAAATGCCCAAAATCGATGCAAAATTCGACTATTGCCCCTCATCGCCCTCACGTGTTGCCGGGGCTGTTGTTGACTTTTCAAAGCCGCTTTGAAAAGTCGGCAACAGCTCCTCTCAGTTTGAACGCAACGTTTGACAGCATTCTAAATAATTTTCGAGTGTCACAATCCCCAAAATTACAGACAGTGCACATTTTCGGCCACAGGCGCTGTGGTTTCCTGGCATCGCTTCTGTGGCCGTATTCACCAACACCGGGAAGCGGTTGGCCTTTCCCGGGAGGTTCCCGGTCCCTTCCCATTTGCTTCCTGAGCCTCCCGCACATTCCACCGGGAAGGTGCCTTCCGTTCATACATGGACATTGTCGGGCACGACAGCTTCGCGATGCCTGGCGAACGCCAGAATGACGTATACATGGACATTGTCGGGCACGACCGCTTCGCGATGCCTGGCGAACGCCAGAATGACGTGTTCGAGGCGTTACCAGACTGCACTCCTGTGGCTACCAGACGCGGGCTCTGTCTGAGAGACAGACCGCCGTCTGACGACTACTATTTGAGGCGTACCCTTGGCGCGAGTGGTTGCTCAGTTCTGGCCCCGTCCAGCCGTCAATAAATCTTGTCTCTCTCTTCTCGTGTCATTGTATTCGTTCACTTCTCAACAGAAATGATTGCCGAAATGGGCCTGTTTGAGCCGCGCGGCTTTGTTGCGAGCGGGAATAGCTTGTTTTCGAACAAAATATCTGGTCTTCGATGTCTGAAAGCGGTTTTACACGTATTTTGTGCCTGAAATTTGCGTCAGTAATGAAAATTTGAGCATTTTTAAGGGTTTTCTTGCGTTTCAGAAAATTTGAGATGAACGACTTCAGTTGGGAAGTTTTGGAAGAAGTTTTCCGTGAAGAGAACGCATCTTCCGACTCTCTCAACGCATTTAGACGCAAATTCAGCGATTTGGCAGAATTTTTCTGGAAAATTTTAAGCTGTGAGCCGAATTTCTATTTTTGCGACAAATACTGCAATAAATCGCTTTCATCGTCCTTTCACCGCGCAAAAGCAACCCAAAATCAGAAAATTTGCATTTCAACGGTGCGGCAAACCAAAAAACGGCATCAAAATTGCTTAAATCTTTCTCGTAATGCAACCGGAGCACGCTGAAAAGCAGCAGAGCACGCCGAGACTTTCCGATTGTTGGTGAATACAGGTACTGTTTTCCGCGTCGATTTGCCGAATTCCTCCGAAATGTGCGTTGTTGCTTGTCTGTGACATTCTGGACAGCGATTTGGATGAATTTGGGGCTTCAGAAATGCTCGAAAAACGCTGGAACACGCAGCAGTTTGGACAGCAATTTTGGACCGAAAAATCAAGGCATTTCACGTCCAATTCGAGGTCATTTTGAGGACGGGTGTTCGGCGGCCACGTAGGGCCAGATTTCGAGCTCTGCTTTCGGTGGATCACTCGGCCTCTTTTCACCCAATTTTTCGCGCATTTTCGGCCCTTTCCATGGCTGTAATTTTTCGAATGTTTATATCACTTAGCAAGCGTTCGGAATACTTCTTCCCAAAGTGTCCGAAATTTTGAGCTTCAACTTCAACGCAATTTCCGGTAAACATTTGCTCGTTTTGATGAAGACTACAACGAAGTCAATGTTTCACCGACAGCAGACCAGTTTCTCCTTCGCATCTAGCCAAAAAAGTCTGCGCTAGACCACCAAAAACGCCCAAAAGCGGGTTGAATTCTCCCGATTGATCGCATTTATCGTTATGCTTGTAAATTACTTTGTCTTTGCTTTTTCTTAATTTGGTTGGTAAGTTCATAGTTTCTGGAAGCATATCTGGTTCATTATAGTCCTAGCTAAGTGCTTGACGTCTTCTAAATTCTCGCTGTTTCAGGAACTTGGTGACAGCCGCCTCAACCGAGCATCACATTTCCATTCGACCATTAAAGGACACCGGAAACTGGCAGTATTCGATCGGAAGGAAGATCGGCCAGAGTTTCGCCTACGTCGACGACTTCAAGAAGATCCTAGCCAACGGAACCATCGAAACGATCTCCATTGGCGACCGCAACAGCACCCCAGAAGCCAGCGTCCCCCGAGAATCGAAGTGGGTGACCATTTCCGTGGAAGCTGCCAAGAAGGACGTCATTCCCCTGTTGCTGAAGAAGTTCACCGGCGAGAAGGGGACGCTTGAGGTCTCTACAGAGCTGAGCAAAGACGTCCAAGCCCTCCTTGCAGTAATTTTCAAGGAATCCGGAAGCAAGACGTCTTTGCCCCAAATCACGCTCAACAAGCACTACGGGAAGACCGCCGAAGACTTCTTGAAGACCCAAGTCTCGTGTGGGAAGGTCTACGCTTTGCATCTAAGAGGAGCGTGGCTTAGCAGCTTCTACGATAACGTGTTCGTCTTTTTGAGCAAGACGAAGAACTGCAAACTGGATCTGAGACCGAATGAGATCAGCCTGAAGGTGGACAAGAAAATGATGGATCTGATTTTCGCGAAATTCGAGAAGAAAAGCGGTTTTTCGGTGATGTTCGTGTCGAAGGACATCGCATGAGAAGACGGTCGGCAAGGGTCTGCAGATGGAAAATGGACCCAAGTGCGAGAAAGAGGGAAGTCTGTTGTGGAAGAAGACGAAAACATGACACTCATCCACACGACTCTCGTCCCTGCTCCCGAGAACTGTCTTTAAGCTTAATTGTGTGGCTGAAAAAGGAGAAATATGAATGAAAGTGAGAAGTTCGATGGGCTGAAGACATGTACGAGTAGTTTCATTCTTCCACTCTCGTTTCACAGCGCAGCCAGGTCCTAAAAACAAGTAAGATCAAGGCCTCCATCACAAGTATTTAGAAAACATTCAGGAGCGTCACCATCCCTAAATCGCCGCCGCCGCACATTTTGGGCTTTCAGTGTTGCTGTTCATAAGCGTCGCTTCTGTTTCAGACGTCGATTTGCTGAGTTTCTATGGGATGTGCGTCGCTGCCTGTTTTTTCGTCATCCTGGATAGCAATTTCGACGAATTTCAGGCCTTTGCTTGTAAGCTTTTGAGAGCTGATTTAACCTTCTTATCTCGTTCTTCAAATGAAAGATAGTAAACGCAACAAAATAGGAATAACGACTAGATCGAAGACCGTTTTTTGCGTTTGTTTGCTTTGCATTGTTTAATTTCATCCACACGACAACCCTCCATCAGCTTGAACCAAGTGGCCACAACGAAATATTTTTTTTGCGAGATGAGACGTCAAGTTTGATGCTTCTAAAGAAGAGTGCGTCTGAATACCAAACGTCTAAGAACGGTAATGCTCTACGTTCGTGATTGCGGAGGCTCGTCTGTCTGATTACGGAGGCCCTGCAGTGTAGCCATCAGGCCAAGTGTTGGTTCGCGGTGAAATCTAAGAACTCTAATAGAGCATCGACGTCCTAACCAAAACAATAGATGTTTCTAGGGTTGTTTCTGTGATCAGGATTCAATGAAGGTCTTGATAATGTGACTGTGTTTTGAAGGTGTGATCAAACTACAAGTCACACAAGTAAGTAATCAGTGCTTTTTCAATGCTTTCCTCCATCTAATAGATTCATTTTTTTTCTATCGAGTCGATAAAACAAGCTGATAAGGATGGGTCGAGTGAAGTCCATGAACCATTTGTACGACCTTGTCTCTAATATGAACGTTTCACACTTAAGATCAATACCCCCAGCGCAAGCTATGTTTCGCACGCCCCTCCATAGTTGCCAAACGACGGCCTTTTTTTCCGACAGATGTTGCGCCACGGCGCCGAAGCGCGACCTGAAAAACTGGTTGCAAACTACTCGGCCGCCCTCCGTCACACAGCTGCTCTTTGGGGGTTCTTTCTCGCCGGTCGCAACTCTAAGGAGGTCATTCCACTTTTTCCAGCAGCGCGTTTCGTTTTCTTTTTTGTGTGCTATGGTTTTCTCTATTTCAGACATGAAACTCATTCTCTTCGTCACCCTAGCCTTCGGTCTACTGGCCTTCGTTCCTGGCCTTCTGGCAAAAAACGGGGACCATCATATCTGCAGACTGTGTGGAGGTACCTGTGTTCCAATACGCAATCAGACATACATATGTGTCTGTAAGGTAGGACAGACCGGTGATGACTGTCATGAAGACATCGACGAGTGCTCCACTGCCAATCCGTGCCAGAACAACGGATCCTGCACTAACCTCAAAGATTATTACCATTGCGAGTGCTTGGAAGGCTTCTTTGGTCCTAATTGTGAAAACGAAGTAGGCTCAAATGCATTTTAACGATTCATCTAGAGTATATTTTAGGTCCAAGACTCGGAAGACCATTGCGTGAAGTACGGTTGTGCGGAGAAGGCCGGAAATGGGATTTGCGATATTGAATGCAGTACCCTGGAATGCAAGTGGGATGCGTTTGATTGCGACGGAATGCACAAGCTCTACAAAAACTGCTCTCGGCCCACGTACTGCCGTCAGGTTGCTCATGACGGGATTTGCAACCCCATTTGCAACAACCTGGATTGCAATTTTGATGGACGTGATTGTAGCACGTATGTGGTGGAGGATTGCTCGCCGTCTTATGTCAAAATGTGTCGCAAGAACTTCGGGAACGGAAAGTGCGACCGCCTTTGCGATCGAGTGGAATGCGGCTTCGACGGAGGCGATTGTGTCATCCGTAAGTGTTTTAAGACCTGAAGGCCTTTTGCAAGCTTTTTTTATATTTTGATTTCAAAAATTTCTATCAAAATTTCGATTTGGAATGTACAGGCTCCGGGCAATTCGTATAAAAATGTGAAGCTACAAAACGGTCTTAACTCTCACTCAAAAGCTGCACATTTCCATTTTTATACGAAATGACCGGGCGTCGGAATGGTGTTTCACCGTAGACGCCTCTTGTTTTTCCGCGATTAAATTTTGTTCATGAATCCAGTCTTAGCAAACATTATGTTTTTCTGAATCAGGACAACGGTACAAAATTGTCTGGGTTTGCATGCTCTTTTAGAAAAAACCAACCGGTAAAGGCTAATTGAAAGAAAGAATTTGCGTGCGATTTCAAAAAACAAATAAATTTAAGGGCTATGTACTCGGGATCTGTTCATGCTCAGCGTTTCCCTCAGGTCACTACAAAACTCAAAAGACTGATTTTGTCTAAAATAGTTATTTCGACCGGAAAACAAAGTTTTACTGCATCAAATTTACTATTTCTTCCATAATTTCATGAATAAAAGCTAAAAATTATAAATACAAGAGCAAACAGTTGATTTGACAAAATTTTAAGCTTTCAAATAGACGAAAATTTTTTGCGCAAGTTTAACAGCAGATTTTTTGGTTAAGCGATATTATGCGATTTCGTTTAAAGTTTCCAAGACAGAATTTGCTGCGTTTTCAGATAAGTTTCACCACTAAAATCCGTCTTTAAAGCTAGAAAATATAATGCTAATAGATTTGCATGCCACAGACCATGGGATGACTAGTAATCATGCAAATTAGCTGCGGTTATGGTTCAGTTTAGGGGTAGAGTAAAGCCGGAAATTTGGTTTCAGGCACGTAAGCACGCGTAAACATCTGGCAGCTTGGTTGCCAGGTGCGTGAATGGTGTTTAGGTAGTGGTCTGGTATGTCAGTTTTGAAGTGTGTTCGACCCCACCAGAAGCCCAAATTTTTTATTTTTTGGTTATTTTTACCTGTAAGCCATAACATCTTACAACTGCCTTCTGACATTTCAGCTTCCCGTCACTACGATCAATACAAGCTGAATGGCTTTCTCGCCGTGGAGCTTCGCGCTAGATCAGTTGCCTACCTCGAAGAGCACCTCAACGACGTCGAAATGATATTTAACGCGGCAGCGAGAGCCGTGTTCACCATTGGAAGGCAGGCGAATGGAAAACCGATGTTAGAATCGATGGAAAATGTTAGCGAAACACAATACGACTTGGCGCACGAAATCATGAAAGCTCGTTTCCGAGTGGACACCACGGTATGTCACGAAAGACATCACCACGACTGCCTTCGGAGTTTGGACGGAGTTGCCCACGTTATCAAAAATTCGCCTGACGTGTGGCCTGCTTTCCGTTTTGGGATACACGTACGAAATGCTACAGTTGAGAAGGACGATGTCGAAGAGCTCTACGAACACTGTGATCCTGCAACCTGCCTTGAAAAATACGGAAATGGCATTTGTGATGAGAAGTGCTCCGGTCGAGGTTGCGCCTGGGACGGAGGCGACTGTTTGGGAGGTAAACTAGTCGATCTGTCTTTGATCAAATCCATTTGAGTGGTTTTGCAGTTGAAGGTCACCCCGAACACCTCCTGCTCCCGAACTACGTGATCCTGGTGTTGGATTGTTCTCCCCAGGAAGCCCGATCCAACCTCTCCCAGATTCTCTATACCCTCAGCAAAATGCTTTATGCTGTGGTCAGAACCAAGGAGGAAGGCGGTGAGATCGTCGGCTGGAACACGACAACTCAGGAAGAGGACGTCAATGTGTCCAACAAGGTTGCGCTGACCTTAACGATCGACATTGGAGTCTGTAAGACGGACGGACTGGCCATGTGGCATGGGCTATTGTGCCACCGTGACGTTGTGAAGATTGCTGATATGATCAACGACGACAGATACAGCCAGGTTTTATCCATCTTTCAATTTTATGATTATAGAAGAATTTTAGGCCCTGGAAGACCTCGGAATTCGTCTACATTTTGCTTACCCGATGAAGGCGCCATTGTTAAAGCCTTCAGGAAGCTGGGAAGCCTCTATGCTTTGCATAATTCTTGGAATTGGTGTTGGAGCTCTTCTCGTCGTCACAATTCTCCATAGACATGAAATCATCCAAGTCCTCCACCATCGTCGTCCTCTTTTCAACCCCTTGGCCAACGTCCAGCTCCGCTACAGTCATCAGAACGACGATGAGGTTAGCATGATGACGGAGCTTGCCGACATCAGGCCTGAGACTCAGCAATAGGAGCTGTCTCAGATAGACCGGAAAAAACTGCGACAATGTTTTGAGTCTTCGTTTTAAGTTTTCGACAACAAACATGTTGGAATATTGTAATGCCTCCTTATTTACCTCTAACCTTCTGTTTTATCTCAGTTTTAAGGCTTTTTTGTTGTTGTTGTTCTTTGTGTTAGCTAGTAAATGTAAAAATTAGCTCTAGCGCTGATTGCGTTTTAAACAACAATTACGGCGATAAGGTACACATAATCACTAAAACGGCAAAACTGTGTTTGATAATTTCCTCACAAGTGTCCATAAGTCACAGAGGAACTTATCTAATAAAGCAGTCTTTTAGGTTTGAGAACATTAGATTTCGGTTATTGAAAGGCTGCCTTTCTAGAATTCTTTATATGCTATTCAGAGGCAGACGTTTTATCTGTAAATATGTCAGATCGCGTCTTCTGCGCTTGCGACAATCGCTTGCTGGGTAGTTGTCGGCGCCTGAACACAGACGGCCACAAAACAGCACAAATTCGGCAGCTTTGCTATATTTACATTACTGACATGCGAAGGTCTCGTGAAGAGCATTTGCATTGGAAATGCCTTGATAACAGAATTTAGCATGTACAGGAGTGCATTACAGGCAAATGTGTGGCAAGCATTTCTTTCGTCGCCATCGGTTCTTTTATAAAGCAATTCCTTGGCTAAGACGAAATTGAAGTAATGGAGATTTAAGAAGTATTGGTGTGGCTTCCAATCGGAGGTCTTTCAAGGAAATAATGTATTAACCCAAAATGACGTGTCGGAAACTAACTTAAAAAGCCCATGAAAGTGACCTAATTTCTCAATTTTCAGAGCAGAAAGCTATCAGTCAAGTAATTGTAATTAAGATGTTGTTGACGACGCAACAAAAAAGCTGTTAGATAAGGCTGACTAGAGGGAACGTGGCTCAGGTTGCTCAGAAAGACTAAAAATGTTGCGAAGACTCCTGAGCCACGCTCTGCTCAGTATCGACAGACAGACTTTTGCTAGCGAGATATTAATCTTTGAGACGTCTCAAAAAGCTTGAAAAACATTGACCGGAAATTAGTTTCAAGTTATGACCGGTCACCGAGCACAGCTTAAGCACACACCAAACTTGTCCTTGCTCTTTTGTTAAATTAACTAAGCCGGAAATTTTCGGACTTTTTAAAACTATTACTGCCATTCTTTTCTGTGGATTGTACATAGCTTATAGATATAAGACCACATAACGTTCTGCTTTTCCAAAATTTATTTAATACAAACTTCAGCTTTGGTGAAACCCTTATAAAAATAACCAAAGCAGAAATTGATGCTTGCTGCATAACACTCATGTTGCCTCACAATAACTCTCGGGCGTTGGCTGCTGTCACCGAATTTGTGCAAAAAGCGCAGACTCCCAATTCGTTTGGTTTCAGAGCCGTATCAATCATATTGTAGTTTTTCGAAAATTTAAAATGTCGACATGTTCGTTCGACTCGACGGGCGACTTGAGCAGCGTCAACCACGAAAACACGTTTTCTCGAAAACACAAAAGTCATTTTTGGCATGTGAAATGGCGCTGTTTCGCGTTACGCAATTAGGTGTCTGCTTGATTATCGGCTGGCGGCTTCATTTGTTATTTCTAGTGCTCTAGGATTGTTTCAAGGGTTCAGGATTTCTTGTAAGGCATTCTAAGAAGCTTAGGTGGTTTTTGTGTTCTTTAGAATAGTAAAATGCTGAACTTTAAATGTACAAATTGTAAAAAAGAATATTCGACCGAATTTGAACCCGAGACCTGTGGATTCGCAGCTAGTGTCGGAATTGGATGTAGGTCAGTGACAAGGTCATCGGATCGTTGCGTGATGATTGCTGATAACTGATTGCACCAAATCATAATTTTCTGGCTACACCGTGCATAATTTGAATGTTTTTTTGCGTTTGGGCGGCCGTGTAAGACAAATTAGCATTCTGACTACTCAAGGGCTCAAAACCGTGGCTTTTGCTAAATAACCGATTATCATAAAAACTGTAATTTTAGAAAATGTTGACCAGCTGCTTCGGTGATTTGTGCATCTCTCCCCAAGCGAACCTAAGCGATCTCCCGCAATGGCACCTCATCATCCGCCCCATCCGCTGCACTTCCAAGTGGAAGCACGCGCTCTGTGAGGTTTATTCGGACGGTTCCATGGTCTGCAAGCATCCTCAAGTCGCCGAATCAGCCGATCCTAACCAACGCATCGACCGAATTGTCATCAAAGAGTGTGGACGCGTCTTCGACGGCCAGGAATGGGCAATCATGTCCCAGCACACAGCTTTGACGGACCTTCTTCCCTTCATTCTAACCCATGTGAGCTCCCAACCAGTGCTCAAGATTTCTGGCGAAGAGTCTGCTGAGCAGGAGAACTTGGTGAAGCTGTTCCTGAATGCGATTGGCAACGAGAAATGCTTCTCAGAAATCTCTCTTCCCTACTATGGCAAAGAGACAGACGACTTTTGTACATGCAGCTCACCTCTGGAAGGACCCGCAAACTGGACCTTCACGGCAAGTGGCCATCTTCCATCAGATACCACTTGATGGCCTATCTGCTCTCCACCCTAGTTCCGAATGTGACTATTTCCGAAGAAGCGGACTTGTACATCGACCAGGCCATCTTTGACTACATCTTCGAGAAGTTTCAGATGGAGAAGAACAGCCATTTCAAAGTATCCGGGTACCTTGGTGTCGATCCTGGCTACATGAAAAGCTTCAAGCTGGATCTGCAGCGAAGAAATCCAGAACAGAAGAAGGGCGACATCACATGGGTCAGTCCGTTCAACCACAGAAGAACCCTCAGAGCTGTCTTTGTCTGTGATAGAGTGACTATTTTCTCTGGTAAATTTGAGGATTATTAAGCGATTTTTTGGAATAAATCATTTCTTAGTTGAGAATGAATAAAGGCAACCCAGGTGGTTGGACTGTACCTTCTAAAACAGAAACATTTTAAATTGTTTGAGATATTTTTACGTCTAGAAGAAATAGTAGAAGAGATCAGTGCTTGCTGAGGCAAAATTTCTGTACGAAAACAACCGATAATGCTTGCCTCACACAGCAATTTAAGCCATTTTGTAAACTTTGCACAATTGGCCGAACGGTGTAGTGGTGCGATTCCCGCTTAGGGTGCAGGAGATCTCGGGTTCGAATGCTGTGCAAGTTTTTAGTTTTGAGGCTTTTTGCGGTTTTGAGTTTCGCGTTTTGACTTATAAAAAAAGTTTTGAGTTTGCACAGTCCTGGTTCGAGCCTTGGTTAGGCCTAATTTTTTGTTTTTGATAAAAATTATTAATTTTTTAGTTAAGACTCGCTTTACTGAATTTGTAGCTACCTAAAGTCAACCCAGGCGTTATAATAATAGCCCTGAGAATTTCGGAAGTGATTGGTGACAATCAATTTGTCTCTGATTGATGTTCCGTTGCACTTATGTGACCGTTTTTTGCCCCGCACCGTCGAGCAAACCGGTTTCTATGTGAAATGTGGAGGTCGACGAAGGGTCTAAGAAGCGCGCAAAGCGCAAACTATCATTTAGCTGATGAGCAAATATACTTTACGCCATGAAAATATAAATCGAAACAGAGAATTAAGACAAAGCAAAGGTGGGAATTTGTTGCCTTCCGTGTTCTTCATTACACTTTTCGGAAGGCGGACGGGTTTCCTGACAATGGAGTGTAATATTTTAATTTAAGCTTAATGAGAAGTGGGCTTAAAACCAAAGCAAAACGTTTCAGGAAGTGCGGCTACGTGGTGTGTAATAATGTGCGGTCCATGACATTTTGAAGCAGGCACAGGTTGCCGCAGGCGGTCCTGACAACTGGGCGGTTTTAATTTTAATTATTTTTAAACTAATTTAAAGACCAGACTAGTAATCTTAAGCCTGTCAGACCTATCTGCAAAGTCGGTCGCGCTTTCGGCGCTTCCAAAAAACCATAATAAAAATGTCCAAGCCTAAGCCTAAGATGCTCCAGGAAAAATGCCTACTATCCCCGCTATTTGAAAGAGGTAGTTTAGCGCGGCACACAACACATCCCTCACTAGCAAACGAGTACACATAGGCAAACAGTAATAAAGGAAGAAGTGCCCGCTTCCGCCCGGAACTAAACCCTTAAGCTAGGAAGACAGTCTTTGCACTCTTATACTACTTCGCACTCACACTCTGACTCTGATAACTCTGAGACTGGCGGCGAAACGTCCCTCCGTCGAACTGTCCTGGCGGCGAACGACAGTATTAAGAAAATGACAAACCGCAAAATTGCGCCTGACAAAGGATACAAAATACGAAATTAAACAAAGCAAAAATGAAAAGGCCGATAAAAATGCCACTGTTCGCACGTGCAGAAAGGTCGCAAACCAACTGCGAGCCGCATTCTTAGATGGCAACAGCGTTAGCAACTCATTAATCTATTACTTGTCACGAGAAACCGGTCTCGTAGACTGTTTTTGGATAAATTGTTCGATTCCGAATAGTCGCTTCCTGTGGCAACCTTTTATTAACCTGTCCTTGTTGTTTATATGAGATCTTAAAATAACAAAGGCGTATTCCTATCTATGAAAGGTTCATAGTGCTGCAATGTGGTCGGGCATCAGCCATAGGCGGGAGGGAGCAGCAGGGCTGGATAGCATTGCTATTGAAATATTCATGTGTGTAGAGTACGCGCTTCCCAAATTAATTTACCTCTTATTCGCTCCAAAAATTGCACAGCCAGAAAACATTAGTCCCCTACGGGATTCGAACCCGTGGCCGTTAGATTAAAAGTCTAACGCTTTACCGGCTGAGCTAAAGAGGCTCCGCTAAATTGTGTTGTGAAAAGAGATAGGTCAGCGGTGTGGAAAGTGCAGGCGACCTCGGCAGCAGCGCGTCGATCGATAGCAGCGCTGGACGAGCGAAATCAATATTCTTGTTTCAGATTAGCTATGACCATGCTCCCGTTGAGTCCGGCTATCGTCGTGCGGCCGATGAAAAACTCCCGCAACTGGCAATTTTCGCTGCTCGCGTGGAACGACAAGGGAATAGGCGACGATGCCCTTGTTCACCTGACCAATCTGGACGACTTCTTTTATGCCCGGAAGATCGAAGGCATCACCGTTGAAGGCTGCTGGGACAGAGACTACGACCCCGGGCCGGAATGGGTCACTGTTGACCAATTTAACCTCAAAACCGTATTCTTGCCCTTCCTTACTGCCCACCTCTATGAGCATCCCGAACTGTATATCGATGCTGAGCCCGGTTTTGAGCTGAACTGTCTGCTCCGAATGCTGTTCGACGCTGTCGGCTCCTGTCGCAATTTTGCCCAAATCTTCCTTCGCTATTACGGACCCATCTGTGAACGCTTTCTGATATCTCAAATCAGCACCAGCCACCTCGAATTCCTGAATCTTTTTGGACAATGGCCGTTTGGGACCAGCGCGTTGATCAAAGCCTTCCTGACGACCACAGAGAGCCCGAGCCTGACGTTGGATGCAAGGACGGAAATCTACTTAGATCGTGATCTGTTGGATGTGATCTTCGAGAAGTTCGAGAGGGAACAGCTGACCTACTTGAAGGAGCTACATGGAAAGCTGAAAGTGCCCAAGACCTATCTGGAGCAGTTGGGATCCGAGAAAGTCGAGAAATGCTCTGTTTCGACGCCTGATGGGCAGGAGAAACTCACTTGGGAAATACACGGGCAGTCAACGGTGATCTCTTTGACTGTGATGCTGAAAACAGTGGGTTCGAACATTTTCGTGTCGTTTAATATTAGCTGTAAATATCTTAAGAGCACATAAATTATATTCTACCTTAAATTGTGCTATAAAATTAGGTTTACGAACCACGCTGCTTTACGATGAACATATGACAAGTCACAATAATGTCGAAAAAGAGTGAGAATCGTTTTGAATAGGGAAAAGCTGACCTTATTGATAAAGCTAGATGGAAAGCTGACAGCGCTGAAGACCTATCTTAAGCAGCTGGGTTCTGAAATGCTCGAAAAATGGTCTGTTAATGGTCTGTCAAAATGACTTTATGTAAGAGATCGCACCACTGGACGAACGTGTGACAAGTAAAAGTCTTCTTTGAAACGAGTGAAAAACGCTGTTTGAGCTGCGCGTAAACAAGCAGGTGCAAATTTTCCTCGTGCGTTGCGCAAGGTCATAGGCAGTGTGAGGTGAATATGGAGTGCGGCTGAGTGGTCTAGTGGTATGATTCTCGCTTCGGGTGCGAGAGGTCCCGGTTTCGATCACCGGCTCAGCCCAATGTTTTTACGCGCTTTTAAGACAATGTGTTTTTCTCCGATTCCACCATTTTCTCCGCGTTTGAGGAACAGTTGAGAATAGAATAGGTTTGATGTGAAGCTGACGTGTCATCCGACCGGCCACCTTCTCCATCTTTCTCAAACACTGTTCCTGGCATTTTCAGTGGGAAGATCTATTGCATCCTTATTGCAAAGTCCGAGAAACTAGTCGGAAAGTAACCCACATGCTGATCGAATATAAACACAAAGGGGAAGTCATATATGCTCTCTGTGCCAGACTTATGGCACTGAGCACGCTAAGGCTGAACTTCAAAGCGGCTGGCTTTATGTTGCTGTATTCTTAAAACGTATTGTCTCGTTCAACAACAAGAAGTCGCACGTGGAAGGATTCGACGGGATCTATGGTGTAGAGATTACTGCATCTGTTTTTGCATAGATTTGTATTGTCTTTTCTAGATGAACTGCATATTCGAAAAGCTCTTAAAGTGTTAGAAAGCTAAAATGACGCTGAGGTGCCGTAGCGGCTATCTAGAAAACTTTGAAACGAATTAATAAAAAGTTTACTATATATTATAAAAAGGCAACTGTGAATATTGCACACCGGAACGCCGCGCCGAGGCCTTTCTGCCTGATCCCGCAGCAACACCTGGAAAATGGCTTTTATTTTTAGCAATTAACGTGCCTTTGAGGCGCCGGGCCACTGTGAATATTGGACTTCAGGCGATCGCTAAAGTGCCGTTCCGGCAGAATGTGAGTGAAGCTGAGGCGCCGTTGCGATCTTAAAAATGGCTTTAATTCAGGCAAATGACGTTGAAAATTGATTTTACTCAGACTGATAAGGTGTCGCTGAGGCAGTTTAAAATGACTTTAAATTTGGTTTATGTTTGCGTAATCTTAGTCGATTTTGAGCTGGTCAAGTCCCATTTCTGAAACGGCTTTTTGGACTTTTGGAAGCCGATTTCACTGTGTCTTCGTTGTGTTCCTTGCTTTTTTTGATCTCCCCGGCCTAGCTCGACTGACCTCATTTGGCCAACCTTCGCTGGCGTCCCTCGATTTTTGAGGTTTTCGACTGTATCGCCGGCGGTTGTGTTGTTTTCGTAACCCTTTTTTGAACCGTCAGACCTCGCTGAATTCTCACCTTTGGTTTGCGTTCGGTGCTCATTCATTGTCTTATTCTGTAATGTTCTGATCCGAGCTTTGAGCGATTACAGTACCCATAGTCTTGACCTTTGACGCCTTCAGTTGCTTGCACTCAGTTGGTCCGCAACTGAGTGGATGCGATTCTGAAGCGGCTTTTAGGACTTTTAGAAGCCAATTTCGTGCCGCTTATTGGCATCGAAACAGTGCCCAATTGAGGACTGTTATTGCTGGCGTTTTGTGGTTTCGTGATTTCCTGATCTGCGATTCGAGTTATTTCACTCACCTTCGGAGCCTTCGAATTTGAGCTTTGCTGCTGCCATAGATAATGTGTGTATTTTTAGGAGGTCAGCGAGCATTATGAGTTATTCAGGCCTTCGTTCCAGAAAGCAAACAGACCTACGTTCGAGCCTTCATCTACCGCAATCCGTCGCCCTTTCCTGAAACAGAGGCCGAATTGCTCGCTCGTCTTTTGCAGACGTCTGAAAAAGCGTAAAAGCAGCGGCTCCTGCACGGAGTAACCTGGTATTGGACGAATTCGTCGTTCGTCCGTCGCTGCGACTGGATTTTCGAATTTCGCTGCTTTGTGTGACGTGGAGGCGCCTTGGATGTTCGCAGGCTGTTGCCGTGACAGTCGCGACTGAGGAACGACGTGTGCCGCCTGCGAGTTTGCGCTTACTGGTTCCGTTTTCTCGTGAATCCATGCTGCAAATTCAAAACCAGCTTGTGCAGGCGTTGCGCTACTTTGCCGATTTTTAATGCGACTTTTTGGCTTCTTGCCTTCACTTCACGGAAGTAAGACCGCGAATTTTGTCGCTAGTCGCCATTAAGGACCGCCGAATGACGCTTTTGTCGCTTCTGATTCCGCGCTTGGTCGGTGTTTCGTGTGGTGCGATTTTACGGTGTCGTCCAGCTTCACGTGGTTCTATGAGTTGTGCTTCACCCAGACTCACTTTCAGACTACTAACCATGAAACGAGTCAAACTCAAGTTGACCGATGACAAGATCATTGAAGTGGACCGCAAGGCGGTGCGTTTCTCCACCACCATCCTTGATTGCATCGAGATCTTTGAGCTGTCACACAATGGAGATGCGATGAAGGAGCCTCTTCCCGTCACCTGCGGCAACGAAAAAGTTATCAAGAAGGTGAGCAGTTTTTGTTCTTCTCCCAGTTTTTAATTGTTGATTCTAGCTGATGGAGTGGTGCGAAGAGCATAAGGACGACGAAACGTCCACCTACTTCCGTTTCCGGGAGGGCGGCGCGACCCAGAAGAATGGATACATTCAGACGGAATGGGATCGGCGATACCTGGACAAGATCGACGGTTCTTTTCTCATCGATCTCATTGTGGTGAGTCCAACCTTTACCTTTCCTTTTGACTCTTATTCTGTCAGGCGGCTGACTATCTCGGAATGAAGGAGCTCTTTTCTATCTTCGCTTCAAAGGCTGCGCAGCACCTGCAGGGCAAGACCGTGAAGGAAATGGAAAAGTACTTTCTGGTCGTGAGCGACATGAACGCAGCCGAGGAGAGGGCCATTCAGAAGCAGAACGATGAGTGGGTCCAGTATCTTTTGCCCAAGTGATTCAGTGTTCATTTATGTCTTATACTTAACGGGGAGTTTTTGATGTGGTGGAGTTAACCTCGAATAAAGTGTTTCTGTCTCACGTTTTGCTTGCATGCCTTGAATGTCATTTCTTGCATTTGTGTCATTAGTCTTTCTTGGGCTTGGTGGCTTTTTCAGGCGCTCTATTCTCTTCAGACAGAAACAGTTAGGATCTTCCCTCCTGATTCAATTCTGGAGCTGCCTTTCAGGCTCTTTGAAGCTTATTTCACGCCCTCATTTGCATCGAATCAGTGTCTCAACTCATTAGCTCATGTCTTAGATCATTATGGCCTGTTATCGATGACTCTATACAGCTCATGTATGAGCTCATGCTTCGCCCTGATATTGCCGAAAGTTTCACTGCTTGTAGAGCTTCGTTGGTCTGCTGCCTTATGCCGTTATTTTCTAATCCGAGCTTCGAGGCTTCGAGGTCCCAAGAAGCGGACAAGCCTTTGATGAAGTCTCCAATTGCTGCAATTCCAAAGTGGTTTTTGAATTGTTTGAAGTCGAACCCTGTTTGATCCGCTTTTTTAGTCTGCGTATTACGTTCGTTTCTTGCCCTATTCCGTGACGTACTGATCAGCTCAGCGATTGGAGTTGTTATAGTATCCTGGAGTTGTTATAGTATCCTATAGCTGTTGCTTCAATTCTTAACCTTGCGGTTGCCATCGATAATTTGAGCATGCCCTTAGCTCCGAAAAAACTTGCAGCCATTTTCGAGATGACGGGAATGCCAGGCTAAAACATTATCCACCAATACGAGTACTATTTACTAATCACAATACTTATAACCATTCTTAACCCTTCGACTACTTTTCAGGCTCCTCCTCAGCTTCATCAGTGTTGTCAGTAGACCGCGAAGGCTGAGCTAGTCCTGCCTTGTTCTTCTCCAAATTCAGCAACTTCCTTACGGTCTTCTTGTCGATGTGGATCTGAATCTGCATCCCGCCACCTCGTGTCGGCTTCACTCGCTGATTCACTCCGCCGTCTGACCTCCAAGTCGTCAGAGGCTCGCGTTCAGCCGTCACCTTCAGTCCGCGTGGGGTGCGGAACTCTGTCTTCAGCCTGTGAGGTGGACGAGGGAATTTCAGGGTTTGTTTGGTAATAGTGGCTACAGAGGACTTGCGGGAGGCGGAGTTCACGGAAAGGGACATCGCTGAGCTGAGGGATTTCCCGGCGTCTCTGAAAATGGGGTAACATTGGGGTACAAAACAAACATGATAACAGCGTCAGAACCGGGTGAGCTTGGCTACGAAAGAAACCATTTTCAGCTGTCCTTTTCTGACCGTATGGAGGAGGATTTTTCGCTCTTAAGTGCCACCATTGCAACCCCTCCGATACGGCTTAATAGAGTCTAAAGCTACGATTTGAATCAATACATGCTAAGCGCAAAGCGCAGACCTAAAACAGCCAGAACAGACTGAAATTGTCTTTTTCGGACTTCTAATCTATGTGGACAAGGCCTCTAAGTGAGTTTCTGTTCTTGAGGTTTTATACTCAGGCGTAAAAAAGGGTCTGTGGGAGTCCAAACCGCCCTAAACAGATTTTAAAAATTCAAACTTTTTTAAAGCTACAAATTGGGTTTTCCAACTTGACGTTTGGGCTCAATGAAAGGGTAAGAACGTGAACTAATGTGGTGCCTCGGGTCAAATTCGTTTGTCAATTAAAATGATGTAAACATGCCTTAAGGTTCAATAAAATCTGGGCTACAAAAAATGTTCGAAAACAATCTGGCTTGACTTAGTTTGGTTGTAGCTTGATTTTTAAGGTTAGACAACCCAACAGCTCACTTACATGCTAGGCTTCTTGAACCTATTCGACTCGCTGGACGAATTCTCCTCGGCGCTCTGATAACTCTGGTCGACTGAGTTCTTCCCAGCCGCTCGAGACTGACGTCGTCGCTCCTCCTCATTCTCGTGCATAATCGAGCAATACGTGAAGTAGACACGTTTACGATATCTCCATTGTGAGTTGTGGAGGGCTTTCCTAAACTCCTTTTCAAGTCCACTTTAAAAACTAGCCAATTACCTGAATTTCCTAGAATCGTTCATAAAATTGAACACGGGAACGGTCATCAAACGTAGGAAGAGTTGAATAAAGACAAAAGCGAGCGAAAGAAAGGCAATGAACCTGATGAGGCCTGGGTCCTTTTTAGCGTAGACCTGTTCCTCGTTGTAGCCTCCAAAATCAGCGGCGAGGGTAAAGGCGGCGTTGATAAGAAGGAAAACGCAAGTGGTGTATTGGAAGAAGAGTTGGGTTCGAATAAGTTTTGCCCGTCGTTCCATGATTCCTATTACAAAGAGCACCTAAAAGTTCACTCTTGAAAGATAAAAAGCATATGGTAGGCTGACCTTGAAGGAGTAAAACACGCATAATTCGACAAGTGTGCAGAACAGAACAAAGCCAGGAGATCCTTTGCCTTTGTAGCCGGGCAGGTAAATGCAGAAGTGGATGAGGTTGAAGAGGAGACAGATGAGGCCGAAGCACACTTCGATGGCACACACGACCAGGGCCCTAAATAGGTAAAAATTAGTCACAAAAAGAACATTCCCGTCCCAAAAACTATTATGATAGGCCTGATTAAACTTCAGGTATGAGAATCAAACAAAGGCTCAACAAATTTTGTCACCTCAACATGAAGCTTGCCCTGCAGCTATTAGGTCTAATTAAGAATTCTGTAGATCACAACCAAAATCCCCAAATTAAAGAAATTAAGCTCTATGAAAACAGAATGCTTTCAAAGCTTGAAATCTCATTGTGTTGCGACAAAACATAAGTCCAGAATCACTTTTGCGACCAAAAGTTGGGATTGCTTTGAACCCACTTACCACGAAGGAGTCGCAGGTATCCCTTCCTTAATCCAGAAAAACGGCATCATATAGCGAGGACTCGAAGAGTCGAAGCGTTCAGGCCCCACCAACTCATGGACTTCTAGAGGAGTATGTTGTGGCCATTTGAAGCGGATTTCTAAAAGGTCAAAATTAAGAGCAAAAGGAGATGGCGGAAAACCTTTCGTGTCGCTTGTCTGCTTCCATATAGATCTTAACAGATTTAAAAAAGGTTCGAAACGTTCGTGCATCCCTGTTCACTTGATCATAAAGGATTCTGAAATAGCTACAACCAGAGCTCTAAGAATAAGATTAAAATTAAGCACTAAATCACGGATCGCACTCATACAGTCACATTACAGTTAGCCTGCACAAGACGCAATTCAACCAATACAATGCATAAAACAGTAAATGACAACATATCCACATTGCTCTTCTCCTTATTTCTTCATCTAGACTAAAGGTCGAATAGGAAACGAAGCGGAAGGGGCAAATATCTGGCGTTACAAATTTCTAAATTTGGTTTATATCTGTAAACGAAGACTTCTCCAAGATAAAAATGGAAAACTAACGCTTGAAAAACCAGCCAATTTTAGAAAATGGGACATACAAAATTTGGATGCTTAAAAGATGTATGCCGTTTCAAATGCTCTTGAGCATTGCATAAAAGCTGATCTTTCTTGTAGGAATTCTGAACTTTAACAATCGAAATAGCGTATGCGGTCACACAGTTTTCAAAAGCTAAATTTTTGTTTTCTATAAATTTAAACATTGGTTTTGGCTCTATGGCAACTGAAAAACCTGGAGCGAATCTTATCAAGGACCCAAACAGCGAATATTTAAGCTCAAGCCATTTCACCAAGAAATAGAAACAAAAATCCAATTCAAATTACACCAGCGACCCGAGACCAAACACGATACATGTCAAAAAACATCTGCTGTTTGTCGAAATTGTAACAATTTACACAAAAAGTCAAAATAACAAGCATGAACACAAAACACAAGCACCCCAAAAACAAAGCCTCGTGTGGCTACTTCCGCAAAGCGAAAAACGTTTACGTGAGAGAATCTCGAGCACCACAGCTGCGGGCGATTCTCGTTCTTGCCAATCGCGCTTATCGCGGTGGTGGTCGCCATGGGAAGCAGAAGTTGTCGGAAACAAAATTTCAATTACTCTCCCAAAGAGACACTCGCGGGCTGTGGAAAAGAATCCAATCGTTTCCAGCAACGGGCAGCAGGAGCAGTTATAATTCGATGAATCAAAGTAATGGAACGAAGAACAAAACGCTGTCGCGCGGTGATTGCGTCGTTGCGGTCGTGATTTTCAACTCTTCGGGAGACGCGCGAGAAACTGGTCTTCTTCGCCTCGTAGTGCCATTTGCATGTTCGACAAAAGATTGCCGATTAATTTCTGCTGTCGCGAAGGGGAGGGCGACGTTGTAACGCAATTTGCAAGAGCGGTAAACATGGAAAGTTGTGTGCAGGCCGAACTAAATGGGAAATGACAAAAAAAAACGCTTGAATGTGTTAAAAATATAAATGGTGTTTATGCCATCAAGTTTGAAATTCGGTAGGTCATATATACCTTAAAGGTACGGGCTACAAAGAACACTTCTTTACAAAGGGCAAATGTGGTGCAACCGTACGTAGCAAAGGAACTGTCGGAATCTATTACATTCAAGTTTTGCGCCTCAAGAAAACTTCTAAAGTGCTGACCATTTTGGCTTTTTAAGTGATTAATTGCCCGATGCATGAAGGAGCTGAAAGAACTTTTTCTGATCTGAATGTATGCCTGGTCAAAGGTTACTATAAGAACAGTTGACACTCTGTTTGGAACACACATTTGAGCCTTTGCTACAGATGAGTTGAAATAAGGTGTATGAGAAAATGAAGCTCACTTGTATGACAATTGTCTGCTTGTATAAGCAGACAATTGTCAGAACAGGGTCCGGCAAAAGTTCTGTCACACGAAAAAATATTTTTAACTTTTGTTAGGACAAACAGATTATAACGATCTTGCGTTCGTCATGTCCTATTATACGACCCAAAAACTGAGCGACACCAGGGCTGAGCAGCTCTGTTCTGATTCCGGCCTCGGAAAGGGAAGCGGTGATGCAGAGTATGCCTAACCTGATAAGGCAGGACTTCAGATTCAGTCAATTTTGACTCCCATCATCCCTGCATTTTCCTGTAATGGGATTTCGCGACGATTATTGTGAAAACATAAATACCTATGCATCTGTCATTTTTAAGACGAAGACCCACAACGTGAAACAACGCATTTATTGATTTATTATTGCTCTGCGGCGCTGCTTCTGAGGCCAACTTGGGACGGTGACGGTGGCAGGTTCTTCGTGCCGAGACCCTGCGATGCTTCGAACTGCTGTTGCTCGCACGTTCAGTTCGAGCGGCGTTCTTCGCTCTTGCCGCCGCAACAACAATTTAAATGTTTACAATTTACGACTCATACCACTTCATATATTGGTCATCCATCCTTCAAACTTGCAATCAGACACTGAGATTTGATACCTTTTTTTGTTGTTAATGAAAATTAACTGAAATAAAAGCTAAAGAAACTTTGAAAGCGGATTTTAATTCACTTTGTGAAGTGCAATTGTAATGATACAGATTTATCGCTATCTTGCTGAAATAGTTCTCTCTTTAAATTGTATGGACTTTGCTGTAGATGTACACACGACTTGAATACAGTCAGATACTTATCTGAAAATTGTCTAAAAATTTTCGAAAATGTTTGTGCATACCTTAATGACATTGTGTCCGCCTGGTGTGTGGGACACCTTTTTAAATCGACGTTCTTCCGTGCTTTGGACTAGGAGATACAAACCTGAAACAGTAAGTTTATTGACTAACTTGAAAAAAACATTGCTTCAAAAGCGGATTTTGAATTACCTTGCAAAATGCAATTTCAATAATACAGTTTCATTGGCCATTTGAAGCCATAATTGTCCATATAAAATTGTGTGGACTTTGCTATAAATGTAGCGACGACATGAATACAGCAAAAAAGTAATCTGAAAATTGTGTTTTTTTAATTAGGAAAGCGTATGTGGGTTACCTTAATGGGATTGTGTTGGGCTGGCCTGTGGGATAACTTTTAAATTGCCATCTTTTTGACTAGTAGGTAGATGCCAAGCTGAAACAGTAATTTTGTTCACAACTGTGAAATAAACTGATCTAACTTACTGTGCTAATAACCCATTTTTCTCGAGTTTTATTAGAAGCACATGAATTGTGCTTAATTTTGTTAATTGACCTAAAATAGGGGTGTAAGATGATTGAAGACAATCAATCACTGAATACCTTTACAGCCTTTTTATACCTTTGTGGAAATGACAGAAATCAGCTCAAAGGCGCAAATTTTGTTTATTGGCCTGTATTAGAAAAGTGAGAAGAGAAAGTTAAACACTTCCAGTTACCAACTACCTATACAGCCTTATTAGAATGATTGTCCCAGTTTAACACAGTAGATTGACTACATGATATTTATGGTCTGAAAATTTAGAAATAAGTTTTTTCATTATAGCGACAACAGCTTCAAGTGCGCAGTAATAGAAAAGCTCACGTAGTACTACATAACGTTTTCGCCTTTTTGATAGGAATGTCTGTAAATCGATAGTAGAGGCTGGGTGTAGAAGCTTCATGAATGTTATTCATCATAGGAAAGTAATTAGAGAACAGGTGAATG
Organism: Steinernema carpocapsae; assembly: GCA_000757645.3. Lineage (NCBI taxonomy): Eukaryota > Metazoa > Nematoda > Chromadorea > Rhabditida > Steinernematidae > Steinernema > Steinernema carpocapsae. The sequence continues at coordinate 4,135,358 of CM016762.1, forward strand.
TAAGGATACAACGGGTGAGAACTTAAGAGGAATGTTATTGTCGACTATCGCTTTATGAAGGACCAATTATGAACGTGACCATGACAAACAAACCCTTAAATTGATTTTGGTCTTTTTGGAATTAAAAGCAGATGTAGTTATCAACGTGGTAACCTTGGTTTTGTCAACAAACTGTTCTTAATAATTCAAATCAAACCAGATTTTAAGGATTTCAAGAATTTTTGGAATTTCAAGCATAAATTTTGACAACACCAGGAAAATTGAAGTGTAAGTCAACGCATGAATCTCGAATCGTTTTTGGATTTTGATTTGCTACCATAGGTCTATCTTTGTGCCAAATTTTATCCGAATTGGCGTGGGACGGTTGGCGAGCATTTCTTTTAGTGGCTAAGACAAAAAGAATACGGCCAAAACGCTCCAATTTTTAATATTTGGATGGGCTTCTACCTACTTTTTGGCCTCCTATGGCTGCAAATTTTCAGGCATAAATTTTAAAAACATCAGGAAAATTGGAGTTTAAGTCAACGCATGGATCTCGAATCGTCTTAACTGGATTTCTGACCATTTTTTTCTCCACCTGCTGCTTCACAGTTCTTAGAGAAGTTTCGAATGAAACCATTCACAGATACACATATCACCGAATATTTAATTGTATTTAACGATGCAGTGAACAATTATTTACATTTTTAATAATCTTTACTCATGAACTATAGCCTTACCCTATTAGGCACATAGAGCCATAAATCGACATAGAAAAATCGTACAGCATCGAGAATAAGCTAGATCGACTCCAAATGTCTTTTTACGTTAGAATCAGTGTGCCGTTTGTGTAATTTTGGTGGAATCTAAAAAATATTTTTAGTGATCTTTACCCATGGACTATAGCCTTACCCTAGAAACCAGACTGCATGGCACATAGGGCCATAACTCGACACAGAAAAATCGTACAGTATCGAGACTAGGCTAGATCGACTCCCAATGTCTTACAAGTTTTAATAGCGGCAGTAAAACCTTATGCGTCTTAAACAGATCAAAAATGTTTCTTGAAATGGATATTTCTGATAGTTTGGGATTCCCCTCTTGCATTATTTAAAACATTTGATACCACGATTCTCGCTTCACTATCACTTCACTTCTTTTGCGAATCCCTTTAGGGGTATGCTTTCATCCGAAATTTCTCTGCGAACATCGGTGAAAGCTAGAGTTGTAATTGAAAGCAGGCGCTCGCGGTCAGAAATTTTTCGGTTTCTTTCGAGGATAAATGGAAACTTTTTAAATGGAAACGCCCACATGCCTCCAGACCGATTGACGAGCTGGTAATGTCGACTCTATTCATTTATTGCTCTGAGTGAGCGGTTAACGATCGCCATCATCGCTTGCAGAACGCATTTATGTGACAAATTGTTTCGTTTTTTTTATACGAACAAAGTGGGTTCTTGGAAATGGAAACTTTTTTCAAACCTCGAAAGTCGAAAGACAAAAATCGAAACTCCAAAAAGCTCTCGAAAATCAGAAAGTCGAAACTTGCACAGCCCTCCCTTGCATCTTTCAAGTGATTTAACTTGAAACAGAAATGCGTATTGTTTTCTCTCTTCTGAAAAGCCTGTTAAAAAATGCACAACGGAACTAAGGTTTTCCATGTCCATTAAATTTTCGAATTTACAACAATTTTAATTGAAGTGACTTTGTTTTTTGGCTTTAGTTTGTTTTACGACTAAACTAAGTTTTATGTTGCATTGTACTGTCTCTAACTGCCTTTAAATTTAAATGGCGAATTCGAAACTGAGGACTGTGGACGTCGTTAGAGGTCTTGCTTAGTCTAGGAACGGGAGGTTTTTCATTTTTAAATTAATAATGGGAGGTTTCATTAATTAAACTTTTTTTGCAGAATTTGCAGCCGATTGACTCGTTCAGTCAAGAATTTGTGAGTCTTTTGTTTTAAAATTTAGCATTTTTTGTGCGAGTCGTGAACGGTCTCGTTTAGTCTAGGAACGGGAGGTTTCACTAATTAATTATAGATTTTTTTAATTCTGCATTACTCATTTACAATTTTCATAACTCAATCTTTAGCTGTTTGAAACGTATACGTCTAATTAGACGTATGTAGCATTTTTTGTGCGCGTTGTCAACGGTCTCTTTTAATCTTGGAACGAGAGGTTTTGTTAATTTAACTTTGTGTACTGCGATAGCCATTGACATAAAGAGCCACGGGTTGAAATCTCGTCAGTGAGATATGTTTGTATGCGATTTTCGCTGAAGAACATTTTTTGTTCAGTAGTAGCATGATCATACGCGTCATTTTTATGTTATCTTTTGAATTTCCAATTTATAAAATTTTTGAAATTTGCATTATGAAGCCAACGTGATTTCGTTCACAGCCATGACAAATGGCGTTCAACATTTAATTGTCAAAATAGATTTATACTCGCAAAAACGAAGAAGGCAAAAATCATTTCTTAAGAGAAGCTGCCAAGGTACTGGTGAGCCGTTTTGTGACTTGGCATCCGGCCCACATGCCTCCAGACCGATTGACGAGCTGGTAATGTCGACTCCATTCATTTATTGCTCTGAGTGAGCGGTTAACGATCGCCATCATCGCTTGCAGAACGCATTTATGTGACAAATTGTTCCGTTTTTTTATACGAACAAAGTGGGTTCTTTGTACTTTGAGTGATGCTATTCGATCATTGTAAATTTAAATGTCTATTTTAGTTTAATTTTTGAGATTTTAAAGTGATACGACGTTAGAGGCCAATTTGGCAGCGGGGACAGTAGGCTCGAGGCTGCTTATTTCGGGGTTTGTAGGCTGAGGCTGGCCTCCTGGAGCATTCCGTCATGGCGATATCTGCAAGAGGTTGGTTTGGGGTCAAATCGACGTCGAATTGAAGTAGATTCGTGGCACTTTGGCGCTGATAGACATAGTAATCTCTGGACCAAAAATGTGAATGCTCGTTTCGACTCGCATTCAAGCAATGGGATCGGTCGATTACCTGGTCAGACAAAATATCAAGGCATCTCGCTTTCGATCCACAAAGGCTTAATTTTAGGAGAAGTCAAAGCTTCATTCTTTGGCCTGTTTTCTGGCGAATTTCTGGCTTTTTCATTTTTCCTTTTATTTCGGCCTTATGGCCTGAATAGCAACCTTAATTTTTCACAATTTCTGCCTCAAAATCAGGATCATTTCTGGCTCGAATTTCAACTAGGCTTCAGCTCTATTTGATCACGTTTCTCGGCTTGTTCTCGGCTCTCCAAAGGCCAAAATTTTCGGCGGAGTACAGGCTTCACTTTGACGAATTTCCCACCGTTTTTAAGTTTCAATTCTATCTTCTTTGGATCACTTTGGCCACTTGGAGTTGTCCATATTTCGGAGGGGTTTTCAGCTTCTTCCAGCCGAAATAGGCCTATTCAGTCTTCGATTTTTTTTTGAGAACCTGACGATGCTCGCTTTTTTGCAGTTTTTGGCTTCACTGTGGTTATTTTTGTATTTGATGTCAGCGCTCTTTTTTAACGTTTTACGGTATGAAAATCAAACCGTTTTGGAAGATTTCTGCCTCAAATTGATTTTCTCTGCACGACCAGTTGAAGCCTGTTCGCCTATCAACGACCCGAGAAAGCCCGATTTTGCGAATATACAGTAGGGTAAATCAAATAATTTCATTTATTGGATTCTTTCGAACTGGATATTTTGGTATTATTGTGTGTGTTAAATTGAATTTTCGTCTGCTTTTCCACGCTTCAGATTTTTTTGAAGCATGTTTGCTTCAATTAATTCTAAATTTCTTTGAAATTTCAATTTAAAATTAAGTTAAATTCAACCTTTGTTTATATTTTCGTTGATGCTATTTCCAATCTATGCAAACGTAAATTGAGTGTGAGGTTGGTTGATTAGTTTGTAGTGTAGTGGACGTTGCTATTTTTGAGGTAGGTGGTCCTTTTTTCAGCTCTTTGGAAACGTTTATGGCATCGCTTTCTTTCTTATTTTTTGTTTAGGTCATCTAAATTTCACAACCATAAGGCCAATTTCTGGAACAAAAATTCAAGGCACTTTATTTTGACGATTCACGTTTCCGTCATTTTCTCGCTCCCTTTTGCTTAACGCTCCATAGAAACTGATAATAACTCAAGCAAAAGCCTTTTTCACACTTTATCCAACATTGATTCACCAAACAGTTTGCTTTTTATCTTTTAAGCCACTTTCGCCTGCTAGCGTACCAAACGATGTGTCGTAAATTTGCGAACAAGCACAATTTTTGTTGATCACAGCGTGCGCTTTCTGCAATCTGACAACAATGAAAGGTGCCGTCGTACGACCTCGGCATGGCGCGATCGTTGTCGGCCTCGGCGGCGATCGATAACAATTTTTGAAATTTTTTTTTGGCAGTTTGAAACGTTTTCGTAATACCTCTCATTCAATCAATTTTCAGAAGTTCACAGATTGTGTGGTGACTTTATTAAATTTTTTTAAATTTTGACTTGAATTGAAAATGTAATATTCAATTTTTTGGTTTTTTCCAACGGTTTCTTTTTTAATTTAAAGTTTTATTTTGGTTTTTTGGGCGGTTCACTGTAGAACTTTTACTGCTTTGCAATTGTAAATTTGGTTGCAGCCCTTTTGGTCGCATTTCCGGCGCCATACAAATTTGCCAGCTTGTCTTGACATAATAGCCATTGACATTAAGAGCCACGGGTTGAAATCTCGTCAGTGAGATATGTTTGTATGCGATTTTCGCTGAAGAACATTTTTTGTTCAGTAGTAGCATGATCATACGCGTCATTTTTATGTTATCTTTTGAATTTCCAATTTATAAAATTTTTGAAATTTGCATTATGAAGCCAACGTGATTTCGTTCACAGCCATGACAAATGGCGTTCAACATTTAATTGTCAAAATAGATTTATACTCGCAAAAACGAAGAAGGCAAAAATCATTTCTTAAGAGAAGCTGCCAAGGTACTGGTGAGCCGTTTTGTGACTTGGCATCCGGCCCACATGCCTCCAGACCGATTGACGAGCTGGTAATGTCGACTCCATTCATTTATTGCTCTGAGTGAGCGGTTAACGATCGCGATCATCGCTTGCAGAACGCATTTATGTGACAAAATGTTCCGTTTTTTTATACGAACAAAGTGGGTTCTTGGTACTTTGAGTGATGCTATTCGATCATTGTAAATTTAAATGTCTATTTTATTTTAATTTTTGAGATTTTAAAGTGATACGACGTTAGAGGCCAATTTGGCAGCGGGTACAGTAGGCTCGAGGCTGCTTATTTCAAACAGCGGGGTTTGTAGGCTAAAACTGGCCTCCTGGAGCATTCCGTCATGGCGGTATCTGCAAGAGGTTGGTTTGGGATCAAATCGACGTCGAATTGAAGTAGATTCGTCGCACTTTGGCGCTGATAGACATAGTAATCTCTGGACCAAAAATGTGAATGCTAGTTTCGACTCGCATTCAAGCAATGGGATCGGTCGATTACCTGGTCAGACAAAATATCAAGGCATCTCGCTTTCGATCCACAAAGGCTTAATTTTAGGAGAAGTCAAAGCTTCATTCTTTGGCCTGTTTTCTGGCGAATTTCTGGCTTTTTTCATATTTCCTTTTATTTCGGCCTTATGGCCTGAATAGCAACCTCAATTTCAGGTGATTTGAGACCTGAGACATTAGTGTTGGCAAAAACCTCCAAAACGTTTTAGAGGAGACTTTCTGCTTGGCTGAATAAGAGGTAAATTCGTCACCAAATCAATGATTTATGTTTTTTGTCCTGTCCTCTTTTTGTTAACGTATTCCTAGTCTGCTTGTGGGCACACGTGGGTTTCCCCTTTTCAGCATTTTTTGCTAACGCACTTCCTTTGTTCCCCGTTTTCTTCAAAAAGCTATTTTATGCTATGTTTACACTTGAATAAATCAGTAAATTGATAAATTTATTGGTGAAAATTGCGTAAAAAAGCATTGTTGAGTTTCAAATGTATTCGTAATTTTTTGTAACCACACTCGGTGTTTAAAATATTTCAAAACGTCTTTTGGAATCGTTACTTTTTAAGATTTTATTTCAAGGTTTTTTTTTATAATTTGAAAACTGACGGCAGCACTCCTGTTTTGATTCATTTTATATGGGCCACAGAAATTGTTTGTGTAATTTTTACTGATTGTGAAAAGATTGTGAAAAACGTTTATAAATTGACGTGTAATTTTTCAAAAACTTGTATAATTTAATTTTTGGCGGCTTGAAACCTTTTTTGAATATGTCTAATTAAATTAATTTCTGTTGTAATGGTTTTTTGTACGTCCAGCTTTTGCTCTTATTTGATCTTAAATTTAAGTATTTCTGTTTTGGAACTTATGGTCCTATTTCACTTCAACACTTTATATTTCAGATCTTGAAACTTTTGTTTTTTAATTTTCATTTTTTTGAGTTGATGAGATCGATCGACTTGTTTGATCTACAAGTGAGTCGTTCTTTATCTTTACGTTTAATAGTTTTTGGTCTTGCGATAGATGGTCTCGTTTAATCTAAGAGCGGAAAGTTTTGTCATTTTTAAAATGTTAGTTTATTGCATTGTGGTCCATCGTCCTTTTCAACCTATGAATGAATTTTTTACCTTCAAATTTAATATTTTATAAATTTTAAACTGGAAACGAGAGGTTTTAGAGATAATAAATTTCGTTATTTTAAAAGTGCTTTTTTGACAGTGCATTTCTTCTTCCTTGAATTTGCAATCTACGAATGGGAGGTTTTATTATTTTAAAATTTAATTTTTTTTGGAGTTGTCAGTGGAGTTCTTTAATCTCGTTCAATAAGAGCAAAGATGCATACCAGAGAGTTAACAGAGAACTTTTAACGTAGCGTAGATTTTCCTCTTTTTTCAGCCTAGTTTCTTCTTCTTCTTTTATGGCTTTTAAGAGCCTCTAATATGGTTATTTAATAAATTATTCAACAAGGGAACTGTTGAATACCCATGGCGTTTCGGTACGAGTTATAAGTTGCACTAAAAATTTTTCTGTTAGATTTTGATCAAACCGTGTTTTACACATCAAGGTTTTCTGTTTATTTTTACTCGGCGTAAATCTGACTTTTTCGGTTGCAGATGTTATCAGTATTCATCACATTTATTTGATAAATCTTAATAATTAAATTAAATTAGAGTTTTCAGCATCGATTGCCATCGAGAACTGTTCTTCTTAATTTTTTTTGGAGTGGTCAGTGGAGTTCTCTAATCTCGGAACGAGAGGTTTTTCATCTTTGAATTAATTTTCTATTAAATTTGTAGTTTGTCGTCTCGTGCAATAAGAACAAAGATGCGCATCAGAGAGTTAACAGAAAACTTTTAACGTAGCTTAGATTTCACCGATTTGAGAGCATATGTCAATTAATTAAAAATTGCACAAAAACAAAGGTGGCTCTGTTCTCGGTTAAAAAGTGGGTCAGCTCTAGGTCTTTTCAATCAAATCTTATAAACAAAAAATTTACCTCTTTTTCAACTTAGCTTCTTTCTAAGGTAACCTCTTTTCTGGCTTTTAAGAGCCTCTAAATACGGTTATTTAATAAACTTAATAAATTATCTAACAAGGGAACTGTTCCATATGCCCTTGGCATTTCGGTAGGACTTCTAAGTTAAATTAACGATTTTTCCGTTAGATCAAACCGTGTTTTACGCATTAAGGTTTTCTACTTATTTTTACTTGACGTAAAACTCACTTCCTTGGTTGCAGATGTTATCCGTATTCATCACATTTGTTCAATAAATCTTAATAATTAAATTAAATTAGAGATTTTAGTATGGATGGCTATCGAAATGTCGGTTTTCTTTTTGGACCTTTTTTTGGCACTGTTGGTAATTTTCTAAAATTGTAATACTTCTTTTTTGGGAGATGCTCCTCAATCCCTTTTTGGCCGAAATTAGCCGTAACATTTTCGCAATTTTGTGAGATGTAATTTTTCTTAAAATCCAGTTTTGAACAGATATTTTTGAATTAAATTGTACGTTTAATTTTGCATTTAAATCTAATTACGTCATTTTACACGCGTAATTTTTTGGCACAAAGGTTTCCTTTTATCGTGAAGATTCGAAGAAAGTCGGCGCTTCGTGCCTACAAGGAGCGTGGTCAGCTGACTCGCCGCTAGATCGCCTAGAGCGACACCACCGTTTTCACAGTTTTACGAGTTTAATGATTTTATTCAATGTTCGTGCCGGTCTATTGAGCCCAAAAACGCTCACAACCGTTGCCAATTCAACGTTTGCCACTCTGATTTTGACTCCGTCACGATAGCAAAATCGATCGGTCCGAGTCTACAGCGAAAAGCGTGCAACCGCAAGCGCCGTCGCTACCGTAAGCCGCGCTTTGTATCGCTTCAAAGCGACCAAATTTCGACCGGTCTTTCACCTAAACCTAAACGTGGTTCAAAATGAGCTTTTCAAGTGTCTGGACAGATATCACTACGTGTATAGACGGAAAACAGACATGTCCGCTCATTTCCGGCTATAACCGACCAATTCACCGGTCGAAATCGCATCAAAATGAGGTCGTTCCGTCGTTGTGCACGACGGTTTCCTAAAATGCTTGTCTCGGAATTCCGCTCGATGTTCTCTTTGACCTTTTTTTTCAGCTCTTGGGTCCTTGCGCTTCGTGATCTTTTGTGACGGTTTTTGACCTTGCTTGTCTCTTGGAAACGTTGGACGACACGATAGACTTGAACGGCTTTGCAATTTTCGGAATCGGTCTTCCACGCTTGTAGTGGGCGATGATCGCGGAACGGTCTTTTTGGGACACCATTTTTCCGGAATACAGGGGATGAATAGCAGTGAATAACAGCGATTCTAAATTAAAACGACGCCATGAACACGAATAAAACTTTGAATTGCAAAAGTTGAAAATTGATCTAGATCGAGAAAATTTGTTTCTTCGGTCGCGTGACAGTATTTATGTATAACCCAGTAGATGCAAAATGAGGCAAGCCAGATTCAGAGAACTTTTGAATGCTTCGAGAACTGTTATATTTACTTTGAACGTATCTTTATTTTTGTTTAGAGAACCAGAATTCTGGAGAGTTTTCAAACGCCTTGATCAGTTATAAATTTAATTTAAACATATTAATTTTTGTTTTGAAATCCACATTTCTATTTATTTTGCACGCTCTGAGGATTGGTAAATTGAGTTTAGACGAATTTTTATTTTTGTTTTGAGAACCGAAATTCTAGTTAGTCTTAAATTTAAATGCCTTGACATATGCTCGATTTGAAGTATTTATTTTTGCTTCACGAATTCCATCGCCATTTTTTTAAAAATATTTTTAAGAGTTGCCAAATTTGACTTCAAAATATTTGTTTGGAATACCAAATTTGGTTAACTTTTAAATAAATTTCCGATTCTATATCATATTTTTGGAAACTGCGATTTTGGGATGCGTGCACTTTTGGGCGTAGCGGACGGAGGTTTGAGAGTTGGTGGCTGGGATTTGGGGAATCGAATGATTCGGAATTTCTTAAATTTTATTTTAATTGCATTTTATTTTTGCTTCGAGGATCTGGTTACTTTCTGAATGCTTTCAAAATTTTTTATTTAACTTGAACGCATTTTTAAATTCTGTTTGGGAAATTAGGTCTACCTTGAAGAACCAGAATTCTGGATAATTTTCGAACGCTTTGATCAGTTATGATTTTTTTGCTTTCAAATCTAGATTGTTTTTGAGAGATTTGGTACGGTTTTATAATTTATCTTTTTTGGCGCTGGACATGTGCGTCTATTCTTTCAAAATTGATATGAGCATTTTTCTTGAATTTCTTATTTTCAAGTTTTTTTTGGAGTTTTTCGCTTCGAACACAGTCTAAAATAACTTGTGCATAACGAGCATATTTTTGGTAATCAACAGGGTTGTGCGCGCTATTGCGCAAGGTGTCTGTTTCAAAATATGCTTCAAGTCGGCTCTTCGCGCCTCCAAAAAGACGGTTATAATTCATTATTTTTGGCATTCGACATGTGCGTCTATTTGTATAATACATCAAATATTTTTTCGCGCCTCCGAAGAATCATGGGTTCGCCGATTTCAAAGTTTCATAAATTTTTTCAAAATACTGTAAATTATAAATTATTCGGTTCTAAATTGTGGGCATAATCGATTGAGCCAAAGAACACCCGCAAATGTGGCCAATTTGGCGTTTGTGGCACCAATTTAGGCGCCGACGCGGTTGCAAAACGGTCAGCGGCGACAGCGAAACGCGCGCAAACGCAAATAGCTCCGCTACCGTAACCCGCATTTGCCCAATCAGGCAACTCGCGTCTGGAAATTTAGTGACACGGACGGACACGTCTGGATCGTTGTCCTTTATTTAATAAAGGATGTAGTAATGGTGAATGAAGACTTTATTGTTGAATTTCATTTTTGATAATTCATGAGTTTATAAATGCACTGAAAACAGTTTTGTATTGAAAAGTGAGTCATTTACAGACACACGGTTATTGCCATTTTTTTCAAGTTACTTTTTCAATGTGGAAAATGCCACAAAGACTTTTGTGCCACTTTTCTACGGCGACTTATCAATTTTTTATATGTGATTTAAATTTAATTTGTTTTGTAAATTTATCATTCGTTTGCCAGTAACCAAACGCTACCGATTCAGATATTTAAAAAATTCGAAACAAGAAAATGCCAATTTTAAACTTTCAATTTAAATGGTTTCCACTTAGACAATTTATTCATGAATTTCCAAAAATTGGACATTTTTTAGCCGCACTTACAACAATTGAAGTAAGTTTCCGGTCAATTTTAAGCGTTTTGGGAGAATTTTTGTAGTATAACAGAGCACACACAGATCAGACTCACGAGGCCAGCTCAACCGCCGCAACCAGATTTACGAACTTTTGGTTGGAAACATTTACAAATATTTGAAACTCTAAGACTTTTTCCGTCAATTCGAGAGCGCTAAGAACATGACGCCTTGATTTTGTTGTGTTGGCATGTCGACAAATACCCGAAGAAAGTAAATGTCGGGGAAGAGTTGAGTTAATTCCGAAAATCAAGCAAACGTGGGACCGATTGACGCCTGTAGGTCAGGCTGACCCTCTGGACTCAAACTCCGACGCTGAAATCACTGAACTTCTGATAGTGTGCTCTTGTCGGACGGTTGATCTCCACTCGATCTCTCCGTCATGTTGTAACAGGGGAGGACCGTTGGAAAACCGTCTTAAACGTCAGCTTCTTCGTCTGAGTTTATCTGCGGCATGACTGAATTTTTAATTTCAAAATTGTTTATACAGCATTTATTAATTTTTAAATTTACGGTTTCTATTTTTTTGAATGTCGAAAATCAGCTTTTGGGATAGGCACACCGTACCTTGACTTATAAAAGTCGCACAGACTTTTAAAATGGCTAAAAAAATATTTTAATTGTTTTTAAAGGATTTTTCAAATGATATTTAGTGTAATAAGGCTTCGTTACCGATTACATATGTCTTTTTCGGATGAATAAATCATTTTTTGAGTTTCGAAAATTCTATCGTTCAGATCCTTAAGCTTTACTTTTGGGAGTTTAAGGTGAAGACTAAGTATTATTGCCTAATTTTTCGCACTCAAGGAAAATACAACGGAACTAGTAATGCACAGTAGCGCAGTCATTTGCTTTAATTTGCTTTATCTACCGTATACGGTTCTACCCAGTTTTTTAAGTCTATCAATTTTTATAGAAATTAGCAACAAAATTTTATAGTTTTGTGCGACCTTTATACGCCAAAATTCACTATGATTTAGAGTCTTTAAGTTAGTTTTACATTTTAATTTCAACACGATGTTCAACGTATTTTAGACGTTTCTTTTGTCCCTCATTTTTCGGATGACTAGAAATTCTTGATAATTTACGAGGTTCCATTTACGCCTTTGAGCAGCCTTCAAACTTTAGTTAATGCAGCCTCATATCCTTATCCTTATTTCCATCTCTTACTGCTTTTGCCACCTTCATTCCTTTTACAATAGCCTATTAAGCACGTCTGCCAAACAAGCACAAGAAAGACACTCACGGGAATTTAATTTGATTATTTTAAAATAAATAATTTTTGTCGATGAGTAGAGTCAAGCTGAAATTCGGAAGTCAATTTTTTAGGCACAACAGTCTTGAATCATAAAAATTTAAATAACATTTTTTGCATGATTTTCAAATACGGTGAATGTTTTTACTCACAACTCATGGAACTCATACGTCATTTTTTGCGAGATGTTTCGAATGGCCAGATCTCAGATAATATTTTTTAGGGTGTTTAAGTTGTTGTAGCGATTTCCAGAAGCAATCTATCATTTAATTTAACATTTTTTAGGGTAGCGCTTTCGGGCTCCGTAATTGTGTGTTTATATTTAAAATTATACGACTTCTAGGGGAACATTAACTTGCGTCATTTACAACACAGTTAATTTTACTTCTACAGTTTTTACATCAATGTTTATTTTCTGGATTAACTGGGGCTGCTCTATTGCCAAAAAATATTTGACTTACATTTAGCTTCACTTCGTCACTCGCCGCAAGACAATGCAGCAAACCACAGTTGCCATCTACAGCGCACCGCTCCTTCACAATCTTTACAATCAGGCAACAGAACGGGTTTGAGTTTGCAACGGATTGATTATAAGGTGTATCGGTCCGGTGATTCTTCTTTTTGGTTTGTTTGGTCCCAGAAGTTTTGACCGGAAATTGTGATTTTTTCTCGAATCTTTATGCATCATTTTGTGTCCAAAATCAGCCACCAAAGCCAAAACATTATAAGCATGGATTATGGGGTTTAAAATTTGAGCTTTACGATTTTAATCGAGGTTACAATTTATTTATCAACGATTCTCAACATGGATTATCAGCAATAATCTCAACAATTTTTTGTGTGGCTGAAAAACCATAAATTTCTGGGCTACAAAGAGATTTTAGAGATATGAGCACTTCTTATGCCGGGAATCAAAACCGGACCGCGTGGGTAAAAGCCACGAACCCGAACAACGAATAGTTTTTTGTGAACGGTCAGGTTTTAAATTTTCGGTTAGCTAAATTGTAATATTCAATGATGGTAATTTCAATTTTTTGTCGGCGACTCTTCGAAGTGTTCATATGCTTACAAGTTGAATTTATTAAAATGTAATCTCACCATTTTTTTGTATGGATTAACTACACTTGCATTCATCAAGTTATCACAGAAAAGTGCTACTTTCGTGTTTACAGTAATAAACTGCTAGTTGCTTTCAAAATTAAAATTTTTTGCAGTAGAAATGTTCCTTGTGATCCTTCTCGATTTGTGATTTTCGGTTCGATTGGGTCAACTTGCGCAATCTCAACATTATACTGTTGAGGCCTTTTTTCTAATTATTCCTCGCTAATTATTTTTATTACTTACGGCTTAAACCTACGGCCAGCACGGCCAGCACGTGAACTGTTTTACTAGCAATTTTTAATATATTCAAAATGTTAAATAGCTCAGAATATTAATTTTCCTTCAGTTTTTTGTGAGCGGATATATACCGATGGGGCTACGAGGAATAGTTATTTTTGCAAGCAATGATGATTTTCTAAGATTTCAATATTTTAATAAATTTTCAGATGCTTCTGAATCCGTTTTCATCCAAAATTAGCAATAATATTTTCTCAATTTTTGTGGAACGTGATTTTTCTTAAATTTCATATTTGAATCAAATCGTCTTGACCGCACGGATTTGAGGTTGAATTCCAGGGCCGCCCATACATTTGTTTTCGGTTTGTACGTTTAATTTCACATCTCAATCTAATTATGTAATTTTATACCACTAATTTTTCGGGACTTTTATCATGAGAATTCAAAGAAAAGTTTTGGATGGTTTTCAAATATACAGATCGCAGCGAAATGCGTGAATGTTTCTTTTACGTTTTTTTGAATCAACGGGGCCGTGGGCGCTGTTTAGCGAGGTATCTGTCTCAAAATATGTTTCAAGTCGGCGCTTCAAGGTGTGGTCGGCCAGACTCAATGCTCGGTCTTGCTCAGTCTTCATGAGCGCTTCATAATTTTTTTCGAAATATTTTAAATTACCCCAATTTTGTGCAAAGCGGATTGAGACCTTGCACTCCAAATTAAAACAGTCTCCGAACGATGGACGTTAAGAGCGGCTCACTTTGAGTGGGATCTACGTCCACAGATTGTTGCTTAGACGCGTCACGCTCGTCTGTGCGCTCCGTTGTTCGCATCGGTCGTAGCGCGTTTTGACGTTCAAACACCGATTTTAGGATGGAGCAGCGATTACTGTGCAAACGGCTTTATATAGGACAGCGAACGGTCGTTCTGACTCTCCGTTAATCGCTTTTTTGATCCTGTGAAGCTCACAGAGCGAAGAGAACTTTGGGTTTGAGCGCTTACCGCCTCCCTTATCGATTTTATGTCATCAGTTGTCATCTATTCCATGTTCCACAAAAAAGAGCGCATTTGGAAGAGCGCGCAGGTAAAGAGCGGGCAACTTCCACCACCTCTAATTTGATTGACTCACTCACTTCGAAAGAGGTCAATCTAAGTCTTTTTAAGGCTGGTGATCTGTAGTACGGACCCAGCTGTTTTTGAAACTGTCGCCTCCAGCCTACCATCCTGCTGCCAGGTGCCTTTGGCGCGGAAATCAAAGGTATTCGACTGCAGAAGTCTTCAAACCTAAGATGTTCTGGGAGGCCAGTCCCAGTCTACTATCCCCACTCTTTAACATAGGCTGCCTCGAGCCTACACACTCCGCTGCCAGGCGGCTTCGCCGCAGAAAGCACATCGAAAAATCTCCAAGCTTAGGCCTAAGCTGCTCGAGAAGGGCAGCCTGAATGACACACCCCGCTGTTTAATAAGTTTTAAATTTACAGTTTTTCTTTTTTGAATGACAAAAAACCAGTTTCAAGCTTCGTGATACTGTATTTGAGCTTATAAATGTCGCACAGACTTTTGGAGTAGCCTGAAAATGTTTTTTAAATTGTTTTTAAAGTGTTTTTTACCTAATATTAAGTGAAATGAGACCGATTACATGTGGGTCGTTTTCGGATAAATAAATCTTTTTTTTGATTTTGGGAAATCGTTCAGATCGTTAGGTAAGTTTTACTTTTGGGATTTTAAGGCAAAGACTATGCATTGTCGCCTAATTTTTCGCACTTAATTTTGCAATTTTCGGCACTTTTAATGCGAGTCCTTCGAATGAATTTTGTTCAATATCAGGAATAACTTCTTTCAATTTTTGTCGATTTCAGTTTTGTCACGCACATCTCATCGAGAAAAAAATAACCATTTTGTACAACTGTATTATTTATGAACGGACTTTGCGGAAGAGGGCGTTGCCCAGGTTTTCACGAGATTGAAACATTTCCAAGTTAATACGCACGGTCGGCATACATGATTTTTAATTTACGCTCATTTGGTGGTTACTGCAATAGCCGTTAACAGGAAGAAGCAGGTTTCGCGGAAGATGAATGTATCACAGGTTTAAGGACCACAGGTTCAAATTTTTACAGCCCTGCGATTGCTGAAAAGCTGAAATTCGGGAGTCATTTAACATAAATTCAGGTATTAAACGCGAACATGAGTCTCAACAAATTTAGGTCTAATTTTTGATTGTCATGAGCGTGAACAAATTTTGGCTTGCGAATATTTTTACGTGCTCTAGTAATGATTTAAATTGAATTTTAAAAGCAATTTTCTTAATTGACAATGTCATTTGTGGTGGAGTGGTGATATTGACTGAGCATTTCTTGTTGAATTTGATTTTTAATTATGAATTTGTGACAGTCTGACATGCCGGAGTGTGACATATTTCTTTGCTGTAAGAATTGATTTATTGGTTTGTCGATTTTTAAGAGATTTGGTACGGTTATAATTCATTATTTTTGGCATTCGACATGTGCGTCTATTTGTATAATACATCAAATATTTTTTTGCGACTCCGAAGAATCATGGGTTCGCCGATTTCGCAGTTTCATAAATTTTTTTGAAATATTGTAAATTATAAATTGTTCAGTTCTAATTTTTGGGCATATTCGATTGATCCGCGGCGTCGGCAAAACGCTTGCAAACGTAAATGGCGCCGCTACCGTAACCCACATTTGCCCAATCAGGGACACCGTTTCGGTGGCGTGACACACGGACGGAGACGTTTGGATCGTTCTACTTTATTTAATAGAGGAGATTTGATTTTCGTGTTAATTCGGGGAAGAGTGGAGTTAATTCCAAAAATCAAGCAAACATGGGACCGATTGTCGCTTGTAGATCCGGCCAAACCTCTGGACTCAAACTCCAACGCTGAAATCAAGACGTATTTGATAAGTGGTGTCTTCCATGGACGGATGCCATCCGTCCATCATTTCCATCCGTCGGATGGAAATGATAGGAAACCAGGGACACGTGCATAACGACGGAACGACGTCATTTTGATGCGATTTCGACCGGTGAATTGGTCGGTTATAGCCGGAAATGTGCGGACATGTCTGTTTTCGGTCGATACACGTAGTGATATCTGTCCAGATACCTGAAAAGCTCATTTTGGACCACGTTTAGGTTTAGGTGAAAGAGCGGTCGAAATTTGGTCGCTTTGAAGTGATACAAAAACATTTTACATGAGCTCTAAGCTTCAGGGAAAGTGTGGCTTACGGTAGCGACGACGCTTGCTCGTTTTTTGCCGTAGACCCGGACCGATCGGTTTTGCAACCGTGACGGAGTCAAAATCAGAGTGGCAAACGCTGAATTGGCAACGGTTGTGAGCGTTTTTGGGCTCAATGGACCGGCAAGAAAATTGGATAAAATCATCAAACTCGTGAAACTGTGAAAACGGTGGTGTCGCTCTAGGCGATCTAGCGGCGAGTCAGCTGACCACGCTCCTTGTAGGCACGAAGCGCCGACTTTCTTCGAATCTTCACGATAAAAGAAAACCTTTGTGCCAAAAAATTACGCGTGTAAAATGACGTAATTAGATTTAAATGCAAAATTAAACGTACAATTTAATTCAAAAATACCTATTCAAAACTGGATTTTAAGAAAAATCACATCACACAAAATTAAGAAAATGTTACGACTAATTTTGGCCAAAAAGGGATTGAGGAGCATCTCCCAAAAAAGAAGTATTACAATTTTAGAAAATTACCGATAGTGCCAAAAAAGATCCCACAAGAAAACCGTCAGTTAACTATCCCCCACGTTTATATCAATTTGTCCTTTCAAAAATAACTGTATGTGTAAAAAGTTAGAAAACTCTCTAACAGCAGAGATTGCTGTAACTAAGCAAAAATAAACAATGAAAAAATTATGTAGTGAGAAGTGGCTTTTGTTATGGAGCGACTGCGCTGACCAATCGATAATGAAGCCTACGTGAGAAGGCCGCCAGCAGCGTCAACAAGACGCCACGAATGTCTGCAGAAGGTCGGCCGATTTCCACATAAGCATATAAGTATAAGCACAGTAGGAACGACGTCATTTTAAAGCGATTTCGACCGGTGAATTGGTCGATTATAACCGGAAATGAGCGGACATGTCTGTTTTCCGTCGATAAACCTTGTGATATCTGTCCAGACACTTGAAAATCTCAGTTTGCACCACGTTCAGGTTTAGATAAAAGACCGGTCAAAATTTGGTCGTTTTGAAGCGATTCAGACCTGTGAGTCGGTCGTGTTTAGTCGAAAATGCGCGGATAGGTCTGTTGACCAATGAGTCGATCAGGAGGCAGGGCGATTTCGTTTAGCCAGCTGAAATGGTTTGTGTCTCTAGACCACAAAATATCAGTGTCCGTTCAAAAGTGAGACGTTCAGATAGCTTTCTAGTTCCAATAGTGCCTCCTGTATGTGCTCTGTCTAGATAATAGTTGAGAAGGTCTTGATAGGCTGCGTGTCCGATCATCACCGTACCTTTTCGCTTTTCCTAAGGCTGCGGAACCAAATGCGCCTCTCCGAGGCCGGCCAAAAATCAAAAAATCCTACAAGAATTTTTTGAAATCAGGAATTTGAAAATTACTAAAACATTCATTTTAAAATTTATTCAATCAATATGATTTCGTGTAAAACTCAAGGAAAAGTTTGCAGGCGTCAACCATTCGGCAGCCCTCAAAACCGATAACTGTGAAATAAAATATTTAAAGACCCTAAAGTAGTAGTATCACTTCAGTAAAACTAGATTGAGTAAGAGCAAATAATTAAATGGTCCCCTGATAAAAATGAGAAACCCGTTATTTAAGATTAATTGACTAAAAAGAGATTTTCAAAAACAACCACCATGTGTTGAAATTTGCTTCAAAAATAAGGTCGATTTAACCGAATTGCAAAAATCACCTTCTGAATTTTAATGCGACAAGCATGCGAGATATTCTTTAAATTTCTATGATTTGAAATTGTTCAACCAAAAAAATTAAATGTGTAAGAAATAAGAGAATTTTATGGTAATTTAAAACCCCTGAATTGAAACTCAAATCCGCGCGGCCGGAGGCCGCGCGCACTTAAACGTAGAACCTTACTTTAAAAGTTCAACTTGAAAATTGGTGCAAATGGTTAAGAAAAAACACCGTTTTAAACATTAATTTGATGGTATCATCAAACAGACAAGTCCCAGCTTCAAATATCTGTGAATAATCAAAATCAATAGCCAAGCACGCATTGTAGGTAAAAAAGCTACATAATTGTTACAAAAATAATTAAAATTTAAGTTAAGCTGGAGAACCTTCAAAAATAAGTGAATGAAAAAAATCCCATCTAAATTTTGTTTAAGGTTCAAGTGAAAAATGCCACGATTTAATTTTAATTATCGATAGACCATATTAAGAAAATATAAAAATGACATACGTGGAACGGGATTCCCTCATCAAACACGTAGTGGATTTATTCTACCATTAAAAAAAAATTATTTAGCAATTAATACTAATAAAGTTAGATCACTTCGGGTTTGGGATCCGTAGTCACGCTTGACATTTGAAAAATTAATTTAGGCTTTTTTCATTAGCACCTTCAAAAATAGGAGAAAAATAAAAAAATAGGTATCAAGTTAGGAGAAAAATGTGTCTTCCTTCTTTAAGAGATCGCTTGTGAAAAGCTCGTCGCTGCTCCACATTTCAGTGTTACCAATAACCTTTCAGGCCAAGGTCTGGCAGATAGATCTTGATTCCAATTAAGGCAAGTATACAGTTGAAAGTCTTTATCGAAGTTTCGTTACTCGGTTGTTATGTATCCGCCACTTCTCTCCGGCGGCAGGCGAGGAGTCCGGCTAATCGACCATCTCGGTACGCTAAAAAACAAAATGCATAAAACGGAATTTAAATAAACCTTGGATAGCTGCCGAAAAAGCTTATTTATTTACCCCTTCATCTTAGCCATGTTGAATCTTAGCGTAGAAAAGTCACTGAATTTTCTGTTAGCTCACAAAGTTAGCACCAGTGTTATTGGTCTAGTTCGGATTCTTATAGAATTTTTAGCTACTTTGCGTAATTTAAAGTGACCTTTTTTGTACAATTTCCGCAAAAAATGATTATAAAGATTTCAGAGACCTCAGCGTTAATTTAAAGGTCCAGCGTCAAATTCTACGCTTGTACATTATTTTAAACATAATTATTATTTTTGGAAAGACTTAAAAACGGTGAAAACCGTATCCTCCTTGATAAACGTTCAACGTAAAAAATATAATGAAAGCCGTGAGTAAGCGCCCAGCTACGGAAATCAAATAAACGAAATTTTGAGATGCATTAGCGTTGTACATCTCGCAAAAATTGTATTATAAGTGCTAACAACCATAGATTTAAAATCGATTGGGTCGGCCTGAAGCAAAAAAGCAATAAAAAGCTAGTGTGGCTCAAAATCAATTTCTGCAAATTCCAATTTTAAAATAAACTAGAAGTATGAAGCCACACCTCCAAAAAATTTCCTTTGAATTTTAATGTATCAAGAGGGTTGTTTCTGAAAAAAAGAACACGACGTCCTACTCTGATTGAGCGGTCTCCGTTAATATAATTATGGTGACGCTTCCACTCGTAGAATTTGCCTTCAAATGTTAACGAGTTAAATGTCGTGTAATATTTGAAGCGATAAGGAGAACACTTCTGACATCCAAAAAATTTACTTTTAAATTTGTCGAAATCACTCAATACTCGGACAACATTCCCAAAAAACCGAAAAACCGATTTTGTTTTACTGTGCAAAGTGGGGCCGTAAACGTCATCGGCAGCCCTCACTTTCAAAACGATCATTGTGGAAATGCCAGTAAAATAAAAAACAAAATTACCAAACTGACGTAAAACCGCTCAATACGCCCCTGAATTTTAATAAATTAAAACCATTTTGAACACAGTAAACAAGCATGCGAAATGTTCTTAAAATTTCTATGGTTTGAAATCATTCAGTCAAAAAAATTATATGTATAAGAAGTAAGAGAATTTGATTATTTGATGATCATTTATTTTAAAAATTCAATTTGAAAATTGGTGCAAATTTAATTTAATTGACTTATGCACTAGACATTAGCAACAATCACAAAAGTTTCACGTAGGAAATTGCATAAAGTGTGCGGAAAAGGTACATAGAAGAGTCCCAACATAGCAATCAGTTCCAAAATTAACAACTACAACTGTGGCAATGATCTCAGGTTCCCAATCTGACATAGACAACATCACTTAGTCACAAACAATGATGCAAAAGAAGAGTGTGTAATAAACGTGGGAAAGAAACATGGCGGGTAAATTACATGATTTGTACATTACGTGACCGTCCGTTAAATCACTTATTCAGGAGTACAAAAAAGTGTATGCAAAAGTGTATGTTAGGTCATAGGTGTTTGTGTCAATAAGGTTAAAGACTAGGAACTAATTCAATGCGGGAAGTGTCTTGTGAGTTTGTCAGGCAAGGTCGGAAGATGCTGCGCTTTTGAAGCCGCCTGTCAGAGTCGTTGTCGTGGTCGAATCTGCGCCGAAGAAGAAACATCGGCAGTAGATTGAACGGGCTAACTGCAGTTTAGCGGAGAATTCCGACAAAAGACAGAAGCGAAGAATTCAGATTCCGGAAACGGTGACGACATCGAGGAGAACGGCATGTCGGAAAAACGAAGGGACCAAAAAAGGTCACGGCGGCGAATAGACTCTGACGAAGAAGCTGCGTTTAAGAGGGTTTTCCGACGGTTCTCCGAGCCCGAGCCTCAAAAAATCCGAGCCTCAAAAAATTAATAAATAATAAAAATTAATAGCCAAGAACGCGTTGTAGGAGAGCCGTACATCTCCAAAAAATTGTAAAATTTACGAATATATATTGTGAAATCAACATTTTACATGAATTCACACCACCTTATTACACCGATCCGAGCGAGTTTCTCTCCTCGCGTTTCTCTGCCCGTTCTCCGTCCCAATTTGCTTGGTGAAGTAAATAATTAAATAATCCTAGTATTAAAAAATTCTAAGTTTAATAATTTAAATGAATTATTGCTTATAGAGCACTCAAGTTCGAGATTCTCCAAAAATTAATGAATGAAAAAATAAAAAACAAATTTTCAATTCAAAATTTCAAGTTTCAAAATTTTATGTTAAATTTTAAGAAGTTCAAGTTCAAATTTCAATTTCAAATCAACACTTTTTCGATATTAGTTAATGATTAATTGTAACCAAATTTTAAGTTTGATGCTTCAAGTTAACTATTAATCATCCAAACGCAAGACTTCAAGTTGAAAACTTTAAAATGATTGTAGCATATTCAACACTCAAGTTTGAGAATGCTCAAAAAATAAGTAAAAAGTAAAAAGAAGGAGAATTCTGACCACAAAAAATCCCACGTTCCTATTTAACTTTTGTGTCAAGTTGCAAGTAAAAAATGACACATTCAAATTTATATTTTGAATTTTTTAATACTTAATTAGGGAATATTATAAACGAAAACCAATTTTGAACTCAAAAAATTTCACGTTTTCATTTAAATTTGGTTTTATAACAAAAATCATAAAACAGACACTTTTTGCTCCGGGACGCGTTTAACTCCAGCATCTCGATCCTGAGCCTCTTGCAGGCTATCGCTGCGCAAGTCGTCTTCTCGATGCTTGGAGGTCCGGGAAAGAGCGCCACTTTGAGGATTCGGCCATTATCGAGCCAGTACTGGAGCCGCCAGTCCCGTAGCCAGCCGAGGAACATTTGCGATTTTCCGTCACACTGCCCGACAAGCTGCATCTGCGAGGGTTAGTACTTGTCCACCAACATTAGTGACTTGTGGTCGATTCCATGGCATTGAAGGGTTTCGAGAGCGTTCAGGGTGTCGCGAGTGATAAGTTGGTCGTTGCCGAATCGGTCGCTGAGTTTGTTCCAGCATACGTGGCATTTCATGGACTAAATCTTCAGCGCACCAAAATGTTTCGAAAAAAAGTAAATTTTTTGACGGGCACAATCTTTTGACCGAAATAATCTTCGGATAAGGCTCAACTGAAAGCTTGTTTCATAGCACGAGGTTTGGAAAATGAATACTATTTCAAATCAT
The DNA here is from genome assembly GCA_000757645.3 of Steinernema carpocapsae. Classification (NCBI taxonomy): domain Eukaryota; kingdom Metazoa; phylum Nematoda; class Chromadorea; order Rhabditida; family Steinernematidae; genus Steinernema; species Steinernema carpocapsae. The sequence goes on from CM016762.1 coordinate 4,157,785, forward strand.
ACTGCAGGTAACACGCTCTGTACGTTAAAAGAAAAAAAGAAGAAAAAGGTAAGTCATTAATGTAGATAGCAAATAGGAGAGGACCTAGACATGAGCCCTGTGGCATACCACAGTTGATAGTATGAGAAGATGATATGGCTCCGTTGATGTTAACAGAAAACCAGCGATCCTTGAGGAAGTTTTCGATCCACTTCAGCAGCGAACCAACAATACCATAAGCCTTTAATTTTTGCGAAAGCAGATTGTGATCAACAAGGTCAAAGGCCTTAGAGAAATCTACAAAAGTGACATCAACGAATTTTCGAAACTCCAGAGCTACAAAGCCTTGATGGATGAAGGGTAACAAAGCTGTATTGGGTTATCTTCCGGGAAAAAAACCCGTTTTGCTGCGCACAAAAGAGATTGAACTTCTCAAAATGTTTGATTAATGCCTTCCGGACAAATTTCTCTGCAAGTTTGAAAAAAGAACTCGTACGGGAAACGGGTCTACAATTGTATTGGGATGCAGGATCACCCTACACAATTTCTTAAGGACGTAGTAGGGTGATTGATCCGGATAGGTTGAGAACTTTCGCGGAAGAAGTCTTAGAGCATCCTAAACATCAAGAAGAGAGATATCAACAAAGTCAAAAGTGGAAACCAAAGTGGGACACAAAAAGGAAAAAAATGGTCGAGAGATTGGTTTTTGATTCTGATCCCATGATGCTGATTTAAAAATCAAGGCGTTTGAAGAAGACCTTATTCAAAGATGTCAAGAACAACATCTGAATTTTAGTACCAAAGACACTTGTCATAAACACTTTGTCTCAACAAATTGTAACGAAATTAATATCACAAAATAAAGACTAAAAACGACTCCTAAATTCAGTTCTCTCGAATTACAATGTTTACAATAAAATAATAAAATGAACTGAACACGATTAATTGAAGCGTCGAAAAAGTCATGCCAAAAAATTTTTATGTGAAAATTATTTCTTGACTAGTCACGGTTCATACTTTCAATTTAAGAGAACAAACTGAAATTGGAACAAAAGCAGATCTTACTGACCGTACCCAGCACAATGCACAATGAAAAAAATTAATTTGAATGTAAAAACCGTTTTCTTACCTTAAATACACATTTGTCCGCTTAATTTGAACCTTTAACAAATTGTGACCTGCGGGATGTGGGTCACTTAACAAAAAATCGTACTTTGCGTATTTAAAAAAACGTCTAACTTACCAATCAATAAAAACATGCGACTTCCACCAAATATGCGACTTAAATTTTTTGTAAATCAAAAGTAAAATTCGACGTAAGTCGCATTTGAGAGCGCATCGGTGTTTCGAACAGCACAGATGTCAAATTTCAACAGATGTGTTGTTTTCTCGTTTCCGTACTTTTGAGCTAACTCTGGACTGACTTCCAAGTTCCAGCGAAAGCACACTACGCGAACAGAAAACTTTACCAAAAAGCGCAGCTTTTTTCTTCTCAGGTTTCCAACACGACGACCCTGACTGCAATAAGTGCAATACTGTATTGGAGCATTTGCGAGCTTTGCACAAACAAATGACAACCCACTTTAAAGAGAATGCTGCGTGCATAATAAATAAAAAATGTTTTTCCGAAAACCATTTTGTGATAAAATAAGACAAGCTGGCAAATTCGTATGGCGCCGGAAATGCGATTAAAAGCGCTGCAACCAAATTTACAATTGCAAAGCAGTAAAAGTTCTGCAGTGAACCGTCCAAAAAGCCGAAATAAAACTTTAAATTAAAAAAGAAACCGTTGGAAAAAACCAAAAAATTGAATATTACATTTTCAATTCAAGTCAATATTTTAAAAAATTCAATAAAGTCACCACACAATCTGTGAACTTCTGAAAATTGATTGAATGAGAGGTATACGAAAACGTTTCAAACTGCCAAAAAAAATTTCAAAAATTGTTATCGATCGCCGCCGCCGCCGACAACGATCGCGCCATGCCGAGGTCGTACGACGGCACCTTTCATCGTTGTCAGAATGCAGAAAGCGCACGCTGTGATCAACAAAAATTCTGTTTGTTTGCAAATTTACGACACATCGTTTGGTACGGTAGCAGGCGAAAGTGCCTTAAAAGATAAAAAGCAAACTGATTGGTGAATCAATGCTGGATAAAGTGTGAAAAAGGCTTTTGCTTGAGTTATTATCAGTTTCTATGGAGCGTTAAGAAAAGGGAGCTAGAAAATGACGGAAACGTGAATCGTCAAAATAAAGTGCCTTGAATGTAAAATTTAGATGACCTAAACAAAAAATAAGAAAGAAAGCGATGCCATAAACGTTTCCAAAGAGCTGAAAAAAGGACCACCTACCTCAAAAATAGCAACGTCCACTACACTACAAACTAATCAACCAATCTCACACTCAATTTACGTTTGCATAGATTGGAAATAGCATCAACGAAAATATAAACAAAGGTTGAATTTAACTTAATTTTAAATTGAAATTTCAAAGAAATTTATAATTAATTGAAGCAAACATGCTTCAAAAAAAATCTGAAGCGTGGAAAAGCAGACGAAAATTCAATTTAACACACACAATAATACCAAAATATGCTAATCCAGTTCGAAAGAATCGAATAAATGAAATTATTTGATTTACCCTACTGTATATTCGCAAAATCGGGCTTTCTCGGGTCGTTGATAGGCGAACGGCTTCAACTGGTCGTGCAGAGAAAATCAATTTGAGGCAGAAATCTTCCAAAACGGTTTGATTTTCATACCGTAAAACGTTAAAAAAGAGCGCTGACATCAAATACAAAAATAACCACAGTGAAGCAAAAAAGCAAGCATCGTCAGGTTCTCAAAAAAAATCGAAGACTGAATAGGCCTATTTCGGCTGGAAGAAGCTGAAAACCCCTCCGAAATATGGACAACTCCAAGTGGCCAAATTGATCCAAAGAAGATAGAATTGAAACTTAAAAACGGTGGGAAATTCGTCAAAGTGAAGCCTGCACTCCGCCGAAAATTTTGGCCTTTGGAGAGCCGAGAACAAGCCGAGAAACGTGATCAAATAGAGCTGAAGCCTAGTTGAAATTCGAGCCAGAAATGATCCTGATTTTGAGGCAGAAATTATGAAAAATTAAGGTTGCTATTCAGGCCATAAGGCCGAAATAAAAGGAAAAATGAAAAAGCCAGAAATTCGCCAGAAAACAGGCCAAAGAATGAAGCTTTCACTTCTCCTAAAATTAAGCCTTTGTGGATCGAAAGCGAGATGCCTTGATATTTTGTCTGACCAGGTAATCGACCGATCCCATTGCTTGAATGCGAGTCGAAACGAGCATTCACATTTTTGGTCCAGAGATTACTATGTCTATCAGCGCCAAAGTGCCACGAATCTACTTCAATTCGACGTCGATTTGACCCCAAACCAACCTCTTGCAGATATCGCCATGACGGAATGCTCCAGGAGGCCAGCCTCAGCCTACAAACCCCGCTGTTTAAAATAAGCAGCCTCGAGCCTACTGTCCCCGCTGCCAAATTGGCCTCTAACGTCGTATCACTTTAAAATCTCAAAAATTAAAATAAAATAGTCATTTAAATTTACAATGATCGAATAGCATCACTCAAAGTACCAAGAACCCACTTTGTTCGTATAAAAAAAACGGAACATTTTGTCACATAAATGCGTTCTGCAAGCGATGATGGCGATCGTTAACCGCTCACTCAGAGCAATAAATGAATAGAGTCGACATTACCAGCTCGTCAATCGGTCTGGAGGCATGCGGGCCGGATGCCAAATTACAAAACGGCTCACCAGTACCTTGGCAGCTTCTCTTAAGAAATGATTTTTCGCTTTCTTCGTTTTTGCGAGTATAAATCTATTTTGACAATTAAATGTTGAACGCCATTTGTCATGGCTGTGAACGAAATTACGTTGGCTTCATAATGCAAATTTCAAAAATTTTATAAATTGGAAATTCAAAAGATAACATAAAAAAGACGCGTATGATCATGCTACTACTGAACAAAAAAATGTTCTTCAGCGAAAATCGCATACAAAAAATATCTCACTGACGAGATTTCAACCCGTGGCTTTTATGTCAATGGCTATCGCAGTACACAAAGTTAAATTAACGAAACCTCTCGTTCCAAGATTAAAAGAGACCGTTGACGACTCGCACAAAAAAATGCTAAATTTTAAAATAAAAGACCTACAAATTCTTGATTAAACGAGTCAATCGACTGCAAATTCTGCAAAAAAAGTTTAATTAATGAAACCTCCCGTTCCGAGACTAAACAAGGCCACTAACGACTCCCACAAAAAATGCTAAATTTTAAAATAATAAAACCTCCCGTTTGTAGATTGCCAATCCAAAGAAGTATCAGTGCAATGTCAAAAAACACTATCGATCGAGTCAAGTCAAGTCGATCGATTATCAACTCAAAAATATAAATATTAAAGAAAAAAGTTTCAAGATCGGAAATATGAAGTGTTGAAGTGAAATAGGACTATACGTTCCAAAACAGAAATACTTAAATTTAAGATCAAATAAGAGGGAAAGCTGGAAGTACAAAAAACCATTACAACAGAAATTAATTTAATTAGACGTATTCGAAAAGGTTTCAAGCCGCCAAAAATTAAATTATACAAGTTTTTAAAAAATTACGCGACAATTTAAATATTGTTCATGTCTGTTTAACCACTTGTTATTCACAGAATCGTTTAAAACATACTCAACCTTTGGTTCATTCCGACCTACATGCATAAAACGGGTCTTAGACTCGGAAATAGGCAACCCCCATTCGGCGGACCAAGTTACCAGAGCTGTTAAGACCTTCTTGAGGACGCAATGGTTGGAAAAAGCGTAGATTTTGAGGTCAGCAGCAAAGAGCGAGTAGTGGACTTCAGGGAGCATAATCGAGCAGATATCGTTGATTAAAAAATGTTCATCAAATAAAAATAATTTTTTACGTTTGTTTCACTTATCACTTCCCACCCTAAAGTTCAATCTCTAATCACAACTTACAATTCTAATAAAAACCGGAAGCACGACGCCGCATTTCGTAATCAAAAACAAAACCGATATGTTTGTCTCCAAGCAAAGTAAAAACAGCTTTTTTCTGAAAAATGAGAAATGCGCAAGCAAGCTCAAAAATGATTTCGGTGGTAAGGGTAATAAACTCAGCAATAACGTAATAAAAGACTCAAAAAGATTTGAATTTCACGTTTCACTCAAATAAGTGCCAAAATGCATAGAAAGCTAGTTTTAAAGGCAGTAACAAATCAACAAAATTCAAAATATAAAATGTAAATTTAAAAAATGCTGATTAAGGTATGCAAAAGCGACCAAAACAACCACAAAATTTAATAGAACATTTTAAATGCAAATAATTCAATTTAAGTGGTCACTTCGTTGGTACAAAATCAACCTTTTTTAGTCTAAAAGTTCTTGAAAGTTTAAACGTGTACACTGTAAACTCTTGATGTTTTGAAAAACGGATAAATCTCAAATTTGCAAAAAAATTATTGCAAATTTATAACAGTATTTAGATATTGTGCATGTATTTTATAACCAAAATAATTATTTTTTACAACCAAATTTACAGTCTGCAAACCACTGAGAGGCCAACAGTGAAGAGATCAAAAAACCAAAAATAAAGTATATAAAAATAAATTGTAATTTAAGTAATTCAAGAAGGAACCGAATCTCGGTTACCAAAATATCGAAATGACATTTTAAATCCAAGACGTTGCTTGAGAAAATTTTAATATAAAGTTGCCACTGTGTAAACTAAAAAAAATTTGAAAAACTTTTTGAATTATGCGAACGCCACAACCACGTGCATGCGGCAGCGGCGCGGACCGACTCTTGGCCACCTGTCTGCGTTTTATGTGTGGCATCAGTTGCGGCTGCGGCTGAGGTTTGGCCAAAGGTGGCCACGAATACCAAAAATCCTCAAAAAACGAAACAATTTGTCAAATGAAAGCGTTCTGCAACCGACGATGACACGATCGTTAATCGCTGAGCAAATATAACCCACTCAGAGCAATAAAAAAAATAGTCACTAGAGTGTTCCATCGTTTCTTAACCGCATTTCTAGAATTTGAATGGGTCACTGACGACCTGTGACCTCGATTCTTAAGCAGTGTCTAAAATACAATGTTTGTATTTGAAAACCTGGTTCAACTTACTAGAAAGTAGAATATGAGCATGAATGCATATAAAATCAGACACATGCCAATCTGAACTAGCATAGGTGTAGAAAAGTTCGTTTTATAAGAAAAAATTTCTAGAAATGGAATAAGAAACTGTCTTGGAACTACAAACAGCGAGGTCAAAGCAGCCCATATGTAGCCAAATATGAACAAGAACGTGATATAGTTGTCAAAAATAGTGTATTACTGATTTTTCATAATTTTCTGGAACAGAAATGGTTTTGCGTATCCCTTGTAAGCCAACATGACTGTCATGGTAGAAAAGTAGATGTACATATTTGTGCTCCATGCTCGCACAAATCTGTGAAAATAGAGGACTTTTCCTTCGAACCTAAAAAGCACAATTTTACAAAATGTAATTTTTTACCGCTCACGATTGATCCCAAATCCACTTATTATTTAAGTCGGGTTCGAAGATTTTCAATCCAATGTAAATGCCAGTTGATATGAAAGCTGGAAAAGCGATATTGGCACAATAGATTTGGGCCAAAAACGAGGGAACCACAAAAAACGATAAAAGCAATGTAATCACGGATATAAGAAAAACCGGGTAATTAAAATACAAATTTAGGTTTTCAATAAACGTGACAAATGCTACGTTGGTCAAGGTCATGATTTAAGACTTTGACGTAAAGCGTTAAACTAAGCGGTTGCCAATGTGTCCTTGTTGAACTATGAGAATCTGCGTTAAGATTTCTAAAATATTAACCTAAAGTTTCTCCTACGGACTTTGTTTTTAAGACCTTAAAGGACGTTCGCAGATAAGACAATGACAAATTGTAAAGTTCGAACCGATTTGATAATTTTATTTTTAACAATTTTGCGATGATTTTTAAGGGGTGTATAGTTCGCGGCACACGCGTCACGCGCTTCGCGCGTTTTTCACGCGTTAAGTTTCGTTACGCGTTTCGTGCGCAAAAATAAAATTCCCACTGCATAACTGCTTCTATCATGGTTCTTCTTCCGTGAATCGGACCCTCCAATCTCGTTCTCTTGCGAAAATTCCGAATCCAAATTGCCTTCCAACGCAAAATCCATAGAAACTCTTAACCTGAAACACAAATCGCGTCAAATAAATTGCGAACGGAAGCAGAACATCCGCGAAACACGGAACACAAAAAAACAGCTAAAACGTATCACATTTTGCCATAATTGCAGAGAACGCCGAGCAAACGCATTAACCAAATTCATACTCGAAATCGAGAAACGCAAAACATTTTCTAAAAATGCAAGACAAGACACACCACAAGTGTTCAAAATTTAAATAACAGCTATTAACAGTATTATGAGTGGTCTAAATCGGTATTAAATCGTGATAAATCGAATTTTAAAATTTTAAATCCAATAAAAATTTTAGTTGATTAAATCGCTGGCAAAGCGATATTCATTTACAGATTTGAGCCAGCAGCTATGGAACCACAGAAAGTAATAAGGGAGATAAGCAAAACAGGACAATGGAAATCAATATATCTCAATAAATCAAATTTAGCTCTGCAATAAATATTAACCAGTTGCCTTTGTATCCTCACTGAACTATGCAATTCTGCGTCAAGATTTCTGAAACCAAAACCAAAATAAAACTATGAAAAGAAACATGAGAGAATGTGTAAATACCATTTAAAACCATGTGAAAATGTTACTAATTCTGAGCAAAGCAATGCGTGGACACTTTGCAGCACGGCAATTCTTAATTTGCTTTTGCAAAATTTTAGCAAAAAGAGAAAAATGTAAAGGGCCTCAAACTTTTTTCCAAATAGCAGCATTGTACAAAAATTTACTGCCGAGCAATGTGCTTACGTGTGTGTTATTTGTAAGGCTGTTCACAGATAGACAAATTACAAATTGTAAAGTACGAACCCGTTACAAAAATTATATTTTTGTTAACTTAAGTGTAAAAAAAGTTTGTCAAGACTTCTTTGTTTTCGCGCGTTGTGGAAAAAATTCATTTTTCTTACACTCAATCCCTTACAAACCTCAAAATTTTTAATCTGTTTAGAAGGCGTCTTGTCGTTTTCCTTCTCATCTCTCTATTGAATCCTTTCGATTACAAGAAAAACTGATCGATTCCGAAAGTTTTACCCTAACGCCTCACTATGGAATTCCTTTCCATAGACAATTGCTACAGCTAGAACCTTTCAAATAAGACTGAATGCGGTTGGATTATACGTAAGTAGACCTGTCTAAAATTTATGTGGTCTTAATTTATTTGTTTTTTCCTAATTCCGTTGGTGGGTCCACGAATTGATCTTTTTTTGCCTTCCTTTCACACTTTTCCGATCCCCAATTGATGTGCATTGGTCTCATGAAACTCTTACAGTTTACATTGTGTGTTGTTTGAATAAATAAACTATAAATTTTTAGTAAAAGCACTTATTAAGCAATAATAGTTTAGTGTACGATGAGTGCCTAAAAAGTGCAAATAGAAAAATAAATTAATATTTGTTATCTTATCTCAGTAAAAGTCATTTTCCTATTTTAAAACAAAGCACATGGCGCTTGCACAAAAAAGAAAACTATTGGAGTCATCAATTTCATTTTGCTAAATTGTTTTCGAGGTCGTATTTTTAAGACAACCGGCACTTAAGATTGAAAAGCATTCGAAGAAATCTAAAAATACACTTGCATTCTGAGTATTAGCTAAACGTCACCAGCTAGTTTCATTTTTTGAACCGTTTGTGAGGAGATCGTTTTAACGTTCTACTGTTCTATCGACTGTGAATTCAAGGTCATTCGACTAAAGAAGCCAACTCTAAAAATTCAAGGAAAAATCCATTTTACACTGCAAATACCTGTTTAAATGGTGGTCGAAAACTGGTTTGCTTTTTCCATTTTTTTGTTTTAACCGTTTGAACGGTAGTTGTGCTGTATATAACAATGTCCCTGCACCAGCCCAAACATTGTCTTCTTCCAATCTTCTCTTTCAGCACAATGGCCTCCATCGCTTCTATCCCCGAGCAGCTCAACGGCCTCCAGCTATCGAAGGCTGAAGACGCCTCTGTCCGTCTCTTTATTCCCAAGCTTGCCGAGCACCCGGAGTTGCGCAAGATCGTCTCTGATCTCGGACTCAACATCCGTGGCGTCCACTTCGAGCACGCCGACTTTTTCGCTGGGCTCTTCGACTTCTCCTTCAAGCAGACCTTCGGTTGCTCCGATTTTGAGACCATGAACGAGTTTGCTACTGCTCTTGAGAAGCTTGTCGAGATGGAGGAGTCAGCTTAATTTGTCTCAAGATTTTTTTCGGTTTTTATGTTTAGTTAGTCTTGGTGGTGGTGATATAAATGATTTTAATGTAATTGCATAGAAAACAAAGCATTAAGAAAACAGAAAATCTGCAAACCAATCATTAGCGTAACAAAAGAAAAAGACAGAAAAACAAAAAAGATACATCAACGTATGAGTTGATTAATTACTTTTGAAGCGTTTCACAATGGATGCAGAACTTTGATCGACAAAACTTTGAACTTTGTGCGATTGCTATCCAACTAACGCACGCTTATCACATTAATATATATATATCATATACAGGGTGCGCAATAAATACTGTACCGAACGGTCGAATTTTCTCGGGTTCCAAAGGGGTCAAAATCGACGCGGAAACGTATCCGGAGTTGATTTTGAAAGGCGCCGTTCTTCCCTGGGCCGAAGAAAACACTGAAAACATTGAATGAAGGCTTCAACAGGACTGGACCCCAGCCAATGGCGCGAAGAAGACGATGGAATGGTGCGAAGCCAACCTTCTGGCATTTTGGAGCAAGAGTGTTTGGCCTTCCAATTCCCCGGATTTGAACCCGCTCAACGACGCAATTCGGGGAATCACAAGTTGATTCAGTTCCTAAAGCGGACTCTGAAGAAAGCCTGGGAAGAAATTACGCCAGAAATGGTCGCGGCAATTTTGAAGAATTTCCAGAAGCGATTGGACGCCCGTTTGAAAGTTGAAGGCGGTCATTTTGAGTGTTCTTAATTGTATCCTGTACAGAATCGTCTCTTCTTTCGAATGGTTTATAAAACGGATCGTTTTATTTGTTCTGTAAAAAGTTACAGTCGTTTTTTCCACTTACAGTATTTATTGCGCACCCTGTAGTGTATCTCAAACCAAACTTGAAGATATTTGTCGTTAGATTCGGTAGCCGCTGGTCTGTTCATCCGTAGTGGGGCTTATGACAATACCCGCAAGAAGGTCCTGCATGCCTTCCAAAACCATCTAGAGAAGACCCAACGTTTTTATCGTTTATTGAAGCTGTTCTTTCTGATTTAAATTCTATGACAACAAGGATTGTAGCCAACAAAGCGTTGATCGGTTTATCGACAAAGTCGCGTCACTTTCCAATGTATTGTTTTGGGTTTGCTGCAATGTGATAAAAACTTGTGTATGCATAAACTGTATCTGTGGATGTCATTCTGATGTCAATGTGTAGTTGATTCATTTATTCGTATTCGAGAGAATTTCAAGCTTCCAAAAATTCAGCTATTTAAGTTTTAAAAATTTGCGCGACAATTTAAAAACCTTTTTCAATTCATGTTTTGTTATTTTGTTCTTTTTGACCAAACGTTTTGAAGCAAAGATACATAAAATACGTTACAACCCAATTTATAACTTTGAAGACTTCATTTAACGATTCGAAGATTCCAGATTTGTGTTTACCAAAATAATTCAAATTTGGATTTTAAAAAACATTTAAAAACCATAGACCAAATAAATAATTCAATTAGACGTCTACGTTTCACGCGGTTAAGAATCTTGACATGAAAATTGTAAAGAAAATGTAAAATTGTAAAAATTGACGCTTTCAAATCTATGTTAAAAATCTGCGTTACATGAAAAATTCTCTGTTAATTTACGTTCTGCCGTTTTATCCACAAAACTGCCTAAGTTCTAACATGTAAAAAAAGGTTTTGCAAAGAAACCATTAGACCGAACAAATATGCACATTTTTCCGTAATACAAAACTAAGGAGAGAACCATCTTAAGCCTCTTTTTTAAATGGCTTTTTGGTTATTTATTAAAAGAATGTATTTAAATGCTGTAAAAACAAAAGGTTTTTTCAAGAAGCCGCTAGACTGAAAAAGGTCAATTTTTTGATAGTATGTGTTTGAAAAAATAAAACCAGCGAAACCGTAAACCTCTATTTTACATGGTACTGGTAAAATAAAGCTGAAAATTGAATATTTATTTATTTTTGAATATACTTAGTCATAAAAAGAGTCACATAGAATGGTTTTTTGGAGAAAACGGCGAACAAACGGGAACCGATGACCAGCTTTGTGAAGTGAGTATCCTTTGCGATCACTACTGGGTATTTGGCATTGTAGTCCAATCGACTGTTCCCAAGTCGTCCCACGTTCCAGACTAGACCGTTTTGTTGTCTTGAAACGGTTTCATATTTTTCATCGTCTTTGGTTCGGGTTTATGCAGGCACTCATGCTTATGAAGGCGGACCGCGAGAAGTTTTTCAGTTGCAAGATGGCAGTAATCAGATCTGATGATCCTGGCTGACTGTCACTTCGGGGACGGCTTCTCGTAGACGCTGCTGATTTTCAGGACGAAGCTTCTTTGAAAATCCGTGGATAAATTTGAGAACAGCTCCACAGACTCTATAAATGTATTTTCTGACGAGTATCTTATCAGTCGATAACTTCGTCCGTTGTCTCGATGGATGTTGTCTCAGTCTTGTTGACCGCTGCAATAATTGGCATTGTTTTATAATTTTTTAATATTTTAAAAGGTCTTAAAATGCTTATTGTCAAGCGCCAATCGAAATGGTAAGCATTTGAAAAAGTGGCTTTTTTCTTAGCATTTATTAGCATCAATTTTTGTCGTTTTCAGGTCACACCTATTTTTTTCATCAAATGAGCTGTATTTATTTAAAATTTTTGCGCAAACTGAATTAATTTTTAACATACGTGTGATGGTGTTGCGAAGATTGCGCGCAAATTATTAGCGCGCAAAATTTAAAAGCGCAAATTTTAAGCGCGCAATCACTTAGCGCGCAATCCGTTTAGCGCGCAAAATCTGAGCGCGCAAAAATTAGGCGTAAGAGTGGCACAATGCTTTGCGGTCGTGACCAGACATTTGGGTAATAGACAGATGGGTAACCGGACGTTTGGGTAACAAAAATTAGCGTGACAAAATTGCGCAAACATTGCGCCCATTTTTTTTTAAACAGCAAAAATAATAGGACCAAAGCGGCCTCTTTCAAGCCGTGGGAATAGTACGCTGGGGCTGATCTCCTGGAGCATCTTATGTTTACCTAGAACATTTTTATTGTGGTTTTTGGAGAGCGCCGAAGGTGCGACAGCAAGCATTACTGACTATGCAGACAGGCTTCATTGTTCAATGTTTGCGCAATCCTATTACCCAAATGTCCGGTTACTTACCACTCTATTGGTGTTATTACACATGTTCACATATAAAAACTACAAGAATCAAACGGTTTCAGATTGCTTTAAGAAGACAGCAAAAATTTATACGAAACGCCCTTTATACAAACCTGTTCTTATACAAAACGCGCTAAGGTTTTGCACGCAATCCTCGTGTTGGCACTGTGATTTTTTTAAAATAAGATATTTTTGGAATTCTTTGATGCTTTCATAAGCGACGCTTTCATTTTAAGGGTTCAGAATTAGGATCTTGCAGAATCAGAACGATCATACGGTCTGTCTTAGACTGCTGTTTGAAAATCATATTAAAAGAGCATTTTTAATTTTTGGGCATCTTCCTTCGCTTCTTACAAATGATTTTAACTAAATCAAAGCACAATTTTCATAAGGTAATTTTTTACCGATTGAAACGTACAGGTGTAATTGAATTAATTATTTGTTCTATGGTTTTTGAAATGTTCATTTAAATTTTAAACTTGATAGATTTTGGTAAAGCTGGTGAAAAAAAGCTCACATATCCGTTTTTTATCATGTTTCACATTTTTTGTTCAGTGGTAGCATGATCATATTACATTATTTTTGAAATCAACATTTTATGAAGCCAACGTGAGCCAACGTGATAACTTATTCAGGCAAAATAAACCTATTTTTTCAGTATGGTGGAAACTCGATTTTCGGCTAGCTTTTGCGTGCTTTGAGGAGGTAATTTAATTTCAAAATTTTATTTTTGGTTGGGGAACCAGGATGCTTTTAAGTACTTTAAGAATTTCTAAATCTAGTTTAAATCTATTTTTTTGCTTGGACATCCACAATTTCGGTTGATTTTTTAATGCTTCAAAACTTTAAATTTTATTTTTACTATTATTATATTTTTGCTGCATTTGACAGCACATAATTAATTAGCCGTGTCGGCCGGCTTTCGTCCCACCAAAGTCATCTGGGCCTGACGCTTCAAATTAACACTCTAAACTACCACGCTGAATCGGGCTGGAGCTCACGAAGGACCGCACCTCAACGCAAAATGGCTCGTCGACCTTCTGAAAGATGCATTTTAGCAGATATACTTCAAACGAAAATCTGGAACGTGGAAAAGCAGACGAAAATTCAATTTAACACAATATTACCAAATTACGCTAATCCAGTTCGAAAAAATCCAATAAATGAAATTGTTTGATTTACCCTACTGCCAAATTCGCAAAGTTGGGCTTTCTTGAACCGCTGATAGGTGACGAGAGGTGATCAAAGTAGCCCAAATTCGAGACGCTGACGGCTCCAAAACAGGCTTCAACTGGTAGTGTAGAGAAAATCAAATTGAGGCAGAAACCATCAAAAACGGTTCAATTTTCAGGCCGCAAAACGTTCAAAAACAGCGCTGACATAGGATACAAAAAGAACCACAGTGAAGCCAAAAACTGCAAAAACGCGAGCATCATCAGGTCCTCAAAAAGACTGAATAGGCCTGAAGCTTCGAAAAGCCCCGAAAAGCTTCAGCGTAAACAGGTCGTTCCGAAGTTCTTTCATCTCACTCTTTTCAATTTCATCTCCTCAAGGAAAAATTAACCTATTTTTCAGCCTAGTTGCTTCTTGAAAAAATCTCATTTTTGAGTGTGTAGAGCTTTTTGAAACGTTCTTTTATTAAAAAAGTGACTCTGTTTTTAGTCTTTCCAATCCGATCTTCACAAGGAAAAAGGAAGCTAGTTTTTCAGCCTAGTTGATTTTTGAGAAAACCTTTTTTAATGGCTTTTTGGAGTTTTAAAAAAGCTAATTTAACAAATTATTTAAATTCTATGAAAAATAGAGGTTTAATGTGACTTTGTTTTCAGCTTATACGAGTACATCTTATTCAGGCAAAATAAACTTATTTTTTCAGCCCAGTGGAAACTTGATTTTCGGCTAGCTTTTGCGTGCTTTGAGAAGGTAATTTATTTTAAAAATTTTATTTTTGGTTGGGGAGCCAGGATGCTTTTAAGTACTTTAAGAATTTGTAACTTAACTTTAGTTTAAATCTATTTTTTTCGATTAGACAACCAAAATTTTGGTTGATTTTTGAATGCTTCAAAAACTGTTAAATTTTAATTTTACTATTTTTTATTTTTGCTGCTTTTTTGCAGCACATAAATAATGAGCCGTGTCGGGCGGCTTTCGTCGGTCAGCACCCACCAAAGTCATCTGGGCCTGACGTCTCAAATTAACACTTTAAACTACCACTGCGGATGTCCAGCAACACAGTCCATACTGGCCAGAAACAACAGCTGCTTGGTCTAACTAGTCAAAGTTTAATATTCTAAAAGTGGCTACAAAATTAGCGTTTTTCCTATTCTTGAAATTGACGTGAAACGTAAGCGTTGAATATTTTGCCAGAAGCCGTCCTCCGTGCGGGCAATTTAAGTTATGTAACAACGCGTTAAAATATGCCTAGGAATTTTGACTGTTTCGCTATATAAGCCTCTGGCTCAAATAGCTCACGTTACTTTCTAACACAGCAGTTTTGTACAGTGACTCAAGTCAAAATATAGACGTGTTAGCAGTTTTTTAAACAAAATTTATAAATCAAAAAATTTATTGGGTTTTTTGGGGTTTTTGAGAATAATTATTGTTCTAAATTTTTTATTTTTGCCTTTTATTTGACGTTGTAATTGCCACGTGATTCTTGATCAGCTCGATGTGAATACCAAGATCCCTCTTCAAAATTTCGTACTTGTTTCCGGTTTGCTGAGTAGCTTTAACTCCTTGCATAATTTTAGTGAACCCTTTGACATCATAATTCGTCCTACACAAAGATAGTTCGCTCGTACGTCGGAGGAAAGTTGAGAATATTCAAAAGACATCTAAATTGCGTAACGCCTAGAACATCGTTGTAGCAAATTTTATCCAGCCGCTCTTGATGGAACGCTTCAATGAGCAGACCTTCAGCGGCTTGGTCGAAACGACCGGTATACTTGAAATTCAGTCGTTTTTCTCCTTTTTTTGAAAAGACTCCGTTCAGAAATTCTATAAAAGCGGCTTCGAAACAATCGAGTCCGCCGATCGAATATTTAGAAGCCTGTATGTGGACAAGCTTAGCTGGAATATGGTCGGGAAACTTGAAAAACTGCTTCAAGGAGCTCTTGGGACAAAGGAGCACAAATGTAGAGCTCTTTGTAGCCTTGAAAATTGTCTTTGAAAATCAAGACGTATGGTTTGGAAGGCTTCTGGAGTGAGAAGTACACGAGCTTCCGTGGATCTCGTTAGAACGCAGCCAAGAGCGTCGTCTTTCAAATTAATAGCGCTAATAAAGACGCCATTCAACTGACGAAGCTCCGTAAAATGGATGGGTTCGCTTTTCAAATTCTCGGTTTCCACGCCTTACATTACTTGCGTGTCTTCTACGTTAACTGGTTGCTTTGTTCTGCTTTTTTCCACGTTTGTTAGCCTTTGATTGTTTTGAAAAATAGAAAATTTAACTCAAATATATTTTTTTGCTACGAAAAATCTTAACGTCTTGAAAAATCGTGAAAATAATGTGAACGTAATTTTCTTATTTAAACTTGTTTCTTTTTTCGGCAATTAGAAATTCATTATTAATGTTGAGGAGGAGTATTTGGGACACCTTGGAGAGCTACATTTAACTTTAAATTTTTATTTTGTTTATCGGAGTTTAGAACATGCTCTTTACTTTGTTTGTTGTGTTCAGCGAAGAAAGCTACAACAATTCAATGTTTGCTAAGGAAACCGGATTTTTGGCTAGTCTTAAATGCTTTCAAAATTAAAAACTTGACTTTTATTTTTTAATTAAATTTCTGGCAGTTGAGCTGTGGGAATGCTTTACAATAC
Source organism: Steinernema carpocapsae (assembly GCA_000757645.3). NCBI lineage: Eukaryota > Metazoa > Nematoda > Chromadorea > Rhabditida > Steinernematidae > Steinernema > Steinernema carpocapsae. The sequence continues at coordinate 4,174,154 of CM016762.1, forward strand.
AATGGCGCTTCTATTATTTTAATGAACACGCTCAAATTCGGCTGTCGATTTGGTGGAGTGTAGCAATTTGAAAAAAACTGCTCTTTGAAATTGTCAATTTTAAGTTTTGTTATCTATCAATTTACGCTTAGACGTGTCCTTAAACTGAGATCATCTTGGCAATTAAACAAATTTCATTTTTTGCAATCGTAGAATAACGGATTTTTGAAATGACAAATTACTTGAAATGCAATAAATTTTCCAATTGCTCTCTTCTAAAGTATTGAGTTCCTTTATTCTTGATTCACCTTTTTCCGCTGACGACTGCGATTCTTTGTTCTTGTTATTTTTAGACGCCGCTCATTTTTTAACCGCCGATAAGAGGTAATGGGTAAAAATGTCTTTGAGGCTATTTTGATTTTTGACAATGTCTGACAATTTAGAAAACAATTTTTCGCAAAAACCACAGTTTGCAAACGGATTCATGTTTTATGGCATTTTCGGACAAAGAAATAACGTAGTTTTTGGATTATCGAACAATGAAAATTGAACAATAGAAGAAACACTGACGCATGAGAGGATCGATCGTCTAAAACCTCTTCGGACTTTTTGTGACGTGAGCGCAATTCATTCTTTTTGATTTACTGTTTTCCGCTAATTTTGTGACTATGTCATTAAATTAATTTTGAATAATGAAGCTTGATGTCTTTTGTAAACATAAAAAATATTTTTGATTTTTTCAAGCTGAACCCGTTCCATATCCGGACTGTCCTTGTCCGCATCGATCGAGCGGAGGAGACAGAACACTTCCAGCAAATCACGTTCACCCACCGGCGCTGTTCTGCACTGAGCACCAATCGCCACTCGATCGTCGCTCAACTGCCCAGCCGCAATGTTTTATACAGCAGAGTGGTAGACCTGGAACGTTTCTATCAGTTCAAGTTAAATTGATTTATTGTCCAAAACTACGTCAAAATAATGGCTTATCTGAATGTTGATTATTTGGGTCAATTTTGACCAACCGCACGTATTTTGTAATTTTTAGCGTAACCACGATAAACTATGATCACAATGAAGCCTGAAGCAATTTTTCGCAAAACGCCATTTTTGAGGTTGTCATATTTTGACCCGAATTTCTTCTAATTTTGCCAAGAAACAGGCCAATTTATGCGTATAGTTACAACGGTGCAACTATTTGCTTTAATTCACCTTATTAAGAAGGATACGGATACCGTTTTCCCAAATTAATAATTATGTTCAAAATGATGTACAAGCGTAGAATTTGTGGGTGAGTGGGTCAATGCGACAAAAAAGCGTTGCCAGCCTCGGGCATCGATCCCGTAACCTCCAGCCCAGCCCGCTACCGACTTTGCCAAACAACCGTGTGTCTAAAACGTTCAAAGTTGGCTATACATTCGTTGTTCTCAAATCCTCGATTTCTAACGGCCTTTGCACTTTCCGCGTTAGGGCAGCTAATATTTTGGGGTTTTTTAGTCTCATATAGGCCTACACGTGTGCCAAATTTCAGCCCGATCGGTGGAGGGAGGGACACATCATGTCATTCCCTTGTAAGCTTATCCACATAAATATTCGATCGGCGGACTCGATTGTTTTGAAACTGTTTTTATAGAATTCGGGAATTTAAAAAACATCTTTTTTCAAAAACGACGAAAACGGCTGAATTTCAAGTATACCGGTCGTTTCGACCAAGCCGCTGAAGATCTGCTTACTGAAGCATTCCATCAAGAGCAGATGGCCAAAAAAGGCTGTTTAATTATTTTTTTTTATGTACAAATCTCAGTTTTTCAGATATTCGAGATCTCGGCTGCTCAGCGGAAAGGTGGTCTTGAGGAAATGACGGACGGGTTCGTCATCGCCTTGCAGCAGGGACAGTGACGTGAAACAAGATCCCCTCTACAAGAACGTAATATGGTGAGCCAATAGTAAAAAGCCTGAAAAAATTTTTGAATTATCTGTTCTGCTTCCATGCTTTTTGGCTAGTTATTTCTCTTAAGATGCATTAAGCTTTGTCTCGGACTATTTTATTATGGTTTTTTGAGAGCGCCGAAGGCGCGACAGTTGGCGGCACTAACTTCACAGAAACGCTTCACACTGCTGACAGTCTTAAAATTAGGGTAGGCTTTATCTTTTCTACTAGGGATCTTTTTTCATGTAATTCTTTCTAGCTTCCAAGGTTTAATGGTCATCCGGGCACAAACCAGCTTAACGGTTTTGGTGGAATTCGTGAGAATTAATTTCTTACGCATTGATCATGCGGTCTGTCTTACTGCTCTTTTAAAATCATTTCAAAATTATATTTTCAATTTTCGAGCGTCTCAATGCACTGACACATAATTTTAAAAAATGTAAATGAATTCGTTTTTCAGGACAGCTTTCGGGACCATATTTTTTACAAAATTTTTTTAATGGGATGAAATGTTTTTCATCGCGATAGACCAAAGTTTCATAAAGTCTCAAGTCTCGTAAATTATGTTTAATGTTTCCTTGGAAAAATTTAAAAGAATTTTTGAACGAGGCGGTTCAGAACAAACTTTTAATTTATATATTCATTTCAACGAATTTGTTTGCATACGTGTATTGTCATTTTTTCGCGTAGGTGTGTTACAATTCTAACCAATAAAAGCCACTTTCTAATAAATTTTTTCAATGTTTTTAGCGTTAAATCTGTTTCATATGATCAAAGTTTTTTGTTTCCTGCTTTTTCAAATCCTTCTAATCTAGGAACGCCGTTTATATGCAAATGAGTTTTTTGGTTATGTTTTTCGAAAACTTTTTAAACTCGAGATGTTTACTAAAATTGACTTTTTTGACGTGGCTACATCTTTTCATCGCGATCCAGACAAACCCAAGAACAGGATTATCTGTGCTATTTTGGTTCAGGATAACTGAGAACAAGGTGGTCATGTCGGGCCGAATTTCAAATGCTCAATAATCGACCGTTTTGCACGAAAACTTCCAAACTTGGCTTGCATTCTGGCTTTCCAAGAGCCGCGGTGCTTCTGCAGCAAACATTAATGGCTTGCCGTCTGGCCGTTATTTAGGCTTAATTTAGGAATTACGTCGCCATTTCGATGAAATCGTTTTTCGTTTCGATGCATTGGTCCTGTAACGAAATAGAGGGGCGGCGATCGCAATTCGCCGACCGCGATTTTGACACTTTTGACAGACCGTGCGTAGCCGATTGCCGCGGCCAATCACTTATTATCAACAACAAAAACAAGGACGTCTACGCTCGGACACCCTGAATGTCGCCGAAGAATCTCGAGAAGCTGTTGTTGCTGAAGTGTAACATTCTCTTGAAAGGAATTGAAGTCATCTCATCCGGGATTGTTTCTTACTGTCACTAGTTGTTATTTAAATTTGGATGACTTGTGGTGTTTCGGCTCGCAGTATCGCGTATCGCATATCGCAGAAAAAAATACCACAAATGCACAGCCCTGATACGGATACCGTTTCTAAGTCTTTTTCCCAAATTAATAATTATGTTCAAAATGATGTACAAGCGAAGAATTTGACGATAGAACCTTCAAACTCAAAGTGAGATCTCTCTCTAAACCACTTAATAATCACTTTTTACCGAAATTGTATAAAAAAATTTCTTTAAAAATCAGCAAAAGTGGCTTAAACCTCTATGAAATTTCTAATTAGAAAAAGAATACTGCGGCCAATTTTTTAAGCAATCACAAAAAATTCTGTGACACCTCTACGCAGAGATACACTATGGTAAAAGGGAAGGAATTAATAAGTTCTTTGCGGCAGCTATCCATGGTTTGTTTAAATTCCGTTCTACGTATGTCATTAGTTTTGCGTTTCTTTTAATTGGTAACTTCATTAAGATTGGAAGATTATCGATGATTAGAATTTTTTACATTGATGAATAAAACTTTCCATAGAAAATGTCCATCGCTTATTTGAATTTTGTCTCAAGAATTTCGTTATTTTTACGTTGCTTTTAAAATTAGTTACTATTGGTATATTTCCGTAAAATTAAATTTTCCATGTTTATAAATAAAAATAGTTTTTTTGGTGGAACATGAACATCACCTCTCCATCGCCAATTGCGTTTGCACGCTTTTTGCTGTTGTCTTGAGTTTCGTGGTTTTGCGCGCCGTGTCGAGCGGCTGGGGAAGAACAACGATGAAAATGCTGACGCTTCAAGCGCGCTTTTGGTGGAATTCAAAGCGCCAAGGTCGCGCTTAGCCGAGAAATTGTTCAAATAGCGCCAAGGCTGTTGCAAAATATGAATCTGTGAAGCGCGAAGCGCCAAACGATGCTGTTTCAAAGAAAATACAGCGCGCGCGACTCCGTTAATTTTTTAAATGTCCAAAGTAACTGGCTCTATATGAATTTTCAGTGCTTGTGTCTAATTTGCACCTATGAAATTGCTTGCTTGAACCCTAGAACCATAAAACTGCGTCGGGTACAGGTTCAAATTATTGATTTCGTCCATAATCTTAATTGAGACCAAGTTATACATAGTTGCGCACTGACAGTTTCAAGCTTCAGACGTCATTGAATTCCGACTTAAGTACGTTTTTCTGAATCCTGAAATTTGCTGCTTCGGTCAGTCGAAAATACCGCTTCCGAATTCCCGCGGAACAGATTTTCCGGATTGACACACTCCGTTCCCTCCGTTGGCCGCCAAAGGCTGCGCAAAAAAGCAGCGCGGCATTAGACCGCGGGCAACTTTACTTTACGCTTTGCGCAACACATTCTTCTCAAAAATTTCTGAAAAAAATGAAATTTCTTTTTCAAAAAATTGCTTCAACTCAACATAAAAACAACAAAAATTCTAATTTAAGTAAGATAAATTTAATGATCAATTGATACCAAATTAAAATCTGTCCAAAAAAATTGCTATGAAAATTTTAGTGCATTATTCACTTATTTTACAGCCTTGTGAATAAAACGGCAGAACGTAAATTAACAGAGCGTGAGCGTGAATTTTTATAAAAAACCGAATGTGGTATGAAATAAAAATAAAATATTTACAGGATTTTAATTTTTTGCCATTGTTGTCCTCAAACCCAATTTTTTTCCATTAAATAAGCTGTATTTATAATTTATTTTTAAGATACGTGTGATTTTCCAAATAAGTTCTTTTTGTTATTCCGCGACAGATCCAAAAGTTTTGCAATTTCACATTTTCCAGGTCTAGAATTGGGATTATGCAAAAGAAGAAAAAATTATTACTTATTACGCATTAACCGAAATTGAACTTGTTTTGCTCAATATGTCCTGGATCTGTAAATCCCCTACATACGCAGACTTTAGCGCTCATTTCCAAACACGTTCACATATCTGATAAATTTTACATTTTGTACCCGAGGGATCTTTTCTACTAGACGGGTTCGTCATCGCTTTGCAGCAGGGACAGTGACGTGAAACAAGATCCCCTCTACAAGAACGTAATATGGTGAGCCAATAGTAAAAAGCCTGAAAAAATTTTTGAATTATCTGTTCTGCTTCCGTGCTTTTTGGCTAGTTTTTTCCCTTAAGATGCATTAAGCTTTGTCTCGGACTATTTTATTATGGTTTTTTGAGAGCGCCGAAGGCGCGACAGTTGGCGGCACTAACTTCACAGAAACGCTTCACACTGCTGACAGTCTTAAAATTAGGGTAGGCTTTATCTTTTCTACTAGGGATCTTTTTTCATGTAATTCGTTCTAGCTTCCAAGGTTTAATGGTCATCCGGGCACAAACCAGCTTAACGGTTTTGGTGGAATTCGTGAGAATTAATTTCTTACGCATTGATCATGCGGTCTGTCTTACTGCTCTTTTAAAATCATTTTAAAATAATATTTTCAATTTTTGAGCGTCTCAATGCACTGACACAATTTTAAAAAATGTAAATGAATTCGTTTTTCACGACAGCTTTTGTGACCATATTTTTGAAATAACTGGGATAAATAATTTCCATGCTTTAGACAACGGATGCATGTTTTATGGCACTTACGGACAAAAAATGACGTAATTTTTGGATTATTGAACATTGAATATTGAAAATTGAACAATTGAAGAAGCACTGACGCATGAGAGGATTGATCGTCTACAACTGCTTTGGAATTTTGTGACGTGAGCGCAATTAATTCTTTGATTTACCCTTTTCCGCTAATTTTGTGACCAACTTTTATAAAGTCTCTTAATTTATGTTTAATTTGTCCTTCAATAAATTTATTTCGGAACTTCGGAACAACGCAGTTCTTCACTTTTTAAGTATTTATTCATTTTAACGGATTTGTTTGCATTTGCATTTTTTCAGCCTAGTGGCTTCTTGATAAAACCTCTCGTTATGGTTTTTACAGGCTTCAAAAACGCTTATTTAATAATTTTTTAAATTTTGTTGAAAAAGGATTAACGCCGCCAAACCGATTCCCAAACTTCGGTGGTTCTTGAAGAACTTTTGGTGGCATTCGTCAGTCATTTGAAGGCTAGAGCGTTCACGAAGACAATACTTGAAACCTCGTCAGTTAATACTTACTTGACCTTTGCATTGACTTTCCCGCTGTAAAATAGCATTCCAGTATTGTTAAACAACGTTAAACAAAGCGTGCAAAATTTTTGAATTGTTTCGAAACGGTTTTAGAGCCTGGGTCCCGAAAATCTAAGTTTCAACAGATCATGGTAAAGCTCCTTTTGGGATTTTTCATTTGTTTTGAAACATAAAGCTTGCGTATATGTGATTCTCCAAACAAACTACAAAACAAATGCAGAACCACAAAAAAAAAACGTGAAAATTGTTTGGGTTTAAGCGCTTGAAATTCACAGAATTTCAGAAATTGCCTTGAAATACCTTTTTTCTGTGAGGACGCCTTTAGGTCAATTTCACGTGAGAAACTCGTTTTCAAAAAATAACACGTTGCTAACCGTCCAAAAACAAGCAAAAACAGACGTTTTAATAATGTGTCCATATCATTGTGGCAGCAAAATTGGCTTATTTTTCCAAATGTCCCCAAAATTTTCTGAAAAAGTTATCGGAGTGCTGGTTTCAATTGTTTTGCTACGTTTTTTGCAGCGCTCTTTCACGTGGTTTAAACCGCGAAACGCCAGGGCTCATGTTTGCAGAGCTACGACAAAAATAGTAGGTGTCCATATCATTATGTGGAATACTGCATGTCAATTGCAAATGAGACGAATTCTTAAGCTCGAGCGCTGCAAGTAGCATTGTCAAGTGCCCGAAATATCAAGTATCGTATCGCAATTTCAAAAATTGTATCGCGTATTGCAGAAAAAATATCACATTTTATCAGTCCTGTTCCAGAAACTTAGTTTTTCCGGAAGTTCAATTGCACACAACAGTTGAAAAAGAGTTGTTAATCGAATGCAGCCGTCACACTGCAAAAATGGCATCAGACAGACAAATCAGATCAGACCGAATGAGTCTCATCGACATCGATTGATCGATTTTACTCGCAGAGACGATTACCGTTACCGACAGCGCTGCACTGCGGCCCAACGTCCTTTCCGTAAGTGCAAAAAGGAATTAATCAGCAACAACCTCCAATTAAATAGTTCTTATCGTCAACTTTTACGTTTTACGGTCAATATAGGAGCAGCTGGCGAGCGTGATGGCATGGAATGGCAGATGTTATTTTTGTTATAAATCACTCAATCGATACAACGCCAATACAAGATTTTTAATCCATTTCACCATCAGGTTCGGGAGCGTTTTTAGCTGTCAGCTTCGAGTTCTTCTCCTCGAATCTATTTTGTTTCCTCCTCTACAGTTCGAAACAACGCTGCAATTCAAATTTCAGATATTTGAATGAGATCAAGATTAACTTGCCTTGAGCGACTTCGATAGTACTGATGTCCTTTTCAGTGTCGGCTTTAAATCGCTCTATAAAATTGGACAACGTCAACTCAGTAGTTCAGTACCTGCGACTTTATTTCTTCTCGGTAACGGTGGAAGATGAGAAAATTATTCACCATCAGCAGCTCTAAATTTCTATCCACTACAAATCACACCAAATATTTACGTTGGCAGCCGATGCTAGTCATTATGGGGGTACTTCGACTTTATTTTGCGGTCGTAGATTAGGCATACGAAAAAATTGATTTCAATTAACCCAAAATGTAACGAAATTGCTTAAGTCGTCGGCGTCTTTTTTGAGCTTTTCGAACTCCTCACCCTCAACACTTCAAATTAATCGTGGAATTTATGGCAGCTTGGTTAAAAGCCATTTCAACGGCAATTTCAATGGAGTCGCATCGTTTGTTGGTGGCTAGAACCAGCAATAAAGGCGTCGCTGCGAACGTGGGTTTCAATTTTGCGCTTTTACCCGAAATTATCGATTCATGACCAGGGACAAAATAAGATTGTTTATCTGTACCTTGTGTAAAAAAATTTGCAAACCACATTGAAGGTATAATTGAGGAAAAAGGCCCACCATCCTAAAAAAATATTTCAAAAGCATTAAATAAGACTAACCTAAGAGCACGGGTTTTGTTTGTCGTCAAATTAAAAAGGCATAATTTGGGCTTGGAAAGAAAAAATAAATAGAGACGTTCCTGATCAGGGCTGTGCGATATTCGATATTCAGTTTTCGATACCGATATTTCAAAATACATTTACGAAATGCAGTTTTTTAAGCCCATTTAAGCATTCATCGTTTTCACAAAATTCTGAAATCCTTCTCCTTCAGTTAAATTGAAAGGACGTAAGTCCACGCAAATTATAAGGACAGCTGCTCTGTTCAGTTTTTCACACCGGGCTGATTGAATGCGTTTAGCTGAAAATTGCAATGTGGTCAATTTGTTAACGAACAATCTTAGAAGGATTGAAAGCGTCTTCAAGCAGCATAGTTCCATCTGCTTTCCGCTTAACAGCTCCTGTTTCCAAAGAATTCGGTCCTTTCGTCAATTCACCGAATTGCTCCTTATGAAGCTGCAGTTTCAAGTGATTTTTCATTCCGGTTGTGTTTCCATGCTTTCTCTTAACAGCCGCTTTGCACGTCCGATACGAACGTCATCGTTTGACGATCCACCAACAAAAATAAAGTAAAAATGAAGCACACTCATTTCTGTAAAAAGGTTTATACAGTCACAAGAACGATACGAAAAAAACGAAAAAAACGCGCAATGGAAAATGCAAAAAACTTCTTGAATCTGCCTTCCATCTTCTATCCGTGGTGGGAACAAACCTGACGTTGATTTCTGACATCTGTCTTCTGCGAATTCAATATCGATATTTGGATATTGAAAAATTCTTTGATATTCTATATCGCACAGCCCTGTTCCTGATGCCTAATGTGCAATTGCGTGTCAGTGGCCAAAAAATTGATGTTAAAACTGACATATGTTCTCTTATTAACTACGTTACAATAAACGCTGAATTTATAGCTAACAATCACGTCGTTGGGTCAGGCAACTTCTCTTTGGTCCAATAAATTGAGACGTCGTAGTCGTCCTTCGTTCTCTCAACAAATCCTAAACATTCATTAATTAAATTTGCAACATTCAACATCTGCCAACCGATTTTCGCATCAACTCGAACGCGATGTTATTGAGGTGCCGTAGCACCGCAGACGGCACCTAAAAATCAGTAACCTGATATCGCTTATCTATTTCTACATGTGCTAACTTACCTGGAGCAAATGTTGCTGGAAGGAAGTGTTGCCATCTGAGTCCATCTGAGTCTTGCAGCTATGCAAGGGCCTTTCGACTCCACAAATTGTTTCTTCTCCATGAATTGGCTGTTCAGTAAATCGACCATCTGTACATTGAGCTCTTGCCATTCTCAACCTAGCAACTTACCGTTTTAATGCGTTTTGGTGTTTTTCTTTAACTGGAACGATTGCCTGATGTTATACGTGTTTAAGAATTAAACTAGAGTTAATTAGCATATTTTAAATCGATGTTGCTGGAAGAAAGTGTCGGAGGGTTCCTTGGTTACATTATTGGTCGGATTTGATGCTTCATGAATCTGGCGCTTTTTCTGCTTTGTTTAGCCTAAAAGCATGTATATAAATTAAACCTAAAACATATTGCTTACGTTCTATTAAACACTATCTACTTAATGAATACGGAAACTCCTTTGGGCCGTATTCGACCGGCTCGGTTCTCTCAAAATACACTTGAATTGGAAAAGCGGCGGCGCCACGTCATAAAAAACGCCATAATTTTACTGTACTGTGGAATTATACCTCTGCAGAATGCTGATGAGTGAGGGCATTCAAGGTCAATCAATTTGAGTCAACGAAGAAAAAAAGGGTATCTGACAAACTCGCCTGGTTTAGAATGCTGGTATTGGATAACCCAAGGCATCCTCTAATAGGCCCATAATTTAGACCAGAAAGAGTGTCCAAAATAATTATTTGTGAGAACTCTCGACTTAAAAGAGTGCAATTCGGCATATCAGAAGTTTGTCTTCTCCCTCTGTCAAATTTAATCCAGATTTGAGCGTATCCGGAAATCTTTCCTTGCTAAAGTTACAATATTATAAATTACTGGCTTCAAACTGGTTCTCAAACGGCCAATCAAACACAAAACTGACTCAGTGCAAAACCTCTTTCCAGTCTGAAATCCATTTATTCCATCATCGTTTTACCAAAAATTGGTTCAAGATTCGACAACCTGTTTCACAACCAAATGAACGGAACGAAACAATGCAAAGAAAGTGAAATACAGTAAGAAAGTGTCAACACAGCATAACTCTTTCAATGCTAGTCAACCAAAATGCCTTATCAAAGTTGAAAAACTTGGCTCTTAAGCAAGCTTCTATGCTTTATACAGGGTGTAGACGTCGGTTGTTCTCCCATGATTATTTTTCAATGATGCGTTCGATCCGCGACCAGACATTTGTGTAACAGACATTTGGGTGACAGACATTTGGTGACAGACATTGTTACCCAACTGTCTGTTACCCAAATGTCGGTTACCCAAATGTCTGGACTCCGTTTGATCATAAAAAAGTAAAAAAGTTATGTTTTCTGAATCAGGAGAATGGCACGACTTTACTGATACCAAAATATCTGGATTTTGAGATGTGATAGATTTTTGCTAAAGTGCGCTAGAAGCCAAACGTTTTGGTGGAAATAAAATTGTACCTTTCTCCATTTTTAGAAAAATTTATGTTTTGCTATGATTAGACGTATCAATAAAACGCAACCGGCGTCTATGGTGAAAAACCCTGTACAGGGTAATTCTACAATATATAAAAGGTGCATTGTCGATTAACTAAAATCTGGTTACGAGAATGGACTATTACGACGTTTTTTATTGTCGTTGAATCACAAAAATGGAAATGTCGTTGCTTTACAATTGCTTCACTTTACAAATACAACAAACACAGTTAGTGGGCCACAGTTACATACTCTGGATTTGTCAGTTGTATGAACCCGTTATCAGAATGAACTTTTTTTACATGCCAGTGAACGATCAACTGCCTTTCGCTTCCTGCAACCGTAATCAAATAAACGTTCCTTTTGCTCCGAACTGGTGTACAAGTTACAAATACATTGGGATTCGAGCTGGAGACTTCAGAAATTACCATTTCCATAGTTTTCATTAGGAAAAGACCGTTCCGGATAAACGCTACGATATGCTGGACGTGAAAAACGAAAAGTTCTCTGCTTTTTCTCTGAGGGTTTCTTACCCACATTTTGATGATTTCCGTAGCGTGGGTCTGAGCATGATCGGTGGGGAACTTCATTACCTTCAGAACGTCATTTTGGGTATATGATAGAAGACAGCGTACAGGCGAATTCGAGGTAGCAAAGACTTCAATTTCAATGCCAACCAGCATTTCTGTGTCCATGAATCGTTGGAGGAAACGTCGATTTTGGTCGCTGATGCTTTGCAGCTTCAGACGGATTTCTTTAGCCCATAAATCGTTCAATAAAAATGAATAAAGTCCGGCCATGTCTATCTGATTGGAACTCGTGAGGTTTATAAGCGTCGCCTTGGGTAGAATGCCTGCTGATCTCATATAATCGCGAAGGATGACAAGCATCTTAGACATATTTAATTTTTGTCTCACAGAACACTGACAGAAGTCAGTAATTCTCAAATACCTTAAAATTGAATGTAAATCCCCGACGAATTTTAAGGATCTAAGGCAAAGGCAAACGGATGGTGCGCTGAGCGCTGAGCTGCTGATCAAATAGGATACCTTCTTATGAATATAACAAAAATGCAAATCTAGGTCAAAGTGAGAGTGGGTTAGAAACTCAGCTTTCTCGCCCCAATAAGAAGAGAGATCGACAAGGACGGAGGCGTTAAGAGTTGACGTTCGCTTCTTGGATGTAGTCTTGATAAGGCTCAGAAGGACCTCGTCGATAAATTGGAGCGGAGTGAACTCCATGGCGATAGAGAGGAGAACTGAGGTTGGAATGTGAGCTCAGAAATAGAAAATCTAACTGTGAACAATTGTGTGACAGTTCGAACTGTGATCCATGTTCTGTGATTGTCATGCACCTTTACTTGTCAGTTGACCATTCGCTGCTTTTCGCATCCTGCGAAGGTAATCACGTAGACGTTCTTCTTATCGTCAAAGACATAAGTATATTTTTAGATGAATGTGCCGTCAAAACTGCTTTATTTCCAGACAACTTTACTCCAAATGCACAATAATGGGTTCCTTAGATCGCGGACAGTAGTGCTCCACGATTTTTTGGATGACGCTTAGGAGAGGCTTCGTGTTTTCGCATTTGTCTTCAAGGTCGTGCTGGTTCACCAGGTCATCATTCTCGTATATATCAACTTTGACCAGAAAAATCTAGAAAATTGACTTTATTACTTTTAGGACTGTTGAGCTTAAAATTTTTGGCTGCTTAAAAATTTTATTTGCGTAAAATCAAGACACAGAAGCCTTCACGTGCTCCAGGATGTCTTAAGGAACACTTTTAATCTTTGATTCTGGCAAATGACAATTTTTTTTCTTTTGGAGGATCAAGCGTCAGGCGATCAGGTGCAAAATCGGGAAATAAAAAACACAAATTTCTCTGGGGCTTTAAGAGGATCAGCAATTGGAGGAGTTCTTTCAGCGGCAGTGGAAGGGGCTGGGACAGAAGCACTCTCGGCCTGTGCGACCTCCTTGTCGTTGATGACGGAGTTTGTCTCCGGATTCGTGATTTTCAGCACCTTCCTCGGCCTGTGACTTTGAGGAGGCTGAGTACGCTGTGGAGGTGGCTGGAAGACAGGCTGCATTCGGTGCGTCTGCGGAATTGGCTGGAACACCGGCTGCTGGTAAGGAGGCATCGGTTGGTGCTGATATGGCGTATATGGCTGATAAGTCCCATGTGGCGGCGGTTGCGTCCTGCAGATTACAATCAATGAAAGTTTCAGCAAAACCTACTTAAGACTTACATCATTTGATGCGATGGATATGAATGCTGCGGAATATTGACGGTGTACATATTCTGACCGTTTTGGTTGTCCTGCTGGACCTGTGCAGCTGGAGGAAGCGTCATCGAAGGGTTCACAACGGTCCGTCTTTGCCTGAAACAATTACGCGATGAAGAGAGGGCCGTCGTCTCCAGGAAAGAGCGAAGAAGGAAGAAACAGTGATAAGAGTTTGTAGGTCGCTAGATTAGCCGTTGCGAAGAACGAGAGCGAGTGTCGTAAGCAAATTATCAGTTCAGAAAACACTCAACGGCGGTTTTTCGCAGAATGCAATTCTTACCTTGGAGGCATGGTCTGCACGTTGTAGGTCTGCTGGTTCATGTCGTTGGGAGCCATTGTCATCTGTTCTGGCTGCATATAAGTCTGCATATGCTGTGGAGGCTGACTGTGCGCCGGAATTCCACCCATGTGGTGCTGCATTCCGCTGAAATCTGAAAAATGACCGGAATCAGGGTTCCTGCACACGTGTCCGTCGTTTGATGCTTACCTTGAGGGGTGCATTACCTTTCTTCGCTTGCCCCCTAACTTCATTTGACATAATATAAAGTAAGTCAAACCAAATCTGCTTGTTGTCTGCAAAGCGTGAAAATTAAGAGTAATTTCAGAGTGACAAAACTCGAACGGTGAACACGAAAAGCGGCAATATTGTCGAAGGGGGGACGAAAGCGTTATCGGAGAATGCACGACGTTCCGTCTATGCCTGAAACGATAATTAAACAACGGAACAGTTAGTAAACCTCTATTAGCCGTTGCAAGGAATGAGAACGGATATTACAACCAATTTTCAGTGGAGAAAATACTCAACAAGTGGTTTTTAGTGGGTATAGAAGCATGCACCCATTAACGGCAGGAAGTAGTTGATCATTAAAGCGATTGAGCATGCAACGGAGGAACTGATAAGCACAAAACGTGTGGTCAGAACATCCAAAAGAACGATTTGAAGCAGTGACGCCCAGTTTACGACTCAAATTTATTAATGTGGTTCCTAATTGCTTCAAATTTTTTAGTCAACACAGTTCTTGTTGACTTTAATTTTCAATGTAACTTTCAATGTTTAAATTTACCCACCTCTTTACCCACATTAACTTGGACAGACTCTTCACTTCACAGAGCGATTTGGAACGATTTTGCGTGCAAAGCGAACAGGTAACTCTTAAACGTATTAAAGATTGTAATCTACGGCGCATCGTTGTCTCTAGACGCGGTCATCCTTTTTTATCTAAATTTATTTTTTCCAAAGTCAGTCGGCTTTGTTTTGGTAATTTTTGCTTTGATAAACCGATTAGCATATTACAGACCTGTTGTTCTCAATGTGGCTTCACTTCCGTCAGTCCATCCGTCTCCTTTCTGTCGCTTTCCCACAACCTTTGATCGTAAATTATTTTAAAATTGTTGAATCATTACCGTACAAAGCCTAAAGTACGAACAGCTAACTCGAACTCAGAATTGAACTCGAGTGGACTGCAAGTTAAGTATAATCTACGAGTGTCCCGTCACAAAATCGAGACGCAATCTTTCTTTGCGTACCAGATTTATCCATTTTTTTTAAATCACACGACACTCTTTTGGTATATGGCTTCAATCCGTTTAACCGATTTAACCACCTCTTCTTGCCTTCACACAATCTCTTCTCATGTAATCATTTTTATTTAACCGTAAATGAATTAAATTCTCAGGAAAAACTCGTCAACAATAAACCTCTGACAAAACACAAAAGGAGCACTTGCGGTAGGGACACGTACTCCGTTCAAGCAGTAAATTGAAGGATCAGGGGGAGAAGGAAGGAGAGAACAGGGGATGGGCTCAACACGGGGAAATCCCTCAGCTCCTCTAGAAATGATGGTGACTCAGTCTAAGGAAGAAATTTAAGGAAGAAATGTGTCTACACCCTTACCGCTCCACTCGTCGCTTAGCTAAATCTCTAAGTTCTCCGTCTCTCTCTCCACATCCATCTCTCATGCTAACGTCGGAAAAATGAGTGAGCGGAACGACCGACCGACCGACCGAAATCATCGTCATCCATTCAATCAAATCTGATCATCATCATCACCTAACTAGCCAGTTGTCTGCAAACAACAACAAAAAACAAACGCAGACCGAGGGCACTTGCAGTACCAGAATAAGAAGTAGAAAAATGAAGAAAATGAAGAGAAAACACCAAGGAGAGGAGAGCGCAAATAATAATAAATTACCATTTCCACCAAATTCAACATATACCACAAATTAAACGAACGGAGAGAGAAAATACCGAAATGGGTTGAAGCGTCAGCTCTTGAGGAAGAGAAGACGTTTTGGGCTCACAGCGGCAACGGGAACGGATGGCAAATACGATGAAAGAGAGGACGAAGAAGAGGATAGGAGAGAGAAGAAATAGAAATTCGAAGAACATTACTGCGCATTGAGCAAAGCGTACAAGTTTGTGTGTTGCGACCCGTTTGTTTTCTCCTGTTCGAGGGCGGCTCGTAGAACCGGTTCGTTCCTGAACTCCTCCTTGAGCTCCTGGAAAGCCATCGACGCGATGTTGTGATCGTCGTCGTTTATCTGAAGCGAGGAAAATTATGTTAGAGTGGAAAAAGAGGTACAAGACTTACTAATTTCTGGAGAAGGCTAATTAACAATCGATACGGTTTACGTTGGTCGCCGTTGGCGGCCAAGAAGGCACTGTCAAAGTCGGCGATACTGGGCCTCGCACCGTCGAAGACGTCCCCGTCGCAGAGGATCGCGTGGCGGAACACGTCGGCCACGAACTCCCACACGTTCGGCACTTCGTTCCACAGCTCGGTGCGGACGACGAAGTTACAGTACGCGGTGATTCTGCAAAAAGCCGGAAATGAACACTCTGCACGTTGCCTAATTGCCACCTACCCGAAGAGGGCTTCCTCACGCATCTCCTTCTCGCTGAGACACCTGGCGAGCATCTGACCGAGGTGTTTCCTACTATCCGGCTTCGGCTCCTCGCCTCCGACCGAGATAAAGTTCATGAACACCACCGGCACCGAGTGGTCCTTGCACCGGTCTTGCACGCTCTCGAACGCCTCGTCGATGGACACCGATTGCTCCATATACTCGTTGAGATCATTCCGCACTCCGATCACGATCTTCTTGTTCGTGCTCTGCAGCTCCTCGTCGTTTTCCCTGTTCGGCTGCGAAGGCGACGCTCCGCCGTTTGTTGCTTCCGCGGGCTTCACGCTCGAGGCTCGCGCGAATGCTACGGAGTTCTTGCGCGACTCGCTCTGTTCGCGGCTCGAGTTCTGCGAATCGGCGTTGCGGATGGCGGCTGTCAGGGAGCCGACGCCGCGTTTGGAGCTTGTAAACGAGGAGCCCTGGACTCCGCCGCCTCCGGCTCCGCCAGCCCAGGTCTTCGCAGCCGATAGCGACGTCTGAGGTTCGCACTGCAACAATTCCTTATAAATTTTACAATTGGGACACCCTGAAATTACCTTCTTTAAGCTACGGTCCACGGGAACGGCGCTGATGGGCGCCCTCTTGTCGGACGGCCGTCCTCCGTAGTTGCGACGGCCGCTCTGCGAGAAGTCCTTCGACCTGGAGTTTCCGAGGCCTCTGCGCTCGTTGTACTGAACGGACAACTGTAATTTTAACCGCGAAACGAGCACTTACGTTGTCGCGGGCAACCTTGTTCTGGATCTCCTCGTTCTTCGCCTCCATGTGGATGTCGGTGATTGTTTTCGGGCCGCTGTCGGCCCCCTTACGCGGGATCCAGTTACGGTTCTTCAGGTCGACCAAATCATGGATCATGAACTTGACACGATTGCTGCACGAGCTCGAACCGTTGTACAGATGGTTCACGTAAGTCTCCAGCGGAAATTCCTTCTTCGCGTTTTCGGTCGCGCTCTCCCACGTCTTGCCGACGCAGCTGAGCATCTTGACGGCACACTCAATCGACTCCTCGTCGCTCGCTCCGCTTTGTTGCGCCTAAATAGAGCCAAATAATGAAATTATAACTGGCAGATGCAAAATTACAAATTCTTCCGTTCGGAGAAGATGCACGACACACCAATTGAGGATGCTAGGAGTGATAAGGCTGTGCCTGTATAGCTGACCGATGAATCCGAGGTTTCCGATCACACGACGCTTTTCCTTCTTCTCGTTGTCCTTGATCGCATCCATCATTTCAGCCTTCTTCTTCTCGTCCGTCTCGTTCTCCATCTTCTCGCGATCCTCCTTCACCTTCTCGTCTCGTCCTTCGAAGGTCTTCTGGCACTTCTGCAGAATGCCGCCACGGAAATTGCGTCCGTTCGCCTTCTCGAACTCCTCACGGGTCTGTAGCTCGCAGAGGTCAGAATACAGCGGGCAGAACTTGGGCTCCTCGACGGCCTTATCGAAGATGATGTCGATGACGGTGGAGCGGATCTCGTCGTTCATGTACACCTCGTATTTGATAAATTCTTGCGAAAGTTCGGGATAAGTGGTTGGGGTGATCTTGTTGAGCAGACGCGCACGTCCTTGAACAACTTTTTGTTCTCGTCGAGCTCGGTCTTCATCTTGGCAGCGGGCTTCCAGGCATTCTCGGCCTTGTGCGTCGGTTCAACATTCTTGTAGGAGCGCTCGATCGAGGGTCGCGTCATGGGTGGGTTCTTCTTGTGGCGGCCGTAGCCACGGGTGTCGCTGCCGCTTCCACGTCCAGCGTACTTCTGAAACTAGCCATGTCAATTCAACGAATATCAGAGAAAAATTGCAGATCTCAAGAAATACGAAAATAGTGCAAGTGAAAAGGAGGAAAACAGTGAGAATACTGAAATCCTGCCGGGGAATTTTTACCTTGCGTGGGTTTCCAGAGGGGTCGAGCCAGTTGGGAACGAAGTTGGGCTCGTGGCGCTTCTTGTTGTCAGCGGGAGGCATAGTGGCACGGTCCACGCCGAACTTCTTCAGCTCCTCTTCGGTCAGCTTGCACTGGACGTGGTTCAGTTCCTAAAACAGCGATTAAAACTTGAAGAAAAAGGCGAAAAACGTACAACGACGACATCACGAATGGCGTACATGTATGTCCTGCCATAGACGCGTTCCAGCAGATTGACAGAGGAATCTTCGCGGAGGGAGACGATGTTGTCTTCGTGCTTCTTCACGAGGGCAGCGTGCTTCTCCTCGGTCGTGCGCTCATCTTCGACAGGAGCTTCAGAGGTCTGGCGGCTCAAGTCCGCCTTCGCTTCTTCCTCAGCAGCGGGAGCAGCTGGGAAAGCAGCGACTTCGGGAGCGGGCGTCGACTCCTCGGCGGGCGCGGGGGTCTCGAGCGAGAGCTTCGTGAGGTCGGCAGCGACTTCAACGACGGGAGTCGGCTGTTCAGGAGAAGCAGCGACAGGAGCTGGATCCGTAGCTTCAACCTGAGCCTGCGATTCGGCGACGGTGACCTGCTGAGGAGCAGATTCGACTGCAACAGCGGCGGGCGTCTGCTCTTCCACGGGTCGCGGCGCTTCTTGCGATTCGTCCTTTGATTCTGCAGCAGAGCTGAAAGCGCGGTTCGCGATTTCCGCACGGAAACGCTGCTGAACGGCCGTCGTGCTGGCAGTCCGAGCTGGGACAGCTTCAGGAGCGGCTGCAGAAGTGGCCACGGGCTTCGTGACGGTTTCTGAAAATGCAAAATGAGTGTTGGAACATTCGGAAAAGTATCTAACCGGTCACAGTCGGCTGCTCAACGGAAACGGGAGCTGGAGTGGCGACTGGAGCGGCGGCAGCGGCTGTCGGAGGAGCGGAGCTTTCGGCGGCAGTGGAGGTAGCTGGGACAGTGGCACTCTCGGCCTGCGCTACTTCCTTGTCGTTGACGACGGAGTTCGTCTCCGGATTCGTGATTTTCAGCACCTTCCTCGGCCTGTGACTTTGAGGAGGCTGAGTACGCTGTGGAGGTGGCTGGAAGACAGGCTGCATTTGGTGCGTCTGCGGAATTGGCTGGAACACCGGCTGCTGGTAAGGAGGCATCGGTTGGTGCTGATATGGCGTATATGGCTGATAAGTCCCATGTGGCGGCGGTTGCGTCCTGCAGATTACAATCAATGAAAGTTTCAGCAAATCCTACTTAAGACTTACATCATTTGATGCGATGGATATGAATGCTGCGGAATATTGACGGTGTACATATTCTGACCGTTTTGGTTGTCCTGCTGGACCTGTGCAGCTGGAGGAAGCGTCATCGAAGGGTTCACAACGGTCCGTCTTTGCCTGAAACAATTACGCGATGAAGAGAGGGCCGTCGTCTCCAGGAAAGAGCGAAGAAGGAAGAAACAGTGATAAGAGTTTGTAGGTCGCTAGATTAGCCGTTGCGAAGAACGAGAGCGAGTGTCGTAAGCAAATTATCAGTTCAGAAAACACTCAACGGCGGTTTTTCGCAGAATGCAATTCTTACCTTGGAGGCATGGTCTGCACGTTGTAGGTCTGCTGGTTCATGTCGTTGGGAGCCATTGTCATCTGTTCTGGCTGCATATAAGTCTGCATATGCTGTGGAGGCTGACTGTGCGCCGGAATTCCACCCATGTGGTGCTGCATTCCGCTGAAATCTGAAAAATGACCGAAATCAGGGTTCCTGCACACGTGTCCGGCGTTTGATGCTTACCTTGAGGGGGTGCATTACCTTTCTTCGCTTGCCCCCTAACTTTATTTGACATAATATAAAGTAAGTCAAACCAAATCTGCTTGTTGTCTGCAAAGCGTGAAAATTAAGAGTAATTTCAGAGTGACAAAACTCGAACGGTGAACACGAAAAGCGGAGAACAAGAAGGCGACACACGACAACGACGGCAGCTATATTGTCGAAGGGAGGGTGGACTACGATTTAACGAGGTGACAAAAACACACATGCACACACGCCAATCACGAACAAATCGCGGTGGGAGCGAAGTTTTGTTGTGTTTGAACCCTCGCTCTCCTTCGCTCTCTTCAATAATTCGTGTCGTACTGTATTAGCATAAAACGGTTTTGTTTTGTGCCTCGTGGCCCAACCCCTCCTCTTCCTAGACTCGACTGTGTTCGCGTGTCCGGCGCAAAAAATAATTCCTTTTTCATCTTCTGCTTCGTCGACGTCGTCCAGGTTAGTGTGTGTAGAAAAAAAAAACGTTACAAGAAACGGAAAAATAGAGAATGCGGGTGGAGAATGGACACACAGACAACTCTCGCAGCGATTGGGGGAGCGGCAGCAGTTCAAACGACGAACATCCACATAATATTGATCGCGAAACGACGGGACACAACGACAACGACGTCGTCAGCGACGACGACGCACCGCCAGCACCACGAAAACGACTCGAATAGGCCCGTCTAGTGTACGTTTGTCTGTGGGACTGCCTTGCTTCGACCTGTATAATTCGGCCGTCCAAAGCGTGCTGCTGCTTGTGATCAACGCAGAGAGTGGGCAACAGCGACGGCGTAAGGAGCGAGACGAGAAAAACCTCGAAAAACGACAGTGAAAACCCTTCAGCTAAACAATTGGAGGTCAGTTGGTTAGCGGCGCAACGGCAACAGCAAGACAAACCCTGACTACGGTACGAATCAGTGTGGTCGATTTTTGGGAAGATTTAGTTCCGCCACGATCGCTTGACATTAGGTAAAGTGGCGATCGAGCGAAGTTACGAAATCACGGACAGAAAAGAGGGGCTTACGGTAGTTTTGGGTGGTCGATTGGCACGTTGCCAATCGGCGACCGACCGGGTCGCGGCGCAGTCCACAGGTCTTCTTCTTCTTCTTCTGCAGTGGCGGCGTCGCCTCTGCGACGACGACCACATTCCAAAAGGTTTTTTTTCGCTCTCGCTGATGCTACTACTGGGGCTGCTGAGGCTGTGCTGTTGCTGAAGGCCGCTGTCCGGCGGACCTGACAAGCTGTTGACGCGGACCAGCCACGGGTAAGCGACCGACGACCCGGAGACGAGGAGCATCATGCAGAGGTGGACTGTGGGGTTCTTGGGTGCATGACCCCAAGTTCCCGTTGGTTCATAGATAAGCGGGATGAAAACGAGATGCTATTAAATAAAGAAGAATGTGGCGTTGTCTCAGTTCTGAATATCTGAGTGCTGCAGACAAAACATGCTGGAGATGGTCTGCTACGAAAACTTTCGATTGCTGTCCATTAATACCAGAACTGCAATCCAAAAAGTGAGACAACGACGAAAATAAAAGCGATGCAGGCTTAGTTTCTCACCCATAAAAGACGATAGAAGCGATAAGTTCCCGAAACCCACGTCGCATAAATGATCTAATCCTTGTCACTTAAACATCCTAAATGTGCTAATCATGACACTAATTTTTACACTCTCAGCGCTTCGTTCACCAACGTTCATCGCATTGATAAAAAAAACATCTTGAAGCGAACAAAAACATTCAAGGGACAATTACGAAAAACAAAGCTCCACCATTTGTTGACCTAATAATGCAACAAACTAGCAACGTAGGAGGGAATCCTGCAAGTCTTCAATTGCAAAAATGAGCAAACAGCGCGTCAAAGCGGGTCTTGCACGTTGCGATCATTTGCAGCGCTTCTCTTCTCTTCGCCCAGGTGGAGGAGATTGCGGAAGTGACAAGGATCTCCTCGGCTAACTGAAACCGACAACGAAATCAGCAGCGAACCTTTAAAAAACCCGCTTGTTACAAAATCGGACAATTTTTATGAATCCGTAAACACTCAGCAGGCAGTTATTGTTTTCAGCTTGTTGTCAGCTCTACAAATTAAAAATACAAAAAAATCTCGTTTTAAAATACGAATTTCGCCACATTTCGTCACCGCGTCGTGTTTCCTTCCTTTCTTCGCCTGCCTGCTCAACGTCGTCCACGTCATTCGCGTGGGTGACCACGGGAGGCAGACTCCTCGCCAGCAGCAGCCAGACGCGTTCCAATTCCAAACACACGCCGAGTGAAACATAAAGATTTAATTACTCGTTTTCGTCTAATTCAGTGCAGGCTGAATAAAAAAATTGTTGTAGCAAATTTAGCGGCAAGGAAGGAGCTCAAGAAGGAGACACAAAGCAAGCCAAACAGGGAAACCCATTCACTAGCTTATACATTCCTAGGGATATTCGCGGGTGGTAGACAGCACACGGACTGCAAATTAGGCGTATTTATAGGCGAGCGAGACAAAAACGGGGAACGTAAATTATAAGGTTCTCCAGTCTCCGCCGCGCATGTGTCCACACGTCGTTGACACATAGTTCAGAAACGATCCGTTTTGAAAACCGATTGAAACATCGTCGAAAACGAGAGGGGAAGAGGGGGCAAGCGATCGGAAGGTTCTTTCCGATCGCACAGGGACACACACGTGCACAACAGCACCAACGCAGCTGAGAGTGAGCTTAACCCAGTTTTGACGATGGCCGCCGTTGAAAAGACATTTTAACCTTTTTGTTGGTCGCTGCCGCGCCGTTATCAGTATATGGAGTTATTTATTATTAGCGGAAGGGCGAGAGAGAATAGAATGATAGGAAATAAGCTTTGCTCATGCTTCTTGTGCCACTGCTGTAGCTGTGATGCTATTGATAACACAGCTGACCCAGCAGTAACATCAGCAGTAAAGCCGAGAGTGAGGCGCTGTCAGGGAGAAGAAGCAGTAAAACAAAAAACAACATACTGTAACACAAACTCAAGATCTCGTTAAGACTCACACGGGCGAAGCGAGAAGGATGGATGCGAGAAACGAAAATATCACGAAAGACGCAGGTCACTTAAAGGTAACCATCACACGAGGTCCCACAAGACTGCCAAAAATGCTAATGAGGACAAGTGCGACAAGAGCATAGGGAGCAGCAGGCGAGGGAGCAACCCAATTTACTCATAACGATGAGGAAGGAACACATATTGGACCTCTGTGAGGTCAAAGAGCATAAAACGCGCCAAATTTTTGCGGAGAGAGGTTCGTAGCGTGAGTTCCCGTGAGGACGATTGTGTGCCGTGTGGAGCTATGAACCAAAACGAAAACAGGCGACAACAACACAGCAGCAGCCACAGCACCCTCTCTGTTCCACTCTTCTCCCTCTCCCCAGCCAATGAACGAACGGAGGACCGAGACGAGAATCGTCCTGCTGCTGACGATGCTCTCTGCCTTGCTGAATGGGCGCGGCAGGCAGAACTGATCGTCGTCAACTTTGTCCTCCTTCTCGTATGCGCGCACAACGCCCCGCTGCATGTGTTTGTTGCGAAATTCCGCGCGCGCTTCGAAACCACGTTCTTCTTCCGCCGCCGGTCGCCGGACGAAGACCCGCCATCTCTAATTGCAGACACGCTTTCAGCCATTCATTCCGCGTTTTTCCGCTCCTTGGCTGCTCAAAACGATGCGAGAATTTGTTCAAATTTTGCACTTTCCCTGTACCCTGCTCTGTCCTCTGTTCTGTCTTCCTCGATACGGAAGACGCTTTTGAACGGGCCAGCACGCTGACAAAAGTGCAAATTTTGGAGATTTTGGAATATCAGCTGAGAAAAGGGCAAACGAATGCTAAGAAATTTCAGCAAAAAAACGCCGTGCTCAACCTGTTTTACCGTCTTCTTTTTCGTGATTTAATTTGTATTTGCCTGAAGGGATGATTCAGCGGCGCCACGTCAAATATGTACAGTAACTCCAAACATACGCCGCTCATTTTATGGCGGCCTGGGGCGGTGGTTTAGGCGCAAATTGTATTTGGCTCCTGTTGTTTGTTTTGGGAAAAAAATCGAGGAAATCTGTCGGAATTCGTTTTTCAACATGCTTGTGCAGTTCCTTTTTGGAATTTCGTCTTATTTTCTGACGAACGATTTTCGAATTTTTCACTATTTTTGACCTTTTTCCTGCTTTCTGAACACGTCGAAAATGCAGATTTGCCTTGATTCGTTCCAAAATGCCATTTTGAACGCTCAGTTTGTTGTTTTGGAATTCCGTTCCCCCGCACAGCTGTCTAAATATTTGCACCTCGCTTGTTTTTAAATGTCAATTGCTCATTTCGACGTCAATGATCCCTCCGCAGTTGCGCGCGGTTCTCCCGATGGAATTTCCACCGTTCTTTGCTCGAATTTCCAGGCATCAGTTTCCTTGCATTAAGCGTCATTTCCGGTCCGTAAATTGCGTTTTTTACCTTCCAGATTCGTTTCAGTCGACTGACCATTTTTCATCCGCGCTTATCGACACTTTTCCATGTGTTCACGTTTATCCGCCCCTCTTGGGTCGTGCAAAAAGCTGAATGAGTATTCTGTCTTTAAATGAAACATGTGTTCTAAATTGAGCGCTTTTGGCTAAAAATAGAAGCGCAGATTGAGAAGGTCCATTTGATAACGTGATGTGTTTATAAACGATCCGACACCTTTCGCAATTTGGTCCCTGAGCGCTCGCGCGTGTATATGTGGCGTTATTTAATCTCGCTTTCCAGTATTTCATTTCTCTCGTGTCCCTTTTTTATCCAGACGACAGGTTGCCGGCCGACTGCTGACGCCTCGAACGGCGGCTTACTTCTTGATTATACATGGGTAAACTCAACTCAGATGGAAGCAGCGAGAGGCCGCGCATGCTCTTCCCTCTGATCATGTCCCCAGAATGCCGAAATATGTCAAATTTTCGGTAATTTTTGTGCATTCTATGTTTGAGTTTTCTCGTCTCATTTTTATCCTGGCGGCAGGCTGCTGGCCTCTCGCTTTCTGCTGAAACGGTGCCTCACTTCTTAATTATCGGCCTGTTGTCACTGGGTAAACTCAGTTTAGATGGAAGCAGCGAAAGGACCCGCGTATTGTTCCCCTTTATAGTGCCTCCTGAATGCCTAAATCTGTCAAAATATCAGGAATTTTTGTGCATTCGATTTTCGGGGTTTCCTAGTCCCTTTTTAGTCCAGGTGGCAGGTTGCCGACCTACCACTTTTACCTGAAAGGGCCCTTAACTTTTTGATTATTCGCCTGTCGTCGTTCTGGTAAACTCGACTCACATGGGCGCAGCGTGAAAGCGAACATCTGGCTGAATTTTTGGGAATTCGGCTTTCTGCTTTACCGTTCCGAATCGTCGCGGTTCCTCGTCCCTCTTCTGTCCAAACGACAGTTTCGCATTTTATCTCTAACGCTTCATTATCAGTCGGTCGCCATTTAAGTAAACTCGATTCAGATGGAAGCAGAGGGCGCGCGGGTATGCATGCTGCCGTGTGTCTATCGACATCGATGATGTCATCGACTCAACCCGTTGACTGGACTGCTCCTCTGCTGCGGCTGTTTCTGGTGGACGCATGTGATCTAACGCCAGCGGTTGCGTTGTTGCCGCCGCTCTACGACAAACGGGAGAGCAATCCTCGCAGGTTGAGCGCGAGCTGCCGTTGGCCGAGAGCAGCCAACGTGTCTTGCTGCTCTATTCTTCGCTGCCTTCCCCAGAACATCCCATTTTCCCAGCTGTATTCTCCTCCGGCGTATCTGCTGTTCATTGCCTTGCGGAGAGAAGAGTGAGGAGAGGAAAGTGAACAGCGCTTGTTTGTTAGGTTGGTGCGGTCGGCGGCGATGGGGAGAGTCCGTGTGCTCTCTCGTGTTGATTAGTCATCATTTTCGTGTGTATTTCGGTCGTCTGTTGAAACCTGTACGTGGACCTGTGTGATTCCAGAGTGAGCAGACCGAGGAAGCGAAAGCTGCTCAAGAAGTTGTATGATTCCCGCATATTTCATTTACAAGCGCTACAAGAAGAAGATGGCGACCGAAAATGGAAGCCCACGGAGTCTAAATTCCATCAATTTAACGGATGGATTCGAAAACATTACCTTTAGCTTGGAAGCGGTCTCGGCCAAGATCAAGGACGGCCATGAGGACGACGTCTTCATTCAGGGGAAGCTCGAAATTGTGGAACGTGTAAGTTTTGTTGTATTTCTAGTCTGTGAGATGTGGAAATCGACGTCTTGATTGTGAAATCCATTGTTGACTTTGTTTTTCAGACACACGGCATTTTCATCGATTGGAAGCCGCTCGATCACGACGACGGTGGATGGATCTTCGAAGGCGAAACGAGCAACAATGGATCCTCGGCCGAGATCGACTCCGACATGCTCAACATAGACGCGAATGAAGTGAAGCGGCTTCAGTTCTCCGTCGACATCAAAGATCTACGTTCCTACCAGTGCATCGAGCCCAAGAACGGGAACCCCCACATCAAATTCATCTGCAAGGACGGGACAAGTTACATTCCGCTCCATTTCCGCAAAGGAGGGCTCAGCAACTTTGTCACCCATCTTCAAAGGTAGGAAAAAATTCATGAAAGCTGACATTATGCCTGTTTTTTTATAGATATGCGACCCTGAAACGATCTGTCAAGGATGCGACCCTTGTGCTCTTCACCGACGAGAGCACTGAAGCATTGGAACAGTCCGTCAGCATGCTGAATCTTAACAACGACTTCTTTTCTGTAAGGATTGGAATTTAGGGTTCATGTGATGGTGGAGTTTCAGCGTATCATTTCGAATCCTTACGCCACGTCAATGACGGCCCTGAGCAAGGTGGCCAACTTTGTGCACGACCAAGTGCTGACTTCGACGGCTCTTGAGCAGGACAACGTGTCCTTGGAGGAGCAAACTGCGGCCATCCGTCACCTGATGCGTGACCGCGAACAAGAAGAAGCGGCGAAAACGCTCAGGATCCACGATGACGCCGGTTTTGAACTCGTCACGCAACTCGAACTTCCGCAGCGTCCCGAAATCTACCGCGAACGTGCCGTGGACAAGGAGACGTGGAACTCGTTCAAGAACGCCGAAGGAAAGTTCTCTGATGTCCGCAACCTGAAGAGTCTGGTCTTCCGTGGAGGCCTCTGCAAAGATTTGCGTCAAGAAGCGTGGAAGTACATGCTCGGCTACTTCCTGTGGAGAACACGAAGGTTGAGAACGAGAAGTGGCGCAAGTCCCGAATCGACTACTACTACAAGATGAAGCTTCAGTGGATGTCCTTCACCGAAGAGCAGGAGAACAACTTCTCAGACTTCAGAGACCGCAAGGCCCTTATTGGTAAGAAAAACATGGGTAGAATGGAATGAAAATGGCTCGATTTCAGAGAAGGACGTCGCCCGAACTGACCGCAGTCATCCCTTCTTCTTGATGCCAGGCACAGGAGAAGGCCCAGGCTCCTCGAAGCAGGTGTCCAACGACGCAAATTTGAAGAAGCTTTATTCGATCCTTATGACCTACTGCATGTACAACTTTGACCTGGGATACGTCCAGGGTATGAGCGACTTCTTGTCGCCGATTCTAGTCATCATGGAAGACGAAGCCGACGCTTTTTGGTGCTTCGTCGGGCTTATGAACAGAGTGGTATGTGAATACAGCCCAAAAGGTGGATACTGAATGCCTGTTTAAGCACCGCAACTTCGAGATGGATCAGTCGACCGTGAAGCTGCGTCTGATGCACCTCCGCGACCTGGTCATGGTGGTGAATCCTCGTCTGGCCAACTATCTGGAAAGCCACGAATCCGAGCACATGTATTTCTGTTTCCGGTGGATTCTGGTGGAATTCAAGCGCGAATTTGGATTTGAGGAGACGATGAAGTTGTGGGAAGTGCTGTGGACAGATCTCCCGTGTCCCAACTTCCTATTGCTCTTCTGTGTAGCCATCCTCGACAAGCAGACCACTCCCATCATCGAAAACCGCTTCGGATTGACCGAAATCTTGAAGGTAGAATGGGTTAACTGTGGATGGAGGTCTAAAGTATCGTTTTTCAGCACATCAACAGTTTGTCCATGCACATCGATCTCGAAGAGATGCTGACCAGCTCAGAAGCCATCTACCATCAGCTCGCGGCTAGCCAAAACAAGCTCCCGCGCCACATCTGCTCCATCCTGAACTTTAACGCAGATGGAGGTGACGCAAAGACGGCAGCGGAGTACGAAGAGCTCGACGGGTGAGGAGGAGGACATGGCTGCAATTGTTGTATTCAGAGCCACAAATGTTGTATGATGTGTACATAGTCTTTGGAGAGTTTTTCATTGTTCTTCGATGGAACCGTGTAACAATTATTTTTGCCCCCTCTAAATATACTGATATATCCATCCTACTGATATATCTCGTCCTTGTTTTTCGTCGTTGTTTCAATTGTGTCGTTTTCTGTCTCTGTGATTGAGCAAATGGAATAAAGGGATTGACGGTTTTTGGTCTTCGGCTCGCAATATAGGCAGGTCTGTGGGATTTGGAGGTACATAGTAACTGTGGGAGAGACGTGAAATTTAAAAACTTTTAAGGCTTATGCTAAGAATGGACTGAAATAGGGCCTGTACCGGAGTAACATGGGCTGCTTGAATATCAATGGATGAATTGTTTCAATTTTCGATTGACATTTGATGTGCTGATGCCGTGTGATCTAGACTGGGCTAGATGCAATTGTTCATTGCTGTAACGTGCAGCTGTGTACAATGGGGAGGGAGAGGATAATATTAGGCAAACTTGTAAGATTTTAAGGACGGGAAATGTGAATTGCTGGATTCACGTACCCGTGAACATAAAAGGGTAATTAATGCCTATAAGCGCCGCACTCGGCATAATGCACGTCTTTGATAGTGTTTGGAGACGGATTGTGAACTGAAGTCTCTCATCAGTCACATAAGGCTCATGAGAAACTCGAATGGACTTGTATGGGTAGAACATTTGAAGAGAAAACTGGAATGCGTCTGTAGAATTTGGAGAGTCGATTGAGCTGAGATTCCGATCGACACATTATGCTCTGGGAGCAGCGTGAGATGTGCGTCAGTTACTAAAGACTTTTAAAGCTAATGCTGAGATGGGACCACTATAACATCTCTCATCAATCGCATGGGTTTATGAAGAACTCGAATGGACCTGTCTGAGCAAGGAAACTGAGGTGGAGAGGTTTTAGCGCTTCACCAAGAGCTATCTGGTCTATGGTTAGCTTTCAAGGGCTACGTGAGCCTACTAGGCTTTTGAAGTTTTGATTAGCGCTGTGTGTCTATTTGCATGACCTAATGGAATAAAACGATTGACAGTTTTTGCCTGAACGAGTCTGTGTGCTGGCTAACGCGTGTATTCATGAAACAAGTACCGTCAACGAGAATGTCCCCGGTTTTCATTGTTCGCCGAGCACGGGCCGCCCTGTGGTCATTTTTGTTGGTGCAGCTGCCGTGAAGCTTTCAGGGTTGCAGACGACGAGGAATGCGACCAGATCATTTGGATTACTGTTGGCTGTGATGACCGCTCTACTGCTGCTAATGCTTGTGGCGCTGGGATCGGTGCAGGCTGTGCATAAGGTAATCGAAATCTGAAATATGCTTCCAATTAGTTGATGTTTAGCCTCACTCGACAGAATGCTCGTCGTTGGTAGTGTTTGGAGACGGATTCTCGGACGATGGCGCTGAAGTGTCCCGTCAGTCACATGGGTTCATGAGAAACTCGAATGGACCTGTTTGGGCGGAATATCTGAACAAGGATCTGGAATGTGGCGAGGTGAGTTGCTGTTCTTAGCTTACGACCCAGGGTTATTTGACCTATGCTTAGCTTTAAAATGCTCTGTGGGCTTAGAAAAGCTACTACTCGGCAAAAAAGCTAGCTGTCAGTTTTTCAACCTTTTTTAATGTCCGTCGGCCAAGAGCTTTACAGAAAGCAGCTTTAGTATTTATGTGCTATGTGTTAAGCCTTTCGTTTATAGGCTGTATATGTTTTTTAGCTAAGCTCGTAACTTAAAAATTGTTGAGGTGGTCGTTAGATCATTTTGAAGTAAGGATCACTGTTTGATCATTTAGGAAAATTTCGTAAGATCCAAAAATTGAAAACTGAGCACAAAAAAGGCAGATTATTTATGAATCCGTGAAAATTTATGTTTAGTATTTATCCACCATTGTGTTCCTCCACACTGCACGTAACCATTTTTTGCAGTGGACAAGCATCAGGCTGTGTTTAACATTTGAAAAAAACATGAAAATTAAAAATTTTATTGAGAAAGCTAGTTCCATTGTTTAGACCATTTTGAATTGGTGGCCACCCATAAATACCCAAAATTACTTAAATGTGGTAAAAACATTTTGCGCTCAGCGACTGCATTCGATCCTCTTCACCGCACGCAACCACTCTGTGCAGTGAACGACCAAGGCGATCGGCCGCCACCCCACACTGCCAATGCGACTGCATCCCACTCCGTGCAACGTTGATGTGACTATCACTGTATCGTGCGCTCAACAAACCGTCCCGAATGTGGTGGTCCTGGGGTAACAGAGTGCACGCTAACAGTTATAACACGGCGCTGTTTGTCTTTCTCCTCCGTTTCTGGTCTCGGTTTAGCAAACGCTGCCGAGCGCGTTGGAAGGTAAATACGAAGATTGAATCAGCTGGGTTCAGGGCAGAGAGCGGGATAAATATAGATAAGCCTATGGATTTGGCGGGAGAGAAATGTGAATCGTTAAAGCTCACTGATAGATTAGAGATTCAGCGGAGCATTTGAACACAGGGTTCTGCTATGTTTGTTGAGATATTGTGGGTTCAATAGCGCAAGTAGCTTGTTATAAGGTTAAATTGTTTGTAATCTTAACTTTGCGCAGTGCCATTGTTTATCGTTGAAAACTGAAACACATAAGAGTTGAGTGGGAAAAAGATCGAGGAGACCACAAATAGTGCAAAATGTGAGTCAAAACCTATGCTAAGCAAAAGTGATTTAGGTGTCCATTGAGCAGGAAAGGGTGACGCCAATAGAGTAAAAGTTCTAAATAGCTAGCTGACTGTAAAGTTAGATTGACTGACTCATTGGCTAAAAACAGCGGAAATTCATAGTCAGTGGAGTTCGTTTATCTAATACTGATTTAAAATCTATTCCAAAAAGTGATAAGGACAAGTAGCAACGGTGCTTGAAATGTAAAGTGAGATTTCTTGTGATGATGATGACGTGAGATTGATGACGTGAAGCCTATTTGCATAGCCGAAATTTGAACCGCATAAGAAATGACTTTAGTGGTCTAGTCATAGATAGGATAAAAATAGTGCAAGATCTGACTGAAGATTTATGCTAGGAGGAATTTAGGCGCTCATGAAAAGTAAAGGTTGACATCGATATAGTAGAAAGAAATCCTGGTTAACTTTGAGGTTAAATTGACATTTCGCAATCGGAGCAAATGCATTTGAATCAGTGGATTATGCTAAGAGGGAAATAACTTAAGGTCTGTTTTGAAGCGGGAAAATAACTTGTGGCTGCTTAATATGTTAAGAGGCTTCATCCTTTAAGATGTCGACTGAGGTTTGACGTGTTGACGAGAATGTGCGATTTGGACATGGCTAAATGCCAGTGTTTACAGCCAAAATGTGAAGCACATACAAAAATACAAAGCTGGGTTTAGTGATGAAGGGAGAATAAGGATCGACATATGCAAAATTCGAAAGACGAAATATGTGGATAATAAGGATATTTAGATGCGCTTGAACAGATTAGATTAAGGATACGAATTGCGCTACCTTTGAGTCTTCAAAATGTCGATTGAGGTTTGATCATCGGGTGCGTTGAGCATCGGGATTGTGTCATCTGGGTTCGGTCAAATGTCACTGTTCAAAGCTAAAGTGGGAGACGCATGATGTAAAGCTCAGCAGCGTCAATGAGGCAGGCAAGGCCAAAGGCAAACCTGTAAGATTTAGCGTAAAGCAAATTGAGATTTTGTGATTTAGGTGACTCGTCACGGCTTTGGAGACGTATTAAGGATCAATTGACCAAAAATAGGTGAAAGATAAGTCAAGGGCTAATGGTAGGGTTTGCGCGCTGACGTAGACTTGGCTTGATACCATTGTTTATAGCCGAAATGCGGAATCTGGTTTAACAACTGTTCTCTTTTCCAAAAAAGTTGCAGATTTAAGGAGTCATAATCAGGCCGCGATATCAAGTCAGACTGCATTAGTAACAAATGTGACCTGCAAAAGTCTGTTTTAGTACCAAAACTACGCGTACAGCGGAGCCAAAAGCGGCATCGACAACTTCTACTTCGGCAACTGGTCTGGGGTCCTCTGGCAAGTGAAAACGTTCCTCTCACGGAATCTTGTCCTCTCTAACGGTACGTCACTCCCTTATTCCTCGAAAAACTAATAGTAACGCTTTCAGATGTGCTCGTGGTGCTTCAAACAGGCGGCCTAATTGACATGTTCAGCGGCGAGAAGTCGACAGAAACGATCCTCGACGGGATCGAGGAGGCGGTCAATCTTCTCGCCAGCGACGTCAACTCTGGCACTCTGCTGCTCCTCAACTTGCCTGACGTGAGTTCTGCGCCCGGATTGAATACGATCGAGCAGAGCGACGAGTTGAAGAAGACAATGTTGGACATGACTTCGGCCATCAATCAGGTAAGTACCGAACTGTACCGAACTATAGTTTAATAAATTGTCCCTGTTTAGAAACTGCGCTGGATGCTGATTGAAAAAGAAGCCGTTCTTACTGACCGAAGATCGAACCTGAAGCTGAAGCTCTTCGACCTCAACGACAGCATTGTCAACTCCATGAAGAACCTGAATATCACTCGCCCCTTCACCTACCAGAACGAGAACACTCAGTATGTTGATCGGATTTGACGAATAAGTTTAGAATCTCACCTTGATAGAGCTCACGACGTCCATCGCTATGGCTATTTCGACTTGTGGCATCCGACTTCACGTGTTCATTACGAAGTGGCCAGGAAGATCAGAATATTCCTTGAGGACCAGTAAAGAGGACGTGCAATATTTCTTGTTTATGACATTACTTGTATCATTTTGAGCAAATCTGTGTTTGCAAATCTGTAATAAATTTTGTTAACGGTGGAGTGATTTCGCGCCGTCTATCGTGATACTGCTGAATAACAAAGGGCTTGAGAAACTTGTCATAATTAATCTTCGGCCACTCTTCAGCCACTTTTCGGTCACACCGACTCCGGAGTCAAAGTGCGGCCACACGTGGAAAAGTGCATTCCAAGAGCAGATCGTAAGATGCGCCTTGCAACGATGGCCGTCAGGTTAACTCGTGATAAATGATGCACCAAGTGCACTCTTTGGTAACACGTGAACTGCACTTTGACGGCTTTTTTGGCGGCCGATCATTCGAGAACGGGTGACACATCTTCATTTTGGCTGGCGGTGGTTATTGACCTCTTTGTGTAGTTTTCTAGAGGGCGATGATCGACGGAACGGTGGGGCGAATAATGAATTTGGACATGGAATCGGGGGTACAGAGGTTATAGGATAGACCGATGTGAAGCGATATCGGAAATGGGTGCGACGATTTCCGAGGCATGTAGATGCTACTATGAAATTATGCAGTCCTACGCAAAACAATTCAGAGCTTGGCTTTACAACAAGTTAAGGTCTATACACTGTAAGCTTCATGCTTAAGGCTGTTTTTGGATAATACAAATTCTTAACAACAATTAAACAAAAATTTGGTCTTAAAGACCTTATGCGTTGAAAAAAGCCTTACCTTCTCTGAAGCTACTGAAGCTAATGCTTCATAAAGAGTAGGCTCATTTAGATTTATTGAACACCGTATGCAGAAAGCGTGAACCTTGACACCGCGTAGAAAAAAGGAAGAATTCGATGACGCCATGACAATCTTTAATGTATACAAGTGCATTTGTAAGATAACGTGAACTACAGATCTGTCTGCACTCTAGGTGCTTCAAGCATTCAATGTCGTTCTTGCAAAGGAACGTTTGAAGTTGTCGGTGAAATTTTATTCTAGCCAGCAGAATCTTACCTGGCAGGTCACGTCAATAACGCATTACATGCCAGACCTTTAACCAGTGCTGGACAACTCTGTTCAGATTCGGGTGATCTACCGTATACCCGTATCTCAGCGCATCGCATGGAAATCATCTGCCTACCTGCATGAGTTCTGAAAATTCAAAGCTTTGAGAGTAAAATGAGTTTTTAGATGCCACAGTTCCTGTTTCCGTTTTTACGCAACTCTTGGCAATGTGACTAACTCAGACCCTCTTTATAGTTTATGCAGACGATGACTGTGACATTTAGCCACAAGAGAGCGTATCGGTGTCACCGGTCAAAGATTAAGGTCTTCAGGTGATAAATTATGACCGATGACACTGACTTATCCGCAGTTTCGCACGGATTAATTTGCGTTTAGCATTCTTATTGGACTTTACGAATGAATATTTGCTGTTTTCGGAGAATTCGCGGAAAAGGAAAGACGGTTTTACAAGAAAGTGGTGACTGTTTAGCGAACACAAATGCGTTTGGAAAACGGCAGTCAATGTAACCAACGCCAATCACGAGAAAATTGGACGCTGCTGATGTCGAAAGACCATTGTGCCACACTGGGACCAGACCAAAAGTAGTTTTTAGCAGATCAAGAACAAAAATGGCTACACAGGCTAGCCTATGATCAGTTGGAACGGTTCCGAAAAAAGCAAAAAGGTTTTCATTTAAGACAAAATATTTTCTAGCGGAGTGTGCCACCTACTGCAAGGCTTAGACTTGGATATTTTGATTTTAAGAGGACAGTTTTAAACGCTCCATTCAATATTTGTTTTTAAAAGGGACGAGCAGAGCCCGACCATTACCCTATAGACTCAAAATTTACAAATAAATTTAAGCAGCTTGCCTTGGCTTAAATTGCAGCAGGGCCCATTCTTAGTAGGAAAAAAATGGCTCACAGAAAAATGAAGATTGTGATAATGTCGTCGAAAAATTAGTGAACACGTTCAGAAACAGTAGCCAACGTTAATTTATGTTTTCTATCGCTAAGATGCCTCAGTTCCGGCTTTACATTATAAGAAGTTAGTTTATGATTTAGTTGACCATCAAAATGTCTAAAATCTGCCATTAATTTTGTTGAAATCGCTGAAAAAAACTCTTGTTTGATTTCTAAAAAAATTATGAATGTCTGATCGGAAACAAGCGCTGTCTGCTCTTTTGAACCTTCCAAATCACTCTTTTGCTCTCTTGGTGGCTAAATTTCAAGATCAGCTCTGTTCCCCAAAACAGGTTTACCCACTTCTTGCACTTATCATCTCTGCGCTACAATCAATCCTGACACGACAATTCGCCCCGTCCGCGTGGGCAGTTTCAGTACGCTGTGGACTGTTTTGCAATCTCGCGCCAATCTTGTCACGCTTTCGGTGCACATAAGATTGCGTAAACAAGCGGTGATGATCATCATGGGTCATCATCATTATGAACACTACCACATGATCCCGATTCTCTCACGAGCCACGTGAATCGTGCGCTTCACGTGAAGTCTCGTCGTGTGAGTCTGAGAAACTGTAATCGAGCTCTCGCACGTAGAATCGTCAAAATCTGCCCATTTAAACTTCGCAGAAACCTTACAAAACGAGTTTGGAGCCAAACCGTTTCCACGTGTGTGGATTCTTCATTTTTTAGATTTTTGGTCTGCAGCGCGCGCCGCCTTTCGCCCGGTTGGAGTGTAAAAGTAGCGACGGTTTCAACGAAATCTGAACATGCCACGGCCGACCTTCGGGCGACCGACGAGGCTATGAGAAAACAGTTCTAGCCTGCCAAAGCACAAAAACCAGAAGCACTATTTCGAATTTTGGGTTTTCGAAGGTCTAAAAAGGCAGATGCAACGCGGAACAAACAATACGTGGCTTGGGTTCAAATTTTTATGAGGCTCAACTTGTAGTATCCATAATTCAGGCTTCTTAAAATGTAACAACGTTCCCGCGCTTGCGCACATGGTCTCTCCTTGCTGCTGCTGCTTGGTTAACGGTTACATCTGTCGGACATCAATCACTGCACGCATGGGGCGCATGATTTCATTGAAAGTGGATCAAATGCAGTCCGGCAAACTATAAAAGGAGAGGCGGCGCTCCAGCGCCCACAAACTCCTTCTTCTTCAACCCTCTCGAAGCGCGTGTGAAAGAGCGAGAGAGAGCGAAAGTTGGCAATTATGAGTGGAAACGGCACGATCCTTGTCAACGACGGCGGCTTCGGCAGCGGCAACGCGCCCAACTTTGACGGCGACAATGCTGATGGCTCCTTGACGCCTACTGAGATCGACCTTCCGAGTGTAACTGATGGCCTGACCAAGAAGTTCAGCACGTGCTCTTTAAGTGGGTGAGTGAATATTATGCTCTTGACTTTAAAACCGTTTTAGGGTTATGTGAGGATTTAAGGTGCTAAGGGACTTGGTAGACCTTTTTGGGTTTGATTTTGCTGTAATATCTTTTTCTGATGTCTCTTAACCGTATTCCACTTTTTCCTAAACTTCTTTTTGAGGGTGTTGCTTACAATTGAGAGCTTGTTGGGCTAAACTTTGTCGACCTCTGGCTACTTTTGGATCTAAAAGCGCTCCGAAAACCCCTCCAACACCTTTTCCCTTTTTGAGAACGTCTCCTTGCCGTAATTTGCTTACTCGTTAGGTCATCCTTTCTTAGGCTTTTTTTCCTGTGGGTTCACTTAGGCTTTGGGTCTTAAAATAGAGTCAATGGCATACCGTAGCTTAAGGGTCTTTTTAGGAACGTCTCTTTGTTTTAGTATACTGTATTCTAAAGCCATCTTCTTTTTTTCTCCTTAAGGGTCTCACGATGTCTTTACGGTTAAAAGAGCTTTTTTAGATTGTGGCAGATCCGATAGCCCTTTTTCGTATACAGCCTGCAAAGAAATTTGAGGGTGAGGTCCCGCCGCGAAAATTTGTTCGTACGTTCGGCCCTCGCTCCTTTTTGCTTAGCGGAGGGCTATGTGGCATCGGTCCAGGCTGCGTTAAGGCTTTTTTAGGCGTCATGAGAAGAAATGGAAGCCTTTGTGAGCTCCGCCATGTTTTAAGGAACAGTTTGAGCCTTTGACCGTGGCGAATGCCGCAAATTTTCGTATTTCGGAGAATCACGCTTTGGAGATCAAACGAAATCGGGCGGTTAAGAGCTCAAACCGATCCTCGGGACATGGCGGAGCTCATCACGCCTTTTATTTCGCAAAAACGCGACTCGAACGGTCTTGGGGCAGCCTCAAATGACACCAAATCGCCCTCCGCCATACAAAATGGGGCCGCGAGCGACGGCCAAGCGGCGTCGGCTGATTTTCGCGGCGAGGCCTTGCTCTCAAATGTGACTACTTTTGTTGTGGGCTCTATAAGTGACCAATTCTAATTTTCTCCGTTTCCAAGTGTTCTTCACATTGTACTTGTTTCGGATCTTTGATGTATTTCACATTTCTATTAAATTCTGTTGACACCCATTTTGGATTTATGATGCCCGAAATTCCGATCTTAGACCGCCTATAGATTCTTTCTCGCCTATAGATACCCGCCTTTGCACGTTACTGTAAAACAGAGTAATTTTTACAATGTACCTACACCGCTGCCGGCACTTTCTAATTCCATCTTCCGAAAAAACATTTTTCGGGCATCAATTTGGCGTCTGATTTGTGATCCTGTCTGTTTAAATTGACCTTTTTTAAATTGACCTTTTTTTCAGGGGAGCAAAGCGTATTCTGATCCTCGATGGAGAAAGCCTCAGGACGAAGGATTTGGTGGATTGCGAGAAGGGCCTCTGCATCTTGAAGCTGTCCGAAGCGTCAAAGGAGAGGATCGTCAAGACTCGTCAGCTGCTGGAAACCATCGTCACTGAGCACAGAAGTGAGTTGGAATTAGGGTTGGCATGGATTTGATGATCGATTCGTTTCAGCTGTCTATGGAATCACGACCGGATTTGGAACGTTTTCGAATGTCCAAGTGGCTCCCCAGGAGTTGGAGTAAGTCGCTCTGACTTTCGAGACATATGGAGGCTTTTTGTGGCGTAAACGTGACCCAAATTGAGGCTAATATGGGTGCCTAATATTGCGCTTTAAGGTGTCGTTTATGTGACGTAAGATCGATCAGGAATTGAGGCTAACTTTATGATATTTCGGGCCCGTTCTGGTCCC
The DNA here is from genome assembly GCA_000757645.3 of Steinernema carpocapsae. Lineage (NCBI taxonomy): Eukaryota > Metazoa > Nematoda > Chromadorea > Rhabditida > Steinernematidae > Steinernema > Steinernema carpocapsae. The sequence continues at coordinate 4,212,236 of CM016762.1, forward strand.
AAAAAATGGCGCATTTTGAAACCTTTTTGGACACTGCAAGAGTCAGAATTTCTCCATTTCTATGGAAGAACTTCAAGGAATTTTTCAATTTTGAATTAATTTTAAAGCATTTTGACAAGATTTTCCGTGCAAAAATTAACGCGTTTTCGAGCCGTTGTTTAGTTGTTTATAAATCGAAAATTCCAAGACAAATTTTTTGCGATTTTTTGAAAAGAAATCGGCACGGCTAAATTTGAGTGAATTTTGGCTTATTGTGAGGTGATTTTTAATGTGCGAAAATGCGTACTTCAAAGGCCAAAATCCCTTGGATTTTCGGCTATTTAAATGATGTTTTTGAAGCATAATTACAACCAATCAAGGATGCATTTGATTCAATTTTTGGGCACATTTTGACAATTTTCAAAGCGGTTGATCACTCCGAAAATTCGGAATACCCGCCATATTTTGAGCCATTTTTGAATGATCTATGATGCTTTCTTAGCCTTCGAATAATTCCAATATTCGTTTAATTTACTTGCATGGCTAATTCCCGCTTTTTCAGACAGCTTCAGGTGAACCTCATCCGCTCCCATGCAGCCGCCTACGGAGAGCCCCTGACGCCCAGCGCCACTCGCATGCTCCTCGCTCTCCGGATCAATGTCCTCGCCAAGGGCTACAGTGGAATCTCCCTCGTCAATGTCGAGAAAATGATCGCCGCGTTCAACGGTACGACGGAAGCCTTGAAGCCTTTTATTATGAAATCCATTCCAGCATTCTGTGTCTCCAAAGTCCCGCAACAAGGAACCGTGGGCTGCAGCGGCGACCTCTGCCAACTCGCACATCTCGCCCTCGGTCTCCTCGGAGAAGGCGAGATGTGGTCACCGGAAACGGGCTGGGCCAACGCCGCAGAAGTCCTGAAGGTGCACGGCCTCGAAAAGATGACGCTGGGACCTAAGGAAGGTCTGGCGTTGATCAACGGAACGCAGATGGTTACGTCGCTGGGTGCTCTCGGTAGGACTGCACTTTCCTGAAGTCTTTCAAGTACATTTTACAATTTCAGCTGTTGAACGCTCCTTTAACATCGCCAGACAGGCTGATGTGATCGCAGCCCTTTCGCTCGATGTCTTAAAGGGCACCACTCGTGCTTATGATGTTGGTGGGTTACGGTGGATGTGGAACAGAGATTGAAATTTTGTGTTTAGACATCCATCGCGTTCGTCCTCATAAGGGACAGCAATTGTCGGCTCAGAGGCTTAGGACGCTGCTTCATTCGGACACGAATCCTTCTCAGATCGCAGGTAAGGAGGTGCTCATAGCGCTGAGGTTTGGGATTGTGTAGGGTTTGAACGGACCCGAGGATCAAGCTAACTGTAGCCTGAAGCTCGACAAAATAGTTGTTTTTTAGATGCTGAGTTTGACCCCCATTTTTGGATGACTTTCGGATGTTTTGAGATGTCTTTCTTGGCGTCGAGTTACACCTGTTGCCGTGAGGTTTTGCAGGGTGTAAATGTGAACCGAGACTCACGCTAAATGTGGCCTGAATTGTGGCAAAACGGCGGTTTTTCGAACCAAAATTTTCCCTTATTCAAAGCCGCATTCTGAGACATAAAAGTGGCGTTTTAGGACTGAAATTGAGGCTATGTTTGACCTCAATTTTAGACACATTTTAGTCGCGATACGGTCTAATGTAAAGAAAAAATGCCAAAAATTTGTGTTGTTCTAAAATCACCAGCGTTTTTGTAATTTATCGGCCCAGCGCTGGTCTTGATTCATCGCTCGTCTCTCGGAAATGTGTTTCCGTTACAACACCATAAAATCACCCCACATTTACGCGCCACGTTGTCTCACAGGTCGGTCCCGCACGTGATAACCACACACCATTGGTCAAAACTCAATTCGCGGATCAGTTTACGGTGGTTTCTGGTGCCCACGCGCAAGTGGCCGTTATTAATAATCACGACGATCACACACGCCGCTGCTGATTCAGAGCGTTCTAAATAATGAACTTGGGGGCGCAGAACTGGTAAACAGTCGCACGTGGTATGCGGGGCACTGCAAATCCTGTTCGACTTCCATGTGCTTGGGACAAAGATTGAAGTGATGTGGGTTGTGGATGGGTGGACGTGGACGGGCACGTGGGTTTTGGGGAGCGTTGAACACGGCGGACGTCAAGACGGGCTAGAGACGTTGGCTATGCATGTGTAACCTTTGTTTGGGCGATGGTTGGTCTAGACATGTGGCACGAAGTGGACAAACGTGTCGAGACATGTCTGCATGAAGTAAGCTGTCTAGGCGCGTGTCTTTGATCGTCTAGACGCTCCTACACCCTTGTCCAGACAGGCACTTATCTAGACAGGGTGCTTTGTGGTCACCTGCACGCAAGCTGAGCCATGTCTACATGATGTCGGCTTGCTTTTGCAAGGAATATGTCCTATACATGACATCTGGCTGGTCTAGACATGTCTAAAGCTTTATCTGAGTGAGATTACTGGTTCAGCCACTGCCAGAACTGCTCAAGGGGACTTTAGAGTTGCTCCGCAAGTCATCGAATCTCCGCTTTCTAGACATCGCTTCTGACGGGTCGTTTATGTCTAGACATCGGTTCGCTGTCCTAGATTTGTCGTTATTCGCTCTATACAGAACTCATACCGTCCATTTTCACCATGATTATGCTTTAACCCACCTCATTTCAGAATCTCATCGCAACTGCGGCAAAGTCCAAGATGCGTACACGCTCCGCTGCGTTCCCCAAGTCCACGGAATCGTCCACGACACAATCGAATTCGCGCGTGGAATTATCAACACCGAAATGAATTCCGCCACCGACAATCCGCTCGTCTTCGCCGAGCGCGGAGAAATTATCTCCGGCGGCAACTTCCACGGCGAATATCCGGCCAAGGCGCTCGACTTCCTGGCGATCGCCGTCGCCGAACTGGCGCAGATGTCCGAGCGCCGTTTGGAGCGTCTCGTCAACACCGACCTCAGCGGACTCCCCACCTTCCTCACCCCTAAAGGAGGCTTCAACTCAGGGTTTATGACTGTTCAGCTCTGCGCTGCCGCGCTGGGTAAGCCGCAAGTTGCTGCCGTGGTTTTAATCTCTGTAATCTTGATTTCAGTCTCCGAAAACAAGGTCTTGTGCCATCCAGCGTCTGCCGACAGCATCCCCACGTCCTGCAATCAAGAGGATCATGTTTCCATGGGAGGATTCTCCGCCCGCAAGTGCTTGAAGGTTATCGAGCACGTCGAAACTGGTGAGTCCTCCTAAGGAATTGAACCGGAAGTAATTTAGTTCTCTTTTAGTCCTCTCCCTGGAATTGATCTGTGCTTGCCAGGGAATCGAATTCTTGAAGCCCCTTCAGAGTACTCGTCCACTCCAGAGGGTTTACGACCTCGTCAGGACGGTCTTCGCGTGAGTCAATTAGAGTGTTTGAATTTCTTTGATATACGCGTTTCAGTCCTCTCGTCGACGACCGTTACATGAAGCCTGAAATCGACGAAGTAATCAAGCTTGTTCGTGCAAACCAGGTACGGATCTCTCCAGATCCTTAAAATATCCTTTCTGAAGTGGTCAAAAACGGTTCTATTGATCATTGGGAGCTCGGGCTGTCGCATTTGTCTTCGGTGTAACCAAAGTTGTCGGATTTTAGGTGTGGAGAGTCGTTGAAGAAGAAGTGGACGATTTCAAAGACCGCGAATGCAGGGACCCCGACACCCTCCGTCAGGACACGACCACCCCGACTGGAATCGTCTTGGCCGAACGCTACGGTATCTGTGACTAATCCTTGTTCGTTTTGGTTATTCTCATTTTTTGTACATCAGCAATAAATACGTTACTCAGCTCTTCGTCGCATGATGACCATAGAACGAACACGAAGGATTGGAGTCAAAAGAGGGCGGTCAACGATTTCCATGCGATCACACGCAGTGGATGCCGTTTTGGAGGTTAGAACCGGTGAACATCGTCCAAAGGCGGCCGCTGTGCAGCCATTGGCTGCGGCCACCGTTTTTAGAGGTGATAATACATAAAAACTGCTTTTCCTAGTCAAACCATGCTCCACAATGCCAGCATATCGATTCTCAAACGACCAGATGCTCCTGAAAATGCTTCTTCCCGTGATCGGACCTCAACTGTTCATTGATATCTTCGAGGTGGAGGTGCGAGTGCCCATAAACCGCTTTTTTCTTTCACGTATTTACTGATAATGAGACAGTTGTAGATTAAGGAACCCTGTGTCTACCCTGTTCGGCTAGGCCTGCTACGATGTCTGAACGTTTAGCGTCTGTTTTGGAAGATTTGAAAGCTGATAATGCCTGCAGTCTCTGGAACAAATGTTGCACGATGCCACCCGATTTTTACATCCCTAGCTGCTATTACAAGGGAATAGTGCGAAGTGCCCCCTCTGACCGAGCTGAAATTTGGCACAAATGTAGACCTATATGAAACTAGAAAAACCCCAAAATGTTAGGTGCCCTAACGCGAACAATGAAAAGTTACGGCCGTCCAAAGTTGTAGATTATATGGCATTCAGGGTATAGTTACTTTTGAACACTGCGCAGACATGTCTGTTTGGCGCAGTTAGTATTAGTAGTGTCCGTCAATTTTGACCTCGCGGGTTCGATCTCCACCATTTTTTAAAGCGCTTTTTATTGTTTTTGCTGGTTTTCTCAACGTGTTTCAATCCAGACAAACTAGGCGAGGTGAAGAATGACGCTAGTTCAAAACTTCCTGTGATACATCGCAAATTTTGTACGCGTCGCTATATTCTTTGAAGCCGTTTTACATTTTATATAATCTGTTTTGTGTGACTGATAGGATTTGATGCTATTTTACTGAATCCCGACATAAAATCCTGCTACACAAGCTCGAAAATGTGATTAAATGAACTTGAAGTTGACCTGGTTGTACCGGCTACGCAGACCCGCCTCCAGCTCCTTGACATGCTCGGCATCGCGCGTCTCCACAATCACCTTGCAGCGAACGGAGAAGACGTCTGTGCTGATCCAGGCGCGCTCGTGGAAGATGTCCTTGATGCTGGCTCCGAGTTGGGCGATCTGCGTGGCGAGTTCGGCGATGCCTCCGGGGCGGTCGGAAACGACCACGTCGAAGCGGATCAGACGCCCGTCAACGGCCAGACCTCGCTCGATGGTTCTTCCCAGCACTGTGGTGTCAATGTTTCCGCCGGTGAGGATGTTGATCACTCTAAAATGGGGCAAATTAGACTCTTTCTACTGTCGTGAGATCAGCAACATTCGGGTGTCTACAGAGGCAATAATTGAGCCTCTGTTATGTCAGATATGAGTCTAAGTGTGTCTACACGATTGGAACGTCAGGAATATGCTATATTTGTTTGAAACTGGCGTACCTAAATGGCTTATGTCTAAGCAAAGGATCACCTGATCGGAAGCATATCTAGGCATGCCTAATATTGTCTTGAAATGCTTAAATTTTATCCATTCTTAATCGTTCGTTTACATTCGGCAAATTAAACTTCTTTCAAGCGTAAAACACAAAACAGACATGCGCTGGGCTTCTCTCAGATGATCCGACTGTCTAAAAACGTCTACAAGCCGCTGCACTTGCCCAGGCGCTGTTAGGATGCCTGCTCTGCGATTCGAACGTCGGAATATGCTCAATCCGTTTGGAACTGGCGTACCTACATGACTTGTGTCTAAGCAAAGAATTATCCGTCTTGAAACACTTATAGGCATTCCTAATTTTGCCTTAAAATACTTAAGTTTGATCTATTTTATTTGCTCGTGTACCTTTGGCTAGTGCGACTTCTTTTAGGCTAAAAATACTCAACACAGACATGCGCTGGGCTTCTCTTAGCTGATCCGAGAGTCGGAGTGCGTCCACAGGCAGCTGCACTCGTCTAGAGGCTGTCAGGATGCTTGCTCTCAATTCTGACGTTGGAATTTGCTCGATGTTTCGAAACAACTTGGCTAAGCGGGCCGCTTATCTGCTCTTCAACCCATTTTCATCTACACGTGCAGCTCAAGCATGTGGAACTGCAAAAAGGTCCAAAAGTGTCGAATCGAGGTAAAACCCATAAGGACAGCGGAGATTCTAGCGCGGTCTGCTCAGCCACAAAATGATACCTTTTTCCCTTCAATTCAGGGATCTTGTCAGCCATCAACGCGGCCAATCCAACGGCTCCTGCGCCTTCCACAATCGCCTTCTCCATCTCGATCAGTCGCAGAATCGCTAGCGCGATGCTCTTCTCGTCCACGGTGACCATCTTGTCGATCAGACCCTTCGCGGTCTCTACGGCGTTGCAGCCTACAGTAGGCACGGCGAGACCTAAAACAACCACTGTCAAGCCATTAATTTAGGAAGGATAGATTACCATCAGCCAAGCTAGACCCACAGTTGGTCGACACGATATGACCAGCGTTCATCGTTTCCTGGAACGAGGGGCAAGTTTCGGATTCGACTCCCTGAAAACAGGAATTAAGCAGAGGAAGAAGGCGTCTATGAGCTTACAATAATGACGATTTCGGGCTTTAGGGTCTTCAAAGCCAGCGCGATTCCGGAGATGAGTCCTCCGCCTCCAACTGGGATCACGACGGCGTCGACGTTGTTCACCTGCTCCAGGATCTCAAGTCCAATGGTGCCTTGTCCGGCAACCACGTCAGGATGGTCGAAGCCATTGATGTATCGCATGCCCTGCTCGGTTCCAAGCTTCATGGCGTGCTCCTTCGCCTTCTGAATGTTGCTTCCCTTCAGGATGACGGTGGCTCCATACGAGCGACAACAGGAAATCTTCATCAACGGGGCGAACACGGGCATGACCACTGTGACCGGGATTCCGAGCTGCTTTCCGTGGTAGGACAGGGCCAACGCGTGGTTCCCTGCGCTAGCAGCGATGACTCCTTTCGGACGGTCGTTCTCGGCGATGCGGATGAGGGCATATCGAGCTCCTCGCTCCTTGAAACTTCCCGTGACTTGGAGGAATTCCTTCTTGAGGTATAGGTCGATGCCTAGCAAGGCGGAGAGCTGGTTTGATCTCTGAAATAGGCATGTGTGAGTACTCAAATATGACTGGAGGTGTGTGGCTTCGCGAAAGAATTTCGTTGCAATTATCGCCAGACAAAAGTCTGAAAAACTTCCGAAAACTGCCTTAAAATAGGCAGAAAATGATGCCAATAATGTGTCAATTTTGAGGTCGGAAAATCGCGACACGAAACCGAGCTTAGAACGAACGTTACCGCCTAAAAGCCGATTTTTGGAGCGAATTCAGCCAAAATCTGTAGCTTCGCGCAGTAGTCGGGTAAACCACCGCGGAGATAAACATATTAGTTACCGTAAGTGCAGAAAACAAACGACATGATGACCCACTGATGAAACTGGCAAAGTTTCTTTTACAAAATAATGCGATCAAGCTGTCTGGGCAAAGCGAAAACGTGCCGTTGGTGCGAGACGGCTAGAGATGGAAAATGTGTGTCTAGAAATCGTCGACCATAGATCAACCTGGTGTCAAACCCCTACCCCGACGTGCACACACTTGCTGAAGCACGAGTATTTCCCAAAACACGAGCCCCTCTCGGCCAAATCGCCCGATTCCCATACCAAATCGCTCCAGACACCGGGCGAGACCGAACGTGCGACGAATACCCGACAAGTGCTATGTTGGGCGCGCGAAACCAATAACTTGCGCCTGAATCTAGTTTCACGCAGTAATCGGATAATGGCCAGCTTTGCGACCGCAAAGATGGAAAAATGGCTTCTAAAGAAGCTCAAAACAAGCCAAAATTATACCTAATAATGAAGCATAAAAACTTTAAGTTCTGGGTGAGAAAACGTGCGGTTAGCGTGAGACAAGGCAGTGTCTATTAAAGATGGAATGCTCCTGTCTGAACAGTGTTGGCCAGACAGGAGTATTCCACTTTGCCTAGGAATGGGAAGTTTCAAGTTCTATCTGAACGCCAGCGGCGTAGTATGTGCTGTCTAAAAGCTCATTTTTGAAACGAATTTAGCCAAAATCTGTGGCCTCAGACGCGCTAATCTGTAGCCTCGCGCAATACTCATAAATATTATAAAGCAAAACCACCTTAGCGGCAAGGGCAAAATGGCCGCATTTTTCAAGCAATTAGCACCTAACTCTGTTCCAAAGATGGTGGACAAATATTTATAAAACGATCGAAAAAGGTTAGGAAAAAGGGGCCAAAGCAAAATTTGGTGGTCCCCCGACCTCACGCACGATTTCGCACAGATTCCTCCAATGATGCTTCAAATCGAGCGCCAGCATTAGCTCCATTGCCTGTTTTCATATGAGGTACACATAAACCAGTAAACGAGCCAATTGTGGGACCCTTTAGGCCGTAACTTTGAAGGCAACGAGCATTGAAGAGTGGCTAAATAATACCACCACGACAGAAACGCATCATGCCAAGCGCTTCATGCTGCAAAGGACGTCCTTGGTGCAGGTCCCTGATTAGAAACATGGACCCACACGTCATCCTGGTCCACGCCACTCTTGCTCCGTGAATCACATCACTCTGCCCTCCAAACAACACTATCAATCACCCGCGCAGTGATAAACCACGGCGATCTTTGCGGTTTCCAGCCAGAGCTTGAGACCTTGACCTTTCAACAAAAAAATCTATTTACGTTCCCTTGTAAGACATTAGAGAACATCTTAGGCTACACATTTAAAATCAATCAAGATCCTTTTGAATAAACGCTAAAAGGTCATGACAAAGGTACCATACCTTCCTTCCAAAATACCTACTTTACACCATTTCACACATCACCCCACCCAATCCAAATATCAAGCTAATGGCTTCTCACAAATATTGTTTTTCGAAAACATGTTTACCGTGCAAGCAGTGCGCTCGATTCCACCACGAATGTTGAATGCGGCGGTCGAAATGTCGGAAAACTGGATTTTGACCGGCTGCTCTGGGTTGCAGTAAGGGTCCAAAAGAGGAACTTCTTCTGTGAGGCCTGGAATTGAGCTGATTGTTACACAAGCGAAGAATTTGTGTGATGGACGCACTTTTGTTGCTGTCGCTAGACTCGCTTATTGGCTCTTCGGCGATCGTCGCGATTTCGTGGATCTTGCGGACCTGGAAACAGGAAAACACAATAGCATGAAGTAGTCGTTAATCCATATGTTATGCTACATGGCAACAAAACAATTAAAGGCCAAATTTTTCCATTCAAAAAAATTTTGTGTGATAAAACGCAGGACAAAAATCTGTTCATAGGCGACATTGAAACCGGACTCAAAGTTACCAGTCCAGCGCGTCTAACCAGATCAGCCATATAACCTACTTTGCTATTAAACTAATAATCGTAGATGAACTTTAAACAATTTTTTAATTTCGCACAACATCTGTAAATCAATGGTAATTTTCGCTAGATTTACAGAAAGCTTGAATTTGTGATTCAATTAGATTAAGTCTATGGCGTTTTAAGTGAGCCAAAAACTAACCTTCTTATTGTAAGCATGTCCATCGTTGATGTCCGAAGTGGTGCGCTTGCGGTGGTGAGTTCCAATACGTCCCATTTTCTTCTTCTTTGTCGTCGTCGTCTTCTTCTTCTGCTGCTGCTACGGCTGCTGCTGCTTCTTGGCTGAACAGCCCGCAATCTGGCGACAAACTTGAGGTGCGCGATCGTTTTCATCGCAAAAAAGTGTAATAGAGATTAAAAATCAGAGAATTTTCGCCTCCAGCAACACAAATTAGACGCAGACCGGGGCTTAAACAGAACTTTCCCGAAACGCCCACTATTTTCAAGCGCTGGCGCAGTTGAGACGGAATCGAAAGTCGCGCTCTTTCGCTCCCCGCCGACAAGATGCAATACCACGTTGCACCCAGAGACAAGTTACCGCGAGCCGATGTCACGTTGTGCGAATTAAGAGACGAGGGAATTAGTGCGTTCTGATGACTTCATCGCCACATGATGGTCCTGGTTTTTGAGTCTCTATTTTCATGCCTCCTTTTATGGGCAGTTAAGGAAGTCTGCGAGAAAGCAACAAAAAGCGGTGGGTTTTTGATCTATTGTAAAACTAACTACACAACTAAAAAAAGTAACTGTAAATGGTTGAGGTTAGATGCTGATGAAGCCTTTCGTACCCATAAGTCTCTTATCAATCTGAGCCAGCCCGAAAACGATAACATTTTTGAGGCATTAATTTTATCGAAAGTGTCCAAGTCACGTTTACAGTGATAATTTGTCCCAGCTCAGAGACGCTTAACGCTTGGGACGGCTTTTGAAGATTTTGGGAGAATAAGACATGACTGACCCAAAGCAAAAGTAGCGTTTTGGGTGCCTTAGGATTAGATAACTGCTTCTACCCGTAGATAACTGATTGGCGCTATTTCCGCAGGCGTTAATGTTATAATAAATCCTATATCCATTGCTAAAATGTACCCATTTTCATCTAAAACAGCTGTTTTGACCAACATTTTTGGTATCTCTAGTACATGGGACACTTCGATCCTTTCACGTTTGCAGCCAAAAACAAGTTTTCTGTACTTTTTGGCATTAAAAACAGCAAGGGAAACAGAAATTACTTGCCACTTTTAGGCCATTTAAGACGTAAAAACGTCATACAAACTGAATGACCGAGTTGCAGCCATCTTTGTCCCTTTTTGTCCTAATAAATGAGCTAATTTTGGCTCTGCAAGCGTCACAAATTTACCATTTTGTGCTAACACAAGAATTCCACCCTCCGGTAAGAAGATGTTCTTTGGGGCCGTTTAACAAGTGCAGCGTTTCCTCGAATCGATTAGGAAGTGTGTCAATCAAGAGTCACAAATAGCTATTAACGACGGACGTGAGCTGAACTCTCTGTACGTAATTAACGTACGCGCCGTTTCTCTTCTTTGGTGTTAGCCAGATCAAGTAGGAATTTTAGAATGGCTCATTTACGGCAAACCACTCTTTGCTTAAAGTGCTGGTGTGATAAATATCTCCTTTAGATGACAGGATTGGATGGTGAGCTAAAAACGTCACTTATCAGTGACATATAACTCTAGATTTTTCAATTATGTAGTTTCTTAAAAAACTACATGACACGTCTCTGATCACCAAAAGATGAATTTTGTTAACATCAATTTGCCCGACATGGAAAGCACGATGACCTAATTTCTGATGTCTTTTCTTGCTGTCATTACCACGGGTTTATACTTTTCGTTTTGGATGCAGTTATTGTGAAAAGTGTAAGCAAACGTCGTCAGTGTCGTCTGGTGCACAAGGATAGCGACGTTCGTAGCGAAGTTTTAATATATTTACAATCGTTGTGCCTATTAAGACAAGAACCGAGCTTGTAATAACTTGATTGATGTTAATAAACATACCTACTTAAATTATGAGCCAACGACGAGTCGAAAATGAGCACAGATTTGGACTTTACAAAAGCAGAACTTGAGCCTTTACGTACGATGCTCTGTGCTCCGCAGAGAGCACAGAAATAAGGCTGCAAAGGACGGCAAAGGTGCCATATATCCGATCCCAAGGTCGCCTGAAATCGGTCAAATTCAGACGACGAACGTATGACACTCGCAAGTCGAATTGGTCGCCGAAACGGTGGGCCAAAAGTAGCAGAATTCAGTCGGTTTGAATTCTGCGACAGTCTTTCCCTGTAACGAGTACCCTTCTCTGCAACGACGAGATCGAAACGACCGGAGAAATGGGCTCTGCAAGCGCGAAATTCGAGAGTTTGAATACGGTTTCCAGGCGAGGAAAGGAATTTCATATGTGGTCGTGGCGAGAGATGACCACGCCTATTTAGACGTGGAATCTTCGACTACTCGACTACGACCTCGCTGCAAATATCGAATATTGAATAGCACATTCGATATCCGAGATCGTCACGCAGTTTTGTCTGAGCACGGTTTGCAGCGAGGAGTTCTCTCAAACGGACGTCATTCCAAATTCTCCGACTTGAAGTGAGTGTTCGGTGGCTCTGACCTCAGCCTAAAAAGACAAAGAGACAAGCAACGGTGGTAAGAACAGTAATTATCGAGAAATTAAACAGGCATAAATACATACAATATTCACAAATTCGGCATGCAACTCGTCAACTCATACCTTGGGCTCCGATGAGTTTGTGGTTTCATGTGTTGTCGCGTTGCTCTTCAAGAGCAGTTCAAAATGAACCAATCCTATCCGGTCCTCTTCGCTATATGCTACGTTCTTCGCGTAGGCTTTGCACTCGACGCGTACTAGATGATCCATTGGTAGACTCTCGAACTTTACCATGGCCTTAAAGAAAAGTCGTCAGACGATGCCTCAACAAAAAGTAACTCACAAAAGGCTGATGATAGTTCGGCATCCGCGCGTATGGGTAGTACCGCCCGTCGATTCCGTTTTCCGGGAAATAGCTGACCTTCCCAATAACTTCTCTGTCATGATCGCTCTAAACCGGAATCATCAGTAATTGAAAACGTGAAGACCCTTACCGCTCCATCACAGTGCATCAGCACGCTCCCTATTCGGTATTTTTCCTTCACATGTCCCGGCACTTCATCTGGAGCATAGTCTTCCGGCTGCCATCCGATGAGGCGATTCAGCGTCAGGATGACACACGGCTGGCCAGCTGCATATCCATAACCGTCGAGAGGGGAGCAGTGGGTTTGATAACGATCGGTGTCGACGCGGCACGGCTGAATGATGGAAATAGAGAATTTGGCAAAGAAAAAAGCCTTCACGTACCTTATCCCCAAGATTGTAGATCCCACTGGTCACGATTTTTGCGTTGGAGTCGGTTTCGTTGCATGTTCGGGTGCCGGCTGCAGAATACTTGCCGAAGTACTTCCGGATGACGTCTACGTACTTCCGGTAGCTAATCTTCACGGTCGGGCTGAACTTGATCAGAGTCGAATCTGGGTCCTCTTCGATCCACGGTTGGTAACCGACTCCGGGATGCACGCCGATGAGAGATCCGGGACCGAAGCGCGGAGGGACGCCGTCGTCGAGGGTCGGAAGGACGGCGGCGAGCAGCATGGCCGTCATGCCGAAAAGAACCGTGTAGAAGACCGTGTAGAACGCGATGAGTCTCACTGAAAAAGCGCAAATCAGTCGCCTTCAACGAACAGAATCACGATGACATATTGCAGCGATTATATCAAAGATATGTTTTCTGCAAAGGCAAAATTCGAGCGTTTGAGCACGATTTCTTGGGCAGAATTCGCAAGGCTGTGAACGAAAACGACGGCACACAGGAACGGCCGAATTCCCCGGCGATTCGTTCCAAAAAACGACTTAAAACATGTCACAGAGACCCATCCAGTTGAAGAAACTTGAGTTCGCAACAAAAAGTGATTTACATCAAGAGTCCGAGGCGACGACTTCCTCTTCAAGGGGAAACGTATCCAGCTGAATCCCATCGAAATCCATGCTAATAGCCCCCCCCCCTCATCTCTTAACAATCACAGATCCCACTTACATATGTCTTCCGGGCTCCTATGGGTGGCAGCCATCGCTGGTCGGACCTGAAATTAGCGTAAGTTGGGCGATGGGACACATGTGAAAGAATGAACGAAATTCAGAATCAACGACAAAATGGAAGAGGACACAAATTTTGGCTGTGCGCACAATTTAAGCGTGTTCCACAGCGTCCAAACAAGACCGCGAACGACGTCAAAAGGGGCCATTTACTCGCGGCCAATTTGATTCCGACGTCGTCTAAAATCGGTCGAAATTCAAACAGCGAACAAATCCACAACACCACACGCAGACCGAAATGACCCCCAAACGCAGATCTTGAAGCAAGCGACAGCACCTGCAGAATGCGCCGTGCGACGCCGTCAAAGCCGAGATCGAAATGAACGCAAAATTTTTTGAACAACTTTCCGAGGCACAATTTGATAGTTTCCATGTGACGGTCTGCGATCAACACCGCGACGCTGCAAATAGGGAACAAAATCCACGACAGTTCCGTCCAAACAACTGGCGAAATTCTGCCCACCGATTCAATCTCCCAATTTCAACAGACCGCTCCGAAGTCCGACAGCGACGGACATTCCATAATTACACGAACACGACCAACGCGAGCTAAGCGAAACGCAGTTTGCAGCGATTGCAGAAGCGAGCGACATTCTGTGCAACGACCTATCGCTAGCTTCCCCAATTGCAGACTGCAAACTTTCGAATTCACATGCAATTGCGATCGGTTTCTACGACGACATGGTGAAGAACGAGCTGAAAGAGGCGGCGAAAACCTCGAACAAGAATTCTACAAGCTGCTTCTTTCCGAGAATTCTCAATATGCTAAAGAAACTTGCCGCTGAGATCTTGTTTGATCATCCGCGGTACTCGGCCGCGGCTTCGGATCAGGCGTTGTTTACCCATCCTCACCACATCTCGCAGATTCTCCATCACTTCTCCATCGTTAGCGTAGCTGGAGATCTTCAGCTCCTCTCTTGAACCGTCTCGGCAGGTCTCACTTGTAGTCAAGTTTTGATTCGATATCTCAATGAGCAAGTCCGCTGATATTCGCCGGGGCGGTCTTCGTGGAACATCATCGGCCCCTCTACCTGATGCCGAAGGAGTTGTTTTCTCCTGCGGACGTTTTTGGATTTGGCAAAAATAACACGTTTTAGGGAGACAACGGCTTCGTTTTGGGGATCGACCTTATCGATCAGAAGACTCGCGAAGTGTGCATGGACAACCATGATTTTCTGGTAAGTCATTTTTAGGGCTTAGGAGGGCTTGAAAGGACCGACCGGTCGTTAGGGGAGGTGGAGCTGCGAATCAAAGGGTTCAGGGGGACGCATCTGTCTAGACAGCTTGAGACGAGAGTGTTGGGGAGGATCGACCGGTCGCTAGGCGTCATAGGATAATCCGCGTCAGCCTGGTAATTCCTGTTGAAACCTGAAAACCGACCGGTCCTTTTGGTTTATGTTATCGAGAATGACCCATTTCGAGATGAGACAGGCTCGGTAGGACCGACAGCTCCCTAGCGTGGTTGAGCTTCAAATAATTCGCTTCAGCATAGCCGTTACTGTCTAGACGTGGAAACTGACCTGTTCCTTTCGGTGCGTGGCCAAAAAATTACCATTTTAAGACATGACAAGAAGGATCGACCGCTCCCTAGCGTGATCGAGCTTCAAATGATCGCTGTCTAGACAACGAAACCGACCAGTATTTTCGGTTGTTGGAATCGAAAATGACCATTTCGAAAGGCCAAATGTCTACCAAAAATGCACTTTAAGACCCATATCTCACCCGAAACCTTTAGATCGAGAGCGTGCGCTATACTATACCCCGCCGCCAACGTCGCCATCCGCACCTTCATCAAGGTCGACTACCAGGACCCAAATACTTGCAACTTCACGGTCGTGAGCTTCAAATGCGTCAAGCCCGAGGACTCCGCGATGATCAAAGCCGTTGTAAGTTGTCTGGACTTGACTTTTTGAGCTAATTGGCCTCATTTCAGTCGTGGAGCAAGGCTTAAGCTTAAATGACCCGCGTGGACCCATGAACATTCGCCTTGGTTGTTGTGATAAAAATAAACGTTGTTTTGTTTCTCTGTCGTTTTGTCTTGTTTATTTTCAGGAACGATCGTTTTCAGGTCTATACAGCGACAGCTGAACCCGCTCATTTGAAGCTTGACCACCGTTGTCGGTCCCGTTGTCTCGTCTCGAAATGGTCATTTTCGACGACAAAACCAAAAGCAGCGGTCGGTCCTCCCCAGACCTACTGTCTAGACTTGACCTGTCTCGTCTCCTGTGCTCCTTATGCTGTTTTCGCTACTTTCGCGTTACCCATGGGCCATTGTAAAGCAAAATACATCCAACGCAAATCGCGGTTACATGCCCAGTTCATCCTATCCATCGAAATCCCTGTTTTCTCTTCCTCGTCTTCATATTTCGGGAGTTGCTGAAGCGGTTACTATCCTTATTTCTGCTTCCAGGTAGCTCCTTTCAGGTCATTAATAGCAAATCATCCATGGAATTGTATATCCGAGAGAAGCGTGGATCGATAACAAGAAAGTGCAGAAGGCAGTTCACCCTCCAAGGGTCAAAATCTAGGCAGAACGCTTTTTAAACTCAATTTTAACTCCAAAAGCACCTCATTTCACCAATTTTCCTCCAAAAATGGTCGAAATCTCACAATTTGTATCAAAACGCTTCAAAATACCACCTTTTTCCCTCAAATCGATCTGAAATGCTTCAAATTTAACCTATAATGACTCAAAAACTTAGATCAAATTGTACCAAAACCGTTCCAAAAGACGTAGTTCTACGTTCCATATTGGCCCAAAAGCCCTCAAAATCAACAAAAGCGACCGAAACTGATCGGAAAACTTCATTTTTAATGCCAAAACCCCTATTTTTCCCATTTTCTGCTCAAAAACCCAACATCCCTTCAAATTCGTTCGGAAAAAGTTTTAAAAAAAAGCTCGTCCCAAATCGATTCAGAAGCCTTCAAAACCATCCTAAAACCCAAAAACCACTTATCTTACACCAAAATCCATCAAAATCGCCTCAATTTTGTGATTTCAGCTTCAAAAATAGTCGGTCCTCATTACAAAATGGTCTTCCTGACCCAAAACTCCCATTTTTACGTGAAAATCCTTCAAAATCGCTTCAAATTAATTTCCAGTAGCTCCGTAGAGCCCCTACAGCTCACTCGACTCCTCAGCCTCCGAAATAACGCTCCTCGCTAAATAGACCGCCGCCACCGCTCCAGACAGCAAACGAACGAGCGACAAATGGCGATTCGAACGTTTGTGGTCCCGGCACGAAATACCGTATTGGCGACTGGTCTACTTCCACGTCGCCGCGCTACGCTTCTCCACTGGCGATTGCGTTTTATCGCTTGTGGCCATATCCATGTTTGGAGGAATGTATCCTGTAGGACGTTACGACTCTGCGGACCGGGCCAAGATTGGATCCAGCATAACGAGGTGACGCTTGACGCGACAACGTCCCGCTTCCCGTGTTCATCGCCAAAACCGGATCTCGAAAGACTCTTGCTGTAAGTATTTTCTCTTTTTGCAAGTGGAGTGTGGTCCAGCGGCATTCGAGGCTCTTCGATCGGAGCGCCCGACCGCTCACCAGCGATCGAAGGGCTTTGAGTAGCTTTTGCTTCTAGCCGTTTCCAGACAATGTAGAGATGGCTGGCGCAGTCTTAGGTTTATCAGTCATTTGTGGCTCTTTGATCGATCCTGAGCGGTCAGATGGTGAAGCCTCAGAAGTCGCTCAAGTGAGGTCGTTTTGGGAGAATTTAAGCAAATTTAAGAGAATTTAACCTTATTATGCGTGTAGTTTTTCAGCCATCCCAGGAAATCACCAAAACATTCTTCACTTTCAACAACGGCTCCGGGCGGGCGACCTCATCAAGGTTCTGACGGAGGCAGCAGGAAGTGCCCGCGGAACTGCAATCAGTGTCGCACAACTCCGGCTGTCGTTACGGAGGCGGCGGCGGTGGATACGGAGGAAGCCGCTACTGAAGCTTGTCATATATTGTTTTTTATTACTCGGTCTTGTTGAATTTACTATGCCGTTTGCGAATCATGTCAACCCATTTATATAATTGTTCCGAACGTTATGTCATATATGTTGTACATATCATGTGTTTAGGGGCTACATTATATGAGTTCGTGTCGGTTGGCGACATCGTCTGCTAGGCTGTCTGAATATGGACAGAGGTAACGGACATTCGAGGCTCTTCATTGTTCGTTCAGGTGATGAAGCCTCAGAGCTCGCTCGAACACCCGACCGCTCACAACCGATCGAAAGGCCTCGAATGGCAATCGGTAGTCTCACTCTCGGTTTTTAGTCATTCGAGGCTCTTCGATCAGAGATGAGCGGTCGCTAGCTGTCGGCGCTTTGATGAATGCTGATTGAATGAATTTTTGCTGCTGAATCAGACCACCTTTAGGGAGCGGTCGGTCCTTTTCTCTCGTCACGAACTACGTCATTCTCGATGACATCCTTTGAGCGGCGCCATTTGCGTTTGCACGCGTTTCGCCGTCGCTGCGGTCCGGTCGGTTTTGCAATTGCGACGGCGCCTAAATTGGTGAGACCGGAGAGGCTCATTTGAGACCCGAGCAGGTGATCAGTCAATCCGTCTTCGTGTGCTCCTTATGCAGCTTTCGCTGCTTTAGCAATACCCCGGGTCATGCAAAGCCAAATACGTCCAACAAGAATTGCTCTTGCCTGCCCAGTTCATCCTATCCCTTGCTCGACTTCAATTTTCGCAGTTGTACAGCATACTTAATGGGTTGCTCTGTTTGTCCACTTTCATTTCAGCAGTGAATCAATCATCCATGGAATTTCGAATCCGAGAGTGAAGCGTGGATCGATAACAAGAAGCTGCAGAAGGCGGTTCTGGCTCTTGAACGCCTTCCATCCTTATCCGCGACATCGAAGACGAGATTTTTCATGCTTGGGGAAACGGGGATCCTTCGGTTGCTTCTTCTTTCTTTCTTTGTCTCTCTCTCTTTTTCTCTCAAATCCCGAAAATGAGGTGTTAGAAGGTTGGAATTGAGCGCTAAAATGACATCTTAATCGGCCATGGATTTCGGGATTATCGCGTTGACTGGAAGCCGCTAACAGCGATACAACAACCATCCATGGTCTTGTCTTGATTGAGGAAGTTGTTGAGGTCTCCTTCTGAGATCAAAGAGACGCACCCCAAAAGCGATCGGAGCGCGATTAACGATCAACGATCTGTTTCAAACGCAGGAGTCCCGCAGCGAAAAGCCTCCGATCGTCCACTACCTGACGTTGCAGAATCCTCAACGGAGCTGCGCAGACGACAAGTGGCGAGCGAGAGGTCGGGCGCTTCTGCAAACGCGGCTATGACGCTTTTTGATTTTCGAGTGTGCGTTTAGCGTCGGCCGCCTTCTGAATTTGGACCAACTTTCCATTATTAATCAGAAGTGGCGGTAGCTGAAACTGTCTATTTGGATGTGTCGCCGATTTGGTTGATCGTTGCTTTGTGCCGCTTTTTATATTCGCTTCATGGGTTTGCAGCGCTTGATGTTATGGCATATTTTCGGGTTTGATCTCGGACTCAATAGTCCTATCTCTTGTACTGACGCTGTGTCGCCGAGGATATCGCGCTCTTCTGCAAACCTGGCTGCGACGTTTCACGGTGGTCGAGTTCGCGCTTTTAAGAAATGTTCGCCTCCTGATTTATATAAGATCAAATTTTGTTGTGCGCTGCTTTGTGGTTTCATGCATTGTGGTCTGCCCTTGGACTCGGTTGTCCTGCCGCTTGTATTTTCTCGATCCGTGATTCCAGAGCTCCAATTGACGTGACATCCGTATTCCAGGATTCTCAGCAATGAAGGCTAACAACGCTGTCGAAAGCTACTACTGCTGCGGTTCGATTCATCTTCAGGTAAGGTCCTTGATTGGTAATAGTTGGTTTGAAAGCGTTTTTTTCAGACGGCAGCGTTCATTTGCGCCGTTCTTTACTGTGTTAACTCAGTCTCCGCGGCCAGTTTCGCCTTGGTCGTGCTTCGCGAAAGCCCCTGCCTCCTGGCATTTATGATGGTTTGGGCTATCATCGAGTTCTTCTGTGCGTATTTCGTCATCCATGGCCTCAAGACTGCGGATGCGTATTGTCTCATGCCGTTCTACGCCAAAGAGGTATTGGTGGTACTTGTCATATTCGATATTTCTTATATTTGTTTGAGGTTATCAAGGCTATCCCGCTCGGACTCGTCATCTGTTTCTTCATCGACTTCTACATAATTTCCATCGTCAAGCCTCATCCAGGCGGCTTCGGGGGACTCGTTGAAAGCGTATTCGATTTGAAGCCGTACTATCCATATCTCAACCTGGACCCCAACAAGAAGCACTTCGAAAGCGACCGCGATCGCATCTTGTTCAACATTGGATTCTCCAGCTGCATCTCGTACGGCATCAGCGCCTGGTCCGCGTACATCATCCGGATGGCTTACAACTATATCGAACGTGGTTCGACCGATCCGACTTGTGCTAAAGACGTACTTCAGGATGAAGCTCTTATTGTGTAGAATATTGTGTAGAAGTATGTTTGTAATAAGCTGCATATTGGGTTTTGTAAATGTATTGCAGGCATAAAATGTAGTATCGTTTCTGTCGCTGTTCGGAGGCCTTTGGAACGTTCGATCGTTCGCATTTTGTCTATCGCTAGGGTATTCCTGGATCTACGCGACGCTTTCTAGGTGGGCTCCCTCAACAAAACGCCTTCGATCATCCGCTATCGTATCACGGTTACCGCTATCTCGACTGACGTTGCAGAATCCGACCGACGCCGCTGCAGCAGATGTGTTGCGAGCGAAAGGCAGCTCTGGTGAAAGGCGGATGTCGTGCGCTTCTGCAAGGCCGCGAAGCTTTCCGATTTTCGAATTTACCGGCTTTTATCTTATACAAATTACGACCAAACTCGGATTCTCTGCAGCGGCCGTGTCTGTTCGCTGTCTGTACGTAGTTGTTTCCCGCGTTCTCCTTGTTGTAAAGAGCATCGAAGAAGCGGAACTGCAGGCTCAGACTTGCAGTCCCACTTCTCGTAATACAACACGCAGCTGGACTATAAGGGGCGTGGCAGCCGTTACAGAATGACGCGTTCCACTGATATGATTTAAATAGATTAAGACATGCTTTTTAGCTGAAAACTTACAAAATAAAGGACGAATTGTTAGCCAACCGCATTGGAGCAGCGAACGTTCCTACAGCGCTGCAGCTCCAGAGGGCTGCGCTTCTTTTAATGTAAAACGCAGCGGAGCTATGAGGGCCTTGCGGCTGGCAGCTCACTTCCTTGCAGTACTGGTTGCCGTCTCGGGGCTTTCGGAACATAGGAATCAGGGCTACATGACATTACCGCGCCGACAATTACCGCGCCGAACATTTACCGCACCGTTACACTTACCGCGCCAATACAATTACCGCGCCTTACACTTAGCGCGCGTGCCAAATTTGAAAAAAGGTTGTTTATTTAAAGCCTCAGCCGCGGTCTTTTTTGTTCGAAATCGGAACTTGGGCAAGCGTAAGCCTGTCAGTAATGCGCCAGAAATGATACGACTGTCTGCAAAGTCGGTGCCGCCAACTGTCGCGTCTTCAGCGCTCCCATAATGAAAATGTCCAAGCCTAAACCTAAGTAAGATGCTCCGAATGGCCAGCCCTCGCCAACTATCTCCGCTGTTTGAAAGATGCAGCCTCGAGCCTACAAACCCCGCTTCCGGCGCAAGAACCACAGCAAAAAATGTCCAAGCCGAAGCCTAAGCCGGCGTTCTGCGGTAGTCGAGTTCAATTATTTAAGGAATGTGTACCGCCTAAATTTAGACCGAAATTGTCGAATTTCGGTAATCCACGTCACAATACAGTTTCTCGCTCGCGGGACCCAAAATCGGCCGCTGAGGAGCTAGCGGAAGGTGTGAAATGTGGACTCGCGGAGACGGTTGCGGCGTCTAGGCTGTGAGAAGCAGACAGATGAAGTCTAGACATGCGGCAGGGGCATGACAACATTCGTTTGGATCGGCTGGAGCGGCAGTGGGCGGTCATTGGCGTTCCTCGAGTTAGGTCGATTAGGGAATTCCTCCGCCTGAATTTCGATCGGGATTGTCCCCATTGACGTTCGCTTCAAAAGCTAAAAGTCCGATGTTCTGGTCCTTGTGGAATACTTTACAGATTGATCTCGGACCCTATTGTCACGTCGCTTGTGGCTTTGCAATATTTCGAAATTGGCCGCGAACAGAGCTCTGAAACTTCGAAAGCGGGGTCCTGCAACGACAAGCCTTCGTTCATCCGCTATCGTATCGCGGCCACCGCCTGACGTTGTAGAATCCGACCGGCGCCGCCGCTACAGAAGAAGAAAGTGGCGAGCGAGAGGCTGCCGCGCGAGAATGGCGAGCGAGAGGCCGCTGCAGAGGACGTTGCGCGCTTCTGCAAACTCTGCCGCGACATTTTCCGATTTTCGAGTTCGTGCGTTTTGGGTCCTTCTGAATTTCGACCAAATTTTCGCATTTTCTGAAGCGGCGGTGTCTGTTCGTCGTCTGTTTCGCATGCTCTTCGCTTTGTTTCGCTGCTCTGTGCCGTCGTTGAGATCCCATTTCGGAGCCAGGAGTGTTTGATGCTCTGGTCTTCATTGCACGTTTTGTGGTGTGATCTCGGTTTCTAGTTCTGTTGTCCTATTCTCGGTTTCTATTGACGCTGTGATTGCAGGGGATGTCGTTCGACTTTGCGGTTGCGACGTTCTGCGCTGGTTGAGGAGTGCCTGCTGCCGTTTGTGAGCTCTAGCCATCTTGTGGGCATGATTTGGTTGGAGCACAACACAACGCTTCTGAGCCTTGGTGTCGTGTTTTGCGATGTGGTCTCGGGCTTATCGCGTCGCTTGTATTGACGATGTTTCTCTCGCAATCCGTGCTTTCAAAGCTATTTAATTAACGTGACTTTGGTGTTTCAGGGTTTTGAATCATGGCGTCGCACATCGCTCCGGAAAGCTGCTGCTGTGGACTGGTGCACATCATGGTAGGAGCGGTATTTGTGGGTTTAACAAACAATTTTTCAGACCGGCGCGCTCATCTTCGCCGTGCTTAACTGCATCGACGCTGTCGCCTTCGCCTTAGTTGGGTTGATCGTTTTCTTCAACGGCTCCTTCATTGTCCTCTCAACGATCGTGGTCTGGGCTATCGCCGAGCTCTTCTGTTCGTGCCTTGTCATTTATGGCCTCAACACAGAGTACGAATACTGCCTCGGTCCCTTCATTCTCAAAGAGGTATCGGTTCTGCTTGTTATGTTCGGTTCTCATATTTCTCTTTCAGGTTATCAAAGTTATCCTGCGCGGCTTCTTCATCGGCTACTTCATCACTTTCTACATCGCTTCCGTCATCGAGCGTTCACGCGCCGCGCGCTTTGGAGAACTCGTTATGGACAAGCAGTACTACTCATATTTCGATCTGGATCCCAGTAACGAACACTTCGAAAGCGACAGCGATTCCATCGCGTTCAGCATCGTGGTCTCCATCTGCATCTCGTTCGCCATCGGCCTTTGGTCCACATATGTTGTCGCGAAGGCGTACAACTACATCAAGCGCAGATCGTTCGCTTTGGCCGATGTTCAAGAAGTTCTCCAGGATGAAGTTGCCATTGTTGAGAGTATTGTATAGAAGTCCGTTCGCAATAACCTGCATTGTTGTCTCTGTTAACGTATTGCCTGCATAAAATGTATTGTCGTGTCTGTCGGTAATTCAATTAACCTGAATTTCGACCGAAATTGTCGAATTTCGGAATCGGTGGTGGCGATTGTTGCTTTGCGTCGACAGTTGACATCTTCTAAAGCTGGAGAGCCGAAGTCGTGGTCTTGATGACCTGGTTTACGGATTCTTCTCGGGCGCGGCTCTCATGTTGCGTCGCTTGGATTTATTTACGCGATGATTCCAGGGCTATTGAATTTAATGTTGTCTCCAAGGCACAGTACATGAAGACTCAAATTGTGCTCTTGCCGTTCACTCATTCCGCGTATTCGACTACGCGTAAGTATCTCCATGTCGATCCACGCTTGCAGTGTGACTGACAAGTGAGTCGAAGGGAATCCACTCGCAGAATATCTGGAATTACCAATTTAGGAATACCTTGGTGAGATGCTCTTCGTTCTTACAAGTCATTCCCTTGTTAGCCTGAAAACTGGAAATTGGCGGCTTCAACCGTGAAGTCACGTACAGCTGTTCATCACGGGGATGAGAGGCGACGGCAAGCAGCATGACCGTCATCCCGACGAAAACTGCGTAGAAGACGGTGTAGAACGCGATGAGTCTCACTGAAAAAAAAAAATCAGTTGGCTTCAGAAAACCGAATGACGGCGACATACTGGCACAATTGATCCTGCGATACGAGATCAAGAATCCGAGGCAATCACGTCCTCTTCCTGCAAAATCCCTGTTAAATCCGTGTGTACAGCCCCCAGGTACCAGAACAATAGTAGATCCCAAGTACATATGTTTTCTGAGCTTCTATGGATGGCAGCCATCGCGGGTCAGATCTGAAAATAGCAGAATAAGTTGGACGATTCTGTAGGAAACATAAGTGATGCATACGAAAGAATACGCGGAATTATGAGTCCATGACGAGATGGAAAAGGACGCAAGTTTTGGCTCTGCACGACCACAACACTGCGCTCCGGAGAAAGCATTCAAACAAGACCAAGTGGTCAATTTCTGCCACACATTTGACTCCACAGTTGCCTGACTTTAGTTAAAATCAAAGGGACCGCGCGCGCTATTGCGCGATGTTTCTGTTTCAAAACATGTTTCCAGTCAGCGCTTCGCGCCTTCAAAAAGACATAAGCGCACCGATTTCGTAGTTTCATAAACTCGCGTCTAGAAATTTCGTGACGGACACGTCTGGATCGTTCTCCTTTATTTTATAAAGGATTTAGACAACGAACGCATAATTCCACAACATTACAAGCAAACTGAAGTGGTCGCCGAAACGGTTTACCAAAAGTGGCATATTTAAGTCGGTAATATGAAGTGGGTGACACTTTCTGCAACTTTCCCTGCAACGACGAGATCGAAACTAGAAAAGATCGAGAAGCGAGTAAATCAATTCTTAGCACTATTCCGTTTCAGACCTTTTCGGTCGCTTTTTTGGGCTTAAGCAATTGTCTTCTGCTTTCACCTGAGAACACCCAAAATCAGACCACTCTAAAACGAAATTAGAAACTGCAATGAGGCGCTTACACTTCCGACAAAATAGCTTCAAGTCAAGCTTCACTTCTAATCGATAAAAATCTTTTTTATTAAACACGGAATAGTCATTGACCCGATTAAAATATTTTCAACCAAATGTACAAGTACGCAATTTCTCTCAACAGACTCGTAAAGCTGCTTTCTCTGTCTGGCCTAGTCGATCTCTTCAGCCTACGGAGTGTTGTGACGACGGATGTGGAGCGAGAGGTGGTCGGATCTGCTGAAGGCCCTCTCGCACAGGCTGCATTGGAATGGACGGTCGCCGGTGTGTTTACGGTAGTGCCTGAAGAAGTGTAAAAAGTGAGTCATTGCAAAATCCGCCATTAATTGAGTCGGAACATAATTAATTGGGTCACAAAGATGACGAATTGGGGAATGCTCGGAATTTCCATTAGCGCGGACAGACGGGCTGTGAGTCATTCAAAGTGTTTGTTTTGCGATTAAACGAGGATTAGATTTGATTTAATCCAATTTGGCAAGGTCAAAAAACAGGATACATTTGACGTTAGAACGAAATCGCGTTCTGTTTAAAAAATGACCACCAAAACTCTGTCGACGGTGGTGATATGGCCAACTTGTGCTTTATTTCCCATCAACGGGGCCCCGCGCGTTATTGCGCGAGAATCCGTCCTTCAAAACAACTGTTCGGCGCCACGTCCTTCACAATACTCATTTTGTAATCGTCTCTGCGCGCCTCGACGACGCGGTTTTTCGGCTCAAAGAACAGTCGGCGTTTCTTGATCTCAAAAAATAACCAAAATTGCGTTATCTGCCTCAAATTCTCTGCGTTGCTCGTCCACCGGCGCTCAAAAAACCGCTTCGTCGCTCGCCGCACGCGAAAGTGCGACAAACCACTATTGCAAAACTACAGTATGCCGCTCTTCACCAATCAGGGAGCGACAGGATTTTGTGACGAACAGAAGGACGGAGGGACATGTCTGGATCGTTCTCTTTCATTTAATAGAGGGGGTAAAGGTCGTTTGGAGTAGTCGTTAAGGCAGCAGATTATAACAGAAACGGTCACGGGTTCGAGTGGTAGACGTTATTTTTGTCTGCACTTTTTGTTAGTTCAATTTTCTGAACAATTTTAGGCTCTCCCTAAGCAAAGAGAAGCAAGAGAAACCCGTCGGCAAACATGTTTACACGTATGAATTCGGACGTCACAGCAGCACAAAGCCGGCAGGCAGTCAAAAAGGGTTCACGGAAAACGGTGCTCGTGGCTGTTTATTACTTAGTGAGAGTCGGTAATCATCGATCAGCAAAACGGGAATTCCGCCATATGCTCGTGGTTTCTCCGGTTTCTCTTGGTAAAAGAACAAAGACATGTAAGCGCTCCTTACTGTAAACTAGACCCGGTTTGGTTGCGGTTTAGAACGCATAAACTAAGCATTTGAAAGTGAACCCATATAATAGTCAAAAAAGTGTGTTCCAAAATAGAGAAGCCCGTTTTGCGGCTTAAAAATAACGTGACAAGACAAAAAGCTGCAGTTTAATCAGAACAAGTAGGACAACGAAAGCCTTGAAAAGTTTTCCATAAGTTGTCCTGCTTCTTCTAATTAAACTGCAGAGAGCGATTTTGAAGGACGCCATTCGTTGAGAAAACCGAAAAGGCGCTCAGCTTTTCCATGTTTTCAAAATGGCTTTTTGCGTTGTCACGTTATTTTTAAGCCGCAAAACGGGCTTCTCTATTTTGGAACGCACGTTTTTGACTATTATATGGGTGCACTTTTCAAATGCTTAGTTTATGCGTTCTAAAGTCTGGTTCGAACTGGTGCAAAAACGTTTTAAATTCTCTCCTCTTAAAACTCAAAAAACTCTTTTGCTTCCTTAAGGTTTCAAACGTCTTAATTCTAAAATTTGCGTCGTTTCAACAAGTCTGCAATTGCCTGAATCTGCAATTGCTTTTTTAAGGCTTCAGTTGTCCCCATTCTCAACTTTAAAGCGTTCTAAAAACAAAAAAAGTTGAGAAACGTTTCAAACCATGGTTAGACCAGAAATGTATCATTTCTAGTCACTATACCACGTCCTTCGTGTCAAAACTTATGCCGATCTTAGCAGTAGTACGTTTCAGACCTCTTCGGGTACTGTTTTGAGGATTCAATCGTTGTACTTCTCAACGATAAAGCACTTTAAAACGGTTGATAAATTTTGAGTGGCGTCTGAAATGCACTAGAAGCGTCTTAATTTTGAGGTAGCTTCTTTAGCTAATTTTTAAAATTCTCAGTCACACTACTACGTCCCTCGCCGTGTCTTCCCCTGAACCGGCGAATTCGCTGAACTCGTCGTCCGGCTCCCCCGTCGTTCCTTCCCTGTTTGTTCCGTCTTCGTTCGTCCGTTCCGCTCTTACCGTGTCAGCTCGTCGCTCCGAGCGAAGCGCCATCCGCACCCATTCCAGTCGCATCGGAACGGCTTTTCGCCGCTGTGCGTCCGCGCGTGTGCTTTCAGGTGCGAACTTTTGCTGTAACGCTTCATGCAGCCCGGATGCGTGCAACGGTGTTCCAGGACGCGGCGTTTTGTCTTCTTCGACTTGGTGGCCGTCTGCGAAGGCTTCCGCGGCGGCGTCGGAGTCGGCGTCGGCGCCTGGCTGCGGGAGTGCTCGCTGAAAACAGAGTTTCATTAAAGTTCGGCCACAGCTGCAGTTTAATAAAGATCGGAAGAGAATCCAGTTCCGCTCTCTGTGTGTGATGACAATAAACATCGTTTGTCAAGTGTCAGTCAGAGGGACTCGAAGACCAAACGGAAATGGGTCATCTATCCACTTTTTGTGGCGGATTAGGTTTTGACCGAGTCAACCAAAACAAGCAAGAATGTTACAACTCTCGGATGGGTGCTCGTTTGGGCACGTGCGGAACACGGAACAGGATGTGCTGCTGCTAAAGTGAACTGTTTGGAGAGCAGTGTTACTACGACGAGGTGATGGAACGGCCTAGGTAGACAGGGCGACTGGTTTTGTTAAAATACGCAAAAATTCGTCTGTTGCGTCAGATTATGAAAATTAAAAATAAGCAAAAGACCAAAAAGGCCTAACCCTTGCATGAAGGCTTCAAACGTCCTATTCAAATTTTGGTTTGCATAAAGGCTTCAAACGTCCTATCCGAATTTTGGTTGAGTTTTGATGTTTTTGAGCAGTGTACGATCAAACAGCCTGCTTATACCAGAAATCCGTTAAATTTTTCTGTTTGCGTCAGATTAAATGTTAATATATAATTACAAATGAACTGAAGGTCGAAAATTACCGTCTGAAAAAACGCAATTGAAAATCATTTTGAGCTTCAACTTTCAAGTTTTTCGATAAAAATTTTGGTTTGTTCTGTTAACGCACAAGTGCATCGTTTATGTCCCAGGCTTTATATTAGCTAACAGTGTCAGGCTTAAAATTTTCTTCTTAAACTTTAAGGTAGAATTTAAACGTCGTTTGCTTTTTCAGGGCCAAAGCTAAAGCAGCTGTGCACCCAGTGACACCCAAACATGGACATGTTTTAGTATGTTTTGTAAGGCTAAAACTTGTGTTCCTATTTGTTCTGACGTATTTTCTGATTTTTTGGTTTGAGGAGTTGTTCACCTACCTCACCGACGTCGTAGGCGACACCTGCTCCTGCTTAATCTCGGCTCCCGACCAATAACAGCGACTCTGCGAATCTTCACTTCCACCCTGTGGAGACCCGTTAGAAGACGACGAAGCCTCCGGAAGTGACGCCGTTTCGGTCGCCATCGACGTTGCTTCGGTCGCCATCGACGTTGGGATTATCAGCGACAACTGCACCCTTTGCGGAGACTTCGGCTCTTGCTTGATCTCGATTGGAGCTGGCGCATGCTTGAACTTTGTCTCCGGGATATCTGGCTGACTGTCACGCACTGGGATCGGCGGGTTTTTCAGCCGAATCGGCGCTTTTGTGATGGTTTTGGTCTGGAGTACAGAGGCACCGATTCTATCGGAGGCGGAGAGGAGGTTGGCGGTGACGATAGGGGTTTCAAGGGGAGGAAAGGTGACGGCTTCGAAGGGGTTGCCGGCCACGGCTTGAAGCTGATGAGGACTGATGAATTCGGCAATGTCTTGCCAAACCTAAAAAATATTAACTTATTTATGACGTTAGCACTTTTCGAGAAATTGGTGATTACGTGTACATTTTTGGCTTTTGGGAATCAGCGTCTTCGTCTGCTGATCTTCACCTTCATAACAAACAAGTTGGTTTAGCCTAGTGTATATACATGAGCTTAGGTTTAAAAGCAAAACACTGAAAAAGATTGGAGAGATTTTCGCTGAGGGAGTCACGGTTACTAAAACTGGACAAAAAAGGCTCAACTCATTTTCGGATCGAAAAACCTAATACGGCAACTGATGCCTGTTAGAGGGACCAACGCTGCTTCCGGTTACTAGAGATCAGCCGAAAAAGGGTCACGTATCAGTTCTAAAATCTTGTAAACCCTTTCACTATAAATTAGGAGCATACAGACTTTTATGTTTTCTGACGTTAAAGCTGTAGTCGCTCTAAGATGTAACGCTTTAACAGCAGGTAAGCTTTTTAAGCGAATAGATACAGGTTTATTTTGAAACGCTTTTTGAAAGCTCAAGTATTCTAAACCACACAGCGAAGCACATTAGCAGAGCCATTAGCTTGTGTAGTAGACTCTTATAAAAGAAAAGTAAACTGCATTGGCAAGATGGTCATTCAAGCTGAATTCCTTAAACACACAGGCTCACCTCAGGAGATGCCATTATCAGAAGCTAAGGTAAGACACCAGAAAGTGGAAGGGCCTGATAATGCTTCACTCCTTGTCTGTTTCCATTCATCTATGTTCCTGTTATATTTAATCTCCTCTTCAATTTTATGAGACGTACAAATTTTCCGAATTCCTGCGTTACGCCAAAACCCCGTTTCAAAAAACCGGGTCTAATTTTCGACAGCGGGCGGCGGCTAAGTGGCCGCCGTCTGAGAAGAATGATCGTAACGCACGTCAGTCTCCCTTTCCATCATCAATTCTCGACAATGTTGCTTTCGACACTCATTCACTCGACCCATCGGAAAATTCCGATCTTTATTAATTAACCCTTCCAGAGTTTCCTACCGCACTCCCAAAAGTGCATTAAAAACAGCGCGCCACAAGTTGGTTGTGGGGTTTGTTTGATCGAATACCGAAACGAGTGTTAAATGGCAGTGTAAAAGTGCACCGATGTGGTCGTAAATAGCGAAAACGCGAATTATTGACGAGTCGACCAGTAGGTGATTCATGGAAGAGCAGAAGAGAGTGTAAACTCTTGAGATGGATTCGCGCGCTTTTTTCTCATTTACATTTTTAATTTCTCTTTCGCAAACATGAGAAGAAGGGGACCACAATGGAGGAGTTGGGCGAGTGTGGAATGCGTGGAAGACGGCGTCGGTATCTTCAAAGAGCGTTTTCGGAATCAGACAACTGATTTAGAAGCGGAGATACATTTAGTGCCACTTGAGACAATCATCACGTTGGAAAGGAGACACAAAAAATAAGGTCTGTGGACATTTTGGAGTAAAATGGATGTCCAAAAATCTAAAGACTCATTTTGTAAGTATGGCTCGAGTAAACGGTTTCAAACAAAGCGAAAATTAAGGAGTTTGAGGTTGAAGGGCTTTGTCAACGAAAACCTTTGCAGTGCAAATCCGGAAGACAGGTCTAAACCAACCGTTTCAATTTTGCCTTCAACATCATAACAAAGAACAAAACACATTTATGTTGTATTTGCATGGCCGAGTGGTAATGTCGTCCGTTTCTCAATATATGGATCCGGGTTCGAATCCTTCTTAAAGCCATGTCTTTTAAATCTTTTGCTGTCTTTAAGTTTTTGTGGCTTTCTAAAAAATTAAAAATTCTGTTTACCATTTTGAAAAAGAACAGCTGTAAGCAACCTCGTGCCCTCTACTCAGCTTTCCATTTTTGAGTAATCACAGACACAAAATTTCGGTTTTAGGTCGATTAAAAGGTCAATTTCAGTCTAAACGCAAACGTTTGCAGTTGATTTTGACGGACCGTAACTCTTAGGCTTTTGACTAAAAGACTCCGGATGCCTTATAATACCGTTTTTCCTTTTTTTGTTATATGGCGTATGGTTGTATGACGTCTTGAGTTAAAGACCCAAACGTTTTTTAGTCTACTTTCACTTCTCCTGTACAAATCAAAATCCCACAAACTTGACGTCAGCGACGTCCGCTCACTGATAACAAGGCCCATCTGATCAAATACTGAAAAGAGCAAAAATGTGACGCCAGCCGATGCTTCTCATGATGTTAGCACACTGAAGACCTTTTTGCACATCTTAGATTTGATTTGTTTGCACACAAAAGCAGATCAAAAGATAATGACCACTTTTTGATCAGTGTGCGCGTGCAGCTGACCCGTTCTTGGGCGGCGTCCACCCACGCTTCAGGATGTGATTCAATTGCGCAAAACCCCGAAATCTGCTAATGTTTAGTCGGCCTCTTCAAACCTCACTCGCTCGCTTGTCGTCGCTGTCGTTCACCTCCGATCGCCCATAAATGCGACACCGGTTCAAACGTCTTCAATTTCGCCACTGTCGATCAATTTTCTTATCAGCTGAGACCGCCGCCGACGTCCCCATCCATCACCAACGTCCTCCCAACTTGGTCCAGAACGGCGAAGGTGTTCGTTGTCAAAACGTTATTCGAAAAGGTCGAAAGGTGTCTCATCAGAAGCACAGTGCCGTCGTCGATAATCAACAAAACCTTCAAAATCAAGAAATGGCTTTTGCTAACGTTTCAGTTTAAGCAAAAGCTACTCCTAAACGTAAAGCTTCAACACACCAAGCTAGTCTTTACACGGCTCAGGCCTTTCGTTTTTGATTAATTTTTGTTTGTTCTGAGACTCAAATAGGGACGGCCCTCGCATAGCGAAATTTTGCTGTCTCAGCCTTTGAAAGGTCGACTGATGCCTTATCAGAACCGATGAGACTACTGTGCCATCGACGATGACCGGTCAAAATTACCAAAAACTTTAAGACTCAAGAAAATTCTACTTTTGTCAGAGATGGTTACGAAAACAAACGTATTCACAAAACGAAATCAAGTTTAACTCGAAGCTGCTCCTGGCTGTGGGCCTAAACACAGACAAGTTCAGTCTTAAAAACAGCGTCATTTAAGCAATTGAGCATACCTCTAAAGACTGAAATTCTGAAATGGCACGTTTATTATTTTTTGTTCGTTTTGAGCCCGAAACCGGACGACCAGTAAGGAGACAAAATTATGCTGCCCAAGCCGTCGAAAGGTCGACAGATTCCCTTATCAGAACCAATTGAGGCCATTATGCCATAGTCAGAGGTGATAACGACGTGAGCGAGCGACCTAGATGGTATGCGTGGACGGATGACGCAGGCGAACGGACGTTTTTACAATCCTTCACGCAACATTCTGCTGACGCGTAAGCAAAAGGTTGTTGCGTGGTGAGTTTGTCAAACAAGGGACGTGCGGATGGGAGATAGGAACGGTGAGAGTTGTAGTTTGGTGTTGGTACGACTGAGAGCAGACAATGTCGCTAATGTCTTCAGGAAACACGCTCTCATTTGCCTAAAGCGTGGTTTTTTTTCAAAACTTTACAGTAAGGCCCCAAGGTGAAGCTCTAAAAATGGTTTTCTGGCAAAACCTGAATTTGGGACGGAGGTATGAATCAAATTCACATGGAAACGAAGCCCTAACCAAATTTTGTGGTTTTTCATGTTTTGGTTAAGGCAGTTCTTTGAAACGAAAACAGCCTTTTTAGCGAGTACGCCTGTCAGCAGCTGTTACTCTAAAGTTTGGCCAATTCGTAACATTTGATAGCAAGGATACTTCTATTTTTACCCATAATAGGCCAAAAAAGGACATGTGAGCTTGGGCAGTCAGCAGGATATATTGGAAAATGTTAAAATTCAAATTAAATTAAAAACGGGACGGAACGTTGAGGTCTTGCTCAGTTATTCACATTTGAAGGGTTTAAGACCGATTGAGGTATTTTGGATATGTGAAGCTGCCGAAACTTCCCCTGATCAAACCAAATGTTTGCTTAAAAGCTCTGAAACCGTTAAGTAGTAAAAGCAGCAAGTATTCGTGTTGCGTCCGTTTGAAGATAGCCGCTCGCTAAGCCAAAGTTAACATTGCCGCTGTGCTTTGATCGAGAAGCTTCGCTGATAAAAGTCCAAAATGACATGCTTCCTTTGGAGGGATACTGGCGAAGTAAAAAGTCAATTTACAGAATTTTCGTTAGCGAGATCAATATTTTGAAGCTTCAAAATATTTGTTTTTGATCAATTTTTGTATGAAATTTGACCCTTTCGAGTCAAGACACTTTCCACCATAAAAAGTCAGCGTTACAACCCCATCGCAACATGTTCAAATGCACTGCTTCCGCCGACTGGATGAAGCCTCAGCACGTGAGTGTGTGAACTTTGTACGCAACAAGTCGAGTGGCTACACGAGTATTTGCAAAGAGGAAACAAGAAGCTGCCGGAGATGAGTCACCACTTCTTCGAATTCTTTGGTGACAGCTGAGTGCGCGTGGGAAGCCGCATCACCTCTCGCGCGCTTTTATTATTGTTGTGAACTCAAAGAAAAAAGTTACTGATTGAACTGACAGATGAAATGAAGCCTGTATGTGGAACCGAGCATTGCTAAAAGAAGGTTAAAAAAACAAAACACTGAATTTTTTTTCGTATTTAATAATCGGGCTCCGCGACAAATTGCAAATTGAACAAGTAGGTTGTACCACTTCACGTCTTAAAAGCGGTTACGGTATATGGAACTTCTGCAATCAAAATGTAATTGTCAAATGGTGTATTGGTTAGTGTAGCGGTCTTCTGACCGTAGAGGAGTGCGACCCCCATAGGTTTCATTTTTATAAGCTTTTTAAACGCTCCGAATTTTTTCGGTTTTTAAAAAGGTGTTGTGTTTTTTTTGTTTATTATGTGTTCTAACGTGATTTATAACGATGACTGCAAAACAGTTTTGATTCCCAAGGCTACGAAGGGTCGGCAGGTGCCTTATCAGTAGCATTGAGACCATTGTATGCTTCGCCTCTCCAGCGTGTTCGTTTATTCAACCCCACAAAAAGTGGCCGCTTTGAGAAACACCAAAAACGAAGGAAAAAGGAGTTGACAGTCGACTGTGTGTATGTGTGGCTGCGTGTGGTAAAAAAGACGTAAAATTCACGTTTGAATTTAGAACGGGTGATCACCGGCAACACAGCAACGTCACCAGCGCCAAACGAACTGGCGCAGCAGGAGGAGTACACGCAGGGCAGAGCAAGAAGAAAACAATCGATCGACGCGGCTGATCGTCGGTCAAACCGGTCGTTCTTCCTAAGGAGAAAAGAGGACTTCTTCTTCGTTAGTGGATGGCAGTCGCCATCTAAGGAGTTTTGTCCAAAAACGGCACACCGCCCGCCGCTGCCTGCACGCCTGCACCAAAAGCGTGCGTTTTGGGAACAGCTGAAGTAATTAATCTCGGTTAGGCGCCGCGCAAGAAGAGATCAGAGTAGGGTTCAAAAACAGCACCTCACGCAAAAAAATCAGATTCTCGGAGGGACTGAGCTAAGGGCTAAGGGTTACACAAAAAAGGGGCCAGGATCGAAGGGATTTTCGGACTTTTAAAAAGGAAGAAGAAAAGTTGCTAACCTCGTTAACATCCATTTTGATTACTTCTGTCATAATACCGATAAAGAAACAAAATTGATTGTTCTGAGACGAAGTAGCTGGAGCGACGAGCGACGGCCGCAGGAAGTCTAAGCGCCGCCCTCGCCGGGCGCTTGGAGCCAATGGGGACGACAAAGGTCCGCCTCGCGTGGCCCGCCTCTGCGTGTGGCGTGTGGTTGTGCTGCGACGACGACCGATCAAGCGGGCGCGTGTGTGGCGCTGCTGCTCTGCGTGAAAACGAAGAAGAGGATGATGACGGTCGTCTTGTGGGGACCCCGATTGAGACAGTCGTATGTCGCATAAAATACAAATAGAGTGAGGAGGAGATTCAGCGGGCACTGAAATGCGAAAAGCAGAAGAAGGCGGTGAGTCACACACGCGCGAACACACAAACACAGAACTTGTGGATTCCGGTTTTGCACGTGGGTACAGGCTAAAAATGAGTCAAAGTTGGGAAAGTCCTATGAAAGACTACTAAGCTTAAGGAAAGTCTTAGAAATAAGGTGACTTGATTGACGAATCAGAGAGGAAGTGATGAGAAGTTATCGAGCGTTAAGCGGTGACCTGTAGGGCTTCTCAAGTGAGATCTTTGTCATTAAAAGTAAGAAGCTAAAAATGAACAGGCTAATGAAAGTCTACTGACCATTAGGAAGATCTCAAAGAGAAGATGACAAAATGATGGAGATGAAAAGAGTTTATCAGGCGCTGAGCAGTGACCTGTAGTGCCTTGGACAGAAAAGCCTGAAGTTGTTTTCAGGAAGAAAGGAGCAGGAACCGATTTCACTGTGTTAGAATATGCATTAAGCGGATTTTTAAACAGAGGTAACAAGGACTGACAGTGGAGCAAAGAAGTTATCAAGCGCCTAGCCGTCCTCTACAGGGTGACCAGTAAATACTGTAAGTGAACCGAACGATCGAATTTTCTCGGGTTTTAGCACTTTTCGTGTTTCGCAATTGTTTTATTCGTGTTTCTCGCGTTATTTTGATTTAGAATTTGATATTTCTACTGCTATTTTTTCTCTGTAGTCCAGAAAAATGGTTTCGCAATTAGACCGTTCCGCGATCGTCGCTCACCACAAGCGAGGAATGCCGATTTCGGAGATCGCAAAGTTGCTTAAATTCCAGTTTGTTTAAGTCCAGCGCGTTGTTCAACGTTTCCAGGAGACAGGCGAGATCAAGGACCGTCAGAGAAGCGGAAGACCCCGAAGTGCAAGGACCCAACAGCTGAAAAAAAAGGTCAAACAGAAGATCGAGCGGAATTCCGAAAGAAACATCGCAAAACTCGCTAGTGAACACGAATTTGGCTACGCGACGATGTAGAGGCTTCCCAGGGAAAATCTAGGAGTCAAATCGTACAAGTTCGCCAAAGGATCAGCGCTAACGGAAGAACACAAGGCCTCCCGTGTCGAAAAACGCCTACGAATGAGGGCCCTGGCACGCAGCCACTTTTGCCATTTTTGAAGCGGTCATTACAATTGCTGCTTAGCGTTTCATTCTATTCTGATTGCAGATTTGAACTCCTTGTAAAATTGTGACCCGGAATAATCGTCAATTTTCCAAAAACATCTTCAAAAAGTTAAAATTTTCGAACCCTCAAAAATGGAAAATTTCAGATTTTGAAGAATGGGTCTGGCCAAGAATTTTTTAAACTGCCCGAAAACTGGGTTTTTCAATTCAATTTTGCCAGTTCTTTCAATGTTTTGTAGTTCAGAATGTAAATTTAATAACAGAGTACAGAAACAAGCAGAAAGCTTTCAATTGGAGAGCCTAAAGAGGTTTTGAAAAAAGGTAGCTTTTAAGACTTTTGATAGGAGAGACTGGACATTAGACACAGGAGCTACAGAAGGACAAGTGAAAAAAACCCTATAAAAGCTTTCTAACAATTGGAAGATCTGAGAAGATGACGAGAGACGACGGAAGAGATGAGAGGTTCGCCGAGCGGTAGCCTGTAAAGCCTTTGATAGAAGAGCCTGAAGTGCATTTGAGGAAGAAGGAGATAGGAGCCGGTTAAGTTTTCTTTGAATAAGCATCAGTCAGATCTTAGAAAAAGCAGAGCGATAATTCTTAGGGCTTTTGATAGTAAAGCTTAGGCTTTAGGGACAGGAGCTGCAGATGGACAGGTCAAAATAAGGCGATATGAACCTGTCAAACTTTAAGCAGATTTGAAAATTTTAAAAATGAGGTGACATGTGATCGCGGAGGTGATGAGTTTATTGGGCGCTTAAAGGCGGACGGTTGAAGTGACCCATAGGGCCTATGACAGAAAAAATTAAAGCTTTATTATTAGCATATGAGCTGCAGATGAGCAAGGTGACAATTAAGCCAAAAAGCCACTAAGCCTCAGGCAGATCTTAAAAAGAAAATGACCAGGAATGACGGAGATGATAAGAAGTCGTTAATAGACCTTTATGTTCTGGGAATCGCATAGCTTGCTTTTGAGGATTGAGCAAGGTTCAGCATTGACTCAGACTCAAGTGCTAGTAGAAATAAGCCCAAAAGCTACAGATAAAGAAGTTCTTAAAAACTTAGTCAGCCTAGGCGGTGGCTCTTTCAGTGCGAGAAAAACAACCTGAAAAACAACTGTTTAAAAAGCGTAGCCTAGACACGCGATTCCCGGACATTTGAGCAAAAAGTTTTGAGCAAAAGGACATTTAAGCAAAAAACACCATATTGAGGTTTATCAACTATTTTGAACCCCAACCCAATCCTAAGCCTGTTAGCAGTGCGAAGCCTGTCTGAAAAGTGGGTGCCGCCAACTGTCGCGCCTTCAGCGCTCACAAAAAACCATAATAAAAATATCCAACGCTAAGATGCTCCAGATGGCCAGTCCCAGCCTACTATCCCCGCTGTTAAAAGAAGCAGCCTCGAGCCTAATTCCTGCCCTGTTTGAAAATTGGGTTCCACTGTAAGTATGTCGCGCCTTCGGTGCTTCCAATAAACCATGATGAAAATGTTTAAGTTTAAGCCTACAGCAGGTGTCGCCTTATTCGACTTACTCCGCTGCAGACTTGTGAAGCCTTTAAACAATTGAAATCGCGCTAAAAGTTTTTTTTTGTTACCTTTTTTGCTAAATTGCGCTACCACGTTTTGAGTAATTTTGCCCAAGTTGTTTTTGCTCAAAATGTTATGCTCAAACGCCCGAATGCCTAGACACGCTGCGTGGTCTGTTCTCTACTCTGTTTGTGGTCTTAACCGTGATTTGCTCAGCAAGCCGTTTTTGTTGCTTCTTGGCGTTATCAGCCCCATTGCTAGGTGCAAGCCATCTTAGGGCTACCAACACATACATTGGAAGCGACTTCAAAGTTAAAGCGATAATTTTCTGGCGTTTCAAGTGCATAAAAATTTAGTTACCCACCCAACCTTGAGAGCAAACCCAACGCGGAGAAATTTTACCCGCTGAAAATTCTTCGCATCTTGTGTTAAAATTCTCTGAGTCAACTCGAGCGTAAAATGTGATTGGCGGAGACTGCAAGGTCAGCGACGGAACAAAAACATTTATACAAGAAGAACTGCAGACGGCCTAAAAACTAGAGCGACCAACGACCGACGGGATTCTTGATTTGCGAGAGGCGAGACTGCGTTTTTAGAAGTTTTTGAAACCATTTACGAGACGCTTCTGGAGCTCAACCGCCGCTGAAGTGTTTCGAATCTGTCAGGCACATGCTGGGATTGAATGAAGATTGAAACACTTCTGAAATTGTCGGTCATAGTACATGTATATATGACAGACGTTTTTTTGTATTTCTGTATTTCTGTTGCATCAATTGTCAATCTAAACAACATAGACTCTGAACTGTCTAAGCAAGCTTTCTATGCAGCCAATACCAAAAAGCTGTTTTTACCTGCTTCAGTTCCAACTGACCGTTCATTGCAACGCATTTTAATTACTAGATCATGCATTTTCTCGAAACCTTGAATTGTTGACAATAAAATGAAATCCACGGAACATTAAAAAAACTACTAAACAACAAAAGCCGCATGACGAGCAGAAAGTTACATCAGAAAATGAGCGAGCCTGGTCAACCCTGTAAGAGGCGGGAACGCTCAAAACGTGGAACAGTTTGCTAAATAACGAAAAACGCGCAATTTTTTCCAAAACTAAAAAAATAAAAAAAGAAGGTCGAGAAACGTTTCTCGAAGTGAAAACAAGGGTGTGAAACGTTTCTCAAACTAAAAGAAAAGCGTGAGACCTTAGTCTACCTTGTAAAACGTTTCACAACTGTCATTTAATGTAGATAATCATTGTTGATTTTTAAGCATCATTTATTACGCATATAAGAACGACAAGTTCACCAATCTATTAGCACCACTTTTGACATGAAGGGGTTAACACTTCTCAACCTAGCGGCTCTTTTTGCTGTAGCTACTTGTGAAATTCGAGCTCCCATTCACTACCTGAGCTACGTTTACAAAGAAGAGAATATGCGCGTCGACTGGGACAAAAGAGACGTGATCAAAGTTCACATCGACCGACAACTACGTAAGTTAGAACTCTACTACAAACTTATAATCAACTACGATTTTTAGGCAAGTCGATCCGAGACAAAATAATTGAAATACTCGACTTTTACTCTGACGCTACGTGTCTCAAATTCGATACATCGCGCATTTACAACAATTCCGAGTATTTAGGATGGCAAGAAAACTGGATTCCATATCTACGTTTTGGTGATGACTACAATGGGTGTTTCACCAATTCCATTGGCAGAACATACGATAATTACGTAAACCTCGGCCCATCTTGCGCTCGTGTAAGTTTGCAATACAAAAAAACTTATTTAAAC
Source organism: Steinernema carpocapsae (assembly GCA_000757645.3). NCBI lineage: Eukaryota > Metazoa > Nematoda > Chromadorea > Rhabditida > Steinernematidae > Steinernema > Steinernema carpocapsae. The sequence goes on from CM016762.1 coordinate 4,251,289, forward strand.
TAATAATTTTAGTCCGTTGCTCACGAAGTTGGACACGCTCTAGGTCTGATTCACACTCATACAAGGAGTGACCGCGACCAGTTTGTCACCGTCAATCTGCCTTCTTCATGTCTGAAACGAACAAACTGCGCACACCAATTTAACAACAAGCGCATGTTCAAAACCTTCAACTACGGTATTCCCTACGATTACGGAAGTGCAATGCACTATAGCCCAGGTACGGTAATCAGCTTGTTTTGAGTGTGACTTAATATTTCAGTGGCTTTATCTGATAACAGAGACGAACTAGTTATCGGGGCTCACAAAGACCCTCTAAGACAGTTTACGATGGGAGGCAATCCTTTGTCTATCACGGATCTTGTTCTTATCAACAAGCGGTACAATTGCGAAGTGGCCGTTAAAACATGTGGCCTTCATGGGAACGTTAAATGCCAAAACGGCGGATTTGTCAATCCTAATGATTGCACGCGATGTGTGTGCCCTTTCGGCTTGACAGGTTCTTTTTGCACGGAGAGGGACAAAGGAAGATTCGAAGATGGACCTTGTGGGGCAGATTTAGAAGCGACTTTAACGTGGAAGACGGTGAAAGGGAATGCTCGAACTGAGGAGTTCGGATCAAACATCGATTACGTCTTCAAGCATTGTCATTGGTTGATAAAGGTAAACCTGACATGAGGTTTTTTGCTCTGACTCATCTTGTTTCAGGCACCGGCGAACATGAAAATTATGCTGAAGTTTGTGAGTGTAGAATCGTACAGTAATGAATCCCTGTCATGCAGAGACGGTGGCACAGAGTTGAAAATTGGCGATTTTCACTTAGGAGGATTCAAGTTCTGCAGGGAGAGCCAAATCGCTCTTTTTCTAGATCACGAATTCGTGACGCATAGCAATCTGGCATTGATCAATCTCTTCGTTCACTTCGGAGCCACAGAGTTCGAGATTAAGTATAAGCTTGTGTCGTTGTGAATATTTTATTCAGTTGATGTGTAATTACAGCCCAACTACGAATAAATTTTCTAAATTGTATTTGAAACAGCATAGTTCAAAAGACTCTCAAAGAGAACAGAACCGAAAAACCTGTTTTTTTAATTTAACAAGTGATTTCTGACTCACAAAACTCTCAAATCACCTAGCGCTCAGCACGGCCATTTTCAGACCGACACTGTTTCAAAACTGTAGACACAGAGTCTCATTTGGTGTCTGCACGCATCTCGTCGGACTTTGGTGTTTGAGCCTAATCGACCCCCTTTAAAAAGAGACCCGACCGTCCTCCGGCAAGAAAATGTTGAAAAATTGTGATTTTAAAAAGTTTTTTAAAGTTTAAGTTTTTAAGTTTTTAAAAGACGAATCGACTTTTTCAAAACCACTCAACTCTCACGTTGGCCGTCCTGAAGTTAGAGTGTAAAAGTGATATTGATTGGAGATACCGTATTCCGACAAAATCGACTTCTGCTTTTGAGCCGCCATTTCGCTTTTTTCACTCTGCGTCTCTGAGCTGTGAAACGATTTACAATCGACGTCATTTCGGTTTTAGGCGCTTGCGGTTTAAGAAACGCTGCACAGAGTGAACCGTTCGAACCGGAATACGAAATTGAAAGTTGCGAAACGTTTCAAGCGCGCAATTTCACTCATTTTAAGGTTCCTTTGCTCTTCCTCTTCCTTTCCTGTTTCACTGATTTTGGACAGCAAACTACGAAATATCATGTTCACATTTTAGCCCAGATCGGCACCGTTTTTATGTCATCCTGCACCGCAAATCGACTAAAAAGTGCTCTCTCGCGATGCAAGTGAACGGAGTTACTGCAAGGAGTTGCTGCCGCGCGGATCAATTTTTTTCCTTCTTGTCTATTGTTCTCCGAGTGCTACCCCTTCTGCATCGACGCAGAAAGAGTCACAAACGCAAATTTAAATCTCAATCGGGCTTAGGGTTGGGTGAGATGGGCCAAACAATTTAGGAATTTGAGTTGGATTTTAAAGGATTTTGAGACCACGTTTGGATCAGTTTGGTTTTGTCTTGTGCAGCCTCCGTTGCTCACAGCTTTATTGCTGAATGCTTACTCCTTCAAACACTGGGAATCTTCGTTATCGTTGTTGACCTTTTAAGCTACCCTTTTCTGGGTTATTTTCGACTTTCGTGCGGTAAAAAGGTAAATATCGAAGAAATGGACAGTCTCCGTGAAAAGTGGAACTTGGCATTGGACTTTTACGAAGGAAAGCTTAACAGAATTGTGTTTAGGTGGAGATGGTTTTCCTGCCCGGCTCGTTTATTCACATTAATATCATACGTCTGCCCAACAGCTTTTTCCCTTGTCTGCCTCTGAAAGTTAGTCTTGTTGAAAAGCAGAGGTTTCCAGAAGCATTCCCGGTGTGCATTTGGCACCTCAAAATACATGTATGGTTCAAATTATGTCTCAAACGGGTGATAAAATGCATGGAAACACTTCCGCGTTGCCCGATCACCCCAAAAAACACCTCTTCGCTTAACGACACCTCAAAATGTCCGGCACCCATTTTAAGGTGTCGTTAAGCGAAAACGTTGTTTCAAACGAATTCCCAGCGAAATTTGGGTGTTTTTGGGGTGACTGGGCAACGTGGAAGTGTTCCCATGCATTTTTTGGTGTGATTTTGTCTCAATTCGTGACCCAAAATTCCGATTTCGCTGTAAGGACATCCTACCGCTCTCCAGAGCGTCTCTTGTGTTCGACGCCTCAAAAATACCGATATTTCGCCGAATCCGTGTCCCAATTCTGTTTATGATGCATGGAAACATTTCCAGGTTGCTTGAGCACCACAAAACATGACGCCCCACCTACGAAGACGCGCTCCGGAGCTCCAATTCTGCACATCGCAGCTGCAATATGTGCGAGCGAGAGGCCAAGTGGCGAGCGAGATGCCGAATGGCGAGCGAGAGGCCGGATTCTGCGAAATCGCGACGGCACCGTTTTCGCCTCCGCCGCCGGCAGTTCAACCGCGAATTCGACTTCCGACCGCCGTGCTTCAGCGAATTCCCCCGCATTCTGCTCCCCGCGACGTCCGTCATGAAGCTTCTCGGCTTCCTTTTGCTGTTACTGGCCGCCGTTAATGCGGGTCAAAAGTGAGTTGTTGCCTGTTGTCGCGCATTTAATTTCTGTTCGCTTATTTAGCGATCACATGGTGGTCAAGGTGACGCCTTGGTGCACGGATCAGGTCAACTTCCTGCGAAGTCTCCACTATTCATCGGACCTGCAGGTGAGTCGGCTGATTCTGTGGAGACGATTCATCCGGTCTGCCACTTTTCAGCTTGATTTCTGGACGCGACCCACACGCGTTAGTCAACCCGTGCACGTGATGCTGCCTGTTCACCAATGGCTAGCGTTGATAATCCGCCTCAACGAACACTTAATCCCGCATGAAGTCGTTATCGCCAACGTGGAGAGGTCAGTGGCTGAATATTCGAACTATTTTTGGAACGTGTGTTTTCAGAGAATTGGAGGAGAGATTCAAGGAGATGAGGAAACGTCGCGACGCGAGCTCTACGGGAGAAGCAACCAATGAAGCCCAGGCGTTCAACCTGTCCATGTTCAACACGTACGAGGATATCACCGGCTATTTACTATCACTGGAGAGAAGTTACCCCGATCGCGTTGCTGTCGAGTCCATCGGCAAAACTCACGAACAAAGGGATATCTACTTGGTCAAGGTAAGATCTCGTGTTTGGCTTCATGATGTGTAACTGCGTCAATTTCAGATCACTCCCGCGAACTCGTCATCGGTGACGAATGCGTCATCGGAGGAAGCGGAGGAGAAGCGCGCAGTGTGGATCGACGCAGGAATCCATGCCCGTGAATGGGCAGCGCCCGCATCTATCCTCTTGACCATTCAGAAGGTAGCGTCTCTAATTTGCCCTCTTCGTTTGTAACATGGCTTACTTCAGCTCGTCGAGGGATACGAAAACGCCACAGAAGCCTTCAAGAACCTCATTGACAGCTTCGAATGGTACATCGTACCGGTCCTGAATCCCGACGGTTACGTGTATAGCATGGAGAACCCGGACAACCGGCTATGGAGGAAGAACCGATCTCCGGTGGTCTGCTTCAATATGACTGAGAGTGGATTATTCAACAAGACGATTAACCCTTCTCAAGTAGAAATGCTAAAGGCAATGCATGAAAGCTGTTGCCCAGGCGTCGATCTGAACCGAAACTTCGACTGGCATTGGGGAGAAGTTGGAGGAATCTCTGCTATGGATCCTTGTAAAGAATATTATGGGGTATGTATCCTATTTTATTGACGTTCGTTTAAGACACACATTTAGGGCGTAGGACCGTTCACCGAACCGGAAACACGAGCGGTTCGAGATTTTCTGACCGGCCACAAGTCGAAATTCGTCGTATTCCTATCCTTCCACAGCTACTCTCAGGTGATCTTGTACTCGTACAACCATAAGGTTTGCACAGACCCGGAAGACGTCGAAGATGTGGTGAGTAGTCGCTTACGTGAACTGTGAATAACATATCTCCTTACCAGAGGGAGGCGGCGTTGCGGGCAGCCGACGCGATGCTTGCGAGCAGCGGAAGTGTGTACACGTTCGGAGCAGGCGGCACTCACTTGTGTAAGTCTTTGTAGCTTGTATCACAGGCCTTAACATCAAATTTTCAGACCCGGGTTCAGGATACTCCGTCGACTGGGCGAAGGGCGTCCTGAACATCAAGTACTCCTACATCATCGAACTCTCTCCAGACGGGGGGCATAATTGGACAGCCTTCTTGATGCCTGAAGAAGATATTCCGGTGGTGGGCGGAGACGTCTGGGCCGCTGTGAAGGCCTTCGCGGAAGCCGCCGACGAATTCCTCCGGAAGGACACACCCAATGTTTCGCCCGCGTCTACGCTGTCCACTGCAAGTCATGCGACCTGTGGTTGGCTCAGCGTTGGCATCGGTGGCATGTGCCTATTGAGATAATTCTCACCTCACCTGTATAAGATGTTTAATTTGTCACGACAATTGTATAACGTATGCTGCCACGATTCTTGTATAAATTTTGCTTAATTTCGATCCATCGTCAGAGATCTATGCGCGATAGCAGTGCATCAGCACAGGATGAGGGAACTGCGAAACTCATTTCGAGTTACACCGCCTGTATCACTTGACGCTGACCGGACGTGGGACTATCCAGATGATACCACGGCCTCTCCCGCTTCAATACAGCCTAGAAATATGTGCGAATAACAAGTACGAATTTATTTTTAAACAAACAATAAATAATTAAGGGGTTTCGCTCCACTCCTCACTTGGCCTCTTTTTTCACGTACATACTCCAGTTTATGCGAAGTAGGATCAGCGAGAACACGCTGAAGCTGAAGCCGGCGTTGATCAACGGCCACAGGTGTGGGTATTGAGCTGGAGGTTCCACGGCTACCTCAGCAGCACAGATGGCTCCGGCGACGATCACAAATGTGGTCACGGAGATGCCTCGCAAGGTGCTGTAGTTACGACCAAGGACAAGGCTACAATGGTAGAGCATGGTGACCGGAAGCGTGACGCGAATACCGTCACGAAGCAGCAGAGGAAACATACTGAAATGGTCGAGTAGAAGTGGATGAAATGAAACAAAGCGGTTACCTGACAACGCTCGTAGTCAAAAAAATGGTAACGGTGGTCCACTCCTCATTCAAGATGAGCAACATGGGCCTAAATAACACTAATGAGTACTAAATAATGACATGAACACTTACAGTGCGGCCAAGAGGATCGATTTCTCATGCACTTGGAAACTGAACAGGAAGAACGTTAGCGACGAGATGCTGAGGGCGTATTTGAGCTGGCGGATGGTAGGCTGCATGAATAACTTGGATAGGGACGGAATCGAAGCGATGAGCACAGCAGCGCCACTGAGGACCTTCAGTTCGTCGAGACTGAAGATCTCCTTGAACTTGACGACAACGGACAGGACGCACCAGGCGTTGGCCACCTTGTCTTCGAAGAGCCCGCGCTCGAAGGGGAACACGCGTTTCATGACCTGGAGAACGCCGCCATTGGACCAGATGAAGGGCGCCCAGAGGACGGCGAACGTGCCCAGGACGACGGAACCGATGCAGAGGAGGTGATAGATGGAGGAGAGGAAACTCTTGCGTTTCATACAGCGGGAGAGCAAGAAAATGAAGATGGGCAGAGAGTGGTAGAGTTCCATCTGCTTGAAGTTCAGCGCAAGTACGAAGGCGATAGATCCGATGAGAGGACGGGTGTTAGTGAAGAAGACGATAGCCCAAAGGAAAAATCCGAGGGAGATGTGATTATATCTGAAGGAAGCTTGAGATGGACATGAACATAGAAGAGCAGATGGCTTACTGGAAGTGACCGTTATCGATGAGGAGGAGACCAGGATAGAAGGCAGCGAAAAAGAAAGTGGTGGGCTTCTTGGCCGATCCGAGCAGCATCCAAAGAGCGGGCAGGTAGAACAAGACGTTGGTGACGATCACGGAAAGACGCATGAACAGTTTGTGGTGCTCATCAGTGATTCCGCGAGAGGTGTTAAGGGCAGTCCAGGAAGGGTTGATGAAGTGGCTGCTGAAAAGGGAACACATGAAATGCAATACTAAACATGACAGTAACTCACATCCTGCCGACAACGTAGCTGTGGTAAGCGGTAAGAGGTGGATAATCCAGGCCCCAGTACGACAAGTTGTTCGACGGGGAGTTGGCATACCACTCGGCAAGTGGCAGTTCCGTGGTAATTTCCATCCAGTGGCGCTGCGCTTCGAAGTCACCGAACATAGGAGGGTCGTTGAATCCGGAGTAAGATCCCATCGAGATGGCGACTTGGAGCGAGATGTACGACAGCACGAAGACGGCGAACCAGAGCTTCGACGGGCTGGGAGCAGCTTCTCCCAGGGTGGGAACATCGGAGGCCTTGCAGTTGGGAGCCTTTGACGCCTTCGACTTCTTTCGCGACTTGGACTTGTTTTTGGCCTTCCCTTTGGCGGGGACGAAGTCCTTCGCCATGGCGGCGACCAACGCCTCGCGAGCAGCAAGATCCATGGTATGTTTCATACCTGGAAAATGCAGAGAGAATGAGAAGTGATTTTGGAACAAATCGCGAGGAAAATAGCACGATCGACGAACCAAATCAGCGATAAACACGTGAAAATCGTGGAAAACATTCGAAAATCCACGAATTTCCAATTCGGAGCAACAAATTTCGAATTGGTGTCACTTTTGTCGCGAGACGAAAATGACACCAAAAATCCACCGAAATTCGAAAAAACGGCGAAAATCGACGGAAATTCCTCGGCGGTCGTGGGCACGTCTCGCGACATCGCTGGCCTATACCGTATACTCAGGCAATGTCGTGGGACGTCACACACATTTGAATTCGGGCCGCCGGTCCGTCCATTTTTGTCGGATCTTTAGTCTAGATTTAGTCCAGGCAAATCGCTGCGGGCGCCTTGGATTAAATTTTGTCGGACACGCGGCGGATTTAGTCCAGTAAACGTCGTACTTTCGCTAGTTCGGCGTGGACTAAATTACAAATTCGGCGCTTTGAGGATTTAGCCTATGAAATGCCACGGTTTGTCGAGTTTGCAGAATCTTTGGAGCGGACTAAATAGCGGAAAATCATGAGGTTTGAGGCACAAAGAGGAAATGTTGATTGAAGACAACTGCCACTGCCTAAATCTCTAGGATACTCATCCATCTGCCAGATGTCCTCATTTACAGTGACCCTGCTTAACCATCTCCGTACAGGTTTAGCCAAGTGTACTGGGGATTCTTCTTGCCTTCATTGCTGATACGGCGCACAAGAAGTGACAAAGTCTTACAGCAATCGTTTGTTATAGTCAATCATCTAATCCGAGCTCATTTCAACTAGAGCTGACTGAAGTCCTTGCAAACAGGTGCGTCCCTCTGAGCGAAGTTATCGCTAATCTTCTCGGATTGCGTGTCTGTTATCATTGAGTTTATGGCTTCCGGAGCAACCCTGAAGTCCACTAAACGCAAAATAGCGATTCGGGAACCGAGAGCGCTATCTCCGAAAGCACCAGTTCCAAAAGTCCGGACATGGACTAAACCTCGCTCCAAGGCCTCTCCAAACTCGAGAGAGCGTGGCATTTCATGGACTCAGCGCGGCGAATTCGCAATTTAGTCCACACCGAGCTAGCGAAAGTACGACGTTTACTGGACTAAATCCGCCGCGCGTCCGACAAAATTTAGTCCAAGGCTCCCGCAGCGATTTGCCTGGACTAAATCTGGACTAAAGATCCGACAAAACTGTCAACACCCGGGCCGCCATTTCACTCGTGATTGTTGGGTGCTGCCGCGATTGGCGTGATTGAGCAATGAGGAAGGACGGTGCTGCGATGAATTTCGAAATTCGCTCACCGTGCGTGAATTTCGCTTGATTTCTGGGATTTCAGCGTCACAGAAGCGTGCTGATAGTGGTTGAACGGGAGGAATCGATTGCAGAGGCTACGCGACGGGAATCCAAGGAGGCCCACGAATTCCCGGCCAAGAAGTATCAAAAGGACAGAATTACGCGATTTTGTACTCCAATTCCGAAGAATCGACGTTTCAAGCCGGAGGAACCGATTTCGGGCTGGAATATCACGTTTTCAAGTCCGATTTTCATTATCTAAGCTGCGAAAACACGTGTTTGGCTCTGGAAAATCGAAATACAGAATTCAAAAGACGATTTTGAGATTTAGAGCTGTGCCGAAAGTTTTGAAAGAAATTTGGGGCCTCGGGGAGCACGAAATGCGTCGATAATGTTGCTTGGGCAGAAGAAACCACGTTATGAGGGCTGATTACCATTGATTTCTGGGATTTAGGGAGCGAAAGTGGGTGTTTCGGCCCGGGAAAATGGAATCATCTCCTTGCTCTCCCGCTGTATGAAAAGTCGAAATTCTGGGGTTATTTGCGCTGGGAAGCACAAAGGGACATCGGGAATAGGGCTTCGGGAGGAAGGAACCGTTTGGGAAGCTCGTTTTCGATGAATTCCCATAAAATCTTGTGAAAATACGCGTTTTCGGTGCGTTTCAGCCATGGAAAATAGGATGATCAGCTGCTATTTCGTGAGGCAGGGCGTGCGATCTGGAATGGCGTTTGGGCATAGGAAACCCTAAAAAGGGAATGAGGGATGGATGGTGTGCCCATGTTTTGAAGGCCAATTTTCCCTTTGAAGTTTTCGAAAATATCCGTGTCCAAGCTTTAGGCTGAAAAAACGTGTTTCGACTATGTAGAATGGAAACATCTACTTCGAAATGGCTATTTTGTGAATAAGTGGTTGTGAGCTAGCTGCTGGTCGAAATTCGGGGATTATTTGCGCTGTGGGGTCATCGGGAAGGGAGTTTGAGCGGTGAAAACGGTGGTTTTCCGGTTCCACGATCTCCTGGGGCGTCTGGGTTACAGGGGAAGCAGATTCAGAATGCGGTTTTATGGGATTCCCGCCATAATTTGATAAAATATTGAAAAAAAGAAAAATGATGAAATAAGCGGAGTTCGGGCATTCAGCATTGCAGGACGTTCATGAAAACGTTTTTGTGGCTTGGACCGTCATTAACAGACCGAAAGGAAGCTCAAAAACCTGGATTAGATCTGGGAAGCACGATCCAATCGACGAATAGGACATTCTGGACAGGAATAATACGGATTCTGATGTGGACATCTGGAAAGGGAAGCCGCGAAAGGTGAGAATGAATACGTGGGCTGAATGCAGCCGAAAACTGCCCAGAAGTACGGATTAGAATTATCAATCTCGAGCATCACAGATCGAAGGTGTGGGCACGTTTTGCCGGTGGAAAAACGGTGAAAATGTGAATTTCGGGGAACGGCTGATGTGCCAACTGTGAGCCATTTGAATGTGGTCGAACGTAAGAACTTTACGGATGAGGTGCCGTATCATCGGCATGTGAAGGTGCGAAGAGACGACGTGGCTTAGTAAGCCTCGGAAATGTGATCGAATTATGTTTGTTTGATGGACAGGATGGGAAGACAGGATCCAGGCGTTTGGGGCTTAGCTAACCTGGAATCAACCGGAGGTATCGACGATGAGACAGATATATCAATGGCTCAAGTTGAGAACGGTTTTCAGGTATGGCTGTGGAATCCACAGTGTGGATTATAAATGGTTCTGTGATCGAATTTAAGCCCTGGAAAAGCTCCCGGAGGCTTTGGAAATAAATGAAGTCTTCAAACGGAACGCCGGACTCCCGCAGAAGAACCGAAATGCTGTGAAGCAGCACCAGCATGGGAAGATGCGAAAGGACGAGATGGATTCACGTGACATGAAAGCTTAGGAAATGTGATCAAAATGCGTTCGTTTGGTTGACAGAATGGGAAGACAGGAGTTCCAGGCGTTCGTTGCATGTCTGGACCATGAATCGACATGAAGGATCGACCCTAAAACTGACTCTGAGACAGAACGGCTCCAGTTAAGAACGGTTTTCGGATATCGCTGTGGTTCAGCAATGGTTGTCTGATCGAATAAAAAGCCAGCGTATATGATCCAAGCCCTGAGAAAGCTCCCGGAGGCTTTGAAAAGTGATATTTTCAAACGAAACACCGGTGACGCACTGTGACTCCAGAGAAGCAAAACGCTGTGAAGCAGTGCCATCGGGTTGTGAAGGTATGCAGAGTCGGCTTACGCGACCGACAAGCCTCGGAAATATAGCAGAAATGGCAATTCGGCTTGGAATCGACGAGAACGATCGGATCTCTACCAACGGCCCAAGTTGAGAACAGAATTAAGATGTTGCTGCAAGTCAAAAATGCTCTTCAAGGCTACAAGAAATCCAGCGTCTATGGTCTGTAAGGCTTGGTGTGGCTATAGATTGCGATAGATTCTTTATCAAACTTTAAAACATTTAAAGCGGTCGGAAACAAAGTGGAAAGCAATATGTAGACTAAAAATCTTATGCAAGTGACAAGTGCTTAGGAGGTCTTCAAAAGAGTCGCCTGCACCGAGGTGATAAGCAGTGAAACGAGAGAGACGAGAAGAGGGGAGAGCGGAAGACAAACAAATAAATACTGTTCACGGAATGGTGGGTAAACGATTCGAACGGAAATCAAACTGCGAATGACACGACGACGCCTTCTTCAGGCCCGAGCTCGAGTGTCTGCGTGGAGAGGTCGAGCGTCTCAAGGACTTCGTAGTTGCTCGCCGCCGAGTTCACCGCTTCCACCTTCGCTTTGTGCAGATGCGCCTCGTTTATGGAGGGCGCGTCGTTAATCGGAAGGTCCACTGCTGATTTGCCGAAGTTCACGCCTCCCAGGAACATCTGAATTTGCGTGCTTCATAAAAAGGTGCTCTTTGGAGTGTCTAATCAGTTTCTCATGTTCGTTATGGCGCCGGTGGGAGTCAATATTCGCTCTGACTATTAGTCGTCTTGCGCTTGTTTTAAATAGACGTTTGTTGATGTTTGGCGGTTATTTTGCGTTTGAGAATTAATTTTACCCTAAGCGTTTTCCTGGAAATTGTTATGATCAAAAGGCTTCAGCCAAGAAATGACTCGCATTTTGCCAGTTAAAGATGACGCGCTGATTTATCTAAGCGCTCAACAAAGCGTTTCTTCTGGTTATTATGGCACGGGCAGAAATCAATACCTTTTGTTGTCTCGCGCTTGTTTTTGACACGTGTGTTGTTGATTCTAGGTGATGATTTTGAGGAAATTATTGGACGATTGCGTTTTTGTTTGCAAACGGCTTAAAATGAATGCTTGTACTTTTTCGCAAATCGTGGTGGACGAAAGGCTTTAGACCAATTTGGTCAATTAGTCTCAAAAAGACCAGAAAGAAGCATACCACTTTTTGCTTAAATCAGCGATTCCCAAGCAAACAAACTTCTGTAAAATTCCAAATTTTAAAACGATTAGAATCTGTATGAGACGGAATACGTCCCACGACCGGATTAAAACCTCTGTCTTCGTCTCGTCAGTTCCTTCTGTTTTCATGGCACCGGTGGAAATTACTTCTGACTTTCGTCGTCTTGCGTTTGCTTTTGACGCGTGTGCTGTTGATGCCCAGCGGTGATTTTGAGGAAATTATTGGATAATCGTGTTTTTCTTTGTAAACGGCTTACAACGAATGCCTCAAATCTACTTTCACCCTAAGCGTTTTCCTGCAAAACGTGGTGATCAAAAGCCTTAACACAGGTTAATTTAGAAAAATTACCACAGAGAAGCATGCCGCCCGCCACCCTCCACTCAATCAATTGTCCTCATATAAATATTCAAAATCTCATTTATAATTACTCAAAAACAGATCGATGCGTCTCATTTAGGGCTTTTGACGTGAATGATACCCCCAGAAAAACATTTTGATTAATGGAGCACCAAAGCAAAACGGGTTCCACAGTACTGATTTCACAAAATTTCAATACAAGACGATGGTCTGTCGTCTCGCCACACTACGTTGTGAAAACAACGTGTGGACACAACATCCCAGCTCGTACAAGCTTCAATTTTTGTTTTCTCTTGACTCGCGTCTTTTGAATGCAGGCAGCAGCGCTCTTCTCCTCAGCTGTTGTGGCAATGTTTGACGAGTAGAGGAGCGCCGGAGAGGAGAGAATAACCTTGTTCCTGTCTGCATATCCCTGCTGTGAAGAAGGAGACCCACTCCGAACAGCGACCTTTCCGTGTGTTGTTCGTTTGTTGGCAGTGTGGGGGAGTGCGAGGAGGGCTCGCGTTCTCACTCGATATCTTCTCGATCGCGACGGTTATCTAGTTGAGAAGACGGCGCGTGTCTGCTGTTGCTGTAAGCGAAAACCCGGGTTTTCCGTTACACTATTCAGCGCCAACTGTTTTTGCAATTGTGAGGATACGGTAATTGACGCAACTTTCAGTTCAGGCATTCTGCAAAAAGAATCGGAAAAGCGAATCGTGGCTATTAAAAACAGATTAATGCTAGGCAATTTCTAAAGGCTTGCTCAGGGTTCAAAAAGCCCTTGACATTTCACAATTTTACAAAATTGACTCAACTGCACCTTATTATGCATGCATTCCGCTCTTACTTTTGCCGATTGATCTTAATTTTTTAGCACTTTTGTGCGTCAAACCGTTAACGTTCGCAAAATAAAAAAAATGAATATGCTTGAAAATTTTTTTACCGTTGCGATTTGTGAGTCGCACCCTGACAATCAAAACCGGATTTTCGCGCAGGGATCAGGGCTTAAATTGCATGTTTACGAGAACTTGTTTAAATTGGATATTTGGCGTAAAATTCACTGTTTTCGGATTGTTGAAAAGTTAATCCTCTCATTTGTAGAACGTTTCCCGAATGGTTTCTTTGTGAATCCGTTGCAATACGCTATTTTGCTACCGTTTTAGCCGTGAAAAGTTTTAGCGCATATCGAAAAGTTGGGTCAAACGGTGTGAAACGTTTTGCAACATGTACAATTTTTCTTAGGACCTCAATGGAAACGATACAATCTAGTTTTTAAATTTGTATATGGTTCCCGCATGTCTACCGCTATAAAAATTTGTTACGTAGCCTCATCTCATAGCAATTAGAAGCCGTACGTAAACTTTTGAAGTGCTCTTTGCTCTTTAGCCTATATGTATGCTCATCAAGTTGTTAAAAGACAACAAGCCTAAACGTTTGTCACCACCGGCGCCATTAACATTTCGAAATATTTTTACTGCCATCTAATTCGTTCCCTCATCCCTTCCTTAGCCACTTACCCTTCCTTTGGTCGTGTTGTCTTCCCTGAAGAATCGCGTAATTGTAAACGCAGAGTGCTCATACAGCTTCCCAATGTACACCTGACCTTGATTCAACGCATCACTGCGTTGCCGCAACTTTACTAGTTTTTGCACCATCTTCAACTGACTTTTCGGGTCGTTGTATTGGCTCTAAACAACACAAGATTGATCTTTCATCACCGATTGATTGCTTCGATCACTGACCATCCAGTTTATTGATGCGAAGTCGGCGTTGACGCCCGTTTGTGGGTTGTCCGCTATAGAGAAACCGGCGTTGCGGGAGTCGTCCCAGAGCATCGCGCCTCGGTGTGGGAAGGGCTAGGAAATATGGTCATGGACAACGGGTCTTGTAATAATTTTTCGTTTAATCAAAAATTATGGAAAATAACGGAAGAAAATAAGGTGTAGCCATCAGGTCTTAGCCACTTTTGGTTCAAATTGGAATGTGTTGAAATGTGTTCAGGACGTAAAGAAGTTACATAAACACTGAAGTCTTTTAAGGATTATATGCGATAAGTCAAAATCTAAAAATAGAATTCAAAATTGTTTAAAAACAGAACCGCCATTTTTCAGAATGAAATGAGAATTTTATTGAACTTAAAGCTTCAATGTTTCACGTTTCATTTCAATGGCAAAAATGAGGGTTTTCACATTGTCAACTTTACTTTATCATGTCAAACTGCTCAAAACTGCAATTTATGTTAAAATGCCAATAAACTTAGAGCCTCATTTTATGGTTTCGAAATTTTTTGGTTCATGATATATTACATGTGGTCTTCGGGACAATGCTGTCTTTGGGACAATGAAGATAACAGGTCTTACGGTCATTGCTTAAAATAAGATGAATGTCCGGGAGACTCAGATAGGGAGTTCTTGGGCAACAATATTGAAATAGGCCCAAATGGTTAAATGACATTTTGAACCGCTTGATTTGAAGGTCAAACATCAAAATCTCGACTTACAATCGAACCTTATGCTTTACGTTGATGTGTCCAAAAAGTGCTAATTAACGTTTTGCGGCATGTTGGGTCCAATTTGTATTCACAAAAGTGGATCCAAGATGTAGAGTCGTTTGATAAAGCCTTTTAAAAGCTCTCAGATTTCTGGCTGACTTATATGTAAATTCCAAGACCCTCATTTTGCTCCTGCGACTCGTGTTCTGCTTTGGTTCAGTTTTCATTTGATAATCTTCTCACCTGTGAATTATTAGGCAAATTCTCCATGCCGATCTCCTCGCCATAATAGAGCAGATTTGTCCCCGGTAGCAACAGTTGCACCATGGTCATCAATTCCGCATGATTTCGGCTTTTCGCACGCGTGGCCACGCGGGTCATGAATGGATTTCCGAGCTCCCACAGCGGCCAAGTGCTCGGGTTCAGCGTGTGGAAGAGGAGCACGTCGGAGAGAATCTCGTGATAGCACTCGGCCACATTGTCCCCAACTTGCATACGCGTCCATTGCGCTCGATTGGACCCAGTTCGTAGTTCACCACGGCGTCCAGTCCACTCGTTTGGAGCAGTTTCTTGTCTTTCTCGCGCGCCTCTTCCAGACTCGCGAACAGCACCCTGCGAAAGGGTCCCTTTGAGTGAAATATGACGGCCGTTTGGCCACTTACGGTTTCGTGTCGTTTCCTCCAACAAAGTCGACGTGTTCGCGGATTTCTCTGAGTAGATCGTTTACACCTACCCAGTCCTGCAAAAGACGACATTTTATGGTTGTCGCGACGCTTGTGTTCATAACTAACCGGTTTCGAGCCGTCAGGCACACGTGCGAGGTACTCGATTGTGTCGAGGTAGAATCCGTCGATGCCTTTTTCGATCCAGTGTGTGAACACTTTCTGGAAATAGCGGAGATTAGCAGAAACGCAAAATTTTGCAGGTTGTAGCGCAGCTAACACGATACAGAACTGAACAGAACATTTCTGTTCCGAAAGCGCTTGTATACCAAGTTTGAGGTCTCGAGTTCGATTCCACCAAAAACCAATCTTTTTCATCCGTTTTGTTTTGCGTTTGAGCGATAAAATCAGCGCCTAGATTAAGATATTAAGTGGCGATAAAACTCACAAACATCTCGTTCTTCACGTGCACATTCCGCCAGTTTAGAATCGGCATTTTCGGGTTGTTTTCCACGTGCCAGTAGAACACATTACTGTCGCGATATTGATTCACGAATTCCGACTTCATCCCAGTCCGTTTCCAGTAGTAGAAATTGCTGAAATTCGCATTTTCCGGAATCGACGCTCTGGCACTCCGGATGAACCAGTCGTGTTCGTCAGAAGTCGATGCGACAGGTACCGTAACCACGACCTTTATGTCTGGAAAGGACACACCGTTTTCGGTGAATTTTTTGTTTTTGCAGACAGGATTACCTTTGTCATGTGCCAACTTGATGAGAGCGTCAGCCTGTGCGTTGGTGCCCAATTTTGAATCAACGTTGACATAGTCACGCACGGAGTTCTCCGACAGCTCGTCGCTTAACAAAAACGGACGTGGGAAAATTGCGGAGATGCCGAGGCGTCGCAGCTCCTCTAAGCGTTGAGACAGTCCTTCGAAGTCGCCCAATCCGTCGTCGTTGGAGTCTTGCACCGAGGGCACCCACGCCTGGTAGACGACTGCGGTCTGGAACCACGTAGGTGTGTGCTTGGCGGTGCAGGAAGGTGATATGAAGACGATCATGATGGCCGCAATGAACATCGCTATCCAGAGAAGCCAGAAGAGGACAAAGAGGAACCATCGTAGTCGGCTCCAGAACGGGTCGTTCTTGTATTTCTCGAGCTCGTCCAGCGAGAGGCCTACGGTATTAGGAAGCTTTTTTGGGGACTCCGGAATCCTCTCGAGCAGCGGCTCCTTCTGCAAATGAAATTAGTCAGCTACGGTCAGTGCAACCCGCACCCAGATTGTCAACACTTTGCAATCTATTCCTGTTTACGGCTGCTACTGCCGCCGCGCAAGTAGCCACGTAATCCCGAGGCTAAGAGGGCTTTAAGTCTCGTCTCTTGACATATCGATCGCGCTCATTTCGGCTTCTCTTTAATGACATACTCGGAAAATGCAACATCTGCCCAAAAATTTTTACAATTTTACTGAAGCGATAGACTGTTTTTTTTTGTTTAGCATACCTTTAAGGGATTTAAAGTCGACGGAACCGGATTGTTCTGAATAGCGACCAAATAGCTCTCGGTTTTGTGACCACGTTCGACCGTATGCCGGTCATCGTCGAAGTCGCCGTCCGAATTGAGCAGCTGGCGCTCCGCGGCGGCGGCGGAAGACGACATTGAGGGTCCCGGCTTCGATTTAATCGGTTCGAACAACTCGACCGCGGCGGCCCTATTGACTGAGTGGCCGGAGAGAGTGAAACTACTGAAACGCCGCAACAAATTTGCCTCGTTCTTGTCTTGGTGTTACAAATTCGCGAGAAGAAGGGAGAGGAGGAAAGAACCGCGAACTCAATGTTCTTGAGGACTATTTCCCGCGGAAGGAAAGGGGCAACTGCAACAGTGTGTGGCAGTAGTGCGCGAACTGCCAAATAACCAACAACGAGGCGGAGTCAAAACAAGAGGCGCGAGTGGGAGAAAAGGAGACACACGCAGTGATTTCGGGGTGTCTGTAGCCGCAGCGAGTATCTCTTCATCATCATGAGTTCCAAACAGCAGCAGCAGAGGAGCGCGACAACAACATCACATACAGACACACGCGGAAAATAACAGCAGAATGATCGGTTGAAAAGGTGACAACTAGGCGACGACCAGGAGTTTCTCCGAGCTCTCCTAGGTTGTCGTCAGCGTTGGCTAGCCGGCGTGTGTCTCTTGTTCCTCCTTCTCCTTCAACGTCAAAGCATTTTGTTTACGAGCTGCTGCGGATGTTGCCGCAAGCAAAATGAAGAGGCGAGGGTTGTGTCTCGCAGGGTCGCAGCAGCGGCAGCCTCAGCCTGCCTGCCGTCAGCCGGCAACAAGACGCAGCTGGACGGTTTCCGGCCCTACATGTATATCTCGCAAGCTTACTCGCCGCTGCGCGCTTATTTGTGACTATTGTCTCTTGTGCAACCCACTCCCTGCTGTGACCGATTAAGGGGCTACTGGAGATGATGCCTGAAGCCGACGTGCGCGGGCCAGTAGCCAAAGCTCGCGAGTGGACCGAAGGGAGAAGACTGAGTGGAGAGTGGGGATGAGACGAATTAAAACCCCGGACCGGGTCGAGAGCGAGAGGAGTGAGAGGAGAGGAAATGTGGAACTAACCCAGTTAGTTCGCTGCTCTGCAATGTTTGGAAAAGTGTTTGCGTCGTCGTGCGCAAATTTATGCACAACTGCAGCACGAAATCGTCTACGGCTCTTCCTCCTCTCGAATTGTGTCGAACCACCCCCGAAATCGAGCAAGAGAATGGCTTTGAACTAATGAAGTTGTTTCCAAAAATCAGCCGCCGTCTCGATTTGTTTTTCGCGCCACCACCGGAATTTACCGACCACAGAGGCCTCGGTGATAACGACGTCTCTTCTCGCAGAGGTCTGTCTGTGAATCGCATCACAGCAACACGCTCTCCCCCGCCACTCGCTAATACAGATTGATCTGTTTTCAATTTGCTTCTGCGCTGACCTTGAACACTCTAAATTGCCAACGCCGATGCTGTCACTGTTGCCATTGTTTGCGTCTCGAACACGATTTCTTTCATAATCTGATTGCTTTTTGTGCCGCAAATAGCCTCTGACTCACTTCAGTTGGCCTCCCCAACGTGTCGTATCTTTCGCAAAAGTGCAGCTGGTTTGAGCTGTTGACTCAGAGCGTATTAATATTAGAAAAGACGCTCGGGTGGGCGGCCCCTGAAACGTGTTTATTTGTTGGCGCTGCTGCTGAAGTTGTGCATGCGTTTTCGTGGTTCTCGTTCCCTCCGAACGCCCCGCCGACCTCTGCAAATCGACTGATTTTGCGGCGCCGGGAATGCGACGATTTGTGGAATTCATGCTCCGTTTTTAATTCCATTTTCCGTACGATTTGGTGCCAAAATTATAGGTCAAAATATCTGCGTCCCGGTTTCAAAGATGCAAGGGATTCTAGAGATTTTGAAACCGTTTTTGGATGCTCAATTTGTCCGAAATTGCTCGCATTTATGTCCACATTTTGTGTGAATTTTCAGGTCTACAAATCACCAAAATCATTCGTAATTTGTGGCTTCGAAATGCCCGGAATTCAGAGCTGTTTTGAGGCCACTTTTGATCGCTAAATTTGGCTCAGAACAGATCCTTTTGGCATCCGTAGAATTTGACGATTGTCCTGGTTTTTTAAGACCGTATTACAGCTGAATATCTTGGAAAATCACCTGTGTTCCCGTTCCCAAAATTTTCGAAAGTGGTGCCATTTTTGGTCGAAGATCGTGTCATTTTTGTGCGGCTTTTGAATCCTACTTGGGGCTCCAAAAAGAGCCCAATTCATGGGCAAATCAGCTGCGTCGAGGCTTCAAATTTCTGCTCGCATTTGTACCGTTTTGAACCCATTTTGGTGGCAGAAACTCGCCCGTTTGTCTTTTGCAAAATTTCACGATGTATGTAATTTCCATCGGCGATTTTGCAAAAAAACTTTCGGTTTCACATAGCGCCTAATCATTTGCTTCAATGCTCCAAAAATTTCTGAGATTCGCAACGTTTTCCTCCGTTTTAGGTTGTTGGAATTTCGCTGAAAATAGTCCCTTTTGTCATTCGTGAAATTCCACGATTTTTCGTTTTTGAAACAGGACTCAAATCACATATACGTCGCAGCTTGCCAAAGATGCTTGAAATTTGTATTTTTCGGTTCCAAGCAGCCCTCAAATCACTTACATTGTGTTTCCAAAAATGCTTCAAAATTACAACGTTTTTGGCAGTTGAAATTCGGCTTTTGTCATCCTCAAAATTCAGCAAGTCTCCTCATTTTGTGACTCAATTTCGGTTCCAATTCACGCCTTTTTTGTGCTCTTTTCGGTTCTGTGGCGTCCTTTCATCCGTAAACTGTGACCGGTGGGAATCATCCATTTGCATGAATCAGCGAAATTCCGTTTTGTTGCGTGGGACGTACCTACTTGTTTGTTAAATGCTAAACTTGCTCTTGTTTTCAGACGTCCTGCGATGTTATTTGGAAACTACGGAATGGAAAATGAGGTCAACGTCACTGTATGTCTGGCTATAAGAACATACTCTTGTATTAATCTTGTAGAGTATTTTGTGCGACTCGAGGGATATCTATTTTTCTGCATTGAAACCGTGTCCCGTGTCGAACTCATCGCATAGTAAATACCAGCGCTAATTAGACGTGATTCCTGTGATTAAACGCGCGTGTGTGCACAAGTGGTTTGTTGTGTTCACAACTTACATATGCTCGCACTGAATGCAGGCCATACGTGCGCGACCTCTGAAGCATCCGGCTGAAGCAGAGAGAGACTTACTCAGCTGGCGCTGAACCTCTTTTACGGGCGAAGAACACCGACACAGTCGATCGTCTGTTTGCGATTCGTGTGCGTGGAGGGAGTGCGCCAGTAGCGATTGCGCTTTGTCGTCAGGTTAGATTGTATTTACTTTATTGCTTTGCGGCACAGTGTATTTACTTTATTGTCTGATTGCGTTGGAGTGCGACGTTTTTGCTTAATTACAACCATTTTCTCCATTTCAGGTTCTCCCATTTCCCGCCTGCCGACATGGCGGCGGAAGGAGCCGTATCAAGCAATTCGCAAATCCAGGTCACGTCCAATCCACGCCGTGAGGCATGCGCTACAAGCATCGCCTCATCATGTTCAGATGATGACGATGGCTATGGTGCGATGTACTGCGACTGTGTGGCCGCCACTCTTCATCAAGTGATTCCTGGAACCCCGGGACGGAAAGGTAATTTATCGCTGCCTTAGTGGGTCCGAATGTGATATTTTTGCACTTGGGCAAATATTTACACTAGCCTGTTTTGGAACGAAGGGATTGCTACTTAAAACGACAGAATCCAAGATAAAAGAAAGGGACTCACCAGTGGATTTGGAAGTAGAGTCAGCGGTTAGTTGCACGCAGCAGCCAGTTATCGAGCAACTGCTACCGACTGACACGGACTAGCAACAACGTTGCTATATGCAATTTTCGAGGTCTAACCATTTGTTATGTTTCAGGATTCATTCCGTATTCTTCGATTTACGAATCGCAAGATGATGTCAGAAAGCGCGGCTACTGGATTCCCGGAGTTCCCGTCAAGGCCAGAATATCGAAAGTCGAGAAGGACACTTCTCCAGGATTGCACGTGAACAGCGTTTTTCTCTACACGATCGACTTGGAGCACGGGCCGTTCCGTTGGACGGTCGTCAAGCGATTCGGAGATTTCCAAGCCCTCTGCAACCGTCTACTTGCTCACAGAGCTGCAGAGCGCCTTCGTGCACCCGTCAGAAGGTTCGATTTATGAGGATTTTTCATGTGTTAAGGGAGTGCTTTTCAGGGCTCAATCAAAGCTCGACAATGTCCTCGAGTCTGTTGGAGTCGATATTTTCCCTGATGAGCACAAGGAAGACTGTCCGTACTATCGGCCGAGGTCGCGGCGCAGCTCCAAGGTTAGTACGACGGTTGTTACTATGACGTACATATAATTTTTCGCTTTAGATGGATGTCCTGAACAAATGCGACGAACTAGTCACTTCAGACGTCACCGAGCCTAGCCCAGAGAGCACGACCGAACTTAAACGAATTCAGGAGTCAGCTGTTCAGTGTAAGACGAATCCGGTCCTTTTGGGCTGTAATGGATTTATTTAGCTGGTATCTTAGAATCTACTGACAACACCACCCCGCGGAAGAAAAAGAAGCGTAAGGCTGCTCGTCATCGACTGCCCCGATTCCCATTTGCGCCTGAAAGTCTCAGTGCGATGTCTCAGACCCAGATTGATGACCGAAGGGTATGCAGCTTACTTTGTCAGTTTATGCAGCAATGTCATTTAGGAAAAACTCGAATCGTGGCTTCAGTCCGTTTTACACATTCCGGTTAATCGCAATCATCACGAGACCGTAAGCAACTTGCCCTGATAGTGAAATCTTATTAATTGATTTCAGGCTGAGTTCCTGGAGGTATCTCGGTTCTCATTTGTCAATCAACTGGGTGGCAAGTACACCGAAGGATTTGTCAAGAAGCGACCCGGCGGTGCGAAAGTATTTTTAGGATATAAGAAGTGGTGCATTCGACATTGTCTGCGATGGTCAAAAAGGCAAGTGGAGAGCTTCATTTGTAGTATACAGGTTCTGTTTATCAAGCATTTTGTTATTTACTTCAAATTCATGTAAAAGTAGTAATCGCCCTTGTCTTGCCTATATAGTGAGTTTAGATGGCTGATCTTAAAGGATTCGTTCGTTTTCTACATGGATCCGCACACGGAGCAAATCCATCTCGTGCTGCTCTTCGACAACCACTTTGGCGTTAATCGAACGGATACCGAAATCTTCCCGCTTCCGAGGGAGTTCGTTATCTCGAACCTCCAACAGTAAGAACTATTCTGGCATTGCTGTTCATAATAGTTCCATTAAGCGTGCTTCATCTCAAATGTCGTCGAGTAGAAGATGCGACCACCTGGAAGAACATTATCGAAGAGCAAATCACGAACAAGGTCGGCAAAATTTGGATTGAACCGCAGCGTTTCGGATCGACGTTCCCGAAGCGGGAGAGCTCCTACGTCAAGTGGTTCGTGGACGGCAAGGACTACATGGAGTGCTGCGCGAACATGATGGAACTAGCCCGAGAGGAAATCTTGATTGCCGACTGGTGGTTGTCTCCAGAAATTTACATGAAGCGCCCCATGACAGAAGGAAACCGGTGGCGCTTGGACACGATTTTACAGAGAAAAGCCCAACAAGGAGTCAAGATCTTCATTTTGCTCTACAAGGAGATGGAGATGGCACTCGGTCTCAACAGCATTTACACGAAACGAACTCTGCAGGCTTTGCATCCGAATATCAAGGTATGGCAGTGGCGTTACATGCGGATGCAAAATGAATTCGTTCAGGTAATGCGCCACCCGGATCACTATCCATCCACCGGAACGTTTTTCTGGGCTCACCATGAGAAGCTTGTTGTGATAGATCAACTTATAGCTTTCGTTGGAGGCATCGACTTGTGTTACGGTCGCTGGGACGACAATAGACATGTGTTGACCGATATGGGTTCCGTCCAATACTCAAGCTCGCATGTGAGTAGAACGGGCGACTTCTCGATGGTAAGTGAGGGATCGCGCGATGAAGGAATGCTTCTGTTTTAGCTTCGTGGAATGAGGGAATTGGCTGCTGCATCAGCGACTCTGTCTCCGATCGGACTCGAAGAAGACGAGGAAGTGCCGAAACCAAAGGGCGATGTCGATCCGAAAGTTATCGTGGAGGTGGTTAAAGTAGAAGAACCACAGCTGCAGCCAGGTGGTGCTGACAGACCATCGAGTCGGGCATCGGATGTTGTTGACCACAAAGCGTTCCGGATGGACAATGCAGCGGAAATTACGGACGGTGAGCATAAGCCCGAAGTGAAAAAATCAGCAAGAAGATCAGTGAGTGAATTTTTGTTTCCTGCAGTTTCTGAAGGTTTCTTTTAGGTAACACACGCAAAAAGTCGTTCTTCGGGCTGAAAAAGAAAAGTACGCTACCTCCGGAAGAAATGCTGCAAGAGGCTGGCCCACCTACGGACTTCGTCGCATCTGCTGTGAAGAAGAACCTTTCTCTGTTCGATGCAGCCAAGAAGTACAAGGAGTACGTTGAAAGTGGAGCCGTAGCTGCTGAGAAACGTCGTGCCCAAACACCTCCTTCTGGAGAAAAGAAGAAGCAAGGTGTTGTCGGCAGGACAGTCACGAACTGGAGGATGAATCGAGCAAAAAGGCGGTGGAAGCACGTCGTGGATTTGGACGACAACACGGGAGTTTACGAACTTGGGTACGCTATTTACGCGTGTTTCTCAGTGGTGACTTAACGAATTTCAGATGGATCCGCCTTAAGAAAGACGCCGTCGACGACACGGATATGGCTGGGAGCGGCAAGCTGTGGCTGGGAAAGGACTACGTTAATTTTATCCATAAGGACTTTGTCGAGCTTGATATGCCCTTCCATGACTTTATCGATCGTGGTGTAACTGCTCGTATGCCTTGGCACGACATCCACAGCGTTACTTTCGGTCGATCTGCTCGTGATGTTGCTCGTCACTTCATCCAGCGATGGAATGCCACTAAGGTATGTATTTATGATCATGAGTAATCAATGTCCATGCATGCTTCTTTTATAGACGGAAAAGCTGAAGGACGTTGATGAGTACCCCTATCTTCTGCCGAAAAGCTACGATTCCGTCAAAGTGCCTCGCACGTTCATGGCGTTGAGCGAGGTTGCCACAGTGCAAGTGGTCCGCTCGCTGTCGAATTGGTCTGGGTTGACGGACAAGACAGAGGACAGCATTCAACAAGCGTATCTGTCTCTTATCGCCAACTCCAAGCACTTTATCTACATCGAGAATCAGTTCTTCGTCTCCATGATCGGAAGCAACGATGTTCTCAACGAGATCTGCAGAACAATTTGCGACCGGATTGTAATGGCTCATCAGTTAGCGTACATGTCTGAAAGATCTCTCTAAGGTTATGCATTTCAGGCAAAACCAGAACTATCGCGTTTACGTGCTCATTCCTCTCCTGCCAGGATTCGAAGGCGATGTCGCTGCCACTACGGGTTCCTCTCTACAAGCTGTTCTCAATTGGACGTATCTATCTGTTGCAACCGGGCCGAACTCTCTTGTCGAAACACTCAAGACACGAGGAGTCGCAGATCCATGGAAGTATCTCTCGTTCTGCTCCCTTCGCACCCATGACATTTTGAATGGACGATTGGTAACTACTAACTTTGATATGCTGTGGCTGCATTTTGGGTTTTAGATAAGTGAACTTATTTATATCCATTGCAAGCTGCTCATTGTGGATGATCTACACACCATAATTGGCAGTGCGAATATCAACGACCGATCCCAACAAGGCAATCGTGATTCCGAAGTCTGCGTTGTCGTCGATGACACGACGTTCATTGAATCCATGATGGACGGTGTTCCATATCAGGCTGGAAAATTTGCCCATTCCCTTAGGACTCAACTCATGAAGGTAACTGCTCCTTTAATGGCTTGTGTAATGATTAAGCATTTCCAGGAGCACCTCGGACTGCTGGACACGAAGAAGAAAGACCCGAAGGTGGCCGCACTACAGTACCCCATCGATGTCACGGACCCAGTTTCTGATGCGTTCTTCACGGACGTCTGGTGCAAGATCGCGCACAAGAACACGCGCCTTTACGAAGAAGTGTTCCATGTCTCGCCGACAGATCTGGTGCAGGGCTTCGAGGAACTGAGGCAGTGGAATTGTGAATTGCCGATGTCCGAATTCAGTCCGTCGAAGGCGGAAGAACGTCTCCGTGAGCTGAGAGGCAGCCTCGTCGAGTTCCCAACGAAATTCTTGCTGAGAGAAAACTTGTCGCCAAGCATCGCGTCCAAGGAAGGCCTCGTTCCCACGTCGGTGTTCACTTGAACCGCTCTTTTGCGCAGCGGCTTGCTCGCCTATTTCTTGTTACTTTGTCTACTTATTACACGTTGTCATACTAACCATAAGCGCTTACTTATTGCCCGATGATTTGAAAAATTACGGTCTTCATACGTGTCACATTGCTTCGTGTTCGTCCTCCGTCAGCTTCACACGCTTTTCCCCTTCTGTGATGCCCAATTTTCCCCGTAAGTGTAGACTACATATTCCTATTTCTAGACTGTCAGTAAATTATAACTTGTACAAATTTGTTAAATAAAAGCTTTGGATAAAGATAAAGAGATTCCCTCAATTCAGCGTTCAGGTTTGCAGCCACATTTCAGGTCCCTGAGTCCTTCAATATGTACTTTGTCTCGATTTATGTTTCCCTCACCAGTCTCGCCGAAAAACGCATAATGGAAAAACTGCTCGGCGTTGTAAATTGGAAACCATCCGCTGATTGCAGGAGTGTAATTCCAGTCGCTGTAGTTACGTCGGGTATCTAAAAAATGCTTTAAGTAGGAGCTCACAATTTGATCTTTGGCAGTCGATGGTGTGTGGGCGCTGAACTGAAGTGGCTACCGAGTCAGTGCGTTTTGGACATTTTATAGGGGTGGCAATTTGCATGTAATAGTCTACCGCATTTGAAGGCTGATTTTGCACATGGTTTGGAACCGTCAAACTACGGTATACGGTGGCCGCCTTGTGAGTTTGGGCTGTTTGCCGTAAGAATTTGCCACAGAACGCTCGGATGCATAGTGCGTTTTGTCTATTACAAGAATGGGGAACGCCTCAGATCAAATTAGGTGCGAGTTCGGTCTGGAACGTCTGCAGACAATCTCTAGCGTATTTTTTATGGACAGAAAAAACTTGGGGAAATCGGAATTCGGTTTCTAGACGCAGATTTGGACGTTCCCTGTCAGACATCAACGACAAATGTCTGATTTGAGCTTCAATTTCGGTCCAGCAGACAGAACTCAGCTTTGCCTGTCTATCTAGACTTCATTTTCTTGTAACAGACGTGTCTGGGTCTCTGTTAGACAATCACCCTAGGCATGTCGATGTCTGTTCAGACAGCTGTTCAGACATTTCTTGGCGTCTGAATGCGAGTGACACACGGAAGCTGCCGAGAATGGCTTCATTCGCGCCGCGTTCATTTTAAGACGTCAGAAAAGTGGGAAAAGTGATGGAAACGGGCTTCGAGACATAACCTTTAAGCCCAAAGTATAGTTCAGACTGCGTTTTGACGCGAGCTAACGCCATACTAATTTGTGTGTGTGGTCTAGGACCACAACACAAAGTGTCACAAATTAGTATGGCGTTAGCTCGCGTCAAAACGCGCGCGTCTGAACTATACTTTGGGCTTTAAACGTGTTTGGACATCTTTCTAAACCTGTCTATGTCTAGAAGCCAAACTCTAGACGTCCCCGATGTGTCTTATACGACACCTCCTTGTCTGGATTTCTTGCCAGCCGTTAAACAGCTGTCAGATCACGGTTTACTGTAGTCGTATTGTAGCATTTCAAATCTACTTACAATCAGCACAGCTGCTCCGAAATTCCGGACAAATTTTGCTGAAAAATTCATTGCCAAATCGGACCGTATGCTGCCTTCCGTCTCTCTCCGCATGCATGCTTTGCAGCCAGACGCAGATTTGGACTTGGAACCGTCAAATGATGGTTTATTTTAGCCGTATTGTACTTCAGTCTGCTTACAATCAGTGCAGTTGCTTAAAAATTCCAACCAAATTATATCCCCGAAAATCTGCGACAAAATGGAACTTTATTCGTCCCTCTCGGCTCCATCCGCATGTATCCACACAGCCCTCTTCACATGGATGCGTGATTCGAGAAGGCGGGTCCCAACACGACGACCATTCGCATTAATTTTTGATCGTTCGTTGCAGCGGCGGCCGACGTACACGCCGCCGAGACTAATGCGATTGATCGAAACTCGTGTTCCAACTCCATATATAGGAGATGCCAGATTGAGGATGTGGATCTACAGCAGCTGAGTTGAGCGGATGTGCGGAATCGGGGTCCGGCGCTCTTCGCCTATTTAGTTGGCTGAAGTCTATGTCGGGGCCACCTGGAGCATTTTGGATTGGTTCTTGCCCTTTTCTGGCTAGAGGGTGATCGTATGGATGAGGCGCTTGAATTTCATACTGTTGGTCTTTAGTTTGTGGCTGTCGTGACCAGATAGGCGCGTTGGACGAGAATTTCACGTATTTAAGCGATTATCTGACATCTGTCTCGCGCGCTGATCTTGGCTCTGATCTCGCAGCTTCTGAAAGTTTTACTGTTTTTGAGCTGTTTTTATTGGTTTCGCCAAATTTCCCGTTATTTCCGCGTTGTTGGCAACGATCCAACAGCTTCGTGATCGATGAAGTGTGTGCATATTATCAGATGCCACTTTGTTAGCTTTTCATGGCCTTGATTCGACTATTTCACTTGATCATGTATGTCCTATTCTCAGAAGATGGCTCATTCCGCCCAGAAGGGAAAGATTCTAGCGGTGATCGGTGACGAAGACACCGTTGTTGGCTTCCTGCTCGGTGGAGTCGGAGAGCTGAACAAAGCTCGCAAACCGAATTACCTGATCGTGGACAAGAACACCTCGATCACCGAAATTGAAGACGCCTTCAAGACGTTCACCAGCCGCGAAGACATTGCCATTGTTCTCATTAACCAGCACATCGCCGAGATGATCCGCTACACCGTGGATCAGCATACTTCCTCCATTCCCGCCGTCCTCGAAATTCCGTCCAAGGAGGCCCCGTACAACCCATCCAAGGTTGGTGATTTTCGATTTTTAGTACGTGATTTTATCGGGTTTCTCCTTTGCAGGACAGCATCCTGAACCGTGCTCGCGGTCTTTTCAACCCCGAAGATTTCTAACTGTGCTGTGATAATGAAAGAGTAATTTTTGGCCGTTTGTCGAAAGAATGAATGCTTATAGCGATCATGTTATGGGTAGACACTGCAATTTGTCCATTGGAAGGCTTGGGAATCGTTCCGATATCGTGCGAGGCCATTTCACGACGCCTCAGATCAAATGAAGCTCGTGAACAAATGCGAATCAGGTCCGGAATTATTTTCAGACAGTCCAGAGCGTGATTTGTGGATAGAGACTAGGAAACATCGAAATTCGGTTCCCAGACGCAGATTTCGACTGCCGCTGTCAGAAATCAACGACAAATGTCTGGTTTGAGCTTCAGTTTCTGTCTCACAGACAGAGCTAGGCGTTTCCTGTCTCTCTAGACCTCACTTCCATGTCTGGGTGTCTGCTAGACATCTCCGTAGACATGTCGCTGTCTAGACTGTCCAGAGATGTCTGGATGTCTGAATTCGAGTCCACACTCACAAACTGACCGGAGTGGCTTTATTTGCGGTCAGGAATAGATTTCAAGATGTCAGAAAGTGCGAAAGAGGGTATCCCAAAGGGTGTCCTGGAGAGGCTGAGCGGAATTTCGGTTTCAATTATGTGCGAAGCGGACCCCTTTTCGTCATTAATCAGAGTTCGTCATTAATCAGAGATTCGAAAAGCTCAAACTACGTCGCTTGTTGAACTTCGGCTGATTTTGGATTCGTGTCCTTCCATATTCGGCAACGTCGCACAACCTTCGTTTTTTGACGCCGAAATTGTGAGGAAAGTCAGGTGTACGATCCAACTTTTACTAGATGTTTCCACACGATTTTCTCAAAATGGCTTTTGCAGCGGGGATTTGCAAACCACGAGGGTCTTGCAGATTTGGACCACTCGGTTCGTTCCTAGCAGAACACACTGTTTTTTTGGATTTCCGGGACGTCTCTTAAACTGGAGGAAGATAACCAAAACAAGGAAATTTTCGCGATGGAGACGGGCAGCTCGCTGAGGGATTTTTTGGCGAATTTCGGGGATTAACGCGCTATTTTCTAAGGTTGGGGTTTCTGGGAGGTTTCTCGCTGCAGGAAATTGCTGCAGAATCACCAAAAGGAATTGGTGACACGAGAAAGGGGCTGAAATTGCTGAAAATTGGTAACGCACATTTTCGGACCAAATTTGTCGCTTCCCAACGCGATTTTGTTGGGGTTTTTTGAGAACCTTGCAGCTAATCAAAACCCACATCTCGGTTTTCGGGCGCTATTTTGGGTTCAAATTTGTGGTTTTCGATGGTCGAGCGTCGTTTTTCAACTCAAACTTTGAGGGTACAGTAGCGAAACGTCTAGTGACCGTTCTGTTGAACGGTTTATGTGGAATACCTCAAAAAACTTATTTTTGACGTTCCGTTTCCAACCTTGCAGCTAATAAAATTTGGGGATTTTCGTGGTGAACACTGCTTAGGAGCGACACATCACGCGCACAATTTAGCCCTCGCCAATGATCGTTCCGTGGATCGATTCCAATCTGACAGTTGCGCCATTACTGTGAATGCGACTAGCCCGCGGGTGTCGGCGGCTCGCCGCCGTCCCGCTCTTCTTCAAACGAGGTCAGGCTCCCGCCGCGACTCCCCTGATGTTGCCGTCGAATGCGGTGTCCGACGATCGGCGGAGTGTGCGCGAGTTCGTGAAGAGGGGAGAGCGCGCGTTGCCGGATTTACGTGAATAAATAGGTGTTATTTCGTGTCTCTCGTGTCCCGCATATTAGGCTTCCGTCGACCCAAGACGTCGTCGATTACCCTAGGCCGGAAACAGGTTGTTTGCCGGCGGGAATACTACACGGGCGGCCGAGAGCGGGAGTCGCGCAGTCGCTATGCGTGGAATTCGTTTGTTTGTGTTTTGTTTTTAAGCGTTTTTGGTGATTCCCACGCTTTCGCATTGTGGATTCATTTCAGCGACATCGGCCGCGGCATCCGTTGTGCATGCTAAAGGGATCCTGCCGCTCAAAATTAGGTAATTTGTGGTAGTAGAGGCACGCCATTAATTTGATTTCGTAGTTGCAACTAGATCACTTCCGGCTTTCATTTAACGCTCATTTGGGTGGCCCTTCGTTTCGCAAGCATCGATATGCCCAAAATCGATCGATTTCGCTTCGGGTGTCTGATCTTTACCGTGCTCGCTGGGCGCTGTGTCCCACCAATTCCATTCGAAATTGCCGCGCTTTGCGAAGAACCACAGCTGCGTATCATTCCCTTCGCACGGAGAAGCTGTGTGCTGTAAACTCGATTTCTCGGCGGCCTCCTTCCCCGGAGAGTGCCGACAACGCCGTGTATGCCGTTGCTTTGCAATTAGCACTCCTTCTATTTACCGAGCGACTTCTCTCCCAAACCCTCTGCTTCTTCTGCGCATAAAAAGCATACACACCCGATTATATCGGATCGGGTTCAGATCTCCTCCTTTTTGACACATTGTTCTGTTATTCACACGTTGGCATCGCATCCTGTTTGCCGTCCGTCGCATTGTGTTATTGCATCGCTTCTATTCCACTCGTTTGGTATTAAACTGAAACATTGGGCTGTGTTCTGCGCGCACTTCCTTCCCCTCTCCCTGTGCATCGGTCTCCTCTTCTTGGGCCGGCTGCCTTCCTTTCTCTGCTGCTGCGTCTGTTATTCAAAAACAAATCGATTCGTTTGCTTACCCCACTTACGTTTTTGATTTAAACGCACAAACAGCGGATAGAGAACGGCGGTCTTAACTTGTCTTCCATTTCAGAAGCCTCAAAACTTCGGCACCAACCCGTTACAAAATGGAATACGGGATCAACGTAAACAACAAGTACGGATATCTCTCCGACGAAGGTAGCGACTACCACTCGCTAGCTGATATTAAACTTCTGTTTCAGAGGCCGAGGATCCGAGGTGTTCATCAAGAAGGCCATCCAGCGTAAGGACCAGAAGATGGCTGAGGAGAAGAAGATGGCTGAGGAGAAGGCCGCCGCTGAGAAGGCTGCCGAGGCTGCCACCGAGCAGAAGCGCGCTGCCAACAAGGAGAACCGCCGCGAGACTACCGAGCGCGGCACTCGTGGAGCCCGAGGACCTCGTGGACCCCGCGGAGAAGGATTCCGTGGACTCCGCCGCGACGGACCCAAGCCCGAGGGAGAGGGAACTGGACCCGTGGTCCTCGTGCACCTCGCGGAGAAGGCCGTGGTGGCCAGAACCGGTAAGTTGCTTTAGCCTAATATTTTTTATGTTTCATTTGTGGTGTTCTAGTCCTCGCCGTGAGCGCCCCGTCAAGGAAGGAGAGACCGAGGCTGCCGTTCCCGCTGGTGGAGACGAAGCTCGTCTGAACGAGGAAGGCGATAACCGCCGTGGTGGCGCCCGCGGAGGCCGCGTCTTCCGTCGCGGAGGACCGCGCGTCCCGGAACTCGTCTCGACCGCAAGAGCGGCTCCGACCAGACTGGCGTCCGCTCCATCGAGAAGAAGGACGGCCACGGAAAGGGCAACTGGGGAACCGAGCAGGATGAGCTCGCCGCTGCCGAGGATGTCAACGTCTCGTCCGGAGGTGAAGTCGAGCGCGAGAAGACCGAGGAGGACCTTAAGCGCGAAGCCGAGCTCGAGAAGGCCGCCCGTGAGCTCACCCTCTCCGAGTTCAAGGCCCGCATGGCGCAGAAGGCTGACAAGCCCGAGTTCAACATCCGCCAGGCCGGCGAAGGCGTCGACGCAAAGAACCAGCCCAAGCTCGTTCCCCTGCAGCGTGAGAACGACGAAGACCATGTTGCTGAGGAAGTGGTCGTCGTGGTAAGTCCAATCGATTTCGACGCAGGTTGTATGGCGTTGCTCGCATTTTAGCGTCGGGAGCCCAAGAACAAGAGACTGAACATCGATATCAACTTCGGAGATGAGAACCGTCAGCGCGGAGGTGGCCGCGGAGGAGCCCGTGGAGGAGCTCGCGGGCCGGACGCCCGACGAAGGAGCGCCGTGGGAAGGACACGCACTTCGACTTTACCGCTGAGTCGTTCCCTGCTCTGGGAGCCAGATAAGTCTCGTAATCTCTTCTTAATTGTTGGTCATTTTTGTTGTTTGAAATATAACTGTTGAGTTTTCTTTATTACTAGTGCACAACGCGTGGATGTTATTTTTGGTTATACTGATAAAAGTTTCTACAATGACATTTCGAGATGTCCTTTGCGAACAGACGCTGCATAGATATTAGGCCTTAGGGTTACTTTTGCATATTTGATGTGCCTCGTTTTGACGATCCCAGACAGTCCACGGACATCGGAAACATCAGTTGTAAGGTTCCGGCAGACATATCCATAGCACGTTCATTAAGACAGGAACTGTCTAATATAAGATTGACTTCAGTGGCATGTGGCCGAGAGATGAAGACACTTCAGGGATCCTTTATTTAAATTATGCGTAAAATCTACTCAAACTATTTATTACTGGAAGTTTGCGAAGTTGGCGAAATCGTCCGACGACTGCGCGTTCGAACCGAACGGGTCGCTGCTGGAGAATGGGTCGTCGTTATTCTTGAACGGATCGCCGAAGGATTTACTCCCGAACGGGTCGACTTTAGAGCTCGCGAACGGATCTCCTAGATTGGCAGCGAATGCAGCCGAGGGTTTGCGAGAAACGCGTTGTTACCTCCGAAAGGATCGGTGCTGCTCGTCTTCGTCATAACCGGATGCGGCTGCATCTGTGGCGGCTGCTGGCTGACTGGCGAAACCGAGTTCGGCAGGATCGTCGCTCGAAAGTCGCAAAGGAGATGGTTCACGTCACCGATGTCTTCTTTATTCACCGTTTCTCGAAGCTCCTTGAGAATGCTGGAAAGATGTTCTTTGGCCGCGTCCAGTTGCGAGATCTTCGCGTTCCATTTCTTGATGTCGCCATCGGTCTGGAAAAGGGCGCAATTAGGAGGAGAGCGGAGGAATAGATGACTTACGTCGCTCAGTTCGTTGGTCACTTGCTCCATCGCCCTTCGTCGATGCTCGAGTTCGCCTTGCCTGCTTTGCTTTTGGTTCTCAATGGACGCGAGCTTTTGCCTGTCTATGGTCAGAGCTTCGCGTTCGGCCTAAATGTGAAGGATGAAAGTTACTAATGAGGCATATAGGTTGGACAGAACATCTGATCTTGGGCGATTTTGGGGTCGTGAGCATAATAAGCCAAACAAACGAAAATGGAAAATATTTTTGAACCTCTAGCGATCTACCCAAAAAGGTGCCACATCTAAGGGAAAACATTAACAGCTTGTCATTTTCTGAAATCATAATTCGCGTTAAATTCCTGGTTTTAGCTAATGTTTATGTCAGTGCTGGTTAGCAGATGCGAATCGATCAAACTCATCTTGAACGCACTTTAATTCCCGAATTCTAAGACCCTGCCCCCAACCTATCTCCAATGCTTTTCAGATTAAATGCAGTCAAAAGGCAATGAAGACGGACCAGTACAGCTTCCCAGGCGAAGCATGAAGGCTCTGTGGTATCCTAACAGGGCTATGAAAAGCAGCCATAAGCGCAATTATGTAAAATCGGAGTCACAGTCACAGCCCCGTCACATCCATGTCTATTTGAGCTATTGGAAATCGAGCTATCGGCACCCCAGATCTATTATCAAACGTGAGAGCTAAGCCATATTCCCGAACCACCTACAATTATTTTGAAGTTAAATGCAGCCTCATCGAAGCCAAGGCGCAATCACGATCTGTCTCATCGCAGCATGACCAACGTCCTAAAATGCTTACCACGTGTATTAGTGCGTAAAATGCGGAGTTCAGTAGCCGTACATCTTAATTTTGCTGACATAAATTGAGCCTTGAACGGACGCGCAGCTATACTCCTAGGGCTGATCTATCGACACCCCTGATATCAAAAGTTAAATGCATAGCAGTTCTGTCTGACGACATATGGCAGCCCCCCCCTGGCCAATCCTAATCCCATTTAAGTCTCAAAAAGCCCTCTTAGACATGCTCCTACCTCAACGTTCTTGTGACTTTCAGCGATGGCTTCCTTCGTCCTGTGAAGACGGGCTTCCTCCGCGGTGAGTTTCTCCATCTGCTCGGTGACGGCCGTCTCCTGCACGGTAAGCTGGTGGTCGAGGTCGTTAAGACGCTTTCCGGCTTCTACTTTTTGGCGGCTCAGTTGGTCGGCAGTCTTCTCGAGGGTGTTCAGTTCGAGCTGAAATTTGGCATACTTAGGAAATAACAAGCAAGACATGTTAAGCGCCCATCCCTTATCGTCTGATTTTGAATTCTGTTACATTTGCCACAACATGCTTAGAATGAAGCGATACGTCTGGGCT
Organism: Steinernema carpocapsae; assembly: GCA_000757645.3. Classification (NCBI taxonomy): domain Eukaryota; kingdom Metazoa; phylum Nematoda; class Chromadorea; order Rhabditida; family Steinernematidae; genus Steinernema; species Steinernema carpocapsae. The sequence goes on from CM016762.1 coordinate 4,285,620, forward strand.
ATCACTAAGGATTCGCAAAATAAGCTTCATCGTATTCCAGTCCGCAAGTCTGGACTTGTGGGTGGAATTGGACGGACGAAACAACGAGCTTGACCGCTTCAACTTTCCTTGCTACCTAGTCGGCGCCATTGTCTCATCTTGAATTTTACCACAAGATGCTTAGGAAGAAGCCAGCCGCCATATGTAGGGGTGCCAGTGAAGCTCAAAAATTCAGGGGTTAGGCCTTAGTGTCCCTCCTGAAGATTCTTACCCACCTGCAGATTCTTAATTTCGCTATTTTTTATGGTCATATCCGCGTCCAGCTGGATCAAATGATTCTCGATCGAATTCCTCTCCTTCGCCAGAGTCTCTATTTCCGAGTTAAGCTTGTCTAAAGTTTCATTCGAATGCGGAGAAAGTTCCTGTAAGAAGACGTTGTTGAGAGCTGAGACGAGGGCGTGGGATACCGTAGTTGAAGGCCTCGATGCGGCACGCATGGTCGGAGGGACGAGATGAGGAGGCAAACTCGGGTAAAGCGGCCTTCCTTTCTTCCGTTCGTCCAGTAGGTACATCCTAAACATGTCAAATAGAGAATTACAATATTAGAAGGCTTACAGCAAAGTGAACTGTTCCAGGTTCATGGCTCCATTCTTCTTGATGTCCGCCAGTTCCCAAATTTGAGCAAGGTCATTTTGAGCCACTCCACTGGAGAGCAGGAAGTTGCGCAGGTCGACGCCCGTCGCGAATCCGTCGTGGTCGCTGTCGCAGGATTCGAATTGAGCCTTGTAAACAATTGGGTTCAGCGGCCAGTCGCCGGTGACGCTGCTGCTTCGGCTGCCAGATGCGATTGGCACCTAAATGGGGGAGATGGTAATTCGATATTGCCGTTGGGCACATATTGGGTAGTCATGGCACCTGAAGCACACCAAAATGAACCCAAAATGTCAGGCTGCATAGTTTTGCTACTATGAATGTGGCTAAATCAAGTTGCACGATTTGCAACAACCTTAAAACCTAATGTATGTTTCGAACGCACCAGAAACGCTTTCTGAAGCTTCAAAACACAGAACGATGCAGCTTTCCGGGACGAAACATGTCAGTTTAAAAGTAGCCAGCTCTATACCATGCGAGGATATGTCAGTCAGCCGTGAGCAGCTAAATTTAGACCAAGATCAGAGTCACAGCCTGCCATCTATGCAAATCTCAGATCCCAAAACCTGAAACATGTCCAGAACACCTCTTCAACGCGTTTTAAACGAAGTGAGACCTTAGCACAATAAAAACAACAATAAAATCTGCAAAATCTTTCCATTCAGCGTAGCAAAAAGCGTCAAGACCCGTTTTTGACGCTCACTAGAACAGAAATTTATCTCAAAACCGGAGTCACAGCTTGGAATCTATGCAAACATCAGTTCCCGAGGCCTAACTCATTTTCAGAAAGGATCTTCAACGCGTTTCAAGCAAAGTGAGCCTTTAGCATAATGAAAATAGCATGCAATTTGTAAAATGTCCAAATTCAGCGTTGCACAGAACGTCATCTCCCATTTTTGAGGCTCGCTGAGACCTAAGTTAAGCCCAAAACGGGAGTCACAGCCACCACCCCAGATCCTAAGGCCTAATATACGTCTCTGACGCATCTGAAATGCATTTTAAGTGAAATGAAGCCTTAGCGGCATGCAGACAAACCACGAATGAGACCCAGAACCCGAGAAGCCACTTACCGAATGCGACTGATTAATCTGATTCATCTCGGACGCAGCTAGCGCGGTCCCGACTTCCCGATCCGCCGAAAGTGAGCTTGACGTCTGTAGTCGTTGTCCATCTAAAATCATTCACGCGTTTTTAGGAAACGGTAGGCAAGAGGAGCGTCACTTACCTCTGAAATAAGTGGCCAGCGAGTGCGGGAGAGTGCTGGGAATGGGGACATTTTGAAGGCACTTGTAGACGAGATGGAGGGCGATGCACATTTCCCGCTTCCCGAGGCAGCCATCTTTGTCGACATCGGAGAGTTCCCAGATAGAGGCGAGGACGGCTGGTGGTAGGTTTGAGTTCAGCAGGACTGGTCGGACCTGAAAAATATCAATTGGTAAGCAACGAGCCAAATTTAGGATCAGAATCGAAACACAAATAAAAAACATTGAAACACAGATGCATGAAAATTCGCTCCTATCCCTCAATTTCATCTCTATTTTCAGCCGAGATGGCTCACAAATCGGGATTTTCGATTTGAAAAGGCATTCCTAAAAGGAACACGCCTGATTTCCCTTTAACCCATATTCACTAAATCATGACTATCCTAGGACACCCAAGCGCTCTGCTAAAGCCCTATCCGCTTGAAAAGGCGATTTTCCCTATTATCAGCAGCGATAGCTCAACGCGTTGAGTATTTTTGTGCATTCTGCCCAGAACGGCGCCCACAATGGACACCGATCAAAATAGGAGCGAAACAGCGGTTGTTCTATGGCACATTAAAGCCGAGGCGCCGAAGAACTGAAACCCTGGGTGCCTGCTTCGCCTAATAATAATTCTCTGATTACAGCATCCGCCAATGAACTTATCAAAAGCTCCTTGAATGCCTTTAAAAAACTAAAAATGCCGTAAAAACTAACCCAAACGGACATGGCTCATGATGACTCACTCCCAAAGTTCGGTTTCACGCCTTTCTAAGGAAATACGACCACAACCTTCCACATAAGCAGCCAAAACCCTCCCATCCGATCTTCATAATTTGATGTTTACATAAACGGATGTCGACAATTACCTGCTCACCGGTGAGTTTCCCGTCCATATTCGGATTGAGGCTATTGAAGATAGCTTCATACTTGGCCTCGTCGGTTGGCAGGATGGACCAAATCGTCGCCAGCTCCATGGCGTGTAGCCTGAAATTCAGGAAAGCGTCAAAATCGTCCGAACTGTGCGCGGGGTAAATAACGCGTGTGGTCTACAAATTACCCGAAAATCGGCGGCGGAGGAACAGCAGGAAAATGGTGAATCTCGGCTCGCTTCCCGACCTCGTCTGGCGGCCGGTCGGCCGCTTTTGCCGAAAACTCCCTCGGTTGGGGGACGGCTAGACTAGTCCACGCGTGTATCCAAAATCTATAAACTACCCATTTGAGCTGGAGCTCTTCGCTCGCCGAAAAGCGCTCCTCTCCCTCGCCTGGCGGCTCTCCTCGCTCGTCCGTCCACGCGTTCCCCCGCTCCCGCTCGCCCGTGGTCGTCTTCTTCTTCGTTCGTTCGCCTGCTGGCCGCGAACCGCTGATGGCGACGACAACGCTGGCGAAGGAAGAAGACGGGACGCGATCGGGGACCCGAAACGACCACCGACTCGTCCGTGGGTCCCTTTCGCTCGCGTTGCTACTGCACGCCATCGCTGTTAGAAAACTGCACCGCGATTGCTGCAACATATTGGTCGGAAGAATGTGGCGGTTGGGGAAGCGCGAAATCGGTCGGTTTTTGTGGTGATGCGCGCGCGAGAGGCGTCTGAACAAATGATTTCAGAGGTTTTTGCGTGGTCAGATCGCGGCGGTTGGCTTGTGAATGAGCTGATTAATTGTTTTTGATCTTATCTGCCGCTATTCGAACTAAAATATTGTTATTTTTCACGTTTTGACAGGAGTGAAGGCTTCAAGAAGCGATCGGGATGTGATTGGGAATTTTTGAGATAATCTAAAACGATTTTTCAGATTATTCGAACTGAAATAAGCAAGAATGGCGACACTTTTTGAGGTTGACAGCAGTGAAAGCATGAACAAACGCTTCTAATACGTGCTATTTAAACTGAAATACGAAAGAACTGCTATGTGACTCATTACTCATTTTGAAGATGATCAAACGAAATTTTTCAGTACTCAAACTAAAATACGCGAAAATGACGTTAGTTTTTAAGGTTGATAGCTGTAAAGACTGATTTTAGACATGAACAAGCGTTCCTATAGGCTGTTCGAATTGAAATGTGGGACAACTGCTGTTTTTCGTGGCTGTTCAGGTTAGGTATTAGGCTACGTGCAGGCTAGAAACGATTTTAAACGCGATTTTCCGGGTTATCTTAAGCTGCTTGAACTGAAATATGGGGAAATGGTTACTTTTGACGTCTTGGCAGCAAAAATGGCATTTTCCGCGTTTCTACGATAGTTAAGGCTGGATACAATTTAGGTGTGAACAGACATTCCTAAGACAATCAAGCGTGATTTGCCCTTAATCCTTGCTAAATCGATGATTTCTTGCTAAATCGTGCCATTCCTACGGCGCCTAAGGGCTTTGCTGATGCGTGTCCACCGTGAATTTCCGCTCTTTCCCCTAAATTTCGTCCCTATTTTCAGCAGCGATGGCTCAAACGCACGGCGAACACAGCTCAAACGCGTCGAGCGTGGAACGGAATTGTCGACTCGAACGCGGTGAGTTTTTGCGCGCATTCTGCCAAGAACAGGACCCAATTATGGCCTAAAACAGTCGTACAACGGGCACCAAGCAAATGGGAAGAGAAGAGCGAAACAGCGGTTGTTCGATGACACATTGGAATCCCGATGCGTTGAAACCTAAAGATGCTGATTTCCATGAGTCAGCAAAGCCTTTAGGCGCTGTAGTATTGCGAAAACCAAAGAGCGCGGTGAACCTGCAGCTCCTAATATCAGCTCGTGGAGTTTCACTTTAAGCTTCAAAAAGCTATTCATGGTCTATTCGTACCTTGTTTACTGACCCAAAGTTCCCTAGCTTTTTCTGGGAATGCGCGTGAAATCATTTTCGATGCGGTTCACGCTTCACAGTGCATTATCGCTAGCGTGCAATTGACCTAAACACCCACTAAGGTCGTCGTGGTAAACTGCATTCAATCTCTTCAATACTTCAGTGAGCGGTGATTGGGGCACGCAATGGAAAATGGGTGATCGCTACTGCTCTGATGGGGTGAGGTGCATTTCCAGGTTCGTATTATAAGTTTTTTTGGTCTGATCTGATCATTGAGACATCAAAAGCACTCACTTTAGTGTAGTGGTGATCTGCCTAGGGATGTGAGCGTGCAATGGAGCTAGTGCTCGCTACAGCTTAAAATTCGATTTATTTAAATGAGTGGAGAGTCAGGATTCAGAGGCAAAAGAGGTCTGCGATACAGGCATTCAGAGGCATGAAACAGAGGCAAAATTTAACGTAGAGCGACACGTTCGCAAGAAAAACGTCAAGATGTCTTCATAAATCGTTTTTGAATTGGTGAAAAACTTTTTTGCAGTTTGAAATGCGGTTTTCCCGAATGAGTCTTATGTTCGGTCGGACATTTAGAAATACTTCATTTGGAGATAGAAACATGCAATTGATGGGTCGAGTCGCTAAGGGCGTGGAAAAAGGCTAATTCTGTTGTTCATTTTTTCATGTTGTTGTTTTCAGACATCCAGAGAATCCTCGAGCTCACCGCCCATCTCGAAAAAAACGGAGAAATATCGCCTTCACGGCTGGCTGACCTGAGGAACATTCTTCAGAGTCCTTTTTTCCACGCTGTGCGTGAGGTTTACGAGCATGTCTACTCGGTGGACGACTCTTTTGATCAGGTACTTTTGCTGCACCCGAATCGTGGTTCATATATGTGAATGTGCCTCATTTCAGATCTCGCCAGCCGCAGCAGCCAAGGCAACAGTAGCCGCGTTCGCCGCCGCCGAAGGTCATTCCCACCCCAGGATCGTTGACTTAGCGAAAACGGACCAAGGCCTCGGATTCAACGTCATGGGAGGCAGGGAACAGAATTCGCCAATCTACATCTCGCGGATAATTCCTGGCGGAGTGGCGGACCGCGAAGCGTCGCTGAAACGAGGCGATCAGCTGCTCGCCGTCAACGGAGTGGTGGGAAATCTGAAGGTTTCTGTAAGACAAAGCTGTGAATTTTAGAACGTTGAACGGGAAAGCCACGAAAAGGCGGTAGAATTGCTCAAATCGGCGCAGGGACGCGTGAAACTGGTGGTGCGTTACACGCCGAAGTTGTTGGACGAGATGGAGAAGCGCTTCGAGCGTCAGAGGTCTCGGATACACCAACAGTCGCCGGAAGCCTTTATGAAGCCTTAATATCACTGTCACGCCATGTCAAATCACAACCTTTCTACAAAGATTTAAAGATCAGTTGTTTGTGTTGCACATCGAATCGACGGAACGAGCGATAGTAGGGTATGATGGCAATATGAGGCTTGCGAGACGCATTGCACGCTGTTTCGTTGCAAGTGAAGGACATTTCTGTGCTACATATGAAAATTTGCTTCAAATACGGTTTCCGCCTTGGATTGTCCTTGCGGCGAATTGTTCTTGCGGCGAATCGGTTGCGGCAGATTGTCTTGGGCCGCTCATTTTTACTGTCATACATACAATACGCGAACCTTCATAAATCTTCAAACTTTTTCGAACGTCACCGAATGTCAAAGAAACGTTCGAAGTTGACGAAAGCGACGAATTCAAATTTACAAGATCGTGGCGGGAGTTCCGCGTTTACCGTAATCCAAGTTTGGGCCGCTGAGTTTGCGTTTGTTGCCGCTGTCTGGGTTGGCTTTTGCGTCTGGTGTCGTCTCCTGATTTGATCGCTTTTGTGGTGGTGCTATTTTAGCGTTTTCAATTCGGTTTTGCCGCTGTTCCCGACGCATTTGTGTAGTGCTCGCCTTGCATCTGGTTTGCGGTTCGTGCCAGACAGGCGTGACACCAGACACCCTTCGTGCAATACTGTTTAATGCTTCTTTTGTGCTTTCAAAATTGCTTTGGAGTGTCTAAACATGATTCAGAACTCAAGACAAGCTCCCGTCGGTTGAATTCATATCCAGACACGTGTCTCAGTTTTGGGTCGCGTCCGACGTATTTATATGTAGACACTAGAATTTCTGACTACAGCTAGTGGGTGACTTACTTCGATTGTGGTCGTGTCACATCCCGTGTCGCAAGTGTCTATCCTTGATTAAATAAAGGAGAACGATTCAGACGTGTCCGTTCGTTCGTGTGTCACGAAATTTACACGCGTTTCGCTGTCACCGCGGACCGGTCGGTTTCGCAACCGCGACAACTCCCAAATCCATTCAGTTGCGGACCAACTGAGTGTAAGCGCGCACAGCCCCGTTGATACATCATCTGGTCTAAAAACGTTGGTCTAAACAGTGATTCTTGAGTGGCTCGACTTGAAACGTCCTAAGGGCGCACTTTGAGACAATTCTAGACAAGAATATACATCACGTGTCTAAAAAGCCATCGTGACGCCTTTTGCTTCCTACGCGTTTCCGGGCTCACTCCGCTATGTGCTTCTGAGTTTACGCGATTTTTTATTTATTCTCCCACTTCAGATTTACTGTGACTATGAAGAACAAGAAACCGAAGCGCGATCGGCCTGCGGAGCCCTCGTCCCCAAACCCGCAAGATGCCGTCCAGGAGCAGGAGCGTCAAGCTGAACAGGTCGCGCTCAGGGAGACCGAGGCCATCGCGACGCTCATCGTCCTAACGGGCGAGCGTCTCGATCCCAGACGCTACGAGATGTACAAGAGAGATCTCGAGCGTATCCTCTTAGAAACTTATCGACAAGCCTAGGGTGAAGCTTACTTTTCTTCAACTTTGTTGTTATATTGTTACGCATTTATGAATGGTGGTTTCCGTGCGCTCTTGTCCTCTTTTAGTGATTTCACAGGTAATCTGAAGCGCGGCCATATTGAAGTTTCGCAGGTTTCCGTAGACCTTCGATGGGGGCTCTGCAAATCGCTGTTCTCGCGACTTTGATATGCTGGAACGACCCCATCAGATCCGCCAACACGATGCGCTTCTTTGCACTGTGTTTGATCGTCAGCTTTGTTCCGCTGTCTTGCCGGCTATAGGGCCCTCAAGTGGCTTTCATTACGGGTTTTCACTAGAAATGTATCGTTTGGCTGGGGACAGTAAGTTTTTTTCGAATGTTTCCCGGGAATGTTGGCCAAGGCGGATGGGGTACTTTCATCTTTAGGACGATTTCTGCTTCGACTGCCCTCTTGGATCTGTCAGATCTCCCGGCTTCTAGAGACCTAATGGTAGGGACCCGATGGGGCTTTTAGGGACCCAACGCCCCGAGGCCAAGACGGCACGCTAAGAGTCTCCGGACAGTCTGATTCGTCCGTTTGTCCTTCGAGCGAGAGGGCGCCGACCTGTCCGAATCTTCCTTGATAGTCAAACGTTAAATACCCCCTTCTTGTAAAAATTTGAAGCTTGTGAACGAAGCTTGCTTCCCATTTATACTCTCCTTCTCAAGGCTCAGCATGGGAAAGTAGAATCTGGTGAGATTGTGATTGGACACGATTACGTCACGAGAATCAATTATTTAACCAGCGTAAAGAGGTTTATGTCCAAGTCACAAATTAGCCAGAGTCTGAGGTCGTATCAGACAGAAGTCACATCACAAAATACAAAGGCATGGGGAGGGGAATGATCGTCGGTGCTGATTAGGATTAGTTGTGGTGCAGAACTGCGTGTAAGTACGACTCTGATCGACGGGCGCTTAAAGTTATTCTGTGAGAATTTGGAAGCTGAAATAATGGTGAGATTACTTTTTCAGTCTAAGCACGTACTCGAGACTAGCGGACAAAACGTGGAAGCTGTTTGTAATGTAAAAAGGGTCAAAACAACGTTGAAAAAAAGGTGGCGGAAACAGTAAACATCTGTGTAGCAGCAAAGCAGCAAGCTAAGAATAATGCAAAAAACACATCTTTTTGTAACCGCTTGCATAGACAACGCGCGTTCATCTGTTGGGTTTAGTAGTGTGCAGATCGTGTTTAATGAAACCAACAAAACTGCCCTAAATTTGCCGACAAGCAAAAAAGTTAAAAATGTTCGGAGCAAAGGAGGTCATTGACGAGACGCCGAGGTAAACAGTAAAGAAAAATGGAGCCGCGAGCTGAGGACAACGCTAAAAGCAGGTATGGTTGTGTATTTTGCGACCAGGTTTCTTCGCATAATACATGTTTATCTTTACACGGCTTGTAGTTTGAGAGATATAAAAATCTCCTCGTGTAGTTTGTAACCCCACAAAACATAATTGTCTGTATAAAAGCTAAACCTTCCTAGGATCTTTGATCTCATCTCTTGGTTTGTAACTTTTTCGAGTACCATGACTGTAAAATTCAAATGTCAAAAATTAGTATTTTCAATGCGGACGTTTTTACACCAACAGCTGTTTTTCACTTTTTGGCCACGTGAATCTGATTAGCACTCGGCTCAAGCGGTTTTATAATTATGCTTTATAACCATATAAAATTAACGGGGCCGCGCGCGCTCAGTATTCTTTAAATTAGGATTGTTCGGCGCTTCGCGCCTCACAGATTCAGATTTAGCAACAGCCTCGTCGCTACGCGCCTCGTTTGAACGATTTCTCGGCTATGGACAACTGCCTGCCGAAACAGGGCTCTTTAACGGACCTACACCTCCCCCTCGCTGAGGTTGCAGAGGGCCTTCGCCTCCCCTCTGCTGAGGCACACATCCTTCCCGGGCGTCCTCCGCGCTCTTATGCATCTGCTCGCGGACAGCTTCGGTAGCGGTCCTCTCGGCGGCTTCGGCCGCGACCTTCTACGCGGCTTCAGTGGCGTTTTTCTGGGCAGCTTCGGCGGCGGCCTTCTTCGCAGCTCCGGCGGCGTTCTTCTTGGCGGCTCTGGCGACGCTCTTCTCGTCAGCCTTCGTAGTGTTTTCCATTGTATTTAGTAGCGATGATTCTGAAGCAGCGAGTCGTGTTAAAGATGGCAAAAGAGACAATAGCTTCAAACAGAATGACAATCACACGAAAATTCACCCGAAAACATGCAGACTCTGCATGATTTCGGATGAAGCGGCAGAAGTGGCTCTGCATTGCAGAGCCACCTCTGCCGCTTCCGTTGCTTGCGCACACACAAAATTGTCTGAAACAGCCTGACTCACGCCTCCAAACGATCCATTCACATCCCTCACACATAGCCATTTCACATGGTAACAACATCAATCCACAAAACCCCCAAAGCACCCGCTAAACGTTCGAAACCCCTCGCCGCGTCGCAATTCATCGATCGTACACGCAAAAATGCCCGGAACAGCCTGACGCAGGCCTCCAGACGATCCTTTCAAATTCTGAGACATCAAGCGCGGAAATTCACCCGCAAACTTTCCCAAATCCACAAAAACGCCTCCAATCCACCGACAAAAAATTTACTTCCGGAAAAGCGTTAAGTCGAAAAATAGCATTTTGCTGTTTTTGCACAGTTACTTCACTCTCGTTAGGTTTGAGGCTTCACAGTGAACCCTTGACTGCTTTCCGACTACAAAAAGTACACTTGAAAAAGCAGCCACTTCCTTGCGACAAGATCCTCTCCCCACTATTTACCTAATCAGACGGATGGTTCCTTATCGAAGCTAAGGTTTGTAAGTTTATATTGCATTAGTGCAAAGAGAGAATTTCAAGATTTCCTTGGGCGTTCGTTCGTTCGTTCACAAAATGATCCTACAATAATGTGCAGATAGCTTTTTAACAACTGGTGACATACAGTTCGCAAAAATTGTGATTTTGGCGAGGATCAGGTTTGATCCTCACCGTTGTGGTTTGTGACCGCCTAAACTTTGCATAAATTTCAATCTCAAAAATCGCGTCAGAGTTTCAGACCCTCATCCGAAAATTTTCATTTTGGATTTCCTTGTTTTTGCAGACTAGACTTGAGAGGTTTCCTTGAGCTTCAAATTATGATTTGTAAGCTGACCAGTGACTACAAAAAGTAAACTTCGAAAACAATCCCTAACATCCTTGCAACAAGAACCCTTCTCTTTATATGATTAGACAACTCTCTTCCCTTTATCGCGGTTCTATGTATAATCAATCTCCCAACTCGGACGCTTTTTTTCGCTCCACTGTTTTTCTCCTGTTATAAACTACATTTCGGTGCGACATTTCGAAAAAGACCTTTCAAGCCCTGCACGCATATGAAATGATGAACAAGCATGACGTCGAGGGGTCGAGCAGATTTTAATCCCTTCCGTACTTCATAGTTGTGATAATGGAGCAAACGGAGAGCAAATAAAGTGGTTCCGGTGTGATTGGAAATCCATTTTTGGAGTGGCTAAAAGCTTGAGTGGTGTTTTAAAAAGAGTCGATTTTATGGAGATACTGTATTCTATTTAGATCTGGATTTATCTGATGAGTAGTTGTCATAATTAACATTCTGCTCATGCTCTAAAATTGTATATGAGAGTACTTGCGTCAAAAGCAGCCAGCTAGCTTAATGTCGCCTATACAACCAGGCCAAATAGGCTCTATATTTCTATGTTTAAGGTGGTTATAAGCCTTTTTCAATTTGATTTGGTGTGATTACAGTATTTTTCGTTTTTGTCATATTCCGCTTTTCACCGTGCTGTGCTTTCCGTGCCATCTCTCAGTGCATAATAAGGAAACCATTTGTCGTTTCGCCAAATATGTAAGTGTTTTTAGGTCAATAGCAATAAGCTTGAATATAATAAAAATGTGCGTTAAGATAATTTTCGGGCTAATTATCCACTAGCCATTGACCCCGAAATTGGTTTGTTTCACTGTATATTCGAATTTAAAAATTTTAATTTTTTTGCAACAGCGCGTTTTGCTTTCAAGAAGCTTTTGGTTTCTTATGAAAAGACGTAAAATTGCACACTTTTGCACCTTTGGAGCAGGGCTGTGCAAGTTTTGAGTTTTGACTTTTTGGCAAAACTCACAATGCAAAACTTGGTCGTCAAAGTGACACTCTACGTTCAAAATCATGTACGTGGACAAATGCGATGAGGAATTCTTCGCGTTTCTTTGTTTATTTCGCGGTGGTTTCCACTTGTTGTCTTCAATTGCCCGAGGAAACCGCAACCGAGCCAACCGAGCAAGTTTTAAGTTTCGAGTTTTGACTTTTAACAGAAAAGCTTAGGCTTTGCACAGCGCTACTTTGGAGTTAAGAGGACAACGCGAAATTGCCTATAAGGGAAAAAGTTCCGATCATTTCGCGTCCCGTCGCGAACGGCATTGCGTGAAGCGTGTCGGAGCCAGCGGGACGCGGAACGATCAAATCTATTTTGCCTATATATTTGTTTTAAGCTTTTTTGGAAAAATGACAAAAGGTCTTTCTGAGATTGTTCAAAAAGAGTCGTAACGTTGTCGCAGTAACCTTCCTTATTTTAATTTTATCGCAAGAAATTGCTTGTACCCAAAAAACCAAGAACAGACCATTGGTTAGGTGATTTATGACTCCACGTACACCTTCTCTGTTACAACTTGGTTACACCTAACCGAATAATCTGTTTGTGTGTCTGCGGGTGAGCAAAAAGCAAAACACAACCATGCCTACTCACAGAGTAGGATCTAACAAGACTCAAAAGCTAAAACAGCCAGGCTCAAACCATCAGTTATGTTTACATTTGCTTTTAAACCCTTTCAAAAAGCCTAGCGGCCTCCACCAGGAACTCCACAGTAAATTCTCCTATTTAAATTTTAGACTAAATCTCAGCTATAAATCACATCACAAATCTGCTAAAATGACGAAGATTTACTGGGTCACATACAAAGACCAAACTGAACACCATCAAAAACTAGCAAAAACTACATTTCACGTCCAATAAGGAACTAAACTCGAGCGTTCGGGGATTTATGCCCCATCACTTCGCTCTTTTTACGAACACCCCTCGCAGACTTTGTCGTGCACTTATCACACTGCACATCCAGTTCTTAGGTCGCAACAGTAATGACGAAAATGGACTTTAAAGGGGAAGTTGTTTCGATTGCAAAAGACGTTTCACTGGTGAAAAATCAGCTGCGTGTTTACTCTTTCTTGGACACGGCGTGTAGTTTGATAGTTTGAGCAACCACCATTTAAAGCTAATCAGAGTGAGGTGCTTTTTTGCATATTTCGCCCATTTCCGCCCATTCCGCACATTTCAAGCGCTTTTTTGCTTTTCCACCCGCTTTTCCTGCGGCTTTTCCACCCGTTGTTCGCGCTTTTCGACCCGCGCTGTTGGTTGCATCTGTTCGCTCATCTTCACTTGCATTTCCGCTCATTCCTTTTTTGGCTTTAAAACTCGCAAATTCTGTGCACAAATTTCGGAAAAGGGGCATAAGGCGCATTCACGTTTGGGAGCGCGAGAGCGAAACCTGTTTTCCTGACTGGATCAAGGTGGCGAAGCTACCGAGGAGAAGTTCCAAGAAGCGGCGAAGCCGCCTATGACGAGGCCCGAAGGGCCAAGTCCGTTTGGGCGCCGAAGACGCTCAGATGCTGCTGTGTAAGCAAAAAAGACGGCGCAGTTCAAAGCGAAGCTGCGAGGCGGCGAAGCCACCGAAAAAAGGACAAAGTGAAGCTGTAAAAGCGAGGTGGCGAAGCCACCGAGCGCTTTTTTCATCGGGCCCAGATGCAGCCGAGGATATTCCAGAAGCGTTTTCTTCTTTGGAATGGCAGAAACGAGGCCCAGAGGGCCGAGCCTGTTTTGCGGTGCTGCGGTGCGGCATAGCCGCCGAGGAGGGGCAAACCGATTAGCGGTGCGAAGCATCGGTTTGCTTTTCACGGACCGCTTCACAGAAAAGCAAAAGTTGAAAATAAGACAGTGTCTGACGAAATTAGGGTCTGCAGACAGGGGTGATGTCTGGAGCGGTCCTTAAAAGGAGGACGCTCGGGAGAGCGATCAGTCGCCGACGTCGGTCGGTCGGTCGGTCACTCTCTCTCTCTCTCTCTCTCTCCACACTGCCCCAAGGAAACGTCGCTCACCCAGGAGCTCCAGGAGTCATCATTGCCGCCCGCGCTCACTCGAGGTGGTGAAGCCGCCGAGCAGGGGCGCAAAGCGACATCTGTTTAGGGATAGTAGGAGCAAGATCCGAAGGCCCGGAGGGCCGAGCCTCTTTTGCGTAGCTGCGAAGCGGCCAAGCTGTCGAAGGTGGGAAGAGGCGGCATAGCCGCCGATCGTAGATGTGCAAAGCACCGGAAAGCTTTGAGGCGTTGGTAAAAGTGGGGTGGCGAAGCCGCCGAGGAAGGGCGCGAAGCGCTCCTTCCATAGAGCTCCAAAAGCTCTCATGTAATCTAATCCAGGCGCTTTCCCCGCTGCTGCGTACTGCTCAAGGAGCCAATACGTTACCCATGTGCCCGCTACTGCTTTTAGCTTCAGATAGGCCTAGAACCAGTGAAAAGCGAAGCTTTCTACCCTGCGTCTTTTGCATCCTTTAACTTTCTTAGGCGCTTATAAATGATTTTCAAAGTTCACAACAAAACTACTCGAATCCTCCGCTTTCGTGACATAGATGCTTCTCCTATGCTCCTTTGCAACAAAACGCGAAACATTGAGGCGTTGGCAAAAGCGAGGTGGCGAAGCCGCCTAGGAGGGGCGCGAAGCGCTCCTTCCATAGAGCGCCGAAAGCTCCCATATAATCCAATCCAGGCGCTTTCACCGCTCCTGCGTACTGCTCAAGGAGCCAATACGTTACCCATGCGCCCACTTCTGCTTTTAGCTTCAGATAGGCCTAGAACCAGTGAAAAGCGAAGCTTTCTACCCAGCGTCTTTTCCATCCTTTAACTCTTTCCACACGCTCAAGGACATGCTTGAATGCTTTTAATGCTTTTTTAAAGCACAGAGCCAAACTACTGCATTCTCCCACCTAATCGCAATTCTTAGATGCCCCTATCTTCATAGAACATGGCCAAGTTTAGGTTCATTCGAACTAGTTCCGTTTATGTGCGTGACCACTTTTTGTTTTTTTTTGGCTGGAGCAGCGCCGAAGTGGTTGTCACGAATCCTGGCAGAATGGTGCCGCTGCTCCTCGCAATGGTGGCGGCGCTCCTCGCAATGGTGGCGGCGCTCCTCCTCGATCCGATGGCGCCGCTCTGCGGCGGCCGACCGACCGCATGCGATCGACCAACCGCTCGAGTGGTTGAGAGGACTGGCCTTATATAGACCTTTCTAGACGCTGACCTTTTAGGTCTAGACATAAGGTCTGCTCCGTCTGAACTCTCATTTCCACCACATAAAAGTGCACAAACGGGTCTGCGTTATCAGACACTCACCTTTGAAGTCTGCAACCGATCGAATTCTCATTTTTCGTGCCGCGAATTGTGTGAACCGGTCGGTGCGAACAATGTGAAGTTGCCGCTGTCCGTGATACTGTCGCCCCCAGCCTAATATCCCCGCTGCCAGGCGCCTCCGGCTCAAAAACCATAATGAAAAATGTCCAAGCCTAAGCCTATGATGCTCCAGGTGGCCAGCCCCAGCCTACTATCCCGCTGTTTGAAAGAGGCCGTCCCCAGCCTGCACACCACGCTGTCCGTGGAATTGTCCTACCTGCGCCTGCAAGAGATGTACTTATGCGAATTTATTCCTTAAGATCCGGACCACCAAACACGGTAGGGTTGTGTTTTAAGCACAACCGCTCTTGTAGTGTGCTTGGTGCTCCGGAGCATGCTCCAGGCAGGGTGAATCATTTCGTGTGTGCTGGAGCAACGGACCGGTCTGGTTTGGTTCACGCACATAAACGGAACTAGTGCCTCGCCCAACTAATGCTCATTTCCACATCACCCTGACCTTTTGAAAGGTTTTGAAAGCAAATGTCAAAACCAGAAACCAACATTTCTGATGGGATGTTCCAATAAAAACTGCTTAAACGGATTGCGAAAAAAGTCAATCACACGTTGAAAGATGTTTTTTTTACCTTACAATAGAACCAATAACGTTTCCGGATATTCGTTTTATGACTCACAAAAGGATGCGACTAGGTTTGTAAGGATGAGGAAGTGGTACCGTTGAACTCGTCTAATGGAAACTGTTAGAATAAGAATACATAAGAGGTTGACTGAAGCGAAAAAACAGTGTTCTGTATTTTTCCTTTTAGGTGTGTACGTCGCTGTTCTTAACCAAGTCTTAGTATTGAAAGCGGTCATTGTTTTGCAAACACTTTTAGCTTAGTCAATATTTGGAGCGTTCAAGAGGCTTCTGTCTAAAGTTCTCGTTAGCAGTGCAGGAAATTTTAAAAATCGTTGCAATGACAAATAGTTGTGTTTTTGTTTTGTAGTCTTGTGCGCAACATTTATGAAACGTTGCAAAAAGTCAAAGTTTCCTAAAAGGACCTGAGAAGCCTACTTTTGCGTTAATTTTTCATATTTAGTTGTTATTATTAGAATGCATGCCTATACGATCTATAGCCATTTTTAGAGTTGTTGAACCAATTTCGCTTTTTTCCATGTTTCGGGAACTTTTATTGCATCAATAGTAAACCATTTGAACTCAGAAGGGTTACATGTTCTTACAAATTTTTAGCTAAACCGGTTTTTTCGGTGTTCACACTATGACATTCATAGCTATCGAACATGTGAGTTTTTATTCTTTAAAGCGCATTTTTAGTTCAAATGGATTTCGGGTTTTTTGTTTTCACACTATGCAAACACTCGAATACTGAACCACCGCTTCTTAAGTCCACTGGGAAAGGGATTTGCTCTACCCATTCTTATCAATTTATTCTTTGTTTAACTATTTGCGTTGTACTTTTTTCTCGCTGTACCGACTGCCCTCTGCTATTTGACTTTGATAACACCTGGTTTCTCTGTTAGTCCATTTCCATAGACGTTTGGTCATCTTCGTAGTCATCCTTTGATGTGTTTTAGCCTATAATGGGAGCATTGAAGCATTCCTAATTCAAGCCATAAAGATACCTGCACCTGGAATTTGACCATTGACGGTTGCGTCTGGAGGTTTCCCTCTTGTTTCACATTTCAAATTTTGTAAATTCCTGAGCTGAACCTGAACAATCCCAGGTTACAGGTCTAACATTTGAAATGGAGTGTTCTGCTAATCTCAGTCAATTTCGTTGTAAGATATTTCATTTTTTAGGAGAGATTTTTCTTTGGTTATATTTGTAGCTTAATTAGAATCAAAATTCCAAAAGTGCAAACCTCACTTTCCCTTTCCCATGCCTTCCCTGCAATGAAGCCCTTTATCAATTCGTCACACATCTGTTTTCCTCGTCTAAGATCACCGAATGATCTTTTTGATGTCCCCACACCGGAACCCGCGCCAAGATAATCTTCTTCTTCTAGGAAGCCGCAGAATCCCACCTTCCTCCCTCCCGGCCCTTATCACCGGCGGTCATTCGACGCGTCAGTTTCTGCGTGTTGCCCTGTTGCTCTCGGTGACTCCGTTATAAATCATAATTTTACGCGCCGCCACGGAGCAAACCCTAAATAGTTGGGACGTGAAAAAATCACTGCAAAGTGCAGCCGGCCGCAGCGCTGCTCCTGGATTGGAGCTACGGAGGCTCCCTGTTTGATAAGCGCGCTGATTTCCTTTAATGCTCGCCGATACACACCGCCCATTGAAGAACTCCTTTTCGGGACGGTCTTCGTGATCCCATGAAGGTTCGTAACTGTTATTCGTTTCCATGTTTCATTTTATGAAAGTTTTCTCATGTGTTTTTAAGGGCTCCTAGGAGAGACTCCCTAAAATAATCATGTCAAAAACTAACCCTTGTGATTTGTGATTATAGCAAAACTCTGAAAATCTTCGTTTTAGATTTAGAAAATACAAAAAATTGAATTTGACATAAATTTGGCACTTGTGAACTGGTCATGTTTCATAGTTCTAAAATTTTTGTTTTTGTGGTTGAACGATGACTTTCTGAAGAAGCCAGAATTGGTTCTAACATCTAATTGATTCATTTGATCTATAGTCGGTCTGAAGGCCACCTCTCACTAGAGAGCTTTTACTGTACGTTTGGTCAGACCTTTTTGTGAAGCTAGTAATGATGACTGAAGTAATGCCTTCCTAAAAGTGACTTTAAAGTAACCTTTTTATGAGTTATTGATCTGAAGTTACACAAGCTATTAAGAATTACCAAACTGACTCCTTTTAAAGGTGAAATCACTAGACAGTGCTCTTGACCACTGATGAGACGTTCCACTTTTCAATGTTCGCCTTTTTTCGTTTTTATAGTTTACTATACAAACTTAGCATGTTGACCAAAGCAAGGCCAACATTTTTTCATAGGTCAGATGATTTGCAAAGGAAAGCCAGAATTTTTCATTTCCTAAAAGTGGCGTCAAAATCACTCTTACAAATAAGTGGGACTGATGGCTTTTAGGTGACTTCAGCCTAACCTAGCATTTCCAAAGACATGCTTAGTCTTGCTTAGTCGTTCTACTTTTTCTTCTGAGCAGGCTAATCAGAAACTATTCGTGCTTGGTTACTCACCTGTGTCTCTTGTTGCTTCCTGTAGCTCAGAATAGCATTTTGATATATTTTTGAACAACGTCTCGTTTTGTACCACATCGATTTCTTCAAAAGCATTCAACCGTTTTGTCCTTTCCTGCAAGTTCTTTGTAGTTGTGGTTTGCTCCTCCACCTCAAGTTTGTAACTGATTTGCCTTGTGGCCAGCAGCCACCTCGGAAGCCCGTGATTGAATGTCGTGTTATCGCGGAGCCGAATCGAGCCCCATCAACCTTTGCACTGTTCAAACATTACAAGCGTGTGTCCATCTTTCCAGTGTGTATTCTTCATTTCGCCGACGATGACTGCGGAGTCGTCGGAAAAGAAGGATTTAGTCCTGTTCCAAGAGTAAGTCTCTCTCTCCCTGGGTTTATGGCTATCTGCGGCTGTCGGATTATAGTCGGTGTGACAGGAAGAGTACACTTGCCTACGGCTTTTGCCAACAAATACATTCTTGCGGTTTAATGATGTTAGAGGGGCTAGTCAGAACAGAATCGGACAGTATTTTTAGATTTACATTTTTAAAGATCTTGAACAGTTTATGCAAGGAGATTTCAAGAGTGGCAAGGAGATGGTATTTCTTGAAATAGCTTGCAGTATTCTACAAAAAGCTGATCAAAACTTGAATATCATAAGTTGATGAGAGCACATAAAAAACTCTAAATTTTGGGTTGCGAAAGCCTAATTTCCATTTTTGCCAACTACTCATAACAACCATTTTAAAATTTTCGTTTTTTAACGACGTTTTTTGATTTTTCAAACGTTTTAGGGTCTTTCTGTCAAAGGAACCATTTTCTTATTTGTAGCCCATTCCAAGAAGGCTTGAAATTCCATTACTAACTGAATAACGGCCACAATTTTAAACTATATTTTCATTAAATACTAGAAATTGTATACATTGTGGTCGTATTGTGTAGTCGACCTGGAGAGATGTCTAGGATTCCATCGCCAGCTGACCGAAGACCACCCTTCTTATTGCTTCGCACCAATTTTGCCTATTTTCTTGCTTATTTCAGTAGCAGCATCGATAAGAAATCAGAAGCCAGCGATGATCACTCGGAGCATGACCCCCCAACCGTTCCCTTCTCTACAATGGTGAGTTTGACGCTCCTTCCGGTCCCACCTGATAAGGCTCCTCGGAGCTAATCCTCTACTTATCAGTGGCCTTGCAACGTGTAATCCTCCAGCGAGACTGTACACATGCAACAATAATTTGCGTGATTTCAGTACCGCTACGCAACTAAATTGGACTACGTTCTTTTGGCCGTTGGAGTCATTTTTGGAGCTACACAAGGAGCGCTGAATGCCGTGTCGTCGGTCATTTTTAGGCATTTGACGGACGCGTTGATCAAGGGAGAGGCGCAGTGGAATAATGGTACTTTTGACTACAATGAGTTCTACGATGGGGCAATGGGGGCTATCAATATGTACCTCTACTATGGAGCGGCTGTTTTTATACTGGGATTTATATCGGTGAGTCCGGAAGTTCACAACTTCAAAATTGTCCCCAAAACGTATTTTACACTTAAATTTTTTAAATTTTTTGTGGAAATTTCGAAACAATCAAACAGGCCTTCAAGCAGAGAATTTGCAGTCAAGTCTTCGGCAATTTCATGCCTTAAAAACATGTTTTGTAGGCATAACTTTATAATATAACGCGCTTTTACATTTGTGGCACATATGGCTCTGTGGCCTAGTGGATAAGGCGTCGGTCTCCGAAGCCGAAGGTCGTGGGTTCGAATCCCACCAGAGTCGTTTCTTTTTTATCATGTACAAACCTTTTTTTCTCTAACTTTAACATTTTTAGCGTGAAAATTCTTAGTTTTTAGTTTTAGTAAGCCACATATTTACAGTTTTTGTCACTTTCCTCGAGTGTCACTTTAAAAGGACTAATATGACGCAAACGGATTCACTGATAACGTCTAAAATTTTTGTTTCAGATGAGCTGCTGGCACACCCTCTGCGAGCGACAAGTGCACCAGATCCGCAATCGCTACTTCGGCGCAGTCCTCCGCCAAAATATGGGCTGGTTCGACAAGCACGAATCCGGCACCTGACCACTCAGATGTCCGAGTAAGTAGCAAAGCCACTTATCACTTGTTTTACAAGCGTGAAAGTGATTTGTGTCTTATTTACGACCTCGCAACGGGGTCGAAGGTGGCGTTTAGAAACAGCGCTTTTGACGACTTTCTTATCTCGCGTTCGCCCCGTGACAAACTACATTTTGACAGTTTTTTTGTGTTGCAGCGGCATCGATCGAATCAAGGATGGTATCGGCGACAAGATGGGCGTTATCATCACGTGTATGGCAAACTTCTTGGCCGGAATAGTGATCGCTTTTGTGCTCAGCTGGAAGATGACACTCGTTATGCTGTGTTTTGTTCCCTTCATGGCTGCGTCGATGATTGGAATTGGAAAGGTGAATCTTTGGATGTTACCTAAGAGAAGCACACTTACACATCGAATTTACACTCTAAAACAGCTTCAAAACACGTCAAAATACCCACAGCTTGGCTACACCATTTCGAAGCCATGTTTCGTCCTAACAGACCTGCCCTCTTACATATTATATTTACAGCCAAAACGCTTTTGAACACATCTAACAGCTTGTTCGTTTTCTTTTCTCTGAACTATGCTCTTCGTACAGCCTGCCTACAGTATGCCTGAGCCAAGTTTTGCTTATATGTCCGTCCAGTAGCCTCTTTGCAACAAGCCTGAGCTTCCCTTCGTTCTCTTACACCTGTGTAACCCTTGGAAATCGTGCTTACAACAAGCTTGAGCCACTTATCGTCCTCTCCAACCTACCTGACACTCCTGCAGCTGTCTACAGTATTCCGGAACAGGGCCATTGGAGTTTCGAGTTTCGACTTTTCCTTGAAACAACTCGAAGCTTGGTTCCACAGCGAACAACCTGACGACTTGAAATTTTCGCGTTGGGGAAATGCGGCGAGGAATTCTTTCGTTTTTGCACGCTGTTTTGCGCTGTTTTCGCGTTTCGCTGCACTCATTTCGCAATGAGGTTCTCCATTTACACGACGAATTCTACAACTTGACGGTGAAAGACAAGGCGACTTGCAAGAAATGTTATTAGTAAAAGTTTCGAGTTTGCACAGCCCTGTTCCGGAACCACGTTTCGTTCTCTCAGGCCTGTGACGTTCTCAAGGAGCACAGCAGGTGAAATCCTCGTTTCCTCTTCTCCCTCAAGCAGCCTGTGTACCTTAGTTTTGTGCCTCGCCTCGTCCTCCCAAACATGTGAAGTCCTCAAACTGCCTTCTACAGTATGCCTGAGCTACGTTTTGTTTTCTCCAGCCTGTCTAACCCTCTGGTAGCCTAGCTATAATCGTTTCTTCCTCCCTAACCTGACTTCTATTTAACTGAATTATGCCCACTAAACCCTGACTTTCCTAATTTTAAGAGCTGTTTCAGGTCGCTGGCTACATGATCAAGAAAGAGCTGAAGCACTACGGCAAAGCAGGCGCCATCGCGGAAGAGGTGATCGGAGGCATCCGCACCGTCATCGCCTTCAACGGACAGATGAATGAGATCATCAGATACCGGAAATCCCTCCTGAAAGCCGTCAAAAGTGGATCCATAAAAGCCGCCACGATCTCCGGTGCCACGGCCAGCATCCAGCTTCTGGTTTTTGTCAGCATGGGAGTGGCATTCTGGTAAATTTTGCTCATTTGATTGATGCTTCAATCGGGAATGTATTTTAGGTACGGAACGAAGCTCGTTATCTACGGAGAAATTTCAGCTGGAACTACTTTCGCCGTGTTCTGGTCGGTTATGGGCGGCACTTTCGCCTTGGGACAGGCGGCGCCTCAGCTGGCGGTTATCATCGGCGCCAAGGCGGCAGCGACGACTATTTTTGATGTCATCGACAGGGTGTGTCTCATTTTTCTTTTTTTCGACGATTTCGCAAGCGATTTTGGCAAATTTCGGAGCGATTTTGCACTCGGATCGAATGTTGATCGTTTTTCATATAAAAGGACCATTTTTGCCATAAAAATTGGGCATGTTTAAGTCTCAAAACTGTCTGCAATGTCGTCCAAACTGTTATGTCTGGAATTCACCGAGTTCCGGACGTGAAAGGCTCGAATTTGACATATTGTTTGGAACTGCCGCATCTCACGCTCAAATCTCTGGAATTTGGCACGTTTGAGACACTAATGTCCAGAAACCATCGCGTTCCAATCATAAATGTCTAAAATGTATGAAATTGTAGACTCACAAGTCTACAATTGTGAGCGTCTCAGACAGACGTCTGGAAAGGCTGCGTCTCAGACACAAGATGTCTGGAACGGTTTGAAAACACACGAAGATGTTTGAAATTGTGCGCAAACATGGATATTTGCGACTAGACTTGCATTTGTGGGCGTGGGAATACGGGATTTAACTGGAATTCCGAGAGTGCGATTTGTTGACGTCCGAATCTGGGTAAAAATCTTCAAAAACCGTCCTAAACGAGAACCAAATGCAAACAAACGAGCTCCAAATTCAAACTTCAAGCGTCCACGATTCCATACTTTTAGTGCCAGTTTCCACGTCGAAAAGTTGACGACTTCCCGCGTTTATTCCCTATTAAACCCCTTTTAAGTCATTCCCTTTCCCTTATATCCACGTTTAATTGACGCCTTATTGCAGGAGCCGGAGATCGATTCCCTGGACACGAACGGATGCACCTTGGACAAGACCGACGGCCTGATCGAGTTCCAAAATGTCCACTTCCGCTACCCAACGCGCCCTAATGTCAAGATCCTCAGCGGCGTCAGCTACCGAATCGAACCCGGACAATCTGTTGCTCTCGTTGGACACAGTGGATGCGGCAAATCCACGATGATCGGACTCCTCTTGAGGTACTACGAACAGGAGAGCGGATCAGTGAGTGAAGCTTAGAAGGTCGAGCTAATTCTGATGTTTAGGTCACGATTGACGGCGTTCCTGTAAGCGACTTCAACATCCAGTGGTTGCGGAACACCGTCGGCGTCGTCTCACAGGAGCCGGTTTTGTTCGCCGACACTATTGAGGCGAATCTGCAGATGGGAAAGGAGGGAATGAGCCGCGCCGATATGGTCCGAGTGTGCCAGATGGCCAACGCCCATCAGTTCATTATGAAGCTTCCAGAGGTACGCAACCCCAATCAAGCCTACGAACTCATCTGTCTGTTTAGGGCTACAAGACTAGAATCGGCGAGGGAGGCGTGCAACTCTCCGGAGGGCAGAAGCAACGTATCGCCATCGCTCGAGCCCTTGCCCGTGACCCCAAAATTCTTCTCCTGGATGAAGCCACGAGCGCCTTGGATACGGAATCCGAACACCTTGTTCAGACAGCTTTGGATAAGGTACGTTTACGCTCATTTGAAGCGTTGGTGACCTCTTTTTCAGGCTAGCGACGGAAGAACGACGATTAGCATTGCCCATCGACTGTCGACCATCAGGAACTGCGACAAGATCTTTGTGTTTGACCACGGCGACATCGTAGAAAGTGGCTCCCACAAGTCTGATGGAGAAAGGGGGCGTCTACAGAGAATTGGTCCGAGCGCAAGAAATCGAGAAGGCGAAAGAAGAGGAAGAGATGAACGATAACTGGGATCAAGAAGCATCGAGGATGAGTGGACCAGGTCGTACGTCGAATCAGGAGGAGTGTGGAGGATTTGGAGGTGTTTGCGTCACGTCTCACTAACGGATGCCTGCTCAGACTTTTTGTTCAGATTTGTAGAAAATGGTGATCGTTTTTTGTAAAAATAAGCGTTCTGCCACGAAATCGCGCTTTTAAGGCCTATCTAGAATCTGCGAATTAATCCCGTTTCAGACACAAACTGCCATGTCTCACGGAGATGAGCCGCGCCGCAGATGGATCCGAGTTGTGCCAGATGGCCAACGAATGCGCCAGTGTTGTCGAGAATGTCTGGCAGCTTCCAAAATGACGGGTGTGAAGCCCTTTTGTTTTGTTTTAGACGCAAGGTGTCTTTAATGAGCCGTTCATTCCTAGAATTGTGCCTCTGAGATCGAGAGCGTTTGAAAGCCGGACGTCTGAAATTGAGCTCGTATTAGACGACGCCAGTATTTATAAACCATGGCACCCTAGGCGCAAACGTCGATTGGCGGCGTTTCTGACGCAGGCTGTCTCTAACCGCTCTTTGTGCATTAAATTACATGTTTAGGCGTGGTGATGTTACCCTTGACTGGACATCTATATAATCGAATGATTTTCAGGATGAAACCAGCCACGAGAAGGTGGAACCATCAGGAATCTGGGGCATAATCAGGTTCGCCCGTGAAGAATGGCTAATGCTCAGCATTGCCCTGATTGGAGCCATCATTCGAGGTCTCACTTTCCCGATCTTCTCCATCATCTATGGTCAGATGTTCAAGGTATTGTTAACGTGGCTTTCAGACTTCGTAACTCTTTTGTCAGACCCTCACTGACCCCACAAGGAACGATGAACTCAATGGCGCTGTCGACATGGGGTCTCCGCCGGAATGTGGCTGAGACTAAGTACGTCGATGGAGAGGGGGCGTGTGAGTCCAAGAGAATTGGTCGAGCGGCATCATGAGGAGAAAATCCAAGAGATTATATTAAGACGAAGCAGTCATAAACGCTGAGAAGATCACCCCGACCGGTCATTGAAAGCGGAACAGTGGAGGAACGGTCTTTGAGACCGTTACCTTTCGCTCTCTCGACTTCGGATGCGTCTGGCTCGTCTCCATAAAAGCCTCGACCAGTCTAAACGCCGCCCTGAACTGCGCCTCGATGAGTCTCCTCGCGTTCGCGACGTATTTTCCCGAATACGTGCGAGCACGACTCAGCGCCGGACTGATCTTTGCGATGCTGGAAGAACAGCCGAAGATCGACAGCTTATCGAAAGGAGGAAAGCAGATTGTGAGGCGCTTTTCGGGAATAATTTTGATAAGAGTTGTTGTAGCAAGTGAAAGGCGACCTCAAGCTGGACGACCTTCACTTCGCCTACCCGACAAGACCACAACAGAAGATCATTAATGGAGTCACACTCGACATTCCGAAGGGGAAAACGGTCGCTTTGGTCGGACCTAGCGGATGTGGCAAATCCACTACGATCCAGCTTATTGAGAGACTCTACGACCCACTTCATGGGGCTATGGTGAGTCAGCTTTCGTTCCTTTTCGTGATCCCCAAAAGAAGGTTACAGAAGCCACTCAGAAAGAGCTAAGAAATAAATTAACAGCGTGTATTTAGCATAAAACATAAAATGTGCAGTTCAAAAAAGATTTTAAAAATGTGATTTTCGGCAATTTCGGGCGGTTTTGACTCCACGTGACTTTGTCTTAAAGCGTCAAATTGATATGTACCTCAGAAGCAAGAATTGGCGACTAAATTATCGCGTATTTTGTAAATTGATAATCACGGATTGAACCCACTTTTCCTCCTCTCCTGGCCTCAAAAACGAGGGCTTTAACAAATCTACCCTTCTCCTAATCCCTAAAAGAAGGTTACAGACATATTTTTAATCTTAAGCCACTTAGAAAGAGCTGAGGAACAAGCGTAATGTGCTTAGCATGAAAACACAATTCGTAAGCGAACTTAGTATGGTGATTTTTGGGCGGTTTTGACCTCTTCTGACGCTTCGAATTGACGTCTCAGAGACGTACAAGGGTTTGAACTGTAGCTCCCTTTTTGGACCCCAAAATCAAGTTCCGACCTTGCAAACACAGCGTTGCAAACTTTCAAATTTGACCCTAAAGTGTCCTATTTTAGCGAATCGACGGAGAAGACGTCCGTCAACTTAACCTACCCCACCTCCGCTCCCAAATGGCACTGGTCGGCCAAGAACCGATCCTCTTCAACTACTCAATTCGAGAAAACATCGCCTACGGCCTTGAAGCCGCAACCGACGACCAAATCATCGCGAAATCATCGCTGGTAGGCCAGAAAGCCCCATCAGTGAAAAATTGAAGCTCTCTCGAGAGGCTCATCGGATCGTCAAGACGGCTCAGCAGCTACTCACCCTCGGAGGCCTCTTCGAAGCAGAATTTGAATTAAAAACGCGATTTTAGTTTTAAGTGCGGGTTTGAATTGTCGATACGCTTGTAATTTTCCAGAAGCCTTTCTGTTCCGATCATCCGGATGCATAAGTCTACCTGAAGATCGCTACTGTTTTGGAAATGTTTGAATTGGTTACACAATAAAAATGCCGTTAAGTATCTGAAAGAGGTACGTAAAAGAGGTACGAAAGAGATACGGCACGACGCTGCTCCGCTGGAGCTAGCTGACGAGCTGCTCGGAAAACTCTTCCACCCGCTCAGCCGCTGAGGCCGTCGTCGTAAGCACCGATAACGCTTGCAGTCGCTGGCATCGGCATCTTCAAACATCGGCCTCTGAAAACAGATAAATTTGAGTTCGACAAAGCAGGGAACACGATCGCTGGTGGTCAAAAGGTAGATCCAGACGGACGCCGTTGGCGATGACGTGAGCTCCGCCAACCAATCTGAACCTTGGAACGTCCATTCTCGTCGTAGGCTGAAGGGAGCAAGTGCATCAGAGGGGCTTTCGTAATTGACAGAGCCATCGATGTAGGCGGTAAGTTGGTTGATTTGGTTACGGTAGCCGAGGGTCAATTGGCCGAGAAGTGATGGAGCAAAGGGCAGACAACGACGCTCTCCGCTGTCGTTCAACGCTGGGAAGAACGGATCTCCCTCGGGCACCAGAAAAGGCACGCAGTGGACCGAAATTGTCTTCCCAGAGTCGCATCGAGAGCAGTTGAGGACTTTGTCGTTTGGACCTGCAAATAAGTAAGGCTTATCTCAACGTTCCGTGCACCTACTTTGACAGGAGAATGCGTCATTTCGTGCTCCACAAACTGGCCAAACTGCATGACCATGTGTGGGTGTAGCATTGGTCGTCGAAAGGTAGATCAGAGATGACGTCTTCAGCCTCAGGGCGTCTATTTCATCGTTGTAGGCTTGAGGGAGAAAGTGCCTCAGAGGCACAAAAACGTTCGAGTAGTGAGAAAAGCAAAAATTGTTGCATGGAGAATGAATTCATAGTTGGCGTGAGCTCCGTTGGCGATGAAATCTATGAATTCATTCTCCATGCAACAATTTTTGCTTTTCTCACTACTCGAACGTTTTTGTGCCTCTGAGGCACTTTCTCCCTCAAGCCTACAACGATGAAATAGACGCCCTGAGGCTGAAGACGTCATCTCTGATCTATTGTCTCAGAGGTCATATAAACAGCCTGTAGCCTTCAAAATTGATTCGCTTGTACGTTTACAGTCTTCAAAATTCTTTATTAAATTCCGTAAGTGTCATGACAAAGAGAGATTTAAAGCCTTCCTGCTCGTTTCCGGATCAGCGCGGAGCACTGGATCACGCACGACGTGTCCTGAAACAGACCCATTATCATAACTGTTATAGTCTTATCAGCCACACCTGCATAATGTCGGTAAATAAGAATCTGTCTAGCAGAGCCTCACAGTTTGGTATCACTATAGCGCGGCATCTTGGCTAAAAATATGTGGTCAGCCTGCATTTTTGTGGCAGTAGAGCTCACCCCATCTGTGGTGCACGTGCATGATAGACACGGCGACCTTCGGACGCTTTGGCCACGCGGAATCTGCTCGTTTCCGATAAAACAAATTGGTCGGTCCATCCATTTGTTAAGGTTCACTCGAGGGAAATCGGTGCACGGGATTTGAGCGTTACTGAAATGGGAGCCATAACGTAAAATTTGGCAGCAAGGGATCGCTTACATCAAGTCGCTCGGCATGGAGAACACATCGGGCTGGATTTTCGTCAGAATCTTGCTGTTCTGACAGAAGATCGATCCGAGGGTGATCTTACGGATTTCGTTCAATTGCTCTGAATCGTAAACCATTATAAACGCTCTCATTAACGGTTCTAACCAAGAGAGAACTTCGTGTGAGCCATATCGTTCTCGTAATAAAACCTGTCACATCTCTTCAGCCGCTGGAACTGTTCAGCAATCAAACAAGCCATCGTCGGGGGCATGAGCGCTCCCTTCATCGGCCTTTCTGACAGCAGTCCGGGGAAGAGGTCGATGTCGTCCACGTGTTCATAGACCGACCTTAACGCCTCGATGGAAGCTGCTTCCATCTGCTCCGCCAGATCTGAAAAATCCGACGCTCTACCGAGGCCGCAGTGCTCTCTGAAAGAATATCTCGTTCAAAACAGGTAACTAAAGACAAAAGCATACCTAAAAGCATTGTAAGGCTGAACTCCGTGGTCTCTCGCTCTCAAAATGTTGATACTGATGAGATCCATGCCAGAGAGAGGCACGCCACGTTGCCCGAATAGGTGGTTTCGCACAGCGGTTGTGATGTGACGATCGAAGGCCATACTAGGAGTGCCGAGGAGTCCGACTAGGATCGAGTCGATTCCACCCCGTTCGCGGTCATAAACTGGCTCCACATTGTTGAAATTGTCCACCAAATCCACAGGGTTCGTGTGGTTACGGTAGAACGTGTTCAGACGAGGGAAGAAACGTCTGATCAGCGTGTGGCCGAAGCGGAAGGCAGCAGTGGCAAATGGATGTGAGATAGAAGCGTCACAGGTGTGGTCGTAGCCCTTGTAGTATCCCGACTTTTGAGGCTTCAAGTCGTATTTGTTCACGTACTCGTTTCCGACAAGCTTCGGGACGTATTCGTTGAAGATTATGTGCTGAAACATTGATCCGATGATCCTTCTTGTTTCCAGGTAGATCTTCTCGTCGTCCAGAACTGGTTCAGAATTTCCAAATGCCGCGCGATGCGGTTGTGCTCTCTAAGCCACATGTTGTGGATAACGGTCAGCGCCGGCTGGTGGCTGTTGCGCTCGTCTCCAGCCACGAAGCATGGAAATTCGGGCGACGATCGGCAATCTTGCTCTTGGTTTCCTTGCGGCAGGGCTTCGCTGAAAGCAGGTCTTGTAAGACACGAACTCAACACGGCTACTCACTGATTGACTTCTCCCAAATCTGTGACATTCATTCGACCACCTTGGAAAGCTCTTAGGGACGCCGCTTCGCATTTCGTCGAGCCATAAATGACGGATCCATCGATGTAGGCGGTAAGTTGGTTGATCTGGTTACGGTAGCCGAGGGTCAACTGGCCGAGAAGCGATCGAGCGAAGGGCAGACAACGACGCTCTCCGCTGTCGTCCAACGCGGGAAAGAACGGATCTCCTTCGGGCACCAGAAGAGGCACGCAGTGGACCGAAATCGTCTTTCCAGAGTCGCATCGAGAGCAGTTCAGGACTTCATCGTTTGGTCCTGCAATTGGGGCTTTAAATACGGATTCTGTCGACGTTTCACCTACCTCTTTCGATGGGAGAATGCGTCATTTCGTGATCGACAAACTGTCCAAACTGCATTACCATGTGGGTGTAGCGTTGGTGGTCGAAAGGCAGGTCCAGATGGACAGCGTTGGAAATAACGCGAGGAGATGGGAGCGGACCTCCGCCGACCGATCTCGACCTTGGGGCGTCCATTCCATCGTCATAGGCGGGCGGGAGCAAGTGCCTCAAAGGTCCAAAAGCGTTCGCGTAATGCGGGAAACGAAGATTGTTGCACCATCCAGTGAAGGTGCGATACGGAGTGGTGTGGTCACAGGGCAGATCTTTTGGAAGGCACTTGTCGACCGTTCCGCCGGGACCGAGAAAGGCGGTAAAGTTTCCGACGAATCTGAAAAAAACAAAACGCGTAAAATTGACAAAAAAAATGTCTGGAGGTATGGGGAATCGAACCCCAGCCCTCTCGCATGCTAAGCGAGCGCTCTACCCCTGAGCTATACCCCCACATTACAATATTCTGGCAAGTGCACCAAATGTCAGCCAGCGACGTTCGATTGACGTGAAAATGCCTTTGATGCTTGGTCGAACGTCCTTGTGCAGCAATGTCCGAGTGGTTAACGTGTCACATCCTGCTTGCCGCGTATCTTTTTTTGCCTCTCGGACATGTTTTTTGGGATAAGCATTTGAGCCACTTACGTGCTAACATCAATCTGAGGAAGGAGACGTTGTAGAGTTGGAATGTCCATCTGAAGTGGAAGGTGTTGTCCATCATCGAATCTCGTTCCTCCGATAAGCAGCTTCGTAGTCTGCAGCAGAACATGAGACATCTTCGAGACCTCCAAGGCTTCTGGCTTCGCTCTCATCATCTGACCATAGGACAGGAGAGGGTCGCCAGCGGGGAACTCGGCCTGATCTAAACAAAAAAAGCTCGAAAACGTTCCTTATTCGTCCGGCATACTTCTCTTGATATTCGCTGCCTCACGGAGCCTCTGTTCCTGGACTTCCCTTGCAGCCAAGGCGATGACTCGGTCGACGGTCGCACTGGTCACCGGAAGTTCCAGCATTGGTGCCGCGTCTCTCCAGCATTCGAGGTTCGGTCCGGCTATCACTGAAGAGTTGCACTCGACATTGTAGTTGCTAAATATCATACTCTACTCGTCATTAAGGAGACAAACCGCCTACTCATAAGCGTCGACAGTCTGGAACACGCGGGGCTGGATGGGTCCCATTTCTTCGGTGTTAGAGCAGATGACTTGGGCCAACGTGGTCTTGCGGATCTCTCCTAACTGCTCTTCGGTAAATGCGGATGGGGCGAACGGGTTTTCGTACCAGAAGCGGTCTCCTCGTTTTGTCTGCAATTACGCTTGAATTCTTTCCAGACAGACACGACAATTGGGTCACGTGATCCTTGAAATGCCGCTTAAGCATACCTTTTGGAACTGAAGCGAGTAAATACAGCCAAAAGTGGGACCCAACAGAGCTCCTCGCACCGGCTTCTCAGCCAAACCCAGAATGAACAGATCCACGTCTTCCACATTGCGGAAAGCCTTTTTCAGACGTGGGAGCACGACGTGAGCGTCGGTCAGATCGTCCTTAAGCTGCTCGAATGAGGTGATCTGAAAAATCACGGATACGACCCATTATTCGTAGGCTGTCCTACCTTTCCACCTCCACAACGGTCTCTCCAGATGGTATAAGATGGGATTCCGTGGTCCCTTCCAGTCTGCAGGATTAACGCTGCCAAATCGAGCCCCAGGTTTCCGTGGTTCTTGAAGAGCTTATCACGGAACTCGTCGGTCATGTGAAGGCCAGGGCGCTGGATGGGTTCGCGAAGCAGATATCTGACACGTCGTTAGTTAAGATTCATGAGATCAATGCGAACACAAACCGTAGAATTCCGTTAACCTTCTCGCTGTAGAACAGCGTTCCAGGATCATTGAGATACTCATTGAGAGGTCGTTCAAGGGAGCGGGTTCCTCCGACATCGTACTGAGCCAAGCGGCCTTCAAAAATAGTGAAGAAAAACTGAAAGGCATCAATGGAGTATGATTGCGATTTCCATAGGCGCACTTACTTGTCCCACTGAGGCAGCAAATGAGTTAAGAACCGTTGGGTCGACGTTCAAGTCGTAGTGCTCGTAGAATCCTTCGACTTCCGGTCGAAGGCCATATTTCGCCCAACTTTCGCGTCCAACCACAATCGGCAAGAACTCGTTGTAGGTCACGTGCTGCATTTGGGCCACAGCAATGCGTCTGGCTTCCTCAAACAGTTGCTCATCGGTCCATTTGGGGTTGATAGTCTGAAAAGAACGTTATTCCACGTATCATAGGGACAAGTAGACATCTATCTAGACGTCGACAAGTAATTCTAGACGTCTTGAGGCATGTCTAGACACAAAGGGAGGCACCCAAATAGGCACTCCCAGTAGCCTCGACTGGATACATTTCTAGATAGAGACATATGGAGACGTATTCCAGACAACTACTTCTAGATGTCTAGACTAAATAATATGTGTCCGAATGCAGCAAAAGATGTATCCAAGCCGTTTCTAGACGTCTAGACCAGATACGTTTCTAGACATATAGGGAACCCACGTATCCCAGATAATCAAACCTAGACGTCTAGACGGGATACAAGTCTAAAAACCGTGCTCCAGAGTCTGGGACTTGCAGCAACAGCAAGACGCACTCATACAGACCTTCCCAGACGTCTTCTGGAATAGCTCGATATGTGTCTAGACACAGAGGGAGACGTATCCCAGCTAAAAAACCAGAAATCTTGGCAAGATACGTGTTTAGACCTTGAAAAAGCGTCGTAAAAGTCTCACCAAAAGCTGGGCGGCAATATTGTTATGCTGACGAATCCAGATTGTATGCAGCGAAGCGGTCGAAGGAAGGAAGTTCACGTGGTTCGAGCCAGACAGGAAGCAGCTTCCACTCTCGGTCGACGCACAAAGCGACGACTGTAGCGAGTTGGCCTGAGATTCGAACGTCGGAGGCAGATTCGACGAGAACGAGTCGTGTCCTGTCAAGAGCTTTCCATCTCGGAACGTTCGCAGCGCCTTCAGACGCTCTGGCGTGCTGCCGTAGATCACACTTCCATCCAAGAAACTCGTCACTTGGTTCGCTTGTTCTCGTGGTCCAAGCTGGCAGTTTCTCTTCGGCGCAGTTGCAGTTCTGGTGTACGACATGCACGTGATGAAACCCCCATAGCGACGATCTTCAGGAGCGATTTCAATCGAAAGACACTCTGGATGACGCTCCTCTGGAGGCCCGCAGCAAGGAATCGGCATCTGCTTCTCATCTGAAAAGAGTTATCACGTTTTACACGCTTAAACGCCAATTCTACCGTTAAACAGCTGTGCACTTCCGATGTGGACCATGTCAGTGTAAATGAAGTGGGCCCAATTGGTCAGCAACGTCGTCACCTGCATAACTCTGCGGTCGGGTTCGTCGAAAAGAAGGTTCGACAGGAGTCGAGCGTTGGGGAGGGAAGCGCCTCCATCAACAGAGCGGCGGACTGTGCTAATATCTAAAAATAAACAAAATAAAACAAAAAAAAAATTTTTCCCATGCCGGGAATCGAACCCGGGCCGCGTGGGTGAAAGCCACGAATCCTAACCACTAGACCACATGGGACCACAAGTACACGTCATACGAAACTGCTGTATACCTGCTGGTTCGCATTTAAATTTTGGGGTTATAGGCTTTTAAACCCTTAATTTTTTGTATCAACATAAAAGCTTCCGTCTTGGTCAGATTCAATTGATCACACCACATTCGCAGATATCATCTAGGTCAGAGATCCGTCAGTGAATCGCAAAAGTACAAAAATCTATTTTTGCGACTCAAACGATTGGCGATTGGCTCAAAAACCATTAAATTACGTTGTTCTTTTCGCTGCGCAGAACGAATCGTGCGTCATCTCTGAGCACGCGGGAGAACCGGTCAACGAGGTCACCCGAACGAGATGCGCGGCGCTCGAGTGTTTTTTCCGGCGATTATACGCATTTCACTATTACGTGCAAAGCGATTTCGGTGAATGGACCACAAGACGTACCGTCATGATAAGCAGGCTCGATGAAACGTTGCATTGGGGCGTAATTGGCGCCGTATTCCGGCTTCTCCACGTTGTTACAAGTGCCATCAATTGAGCGGAATTTCCCTCCGGTGCAATCTTCAGGTTCCTTGGGACACACGGAGTCCAGAAGCGTTCCTCTTGTAGACGCATGTGATCCTAAACGTTGCCTGAAAATTCAAAAATGAGATCTCACGAAATGAGCCACAATCGCTTACTGCAAATGCTTTGTAGCCCACAGCGAAACCAGGGCAGCGAAGGAACGTTCATGGGCCGTCTTTTCGGAAATCGTGTAGCCTCCCCAGAACTTTCCCGGGATTCGCATCTGGTCGATGAGGTCTGAAACAAGATTGCTATCACCAATAGCAAAGAACGAAATCGCTTACTCAGATTCTCCATCATGAGAGGTTCCGAGTGGTTGTAAAGATTCCTGACGTCGTGGAAGGCCTTTTCCACGGCCGCGCTGACTTGAGGGTCGGCTTCGAGGCTTTCGGCATCGTGAGCGACGTGATTGCGTGGTGGAGTAAAATACACTGAAAATGGGTAAATTAAGGGTCATTTTAAGCACGGAAAAGCATGATATTTAACACACACGGGGAAGAAGTAAATAAGCTAAATCCATAATTCGCCTTCAAAAAAAGGGCAATTTGGTTCCGCTTCCGCCTAAATATGTGTTCAAATGGAAAGACTTTTGGAATTCGGTGTATTTGAAATCGGTGTAAAATTTTCATTCCTCAAAGCAAGAAAAATAGTTGCCAAATCGAGTGAAAATACGCAAAAACGTAATTTTATGAAATCAGCTACAGAATATGGAAGAACTAATGTCGTTTACATCTCGGGCTGGAATTAAAAAAATATGCGGCCCCAAAAAATACGTCCGTCGTTTTGTCACAAAATTCCAAATTTTGTGCGAGCCAAAATGGTACGGAGGTTTTGAGGACGGAAATGCATCCGACATCCAATCGGAGATTTGGCGGCGCTATTTGGACATCAAGTCGGCCTCAAAAAGCAAGAAATAGGCAACAAAATAAAGCCAAAAAAAGCATCTCACATTCCCATAAAATTTCAAATTTCAAACAAATGAGGGTTTTTTAGGACAAAAATATGAGCTTCTTTGAGTGCGACTCTCCTCGAGTGGAATTTTATGTTGCCATTCGGGCATTTCAAGCATTAAATCGGCCTCTGAAAGGGGCAAACAGGCAATGCGACCTGGACAAGAATGCGAAATACGGGTTTCTTAAAGACCTCCCCATAGTTCGAGATGCATGCGACAGACGCAAGCTAACGCCATACAAATTTCTCGACCACACACAAAATTTGTGTGTGGTCGAGAAATTTCTTAATTTCAATTTCAAACTCGTGTCGCCGTCGCTGTCGCTGTCGCCCACGAGTTTGAAAGAGGCATTAAGGAAAATCCTTAAGGCTGCAAGCTGCAGAAATACGGGTTAAAGTGCCAAAACACAAAATTCGGCAGCCTATTTTTGGCCACAACGACTCACCTCTTCTTGGCGCATTCACCTTCCTGAACCTCGAATCCAGGACCGGTGAGAACTTCACGTCGTCTTCGTCACCACATTCGTCTCCGAAGCATTCCGACTGGACCACCAAAACGTTGCTAGCACATATCAGCAGCAACAGCGCGAAGACCACTTTTAAGCGCTTCATCGACGCCTACAATAAGATACAAGTTGATTCAATTGAAAGGGGGATTGTGACGAGAACCGCGAGCTGACTATATCTCGCGACAGTAATCGTGTCACTTGACAAAGGTTGCGGGTGAGCTCGAGACGAGTCTTTCGTTTCTTGTGGGCGCGGATGCACCGACGGGAAAGAAGAGACGTTAACATGACACTCATGAAATTGTCTTTTTGAGGACATTTTGGGAACAGATCGTACAGACAAAAGACGAATGGAAGCGCAGATAACTTCAAGGCTTGCAAGGCACAAAAGGTGCTTTTAAGAGCGAAAGGTGAGATTTGGGAGAGTCTTGTATACAAGGCCAAACTCTCAGGAAGTACCTTTCAAGGCTCATTCTAAAGGCAAAATGACATTACAAGAAAGAATAGGTGCAGGCGCAGGAGAACCATTTATAGTCACACGAAAACACGGCAGCTGAGAGTGAAAGTCCTCCGTCCGTCGCCCCACTGTCCCCATTCCTCTCCGAATGGAGGGTAAAAGTGAATCGAGGAACTTGGGTGGAGAACGTTATGAGTGAAATGGGGAGGCGTGTATCCGGCTTCAGACTTCTCCCGCCGAGCCCGCCTTTGCAAGCAGAGAAAAACGCAGAGCAACGACGACACAAAAAGCCCCATAACCCAAATTCCACGAGCGAATCTAGCTCAGAGCGCGAGAGGATGAGGAGGCTACTGCTTCTATAAGACTCTACCGTATGCTTGTGAGAACAAAAGCGTTCTCAAGTTTGACGCTTCGTTGAGCTGACGACGGTCTTTAGCCCGAAATCACAGGCCTACGAAGTCTTCGAAACACGTAAAAAAGACTTCCAAAAAGGTCAACGCCGCGCTTGGCGATTGTCTTTTCGCTTTGAGGGCCTCCATTTTACGGCCATGTCTTCTCCACGCGCAATTGGCTAGCAGGATTGACCCAATTGCGGTCGAGTCTCACGCTTGATCGTTCAACGATCAAGAAAGCGACCGAGGCGTGCGCGAGAAGAAGAAAAAGAAAGTAAAATCACACGCACCGCGGAGATTACGCGAGAAGAAGGATGGATATCGAAGGCCGCCGTGGCGGGGAGATACGCGTCGGTCATCGGAGGAGGTGATCCAATTGCGCAACGCTCAATTAAGATTCGCCTCGCAGGTGGATTGTGACATGTTTTTCTTGCAATTAGTTCAAGTTTGCGCATATCATTATTGTTAGGTAGGGAAGCATAATCAAGTTTGATGACGCTGAAAGCGAATAGGATACTGCAGAGGAGGAAGCAGTGCGGAAGCCGATATAATAAAAAATACAGAGAGTTAGGATCTTCCCGAGGAAGGACCTGTAAGTTTCGGGCGAAGCCCATAGAGACCAGATCCTCTTTGTTCCCCTTATCGATCAGTTTCGTTTAACTTGAAGCAAACAATTCAGGCGTCGCATGGTTACTAATGGATTTAATAATATGGAACGACCATCTGTAAATAGACCTGTTCAGAATGATCAAATTTCAATCATTTAAGAAAAGATTTCTTTTGCTATGATCTTTTACTTAAAAAACTTGTAAGACCGAAAGGACCCATACATTCAGGGCAAATTTAGGGCGTCGTATGGCTATTTATGGAATTTCAACAGCAACTTTTCTAAATAGTAGTTCAGGGAGCCTGAAAATAGCTAATTCCTAGTGGTAATACAGCTATCGCAAAATTAAAGGTTGTCTCATGACCACACAGACGATGAAATTTCAGGAGTGACTGTGAAACCCCGGCTCTGACCCCTTTATCAGTCTTCGCTATTTGAAAAATTCGGACCATTTTACCAAGTCGTCCACGGTTAATCATACAATCCAAATATCAACTTTTCTAAATCGGAGATAGCAGTTCGGACAAAATGGGATGACCATCTGCCCATCTGCAAACAGTTATTTTTGATTGGTCAAACAGAGATTGCTGACGTCAAGGATTGCTTTCTCAGAGAAGCACAACAGATATTTATGCAATGGATTTGTGAATTCAGAAAGGCTTCATAAATGACCGGAAAACTTCAGTTCCGCTCGTTTTATCAACAATTCATTTCTTAACATAAGATAAAAGCGTTTTGCAATTACTCATGGAATTTGAATATAAATTTTTCTAAATCGGAGATAACACTTTAGGCAATATCAAGTGAGCGTCTGCAAATAGCCGTTTTTGAGTGGTCAAACAGCGACTGCTGACGTCAAAGTTTGCTTCAAGACGCCATATGACCGCACAAAGGACCTCTAAGATATCAGTGTTAAAATAAAACTCCAATCCAAGCATAAAATTAGGTCCAAAATCGTTTTGAATTGAGGGACATTGCATTTTTTCGCAATTTTGCAATTTCAGCTGCTTATTTTCCATATTCGCCCTCCTTTTCGATAATGCGATGCAAATACTTATGTGATCGGGACTAATACTGAATTAGGCACGCGCGCGAATGTGCTTTCGTGGCGCAATTGGTTAGCGCGTTCGGCTGTGAACCGGAAAGTTAGTGATTCCAGCCCACACTGGAGCGGAAATCTTTTGTTGCTGCGGTTGTTCAAAATTTTGACCGTTTTTTAATTATAAAAAGGCTTTCGGCTTTTTTGTTTGAAAATCAGGTTTCAATATTCGCTGGATTTGAGAATTTCTAAATGAAACAATTTGCTGGATGCGACCGAGCTGAAATCCCAGTTTAAGAGTGTATTTACAGATGATTAGACCAGCGTTTATTTAAAAATGATGACCAATTTTCTCTGAAACTTGAGAATCATTGCATCCATTCGAAAGCTGCTGAAACTGATGCTTACATAGTCCATATAAGCCATTCGGACCTGCATTGATACTTTCAACCACCCATAACTCATCATGGCATCACTTTCCAAGTGTCCTTGCGTCCCTGAATCGAACGGCTGTAGCCATGCTACTCACAATAACTTCTTAAAGGATCTCGTCATCGACTTTTGCTTCGAGTGTCAGCGCGGAACTGTCAGAACGCAGGAGCCGAAAAAGGTCGACAGCATCGCCACTCAAACGGACTCTGCTATGAGTCTTCAGAACAATCAAAATTCTATGACCAATCAATGGGAAAAGCGATTTTGGGAGTTTAAGAGTCTACAGGAAAAACGCGATGGATATATGCTAAAGATGCAAGAGGAGTATCTCAAAAAGCTGGACGTTTTGCTGAAGGAGAACGTGAAGCTTAGGTCTGAGCGGCCCTCCCCGCAAGCCTCAAGTGATTCCAACAGTCCAAATGCTTTCCAGATGTGGAACCTTCAGTCTGCGTTCCTCAAGCGTAACAGACTCCGAGGAGAGCGCAATGAAGCTACCAAAAGCTTCATCGCCTATGAAGAGGTCGGCTGGCATTCAGAGCGAAGAATGTGAAGCCGTAAATGAAGAAAACAGCAGCCTTTCTGCTTCGCCACAGTCTGCAGCCTCTCTTGACAATGCAGATCTAGAGACGCATCCTGGTCGACCGTGGGAGCAGTGTCGGATGTCATTTCAGGTGAAGCAGTTTTCGTCCCACTTTTTTCAGGCGTCACGGACTCTGAGGACGATTCTGACAGTAAAGAGAGTGCTTCTGTTCCACCAAGCCCAGCGTCTAGCACCGCGTCACGGTCAACCGTGGAAGCAGATGCAATTGAAGCCCCTGCAGATGCTACCGAAGCGCAGAAGAAGGCGAAATACCCAAAAGATGTGTTGGACACCGTGGATCGGCTTTTGGAAGAAGACGCCAAAGCTCTCAAAGAGGCTCTTAAGCCGAAAATCGATGTTGCTGAGGTCTCTGAAGACACTGCGCCTGCTGAGAAGTCCAAAATTACCAATTCCAAGATTGTGGGAACTGAAAGACCCCTACGAAGGAAGCCAAGACTTTTTTTAAGCCCAAAGCCGACGTTGCTGAGACCTCAGAAGCCACCCCTGCTGCTGAAAACGCGGAAAAACGATTCTATCAGACTCTATCAGCTTCAGGTAAGTCAACCACCTCAATTCCAATAACAAAAATTGTTACAGACACCCCAGCATCCCGGAAAGTTCGCGGCCGAGGCACTGTTTGCTTCAAGTCAGCAGCTGAGATTCTGATCATCGAACATCCTCCTTACAAGTGGGATCTTTCACACGAAATTGGAAACGGCCTTACCAAACGGAAGCCGCGCACGTCGTCGACGCTTACGGGACCGCAACCCAATGCTGCAGAGGACTCCAGCGATTCCACGGCTGCAAGTCAGCGCTTCACGCCCGAAGAGACAAAGACAAAATACGCCCAAAGGATTGCAGAACTCGAACGAAATCAGCTGAAGAAGGCTCCCGAGAAGATCAACAAATGGGACTCGGACGATTCTGACAGCGATTAGATGATTATAACGGCCAATAAAGTGTTCGTGACAGTCCTAAATGAGCATAATTGGAAACAGACACACACACACACATAACGGACATGATGTATGTAAATTTATCCTGCAAAATGTGAGAAAGAACCAAAGGCCCAAAACGGCGTTAGCAAAATTGAGACATGTGACTCAAAAAGAGAAAAACTCTCGCACCACGTGAACGCAATAGCCGTCCCAGCATGAGACGAAGAAATTCAGACATTCATTAAAGTAGCGCTTCACGCCCGGCACGAAGTGACGGTAGAAATACTCGACAGCCTCTTCGCACTTGTCAGCGAAGTCCCAGTAAGAGGGGTGACCAGTGATGTGGATGCGGTAGACGCAAGTGTAGTCCCACCAAGGTTATCCAAGATTTCGAAACGAATGAAGCGGATCGGGCCGCAAGTCTGAAAAACAATTTGTTCTTCATTTGCACCACAAATACCGAGTACATACTCCGTTCGGGAAACGGTGCGCAATGGTTTCCTTCTGCGTGGCCGTAGGATCGAACGTCGCCTGTCCCAAGGCACAGCCGTCATCGGCCTCCAACGCCGCGGCAGATTTGTAACCCTGAACGAATGAAATCACATCGTCACTAGAATCCCGTCAGCATACCGTCATGTTGAAGACGTGAGGAGCGGTGACAGGATGGGGGATGAATGTGAGTGGCAGATGTTCGTAGATGAAACCGGTAGCGATAATAGTCTCAGCGAGTTCGATGGTTAAGAATCCCTTCCCTCCGACGAAAGGCCAGCACGATCCAGGAAGGATCAAGTTCTTGTTAACCTAAAAGTAGAAATCATGAAAGAAGTCAGATAATATGGTCCGTACCCGGATGACGATCTCGGGGGAATTCTTCGTGAGCGCCTTTACGCCGTCCAGTTCCGACATGGTGGCGGTATGATCAACGATGAGCGCACCTATAAAAACCAGTAGAGTGGTGAAAAACCGAGTGGAAGACTTTTGGATGATCAGCATCGTTGAGCGTCACATAAATATAACATTGCAAACGTACCATGCGTGAGAGACGCGTAATTCATGTGGCGTCTGAGTTCATCGCGACGACGCACTTCGTTCAGGGTTATGGAAGTCTGTAAAATTCGAATTTCGTTCCACACACTATGAAGAAAACTTACGAGGACCAAAACAGTTAACAGAACCACGATGCCGAAACGAAGACGTCTAAGGATATCCTCGATCGCTTCATCGATTTCACGATTGATCATCCTGAAATATGGAAACATTATGTATTGCGATGATATGCGATCATTGCAAACGCGAAAACGCGGGCAACACGGTCTCTGCTACGCACACCCTATAGCAGCTCATGAGGCTCATGTTTCGCCCCTTACAGCGTCAAGACGAACTGTAGATGAAGTAGATCGCGAAACTGGCAAGTCACAAAACACGAATAGGATTTATATGTCTGAATGCCACTCAAGTATGTAGCTCAAAACGACGCGAATGCCGAAAGCGAAATTTGGGGCGAAAATTGCGCGGACGATTGACGCTGCGTGGACAGTTTCGCCGCTGTGAGTTCGGGAAGCGCCTCGACATCACGGAAAATTCAAGACGGATTTTCGCCTCGTGAATGCCACGGCGAAGAGGCTCTGCACGAACAAAGAAGCGCTGCGCGAAGAGGATCGCCCCTCGTCAGAGAAGAAATTGTCGCCGATTTCACATTCACGAACCCTCAGCATCACAATCGAGGGACGCAGCGCGCAGAGAGCAACGAGGAGTCGAATCATCCGAGGCAAAGGCTACCTCGTAACTTTTCGCCTCCGGTGACGTCGGGAATTGACCGCCGCAGAATATCCGAAGTCGGACGTGTCTCTGAGCGTCCCAGAAAGGCGAATCGCGGTGGGACCCTAACCAGATGACCTTTGCATTTCGCGTTTCAAAGCCTCTTTTGAAGCGCGTTTAGGGAATTTTGAGGTCGATTTCTGCGTCGTGAGCGTAAAAAAAATCAAAGTTCAAGTATGGAAAGCGCAAGACCGCTAAAGACAACGACCAGGAATAAGATAATCTGGCCGAAATCGGGATATGTTGCGGATTTAGACGAAAGGGTCGCCCAACGTCTGAGAAGACTCGATGATGGAATTTTAGGCGCCACAAGACCGAAAAGAGAGGAAATTCCGTTATTTTCACATTGAAAAAGGGTAACATTGACAATGAACCATGCAGATAGAAGAAAATAACCGCAAAATGGTTCGGTTTCTGAACTAGGAAGTATTCTTTTTTCGGTCTCGATTGTGGTTGGCATGTGGAGACCTCAAGACAAGAGCATGTCTAGGGACAGATGTCTAGCGAATACCTAGACGTACCAAGGGAGACGTCTAGACAGAGACACGTCTATGAAGAGACATGGCATGCCTAGCCGCAGATAAGGGTATCTAGGCAGACAGGAAACGCGCGACGCTGTCTTCTGTTTTGGGGCGCGTTTGGGACAGTTTGAAGCCGATTTCAGCGTCAAAAATCAAGGTGTAAATATAGAAAGCATAAGATTCTACCAAATAACGTGGGGAAGTATGAAATTCTGGCTGAAACCAGCATATTTTGCGAAGTTCATGCACATTTGGACGCTGAAGAGGGTCGCCACACGTCATAGCAGCGTTGCTCATATGATTTTACCCAATTTCCAACAAACAATAGAAATAAACGAGAAACTCTCCAAATGGATCGGTTTCTCAACCCAGAGGTATTTTTCGCGATTCCCGGACGAAACCGCCAAACCCAAAATCGACAAAATCTAAAATCACCAGCGGACAAAACCGCCAAATCCAATTCAATTGCGCCGATATTTTTTTGCGTCCATTTTCTCCAACAAAAAATTCAAACCAGCGAAAATTCAAACCGCTTTTCATCCCTCTACAAGGCGCCTTAGGCGCGGAATCCATAATTGGAATTACTAAGCCTAAGCCTGTGAGTAGCCCAGGTCAGCCCCAGTCTACTATCCCCGTTGTTTGAAAAAAAATCTGCGCAAACTCACGGTGGGAACACACCAAAAATATGTTATCTTTAAAAAAGTGGCGATTTCGGGTTTGGCGGTTTTGGTTTTGGCGGTTTTGTCCGGAAACGGTCTGTGGTGATGTCTAGCAGACATGTCATGTCTAGTCGGAGGCAAGGGTGTCTAGGCAGACGGCAAACGCGCACTGCTGTCTGCTAGACTGAAAATCGAACACAGACCAGACCTTTGTCTGGCTGTAACCGTTCAGCCTGTACATCTCTTCATGCACGTCCCGTAGCCTGTTAGCTCTGTTAGCCTCCAGACCGGACCTGTTATGCCTTGACCTTTGATCCAGCTCAAAATGGATTTCATCGGTGTTAATGTGTGCTCGCTCCTAAAAAACTGCAACTTTGCCAAATGTATTGATTTTCAACCAAAAAATGCTGGAAAACAAGTAAACGAAGCGAGAATCCCTCCCGGCTTCATTCCGCAGGCCTTCGCGAGTTCTTCGGCTTCGGCAAATCTTCATGATTGCGGCGATGCGCCCTCTTCTTGGACTTCCGATGGTTCTTATTCTTCGACCGCTTCGGCTTCTCCGGACGCTCAACAACGATAAAATTGTTGTAATCATCATCCTGAAACAGGTCCGAATTCTCCGTGAAGCCAAGC
The DNA here is from genome assembly GCA_000757645.3 of Steinernema carpocapsae. Taxonomy (NCBI): domain Eukaryota; kingdom Metazoa; phylum Nematoda; class Chromadorea; order Rhabditida; family Steinernematidae; genus Steinernema; species Steinernema carpocapsae. The sequence continues at coordinate 4,328,744 of CM016762.1, forward strand.
ACGACGAGAGCTTTTTTCTTGTAGCTCTCCAGCTTGCTCGCGCGTCGCTTCTGCTCCACGTAGAGGTGATCGAGCTCATACTGGACGTTGTCCATTTGCCGGGCTACAGACGCCTTTGTTGGCATCTTCTGGATTTTATCCACGAGCGCTTCGCGTTCTGCTCTCTGCTCAATGAGCAGCTTCGCTTTTTCCAAGTTCTCCTTCGCTTTGGTTACCGCCACTTCTACCTTGTTTGCGTCTTCTCTCGCCTTTTTGCGTTTCGCTCTCAGCATCTTTACTTCCTTGGTTTGGGTGTTTCTCTGTTCATGGAGGTGTTTCATGGATTTCCCAAGGTAGCCAACAAATTCCTCAATCTCGGCGTAGGCTTTTTGCGAGGGGTTCTCGTGGAATGCTACTATGAGACGCATCAAATAGCGGTACTTCCGCTCTTCTCCTCCATCGGCATACGCGATCCGCTCCAGGTACACATTCACGTCTTGGTAGGTGGACATGGCAAGGGAGACGAATCGTTAGTGGGCCTTTTGTCTTATTGAGGATGTCTGAAAGCACGCTTATATATTGATTCAAAAAAACAACAAAGGAAATGCTGCATTGCTTTCATACCTCATATCAAAAGAGCAATGTAAGAAAACGAAGTGTGAATCCTTAGAATACAAAAGAAGACCTTATACGCTTTCAGGTTGTCAGGGTGTTTTTCAACGATAAAACATGAAAGCACAAAGCGAATCTCTTCATTGGAGTCCTAATTTGGTTTGTTGTTTTTGAATGTATGTGAAAAAACGTTGACCGAGTGTGAATTCTAGAAGAACGTAAAATCCAACAACAAAACGTTTTTAGAATTTGGTAATAATACTATAGCTGTTAACAAACTGTGTTCTTTGTCAATTTCAAAATTTACGCCATAAGTTAACCCAGTGACCCGATTGGACTTTATGAGCACCCTCCTTGGAGAGTCCAGCAGTAGCCACTGTTTCATTAACCTTTTGCGTTGGATGTAGACTAGATTCGAAAACCTGAAACTTGGGTAATTGCGTGAAAAATGGTAATTTATTTCACGCTATTAGACGCACAAAATATATTCACGGGATATCAAGATAAAGACACAATAAAAGTGTTGTCCTCTTTCTTGCGACGGCGACGGTCGAACTGGCCTTCTCTTCGCCTTTCAAATCTCTTTCACCCCACTTTTGCTATTCTCATGTCGGAACGGGGAAAAACATTTTGCGAGCTAGTAGCCGCCAATCTAGAACATTATCAATGCGCCATTTGCACGTCTTGACATGCTTGTGTAACAGTGTCGTTAGCATGTTTTCCTCCCAAACCGAGCTAACAGTGGTCCGAAGGGATTAATACCAAGGAAAACAATCTGTCTGTATATCCATTTTTTACGGTCTGAAACCTTGAAGCTGAAACAAAGTAAAGATTCTTCAGGCCATTTTGAAACTTGCTGTTTTCAGCTTTTCAAAGGGACACGGTCACCGTTTTTATCGCATCATTACAGATTGCGCTCATTTCTGGGCAGGGGTTTTCAAAGGCGCTGATCACGATTCTGGCGTCAGAATGGCGAGAAACGACTTCAGGACTGCGCAATATGGCAAAGTTCGAATAGAGGAAAACGAGAATTTGACCAGTTTTTCAGTGTTTCTGACGCTACTGTCCTGTACAATCGCGGTCGTCTATGATGGAATCGGGTTTGCAATTTTTTGGCGGTCAAATTTGTCGTTTTTCTCTGCGATTGTTATGTTTCTTGTAGGACTTTGAGTGGATTTCTGATTGAACACGTCCCCACAACGCGATGAACACAAAAAGTTCGACCAAAGGCCACATTACTTTGTGTTCATCGTAGCCGATTGTGGTTTGTGCAGAGTAATCGCGTCGGGACCGCTCAACGACTTGTAAAATTCTCTTTTTTGCCTTATCCGAACATTGCCATATTGCGCCAGAATCGTGATCAGCGCCTTTGAAAACCCCCTGCACCAGAAATAAGCGCAATCCGTGCACTCAAAAAACGATGAAAAATGCGATGTCTGTGCTCCTTTAAGCCGTATATATAAACCCACAGACCGACATAAACTTCATAAACATCTGAGATGTTTTTCAAAAATCAAAACAAGTCTATTCACGTCCTTCAACGTCAAGCTCAATGTTGTGGCCTTTCGCTTTTACGAATATAAATAGACTCCTTTGCGAAAAGGATCTTATTTCGTTGTTTACAAACTGTCCATCCTGACGAAATATCCTAGAAATGAATTTCCAAACTTGGCTTCGCTAACTTTTCCATATTTTCTCAAAGATGAAAACTGCGACTCTGTTTTCGCTATTAGCGTTTTTATGGTTTTCATTTTTTGAAGCCATAAATAGAAGCACTTTTCCGTGAAACACGATTTCAAAGTTGAGTGGATATTCTCTGCAGACGCGTACCCTCCACAGCCAGCCGCGCAGACGGATACACTTTGCTCGAGGCACTTAAGCCCCGTCTCGACAGCTGCTGATTAGCTGACGCATTTGCAATTCGCCGCGCCCATTTCCGAGAATGCCGGGGAGGAGCGTGTGTGAGCGTGAGAGAGAGTGGCGTTTTTTCGTCAGACGAGACTGAGGGTGAGTGGGGAGAGTCGCTCCACTCACCCACACGTGTTTTATCGACCGTTGACTGTGTTGAGCGTTGTCTGCGATAAAACGTGAGTTTGTTTTATGGTTTTGGACACAAACTATGTTTTGTGGGCCATTGAAAGATTGTTATTTTTAGTTTACTCTGTTAGTTTCTGTTTACACCGATTAGCAAAGTTACAATTTGTATTCTTAGAACCACATAGAAATTCTTAGCAATTTGCTTCCTTGAAAGGAAATTAAAGACTTTTGTTGTGCAACACAACCACTCACATCTGGCGAGTAAGCAAAGCTTGATTTTAATGAGTGATGAGTCATAAGATTCCATTGCTAGTTAACGATTTATGTACCAATTTATACGAAAGAATTAGGGTTTTCCTATGCTGTTTCCAAATGCGTAAACACGCTATAAGGCGTTGGATATAACTAGCAGTGAGCCTTGTTTTTCCTTTTTTCGCGAGTATTTCAAGACTTAGATTCATATTCTAAGATAATCCAGTGAAGTCTTTTGTCAAACTCTTTACGTCATAGCATAGCTGGCTCAGAAGACTCTGTTATGTAACATGATTATATTTTGACGCGCGACAGCAGAGATCACTGGAAGGGAAGGAGACACATGAGATAAACAAAACGCCGCCTTAACTAATGTCAAGAAGGCAAACAAGATAACTCACTGATGGGATTAGTGTTTTAAACGAGGAAAAACAAGTAACGAATTATGTAGAGCCTTCAGGCGTTGGCTAACGTGCTGTTTCAAAACAGACGCGCGTTAGTTAAGACAGAATGCTGCTAAATGGATTCAGAAGATTTTTGAAGGACTGTTAAGCTTAAGGTCCCTTTATTAAAGTCCATAAAGCGGTATAGTTTTATTTCTTAATTCCTGTCGGGAATAATGTAGCCGGATCAACATCTGACATTCCAATATGATCCATTGCAAAGATCTTAACCGAGATTAGTTATGCAAATGGTTTTTAAACTCAGAGCTGACCTAGATACTCTGATCTGAAGCTTTGCGTTGGCTAGGCCTACAATAAGTCTGCATGACGATTAAACATATCAGACCCAATTGCCACCCATATTGGGTAGATTCGTACTTTTTTGAGGTCTATTTTTAGGATCAGTATTTGCATCAAATTAACGTTCTGTGTTGCCTAAATCATTCAATCTCAACTAAAATTCTAATACCTTACTTTCACTATTTTAGGTCTTAACACACCTCTGTATTCAAGCGTCAATGGTACTACGACGCGGAGGGCACGATGGCCCACGAGAAGGACGTCTGCCTGATGTGCCACAAAATGTACAGTTGTAAGTACATCTCACGCGCCATGAGATGTATTCTCATTTATTGTGTACATCTCATGTGTCATGGGATGTACGATTTAAAATTGTAGCCTCACAATATTTATTATTCGCTTTAATGTAATAATATTGTGCACATGTCTCGATTCATGTGCTGGATCGCATGTGCCTGATGTGCCACAAAATGTACAGTTGTAAGTACATCTCACGCGCCATGAGATGTATTCTCAAGTATTGTGTACATCTCATGTGTCTCACGCGCCATGAGATGTATTCTCAAGTATTGCGTACATCTCATGTGTCATGGGATGTATCAATTTATTGTTCTCTTTATCTTCTTTCATAAACCATCAATTGAATTGTAGCTTTTCAACTTGAATAATGTTCGTTATATGATGTCTTATGAGATACTCTTCCTATCCTATCTATATTATGTATCTCTCTTCTTTTCAAAGACAATTGATAACTTGTCAAATTGTCAGAAATAAAACATTATGTTGATGATTGGGTTGAATTTGCAGATGACCGTTTAAGAAGTCGGAGATGAGGGCTCTAATGTCTTATGAAGTCTTAAAGAATTTTGGCTTTGGAATTGCTTGTTTTTGGATGAAAACGGTGCTGTTTGAGTGGTTTGACCGTACAAGGTCATGTTTGGGGGCTGGGGGCGTCTCAACACGGATAGCTGTCGAAACCACATAACGTAGATGAAGACCTCTCCTAAGAGCTTTCCTATGAGGTAATAGGCCACGTGGCAGTAGATCTGGCGCACATTGGGCAACGGACCTGGACAAAACAGCACGTAGTGACGATTCTCCTGCTGAGATACCAGAAATTGACGTTGGAGAGGTAGAGATCAGTGGCCTTCATCGCTGGAGGCGTGTTCTACGCTAAAGGTGGCCTATAGGTCCCAAATGAGGCACGGGCGATCCCTGCACAAAGCGCTTATCTTGGCTTTCGTGTCGATTACGCATCACATTTACTGCCTCAAAGTGAATACTATAAGAAAGAAGGCGAAAGCTGATTACATTCAATCTGATTTGTGCAAATGTCTCTGTCAATGTGCTACCGAGTCCATGGCTGTAGTGGATGCAGTATGTACCCGACGCTCCCAATGAAAAGTGTTCTAGAATTGCACCCTTTTGAAGTTTGCAACCTTCGACTTGGGATATTGCTAACTTTTTGGCTATATCGATGTGCAAAGCTAGCGGATATCCTAAACTTATCTTAAAGCGAGTTGTTGACTTGCATGGTGACGTGATTCAAAACAATCGGAGCAACAAAATTGACATTGTTCCCGAAGGTCGCGTTTATGTGATGGGAGAAAACAGGAAAAGCCCGTTAGATTTGCGTATTTTTGGACCGATTCGAATAAATAAGTTGAAAATGGAGTAAGAGAGACAGGTGCTTCCAACTATAGTCCCTGCTCACGAGATTGTAGACATGATAAACGTCAATATTAGCAAGTGGAAGATAAAGAGGAAATCGAAAAAAGGATGCGGAAGCCAGTGGAGTTAAACGTGGTGGACACTTCAGGCTTCCCAGTAAGCTTATCAACGAGATATTATCCAAAGCCATCGCAAAATTTCTCGGATCGTCCACTATCAAAGATACATGCGACGTAGAGAGCCACATTTATTTCGTGTTAACACGTGGTAGCTTCACGAAATTTTAAAATCCGACCGGTTGTCTAAAACGGACGTCTGTCAGATAAGAGCTGGCAGTCTGGGCTTCGGATTCATATTTCGTCTGGATGCGAAGTGTCTATCGCTTCTGACAGGCTATAGACATGCACGCGCTTGATGTCGGGTTTCGGCCTTTCAGACGTGAAATCCATGACCGAACCTGTGGAGGATGAACTTTGCGGATCCATTTGACAAACCTGACATTACTCTTCCGACGTGTTTCAGAATCCAAGCCGCGATGGAAAACGCGCCCGAAACGGACTCGAAGGAGCAGCCGGTGACCGACGAAGCCCCCGCGAGGATTAGCGCGCTGTCACAAGAAACGGTGAACAAGATCGCCGCCGGAGAAGTCGTCGTCCGACCTGCAAACGTCGTCAAGGAGCTACTCGAGAATTCCCTGGATGCCGGCGCTACGGAGATCATCATCACTGCGAAGAAGGGCGGAATGGAACTAATTCAAATTCAGGTACGTTGTGGCTATTTTTCAGTCATCCGCATAGAGTTCCGTGCGTGCACACAGGTAAGGAGCTCCCCGTTCTGTTTTCGCGGGGAACAGCATGTGTGGCCATCGGAGCAGTTGAAATCGCTCTCGTGGATGGCGGCACTGATTTCCGTGGGAAATTGCATATTTTGGCGTTCCGAAAATGAACAAAATCGTATTTTGGAACAGCTTCAGTGCCCTATCCGAAGATCGCATTTTTTTCGGAGGCATCAGACGCTCGAAATTTTATCCCTGATACTGCCGGTCATTACGGTGTCTCAGCCGAACCCATTTGATCTTGGTTGGCCATTTTCACGGTTGGTGCAGCACATATTTCAGCTGTTTCACACTTTTCTAGCGAAAAACTAACATAAATGACCAAAACTGCAGTGAAAACCCAGCCAGGAAGCCATTTTTCTTGCGTGAAACTTAAGTTTTGTGAAAGCTTTAGTAATCTATTCCAAAATCGCATTTTAAGGCTTAAAATTGGTGATTTTGCAGCGGACGCAGTGACTCTTGTTTTATGACTCGCTCATGCCCTATTTGATCTCTGTAAGCCATTTCACGGACGGTGAGGCGCATATTTTGGCTGTCTCACACTTTTCGAGCGAAAAACTCATCAAAATTACTAGAATCGTAGTAAACTCCGCCAAGCCGTCTCTCCTGCGTGATATTGTGATAGCCTTCGCGATGCGTGATTTTAAGGCGTTTTCCGAATTCTTATGAAGCTTCTTTACAGGACAATGGGAAAGGAATCCACGCGGACGATTTGCCGATCGTCTGTGAGCGCTTCACGACGTCCAAGCTCAAATCATACGAAGAACTGAAGGAAATATCGACGTTCGGATTTCGAGGAGAAGCTCTGGCATCCGTGAGCTACTGTGCTCACCTCTGTATCAAGAGCAAAACAAAAGCGGATGTTTGTGCGAACATGGCCAAATATAAAGGTACGTTTTGGTTGCTAATTTTACTTTTTATTTGGTATTTTAGATAGTCGTATTGTGGGCACAGTCACCCGATCAGCAGCCACACAGGGTACCACAATCACCGTGGAATCGCTCTTCTACAACAACCCCGCGCGAAGACGAGCCATGAAGTCTGCAGCAGATGAGATGAACAAGATCAGCGATGTCATCACTCAATACGCCATCAATTACCCGTATGAATCACTGTCTACTCATGGTTTTTGACTGTTTTGTGTTAAGGAAAGTTTCCTTCTCCTTCCGACGATGCGGAAACGGGACGGACTTTAGAACGACCGGAAATGGATATAAGGCGGACGTGGTTTGCAGTCTCATGGGGAAGAAAATTGGACGGGTAAGGATTAACTGACCATTCTGGTGTTCTCAAGGCTACTTTAGGAACTGATAGAATTGGATCACAACAGTTACCACTTAAAGTTTACAATGGAAGGTTGCATGGCGAAACCGAGTGCTCAGTGCACTGCTTATGGACTACAAGATCGGCAGAATCGTCACAAGGCTTTCCATCTGTTCATCAATGGCCGAAGTGTCGAATGCCCTGCTTTGAAGCAAATGATGGACACTTGCTTTGCTGGGAAACAAGTCTCCTGCCCCTTTCTGTTCCTCTCTCTGACCATTGCTCCCGAGCGTGTGGATGTCAACGTACATCCTGCGAAAAAGACCGTCTTCTTCTTGGATCAAGAGCGCATTATTGACTCGATCGATGAGGTAGGCAGCTCATCCTAAGCATTTTATTCAACCCATGTTTCAGTACATCGCTTCCATTATTGACCAGGTGTTCGGGGATCAAGACCTCGATTCGGGGTCGTATTTGTCCACGCTGACGACCAGCTCGCAGATCGTCTCGGAGAAGAAGTCAGAGCCGTCATCAAAATCGACGACGTCGAAACAGCTGAAGCTCACGTTCCATGAGAGGCCTAGAAGCGTCAGTCCGGCAAGGAGCGAGGACTTGTTTAATGATTCAGCTGGGTCGGTTGTATTCAATATGTCGGCCCCGAAAACTCCTGTGTATGCCCATCACGTAAGTGGTCGCTAGGTCTGAAACGGTGTTAGGTGATGACGCGGTGATCTGACCGCCTTGTTCAGACCTATAAACCTAGCGTTATTGCACTGCCGTTTCAGCTCGTGAGAACGGACGCTGGCGAAAGAAGCCTGAGCGAGTTTCAACCTTCCTCCGCCGACACTTCCCGCGACTTCAACGTGAGCGACGTCTGCGTGAGCCAGTTCTCCACTGACGATGAAGAGGAGGAAACCGAGTCAATGGAAGAAAAATCCGTGGGAGACAAGGAAATCGAAGCCACCCAGTCATTTCGCGAGATCGATCTCGATTCTGTCCGAGAGCTACGGAAGGAAATCTGTGAGGCCTCTTCGGACACGCTCCGTGAGATGTTCAAACAGATGGCGGTCGTTGGCCCCGTGGATGCCCAATACGCCATGGTCCAGTTCTCAACGGCTATGTACAAGATCGATATTAATGTGATCGCAAGGGAATTCTTCTATCAGGTACATGTGCGCGCTTGAAACCTAGCCTGAATACCCCGTTTTAGTCAATAATCTTCTCGCTTGGAAATTTGGGGTCGTTCAAGCTCAACAACGTAGACTCAAACCTGCTAGCGATCACGGAAGTGTTGCAGTTGGTGGGAGAAGACATGAGACCCACGGATGAAGATTCGAAGGAGGCTGCGCAGTACCTCCTGAGTCAGAGTGAGATGCTCTGGGACTATTTTAGCATCGCTATCGAGGAAGAGGACGACGGATCCATAATCATCGAAGCGTTGCCTTCGATTATCGATGGTTACGTCCCCGCGCTGGAGGGACTTCCTAACTTCATAATGAACCTATTGATGAAGGTGGACTGGGGAGATGTGAGTGGCATATTTGACTATATAAATTTATCTGCAACGTTTTCAGGAAAAAGCCTGCATAGAAGGGATTGCCCGATGCTTGGCCGACTTCTTTACAGCTACGATTTTGATCCTGAAGGAGTTGGAAGACGACGAAACTGAAGCTCAGGAAGAAGAGATGCCAGAGGCATCTGAAGGTGAGGCAGTCGAGGAGTCGTTGTTGATCGACAACGACGAAGACTTCGAGGAGGAAGAAGTGAAGCCTGTGCCAGAGAGCCCGTGGAAGAAACTTGTATGCCACTATCTGATCCCGGCTTGTAAGGCAAAGCTTATCCCACCTGAGTCGTTTAAAGCTGAGGAGGAAGGGGTCATAATGCGGGTCGTGGACCTGCATGACTTATACAAAGTGTTCGAGAGGTGTTAGCGGTGTGAAATTGTTTGTCACGGGTTGAGTCGCTCACAAATTCAATGAATCTTTTTTCGAGATAATGGGGTTATGAAGACTGAAGAGGCTGTGTTGTGAAGTGTGATATATATCTAGAAAGTAGCCATAAATATGTATCAGAAGGAAGCTACTTGGACGTCCTCGTCTTCGGGGCGTCCTTCCATGCCTTCATTTCCCTAGAATTCCGGTTCTTGAACCACGTGAACACCTGTGTTGGTGTCAGATTCACCTGTCTGGCCAAATTCTTGCGAACATCACGGCGTGGTTTTCGACATTTGGCGAATTCTTCCTCTAGGATTGCCACTTGTTCCTGCGAAAAACGCGGTCTCTTTTTCATCGAATCGTTCTGGGTGACAATCTCCTTGGACAACATGATATTGGCCAGTTGTTGGAGGACGTTTCCTGTGGCTGGGGTCTCAGGTCCGAGGGTATTGCAGAACTGGGACATTTGGTTAAGGAGATCTTTTAGGGTGGGAATTTTCAACTGCTGAAGCGAGTCGATCGTCATAGAATCCTTGTTGCTGACCACAGAATGGTCCACAGCGGCCGTCTTAGCTTGAATGTTGTCGCTCTCCTCGCCGTTGGGCTTTTCCGGGCATTTTGCGGCGTCTGCTCCTGGGGCGAGGCGCTTTCTACACCAGAATCCTCGCTTCTGGCTTCGGAAGTTCGAATGGTCCCCGGAGCATCAGGGTCAGGATTGGATAGTCCAGCAGCATTGGATGCGGAAGAACCCTGACTCTTGAGATAACTGATTGCCGAGCGGAACTTGTCCCAATCAGTACTCTTCTTCGCGATCGGTTTCGGCGTCAGCCACTCGTTGTTACGCACAGCTGGAACAGGATGAGGCCGCTCTGAAATAAATGGCATAGGCTTCATGCAATGGGGGTGTCGCCTACCAGAACTTCTTCTGAATCGGTGGAGCTGGATGGTGATGTGCATTCCGGGGTGATGACCATTGCTGGGTTCTGTTGAAGGAGACGGCCTGGACTACTGCTAATCAAAGAAAGCGAGGATGACAGTTCGGCGTCGGTAGAAATGGCTGGAGAGCTGTGCTCCGGAAGGACGACCGTGGTTGCGGTCATTTGCGTCTAATCTTTCGCAGTGCTGGGAAGACTGTTGAAGAGAGACCTTCTGTACTGTTCAGAGGAGGGCTGGCTGGAGGACTACGCTCAGGGGTTACGTTTATGGGCAGATCCAAGGCGAACCTAACACGTTTGGATGAGGATGTGATTTCGCTGAAAGATGAACGGCTTAGGCTTCACTAAAAACTGATGTCATTTACCAGAAGTTACTTCGGAGCTGGCTGGCGCGGTGCATATGATGACCGTTTTCGTGTCACTTTCGGCGGCATCTTATCTGAATTACCGCCAGTGAAAGAACGCCGGGAAGAAGTCCCAGAGTCCGTGAAATTGGCTGGTGAGCTTGTTCCGGGGTGACCATGGACGATTTCAATGCGGAAACGGATTTCGACGCGGATTTATTTGTCGAGGATCTCGGATATTGAAATTCGCTGTAAATGACCGATTAGGTTTTGCTAATAAGTGATACCACCTACAGAAGCTGCTCCTGAATTGGTCGATTTGGCTGGCAAGCTGCATTCCGAGGTGGCTGCCGTGATCCGAACCGTTTCCGGGTAGCAAGTGTAGATGATCCGTTTCTGGGTGACATCGGTAGACGAATCCGAGGCGTGAACAGACTTCCGACGAGAATCTGATATTGCTAAAAATGACCGATTGACGTTTTACTAAGTAGTGATGCCATCTAACAGAAGCTCCCCTGGATTGGCCGACCTGGCTGACAACTTTCGTTCGGAATCGACAATCCGAACGCTCTCGGTTGAAGCCGACTGCGGGAGAGGGCCCAGATTCGGTGGAACTTGCGAGACAGCTTCGTTCCGGGACAACGACCGCAGACGGTTTTGAAGCGAAAAGAGACTTCCGACAAGAATCTGATTTCGCTGAAACATGGCTAATTTACGTTTTCCTAAAAATGATGCCACCTACCAGAAGCTCCTCCTGACTTGGTCGAGCTGGTTGGCAATCTGCGTTTCGAGGTGACGTCCGAGATCCGAACGCTGTTTGTGGTAGCCGAATGCCGGTCCAAGGACCCCGATTCGGTGAATCTGGATGGAGGGCGTTGTTTCGAGTTGGCAAACTTGGACGATTCCGCGGCCAAAATTGATTTGCGGCGAAGATATAATTTAGCTGAAAAATAAACGAATTAGGCTTCGTTGACTAACGTTTTCACCTACGCGTAGCTACTCCTGTATTAGCAGAGCTGCGTTCTAGGGAATCGTGACTGGCTTCCTTTTTCTTGTTTGATTTTGCGTCGAATTCTTCTCTAATCGCTGAACAGGCCGTGAAGACGGACGGGCATGTTTATCGCGGTCATCAACTCGCTCGGTCTGACTTCCCACCAAAGTATATTTCAATTTCCGAAATGTTTCAGGGGAGAGAAGGTCAGGCTTGTTGAGCGTCGAGCTGCGTTCCAGGGTGGAAACGTTTGAGTATGATTCGACACAGCAGGAATCTGAAAATCGGAATACACTGACTATCGAGAGCGGTGCAACCTACTAGGAGATGCTCTAGAATCGATGGAAATGGCTGGAGAGCTTCGTTTCGGGGTGGTAACGCTTGAAAGGGTGAATGAAGACTCGAAATCAGCCGATGTGTCTGAAGCTGAAGCATTCCAAGAATCTGAAAATGAGGAAATATTGTCATAGCGTATCCAGAACTGTGTGACCCACCAGAGGCGTTGATAACTGGAGAGCTGAATTTTGGGACGTGGGTGGTGAATTGGTCTTCGGCAAAATCCATAGCATAACCATTGTCGCAGTCGTTCTCACTGCCATTGAACAGCTTCAACGTTGAATCTTTGTAAAATTTCTCGAAACGACGAGGCGTTAAACAACGTGCTTTAGACTCAGAACGCTTGAATGACTTTTTCTTCGATTTAGACGTTGTCGATGAACACTTCGACTTGATATCACGTAAATATTCGTCTTCCCGTCCCAAAATTTTTGCTTCCAGGGTATTGAATATGTGCTCCCAATACTTCGTTTCACGTTCTACTTGAGCTTCAATCAACTGCCTCTGCAAGATATTGGCCGTCGTCGACATCTTCGTTTGTTCTTTTCCCTTCTTCGGTAGGAATAAGATTCATCTAAAAATAAGAGTATAAATAGAGTTGGCGCGTGGTAAATGTGCGAATTTAGTATCACAGAATTTAAGGTGATAATGACAAGGAAGTGATGCAAGAATGTGGCAGGTAAGCCTACAGATAAGCACTTTAACCCAGTTATAAGAAGAGATGGTTGAAATAACGTACACTAAAACTTTATGGGGAGTCTAATTGTTGTCGCCAATTGAAGGAAGCGATGGTAAGAGCTTGTCTCGTGAACTGTTTTCCGGGGCAAAGACCAAAAACGGTTCCGAGACAAAAATAGACGCACAGAGAGGCTAAACTAAACGGTTTTAGTTTTAAGAAAGGGCGTATAACCAAAAAAAAAGTTTTCCGGAAAGCAGTCTGGAAAAATGTGTGCCGGTGTGACAAATCCCAGCAAAGTACGGGACGTCGGTGCGACGATAACGAAATTTCAGTGAATGACTTAAAGTCCACATTGGCAATTGTGAAGACGAGCCCGTCGGACATTTTTCTGACCAGAAGAGCTTAGGAATACCCAGGCAAAATTTCTTCTAGGCTAAGCGCCAAGCACACACCGCAAGGTCACGCGATCGATCAGAATAGAACAAGGACGGATGCATGCTGTGACGGCCGCGACTAATCTTGCTTGTTGCCATTGTGAAAACGACACGGTCGCTTGCTGGGGTCGCTCGCCACATGTGGACGCTGTGAAGTTGAAAGAAAAAGATTCTGTACACTGAGATAACACAGAACTACTCTACTCTAGCAATCTTGAGAGTTGATATCTACGAAGGCAATCGAATTGGCAGTTTACCAAAGAAGTTTTAATCCCCGAACAAGTTTTCATATATCGCTTAATTTCGAAAAATGACTAAGAAACGATAATCCCTACGTCTAATAAAGGCCACACATATGTAGTCCAAGTCTTAAAGTCTGAAAACAAGGTGAGTACAAATCCTCTCTTATTAGAACGACTCACATGATACCCGTCTCATTTCAATGATTAAACCCTAAGCTGTCCACACGTTGTATGTGGCGTTATGGTGCCAGGTGCAAATCCCTTCCAAGAAATTCAGAGGCTGCGCGCAATTCAAAGAGCCAGATATAGATTAACTCAGCAGTGCCGCTCTTAAAGCCAGAAAACTGGCAGTCGACAAATACCGAGAAATGTGTACAAAACCCGGCAAGTTATTTTAGTTATTCTATTTTCACCGTTTTCCTAATCTAGAAATTACGAAGACATTCCCGTTGCTGCCTCTATGAGCAATGAAAAATGTAAAAGTTGTTTTTCCTTTACGAATTAATGTCAATCCGTGAATTTCAGTCAAGTCTGTCCATCCAAGGTGTTTTGGCTGAATGGCTTGATGAACGATTTCATATTTACCCCCGCTTATTAATGAAGTGAGTGCGCTCTCGACTATTTCACTTCAAATATTTTCGATTTAGGAATTAATTAGTAGGGGCCGGATTGCCTTTTAATAAAAGTAAGTTGGTTCTTTAATAACACGTTTTTGATTTTCGCAATTCAGACATTAACCACTTACAATGGCCGCTACCAATTTAATGAGTGCCTGTATTACTAAAAAGGTAATCTTAGTTTTCGATTTGATTGCTAAATTCTTGAACTACAGACTATTAACAGGTATGGGAACCTCAACGGCTTCCTAAGCCGCCGATGTAAAGCCAATACAATTTAATAATAGGTGAGCGCACACTATTTCTGAGCTCTATAAACTGTCTATTTTAGATATCGATGAATGGACAAGGGAAAGCGACAAATATCAGGCGATTTAAAAGTGGTCTCCGCTTTTTAAGAAAAGTGAGTTAACTTTCTAATAGTCCGTTTCTAATATTTTCAATTTGGGCATTAAAGCATTATGAGGACATTGTAATGTACCCTTCTATTAATATTGAAGGGTAGCCAAAAGTGTTCACTTCTTGCTTAAATGCTCCAATTCCAGATAATAAACAATGTAACCTCTCATGCTTCCTATAATACCGATATATAATTCCTCTTCAATCCAATAACACGTAAGCGTTCTTTCTATATTTATGTGCTATAAACTGATCCTTTTAGATCTCAATGGATTGTTACTAGAGGTCGACAAAGATAAAACGATGTAAAAGTCGTCCACGCCTTTTCAACACAAGGGCAATTTGCTCTTTAAATGTACGTTTGTGTAATATTTTCAATTTAGGCATTAATAAAAAGCTTGGTATATATGGATGCGATGACGATATAATGGACCCGCCATTTTTTAAAAGGTAGCAATACTTGTCAACTTGTTACCTGAATGTTCCAATTTCAGACAACTCCAACTGGTCTTACTCCTCTTCCTGCGATAATGTTCTTCTAATCAAATAATTAAAGGTCAGCTCTTATTCCATATATGCCTTTGAAAATTAGTATTCAGACATTTATTAATTAAGCGTACATTCGTCACTTCCTCAGGTTAGCTCACCTTACCTTGGCCTTACGATATAAAAGACAGGGTAAATTTGCTTGGAATTTGCATGTTTTGATATCCAATTTTAGGCCCATCTATCAAAAGTAACATTTGCTTTGAACTGGACTTATACGAACCGAAAGCGATTGAAACCCCATTCTCCGGTCTCCAATTTTCAAAGGTTAGAAATTTTTTCAGTATGTGCCACTAACATTTATAATTTACAGACAGTTAAGAATGAACCCAGCAGCTTCTTCGTTCATTCGTAAAGTGAAAATTAAATTATTGGGGTTCGTAAAAAATAAATGACATAGACAAATTTGAATTTTGCGTTATTGATGACAAAGTACTGTAACATAAATGGCTACAGTAAGAGAGTTTTTGACGCCTGTATGCTTTAACATTACATGTTTAGTTCTCAGTAAAACCGCCAACGTTGGTTTTCTCCCAGCCTTGTTCACATGTGAGCGTGGTTGAATCAAAAAATTATGCTTGCCAAGTATATCTTCTTGGTGGACTTGAATGGAATTTAAAGTTACTCAAGAGTGACTCTGGATTTAATCACACTGTAAACCTACTGACAACGCTAGCCTCAGGATTATGGGCTGCTAAGGAGAGTACGTATCTTCTGTATTCAGTTTAACAGACAGTTTTCAAACCGTTATTGGATTTCAGTTCAAAATTCAGTTGTAAGCCATCTTCAAAGCACTCAAATCGCTTTCGGACTTCAGTCTTGGCTACTTTTGCAACAGTGACATTCAGGTATCTAAATACAATTCTGCTCTTGAGTTTGAGTTGAGCCTTTTTTAAGACGAGAAACAACAACCAAATGAAACTAATAATCTCCCTGACTTCGACAGGCTCAGTTACGGTAGCTAATGCTATATTGAACAACGAGCGATGTAATTCTCTCAACGAGATCCTTCGCTAACCCAGCTCTATATTTTTGCAGTTATCAAACGCGTGAATTGACCCAATATTGCGTAATGTCAATACAAGAGACAATCTTAAAAATACCTACACAGCTGCAGAAATACTTAATTCCAAATTGGTTCTTTTCAACTTGTACGTTGGCTTAAAATTTCTGATGCTCCTGTTTATTAATCATTTCATAAGGGAATTAAGTATTATTAATCACGTAATTTAACGGGTTTACAGGGTCATAAGACAGGGTAGAACACACGCCAGAAGAATTTTGAAACATCTTTTCATGATTATTGAATAAAAGTAGCTTCTCGCATAGAGGCTGACCAATAAAACAGAACTTAAAGCTAAGAGTTGAAATCAAAAATGAGTCAAGAAGGACATCAAACAATTATGAAAAATGGAGTTGAATGTTCTTGAGATTTTACAGACCATGCAAAAAAACTCTTTATGGACAAAATAAAGTGGAATGAGACTTTGAATTGTCTCAAAAAAGATAGAACAGAGGAGGGAGAGACAGAGAGTTTAGAACTTGGGAAGACTGGAAATCCAAACACAAATTATGAAAAGAAAAGTCATGCAGCAAAGAAAGGTGTCTGCAGGATCACATAAGAGAAGATTGACCTTAGTGGACCCAAATATTCATGCGATCATCCTGCACCAAAACGCGAAGGCTCTTGACCCCATCCTCCGCATCCTCATGAGCCCACGCAATGTAGTTTTCCGAGTCAAATTCCTCATTTTCAGGCTCATGATCTGCCGGCTGAATGTCCTCCAGCTCGTCCATTCCACACTTGTCCAGACCTCCATTGATGGTGAACGTCTTGTAGGCGCCCTTCTTCCAGTGGTCGAAGATTACAGCAAACATCGTGGTGTCGATGTAGAAAGAGGAGTCAGACAGGTCTGCCTCAATGAAGTCCGTGACGACGAAGCGTGAGAGACTGAGCTGAGACGTAATCGGCCAGTCTCCGTGCAGACTCAGATTCGTCACCTTCTTTCCGCCACCATGCAGCTCAGGAAATCTTCGCTGGCGTCAGCGCAGTAGTGAAGCGTAACCTTGTTGAACTTCTCCGTCATTTTCATAATGTTGAACATCTTATCCGTAACCGCCTGGTCATCGTTTTCAACGATTCGGCACTTGAAGCTGCTGTCCTGGACAAGCCACTGGAAGGCTTTTGGGAGAAGCTGGTACATAAGGGACCAGCGGGGAATTGACTTCCACTGGTTAGCCGCGATCGGCTGGCTGTGGCAACGGCCAAAGTTCTCTTCAGGGTACACCATTGAGAAGCTATTGATTTGAATGATTCGGGTTGGCGGACGACGCAGAAGCTCTCCAAGGCTTGGAGAGTCAATCCCCAAGAACGCGTAGTCCCAGGATTGCGGGTTGCGGCGAATGATCAGCTCGTAGACGATAGGAGAAGGCGGGATAACAGGTGTTTCAGAAGAGTTCACGATTTGTGCGTTGTTGAAGAGACTCGCGGTGATCTGGGGGTTGTGAACGAAGATCTCGAGCACTTGGGTTGGGAGTTCGGAGGTCTGAAACAACAAACTAAGATGATTGGAAAATTAGTAAAAAAGCCATTTGTAAAAGCCAAAAATAGTAATATAACAGAGCTACTCGTCACAGAGAAAACTTTATGTGAAGGTCCAAAATATTGGTCTTAAAAGAATTCAATTATTTTTTAAAGACGATTTGATAAAAAGGAATTTTAAACGAAGGTCTCGAGAAAATAAAGGGTCTCAAATTAGAAATAAATAATGAAGATTTTTCGTATTTTTCTTGCAGTAAAGTTAGAATTCAAAAATCGAGCTCTAAAAAACTACCCTAGACAACGACGAAAAGATGGCTTAAACGTGCGTTTTCAAGTGTGGCCACGATATCAGAACTGATGATTTTAGAGCCTCCAAATCAGTGACCACAGTCAACATCCATTGATTCGTAAGTACTTACAAGCGGCAACGGTAATTCTCAGAAAGGGTGACCCCAATCGGAGCGTTTCTGAGACCGTCGTTTAAGAAAGGCCAACGCGGAATCGTTGGATCTAATAGTTGAGTCGATTGAAAATCTTTTATTCAATTTGTGCCCAGCTTAAGAGTGGATCAAGTGACTTTGGATCCATATTTTGTTGACAGCCAACAGCTGTTTCAATGGCTCGTCACATTGAGAATCTCATTTATACCTAAAGGTCTCAATAATTACTTTTTTGTGCCAAAGAGTTACGGTAGTTCTGCATCTTACGTGCCCTAACTAATATTTAGACAAATTTTACCCGTGATGTTTTTCTAATATGCAAATATGAAACGGTCAATCAGACAGAAGGCTGAGTTTAGCAAAATGTCTAAACACGTTAAAAATAATATGGTTAAAAATCGGTCTGTTTGCAGCGCTAAACCTTAGCCGTTGAGTTTGAAACGTTGACAGAAACAAGAGTATTTCAACAATGTGCGGCTAACATTGCCAGCGAACGATATTAAAAATGACTATGGGTCTATGAAAAAACAGTCCAGGGCTCGATCCCATCATAACTGATTGTAAATTGCAAACAGTGTTTACGTAAACACATACCTCAACGGTGGAAATCACGGTCGCCTCATTCGGCTTCGATTTCTTGCCTTCACCGGCATCATCAGGCGATCCGACACGCTTCATACTTACGTAGTCTGAAAAAAGTTTTGGTGTCATAACATTGTCTACAAAGTCCGCAATCCACAAAAACGCACCAACTCAAATAAAAAAACTCATTGTGGCTATCACTGCCCGCTTATATAAGGGTACAGTATGACTAAAAGGAGACAACGGAGAGAAATAAGGTCACAAGGTCTCTTACTAAGCAATTGAGTGACAGCAGGTCTCTAAAAGACCGAAAACGCGAGAATCTGTAAAAGATCACGCGCACTCTAAGAGGACGAACTTTGGATGACTCGACCGCAAATTACGTCAAGTGAGACGAGGAGGAAGCGATTAACTGACCTACACTATCTAATCACCATTACCAAGACCAATAGAACCGTTAACCTAACAGGAAGCGGGATTTGAAGTTTGAGAGACCAAGCTGCATTTGAGGAAAATATTTACAAAGACTGAGATTGTAAACACCTTTTTTCCCAGCAAATAGCTGTTTGTGGAAGTCACGAAATGACCGATTGTAGTCGTGACGTCCGCGCGGATAAAGGTTGAAATGTGGAATTAGGAACTTCTCGGCTTATCGCTGGTCATTAGCGAGCGGATTTCGGGCTCAAGGGATTTTATTCAACGTCAAAGATAGAAAAAATGTGAAAAGGGAAGAACTACAACTTTCTTTCCAAACGTCTTTGGACACGCCTTTTGCAAAGATTTCGGAAATGTGTTCGTAAATGCGAAAGACGGTAATTGTCTTAGGATGTGCTAACTAAAATACCCAACGGACATGATTACGAGGAGGTTTATGTCTTCTTAAGGCTTTTAGATATCTGGAATAATGAAAAGAGTCACATAAGTCGTCACATTTTTGCTATTTTTCGGCTATTGAGGGTGATATTACTAGTGGGCCCGCGCATAATTAGATAGTAAGCTTTAAGAAAGTCGCTCTCAAAACGCCTAAGGTAAGTGCCTCAAATGTGTGACTTCTAATGTAATCTCAAGCAAAGAGCAGGTTTCGTTTTGTTCCAATGAAAGAAGCGCTCTTTCCCTCTGGACACTCCCGTTGCCCTATTCTAAGAACAGTTACCCATGTGTTGGCAAGTCGTCCTCCCATCCCCTCTTTTAAATAAATGAGAACGATCCAGACATGTCCGTCCGACCGTCCGTCCGTCCGTTCGTTCGTTTGTCACGAAATTTTCCAGACGCGATATTCCTGACTGAGCAAGTGCGAGTTATGAGGTGATCTAGCGTCCAGTCAAGCTGACCACGTTCCTTGCTTGCGTTTGCACGCTTTTGGCCGTCGTCTCGGGCCGGTCGGTTTTGCAACCGCGACGGCGTCAAAATCGAGTCTCAAACGCCGAATTGGCAACAGTTGTGGGCGTTTTTGGGCTCAACAGACTATGCACAAAAATTGTAACCGAAAATAATGTGTGATTTGCGCTATTTGGAAAAAATTATAAAACTGCGAAAACGGTGGCGTCGCTCTAGGCGATCTAGCGTCGAGTCAAGCTGACCACGCTCCTTGGAGGCGTGAAGCGCCGACTAAACGTATTTTGAAGCTTAAATCTCGCGCAATAGCGTGCGCGATCCAGTTGATTCTAGAATCAATTTACAGACCGGACAGAACGCAACCCCCCGCTTCACTGTAGTGTTAAATAAAATAAAAGTGCCCAAAAACCCATCTACTTATTATAACTCGTTACCTCAGGTCGTGACCTATTTTTATCTAATCCCAACTCACACTTAGACACCGTAGTTATCGCAGAAACGAGAAAATCCTAAGACTTCCTAATCTTATCTATTTAGGACCATTCCTATCTAATCCTAATCGCTTAAACTTCTTTCACAGCTAAAACGGAAGCGGGACATTTGCGGCCAGTTTTTTTTCAAAAGTGATAAAGCGCACTGTCTTGAGTCATGCGAGGATCATACGCGGGTCATTGTGGTGGGTCTTCAAAGCGATTACCTCCAAACATCAGAAACTTTATCTTAACGCTCTACAATTCTCTTTAGAAAGTAACTTTTCACGTCACCGCCACGACAGGTGGTCACGTGGGGAATGTAGGAAGAGCATTTTAGGCTGTCAGGTTGAGATGGACTCAGGCTTTGGCTGAGGACTTTCCAATGAGGTTTTCGCGGCGAAGTCGCCTGGCAGCGGGTGTGTGTAGACTTGAGGCTGCCTCTTTTAAACAGTGGGGATAGTAGGGTGGGGTTCGTCTCCTGGAGCATCTTAAGCTTAGGCTTGGACATTTTTATCATGGTTTTTTGAGAGACATTGTGCCTTACTGGATAGCACCAAAATCTAACTTACGCAAACAACCTCTTGACCACAGAGCAGCGCAAACGTTCAATGACCACAAAACACCACAATAGATCTTCGCCACCGCCATTCCAGACAATTCTGACTTAGAAAATGGTAACGCTACCACATAACACAGAAAACGCTGACAAAGCGGACGGTCGCTGCACTTTTCAATGTGGCACTGTTATTTGATTTGGGAATCTTCTATACAAAGGAAAACATGACAGTTTTCTGATAGAGGATAGGCCATTCTTGGAATTTGCCATCAAACGCTGAACTCAGCGCGGATCATAAGAAATCCCAAAACAACTAGAATAATGGGCAAAGACAAGAAAGCCTCACAAAGGTATTAGCGACCACCCCTTTAGCGCAAACGTGTATTTAAGATTGAAGCGTGCTCTTCAAGTGGGTAAGATGGCTGATCCTTGTTGACGAGTGTAATTGCGTGGCTCGTAATGTGTAGTTATCTTGAAAGTCGAGCTATTCTGGGCAAAATTACTAGAAAGCCGATGGGATTTAGGAAGAGCTTAATTTGCAGTTGGGGTTAACTTGAAGGTGCCGTTCAGAAACCAAACACAACGCCTAGAATACCGTCTCTAAAGCGTTTTTTCCGATTTTGGACCGGTTCAAGAACTGGAGTACGCTTGATGATTGGCGTCAAAAGTCTAGCAGCTTAGAAATGTAACTTGGTCATAGTTCAGCGAAAAAAAAAAATTAAAAAGGACGATCTAAACAAACGACGTTTTCCTGTCGTCATCTGTGGCACCGCTACATTGGTCGGTCAGTCACAAGAATTATAAGGATTGTGAATGTGTCGTTTTTAGCGCCATTTTTTTCTGAGGGTGATAGCTTAACAATCTGCCGAATAGTTCAGATCAACAGTCTGATTTGGCTAGCGAGCGAAAGAAAAGTATAAAAAAAAAGAATTTTTCGTGCTTAAAGTCAGTGCACAGAAACCTAAAACGTTAAAAACGCTAAAAAGAGGGATGATCAAAACATGAATAATACCATCGCTGTCAACATCGCCGCCGATTCGTCTTTAGGACGTTCATCCTCCCGCTAACAATTGCAGGTGTTTTGTTGATAGTACTATTTTCCTCAAAGAGTGATATCTTCTGACTCAGAGTCCTTGTTGACGACGATTGAATGTGTGAAAATATAAACCAATCAAAAACTTGCCGATTGCTCCAAATTATTAGGCATGCGAGAGACAGCTAAGTTTTGTAAAATAAGCGTTTTGTTTCTGTCTCTGCTTTGGTGATAAAATAGTTGCTATTTAGCGGCCTTATCGAATAAACCATTCGAGTTAAAAAGTCAAACGTGAAAGCGGACAACTCTTTCAGAGAAACATCAAATGGAAAAAGATCGAAACTCCGTCAACATTGTTAGCGCCACCTATTTTGGATGCTCGTCCTCACCGAAACGATCATATGAATAGCCGATAGAGCTGTTTTCCTCCTTTTTACGAAGGAATGGTTGATAGCACCTCCTTGGCGCCAGCGCTTCCGATTTGCACATCGTAAAAAGGAGACCGTCTTCAAGGAATTTCGCTATCACTCAAAGTTTTGAACCTTGCATAAACACATTCAAAAGAGTTTTGCGTTAGAAGAACAGTGGAGTTAAAATGATAGATCGAAATTGCAGTTCGTGGCGGGAGCCACGTCGACGTTGCGATGTAGAGCTTCGGGATCTTGTGAAGCTTGGATAAATGTTGATTTCTCGGCCATGCTGGCGTGTTTCTGGGCGAGTCTGGGCTTGGTGTGATGCGCATCTGATACCGCGTCGTTTGGATCGCCAAAATAAAAAAAGAAAAAACTAAGATTGTTTAAATCTGTGACATATGGGTGAAGTTCGTCATGTGGCGTTGGCCGGGTACCCACCCATTCAGGCAAAATCAGTTTTTCCCATTTTTCCGTCTAATTCCACACAAATTCACATATTGAAAATTGAATTCTGCGTCGAATAAGCCAAAATAATTTAAAAATGCCGCGTTCTCCAAAAAGTTGAAGCAATTCGAAAGTAATGCTAAGTAAAGTGAAGTCTTTGAAGGCCGAAAATAGAAGGGGGTCATTTTTGATGATTTCTGAGGTTTTTGGAAATTCGCAGGGCAAACGAACGTTACAATATATTGACCCACAGTCGCTGTAGATCAGAATGAGAAAATAGGCGGACTCCTGTTGTCAATACAAGTCCTTTTCGCGTAAAACATTGGTAACGAATAAAAGTATAATCTAGAGGTGCTGTGATAATCTTCGGAGGTGCCGAACACCTGCAAAACTCTTTGCCAAACACTCTATTTAAACCATAAACAGCTTTTCTGTGTGATAATGCTGATTACATTGACATTGAAGTTTATTTTACGTTTTTGGAAATTTTAATTTTTCATTTGATTACACAAAATAAAATGAAAACTCAAAGCGTAACAAATCAATTAGTCAATGGTGCCATCTATGAAATCGTCCCTCTCATACCAGGTGCAGTTTCTGTGCAAAAACCATAGTTGGACGCGGGGGTATAATGGTTGAGCAAGGCCATCATCAGTTATGTACAGCTTCATATAGAAGCGGTCATCCACCATTTCGGAGTAGAACATTCGCATGCCCGTGTACATAACGTCGTTGTTAAGGTCAACTCGAATGCTCGAAATGTTGAAAAACCGGTTTTGACCTTTGAGAATAACCACCGTGGCTCGGGGCTTGTTTTGTCTTTTTTTGAAGGCGTCCCTCCACTCGAACATCTCTTTTACGGTGAACGTGAGGCCATCGACTTCAGCTTGAATCCTGACAAAATCCGTCGTTTTGAGGAGCCAATAGATTGGGTCGAATGTTCCGGGAAGAGCAAATTGGATTCTGCGGTGACGATCAAAAGGCGGTGGCTTGTGTCTCATGAGAGCGGTTGAGGTCATGGCAAGAGAGGCGTCAGGTTCTATGATGATCTCCTGCATTGATTTCCCAAGTTTTATGACGTGGTAGGCATGTGGGTTGTCTCGAGGGATACTGACAACCCGCATGGAACGGCCTCCCTGCTTCAGCATAGTATTGATGGCCAGTTCTAGTGGACGGAAGTTCTTCTTGTACTTAAGCTTTATGCTGGTTGCTTCTTTCAAGACATCAGCCTTATTTTCGGTTGGAATTGGCTGGACTGTGAAAGAGAAGAGGTACATGCTTGCGTTCAGTGTGGAATTGAGAACGTTCCAGCCCACGCTTTGACGGCTTTGGTCCTTGTACATTGAATAATGGCCTTTGACGTAGGACAGCTGGCCGAGTTTCGCTGACACGTAAACGTTGACCTCCGCGTAGCCGTGAGTGTTTAAGAAGGTATGAACTTTGCGGCCAAACGCTTTGCTAGCGTTCTCTAGGTTCTGCATCTCTTCGAGGATTTTATCAATGGTCATCTGCTGCATGTGGTAGCGGCCTATAAGACAGACGCACAGGTCGTCGATGAATTGCTGGCACACGACGTCAATGGACCCGGCATCGGGAGTCGCCATCAACGAAGCCGGTTGTAAAGCCTGTAAATATCAGATAATAACGAAACCGTGCGTGTTTTTTTCGAGGTCGAACATCGGAAACGCGTAATGTACAAAGCAATTTGACACGCATAAACAAATGTGTGAGTTAGTGCTGCTTTGCAATCACGAAAATAATCTCAAAAGTGCGGAGATAAATTAAACGCGGCAAATTATTTACAGCAAGTACAGAGGACGACACTGCTAAACGCTTTTCTTGTCAGTCTGTCAGTTTTCTAAGAGTACAACGTGACAGACCAGTTATTATTATTCAATGACAAATTTGAACGTTTGGAATTGCTCCCGTTTTCCAGCCTATGCTGTTTCGGAGCAGCCTTGTTTTCACACAATCTAATACGCATACACAAGTGCGCAGGAATCTCACAAACACGCCGACGGTTCGGCAACACTGAAGTACAACTTATGGATTAAAAACAAACGCCCGAAATTAGCTTCAAATGTGGCAAAAGCCAATATGACATTAAGCAAGTAATTTAACATAACGCTAGGAAAGGAAACAACTTGAAATCTCTTTTTCCGTTTGCACAGACATTTCCAAAGTACCACACGAACTGTTCCTTGGAGACCTCTCTGTGACATCTTTCGCCGGCTGCTGCACTCTGCGTGCCATGTAAAAGGAGACAAAAGGCGTTGCAAACGTTCTTGACGTGTTGCAAATGCGTCTACGATCGCGCTAAGAAAACAACTCTTTGCAAATGCGAAAACGTGACAATAAGAAAAACAACTGAAAATTGTTCCTTATCCGTGTTTGCAACCATTTGTGTAACAGCGCGTGGCTGACTGCTCCACACAGGCAACGCTGCGGCATACTTCAGCGTGCACTTTACGTGCATCTTCACTTTTTTCTATCTTTGTCTGTCTTTCGCCCATCCTTTCGAATTGTCTGTTGTCACAGGTCGGTCGCAAATATCGCACATATAAAATTATTTAAAAAGTCAACAGATGTTTCCTTACTGCACTTTAATTGTTCAAACTTTTTTTAAAACGACATTATTGTGAGGTTAACGTGGCGTGGACAATTTTGACAAGTTAATTGGATTTCAAGTTTATTGTATGCTAAAGATTTATTGCAAAAACAAATACAGCATGCTGGTCTTTTCAGACATCACAATCGTAGGGGTTGTAGCAGCGCTTGGCCGGTTGCTCCTCACAAGCGTCACCGTGACATCTCTTAGCCGGCTGCTCCTCACAAGCGTCACCGTGGCACCGCTTGGCCCAGCGCTTTTCAGGCTGCTCCTCGCAGAAATCTCCGTGGCAGCGTTTGATAGGTTGCTCCTCACAGGCGTCACCGTGACATCTCTTAGCCGGCTGCTCCTCACAGGCGTCACCGTGGCACCGCTTGGCCCAGCGCTTTTCAGGCTGCTCCTCGCAGAAATCTCCGTGGCAGCGCTTGATAGGTTGCTCCTCACAGGCGTCACCGTGACATCTCTTAGCCGGCTGCTCCTCACAGGCGTCACCGTGGCACCGCTTGGCCCATCGCTTTTCAGGCTGCTCCTCGCAGAAATCTCCGTGGCAGCGTTTAATAGGTTGCTCCTCACAGGCGTCTCCGTGACATCTCTTGGCCGGTTGTTCCTCGCAGGCTTCGCCGTGGCAGCGCCTAACGGGGATGCCGGTAGCGAAAGTGACAAGCGCAACAAGGGCAAACCCGAAGACGGCCTTGGAAAACATCTGAAACAGGTGCTTGTTAGACAGAAGACGGAAGCTGAAGGATGGTGCTTTCTGTCGTCTGCCGCCATCTTATATGTACCTTATTTTCTATTTTCAGCCACCGCCGGCATGAATGTCGCTAGATCATTCTCTTTGTCTAATTATAAGTTTGTTTTTTAACAGTGCTATTTACAGAATGGTCTTTGAATAGCATGCAACTGTTTCTAGATTTACATTTTTACAAATTTATTTTTGAGCTTAAAAGTTATTTTAGAAAACACGTTATTCTTAGCTACTGTATGATAGCTTGTATCTTACAGCTCTTTTTGTTTCTGTCAATTGTTCTTATTTTTTGAACGCTTACATTTTGTTATGTGGTTTCCAGGTACAAAAAATCTGCGTAGTTGAAGGTTGTTTGCGTACGCTACTCAGCCATGTGCTTTTTGACTGTATGTTGCATTCACCTATGACGTGTACATCTAATGTTAACGGGTTATTGTAAGTTCACTTAGCACTGGCTTCATGTTTCTCACTTAAATCTGCAAAGCGGTTTGTAAAATTTTTCGGAAAGTCTCTTTTGTTGACAATTTTTAAAATTACATAGAGGATTTTCCACAAGCGTTTTCCACCGTTTTTGATCAGCATTGTTGCATAATAGAGTTCGGTACATTTTGGTACGAACACTTTTTTAAACTGACACACCGTGTACAATGAGAAGCGCTTTGATGGACAAACCTACACACCCCGATTTTTGTGAAACTGTCGCCCATAGCCTACTATTCCCGTTGCCAGGTATCGGCGCAAAAACCACATTGAAAAATGTTTATGCGTAACCTTATGTCTGTTTGAACCTGACAGTCCAAAGTACTTTCTCCGCTGTTTGAAAATTTATTTGGCGTATGCGTTTTGAATAATCGGCGGTAAATGCAAGTGGCGTTAAAAAAGTGACGCTGAAAAGTGTGGCTAATGTTGCGCCACGGTTTAAAAAATATTTTTTTTGTTTTCCAACAAGCTTAACAAATTTTCAAAAGCTCATCAACAATTGTGATTGTGCTGACGGCAAGATATATTAGTTTTTTTCGGACGAGTTAATGTGATCGCCAGTTTATTTTAAGTAATTCTCACTACAAAGACAGGTGCAACAATATCGCTTTTTCTTGCATTTGTTGCCTTAGTATTTTTAGCGACCGCAGACGCCTTGGAGACACGGCCACCTGGCCGCTTCCTTGGCAGGCTGCTCCTCGCAGAAATCTCCGTGGCAGCGTTTGGTCGGTTGCTCCTCACAAGCGTCACCGTGACATCTCTTAGCCGGTTGCTCCTCGCAAGCATCACCGTGGCATCTCTTGACGGGCTGCTCCTCACAGGCATCTCCGTGGCATCGCTTGGCCCAGCGCTTCTCAGGCTTCTCGTCGCAGAAATCTCCGGGGCAGCGTTTGATAGGTTGCTCCTCACAGGCGTCACCGTGGCACCGCTTGGCCCAGCGCTTTTCAGGCTGCTCCTCGCAGAAATCTCCGTGGCAGCGTTTGATAGGTTGCTCCTCACAGGCGTCACCGTGGCACCGCTTGGCCCAGCGCTTCTCAGGCTTCTCGTCGCAGAAATCTCCGGGGCAGCGTTTGATAGGTTGCTCCTCACAGGCGTGACCGTGGCACCGCTTGGCCCAGCGCTTCTCAGGCTGCTCCTCACAAGCGTCTCCGTGGCATCGCTTGGCCCAGCGCTTCTCGGGCTGCTCCTCACAGGCATCTCCGTGGCATCTTTTGGCTGGCTGTTCCTCGCAGGCGTCTCCGTGGCACCGCTTGGCCCAGCGCTTTTTAGGCTGCTCCTCGCAGAAATCTCCGTGGCAGCGTTTGGTCGGTTGCTCCTCACAAGCGTCACCGTGACATCTCTTAGCCGGTTGCTCCTCACAGGCGTCTCCGTGGCACCGCTTGGCCCAGCGCTTTTTAGGCTGCTCCTCGCAGAAATCTCCGTGGCAGCGTTTGGTCGGTTGCTCCTCACAAGCGTCACCGTGACATCTCTTAGCCGGTTGCTCCTCACAGGCGTCTCCGTGGCATCTCTTGACTGGCTTCTCCTCACAGGCGTCTCCGTGGCATCTCTTAATGGCCGGGATGGCAGAAGCGAAAGCGACAAGCGCAACAAGGGCAAATCCAAAAACGGTCTTGGAGAACATCTGAAACATTTTCTTGTTAGACTGAAGAAGGAAGCTGAAGGATAATGCTTTCTGTCTTCCGCTGCCGGCTTTTATGTAGCCTATTTTTCTATTTTCAACAGCCACGGCCGTAAATGCCAAATGATCAAACCACTTCTTGTCATCTAATCTTAGCTTGCATGCAATTTTTAGACGTGTTTTGAAAGAAATGCAAATGCTTTCATTTGTGTGCCGACTTTTTTATTTTAGAACTTTTATTTTTGATTTTTTTGAACCAAAAACCTTTTCAAGGCAAAAGTTATTGTTAGCTAGTGGGTACTGTAGATTTGAGAACCTTCCAATTCAAGTCAACAAATACTAAGGTTCTTCAGATAGGTATTGAAGGTGTGCCGAAAACAAAACGAGCGTTGTTAAAATGTCGGGTTAGTGCAGTGAAATTTTTAATGTCAATTTCTAAAGCAGGCAGACGACAGACGCCATTAAACTTAAATGTCCTTTGCATTGCACTCTTGCCAACGTAAGTTTGGCGACGTCCTATTTGTCACACCTTACATGTACCTTGCTTGTTATGCTTTTTTAGCTACTACATGGTGTCCGAGCGTAAACGCCGGTTGTTGTTCGGCAATTATTTTTTATTGACGGGTCCAATTCATAGTGAACGTAGGTTTTTCTGAATTAGGAGAACGGTACAATTTCATTGGTACCAAAACGTCTAGGTTTTGATGCACTTTTAGGAAAACCGACCGGTAAAGACTAATTAAGAGAATCAGAACGAAGATCTCTAAACTTGGGATTACGGTAGCTCGGGGGAGCTGAGCTGTAGCATTTTGATTTCTTAATGTCATGACTTATTTGTCTATGTTATAAAGTCCGACACAAGGTCTGCACATCGTCAAGTCCGTGAGAATCTCCATGTCGACGACAAGCTCTCCCTGTCAACGAAAGGTCAGCGGAAGTCCGAGGAGCCGCCGTGAGAAGGTCCCGCGATCATTACCACGCCATTTGGAAGCCGCCCGAAGCCAATGCCTGCCATGAAAAAAGCTGAAGAGAGGGGAAGCATAAAAGGAGTCGAGAAGGACAGGTTGGGGCTAGGCCGGTTCACAAACGTGTGACCGTGACTTATTGTGTTGAAGTGATTCTGCAGATAAAGGACTTATTAAGACATCTTGTTACTATGCCTGTTATTGGATTAGTGAGAGTGATAGCGTGAATATATCATGAGAGGAACTCAAAAAAATTATAGTCTGAATTAAGAGAGTCAGAATGAAGAAATCGCATACTTTGTTGCTTTCAAAATGTTCAATCCAGATAGTGCTGTCTGCAAAGACTTGGAACGTTTCTGCTTGAAACGTTTCCTGCGGACTGGTCGTAGTTTATAACTTTTCTGTGCTTTTTGGGCTCGAAACACTTTGAAATTGGCCAAATTTAAGATTAACGGGTAGCTTACACCAAGACCTTACCCATGAGGTTTCATTTTGCTAAAAACTCACCAGCAATTATGCTCACCAGCGGAAAACTCAAGAAAAGCATATCTCAAAACCCAGGCATTTGGTACCAATAAAATTGTACCGTTCTCCTGACTCAGAAAACCTAGTTTTATTATGGATCGGACCGGTTAATAAAAAATAATTACGGAAAAACAACCGGCATCTACGTTATATCCCAAACAGGCTATGTAAGGCAAATTCAACACTGCTGCTGCTAAAAAACATCAAATTTTCAAGCGTCTCTGCTGTATTAATTGACCAGTTGCTCCTTGTTTGCTGAGCGTGACAAAGCGTCACCGTGACCCTGCTTGATGAAGAAAATGGCGGAATTAAGAACGACGAACGCAACGAGAGCGTGAGAGAAAAGTAAAAGCAGGATAGTGCAAAGAACGTTAAAAAACGTGTTGTTGTGTAACTGAAAATAAAAACGGAACAAAAACATATGAGCGATGAGTCAGTAGAGTCATGTCTTAGTGAAAGACTTTTTAAAACACATTTTTAAACATATTTTTCCAAGCAACATCACAGATAAGGAACATCCGGTTGTTTGACAAGGATGCGTTGTTAAAAAATTAACATTTTGAAAAGTGGAACACCAAGTGAAAAGTGGAGCTGCTGGGTGGGAGTACGATTTAAGACTATCTACCACTCAATTTCCAAAAATTGAAATCACATTACCGTTTTGTTTGTTACGACTAGATGATTTTTTAGTGCCGCAACAGGGTGTAACTCTGTTACACTTTCGCGCATTCCAGAAAATAGGAACTGTTTTTTCATTTTTCGTTCATCATCCTTTAGCTTTCGTCTTCTGTCTAACGAGCAACTATTTTTGATGGTTTCCAAGGCTATCTTTGGAATCGCTCTTGTTGCACTATTTGCCTTTGCATCCGCCATACCCGTCGCCAAGGAGCAAACGGTCGAACGGATTAAGAGATGTCATGGAGATGCCTGCAGGAAGCGCTCTGTCAACAAGGAGCATCCGGTCGAATTGGTCGAACGTTTCCACGTTGATGCTTGCAAGAAGAAGCGCTCAGCCGATAACGAGAAACCAGTCGAACTGATCGAAAGGGTCAAAAGATGTCACTGAAATAAATTACGGGCACCATAATCTTACGTACTGTTCGAATGACGCAAGAGCATTTGCAAAATGCAGCTTTAAAACAGCGACGATCTAGCAATGATACATTGACGTTGCTGTTTTGTGATTCAGCGTCACAGAGATTTTGTGAATGTCTTTGTGGGTACATCGAAAATTGGCTGAGCACTTTGAGCCTACCAGAAAGCCTTCCTTTTACAAATAACCATATATTAACGTTGTTTTTTTGCGCTGTTCAGCGTTTGCCAGAGTGCCTTTTATAAATGACATCCTTAAGCGATTGTTGCCTTCCAGCACTTCAATCGGCTTTGTCGCAAAATTGAAAAACTAGGCTTTATAAAAATACTTCTTATGGCTTTCCCCGACCTTTTAGAAACTTATGTAAAGCGCATCTTTGTGACAGCGAGGATCTATCTGTGATACACTGTCGTTGTTTTGTGATTCAGTGCCACATAACATCGTCGTGAGTAGCCAGTTTTTCTCGGGTCGGCTGTATGGAGCTTGCATCTGCCAGAGACAAGTTACTCTTCCTTTTATCTATGACCACGTCTCAACGCTGTTCTTTTTGCACTTTTCCGGTGGTTGCTAGAATGATCTCTAGTGCTAATATTCTTAAATGACTGGCACTGACTTCCTCGCTGTGTTGTCTTCAAATTCTTTGCGAATAAGGCAAACATCGCAGCGTCCTCACCTTGTCGTAATTAAATTATGAATTCCATAATTTTATTTACTCGTCGAACGCCTCGCTGATTAGCAAGAGCACGACCAGGGCATTTTTGCGTCCATTCCTCAAAATCTCTCTTCCTTCCGCAGAACGCTGCACGCAACACCCTTCCGCGGGCTTGTTTGTGACTCTCGAGTGCGGCTGACCTTATATTTCTCGTACGTTCGCACTTTTTTTTATTGCGGCTGCACTTTTTCCTGCAACATGTTGCACTTTTCCGAATTGAACTTCTGACGTCTTCATGGCAATTCTGGCCGTCTGCAATCGTCTTTCCTATGACCAATTTGCGTTACACCTCGTTCCCCCGTTTCGGATTAGCACCTCAATGGTTTGCGCGATTACAGCGGTAATTAGTTGGAAGATATCGATCAATGTTGGCGTCATTGGCAAGGGTCAGAAGGTATTATGGGCGGCTGCACCTGGATAGCTCGATGTATGCGTGCAGCCGTCATTAGGGCATTTGGGTATCTGTCTTGTGGTGGGCTTGAATCGAGTTATTTTAGAGCGATCTTTGCGTGGTGACCAAAGCATAGAAATTTATGTTTGGCGCTTCGAAACCGCAAAAGCATTGCGACTCCACGTCAGTAAATCAACAGTTTTAAGGCGCTATAGCTGTTATCTTAATTAAATTGGTAGTTAAGATAAGCACCCTCTTAACCCTCTAAATCGCCATATTTTAGGCGCTTTTTGAAAAGGGACATTTTGATACGACCGAATTGCATTGGTTAAGTGTAAGAATGTTTTAAACTAGACTTTTTTCTCGTCGGGTAAATTTTCCCTACACTATGTAGCGCCCTTTTTGCTCACTGTCTGTGATACATAGAGCAGACACCATTGTGTAACACTTTCGCGCATTTTTAACGGGTTTTTATTAATGATCAGTATCCCTCGGACCTAAACCAAAAAACCATGTCTGTGCTTAGATGTGTGTGTTCATGAAAAAGGTCTGTCCCGTAAATTTCTCTATATTCAACCTTAAACCCATTTTACGTTTTTGCTAGCAGACAAAAACGCACAAGATTTTGTCAGCCACAGTTTGCAAACAGTAGTCTGAACACATTTATGAAGCGCTTTTAAAATAATGACATTTGGAGACGGTTTAGTTGCACTTGATGAGTGCAAGCAAATTTACTTTCATGCGATGGGCGCTCTTTAAAAACCAACGCCTGCATAACCTAATCATTTTCTGCTCCAAACTAGATGGTTTTCTCTTTCGCACCGATTTTGCGGCGTTTGCTGTCGCTCGCTATTCCTTATCGCCATTGTCTTGCACTTTCGCGTATATCTAACTGGTTTTTATGGTCAGAGCCCTTCGAACGAACTTAAACGCTATTTTTTGAAACTAACAAAACGTTAAATGGTCGTGTTCAAATGTCTCCATTAAATGTGCCTGTGAAGCGACCATAATTGCTTGCTTAGAAATGTCCTTAACTGGATTGAAATCCTACAATTGTGTTTAAATTACTTGGAAATTATTTGACTGTGTATCAATTTTCGGCTCTATTTCAGAATGGCTCAAGCCCAACTTTACAGCCTTCCAAGCTCCATGCGTTGCTTGCTCTGCCATGATCAAAACCCCAGGGTGGAGAAACTAGAACGAACTTACTTCAACGACCATATCGGGGCGCACCTCAAATGGAATCGATACAGGTGCCATGACTGCGCCTTTGAAACAACCTGCGGGCGTAGTTTGAGGAACACTGCAAAAACCTCCAACATCTGCTATCCCATGAGACTCGTGATAGAGACTTTTATTACGCGAGGCTAGTGGAATTGATCCGGCAGGATTGCGAATCATATGAAATGAAAGGACGATGGGAGCCGAGAACGAAACGAAAGTAAAAAGGTGATGTTTCAAACTGAAATTGAAAAATTGTGTTTAGGTTCACCTTCGTCGATCAGCCGGACTGCCTACTGTGTGGGAAGACGATGGAATGGCCCGGCCAGGTGATGTTCCACCTGTTGCAGCATATCGATACCAGCCCTCACGTATATTCTCAACGCTTTTTTGATTCAATACATTCATAATTTAGGGAAATGAAAACGGCTACACCGCCAAGCTCTTCGGCATGCTGATTCAAGACTGTTATCAAGCTCATGGAAAGCGCTTGAAGACCAAGAGATACTCTTCAAATGTATCGACTTTATTGGTCAACGGTAAATTTAACCTTTTTAACACGCTGTACAATCATTATTTAGAACTAACAAGCGACCTGGTGGAATTTTCGTTGAACCGTCAGATCTCAAGCGTGCGGCTAAGGACGGCAGCGTCAATCAGGACGCTTTACAGCCTTCAGAAGCAAAAAATGTCAAAGCGAGTCCGCCGGAGATAATCTGTGTAAGATTTAAATGTTTACCTTTAATGTGAGCGTATATTCGAGTTGCAGCTGGACGAAGCAACAAGCTCTGGGCCAGGAAGAGGCGTCGTGCAGGCTTCGCAACCAACAAACCTGACGTCTCGCAGATCTCCCAGCGTCATTATTCTCACTCCACCTCAGAGCGGAAGGGGACGCAAGAAAGCTCTTCGAAAGGTCCGACTACTAGCGCCAAGGTCACTCAGAAAGCAGCTAAGGTACGAAGAAAGTTGTAGGACGGCTTTCCTAAAGATCAAGGATTGAAATAGAATTTTGAATGGTTGTACAATAGTAAAAAAATTATATGAAACATGAACTTCTCAAAAAATTGAAGAGACACCCATTAACTAGTGGAAAGATTCCTCATGAAGTCAATATTAGTTGTTTAAGTAGTAGGGATCGCCAATTTTTAAATTATTTTCTTCAATTCTGCAGCATCCACTTGGTTGATAAATGCTCAAATTTTCAATTTAATCCCTAATCTAAAACACAAAGTATTATACCAATCTGTTCAGCGCAAAGCCCGAAAATGCAGCAAATGTGACACCATCTGCAATGACGAACAGAGCGTAGAGCGCCACGTGAAGAGTCACATAAATGCTAAGCTGTCCTGTCCGTTTGAAGAGGACGGATGCAAGACAAGAGCTGTAAGCGCTCAGGTCCTTAACAAGCATGTCCAGGTTTGTGGAAAGTCTGATTTCTGGCTTAACAAAATAATATTCTAGACCTCTCATCACATCACTTGCATGGAGGATTTGAAAGGAGAGAGAAGGGACATTATGAGAACTCTGGTGGCCGGATACAATCAGCTTTACAAGCGGAAGGAGAAGGAGTGCTTCCCCGAGAATAGTTAGCCACTTCCGTTATTCATATCTTAGCTTGCCACCTCCATTAGCCTAACCTCAATCTGCATAATATTGTTTTTAACATTTTATCACGTTCTAATAAACCTGTTTTTCATGAAACGTGTTTTAATGTAACACAAGCAAACGGCTCGCGTAGAAAGATTTTCTGTCGATTTCTACTGTAAATCTGTTAGGTTTGTATTTGCAATTCAACGCCCTCTAAGTAAGAGCCATCTTAACACCTGTATTTCGCCTTGAAACTGAGAGAAATAGCTGAAAAACGGCTGTAGAAGACATGATCGCTGATAATTGGTTTTCACCTTCTCAGAAAGCTCACATCTCTGGAATTTCCATATCGCTTTTGGATCAGTTTTCCGTTTCTGTAGCTCATCAAATGCGTTCGCCTCTTCGGATCGCTTAAATCTGTTTCTCCTTCAACTATATTCGGCTTCTGCAGAGCAGTAAAATACGCGAATTTGGGCACTCGCTCGCGCCTCTAAAACGCAACATTGCTAACTGTTCGTCAAACCAGATGTTTTTTTGGTGATTTCGCGAGTCATTCTGAGTGCATCGTTGCCTCAATATTTCCATCGCTTTTTGGTCTTTTTTCTGCTTCTATTGCTCGCCATCAGCATGAATTTGCGCCTCCTGGTCGCTCAAAATTTTTCTTAAATTCGCGTTTATCTTGGTGGCACGCGTAGTCACATGTTCGACCTATTCCGGCCTCTGTTGATCAACAAAATACGCATGACACTCGCATGCGCTCAGAGAACGCCTACGGCTTTCGCGCTCATTTTCGCCGTTTGCAGTTAAATAACGCAAAAGTCGCCATTTCAAATGCTTTTTCGCGATGTGTGAATATTTTAGCAGATTTCTGACGCGTGATCGACGGCTTCTGCGTCCCAAAAAGTGATAAACTCGGCTTGAAAATATCTCATTGCCGCGACTCCGAATTGGAAACTCACTCGCAACGTGTCACCCAGCCGCAGCCGTGTGCGATTGTTTGTGGTGACGTATTCGACCACCCACCGCGTATTCGATTGTCTTGACACGACACAACAGAATGTGCGTCTTCTTGGCATAGTTTTTGTGTGTCCCTCGCGTATTTCCATTAGAATCCGTGGAACTTAATTTCTTGTTTTTCAGTCATATTCGGTTCGCATTTGCTCGAAATCAAGAGCAATGGCGGCGAACTGGCTTAAAAATATCGGCGGGCAACTAACCGAGTTTGCCTCAGAAGTCATGAACGAAGCGCAACAAGAAGTGGATGATCCCGAAAGCGAGCTGCAGGTAAGGACAGGTTTTATGTGACTGATTGTAGCTATGTGATTTCCAGGTCGAGAAGAAGAAATCGGCTGACTTCGAGAAGCAACTGCATGCGGAGAAGGCGAAGACCGAAGTCCTCGAGAAGCAGGTCAAGAGCCTTGAAGATCAAATGTACACCACCAATATGGAGATGGACGCCATCAGCAGTCGATTCCAGAAGATGATCGACGCTCGGGATAACCAAATTAAGACGATGAAGGTGGATAAGCACCGATATAATTGGGTTTAATTGCTTAATGTTTAGTCCGAACTCTATCAGTACCAAGTCCGCGCTGAGGAGGGTGAACTGTCGCCTAAAGTCACCGGATCCGCCGATCTGGAACGCTGTGCTCAGCTCGAGCACCACCTTCACGAAGACCAAACGAAGCTAGATATATTGGTGGCGAAGAATCGGACGCTCGAGGATCAGCTTCACCGCCTGAACATGGACCTCGGCTCCTTGAACATCCTGCATCAGAACTCCATGGATGCTCGCGACCAGCAGATCGAGTCACTGAAGGTAAGCTATCTGAAGTCTGAAAATGTCATTGACGGGTGAATTTCAGGGCGAAATCGAGGCGCTCCAATCTTGGGGAGAGGAGGTCGATTTGAAGTCCACAACACAAGCCGAACCGCATGATGCTGCTCAGCAGAAGATCGAAGAGCTTCACAACGAGCTTCGGGACGCTAACAACAAGAACGAGGAACTCGAAGAGACCATCACGAACCTCCGAGATCAAATCCGTCATTTGCGTCTCAAAATCCAGACCAATACCATCAATCAGACCGCTACATCGGAGGCGAATGAAAGGGAAATGACATCACTCAGGGTTAGTGTTCCTAATAATGACTTCCATTAGACGGTTGTTGCAGGATCGCAATGCGGAGCTCTCCGCTCTACTCGATGCGCAGCAACGTTATGGGCAAGAATACCAACATTTGGAGGCTCAGCTCGCGGAGAAGACCCTCTGCAACGACACCTTGGCTGAGTACATCAGAAAACTCGAAGAGCAGATCTACAAAACTGGACATCCATCGCTTGTGGACTTGGCTGTCTACGATGTTGTGGTTAGTGGATAGCTTTGTTGGGGAATATGGTGAGGTCAGCTTGAGATTCTCGACCTCACGTGGGAATCTCCAGTATTTGTCCTTTACGCTACTTTTGTGGGTGTAATTTCTTTAAATTCTATCGCAAACGTTTTGAGGACAAACCCGAGTCGAGCGAGAATGAGGCACAGAGCTCGAACGAGGAAGTCGTAAACGAGAGCAGCGAAGGCCCAGGCCCGAATACCAAGGCAAACCTACTGTTGGAGCTCAGGATCAGGTCGTGTCGCTCCAAAAAGCGCTCGATGCAAAGGACGCTGAACTGGCTGAATTACGAGAGACCAAAGAAACGACTGGAACAGTAGGCTTATTTCTGTACATGCAAAATAGTAAAAATCGAGAATTCTTCCATTGGCATTTTTGAATTATTCGACTTTGGAACAATCATCGCTCCGCAGGAGCCTTCCTTAATCGTGTATAGTTGTGATCAGGTTATTAAAGTTGTAATTTGTTCAGCACAACGAAATTCCCCACGGAACCCCGACCTTCGAGCAAGTCACCGAGCGCATCTTCAAGGAGAAAATCGAGAAGGCTCGGGCAGAGGTCACTCACTGGAAGACGATCGCAGGCGAGAATGGCCAGGCATACTATGACGAGGAGGTACGTTTTCAGCCTCCAGTTCGATCGGGCTCTAAAGATGGCATTCTCAAGATCAAAAAACTGCAAAAGGCCCTTTCTGGGAAAGAGCTCGAGTGTGACGATCAGTTGGCTTATATCCTCCTGAACATCGAGACACCGACTTCGCACACTGCCCAAGCGGACTCGCACATCTCGAACGATGAGCTGTCGGAGAAGCTCGGCCGACCCAAAACCACCGATCTCGACAACGAGCAAGAGATTCGTAAATTGCGGTTCGTTTCAGTAATTGCAAGGCTTAAAGTTGACCCGCTTTCATATTAAGCCTCGAACTGTACGAGCTCTTGAAGTGTTTCAATGAGTTGAGCACCGAATACACTCGCTATAAGGACCAACACGAGAGCAACCCGAGCAGCGCAATGAACCGTGAGTTTACGGATCGAATCGGTATAGTGGTTAATGTGGCATAAAGGGCACAAAAAAAATTTTACAGATTCTCTCAAGGCATCGCTTATTGAGTATGAGGAGCGTTACGAGCAGTGTAAGCGCGAGAATTCGGAGACTGTGGCACAGTTGGAGAAGCTCACGGCCGACTTCGAGAAGCTCAGATTCGGAGTGAAGTCCGCAGGAACGGACCTGGCTGCTGAGAACGCGCAGCTCAAGGAGAAACTGAATGAGGCTCTCCAGGACAAGGAAGTTCTTCTGAACGACTCGCAGAAGTTTCAGGGAACGGTTAACTCGATTGACAAGGAGCTTGAGCGAATCCGCGAATCAAACCGCAACCTTCATGGCGAAAATGCCGAGCTCCGCGTTTCCTTGGATGGAAGCCGCGCCAGAGTTTCCGAATCAAACGAGATGTTGCGAGGTTTCCGTACGGAGCTCAACGAAATCCGGGACGCGGGGGAAAGCAGGGTAATCTCCAAATTTCTTAGCTTGTGGTATATAGTGGTTATTTGCAGGTCGAGTCCGCGCGAGCCGTCGCCGCCCAGCTGGAAGCTCAGAGGGACGCGCTCCAGGCGGAAGTCGAAGGGCTTCGCACCAAGGTCGAGCAGAACGATGGAACGATCCAGCGCCTCCGAGCCCTTGTTGGTGACGATGGAGCGCACATCGAAGCTGATCACAACGATATCGATAAGGTTAACAACTAATACTAATACGGGGCACTAATCAATATATCATAACTTTGGTAGCTTGGATGGTTGTTACTCATTATTCTAGCATAGGAAGCTAATCTTCGGAGAGCGGGTTTGGTAGCCTCGTATGAAGCTTTATATTCTATCGTAAAAGATCTGCGTGGCGATCCTGTCGTGAAAGTTAAAATTGAAAGTCCAAATATTGATCTGACATGATCAAAATAGACAAAACTAGTCGATTTCAGGGCTTCAAACCTAAGTTCACACCTAACCCTTCAGTTCACACCTTCAAACCTAAGTATTCCCATACCGGCCAGTCGTTCCTCAGCTTTTTCCTACTCTTCTAAGTCTTCGGGGTCCGTAGGAGTCCTCGCTTTCCGAGATATTCACTTTGATTCACAGAATACTAATTTTACCGTGAGGCTAATGACATGTGCATCCTCTGAAAAGGCTCTTGATAATCTGGGCTACAATGCGCGTTTACGCAGCTCTGATCATTTAATTGAAGCTTCAAAATGAGGCTACTTGTCTAACCATTGCAAATTTTAAGAAAAGTGACGGATGCCGCAGGACGGTTCGAACAACGACTGGGAACGAACGGGAGCCGAATGGACGACCGACCAGCCTTTGTCTTCGTCTTCTGGGTCCACTGGTGTGGAGCGACGTCATTCTTCATCGTCCGACGTCGCATCCTCCTTCTCCCCAACGACGACAAAATTGGACAACGAGAAGCTCGAAGAGAAACTCGAACTACTTCAGGCAGAGCTGGCGTCAGTGGTGAGAGATGACTACGTTTTTTTCAAGGTTAAAAATGAGGATTCGTAGGCGGAAGAAAGGCACATCTTGGAGGTTGCCAACAGCGAACTGAACGAGACTGTCCAGGGGCTTGAGAAACTGTGGACAACATCCAGACGTCGTTTGAATCCATCAATACGCACTTCAACGAGCTTAAGGACACGCATGAGGAACTGGTATCGAGCGTGATGTGGTAAATGCTGTCATAACTGTATTCATGATCGTAAGCGTTGTTTTTAGCTTTACAAGAAGGTCAGAGCGTTGACGGAGAAGGTTCAGAACCGCGACGAAGATGGCGATGCGACGAGAAATGAACTGCACCGTATTCAGGGCGAATACGAGAAGGTATGCCTAGTACAGAATCGTTATTTTCGATAGGTCTATGCTAGGTTGCAGGCTCGAGTGAGGGGCGACCATAGGCGAATGCTTTTAGAAAACCTTTAGAATTTCCTTTTTGCTCCGTTATAGGGAAATTAGCCATGATTGAAAGCTGACGGAATGCTAAAAGTGTTGACAGACTTGTTTGCGACGCTGGGTGCTTAGGATTAGAGGCGACAGTAGGCGAATTTTAACTCATTTTATCCATCTAGTTTCAGGTGTCAAGGGGTCTACTTGGACCATTCTAAAAAGAGCAACCATGATGGACTTTTCGTGATATTCTTATCAGGCCCATAATGCAGCCTAAAAGTGCTGACAGTCGTTCAGGGCTTTGCAGACGAGTTGCTAGTTAAGGAATGCTTGAACCGTAGTGTGCAGTTGCTTTCTAAGCTGAGCTCTAATATTGTGTTTTTATACATTATAAGGAGCCGAACCGTGATTGTGAGCTGATGGAGCGCTAAAAGTGCCTGGAAGTCGTTATTTTAACTGGAGCTTTATGTTAGAGGCTGCAAACGAATTTCTAGTTTTTATCCATGTCCTTTTGGGCTGTGGTCTCAAGGTGTCTATTTGGGCAATCTAAGAAGAACAACCGTGATGGACTATTCGAGTTACTGTTAGCAGGCGTAGAAAGAATACTAAAAGTTCCAACAGTTGGCTTAGGTCTATCGTAAACGAACTGCATGTCTTTGAATGCTTAGAAACGTACTCAGCCCGTTTCCTTTTTAGCTGACGTCTAAATGTGCTTTTTTGGACCATTCTAAGCAGAGCTACCTTGTTGGAGTGACCGGATCTCTTAGTATACCTAGACTGAGAGCTAGGCTAGAAGTGCTTACAGAGTCGGTATTTTAGATAGGTCTAGGTCGTAGGTTCGATGCTGCGGCTTATGGGCGACCACAGACAAGTTTCACTGAGAGCTGGCACAATGCGAAAAGTGCCTACAGTCGTTATATTAGGT
The DNA here is from genome assembly GCA_000757645.3 of Steinernema carpocapsae. Taxonomy (NCBI): domain Eukaryota; kingdom Metazoa; phylum Nematoda; class Chromadorea; order Rhabditida; family Steinernematidae; genus Steinernema; species Steinernema carpocapsae. The sequence continues at coordinate 4,369,596 of CM016762.1, forward strand.
TGGGAGCTTATGATTATAGGCTATTGATGACTAATGTCTAGTATGAGAAGCTTGGGGCTTAATTTATCCAGGACCTTCTAGGCTGAGGCTTTAAAATGTCTTTTTGGACCATTCTAGGAGCTTTGACTGAAGCGTAAAAGTGTCAACAAGATCGCTAAGCTAATCGCTTAGGGCTCTTGCAGACGAATTCCTAGTTTAGGAATGCTGGGAGACCATTTCCTCTGAGGCTGAAGCGGCTCTCTTGGCTTTTACGCCCAGCTAATATCCCAGATAAAGTTATTGAAGTAATATTCCTATTTTGCAGGTTCGCGCTGAGCTCAATGACGCTCTTGCTCACCTAGACCACCTAAAAACGGCCTCTATTGAAATGAAACTCTGAAGCAAGCGGTAGAGCAGAAAACGAATGAGATCGAGGCTCATCAAGTCTTCGTTCAGGACGTTACGAACGTTCAAGGCGACAACCACCGCCTGCGTGAGGAGAATGACAAGGTAACGTTGTCTTAACTTGACTCACTCAGTATAATTTTGGGCTCATTTTAGTTGAAGCAGAGCGCGACGATCTTCTGGGACAGCTGAACACGGTCAAGACGGAGAACGACCAGTCAGACATGGTCAAGAATCAGAAGGAGGTGCTACAGGCGGAATACGACAAGGTACGCTCATGTTCAACGGACATGTGGCCATTTCTCTTTTGAGGTTTCCGGGCAGCTAGCTGCAGTTGAGGCTGAAGTCGAGAGCCTGCGAGGAGTCAATTCTGAAGTGCAACAAATGAAGGAGGCCCTCGAAAGCAAGTGCACCGAGATTGAAACACTTCTGACGCTTAAAAATAACCTTGAAGCAGAGACAAACCGCCTGAATATGAGCTTCAACGAGGTAATATTTAATCTGACGTGAATTCTTAACATTTTCGTTGTTGTTAGCTTACTGCCGAGCGTGACGGACTCCTAGGTCAGCTGAACCTTGTGAAGACAGCAAATGAAGCCTTTCACACGCAGTCAGAAGCGCGAAGCTTAGAAGCGGGCCAATTGGCACAACTTCAGCAGGCTCTGGAGTCAAAGCACAATGAGAGCCTCATGTACTACAATAAAATCCAGGAACTCGTTCAGGAGAATGCGATTATAGGCGAGAAGATGCAGGGATTGGAGGTGGCGAAGACGGGTATCGATCGCAAAGTGGAAGAAGTGGAGATGAAGCTCGCGAAGAGCAACCAGGAGCTGGCACTGTGAGTGAAGACATGCCAAACGCTCGTGATCAATGACATTTAGGAGCTTTGAGGAGAAAGAGAGACTTCTAAAGGAACTGAAGCGTCTCCGCGAGCATCTCGTGATGATGGAGGAGACATCGACGAAAGAAGCCGTCGCGGCTGAAGAACGTGAAGTCCGGCTTCGTGAGACGGTGCGGATGCTCGAGGCGAAGTCGGAAGCGGCTACGGACACGGTTGTGAAGTCGTCGAACCAGTATCAGGTGAATATCTCATCTCACTATCAAGCGGAGGGGGGGGCAGGACGGACAGACGTACAAACGGACAGACGGACGTAGTGACATGAATGCACGCAAGGTGTACGTGCAACGAGATTGCTTTCGCTTAAACTGAAGCTCCAAAAACAGACATGCACGCTGCTCGCAGATCGCTTAATAGCTTCCAATAAGGCGAGTTCCAATCTTGCGCACGTTTTGTCTGCGAGCAGCTAGGAATCAGAGTTTGCGCTTATAGCGGTCATAGGCACAACTCATATTGTCAATACGGACCGAATCTTTGTCGCTGTTAAGCTGACGCTTCAAATACATTGAAGAGACGAACATAAGTTTCGTGAATAAGGCAGCTCGCCGACCGCTTATAAGCTTTTAATATATGGACGACTTGGGACCAAAAGCCAGCTAGCCTATAAAGACCGGAATCGTGCAGTTCTATTTCGTTTTGCTTCAATTGAAGCTTTAAGAACACAACCTGAGCGCGGAATGCAGAACTGCCTTTCTCGTCTAGAAGGTTATCGAATCACTTTTATTTCAGCACGACATCTCGGAACTCACGAAGAACCTCGAAGCGACCAAATCCGAACTTTCCTTCGCGAGGCCCGTCTCCAAGAACGCGAGAAATCCCTCGAGGACACCACCAAGGCGCTGTCAAACCTTCAAATTGTTCTAAAAGACCTCAGCGCCGAACACGAGAAGGAGATCGCCACGTATGAGGAGGAGATGGACGATTTGAGGAAGGATCTGCAGGTAGGCAACGCAGTCTTGTTCCCATATGACATGAGAAACGATTCAGAAGGCAAAAATTGACCTCAACGTGTTAAAGTCAACCGCCAGCGAGTGGGATGAGGAGAAGCGCTTCATCGAGGACACCGTGGCGATGCAGAAAGAAGAGGTCAGGAGGAAAGAGAAGATCGTGGAAGAGCTGGAGAATCAGATCGAAGAGCTGAGGCACGCGTCCGTCGCGAGCCAGTCTACCCACAAGATTGACGACACCGTCCTCCGCCAGTTGTTCCTTTCATACTTCACAGCAGCCAAGGACAAGCAAGGCGACATCGCCATCCTCCTGGCGTCCATTTTGGAGTATCCCGACGAAGACATCGCCACAATCAAGAGCTCCGTGCAGCAGAGTTCTCGTGGATGGCTGTCCTGGATGGGGATGCAGGAAGACACAGCTGAGCGTGGACGAAGCCTCGTGGAGAACTTTGTCGTTTTCTTAGAAAACGAGTCGAGAAATGAAGCACCGGTAGGATTGCCTGTTGAGGTAAGACTTTATTTATCAAATGTTCATTGAAATGGTCCATTTAGTCAACAGCCGCTCGATTACCACTGGACGAACCCGCTGAAGAGCACAAGGCAAGGAAGGATTCGACGGAAGAGCTGAAAACGATTTTGCAGTACTAGTAAAGGATAATACATCATGCAGGTGTCTTTTTGTACATATTTTAACATTGCAGCAGTTCTGTTGCGCGAATGATGTGAACTTCAAGTAAATTTTATCTAATAAGGCTGGCAGCATGCAACAAACCCACAACGCTACAGTTATCAGCGAAATGGAACATAGATTTCCATGTATTTAATTAAATCGCTTTGCAGGAAGAGGGCTCAGTTTAAGCACTAGAGCACAGTAATCGATCGCTACTGCTTTTTCTAAGCGCTAATTGAAGCTGCATCCGTTTCCATATTGCTAAATTTTGCTGATCTGCAGATATTAAATGGCATCAGCTGGATGGGTGACTTCTGCAGATTCACGTCTACATGGCCTTTTCGAAATCGGATTGTTCGGTTTTTAAAAAAGGCTATTAGTTCACCTCACAGTAGCATGTAAAATTTCCTTCACGTGTACACTTTGATGGTGTCCACATCGTGTTCGGTTTCAATTGCACGGTTTTGCTAACGTGCATCCACGAGTCGAATATGGAATCATGCGTAATTATAAGTTAGACATGTTTATATGTGTTGTCACTATGCTATATAATTTACACGTGAGGCTGTCGAGGAACAAGACAGTTTCCAAATCCAAAAGTTAAAACTCAGATGTGCTGGAATTGGAATACGTAAGCCAAGAATACCAGAGAAAAAGAGATAAACCGTTCAAATTCAAGCTTCAAGGAAACAGTTTTTGGTCGAACGTGGATTACTGACAAAGCTCTCCTTATAGGCCTATTGCGACAACTGTTCCGACTATAATGACGCCCCAGTGTTTCCATCGCACGATTATGCTAACGTACATCCACATGTCGATTGGCGGCTTACGAACCGTTATAGGCTGAACAGGATTGAGTAAGCCGTCCTGCAGACATCTTCTTAGCTGCATTGCAGTTTCGCGAAATGAGACGAGAGTAGTCAAACAGTTGACCGGAAATCTAAAAAATGAGAACGCTAGAAATGGAACTCGTCAGATAAGAATGAAATAGAAACAAACATTCTTCACTTGAATATAAGCTTTAAAAGCAGTGTCCGGCCTAACATCTAAGACCTTCTTCGACAGTTTTCTTGGCTAAAGGGACACAGTCACCGTTTTTTCGCACCATCACAGATCGCGCTTATTTCTGAGGCAGGGGATTTTCAAAAGCGCTGATCACGATTCTGGCGTCAGAATGGCGAAAAACGGGTCCAGGACAGCGCAATATGGCAAAGTTCGGATAAGGAAAAAAAAGAGAATTTCACCGGTTTTTCCGTGTGAAGTGTACCATATACGAATTGACCACTTATGCGTTGATGTAAAATAAACATGTTCATCTATGCCATCTAAATTTTCTGTTAGGCTGTTGAACTAGGAGATAATTGAAAGAAGTCTAACAATGATGCAAAGAGCTAGTACGCTTGAATTAAAGTCAAAGCGCTTCAGAGTTAGTCTTAAGTTTCAAGTGAGTTAAGCTTTAGATTTTGTCCTAACGAGAGTTGTCATTATTGAGCTTCAGAAATCAAGCCTGTTTTTAGGGTTTCCCCGACAAGAGTGGAGTCATCAGTTCCCAATACAGAGGAGTCTCTAAAACTGCATTGCCTAAATTGATTAATCATCGTGCGATCATTTGCGTTCGTTTGACCCGTACTTAAAAACGATAAAAAGAGAGAATTTCAATTACCTGACCCAATTGTCATTTCCCGGGTGCTAGCCACGAGGGCGGCCTTGGATGCGAATATAGGTCGATTGCGCGCAATTCGTGAGCGCCATTTTTTGTTTCAAAAGCGACTCGCCGTCAATCAGCCAACAATTTAATACGCTTGCCTCGATTCGGTAGTCCAGTTCTGACTTTTCGCCGTGTTTCAGGCCTCTCCCTCCTCCTCGATCGAAATGCTGGTTCCGTCGTCGCGGCGGGCCACGTTTCTGGCCTCGGTCGCAAGTACCGTATCCGTGCTCACGATCATTGTCGCCCTTCCTTTGATGCATAACTACGTGCAGCGGACCACTTCCATAATGCTATCTAACGTGGAGTTGTGCAAGCTTGAATCCAGGGACATCTGGAAACAGATCAACTATGCTTCGAGCGGCAAGGAAAGAAAGCAGAGGAGTGCTGGTTACGAGAACTTCAGCGGAGCTTGCTGCGCTTGTAGTCAGGGAGCGCCTGGACCTCGTGGACCTCCTGGAAAGGACGGAAAGGCAGGACTTGATGGAGATGGTGGGTTGGACGGACCTCGAGGAAAGAACGGGAAGTATCTCCCTGCTCCGCCACCTGGAACTAACGCTTGTCAGAAGGTAAGTATTTGTTCCCTTAGACACAAATTTGTCTGTGATATGGTTACGTGATGCGACCCCCACAAAAATAATAACATGCAAATTAATGGGCTAGTGGACAAATGTGTGCCTTCAACTTTCGGACTTGACGTGAAGGCTGCTCTAAACCGTGATTACGTCTGATTCCCCTTAGGCATGAATTTGTTTGACACGTTTACGTAATACTATTGCTATAAAAGCCGTGACTTAAAAAAGGGAATAATTTTAGGCCTTAAAATTTTAAAGTTGTCATGGAAGTCACGCTAAACCTGAACACATTTTAGTTTTCAATTGGCCCCAAAATCTAACCTGAACGTTTCATCATGTGGACCAGGGATTGGGTTTCACAAAATAAGCGTCAGAAAAAGCACAATAAGTGGCCGATTTGTTGTTGCTCAACAGGTCCTACATAAGTCAGATTTTCATATTTTGTGGTTCGAAAACTTGCAGTCAATTAGGTTTACAATTATTTACGATACCTTTGTGATTTATTTTTATGTGCAGAAGTTGTGATCAGTTTTTGTTACCTTCGTCTCGCAGGAAAATCCTTTCTGATACGGACGGTCTCTTTAAAAGTAGGGTCTCCAAAAGCGTACTGATTTAAACAGATTTAAAGACTATGTGTTTATGACGCTTCAATTTCAGTGTCCTCCCGGACCTCCCGGTCCCCCTGGCCTCCCCGGACCGAAAGGACACCGTGGACCCGCAGGTCCTGGTGGACGTGATGGCAAAACCGGAGAAAACAACCGCCCAGGTCCTCCCGGACCCCCAGGAATTCGCGGCGAACCCGGACCTCCCGGACCGAAAGGACCTATCGGAGACCGCGGAAAGGTTCTCAACGGCGCTCCTCCAGGACCCCCTGGACCAACCGGACGCATCGGCCCTCGAGGAGTCCCCGGAGGCCGGGGACATGACGGAAAACCCGGAATCGGAGGCAACGATGGCGTCCGAGGACCCGTCGGAGAACGAGGAGCCCCTGGAAACTCTGGCCTGCCCGGACCTCCAGGACCCCCTGGAGACCCAGGAAACCCAGGATCGTGCTCTCACTGTCAAAGTAAGCTATAAACACATAGATCTATCTGCTACGAAGCCTTTTCAGACGGACCTCTTAAAGTTCCCGATCGCGGAGGAGCGCCTTCGGTCGCGCCTTCCACGCAAACCGACGAGCAGCAGCAGCAGGTGAGCCCCGCAACGGGCGGAAGCGGAGGAGCTTATCCAGGCGGAGACGAAAATGCCGGAGTTCAGGACAGCCACGGAGAGTACCTTTGGCTCCATAAGTAACAATGCTAATAAACGGACGTAATAAAGGAATTTGAATAGAAGTCGTTATTCTTAATGTCATGTATAGGTAATCATGTCTGGGGTCACATCAAAGTCAAACTAGAAAACGACCCTCTCTCATATTTGTTTGTCACGCTATTTGTCTGACCTTTGCCTAACGCTACGCACACTGTTTACGGCACAGTGCTCGCGCTCTATGTTGTTGTTTTTGGCTAAATTGTGTCAAAGCCATAAGCCTAAAAGAGCGAAGGATAAGTTTAAGTTTCATGCCTTAAGTCTGATAAGACGCCTCTCAAACTTCAAATAATGGACTAAGAAGCTGTGAAATTTGCGCGTAGAAATTACAAAACTGCGAAATTGACCCAACTGTGAGAATCGACTATGTAATTATCCATTCTGGCTTCTCAATCTCGCTGTATATGTTCTGTTGCCTGAATATTGGCTTTCAACTCGAGATATGGTTTGTCCCTTTTGTAGTCTTATAGAATCTTCCTATTCACAATTTTTAATAAATTTTTTCAAGCCTGTTGTGCTTTTAAATATTGCATTTTAAGCCGTGCTTAGTCTGCAAACGTTCTGAACAAAAACCATAGCGAGTTGTATAAAGCTCGAAATTCGAACTTAGGCGGCTTTCGATTTGTCATACTTAAATTTCTTTAGAAGATTCCTGATGGTTCTAAGGCGTTGTCAGTAGCTAGAACGGGCGCATTTAGCCTTGGCGGCTTTGGCTACTTTTAATTTGTCAACAACAGCTCTGACAGCCTTAGCAATAGAGTATCAGCTTTAACAGGTTTTCAAAATTGGCAGTTGAAACACACATCCGACAATGACCACTGCAACATTTTTTTCTTAAATTTGAGATTATGTTTTTTTTTTATATTTTGGCCGACGTTTGGCTGGTTTAGCTATTTAGGTTTCAGGTCATCCAGATCACATTATTTAACGTCCATTTCGGCAATTCAGACATTTTTAATCCTTAATTCAAGCTTTATCTGTCTATGCTATGCCAAATCTGTCTGCCTGCACCTATACCGAGCGAGTTTAAAACGCGTCGTCACAAACTCCTGACAAGACTCTTAAAAGTCCTTGAAATTGCCTGAATTTTCATGTTGACACGCTTCAAACTGCACCTTCCACCGACATAACTGCGTTGTTTATCCCCTTAGGCGTCCGCTATCCATGCCCACAACTATCCCCGTCACGCCTGCCTCCTTCCGAACCTCATAAATTTATCAATGTGACCTCTTCTCGCTCCTTTTACACTATCCTCTCCACGTCTTGAGCTGCTGCGTGGCTTTGCGTGTTCCAAACAGAGAGAGAAAGAGAGCGAGCGAGAGAGAGCGAGTGAGTGAGCGGGCTGCTCTTCCCGCGTAATTTGTTTGCACCCTGTGAGACGAGTCGCTGGCTGCCTCTGCAATCGCACACGCGTCGGCCGGCAAAAGCATCGAAATTGACCATTGATCAGAGCGCCGCCCGCTCTCGCTTGCCACTGTCCATTCTTGTACTTTTTCTAAGTTTTTTCGTTTTGCTTGCAGACCTGAATGGCACCAGCTCGGAACAAACGCGCGAGGTCGGCGACGGCAGCGTCGACTTCGGCGGCCGCCGCTTCAGCTGCTTCCGCTGAAGGAGAAGAGGAGCAAGACCCGAATTTACCCTTTGTGCCCGTAGCGCCGCCGAGCCGAGATGAGCAAAAACTGGATATCGACATCTGGTGCCAGGATGACTCGATCACGATGAGTGTGCGGTACACCGAAGTGAGCAAAGACGAACACGACAACTGGGTCGGGTACATGGTCACCCAGGAGAACATCTTCGACGACCTGTGGACCCGAGTGCGGACCGTGAGTCTACATGCCGCCTTCGAGTCGCGTTTTCTGCGGTCCTACAACGACTATAGCTACTTTGAAGCCCAAGGATTGCTTGAATGCGAAGAATTGATTCTGTGCACGGATTACGCCAGCCGCGAGAAGGGTCCCTGTAATGGTGTCATGAAAAACATCGTCGAAGATCTCTTCCGGCGTCTCAAATTCCAGAAACTCAGCATTCATGGCGACTTGAAGAAAACGTTATCGGCCGATTCCAGGGAGATTAAGGCCGTTTTTGGCAGATTGAAGTCCGTGGATTTGTCGAAGCCGATCAAGGCGTACAAAAGAGCTCCCACGCCTCCTCCTAAAGTTAAAGGACGGGTGGGTCGGCCGAGAAGTCGCAAAGCTCAGAATGAAGCTGCTTTGGCTGAAGTTGCTGAGGCAGAAGCCGCTCGAGCTGAAGCATCAAAGGCGAATGCTGCCATTCCAGATTCTGCATTTGAACAGGCTGCTAAGCTTGCAGCCGAAGCACTAGGATTACACGTCAAGGCCAAATCCGTTCCATCCACGTCCGTGCATGCCGAAGAAGACGCCCCAGAAACGTCAGGAATTTCGTCAAGGACCCGACGGTCGACGAAGCGAAGACCCCTGAGTTCGAGCTCCCGAAATTCCGGCGATTTTGACGTGCTGCCCGACGTGAAGCTCTCCAATGAGCCAATCGTCGTCCATTTGCCTGACCAGCTTCACAATCTCCGCAACAAGAAGACATAAGTAATACGACTTGTACATTTCGTGTTGTCTTGTCTAAGCTCACCTTTGTGCCAACATAAATCAACTACTCATCTATTTTTGTACCTATTTTTAATTAAAATCAGCATTTGGTCGTCTCTAAAATGGTTTTCAGGCTTTGCCAAGGTTCCGGCTTTCAGGCATCTGTCATCTGACATTTTTAGTGATTGTGATTCAGCGAGTTACGGTGATTTTTGTACAGATTGAGCGACTTTTAAATGTTGCTTTATGCATGATCGAGAAGTCGCCAAGCTTACAATGAAACTGTTGGTTGAAGCTGCTGAGGCAGAGACAGCAAAATCCAATGCTATTATCCTAGATTCTGCATTTAAAGAAGCTGCGAAGTTTGCAGCCGAAGCACTAGAATTACATATCAAGGCCAAATCCGCCCCATCCACGTCCGTGCAAGCCGAAGAAGACACTCCAAAATTGTCAGGAATCTTCTCAAGGACCCGAGGTTGACAAAGCGAAGACCCCTGAGCGTTAATTTACTACTAAAATATTCTTGTTCCTATTTAAGCTCAAAAGCAGAATTTTCCAGTAGCTGAAATGGTTTCAGACGTTCGTTAATGGTTTTTCAAGCTTCAGGTTTTCAGGCTCTAGCCTTTTAGGCTTCAGTGGTCGTGATGCAGTATTTATTTAAATAAATCACTTTAATTTACTACACGGTACTTTTGGATCAAATTGAGCGACTTTTGAATGTTGCATCATGGCAGACGATAAATCTTATCTCACCTTTCAACGCCTCTTTCGCTCTCCTCGATTGGATTGTGCCATCCTAGAAAATCGATCGATTGAAACGCGATCCATCCACACCTATGTTGCTATTCATACACGTTGCACGCTGCTGCTGCCGTCTTTCGTTTTTTCTTTCGACGCGCAGCAGCCAGAGGATGATGGCGAAGAAGGAGAGGTTGCCGCTAGGACAACGTCGCCTTTTGTCGGCAGTAATCGTGATATCCTTGAATCGATCGGATCGATTGAGGAAACAGCGAGGTGGAGACCTGTATACAGGGGTCGCAGATAAGCCATGACTTTGGATTCGGTTTTAGGTGGGACTTTTATGGTAAAGGTAAATAAGGAAGCCGATAATGTGTGCTGCACGGAGTGAGGAGCATAGGCAAAGGAAAGATGTTTACTGAGTAGAGGCAAATGCAAACAGTAAATATTTATAACTCAGAACTGTCAGAAAATTATAGGCTCCTTTTAGGTAGAAACGTAATTCCTTTGAGGCCGCTAGGCTGAGATTGATGATGCAGCTTCTTAAGGGTGCTAAGGCTGTCCGATCTAAACATGTTAAAACCAAAGCCTAATAAGGCTAAAGAAGCGAAGGCATGACAAGGCTGAAGCGGAGTAACCTGACCGAAAACGGCGTTTTGGAAACCACAGGAGTCTTTCAACGACTTCACGTTCAGCAAATGCACAACTCATTGCACAAACTAATTACTCACAAATACATGCAATTTGTCGTTGTGCTGTACTTTGCTTTATATGCTATGTTATCTTGACCTGCTTGGTCATGGCATTAGTGAGGCCGTTCTGACAAAACACATTCACTCCAGCAAATAATTTAGAAACTCGGCTTTTTATTTGAGTAAAAACAGTTCACTCTACTTCGCTGCCATGCCTGAGACCAAACAACGTGTTCTTTTCCCGGACTATAGCTTCAAAACATACCGACATCAGTTTTATAAAAAGATCAAAGCCGTCAACAAGTCATGTCTCATGAAGTTCTGAAAGCTTCTTAGAAAAACAACCAGATGTTTTACAATTGACTCATAGGCTCTCACATATAAGTTGTCCTTAAGAAGTTTAGCGTTAGTTTACGTATTAGAAATGTTTGTTTGTGTTGTTTTACTAGGGAACTACATTACGACACTTACATTTCTTCCTCGATCGCGTGCAAACTGGTTTGTTTCACTTATTATGACTGAACTTTGACAACTATAAGTACAAGCGGGCTGTTACTTTGATCAGAGAAGTACATTAGAGGCTATCGAGAGCGAGTGAGAACGTATTTTTTAACCTATAATTTCGACAAGGGATAATCGCAAAATAATCCACCATCAGTTCAGTTTTTTTAGCACTCCTAAGAATTTGTAGCTGCCACCAGCTAGACAATCCAAAAAACGTCGAGCAAAAAATGTTTAAGACAATGATAAACACATGTTAATAAAGACATGGCCACGTAAGACATCTTATCCTATCATGGCGCCCTAATTTCAATATTCCAAAAACTGTCTCCAGAAGGTCCTATTTGCTGTCATGCCTATCGGTCGCCTTCCTTCCATTTTCATTCCAATTGTCATCTTCAACGAGTGGACAACTGAATGTGATGCGCTGTTTGTCTGTCCGAGCAGGGAATGTTGAGAATTTTTCCTCTGATTTGACCTTTTGTGTTGCTTAGAGCCAGGGTGCTTAACAAGTAAAGAGTTCTTACAAAGACGGCTTCAAATGTTTTCCTGTCATTAGTAGATTTCTTGTAAATCAGAAAACTTTCTTGTTTTCACCACTTTCTATACTTCTTGAAAATGAAAAGAAGGCTAGGGAACGTCTACAGATGTTTTCGTTTAACAACAGTATTGTTTGGTTTCAAAGTCAAGTCCAACCAAAAAAAACACGCGGAAACAATTGAAAGCGGCCAAGATGTTAACAACTCGAGGTTGTAAGATCTCGAGCTTTCGGAAATAGGACATTTATTTAGTATTGATCACTAGAAAATTTTGACAAACACACCTGTTCTAGCACAACCAAAATAGGTTCATTGGTCCATTTGTCTATCCATCCTTAGGTTCATCTGTTTTAGCGAATGTCAGAGCCAGCCGCTTTCCGAGGACAGTTGTTTGTCTTTGTCACCATTACCGTAGTCGTTTTAAAGAGCGTTTTGTCCTTCTTGCGAATGAACATTAGGTAGAGAAGCTGGGCACGGAACTCCTGACGGAACGCGATGTAGATAAACAGGTTGAAGGTACTGGAGATGGCGTAGAGACAGTAGGACATTCCTGAAATAGGTCATTGTAATTTATGTTGAGAGGCAATGTCCTTACCGACAAAGAGAGCTCCGGCTTCGATGGTCTTCCATTCGTTGAGAATGAGGATCATGTTGGGAAAGGAGACGAAGACGACCGAGACGCCGATGACGGCGAAAAGGACTTTCTGACGACGAAGTTCGGATTGTGATGGTTTCTGCAATTGCAAAATTAGTGCTTAGACATAAAATTAATGTAGTTACCTTGCTGGCACGGGTGATCATAAAAATAACAAAGAGGACGATAAAACTGACAAGGTAGGCAAGAGAGATAACAGCGAAATGGACAGATCCGTAGACAATTCCAGTGGCTTCCATGACGGCGCAGATGCGGGTAAGGTTCACGTGGGTGGTCATCTTGGCTGCCATAACAGCGAGTCCAAAGCCGATCTAAAATTTTCAAATTGTAAGACTCCAATATGGCTATTGAAAAATTGCTTTTTCTGTAGATGGAAGACTTGTTTGCATGAATGATCACAAAAATGTCAAAGAGGGCAATGCAAGTGGTGAAACGAAAAACCTGAAAAGTTTGTTTTAATTCTAAAAATTAAAATAGTTGAAAATAGGAATTCTTACGGTTTTTTTGTTTTGTGAGTCTTAACCTATAGAAGAAGCAACTTTTTAATGACCAAAAGTTTTATGGATGAGAGCTTATAGAATTCCTATTTTCAACAATTTTAATTTTTAAAATTAAAACAAATTTTTCAGGATTATTCGTTTCTTGCATTGCCCTCTCTGGCAATTTTGTGATCACCATGCGAACACATTAAGATACCTGACTCTAATATGGTACCCTTATTTCAATTTTTCAAAAAACTGTCGCAAGACAAAAAAACCTTTTTTTGATTTTGGGATTAAAATTAACAGGAGAGTCAGTCACGAACGCTCCTTTAAAGACCCGAAATTATCACATCTAATTGAAATATTTTTTAGATTTAGATGTCGTCATAAGTGACCAAGGCACTATATAAGCGTTTTTCAAGCATTCGTTGAATGCAAGGGTCTCAAAACTCACACAGCAGATAAACCATCCAAAAGTCCAATCGCAAGCTTGTGCCTCCAGGTCCAGACACGACGATACCACCCAGCACACTGCACTGCGATAACACGTTCCGCCGCCAACATCAGATTCATCGCAGCTGGAAGCTGCCCAGCGAAGACCAGAAGCGTCGGCCAAGGGAACCAGAACAAGCACTCCTCAGCGGTGATCGGCATGAAATACGTCCCTAACTTCATCTGAATTTCGCGACCCACGCCAGTGCAGACGAATGAGATACCGTTGACCTAGAATTAAAAAATAAGGGTGGAGTGGGGTTGTGACTCTTACCAGTTCAGCCACGCTGAGAAGAGTGAAGAGCACGTAACGTTTGGACATTTCCTTGTTGGAAATGTGAACGAGGATGACGATCGTATTGCAGACAATTACAGCGACGCCGAAAGAGGTGTAGAGACGGAATCGGGTGATGAGGTCGTGGACAAGAGCGTCCTGGTCGGCTTGCGACATGTTCTTGCTAAAAGTGAGTAACTGAAGTCTCAGACAAAAGACTGTTTAGCGTTTAGACTGTTTAACGTCGGCTTGGGAAAAGAGGCCGGACAAGGTAAGCAACCGTGGGTAACTAACTGGCCGAGAAACATTATTTAATTAACTTGACCGAAGGACGAAAACAACGCGTAGGTTACCTCATCCCACATTTTCAATGGTTACCGTAAGGGAAAGTGACCTTGAGGGTTTGGTGAATAGGTGAAGTACACTCCTGGTCGAGCTAAAAACATGATTTTCCCGAACTCAGTCAGCGTGGGTTGACTACGGTAGCAAACTTTGTCGCTAGTGCTTGAAAACCGTAAGAACACCTTTTGCTTGACGTCCTTGGAATTCAAGCCCGCGACCTTTTGTGTTTATCTACTACACTAAACAGTCATTCTAGTTTGATTGCTTAGGCTTAGTGTCACGGACTATCACACAAAAGGTCGCGGGTGCGAATCCCAGAAGCGTCCTTCGTTTTTGCAAACCATAAACACACGTTTCTTTGAGGGGAGACGTCCAAAACATACATTTTGGTTAATCAATCTTGTTCCTATAACCCAGCTGCAAAACAAATGCTGCTTCAAAACTGCACGTTTGAAACTTGTAGGCGTTAACTATCCTTTTGTCCGTAAAAAACCAAATGTGTAATATCTTGTTTACAGCGTATAGCCTACATTGTATTTCGCTTTTAATTCTAGAAACTTGCAATTTGTTCGAAGCTCAAGTACAAATTTTGGCCGATTAGAGTCGTTTCTTGGACTTGTGAACAGCAGACATAAGCTATAAAAAATTTTCAATGAAAAACCGCAAGCAACATTTGCATGCTGCAGTTCGTTGAAGGCCATAACCACTATGAATTTGGCTTAACGATGTGTTTTTCAACTATGTGGATAAACTAGAAATGAGCCCTGAGCTACGAGGAAAAGCTGCTGTGCTATTGCCAAATATTAGCTGCAAGAACAAAAAAAAAACAGAAACCGCTATAAATTCTTTGCTTTACAAGTCAAAACACGCATGATTTGAGGTGCATTTTAAAATTGTCCTATGCTACTTTACAGACCTGCTGGAACGGTCGGAACGGAAAAGAATCGTCAATTAAACTAAATTTAACCTACAGACAAATCAGTTTCACCTTGAGCTCTCCTTGACAGAAGCACCAAAAAAGAAGCTAGAAGGCGTTGACGAACCTGAGTGCCTGACGACAAAAGACCAAACTGAATCCACAGAAGGCGTACGCTCTTTCATATGCCCTCGCTCAGTCCTGTTCAGAGTACAATCCGGGGCGTTCGCGTGCAAAACGGAAAACGTGATTAGGCGGACGTGGGTAAAGGAGAACTTGATCATAAGCCACTATACAAATGTTTTTGGATGCAGATGGACTACGAGTGGTTCCATGTTTGGACCGGGAAGATTCTCACGGAAGGGTGAAGGAGAGCACGCATAGTTTTTGGTTCTTAGCTTGAGGCATGTGGCCAGGGGCAGGATACCTGCAGTGAGGCAGGATACCTTTCGAGGCAGGTGGTCGCTGGTCTTTGTGAGCTCTTGTTTTACTAATGATGTTTCAAAGCCTCAGTTTTTTTGGCGAACAAGACACGACCTCTTACCTTTAAAGTACATAGAGTCAAGAAAACGTCAATAGTGAAGATGAAGTATTCTGACACTAGACAAGATAAGGATACGAAAGCCAGACGTGCAAATAGCTAGGTAGTCAAAGTAATTCAGCTGTTTAGTGACTCGCGAATGGGCTTTTATGTACTTCTACATTAACGGTCTACCGCCTACTTAGAAACGTCTACAAAAATGCAGACGAAAAAGAAAACGTTATTTAAGAAAATGGATTGAGAAGCGCGTTGGTACCTTGTGAGGACTTGAACGAGCGCGTGCCACTGAAAAAGCTGCTCTTCTTTAGCTTTGTAAGTAAATTAACAAAGTTGAAAGTACCTTTCTACTTACCTTGCCTAATCGAGTCTAACTGAATTTAAATGTCAAATTTGTGTTGATCTTAGTAAGGTTCTACAGCCAGCTTAAAGCACAATTACAAGACAACGAGCAAAAAAACTGTTTTGTTGATATTGTCGTTAGAATCAAGCATCGCAAGAGTGAGGAACCGCATGTCATTTTTGAGATAAGTGCTGCTCTTCCGCTTTGTCACGTAATTAGCGTTAATCGTTTCCCAAAGAATTTTTAATCACATCTAATTGTAGCTGATCGCGCATAATTGCGTTTCGTGTTGAATGTCGATTATGTGTTTACGGTATTCATGTGGGTATGTGGAACGAAATCATTTGGACAAAAATACAACCTGGCTTGTTTTTGCCATTTAGATGCAAATAACACAAATACGTTCTAGCCGTTAATAAGAAGCATTGTTTAGCACCTGGATCACGTCGTTGGTGTTCTTTATCGGATCGCAGCAAAATAAAACTTTGAAACGAACTTTACAATAAGTGCTTTGAGGATACGCAATCACGGAGGGATCCACAGAAACATTGGCTGCACATGCCTATCAATCAGTCTAAACATGGTCACTTTAAAAATGGTAATACACTAAAATTGGAATTCACAACATGGTTTGATGTTTCTACGCTAGGATGAGGGCCGGAAAAACGTAGAAGTAACCAACAGGCAGGGTTAAGAAATAAGCCTACTATAAAAATAATTTTCTTATGTCAAAAAACATTGCACAAATTAGGGTCAAGCTGCTTTGTTTAGATTCAAACCAATTTTATATTTGGGCTCAAAGCACCGCATATTCTTTTATTTAATTTATTATATAGGCTCAAATTTTTTTACAAGCTTAGACAAACACGATAGTTACAATTTACAAGCTTAGCGCATTTAACGGCTTTCAGCTTGTCAGAAACTGCTGGCTGTAAATGTAAACCGTAACACCGATATATTACTGGCGGTTCGAAGACACACTTCATATTTCGAAAGTTAAAAATACGGTGTTGGTTTGGTGTTATTGCTTCTAGACATACACGTAGGAGGCACCAATGCAAATTGTAATGAAGTGTGCGGCCAAAAAAAAACACCGAAAATTCGTTAAATTGATTAAAAATTTTGGCAATTTCTTTGCATACATCTGCTCCTACAACTTGTCAACCTTATGACAACAATCACTTGTTTGTAATAAACCACACTTACAAGTCAACTGGTAGCACTGGTTCCAGCATGTTGACGTCCTTTCAGATGAATTCAGCTAAATTCAGTCAGCCCAATTCGATTGCCTGAAAAATATGACCCATAAAGCAGAACGAAATTAGAGAATGGTTGAAACATGACTAGTTGATTCCTGACTGATCAAATCTTTTTTTAACCACATCACACCAGAGGTTACGTGAGATTTTCCGAAATTCCCGAAAACTCTCCTTTCAGTCCATGGGAAGGTCACTCCTCAGACAATGGCACGTGCTTAATTAAAACAACGCCATCTTCGAAAGCAACTCAAAGATCATCACCGCACCACCAAACACAATCAAACCGAGAGGCAAACTCTCTGGGGACCCGAAAGGAGTCCATGTAAACCAAATAAATCCGCTAAAACAAAATTTACTCAACAAATGCCGAATAATAACAGCGAACGTGTACGAGAGGGCAACGTGTACTTCTGTAGATTCGTCATTCGGCTTTTTGTTCAATGTTTTCCATTTGTTGGTCTCCTGTTGTTCAGAGGGAGGAGGGATAAGCGGTTAGGTACACTTTGATACTAGCATGCGTCGTGTTGTGTAGGCGGTTGATCAGAAAAAAGAAATTTAGATTATTTTGTTGGTGTACCCAGGTCTACAAAATTCAAAATTGCCGAAAGTCAAAATTAAACTTTTTGAGTAAAGTTCCGTCCTCGCAAAAATTTTTTGCGCTTTTAATGCTTTATTTTTTTGCATTAGAGCTTGACAGGTCTTTTTTAATTTTGTCTTAGAAAGAAATGAGGTGTCACAGAATTTAAAACTGCCAAAAACAGAAAATTGTTATTTTTTGCATTAGGGCAGGGGAGGTCTGTTTTGACAAGGAGTGGTCTACAGTACACGTAATTTGTGGGGTTTTTAAAGAAACGTCTTTTAACAAAAAAAATTTGTTTTTTGGATATTACAACGGTTACCCTTAAAGTCAAAATAGGAAGAGTAATCCCTACACAGATTCATTATTCCAGCCCGGTTTCGCATTGAAAGATCATGTCTTACCAGTAAAAATTTTTGTTCAAGTCAAGGTTCACTTTTTGCTCGCTGTTTCCGCTCTTTAAGGTTTACCATTTTTGCTGAGGCGCTCTCCAACACAAAAGATAGAGACTAAACTAAGTATTTTTCGCTGATTCGGTTTTGGTTTGGTGTGCTTGAAAACTTATGAAAAAACCTATAAAAAAGAGTACAAAAATGGAGTTTAAGGACATGAGTTGTCAGGTAACTCAGAAAACAATTTCAAGCTTTTGCAGGCTTAGCAAAAATTTAAGCTAAAATTGAGCTGCTACGTGCGTATTGCCTGATTCAAATATTAATTCTCAGAGTTTACAAAGTGTGTTCATTCTCACACTGAAGTCAAACATTCTCTCACTTGTTATTAGTTCAAATTTCAGCTAACGTACATTACAAGTGTTTCAATTTCTATGCTTTGACTATGTAGTACAGAAGTTTTTATGTGTTTATAATTCATGGACAAATACGTTTAGTTTCAAGAACCTCAGAAGGCTTGCTAATTCAAAACAGTATTCACAAAATTTAAATTAGAAAATTAAAATTAAAAAAAATTAGAAAATTTACACATGCGATTGTTGGGATCAAAAAGAAGGGATGGTTGAAAATGGAAGCAGTAACAACGGCAAAAATATATATTTTTCTAAAATCTGTCAGAATAATTTAAGTCACAACATGACGTCGAATGCTAATACAACTGTTTTTCCTTTTAAAGACGTTCATGTTCTAGCCGTTCATCGTATGAACAATCGTTTAGCACCTGGATCACTGTCTGTGTGTTCTTTATCGGATCGCAGCAAAATAAAACTTTGAAACGAACTTTACAATAAGTGCTTTGAGGATACGCAATCACGGAGGGATCCACAAAAACATTGGCTGCACATGCCTATCAATCAGTCTAAACATGGTCACTTTAAAAATGGTAATACACTAAAATTGGAATTCAAAACATGGTTTGATGTTTCTACGCTAGGCATGAGGGCCGGAAAAAACGAACAAGTAACCAACAAAGACTTTGACATTGAAAAACAAAAATCACAGGAAACGCAACACATAAAAAAGTCAGACATGCAAGCATATAACAAAGAGCTAGTCATTTGCTTTTTAGTGACTTGCAAATTGGCTTTTACTCTTACATTTCACCTTATTAAGTTAATGTGAATCCATATTACATGAATTCAATGGGAAAAAAACAAAAATTGCTATTTAGGGCTGGACAGATGAATCCGATGATTTTTTGTAGGGACCACTTGTATTGTAGAAATATGTCGGAATTTTTTTGAGACCCGAACCGGAGCAAATTTGTCCAATTGTTTAAGCGCACTTACTTATGACTGTCCTAAAACAAAAATAAAAAAAAATAAAAATTTGTACGGTGGTGTGGTGTTGTTGTTCTTCAACGCATTCTTTAACGTTCTTCAATGTAGGGCACATTTAAAATGCAAAAAGGCACTTTATTGATCTTTCCATCTAATTTACTAGACACATTAAAAATTTAATCTTAAAATTTATTAAGCAAATTTGGACGTTTTTCCTGTGGCTCATCTCGCGTCTCGTCTCGCATTTTAAAAAAGTCTTCGTCTCGCAGGAAAAAGTCTCGCAAACGTACTCTTACATTTTTCAGCTTGGCTTTGTGAATTTGATCTGTTTTGAATGAAAGGACTGTTTGAGATTCAGAAACATGAATTCGAAAAATTCGAAATTTCGTTTTTGAAAGCCTTTGCAACGAAATTAGACCAGCGTGTTTCAGAACCTTTCCAAGCCGAACAGCCAAGCCTGCGCTAACGCCAATTATTTTCACCTTTCAAAAGTGTCCAAGCAGACAGTGGATTGAAGAAAAAAAGGCTGTGGTGTGCGGAATAGTTGCGGGAATGGCGGAGTAGGAATCACACGCAGGAAGGTGAGGAAAAAAGCGAGCGAAGAAGGAAGAGGAGCGGAGATGTAGGAAAGGAGGTGTACGAGCAGAGCAGGGAATACGCAATTGGCTTTGAGGGGAGTTAAAGGTGATCGGTAAAAGTCGGGGTTAACTGCGAAAAATGGTTGATCGCAGCAGTTGGAACGGGTTAATAAGAAAGTTTCGCAGTAAGTGGGCATATGCAGAAAATGCAAAGATGCTGTGCAGAATTGCACCGTAGTTTCGGACATGTCGGAACGTTTATTTTGCTTTGGATTGGTGTGCTTTTAAGCCGCGACTTTCGTGCAACAAAAATTTTTTTTGCAGATTTTTGCGAAAAATTGTTTTCGATTTCCTCTATTGATTGCTCCAAAAACGGTCGAATTAGACAGTTCAGCATCGAGATACAAATCTCCGAAAATCGACCAAATTTCCTTAACACATTTTCCAGACATTTGGCTATAAGTGCACATCGTTCGTGCTATAGCTTCATTCGCACATTTCTTTTACACATTGTATCATTCAAAAATGCAACCACTTCGAGATAGGTGCGCTGTTTGTTTTTTTTGGGTCACTTTGATTGATTTTGGAAATTGAAACTAAGAAGTGGAACAGAGAAGTAGGAGTAGACAGCGGATCGGAATAAAAGGTGTCGGTTAAATTGAGAGTGCGGAATGGCAAGAGTAGGAAGCGCAGGCGGGTGGCCAAAGGCCACTCTTGCACAAATCGGTTTGGCCGAAGGCCAACTAACCTAGTGAGCGCGAAATACAGAGCTACGCTGAATAGTAACCAGTGACCAGTTATTTTCACAGATACTCTCATTTCTCACGCCTGAAACCACAAAAATTTCTCGAAATACTTATGCTTGGTAATAAAAAAACGAATCAGTTGTCTGTGTTTTGTTCCTACGTGGAAGCGGTCAAAAACGGCAAACAAAAACGAAACTCAGGGGAACTCTTTGCCCCAAAATCATTGAACTGCTTTTGGCTAAGATAGAAATACCGGCAGCGACCTGAAAATTTCACATAAGCCAACAGTTGCCCATCTGCTGTGCGTCGCCAGAATCGCGACAAGCTGATCTGCGTTTTGACGAGTTTCAAATCACACGCATTTGCTCTGAGACGTCCAATAGCTCATACACACAAGTTAATCTTAAACGAGTTTAGAACACCGATAAAGGCAGCAAGGTAAATTGTCCACGCTGCTGACTAAACGTTTAAAAATATACATTGCTGGAATCTGCTTGAAGCGCATCAATCAGTCAAAACATGCATGCCGAAAATCATAACTAATTTATGCTTCACTAAAATTTAATGAATGGATGTTTGAAAGCTTTAACAGATTATAGTCGTGCTTTTTTGAACTACCAAATCAATGTGAACTTTGGGCCACATAAGGCAACAGAAATATTAATTGTGGCGCCCGGCACTGTACGGTTATTGGTACAGATTAACAAGAAATATCAACTTATAGTCAAGCCTGAGACTTGAATCATGAGAGGCAGCTTATAAATCGCCTTGCAGACAATCTGATTTTGACCCGTGCTATTTTAATCTCCAACCCTTATTGACTTTTCTTGAAAACTGAGTGGTCGCTCTACGAGGTAAACAATTAATTCCTTTGCTACGTAAATTCCATAAGGAGGAATTGAATCACAAAAGCAATATCGCGCACCACGGTATGTTCTCTGTTTTGACAGGTGGATACATAAGCGAAAGCATGACCTGCTTCTACAGCAATTTAGGTCAAAAATGTCATTGTAGTTGCGGTTACTGCTGCTTCTGTATTTTTTAAGAAAGAGTACTTTCGCAGTTTCAGCCACTGCCATTTATGAACGCGCAAATCAAAAGTGAGTCCGTATTACATTTCTTTATATTCAACCTAACTTCACTTACAAGGATTTTCAACGCAAGGTTAAGTGCTCTTCAAATCATTTTTGTGTCTCCTTCTTCTACATAGTACCACTGGCCTCTCTCTAAGGTCTGCTCTCTCTATCGAATCTTCCCGACACGAGAAAACTGATCGTTTCCGAAAGTTTTTTTCCAATATGGTCGTTCGTATCTACATGAAATTACCTCTCACAGACAGCTGTGACAGCCAAATCAGATAGAACTTCCATAGATACTGAATGTGTGGTTAGATGATAAATGTTGATTGTAGTCCTGTCTTAATATTTATGTGGTCTTAATTTATCTGTATTTCCTGTTTCAGCTGGTGGGTCCACGAAGCAATTGTTTCGTTTTTCCCTTCCTCCCTACACACCTCCCCGACCTTGGTTCAACCTAAAAGCTTAAATTGACACTCTGACTGACAACGTCTACTGTAAATAAATAAATAAATCAATAAATTCTTTATTATCGAGCAAGGCCAAACATCAGGGTTATTGAGGAGCTGCGTATTATTCTACAACTATGAAAGTGTTTATTCAAAAAAATTGGCGCATTTCAGGTTGATTGTAGTCATTCTAAATATTTTAATCTCATATAAGAAAGATCCAGACGTGTTCGTAACGCTTTTGTGTCCGCTACGCTTTTCGCACGTTTGGTCCGTCGCCGTCACCACGAAGCGTTTGGTTTTGCGCGCGCAACAGCTCCGAAATTGGTGCCACCAACGCCAAATCGGTTCTGGCTCAATGACTATGCACAAAATAAGGAATCGAATGATATATAATAAAAAAAATTCACGAAAATGCGAAATTGGTGCTCTTGGAGGCGCGAAGCACCGACTCAGAGCACATTTTAAAACTCATCTTGCGTAATAGGGCGCTCGGCCAGTTAATTTTAAAAATAATAAGAAAATTTAATGATTTTTTAAATCGTAGACTTCAGTTTAGCAACCTTAATTTAATTTACGATTCCGCGTTTTCCACAATTTATTTTACTAAAAAAACCAATTTCAGGACCTGGTTTTTTGACAGACTCAATCAATTTTTAACTTCGTTTTTTAATTCCAACTTTTTGGTGTTGTTGAAAAATTTGTTAGAAATTGCGTTGTCTGAAATTGAGTTCAATTACATTTTTTATAAATTCTCTATTAACGCTTTTGCGCGTTACACGGTGCACGCTTAGTGTTCAAGACGTGTGGTATTGTTTAGTACTTTTTAAAGGGACGTTGAAAAGAATTGACCAAAAGCCAACTAAAAAATGAAGCAAAGATACGCCCAAAGGCTGAGTTCAATCATGGTATAGGTAAGTTAAGAAGTCAGGTCACCAAAGACTGCGGTTTTGTCGTTAGTCTCACGGACTGCCGCACATAGGTCAAGGATTTGGCTGAGTCAGTTTCTGTTCGCTTCGGCGAACAGAAAACAAAGATTGCATTCTGTAATCTCCTCTATAAAGAAGGGATTACCCGAACAAGGCCTAGTTTGCGTGCGAGAAAAGATCAAGATCCTTGAGGAGCTGCACCTCACTCCTTAAAATTCCATTCTTTGCAACTTCCTCAAGTGTTTATGCGAGAAAAATTGGCGCACTTCAAGTTCTTTGCAGTCGTTCAATGGGTTCTTGCAGGTCAGGAATGTTTGCAAGACCTATATTTTTTGACTCAAGAATAACCTTCAAAAGACATTTTTAAAATTTAGCAATAGCAAACAAAGGCTTCATTTGAAAGGTGTTATCGCTAATTTAAAGCTACCACCTATCGTCGCAATGCTTAGTTTTGCAACTCACAATTCGATTTGCAACCAACTTTCAGTTGTTTCAAAATCAGCTTTTTCACACAGTGGTGAGTCCGACGCAAAGAACGTATGTAGCCACTGACGTCTTTAGTAATATTTTTGTTTTTATTAAAACACCATTGTCAACCCAAAGCAAATAATGCGTCATCTCTCGTCAATAGACTGACCACACTTTTCTCTGTGTCTAATTGTGCCTTTTCGCACCGCAGAAAACCTCCGTTTTATCAATAGTCTGTCTGACTGCAATATCAGTCAGATGTGTTTTTAGATTCATGTTAATTGATGTTTGCGAACCAATCGAGTTTCTTGACGTTACCTATCAAATGAGAGTCACATTAATTTTAAAACGTCACGTTTTTATTGTGCTCTCTTTTATGTGAGATCCAAAGTTCATCCAAAGTACAAAGTAGAGTTCGAAGAGAACAATGAAAAGGACCCGAATTAAAGCCTCAAAGTGGCAGTTTGAAAATGGGTGCCACGCCAGCAGTTCAAAAACGTGCAGTTCAACAGCGGCTCACTTTGAATTCCCAATAGTATTGCTGCAGGTTTTTAATCCCCGCAAAGTATTTTCCATTTCTTATCTTGATGCTTTGAACTCTAGCTTGCCTACAACCGTGATCATTTAAACTTACAGTCGTGGTCGACACCACCACAACGTGACTTTAAGTTTTACTGATTACTGAATCAGCGTCCGACGGTCATAAAACAATTCGACCTTGAAAGTCACGCGTAGGTCTTCATTTGCTGTTTTGTTGCAAAACATATTTCTGGCTACGATTGTGTTACATAGCAGGAGAGCAGCTACAATGTAGTCAGTACCATTTTTCAATGGAATACATTTCAACACACAAAGGGTAATTGGCGAAAAAACGATATGAGTGTGATTGTTCAGAAGGGTCAGACAAGCGGTCTTCATGGTCACAAATGTTCAAGAATTTGGAAGCTTCAAGTTTTTTTAGGCAAGAGGCGACTTGAGAATGGTTGGTCTCACCCGTTATCTCCGTAATTTGTTGACGTATTGTCGGCTTATTTGAGTCAGTTTCGTTCCTTTAACGCAGTGAAAGCCTTTAGATTTAGGCTCATAAAATTACATACATTTAGTTCTTAATTCGGCTATTTGAACTGGAAACAAAATTTCACTTTACAACAAAAAATTTTCAATTTAAAAACGTTTTGCAATAAAAAGAACATTTTGGACGTGAGCTTTTGAAAATCTTATTTTCAGTTACGCAGTTCGAATTGAACCTTTTACTTCGTAATTTAAAACCATTTTTCAAATTGAAATAATTGTAAACAACTTTTATGGCAGGAATTTGTAAGCTTTAAATTAACTTTCACTTCTAATGGTTTATTTTAAAACTGCAAACTAAAATTTTGAGCGTTGCTTAAAAAGTGTGTTTGTGGAATTTAGTGCATAATAAATTGAAAATTTCAATTTTAAATTGTTGATTTATTGTAGTTTATTGAAAACGTGTGTTATCTCTAACAGCTTCTGTAAACAGCTGTTCTAAAGTCAATTCTTTCATGTAGGTTTAAGAAAAAACCTACTCACTATCTTTTTGATGCTTGGGTTTTTTCGCCAAGAATTTGGAACATACAATATTTTACTACAATCAGAGGCTCTAGAAAAACGGCGAACTCTGTTGAAGATAACAAAAATTTAAGTAGGAGCAATTCTGAGAAGGCACATATTTTCGGAAATGACGACAGAATTTGATGACAAGTTCAGATTTCCATGTGGTCGTCATTTTCAACCCTTACATATTTCCCTGCTTAAAATAATGACGTTTTCTTTTTGTTCAAAAATACCAAATTTGTATGTTTTGACTTTTGCCTGCTCTCATCCCTGCACATTCCTATTTCACTTTGTCACTACAGATCAGGTCTGGTCCTAAATTGTTTAATCTGTAACCCTCAAATACAACGTTTGGTACACTGTAGTCTCGTAGCTGCACTGTCGTCCCTTGCCAGCCTCGCTACTTTTGCAGCTCGTGGTACTTATGACTTCCACTCCGGCTCCGTTATCAGATCCTTTGTAAGAACGCACACACAATTCGCCAATAACCAAAGTTTATCTTCGCCACGTCTCCGCAGCGACGCCGGCCAGCGGCCGCTGGCCGCCGAAGCCCGGAGAGGACAATGTAAATAACGCCATAATCACTTACAACATTTACATACAACAACAATTATGTACACCATATCACAGAACAGGGCCTCTCGTCGCGGTCCTCTCGAAAGGAGTTTTCGCTTTGTACACACGTTGCTTGTTTTGCTCGCTCGCTTGCTTTCTTTCTTGTTGACCCCCTTTTGTTATTCTCGCCTTACTCAACGGAACCCAACGACCATCTCCCTGATCAGAGGGTCGAGCTGGCAAAGGTTAAAAACACTTGCTTTCACATATCCTTCAACGAGACGATGTGTATTTTCCTGGAATACAAAACACAACATGACTTAACCACAATACAAATCTTTCATGATTACAAATATCGAAGACATCAACAGGATCAATTGGCCGAAGCGTTCTTCGCCGCGTTTCGGGTCCAACGCCTGACAGTAGCGTTGCGTCGCCTCCAGAAGACTCTTCTGCTGCGCCTCACAGATCGCGCGTCCTTCGGGAGTTAGTCGGTAGTGGCACAAATGCCACATCACCATCGCCTTCAGCGACGCGTACTCCGCGAATGACGGCTGAAGGTTAGCCATCGGCTGGCACAACTCGCTGTAGAGGTGCGCTCGCATCGGCATGAAAAGCCTGAAAAAAGGAGGAAATGAAGCAGGTGCAAGCGGAGAGAAGGTACATGTAAACACCGTGTTTTTATGTTGTTTTGCAGCTGCTGCTTTTGCACATGTTTTAGGTGACCTCATTAAGGAGAATGTAGAGGATGATCGTTGTTGAAGTGTGCATGGGGAGCGGAAACTCAGCGGACTCTTATCGGCTGGGTACGGCGGAGTTTTGGACGGAAGACAAAGGGATTGTGTTTCGATGGGAGGAGCACAAAACCGTTAATATTCGTGAATGTTCAGACACCTTTCAGACGGTCTCTACATTCAAAATTGTTCTTGCCACGGATGGAAACCTAATGAAGACTGTCTTTGAAAAACAAGACATACTTGTGAGAGTACCCTCATTGCTACTATGAGGGATAGGTAGCGATAAGGTTATGTGCGTTGGAATATCTAAAGACTGTCCTCTGAGTCCAAAAGAGCCTTCACGTTTTATGGAAGTCATGTGAGTTAAACCTCAAATCGACACTTCCACTGTCCCTTAACATGGCCGTTCCTATCCGCCATCCTAAGTTTCAGAATATCCAGTAAATCCACTGTTTAAACGTGAAAGCACAAAATGTGTTTTGAAAAAGACATGTTTTTGAGAGATTCCTGATGAGCAGCAGTGAAGCAACGTCAGTAGGAATATTTAAGGACTGGCCTCCGAGTTAAAAAATGCCTTCACTTTTTATGAAAGTCTTCTGAGCTAAACGTCGCCCATACACATTTTCTGTTCTTCTAAGTGGCCTTTTCAAACCGCTTTCCTGACGTCTCAAAATGCCCAACAAATCCACTGCTTCAACTCGATCCCTCAATACCTATAAATGCCTATTTTCCAATTTTGGTATTTCAAAACAGCGTTTCAAAATATCCCGCTTGTCTGTCCCTGTATGTGCTCCCTTCCCCATTCATCTTTACCTATACTTGGGAGCCAAAATTGTTTTCAATATGAGGTAAACATTACGGCCCTGTGTCCCTAAATACCCGTTTACCTCTTTCTGCTCAAAATATCCACGCTTGCATGTCAATGCGCTCCCTTTCCTCATCCTAGCTTACCTATACTTTGCCTGATCCTCCAGCGACATATTCGGCGGATACTCGAGCAACTTTCCAGGTACCGGCAACTCGTCAATCGGCAAAAACGATCCCGAAACGTGCACCAAGCATCCAGCGGTCATCCCGACGCGCATCGTGTAGTAAGCACTCCCAACAACCGAGTCGGTTGCGGTGGCGTAGCGGTAAACCAGTTGCTGAAATAGAATCGACCGTATTCTAAACACGTTCTTTGCTCTCCCCAATGCGGTCTGATCTTTGCGCGTACGCGCGACTTCTTTTTAGGGCAACGTACCTTGTCAGAGATAGGGAGAGCGTCGAAACCGGGAAAGTCTCTACAATAGTCGAAGAGCATCATCAAGTCGGTGCGCGAGAGTCCATTGAATTCGCGGATGACGCAAGGTCGCAAATGCTCCACATTGTACGGCTGAAAATGGAGACGGGGCTACCGTAATCCGATGAGTTGCGAGACTTACGCATTCGTTGTCCATCTCGAACATGTTGCCGATGTCGGTGGGGGTGTAGAAGATGCGGCGACGGATGTTCAGCGACTTCTCGGCATCAATGTAACGCTGCATGACGAAGCTCGCCTCGTCATATGGGTACCGTACCTGGGGTCGCGGAATCATCGCTGAAATGACGTCAGATCAGCCAAGGGAAAACATATTTGTGTATATGACAACAATGTCGGAGGCTTATGAATCGAAAACCAACGCATGCCCAGAGGGGAAAGAAGGCTACAGGATACAAACAACCAACTTACAGCTCAGCTGGAAATGGGCACTCTCGTTCGAGGTGCTCGACAACGGCGACCCCAATGAAGTGGAGTTCGTCTCCGAGTTATCAGCGATGATCGAAATGGATTCGGGAGAGTTGAACGAACACGAGGCGGTACCGTACAGGCGGGCCGCGAGCTCGTCCTGCACGTCGTCGTGCTGCTTCGTCGGCGAAGTCGACTGCTGCGACTCCGGCGTGCTAGGAGGCTCGTCTTTGATGAGGCGATGGCCTGGCGAGACCGGCCGCGTCAGGTGAGCGCTCAAATCCATATCGGCACGGCGCTTCTTCGGGATTCGGAACTCTTGGCGACGGTTTTGCACCACTGGAAGGAGGAGCGATTATGGAAAGGGTTCGAAGCTCAGTTTTTGAGCGACGACTAGGCGATCATCTTGGCATTTTGGACGCTCAATTAGGACAAAAAATGGGAAGGATTCATGGGCAATTAGGCCGAAAATAGGACGTCTGGAAGATAAGGACACAGACTGCTACAAAAGACTATTTTGAACATAAGTTTGGTTGAATTCGATCCCAAACGTGGAGTGAAATACAATCAAAATCTGACTGAAATGTGCCGTGGAATTTTCGCCAAATTGAAGTTGAAATTGAGTCCAAAATAAAGCACAAAATTTGTTAAATTTGGCTCCAATTGACAACCAAAATTTCGCAGTTTTCAAAATCACAAAACGTGGCTTGAATTCGCTTAAAATGGAAGCAAATTTAGTCATCTTCGTTTGCCAATTTGAAGCCTAGTTTTTGTCACGAAACTGTTCCAGAACGTGGCCCACCTTAACTCAAAATGAGTGATCGTTGTTAGCCAATTCAAAGCCTGAATTCCGCCTCTTTTAGATCACAAAAATGTCTCCTAACAAGCCTACATTCGCTTAAAATAGATTTTTCGCTTCTATTTTATTTTTCGCTAATTTGAAGCCTGAATTTCACCAGTTTTAGCCCACAAAAGTATCCCAAAACGTGGCCTGAGTTTTCTCAAAATAGAATCAAATTGAGCCACCGTTGTTTGCCAATTTTAAGCCTTAATTCTACCAATTTGAGTCCGTAAAAATGGCCTAAATTCCACCGAAATTCTAGTCCAAATCCGCATCCCGCAATCCAGGCTAAATTTGTCGAAAACCACACTTACGCTGACGCTTCATCCCTCCATCGACGCACTTCTTGTACCGACAAAAGCGGCATATCATCCTCAACTCTGCAAAATGACCTTCACTCTCTGACTACCGTACCCTGCACCACTCACCATGATGGATTCGACAGGGACCTCCTCCAGGCATGCTCGCGATGCACTTGTAGGTCATACTCATGGAGACGGTCCTACGGAAGAAGGCCGCACAGGCCTTGCACGACCTGGCTCCGAAGTGAAGCGTGCCCGCCTGAGGCGAGTCGCAGATGGCACATCCCAGACCGTTGGCGGTTTTCATCTTCGACTCCTTTTTCGACTGCTTCGTTTAGGTCTGAAACAGGAGCAACACATGAAAAACAATAAGAGCCTAACAACACACGCGTCCACAAGGGGCATATTTACGGGTATTGTGTCGACGTGTGTCAACAAAAGAGAATCACGGAGAAACACGGGCGCGTTCATACGTAGCAAAAAACGGCTCAAAAACAGCAATTTACCACCCGCTCCACTTGCGCAACAAGATGCTGCTGCTCACCTCTGCCAAGAGGAGGAGCAGCTCAAACAGAGGAGCTGCTGAGATGCAGGCAGAGACACAAAACTGCTTACGTAAACAAAGGCGGCGCATCCCTCCTCCCGAGGCTTGATGAGCAGGCTGCTGATGACTCGCCGAAATAAAACAAAAAGCCGAAATGTTTCATTCCGTTCGGCTTTTTGAGCGCCAATTTGTAGCAAAGTTTGGCTGCGCACGCAGCCCAAACAGTGGCAAAAGTGGAGTATTTGGAACGCGCCACCTTCTTATCACTAAAATCTCGCAACCAGAGCATTTGCAAAACGAACCAGTGATAACGAGACGTGGTAGCTTCTAGGCTCCACAGGTCCCGCTTGCCGGCCGATGGTTGGAGTCGATGATCTTTTGTAACTCTAATTTTTATGGTCGATGATTGGCAACGCCGATAGTTGGGTGAACTAGAGAGGGCATCCAGGTTGTAGTCAACACTTGAGAGATTTCAATTAAAGGCACTAATCTTAGGTCTTTGTCTACCGTAATCTAATGGTCAGGAGTTCAAGTATGACGGGTGCGTAGGTGTTAATAGAGAAGGGTACGGTAGGATAACAATGGCTGTTTTTAGGAAAGGATAATTCTGACTAAAACAGAGTTTTCCGCTCTGTTTTAGTCAGAATTCAAAAACAACTCTCAAATCGCAAACACAAACTTAAATCTTAGATCCTGGCTTCCTTTTTGTTCCTAGGCGGTCTGTGAAGCCTGTAAGCATTCAAGCCAATTTTTAGAGCTCTCCTGACTTCCTTCACCAAGAACCGTCGGGTGCCATGAGTCCATTTTAGACCCAAGGTTACTCCCTACAGTACCATATCCTACATAATTTGGAAATATAGGCCTATGGAAGCCATTGAAGTATCCAAGCGCCCATCAACTCCAAGTTCCTGTTGACCCGACAGAGCAAAGACCCGCACAGTACTCTTCGCACCTAGACCCTCAACTCCCAAAGACCGGTAGGGGAAAGTTACCCGAACCCGACTGAGCTTACCAATTTTTTTGCGTTCCAGGCCGAGATCGTGCGCCAATCTCGAGGGGGAGGCGTCTTGCGGATCCGCCCCTAGGGGAGGCGCTTAAACGCACGCAACAATCAACTATAGTCTCCTATGTGTCTCCTCTTCACCATCCCAAAAACGCGGAAATCTGGAAAAGTGCTAAGAGACCTCTCTCCGTTCAGCTGCCTTCCGTGAGAACCCAAAAAACCTCGAAAGCCAGAAAAACAAAAAACGAAGTTTAAAGCGCCAAGAAAAGCGAAGAAGCGGAGAAGAGGGGCAACGGTAAGTGATTAATCACACGGTGAATACTATACAAATGGCGTTGACAAAGCGATGTTCATCGATGTGTCGCCAGTGGGTCGGCTGCCGGTGGACGGCCGGCCGGTCGGCTGAAAAGGAGTTTCAAATAGTCAAACAGACAGGCGAGACACCTCTTCCCGCCGCCTCCGGTGTGATCTGCCTGAGAAGCTTGCGGCGCGCATTTTCGAGGTCTTTTTACAATTTTTCGGTCAGCCTCTTTTCGCCAACGATTGCCAGCGTAAAATATGCGAAAAGAAAAACTAGTTGTTGTATGCAACGTGCAGAACGTGCAGAGTTTAGGGCAATCCTAGACACGAGGCGCATGACAAAAAAGGTCAAAGAATAGCCCGGCGCGGGTTCAACAAGTTGCTCTTGCAGCCGGTTTTACGTAGCACGCATGAGTTTAATCGCTACTGTTGCCTAATTAAGCGCGAGCGATAAGAGGAGGCGACAGTCTAGGGAAGACCGGCTTCACCGACGCGCCCAGCAGCTGTCTGCACGTAGGTTGCATAAGCCACTATAGTTAAACCGACACGTGAACTCGTTTTGGTAAACGCCTCGCCTGCCTCCTCTTCGAAGCCGACCGGGAGCGACGTCGACGACGCTCTCGCAACATTCCGACTTTTTGGAAAAATTCACGAAATCACACACGCACAAGCAATCACTCTTCATTGCGTCATATGCGCCTCTTACGTCTACTTTAATTGACGCTTTGGTGCTTCGTTGCTAGACGCAGTTGAAGGGAGACGTGTTTCTAAAATGGTACAAAACAAATCTGAGTTGGAAGTGGTTGTGTCCGAGCTGATCTTTCCACAAAAGATCCAACTGAGAATTTGCTTCTTACAGCGGCTTACACTATAAAATTGCGCGCCCAAAATATTTGCTCTTTTTAAGTCATTTGCTCAGTTGCCAAACCAAAATTTTCTCGCGGATGTGCCAAAAACAAACATAACATTTAAAAATGCATCCGCAACAAACACACCCTTTTTAAGGGTACACAGGAATTGAAACGTTGACTAGCAAGTTGTAGGTCTTTCATGTTATCTTTGTAATTGACATAATCGAGGGAACTTTAAAAGTATCGCGCAGATGTTTTGAGTCGTTTTGCAGTTGGTCAAGTTGACGTCTATTGAGAAGTAATTCTAGGGTAACAGTGACGATTTTTTCAAGGACATGTTAGTTGAAAGGAAGGAAGTAAACGGGTTTCTAGATATTCCAATAGTAGCTTTAAGGAAGAGGTGTCTGCTTCCGTGTTAAAAGGTCAATTACAAAATTTTTGTTTTGCAATCACGACAGCGCCAAAATCGGTGTCGCAAACGCCCGACTGGCCGCGATTTTGAGCGTTTTTGGGCTTAATCGACTATGCACAAAATAAGGAATTGAATGATATATGATTTGCGCTATTTCGAGAAAATTCATGAAATGACCTCTTGGAAACGCGAAGCGTCGTTTCATGAGCGCACCGATTTAGCACATGAATTTTTTCGAAATAGCGCAAATCATATATTATTTGATTCCTTAGAACACATTTTGAAGCTGTATCTTTGTGCAATAACACACTCGGCCCCGTTGATTAATTTTAAAATTTGGCAACAATCCCTTCGAAAATTCGAAATTGACGGAAAAAATAGTCAAAGTTAGTTGCTTCAACAAAATTAAAAACTCAAAAGTAGCGGAAAAAATTAAACCTATTTTTGTTTGTCAGTTACGTTAAAAATCTATTCTAGTCACGCAGGTTCAAAAACGGCGTCACCTGCCAAAAACGACAAATACACCTAATCACCATCTCATGTGATCTCTTAAAACTGTTTTGACTCCCTCCCCTTTTGTCCTACATCACCCCTCTTATCGCGCCCGCTCCCATTCAAATAAACGCCGCTCTCTAATTTTAGCCTGCACCGGAAATGCGTTTCAGCAACAACCCACGTTTCGAGTCTAATAAGGAAAGTTTATAAAAACAACGCCCGATCGAGCGCAAAACAACTAATTATATTTTTCCCGCTATGTTGTTCTTTTCGCTTAGCTTTTGTGTCGGCTTCTGGGAATTTCCCTCTCGCTATAAATTATGGATGTTCGCGCGTCTCAAGTGCAGGCAGGCAACGTTTTTTGAATCGGAATTGATAAGGTGTTTGCAGAAAAAGAGATTTATGGCCTAACGAGTTATGCGTAATGTACTAAAAAGCGAAAACAAGCCTAAAACCACAACGCAAAACAAGTCCTAGGGCATTCTGGAAATTGGGTCACTCCGACCCACGAGTTTCACGTTATAGCCCGATGTCAGTCGGCCATGTAAGAAATATTAAGTCAAGCAAATTGAATTTCCTTAATCTGTTGGCTGAAAAATACCGCGCGACACAAACTTTTCCTTATTTCAAGAATTCCTTGACATTTCCAAAAATAGGGTTACAGTAAGATTAGCGGAAGGATGACATAGACGGGGGATGTGTGTAAGTGCATCCGTGAAAAAGACGTATCCGACGGAAGACGTCAATGAGGATGTCTCGAAAAGGATGATCGCTTGTGCAAAAAATGGGGTAAAAGTACAACTTGAGCGGGGCGAGGAGGCTGTCGATGCACTTAGCGTGCGTTTGGTTGTTGACGAGAAGAGGGGCAGCTGAAGCTTGAGTCAGGCTTCTAATTGTCTTCTTTAAAGTTGTACTGAGGACATACTTTCAAAAATCAGGTTACATGTCCTTTTACATCAAAAAAGCACAACAAAAAATTGAAATTTGATTTGATTCCTGAAAACGTACCTCGCTATGGTTAATCACTCCGTCGCCTACGTCACAGCAATAATTTTTTGTGGTTTTGTTGCTAAATATTATTCAACGGTTTTACCAGCCTATTACGTAAGCGACAACATATGGCGGAACATTGTAGCAATTCGTAAGACCTAAAACTAAAAATAGATGTTCAGTAAGAACTCAGAGGAGACACATAACGTTTTGCAATTCGAATTGACGACGTAATGGTCAGCTTAAAATTACCGCGTTTAAAGCACAAAAGAGGTGCATTTTGTGTTTGCTAATTGGCCTCTCCGCAGTGCTGTTACGTCTGACCTCACCGTTTTTGAATGCTCAGGTAATCAAGCGCATTTTCTAAGTAAACGGTGTCTTAGGTACATTGGCTTAAATGAGGAGGTAGACTCAAAAGGATGTCTCCAGAGAGGCCACAAATATTGAAAATTACAAAATTAAGTTTTTTATGAGAAGAGATTTTATGGCGGTCCAAGAGAAACCTGAAAATCGTAAAAGCGACTATGTCTTCAAAAAGCATAAGATGACCATAGCGGTCAACCTACGTTTACATGCTCTTAAAAATTGTTCTTATCAACCCCTCTTTTCCGCTGAAACTTTTCTGCTTAGCGGAATTTTTAAGCAAATGATGGGCTAAAGTACAATTAACTGAAGTGAAAGGAGGTCTTCAGAAAGGCCATAAATTTTGGAAATTACGAATTCCACAAAAAACTAATTTTTGATGAAAAGAGATAGTAAAGCAGCTTAAGAGAGACCTAAACAGCCGTGAAACCGAGGGGACCTAGCGGCTAACCTACGTTTGCTTTGTCTTAAAGCTTTTTTTCCTGAATGCAATTGCAAAAATACGGTCTTCAGCAATACCTTGAATTTTGTAAACACAAAATAAATTAAATATTTTTTAATTAATGGAAAGAGATCTTAAGGCAGTCCAAATGAGACCTGAAACACCTAAAAGAAAAGCCGTAGATCCAACATTACGTCCCGGAAGAGAGAAGATGAACATAGCGGCTTACCTATGTTTGCGCCCTCTTAAAATCATTCCTTATCAACCCCTCTTTTCCGCTAGAACCCGTAGCGTTGGAATGTGTGGGCACCTCTCAAGCGTTTATCTTCTCTTCAGGTATCAGTCCATTTCCCTACTCCCTGAAGTGCGTGTTTCAGCATAACTACACGAATCCTAAACCGTCTTATCTCAGTTTTCATTATAGCTTTTTTTCCTACGGACGCATTTCTACGTCCGATCAACTACAAATCGCTCTTGTTTTATCATTTCCCCAGCGGATTCGCTACGCTTATGGGCGAAGCGCTTAAGTGCAAACTACGGCGCTAGACTCCGTACGCCTCTTCGTCTTGTTTAAGCCGCTTGTAAATGCAAAAAACCAGAATTTTCTATTTTAATACACATTGCATGACTGGTGTAGAAGTATGAACTTTTTGAAAGCGTCCTCTGCTAAAAGGTGGGATTCGGTCAGTCGGAGTAATGTATAATTAGTAGACGACAAAAAGTGCAAGTAGCAGCAAATGCATCTGTTCCGGTTTGATGGTTTTTTTCAATGGGTAAAATTGGAAAAAACGGAACTTTTTTGTTTGGTAAAAATGCTTGCACCCGAGGGTTCTCAGGAGTACATCTGAACCTGGTTTCCAAAAGTTTGACGAATTGGCCAAAAATCACTCGCCCACAATGCTCTAAACTCAAAAAAAAAAATATAATTAGGATAAGAAAATTGAGGAAAGCAAAACGCCATTTTAGAAAAATGCAGAATAACAGTTTTACTACGGAAGTCCATGTTTTAGATTCAAAAAATGTTGTCAATATCCATTTTTTTGTTATGTCCACTAATTTGGAGTACAGGTTTGTTTACAGCAAATAATCTGGTTTTCAAAAAAGGTTTGTTTTTCCTAGAAAACTAAATTTTGTATAAACTAAAAAGGCAAAAATTACGCTAAAAATCCACGTAAATATTCCCTTGAAAACTACATTAACGTACTACATAAGATAAATACAATTGCGCAACTATTTTTGATCATTTCTGAAGCTTTACAATTTTACGCTTGAACGTTCATTGAAGTGCAACCAAAAAACATTTTTTGTGTTTTTGTTATTGTCTTCTCAAGCCACCTAATCACAATGTAGTTGTTGTGCGTCTATTATTTTTGGTTTCCCAGAGATCAAATATCATCGCTATTTGCCGCCCCATGAAAGATAATAACCCCTGAATTGTTTTCAAAAGTGCTTACGGAAAAGTGTCGTCTTCGAACAAACATTTAGTAGTCTATGATTAAACCGCAAAAGCGGTGTTGCAACTGTAGACCTGCCCTTGGGTGCATGTACTTTTGTAGGTCCTTCATGTAGGTACTTTTGTTGTTGTCGAGAAGAAAAGCTCAGAATTTTAGTCATTATTTGAAATGCTGAGTGCAGGTCACGTGGCTGTTTGTAATGACGTGCGTTCAGAATTTAAAATT
The DNA here is from genome assembly GCA_000757645.3 of Steinernema carpocapsae. Taxonomy (NCBI): domain Eukaryota; kingdom Metazoa; phylum Nematoda; class Chromadorea; order Rhabditida; family Steinernematidae; genus Steinernema; species Steinernema carpocapsae. The sequence goes on from CM016762.1 coordinate 4,405,767, forward strand.
TTTTCAACTTGATTTTTAACCGTAAGCAAACTAAAACGTTTTCATTTTGCACGCCACGTGCTGTTAAAACGTGGCAGGTTCTTGCTTAAGTGTTCGATGTCCATCACAGGCTCGCGCGTCGGCATTTAATGAAGTCCAGCTTCTAATAATGGAACGAAAGACGTAATTTTCCGCGAAATGAAAACAACGCTTATTATAGAGGAAAGAGCAAAAAAGTAATTTGTTGCGGAAAGTGTTTGCCATGGAAAAAGAGGGAAGAGTACACGTAGTAGGGGTTGTTTGTACGTTTGAAAGGTGTTTTAGGTAAGTTAGAAGCAGGAAAATAACGATGCAATTAAGCTGTTAAAAAAGGAGCGGTTTGTAGTCAAAGAAAAATAATTTTAGCAAAGCCGAAATTGAAAAAAAACTAAATAAAACTTTTAAGCAACTCTGAAATATTACCAAAATTTTATCGAAGTTACTGACCATCAATTAAAATTTTGAGCGTGAACTCGTTTTTTGCAAAACGATGTTTTCAACAAATAAAACTTGTTTTGTATTCAAAAAAATTAAAACTTGCAATTGAAAACTGAATTTGACAAATACTGCTAATGATAGAGCGTCTTCAAAATTTTTAAACGAAATAAATTGAATTTAACAGGATAAAAACTTTTGCAAATACGTACAAAAATAAAGACTAACGTGCAAGTGCAACAAATTTGTACCACAAAATTCAAAATGTTACTTTTCCTAAGTTCTGAATGATTAAATTCTTTATCATTTTCATACATTTTTATTTTGCCGTTTGTAAGCCGGAAACGTATAGTGAATCTTCAAGATATTGCCTTTAATTTTTAAGCCAAAAATAAAAGCCGAACCGGAGGCGACTACAGATACGTGTGCGAGAATGGGGGAGAGAAAGAATTTCCATGAAAAGTGGGCGAGATGGTTCCCGCATCCGTTTCAAAAGATTCCTGCTGCTAATTGAGTGCTTCCGGCGAGGTGTAAACAAAACTGTTCGTTAACAGAATAATTCTGCTAATCGCGTTTTGCGCAGGAAAACATAGACAAGTTCCTGGAATTTTAGTCAGTCTTGTCTGTTTACAGGTCATGTGCGGTAGCAAAACGTGCTCTTGTATAATCAGAAACGGCTATATAATCGGAGACGCCCTTTAGACAGTTCCCAGAAACCATTTCCTGTTTTAGCTTTTTAACTTGTTATGGTTCATAACGAATAGCGAAAGGGCAAATCTACACGGAAGTTTTTTGCGTTGCAAACCTCGGTATAGGTAATGGAGTTACCCATTCATCGGAGTACTATGCGAGTTATTAAAACATTGTTGTTTTGCGCTATTTGGAGTCAAAGATAAATGTGGGAAACTGACTACAAAGGAACTGCGCTGTTTTCGTCGACTATTTTTATTTGACCAAGCAACAAAATACTTTAGGCAAAAAGAAAGTTTATCCCTGGATATTGAACATGTGACCTTCGGGATCAAAGCTAACACTTAACACTCGGCCATAGAAACAATATTACTAAGCTGGCTTAAGCTGTGTATATATGGACACATTGCTCAATGCTAGTTTTGACAATTTATTTTTTGCTTGTTACTCTTTTACCTTTCGTGTACGGACAAGAACATTCTTGACCACCTTTGACATCTTTACATTGAAGGACGTATTTCAGCCAACTAAAATTGAAAATTGAACACATTTGAACACATCAAACGCTCCACTGCTCATCCTCCGTATGCTCAGCAAGCCCCTTTGACCTCTTTCACTGCTATCGATTCCAGCTTTCCGCGTATCTTCACGCTTGCACTTTACCTAATCTACCGTATCCGGAACTTGATCTCTAATCTCCCACCTATAATTTCACAGAGATAACCGAAAGTACACTTGCTGTCTTTCTCAGTCATCTTATAAAACAGCAAGTGCTAGCTGGGAAAACGACCAAGGCTTATTGTTCTTAGACACTTTTTTACTCAAGTTTTACTCAGCGAGGGCGTTCGATGAAAGCGCGGGAAGTAGAAAGGGAGAAGAGGATTACGGTACTTCTGCAAAAGGCGTTTACCTAGAATGTGGAGTAGCTAAAGACGGCATCGGTTCCGCGAACGAAACAAGGGAAGCGCATTTAAAGGGGGATTATCCGTTTTCGTAAAAACGAGAGAAGTGAATGGCGAATGCTCGGGCAAAAAATGCTGGAAGAATATGCATCCTTGTTTGATGTCCCCGAAATTTTTGTGTCATACCAAAATTTTTGGTTCTATCAAAAAGTTGGGGTTACAAAAAAGTTTTAAATAGTCTTCGAGTCCCGTGCGTTTCGAATTACTAAAAATGAAAATGGAATAATTTATATTAACCTTGAATTTGGAAAACGCATTCATTTCCGTCCTTTATTTCAAAGATCACAAAAAATGACCCGTTAGCCGATAAACGGCGCCTGACGACGCGGTTCAAAAATCAACGCCTTCGGCTAAAATAATTTGTTTTCATTTTTTTCATTTTGAGAAAAAAACTACGGTTACGGTCCACTTTATTTTTCACGTTGTTTCCGAATATGTAAACGGTTTTTTGTAATTGTTATCATCACAGAGTTTCAGTAGTTGAAGCTCGAAAACACGTTTTTAAACCCATTTTTCATAAAATCGACTTTTTCAAAATTTTAAAAAATTTTAGAAAATTTTAAGAGAATTTCAAGAGCACTTGTTTCCAAGAACACTCTGCAAGATCACAAAAAAGTCCAGTCAGCCGGCGAACGGCGCCTGACGACGCGGTTCTAAAATCAAAACCTCCACCGCCATAATATAGAGGGACTTGAGCATAAAAGAGCACGTGAGCGACGCACCTTGAATGAAAGATTTTTGTACTTTTGCTCGCGTTTCTGAGAACGTAGGGGGAATAACGCGACAACAATCTTGTATCCGAAAAAAACAGATCTGAGTAATTTCTGCACTATTAAAGATCTGCCTTCCTGTGAAACAAAACAAGATGCATTTGAATGAGGAGAGGTTGAGATTAATGAGAGTTTAACGACCGTGTTTTCGACAAGTTGCAAAGTAGTTGCCGTTACTAGAAAAAAGGAGTCGGAAGCAAAGTGTAAAAACGTGAAACAGTTGTAAAAACTAAGTGAAATCTTAAAGGTGAAGCTCGACATCACCTTTTCGAGCCCATCTCTGGCAAAAATTTTTTAAAGGATTACAAAAAATACATATGGAAGCAGCTCAACTTCTAAAAATTAGCTCCTAACACAATTCAACCGCCCACCGCGCCTGACGGCGCGGTTTCGAAAAAGAACTTCCCCACCGCCATAACATAAGGACCTTAACTTGAGCGTAAAAGAGCACGTGAGCGGAGCACCTTGAATCAGCATTGTTGTTAGCCTAATTCAAAGCGAACCTTGAGAACTAGGACAAACCTTATTAAAAGCCATAACAAAAAGAGCAAATAATTGTTGTCAAAAAGATTGTTATACTTTTGCTCGCGTTTCTGAGAACGTGGCGGAATAAAGCGACAACAATCTTGTATCCAAAAAACAGATCTGAGTAAGATCTGCACTATTGACGATCTGCCTTCCTGTAAAACAAAACAGATGTATTTGAATAAAGAGAGGTTGATATTAATGAGAGTTTAACAACGTGGTTTCGACAAGCTGCAAGGTAGTAGCGGTTTCTAGAAAAAAGAGGTCGGAAACAAAGTGTAAAAAACGTAAAACAATTAAAAAACACCCTTCAGATCAATCAAACTGAACAAATACGGAAATGGCGAGGAGACTTTTTTTAATTAGTGCTTGTAAATTTGTAATTAACTTGGTCGCCTGCACCTTACTTGTGTTAACACCTATTCAGTTAACCTAAATTCACCGAAGACCTAAACGCTCAGCCGATCTAGCGGACTAACGTTTCAATACCATTCTAATTTTGCTTCAAAGTACACCCGTCTGAGGTTGCAAAATAAGGTCGTATTCCACTACATAAAGACAAATTACGGCGACGTCTCTTCCCAGTTCAGGAAGTGACGCTTTGCTGACGTAAAATAAAAAATGTATTGCAACTCAAAATGGTTTATGTGACGCATTTTTGTGAATTGGGTATTTACAACCTATTAGGACAGTTGAACTGTGACTTCCAGAAACGCGCTGAAACAAACAGTTCACGGGGTGAGTCAAGAGCTTCCTACGATTGAAGGAAATCGGGGGTGATGTTTCTCCTGCACTATTGAACGTGTACGACACATAAAGTAAGTTAATAAAAAAACTTCTGAATTTCAAGAGATCAGAAAAGTAAGGTTAAGCTAACTGCAAAATCAAGACCTCTTCACAAAATAAAAAATTTCAAACCCCATAAAATTTTTTTAAGCAGGAAAATTTATCAAGATGCATAGTGCGTAAAAACGGTTTTAAATCACTTGAAGCTGTAAGAAAACTTTTGTGTCGAAATTTAATTGTATTTTTAATATCAAATTTTTAATTTTAATGGTGCCGAATTTTAATTATTTTCGCCTCTTCGAAAGTGTGCGCATGGAAAACCCACAATGCAAAAAAAAACGTTAAAAACCCGTTTAAAAATAACCGCACATTAAAAACCTACGTTTTCAAAAATAGAGAAAACGGTTTAAAATTTGAGAACTCTAAATCAAATCAAAACATAAAAATGCGTTTTAAAAAGTAAAAAAAAATTGTTAATTTTTGTTTGGTTTTGAAAATACAATTCAATTGAATTCACTATGCACTCAAACATCTTATAACATACGGATAGGTATCACTCATAACATAACAATAAAGGTACATATCTCAGTTTCCCATCCCAACATAGACGGACAGGACGAGAAGATTTAAATACTCAGGAAATCCATTGCCTGAGTCGTCGCCTATTTAGTTTTTAAAAGTGGTTTGAAGTACAAGGTAGCGCAAAAAAGCACCGCGACTTTCTTGGAGCTGTGGCATTTTTATGTAGAAGATAGAATGTAAAAATGAAATGTGTAACCGACGATTCCGCGTCAAATCACCCATAACACGCTTCTTACGTCCTAACAATGTGCACTTATGTCTGAATGTCTAAAAGAGTTTGTTAGAAAAATTTGGTCATTTTTGGAGACATATCTCCACAAAAAAATGTCAGCTTTGACCGGCTTCGGGTGTAATTGATAGAGGAAAACAAGGAGTACTTTTCGTGAAAACCTCAGAAACACACAAAAATTAATTGGCTAAGAAAACCGCCGTTTCTGTGACCTTAAAATCGGTAACGGGCAATGTCTAAAAAGTGTTGGGCCGCCATAAATTTTTCAGACATGTCGGTTTCGGTGAAACGCGAAGATAAGGGGGAACAAAACTGTGTTTTCATAAAAAAATTTTGTTTTTCTGAGGTTTTCGCGAAAAGTAGTTCTAGCTTTCCTCTATCGACTGCACCCAAAAACGGTCAAATTGAACATTTCGGTGTCGAAATACGAGTTTCCGAAAATCGACCAAATTTACATAACAAACTTTTCAGACATTTGACTATACATGCACATCGTTGTGACGAACAGAATTGTCCAAAAATGCAACAGCTCCGAGGTAAGCGGTGTGTTTTTTTTGCGCCACTCTGTATTTACTTTGACACAGTACCGAGTTTGATCTAATTCTAAATGTTTAAAAATTTATTGGCGCGCAAATTAGAAAACTACCAAGCACACCGAACAAAAACGTAAGAAACCATTTAAAATCGATAGAAAATTGCACGTTTATGATTAATTATAATTCTCACGCTACACGAATTTCACAACAAACGCGGAAATGTTTGTAAAGGAGCAAACCCACGACATTTGGAATTTAAGACGATTATATGATGAAATGGTGCTTAATGTTTTGTTTTCGCTGTTCAAATCGAGTGGACATTGAACTATTGCATGACCTACCCATCCTCCACATTGAGTACAGAGTTAAAGGAGTGGTGCAAGTGGAACAACAACACTTCAAATAGAAATGTTGTCACGTAGGCAGCATTTTTGGGCTTAGTTTACGCTACAAATAGTAGCAAAAGTAATCCAAAATATTATTTTTTGGAATGCATTTTCAAAGTAAAATCGACGAGCAAGGAAGGTCAAAAGTAGAAACAGGCAAATTGTCAAGGTTAACTATGTCAATCAATGTCGTCCAACATCGAGCACTCACTTGAATTAATCAACAAACCGGTTTGAAAATTTGAACTAAGGCTGCATTAGATGAATTTGCGCGTTGAGTACGCCAAACGGTGACAAGTTTATCTTTCTTCTTATCTTACGAAAATGTTCAAAATTCAAATTTTTGTTGTTGATTTCTGATCGCAAGGAAAAATCAGTATAAAAAACACTTTCTACCAATCGTTAATCGACAAAAAATGTTTCTAGCCGAACACATGTTCGCTTAGCCCACGTCTCTATAAGGTCTTATCAAATGGGGCAAGCGTGTGACATCAACGCATAAAGAGACCTTAGTGATAGACTACTGATGAATAATAATCAATACAAAACTGCCTGCATGTCAAAAAAACAGTCTCGCAATGGTTCCGCTCGGTTTGACATAAGGAAAATGTCTAAAATCACGTTCGCAGAGCATTGAAACAGTTTTTACTGAAAAGAATCCAAGTGCTACCATAGAACGACTTGAAAATACAGCTTTTTAGATGTATTACAAATAAGTAAAGCGCAAGTTATCACCGCAAACAGCACGGACCGTTTCGCGTGACAGAGCCGACGGCTATGAGTCATAAATTTTTCCTGTATGCCTTTCTTGGCGGCAAATATCAAAAGCGATCGATTTTGTTCGTGTCTTCTATAATAAAACTGCTCACAAAATGCAAACTCACAAAGCGTCCAAATAATTTTTATACGAAGTTTTCATTTTTTTTTAAACATTTGTTAACATTTCCAAAAAAACATGGCTCCATCTGTGATCAAGCAATACATTATAGCAATACGAAGACACAAAAGTACTCGCAGTCTTCATCTTTGTGATGGGACGCGTTTTGGAGCGTGTAGTGGGTATTTCTTTCCAGCGATACTGCAATACAGTTCGTGGACTTTGAACTGTCGAAATCGTGTAAGTGCAAAGGACTAGATTGCAGCGCGACCATGTGGTGTTGATGAAGTGTAGGCACGAAAATTGTGTTTCATTGGAATCAGTGATCAGAACTATTTTTAGATGGCGTATAGCTTTTTTGCAGTTTTTATGGTTTTAACAAAAACCGGATTCAGGCGAAGAACTTCTGTTTAGATGACCTAGGCGGCTTATGTTGCAAAACAAAAAATGTGCATTTTAAAAAACAGAAAAAAACGTAGCTGTTTTCCACGCCTAAAACATTTTTATCGAAAGTTTGATTAGGTGCCAACCTCGAAAAATTACACAATTAAAAATTTCCAGTGATTAATAATAAAAAACGAAGAAATTCAATGTGAAACGATAATTTCTGCAGAATTTCCTTAATTCATTTTATTTCAACAGAAAAATTTCTTCTTCAAATTTCACGATTTGAAAACTTTCACACAAACCTAAGAAAAGAGAGGTTTTTGAAACACGAAGTTGTTATCGATTGAACCGCTAAAATAAATTTTAACAAAAAACTAATGAAAAAAACTGAAAATGTACGTTGAATGGCTGCTCCAAAAACCAAATCGACAAATAACAAGCACAACTTTAAACGAAAGAACCCAGCAACAAACAGAAAAGAGAAGAAGACTTCTGTTTACCTTTCTTTGGGCGCGCAAGAGGGAGTTCTCCAACCCGCTGCCACCGCCCGTTCTCTGATGGGTGACTCCCGTTTAACAATTCGCACGCGCCGTTCTGCAACAAACAACCATGCACTCAAAAAAATCAAAAGCCTAATGGCTCCTAGAAATAGTGCAAACAATTAGGACACACAATTTATAAGAGGAAGAGGTTGAAATTTAGCATCGAATGCCGGCCCATTACGAAAAGTCGTTTAGTATTGCAATAAGTTATAGTCACAGAGATCCAGTGTATCTAAACACACAAAGGATCACAAGACACTGTCCCCAACGAAAAATGGTATATTTGATTTATAAACTTTGATGCACAACAACAGAGCGACTCCTGGAACCAGCGTGATGTTAGGTCATTTTACACTTGAAAACAACAATAGAGTTTTTGAATAAAGTGCGCTATAAAACTTGCAGTATGGCCTTGAATTAAGGGGAACATGCTTGATGCAGGCGGTCTTGTAATTTGAAACTCGATCGATAGCTCAAACAATGCATGTCTGCATAAATTTATGTGATCAAAAATGTAGATTTGGCTTGTTTAGGTAAACGTAATTGCAGGTAAAGCGACACCAGCTGATTACACAAATGGTTAAAAATTAACCAGATCCACAACACAGCTTCATCGTTTAGACAACTTCACCTTATGTACTTCATATCATCTCTCAAGAAACAAATTTGAAAACACGATAATATCAGCTAGCATGTCACGTTAACACGGTTAAAACACTCAATTTTGGTTCTTTCAAGACCCTCAAAGACCAAGATACTGAAAAAGTGACGCAATCGAGCTCCAAGAAAATATCAGCTGCAACAATGAAGCAAACGTGGCGGTAAGCATGTCGACCATCTGATAAGAGTCCGATTGGGGAGTTCTCGTCCAATAACGCAGGTGCTGCAGCGTCGTAACCCCTCCAAGTGCAAACAGAATCGATCAATCGGCGTCATTATCATCGGAGAATCGGCCATCGTCGTCTAAACGGAAGATGGCAACGAGCGGCGCGAGAGTGCGTTAAGCGTGTGTTCGATCACCGCTCGCTCGCGGTTTGCAGAAACAAACACACATTTGGGGACAGAGCAGAAACACGGAAAAGTGTCTTTGGTCGCCTATCTAAGGTGTCCGGGTCGAGTGAGAATGACGCCATGGGTACACTGATGAAGAACGGCGCTGGTCTATCAAAGGTATTGGCCGCCGAACGTTGTACCCAGCTGGGAAGAGGAGGTGGAAGCAAGCAAGCGAAAGCGATTGTGGTGAAGGTCAACGGGCTGTAGCAAGTGAGAGTCGCTTTGTTTATCACTTTGTTGAAGGTCAAAGAGTTACCAGGAATGATCATAAAATTGGACTTTGGACAATCGGGCGCCAAAAATGCAAATTTTAAGTTTGTAAAGCGTAGAAGAAAAATAAATTTTTTCACGAATATTATTTTCTTGATTTCAAAACTTTTTACCTGTTTAGCAGCTGAGCAAACGTCTACTTCTATCATTCTCAAATTTCAATTAAATTCAATTTCATTTTTTGGTAGTGTAAACAAGCGTATGTGCTATTTTACTGTTTACTATTTTCGATAGGCGTTCCCTTCTCAAGTTGCTTTTAGAACTAAACTAGGTCTCTGATTTTTCATAGTTATGCGGCTGAGCAAACTTTGCATTTTCGTTAAAGAAAAAACAGATACACATTTAATTTCATTTTCCGGTCATACTGACATCTGTGGTTTTAGGCATGTTTAAATCAAAAAAAATTAATTTTTGCACAATTTTGAGGGGTTAAAAACCTCTGAACTACAAACTGAATTTTTGAAAAAATAGGTTTTACCGCAATCCTTAACGACACGCGTAATGACTAGCTGAGCGACGAACGGCTACCGGAAACACACAATCCAAAATGCCATGCCACATCAATTTGCTCCGATTAATAACCTTCCCTTCATCTCCTGATCTGAACTACCCCTCACCTCCCGACCCCACCCGTAAAAAATAATCAAGCTGCAAATGTTATTAATCTCATAAAAACCAGGTGAAATTGCGCATTGCTCACAAAACGACTCGGTTCCGTGGAAAATAAGGAATCAAACATTATACTCGTTTGAAACAAACACCAAAACGGAAAAATGGAACGGATTAGGAATAAAACATGTACTGGATAAAGTGGATATGGTAAGTCTCAAGTCTCAGACTGTGTCATCGTTTTAGAGCTTCCGTTAATGAGGATTTTCACAGAAAGAGATCCGTTTTGCGAATGCACAGGAATTCCGCTGCCCACCGAGCTAATAGATTTTCTCGGCGCTCGCACAAAAGTTCAAAAAAGAGAAATTTTGGGAATGTATAATTATAATTGCTGGCTTTCGCGATGACGTTGGCGTTCATTTGGCGTTGGATTGAAGTTATTTTTTTGGCGTTTTGGAAACTTTTAGAGTTGTGTAGCTGTTTTCAGGTGGCCACGACCAGAACTTTTTGTCATAGCATGCTTTGGGACTTAACTGGCTAGGCGCTTCAACTCAGAACTTGTTTTGGTCAAGATTTGACCTCCGGCATAAGAAATTAGAAAAAAGCGAAGGATAACCTAATTATTGTAAGCTTTCATCTTCTCCAAATCTGAGTAACTAGGTCCGCGGTCCACCAGCTTCTGGAAGATTTCGATCTCTTGGCTGAGACGCTGCATCTCTTTATTTTGGAGCCTTCGGCTTTTCCTTGTTGATGGAACGTGAAGAAATTCTGACCAATGAAGTCAACCTATCCTTGGCTTCTCTTCTAATTTCTTTTTACCGAGGCCAAAACACAAGTTCTGGATTGAAGTGGTTAGCCAGCAAAGTCCCAAAACATATTATGGCAAGTAGCCAAAATGTTCTGGTCGCGAACAGCTGAAAACAGCTACGCAACTCCCAAAAAAATTTCAAAACGTCAAAAAATTAACTCAAACCAACGCCAAAACGAACGCCAGTATTTATACCATTTCGAACGCCAACGCCAGCGAATACATCTTTTGAAATACGAATTTTTTTGGAAGACGAATTTTCGGCAAGCAAAAAAACTTTTTATTAAGATAAATTTTCAGTTTTGTGTTTTTAAAAGCAACTGTCATTAGTTCAAACAAGGGTATCATTTGCAAATTGAAAATTTTTGAGATTCTGCAAAATAACTACAAATTTCACACAAAGCAGAAACATTTATTTAAAGAACAACCGGAAGTGCTTATCCGAACCCTCTCACAAGACCAGGACCAAAATTCAGATTTGCACATACAGTCGATGAATCGGAAGTATTTTAATCAACATGAAGGAAATCAACATCCCATGTTCTGGAAATACATTTTTGGAACAGCGTAAGTTGAGGAATAGAGTTCTAGGATCTAACAGAACATTCTCTAATAGAACCTGCAGGCGGCAAGGCAACGAACAACCTCTCTCAACTGTTCAATCACGTTTTTGCCCAAGGCGGTTTTTTAAGGTCGAAGGTACACAACAGCGGATTTGCGTGCAAGCCAAAGGATAAATAAAATTGTATTTTTTTACAAAAGAAGGTCAAAAGTTTATGTGTAGCCAGTTGTGTTCTCAGTTCACAGATTTGGGTGTACAAAATGAATTACTGCTTCAACTTAATTTAATTTTTAAAAACTAGAATTTTAAAGCGTTTTTGATTCAAAGAAGTTCAAAGTGAAGCACCATGCTGGCCATCAAAATTTTTAAAAATTGGAAATGTTTTGGAGAGTTTGATAACTAAAATTTTTGCCACCACTTGAAAACGCATAAAATTGTTGTCCAACTAGACCTCGCATTCCTCTTTCTCAAATGCTAATCTTTGACGAAAGCTGTTGAAAACGTGATTAAAAAATAAAATTGTAGTTGACATTAAACGCGGAAAAACAACAAACAAGAGATTAAGGCAAGATTGTCGCCCGCGGGGAGGTTGCCTGTTAATGTGTTTTAATTCTGCAAACTTAAAATGCAAGCAATGTTCTTAGAATCGTGTCTCCTCATCTCCATTAGGAGAGAATATCCCATTACGAAGAACGAGACAATCGCTGAAGAACGCCAGAAACTGACATTTAAGAAAACTTCAAAACAATTTTCGCCTATCCGCCGTGCTGTTTCCGTTTTTGTTTTGACTCAAAATCCCATATTCACAAACGTTATTTATGCAAAAAGCCATGTCTTCATATCAAGCAGGAGTAGTATAATGATTACTTAACGCAACTTATTCAGGTGGTGTTATCTCATAGCAGCCGCAGCTCCGAGCCGTTGAGACTTTAATCTTCCTGATTGATTCATCGGCACCCTCGTCGCAGTCGTCGATCGTACGCTCTTCGACTTCGTCGCCGAGAATGGCGCAGATTGAATTGTTCTGCGTGCGGAAGGGGAAGCTGTGAGTTCCAACCTGAATAATTGATGATTACAAACAAAGCGAATAATAAATTGGCCAGAGTTAATTAATGTGCTAATTAGGCCAATTACAATTTTTTGGAAAGTGTCGGAATTTTTTGTAATACTATAATATTCACACATACGCATAGCCGCTGAAATCTTTTTAAGCAAAGATCACAGATAATTTTTATAGCTTTCAAATTTAGATTTGTTACCAATTTTTTAAGACGCCCATTTAGCAGTATGTAAGCCTGAAGATGTCAGTTAACTTTTCAAATACCACAAATGTTTTGAACGCATTCAAAAAACATTTTTAACATCCTTGATCTAGACGATCTAGACGTGTCCGTCCGTCAGGAACTCATGTCGCTTTTTGAAACACAAGTTGCCTGAGCGGTCACGGGTGGGTACGGTAGAGTTTTGATTGTGCTTTGTCGCATTTTCGCGCAGTACGAGGGACGGGGACTGTTTTGGGCGTCGCTGGAAGAGCAACAGAGAGAATTTTGAGACAGTAAACGCGATTTTGGTCAAGATCTCACATTGTGGGGCGCGAAGCGCCAAACTATTTCGATTTAAGGAGTATATTCTCGCGCAACAGCGCGCACGGCCCCGTTGATTTGTAAAAGTTTGACAAGGATATAGGATTTAGGTTACGGTTTGCTAAATTTTAATGTGGCATTTTAAATTTTTGGGCATCAAAGTGGTTGGGGCTTTTGAACTAGGCATAAACTCACCTCCGACGTGTAACATTTCCCACGACAGAACGGCACCTTCAAATTGATCCGACACGACTTTCCATTGTCATCCGTACGCACGAGCGGGTCGAATCCAGGAATCACACGCATTTCGAACATGCAGTTGTCCTGGAAGTTTCGCAGACTGCCGCCATTGGTAATCTAAAGTTACATGTTCATTTACAATAGCAATGAAAAAGTCACCGAAGGAAGCAAAGCAAGGAAAAGTAGAATGAAGATGTTCACAGCTCGCATCTCAAAGCGTGATGTGTTGAGGTGTTAAGCCGAGATCGACGAGTGATGATTTCGCCGCCTTCCTACTCGCATTAATCACACGAAAAGATCGAACTAATCGATAGATCACAAGGTTGGGATTTAGCACTTATGAGACATTACAAAGATTTACTAGCGTTCGGCTATTATAAGATTTGTCTCTCTTTCCTTTAATTCCATTTAGGTTATACAAATAAACCACAAAACACGCATTCAAAACATTCATAATTGAACGTACGTGTGCTTACAAAAAGTGCTAAATAGTTTTTTTTACAATTTTTACAATCTGTAAAACTGATTATATGAAAACAGATCCCCAGGTGAAAAGATCCCTTAGATAGAAAATGTAAACTGCAGTCTGAAGCTGAACCCTATGCCTATAAGCGGTACTAAGCCTGCCTGTCAAATGGGTGCCGCTGTATGTCGCGCCTTCGGCACTCCCAAAAAACCATAATGAAATGTTCAAGCCTAACTATCCCCGCTGTTTACATGAAGCACCTCGAGCCTACCATCCCCGCTGCCAGGCGGCTTCGCCGCAAAAACCACATTGAGAAATGTCCAAGTTTAATTCTAAGCTGCTCCAAAAGGGCTTTGCTCCAAAATTTTACTGTTTAAGTGTCTGATAACTGGCAAATAAACCTTATCCTGCGCGATCCTTAACAGTCCGACCATGCCAAAAAGCACGCAAGCACAGCAGAGAAATCTACAATTTTTAGACCTCTCAAAAAAGCAGTGCAACGGCATGCGGATTTGCTCGAAAACCTCATTTTCAGGTCGGGGATCTTTTCGCCTGGGATCTTTTTAATATAACGTGTAAAACTTGAAAAAATTTTGGGTACTTAAAACTTAATGTGTTTCACAAGACCCAAAATTCTAAAACTCGCCGGCATATTAAAATCCAACATCAACCACAAAATTTATAGCAACACCTCAAGCACATTAAGTCAGTAACATTGTCTTAATGCCACTGGTCGCGTTCTAAACACAATAAAATTTTTTGCACAATAATGACAACTGAAAATTAGATCATTGAAACACAAGTGCGCATAGTAGAATAAAGATCATCAAACAACTTTTGGGACACAAACAATCATGACATCGGAGACCACAACAAAAGATAGACCAGATGAGAGGTACAAAGAAATTAGAGGAATTTCGTTTACTCGAGATCAGGGAAAGGTATGGACTAGGAGGTTTGGGTGAAATCTAGAAATGGTAGAAGTCTAGAATATGAGGAATGACAATCGATGAGAAAGAAAAAAGATACCAGCTGCCATCAGTGAACTGGTATAATACAAGAACAACAGAAAAAGCGAGAACTTAACAAATAAAGCAATAAATAACCTACAAAAAATTGAAAACGCGGCTAAATAAATATGACGCTCACATAACTATTTTATAAATGCCTTCTTCTACTCCTCGTCTTCTTCCATGTGATCGAAGCGGACATCAGCGATTGACTCTAACGCTTGCTCCATTTCGTCCTGGAAGCACCGATTTAAGATGATGTGAGTTAATAGCGACCATTACATATTCAGACAAACGGAAGATAGGGGCTCTGCAGGCTTCATAACCTTGACTTGTGCGCGCACAGGCTCAATCGTTGCCTGGACAGGCTTATCCTTTTTTGGGAGGTACTTCTTGTACTGTCTGCCCCTCAAGTACTCCATAACTGAAAGAGTTTCGTCTTCTGATTCTTCCTCAGCGGAGTCTTCCTGCTCACAGCGCTCCCAGATTGGAGACAAGCGCATTGGAGTCATCGGTTCGTCGTCAGAATCGTCAAAATCGTCTTCTGAGGTCCATTCGGAGTCTGAAAATTTTAATAGTCATAGCAAGTTTGAATCAAGGTCTCACCATTGATCGAAGCATAGTAGTCGCATGAATCCAACTCGATTCGTTGATCGATGACGTCTTCGGAGGTATCGTCGTGCAGTCGATCATCCACGTCTTCAAGCATACCGTTCATATTGGTATCAGGACTCACTGCCGCTTTACGAGGTGTCCATTGGTGGTTAGTGGTACTGCCAATAGCCGGGATAGTGCTACAAAGGTAATCGGATTCTCTAAAGTTGGAGTTCCATTCGGAGTCTATAAAATCGTACTCTTCATTTCCCATCTTGATTTTAAACACACCATTGTCAGGGATTTGTCCTGGTTTCATAGATTTGCTGCCGACACTGTCGCTCTTAGCTGCATGACGCTCAGGATGTATTTTAGTCGGCTGCCGTCGTCCTTCAACATCTTTGGAGTCATCCTTCCGATTCGAAGATTGGCCAAGCATTCCGTTGCACACAGTCGTTTTGCTAGGTTGCCATTGGTGGTTCGCGCTACTTCCGATAGCCGAGATAGCACTAGGAATGTTACCCGTCTCCATGCTGCTACCACTAGGTTTGCATTCTAAAACTTTAAAATGTAATTGTTGTCAAATTGTTTGTATTACCGCTGTTGGAAGGTTCACTGACGGAATCCAATGGAAGGTCTAGTTGTCCGGATTTTAGCATGTTCCGAAGGGTAGCCTTTTTCGTGGTTTCACTACGTTTAAGCTGTGACTTAGACGCCTTCCAAAGATGTCCTCGGTTGTACTTGCCAGGGGAGTTCTTCTTCTTAAAATGAAGCATGGATTCTTGAGCCTAAAAGTACTATAAATTAAAGATATTGAAAAGCTACTTACCTTAGGACACATTGCTTTTGTGCCTTTCGCGACCAAACCACTTTTGATGTTTCCGGACACCGATACAGTACCGCTTGGGATCACAGACGTCTTGACCTAAAATTTAGTGGCTTATAGCTAAATTTAAAATTGAGTGGGAGTACCATGAGTGCTGAATCTACAGATGACACTTTGGATAGATCACGATCATTCTTAAGGGTGACTGTGTCCTCCTCAAACGTTTCCAATCGCTTCTCTTGAATTTGATGTACAATCGATCGCCGGCTGTTCGTGTCTCTGGCGGACTCTGCAGCAGGGGTCCAAGGGTCATCCCTATCCATGCTGTAATCAGATCCTCCTTCTGAAGTTGAATTACGTGCAAGCTGCCGATATCACCACCAATATTTCCGAATTCTAGGACTTCGGTAAGGGCACCATCATCCTTGACTTCTTGATACACAGTAGGCTGTTTAGATGTGATTTGATTGTCAGTATCAGAGTCATCCGTCTCCATGCTGCTGTCAGACTCCCACCCTGAAACAGAAAAAAATTAATTATTGTCAGTTTCATTTCGGAAGTACCATCGGTGAAGCATCTGAGTCAGAATCAGACTTCTCGCAGTCCATTTCAAGGACGTTATTGTCATTCTCGGTTTGTTGTGGCTCACACAGGTTCCAAACGGTTTGGACGTTTTCAGCAAATAGATCGTCCGCCTCCATGCTGCTGTCCTTGACTGCGTTAACACCTTCATTCTTGCTGTCGCAACCCTCAGTAAGCTTCTGAAACGCGCTTCTTAAAGGTCGTCGGTTATCCACATCCCCGGCGATCCCTGGTCCAGGGCTCGGTGACTCATCCGTCTCCATGCTGCTGTCAGTTTCTTCATGAATGAGCGGCTCCTCGTCTACGCTATTAGTTCCCATCTTCCCATCAGCGAGGTACTCCTTTTCGTCGATCTCAGTATGACCCAAAACCTCTGATCGATTAATCTAAAAGAGCAAACATTTTTAGGACTCAACTGCCTAAATTTACCTTTTCCGCAGACTCATTTGTAAGATCAGGTTGGTTGGAAACATAGAGGCGAGAATCCCACTCGATGTTTTGGTCATCCCCGTCATCCATCTCCATGCTAAATTCATTTTGATTCTTGGAGTGATAACGCTCAGCTGTGGTCCATTTAGATCGATAGCGTACTTGACCAGGTGCTACGCTTATAATTTCGTATTCTGCTCCGACGTCTCCCTCCTCCAGATCGTTCTCGCCGTTTCCATTTTCCGAAGCCCCTTCAAGCTTTTTCTGGACCTAAAGTTGTTCTTCACATGCAAATATTTTTGACCACCTACTTTGTGGCCATATTCTTGTTTGTCCACGTTCTCCTCGGACGTCTTTGGACCGCTTTTGACGTTTGCACTCGCTGAAAGAGTACGTTTCCTGGCGCCTTCTGAAGCCACGCTGAATGCATCCGTGGCAGTTGGACGCACATCCCACCTGCTTGCCCAATGAGAGGTCGGTTGTTCCTGAAAATCGCTTTTGAATCAAACATAAGCTTTATAATATTTACCTTTTTAGGTGAATTTTTGACTTTTAGGAGTTCTCTATTGTTGGCAGCTTGGTTATATAAGGCATGTTCCAGATCGACTTTTTCCATGTGATTGGAGTAAGTTCCCTTTAGAGGCGTATCGAACACTGTTTGCATTGTTTTAAACAGCCTCTCTTCCGAGCGAGAGCGGGTTCTTGAGCCTAGAACGTATGCGTAAAATTCAAACACCTTCTTTGACGCTACCTGTCCTCGTTGATCGTCAATTGAACAAAACTTTCCGGTTTCAAAGCTCTCGAAGTCCTTAGCTGAGGCATCTGGACGAACATCAAATCTCAAATCCCGACGAATGTGAGTGGCCGGTGTCTCCTAAAAATTTATTCAATTGTGAATCATTCGTTCATGTGGACATACCGATTCCAGAGACGTTTCGACTTTCCAGCACTCACTCTGCCGCGAATCTTGCTGCCGAACAGTTGACGAAGCTGACGACCGAGATGATAAAGTGTTCGAATCAGCATCCTAAAATGGTGGTTGATTTGGGTTTAAGACCTTCACTCACTCGTCCGCGTAGATTAGGCAAGGTCGACTGAGTATCGCGACGCACACGGTGTCTCTGAGACGGTTGGTTGTGAAGAGGTAAACGTAATCTGTGCGAGCTGGCTTCTAAAGGTGAGCGATACCGTTCGCGGCCGTGGTTGACAGAAACCTAAATCGAATATTTTTCGCGGCTGAAGCCTTATCACTCACTATTTCGCGTAGATCAGGCTGAGATGAACTGGTATCCCGATGTTCACGGTGTCTCCTAGACGATATTTCGTCCCGATGACGCGATCGTGATCTGTGTGACTTGGCCTCTGTTTGGCGATCCCGTTCACACACACGCCATCCATCTTGCGGCTGAAAAAGGAAAAATTGGCTTTGATTTTGTGGTTGAGGCGTATAACTCACGCTCTCTTGACGACCGGTGTTTGAAGGTGAGACTTCGACCCTGGGCTGTTTCCTCTGATCTGAGCCTATCGGTTGGCTAGAAAGAGGTAGACGAGATTTTGGGCTGCTTTCAAGAGGTAAACTGGCATCCCGACTCTCGCTGAGTTTCTTAGATGAGTTCGCGCCCTGTCGACCCGAACGTGTTGTGGTCGAGTCACTCTTAGGAGGTACACGAACGTAATTAGTATGTTTTTGCTCGACAGTCTAAATCGCATATAATTTTGGGTTTAGAGCTTCAGACTCACACTTCCACGACCACCAGCAGCTGAGGATAAATTTTCAACTGTCGTTTGTTCTATCTGATGTAGTCGTCGTCCTCCCAAAGCAATAGGAGCTGGCACTGACGGACATATATTCCTGCACTTTTGGAGAGGCGAACTGTTGGTCGACGTAGATCTTGAGTACTCTTGCTTCGGCGTTCCATCTTTTGGTTTCTGAAATTGTGAATAAATTACAAGACACTATTAAAAATAATTTACGTTAAGATCTTCAAGCGTTTTGACTTGACATTCGAATATTTGGTCGAATGCGTCAGGTGCGTTTTGCGATGAAGTGACGGTAGAGCCTCTCGTTGAAGCCTGAACACCTGGCTTTCGATTTTCTTGCATACTGGCCTTCACACTGTAACGAGGTCGAGTCTTGAGACCGTTCTTTCCCTAAAGTTAATTAGGTTAAAAATTACTTTCATTAGTCACAATTACCTTTGCAGAAAAAGTCGCGTTCTCACGATCTCGTTGAAGAACTTCACGGGCATGGTTTCTGGCTTCTTGTTCCTGAAAACTTATACATTTATTAAATTAAACCAAATGGTCCTACCTTTCGCTGTTGTTCCAAACGGGCTCGTTGCTGCGCGTCGTAATTTGAGTGCATGCTTTCTTCTAGTGCCGGATTCATTCTCTGGAATAGGAGACATTGGACCTATGACAAGGCAAAGACGTTCTCACCTTAGCATGTGATCCAGTGAGTGGGATAGAATCTTGACACTTATGTCCAGCTGAGGGTTCTCGAATCGGGCTGGAACTCTAGAAACAAAAATCATGTGCTATCGCTGATAGTTTCTTTTGGCATACTTGACATACTGACATACATTTTAGTCTAACTGATAAATGTTCAAAAATTTTATAATTATTAACGAAGTCGCGCGCGCTACATATTACGCGAGGTTTCAGTTTCAAAAAGCGCTCTGAGTCGGCGCTTCGCGCCTCCAAAGAGGCATAAGCGCACCGATTTCGCAGTTTCATAAATTTTTTCGAAATACTGCAAATATATTATTAACGGGGTCGAGCGCGGTGCTGCGCGACAGTATTCTTTAAATTAGCACTGTTCGCCGCTTTGCGCCTAACAGATTCATTTTTTGCAACAGCCTCGGCGCTACGCGCTTCGTTTGAACGATTTCTCGGCTAAAGACGACCTCGGTGCTTTGAATTCCACCATAAGCGCGCTTGAAGCCTAAAAATTTTCATCGTTGCTCTGCTACCGCCGCACGACACGGCGCGCTAAACCACGAAAATCAAGGCGACAGCGAAAAGCGCCGCCGCTACCGTAACCCGCGCTCGCTCAATCAGGCAACTCGCGTCTGGAAATTTCGTGACGGACGAACGAACGGACGCGTCTGGATCGTTCTCCTTTATTTAATAGAGCGGATTTGGTTCCAAAACATCCGCAACTGTTACCAATTCGACGTTTGCGGCACCAATTTAGTCGCCGACGCGATTGCAAAACCGACCGGTCCGCGGCGACGACGAAACGCATGCAACAACGCAAATGGCGCCGCTACCGTACCCCCCGTTTGTGCAATCAGGAACCTCGTTTCAGAAGCGTGACACACGGACGGACACGTCTGGATAGTTCTCCTTCATTTAGTAGAGGGCATGTCTGGCTTTTCTTCTCCGAGGGACTCATGACGTAGAGTAAATGATAAATGTGAGAATTCAGACATAGACGAGCGCAATGATCAAACAAGTTGTATCGTGGAGGCCAAAGTCCTACGTTTTTGAAAAGTCAAGATTAAATACTAACTTTAGCAAAAGCCCAAACCATCACCTGATACTCAAAGACACCAAGCTAGGATGAGTTCCTCAACAAGATTAAAGTTAAAGTTTAACTGATAGAATTGATTGAGCAACATTTCCCTTTTCAGTATAACCAGATTTCAAATTTCGCCGACAAATTGAGCTAGAAAATGACATTTCGGTGTTCCTCTAGGGATTCGGAGAGGCAAAGCGAAATTTGGCATTTGAGCTAGCTCTCATGTAAAGGCCGATGTCCTACCTTTTTGAAAAGTCAAAATCAAATGCTAACTTTACCAGAAACCGAGCACCTAGTACCTAAAGACACGAAGGTTTGGACGAGTGACCTTGCAACGCTAACGTTGAAACATGGTTGAAACCAGTTTGTTGGGCTTTATTGGACAGTCCACATTTACATTTTTAATCGTAATTCGAATTTTGTTTTAAAAATCATTTTAGAACTTATTTGTGCTTAAAAAGTCTTGCTTCCAACAGAAACCTCAAGGAACTAGAGAGTCCGATCTCAATCTGGCATTTGAGCCAGTTCCATCTAAAAGCGAACGTACTTTTTTGAAAAGTCAAAATCAAACGCCAACTTAAGCACTCACGTGCAGTGCTCAGACTTTTGGCTGGTACGCAATGACAAACGATTAGGATAAGTAATCTAGCAAAGAAGATTCACTAAAAAGCTAGCCCTAGCTCAAAAATTGAAGAAAGCGTTTGAGATGTAGAATATGAGCTAAGTTTGACTATGGTACTTTATCAAGCCGAGCACTTCTTTCTCATATATCTTCTGGGCCTAATTCAATCAGATGGTTAGTTTTGTTTTTTTAAAACTACATTTTTTAGACTATTTTCGGGCACGTCCCATTTTAGACACATGAACTCTTTTTTGCCATAAACCGCTTACCACAGCTCCTACTTCCCGCTCCTTTGGAAAGCGTTGTCCCACATGTTGAAATCGCTGTCCATTCTCGTGTTCCTGCACAGCTACCGTATTCCTTGAAGCTCCATTCCTAGCTCCCACTGAGTGAGAAATTCTGTTTTGAACCATGACCCCAATGCGGGTTACTCGGTCCAACGTCCGCTGCTGGCAGTGAGCGCAGCGGTCGGCAGTGTTCCCAGGAGAGAAGCTTCCTAGACAAAAAAACGCTCAAATCATAGATGCAGGCTAGATATTAGATGCGCGAAGAAGCAAAAAGCTGGTAAGTGAGTCGTGAGAAGCACAGTTGACACGCGGTTATGTTCTCGAACAAACAAGATGCTAATCTAAGGACTTATGAGCAAAGGTCGACACGTTGAGGATAAGAGAGAGAATAACGTGTTATGTGTTCTGAGGACACACAGCCATCAATGGACATGGGATGAACAATCAAAGGATGCGCCTTAAGAGGAGTGCGTTGGTGGCTAAGGGGAGATTTATGTTAAGGGTGAGGTTCTAAGTAGGAGGGGTTAACGAGGAATGTGCCATTTTAGGGTCTTCTAGGGTTGACCTTTTTAGGATGTCCAAAAATAGGTAAGCCATTTTTTAAGTCCGCCCATCATCAATTTTTTGAACGTGGAACACCTTCCAATCTAAAATTAGTCATCTAAGCCAAAAAAGCTACAGTAAGCACTCTCAAACAGTTAAATGTCAAGCTAATCCGTTCGATGGTGGATTGTATTATTATGAACTTCTTGCGTCCTAATGTTAATCTCCTCCGAAAAAGAGATTTAGGAGAAAGTGAACGCTGCGTGGTGTATGAAAAATAAAAACTGAAACTTTTAAAAATGAGAACACTCGTTAGCACGTAGGTTGAAGCTGAACCCATCTGAGGAAAGAATTATGTTAAGGGTGAGATGCTAACAAAAGTAGGAAAGGTTAACTAGGAATGTGTGATTTTAGGGTCTGCCAGGATTGGCCTTTTAGGGTGTCCAAAAATAGTCATTAATATAATCTATTTTTTAGACCCGCCCATTCTCTAGAAATTTGGAAACGCGGAACACCTTTCATTCCAATCTAAAATTAGCCATCTAAGCCAAAAAAGCTGCGGAAAGCACTCCAAAGACTTAAATGTCAAGCTGGTGGATTGTCTTATTATGAACTTTTTGTGACTCAATATTAATCTCCTCCGAATAAAGAAGATTAATTGAAAGGGAACGCTGCGTGGTGTGTGAGAAGTCAAAAATGAAACTTTCGAAAATGGAAAATCTGGCACACAGGACAAAGACACTCCTTAACGGGTGGGTTGAAGCTGAAGGAAATGACTACAGCGATCGTGCAATGTGCCGCCACAAATCCTAGGAGCAATTAGTCGGAAAGTCTATCTAGGCTACAAATTAATTTTCTGGTGGATTGAAAAAAATACGGAGGTTCGACGACTCTGTGGTTTGGTGTTCATCCGGAACTGCAAGTACAGAGGTCTAGTTAAGGGCTTTAAAAAAACCAACTTTTTTCCGGGTTCGGGCGACCCTTCCGTGCACGAACTCTATGCAAAAACAAAAAAGGCTAGCTGTCAATCAAAAATTTTAGTCTATTAATGCGATGACATTTTTGGAGCAGATGCTGCAAACGACTTTTAAGTCATCTGGGCTCATAACGTTAAACATAATCCTCAAGCCTAGTTTAACTTATATAGAAGGTCTGGATCACAAATTACTAATCTAGTTTTTTGATTGCTATTTGTTTAATTCAGTGGCGGGACATGTGAAAGACTCAAAGCCGAAATCTTTAAATGAAGCTAAAAATAAACAGGTTTGATTCTGGTGTAGTATCAACATGGTCTTAATCTCTGAGTTGAAGCAGGAGTCACACAAAAAACAGCGACCTGATAAATTAACTTACAATGACGGTTTTGAATGTCATGTTGCAAAAAAATTTTTCTTCAGACGGGCAAAGATCGCTTAGGCCCATTCAGTGATATCACCACTACCGTAGTTTACAAAATAGTGATCTAACTGTTCCTTTGTGATGTTGTTAAATCCAGAATCGGCAGGGAAAGTGGAGAAGTCCGAGTCGGAAATTAAAATGGTTTTTTGAAGTACTCGGTTGTAGTCATTTCAATCCGGCACTGCGAATGAAAGTTTTAGTTCAAGTACAATACGAAAAATTCGGTTCAGGCGATCTGTCTTGGCCGGCCGTTTGACTAAAAGGCGCAGTCCAATATCGAAAATGAAAAAAGTCGCCTACAGTCAGATGTGAAGCAAGGACGTCTGCGCAATAAATGAAGTGACAATGCTGTTTTTAAAAGAAATGTTGCAAACAAAAACTGTTAAAAAGTGTGGAAAGCCTATAGTGTCCAATGGCAGAAACCCTTAAGCCTAGGATTGCGTAGATAAGCCAACATAGACATGATGACGTTACTACAATAATGTCACGAAGTGTCTGTAGTACTTGACATATCGCGCTGCCGAATGTGCTCACAAACGTGTCCTAGACCCGTAGGTCACGTTGAAAATGGCAGAAAACCTTGACTTAAATAGACCAAAGTAGGTATGATGGCGTCACTACCGTAGTTTTTATCAGTGCCACAAAGGAACATGTGATGTTAAGCATTTGAAGCAGGAAAAGTCAAGACGAATTTGAAACTTTCATTTCTGTCAGTCAGAAATCATCACAATTGCCAACAAAATCTGGCCTCGACACCTACATTCCGTGGTCAAGAAGGAAGTCTAAAAATGATTCAAAGACAAGAGCAAGAGTTGTTGCCACATGACTGAAACTACGATTTTAAGCGTATTCGAAATGTAGCTGTACAGCTGTATCTACCTCCCCATAAGGTTTCTCAAAAACAAAACAAAAAAACGTAATAGCGAAAAAAAATCTAATTTGGTCGCAGTTAGATAATGATTTGTTATGCAAGCGCAAGCACATATGCGATGCCTACGCGTTATTTTGTACGTTTATTTACCTTTTGAGGCTACGTTTCCTGTGCTTGTTTATGTGATCGCTTGCTCCTACAAGTGACACAAACTGCTTTGCAATTAGGGGACTGTCAGCCTCACACTCGCTTTCAAATTTACACGATTTTGCATTTTGAGGGTCACTATAAACAACTAAAAAATTTCTTGTTTTTGCCAAACGAATTACCACATATAACAATCTAAGTAAAAAACAAGTTTTTTTGACTTTTTGACAACTTTAAAAACTTGAGGGTCAACTAACACAATTCGGTCTTAAAGAGCCTTCATTTTGTTGCCTACCAACGTTTTAAAACAGAGTAACCGAAGTGAAAAAAGAATGACAAAAATCATGAGACGTCCATTCGCA
The DNA here is from genome assembly GCA_000757645.3 of Steinernema carpocapsae. Lineage (NCBI taxonomy): Eukaryota > Metazoa > Nematoda > Chromadorea > Rhabditida > Steinernematidae > Steinernema > Steinernema carpocapsae. The sequence continues at coordinate 4,430,277 of CM016762.1, forward strand.
CTCATAAACGGCGCGTAGAAAAGTGTGTCTCCCGCAAGGCTAGGAGTAATATTTAATGCAGTCAGAATGCAACAGCAAAGTCGCCAAGATAAGGCGACTGCCTCACGCATAGACCGCCCCTTTTTGACACCTCTGTCTCCTCCGAAGCACAACGACTAAGTGTTGCAAACTACATAACTCAATTAGCAGTCTGACCTCCCGCGGGTACCTTAAGTGCTGTTCGGCGCCTCTTGCGGAGACCATAAAAACCGGTAGTCGACGGGAAAAAGGTGTGGGCCAGCTTCTGGGCGCGGGCTAAAACATAGCTGCGCGAGGGGTTGCTGGTCGTCATAGAATGCATGTCTACTATTGGTTTGATATGCAAGGGTGCACTAATGTTTGGAGATCCAGATTCATCAAGCGACAAATGTTGCATAGATGCCGAAAGGAAATGGGGAGGTGGGAGCATGCACGACCAGGCCACTCTTTGCTCTCAGATGGAACAAGGACCTTAAGAGCGTGGGGCGATCGCAAAAGCGAACACATATTAAAAGGTTGCAAAGGCAATAAGAGACAAAAAAGGGGAGCTGTGGACGTAGGCATGGGTCAATAGCGAACATTTATGGAAATCGAATGTTAGAATGTTGTCCGTATTAATCTACGAACTGCATCAAGAATCGAACATAGGGCATCCATACGAGTACCATGCTGCCCGGATCAACTTGAACCTTTTAATTGTGTTGACGAACAAACAAGAAGTTGAGATTGGATAACCTCTCATGTCTAACTGGTTTTAGCATCATGTTGTCAAAAGTGGCAGATATCTCGATAGAACAGCCCAGCGAGTGAACTTGTCGCTAGAAATACTGCGTCTTTTCAAAGAAGACACAAATCGTCGAGAAAAACCACACCGCTGGAAAAAGATGAGATATTCACAGTATTCATGGCTGATTTATGACATTAGAAAGTCCATAACTGTCTTATAACCACAATTGAAACAACAAATATCGTTGTCTAATGGATCGACGTTAAACAGCTGTCTCCTCATTTTAAGTCATCTTCGATTGTGACCGTACACATCCTAAACCGGACAGTTTGAAATGGGCTTTGGGTGGAATCCACCATCGTTCATAGAAGCTGTAAAGCTTTAAAAGCGTCTGTCCTGACTGCTATGAAGCCGATGTTGTACTCCTTCAAGATGCTCCTTTTGGAACATTAGATATCCTTTCACCAAATGAAAACATCCATTCATGATGAGAACTTGCTTAAGCATACCTCGCTGCACTTTTTCACCTTCTCACTGCTCGCGTCGTCATCAAACAACCTTTCAATACCGCTTCCAAGCAACTTCATCTTTCACATGTACGCGGATGACGCGCGCTCAGAGGAGAACGGGCGCTCGGTTTGACCATTAATACCTTTCGTGTAAAGAAGGAAATCGACTATGAGGTAAGAAGGTTTTTGCAAAGAGGCTTTCGATGGACGCCGGAAGAGGAGCTTCATTATCACAGGATTTTTCAAAATCGGCAATGACCCTAAATGTATGCTTTCGAGGCTACATTATAAGACTTTGGGGTAAGAAGGGCCATGAAAAGGGCAAAAAGGCCAGCAATGGATCGTAAGAGGAAGCTGAGCATCGTTATCTGCTTAGGTGTGGCGAAAAGTCAGGAATTAATTTCACGAAAAGAGAAATCTCCTACACAGGAAATAAAAAGTCAGCCATTAAGGCCTCAACTGAGATGAGAGCACAATTTTCGCTTATTTGTGTCATTTGCAGGGGCTTGTGAAGCATCCTGACGTTATCCAACGGGTTTCGCGTGTTTTTTGAAGAAGAACTACCACGCACGGCGTGGAAACGCGGGAAGTTGCCAACTCGAAAGAAACACCGCTTACCAGAACGAATTTTACTAATCGCACGTCAGACACGTACGTGAAAACGGTCTCACAAGGAATCGCCTGGAGCTTTGAATTGGGTGTTTCGTCTGAGTCTGTCCAAGAAATGATTTTGAGAGGCGAGGGGATTGTGATTTTCCAAGGAATCCTCGTGTGCTCGCAGAAGAGAGGCATGTTTCTGGGTGGATTTGGCGTGTAAAATTGCGATTTTGGGCCACGCGCGATCGGACATCTGAATCGTTCGTGCGCAGCGGAATTTTCAGGTCGACTTAGTCTATTTTGGACGCCGACAGTACTATTTTTGGTAGATTTTGCGATTCCAAAGCGTTCCATAAATTATAGCTCCGCAATTGGTGCCAAAAGAAACAACAGGATTAGCATCCGAAAATAGGAGCATACTTTTTTTGCTAAATTTGTCACGCGCGGTCAAAAATAGGGGTGCATGGGCGTGCCGATCATTTTCTGCGATATTTGGACCGACTTTGAGGGTGTTGGGGCGCCGGAATTCCGTGAATTCGGTTCTTGATATCAGAAATAAAAGATGTAACGGTGCATGGCCGAATTGGCCAATTCTGGTGGTCATTCATTTTTGCTGGATTTACCACGCGCTATTCGAAATCAGGGATGGTTGGTGGTGCGTAGCCGAACTGACATTTTGAGCCACGTTTTGTTTCCACATTTGCTGAGTTTTCGGGGTATTTTAGAGGTGTTTCGGTGACTTTTGATGTCACGATAAAGGTCGAAAAAAAGGAAAAATTGGAATCGATTTTTGCGTTGTAATTTTGAATTGTGGTACAATTGTGCCCGGATTGTGGATATTGAAATCGGCTCCTGTACGGGAAGTCCTAAATATCCCACCGAAAGCCGTTCTCACGGCGCCATTTTTGAAGCGCGAAATGCCTATTTTGAAACTTGTGCTACTGACTATTCTGCGTGTCCTCGGGAAAGAGAATTCATGTGATATCGTTGCCTATTTCGCGTCCGCTAATTTTCCGAAATCCCTTATTTATGCCCATATTTGCAGGAGGAAACGATGTCACGCATGTTGATTCTCGATAACGGCGCTTGGACGCTGAAGGCCGGGTACACGTGGGAACCGAAGCCCTCAGTGTAAGTTCGATCCAATTTCGAATCTAATTTTCTGTCTACAGGCAATGCCCCAACGCTGTGATCCGTAGCAAGACGACTAGCCGGATTTGGGATGCCGCCGATTTCCACATGTGCAGGGATCGTTCGAACCTCTTTATCCACTCGCCCTTTCAAAAAGGATACCTAGGTAAGCGAACAACGGGCTGATCTTGGTATAAAGATGACATCGATTTTAGTGGATTGGACGATCGAGCATCCCGTTTGGCAAAGCGTATTCGAAAAGCTGGTTGTGGACCCGGACGAAACGAAGCTGGTGTTGTCCGATCCGAACATGATGGTCCCGGCTCTAAAACAAGTACACATCCGCGACGAGATCCTATTCGAGGACTTCGAATTCTCCGCCGTGCATAAAACTTCAGGTAATCTTGATCCTCTTTATTCTTGATCATCTATTCACCGTTCTTAGGGCCCCTCTGTGTGGGATATCCCGGAATTCAGGTGGGCGACCACGTCAACGATACGATGTGCACCCTTGTGGTCGACTCTGGGTACTCTTTCACTCATGTTGTGCCTATCATCAACGGCGAAGTGATATTCAGCGGAGTCAAGAGGTAAGCGATGGCCTTCGCTTTCGGTCCTTATGCTTCTTACAGAATGACCGTCGGAGGCAAACACCTGACGAATCAACTCCTGGATTGGATCACATACCGTCAGATGGACATGCGTGAAGAGACGTTCCTGATGAACCAACTGAAGGAGGACGTTTGCTACGTGGCCGAAAACTTCGAGAAGGATATGGCGAACATGAAGTATGTCGCCAATTTCGAGATACATTGATCACCCGATTTCTGTTTCAGCAAACCCGCGCAAAAGAAAGAAATGGAACGCGATTTCTATCTCCCCGATAACCGCACATGGTTCGCTGGACGCGTCGAAGGCCCAGACGACCGCTTTAGGACTCCTGATCATGGATACGGCGATCTCCAGAAGATCACGATTGGCGTCGAGCGGTTCGCCATACCTGAGATACTTTTAGTCCTTCCGATATCGGCATCAACGAGATGGGAATCGCTGAAACCGTAAATCTCTCCATTAATTCCGTCCAGGAAGGTTAGTTTTTGGCTTATCGAATCCTGTACTAATTCCCGATTTCAGGATACCGTGGTCGTCTCCTTCAGAATATTATTCTCGTGGGCGGAAACGTGAAGTTCCCAGGCTTCAAGGAGCGTCTGTAAGCGGCCTCTTCCGTTGTCTCCTATTCGTTGTTGTCCTTCTAGGTTGCGTGATCTGAAGCCCATGCTCCCAGAGTACCTCCAGGACGTGCGCATCTACATGTCCCCTGACCCTGTTAGTTATTCCTGGGAATCGATGTCTGCGGTGAGCCAGGTCATCGAACCAGCGACCTTCGTCACCCGACAGGAATTTTATGATGAGGGGCACCGCATTTGCCTAAAGAAGTTCTACAACTATACAGATGCGCAAGCTCGATTGGAATTGCCCAGCAGCAGCATCGTCGCAAGCTCCAGCCACAGCACCCTCAATAGTCAGGCCACGTCTGTTGGATATTGGACGGACGAAACCTGGTCGACCCCTCCTGGGAGCCATCACTCATCGCCCAGACCTTCTCCCTCTAACTCGTGAAAAATCCAGTTTTTATTGCTTGTTTTTTTTAGATATGTCCCAATGATGGATAGGATAGATTGTTGATTCCCTATGGTGTGTGATGTGTTTTTAAACGGTACTTATTGTCAAGCTACTTACTGTCAAGAAGAACTAAAGCAGGAGCTCTCTGTGCGCGGTGGAGTGCAACAGGACCACACGGCATGTGGATGTAGCCACGTTAGCCCACAAAACATTGCGCTCTCAGACGCATTTGCTATGCTTGTAGTACGTTGTAATGGGTGTTTTTTTGACATGTACGTCTTCAGAAGCACGGAGGTCATTAGGAACCTACAAGCTTAGGAGTAACGACAGTATGGAGCAGCGTCAGTTGAGGCTAGCCTGTATGGTGAGCAGTGCCTTATATGGGGCTAGCCTGTATGTTGGGCTGTGCCTTATATGGGCTGAAGCATATGCAGATGTGGAACTCTCTCAGTCTCAATTTTCTTGATCAAGGGCGCAATCGGTCTGTCGCAGCTGTGAGGCGTTGGCTTTCCTGTCTGCGGTGCAGTGTGCAAGCGCGGACGTCTTGGTCGTTGATCCGGTTGTCCACTGCGTTTCCGGAGCGGAAATATGTCATGGGCTTTGTTAAGACGAGGTTGATAAGATGGTGTTACGCAAAGGTCGCTGCGGCTTTATCTGGGTCACGGAAGCGCAAATTTATTTTGAAGGGTAAAAATCCGATTTTCGAAAGAACATCAAGAGTTAACTGCAAGATGTAACCTTTGTGGGCAACGTTAGGGTAATAAACAAGATGGAATTGGTGAAATGTGTCACTGTGACTATAGTACAGTATACGAACGGAAAGCAGTTGTGAGTTTTGAAAAGAAAGGGTTGATAAGATGGCTTTGAGCAGACGTCGGAACGCAGTGGCCACGTGTTATCTGTCTACTTGGGTCATTCCCTAGGTCATAACGTTGGAGATGACAATGATCACACAATGATCACAGAACGCCAAAACGCTCTTACGCCAAAAGCTAGCTTTTGCGCCATTCTCAAAGCTTTAAGGGTCAGAAATGAACTTCAAATATGGAACGCAATGCGGTGGAACTGCGCCTATGTACAAACTTAACCGAAAGATGCAACCTTATTTACACAAAAGAAGCGGATTGTCAAGACTGCGAGGTAAAGAAGTGCTCGAACACTATCATAGCAAAACGATAGATTATCTTTGGATTCGGTATCTGTTCACTGGCCCATCTAGGACGTAAGGCATAAGGCGCGAATGTGATACGGTAATCAAAAGAAAAAAATTAGATTTCAAGCAAAAAAAGCAAGATTCTAAGCTACACTCAGAACAAGAAAGAGTAAAATGCAAAAGTGTGAAGTCTAAAAATCGCGTTCAAAAGAAGTCGGCTACACTTAACACGTCATAAAACCGGAAGTGCGTCAAAAAACGAAATTCAAAGAGGCAATCATTTTAAATGAAAAGAACCCAAACGCCAAAGCTCCCTGAATAATTAGAAAAATTGAGAAAGTGCTCGACTTCTTTCGGACCACCCTTTGAAACAAAAAATGTCCGACGCGCTACTTTTTAATCTTTTTCAAACGGTTGTTTCCGACCTCTGCCAGTCTGTCGGTTTCAAACCCGCTATGAGCCCCTTTTCAATTAGCGGAATTTGCGATCTAGATCTTCAAAAGAGACCCATGCCTATTAATAAGCGCGAAATGTCAAAGTCCGCGGCCTTTCAGGAAGGATTAGCGGCTCGAGTACGCGCAAAACGCAAAAAAGCGTACAAAGAAACAGCGTCGTTGGGCTGTGACGTAGTGCAAAATAAGAAATGTTATAAATACCCACCACCGACTCGCTGCAAAATGCAAATGAGGGATGCAGGTGGTATTTGAGCAAATCACAACTGTAGCCTAAATGCTGCTTTTGAGGAGTCGGTGGGAAGGATAAAAACAAGCATGTTAAATTTGCAGTTGGGAGTTAGACTGAGTTCGTGGAAACACTTTAACACACAAACACAAGATGAAAAGACTCTATTTTAAGTCGTGATTTTGCAAAAAGGATTAAATTGCATGCCTGTTCTGCCAAAACAAGCTTTGGAAAAATACGGTAGACACCTACGCAATAATGGTGGGATATAAAGCTTTAAAAATAGAAAGACAAGAATTGGTATTTTTTCAAGCTGCCAAGGGACCACAGGGAAATGGCTAATGCAAATATATAACGTAGCCGAGAAGAGTTGAGCTTACCACGGACCTGCTGAAGCCTCCAACGCATATTAGGCAAGCCATAGCTTATTATTGTCGCGCGCCAGGCGACACGCGTGTTTTGCGGAGAAAGCGATGCGGCCGCCGGATCGGTCTTTATAGAGCGCTCAAGAAGCCCGGATAAACGCCGATTTCTTGGCCGTTCTGGCATGCGTTCAAGAGCGCCAAAATCTGTGAGATGCTGGAAAAGTTTGTCGCGTGTTGCTTGGTTGGGCTTGCGACAATGTGTGGACATTTAATTTTCGTTTTTTGGAATTTTGTTGTTCTTCAACTTCAACTTTCGCCAAAATGAATACCAATCAGATCTGGCAACAGTCATGTTTGGAAAGGACCCCATGTGGAGGTACCCACGTACCCAAGCTGAAATTTGGCAAAAACGGTTTAATCTTTGACATGAAATCTGTCGTTAGCGTTAATCTAACTTGCGAAATCAACTCCTCAAAAAAGGAATGGAGTAAAAAGAGGAGCTCATTCTGACTCTAATCAGCAGAAAAATCATTGCTGTTTAGAAGGGTGATGTTCGAGATAATGACCCTATTTTGATTTCCATGACCCCATAAATAAAGATAAATACATACACCAGATAACATATACGCAAATATGTGGTCTTCTCCAATGTTTCAGGGAGCACTGTAGCATAAAAGAGTGGGAACCACCTACCTGAGTGCCGTCTCAATGACCCCTTGCCCAGGCCTAATACCAATTGCTGCAAAAGTAGTTTCTGAGCATATAAAACTCAATTTTAGAATTTGATTTTGAGATATAATACTAAACATTTATGTTATTCATTTAAGCAGCCACAATCGCTTACGAAGAAGGCGCTGCATGAGACGGCACTTCCGGTGACTATAAGAGGACTTCTCGACATGCGATTTTTTCTTATCTTAAAGGATCAAAACGAGACGCTTCTGTTTGCGACCATTATGTTCTTTATGTGTCCGTTATGCAAAAAAAGCTGTAAACCTTTTTTGTCAAAACAAGGCTGCTTTTCACTCATAAATATAGACAGGAAATGTGAATTTTAGAGTTCCTAAAAATTTTAAAGGTTACAGAAAAAGCCACTGGAGAGCGGCCTATTATGGGTCGTGTAGTTGTAATGAGAATTACAAGGTGTCGAGCTGGGTCTAAAATCGCTTCACGTTTATGCTAAAAGAGGGCTTAATGAAATCGGCAATATTTTTGCAGAGGCGGCAAAACACAGCTAAGGGACATAACTGTAATCTGAGTAAATCACAACGTGCTGAGACTGTAAGCTATGTGCTGAGACTAAGTGCTGTTTTTTGAGAGAAATCAAAGTTAGACAAATTTCGTGGAAGCACTTTGTTTACCTAAAAAATAACAGGCTTCTATTTTTGACTCTTATTTTGCAAAGACGCTAAAGGTGTATGCCTGCTTCGTGAAAACATGTCATTTCAACTTTTTGAAAAACGCGGTAAACACCTACGCAATAATGAAATGTGTAAGAAGCCCTAAAAATAGCCAAAAATGGCTGCTTTAATTGAGTGCCTTGATATTTCCCGAAAAAATCTGAAAGTTAGCCAACATTTCTGTAGGTTAAGCACACAAAGGTTGATTTCGGTCAGCCACGGAAGGCTTTACATCGCGACTAACGGATACAACAAAAGAGAGGTCAAAGTTGGTGGTGATCGTTACGCCGGCCTGACAATATGGCTTCAGTCTTGGATATGGTGTGTTTTCGTCTTCTATTCTTAGTTCTCGTCAAAATTGCACATAGCGAGAAATACCTCCTTTAGAAATCGTTAATGCCAAAAGCACTGGCCGGGAAAATGTCCCGAAAATGACGAATTCAATGTACAAGAACTAAAACAAGGTGAATAAGACCGTGTTTCGACAAATACCACAAAAAACAAGGTTGCGACAATGATACATGAAGCTCTGAAGCGTTTCGGAAGTCTTGCACTCTTCCACAAGTGTTCGGGGCAATGTGCAACCCCCATATACGCCGAATATTGTATAAAATTTAGCGTATCCTCAATTTCCTTCATCAAACTCTGTCATATGCTGAAATTATGCTACAATATGCAACTATTTGGCTATCCCGTGGCTCAAACTTCTTGAATATCTTGACTCTCAAAATTTCAACAGGTTTTCTAATTTAGGTTCTCGTTAATATTGCGCATTGCGAGAAAAACCGTGGAATCCTTGATGGCAAAAGCGGTGGCTAAGGGTACCGATGACATCATTGAGAATAAAATGTACAAGAACTACGAAGACCTGAATGAGGCTCCGTTTCGAGAATTTTAAATGGCGCTTTTTGTCGTAATCCAAATTCTCTTGCAAAAACCAGGCCTCACACAGTGAGGCCTGGTTTTGTGGGGGCCAGGAAGGCGCGGGTGAGGGTACTAAAGTCTAAACTTCGTAATTATTATTTTCTTTGGGGGCTGTCAGGGTAAAAAATGCTTCGCTTTAACCTGACTCTAGGCCTACACGCCTTTTGAAGTCTTTAGCCTGAAGCTTGAAGCTTAAAAAGCTTGAGACGCTTCGCTGAAGAAAGCAATGAGCCTCAAGTTGATGTCTGCAACATTCGCAATAGCGCAGTCGGTCCCGCGCTTGCCGCCGCAACGGTTCTCGTGCAAAACCATAATTTTTTAGGGCCATACGCAACACCCCCTTAAGAGCCGGAAATTGTCGAAATCCTCTTTTATTGTGTAAATATTGTCTGAAGTTGTCGTAAAATTCTATTTGGCTAACCCTAAGCTTGGTTTTCAAGGTGAAAGGCAGAACAAGTTTTTAAAAAGTCTTAAATAATTTGAAGCGCTTTTATAGGCAGCCACAAATTTCCAGTCAATCGAGAAGAGAGCTTTATTAAACAGCGTTACGGTTTCACTTTACAAAAAGGCACTTTAAAAGCAGCAGCAAAGGTAGGGTCGTTCCAAGGTAGTGGGCATCTAGTTCAAGCAATCGCGGCTCTCTCCGGAGAACACGCCGGACAGGTTGAGGACACCGGCGTCGAAAGTCTTGTCAGGCTTGTCGCCCACCGAGACGAAGCTGTCGGGGATCATGATGGAGAACTTCTTCAGGCAAGGCTGAAAAACAATTTCTGTTTTGCAATACCCAAAAACAAGTCTGCGTCACTCACGATCTTCTCGTCGTTGCAGTCGTGGTAGACGTTCAGCTTGGGATCGATGGTGGTAATCTCAGTTTCGTGGCCGGAGAGCACGAAGCGGCCCTCGCTGTCGGTGAGGCCTTCGTCCATGAGATCGTCGAGGTCGATTCCGCGGTCGTCGTCGTAGAGCTTGACCTTCACGTTCGCGGCGGGCTTTCCGTTGCACATCAGTTGGCCCTTTACGGCTGCACTTTGAAGCTTTCCGATTTTCAGAGAGGGGAGGCCGAAGATGGCCAGGGGCAGGAGGGCGAGCACGACGACGGAGAGATGCATCTGGAACACAAACATATATTCAAGCCATTTAACCACAAAATACAATTATGACAAGCACGTAAGGGTTAAAATTCAACGAAGAGAACGTTCTCTAAATTCAAAAGCGGAAGGGGTACGCGACCCGAATGTCACGACGCAAAAGCAGAACGCGAATGAGAAGAACTTGGCTACCAAAAGGCGTTGTTTACCACGTACTGTTTTGGGTTAGTGCTGCGCGCGTCTCGCACCAGAACCGGATTATCGAAGAGCGCGCACGAAGTCAACTTCTTTTATATCTTCTCTATCCATCGTCTTGCCCCGTGGGTGCTGTCGCTTTGCTCATTTTTGGGAGGAGCAGCAATAGAACAAGCCGGTGTAACAACGCGGTTACAACGGCGCCGCAGCTTCGAAAGTTCGATACGACGTTTACGGCAGTAGGAGGAAATCGACTCGTGTCGTCTAAACAAGAAACAGCGCTCGGCGAACTCGGTCCGTGCGCACTTACCCGTGAATCAGCTTCAGCGACTAAATTTCGGGGTAAAAGTTGACAAATCTTGTTTTTTGTGTGGAAAAACGGAAATTCAAAGCGATTCCCAGTGAGCAATCGAGGTGGTGACGTTGAGGTCACGTCAGATCAGCTGTGACGGCCAGAACCTGAAATGTAGGAAAAACTAAACATTAACTATGCCGATGAAAAATTGCTACTCTTAAACCGGAAGCTGCGCGCGATTGTGAAAATGCACTTAATTGAGCAAACATCAACCGAAACACACAAACGGACAGAGGGCAGGTGAAAGTGGGTGAAGTGAAACGTGCCAAAAAAACACCGAGAACCGATTTTGTTCCCCGCTGGTTTTTTTTGGTGCTCAGACAACTCAGTTCCTTTTGCGTTGTTGGACCGGCGGTGGCAGTTTTATTCGGCGATTCAGCCCGAAACCAGTACAAACTTCACGTACACCTTGTTTTTGGTGTTTTTAAAGTGGCTAAGGCTAGGTTTAGACCAGAATGAAATTCTGAACTTGAAACAGTTCAAAAAACTTCCATTTTAGCTGAGATCTTGCTCTAAATCGAGTGTAATTCTTGGAAATGTTGGGGTAATCCTATTATTCAAGCCATAAAATGCCTTTGAAGCTGGCTTCTCTAACGAGAAACCCGACATTTTACATTTTTGAATTTTATGAGGTATGCAGGAGACTCATGTGCACAGTACAACATGATCTGACCCAAAACTTCCCATCAAACGTTTTACAGAACCTGCATTTGAACCATTTCCAAACTCTTCAAGACAATTTTTCATATTTTTAGACCAAAATCGAACTTTTTAGTCGTAATTTCTGTTTTCTAATACATTTCCTCACTGGTTCGATACGTAAATATCTCACATCAACAAAATTTCGGACCAAATCGGTTCTTCAAAAATGGATGCACTGATGCTTACTGGTCTTGTAAAAATCTGTGTGACCTCTTTAATTAACATAAGGTGGCGTATTTCGTCAGACAGGAATGATAACTATTGAGCCTTATAGAACTTCGCTTGTTTGCAATCAACATGAAACATATTCTTGGGTGCTGCGATGCGTATGGTTCACTTGATCTGCAATCGATATTCACAAAAATACCGAGATATATCGTTATTTATTATATTAATCTCTTGTTGATTTAGAAACGCCAGACGAGTGACATGGTTCCTGCTCAGTCCAAGTGGTTTAACTCAAAGCTATTGGTCGTTGTCAATTTGTGTCATTTTTTCATGATATGTTTCACTATAAAATAAATGGAGATCATGCTCAAGATTAATTTCAATGAGAATAGTTGACGCGGCCTCTTCAGACCACCGAATCGGCATCCTTCTGAATATAGTGCGCGTCCCTCTCCGACTCCTGAACTGGCGCTGACGGCAGACGAGTACGAGCGGCAGACGAGAACGACCATTTCATAGGCTCCACTTTCCTAAAACTACCAATTTTTATTTTTCCCTTTGCTTGAATAAACTTACGCTTTCTTATTTTTGAGTCTTGACAAAGCGGAGTGGGCGATGCTGTGGCGTTTCTTAAGAATATTCGAATGATCGTTGATCTCCCTTAACTCGATCGTGGACGCTGATGAACTGACACCGTTGCACCGGGGCAGCGAGTTCGTGCTAGATATGTGTGAACCGTCGGAATTTGCTGTGGACATGGACATCTGGTTAGCCACGCCGCCGTTAGCGGTGGTTCCGTTCGGGATCGAGCCGGTCATAGCGGCGGGTCCTCCGTTGGTTAGTGCGTTGCGTTGACGGGTCTTCTTTACGGTTCTCTTCCATTTTGCGATGGCGGTGATTACGCCTCGCACGTTTCTGAAAATTTGAAACGGTTAAATATAAGACAATGATACAATATTTGAAGCTTTCTCACTGGTTAAATATGGTCAAAACTGGACAAAACTGACAAAACCAAAAAGAAAAAAAAGAACTGGCTTCTTTTTTGTTTTGAGCCACCTACAGTGTAGTACAACGATGAACGTGTCTGAAAAAGGCAAAAAGAAGTCGTTTAACGCTTTAATTTTGCTTTAATAAGCTATCCATTGCTATTTATAATCAAACGGGTCTTTGACACCAAAACAAAAAGTTAGTTTGTTAATTATTTAGATTTATTTGGACTTTTTGGCGTTTACTTACATATGGCAAACGCATTTCCAAAAGTCAGCTGTGGTCGTGCAGTTTTAAGTGACCTTTTTTTAATCAAAACGTAAAGCGAAACAATATTTGAAGCTTTCTCACTGATTATTTTATTTTTTAATTCTGCATTTTGGCTGTAGCTACGACTACCTGTAGCAGTAAGCTGTAGCAATCACATTTTGCCCAAATGTTTCGTCTATTTTTTGTTTAGGCCAGGTTTATATGGAAAGAAGACTACATCCATAATTCAAATGAAAACCCAGTCGGAAATTGACAAAAAGGCGTTCGTTAACGCTAATCTTGCCTTGACAAGTAATCTATGACAACCTTATTAAACCTTCGTTACAAAAGTAAAGGTCTCATATTCATAGCGAGCCACTTGGATCCAAGCACAGTGACAAATGTGAAAATGTCGAGTCCGTTTTTAAAATTCACGGATCTTTTTTAGCTTAATTGTAATACAAGCTAAGGCTCAAACCAGCAATTCATAAGAATACGCTGAGAAATCGTCTCCCTCACACCTCACTTACTTCGTCGTGAGCTTTTTCTCCACCTTGTAACGTGCAATATTGTGTCCGGCCAAGCCGTGCTCGATCAAATCGGCACCAAGCTGCTCCTCGTACTTGGAAAGACGCAGTCCCCATGGCATTCTATTGAGTATCTGAAACGCATACGCATAACCAATAAATATTTGATTGGGTCTAACGTACAAACAGCGTGGTTAGGCATGTTAGCGACGACCAGGCGGCGATCATGACAACCGCAATGAACTGGATTAAGAGCAGTTGTCCGCTGCCAGAGTAGATAAGCCCGTTCATGCCGTTGGTTGTGGAAGTAGCCTGAAATATTAGATTTGAAAATTGCCAACAGGAAAATGAACTCACGTTCATGGGTGAGTACTTAAGATAATGGTCCTCTTTTGCAAAAATGCCCACACTAAGCATTCCCCACGTGGATCCTATAACGTGAACTGGCACCACGCCAACCGGGTCGTCAATCTCAAGTCGCTCCAAGATGCCATAAACAGACAAGGCGAGCCCTGATCCTATCGCTCCAATTACGATGCTTTGCCATGGAGTCACACTCAGGCAGATGGCTAAAGAATTCGTTAAGCTGAAACGTGAATATTATGTACCTGTAGTAGACACGAGGGACGAGAGGAGACCATCGATCATGTAGTCTACTTGACATTTCTTGGTCATAAAGGTAGAGAACAAAATTGCCGTGATTCCTCCTCCCACGGAGCTCATAATTGTACCTACGGCTGATCTGAAAATACTATTTTTACACAATGATGCAAAAGCGTGACAAACCTTGAGGCTAAGCGCCATTTTCCTTGGTGACGCCATAGGTGGAGCCGGTGTTGAACGCTAGCCATCCCCACCAGAGCATGAAGGTGCCGAGCACTGCGTTTGTGGGGTTGCTCATCTGTTGCTGGCCCTTTTCACCAAAGCGGCCTGCACGAGGTCGAAGGTAGATTGTGGCGGTGAGGCGGCTACTCCGCCGACAAGGTGAACCTAAAAATTGTTTTATAAAACAGAAAAGCAGCACTAATTTTGCCTATTTTCAACGTTAAAAGCGTTTCAGGACTCTTTACAATTTGTAGGCATTCGTGAGTTTTTCGCTTTTGTACTAAATCTCCCAACTTACAACTGAGCAGCCAGCAGCATCGACGACCCCTAATCGATTCAACAAACCATGTTTCGACCACACCCAGTGAGCCGGTATAGAGTGAGCTATAGTCATAAGGAACGTTATGACTATGTACGGTCTCAGACGTATCCTCTCTGCCATAGACGCTGAAATAAGATTCATTGAGCACGCCAGCCTATTGATATAACAAACCTGACACAATAGTAGACGTCGTTGTGGCGAAGCTCATCTGAAACAAGAAGGAGGCATATCTCCAGCCTTCCACGGAGGTCCCTGCTTGAGTCATGGCGTTGTCAGGATTGAAGAAGAATTTTCCAATGCCTATGAAGGGGTTCGGCCACATTTCTCCGAATGTGAATCCGAAGCCGAAGCACCAGTAGGAGAGACCGCCGAAGATCATGTCGATCACGTTTTTGATCATAATGTTGACCTCGTCTTTTGATGCGACCCGTCCGCTTTCCAGTAGACCAAACCCTAAAAATTTTTTTTGAATTAGTATTTTTCCTGATCCTGCGATCCCCATTCCAGAATTCAATCCCCCTTAAGCCTGTTTTCCACTTAATAACGTGCGGCCTTCAATGCTACAATCAGCTGTCTCTTGGAGTGTTTACCCTTCGTGGACAGGAACAGATTCAATTGGTTCATTTTCAATTACAAAATGGCAGTGTTTATGGAAAACGTAACGGCTTCTGGGAAGCGAAAACGATTTGTGCTTGCCAACAATTTTTTAGATAAAAACAATTTAATTATTCTCTTGCATTAGAGACCACTTGAAGTCTGTTTTTTATGACAAGAAGTAATGGGGAATCGGATTAATATCCTTGCGAACAAGTCGTTTAAGGTCACATTAAAAGCAAGAGGTACTTGAATTAGCTATGAAATTTGGTCTTCAAGCGGAAAAGTACATTTTGTTTGAGCTAAGAGAACGAATGATTCTTAAAATTCAGGTTCTTATCACATTAAAACAGTCAAAAACTGGATAATCATATGAAAAAGGCTGAAATAAAAAAGGGTGTTTTAGTTCCGACTTGTTTGTTTTCCGGCCATAACTTTTCACCGATGGGTTAGATTCTAGCAAAACCGGGGTTTGGCGGAATTAGGCGAACGGCACAGTTTTAATGATGCCAAAATGTCTAGGCAGTTTTAGAAAAAACTAACCGGTAAGGGGCTTATTTGGAGTAAAAATGAAGAATTTTACGTCTCAAGTGCAAAAACCAGACACGTCGTCTATTAGGTTCCATTTTGCAGAAAACGTTGAAGCTAACCGGTTGTGCTAGAAAACTCTCGTTGTGCTCTTTTCATGCTCAAAAACGCTTGACAAAATCCAAATTGAGCATGAACGGACAGCTTTCACCGAAACTATTCTGATGGCTTGTCATTTTGCGGAAAAATTTCTTAACAATTTAGAAGCAAGAAGTAAAGCTTCAGACATACCTTTTGTAAAAACATTGACATTTTGGCATCGCTATAATTTTATTCCTGATTCCGGAAAACCCGGGTTTTGCTAAATTCAACGCATTGGTGAAAAGTTAGGACCGGAAAACAAACTAAGTCTGAACTGAAACACCCTGTATAAAAGACGTCTCTTACAATCGACGATTTATGCGTAACTTCCGGGTTCAGACGCATAATTCAACACAATTAAATAGTAAAAAACGTTAATTTACAGCTGCCATTACAATAAAAACGGGAGCTCCCTCGTTTCTCTGCTTGTTAGAGTTATGCCTTAGTTATGTTATTGAGTCGCATAAATTTTTAAGACAGTTTTCGACGTCTGAAACTCTGTTTATGTAGTCGTTTTAGTTTTTAAGTATTCTTTATGAAATCTTTTTAAAATCGAAAAAAAGCTTTTCAAATTTATTGTTTTTAGGTGCCGATTGGTTCTTTCATTTGTGATCGTTTTGTAAAGTTTTGTGTTTTATTAAATTCAACGTACCCTGTACGAAGAGTATGAATCTCATGTATTAATAATGGAAAATGAGAAATTTCGCTGCGGATCAATGAGCACTGGGTACGTTCTCGTGACAACACCTGCTGACAAAATGCACCCAGATGCGTGAGTGCCAGGTGCGGGAGGACGTGGGTACAATTCGGTCATGGGATTCACTAGTTTCAATATGAAAAATTTCAAAAGCTGTTTATGGCCAAAGCCTTCCTTTGACGTAACAGCTTGGATTCAGTTTTAAATATGGATTTGCGACATGCGCTAAAAATACATTGGATTGCTAATTTAAATAAATCATCTCCACCTCTCATTTTTTGTTTAAAAAATATAATCGTTGGTCGCCTCGCCTTGAAAATCTTATTTGGTAAAAACATAAGTTTGGATGTTCCTGATTGTATTCATTGATGCACAGGCATAAATGTCAACAGTTGTGAATACTTTAATTATTGGCGACTGATTTTAGTGCACTAAGAAAAATACCTGGTGTCAAAAATAAGTTTCAAAATTCTAAATGTCTTTTCAACGGTTAAAAAACTTTGTTAAAAAACACTTTTCAAACTGAAACTGCGAAGATATTAAACCTTTAGATAAACCTGAGACTCACCGGAAGTCATAGTGAAGATAGTGAAGCTAGACGTCATAATCCAGACCCCATCGTCCTGATACATCTTCTCCTCCTCGGGGTTCGGGTCGACGCCATATGGAGATGCGTACGGAGGATCCAGTTTGCCTGAAACTCTTTTTTTACTTAGACACAACGGACGAAGAAGAACAGCGGAAAAAAGAGGAGGTTGGGAAAAATATGTGGAATAAGGAGTATTATAAGGTGCAAATCCACAACTGGCATTTAGCATAGGACGGGATTAGGACGTGGCTCCGCGATTTGCATTTTTCAAAGCTGGAAACGGGTCTTGTTCCGACCAGCCGGAGCCGGCTTTTCCTGATCATAGATCGCACAGCTCCGGGGTCGATTGCTTAGCAACTTATCCCTAGAACAGCTGCTCCCGCTCCTTCGCTCCCTAAGTGCACATTTCTCTCTCGCGTCTTCCCGTTTTCGGGTGTCGCAAAAATGCGCTTAGCCGAGAAGATTAACTGATGTCAAAACTACGAGCCTAAACATCGAAACTAGTAGATCTGTGTCCTCAAACAGACGTGTTGTTTCAGGCTTAGAGGCTAATTGCTTGAGGGGCTTTTGCGGGAGTTGTGCTGATGCCATAGCAGAGCTGCTGGGTGGTAGGAGTGTTGAAGTGCAAGGCAAAAATGGGGAATTGTGCTGGTGTGTAGGACACAAGATTAAGAGGATTGTTGCGATCTGGGGTTTTGGTTGCAATTAATGGCAATTGAAATGGCAAAAAGCGGACACGAATAAAATGCGGAAGGACAAATTGTCTTTAAAAGACAAATTGTCTTTAAAAGGTGACTTAGATGAAAATAGTCGATGTTCAATACTGATCCTCGTTCAGATAAATTAACAAAAATAACCAATCATGTAATAGAACCAAAACGCTAATTGCTTAATTGTAGCTAAAATCATTTTTTAAAGATGAACAAAGGTTCATTTCCAATTTTAATTTTGAGCAGAAATATTTTTTGTTTTTTTAAAACAAAAATTATCTTTTATTCAAAAAACGACATTAGATTAGATTTCTTGTGAAGCGTGTTTACGTACAACAACCAAATTAAGTTTTTGCGAGTTTTTTGACTTATCAAAAAATTAAATGACGAAAAATAAATCAATTGTTGTTTTTTTCATAAAATAAATCTATTTTGGCATGTGAAAAATGCATCGAATGAGCATTAATACCCATGTAGATAAAGTCTATACAACAGGTTTAGCGCCCACCCTCATCCTCTCACCAAACCGAATTAACGCACCTCTAATTTCTACCTGTGCCATGGTAATTCAATTGATCAATCGACCTTCATCAAATTGTTCTTTTATAACCGTTATTCCAGTATCTAACATTATGTCAAGGCGCAAAACCGAGCCTTGCGAAGCAGTCGCCGGCTTATTGAAATCCATATTTCACCCGTTTTAATTACATTCACACAGGCGGCGAGCGAGAAGAAATTGTGAGCTTGATCGCTGCTGTGCGGAGGCCAACGCTATTGGGAATGAAACCGAAAAACTGGCAGAAAACGAACAGGTGAAAACTTCGAGGCATGGAGATGAGTTTTTATGAAAGCAGCTTGACGGAAAGTTCCAACAAAAGGGATTGGGTGGACACGCAATCTTGCTAGGAGCCAAATTCTGCAAGCACAAAAATGGGATTTAGAGGAAAAAGGACAGTAAAAAGGTGTACTCGAAGGAAGTTTGAGCTTTGTTCTCTTGTAGGACACCTACAACTCGTGGATTTTGTACAATAGTTTTTGTTCTCAATTTTTTTCTATCGAGTCATATGAATAACCTGGATTCTGACTAGATTTCAGCCATTTGAAAACATGAAACAATTACAGACAAGAGTGCGACGTGTGCTTTAAGAAAAAATATATTTTTAAAATTTTTGAAAACAGTTGAATCTTAGAAACAACTATTTGTATTGTTAACACAATCTGCTCCATTCAAAGTAGCCGCAAAATTATAAGATTTTGCACATGAGCAATTCTATTATTTTGTTCTTTTTTAGTTGTTTTTACAAATTGCAGCATTTAAATTTTTAACATTAAAAAATGACAAAAATTGACGCGTTTCAGAAAATGTCTCAAAAAGGGTTTTAACAGTTTTTTGACGTTACCTGGAAAAGAGAATTTTTTACTTATGAACCATTGCTTATGTATCACTTGAAATGAACTGTAAAGCGAACCTGAGAACCGCAACAAAAAGAGAGCCAACCCTATGAGAAAATTTCGACCGCGACTACGCCCCTCAAATAATTGAAAACTGAATATTACCATTGCCGACGTCACGTAGAAATATGAGCGGCATGACAATTTATCGGCGTCGGCTCCTCGGTTGACTGTCGCACAGGTTGCTCAAATCGAAACGCAG
Organism: Steinernema carpocapsae; assembly: GCA_000757645.3. NCBI lineage: Eukaryota > Metazoa > Nematoda > Chromadorea > Rhabditida > Steinernematidae > Steinernema > Steinernema carpocapsae. The sequence continues at coordinate 4,449,736 of CM016762.1, forward strand.
GTGGATTCGAACCCGACGGCAGCTCCTCGCGGACCTGCTGCGCAACAGTCAGGAAGGGATAAACAAAGAGCCCCTTAACGCTCGTCACGGCTTCTGAAACGAGAAAACATATTATTCAGCAGCAGCTCTCGGTTACGCCTTTCGCGAGAATCCATAGAGTTGAAGTAGAACCACGCGAGCACTCCACGGGGTTGAGCGCCTATCAGCCGGCAATAAAGAAGCGGTGACGGAAGCCATGTACCTCCCGAGCGCGGGAGACCACTTTCATTGTATTAAAAACGCACTAATGGGAATTAGGAAAGGAATGGTCTTCAAGCTGGAGAAGGGATTCTGTCGCTTAAAGAGAGTACATGCTTTGACATCAGGAACAATAAATAGTCGGGCTTAATTACTGTTTGTTGTAAAAGGGAGGTGGAAAGGTAATAATGTCATTAGGTTGCTTTATACCTGCTTTTTAAGCAAGCACAAAATTTTATAATTTTTTGTTGCAAATTAATTTGAAATAAATTTTTTAACGCACAAAAATAAATTAATACAAACGTCCATAAAAGCCGTTTGTTCTCACGTATCAATAAAAAAATTGTAATTTGAATAAATCCGTGAGCGTCATAATTAAATTTCACAGTAATTTACTATGTGAATTTTCTTCGTTTAAAATTGAATTAAAAGCAAAAATGAAAAACCGAAAAATATCAAAATAATTAAATTTCTTCAAATTTGTAAAAAATCCGTTAGTTAGTCTTCAATGCGTTAGTCAAATTTTCTAAAATTGAAAACTTTCAAAAATTGTTTCAGTTTAAACAAAAAGTGAGCATTATTTTGAATGTAAAAAATTTGATTTTGCTTAAAACTGGCCTATAAATTGTTTCAGCAAACTAAAAAAACTTGTATTACAAATTGTAAATTGTAGATTTTGATATAAAATAGTTTTAAAGGCTTTCTAAATGATAATTTTTGTATCTCCCCAGCTGGTTTCCTTTCAAACTTTTTTCAACCTTCAGCATGTACCGCAAACGTAAAACTGAGCGCCCACGTATTTGTGGGAGAAATTAACACCTCATAGTGGTGGCTTCTTCCCGCAACTAGTTAAGCGAAATATTCAGCTTCGGAAGTACAAATCTGGCATTTCCTTCCAATACACAAATTAAATATTTATTTTCTTAGCGGCCAATTCCTGGCAGCAATTATTAGGAAAGCAGGAGGCAGCGCCAGGTGTCACCCAACCTCGCTGGAGGCCGCGCATCCGCGTCTACGTATGTGAACGGTTCCGCCGCCTCAAATTAAGTGTGTCCTTAGAAGTTAATTAACACTTGTGTAACAAGTTTGCTTCTAGACTTACTTGACAGTTTCAAATGCATGAGAGACGATAGACGAGAGAGCAAAAATGAGTCGATTTTTGTTCATGATCGTTAGAAACTGATAAGAAGACATAGTTCGGATGTTGTGTGTCTCCGTACGTTACATGGTGTAAAGAAAGGTCTGGATTTGAAAAACAGTGAAAAGGGCAAACCGCTATTTAAAAAAAAAAACAAATTTGGAGATATCTGAGTGGACGTAGGTTTAGCATGAAAAGTCGCTTGCAAAGTGCATTAACTTAATATAAAAATAAATTAAATCCAAAATTAAAAATTTTGTTTTATGATTTTTAAAGAGAGCTTAGAGGATCAGCGATCACGATTTCATGACTCAAGATAAATGAGAGTGAGGTGACTGGGATAACTCTGGCCTCATGCCTTGCTGCACCTGAAAGGCGTCATTATTCTGGAGTTAAAGAGATCGCATAATTAACCAGCGCTGCGTATTCATACGGCTGTTGAAAAATTAGTTTTTGGAAAGCTTTCATTCAATGCGACGACGATAAAAGGGCAAAACGCTTTTTCAACTTTTTGACTTGAAGTGTAAGTGGTATTTTTGTCCGAAAGCAAACCTGCATCGCCACTGAACGAACCTGAAAAACTATACCCAGACAAACCCAGCGCCCACGTTCACAGAAAAATTTTTAATAAGCCGTTGTCTCCTTCTAAGAGAAACATCTGCCACATTTCAATGTGGCAGATGTTTCTCTTAGAAGAAGATAACAAGCCAGCAAAACTAGTGCCAACGCTGATACTACCTATATTTCAGTAAGCAATTGAAATCAAAATTGTTCTTGACTTCAAGCTTAGTTTTCTTTAAACAAGTTCTACGGACCACTTAGGTCCGACCATAAAAAAAGCGGTCACACATGTTCATATTATTGTGCCATTATTGAGCATGGTCTTAAAGTTTGGGTCACATAGATCGCATAGAATTTATTCAGAGATCATGGAAAATTGACCGTTTCCTTATATGGTCGGTTCTTTATTCTCATTAAAACTATCAGTTTATAACCTTCACAAATTTCAAAGTTTTGCTTGTGACATGCTGTTTCATTAAACTGAAAAAAATTTTGTCAATTTTTAAGATTTTTGAAGTAGTTTGCACACACAAATATGTCAAGAAAATAAACGAAACTTTCTAGAAAGTGGCAGAATTGTCACGAACAACGAAGATATTAAAGTAGAGCGGAAAGATTGAAGACGATTAGAACTACTAAAGCTGATCCCTAAAGCAATGCTCGAGATCACACTTTGTACTTAAGCCCTTCTCTCTCCTCCCATCCCAGCCGCAAACATTCTTTTGTTTATGCATTCCACGTGCTACCACCGCAGAATTCGTAAATAAAAACAATTCAAATTAAGAGATGAAAAAGCGAAAAATAGATTGAAGAGGAAATGGAAGCTGAATTCGTGGATGCTTCGTCACAGGGAATGTGACATTTAGACGGAAGAATTGACAGGTTGAAATTTATTTCCAGAAAAGACGAACTTTCAAACATTGAAGTGTCACTCGTACTTATTGGCAATTAGAGGAGGAAGAGTAATTAGTTGGAAAGATGGTCATGTCTGAGCGTCATCCTTCTAGAAACTGTTAAAGTGTTGTAAGTAGCAAAAGGGAGATGACAGGGAAATAGCTTTGACGTTTATCCAGACGTATTTTCCGCAAAAACCACAATGAAAAAAGTTCATGCGTAGGCAGAAGCCTGTTGGAACTTGGCAGCTACCCGGCTGTTTGAAATAGTATTTCTTAGTTGCCTAACCACAAGGTTGTTGGCCATGACTTACTGTCTGAAAAGCTTTTACATTGCGACAATGTTATGTTTCCAGAGCAGAAAAGCGGAATTCAACGTTCAACGCTCAAAAAATGTCGACATTTTGGTTTTCGCCGTTTTGTCCGTTCGACATTTTGGGTTCGCAATATTGGTCTTGACATTTTCTTTTGAAATTTTGTCCGAATACCGATTTTAGAATAAGAAAAATTAGTAATTGCGTGTTTTAGAAGTTTTTTAAATAACAGCTAATGAAGTTTGAATTTGAATCGAATTTACTGAATTTTGTTGTAACGAAAGGTTGCAAACAAAGTTGTAACGGAAGGTTGCAAACACAAGCAAACAAGCGTCATATAAAAATATAAAAAATTACAGCGGAAAATCTCCAGAGTAGCGCTGTAGTGTGTCCAGTGACGTCAATTGACCATATTGTCAAATTTTCAAAATTGTTTGAAATTTGTACATAAGGCATTTATTATGACCACATTTGACGTTTATTTCAACAGAAAATAAGGTGTCTATTTCCGTTTTTTACGTCATTGTTTTTGTTCTTTCGATTTTTTTTTCAGAGGCAATTAGAAGCATCAATGCTAAATTGAGAAACTTACTAAATGTGAAATTTATCCCTCGGTCAATTGATCAAGACCATCCGTATTTTTCGAGTTCTTTGAGCTTCATGTCGTTGAAAACTGTACGACCGCTCATAATTTCCTTCTCAATGTGGCTGTATGCACGTTGATCGTTCATTCTCGTTCACTGCTGATAACACTCTCAATAATACCCCTCTTATCACCAGCTTTAACCATCGCTGATCAAACAGTTAATTTCGATGCTTTCGCTCCTACCAGCCACCAAGTAGTCGCTGGCTACAGTACAACGGGAAATGCAAAATCGATATTTACGAGGTTGTTTGGATTGTCGTCGGCTTAGGATGCGATCGAATGTAACTGTGCTTGATATGCATAATCATATGAGGGGAATTATTTATACACGACTTGTTTATGGTTAGGATAATAATCCTACGCCAAAAAAACAAGCGCTACACCACAAATGCTTACTTTTTCGCAAAGTTCCATAGGGTACACGTCATATGAGCGATAACAGACCCTTAAGATCACACATCACTTTTTGAGATCTGACACTTTTTAGCTTAGTTTTTGAAGAGGCACTTAGAACTGAGTTCGGATGTTTGATTGACGTCTTACAAAGTGGATTTTGTGCTGTCAGAGAGAAACACTTGAGTCCTTGTCTGATTGTTCAATTTTTAGGTTGGCACGTTTGCGTTCAAAAAAACGAAAAAAGACAACATTAGAAAGTAGGATATGAGAACGAACATCTCACTTTTAGATTGACTCATTTTGGCTATTTTTGTGACAGGTTTATTACTGAGCTGTCGTTATCTTTTGAAAGGCAAACATTGTACTTGTTGTTGGTTTGATCTGCTCATTTGCATAAGTGTTTCTGAACTGTTGAAGATCGCCAGCTTATGCCTAGAAAAAAACCAGAAGTAATGCAAAAGGCTGCTTTTCTTAAGTCAAAACCTTGTTTTAATTTTTAAAACGTTGAAATACTTACTGGTTGAAAAACAAGCCATTTATTATCATCTGTCACTAACTTTTTTAACTAAGCTTGACTGATCCGAGCTCCACCAAAGTCTTGGTTTTTTTGGTAGAAGCTAGAAGCGGGAGCATCGGCGCCTTGTTGCCACCCTGACTCAGTCTTTACTGGGTCTGTCGTTTGTCCTCCTCAGGAATTTGTCACCCTTCCTTTCTCGGATGTTAGTTCCCGCTCTCGATCTATTCACAAGATCCTTCCTGTCACTCGTAGAAGAAAGAGGCTTAATGAGTACTTCTCAACTGCAGTTGTATTCGTCTGCAATTCGCTTCCCAGTGCCATAGTCCAAGTTAAGAATACATCTGTATTTAAGCAGCTCAGGTAATAGATTTCCTGAGTGTTTAAATTTTCTCGTCCTGTCCGTTCCTGTTGGGATGGGAAACTGAGATATGCAAACTGAGATACGTTATTGTTATGTTACGAGTGATACCTATCCGTATGTTATAAGATGTTTAAGTGCGTAGTAAATTGAATTGAGCTTTGTAAGGATGAGCCACTGAAAATATGCAAAGCTCTCTTAATCCGGTGGGTTCCTGTTGATATATTTATACAGTGGTGTCGCAGTCAGTGAGGATCGATCCTCTCGAAGATGTGGCCACAGCCAAGAAAAGAACCATGAAGCAAATAACGATGATAAGAGCGAAAGAATGAGCCATCGTAGAGAGAAAGGAGAGGGACAGGTTTTTGTAAGGCACAGATAGAGCAAGTATTGGTCCGAGAGGGTTACAAGGGTTATGAACGACTCCTGAACGTATGATTCTCATGATACATTTTTACGGGCCAACGTGGTAAACAACTTAACAACAGATTAATAATCTCAAGTGAGTTCTTCTTCCCATTTCTCACCTAATTCTCGCCTATACAAAACCTTTTACAACGTCGCCCGCACAATCACTTTTCGAGTTTTACATACGTGGCCGTTTTCGCAAGATAGATAAAAACTGTTGGCGTAATTTTGGATTTAAGAATGCAAAACCATTCCGAACCCAAGCATTTCAAGGTCAATCTTTGATCAAAGTCGGCGTTCTGTAGTTCCATTGGGCTCTTCATCAATTTCGAACCACACCTTCAGTTCACGTCAAACCGATTAGGAATCAGACCTCCAACCTGCGTTACAAAGGTCCTTTGTTATACACTTCCGCTACATCAACGAACCTTCCCTCGATTATCGCCATTACATCTAGCGGAACTTTTTTCTGGACTGGTTTTCCCGCTAGCGAGAAAAACGTTTCAAACGATTCCGCGAAGATTAGGCACTCTGTTGCGATCCATCCCAAGGTCATTACTGCATCACCTGATGAGAACAGTTGTTCTATGGTGATGAAGGCCTCTTCCTCTTCAATTCACGCTGAGCGGCGCTTTTTTCAAATATTGACAGAATGGGAAAAAGAGACAGAGCAAGGTGTGCTGTTTGTTTAGGACTTCTCAGCGATTAGCTGCGCTACATCATGCGTATGGTTTTGGAACTTGGTCAGTTGATCGGATTAGGGAACAGGGTCAACATTAACACCCACGGATTTAATTGATTGAAAGTGTCAAAATAACAAAACATCAATGCTTCAAACTGGGACACCAAACTTTGCACCAAAAAAGTTTGTTTTGTTGTTACTGAAAGTTGATGCCATGCTACTGAGAAATTGATCCAGAAAAAAATGTTAAATGTAAAAATTGAGAATACTTGAAACAGGCTGAATTTCCATTTACATACGCGCCTTTTTACAAATAGTTTTCAAGTTAAAAGTGTCATCCCTTATAAAATAAAGGAGAACGTGTCCGTTCGTTCGTCCGTCACGAAGTTTCGCGACGCGAGTTGCCGGATTGAGTCAATAAGCGGTTACGGTACCGGCGCAATTTGCGTTTACACGCGTTTAGCCGTCGCCGCTGACCGTTCAGTTTTGCAACCGCACGGCGCCGAAATTGCTGCGCTAACGCTGAATTGGCAACGGTTGCAGGCGCTTTTCGGGTCAATCCAGTGTGCCCAAAAATTTTAATTAAATAAAATATAATTTCAATGTTTAAAAAAAATTTATGAAATTGCGAAATCGGCGCGCTCACTGCTCCATGAAGGCCGAAGCGCTGATTCAGAGCACATTTTAAAATTGAATCCTTGCGCAATAGCGCGCTCAGCCCCGTTAAGTTATACTACTTTTCAATAACACTAATTTAAGTATTTAAATCAGTTTTTTAATTTTAAAAGCAATAGAAGCAAGTGTTTTTTACACGTTGCATTCGCTAGCCTACACATAATTAATGTCCTATTTTCTGGTTTTTGCTCAAGATAAAAATCAACATTAACAAAAAACTTTTAAAAAATTAAATGGCAACTTTTTCACAATTTCCTGAGTTTTTATGCTCAAACTACTGTAATCAGCTGATGTGTACAATTTTCACTCTTCTTGATTAGCGTGCAAAACCAAATTTTACATCCTGTTTAACAACCATCGCCCACCCTGTCGCGTGATATAAAGTACAAAGTGTTTAATGAGTCTTCTCCTCAAGAATATGACAAACAACGCCAGGGTACAGCTGCGAAAAATTGTAGTTTGCCACTTGAGATGTTCTCTTATCAGTCAAGTGCACTTTTTAAAACGAGATAGTTCCGTCTTGGTTCCGTCTTCTACTTGGGTGGTAGAGCTGTTGATTACCGAAAGCCAGGCGAACCCGTTTTGCGTTTTTCTCGAACAGTTCTTCTTATCGGCGGATGCTTTTGAAAAACGAAAAGTGGTCACGTATGTAGAGAGGAACACGTTCGCTAACCTTGACGCAATCTCATAAACCACTTTCATCTTTGAGCCACAGAACCCTGTTTGAAAATGTTTTTGCTGAATGATGAAACGACCAAAAAAGGAATTTCGCCCTTTCTGGGATCATTCAGATGCATGTGACTTTTGGTTTTTAACAGTCAACTGTCAAAACAGAGTGCCTTATCTTTGCTAAGCGGTTTCAAAGGTCGTTTCGAAAACCAGTTCAGAAAAACTCGAAGCAAGATTTAAGAACGATAATCAAAAAAGTTCGTTGTCGTAGCGGAAGTGCCTAACCAAGGACGCATGAAATGCAAGTTTCAGATTTGGTTTTTAATCGGTTTGACGTGGTTTGCAGATATGATCATTAATTGGTGGAAGAGACCAGTGTGACTACAGAATGATGACCTCGAAACGGGAGTGATGGCCTTGAATTGTTCAAAACCTGGTTATGGTAGCAAATCAACAATAAATGGTTTCTCATGTGAATGTTATTTGCCTTCTAGGACAACAAAAACGTTAAAAAGTGAAAGCAAAGTTTTTTAATAGTAAAATCACAAAAATGATAAATCGGAATAACGCTTCAATGTTGACGTCATCTCTTGATGACTGATCATCAAATATGTCAAAACAGAATTTGCCAATTGCTTTTTCGTTCAGCTGTACTTCTGACTTTTTTGATATTGTCGTGCCACGTTTCTGTGCAAACAAAAACAGAAACCAACAAAATAAAATAAAAATTTTTGCTTTTAGCCAAAACGATAACGTTCTAAACCTCTTAGCACGGATTAAAACCGTCTGGTTCACACGTTATTCAGCGTCTTCCGCTGAACGCTGCGATGCAACCATTCACACCTTTGTTTGCAAATTGACTTCACAAATGTGGGAAAGCAGACGTGGGAGTATGCTAAAAGCATAGAAATCGGTAAATAAAAGGCTGAGTCAGTCTGAGTGAGTAAGCTGAGTGCTGTCTTTTTTAAGTTTCTACGGCGTCCTTTATTTTACTTTTCAAAAATTTGAAGACGTTGACATTTAAAAGGTTGACTTTAATTTAATCTTTTCATAAGGGTTATTTTCTGGATGAAGGCGACCAATAAAAATTTCTATATCAAGCATTTCTGAACTTAAAACTTGAGTTTTGACGTTTTTCATAATCAGGAAACAATGGGCCACTCCAACATTATGACGCTTTATTCAAAATTTTATCAGTTTTCTAAATTTTAATATTTCTAACAAGGGAACCATTAAAGGAGCTACTAACGGATTTTGCTGAAATTTGGCACACAGTTGAAACCTAGGGTGGGTAGTAGTTCTGCAGAATTTGAAAAAAGTTGCCCATGCGCAATTGGAACCAAGAAAGAAGCATTTGAAAATTGAACTTTTGGGGTTTATCGCCCGTATACAATTAGATGGTCAAACCCCATCTTTGCTATAAAACCAGTAAAATGTAAAATCACAGGTAGCAAATAACATAAATAAGAAAAAGACGTGAATGAAAATTATTGGCTAAGGTGGAGTTCGAACCCCGGAGTAAAACGTACTGAGCAGAAGCTTTACAATGTGCTATATTCACCCAAATTTCCATTTTTAAATGCGTTTTTCTTGGCTCCAAATGCTCTTGAAAATCTTGCAGAACTACTACACTCCCTAAACTCTAGCTGTGTGCCAAATTTCAGCCAAATCCGTTTTTAACACTTTTAATGGCTGTTTTGTTACTGTCATTGAACTAAATTTCAGAGACCACGCTTTTTCTGGTGATGCTAAAAGCTACTAAACTTGCAGTGTATTTTGTAAAGTTTGGTAATTTTCACGGTTTACCTTTTTAATGCTCATCGCAGAACGTTGACATTGAAGTTTCAAAAGATTTAAATGAACCAAAACGTCATTTATCAGCTTGCTCACAACTACGTCTTCAAAACATCTTTTTTTTGGTTTAGACACAAATAAATCTAATTTTAGAGTTTGTTTGTTTTTTGGACTCAATTAAGCGTTGTAGCATTTCCGTTCTGTAGTTTTTTAAATGCTAATATTTTTTTAAAATGTTGTTTGTGTCCGCCAACATAAGGACACATCTTAGCAATTGACATTTAAGCCCGCTAGTGACTATGCAGGTTTTTCTGTGAATCCTGTAAATGTCGCCGCGCTGTTTACAATGTTGCACTTTTGCACACACAAACATCGCATTGGCGTCGGCGCTTTTACTTATTTCCGCCTTACAATTTTGCTCGGTTCTTGTATCTGGGCTCAACCTTTAGCTTTCAATAGTATGTCGTGTGAGGCTTCTAGGCTAATTAGAAAAATGTGTAGAGTAACTCTCTCGTCTCTATTCGTACCACACGATCGGCTGGCCACCTCTACCGCTTTTATCAGATGTGGACGATGCGGCAGACGCAGAAAAACAGCGAACATCGTCGTCATCCACTATACTCGCCTCAGGTCGGCCTCTTATCTCCGCATTTGGGATACTGTCTTTGTCGTGTCGTTTTCGCCTGTTGCTGCTTGCCTGATCGCATGACCTGAAAATGTCCTTTTGCAAAGAGAGACGCGCTTGAAAAGCCCGAAAATAAACGACGGTGTTTGCGTTCGATTCGCTGCGCCATTTTTCAGCGTTTTTTCAACGTCGGCAGAAATTCTGATTTTGGCCTATGCCTGTGCCATTTTCGGTGCGAGATTAGAAATGTTGACAAGTGCAAAGTCGTTTATGCTTTTTGAACATTTTCTGAGATTTACTACAAGAAAATGAGACCTGCAATAGCTAGAAGTTGGCCTAGATAGCATTAATCACTAAACAGCCGTTATCTCTGATCATTGAGCAGCTGAGCCAGGATGGGCATGCGGCTTTCGGACAAATCGCACTGGCCGAAGCGTTATCAACGTTCGCAAGAGATAACAGACGGCTCGGTTGCTTGATGACCTTCGAAGCGTACCTAATATTGTCGACTGTTGCTATTCTAAACGAGTCAGGTGACTCAGATCGTATATTCACACAGGTAAAGCGATGTTTATCTATCAATCCTTGTGATTCACTTGTTGCGATTTTTCCTTCTTTGACCACATTTTCTTTAATTTTAAGATGCACTTTCAAGTCTGTCCTATATCCATTTCCTTATCCGCAATGACCTTTCCTTTATTTTTTGCTACCGTAACCCAAATTTGAAATGTCATCATTTTCCCCTTCCCCAGGATAGGATTTCACATCTAAAAGGTCACATCCACAATATTGCTGCCGCGTTCCAAACTGGAAATGCACTTTTGCGCGCAAATCACCCTTAGCGACCTGGGATCTTCTTCTAACATCACCCCGTTTTGCGACTTCTTAAACATTGGTGTATTTTTGAAAATCGATTGGATGTAAAGTAAAACTTCTTTATCGCGCCTTGCAATTTCTCACCTGACTAAACGTCCCGTAGGTAGACATTATTCTTAGTAACTCATTTTTGTTGTTTATTAGACAGTTGTTTTCGGTTTCATGAAGACATCAAAATATGTTAATTTAAGGGTATTGTTTTCTTAGGGCTTAATTAGGTTTGGACTGCCTCAACGCACTAAAGTTGAACTTTTTCGCAAGACTCTAAAATGGCCAAAGTGTCTAATTGGTATTTTTTCTCTTTTGGGATTTTTGTCCTTGATTATACAATCCAACCCCTTTTGCTTATCTGCTGTTTTCTGTTTACGACCAACGCCACTACCACTTCCTGACAACTCCCGGAACGTCACTTTTGCAGAATCCGTGCAGAGCTGAAGTCAAACCAGTACTGCTATCTATGCTAAGGGGACACCACCGGAGCGAGAGAGAGAATTTGATAAAGAAAAGGGCTGGCGGGAAGATCCGAAGAGAGGAGGGGTTGGGAGGAGCTTCAGCTTCGGAGTCGGGAGAGGGTTGTTCTGTTGCTGGTTCGCCTCCTCTTACAACAAAATTCGAGCGCCGCCGGTTTCCTCTCTCTGTTCTCCCGCTCCCGGTGTCGTGTCCGCCCTGTGTCATTTTTCGTGCTTCAGTTCGGGCAGCGGCGACCGGCGACGGACGCGGCGCGGGAGAAGAGTTCTTCTTCGGTGTAGAGTGGTCGGTTGTGGGCTGGTTCGATGGGTGGTTCTTTGGTGCTGGCTGGGGTTGCGTGCTGCTGCTGATGCTGGTGATGGTGATGGTGGTGGTCGTGTGGCTGGTGGGCGACGAAAACGACGAAGAGAGAGAAAACGGAGGAGAGGACGGCGCCCTGGCTCGTTTCCCAATCGACGACGATTAGCGAGCTGAACGAGCGCGGCGGCGGCGGAGAGAGACGAGCAATCGCGGGGCGGCGGCCGCGGCGGAATTGGGAAGGAACAAGGCGGAGAGGTCCTTTTGCGTCGACCACGTTTTTGGCGCGCTTTTTGCTTGTTTCCTCTTTTTGGCCTACCGGAAACAGCTGGTCGCCCTTGTGCCCACTGGTCACTATAGCCTTGATCAGTGAAAACAGATTAGGTATCAAGTGATCAACTCCGATCAGCGATATCCCTGACCTGCGATACTCCTCGATCCACACGTTATCATTGAAGGCGGCCCGCGATCAAGCCCAAATGCAAATAAGACACGCGTCGTCGTTTGGATACGGAGATTGTACAGACATGCTGAGAATGCACAATTTTGTATAGCGCCAATTGAGTCACCGTATTTTTGCATATTCACGTTTGTCTTTTTTGTGAAAATGGCATTTGTTTTGATCCTAAAAGACATGTCTCATACGCTTATTTTGCCGGTTTTGGTCAACTTTTGGTTCAAGTTACAAATTCTATTAAATATGGACTCACAAGCGAGGATACAATACGTTAAGCACTTACCTACAATGATAAAAACCGCGTTCTTTAAACATAAATTTAACTGTTGTTTTGAGCCCAAAGAACTCCTTACGTCTACCTATTTCACTTCTTTTGATCGCTATTGACTGAAAGCGAAGGCGTATATGTGGAAATGCAAGATTACTAAAAGTCAAGCTACAATTTAAGAGTTTTGCAACTCTAGCTTCCATAATTTGACTAAGACGAAATGTGAAACGTTTTTTTTCGAAACTTTTGTGTTTGGCCACACACGCGAGAATGCCTTAAAATACTTTCCGATCGAGCCCACACCAGTCGAGCTTCCCTTAATCAACCAAATTTGTTTCAGACACAGACGAGAGATCAGTGTCTCCCGCTTGCTCTGGTCAAACTCCGTAAGCGGCTGAAAGCCAATTATGGCGACCGTTCTGGTCACGCCGAAAGAAGCAATAATTATGGGAGTTTCGTCCTCGTCGTCCAAGGCCTCTTCGACGTCACTCCTGACCGAGATTTTACATGCTCCTCCATCGGCCACGCTTCCAACCACGCTGCTCATTCCCACGGCAGCCGCTTCGCCCCCGGAACGATCGCCGGAAACGCCAGCTGAAAAAGGCCCAACGTCCGAACAGCCCCGGAAACAGGGACCGGAAGGGATGGCGGAGGACAATCAGGTTGGTATCATTTCCTAAAAAGACAGCAATTAGGGTTGATTACGGTGGTTTCAGACGCAAAAGCAGCTGCCGCCGAGGCCTTCGAGAGCGCAAGAGACCACGGGACGAGCGCGGCCGCCGATGTCCATGGATGTCGACGAGATGTGTTTTCAGACTGCCAGGAGAGAGTGGAAGGAAGCGTTTTGTGCGTCTCCAGAATACTCATCGCCTCCAAAAGTGACGTTTCCGAGAAGATCCACCGGTTCTGCGCCTTCCACGCTGAAAACACCTCCGATTAAATTGAGGATACCCTTCAAACACGTCGTCAGAAAATCTGAGACAACGCCAGAACAGAAAAATGAAACTGCGAAAAAACAAACAGAAAAAGAAGAGCAGAAAACGTCGGAAGAGACTCCGAAGCCACTTGATGAGGCACTTGAACCCCAGAAAGAGATTGCAGAACAGTCGAAAAGTCCGGAAGAGACGACAGAAGCGGCAGAACAGAACACAGAGCAGCCGAAGGCTGCCAAATTTGACTCTATGCCACCTTCAAGTGTTGAAGCACCCACGACTCCGGTTGCTCCAGTGACTTCGACGGCCCCAACGACTCCAGCTGAACCGGCCACCCTGAAAGAACCCGGGGCCTTTAACTGGGAGAACTACCTGAAGGCGAACAATGCGACTGCCGCTCCTAAGGAGTTCTTCTTCCAGAATTTCCACAAATTGGACAACCAATTCCAGCTCGGACACAAGCTCGTCATGCCGGATCCGAGATGTAAGCCGCATTTACCTTTTAAGAAACCTAATTTTCGTGTTTTCTAGCTCTTGGTTCAAACTGCCTTGGCTCCGTTGTTGGAGTTCACAGATCCTGGGTCTGCATCCGACTTGACGGCGAGGACACCTCCAATGACCACTGGGTTGTGTGTGACGACAGTCAGCTGGCTCCAGTCCGGTGAGCCTCTATTGTAGTTGCCCATTTCAATAAGAATTTAGAGGCGGTGGCGAAGGTCTTCAACCTCCCATCGGTTTCACTCGTTCCCCGGCCAATTTTCGCACTTTTGTGAAGAAGAAGCTTGCGGAGGCTGAAAAGGATGGGTATAGCTACTTGTGTCCTAAGGAGAATTTTAAACCGGTAAGAATTCCTGTCACACAAACTCGGATTAGGGTCAAAAACATGATAAGGCTAAAACGGAATTCTCGCATATCTCGGTGCTTTCAAGGCTTCATTTTGACCACTTTCAATGTATTTTTTTTTCAGATCGACAGCAGCCTCTGTCCCACGAAGAACCTCTTCCGAGTCGGAATGAAGCTGGAACTGGTCGAAAGAAGAAGCTTCAATGGATCGCCTTGCGTCGTTACCGTAGCCGATGTCAATGGCGACATGCTAACTCTCAGCTTCGATGGTTCCACCGACCACACGGCCAAGGAACACTTTCAGAGTCGATACATCTACCCGTGCGGATGGGGAGAGCTGAACGACGCTCCGGTTGCGCCTCCTAAGGAGCCTGCGCCGAAAAGGAAGGGACCTGCGAGGAAGAAGCTTGTGGTGAAGCCAGAACTTGTGAACCCGGAGACGCCTGAAATACCTGTGGGTGCTGAGATTCAAGCGACTCCGGAGATTCCAGACACTTCTGTGAAAGATGTAAAGAATAAGATAGTGGTGAAGCCAGAGCCTGTGTCTCCTGAGTCGTCAGCAACTCCTACAGCTCTAGAAACTCCTGCGGCACCTGCTCCTGTTGTGGCAACACCTAGTATGTTTTTTTCTAGCTTAATCTGTAACAAAAATTTAGAAAACAGAAATGATGTAGGTAAAATTTAGAGTCAAACCGATTTGATTTAACCTAAATTTTGACCAAATGATCAATTCTAAAATACTCATACATGGGTATGATAAAAGAGATGGGTAGAGGTCTCACTCTTATAAGCACAAATTGTAATCAAACTAGCAAATTTTTTGCACCAGACTTTCCGATAATTAAGTATTTGACAGCGTTTGGACGTAAGATTTTAGAATCACTATTCTATCAGTTCTTTGTGTCGGAGGCCGCCGGCAAAATCACGAAATCGAGCTTAATTTATCTAGCTTTCGTTCTTCTCCATGCTTATAACGATGCTCCTTGTGCTACCGTACGAGTAACGCGACTCTAGCTGAGCTGCCGCGAGTCCTGTTTATCCCTACAATCCGCTTTCCAAGAGTCTTTATCCTCTCGCCCGAGCACCTTTTCTTGCTCCTAAGATGTTCATACTCCTAAATAAGCCCAAAGAAGCTACACTCATATGAGGGTACGGTAGCGAAGATGGCTAGGAGTCTCACACTTATAAACACAAAATATCATTTAATTAGCAAAATGGTTTTTCTAACGGACAACCAATGAATTATAGCGTTTGACAGTGTTTAGGAAGGAACGTGCCTTTTTGATGCTCTTAACTTATAATGTCTAAAACCAAATTTTAACGGACCAGTTTGGGTTTAATGTAGCACAGGTCTCCTTTTTTTCGTTTGATCTCTGACATTATGGATCTGTTTGCGTTATATGGTCTCACGTTTTTCAATAATAGGGTTTTTTTTCGCACGTGACGTATCTGATGTTTGAATGAAGCCAGAAAAACAACCTAGCATTAAATTTGTAAAAAAGCAGAACCATACCTAAGCCGGAATTTTTTTTAACCAAACCACGAATTCTAAACTACCTGGTACGGTAGCAAAAATGACTAGAGATCTTACACATGTAAAGACAAGATTAGCAAACTGGACTTTTTTGGAATGTGCATTTTCATGTTTCTACAGATCAAGTGTTCTCTCAGCTTTTGGGGTGTAAGACGACACTCTCACAGACCAATTGGAATGTAGCGTAGCACAGGGTTTGCTTTTTGTATGATCTCTGACATTACGGCTCTGCTTGAGCTTAATGGTTCCACCCTTATTATTGATAGGGTCTTCTCGCACGTAACATCCGTAATGTCTGGCTGAGAGTTTAGCCGTTGACGCACCCAAAAAATGCATTTATAATGCCAACTCTTCTCTAAGCCGGGTAATTTTATCTTATCGGTGTGCCTATCTGTGGAGCTTATAACAGCGCTCACAACTAGTAGTTAACTCTTTGCCAATGTGCTCCTCCTCTGCTTTGTTGCATCTCGACCAGCCGCGTCGCATATATTACTCGCTTCTTTCATCCCCTCTCGTATGTGACCATCTGTGCTCTGTGCCTTAACAAGTAGTTTCAGATACAGCTCATCTTCTGAGTTACACTGTGTGTAGGTTAGAGCAGTTATGGCACCTTCTGATGCGACCGTTGGCTCTGTAGATAGCCAACCAGTCGTCAAGAAAAAGCGAGGAAGGCCTAGAAAGTATCCTTTGCCCGAAGGCCAACCTAAATCGGTCACCCAAGCCACAACTCCTAAGCGTAGAGGGAGACCTAAGAAAAATAAAGTCGTGGAATTGCCCTCTGACGGAGAAGAGTATGAGCAACCCACCATAGCTCTTCAAATGCGCAGTAAGTGGACTTACTTGGTTAAGAGAATTCGACCCTGTTTTTCAGTCAATGGATTTATCCGCATTGACGACAGGTGCTGGAAATCAGCCGGAAACAGAGAGGCTAATGCTGGTGTTGAAGGTCAACTTACATTTCTAAATTCGAAGTTTAAAAACTGATAGTTTAAAAACACAGGAAACGCTTGTTTTCAACATGATTTGTTTGCTATTTTCTCAATGATTGCTGGCAATATGAAGATGAAAATTGCCTTGAGTCACGTAAATCCATTATTAAATTGTAATTGCGCTTGCACGACCCAATTATGGTAATGGGTTTCTGAGCAAAGGCAAACATCTTTTCAATTTGGTATGACGGTTTTTGGTTTGTTATTTCGATTTTTTAAAATTGCATTTTTGCACATGACATGACGCAAGCGGCAATGAGTTCTGACAAAACTGACATTATCGCATTTTTGAATGCTTTTCATTAAGATTTTTCGCAATATTTTGTTTTTCTTATGCTTGCTTTAGGCTATTTTATGTGGTGATTGATGTTCTTTTGGTCGATGGTTGAAAGTTGACAGATGTATTCAAAGGACACCTCTCAAAACTACATTTACAGCGTTTTGAAGCATCTAGATTGCTGATTGCTTCCAACAATTTTCAGAATCCAAATTGCCTTCACTCATGTGAGTTAATTAGGCAATTGGACAAAATCCAATTGAGGCACGGTAAAATCACGAGAGCGAGCTTAATTTGTCGCTGACAGATTTA
This sequence comes from Steinernema carpocapsae, assembly GCA_000757645.3. Lineage (NCBI taxonomy): Eukaryota > Metazoa > Nematoda > Chromadorea > Rhabditida > Steinernematidae > Steinernema > Steinernema carpocapsae. The sequence goes on from CM016762.1 coordinate 4,466,902, forward strand.
CCCGCTCTCGGTCTTATCCGCGTTTCTAGCGGTGCTCCGTGTGTTACCGTACCACTCAAACGACTCCAGTTGAGCTGCTAAGAGTCGTGTTTCTCCCAAAAGTTCGTTTTCCAAGAGCGCTCATCCTCTCGCCCGAGCACCTCTTCTTGCTCCCCAAGCATTCATACTCCCACATAAGCCCAAAGAAACCTCTCTCGTGTGGCTGGAGGAAAAATAGCCGTGTCGCATCTGCCTCACCGCATTTGCGACGGTGTTGTTTTTGTGCCAGGTCGTCCTTCGGAACCCGCGTTTTCTCTAATGATAATTACCGTTTTGGGCATTCACTAAACAGCGTAAACATTCACACCAAAAGTTATCGTTTTTCTAGTACAAAGTAAGTTCAAACTTTATGAAAAGGGGCCGCTTGGAAAACCCATGTTTCAATGGTGGTATGTGTAGGCAAAGGACGTCGTCCATTAGAGCTTAGGCAAATTAAACGCGTTCACTTTTATGTATGTGGGACGCGGCTGCGCGTAAGAAATGGGATTAAAACTTGCTCGGCAAAATGGGATTTTTATTTTTTGGTCGTCGCGAAGCTGAGCTGTGGTGCGTTTGGTTTGGTTCTAGCGGCTGTATAGTACCGTGGTTGGCTCTTACAAAAATATTTTTAAGCAATTTTCAGCGTTTTAAAAAACAACTGCGGCCAAACAGAATCTGTTGGTTATATTGATAAATTGTCTTGCGTAAAAAAATAACTAAAAAGAACAATTTTTACAAAGAATGCGTACATTGTTTTGATGAGCCTTGTTTTTTAGTCATATGTAAATAGGTGTTTTTTAAATTAAATTTTAAAATAAGGATTTCAGAGTCCTCAAAGGTTTCACAAAAGTGAAAACGCCTTAGAAATTTGAATTTAGGAGCTGTGAAAGGTTTTAGAAGCAATAAATTGCCTGAAAAATCAGTTCTCAGCAATTGAAATTGTCCTAAAAAGCTGTAACGTTTAACATTTATCTATCGGAAACTAGGCCATTGAAAGACCAGCTGGTTCTCTGAGACAAATTAAACAACTAAAATTATATTCGTGAAATTAATTTTTTGGCTTTTTTGTCTGCTTAACTGTTTTTGAAACGCAGTTTTGTACATACGAATTGTCGTCTAATCACTCAGCTTCTGATACCATTCAGACTGAACAGCAGCCTACCAGTACTCCGTAATGACCAACGGTTTTTTTGAATCAAACTGTATTCAGGTTCTTGCTGATTATACACTCCCTTGAAATGCATAGTTTCTTAAAAAAACGCTATTTTTAGAGATGAACAAACGATTCCGTTTGCCCGTGGATTCATGCGACGAAACTTCCGTCAATAGTCCTCCTCGCAAGGCAGGACCACCCTCATCGTAATGCATTTTTTAACGCTTGGGTTTAGGAAGCCAAAGCACACAATGGCGCTCGAATCGAATTGATCCCAGAGTCTTCTCGGGAGGCCCGAGCGGCAGCGACCCTCGGCCATGCTTCCGCGTGTACTTCCAGCGTCGTCTTTTCCTCGGCAGCACCCCCACAAATTGCTGTCAGCTCGACCACCACTACAAGCTCTAAACAGCAAAAAAGTCCGTCGGTCGCTGCCGCACTTCAACAAGCTCTCGTTTCGACCTCTAGCGCGGAGCAAGAAAAGAGTCCAGTCGAAAAAAGTCCAACTCCAAAAGCAATCTGAGTCCGGTGGTTGCTGTTCGACGCCCGGTGGAATCGGAGAGAAAAACCTCAAGCTCCCATCAAGCTCTCTCCCAGCTCCCAAAAAAAAGAGCTCTCGAACAATTCGTTATTGAGCAGGTTGCTTCACCAGTGGTAAAAACGAATTCGAAAGGTTCTCTGGACTCAAAGGAAGAGCCGAAACGAGGTAAGAAACACAAATGATAAAATTGGTGCAGGCGAAACTAAAATAACAAAATTAAACAATTTTCTGTGCGATTGAAAGTTATTGTTAGGTATTTGAACCGGTTTGCGTTTTTAGAATAGGGTTCAGCATATAAGCGTACTTTAAAAACCTGATTTTCAAACTAATCCTTTGACTTTTGTGAACCTAATTGCTTTTGTTTTCAGCTCCGATTCCAAAAGTGAAAATTCTCCGAAAAATGAACGGAACCGCGATGATCTCTTCAAGTGTCTCCACACCCTCTCACAGCCTCTCGCCTCCGGTAGCACCTCCTGTGGACCACGACCGAGAACTCATGCCACCACCTGCCATAACAAAAGTCAAACGAAAAGCGCAGAAGGAAGCTAGAAGAGCTGCAAAGCGACAGGCTAAAGCAGAGAAAGCCGAAAAGGCGGCGAGAGCAGAACTGGTGCAGGCTCAATTGGATCAGCTAGTAGCGGCGCAAGCTATGGCTTCAGAAACCAAGACATCAGAAGACAATGTTGATGGAGAACCGCCCAGAAAGATCATCAAGAAGATCCTCTTCAAGGAGCCAACTTTGCCTGCATCTCCTGTCTTTGCTCGTGCCCCAGTATCGATCTTTGTGCCTTCTAAAAAGACTCCAGAAGTAGTGCTACCGCCTCCCCTCGCAATGATGTCTCTAGCTCCGGCTCTACCCAAAGTTGATTCACTCAAGGTCGCCGAACCACTTGTTGTCCATCCTAAACCAGTTGACAAGAAACCGACCTTGCCTGAAGAAACCGACCTTGCTCCCGGCTGTTCAGGCTCACCTTCTTCTTCGGTTATTCCGACCAAGCCAACACTCGTTGTTGAACCCAAGGCAACTCCGGCTGCTCAGTCCAAGCCAATTTCAATTACTCCGCCAAAACCTCCTGTTTTCCTGCTCAAACCTGTGGAGCAAAAACCGACATTGCCAAAAACAGGTTCCAGCTGTTCTTCAGATGACCAGCCCAAGCCAACTCCAACTGCTCAGCCAAAAATTCCTGTTGTCCAGTCCCAGCCTCTTCAGCAAGAACCCAAATTGCCAGAAGCAGTTTCCGACCGTTCAGGCTTTGCTTCTTTTTCAGCTTTACAACCAAAGCCATCTGACATCTTTCAAGCCAAGCCATCTTCAACTGCTCAGCCGAAACCTCCTGTTGTCGAGCAGCCCAAGCCTGTTAAGCAAAAAACAACGATGCCAGAAGCAGTGCCCGGTCCTTCAGGCTTAGCCTATTCTTCAGCTGTCCAACCCAAGCCCAAGGCAACTTCGATTGTTCAACCTAAGCCAGTTAACGCTGCTCAGTCCAAACCTCTTGAGCAAAAACCAAATTTGACAGAAGCGGTTCCTAGCTGTTCCGGATTAGCCCGTTCTTTGACTGTCCAACCCAAGGCGTCTCCTGTTATTCAGCTCAAGGAAACTTCAACTGCTCAACAACTACCTGTTGTTCATTCCAAACCTGCTGACCAAAAAACCAAAATGCCAGAACCAGTTCTCGGCCCTTCAGGTTTAGCCTCTTCTTCAGCTATCCATTCCAAGTCAGCTACAGCTGCTCAGCCCAAACCTCCAGCCGTCCAACCCAAGCCAGTTAAGCAAAAACCGACATTACCATCAGCAAAGCCCAAAGCTCCAAAGGCCACAGCTCCCGAGCCAAAGCCAGCTGTCGCAAAACCTCAAGCAGAAGTGGAAATTATCAACGCGCCAGGAAAGGAACCTAATGCCAAGGCCGTAGCCGCTGCCAATGCGATGTCTCCACGTTCAACACCAGCCGATGGGGTCCGTGAAGATGTGGTCATCATCCCAAAGGATATTCGCGGAGTCGCTCCAAGCTTGATGCTTTTCATCAACCACGGCTGCGCCCGGCAGTCCGAGTACATGGATATCAGGAAGATCCAAACGATCCAGAAAAAAGTCGGTCCCAGCAGTGCTCACCACTTGTTGAGAGAGGTCATGCAAGGTCTTGTGAATGCCGCGTCCTACCTGCACTTGGCCCATGTGTACAGGAAAATACCTCAAGGACCACATGGGGGTCATCTTAACATCACATGTACGTTACTTTACTTTGAGAAGCCCTAAAAATTTCGTAAAAAAGAGTCAAAAACTAAAACTAAATGGCCGAAAATTCATGAATCTTTTGCATACAATTACATTGACTTCAAAATTGCAATCTGTAAAAGGGTAGCCAAAAATGCATAGGTGCCATAATTTAAATCCTGTTTTCATGCCTTAGTAAATGCTTTTAACGTTTAACGTTATTTTAACAGAAGTGAACGCTCTCGTGCGTTTCTAAACTTTTGATATGGCTTGTTGCTTGGACGCATGTTGCATTTTGTGATAGATCTCATGCTAACCGTGCGAAAAAGCGTAACTTAGTCAAGGTAGAACCAACTTGGTTGTCGTCTGTTTTGTCTGCTTTTTCTAATCACCCAAAAATTTTGGCAGACAGAACTCAGACACATAGCTTTCCGTTATTCTAAAGAAACGTTTCTTATTTTTCAAACCTTGATTTTCAATGTTCTAGGCTCCGTTGGCAACATGACCTACCTCCGCTACCTCCCAACTCCCGGGACTGTACCCGGAGTTGTAACCGTCATCCGAGACTTTCTGAAAGATGTGAATGTCTGTCCCAACTTTGTGAGCACCTCTGGACAAGAATGTCCCAACTGCCGAAGAGTCTTCAGAAGAGACCCACCGGCACAGCCACTAGAGTTCGAGTCGTGGGACGTTGAAACAATGGGTGAATACGCTCAAGGCATCGTTGGAGGCAACATCAAGGAGAGTTTTATAGAACACGTAAGAAAAATCGGTTCAAAAATAATGAATAAACTGTTTCTTCAGGGAATAGACGGTCAAGCGTTGAAATGGCTCACTATGGAGCAGATTCGGAGCATGCTGCATCTCCAGCTCGGACCAGCCCTTAAACTTTTTCATCTCAAAGATACTTTCGAAAGATCTCAACATCAAAACGTGCCACAGCCTCAACCTTTATGAACTAATCAGTGCAAGACGTAGAGATCTTGCTAGTTCATGTTATTCTATACGGTGTAAATACGAGTCAATCGGACGACGGGAAACAAACGTTTTATAGTTCTTAGCAGAACCTGTCTGCCTCGTTCAAATTTCTATTTGATGCAATATGTGATTCAATTTTGTAGTCCAGATTTATTAATTTCTATCGTGCTCAAATGATGTACTCAAGATTAACCATAGTCTACATAGTTTATAAACCTACTCTATGACACGAACGTGTACATAATGAAAAGAAACCAGAAAAACATATTTTTTATTGAAGCCAAGCATATTTCAATAAAATTTCAATTTTAAATTTTAACAAAAAGCAAAAAACAACAGCAGTTATCCGTTTCAAACACGTGGACACTGAATTTGAAGCTTTTTGACTTCAGACTTCTCCTTGCGAAATTCATTTGCTTTCAAATTTATGGCAACACAGCTAAAGGATAGCGATTAATCGTAGTCATTCATGACCTACATGGATCTTACAATCTCAGCTACTAATCTCGAATCTCACACAACAATTTGTATTTTAAAAATACGGTCACTAATCGGCTTTTGACGTCCAGCTCAAGAGTTTCTGGTGTCGCAGGTCAGTAGCGTCACAAGCTTAAGACAATCGGCTTATTTTCAGATCTTAAGATTTGCTTTCAGTTATGCCCAACGTGGTATCTAAGACGTTCTGACGTTCGAAATTTCTAATTCTAAAATTGTTAATGTTTATTTGTTTCAAATCATATTTCAAGGTCAAACCAAAGCAAAAGTAAACTCTGCTATTCGAAAAAAGTCTTTTTTTAATTCCAAAAATTAGCGGTTTAATATATTTTGCATGCAAGATTTTTGTAACGCTCCGACCTCTGAATCCTCTCAACTATAGGATAAGGATATTTTTTAGAATATCATCTTCAGAACTTAAAATGTTGGCATTTGTAAAACGTCACGTTTTCAGGATATAAATCGTTCAGGAACAAAACTTATTTTAATTGTTATTAAATACAATAAATTTACGCCTTTCTTCACTTCCCGTTTTTTCAGACGCTGAGCAGTCATTTTCGTTTTTTTACTTATGCAAATCGCCAAATTTTCAGTTTTGAGAAATCTATTTTTTGGTGTCACCTAATTTTTTGCATAAAACTCTTGTTCACTTTTTTGTCTTTTTGTGCCAAAACCCTCATTTGACTACCGGAAAGCAAAATTACCTCTCCTTTAACCTTCGGCCAGCCAACAGTCATCCGAAAGTTTTAAACTCTGACGTGGCGCGTGCGGCAATGAGCGGTTGGTCCTTTGAACTGTTTTTTGCGACCTTTTTCTGACATTTTACCCGGTGAGACAGAATGGCGCAGCTTTTGTCTTAGTCTAACTGTGGGAAAGACCGGTGGCCCATGCGTGTTGTTCAGCAAATGTTGCGTGCCTACATATGCCACAAGTGCAATTAGAAAAGGCGGCGAGCACTTTGAGTGTGATTCAGAATTTCCTATTTGTATTATCCTTCAGTGCTGATTTGTGTATCCGCTCCCTTGATCTGAGTGTCTGAATCGTCGTCTGCTTGTCGGCGGCCAATGGACAGTCGCGCGACGGAGTCACTCACATCTGGTATTCTCACTTTTCATATGTGTCATAATAAATGCGTCCGAAGTGCTTGCAGAGGGAGCCAGGCGAGTGGGTCTAATGCCCGAAACGCTATTATTGACAATAACTGTTTGGACTATTCGATTTGTGTTTATGAGTGGCGCGAATCGAGCGCCAGAGAGTTGGACGACGCGCGGCGCGTGGTGTTTTAATGACCGCTCGTAAATTGTCTGGTCATCGAAAACATAAGGTCCGCATTTGAATACGGTCGTCAGGCTGGTGGAACAAAGGAGTCTGTAGTTCGGTTAGCAGACACGCAGCGCTTACGTAAACGGAACATGTGTTTGGGGCAAAGGGGCTTCATGATCATTACAATCAGTAGTTTTTTGAACACCAAAAATTGTGTTTTGCACAAGAAAAATTTATTTTGCGGAATGAACCTTTAACTTCTTCAGCTTGTAAACACAAAAATTGTCATCGAATTTTTTATGCAAATAACAAAATAAAATCAAATGAAAAATGGAACAAACCAAGAATTAATTGTTTATCATCTAAAGACAAAAAACAAAAATTTTTTATTATCAGTTATTTCATTAAGCGAAGTCGAGAAATTTTGCGTTTTTTTTAATTTTCATTTTGTTTAGGTTCTTTCAAAGGTAGGTTCTTTCAACGTTCCAGTTTTTTAAATAAGATTAAGTTTTAAAAAACTTACAAAAATAAAAAAAATTTTGTTACTGAAAATTTCGAGTTTGTTTTAAATTTAGTTAACCGACTTAATGTTGTAAACGAATACCGGACAAAACAGCAAAAACCAAAATATCGAAAACGTCTCATACGTTAGAGGCTATCTGTTAGTTGCCTAACCAAACAGCAGAAAACACCTTTCAACGCTCAACATATTTTCGGCATTTTGGTCATCGCTGTTTTGTCCGTTCGACATTTTGGGTTCCCTTTTTTATTTGCATATTTGCATACAATTCCATTTACTCCGAAATTGCAATCTGTAAAAGGGTAACCTAAAATGTGTAGAAGCCATTAATGTAAGTGTAACTGCCATCATTTTGTTCGTTTTTGTACGCCAAAATGAGTAAGTGCCATCATTTTGTACTACAGCTAAAAGGAAGTTTAAGAAACGGATTCAAATTTTGTTTTTTTTAAGTGTTTCAAATTAATTGAATTGGGTGGGCCTGTCTGGAAATGTCCATAAATACAAAAATTGGCTTTAAAATGCAGATTTAGATGGCAGTCAACACTTGTTTCCCGTAGGCTATTTTAGCAGAGTCGCAGTTTTTGTTTGTCTTAATTCGCTTAAACTACAATGTGTCGTGCCACTTAACAGTCAAGTCGATCTTAGACATCTTAAAAGTTTGGACAATGCGACTACAATTCAAGAAGCCTTAGTGCTCTTGTTTTATGACCTCAAACACTTTATTTACTTCCGTGTGCAGCAGATTATTGCCGTGTTATTCATAGGCTTCCTTAGCGTTTTCGGGCGCTGAGTCAGATGAGAGAGCGCAAGGTCACCGTCCCCCATCCCCCGGAGACTCAGTTCATGTTAGACTGCGTGTCGCATCAACGTTTTACATGTAAATTTTCGGTTTAAATTGCACTTAATAGACTAGGATCGTATTGTTCCTCTAATCCTTATCCCACCGGTCTCCGATTAATTACAATATGAGTTCTAAGAATCCCTTTGTGAGGTTTCTAAGGTTTCTCATCTCCCATCTTCTCTCCCGATTATACTGCTCGACAAAGTATTCCAATAGCGGTGTGACATTATTGGCAATTATAACATCGCGTTTCAAGCTGTCATTTACAGGCTTCATCCGCTAGCATGGAATGTATATTAAGCGTTTGTGTGTATGGCTCATTTTGTTGACGGTTGTTAGTTGTCGTCAATTTAGTTGAGACTCTGTTTGCAACCTTTATTCGAAATTTCATGCTTAGGTGGGTTTTGAAGTTGAGCGCTTTAAATAATTGGAAGCTTCAGCTTCAATTTTCAAAAAACGCCACAAAAATGTTTTCGCAAATTGTAGTCGCACTGCTTAAGACGTCTGAGACGTCGTTTAAATCTAAAACTAAGCCTCATTTATTTTCTGCTTTTAGGTGAGCCAAAATGAGTACTTAGACCTGTGCGTGCCAAAGCAAAAACAAAAAACAAAAAAAACTGAAAACCGTTGTTGTTACATTTTTTCATAATTCGAGGCCCACGCATTGGTCGAATTTATAGATTAAAATTAGTTTATTATTTATTTTAATTCTAGTAGCTCAACTTTTATGTGCAGAATAGACCCGCCAAAAAAAAGTAATTTGTTCACTCATGAGAAGCTAAAACCCCGAGACTCAAATCAATAAGACAGATAGGGTGACAGCCGTTCTATGACTTAAAAAATAATAATTCAGCACAATAATGCTGTGTGTTTTAAACGTCAAATCCGCAACACTACATCCTGCTACACACATTTGAAAAAAACCCGAACCTTTTATCGCATCATTGAGAACCTGTCAGCAATCCGCGCAGCTCTCCTAATCCCCTTTATACATTTTTCCTCTTGCAGCAACACAACACAATTGTGCTCCCTTCGATTAAAAAAGGTTCATTTATGTGTAGAGGACTGTAATGCGATTACGTTTTCCTACATGCTACTTTAATGATCTGTAATAAGGACGCGGGGCGATTGACTCTATCGGCGGCCGTCGGACGACGGACGAAAACTATTTACAGTACTCGTTTAAGAAGCGTGCGTCGAGGAAGACGCGCGGGCGGTGTGTAAATGGATTGTTAATGTGATAATTGCCCATTTGCCTCTTTGCGTCTCATTACAGAGATTTCGTTCGCTACTTTAATTACCACACTTTATGATCAATCTGGCGTTGTTAAAATTACTGTCGATCTGTGTTCGGTCATTAAATTGGCCGATCGCCTTCTCGACCTCTTCTGTCAACTTTGGGCAACGTTCAATATCGTTTAGTAACTTAAGGTCGTCATCATTAGCGTCATTAAAATTTTTTTGTGAGGTGGACTGCAACACGTGGAGCAAAAGTTGTCAACAATATCTAATTAAAAATGTTGTACAATTTCAAAGGTCAGCCTAAAGCATTTTATGCGGCTGACTGTTTTTAAAGTTAAAGTTTTTTTAATATCCAAATCAATTTGTTCCCTTGCATACCTGAAGGTCATTGTGATTTTGCGTTTAAGAAAGAGTGCACAAAGCCAAAAGCAGTTAATGATACGTGTTTGAGTCAGCGGGTGGCCACGACGACAGACAAAAAGTGCTCCCTTCCCTCTTGGAACACGAATACCAAAACGCCGTTTTTGGCGATTCTATTAATTTCGCGACAAGTCTCCGCTGGTGTCTTTCTTCGAGTCATCTATCGCCTGTCAAAAAACAAAACCCTGTTGAACGCGAGTGCGTTAAACAGCGGGGGCGTCAACATGGTCGAACGATCGGCGCCCGATGGCTGCTGATTCGAACAACGCGTGAGCAGCACTTCTTGCCAATCGCGCCTCTGCGTCTACAGTCAAATGATGTTTCCTTCTGACGTTGCCGTGTCCTCGTTCAGGATTTTCGAAATTAATTAGTTGATTGGAGAAGTGGGAGTATCTTGGTTTTTGGTTTCGGTTAAGAATACAAAAAATAAATGCTGTCTACCAATTTCACTTCTTGAAGTATGAATCTACTCCTCCGAAACAATGGAGAGCCACTAGCCAAATATTTCGGTATACAAAGTTTTTTACAAGTTTGTTGACCTTATTTGCAGGTTCGTTTAATTGTTGACAGATTCGCGGTTAAAAAATGCTTGAGTCAATCTTAATTATTTTATAGTTGTTTCAGTTGACCAGCCTAGATACCATACGCGTAGTCCTCCCCCAGTCAATTTCTTCAACTCTCACCCTCTTATAATATACCCGAGTATTTAAAACAATAAAAAAGAAGATTTTCATAGTAAATTTGGAACACCCATGTTTACTTGCCTTCAATTTTTTGGTGATTTAAAAGTAATCAAAATTTTGGTGTCCAATAAATTGGTAAAGGTTATTCAATCAAAAAATATATTTTAAGTAGTGTAGAAGTACTTAACTTCTACACTAGTTAAAGTGATATTTGGCAGTAACTATAAAAAGTGCCTTTTGAAATTTTCGAGTGTTGCATTTTTATACGTTTTAAAAATTAAGATTACGTTCCAATAATGTGCCAAAAATGAAATAAAATTAGCGGTAACATTTTTTTCATTCTGGGATAAAACGGAATTGTTTTGCAAATTTAAAATAGCAGCTCTAGAAAAGTTAAAATAAAATCTATAATTAAGAGACGTTACCAAAATTCTTTTTATGTCATTCACTTTATTACTCAAAATAGATGTCGTTTTTTGCTTTTTAAAATGAAAAGTGTCGATTTTTATTGATTAGCACACTTTCTAAAAATGGTCTTGAAAGTAAAAATGATAGTTTCATCAAAGAAACTTATTTACTGACTGTTTTATCTATATTCACATTTTTGCTAACTCGAAATATCCTAAGTCTCTCAGTCCTGATTGAAGCACCTCAACACTTCTTTATGACATCCCGCGTTTCTGACACCCACCTCCCCGCCAAACTTCCCCATCCTCAATCCAAAATGCCCTTTCCTAATTCAGCAAGTCTAATGATGTGCGAGATGCACCACTCAAACACGATTCCCAAAAAATCAAATTTTGCCTAACGACCGCAAACGATATCGTTCGTTTCTTGTGTGTCTAAATTGCGAATACTCCTTTGCGGCTACCGTAGTCGTTGACTGCGATGAGCACGTCAACGATGTCGAAAGCTAATTGAAAGCACTCTAACGAAATTGTCCGTGCGCGTCCGCAACGTCAAACGCCTAATCCCATCACACGTATCACAGCAATTTATCATATTAGCGCGTAATTCAATCTGTAATTTCGCCGAGCCGAGCACTCATGAGTGCCGTTTTTTCAACAACCTTGCCTCGAAATTAGCATATACACATATTTATGACAATACGCTGATTGCCGATGCGACTGGAAGGGAGGAGGCGATGAGAGCTAATGTAGCCGTTGTTGGAAATCGTAGCTGAAATTCTTAAGAATGTGAAAAACATATAGGACTCAAAATCTTAAAAATTTGTGACATTAACTGACAAAACAGCTTACTTAGGCATAAACACCGTCTCTGATTGATATCAAAAACGTGGTACAATAAACACATCGAGAACCTTATTTTAATGACTACTTTTCAACACCCAAATAGCCAAAATTTAAACGTCAAAAAATCCGGTAAAAATTTATATTAGTTGATGAAAATTAGGTAATCTAGCACAGAAATTAGCTTATAATATTTGAAGCTTATAATCAACCTTTAAAAATATTTACAAATTAAGAAAATTTTGTTCAACATATAGAAATGTTTTACCGGTAAATTAAACTACTTTTAAGCAATCTCATGTATTTGTAAATTTTCAATATGAAAGTGCCATTTTGTAGTTTTAAAATCATTAAATTCAAAAAAAGTCTCAGTTTTTTGATTTTTTTTTACTTTTTTTCATTTCAATTATTTGTATTTTTATTTGCAAAAACTTCTTTTGTATCTTGAATTTGAAACCAAGGGTCACTCACCCTAGTCACCCCATTGAATTTGCTCACACGTCCTTAATCGGCCCACTTAATGACCACTTTTCAATCGTTCTTATTACGATCAGCGTCGTGTTTAAACGTTGCCGACCGCTGCTGTGGCATCTTCCCATAAACAAATCTGCGCTCTCGTAATGATGGTGCGCATGACCGTGACCACCACATTAATTACTGAAAGAGAGGAACGGCGCGGACAGAAACACCGGTATACAATTCTGCCTGACAGGCGCGTATTGTGTAAACAGAGGGAAACGGATATGCGGAATAGGTTCGATGAAAGAAAATGCAAATTTCGGACGGAAGTTGGGCTGTCGAGGCTATTTGCTACACGTTTGGGCAAATATTAATTTTACTATTTTTACCCGAGGCATCAAAACTTGACTTTTTTGATTTAAGTTGGTTTTATCATAAAAAATATTTTAGCGTTCGCTTCTCATGCTTGCCTACCCACGGCCAGAATTACAACCTTGTAGGAACATAAAACACACCGTCCTAGCCACCTTCCCATTGTCCCTTATGCAAATTGAGCCCACAAAACCAGCATTTTAGCTTGGTTAACGTCTGGCAACAATTGTTTCGGCACGCCGGTTTTGTCCTCCGGTGCAACCATGTTCTTCTACTACCCCTATTATGCCCGCGACGTCCTTTTGAGCATGTCGCAAATATGCTATTCATAGATGACGTCTTCCCTCTTTTGACACATTTTCACCCTTTATGAAAGCGCTTCTTTAAGAAACGCCGAAACGACTGCAGCAGCCATCAATACCGTAATTTGGAACGAGACACTTATATCGCCTATCCCCGATCGCGCATATTGTGAACGTAATAGTGCGCGCGTGGTGCAGTCGTGACGGAGGCAAAAAGCGAATTAAACGAGCGAAAAGAGAAGAATGTGCGGATATTAATCGCGTAAATCGCACGTAGCAATTTCCACACTTGCTGGTTGAAGGGAAAAAGTTTGATTTTGGTGTTGACATTGGTTCAGCGTGCGCCGATGGACGAAGGTTACAGGCGGCGGTCGTTTGAGCCAGTGACTTTTCGAGCGGATCGCTATAATCGGAAGTCTAATATTGGATGGTATATGCAAGGACATGGCTTACAGAAAAGCAAACAATGCAAAATAAATTAAAAATAAATTCTTAAAAATAATAAGTTTGGCTTACTTAGGTTTTCAGTGACTTGATGTTAGACATGAATGTCTAACAAATTAAATTATTCAAAAACTGCAAATACTGTTGATCATGCTACTAAAAATTTATTTTGAGGTTAAATTGCAATATGACGACGTAAAACTTTCATTAAAAATTTTCAACATTTTACAATTTTTTACACAACATCAATTTAAACAATGCTAATTTTGCTGAACTGGTGAATTTTTATTGTCAAGTTTTTACTGTTTAAAACGCAGAATTTGTCTTTTTTAATTTTTGCAAGCTGCTAAATTCAACAATAAATTTAATATATAGACGAAAACGTTACAAACGTTTCTGGTATTTTGTTATATCTTGTAAAATTTTGAAATTCAGGTTGAAGACTGCAACACCGTTTTTCAACTTAACTTTGTGAAGTCTTTTTAAACGATAAAGTCGAAAAAACTTTTTGAAACATTCGCATAAAAATAGGGTACATAATTTCGTCCAATAAAAAGTTTTGAGAAGAAATCTAACGTCAAAAAATTGCTCCTTTTCAAACTTTAAAAATGAAGTAAATAATTTTGCATAATTTTTGAAAATAAAAATCGCAAAATTTGTTAAATTAACATTTTTACAGGTTCGTTCAATTGATGGCAAATTCACCCGTTAAAAAGATTTTGAAGCGTTCGTCATTATTTTATTGTTGTTTTAGTTTACCAGCCTAGATACCATACCCCGTAGCCCTCCCCCCGTCCAACTCCTTAACCCTCACCCTCCTGTTATCGCACTTGTCGCCACACATTTATGATTGTCGCGAGCAGGCGTCGTTGCTCGTTCCGTCTCAAATCCCTTCTTTCTCTCTCACATTGTATTCGTTTGGTTGCGCTTCGTTTAATGCCACTTCCGCTGACCGTGTCCACGCGCGGCGAAAAAAACGGTCTTCTTCAACGGACACCCTAAGACAGCGGGGCGAAGGTAATACCATTATTTGGCGTTCACCTCTCCGCAATGAAAGAAGCACCCAGAGCCCATTAGAGTGTGTCGCAGGCGAGCAGCCGAGCGTCCGGTCAGGTGTAGCTGAGGATAGACGCGAGCGAGTATCTAAAAAACGTCTGCGCACACTCCGCAAATCGAGCGGAAATAATGCGCGTAAAATGAGGGCTCTGGAAAACGAGGTTGGATGGATTTGGAGTGTTTGTCTTTATTGGAAGACCGTAACTGCGCAGAAGACGACCGTAGTTGCTAAAACAAAGAATTTAGACATGCTTCGTTTGGCTTAGGACTAGAGAACAGTACAAAAAATATTAAAAAAACTAACGGTCGAAAACGTAAGCAAAAAGCAGTTTATACTCTGAAATTTATAATTATAAATACCTTTGTTTTGGTCTAAAATCATGAATTTTGAGTGCTTGGAAATTTAGGCTAAGTTTAGTGAATTTTCATTATATATTGTCAAGCTTGTTTAAAATTCGTTCATTTTTCCTCCTCCGCGACAGAACAAAAACAAACTTTATTCATTTAGATTAATTATTACAAAACTTTTTAAATACGTCTTAAAACGTCACAAGAATTTTTTTGGTGAATTTAACACATAAAATTTAATTTTCTAAAGAGATTAAGTTGAACCGCAGTCAGCGTTAACTGCTCTAAAGTTTTGTATTTAGTCCGGTTCAGCCAAAATTCCTCTTCATTTTTTGTCCAATTCCTTCTCTCCCGTGACAAAATGAAAACGAACTCCATTCACTTCAATCGGTCATCAAAAGGTGATTAAAAAATGTCGATTTGCTGTAGTTCGGCGCACTCGCGCGCTACATGGGGTATCGCATACGGTATTATATGACCAAAAATGCGATTAGCTTTTTCTGCGCTTATTACATTGCGATGATTGAATTTGATATCATAATGGTGAAGGTTGTCGCTCGCGAGCTGATGCTCCCGATGTCCTCCTCTCAAATTCACTTTTAATCATGTCGTTTGACTGGGTTGGCATTGGGCTCAAAAGTTCAGTTTTGTGTTACCGTATTTTTGATGTCTATTTACTTTATTTTAACTAACAAAAATAACACTTCGAAAAGCGTGAGTTTATAATTGTTCTGAAATAGCATTTTTATCACGTTTTAAAAGGTTTCATTCTTATCCCTAAAGCTGTTTGGACTAATATTGCCCTCGACTCCTTTACCCAGAACCGTCATCTCGTTTTTTGCATTGGAACTCCTAATTGCAGCCCAGATCACGTCTTCAATTAATTGTTTAATTGGCACCCTGCCGACAATAATTACTCGACTTTTGATTATCGCCGATCGTCCCAATCTCATCCTCATGCTGTGTCGTCGTCATCTCGTTTTGAGTTATGAGAACAACACACTTCGCACAGCGGCCGCGCCGTCGCGGACGACGTTTGTCTTGCGCTTTAATCGGATTCGACAGTCGTAAACGACCTGTTAAAAGGCGGATTTGCTCTGCTGGAGATATGAACGCCGCGCGACTGTGATCGAGCGGGCGCGTCTTTGCGGTAATTAATCCGCTCCGATTATTCATTGTTCAAGTCTTCTTCCTGTCTTTTACCTTGGTTGTGGTGAGGACTGTAGCTAGGTAAAGGTGAAGAGAAATAGGCGGAAAAAGAGGGCGATTGATTATTGTGTACGGTGATTCATAGGCGTTCTTTTGAGTGTTCAGGCACTTTGTTGAGGGTTGCTGGGTAATCAACAGGTGTGAAGGGAAACTAATTTAAAAATTTGCATGACCAAAACCACAATCAATCCAGCTAAATTTAGTTTATTGCACTGCAATTATTCCTAAAATAGACGCCGATTCTGACAAAAATGTATTAATAAGACCATTTCCCTATGATCCGCTTCTTTTGAATTAAAGCGTCTTGACTAAAGCGAAACCTGGAAATGGGAAAAATGTCAAATACGTGTACCAAATAAAGGCGATGGAATAGAGCGGAATAGATGACATTGCGGTCAGTGAAAGCAATTCAAAAAAGGGCAATTCTGTTCCTGTGGTAAATGTCACTTTGATGACAAGGGAATCATTTTGAAATCAGTTTTCATGAATTGGTTTTTTACTGATCATAAATTGTTTAATTGGGACTCAGGTGTGGAGAGGAATACTGTATTTGTCTAGTTACGAACAGGAGCGCGTTTACTGTAATTGCAGTTTCGATTGCAAACGAAAACAATTACTTTTATGTTGTTGTCCGGAGTCGTTAGAACGACAAGTCGTTTTCTGAACGACTCGTTTTCAAACTACATTTTGGGGGTGTGCAGTCTTGTAGGGCTAAAAACTTACCCTGATAAAATTAGTGTCCTGCCTATTGTCCATTTTTAGCCAAACAACATTTTCGGTTTGCGGATCGAACTTGTGACTTTGATGTGCCTAAGCTATCCACTAAACAACAAAAGCAAATTAAGGTTAGATAAGCTAATAAAAGTTGCATAAATTCTGTAGTCGTCAGTTTTCGTAAAAATTAACCAACCATAGTCCACACGTAAAGTCTTTTTCTATTCCAAACCCATGACTCCCCGCAAATCCTGAAAAAACGCAAATTTACGATCCTTTCCAAATTACGCCTAGTTTCTGTCAAGCCCATTTAACAAAGCCCATTTTCCCAGTTAACTCCATAACATTTGCAATATTGTTCCATTTTTCTCTTTATCTCTCTCCGGGTCTCTCTACCGTACCCCAAAAGACTGCTCACGTAAGTGAGCGAACGCTTCCCTTCCGCTCGCCTCCAATGTTCTACATTTCCGTCGCTCATTTGTTGCTGAGGTGACACCAGCGCGCAAACATGCATGTGTAGACCGGAGCGAGAAGAGAAAATAGATTCACAAAACCGAATTGGAGATGATAGGACGCTCTGTCGTTTGTCTCGTCTTGTCATAAATCGTGTATCGAACGCGTTGTACCAAATGTTTGTCTAACCCTCTCGACCTTTGTGCTCGCTTGCGCGCGAAGATCCTTGCAACAAGGCGCGAGATCCGATAGAGCACGCGGATTACCGCCACCACCACCAGCGTGAATCCGACCGATGACATCTTAGAGGCCTCTTTGCGGCCTCAACGCCGCGCGTAGCACTCACTCACGCTGCCGTGCCGCACCGGGTCAAAAACATCAAAGCACCTCTTTAGCAGCAATTATTGGTGATTAGCCGTTCGCATATTGTTTTTTATCGCCTCTTCCACGATGACGACCCCGATCGGATTAATGACATACGGTAGGTGGAGAAAAGAGTAAGGCTGCGGAAAGCTGTTGGGCACAGATGTGACGCTGTGTTCGGCCACACTTTACAAACGGTGCTAATTACGCCGCAGAGAGTTTTGCTGATTTCAATTGAGACTCTTAAACTCTTTTGCTTCAACATACTTTAGGCTTAATAAGATGTTATATTAGTTTTCAGGTTTGTGATCTAGCGAATGCGTCCCTTTACTGTAACCTTAAATTTTTCTTAACGACCTTAACTATTTTTCCGGTTTTAAACAATGTTTTATATATAGTATTTTTATTAAACAACCAAATTGTCAATCAATTTTTGACATTTAGTTTTTTATTGCAATTTGAGTCTTTTTTAATTTACCAAATATTAAAATATTTGAACATTTTTGGTTTTAATTTTTACATAGTCGCAGCTTTTTTCAATTAAAATTTTTATTTTATTTTGCGTGTCAGAGCATTACTAATTCCGTGTTTGTGAGATTTCAATATTAATATTTGAAACTGATTTTTTGATTTTTTTTGTTTTGAGCGTGTCAGATTAATTTATTTTTTAAGTTTTAGATTAAATTTTGGCAATTTAAAATATTGTAAAACATTTACTTTGAAAATGTTTAAATTTATTATTTTTGGGGAGGGGTTGCTTTCAATTTGAAGACGTATTCTGATAATTGTTTTGATTTTAAAAGTTAACTAGTCTAATTTTGACGCTAGTCTCTTCTTGCTTGTAGTTCTCCCGTATTTTGTCGTTTTAGAAAACGTATTTTACGTTGCCCATCATACGTATAATGAAACAGCAAATAGCCAGACCAAATCGTTATTCTTTGAAACCCATTCTACATCCAAAATGAGTGTGTAGATCTGCTATGGAACAGCCGTCTCTGCTGGTGTTCTCTGCTTCTTCTACATTTCAACTGTTTTAAAAGACACATTTATATGTAAATGCTCAGCAGCACTCTATTCAAGCGCCACGACGAAAACTTGAGATTGGTTTTTATTACGCTCAAACTGGGGGCCTCCGCCGTTCCTTCAGTCTCATCATGGCTCATGGCGTTTAAACAAAATGTCCGAAGAGCGGAAAACGGAAGAAAAACAATTCGGCGTTTCCCGTTTGATTGGCTCGTAGATCGAGTTGCGCGCCACAACGATTGGCTCGTTTTGCGATGGGTCGTCTCCTTCTGGGGGAGTGCGGAGCGGAGACGCCCCTTTGCGCCGCCCCTGCACAGCGGCCACGCCTTCCATTTAAATTCTCAATTGAAGAAGAGACTATTATGATATGAATAAGACATCAACATGATCGTTTTCCTTCCGCATCGGGAGTGTGCCCACAAGCTTGAGGAGGCTCAAGCTGCGGCTCCCGCGCGCGTGTGAGGTTATACAGTCTCCTACAGCTGCTAGTGGTCTCTATGAGTCCTTGACAGTCTTTGGTGGTCAGCATTCGGCCCGCGGGGTTGGCTGCCCGCAGACTGTACGCGGCGAGCATTTCTGATTTGCGCTCATGAGCACCCGCTGAGTGACGTGTTGGACGAGCTGAACCTAATTGAGGTCGACGCGATTAATTGCCAGCCTCGGATAGGTGTTCCTCTCCCTTCTGAACACATCACAACCGCTTGCTCTTCCTCTTCCTCTCCGCAACGCGTTGCGCTCATTCTCAACTGTTGCCCTAATTAATTTGCACCTTATTCGACTCGTTGATTTTGAATAACCTCAAATCTTGCTTCGGCCGCTACGCTTCAGCCAATCCTGCTTATTGTTGTTCTTGATTGGAGACATTTGCCCGTTATATATTTGCTTAGCGGTATACAACGGTAATTTGCAGCTAGGTACATAGTTTCCTATTTGAAAACCCTCAAAAAATCAACTGCTGTAATTTTTCCGTGTTTTCTTATCCAACAACATTTTGCACATTAAATCACATCATCACCCCCACCGGATCGGCTGTTGCGCGGGGGCTTATCGGTGGATTCCAGTGATCCGGGAATTATTGTCATCTACTCCTCGCCCGTCCGTTGCTCACCATCACATTCAATTATCTTAATTCGAAACGCTGCCTCCCTCCCGTTGCTTCTTGAGTTTTGATAAACATTATCCTTTTCATTATCCTGTAATGGAAGCTCTACCGCTATCTTCTGCGATTATTAGCCTAGGTCCTCCTTTTCTGCCTGCGACGAGGACATGTCACTGGCACTCGTCGCCTCGGTCCGTTCGAAGCCCCATAGAACGCGGAGAGAGAGCGGGGACACATTTAATCGAATTTAATACGAATATTATCTCTCAATAAACTCTCCGCTTAGTAAGAGATAAACGCGCGCTTATCACGATATTACAAGAGGCGGCTTTGGCACTCACTCCCACTACATCCACTCGCCGCCATATGACCGTGCGACTCTCGTTGCTTGAGGCTTCAAGAGGGCGTCTTCGGCTTGTTTTGGCTTTCACAGATCACCTCCTCATTTACGACACCTAGTGGTACTTGCCTGTGCTCGTTGCTGAAGAGGAGAACAGATAGAACAACAACCTGTTTATCTGTTATTACAGAAGAGGCGTCATTTGGCAAAATGGAGGCTGGACCGAAAGTCGCGAGCCTCTTATGTCTCATTTGGGTCCCGTTTGTGCCTCGCGGCGACCCCCTCAAGCGTATTATCCCCTATTCTCGCACCCGGTGTTTGCGGCAAGGTGGGCTCCAGGCTCCCGATTATGATGAGCGTGCTAACATAAGCACAAGATGAGGGTCTTAGGCGCTGGGGCCGATAGAGTCCAAGATTAATTCGGTGGCGCTGGTGGGAATTAAAGCTGCGCGTCGAGAATCCTCGCAGGTGCTCTTCTCGGGCTTGGGTCGGTGGTGGTCGAATTATAATTTTCTGTCGTGTTATCCCGCCACATCCATTGCCATTGATACATCTTTATCGCGCGCCGATCCAGTCGTGTCGAAGAGCTTGGAAAAGAACCCTTTCGGGTTTCATCCTTTATCCTCAAAATTATAATGTTATTTTGAATTGACAAATTGGTTTATTTTGCGTGTTTCAGGTTGCTTTCCAGAGTGCGTGTGTGTCAGTGTGTCTCTCTCGCCTCGAATCATGCATTCCGTTTTGGTTCCGTCGGCAGCTTCGAACACTCAGATCGACTCCAGCAGATCGCCTTCCTTGTTCGCCACCGATCTCTCGAATCCGCCTCAACTACCAGTGCTCTCGGTGAGTCGTTTGCTGTTGCCATTTCCAGCCGCTAATTAAAACATTTTCTACGCTTTTTAAAACCTTCACATGTGATTAAACGTCTAATTTTAGGCTTTTGACGCGTCCAAGTTCAAGCGACGATCGTCTGAAGATCGCGAGACGTCGGCACCCAAGTCCGCCGGCTACAGTATCAACAGCATCCTGGCGGCCGAGAAAAGGGAACCGTCCAGCGGTCGAGCGAGGTATGTAGCTTTTCCCCTGGTTCCTGACTGTACAACAACTCTTGGTTAGCTTCAGCAGCTCGGTGACGGACGATGAAGACAACTCGGGAGCCCGAAGCAACTCATCCGACGAGGAAATGAACAAGTAAGAGACTCAAATCTCGTTGAAACGTGTCTACCTGCTTCAGCACTCATTTCAGACTGAACGGTCATGAGCTCGAAGCGACCTCTTCAGCCGGCTGGACCAGTCTTGTCGCTTCTCCGTCAGCCTTCTCGTCCCCTCTGGTGTCAGTGGCCCAGGAGAACAGCAACATCGCCCTTACCACAGCCAGCGTCGATCTCGCCCAAGCGCAGCAACTCCAGGTAATTTGGCTCTATCTAGGCTACCGTATCCCACTGCTCATATTTATAGAATTTCTACATGTCCTATCTCATCAGCTCCCAATTGGCCAATCAGAACTCGCAGACGAATCCACTCCGACTTCTCGCACAACACAATCAAGATGCGCGTAAGTGTGTGTTGACGTCAAAAAATTTAACTTAATTAAAATGTGTTGATTGGAAATGAGCGCGCGTCCCAAGCGGGGAAGAAGACCTTCGGGGTCGAGGAGGATAAGCTCCTTCATTTATTAGCGGCGCGCGAAGGCGCAAGCAAAGAGTGAGTGTGACAATGAGTGCGACACGACAAATTGTTTTTGACGATTGCCGACGCGGGAAGTCGTTCAGATCGCTTTACATCACTCCCTAGCGCCTTGTGTGACTAAGCGGCAGCCGCCTACTGTACTTTCCCATGGATTTGTGTCGTCCTCCGTTTTAGTTCCCTTCTCTCTTCCAAGTTGAGAGCAACCGAGAACGCAGGACCGACCAGCCAGGTACAGGTGTTACAAGCGACACAAGCAACTTAGAGTAGTCTTAGAACTAAAACAGCGCGGGTTTACGAGCTTCTGGCAGAGGTCGCCCCAGCTCCTCCATGCCTGCCGCGGGCTCTTCCCGCTCCTCATTGAAATGCACGACGTTTGTCGCATTCGATTGTTGCGAAAATGTTGCCATTTACGTGGAAAAAGAAGTGAAAAGAGGCTCGAAAATGTGAGAAGGGCTTTTGAAATTAAAACCACAGCAGCCCTTCTTTTCATGGTTGCGACTGCCTCTCACTCGCTCGCCACTGATTTGTCGACGATCGGGGACGTCATAACGACAATTAAAGTCTTCACCCCGTTTCTCTAAATCAGCCAATGAACAAATGTACAGGCGACGAGGGAAAGAGAGGAGGCAATTCAAGGTGGAAAAAATTGAAAAGCTTTATTCGTCCATTTTTCAGTGCGATCGGTGAACTCGTTTGGCTTCCTGCCGCACCTTCAATCATCACAGATCTCGCCCACCACGCCGCAGATGCGCATGGGTGCGAATGTGACTGCAGGTGGGAACCCCATCTCTTTGTCGCCTAATTCGCTTGGCGTCAACAAGAAACAGTCGAGACCGACGTTTACTGGACATCAGGTGTGTCTGAGGGAGTACCGTACCCGGAGTTATGAGTTGTCCTTTTACAGATTTTTATGTTGGAGAAGAAATTTGAACAGACAAAGTACTTGGCTGGCTCGGATCGCGCCCAGCTCGCACAGGAGTTGAACATGACGGAAAGCCAGGTTAAGGTAAGGATGTTTTACGACTTATAAGGGTATAAACAGTTGGAAGTGTAAAAAGGGTCATAAAAAGAAGTATTGGTAAGGATGCGGATGCGGTGGCATTAAGAGGTACTGTAACTCTTAAAACTTATAGTTATATTGATTTCTGCTATTCTGATCGAAGAACGATTAAATACCACTTCTGACCATTTATAAAATCAAAAAAAAGTCTCCACAACTGTCAAAAGATTTTTCTAACATTTTGAAAATTTGTTATAATTTTATGATGTCATGACCCTGAATTTGGCCGAATTCATAACTAATACTCACTTCCGCTAACGGAATAAAATGGCAGAATAGCGGCGTGAGTGCAGAAGAGCAACAATTGGGAGCCAAAAGGACATTAAGCGAGGAGTAAATTCTCAAATGAGGTTATGATTTGATTGGATTTAATGCGAAGAAGCAAACGCGCTTGTCGCGAAGAGACCGATTTGAGAGTGCGCGTCCCTCTTCACAATAGACTTGACGCAAGTTAATGGATTTAAATTGACGCTTTTTTCCTGAAGCGCCACTGCGATTGTTTGCTTTTGAATAGGGCGATTATTAGGCCATCATCTTTTGCGTTGAGGGGCCTTCTTCTTCTCTGACGGCTTTGATGCTTTTGCTGGTGCAGGCCAAGCTCATCATTTTGTGCGCTGTTGCTGGAAGTGTTGATTGAGACTTATGGGGTGGCCAAGCAACAGCCGAAGAAGAGAAGACACACAGCCGGCTCGCGCGACAGAAAACTGTCTTTCTTCCTCCGTTCGACAAAGGGGCCAACAACATCTGGTTAGTTGGGAGCGTTCCACTGTAATATTTATGCGCGTGAGCCTAATGAATTCATATGTTGCATAATGACAACAAATGGTTTTTGCCATGTGCGCTAATCGGGTCGCTGCTGCCTGCCGACGTCGCCGACGACGACGACCTATAACGACTGTCCGTCCAAGGTCCAGCAGGCCTGTGTTTCCATAGCGCCTGGTTCCGGTCACGCACAATTACTATTCATGATTATACAGTAATAGGTTGCGGCGTTAGGTTGAAGGGTCGGACGTCTTCGAATCATGCAAATGAACTTCCGTTTCACTTAAAAGCCGATCTTATTCACTTCATGCGGATCGCTTGGATAGAGCAGTGGTTACTGACTTTACTTATCGCACAGGTCACGGGTTCGACACTTAGTAAGAGCGCTTAATTTTAAAATCATACTTTTGCTTCTATTACCGCTTTTAATTCTTTCTGACATACAGTAATCAATCCATAGAGCATACAAAGATCATGCAAATGTTTCCGCCATCGTTTCACGCAGCGAGGCTATAAGACAGCGTCGTTTGTATAACATGCATCATGGATCATCATTGTCATCATTGTAATTGGCCAAGCAAACACAGACCGGCCGAGAATTTATGATTTTGCAACACAGTGCAACCCCATTGGGCACCTTTTCGAGCGTCAGCGGCGGTGTGCTGTCAACACAGTCGATCAAGGAATCCTATTATTGTGCCGCGATTGTCGGGGTGCCGATCGGGGTCGTCGCTGTCTCACCGTTGGGCGACGACGACGACGACAAGGAGAAAGAAGAGTTTACGGCCCTATTGACAGACAAGCGCAGGCAAACCGTGAGACCGTCAACGATATGTCGTTTCGTGAGCAAATTAGCATAATCAAGGGCGCAATTAATATTCATTTGCGCTAAAACGTACTTTTCAACGGGCACCTGATGCAATTGAATAGGTAAAAGGGATCAAAACTAAGGGGCATAAAAGTGTCATCAAAACGCTTTTTTCGCTTCAATGTCTTTGTGGTGTGTTGGTAACGGCTTTGGTTAGCAATCTGCTATGTCGAGTTCGAACCCCAGCCCAAACCTTAATTTTTTTCAACTTATTATAACGCAAAAGTTTTTGTTGATTTTTAATCTCCTTCACCATCTCCCTCGCTTTGATCCCCTTTCATAAAACTAACCCCGGTCACCTTGTTTTCCTAGTTTCCTTATCCCCCTGACATCGCTCTAAGCCTTTTTTCTCCCTAAGACTCCATCTGCTTCTGTCCAGCGGCCGCGCAGAGAAATTAGCATATTTGCTCTCGTGTGCGACTGTTCCCGATAAAGGAAGCGATCAAATAAAAACACTTGAAGACACATCGGCCCCAGGGGAGAGATTCAATTTTGCCGCGCTGAAATGTCCCATCATTAAGGATGATTTGAATTTGTTGACATCCAACAGTAGGATGATTCGACTTTTTCCTCCAATAATGCGTGGTTTAGTAGCCTCGTTCAGACCTCGATTCGATGCTCGGATATGGCTAATAAAAAGGGTCTCTATCAGCCGTCGTTAAACAAGGCTATAGACATACGGTAGCTGGCAGTGCAGGAAGCACTTTTAAAAAAAAAATATTTAAAGATTGGTTTGACATTTTTCTCAATCATGCTAGGATTAAGATCCTCCCTCAAAGCCAATTTTAATCCGTTAAACCCGTTGTTAACCCTCTTTTTCAATCTCGGAAATCTCATGCTGACACTAACAAATTTTTCAAGGGGAGCTTTGTTCAAAGATCAGACTTAGACAAGAAATTAATAAATGTTTTTCAGGTTTGGTTTCAAAACCGACGCACCAAATGGCGCAAGAAGGAAGCCGCCGACCAAGCGCTCCTCCTCAACCACCATCCCGTGGAATCGCCCGACGACTCCGGCAGCCACAATGCGGACTCTCCGGGCCCCTCAGCTTAACCACGCCGCGTCTCAGATTCAACGGAACAAAAGCAACATTATTGAGTAGCCACCAACCCAACCGATCTCATTGATTCCCCTTTTTCCCTTCTAAAATCACTTACGCTTACTACTGTAGATTGTGACCAAAACCCACTTGTCCACTATTTTGTTCGTTCGTACATTATTACTATGTCTGCCTCTCTCGCAATCACATATACAAAATCCCGTGTAATTCAAAGATACAAAATGGTTCTCTCATTTTGCTGATGAGATTTGCAATACAAAATTCTTTATGTGTCGTCGTCACGTGTTCCTCCTCCTCCTCTCCTCTTTTCTCGTCTTTTCTTGAATTCTGGAGTCCCATTGTCGTTCGTTTGTTTCATTTGTTTATTTGTGAATAAAAGATGAAAGAGATAGGAGCTGATGAGGTTGGGGTAAACAGTCATTAGCATCACTATTATTGGGATACGATCGGTTTGAAGGGTAAATATGCGTGGGAATAAGGAACTTATTGACATATTGCAGTTATGTTTACAGGGTTTACCAAAAAACAAACGAAAAACGGAAAACTATTTATAAGCGACACGTCAACAACTGAAATGACCGTGTAGGTGTGTAGGTGTACGTTATCAACAAGTTTTTGAGGATGCGCTTCTGGAAATGTTAGAGCTAAAACGTTGGCTTCGACTCAGAAAGATCATTTATACATTTTAGTTTTGGTCGTTTAATTACCGACGTGTGTATTTATTAAAAATTAGCGGGACCGTGGGTGCACAAGAACCTCGGCGCTACGCGCCTCGTTTGAGCGATTTCTCGGCTAAAGGAGATCTCGGCGCTTTAAATTTCACCAAAAACGCATTTGATGCTTTAGTCTTTTTTGCAACAATCTCGCCATTTCAAAATGTATTTCTACCTTGGAAATGGTCAAATCGCAGCTCACTTCCTTATGGTATCAAATATCTAAAACGCTGCATTCATAATCAGCCCTGCTCCATCAACAACAGTTCCTTCTTAAGAATTCAAAGACACCGACGCGCTGACATTGAGCTTAAAGGTGAAGCGTCATTGTGTCTTCACCTTAAAAATGAATCCACGTTTTATGTAATAGTACGGCAGGATTACGGCGCTTGCGTCTCGTTGAATTAATTTGCGGCAAACAGCGTACCATTAGTCAGTCATAAGCCTTAACGGTAAATATCACGACATTAGAAAAGTGTTTTGCTTGAGCAACGCTGAAATGTGTCTTCAGGTTTGTGAAAAGAACACTTTACACACAGGTTTACTCAAGGTAACAGTAAGCATAGGGTCAACAATGTTCAATTGATGCAATCACGAGTTTCTCCGGGCAGCTTTCCAGATAGGTTCAAGATTCCAGCATCAAAAATTTTTTCAGGGATAGGGCCCACGGAGACGAACGAACTCGGAATAATAATTGCGAACTTACGGTCGCACTCCTAAAAATATAGGCTGTTGTAACGGAAGGCAATATTGAGGCTTATTAGCCTCGTAGATAATGTCATTGAGGAGGTTTAATGTAACGGTCTTTAGCTGATCCCTCGCATCACTTTTCAATAAACATGGAAAATAAGGAGCTTATTCTTGGGACTTATTCCATATTAACTCCTTTGCAGTGTTTACGGAGGTATAAGCTACCAGGGATAGATGATGCTACGGTGTTAAGCTTATTGTCATCGACGACAGATCGATCACAATATAGGAAGTGAATTAAGAGTAGTGGATGTGTTATGCTTATGTCAGGGTCAGACCAACGGTGCTAATCTCGGGGAGAAACATTGTAAGAACGCTTATCAAGCAAAAATCTAATTTTTTGAAATTTCAGTTATAGATGCGTCAATGCTCCACCAAAAGCAAACCCTAAGGAAAACAAAAACAAGTCGTTTGAGCTTTTAGATTATAATCTATGGTTACACATCTCTCCCTGTTAAACTGTTTTAATAACAGGTTTTCGCATCATGCGTTTGGCGACCATGAGTCGCCGATGAAATGTACGATTTATGACGCGGCACGATTTGCACACAGGTGGTGACAATTTAACGCCCTGTTTAAAATTTAAACATTCAAGAATGGTTTAAAAATCAGTAAAACATAAAAAAGTTTTCAAAAATGTTTGACGAGAGTGGGATTCGAACCCACGCCTCCGGGGAGACTGGTGCCTAAAACCAGCGCCTTAGACCACTCGGCCATCTCGCCACAAATTTTATGAATCGCTAGGTGTATATGACGTTGAGGTAACCTCACCGTGTGTTTACCAAAAATAGATTTATAATTTGCGTTGTTGTAGTTTAGAAATTAAGTGCACTTACCACATTCTCGTCGTTGCAGTTGTGATAGATGTTCAACTTGGGATCAATAGTGGTCCACTCGGTCTCATTTCCCTGGAGATCGAATTCTCCGTCGGCGTTGCTGCGGCCTTCCGCCATAAGGTCGTCGAAATCAGCTAAAGGACATTTAAACATTAAAAAAGCATGAAGAAATAAACACTCACTAAGGTCAACATCATAAAGCTTCACTTTAGCGTTCTGGTAGGGCTTGCCGTTGCACAAAAGCTTTCCTTTGACTCCGGCACTCTGCAGCTTGCCAATCGTGGGCAACGAGACCACAACAGCCGTGTAGAGGCACAGTACAACGAGAAGAGAAGAGAGGGCACGCATATTACTCGCAGTGACACTTAAGCGAAAAGTGATAACCGCTTTTTAAGCGTGAGAGATAGCGATAACACTCGCACGCTTAAAACTGGTATGCCTGGCGGTGCTGTGCGGTTGCGTGTCAATGAACCGAGAAAATCTACGTCTAATCAATTACCTTCAGTGTCAACTTGCCCTAAGTCATCACAAACAAGAACTATCGTCGCCTGTCTTTAGTCGCTTCGCTTCCGACGGGAGTTACGCAATGTACTAAAGACGAAACTATCCAAAATTGTGAATCATAAGATTTATTACTTCCTAATATTTACAATAGGCGTTTAGGATACGTTTTACCCGAGCGATCATATTAAAAGTGGGAAAGGTCAGTCAGATGTGTTTTTCCGTTGAATCGATAATTGTGAAATTCGCGGTGAGGCGCTGATTGTTCAGTACATGCAGTGGAAAGACTCGCCCTCGAACTTCTTCTCCAGGTTCAACGTTCCCACGTCGAAAATGTGTTGTGGGATGTTTCCATAGGTGACGAGGTCTTTGGGCAGGAAGATTTCGAAACGCTTCAGGCAGTCCTGAATGCAAGGGCTAGAGATGGATGGGGAAATGAGGGCTTACAGTTTCAAAGTGGCGTTCCTTGGATATGTTGGCTTCGTTGCAGTCGTGGTACACGTTCAGCTTGGGGTCGATCTTGAGAAATTCGGTCTCAGAGCCGGAAAGAAGGAAGTGGCCTTTGGTGTCGGTGATGTTCTCGTCCATCAGGTCGTCGAGATCGGGTCCTGAAATAGAGAAGCATACGTAATACGCAATCTTGTAGAACAGTGTTCTTAAGCTAATCAAAAACCTTTAGTAGGTTTGTCAATTTTATTTTGTGACTTTTGAATGTCGCTTATGAAGGGGTTGATAAAATACTACAAAACACTGACCGACATTTGACTGGTGAAACTGGCCAGAGTTACATGTCATGTTAAAGTCAATAAAATTGAATCACAAAACAGAATAGATCCATATCGTGGTAAATTGTAGTTTATTCTAAGAAATTACCCACATTTACCAGTTTTTGGATAAAAACATTTGCATCGGCCGGGAATCGAACCCGGGCCGCCCGCGTGGCAGGCGAGCATTCTACCACTGAACCACCGATGCTCGCTGGCTAGGTATGCGTGATTTGGTTAGACACCACTGAAACGCAAAACGTGTCTGAAAACGTAATCCGCGTGTTTTTTTTTGCTCAACGGAGCTCCGCGTTATTGCTCTTTGTAAATCAAAAATTTTCGGCGCTTTGCGCCTCACAAAACTTATTTTGTAAGCTTTTTTTCTCTCTTGTGCCCTTTCACTGCCGCTCAAAGCAGCCGCACGCGAAAGTGCGATAAACCACAATTGCAAAACTAGTATGCCGCACTTTACCAATCAGGCCTCAGGCGGACATGATGTCATGACGGAGAAACGGACGAACATGTCTGAATCGTTTTCCTTTATCTTATAAAGGATTCACGTGATGTTTGCATAGCAACAAACGTGCAAGCTACTCTCAGCATCTTACTACGCAAAACTTCGCGGTACAATTTTTTTAAATGATAACACTCCACTACAACCCAAAAATTGGTAACAAGCTCCATTTAAGTTCTATAAACTGAACTGTGTTCTGATAACGAGTGAAACTAACCAGTGTCATCATCATAAAGCTTCACACGAGTATTCACGGAAGGCACCCCATTGCAAAGGAGAACTCCTCTTACGGCATAACTCTGCTGGTATCCGATTGGAAGCGACGGAAACGACACCGCTAAAGGCAAAAGAGCGAGGATGAGAAGCGTTCTCATAGTTCTCTGAAAAACAGACCACATCAAAAACCTACATAGTATCCATGGATCTTGGGTTTGAAACCGCGGCGCGACCGCTAACGAGGTCACAACACTTTAGATGCAAGTCGAGAAGACGGCGGTGGTGCCACTAAATTTATACGCCTGCGGACTGGTTTTTGCGAGTTTTTAAGACGCACACGGAACTCAAAATAGCAGCAAATTCTTGGAAGCCGTTTGTGTGACTTTTCATGTGCAGCTCGTGCCCTTCGACCCTTCATGAGCACACACTTTGAAGATCCGCATGTTGGAGCTACGTTTTTGGATGAAGAAGGCGGAAAGGGCTTGAATGTGAAGGAGACCAGAAATCTGAAAATCAAACGTGTAAGAGAGCAAAACACGCGGTCAGACGTGCAGAGTTGCGTCGGTAGAACATAAGGTCTTGACAGGTCCCACCACCTGCAATCGTCACACCTAAATAAGAGCGAGAAGAGAAAAACCGATTACCCCAGACTGAGAACTACATCTCGAATGCACCCGAAAACGTGTGAATCGGAGAGCCCAGAGCAAAACAATCCCCTCTGTAGGAGAGTTACGGTATGTGTGCACCCAGACTAATCGTTTGGTCTTTGCTCAGCGCTACACCGCAAAGAAAAGATGATCTTGTGATCGCTGAAAGCAGGCGACCTTAGGATTCGACCGACGACGTCACGCGACGTCAGCCTCCGTCCGTGAGTCTCTGAGGAATGCTATTGAGGTTGCGTTTGATCAAAATATCGATGAAAGATTAAAAACTGACGCTCTCAGAGGGAGAAGGGATCTCTGCGGTAATCTGGCAGCTTCGGTGCACCTGGCCGGTTTCTATTCGCGGCTGCAAATCGTCGTCGACGATTCCTTGCAAGGCGCTTTGCTGGTGTTCAAGGTCGCCAAAAAGTATCGTAATTGATATGACTTAATTAGTGAAATCGGCTGTTTTCCAAAAATCAGAAATCGTGCACGAAATCATGATGCAAACGACATTTTTTCAAGCGCACGTAAATAATGGAAGTCAAGTAGGCGAGAAGGTGGTCTCGTGGCAACCTTTGAAGAAGGAAGATTTGCAAATATCGAAATCAGAAGATGGTGTGAAAGTGATCGCATGTGGAATAACACAGACTTGAGCGGTGTTGAGGAGGGACGTGAAAGGGGCTGCGTCAGTGGTCTAATCGGAGCTGTTGAGCAAAGGAAACTGGGTGCAGTTAAAAATTGTACATTGTATTAAGTAAACAGTGTTTGTAATTTAGAACATAACATTGGCGGCACCCTCAGTTTAGCAAAGGTCTGTTTGCCAAATACAGCATGGTTAACGCATACAAATTCAAATTCAGGAGCTCGTCAGATAACTTTAAACATGTAATGAAAAAAAATATACAGAAATTTCTTGAGCAAATCGAATAATGGCAGCTGAACATAGTAAATGCTGCACAATCATTATAAGCCTGTTTGCCGAACACAGCATAGGGTGTAGAGAATGAAATCAGCTTATGGACTTCAGATTTTAGAAAAGTCTAGTTCTGAAAAAATTGTTGAAAATGTTCAAGTTGATCCGTTTAAGCATTAACTGCAATTTTATCATTTCTGGGCTGCCTCTTTCAACGTCTTTTCTATGTAAGCTCACGTTATTAGTGCCTAACAACAAGTCCATCACTCTGGATTCGACTGTGTTTTCAGCTTTCCGCATCTGAAGTTGCAAAGTACAAGAACCTACATTCACATTATCCATTTTTAGGGACAAGTGTTCTTAAAGATGGTCTTAAGCTTTTCATGCTTATTTGTGTCCATTGTTACTGAAAACAAAACCCGGACAGAGGTCATTTTCCGTTTTAGACTTTCAATTGACATGAACAGTGTCACCCGGCGCTTCATGGCAGATTCTTGACTAAAACCAAGAGATTGCGCTCTGTGTTTGTCTCATCATTCCTCGCTAAATGGCAATCTTCATTAAGCTAAATCTAAGTCACGTTGTGTAACAGTTTGCTGAATACGACAATAATTCGATTAACTAAAGCAAAAACTTTCCGAATCACAAAATGGACGATGGATTGATCTCCGCAGTGGACCGCGTTTTTGCACTTTCAAACTCGCGAAACGGGTTTGCGAACACCGAAGTTTGATTTACAGCCGGCGGATGGGTTTCATTTTTCCGCGTTACAAAATTTTTCATCCCACCAAAGATCAGAAGACGTTATCAAATTGATTATGGACCGTCGTTATTTGTTCCAAAACGAAGATGGCAGATTTCAGCTGTTCCAGTTCCAGCTCAGTCGAAATATTTTCACTACAGACAAAACAGAGCCGAAAGCATGTTTCCATTTTTTGTGGACTTGTCACAGTGCGTTATTGTGATAGAGCACATCAGAATGCATCTTAGCACGGTAGTTTGAGACAAACAAAAAGCTGAAAATTGGGAAGGAAAATAACACGCATGACATTTTGAAGAAAAAACTTTGCATCGGCCGGGAATCGAACCCGGGCCGCCCGCGTGGCAGGCGAGCATTCTACCACTGAACCACCGATGCTTGTCTGTCTAAGATGCGAAGTTTAGTCATCCACCGGCGCGAGTCACAACGTATTTGGGAGTGTTTATCCGCGTGTTTGTTGCGAGCAACTGCACGTTCTGGTCTATGGTAAATAGCGCATAACGACAACACATTCGGCTGTGTGCAGCCCGTTTTCCGTGTTTCTTGCCAGAGCTGTATGAATATAATTTAATCCGCTGTCAACATTAAATAGAGACACACAGCGAACACAAAAAACGAAGTTTTCAGTGTTGACGTTTGCATTCGTTGGTGGGACGAAATTGCTAGATGCTGTAAATTGGCATCTTACAAGACATATGTAACCTCATGCACTATATGATCGATTTAAAAGCATTTTAAAGTTTATAAAACACGTATAACCACTCATTTCTGTTCGATGCACGCAATATTCCAGCGTGCTTTAGCGCTGTACATTCAACGTGCAGCAAGACGTGATCTCTTCTTTCAATCGTGACATCACACAATACTGGTCAAAACAATGCTATCTTGTATCAGGTTTAGTAGATCGCTTTTTTAGTCGCCAGCACAGATCGATTTTCTTCGAGAAGGCCCCCCTCTCCAAACAACAACGCAAAGGAAGAGCGAGGAGGACCCCCCCGTCAGCTGATATTTGTTGTTGTTTGCAAGCAGTCCCAGTGCTCAAAGCTCAAACGTGCTCTTTTCGCTTTATTTTTGTTGATTTTCGGATGACTCCATTAAGAAAGACTTGTTTTTACAGATTGTATGGCTTCTCGTTTGCTATCACGTCTGTGGTCATCAGCAGCTGCAACGGTAAGGAGAATTCTTTTCTATCGACGGGTTTGGAAACGTCGTGGATGCAGAGCAGCATTACAATGGTTATTGTGGAGAGATTAGAGCAAAACTTGATTTCTCACAGCGAATTATATCGCATCGTTTGCACGCGCATTCGGTATCGATTGGTAGACTTTCCCAGTAACTGACGACTTGGTTCCCTTTTCTCTCGGATGTTTTCCTCTCACCGACCTGCGACCGCACGTTTTAGTCGCCGTTTCGCGCGTGGACATTACCTAAGTATCCCTTTTGGGTGTTATGCAATTGTCAAAGCATTTTAGGACCAATTCAAATTGTTAATTTGTTTTTCAATGATTAATTAAGGATTCACTTCGCTTTAAGAATGAGACTGATCGTAAAAAATTGCTTCATGGGTGCGGGTGTCTTTTGTGATCTTAACGACAAATTTCTGATTGTTTTGACACCGATCGCCCGCAAATTGTTAATTTTAGGTATTTTGGGACAAGCGATTGTTTGCAGAAATTCGGAGAAATACCATGTTCGTTCTCAACATAAAATTTTGTTACTCATTTTGCTTTTCCTGAAATGAAGCTGCAAATAACAGGTTTGCAACTATACCAATAATGCGGTTTCTCTAATATCTTCTGCAATTAGCGGCGTCGGATCCTTCCTGTATTTTTAGGTGTGCATATGGGCAGTTGTCTTTTTTAAATAGAAGCAAGCGGATAAGCGTTTAGGTCACAAATGAAGATGATCAGTCACCTTCACCTTGTCCCGTGATTGATTATTGCTAGCTCACAAGCAAATTTAGGATTGTTTGTTGGGGCTTAGGATGCTTATATGCGTCTAGCTGTATTTGGCGAAATTCCCCATTTCTTATCCAAATTACTAGACTGCATTTCCCAGCTATGGATATTGAAAATTTCAAGAATTGTCATTAGCAGAGCGCTTGTTCACATGCCTGGCGTGAGCTAACAACATGTTTTTTCGAATTCGCTTGTTTTGCAGGTTGTATTTTCCCTCGAAGGCTTTTGGCATCGGTTATTTACTGAAGCGCGCTGTGGGAAACCAGTGGATTGTAAAGCGTTTTGCGGTTTTGCGAAGACTATTTTTTAGCCTAATACTGGTCATGCGTAGCCTCGGCACCTTTCCAAACAGGTCAAACAAGCGACGTGGTTCAACTATCGCTAGATTGCGGACGATTGCGATTTTGCTATGCTCAGCCTGAAGCTTCAGTTTTTGCCTTTAGGACCACCCCGAATTGCGAAATCAACCCAAAGTCATGCCCGCCTGTTCCGCCAGGAAGGCACTGTCTGCCAATATTTTCTAGTCACTTTGTTTTGACTCTATTTTGAAAGTATCGATTTTGCCAGCTGACCGCCTGCAGCCGTTTTTGCATCATGGCTCCGTCGTGTTTCGATAACACATGGACGCGCTATGACTGCTTCTTGCTCCAGCGGCGCTAGTTTCAGCTGGCATTTTTAGGGTCGAGCGATAGATTTTGTGGTTTTGAAAACTCATATTTTGTGGTGTTATTGGATGAAGGCACCAATTTGGGGTATTTTGTGTATTCGGCTTTTTAATTATGATATTTTTGGGGTTTCAAGTCTCTGTTCAAGTTGAATTGCTGTTGAGTGCAATAATGAAGCCTGTTTTTATGTCTGATGACCTCAACATGGACCATTTCAGCCCAATTATATTATGGTGCAGTCGGAGATGAACGTTGCATCAGCCATCTCCGAACATCTTTTGCCACACCAGCGTCGCCTTTCTTCTCGATTTCCAATGCTAGGCTGTGGAAAATCATCCTGCGCTGATATCAGACATGCAAAGGGAACTCTGGTCGTCTGAACAGAGTCTGTTTTTGCTTTCGATGTGGAGTACGACAGTACACGCGGCTGACCCGGAAGCTCGATCAGGGTTCTCGCGGTGGGACCGAGCGAGCCCATTTTTCAGCGTTTTAGCGTTTTCGAGTGAAATAGGTTGAAATAGGTCGAGGTTTCTCGTTGTGCTGAAGACGTTCAGCGAAGCCGAAAATGTACCTGGCGGTTTTACAACGTGAAAAATAACCGCAAAACGCTGAAAATCCGACGAAAAATACCGGATCGCTTCAAGCTTGGTCCCATCGCGAAAACCCTGATCGAGCTTTCCGGTCCGCCGCGCATACTGTCTCCACTCGAAACTCCACATCGAAAAAAGCAGACTGTAGATGTAGCGAAGTGCGACAGTCCCAAGAATGCCGGTGACGCGCTGTCATTGTATGCTTAGCTCTTCGCGCTTGTTTTCTGCGAAACATACCATTTTCACCTCGGGATTGCCACTAAACTATGAAATTTCAGGGTCAAGCTAGGAATCTCAGCATGTCCTCGACCATGTTCGCCACTCCCCGGCGTCTGGAGGGACAGGTTGCGCTCGTGACGGGCGCCTCACGAGGAATTGGACGTGGAATCGCTCTGCAGCTCGGTGAAGCCGGCGCGACCGTCTACATCACCGGAAGGAAGCCGACGGAGTCGCTGAGCTCGACGAACAATGACGTTCCCTCGCTGGAGAAGACTGCAAAAGGTGGGGAAGGCATTTTGAAGATGACTTGAAGGAAGCTATGTTCGTAATTCGCTCTAGGTGGGAGTGTTACTGGCAGCGTGCGTTCCATGATATGGGGCGATCTCGGGACGGATCGCGCTCATGTGAAGCTTTGGAAAGTGTTTTTGTGCTTTGTGGAAATGCGAAATTCGGTCACACGTTTTTTCATTCGGTCACAATGCGAAATTCGGTCACGAAAAAGCTCGGATTTGGTCTTAGATGAGTTGTGAAACTGTTTCTCGTCTGAAAACCAGATTTTACGTCATGAAACCGGCTCGAAATTTGTGCAAGTTGGGAATGGTGTGATCTGCGTTTGTGTCATGGCTAGATTGGGCAGTTTTGGAGAGAACTTCTGGTCTGAGCCTCACATTCATCACCAAAAATGGCTCTATGATGAATTTGTGCTAGATGGAAGTACTGTGAGCTACGTTTACGCCACGCAATTTAGGGCGGTTAGGTGAATGATGGCTCTTATTTGCTACGCTACGGTGGTTTGTTCCATGCGCGATGGCGCTGTTTCGCCTCTGAAAGCGTGCGATATTTTGTATGGGACTGTATTTGACCATGATCGCACATAAAACCTTCCGATTTCGATCTGACACCTGTTTCAGACGGGCTGAGAACCATTTTTCATTTTTTTTTTGCTTAATGTTCCCTGCCTGTTTTCTGGCTTCAGCGCCGGATTTACGGCAATGCAGTGGGACCGAAATGCATGTCACATCAATGCAAGCGCTGTCTTGGCTGTCAAGAGCCAGAAGGTTAGAGTTCTGTCGCTGCGCTATTGCAGTCATCGGCTCATCCGGGAAGAAGCCTCGTATGACTGTGTTACGCCTTTTGCAGCTCTGATTGGCCAAGTATTGACTTGTTTTCGAATTTGACCGGATTGGCTTATAGCAGTGGTACCTGAATTTGAACATTTTTCGAAAAGCATACTTCGGAAATTGCCTTGCGTTTTTGGATCAAGATTTATGCGATTTTGGATTTTTTGAACCGTGAACGTGGGATCAGCTGTGAGTGACATTAGCATCAGGCCTCAGATATAGCAGCAGCGAAGGTTTGCATGTACCATGCTAGCCACCATAAGTGTTGTATTATCGCTCCTCTGAACTGTCTTCAATTAAAACCACCCTTTTCAGACATCCGCGATCGAGGAGGCGAAGCTATCCATGTCTATTGCGACCACTCGAACGATCAAGAAGTGAAGGAACTATTCGAACGAATCTCGAATGAAAATGGCCAAACGCTGGACATCCTTGTTAACAACGCTTTCTCTGGAATAACGGTAAGGAGTCTTGGCTTTGAGTGCATGCAGAATCTTGATTTTGCAGAGCATCGAACGAGCCGCGGGGAAGAAATTCTTCGAATGCGATCCTCTGATGTGGGACGATATCAACAACGTCGGCCTCCGAAATGCGTACATCTGCGCCACGTACGCTGCGAAGATGATGGTTCCTCGTCGAAGCGGACTCATCGTGAACATCAGCTCAGCTGGAGGACTGCAGTATTTCTTTAATGTCGCCTATGGAGTCGGAAAGTGCGCTGTGAGTTCATTCTTAAGCATGACAGCGTTATTTATGACCTATTCAGATGGACAGAATGGCAGCAGACATGGCAATCGACCTGAAGAATTTGGGAGTCACTTGCGTGTCTCTCTGGCCGGGAATGGCGAAGACGGAACTCGGAATTCAGATGGTGAAGGCGGGAGTGCTTCCCAAGGCTACTGGAATGAAACAGGTAAGAAGGGATCGAAGCGGGGAGGCTTGAAGGTGTAGCTGGATGACATGGCTGCTGAGACTGGGAAAAAAGCCAAAATTTTTTGTGTTGTTGCATGAAGCACAAGATTTTGACCGACGAAAACCACATGAATGCACGGTTGGACAAGCCTGAGCGGCCTTAGCGGTTACCTAAGCCAAAATAGCATCTTTCAGCTGTGACTGCTGCCCGCGTGACAGATTTTTAAGCATGACGGCTGCGTTTAGCGTCACATTTATAGGCCGTTCAGAAACAAGGCTTCAATTTCCGTGTTTACAGTTTTCTGGAAACCTATGTCATCTAATTCCCACCTAACAGTATGCTTACCCTTTCATATTTCAGTCCCTCCTCGAGAAGTCCATCATGAAAGGAGAAACGCCAGAATTTGCTGGCCGAGCAGTCGTCGCTCTCGCCAGCGACCGATACGTCAACAAGAAATCCGGTCGCATCCTCATCACAGCAGATTTGGCTAACGAATACGGCTTTAAAGATATCGATGGTAGGCAGAGCAGCTGTTTTATATGTGAATTTGTGTGATTCGCTTTTAGGAAGCAAGCCTATGAACATGCGAAATGTAAACGGCGCTCTGGAGTTCTTCGGTTGGCCCACGCTGGCTGGCTACGTCCCCGACTTCGTCAAGGTGCCCCTGTGGGCGTTACACTTCGGCTCCTACAAGTTCTAGGCGCTCGACTCAATTTCCCAGTACAGATATTATATTTAGATTTGACGATCGAGTGTCAAATTTGAAGTGATCAGAGAACAGTCGTATTTTCTCCGACACTGTATTCGTGTTTTCCACCTCAATTATTTCTTGATTCTCGTACGTGTATTCTAGTTTCCCTTTGTCCCGATGTTTGTCTCGTCTTGTTTTCGCTCCTTGGAGTTGAATTTGTGATCTATTTGTGTGTCAAGTCAATAGTTTTGTTCTGTGAAAGTAATAAATGTAAGATATTTGTGAGAATCTTGAGTCTTTGGAGCGAGACTTAGGCATTGTCACTTTTAAGGCAGCTTAAACATGCTTAAACATTGAAGTGTGGTGAACTCGTTATGTTGAGATGGACAGAAAGCCAGTAGACATGGCGATTAATTTGAGGGAAGTCTGCGTGTCTATATGGCCGGAAGGGCAAGATGGAGCTGGGGATACGGATGATGAAAGCTGGAGTTCTGCCTAGGGATACTGGAATGAAGCAGGTAAACGGCTTCTCTTCCGGAATCAAAAAATATCTTGTTTGACAAAACGGACGCACAGATAAAGAGCGAACTATCCTGAATTGCAGTAGTCTTCAGCTAAGTCTGATGCCCGTGGAAGATTCTTCTTTTTTGAAGTTCTATTCCTATTGATTCCTAGCGACAACTACGAGCTGGAAGAGGTGACCTGTACCTTACCGTGGTGTTTGATGGCATCCTTGAAATGGACAAACTGCCAGAGGAACCTGCGACTTACTTCGTGTCACTACGTGTCGGTATGGCGGGAAGAACGGTCTCTTTTCAAAAGCGAAGTACGTCCTAACAACAAAACAACCGCACAGAAGACACTTTGAATAGCCATAGCGGTTTTCGAGTTTATACTACGATTTGCGGCTTATTCTGCTGCACGGTATTGTGGAAAGGTTTTATGACATACTGCTATG
Source organism: Steinernema carpocapsae (assembly GCA_000757645.3). Taxonomy (NCBI): domain Eukaryota; kingdom Metazoa; phylum Nematoda; class Chromadorea; order Rhabditida; family Steinernematidae; genus Steinernema; species Steinernema carpocapsae. Next base: position 4,505,862 of record CM016762.1, read on the forward strand.
TCGAGGTTCTAATTGAAATTGTATTTGGGAGATCCTAAGAAACAAAGACAGCGTTTGAAACGTTTTTCCAAAATTATGTCTGCGATCTATTCAAAGGTGAGGCGACCGCAGATTGCCTTGTCAGAGGGGAAGGAAAAGAATGTGGTCGGTCATTTAATGGGACACACGGAGGTCAAAAAGCGATCAAAGGTAAAATTTGCGTCAGTCAACAACATTTTTATTACCATGAAATTAACAAGGAAAGAAAAATTTTCTCCTGAAGGATTACGAAAACACATAGTTCAATTATCATGCCGGGGAATGTCCAGATAGGTTCCAGCGGACTCGTTGTATATGTGCCGATTCCGCTGTCATGCGTCTTGCAATAATAGAAAATATCGGTCGAGATTAGATAGAGATTGCTAAAAATCAAATGAATCAACTTATCACAAGCTAAGAGGCGACGTGTAGTTCGTAGTCTACATTAATGATAGAGTAACTTCGTTTTATTCGACATAAGCAAAACATTAGAAAAGCTAAATTGCGCATTCCTGTTGGCGGAGCCGCGACACTTCCAGCAAGGAAAAGTTAAATTGAGTCGGACGGATACGGCTTCTGAAACTTCCGGATCAATGGGTGGTCGCATCAGCAGGGGTCGTCCTCATTCCAGTCCTCCAACGACATGGGATTGAAGGCCTCATGTTCCGGTCGACGGTTCGTCGTGCTTCGTTGACACATGATTACTACCGATAAATAAACTCAGAACTTCAGGAATTCCAAAATGAACGGCTATGAACAGAACAGGTAATTCTGATTAAGAAACACAATTTTAGAATTCAATTCGAATTTTGTGGAGAGCGTCGAAAGCTTCTGGAATTTTACGGCCATCGTTCTACACGGTGCGCAATTTTTGCGCGTTCAGCGAGGCCGGAAATTCCTTATACCATCCGGACAGGATATGGTCGGCTCGTTGAAGAATCGCGGAGGAAAAGTTTCGTCCTAGGATGCGGACTCGTGTGAGATGATCCACTTTCACCAGAATTACCTCGGCTTGTTCGTTGTTCACTGCTTTCGGTCCCATTTCAAAAATATTTTCGGACGCGAACAGATTTTGGGAGTTTCGTGATGCGAACGAGGGCCTATGCTGTTCCCTTACTAAGTTCTGAAGGTGGGCTGATTTGCGGTTTCGTGAACCTTGTAGCTTGACTGTTGGACATGACTTGACTGCTGCCAGCATCCTATGTCATCAAAAAAGTTTTCGTGATTGCGCTTTTTTGGCTATTTAGCAGCGTCGCCAACGCTGTCGTCCTTGAAAATCCAGAATTTTCAAGAAAAAATGATTTTTTTCAAAGTTTAAAAAAGGTTTAAATTTTGCTTGTAAAAAACACGATACGAATCTTACCTGAAATTGCAGAAGGAGCGTGAAAAAAGATCGACTATTAAATTAACGCGTCTTAGGTTTTTTTGTGGAGACAGTTGTGTTTCAAGCGCCAAAGCGCAAAGTGGCACAAAGGATTGCGTCGGAGTTTTACACCTTATAACCTAAACGTATTATCGGGAAAGGCCGATCTGCAAACAAAGAAAGATGCGATCGAATCATGCGAAGTAGCGATCGAATCTGCAGTTAAAAAGGAAGACACCAATGACGCAGTTCGAATTTGTTGTTCACTCAGTATGATATATGTTGAACAACAACATCGAACATATTACACTTGCTAATCACCTTGTGTCCAAGTCTAAGAGCGATCATCTGTCAGAGGTGACTTTTTGTGCACGGCCGAGATATGCCTCTGCGACACAAAAAGCTCTCAAAGATCATATAGAGTTCAAAGAAATCGGAAGAGGCGTCGATAAAGACATATCATTGGAATTGATCAACGCGCACATTTTTTATGGTACTGGATCGTAATATTCTTGGATGCAAACCGCCTTACTCTAGCAGCTGGAAAATTTAAATTATTCTCACTGTTTGGTGTATCAATAATAAACAAATTTTTGTGTTTTATCGATCAGACACATATTTATATAACGTTGGACTTCAACAAATGTGTTTAACATGCTTCCAATTTTCGGCGGCCGTTTTAAGTGGCGTTGGATGACGCGTCACAAGCTAATTGGCGCACATTTGCAATCACAATTTGGTTCCGAAGTTTAAAGGAGCAACAGGTGTTTTCACAAGAACATCTTGTTCGAAGCAAAAGTTCAAAGACACTTTTTTGCAGTCGGGGCAGACCTATGAATCACGGAGGAAGCCGGTATTTGATGGGTTTCAGATTAGTTCAAATCCGGAAAAATAAGAATTCACAAAAGTCACACTAGACCAATCTTATTTCAGTCTTGGGTTAAAAAAAGGTTTTACGTAAAAGCTCTTAGGTTTGATGGAGCAATTTAGAATTTTTAGCCATCAAGAAAGGCTGATCGGTATGCGTTGAGTTTACTTAAGAGAATCTGAAAAGGAATCCTCCAAAAGTTGAGAGATCGGCCAGTGGACTTCGAAGGTTCGATGATGGATCACATATATCGGGTGTCCCTCAGCACAATTTTTCGAGCTCTGATCACACACATCATTTGCCACCAGAGAATGCGCTAAATTTACCCTTTGGACGGACGTTGTTTTATGGGCAACACGGAGTAGTCAGCTGTCCGGCGTGCCGATGCAACAAAACGGTGTCTGTTAACGATGTTGCTTTTGGCGGGTGGGGTGAAGCAAAGTGAAACAAGCTCTGAACGACAATCGTACCTCCTGTTCCGGCACCCTGTCTTCTGGGATCTGTCTAATTCGCATAGGACTCTGGCTGATTCCGATCCGTGTTACGTCCAACGAAAACACACGACACTCTGAGAGCAGCCCTAAGCTGCTGCCCGTCTGTAAGCAAAGAGTGATTGTAAGAGGGATCCCCCACCCTTCGCTTAATATCGTTTTTGCTAACGGCCTCAACAAGAAGAAAATTGTTCTTGTTCGCAGCCAGGACGCTGTGCTGCGGTGACGCAATTCTCGTCTCCGTCGCCGCAGTCTTCTCTCCCTGGTCTGGAACAACCCGGGGCAGCCCTCCTGTGAAGAAGAAGAAATAATGTTGCTGTGCTCGTCGCTCTCCGCCGTTCTCTTCCTCTCCTTCCCAGTCCACCTCCTTCCTCCAACCGCCCTCAACCAACCCTGAGGACGCGGATGCGGACGCTGTGTTGCTGACGATGACAAGAAATGTGCGACTTCGGGACAGATTGGCGACTGACGACTGGACTGGACCGTTCCCGCCACAACGGATCAATCAAATTTATCATCCTCAAATAGGTCTCGCCTCACATCTCGAGGCTCCTATTTTCAATTGTTTCGTGAGGAATTGATTTAGACGTGACCCTGATGGGATGACACTTATGTTTGTCCATTATTTCTTGCGAATGTGTCTGGGTTTATGGTTTCCGGAAACCCGAACCTAATATTTTGCCGGTGGATTACTCAATTTCCGGATTTTGTTTTGTTGAGCTGAAATCTTTGCGAGTGACCTGTTTTTGCTCTGAATCTTCTTTCGCTTAGCAACCAAAGAAACTTCGAAAGTGTCAAAGTAATTTTGTCATTACCTCCAGCAATTTACATAAATTTTGCGGGTTTTGAAAGGTGTCTTTAAACGCTCTCAGCAAGAAATAAGTCTTTTTTAACTATTTATAAATCCTTAACAAAATTTGTTTTTACAAAATAAAAAATAGTATTAACCAAAATTTTAGTAAAAAACGTATTAAGGCTCCGCGGTAGCTCCATACTCACGCCACTGACCATTTTATCCTGTTACAGTAACCCTTTTCGTGTTTTTCTTTGGACCCTTCGTGTTCAAAATTTAAAATTAAGAATAAAACGTCAATTAGAAAATTGCAATTTTTGTTATTTGAAAATAGTTAACTAACAACTGAAATTTTCTAACACACAAAACTTTGTACCTCTTCATTTTCAATTTTCTAACATAATTTTTTTCTTTTTTGATTTTTGATAGTGAACAATTTTTTGATCTTAAAATTTTGCATTTTTTTATGCAGCTACTGTATTATTCTAGAGTGGATGCAGGGTGTCCCATAAGTTCTGTAACGCGTATTTTTCTGAATCCTTTGTTAAAGTTTCCGAAAGCTCTGTTAAGAAAAAGTGATATTTTACACGTTTTTCAGATGTGTTAAAGCACACTTAAGTCACTGCTTTGTGTGGGAGGTTATGGATGATTTTACGCACAAAACGCGTCACAGAACTTATGTGAGACCCTGTGTATGTTCAATCTCTTTATAGTTAAAACAATTTATACAAATGTTGAAAAACTTCATATTTTCATGGTTTTACGCCAATTACAAAACACACTTGTTAGAAAAAAAAGTTGACAAGGAAAAACACGTGGATCGCAACATTGATTAAATTGTTTTCAACCTGGAATCGTGGATAAAAATACTTTTTTTCAAACCATAGTGCTGGTGATTGGGAGGCACTTTTGATGATCTTCATTGTTCAGTGCAAGAGCATTTGTAATCTAAGATCCTGAGAAAAGACACACGAGAAGCATGCGTCAACTGATTTAAAAAATCAAAGCTTTAAAGCATGGTAATAAAAAAACAGTCAAAAAAGTGCGTCAGAATTTTTGAATCCAGTAAAGCAGTTTTCTCAGGGTTCTCTCTATTGGTTTCTTAAAAACCTAACTTTGTGCTGAGCATTTAATCAGCTTTCAAGCCCGAACCTTTTTTCATATGTATTTTTAGATTTGCCGCTCAGGTTGAAAGACCACAGGTCAAATTCCATACCTACTTCTTACCCTCAGTTTTTTCTGCTTTATATTTTCACTTGACATATTCATCGACAACAAATTTTTCAACTCTGTTCGTCTGCTAATCGCTGTTTTTCTTAACATTTAAGAGTTAACTTTGATGTTTTGTTTTTGAGGTGTTGACAAAGAAACAAATGCCTGTCAGAAAGCCATCACCACATCTTTTTGTTTGTGACTCCAGCACCTCCATTCTAAACTAATTTCGAATTTTTGATTTAGGGAATTGCAAATTTAGCACATGATTCAGCGAACCTGACGTTGTCCTCCCACCACCTTATCCATCAAAAAAATGTTTTTGCTATTACAGCGTTGATCTCAGAATTCGCCAACTCCTGAACAGCATTCCTTGATCCAGTGCTCTCGGGCTGTTCGGAAGTCGTGCTGGTCCACGTGCATTCCGCGATTCTCGACAGTAGTTTTTTAAGAATCGATTGGCAACGGCCCGTGCTTGACGTCGAAAAAAAGAAATAATTAATTGAGGACGAAATCTGTCGACGCGGTTCCATAAAATAACGAACAGATTGCGGTGAAAAAGTGGACAAAAAAGAACTAAAATGTAGTAACAAGATGGATGAGGTCATCTACAGAAATGAGCCGTAAGACAATTGAAACCGTCGACTTCGGGAGTTTTTTTATTCATGTGAACACGGCTTGAACATGTCGCTTCGCCCATTCCGCTGTTATTAAATCGATGCCGTTGTCGATCAGCTGTTCCGGTTTCCTAACACAATTTCTCAAAGGAAAGTTCAAGATGTTTTGTGCTTTTCGAGGCGAGTCGAGACGTGCGAGTTCAGTTGGTCGGATATGAGTGGTTTATGACGTTTATAAAGTTCAGCTGCAGATAGAAATCGATGCGATTATCGACAATCTACAAACATGCCAGAAGGACTTAATTTAACGCAATTCTTACCGGTCTTCACGTCCATCCGGGTAAGTTTGTTCAGCTTTTTGGACTTGTTGTGCCCATTAAGTGATCAGCAAAAAGTCAAAACAAGTTAGAAAACACAAATTTATGCGACAGAAAGACACCAAAAAAACTAAGAGAAAATAACTCTCACTTGTCAATTTTATAATTCTTGTTTTTGCGCAGTTTCACTATGCGCCTCGCCCTCAGTCAGAATTGACTAAAGCTGAACTTGAAGTACAGATACAATTAGTTGATCAGAAATTAGCAAAACGTTTTTAAATAGTTTATTATTGCATCTATATTTTGACATGATTTCGGTTCTAGAGAACTCATTATTTTACAATGGTTGCCTACACTACATACTTTTCTAAATTTGTTGTTTTGTTTTTTGGTAACTTCAATTTTTTCTCCATTGTTGGTGTCTTCCTTTTGCCGCAAAAACCAAAAAAGTTTATTAAAATAATTTAAATTTTTGTACTTTTTTAAGTTTTAAGTTTTTTAAGTTACTTATTTTTGGTGACAAACTCTTTTCCTGCACTGCTTTAACAGTGTAGAAAAATGAAGGAAGAATTCGGTTTGTAAAAATGGTGTTTGAGGAATTTAGAAAACTTCTACTTTTGACAAACTTTCAAAATTGACAAATTTGGTAATGGTGCGGAAAGCGAACTTTGTCGCGCCGTTAGAACCATTTGTACGAGTTTTCCGCATTGACATTTTTCAAACGTCAATCGCAGATTTCAAATATGCCGGTGATACACATCAAAAATGGTTTTAAGTTAGGTTTTTTGAGTCTCAAAATGCCAAAAATGACCGCGGCGTTTGCTACGTTCGCTAGATTGCGGAACGCACGCTTTCGAAGACCATTTTTACCTGAGTAACAGTAAAAACAAAGTCAATAGCAGTGAATAAAAGGTAACGACAGTCGCAAAACACGGCTAAAAAAACATGGGGCAATGCGAAGAAAACGCGAAAATTGGCTTGCTGAGCGAGTTCACAGAACGTTCCGATAATCCTGTATAATAACAGACAACTGTGTGTCTGTTTTCTGTTCACCAAAATTTTTCAGCAGAATCAGCACACAAAACAAAGTCTGCAACCTGAATTGACCCTTTGTGCGGTAGTCCGTAAAACAAAGCACTACACCTTACAGTCATTCAAGATAAAGTTACTTAAGTTGGCTATACCCTAACTGTGTTCAAATTTTTAGCACGCGAAAATGCAAGGATAAGCACCAGCTCCAAATGTAACCGTGAAATTCGGGCACGTACTGCAATGGCCGCACCCACCAGCGCGAATTTGAGCTGTTTACCAAATTTTAAAAATTAAGAGTAGCAGAGTTTATGTTCAACTGTGTTTGCATGTTTTAAATATTTTTTTGCAAAAGAACAAAACAGCTTTTATTTTTTTTGTACGAAAGTATGTCAAAACTGACCTCTAGCACAGCCAGCTCTTAAGCATAAGTTGAACTTTTCTTTGCCTGAACATCGTTTCACACTTTCAATAACTGACAGGTCAAAATGGCTAAGAGCAAAAAATAATCAACCGCTTCACTCAATATTTTCAACCCGCCGGGGCTACGCGGTTCTCTTTTTTTTAATAGTCCAATCAATTCTTTACTGCTCTCAGCAAATTAGTGACACCGATAAGCTAATAAGTGACACCGATACTCCTATCTACCTCTTGCGGGCGGTTGCGTGAGATGAGCAAAATATTTGCTTTATGCAGTAGGTCTACCGGCGCGTCATCAGTTGACTTCCCCTCAACATCTTTGTCGACACCTCGAAGACGAATCCAGTTTTTTTTTCCTTTCGCTCAAGACAGGATGAATGAAAAGAGGGAAAATTTGTGAATAAATGAGTTATTTGTTTTGTCAACGCTGAGCTGATCGCATTCGATCACTCCAGTCGCTTTTGCCTCTTTTCGCTCGCCCTTAAGCCACAAAACAACTGCCTCTTCTGCCACCCGCCGCTCGTGTCTGTTTTGTTTTTAGGTGCGCATTAATCATTTTGAGTTGCAATCTACACCTTTCCACCTTTTGCTGCTAACACAAAGACCAGGTCGATTTTTGAGACGCAAGAAAAGACGCTGATCATCATTACCCCGCGATGAACCACTTCAGTGGAAGTCAACTGATTTGAGGAAGACCCTTGAGGAGCTGCGGCTTTGGTATTTATTTCGTTGGCCACTCGCGCACGCCAGGTAACGAGTGCGTCCCCCGCACATCTTTAGTCCGCTTGCAGCAGCAGCTCCGACGAAGACTCATTTAAGTGGGAAGCGCGCGAAGAGTGGGGATGCTCGACAAAAGCCATCCTGCCTGTTTGATCAGCGAGCGAGAGAGCATCGAGTTTTGCCTGAAAGCTGTACTAAATGTTATTTTCACTATTAGCTGTCTTGTTGATACCTTGTGGTAATGTAGAATTTGTGTTGCAGGATCTGCAGCCGTTTTCGATGGATTCGGAGAAGCGGCTAACCCGCACCAGCAGCAAGGTGGCTGATACGGCGCAGAAGGTGAGTTCTCAGAAAATATTGAGTACCTTCATTTTAGTCTTAGTTTTTAGTTAGGTTTAATTGTTGAAAGCAATTGTGTTTTTGTAGTTGGAAAAACAACATAAGGTTTCGAGGCAAAGTTGACAGCGGAGCACACCACTAAAAAGTTTTTTTTGTTGCTGATTAAGGTAAAGAAAAGCAAAACCAAAACAAATCAAAGAATGTGTCTGTGATAAGCGATTTAATTTTTTTTTCGAATGCAGTCATATGACGTCATGTTCCAGCTCAACCGTAACCTGAGCCAGTCTACCATGCGCCGAAAAAGCCGTTCTCAATCAATGGTCGAACAGAACGCTCTCCAAGTGGATCCAGAAAAGGTGAAACCCCGCAAGACGCACAGTTCCAACGAACCCGGCCTACGATCTATGCTCTACGGCCTCACAATGAAGATGTTTGTTTTTTGAGCACAGCAAACTTTACAAACCGAAAAATTTAGGGAAAAGGAAGAAGCTGCGCAGAAAAAACGTCAGAAGAAACAATTAGGTGAGCTTGTCTTCTATAATTTTCTCTTCGACCACACATCATTTTGATGGAGTTATTAATAGTAATTGAACGAGATGCACTTAAGAGATGCCGTTCGGCATGTACGCCGCGTGGTTGTAAACGTGGGAATCTTTGAAGGGGGCACGGATGCCACTGCTTGTGTCACTAAGAGTTTCCGTATTTCTCAAGCGGAGCTGACGTGAGCATCTGCTTGTCCCTTTTCTAATTTCTGATTCCGTCGTAATACTTCGTTTATTGGCCATCGTTTGAGAAAATTCACAAAAAATAGACTGATTATGTATGAACCTAGCGCTTTAATTTTTGTCAACATATGAAAAATTCTAAACATTTCAGCTGTTAACAATTCTATTTAGGTGGAATATAACCAACTTCATTGATTTGGATAACTAGTTGAGTTTTCGTGGCTAAGTGATTAGCGCTTTTGATTAACATTAACGGCATATAGCGACAAAAGTTCGATCCCGCCTTGTACAGTAAATTTTTTGAGGCGCTTGCTTTGCTAAAAATGTTTTTGCTAGACAAGATATCAAGCGAGATTTTCTTCATTTCCGCATTTTTAACAGTTTTCGATTCCTCTTTGTGTCGCATCAATTGGTGTGGTTCACGACAACGTCGTTGGCCACCACGAAAAAGCTCAAAGAGCCTAGTTTTATGCAAAGACTACAAATCCATTTTATTCGATTAAAATTCGTGTTCTCCGATTTTTCGGCGCTTCGTCTCAGTGTTCTTCGGCATCAGCAAGCACCACCGACCGCTCCTTTCTCTTAACTTCTCCCCTTTTCACTCGCCAATCCTTTCTTCTTCTGCTTCTTCTCCTGTCCCTCCTTTGTCTTCTTCTTCTCCTCCTTCTGCATCTTCTTCTTTTTTCAACTGTTTTTGGGCAACAAGAAGGAGGACACCCAGGAGGGGACAGAGTGCCGTCGTCACACCCGAGAGCAACTCACGCTTCACGAACCAGGCACCACCAGAATGTGTCTCTCCCGACGCTCTGTTTTGTCTCAATTTCTCAAACTTCTCCCTTTTGAGCTCGTGCAGCGGCGGCCGCTTCCTTTTGCTCAAAAATTTGATATGCCTAAAACGTGATCGGTCCTTTGATGTCCGCTCTCTAGCGCGCGCACACGCGTCGTTAAGGCGAGAAAGGAAGAGAAAGAACGGCTCGTCTCGGACACAAAAAGTGGAATATTCCGCCATCTCTCGTTGAGCGCGTCAGAGAACACGCTTGAAGTGATGACGTAATCGCAGAGGGAGCCAAGGGCCATATAAGCATTTGTCCGGCAAAACGTCTGTCATAAATCACATTTAGGTTCGATTATTAGACAAATGAAACGCCCGCCGAGAAACACTATTCTTCGCATTTTTCGGGTCTCATATTGGGCAGCTAATTTTGCGCTGGTTGGATTTTCAAAATATTGTACTGTGCAAAAAATTAAATTTTCTGTAATTATTTGTAGCAAAATTTAAATGAATTGGTTGCATTTTGCAATTGTTGCAATTGCCAATTTTTATTCAAACAAATTTACATTGCAGCTAAATTTACGTTTTTCAAATGCTTCTATACTATTTTAATTATGTTATTTTGTTTTAGAAATTAAATTTTGAAACAAATTGTAAAAAAAATTCTAATTTGAAAAAATTAAAACGTTAATTTGACATTCTTCACATTTTATTCAGTGCAAACTTACTTGTTTCCAAAATTTACTATTTTTAAAATTAAAGAATTTTGTAGTGCATAGTAAATTGAATTGAATTGAATTTATGTCTTGAAAAGTCTAATTTTTGAATGAAATTTTTGTAATAATTTATTTATTTTTTGATGTTAGGTTTTTTGTATACAAAGGTCATATTCTACTTGGAACTTCACCTTAACCTATTTCGGTTCAAGCCAACCAAAACCCGTGACTGACGTGCAGTTGCGGAACGTATTGAATTGAAAAATGACACATTTGTTCTGCTTTCTTCGAATACATAACGCCGCTTGGCTCCTCTAACTGGCCACCACCATCGCTTACCAAATGCGCAGGCATCACTCTGGTGTGTGCTTCCCGTTCTTGGTCCGTAGGACGTGAGGAGCGACCACCACACCAGAAGAAGGACGTCGAGGACGACGCATTGAAAGATTAAAGGGCCTTCCTCAGGCAAACAGCCCAAATTGTACTTTTCCCGCTCCTTTGACATCTGCGCGCACATTTTTTTGTCCTTTGCTCTCTCACCCACTTCTTCGTTTCGGGAGCCCGTAAATAGCCCCGATCTACACACGCCCAATTAACCTATTAGGCCTCCGTGGCCGTCCATTTTTTTGTTTCGGCGGCCAGTTCTGGACGCCCAGTTTTTTTCCGACTAGCACAGTAATCGAATTTACTCAACGAACGGTTAGTCCTGCGTTCCTCTTCTCCTTTCGGTGGCTTTTTCCGGTGCTCGCTTGTTCATTTCAAATAGATTACTTTTTGCCTACATGTGCTGATGTCCATTAGCCCACACGACTGGTGTTCCAACAACCCGGTAGGGTCGACCCGGTTTCGGTGAAGCCTCCCTTAGTAATGCACGATCTCTTCAAAACAAGCGCGTCACCCTTTTTCTCTTTTCCATTTTCCCTTATTTTAATTAGTAAAAATTGCTGTTTCCCGGCGACTCGTTCAAATGACAAATTATTTTCATTTTCGGCACGGCTAATTGTCCCCGTTCTTCATTTTCAAACATTGCTATAAATATCCTTAAAAGGCTTTTGGGTGTTCTGAAATAGACCCGAAAATTAGGACTGTCAATTATAATTTGAGTAGGGGATGATTGCAGACAAAAGATATTCGTGTTTTTTTAGAGTATTACTAAAAGAACTCCAAAGTAGCGAAAACAAAGCGTAAGCTTCTTGTTGAGTTTTTAGAAAATGAGCAGAACTCGTGCCATGAATATTAATGATTATTGATAGCCGGTCTAGTTAATCTAATTTAAATGCAAAAAGACAACAAAACGTTTGGTTGGGACTATATGGGTTGGCTATACAATACGAGATCTTTGCTTTTAAGGTCTGCTTTTCAATAATCTGAAACAGTTCAAAAAACTGGGTTTTTTGAAATTTCTATAGTGAAACTCTTTAGTACTTGGTAAATTTAGGACGGTTTGCTTCGTTGTTTTATACTCTGTTCTAGAATATAATACAGAAACCGGTACTTGCACCTGAAAAACTGATGTCAATTCTTTTAAGACAATGATTTTGTTTTTAAGAGTGCACTTTGGTTTACCGTTCTTATTTGTTTTGTGTTATAATTAATATTTTTGAGCCTGATTCGTTTGTTCACATAATTTTTTAGCTTGATCTAAAAATTGTAATGATATCGAAAATCCAGTTGAATTCTGTGTTTTTATGAAAACAGTTTTTTCATCGTAGAGTAAAATATTTGGTAAATTCAAAATGGTTTGCTGTATTAATACAAAACGTTGGATGTGCTTGTACCAACTGTTGCCCAATTCTTAAAAAAATTAGTTTTATTCCCTCACTTTTACCAATGTTTTTGTTGTGCAAATTTATAAGTACAGGAAACTTTTCTTTTGACTTTTTTTCCATATCAAAATTGTCAACGTTTTTATGTTTTTTGGTACAAAGATACTAATTTTCAAAATTATGAAAAACACTTTAAATAATTTTTTTGAGCATTGCGGTTCTAACAGTACGTAAACAAGCCATCATTCTTCAAATCAAGAATTTGGCGCATTCAGAGTTTGTACTTCAAAATAAAAAATTTCCAAAAAAGACTCACCCACTTGTCCCGAAAGACCTTTTTCCAAAACATGCACTCATTTCGGTTAAAAGTGCACCTCTCCAAAACACTGCGCCAATTCGGAAACGACGTAATAAAATATTCATGTTTCTATCTCTTTTTTGGGAGAACAATTGCCGCCGAGCATTCGGCGTCTCTAACACTTTTCACGCGTGTATGTGTGGCACTTTGACCCACGACGTTGCCCCTCGCGCTGCTCCCTCCGCTGCGGACGCTCGTTAATAATTTCGCAAATCCATTTGACGCAAGCAATTTGTTTATTGTTTTGCGTGCGGGGCACCAAGGCGGCGTGCGAGTGCGATTGAGTGCACGTGGGGCAACACAACGAACAAACGTCAGTCAAACTTTTGTTCTCCTCAATTTTGGCTCCACGCTAACCCGTTTTGCTCTCAAAGATTTTGGGACAAAGTGCCTCCAGGCTTAAGGCAAACTCTTCCAGACGACTTTCTTGTCTTCCTCTTTTTCGCTCGAGGTTCTCCCTTCTTTTCTTCTGGCTTTGTTCCAAGCTGCTCCAGAAATAGACGAAAATTGCATTTGCGTTTTTGGAATTAAATGAATCCATTAAAATGTTCTTAATTTACCGTCGTCGCGCGTCCTGGGTTCGTCCCTCCTTGGGGGATCACCTCCAGCATCCGCAAAATCAGGAGCAACTCATCGCCGCCCAATTTGTCTAAGTCGTTGTTTATAAGCAATGGGTTGGCTCCGTTTGCCCTGCATGTTTCTGTGCCAATAGTCCTCCTTCTCCCTGAGCCGTCGTGCCTCCCTCTCTGCTTTTGTCCTTGTCGCCCCTAGCCTCGTTTTCGGTTGTCTTCAGATTGTTTATACCGCCGATTAACCCGGCTATTCACCCATACACGTTTGTAGTTGCTGCCAGCAGCATAATGCACAAGGGACACAACACACCAAGGGGCCACCTCAAAGAGAGAGAACCATAGGGCCACTAGGCAACTTACCTTGTTTTAGGAAAAGGTAGACACCGATTTAAAAACCCGTAGACAGGAAGAAGGCAATTGGTGGAAACGAGCACGGGAGGCGGATCGGAAAAGAAAATAAGAGCTGGAGGGAGACATAGTGCTCGGTAATTATAATCCCAGCATGCAAAACCTCAATCATTGTCTCATTTTTCTCCTCCGCAAGCAGCACGTGAGCCTTGCTTTGTCGGGGAAAAAGTGTTTACGCTGAAAAGAGTCATTCTGTACGCATTGTTTTTGGCCAGGTCAGATATTATAAAACACAATCAGCTATTTTCTATAATTCAAAAAACAAAATTTATTTTCTTTGAAAAGCAGTGATTTTAAGCTTTAAAAGACAACTAAAAAACAATCTGAAAATTGTGAAATAAATGATTTGAGCGCGTGCAAGTTTTTTTACTAAAAATTCAATAAAAATTGTAATTTTGTGGTTAAAATTTAAATTAAAAAAACGAAGAACGGACTCAAAATTTATTTTTTCTTACTTTTATAAGTTTTTTAAAACGAAAATTTATAGCTTAATTTTTAAAATAAATATTAAAAATCGTTCAACATAAAAATTGAAGTCTTTTATTGCTAAAAAATTTTATTCAAACTTTTAATTGAACTCTCAATTTACTCTCGTTCACATCACCCCTACTATGAACAGACATGCATATAGAACCCGGCCAAATCCTTTAAGACTTTCAGCTTTTTTTATTACACGTGCACTTTGATCCTAAAACTCTTTTTGTTAAACGTGCCAAGGAGGAGATTAATCTCTGTTTGCAAGTCATCTTTGTGTCTATTCAACGCTGCGTCATACCTACAATCTCGGAAAGGACCTTTTGAAGTGTAGGCTCAAGTAAAAACGAGAAATGCCATCCTGATTATTTCGTCCTTCTCACCATTCTCTTTTCTCTTGCGAGTGCACCAATTCACGCGTGTTTCCCTGACCTCTGAATAACAGTAACGATTGCTTTTCTAACATTTCCGGCCGATGAGCAGCGAAGGGCATGAAACGGATCAGAACCACGTCGTCGTCGCTCAAAATGCCGTCCCTCTTCACCAAACTGCCGTGCCAACAACAGGGTCACAGCCTACTCGGTGCAGGAGGACGCAGGCGTCGACGACCCTTTTTGCCCGGTGGTTCTGCAGGAAGATTCAGTCGTCGACGGCGGCGCTGCCGTCCGAAACGCGAGCTGCTCCGCGCAGTGTCACCATCTGCGCGTTTGGCACTATCGCTTCGACTTCGTTGCCTACGAGCTCTGCGGTCGGCAACCAGGCCATCCGGCACTCGGACACTATGCTTGCTGTCAAGAACCAGCCTCAGGCGCCACATGTTCGAAAGAGCCTTAGCAGTTTTTTTGTTAACCGTGAGTTTCTTTACTAATATGCTTCTCAACCTTTAAACCTAATAACACCATTGTCCCAACAATTTCAAAAAAAGTAATTTTAAGCAATTCTGTTTTAACCAAAATATTTTTTAATCTTAGAAAAGTACCAGGTTTAGGTCATGTATTGATGCTAAAATACCTTACAAAATCAAAATTACAATAATGAATTAAAAAAAGTAAAAGGGTTTGTCATTTGAATGTCTTGTGTTGTGGCTTTGCTGGTTTTCACGAATTTAACGGTGTCTCCAGAGCACCTTATGAAATCCAATAATGGACATTTTTGCAACAATTTTCAAATGGCAGTTAGGCATAATTATCCTTAATCCGTTTCTGCTAAAGGCGCAAACGCTTTCAACAGCTTCACTGCTCAACACTATGTAGATGTTAGTGGCATTACCCATTCATACAACTTACTCTTAATTTGAAAAATGGTTTTTGTGACAAAATGGTTATGGTGCAGGTCTCTGACTTTATAGGTCAAGGCTTCAATTCCTATTGCTGCTTTTACTTTTGCATTAGAAAATTGACCCTACCATGTTTTTTATGCGCAAGACTCAACCCAAAATTACCGTTTCGCGAATAAAGAACACATCCAGCTGGTTAGTTTCCAAGAAGCTTAACAACCTTCTGCTCTAGTCATATCCTTAAGGCGACACTAATAATTTGAACTGAACTGTCCCCAAAGGCCAGAAAAATTGTCTTCTAGATCTCCCTTTCTATAGGTCACATCTTCGACTTCTGTTGCAGCTTTTACCTTTGCATAAAAAACCTAACAATTCCTTGTTTCTTACTATGCATAAGACCCGAACCATAATTACCGTCTGACTTTTTGACTTCCACGTGTCACTCTCCTGTCACAGCAAGATCCATAAAAAAATCTTAAGACAAACAACTCAACCTGCCGTAACTTCCTTGTTGCCATATCCACCGGCAAACAGGACATTAACCATTATGGCCTCTGGCCGCAACACATGCTATCCGTGAGAATCTGAGATTGCCGTGAGCGGAGTGTTCTCTAAGAACACGAGGGTTGCATAGGATGCCGAAACGAAAACTCGAGTTCTTCATAATCGACTAGCAACGTGGGTCATCATGTGTTCTACTAATTTTGAGCTTTGGGTCAACTATTTTCGACAATGTATAGCTGGTTACAAAAAATGTAGGTCGCCCGTTTTTTCACTACCGTATGCTCTCAAAAAGCGACTCACTTAGCGAGCTGTTTTTTTCCGTTATAATTGCGTTTTCCGCGAGCATAATAACTTTTCGAAATTAGTTTTCAAGTTTCGCTAATGGAGACAAAAGAAAAATTAAGTGTGTCATCGACACAAAAGACGTTTCAGCCGTAAAGACACGGTCCGGAAAAGTCTCAAATTGCTTTGCAATTACCTGCAATTTAGGCTGAACCTATCGCCAATTGTGGAGCACTTTGTGGAGTTGCTGACTGTTACTGTTCGCCTTCAAGTGCTCGTGGCCGTACTTTTCTTGGTTGTCCAGTCTGTAGTCTCATGTTCCGATCGAAGCTCAAGAGAGCTATAGGTAAACAGTCGTTCAGATTGTCAAAATTTAAGCAAAAATGTAGTTTTTGTAATTTCTGTTTGTCTGTGAGTTGGCACATACAAATCGTTGTTTGTAGTTTTTGTTACGTTGAGTTAATAATGTAGTAATTTTTTGTTTAACATGACTACTTTTGAAAATTTAGGGTTTCGTGAGCTTTACTTGTAGCATAACGAATGTGTTTAATTATCCTTCTAATATATTTTTGGTTAGCTCAAATATATCCGAACAAATTTGAAACGTTTTAAAGCCACAAAATATACTTGTTTTGTGCAGCTGCGGAGAGAGGTTTTTAATTTTTAAAAGTTTAACATTTACATTTGAACGAAATAGAAAGAAAGGTTGTGAATCTTAAGGCTTCTGTTGCAAGGAGATCTATTGAATAAACATTTTTTTGCTTTTGGAAGGTGAAGCTTTGGAACGCTTCAGAGCTTAAATGCCACATGGCATTTAAGTTCTTTAAAACCACTCAAAAAATAACATGCTGCGACGTTCATTGACATATTAATCAAACCATAATTCCTTTATTTGTGGTTCAAAATTTTGAACAATTTTTCAATTTTTATAAGTGTTTGTGATTTGTTTAAAATTCAAAAACACTTTTTTAAATTTTTGTATGGAAAGCACCAGTTAAAAACCACTCAACACCTTTACGTATTGCTGCGAGCGTTCGTAACCGTGATATGAGTTTTTTTGAGGTATTCGAACGTTGGTTCCTCAATTTTTCGTGCGAGGTTCCCGGAACAATTTTCCTGATTAGTCAATTTTAACTTCTGAATTCCTGCAAGCGTTGATAACCGTAATCTGAGTCTTCTTTGTGGTCTTCAAACATTGGTTCCTCATTGATCCCTTATTTTTCGTGCCAGCATTCTTTTTTCTTTAATCCTAATTGGGTTCCTTTTTAAGCAAGGTGTTTATCGTAACCGGGTTCCTAAATTGACCAAGTTTTAATTTTTTAAATTATTTACTGTGCGGATTTGAATGTCAATTATACAGCTCTTGTATGTTTTTTCCTTTCCAATATAAAATCATATATTTGAATTTATCATTCGATTATTTTTTTCTTTTTATGCATTTTCCATCTTTTATTTTTTCCTTTCAATTTTGTAGTTTTGATTTTTTTTCAACAGGATATTTATATTTTCCATTTTTGCTTTTTGTTGTTTATTTTAACTGGGATATTCATTTCTCATTGGTTCTTTAAAGTAAAAATTCAATAAATGATGCATTGTCAACCAGGTGGTCAGTCCCAAAGAAGCACTTTAACAAATTTACCAACTTATTTATAGCGGCTCTAATAATACGCAAAGCAAGAAGGCGTGTAGTCGAAAACCCGAGCAAGCAGGTCTTTTTTGCTCCCTTCTTCAAGAAGGCATCATTATTCGCTTGCATAGAATTATCCCTATGTTGCGTATGCATTTCAATATTCCCAAGTATAGGCAATGGCGGCCTGTTGCAAATGCAAATTAGCCTTTAGCTCATTTCTTCGGCACATTTTCACGCTCTGCCAGCGGCAGCGTTTACTCACTCTTTCTACGCACGCCACGCGCTTGCGTTTCCTGAAATTAATTACTTAAGGTTGGATGGGCGAGAACACATAGGTAGAAGCAAAGGTTTTTTGCTTTGAATAGAGCCATTTGCTTGTATCCGTTGTTTTTGCGCTTGCGCAAGCTCTTGGAGATGTCGGCGGGTAAGTCGGCTGTCTTCAACTTTTCCCTCTCAAATTAATTGATTTCCTTTAAATAGAGCTCGGAGCAGCAAATGAGAGACGACTACAAGCTGAGGTTTATAGCGCAAAGAGGTAATTGTAGTTCTACTTGGGTGTGGCAGCTCTCCTCCTCGACCTGACTCCGGCACTCACCAAACGGCGTGCAGTGTACCTTACGTGTTCGATGAGGAGAACGCACGTCAGATTTACTTCCGAGAGTCGGCCTACTCGTCGGTCCACCTGCTCGCGCTACTTTCGTGATTTTATTAAGAACGCCAGCATGATTACTGCTAAAATAAGTTTCATTTCTAAGCTTTAAATCTTATAAATAATGTTAATTTGCAATTTTACATTTTAAGCTACTAGTTTAAATCAGTTTTAAGGCAGAAAGTGACTAAGGAGTCAGTCGGCAAACGGCGATTTTGCAAACAAAGTTTCTAGTCTTTGTTAAAGAAAAAGTGTATTTTACTAAAATTTCGGTTTTCAAAATTTTATTATTTGTGTTTTTTAAATTTTTGATATGAGTTTGTTCAAGCTCCCTCAAATTACAGCGGGCCACTGACGATCGACCATATATCACTGTCAAAACGTTTTTTGGAAATCTCTGACGCTCTTCCGTCTTTAATGTTGCAAATATAGCAGTTAGTGCCCAAGAGCACGTAGCCCTTAATACAATTTGGAATGTTTTGCTCAGCAAGTGCACGTGAATACCCACATGGCGAGCGTATTAGCGCTTACCTGTTTTCTAATGAAAATGTGACAATCCTAAATTGTCCTTTTAGTCATCAAGTGATGAATGGTGCTTACAAATAGAGCTTTTGGAAAATGCAATTACAGATAACCTTATTTTCAAAAGGATGTAAATGGACTGTTTTTAGGTAATCTCAAGCAGGTACATCTGTATGTTGAGACGTATTGTGTGTTCATGGCATTGTAGCGTCAATATTGCTTGCACTCAGTTGGTCCGCAACTGAGTGGATTTGGACTGGTCTTGGGTTCCAACTCAAATACAATGCATGTTTTGACATGCGCAAAATATCCATTTTTGCTGCGTCACCGATTTTACAACCTTATCTGAAGGTTATTTATAGTCTAATAATTTATCGCAGCTGTATGTTGGAAACTTTCTGAGCAGGTGCTCGGACAGTAGTCTGTGCCATAGTGAGGCGAGACAAGTTTTTAAGGGTAACGTAGTTGATTGCAAGTCGCCAGACCATGACATATACCAATTTAAATTAGCCGAAAAACGACTTTTTGGTAGTTTTGCGTGGGCGTTTTGCCCATTTAAAACAATAACCAATAATAAAATTTTTAAAAATGGCTTTAAAAAATTTTTTTATTTTTACAATTATTTTTTATATAACAGGTTAAGCTTTATGACATAACGATTTCGGTCTGAACACTAACTACATCTTAGAAATTAATACAATTTTAAGCATTAAAAAATTGTAAAATAATTTTTCAAAGTTGCGTATGTGTTATTTTTTATTTGTTAAAAAATTTTCAAAGTTTTTTGTTACTGCCAAATTTACTTCACAAAAAAGTAACTTCTTTGTTTTTGTGCGTAGGTGTTGCTGCTTTCCTCAAGTGCATAAAATATCGCTTAGATATTTTGAGCTCACTTGTCTTTTTCCCCGCGAATAAACTATCGAAGCGATCCGATTACTCACAAGATACGTCGGAGATATTTTAAGATCCGTTGTGATTCTTCGAAGCGTTAGTAAATTTCTCATGACGGCTTTTGTCAGGCTCTCTGAGTGAATGAGCAAACGCGTGTTCCTGGTGTCGTAGTCGGTCGCGTTGGAATGACGAGTGAAAAGCGGAAGAAAAGTTGCCCACATATTGGTTTTTAATCGGTCCAGTGACCTTCGACCTCGTCGTTAATCCTAAGAAAAACGACACCAATTACCATTTTTCGAAAGTCAGCCCATGCTATGTTGTCATGCTGAAATTAGCACATGGGTTACTCTTACTTTCTTAAAGATTTCAAACCAAAAATAAAAAAATTGGGTTAGGAGTTGTTTACTATGACACAGGGGCGTTTAGCCAAAGATCGACGGGGAATTGAGACTAGTAGCCTCAGCTTAGTCGTCGTTCAGGTAAAACGCGTGTTTACAACCGCGTTCTACAGCTGTTTCGCTTGATGATTTAAATGAGAAAACAGAATTCTAACGAGCGAGGATGCGTTGAACCGCGCTGAAGCGGCATTTCTTGTGTGTTAGGGGGTGAAGTTAATCTGTTGTATTTTGATCATCCTGGCAGCGGTCTTCGTTTGTTCGAGAGGCCGTCAGCGGTAGCAACAGCAGCATTTTCTTCTTCTTCTTCTTCTCTTCTTCAAGAAATCCTAAACACGACGACGACGCGGTCGACCGACAGTTGCACAACAAGGGCACCACTCCACATCATCGCATCTTCTCCGCTCAAGATCGCCTCAAGCGTGCGTCGAAATGAGGCGGCGTTTGGCGCTCGTTTTCAAGCCTGCTAGCCCAAGTTTTGATCTTGGATTCAAGTGGGGTGATCAGTGGTTAATGAGTGTCTCGATGAGACTTCCGAGACCTATTGTCCCCATAATGGATCTTACGATCACCATCCGTCCGCAACAACGTTCGTTTTTACCCGCTCCCGCCAGTGTGATTGTCGTGCTGCGGTGTCGCATTTCTTATGAATTAGTGAAATTGGCGCGAGCGCTCTTTTTTCGCTTTTTTGTGTGTGTGCCGTTTTACATCGTCGTTTATCGAGAGTAGATCCACACCCTCAAATTTCCTCCAGAGAGCGAACACCACCACATTGTCAACGGCGACAGTCTACTCGTATTTCTCCAGACAATTTTGCAAATCGACAACGTCGCCGGAGTCATGTTGTCGGAAGTAAAATGCATGGTCAGACAGTCGTACAACAATTTACAGGCACTCGCTACGGGCGAGTCGCCTACCGTATCTCCGTCTTCGTCCTCCTCGTCGACTGTCGCTGCTCAACAATCCCGCGTGTTTGACCAGTTAGCGGTGAGCACGATTAATCTGGGCTCCTGAGTCAGCTCGAGGCGTCGGAACCACCTGAGTCCGTCGAAGGTTCGTCTAAGCAGTTACATAAAACACAAAAAAAACAAAAAATAATTTTTAATTTTAAAAATGGGGGAAATTCAACCTGCAAAAAACTCCATTTGCAATGATCAAATCGCAAATCAAAAAATTAAATTTGAAGAGCAACTAATTTTTTTCTGTTTGCGTCTTCCTATTTTTGAATCTTCAAGAACAAATGCAGCAAATTCAAATTGTAACGTATATCTTACATAAAATTCAAATCTCAATTTACGTAACATGCATTTTTATGCAAACCAAAGTTTTGCTGAAGAGCACCAATCTGCAGCTTAATTTGTAGTTAGCTGCAAATTTTTAACTTGCTGAGGACAGCCGGAACTGGTCTAAATACGGCCTTTTTTCGTACCTAACTTTTTCTGTAGACCACCTTGCAGACGTGAACTACAATTTTAACCTCATTTAAGCCTTCCGTGAGTTGCTTGTAGGCGGACTTTAAATGTAGGTCTGTGTCGCTAGGAACTACGTGATGGAATCGGTCATGTGAATCATTTCTCCTCACTTTCAACTTAGCTCTCTCTTCTTAAGGTCTATTTCTACGTGAAATCATGTTTGACGTTGTCAAGCTGTGGCAACGGTTTCTTGCAGGTTTCTATTTTTACTTAAAATCTCTTAACAGTCCTCTTACTTTGAAACCATAAAATTTGTGTGTGAACTATAAAACAATCGTAACATGCACATGAAGCACTTTTCACCTACGAGCTACTCCATATTCATGGAAATGGCTATTTTGGTCTTCATTAATAAAAATGTGTTTATCGTAAAAAGGAAGACCATTAGTTTTTTATGATTTAGACAAATGCAAGTGATTGAGTGGTTGCAGACGCAAAGTATACTTGTACGAAAAAGTTGACTGAAAAGTTTTTGCTTTAATTTGGACTCAGTGGTCAAGTACGTCACTACGACGTCGTCTTAACTTTTTCAAAATTAACGATTTGTGCGACCACGTCAGGGTTGAATTGCATGTTTGGTGTACTTGGAAATGGATATCAGAGATAAACAGCGACAATTAGGAGACTAGTGTCATGTTGTACATGTTGAAGTCACTGGTTTAAGATTGCAATTATGTGACGTAGAGAGGTGTTTTTTAAAACTCAGGTAAAGTGGAAACAAAGAACCGATGTGAACGATTGATAAGGGCGACCATAAAGTGGTCCGTCGGTTCCACATAAGTTGTATGGAGGTATTTTTATTTTTGCATTTCCATAGCATAGGTTTTGAAGGTTAACTAAACCTATAAATTTCCTTTCAAAATTTTTTTATTTTTGTTGTTTAATTTTGAATATTACTTTGGTTACAAGCAATGCTACAAACCTTTACGTGACTCTTACAATTCGTGTTTTATGAACAAAATACTGAATTGAAATTTATCTTAAAAATAAACCAATCTTCTTAATTTTTTTGTCTTTTTTAAAATTCTGTCAGACAAGTCTACTTTTCCCTCTTGTCCCTGTTTTTAGTACCCCAGACCTTAAAGACCACCCGCTTTCAACTGCGTCATTCGACTCCAATTAACTCAATAAAAAATACCAGAAAGCACTTGTCACAAAAAGTGCGTTCGCAGTAACGATCAGATCTGGAAAAGGGGTCAATGATCAGACCACACGATCGTTGCTGCTGCCGGCGACGCCGAAATGACCCCGCGGAAACTGCTGTGTTTATGCAAATGAGAAATAACAACAGCGACAGCGGCAGCAGCAGAGATCATCTGCATGCAGTCGGTTCTGAGTCCAGGTAGCTGTCGCTGTCGTTGTCTAAGCTTGCCTTCTCCGGCTAACGGGCGATCGCGCATCTGGTGGGTTCGGCGATAATCTCTTTGCACCAAACCCTGAAAAGCTACCTACATAAACTCTTCTCTTTTGTCGAGCTCAAATACACACTGTGGCGGGCATATCTTCTTCTTGTTCCTCTCCGGCGCACGAAAACGACGCCGGCGACAATGGCGGTGGCGGCCGGCGTTCACGGGCGGGATTTGTCGCCGCCACCGTCGTTTCCCCGTTTGCCCCGGAGGCATACGGGACAGCAGAGAGAGGAAAGAAGAAAACCGCCGCGAGTGCTGAGTGTGTTGAGCTCGAGGGCTTAGCAAGTGATGGGGACGACGACTTAAATTCACCCACAATCATCAGCAGCACCCCCGGCGATCGATCGGAACGGGGATAGACGAAGACAACGACCGGCCGACGGACGAAGTCCGCTGATCGATCTCTTCTCAATTACAGAAGGGCGACGACGTCGACGTCGAAGGCGATCTTATTTGTTTCAACAAGGCTTCAGGCCTCTTCTCTCCCTCCGCCTCCCTTTTGATTATTCCGTAATCTTCTCGGTTACGGTCGCGCCCCTCCCGCCTCGGCCGTCCACTCAAGCGAACCGTGTCCACTTATTACAACTGCTAATCGGTTTTCTCCCTTATTTTCGCACTCTTTTCTCCAGCTGACATCTGTTTGATCTTAGTAGTCGTCCAGCACCCCGCCACTGTGTTGTCCTTTGAATCGACGGTCTACGACGGCCTAATTGATAACATACAAGCGAAATCGACCACCGCGAAAATCCCTCATCGGTGGAGGGTTTTGAATTTGGATCAAACCAAATCGCTTGAACCGTGAAGCCCAATCTTCTTCTTTTTATGCTATTTGGCGCCTTTTCGACACTGCTTTCTCAATTTTGGCCCGGGATGAGCTAATGTGCTCGGTGTCGAGTTACTACGAATGACGACGACCACTGGCCCTGGGACAACTACGCCGAAGAAGAAGCCGAAGGAGGAGAAGAAGAAGACAGCGGAGGCCGTTCGAATGGTACATTGACAACGCGTGTCTAATTCGGGTGTCTCTTCATCCTGTTACCCACGACGTCTCGCTCTCGAGCCTCAGCGATTCCAGACATGGCCTCCACCTCCACGTCAAACCACCTCCTCAGCGTGCCCGTGCTTTATGACGAGGCTGAGGCACTCGAGGCCCAAGACCGGCTGTCGCCGATTTCGGTCAGCCGCAGCGCCGGACGCCACAGTCCCTTGTCCAGACTGTCGTTTCGTGAATTCGACGTGCACAAGATGTTTACCAACCTGCGCAAAAAGAGCACCTCGGATTTGAACTTGGTTTTTGACATGTTTCGGGGAACGTCGCCGACGGACCGAGTTTCCGCTAGTACAGGCAATCTGCACAGGAATCGGAAAAGGATAAGCTGGCAGTCGATCTCACCTAATCATATCCAAAAGCAAATACACTTAGGTGAGTTCAAGGACTCTTTATTTCACTCTATATTGCCTCAAATACTCATTTCAACTCTTGCTACAAATTTGGTTTGGTGGCTTAGTGCTTACTTTGCGCTTTTGACTTGCCCACACAATTCAACCTCCACCCCAGACCTCTTTTTTCATTTTGTCATTTTTATTCAAAATCAACTTCTTTACATTCCCTATGTAAACCATTGATCGCTTGATTCCCAATTTTCCCAGGTCGGAACTGTCAAATCCAGAGCAAACAAACCCTTTCCTCTGTCTCGCGCTTAACCCTTGCAAGTCTTACTGCATTGAGTCATTTTTAAAATGATCCAGCTAGATTTCTCCCTGCGCGGCTACAAAAATCGCTATAAACTCATCGACTACAAATGTTACGGCTTCAAAGAGTCGTTGCGTCGTAAGTTTAAACCGCCGTCTAGTGGCTGTGGTGGCAGTAATAACACAATAATCTAAAAATGCTCCATAATTCATCTCGTTTTCACAATAAATTTGCGCTCCGTTTTTACTCATTTTCATCGTTTAGTACAAGAGGAGAAGGCGATGCAAGCAGCGCCGTCTCAGCCGATCGACGCCGCAAAGTTCGTCGCCTACGTCACGGAGCGTCGCAAGAAGCGAATACTGTTCAAGGGCGAGTACTTGGTTAGTGTCCTGTTTTCATCAAATCGAAATTTCCGCACTTTTTACCCTTGCCAATCCCTTAAAAATTCTTTGTTTGTCCGTTTTTTCCTCGTTCAAGCGGTTTTTTCAAAACCTTCTTCCTGTAGCCACTTTCCTTCCGGCTATCACCCAATCGGGAGCCTGCTGGACTTGAGACGTCTTCGTCGCTGGTGGCTTAAAAACAGCAAAAGAACCAATCCACCGCACAATGAATGCTTTCTGCTAATCTGTTTACGATTTTCCACAACACTTTTTTGCTTCGCTTAGATGATTCAACGATCGATCGACATGCAAAAGTGCCGCAGTGATGTGGCGAGCACGATGGACGACCGTAATCAGTATCCGGACACGTTACCGTACGACTACAACAGGGTCATCCTGCACACGATGCCCGGAGACGAGAACTCGCACTATGTCAACGCTTCATACGTCAACGTAAGATCGAGATGATGAGTTGAACGCTTACATACATGAGTTATGATGGCTAAGAATAACAAAACAAGAAAGAGGAAGTTCAAACTTTGAAAGACAGCGGACAGCTGTACTTGCTTTTGAGTTGAGACGACACAAAATATTGAAATGTCACAAATGAGAGCACAGGTACAATTAGAAAAGTGCATATGATGAAAAAAGCTGTTTGTTACACGGACGAAAATTAGAAAAAGGAAACTGATTGCAGTGGTTACATTTCAGATCAAAAACCATTTTTTAAATTTATATTAAAAAATTAATCAAATTTTGAAAGGGAACTTTCAAAAACACAAAAAAGTGTTTTGTTTGTTCATCTGAAAGTTAAAACCTAAAAATCGTATTTTAAAACTTTTCAGATTTATAAATTTAATTTAATAAAATTTGTATTAAATGGTAAAAAACAGTCAAAACATTTATAACTGTTTTTTTAAAGAAGCTAAATACTTTTTCAGAAATTTTGGTTTTGTTAAAATTTCAACAAAAAAAGCTTTTTTATTAAAAAATGTCAAATTTAAGAATTTATTTAAATTGCACAGGTTAAGAGTTTATTAGCTTCACCACGGAAACTAAATTTTGCGTTTACAAATTTATAGCGTTTTTCGACGCATTAGCCAGCTGTGAATGCCTATCCGTTTTTCGTGATTGCTAATAGTTGCCTTTTCAGAGCTGGGTACGGGAAAAAGCGTATGTTGTGACTCAGGCGGTAAAGACCAAAGCAGCAAACGCCGAGTTTTGGCGCATGGTTTGGGAACTTGGGTCAAATTGTATTGTCATGCTCACCAAGGTTTTTGATTTTATGAGGGTAAGTTAACATTGCCGTGCTTTTAAAGTAATGTTCTTTGTTTTTCAGGTAATGTGCGCTCAATACTGGCCGATCACGTCTGCTCATTTTGGTGAAATAGAGGTGGAAACGCTGGAGACCAAAACTTATGCTCATTTTGTAAGCTTCTGATTTAAGACAGATTTGTGAATGGGCTGTCTTAGGTGATACGAACATTCCGTCTAAAACGCTTAGACGAGTACGAGGGACTTCAAACCAGGACTGTGAAACATTTCCATTTTACTGAGTGGGAGCTGGACAGTTTTCCGTACATCAGCGCCTTCATCGAGCTTCGGCGGAGAGTGAGGCAGCACATGGAGAAGTGCTTCGCTGACGCGCCTATCGTCGTCCATTGCAGGTTGGTTTTTTGACTGACTCACACGTCAAATCGTGATATCCCTACAACTCAACTTTAAAACAGGTTTATTTTTTACGTTGACCCATCGCTGACTCTTAAAGCAGGTTTTCGTTCTTTCCCGTTCCAATCTCGTTTTTTCAAAATTTTTAAAATTTAGTTTATACAAGAATTCTTTATTTCTCTGTCCAAACCACAAAACCTTATTATACACACCATGTGACTTTTTGTGACTTTTGTACATGTTAAAGCTAACCCAAGAAATCAAAAATCGTGACGAGGAAGAGACGAATTTTGATAAGGGGGATCTGAGCCGTCACGTCGTGGGGCGAAGTCCGCTGGTCTTCTGCTGATGCAGCGTTTCAGTGTCTTCACCGGGCCATGGCAGTGCAATTGGCACTACGAGTGTCGTAATTGTCACAAAAAATACGGGAACACGAGCGCGGGATCACCTGTTTGACCGGTTTTCCCATCGAGTTCGCAAGGTCGCCGATCCAAGTGGAAACCTGCAAGTAATGGCGACTCGATCAATCAATCATACACACAAAACAAAATGCACACACTTATTCCGTCAAATGATTAAGCGCTCCAGAAAGCTTTGCGCCGCCGGTGCAGGCGACGGAAAGAAAAACTTTGTGATTTGTCAAATGTTTTACGACCTACCTGCTGCCGCGAGTAGTCGTGAAGGAAGCGCGCTGCTTGTTCGCCTGCCACTGGGCCACATCTGTTCAGCAGCACTTTTTCCGTGCATGATAAATCGCAGATTAGCGTCCGACATCGGTTTGCAAAGCCGATCACTGTTGCTTCCAGGTCCGCGTAGGGTCCACACACCGTCGGGCCGCATTGACGTTTTAGCACAGGTGCGGCAAAAACGTAGCACGGGATGTTTGTCAACATCTGCAATTGCGGGGGTTAGGAAACTGGTCCGGGGCTAGGGAAATTCGATTTCGATGGGTAATTGGATCATAAAAACAGTTGAATTCGTACAGTACCCAAACAAACTGATACAAAAAACGAAATTCTTTACATAGTTTAGATTTAGACCGTAATCAATTTAGAAGTAAACAATAACCTTCTAAAAACAATTAAATTGAAGCATTTTTCAGAAAGGCTAATGTATGCAGGCTCTAAAGGATATTTTTTAGATTGCACCGGTAGCTCAGTGGTTAAAATGTTAGATTACCATTCATCTCGACAAGGATTCAATGCTGCCTACGGGCAAACCATTTTTTTTGTTACAAAATCATATTTTATAAGTAATTGAACGTTTTTTTAACCTGTCAGAACGTTAGGTAGCAGCGCGGCCACCCTATTAGCAATTTACGAGACCAGCTTACCAAGTCAAAATTGTCTTTGCACACATAGTCCCGCATGTTGAACTGAATCGAAAAGCCACAATCGCGCAAGCATTGATCGTGCTGCGCATCGAGCCGACAGAACATGCTGAGATCAGTTTCATCGATGACAGAAGGAACGCCAATGCTTCCGAACGATGTGTGAGCCTGAACATATTTTACAAAGAGCCTCTGTTTTTTGCTACCTTGACCATGTCGAGACCAGATCGCAAATTTTCGTTACATTTGTTTTGGCATCGGTCATCCTGGAGCGCTTCATCCCGACTGGAGAGGGAGTGGATGTTCCTTGCTTCAAGTTGAGCCCTTTCAGCGTCCTCCTGAGCTTCCAAAGCAGCCTCGATCCTCGCCAAGTCAAACGCTTTTTCCCGTTTTACAATTTTGTGCGCTGCCAAGTCTGCAAACAGAGAGGAGTGTCGCTTAATTGTAGTGGTCGAGACAGCGTGGTCAAAAACCAGTTTTTGCAGAGATAAAACCGCCGCATAAAGCACACATATAAACAAAGTCACTTACCAGAAATCGCCTCACCTTGCTTGCCAGAACACAAGGCTGACAATAAGTAACAGAGGAGACTAAATGAGATCAGCCGAAGGGATCTGTAGATCATACTGTAGCTGGGTGACTGAGAGAACAAGAGAACAGAAAACAGACTAGTGGTGCAGAAATGACTTTTAAAAATCGCAAGAGAGTGACGTTGTCGTGGACCACCGTGCAGCAAGATGCCCTTAAGGCAATACTGATAAAGGGTCGAATGTCACAAAAGCAGCCCAAAAGGAGGAGGTAGACGCTGCTCCTGCTGCTGGCGCTTCGTCTGCACTATGCTTTCACCTGATTCGCCCGCGCGCTCGAGTTGTTTTTTCCGCCGCGCGTCATGATTTTCTTTTTTTGTCTGTGAGTGTTAACCGCAGCAGCAGTAGCACGTTTTGATGAAAAAGAGCAGCCAACAGAATAAGAAGCAATACAGCAATGAAGAGAAGAAGGAAGAAGAAGAGGGGATGACGTTACAGAACCGTCACAGCCAAAACACGGCTACTGTTGCTGGTGGAGGAGACGAGCAAAGCTGCTCGCGTCGCGCAGCCTCGCTAAGGGACAGTTTGTGACAACAATAGTGTTTTGTTGTGGGGTGGAAGCGGTTGAAGAGGACGGTGAGAGGCTCTAGACTATTACCTAAAAATGTAAAGTGGGTGGAAAATAGAAAATTGGAACACAGCCAAAGGTCAGGCTGGTAAAACCATTCCTCATTAATAACAAAAACCCAAAAATTAAAAAAAACGAGTATTTGGCTTAAATTTTTTATTTGGTTTTAATAGTAAAAAAGCAAATTAAAAATTTATTCTAAAGATGGAAAGAGGTCGGAAAGGACGGTGAGAAGCTCTAGATATTTTCCTAAAACCTGAAGTATAATAAAAGGTGAAAAAATGGGAGCACGGCCAAAGGTTAGGTGTGTAAAAACTTGCTTTAAAAACAATAAAAAATTTATTAAAAGATTTTGAAACGTTTGTTCTTGAGCCACGAAGCATTTTTTTGCTCCACTTGCATTTTTATAATTTTTTAAATTTGCATTTGATTTTTTAACCTAACCGTTTTCAATTTGATTAAAAAGGGCTGGATCGTCATTAACTAAATCGATCCCAAATACTCTTTCGGTTTAAGGTCAACTTTAAAAACCAGTTTTTGTGTGAATTGACGCCTTATTTTTTTGTTTTGCATTTTGCAGCGAAGCATGACAATTGTACTTTTCACCAATTTTTTGCTTGCTCAGGTCTTATAGCAGATTGCTGGTTGAAGACTAAAAAGAGTTTTATTAGAAGCGGCTCTCCGACTACACACATTTCGTTCCGGAACTTTGACCAAAAAGACCGCCTATGCCTTGAGGTTCAAATGGTTCAAAAGTTGTTGTTTATGGGATGCGGGAAAAAAGTCGACTAAGCTATGAAAGAAGTTTTCGAGTTTGATTTTTTGTGTTCTCCAGGTTGTGTCAAATGTGAACCTTTCGCTGACCAAGTCATCACCTTAAAATTGATCATATTTCGGTAGCGACATAAAGCGAAACAGCTGATCAGATCTGACGGGATTTACGACACCGACCAGAAATCAAAAATAACTCTAAAGTTGTTATTTCTGCGAAGAAAAACAACACCTAAAAGTGTCGTTAAGTTCCTAGGCTGCAGGTGTTCGTGATCGATTAAGTGCGTATCTTCCTAACACGCCTCGTCGTTTTCCGCATTAAACTGCTTGTTCCGAAGATTGCGGGGCGGCCGCTTGCTGAGGAACTCAAACCGTTCACTTCACGCTCTGAGAACCGATTAAACCCGCAACATCGGAGTGATGTAACGTGTGGGTGTGTCGTAATTGATAGGTGGTAATTAGAAGTGTGTCTGACATAATAGTCGGCGAATTAGAGGAAGAAAGACCGTTGACAAAAACACGTCACTTTGTGGTGCGTGGAGTGACAATCAAACACATAAAATTGACAATAAACAGGAAAAGGGAGATGAACGACAGAAATAAAACGAACTGTGACTTACTTAGCTAATTAATGAGTCCAAAAACAATTCAAAAATACAAGAATGGTACCGAGGTTCAAAATTGTATCTCTGGAACGGGCGCCAAAGCTCTTAGCTACTAGGCTATAAAGCTAAACTTGAAGAAAAGCAAATTGAAAAATGCAGAAATTCAAAAATTTGGTGTTTTTAGCAACGGAGCAGGCCGAAGTGGTGCCTTCATCGCCTTGGACGCCAACTTGGAGCTTCTCAAGAAAACTGGCCAAATCGATGTGTTCGGCTACGCGAAGACCATGGTCAACTCTCGACCCAACCTTGTCGACTCTGTAGACCAATACCAATTCATTTACGATGCTCTGTCTGAGGCTGTTCTGTGCAATATCCAACCCATCGCGATGCATCGACTCAAGGACCGAAGCAGTATGTACAAAGCCAAGAAGGACCGACAGCTGATGGAAGTCCAGGATAGCCACGAGAACAAGGTAACACCTCTCTTTCATAGATGTTGGCTAGAGCCGATTTAGCTTCTCATAATGTTGACCCCAACACTCCGAATAGGAGACTGTGCCGGTGGCCATCGTCTCGAAAACCGAGGCAAAAATCGTGATGTAATGGTAGTGCCTCCTGACCACGCGAGGCCATATCTCCAGACTCTGCATGGAGAAAGCAAGGATTACACCTACATCAACGCTGTGGAAGTCGACGGATTTACGCGGAAGGGTGAATTTATCGTCACTGAATGGCCAAAAGCTGCCACTGTGGATTCGTTTTGGACTCTGGTGTTCGACCACGGCTGTCATACAATTGTGAACTTATCCAATCAGGGTAATGAGAAGGTACGTGCTGTTCAAATTTACTTAATGACAAAAACATGTTAAAACACAAAAACAGAAAAAATCGAAATTTTATCGAATATTTTAGTTCGAAATATTCATGAGGTCAAACGTTTAAAATTCTCAAAAATTTTTTTTGTTGTTGATAGGGTCTCATTTCTTAATTTGCAACCATAATTGTTGCGTAAAACTTGCAACGAAACCTCAAATAAAACAGGGTTCAGTGAGAATGTGTGTATTGCATGAGACATGGATATTTAAGATTTTTACAATGACGCTCGCGTTGAAGCACTTGTCAACGACAGGGCGGAGCTTGGCATGAAAACAAGGCACAAAAGGGAATCGGAAAGCTAAGGATGAATAAGACAAAAAGGCTTCGTCTGCGACGACAGAACAACATATTTTTAAGCAAAATTTTTCTTTAAAAATTTTTGTAATTAACGGGGCCGCTCGCTGTTGCGTCACAGTATTTTCTTTAAATCAGCATTGTTCGGCGCTTCGCGCCTCACAGATTCAGAGGTCAAGCATTTGAATTCTTTTAAAATTTAAGAATCCTGTTTTGATTAGGTCTGATTTCCAAAAAAGACGAAAAAAATTGCAACAAAATTTTTTAGCAATTTTTGGGTTTAAACACTATGACCCCAATGTAAAAAATATCATTTTTGTAATGAAGTTCTGAAAAATTTGATATTTAGCAATACCCTACCTTCATCCACAACAAAGGCAAGCACACCTACGGTCCCTTTGTCGTGGAAATCCTCAACTACCACCAGTACCCTGCCCTCACTTCTCACATGGTCAAGATCATGAAACGGGTAAGTTCAAGACTTAATCACCGACCAATTTTGCCAAAATTAGAAAACTATAAAGCCTAAACCAAAATTAGAAAAATATATACATTATGTGAGTTTTGCCATCATTCGAACGGAGTTTGCTCAATCCGACTCGGAACACACGCAACTCGTCGTCACCGCTTCCACGCTATCTGATGCGGAAATTCGGGAAACCGGAAGAAAAGCCACCGCCCGAGCCAGAAGAACCCGAATTTATCCGACCAGCGTCGATGCCACCTGGACAGTCGTTCCGCTTGAAACAGAAATACTGGGGTCGAGTCAGGTCGAAGAGCATCCAGCGAGACTCGTTCAAGAACCACGTATCTCGACAGTACGCGAAACCCAACAGCTCAAAAATTGGCAGTCGGAAGCGCGATAAACGAAGCAGTCCAAAACAACGCGACTCATTCGATGAGGTCTGAGTGTGTCTGGGCATGAGACGCCTACCCTCGTCCTCCATCCTTCAGACCCTCTATGTGTCAAATAAGAAGTCAACAATACCAAAAATTACATATTTAATGTTGTGTCCGTGTTCGTGTCCTTGTCTATATGTTCATTGTGTTGTAGAAGAGTACCGGAGACGTTAACATTCTTAAAATGACTAAGGAGCAGCAGAAGAAGCACGAAAACTCGTCTCACCAAATCCAGCGTCTGGTCCGTTGTCCAGTCTTCATCTTTTTTCTGACCCATTCTCTTCTCTCTAACCACAAATTTATCCTAAACTTAACAACATTTTTCTTCCAATTTTTCAATGAACTATTTTTATTGAATTTCCCGTTTTTAGACTTTCATGATTTCGGAGATCATGCAAGCCGGCTCCACGCAACAGCAACTGGAAGCTGAAGTGCGGATATGCTGCCTTATTCAGGTATGTTTCTGACATATAAATTAGCAAATATAAGAAATAAATTTAGGTGCGCATGTGGCCTATTGAAAACAAGGTGCCTCTCTCGACGTCGGGCCTGATCGACATGATCAAAATGGCCCGTTCATGGCGTAAACGTGCTCCTGACCGTCCTGAAACCAAGCCTACTATTGTCATGTCTCAGTAAGTTACTTCAGTCTCGCCAAAAAATTACAAAAAACTAGAAACTTGAATAAATAATTTAATATGAGAGGCTATTTTTAAAATGAACAGACAACTAGCCACTTGTCTTAAGCAGTCTCTGTACGACACACACCTGTTTATCACATTCTGCGAATGTTCCAGGCTACTTTTAAAATCATTTCTCGATAGTAGTTTTTGCATTTGAGACAATTAACGAATTATGTACGTTCAAGAGCTTCTTTAAAGGGAACATTAGGGTATTTCACTAGGAACAGCCGAGAACAACGGTAAAAGGGCTGTGTAATATTGAATTTTTTAATGATTTTCAAGTTTCAACTCATTAAATTCTCAACGTTTAATTTTTTTGTGGACATTTTGAACGCTAATTTTTTCGATGTTTTAATATTCATTATATTTTGAGTATTAAAATATTTGCTCGTTTTTTGAGAAATATAACGCACAATTTCCAAAGTATTTTCAAGTGTTAAAAATTTTTATTGAGGTTGTACAGCTGAGTTTTGACATAGAATTTTTAAACATGGTTTTTTAGCAACGGAGTCAGTCGATGCGGAATCTTCGTAGCCGCCAACGTTTGCATTGACCAGATGGACATGGATCACGAAGTCGACGTCTTCCATGCCGTCAAAATGATCCGCATAAACCGACCTCAAGTCATCGATATGAAGGTAAAACTCTTTTTTTTCCAAAACATGCCTTACTTTTGAAATTCCAGGACGAATACAAATATCTTTACGACTTGATGCTTCACTGGTACATGACTAACCCCGAGTATCGCGCATTCGACGAGCGCGAAGAAGAGGAGAAGGCGACCAGCGGCCTGGTCGATCACAACCCAACACGAGCGGGTTCCACGCGCCAAAGCGTCAAATCGAAGAACAAAGTCGTCTACTTGAACTGAGCTGAGAGGTGGTGGTGGTGGTCAAAAATAGAATCGTATAGAATCAGAAAAAGAGCTGCTCTACCGACCGGGTGAACCAAGTACGCGGGTTGCGTTCCGTACTACTTTCTTGTTCATGTTTCTCTCTCTCTCGTCATTTCCGTGTTTTCCCTTCTTTTTTCTTCAACGATTCACTTATCTTCTCTTTTTTTCGCTGCACATTTCTATCGTCTTTAATTTTTAAATATCGCGTTCACAACAAGAACGTTACCATCGACTCACTAGTCCTGTCACAGTCTCTCTCACCCTCCAGAGTCGATTTCTACCAGTCGTTTTTCCCTCTCTTCCAGTTCATCATCACAAATCAAAAATGCCGAAAACCCCTCCCATGTAGCACAAAATGGACCCTGTGATAATTGATCAAGTGCATTGTCTTGTACATAGCCATACACTGAATGGTCATTTCACTCACTTTCAGTTTCTCTCTCTGTCTCTCCTCATGTCCGCAATAAAAAGTAAATAAATTATTTTTATATCAAAACGTAGAAAAAAATTGCAAAACAATTAAAAAGCAGTAAAGCTTAAGAGCCAAAAACGCAGTGCCCAGGGTCACCATTAGTGGAAAAATATGTAGGCTGCTTATACGTGCCGTACAGAGCATTTAACCTCAATTTTGCGTTTTAACAGCACCATGCAGCGGCAATAATCAGACTGCTTGGAATTTGTCGTAGTGATACGATTTATTTTATTATCTATTTGAATAAACATGCACTCACAAAAAGAGTACATAGAATAGTTTTCGGAGAAGACGGGAACAGAGGAAGTGTGTAGAAATGGATGATAAAAAGGAGAGACCCACTTGTACCCACAAGCAAACTAAGAACATGCAAACAAAAAAAGGACAAAAAACATTGATTTGTGACGAATTCACCTCTTATTCAGCCAAACAGAAAGTCTCCTCTAAAACATTTTGCATGTTTTTGCTGACATTATTGACTCAGGAAGTTCTTTGCACGCAGAAACTTTTGGAATTTATCGGACCTCCTAGTGGTCGGAAGAATTCGAAATACAGAGCGTGATCTGAGATAAGGGTGAGAAGAAGTTGAGCCAAAGAAAAGGTCACTTCAGCTTGAACATCTTATAGCTAAAGGTTAGCATTGCAATCAGACGTCTTCTGGATAGGCTACTAACTTCCTGACTTCAAGTTCAAGGAGGGATCGGGAGTAGGTTAAAGGAAATCCACTACAGCTTGCGCGAAAGAATTTTACGTATTTTTTTTACATTTTAAGAAGGGCAGTGTCTTTGGCAGTTTAAGAGACCCACGTAACTGCTCAGTACTCTAGATTCGACCTTTTATATATCTAAAACCAAACTAAAATGGTGTAATTAATACATAAGCAATAAATAACGTAGCTAGCAATTTCTATAATTTCTATAAGCGATTTCAAATCCGCCTGCTTCCGTTTCACAAAGCAAGAAGCTTCAACATTTTCATTTTTAAATTTAGAGGGTTCCTTGAACACTTTAATAAGAATATAACAGAATTGAATTTTAACACAAATTTTTCAATGGGAGAAGGCATTGGGTTCAGAGGTAATTGGACTGTGTCTCGTAAAACTCTTTAAAATAGAAAAACTAATGCTCCGAAAAATTTTAAAACTCAGTTTTGGTTGGACTTATTGCGGAGTCGAAAAGTGGCAGGGTCAAATGTTTCTTCTTTGTACAATTACCAAAGTTCCTTATAGTAATGTGTTTTGGAGTTTCTGGACCCACATACTGGTACCTCATTTTAATGAGTTGTCTAAATTCTTGTTCTGGTTTTTGAATTCTGAAAATTATATTTTGAACCGTTAGCTGAGCTTAAATTTTTGGGGCATAAGTGTGGTGTAAAGGTTAAATTTCAGGCTACTGGTTTTAATTAGTTCAATTTCATCAAACGCCGAAAATTTACTTTTTTATTTAATACTTATTTGAATATTACATACCTTCATAACGGTTCTTGTTTTGTTCCTTGTCAATTTTTTCCTATTCCTGTGCTTCCAAATGGTGAGTTTGTTCGCGATCCATGGTCTTTGACTGCCTATCGACTTCTGATAAGGCCATTTATAGCCTTCACCGGTTGCGAAAACTCGGCGGCAAAGCTACTTTGCGAGTGCCTCCGTTTTATGGACTTGATAACACAGTATTAACAGGAAATTTGCTGTTGACACGTTTTATGTAAGCATATTCTTGGTGTTTCTTGAATAATCTCTAATTTAAGGTTTTCGAAAATCGACCACATCTTAAATCTGACGTTATAAGTGAAAAACCCCGCTTTTGATGTTTAAAGAAAACGAGTTTCTTGAATTTTTTTACCCAACCAAATTGACCCTATTCCGACACCTACTTGCCTTTGTTTCTTTAAAAGCGTCGACACCTTGAACAGCTTTTAAGTAAAACTTCAGTTAATTGAACAAAAAAATGAGATTAACGCGGCGTTGAATTAGGAGAGAGGAGGAGGCAAGGCGAATATTACGCGATGCGGATGTTCCATCTTCCCTTTGTTGCTGCAAACGGTCGTCATAGCGCATCGCGTGCTTTTCACTCAATTAGGCGCCTCGAGGCGACAGTCGAATGCCCAAATGCGCTGCGGGCGAAATCCCATTTTCCTCATACCTCACCTGCTCACCTTGAGCAGTTCTGGACTCATCCCTGTTCCGTTAGCGTCGCGCACAGTGCCCCTCATCAGGCTGAGCCTAATCCCAATCAAGGCCGCGCAGACGTTAATTATAGACCGCATCTTTCGGTGGTGACAACCACAATTACCCTTTACCAGGTATTACCGTCGTCTCCTGTGCTCGCTCGTGTGCCAACTACCGTTACGATCATTACTATAATTATAATCATAAGTTTGTCGTGTGCGCAGAGCCCACGAATGTCCTTCGGGGCACAGCGAGGAGGAGGACTGCTGGACAGCGCTTCAACGGCCGCCGCCGGTGGGTGCGTGTTCATTCCTTATTTTCCGCACCGAATGCGGTTTCCAATGAACGACCGAAACGGTTCTCGTCGCTTTCAGAGGCGATTCGGGGGATTAAGCCATCGTGCTGCGCATTTTGATTAATGATGGACTTCAAAGGAGACTAGCTCTGTGGGCGCTCGGCTGTTCCTTGGAATTTGACTTGCGTTTAGTTTTGATTGTGATTATTGTACGTGGCTTTTTTGGGGCTCCAGCCCTTATCGATCTTTGGACTAATTTTTTATAATTTAATTGTTGAAATTTTTTTGAATTTTTTGGTTTTACTGCTAGACTTCAAGATATCCGTAAGCTCCATTTTAATAAATTCACATTTTAATTTTGTTGAGATATTCAGTTAAGCTTTGTGTTTTAACTCGTTCAGTTCTTTTAATAAGCTCATTTTACGCCGGTTTTATCTTATTTATTATTTAAAAAAATTTTATTTACATATTTAGATTTTTTCGTTTTCAGAAATTCAGCAGAATTGACAAAACTTAAAATGCATGTATTTTTTTCTTTTGAAAATCTGCGTTAAATATTTTTTGCAATGTACGAAGATTATGTTTGAATATTTATTTAAATGCTTTTTTAAACTATATTGGTGTTGTGTCTACAAAAGTCGCGTTTGAAATTGTTTTGAGCGAGATTCACGTAAGTGTTTCTGGTACGAATTACCTAACGGACAATCTGTCCCTTTTTTAAATTTCATTTAAGTTTTTAACGTTTTTTGAATTGTCAGAAAACCCCGTTTTGTGAGAAAGTACCAAACACTAGTTAAAACAGTTATAATCTTTTACGAAAAAATGAACACCATTTTTAATTCAAAAATTTAAAAAATCTTTGTTTTCACCAATTTTTTACATTTTGCTGCTAGCCACAAACTATCCGGCTCATTAGATCATAATCTTGTTAGCACTTTACTGATTTAAAGTGTGACCGCAGTTTCACACCTCTGCGTCCACTCTGGATTAACCAGTTACCACTCCTGGCTTTATCTTTCGTTTCTGAGGCCTTCACGTCGCTTCTCCCACCAGCCCCTTTAGATAAACCCCGTCCAGCTAATCCCCGCTTTCGCCACTCTCGCCCAGTTCTCGATATCTCTGTTGCATTCCCATCCAAGAGGGTCAAGTGAGCGACAGGATTAGCGTGTCGCGCGTGTGTGTTTGCGCTCTCATGCCCAAGTTTGCCGATCAGCTTGACCTGTGCCCACTTCCAAACGCTGCAGCGACAACGGCCCGCAGCGCCAAGTGCGACAAGTGTAAAACGAGAGGAGCTTGGACGAGCTATTGAAGAAACGCAAACCGTTGCGCGACTGCTGCTGGGATATGGTTTCAAGTTGGCAAATATGGTAGTTGCACGTTACGTGGAGAATTTGTTTGTGGAGCGACAAGGATTAGGTGGTCGCTTGAGTGTCGAAAAGTCACTTAGAAGAGAGGATGAAGTGCGTGCTTGATTTAAGGAAACTAGCTCTTCACGAAGAGCTGAATAGCTGAATACGTGGTAAAGATGCGGAGCCTCTTACACTAATAACCAGTTATTTATGGAACAGTCAGTGTAATGGTTAATCCTCCGTTGGCCGAATGGCACGGATTATCCAAGGTCATCCGAGATTAGCTCATCTGGGACAAAATACAAATTTAGCTTGTTGACGTAACCAGTCAGTACGTTTCTACGCTAAGGACTGTGTCGATCAGTTTTGTTGCTCTTTGATTCCAAATCCTGAAAACAAAAAATAAGTTTGTAAATTGTGTATGCTCTTAATAATTATTACAGGGTGCTGTTTGCTTTTTTGATTACTGTAGTACATAGTCATGACCATAAAATAAGCGTGAACGTAACAAACACGTTCGTACACAAACCAGGAAGGTAATAAAGTCGTAAACCTAAAGAGTCCGCGTGCACCTTGTCACCGGTGGTCTCATGGTGGCACGGAAAATATTTTTGATTACTGAATTGTGTCCAACACGCATTTAGAATGTCGTTGGTCAAAACTTCCGACTCATCTTTGCATAACGACAGTGAGTACGCAGAACCACATTAACTAGAGAAAAAAACTTGTTTTCAAAAAGTTGAGAACCGTTGTGTAAGGTAGGTATACACCACAGATAGGTTTTTTGACAAGCGAAAATACAACATACATGCTTATTTTTCACTTCACGCGCAAAAAATTGCTTTACGAGTTAATTCTTTTGTTAATTTTGAAAGCATTTTACCTGTGTTCATTGAATTTTCGTTTAGAACGACAATTTATTAACGTCAGGCTAATTTTTTGCATTCTCTAATTTGCGTTCAAAAATTCCAAAAATGTAATGTTGTTAAAAAATCAATTTCAACTTTTGTTTTACGACTAACGATTTTGTTGAATTTTAACATAATTTATGTGTACTACTTTACGTGCGAAAAATGCTAAAACGGCTTTTTTTAGGTTTAGAGATAAGCTAACCTAAGCTTTTCATCAAATTGATTTCTTTTTTCAACCAAAAAAGTTTAATTTATTTAAATAAAAAATTTTTTGGGTTGATGCTGTTAACAGAAGCGGGATGTTCACAACCTGTAAACTCTGGTCACACCTAAATTCTGTTGGACAACTACAACTCTATTTGATCCATTCATCTCCTTTTGCCCATAGAAACACCCTACTTCCTTAAGCAGAACCAGAACATAGAAGCAAGCCGTGCTTCGTTTTTCTGATTGTGGCTATCACTGTGCGCCCGTGTCAGCGATGGTATTCTAACGGTAAACAATGCCGTCGCCGGTGAACGGAGGGAAGCGATCGCCAGGTGATTACATCAATAAAAACTTTAACGACTCGACTGCCGACCGGCGCGTGCTTGATCAAGGCAAAGGTCTTATGTTTTCGAAATTTTATGCTCTCCACCGCTCCTCTCCCTCAATGCCACTGCCGGCGCGCCGCCGATTGATGAGTATTGGCTTACGTTTGCTTTTCCCATATTAACCTTATAACCTACGCCGCCTGCGATCAATTCCTGTTGTCCTTTCCGCTCGCCCGGACATCCACTTCCGCTGCCTCGGCTGACAGTTTCGGTAATTACACGCTCACGGGCTTTGTTGACTCCACCAACTCACAGACAGACTGTTTTCCTCTCCTGCACCCGCACTGCAATGGCCTCGGTTGTATATTGTAATTAATTCTTACCACTCATAAAGTGTTTTCGGTTTGTGGCGTGTTGTAAACGACTTGTTTTTTGGTCTCGGTTGCGTGATTGAGTGAGTGGCAGTTGAAACTGTGCGACTTGACTGATTGTCTCTTCCGGCTGCAGCTCCATGTAGCTCGGATTGTTTGTCGAGGTATCGGTGTTGTTTACGCTATTAACTTAAAGTTTTGATTTTTCATATGTTTGCAGGTAAAATTCAATGAAATTTTGAGATTCTTATGCTTCGCAATCCTTTTTGATGTCTCTACGACTAAAGCATTGTTTTTACTACAGGGTGACCGGAAAGTTCTATAAAACGATAAATTGCGTATATTTTTCTCACAGAACGCAACAAAAGTAAAAGTACTACTATTTACGTGAAAGCGCGCAAAACTCTGTTTTAGAAACATGTTTTAGTAAGATTACTACGTTCAAAAAAAATTCGATTAACCTCAATTCGAAAAATGTAGCAAACGCCGCGGTCGTTTTTGGCATAAATTTGGCATTTTACAATGTCAAACCATTATAATTATTTTGGTTTTAGTTTTTTACAACTTTAAAGTATTCTAAAGCATTCTAGCCAAAACGGAAAAAATCAGTGTATAAAATTTTTTTGTTTTTTGGTTAACTTTGAAATTGAAATGTAGTCGCAGAATTAATATTCAAAGTAAACTGTTAAATTTTAATTTAAAAGACCCTGTGTTACTAGGAACCATTTAGCGTAGGTACCTGATTAAAAACAAAATTAAAAATTTAGGTAAAAATCAAAATGAAAAATTTGAAAAATTAAGGAACTCAAATAATACCTGGCCACTTAAGAAACACGGTTAGGATTAAAACCTGGCCAATTAAGAAACCCGATCGATGAAAGAACCCGGTTAAGACTAAAACCGAATTTAAGAAAATGCGAAAAATTGATAAAGCAGGAAAATCGTGCCACAAAAAAGCCTGGCACGAAAAATTGCGGAACCAATGTTTCAAAAACTCAAGAGCAACTTATCCAAACCCGGTCAATAAAAGAACACTATTAGGATTGAAACTTGATAAATTGAGGGAAACCAGTAAGGATCAGAGCATGGCCAATTACGGAACCCGTTTAGGAATAATACCTGATTAATTAAGGAACCCGGTTAGGATAAAATCCCGATAAAAAATTAGGAACCCGGTTAAGATTAAAACCCAATTTAAGAAAATGTCCTGAAATTTTAAAACCCGGTTAGGAGATTAAAAGCTGGTTAATCTCCTTTACTTTATAAAGGATTTTTTCGAAATTGTATGTGTGAACATTTTTACCTTGTACATACTCCAATTTTAAATTTTTGCATTTTATTTTAATCTTTTCAAATACTCGAATTTTTTGTAAATTTGAAATTATAAAAATTTTTTTTTTCGGCGTTTCAATATTTGATCTTTACCACCTAAATTATGTACAAACTTAAAATTTTAGGTAAAAAAGTCAAAATGAAAGGTCAAAGACTTAATTGACTTAACTCCGGATTTTGACCTATATGGTCAAAATTAAAAACTCCTTTCTATATTTTTTACCTTTTACCTCATCAGTCAACATGCCGGAAAGTGTTGAACACTGTTTATGTCAGCAGTCCCTATCCTATGACGCAATCACAGGAGGTATCGGTCTCCCGAAACAAGATCATCGACAACAAACAGGGGATTTTGCGCACGAAAAAATGACTTTATTTTTTGTATTTTTTCCAGAACTACTGCGCGTTCCAAAAGAGAATGTCCCGAAATTGCGTCGAGAAAAGCCTCTCTGATGCGTTAATCTCCGTCCGCGCGCGTAACCCGTCCCCTGGTGGCTTCACTTTTCACTCGAAAGATAGTGAAACCGGGTTCGACCACCGGTCGTCGTGGGCGTCTGCCGCCATTGCCCGCCGACAGCCAAACCGTTGAAGGAGGAAGAATCGGTTGGCTGCCGCGCTCACATTCCAAGTTGCGCAAAAATTTTCAGTTTCACCTTTTCGCGCGAAATGGAATGTGTTGCCGCTGCCGTTCGCGAGATCTTATCGGCATTGCCGCCGCTGCCGTCGGCTCTGGCGACTCGCTCTTTCTCTATCCACGTAAACTGTCCGGAGTTGATCCAATTAAGTCTTTCTTCTCCAATGTAAGTGTCCTTCCGTGCGTCTATTCATTCTTTCCATGCTGCACTCTTTAAGTAAGAAGCGACACGAGCAAACTTGGATGTTGATTAGCATTGTCCAAATTTATATTTGCTGAATCTATAAAAAAATTAGGTTTATGCATTTTAAGAATTTTTCGTTTACAGAAAATGATTTTGTTTTTGTAAGTTTTAAAGAAGCTTCAGTCTAATAAATGTCAAATAATTTCAAAAATATTTTGTGGAGCTACAAAAAATCGCTACAAAAATCGCCACATCGCTACAAAAATATTTTCGCCGTTTGATTTGTGAAGACAATATAGGACGGTTGATATACCAAGTACTTCTCATCAAAAACTAATAGCTTCCTCAAAAATATTATAACGTTTTCCAGTTACTTAAAATTTTTTCAAAATTAAAAAGGAATTTTCAGTCATATTTCGATCGCTTCCACTGTGTCTCCTCTTCGTTCACCCTGACTGACACTTGGCCTTTTATCTTTCGCTTTAATCGGATTGTTTCATTTTATACTTCAGCCAAACCATGGCTGTTATCTCTCCTTCAAATTCCTCTCCTTATTACCTTTATCAGTTGTTTTTCTCTTGCCAGGAAAGCCGATTTTTAAATCAAAAAAACAAAAATTAAACTCAAACTCAAACTGTTCATCCATCTGGTTTGCCCAAATCAAAAAGCAAGAAGTATTTTTAAACGGTTGTTAAAATAAT
The DNA here is from genome assembly GCA_000757645.3 of Steinernema carpocapsae. Classification (NCBI taxonomy): domain Eukaryota; kingdom Metazoa; phylum Nematoda; class Chromadorea; order Rhabditida; family Steinernematidae; genus Steinernema; species Steinernema carpocapsae. Next base: position 4,549,066 of record CM016762.1, read on the forward strand.
TAACTGATCAAAAAATAGTTAGTCTACCGACTGAAAATTAAGCCTGTTGTTTACGGTTGTTAAATAAATCTGTTAGGCTGCTCGAGCTTGTTGGTGGAACATTTTGAGAGTAGCTAATGGATGACGTATATAGGGTAGCACTTTTTATCAGAAAAAAACCAAAATTCAGACAAACATTGAAGATTGATTGAAATCAACTGATCAAAAAATTAGTTAGTCTACCGACTGAGAATTGAGCCATGTTGTTTTAATTTTTTGGGTTTTTTTAAATTTTGAACAAGATTTAAAGTGCCTAAAAAAGCATTTCGGATTCAGCGCATTGAGATCTAACTGCTCACCAATTTTCAGCCCGATCTGTGTGTTACACTTGGAATATTCCCTTGTTAGGGCTTTCTTAGAATTTAGAAGAATTTAATGATCAAGTCAAACTTTGACTTTTGTGGTGAAACAAGTCTCAAATCCAAAACTGCGAAAAAACGATGACTCCTTGAATGCATGTCCATCTTGGTTATTTATGGTCTCGACCGCTTTCTTCTTCATCTCCACAAGTTGTCCGTGACAAGTGGTATGCGCTGAAGTATGCAAACAATTCATCGGTCTTCCTCATCTGTCGCACGCATTGTTGACGCGCATCTAGCAGGAGCCGGCACAAATTCGTATTCTGCTATTCGTTCGTTCGGCAAAAACTGTCTCTCTCCCATTCCCACTTCCGCTGCTTCACAAATTGTTTTCTTTTACGCCACTGCTGCGACCGCAGCGGCAGCAGCGTGAGCAGTAATCAAAATATTTTTGACTTTTTACGGTTTCTTCACGAAAGACAATAACAGAGGTCATTCGTTTTTTCGCAATTGCCCGAACCTTTCACAGATAACTGGTATTGTCTTCAACTGCCTGTTCACGTCTTAGACGAGCGCGCGAGCGTTGACAAGTGTGTATGTTTTCTGGAATGTGTCACCCACGTTTTGAGAATTTCGATCCGCAAAGCAAATCACCACTTATGGAATTCTTCCTTTCACCACCACGCGCGTCACAGCGTTCGGCGGCAATCCTCGTGTTGATTAGTCGTGTGGGCGCTACGGCGATTTCCAGGTAATTATGACCTTGACTTTGGCGCGCGCTAAATGAGCAAATTTGAGATGCGTCACTGGGGTTATGATCATATTTGTCTTCTGCAAGCCGTGGTCTAGTTTTTTAAGTATCGTGGGGGGAGACTGCAAACAGAATTGCTTGCATTTTGCGTGACCACTTTTGCTTTGGGAACGGTTTTAAAAGATCGCCACGTATGTGAGTCTAAATCAGTCAAAGTGATTTTTCGGTAGTGGTAAGACAACAACGTGAAGTATGTTTAAGTATTTTAGTGTTTAATTTTAGTTAAATTTACGCATTAATCAATTTCAAGAAAATTGTGTGAAGGTGAAGCGTGTGAAGCACTGTGAAGCATTTCAGCCGTTGTTTTTTAAAAAGTGGTCTTTTTTGTTTTGCTTTTAAATCTACCCTCTCCCTTAATTTAATTTTGTATTTTTTAGGTTTTTAAATTCGTAAATACTTGTAATTTTTTGTATTTTTCAGTTTGAGATTATTCAAAACTTCAACTTGAGCGCTCTAATTTTGAAGAAAGCAAACTTTTTTCACATATTGGTTTAACCCTTAAAAATGTCAAAATTAATGCAAAATACAAACATCGTTTTATCACAGTTAACCTAGTTTACTTTTAATTTAAAAACAAAAAACCTAATTGATTTTCAATATTTGCACACAGATCATTTGATTTAAATGAATTTTTTGCGTTTTTTAAATTTTTGAAGGGTTTAAAATTTCATCGCTTGTGACGACAATTGCTCTAGTCTGCCCAGATGACTTAGATAAGAATTAATCCAATGACTCCGCTTTTCACACCTTCTATACAAACTACAAGGGTCAATTAAACCTCAAATCGCATGTTTGAAATTAAATTACTGAAGCGCCCTTACTTTCACCTATGACTGCGTTTGCATATGCACCCGGATTTCGAAAATTCAAGTCGTTTGGAACCTCCGCACGTCACAGATAAAGATCTCCATTGTGGCAGATCACTCGCATTCCAGTCATTTCATAAGTGAACTGCGTTCGTTAGCCCAACGTGTTCGAAACAGTCCCTTCCTTTTCCAAATGCCGCCGCTGTTTCAGTCCAGTTGCTTTGCGGCGGCGACGCGGTGACAACAATTGCTTTCACCGCATGAAACCGGGTGTCGTTTTGTCTCTATTGTTTACCGAAAGTATGATCGCCTGTTGTCGCAGGTGTCAAAAATCAGCTTCTGTAGTCTCTACAGTGTTGCCTGTGCTTGTCATTGGCCTTTGCTTGTGGCCAGCGACCACCCGCGGTCTTTCAAAATGGAAGAAGGAGGAGGAAAATGGCTTCGGCTGGTTGACTCATCTCATCGAGTTGTTTCTAACGGCTTTTAGTGACTTCTCCGAGGAGAGAGGAACGCGCGGGAGAGGCGCGCGAACAAGGTATCGCCGACGCCGAGAGCATATTGTATAACACATGATGAATAAACAGTCTGTTTGAGTTGGAAATTAAAATCAAACAGTTCGCTGATGTTCATCTCGCGCGCGGGAGCCTTATTGTGTTGACGGGTGCCGAGTGACCAAACACAATGGAACGGTGGCCCGTCGCGAAGTCTCAGTGCAGGCAGCCGATGCGTTACGGTCGGTGGGAGGAAGAGGAACTGGGTGATAGTCTCTCGGTGTGCAGTTCCTTATCCGACTCCTAAAAATGGATTTCTTGTGGTCTTCTATTATTCAAATTACAACGATTTTCTGTTTTTTTTTGCAAATTGACAATGTAGCTTGTTTTGTATTGAACAGACTCTTAACTTGTTCTCTAATTAACGTTTTCTAAAATTGAAAACAAATTTTTGTTGTGTTTGAACGCTTCTTTTGATAACTGAAGAAATGCTACAAGACGTCCTAACTCATAAATTGTAGATTCTTCAAGTTTTTACAACAACTTTCAGAATTTTGCTTGTGGATAATCAAAAGTTTTTTTCTATGCTTCTAAAATCAAAAATCCAAATTTCAATACTTTCAATTAGTTTATTATTGATTCAAACACATCTGTAAACTCTTTAAAATTGTTGCAAAAGATTTTTTTTTGTATACGTATCGAGCATTGCAAGAACGTCTTTTGCATTCATAATTTGGTAACATTGCAAGTTTTAATTATTCGTTTTTTCCTTACGTAGCCCATTTTCATTCCTCTCTAACCTTCGATTTTCTGCAACCACCTTCCGCAGCTCATAAGAACCTTCAAACACTAATCGTTTCCCATTTGACTCACTGTACCCACTATTCCTTCAATCCACCCATTAACCTTCACTCGATGCAACTGCGTGCGCGTAAACTTTTTTGTAAATATTCAAAATTAAATCTTTTGCAGCACACTCTCGACAATGCCAGAATGTTGTCCTTGAACGATGGACACACAGGAAGTGGGTTTTGCAGATTACACGACAAATTCGTGAGTTTGAAAGTCAGCAAAACTAAGTCAATGTGATTTGGTTTTTTGGTTTGGGTCGGCGCTAAAAATGGGGCGTGAGTCACTGCCCAGTCGGGCAGCTAATCCGTCTTTGATAGAAAACTTTTTTGTATTTAAGTCGCTCGGACAGCGAAGTGCAAATTTTAGTGTTGATTCACAGGTGGTGGCATGAGACTGGGTTTCGCCTAATTTAACTTGGGTCGTGTGGTCAAATAGCAATTTTAAAATAATGCAAAAAATTATGCGTTTGGTTTTGTGTCTAAAATTTGAGTTTAGAACCATTCGCATTCAAAAAAATGTTTTTAACGGTTTGTCAAAAATGCTTTTGAAAATCTAAATTTTTTATCAATTTAAATAAAAAATTGTCAAAGTACGTTGATTAAAAACATAGATGTTAGTGTATTTTGAATTTTTTTTTAGTGGCACGTTTGGCATTTAGCAATTTTTTGGTAAATCTAACTCTGTAAAAAAATTTTAAGCGACGCGCTTTTTGTTTTCTTAATTTTCAGTTCAATTTTTAATTAGAAGCGTTGCATCTAAATAAGTGGAAACAAATTTTTCCTTTTTGAGCGTTAAGAAATTGTCAAAAAGTTTTTCCGATTTTTCAAATTTTAGCCATTTCTGCAAAAAATTATAAATTGTGTTTACTTAAAATTGAAACGTTTCTTAATTTTTTTTGTCATTTTAAAGTTGTTTTTTTCAAGCGTCATGCTATTTTGCTTAAGCAAAGAAACTTTCAATCTAATTATATTTTTATTTACAAAATGTTTAATGTATTTTGGAAATGGTTAAGGTCACTTAGATTATGCACCGCGCTAGCTTCAAATCCTACGAATATCCTTCGGCTGTTTTCGACCGTGACAACTCGTTCTCGGAAGTTGCAACTGATACCACGCATAGCGAGCATCGTCGTCGTCGCCGCGGCGGCGAGACAGTTGTCGGCGGTTCGTAGGTTATGAATATAATGAATTGGGACGGACGCGCAGCGATGATTTTAGTGTGCGATAAGCAATTCTCCCCTTTATCCGAGGCGATCCACAGAGACAACCAACACGCGCGCCATCAGCATTCCTTGTTTCCCTTCGGAATCGTCATCGTTTCCTGTTGTCCGTTTCCTTTCATCTTGTGCGCCTCTTTCTTGGCTATTCCTTGTCAGGCAAAATCACGCTTTTCTGATGGACACTTGATTCCAAAGTTGTAGAAATTTTGCAGCATTAGATTTTTGATCATCCATTTTAAAATTTGATAAACGTTGGGGTGTGTCGGAAATCAAACACGGAAGCTTGGGGAAAAGCGTGACCTGTACCCCTTATCACGGACCTAAGTCATGATCCACTTTTGATAACGGCGACCCGCATGACATACTCAAACTAAATTTTAGTCTGTATTTGATTAGGAATCAGCATTTACAAGTTCACGCTAAAACCATTCAAAATTTGATTTTCTGTCAGTTTCCATGTTACATTTAATCAAGTTTTATAATGTTTGGTTGTTCTTTTTGTTAGAACCAAAAGTGCACTTGCTGCTTATTAATGATAGCTGTTCTAACTATCCTCTGCGTGTACCCTAACAGCTGATCATTCCGAAAACATACTCAAACAACGGCCCATCTTTGATCAATCCTCGCCGCACGATACTCCCACTTTGATCTTGTCCCCTCTATGCAAATGAACCCAACTCTTCTCCCACATGTGACACGGTCACTGCTCCCTTGCCTGTTCTGTCACACTCGACTGCTAATCTTTCGCATATTTTGTTTCGCCAACAACCCGGAAAGCGCGCGGCCCTTCCGCTTGAAGTTGTTCCCCAACCTCCTCCTTTTCCACTTTCCACGTTTGACCCGCAACGTCGGTCACCGACCTCTAGTTCCGAAGGCATCATTGCTTTACGAAACAGTGACGTGGTTTAGTTGGTCATAGTGATGAGCATTGCGTGTTTTTGAGCAAAAACGCAAACAACTCTTGGGTAAATCCCTTTTAAATATGGTTAGGTGTGAGTGGATAAACACGAAGGAGTTGTATGTAAGTCATACAAAGGAATGCGTCATTTTTAATATTTTGTGGGTACGCGTAAACAAAAATTTAATTTATAAAATTTTGTTTTGTCATTTTAGTAATTAAACGTTTTGACGGGGTTGGAACCCATGACTCTCTCTGCGTGAGTCTGTCACACTAACAACTAAGTGAATTGAGCAAAGCTTAAATTGTATTATGCGTGCTATTTATACCCACTTTTTACGTTTCCTCCGTTTTTGGCGTGAGTTCAAACGTTCATTCCAGAAAATTTCATCCATTAGCGGTCATAAAACCTGATAATGTGAACTACCATTCCAAACAAACCATCACTCCTCACATGATAGCTTCGGCTACCGTTTTGTCAACAGCCAGAGAGTGAAAACTTATTTTACAGCCCTCCTTCTTCGTCGACAGAATTGCGTTTATGCTGTTCGATCTCTTCTCGACCTTATCGGCGTCCCGCTTTCCCACTTTAACCGCTGCCGTCCGTGTTCAAAGCACGCGGTATCTTATCACTCTCGACCCAACTTAAGCTACGAGCAGATGAGCAGAAAGAGCGTGCGCGACCTCTTTGAAGACGTCTGCCGTGGCTCGAATGTGCGACGAAGACGTCGACAAAGTGCGTCGAGTGTGACCCCAATCAGATGCTCTTCCTAATCGCTTTCGCCTTCTTCTTCTTCATCTATTCTCCTAAGCCGCTTTCGCGCTAATCCCATTTTTTTGTCCACAATTATCTTTTCAAAAATGACCACTTAGATTGGTCTGGCAATGATAGGAATGCGCCTACGTCTACGTGACAATGGGAATTTGGTTTTCGAAAATGAAGTTTTTAGAGTTTCAAAAACCAAAAGTTGTGATGTGAAAAACCGACATCGTCGCTCTACTTAGATCATAATCCCGTCGTGATAGGGCCACGGTAGCGACAGTGAATTTTGCAAAGGGCTGCAGTTGGTAGTAAGCTGGACGAGAGGGGATTACCGAGATAGACGATCTGTGGTGACTAGCGAGATGAGAGTTACAAACCAGAAGAGGAATACTAACTGGCAGCTGTGGACAAATCTGAGGTGAGTCATTGGAGAAATTTCGCAGATTTTTCACAGCTTTCACAGCATTTTTAACGTCATTCCTGCAATGGAACAGTAGCCCACAAATAAAGTTTTTCTATTTTTTTATTTTTTTAGTCAGTGCCAGATTAAAAGGATGTATGAAATTCGCAAAAACTATATAAAATATAAAGACTTTTAAAGTGTTTTCCACGAACTTTCAACAATTTAAGAAATTTTTTGGTTTTAATTAGCAATCCATAGAAATATCTACATTTATTAAAACGTTAAAAAAATGTTCATTACATAAAAAAATTAGAAAACTTTTTTTCAACTTAAAAAACGTTTAACAAATTTGAAAAATTTTTTACGGCTTTTTTACAAATCTTTAAATTACATTCGTTTCATTTTAATTTAGTATTTTTGTTTTTTGTTTGTAATTTAGTTTTTAAGAACTTTTAAGCGAAAACGCTGAATTGTAGCTTAACGCCAGTTTTAAGACGTTGTGGATGTTTTCAATTATTTTTTCACAATTTACTTTTGTCGTTTTCCGTCGGGTTCCAATTAAAAAGTGACAACAGTTAACGCGTCAATTGACCCGACGGACCTCTTTGTACTCAAAGTCCAATATGTTACAAGTGACATCGAGCGGTCCGCTGCGCGGCATCGCGTTGTGCGGTTCAGGTGATTGCGCGGATTAACTTGGCTCATTGCGCGTTTTTGACTTCCTGTCGTTGTGGTTTTCCGCACAACGGCGGTAAATCGGAAATGAACGACGGCAAAGAGGAAGTGGAGGAGGTGAACCTGCCACGCGAAGGTGAGGGTCGTGCGCTGAGCGGGTGCGAGGGTGGCTGCTAGTCACCGCAGACGGCGCGTGGTGGTCGACGGGTTGTTGTATATTCCAAATTTTGAATAGGCGCCGTCATCATTTATTCACGAATTGAAAATAATTTTTTTGATCGGCGTTGAGTCACGATTTTTGATTTTGGTGGTTTTTTAAGAGTTAAACGCATGCACTCATAAAATGTCGGAACAGCGTTATGAACTAAGTTGTTAAGTGGATAGTGTTGTGACCTACGGCCCATGAGGTAACGGGTTCATAACCCGCCTTGGTAAACACATTTATTTATGAAATCTTGAAAAAACCTTTTTCGTTTGGTGCGAAAATGGTTGTTTGATGACCATAGTACTGTTCCATTTTTCAATAACTCTGGTGTCCATTCGAATTTTTGTATTCCAAATCTATTTTTGAACCGCCGCTCTAACGTCTTGCGGGCTTATCAGCGGCAGTCAAAGGTCGTAAATAACATCTTCTCCGGTAACCACTAGTTCACACCACTCTTTGAGGCGTCGGACTTTGGTTCTGTTTACCCTAATGTAGGTTATAAGTCGCTTTTTGCTCGACTTAGCGTTTTTAAAGTCGAGCTTAGATCTCGTGTGTTCATTAACAGGAATTTCAACGCCGCTAAAATTGTTTTGAACCGGGAAGCTTTTTTGTCTTTTTTAGTCGCTAATCGAGTGAACCAATCGGTCCGGTAAGCCGATTATAACGGTTTAGAAAGGCATCTCCTTTTGTGCTCTGTTCTTTGGAGGTTTGGATTATAGTCTGCGGGGTGCAGTGATAAAACGGTAGCGCAGACCGTTGGAAATTCCTTGTCGGAAAAGTGACCCTTTATGTGGTGGGAATGTGAAATATGGCTTTTGCAACTGTTCTGCAAAAATGGAATTTTGTAGACTCTATTTTCAGATTTTTGCGTGCTGACAAATAGGAAGGTTCACACCGACCTGACTGTAATCTTTGGTCAAAAAATGCAAAATCTGTCACGTACCAGTGCTAGTTCATGCGGATTACCACTTTCCCAAAACAATTTAGTCGTCCTCCTCACACCTTCAATCGTTGATTGACAGGTTGACCCGCAAACACTTTTCCCTTCTTCATCTTTGAATTCGAAACGACTCCACGACAGTTTCCGAACCTTTTTTTGTGCTTTCTCGTTTCCGCTGTTGTTGCTGCTACCAGCAGCGGGAACATGAGCGAGAGGCGTGGCCCGGGCTCGTTTTCTTCATGTCCTTCAACAAAACCCGCTACTGGAGACTGTTCTCCTGCTGCTGCCGCTCCTACTGCCGGCCGTCGACCGTCGCTGCTGTTGGACTAATCTCCATCGTCCACCACTAATCTCTGTCCGCGCTCGCACCACTCATTTCCACTCTCGCGCTGAGGCCGCAGCCGCCCAGGCTCTTCAATGCCCACAGCCTCTTCCTCTAAAAAGAGACCCTCCACGCTCCACCTCTCTTTCACATCGTTTGCTCCAGCTGTTCGTTTATGCTAATTTTCGGCTGCTTCGTATCGGGTTGCCGTCGCGCGGCCCCCGCTGCACGGTCCAGATTTAGGCGAATGGGACTGTATGGATTTTTGCTTGTATGGCCATAAGCTTCTTTTAAAGGTTTTTGACGGTTCTTTATTTTTGTGTACAAAAGTTTCATTTTTGTTAAGATTTTAAAAGACTTTTAAAACAAACAAAAAATTTTTATTTAAATTAAACTCAAATTTTTTGCCGTTTTTAAAATTTTTAAGAAAAATTAACTAAAAATGCAACTGAAAATTCGTCTTGCAATTTTTAAAAGTTAATTACGAGCCAGAAACTTGAATTTAAACAATATTTTTAATTTTTACAACAAAAACAAAAAACGAATTTTTAAAATTTTCGAATTTTGAAATTTTAATTTTTGTGTATATTTCAACCGATTTTTTTGTTAATGTGGGTGTGGCTGTTTTGAGAGTATGCTATTCCAAACCCACTGCAATCTATTATCAACCTGAGAGCCCACTCAACCTTTTTTTGTCTCGTTTTGTAAAAGTTAAATTTATGGTCAAGGCGTCACGTCGCTACTTTTACGTCCTTGTGGGCGCAAGCTACTCCCTCCCCGCCACACTTTTTTAATCTCCTGAACCATTTTTGCCACGTTCCCTTGTGGTGGCTTCCTATTTACAGGGTTTTCATCCGTATTTTCCTGAACATTTATTTATTTACCTTCCAATATTCGTCTCTGTACCTATGATTTGTGTTTCCCTTCTGCCACGCCGATTGGCTCTATTTTTGAGAGTGTTGACATGGTGTCATCGCTGGTTTCTCTCGAAGAGGACGCGCCTTATAACCGATATGCAAACAGAACTGGCCCATGCGGCGTGTGCCACTCCTCGAAAGGCGTCGCTGCTCCTCCTCCTTCGGCCCTAAACTGATCATTGGCGTCATTTCCGCCGTTATTGAATCCGCAAAAAGTTCAAACGCTTTTTCTAACCCTATAACCTCTGTGTTGGGAAGACCCATTTCTGTACTTTGTATGCTTATAACCGTTAGCCACGACGGCTCCGCCCTAAATGCTGACATGTAGTGGCAACGCAACGCGCCCAGAGGAAACCCTTAAGGGCGCAACGGAGACGACGGGGGCAATCAAAAAGTTTTTTCATGCAATTGTACTTGGTTCTGTTCTCGCCATTACACCTCCCCGACTCTCCTCTCTACTTCATTTTGACCTTCACTTTCAACCTCTCGACGGTGGCGGGTAAAAGAGTCTACAGGGGAGAAGTTCTCTCCACCCTCTCCCTGATTGCGTCTTACTCCAGGTCTAATTAGTGGGACTAATGCCGCCAAGCTATCGTATTAGTTAAACGCGAAATGATGCATCTGAAGTCCGACGTGAGCCCGTGTGCGTGTTTACCCAAATTATGCGCGACCGGTTTCAACAAATGCTCTTCTCCATGGTGCACGCTGCCGCAGTTGGTAGGGATGTTGTTACCCGCGGGCAACATTCAAGCCAGCTTAATGATTATCTTATCACTCCCCCTCGCGTGCTCTTCTGCGTGTGTCATACTGATGCTCCTCCAATGTAGCAAAAAACGTGTGTTTGCGGCCCGAACGCTTAATCAGCGAAATGGTGTCATTTTAAAAATGCTATTTTCAGATTTTCACACGCTACAAGCTTAATCTCCGTATTTTTCGGTCTATTTTTCTGTGTGCTACAACTGTAAAAATGGCGTCGATGACAACTGAAACTCCGATCGAGTTGAAACACGACGACGACTCTTTCTCCTCCTACCGAAGACTCTGCGAAGTGAGGATGCGCCGGCTCGAACGCTACAAGAAGGCGAAGAGTTTCTGTAATCTGGACGACGAAAGCAACTATATGAGCGCTGGATGTGGATCAGTTGAGGGATGCAGCCAGCAGCCTACAAGAATGTCGATGCCGTCGCCTGTGAGTCCTCAGTCGCCCGAAGAACTCACTTCCACTTTCCAGGAATTGAAAAGCAAAATGGTACGTCTTGTTCCTCTTATCAGTGTGCTAGAAATTAGCGAAGCTACTGGGATGCCTTAGAGAAAATGTTAAAGAAGGACTTTTTCTTATCGCTTTGGGAGCGAACAGGTGTATAGGAACATGAGCTGTACAAACTTACAAACCCTAAAAAGACAGAACTAGTGGCCAGCACGAGGGATTGAGCACTTCACCTCATGTGTATCAACCAGTTAGCCACGAGACCATTTAAGCGAAAATGTACCACTATTTGGCATCTACAAAGTAGTTACATCTTTGGTAGACACATTTCATTGAACGCTTCTCACCCACATAATCAAATTAAACATTCTTCGATGACATCTCCAGCCGCATCTTATGCCACCTCCTCTTCGCAGTCTCCCCTCTCCTGTCATCACCTCAACACATAATCTAGTTTTCTCTTGCGTTGCTGCTGCTGATTGAAAGACTGTTGAAATAATTGGCTGCTTTTATCTAGCGCCGCTCATTTTCAATCGACAGCTCCATCAACTCGCAACGGCCGCAATCGCGCGAAGATCGCGCGAGTGATCATCGCGATTTGAAACATGAGCGAAACTCAAGGGGAGGATGAGGGAAAGTTTAATCCGATTTGACGCTGAAAGCGAGTTTTTTCGAGGTCTTTTGACATTTAGGACAAGTGGGTAAAGGTATTGAACCGGAATTGGTCGTTTCCTCTGTTTCAAAAAACTGGATTTTTGAGGCAAACAGTTTAAATGCGACCGTTTTGTCCATCGCATATCCCATGTGGCAACATATCTTGACCTCGTGAAGAATGATTTAATTGGGAATCAATCCCATAAGCGCCTGCGCCGTACGGACCTCTTCAAAGTGGGATGCGATGGCAGTTAATGATATGCGAACCATCTGTCCCCACGCACGAGGGACAGTATGTCCGCTTATGCAAATTTGCCACTTTCAACAGCAGCGCCCAAGCGCTGAGTGTATGCGCAAGCCGCTAAAAGCGCTCAGTTTCTCCCATCAGTTAGCAGAGACAAAGCAAACATAAATTTACTCTTTCGGTTCGTCGATTGTGCAACCGATCACCTGCCCGGCGTTCTTGGTTGCCAGCTTCCTTGCGCGCGGCAAGGTCCATTTGCTCAAGTTGCGAGAATGACCTCGCGGGTCGCTTTTCGAAGTCAATCCGTCCGCCGCCATGGTATCACGTCTGCTTCTTTGACAGTTCTTCCCATAAGGCAGCGACGGCGGCGGCAGCGCGGGGGCCGTCGACAGTCCAGCTATAGGGTCTGAAGCCTCTAGGGAGCCCCTCGCGCAAATGGTGCCGCCATCTGCCCGATTTGTAAATGTAGTCGCCACCTGCTCTCTACTGTGCGCGACGCGGGAAAGGACAACAGCCACTATTTGGGACCTCGCTGGGGTGGTGGTCGTAAATGTGCTCGCAATTTGACTCTCGTCATTCTCAGGGACAGGCGAAGACGTAACGTAGCGTTGTGCCATATGCTCAATGACGGGGTTTACGGTCACACAAGTTCAGCAGGGTCATTCTTGGGATCTGACTTCAAACGTTCAAAAATACATTTTATCTGATTTTGAATGTTCAATGTTTGATTCCAAAGGCGGAAGCACCTCAAAACCGCTTTTGCTCTAATCGAAAACTTCCGGATGCTAAGCAATCAACCCAACATGTTCCTTAGGTGCTTAAACAAATTGCAAAGTCATTATCATTTTTTCACTTCAAACCTCATTAACAAATCATCATAATTTGCACTCGAATCCAATCGCCCTGAAGGCAAACCTATTGACTAAATTTAGACGAAACTCGTTCGCATACTTGTTACACGACTGATGGCCGGCGACCACCAGCCGGCGTCGCTATAATGCGCAAGGTGCGCTCCTCGCTGCAGGGGGTAAACAATTGCATATTGCAAAACAGAAGCCTAAGTGGGAAAGGAATTTCACAAAAAATTAATTTAACTGTGCAAGGGCGAGGAATTTTAGGACTTTTAAGCATTCATGCTACATTGTTGATGTAAAGCAGCGGTTAGCACGTTAGAGTGTCATACGAGAGGTCACAGGTTCGAATGCCGTCAAAGCCGTCGAATGCTCTTTTCGGTTTGGTTTTAATTTTTGTTTATTTACAGGTATCTTTGATGGAAAATGACGTAAACTTGTTCCGAGAGATGCTCACAATCGCCGACACGTTGCAAGAGCTGAAAATGTCGAGAGAAGCAGAAAAGGCGGATCGCTCGAACAGTCAGTCGTCGCTGAGTGATGAAGAAGACGAAGAAGATGTAAGTGTGTGACATTTCAAGCAACGCTGTGGCGTGGCTTTTTGTGCGATACAGAAATTATTTTGTCGGTCGCTGGAACGGTGCCGCTCGATTGTTCCGAACGCAAAACAACTCCTCGCAAAGTACATTTCTGCGACGAGCAATAAAAAGCGAAAAAATGTTGCAATTCGCACTTCCGATCTGATGACCTCTTAGACGACCGAGATTTGAAGCAAAAAATTGCAAATTAGAGTGACTGATCCAGGAGATGGATTAGAAGCCGCTGGGATCTGAATTAGTTCTTGCAGTCTCTGGTGACAAAAGTGATAAATGAATGATAGGATTGTTGTGGCGACGTCTGAAAAACCAGTTTCTCGTATCTGCGCATTCCTTTCCCGAAAAAACAGCTAGTAAGGTTTAAAAGAATCAAGTGGTGTCACAAAATTAATTGCAAGATTTTTAAAACAGCAAAAGCCATAAACAAACTTAAAACACTAAACCTTAGTTTGATACCTTAAACGAGTTACGCAATTTGCTTAGGTAGTGCAGTGGTTAAGTCCACTCGCCGCCATGCTATAGATCACGGGTTCGAATTTTCCATCGTTTTTACTGCGTTTGAAAGCTAAAATTCTTAGAATTTTTGTTTTTTAGGATCTCTACATTTGCGACGGCGGCCGACCCTTCAGCAACTCGATGCCAGGCATCACTCGCCTCTACGTGGACGACGAACCCAGCCCAAACGTTCAGTTCTTTTCGCGAAAGAACTCCGTTCTGCGCATTCCGATTCCCCCAAGAAGCAGCAATCGTATGAACAGCACCCGCCGCATTGTAAGCTTTATTCCTACGAATTTAGTTTCAATATGAGCCAATTTAGCCTCGCCGACCCTCCGAATTGATACGTCCCCTCGTCTCCTCCACATCGACGACACGGGAAGCAGCGCGTCCCAGTCGCCTCAACAATCGCCCCAGTCTGACTCCAGCGTAGACCAGAAATCGCGCAGATCCAGTGGAAGCATTGATTCAGGCATCCGTGACGAAGATGAGTCGGCCTACTCGCTCTCCTCCTCGGACTCGCTCCCATCTCGGCATCGGACCAAGCGCATCTAAGCGTCCTTTTTTCTAGTCCTTCTGGTCGTTCCTCCCCCTCTTCTCACCTTATCTAGCTCCCTCCGATTCGTGTATACATCAGTCTCTCATTGAACTTTAAGCATCCCACCTTGCCCTTTGTCCCCTTACCGCGTTGGATAACCACCTCCCTTTCAAGCCTCATCCAGTCTTCAGCCCAGATCGCCTGACGCTGCGTCCCCGTGCCATATTCTCCTGTTGGTTGTCCCAGCGTCACTCTTCTCAAGAACTTTAAAGCATTCGTACTAGGTCGTCTTTTACTCTCTCTTGTATTTCCACCCTCCTTTCTGAGTCATTTTCGCTTTTTTCTTCATTCTATTACTCTTATACGGGCTCTGATCGCAAAACAAACGCACTTGTCAAGTTTGTGTTCTCTATTCTATGTTGTAAAACTTGATAACATATTCTAATTAAATATTGCAATAAAAAATTTGCTTCAATGTTGTCAAATCATCAGTCCAGCTCTTTTGTCATAGCTTTAAGAAGAGGGAAGACAACAAATGAAAACGTTTAGCTCGGACAGGGCTCGAACTCTTTACCTCAGGAATAAAAGACTACGGCCGCTACAAAACAAGTGAAGCTGCACTTAGGGTTTTATTTCTAGTAAGCATACGTTGTGGCTTCACAAAAAGGTGCATATTTATGGCTATGTAACGTTTACAAACGCAGATTCGTAGCTGGAAAACGCTTCAAACGCCAAATTCAAAGTTGTGAAACGTTTCAGCCTAAGACAAATGTACTGAATAGGTTTGAGATCGGCACTATGTACCAGTGAACACTATGTACTAGTCTTGTAAATCTTAAACCAGGAATATACTCAAACAAGTCAAGTCATCTTGCTCAATGGATTTGAATCAATCTGCTGAGGAATCAATCAATCTGCTCTTATTAACCTTGCAGCAAAAAAAAGTTCAAACTACAAAGTTGTGTGCACTCCTGAATCAACAGCGCATTAGCGGTTCCTCGCTATGCGGGAGGCCAGCGACGCTGAGTGAGAGTCGCAAGCGGCAGTAGCTGTCAATACTCAGCGAGAGAGCGCGACTGTCGTACTCACATCACCAAGAGCGCTTCCTCCCCTAGTGTGTGCAGCACATTTGTCGGACTCAAACCAACGATGACTAGTGCCGTCTGGAGCGCGTTTTTAATTATGTTATTCAGTGTGGGACGGCTTCGCTTAACGTAAATAGCGTCACGGGTGTTTATCTCGGCGACTACATCATCTTGTCGCCGTCTTTCGCTCGCGCGTCCATGGATTTGCGTACGTCAGCTTCCCCGTGTTTTCCCATCTTGCATTGGATTTTAAATGCACGTTCGTGCCTCTCTAACTCATGTTCGGATCGCCGTTTATATTCAGCTAATTTGTTGGGTTTTCAAGCGTAATTTTCAGTTTTATTTGAACGCTCTACTTATTGATTTGTGCTTGCTTTTCTTTCAATCTTCAATGTTTTCGTGAAAATGAAATTTTCGTGTGCTATTGACTTGTTCCAAATGTGGCGCTGTTTTGAACGTGCCGTCATTTGCTGGTTGTTTTTGCCTGAAATTGTTTACCGCGAGATCTCGTTTCTTTTTTGTTTTGTCTTTTGACTAAAACGCCACCTCTGAACTCTGAACATTTATCTCGAAGTTAAAACTTGCTTTCAAAAAATGAAACTTTATTTTTAACCAGGTCTGGGCAACCGTCATGATTGGAAATGACGCTATGAGGGGTCACACACCTACCCAAACTAAATTAAGTAAGCAAAACTTTCAAATTTCGACATGCACTGTTTTTTCGGTAATCTGTTGTGCAAATTCAGCTAGTTTTCAATTTTACAGTTTTTGAAGCTTTTTTCGGCTTTTGAGAAAGTTAGGGTAAGGTAGAAAGAAAAGCTTATTCTGTTAAATTTAAAAAAAAACTCTTGTTTAGGAAGGTGGGATTCGAGATAATGACCCCATTTCGGTTACCATGACCCTATAAATAAATAAAGGTCACTAGCCCAAAGGATTTATATGCAAAAATGTCATTTTCTCTAGATTATCGTGAATTTTCAGGGAGTATACTGTAGCATGAATGAAAGGGGTGTCTACCTGGGTGTCTCCTAGATGACCCCTTGCCCAAGCCTGTTTTTAATAAAGTTAGGTGCTAACTACAGAATTCGATTAATCCAAAGGGTTATGAGAGCCAAAATATATCTTGAAATTCTGTTTTTTTGCATACACCTTTTATCGGAGATCTTTCCCCTATTGAGACTGCAAAATGTCAGATTACAGTTTTTTCTCTACGCCACTTCCTTAACCCCCTTGTACTGGGTTCTTATCCGCTAGCTTTTTGCTAAAATGTCAGCGTGTCCTACTTGTTGTAACCAAAAGTCAAGTTAATTATAGGCAAGTAAGCTCGCTAATCCGCCCAGCCAATAATGATGCGATTAATTTGACCCTTTCAGTAGTTAACGGTCAGGATCCTACCGTCTTCTTTTGATTCTTAGCAAAAAGTTGTTACGGTAAACGTCAAAAACAGTAGCCGCGTCTTCGATTGGTGTGTTTTGGAGAAAGGGCTAAGTCCCTCCGTCCCTTAACTCTTATAAAATATCTGCCATCGGATCCCAAACGTATAGATAGAGACGCGCGCGTGTTCTTCCACTCACTTCTTCAAAACAAACCCTATTTCAGTTGGCGTGACAGTGGTCTCGGTCCGCTTTTCTGCTACTGTCAGAAAACGTCGCGATTGTTCACACGTTTTGATCAACGTGTGAACAAGAGGCCACTGATGTAACAGCCGTCCGCCACTCCATTCATTCAACAAAGTCGAAAAGATGACAAGAATCTGTCTTCAAACATCGTAAGTGAGGTTTTTATTGGCTAGGCAACGTTCACTAGAATGCCGGGTTTACTTGCTTTTGCGAATTTGAGAATTAATTAAAGCATTTTGAAATGTAATTGGTGTATATTTAGTCCTAACAGCACCAGTGGTCAGAATCAGTATTCAAGATAAGAATAAGCTTCCCAACAATGCAGAGGTAAGCTTCCATTCTACTTTATTGTACAGTTCTCAAATTTCAAGTATCAATCGTCACTTTGTTCATAAAAAAGCAAAGTTTCAGTTTATATTTTATCGTTAAACTCAAAAAACACTGCAATAACCGTTTCTACCCGTCTTTTGTTAATTTAGCTCTTCGGCTTCTACACTACAACTTCCGCAAGCTGAACTCAAGAAATAGAAATAGTGCGAGCTCACGATTGAGGTATTTAGCTTTCAAATGTGCCTAAATCACTTAGTATTTTAGAAACGATTAAAAGTGTGTCCTGCAAGCACGTGCTCTTCAAAGTTTGGAATAAAAAGTAAGTGCTTCAGGCCTAACATTGACTTAATTTTGCTGATAATTGTACTTATAACACGATCTTACTTTTAGGAACAGCGTAAACTTCACATGGATGGCTTGATGGATTTGAATTCCAAATCCAGGTTAGTGATATGTGTTTAAAAATCTTCAAAAATTGGAAATTTTTTAGGCAGTGCAAAACGACCGCCTACCAATCTTCACTGATATTGCACACCAGATCGTTAACATGACGAGTAAGTTCTGCTTATTAAAAATCAGTTGAACCTATGTGCATTTCAGCACGAAATAAAGTGGAAAATTGGGCCACTTTATCTTCATAACGTGGACCTGGATGTTACCGAGGGGTTGAAGCGAGGTAAACTGTCTAGTGAAAACACGTTTGCAATTTGAGTTCACTTAGGTAATGGGACAATTTCCCTTCCAATTTTATACAATTGGGATTGCTTCTATATCATCTACCACAGTAAGTTACACTTTTTATCTTTTAGATCCATCATTTATACTCTGATCTAGTTATAATCGTTTTTTTAGCTACTCTCGATATAAAAAGGGCAATCGAGCCACGTGTTCTACAATACGTGGCTGAACCTATGGCATTGCTCGAGCAGTGCTGAGGTAAGTTTCGCCCTTGACGACTTCAAATAACATGAGTTAATTTTTAGGTACCGTGGACCTTGCGCTCTTCGCATTTTCAAGCATGCATTATGACAGAACATGATCCGTAAGTTACAGGTTCGTTACTTTAAACGGTCCTAATCAGTTTGTATTTTAGAGTCGGAGTAGAAGTGGCAATTCAGCTACTCTTCTTCACAACGTGTTGTGAAAGATTAACTCATCACAGCACGTTTCCGAAATAATAGGAAAAATAAGGTAAGCCATTTTACAAATTTTGTAAGCCTAACCGTACGTTGATTCGTATAGGCATCTACAACTTCATTGAAGTGCAGGAAGACAGGGAGCACAGAGGACGACGTAAAGGAAGCTAATAAGGTGAGTTGAAAAACGGAATGTGAAAGACTTACATGCTCAATTTCAGAAATTTGAAGAAACGATCCTGTCACATCATCACGCTGTGCTCCCCACGACAGATGCTGCTACCGCATCTGCTAGCGAGTTATTGTTTGTATGGCCCTTTAATAAATGACATGGTTATTACTTATGCGTGAAGTACTGAGATACGCGGTATATGGTACCGTAGTTTCGAGGTTTTCGAGATACAAACCTGGCTTGAGCGACAGATGTGAATGGCCTTGAATGACATCTGAAACTCTAATTCTCTACAATTTAGCTTGTAGATGTTGTCCTAAAATTTCCAGCTCAGCCTAACCGAATTTCGTGACTTGACCGGACATCAGAACATCCGTTGTTCATTCAGAGTTGTTCAGTCACATGTTCAAAGGCTATAAAGCTCAAAGGCAAAGGACTGATTGCTGATCCGGACGAGTCACAAATTAAAGCCGTTTTACCTTAACATGCCCTTGTTTTCTAAGCTCTTGTTTTCTTTGCTCTATCTGCGTTACCCGTTGTCGTAGAGCGGCTTAGTAAGAACTGCAGCCAGATCAAGGTTCCTCAGAGCATTTTGGGATGCTGGAATGCCACAATTAGCAAACGGCCGATAGAAGAGAAAACAAATTGTGCCAGGCTCATTTCTAACATGAACGCTTCTAGGGATGTCTTCAGACCCACCTTATGTCTCCCTCCGGTCACAAAGTCTACGAAAATGACGTCACTCAAGCTTCGCAAAGCAACACAAAGTGGATCAGTCGCATGCCATCTGAACATCGTTTTCAGTAATACGTCAAGCTTTCCCATACCCGTACCAGGGTACGTGTGCCAGCACGTTACGACTTTTAAGGTCTTGGCAGTCGAGAAGCGAAGGCGAAGCAGGTAAAAGCTCCCTTTCGCTCGATTTTCCTGTGTTGAATTGCCGCATCGTAGACACCTGACTCTCACCTTCAGCAATCCCTGGAGACATGAAAAGACCGACTCAAGCTGAAAAGAAATTCGAGCATCCTAAAGCCTGCGCAGAAGCGAAACGGCCTTCCTCAGAGCCGAAATACAATTCACATAGAAGCCGTTTCACGGCCAATTTGTAGCCTATTCCGTTTCTCTTCCATCGCATCAATATCCATCATGCTCTCTCTTTCTCGATTGATGTTCACCCCCGCAGCCCATGGAAGCGCATGAGAAGAACACCTCAACCTGAAAAAGAACTCTATAACCCTTAAGCGTGTACAAAAGCGAAATATTACGGTGACAACAGTTAATTTTTGCATGGAAGTAATTGAAAACAAAGTATGACTATTGGAAATTGCAAAAAGCGCCTGGTGGCGTCTCCTCCTCAGGCGTCGTAGGCCTTCTTCAAGACAGCAGTCCAGTTGATATAGTAGCCATTGGAGGGCCATTCGGCGTCTTTTTCGACCTCCTTTTTGAAGAATTCTTCCATGGCTTCGCTATCCATGATCGGCATGCCTCCGTCGGTGCGCATGACATTCCTCTGCGAAGTCGAGCGCTCAGGGAGTTTTTGGGAAACTGGAATCAGGGGTTCATGGCGCCGGATGTATGTCTGCAGCGTGATGGGGCGATTTTCGGCGATCGCTTGGCGTCCCATTTCCCACTTCTCCTGGGACTTCTTCTGCTCATTCCTGAAACGAATCTTTGGATCTTCTTGGCTAAATATGGAATCTTACTTGGCAGCCTTCATGTTGTCCTTTCTGTTATATTTCTGCTCCAAGACAAGCTCGTGGTCTTTCAACCTTTGAGTGAGCTCCGGCTCGACGACGCCACGACGTATCTGAATGTTGCGGTAGGAGTTGATGCTCTTGCACAGCTTCTTCCAGCGAGGCTTTAGCACGCGCTCCTTATAGTCGTCCCACTTTCGATCCGCCTGCAAGCATCGCTCTTTCAGGTCTTTCCATTCTTCCTCGGAGAGATGGTCTTTGATCATGAGAGAAAGTTGTCCCATCTAAAAGACGCAAGTTACGTTCGGACAAGACACAGGACAGAGCACAACACTCACGTATTGATATCCTTCGGGCATGAACGGTATGTCCGGGACGAAGGGGTTCGGTCCGAAGTAGGTGTTCTGAACCGCTTCCATGTGATTGGGGAACTCCCAATATCGCTTCATGGGACGGAAAGGAATCATTTGTGCTCTGGAAGAGATTAGGGATTTTAGAGGGGACGAACGTGTCACTGAGCGCGAGATAAGACGCGCAATTGTCCAGCCACAGCAGCGCAGAGTCACTGATGGAGCTACCCTTGATGGACAGCCAAGAAACAGGCCTGGATGCCTCGCAAAACACGAGATTTGTAAGTTACGATCCACCTAGAAGTGTCAAAGAAGCCTGGTCGCAGAAGGCACGAGAACGCTGCAGTGTAACAGCTTACGAGCGAGCTTCTAGCCAAGGTGGCTCATGGAAATGTGGCTGCCACATCAGCAGAGAGCGTCACTCCTTCAAAGGAGCAACGGATAGCCAAGAAACAGGCCAAATGCCTTCGAATACACGTGGTTCTCGAAGAGGATTTGTCACGAACTGCCAAGTAAGCGGTAATGCAGTAAGTGATGCAGTGTTAATGTAGTTTAAGCGGTCGCGAATGGGCTTTAGCCGCGGCATCTCGTAGAAACATGGCTACCAAAACAGCGCAAACTCACTCAAATAGCTCCCCTCATTGGAGCATCAGATGGAACATCAAAACAAACAGGCCTAGGTGCGCAATGGGAATGATGTTAGGGAATGATGTGCCACAAAGGTTCATCAAAGTTTTATCATAAAAAGCACGGGAAATTTTCAGTTTGAGCGGTCAAACGGCCTTTGACGAAGGCATCTTGAGGAAACGTGGCGACCACAACAGCGCGAACAGTAACTGAAGAAGTCTGCCCTAATTTACAACCTCAATAGCGAAGAAACAGGCCCCGATGTCTCACAATACCCGCGCTTAGCACAGCCTAAACACGTATCTCAGTCAGCACCCTCAGAAACGGCACACCAAAGCGAGTACTGAAGCAATGAAGCGAACGCATCTCAACGCTCTCGCCACACTGACAGAACAGCAGACCAAAACAAAAAAAGAAACGAAATTACAGCCGCGATGCCCTAAAATCAGCGGGCGACGACACAATTTCGAAATTCACAACTTTCAGAAGCTTCTCGTCGTCACGATTCGTCGTTGCAAGACCCAAAAAATTGGAAAAGTCCCCCAACACCGCGAATTTCTTGGAAAGTTGCTGAGATTTCGCGTTTAATTAGGGCGGCCGCGACCAGCAGTGGATATTAGTGCTTTGGACGACGCTGATGGGGAGAGCAGATTCTAACAGCTCAAGCCATCTTCAGTGTGCCGTTTATCATGATCGAGAGTCTCGATCATGATAAACGGCAGCTTCACACGGTTTCAGATCTTCTAGACGGCTCTATGACACTATCGTTTTAGGCATTAAGAAGAGCGACAGCTTCCAGGGACCCGTGGAGGCTTCGATTCATCCATCCAAGAGTAGTACGCCACAGTTCCGCCGGAATTACAGTCTAGAGCTATCTCTGCCCTTAGTCCAGCTAGCATGTCCGAACACAACCGCTATTCGCAGTCTCGATCTCAAGCTTCACATGGCTTCAGATGTTCTAGACGGCTGTAATACACTTCCAAGAGGCATTACGACCGGCTTTTGCTGTTACAGGTATTAGGAAGTGTGACAAGAACGTGTATGCATACATTCTCAGGAGCGTCACACCCTTAAATCCGCCTTCACCAACAACCAAAACCCTGACAAAAAACAAACGAGCCGGAGTTCGCTCTCGGAAGAATTTGTTGAATTCGGTCATCGTGCAAACGTATTATTTAAATCAGTGATGCGAAAGGGCCGACCCGGAGTGCTGACGAAAGCTGGAGAAACGTTGATTTCTCGACAGTGTTGCCGTGTTTCTGGGCGAGTTTGGGCCCGGTGTGATCAGCATCTTATTCCGCGTCGAATTTCATCTGAGGCGAAGACGTCATCGCCGCGGAACCACGGAGGACGCTTCTAGACAGGCCTAGGGCACCACCATGATACTTGACGAACAACTTCTGCTATTTTAATATCCCAGGTATCAGAAAGCGCGACAGCTTTCACACGACTTGCACTGCTTCATGGACGCTGCATCACGCCGAGCACGTTCCCATAAGTTTCACACGCTCGAATCCGGCATGCCCGAAAACGGGCAACAACCGCGATCGTTGCCCTAAAACTCCTCTCACGCCACTAGATCAGAAATCGATCGTCGTAGGATTAAATGAAAATCATAACACAGATAAAATCATTTATTGATCAAAACTACACAAGATATGAACTTACTTACTGTTTGTACGAACTGTCCTTACGACTTCTCGGAGTTAGGCTGAATGTAGATGTACGGGAACGCTCCAGGATGTGAAGAGGCAGCGACATCTGCGCCGCACGCTCGGCCTTCTTGAACTTGATCAAGAAGTAGATCACCAGGATCATCGATATGGCCGCCAGGAAGATTAGCCCACCGAAAGCGAAGTGTTTCCCACGGTCGCGTGCTTCTGCCACTTGCTTCTCGGCTCCTTCAAGGGTGTTCGCGTATGGGTCATAGATCGGCAGATGCACCTTCTCGCGGGGAGGCAGAGTAACGGAGTCCTTGGCTCCATTTCTCTCCATTCCATTAATTACATACTTCATGTAATAGTTCTACAAAGGTCAAAAATGGAATTCAACTTGTAAAGAAAGAATCGCTTACCTTCACGGCGTCGCTCTCTTCCAGTGATAAAAACGGCAGCTTGCCGCCATGGATGGTATTCGACATCATGCTGGACGGAAGCTTGTCGTATGGAAGGAAGACCTTATCCAGATCGGTAACGTTGCGTCCATTCTGCAAATCCAGCGCGGTCTTCGCCATGTGCCGCATGAAGTTTTGTAACAACTGTTGAGAGTTCTCGCTGTTCATCCCGGGTACTTCGTACGATCCAGAGAAAATCTTCTCGACGTCTTCTTTCCGAAGGTAGGACACGTTGAAAGTCCTCTCGATTCCGGGAATGCTTACGATGAGATTGGTGAATGATGAAACCAGGTTGTCCACGTCGTGCTGGCTCATCTCGTCTCCGCCTTTGGCCATACGGACGATTTGCCCTGTGAACTGAAATAGGACAAAATGAAGATGACGCAACACGCGAAACTACACTTACCGATCCAATAGATTTGGCTAACTTTGAATCGTGTCGCCCGCCGCGTCCAAGAAGGTTCAGCCCGTGGATTTGCTTAAGGTCCGGGTTTTCGTCCATGAAGCTGCCGACGCCAGGAGCAAGAAATGCGCTGGCCCGCTCAAAGATGATGATGGTCAGGAGGGCCAAGATGACCATCCCATGAGACACCATGGTTTGTCTGAAAGAAATTCGAAAGAAAATGAAGTAAGGATAAGTAAAACACACGCATTATCTCCGAAATTCAAGATGGGTCACGAGAGGCAACGGATTTGTAGAAGAAGTGACGGCGATCGAGCGGAGATTCGCGCGACAGACACCTATGATGGTACAAAGCCGAATCCCATGAAACGACCATGACAAAACCGTCTGCTTCTAGCGGAGGTCGAATCCACCACCAATTTGAAGCAGCGAGCTTCACGCGTCGCCTGACGCACCTCACCATCAATTTGGCAGGAAAATTGCACTCTTGACAAGCAACAAAAACTTGTACCTGCTTCCTCACACAGCATCTGATTTCCGCGGATTTCGCTCCCAAATTTTGGCCTAAAAATGCGCAAATGACGCAAATTCAACGCCGCAAGCAACCAATAATAACGGAGCCCATTCAAGGGGTTCAACACGCCACGAAGTAACGCACATCCGATCAGTTCACAGGCCACCTGAAGCTCATCTTCAGCAACCCGCAGAAGCACACGGCAAAATCGTCTCATGGTGATATTCCCCCACAAACCCATGAAATTGAGGAGCAAATTCGTGAAAACCACAACGACAGCGTCGTTTGTTTCCTGTGGAGGTCGAATACACTTTCGCAACTTCTTTAAACGATCATCTCCGAGCATCGAAATTCAAGATGGCGAGCGTGACGCGAAGCAACTCGAACTTGCAGGCGAACCAATGGCGAGCGAGAGGTGGTGACTCACGAAAGCAGTACGATCAACTACGCTTGTCAAGGATATTCGAAGTTGGGGCACGT
This sequence comes from Steinernema carpocapsae, assembly GCA_000757645.3. NCBI lineage: Eukaryota > Metazoa > Nematoda > Chromadorea > Rhabditida > Steinernematidae > Steinernema > Steinernema carpocapsae. The sequence goes on from CM016762.1 coordinate 4,573,814, forward strand.
TTACGGCTGCAAACACTTCGCTGGATTGCTCGCAGACGTCGACGAAGCTGCGAATTGCAGATTTGCACACGACTGCTGCAAATCTCGGCTGCAAGCTGCAAAACGATCGTTCCATTGCCTGATCCCACCGTAACCAACGCCGCTGCAAGAACGACGCGAATTTGAATTGCTCGTCCGCACGCGAAGCATTTCGTAATTCTCGGCAATGCGGCATTTCGTGGACACGCTCATTCCGCCTGAGTCGATCTTCCCGTGTGTCTTCTTCGGTTGCTGAGGATGAGCTTCAGGTGACCCGGAACTGATCGGATGTGTTTGTTACCACGTGGAACTCCTTGAGCGAGCGTCGCTAATTGCGGTTGCTGACGGCGTGGATTTCGCTGATTTGCGCGATTTTAAGCCGAAATTCGGGAGCGAAATTTGCGTAAATCAGATGCGGTTGTGAGGAAGCAGGCGCAAGGGCTTTTCTTGCCTGGCAGCCTGCAATTTTGCTGCCAAATTAAGAGTAAGATATGCGTCAGGCGACAGTGGAATTTCTCTGCTTCAAATTGCTCATTTGGTGGTGGATTCTACCTCAGGAAGCAGGCAACGCTGCCATGGTGTAATTCGCCTGATCAATTTCTTTCTTTTGTGGGTCTGTATCGTCATTCGACAGACGTCTGCGAATTGCTTCTCCATCGCTCGTTTTGTTTATCGCTTCGCCTCTCGCTGTTCATCTTGAATGTCGCCGCTTGAAAACGCTCATTTGAAGGTGGATTTGACCTCTGCTCGAAGCACCGTACTCCGTCGTTTCTTCTGCATTGTTCGGCTCTCGCGAGCGATCTTTAATTCCGCTGCTGGGAGCAACACGCTTTCATCGCCAACTTAGGGTGGGGCAGAGATCTGCGTTTTGTTTGTCGCCTCGCGCCACGTTCTGGGTTCCCGCCGGTGGCCATGGCTTCCTCGGACATTGTTCAATGCTGATAGAGCGTCTGATCCTTATCCGATCATTTATCACGAATTTCGAGTATTGTGTCGTGCTTCGGTCCTATTATGTGTCGTCATTGATAAATCTCCTTCTAATGCTTCTCCTTTCATTTCAGAGATGCGGGTTGTCGCAAACGTAAACGATAATCTCTTGATCGGGGTGTCCTGGATCCTTGGAGACAAATTGGACCAGAAGGTACTCCAAGAAGCAATTAGATTCGGACTGGAACCCGAAAACAGCAGGTCCCGTATTGAAGCTCCTCCCGAACGTCCAATGTATTCTCTGGGATCAATTATGATGGTAAGGATTTGCTTTGGTTTTCAAATGTAATTTTGTGATCGTTTTAGCGTCCTCGCAGTCCGTTCTGTGACTGGGAACCTGACACCAGCATTGTCACGTACCTTCACAGTACGTTGTCTAAGATGAGCGGAACTGTCAACTCAAGCAGCTACGCCTCAAACTCGTACGTCAACTCTTCCGTCACCACTCTCATGCAGTACCAGTGCGCCTACTCCACGGAATTCGTCCCGTGGTTCAGCCGGTACCTCTTGAATCACTGTATGAAGTCTCCGAACGCGATGCTGACCGCATGCTACCAGTTCTTCTCGTTTCTTTGCTTCCGTAAGCCTTGTCTGCGTCCTTTCATGCGAAAGGAATGTATTGTTTATATCAAGGTATGATTTTGATGCTTGACATTGGAACTAATGCGTTGTACCATTTTAGAGAATCCTGGAGAAGCCGTGTGAGCTCTCGACCATCGCTCAAGACGGTGCTCATCTGAAGAACCTTGGCTCATGGCTTGGTTTCATGACCATTGGTTCCAACCGACCGCTCCTCAGAGAAGAATTGGACATCAACGAGGTTTTGAGGAAGGCATCCTATGTGAGGGGTACGACCGAACTTTTGATGGTTGTCCCCTTCGTGGCGCGAATTTTGAGGGCCTCTCGAATGAGCATCGTACGAAATACCTTTCGTTATTCGTTTCTATCGTTCACATTGCAGCTTTTCTCTCCGGACTCGGCGTGGATCACCTCTATCTTGAAGACCCTGGCAGCCATCTACGACAACGAGCGCGATCTAACTCGACTTAGTGTCCGGTTTGAGATCGAGACGTTAATGATGCACTTAGGATTCAAGATCAACGAACTCATCGTCGAACGTCGAAATGAGGACACGACCGTGGACATCGCCAGTCGATTGGAGTACAGTTCCTTCGCGATCAAGCACGAAGGAGACGCGATGACATCTCCCCTTCTGCTGTCCAGGGACCTCGGCATCACACTCGCGGCAGCTGAATTGTACTTGCATTGCTGCTACCCAAACGATGTCATCTATGCAAACTTAGAAGGAATTAACGAGGAAGTGATTATTGAGTCCAACGGCTTCATCATGAACATGCCCGACGTGGAGAACGTGCGGGAGTTGGTCGGCGAGCGGCGAATGTTCGACGTGCACAATGAAGCTAGGAATGTCCCTTCTCAAACGCCGTTCTATCAGTACGTCGATCCGATGCATGACCCCCATGTTCAAGACGCAGCTCCAAGCTCCATGTTCTCAGTGGACAGTGATGACGAGCCGTTGCCGGTGGACTTCAATCATTGCGCGGAAACGCTCTTCTACGACTTGTTCAAGAAGTACAATTCTGGCGTCCGCATCGATGCGTTTGATAGCCTTTACTGCATGCTCATGGCGGTAGGTCTACCTTGTTTTGTTAAATTAACTTAACATTTGTGCTTTCAGTACTGCGAACAGGGTCTGTTGTCAGAGCAGTGTGCCGAACCCTTTCTGGAAGCGTGCATGTATGCGTACGTCAAGAAAGGCTACGATATGTGCGGCGATGGAGACGAAATGACGCATCGACACCAGTGCCACTTCTTGGGAGACGCTTTGGGCTCACTCATCGTGTAAGTCCTGACGGTTTCTCTGCAGATATTAATCTCTATGATTGCTGCAGAGTGACCGTCGAAGAATACGAACAGAGGGACGGAACGAGCGCCGAGTTCGTTGGAAAGGTGTTCCACATGCTATTCGACGTGCTCAGCGAAGACCTTGCACAGAAGACGTACCGCAAATTCCTGCCCTTCATGTACGCCCGACTAATCCTCTCCGTGATCTGGGGACTCAACAACGTATGCCTCCGTTTGCGCAGTGAGCCACTTCTGCTCGAGTACCAGAAGAAGTTTGCGTAAGCATGATCCAGTTTCAACCTTGTCTGACCCAATTCTTGCTTACAGGGAGCTGATGCATATGCTGCGACCCGAAATCATGCCTGCGTTTGCCTTCTATTGGCTGGAAATGGTCGGCAATCACAAGGTCATCAGCTGCTTCAACACGAACAAGACTCAAGGTTATGCTTCCCGTGCCATCTACGCGAAGATGATGGCCACTTTGAACCAGTTTATCACCGACTTTATTGATCACCATGGAGCTTTTGTCGCCTCTATCGAAACCTTGCTCGAAGTAAGTGACGTCAGACTGCTCCTAATCAATGAAGCCTCGTTTCTAGGGTTTTCAAGACGCTGCTTGACCACCTCACGTTCTATCCCGAGCTCTTGTCCGCCTACTGCAGCGAGTTGCGGCAGAACGATGAAGAGGTCGCTTAATCAACCTATAAATATAATGTATTCCCATGTAGTCATTTGTTCAATAGAAACTCTTGTTGTATTTTGATATATTGTAAAAATTTGGTTATACACACCCTGTTATAAAGTTTCATATGGTTGCTGTGTTGTGTGAGGAAAGTTACGTTGTCTCTATGTCTGAAGCGAATCGGTTGCAGATTGTTACTGATGCAAGGCAGCACCTTCGAAGTTTTGTAATAGTGTGTCGGCAGTGTCTTCATAGACGTGGCTGATCGCCGCTTGCGCCAAACGAATCAGACGGAACAGCAGTATGCGGCATGAAGAGGCATGACCAGCTTGGCCACGTGGATTCGCCGGCCGATCCAACACAGGACCGCAGGAAAATCGAGGTGAAGACGCTGAAGTGGGTGACCGGAATCTTCTGTCTCCCAGTCAACGACGTTTGCAGGGCGCCTGGCCTGGCGGACAGCGATATTCAATGGCATGCGATTGTGATGGATCGGCCTGTGCATCCACGTGGCCAAGATGCACTACGCCTCCCCGTCGTCTACTGCTCCAAAACGACTGTAGCCTTTAAAACGCCCTTCTCCAGCCAGAGAAGAGCATCGGGAAGAGGAAGTATTCGATCCCCGATGAAGCACGCATGAGCTAATGAACTGAGGCATAAGGCACACGTTTCAATGTTTGGTCAATGACGTCTTAGAGCAGAAAGCTAAACACGAAAAAAGCGGCGAACTCTCCGGCTTCTTGTCAACGATCCGTGACGGCCAGCAGCTACAGGCATGGGTGTTGTCTATCGTGCTTAAAATGTGACTCCTCAGATGCCCAGCGGACCTTCGGACGTGATTTTGGCGCAAAAACTCTCAGAAAACCATAAATGACGTCTCCGCGTAACCCAGACAAGCCAAACTCATTTTCAAGACGTTGCGTCGACTACACCCAGCTGACCACGGCCTTCTGTGACACGTACTCGAAGTCGACCCGGCGGTCATCCATCGAGAGGTGATGAAGCTCTACGAGACGCAGAAGTTCCTCATCGAGGACATCAGAGGCATCGGAGTGCAGCTGACGAAGCTGTGCCCAAAGACGGCCGCCGGCATTGCGGCGCAGAGGAAAAAGGACTTTTCTTGCCCAGGAAGAATCCTCAGTCGGACTTTGACGTTAAATCTTCTAAAACTTTAGCGTTAAATCCGTACACTGTGAGATGGGCACTTAAGAAGAAACCGGATTTCGTAATTTTTGAGAAGCGCATCCTTGTCCACGAACCATTGAGAAGTCACTGACAACGCTCGTCTGACGAATATTACAGGTCCCGCCGCGACAGTCGACCGGCGCTTAATTCGACATTCCGCAATTGCGACGTTTTGGTGGAAATTCGATGCGGATTCGACGACGATTGGCGGGAGCTCCCGATGGACAAGAAGCCCGAAGAACAAAGAAATCCGAGGTCCCCGGAAGCATCAATCGCGTCGGATTCGACGTCAACGTCGAAGGAGCTGGACAAGCGCAGATGGGACGACCAATCGCACCGAGGAGGCTATGAATCATTTGTGAGTTGATTTTGGCTGGAATTTGGGTCAAGTTTGGGTGTTTTAAGGGACAGTACATGCGCGAGAAAGTGAAGAAGCTCGATAAACAAATCAACACCGTAAGCAAAAAGTCGGAGTTGTTCAAAGGGATCTCGATCTACGTCAACGGCCTCACTGGTGAGTGGACAACCGGGGAAGCTCGGAGATCGATCCTGACGGCGAAATTCTCAATTTAGCGTTTGTTATTTGCTATCTAGAAGCCAGAAATGGATTGCGATGTGCGTCCAGGCGCGTTTTGGGCTGTCATCGCCTGTCTGGATATTGAAAAAGCTAAATTTGGTCCTTATTTTTGCAATGCGGAGTTCTATCTTGATTGCAGCGTAGATTTTCGCTTGTTTAGATAGTCGAAAATTGACTTCATTTCTGGCTTAGACAGCAAGAATCACTAAAAAGCAGTCCTAAAATGCATTTGTGACTATCATCGCTTGTCGAGGCCACGAATATGTGAGAACATGGTCCCTATTTAACTCATCCTAGATATAGCCTGATCGGGGAGTTGATTTTCGATGGCAGAAACGCGGGTAAATTGATGTCATTTGTAATTTAAACAGCAGGAAAATGCCCGTAAGCGTCCTGAAATGCATGTCAGAGCGTGGCTCCCATGTTTTACTTGTTGTAGGTCGGAGCGTCGATTTTCGATGTCTCGACAGCCGAAAATCGATGTTCTTCGTTGCCTAAACAGCAAGAATTACCGAAAGAGTTCTGAATACGTCTGGGACTATCATCGCTTGTCTAGACCACGAATATGTCGGAGCATGGACCCTATTTAACCATCCTAGGTCTAACCTTATTGAAGCGTTGATTTCCACAATCTAGAAGGACGAAAATTGACGTTGACGGGCATATTTCGTAGTCTAGACAGTGGGAATGTCCGAAAGCGATCCTGTAATGCGTCCAACATCGTTTAGGGTTTCTATTACTGTCCATCTGAAATGCTTTTAGTGCGGTTTTGGGTTGCCGGGGCATGCTTAGACTTGTAAGGTGTTGATTCTTATTCTTACCATACAGGGTCAAGATTGATCGGAGCGTCGATTCCACGTTCTGGAGACCGGAAAAGTGCTTTTTGAGAAACTGAAAGTCAAATTTTTTTTAGTAGAACCGTTCGGGAGCTGTATTTTGTACGATTTGTGGATTACTTCAGCTTTATTTTCATTTATTTTCGGTGTTGACTTTGCTTTTTTTCAGAACCTCCAGCCCTGGAACTCCGTCGCCTGATCGTTGAAAATGGCGGCCAATACCACACTTACTACCACTACGAATTTACAACTTACACGGTGGCCTCCAGTCTCGCCAAAACCAAGATCGCGAAGCTTCGGAAGAACGAAAAATATATTCGCCCGAATTGGATCGTTCAAAGGTTTGTTATATTCTCGGGATTTCTTTCGATTTTCGGCTCAATTTCAGTATCAAAGCCGGCTATTTACTCCCAGAGAAGGAATTTCTTCTATTGTCCGATGAATCGACTGAGGAGACGCACGCCAACGCGCTGCTCGAAGGCGCGAGGAATCCAAATTTTCTCAACGAGTTTTATTCCCGATCGCGGCTTCACCTGATCTCTACAATGGCGCAAGAGATGAAGCAGTGGGTACAGCGACTGCGGGCTGAAGGCGAGCCCATCGAATACGAAGGAAGGAGCCGTCTTGACCACTAATCGATCCAAATTAGTAGGTGAATTGTGCCGGGAAGCTTCTGTGTTCCGACGTTTAGGGTTCAGCTCGAAACTCAAGGATTCATATTATGGCCACTTTGACTTCGATTGCTTTTTCGTGTCCGTGGCTCTGAGGAACCGACCGGATTTGATCGGGAAGCCTGTGGCTGTGACGCATGCCAGGGTGAATCAGCTGAGCGCTTAAGAATCTCTTATTCTGTCTCATTTCAGAGCAATAGCTCTGGTCCAGGATTCTCCGAGCTCGCCTCTTGCAATTATGAAGCTAGGAAGTTCAACGTGAAAAACGGCATGCTGATGCGGGACGCCATGAAACGTTGTCCGAATCTCGTCTGTCTCCCGTACGAGTTCGACGAGTATCGAGCCACCTCGATGGCCATCTACCATATCGTCTCCACCTACACCTACGAAATGCGTGCGATCAGCTGCGACGAGATGTACGTGGATCTGTCGGCGATCGCCCGTGACAAACAGATTTCGGACGTTATGGGCATCGTGACCCAGATGCGGAAAGACATCTTCGAAGCCACAGGATGCGCTGTCTCCGTCGGCGTAGGCCGAAATCTTCTCCTCGCGCGACTGGCCACGAAGAAGGCGAAACCGAACGGACAATATTTGGTCGACCCGGCACCGGAGCAGATTCACCGCTTCATGACAAACATCAAAATCGCGGATCTTCCGGGCGTCGGGCACTCGATCCTGTCCAAGTTCCAAAGCCTGATGAAGATTATGGAGACGTGCGCTGATCTCCGCGAGTGACGCTGTCGGAGTTGCAGAAGCTGGTGGGAGTGAAGATGGGGAAGCAGGTGAGTCTTGTTGGAGCTCTAATGTGGGCAGACGAATGTAATTTAGTGAGCGGTTATGAGCTAAACCGCGTATAGACAACCTTGACTCGCCGTTTTGAAGTCTGAAATGATTCAAACGTGTCTCTAAAAGGCGATTGTGTTGACCGAGTTGGGACGAGATAGGGCTGGCCACGTTTTGGTTAAAGGGCGGAAGGTGTTTAGTAGAGGCTTCCTTTGTTTTGACATTGTTTAGCTGCAGAACGAGGGGGTCAAGATGGGGAAGCAGGTTATTCCTGTGGAAGCGTCTTTTAAGGGGTACCGAACACCTGTAAGGCAGTGAGCGACCAGTCATATAACTATATAAGCCTTGTCTAGGCAACCTCAGCCGGACAGTTGAATCGTTGTACAACCGGAATTAACTGGCCGCTTCTAGAAAAAACGAATTTGGATCTGCAAAGCGTCATTCAGTGTAAGAACGCTCTTTTTAAGGGGAGCTGGTGGCAATGAAGTGATCGAGGAGGAAGCCGTTGTCTAGACAAAAACCCGATTGGTCCGGTAGTTCTGAAGCCGTAAGTGGCTACGCTCCTCTCGAATAGGCGGTTCTGCCGACCGAATTGGGGCTGACCACGTTTTGGTCAAATGGCGGAGGGTGTTTGGTAAAGGCTTCCCTTGCTCCTGACATTGTTCTAGCGTCAGAAGAAGGGAGTCATGATGGGGATGGGATTCCTGTGGAAGATTCTTTTAAAGGGCACCCTAATACCTATAAAGAACTCTGTAAGGCAATTGAGCGACCAGACATAACTTGAAGCCTTGTCTAGACAACCTCGGCGGGCCAGTCGAATTGCTTTGAAGCAGGAGATTACATGTCGCGTCAAAAACCCAATTTGGTCGTCCGGAAAATGACCTCCGCGTCTTAGAATGTTTTTTTAAGGAGTAGCTGCTGACATTGAAGTGACCGAGAAGGAAGCCGTTGCCTAGACAAGCTCAACCCGTTTTGTCTGGTTGTCTTGAAGCCGGAAATGACTTATCACTTCTAGATAAGGTGATTTTGCCTTCTGGAAAGCATATTCCTGGCTTGGACGAGATGTGACTGGTCGTGTCTGGACGATTCTCTCTTGACTTCTACCTCTTTCTGCCTTCTGATTCGACCTTGTTTAGCTTTACGACCAAAGTCGAGGCATCGACTACACCCAACTGATCAACAACCGTCTCCGCCAATCCGTCTCCTGCGACATCAACTACGGCATCCGGCTAACCACAGTCGAGGAATTCTCGAGTTTCATTCGGACCCTGGCGGACGAACTTCAATCGAAGCTGACCGCAGCGCAAATGGATGCTCTAGCGATCACATTGAAGCTAATGGTGAAGCTAGACTATTGTGGAGATGAAATGCCTTATCGACCCATGTTTAGATCAGAAGCCCTGATGCCCCAATAGAACCAGCGAAGTTCATGGGCCACGGTCGATGCGACACATACTCGAAGTCGACGCAGCTCGGGGGTCCCTTCTGCGAGCCGACGGTCATCCATCGAGAGGTGATGAAGCTCTACGAGACGCAGAAGTTCCCAATCGAGGACATTAGGGGCATCGGAGTGCAGCTAACAAAGCTATGCCCGAAGACGGCTGCCGGTATAGCGGCGCAGAAGAAAAAAGACTTTTTTTTGCCCAGGAAGAGGCCTCAGTCGGACTTTGACTCAGAAGCGTCGAATCCGTACACCGTGAAATGGGCACCTAAGAAAAAACCAGATTTCGTAAGATTTAGCCCTCTGATGTACCATAAAACAACGGAATTCAGCTTCCGACTCGACCTAAAGAAGACATCCCAGTGGGCCTGGAAAAGTGCATGATGACGCCTGTCTTTCGTCAGATTGTTCGAAGCTCAATGGATTCTGGTAGGTTTGAATTCTGGGTTTTTGATGGTCAACGTTGTGATTTCAGAAGCGGATCAAGAAACAACTCGAGCCTTAGTAGAGTACTTCTACTACCGAGTGCAGTTCTCGATTTGGAGGTCGTCCGTAACGACTTCGAATTTCTGGAGGATATGATCTTCGACCGAGCGAAGTGCTTCTCATGGCTCTGCTTAGCAGACCACTTGAAGGCGATGATGAATCGCGTTGCAGAAGAGAAGTTCGGCGCAGCTGTGATTAGAGAAGAACGGTTCAAGCGAAGGAATAAAGAAGAGTTTTGAGAAAGCTTTTGCGATGGTGTTTATGCGTTTTTGTAAAGTTTGGGGTGTTTGGGCAGAAGGAAGCACCAAGGGAGGCGACGATGCGAAATGAGGGTCAAAATGAAGCTGCAGCCACCGCTCCGGATTCGCTGCGACGAGCGGGTCAGAATGCAGACGACGTCAAGACGTGCTTTAGCGTGTAGAGGACTTGCTTGGAGTGATTCGTCCCTTAGAGCGTGTACGGTGGTACCTAGGCGCATTTATGACCTGTTGGGTAGCCAAAGACCGTCAAAAAGGTGTGATCAAGGCGCTACTTCGAATATGGTATCCTCTAGCGCTCTTTGAGCTGATTTCTGGCACTCTAGAACTGCTGTCTGTCTCAAGAACGAAGACGTTTCACTGTCTAAAGGCATCGTGTCTGAAATAATCCGTTCAGACAAGCATTCACAGAGCTGTCTAGATGCATTTCTGACCTATTTTATGATCGGTTACTGTCAAAGAAGTGATTTGGGCGCTATTTTGTGTTTAGCAGTCTCATTGGCTCATAATCGGCCTGACTAAACAGTTTCGTTGAGCCGCATTTGAAATGATCCGTGGATTTTGGCAATGCGGCCATCAATATGAGGTTTTCAGGTTTCATTTTCGTGCTCCGATGCATCCATAGTAACCGACAACATCTCTCGCTTTACTCTTATCGACTGTGACTTCAGCAGCTATAGGAAATCTTCGATGAGAACCGCGCACTTGCCGTTTTCAATATCAAGGAGTCTGCTGTTGAGTGCCGTTTATCAATCCGAAAATGGGTCTGAAAACCCCTTCAACGGTTTTTTGTGACGTCGATTGGCGACTTTAACTTTTCTATTCCATTCTGCTCTATCTCCATGACACCTGGAGCAAATGATGAAGCCGTGCTGTTTCATAAACAAACTTTCGTGCAACTATGGTATTGTGCTTGCAAGACTGAACACGTTTCTAGCCCTTGTATCGCTTGAATGCACAGCGAGGATAAGTCGTGCTTGAAATAGAGAACAGAAGCGAACCTTGTCCTCACTCTGCTTAATTGTATATCTGAAATCTCTGCAAAGCAGGAAATCCGTCTCTCCTACACGTGGTTAGATCAAGATGCTCCAGGAAGCTAGCCTACTATCAACGCTGTTTGAAAGGGGGTGCCTCGAGCCTACTACTCCGCTTCCAGGCCCTTCAGCGCAAAAACCATAATAAAAAGGTGCAAGAATAAGATGCTCCAGGAGGCCAGCCTCAGCCTACTATCCCCGCTCTTTGAAAGAGCGTCCGGTCACGTATATCCGTAAGCGTTTGTTTGTCTCACTAATCCACAAGGATAGTGTTTAGATCAGAAGCCCTGATGCCCCAATAGAACCAGCGAAGTTCATGGGCCACGGTCGATGCGACACATACTCGAAGTCGACGCAGCTCGGGGGTCCCTTCTGCGAGCCAACGGTCATCGATCGAGAGGTGATGAAGCTCTACGAGACGCAGAAGTTCCCGATCGAGGACATTAGGGGCATCGGTGTGCAGCTAACAAAGCTGTGCCCGAAGACGGCTGCCGGTATAGCGGCGCAGAAGAAAAAAGACTTTTTTTTGCCCAGGAAGAGGCCTCAGTCGGACTTTGACTCAGAAGCGTCGAATCCGTACACCGTGAAATGGGCACCTAAGAAAAAACCAGATTTCGTAAGATTTAGCCCTTTGATGTACCATAAAACAACGGAATTCAGCTTCCGACTCGACCTAAAGAAGTCATCCCAGTGGGCCTAGTAAAGTGCATGATGACGCCTGTCTTTCGTCAGATTGTTCGAAGCTCAATGAATTCTGGTAGGTTTGAATTCCGGGTTTTTGATGGTCAACGTTGTGATTTCAGAAGCGGATCAAGAAACAACTCGAGCCTTAGTAGAGTACTTCTACTACCGAGTGCAGCTCTCAGATTTGGAGGTCGTCCGGAACGACTTCGAATTCCTGGAGGATATGATCTTCGACCGAGCGAAGTGCTTCTCGTGGCTCTGCCTAGCAGACCAGTTGAACGGAGTGACTTCTTCCTGAGCTGACCGTTTTCTTCTTTTGGATTGTTGGTCGGCAGGAATGAACAGCTTGGTGTTACGGTAAATGGTGTAGAAGACTCGGTCCACTGAAAGTCAATTTTTAGGGTTAAGGTAGCGGCGGCGCTAGTTTTTGCGCGCTTTTTTCTGTCGCCTTGAGTTTCGTGGTTTTGCGCGCCGTGTCGAGCGGCGGGGAAAACGTGACCATCGATTTAGAGTCCAAAATTGACCTTCTTTTCACCTCGATTATAGGTGATTCTCCTAATGCCTAAATTGAGGATTCGTATGTGAATCGATGCAGAAGAGGGTGGATTTAGGGAATGTTGAGTTCTGGGAGTTAAGGTGAATTGTGTGGGTTTTTGGAATCGGATTTCGCTCTTTTGGGAGGCGAATTTTAGGCTAGACATTTAGGCCGTTAGGTTTCGGCTTGTGAGGCTCGAAATTGGCGGTCCCTTACCTCTATAATGTGATCAAAGTGCGCGATTCTCTCAACTATGGGCATTTTTTTGTCAGTGAAACGTAATATGCTATGCTGTGGATTTCATGTCCAACACCAACCTCAGGTTGCCCTGTTTTCCTTGCCCTTCATTTGAGAATCTTTCGTTCCAGGAAGAAACCAACATCACCCTCAACACAGTCGACTCCGTGGACTCCTTCTCACAAGAAATTCTCAACGGCCACTGGGATGTCGTCCTCAAGGTTATCCAGTCCCTGAAGATCCCGAACAAGAAGCTAATCGACCTCTACGAACAGGTAATCCTTGAGGTTCCCCTCTTTTGTGCTTATTCTCCAAATTTTAAGATTGTGATAGAATTGGTCGAGCTTCGAGAGCTGGGATCAGCGCGCCTCTTCCTGCGCCAAACGGATCCGATGGCCATGATGCGAAACATGGAACCGGATCGCTTCGGCCGCCTGGAGAATCTTATCGGAAGATCCTACTTCGACCCGCGCGATATCTACCCGGAAGGGACGACGAAAGAAAAGCGGCGCACTGCCATCGCGGCCACCTTATCCCAGGAGGTCAACGTCGTCCCGCCGTCGAGGTTACTGGCCCTCTTGGCGCAATCGCTGAAATGGCAGCAGCACCAAGGACTTCTGCACCTGGTAAGAATCTTATCCAAGCCTTTCATCAATAATTTCCGGGTTTAAGGCACAAGAATCAACTTGTTCCGAGGAAAAGCGGCGATGCGCGAGCAAGAGGAGGAGCGCTATCCGACCCAGATGGCCCGAAGCATCAAATTCGGCCCGAATCGCATCCAGATGCCGCGCTCTCTCTCCTGATGGCCAATACCTCGTTTCCGGATCGAACGACGGCTTCATCGAAGTGTGGAACTTCACGAACGGCAAGCTTAGGAAGGATCTCAAGTACTAAGCGCAGGACAACTTTATGATAATGGACGAAGCCGTTTTGTGCATGCAGTTTAGCCGGGACTCCGAAATGCTCGTCACTGGATCTAAGGATGGAAAGATTAAGGTAGATCCTAGCCCAATATCAATCATTCAAGCCGCTCGTTAAGCTCTGGAAAATGCTCACGGGCCAATATAATAAGTTGTGCTCATATCACTTTTATTGTTTCTCGTGACTTTATCATTACTGAGAATGGTGAAAGCGCCAATTGTTTGTTCAGTTGCCGAAAGCGAAGAGTATTTATAACGACATTTTAAATGAAATTTCTCAAGTTGGTTGGGGAGTTGTTTGAGCAGATTACGTGTATTCATGCCTCGTTCAAACTCACCGGCGACAGCAACGTTGACGGCAACACGAGTTTGAATGTTCAAACTCAGTCGACGACGGCAACAGCGACGGCAACCAGATAAAAATTGAGTTTGAACACTTCCCGACAACCCAGGGGGCAACACCAACAGGCAAAATTCGCGTATTTTTTGCTGTTATAATCGACCATCGCCACATTGCAACATTCGCCCTGCTGGAAAACGCAAAGGAGAGCATAAATTCACGTAAAAAAACTTGAAAAGCAGAGCGAAAGCGTGCTACACGTCTCGAAATCTTGAAAAAGGCGAAAACAGCAAACGCATCAAAAATCCATAAGAAATCCAGCCAAAAATGCCCAAAATCGATGCAAAATTCGACCATTGCCCTCATCGCCCTCACGTGTCTCCTTTCCATACTAACGTGTTGCCGGGCAACAGTTGCAGGACTTGTTGCCGGAGGATGTTCAAACTCGTGTCGCCGGTCGTGGTATCCGACGACAGGCCGGCAACAAGCTCGGCGCCGGCAACACGAGTTTGAACACCCTGTTGCCGTTGCCGTTGCCGGTGAGTTTGAACGCACTGTCAGAGCGCTTTTCAGATCTTTCAATGCTTTCGAAACTACGTGACGGACTGTAATCCAAAGGATAATCACGTATTACATTATCAGCTGAGTGCGATTAGAACGTTCCGAGATTACGAGTCGCATGACTAATTCAAATTTTGAATTTCCTGACCAGCCCGCTTCGATGTTTGCACGCTTGCTCTAAGAGGCTAATGCCTCAAAACATTAATAAGTTTAATAGACCGGAAATACCACTTATATCTTGAAAATGGGTATCGCCTCGAATACATATCTAGCTCATTAAGGTACCAGGACATTTGCGTCCGGACATTTGCGTCCCGGACATTTGCGTCCCGGACATTTGCGTCCCAGACACTGTCCCAGACATGCGCGTCTGGCCAGCCAATTCTCGCGCGCTTTGTCGCATTTTCAAAGCATTTTGAGAAAATCACTCGGAAGATGTAAGACTAAATGAGTTACAACAGAAAGAAAGTTCATGAATTAAATTAGGCATCAGGATCGTTAACAAATACGTTTGCTTTATCATTTCTAACGTATTTATCACGCCGTTCGTGAGCGACTATGCGAAAAAAGATCCCTAGGTGAAAAGATCTTTCAGATAGAAAATTTAAACTGCAGTCTGAAGCTGAATCCTATGCCTATAGGCGGTACTAAGCCAGTCTGTCAAATAGGTGCCGCTGTATGTCGCGCCTTCGGCGCTCCCAAAAAACCATAATGAAAATGTCTAAGCCTAAGATGCCCCAGGAGGCCAGCCCCAGCCTACTATCCCACTGTTTGAAGGAAGCAGCCTCGAGCCTACTATCCTCGCTGCCAGGCGGCTTCGCCGCAAAAACCGCATTGAAAAGTTGTCAAAGGCCACACGCAACCCTCCACGCCATCATTCGAGACGCACATGTCTGGTTTGACAAACTCTAAGCCAGTGTGCATGTCTCCGCCACGGATTTTTCCGAGAACACCCGATAGCGAGCGCTTCACGTTTTCTGTCCGCTTCCGTGAGACGGAGATGCGCGACGAATTCGTGAGTGCCTTCAAGGCAGCCGCTGAGCAGGGAAGTGCGCCCATTTCGAGTGGTAAGTAGGGAGTTGGGAGAACTGACTTTTAAAAATACAAAATACGTTTCAGGTAGTTTGACGACCGGAGGAATCATGTCGCCGTCGTTTGGAAGCCGCATCAATCCGTCCTTGTCGAAATAATTAACCTGTTTTGTTGTCAAATTTTCACCTGTGTTTAGCTCCATTATAAATGTTTTCATGCGTTTGTTGGATTTTTTCGCAGCTTGTTTGCTGTCTGGGCTCTGTGTGTTTTCGGGTCCTCGGTCCAGGTTAGGAATGTCCGACAAGCGCTTTGTTCGCAGGGAAACTTGAGCTTATTTGTAGAACGGATGTGCGGAAGATGATGACGTGATCTTAAGATATGAGTCTCGGGTACTATACCAGCAGGCCCCCCCTCCCGAGGACCTTCCTTCCCCCTTCATTCCGTCGCTCCCGCCGCCGCACCGACCGGTCGCTGTCTGCTCCAAGCCTGGAGCGACCCATTTTGGAAAGAGCTCTCGCGTTTGTTCGGTCGGTTTTGCAATACCACCACACGCTTTGGTTTCCGCGCCGAAGGCGCCTGGAAGCGGGGTATGTAGGCTGGTAGCGACAGCTCTCCGGGCAGCGAGGTGAGTAGGCTGCACAAAAAAGTTCGAATTTTTTCTTGCACCGACGATGGCCGTGATTATGGTATTCGAGTGGTGGTATTGCAAAACCAGCCGATCAAACGCGAGAGCGCTCCCCAAAATGAACGGGGTCGCTCCAGGTTTGGAACAGATTCGGAGCAGACAGCGACCGGTCGGCGCGGCGGGACCGACGGAATGAATGGGGAGAGGGGTCCTCGGAGGCGGGTGGGCCTGCTGGTATATTACCCAAAAGTTTTCAAAACTTTGACTTATGACGTCTTTTTGAAGCTATAACATGGTTTTTAGGTTAAATTAACGTGCTAAACATGATTATCGCATGTCAAACGTAGCTAACTGTTTAAAAACGGGCATAGGATTTTTATAAGGTGGCTCTATCATTATGTCCCGCACTTACTAATGCCAATCTTTTATCTGTTCTAACTGATTGTCCTGCCTTATTTGATCTGTGTTTTAAGTTACTGTTGGTATATATTTGAGTAGGACGCAATCACAGAATGCCCGATTCTTAAGATTCCGACCTCGCCAAAAGATTGCGGATATTGCGGAACAGATGAGGTATACTGCCTATAAAATCGCCTATAGAATCCCAGCGGCAAAATGTGCGAGCTGAAACGGCTAGCGCTGAACCAGTTGGCGCTGAAACGGCTGGCGCGGAAGTGTCCGGCGCTGAAATGTCCGGCGCTGAAACGGCTGGCGCTGAAACGGCCAGCGCGGAAGTGTCCGGCGCTGAAATGTCCGGCGCTGAAACGGCTGGCGCTGAAACGGCCAGCGCGGAAGTGTCCGGCGCTGAAATGTCCGGCGCTGAAACGGCTGGCGCTGAATGTCCGGCGCTGAAATGTCCGGCGCTGAAATGTCCTACCTCCGCAAAATGCCCGGAAAAAGCCCAACGGCGAGGAGAGCGACAACATTCAAGCTAAGACGGCCGCTGTGGACCGTTCTGTGGTCAGCAACAAGGATTCTATGACGATCGACTCGCTTCAGCAGTTGAAAATTCCCACCCTACAAGATCTCCTTAACCAAATGTCCCAGTTCTGCAATACCCTCGGACCTGAGACCCAGCCACAGGAAACGTCCTCCAACAACTGGCCAATATCATGTTGTCCAAGGAGATTGTCACCCAGAACGATTCGATGAAAAAGAGACCGCGTTTTTTCGCAGGGACAAGTGGCAATCCTAGAGGAAGAATTCGCCAAATGTCGAAAACCACGCCGTGATGTTCGCAAGAATTTGGCCAGACAGGTGAATCTGACACCAACACAGGTGTTCACGTGGTTCAAGAACCGGAATTCTAGGGAAATGAAGGCATGGAAGGACGCCCCGAAGACGAGGACGTCCAAGTAGCTTCCTCCTGATACATATTTATGGCTACTTTCTAGATATATATCACACTTCACAACACAGCCTCTTCAGTCTTCATAACCCCATTATCTCGAAAAAAGATTCATTGAATTTGTGAGCAACTCAACCCGTGACAAACAATTTCACACCGCTAACACCTCTCGAACACTTTGTATAAGTCATGCAGGTCCACGACCCGCATTATGACCCTTCCTCCTCAGCTTTAAACGACTCAGGTGGGATAAGCTTTGCCTTACAAGCCGGGATCAGATAGTGGCATACAAGTTTCTTCCACGGGCTCTCTGGCACAGGCTTCACTTCTTCCTCCTCGAAGTCTTCGTCGTTGTCGATCAACAACGACTCCTCGACTGCCTCACCTTCAGATGCCTCTGGCATCTCTTCTTCCTGAGCTTCAGTTTCGTCGTCTTCCAACTCCTTCAGGATCAAAATCGTAGCTGTAAAGAAGTCGGCCAAGCATCGGGCAATCCCTTCTATGCAGGCTTTTTATGCAGGCCTCGAGCCTACTACTCCCGCTTCCAGGCACCTTCAGCGCAAAAACCATAATAAAAAGGTGCAAGAATAAGATGCTCCAGGAGGCCAGCCCCAGCCTACTATCCCCGCTCTTTGAAAGAGCGTCCGGTCACGTATATCCGTAAGCGTTTGTTTGTCTCACTAATCCACAAGGATAGAATAGGAATCGTTACGATATCTAAGCTGTTCCGCTCAATTGAACAAATCGTCTATCCCGGAACGCGGTGCCAACCAACGCTTCGGTTGTTTGGGAGAGATTTCATTCCGAGTTGCATCGTCCGGTCACGTATATCCATAAGCGTTTGTTTGTCTCGCTAATCCAGGAGAATATTATGGGAATCGTTACGATATCTAAGCTGTTCCGCTCAATTGAACAAATTGTCTATCCCGGAACCCGGTGCCAACCGACGCTTCGGTTGTTTGGGAGAAGTTTCGTTCCTGGTTGCATCATCCAACTATTCCTGGTCAGGCAAACAATGAAGAAATATCGAGTTTTAAGATTCCATTCCTAAGCTGTCTCTCCTTGTGTTGAGCAGCCCACAGGAAATGATAGAGGAACAGCAAACGGTTTTAAACGTATTTTACTCAATCCTTTACTACTTGCTCTAATTTTAGCCGTTTCCCAATCTTAACATTGCAACTCTCCTCTCCCAGCGATGTCCGATCCCTTAAGCGTCTTGAATTTAGGTTTAAATCTGCAAACACTTTTTTAGGAATGTTTAGTAGCAGTAATAAATTCACAGATCACGCAACATAACCTGGAAGGAGTGCCGGCGGGCTATTCGTGGCCACGAAAGCATAGGAAAGCTATGAAGTGTTTTTTATTAGCTACAGAACAGCTTTCCAATTGAAACTAAAAACGCTCTCTCAAGTTTTTGTCCAAAAACTGAGAAGCATTGTGTTCTACTTAATCCTTTACTGACTACTGAAATCAGTGTTCTTCAGAGAAAAAAATGGGAGCACATGTAGGAGCAATAAGAAAGACAGAGCATTACAGGTTGTAGCCAATTCAGCAAGAAGTGAAAGGAACCTGACAACTCCGAAATTTTACGCGAATCATCTTTTTTCAATACGGTATTAACCCCTTTTTCCAAAATTAGCTTTTTAAAGCATCAAGCTTCAAGCTTAGCAAGCTTCAAATCGACCGAGATCTTGAATTCAGGCTTAAATCTGGTTACGCTGCCTACTTGAGCTAATTTTGACTCCACACCCAGTATAAGCCTCTTAAAACACAAATTGAGAAACGTTCCGCTTTTGCTCCGAATGAGCAAAGCCATCACATAACCACAAAGGAGTGCCGGCGGACAACTGATAAGAACCTCGAAGGGCCGCTCGGACCACGCGAGGCCATAAGAAAATTTGAATCTTGAAGTGGAACAGGGTTAATCGCGTCTAGATGGTCAAAGTTTGTGTGCTTTTTCCGTTTCCGTTTCCCTTACCGTTCTTCTCTGCCTTGTAACCGTCATTGCCTCGGACGACCTCTTCTCTGACACTGACAGTAGCTTCAACGGAAACTCAATGCAAATTTGAGAGTCGCGGAAGGACTGAAGAAGACATGCTATGTTATATGGAGTGATGAACAGTTTTTCAGAAGCTGTATGCCGGCTAATAGCCTTTTGAGAGCCGAACGAGGTAGTGGCGTTTTGATTAAAATCTCCCTTTTTCGTATTTTAAGAGTATTTCCGGCAGTGTGGCACCGATCAATGAGTGGCTCCCTCGGACTCTAGCATCAGTTTCTGCTGCTGTACCACAGCAACGCCAATTTCGAGAACATCTGAGAAGTAACAATTGTTTGTTTATTAATTTTGCGGTTAACAGTGCTGGTTGGAATCGGGAATTGTAAAAAAGTTGTTTGTTAAGATTGTCTTAAGTGACAAAAGACTTCGCTTTACATATTATTCCTCCTACAAGTGCCCAGAATAACATTTTATTGAAATTGCTCTTGTTCGAAAAAATCGGCTCTTGTTTTTGGATTCTACATTTTTTGAACCCA
The DNA here is from genome assembly GCA_000757645.3 of Steinernema carpocapsae. Taxonomy (NCBI): domain Eukaryota; kingdom Metazoa; phylum Nematoda; class Chromadorea; order Rhabditida; family Steinernematidae; genus Steinernema; species Steinernema carpocapsae. Next base: position 4,593,454 of record CM016762.1, read on the forward strand.
TAAGCGGCTAATAGGCTTTTGAGAGCTTTGAATTCTTCCTGAAGCATGTGAAGCCTCTTTTGTTTTGGTCCTGCATATCAATTCTAAAATTACAAAAAAGTCAACAAACGGAAGCTCAACTGAAAGAGGATAATCTTGTGTGACTAGAAAAGCGTGAAATTCTGACTATATTTGGAGTCAGCTATACATGGTCACTTAAGAAAATTAGCTATTTTCGCTTCAAACGCGAATCACCACGGTGACGCGTGTGGCTGAGGGTGAAAAGTCTCAGAAACGATGCTGCGGGACCACCCTGGTGCTACAGTACACGCGGATTCCATCATAATTAAATCCGTGTGTACTGTAGCATCAGGGTGGTCTTTCCTGATGCTTTTTACCCTTGGTTACACGCGTCGACGTTGCGTTTGAAGCAAAAATAGATCTTTTTCTGGTATCAGCTTCTGCTGTTGCACCCACCGCAAGTGGGTGCAACACCGATTTGAGAAACATTTGAGAATCCATGTCTGCTTGCTTCTTTGTTTCAGCTCTTTGTTTCCAATGTGTTAAACTTTTTTGTTTTGTGTGTCATTTTGAGCTCGAATACCGTAATTTAGGTTCAAAAAAGGTACTAAAGTTAATTAACTCAAGACATCGCTTTCTAACCATGCCACACTCATCCAGACAAGTGCTTAGAATACCGATTTTATAGACATTGCGGTTGCTTGGCAAAATCGGCTTTTGTGCTTGGCTTTCACATTTTTTGAACCATAAGCGGCTGATCGACCTCCCACAGCTTCAGATTTTCATTTCAGAAATTGCGGAAAATCCTCTGTTGTTTTGGTCCAGCACACCAATCCATAAGCCTTTGTTATTGCCTTAAATTTGCAAAAAAGTTACGGAAGCTTAACAGAAGGAGGATAATCTTGTGTGACTAAGGAAGCGTGAAATCCAAACTGTGTTTGGTGGCGTGGTCACTTAATCAAAGTCTTGCAGAGACTTTTTTTATTCTGTGATCGACATGGTGAACGCGATTAAAAAGCCAAACAGATAGGCAGGTTTTTTGTGACAGGGGTGGGCAACCTTGACTCAGGTCGGATTCAGACCTACCACACCCGCCCCCTCCGAACTCTCTCAACTAAAAAATTAAAGGCAAAAAAATAAAATTTAGCTGTATTTAAGACGTCTAAAAACTCGAAATATGTCGGAAGACGATTTAAAAAGGTCTTTAAAATGCAGAAGAGTTCAAAACAGCGGACAACGACGTTGTTTCATCGATTTTCTCGCTTTATTTGGCACCTAATCGAGCCGCTGATAGCTCTATCCAATGCAGAATAATCTGGAGAACAAAATCAAGTAGACTCGACTAGACCACAACGCTTCCAACAGGTCCTTTCTGCCGATTTTTGTCCTGGAAGGTCAATTCGCTCAGTGACGCTGTTTCGTCGCTTTTTTCTCACTTCTGAGGCTTACATGCGTCTGCCAATGGTTTTCTATCCTACGCAGAACAATTTGGAGAATCTTGAAACTCTATATTGTCAGTTAAATACAAGTAAAATTTGGCTTCTATTTGGACTACCCTGATTTATCAGTGTTACGGTAGCTGGACCACTCCGAAAGTCCTCAGTCGCTCACCACTGCAGACAAGTTCTTTGTGCGGCCCCTTTCATATGGATTCAGAGCATTTCTCGATCAACATCCGGCATTGTTTTTGCTAAAGCTCTGTTTACAAAACACAGAAAAATATTATTTTCCGTTTGTAAACTCAAGATTCTAAGAGTGGCGTCTCTGTTCCCAGAACCAAAGCCACTTAATTCTCTCGAAGCTCATTATTTGCTATTTCTGGATAATTGTTTCCTTCATAATTTCGGTTAAGTTTTAGTTCTGTTCTAACGTAAACAGCGTTGGCTGGCTGAAAAAAAACCGTTAATGTGACGTAGACTAATCTCTTGAATTTTTAACCGGAAACGTTCAAAAGAGACAAGAGGTGAAGCTCTCGGAAAAAGAGCTCAGTTGCAAAACAGGTTTGATGGTCGACGCTAATCGATTGTATGGAAACTAAAGAACGCTGTTGCCGTGCCTAGGAATTGTTAACGTAAACAAGACAATGGAAAAGTTTAAAATAAAAACTGAAATAGAGGACAAGAAACAGTGGTGGAAGACACACCTGATGACCATTGTGACAAATAGAAACAAAATTTAGGATAGCAATTTTTTGATAGATTCTCAACGTTATTCAAATTTTATTCAAATGTTTGGATTCAGCGTAATTCGTTTGTCGTCTATAGGACATAGACACGTCTCTCTCGCTCGTGAAACCCAAAATAGACTAATTTTTTCCGCGAAAAAGAATTCGACAAACGGTTAAGACAAGCAAAACACGAAAAGCTTCTCTAATTTTTCCACTTACAGCTGGTATTCCTTTTCTCTAAGATTTCTAACGTAATTTATAGTTTGCTTTTGGTTGCTAGTCATTTGTCCTGAATTTGACTTTCTAAGCCGTTCTTCGCTGTTTTTCCCGCAAATTCCCAATCCTCTTCTTCGTGTTTTATGGCCTGCACCCCTCACTCGGAACTCTCGACGGCGCTTCCGCATGCAGAGACCGCCACGTCCAAACGCATTAAGTGGCAACATTCGCATTTTGTCTACGCGCGCGTTTTTCTGAGAAATGCGATTTGCAGAGGCCCTCAAGCAATCACGCGAGCGCCCGTTGTGCGTGGATTTTTGGTCTCGGGGATTGCATTAGACATGCAGGCCACGGGCGATGTCGTGCAGAAGAAAATTGGATTCGGCGGAAAAGGGCCGCGTCCTCGTTCGGCACTCGCTCGGCCAGAGGTCAAAAGAAGGACGGGAGAACTGCGTTTCCTTCGCTTAACACAAAAAATGACATTTTTGGCGTGACGTACAAACTTGACCAAATATAGTCAAGATTTCACCTTTCCTAGCCACACATGATTATCCCCTTCTGTTAAGCTTCCATTTTCTAACTTTTTTGCGAATTCAAGGCGATGACAAAAGCTAATGGGATTGGTGTGCTGGACCAAAACAGAAGAGAATTTTCTACAATTGCTGAAATAAGAATCTGAAGCTGTGAGGTGGCTTTTATCCGCTTAAAGGGTCAAAGAATGTGAAAACCAGAAACAAGAGCTTAAAACCGCATTTTCAGTCTCTATGAAATTGTTATACTGAGTAAATGTAGGAAGAAGAATATGAACCTAGCCTAAATAAGTAAAAGACTTAAAGATACACTTAAAGATAACTTGAGTTCCCTTTCCCTGAACCTTTCTTGAATTTTCATAAAAACCTACTTCGAATCTGCTATCAAATGGCACAACAACATGACACACTTTTACCTAAAAAATTTTGGTTGCTGTCTATTATATCTCAGAATTTTCCTAACCTTTTTATAGTCAAAATGCTACTGAAGGCTTAACTAAGCATATTGAATTGAGGGTCAAAGCTTGAACGATGTTTGTGGCGAAAAGAAGTCAATTAATATGCAATGGAGTGTGACATTGGCGTTCACTGACATTAGAATGACCTTGAAGAAGATGATTGAAATTTACGAACGGTTTTGGCTTTTTCACCCTGTCAATCCCTGGACTTGAGCTCCGCGCTGTGTTCCCAAACAAAGGTTTCCCGTCCACATCTTGCATGTAATTAGGCAAATGTCCATATTCGACATATCCGGTTGGCTTTATATGCATAAAAACGACTCCTCCGTCATCGCGAGTCCAGAGAAGAGAGTCAATTACGCTGATGAGTTTGTTTCGTCTTGTCATCCAAGCTAATAATAACTCTTCGAATCTTGATTATGCGCCCTTGCGTCCTGAATTCGAAGAGTTGAATGATTTTAAATGTGAATATGGCGTCAATGTGAAGACTGAAATAAATAAAATTTAGAAGGGCTTATGACGACAGCAAACAAGCCACTTCGGTTCAGGATTAAGGGTTATGTCGAGAGCGCAAAAAAATTCCTTGGTTTCGCGGGCGAGGTCTTACCGCGAAACTTCGGTTCGTACTTTCGGCCTGTTGCTCCGTTTTTGTATGCCGACGCCCGATGTGGCGCCATTTCAGGTTGCCTCCAAGTTTCTTCATGGTGAAATCAAGAAACGGAAGTCACCATGTTCTAAGACACAGTTTGAGTCCTTGACCATGGCGAAAGCCGCAAATTTCGTATTTTGGAGAATCATGCTCTGTTAGTCAAGCGAATACGGGCGGTCAACGACTCAAACTGTTTCACAGGACATGCGGAGCTCATCAACATCTCCTTTACTTAAAAACGAGCATACGGACGCTGTTAGGCAGCCTTAAATGTCTCCACGTCGCCCTCCGCCATACAAAATGGAGCGGCGAACGAGCGACGAACGAGCGACGACCGAGCGGCGACAGAGCGGCGACAGCTAGTTTTTGTGGCGGGACCATGCTTGCGAAACCAAGGAGTTTTGTTGCGGTCCCTATATTTGAACATATCAAGAGACCAGGAATTCATATTCAGTGGGTCTATGTAAATACGAAAAAAATAAACAATTTTTTGTATAAATTCATGTCCAAAGCTTCAAAACAAAAGTATGGGTTACGGTAGCTTTCCGCTCTGAATAGTCGTTTGTCTTCAACACAAGACAAAGGCTTCCGCTACGTTTTTTTGGCGTCAGAGAGGACTCATAAAAACAACCAATCCGAATCCCTTGGACTACTGTGTCTCGTCTCGTCTCTTCCACGATAGGCCAAAAGATGTTTTGCCAAAACACAAAGCCCAAAATGGCCTCTGCTGACTCGTAGATGGCCTATCGTAGTTTCAAAAAATGTACAAAGCACAGACCGGAAATATGCTTACCCAACACCATTGAGCCCAAAAAGCATTCTCTTGTTTTAGTTAGCCCATTTTAGTTTTACGGCTATCACCCAAAAACGCCACCCACAATTTTTGGATTACAACTTCAGTCACCAAACTCAGACCTTTTTGCAATATGAAACGTCTTTGCAAAGCTAAAATGCCTTAGTTGTAACTGGATTTTTTGTTAATCGACTAAAAAACGGTTTGGAAGAGGTTGCAGTGCGGCCAAAACACAAAGCCCGAAATGTGGTTTTCCGGTTTGGCTCATTTTCAATTCAAAAATTGGTTCTGGTAATTAAATATAGCGATAGCTTCTTAGCGACCCGAGTTGACTCTGTGAAACAATCTTCAAAGCGAGATCAAAACACTGCTCAAATTGCTCAGTGGCTTCATTTTCTTTATTTGCTGGTGAGGATTACGTCACGTTGAGCAAATATTACAGCTGACAGTCGCTACTAAAGAAATTACTTTTTGCGGTTAACTGTTTGAAAATCGTGCAACGTTTGCGTTTCAGCTTCACTTTCAAAAAGTTGGTTCCTTCTTTTCTTTTGTTTTTTAAAGCGTTCTAGCAAGTGACCGCTTCACGCAGACCCGAAGCCACTTAATTGTAGCTCACTATTTGACTATTCCTGGGATAATTGTCTTCTTAATCTCTCATTTCGATGTAGGTAGCGTTTTAGTTCTGACGCAAACAGCGTTGACAGGCTGAAAAAGCCATTGGATGTGACGCAGACTAATCTCTTGGGTTTTTAAACACCGGAAACGTTCAAAAGAGACAAGATGTGAAGCTCTCGGAAAAAGAGCTCAGTTGCAAATAGGTTTAATGAGCAACCGCTGAAAAAATCCTTGGATGTGACGCAGACGTCTATCTCTAGCCCAAAATAGACAAAGAAACTAATCTCAAGAGTGATTTGTTGAGAATGTCTTCGGAACGACGATAATGGATTCTACGAAAAGAACTTGACACAAACAACCGGGTTTCATGGGAATAGGTAAAACTAGCAAAACACCAATGGCATCTCAATTCGCTTCAAAAGCCAGGGGTTTGTAGTAATTTTGAATATTTGATTTTTGTCGATGTCTTTTTCCCTGACTTTGACTTTCTAAGCCGTTCTTTGCGTGTTTTTCCCATAAACGCAAATTCCCAATCCTCTCCTCCGTGTTTTATGGCCTGCACCCCTCACTCGGAACTCTCGACGGCGCTTCCGCATACAGAGACCGCCGCGTGCAAACGCATTAAGTGGCAACATTCGCATTTTGTCTACGCGCGCGTTTTTCTGAGAAATGCGATTTGCAGAGGCCCTCAAGCAATCACGCGAGCGCCCGTTGTGCGTGGATTTTTGGTCTCGGGGATTGCATTAGACATGCAGGCCACGGGCGATGCGTGCAGAAGAAAATTGGATTCGGCGGAAAAGGGCCGCGTCCTCGTTCGGCACTCGCTCGGCCAGAGGTCAAAAGAAGGACGGAACTGCGTTCCTTCGCTTACACAAAAAATTGACATCTTTGGCGTCACGCACAAACTTGCACCAAATATAGTCAAGATTTCACGCTTTCCTAGCCACACATGATTATCCCCCTTCTGTTAAGCTTCCATTTTCTAACTTTTTTGCGAATTTAAGGCAATGACAAAAGCTAATGGGATTGGTGTGCTGGACCAAAACAAAGAGAATTTTCCAGAGGTCTAAAGAAGGACGGGAGAACTGCGTCTCCTTTGCTTAACACAAAAAAATTGACACTTTTGGCGTTATTTACATACATACATAGACCTTTTCCTAGGTCGTCCGAAAATTGCAAAATTAAGGGTCATACTTCTTCTGCTTAATTTGTAATTTTTGTCTTGTCAGAAATCCGTACAGCTGACAAGATTTTCCTAGATGGCATGTTTGTGATCAAACTGCTAAAAGTCATTTCCGGTTTATCCTCGGACCGATTCCGAGAACGGAACTGACCTAATGGATCAGGGATTTTTGGTCTCGACCCACTTAAGCGACTCCCTATCCGCCTCATTTGCTTGCATATTTTTCACGCACCGGAAATGCCAGGCTGAGTGCCAAGAATCCGGAGGTGGCGGAGAAGCGTAAATACCACCGCCTGCATCCTCGTTTCCCCCTCGCTGAACTTTGCATGTTGCACGGCAAGTGCTTCCTGAGTTCGTGAGTCCACACGTAGTCCCCCGAGGCGCGGCCACACAAGCGCGTCTCGTAAATGGCATTTCCTGAAAAAAGGCGCTCTTGCAGACGGAAATTTCAAAAGTTGCGAAAGAACTTCCGTTCTGCGACTGCTTGCAAATGGCATAGCTGGCATTTGTTCTCAAACAGAATGTAGCAGGTTAGCCAAAATCTTAAAATCTGGATTGCAAGAATCTAAAAACGTGAAGCCTTACGTACACACTCTCCATTTCGTCAGTTTAAATTGCTCAAAACCCAAATCCTGAAAAATAAAAACACCGTTTTCAAGCTCTTGTTTTTGGTTTTAGTATTCTTTGACCCGTAAGCGGATAATGGATCTTCCGAAGCTTCGAATTCTCATTAGGCAAATATACGGTCTTGCATAAGTTTTCCATAAGTCCTCAATATCCGCTTGAATCAGCACAAATATTAGAAAAAAGAAGGAGGATGATATTGCGTAGAAAGAAAAAAAGTGAAATTCTGCCTATTTTTGCATCTGGTCAGATTTTGCATATCCGCTTAATACGCAAACAGCTAAAAAATGAAAGCTTAATGAAAGAAGGATGAGCTTTGTGGATGGTAACCTGACTGTGTACGGAAGCTCTATGTAGATAGGATCAAAAGCGTCGAAAATCTTCGACCAAAAAAGGCTTTTCTCGCGGTTCAAGTTTTCGCTCAGATGATGTTAAGATTCTTCTTTAAATGTTCTCGTTCCATGCGGAAGACGTGACTTGAAAGCAAAACAGAGACTTGTTCGTCTAAAAACGTTCAAAGGCACAGCATTTTTTCTAGTGTTAATGCATTGATGTTGTCGTTTTCGTAGCTTTTTGTCTGAGACAGAGCTCACTATGGACTACTGTAGCTTGTTTTTTTTCAAAGGGCCGCATGACAGACCGGAAAGATGTTTACCCAAAAACGAGAAGCCAAAAACGCGTTTTCTTGTGTTGTTTTTGTTGGCCCATCGTAGTTCCACGTGGACATCCAAAAATGTGACACAAAAATAAGCCTCTTTGTTGGTTTATGGGTATGCTGTGATTCCGTTTGTGTTCAATCTCGGAACTTCTCCGTGATATAAGACTCTTTGTGAAACGAGAATGCCTTTCGCTTAATAGGTTCTTAAATGTTTAGCGCCCAAAACAGCACCAGAAAGTGTATAAGTGTACACGTTGACCCGATTCCTGAATTTACCTACTTAGCCGTCTAGACACGCTATTGTTTCTCATAATCGCCATTCCAGTTTAACCTTGATCAAAACTCGCAAAGCATCTTGACAACAAGTTTTAAAAATTTAAAGTGGTTGACATCCGGCAGCATCTTCTCTAAAATCCTGTTTACAAGGCACAGAAAATTGCTATTTTTCGTATACGATCTTCAGAATCCGAAAGCGGCATTTATGTTCTTCAAACCGCAGCCACTTAATTGCCTTCGGAGCTCTTCATTTGACTATTCCTGGAATAATTGCCCTCTTAACTACACATTTGGGTGTAGGTAGTGTTTTAGTTGTGACGCAAAAAAGACTTCTATTCTGAATAAGCCGTTGGATGTGACGTAGACTAATGTGTCAGTTTGTAAACACCGGCAACCCAAAAAGACAAAAATGATTTGGGCTCAAACCAGGTTATTTCTGTTATGAAACCATGCGTAGGCATAACTAAGCAAATTTCCGCCTAGCTTAGCACTCAGATTTGCATCTCCTAATGAATGATGTGAACTCATAAGTGCGTGTTCTAAGCGCGATGGAGCGTATTTTGGAGAGCAGCGAAAATGCAACCCTGCACATATGTGACCTTTGGCTGAGACGCTGTTTGCGCGACGTCACTAAGATGCAACGGCAACAAGTGCCGATCAAGGCTGATAAATGGAATGCCGATCGGGGAAACAATAGGGTGTCTAGACGGCAAATTAGTCAAATTGAAGAGTTACTGTGGTTTATAGAGAACATGTTTGGTCACGTATTTGCTCCTCTTGTTCTGAATTGTTATGAAAGCCAAAAAGCACATTTAACCTTTAGGAGTTACGTTTTCTTATGGCGAATTTACAATGCACATTTGCATAATCGCCAGACGCCGCAAAAGGGAGACGTTAACGGTCACACCAATCTAGAACAAAGACTAAAAAGAAGCAGCACAAGAACCAGGTGCCACAGACAAAAGGTTTGCTTTGATTCGTTTTTTGGTACCATGGTGAGGGATCTTCAGTCGGCATTTGCATAATTGTCAGAAGCCGTAAAAAGGAGAAACGCCGCTACAGCCAAGCAACTAAATCAAGGGGTTCTTTTCCATTTTCCGTAAGTACGCTGCGAAGGTAATATGCGACCATAATTTGTATTATTCGGACGCTTTGGGGTCTGTTTACCGTGTTCGGACTAGTTCCGGCCTTTTTTGTTTATGACGTCTAAGATCACGGACGCTTTAAATACGAAATCGACCTTAATCCTTTGCTAATGTGGTCTTTTCAATCTGAATTAAGCGCTTTTTTAACGTTTAACGTTCAGTTTCAAAAACTTATAAACAGCAAGGCTGGCATCCAGCTGAAGGAAAGTGCCAATTAGTGCTCAGAGAATTTGGATGTTCTATAGCCTTTTTGAAATGTTCTATAGCCTCAATTTTGTGACTTCCAAGATCAGGAACGCTCTAGAATTCGAATTCGGACTTAATCTTCTGCCAACGTGGTCTTTTCAATTCAAACTTAGCGCTTTTCTGAAAGCTTTTTTATGTCTTTCCTGCCAACAACGCTTAATCTCTTAAGTGTTCAGAAAACCCAATTTTGACAGGCTTCAAAAGCTTTCGAGATTTTATAATCAAGTTTTTGGTGCATACGTCAGCTGATCGGAGCAGCCTTAGTTCACTTATTCACCAGCACACAATTCAAATCCTAAAAAATTGAAAACGTTTTCAAGCTTTTGAGTATTGACTCTTGGATACAAGATCTTTATTAAGATCTTTAATTTAATTAACTATGGCTTTACGTGCACAAATGTTTACGTTTTTAAAGTGGTATGAGCAGTTCACTCTGAATATAACTATTGCAATGCTTGCTGGCGGGACGACGCTGTTAAGAAGTTTGATAAGGTGGATGAAATCACTCTTGTTTACGCCATTAGAAATTTAATTTCTGCTAATGCAATTACTTCTAATTTTGGCGGCTTCGTCCAAAGATCGTAAGAGTGGTCGTCTTTAGGACGTAGCCCTTAGATGGGCGGTCCGCAGTGTTTCCGCTTCTGTCTCCTCCTCCCGCCGACTCTCGCCCTATTTAAGTGAGGTCGTAATCACCTCATCATTCTTGCCCCGTTTCAATCTCTTGACCTGCCCGCTAGCTATCCGCAACGGGTTTCACCTGCTTTTTAGGCTTAGCGTAGGCACCTTAGGTCCTCAGGTACGGTGATTGGTTGTTAAACAAATCCTAACGCGCTTTCCAATTTTACCGCGAATCGCTTTTCGACAATTTCAACCATGTTTTGCCATTTTCAGGTTCCTCCGCCGAAACCAAAATGTATTTCGCCGTCATCGTCGCCGGGAGCCTGATATTTGGAAGCCTCATCATGGCTAACCCGCAGGATTCTCCTCTCCGCTGCGTAGGCAAAGATGGAGCTGATCAAGTGTGCTTGCCGAATAACGAAGGCGAGGTCGCCGTCTGCTATTTTATGCATCAAAGTGGTTACGGGCAGAAGGAAGATCAGTCTTGGCAGGGGTGCATGCAATACCTAAGGTAATCAATTTCTATTAGAATTATGACCGTAAGTCCTTGTGTTGCAGCATGATCGCGATGTCCAGAACTGCGGCACCGACCGATGCGTCCTGAGGAACACCTGGCAAGGCTTGCCTCCCACTTGCTGCTGCAAGGAGTCGTATTGCAACCAGAAGTACTTCTACTTCTAGAGAAGGAGACCGCCCTCACCAGCGCCGCCCCGCCACTGTCCTCCTCGTCTCCACGTTTACCTCGCCGTTTTTTTGTAGTTTTAGAAAATAAAACTTGTTGAATATTAATGTTGCGGTGTTTTCGTGTGATTAGGAGGCTTGACATAGAGTTGGTTGTCGTCGATTGGACTTAGATTGGCTGAAGTTTGTCTAATCGAATTTTATATGAGTCTGGCTGTAAGAAGGAGTGCTTGGACATTAACACTTGTTGGCCGGGTTACGATAGACGTGTTTTAGAGTGGTTTCAACAAGGATCTTGCTCAGGATTCCCGGTTCTCACAACCTTTCTCACAAATGTGTGTTATAGGAAGGCCAAGCTCTTTAATGTTAGGTGAACCGGTTGAAGAGAACTTAGCGTACCCATCGGTTGCGTAATCTCAAGCTTTTCGAAGTCAAGTTACAGGGTGACACAAAAAATACCTTCTGCGGAACCAGACAAGAGGAATGTGTCTGGAAAGAATCATTTTAACGCGCCGGGGGCCGTGACCGGTCGGTGGCAAATTCAAAAAGAATGCGAGCAAGTGGTCAATTCCTGTCCTTTTATACGCAAAATAGCAAAAACGACTTTGTTTCCGATAATTTGTCGAATGCACGGCAGAAATGCTTGAATCCATTTACCTACGACGTTATTTGGAAGAACTTCTCGCGCTTTCAGGATTGGCCGTTGAAGTGCCGCGTCATTGCCTGGTTTTCCGCTTATTTTCCGCTCAATTTTGCGAAAAAATAAGAAATTGTTTGAAGAATGTGGACGACTGACCGACCGGTCCCACGGCCCCCGGTGCGTCAAAACGATCATTTCCAAAAAAAAAACTTTTTTAAAGAAAACTTTCTCATTTCAAGACACAAATTGTGACCCTTCCCGCTACGCTCTGAGTAATCTCAATTTACCTCGAAGGGCAGTTCGAACCACTTTTGTTTACACCAGGCCAAAAGGAATTTTGAATTTTGTAGGGGAACGGGGTGAATTACGTCTGGAAAGGGCGGTCTGGGTCAAAGTTTGCAAAGGTTTTATGAGGGGTTTTGCGGGTTCCGAAGTGGCTTCTGAAGTGAATAATTTAATGGATTTTCGCAAAAAATATAAATTATGTTAATTGGATTGTTGATTTTTTGTCGTAAAATTGTGCTATATTTTTCAATTTTTTGATTGCCTTTGATGTCAGTAATTTCTAAAACCAATTCAAACGGTTTTTTTAAATCAAATAAAATTTTCGTAAGTAAAATAAAATGTTTTAGGAAAGCAAACGAAGGCATACAATTTCAACTGGCGTGATGTTTTTTGCATGTTATTAAAAATTTGGTGTTTATTCAAAAATTATGCATGTGTTTTGGCGTCTATTTTCACTTTTTTAACCAGTCGTATTGGTTACCTTCTTCTGCTAAGATAATTGCTTTTATGCTGCCACAAAATATGCTTTTTTGTGTTTTTCATTCAACCTCTTGTTTACTCACGCGTCGTTCACGCCAAGGCGGGCACCTACCTCCTGAGGGCGGGCAAGGCGCGCCAGATCCGGGCTCAGACGCTCCGCCCCAGCAATCTCCGCCCGATTTCGGCACCTTAAAAGGCATGAATTGAATTCATTGTCTTCACTCCCGCCGACAGTCTCCAGGTTCCAGCTTTGACTCGCCGTGACTCACTGCCGGACGTCGAACGCCATGTCCAGCTCAGCCGTCTTCTCGAGCATCGCTCTTCTCCTTGTCGCCGTTCTGGCCGTCTCCTTCGCAGGCCGCGTCATTCGCGTCGCCGATGATGACAGCTATCAAAAGTACATGGGTCGCAGGTAAGCTTTTAAAGTCTGTTTTTAGAGGTTCAGGTATTCCTCTTTTCAGCTCGAACTACAACTCCAAGCACGTCCGTGATTACGAGCCAAAGCCCGTTCGCTCCGTCCGCTGCGCCACTGGACTGAACTCTTTTGAACTGTGCAAAGCTAATAGCATTCACTACGACAACGACGTGAGCTGCTTTGCCGTCTGGTTCGGTAACCAGACGTTTCAGGGTTGCTTCCCGAACAGCAGGGTAAGAGCTTCCTGATTCAGCTTCAGTTTTTGACTTTTTTGGTTTTAGAGCGCTCTGAACCAGTGCCGCGAAAATCGGTGTGAATCCACTCCCAGCAAGAGCGGCATTAATTTTTGCTGCTGCTTTGGAGACGACTGCAACCAGAACTTCATCTCTGTCAGCCCCTGAAGCTTCGAAGTCTCCTCATCCACGTCGCAGAGCTTCTCAAGTCCACCGTCTCCTCGCCGCTCCAACGTTGACTTCTCTTCTATCCCAGATCGTCTCTCCGACGCTGTTCTAGCTTCTACTCCTCATCTACCGTCGTTCGCATCACCTCGGTTCCATTCTGGAGCCTGATTTACCTCTGTCCCAGATCGCACACAATGTTCTCTTCTTTGTCTGTTCTTCAGAATGACCCGGTGAACTCTAACCGATGTGCTCTGTCTCTATCTCTCTCCTTGAACTTAATAAAATGCTGCTTGCGACTGTCCTTGTAAAAATGAGCACTTGTAGAGCGATATGGAAGTCTAACCATCCTTGTTCGCCATCGGTTGAATTTAATTAGATAAGGCAAAGCAGTCAGAAATTCGAATTGGTCCCAGATCTTGAACTGAAGCTAAAGCTTTTTACGCAAGTGACAAAGAAAAGAGCAGCTTTCGGCGCCAGAAATTATTCAGCAGAAGCCTTCCAAAAAATAGACGCACTCTCGTTACGCTTTGAATGATCTCGACTAAGACATTACATAATCAGAAAGGGATGTCGGCGGGCGAGGCTGATAAGAACCTTGAAAGGCCGCTCAAATCATTTGTGTTTACGTCAGGACATAAGAAAATTTGAATCTTGCAGTGGAACAGGATTAATCTCGTCTGGAAGGGGCGGTCTGGGTCAAATTTTGCGTGTTTTAACGTGTTTTTTGGTTGTTTTAATATGGCTGGCGCTGTACTTAAGAAGGTCGGGCGACGTCTTCTCGTCATTTGACTCCGCTCCTTTAGCCCTTTCTTGAGCCGCTACCATGACGCATGTAAAAACGCTATCTTCTTGACCATTTTCGCCATTGTTGCCGCGGTCTTCTCACAGTATAGTTAAGCTTAACTTTCCCTGAAGTAAACAGTTTTCGTTTAGTTCTCAACTTGCTTTTGCAACGGCTCTGGAAGCTCTGCCAATGTCCGTACAATCCGTTTTGCCACTGGACCCAACACTGTTGAAGAATGCGGAGTTGCCTGCTTTGTGGCAACCTATGGGACGCAATCCTATCAGGGACGCTATCCCAACGGCTAGGTTAGTAATTGCTCTTTCAACGTCAGATTTTGACTATTTATGTTTTAGACTCATTTGAAGACTTGTGGTGAAAAATTCGAAGCCAACTTCAGTGCTTCGGGAATTATGGCTAATTGTTGTCGAGGCGACGTTTGTAACAAAGAGATGGTCTTAACTCTCTCCTTCGTCTCATTGTTCCGACTGTTTGAACGACGAGCTATGAGCACGTGTAGGAGACATAGCAAGTCAAAGCGTCAGCGGTGGTAATTGTCATTTTTTTTCTTCTTTAAACTTTCAGAAGCGCTTAAGCGTTATTCAAAGATAAGAGTTCAAATACATCCATTTCATCGGCAGGTTTCAAACTTGTTCAATGTTTTAGTAACGCATATTTTTAGTTCCTCAAGCTTATTTTGCTTTTTTTCAGAAGATTAGCACTCAAGTCTTCTTTCCCCCTTTGTTTAAACTTTTATGCGGACACAAAGCCGCACAAAACTATTTTGGGTGCACCTTCAAAGCGACTAAGATTTTTGTATTTTAGGTCGAGACTGTTGATCCCATTTATGCATGCTCATGAAAACAATTTTTGGCCTCACAGATCACCAGCTTCTTGAACAAAAATCCACACTCTCGCAGCTCCAAACATGCTCCACAAAGACTAAGCCATTACATAATTACAAAGGAGTGCCGGCGGGAGACACTGATAAGAACCTCAAAGAGCCGTTCGAACCACTTTTGTTTACGTCAGGCCATAACAAAATTTGAGTCTTGTAGTGGAACAGGGTTAATCGCGTCTGGAAGGAGCGGTCTGGGTCAAAGTTTGTGTGCTTTTTTAGAGGTGGTCGGCGAGGCATTTAAGGGAGAGCCTGTAGCGTCCTCCCATCAGTCTTCACTTCTCCGTCTCCGGCTGTGAGTCTCCACTTTGTCTCTACTTTTCTTATTTTCTGGGCCTATAGGATTTCTCAACTTTGCTTTGACTAACGTCCCATTTAAAAAGTCAGATTCTTAAAAACAAAATCGAGTTTTTGAGGTTGTTTCAGCATTCCGTGCAAAATGGTTTTGTAATATCCGCTTTAATCTAATGCAATAATACAAAAATTAGAAACACTTTGATAAGTTTGCAGAACGTCAACAATGCGTGCCTTCGCTGTAGAAATCAGCCTTTTGGTCACTATTGTCGCCTTCGCCTTGGCTCTCGATTGCCACACGCATCCCGGTAACGTACAGACCTGCAAGCCTGGGAATCGGACTTAAACCTGCTTTGTTATGTGGAAGGAGCAGGAGGTATTCCAGGGCTGCCTCCTCTTGTCAGAAGTAAGCAAATTTTCTTTGAGTTTGAAATCCTAACTGATGTTGTTAAAGAAAAATGCGGCCGACCAGTGCGGCACCAATTGCGTCACTCGCTGGAAGGCTTTCTGCCCAACTTCTGCTGCTGCACCACTGAGAGGTGCAACCGCAACTTTCACTTTAGGAGCGAGGAGCCTGCACGTCTTGTCAAAGACCTCTTTTTCCCTTTTGTTTTTGAAAGTTTAGTTAAATAAACGTACGTTTTAAGTATTCTACAGGGTCAAATAAGGTTTCAATAAAATTTGCAAAAATTTTTGACTTTATAACGGTTTAGTGCACGGAATAGCCTATTCATAAAACTGTGTACGGAATGGATTGAATACATGTGACGGTGACGTATAGGTGACAACCTTGTCGGCTCAGTTTTCAAAATGCTTCCAGAAAAATTGAAAATTTCTGTGCGTAATCCGCTGCATTTGCGTGTTATCTAAAATTGTTTGACGCGCTCTTTCACTGGTTAAAGCCGTTTTATGCAACATTGATTTTCAGCGAGATTCGGAGAAAACGGAGGGTGCTCTAAGATTATGTCCCGCACTATAGTAGGCTGGAACTGATCTTCTGCGGCATCTTAGGCTTAGGCTTAGACATTTTTCAACGTGGTTTTTGCGGTAAAGCCGCCTGGCAGCTAGTATAGTAGGCGGACGGTAGTTCCAAAACACCGGTGTGTGTAGGCTGAGAATTTTTGGCTCTTTTGTATTTTGGCTCTTCGATCCGGGAATCGGTAGCTTTACACACTCCGCTGCTAGCGTAACTGTCGCTCCCAGTCCACTATCTAACTGCCAGACACCTTGGTTGCAGCAAACAATGATATTCGCCTGCGGTAGCACCAAGGCTAAGCCTATCGCAATCTGGCAGCCTAAAGGACAATCCCGACTGTCCGAACAAGCGAGGTCGTCACAATTTAATCCATTCCGTACACATTTCAGGCATTCCGTGAATTAAACTGTTATACAACCAAATTTTTTATAAACAGTTCGTGAACTTCGGTTAAGCGACCCAATCAAAATTAGATTTTGCTGGACTTGTATGACTAAAAAGTGCTTCAACCAAAGCATTTGCCCTAGAAGTCAAACTTTAGCTAACCATAGAAAAACACGTCAAAGAATGACGTGTAACAGTTTGATTTCAATTTAGACAACCTTATTTGATGTCTAAACCCTATCTCCCTTACCAAGAACGGAGTTTTGAATTATTAGGATAACGGACGTTTATCGAAACAAATTTTTCTGTAGCGAATCTTTTGAAAAAATCCTTCACTAATGTGTTCTTTCTCCTTCGTAAGCTGATTTCATCATAAACGAAAATGCTTACTTCGTTTATTTTCGATATTTCGACGTTGAAGTCTCTTGAGCAGACACAAAACTGCACAAAAGACACATTTTTCGAACGATCGAGATCTCACATATTAGCTTCTATCTGTTTACGTTTTAGTGGTGAGCTGATATGAGCAGCTGTATCCGCAGATCGCCCATCAAACACCGTTCCAAAAAAAATTGTGACACTTTTTTGCTACGTTCCAATGATTACACAGTCACAAAGAAGTGTCGGCGAAAGATGCTGATATCTCGAAAAGCTGCTTAAACCACTTCGTCAGATCACATTTAACGTGCTCTTTTTACTTTTTTCACCTACTCTAGCCTGCTCCCTAAAATAAACACTTAAATTGTTCCCTTCAAGCAGAGTCCAATCTATTAAGCTGACGCAATAATAACACATAAACTATTTTTAGCACTCATTGAATAAGATGTTTAATTTTTGCGTGAGGCTGTAAGACAGTTTTCGGCCTTAGAAATCACCCGGCATAATCACTATGAAACACAGATATATACGCTCCGAATGATTCCCACTAAGACATTGCAAAATCAGAAAGGGGAACAAGCGGCGACGCTGATAAGAACTTCAAAGAGCCATACAATAATTTGAATCTTGTGGTGAATCAGGGTTAATAGCGTTTTGAAGAAGCGTGCTGGAGTTATCTAAAACTTTAAGAATTTTACAAAGTGGAAGTTCAAGGTAGAGTCAAGATGGTTCGTGTCAATTCATTTAATGTGGACCAAGATACATTAATCTGAATTAAGACTTTCTTATCCCATCTTTTCAAAAAAGATTTTTGAGAGCTGTTAGGAAAGCTATTCTGAGCAGCAATGATTAACAAGACATCCATCAGTCGGTGGTGTCAGTTGTTTCTCTGCTCTATCCTGCTTGTGATGGAAGCGACGACCAAGGATCGGATTGCACGCTTGAGACAACAATGCTTCTTTGCTGATGCCTCCGTTACACAACAGCAAATGAGTGCCGGTAGGCAACACTAATAAATCAGAACCTCAAAGGTCCGCTTGAACCACTTTTGTGCATGCCAGGCCATGAAATATTCAAATCTTGTAGTGCAAAGAGGTTACTCGCGTTTGGATGAGGCGGTTTGGGTCAAAGTTTGCCTGTTTAGTACGTGATTTTGCGGAGCATTGAGATATTCCGAATTACACTTGAAGGGAGGTTGCGTCTTCCTGCTCTCATTCGACTCCTCCCCTCATCTCTCAACTGCTTTTGCTTTCCGAACCACTTAACCTTCAGGACTTCTGCGAACTAGACCTATCTTTTTCAGAGCAGATAGGTTGAGCTTAATTCGTTATACTGTAAACTTATTAATCTTCTTAAAACCAAAAAATAATTTTTTTACGTGTTTACTTTTGCCAATATACAGCCTGCCGTGTCACTTTTTTATCCTTCCTACATTTCAGGAAATTATGGCCTCCTCTTCCATTCATCTGGCTCTCGCTTGCCTCGTCTGTTTCACGGTTTTTGGAGCAGCTTGGATTCCGGAGGGCGGCTACATCCTCAAGACGACCCTTGAATGCCGTCTCAGAAATGGTACTTTGGGACTGTGCAAGGGAAGTGACGAAGCATTCCCCGCATGCTCAAAGTTTGTGTTCGCCGGCCAAGTCTTCACGGACTGTATTCTGGTCCCGAAGGTGTGTAATTTTGTTTGAAGTTTTCAGTTTTTAGCCATTTGTGTTTTAGCAATATGCGGCCCAATGCGGCCGACGCGACCGCTGCGACGCCGCTCCTGGCGAAGTTGCCCCGTACTGCTGCTGTCTCCTCGACAAGTGCAACATCGACCACGACTGATCAAGCCGCTTACAGTTTGTCGCCTGGCTTTAAAACGTGGTGCCTTAAATAGAATCTTGAAATAAATGTTGACTTAATTTGGTAAAAATTGGTAAAAACCAAATTAGGAAGGTTGGATGTGAAATCAGCAAGCAAAAAGTGTATTACCTTCAAAAAATTAGAAATTGACTGCTAACTTTTCTAAGCTGTTTTGACGTTAAAATTGCCTTAAACACAACATGGAAAAACCAACATAAATCGATTCCTATCAGACCAGTCCTGAAACGAATGTTCTATGCCATAACTGACCAATTGAAAGACAACAAAAATTCCACAAAAAATTGTAAAGCCTCAAGTCTTCAATTTTGCATGACTTGTGAGCAATGTCTGTAAGCAAACCCTGTCTGCAATATTTTTCAATAATTTCAAATTTAAAAATATTGTTGTCGTTAAAAAAGCATTGAAAATTGAAGACTTAGGACTTTCATTTCATTTGAACTCTTTATAGATTTTCTATTGACCAGCTATGGCATAAAAAATTCGCTTAAGTGTTGGTCTGATAGGAATCGGTTTAACCTAATTACACTTTACTTCGCTTTTATGAGAAAACTACTGTTTTCTAAATTGGGAACCAGCCGAAAGTCACCTTATCTTCTTCACTACAAATTGTTTGTTCTGTTTGGTAACTGGATGCAGTAGAATTGCTGCAAAGTCAGTAAATGCAATTTTCCGTTTTGCACAAATGCAAATTGCATCAATTTTCTCGAACGGAACAAACGCATAGACTACGAGCAAACCTTTGGTCTTCAGTCGCGAGCATTTAATGGGTGTGTTACTCCAAAAGCAAAAGAGCAAAAGTCAGGCAACAGCTGCAGAACAGATTGGCTGACGAGAAGAGCATCTTCGAAGTTGGCTGAATTGTCCAAATTCTTATTATTTTTCGTTTTTTTAAGGACCGTTTCTAAAAAAGTCGTAGAGATGCCTGAAATCCTGTAAATTTTGCAACAAAAATATTAATTTTTTAATTTTTTGCAAAAAAGTAAAAGCTGAGCCGGTGATCGAAACCGGGACCTCTCGCATTCGAATCGAGAAGCATACCACTGAGCCACACTTTCTAAAACGCTTCACTCATTTTCAA
Organism: Steinernema carpocapsae; assembly: GCA_000757645.3. Classification (NCBI taxonomy): domain Eukaryota; kingdom Metazoa; phylum Nematoda; class Chromadorea; order Rhabditida; family Steinernematidae; genus Steinernema; species Steinernema carpocapsae. The sequence continues at coordinate 4,613,189 of CM016762.1, forward strand.
CCTATCTAACTTTTTCAGATGTTTCGGAATTAGTTTCCTTAAAAGCCTTTGTGATTGGATATTGTGCACGGGCAACTCGACCATCCAAAGCTATACAGATTAATTCTAAGGATTAACTGTAGACCTCTTAATCGTTTCTTTCCTGTCGTTAGGCGGCCCTTCGACGCTTTAAAATCCCAAGATTAAGAACGCTAGTAAAATCGATAGTGTCTGTCAATCATTTACAAATGTGCTCTTTGTACCTTTGCATCCTCTATTCCTTTTCCAAATAAGCATTAATATTCTCCCCTCCAAGTGACGTCTAATCTACTAAGCTGACACGATAATTACGCAAAAACTATTTTTGGCACGCTTTGAAAGCGATCGAGATCTTTGGATTTTGGTTTGGAAGTGTTTACGCCACTTCTCGCTTGCTTATAAAAATTATTTTTGGCCTTACGGATCACCAGCATAAACCTCTTAAAACACAAATAAGCACAGTCTCGCTACGCTCCAAATGATCTCGACTAAGGCATTACAAAAGAGTGCCAGCCGGCAACGCTGATAAGAACCTCGAAAGGCCGCTCGAACCACTTTTGTTTACGTTAGGCCGTAAGAAAATTTGAATCTTGCAGTGGGTTAATCGCGTCTGGAAGGGGCGGTCTGGGTCAAAGTTTGCGCGCTTTTTTCGAGTTTGGGTGTGGTCGGCGAAGCATTTAAGGAGAGGTCCGCGTCGTCTTTCCATCAGTCGTCGCTTTTCCTCCTCTATGGGGCTCGCCTCCTAATCGTCCTCCTTCCCAAGCCGCTATGACTTCTAGATTAAACTTTGGATTGCACGTCAGATAAGAACTCAGATATGTAGCTTTAGGCGTTTAGGTTTGGGTGGACCACTAAGACCTAAAACTTTTTTGGTGTCAGTGCGTAGAATTGCGCAGCTAATAAAGCTTAATGGAATTTTTTTGAAGCTAAATAGCTGCAGACATTTTAGGTTTAGGTTCTCGATCTTTCAAACCAATTTAGGAACGCGATGTTGAGCTGGTAGACGCAGACTCCAATAGAGCGCGTCTGCTAATATTACTAGTATTTTGCGCCAAGTTAATTTTCCTCTTTGGCGTGAACACTCCTTAACACCACTTATTTCATGCTACAAAATTTACAGCTAGTTCCGCCCTCAAAATGGCCAGCTGCGCAGTCGTCCTTACCGTCCTCGTCCTCACCGTTATCACACCTATCATGGCCTACAACGCCCTCTCCAACTCGTTGGATTGCCACATCAGCAAGGAGCACTACGTCAAATGTAACGGAACCTCCGACTCCTACCCCACCTGCTACACGACCTGGGCCTTCGGCGAAGAGATTAGAGGTTGTCTCCTCATGCCGAAGGTAGGCAATTTATGGTCAAACTTCATACTTTGACGGTTTCTGTTTAGGGAGAGGTCCGTAAGCAGTGCGGCACCAACCGGTGCATGGCCGCTTCTGGGCAGCTCAACCTGAAGTTCTGCTGCTGCGTTGAGCCAATTGCAACAAGCACTTGAGTAGGAAGGACGCATCATCACCGTGTCCTTTATTGGAGCGAAGTGTAGAAATAAACGTTGATTTTGTTATTTAATGTGTCAGTTGGGACTGATCAAGGTGGTTACAGCTTTGAAGAGAACAAAACACATATGGCTTCTTGAATGCATGAATGCGCCATGTTTGCTTGTTGGAAAAACTTTAATTGTTCTCACAAATTCCGTTATCCTAAACCGGGCTCCAGGACCTAAGTTATAAGCGTTCTACAAATAATGTAAACGCGTTTTTGGCTGTCGCATAAATGTTGCGATTCTGCCTCTTGCGTCCAAACTACGGTAAATTGAATTCCGCGCTAGTAAACTCAATCTGCTGCAAGGTCTAAACGTGTTTAAGCATTCTTTGCCCTGCATTTAAAGCCGCAAAAGAGTCTTCGGTCTCTCGCTGATTGCAGCCGAAAGAACGGTTCGCAAACAAATTTCAGCACTAATGTGGTTTAGTAAACTACGAGAACATGCAAAATGCCGCTGCGAGGCGCTACAGCGGAAACTGTTAAGCCGCTGCATTCCGCATCTTTTCGCATTTCCTGTCTGAGGCGCCTTTTTCCGGAAATGCAATTTGCGAGAAGCGAATGGCTGACCGCGTCCTTGAAAACTACACGTCGACTTGCAAAATCGGGAAGCACTTAATGTGCAAAATTCAAAGTTTTACAAGGTGAAGAATGCAGCATTTCCGGAGCGTGAAGCAAGAAATCCGTGTTTCCCAGTGCTTTCGGTGGTGCTGCAAAACTTCCGGGATCAAAAATTGAAAACCAATGACGTGTGGTGTTGATGAGGTGAAATGTTAAAAATTTGGAGCACTCTGAGCCCGCATAGGAGCAACAAGGAGATCAAAACGTCAACGGCCGCATATTCTGTTTCTGCTAGGACCATCTCAGTCCTGGGCGACCATGATTTAGGTTTGACCGGAGTCACGCCGAATCACAGGCGGCTGATTCGGACAATGACGCTACGTTATTGATTTTAGCGCACTTTTGGGCAGCAAATCAAGCCGTTGATGACTTCTCTGAATTTTCAAGGTTACTGTAGGTCGACCACATCCTTCTCCACACTTCGACCGTCTCGAGAGTCCTTTGTCGCCCAGGACTGGACCAGCGAATTGGTCATTGTAGAAATGATGAGAGATGCTTCTCGGATCTCACATGTCTCTTATTTTTTAAGCTATACAGTTTGAGCAAAACTGTAAGGCTATGAAGATCACGGACGCTTACGTCGCCAAAAAACTTTGTAAACCCTTTCTTCTTAGAGTTTTGAACTGTTTTTATCTTTACTCCTAAAATTAACATCTAAAGTCCCTTCTTCTAACCACTCTTAATCCTTTAAGCGTCACAAAACCACACAAGCCTATTTTTAACTTTTGGCACCACCGACCAGTACAGGTTTTCTGAAAGCATGCTTGTCAAACACTAAGATGTGGATAATCACGAAAAAAGGCTACGGACAAAGCTATTCATGGCCTTATCCTATAAATCAGACTACATGGCACATAGGGCCATAACTCGACATAGAAAAATCGTACAGCATCGGGACTAGGCTAGATCGACTTCAAAAGGCTTTTCACGTCAGATTTGATGTAAACAAAAGTGTTCTAGATAAGAAGAGCTTTCCAGCTATTTCAAAATTGCTATTTTAATTCCAGACTGTCATTTGTTCATCAAATCTTCCCACGTCTGGTAGGATCCCCGGACAGAAGAGCCAAAATAAAAACAGTCAAACTTATAAATGGCCAAAGACAAAACAGCCAAACGCAAAACAGCCAAAAACGCCCAGCCTACACACACCGCTGTCTTTAAAACTGTCTCCCCAGCCTACTATTCCTGCTGGAAGACGGCTTCACCGCAAAAACCACATTAATAAATGTTCTATGTTGACCGTGAAACGTAAACGTTGACGATAAGAACTATTTAATTGGTGTTCGCTGCTTATTAATTCCTTTTTGTACTTACGGAAAGGACGTTGAGCGCAGTGCAGCGCTGTCGGTAACGATAAACGCCTCTGCGAGTAAAATCGATCAATCGATGTCGATGAGTCTTATTCGGTCGAATCTGATTGTCTGTCTGATGCCATTTTTGCAGTGTGATGGCTGCATTCGATTAACAACTCTTTTTTAACTGTTGTGCCAAGTGGGCTTCCGGAAAAGCTAAGTTTTGGAACAGGAGTGATAAAATGTGATTTTGTTTTCTGTGATACACGATACAATTTTTAAAATTGCAATACGATACGCAATATTTCCGGCACTTGACAGTGCTACTTGTAGCGCTCAAGTTTAAGAATTTGTCGTCAATTGACATGCAGTATTCCACATAATGATATGCACACCTACTATTTTTGTCGTAGCTCTGCAAACATGAGCCTTGGCGTTTTGCGGTTTAAACCACGTGAAAGAACGTCGCAAAAAACGTAGCAAAACAATTAAAACCAGCACTCCAATGGCTTTTTCGGAAAATTTTGCGGACATTTGGAAAAATGAACCAATTTTGCTGCCACATAATGATTTCAAACGTCTATTTTTTTGGACGGTTAGCAACGTTTTATCTTTTGAAAACGAGTTTCTCACGTGAAAGTGACCTAAAGGCGTTGTGACCCACAGAAAAAAGGTATTTGAAGGCAATTTCTGAAATTTTGTGAATTTCAAGTGTGCTTAAACCCAAAATTGAGCAATTTTCAAGTTTTTTTTGTGGTTTTGAATCTGTTTTGTAGTTTGTTTGAAGAATCACATATACGCAAGCTTTATGTTTCAAAACGTTTCAAAAAATCCCAAAAGGAGCTTTACCATGATCTGGTGAAAAATTTTCACGCTTTGTTTAACGTTGTTTAACGATACTGGAATGCTATTTTAATGCGGAAAGGTCAATGGAAAGGTTTGTGTTTGCAAAGGTCTAGTAAGTATTAACTGACGAGGTTTCAAGTATTGTCTTCGTGAACGCTCTAGCCTTCACATGACTGACGAATGCCACCGAAATTTCTGCAAGAACCACCGAAGTTTGGGAATCGGTTTAGCAGCGTTGATCCTTTTTTAACAAAATAAAAAATAAATAAAATAGGCGTTTTTAAAGCCTGTAAAAACCATAACAAGTGGTTTTATCAAGAAGCCACTAGGCTAAAAAAATGCAAATGCAAACAAATTCGTTAAAATGAATAAATGCTTAAAAAGTCAAGAACTGCGTTGTTCCAAAATTTCTTTAAATTTATTGAAGGAAACATAAATTAAGAGACTTATAAAAGTTGGTCACAAAATTAGCGGAAAAGGGTAAATCAAAGAATGAATTGCGCTCACGTCACAAACGTCCGAAGCAATTGTAGACGATCGATCCTCTCATGCGTCAGTGCTTCTTCTATTGTTCAATTTTCAATATTCAATGTTCAATAATCCAAAAATTACGTCATTTTTTGTCCGAAAGTGCCATAAAACATGCATCCGTTGTCAAAAACTTCTAGGCGTCTAAATCGTTATTATTGTCTAAAGCGGCGTCTGAATATTCATTATTTAAAACGGTTTATTGCTAGAAAAATCATTTATCCCAGTTATTTTAAAAATTGGTCACAAAAGCTGTCCTCAAAAACCAATTCATTCACATAAAAAAAATTATTTGTAAGAATGCATTGAGACGCTCAAAAATTTAAAATGTTATTTTAAAATGATTTAAAAGAGTAGTAAGACAGACTGCATAATTAATGCGTAATAAATTAATTCTTACAAATTCAACCGTTGAGTTAGTTTTTGCCCGGATGACCATTAAACCGTGAAAGCTAAAAGAAATTACATGAAAACAAGATCCCTAGTAGAAAAGATCCCTCGGGTACAAAATGTAAAATTTATCAGATATGTGAAAATTCAAGTCGGTTAAATGTATAATGTAATTTCAAAAGATAATTTACACTTTAAAACTGTTATTAAAATTTTCCAAACTTGCCGATCACACATTCCTTACAAAGCAATTTTTTAGACTCACGAAATGTTGGTATAAATTTGTCCTTTGACTTCTGCGTCCTTGCCTGAAATGCATCCAAAAGATTTGAGCCCTTGTAACTGCCTTAGCGTAGTGCATTCGGATGAGTCGCAATGTTATGTGTGTGTTGCTGTTAGCAGAAAGCTTCGCAGATGCCAGAAAACTGGTGCAGTGAAAATCGACGGAGGGAACGGACGTGTGTCAATTCGGAAAATCTGTTCCGCGGGAATTCGGAAGCGGTATTTTCGACTGACCGAAGCAGCAAATTTCAGATTCAGAAAAACGTATTTAAGTCGGAATTCAATGACATCTGAAAGCTTGAAACTGGCTGTGCGCAACTATCTATAACTTGGTCTCAATTAAGATTCTGGACAAAATTATTAATTTGAACGTGTACCCGACGCAGTTCTATGGTTCTAGGGTTCAAGCAAGCAATTTCATAGGTGCAAGTTAGACACAAGCACTGAAAATTTATAGAGCCAGTTACTTTCGACATTTAAAAAATTAACGGGGCCGCGCGCGCTGTTACGCGACATTATTTTCAAAACCACGAAACCACGAAACTCAAAACAACAGCAAAAAGCGTGCAAACGCGATTGGCGATGGAAAGGTGATGTTCATGTTCCACCAAAAAAACTATTTTTATTTATAAACATGGAAAATTTCATTTAACGGAAATATACCCATAGTAACTAATTTTAAAAGAAACGTAAAAATAACGAAATTCGTGAGACAAAATTCAATTAAGCGATGGACATCTTCTACGGAAAGTTTTATTCATCAATGTAAAAAATTCAAATCATCGGTAATCTTCCAATCTTAATGAAGTTACCAATTAAAAGAAACGAAAAACTAATGACATACGTAGAACGGAATTTAAATAAACCATGGATAGCTGCCGCAAAAACTTTTATTAATTGCTTCACTTTCACCATAGTGTATCTTTGCGTAGAGGTGTCACAGATTTTATTGTGATAGCTTAAAAATTGGCCGCAGTATTCTTTCTCTAATTAGAAATTTCAGAGTTTTCAGCCACTTTTGCTAATTTTTAAAGTGACCTTTTTATACAATTTTGGTAAAAAGTAACTACTAAGTGGTTTAGAGATCTCACCTTGAGTTTGAAGGTTCCAGCGTCAAATTCGTCAAATTCTTAATTATGTTCATTTTGAACATAATTATTAATTTGGGAAAAAGACTTAGAAACGGTATCCGTATCAGGGCTGTGCATTTGTGATATTTTTTCTGCGATATGCGATACGCGATACTGCGACCCGAAACACCACCACAAGTCATCCAAATTTAAATAACAACTAGTGACAGTAAGAAACAATCCCGGATGAGATGACTTCAATTCCTTCAAGAGAATGTTACACTTCAGCAACAACAGCTTCTCGAGATTCTTCAGCGACATTCAGGGTGTCCGAGCGTAGACGTCCCTTGTTTTGTTGTTGATATAAGTGATTGGCGCGGCGATCGGCTAAGCACGGTCTGTCAAAAGTGTCAAAATCACGGTCGGCGAATTGCGATCGCCGCCCCTCTATTTTGTTCCAGGACCAATGCATCAAAACGAAAAACGATTTCATCGAAATGACGACGTGATTCCTAAATCAAGCCTAAATAACGGCCAGACGGCAAGCCGTTAATGTTTGCTGCAGAGGCACCGCGGCTCTTGGAAAGCCAGAATGCAAGCCAAGTTTGGAAGTTTTCGTGCAAAACGGTCGATTATTGAGCATTTGAAATTCGGCCCGATATGACCACCTTGTTCTCAGTTATCCTGAACCAAGATAGCACAGATAATCCTGTTCTTGGGTTTGTCTGGATCGCGATGAAAAGATGTAGCACGTCAAAAAAGTCAATTTTAGTAAACATCTCGAGTTTAAAAAGTCTTCGAAAAACATAATCAAAAAACTCATTTGCATATAAACGGCGTTCTAGATTAGAAGGGTTTGAAAAAGCAGGAAACAAAAACTTTGATTATATGAAACAGATTCAACGCTAAAAACATTGAAAAAATTTATTAGAAAGTGGCTTTTATTGGTTAGAATTGTAACACACCTACGCGAAAAAATGACAATACACGTATGCAAACAAATTCGTTGAAATGAATATATAAATTAAAAGTTTGTTCTGAACCGCCTCGTTCAAAAATTCTTTTAAATTTTTCCAAGGAAACATTAAACATAATTTACGAGACTTGAGACTTTATGAAACTTGGTCTATCGCGATGAAAAACATTTCATCCCATTAAAAAATTTTGTAAAAAATATGGTCCCGAAAGCTGTCCTGAAAAACGAATTCATTTACATTTTTTAAAATTATGTGTCAGTGCATTGAGACGCTCGAAAATTGAAAATATTATTTTTATTTTAAAAGAGCAGTAAGACAGACCGCATGATCAATGCGTAAGAAATTAATTCTCACGAATTCCACCAAAACCGTTAAGCTGGTTTGTGCCCGGATGACCATTAAACCTTGGAAGCTAGAAAGAATTACATGAAAAAAGATCCTAGTAGAAAAGATAAAGCCTACCCTAATTTTAAGACTGTCAGCAGTGTGAAGCGTTTCTGTGAAGTTAGTGCCGCCAACTGTCGCGCCTTCGGCGCTCTCAAAAAACCATAATAAAATAGTCCGAGCCAAAGCTTAATGCATCTTAAGAGAAATAACTAGCCAAAAAGCATGGAAGCAGAACAGATAATTCAAAAATTTTTTCAGGCTTTTTACTATTGGCTCACCATATTACGTTCTTGTAGAGGGGATCTTGTTTCACGTCACTGTCCCTGCTGCAAGGCGATGACGAACCCGTCCGTCATTTCCTCAAGACCACCTTTCCGCTGAGCAGCCGAGATCTCGAATATCTGAAAAACTGAGATTTGTACATAAAAAAAATAATTAAACAGCCTTTTTTGGCCATCTGCTCTTGATGGAATGCTTCAATAAGCAGATCTTCAGAAACGACCGGTATACTTGAAATTCAGCCGTTTTCGTCGTTTTTGAAAAAAGATTCCTTTTAGGAATTCTATAAAAGCGGTTTCGAAACAATCCAGTTCGCTGATCGAATATTTATGTGGATAAGCTTACAAGGGAATGACACGATGTGTCCCTCCCCCACCGATCGGGCTAAAATTCGGCACACGTGTACGCCTATTTGAGACTAAAAATCCCAAAATATTAGCTGCCCTAACGCGGACAGTGCAAAGTTATGGCCCTTAGAAATCAAGGATTTGAGAACAACGAATGCTTAGCCAACTTTGAACGTTTTAGGCACACGGTTGTTTGGCAAAGTCGGTAGCGGGCTGGGTTGGAGGTTACGGGTTCGATTCCCAGAAGCTGGCAACGCTTTTTAGTCGCACTGACCGACTCACTGTCTTACTGTCCTTAGTTTGACGGTTCCATTGTCAAATTCTACGCTTGTACATCATTTTGAACATAATTATTAATTTAGGAACACGGTATTCGTATCCTCCTTTATAGGGTGAACTAAAGCAAATGGCTGCACCGTTGTAACTATACGCATAAAATGGCCTGTTTCTTGACAAAATAAGAAGAAATTCGGGTCAAATTATGACAACCTCAAAAATGGCGTTTTGGCAAAAATTGCTTCAGGCTTCATTGTGATCATAGTTTATCGTGGTTACGCTGAAAATTGTAAAATACGTGTGGTTTGTCAAAATTGACCCGAATAATCAACATTCAGATAAGCCATTATTTTGACGTAGTTTTGGACAATAAATCAATTTAGCCTGAACTGATAGAAACGTTCCAGGTCAACCCGGTAGAAAAGTTCCAGGTCTACCACTCTGCTGTCTGAAAAATTGTGGCTGAGCAGTTACAAGTGACGACCGAGTGGCGATTGGTGCTCAGTGCAGAACAGCACCCGTGGGTGAACGTGAATTGCTGAAAGTGTTCTGTCTCCTCCACTCGATCGATGCGGACAAAGACAGTCCGAATATGGAACGGCTTCAGCTTGAAAAAACCAAAAAATATTTGTTATGTCTAAAAAAGACAACAACCTTCATTATTCAAAAATTAATTTAATGAGATAGTCACAAAATTAGCGGAAAGGGGTAAATCAAAGAATGAATTGCGCTCACGTCACAAAAGTCCAAAGCGGTTATAAACGATCGATCTTCTCATGCGTCGGTGCTTCTTCTATCGTCCAATTTTCAAGGTTCATTGTTCGATAATCCACAAATTACGTCATTTTTTGTCGGAAAGTGCCATAAAACATGAATCCGTTTGCAAACTGTGCTCTTAGCGAAAAATTGTCTTCTAAATTTTCACACATCGTCAAAAACCCAAATGGCCTCAAAGACATCTTTATCCATTACCTCTTAAAAAATGAGCGGCGTCTAAAAAAAAACAAGAACAAGGAATCGCAGTTGTTAGCGGAAAAAGGTGAATCAAAGATAACGGAACTCAATACTTTAAAAGAGAGCAATTGGAAAAATTATTGCATTCCAAGTAATTCGTAATTTCAAAAATCCGTTATTCTACGATTGCAAAAAATTCAAATTTGTTTAATAGCCAAGATCATCTCTCAAGGACACGTCCATAATTGATAAATAACAAAACTGTAAAATAAAACTGATAACTTCAAAGAGCAGTTCTGTTTTCAAATTGATACACTCCGCCAAATCGATAGCCGAATTTTAGCGTGCCAAAAATCTGGTTTTCTTAGCCAACATAAAATTTTTGTGGCTTTTTTCGCTGAACACAACGAACAAAGTAAAGAGCATGTTCAAAACTCCGATGAACAAAAAATAAAAATTTAAAGTTAAATGTAGCTCTCCAAGGTGTCCCAAATATTCCTCCTCAACATTAATAATGAATTTTTAATTGCCGAAAAATGAAACAAGTTTAAATAGGAAAATTACGTTCACATTAATTTTACGATTTTTCAAAACGTTTTGATTTTTCGGAACAAAAAATATATTTGAGTTAAATTTTCTGTTTTTCAAAATAATTAAAGGCAACACACGTGGAAAAACGCAGAACGATGCAACCTGTTAGCGTAGAAGACACGCAAATCATGTAAGGCGTAGTACGGCGAGGAAACCGAGAATTTGAAAAGCGAACCCATCCATTTTACGGAGCTTCGTCAGTTGAATGGCGTCTTTATTAGCGCTATTAATTTGAAAGACAACGCTCTTGGCTAAGTTGCTCTTGGCTACGGCTACTTGGATCTTGGCTACTATATTCCAGCTAAGCTTATCCACATACAGGCTTCTAAATATTTGATCGGCGGACTCGATTGTTTCGAAGCCGCTTTTATAGAATTTCTGAAAGGAGTCTCTTCAAAAAAACGAGAAAAACGACTGAATTTCAAGTATACCGGTCGTTTCGACCAAGCCGCTAAAGATCTGCTCACTGAAGCGTTCCATCAAGAGCGGCTGGCTAAAATTTGTTACAACAATGTTCTAGGCATTACGCAACTTAGACGTCTTTTGAATATTCTCAACTTTCCTCCGACGTACGAGCGAACCATCTTTGTGTAGGACGAATTATAATTTCAAAGAGTTCACTAAATTTATGCGAGGAGCTAAAGCTACTCAGCAAACCGGAAACAAGTACGAAATTCTGAAGAGGGATCTTCGCATTCACATCGAGCTGATCAAGAATCACGTGACAATTGCAATTTTGCGACGAGAAGATGCTCCAGGACAACAAAATGTTGAGAAAAGTGGTCGTAAAGGAGACGAAAACCAGGTCCCCGACAGCCTTGTTCTTAATTAATGAGCGTGTTAATTTGTGGAGGTTAATGTGTGTTGTATTTTTGAGGAATAAAGTGTAACGCGGAGTTGTTGATATTGGTTTTATTAATTTCAAATTAGCTTTTAAGCCATTAAAAACACCTATTTAATAAATCATCTAAGAGCCATTTGAAATAAAGGTTTAAGATGGCTATGTTCTTAGTTTTTTCAATCAGATCTTATCCAGAAAAAATTGACCTGTTTTTTCAGCCGCGAGGCTTTTTGAAAAAGCCTTCAAAAACGCTGTTTAAGGTGGCTGGCTTACTTTTTTTATCCAAACGTTATTTTCGATTATTAGAGCAATTTTTTGCATGCATTTCACGTTTTCCTTATTTTCAATTTTGCAAACAGCGTGCAAAGTTGAGAATGACACAAAGTTTAAGAGTAAAATTTTTACGTATTGTAGCAAATATTCTTAAACAATCCTTGATCTATTCTTAAAGAAAACAATAGGGTCAAGGTATTTTTGGTACTTACGGCACGAACCTCATTTTCTATTTTTGTTTGGAATTGAGTAAGATGCTTTCAAATTAATTGAAAATAGTTTTTTTGTAATGATGGTAAACGTTTGCCTACTTCAAATTCGACAACCTTTTTTACTGAACTGGATAATTAATTAAACAAGTATTACCGGACTGGATTACAGGATAACCTGGGAATTCTATGCCACAACGCGCAAAAGTCGATTTTGAAAAATGATTCTGAGCTGCATCGATCAGCTGACGATCACGAGCAGTTTGGGGTGGCCAGACAACACTAGCGTATTTTAACACGGGACGAACGTAGTCAGCAAATAATTCCCACCGTAAAAATACTTGCCACCGATCACGTGAATGGCCAAAATTTCCTTTCTTGATGTTATTCCTTGTTATTTATTGTAGAAATAATGGTTACAAATTGGTTAATAATGTAATTAAAAATTGAAACTAATTTTAAAAATAATAATAAAGTGTTAAACCTAATTTTTCAACATTCAAGTGTGAACTAAACGACGCTGTTATCATTGAAATGCAAAAATAATTTAACGCTTATTTAATAAATTACCTGAGAAATATTTAACAAAGAGTTTGAAGGTGACTTAGGCTTCATGTTCAGCTCGCCTCGTTTGGCCCTTCGCTTAAAATTTTGTTACAGTTTCTCAATTCCTCATTTTCAATAAATTCCTCAATCCAATAGCGTCTTGGAAACGTGTTCTTTAAGTCTCCTTTCTCCACGTTTTGCGCTTACTGTTGTCAATTGTCTCAACAAATAGGTCCAGAACGTCAGGTTCAAAGTCTACATGGGTTCGCGTAGCAAAAATTATCCAAACGAAAGAACGGTTTAAATGCGCAAGGTTGTCCGGATCATTTTTCCTTCTAACCCATTCTGCAACGACATCGATGTCATTAAGGTCAGAAAACGTCAATTGAAAACCTTTAAAACAGGCTGTTTTCAAATGCAGGCTCTTTTGACTACACTGAAGCTGTCTTCCCGATGGTGATCCTCAGGAATGACGACTACTTAATCGACAGCACTCGTTCAGCAATTGTCGGCGGCTATGGTCTCACCAACCGTAAATACTCAGTTGTAAATAGTTTAATCTCAGAAACTTTGGAAGACTCACACGGAAAAAATGGTCTCCGTAGTGACGTTCCTCGCTACGCGTTCGTTAAATTGACAAATTCGCAAAAGTGCAGAAAGGCGGAAAAACTTGATATTTAGAGAGAAACAGATTTGTGCTGGAGCCTGGGGTAAAGTAATCGACAAAGTGCCCTTGGATTTTCGAACTGGTTTTATTGGAACTTCTTTTAGGGTGGCAGTCGTGACAGTCAAATTATCTTACCATTCATTCACCTACTAAAAAAAGTTTGCGCACAAATCTGTCTACCCCTACGATCAAGCCAATGGTTTTTAATAGAAAAATATATCAAATTTCAGAGAAAAATGTATAATTAGAGCAGATGAACTGGAAACGAAAATCTGTGGGGAAGCAAAAAAAATTTAACAATATTATTAAAATATTCAAATCCAGTTCGAAATATTTTAGTTGATCAGATTGTTTTATAAACTGCTACAAAGATTAGAAGCATGATACTTCTTACAAAAAATGGAACGTCAAATAAAAATAAAAATTTAAAAAAATTTAGAAAAATAATTATTCTCAAAAACCTCAACACACGTCTATAGCTAACAAATATAGCTATAAATATAGCTAACACGTCTATATTTTCACTTGAGTTACTGTACAGAACTACTGTGCTGGAAAGTAACGTGAGCTATTTGGGCCGAAGGCTCATATAAGAAACAGTCTAAATTGCTAGCCATATTTTAAAGCGTTGTTACATAATTTAATTGCGAGCACGGAAGACGGCTTATGGCAAAATCTTCAAGAAACGCTTTTCAATGTTAATTTCAAGAATGGGAAAAACGCTAATTTTGTAGCCACTTTTGGAATATTAAACTTTGACTATTTAGGCCAAGCAGGTATTCTGTCTGGCCAGTATGGACTGTGTTGCTGGACATCCGCAGTGGTAATTTAAAGTGTTAATTTGAGACGTCAGGCCCAGATGACTTTGGTGGGTGCTGACCGACGAAAGCTGCCCGACACGGCTCATTATTTATGTGCTGCAAAAAATGCAGCAAAAAAAATAGTAAAATTAAAATTTAACAGTTTTTGAAGCATTCAAAAATCAACCAAAATTGTGGATGTCCAATCGAAAAAAATAGATTTAAACTAAAGTTACAAATTCTTAAAGTACTTAAAAGCATCCTGGCTTCCCAACCAAAAATAAAATTTTTAAAATAAATTACCTTCTCAAAGCACGCAAAAGCTAGCCGAAAATCGAGTTTCCACTGGGCTGAAGAAATAAGTTTATTTTGCCTGAATAAGATGTACTCGTAAAGGCTGAAAACAAAGCCACATTAAACCTCTATTTTTCATAGAATTTAAATAATTTGTTAAATTAGCGTTTTTAAAACTCCAAAAAGCCATAAAAAAAGGTTTTCTCAAAAACCAACTAGGCTGAAAAACTAGCTTCCTTTTTCCTTGAGAAGATAGGATTGGAAAGACTAAAAACAGAGTCACTTTTTTAATGAAATAACGTTTCAAAAGGCTCTACAAACTCAAAAATGAGATTTTTTCAAGAAGCAACTAGGCTGAAAAATAGGTTCAGTTTTGCTGGAGGAGATGAGGATGAAAAGAGTGAGATGAAAAGATTTTCTAATCATGATTTGGGAGATTGGGTCGGTTTTTTGTCTTCCGCAGGAGGATCAAAAAGTTTTCCAAAAAAGTTTTGTCGGTAGCGACAAGCTTGCCTACCTGTGTTTGCCATGGCTGTGAATGAAATCACGTTGGCTTCATAAAATGTTGATTTCAAAAATAATGTAATATGATCATGCTACCACTGAACAAAAAATGTGAAACATGATAAAAAGCGGATATGTGAGCTTTTTTTCACCAGCTTTACCAAAATCTATCAAGTTTAAAATTTAAATAAACATTTCAAAAACCATAGAACAAATAATTAATTCAATTACACCTGTACGTTTCAATCGGTAAAAAATTACCTTATGAAAATTGTGCTTTGGTTTAGTTAAAATCATTTGTAAGAAGCGAAGGAAGATGCCCAAAAATTAAAAATGCTCTTTTGATATGATTTTCAAACAGCAGTCTAAGACAGACCGTATGATCGTTCTGATTCTGCAAGATCCTAATTCTGAACCCTTAAAATGAAAGCGTCGCTTATGAAAGCGTCAAGGAATTCCAAAAATATCTTATTTTAAAAAATCACAGTGCCAACACGAGGATTGCGCGCAAAACCTTAGCGCGTTTTGTATAAGAACAGGTTTGTATAAAAGGCGTTTCGTATAAATTTTTGCTGTCTTCTTAAAGCAATCTGAAACCGTTTGATTCTTGTAGTTTTTATATGTGAACATGTGTAATAACACCAATAGAGTGGTAAGTAACCGGACATTTGGGTAACAGGATTGCGCAAACATTGAACAATGAAGCCTGTCTGCATGGTCAGTAATGCTTGCTGTCGCGTCTTCGGCGCTCCAAAAAAACCATAATAAAAATGTTCTAGGTAAGCCTAAGATGCTCCAGGAGATCAGCCCCAGCGTACTATCCCACGGCTTGAAAGAGGCCGCTTTGGTCCTATTATCCCTTTTTTGTTACCCAAACGTCCGGTTACCCATCTGTCTGTTACCCAAATGTCTGGTCGCAATCGCAAAGCATTGTGCCATTCTTGCGCCTAAAGAATCATTGGTTAATAATTGATTAATATTCAGCTAATACGTTATAATGAACAATAAACGTGGGTTGAGTGTAAACAAATTGGCTTTTCAATTGTTAAATTCTGCTTAATGCTTAAATGCTTAAATTGTGTGCGCTAAAATTTTGCGCACTTAAATTTTGCGCGCTGAAATTTTGCGCGCTTAGATTTTGCTCGCTTAATTTGCGCGCAATCTTCGCAACACCATCACACGTATCTTTAAAATTAATTCAGTTCTGCGCGAAAATTTGAAATAAATACAGCTCATTTGATGGAAAAAATAGGTGTGACCTGAAAACGACAAAAATTGATGCTAATAAATGCTAAGAAAAAAGCCACTTTTTTAAATGCTTGTCGTCCCACGTTCTAAACTGAAGACATTTGCAAAATTATTAAAAATTAAATTTAAAAGTTTTTTTAAAAGTTGGTTTTCAAAGACTTGTTGATGCCTTAACTTCAAACCACGAGAAATCCGCATGAATCTCGTTGTTTTCTAAGATCGTGATGACCATGAACAGCCCGGAGCGTGTTGTACTCGCCAACTTGTTCCATTTAGGTAAGACGCAATCGGCTCTTTTTTCAGCAGGCAAGCGGCGACAAAACGAGAGGTGGACGAATAAAAAATATGCTTCAAAACGGGTCTCCTAAGCGTTGAGATAAGCGAGTGTTCTTTTCCTCTCACCAGCCGCAGTCATTTCGCCAACAGCGATGTGGCTTGAGCGGAGGTGGGGACTTCTTGGACGGAATACAACGAATTGGCGTCCCGATCATTTTCAACGTTTTTGGGGGTTTCATTCCGCTCTATTTCGTTAATCCAGAACGTTGTGGAGCAACGCCAGGCTGGATGTGAGGTCCTGGGCCTTGTTTTATTCATTCAAAACCGATAATAAATCTGTCGCAAAATGCTTAATTGAAAAATCTACACCGCATCCATTGCAACCATCGTCTACAATGCATCCATCGATCAATGCTACGCGACAACCCTCAAAACCACAAAAAAAGTTCTCCTTTATTTGAGCAAACCAAGGCGGGAAAAACTGGACTCAAACTGCTAACTGAAGCCAATGTTCAAATTTCACGCATTGAAAATGGCGTGAACAGCGTCGCAGTTGCATAGAAAGTTCATCATTTAAGCATGCAATTCTATTGAAGATCGTGTCTGTGAACCTGTGTACCTGTCTCTGTGCACCTACTTCTAACGCCATGGAAGCAACTTTTAAAGTGTTTACGTCGGACAACGTCGCGTTTGACTTTCAGCTCAAGTGGATCAAGTATTGTTCACGTCTCAAAGAACAGGTTGCCAACTCGCCGGTACAGTTGGAGATCACCGCTGCTCAGTTGAGCCTTTTGATTGGGCTGTTTGAGGTGCGAGATAATAACGACTTCGATGTCTTGAACGAAGCCTTACTCAAGCGCAATCTACGGTCGAACCGCACCAAGGACTGGGAAAAAGCGAGCGAAGCCGTAGGCCTTGTTTTTGGTTTCAATTTTCAAATTCCAACGAATCTGTTTATTTTCTAAATTTTTAAATTTCCTTGGAGAGAAATTCGGATTTGGGACCCAGAAAGAGAAAGAGAAAGAGAAGAAAGAGAAAAACGGTTGTACAACATGCGATTGCGACAACAAAAACCCGCAATTGCGAGAAATTTCCCCATGGGCTCGAGAGCGCAGAGAGGGTCTCGCCTTGCGTTTCAGACCTGGGGTTTCAGGCAATTGGGCCTTAGGGGCCCAATTTGCCCCACGAAGAGACTTCTAGGGCTCCTCGCTAAGCTTGTGACCTCCGTCGAGCAGCCCCTTGCAAAATTCATTTCATTTTTCTTCTTTCAGTTTTGTTGTAACTGTAGGTGCAAAACGGCCGAATAAAACCTTTTCTCGGTGGACCAAAGTTTATTTTGTAAGAGTCTCAGCGCTACGCGTCCTGTTGGCACAATTTTTCGAATTAAGGAACACTCGACGCTTTTTTTTCTCAAAATTTCATCAAAATCGCGTTTTCTGCTTCAAAGTTCTTTCCGTTCTGCTCGGCCACCCGCACTCGAAATACCGCTTCGAAAAGCAACTTTTAGAATATTAAACTTTGACTATTTAGACCAAGCAGCTGTTGTTTCAGGCCAGTATGGACTGTGTTGCTGGACATCCGCAGTGGTAGTTTAAAGTGTTAATTTGAGACGTCAGGCCCAGATGACTTTGGTGGGTGCTGACCGACAAAAGCCGCCCGACACGGCTCATTATTTATGTGCTGCAAAAAAGCAGCAAAAATAAAAAATAGTAAAATTAAAATTTAACAATTTTGAAGCATTCAAAAATCAACCAAAATTTTGGTTGTCTAATCGAAAAAAATAGATTTAAACTAAAGTTACAAATTCTTAAAGTACTTAAAAGCATCCTGGCTCCCCAACCAAAAATAAAATTTTTAAAATAAATTACCTTCTCAAAGCACGCAGAAGCTAGCCGAAAATCAAGTTTCCACTGGGCTGAAGAAATAAGTTTATTTTGTCTGAATAAGATGTACTCGTATAGGCTGAAAACAAAGTCACATTAAACCTCTATTTTTCATAGAATTTAAATAATTTGTTAAATTAGCTTTTTTTAAAACTCCAAAAAGCCATTAAAAAAGGTTTTCTTAAAAATCAACTAGGCTGAAAAACTAGCTTCCTTTTTCCTTGAGAAGATGGGATTGGATTTCAAAAAGCTCTACACACTCAAAAATGAGATTTTTTCAAGAAGCAACTAGGCTGAAAAATAGGTTAATTTTTCCTTGAGGAGATGAGATTGAAAAGAGTGAGATGAAAGAACTTGGGAACGACCTGTTTACGCTGAAGCTTTTTGGGGCTTTTCGAAGCTTCAGGCCTATTCAGTCTTTTGAGGACCTGATGATGCTCGCTTTTTTGCAGTTTTTGGCTTCACTGTGGTTCTTTTTGTATCCTATGTCAGCGCTGTTTTTGAACGTTTTGCGGCCTGAAAATCGAACCGTTCTTGAAGATTTCTGCCTCAATTTGATTTTCTCTACACTACCAGTTGAAGCCTGTTTTGGAGCCGTTAGCGTCTCGAATTTGGGCTACTTTGATCACCTCTCGTCACCTATCAGCAGTTCAAGAAAGCCCAACTTTGCGAATTTGGCAGTAGGGTAAATCAAAAAAATTCATTTATTGGATTTTTTCGAACTGGATTAGCGTAATTTGGTAATATTGTGTTAAACTGAATTTTCGGCTGCTTTTCCACGTTCCAGATTTTCGTTTGAAGTATATCTGCTAAAATGCATCTTTCAGAAGGTCGACGAGCCATTTTGCGTTGAGGTGCGGTCCTTCGTGAGCTCCAGCCCGATTCAGCGTGGTAGTTTAGAGTGTTAATTTGAAGCGTCAGGCCCAGATGACTTTGGTGGGACGAAAGCCGGCCGACACGGCTAATTAATTATGTGCTGTCAAACGCAGCAAAAATATAAAAATAGTAAAAATAAAATTTCAAGTTTTAAAAGCATTAAAAAATCAACCGAAATTGTGGATGTCCAAGCAAAAAAAATAGATTTAAACTAGATTTAGAAATTCTTAAAGTACTTAAAAGCATCCTGGCTTCCCAACCAAAAATAAAATTTTGAAATTAAATTACCTCCTCAAAGCACGCAAAAGCTAGCCGAAAATCGAGTTTCCACCATACTGAAAAAATAGGTTTATTTTGCCTGAATAAGTTATCACGTTGGCTCACGTTGGCTTCATAAAATGTTGACTTCAAAAATAATGTAATATGATCAGGCTACCACTGAACAAAAAATGTGAAACATGATAAAAAGCGGATATGTGAGCTTTTTTTCACCAGCTTTACCAAAATCTATCAAGTTTAAAATTTAAATAAACATTTCAAAAACCATAGAACAAATAATTAATTCAATTACACCTGTACGTTTCAATCGGTAAAAAATTACCTTATGAAAATTGTGCTTTGATTTAGTTAAAATCATTTGTAAGAAGCGAAGGAAGATGCCCAAAAATTAAAAATGCTCTTTTGATATGATTTTCAAACAGCAGTCTAAGACAGACCGTATGATCGTTCTGATTCTGCAAGATCCTAATTCTGAACCCTTAAAATGAAGCGTCGCTTATGAAAGCGTCAAAGAATTCCAAAAATATCTTATTTTAAAAAATCACAGTGCCAACACGAGGATTGCGCGCAAAGTCTCAGCGCGTTTCGTATAAAAATAGGTTTGTATAAAGGGCGTTTCGTATAAATTTTTGCTGTCTTCTTAAAGTCCGAAACCGCTTGATTCTTGTAGTTTTTATATGTGAACATGTGTAATAACAACAATAGAGTGGTAAGTAAACGGACATATGGGTAACAGGATTGCGCAAACATTGAACAATGAAGCCTGTCTGCATAGTCAGTAATGCTTGCTGTCGCACCTTCGGCGCTCTCCAAAAACCACAATAAAAATGTTCTAGGTAAGCCTAAGATGCTCCAGGAGATCAGCCCCAGCGTACTATCCGCACGGCTTAAAAGAAGCCGCTTTGGACCTATTATTTTTGCTGTTTAAAAAAAATGGGCGCAATGTTTGCGCAATTTTGTCACGCTAATTTTTGTTACCCAAACGTTCGGTTACCCATCTGTCTATTACCCAAATGTCTGGTCACGACCGCAAAGCATTGTGCCACTTTACGCCTAAAGAATCATTGGTTAATAATTGATTAATATTCAGCTAATAGGTTATAGTGAACAATAAGCGTGTATTGAGTATAAACAAATTGGCTTTTCAATTGTTAAATTCTGCTTAACGCTTAAATGCTTAAATTGTGTGCGCTAAATTTGCGCGCTCAGATTTTGCGCGCTAAGTGATTGCGCGCTTAAAATTTGCGCACTTAAATTTTGCGCGCTAATAATTTGCGCGCAATCTTCGCAACACCATCACACGTACCTTAAAAATTAATTCAGTTCTGCGCAAAAATTTTAAATAAATACAGCTCATTTGATGAAAAAAATAGGTGTGACCGGAAAACGACAAAAATTGATGCTAATAAATGCTAAGAAAAAAGCCACTTTTTCAAATGCTTACCATTTCGATTGGCGCTTGACAATAAGCATTTTAAGACCTTTTAAAATATTAAAAAATTATAAAACAATGCCAATTATTGCAGCGGTCAACAAGACTGAGACAACATCCATCGAGACAACGGACGAAGTTATCCACTGATAAGATACTCGTCAGAAAATACATTTATAGAGTCTGTGGAGCGGTCCTCAAATTTATCCACGGATTTTCAAAGAAGCTTCGTCCTGAAAATCAGCAGCGTCTACGAGAAGCCGTCCCCGAAGTGACAGTCAGCCAGGATCATCAGATCTGATTACTGCCATCTTGCAACTGAAAAACTTCTCGCGATCCGCCTGCATAAGCGTGAGCGCCTGCATAAACCCGAACCAAAGACGATGAAGAAGATGAAACCGTTTCAAGACAACAAAACGGTCTAGTCTGGAACGTGGGACGACTTGGGAACAGTCGATTGGACTACAATGCCAAATACCCAGTAGTGATCGCAAAGGATACTTACTTCACAAAGCTGGTCATCGGTTCCCGTTTGTTCGCCGTTTTCTCCAAAAAACCATTCTATGTGACTCTTTTTATGACTAAGTATATTCAAAAATAAATAAATATTCAATTTTCAGCTTTATTTTACCAGTACCATGTAAAATAGAGGTTTACGGTTTCTCTGGTTTTATTTTCTCAAACACATACTATCAAAAAATTGACCTTTACAGTCTAGTGGCTTCTTGAAAAAACCTTTTGTTTTTACAGCATTTAAATACATTCTTTTAATAAATAACCAAAAAGCCATTTAAAAAAGAGGCTTAAGATGGTTCTCTCCTTAGTTTTGTATTACGGAAAAATGTGCATATTTGTTCGGTCTAATGGTTTCTTTGCAAAACCTTTTTTTCACATGTTAGAACTTAGGCAGTTTTGTGGATAAAACGGCAGAACGTAAATTAACAGAGAATTTTTCATGTAACGCAGATTTTTAACGTAGATTTGAAAGCGTCAATTTTTACAATTTTGCATTTTCTTTACAATTTTCATATCAAGATTCTTAACCGCTTGAAACGTAGACGTCTAATTGAAGTATTTATTTGGTCTATGGTTTTTAAATGTTTTTTTAAATTTCAAATTTGAAATATTTTGGTAGACATAAATCTGGAATCTTCGAATCGTTAAATGAAGTCTTCAAAGTTATAAATTGGGTTGTAACGTATTTTATGTATCTTTGCTTTAAAACGTTTGGTCAAAAAGAACAAAATAACAAAACATGAATTAAAAAAGGTTTTTAAATTGTCGTGCAAATTTTTAAAACTAGCTGAATTAGCTGAATTGGAAGCTTGAAATTCTCTCGAATACGAATAAATGAATCAACTACACATTGACATCAGAATGACATCCACAGATACAGTTTATGCATACAGTTTTATCACATTGCAGCAAACCCAAAACAATACATTGGAAAGTGACGCGACTTTGTCGATAAACCGATCAACGCTTTGTTGGCTACAATCCTTGTTGTCATAGAATTTAAATCAGAAAGAACAGCTTCAAAAAACGATAAAAACGTTGGGTCTTCTCTAGATGGTTTCGGAAGGCATGCAGGACCTTCTTGCGGGTATTGTCATAAGCCCCACTACGGATGAACAGACCAGCGGCTACCGAATCTAACGACAAATATCTTCAAGTTTGGTTTGAGATACACTACAGGGTGCGCAATAAATACTGTAAGTGGAAAAAACGACTGTAACTTTTTACAGAACAAACGAAACAATCCGTTTTATAAACCATTCGAAAGAAGAGACAATTCTGTACAGGATACAATTAAGAACACTCAAAATGACCGCTTTCAACTTCCAAACGGGAGTCCAATCGCTTCTGGAAATTCTTCAAAATTGCCGCGACCATTTCTGGCGTAATTTCTTCCCAGGCTTTCTTCATAGTCCGCTTTAGGAATTGAATCAACTTGTGGTTGTCGCGCACGCATCTCCTCCATGATTCCCCGAATTGCTTAGTTGAGCGGGTTCAAATCCGGGGAATTGGAAGGCCAAACACTCTTGCTCCAAAATGCCAGAAGGTTGGCTTCGCACCATTCCATTGTCTTCTTCGCGCCATGGCTGGGGTCCAGTTCTGTTGAAGCCTTCATTCAATGTTTCCAGTGTTTTCTTCGGCCCAGGGAAGAACGGCGCCTTTCAAAATCAACTCCGGATACGTTTCCGCGTCGATTTTGACCCCTTTGGAACCCGAGAAAATTCGACCGTTCGGTACAGTATTTATTGCGCACCCTGTATATATATATATATTTAATGTGATAAGCGTGCGTTAGTTGAATAGCAATCGCACAAAGTTCAAAGTTTTGTCGATCAAAGTTCTGCATCCTTTGTGAAACGCTTCAAAAGTAATTAATCAACTCATACGTTGATGTATCTTTTTTGTTTTTCTGTCTTTTTCTTTTGTTATGCTAATGATTGGTTTGCAGATTTTCTGTTTCTTAATGCTTTGTTTTCTATGCAATTACATTAGAATCATTTATATCACCACCACCAAGACTAACTAAACATAAAAAACCGAAGAGACAAATTAAGCTGACTCCTCCATCTCGACAAGCTTCTCAAGAGCAATAGCAAACTCGTTCATGGTCTCAAAATCGGAGCGACCGAAGGTCTGCTTGAAGGAGAAGTCGAAGAGCCCAGCGAAAAAGTCGGCGTGCTCGAAGTGGACGCCACGGATGTTGAGTCCGAGATCAGAGACAATCTTGCGGAACTCCGGGTGCTCGGCAAGCTTGGGAATAAAGAGACGGACAGAGGCGTCTTCAGCCTTCGATAGCTGGAGGCCGTTGAGCTGCTCGGGGATAGAAGCGATGGAGGCCATTGTGCTGAAAGAGAAGATTGGAAGAAGACAATGTTTGGGCTGGTGCAGGGACATTGTTATATACAGCACAACTACCGTTCAAACGGTTAAAACAAAAAAATGGAAAAAGCAAACCAGTTTTCGACCACCATTTAAGCAGGTATTTGCAGTGTAAAATGGATTTTTCCTTGAATTTTTAGAGTTGGCTTCTTTAGTCGAATGACCTTGAATTCACAGTCGATAGAACAGTAGAACGTTAAAACGATCTCCTCACAAACGGTTCAAAAAATGAAACTAGCTGGTGACGTTTAGCTAATACTCAGAGTGCAAGTGTATTTTTAGATTTCTTCGAATGCTTTTCAATCTTAAGTGCCGGTTGTCTTAAAAATACGACCTCGAAAACAATTTAGCAAAATAAAATTGATGACTCCAACAGTTTTCTTTTTTGTGCAAGCGCCATGTGCTTTGTTTTAAAATAGGAAAATGATTTTACTGAGATAAGATAACAAATATTAATTTATTTTTCTATTTGCACTTTTTAGGCACTCATCGTACACTAAACTATTATTGCTTAATAAGTGCTTTTACTAAAAATTTATACTTTATTTATTTAAACAACACACAATGTAAACTGTAAGAGTTTCATGAGACCAATGCACATCAATTGGGGATCGGAAAAGTGTGAAAGGAAGGCAAAAAAAGATCAATTCGTGGACCCACCAACGGAATCAGGAAAAAAACAAATAAATTAAGACCACATAAATTTTAGACAGGTCTACTTACGTATAATCCAACCGCATTCAGTCTTATTTGAAAGGTTCTAGCTGTAGCAATTGTCTATGGAAAGGAATTCCATAGTGAGGCGTTAGGGTAAAATTTCGGAATCGATCAGTTTTTCTTGTGATCGAAAGGATTCAAGTAGAGAGATGAGAAGGAAAGCGACAAGACGCCTTCTGAACAGATTAAAAATTTTGAGGTTTGTAAGGGATTGAGTGTAAGAAAAATGAATTTTTTCCACAACGCGCGAAAACAAAGAAGTCTTGACAAACTTTTTTTACACTTAAGTTAACAAAAATATAAATTTTGTAACGGGTTCGTACTTTACAATTTGTAATTTGTCTATGTGTGAACAGCCTTACAAATAACACACACGTAAGCACATTGCTCGGCAGTAAATTTTTGTACAATGCTGCTATTTGGAAAAAAGTTTAAGGCCCTTTACATTTTTCTCTTTTTGCTAAAATTTTGCAAAAGCAAATTAAGAATTGCCGTGCTGCAAAGTGTCCACGCATTACTTTGCTCAGAATTAGTAACATTTTCACATGGTTTTAAATGGTATTTGCACATTCTCTCATGTTTCTTTTCATAGTTTTATTTTGGTTTTTGTTTCAGAAATCTTGACGCAAAATTGCATAGTTCAATGAGGATACAAAGGCAACTGGTTAATATTTATTGAAGAGCTAAATTTGATTTATTGAGATATATTGATTTCCATTGTCCTGTTTTGCTTATCTCCCTTATTACTTTCTGTGGTTCCATAGCTGCTGGCTCAAATCTGTAAATGAATATCGCTTTGCCAGCGATTTTATCAACTAAAATTTTTATTGGATTTAAAATTTTCAAATTCGATTTATCACCATTTAATACCGATTTAGACCACTCATAATACTGTTAATAGCTGTTATTTAAATTTGGAACACTTGTGGTGTGTCTTGTCTTGCATTTTTAGAACATGTTTTGCGTTTCTCGATTTCGAGTATGAATTTGGTTAATGCGTTTGCTCGGCGTTCTCTGCAATTATGGCAAAATGTAATACGTTTTAGCTGTTTTTTTGTGTTCCGTGTTTCGTTCTGCTTCCGTTCGCAATTTATTTGACGCGATTTGTGTTTCAGGTTAAGAGTTCCTATGAATTTTGCGTTGGAAGGCAATTTGGATTCGGAATTTTCGCAAGAGAACGAGATTGGAGGGTCCGATTCACGGAAGAAGAACCATGATAGAAGCAGTTATGCAGTGGAATTTTATTTTTGCGCACGAAACGCGTAACGAAACTTAACGCGTGAAAAACGCGCGAAGCGCGTGACGCGTGTGCCGCGAACTATACACCCCCTTAAAAATCATCGCAAAATTGTTAAAAATAAAATTATCAAATCGGTTCGAACTTTACAATTTGTCATTGTCTTATCTGCGAACGTCCTTTAAGACCTTTAAAAACAAAGTTTGTAGGAGAAACTTTAGGTTGATATTTTAGAAATCTTAACGCAGATAGTTCAACAAGGACACATTGGCAACCGCTTAGTTTAACGCTTTACGTCAAAGTCTTAAATCATGACCTTGACCAGCGTAGCATTTGTCACTTTTATTGAAAACCTAAATTTGTATTTTAATTACCCGGTTTTTCTTATATCCGTGATTACATTGCTTTTATCGTTTTTTGTGGTTCCCTCGTTTTTGGCCCGAATCTATTGTGCCAATATCGCTTTGCCAGCTTTCATATCAACTGGCATTTACATTGGATTGAAAATCTTCGAACCCGACTTAAATAATAAGTGGATTTGGGATCAATCGTAAGCGGTAAAAAATTACATTTTGTAAAATTGTGCTTTTTAGGTTCGAAGGAAAAGTCCTCTATTTTCACAGATTTGTGCGAGCATGTAGCACAAATATGTACAGTTACTTTTCTACCATGACAGTCATGTTGGCTTACAAGGGATACGCAAAACCATTTCTGTTCCAGAAAATTATGAAAAATCAGTAATAACTATTTTTGAGTTACAACTATATCACGTTCTTGTTCATATTTGGCTACATATGGGCTGCTTTGACCTCGCTGTTTGTAGTTCCAAGACAGTTTCTTATTCCATTTCTAGAAATTTTTTCTTATAAAACGAACTTTTCCACACCTATGCTAGTTCAGATTGGCATGTGTCTGATTTTATATGCATTCATGCTCATATTCTACTTTATAGTAAGTTGAACCAGGTTTTCAAATACAAACATTGTATTTTAGACACTGCTTAAGATCCGAGGTCACAGGTCGTCAGTGACCCATTCAAATTCTAGAAATGCGGTTAAGAAACGATGGAACACTCTAGTGACTTTTTTTATTGCTCTGAGTGGGCTATATTTGCTCAGCGATTAACGATCGTGTCATCGTCGGTTGCAGAACGCTTTCATGTGACAATTTGTTTCGTTTTTTGAGGATTTTCGGTATTCGTGGCCACCTTTGGCCAAACCGCAGCCGCAGCCGCAACTGATGCCACACATAAAAACGCAGTCAGGTGGCCAAGAGTCGGTCCGCGCCGCTGCCGCATGCACGTGGTTGTGGCGTTCGCATAATTCAAAAAGTTTTTCAAAATTTTTTTTAGTTTACACAGTGGCAACTTTATATTAAAATTTTCTCAAGCAACCTTTTGGATCTAAGATGTCATTTCGATATTTTGGTAACCGAGATTCGGTTCCTTCTTAAATTACTTAAATTACAATTAATTTATTTTTATATACTTTATTTTTGGTTTTTTGATCTCTTCACTGTTGGCCTCTCAGTGGTTTGCAGACTGTAAATTTGGTTGTAAAAAATAAATTTTTTGGTTATAAAATACATGCACAATATCTAAATACTGTTATAAATTTGCAATAATTTTTTTGCAAATTTGAGATTTATCCGTTTTTCACAACATCAAGAGTTTACAGTGTACACGTTTAAACTTTCAAGAACTTTAGACTAAAAAAGGTTGATTTTGTACCAACGAAGTGACCACTTAAATTGAATTATTTGCATTTAAAATTTTCTATTAAATTTTGTGGTTGTTTTGGTCGCTTCTGCATACCTAACTCAGCATTTTTTTATTTACATTTTATATTTTGGATTTTGTTGATTTGTTACTGCTTTTAAATCTAGCTTTCTATGCATTTTGGCACTTATTTGAGTGAAACGCGAAATTCAAATTTTTTGAGTCCTTTATTACGTTATTGCTGAGTTTATTACCCTTACCACCGAAATCATTTTTGAGCTTGCTTGCGCATTTCTCATTTTTCAGAAAAAGCTGTTTTTGCTTTGCTTGGAGACAAACATATCGGTTTTGTTTTTGATTACGAAATGCGGCGTCGTGCTTCCGTTTTTTATTAGAATTGTGAAAGTTTTGATTAGAGATTGAGTTCTGGGGTGGGAAGTGATAAGTGAAACAAACGTAAAAAATTATTTTTATTTGATGAAAATTTTTTATCAACGATATCTGCTCAATTATGCTCCCTGAAGTCCACTACTCGCTCTTTGCTGCTGACCTCAAAATCTACGCTTTTTCCAACCATTGCGTCCTCAAGAAGGCCTTAACAGCTCTGGTAACTTGGTCCGCCGAATGGGAGTTGCCTATTTCCGAGTCTAAGACCCGTTTTATGCATGCAGGTCGGAATGAACCAAAGGTTGAGTATGTTTTAAACGATTCTGTGAATACCAAGTGGTTAAACAGACATGAACAATATTTAAATTGTCGCGTAATTTTTTTCAAAACTTGTATAATTTAATTTTTGGCGGCTTGAAACCTTTTCGAATACGTCTAATTAAATTAATTTCTGTTGTAATGGTTTTTTGTACTTCCAGCTTTCCCTCTTATTTGATCTTAAATTTAAGTATTTCTGTTTTGGAACGTATGGTCCTATTTCACCTCAACACTTCATATTTCCGATCATGAAACTTTTTTCTTTAATATTTATATTTTTGAGTTGATAATCGATCGACTTGACTTGACTCGATCGATAGTGTTTTTTGACATTGCACTGATACTTCTTTGGATTGGCAATCTACGAACGGGAGGTTTTATTATTTTAAAATTTTATATTTTTGTGGGAGTCGTTAGTGGCCTTGTTTAGTCTAGGAACGGGAGGTTTTTCATTTTTAAATTAACAACGGAAGGTTTCATTAATTAAACTTTTTTTGCAGAATTTGCAGTCGATTGACTCGTTTAAACAAGAATTTGTAAGTCTTTTATTTTAAAATTTAGTGTTTTTTGTGCGAGTCATCAACGGTCTTGTTTAGTCTAGGAACGGGAAGTTTAACTAATTAATTATAGATTTTTTTAATTCTGCATTATTCATTTACAATTTTCATAACTCAATCTTTAGCTGTTTGAAACGTATACGTCTAATTAGACGTATTTAGCATTTTTTGTGCAAGTTGTCAACGGTCTCCTTTATTCTCGGAACGGGAGGTTTCATTAATTAAACTTTTTTTGCAGAATTTGCAGTCGATTGACTCGTTCAATCAAGAATTTGTAGGTCTTTTATTTTAAAATTTAGCATTTTTTTGTGCGAGTCGTCAACGGTCTCTTTTAATCTTGGAACGAGAGGTTTCGTTAATTTAACTTTGTGTACTGCGATAGCCATTGGCATAAAGAGCCACGGGTTGAAATCTCGTCAGTGAGATATGTTTGTATGCGATTTTCGCTGAAGAACATTTTTTTGTTCAGTAGTAGCATGATCATACGCGTCTTTTTTGGGTTATCTTTTAAATTTCCAATTTATAAAATTTTTGAAATTTCCATTATGAAGCCAACGTAATTTCGTTCACAGCCATGACAAATGGCGTTCAACATTTAATTGTCAAAGTAGATTTATACTCGCAAAAACGAAGAAGGCGAAAATCATTTCTTAAGAGAAGCTGCCAAGGTACTGGTGAGCCGTTTTGTAATTTGGCATCCGGCCCGCATGCCTCCAGACCGATTGACGAGCTGGTAATGTCGACTCTATTTATTTATTGCTCTGAGTGAGCGGTTAACGATCGCCATCATCGCTTGCAGAACGCATTTATGTGACAAATTGTTCCGTTTTTTTTATACGAACAAAGTGGGTTCTTTGTACTTTGAGTGATGCTATTCGATCATTGTAAATTTAAATGTCTATTTTATTTAAATTTTTGAGATTTTAAAGTGATACGACGTTAGAGGCGAATTTGTTTGAGACGAATCCAATTTGGCAGCGGGGATAGTAGGCTCCAGGCTGCTTATTTCGGGGTTTGTAGGCTGAGGCTTTTTGCATTCCGTTTTTAAGTTTCAATTCTATCTTCTTTGGATCACTTTGGCCACTTGGAGTTGTCCATATTTCGGAGGGGTTTTCAACTCCTTCCAGCCAAAATAGGCCTATTCAGTCTTCGATTTTTTTTGAGAACCTGATGATGCTTGCTTTTTTGCAGTTTTTGGCTTCACTGTGGTTATTTTTGTATTTGATGTCAGCGCTCTTTTTTAACGTTTTACGGTATGAAAATCGAACCGTTTTGAAAGATTTCTGCCTCAAATTGATTTTCTCTGCACGACCAGTTGAAGCCTGTTCGCCTATCAACGACCCGAGAAAGCCCGATTTTGCGAATATACAGTAGGGTAAATCAAATAATTTCATTTATTGGATTCTTTCGAACTGGATATTTTGGTATTATTGTGTGTGTTAAATTGAATTTTCGTCTGCTTTTCCACGCTTCAGATTTTTTTTGAAGCATGTTTGCTTCAATTAATTCTAAATTTCTTTGAAATTTCGATTTAAAATTAAGTTAAATTCAACCTTTGTTTATATTTTCGTTGATGCTATTTCCAATCTATGCAAACGTAAATTGAGTGTGAGGTTGGTTGATTAGTTTGTAGTGTAGTGGACGTTGCTATTTTTGAGGTAAGTGGTCCTTTTTTCAGCTCTTTGGAAACGTTTATGGCATCGCTTTCTTTCTTATCTTTTGTTTAGGTCATCGAAATTTCACATTCAAGGCGCTTTATTTTGACGAGTCACGTTTCCGTCATTTTCTAGCTCCCTTTTGCTTAACGCTCCATAGAAACTGATAATAACTCAAGCAAAAGCCTTTTTCACACTTTATCCAACATTGATTCATCAAACAGTTTGCTTTTTATCTTTTAAGCCACTTTCGCCTGCTAGCGTACCAAACGATGTGTCGTAAATTTGCAAACAAACACAATTTTTGTTGATCACAGCGTGCGCTTTCTGCAATCTGACAACGATGAAAGGTGCCGTCGTACGACCTCGGCATGGCGCGATCGTTGTCGGCGGCGGCGGCGATCGATAACAATTTTTGAAATTTTTTTTTGGCAGTTTGAAACGTTTTCGTATACCTCTCATTCAATCAATTTTCAGAAGTTCACAGATTGTGTGGTGACTTTATTGAATTTTTTAAAATATTGACTTGAATTGAAAATGTAATATTCAATTTTTTGGTTTTTTCAACGGTTTCTTTTTTAATTTAAAGATTTATTTCGGCTTTTTGGTCGTGTTGGAAACCGGAGAAGAAAAAAGCTGCGCTTTTTGGTGAAGTTTTCTGTTCGCGTAGTGTGCTTTCGCTGGAACTTGGAAGTCAGTCCAGAGTTAGCTCAAAAGTACGGAAACGGGAAAACAGCACATGTGTTGAAATTTGACATCTGTGCTGTTCGAAACACCGATGCGCTCCCAAATTCGACTTACGTCGAATTTCACTTTTATACCTTCACTTTCCTATCGAATAAAATAATTTACGAAAAATTCCTAACTTGTGATGAAGGAGCCAGTACAAGCGTGGCGCTCAAACGCAAATCAGGCCTTTATTAAAGGCGTGTTTTACAAAGCTCTTGTTTTTCTTGGAGCGCTAATGACGGATCACGGTCTCAGTTAGGTTCGACTACTCAGAAACGTTTGTGTGAACAACAGGGTTTCCGTTTTGTTTCCCAAAAGCTGAAGCCTCCTAAGCATAGATCTCGCCAAGCTTAAATTTCGATTTGATCGCATTCTAAAGGGAACCTCACACAAGCTAAAATGTGGCTGGACTACAGACGTTAAGAACCTTATCCCTTTCAAAAATATTTTCGTTAATGCTATTTCCAATCTATGCAAACGTAAATTGAGTGTGAGGTTGGTTGATTAGTTTTTAGTGTAGTGGACGTTCTATTTTTGAGGTAGGTGGTCCTTTTTCAGCTTTTTGGAAACGTTTATGGCATCGCTTTCTTTCTTATCTTCTGTTTAGGTCATCTAAATTTCACAACCATAAGGCCAATTTCTGGAACAAAAATTCAAGGCGCTATATTTTGACGAGTCACGTTTCCGTCATTTTCTCGCTCCCTTGCTCCCTTTTGCTTATCGCTCCATAGAAACTGATAATAACTCACGCAAGTCTTTTTTTTTCTTTTTTTTGGCAGTTTGAAACGTTTTCGTATACGTCTCATTCAATCAATTTTCCAGAAGTTCACAGATTGTGTGGTGACTTTATTAAATTTTTTTAAATATTGATTTGAATTGAAATTGTAATATTCAAGACCAAAAATAAATGTATGAGCGCCCCAGAATTGAAACTCAAATCCGCGCGGCCTTTGACCGCGCGCAATTTTTTGGTTTTTTCCAACGGTTTCTTTTTTAATTTAAAGTTTTATTTCGGTTTTTGGGCAGTTCACTGTAGGACTTTTACTGCTTTGCAATTGTAAATTTGGTTGCAGCCCTTTTGGTCGAATTTCCGGCGCCATACAAATTTGCCAGCTTGTCTTATTCTATCACAAATTGTTTCTCGGAAAAACATTTTTTATTTATTATGCACGCAGCATTCTCTTTAAAGGGGGTCGTCATTTATTTGTGCAAAGCCCGCAAATGCTCCAATACAGTATTGCTCTTATTGCAGTCAGGGTCGTCGTGTTGGAAACCTGAAAAGAAAAAAGCTGCGCTTTTTGGTGAAGTTTTCTGTTCGCATAGTGTGCTTTCGCTGGAACTTGGAAGTCAGTCCAGAGTTAGCTCAAAAGTACGGAAACGGGAAAACAACACATCTGTTGAAATTTGACATCTGTGCTGTTCGAAACACCGATGCGCTCTCAAATGCGACTTACGTCGAATTTTACGAAAAATTTAAGTCGCATATTTGGTGGAAGTCGCATGTTTTTATTGATTGGTAAGTTAGACGTTTTTTTAAATACGCAAAGTACGATTTTTTGTCAGGTGACCCACATCCCGCAGGTCACAATTTGTTAAAGGTTCAAATTAAGCGGACAAATGTGTATTTAAGGTAAGAAAACGGTTTTTACATTCAAATTCATTTTTTTCATCGTGCATTGTGCTGGGTACGGTCAGTAAGATCTGCTTTTGTTCCAATTTTAGTTTGTTCTCTTAAATTGAAAGTAAGAACCGTGACTAGTCAAGAAATAATTTTCACATGCAAATTTTTTGGCATGACTTTTTCGACGCCTCAATTTCTCGTGTTCCGTTCATTTTATTATTTTATTGTAAACACTGTAATTTGAGAAAACTGAATTTAGGAGTCGTTTGTGGTCTTTATTTCGTGATATTGATTGCGTTACAATTTGTTGAGACAAAGTGTTTATGACAAGTGTCTTTGGTACTAAAATTCAGATGTTGTTCTTGACATCTTTGAATAAGGTCTTCTTTACACGCCTTGATTTTTAAATCAGCATCATGGGATCAGAATCAAAAACCGATCTCTCGACCATTTTTTTCCTTTTTTTGTTCCACTTTGGTTTCCACTCTTGACTATGTTGATATCTCTGTTCTTGATGTTTAGGATGCTCTAAGACTTCTTCCGCGAAAGTTCTCAACCTATCCGGATCAATCACCCTACTACGTCCTTAAGAAATTGTGTAGGGTGATCCTGCATCCCCATACAATTGTAGACCCGTTTCCCGTACGAGTTCTTTTTTCAAACTTGCCGAGAAATTTGTCCGGAAGGCATTAATCGAACATTAATCGAGAAGTTCAATCTCTTTTGTGCGCTACAAAACGGGTTTTTTCCCGAAAGATAACCCACGACAGCTTTGTTACCCTTCATCCATCAACCCTTTGAAGCTCTGGAGTTGCGAAAATTCGTTGATGTCACTTTTGTGGATTTCTCTAAGGCCTTCGACCTTGTTGATTACAACCTGCTTTTGCAAAAATTAAAGGCTTATGGTATTGTAGGTTCTCTGCTGAAGTGGATCGAAAACTTCCTCAAGGATCGCTCGTTTTCTGTTAACATCAACGGAGCCTTATCATATTCTCATATTATCAACTGTGCTATGCCACAGGGCTCATGTCTAGGTCCTCTCCTATTTGCTATCTACATTAATGACTTACCCACGTATTTTCTTCTAACGTACAGTGCGTGTTATCTGCAGGATGATTTGAAATTGTATTCATTTTCCAAACCTCGTGCTATGAAACAAGCTTTCAGTTAAGCCCTATCCGAAGATTATTTCGGTCAAACATGTTGTGTCCCGTCGTGTCCGTTCGTCCGTCAAGATTTTTACCTTCTTTCAAAACATTTTCAAACACGAAACGAAACACTTTCGCTACTTCGATGTGGATTAAATTACAAATTCGGTGCGCTGAGGATTTAGTCCATGAAATGCCACGTATGCTGGAACAAACTCAGCGACCGATTCGGCAACGACCAACTCATCACTCGCGACACCCTGAACGCTCTCGAAACCCTTCAATGCCATGGAATCGACCACAAGTCACTAATGTTGGTGGACAAGTACTAACCCTCGCAGATGCAGCTTGTCGGGAGTGTGACAGGAAATCGCAGATTAACAAGCTCCTCGGCTCGGTACGATACTGGCGGCTCCAGTACTGGCCCGATGATGGCCGAATCCTCAAAGTGGCGCTCTTTCCCGGACCTCCAAGCATCGAGAAGACGACTTGCGCAGCGATAGCCTGCAAGAGGCTCAGGATCGAGATGCTGGATGCTGGAGTTAAACGCGTCCCGCAGCAAAAAGTGTCTATTTTATAATTTTTGTTATAAAACCAAATTTCAATGAAAACGTGAAATTTTTTGAGTTCAAACTTGGTTTTCTATATTATTGACCAATTAAGTGTTAAAAATAATTAAAATATAAATTTGAATGTGTCATTTTTTACTTGCAACTTGACACAAAAGTTAAATAGGAACGTGGGATTTTTTGTGGCAGAATTCTCCTTCTTTTTATTTTTTACTTATTTTTTGAGCATTCTCAAACTTGAGTGTTGAATATGCTACAATCATTTTGAAGTTTTCAACTTGAAGTCTTGCGTTTGGATGATTAATAGTTAACTTGAAGCATCAAACTTAAAATTTGGTTACAATTAATTATTAACTAATATCGAAAAAGTGTTGATTTGAAATTGAAATTTTGAATTGAAAATTTGTTTTTATTTTTTCATCCATTAATTTTTGGAGATTCTCGAACTTGACTGCTTTATAAGCAATAATTCATTTAAATTATTAAACTTGAAATTTTTTAATACTAGAATTATTTAATTATGTACTTCACCAGGCAAATTGGGACGGAGAACGGGCAGAGAAACGCGAGGAGAGAAACTCGCTCGGATTGGTGTAATAAGGTGGTGTGAATTCATGTAAAATTTGATTTCACAATATATATTCGTAAATTTTACAATTTTTTGGAGATGTACGGCTCTCCTACAACGCGTTCTTGGCTATTAATTTTTATTATTTATTAATTTTTTGAGGCTCGGATTTTTTGAGGCTCGGGCTCGGAAACTCCGTCTCGGAGAACCGTCGGAAAACCCTCTTAAACGCAGCTTCTTCGTCAGAGTCTATTCGCCGCCGTGACCTTTTTTGGTCTCTTCGTTTTTCCGACATGCCGTTCTCCTCGATGTCGTCACCGTTTCCGGAATCTGAATTCTTCGCTTCTGTCTTTTGTCGGAATTCTCCGCTAAACTGCAGTTAGCCCGTTCAATCTACTGCCGATGTTTCTTCTTCGGCGCAGATTCGACCACGACAACGACTCTGACAGGCGGCTTCAAAAGCGCAGCATCTTCCGACCTTGCCTGACAAACTCACAAGACACTTCCCGCATTGAATTAGTTCCTAGTCTTTAACCTTATTGACACAAACACCTATGACCTAACATACACTTTTGCATACACTTTTTTGTACTCCTGAATAAGTGATTTAACGGACGGTCACGTAATGTACAAATCATGTAATTTACCCGCCATGTTTCTTTCCCACGTTTATTACACACTCTTCTTTTGCATCTTTGTTTGTGACTAAGTGATGTTGTCTATGTCAGATTGGGAACCTGAGATCATTGCCACAGTTGTAGTTGTTAATTTTGGAACTGATTGCTATGTTGGGACTCTTCTATGTACCTTTTCCGCACAATTCATGAGATTTTCTACGTGAAACTTTTTGATTGTTGTTGAAGTCTAGTGCGTAAGTCAATTGAATTAAATTTGCACCAATTTTCAAATTGAATTTTTAAAATAAATTATCATCAAATATTCAAATTCTCTTATTTCTTGTACATATAATTTTTTTGACTGAATGATTTCAAACCATAGAAATTTTAAGAACATTTCGCATGCTTGTTTACTGTGTTCAAAATGGTTTTAATTTATTAAAATTCAGAAGGCATATTGAGCGGTTTTACGTCAGTTTGGTAATTTCGTTTTTTATTTTACTGGCATTTCCACAATGATCGTTTTGAAAGTGAGGGCTGCCGATGACGTTTACGGCCCCACTTTGCACAGTAAAACAAAATCGGTTTTTCGGTTTTTTGGGAATGTTGTCCGAGTATTGAGTGATTTCGACAAATTTAAAAGTAAATTTTTTGGATGTTAGAAGTGTTTTCCTTATCGCTTCAAATATTACACGACATTTAACTCGTTAAAATTTGAAAGCAAATTCTACGAGTGGAAGCGTCACCATAATTATATTAACGGAGACCGCTCAATCAGAGTAGGACGTCGTGTTCTTTTTTTCAGAAACAACCCTCTTGATACATTAAAATTCAAAGGAAATTTTTTGGAGGTGTGGCTTCATACTTCTAGTTTATTTTAAAATTGAATTTGCAGAAATTGATTTTGAGCCACACTAGCTTTTTATTGCTTTTTTGCTTTAGGCCGACCCAATCGATTTTAAATCTATGGTTATTAGCACTTATAATACAATTTTTGCGAGATGTACAACGCTAATGCATCTCAAAATTTCGTTTATTTGATTTCCGTAGCTGGGCGCTTACTCACGGCTTTCATTATATTTTTTACATTGAACGTTTATCAAGGAGGATACGGTTTTCACCGTTTTTGAGTCTTTCCAAAAATAATAATTATGTTTAAAATAATGTACAAGCGTAGAATTTGACGCTGGACCTTCAAATTAACGCTGAGGTCTCTGAAATCTTTATAATCATTTTTTACGGAAATTGTAGAAAAAAGGTCACTTTAAATTACGCAAAGTAGCTAAAAATTCTATAAGAATCCGAACTAGACCAAGAATACTACTGCTAATTTTGTGAGCTAACAGAAAATTCAGTGACTTTTCTACGCTAAGATTCAACATGGCTAAGATGAAGGGGTAAATAAATGAGTTTTTTCGGCAGCTATCCAAGGTTTATTTAAATTCCGTTTTATGCATTTTGTTTTTTAGCGTTCCGAAATGGTCGATTAGCCGGACTCCTTGCCTGCCGCCGGAGAGAAGTGGCGGATACATAACAACCGAGTAACGAAACTTCGATAAAACTTTCAACTGTATACTTGCCTTAACTGAATCAAGATCTATCTGCCAGACCTTGGCCTGAAAGGTTATTGGTAACACTGAAATGTGGAGCAGCGACGAGCTTTTCACAAGCGATCTCTTAAAGAAGGAAGACACATTTTTCTCCTAACTTGATACCTATTTTTTTTTCTCCTATTTTTGAAGGTGCTAATAAAAAAGCCTAAATTAATTTTTGAAATGTCAAGCGTGACTACGGATCCCAAACCCGAAGTGATCTAACTTTATTAGTATTAATTGCTAAATAATTTTTTTTAAATGGTAGAATAAATCCACTACGTGTTTGATGAGGGAATCCCGTTCCACGTATGTCATTTTTATATTTTCTTAATATGGTCTATCGATAATTAAAATTAGATCGTGGCATTTTTCACTTGAACCTTAAACAAAATTTAAATGGGATTTTTTTCATTCACTTATTTTTGAAGGTTCTCCAGCTTAACTTAAATTTTAATTATTTTTGTAACAATTATGTAGCTTTTTTACCTACAACGCGTTCTTGGCTATTTTTTATTATTCACTGATTTTTTGAAGCTTGGAGTCGTTTGTTTGATGATACCATCAAATTAATGTTTAAAACGGTGTTTTTTCTTAACCATTTGCACCAATTTTCAAGTTGAATTTTAAAGTAAGGTTCTACGTTTAAGTACGCGCGGCCTCCGGCCGCGCGGATTTGAGTTTCAATTCAGGGGTTTTAAATTACCATAAAATTCTCTTATTTCTTACACATTTAATTTTTTTTGGCGAACAATT
Source organism: Steinernema carpocapsae (assembly GCA_000757645.3). Lineage (NCBI taxonomy): Eukaryota > Metazoa > Nematoda > Chromadorea > Rhabditida > Steinernematidae > Steinernema > Steinernema carpocapsae. The sequence goes on from CM016762.1 coordinate 4,650,798, forward strand.
TCAAATCATAGGAATTTGAAGAACATCTCGCATGCTTGTCGCATTAAAATTCAGAAGGTAATTCTTGCAATTCGGTTAAATCGACCTTATTTTTGAAGCAATTTTCAAAATATGGTGGTTGTTTTTGAAAATCTCTTTTTAGTCAATTTATCTTAAATAACGGGTTTTCCATTTTTATCAGGGGACCATTTAATTATTTGCTCTTACTCAGTCTAGTTTTACTGAAGTGCTACTACTACTTAGGGTCTTTAAATATTTTATTTCACAGTTATCGGTTTTGAGGGCTGCCGAATGGTTGACGCCTGCAAACTTTTCCTTGAGTTTTACACGAAATCATATTGATTAAATAAATTTTAAAATGAATGTTTTCGTAATTTTCAAATTCCTGATTTCAAAAAATTCTTGTAGGATCTTTTGATTTTTGGCCGGCCTCGGAGAGGCGCATTTGGTTCCGCAGCCTTAGGAAAAGCGAAAAGGTACGGTGATGATCGGACACGCAGCCTATCAAGACCTTCTCAACTATTATCTAGACAGAGCACATACAGGAGGCACTATTGGATCTAGAAAGCTATCTGAACGTCTCACTTTTGAACGGACACTGATATTTTGTGGTCTAGAGACACAAACCATTTCAGCTGGCTAAACGAAATCGCCCTGCCTCCTGATCGACTCATTGGTCAACAGACCTATCCGCGCATTTTCGACTAAACACGACCGACTCACAGGTCTGTATCGCTTCAAAACGATCAAATTTTGACCGGTCTTTTATCTAAACCTGAACGTGGTGCAAACTGAGATTTTCAAGTGTCTGGACAGATATCACAAGGTTTATCGACGGAAAACAGACATGTCCGCTCATTTCTGGCTATAATCGACCAATTCACCGGTCGAAATCGCTTCAAAATGACGTCGTTCCGTCGTTATGCACGTGTCCCTGGTTTCCTATCATTTCCATGCGACGGATGGAAATGATGGACGGATGGCATCCGTCCATGGAAGACACCACTTATCAAATACGTCTTGATTTCAGCGTTGGAGTTTGAGTCCAGAGGTTTGGTCGGATCTACAGGCGACAATCGGTCCCATGTTTGCTTGATTTTTGGAATTAACTCCACTCTTCCCCGAATTAACACGAAAATCAAATCTCCTCTATTAAATAAAGAAGAACGATCCAAACGTCTCCGTCCGTGTGTCACGCCACCGAAACGGTGTCCCTGATTGGGCAAATGTGGGTTACGGTAGCGGCGCCATTTACATTTGCAAGCGTTTTGCCGTCGCCGCGGATCAATCGAATATGCCCAAAAATTAGAACTGAACAATTTATAATTTACAATATTTCAAAAAAATTCATGAAACTGCGAAATCGGCGAACCCATGATTCTTCGGAGTCGCAAAAAAATATTTGATGTATTCTAAAAATAGACGCACATGCCGAATGCCAAAAATAATGAATTATAACCGTACCAAATCTCTTAAAAATCGACAAACCAATAAATCAATTCTTACAGCAAAGAAATATGTCACACTCCGGCATGTCATATGTCAGACTGTCACAAATTCATAATTAAAAATCAAATTCAACAAGAAATGCTCAGTCAATATCACCACTCCACCACAAATGACACATTGTCAATTAAGAAAATTGTTTTTAAAATTCAATAATTATTACTAGAGCACGTAAAAATATTCGCAAGTCAGAATTTGTTCATGCTCATGACAATCAAAAATTAGACCTAAATTTGTTGAGACTCATGTTCGCGTTTAATACCTGAATTTATATTAAATGACTCCGGAATTTCAGCTTTTCAGTAATCGCAGGGCTGTGAAAATTTGAACCTGTGGTCACTTAAACCTGTGATACATTCATCTTCCGCGAAGCTTGCTTCTTCCTGTTAACGGCTATTGCAGTAACCACCAAATGAGCGTAAATTAAAAATCATGTATGCCGACCGTGCGTATTAACTTGGAAATGTTTCAATCTCGTGAAAACCTGGGCAACGCCCTCTTCCGCAAAGTCCGTTCATAAATAATATAGTTGTACAAGATGGTTATTTTTTTCTCGATGAGATGTGCGTGACAAAACTGAAATCGACGAAAATTGAAAGAAGTTATTCTTGATATTGAACGAAATTCATTCGAAGGACTCGCATTAAAAGCGCCGAAAATTGCAAAATTAAGTGCGAAAAATTAGGCGACAATGCATAGTCTTTGCCTTAAAATCCCAAAACTAAAACTTACCTAACAATCTGAACGATTTCCTGAAATCAAAAAAAAGATTTATTTATCCGAAAACGACCCACATGTAATCGGTCTCATTTCACTTAATATTAGGTAAAAAACACTTTAAAAACAATTAAAAAACATTTTCAGGCTACTCCAAAAGTCTGTGCGACATTCATAAGCCCAAATACAGTATCACGAAGCTTGAAACTGGTTTTTTCATTCAAAAAAGAAAAACTGTAAATTTAAAACTTATTAAACAGCGGGGTGTGTCATTCAGGCTGCCCTTCTGGAGCAGCTTAGGCCTAAGCTTGGAGATTTTTCGATCTGCTTTCTGCGGCAAAGCCGCCTGGCAGCGGAGTGTGTAGGCTCGAGGCAGCCTATGTCAAAGAGTGGGGATAGTAGACTGGGACTGGCCTCCCAGAACATCTTAGGTTTGAAGACTTCTGCAGTCGAATACCTTTGATTTCCGCGCCAAAGGCACCTGGCATCGGGATAGTAGGCTGGAGGCGACAGTTTCAAAAACAGCTGGGTCCGTACTACAGATCACCAGCCTTAAAAAGACTTAGATTGACCTCTTTCGAAGTGAGTGAGTCAATCAAATTAGAGGTGGTGGAAGTTGCCCGCTCTTTACCTGCGCGCTCTTCCAAATGCGCTCTTTTTTGTGGAACATGGAATAGATGACAACTGATGACATAAAATCGATAAGGGAGGCGGTAAGCGCTCAAACCCAAAGTCTCAATCCGCTTTGCACAAAATTGGGGTAATTTAAAATATTTCGAAAAAAATTATGAAGCGCTTATGAAGACTGAGCAAGACTGAGCATTGAGCCTGGCCGACCACACCTTGAAGCGCCGACTTGAAACATATTTTGAGACAGATACCTCGCTCAATAGCGCCCACGGCCCCGTTGATTCAAAAAAACGTAAAAGAAACATTCACGCAGTTTGCTGCGGTCCATATATTTGAAAACCATCCAAAACTTTTCTTTGAATTCTCATGATAAAAGTGCCGAAAAATTAGTGGTATAAAATTACATAATTAGATTGAAATGTGAAATTAAACGTACAAACCGAAAACAAATGTATGGGCGGCCCTGGAATTCAACCTCAAATCCGTGCGGTCACGACCATTTAATCCAAAAATGAAATTTAAGAAAAATCACGTTCCACAAAAATTGAGAAAATATTATGGCTAATTTTGGATGAAAACGGATTAAGAAGCATCTGAAAATTTATTAAAATATTGAAATCTTAGAAAATCACCATTGCTTGCAAAAATAACTATTCCTCGTAGCCCCATCGGTATATATCCGCTCACAAAAAAACTGAAGGAAAATTAATATTCTGAGCTATTTAACATTTTGAATATATTAAAAATTGCTAGTAAAACAGTTCACGTGCTGGCCGTGCTGGCCGTAGGTTTAAGCCGTAAATAATAAAATAATTAGCGAGGAATAATTAGAAAAAAGGCCTCAACAGTATAATGTTGAGATTGCGCAAGTTGACCCAATCGAACCGAAAATCACAAATCGAGAAGGATCACAAGGAACATTTCTACTGCAAAAAATTTTAATTTTGAAAGCAACTAGCAGTTTATTACTGTAAACACGAAAGGAGCACTTTTCTGTGATAACTTGATGAATGCAAGTGTAGTTTTAAAATTATTTTTGAAACAAAAAGAGCTTATGAAGCCATACAAAAAACTGTTGACATTACATTTTAATAAATTCAACTTGTAAGCATATGAACACTTCGAAGAGTCGCCGACAAAAAATTAAAATTACCATCATTGAATATTACAATTTAGCTAACCGAAAATTTAAAACCTGACCGTTCACAAAAAACTATTCGTGGTTCGGGTTCGTGGCTTTTACCCACGCGGTCCGGTTTTGATTCCCGGCATAAGAAGTGCTCATTTCTCTAAAATCTCTTTGTAGCCTAGAAATTTATGGTTTTTCAGCCACACAAAAAATTGTTGAGATTATTGCTAATAATCCATGTTGAGAATCGTTGATAAATAAATTGTAACCTCGATTAAAATCGTTTTAAACCCCATAATCCATGCTTATGATGTTTTGGCTTTGGTGGCTGATTTTGGACACAAAATGATGCATAAAGATTCGAGAAAAAATCACAATTTCCGGTCAAAACTTCTGGGACCAAACAAACCGAAAACAAACATTACAGGACCGATACACCTTACAATTAGAGGTGCAACCCGACCGAAACTTTCGGTTTACCCGAACCCGAAGATCTCTACTTACAATCAATCCGTTGCAAAATCACACCCGCTCTGCTGCCTGATTTCGAGAATTTCTCCTCCAAAATCTCTCCTCCAATTTTGTTTATACATCTTTTTGCGTGAATCTGACTTCAAAAGCTCATTATTTTCGGTTTTTTCGGGTTGAGTCCAAATTTCGGTTTAAGTCGGGTCCAAGTTTCGGGTCTCGGGTCCGGTTCCGGTTCGGGTCGGGTCCGATTTTCGGGTTCCTTGTAAGTTACAAGGGAACCTTCAAAGTTGGCACACCCAGAAATGAGCGATTTCAGTCAATTCTGGTAATACTGGACGCGCTGAACAATGTGATATGGGTCGCTTGCGTGCATTTTGAGCAAAAAAACTCTAAAAACGCGTTTAAAAGTGCCAAAAATTGGCCCGCGGTGATCTAGTTACGATGAGACAAGTGGAAAGTATTTTGCTGCGTGTTTGACAGTGTTTATGTCAACAGTTACATAACAACAACACGAGGAGGCATGAGCCTAACAACTATGGCCGGCAAACACTAAATAATTGCAGTAGAGAAAGCGTTCGCAACGCGCGCAACGCTTCCGCAACGCAACGCGCGGTTCCTTACAGATACTTAACCGCAACGTGCGGTTAAGTATCTCCCTTGATAACTCAAATTTAAACAAATGGCCGCACCATTGGCACTCTACGCATTAATAAAATTTTTCTTGGAATAACCAAAACTCTGTATGTTGACTAGAAGAGTCTGCCGTCAAATTAATATTTAAATTTTTCAAATTTACGGTTTTTTACTGGCAAAAAATAGTTGTGAGCTTACAAAAGTCGCACAGACTTCTCGAGTAGTTTAAAAATGATTATTTTGATTGTTTCCTAAAGGAATTCTTCCTATTATTGAGTAAGAGAACGATTTGTTATCGATTCCATATGTGTCTTTTTCGGATAAATAAATCATTTTTTTGCTTTTGTAAAATTCGCCACAAAAAATTAGTTGCGTTTTTGTCTCACTAATTTTTTCGGGTGAATGGAAATTCTTGACAGTGTAGGAGGTTCCATTTATGCCTTTAAGCAGCACGACTGCCAAACCAGCACGAGAAAGACGCTCACGAAAACATAACTCACGTTTAATCGCGATGTCCTTGATATTGTTTGTGTCAGCCTCCCGTATTGTTTTTTGGGACGCAATGAAGTTTTCAGAATTACGTTTAATTTTGCATTTTTTGGCACTTTTAATGCGAGTCCTTTGAATAAGTTTTGTTTAATATTAGAGATAAAATTCTTGCAATTATTGTTATTTTTTGTGCATATGCATAAGTAAAAATACGTAATGTCATCAATTTTTTTGATTATTTTAAAATAAAAATTAAGCAAAAAATTCTCACAGAAGCGCAGAATTCAGAATACGTAAACGGTGACGACATTTAGGAGAAGTGCATATTGGAACAACCAGCGAAGACCGAAAAAGGTCATGCCGCAGATGAACTCGGACGAAGAAGCTGACGTTTAAGACGGTTTTCCAACGGTCCTCCCTGTTACAACATGACAGAGAGATCGAGTGGAGATTGACCGTCCGACAAGAACACACTATCAGAAGTTTAGTGATTTCAGCGTCGGAGTTTGAGTCCAGAGCCTGACCTACAGGCGTCAATCGGTCCCACGTTTGCTTGATTTTCGGAATTAACTCAACTCTTCCCCAACATTTACTTTCTTCGGGTATTTGTCGACATGCCAAGACAACAAATTTACGCCAGCAAAGTAAAAGCTCGTCATCTAAAAAACGTCGGCTGGACGTGTTCGACGGCTTTCTCCCAAGCAATCAAGGCGTCATGTTCTTAGCGCTCTCGAATTGACTGAAGAAGTCCTAGAGTTTCAAATACTTGTAAATGTTTTCAACCAAAAGTTCGTAAATCTGGTTGCGGCGGTTGAGCTGGCCTCGTGAGTCTGATCTGTGTATGCTCTGTTATTCTACAAAAATTCTCCCAAAACGCTTAAAATTGACCGGAAACTTGCTTCAATTGTTGTAAGTGCGGCTGAAAAATGTTCAATTTTCGGAAATTCATGAATAAATTGTCTACGTGGAAACCATTTAAATTGAAAGTTTAAAATTGGCATTTTCTTGTTTCGAATTTTTTTAATATCAGAATCGGTCGAGTTTGGTTACTGGCAAACGAATGATTAATTTACAAAACAAATTAAATTTAAATTACATATAAAAAATTGATAAGTCGCCGTAGAAAAGTGGCACAAAAGTCTTTGTGGCATTTTCCACATTAAAAAAGTAACTTGAAAAAACGGCAATAACCGTGTGTCTGTAAATGACTCACTTTTCAATACGAAACTGTTTTCAGTGCATTTATAAACTCATCAGTTATCAAAAATGAAATTCAACAATGAATTCTTCATTCACCATTACTACATCCTTTATTAAATAAAGGACAACGATCCAGACGTGTCCGTCCGTCCGTCTCACTAAATTTCCAGACGCGAGTTGCCTGATTGGGCAAATGCGGGTTACGGTAGCGGAGCTATTTGCGTTTGCGCGCGTTTCGCTGTCGCCGATGACCGTTTTGCAACCGCGTCGGCGCCTAAATTGGTGCCACAAACGCCAAATTGGCCACATTTGCGGGTGTTCTTTGGCTCAATCGATTATGCCCACAATTTAGAACCGAATAATTTATAATTTACAGTATTTTGAAAAAATTTATAAACTTTGAAATCGGCGAACCCATGATTTTTCGGAGGCGCGAAAAAATATTTGATGTATTATACAAATAGAAGCACATGCCGAATGCCAAAAATAATGAATTATAACCGTCTTTTTGGAGGCGCGAAGAGCCGACTTGAAGTATATTTTGAAACAGACACCTTGCGCAATAGCGCGCACAACCCTGTTGATTACCATAAATATGCTCGTTATGCATAAATTATTTTAGACTGTTCGAAGCGAAAAACTCCAAAAAAAACTTGAAAATAAGAAATTCAAGAAAAATGCTCATATCAATTTTGAAAGAATAGACGCACATGTCCAGCGCCAAAAAAGATAAATTATAAAACCGTACCAAATCTCTCAAAAACAATCTAGATTTGAAAGCAAAAAAATCATAACTGATCAAAGCGTTCGAAAATTATCCAGAATTCTGGTTCTTCAAGGTAGACCTAATTTCCCAAACAGAATTTAAAAATGCGTTCAAGTTAAATAAAAAATTTCGAAAGCATTCAGAAAGTAACCAGATCCTCGAAGCAAAAATAAAATGCAATTAAAATAAAATTTAAGAAATTCCGAATCATTCGATTCCCCAAATCCCAGCCACCAACTCTCAAACCTCCGTCCGCTACGCCCAAAAGTGCACGCATCCCAAAATCGCAGTTTTCAAAAATATGATATAGAATCGGAAATTTATTTAAAAGTTAACCAAATTTGGTATTCCAAACAAATATTTTGAAGTCAAATTTGGCAACTCTTAAAAATATTTTTAAAAAATTGGCGATGGAATTCGTGAAGCAAAAATAAATACTTCAAATCGAGCATATGTCAAGGCATTTAAATTTAAGACTAACTAGAATTTCGGTTCATTAAAACAAAAATAAAAATTCGTCTAAACTCAACTTACCAATCCTCAGAGCGTAAAAATAAATAGAAATGTGGATTTCAAAACAAAAATTAATATGTTTAAATTAAATTTATAACTGATCAAGGCGTTTGAAAACTCTCCAGAATTCTGATTTTCTAAACAAAAATAAAGATACGTTCAAAGAAAAATAACAGTTCTCGAAGCATTCAAAAGTTCTCTGAATCTGGCTTGCCCCCTTTTTGCATCTACTGGGTTATACATAAATACTGTCACGCGACCGAAGAAACAAATTTTCTCGATCTAGATCAATTTTCAACTTTTGCAATTCAAAGTTTTATTCGTGTTCATGGCGTCGTTTTGATTTAGAATCGCTGTTATTCACTGCTATTCATCCCCTGTATTCCGGAAAGATGGTGTCCCAAAAAGACCGTTCCGCGATCATCGCCCACTACAAGCGTGGAAAACCGATTCCGAAAATTGCAAAGCCGTTCAAGTCTATCGTGTCGTCCAACGTTTCCAAGAGACAAGCAAGGTCAAAAACCGTCACAAAAGATCACGAAGCGCAAGGACCCAAGAGCTGAAAAAAAAGGTCAAAGAGAACATCGAGCGGAATTCCGAGACAAGCATTTTAGGAAACCGTCGTGCACAACGACGGAACGACCTCATTTTGATGCGATTTCGACCGGTGAATTGGTCGGTTATAGCCGGAAATGAGCGGACATGTCTGTTTTCCGTCTATACACGTAGTGATATCTGTCCAGACACTTGAAAAGCTCATTTTGAACCACGTTTAGGTTTAGGTGAAAGACCGGTCGAAATTTGGTCGCTTTGAAGCGATACAAAGCGCGGCTTACGGTAGCGACGGCGCTTGCGGTTGCACGCTTTTCGCCGTAGACTCGGACCGATCGATTTTGCTATCGTGACGGAGTCAAAATCAAAGTGGCAAACGTTGAATTGGCAACGGTTGTGAGCGTTTTTAGGCTCAATGGACCGGCAAGAAAATTGGATAAAATCATTAAACTCGTAAAACTGTGAAAATGGTGGTGTCGCTCTAGGCGATCTAGCGTCGAATCAGCTGACCACGCTCCTTCTAGGCGCGAAGCGCCGATTTTCTTCGAATCTTTACGATAAAAGACCTTTGTGCCAAAAATTACGCGTATAAAATGACGTAATTAGATTTAAATGCAAAATTAAACGTACAATTTAATTCAAAAATACCTGTTCAAAACTGGATTTTAAGAAAAATTACATCTCACAAAATTGCGAAAATGTTACGGCTAATTTCGGCCAAAAAGGGATTGAGGAGCATCTCCCAAAAAAGAAGTATTAAAATTTTAGAAAATTACCAACAGTGCCAAAAAAGGTCCAAAAAGAAAACCGACATTTCGATAGCCATCGATACTAAAACCTCTAATTTAATTTAATTATTAAGATATATTGAACAAATGTGATGAATACGGATAACATCTGCAACCAAGAAAGTGAGTTTTACGTCAAGTAAAAATAAGTAGAAAACCTTAATGCGTAAAACACGGTTTGATCTAACGGAAAAATCGTTAATTTAACTTAGAAGTCCTACCGAAATGCCAACAAAAATAATTAAAATTTAAGTTAAGCTGGAAAACCTTCAAAAATAAGTGAATGAAAAAAATCCCATTTAAATTTTGTTTAAGGTTCAAGTGAAAAATGCCACGATCTAATTTTAATTATCGATAGACCATATTAGAAAATATAAAAATGACATACGTGGAACGGGATTCCCTCATCAAACACGTAGTGACAATCGGTACAGGCGACAATCGGTCCCATGTTTGCTTGATTTTTGGAATTAACTCCACTCTTCCCCGAATTAACACGAAAATCAAATCTCCTCTATTAAATAAAGTAGAACGATCCAAACGTCTCCGTCCGTGTGTCACGCCACCGAAACGGTGTCCCTGATTGGGCAAATGTGGGTTACGGTAGCGGCGCCATTTACGTTTGCAAGCGTTTTGCCGTCGCCGCGGATCAATCGAATATGCCCAAAAATTAGAACTGAACAATTTATAATTTACAATATTTCAAAAAAATTTATGAAACTGCGAAATCGGCGAACCCATGATTCTTCGGAGTCGCAAAAAAATATTTGATGTATTATACAAATAGACGCACATGTCGAATGCCAAAAATAATGAATTATAACCGTACCAAATCTCTTAAAAATCGACAAACCAATAAATCAATTCTTACAGCAAAGAAATATGTCCACTCCGGCATGTCAGACTGTCACAAATTCATAATTAAAAATCAAATTCAACAAGAAATGCTCAGTCAATATCACCACTCCACCACAAATGACATTGTAAATTAAGAAAATTGCTTTTAAAATTCAATAATTATTACTAGAGCACGTAAAAAATTCGCAAGTCAGAATTTGTTCATGCTCATGACAATCAAAAATTAGACCTAAATTTGTTGAGACTCATGTTCGCGTTTAATACCTGAATTTATATTAAATGACTCCGGAATTTCAGCTTTTCAGTAATCGCAGGGCTGTGAAAATTTGAACCTGTGGTCACTTAAACCTGTGATACATTCATCTTCCGCGAAGCCTGCTTCTTCCTGTTAACGGCTATTGCAGTAACCACCAAATGAGCGTAAATTAAAAATCATGTATGCCGACCGTGCGTATTAACTTGGAAATGTTTCAATCTCGTGAAAACCTGGGCAACGCCCTCTTCCGCAAAGTCCGTTCATAAATAATATAGTTGTACAAGATGGTTATTTTTTTCTCGATGAGATGTGCGTGACAAAACTGAAATCGACGAAAATTGAAAGAAGTTATTCTTGATATTGAACAAAATTATTCGAAGGACTCGCATTAAAAGCGCCGAAAATTGCAAAATTAAGTGCGAAAAATTAGGCGACAATGCATAGTCTTTGCCTTAAAATCCCAAAAGTAAAACTTACCTAACGATCTGAACGATTTCCTGAAATCAAAAAAAAGATTTATTTATCCGAAAACGACCCACATGTAATCGGTCTCATTTCACTTAATATTAGGTAAAAAACACTTTAAAAACAATTTAAAAACATTTTCAGGCTACTCCAAAAGTCTGTGCAACATTCATAAGCCAAATACAGTATCACGAAGCTTGAAACTGGTTTTTTCATTCAAAAAAGAAAAACTGTAAATTTAAAACTTATTAAACAGCGGGGTGTGTCATTCAGGCTGCCCTTCTCGAGCAGCTTAGGCCTAAGCTTGGAGATTTTTCGATGTGCTTTCTGCGGCGAAGCCGCCTGGCAGCGGAGTGTGTAGGCTCGAGGCAGCCTATGTCAAAGAGTGGGGATAGTAGACTGGGACTGGCCTCCCAGAACATCTTAGGTTTGAAGACTTCTGCAGACGAATACCTTTGATTTCCGCGCCAAAGGCACCTGGCAGCGGGATAGTAGGCTGGAGACGACAGTTTCAAAAACAGCTGGGTCCGTACTACAGATCACCAGCCTTAAAAAGACTTAGATTGACCTCTTTCGAAGTGAGTGAGTCAATCAAATTAGAGGTGGTGGAAGTTGCCCGCTCTTTACCTGCGCGCTCTTCCAAATGCGCTCTTTTTTGTGGTACATGGAATAGAGGACAACTGATGACATAAAATTGATAAGGGAGGCGGTAAGCGCTCAAATCCAAAGTTTTCTTCGCTCTGTGAGCTTCACAGGATCAAAAAAGCGATTAACGGAGAGTCAGAACGACCGTTCGCTGTCCTATATAAAGCCGTTTGCACAGTAATCGCTGCTCCATCCTAAAATCGGTGTTTGACGTCAAAACGCGCTACGACCGATGCGAACAACGGAGCGCACAGACGAGCGTGACGCGTCTAAGCAACAATCTGTGGACGCAGATCACACTCAAAGTGAGCCGCTCCTAGCGTCCATCGTTCGGAGACTTTTAATTTGGAGTGCAAGGTCTCAATCCGCTTTGCACAAAATTGGGGTAATTTAAAATATTTCGAAAAAAATTATGAAGCGCTCATGAAGACTGAGCAAGACTGAGCATTGAGTCTGGCCGACCACACCTTGAAGCGCCGACTTGAAACATATTTTGAGACAGATACCTCGCTCAATAGCGCCCACGGCCCCGTTGATTCAAAAAAACGTAAAAGAAACATTCACGCAGTTTGCTGCGGTCCATATATTTGAAAACCATCCAAAACTTTTCTTTGAATTCTCATGATAAAAGTGCCGAAAAATTAGTGGTTTGAAATTACATAATTAGATTGAAATGTGAAATTAAACGTACAAACCGAAAACAAATGTATGGGCGGCCCTGGAATTCAACCTCAAATCCGTGCGGTCACGACCATTTAATCCAAAAATGAAATTTAAGAAAAATCACGTTCCACAAAAATTGAGAAAATATTATGGTTAATTTTGGATGAAAACGGATTAAGAAGCATCTGAAAATTTATTAAAATATTGAAATCTTAGAAATCACCATTGCTTGCAAAAATAACTATTCCTCGTAGCCCCATCGGTATATATCCGCTCACAAAAAACTGAAGGAAAATTAATATTCTGAGCTATTTAACATTTTGAATATATTAAAAATTGCTAGTAAAACAGTTCGCGTGCTGGCCGTAGGTTTAAGCCGTAAGTAATAAAAATAATTAGCGAGGAATAATTAGAAAAAAGCCTCAAGAGTATAATGTTGAGATTGCGCAAGTTGACCCAATCGAACCGAAAATCACAAATCGAGAAGGATCACAAGGAACATTTCTACTGCAAAAAATTTTAATTTTGAAAGCAACTAGCAGTTTATTACTGTAAACACGAAAGTAGCACTTTTCTGTGATAACTTGATGAATCCAACCGAAGTTTTAAAATTATTTTTCAAACAAAAAGAGCTTATGAAGCCATACAAAAAACTGTTGACATTACATTTTAATAAATTCAACTTGTAAGCATATGAACACTTCGAAGAGTCGCCGACAAAAAATTAAAATTACCATCATTGAATATTACAATTTAGCTAACCGAAAATTTAAAACCTGACCGTTCACAAAAAACTATTCGTGGTTCGGGTTCGTGGCTTTTACCCACGCGGTCCGGTTTTGATTCCCGGCATAAGAAGTGCTCATTTCTCTAAAATCTCTTTGTAGCCTAGAAATTTATGGTTTTTCAGCCACACAAAAAATTGTTGAGATTATTGCTGATAATCCATGTTGAGAATCGTTGATAAATAAATTGTAACCTCGATTAAAATCGTAAAGCTCAAATTTTAAACCCCATAATCCATGCTTATAATGTTTTGGCTTTGGTGGCTGATTTTGGACACAAAATGATGCATAAAGATTCAGAAAAAATCACAATTTCCGGTCAAAACTTCTGGGACCAAACAAACCGAAAACAAACATTACAGGACCGATACACCTTATAATTAGAGGTGCAACCAACCGAACTTTGGTTTACCCGAACCCGAAGATCTCTACTTACAATCAATCCGTTGCAAAATCACACCCGCTCTGCTGCCTGATTGTAAAGATTGTGAAGGGGCGGTGCGCTGTAGATGGCAACTGTGGTTTGCGGCACTGTCTTGCGGCGAGTGACGAAGTGAAGCTAAATGTAAGTCAAATATTTTTTGGCAATAGAGCAGCCCCAGTTAATCCAGAAAATAAACATCGATGTAAAAACTGTAGAAGTAAAATTAACTGTGTTGTAAATGACGCAAGTTAATGTTCCCCTAGAAGTCGTATAAATTTAAATATAAACACATAATTACGGAGTCCGAAAGCGCTACCCTAAAAAATGTTAAATTAAATGATAGATTGCTTCTGGAAATCGCTACAACAACTTAAACACCCTAAAAAATATTATCTGAGATCTGGCCATTCGAAACATCTCGCAAAAAATGACATATGAGTTCCATGAGTTGTGAGTAAAAACATTCACCGTATTTGAAAATCATGCAAAAAATGTTATTTAAATCTTTATGATTCAAGACTGTTGTGCCTAAAAAATTGACTTCCGAATTTCAGCTTGACTCTATTCATCGACAAAAATTATTTATTTTAAAATAATCAAATTAAATTCCCGTGAGTGTCTTTCTTGTGCTTGTTTGGCAGACGTGCTTAATAGGCTATTGTAAAAGAAATGAAGGTGGCAAAAGCAGTACGAGATGGAAATAAGGATAAGGATATGAGGCTGCATTAACTAAAGTTTGAAGGCTGCTCAAAGGCGTTAATGGAACCTCGTAAATTATCAAGAATTTCTAGTCATCCGAAAAATGAGGGACAAAAGAAACGTCTAAAATACGTTGAACATCGTGTTGAAATTAAAATGTAAAACTAACTTAAAGACTCTAAATCATAGTGAATTTTGGCGTATAAAGGTCGCACAAAACTATAAAATTTTGTTGCTAATTTCTATAAAAATTGATAGACTTAAAAAACTGGGTAGAACCGTATACGGTAGATAAAGCAAATTAAAGCAAATGACTGCGCTACTGTGCATTACTAGTTCCGTTGTATTTTCCTTGAGTGCGAAAAATTAGGCAATAATACTTAGTCTTCACCTTAAACTCCCAAAAGTAAAGCTTAAGGATCTGAACGATAGAATTTTCGAAACTCAAAAAATGATTTATTCATCCGAAAAAGACATATGTAATCGGTAACGAAGCCTCATTTCACTAAATATCATTTGAAAAATCCTTTAAAAACAATTAAAATATTTTTTTAGCCACTTCAAAAGTCTGTGCGACTTTAATAAGTCAAGATACGGTGTGCCTAAACCTGAAGCTGATTTTCGACATTCAAAAAAATAGAAACCGTAAATTTAAAAATTAATAAATGCTGTATAAACAATTTTGAAATTAAAAATTTAATTTGACGTCAGACCCTTCCAGTCAGCATGCGAAATTAAATTATGTGTTCAAAGAAATGCGCTTTGAAGATTAAAAATTAGTTTACCTTACAAGCAGTGATGGTGGATCGGGTCTTTTGGTTCTCGGATCGGGCCTTCGGGTCGGGTCCGATTTTTGGTTCGGTTTGGTTCCGATTTGGTTCGGTTCCAGTCGAACGTATGACGTTTCTTTGTTATTTCAAAATTTACTGTCGCGAGGCTCCGCGACGCGCTTGTGCCTCGTGTTTCGGAACTCCCCGTTTCGGCGTTGTGCCGCCATTTGTTTCAAACCGGAGAAACTTTGCTAGTATAATAGCGCCTCGTTCGAACGTTTACGATTTCTTCGACGAAATCGAAGGGGTCTACAAGAGCAAGGATTGCGAAGTTGCGGAGATGGAATTTCTCCTCCAAAATCTCTCCTCCAATTTTGTTTATACATCTTTTTGCGTGAATCTGACTTCAAAAGCTCATTATTTTCGGTTCTTTCGGGTTGAGTCCAAATTTCGGTTTAAGTCGGGTCCAAGTTTCGGGTCTCGGGTCCGGTTCCGGTTCGGGTCGGGTCCGATTTTCGGGTTCCTTGTAAGTTACAAGGGAACCTTCAAAGTTGGCACACCCAGAAATGAGCGATTTCAGTCAATTCTGGTAATACTGGACGCGCTGAACAATGTGATATGGGTCGCTTGCGTGCATTTTGGGCAAAAAAGCTCTAAAAACGCGCTTAAAAGTGCCAAAAATTGGCCCGCGGTGATCTAGTTACGATGAGACAAGTGGAAAGTATTTTGCTGCGTGTTTGACAGTGTTTATGTCAACAGTTACATAACAACAACAGGAGGAGGCATGAGCCTAACAACTATGGCCGGCAAACACTAAATAATTGCAGTAGAGAAAGCGTTCGCAACGCGCGCAACGCTTTCGCAACGCAACGCGCGGTTCCTTACAGATACTTAACCGCAACGTGCGGTTAAGTATCTCCCTTGATAACTCAAATTTAAACAAATGGCCGCACCATTGGCACTCTACGCATTAATAAAATTTTTCTTGGAATAACCAAAACTCTGTATGTTGACTAGAAGAGTCTGCCGTCAAATTAATATTTAAATTTTTCAAATTTACGGTTTTTTACTGGCAAAAAATAGTTGTGAGCTTACAAAAGTCGCACAGACTTCTCGAGTAGTTTAAAAATGATTATTTCGTTTGTTTCCTAAAGGAATTCTTCCTATTATTGAGTGAGAGAACGATTTGTTATCGATTCCATATATGTCTTTTTCGGATAAATTAATCATTTTTTTGCTTTTGTAAAATTCGCCACAAAAAATTAGTTGCGTTTTTGTCTCACTAATTTTTTCGGGTGAATGGAAATTCTTGACAGTGTAGGAGGTTCCATTTATGCCTTTAAGCAGCACGACTGCCAAACCAGCACGAGAAAGACGCTCACGAAAACATAACTCACGTTTAATCGCGATGTCCTTGATATTGTTTGTGTCAGCCTCCCGTATTGTTTTTTGGGACGCAATGAAGTTTTCAGAATTACGTTTAATTTTGCATTTTTTGGCACTTTTAATGCGAGTCCTTTGAATAAGTTTTGTTTAATATTAGAGATAAAATTCTTGCAATTATTGTTATTTTTTGTGCATATGCATAAGTAAAAATACGTAATGTCATCAATTTTTTTGATTATTTTAAAATAAAAATTAAGCAAAAAATTCTCACAGAAGCGCAGAATTCAGAATACGTAAACGGTGACGACATTTAGGAGAAGTGCATATTGGAACAACCAGCGAAGACCGAAAAAGGTCATGCCGCAGATGAACTCGGACGAAGAAGCTGACGTTTAAGACGGTTTTCCAACGGTCCTCCCCTGTTACAACATGACAGAGAGATCGAGTGGAGATTGACCGTCCGACAAGAACACACTATCAGAAGTTTAGTGATTTCAGCGTCGGAGTTTGAGTCCAGAGCCTGACCTACAGGCGTCAATCGGTCCCACGTTTGCTTGATTTTCGGAATTAACTCAACTCTTCCCCAACATTTACTTTCTTCGGGTATTTGTCGACATGCCAAGACAACAAATTTACGCCAGCAAAGTAAAAGCTCGTCATCTAAAAACGTCGGCTGGACGTGTTCGACGGCTTTCTCCCAAGCAATCAAGGCGTCATGTTCTTAGCGCTCTCGAATTGACTGAAGAAGTCCTAGAGTTTCAAATACTTGTAAATGTTTTCAACCAAAAGTTCGTAAATCTGGTTGCGGCGGTTGAGCTGGCCTCGTGAGTCTGATCTGTGTATGCTCTGTTATTCTACAAAAATTCTCCCAAAACGCTTAAAATTGACCGGAAACTTGCTTCAATTGTTGTAAGTGCGGCTGAAAAATGTCCAATTTTCGGAAATTCATGAATAAATTGTCTACGTGGAAACCATTTAAATTGAAAGTTTAAAATTGGCATTTTCTTGTTTCGAATTTTTTAATATCAGAATCGGTCGAGTTTGGTTACTGGCAAACGAATGATTAATTTACAAAACAAATTAAATTTAAATTACATATAAAAAATTGATAAGTCGCCGTAGAAAAGTGGCACAAAAGTCTTTGTGGCATTTTCCACATTAAAAAAGTAACTTGAAAAAACGGCAATAACCGTGTGTCTGTAAATGACTCACTTTTCAATACGAAACTGTTTTCAGTGCATTTATAAACTCATCAGTTATCAAAAATGAAATTCAACAATGAATTCTTCATTCACCATTACTACATCCTTTATTAAATAAAGGACAACGATCCAGACGTGTCCGTCCGTCCGTCTCACTAAATTTCCAGACGCGAGTTGCCTGATTGGGCAAAGCGGGTTACGGTAGCGGAGCTATTTGCGTTTGCGCGCGTTTCGCTGTCGCCGATGACCGTTTTGCAACCGCGTCGGCGCCTAAATTGGTGCCACAAACGCCAAATTGGCCACATTTGCGGGTGTTCTTTGGCTCAATCGATTATGCCCACAATTTAGAACCGAATAATTTATAATTTACAGTATTTTGAAAAAATTTATGAAACTTTGAAATCGGCGAACCCATGATTTTTCGGAGGCGCGAAAAAATATTTGATGTATTATACAAATAGACGCACATGCCGAATGCCAAAAATAATGAATTATAACCGTCTTTTTGGAGGCGCGAAGAGCCGACTTGAAGTATATTTTGAAACAGACACCTTGCGCAATAGCGCGCACAACCCTGTTGATTACCATAAATATGCTCGTTATGCATAAATTATTTTAGACTGTTCGAAGCGAAAAACTCCAAAAAAAACTTGAAAATAAGAAATTCAAGAAAAATGCTCATATCAATTTTGAAAGAAAAGACGCACATGTCCAGCGCCAAAAAAGATAAATTATAAAACCGTACCAAATCTCTCAAAAACAATCTAGATTTGAAAGCAAAAAAATCATAACTGATCAAAGCGTTCGAAAATTATCCAGAATTCTGGTTCTTCAAGGTAGACCTAATTTCCCAAACAGAATTTAAAAATGCGTTCAAGTTAAATAAAAAATTTCGAAAGCATTCAGAAAGTAACCAGATCCTCGAAGCAAAAATAAAATGCAATTAAAATAAAATTTAAGAAATTCCGAATCATTCGATTCCCCAAATCCCAGCCACCAACTCTCAAACCTCCGTCCGCTACGCCCAAAAGTGCACGCATCCCAAAATCGCAGTTTTCAAAAATATGATATAGAATCGGAAATTTATTTAAAAGTTAACCAAATTTGGTATTCCAAACAAATATTTTGAAGTCAAATTTGGCAACTCTTAAAAATATTTTTAAAAAATTGGCGATGGAATTCGTGAAGCAAAAATAAATACTTCAAATCGAGCATATGTCAAGGCATTTAAATTTAAGACTAACTAGAATTTCGGTTCATTAAAACAAAAATAAAAATTCGTCTAAACTCAACTTACCAATCCTCAGAGCGTAAAAATAAATAGAAATGTGGATTTCAAAACAAAAATTAATATGTTTAAATTAAATTTATAACTGATCAAGGCGTTTGAAAACTCTCCAGAATTCTGATTTTCTAAACAAAAATAAAGATACGTTCAAAGAAAAAATAACAGTTCTCGAAGCATTCAAAAGTTCTCTGAATCTGGCTTGCCCCTTTTTGCATCTACTGGGTTATACATAAATACTGTCACGCGACCGAAGAAACAAATTTTCTCGATCTAGATCAATTTTCAACTTTTGCAATTCAAAGTTTTATTCGTGTTCATGGCGTCGTTTTGATTTAGAATCGCTGTTATTCACTGCTATTCATCCCCTGTATTCCGGAAAGATGGTGTCCCAAAAAGACCGTTCCGCGATCATCGCCCACTACAAGCGTGGAAAACCGATTCCGAAAATTGCAAAGCCGTTCAAGTCTATCGTGTCGTCCAACGTTTCCAAGAGACAAGCAAGGTCAAAAACCGTCACAAAAGATCACGAAGCGCAAGGACCCAAGAGCTGAAAAAAAAGGTCAAAGAGAACATCGAGCGGAATTCCGAGACAAGCATTTTAGGAAACCGTCGTGCACAACGACGGAACGACCTCATTTTGATGCGATTTCGACCGGTGAATTGGTCGGTTATAGCCGGAAATGAGCGGACATGTCTGTTTTCCGTCTATACACGTAGTGATATCTGTCCAGACACTTGAAAAGCTCATTTTGAACCACGTTTAGGTTTAGGTGAAAGACCGGTCGAAATTTGGTCGCTTTGAAGCGATACAAAGCGCGGCTTACGGTAGCGACGGCGCTTGCGGTTGCACGCTTTTCGCCGTAGACTCGGACCGATCGATTTTGCTATCGTGACGGAGTCAAAATCAAAGTGGCAAACGTTGAATTGGCAACGGTTGTGAGCGTTTTTGGCTCAATGGACCGGCAAGAAAATTGGATAAAATCATTAAACTCGTAAAACTGTGAAAATGGTGGTGTCGCTCTAGGCGATCTAGCGTCGAATCAGCTGACCACGCTCCTTCTAGGCGCGAAGCGCCGATTTTCTTCGAATCTTTACGATAAAAGAAAACCTTTGTGCCAAAAAATTACGCGTATAAAATGACGTAATTAGATTTAAATGCAAAATTAAACGTACAATTTAATTCAAAAATACCTGTTCAAAACTGGATTTTAAGAAAAATTACATCTCACAAAATTGCGAAAATGTTACGGCTAATTTCGGCCAAAAAGGGATTGAGGAGCATCTCCCAAAAAAGAAGTATTAAAATTTTAGAAAATTACCAACAGTGCCAAAAAAGGTCCAAAAAGAAAACCGATATTTCGATAGCCATCGATACTAAAACCTCTAATTTAATTTAATTATTAAGATATATTGAACAAACGTGATGAATACGGATAACATCTGCAACCAAGAAAGTGAGTTTTACGTCAAGTAAAAATAAGTAGAAAACCTTAATGCGTAAAACACGGTTTGATCTAACGGAAAAATCGTTAATTTAACTTAGAAGTCCTACCGAAATGCCAACAAAAATAATTAAAATTCAAGTTAAGCTGGAGAATCTTCAAAAATAAGTGAATGAAAAAAATCCCATTTAAATTTTGTTTAAGGTTCAAGTGAAAAATGCCACGATCTAATTTTAATTATCGATAGACCATATTAAGAAAATATAAAAATGACATACGTGGAACGGGATTCCCTCATCAAACACGTAGTGACAATCGGTACAGGCGACAATCGGTCCCATGTTTGCTTGATTTTTGGAATTAACTCCACTCTTCCCCGAATTAACACGAAAATCAAATCTCCTCTATTAAATAAAGTAGACCGATCCAAACGTCTCCGTCCGTGTGTCACGCCACCGAAACGGTGTCCCTGATTGGGCAAATGTGGGTTACGGTAGCGGCGCCATTTACGTTTGCAAGCGTTTTGCCGTCGCCGCGGATCAATCGAATATGCCCAAAAATTAGAACTGAACAATTTATAATTTACAATATTTCAAAAAAATTTATGAAACTGCGAAATCGGCGAACCCATGATTCTTCGGAGTCGCAAAAAAATATTTGATGTATTACACAAATAGACGCACATGCCGAATGCCAAAAATAATGAATTATAACCGTACCGAATCTCTTAAAAATCGACAAACCAATAAATCAATTCTTACAGCAAAGAAATATGTCACACTCCGGCATGTCATATGTCAGACTGTCACAAATTCATAATTAAAAATCAAATTCAACAAGAAATGCTCAGTCAATATCACCACTCCACCACAAATGACATTGTAAATTAAGAAAATTGCTTTTAAAATTCAATAATTATTACTAGAGCACGTAAAAATATTCGCAAGTCAGAATTTGTTCATGCTCATGACAATCAAAATTAGACCTAAATTTGTTGAGACTCATGTTCGCGTTTAATACCTGAATTTATATTAAATGACTCCGGAATTTCAGCTTTTCAGTAATCGCAGGGCTGTGAAAATTTGAACCTGTGGTCCTTAAACCTGTGATACATTCATCTTCCGCGAAACCTGCTTCTTCCTGTTAACGGCTATTGCAGTAACCACCAAATGAGCGTAAATTAAAAATCATGTATGCCGACCGTGCGTATTAACTTGGAAATGTTTCAATCTCGTGAAAACCTGGGCAACGCCCTCTTCCGCAAAGTCCGTTCATAAATAATATAGTTGTACAAGATGGTTATTTTTTTCTCGATGAGATGTGCGTGACAAAACTGAAATCGACGAAAATTGAAAGAAGTTATTCTTGATATTGAACAAAATTCATTCGAAGGACTCGCATTAAAAGCGCCGAAAATTGCAAAATTAAGTGCGAAAAATTAGGCGACAATGCATAGTCTTTGCCTTAAAATCCCAAAAGTAAAACTTACCTAACAATCTGAACGATTTCCTGAAATCAAAAAAAAAGATTTATTTATCCGAAAACGACCCACATGTAATCGGTCTCATTTCACTGATGACAACTGATGACATAAAATCGATAAGGGAGGCGGTAAGCGCTCAAACCCAAAGTTCTCTTCGCTCTGTGAGCTTCACAGGATCAAAAAAACGATTAACGGAGAGTCAGAACGACCGTTCGCTGTCCTATATAAAGCCGTTTGCACAGTAATCGCTGCTCCATCCTAAAATCGGTGTTTGAACGTCAAAACGCGCTACGACCGATGCGAACAACGGAGCGCACAGACGAGCGTGACGCGTCTAAGCAACAATCTGTGGACGCAGATCCCACTCAAAGTGAGCCGCTCTTAACGTCCATCGTTCGGAGACTGTTTTAATTTGGAGTGCAAGGTCTCAATCCGCTTTGCACAAAATTGGGGTAATTTAAAATATTTCGAAAAAAATTATGAAGCGCTTATGAAGACTGAGCAAGACTGAGCATTGAGTCTGGCCGACCACACCTTGAAGCGCCGACTTGAAACATATTTTGAGACAGATACCTCGCTCAATAGCGCCCACGGCCCCGTTGATTCAAAAAAACGTAAAAGAAACATTCACGCATTTCGCTGCGATCTGTATATTTGAAAACCATCCAAAACTTTTCTTTGAATTCTCATGATAAAAGTGCCGAAAAATTAGTGGTATAAAATTACATAATTAGATTGAAATGTGAAATTAAACGTACAAACCGAAAACAAATGTATGGGCGGCCCTGGAATTCAACCTCAAATCCGTGCGGTCACGACCATTTAATCCAAAAATGAAATTTAAGAAAAATCACGTTCCACAAAAATTGAGAAAATATTATGGCTAATTTTGGATGAAAACGGATTCAGAAGCATCTGAAAATTTATTAAAATATTGAAATCTTAGAAAATCACCATTGCTTGCAAAAATAACTATTCCTCGTAGCCCCATCGGTATATATCCGCTCACAAAAAAAAACTGAAGGAAAATTAATATTCTGAGCTATTTAACATTTTGATATAAAAAATTGCTAGTAAAACAGTTCACGTGCTGGCCTCATTGGCATGAGCTTCATTGTTGAAAAACGTGCATCATTTTGTGGAATAAACCGGAAAACAGAGTAACTGTTGCAAAATAGTTTACAAAATGAATTTAGAGGTTTAAGCCGTAAATAATAAAAATAATTAGCGAGGAATAATTAGAAAAAAGGCCTCAACAGTATAATGTTGAGATTGCGCAAGTTGACCCAATCGAACCAAAAATCACAAATTGAGAAGGATCACAAGAAACATTTCTACTGCAAAAAATTTTAATTTTGAAAGCAACTAGCAGTTTATTACTGTAAACACGAAAGTAGCACTTTTCTGTGATAACTTGATGAATCCAACCGAAGTTTTAAAATTATTTTTCAAACAAAAAGAGCTTAAAGAAATACAAAAAACTGGTGAGATACATTTTAATAAATTCAACTTGTAAGCATATGAACACTTCGAAGAGTCGCCGACAAAAAATTAAAATTACCATCATTGAATATTACAATTCAGCTAACCGAAGATTCAAAACCTGACCGTTCACAAAAAACTATTCGTGGTTCGGTTCGTGGCTTTTACCCACGCGGTCCGGTTTTGATTCCCGGCATAAGAAGTGCTCATTTCTCTAAAATCTCTTTGTAGCCTAGAAATTTATGGTTTTTTCAGCCACACAAAAAATTGTTGAGATTATTGCTGATAATCCATGTTGAGAATCGTTGATAAATAAATTGTAACCTCGATTAAAATTGTAAAGCTCAAATTTTAAACCCCATAATTCATGCTTATAATGTTTTGGCTTTGGTGGCTGATTTTGGACACAAAATGATGCATAAAGATTCGAGAAAAAATCACAATTTCCGGTCAAAACTTCTGGACCAAACAAACCGAAAAGAAGCATCACCGGACCGATACATCATACAATCAATCCGTTGCAAACTCAAACCCGCTCTGTTGCCTGATTGTAAAGATTGTGAAGGGCGGTGCGCTGTAGATGGCAACTGTGGTTTGCGGCACTGTCTTGCGGCGAGTGACGAAGTAAAGCTAAATGTAAGTCAAATATTTTTTGGCAGTAGAGCAGCCCCAGTTAATCCAGATAATAAACATCGATGTAAAAACTGTAGAAGTAAAATTAACTGTGTTGTAAATGACGCAAGTTAATGTTCCCCTAGAAGTCGTATAAATTTAAATATAAACACACAATTACGGAGTCCGAAAGCGCTACCCTAAAAAATGTTAAATTAAATGATAGATTGCTTCTGGAAATCGCTACAACAACTTAAACACCCTAAAAAATATTATCTGAGATCTGGCCATTCGAAACATCTCGTAAAAAATGACGTATGAGTTCCATGAGTTGTGAGTAAAAACATTCACCGTATTTGAAAATCATGCAAAAAATGTTATTTAAATTTTTAAGATTCAAGACTGTTGTGCCTAAAAAATTACACGTATAAAAATAACTCAAAATCAATCAACTAAATCAATCAAATACTTTAATTAAACGTTTGAATTAATTTAAAAGGACAGTTTTATGAAAACCCAACAAAGTGTCTACACAGAGTGAGATTTGTACACAAGCAAGAAACTGCAGTAAATACAACCTAAAAAGATCAATAAAGAATACAATACAATTATTTAAATTGGGTTAGTTTTTAACTTTCAAGTTACAAATGGCACAACCCAATTTAAAAGTGCATTTTAAAACTTTACTTTAAATTCTAAATTATTCTCCAATGTCGGTGGCAAACAAAACCGAAGTTTACAAGAAAATGGCACAATATTAGTTCAGCTCGGCTAAAAAAAATTGAAATACAAAGTTTGCTATTTTCTGGAGTTGCCATGAAGTAACCAGACTTCCGCTGGATCATTAAAAGACTTCTCGGAAAAGTGTTGCTGACATGTTGCTGAAATTTTCTGTCGTATATTTTTAGGAGTTGATGGACGAGAACGAGAGATAAAGACTACGAACTGACGTCTAAGTTGATCAAATTGGTCAAGGCGTATTTGATAAGTGGTGTCTTCCATGGATTGATGGAGATGTTAAGAAACCAGGAGCACGTGTATAACGACGGAACGACGTCATTTAGAAGCGATCTCGACCGGTGAATTGGTCGGTTGTAGGCGGAAATGAGCGGACATGTTTGTTTTCCGTCGATACACGTTGTGATATCTGTCCAGACGCTTGAAAAGCGCATTTTGAACCACGTTTAGGTTTAGGTGAAAAACCGGTCGAAATTTGGTCGCTTTGAAGTGATTCAGACCTGTGAGTCGGTCGTGTTTAGTCGAAAATGCGCGGATAGGTCTGTTGACCAAGGTCAGGGGGCAGGGCAATTTCGTTTAGCCAGCTGAAATGGTTTGTCTCTCTAGACCACGAAATATCAGTATCCGTTCAGAAGTTAGAATGGCAGTCTAGATCCTATAGTGTCTTCGGTATGTGCTCTATCTAGATAATAGTTGGAAAGGTCTTGACAGGCTGCGTGTTCAAAGCGAGATGTCCTAAGTAGAGATGTTACCCGCCCGAACTTTTCGGGTACCCGAACCCGAAACCCGAAAAAAGTTTCGGGTTTTAAAACCCGAACCCGACATCTCTAGTCCTAAGTGAGTGCTACTTAGACAGATTGTGAGCTATGTGTAAACTCGTTGAACGCGTTGTGGAAACACTCGACGTTCACATTTTTAAGTGACGTTTAGGTGAAAGACTGGTCGAAATTTGGCCATTTTGAAGCGATTCAAATCAGGTACTGGGCAGTTTCTCGTCCAAAATTAGCGGTTTTGTCTGGATTCCGTACGGCTAAAAAAGAACCCGCATTGAAAAGAACCCGCCTTTCAGCTGGACAGATCCGCCACTGGACTAAAGTTTTGTAGCATTATCGCCACTTCCGTTTACCGCCATTTTTTCCGCCAATTTTCCAGAGCGTTCACGTCGACGGATCTTTTTTTTCCGTCTCTCCTTTCTCAAGGCTGCGGGACCAAGTTCGCCTCTCCGAGGCCGACGGAAGCTACCGTAACTCACGGGACGCTGAATTTGTTTATCCGAAAGCTGCGAAAGCGAAATCGCCTTTTCAAGGGTCGCGAAAGCTACCGAAACCATCGGGAAGCTGAATTCGCCTTTCCGAAGACCACGGAACCGAATTCGCCTCTTCAAAAGCTGCGTTGTTGGAACAAAACGTTTACAGGACTTCATAAATACTGTAACGCGTAAAAGCACCTATGTATATCTTTTCGCAGAACAAACCAAACAACCCGCTTAATATACCATTTGAAAGCGCAGAAAATTCTATACGTAATATAATCAAGAATACTTAAAGTCACCGCTTTCAGATTTGATACAGGCGTCCAATCGCTTCTGGAAATTCTTTAAAATGCATGCGGTAATTTTTCGCCATTTTGACGCTCTAAAGTTTTCTCAACTCAATGTTTTGCTTGTTCCTGTGCTCTATGCTTGAATGTAGAATCTGAACTACAAAATATTGAAAGAACTGGCAAAATCGATTCAAAGAACCCAGTTTTCGGGCAGTCTGAAAAATTCCTGGCTATACCCATTCTTCAAAATGTGAAATTTTCCATTTTTAAGGGTTTTTAAGGGTTTAGGGGCTTTTGCTCTTATTTGATCTTAAATTTAAGTATTTCTGTTTTGGAACTTATGGTCCTATTTCACTTCAACACTTTATATTTCAGATCTTGAAACTTTTGTTTTTTAATTTTTATATTTTTGAGTTGATGAGATCGATCGACTTGTTTGATCTACAAGTGAGTCGTTTTTTATCTTTACGTTTAATAGTTTTTGGTCTTGCGATAGATGGTCTCGTTTAATCTGAGAGCGGAAAGTTTTGTCATTTTTAAAATTTTAGTTTTTCGCATTGTGGTCCATCGTCCTTTTCAATCTAAGAATGAATTTTTTACCTTCAAATTTAATATTTTATAAATTTTAAAGTGGAAACGAGAGGTTTTAGAGATAATAAATTTCGTTATTTTAAAAGTGCTTTTTTGACAATGCATTTCTTCTTCCTTGAATTTGCAATCTACGAATGGGAGGTTTTATTATTTTAAAATTTAATATTTTTTTGGAGTCGTTAGTGAAATTCTTTAATCTCGGAAGGAGAGGTTTTTCATCTTCAAATTAATTTTCTGTTAAATTTGTAATTGGTCGTCTTGTTCAATAAGAACAAAGATGCATATCATAGAGTTAACAGAGAACTTTTAACGTAACTTTTAACGGAAAAAAACTCAGCGCCCGATTGGGCAACGACCAACTCATCACTCGCGACACCCTGAACGCTCTCGAAACCCTTCGATGCCATGGAATCGACCACAAGCCACTAATGTGGGTGGACCAGTACTAACCCTAGCAGATGCAGCTTGTCGGGCAGTGAGACCGGAAATTCCAGATGAACAAGCTCCTCGACTGGCTACGGGACTGGCGGCTCCAGTACTGGCCCGATGATGGCCGAATCCTCAAAGCGGCGCTCTTTTCCGGACGTCCGGGCATCGGGAAGACGACCTGCGCAGCGATAGCCTGCAAGAGGCTTAGGATCGAGATGCTGGATGCTGGAGTTAAACGCGTCCCGCAGCAAAAAGTGTCTATTTTATAATTTTTGTTATAAAACCAAATTTCAATAGAAACGTGAAATTTTTTGAGTTCAAAATTGGTTTTCGTTTATATTATTCACTAATTGAGTGTTGAAAATAATTTAAAATATAAATTTGAATGTGTCATTTTTTAATTGAAACTTGACACAAAAGTTAAATAGGAACGTGGGATTTTTTTGTGGTCAGAATTCTCCTTCTTTTTATTTTTTACTATTTTTTGAGCATTTTCAAACTTGAGTGCTACAATATGCTACAATCATTTTAAAGTTTTAAACTTGAAGTCTTGCGTTTGGATGAATAATAGTTATTGAACGAAAACATCAAAAATTAAATATGGTTACAATTAGTTGTTAACTAATATCGAAAGTGTTGATAAAACTTGAAATTTTGTTTTTATTTTTTCATCCATAAATTTTTGGAGATTCTCAAACTTGGCTGCTTTATATACAAAATTAATTTAAATGTTTAAATTCAAAATTTTTGCTAGAATTATTTACTTCACCAAGCAAATTGGGACGGAGGACTGGCAGAAAAACGCGAGGAGAGAAATAAATTTCTTTATTTTAAAAGTGCTTTTTTGGCAGTGCATTTCTTCTTCCTTGAATTTGCAATCTACGAATGGGAGGTTTTATTATTTTAAAATGTAATTTTTTTTGGAGTTGTCAGTGGAGTTCTTTAATCTCGTTCAATAAGAGCAAAGATGCATACCAGAGAGTTAACAGAGAACTTTTAACGTAGCATAGATTTTCCTCTTTTTTCAGCCTAGTTTCTTCTTCTTCTTTTATGGCTTTTAAGAGCCTCTAATATGGCTATTTAATAAATTATTCAACAAGGGAACTGTTGAATGCCCATGGCGTTTTGGTGCGAGTTATAAGTTGCATTAAAGATTTTTCTGTTAGATTTTGATCAAACCGTGATTTACACAAGGTTTTCTATTTATTTTTACTTGGCCTAAATCTGACTTTTTCGGTTGCAGATGTTATCAGTATTCATCACATTTATTTCATAAATCTTAATAATTAAATTAAATTAGAGTTTTTAGCATCCATTGCCATCGAGAACTGTTCTTCTTAATATTTTTTTGGAGTGGTCAGTGGAGTTCTCTAATCTCGGAACGAGAGGTTTTTCATGTTTGAATTAATTTTCTATTAAATTTGTAGTTTGTCGTCTCGTGCAATAAGAACAAAGATGCGTATCAGAGAGTTTACAGAAAACGTAGCTTACATCTGACTGTAGATTTTCCCGATTTGAGAGCATATGTCCAAAGGTGGCTCAGTTCTAGGTCTTTTCAATCAAATCTTATAAACAAAATTTAGCTGTTTGAAACGTATACGTCTAATTAAACGTAATTTATGCATGCATCTTTGTATTAAAATGTTTGGTTAAACAGACATGAGCAATATTTATATTGTCGCGTAATTTTTTTAAAAACTTGTATACTTTAATTTTTGGCGGTTGGAGACGTTTTCGAATACGTCTAATTAAATTAATTTCTGTTGTAATGGTTTTTTGAACGTTTACCTTTCGCCTTATTTGATCGTAAATTTAAGTATTTCTATTTTGGAACATATGGTCCTATTGCACCTCAGCACTTCATATTTCCGATCTTGAAACTTTTTTCTTTAATATTTATATTTTTAGTGGATAATCGACTTGACTTGACTCGATCGATAGTGTTTTTTGGCATCGCAAACGTATACGTCTAATTAGACGTATTTAGCATTTTTTGTGTGAATCGTCAACGGTCTCCTTCAATCTCGGAACGAGAGATTTCGTTAATTTAACTTTGTGTACTGCGATACCAATTGACATAAAGAGCCACGGGTTGAAATCTCGTCAGTGAGATATTATTGTATGCGATTTCCGCTGAAAAAAGATTTTTTTGTTTAGTGGTAGCATGATCATGTGCGTCTTTTTTGGGTTATCTTTTGAAATTTCCAATTTATAAAATTTTTGAAATTTACATCATGAAGCCAATGTAATTTTATTCACTGCCATGACAAATAGCGTTAACATTTAATTGTCAAAGTAGATTTATGCTCGCAAAAACGAAGAAGGCGAAAGATCAATTCTTAAGAGAAACTGTGAAGGTACTGGTGAGCCGTTTTGTGATTTGGGCATCCGGCCCACATGCCTCCAGACCGATTGACGAGCTGGTAATGTCGACTCTATTATTTATTGCTCTGAGTGAGCGGTTAACGATCGCCATCATCGATTGCAGAACGCATTTATGTGACAAATTGTTCCGTTTTTTTTATACGTACAAAGTGGGTTCTTGGTACTTTGAGTGATGCTATTCGATCATTGTAAATTTAAGTGTTTATTTTATTTTAATTTTTAAGATTTTAAAGTGATACGACGTTAGAGGCGAATTTGTTTGAGACGAATTCTATTTGGCAGCGGTGGGGCTCGAGGCTGCTTATTTCAAACAGCGGGGTTTGTAGGCTGAGGCTGGCCTCCTGGAGCATTCCGTCATGGCGATATCTGCAAGAGGTTGGTTTGGGATCAAATCGATGTCGAAGTGAGGTAGATTCGTGGCACTTTGGCGCTGATAGACATAGTAATCTCTGGACCAAAAATGTGAATGCTAGTTTCGACTCGCATTCAAGCAATGGGATCGGTCGATTGCCTAGTCAGACAGAATATCAAGGCTCTCACTTTCGATCCACAAAGGCTTAATTTTAGGTGATGTTAGGACTTCATTCTGTGGCCTGTTTCCTTTCGAATTTCTGGCTTTTTCATATTTTCTTTTATTTCGGCTTTACGGACTGAGTATCAAACTCAATTTTTCGTGATTTCTGCCTCAAATTCAAGATCATTTTGGCTCGAATTTTGACTAGGCTTCAGCTCTAATTGGTCATGTTTCTCGGCTTGTTCTCGACTCTCCGAAGGCCAAAATTTTTGGCGGAGTACAGGCTTCATTTTGACGAATTTCCCACCGTTTTTAAGTTTCAATTCTATCTTCTTTGGATCACTTTGGCCACTTGGGGTTGTCCATATTTGGAGGGGTTTTCAGCTCCTTCCAGCCAAAATAGGCCTATTCAGTCTTCGATTTTTTTTTGAGAACCTAATGATGCTCGCTTTTTTGCAGTTTTTGGCTTCACTGTGGTTATTTTTGTATTTGATGTCAGCGCTCTTTTTTAACGTTTTACGGTATGAAAATCAAACCGCTTTGGAAGATTTCTGCCTCAAATTGATTTTCTCTGCACGACCAGTTGAAGCCTGTTCGCCTATCAACGACCCGAGAAAGCCCGATTTTGCGAATATACAGTAGGGTAAATCAAATAATTTCATTTATTGGATTCTTTCGAACTGGATTAGCATATTTTGGTATTATTGTGTGTGTTAAATTGAATTTTCGTCTGCTTTTCCACGCTTCAGATTTTTTTTGAAGCATGTTTGCTTCAATTAATTATAAATTCCTCTTTGAAATTTCAATTTAAAATTAAGTTAAATTCAACCTTTGTTTAAAAATAATTATTTGTAATTTTTCAGTTTCTTTTTATTTTGGCACGCCATTAAAACAATATTTTTAACGCGCTTTTGATACTGTTTTCACCGGTTCATTTTTGGTTTCTTATATAATAAATTAATTTTTGACATTTTGTGACTCAAACCAACACCAAATTGCCGTTTTAGAAATGAATCTGTTACAAGTTAATGTATTTTTTTTGGTCCCATTGATAGGTATCACTGGTGGGTGTCATATGCGTTTTCAATTTTTTTGCAGGGATTTTGTTGTTTAACAATTTATGCTATTTAGCTTGATCATTAGAATGGCTTTTTCGATGTGATTCAATTGGAGAAATTCCTAACTTGTGATGAAGAAGCCAGTACAAGCAAAACGCAAATCAGGCTTTTATTAAAGGCGTGTTTTACAAAGCTCTCGTTTTTCTTGGAGCGCTAATGACGGATCACGGTCTCAGTTAGGTTTGAAACGTTTGTGTGAACAACAGGGTTTCCGTTTTGTTTCCCAAAAGCTGAAGCCTCCTAAGCATAGATCTCGCCAAGCTTAAATTTCGATTTAATCGCATTCTAAAGGGAACCTCACACAAGCTAAAATGTGGCTGGACTACAGACGTTAAGAACCTTATCCCTTTCAAAAATATTTTCGTTAATGCTATTTCCAATCTATGCAAACGTAAATTGAGTGTGAGGTTGGTTGATTAGTTTTTAGTGTAGTGGACGTTCTATTTTTGAGGTAGGTGGTCCTTTTTCAGCTCTTTGGAAACGTTTATGGCATCGCTTTCTTTCTTATCTTTTGTTTAGGTCATCTAAATTTCACAACCATAAGGCCAATTTCTGGAACAAAAATTCAAGGCGCTTTATTTTGACGAGTCACGTTTCCGTCATTTTCTCGCTCCCTTGCTCCCTTTTGCTTAACGCTCCATAGAAACTGATAATAACTCACGCAAGTCTTTTTTTTTATTTTTTTTGGCAGTTTGAAACGTTTTCGTATACCTCTCATTCAATCAATTTTCCAGAAGTTCACAGATTGTGTGGTGACTTTATTAAATTTTTTTAAATATTGACTTGAATTGAAAATGTAATATTCAAGACCAAAAATAAATGTATGAGCGCCCCCAGAATTGAAACTCAAATCCGCGCGGCCTTTGGCCGCGCGCAATTTTTTGGTTTTTTCCAACGGTTTCTTTTTTAATTTAAAGTTTTATTTCGGCTTTTTGGGCGGTTCACTGTAGGACTTTTACTGCTTTGCAATTGTAAATTTGGTTGCAGCCCTTTTGGTCGAATTTCCGGCGCCGTACAAATTTGCCAGCTTGTCTTATTCTATCACAAATTGTTTTTCGGAAAAACATTTTTTATTTATTATGCACGCAGCATTCTCTTTAAAGGGGGTCGTCATTTATTTGTGCAAAGCCCGCAAATGCTCCAATACAGTATTGCTCTTATTGCAGTCAGGGTCGTCGTGTTGGAAACCTGAAAAGAAAAAAGCTGCGCTTTTTGGTGAAGTTTTCTGTTCGCGTAGTGTGCTTTCGCTGGAACTTGGAAGTCAGTCCAGAGTTAGCTCAAAAGTACGGAAACGGGAAAACAACACATTTGTTGAACTTTGACATCTGTGCTGTTCGAAACACCGATGCGCTCTCAAATTCGACTTCCGTCGAATTTTACTTTTATACCTTCACTTTCCTATCGAATAGAATAATTTACGAAAAATTTAAGTCGCATATTTGGTGGAAGTCGCATGTTTTTATTGATTGGTAAATTAGACGTTTTTTTTAAATACGCAAAGTACGATTTTTTGTCAAGTGACCCACATCCCGCAGGTCACAATTTGTTAAAGGTTCAAATTAAGCGGATAAATGTGTATTTAAGGTAAGAAAACGGTTTTTACATTCAAATTCATTTTTTTCATCGTGCATTGTGCTGGGTACGGTCAGTAAGATCTGCTTTTGTTCCAATTTTAGTTTGTTCTCTTAAATTGAAAGTAAGAACCGTGACTAGTCAAGAAATAATTTTCATATGCAAATTTTTTGGCGAAGGCGAGTCTGTTGCTAGGGTTTCGGTTTTCAAAGACCACGGTATTACCTACGACAATAACCTTTCAGTTGAGCCCTATCCGAAGATTATTTTGGTCAAACGTGTTGTGTCCCGACGTGTCCGTTCGTCCGTCAGGAAATTTTCTTTCTTTCGAAACGCTTTCGTACACGAAACAAAACACTTTCGCTACTTCGATGTGAATTAAATTACGAATTCGGTGCGCTGAGGATTTAGTCCATGAAATGCCACGTATGCTGGAACAAACTCAGCGACCGATTCGGCAACGACCAACTCATCACTCGCGACACCCTGAACGCTCTCGAAACCCTTCATGCCATGGAATCGACCACAAGTCACTAATGTTGGTGGACAAGTACTAACCCTCGCAGATGCAGCTTGTCGGGGAGTGTGACAGGAAATCGCAGATAACAAGCTCCTCGGCTGGCTACGGGACTGGCGGCTCTAGTACTGGCCCGATGATGGCCGAATCCTCAAAGCGGCGCTCTTTTCCGGACGTCCGGGCATCGGGAAGACGACCTGCGCAGCGATAGCCTGCAAGAGGCTTAGGATCGAGATGCTGGATGCTGGAGTTAAACGCGTCCCGCAGCAAAAAGTGTCTATTTTATAATTTTTGTTATAAAACCAAATTTCAATAGAAACGTGAAATTTTTTGAGTTCAAAATTGGTTTTCGTTTATATTATTCACTAATTGAGTGTTGAAAATAATTTAAAATATAAATTTGAATGTGTCATTTTTTAATTGAAACTTGACACAAAAGTTAAATAGGAACGTGGGATTTTTTGTGGTCAGAATTCTCCTTCTTTTTATTTTTTACTATTTTTTGAGCATTTTCAAACTTGAGTGCTACAATATGCTACAATCATTTTAAAGTTTTAAACTTGAAGTCTTGCGTTTGGATGAATAATAGTTATTGAACGAAAACATCAAAAATTAAATATGGTTACAATTAGTTGTTAACTAATATCGAAAGTGTTGATAAAACTTGAAATTTTGTTTTTATTTTTTCATCCATAAATTTTTGGAGATTCTCAAACTTGGCTGCTTTATATACAAAATTAATTTAAATGTTTAAATTCAAAATTTTTGCTAGAATTATTTACTTCACCAAGCAAATTGGGACGGAGGACTGGCAGAAAAACGCGAGGAGAGAAATAAATTTCTTTATTTTAAAAGTGCTTTTTTGGCAGTGCATTTCTTCTTCCTTGAATTTGCAATCTACGAATGGGAGGTTTTATTATTTTAAAATGTAATTTTTTTTGGAGTTGTCAGTGGAGTTCTTTAATCTCGTTCAATAAGAGCAAAGATGCATACCAGAGAGTTAACAGAGAACTTTTAACGTAGCGTAGATTTTCCTCTTTTTTCAGCCTAGTTTCTTCTTCTTCTTTTATGGCTTTTAAGAGCCTCTAATATGGCTATTTAATAAATTATTCAACAAGGGAACTGTTGAATGCCCATGGCGTTTTGGTGCGAGTTATAAGTTGCATTAAAGATTTTTCTGTTAGATTTTGATCAAACCGTGATTTACACAAGGTTTTCTATTTATTTTTACTTGGCCTAAATCTGACTTTTTCGGTTGCAGATGTTATCAGTATTCATCACATTTATTTCATAAATCTTAATAATTAAATTAAATTAGAGTTTTTAGCATCCATTGCCATCGAGAACTGTTCTTCTTAATATTTTTTTGGAGTGGTCAGTGGAGTTCTCTAATCTCGGAACGAGAGGTTTTTCATGTTTGAATTAATTTTCTATTAAATTTGTAGTTTGTCGTCTCGTGCAATAAGAACAAAGATGCGTATCAGAGAGTTAACAGAAAACGTAGCTTACATCTGACTGTAGATTTTCCCGATTTGAGAGCATATGTCCAAAGGTGGCTCAGTTTTAGGTCTTTTCAATCAAATCTTATATACAAAATTTAGCTGTTTGAAACGTATACGTCTAATTAAACGTAATTTATGCATGCATCTTTGTATTAAAATGTTTGGTTAAACAGACATGAGCAATATTTATATTGTCGCGTAATTTTTTAAAAACTTGTATACTTTAATTTTTGGCGGTTGGAGACGTTTTCGAATACGTCTAATTAAATTAATTTCTGTTGTAATGGTTTTTTGAACGTTTACCTTTCGTCCTTATTTAATCGTAAATTTATGTATTTCTAATTTGGAACATATGGTCCTATTGCACCTCAGCACTTCATATTTCCGATCTTGAAACTTTTTTCTTTAATATTTATATTTTTAGTGGATAATCGACTTGACTTGACTCGATCGATAGTGTTTTTTGGCATCGCAAACGTATACGTCTAACTAGACGTATTTAGCATTTTTTGTGTGAATCGTCAACGGTCTCCTTCAATCTCGGAACGAGAGATTTCGTTAATTTAACTTTGTGTACTGCGATACCAATTGACATAAAGAGCCACGGGTTGAAATCTCGTCAGTGAGATATTATTGTATGCGATTTCCGCTGAAAAAAGATTTTTTTGTTTAGTGGTAGCATGATCATGTGCGTCTTTTTTGGGTTATCTTTTGAATTTCCAATTTATAAAATTTTTGAAATTTACATCATGAAGCCAATGTAATTTTATTCACTGCCATGACAAATAGCGTTTAACATTTAATTGTCAAAGTAGATTTATGCTCGCAAAAACGAAGAAGGCGAAAGATCAATTCTTAAGAGAAACTGTGAAGGTACTGGTGAGCCGTTTTGTGATTTGGGCATCCGGCCCACATGCCTCCAGACCGATTGACGAGCTGGTAATGTCGACTATTAATTTATTGCTCTGAGTGAGCGGTTAACGATCGCCATCATCGATTGCAGAACGCATTTATGTGACAAATTGTTCCGTTTTTTTTATACGTACAAAGTGGGTTCTTGGTACTTTGAGTGATGCTATTCGATCATTGTAAATTTAAGTGTTTATTTTATTTTAATTTTTAAGATTTTAAAGTGATACGACGTTAGAGGCGAATTTGTTTGAGACGAATTCTATTTGGCAGCGGTGGGGCTCGAGGCTGCTTATTTCAAACAGCGGGGTTTGTAGGCTGAGGCTGGCCTCCTGGAGCATTCCGTCATGGCGATATCTGCAAGAGGTTGGTTTGGGATCAAATCGATGTCGAAGTGAGGTAGATTCGTGGCACTTTGGCGCTGATAGACATAGTAATCTCTGGACCAAAAATGTGAATGCTAGTTTCGACTCGCATTCAAGCAATGGGATCGGTCGATTGCCTAGTCAGACAGAATATCAAGGCCTCTCACTTTCGATCCACAAAGGCTTAATTTTAGGTGATGTTAGGACTTCATTCTGTGGCCTGTTTCCTTTCGAATTTCTGGCTTTTTCATATTTTCTTTTATTTCGGCTTTACGGACTGAGTATCAAACTCAATTTTTCGTGATTTCTGCCTCAAATTCAAGATCATTTTTGGCTCGAATTTTGACTAGGCTTCAGCTCTAATTGGTCATGTTTCTCGGCTTGTTCTCGACTCTCCGAAGGCCAAAATTTTTGGCGGAGTACAGGCTTCATTTTGACGAATTTCCCACCGTTTTTAAGTTTCAATTCTATCTTCTTTGGATCACTTTGGCCACTTGGGGTTGTCCATATTTTGGAGGGGTTTTCAGCTCCTTCCAGCCAAAATAGGCCTATTCAGTCTTCGATTTTTTTTGAGAACCTAATGATGCTCGCTTTTTTGCAGTTTTTGGCTTCACTGTGGTTATTTTTGTATTTGATGTCAGCGCTCTTTTTTAACGTTTTACGGTATGAAAATCAAACCGCTTTGGAAGATTTCTGCCTCAAATTGATTTTCTCTGCACGACCAGTTGAAGCCTGTTCGCCTATCAACGACCCGAGAAAGCCCGATTTTGCGAATATACAGTAGGGTAAATCAAATAATTTCATTTATTGGATTCTTTCGAACTGGATTAGCATATTTTGGTATTATTGTGTGTGTTAAATTGAATTTTCGTCTGCTTTTCCACGCTTCAGATTTTTTTTGAAGCATGTTTGCTTCAATTAATTATAAATTCCTCTTTGAAATTTCAATTTAAAATTAAGTTAAATTCAACCTTTGTTTAAAAATAATTATTTGTAATTTTTCAGTTTCTTTTTATTTTGGCACGCCATTAAAACAATATTTTTAACGCGCTTTTGATACTGTTTTCACCGGTTCATTTTTGGTTTCTTATATAATAAATTAATTTTTGACATTTTGTGACTCAAACCAACACCAAATTGCCGTTTTAGAAATGAATCTGTTACAAGTTAATGTATTTTTTTTGGTCCCATTGATAGGTATCACTGGTGGGTGTCATATGCGTTTTCAATTTTTTTGCAGGGATTTTGTTGTTTAACAATTTATGCTATTTAGCTTGATCATTAGAATGGCTTTTTCGATGTGATTCAATTGGAGAAATTCCTTACTTGTGATGAAGAAGCCAGTACAAGCAAAACGCAAATCAGGCTTTTATTAAAGGCGTGTTTTACAAAGCTCTCGTTTTTCTTGGAGCGCTAATGACGGATCACGGTCTCAGTTAGGTTTGAAACGTTTGTGTGAACAACAGGGTTTCCGTTTTGTTTCCCA
This sequence comes from Steinernema carpocapsae, assembly GCA_000757645.3. NCBI lineage: Eukaryota > Metazoa > Nematoda > Chromadorea > Rhabditida > Steinernematidae > Steinernema > Steinernema carpocapsae. The sequence goes on from CM016762.1 coordinate 4,688,320, forward strand.
AAAGCTGAAGCCTCCTAAGCATAGATCTCGCCAAGCTTAAATTTCGATTTAATCGTATTCTAAAGGGAACCTCACACAAGCTAAAATGTGGCTGGACTACAGACGTTAAGAACCTTATCCCTTTCAAAAATATTTTCGTTAATGCTATTTCCAATCTATGCAAACGTAAATTGAGTGTGAGGTTGGTTGATTAGTTTTTAGTGTAGTGGACGTTCTATTTTTGAGGTAGGTGGTCCTTTTTCAGCTCTTTGGAAACGTTTATGGCATCGCTTTCTTTCTTATCTTTTGTTTAGGTCATCTAAATTTCACAACCATAAGGCCAATTTCTGGAACAAAAATTCAAGGCGCTTTATTTTGACGAGTCACGTTTCCGTCATTTTCTCGCTCCCTTGCTCCCTTTTGCTTAACGCTCCATAGAAACTGATAATAACTCACGCAAGTCTTTTTTTTTTATTTTTTTTGGCAGTTTGAAACGTTTTCGTATACCTCTCATTCAATCAATTTTCCAGAAGTTCACAGATTGTGTGGTGACTTTATTAAATTTTTTTAAATATTGACTTGAATTGAAAATGTAATATTCAAGACCAAAAATAAATGTATGAGCGCCCCCAGAATTGAAACTCAAATCCGCGCGGCCTTTGGCCGCGCGCAATTTTTTGGTTTTTTCCAACGGTTTCTTTTTTAATTTAAAGTTTTATTTCGGCTTTTTGGGCGGTTCACTGTAGGACTTTTACTGCTTTGCAATTGTAAATTTGGTTGCAGCCCTTTTGGTCGAATTTCCGGCGCCATACAAATTTGCCAGCTTGTCTTATTCTATCACAAATTGTTTTTCGGAAAAACATTTTTTATTTATTATGCACGCAGCATTCTCTTTAAAGGGGTCGTCATTTATTTGTGCAAAGCCCGCAAATGCTCCAATACAGTATTGCTCTTATTGCAGTCAGGGTCGTCGTGTTGGAAACCTGAAAAGAAAAAAGCTGCGCTTTTTGGTGAAGTTTTCTGTTCGCGTAGTGTGCTTTCGCTGGAACTTGGAAGTCAGTCCAGAGTTAGCTCAAAAGTACGGAAACGGGAAAACAACACATTTGTTGAACTTTGACATCTGTGCTGTTCGAAACACCGATGCGCTCTCAAATTCGACTTCCGTCGAATTTTACTTTTATACCTTCACTTTCCTATCGAATAGAATAATTTACGAAAAATTTAAGTCGCATATTTGGTGGAAGTCGCATGTTTTTATTGATTGGTAAATTAGACGTTTTTTTTAAATACGCAAAGTACGATTTTTTGTCAAGTGACCCACATCCCGCAGGTCACAATTTGTTAAAGGTTCAAATTAAGCGGATAAATGTGTATTTAAGGTAAGAAAACGGTTTTTACATTCAAATTCATTTTTTTCATCGTGCATTGTGCTGGGTACGGTCAGTAAGATCTGCTTTTGTTCCAATTTTAGTTTGTTCTCTTAAATTGAAAGTAAGAACCGTGACTAGTCAAGAAATAATTTTCATATGCAAATTTTTTGGCGAAGGCGAGTCTGTTGCTAGGGTTTCGGTTTTCAAAGACCACGGTATTACCTACGACAATTACCTTTCAGTTGAGCCTTATCCGAAGATTATTTTGGTCAAACGTGTTGTGTCCCGACGTGTCCGTTCGTCCGTCAGGAAATTTTCTTTCTTTCGAAACGCTTTCGTACACGAAACAAAACACTTTCGCTACTTCGATGTGAATTAAATTACGAATTCGGTGCGCTGAGGATTTAGTACATGAAATGCCACGTATGCTGGAAAAAACTCAGCGACCGATTCGGCAACGACCAACTTATCACTCGCGACACCCTGAACGCTCTCGAAACCCTTCGATGCCATGGAATCGACCACAAGCCACTAATGTGGGTGGACCAGTACTAACCCTCGCAGATGCAGCTTGTCGGGCAGTGTGACAGGAAATCGCAGATGAACAAGCTCCTCGGCTGGCTACGGGACTGGCGGCTCTAGTACTGGCCCGATGATGGCCGAATCCTCAAAGCAGCGCTCTTTTCCGGATGTCCGGGCATTGGGAAAACGACCTGCGCAGCGATAGCCTGCAAGAGGCTTAGGATCGAGATGCTGGATGCTGGAGTTAAACGCGTCCCGCAGCAAAAAGTGTCTATTTTATAATTTTTGTTATAAAACCAAATTTCAATAGAAACGTGAAATTTTTTGAGTTCAAAATTGGTTTTCGTTTATATTATTCCCTAATTAAGTATTTAAAAAATTCAAAATATAAATTTGAATGTGTCATTTTTTACTTGAAACTTGACACAAAAGTTAAATAGGAACGTGGGATTTTTTGTGGTCAGAATTCTCCTTCTTTTTATTTTTTACTATTTTTTGAGCATTTTCAAACTTGAGTGCTACAATATGCTACAATCATTTTAAAGTTTTAAACTTGAAGTCTTGCGTTTGGATGAATAATAGTTATTGAACGAAACATCAAAAATTAAATATGGTTACAATTAGTTGTTAACTAATATCGAAAGTGTTGATAAAACTTGAAATTTTGTTTTTATTTTTTCATCCATAAATTTTTGGAGATTCTCAAACTTGGCTGCTTTATATACAAAATTAATTTAAATGTTTAAATTCAAAATTTTTGCTAGAATTATTTACTTCACCAAGCAAATTGGGACGGAGAACTGGCAGAAAAATGCGAGGAGAGAAACTCGCTCGGATTGGTGTAAGAAGGGACTTCATGTAAAATAATGATTTCACAATATAAATTTGTAAATTTGACAATTTTTTAGAGATGTACGGCTCTCCTACAACGCGTTCTTGGATATTAATTTTTATTATTTACTGATTTTTTGAGGCTCGGACATGTTTGTTTGATGATACCATCAAGTTAATGTTTAAATGTTGTTTTTTCTCAGCCACACTTCTTCTCGTGTGCTCTTGTCGGACGGTCGGTCTCCGCTCTCTCTCTCCGTCATGTTGTAACTGGGGAAACGTCGGAAAACCCTCTTAAACCCAGCTTCTTCGTCAGAGTCTATTCGCCGCCGTGACCTTTCCTGGTTCCTTCGTTTTTCCGACATGCCGTTCTCCTCGATGTCGTCACCGTTTCCGGAATCTGAATTTTTCGCTTCTGTCTTTTGTCGGAATTCTCCGCTAAACTGCAGTTAGCCCGTTCAATCGATTGCCAATGTTTCTTCTTCGGCGCAGATTCGACCGACAATATGGACAGGCGGCTTCAAAAGCATCTTTCGGCCTTTCCTGACAAACTCACGAGACAATTCCCGCATTGCATTAGTTCCTTGTCTTCAACCTCATTGACACAAACACCTATGACTTAACATACATATTTTGCATACACTTTTTTGTACTCCTGAATAAGTGATTTAACGGACGGTCACGTAATGTACAAATCATGTAATTTACCTGCCATGTTTCTTTCCCACGTTCATCACACGCTCTTCTTTTGCATCTTTGTTTGTGACTAACAAACAAGTCTATGTCAGATTGGGAACCTGAGATCATTGCCACAGTTGTAGTTGTTAATTTTGGAACTGATTGCTATGTTGGGACTCTTCTATGTACCTTTTCCGCACACTTCATGAGATTTTCTACGTGAAACTTTTGTGATTGTTGTTAATGTTTAGTGCATAAGTCAATTAAATTAAATTTGCACCAATTTTGAAATTGAATTTTTAAAATAAATTATCATCAAATATTCAAATTCTCTTATTTCTTATACATATAATTTTTTTGACTGAATGATTTCAAACCATAGAAATTTTAAGAACATTTCGCATGCTTGTTTACTGTGTTCAAAATGGTTTTAATTTATTAAAATTCAGGGAGCGTATTGAGCGGTTTTACGTCAGTTTGGTAATTTCGTTTTTCATTTTACTGGCATTTCCACAATGATTGTTTTGGAAGTGAGGGCTGCCGATGACGTTTATGGCCCTACTTTGCACGGTGAAAAGAAATCGGTTTTTCGGTTTTCTGGGAATGTTGTCCGAGTATTGAGTGATTTAAAAGTATATTTTTTGAATGTTAGGAGTGATCTCCCTATCGTTTCGAATATTAAAAACGTCATTTAACTCATTAAAATTTGAAGGCAAATTCTACGAGTTGTAGCGTCATCATAATTATATTAACGGAGACCGCTCAATCAGAGTAGGACGTCGTGTTCTTTTTTTCAGAAACAACCCTCTTGATACATTAAAATTCAAAGGAAATTTTTTGGAGGTGTGGCTTCATACTTCTAGTTTATTTTAAAATTGGAAATTGCAGAAATTGATTTTGAGCCACTCGTTTGTTTCTTTCCAAAACGTTTGAAATATTTCAAGTTTTTTAAAATGATCTCAGATAACTTTGTTTCCATTTCTCTAAAAATCGGTGTATGTGAAACAACTAACCGTTAACCAGCTTTACATTGCTTTTTTTGCTTCAGGCCGACCAAATCGATTTTAAATCTAGGGTTATTAGCACTTAGAATACAATTTTTGCGAGATGTACAACGCTAATACATCTCAAAATTTCGTTTATTTGATTTCCGTAGCTGGGCGCTTACTCACGGCTTTCAATATATTTTTTACGTTAAACGTTTATCAAGGAGGATACGGTTTTCACCGTTTTTGAGTCTTTCCAAAAAAATAATCATGTTTAAAATAATGTACAAGCGTAGAATTTGACGCTGGAACTTTCAAATTAACGCTGAGGTCTCTGCAATCTTTATAATCATTTTTACGGAAATTGTAGAAAAAAGGTCACTTTAAATTAAGCAAAGTAGCTAAAAATTCTATAAGAAGTCGAACTAGACCAAGAATACTACTGCTAACTTTGTGAGATAACAGAAAATTCAGTGACTTTTCTACGCTAAGATTCAACATGGCTAAGATGAAGGATAAATAAATGAGTTTTTTCGGCAGCTATCCAAGGTTTATTTAAATTCCGTTTTATGCATTTTCTTTTTTAGCGTTCCGAGATGGTCGATTAGCCGCACGCCTCGCCTGCCGCCGGAAACAAGTGGCGGATACATAACAACCGAGTAACGAAACTTTGATAAAGACTTTCAACTGTATACTTGCCTGAACTGGAATCAAGATCTATCTGCTAGACCTTGGCCTGAAAGGTTGATGGTGACACTGGAGTGTGGAGCGTCGACGAGCTCTTTACAAGCGATCTCTTAAAGAAGGCAGACCCATTTTTCTCCTAACTTTGATACCTAGAAGGTGCTCCTGATTTCTTACAGAAAAAAGCCTAAATTAATCTTCGAAATGTCAACCATGACTACGGATCCCAAACCCGAACTTTATTAGTATACACAGTTTTATTAAATTAAAATTCTTTTAATTGCTGAATAATGAACTTTTTTATGGTAGAATATATGCATTGCGTGTTTGTTGGCGGAATCCCGTTCCACGTATGTCATTTTTTATATTTTCTTAATATGGTCTATCGATAATTAAAATTAGATCGTGGCATTTTTTACTTGAACCTTAAACAAATTTTCGATGGGATTTTTTTTCATTTCCTTATTTTTGAAGGTTCTCCAACTTCTCCAACTTTATCCGCAATAATTAGTTTGAATTTTAAATATTTTTGTAACAATTATGTAGCTTTTTTACAATTTTTCGAGGCGTACGGCACTCCTACAACGCGTTCTTGGCTATTTTTTATTATTCACTGATTTTTTGAAGCTTGGAGTTGTTTGTTTGATGATACTATCAAATTAATGTTTAAAACGGTGTTTTTTCTTAACCATTTGCACCAATTTTCAAGTTGAATATTTAAAATAAGGTTCTACGTTTAAGTGCGCGCAGCCTCCGGCCGCGCGGATTTGAGTTTCAATTCAGGGGTTTTAAATTACCATAAAATTCTCTTATTTCTTACACATTTAATTTTTTTTGGTTGAACAATTTCAAATCATAGGAATTTCAAGAACATCTCGCATGCTTGTCGCATTAAAATTCAGAGGTGATTCTTGCAATTCGGTTTAATCGACCTTATTTTTGAAGCAATTTTCAAAATATGGTGGTTGTTTTTGAAAATCTCTTTTCAGTCAATTAATCTTAAAAACGGGTTTTCCATTTTCATCAGTGGAACATTTAATTATTTGCTCTTACTCAGTCTAGTTTTACTGAAGTGATACTACTACTTTAGGGTCTTTAAATATTTTATTTCACAGTTATCTGTTTTGAAAGTGAGGGCTGCCGAACGGTTGACATCTGCGAACTTTTTCTGATTCCTGATTTCAAAAAAATTTTTAGGATCTTTGATTTTTGGCCGGCCTCGGAGAGGCGAATTTGGTTCCGCAGCCATAGGAGAAGCGAAAAGGTGCGGTGATTATCGAACACGCAGCCTAGACAGAGCACGTACAGGAGGCCCTATTGGATCTAGAAAGCTATCTGAATGTCTCACTTTTGAACGGACACTGATATTTCGTGGTCTAGAGAAATAAACCATTTCAGCTGGCTAAACGAAATCGCCCTGCCTGCTGACCGACTCACCTATCTGCGCAACAGACCTATTTGCGCATTTTCGACTAAACACGACCGACTCACAGGTCTGTATCGCTTCAAAACGATCAAATTTTGACCGGTCTTTTATCTAAACCTGAACGTGGTCCAAACTGAGATTTTCAAGTGTCTGGACAGATATCACAAGGTTTATCGACGGAAAACAGACATGTCCGCTCATTTCTGGCTATAATCGACCAATTCACCGGTCGAAATCGCTTTAAAATGAAGTCGTTCCTACTGTACTTATACTTATATGCTTATGTGGAGATTGGCCGACCTTCTGCAGACATTCGTGGTGTCTTGTTGACGCTGCTGGCGGCTTTATCACGTAGGCTTCATTCTCGATTGGTCGGCGCGGTCGCTCCATAACAAAAGCCACTTCTAATTATATAATTTTTTTAGTTTATTTTTGCATTTTTACAGCAATCTCTGCTCTTAGAGAGTTCCCCAACTTTCGACATATACAGTTATTTTTGAATAGACAAATTGATATAAACGTGGGGGATAGCTAACTGTCGGTTTTCTTGTGGGAAGAAATAAGAATGAGTTATCCATATCGCCTGGCTCAAGGCGTGAGACCTTAAACTTTGACATCCCTACCTAAAAGCCGGTGAAGGGTCTGATAGCCAAACATCGGCTTTCTTCAGACCTGAAACGGTCTTCGCTGCACGACCCAATTTTTCTGCGCATGACTAGTTTGCTATGATTGCGATCTGACTATAATATAAATGCTGAGCGATTTGGCACCAATACTGAAGAATGACTGTTGAGGAGTGACTGACTCACCCAACTACTCGGGAGAACGTTCCTCAGCGCGACCTAAGGTTACACTTGACTAGCAGACATAATGAGCCATCTACAGTCTTTGGCTTTAACCTAAAGCCGGTCATTTAGGACCCTAGACGGTCTTCGCGACACAAACCAATTACTCTATTTTTTCCACAGCTTTGGCTCTCTTTGAGGCTTGACAGATATGAGAAGAGGCCTTTCGTAAGCTTTCGCGTCCGTTTTGGTGTGTCTCCTGTTTTATGCAGTGGTCACAAGATCATCGCGCTCAATTTGTTTTACGTGGCAACCACTTGAACCCGTCATCTATGATCGCAAAAAGCACATGCGCTCCTTAATGTCAGACAAAGAGATGCTCGACCCTCTTAAACTGCCTGGATAAGAAATCAAAGTTTCGAAGCGTCTTTTAATTGAATCCTGTGCGTCAACGGCAGTCGAACGAGGAGGGAAGTCTGCTCCTCGTGGTCGCCACTCAATCAGAGTCGATCAACCAATTTGTCTCATCCCACAACTTGCGGGTTCCCCATAAATTACGGACAATTTGCCATTTAGCCTCTCTGTTGCCCTCTCGCTCGTCTCTTCCACACTTGCACTGCCGCTTCGGCTGTTGAAAGACGTCGAAAAGTTCAATCTCAAGCGGACCTGTTAAAGCTTCAGAACTTTCTTGTTTTAAAGTATCTGAAAATTCGTTGGACAAGCAAAAAAGGAAAAAGGTTCCTACAAATCAAAGTTGGCTCAAATTGTTGTTGTCTCGCTTTGTTCGTTGTTCATACTCAACGCGCCTCTCGCGCTTCTCGCTCGCCTCCCCCTCTAAGGCGCTTGTTTCTGATTGCAGCAAAGAGACACTGTGGGAAGACAGAGAACGCGACGAGTTGCGAAGACGTCGCGCACCCGAAAACTCAGGAAAACGAGATAAATTTGATCGGAAGGTTTGTCCGAACACGCTTTTTGTCTTGTGTGGGCAAATTCGAGAAGTCGTGCGCGTCATTTCTCCTCATCAATTCTTTGACGCCGAGTTCCCCGTTTTTGTCTTTAGACGGAGGTCAAAAAGTGAAGGTTAGCAAAAAAGTGGGTGATTGATAGAGGCGACAGCGGCTGAAATTTCATTTTTGTCGGGCCGCTGAAATTGACACCTTTTGCTGTAATGTTGTAATCTCGCAAAAACTCGTGTTTTTGGTGAGGCAGTGGAATGAAATTTTAAAGTTGGCGATAAGGAAAAAATTGAGGCATGCATCTAGCTAAAATATAAAACATTTTTGGCGTCTGACGCAAAAAAAACTAAAAAGCAAAAATAAATAAATGTCAAGCCTGGAAGCAAATTTTAGGTTTTCTACCAGCATTTTTATTTTTTAAATATAAATTTTTGCGAAATTTTTTGTTCTTCAAATCCCTTTATAAATTAAACGAGAACGATCCAGACGTGTCCGTCCGTCACTAAAACAATATCACAATGTTCCTGATTGGTGCGGGCGGCATACTGTAGCTCTGCAATTATTGTTTGTTGCACTTTCGGATGCGACGAGCGACGACGACTGTTTCGAGCGTCGGTGGAAAGACACGGGAGAGAATTTTCAGGCAGCAAACGCAATTTTGATAACATTTTTGAGAACCAGTAACGCTAAGTGTTTCTTTAGCTGGTAAATCGGTCAGCGAAGCGCGTGACGCCGAGATTAATACATTATATAATACAGAAATAATACAATACAGAAATATATATTCTGAGGCGTGAAGCGCCGAACAGTTTTCTTTGAGGAACAAATTCTCGCGCAATAGCGCGCAAAGCCTGTTAATTCTTTGCCGAATTGGCAACAGTTGCGGGTGTTTTTGGTCTACATCAGCCCTACACTGAATTCCGAACCGAATAATATGTGATTTGAATTCTTTCGAGAAAAATCAGCGTCTGCCCTCATGAAGACTGATCATCGAGTCAAGCTGACCACACGCTTTGAAAACACATATTTTATAACACAAACTTCGCGCAATAGCGCGCACAGTCCCGCTGATGAATTAATGATAAATTACTGATCCACAACTTGGACAAAGTATTACTCAATAGACGACCTAATTTCTAGTCGAAAAGTTAAGATTTTTTATAATTTTAAAATTGTCATGCAATTTTTTTTTAATTTTCGTTGTGAAGACTGATTTTGAACTTCAAATAATCATTTTGCCGTGACCAAAAAAATAATTTCTAAGAAACCTGCTGATTTGCTGACACATTAAAAGTCTTGAGCTCATAGTTTTTAGTCTAAAGGCGGAGATAGAGCAGACGATTAGTTTTTATGATAAATTTGTGAAATCTTTAAATTCAAAAGTTGACGTAGTGTCACTCAGAGTGCTCTTATCCGACCTCATCAGTTAGAGTTGTCTTTTTTTTGCTGTGGTCTCGAAGTTGCGTCGATTAATACACTGATTAGCAATTCTGATTTCTCTGTCTACTGCTTGGTTGTAGAAGTGTGGTGGTTTTAGTTGATGCGAACTATGTTACGTCTCATTTTGAGCCAAACAACATACAATTCTGTTGTTTCTCGTTAACGATTACCGTCTTTTAAAAGTAAACAAACTACCGCACAAAATTTCATGCATATTATTTTTGTCCGTTTTGCTGTGGGCGCTCACAGAACACATTGTACAGATGGGTAATAATTTATAAATTATTGCGAGATTTTTACAAGAATTAATAGGTCGTCAAGGGAACATGAATATAAACTGGATGAGTGTATCCTGATTTCAGTTGTTTTATAAGGAATTTGAGTAGTAGTGTTGAATTTTTTGCATCTCGCGGATTGCCCAAACTTATCTCTCTCTTAAGCAAACTGTCTAATTTTTGCGAATCAATCGACTGTTCCTTTAAAAACCTTTTGCGATCTGCTTTCAATAAACCAAGAGTCAGGAAAACCATTTGAAAAATGACACCTCATTAACCCAAAAATAGCGAACAAGATTCGGGCCGTTTTTGTGCAGTCACACAGAGACTTGCAACCCATAGATCTCGGCCAAATGGACAAACAAATGGAACGGCAAAACGGTTTAACGAGCCCAGGATCGGTCATCTGACTTTTCGCAGTTGTTTTAGTCGCTCGTTGCAACGTCGCCTTTTTCCTCTTCTAATTAAACGGTCGAAATCTCGCAGCAATCGCTTGTTCCTCTTTTCCTCCTTCGTTTTTCGATCGACTCCTCGTTTTACTTTGTTCTCGAAGTCCTGCTCGCTCCTCGCAAAAAGGCCAACTTGCTACCATAAATCAGAAAAGCTATTTCGATGCGCTAATTAGATCATTACAATCGAATGAATTCTCCCTGTTATCGCTCCGGAAACCGCGCTGAGCGTCGAAAACTCGCTCGCAGGTTTGTATTTCTATTTCATTCTTAGCTTATAAATTTGGCTAAGCCTTGAAGTAAACCTAATCTTTGCAAAAGGGCCCTTTTCTGCGTGTCGGGACTACCGTGTATCCGGTACCCACCGTGTCTTCCACGTGGGAGTTAAGGCAAATTTTGTAGCTGCGCTGTAACAAAATCACCGCACCGCGTTGCCTGATATATGGGAGTCTTGGCCCTCTCTAAGCCCGAAACTACGTTGTATGCTTATGCCTGCATCCCTGCACGACCTTTCACCCCGCTTCGCTCGCTTAATCCACTTTCAACTTTTTTTCCTTATACTCTCACAATATACCACCCATTTCGGAGTACGGTGATAGCTGGTTGAAACGTTGAACGCAGACGTGGTGATTGAACGATGCGTCACGGTTTTGTGATCGCTGAGTGGGGAATAATTAATGGGATCAGTGGGACGAAATATATCATTCGAGCGCCTGTCAGCTCCTCTTGTCGTTCCCATAAATTTATGGAAACCTCGTGCTCGTGTCCTCTTGTCTCTTCTGATAAGCCGCCCCGGCCGCGATTTACATTTTCGAGCTACTTTTCAGTTAGCCGAAAGGGGTTGACTGAGTCCACATGCCTAGCGTCTTGGGACGTTGGTCTTTGGGTCGCTATATAGTTAGCTCTCTCCCGATTTGTATTTTCCTATTTTTAATAGCTTTTTAAGCTCAACTTTCAAAGGCTGTAAATTTCTATCAATTTGAATTCGTTAATTTGAAAATTTTGTAAAATAACAATGTTGCTGCTAAATTTTGTAAAAACGATCCCGATACCATAAAATGCTTTCTTAATTTTGCGTGTAGAATAAGTACAACATTTTTATTTTGTAAGATGAAGTTTGAAAACATTTTTCAAGACATGCAAAAATTTCAAATTTGTGATTTTTAACTTTTGGATTTGTTGAAGTTTAAAAGCTTTTTTGTTCAAAGAAGAAAATTTAAAAAGCTGCAGATTTATATGATTTTAATTTCTCACATTGTTCGAGTTTTTGTTTTAAACTTTTGTGAAAATAAGTTGAAAAACCACAGAATTCCGTCTATAATAACGGAGAGTTTGTGGTGTTTGTGGTTCTGTTCGCTTTTTTGAAAAATTTCAGAATTAACAGACAAAACATTGGACGCCGCCGGGACTCGATCCCGTAAAGAATGCGTCCAATCAATCGCGACAACGTTCAAGAATTAAGCAGAGAGCGTTTATATTTATTCTAATTTCAAGCGGGGCAAAAATAAAGGTTAGCAAGACTTTAATTTTGTGAAATTTCGTTAATAGTTAAGTTTGAGTGTATGTACGTTAAATTTACGCGACCTCTTAAAATACAATTTTTGAAAATCATTTTTTATAATAACGGAGAACTGTGTGTCTGTGTTCTGTTCGCCAAAATTTCCGAACGAACAGAAACAGCACACAAAACAAACGTTGCCATCGGGACTCGAGCCCGTTAACTAAAAATACAACTCTGCGTTTGAAGACCTTTTGTTAATTCAGCAATGTACTTATTCTCAAAATTTTGTTCTGAAGATCACGTTAATGTTTGTGCAACATATCACAGAAGCTGATGTCGAAAACAAATTTATAACTTTTAATTTTGTAATGAGTGGTTTTTACATTTTTCATTAGTCGGTAACCGTGATCGTGGCACCCACGATCGATCCACTCTTCTTCTCGTGTGGCAACCGAAGTTAATTCGACCCCGTCGGGCTGTTTCACAGTGTCGCAAACCATATGTTCCCCGCGTGTGAGTGTGTGGACGAAGGCCAATCTGACACTTTCTCTCCGCCACCCCGCCCGCTGCTGATTATGTCCTTCCGCGTAGGCGCGCGGTCTCGATGAACCCTCCGATGCTGTTTCGCGTTCTAGCCACCGCCAGCCCAAAAACAGAGTTTGTTGATTTTGTGTATTTTGGTTCTTTTGACAAAATGTGGGTGGGGGTGTAATGTGGTTTAGGCGGTTCAGTGGGATGGATTTACGGCTAGAACGGAGTATTTACTTTTCACTTTTAGTATTTTCTCGTATTTAGCATCTGTTGTACATGATACAGAGGGTAGCATTTTATTGATGACTTTTGAGCGTGGGCGGTTAATTTCAGATTTTTTAAAAGTATTTAAACATTTCGATTTTTTGATTTTGCTAAAATTGTATGAAAAACCGGCACTTTTAGAGTCGAATTTTCGGATTTTCAACTTTTCGCTAAGACAGATTATTTAGCATCTGGTGCACATAGTGTAACAGGTTGTTCCCACTTCAGATAGTGCTAAATGACAGTTTTTACAACAGAAACATGATGAGTTGTATAGTATTTCAAATCTTAAAGCTCACTAAAAATTGTTACAAAATTTTTTTGTTAATTGCGTAGCTTTCGAAAACAATATTTAAAGCACGATTTGTAATTTTTCCTTAAAAAGCGTTTTTCAATATCAACTCTAGTTTATCTTGAGCGATAGAGGTACTGCAGTTATGTGCTTATTTGATTTTGCTTAGAAAACACATCAATTTTAGCATTTGGTTACTCTCGTGTTAGCTTCAGCGATCTATACAACATTCGTAGCTCTAAATTGGCTTGAACGTTGTAGGTACTCAATACAGAATTTTGAAAACCTTCGTAAAATTAGCAAGTGAATAATGGCTTAGTTTCCGCAAAGACGTCACACGGCCGAAACTTCTTCCTCTCCGTGTTTATTTAACCTCTTGCGGGCATGTTACAATGTAGCTTTTATTAATGGACTGTATTCGTTCATAAATGTTAACATCGATTACGTGAAACGGCGGCAGTCTGTCATTTGTTGATTGCGGAATTAGAATTTGTTATGCGCTAGGTGTTAAATGGAGATTTTGCTAAAATTGGGTGTGCGCTTGGAACCTTTACGACGCTAGTTTCTTATTTTAACTTTGGTTAATGCTCCTCTCGATCATTTATCTCAATCAGAGATTGTTTTTGCTTGTTGATTAATGCGAAAACGTTGAAAATTTTGCTTTTAAAATTACAAAAAAAGTTTCACAGTGACAGTTTACGTTTGCGTACTTTTCCAGTGCTCTCTCTTGGCATCCAGCGTGCCCGTCCCGAAAAACTCATTAACGAGTTATTAAGTTCATTAAAACGGCGACCACCAATAATTAACGAAAGTCAAAATTTGTCACAAACGTTTCTGTGCCAAGTGTGAATCACGAGAAAACGTTTTGGCTGTTTAGTTTATGACATCACAAGGTCTACACAGTTTTCATGTAAATTTTGAGAAGAGTTTTGAAAACATTTGAATAAATGTTTGAAACTTGCCTATACATGCTCCTTAAGCAGCCAATGGAAGATGTTTGTGAAATTGAGTGGTTAAAGCATTAGCTTATGACCCTAGAGGTCATGTTAGGTTGTCAGCCAATCCTGGCTGACAACCTAACATCAATTTTAATTTTTAAAAGTCTTTACGTATACAAAGCTGCACATACGCCGACTCACAAAAATTATGATTTTTGATGTCTTAACAAGCGTAAGTACGGCATATATTTCATCTTGAATAGAGCACCAATCGGGCTTTCGAAAGCGACAAAGAAAAAGTGTCAAAATCGGTCATTTTCGGCGCGTTCTTCTTCAGCTCTTGGCGTCGCCGATCGCAGCTCAATCCGCCGCTTGCTGGTAATTCGCTTCTTCTGTGTAAACAAATCACATTTTTGTAGGACACACGACGTTTTGTCACAAAAAGACGCCTAAAACGACGCAATTATTGTGTATGATTGCGCCTGGAGCACACTTTTGAAAACATATGTACCGCCTTTGCTGCTTTTACTGGGTCTGTCGCGCTCGGGACGACTTGTCGTCTTAGTTGGCCCGTCCTCTCCACCTCCCCTTGCCTCTTCCACCTATATCCACTCGGCTGTCTCCTCCCCCGCTCGTCCTCCTCGTCATCAATTTTCGACGACAGCCCGGCGGCACTCCCGATTCATCATCATACTATAACCGCTCGTTCCGTTGCCGGTGTCCTTTCTACAGCAATTTCTGGGGTGATCGGTTGCCGCTGTCGCTAAGGTCCGTCCGTCTGTTTTTTTCTTTATCAGCTGATCTTTTGATGACTGTAGGGTAAGTGGGTGACGGATCTCTGAATCTCTTTTTGAACATTTGAGGGATTAAGTTTTTAACAAAGCAGTTAAATGACTCATAGTTATTGTTGTCTCAGTCAGTGGGTCTAAGCCACCATATTGAATTCGTGAATTTTCTAAACATTTCTAAACATTTTCAGCACTATAAAAAGTAGAATTTTAATGTAAAATTGCGTTTAGTTAAATTTGCAGGTTTTTGGTTCTTTTTATTAGCTGATCGTTTGAAAAATTTGGGGTGAGGAAGTGACGGATATCTGCAACTCAGTTCAGGCTTTTTGTAAGGATTCACTTTTTTACAGTTGACTTCGATATGTTTATGGTTTTTGTCAGTGGTTTAAAACTACCAAATTTCAATCCAAATTTTCAAAACTTTTTTGTTGTTTTTAGCTTTCAAATTTTCGTCCAAATTTAAGGATTTTGGTTGTGGGACGTTCATATCCCAGAGCCTCCCTTTGTTTGTCTAATGCTTACCACTCCATTTCTTTGCAAACTGAAGCACGTGTTTCTCATATCGAGTTGCAGACTTCGCATTTCCTGCAAGCGCGGTTTTTATGTACTTAAGAGATTTCTTAGCTCTTAATAAGGGACCATTCGAAGTCTCGTGGAGCGTCTTCTTAGATTTCTTAGACTCTTCTTTAAGTGGATCTTTTAGCCTGCCGTAAACTCACGTTTTTAAGCCTAATTGTAAATTTAAGGAAACAGGTGAAGTTCCCATCTTTTTTCATTTCCTCAACGGAATCTCAAAAAGCTTCCTAGCTTTTAAAGACTCACCGTTCCTATAAGTGACCTTGGTCTTCCGTACATGCGAACCAAAAATTCGTCCTAATGAAATTACCGCGTCTTTTTCGTGTTGTCACGTCGTCTTCAAGCTTCACAAACTTTAAGGACATTGTCAGCGTTTTCACGCGGACAAAAAACACTTTACGAAGAAAACACCCATCACGAAGAAAAGAGACCTTGGCCACACCTCCAGCGCCTTGTTCACCAACTTCTCGCGTCCCTTCGAATCTTCTCTTTATGTTGATCTGCTAGAGTGATTACATGCGCTGTCGGCTGTTTATTTCTTGCTCGATTCTCGCGCTGCTGTTGATATACGTCCACGCTGATTCAAATGGTTATGTGCTTGCTAGTGCAGGCCACAGTCAGGTAAGCATTATCACTCTCATTAACTCTTTTATTCAGAATACAGACAGATAACGCCAATTTCTTTAGCTTGAAGGCTTCATTGCTATTCAAAGCCTTTTGCAACAGTTCTATAAATTTGGTTTATTGGTCTGGCTGTCGACGGCTTAGCAAACTTTGGAACGTATAGTTTAAAAGGTCTTTTAACCCACAAAAATGGTCTTAAAATCTTCAACCAAAAACCAAAATTTAAAAAATTATTGAAATTTTTTTGTGTTGAAAATTGTAAATCATAAAGTTAGGCAGTGTGTGAAAACGGTCTAAAAGCCTCTAAAAAAAGCATAGTGAAATGCAAAAAATTTGGTTAAAGGTTTTAGTTAGCACAGCAGACTCAAAATTCTAATTTCAGTATTTTAACTTAAAAAGCCGCAATCGGAATTTTGTGGTCACTATTGGTTAAATCTAAATCACTATATCTGTCTTTAGATAAATCTAAAGACAGATAAATTTCTTAAAATTCATCTGTCTTTGTAACTTTTAAAATTGGTAAGACGAATGCTGATTTCTTGCAGGTAGCGGCGGCTGGTTTCCGCGCAGTCGCCATCGATGGCACGGGTAGCGAGGACCCCCAATTCCGGGACTACGACGGGGAAGACGGTGACTGGGCCGAGCCCATGCACCAACAAGAGGCTCACAAAGCCGCGGCTGCACAGTCGTCCTACTTCCCCAGTTCAACTACGGCATGTTCGACAAAGAGACTATCTTCGAGCAAGGGTGAGTCGAGCGTCGCCCTATGTGGACTCCTTGCTTCCTTCTCTCTCGCACTAGCTTACCTGTCTCAGATCCTCTTCTCATCTTCTCTCCGACTCATTTCTTACAGACTGTGTCATTTATTAATCTTATCGATCCAACTTTTTAGCGCACATACCCAGCAGAACGTGCAAGGGTGAGGTCAAGTTGTGGCTTTTTTTGTTTTCACTATTTTTCTGTTCTTTCTTTCCTTTGCGTAAATCTGTCGCTTTTCTTACTGTCTCTTTTCCTCGCTGCTAACGTTGCTCCTGCCGCTGGCTGCATGCTGAAACAAACGCTACACAAACGGTCTTTCTTCTCTTTCTTTCGGGTCGGTCGATTGTGCCTCTGCTGGTGATAACCGCATTGTTCCTGCATTGAAATGGGCTTTGAAGCGTTTATTGAAGGTAAACTTTTTTCAGTGAGACGAGAGATTTTCTTCAGTTTCTGCGGCGTATCAAATATGATCATCGACAGTGTCCTGAGAATGACGGAGGTAGGAAATTTAAAAAACAAAAAATTTATTTAAAAAGGATGCCTGCAAGCGGCATCGAAACCTTGACGTTCAGTGTTATAGTCTAGCACACCAGCACATGGATCAACCAAAAAATCTGTTTAAGTAGCATGTATAGGCTTAGTCAAAATAAAGAAAAACTAACTTGCTCTAATTCAAAACAAATTTAAAATAGGACAAATGTTTTTTTTTTGGCTCTACGCCTTTCGTGTAAATTTTGTAAATGTTTGTCAATCCTTTTTTATAACTGTTATTTAGAAAAACAACTTAGTGGTCACATTTTATTATAGTACAAGATTTGATAGTCGTTCAAACTAATAACATCCATACATGGTCGATCCATATTTGATCTTAATAAACATATCACTATAAGCACATGCGGCACCCACAAATAAATAATAGTTGGATTTTTTCGCTTATCCCTGACCTGCCTGTGAACCAACTTTTTCAAATTCTATAGAGTTTGAAGCATATAATAAACTTTTCCTTGCTTCAGAATCGGTCGACATCGAAGTTTCTATTGTCGTAAGCAACATCCGCGCCGTCTCCGAAGTGACAATGGTTTGTCAAATCTAATTTCACGCGAACGTGCTCAGAAACGCCAAAATTTCCTGTTTTCAGGACTATGCGCTCGAGTTGTTCTATCGCGAAGCGTGGGTGGACAGTCGCCTGGACTATGACAAGCAGCTTTTCAAGAATAAGACCGAGATCGCGTTGCACGAGAGCTACACGAATTTCTTGTGGCATCCGGACACGTTTATGCCAAATGCGATTGCTTCGAAGAACCCTCAGAAGCAGTCAATTTCACATCGGTCGTTGTTGCGGTTGAAGGAAAAGGGACATGTGTTGTACAGTCGTCGAATCTCCATTGTGGCCGAGTGTCCTATGGATTTGACGCTGTTTCCGTTCGACTCGCAGGTCTGCAAACTGGGGATTGAAAGCTGTGAGTTTGTTATGTTTACTTTATCCCATCAATGCAACCTTTTCAACAAGGTCAAAAATTAATCAAAACTAAAACAAATTTTTTTTAACAAATTGGTATCCCAAAAGCTGTAAACTGTTTACAAGGAGGCTTGCAAATTTAAATTTCAGCTTAACTGTAACGTCAACAGCCTAAAAAATGTTTAAAATATTTTTTCTAAGCTAATAAACTCAAACTGGCCAATACAAAAAGTTATAACAGTCACAAAAACAGCTCAAAAAATAATTTTAAAAGGTTTCCGAAGCGCTTTTTTGCGTTTCAACCAAGACTATTTTTAACGTAAAAATAAACTGAATTATAAATTATTTTTTAAGTCAGTTTGTTGAAAATGCCAACTTATTAGCTTTCTGTGAATCTCTTATATGGTTCACTTTAAATGCTCAAACTGCGTGGAATCATAAAGTGCATACTTATAGCCAATTGTTTTTGGCCGGCCTAGGGACATTGTAACATAACCGTTCTCATAGTAAACTGCTTCTCATAAAAATTTTAGTAAATCACTGTTTTTGTTAATTTCAAGTTATGCAGAAGCTTCTGTTTCTCTCCACAATCCTCTATTGTTAACATCAAAACCGACAAACTGTTTTTCTTCCAGTCGCATGTCTCAAATTCCAATCGTTGTGCCGCAAATCATTTTTTCGGCACAAAAATATTATTTTTTCGCCCGCAAGATATCATAACCACCGACAAAAACCATTCATCAAAAAACGATCATCGCTGTCCTATCATATGTTTCTGTCTGCCATGCTCAAACGAGATTGATCACTGTTTGCGCTGGTGGCGACTCACAGTCAAGTCCGCATACAACAGCTGCCGTTGCTGGCTTCATTTTTTTGCTTGCTTTGTTGCGGCTAAAACGTTGTGTTCTTGGGTCATGGGGGTACTGTAGCAATGAGGACAAGGTGACGGAAGTGACATGTGGCTGTGAAGATAACAGGAAGGGAAAAATAAGATCATTAGCAAGGAAAGACCATTATTCTGCGAATGTGATTTAGGGCCTCTTTAGCTGGACATTACACATCGTTTATAAATTGGCCCGATCAGGTGGAGGAGATTGATCGAAATCTGATAAAATATTGTTTATTTTGGCGCCGGGTAGTGATGAATACGTGAGGACTTCTAATAGATTTGTGTCTAGGCATGTTGCGAAGTTGAGAGTTACACAAAATTAGACGAAGCATTCACTTATTTCTTTTATTTCATATTTTTGTAGGGCCGAAAATATGAAACAGAACTTATATTCAGTTCATTTGCCCATAAAGGTTATCTGTCAAATTCAATGGATTATGGGACAAAGAATCAATGCAGACTTTTGGTCTTTAAACTGGCTTTGCTTCGAATCGGGGTTAAACAGATCCACCAACTGTAATTAAATAGTTAAAAAATTCAATGAAACATTTAAAATTTTAAAACTGAAAGTTAAAAGTGACGTGTTTTTTTGTGTTTTCAAGAAATGTGTGTTTTTTATGGAAAACCGACAAAAATACTTGAATTTGAAAAATGTTTTCGAATTGTTACATTGTAACCGAAAGCATCAAAATAAATTCAAATGTACGGCCAAACAACGACGTTCTTTTTAACCGTTCAAGAATTGTGGAGTGGCTAGAATTCCAGCCCACGATTTGAATCGTTAGCGAAGTGCTAATCGTTAAAAGAAACAAGCTCTCAATAAGACTTCTCGGACCTTAAACATGAACGTAGTTCACACGTTTCTTCAGTAGTTTTCAACTGTTTTGTTTTATGTAATTCTTAATAATTGCAACATTTGTTCTTACAATTTTTTACCGTCTTCCATGATACTTTTTTATGTAGAGAACCAATGAGTACTCTTAAAATATTAGCCGAATGTCACTATGACCGAATAAGATTTAAGATTCAAAACCAAGGTGGTCTCCTTGTCTGTCAATTTTGTGAACGTGTGATTTCTGAGATCTGCGCGAACGTTAAATAAGCTGTCAGAGATCAACCCCACCGACTGTTTAGGTCATTCATCTCTACGCTAGCGAGCGCGTGAGATCGAATCGGAAGGTAAATTGGAAAACGGGTTTCGTCCGTTACGGGAGAGTTGTCGCTGCAAAAAGCACTTTGTCTAAGGTCGACCTGGGGTTGCAAGAGGTCGAGCAGGTTTTAGTCAAATTTGGAGAGACTTGAACTTGTGATCTGTTGAAGCTCAAACTCATTAAGCGTCACATTAAACACAAAATCTATTTCGATTTATTTAGATGGCTACACAGCAGACCAAGTGCGCTACAAATGGTCGAAAAACAACATTGAAGCTTTGGTCTTGAAGAAGATCCGGTTGCCTGACTTTCAGATTAAGGAAGCTTACGTGACCAGCCAGACTGAGAGTTATGCAACTGGTAAGGAAAAACCTGAAAATCAAAAATGACGTTTTTTCACAGGTGACTACAGTCGACTCTATGTCTGCTTTGTGTTTACACGGTCTTCTGGATTTTGCTTCCTTCAGCTCATCATCCCCTCAACTGCCGTTGTCATTACTTCTTGGGTGTCGTTATGGATGGAGAGCGAGACTGAGTTCCAGGTAATTTTCAAGTCCAAAAATTTGTAATAATCATTGACTTTGGTTATAGTCTAATGGAGCTAGCTTGAAGGTATTTTTATTGTTCCATGACTTTACTTTTGGGTGAAAGATATGGTCATATGGTTTCGTGTTGTAGAAGTGGCCGTGTGCAAGGAACCTTTCAAAATTTTGCCAATTTATTTTTTGTTAAATTCAAGTTTTCAGGACATGATTTCCATCATCCTGGCGATCACTTTCCTCATCTTCTCCTACAACGAAATGATGCCTCGTGTCAGCTACATCAAGGCCATGGACGTGTACCTCGGTAAATTCTTTCACTCCATTTTGTCCCTCACACAAATCTCATTCCAGGGGTCTGCTTCATGATCGTCTTCCTCTCATTAATCAAACTGGCGTTTGTGAAGTACATGCGTCAGAAGCTCCGCATTACCAGGGACACTTCTCTGGTTGCTGGACTGCTGCCCGTGATGCGTGTGGCTTCCAATGGCCTTGCTCCAGACGCTAACATGAATGGTGGCGGGAATCTGTCTCCGACGTCCGTGCTTAGTTTTGAGAATAGCAGCAGGTGAGTGAACTTATATTGTAATGTCATAAGACTTTTTGATTTATTGAGATTAGAGGGGTTACAGCTTTCGTTTAACAAGGAAGGCAGCTTAATAGCTAAGGTCGGACAAACAAGTGGAGTCATTAGGGTGTTACAAATGGGTTAAAAGTGGTGTAAAGTAGAAATGTGATAAAACAAACTAAGGTACATGCGGAAACCACCAGGAGGAGGCATTGCGAAATATCACAGCAAGCTGTTTAACAAGGAAGGTGGCCGGAATAAACAGATTAACCAGGTCAAATCCACTCAGTTGGACCAACTGAGTGCAAGTAGGGTAAGGTCAAACATGCAAAAAGTCATCAAGTCATTGAATGTCGTAAAGCAGCACGAACCAAATTTACTGAAACATCACAAAATTATGATTTTAAGGTGCTTTTAAAATTACTTTTTCGCATTGACTATGCTTCCATAATGTGCTGATAACAGTCGTTTTAAAAATTTTGCCGGTCTCTGCATCTGAAAATTGAATTTAACCATTCTGAGCTTTATTGGCCTTGTGAAGCTTAAGGTGATAAACTTTGATTGAACCTACATTAGACTTTCTACATTTGAAGTTTGGCTGCAAAAAACATATGTCCTTAATTGGCTGATTTCAGAACAGCGACTCGTCTGAATGACTACACCGCAGTGCCCATCGGCGACCCCCAACCACCGAAACACGTGGTCGAAGTTTTTGGAAACGGGTATAAACACAAGCGTTTAGCGAAATTCGTCCCCAGACTTGAGTTAACACACAAGGGAATGCGCCGGTGCCACTGGATATCACAAGTACCTTTTCCGAATATTGCCAGTTTGTTTTCAAGAGAAATGTTCCAGATGATGTTCTTCTTCGGATTCGTGATATTCTGCATGTTCTACTTCCTGATATATCCGAACCTCCACATGGCACCGGTGGATCCAGCGTGTCTGAAAGAGAATGCGGAGTGGTTCGCCGATGTTTATTGAAAAGGGTGAAGCGACGTGCAACAAAAACCTGATACTTGAAAGGCCTTGGTTGTTATATTTTGTTTCTACATGTAAATAAAACATCTAATGTTGAGTTTAAATCTATAGGGAGTCTATTCAGGGACCAACGTTCAGACACTATTTGCCACGAGCTAATATAAAAAAACTTCAAGGGGGCTTGCTGTAAAATCGGCTACCAAGGCAAGGAGAGAAAACTGACATTTTGGGGGATTAGTTGTCGACCACATAGATCCCATAGCTCGCAAAAACGGCATGTGTTCTAATTCCGAGGAGTACTTAGATTGTAAATGTCTATCTGTTTTAAATCTTAACTAAGTTATCCGTATTTGAAGGTACAGAAGATCACTTTCGCATTAGAAAAATTCAAAAAATTTTTAGTTTGCATTAAAGTAGTCAAGGCACACCGGAAATAATCCGCTTTAATACGAGCTGACATTTCTAGCACTAGTCACCTTTAGCTATCGCTTTAAGCCCCAACCTTAGAGCACAAGATACCTCTACCTCATGGCTTAAATCACAAGGCTTCTTTGGTTCCCTTTTCGCACTTTGGTTTGTTGCTTTTTAGCTTATTGCTCAGCACTTCTAGAACCTAGCTTGTATTAGCTCCTTTGGCTGCTAGCTATTAACTTATTTAGCTTCTGGTTTTTGACACTCTTAGTCCCTGGGTTGTAGTACAGGATATCTTTAGCTCCTACCATTTAATCCTAGCTTTTGAACTCTTTTTGAAAATATACATAGCACAACTAAAGCCTGTGACTTATAAAACTTTAGCGCCTAGCTTGTAGCACAAACTCTCTCTTGCTCCTGGCATAAAACATAAAGTATCCATTCCCTACACATCAAACGCCGAAATGTTGCCTGATACAATCACCTCCTCTTGAGTGTTCAGTGCACGTAAACAAAATTGAACGCTTTTCAACCCTAACTTCCGTGTCGCTCCCAAAAAGGTTTTGAAAAATGGCTATTGAACTTGTTTGCAAAGTGAAATCTCTGTTTTTCTTGTTCCATCTTTAATTCGTCAAACGTGAACTTTGGCGGTTCCAAACTTTAAATTTGAACTTGACGTGACGAATTTCGGTCGCCCCTCCCACGGTCGCTAAACCCAAGCATTACGTAATCAAAATCGCTCGAAAAGGGCGTCCGCTCGTGCGCGTGTTTCCGAAAAACCCGTTGTCGGTACACATTCATCACCTCGGGGCATAAACACCGCCGCGGAGCCGCATCACTTAAGTCATTTTGTTTTGACACTTTTGTGTGTGTTTGAGAGAGTTGTCCTATACGAAGACGATTATGCGAGTCGGCACGTTGGTTGCGCTAGCAGCCTTGGCAGGTAATTTTTCACCTCTCTAAGTGCCCTCTTCTAATCCAACCCTTAATTTTAGTTATTTCTGTCCAAGGCAATGAACAACAAAACAAGGAACGTCTGCTCATGAAGGCTTGCATCCGAAACCCTCGTCTCCCCTTCTGCCATATTCCGGAACCGGACCCTGAACCCCAGCCAGAAGTAGAGAGGACAAGAGGTGAGCCTAGGTCTCTCCATTTCCAGGTCACACTGAACCGTTTCAGAATTTATTCGCCAAGACAAACGTGTGCCTTTTTCGTCACAAGGAAGTATGCTGTCTGATCGAAGCAGAGACAGCAGTCTGCGGCCACAACAGGTGAGTTCGTGGTGAAAAGAAAAACAATGCGACATTTGCGGCTGTCTCCGATATGATTAAACAATGATCGATGCGATGTCATCGGTGTTGTGACGCGCCATCGGGAGGGGGAAAGCGATCAACGCGTGGCGACCGTCTCACTGATGAGATTATCTCTGATGATGAAGAGGACGGCTGAGATCTATGTATTGTTATTGCAACAGATTAGGGTCAGCTGGGAGAAAATGCAAAGCCCACAAAAATCACAAAAATAGGTTTGGATATCTGGCGTTTTGTTTCAGGATTCAGACTTTAAGGCCCATTTTTCTAGTTGAATCCTTCAAAGTGAAAATAACTAAAACTTACTGATTTTGCACAAGCTTGCCTTTTTGTATGGTTCTAATCTTAGCACTTTAAACAGGAATTTTAATGTTTTTAAAGTTTTTAGCAAATTTTATGAGTAAACCAAAATTTCTAAAAACTCCAATGAAGCAACACAAAATGAAAATTTTGTATTTAATCATTTTCAATAAAATAAAAATTTTTAAAAATGCCGCTAGAAGAAGCACATGAACGTCAAACAGCATTAAACATTCTGATTACATTTGTCTATTCATACTTAAGTGAATGTTGGAAGGTAATATTGGTAGCTCATTGGTTAGTGTGTTTATCCAAGACACTGACGACCAAGGTTTCATCCCCACTAGTATCCCTTATTTTTAATTTGCTGTTTTTAACGTTTTTTAAAATCACTTTCCAAATTTTTGACCCAAAAATGTCTTATGACACCGAACTTGCCACGTAACGCTGTTTTACTCTTCAAAGACTTTTCAATGAAGTTCCACTTCCGCCAGCATTAGCAGTGTAGTTTGAATACCCCGCATTTCGTTGGAGTAAACTTTCTTTGCAAACAGGTTTCTGTTTGTCGATTTCCGACTTCTTGCGAATGCATCAACGGTCGTCGGTCATGGTGCCGTTCTAAACGCCGCAATTCTATTTGGCTAACGACCTTGACGAACTGTGAGAATGGTTTAAACTAATAAAAAAGTCAATGATTTTTGTGAGACAAAGAGAGGTGCAGGAGGCTTAGGGACATCAATCTTGAAGAAATGGTCGGAGTTTCAGAAATGATGCCGTGCTAAGGGGAACCGGTTTACGTGGAAGGGGTCATGGAAGTTTGGTTCTATAAATGGAGAGTACGAAAAAGTTAAATACGAAAATTGCGATTTGTACAAATAGAAGACGCTTCTGACAAGAAAACTTGTTTTTGTTATAGGCTGAAACCCCAATCTCGCCCAGCGCCGTCCGAGGTCCTCAAGACCTCCAACAGCTCCAAGCCCTCTGCATGAAATTCCGGCCGATTGTCGCCCAGGTACCTCTAGCATTCGAAAACGGTTATATTTTAGCTTTTAGCACTGTGGTCGCAAGACCTAACCAAGGAGTACGTGGCCAAATGCATGGCCTTCTTCCGAGACTGCAACCAGTTCCTGACTCAGGCTGATCCTTTGTCCTCTATTGGCAGTGCTTTCACTTCTGGAGTGAAACTGAACTACTACAACTGGGACGTCAAAGGGATTCCGTTTTACCCGGTTAATGAAGAAGGAGCCATTGGTGGAGGTCATAATGCGGATATTGGATTCGGATCTTGGGGCGGCGGATATTCGGAAAACGTCGGAGTTCGGTAAGTGGGCTGTACTTCAATTCACAAAATTAAAAAAAAAAACTGGTTAGAAAGTCATATTTGGGCTGTCTAAAATCAGCGAATTCTAAAAAGTCATTTTCGCATATCTCGTTTTTAAAATTCACATTTTGGCTTCGTTTTAGAAATTTTGTGAGCCAGACAAACTTCAGACATCAAAGTTGAAAAGCAATTTTTAGGCCTTTCAGCCTAAAATTTCAAGTGTTATGCTTAAACCATCTGGCCTATGTTTAAAGTCGATCGTATATCTCAAAGGAATGGGGTGATCCTAAAACTAGTTTCTACCCAGTCTAAGAACATTTACTCAGAACGCCATAAAGAAAAATAAAATGATAGACTGCCTTGTTTGGTAATACGTTATTTCACAACAAGGGCCAAAAAGCTGGTCAATAAAAAGTCATACTTGAAGTCTAAATTCAGTTATTTATAAAATAATGTCCTTTTTGCATGTCTCTACCGTAGAATTTACATCATAACATTCCATCAACAATTTTCGACGCTTTTCTGGTTATCAAAACAACTGTTAGGTCTTAAGACTTTTTTTACAAGCAGTACACTCTCAATTTAAAAGCCAAAAAAGTTAGAATTCGTTTAAGCCTTAACAGTTCAAGTTGTAAGCTTGATGCTTCTTGAGTTTACCATATAAAACTGTCATCGAAACCAATCGAATCACCCTACTTGGAAACGTCGCACGTTTTTCTCCGACGCGCGCCGGCGACGAAGGCCGCCGTCGCGCGCCAGTCGGAGAAAAAACGGTTGTTTGTTGCAGGGTATGGCTCCATTACCTAAGCAACAGAAGGCTCAAAGGCATGCAATAAATGGGGAGGAAATCGATGGATCTTCCGATTTTAGACGAAAAAAGCGCGAAAAAGAAGCTAAAACTGAAACCGTGCTAAACGAGCGCGAATAGATGTAGCAACGGTCAGCCGCTACAAACACGCTATCCCCGGCTTCCACACGCCACCGATTCTGGCAAACTTGGGCACAAAACGTGGCGGATGACCTCCTCCACAGTCACACAGGTCAAATTTTCGATTGGCAGCGAGGCACCGCGAACGACGCCGATTTCGAGCGTCACTGGACCATTTCCCCCGTTTTTTCTTCGTTCCTGGCGCGCGCCAGTCGGAGAGGAACGTGCGACGTTTTTAAGTAGGAGGATTAAATTTGGCTTCGACGATATTAACGCATATCTAAGGAACAGGAAGATCATTAAGGTACTTTTCAGTCACATAGTGTCTCAGGAATGTGTTTGCGACATTTTGTTTGTTTGCGACAAAAAACCCATAAATCCACTTCCCACTTGCACGTCGACACAAAGTGATCTCCGCAATCAAGATTTGCTCAGCTCTCGCTAAACGGGTTATCTGATCAACTCGATCAAAATTTATGCGCGCGTCTGATAATCAAAAGATTTACTCAATCGGAACCATCTACCCGTTATCCTAATTACATGCGACCAATTTTGACGCTTTCAGCGACTACTGGTCCCAGAAAGCGGAATACGGAGCAAACTGGGTCGAAGGAAAGTATGGCTACCGCAACGGATGGTCGATGCCCCTCGTTCAAAGTCTTGGAATCGAAGGCGGCGGCGGAACCGACGTCAACGTGCCCATCCGTCCCGACAAACTCGGCACCATTGACGTCGACAATCACTACGGGGTACGCCTGCACCCTATGATGCGCTTGCTCTCACAAATATCTTTTAGGTCGGCGGCTACTACAAGCACAACCAGCACACGGGCGTCGACTGGCGCAAGGGAGAAGTGAAGAGCATGTTCGGTGTCGGAGTTCCATTTGCTGGAGTCGGTTTTAACACCGGCACTGCTGTTGCCTTCCCTTCGTTGGACACTTTTGCTAACTCGCTGGGATGAAGGAGCCATTGCCAATGATACTCAGGTACCCACGAGGGTGGAAATACACCCTTCTTGTTTGTATGTAATTGAACGTTATGTTTGGAACATTTGTGTGTATTTATAGACAAAATAAAATCTTTTCATAAACTTGAAAGTCCATGACCTCTTTCAGAACTTTCCGCTGAGGTTATCGCTCCTGAGATAAGCCAAGAAAGCTAACCGAACTCCAGCGGCACACCAATTCTATGATTTTTTTTCACCAATGCTCTTCAGCAAACTGTCAAAAAACAAAATTTTAGAGTCTCAAAAACGTTTCCATTTAGCGTTAGCCAGAACCCAAGGCATTCAGGTTTTTCCGGTACATACATCACAAATATTATAAAACGTGACTATAAGCGATGCTTTTCGGTCTAATGGCCGTGATCGCTGCTCGTTAATCTCTGGCCATTTTTAATATTTATCCATGTATTTTTTGCTTTGTAAGCCGCCCTCCTAGGTCATTTCTTTGGTCTTAAAATTTGAAGCCGATCAGGACCTCTTCAAAAGATACGATGCGGTCAGAACCCTGAAGAAACTACCTCGACTCGTTTGGGATCGTTTACGCCTCCTCCACAAGACTTCTTGAAACACAAAATTCTCTGACCAATGCTATCGAAAAATCACATCTTAAAGTCATGCAAGAGAAAATAAAAAGCATTGCAAAGTGTGTTGTAAGACTCCATTTAAGAACCTCTCACTCGATGTCCCTGTCAACACCTACCATCATGAATGATCTTCCTCGCGTCTTTTTCAAATCCGTGCTCAAGTATTTGGACACTTCCCCTGACCACGAGCTTCAACAGTTGTCAGGACAGCTTCCGGTCTTGTGTTCATTTGTTCAGGAAAGGGAGAAGCACGGCCATGCTGGTATTTTAGTTTTTTACCTGTCTCCTCGGTCTTCGAGAATTGCCGCACTTTTCTTTTGTGGTACGAAAGACGACTATGAAAATTTGACGCACTTTCTGGACGTCGGTTCGCAGCTTGAAGCGTACGAACAAACGGGACACAACAGAACACGGCTTTAAAAACAAAGAATAACATTTGTGCACCAGAACCCCTGAGGGACGGTATTCCACCACAAATAAAGCTTCCGCCCGCGTTCCGTCGGGTGCTCTTTAACATAGTGATTGCCTTTTGTGAAATCCATATGTGAGGCCTTTCTTGCAACTTCTCTTGCATGACGTTTAAACAGTGGAGGAGCGTCTTTGAGCTCTTCGAAGCCGTTTGCAAAGTCATCCGGAAAAACTCCTCCTTTCAAACTCCAAATACACTTCGCTTTTACAGAATGAACTACTGTAACTACTGTATGGCAAGTCTGTCTTTGTTGCCCTCTTCGCCTTCTTCGGCAACTGGAAGCGATGCAGCGTGGACTGCGGCATCTTCAGAAGGAGCTGGAGCAGCGCCTCCGCCTGCACCACTAGAGCTGTATTCTTCTCCTCAACCTCGGTGAAGCACGGCCATGGTGCAAGAAATGGAGAAGCACGGACATGGTGCAAGTTTAGTGCTTTACCTGTCTCCGAGGTCTTCTAGAATTCACGCAGAATTTTTCTGTGGCACAAAATACGACCGTAAAAATTTTCTAAACGTCGGCGTGCAGTTCTAAGAGTGTCTTCGGGAAGCGTTTTGTATTGCATATACCTGCTTTTCGACTTCAAAAGGAGAAATATTTCCGGGCGGCTTCAAAAAAACGGCTTCAAACGGCTTCAAAAATGCATGAATTTCACGGTATTTTCAGCGCTGCAGTGCGCTACGCGCCCTATCCTGCTCGTTCCTAGAGTGCTTCCGCTCTGCTGCTTCTTGGACAGTCTCATGTTGACGGTGTCTACGCAAATTAAAAAATGACTAGGACTGGATTCAATAAATTCTCAAAACGCTTCAACACAAGAAAGTCATCGCACCGCAGTCCCAGCACGCTTCACCCTCGCTTGCCCAGCTCGCTGCCCCTGAAATGAAAGAAAATTAACCACAAAGCATCGTGTTCTAATAAAATCGACTGACCAAAACGTGAAACTCCAAAAATTCGTGAAATCGGGGCACATTTCGGCGTGAAATTCAACTTGCGGCGCAAAACGACGATTTCGCCGACAGAAAGAAATGCAAACCCAAATCCGATTTCACCGTAAGCGAGTGCGTCTTGATCAGAATTGTCGCGTCGGGACCGCTCAATGACTGGTAAAATTCTCCTTTTTCTCTTATTCTAACTTTGCCATATTGCGCAGTCCTGAAGCCGTTTCTCGCCATTCTGACGCCAGAATCGTGATCAGCGCCTTCGAAAACCCCCCTGCCCCAGAAATGAGCGCGATGTGTGATGGTGCGAAAAAACGGTGACCGTGTCCCTTTAAGATATGCTGTGTCGCTTACGTATGTATAATAGTTCAAGCATTCAGAATTCAAAGACATTTCTAACCATCTATTGCCAAAGCTTTAGACGCAAATAAATTTAGGAGGACTGACACGTTTAAAAATCAGCAGTTTTAAAATTTCAGATTTTTTTGCTTGGAACGTCACGAGCGAAGAATTCGGGGTTCTAGATTGAAGGTGTTAGGTCCTTAGATCAAGAGATGCACCTAAGCTCAGTCGTTTCCGAATAGAAAAAAAGATGGAATTGCATCTTCTTTCCATTCACTTCTCCAGATCATGTAACTATGTCATGATTTAACGGGTATATTAAACATGGTCTGAAAATAAAGATTTACTTAACAACAGAGATCAATAACATCTTAGGTTTTAAATAAATGACCGCCTGAAGAAGAATGACTTTCTTATCGGACTCGTTTGGCTTTTGGTGCAGTCTTCACGGGAGATGGGCTTGACACACGTGCACGGCCGTTTTTCACTGAAATTACAAGATATTAAAGACCGACCTGAAAAATTCAAACTAAAGTGAAAATGTTATTTTTAGTAAATATCTTGAAACTATCAAACATGAGAGCTCAAAAACACAATTCATCTTCAAGCCTAGGAGATGTGCATGTTGACGCATTAGAACATATATATTTGCCAAAGCCGAAAATGCCTTAAAACATTCAAAAAATTTTAAATAGTCTCAAGACCTACGCCAAAGAACAAAAGAACATCAAAAGTAGTTAAGCTAGAACAGACGTCTAGTAATTTCCATTGGTGTTCTTTGGCGGATATCAGGTTAGTCGTAGCCAATAGCGCTACCATCTCCCAAAACGTCTCTTTTCTGTAGTAAATATTAGAACTTAAAGTCACACTTCCCAAAATCTTAGAGCACTTAAAAGCTTTATTCAAAGCATCTTAGACTGAACTGTGACCAAAGTCCACCTAGAGTTAGTATATGGACTTATTGTGATCACTATAATAGCCTTAGAACCAAAAGTAGTCAAGCCAGAACAGACGTCCAGCAATCCACGATGGCGATCGTTAGATTATAGATCCAACAAAGTGGCTTATCCCTGCCGTAAAGGTCAGGACTTAAAGTGATGCCTAAACCTCAAAGCACTTCAAAGCGTTATTCATGGCATAGTAGACTGAAATGTGACCAAAGTTCATCTAGGATTGTATTGACTCTAGTGAGCACTAGAAAAACGCGTAACCCGTAGAGCGCGTGGAAGAGTCATTTGAAAATTGGCCTAGTCTTAAATTTGGCCTATTGGCTCATTGTTAGCATAGTTATGGTTTGTAGAGAAAGAAAGAGCATGCAGTTATATCTTATAATGATGAGATAGGGATTACCATAGGGCTATGAACTATACCTGGAGTAGACACCGGGGAATTGTTAGAATTGTTGTTCTCGTTGGGATCGACGTCCGGAGTGACCGGAATATACCACAGCTTGCCACTCCTGTTCGTCTGCGTAAAGTCCCAAGTGTCCTCTTCGTCGGAACTGCAAAGGACCGTCGGAGGTTTCAGCGTCTCCACATCGATAATTGCTTCTTCCTCGTCCTAAAAGCCTTGTTGCCAAAAACCGCATGTAATAAATCACCTACCGCGTTCTTTGTCGTTGTCTCCTCAATACCATCCTCATCTTCAAGATCAAATTCGCCTTCTTTTTCGCGATACTTCGAGTTCTCGTCCAATTCTTTGAAGTCAGGAGCAAAAGCACTCCAATTCTCAACGTGTGCCTGGGCCCAAATATAGGTGATTCCGTTGGCGACGGCGACAATGACAGGACGGGAAGGGTGCCAGTGGATGTCTTGGAGCTGTTCGCCTTGTTTCCGTGGAGCATTTTGATCAAATTACCGGAGATACGTTCCCAGATCGTAAGCGAGTGAGTCCGTTGATTTGCTCCCACCACGTAGTCGGCTTCGGGCGAGATGGTCACTGTTCGCCAAGCAGTCTGAAAATGTAAACAGGTGATTAATGTTTTTTGTAACTTTGTTGCGTAATGCCGCAAGGGTCTCAAAAACGCGTTTATCTAGCATGGATTTGTGCTCAAAGCTTTTATGTTTTTGAGGTCAAACGGAAATTGCTTCTCATATAACATGGAGCTTGCCAAAAACTGCCGCTAACCTCTCACTGCTTCTTTGTTGCATGTTAAAATGTCATAAAGCATCTGCTAGACCAATTCTTAGAGCTGTAGGTATGCTTTGTCATCTCCCTGTACTATACCTTATTGACCAAATCTTGATACTTTGCGACGGGATCCACGCCATAACCCCTGTAGTCGATAGTAGAATGTCTAGCTTGTAGCACCGAATAATACGGTCATTCGTGTTAGTCACAATCCAGTCGCCTCGCTGACTCACGACGAACTGCCGGATCTGAATAGAATCCCATATTACTCAGATTCGGAGGCGGCAAGATGAAACCTGATGGTTGACGGTCTGTCTGCAGTGAGCCACGACATTCTGAGTCTTTGCGTCGTAGATGATTATTCTGCCCTGCAACAGAGTTTTGCAATTCGCATGAACTTTTTTGAGATGTATACCTTTGAGCTGCCCGTGATTACGTATTTGCCGCGTCTGTCGAAGACTGCGCAGGTTGTGTTCTCTTCTCCCGTGCCGGGGATGTCTAGAAAGAGCTTCTTTTCTTGTAAGCCGGTGGTCACGCTGGCGAGGGTGACGGGATGGCCGTGTTGGACAATGAGAATTTGGTCGCGGTTTCTAGAAAAATTCAAGCGTTTTTGTAACGCCGGAAAGATGAGTTTATATGAGCCAAAACGGGCCACAAAATGTAAGGGTTAGACTGCTTAGATTAGCAATGTTTTTTTAGACTTCAGCATTAGGTTTAGCTACTTTTTGTACGTTTAAAAGTACCAATGACGCAAGGTAAACCACAGCAGCTTCAACATTTTAAAATGGTTACACCAGAAACAATTTTAGAGCGGTTGAAAACATAAAACGGATTATTTTATGATTACTCAACTTCTACCTTTAAAAAGGGCTTCGCATCTAAATCGGTCGCTCAAAAACCCGAATAGCAGTTGGTGCACACCTAATTCTAGGCTGCCTACTCCTCTATGAGCTCAGATTTATGCTTCATCACTTTATTTATTCGACTACCCCGATCTCAATAATTCTAAAAGTCTCTAGTTCTTATGTAAACTGTAGCTACAGATCCATATTAATTGCTAATAGGACTAGGCGTCAAACCATCTCTATATGATAAATGCATAGGTACTTTTCCGTCCTATGACTAAAGAAAGAACGTACCTTGGATTGATAAAAGCCCCCAAAGGCGTCGCTCCGACCTTCCACCTCTGTAACTGATTTCCCGTCAGCACCTCCCAGACGGCAACACTTCCATCAGAGGAACAAGTAGCCAAATGATGTCCATCTCGAGACCAGGAGACGTTCAGAATCGGCTGCACGTGAGCGGGCCAAAAGCGGACCATTCCTCGAGTCACGTAGTCGACGATAAAGATCTTACCGTCGGTGACTCCGACCGCAATCAGTGAGCCAATTCGGTTGAACCTGGCGCAGACGGAGTTTCCATTAGCGACCTCAAGGCACCCGTCGAGTTCTTCAGGGAACGCAAAGGTATTCTCGAAAAAGTCTTCGCCCATCATTTTGACTGATGTTGTACCGCAACGAGTCTTCTAAAGAGCAAAATGTCGCAAAATCGCGTTAAAATACTTCAACTCAAATGCTAAAGTTTGACTTATGCGCGAAAAAGCCCACATCGCTGCGGGACTTCACGCAAACTTCGAGCGTTCAGCGTCCAAACATCTGATGCTCGCGCGCGATCCACGTGGTGATGTCAATAATCTCGTCTCGCTGTGCCTAGGTCAAATTTGTTCTGCTCTGCGGCGAATGGTGTTCGGTCAGGTGACCGTTGCACTCAGCTTTTGGCGGCTTAAGGTGACCTGCGTAGATATGATCTGCAGTCACATGATTTCTCTGGGAAGAGATTTTGTGGTCGTGTGTGAACGCGTCGGGAGAGCTGCAACGTTCGCAGTTTTTTTGGTGTGAATCGCTTCAGTTTTCACTAAAAATTTTGGATCTACAGAAAACTTGAGTAAACTGTAAGTGACTGTTCCGCTTTAAGGTAAAGTGTGCCTTTACAAATGCCGAAAATTTTATTGATTTCAGTAAATTTTATTTGAAGGCTGAATGCCGAAATTAATCTGAAAACCAACAGAAGACCAAGTTTGCCTAAAAGATAGAAATAGCTGTTCAACGCTAATTGGTGATACCTGGTGACAAATCTGCGATTGTTAGGCTTGTTTCATTGGACAACTAACCTCTGAAATCGTATATTTCAGCTTATTTTAACCTAAAAAACGAAAATTAAAATTTCTTTTATGTCTGTTTTGCACCCATTTATGCATGTGACCAATTAGGCATATCTCGTTTTCAAAGAAATTGTGCCAGAAAGCGCGTTTTTGCACAATATTCAAACATCTAAATGATTTCATTCATTCAAATATTTCATATTTAAGCCAAAATTAGAATAAAAACAGTTTATTAAAAATTTGTGTAAATGATTGCGGCGAAACCAGCAGCATAACCAGTATTTGCGATTGCCAAGTCAGCCATATTTGATAACTCTAACCCATAAAATTTGGATTTGAACTTATTAGCTAAAAAGCAATAGCTAAAAAGCTAAAAAGCCAAAAATTCGGGTGCTCGTCGAAACCTGAAACTTGTTTCATATCTGTTTTGCACCCATTGGTTTATCGTCTCACATGATCGACCATCGATAAGGCCCATTAGGACATAGCACCTATCGCGCAACAGATAGCGCGAAAGTCACTTGACTAACCACATCTGCGAACCTCTATAGCCTCTTTCGCCTTTTTTTCTGTTACTCACATATCCAAAACATCAGCAAAAATGTCTTCAGTCGTAGTTTTGAGCTTCTTGTTGCAGCTTCAGCCCATGTTGACCCACATTACAAACTTGCTATAATTGTAACAATGAGAAGAGTTCAAACCAGCACAATTTATCAGAGCGTATTATTTCACGGTTATCAGACAGTTTTTCATTGGCTGGGCTGTTGCAAAGCGTATGTCGTAGTGTATCACGTCACCGAGCTTCTCTTCCTCAAATCATCTTTTTACAGCAGAGATCTTCGTTAAAAAGACATGTTTATACAAACCTTTAATTTGCAATAACCATCAAATGACCATAGACCACTCGCTGTTGTTCATCTGACACCCCAAATGTGCAAAGGCAAAATCCTCTCCGACCCTTTGCGTGCTGCTTTTTTCACTCCTGTTAAGTGTCCAAACTGCATTCCGGATGATGCAAACCTTACGCATAAACGGACTAACCCGGGAAAGAGACCGTTATGACCTGTGCTACCGCTGTTCACAGTTCCGCTCTCGGCCGTCCACAAAGCGACTCCGCCGCCGCAGAAGTCGGTGGTCGCGGCGCAGCGGCCGGCGAGTACCCACTGTCCACGTCCGATCACCTATTACCTGGCGGTGCATGATGCTGCTCTCTGGGTCTTCTTCTTCTTTATCTCCGCAAATCGTCCTCTTGCGGAGCGGTGGTCCGAGTGCACGTGTGATTCTGGCGGTTGCCGTCGCGGTTATCTCTGCGCTCAGCAAACTTTAATGTCGGCGAAGGCGAGGAGCACTCCCGGCTGCAACCGGAATCCAAACGCCGACGCGGCCCGTTTGAATCGCTCTCTCCGCCACCGCCACTCGTCCTGTCTTTTCGCTCTCCTCCCTTCGCTGCCGCTTATTTTCATGTTCCCGTTTTTGTGTTGACTTGGTTGTGTGGTTGAAGTTTAGCCTTGTAAACAGCCAAAGCGCTTAAAATTTTTTAAACAATTTTGATCAAAAATATAGCAATTCAAAACCCTTGATTTGAGGTAAATTTCAATCAACCGAAAAAATAGAATACTGTTATCTTTTCCAGTTGAGTTACTATACTAAACAAATGTGTCTTTAAATATTTGTGTTTGTAGCAGTTTGAGGATTTTAATATTAGAAAGTCCGTATTCAACTCTGCAAAACGTTTTAAAATTAACGAGATTTACAAAAAATTGAGAAACTTCT
Organism: Steinernema carpocapsae; assembly: GCA_000757645.3. Lineage (NCBI taxonomy): Eukaryota > Metazoa > Nematoda > Chromadorea > Rhabditida > Steinernematidae > Steinernema > Steinernema carpocapsae. Next base: position 4,724,226 of record CM016762.1, read on the forward strand.
AAAACTCATTAAAACTTTTAATCCTAAAAATACTAAAATGTTAATCTAAAAATTTTCCTTTCCTTTTTTGAAGCGTTTAACTAATTCCATTTGAATATTAAACGATTTTCAAATTCAAAAAACATTTTTAAATTTTTGAAATTTTTGTGTTAAAGTTTGAAAATTGTGTTTTTCGCGTTTTGTCGTGATACACACGTAGCCAATTTTGCCCGCCGTTAGGTTTAACGCATTTAAGTGGCCACTGTGACTCAACTAACATGTAAAAATGATGCAACCTGAAAAGTACCAGTAAGTTTTACTCAATATGGCCACGTGAGAAAGAGAGTCAGAATGACCTGGTCATCGAGCTTTTGCACCATGGTTACATTCATATAAAGAGAGATCTTAGTACTTATAACAAGTTTAAAATTATAGGTTTTGTTCAAATTGAGAAAATGTATTTGGTCATTTTTGTTCTGCTCAATTGACATTCAAAACCAAAATTTTAAGCTGTTCAGCTTTTAACTGTTTTTCACGTCTATTTACGTGTTTGTCCTATTCCTATATTTGGCTATAGACGTTCGCACAGGAGAACAATTCTAATCAGGAATTTCTCCCATCGCTTGTCAAAAAGCCCCTTCTTCAAATCGAACTTTCCTTTCTTCCTCGAAATGCCTCTTAGCGATTGATTCTTCACTTTTCTGTCGCGTCGTCATGGTTTTTTGTAACCGCGACTAATCACGCCCACCCCGCTCACTTCAGGTTCAACCGTCTGGTCAGATGCTCTACCGCTACACCCCACTGCTGACCACATTTATGGCGAACAATCCGCAGGCGGGATCCGCGCTGCTCACCGACGAGGCGGATCCAAATTGCACACATGGAGTGAAGTGGATTCACGACGTAGGCAGATGGATCATTTTATCCGTTTATATCCAGTTATTTAGGTGTTTTCCGACTGCGTCGATACGACTCCGAAGCTTTGCGGTTTCGCCATCGGTCTTGTTTCGTTGGTTTTGTGGCTGATCCCTCTGATTCCTCAGTTGCTGCAGAACTATAGGTCGAAACGATGCGAGGGATTGTCAATAGTGTTCATCATGTTTTGGTAAGTACTGAATTTATATCAGATACCCTATTTAAAATTTTATTTTTTGTTTATTTGTACTGGACACAAATGTTCCATCAGTTGCCTCAATACTATCCCAAATTTAAATGTCCTGCTAAAAGCAAAAAATCAATAAGCTTTTGGATACATTGTCTATCAGCCTGTTTTTAATAAGAAGCTGTATTTGAATTAGAGTAAATTGATTTTTTTTAATCTGACACGCTTACGCAAATTTTCATTTTTGTGGACAGGTAAAAATTCACATTTTGCAAATCAAACTGTTTTTATTAAAGAGCGCGTTTCAAATTGAAAAAAAATTTATGAAAACGGCCTAAAATCAAATTCTCCGCTTCAATTTGCTTGTGACTTGGTTATAAACTTTTTTAAACACTTTTCGAACCATTATTTTGCGCGCGGCTGAAGGCCGCGCGGATTTGAGTTTCAATTCTGGGGGCGCTCATACATTTATTTTTCTTGCTTATTTTCATATTAACGCTCTCGCGCGTTAATGTGCGCAAGCTAATTTCTAAAAGGTGTCAATTACTTTTGCTTGAACGCACGTCGTATTTTGTGGCAGATATTATGCTAACGGGTGCCAAAAAGCTGACCACAACTCAAGCAACGCAGTTGCCAATGAATGTATGGTGATTAGTCTTGCGGACTACCATTAGAAGGGTCACAAGTTCAATTCCCAAGGACGAGTTTGTTTTGTGTACTGTTTCTGTTCGCTTGAAAATTGCGGCGAACGGAAAGCATGTTTCCCTTCATGCTGAAGAGAAATACAAGGAAGTAGTGGTTTTGGAATTGACGAGACGGTTCAAAAAAACAGAAATTCGCTTCTCTGAATTTCCTGTTTGCTTGAAAATTGCGGCAAACAGAAAGCAAACAGACACACAGCTCTCTGTTATTATAAAAGGGATTACGTTAAGGAAAATTTTGAGACAAATTCTGCGGCGAAAATTCAATTCTTACGCAAAACAACGTTTTAAATATTTGTCTAAAAAGGCCAGAACCAATCTGAAGCATTTTAAACAGTTGCTTGTGTAAATAATTTTTAAACTTAATTTTTTGTGTTTTAGGTTAATAGGAGACGTGTGCAACATGCTGGGAGCGATTCTCACCAACCAGCAGCCAATCCAGAAGATTATCGGCGTCTACTACATTCTCCAAGATCTCGTCCTTCTCAGCCAGTTCACCTACTACACCAAAATCTACCATCGCGGAGCTAGAAGTAAACCTCCCTCAAATGGTTCCTGTCACTATAGAATTCTTCATTTCAGTGCGCAGTTCCACTAACGGTCCGATCGTCGTTCCCTGCGTGTTGTTGGCCGCTTTCGGAGGCGCTTTTACAATTGTTTCCACGCAGGCACCGGTGATGGAGGAAGCGGCAATGGGAATGACTCGCGGAAGGTGAGTAACGGCTGAAAGGGCAAGGAATTCATGCTGAAGGGAAATACAAGGAAGTAGTGGTTTTGGAATTGAGGAAACGGTTCAAAAACACAAAAAACGCAAAAATTTACTTTGCACAACGTAAGAAAATTGGACCTGAAAAGTAGAAGACTATGAAAAGGTTTTTATGAGGACTAGAAGACCAAAAGGTGAACATTAGAGATAATGAAATATATGTTGAACTGCTAAATTTACCAACAATTTTTGGCACTCGTCTATTTTAAACGTCCTTAAATTATATGGCCTTTTTTGTATTTTTGGTGTGTGGGCGTCTCACCGTTTGGATTGGAGGTGTTTCTGGGTTAGCCTGAATTTTGAGTCTCTCCCTTTTTTGGGCTTTCAAGCTTCTCTGAATTTCCAACGTTATTGTTTAGCTATTTTATCTACAATAGCTGAAATTCTACTCATAATCTGTCCCAAAAGCTCCACAAGTGTCGCATTACCAGACCTAAGACCTGAACTCCAAAAGAGAAGACTTGTGAAACGGTTTTTCAAAGCTACAGGACAAAAAGCTTACGCCAAATATGTGTTGAACTACAAAATCAACAAAACATTTTTTGTGTTAGTCCGTTTCGAGCCCCAAACTTCTGTGGCTTCTATTTTTTAATAATTTTGTGGACTGAACTCTGTATGCGCTTTATTGCTTGAATTGGAAACTTTTTTGGGTTCGCATAGCTTTTGGTCATCTCCCTTTTTGAGATTTCAGGCGCCTAAAATTTTGGGCCTTAATGTATCTTGTCTGCAATAGCCGTTATTCTATTTTGTCTATCTCTTAGTGTTCATGTTGTAGCTCGAAAATCAAAATCCAACTGATGAGAAGCACCTGATTTGTCTCTAATGCCGTCATTTCCAGATTACTCACCGAAAACGTCGGCATGCCTCCGATTTTCGAGTCCTACTACGACCTTGTCGGCTACGTGATCGGCACGGTGGCCGCGCTCTCCTACTTTAGCGGCCGCATCCCGCAGCTCTACAAGAACTACAAACGCCAGTCGTGTGAAGGGCTCTCCGTAGTCATGCTCTACATTATTGTCGCCGCGAATCTCACCTACGGCCTCTCGGTCCTGCTTGAGTCCACCGGCTGGCTCTACTTCGTGCGTCACCTCCCCTGGCTCGCCGGAAGTCTGGGCTGCTGCTTCTTCGACGTGATTATGATCTACCAGTGCTATTATTACAAGGCGCTAGCCGCACGGTGCGACGAGGGAGAGTCGCTTTTGGCTTCCGAGGATCTTTCCGATGAGGCGTAGACGGGCTTCACTCGAACATTTCCTCCCACGAACCAAGGCAATTCGATGTGTATCTGGTCAGCTCGATGTATGTTTTTGCATTTTGTCCTGTAATAAGTCATCGTCAAACAAAAAAATCTTGAGTACTACTTATGTATCATAATAAGAGGAAATAAATGATTTGTATATATGCAAATATCATCAAAGTGCAGGCTGGGTAAGTGAAATTAGTCATGAAAGACTTAGCGTCAGTCGACGAAGCTTGGCTTTTAATATACAGGGTTATCGGAAAGTTCTGCAACATGAAAAATTGTTTTTAACTTTTACAGAACGCCTCAATTGTAACAATCTTATGTTCACGTGAAAGCGCATAAAATTATGTTTTAGAAACATGTTTTAGTAAAAAAACAAGTGCGTTCAAAAACAAAAAATCTGGTAAAACTCAGTTTCAAAAAAAAGTAGCAAACGCCGTGGTCATTTTTGGCATTGATTTGACATTTTACAATGCCAAACCAATAGATTTGTTCTGAGTTTTAATTTATTTTTAATGAAAAACTCTTTTAAAGCATTGTAGAAAAAAGAACGGAACAATTTGGTGCGTAAAAAGTTGGTTTGAGGGATTTTGAAAACTTCCACTTTAACAAACTTTCAAAATTGACAAATTTTGGAAATTTCGTGGTCTGAAAAACAAACTTTTTCGCGCCGTTAAAAGCATTTTAAAACGTTTTCTGGACTAAAATTCTGCGCGAATTTCAAATGTGCTATTGATACAAATCAAAAAATGTTTTGACGTCAGTTTTTTTGAGTCTCGAAATGCCAAAAATGACCGCGGCGTTTGCTACTTTTTTGAAACTGAGTTTTACCAGATTTTTTGTTTTTGAACGCACTTGTTTTTTTACTAAAACATGTTTCTAAGACATAATTTTATGCGCTTTCACGTGAATATAAGATTGTTACAATTGAGGCGTTCTGTAAAAAGTTAAAACAAATTTTTCATGTTGCAGAACTTTCCGATAACCCTGTAAGCATGGACACGTTATCACAATTAAAACTGACTTGTACTAAAAATTAAAAAAGAACAACTTTATAGGCAACTACCGAGATCTATTTGGGAGTCGATGAAGGAAAGTCAATGTTAGGATTCGCCTCTCTTTGCACTTACACACACTTTTAATATTTTTGTGTCCCAAAAAACGTTTACGAGCAAAGTCAGGTCTACCTGACAATTGGTTACACAATAAGAGTCTCAGTACATTAAATCCCCTCTATAGTAACGGAGAACTCTCTGTCCGTATTCCGTCCGAAAAATTTTGGTGCGATCAGAAAGAGCAGACAAAGAGCAGACAAAACTGAGGACGCCGGCGGCATTCGAACCCGTGACGGTAGTCCGACACACCGTTACCATACGGTAACGAAAACGAGAGCTGCTTAACTAGGCTATACTGAAGCTGTGTGCAGCTTTTGAGCAATCCTATACCAATCCTTTATAAAATTAAGGAACACGATCCACGTGTTTGTTTGTCACGAAAACGTTGATGTTCCTGATTTGTAAGGGGCTCCATACTGCAGTTTTGCAGTTGTGGTTTGTCGCTCTTACGCGTGCGGCGAGCGTCAAGGACTGTTTTGAGCGGTATAGGAGTGCACCGGAGAGAATTTTGAGACAGAAAACGCGATTTCGAAAACATTTTTAGTGAACAGAAGCGCTGAGTGTTCGTTTAGCCAAAAAATCGTGTCATCGAGCCGCGCAGCTCCGAGAATATTACAAAAAGAAAATTCTAATACGCAAAGCGCCGAAATGCTCTGATTAAAGTGACGAATTCTCGCGCAATAGCATGTGCGGCTCCGTTAATAGGTAGAAAATAGAATCTAAAAAAACAACATTTTACTGGCCATTTTCAATACTGGCAACCAAGCAAAGTCATCCAATTGTTAAGTTAATGAACTTTATGCCTTAGATCACAGTTAATCTAAGTATTGAAACCAAAAAAATTTTTGTGACGTTTTGCGCAATTTCAACGGGTGTTTGGTACGCAAAGTTTCTCGTGACGCTATTTTACTCAAATTTACTCAAAACCTGCTCCTTCAAGTCTCCAATCAGGTTTTCGTGATGTTTGGTTCGGCTTATAATATCACCTTGTCTCATTTTCAAGAATTAATCTTAGTCAGCAAATCAAAACAAACCAATTTTAAAAATATGTCTCGAGTCACTTAATGATATTTTCCGATGCGCAGAGAACGTACTTTCCAAAGATGCGACTCTATTGTTAGATTGCCGAGTTGTTTACTTCAACACTTCCTTCCCTTCCAGGAAGTTTTCAGGCTCAAAGTTTCCGCCTTTTTTGGACAACTTTTGCGTTGATGTCATTTTATATAAAACCCATTCGAATTATTAACAAGCGCGCCCCAAATAGAACAAGGGCAGTTCAACTTATTAGCTTTATGACTGCAAGCCTGAAATTTGGTTTCAGGTTGCCTGAAGCAATGTGGTTAAGCGTGGCAATTCAATTATTTTGAAGCACCTGTATAAACGTTTCGCAAGCCTGGTCACGGTGCACAAACACCGAGCACAAAGAAAACAGTCGGGCATGAGTCAGGGTGAGGCAGCTGGGCAGACGGAGTGTCAAAACCGTTTATTTGGACCTTTCTACTAATCTGTGATGCTCGTTTTTTGTGTCATTGTTTTGGGCGATTTGAAATTTTAGGTGTGATTAGTTTTCGCTTTTAGGATGATCGATGTTGAAGACGAAATTTAGTGGGGGACCACAGGTTCAAACAAGGCTTACTAGACAAAAATATTTGTGCCATGAATTTATATTATAACTGTAATTGATTGCCGTCAACAGTTAGTCATTCTTGTTGATCTTCGTGTTTTCAAACTCGTTTATTTTAGGGTATTTCGGGTATAACCGCAAACATAGCTCCATGTGACAAATGTTCCGTTCGCTTGCTGACTGCTTTGAATTATAAAACCCAAAAAAATGTGTCAATTTGCGATTGTAAGATACAATTTTGTTTAGCCAAAAAGCACATGTTTTGACTCCATTTGAAAATGTTATTGATCAACGTATTTTTTGACTTTTTGTAGCGTGTTTTAGCCACGGTCTCTTGCAAATTCTGTTCTTAAAATGGAAAATTGGAGAGTTTAGACGTTTACCTATCCGTTTCATTCCCTACATCTCTAAATAACCCTTTCCCGCAGACACTTTCTCTGTTGACAACAAGCCTCAAGTTTCTCATTAAGAAGCACGCCGTAAACTTTAAATTAAGTCTGCACTATTGTTTGTTTTTTCATTTGATTAAACCTATTCTAATCGCAGTCCGACGTCTCCTGCCAGGGATTGCGAATAACACCTCGCAGGAATGACTAATTTATGATGCTTTCTCATCGTCTCGCTTTCAATAGCCGTTTTCACAGTGCCATTTCGTTGTTCAGCAGTTAGTGTTGCGTAGTTTTTTTTGGTTTTGACTAAGTGAAGATGAACATAGGAGCCAGCTCGGACATACTAATTCGAAATGTGCTATTCATTCAAAAACCTTTTTCAACTTTCAACAACTCTTTTTTTAATTCATAAGGCGAAAAATGTTAGAAAAAGGTGAAATTTAACAAAAACGTTTTCTAATTTTAAAGCTAAATATCAATTTTAAACTATTAACAATTTTCTTGCGTTTTTGTTGAATAGCTGGTTTCATTACGTAAGCATCGCAATTTGCTAACCATTCAAAAACCAAAACTGTTAAAATTAAAAAATTAAAATCATTTAAATCGTATTTTTTGCCATGTTTATTGTACCATGATTTTGTTATGATGTGTCCTTTTGCTGTTTCCCTCCACTCTCCAGTCCGTGTTGCTCAGTTTTTTCATGTTGATTGTTTGAGCTTAAACATGAAAAACACTTTAAACTCGCGGTCGGCGTCTGCTGGGATTTGTGGGAGGCAAGCGTTACTTTTCTCGAGGGAAACGCGAAGCCAACTTTTTGGTCGCTATGGAAACTGCCGCTCGCGCGACTCCCGCACCTTTCGCGCCGCCGCTGGGAGTGCCTAGATTGGAGGTTGCGCTTTTCATATACCTCAGTCGTCTCCTGAGTTCTTCCTTCGTTTCTTCGTTTGCCTGCCGCCATCGCGTTTGTTTACCTCCGGTGCTTCCGTGGACGTCGCCGTGTTGTAGACTATTGTTGCGCGTTTTATTATTTGTTAACACTACGAATAAGAGTTACGAGCGCTAAAATTATGGCTAATAGTAGTCAAGTCACTGGCTACATTGGACTCCTATTTTCAGGCCTCGATGGATTTTCTAGCGCCTTTCTTCAACCACAATCACAATGTCACACCCGTTCCGGCTCCGCAGATCAATGAATGGATTAAAAGTGAGTTGCATAGGATTACTCCCAAAGTCGTGATTCGCCCAATTCTCCCTGTTTTTACTTATACGTCTGTTGACGTTGGAATAATCCTTCAAGTACAGTTTTCTTAGCTGGGATTACTGTCTCATTTTCTAAATTGATTGTTATTGATTTATGGTTATTTTAAATATCCTAGAATTCGAAAAATCGATATTTTTAAGGATTATTTTCGAAAGTCGGGCGATCTTTAATCTGCAAGAAAAACGGCGATAACTGTTAGTGGCGGGTAATCTGTTTGATTTCGGGATCATATGGGAAGTCAGCGACTAGCATGGGCCATTTATACTCATGACGTAAGTATCGAATTTTGCTGTAAATCCGAAAAACTAGGACTTCCTAAGTGCTCATTTTTCCAATTCAACTTTAAATTGTCATGCGTCAAAAACGCTGTAAAATTGGAATTTTGATTTTGCGTGACACAAAAACCATTTTACTTTCAAAAATATGTGAACGATTCTTAGCCATGCTTTTTTGTTTTAATTGTTTTAGGGCTTCTGTAAGGCTGCCATATGAACGTAACCTCAACTGAGAAATTTCAGGTGTTTCAGCAATTTTTCTGTATAAACCGGTTTTATGAAAAAAATGCAAAAAATTGTTTGCTCAATTTTTGGCCCGTTGAAGGGAACACTGAAATAAGAACTCGACGTTTGTAAAATAAACGTACCATAATTTTAGTTTCAATTAAAGTCCATTAAAAGAATTGAGAGGGCATTCCTTGTCTTTGTGAACTTTGAACATGCTTTTCAACAACAACAAATACATCCTGCAATTGCAAAATTGAGTTTTTAGATATCTGTGTCTTTTTCCTATTTTTGCTCTTCTCATAAAACCTACATTTGCAAATCTGAAGTGTAATCTACTCGTTATCCTTGTTCTGGAAACGGCCTTAATCCTGTCTAACCTATGACAAACCTTCGAGCACTTCTTAACCTTTGAGTGAATCCTCAACCGTAGCTCTATCCTATCCCGGCCAAATGCCAGTTGCACTTTTCTCCCACAACGTCATGGGAAACCTATATGAAATCACATCATTAATTTTGGATTTGTGCCACTGATCATAAACTCCTGCACTCTCCCAGAAACTTTGAAATGAAAACAAACTTGACTAAACCCATCTGGATTTTAAAGAATAATCGAAACCTGATTATTCCATGCTGTGCTCAGGTAAAGGCCAAGGTCGCTGCTCTCGATTAGAGAATAATCTTTTTGTCGATCCAAAGAACCACTTGGCCTGTGTTTTTCGGGTGTTTGTTCTTACTATACAGCTACGTGTGTTCAGTGGCCGTAAATGATGTGTCCAGAAAACACGTCAGGTTCACGCGTTTACGTGGGTTCTTAATTAGCCGCTAACAACTATAATCACGCACATTACATTCTCACTTCCTTCCCGGAAGCAATCACACGTCATTCGCGTGAATTAAATGGCTAAATTGAAGTTTCCTGTTTTCTCTTATGACAGCCACACGCGATGCGAAATCGAGCGAAACAATTTGCAGCGGGAGGTGAGCGTGAAAAAAGCCCGTCGATTTACGTCACTAACAACAATTGGAGACACGGCTCGTTGTTCCTGCATTGCGTTATTGTGGGTTATAAAATAAGAACCGTGACGGAATAAAGGTGCCATAATTTTACCAGCTTAAATAAGGCCACTAGAATTTACAAAAAAGACAGAGATCATGCATGATAAGTGACTAAAAAAGCGCAATTTTAAAAGCACAGTGGCACACAAAATGCACCTTGTCTTACCTTAAAACTGAAAAAAAAACAATATTTCGAAATTGAATTTAGAAAACAATTCAAGTTGGCATAAAATAGACGTTCTACTTCTACTCAGAGCAGGTGCTTTCGTTCTGCTTCTGCTCAGAGCAAGGTCTTCGATGTTCGCTTTTGAGCATTTAAGCAAGGATAGCAAAAAAGATGCATGCCGTTTATAGATTTTATATGTCCCGATTTCACAGCTTAAATTGCAGGCTTATTATAATTAGCGAAAGGACCGTAATATGTAGAATTCGTTAAAAGAGCTTTAAATAAGCGTCATTTTAATGGGTCAATAGCATGCCAAATCGACCTGGACTTTCCTTTAAAAATTAACTTGTAAGATGGTTGTAAGTGATTTAAAGGTGGAGTCTTTCTTAGATCAAATCTTTGGTAAGCACAAACTAATGGAAAAGTTTCTGATCCTTTTTTGAACAATTAAGCAGTGAAGCAGCTCTGCACATTTAATTAGTGAGTTTGCTTACAACAGAACTAGGTACAGAAAATAGAATAAAAGTTTGGACTTCTACCCACCTGCTGTTGCGGTCGGTTGCTGAATTGGTCACTAAATTTCAGATATTGGCACAGAAGACTACTGTCCCTACGCGATCGCGTTGGGTTTTGCGTGTGCGACCACCGCAATCATCGTCATCCTCGCCTTCGTCCAATTGTATTTTGTCGTCAAATACATCTCTGACGAGACGGTTAGATCAGACTTGTACTGGATTGTACTTATGTGTCCTGTGAGTTCAATTTCATGTTTTCTGTTCACGTGGATTGCGTTTTCAGATAACAACGACTTGTGGTCTGGTCGGGATGTTTGTACCCAGAGCAGCGACGTTTCTTAATGCTGTCGCATTAGCGTAAGTTTTTGAATGTTAATAAAGCTGGATACGACAAAGGATATAAGGCTATGTAGTCTTGTTTCTGAACTTAAAATTACGTTTTAGATAATGCTAAAAATTACTCAAATTGATTTCACAGCCAACACAAATTTTGTTTGTCTGTGTCGTTAATTTTGTCTTGTTCAGACCCCTAATGTCAGACCCATTTTCAAAGTTCTTAGACTTGATCAGCTCATTTTCTCACAATAAGAGACTTATATGGTCTTGGTATGTTTTGGTAGGGTATGTGGTTTTGTTTAGACAAAGAGAGTGCAGCCACAAAACCCGAAATTAAAAAAAAGTATAATTCAAAATATGACTTTTGACTAAATTTGAATTCAAAACGGCTGTGTCTACCAATGACTCTTAAATCACGTGTTTTTAGATACCTCATGTTATGTCTCTTCGTCATGGTGACCCTCATGAACAGCTTGTTCGGCGGACGTAAATCCCTAGCCGCCTACCTCACCGAAAGACGCGAACTCATCCGCTTCAACGTGTTCCCCATCTGCTGTTGCAAGTGTCTTCCTACTTTTCGACCTACAGAGTAACCCCACGCTTTTCTATTAAACCGTAACTCTTTCATTTTAGAGCCAACCTCCGACGAATCGAGTGGTCCGTCTTCCAAACTCCTCTCATCCGTATTAGCCTCGAAATCATGAACCTCGTTGTCTTCTTGGAGCTAAAAGAACGGAACCACTGGTGGTTCCAAGCGTCAAACGTCCTTGGCCTCTCATCCATGTTTCTGGCATTCTATGGATGCTATGTGATGACGCCTCTTGGACAAGTAGGAATAGTTCCTTGTCTCATTAACCCAAAATTTAGCATTTTAGGAATGTCTCGCCCAGTACAAGTTCAAGACAGTCTTCCGACTTGTAGACATAGCGCAGGCCTTATTTTCGCTTCAGAAATTTTTCTTTGATTTTTTGGCGGCGATCGGCTTTTTTGAAGAAGGTCCAATTCTGCCTGCGATTGGCAAATCTCAATGTAAACTTAGATTTGCCCTTATTTGCCTGACTTGCTTCGGTTTCAGTCATCACCTCTACAATGCTCTCATGGGAAATGCTACTGATCTCAATCATAGCCACCTACCTCCTTCGTCCCTCTGGAAATTCGGTCTTTGACAAGTACCATCTCCAAAAATCAAGCAACCCGTTGCCGCAGCTGGTTGCAGCTGCAAATGACAACAAGACTGAACTACCTCCTGTTCGGCCTCCTCCTCAGCGGGAGTCTAAAGAAGCTGACTCTGTTTCTCTCTCAGCAAAAGAGGGCACGAGTCCCTTTAGGCAGTCCAAAATAGCTCCTTATACAGAATAAGAATATGGAGGAAGTTACGGGTCGTTCTAAGGGTCGCAAGTAATTACTAATTAGCTTAAATTAAGCAAATAAATGTCGAAAATTCTTTATGCTGGTTAACTAGCAATTGCGCTAAAGTCAATAAAGTTTGCTAAATTTATGGAACGTGCTTGAACATGTGTGGGCTAAACAGCTAAGGAACAACAAAACTGCTTGAACCACTCTCTTCCAAAGAAGGTGTTACAGCATGTTACCTTCATGAAGCACCATGAACATTAACCTTGACAGACGTAAGGCTCCACGACAGTCCGTGAAAAGGTTCAAAACAGGAGTGCTGAGTTGCTCTGTAGGCCAAAGGATAAGTGCGCTTTTTTGAATGAAATGTATGCTTTTACAGGGTGTCCCAAAAAAAGAGTTGCAATAAACAGCTCCGAAGTGGAGTCGTTTCAAGCTCACTCGTCTCATTCGGTTTTGCGGTACTTGTTCGCGAAACCGACCGGTCGTTCGTGATGATTTCGCTCAAAATGACTCCGCTCCGGAACTGCAAATTCTTTTTTTGGGACACCCTGTATGGTCACCATCACAGAAAACAGTAAACAAAAGAAATCTAAACAAACACAAAAGTAAACATCAAATATATCTACAACTAAGCGCCGCTTGCCCGTATACAAACTTTTGATCAGACTACAAAATACTGTTGTTTAAGAACGCAAAGCAGCTAAGCATACAATTCTTACAGAACTAATCTAACGTAACGGTCTCGTAGAAAATGTATTAAACTGTTCACGCCAAAATACAAATGGGCTAAAATTAGGATTGATTGAAGAAGTTGCGTAAAGACGGTTCCGGCTTCATCGGTCTTACTTAATCCTTTTCGGCACTTGGTCATAAAGTACCTGAACAGATACGACGTGAGGGTTATAGGTTAAATTATGAATTAGAGATTAATTTTGTTAGCTTGATCCATATTCCAAATTTCTACATTTTTCTAGTTCTTCTTTGAGGAATGAAATCAGACTTTTTGTCAAAAACTTGACTAAAAGCTGATTGTTCAGTTAAAAATTGTTAATCAGACCAAAAACTGTTCGCAAGTGGTCCTCTGAAAACACAATTAAAGTACACAGAGACCATACAATTCTCACAGGACACTGTATGATGAATGACCTAGCTTGACGTCTGGTCCATGATGTCTTTGACGTTTGGCACGAAAGCACAAATGAAGAAAGATGAAGATCGATAGTGGAGGATGCATGATATCCGGAAGTGATTTAAAATTGACCCCTAAACGTTTCAACTTCTAAACGCTTCTGGTTTCGTTTGACCCACATAAAAATAGCTTGGAATGTATGTCCTAGTAGAATGGCAAATTCTTGACTAAAAGAAGCTTTGTCTGGTGCTGTTGCGTCACTGTAAAGGTTTAAAACATCAGAAAAAGAATGCCAACCAGCGGCAACGTTCCTGAATCAAATTCGAACGCTGTTTGCACGTCTCTTTCAAAAAGCACCAATAACGTTTGTCAAAAAATGTTAGCAATTTTATAACGTCATTGGAGTCTAGAAAGCTCTCTTTGGTTGTAACAGTTTTAGTAACCAAACTAATTTTTGATTTCAATAATTAGTTAGAGTAGGCTTCTTAAGAGCTCTGAAAGTAGTCCCGAAATACGTTTTCCGCCACCCACTGTTTTCAAAACTGCACTTACGCAAAATGATAAACTATCTCTTCAATAAATCACGTCTTTCGGCGCATCTCGCATCATCAGACGTTTCTATCTGAATGAAAATGACCGCTCGCAAAAAACCCATCGAGTGAGAGTCATTATGCGGTTGCCACAGGTTATTAAATATTCACAGACAATGAATTGCTCGATCTGAGAAACGTGTTTCGGTTGTGGAACATGGAAGACAACAACGGAAAAATCTATTTATCACTTAAATCTATCTGCAGTTAGGCTGACGACATTTGTCTCGATCATAATGCTACTAAAAATATACCTTAAAAGTCGTTGTTTTGCAAAAGAGGTTGCTTTCAATAAAACGTTTGTTAAAGAATTGGAAATTCAAGGCCTGCCAAAGAGAGTTTTCAAAGTGCAGACCAAAAAAGTTTCAAAAAACTTGAACTAACAAAAAAATTAACAGTTTGTACGTTGAAACTGAAAAACAAATTGTAGGTTCTAAGTTAATAACGTTTTTCTGTGTCATGGCACAGATCAACCTGCCTTTTATGGACATACGTACGGAAATGTAACATATTTGTACATTGCACTCAGTTGATCCGCAACTGAATGGATTTGGATTGGATTTTTTAGGTTTGTGGTTTTGTTGTGATTGATGCTCTTGAGTCAAGTTTTACAGTTATCACAGATCCAACTTTATGAGATATAATAATTAAATATGATTTAGCTCATTGAATGAAAACTGATTTATTCTCCCTTGGATATCTAACGCCAAAAATTGTTTAATGCTTTTTTGTTGTTTTTGGCGATCTCTGAACGATGGCCTGTGATCACTTCGCATGCAAACCCTTCTGTTGCTTTCTTATCTTTTCGCAGCAAGTGCCTCTTTTTTACAAGATCAGGCACAATCTTATTAGCACCATTGTTTGTGACTGCGGGTAAAGAGATGATCATTTTGCAAGTGCGCAACGGAGCCGCCAGCGTAAATCCAATTCATTCTAAAAGCATCATCCTTTTTTCAACAGCGCTCCTCTCGATCATTCTCGGTTTAATAGCGCTCAACGAGGTGCCCTTCTCTTTGCTCCTCTTGAAACGCGCATGAGCATCTTGAGGGCGTGCGAACTAAAATTGGCATCACATTGTCGGTCGTCCGTTGCAATTCGTTCTCTACGTGGCGAGAAAAGGGCGGAGGGCGAGTGTTTAAGTGATATCACCAAAGTACCTTTTAAGCAGCAAGTTCACTTCCGTCCCACAGCTTTGGGAAGAACTTTTCCGAAGAAGAAGAGGCTCTCAGATTTCGTTCGCGCTTACGCAACACATATTAGCATATTCAAATGCGTAAAACGAAAAGAAAAATGCGCGAATAATATATTTGTTTTTATGTGTGCTGCCTGCCCCTCCATTACGGAGGTGGGAGGCTGGGTAAAAGAACCTAAGCTCGCAGATTCTCCCAGCCTGGATGATCCTGTTATTCCTCCCGAGGAGCCTTCCAACAGCGTCGCTTTCGCCGAATCTATTCAAGTTCCACAGATTCCTAAGTGGACGCATGTGTTGTACGTGTACCCCTCGCACGCTTCAAAGGGCGTCTCTCTTTTGTCTCAGACAGCAACAGCCGAGGAGCCTGCATTTATTACAGTTTTCGTTGATTCTTTCCAGGGAAGAAGTGCGAACAAATGTTGCGTTCCACAATGTTGTTTGTTGTGGTGGTGCTCTTTGGGTCGGCGATGCTTTGGAGTAGAGCGGACGCGGACGTTGACGAGGAACTGGAACGCTTTAAAGCTTGGGACTCGTCTTGTGCGGTTATTCGGCAGAGTAAGAATGGTAGGTTATTTAATATTATGACACTCTTGGCAAATATCTAAAGGAGAATTTTATAGTCATTTCATATAGTCAACAATCTTAACCCCACAATTTTTTACGTCGCAATACGCACTCTAAAAAGACCGTCGGAGATCTCTTTAAAAAAGTCTAAAATTTTTGTCACATGCACTGTCTTACCTTAAAGAGGGCTATAAACAGACAAAAATCAGTTAACATGTGTCTACAGAGTGGTCAGGCAATTTTAGGTTGACTTGATTTTGATAGGTCTGCGCTTAAAAAAGGGTATTTACAAAGACAATGACAATTTTTGTGGATGCCTGATGTGTCTTTTGAGGTTCTTCTGTTCCCAAAAAGTTTTTTAAACGGGCAGCATGCAAAAACCAACCGTGCTTTATCCATTTCAATTGGCTCAAAACAAAAACCATTTGAAACCTTAATCTTAGTGATAGGCTTTAGATGTAGTTAAAATGTTGGTCTTGAATGAGCAAACAAGCGTCAAATTCTATTTCTTACAAGTTTCGACCGGACGAACCGGTCATCATGTTACAAGCAGCTAGAAATGAAACTTGAAATGCCCTTTTTCCGGTTTTGTTTATCCGCTTTTATTGGGTTTTCCACCTTCCCTTCTGTTCTCAATTTCATTTTCGCTTCCCCATGTGCAAATCTTCCGAAGTCATCAATAATTAACCTATTTTCAACAACACCCACTTATGAGCACTTGATCCACCGTAGCTAAAACCTGAATTTTCACATGCCAGACTCAGCTCTGAAAAACTTAGAATTTTATAGTCTGAATCCGGGAAATGAGAGACTACGTGAGAGGTTGGCTGGCGACAACGCACAAATTTTTCGGTGCAGATAATTACGCCTCCGAAGGAATGAGCGCTGTAAACTTATGAAGAGGGTTCATTTTTGGGGTAGGCGGCACGTGCTTGGTAACTTTTGGGTTTAGAAATTTTGGGAACCTTTTGGAATGTGTCGCTTTTTGGAAATGTAAAATAGGAAAAGTAAGAGGGCACTGGAGGAGTCATTCTGACTAATTAGCTACACTAGAGATAAGTGTTAGTGTAATAAATGAAACTAGCAGTCAACGAGCCATATGAAAAGCTATGTAAAAGTGTTGTATAAATTTGAATCAAGGGTTCAAGCATGGGTACATTATGACTTGAACAGACATTGTCACCTTTTGTAAGGCCTTTCGTAAATTGGATTTTTGGTCAATGCTTGGTATTGCAAACCAAGCATTCGACTAACTAAGATTGAGGAGCCACTACAACAAATACAATGAGACCATCGCATTGTCAATGTTGGCCCAATAGATACTATGGTAACAGCTCATTTTTGCACATAGGCAACATTTGCAAGCCTAAATTTCTAAATTTCCCAAACGTTTTTCCATAAGTGCAATTCCGCACTCCCTCTATGTGGTAGATCACGCAGAAGTAGGGGACTTCATCGCAAAATTTAAACTCTAAGAATGTATTAAGCTACAATTCAGCAATTCGATGTAGCCACTGTCTCTCCCCTGGAAACGTCATCAAAGTGGTTTTCCGATCGCTTGTTGAACTATTTTTAGAAGTTTCGTCTTTGTTGTGGCAGCATAAATCAGCTGCCTTCCATGCGTCGCCATCTATTTAAAACGCAATTCTTAAAATTGACCCTTGACCATTTTTTCATCGCTTAGACGTGTCTGCAAAAATTCCAGAGCACTTCCTGATTGCCTATGTTGCGGTCAACTACGGTAAGAGCTTGTCCGCCGCTCGAGAACCTCTCAACCGCGCTTCCTTCCCTAGTCTCAGTCAAGTACCCATCGATGACGCAAGCAAAATGCAAAAGAGACGCTCAAAAATCCGTTAAATTTTTCTATTGAAACGAGTGAATAATTCAGCTCGATTAATCTCTTCAAACGTCGACGTCGATCAACGTGAGACCGCGATCTACGAACAGACGTCCAACAATGGCGAATACGATGAATTGGAGGTGCTCGAGGTAGGCTTCATTATTCAACAGGATTGGTTACGGTATCTTTTTTTGCAGGCGACGCCCGATAAGAAGAGTCTCTACGACAACGTCCTCCTTCGCCTGAAACTTGGACGCTACGCGGAACACATTTGCGACGCGAACAAGTTCCGTCCTTACGTCAAGGAGTTGGGAAGGACCTCGTTCACTTGCTACCAAGTAAGTGTAACCACAACCTGCATTAGAGGTCTTCTACGCTTTTTATTAAATAGGTCTGGCGGACAAGCTAATTTTCCGATTTTTCAGATGTGCTACAAGTGCTTCCCTGGCTCGTTCGCCGTCTGCTACGTAAAAAACCGCATGTTTCCGGGAGTGGCCCAGACCTGCTTGTGCTCCTACGACAAAGAACAGCCGATAAACCGCGCTGCGTTTAGCCTGAAACAGGGCGGAGTGATAATGCCAAATTTGTTGAGATTTCATTGAAGAGTCCGAGATTTACATGCGACCAGCGCGTCGACGATCCCCTGTGGTCGTGTGTTGCGTGCAACGTGAGAAAGCGATAATGTAAAGTTTGTATTATACCTATTAAACGTTTTGTTGATGAATTACAGACCTAAAACCCAAAAACAGCGTTCCAGCATTGAGATCTTAATGTGAAACACTCGACACCCACTTAAAAGCACTTGATTCACTGTAGTTGAAATCTGAAAATTGTATATTTTTTAGATGTCCAACTCAGTGTTGAGAAAAACGGAAATTGCGGGAATTTAATATTCTGAGTTCGGAAAATGTGGGCCTACGAGGTGGGCGGTTGGGAGACTACAAAGCACAAATATTTCGTTACAATCGACTACGCTTTCCAAGAGATGAGCGCTGTGAACTTATCAAAAGTGGCTTAAAAATACATTAAAAAATGGTTAAATAAAATAAAAAATTATTAGCATCTGCCGGAAATCGATCCCGGGCGGCCGCGTAGCGGGCGAGCATTCTATTACTGAACCACCGATACTCGTTCTGATTACAACTGTCCTGGTGCATAACACTGGCTTGTTTACTTCAAAATTGTAACTTTGATGTCTTAAACAAATTTTTTGGGACAACTTTTTCTTAAGTCAGGCTTGGTCATTCGAGCGGACTATCTGCTTACCGGTCGGTTTTCCAGCTAGACATGTCCTTTAAAACATTTTAGATTTCGCACTCGCAGGCAAAACCTATATTTTTCGCAATCAGCGCAACGAGATCTATCTACTCACCAACTTTCAGCTGAATTTAAATTCAGACTTGACGAAGTTCCTTTGTTAGTGGGGTCCATTTTTAGAGCACGGCACGCGTTTGAAAATTCTGGGTTCAGAAGTTTGACCCTCGTTTGAACAAAAAATTGGAAAAGGGAGAAGGTACTGAAAATTGTGCATCTAAGAAATGTGTCAAGAGTAGATCGTACGGGACTTTTTGTCGCCGTTCGGATTTTTACACTCAATTCCTGTTCCCTCTCATTATTTTATCAGAACCAGGAGCGCCTGGGCTGTTTTAGGTCGCTTGGCAAATTATTTGAGGGCTACAGGCTTGTTTGAAAATTGCGTTTTTACAACTGTTCTTTAAAAGTCCAAGCCTATGTTTGAGGTTGTGTTTGAGAAGTGTGAAGCCTGTCCGCTTCGGCATTATAATGTAAATGTCAAAGCCTCATCCTAAGCCTGTTAGCATTGCGAAGCCTGTTTGAAAGTTGGGTTCTGCTATATGCCAAACCATTATGAAAATGTTCAAGCCTAAGTCTTCAGCAGGTGTCGCCCTAACCCCCTTACCCCGCTGCAGAATCAGGAAGCCTAAAATAAGATAAGCAATAGTCCGTCAAGCGAAACAGCCAGATGCTCGCGGTTGTGGCCATAAATGAGAGAAAACAGGAATTCAGTTTGAAAACCCGAACGGCGACAAAACGACCCGTTTCGTATCGCAAGTCGATGGAAAAACGTGGCTTTCTTGGCTTTTACTGCTTTTTGTTCGTGCTTCATTCCCACTCTTTATGAAATATCATCACAAAACTACCCCCATGCAAATCCCAAAACAGCATTACAGAATCTACAACTTGCTGTGCTTCTTGTAGCTCTCGGACACCTGCGATAGGTCCATGTGAGCGTTGGAGATGACCACCTTGCTAGTTTCCTTCACCTAAACAGCACTTGCAGCCTCTATCAGATAAAATTAGGTCAAACCTTGGTCTGAAAATGAATGCGGTTTCCCTCCCTCCACATCTCAGTCACTAGCGTCTGACCAGGGATCACAGGCGACGAGAAGCGGACTTTGATTGCCTTGAACTTCGAGACGTCGTTGTTGGCGAAAGTCTTCAACACGTGGCGAGTCGAGAAACCCATAGTGCAGAGACCGTGCAGGATGGGCGTCTTGAAGCCTCCCTTTTTCGCGAAATTCGGGTCGACGTGGAGAGGATTCAAGTCGCCTGAACCCATGCGGTAGAGGGCTGCCTGAAACTGAAGTAAATCCATAATTAGGCAAAAGCCACACCTGGTCAAGGGTGGTCGTTTGCTCGACAATGGCGTCAGGGGCACGTTTCGGAATTGGAACACATTTTTTCTCTTCTGGCGACGATGAAGCGCCTCCGAACTTGCCGTAACCGACTTGAAAAGTCGAGATTTGTTGCTTGCAGAGCTTCTTGCCTGTATCGACGTCATAGGTAGTCACTGAAAAGCAAGGTATTAGGATAACGCGCCTAATAATGGCCATATTTGAGGTAGGAATGAACGAAAAAGTTAGTAACGAGATTTAGGGTCACGCAAATGCAGACGAGTCGAAGATAAAACGATACCCTGAGACGAGACAAAGGCAACACGAAGGCAAGAGCGAAGATATAATCATTATTCCGATACTAGTCAATCTGATGCTCGACGGGTTTCCAATATGCGTCTCAGAAATGGGTGATGAGAGCAGAGATGCGCGACCCATCGCTTCATGTGGAAGGACCACACTGACCGTATGAAATTTTTCCCGATTTTCAAATGTTCTAGCTTTTGTGCATGTGCACTAAAATCATCTTTGTTCTCTTGGTTTTTGGGTCGCGGCTGAAGACGGAGAAAGGCGAATCCGCCTAATAAGACCTTTTGAGTGTTCCAGCTTAGTAAATAGATCTATTGTTGAGCTCTAAACACGACTGTAAAAGAAGGACCACACCACGTTATGCTACGCTTATACTGACCACTTTCTTAGCAGGAACCCACTGGTTTTATTTGACAACAGTCGTGTTCAGAAGGTTAAAATAACCCAAATCACCTTTTCCGTCATAGATTCAATTAGATCACCGAAGAAAACATTTTGGTTTTTGAAAGGCTACCCTCAATTTTACCAAGTTGACCCTGAGATGGGCGAGGATCGCTGTGGTGTGATCTCGTGATTAAAAAATATATCGATGAGCTGTCTGTAAACGGATTCGTATTCAGGATGTCCTTTTAGGCGGATTTGCCTTTCCACGTCTTCCCCGAGACCCAAAAACCTAGGGAAAAATGATGATTTTGGTCACGGTGAAGGAATAAATTTCACTCCCAGGTCAGCGGCGACCGAGGGAGGCAAGTCTTGAACCACCGCAGCGATCGGCGGACACTTCTGGGAGGTTTTGAGGGGAGGTTTTGACGCAGACACGACCGGCCAAATTGAAACTCACCTTCCGATAAAATCAGAGCTCCGGATCCCTTATCCAATATGTCGATAATTCGGACCTCCGACCGCATATTTGCCTCAGTTGGCAGCGGCTCATACATCTCGATATACTGCTCACCATGGAGAATCTTCGGCAGATCATATTTGATGCCAGGGCAATTCTTAATGTGTTTCGTGGCGTCCAAAGCAGCGCTGACGACGTAGGTCGGGATCACCTTGAAATCCTCGTGGTTCTCGTACAGCAGAGCGAGATCTTCCTTCAGCTGCGCTCCAACTTAAAACAAGCATTAAAAACGGTCGAAAATTCTGATCTTACCTCCCAACGCGTAGATAATCGCGTCCCTATTGTTGTAGCTCAAGTAGGCGTCGGGCAAACGAGCGGCCTTCGCTTCTGCTGCGTCCATCCTGGAAAGAAATAAACAAAGGTAAAGAGAAACAGCGCGAGTTGAGACGAACAAGTATGAATACGTCCTGCGAGGAGCACAAAAGTTGTGCTGAAAACTACAACGACCGCTGATTGGGTGTTGCATGTAGGATGTGCTGTGTGGGAAACACTGCAACAGCTCAATAACAAGAAACGCCACACCAAGTGGTCTGATTCAGTTTAAAAATGCATGCACATGCCTAAAGGTCATCCCTCCATTAAATAAAGGAGTACTTTTGGTGGAATTCGAAGCGCCCAGGTCGCCTTCAGCCGAGAAATCGTTCAAACGAGGCGTGTAGCGGCGAGGTTGTTGCAAAATATGAATCTGTGAAGCGCGAAGCGCCGAACAATGCTGATTTAAAGAAAATACTGTCCTGTAATAGTGCGCGTGGCCCGTTAATATAAAATAAACGAAATAAGATAACACTAAATAACACGAAAAATAATTGCATCGGCCGGGAATCGAACCCGGGCCGCCCGCGTGGCAGGCGAGCATTCTACCACTGAACCACCGATGCCCAGCAACACATATCTTGTGTTTTGTAGATAACCCTAGGCAGTTTATTTCAAAATGGCTGTTATGACATGACGTTCCTTCTGCCCTTTCCCTTCTGCCCTTTGATTGTTTATGTTGATGAGCTACACTTTATTAATTAGCCAGTTTTAAGTACACTTTTACATCTTGCTCTTGCGGAGCCCACCCATAAGTCCCTGTAGCTTCTGCAGCATCATCGCACTACCCTTAATCTTGATGCGGCCGGTCATATATGCCTTAGCCGAGTTTATTTCCCCAGCTGAAAGCTTCACAAAGTCATCGTCGTCGATAATAACGGTCGCGTTAGCCTTGGCTCCGTCTTTCGGCTCGCCTTGGTAGACAGATCCGTTTCCGTTCTTCAGATCAAGGGCTAAAGAACAATTTTTCAATTGATTCAACAGATTCCACACTCACTATAATAAGCCGCGTGCTTGCCATTCTTGGTCAGGTCGTAGACGACGATTCCTCTCACCTTCTGGACGATTCCTTTCTGCTTCGGAAGCTCTTGGGCAATCTGGGAAAAGATGGGATCCGACTTCAGCTGCACAGTGGGAGTGGCATTGACCTAAAGGTTGATAGACGATAAATGAAGTGGTCTGCGGTTTATTAGACAGTTAGTGAGGTTATTCAGACAGTCCAGAGTGTGATTAGAGCGAGGAAGCGAGGTTATTAGTAATGTCGCTAACGCTCACTTCAGGCTTACGGAAGACGACGTCGGTGAGGTCCATGTGGCCGTTGGAGACAACGATTTTACCGGTTTCCTTCACCTGAAAATGGGCACATCAATATGAAATCCCTTCCACTCTCCCAATAACGGAAACGCAAGTATTTACGGAGTCAAGGTTAATGCAATCGCCATTGTTGACGATCAGGACTTTGTGAAGCTGATCTGGGGAGACGAACTTCGCCAAAGCATATATGCATTATACTGCCGAAGCGTTTCAAATTGAAATTTGTCTAACGCTGCTCATATGACATGTGTACATGATCGACGTGTACACCCTGAAACCGTTCCAAAAAGGTCCACGCTGAAATAGGCTGAAGCGCTTCGGAATTCGGCCTATTTTTGGCCTAATAATTTTTCGGGCGGAGGTCACTCGTAAATCCCTGAAGATTCTGCAGCATTATTACGCTTCCCTTAATCTTAATGGCTCATGATAGAAGCCACGTGTTGACGTGTATATTCTCAAACCGTTTCGAAAAGAAACCCTTTTATACCCAGTCAGTCTGCTTCCAAAAACCCAAGGAAAAAGCTAAAACACGTTTGCTACCTGTTTTAGTGCTCGTCCCCCCAATGCACCGTGCTAAGTCAATTACCTTAGTCTGAAAATGGATGCGATTTCCCTCCTGCCACATCTCAGTCACGAGCGTCTGGCCAGGAATCACAGGCGACGAGAAGCGGACCTTAATTGCCTTGAACTTCGAAACGTCGTTGTTGGCGAAAGTCTTCAACACGTGGCGAGTCGAGAAGCCCATGGTGCAGAGGCCGTGGAGAATGGGCGTCTTGAATCCCGACATCTTCGCGAACATCGGGTCGACGTGGAGAGGGTTCAAGTCACCCGAACCCATGCGGTAGAGGACAGCCTGAATGGCTTCATTGTTATCCACGATATGGGTGCGTATCCTACCTGATCAACGCTCGTCGCCTGCTCAAGAACGGCATCGGGCGCACGTTCTGGGATCGGCACGCACTTCTTCTCCTCGGGACACGTCTTCGCTCCTCCGAACTTGCCAGATCCGACCTGGAAAGTTCCGAACTGCTGCATGCAAAGCTTCTTGCCGGAGTTCTTGTCGAAAGTGGTCACTGAAAATTCAAATGTCGCTCAAAATGACGTATGCCACTTACAGTTGGAGAGGATAAGAGCTCCTGATCCCTTGTCGAGGACGTCGACGACGCGGAGTTCCGTCCGCAGATCGGCTTCAGTCGGGAGAGGCGCGTACACCTCGATGTACTGCTCACCGTGGAGGATCTTCGCGAGCTCAAATTCGATGCCGGGACAGTCGGTGATCGAATTGGCGAGAAGGCCCGGGGCGACGACGTAGGTCGGGAGGACTTGGAAGTCTTCGTGGCTTTCGTATAGGAACTTCAGGTCGTCCTTCACGGCGCATCCCACTGAAATATAACGCTTAAATTCGAGTTCAATTTCGTACCCACTTGAAGCATAAACGGCTCCTATTACGTGTCAAAATCCACCGAAAAATCCGGCATATTGTGTCATTAATTAACTCAAAACAGCGTCAAAATGCGGCGAAAATTGTGGCCTGAAAAGCTCCAAAATAGGCGGTAAGACCACCCGCAAAAGAACCCATTGAAACGTCAAATTAGCGCAAAATAAGGAACATTTTTGTCTTTAATTTGACCAGTTGAGAGCCCAAATGCACTCCGAAACTCGACATTTTTTGTACTTAATTTGACTCAAATTAGCGTCAAAAAACGACCCAAATCTGGGCTCGATTCGCTCTGAAATCACCCGAAGCCACACACAAACAACGTTCGAAGAGGATTCAGACAGAGTCCCCTAGTCGTCTGCCTTGAGTGCCACCAGTGCGAACGTGTGTGCGGTTTAGCCCACGTCTAATAAAAGCGATTTTTTCACTGTTGCCAGTGCCCGAGGGGCGAGATGGCAGTTTACTGTCGTCTTTCCTCGAGGAAGGCCTCGATCGTCATATCAAATTTACATTGTACGGTCACACCATGCTGGACATACCCGATCCCGTCAGATCTCGGAAGTCAAGCAGCATTGGGCCTGGTCAGTACCCAGTTCGGAGACGACTGGGGAATCCCAGGTACCGTAATTTTTTGCTTTGCATGCAGTTTACTGGTAAACTTGAGTACGTTATGGAAATGCAACGTTTTTTCGATTTAAAGTGAACGATTATCTTTTTAGCCTATTCGGAAAGACCTAAACTAAAGAAGGCTTACTTGAGCTTCAAAGTGTCAACAATGAACAAATTCGGAATCAAAATGGGAACGTTTCTGTTGCTCTAGGCTGAATTTAAGTTTCGCTATTTGTCGAGAAATGGGAGGGGTCTTGACCCAATTCGTCATCTCGAAACGTGGAATTAAAATCAAGCACTAGAATTCTGTGCGCCGACTTAAATGCGAGATCAGCTGATCAAGAAAGGAGGTGATTGCACCACCGTTTTACCTAGGAGTTCAAGAGGGCGGAAAAGCCACAATGGCAAAAATGCTAAAGCCGTCCTTATCATCTCAAAACTCTGAAATACGTCTTTCAGTCGCTAATAGCCTTTTAACGCTTTCTTCGCACCCATCCTCTCCACAAAAACCAAAATCGTTTTGATGGAAAGGTTGATGTGTGCATCCAATTGGCATTCATTGGCGCAGTTAACCGTTGTACCCGTTAGGAGCTTCGAATACCGCGGTGTTGGCTGAATCCGCTAATGATATCGGAAGAGCAATTCGTGTTCTGTTCTAACAATTTTTATTATCTTAAATCAGTTCTTTCCCATCAATAGTAGTCAGAACTCCTCAAGTTCGAAATATGTAGAACCTCAAAACGTTCTGATTTCTGAAAAAAACGTCTGTGTGCCACTAATCTCTTTTAGTCTTTTCGGAATAGCTTGAGAAGCGATTGAAGTAGATCACCCCATCCCATATTAGCGCAGAAGTCACCTCAGATTGCTGAATTCGAATGATATCAGATGATCGCACCACCAGATTCTTTTTAAGCTTCTCCGTAGAGCAGTTTGATAAGCTCACGCGTCCCTAGCCATCTCTATCGTCTCAAATCAGCCTAAACGCTCCAAGGCGAACTGCATGACTTCAAATAGTTGAGTTCAAGTGCTCGGGCGATCGGAAATCGGCTTCAGCAATTCGCACGTGTTCCAAACATCTCAAATCAGTGAATCCCCTTCTCCACTACACAGAATTCCTCAGCACTTTGAAATACTCGAGTATCCGAGTGATCCCAAGCGCACTTTTGCATTTAACGAAAACCCGAACAGCTCACCTCCGAGAGCGTAGATGATCGCATCCCTCTGCTTGTAGCTGAAAAAGGCGTCTTCAGGCTTGTAAGCCTTCGCTTGTGCCGCGTCCATCTGAAACAGCG
This sequence comes from Steinernema carpocapsae, assembly GCA_000757645.3. Classification (NCBI taxonomy): domain Eukaryota; kingdom Metazoa; phylum Nematoda; class Chromadorea; order Rhabditida; family Steinernematidae; genus Steinernema; species Steinernema carpocapsae. Next base: position 4,750,461 of record CM016762.1, read on the forward strand.
AACGCGTAAAGCAAAACGTCGTAAGCAAAGCACTGAATCGACCCGAAACTACACACGAATAAATGCGCCTCTTCTCGTAGAGCAATCAGCGACAACTCCACTCGGAGTACAATAGTTGTGCCCGTCGACTCGAGCGTCGCCCCGTTCACATCGACTGCATTTTGACCGCGCACAAATGGTCGCTCGGTGACATCTTCAGTGCCTCTCTCCTAAAGCAGAAGAAACGTCGCAGATTCAACACAACAAACAGTCTTCCCCCTCTGAGCGCTATTTCGTTTGATAAGGCTACACTGATAACAACTCGTAACACAGTCTAGTCTCGTTTCCCCTTCAAAGGTGTAAGGCGACATAAATTTATTATGTACAGGATTTAAAGAGAAATCTTATCATTAAGAAACCACTATCTGACTAAACTAGCTAAACATCAATCGGATGGGTTTGGATGAGTCCTTGGTTCTTGCAGATGGCATCAGCGATGCTCTCGATCCTGGGCACATCATCGAGAGTCGCTCCGTCGGCTTCTTTCAGCTGGTCGATGGCGCGACGAGCAGCTTGCTCGACGAAGAGTTCGGCGATCTGCTGCTCGTGTTCTCCGTTTCCACCGGCCGAGTTCAGAGTGCGGGTGCAGCGCGAAAGCACGGCGATCATGCTGTAGATGTCGATCGCGGCGTTCGCGACACGGGTAACTTCGTACTGCCTCTCTGAAATTCCATCATGAATCTTCCATTCCGAACAGCTAGTTGCATACCAATGATGTTCTTGCGATGCTTGGTGAGCAGACCTTCGACGGTTTTCCCGAAGTGGCTAATAGCGGCATCAGCCAGCGCGGCGCTCGACTTCAGCGATGGGTGAACAGCGCTACTGAAGTCACCTCCGGTGGATCGCGACGCACGGCGAACGACTTCTCCGAACAGGGCTCCAACATTTCCGGAGCTCACTTGCTTGACGGTGTGCTGGAGATGCTTTCCGGCGTGCTGCATTCCAGTAAGTCCGATGAAGAGGCGCATCACATCGTTGGCACCTTCGAAAATGCGGAAGATGCGGAGATCACGGAGAACGCGTTCCAGGCCGCACTCCTTCATGAAGCCCATGCCTCCGTGAAGCTGGATCGCGTTGTCGCACACAGTCCATGCGTTTTCCTGCAATTTCGTCCATTAGGCTGATGTCCATCCGCTAGTGTAACATACAGAGCTCATGACTTTTCCAATTGCAGCTTCCAGCTGATACTCCTCGACCCCACGGTCCATGTTGGCAGCCAGCATGTACACAATGCTTTCAGTGGCGTAATGTCGAAGAACCATGTCGGTAAGCTGCTCCTTAACGCGTCCGAAATCTTGAATCTTCCTTCCGAACTGCGTACGGGTGGTAATATGATCAACGGTCTTCTGGATGCAGAACTTCATCGCACCAGTGCACGCCGCTGGAATTCCGAATCGTCCGTTGTTGAGGATGTTCATGGCCACCTTGAAGCCTTCGCCCTCCTCTGAAACAGTGTAATGTCACACAGGGCTCGAAATGATCATCACGGACCTGAGAGCATGTTCTCCACGGGGATCTTCACATTTTCAAAGTACACTTCGGCCGTGTTCGATCCCTTGATACCCATCTTTTTCTCGGGAGGGCCGTTGGTGACACCTCCGAAACCTCGTTCGACGACGAATGCGGAAACCTTGTCCTTCACGCTTCCGTCGGCTTGCTTCACCGGGGTCTGTGCGAAGACGGTGAACACATCAGCGAAGCCTCCGTTGCTGATCCAGATCTTGCTGCCATTGAGGACGTAGTGTTTTCCGTCGTCAGAAAGGACAGCACGGGAGCGAATCGACTAAATGACCAAGCTTAAAACTAGAAACCACAGCAATATCCTTACGTTTGCATCGGATCCACTGCTCGGCTCGGTCAGGCAGAAACAGGCGAATTTGCGGCCGGTCGCAAGGTCGGGCAAATACTTTTTCTTCTGCTCTGGGGTTCCATAAAGGAGGATACCCTTGTAACCAATCGACTGATGAGCTCCCATGACAACTCCCAGTCCAAGGTCGCTGGATCCGACGATCTCAGCAAGGCGTGCCATCTGGGTGTTGTTCAGGCCGGCTCCTTCGTAATCTTCGGGGACAACGGCGCCGAAAGCTCCATATTCGGCGAACTGGGAGAGGACTTCTTTTGGGATAGAAGCAGTTTCGTCGTTCTTGACAGGGTTGTTGACTTCCTCCAGGAACTTCTGCGTGCCGCCGAGGATCATGCCGAGAGTTTCGCGTCGTTCTTCGTTGAGATCGACGGGATACGGGAAGACCTGCTTCAGGTTGGCCTTGCCGCGGAAGAGATTCATACAAAAGGAATTCGTTTCCTTGGGCAGCCTGCTCTTCTTCTCCTTCTTGGCGGCCGTGGCGGCATAACGACCAGCGGAGAGGCTGAAGGTGCGGGCCTGCGAAAGGCTGACAGCGGAGGAACGGGCGATCATGATAACCTGAAACAAAAGCGCGAATTAATACTGCTAAACTTGTCCGATCACGTCACTGAAAACACGCACAACAAACACACGTTACGCTCTTTTTGTGTCGCTGAACTCCCTTTTGTAGGCCAGAGCAAAGCAGCAAACAGAGATAATATTTGGAAAGATGGATGGCCGCAGCATGTGACGATACCAACCAGGCAGTTGGTCCAGCAAAGAAATTCAGCGGCGACAACAAAAACAAGCAGACAAATGGCGGTGACGGCAGCAACGCCACGACAAACGTCCGACGCGTCAACGCCGAATGTCTTTCACTGACCCACTAGCGGTCTGTGATGTGTCGACCATGAGTACGTGCGGCTCCTCGTGGGTGGTCCCCGGCTACGAGTGCCTGCGGCTACGTCTGCGGCGACGGCTGCGTTTTCACGCGCGGCAGCGGCCGCGGCGGGGGTGGCCGCGAGTTGTGCGGCTGCGGCAAGATTTGTTAAGGGGAAAAACGCCTTTACGTGAAGGCGTTTTTGCTGCGTCTTCGTGGGTGGGCTTGCCGGAGGTAAAACGCAGTACTGTTTAAGCGAAGCGAACAGCGCTGCACATGGTTTCTGACGGGCGAAAAGCTAATTTTGGCGTTCGGAGGTCTTTCTGCAGCTGGAAGGTCAGGTTTCGGTTCCAACCGTTCCTGAAACTCACTGGAAACTCGATCGCGAGCATCAAAATGAAGATTTGAGCCAAAAATGGTGCCTATTTACCAAGATTCCCGGAAATTTAGGTGCGAAATCGCAGAGCACGGAACATGTTTGAAAGCCGCAAGCGATCCCTAGCGCATTTGACGTCCAAAAACGTCTGCAAACAGTTAGGGGTTTCTCGAAGGGCAAAGACGAAAGATAAAATGGGCTACGAACCTACGGAGGCATAACGCAGCACCAGTGATGCGATGGAGGCAGCGTTCCTTGTGCCTTTCCATGAGCAAAAATCACAATTTAGGAAATTTTCACGTTCCGAAATTCTTGCGCACGCAGCAAAAAAACATGATTTTGGTCCCAAATAGTCCTAAAATTCGTTGAAAACGGTACCCAATATTCGCTGACAACGAAATATACATTTGACGCAAAAATGGCGTGCAAGTGCCGAGATTTTGTAGAAATGATTAACGAAAATATATATAACGATATAACGAATAAATATATAACGAAGCGCGAATTTCCCTGTCACATCACAGAATGCGAATTCCACGGATGCTCGCAGCTCGCGCGACGCCCAAAAATGGACTGAACGCCAGCGGAGAGGGATTCGAAACATGAGTGACGGAGACAGCTGAGTTGTAAGCTGAAGGCATTTCGTGGTGGGACGCCGCCCGTAATGCTGCGTGTGGCATTAGCATCGGTTTCTTGCAAATTGGCTCGGTTTCGGCCGAATCCAAGCGCCGCGAATGGTTTTCAGGTGAAACTGGCTTCACGGAAGGGCAGTGGAGAAGTTTTCGTCAATGTGGACACGATTCCCGTCCTCCAGGAAGCCTGAACGACCGCGTGAAACGACGAACCGCGAAAATCGATGATATCGCGTAAGTGTTCAGCGATTCGGACCGTTTTGGTCGAAACCCGACCGCCGCCATCTGGAATTGGCTTCCCGGAAGAGCAGCAGAGAAGATGTTCTCAATTTCAGTCTTCAGGAAGCACAAAGTGGAGCCGCGAAAATTGACGAATTCGCGAAAATGGCAATTTTCGTCGGAATCCAACCACTAAGAATGGGTTTCAGGTGAAACTGGCTTCACGGAAGAAGAGCGAAGAGAATTTCGTCGATTTGGCCACGATTCCATCCTGCAGGAAGTATGAGACCACCACGTGTCGTGAAAATCGCCGGATCACAATATTGACCATATTCAAGAAGCATTTCCCACCCTAGTGCTCGTAAAAGCGCCACGGAAGCTTGGGAAAGGCGCGAAAACGATGAGAAGCCCCATGAATGCGCGATTGGGAGCGGAAATCGTCAAGACGATCGGAAAAACACCTCGGAGAGAGCAAATGAACTCTGTTGCGTTGATCCCAGCACGTGCTGTGGAATGGTCGGTGTGCGTTGCTTGCCGCCGTTCGACGTGGACGATGACCCGCCGAGAAGACTTTGTACATTGCTCGCTGATCAAAGTCCGGTTTGAACGTCGGTCAAAGGGCGCTTTGCGACGTCACTTTTTGGGTTGTTTGGTCACGTTTGCCGGGTGCAAAACAAGGGTAGGTGATGCGAAACCATGGTGGGGGTATGGTCGACTACGATTTCTGGAAACCAGGAATTTGTTTTCATTTGCGTTTTCATTTGCATGCAGAAGGGTTGGCGATGGTGGGAAGACGAACTCGCGCTGTTATCTGCAGCCGAGACTATGTAGTGAAGGTCTGTTCCGATCTCTTTGGCGCGTATTCGATTTGAAAACCGTGAGAGTGGGAATCTTCACAACCGCAGCCTGGATTTCGCGGCTTTTTGAGCTGTTTCGGATGTAAAACGAGGGAACATGCTGCGTTAACGTGGTTGGGGTATGATCTTTGGATAACATCCGTTTTGGAGGGTCTGCTCTTGATAGCAGAGCGTGGGTTTCGGAACGATGAATTGCAGCCGAACTCGTGCTGCTATCTGTATCCCAGACCTGTTCCGCGACCAGACATTTGGGTAACAGACATTTGGGTAACCGGACATTTGGGTAACAAACATTGGTGTATTTAACAGAATTGCGCGAATGCGCCCATTTTTTTAAACAACGGAATAGTAGGCCCAAAGCGGCCTCTTTCAAACAGCGGAGATAGTAGGCTGGGGCTGACCTCCTGGAGCATCTTCGGCTAGGCTTGAACATTTTTATTATGGTTTTTGAGGAGCGCCGAAGGCGCGACAACAAGCATTACTGACTATGCAGACAAGCTTCATTGTTCAATATTCGCGTAATCCTGTTACCCAAATGTCCGGTTACCCAAATATTTGTTACCCAACTGGCTTCACCTGTTCCACCTAAATCCGTTGCGATACGCCTGTGTGAAGGGCGGCTTCCAGTTCGGAAATCGTTTTACTGAGATTGCGGGCTGTCTGTAATCCTTTTTGTGAATTTTGAGGCCGGAAATTCTTGACCAGGACTGCCTGATCTAGACTCCATCTATATGTTTCTGTAAAACATCCGTTTTGTCGGTCTTTTGCTTACATACAGACGGTTTTGAGATAGTCGCAAACCGAACCCCTGTTGTTTGTCATTTGTAGCCCAGACCTCTTAGAGCCAACCATTCGATACCTATGCTAGCTATATGCTGCTATTATGAATAGTTGAGGACGATTCTTGGCAGGAATATCCGCTTCGCGGTTTTTTGAGTCGTTTGGTCTGGCCTTAAAATTAAGATAAAGCTGAATTTATGCTGTTATCTGTAGCCGAGACAAGTGAACTGCATGTAAATGCATGCTTAGATATTTACAAATTTATTTGTAATCGACCCGTCACAGTAAGACTGCATATAGAAGCTCTTCATGTCCATTTCCAGTACCGATTCAGCAGTCGAAACAGTTTTCGGTTGTAAGGCCGGAAATTCTTGGCTAGAACAACCTGCGTTTCGCGCTTATTCGCACGTGGGCTCGTCCCTTTGTGTTTCCCAGACAGCGGACAGGTCGATCGGCATCCCGTCGGAAGCAGTAGAACCCTTTGTCCGAATTGAAGACCAGCTGAGAGGAGTCGATATTGTGTGGAAGGCCGAGAAATCTTTCCACTTTTTGAAGCTAAAAATAGGTGCGAATTAAGCGTAAGAAAACGAAAACTTCTCGGTACTTCTGAGAGAGGATCAATGATGAATTTATCACCATCGATAATGAGAATCTGGTTGAGATTGAAGAATTTGAGCCACCTGCTTAGGTGGTCGACGTAGAGGGAGTTGCGGATCGGTTTGTACAGAGTGTTGATGGTTGTGGAGTTGGGCAGGAAGGCGACGTCTTCGAATTTCTGGATTGGCTTGTGGCGCTCTTTCTTCGTGTAGTAGACCTGGAATTCTTTAAGAATATTACAACCAGAGCGAGTCAAGCAGGACAGTTGAATCAGATCGAAGCTCTCATGTGCAAGGAGCTATTTCTCGATCAGGTCTGGCTTATAATAAATTGTACGGTCGTGACAAAAGCTTTAGCCCTAAGCAAGCCGCCGTTGAAATAGTTGTTTTGGACTAAAAGACGTCGGGGTCAGGAATATCGACCAATGCATCTATCTGACTGAAAGACTCATTCGCGGCACAACAAACACTTTTGGTTCAAATTGACTTGTATGCTGGCCAGAGGCAGCAAATTCACCAGCTAGTTGCAGGTCTTTTACTGATTCCCCAAGAGAAGCCACGGTTCGATCAACCGTTTCCTGGAGAGTCATCGAACCTTGTAAATGGGTGACGTGTAAACTAGCACTGTGTCTGAAAACGCAGGAGAACTGACGTTGCATTGAGTTAGGAATGGTATCTTGCTAATCGGCCTCTTGCGTTGTGATTGTGAGTGATCTCTGGAGCGCTGTTCACAATGGGCAAAACCTCCAAGCTTCTAGGTATCTACAGACCTGCCTTGAAAAGTCTGGAAACGGTCAGTCAAAGCGTTCTAGTTTTTAATGAACGGTTAAAAGCTCGCGGCTCTGTCTTAGAAAGAAGAGCCGGTCGAGCGGTTTGGGCGACCGCTCCCTGGGACAACTGTTACTATTACTGAAATAGCTCTTCTTGCCAAAACAAAGCCTAGGCAACTTTCTGCTGTGCCCTACAACTTTCATTTACCAGCAACTTTTTTTTACTTTGCTAGAAGCGGTCCGCCTCCCCTTCAACTCATTTTCATCAGTTATAGAATCGAACCGCGAGATCGCGAATTGTTACCTATGCGTGAGACATTAGCAAACTGATGTGATTTTTAGGATTATGTGCTCAGATCAAAACTCACACTTCTCCCCAGAGCGTTTTATTCACTATGGTCGAACCCTCTTAGCCGCGTTTTATTCACTATGGTCGAACACTCTTAGCCGCGTTTTATTCACTATGGTCGAACCCTCTTAGCCACTAGGTATGTATATACGTACCTTGAACAGTCTGGGAACGGTTAATTGAATAATCCATTTTTAGAAGACGGTCGGTCTTAAGAGAGCTCACGGCTCGGCCATCGGTTACTTGCGAGGCCTCTCACAATTACTAAAATGCCCCTTCTTTTCAAGCCGGTCTATCACATGAAAAACCAATCCACTATCCGTGAGTCATCAGCGTACTCATGCGATTTAAAAGATTATGTGCTTTGAGATCAAAAGACCCATCGTACCTGCGTGAAATCACTGATCGTCCTGACAACAGGGTCCCTCAAAATCAAAATGATCTTAATATCCGGACTGGTCCTGTAAACACGTTCCGGCGCTACCTCGCTGGTGAAGTAACCAGGCGTCTTCTCGACGGTCACCTGCAAACAATCGTCTCAATTGTAAATCAATCAACCTAACACGATTGGATCTAATTGCGTTTTCGCCTGAATCGCTCGCTCGCCAGTCGGAATCAGGTGCTCTCTTCGCCCGGGGAGGTCTTGATCACGACCGCCGGCGGCTGCTTATTGGCTCATTTACCTGTTGCGCGTTGGCGAACGGCATTTGCTCACGATACCAATCGGTGCCTTTGTTGTAGGCGTCGTTGTAATCGAAGAAGTGGACCTCCTTGCGCGCTATGCGGATTTGAGGGTGCAGTGCCATCGCGTCCAGGAGCGCCCGGGTGCCACCTTTACGCACGCCAATGATGAGGCAGTCAGGAATCCGTTGGAGATGACCCGCTTCGCGTCGACCGCCTTTGCCGCTCCCTCGGCCGAGTTCTGGTAATGGGCTAGTCTGAAACAAAGCAAAAGGACTCGTTGTCCACTTAAGACTGCCTGCGCCGTGCTCACCCATCCGAGTCGTAGAACTGGCCGGGAAGTGGGGTCTCCTGTTCTTTGTAATTACCGACGGTGCCGAACCCGATCAGGCAGATTTGCGCGAACACCACGAGACTGAGACAGAGACAGGCCAGGAACACTTTGCACCGAATTGGATCCATGGCGGAGTATTCACATCGTGGGTTGAACACAGTGGAAATTCTGGAAATTGACAAAATGTTGCATTACTGTTCATTGGGAGGCCATTTAATCACGTACAGCACGCTCACGTTTCGTAAAAATTTATAGATAAATTTTCCTTTTTGCTGAGTTCTCATTTAACAAAGCTAAAAAGAATAAAAACTGGATTTTGCGAACAAAAACCAGACGAGGAGAGATTGGAGCGTTTGAAGACGTGTTTTGTTATCAAATGAATATATAAGAAATTCTTAAACAGTCAAACGTCAAGATAGTCAAATTTACAAGTTCTAAATAATAGAAAATCAAAAAAGGAAAATTTTGGGTTTTGAATTCGATAGGTTTTGTTATAAAAATGATAACTGATGTACCATTTCTTGATCTTTTTAGCGTCAAATTGATCGAATTTACAAGCGTTCAATGATGAAAAACCGACTGTCATGATCTAAATCCATCTGGATTTTCAGGAGTAATGAACAAACAGAATAAATTAAATTAAAGTTTTGCAAATTTTCAAAATGAAAATTTTGTTATTACGTGTTAATCAAGGATGTTGAATGGGTGTTAATCACGTAATTTTCAATTTAATCAAAATGTTGTTTTTTCCCGAATTTATTTTATTTCGCCGTTTATAATTTATTTTTTATATTTTTGGCTTTCCATCCCGATTTTTGTTGCTGCCCTGGTCACATTCTATGAAAAAACCCCGTTCTAAAAGCGTTCAAGTGCTTCAACCGTCTCCTTCCCTAAAACAAAGCCGTGAGCATGTAACACTTAGCACTGAATGACATCCATATTTCATCGGGCGCATTGTGCAAGCAAGCAAGTAAGAGGGTTCTTCATTACAAATGACACATTCATCGGCTGAACCACTGCACCCGCGCGCCCGTACTTTCCCATCGTCGTAAAGACTGCTGCGGTCTCACACGAACACTCGCGAACAGATGCCATTTCCTGAGCTTTATTCGAAGTCGCGAAAAGCAGCAAAATCGCTTTTCCCCAATCATCTCAAAAACAACTCTCATTAAATTATTTATATGCAAACCAAAGGGCCGGGGAAGAGAACGCAGGCGCCAGTCTCTTGTCATCAACTCACCGGTGGCGGCACAGTTGAAACACAATAGGCCATGGTATGAGGAGGGAAGAGGAGCCCCGGGAAACGGAGAGAGGAGGACGCAAGGCCGCCCGCTCGCGGCTAATTACCTGTCGCACTGACACCAGACCCAAATGGCTTCATAATCGTATTTACCTTTCGCGTAAATTTGCATATTTACTGCATTAGGACGAACAGCGCGACTTGGGAATGGAGAGGAGGCGCGGAGGCGAACGGCGATTTTCTTGTCAAGGCAAAAAGTAGAAAAGGACAAGTGGTTAATGGGGGCGCCGATCTGAGGAGAGTGTACTTTGTGAATAGATAATCAATCTTGAAAAAGTTGCAATTTCTCAGAGCGTCAGGTTACGCGATTTTGAACGGAGGCAACCGTCTTGGTTATCACATTTCTTAAGACACTTTCCAGACGTTGAAAATCTCACGGAAATGTTCAAATGATTTTGCTGAAATGATTTTATAGAACTTAAAAAACGATATTTAGGCCCAAAATAACAAATAACCAATTGTTGTAAAATTCCGTTTTTGATACGTTGGCGTTCTTCTAGGAAAGCGATGAAAAGGTAGTCAAACGTCAAATGTAAAATGTGTCTTTCACCTATATTTTAAATTTCTCCGTATTTAAAATTTTAAAGGACCTCGAAGTGTATTGAATTTTGACCAAATTAATCAGGTTCACTTATATATTTTCCTTACTTTGTACCAAATTTGGTCGAAACTTTGAATGAAGCCCTTTATTGTATTTCACATTACATTTTTGAAATTTTTAGGAATTTGATAGCTCCTTAAACTGAAAATTTAGAAGCTGCTACACACATCATAGTGTCAACCGAAATCCCCAAATTGGGAAACCACAAAACAATAAACTTAAATTTTTGATTTTTGAACTGCACATTTGCCACATTTAACAGACAAACAAAGTTTTGACAGTGGCTAAACCGAAATTGTAAACCCGAATTTCCACAAACATAAAACGGCAAAAGTCTTAAACCCGAAACCACCCCTCGCCAACATCTTGCCCACAATAAAACCTCCTCGCAAGTTGCGACTTCAAACCATAAAATCTCTTCCTTAATGCGTCTCCGGCGGCAACAGCAGTGTTTCCCGTCGTCGTCCACCTGAAGAACAGAAACTGCGCAATCCGCCGTGTCGCAATTTCGGCCGTCGAGCTTAATCGCAAATAAACTGGAAAAACGACTGACACGCAAAGTAGAAAATGTTTGCACGCACGGCCCATTAGGAGAGTTCTGAGGAGGAGCAGTCGGCGAGCAGAAGTTGCGAGGCGGCGATGGCAACAGCTGAGAGTTGAGTTGAGCAAACGCTTGAGGAGACGGTTTTCGGGAATCTCCTGGCGAACACTAAATCACCTTTGACACGTCGCCGGCTGGTCGGCCGATTAGTAAAAAGTGCAAATAAAAAACATTTGCGCGATGGCATGTGAATCGGGGAGACGAGCGCTTTTTAAGGTAACACTAGACGCCGCGTGGGCTTGGGACATCTGCTCGTGGAGGGAAAAAAAGTGTGATTTGCAGGAAGGAAAACGGTGCGGTGGATGTTGCAAAGAGGACGGTGACCGCTAAACTGAACACTCAACAAAAACCGTATTTTGAAATTTTTAATGTGTTGTATTCGCTAAGGTAACGGTTATGTCACGGTATACGGCAAGGTAACGTTCATGTTAGGGCTGCGTTGCGAAAAAACGGCAATTTTATTATGTTTAGATAGTTTAGATACGGTCAAGACGTCGTTTACAACGACATGTAATTTAAGGAGTTCCAAAATTAGACCAAGATCTACTTATAAAACGACAAGAAGACGAAATCATAAGAGACAATTTCTATTTGAACTGAAGACCTAAAAACCATTTGGGATTAGTGTAATAATCGAATCATGCATTTACGGCGGGTTATTAGGAGTCATGTCTATAGGAGGAGTCAAGATGACAGTCAAATTATTGAATCTCTAAAGCTGAATAGAAATTTATAAGGAAAATGACGATTGGTGACGTTCGTTTGACGAGTGTTGGTTTGAAATTACAAAAGGTTTCTGGCTTTGTTCTTAATTTAAACTTCTGCTCTTCATCTAATCTAAAATTTTGGTGTAATTCTATCCAAAACGTCATTCTTTGCCAACAAAAAAATTAAATTTGGAAGGTTTAAAATTATAAAACTGTATTTTGTGTTTGTAACCAACCATCTGGTTTAAAACAAAACGACAGCAAAAAACTTCTAGTTGCGAGAAATAGAAACAGAAAGCGGTTCCCGACTCTTACGAGCACCTCACCCACCGTCAATGAAGTCAAGAGTATTTTCAGTGCACCCATAAAAACAACATAAAAGAACTGAGCGAAAGACAAACGGCGAATGCAACCTGACTTTTGAATTTTCTTGTCATCGCTCTTCTTGATTACCACTTCGCCTCCGCCAAGCCGAAGAACACGACAAGTGATTGATAGAAGCTCGTTACCCGGCGCGCGCGTTGATCAAAATTGATTTTGAGCTGGCCGAGGGTTGAGGGAAGAGATGAGGAGGAGGACGGAAATGATGGGAGAGGATGCCGCCACTGGCGCCAAACGACTTAGGCGGCCGCCGGATCAACACGAGGGTCGAGTGAGTAAAGAGGAGGTGCACGACTATCCTTCTGCTGCGCCTATTCAAACACGTCGCGCACTAATCCTTTCTATATTAGGTACTTGCAGTTTGGCTATGTTTGCTCTTTAGAGTATCATTTAGGCGCTCTCATTCATATGCTAAATTACAAACTGGAACGAACGGTCTGAATCGGTCGTGACTTGCCTTAACGTCCTAAAACCGTCAAACAAAAAATTATCAACTGGAATAAAAATACTCGCACCGTGCAGAATTCAAACCTACGCGAGCAAGCCCAATTGAGTTTTAGTCAAGTTCCTAAACCACTCGGGCATAGTCGTACAAAGAACGCATATAGTCATATAGTCATATGACCGTGCGAAAATCAAGATGCTCTTTGCATAAAAGACACCCACTTGTTTTTGCACCCACTCTTTCCGCGTTGCAAATAACTCATTTTTGGTAAATAAGTCTGCAAAGTTGTTTATAAGCTCAATCACCGAGTGACCACTAAGATGAATTTTTTTCCGTAAGAATGCTCCAGGCGGACATTATGCTGCAAAATACGAAGTAAACAGGCCCGAAGGGAAATTGCTACTACCGCTGTTAGAAAATATGATATTGAGTCTAAAAACAACATGTCGCAAAAGACTGACAAATTGCCGTGTGGCGTTATCACAGGCGAGTATCAGCAGCAGAAGGCGAGATGTTTTGAGGTGTTGCTTTAGCACCTGATGGGCGGGTGGACATCTGCACTTTAAGTTTAATTTTGATAAATTTGATTGATCGCTGCGTTCGTAAGGTGTGAAAGCGTTGGGAAAGTGTGACTTGATCTGACAAGTGAGTCGGGTTTTTCAGGCGTCAGGCAAATAAACTGGTTAAAAAAATTAAAAATGCAAGCATTTGTTATGTGATTGACAACAGGTGAAGTTCATGAGCAGTTCACATACAAATATCAAAATACGGATAATTAAAACTCGCATTAAATTTATTTTAAATTTAAAAAAGTTAATTGGATTCAAATTTATTTTTTCCGATAATAAAATAATTTAAGAAACAATTTAAAAATAGCGTAAATTTCTGCGTTTACACGTTTATGAGTAAAATGAAAAATAAAGTTAATTTTTTGAACGAAAAAATTGTTAATTTCATTTTGTTTATCTTTGCGAATAAAATACAGAATGCACAAAAATACCCTATGCGGAACCAGACAATAGGGATGTATCTGGCTAAGGAGGAAGCTGTCTGGGTTATTTTAAAAAGGATTTTGACGCGAGCAAGTGGTCAAAGCTGTCTTTTTTCGTGCAAAATAGCAAAAATGACTTTGTTTCTGATGATTTGCCGAGTGCACGGCAGGCATTCTTGAATCCATTTACATACGACGTCATTTGAAAGAACTTCTCGCGCTTTCAGAATTGGCAGTTGAAGTGCCGCTTTATCGCTTGGATTTCAGCTCATCATCGTGCAAATTTTGCGGAAAAGCGCGGAAAAATAGCGGAATTTCTTTAAAAAGCGTGGACGACTGTCGCGTCAAAATAATTTTTCCTGGACAGCTCCCTCCTCAGCAAGACACATCCCTCCTGTCTGGTTCCGCAGGGGGTATTTTTTGTGTCCTTCTGTAAGTTTTTCAACAATTAAAAAAATGTAATTTTCGAAGCGGCTTGTGATGCAAAATGACCTAGTTCGAATATTTCAAATTTTCAATAAAAATACAAAATGTGTCACTTAAATCTGTTACATTTTCTGTTTGTTGTGGTAAGAAATACAAAAATTAGTTTTTATACCATACGTATAGCTACGCAATTCAAACAGCCAAAAAGCGTGGTCGGAAACTTGAAAAGGTCCCAACATGTCAATATACACTTCTCATCTACGCAAATTACGTATGCCAATAAACAAAACAGCAAAAGAGACATCGATGCGAGGCGACGGAAATAAACAGTGACAGTTCCCCTTTCACAGAGCCGGCGGCTCAGGCGTTCGCCGGGTACAAGCTGGGCGCGGCCATATGGCTACCTCGGGGCGATCGGGATCACCCTCTGACGACGAGAGGAGCGACGGATAACGCGAAGTGAGCGTGGCGAACAACTGTTTATGTGTGGTCGGCAGGCGGCCCGAGAACAATCGGAGTGATTCCCACCGATCGCATTAATTATTGAAGTGCAGGTTAAACGTTCCTGTCATGAGAGTTTTTGGACATGATATTGACAGTGGCGCGAGGTCGAAGCGGTGGATGTTTGTTGAGGGTTGGGTTCGGTCTGAAGAGAGAAAAAAAATCGTGAAGAAAACTTGATGACTGCAAATGCAAAATACGTAGTAAGTTTAAGCTTCAAAACAACGGTTTTTACGTAAGAGAAACGAAGACTTTCATTCAGCAAAATCGTCATTCTTAAAAGTCTTTACATTTGAAATTTGATACCGTCTGTGTTTTCACTCATGAATTCCCTTTCTTCTCTTCCAATTTCTCCTTCTATTTCCCAAGCTCATCCTCATTTTCTCTTGTTCCCTTCTACTTGATGTGTCTTTGTAACTGCGAAAGATAACAATAAAATTAGTTCCGACTATCCGGCTGACAACAGTCTGCCTTACACACGCTCAAAGGTCTGTGCAAAAATAACTTGTGAGACTTATCTTAGACTCACTCAACAACAAGCACCTGGCTGATTGAGTACGGTAGAGGAGAGGGCCATGGAAGACAAGACAAGACCTCCACGTACAGGTCGACCGTCAGACTAATGAAAATCTATGTTGCAAAGGCCGCTAAAGTCAGCCTCTGCCATATTTGACAGCATCACATTGACGTTTGTGTGCAGTATCAAGCGACAGTCAGTATTGCGTCCTTATGAGTTCTATAAAATCATGTTTTGCTCATATATTAAATCTGTCAGAGTTGCAGTGCAAAGGAATAGCCTATAAAAACCAATGAGCAAAGTCTTTGCTATAACTTAGATAAGCAAATTTATCTGCTCGAAAACAGTCAAAGAGTGTTGTCAATGGCTTGTCTTTTAATTAGTTCTTTAAAATACTACCAGTGATCTTCACCTCTAGTTTCCCTCTTGAAGACATCCAATAACAAATCAAGTTTGTTAAGTCCCAAGTAATAGCGCTTAAACCGAGAACCAGTTTGCCTCATAAACCTACAAGTTTTCCGAGCGTATCACTCGACTTGCATAACACGTTCAACAGTGCAATGGTTCGTCACCACACGTTATAAGAATTGCGTGCATTTTACTTTGGACCACCCGCATTGCTCCCACTACCACTGTCCATAACCAATCTCTCAATGCCATTGTCTCTGCTAACTGAGAGCGCGTAATACAAACAGTCAAACAGTTTTACATGTTAATAGGTCCATCGAAATGTCCATTATCTTTCCAATCGAAGCCACCACAGTTGCACTAAACCTTACAAGAGAAAAAGGCCATCCAGACAGTTGGTTTCAGACAGTCGTTTTCATATTGAAAGAATTCCGACCAGTCGACCGGTTGGTTTTCCAAACGAAATAAACGTTTTTTTCGGCCGGTCTGCATGGTTCGACAAGCTGGAAATGAAGTCTTGAACTGTCTGGGTGCCCTGTATTTTGCTGTTCATACAGATTTAACAGTAAAATTTGCTTTTAAGGCTTCCAGGTGTCACAGCTTATAAGGGACCTGTATGAGGCTTTTCGACTTTTGGTCAAGGCATACCTCACTTGAAAGCTCTCGGCTATACCTGTTTTAAAATGCTTTACCATAAAATTATTACAGAAGCCTGAAAAAACTAAGGAATTTTTCGTTTCCTTTTTACGCCAACACACATTTGTGTTTCTCTTTAAAATTCAGCAATTGTTTTCTACTGTGACAAACGTCGGATGTGCCACTTTGCTTCTTATTTTTGAGAAGACGAGTGGAAGAGACTTAGTTTCGCCCTCTTTAGTTCAAAATAGATGACGACGTGTGTGGTGCTTGTATAGACACACTAGAAAGCGACGTAATGAGTTCTTCCTCCCCCCTCAACTCGAGACTCTTCTCTTCTTTTTCCGTTTCTGGGCATTGTTTTCGTTTCTGCCCACTGCTGCTTGTGTGTCTCTGCGAGTGTAGTTGCCCCGTTTCGTGAAAGCTGCGTGCGGCCAGTCCCGTTAGGTCCCCTGGGGCCGGGATAAAGTGGCCACGTTGCGGTTGTCGGTGCGAGGGAGGAGGCGGAGGCGGAGGGGTTTTGGAAATATTTTTGGGACTCGGAGCGAGGTAGAGCCTTCGGAGAAGCTGGAGGGCTTCAAACTCCAAAGTGGGGAAGAGTAGCGGAAGAGAAGAGAAAGCAATGAAAACGCGATTCCGGCGCGCATTCGGGCATATTCTCGTTTTCTTCCTTTTCTCGTTTTTTGCTTCTTTGCTTTCTTTGTTCCTCTCGAGTGAACAAAACGGACTACTCGAGATGAAGGACCGAGATTTCTTGCTTTTTGGTCCTTCTTTGGCCCCCTCACTGAATCGATAAAGACGTAAACGGAGGCTTTGTTTGCCCATAAGCTTATGATTACCATTTGTTCAAATCGCGAAGGAAACTTTCGACTGTGAGTTTTTTTTGTTCCTTGTTGTGTTTTTTGCAGGTTCTGAGGGCGGAAAATCTTTGCTCTGTAATAAAAGCTTTTTTGACTACCGTATTTCGTTTACAACGACGCTTCAAGTTATTATTAACGGAAAAATATGAAAACACTTAAGCATTAAGTAGACCTTAAGACCAAAAATTTTTGACCAGACCGTTTTTTGACCCAAATCAAAAAGTGAAAATGCCAAACTCGCGTTTTCGTGCCATCTGAGTTTTCAGCTGACAGATTAAAAATTGATGAGTTCACTCAAGTGGTCACTTGACTTTTGCAAATGTAAGACGAGTGGTGCCTAAGAGTCACATGGCTGCAGTGGCAAAGTGTCAAAAGTGAGTCTTCTGGTCGCTAAGAGATTTTTGACTGCTTAACTTGATCATTCAGCAAAGTTTAACATAGGTCTGTTTTTGTTACCGTTGTAATTTGAAACTTTTTATGTAATTGCGAGCTTCTCAAGAGTCCAGAGAGCAAGAGTCAATCTCGATTTCGCCGTTAATAGTCTAGATTATCTAAAAATGCAGAGAATTCTGGAAAGAGCTAAGGTTAACGTAGCTTCTTAGAGACTCAAGGAGTTTCGCAACTCCGCATTGTTCCCAAAATGCAGTGTATCAAGCTGCTGTTTTATTAGTTAGCCCTGCATATCATACGCTCGGAATCTATTCAGACTCAGTGAAGCGTTAGTGACTGCATTCTTTGAAAGTAGCTTTGCAGTGATTTATGCAACACTCACTGCAATGGTTTAAAACAACTTCTTTCCTAAAATTACAGTCCCAAGTCAAGTCCACATCCAATCCAGATTAGCCATTTCTAAAACTTCGTTGTTATTTGTTTTCTTTCTTTTCGGGCGACCAAAATATTAAAAGTTCCGACTTTCTACGTCATCCCTTCTCACAGTTATCTTTCAGCTGTTTTCAAGATGTCAGCAAATTTCAGAGGTAACAATGCGGAAAATTCAATTGTTCTTATTTCCACCGCCTTCAAAGGCAAATGCCTTGTGCGCTGAAGCAACGAAAGCAACGAAAATGACCGCCGGAACATTCCGGCGCTGCGTGGCCATATATTTCGGCATTTGAGGAACATAATAAAAGTCCTGTCGTATTATCTTTGCATGTTTTCGGGAAGATTGTGTGCTGAAAACGTGCAGTTGAGGCTGTGAAAGTTAGTTAAATGTGGGTCTCTTTGGGAGAATTCTTTCATTTTTGCGCGTCATATAGAGCGCTTTAGATGACGTTGCGAACTTCACTTCCTGGTAGTGTTTGCTTTTAAAATTATGGCGTTTCAAGTATTGCATATCGTACAACCGGTTCAGATCCCATTGAAGTGCTTTAATTGACGTTCGAAGTTTTCACTTGAGAATGGTTTTGTTTGTTTTGTTAAAGTGATGCGATTGTCAGTCCGCAAAAACTACATGGAAAACTAGAAAGTAATTTACCGTTCTCATTAAGAGTGCGCATCTCTCTTGTCTCATTTCCCAGAACTTATTTAGATGCTCCCGCATTAGGCTTCCCTTGCTAGAGTCATCGATAGACTTTGCGTGACTACTGAACCTTCGACATTCATGTAGCTGTGTTCGAAGATATTCGATCCAAGGCCTAACAAATTTGATTGATCGCAAAATTTCATCAGGCCAAAAACCGAATCAGTCTCCTGGGACCCTTATAAAATTATAGTGGCGCGATTTGGAACGTGGATATTCAATTTCAAGGCGCTGCTGCAAGGCGTTGCGGACATGCTTGCTGATGAGTCTTTTTAGGCAGCGCGACGTTCCTTTTGCTCAAGTGTTCTTCGCTAATTAGGAGGCAAGAAAAGAGTAAAAAACTTGCAATTGGCTTTTGCAGGAGGCGCTAGTTAAAGACAATTTCGTGAATCCGGGACATTTGCGACCATTTTTCCAAGGACATTTGCAGATCGTTCGTGGACATTTACATTTATTTGCATGTGAATTGCTTTGTCGTTCGCAGCTTCGAAATTCGCAGCCTATTGTAACTTGGCAGCTGGAATTACTACTCCCGCTGTTTGAAAGACGCAGCTTCAAGCCTACGCACACCCGCTGCCAGGCAGCTTCACCGCAAAAATCTTATTGGAAAGTCAAGCCAAAATCTGAAGCCTAAAAAAAACCTGGCAGCCTAAAATGCTTTCTTGACCACCTGTCACGGCGGTCTCGTGAAGAGTTACTCCTATAGAGCTAACCGAGGGACTTTAAGATGAAGTTCTTGCTTGATGTTTGGCGGTAATCGGATCGATTCGGTGGCAATCGCTTTACGACAATGACCGGCATATGATCCACGGATAACTCACTACATTGCGCTTTATCGCTTTTGAAAAGAACTGGCCGCAGCTTCCAATTTCGTGCAAAAAATTTTGCAATAAAAAATGAATTTTTTTGTCAAATTGTAAAGCCTGTTTTGGTAATTTAACAAGACGATAAATATTGTCATTCTCAAAAATTCATAGTGTACCGCAAAACCAACATTTTAACGGTCCGTTTTGCTATTAAAAAAATTTTTTTTGTAATGTTTGTGCACAGTAAAAAACCGTTTTTTTGCTAAGACAAATTTACCGAAAAACTCAAAAATTTCGCCAGACCATGCAACCATGAAATTCCGTGTAAGACGTTAAAAACAAATTTAACAGCCGTGTTTACACTTTTGCCCTTTTGGTTGTTCTAATCATTCGCCTTAATGTCATTGTGTCTTAGCCAAAGACTCGTCTTGCCATCTCACGTCATTTGATGCCAAGAGATCAAGATCCGTAGGAGGATAAAACGCAATTAGCTGAAAGTTAACCTTATCATATAAATATTTTCTTCATTTTTTCGGCGTTAATTTGCCAGGAATCAACCAACAGTCACTTTTAGGGTTGGAGTCATTTGAGCGGGAGGGGATAAATGGATAATTGGAAACATTAGACTCGACTAAGGAGTATGCATCAATCGTGTATTCCGCGCATCTATTCCTTGCTGGGAGGAAGGGCGATGACGTCATTGGGCGTCAGTTATAGAAGGGAAATTAAAATTTGATGTATTTTTAAAATAATTGGTCAAAGTTACGTGAGCAAAACTGCTTTGTTCAACACTTTTTTAATACAAGGTAAAAATGAACACGTAAAAAATGTTAGAATTTTATTTGTTGTTTACAAGGGAAGAAGATGGGTAGTAGAGCAATCAAATATAGGTAAGAATTTTTAGTCAACAAAAATTAAGGAAAAATATTTTGAGTAAAGACGGGCGGCCCAAAAAAATCCTCTGCGGAACTAGACAGGAAGAATGTGTCTGGCTGAGGAGTGCCGTCAAGTTATCGCAAATGAAAGATGCCAAATTGAGCGATTCTTTAATCACGTATGATTTTTGCTGTTTCTGTCGAAAAACCTTGACTTCACCACTCGCTCGTGTTCCCTCGTCAATTTGCGAGCAACCGGTCCCACGGCTCGTGGCGCCACAAAATAATTTTTTCCAGTCAGCTACCCTCTCCAGCAGACACGTCCTTCCTGTCTGGTCTTGCAGAGGGTATTTTTTTGGGGCCACCCTGTATTACTTACAAAAACAATCAAAAAGTAAAAAGTTTTTGGGAACAAATGACTGCGGTTTAAATGGCTTTTTCCTTTTTTTTCATTTTTTGTTTTTTAAAACAACATTTTTTCAAAAAAATTTGTGTTGAAAATTTGAAATTCTTTTTTTCAAACATTTTAAAAATTTCGAATTGTTGAAATTAATAATTAATAAGTGTCCCCAGCTGTGTCTCTCACATCAAGGAAGTAAAACCGCAGAAGGGTAACAAGGACACTAATCGCAATGATCTTCCCACTTGTAATATTACATAAAGTGCTTTAAGCGTAGCCTAAGGAGCGAAGTGACCCTTTTTCTGATTAGACGGAAGGTCCTCTTCTCCCCCGCCGCTGATGGCCAGACAAAGCGAAGGTTTCCAATTTCCGCAAACGTAGAAATGAAAGTGTGACTGCTGCACTTTGGCGCGCCGTACTTTTCGCGGAAATTCTTTAGTTCATGTTTAATTCACGCGCAGGAAGTGTCGAATGTGACGCCCTGATGCAGCAACAGAGCGCGCGGAACGCTGTCTGTTCGCTTTTATCTTCAAGCCTTTATGTGAGCAAAATGGGCTTGTTTATGCGCCGAGATTAACGTTAAACGGTTAATTTGTTTTTGGTGCTGGATGGAGTTTGCAGTAAATTGTCTGCTGACGGATGGCTTTTGTAAGAATGCAATGAATAACGATAACGTCAATAAATGATTAAGTTAAGGCTCTTTTGAACATTGCAAAACCTAAGAATCAACCTCAGAATAAGTGATCATTGAAAGACACCGTCAATTTTGCGTTTTTTGTATTGTTTTAATTTCAGAGCTGTAATTACATGCAAAACGTTTTTTGAATTTTTACACGTGCTACATATTTTTCACAACCATTTGGCTGTTCAGCAAAAAAAGAAAATTTCGTGTTCGTCCAAATTTATTTGAGATTAACGGGGCGTTGCGCACTATTGCGTGAGAATTTGCTCTTTAAATCAGAACTGTTTGGCGCTTCGCGCTTCAAAATACTCATTCTGTAATTGTCTCGGCGCTGCGCGCCTCAATGACGCGATTTTTCTCTTGATCTCGAAAAATAACCAAAACTGCGTTTTCTGTCTTAAAATTCTCCCCGTTGCTCGTCCACCGGCGCTCAAAACACCGCTTTGTCGCTGGCCGCACGCAAAAGTGCGATAAACCACAACTGCAAATTACCGTACTCCAGTCCTTAATTTCCATGATTAATCACATCAATGTTTTGCGTTTCGAAACCTAATATATCTAGATCCTAATTTGCTGAAGTTCACACCGCCAATTAAATATTCATTTATTCCAATCGAATCGCTCAAAAAACTTTCTCCTGGGCGGTCGCGGAGGTCTGCAAAAACGTGCAGTCCAATTGCTTCATGACTAGCCAATGACGGTCTCATATTCTATGTTCGATTCTGTCTTCGTCTGGGAGAACTGAGTGGGCGATCTGGACTTGCAACCGGAATTGACTCAGAATCTCTTAGCTAATGTTGAAGAGAATTTTTCCTTTTGCTAAGTCAGTGACTGTGAAGCACTGGCTACTTTACAAAACCAGACACGAACTCTATCTGTACTTGCTTTTTTTCGCTCCGACGTTTCTGAGCTTCGTGTGAAAACAGTCAAAACGACTTATTTTATGTTTTTACGTTTTTTACTTTTTTTTTGTAATTAAGGCTGGGATTGAATTCAACTGCTCTTACGTATTCTCAAAAATGTTGTTGTTGTTGTTTAGATCAAAGACTGAACGCTACACGCTTGAATCTATGCAATTTTGCAACCAAAAACCTATTTTTTTTAATTAAGTTTTCAAGAAATCAGCACCTTGCTCCATCTGATTGTTTCCCGTCCTCCTCGCCCATTTCCTCACGTCCGCGACTGCACTTTTTCACCCTTTGCTGGGAACTGTGCTCCAGTACACGTTGCTCTCCTCGGCTCCAATTCTCACACCCTTCGCAGCTCGCACAGCAAAACCACCACGAGTTTTGTGTGACACATGCTTTCGGTGGCCTCAAAGCGTCATCTTCCGAATGAACATTGAAAACAGTCTTTGCACCTCGCACAAACAAACCATCGATGTTACATGAAGTCTCCGTCCGGAACACGCCCGGGGTCTTAATTAATTTCCTTTTCCTCCTCCGCCTGTCAAAGTCAATCATTTTGGCCACGTTTCTTCGGTCTTTCACAGAATGACGGGAGAGCGGTTCCCTTGTCTACAAGTTCGTTTTTCCTTTTCCTGGAATCATTTTTCTATTATTTATGTGTGTGTGTGATGGAAAGGGTGCGTAGCATGTTGTTGCCGTTGGGGTGAGTGCGTGTAGTTTGTTGATGCCGCGGTTGGCCTTCTCCATCTCGCTAATCTCGTTAACTAATTAATTTCGTTTCCGATGACAACGTTTTCAATTAAGAGTTGAAAGACCAGTTCGGAGCTGGACGGTTTTGTGACATAACAGAAGCTTTGTCTCGGAGTGGAGCAGTTACCAAGTAACCGTAATGAATAATTTCGCGTGATTTCGTTAGACAGCTGACTTGGTCCGAATATTCAATTCCAATGGTTTTATTTTTCTGCGCTTGTTTATTAGCTGCTTGATTCTGGCTATGTTTGGGCATTCAATTTTTCTGTTGACGTTCTAGTTTTAATTCTATACTCAAGTTGGATCAGGTATAACGTGTAAGGTGAAGGTAACAGCAATTTCAAATTTTAATTTTTAAAATTTAAGTTGAAAAATTATATGATTTTTAATTTCATATTACCGAACCCATCTCGTCAAAAATTCTGTTAAAATCGACACTAAAATCAACTTTTTATTTTCAATAAAAAACGTTTTGAAAAGGAAAAAAATAAATTAACCACAAATTTTCTAAGATCGCATAAAATTTGAAAATGCAAGTTCAGAAAAAAATGGTTTCGCGCAAAAACGTTGAAACCCTTAGAAAACGTTAAAACAAAATTTTCTAAAAGTGTTTTATTATGTAAAAAAATTTTTAAGTGTTAAAATTTATTTTGCGCATGTTGTGAAGCTTGTATTGTTGGGACTCTTACGCTCCGCGGTAGCACCATACCGCACCCACGCCACTTTGTCTGACCATTTTATCCTGTTACCGTAACCCTTGTCTACCTTTCTCTTTGCAACCTTTCGTTTTCAACGTTCAAGTACCATAGTCGGAGCGTGATACAAATATAATTAAACTAAAATTTTTTAATTAGAAAAATTATAATTAAAAAAAATTTGTTTGACACAAAAAACAATCAAACGCATTTGACCCGTGGACATGTGAAGTATTTCCGAAAAAAGTTTGCTTGTTTTTCTAATTTGAAACGCTAATCTTACAATGCTTGTCGCTAAACCATCCAAGATACTTTTGAATATTTGCACCTTTGTATTAGCGTTTTTGTAATGTAAGAATAGATTCAAAACGCCTCGTCGAAGCAAGTTCACCAGCCTTTGCCCCAACCAAAGGTCAATCCAAAAAGCATCTCTGACGGCATAACCCCATCTGCAACTGCATTTTTTCACTCTCTCACGTCACTTTTCAGCCTACAGTAGACGCCCTTAATCCAGTCAAAGGTCTAATTTTTGCTTATTTTTCACTTTGCGACATTTTCGTCCTCTCGTCATTTGCCTAATTGTGACCTTCGGCACCGACGATGATGCCAATTACGCGGCTATAGAGAAAAACCCAAATTATGCTTTGTCTGTCGTCTATCGGTCAGTCCCGGTCGGTGTGACGTCAGGGACACACTATGATGTTTAGTCAAGAATACCCTGTTTTCCAGAAGGCAATTTACTACTGCGCGGTGAGGCTAATTTGGTTACTCTTTCCGAGGAGACGCCTTAACGCATTTACGCGGCAAATCTTAAGAAACCCTCGTCGAACTTTTGCGTAAACGAGCTTTGGGTGTGTTTCTGTCTTGGGCCCCATTTGGTATGTACTCGAATTCGTTTGAGTTTGGGTCTGGGCTGGCTTTGGATTTTGGTCTGTTTAGTTCATTCCTGGGTGCTTTGTCAAAATTAAGTCGCTTTTATCACGTACTGTTAAAGAAAGCTTTTTAAAATCAAAAGTAGACCTTTTAAGCAAACCATAATTACAATAAATGCATTTGTACCTTTTTAAATGTTTTTCCCGTTTTGTAATTATCTGCGATTGTTGCGGACGCGACTGTGGGAACACTCACTTTATGTTAGGAAATTGGTATGAGATATACAATAGGGATGGGAAAGAGATATTACAACATCGATCAGTCGTCGATGGCACTCCGGCAAGAAGGAAATGAGCCAAATGACAAATCGATAGGTTTGAGTAACATTTGGATTCTGGGAAGTGATATCCTCTTGAGGGCTGACGAAGTAAAAGTCAGTCAGAGATGTCGGACGTTGTTTCGCCTGGGTGACGCCTGTCGATCGCGCTCAGAGAGAGAAGATCCGAAGCACCATGTTGCGGACGCGACTGTGGGAACACTAAATTTATGTTTGGAAATTGGTTTGAGATATACAATAGGGGATGGGAAAGAGATATTACAACATCGATCTGTCGTCGATGACAGCGATCCTGTGTACAAGTTTGAAAACATGTTTTAAAATTTATCGCTTAAAACGTTTTCTGAGCCAAAGGGTTTATGTTAATTTTTCGCACAGCGGGTGAGACAAAATAAAGCTGATCCATCATGTTTAGATAAACGCTCAATTTGCTAGAGGACAGACACGATTTTTAACATGTTGACCAAACCCTGTGCTCGCCTTTTTGGCTGTCTTCTTAACATCTTCATTTTTTTGTTAAGCTTCTAATTTTCTTTAGCGCAAGACGCGTCTAACAGAGGTTTGTGTCGAAAACACTAAAACGGTATAAGTATTTTTAGGCTAAAAATGAGGGAAGTTCTGAGAAACGTCAAAGACCGTAACTGCTTCTTATCCAAAGGTAAGAGACAGCACATTATAGACTATTTTCCTACTATGATATCTTGCATTTTCTTTTGTATTTTTACATTTTTATTCACTCTCTAAGGTTTCCTGTTTACTTCAATGTTGTCATTTTGTTCGTCACATCGTTTTTGTTTATTGACAAAATTTGTTACTAGTCGCTGACCCTGTTTTCACTCCCTACCTTTCGTGGTCGATGAGAACATTGGCTCTGTTTACCGCGTAAAACTTCAGGAAGTAAGACCCTGTGAGTACACGTCCCACAAGTAAACAACGTATCAGCTCGGCAAACTCATTAGAAATGAATTGTAACAGATATTTTATGCGCCTATTTTTACCGCGAATATCGAAAGTCAAACGAGCCTTTCGCTTCTGCTGATCCCGTACACATCCAACGCCTAAAAGAGCACGCGGGGCTCCATTTGACACTTCGAAAACCAAACTGCTTTTTGAGCTACATACACAGCACACGTCACGCGCACCTAAGAAGCAAACCATTTGAGCGTCATTTATGCGGTCGGTCTTGTTCGTCGTTTGACAATGTGGCCAGAGAGCCCCGGCCGGAGAAGGAGCTGTTGTTATTATTTAGAGAGAGAGACCCGCGCAACGCAAATGCTGTGTCCGGTTTTTGCTTTTGGGAATCATTTGGGGAGGCTTAGGGTCGACCTAGTTCTAAGGCGCTTTTCTTAAAAACAACTTAGGAGAATTGTTAGCCTCTCCGTTGTGGTCAAAGTATTCTCAAGTGGGCGGATTTAAAAGCCCAGAAGTGGCTGTTAAGAAATTTTCTGCCCTTGTCTGAATTATGGCTTTTTCAAAGTTTGTTATTTTGGACTTAACTGGATTTGCTGGATGTTTTCGGCTCATTGTTTATAGCCAACCACTAAAAGCCCAAAAATAACAAATTAGCACAAAATCAACATGTTGACAAACATTTTCAACTTCAACTAAAGCTTTTGTTTGCAATCTCGGTGTTTATTTTAACAGACCCAAAAAACCGATTGGCTCTTTTTGTGATTTTTGATAGAATCTTCTTAAGTGCTAAACAGTGGTAAAAGAGTCTTCAAAGAGTTCTTCGACCTGTGATTAATTGAAAAACACTAAAAACTTTTCGTTTTTGTGGACCGTTGACTTGCTATTTTCAGCTGACCACAAAACACATGAAAACATAAAAATGTGGTCGCGCATTATTGCAAATACTCCAACATGCCATTTTGTCATTTTTTAGCGGGACTAGAGTTTTTGTATTTTGGACCCTGAGGACTTGAGACGTTCCATATATGTGTTTTCAATTTTTTGAGTTTTTTATTAGAACGTTTTCAGACCTGAAGCTAGTAAAGTAACCTAAATAATTTTGGATACGACTCTAATAACAGACATTCGTAAACTTTAAAGTCCAGTGACGTCGAAAATCAGCCGCCAACTTTAACGCCTCACAGACGTTCATACTCTCCTATGTAAACGTCTTCCCACACCAAGTTAGTTTACCTGTCGCTCGTGAATAGAAACAACAAAAATCGTCTGCCGACGTCACCGCTTGTCTCTTTTTGTTTCACTCCTCATATTTTAAAGAAGCCAGGCGACGTCACTTCTCCTATTCTGCCCATCTGTTACTGTTTTTCATATAGGCGAAAGGGCGCCCAAAGATTGATTTCGAGAGGAAGAGCACATTATATTTGCATGCGTTTGCATGCCACGTTTAAAAAATCTTTAATTTATTATCTTTTTACGTGTGAACAAGTGCGTGTCAGAATGCGCATGGTGGTCATCTGGAGTTATAAAGATAGATCGGACTCTGGACTTTCAGAAAATATTTGTTTGGTTTTTTAGTTTTTTGAAACGGCAAACATAGTGACGTTCTAAGGTGTAATTCCAACCAACATCCATAAATATGAATTTGTGCACTGCGTAGGTATTATTTGTAGCTGCCAAACCACATGATACGTGTTTTTAAATACGTATCTTTAAGCATATGTAAAATTAGCTTTTGATGTAATCTTGGCTTAGTAGTGGCAAGAGGCTCGGAGACCACACGAATGGTCACGTGTTCGATCCCCACAGAAGACTTTTATTTTTCTAGTGCTTTCAATCACAAACTGTGTCGTTTTATTTTTAATTTATTTTGGTCGTTCAAATCTCAGGCCTACTATTTTTGTTTGCCGTTTTAAGCCCCATGACTCATCAAACCTGCCGTACATAAAACTTTTATCCTTAACCGCCTGGCTATTTAAAACATAATCCCAGAGATTTTCTTGCCTTAAGATTCCCAAATCATCGTCATGCTTTGTTGAAACCGTTTGTTTTTATTCATAAGTGTCTGGGCATTTTTCCGACTTTCATGTTTTGTGTTTCCTAAATTTTTGAATTTACTTTGAATAAAGTCTAAAATACGTGCATGGCATGTCTCTTAGTCGCCAGGAAAGCAATAAGGAACATTCGAGATCCGGTTTTCCGCTTTTTATAGATGCCGGGATAAAAGGCAGAAATTAAACATTGACGTTCAGAGTTTTAGCACGATTTTCTGCAAAAGGGCAACGAAAGCCTCATTTATCCTAATTTGTAAAAGAGAATTCTGTTTTTATCATAGAGTTGCTGAAATTCTAAAAGCGTTTTTGTAAAACAAAAATTGCCCAAGGACCAAAATGGCTCTGAATCCAGCAACTACATCTTCAAGCTTGTTTTTGAGGCTTGAGGCTGTTTTGGAACATTGTTCAAACCATTTGCCCTCAACTGCTTTTTTGTCCCTGTTTCAAATTTTAGAATACAAAGCCTCAAAAATCTTAAAGACATTTCTATAGGCCGAAAATCGCCCAAGGCCCAAAATCGACCAAATCCCACCCTTCCTTCTAGTCCCAAAACTGCACAGCTGCTGCGCTAACTGAGTCTCCTGGACCCTACCATCTTGTTCGTTTGGCCTATTCCACACATATTGACGGCATAAATAAAGATGTAATTCGATTTGGGCTGATTTGGTTTCGGCCACCAGGCAGCGGCAGGACCTCCAGCGGTGGCCAAGCGCGTCCCGAATTTTGCTCCTTCTTTCTGTTCTTCTGTGGATTCGTGCGGGCGGGCAAATGGCGCACGGCCCTTAGCCACAAGAAGACCTTTCCGTAACTCTAATTGTTTCGAATCTTTCCAGACAGCGCTCCAAACAGACACACGCACACCCAAGCTCTAAGTGAATCCCGGAGTTGTTCTTCGGCTCTTCTTCGGCTTCGAAAATCCCGTTTTCTGCTCTCTTTCATCTCGGCAAACAACACCTTACGGCGTCAACCATAACAGTCAATCATACAGCCAGTATTGAGGCGGAATCCTCCTCTTCCGGCCTCGCTGCACCCGTAAGTGAAGCTTCTGAGAAGACAAACGCACAGAGACTTTGCCTTTCCATCAAAGGCGACGTCTTCTCACCCCTCAAAAAACCGCGTCGTCTGTTTTTATAGAATAAACGACGCTCGTTAATCATCGATTCAATTGCTTTTCGTCGTTGTGCGTTTATCTGAAGCTTCGTTTGTTTAGGGCAGTCGTGTCACGGAGCAATCAAACGACTACCGGGTTGCCGTGTTCGGAGCGGGAGGAGTCGGCAAATCGTCGATTGTGCTCCGTTTCGTCAAGGGCACCTTCAGCGAGAATTATGTGCCCACCATTGAGGACACTTATCGCCAGGTACGTGAAGTGGTTGAAGAGACTTCAATTGGGATTTGGGAGTTTTCGAAAAACGGTATAGCAAACAGAAATAACAGAAGTGGAAAGGATAGGTTTCACGTGTTCCGGAGACATCTCGAACCTGAAACTTCTGACAAAATTTAGTTGATATTCGAAGGATTGCATAAACTCTTCATATTTGCATTGGGTCAGATTGTGTCAAAATCTACCAGATTGTCTTGCAAAACTTAAGTTAAACTAAAATTTGTTTTTTTGACGCCTGTCTCATGAACCTTAAAAACTGAGATTTTGGTAAAACCTGTTGTTTTGGTTTTCTAGAAAATTCAAATGGATAGTTGTGTTTTGCGATTATCTAAGAAACGTGCATCTTGCTTGTCATGTCTTTTTGTAAGTGTAACAGAGGCGCGTACGACCCTTAAATGGCTTTTTGTGTATTTTGTGTACCCAGATGCATCTCGTTTAATTAACACAGTTGTAGCAAAGAATAAGCATTCATTCGCTTATTACTCTAATTGACAATCAGCTTAGTGCAACATGGGTCCATGCTGCATTCGTTCCATTTATAGAGCCATCATTGCACTGGGGCTGTCATTTGTGCAAAAATGGCTTCAATAAGAATGATATTCCGTTTCCTGTTCGTATTCTCCATTGTTTACTGTCTGCAACTTCGTCTAGTCCAGTGGGATCAGCGTTGCGTACACGTAAGGAAGCGTTCCCACATCCCATTCCTTTTTTGATTCCAAGAAAGAAAAACGTGTTTCCCGCCACCGCCACACAAATTGTCTCAAGAAAGCAGGTGTTGAGAGACGTGAATTAACGCAATCTTCCAGCGGCTAATTTTTCATTAACAGCTGCTGAAGTTCCGCTGTGAAGTGTTTTTTGTATTTGTTTGATTTTTCGATTTTAAGGTTTGGAATAAGGAAATGGGCGTGACTTGTAAACCTTCGGCCATTAACTGTTTTAATTAGCTTTGGAGTGGTTGCTTGTTTTTTCAATTAATTCAATCCTTATTGAAATTTTTTAGGTAATCAGCTGTAACCAAAAAAATGTGTGCACCCTACAAATTACCGACACTACTGGAAGCCACCAGTTCCCTGCTATGCAGAGGTTGTCCATCAACAAAGGCAACGCTTTTGTACTGATCTACTCCATCACAAGGTATCAAACCGTTGTTACCTGTTTTCCTTATGGACCCCATTTCAGTAAACAAAGTCTTGAAGAGCTCCGTCCGATCCTTCTCATGCTAAAAGAGGTCAAAGGCGAAGCCCTCGCCGAAGTCCCCATCATGCTAGTCGGAAACAAACGAGACGAGGACCAGCGCAGGGAGGTGGCACGCGACTACGGAGAGCTTCTGGCAAGCAAATGGGGAACCGGCTTTATTGAGACCAGCGCCAAGAATAACGAGAACATTACGGAATTGTTCCAGCAGCTGCTCTCGTTGGAGAAGAAGCGGCAGTTGGCGCTGAGCATAGAGGAGGACACGACCAAGAATAACAGCAAGAAGAAATGTACGATTTCGTGATACTGCTTGGAAGTCAATATTTGATTATACAGCGCGTTTATATTGAGATCAAGATAAAGTGTATGACTGCATAGTGTAATGCTGTTTCTTTCATCATTTCTGATTTTGAATTCAACAAGCAAAAAACAAAAGTTTTTGCGTTTTTGTTGCCGTCTTTTGCCTTCTGCTTGGGCGATCTTTAACTTGTATAGTTGTAATACGATTAAATTTTATCATTTAGTCAAACCTATTTTAGGTAAATGACGCTTTAGCCAAAAAGCTAACAAATGACCAACCTTTGACATCAAAAAGGATCAATTAGATTATAAACAAAAAAGACCTTTGCTCACAAAGTTTTTACAGCAGCAGATGGGTGCCTCTGTAATCATATCACAAATATTCATAATTTCCACAAGCCGAAGAGTTTTCAAAAGGCTTCATTTTTTACAATTACTCTGCTTTATCTAAGATGTAGCCCTAAAAAGGGCCGTTGGCCGAAATTTCGATAAGGGAGTTCCCTTATCGGAAAGCCCACAATCTAGAGGTTCTTAGAAGTTTGACAAACAAACGCTTACAATCGGAAGGACCGGTTGCTAGTGCTCAATATATCGAATTTTACTGACATTTACATAAAGTTTTTGAATAAACCCTAGATATTTGGCAGAGGTTTGTTTGCACTGTGCTGTTAATTCATTTGAAATGTACCAAGTGTTCTGTTTATTGTTAACTCGCTGCAGTACATTGTCAATTCAGTTTCTTCAAAGTTTCTAAAACTGCATTGGGTGGCTACTGGAAAAATTGATTTCCTTAACAACCAGGTTAAAAATTTAAGAATCAGAACAGAATCTTTTCGAGGATATTTCGTTCTGCGATGCAGAAGTGTTCAATCAAAATGTAGAAAAGCAAGAAATGACCATTAACATTAATGAAACTTTCAATTTTTGACGCATTTTTCGCTTTACAGATTGACGTACTATTATTAAAAGACGGCTGATACATCAGAAAAGAGCGATTTTGTAGTAACACGTCTGTCCCGTGGCACTGTCTATATTTTGGTTTTTTGTCGCCGCTATTTTTGCGCATGTTTTCACATCACATGCTGTGATATTGCCCATTTGAACAGTTCATTTGCAATGCTACTATTTCAGGCAGTTTTAGGCAAGCAACTCATAAAAATCACTATTTGTAATTGACAGTGTAATCCTTATCGTTCAGTCTATTATCCTTATTCCCATGTCTTCTTCAATCCCACTATCCGCTCCGCGAGGATCAAGGCACTTTAAGGCGCGAAAAATCCAAAAACACTCAAAGAAGGGAATGATCACATCTAATAACGACAATCCTCACTTCGTTGTTCTTAAATGATGATCACTATGTTAGTTGTTTTCACCATCTTCTGTCATTCTTACCGTTGTTTCCTCTTCTCTCACAAAAGCTCATTCCTCTCATCGCCATTGTTCCTCTTACATTTGATTATTCCCTCTCATGGTTTTGGAAAAGGGTCATTATGGATGATTTTCTGTCATGGATTATTGGGAATCATAGCCGCTGTCATGGCCTAACTCTTGATGTCTCTCTTAACATTTCCTCTTACAATTGTTCCTCCCTCTCATTGCCTTTGCTCTCCTTTTCACGGTTTTAAGGGAGCCTTCATGAATAGATACGCGATCATGAAACTGGTAATCATGGATTGAGCTCTTGTCATAAAATGAATCTGCGTTAAGAGTGGCACTGTCAACAGATTCCCACTTAACGAGCAAAATGTTTTGAGCCACTGGTGTGTTTTTGTGTTTTATGATGTTGATCTTGTGAATCTCTCTTGGGACTGTCTCTTCCTAAAGGTACTTTAAAGTACCCTACGCATCTCTCCGAAAATCCTTTTCTGTTGTGTTCTACGTCGAAATTTCTTATGGACAGTGCGTAATTTCAAATAAAATAAAATGAAACTTCAAAGAAAAAGGATACCCACCTAAATACCCCGCGATGGTTGACAGTCCTAGGTTTATTCCCAGGAGATTAATGAGATTAGCCACAGTGCTTTGGCCATAGCCCGAAGCCAACTCTCGGCGGGACATTGAAGAGTCCTCGAGTCAGAACGAAGGCACCTCCAAAAAGGACAATTTCTTGTGCGTTTCCTACAGTTTACAATATCGCATCGACTGTAGATAATGGGTAGTTGGAAAGCTGAGGATCTTTCTCCACTTATGAATCAGGTGGATAATTGCTGAATTAGTTATGTGAAGAGCCACTGAAGATTCAGAAAGGTGTTTTGAGTACCTTAAAGCTGACGAAAAAGTGAATGAACGAGAGAAGACGAGCAAAATTCAGGATTACCACGTAGTCTAACCAACCTTCAGTTCCCTGGTGACACCAACAAAGGATACAAGGCGGTTGAGCTGAACAAGTGAAATTCCTTAGTTTCTAAAATTCCTTAGTTTTTAAAGCATGGAAATCACACGCTTACAGTAAGTTTTATGCTGTTTCCTGGTGGCCGTTGCTCTCGGATGGCTAAAAGTGGAGATAAAGTGAATAAAGCATATCTTCCATGAATACCTCTCGAACATTGTACCTGGTGAAAGGAGATGCAACGAGAGTCTATTCCCTTTCAAAGTCGTGGGATTTATAGCGATGTTCATTTTTGCCAGTTTCTTGGTGACGGCCGTAATCGCCTTCTTTGTTGCGTTTTATTCTGTTGGGCCTTCATCCATATTTTCAGGTGAATGGTTCGACCAGCTTAAAAGCGCTCAGATTTCCAAGAAAACGCCAAAAAATTTTGATCGCTCGTTGGAATAAATATTAAATAGCAAACAGCTTCAACAAAAAAATTAATAAACTAAAAGAGGAAAAAACTTATTTTTGAAGTTGAAGAAACACGCGATTTTCTTGATACTCCCTGCGTTATGCCATCAAATTTTGAAATTCTTAAAAGCAATATATCGGCTGAGTTTAAAATAAATAAGATTCCAGAAAGGTCGTATTTTTTCTCGCCGAAATTTCCGAGTTGCTTAAGAATTAATTGCAAATGTAAGACATAAGACGTAAAACACGGCTATAAATATGCAAATATGCCTTGTGCGATAGCCTGTCTCAACGGAGGCTGCGTGATAGCAGCAAGCAAAGGAAAGCTCAAAGTCAATGTATGAAAGTTTCAAAAATTGATTCACAAACTTACATTTTATAGCTGCAACTGCAGAGTTAAAAAGACTGGTGACAGGTGAAAAATATTGACTGGGCCATCCAATAAGCAGAACAGTTTGACGGGCTCGTATTTAAAATTACGACAGATACAGACGGAAAGAGGTATTTAACTGCAATAAATTGATACCCAAAAAATGAAAAATAGCTTACTTTGATTGAAGAAAAAGACTGGTCGTCTTGTGGTTGATGCAGCAACCAGCAAAAGACAGTGAATAAATGAAGAAAATAAGGTCACGTTGCCAATTGCCAAACCAACAGAGAAAATCTTAGAGAAAAACCTTTACAACAGAGAAAATCTAAACTGCGCATTGCATCCAATCTGCCGGCTTGAGCGATACCAACAGCCCGAATCAATCACACCTTCGACGTTTCTTGAACGTTTCAAATAAGACATTTCTCCAGAAAGAACACCATATTTTGCAGTTCAAATGGATTTGACTGACAAATTTATTAGTGTTTGGACTGTTTTGGTAAGTAACACTACCTCACTCATAACTAGTAGTGACTTTTGGTCCAAACAACGGTCGCCATCTCCCATAGGCGTCTCTCAAAGTTACGTCCTTTTGCCAGCGTTCAATCGGTTTTGACTGTTTACGATTTTCGTCATTGCACAATGTTTACGAAAAAGTCGCGTTTGACAATTGATTTTGGCGGTTGTTGACAGGTCAACAGGCAGTTTTACATTGCGGCGCCGAGTTCTTTTGACAGATTGGTTCCTTCCAGCTTAGCGGTTGTCTCGAAATTCAAATTTTGTGTGATACTTTCGGTTTTTTATGCGTATTTGTATTTATTATCAAATGTAACTACAGGGTGACTCAAAAACAACATCGCTGGCCAGACGGAGCGGAGTCATTTCAAGCTACAACCGGTCGGCTTCGCTAACAAATAACTAGAAACCGACATTTTCGGTTACAAACAACGAAAACCAAAAACCCTCGCTCGTATAAATTCCGTGCTTTTAATCAACATTACAAAAGCTGTTTTTGACTAAAGCGTTATCAGCGAAAACTCCACTTTAGTACGTTGGAGACTCATTTGTAAAAAATATAAGCGATTCGAGGTTAGTTTGTGATTTTTTAAGTAGGAAGCGCTTTCCTCTCACACAAAGTCTTTCTCGTTTATTGATGTAGCTTAAATTAGAAAATTTAATTAGGATAAAATCACAAGCTCTTCGAATGAACACCCACGTCCTTCAACGCTTTAATTGTTTTTTGAAGTCTATTGGGCCGATGACAGTTTTGTATCTTCTAACGTCATAAAAAGCGATAAAAGACATTTCCGATCACAAATAAGAAAAATCAAAAATCATCGCTCGTGTAAATCTCGTGTTTTTCAACAAAAATTTTACAAAAACTGTTATCGGCAAATAAATAAATATTCCTTTGACTATTCAATTAGAGTAATTCATAGCCAATCTTTAGAATAGAAGCAAAAAGCGCTGTTCCCTCGCACCGGAAATGCACATCCGGCCGAGCACACGTGTCTTCGAGTTTTCCCCTGATGTTTGTCCATGTTGCCGCAATTAGAAGTTGTGCGAATCCCCGATTTATGGTCTATTTGTCTTGAACGTTAGCATAACAACTACCTGGCTTCTATAATTTTTCACATTAGAAAAAAATTTTTTGAATAACACTGAAACCCGTTTAAAAGAATACCGACGGTCTTGAAACATTTCAATTTTCCAAAGTTTATTGCTTTTATGACAATCTCATTCATGACTGCTAACGTCATAGGCAGCAATAAAAGACATTATCCGAAATAACAAAAACCAGAAATCATCCCTCGTATAAGTTTCAACAACATTACACAAGCTCTTTAACTAAATCATAAGCAAAAACATTCCACTATTTTTTTGGCTACTCAGAGCCAATCTTTAAAGTTAAAGCAAGGAAGCGCTGCTCCCTCGCACCGGAAATGCACATCCGGCCGAGCACACGTGTCTCCGAATGTTTCCTTAATGTTTGTCCATGTTGTCGCAATTAGAAAACGTGCGAATCCTAGATTTGTGATCTATTCGCCGCAGGGAAAAGCACAACAACTCCGCGGCTTCTTTCCTCGCTTCCACTTTATTGCCGTCGTCGCCCGGCATCGTGGGGGTCGTTGGGTCTGTACTCTCGACGCGACTCACATGAAAGGCGGAGACGCTCCGATGATATTGAATAAGCAGTTGTTGCCAGGAAGAAGAAGACGATAGTGCCCGCAACAGAACGCCGGACACGCGGATATTCCATGGGTTGATGAGCACGTCTCCGTCGTCGCGTCATCATCCCAGAGTCGGTCTTCAAAGCTCTTGAAACGAGCCTCAACCTCTCCCTCCTCCTCCCTCGCTCTGCGGCGTCGTCTCCTTTACTTTTCTGGAGAACACCGTTGTCGCGTCGTTGTGCATCTTCTCCATCGTCCTTGTCGCGTCATCGTCGCTGGACAGGCGCGCCCGCGTGCGTACAGGTGGCAAAGCAGCAGGAGCAGCAACGTTGCCTTGTTTGGGCTAGTTGCAGCAACAGCAACTTTGATCGGTCGTCAGCAGGAGCGGGCGAGTGTCGACACGGACTACGACGCGCCCTCCAAACGCTGACGTCGCATGCACGCTCCGCATGATGAAATTCCACTTACGCCAAATCTGTTGTGATACCTTGTTTCTTTACTCTGAACGCCTCCCCCACGTCTAAACAAAACACGAAAGAAGCCACCGCAAAGAAGATAGCAGCCCTGGAGAACAAAACGACGAGCGACCTTTTCCCACCTTTTCACACCGCTGCCGCTCCCAGGATGACCACTTTCGGTGAGTCGCTCGGCCAGCTCGCCGCCTGTCTTCTGGATCTATTTTGGAAGATAAGCGATGGTGAGTAGTTAGCTTCGACTCTTGGGTGTTAACAGAACTTATTTAGCCATTGGATTCGACGGCATTCTCGTGTTGGCCTTCGTCCTAGGATTCCTTACGTACTCGTATGTGGTCAATCACAGGTGAGTGTGGCGGGTGGATTTGTAATCGATACTCGTGAGCGGCAATCAGCTGTTTTCGTGACCTTGGGAAAACTGCGTAGCGTTTCGGTTATTGACACGAGAATTTTAAGCGTTTCTCATGGAACGAGGACCTGAATTTGCGACCTTTGTTTAGCTAAATATGCAAAAATACAAAGTGAAATTTTGAATTTTGCCTGTAAATGCTGAATGCCAATATTGCCTAGATTTAAAACATCAATTAAAGAGACCACTTTCTAAACCTTTATGAAAATGTGCCATTCAGTTTTTAGGCCGATATCCTGTCTATGTATTCTCATGACTGTCTGAGTGGTTAATACAGCTAAATTACGCAAATTAAACTTTTGCAGTCTTTAGCCAACAATTTGTGAGAATATTAATAAGGAACCAGTTTTTTTGGCAACAAAAAACTAGTTTCTAATTTAGAATATATGTGAGGAAATACCTGAAATTGACGACATACCAAAATTGTTGATCTTGTGCCTTCAAGCAAAGTTTCACATTTTGATGTCGTATCGGTTTTATCATCTACAGTCAAAACAAACCATTTTGAAAATGACTGGAAATCGACTGCATTCTTAACATCAATTTCGAAATGATTAGACGTAAGCAATACCAACTATCTTTTATATGGCTACTTGACAGTGATTCCTAAATAGCTTTCATCGAACGTCAGATGTCGTCTGATTATAGGCAACTAGTGTCACGGCAAGTCATTTTGAAAATGACAGAAAATTGGAAATTGTCACTGATTCTCGAAACCAATAAAAAATTTTTTGACTTGTAAGCAGTACTTATCAAGCGATAAACGGCTACTTGACACCAATCCACAAGCGGCTATAATATTAGACATGCCCTCTGTCAATCCGAGCTGGCACAGACCTCTTATAAACTATTTGCCAGTTCTATTTAGCAAGATTGATGTCATTTCGGTAATTAGCGAAATTTATTGTTTTCTCTTTGTGCCCGTCTGTTCGTTTTAATACATTTTAACACTTTGCGGCTAAATTTTTGACCAAATCCTTATTACAGGTTCTCGCTCGTCCAAACAATTCACCCGGCCTTCAACCAACTCGTCGACGATTTCCGCAGTGTCCTCCTCCCTCGACGTCGCAGCAGCACTGCAAACCACGACCCTAACAACGTACCATATACCGTGTCCTTATCTTAGACCTTATTAAACTCAGTTCAGATTCCGAACCAACCCTTCAACATCGACCAAGAGTGCCCAATATGTTTCGCCGACGCTGCTCACCCGATTATGACCAACTGCGGCCATCTGTTCTGCTGTAATAACCCCATGTCATTAAAGCCGCTTCTTTAATTTAATTATTTTAGGCAGTTGCCTTATTGGGTATTGGCGACATGCGGGTGGGCATCTCATAACTCCTGTGAGATGCGCAGTGTGCCGGGCTACGGTCACTGTGTTGCTTCCGATGAATTGGAATGCGGATGTTGTCGACGAGGGATCGGAAGCGGCGACGTTGAGCAAGGACTTGAATGACTACAATTCGAGGTTTTCTAGGGGATCAAGGCCGGTACGTGGCTATTACAAATAGACTAACTAGCAAAGACCATAAATTCTAAAACTCAAAATTGAAAAGAAAGCCGTCGCTTGCCATATAAAGTGGATGTTCAAAAAAGGCTTCAGCCGTCTCGGCATAAGCATTGCAGGTTTTTCACGCTTTTTAGGTTTAAATTTTGATATCTGTAGACAGTCTTCTATCGTCCCGTACTTGATTTTGCATTCTTTTAGCTAACGCAAATTAGATTTTACAAACTAAAATTTTAAAATTGGCTTGTATGAGCTAAATTCCAAAGATGCTTCAAGTATTCGAAGTAATAATTAAAGAGATCTAGGCTCACTTTCAACACTCTTGTAAACATGTGCTTTTAGTTGTCAGCTCAATTTTCCGTCCATGTATCATCATGGCTGTCCGAGTGGTTGATAAACCTAAATTACGCAAATTAGACTTTTGCCGACTTTAGCCAGCAATCTGTGAGAATATTAATGAGGAACCAATTTTATAGCCACAAAAACGAGTTTTAATTAAGAGTATGTATACATCAATCTGACAATATACCAAAATTGTCGATCTTGTACCTACAAACAGACATTCAGGTTTATGTTGACCCAATCTTGCACTTAATTAGACAACGTAAAACCTAAAGCTGTCTAATTTTAGCATTGACCGTTTCTACTCTAAACATTATTCCACATCACCGTTCAATTCTTCCATTTTTCCATTTCAACAGCTTCTTTAGAGATTTGAGTAAAAATTACTTCTATTTATAATATTCCTTTGAGAGTCTACTTACTTAAGCTAATGTCCTGCTTTGTTCAGATGATGGACTACGTTCGCGACCTGCCGGTCCTGATCCCGTACCTCGCTCGACAAATGCTTACCGTGGACGGCCTCGTGTTAATGTTCCGAATGCGAATGCTCCTCTGCCTGATCGGCGTGGTTATCTACATCCTCTGTCCCATCGACTTCATCCCGGAGTCGGTCTTCGGAGTCATCGGCATCGTCGACGACTTTTCATCGCCTTTGTCGTCCTTATCTACGTGTGCATCGCATTCCGGCAGATGATGGCCGACAGAGGACAGCAGTTCCTGTTAAATTTGAGAGAAGCTGCAAGAGCTTTTCAGCTGGGAACTGACACAGACGACGACACTGAAGGGTAGTCAATGAGTGCACCTGGTCTCAAAAGGAGGCCTTTGGCAAATGTCTCAAAAACGAGTTCGGGTATTTGCATCGAGTTTCGATTTGGCGATCTTGAAAAGCTTTGAAATACGAAAAACAGAATAAAACGCCTTAAAACTAATAAATGCTCTATGAATAGTGAAAATTTGGCTTGGCACAAGATACATATGCTAAGGGCTAATACTTAAACTTTAATATCTTATTTACACATATATTTCATATTCAACAGTACCCAGGACAGATTAGTTATCCTTGACTACGACGCAGTAGTTGACAGATTTGGAGAAGAAGCGGCTGGCGTTGTTGTCAAAGTGAAGCTTGTAAATTCCGCTCGTGGGAGCAGCGATCTGGACAAGATAATTAAGGAAATCATGACAGATACTTAAAACTGTTTTTGTCTTAGGCTAAGAGAAGGATGCCTAAGGTATGTCTATTATTGGTGACACCAGCTTGTCTTGTAAGCATCGACTGTAGCTACCCAGACAACCGGTTAATGCATTAAATGAGTAATTGTGGCGCAAAAAATGGCTACAAAACGACCCAGTAAAATACTTTAGCTGAATTGTCTGAGAGGTAAGCTTAATGTCTAGTTTGCATAAGTTGTGGCTTCAATATTTTTGACCTGTTGCTAGGTAGTAGCGGTTTAGACCAACAAAGCGGCAACTGCCTTTGGCAACTGCAATCACCATTTTTTAATTGTTTTTTTTAATTCGGAAGACGTCTTAGCCGGTACTCTGAAGCTTGAGATAGTAATTTAATTGTGTCATTACATGCTCCAGGCTTCGACTCCCGAAAAGCTTAACAATAAAATAGTTATATAATAATAATAAAATATGTAAGCTCAAACTTGTAAAAGCTAAAACTCAAATTTCTGGTGATGCTCGATTCTTAGAGAAAAATATTGAAAATACAGCTAAGCTGTTCCACTAAAAAGTCATGCAAAACCTGCTGCGTAGTTTTGCGTCATAATCAGATAAGTCAGCGACTGCAATTTTGCTAAAAGCAAGTAAAAGACTTACCTCACGGCTCTCAGCCACATGATCGGTACAGAGACGCATCTGAGGCCACACAATCGACTCAGCCGAATTCTCGTCGTCCTGCTTCGTGACCCAGAAAACAAGGTCATCGGACGCAGCACCCTTCCACCACCATTTCAACTTCCGCTGAGCTACGTCACCCTCCACCTCGATCCTCACAATCTCCACCGTTCGGGCAGGAATGGTCAGTGTGATCTGATCAGCTTGAGGGATATCAGCGCTGGCGTCGTGCTTGAACTCTTCTGGCAGTTTTCCGCCTCGTCGGACGTCTCCATAGGGACTCCCGGTGATGCTTGGCTTTGAGCCACCCCAGTTCTCATAAGACTTCTTCGTCGATGTGCTCCTGAATAACGGCTTTCAGTATTTGAAAGCAGGTGATAAGTTACCTTCAAATAGTCTTTCCAGTCGCTTCCCAGGATTTGGACCTTCTGCTTGGTCTGCTTGGAGAGGACCGGCGAAATGCATTTCCAGATGACGTGCATGAAATAGGGAGCGTTGATGACAAAAAGGTGTCGAAGAACGTCCGGGAAGAGGTCCTAAAGGAAATATGTTGCTTTAATGCCATTGCTTGTCAAAGGCTATTTTTACAGTTAGTGACCATATTTTAAAAGTGATAAGGTCACTAAGTTAGGCTTAGTTGATAACTTTGGCTTAGATTATGCTTATTATTAGTTGTTATTTCAATGCCTTTATTAGGCTTGAGCTTAGACTTGTCCATGGGCCGAAAACCCAAATTTCCTCTTTATTAGGTAGAGAGCCCCACTCTTTGCCAGTGCCTAGTAAAGTTTACGGCTTAGGCTTACGCATGAACGTTCTTCAGTGTGGTTTTTGTGACGAAGCCACCTTGCAGCGGGGATAGTAGGTTAGAGACGGCCTCTTTCAAACAGCGCGGATAGTAGGCTGGGGCTGGCCTCCTGGACCATCTTATGCTCAGGCTTGGACATTTTTCAATGTGGTTCCCGCGTCTAAGGCGCCTAGCAGCGGGGTGTGTAGGCTGGGAGCGATAGTTCCACAGAAACGGGTCGATGCAGCCTCTAGCGTATTAGACGCTTTCGACATTTTGGATTTCGGCAGTCCGGGATTCCGCCAGAACTATGGCAACAACTATAACCGAAGTACTGGTAAACAATCCCATCAATATATGGACTGTTAAAATGGAAAACACCTATCTTGGGTTTCTGAAAGCGTTCATGTATGTTGCGAACTGAAATCATTTTTAGTGCGCTGACACACATGACTTCTGTCTAACCTAATGTCAGATTTTGGTCTTTATTGCACCGATTTTCAACCTCTCAATCAGTGTTGATCGATTCCCACGCTAGCTTTCCCATGTATTTGCTCACGACTTATTGTCAGCTTAAAACTGTTTCGATCCTTGTTTGCACAGTGACCAATTACGCCCGTGTAGATTTAAAGAGCAAAGATCAAGAGTTCAAGTTAAGAGTAGACACCACCAACCTGCAGCTTCCCAACATCTGACCCATAATCTTTAGTGGCTTGGCGTAGAGCATTTCCATGCTGCACCCTCGAGATCAATGATAACGGTGGTTCCGATCTGGCGATTGAACTGGTTTTCGCGTTCCCTGAAAGCGAGACCATTAGGATTAGGAGTGGTTTTTATGGGCTCACCGTATAAGCTGCATGACACCCTCGCTTTCGGCAATTCTCATAAGGTACAAGTCTGAAATCTTCAGGGACTCATAGAGTCCGAGGACGTCGAGATCTCCAAATGGCTGAAGGCTGACCACGTTGCCTTCTTGTCATACCCGATCAAGGAACCTAAACATCCAAATTTAGCTGAGTCAAGAATGAAAATATTACCTGGGAAGAACTTAAGTGGATCACTAATGTTGTCACAGTAGTCATGGATCTTCTCGATGGTTGAAAAATCCTCTTTGTGGAGCTTCAAAGCTCCGATGTCGAGTAGAGACTTTTTCATGGCCTTTTCGGCTTCATCTAAAAATATCTCTCAAATTCAATTTCCTTAATTAATGACTTGTAGGTAAAATTGTAGTCTTCCAGATACTTCAAATTGTGTTCCTAGCTTTTTCAAGCTTTCTTTCTTTGTCGGCGACCCCTTTCCGTCAGAAAAAGCGTCACAATCAATTTGCAATTCGCGTTCTTAACGTCGTCCTTCCAGAGACGTCAACGTTTATTTGCACAGCGCCGCTCAATTTCGGTATCCGCTTCCTTATCGCATTGCTCATTGTGACTCAGCACATGCAAACTCTACCTTAGTTTCTCTTTTACTTTGCAAAGCTGCTCAGTGGTAAAAGGAGGAAGAAGAGAATAAAAAATCATAAGTAGCCGAAATTTGCTAGCGATCAGAAAGCAAGCGAAAGTAGTAGACCACAAGGTTCTGTGACATCAATAGCTTTAATAACGCAACACACCCAGATTCCGGTCATATCCGACGATCCACCGGAAGATGCTAAAACCGTGGTCATAGCAGGGGACGACTTTCAGCTCCTCGACCACTCGTTTTCTAAGTTCCTCAATCAGAAGCCGATCCTCATCGGTGAATGGAGGAGAGGTGACTGCCGCCTCGCTAATGGTCATTAGGTCTGAAAAGCAGGCCTTCTACTACGTATAACACTACGCGTGAATAAGACAGTGGCTCACACGATAAACAACAACATAAAACGTCCCAAACACTCCTCTGAGAAACCTTACCCTAAACAGCGCAAATGTCGCATTGACATAGCGGAACATCGCGTCCGTCCATCTAAAGCGAAAACTCTTCAAATTGCTCTTCTCTGAACCTTTCAAGGAGCTCTCCCCGTCGGGTAGTCCAGCTGAAAAAGCGAAGAGAGCCGCGGGAGAACATCGAGCAGTTATTTACTCAAGACGTCATAAGTAAACAGAGCGTCGTGTGCAAGCAACGTTGGAGGGTTCTAATTAGCGCGAGTCTGGCGAGGAGTAAAGAGTGTGAGCAAAAAACGCGACCATTTAGAGCGCTTGAATTGTTGCATGCGCGTGAACAGTGACAATGGGCGTCGGTTCGAGTGGAATTCGTTTGGAATGAATTGGAGAGGAGTGGGGGTCAAATGGTGGTGATTGGAAAGTGTTTCAAATGCGGCTGAGAGAGTGGATTGAATTTAAAAAACGCGACTTTTCGCACTTATCCAACTAGCCAGGCTTCACAGCTTCTAAGTACAAAATGACAAAAAACTGGTTTAAAAAATACAGAGCACATCGACTGAAACCAAAACCGCGGCTTTCCAAAATTTCAGTTTTAATCCACAAAGAGCTTGTTTTTCATTTGCTCCAATTTTTTGATTTCCACAAACGCAATTTTGCAAACGACAAAATACGTTAATTAACGTAAACAAGACCTAATCGCGTTTTCATTCAGCGGATTGAGACGTTCATCGACCAGCGAATGCCGACCAAATCCATTTCCTCCTCGCACGTATCCAATAACACCTCGTTTTTCGCAATGACAAAGCA
This sequence comes from Steinernema carpocapsae, assembly GCA_000757645.3. Lineage (NCBI taxonomy): Eukaryota > Metazoa > Nematoda > Chromadorea > Rhabditida > Steinernematidae > Steinernema > Steinernema carpocapsae. Next base: position 4,794,226 of record CM016762.1, read on the forward strand.
GAATACAACAGTTTTAGACTGAAAACAAGCTAGCGGTTGGCAAAAAACGATTACTGCATGGGTATTCTGTGCTGGACAAAAGCGAAAACAGCCACTAACCACCGCTTCTCTCTAGCGATAATTGTATGCAAACAGAAACGTGTCGCAATCGATAAAAGTAAGATTAGCACAGCATGTGGGAGGTCCTACAATGTTCCCACGTTTCTGATGTGAAAGGAAGATCTTGTTTTGCAATAACACAAAACAAAAAATTCAACGCAAAATATTATTTGTAGCGCATTTCGAACGCTAAATACAAGACTCCTGAATGAAAATAGAAATGTTGCAATTTTGGCCAATTTTATAGGTATTTCAAACTTATTTCAAGGTCTTTAAAATATTTAGAATCTGACGATTGAAAATCAAAAAACTTTGATTGTTTTTTGTCTATTTTTAAAAACCATATAAAAATTTTGAACAACATTTTCAAGCGCTTACAAACTACGGTATTTAATTTAACCGCGTTGCTTTTCAAAAAGCCAACTTTAGCAAAATGAAACTGCCATTGAAAATTCGCAAAAATCCTTAAAATGACTCAATTCTGATTGTCACCACTGGTCATTCTAAGTTGGTTTCTTTAAAAACAAGATTTTCGTAGAAATGCGCAGTCTAACACGTCAAAAAGATGGCAAAAAAGAACCGCATGCAAGGACTTCAAACGACGAGAATACGTAGTTCAAGTGCACAACTTCTGGACAACTTCTGCCAGCCAACAATATCATCATTCCAACAATTCGAAAACAAACCCAAATCAATAAAACTTTGATTAGCATCTCACGTAGCAGTACGACGGGAAACCCCTTAAAGGCTACTCCACTAACAACCGAATCGGGGACACGGAGAAGAAGGCGCGACTTCGTAACCAGTAACGACGCGAACACACGCACGATTGCGGGAAAGACCGTCGTTGTCCGTCGGTTCGCCGGTCGCCGCCAGGTGCAAACGCGAAAGTGCATCCGACTGCTGTGTAACCAGCGCGAGCGAGTGAACGCGTGAAGGGAACTCCAAGGCAACTTGGTACCGCTGCCGCCAAGGAACGTGACAACCTTGAGCGAGACAAGTTTACGAGACGAAATGCTCGAGACTTCAGTAGATAGCATAGAATTTATTTCAGTTAGTCATGCATGCGTGTGGGAAGGCTCAGGGTGGGAAGAAGCATGAAAACAGCGACGCCGCTTTGTTCCGACGTGGCATACAAAATGGGGAAAATCTAGCGATGTGGCAATTGTGCACGTACCGTTCAAAGCAAAAGAGGGCTAACACAGCGCAAACTCCCTTTTTGTAATGTCCGGAATGCACTTTTAAAAACTCGTAAAAACGGCGTTGCTACGGGAAAAAAACTGTCTGAAAATGACTAAGCAGGCCAGAAATGTTTTGTTCGTCACTCGTTGCAGAGAGAAGACTTAAGCAAAATATTGCCTTATCTGGATTGCAGTTTGAGGGTGTCATAAGACTAAAAATAACTCTTACTTTCAGACCGAAAGTTGTGGTTTTTGCTAGTCACATAATAAAACACCAAAACCATTAAAGTCAATTTCTGATTTTGACGGAACCGGGTTTTAAACGGACACTAAGGTGGAGCTTTATACAATTAATTGGATGGCTTACGCGTTTTCTCGTGTGTTTTGGTTCCATCCACCACTTGTTTGCCAAGCAGGCTTAGCGAAACAATACGTTCTCACGGCAAAAATTAAAAATGCGTCAAATACGTCTCAACAACAAAAAATGTAATTTTTTAACTGTTTGCATGGAATTTATAAAAAAACGTTGCGAAAAACGTGTTCAGAAACGGACGGCAAGCTTTTAAACAAACTAACAATAGACTCGCTGCCGATTGTGTTTGGCTTCGCGCGACCTGTCTACCAGTGGAACACAAAAGAGGCACACCACAAAACCTGTATTCACAGCAATTTTCGAAAAAGGCATGAATTAAGCACCGAAAGTTAGCAAAGCAACAATCACCTAAATCAGCAGACTCAGCAAACACAGAAGACGGAAATTATTTTGACGCAACAAACTCATGTTTAATGTGCGAATGTCGTCAACTGATAACAGCACAGAACATACATCAGAGACACATTGGTCGGTGATTTAATTAAGCAAGACATAACTATGACAAACTAAACAATTTTCAGTTGCAAGTCAAGAGTTTGCAACTATAAACTTCAGCTAACATATAAATCAACCTAACGCTGAACTGAAAAAAAATTGAAACGCTGTTTTGGGTCTGAACCTACAACCGTCAAAATCTTTATCAGTATTTTGGGTAATTAAAGCACTTCTCTGACTGACTCACAATTCCACGACACGATAACAACGGCAAAACGAGCGTTTAAGGCAGCGACGTTGCGATATCAGCACAAGACGTGGCGCACTCGGTGATGTGGAAGACTCAGTTTCCCCTGGGCGCGTTTGAAGCAGTGAATAAGCGATCATGACGCACGGGACCATCAGATCAGTTGACTAAAAATTAGAAAAAAGCCCAAATTGTAACAAAGGGTAGGAAGTGGCATTCTAACAACGGAAACCAACGGCCATCAGTGAGGTTATTATGACAATGAAATTTCAAAAAGACCTGCTGATTACAGAACTGATGTATTTTTGCGTCAAAAGGGCATGAATCAGTACCTGAAACTTATGAAAATGTGAGACAAATGTAAGATTTTACTTTTCCACCTTCCTATACATGTTTTTTCCGTCCTCTGTAACCTTTCAGTTTTTTCAGCACACTGTCTACAACATGCCTCAACTACGTTTGTTTTCCCTAACAATCTGCCTCTCCGGCAGCCTGCATATAGCTCGCCTGAAGCATCCTGCATTCCGTAACATGTCCTTTTCGTCAACCCATGTACACTACGCTTGAGCCTCGTTTCGTCCCCACGTGCTTACTTCCACCAGCAAAATGTCGACAGCATTGTACAAGCCTTGCTTTCTCTTTCTGACATGTCAGCCCCTTTGGCAGCCGGTCTACAGCTGGCCTGACAGAAAGCTGGCCCTCCGTCACATTTCTCCCGCTTCGTTTGACCTGACCGTCTAGAGTATTCTCGTCTTCCCAAACGTGCTTGCCATTCTTTAGCCTGTCTAGAGCTGCACAGAATCTAGCCAATTCAGACGAGTCTACATCTCCGCTGATCGACCTTCTACACGCGGCGCTCAAAAATTAATTCTTTCGCTTTGTTTCGCCTTCCCCCGACAGGTCGATTCTTCCGGTAGCCTATCTAACGTGAACTTGATAATATCGTCTTCTGAAACGTATCACTTCCAACGGCAGCTTGTGAACAGCAGACCAGAGGTAAGCTATTTTTGGCCTTCTAAGACGTGACGTGAATGCCCCGGGCCAGAGCCCCAGAACGTCTTGCGTAACCACTGCGCCTCGTCAGCAACGTGTCTGAATCTCGTTTCCTCTTTCCTGGCCTGTCAGTCCCTTTGGCATCGTTTCTACAGTTAGAAAAACGTGAGTCTGTGTCGCCCTATCCGCCTGCCTGTTCGTAGCTTGCTCAAAATGCTTCAATCGGGAATATATTTTAGGTACGGAACAAAGCGGCGACGCATTAACTGGCTGTTATCATCGGCGCCAAGGCAGTTGAAGCGACCATTTTCAATGTCATCGATGGATGACTTTCGTTCCTTATAAATTTTGTGCATTTTTAAACGTGGTAATTTTAAAAGCAATTTTGTGCTTCAATTCATTATTAAGTGGAATCGGACTGAATTCCTATCATTTCTTATGAAATAGCCGTTTTCTAAGCGAAAATAGCTCATTTGTGACCCAAACCGTCTACAATGTCGTCCACTTGTACATGTCTAGAATCCACCGCATTCCAGACGTAAACGGCTTGAATTGGGTGTATTTCAGACACAAGGCGTCTGGAAGCGATCCATTCTATGCTCCAATGTCTAGAATGGATGAAATGGCAATCACATGTCTGTAATTGAATCGAATAAGTCTCGAATCTTTTCAGACACAAAATGTATGGAACGGTCTGAAAACAAATCAATATGTCTGGATATGTGAGCGATCTAAGCAGACGTCTGGAACAGATCGCTTCGCAGCCGCGGGTTCTTTAGAATCGCCTGGAAACGCAAGCGAATGTGTGGAGCTGAGATAGTTTGAAATGCCAGCTATTTGAAAATGACTGGTGTCATGCTCACTTGCGTTAATACGCTTATTTTCAGGCTAGCTACGGAAGAACGAGGACTGTCACTATCAGGAACTGCGATAAGATCTCCGTGTTTGACCACAGCGGGATAGGGAGTAAAGTGACTCTCACAAATACTTGGAGAAGGGAGGCGTCCACAGAGAATTGTCCGAGCTCGCAAGAAATCGAGAACGCAAAAGGGGAGGAAGAGATGGACGAAGTAGATATGATGCCTGAAATCAAGAAACATCCCTTCAACAGACAGACATTGCGTAATGCATGAGCGACCCACCTGCTATTTTTGTTCATGTTTCGGCGATTTGGCATTTTTTGATTCGATTTCGTGATCCAATCTTTCGGCCGTCTGCAATGTCGTCCAGACTTACGTATCCGGAATCCGCCGCATTCCAGACACAAAAGACTCGTATTTTACGTGTTTCGGACACAAAATGCCTGAAATTAGGCGTATCACGCTCACATATGTCTGGAATCGAGCGTTTTCAGACATAAGATGTCTGGAACGATGTCTGGATTGGGTTGCTTCACAGCCGCGGGTTTCTAGAATTGCCTAGAAACAGAAAAGCAAATGTGTGCAGCTGAGCTCGTTTCAGATGCGAGCGTTCCAATTGCTAAGGGTCAAAACGTTCGACTACATACAACTGCCTTTATTTATACCCAAATACATTACTAATAGATTAAATATGTCATTATACATTGATTGGATTCCTTAGCACGTTCAATTCTTGCACTTGCACTTCTCCTCGTTCTTCTTGTTCAGGATGAAATGGGAACCATCCTTGTCCGCCAGGTACTTGTGGAAAGCGCCCTGGATCGCAAGGCAAATGGGAGCGTTGCGCTTGTAGCAGTCGGCTTGAGTTTCAGCGTCCCAAACCAGCTGATGCATCTGCTGATCCATGGTCAGTTCCACCGTCTCGTTCTTGTAGTCGTATTCCTAGAAACTAATTTAGATCTATTCAGAGGTCTCATTGCAGTACCTTGATATAGGCGTCGATCATCTTGTCGCAGAGGTCAGTCTGAGTGGTGCTCATCACGGGAATCCAGTTTCGGGTGTTCAGCCAGCCGTTGTTGCGCTGCTCGTCGATGTGCTGGCGGAATCCTTCGCCCAGGAAGAGGCGGACTGAACGGGGGAAGTAGCGCTTGAGGCCCAGGGATTCCCAAAAAATTCACACAAAAATTCACATAAAAAATTCGCCATTTTAGGGCATTTTGTGCTCACCTGTTGCTGCTGTAGCTTCTCTAGTCTATCGGCCATCACAATCCACCGCTCTCCATGATGATGGATGCAGTCCCAGATCACCTCAGACATGGATCCGTTGATCTTCTCAGGATAGATGATCTTCGGCAGACTCATGTTTCTGAGACCGCGAGTGAACATGGCCGCGGACTCCATGTAGTTCTTTGGATAATAGCCGCCTTCGAAGATTCCGATGACACGGTCGGGGCACAATTCGTTGAGCATCTTAGCGATATAGCCGTAGCCGGGGGCCTTGATGCCTTGGCCTTCGTCCAGCATTACGTCGTAGTAGCCGGCATCGAATCCGGCCGAGATGAGGACCATTTCGGGCTTAAATTCGCGGGCGATCGGCATCACGACGTGCTTGTAGGCGGAGATGATTTCTCCTTCGGTGTTCATTGCGCCGTTGAAGGGAATGTGGATGTTGTTGCCTGAAAAGGTAAACTTTTATTCAAAAGCGCAACAAAAATGCTTTTTGGTGAAAACAAAAGAAAAAAGCGCAGAGTTGAAAAATGTTTCCCATGCCGGGAATCGAACCCGGGCCGCGTGGGTGAAAGCCACGAATCCTAACCACTAGACCACATGGGAGGCGTAAAACAGTCTTTCTTATGGTGGTATGCCATAGTTGGTGAAACGTACCTTTAGTATCGCAGTCGAACTCCTGTTCATGAGGCCAGAAAGCACCATAATGGTACAAGTGGGATGAGACGAACAAAATCCTATCGTCGTCCTTGATGCAGTTGTAGGTTCCGTTTCCAGCGTGGATGTCGAAATCGAAAATCATCACCTAAAAAGTGACGTTTATTATTACTTTAGCGTTCTGCTCCTGACTCTCTTCACTCCAAGCTTCTCAACTGCGTATTTGGCCGCAATGGCGATGTTGTTATACACGCAGTATCCTTGGGGAAGATCACCATAGGAGTGGTGGCCGGGCGGGCGGACGATGGCGAAGCCATTTCCTATCCTAAAAAAACGAGAGGATGAGACAGGGACAGACGAAAGTGGACTCACTTCTTCTCCACATTCGCCTTCACAATGTCGATGGAGCTTCCGACGGCGATGCGTGCGGTTTTGGGACTCTTGGGCTGCAGCCAGAGGATCTCCTTGCTTTTGCAGAACTCTTCGCAGTCTTCAGTCGTCTTCAGCCCGTCCAGCTTCTTGACCAGGGCGGTTGGGTGGCACAGGGTAATTTCTTCATCGGTGGCGTGACGTGCTGGGATCTAAAATGACAAAAATTGAGGTGACAAGTGTCTCCAGGGCTCTCTGCGTCTGAAAAAATGGCCTGCTAAACGACATGTCGTAAATATGTCGGCTGTAGTCGCAAGTGGTGATAAAACTGCTTCACTTATCCACTTTCAGGCGACCCGATACTGATATTTAGCGTGTACCTGCACCGCATTATCGAGAAGCCCATCCGCCTTCAGTCGCTCATAGATATATCTGGCCCTCTCCGGACGCTCAAAGACGCCGTCATCGTAGAGACACTCGTGCTCGAGCATACGCTCATCATAGACAAATCCAAACGGGGCGCTCATCTGAAATTATTCCCAGAATCATAGGCGTCACATTCCAGGCGTCAACCGAAAAAGCACGAAAAAGTTTAGGTTCACGTGTGTCGCTCTTTCAAATATCTTCATCGCGGTGACAAGATTTCGTTGCTCTCCCAGCACTGAGTGCGATAAGATAGCAGCAATCTAGCGGAAAGAATAAACAACAAAAACAGCGAAACGAGTGCTGAAAAAGGCGACACGCTTAATGGACGATATATGTAGGCGTCACTATTAGCTTCGCTTTGCACTCGCCCCTAAACAGGTGCGCAATAAGTGCATTTCGAGTTGTTACACTCATTTTGTAAGAACGCATTCTGCGCGCTTGAAAAAACATGACGCAAACGAGTAATTGACGTTCGAGAAATTGATGCGTCTGTTTTGAAAATGCGTGAGGTCAAATTCTAAAAAAGCGACTGCTGATCGATGACTCCGGATAAAGAGTGATACCGATCAGTTAAGAAAACAGACAGGGAGTAGCCGAAAAAGATGTTTGTCGAATAGTTTTCAGTGGTCTAATCGCTGTCAACAAATATTGATAAGAAAAAGCAGCTAGCTGCTCAAAGCCACAATAATCGCTGCATCTGACGGCCTTTAGGAAACGGCTTCACCTTCTCAAATTGGCCAGATATAAATGCACTCGCAACCATATGATAAGCAAACATCGGCCTGTACGTTTGATCCCCGTTTACAAAATCGTCGCAGAGGGTGATGGCCTAAAAACGTGCCTAAGCTGAACAGAACGTCTAACTTAAGCCTTTATAAACACCATGCAATTTTTAGCAAAAGACAGCTCGAAACAGCAAAAGAGTTCCAGTTCCATAAACTCAAAGTGCCACTCGACAAAGCATGTCAAATTGCTAATCTGGCGGCAGCGGTTTCAGCTCCTTCAATCAGCCGAACTACACCCACCAAAATACGATGAGAATCAACATCGTCCTGTTCGTTTAATCCCCGTTCACAAAGCCACCATAAACCAAGCACAACAACGAGGATTAAGCCTTTCACGACCCCCTAATTGCTCCCAGATAAAAGTACAAAAAGTGTGGTATGCACAAAACCGTCATAGATGAGCTTCCATCAATGGGCCAAAGACAACAGAAAAAGCACTAGTTGTCCTCAATGCAGGATCGGAAATCGACTAGAGTAGTTTAAGTCTAAGTACAAAACAAACATATACTGAATACGGATCGCTCCAAAACACTGAACTGTTGCTATTTTATAAGCCTCTAGTGTGATTTCGCTGTCTAGACTATCTTTTAGACAGTCCCAAAAATCCTGTCAGTGCGAACAGTTATGCTGTCAACGATGGGGAAGTAATGAGCTTACCTGACAAACTACAAAGTTTGATACCAATATGGCTCATCGTTTTATTAGTGGGATGATCCAGACGAAGTCACAGTGAAAAAATCTGTATGAAAAGTCATCAGGAAGGACCGCTTCCCAGTTATACGTAGCGTCTGATCGAACCGTTCACTGGTTGCTTTGCTTTTATACAAGTTAGCCATTAGCCCAGCGTGTCGTCACCAAGAGTACAAACGTTCGCGTTACGAAATGGGTGCATGTGACCTGGAATTGCGCCACCCTATTTTTCACCGTCACAAACAACTTTTTAGCCAAATCAAATGAAGTGATTGAATGTTGATGAATGGAGCTTTTGGGAAACTGAATGAATCTCGAAAAGGTGAAATGTTTCCAAGGCTATGTTCAGAAGAGCATCAGAACTACGATCAGTTGCGTCTACGATGCAGTTCAAGATTATATTTAAGACGTCGAAAAAACTTTGACGCTTGTATTTTACAAGAAAGCTTTCCAAAACTGTCAATTGATTCAAGGAATAAACATGTCCTACATCTGCGTTTGAATCGCATCACCTAGTTTTATCCATTGCAAACAACTTTTTTAGTCACCGGAGATTAATTGATGGATGGGACTTTTAGAAAAATGACTGAACATAGAAATAAAGGGAGTGATCCGTTGTACATATACACTAAGTTCAGAAGAGCACAAGGTTTTCGATCACCGGAAATAATTTAAACGTCGACAAAACTTTGCCATTTGAAAAGGTACATTTAATATCAAACAAGACATTGTGAAACCGTTCCGTGGTTCTGACTTGTAGGCATGCTTTGACGTTTCGAATTCTGAGGCATTTTTGATAATAAAAAAGCTGGATCTACGAACGTTCTATTCACGCTGATGACAAGGACGAACGACACATGCCTGCTTAGGAATGCATCTTCCTGAAAGCGAAAACGGATAAAAGAGTTCAGCGTGACTGATTCTCTCGTTTTCAGAAGTGTGACCGAAAAGCTGATTGTTATCCTGAAGCTGAATCTGCAAGATACGGAGAAATGTCTCATTGCCGCGATCTCAATTTACGCCGACATCATTCCGAATCTGAGTCCCAAGGGCACCGCTTTTCTCAACTCGATTCGGCAGAAGTATTTTCGCCTCCTGAATCGCCACATCTTCTCGCTGTCCGGCGGAAAAGCGGAAATCAAAGCGGCGACCCGAGTCGGAACTCTCATCTTCTTAATCTCATCGACTACGGTAAGCGCTGTTTGGGGTGGATGTGTCAATAACGAGCTCCATTTCCAGGATCTCGTTTATACGGTTGGCGACAATATCAAACTGAACGACATTCTCATGCCTGCTTCTGCGTAATGTGCGATACGAAGACTGGTCTGAAAAGCTGCATGAACATATTTATCGAGGCTTCGGATCGGCTAGATAAATAGCCCCGTTCAATGGAGAACGGGTGGTGGGTCCTGAGATACTCGGCTTCAGAGTAGAAGGTCGAGTTTGGCCGATAAACGGCGCGAAGCCTAGACCACCATGTTCCACGTTACTCTTTAGGTGCTGGAAGAGTTTTGTACTCAAAATGTTCAAACATTTCAGGCAACATGGAAAAATACATGCCTTGACATTGAAAATCCGCATAATGTAAACCAGTGATGGATGGCGAGCCGGATTCGCGAGCCGAGCCGAGCCGAGCCGGCCGGCTCGCGGGCCGGCTCGCCATCCATCACTGATGTAAACGATAACTATCCGTTCTTCCTTCTCGTTCCCCTACTCGCGACTGCTTTCATAAGACACGTTAAGGTTAATTGCGTTCGACTTCAACTGAAAATGAAAACGGCAAAACGCGGACATTGTTTTCAGCGTTCAAGATTCATAACAAATTTCGGACCGTTTTGTCATCGTGCCATCAGCTAGCGAAAAGTTCTCAAATCACAAATTTTTCCAATTAACGTCGCGAGCATAGCCACAGGCTACAAATTTTGGCTTTTGCTGTAATTCGACAGCGGTACTCCACGAAGAAAATCCCGTCAATAGGGCAAAGAATAAGAGAAAAAATAAATTCAAACGTAATGTGCTTTCCAAACTGGGGGGCAAAGTTAGTTGCGTGTCGCTGGTTGCGTACCCATTTTGGCAAAATCAGTTTTTTTCCATTTTGCTTACTAGACACCGCGGGAAGCCAAATTTCGAACTGAAGGAATTGTGGAGAATCAGATTCTGCGTCGAATGAGCCCAAAATCAGCAAAATTGACCCGTTCCCCGAAAATTTGATTCAATTTCAAAGTAATGCTACCGAGATCCATGATTCTTAGGACTGTTGTGGACATGTTTTGGTATCAATGCTACAGTAAAGTAAAATTTCATTTTTTTATTTGAGTCATTAATGGTCACCATCATTCATAATTGGTTTCAGGTCAATGTTACAGTGGTCCAGTGGTCGAAGGCGTTTAGCACTGGAGCACGACGGAAGCTTGTAAGCTAGTGAACCTGTTTCGACCGATCTCGCGGCCAGTTGGATGTCTGTTCCCTTTTCATAAGAGCGCAGAGTTTCTGCCCTGATTCCAGTTACGACGTCCACTCGACGGCATTCCGTCCGCAGTAAGTCCTGGCAATCTGGAGGACACGACAGACAATTGCCTTAGATTTGTCACACAGGGTCTGACCTGTTCCTAGACGAGGGAGGGATGGGAGCTCTGATGAGAGCCGGACTTGGTTTTCTGATCTGTGAAGGGCGGCACGTAGTTCCTTTTGCATTGTCTTTCCGTATTCTAATTCAGCTCAGAGTAGGCGGTTTTCTTCGTTGAGGGCGCCCAAGGCCTGCTGATGGTCTTCCTTTCGCTTCTTGGCCAGAGAATCGCGAGCTTTTCCTAAGCTTTCACCCAGAGACAACTTCTTCTTTGATGGAACAGGCATGTCAATTACTATTTGTCTTTTGTAATGTCCACAAACCCATTATATGTCCTAAAAACCAATGTCAGATGCACTAAGAATCATGGACCTTGGTAGCATTACTTTGAAATTGAATCAACTTTTCAGGGGACGAGTGCTGAAAAGAATAGAAGAAGCTTGAACCGTGAAATCCAGAATGAGAATGCCCTTAAATGGCTATTTTGACAACCTATTTTATCCTGAAAAGACTCAGACGGGCCGCGACCTTCTTTGGAAGCCATTTCCGACTTCTACTGCGACTTGAGTTGTTAACTGCGGCTCCAATACTTCCGAGAGGCTGTTTTCTCACCTGCGCGCGTCTTCTGGTTCCCCTATTTCACAATTTGCCAACACAATTTAAAATCACCTTCACCGCTTACGCCCGACTTTCCTATCCACTCCAGAAATGCCCACCTTTAGCGATAAGACCCGCAACAGCAGGCGAACAAGGAACCAACGCCGCAACGGATCGGAATCCGGATACTCCTGGGATGGGAGTGACCTTTCAGCGCAGAATTACACGTCGTCCAATAATTCTCTATCCTCGACGTCTTCAGATCCGCGATTTGTGGGTCTGATGCAAGATTGCTCCATGGATGACCCGAAACAGTTTTCTGAAAGAAGCCTCTGCATGACCGCTGCCTCGTAAGTCCAATTCTGCCATTTTTATAACAAAATTTTGCTTTTATAAGCTCTGGGTATTTTTCTGACGGCAGAATTGAAGCTTATCTCCACAACAAAACTATTAGAAGCTCCAGTTCCAAGAATAGAAGAAGCTTAAACCGTGAAATCCAGAATGAGAATTCCAAACTCTCCCATTCGAGGAAATCCGGAAGCAGACAGACTCTGCCATATAAGCCGTGTAGCCACCAATTGGAAATGGTCCCCGTGGTGCGAATTGTCGCTCCGAAATACCTGAATCACACCTACGAAAACGTCATCAACGTGCCCATGAATAGGATCCGACTTCCCCCGAAGACGACTGCCGGCTGTCCAGTTCCCAAAAGCCGTCAGGTCATCCGTAAAGACCGATTTGTGGAGAATCCGAGTGTTGACAACGTTGTCCTGACTAGCGGTGACAACACGTACGTGAATTGGTCGATGAAGCCTGAGGGCAAGCCCAGGATCATCTATCCTCAGCGGGTCTCTCGCCTGTCTCAGAAAGACCCCGGGGAGAATTACGAATGGGAAGCCACGTACGTGAACGTATTCGAGTTTTCATCGAAGAACAAAAGTAAGTGCGACGACGGCGATGCCATTTATTGGAGGTGTGATTCAGAAAACGAAACTCTACAGTTTAGGAAATCTCAGCAGAGTTCAGAAGCCCACAATGAGGGAGAGAAGAGCGTCGCCGGATTCCTTCGTCGCGTCAAGAACGGCCCCATCGGACGCATTGTCCACTCGGTCAAGAAAAAGATCTCCTAATTGGTCGCACTCGTGTAGTCTATTTTTATAGCGTGTTGTTGATGCATTCGGTAAACTTAAGGAATTTTTCCCAACAGTGTGCAAGGTTTGCTAAGCAAGCAAAGAAGCTCCGGCATACTGTAGACAGGCTGCAGGAAAAGCCTGAAATGGTGAGAGTAGGCTTTGGAATGCTGTAGACAGGTCGTCCGAGAGGCTGACACGTCAGAGAAAGTAAAATAAAACTCAGGAATTCTACTAAAAAATAAGATCGGCCAGGAGGACGTTTAGGTTTTGTGAAAACTGGCATCTGGATGTGAAGACACGTTTGTGAGATAGACATGTCTGGGAAAGCTAAACAAAGCTCAGTCCAACTGTATAGAGGCTGCGGGAAGAGCAGACACGTCTGAAAAGACAATTCAAAGCTCAGACCTGCTGTAAGAGGTGTAGATTTGTCGGAGAGACTTACAAGAGACTGTCGGGGATCAGGTACACTGTAATTTGGTTTTCCGACGTCACGACACGTTTGGGACAATTGGCTTTGACCAATTGTAGATACGCTGTCGGATAGCTAGACACGTGTGGAAAGGCGCATCAAGGCTCAGATATGCTGTAGACAGGCAATCGGAGATCAAGTTAGATCGGATAGAATGAAATGCAGCTCAAATACACTGTAAACCGGTTTCGGGACATGAAGACACGTCTGAGACGACGATATTTTAGTCCGGTCTGTTATAGACACGCTGCTAGACGTCTGGGAAAGCGAAACGAGCCTCACATTTGCAGTAGGCAAGCTGTCCAAAGGTCACAGCTTTGAGCCGGTGAGGCTTGACTCATGAAAGGCTGTCAAACGGCAAGCAGGTTAAGGAGAACAATATTTAGATCACACGTGCTGTAAAAAAGTTTCCACGTTAGCTGAGACTTTTAGGAGAATGAGATTTCAGCGCTTTAGGTCCGACTTGTGGTAGATAGACTGGTCAAAGTGCCGCCGAAAAGACGAAATGAGGGAAATCCGCAGAAACAATGTCAACTTCAGTTTATGTTCATCAGCTATAAACAGCGCGAATAGATGTTTTTTGGCTTCTTTTTCATGCGAAACTGAGAATCACAACGGGAAATGTACACGACAAGGAGGAAATTTGGTATATGTAGTAAGTAGAGTTATTTACAATAAAAATCAGAATTTCAACATGTGGACGGCAATGTTTCAATGGCCCAGCAACGGGAGGAAAGAAGAGGAGGGGACGAGGCGGAATACGATAACAGTTTGTGTGACACAAATGACCCATATCATGCGAGGACTTGATTGAATTCCCGTTGCGGGGATGTGGTCGCTGATGCGGACGGTTGACGACAGTTTTCCGACGCGGCGCGGTCCACTGGAGTCTTCAGGTTGCGCGAGGAGCCGAGGATACCGCGGAGACGTTGGCGGAGGGATGAAGCCATTCGATGTTCGTTGTTGCGTTCGCTGTTCACCAGGGAGTGTCTGAAATGAGAATATATGAGGTTTCAGGATAATCAAGCTCTCAACCCTTCTAACAGCGCATATACATATAACGCCAGCACTCTCGACAACATGACTAAAAGGTATCGGAGGACAGTCACGCTCTTGTTAGCCTGTGTGCCACGCTTCGCCACCCACAAGCCCACGCGGCAGCTTGTCTATAACAGATTAGCGCTTTGTTTCGTGTTTACAGATCTGCCTATCACTTCGGAAGCGTGCCTACAGCATGTCTGGCCTGATTTTCGTTTTCTGAGAGATGTCTTCTTGTTCAGCAGCCTATCCACAGCATGCTTGAGTTCTGCTTCACGCTTTATCCGTCCCGCAACCCGTCAAAAACTTACCAGACCAGAGTTGCACAGCCTCAAACCAGCGAGGCCTTTCAGCAAAACGTGTTTGAACTCATGGACAAGCTTCCCACCCGTCAGCCCATGCGGCATCTTGTCTACAGCAGATTTGAACCTTATTTAGTCTTGACATTTGTCTATCCTTCCGGAGTCGAGTCTACAGCAGCCCTGAGCCGCTTTTCGTCTTTTCAGTCCTATCTTTCAGTCCCATACAGATTAAGTCCTATAGCAGTCTACACACAGCATGCCTGAGGTCTGTGTTACGCTTTCCGGCCCGTAAACTTTTAGCAGCCCGTCTAATGCTACTGCCACGACCGAGTGAGGCTGTGGCGACGGCGTGGACCGACTCGTGGCCACCTGTGTTTTTACGTGCGGCGTCGGTTGCGGCAACGTCTGCGGCTGCGTTTTTGCCGAAGGTGGCCACAAGTACGTGTGACTGCGGCGACGGCTGTGACGTGCAGCGGTTTCTTTGAACAAACCAAAAATTTTTGAAATTTTCAAAAGAATTGGTCAACTCATCAATCCGTTGCCATTGATGCTCGAAGTCGTCCTACGTGTCAAAGGTCGCGCAAATTTTTGGTTTTTGGTGTCTAATTTGCTGCAATATTGCTTAAAAAGCACGAAATTCGTAAGCACAAAAGGCGAAAAATAATGAAAATTATATAAAAAATATGTTAAATTTACAAAAAAACAAGCAATGAGACGTTGTTCTCCACGCCAAATAATCTATTTCAGCAGGAAACCCCGAAATTCCGGCAGCCGCAGCCACAGCCGCATTCGGTCATGGCCATAGCATAAAGCTTGCCAGATCCAAGTCTCACCTTCTCTGACCAGTTGAACCCTTGAGCTACCTATTTCCAGCATGCCTAAACTCTCTATCGCGCTTAGCGACCTTTCGACACGCAAATTGAGGGAGTAGCGGCTCCAAAACCCCGCCAGTAGGTCTCCGTGCTTACCGAGAATCGTTCTTCGACTCCTCAGCTTTGTCCGCAGTCTTCGTCGGAATAAGTCGCTTCAACCACGCCACATCAACGCCCAACGTATGTCGAGCGATGGAACCACGAGCGTGCTTCTTCTTCGGTCGAACAGACGGTCGCCAGTTGATTGGCTGCTCCTCATAAGGACTCCTGGGACCATTTTCCATCTCTCCCACGCGTGGTGTTTGCAGCTCGTCCAGTGGATCCAAGTCCAACTTCATATTCGCACGTAGATTATCCGTGAGAATTTCTTCGTGCGGCGCTCGTCTAGCCTAAATTCCATGTAAATCTCAGCAGTATCATTCTGCGCTTACGTAAATTTGTTCGTCAAGAGTGCTTTTCGGGACCATCGCAATTTCCACCTTCTCGTTGATGGTCGAATTGCTTCCGGTGCCTTCTCCGCTGTTCTTGGTGATGACTTGCAGAATTTCTGAAAGATCAGTTTTTATTAAACAATATATAAAAATAAAAATGCTGACCCTCTTCGTATTCGAGATCGTCGGGCTGTCCGTCCCACCATCCGATCTTGTAGGCTACCACCGAAGCGTGGTCGAGTTTACCCGGCATTTCAACAATTTTTCCCCGCACCATCTTTCGTCGAGCGCGTTCTTCGGATTTTGAAAGCTTCTCGTTTTTGTACAATTCTGGGTCTTCTAGGGTACGACGCTTGGCCCTGAAATGCGGTAATTAAGAAATGATCAACCAAAGGAACGTCAAAACTCGGACGTCAAAAACGTCCGAGACAAGGGCTTCTGAAAAAGGCAAATGACTCCAGTACGGCCTAGAATGCGCGTGGTGTCTAAAGCGGCACTTTTGGACCTTCCGGAGCTATCAGATTGGTCGGGAATCGCCTCTCAGACATGTCTGCTCATTGAACAGCCTGTCTACAGCACGCCACACCCGATTCTCGTCTTTTTAGAAAGTCGAAGTTTCATTTGAAACAATCAAAAATTAAGCCCGTTTTCAGACCGTGCGCGAGGTTTTGACAGCATGTAGAAGACATCACTTACATCGACAGCTGATGAGCAAACTGAATGAGGTTGTGGCAAAGCGACTTGGCAGTGATGACGCTCCTTCGTGGGGTCACATCATCCCGATCCATCGACTGGAATCCATTCAGCACGATGTCGTTCATCCGAAGAAGCATGAGTTCGTGACGCTGAAGAGCGTCCACGCAAGGCAGCGTCGCCTTGCATCGTCGGGTCCGAGCGAACTCGTCGTTCCGGCTGCTGTCCTTCACGGTCCTGAAAACGGAGGATTTCAAATTAAGCAAAAGAAGGAGTCACTTACACAGACATTCCCTTGTCCACCGGACCGTTCGTGTTGTTTTCCTTGTCGGTGTCATTTCGTTTGATGACGCAAAACTTGCCGACGACCGGGTCGAAGTTGTCGGAGACACCGTCGGAGGTGATGAAGACGAGATCTCCCTTTTCAATAAACGTCATTGAACAGGTGAGATTCTGGAGTTGCGGGTTTCGGCCATCAACGGGTCCCAGGGCGCCTCCGGCGTCTCGCATGTCGCGCATCTGGCCGATGTCGTGGGAGGCCAGGGTGACTTCACGCACGCCGTAGGATTCGTTGAAGACGAAGCAGAGGGAGTCGCCGACGTTGCATACGCAGAGGACCCAGGCGTCGCTGTTCTTGACGGGAACGGCTACTGCGACGCAGAGGGTGGTTAGGAGGCCGCCTTCTTGGAGGATCAGAGCATGACCTGCGTGGAAGGCTCCAAGGAGGCAGTGAAACACATCCTGAAATGCAGATAACGGTCAATAAAACCTTGTCTGATGAGATTAGACATCGTAAGACAAAATATCGCTTTTGACGACTCATTTCCGCGTCAATCAAACCATTTTTTGTCGAAGGTCTCAAGGAATAAAACGCGATTTTTGAGCAAAAATTAGCTTCGAATCAGCCTCAATTTGTTCCAAAACGGGCAGAACCTCTGCAGCTTATATTCGCTGTTTGCCGTGATTTCTGGCAAAATATCGCTTTTGGTAACTTACGTTAGTGCCAATAAAATCATTTTTTGTTCTTAGAACAAGGATAAAGAGTCTCAAGAAATTAGACTCAGAATTTGAGCAAACATGGCTTCCAATTAACCTAAATTCGCCCCGAAACGGAGCCGGACTCCAAAAAATGGAGCGAAACTATAAATTCGGTTTAGAAACCCCTTGCCAAAACCCAGAACGTGCGACATTTATCAATCCTGCAGAATTCGTGTCAGGAACCTCTGCCGCTCATTTTGCCCTGTTTGCTCATTTCTGCTTTCTGCTCATTCTGCCCTAATTTCACTTTTTTGCGACTGATTGCAACCCGGCGAAGCCATTTTTTGTCTCCTGTCATGTCGCCATTAATTAACGTCTCTTCTCAGAAGCCACTTCCTTATCTCCGCTCCGATCTCTCCCTCAGCAGCATACGCTTGTCAAGTATTTGATACACCGGGGCTTGATTACTGAAGCCTCACAATTTGTTTTCCTAATTTGTTACTTCGCCTTAATTGCCGAACATCAAACTATTTACCGTAGTGGTGTGAAGGAGTCCGTCTTCGATGTGCGCATTCAGATGGTCAAGCGCGCCTCGCACAGCGCACCTCGCAGCCAGACGAGCTCCCTCGCCCCAATTAACCCCATCGGCGAGCGCCAGAACGGCGTTGTTTTCACGTGCGATGACGCCATAAACGTCTGCGATCGGCGTTCCGGCACGAATTCCGGTTACTGGATTCTTTTCGTACAACGAAACCGACATCCCCGTAGCGCGTTCGTCGTCGTCCTGCTCCCAGGAGTATGTTTCTGAAAATTATGGAGATTATCATTCTTTGTCGCATGGCTAATGCAGGAAAAAAACGGGTTTTTAGGCAAAGCTAGTTTGCTGATTCCCACGCTAATTTGCTAAGGGGTAATTATATGATTTATCTTAGGAATTCCCAGGACTCATTTGGGGGCTTATGGTGGTAAATAAAACCGCAATTCGGGTTAATGTGTTTGTTTTTCTGGATAATATTAAAGAGAGAGATACGGTAATACTGCATTCTTTGAAAGGGTGTATGAGGAAAAACAAAAACATGTATTATTTATAGCTACTTGTGGATATGCAAAGATTTAGGTTAAATTGAAGCCTTACTTTTGCTTGGTCCGGCAAAATTGTGATTTTGAGAGTTTGGCCCAATGATCGAAGAGCACGATCCGAGCATCTTGTTCTTGAGACCCTCAACGTCGCCATCCGCTCTTCCTCCTCATCTTCGTCCTCCTCGTCAGAAGGCAGTTCGCCGTCCATCGACAGATTCAACTCATCGTCCAGATTTGCCATGTTTACAATCGGATTCCGGCGCATTTCCTCCACCTGAAATCAAAAATTCTTAGGATTCAAGCTTCAGATTCATTTGGAATATAAAATAAGACCCCTCGCCCCACTTATGGTTTTCAAAGCCGCTGTTTATCGGTATCTCGGCTACTTGGGATTGTTTACGCTTTGACACTTGCGGCAGCAGTGCGAAAATGAGGAAAAACAAATCTGGCATATCTTCACGCGGAAGCGTTGTGGGATTTCCGCTTTTCGCAGAACTTGTTAACAGGATACTGGCATGTGAGGAGATGATGATGGAATTTACGCTTGCTTCAGGACTTGTCAGCTTCAGCACTTGTCGGCAGGGTTGGGTCCTCGAGACAGAGAAAAGTCCTCTGAAGGAAGAGAAGACCCTGATTTATAACAACACGCTCGTCCTGTAAAGACGACTTTTGATCCCCGATGTACGGTAAACACAACGCATCGTGTCCCTTTTACGACTTTCCGACACCTCCGATCATCAAAACAGGAATGCACCTTCCCAAAAGCGTCCTGCCATCTTCATCCGCTTCTCACCGCATCAAACCCAGATTGCACTTTAAAATTTAATTTCCTTTTCGACACGTTTTTCGAATTTAATTGTCATTTCGAAAAGTCCTTTGGCGTCTCCGTTTCTTTTGTTTGCTGTTGCGGCTGCAGCTGCGCAAAACAATTGAAGCTCAAGGGTCACCGCAAGCGGTGAAGGACTAAATCGGGCGTCTGGATAATTTGAATTTTGGTGTCAATGACAAACTTCTTGAGCACTTCGCAAGATTTGACTGTTTTTGGTGATTATAGAAGGCAAGTACTCACACGAAAGTCCATCCAAATTCATACTCTTCCCTTTCCTCAGTGTGGCCTTTCTGTTTTCTGACTTGTCATCCTTGTTCCCAGAGAATTATCTTTGTTGCACTCACTCCCAAATTAGTCAGAACCGGTCCGTTCTTTGGCTCTTTCTCACAAAACAGGAAAAAAAACTTGACTTATATCTGACCTTCACATCAATCATCGCTCACATGCATGTGTGCCCTTATCAAAATGCGGACATGTAAATTGACCGGCGGTAATCTTTGTGATCGGGGTACGGTAGACGTGCTTGCACGCCATAATCCGTGTGATCACTGTATTTGCATGACAATGGCGGCAGCAGATGGAAAAGATCGTTTTGTATGCTGTCAATGGGAAAAGAGCGTTGTACGACAAGGCCAATAAACTTATGTAAAGTGGGGCAATTTAGAGTGTTTATACAGACCAAAAGTGGTTGAATACAAATAAGGTCCGAATTTGGACACACAAAAAGACTAAAACTCCATAATTACTTTCTTAGACACCGAACTTTTTCCCAAATCCCTCTTCCTCGTTTCTTCTACTTTCTGACCCCAAAATATCTTCTGACTCCCAGGACACGTCCAAAAACGCAACTCACTCATCCCAAATCTGGTCTTTGCCCTCTGCCTCGCTCCACAACATTCCACCCCAGTAACAAATCATGAAGCTGTCAGTCGCCGGCGACAACGGATCCATCAACCACCCTACGGACACATTTGACCCTAGTGGGGACGAAATTGCATCAAAAATTGCTGGCCGCATCTCGCTTTGCATTGCGCAACAAATCCGTTTCTCATTATTGCCAGCTGTGCAAAATAACATCCGTCTACTCATAAACAGCATCCCCCCATCCGGGCCCTCCTAAAAAAACCCCGACCGAGAAGGTAACTATGCGAGCGACACGTGTTTGTTTGCAAAGTGGCCGTTTTCGGTGCGTGTGTGTTTTTCGCAGGAATATATGTGATTTGACGAGGTGACGGAGCGCATGTTTAGGCAGAATAGTCAAACACCATACCTGAGTCAGACCTCCCTCGGGTCCGGTGTCAGTGGCCTTCACGTCGACTCGCAGCGTCTGGAGATGAATTACAGGCAGATCAAGGCCCGTTTTCCCAGCGTAGATTTCGGGCAACGTGGGACGACCATGACGGCCAGCCGTGATGCATTGCGAGATGAAGGAATTGTCCGATGATGGCGTCGAATTCGGATCCTGGACACGACGAAGCTGTTGTGGGTCGTGATGGTCGATGACACCACTTTCTAGCCCTGTTCCGACAGCTCCTCCAAGCGCATCGTCTTCGGAACTTTGCGAAGGCGTGAAAGTGGTTCGAATAAGGCCATACACACGTTTGCGGATGAAAGACGATGGCATCGACCCTGAAAGATAGGAACGGATAAGAAAAGAAGCTTATAGTCAAGAGAAGGCCACGCTGGGGGCGAGAGGCGAACGCGAAAGAGTAAATAAACAGTCGTGTTACTTGCGATTAACAACAACTCCGAGGGCCACTTCGCGGAGGGGCAAACAGATGAGATCTGGGTAGCATAACTGTTGACGCTGTTAAGTGGTAAAAGTAGTCTTCTTGTGTTTCAAGTGCTGATAAATGGCCGGTCTAAAACAATTTAAATGTTCAATTCTGCCGAAATACATTTTGAGGGTCCCTAAACGTACTGTTCAAATAAATACACAACGGACGCTTATATGAAACAGACAAAGAACTGCCACCAAAAGTGTCACGCGCTAAGCAGTACTCTTAGCGGTTCAATCACATATCTGACAAAAGAAACACAGATTCCAGATGTCCACAACGACCAATCCAATTTACGCGCGAACCAAAAAGTTGAACACTAACACTTCGGCGATTAACGAAAACGAACTCGTTTTGATCTTATAAAACACGCGGTGGCGCCCCCGGAGCGGTAGTAGACGGACGAATCTAGCTGATTCGCTTTACAGTGTTCCAGCGGAAGAAGAACGGAAGGAAGGGTTGATGAGTGTCGGAAGGAAGGAACGCAACTAGATGAAGTCGTCTGAACGTCGTCGTCCTAAACTCCAAACAAACGCGACCTCTCCTCTTGCTCATCGTCTCTTTGAGGCGATAGGACAAATTTGAGAAAAAAACGCGAACTGCGCGCGCGTCAAACTAGTCGCACGCTCGACGCCCAACCGTCGCCTGCTTCGTCGTCGTCGCCTTCGACGTCGTCGTCGCAGCAGCAGAAGACACACGCGACGGCGGCTGATCGCTTAGGCCGCCGCCTACTTTTGTGTCCTGTCCTCTTGTTGCTCTCCTGCCAGTCCGTCGTCATCGCCACGCCACTGACAGCTGACTGCCGTCTACTGTTTTGCCGCGTAATAATTTCAAAAAATAGGGTGCTGCACCGGCGGGGTTCACTCACCCAAAAACGGCGACGCGCTAGCTTGCGGGGGAGTTATTCGGTTATACTGTTGACACGAACCCAGAATTGTGTATCAAAGCAAACAGATCTTAGGAGTACATAAAGGCACTGCAGCTGACTATTATCAGGTGGGACTGAAGCTTTTCTAAAAGTTAGACAGGCTAAAACGTAGCTGACCAGTTGACACAGAACATAGACAGTTTATGCCACTAAACAAACCGACACACTCACAAGCTGGAATTTCTACTTATCATTTGGGACTGAAGCCATGTGCTGGACTTTCCTAACGCCTCTACAGACCGAAACATTGCTGGCCAGTTTACAGAGTTATTGGTAGTTGATTCGACTACATGGGAAGTTGGATTTAGTTGTACAGTTGACAAGAACTTAGAAACGAGTATCAAAGCGAATCATAAAGTGTATAAAAATTCTGCCAGGTGGAGAACTAATTGGGACTAAAGCTGTAAACTGTACTATTTCTAAAATTGAAGTTCTACAAATTTGAAATTAGCAGACCAAAAATCTTAACATGTCTGAATAATAAATATTTGATTTTGCTAGTGCCAAAATAGTGCCAAAATAAATACTGACTCACAAGCTCGATTCATCCGTCCAGTCTATAAAACCCGGAAATATGCACCATGAAGTCTTTCTCAGGTGACTACTCACAGACTATCAGTTATGACTAATACCACACTGGACCATTTTCCGCTTCTACAGACCAGAAATATCTGATTAAACAACGGTCAGACAGTAGGTTGTAGAGAATTACGAAAGTAAATTATGCCTAAAAAATTTAATTGAATTAGAATCGTTGGTTTGATAGCAAACCTTTAGCAGTAAAACGGAAAAGTAAAGTTTTACTCACATATGGCTGATTTTATAAATTTGGGAATAGCAACTCCTTGACCCGTCCAAGCAACACAATTATCCACCTGCACCTTAAGACGTTCCAAATCCACCTATTTTTCAATTCAGAACTGTTGAGTAAACATCATCGGCCGCCGACTGTTTTGATGCGTAATAATTCCAAAAGGGTGCCGGTCTCCGAGCGTTCACCCACCTAAAAACGACATCCGCGCGCACTTCAGCACTCCTGCCCGGCGCGTACTGTTGAGAAAAACTACTCGCGCTTGAATATACAACCACATACGACTGAATGGAATAGTTGAGTATTGTGACAGAGCGCGATTCGGTCGCCTCGAGGAGTTGCAAATGCTCCACCGCCGTTTGTTGTTGTTTTGCTGTTTTGCCTAAAAGGGAAAAGCGGCGGAGCGATGTGAAAGGTGAAAAGAGGAGGAGGCCGACCGCTCACCTACGACCGTTCAGGTGGCGACGGCCACCCACCGGCAGCAGCAGACGGTCGCTGCGGGGACGATACAGATCGGCGGGGCCGGGACAGGAAGAAGGTGGGAAGAAGAGGGGCACGTCGCCGTGGCTGCACGCATGGGACCAGCGCTCGTCTGCATGGTCTCTTCTCATCCACGCTCCTCTTTGCCACCTTCGTGCATATATACCGTCGGCGATCGCTTTTGAAGATATGAATGCGAATTGTGAATCACTCAAGGGACCAAAAAAGAAGCCGTGAATTGGGCGAAAACGAAGACGACCTCCGGGGGCTTCGTTCCAATGGACCGCCGTTGCCGCTGCTGCAACTACTGGCGGTGCTGGCTGTTGGCAATCGCGTGGCGAATTGGGATTAAGCATTTCATAAACATTTTAAAATATATGCCGGCTTGAGGCTAAGAGTCCCTGGACGAGAGCTTGGTCTATAGTCGGGCATCACATTCTAACATCCATTTTCGGAGAAAAACTACTTTTAACGCATTTTAAAACTGAAAATCTTTGTCTGAGATTTTTGAAAACGCTTCCGAGCCTATGTCGTAAGTGATCCAGTTCAGCAAAAACTTAGTTTTACAATGTTAAACTCACGAAAGTTTTTACGGTCAACGTGGGTTGATTCTCTTTATACCCAATTTTTCATTAGCACCAAGACCCATTCCGCTTCAAAAGCTTCACAACGACATATTAAATAAGTGGGCATCGGGACTAATTACCTATTGCGTTTTATAGACAACGACCCAAGCAACAAGTGGGCAACATATGTTCAAAAAATTTCTCGCATGCGACGAGCTGGAAAGAAGACGGATGGATATGGGTAATAACGAGGCGTGCTAGGGCGTGATCAAACGTTACCGAAGTATATGTTGCGAAAGCGACGCAGTCAAGGGTTGTTTGGGGCCTGTGTGGAGGACTATCTATAATGGTTATGTACTTAAAGCAACAAGATGGTTTTAGCAAAGAAAACCCTAGGACGGTCTAATACCTGAAAGTCCCAAGTTAAAAAATGATTTCTAGGACGATTTCTACCCTATTTCCATAATTCAAAATTTTGATTTATGGCAGTCTCAAGTCTTTGAGCAGTAGAGCTCAAAAGTAGTCTCCAAAGAGCGCTAGGATCAGTGCGAAAACGGTATAATCTTCGTGCCCGGGACCTAAACACTCAAATAAACATTTCTGGGAATACGCAGCGGAGCAGAAGGCAGGCGCAAAAAAGTCAACGTTTTCTTTCATTTCGCATGTTGAAGCCTCTTTGTCGTCGTTGTCGTAGCCCCGTCCCGAAAAGCCGGAGAAGGAGCTGGGAAAAAGATCAATTTTTGGAGGGCACTAGCCGAAAGCGGACCGAAAAGAGTAGAGAAGAGTACAAGTGGCCCCGTGGAGGCTTTGCTGCTGGCGGGCAGGGGGCAAAGGCGGTTGCCCATCTTTTGCGACTTCCCTTGCAGCAGTGCTTAACTTCCGTTCGGATGTGCATCAAAGAAGGGCAACATAATTGATCGATAATTGCGCCCCACACGCTAAAGGAATAATTTAAAATACGAATTTAGTTGGGGCTAATGAGAAAAACGCTGGAAATTATTCCGGACATCAGTTGAGTCTTCTTCTCCCTTTGAAAGACGATAAAAACGCCACCCGCGGAACGCATGGTCACACGTTCGTCGATCGGACGAGGAGATGGGTGTATATGGGGTAAGGCGGCGTAAGGCTTTTGGGGCGGCAATCGCGCCGACGACAACGGCGCGGTAACGGCAACGACGACCAACTGATGGACTAATGCTCTATTGGACACGAGTCACTAGTAAAACTCACTCGCTCGCTTTCTTCAAGAGAGACTAACTTCTCCTCACTGCCAACTCGTCTTGACCAATGTCCGTCGGTCGCTGGCTGCGATCTGGGCCGCCGCCGGACGCCCGCGCGAGGGAAACAAGAGCAGCCGCCAATTAGTCCCGTATGAGCTGGCTAGTGGCCGGCGAACGGCAGTCGGCGGCGGGAGGAAAGAAGATAGTAGCGATCGGAAGAACGACGAGATGAACACGAGGCATTGATGGGAGAGAGTTCGCCCCGCTCGAGTCTTTTCGCGCATTGTCCACCGGATCGCGATTAGATGCGCTCGAAAGGGAAAATCCTGAGCAACATTTGTCGGTCGGTGGGGCAGCTGGCGGTTCCCACGCAAAGAGGCTTTTTTGACCTTCAAAGGGGCTATTTGTCATCTCGTATAATAGACTTAGGGCGGGAAGGTGTCGATTAGAGAATTAGAACTGGAATTCGGATTGCCTCATTATGGCGGGTCGCCGGGTTGACCTGGGGAGAAGAAACTTAAAAATGGAAAAACTACTTTTGTAAAAATAGTAATTTTTGGTTTTTTGTGGAGGAAGATTGAGGACAGAAAAGCACTTTCCACGGTTTTAGGTTGATCTCTAGTCTATATTTTCGACAAAGCGAAATGTACAAACACCAAATTTCTGGTTTGAAATCTCCTAGATTTCGCTTGATTATCACAATTCTCTTGGTTGGCATATTTTAAAACGAGCACTGAAACCCATTTGGAACTATGAAAAAAGGCAGTTGAAACAAATTTCAATTTTCTGGTTTTTTACAAGCCCAATTAGGAATCGTCGCCTCTCATCTTTATCACTAAAGTCAAATTTGGCAGCGAACTTTGAAAATAGGCAGAAAACGAGTTTTGCAGAAAGTGCAAAATTTGACTTTTTTGACTAAAAATTTGAATTTGACTAAAATGACTTTTTCACTCAGTTACTGGCTGCGCTCAAATCCGATTACAGTAAAGCGAAAAGTCCTCAAACGCCCAATCGTAAGCTCAAACCTAGTCCATCTCCTCAAAAATGCATGAATATACATGGTACTCCCAATCGAACGTGAAAATCAAAGAGCAGCATGGCCTTGACAGTTCCGATTAAAAATTGAAACTACCTTTTGATCCTTGCCAGCCAGTCTTCTCAAAACATTTATCCAAAAGGGCAACATCAAACCAACGCACTCCACTCTGAGCACCTCTTCTCCCACCGAGAGGAGGAGGCAAAACATGCGCCTTTTCGCAGTTCCAAAGTGTGATGCACTTAACAGCCCGATCGTGGACTGCGATTGTTGATTTGGAAGCACTCGAAAAACGATCACAATTTTATCCGAGTGAAATCAGATAACAACCACGATCAAGTCTCCTAAGATGGTCTCGCATCCGCGAGATCAAAAACAGGGACCAGCTGGTTGCAGTATCTGCAGCAGCATCACCTCGCCAGACACAAAAATACATCAGAGCCTCCCCCTGACGACGAATCACAACAGATGATCTGCTGCTTTTGCACACGGGGAAAACGTCAACATAGTATGTAGTATTAGGGCCATTAATCGCAGCTAACGCAACATGCAGGCGTGCCCCTGGGGAGTTGGAGCGCACGGGCAAAAAAGGGCCAAGATGAATGGGTCGTTCGTCGAGTAGATGACGCAGAAGAGATCAACTGGTCTCCTCGCTTAATCCGGGGTTTGGGCCTCTGCTGCGATTACCCATAACCTAGGGATTAATACACATACAGTCAGTCAGTCATAACAGAGTCTTAGGGCACACGTGCCGTTCCAGGCGACCCGGAGAGATCAGCAACCCGTCAGCAGCGGAACAGGCAGCACCAGTAGACCGATCGACGACGAATGACGACAATCGGCGTTCGCGAGTGAGTGTGTGTAAATAATCTTCCGCTACAAATGCAAATTTCGGGCGCAGATTGCGCCCTGAGAACGGCGGCCGGACGAGCGAGGTTGGTTGTGCAGAGGGATTCATTTGATGATGATGCGATTGTAAACTTTCACCATCGCCGAATGAAGAGGCTCGAATCCCACGAGGGAACATCATTAACAGTCATAAAGTGGTCGCCAAAGCGTCGGGCCTGCCGTAAAAGTACAAATAATTTTCTCGCGCAGGACTTTCGAAATTCGAACAACGCCATTTAATCGAGTTTCTCTCGCTCCGCGTGTTTCTCTCACTTTGCCCCTTCAGGCGTCCTCTTCATCGAGTCAAGAGGGGTTCGGGAACACGAAGCTCGAGTGCGCGTGTAGAAAATGTTAGATTATAAAGGGTCCCGACACGAAGAGCCTGAAGGCGTTTGATGGGCATACTGTGGTGAATATTTCCGAGCCGGTTTCGTTTCGGATCCTGGCTGGCTTTGTTGAGGGATTTTTGGATTCCTATTGCCGTAGGTTGCATAATCGACTGCTTCACGCCCACAGATGCGGAACGCTTTTTTGAACATTTTCAGACATTTTTTGAGCATATTGCGATGATTTTGTCGAATTTTCGCGCTTTGTGTGGAAGAACGTTTTCATGTTGCAATTTTCTATAATCGGTACTTTATAA
Organism: Steinernema carpocapsae; assembly: GCA_000757645.3. Taxonomy (NCBI): domain Eukaryota; kingdom Metazoa; phylum Nematoda; class Chromadorea; order Rhabditida; family Steinernematidae; genus Steinernema; species Steinernema carpocapsae. The sequence goes on from CM016762.1 coordinate 4,821,906, forward strand.
TCAAGGTTAGCGGCTAATTTTGCGTTTCGGGGTGGCTAAAATGCTGCTTTGTCTTTTGGGCACCTATTAGATAGATGGATGAAGATAGATGAAGAGCTGCCGAAGGCGGTTATTCGGCTAGTTTCCCAGATTTGCTGCTTTATCATTGGGATTTACAGTCATTCGTGTTACGACAATAATTTCCTTTTTCAGAGGGACGATTTCCACGATTTTTCGGGCTCAGATGTGGCTCAGAGGCCTACCTGAAATGTACCATACCTCAAAGGATATGCGCGACATGGCTGCCTCGACTGGAACATTCTGGCATTTTTTTGGGTGCTCTAGATGGCTATAATCGACGGCTTTACCCCTGAAAGCTTTAAAATGCTTTTCTCGACATTTTCAGGTATTATGAAGAGAGTTGCCGCACCTATTTCGCCGAATTTTCGCGTTCTGTAAGAAAAAAAAACGTTTCTGCAATTTCCCATATCCACTGCTTTTAATCGAAGTTCACGGCTATTTTTGAGTTTTCAGATTCACCAAAATACTGCAGGACAGACATTTCTGTGCTATTTTCATCAGATGCGGTAAATTGCGGCCATATTGCCTGTAATGATGCAAGACGTCATGATCTCGCTTGCGTGCGTCTTTTGACCAGATCCTGTTTGTTCCATGGCTTACCACTCACATTCGCATTTTGGAACAAATTGCGGCCGTGCATTCATGGGAATCGTGTTCTGTTCGCTGTACTTGCTCCACCGACACGTTAAATCATGATATCTGTGCTGCCTACTGCCATTATCGGTTAATCTTGAGGCATTGTTGCTTCGCGCATCGGGATTCGGCCTGTGTTTCACTATTTCGTGCTCCTTTGTGCTCGATTCTCGCGTTCGCGTATTTTTCATTGCTCCTGAAACACGAAATTGACGATTTCTTTTTCAGGAACGCATATACCGGCAACATGGACAAACCATGCGGCCAAACCCTGCAGGACATCAAGAAGTTTGTGACGAAGCAAGTCCGCTCAGGTCAAATCACCCGAGTGGAAGGAGGAGAAATCGTGAAGAAATGGAAGATGAGGGAGCATCGCAGAGTCGGCCGTCAGACTGGCAAGAAAGCAGCTCAGTTTTGCTTCAACTGCAGGTGGGTGAGCTTTCTTTGGCTAATTTTCAGTTCAAATATGACGATACCGCACGCCTTAACTGATCAAGAGATGAATCACCAACGAACGTGACATCGTGGCGCAGAGCGAATCGAGATTCTCAGTGCTCGAATTGTGGGTGATTTTGACGTGTCTCGACTTGTGATAGAAAGGAAGAGATATCTATGTAGACAGGGAGGACGGCGATCAGACAGCTTGCATATGTCTAGACAACCATTTGACAAGGCGAGTAGCTGTTAGACCGTCGTTTTGTTTCTAGACGCTCGATTGACGGGACGAGTCGTGTGCAAACGGCCACCAGATAGGACGAGCGGAGACTAGACGGCTTTTCCGTAACCAGACAGCCCTTATTCAGAGGTTGTGGCATACAGACAGTGACTAGACCTGTCGAAAAGCTGTCTGGACCGTCTGTTCGTGTCTAGACCATCATTATAAGGCATACATGGGGCGGCTTCTGACCGAAAGTAAAAAAATTTTTAGAGCTGGGATAGATACTCTGGGCACCCACTTTCGCTCATTTTGGCCGGGCACCCCTCTAATCAAAACTAAGAATGTCTCTAAAAACGCCAATAATACATGGGGTGCTATTTCCGCGCGTATTTAAGCGTTTTGGAGCATAAAGCATTTTGGAGCATTCACCCTGCTCGAAAGGATCAAAATTTGTCACTTCCGTGCACATTGTGGAAATGGAAATTAGCGTTTTAAGAGATGAAGCGAGTAGTGTCTACACTCGTGATGCGACATTAGCGCTGATATTTTTGCACCGATTCACTTAGCGGCGCCAAGTTAGCGCCGATTTTTATTTTCCAAGCAGCGGGGATAGTACAAAACTTATTCGTGTCTGTTTAGTCAGGTCAAGTATCGTCTAGTCAATGGGCGAGTTGTGTCTAAACGGGCTTGGGTGATTTAAATTGCGAATATTACTGTCTACACAGCATTTTACTGATTTTCATGATTTCAGAGAAACTGGACACAAAGTTTCGGATTGTCCGCACTCGAATGAAACCCAGATAACCAGTGGAATGTGCTTCAAATGCGGATCGACGGAACACACCAGCTCGAAGTGTCCTCGCAAAAACGTTAAAGGATTCCCGTACGCATCGTGCTTCATTTGCAAGCAGCAGGGCCACTTGTCGCGAGATTGCCCAGAGAACTCGAAAGGAATTTATCCCAATGGTATGCCCTTGCATATTGAACGCTAATTTTAGCCAGGAGACGTTTATCCATGTTCAGACAGCCGTAACCGGATATTGTGGCGTTCAGACAGCTAGACAACTACCTGTTTGTGTCTAGACAGTCCGTAGACAAGAAATGGCGTCTAGACAGCCACATGACAGGGTGCACGAGGTCTAGTCAGCTTGTTCGGGTTTGGGCGATTATTGGACAGGACGGTTGGCGGTCTAGGCGTCTGTTTGTGTCGAAACTGCCTGTAGATGGAGCTTGGCATTGGGACTGTCGCCAGACAACGAACGGAGTTTGAACAGCTCTTAGGCTGTTCAGATTCTAAATCGACGGGAAGACGTGTTATTCGTGGTCGGGCAGCCACTTGGCAGGATGAACGATTTAAACAGCTTGCTTGTGTTTAGATCGCCGCAATCAGACAGTCTGAGCAGTCATCTCCATTTGTTGCTGTCCTTGGATTATCGTTTCCCCTATTCCACCTTGCCAGTGATTGTATTTCAACCTGTTTACACATTCCAGGCGGTTCGTGCAACGTTTGCGGTTCTCAAATGCACCTCCGCAAGGACTGCCCAAGCCTGCAAACGAAGGAGAAGAAGTTCCAAGGTAAATTTATGACCGTGATTAAACTTTTAATGGCGTTGTACTTATTTTGAGATGTCGAGCTGGTTGCTGATGGGCCTGATGTTGGTGGCGACATGGACGTTCCGATGAAGAAGGTCTCGTCCAAGCAGACCGAGGACGCATCCGTCAAAAAGGGTCCGAAGCGTGTGAAATTCTGAAAGCATTGTTTGTCTGTTACGTTTTTATTGTTGATTTTGATTGTTTGTTATAGGTGTGGGAAATTTTGGGTTGTTGAACGAAGTGTTGCTGTTGATTGTTTGCTCTAATCGTATTATTATGGGGCAGAGCAGTAGCCTAATCTCCTTTCAGAGCACCGATCCCACATGCGATGGCGGCGACGGAGGGAGAGGACTATCTCTAGAGAGCACTTTACTGAGGGGTTCGCTAAGTGGGAGACAGTAGTATTGTACGCAGCAGCCCGACCTCACTTTCCCTCTATACTTGGAGGCGCGAGTTGCGACAAAGGCGGGGAGAGGCTAGGAGAAAACCCCAGCGAATGAGCCGTTCAGCGATCGGTTGGTTGTGTGTCTCGTTTGTTATTGATCTATGACGCCTCTTCTCCTCCGGTCTGTTCTCCGGGAGAAGAAGAAGGCGACGATTCATTCGCCGTTTCAGGGCTCAAGGCGACTATTACACACGTTGTTCATTCGAGGCGGCCGGCGAGCCGCCGCTGACCAACCACAATCATCCCGATCTCCACGCGCCGTCCTTTATTATAAGTGCTATTTACCTGTACGGGTGGTGGTTCATTGGAGGCAGCCGATGCTGTTTTGATCGCTTTTCGCGCGTGGCTGCGTTGAGGGTTTTTGAGAATTTCGTGGGTTTGATTTAGTGTCAATACGCGGCTTTGATATCTCCTTTTGAGGTGTGTACCCTTAACTTCCTTGTGCTGAAAGACTTCCCCTAATCCGGAACCTTAATTTTTTGACCTTGAATGGTTCAGGAGAGTTACATTTGCACAATGGAAGGGCGAAAGAGTAAAGTCATTTCCAAGGGTGTGGTCTTTCCTTGCACACTGCTGTTTTGAATCAGGTGAAAACAACTAAATGGCTTATTACACTTTGATCAAATCTTTGAAAATAACACCTGCATTTTAGCGCGTTCAGCGGTGATCTAAGCATCACCTGAGAGATTAGTGGTTCTATAGTTATGGGCTTTATCACGTTTTGCAAACGTTTGAAATGGTTCTCAGGCCTACATTTGACTAACTTTAACTTTAGATAGGGAAGCGGGTACAACGCGCCTGAAATACTTGTAAATGGTTTCAGGCCGCCACTAGGTTCTTTTGGGTTCAAATTGACTAGGTATGTGCATCTTTGCTAAGACTTTCGAAATAATAAAAAAGTGCTATTTTATGTCTTTTTGGCTCTTAGGTATCACGTACCCACCATTATCACGGTCAGGTTAAGATTCAGCGTCTCATTACTAACCATCCCTCCTGGACGTTCTCCACCCTCTTTAGACTCTCCCGGTCGTTCTAAAGTGAATTAGAAGGCTATTCAATATACAGTTTATGTCACAAAGTAAAATCTGTGATATTCAGGTGTTGAAATTTTGCGGTCTTACTGTGATTTGGTTTTCGTTTTTGTTATTTTCTACTTAAAAATTTTCCGCCATTTGATTTTTGGCGTGGCCAATTGGCAATTTAAGTGGCCACCAAAACACCAAAAAATTGGCTAATCGAATTGGCTACTAAAGTGCTGTTTAAAGTCGCTTTCAAGAACACATACATACTATAATAAAATATGCAATGTATTATGCATTAAGCGTCATAAATTGAATCTGCGGGTGTAGTATGTATGTGTTCACAAAAACAACAGATCATATACGTCTCTGCTGGAAACGTTAACAGCCTTCACCTAACCAATTTTGAAACTGTGCCTTAATTCAATTTACAGCCTGAATACGACAAGATTGCATAGAAACTAAAACTAAAAATAACCAAAATGTGCGTACCTGCGTACTACTTGGTCTTATGTTGTTGGTGTTTGTAATCTTATTTGTTGTTTTGGAACATGGAACCACTCCTGCAGCTAACAAGCTTGTAAGCCAGCGAATCTCAAAACGTCTTCTACTATTAAGCGTCTAAGCGTGTCGAATCGGCAATTGTCGCAACGATTGCGGAACCCTTTTGATATAAATTAAAAAGGAATTATCCGTTGCTTCAATTACTTCTGAGCAGCTGCAGACAAACCGCCGCGCACGACGTACTGATAAACAGCGAGCGAAGGGCAGGACGCGTGTGTGAGAGAAGACAAGAAACCGGCACTTATAAGCTTATAGTAGAATCGCTTCGCTCCATTCATCGCAAATTAAGCGATCGCGAACGAGCGTGAGAACCAGATTTTTGTACGCCGGCTGCCGATCGACAGGCTCAGGCGAGGCAGGCGTCCATTGATGGGCGAGCCTAGGGCGATCGGTTTCTCGGGCGGACGATGGACAGACGGAGATGCTTGGTTCTCGATTAGAATACATTTTGCACATAATTTCTAGCTGTTAAAATCATTGGCTTCATGTCTAATTTGGCTATTTTAGGGTTGATCTTCTCTACGTATTCGGTGTATTTAGCGTAATTCTGGATCAGGTGATGTAAGGCTTGACATTTAACCTTTTAAAAACAAGACAAAATGCGAAAGACTTTGCTTCAGCTGCTAAGGAGTCTATGCAGTTAATAAAATGAATCTTAAATTATTCAAACTTTCAAACTTTCAATTATGTCCAGTACTTACTGTAATTGGGATTATCTTTGCTTTGGATGTGTTAGAATCAATCTGTTCTGCGTGTTCGGCACACTTTCCCTGATTGTCCTTTGTCACTAACTCCAAATGCTACGTCGCTTAATTTTACATTTATAAAATCAAGTCCAAAAATGCAAAAAATATTTTGCTAAATCTTTAAGGAGTGTGTTTGGCGCCTAAAATCAAATATGAGCAGGAGCCATAACGTCAGAAATCGTGTATTGCCATCTTCAGGCGTCTTACTGCTTGCAACGTTTCTTGAATTTAAAACTTTATTTTAGAAGGTTTTTTCTGTGTTTGTGAAACGTTTCACATTTTTCATTTTTGGGTTTTTACGGTTTACAATCAACTTTATTCTGGAATTGTGCGCGGGTTTTTCCTAAACGTATTTTTATCTTTCAGAACCACCTTTAGAAGAAAAAGCTTAAAAACCGATTTCCAGATGCCTCAAATCAAATTCCAGCCTGAGCGTCAATCTCGCAGCCTTGATTCCTACTCATGGCTGACCTTTCGGGCAATTTGCAACATAAACTTAATCTTTTTACGATGACTCATATTTTGCTAAAGCGTCATTGGAGTCATCATGCCCTAACTGATCCAACCATTGCAAAAGGTGTAGTCTCTGTGTTCCAATGAGCTCTCAGTTCAACTTATTGACACGAGACTGACCATCATCGTTTTTCTGTCCTTAAAAAAGTCGTGTTTTTCTGTCCAGAGATAAACCCTACTTGGCACCACCCACATCTTTGAGTCGCCCTCCTCCGCTCCGTCTTAGTTCGGTCTTTACGTGTGTCTGTGTATCTGTTTGTTTACCGGTGTGTTGATGGGGGTCAACGGTTGTCGCCGTCGCTTCTTTGCTCGCACACAGGAGAATAAACAAACATATTCTGACAGTTGAACTGTTTTCGCTCCCAGCTCGACGCTTCGACGCCGATTTGCTCCTGTGGCCGGCCGGCCGGCCGGCCGACCGGCCGCTGCTGCTGACAGTTGATCCCCCTGTGGCGAATCACCTTCGACCTTCTAATTCCTCGCCGTCGATGTCGTCGTGACTCCGGCAGTGATGAGAACGACCCCTACCTGGGAGGAGAAAAGGTAGAGAGAGGCTGTGGTGGGTAGCGGTGGCAGTGGCAAAGGCCGATTGTGGGTTTTGGGTCGGAGCGCTAATTTGACCACTTTCTATTTTGTGTAGTAATGGAAAATGGCGGTGGTCGAGCGGCGGAGACGAAGACGGTGGCGACGTTTCCGTTTCCCGGTCCGTGATAACGTTCTCTCGCTCCTGAAGTCTTCTCCTTTTTCTTAAGTGTAAAAAATGGAACTCGTCTTTGAATCAATCACTAATCGCATTCTTGCAAATGATGACGTCAGACTTTTTGTAGAAAAAGATTTTTTTATAGAGTAATTTATTAACCTTTCATCAGTTCCTAACCCTTCGATAGAAATTATTGTATTTACAAAATTGATAAGTAGGATAAAGATACTCTTAAAGTTTGATTAAAATTAAGTTGTGCTTAGAAAGTTGAAAAGAAGCAATTTTAGTTGAAAATTCAAAAATCGTCATTTATGAATTTATTTTTGTAAGGATTCGGTTTAGCCTATGTTCTTAAGAACAGTGGATTCCATCAAACTAAGCATTCTTAAATTCGTGGTTTAAAAAGATTACAGATCTCATACCTGACTTCCTGTAGTCCAGGACCGGTCCACACGTCAAACCTTGGCTCACATGACCCACTCTTTTCAGATTTACGCTAGGTGGTTTTTTCTTGTAAGGTCATTTAGATACCAGAGGTCTAGGCTAAAGGAACATTCTGAAAAACAACCAAAAATCGAAATTTGAGTACAACCTTGAAAATCCACGCAAACGTCATTTTCTACCAATTCTGTCTTTTTACAAGAATCTTGAAATCTAAGCTTTTCTCGGATAAACATTTTTTACCATTAGGGGTTCTGAAAAAGTTGATTTCTTACAGATTCGTGTTTTTATGTGGATCTATTTCTGTATCTGCTCTCAAACGTTCCCATCCTCCAAAATCCATGTCACTAGGCGCAGTTCAAAGAAAAGCTTCTCTGTTTTCGTTCTTTTTGCGGACACAAAGGCTACCGCGGGCTTTTTGCACAATAATAATAATGTGATTCGCTGCAGTGCGGCGCTAACAAAAAGTCCGAAATTCCGGTTTGTCGATTAACGGATTAAACGAAGCCGACTCTGAAGGCATTTCGGAAACTGCGACGATGTCGTAATATCTTGCTGTTATTGCTTCTTAGTGGTGCAGCTTAGAATGGCGTTTGTGAATGTAAGTTGTTCACGGAACGTCCTCAACATAGTGTTTTTAATCAAGGCCGAATGTTACGCAATTTTTTGAACACCTGGAAACGGATTTTGATCAAATTTGAAGCGTCCCACAAATTAATCAAAATATTAATTTTTTGTAACATTTGAATTCGGTCTAAATTTTAAAATTTCAGGTTACGTGCTAATTTGACTCAGGGTTCCTGTTAATCAAACTTTCAATATAAGAGTACAAGACCCCTTTGGTCCTTTAGTCTGATTTTAAGAAGTAACCTCCAGCCCGACAACATTCGTCCAAGAATCAAGCATTTCCCAACCAGAATTCTCAAGGTGTCGCTGAATTGAAGTGCTTTGCAAAGATAATCGCGCGCTTTTGTTTGCCCGCTTTTCTCCCACTCTCCCCTTCGCGCTAATGATTATCATCTACCGTAATCACCCTCAAGTATAGCTTTGTTCTAACTTCACGAGTTCAAATTAAAAGTGACCTTGTTTAAGCGGCAAAACGATCGAGGAACGGATATGTGGATGAGAGTGTGTATGTTATGAGTACGCCACACCCGTCTTCATCGCGCAATGGCAACATTTACGATCTTCAACGACCTTCGCCTTTTATTACCTCCAATGATCTCACTCGCTCTCGCCCGCGTCCCTAGTACAGCTACTAGGAACGCCGGCCGACGTCCTGTACATTCGTGCACGTCCTCTTATCCGCGCAAGCGTCTATTTACAGACGCCGGAAATGGCTGATTTTTATGACTTAGAAGATTACGTTTCCGGCATACATATTGCAAGTTGCAAAAGGAGGCTCTGTTTGCTTTAGAATGATAAAAGGTGACGGGTCATCGCAAAAAAGGGTGACTAAGCAAAGGCGAAATTGAGAAAAACGGGTCTTTCATAGGTGTACATGGACCTGCGTGGAATTTCAATTTTAGTTCTATATGGGCCGCTTAAGTTTTATTTTTATTTTGAGTATGTGGTTGAGTGGTTAAGTCACAAGCCTCCCAATCACTTGGGCCGGGTTCGATTTCTTTAAAAGACATTCATTATTTTTGTGTTTTGTTTGTTTTAATCTTTTTCGTGTAGCTTAAAGACCGGTTCAAAGTTCTGTGAACCTGTTTACCGGAATCGATTACGCAAGAGTACGGTAGCCCATCTGGAATGTGGTGTTGTTTGCAGCGAAGGGCTCATTCAATGAATGCTTGAGCGGATTTTTACCGCAATTCTCAAGCAACAGTCGCCGGCTGTAGTGAAGAGCGGAGGCGTCGGCAGCAGCAGCAGCGACGGTGTCGCCCCCAATTTGTCGCGCACGCGCTCGATTGCCCATGATCGCCGTCGCCATCCAACTGTCGCGCGCATTAATTAAATCTTTCTGCCTGCCGCTGCTGTTACGGGTGCTCCTATTGCTGCTAGGGAGAGGAAGAAGGACTTGTTCACTTTGCATTTGCGGAGCATCTCGCGCGCTCATGCCTTTGCATTCCTCTTTCCAGCACACCCTCGCTGCCCAGCCAGTCCTGTCTGTCTCTATTAGAGCTAACTGACCGTTACTAGTCACGTTGCAACGGATGGACAAACGAACGTCGCGCGTGTAACTGGAATTGAAACCTGTAAAAGAAACCAGAAATTTTGACAAGTTTTTGATATAAGTAATTTGTCGTCGCGTTGAATTCCTGGAATTGCGATCGCGTTATAAAGGCTTGAAAAGTCGGAAATTGGCTTTTTTGAGATTGAAAGTGTTTTAAAGGTGGTCATGTCAACCTTTTGTGCTCTTTTAGGGTTAAAAATACGTCTTTAGGTATTTTGGATCTTCAAACACACTATATTACTCCAAAATCCAAAATTGTATGTTGATTAACTTTGTTGATTGAATGTTGATTAACGTTTTTTATTGAACTCATTGGAAAACCAGAAATGTAGTTTTGTCAATGCTTTTTTGTGGTTGTACAGTAAAAAATTGGCTCAAAAGCTTGAGTTACGTTATTTTTATCAGAACAGTTTTGATGTAATTTTTATCATTTAGGTTAAGCCCATAAGTCTGTTTGTTATTTTTTGACTACTTTATGTTTAGCCGATGTGACCTCAAATGGTTGTTTCCGTTCTTCAAACTCTAAATTTCAGGTTTTATTTTTGCTTTTTTGCGTTTACGTTTGCCGATGCGCCCCATTCTACCATTAGGTATTTTTTGAACACATTTCGATTAGTATACGTGTCAAAACCTATAATTCAGAAATGTGAATACTTCTTTAAATTTAGGGTTTTTTTGGTGATTTTTTGCATTTACTGCTTCAAATCTATTTTGATGTGAGCTGAAGTTGCCACGCTTTAAGCATGTGTTCCCAGACACCGATAGCCGACCAGATGTTCGAGGCATCCATGAGCGATGAACCGTTTTTGCACCTCAAATTCAAATCATAAAAATTGCGTCCGAACTTCCGTGGGAGTCTTAATTGCCAATTTCCACACACCGGTGTACATTCAATCCTCTCGCTGCTCGCTCGCATTTGACAGCATAACGAGCTGTAATTTGGTCGACTAATTTGTCATCGATGGCCTCTCGCAAAAAACCGTTTTGACCGCGGGCGTTAGACGTCTGAAGTTCAACTTTCAGTCGACAAATCTTCGAAATTTGTTGTTCTGATCTAACCAGTGCGGGAAGTGAGTCATGTCATAATTTCCGAGATTGGGGCATTGTTTTGAGAAGCTCTAAAAGGGCACAGATGTATACAAAATTAAATGGAACAATTTCGGGCAGTCTTGAATTGTAAACATTCTAAGGCCATCGTATTCGTATCATCATTTGACGTGGCCGCCACTCGCTGTAACATGATCTAATAGTTTTCCTTTGGGACATTTGTTTATTTATACGGGACGATTTTATCGATGGCATGTAGTCGGCGAACACTGACTACGAGTACTGCCCAATTTTTTGTGGGTATTTTCCACTTTTTCCACTTTGTCCGTTTTTTATTTTGACAGGAAATTCTAAACCTGGCAAAAATCACACCGAGTGACCATTGACTAACGACTATCTAATTAACGAGTGCGAAGACTGGCGACAGGTAAGCGAAGTCATAAATTGTACTTATCTCGATAGAAAAGAATTTATCGACATGGAGCATATCTAAATCTTTTTGTCCTGTGCTTTGCTCTCCGCGTTGCCGTTGGTCACTTTTTGCCGCTTATCAGTAGTAGCTGACCGCCGTTCCATTTTTATTTTCTAAGGACAACATTAATAATTTTATATGCGTTTCAAAAGTTGAAATTCAGCCACAAATTTATTCATTTATAAAACCTGTTTTTCACTTTTTGTCGATGTTTTCGTTCTGTCAAGTTTTTTCATAGTTTGGTGTGCTGTTTAAGACCTTTAAAACGCCGAAATTTTTGCTTTTCAATTTTCCCAACTTTTTTCTGTGGTTGCCGGCTTGTTTTTCTTTTCGTGACTTTCAGTTTTTTGGGTTTTTAGAATGAAAACTTGATAAACTCACATGCGCAAAATTGGAGATACTCCCAAACATGTTTTTTTCAACTTTGAAAAAACCATTTCATGTTTTTTTAGGAATTTCTTTGTGCCGAATGCCTTCTTCCAAATTTCAAATTCTTCACTAAAAGCACTCAAAAGCGTCAAAATCTTGATTTTGACAAGGATCGCAAATGGAAACACATTTTGTTTTTCAATCCCCACTCCAAAACCACTTTATGCAAATACCGTTCCCCCCTCCGCTTCTCTGCTTGGCCGAAGGCCATTAACGTTCTCTCCTGTACAGAAAACATCCAGATCACGCGTGTGCTAAGCAATAAAAGTGGGCGCGGAAGAAGCGAAGACGAAGAAAGCGCATAGCTAAAGGTGGCGACGGGAAACGGGCCGCGTTGCAACAAGAGAGCATCTTATACTCTGTCTTCTTTCGTCGTTCCACGGCCGTTGAGGGGCAAGTGAAGCAAGCAGAAAGAAGACAATGCAAGCGACGACGACGCCATCGTCGTGCCGTAAATGATCCGGTAAAGTGACGCGCGTGCTCACTTTGTAGTCTCTTCTGCCATTTTCTCTCCCTTTGGAACTGACCGTCGTTGTGGCTGTGATAACGGCGTGCCCGGAGAGGCGACCGTCGATCAGCGGTGCTTCTTTTCACGTCTCCCTCTGCTGACGCGCCGCGTCCCGCATGTGACGCCACTAAGTGTTCCGATCCATAGCAGCATCTTCAATGGTCGATCTGACTCTCACGCTCTCCTTTTGCAGGTGTTTTCTGTACATAATTGGTTTATTCTGAATAATTCTACTCTGAATGTCCATTCCGGCGACGAGGACGCGTGTCGGTGGCAAATGCAACTGCTGCCCTTATGGGTGCCACATTGAGGTGGATTTTGTGCGTTACGCGGAGAATGTCGCCAATGGAAGCCAGAGGGCCACGGCGGTAAGTTGTTCAACTTCAGTTGGAAATCAGATGATGGGTTTATGATGTTTGTAATAATGAAAGAGTGGTGTGTTTGTTTTGGCATGGTCTTATCGTGGAACAAGAAACCATTTGTGGAACTAATCGATTGAATGGGTTTTGGATCAAATAAAAATAAGGTCAAAATACGTAAATTTGACTTAAACATGCAAAGACACTTTTGAACAATATTAATTTTAGGCATTTGGGCACGTTTTTTTAAACCATTTTAGTCTAATCTGAAACCAATGAATTCGCAATTTTTCAAAGACAATTTTTGACATTTATTTTAAAAGTCTAAAATTGGCAAGTTTTTTGAATTTATGAAATCGTAATGTTCAAATAAAAATATACTCTTTTACAGGATTAAACACCTTTTTTAAATCTAAGCGAAAGTTTAAAATTTGTTTTTCAGATTTTTTTTACGCTTAACCTTAAAGCACTTCTCAACATGTTATGTTGAATTGTTTGCCAGAATGAAGCTTCAAATTACAACAATTCAAGAAATTAAACATTTCAAAATGATTGCAAACCTTCTTTTCTAAATCTCCTCAATAAATGCAGGAAATAGACAAAGTGTATATCCTTGCAAAAGGCCCGACCCGACCTTAGATGTAAAACCTCATCAAATGAATCAGCTGTAAAAGACCCTCCCGCCCATTGAGCCCGATAATCCGATAACGACTCTAATTTGTTTAATCATTTGTCAATCGTTTAGGCAAAGGTCGATTACCCGCCGCCGCCGACCCGTTTCCGAACTCGATATCCACCGTCGGCATCCGTCGACGGTGGTGTAGAGCCGTTCTCCGAGCGCTCGTTGATGAGTCCTCTGGATTCGATCTTTAGGTAGGTGATTCGAGCTCCCGTGGAGGAGGACAATGCGTGATTGTTTACTTTTAGTGATTCATTAGAAAATATCATGAGCGACTTTGAAGAGGCCTATAAACCGGGCGATCGGCGTTTGCCGGCGCCGGTAGCGGCGGCGTCACATAACCGAAGGCCTCCTGTAGGGACCAATTTGACGAACGGATACCAGTCGGATGGAGGAGCGCGGTACAGAAAACGTGAGGAGATTTGAGGGAAATTTCATGGGTTGGGTAGGGGGTCTTGGAGTCATTTGCATATATAATTTGAGTGAAAACATGTTTCAAATCACCCAGAACTCAAAATCACCTTCCTTTTGACTTTTCAAAAATGAACTGGATCACCAACAATTCCAAATAACACATATTTCTTGTAATTTTCAACACTATTTTGATTTTCGTATTTTGCCAGATCATGGTAAAAACTGTGCCATATCATCCAGAACTCAAAATTACCTTAATTTTGAGATCTGACGTTGATCGGCTGTCAATTCGTGTCCTCCTTTGAAAATTAAGGAGTCACCGCGTTCCATATGAAATTAGTACATTTTTGCACTTGAGAACTGACGTGACGTCAGAAATGACAGATAAAAATGATTTCGAGCATCAAATCAACAACAATTTTTGACATTAAATTACCAACAATCCTAAATTACGCTAATTTTGGTCTTTGGGAATAAATGACTGGTGAATAAATACAGTACTTTTCGGAAGCCACCTGAGCATGAATACGCTTCCTCCCATGAATGCAACAACTTCTTTGCAGCTGAGTTTTCCTTCTTCGACTCAAAAAAGCCGCCGACGGGCCGCCAAAGAGCGCTGTCGACGGCCGCTGCCTCACTGCCACCTGAAGCCACGCCGACGTCGCCACCGGGTACGTTCGTGTCACCTCTTTTATTTCAAGAGGTCATCCATTTGCATATTCACCGCAACAGCTGTGTGGTTATTTAGTTTTCAATACGGCGCTCGCGAGGACGATGATGGAACTACGGACGAAGCAGGCGGAACGGCGTTCCGCCGAGGAGAAGAGCGAGTCGTCTTCGCCGAGAATGCCGAGAAGGGGATTCGGCTTGCCGACGACTAATGGAGGCACTATTCCTTATCGCGGGATTCAGAGGCAGAGATCAGGTCAGTCCAGAGGCAAATCCAAATTGCCACAAAACAGTAAATTGCTAACAGAAGACAGAACAAAGAAACTTTTCTGTTTTGTATTTTTGGCTTTTGGCTTTCGAAGCTAAGACAAACATCAACGTTGACTCATTGCTTTTGCCCTTTAGAGCATCAATGGAACAAAACAGTCCCAGCAAGCGTCGCCAGAAGCCGAAGCGCCATCGACGTTGACACGTTTGCCAGCGTCTGCCGGAAACGAGCCAACAATATGTTCAGCGATTCCGAAATTGAACCCATGGACAACTCAGCCGCGTTCAATCGATCCGTTGGCTCAACGACTAATGGAATGGTGAGTCCTGTCAGCATTCTAAACAACCTTTAAAAATTGCAATATTTCGCTTTAAATTGCAAAATGACCAGCACGCATAATTGCGTCAGGTGAGGTCGATGTAAAGTGCGGCTGACCAGAGGATTGATAAACTGCGAAAAGCGGAAGCGATGACCAATCGTGTGTCAATCCGCGTCCTCCTTTGAAGATTACGGAGTCGCCGCTTTCAATATGAAATTTGTACATTTTCGTATTTGACATCTCACGTCACAGAGGACAAATAGAGGTAATACCAGTGAGCAAACAGAAAAGTAAAAAGTTACTCTATGCTAGGGACTGGCTGAGTCACGCATCACGCCGACGTGAGAAACCCCAAAAACAAATTGAAGCAACAAATGACTTTAAAAAGATATTTTAGCATGAAGAACTAGTGACCCGACCCGGATCGGCCATCGACTTCTCGCGGACTCCGTACTCGTCTCGCTCGATTTACGCCACAAAATCACCCGTTCTCCAAAGAGCAAACCTTGAATTTCGGACCTATTCTCCAAGCCCTTCACCAACGGCCCCAACTCCGACAGCCGGTTTTGCAAGATCCTATTCGTCTCTTAGCCGTCCGACCCATCTTCAGTCCGTGAATGGCACTTTAAATAATGACCTTGCTAAGACCGAGAAGCCGGAGCCAAAGCCTCACAACTGTTTGGAGTGTAATGGACTTAAGGGAAAAGTGGATGAGTTGATGAAGAGGTGAGACATTGCGTTTACAAAAAAACATCAGCTCTTGGTATAACCAACTTAAGCGTTAGCAATTTTGATGTTCCAGTAGTGTATATGTTGGCATAGCTGAGTTCCAAACGTAAGGCAGCGAAATAGAGCTGTTCAAGTCTTGTGTCAAAGCGTTTCGACAAATCTCTCGAACAGGCCGCTGTTTGAGTTTTTTGTCGAAATCGAGTTCGACGGCGTCGTTGTTTTTTCTGTTCCATTGTTTTGCAAGCCAATTTATGTTAAAAATGCTTTTAATAGTTCGCTTATGTAGGCTAGAAGAAGTCTACGCCATAAAAGACGCCCTCCCTCAACCCAAATCAGCCGATTGCTTCCGCGAAAACTCAAATTCTCCGCTTCCACCTCCGGAGAAGCGCACGATCGGCTTCAACGTCAACTACCCTCCTCCAAAGATTCCCTCGCGCAATGTTTCTACCTCCACCGGAAACCTTGCGGCCGAGACCCGCGACTCCTCCGTCGAAACCGAAGCTCCTGAGGTTCCTGAAGCTCCGAAACTCATCCACGCTTCCACGAACACCGAAGCTGTGGTTGTTGCTCAGACATCCACAAATGCCACATTGACGTCTTGGCATGAATTCGTGCTTGACTGCTCCACGCAAACGGAGTCGGTGAAGATTTCGACTGTGAGCACGGAGACCGAATCGACTTCTTATGCGACAGTGGCTGTAGAGACGGAGGAGGAGGTGAAGGAGGTGCCTGAGGTGAAGGAGACGAATGACTCGATGATGGAGACTGAGAGGCTGCAGACGAATGAGAATGGGTGCCAGACGGAAGTTGAAGGTACGTATCATTGGGTTAATTTTCAATTGCCATTTGTAAGAACGAGATGAACAAGCTGTTCTTTGACATAATCATATCCTACCGTAGCGAAACATCGAATTTGAGTGAAGCTTAATTGTGTTTTTTGCAGAAGACAACCAAGAACCCCGGACCCTTACAGACAGCGAAATAGCGGACAGTCTGTGGCTAATCCCACAATCCAACCTCTCCGATAACCGAAGCTGTGACCTCTGCTCCGTCTGCTCTCAATCCCTGATGACCATTCCCGGAGAAGAAAAGGCCCAAGAGCCCGAGCAAGTCGTCCCCGACCACGTTATTCCCGAGCTCACCAGAAAGGACTCCGACGAAAACACGACCACTCTTGACGACACCAGTGAAGTCGAAAGCGACCAGACCGAAGAACCCGCAGATCTGCTAAAGATTGAGTCTGAGTCGGACGGAGAGTCGACGCCTGCACCGGAGAGTTTGGACCTGAAACGTTGTGACCCGGCGGTGTCCGATGCTGTGAAGAAGCTGCTTACCGACCAGCCTCAGGTCACGTCATTTGTCCGTGGTCATACAACTTCCAAGAGCTTCAGAGTGGAGAGGGTTCGCGGAGATGACTTGTCCTACATCGCTGATCAGCACAAGACTGTCACAGACCCAACGGCTGGCCCTTCCACTCCTATCGGAAAGCCTCGCGAAGCTCTCAGAGGAAAAGTAGAGCTGAAGAAGGAGATCACTCCTCCAACGTCTCGGGTTCCTGATCCTGTTCCTGCCAAGATTCCGAGACCCAAGATTAGCCGATACACTCCTCCTGTGGAGCACGGGGAAACGCCTGATGAGGTATTAAAGCTTCTCTTTCAGGACAATCCTTAATTTCTCATTTTAGTTGGAGGAAGCTGCCGATCGTCTGACACCTCTTCGTTCTGAGATGAGGTCTCTTCACAGTGCCTACAGATCTAACTCACTGCCAAGGGAGAGACATGTAATCATCGAGGACAACGATGACGATAATAGGTCTGTGGTTACTTGAATCCAGGGTTGTGCAGTCCCTTTCCGATTTGGATCTCAACCCTAGAGGGGAAGGGGTCTACCTTATGCCTCCTCTGATCATTTTGGGGTTCCAAGCCTGTGAAATGACCTCCCAGAAGATGATTCCAAAACCTTTCCTAGTCTTTCTGGCGCTCAAGAAGCGGTCAAAATGATTGTAACTTGGCTTGGAAGAAATTACTTTCAAATCGAAATCGATTTGGACGATTGGGACTGGTTTGAAAACTGCAATATCTTTCCCTGCCAAGACAATTGCCTTTCCTCAAAAAAATTTGAGTTTGGACAAAAATGTCTCTTTGGCGTCATAAATCTTTTAGGACGGGTTTAATTGATGCTGGGAGGAATAGTTCGAAATGCAAAAAACAATTTTCAATTGGTTGGAACTGGTCCTGACTCTGTAAGTACCGTCCAGTCCAAGTCAAAAGCATTTTTTTATTTTTGCGACGATCATTTTGAGGTCCGGAATAGATGGTGGTACCCGTCGGAAAGGTATCGGATTCATCTGTCCGGCCTGCTGTCATTCCTTGAATTGCATATGTAATATGTGACCTTAACAATTTCCAGCTCTACCTCTTCTTCGGACTCCGAAGGCAGCTACGACACTACCGAACTTAACAACGAAGCCGACTTTGAACTCACTACTCCCCTCCGAGAAGCCCTCACAACCCTCAACCTCCACCTCACGAACCCGATCGAAGAAATCAGCGACACCACCGACTGGGCCATCAAATACATTCAGCACGAATGGCTGAAAACAGCGGCACGGCGTACCGCGGGCGCCAACCAAGTGGAAGGATTCCTCGACGCACTCGAAGAATTTCCACCCGAGATGATGAGTACCATCGTGAATATGACTGATCAAAACGAAAACACCGCGTTGCATTACGCGGTTAGTCACGGCAACTTTGGGGTGGTCGGAGTGCTTCTGGACTGTCGGAAGTGTAATATCGACTCTACGAACAAGGCTGGCTATTCTGCCTTGATGCTTGCTGCTTTGAGTGATCTGAGCGACGAACATGGAGTTGTGTCCGCTGTTGTGCAGCGGCTGTTCCAGCACGGAGATGTGAACAAGAAGGCTGAGCAGGTAAGAAGACACAAATTTCAGCTACTTGCAGTATGTGGCTGCTAACAAATCTAAGCAGATAAAACTGCATTAGAAAAATGAGTTTTCTTGCGAATGAGGCCACCGCATCGTTAATTTAAAAATTAAACCACTTGCAATTAACGCTGATCAGATTCGTTTACGCAGGATAAGCTCATTAAAAAATGAAAAAAGCACGCAGAGGAGGCACACGCACATATACTAGCTATAAAACAAAATAATCAAATTAGTTTCATTGGAAGAAGGGTTGTGCGGCATTCAGATTTGAAATTTAATATCAATGTTCAAATTTGTTCGAAAAAATTGGACAACAATATTTCGATGATATTTTGAATATCGCTTTTCGACATTTTAGTTACTGTAGAGTCGAAAAAACATTTGAAAACTTGAACGTTTTTATTTTTGAAAGACCGAATTTTATTAAACAAACGGGTTGGAAATCTTAAATGTTTTTAAAATAAGGTTTTCAAAATAAATGGAGATGTGCTGACTTTGAATTTGGGGTTTCAGCATGGCCAAACCGCTCTGATGCTCGCCGCTTCCCACGGCAATGTGGAAGGCACCAAGCTCCTTCTGAGTGCAGGAGCCGACGTAAACATCCAAGACGAAGAAGGTTCCACCGCTCTGATGTGTGCTGCCGAACACGGCCACACCGAAGTTGTCCGCCTTTTGCTTAAACACTCCGACATTGACGCTTCCATCGCTGACTGCGTATGTTTCCTTTATTGCCAGAATAACCTAAAATTAGTTATTTTTAGGACAGCTCCACGGCG
This sequence comes from Steinernema carpocapsae, assembly GCA_000757645.3. Classification (NCBI taxonomy): domain Eukaryota; kingdom Metazoa; phylum Nematoda; class Chromadorea; order Rhabditida; family Steinernematidae; genus Steinernema; species Steinernema carpocapsae. Next base: position 4,841,070 of record CM016762.1, read on the forward strand.
CTTTCGATTGCTGTCGAGAACCGCCACCGAGAGATAGGCATGCTCCTCTACGCACACCTCAACCATGCAAGGAAAGAACGTGGATCGCCGATCCGCTAAGTCGACTACGAACCACCCCTCCCTTCCTACATGACACTCCTTCCCCGTTTCGACGACCATTTTGCTCATGATCACACCGAAGTATTCCTTCTTCTTCTTACCCAACCGCCTTTATAAGTCGAGCTTGCCTTCCCAACAAAATAGATTTTTAGATGGATCATACTCTTTCTTTGAGCATGGTATTTTCCTTGAAACGAACTACTCACAAATGTGTATTCAAGAGCGGTGCAATTGTTGTGAAAGAGAAAGAGCACGCAAATAAATGTATGACTGACATAAAACGTACTTTTTCAAACAAATTCAAAACTTGACGTGGACAACCAGGGTGGAACAGACGAGGCTCAAGTTGAGAATAAGCCGAAGATCTTAAAGTCAAGTGTTTAAAGTGAAATTATGTTTGAGATGCCTTACCGGCTTAGACGTAACAGAGACAAAGTCGGCTTTCTTGAATAGAACCTAACTGACCAAAAATAAATTATTTGAGTCGTTTATTAGTGAACTTGTTCATAATGTCACTAATGAGCCAAAAGTAAGGCTGAATGCCACCCTTAATTGAGTTGTTATTGAGCTAAGTTGTTAAACTAAAACCGTGTCACTCACTCAAAAATTACAAACCACTTAAATTGATAAATTTTGTAAAGAAGCCGCAGATGTGAGGCCAACGGCTGAAACAATTATAAGGACAAGAGACCCATATAATTGTTTGAAGGACAATTAAAGTTAAGCAAATCTAAAAGTGAGAACTCTCAGAAGTTTCAATGGTGTGTTAGAGGAAGACGTCGTTTTTTCCTTATGTGATCATATCCGCAAAAACATATAGAATTGGTGAGTGGTGGAACCTATAAAATTGTAGGAGAGCCTATCAGAGTCAAGCCTATTTCAATTTTGGTTTAGCCAACAAGAACTCCCACTGTTGAGTTGAAGGAAAACGTCGCCATCACATTATTCCATAAAATCCGCTAAAATGTTTAAAATGGACAAGTGATGGGACCCCAAGGACCCGATGAGGACCAACCAGAGTTTAGACAAGACATTTCATTTTTGTTTCTTGTTTACGCTCTTTGATGTTGTGTTTTGTTCTTTGGTAAACAGGAAACAACGACTTCAGCCTATTGGGCAAGCCCACAATTGATCAACAGATACTATTTTTATGGGAAGAACGTGTCATCTCATGTGTGTTTCATTTGTAATTAATCAGAGTAGAAAAATGACTTTACTGATTGGCACAGGTGATAAGAATGCATAGAACTAATACCCTCTTCCGATGAAACTACTTTGGTTGATCGTTCGTTCGTTTTTACAGCTAGTATATGTGCGTGTGCCTCCTCTGCGTGCTTTTTTCATTTTCAAATGAGCTTATGCTGCGTAAGCAAATCTGATCAGCATCACTTGCAAGTGTTTTAATTTTTAAATTAACGTTGCGCTGACCTCATTTGCAAGAAATTCATTTTGCTAATGCAGCTTTATCTGCTTAGCTGGCTTACTAGCAGCCAACTGCTGCTGCAATGGGTGGCCTAGAAGCTGTGCCAAAAGGGCCGACGACTGCGGCGGCTGATCTTGGGAGCGAGCCACACATAATGTTTGCGCTGTTGTGAAGTCTGCGGGAGGAAGTCAGCAGAGAGCGCACACCCTTCAAAAGTCGAAGGTCGAGTTGGCGTGCTGGAAGAGTGCTCTGCGGACGGCGGCGGCTCCGCTTTTCTTTGCTGCTTGCTCTTCTTGCATTTCCAGAATTTTTGCATTTTGCGAAAATCGATTGAATTTTTGCGGGACGTGTTTTGGTTTAAAAATTGGTTTTGGCGTTCTTGGAATAAGCGTAGTACAATGAAAGTTTTGTTTAAGTGGTGCTGTTCGCTTTAAAGTCTGCCTTCAAAAGAAAAATCGCGGTTTTTCAGTTATTTTACGTAATTAAAAAATTTTAATTTGTTAATATTAGGCAGACTAAAGAGGACATGTAAGATGTCTCATAGTTGTTAGAACTGAAGCCAATTTCAGCCATTCGTGCTTAAACGTCTCAGTTTTCGTGAAACGTTTCCCAGCTCTTAAATTTACGTTTTCTAATCCCTTTTTGTCATTTTCTATTTCACATTTTAAGTTTTCGTCTTTGTGAAACGTTTCTTTAGAGACATACGAAGCCATTTACATGCCGTATTGTTTTAAATTTTAAGCATTTTTTGTTGTTGATGTCAACATTTTTGAGTTTCGATGTTATCGCCATTTTCGTTATGACAAGAACAAAAGCCACATTTTGCAAAAGAATTCCATGACTAACACCCAGTAGGCGTCCCATTCTTCTGCGACTCACCGAGTCCCGCAGCACAAATGACGCAAATTCGTCATCCCAAATTTTGCATGCGATCAGCATTTGGTAACACTTTTATATGTCACTGAGTGTCGAACGTTCAGAACTTGGCTTCTTTCTGCTTTTGGCTATGACGAAGGTCACGTCCTTGCTTGCCTGGGCTGTTCTCTTGGCATCCGTAGCGGGGCACCGCCATTCACGTGGTTCTTCGACGCCTGAGGTAAGATATAAAACTGATCTTCAAGGCTAAGCATGAAACGTCCAGAAGTCGCTGAAAGTGGATTCTGATTATGTCCTCCCTCGTTTGTCTCCCCACGTCATCCCGACGCGCTACGATCTCCGCTTAAAAGTCACTATGAAGACCCTGTCGTATGTGGGCGAAGTTGGAATCTCTCTTAACGTGAGTCTCTTTTCTTCAGCTTGACTTAAATTCTTTCAAACACCTAAAAAGTCTTGCTTTTCTCTGAGCTTTTCCCATCGAACAAAAACAAAAAAACGATAGTTTTAGCAAGCGTCTGAGACCTCATGTCTTTCTTCCTCATATATGTCCCAAAAGTGCATTGATGGTTGAAAAATCGTGTCTTGTGATCGATTCAACCAAAAGTCTAGAAATTTGCTCAAAAGGCTTATTTTGTCTCAAATACGTTTAGCCCTTTTTACAAACTTCCCAAAGCAATTTCATAAAAAAAATTTTCTATAAACTAAGCTTATCCTTGTGTAAGCGGTAAGCTTCAGGCCTACGAGCTGAAGTGTAGACAGTTGGGTAACAGATATTTGGGTAACCGGACATTTGGGTAACAGGATTGCGCGAATATTGAACAATGAAGCCTGGCTGCATAGTTAGTAATGCTTGCTGTCGCGCCTTCGGCGCTCCCCAAATCATAATGAAAAAACCATAATGAAAATGTTTAAGCCAAAGCCTAAGAAACTCCAAGAGGTCAGCCCGAGCCTACACACCCCGCTTCCAGGCGCCTTCGGCGCAAAAACCATAATAAAAATGTCCAAGCCTAAGCCTAAGATGCTCCAGGAGGTCAGCATCAGCCTACTATCCTTACTGTTTAAAAGAGGCGGCTTTGGGCCCACTATCCCCGCTGTTTAAAAAAAGGGCGCAATGTCCGCGCAATTCTGTTACACAAATGTTTGTTACCCAAATGTCTGGTCACGTACGAGCTTTAAGCCTTTTGGAAATTTTGGCAGGCTGTAATAACCAGAGAAGGCTCTCTTCTCCTTTCCTGCACAATGCTAAAATAAGTTTCTGTTTTGGGATAAAAAAGACAAACATTTTTTGGCTATGGTCATCAAACTACTATAAAACTGCTCTTAATTAACTACACAAAATCCGTAACTGCGATGTTTAATACAAGGTGGAATAGATTCGGTCTACTTTTGCGTAAGACAGTTTGGAAATGTACCGTTAGGAGACATGGCATTTAGTTAAGCGTTTGATTCCGTTCGATCCCTGCCTTTATGTATGTGTAGCATGGTCTTTAAAAAGTCGCAAATGTCGTACTTCACTTGAGTCACATTCACTCTGTCCGCATTTAGAAAGCAAATCCCTGCAAACTTATTTCTAAGGCTAACCAAGAACTTCGAGTCAAAACCGTCCTACTTAAGAGTTCATTTTTTGTCTTGTCGCTAAAAAACATTACTTACAGGTGAATCAGCCCACCGACCTTATCATGCTGCACACAAACAGCACTATGCACCGGATCACAGACGTCACTATTAACCTAGGACATGGCGGTAACCTTTACACACTTCCAAAAGTACAGTTGATCTATAAGTCGTTCAGAAACGCTGAAGCCCAAATACAGAATTGACGTGGAGAATCTCATCATCGACCCTCGTAGGACCATTCCTAAGCGAAAGATAGACCTGTGGATTGAATTTTCTGGGTCCATCGACACCACTGAATGGCGCGGATTCTACACAGCTAATTACCAGCAAAATGGCACTGCAGAGCCTCAATTTATGGCCATTACCAACAATGAGCCCGCGTCCGCAAGAAAAATCTTTCCTTGCTTTGACGAGCCCGAGTTCAAGGCGCACTTTTTGGTGAGAGTCACCGCTGAGGCAGAGTTTGTGATCCTGTCGAACATGGCTGAGGACCGTAATCAGACCTACAAGAAGAACGGGGTTCAGCTACGACGTGTCTTCTTCAAGGAGAGCCTTAAGATGTCGACCTACCTCTTTGCATTGGCCATCGGCCGCTTCCATTGTATGACTCGCGCGGCCAAGGACGGAACTCGTATCAAAGTCTGCACAAGACCTGGGCTCTTGGCAAGAGCTCAGAGCGCCTCGGTCGTGACTACGGCTGCCTACGACTACTTTAAGGACCTGTTTGGGGTGAATCCGACAGTGGAAAAGATCGACTTAGTGGCATGCCCAGAATTTAAGACCATCGCCATGGAGAACACAGGCCTCTTCATAGGTAAAGAGGTGTATCTGGTCAGAAACGACTCTTGGAAAGCTTACGACGAACAGATTCTTTACCATGTCATCGGTCACGAGATGTCACATGTTTGGTTTGGGAACCTTGTCACCGTTGTAAGTCCATATGCAGTCCAATCCCAAACATTGTGTTTTTGCGTTTTTCAGAAATGGTGGAACCAGTTCTGGCTTAAGGAGGGTTTTGCTTCCTACCTCGCTCATCACTTTGCCCTGCACTTCAATCCAAGTCATCAGTCGGACGCAAAATGGCACATGCTCCGCCATAACTCAAAAGCTCTGTTTCGGGACGCACGGGGTAATGAGAGCCGCGCCATCGAGAGGGACATCAAGACGAATAAGGATATCAGCGAGATTTTCTCTCGGATCACTTACGAGAAAGGTGCTAGCCTCCTTCGCATGATCGAGAACTACCTGAATTACAAGCAGCCGGAAAGAGACTTGTTCTTGGAGGCAAGTCAAGATTTTTTGAAGATCTTCCGGCACAAGGCTCCCGATGTTTCGGAGTTTTGGAACGTTTTGGAGCATTACGCTGGAGAGGTGAGTTCATACGTTCAAACTTTTGCTTGAGACACCAAAATATACATCATGAGAACTTTACCTAAGCTGTTGATTGTGGCTTGAAAACCTGTCTGATTTGTCCATGGCGTTTCGGTATGAGCACCTTTCGAAAGCTCAGGCGATTCTTTCTGTAAAGACGTTTTTCCCTTTTATCTCTAGCCGGCGCCAAAATAAACGTTTTGGGTGTAATTATCCTATTTCGAGTTAAAATTAAAAATTTTTTTTAAACGTTTGTTTGTTTTTGCGTTTTAGACTGGAGCTTTTTTTAACGTAGATTGCGTTTGGGGGAAACGTCTCTACAACAAGAATTTTTAGAACTGGAGCTTTCGAGTGGTGAATGGCTCGTGCCGAAAAGCCATGAGCAATTAGGACAGGTCCCTCGTAAGTAGTTAGTTTGCTAGCCTATAGCCCAAAAGGTCAGCCGCTCAAAGCCGTTTCGAAGCTTCTGTTTTTCGCGTTTTTTATGATTTTTTTTAGGATTTGGAGTCAATTTTTTCGGTCTGGCTCACAACTCCAGGCTACCCTGTTCTCAATGTCAGCCATTCGGAAACCAATCTTGGCCACGTCGACTTCGCCCAGAGCAGATTCGCCCTGCCCGGCAGCACCGTTTGGAATATCCCCATCCAACATGTCCACCACTCCGAGAGATGTGCGCTTAGTAAGAGAGGTTGTCCCAAGCATACAACCATGATGACCGACCGAACCGCCTCGCTTAAGAGCAGAAACACTACTCTGATTGTAAGTGTAAAGGTCTTAAACTATGTTTTCAATATTGAATTTTAGGTGAATCCTGAGGCTATTGGCTTTTATGTTGTGAACTACGACAGATTGCTGTTCAGGAAGGCCGTGGACACAATTCGGAATCTCCCGGAAGTCGCTCGCTTTGTAATTCTCAGAGACACCACTCTCTTGGTGCCAATTACAACATTCCAAAATACATTTTATATATTGTAGGCGAACTACGGTTACCACAGCGTTGAGCGCGTACTGGAAGTCGTTGAAGAGCTGCTGAAAGATCGTTTTGGCCTGACCTCTCTCGTCAAGCACATGATGGAATTGGCTTATTTCTGGATGAAGAACGAGATGGGTGCGGAGCTGTTGAAAACGTATGAGGGCCGATGGACGTTTATAAGATCTTGAGGGAAACGGCAGAACTGGTGTTGTGAGCAGTAATAGTGATTATGCTTGATCTCACGTGATTGTTTGTTATTCAGGTGCAATTTAAGAGATGTTAAACTAAAGTTTTCTTAATTTTGCTAATCGAAGGGGTTGTGCGCGCTAGTGCGGAGTTTCTGTTTCAAAATATATTTTAAGTGGACGCTTCGCGCCTCCGAGGAGCGTGGTCAGCCTGACTCGATGCTTAGACTCGAGCGCAGACGCCGTTTTCGTAGTTTCATTTTTTCAAATTACATATCCAACTGTTGCCGTTGTGGCCCCATTTTAGGCGCCGTCGCGATTGAAAAACCGACTGCTCCACGGCGACGGCGAAACGCGTGCAAACGCAAATGGCGCTGCTACCGTAACCCGCATAAATAAAGAAAATCAGGCTTTTAGGCTAACTATGACTGTCATGGCATTAAGCTTGTTATAATAGAAGTCTTAATAGACGGCACCGCCGAAACAAACTTTGATTTGATCAAAGATAGACGGTGGCGCCGCAATGGTGAAACGCTATGCGGGACCACCAGGCATGCAGAAATTTCCAGACAGGCTCCACGTTACTGATGAGCGGTAGCGGTACTGGTTTTATTCGATCTCTTTTGGATAAACGAGGTTTCTAACCCCTTTACAGTATGCTCGATAATAATATAATTTATGTTTTTTGGATTTTGGGTATTTTTTATCGTGATAGAAAAGACATAGACTAAATAAAAGGCACATGCCAAGCTGGCAGATTAGAATACAAAATATCTGAGGCGCGCTCAGCACAGAACAAGCATTCAAATAACATTAACATTGGTAGTATCAACAGTCTCAATTCCGAATCCCAGCCATGACCTAGACTGGAGGACCAATATACAACTTGCCAGGAATGAGGCGATCAGACCAATCGCAATTGGCCGAAAAATTGAACTGTTGCATCATTCGAAAGTCGGAGCTATGGAGCCAGGATACGCACTTGTCGAAGCACTAAATGAATTATTTGAATAACGAATAGGAAATGAAAAGGTACTTTTGGCAAGTTTCCCATGTTCAACCTGCACCCGTGGATCTGTCGGATCTTCCTTTCGTTTGGGAGGCTCGGGGACTGGAGCGCTCTGAGACAGCGCTGTGTGCATACGTTGGTCGGGTCGTTATCGTTCTCTTCGAAAATAGAACAGCACTGAAAATCTGAAAAAAGTTTGCTTTAAGCAAGGACTTCTCGCCATTCAAAGTGCCAAATCCCCTTTTTTCTATATCAAAGTGCTCACCGTTGATCGACAGATTCTGGTATTCTTCTACTCCATAAATCATTTTCTGAGCGCACATTTGAGCTTGCAGAGTCTGCGTTATGTTCAAAAGGGGCAGCTGATGGGTTCCATGAAATCCAGAGAAGTTTTACAGCACACTGTAGAATTTACTCCGCAACACGTCTCGGCCACTAAATTCCATAAAAGAAATCATGAAAATACAGAGTGACAATAAGATTAAACCAGTCAGAAATTATAAAATCTGACCTTTTTGCGAGTTGATCAACTTGGCCTGCTCGGTCATCAACGGCGCAGCCATCAAAACAGCCACAAAGAAGAGCAACATCTCCTCGATCCACCTGAAAGTATGAACTGGGCACATTACGACGCTGAGTGACTCGAGACACTATATGTCAAGCGAGAGATAAATTGACGCTTGTCGAGAAAACGTGGCGGTGGGTCCGCCGCGGAAGAGGCGGCAAGGGGCAGGTGAGGATAACGGATCGGTTTGGTTGAGAGATGGAAGGACGTTCGATGTTCGATCAAGCACTACTTAAGCCGTGAACTAACAAGGTAGTTCTTGCTTTGGCGGTTTTTATTTTAAGCTTTGAAAGCTGCTAGCTTTTTCAGGAAACTCTCTTTCAAAAACTTACTCGGAACAAAGAAATGCTATAAAACGGGAGTCTAAAAACTTGAGTATTTACCCTATCTTATCAGATGTTCACTTAACCAAAGCTCAAAGGACAGCGAACGTTTATGAGCTGAGAGACAGTCGTGACGAGAGACAAACTAATTTCGCTTGTTTTTTTTGCAGATCGACTGTGAATGAGCCCAGGAACAATGCGTGACTACTCGGCACCTACTTTTATGGTTGAAAAACTGCTGGGCTTCTGCCATTCTTCTTCCAATCTTGCATTGGGATCAGTCGGGTAAAAGCGCTCTTGTCACGACATACAAACGGAAGAAGGATGCCAAGAAAAAGAGTTTCTTTACCCTAAAAATATCGTTTGACTTTGATAGAAGACCTTTTTTTGCTGCAATGAGACAAGTTGCTTGTTGTATTTCTGGTCACTCTACAGAAATAATGGGCCTACAATTTCTCATTGGGTTCGCCAAGGATTATGAGAATCCTTGTCAGCGTTTGTTGAATGATAACTAAGTGAAGAATCTAAATTTTCCATTTTGTAATGAGTCAGATTCACAGCAATCGACGTCGGCATCGATGATTAATTTGTGGTTGTTAGACATAATAAAATTGAAGCTTCACAAAATTTAATGACGTAAATAATATTTCTGTTGGAGCTATATTGTGTCTTTCCTTTTGAGCTTTGTTTTGTATCCCTGAAAAGTGAAATGTCTCATTTTGATGGCAGCAGATTGGGAAACTCTGAAAGGCGGGCCACATCCACATTTCGGCTGTAAACGTTCTCACGTTCTTGATAAAAGACTTTCAACTGGTGAGTTTTTGTATTTTAGCCTCATTTAGTCACGATGAGACCATGTTGGCTTCTCGGCTTAGGTCTTGTCGCCTTCGCGGCTTCTAGCAGTGCTTCTTTCGCATCCATCATTCATGTCAGTGACATCGAATTTAACAAGAACACGACCGACTTCCCTTACCTTCCAACACACGTCGTCCCTAAAAGCTACTATATCTACCTTAATGTTTCCTTGAAGACTTTTTCTTACGACGGATGCGTGAGCATTGACGTTGAGGTAAGTAGAATTTCTCAAAAGCTTATTTGCGACGTTTCCGACTTTAGGTACTTGAAGAGACCAACTTGATCAAACTGCACTCCGATGTAGCCAAAATTAAGCACGTCTTGGTCAGCAACCCGACACCAAATGGTAACAATCCAGTTCAATTTTCTTTTTTAACAACTACTTTCGTGCATAGCTGAAATCATAGCCTCAACCTTTCACCTCGACGGACCTTTCCTCTGATTCAGATCAAGAATCCTGTCCCTCCTGGACTGCTGAACATTGAAATCGTCTTCCGAGGAGAAATATCCACCGAGGACTTGACTGGTATTCATGCTTCTTTCTACGACGTCCACTGGAATCGCCAGAAATCGGAATTCATGGTTGTGACACAATTTGAGCCTACCGGAGCCAGACGTGCGTTTCCGTGCTTCGACGAGCCCAGCTTCAAAGCGAGTTTCGACCTCGATATTTCTGTCGATGCCAATTATCCCGTCGACATCCTCTCAACATGCCCAGCTGGATCAACTACAACATGACGAACGTGGGCGGAAGCTTCCATCGATCTACGAAGTTTGAAACAACTCCAGTGATGTCCACGTACCTTCTGGCCTTTGCCATTGGTCGCTTCGAGTGTCTCAAAAGCCACTCTTCCGACGGACCCCCGTCCGCGCCTGCACCAGGCCGGGCGAGTCTTCCAAGGCCCGAGTCTCCCTCGACGCCACCGTCGCCGCTCTTGACTACTTCACGGACCTTTTCGGCATCGAGAACGGAATTCGGAAGGTCGACGTCCTAGCTGTGCCTCAGTTCTCGGCAGGTGGGATGGAAAACTGGGGTCTCATCACTGCCAGACACTCGGTACTTGTCCCAAAAATGACTCCCTTGTCGATCCGGAAGAAGTACCTGCTGAACAGCTTGATGTCCCACGAAGTTGGTCACTTTTGGTTTGGAAACCTGGTCACCATGGTAGGCCGCTCTCTCCTTTATAAGCCTAAACGTCTCATTTGTTTAGAAATGGTGGGACCAGCTGTGGCTGAAGGAGGCTTTCGCCACCTACTTCTCTAAATCTCTCTTCAGTTTTCAAGTCAACCCTCAAGAAAAGTCGGAAGCGCTGTCATTCATGGTCGGTGTTCAAACCACAGCCCTCTACCAGGACGGCTACCTTAACTCCACTTCCATCCAGAGACCCGTCCACAAGCCCGATCAGCTTCTCGACATGTACAACTTGGCTACGTACGAGAAAGGAGCGGCCGTGCTCAGGATGATCCACGACTACATCAAATCCAAGAACCCGAACAAAGATCTGTTCTTGAAGGCGATGAGGATCTATCTGAAGCGTCATCAAGGCGACTCTGTGGAGGCTGGCGACTTCTGGAACGTTTTTCAAGAAGCGGCGGGAGAGGTGAGTATTTTCCAAACGTCTTAAAAATTGATTTGAGGTTTTAGAACATCGGAGCCCTGTTTTTCGAGTGGTTCAAAAAGCCGGGATTCCCTCTAGTCACTGTTAGTTTAGCGTCTTTGGGCTTCGCTGATCTTATGACCCTGAAGCAAGAGAGGTTCCTCTGGAGTTACCAGAAAAACGAGAACGCGACCACCTGGAACATCCCTATCGAAATCTGCCAAATATCGGAAATGACACCTGAACTCTCCAACTGCGCCCAGAAGATGTTAACGGCTGCCAAAGCAGGAGACTTGGTCCAGAACGACATGACGTCTTTCCATGTGGTAAGCCCTTTATCTCTCACCTTTCCTAGCCAATCCAATTACAGCTGAACCCAGAGCGTGCCGCTTTCTACATCATCAAGTACGAAAACGAAGAACACTTCCAGAGAGTCCTGGGCAACAGCCACAAATTCAGCGAGCTGGGACGCTACTCCTTCCTTCGCGACACTGAATTCTGGTAACTGAAAGATCTTAGCTTTTAAAATGCGTTTATTTCAGGTCCGCTCTGGACACTACAACTTGGATCGACTTCTCAAGACGATCGCCAAGTTCAAGAACGAGCACTCTTATCTGATGAAGAGGACAGTGGCTCACTCCGATCACTACGCGAAGGATCTTCAGAAAAAGCAGAGGAAGACGTACGATGACTTCGATCAGAATGGAAACAAAATCGAGTACCTTTAGCTATCATATGGTTACTGATTATTCCCAATGGTCATAACAAAAGCAATCCAAATTTAGTTTTCCGCTTAATAGAATGTAAGCAGCAAAGAGTCGACAAGACACCAAAAATTCATCTGGAAAAAACCCAAAAAGTGCCCGAAAATCTGGAAATGGAATCCTTGCAAGCGGCACGAAGGAATCCAAGAAAAAGCTTTAAACAACAACAAAAACGACCCAAAATCGTCCTTGGATAGACGACACGTAAGCAGCCTTTTGGAGCAATAGCGAGCCTCCAAGTAGGCTAAAATCAGCTGAAAAACACTCAAAATTACCTCAACTTGCGGCGACCGAATAATGAGCTCAATGATGTCCAAGGAAACAGTTTGAGTCCTGGAGCAGTCGGGCGGACTGCTTCTTTGACGACGCAACAAAGCAGCAAATGGCCCGATAAACAGCTTTACAATTGTCTCAATAGCTTTAAACAACGAAGAACGACCCGAAAACGTCTCTAAATAGGCGATACGCAACCAGCCCTTTGGAGACCTACGAGCAGAGCACATGCGAGCCATGATGATCTCACCCATGTCCGTTTGACAGTTTGAGCTCTTGATCCCTCGATTCCCGATGTGTGATTTCGCATAATAAGAAAATTCGTGACATATGCCAGGGGCAAGAGATGAGCTGTTCCTCAGGAACAAGACTCATAAAGGCTTCGTTATTCTACAGCCAGAACAACTGAAATGACACCCACAACGCTTCGCCAGAACCAACTTTATTTGCGAGTCAACAAAGCAATCAACACATGAGCTTCAGATAAAATTCATCACTTCTTTGAACGAATTGCGAGCAAAGTCCGACAGCCACTCCTTCTCGCGGATCGTTTCCCACTGCTCTTTCGTGACCTCCGGAATCCAAGCTAACAATGTACGGTTCAGCCTGAAGCGGCTGGCGGCGCGGATCTTCTTTAGCAGCGGGATCACTCCATCCTTCAGCAGAAAGTCCTCGCAGAGGTGAAGCACCAGTTTACACTGGAAATAGTCTCCGAGATAGATCAGGGAATGGTAGGAAGTTTCTGTAAATGAGTTAAATGAGTAAGAATTCACTGATGATAGGAGAGAGCTAAACGCACTATCAATGGTCACATCGAGCGAGTGGATGATTGCCAAGAAGGGCAGAATTCCCTTGAATTTGATGTCTTTAACACGTAAAAGTCTTCAGCTTTCTCCTTGAAATCGCTGTTGAACAACGCGTAGAAGAAATGGGAATGGAACCCCAAAACCTAAAACGAAAAACGTCCTTAAGAGATCTCTTCAGGGCACGACTCTTACCTTCTTGGAAAGATACAGTTCCACGCCTCCAATCTCGAAGTGAGCGGCGTCCTCAGGACCCTCAATGAGCAAATTTTTCGGATCCGAGAAGTCCACGCAGTACGACCTGAACGTGGCAAATAAGATCTCAAAGAACAGACCGAAACATACTCGACAATTTCGATCCGAACACGGCTGTAATACGGCTTCCCACGGTAAGACTTAGCACTAAAGTGGAAAATCGGTCCGTGCTGTTGAACAGATGCTGAAAGGAGATTGTAAAAATGCCATAAAACGTGCAAAACCTACTACAAATGTGGTTTCAGCCAAGACATTCCTCAATCCTCCTCCGATCCTCAGAAAAGTGACCTTCGCCAGACAGCTCCACAGGGTCGTTAGCTTCTTTACATTGGTCGGTTCACAGGTAACGTCGGAGAAACACTGCAAATCGCCGTCATCATCAAGCTCAAAGTATTCTAGATGCTTAGCAGACCTAAAGCAAGCCCATTGAAGTCCTCCAAAGTGAAAAATTCTAAAGTACCAAGAGAAATTCCCAATTTTGGCCACCGGCCACTGGTCCCTGTTGAGGGGACAAATTGAGAAGGGTTTTCTGAACTCATCTCTGAAACAGTGGAACTAAGCATAGGTGCACACTAAAGATAGGATAAAGCGCAGAACACGAAATTATGAATAAAGTGCCTTTTCGGTAGACTACGGACGAGCAACGAACTGACGAACCGCAATCGCAAAACAGGACGGCCACAATAGCCAGTCATGGTCTGCTGGCTCGCTTCTGGGCCTCTCTCGAGCGTCGAAGAGTGATCGAATGACCTCGAAATCAACACGATTGGGAATGGACAAAACAGCTCTAGCATTTGGAATCACCGCCGGGGCAGCCAAATTCGATCAAACATCAAGCGCGAATAATTTCAAAACTCTGCGGCAGAAAAGCACGAGCACGAAAATCCCAAAATCTGCAAAAAGCGGCGGCAATCGCCACTAGAGAGCAAATCTGTACGGGACCCAGCTCAATTACGAAATCTACTGCTCGAGCGTCGCACTCCGTTTTCTACGTTGCTTCGCATTTTTCGAGCGAAGCGGTCGCTCCGGCAGTTAAAGGAGGCTTAGCGCGCAAGGACGCCAAACGCTGTAAAATGAAGCCACTGAGGAGAAAGCGAGAAGCGTCGAGAAATCCAGGTCGTCCAAACATATAGCGAATCAGCGCACAAAACTCGTTCTACACCGCGCCCGGACTCCGTGTGCTTGAAAACTTCCACTTCGAAAAGGATGCAAATTTCGGTTTCCAAACGCTCCCACAACAAGCCACCAGCCTCCGAAAAGGCAGAAATGAAGCCAGAACGTGAGGGTGCGACGCCCAAAATAGCGACCAGTCACACCAGGACAACCTTTACGCCTGAAGGCAACGTTAGCTCTTTCCACATATGTCTGCTTATCAGCTGACATAAGTGCCTTGTGGTTGTCTCGATTTTCCAATTAAGAGCTCACGGTCACTGGATCATTTTGGGTTAACCCATACCTCGAGTAAGTAAAACTCTTCTTTCCAGTTTGAGTGTTCTCGCTGTTGGTGTTTTGGCGTGCAAGAATCTCCTCTCAAATTCTGGGAGCTCTTCTCAAATGGAATCTCAGAATCGGCGTGCTCTAGGAATTGTGGGTACCCGAACAGCACACGCGGCGACTCAAGCTCATTTCGACGCGTGATGAGATGCTTATTACGCTGAGCCCATATTCGCGCAGAAACACGCCAGCACAGCCGAGAAGTCGACTTTTCGTCAAAGGTTTGCCATAACTCTGACTATCCCGTCGACAACCTTTTCTGGTTTTAGGAATTTGTATGTAACATTAAAAGTGCTCTTCGCTGCTCTCTATTGCTGTTGGTAAATCCAGATGCCTTACAAATTACTTACTATACTCGCATAGCTTAGGTCCAACGTTGCTAGCCAGATGTGAAATGTGTACGTCTTCTTCATTGCATGCTACGAGTCACGGAGAGGTTGCTAACTCTTTTGCATTTAAGGTCTATGCCTTTCAACTACGCCATTAAACGTCAAAATGAGTCATTTTTCAGAACTAAGAATTTTAATTCAAATTGAAAGATCGGGGTTAGACTAACCTTTACTACGCCAAAGGACAGACAGCAACGAAAGTCGAATATTTATGACGTGGGTTGAAAAGACCTTTAAATTTTAACTGAAAAGACCTGCTCACATTTCGCAGTTGTCGTGTTTCATTTGTCAGAATGAGGCTCATCTGGATTTTCCTGAGATTGCCTCTTATTGGAGCCACTATTGCTGTCATCAGTACTCCTCCGAAGTCCGCCGAACTCGTCCGCCTGCGATCCCTCGAGTCAATCGACAGAAAGCAGATCTTCACGTCTACATCAAGGAACTCCACTGGCTTTCCTCGTCTGCCCACGAATGTTGTCCCAAACTATTATGTGCTCCATCTCGACGTCGCTCTGAAGTCGTTTTCGTACACAGGCATTGTGACAATCAATGTTGATGTAAGTCAAAATGTTTTATTCGTGAAATATGAAACGTTTTTAGGTACTGGAAAAGACCAAAACGATCAAACTGCACTCAAAAGACACTGAAATGGTTTGGGTGACGGTCGCTGACGGCGGAGGTCTGATGGATAGCGCTTATTATCGGAGAGGTCCTGTCCTCGTAATCGTGACCAAGAAGCCCCTCATGAAAGGACCAGCAACAATTCAAATGAAATTCAGAGGAAAGATCTCTAGGACAGAGCTGACTGGTTTTTATGCCTCCTCCTACAACAACTATTACGAAGTGAATCGAGATGGGTCAGAATTCGTCGCTCTTACACAGTTCGAACCGACTGGAGCCCGAACCACATTTCCATGCTTCGACGAACCCGGCCTTAAGGCCCGTTTTGACCTTAAGATCAACGTCGACTCTGACTATCCCGTCGACATCCTCTCAAACATGCCCAGCTGGTACGACCAAAACTCGACGACCGTGGATAAAACCTTCCGTCGGACGAAGTGGTTCCAGCCAACTCCAGTGATGTCCACGTACCTTCTGGCCTTTGCCATTGGTCGCTTCGAGTGTCTCAAAAGCCACTCTTCCGACGGGACCCCCGTCCGCGTCTGTACCAGGCCGGGCGAGTCTTCCAAGGCCCGACTTTCCCTTGACGCTACCGTCGCCGCCTTCGACTACTTCACGGACCTCTTTGGCGTAGAGAACGGAATTCGGAAGGTCGATGTCCTAGCTGTGCCGCGGTTTTCCGCAGGAGCGATGGAAAACTGGGGATTGATCACTGGAAGGCAGTCCATTTTTGCACCCTATCTTGATCATCTGGACACTTACAAAAAGCATCTGCTCATAAACATTGTGGCCCACGAAGTCGTTCACTTCTGGTTTGGCAATCTAGTCACCATGGTAAGTGAGTGATTCCGAAACATTGTTACAAACGGTTCATTTGTTTAGAAATGGTGGGAGCAGCTTTGGATTAAGGAAGCTACTTCAAGCTACTTTGAAACTCCATTCGCTATGAACTTTGTCCCAGAGGAAGATCAGAAGCGCTTTACTTCAGACTCAGTCCTGAACGAAGGATGATGTTGCACGACATTGAGTCTGCCTTTCCAATTCAGAGAAGTCTTCAAAGACATGAAGAAATCGACGAGGTGTACGATCTTCTTACATACAATAAGGGATCGGCCGTGGCTAGAATGATCCGCAATTACGTCAATTCTAAGAGCCTGCACGAAGATCTGTTCTTGAAGGCTGTGAGGTTGTTTTTGCGACGCTATCAGCACCAATCTGTGGAGGCTAAGGACTTCTGGAAAGTTTTTCAGGAAGTCACGGGAGAGGTACAAATTACTCTAATTTCAAGAAAACGTTTTGTGAGCTTAGGACATCGGAGCCTTGTTTTCCGGATGGTTCACAAAGCCAGGATTCCCACTGATCACTGTACAACAAAATCGTCTAGTTCAAGAGAGGTTTCTCTCGGGCTGGAACAAACATGAAAGCACGACTCCTTGGAAAATTCCTGTTGAAATCTGTCAACTGACAAGGAAGAGTCATCCTGTGATGAACTGCACAGAGAAGATGACCATAAATGACAAGTCTACAATCCTCACTAACCACGAATTTTCTATGGTACCCGTCAATTGATTAGCTTGACTGAAACCACCCATTTCAGCTAAACCCAGAGTTAGCCGTTTACTACATCATCAAATACGAGGATGAGGACCATTTCCAGAAAGTCCTGGAAAGCAGTCACGAGTTCAGCGAGGTCGGGCGCTACTACTTTCTCCGAGATGTCGAATTTTTGGTAATGGAAACAGAACTCCACTTTTTATAGCTACATTTAATAGGTTCGACATAGTCACTACTATATGGATCGACTTTTAACAGCGATCGACAAGTTTAGGAATGACCGCTCGTATCTGGTTCAGCAGATGGTCATGGAGATGGAACACTACTCAAGGGTCATGAAGGAAGGCGGTTATCCAGAGATCGCTCGCTTCGCTGGACTTAACGAGCACGGATTCCTTAAGCGATAACGCGTGAATTGTCTGTGAATTACATTCATGCGATGAATTTGAAACATTGTCTTGGCTACAAGCTTCAACACAATGCATTACACAGTTCTGCAAGGCTGACAGAGACCATTACGTCACTACGTCATTTAAAAACTAAACAATAAATTAAAGCCGAATCAAAAGGGGACCTGTAAGGGTCAAAAAGCAGTGAACATCAAATATTTGTCACATGGTGAAAAACGTTTGAATTTCGTATGAAAGACGAGGCCAAATCTACCATATACGCTCAGATTGTATAAATGAGGCCACTTTTCCTGTTGCCCGTCGGTCTATTTTTTCACAGACCCGCTTGACGCCATTAGCGATCCTCCAAGCTCCAAGAAACTCATCAGCCCCCAGTCCCCTGAATCTGCAGGCACTAATGATATCTTCACGACAAGATTGGAGAATACGACTGCCTTTTCTCACCTGCTCACCAATGTCCGTCCTACGCGTTACGACATTCTCTTCATTGTGGATTTAAAATTGTTTTTGTATTTTGGCAGAGTATATAGAAGTAGACGTAAGTACCAATGTTGCTAAGACATATTTGTAAATCCTAATTACACTTTGTTAGGTGGTCAAAGAAACCAATTTGATCAATTTCCTTGTGATCAAGACTGAAAAACCCATTCCCGTGGGAGCGAATACAATTTGGATCGAATTCAATTTAGATATCTCCACCACAAGGTTGATCGCTTTTTATGCTTGTTCTACGGTGAAACTGGTAATTCAGAGAAACGCGAATTTGTCCAGGGTGTCCATTCATTACTGTTGGTCTCAAACACAAGCTAATTATAGCAATAATGCTGTATTCATTCTGAGTCATGAAATGTTTCTCTGGATTGATCCAAAACAAGAGCCTGGAATGTTTCCCTCGAAGAGTGTCAAATGTCACTGAATCAACAGCAGCTTTATAACTGCACCCAAAAAGTGTTAACGGCTGCCAAATCCTGAAGTTAGACGCTTACTACATTATCAAATACAAGGACGAAGAGCACTTTCTGAATATCCTAGACTACAGCTACAAGTTCAGCGAGGTGGGACGCTACTGCTTCTTCCGAGATGTTGACTTTCTGGTGACCGAAGAGTGCCCATCTCTTCAAATCAGGATATTTAAAGCTCGATCGATGGAGCAATTTGAAAATGACAAATTGTGTTTGATTGAACGTCTCGTAGAGACCAATGACTACTTGAAATACGTGACGACAAGTGGTGGCCAGAAAAGTTGACAAATGGTCCGAATTGCCAAACTTCTAAGCAAGAAGAAATTTCTTCTCCGATAATTGACGTTTCTCTATCCATTTAACAAACTCGATACTTTCAAATTCTTCTTTGGCTGATTTTATAACAATTTATGCTAAATTATAAAAACGGGAAGGAGAACCAAGTTACATCAGTATTGTGTGCATCAGGGCGAGGCAATCAATCAAGCCTTCTCCCGCCTCTTTCAAAACTTTCATTTTCTCTTCTCCATTTGCATGTTAAGCGATGAGTCATCTTTATTTCTGAAGGCAAGCTACGTGCTCTTTCCTTATATATTTGTTTATAATTTGAAAGCCTATTGATTTCTAATCGTTAACCCACCGGTCCCCAATGTTCATCTTCCCTCTTTTGTAACGGTTTGCAAATAAGCGAGGTTCTTCATCACTCTTTATCGACCCTTTCCAGCTTTAATCTTTGTGTTTTAGTGTTTTAGAGTGTAAGAAACTTTTCTAAAATGGGTCCCAGAGTCGGCATGCCCTAGGAATCATTAATTGGCTCACTGGGAGATACTGAACGACGCGAGTGCTCTTCCGTTTTTGCTTAGCTCAAGGCGCCTTTTGTGCAGCTTGCTTCTAAAAGATCGCAAGTATCACAGCTTAAAATAGTGATAGACGACAGTAGGGAAGATATTTACCATGTATATGGACCAAAATTTCATAATAACTTTTGAGCAGAGATGGCGGTTTCGGTTTTTCGGTTTTTCGGTTTTCGGTTTCGGTAAACCGAAAGTTCGGTTTCGGTTTGTGAAAATCAAATATGCGCTCTGTGCGCGCGCACCCTTGCGGCCACAAACGATAAAAGCGCGCGAAATCGCCGTTTTGAAACATTGCTGACTCCCGCCACGGTCGTCATGTAAACGGTTGCCTACAAATTCGCCCCTTGCGAAGCGCATCTACCGAACAGAGATGGCGGTTTCGGTTTTCGCTTTTCGGTTTCGGTTTTTCGGTTTTTGGTTTCGGCTAACCGAAAGTTCGGTTTCGGTTTTCGGTTTCGGTTAACCGAGGACTTTCGGTTTTTGCCATCTCTGCTTTTGAGCTCAAATTCCACATAAAATTCAAAAAAACTACGTTTGTTAAATTTTAAAATTAGCTTACTTCGAATGATAATTGGATTAGCTTTGATAATCCCGGACTATGCTCTAAATTCAACTTTCTTTGTTTTCTTTAAGCCTGGTTTGTCACTGTTGCTTAGAGCAAGGCTTGTAATTGTTCCCAGCTGCATTAGTCAGATCATATTCCTGAAATTCTTAGACGGTTTTTTTTGACACGTCGGTCATACGTATTCTTGACAGCAGGCAAAGGTTACTGTTGTCAAAGATGCGACATAAAACCACTGGTTTCCGTCAAGTTTCAGTGCTCTGTTTGCCTGAAATAAAGGTTTCGGACTCTCACTTATGCTTCATAAGCAAAGGACAACTGTAATGAACGCTGATTTATCGCTTCCAATCCAGAAAATCATTCAAAACAAGGAAGATCTTGGAGGAATCTATGATTATCAAAATTACTACAAGAGTGCGGTTGTGCTCAGGATCAATCACAACTACGTCAAATCAATGAGCACAAACAAAGATTTGTTTTCTAAAGCGTTGAAATCGTTTTTGCGACGCAATCGGAGCAGTTCTGTGGAAGCTTGAGATTTGTGGGATGAGTTTGGAAAGCTGACAGGAGAGGGAAGACGCTTAAGCCCATATTCAACATAACAATGTGAGTTTTCAGTACATCGAAACCCTGTTTTATGGCTTGGCTGGCTCACAAAAAGAAGCTTTCCAATGACCAAAGTCAGTTCAAACGAGTCTAACGTCTTGACGCTAACCCAAAACCTTCTACATTATCAAAGACAAGGACAAAGAATATTTTCTGAGAGCCCTGGAATATAGCCACAAGTTCAGAGAGATCGGAAGCTACTTTTTCATTCGTGCCGTCTATTCTTAGTAGTAATTTTGGTAATTGCCTTTTCAAACACAACTTCATGTCCGATTCGGTCACTACGACTTAGATCATCTTGTAAAGACGCTTGCTAATATTGAAAATGACAAGTCCTACGTGGTGCAGCAAATCGGCACAATTTGCGGAGACTATTTGAAGAATGCTAAAGAACACAAGAAGTTGGAAAGAGTTAAAATCTCTGTATATCGATAAAGCCATTAACGAATCTTCGCATATTTTGCAATAATACCTAGCATGACCTCATCACATCGCCCGCAATCGAAAACAACCTCAAATCTCGATAGAAGCGGCTTACATAGTTGTCCCAAGTGTAGCCGTTACCTCCCCAATACTAAAACATTGCTATAATTACGTACCATAAATGGTGAGTTCTACCTGAAGACAGCTGTCAGTGATCTGCCTAGCCAGCCTTGCAGCTTTCAGCTTCCCATGCTGGCCAAAAGGGTGACATCAGCTCCCTGAAGCCTCTCAATCACTGCCCGATAGAGAAGCGAACGGACCGCTTCGAGCTCAGTCGTAAGCTCTGCGAGACGGAAAGGAATCGTTTGGTTTTTGATGAGTGGTTCTCCGAAGGCCTCTCGGGTACGAATGTACTCTGTGGTAAGGTCGAGACATCGCTGCATTGGTTCTAGCACTGAAGGGTTAAACAGAGGTTGATACATAGGAGATATGGACTTACAAACGGCAATGGCTACCAGACGTTCGTCTTGGAATTGAAGCATTTGATAGACAAAGCCTTGACCTTCTTCACCGATAATATTCCTTTTTGGAACTCGGACGTTGTCAAAGTAGATCTCTGCGGTGTCGGAAGAGTGCATTCCAAGTTTCTCGATTCGAGTGTCTCTGTGAACGCCTAAAATCCCATACACAAAATCAGATAGGTCTTAAAAACCCGAAGTAATAATCAATGTTTGACCGTCCCAAATGACACATTGGCTCACCTGTATCATCCAATCTAACACAAATCAAGCTCTTATTTTTATGGACAGAGGGATTCTGATTTGTGTTAGCAAGCAGACAAATCCAGTCAGCTTGATTCCCATTGGTTATCCACTGCTTGCTTCCATTGATAATAAGGTCGTCGCCAGACCATCTGGCTGTTGTCTTAATGCCCGAAAAGAAATTTTGACAGCGTAAGAAGTATGATTCAAATCTTACCGGCCACATCACTTCCGGCACAAGCTTCGCTGACCCCAAGACAAGCCACGAGGTCGCCAGAAAGGGAGGGTGCGAGGAATTCTCGTTTCAGGTAGTCAGAACCAAAAGAAGACAGTGCAGGTGTGGCCATGTCACTCTTAAAGTTGTTCTTAGTATTAAACACATTTAAAAAGTTAAATTCTCTCGCAGGTAAGTACATGGCATATAGTTAAATTGATATGTTTGTTGTGGTCTAGTGGTTAAAATTTGCGTCTTTCACTTGCAAGGCCGGGGTTCGATTCCCCGCAACGGAATATTACTTTTGCCTTTTTTATCAAACAAATATTTTTTGTATTTTTTTTCTTGTCATTTTACCATTTAAAACCCCTTGATGGCAACTAACCTGAACCTCAATAGCCATAGGAATGCCTGCACAATTGATCTTTCCCAGCTCTTCGGCCACCGCTACCGAATAACTGAAATCGAGTCCCAAACCACCATACTCTAAAAACCAAAACACGAATTCTTTAAAACAGTAAATAGGAACCCACCGACAGGTTTGTTTACTCCAAACACTCCCAACGTTCCCAGTTCCTTGAAAACCTTATGCGCAGGAAATTTCTTTGCTTTCTCCCACTCGTCGACTTGAGGATTAATGGATTTCTCCACTAAGTCGCCAATAGCTGACCGGAACTCTAAGTGACGAGGACCATACAGAATGTGGACACCTGAAGCCGCAGGTTTCAGCACCGATTTCTTGGCAAAAGACATCCTGGAAAGGCTACAACAGAGCTATATTGATTTGGGAGATAAATGCGGTCGAGGGGAGATGTTGCGGTCGCTGGACAACAATGGAGAGGCGAATCCAAAGAAGAGCCTCGTTCGGCGAAGACCAGTTTCATCCTGTCGCGGAACGTGTTTTGCGCTCGGAGATCCAACCTTGAAAGAGTTCAACGAGATACGATTTCGGTCAAGTGTGGATAATTTGCATGGCGGGAGAAGAGGAGAAAGCATTTTAGTCATTAAAGGTACAAAGTACAATTGAAAACTAAAAAAAGTAACTCAAATCGGGAAGCAGTAGCAGCCAAACAACGTCTACAAAGCGAGATAGCTAACTGTAAGTGCGCTTCTCATGTTCAATTTGACATGTTTGTTGTGGTTTAGTGATTAGGATTTGCGGGTCTCACCCGCAAGGCCGAGGTTCGATTCCCCACAACGGAATAATTTTTTGAAAATAGTAGATCAATTTTCATTAAACGCATAAATAAAGATGATATTCATCTGAGCTAGTTTAATAGAGGAACAGACTAGGACCATATGGCTTTGTTGAGATAGCTAGACAAAATATGGTTATTTAGGTACTAGCGATGATATTGTCAACGTCTAGATCAATAAGGTCGCTGCCGCAGGGCAAAACGGGCTGCTCACGCCTGATCTGATCCCGCTGCTGAGGCTGCACCAAGTCCTCAATTTCTCGGTTAGCTTCAGCGTTCGCATTTGGGTCTTCGTAGGTCACCGGTTCCACCATCCCAAGCTCTAACTGCACGAGCCGCATTTGGTTGAACTTGATATTGCTCGGAGGAGGTCGTCCATGAGTATGGACCTTTTTCCGACTCAGCCGTTGCTCACGATCAGCGTCCAGTTCTTCTCGATTTAGTATAATGTTTTGGAACAGGTTGGTCATGTCCAGCACGGGTTCAACGACTTTTTGACGGGTGGCGATGAATCCTGGCTGGCACGGCTTTACATCCAACTCACGATTCTTGACAATGTGGGCGTAGTTGGGGTTGAGGACCTCCTGGATGCAGTCAGACTCGACGAAAAGAATGTAGCCAAAGCCACGCGAGTCATTGTTGCTGTCTCGGACGATCGTCGTCTTCTGAATCTCGCCAAATCTGCCAAAGTGTTGCAGAAGGTCATCTAATTTTACGTTTTAGACCCAATTCAACAGTTGTCTCCGGGTTACCTTCGGTGATATCGTGGCGAAGACCTCCGATAAAGATTTTCCGTTCGTGACGAGGGGTGGTAGATTCTTGAGGGGTGGTAGATTCTCGAGGGGTGGTAGATTCCCGATGTCTGAAGGATCCGCCGCTCCTGTTTGGGTAAGGTCGTTGTCCTCTAGCGTGTTCTGATATAAGGGCAATTAGTTTTTTGGTCTTCTGGAGTCAGACTCATACCTCTGGGTCTATGTAGTGGGTCTGCTGGAGGTGGGCTCGAGTCTGATTGTTGGAAGCGACGCTGATTTTGCCAAGAGTGATGACGACCATCGAATCGCAACGGTTGGTGGTTGAAGCGTGGATTAAATTCTTGAGGTCGCGGGTTCAAGCCTAGTTCTGGAAATGGCACGTTCAAATAGCAAAGTTTGAAATTCAAAATGAGGAAATGAGATCAGATGTGCTCGCTGATGACGTACGCACATGTGAATATCATCAATATTCCCAAAACCGACCGCGCGTAGTTTCGCGCGTAGATTTAGTGCAAACCATAAGCGATTCTAACAAAAAAAGCACGGACGACTTTTCTAACAATTTTGGGAAGTTCACTTTGTTCATTTTTACAAGAAGCCTGCGGCCTGAGAACGAAGGAGGCGATAAGCACCTATCGCTTCAGCAATCAGTCGGGTTCGAACCGTTTGTGAGCGTTTATGACTATGAGAATACGTACCTCTTCGAGGAGGAGGAAACGGAACGCCTCTCAACCAAGCTTCATGATAGTCATTCGGGTTTGAATAGTAATCAGATGGTTGAGGTGTCCTATCATTAGAGCGAAGCGACCGCATGTTGTTAGGGCCTAGGTTTTGCCCATTGCCTCTCCACTGTTGATGACTCATCCTTGGCTGCGACGAGCCGTCAGAACGATAACCGCTGGGCATACGTTGCGCACGCGGTCCTAAACCAGCCTGCATCTGAAACAGCAAAACGAGTTGACATTGGAGCTTGCTGTTCGCGCATTACAACTGTAGCATGACATACAGATAACCGAGTCGTTTTTGTTTCGGACGACACATAATGTGGCACAAAAACACACATCGACAAAACAGAACTCGTAGAAGGAGCAACAAAACGAAAAATTGATTAATTAGCGGAACTGAAATCCCAAAAACCTGCAAAAAGCTGCGGGAAATAAACAATTGTCCGTCGGCAAACGTACGGATAACGCGAATCGATAGGACGACTGCACACCACACGCGCCACCCCACCGCCGCCGCGGAAGAGACAGCAGCGAGCTGGCACAGGGGTGCGCTGCTGCTACTAGGTCGTGTCCACTCGCCTGGGATGCTTTGAAGAGAGGAAAAGAGATGAACGCTGAGGGATTTGGAGGATAGGCAGATGGTTGACGAATGTTAGCTATTGGGGTTGCTAAGCGACCAACGTAAATCCATGAATTAGTTGCAAGATTCGATGACCTAAAAACACCGAACAGCCTAAAAAAACCATGTGACAATGAAAACTGCTGTACATTGAGTGAGCCCAAGAAATAGTTAAATGCTTTGAAAAAATCAAAAAAGATTAGACAGTAAATGTCCCGAAATATTCCGAAAAGCTGATGGTCATCTAAATTTGTATTTTAAGATTTCACTGAATTTATCATTATTTTCGGGCGCGACGCGCCCGTTCTTGTCACAAATAAAAAACAGCGCTGTGTGCCGGCTAACGGGCCGTTTTTGCTCATCATGCTTTAAAACTAAGGTCGGTTCCGTACGCAATTTTCGATGTCTGAAATAGATTGCAAATTGGACCCATGGAAAAAGTTTTCTCCACAAAACCGTTAGATTTTCTCGACAGTGAAAGAATTTGATAAAACGTACTATAGCGCATCTAAAAGCCCGCGTAATTTGGAGCAATTCCGAGGGATTTTGACAACTGCTCTGATTTTAAGCTTATCCGGAAGAACTTTAAATTACGCGGAGCGCAGACTTAAAAGTTTTTTGTAATTTGTCTTGTAACGTCTTGTAACTGCATCGTGTAACTGCAATAGGCAACCGCTAACGCGAACCAGTGCCGAAGGCGCTAGTCTTTTCTACGTTCGGTGACGTTGTGGCGAAGACCTTTGATAAAGATTTTCCGTTCGTGGCAAAGCGTGGCAGATTCTTGAGGTCTTACGGCTTCTTGTTTAGGTAAGGCTTTGGAGAGAGGAAAGAAGATTAACGCTAATCGTTTTCGCGCGAAGATGGTCGAGGAAATATTACCCCATCGAGCACTGTCTTCATGGTTGTTACTCAAACATTTAAACACATTCCGTTGGTGCTCAAAATTTTGAAACGCTAGCTTTGTCCATAAAACTTAGACATTTAAAAGGTGAGAGCGCCGAACAGTTCTGTACCCTTATACCGACCCTTATAACATCCTTAAATCCGACATTTCCTAGGATTCCGGTACAAGTGTACAACTGGATGATATGGTTCTTCAACATGCTCCGTTATATGCCATATGCCGACTTAAAAAGTCTACGCCCCACCCCTCGTCTTTCGCTTTAGCTTCTTGTCGATGTCGTTCACCATCTTAATAATCGTGTGGATCTCCCATATTGGTTCCTTTGTCTCGCATTCAATTCTAAGCAACGCGGTTGTGCCGCGTCTATTACGCTTAAGATGCCAGTTTTGTAGAGGCCTTTCATAAACCTAACAACCGAGCTTAAATCAACATTTACACTCTCAAAAGGTACCATTGAACAAGGACGTTTCGCTCTTCTTTGACATTCCAAACTTTACAACAGCCGTGCTCTTGCATCCGCAGTTATAAGCACGTGTCAAAGAACGCAGATCCCAGCTCGGATCGGCTGACGTTTTGTTGGATATATAGTTTTTTTCGGTTTAATAAGCAATTTAGGGACGATTCGGACTTGGATGAGGGTCCAGAGAAGGAGGACAACTATCGCATAAACATTTGGTTAGTGTTTTAGACCGAGATCTGCATCTGAAAAAGTTCCAGACCGGCCGAATTTCTGAGAAAATTGGCAAGGTTAATCGGATCACGGACCTCTATAAAATCGAAAGGCAATTGTCGGATGAGTTTCGGGCTTGAAGCAGCTTTCAAGGACAGAATTCGGATCGCGAATGTCGGTTTAAGACGAGTATTACAGGGTTATCCATAAATACTGATAGTGGACCGAGCAGGCGAACGCGCAAACGTATCGGGAGCTGATTTCGGAAGGCGCCGTCATCCCCTGGAAAACGCTGAGAACCTCGTCTGGAGGCTTCAGCAGGACCGGGCCTCTGCCCACGGCGCCAAGAAGACGATCGAATGGTGTGAGGCCAACCTCCCGGGATTTTGGAAGAAGAACATTTAGCCCTCAAATTCTCCAGATCTCAACCCGCTCGACTTCGCGATCTCGGGAATCATGTAGCAGAAAGCCTGCGCAATCAAGCACAAGTTTATTGAATTTTTAAAACACGCTCTGAAGAAGGCGTGGGACGAAATCACTTCAAAAATAGTCGCGTGCATTTTGAAGAATTTCCAGAAGCGATTGGACGTCTGTATCAACGCTCAAGACGCTCATTTTGAAGTTCTTGATTGTTTCTTGTACAGAATTTCCTGCAATTTCGAACAGTGTAATTAACGGGTTGCTTCGTTAGTTCTGCGTAAAGTTATAGTAGTTTTTTAAAACTATCAGTTTTTATGGATAACCCTGTATCTTGGTTCTTTCCAAGATTGGTTTTAGACTGAGCCCGTCATTCCTGTCAACATATCGATACCACTTTCAAGGCATAATTTTGAGACCATCTTGGCCGGTTTCATAAAGGAACCTGAAGATTAACGAGATCGCACGATTGAAATTAATGAGTTGAAAAGGTTTATGGTTCGAATGGTTTGAGTCGCTAAACCACCATGTCACTCGAATCTAGGTGGCAAAATGCTTTCAATACCCACAGTAATCCTATTTATTCGCATCAACGCACAGTTACTCATGCAGATTATTTACAACCGTATAGTGCACAGCTTCTCCAGGAAACGTTTCATTCAGTTCCTCCGAACTCTTCTCACAATCGTCTTCGTCCTTCTTGTTACCATTTAAATATTTAAGCACGTTCCAATCAGTGCTCACTATGCCACCGAGCCAGTTATGGGTACAGAACGAAAACCTGCGATCAATAGGTTTGCCGACAGCTCAGGAACAAGTCCCTGGAGGTCGTTTCCACAGCAGATTCGGATGTAAAAGGTTCTTCCGAAGCAGTCCTCGCTGACCCGCCATTTCTTCGTCAGGTCTTCGACGAACTGCTTTCCCAGTTTCTTCATAGCTCCATGGAGAATCGTGGCTTCGAGAGCATGCTCTTCGTATGGACCATCATATCGAGCAGCTTTTTGTCGACTTCAAAATCGTGGTCAGCATGCGCGTGTCTAAACAGGAGACTCTGAAGGTTTCGCTGTTCCAGGATCCATTCCAACATGGGCTTCGTGATTTTCGAATTCTCGATCATAATCTTCCGCGCGGAAAATGGAATCCTCCGCAAGAACGTCTCCGTCGGATCGGTTTCGAAAAATTTAAAAATGAATATTTTACATGGAAAAACCAACCGAAAAGAGTTGAAGTGCCTAAAGAATCCTAAAGTGCTCAAAAGGGCACGTCCGTAGAATGAAAAAATGACCGGTAAGCAGCCAGTGAGCTTTAAAAATTATTTGTAAGAAGCGCATGACGTTGCCCAAAAATTGAAAACGTTATTTTGAAATGATTTTAAAACAAGATAAAATTTTTTTTAAATACTTAAAAGGCGCGAAAAGCCCGAAATCCAAAGCCCAAAAATGCAGATATTATTTTAAACAGCACATGGAATATTCCAAAAAATGTCAAAAAAAATTTACAAGGAGCACATGAAGTACCCCAAAATTAAAAATGTTGTTCAAGCCACTAGGTTGAAAAAGAAGGTTCATTTTACCTTGATAAGATGGGATTGAAAAGACTGAGAGCAGAGCCACCGTAAACATAATTTTAAGTGACCCTTCATAATTCATTTAATGAGCGCTTATAAAGGCTTTAAAATGAAAGTTCCGATAGTCTGTGCTCGCCGACGTCGCATCCGTGCAGATCACGACGGCCACGCAGTTATGTACGACGTTCGAGAAACGCGTTTATTGGTTGGCAAGACAAAAGAGAATATTGCACTACTTTACAAACAACGACAAATCCAAGTGATGCGAAGTCACGTGCCCTGTGGCCTAAATTTGGGTCCCGACTCGAGCGTCTTAAACCGACGCTAGCGTTTCAAGTCTTGCTCGCCGACGCTCTTGGTCGACGCGCGGTTCTCGTGGTTTTCGACGACAGGCACCGCCGTCTCACGGCGGTGATCCGCTCCTGCTGCTTGCAAAAGACTTGATGGTGATCATCTGCTCCACAGATGGCGCACTCCTCCTCAACGTCGGGGAGACAAGGTTGCTCCGGTCCATGAACGTCCAGAAAGCTTGCATTGACCCGTCTTGGCAATTCACTTTGAGGGACCTTTGACGGACTGGTACTTGGAGCACAAGTAAAACTCGTGTTCGCCGGGACACAAATTTCAGTGAGGACCTGAGGCAAATCTTGAGTATCGGTTTATATCGTTTCATAAATGCTACCACCGAACAAAAAAAATGTTATTCAGCCAAAAATGCATGCAAAAATAACTCACGGACGAGATTTAAACCAGTGGCCCGTTCTGTCAACGGCTATCGTAGTATACAAAGTATACAAAGACACTTCAAGAATCCAAAAATTAAGTTTAAAAATTTAAAATGTTTATTTCACACACAAATTGTAATGTTATAAATAACGTACTCTTGTGTATTTTGTCACCAAAAATTTCAAACCGGATCAATACGGAAATCATGTTCACGTGTCTTGCAATCTAAAATGTCACATTTTACAGCCGAATTCACAACTTCCAACATTTGATAATTTCCTTTCGCCAATCTAAATCAAGACTGAAATTTAAGGGTCAAAGTTTCAAAGTGGACATTCCAAAATTGTGAAAACCATTGCATCAATAGTAATTTAACGTACTCAAAAGCGTTTCAAACTTCCAAAAATTAAGTTATTCAAGTTTTAAAAATTTGCGCGACAATTAAAAACCATTTCTTACGTCATGCTGTTTTCTTAACCAAACGTTTTAAAGCAAAGAAACCATAAAATACGTTACAGCCCAATTTATAACTTTAAAGACCAGGATTCGAACATTCCAGTTGCATGCTTACCAAAATAATTCTTTATAGACAAATACACTCTTTATAGACTTCTCCAAGGCTTTTGAAACGGTTACCCATAATCTACGTTTCCATAAGCTTTAGGCTTAAAGCATCCGAAGGTCCCTGCGTAACTAATTTTATTTTGAACAGTACAAATTAAAAGTTTGACGCAAAACCACTTTTGATTACATATTTAACACAGCAATTAATGAAATCTCAGCAGTGCTCGGAGACTCAAAAATCCAAATTCAAATTTTAAAAACAATTTTTGAAATTAAACTCAAAAAGTTTTCCAAACTAAGTATCAAAAATGGTTTTTACTATTTAGAAATACTTAAGAGAGTTCGAGACCGATTTTACAACCTTTGAAAAGCTTTAAAAGCTATTATTTGAAAATACAATTGAAATCAACAAAATCAAGTTTACCAAAACAAGAAAAAACTAATCAACTCTTGGTCTCATTTTCAAGTAAAATTAAGCGTAAGCTCAGTTTCAAAAGAACCAAGGTAGGCGTTATTGCCGCAAAGAAAAATTAAAATAGTAAATTATCAAAAAACTAGTACACCAAGATTTTGAAATAAATCGTTTCAAGACCTAAGGATGATTACTTCCAAAAAATAAAATCTTATTGCTTTTTTTGCAAAATTGGTTCGATGGAGGGCTGCTCTCAAAATAAACATTTAATTGTCCGAAGGATTCTTGGCGAAATTTCTAAAAGGACCCTTGAAACCCACAATTACCGCCTGGCAGGCTTACAATATCACATATATCACACTCCGCTCATACGTCGGAGAAAAGTTGAGAATATTCAAAAGACGTCCAAGTTGCGTAACGCCTAGAACACCGTTGTAGCAAATTTTAGCCAACCGCTCTTGATGGAATGCTTCAATGAGCAGATCTTCAGCTGCTTGGTCGAAACGACCGGTATACTTGAAATTCAGCCGTTCTTCTCGTTTTTGGAAAAAGAGTCCTTTCAGAAATTCTATAAAAGCAGCTTTGAAACAAGCGAGTCCCGCGATCGAATATTTAGAAGCCTTTTGTGGATAAGCTTAGCTGGAATATGGTCCGGAATCTCTTGAAAAACTTGTTCAAGGAGCTCCTGGGGCAAAGGAGCGCAAATGTGAAGCTCTTTGTAGCAACCTTGAAAAGCGAGACGTATGGTTTGCAAGGCTTCTGGAGTGAGAAGTACACGAGGTTCCCTGGGTCTCGCTAGAACGTAGCCAGGAGCGTCGTCTTTCAAATTAATAGCGCTAATAAAGACGCCATTCAACTGACGAAGCTCCGTAAAATGGATGGGTTCGCTTTTCAAATTCTGGGTTTCCAAAGCGCCCTTCAAGGTGACGATCACATCCGAAGGGTTCTTGGCGAAATCTCCAAAAGGACCGTCGAGACCCACAATTGCTTTTTTATTGACGCCTGGCAAGCTCACGATATCACATAGATTTCGGAGGGCAAATCGGTCAGGATGTAGTTGTATTTTGTGGCTAGAGAACCAAAGAGTCCTTTGGCCTTATTGATCTCCAAGTCCTTGAGCATTCCTAAAGAAGTCCTTTTGATCTCCGAGTACTCAAGCAATCCTTTTGTTCACGGACGTCTCTGTGGTCCTGATTCTGTGGTCATAGTTAACAATATCGTCGATGACCTGGAAACGTAGAACACTTAAGCTCTTGGAGCGCAGATCGTTCAAATACGCGTCGCTGACAAAAGAAGACAATTTAAAGGTGAGCAGTTCTTGAGATAGCTACCAAAAAAGTTGCTGCCATTATCAGTCTCTATATGGATATGACGCTGAGTCTGGGAAATCCGAGTACTTTGCAACCAGCTCTTTGGCCATAAGCAGAGCCTCGTAGTCGGAATCGGAAACGTAATTCTGTGCCACAGCTGAAAAAACTACTCAAATTAAAACATTGCAAGGGATGGTTTAAATACAGCAAATTATAGCAAGAGCAATGATGCACGTGAGTAAGCACAAGTCTTTGCTCACCTTTTCAATTTTAATCAATTTTCGGCAGCGCGTTCATTCAAATAAAGGTTTCAACTAATAGAAATGCAACTTTTCCGCCAAAAAAAGGAGTTAGAAAATTGTTTTTTGAACTCTGTTATCTTACCATCTACTCACATGCTAAAAAATGGTCACGCATAAATCAAAAAATGGAAATTTGGAACGTCGAAAAGCAAACAAAAAATTAATTTAGCACGATATTACTAAAATGTTGAAAAATTCCGATGAAATTCTTCTGTTAAGTGTTGATAAAATTAAGCACAATTCTTACAAAAAAGTGAACCGTGAAATAGAAGCCGAAAATTCTGCTAAATTACCAATATTAATCAAATCACGTCATATTTCAAAAAGCTCTTATAGCTGCCCTAGAAAAACGTATTTGTTTCATAAAAATAAAAATTACACAAGCGATTCCTGCTGCCTATATAAAATGAATCAAATTAGGGTTTGGAAATAACTAAAAAACCCCAAAAGATAACAAATCTTGAAAAGTAACTAAAACGAAGAACCTTTAAAAACGTTGATTTAATAAATTACCTAAGAACCATTTAAAATAGAGTTTAAGGTGGCTTTGCTTTCAATTACCATCACATCATATCGAGAAAAAATTAGCATCTTATTTCGGCTTAAAAAACTTTCCAAAAAATACTTGAAAGGAGCGCATGAAGAAGGTCAAAAAATGCCGATATTATTTTAAAGGGCACATAGAATGTTCCAAAAGAAGCCGAAAAACGTCACCAATCAGAGCTGAAGCCAAGTTGAATATTGGGAGTCGATTAAATTAACTTCTCCCAAAAAGGCGCTGGAGAACACGGAAAAAACGACCGACAGAGGCAGAAATGTTCGAAAACAGTACCAAATTTCAGGCCTTAAAACGCTCAAAAAAGCACTGTTATGAGGAACAAAAAGAGCAATCGTTACGGCAAGCACAAGACAAAAAAGGGAGCTTCATTAGGCTCTTAAATGGGAGACTTGATAGACCTGTTTCGGCGGCAAAATTGAAGCTAAAAAGAGTTGAAAATCCTTCCAAAATATGGACAACTCCAAGTGGACAAATTGTTTCAACGAAGACAGAATTAAAACTCAAAAACGGTGGAAAATTCGTCAAAATGAAGCCTGTACTTTGCTTAAAATAAAGCCTGTACTTAAGCCTTTCGGAAGTCGAGAACAAGTCGAGAAACGTGACCAATCAGAGCTGGAGCCTAGTTGAATATTGGGCCAGAAAAGTTGACGTAAAAGAAAACATGAAAAAGCCAGAAATTCGCAATTAACCTCGTAATTAATTTAACGCCTATTAATAGTGCTACACTTCGTAAAAATGCATATACGTGTTTTCAAAAATTAAAACTACCGTATATTGCAAACAAATAAGTTTTTAAAAAATTTTGTGCCGAGACCATGTGCCATTCTGCAAAATAGCCAGAAGGAATCGACGAAAACAACTTTTCCAAACCAAAGACTGAAGTCCCAATTGACGAAAACACACTTTTATGCGATTCATCGAGTGCGCACGAACGCCAGCACCCACGTGACAAACGTTTTTCAGTCGCATTTCGAATGCGACGATCGCTGATCACGTCTAGGGCGTTTAGAATAGATCAGTCATCAAACAACAGGATATGAATGCGTCTGGAAGATTGCCAGGACTAACATTGTGGTTATCTGATCATAAGTTAAAGGATTTTAAGTTGTCAAAAATTAATGGATAGAAACTAAAGAAAAGAAAACAGTTGAACAGTTTCTCAGAGTGCGGGTGAACCGCCAAAATTAAATTTAAATTAAAAATGATTTTACAGCAGCCCGAAAAAAGTTTCAAAAAGCAAAAAAAGCAAAAAAATCAAATCAAAGCAAAATCAGCAAGATCAGCAAAAAAAGCAAAGTATATAGTTCGTTAAAGTCGGTGCCTGGCGCCCGATCTTCGTCTTTCCAAATCCACATCCGCAACTGTTGTACACGCTTGTCTTGTACCCACGGGAAGCCACGTAAACCAAGAACGCTTGAATGTTCGGTCTACTAGATCGACTTTGAACTCTACCTAAGGTCTAAAATGACCATCTTCAAAAACCGAAAAAAACAGCTTAAATTGTTCTTCTTTATTTAAAAATGATTTGCAAGGAGCGCATGAAGATGCCAAAAAATTGAAAATGTTATTTTGAAATGATTTTGAATTAGGATAAAAATTTCCCAAAAAATACTTAAAAGGCACACATGAAAAAGCCAAAAATGCAGATACTATTTTAAGGAGCACATAGAATGTATCAAGAAATGTCAAAAAATATTATAAAGACACATAAAAAACCCCAAAATTGACGATGCTATTCAATACAAAATGACCAAAGTTGTTGCACGCCAATCTAATCGTCCAAAAAATCTTGAATAATTATAGAGGAAGTTTTTTTGAAATCGTTTGATTTATCAAGTTTGAAAAAGGCCAAGAACGTACCTCCGTAAATAAGTCGAATTAGGCCGATTGATGGCACTAATTTAGATTTTGGCAGAAAATGAAGTGCTTTCCGGCATCCCGGTGTCCGTATTTGATAAGGTTCACACAGAAATGCTCCAATTAAACCGGGAACTTATTTTGATCGTAATAGGACAACCGCCAAATTAACGATTTTAGCGAAAAATTACAAAATATGTGCGGTTTAGCAAAATTGACCTAAAAAATTAACATTCAGATAAGCCATTATTTTGACGTAGTTTTGGACAGTAAATCAATTTAACTTGAACTGATAGAAACGTTCCAGGTTAACCCCGTTAGAAACGTTCCAGGTCTACCACTCTGCTGTCTGAAACTTTGCGGCTCGGCAGTTACGGCTCGGAAACTTTGCGGCTCAGCAGTATACGGAGACAAAAATTTAAAATGTTTATTGCGCACACAAATTTTAATATTATAAACAACGTACTCTCATGTATTTTATGTATTGTAAGAAGCGCATGACGTTGCCCAAAAATTGAAAATGTTATCTTAAAATGATTTTCAAAAAGGATAAAAATTTTAAAAAAAACTTAAAAGGCGCGAAAAGCCCAAAATCCCAAATGCCAAAATGCAGATACTATTTTAAGGAGCAAGCAGGAGCAGGAGAAAAAATATTTACAAGAAGCACGTAAAAAAAACCCAAAATTGACGATGCTATTCAAGTCAAAATGCTGAAAAATAGGATAATTTTTCTTCAAATCTCAATCCTCCATTCGGAGTATCCAAAAAAATAAAAAAGAACTTCATCTAAATTTAAAAAAAGGAGAATGGAAAGTAACTGTGATAACATAATTGTAATTTTGGTCCCGAAAAATCAGTGTAAAAATGTAAAAATATGTAAAAAGAAAACTCGAACCTCGAATTTGAGCGGCGCCAAATTAATGAGTGGTGAGCACACACTGGAGTTATTTATGCCCCTTACCCATCAAATAACATCCACCCAAATCAGTTCAAGGCCGGAAAGCCATTTTGTTCTGTCATCAATTTTTTAACCGATTGCTTTCCGCTCTCACATTTCCAGTAGTCACACCCCATTTTGAGCTGTGTGCTTTAAGAAATGCCTTCCTAGAAAATTTGATTTCATCAATCGCACTTCTACGTGAGCTTCTCCTGTTTCTGGTCTGTCTACAGCGTTACACCCATAAAACAATGTTTACATGTCGACTCCTTTTAAAAGTAACTCTGTAGACCTTGTGTCTGCCTCTCAAAGTAATAAAACTTTAACGCGTTTTTGAGCAGACGTGAAATCGGAACAACCGGAAAGAGTCAGTTTAAACACACAAAGACGAAGAGCTTCACTTCAACTGGTTCACATGCGCGTCCGTATTTGTCAACCGATACGGTACAAGACAACAGACTTCGATTCAAGGAACGCCTACAGCTGTTTTACAACAAACACCAGACAATCTTGCGACGTTTGTGAAAAAATGAAACGGCGTCAAAAGGAGATCAAAGCGCCTTCACGACTGTCAAAAAGACGGCAAGGAACTGAACGATGGATCTGAGGATTTGGAGGGCGCCCTGCTGCCAATAGCAATCTCTATCTAGATATGACGCTGAAACGGGCTGGGCACAAAATGGCCCTCAGCACAAAATGGCTCATCGACCTTCTCAAAGATGCTCTCAAAGAGCGAATACCTGCTGAGCAATGTGACGTTTACGACGTGCTAAGAAGGAAATGCTGTTTAAAATAAGTTTGCCAAATGGTTGCATCTTAAAATCTTGAAAATCTTAATCATAAAAAGGTCATTTTCAGCGAATACAAATGCAACTTGCCCGCAAAAAAATTACGGTTCATAAAATTGTTTCATTTACTCACCATCCACTTACCTAAAAATATTTGCGTAGAAATCAGTCCACCGTGCGACCGACGAAATGCTTTTCAATAAAAATATTAGAAATTCAAATTTTAAAGAAAATTAAATTAATTGGAGCAAGTATACTTCAAACAAAAATCTGGAGCGTGGAAAAAGAGGCAAAAATTCAATTTACACAATATTACCAAAATATTCTCATCCAGTTCGAAAAATTCCAATGAATGAGATTATTTGATTTGCCCTACTGCCACGCATCAATCAAAAAACGGAAATTTGAAACGACAAACAGCTATCAAAAATTCAATTTAGCTCGATTTTACTGAAATATTCAAATCCAGTTTGAAAAATTCCAGTTAAAAATTCCAATCAATAAAATTTTTGAATATTAATTTTTAAAACTTCAACTTCTAAGAAAATAAAGGCAAGATTTTTGCGATTTAAAAAACGAACCTATCTTAAGCTGTTGTCAAAATGTCTCAAATCGTTCCAAAGATTAATTTTGAATGAAGTGCAAATGATGCGAAAAAGTAATCTTAACACTCTCTTCCGACCACCAAAAGAATTACAGAGACGTGGAAAAAACGCAAAAATTAGCGGGTTACAGCGGAAATAAAACGAACCTTATTTGAGTGATGGGGCTTCATTTGTCGTTGGAGCGGAGTTTCGGGTTGTTTGGGTTCCTTTAGAGCATTCCGTCAAGGCGTTAGATGCAAGAGGTTGGTTTGGGATCAAATCGAGGTAGATTTGAGGTACTTTGGCGCTGGTAGGCATCATCTCTGGATCAAAAATGTGAATGCTCGTTTCGACCCTGATAGGCGATGGGAAATGATCAAAAGTAGCCGAAATTCGAGACACAAGACGGCTCCAAAACAGGCTTCGACTGGTCGTGCGCAGAAAATCGATTTGAGGCAGAAATCTTTAAAAAAGGTTCAATTTTCAATCCGTGAAAGAGCGCTGACATGGGATACAAAAAGCCACAGTGAAGCCAAAAACAGTGCAAAAAAGCGAGCATCATAAAATAAATCGAAGACTGAATAGACTGTTTCGGGCGGCAAATTTGAAGCTGGAAAGGGTTGAAAACCCCTCCGAAATATGGACAACTTCAAGTGGCCAAATTGATCCAAAGAAGATAGAATTAAAACTCAAAACCGGTGGAAAATTCGTCAAAATGTAGCCTGTGCTTCGCGGAAAAGTTTGGTCCTTGGGAAGTCGAGAACGAGCCGAGAAACGTAACCAATTAGAGCTGAAGCTTAGTTAACATTCGACCCCAGAAATAATCCTTATTTTTGACGCAGATACACACAGAATTGAGGTCGATGTTCAGGCCGTGAGATCGAAATAAAAAGAAATATGAAAAAAGCCAGAAATTCGACGGAAAACAGGCCAGAGAATGGAGCATTAACTTCTCCTAAAATTAGGCCTTCGTGGACAAAGCCCACTCAAAGCAATAATTCAATTGAGTCGACATTACCAGTTCTTCAAATCAGTCCACCAGTGCGACCGACGAAATGCTTTTCAATAAAAATATTAGAAATTCAAATTTTAAAGAGAAATTTATAATTAATTGGAGCAAGTATACTTCAAACAAAAATCTGGAGCGTGGAAAAACAGGCAAAAATTCAATTTACACAATATTACCAAAAAAAATATTACCACAATATTACTAAAATTAGGCCTTCGTGGATATAGCCCACTCAGAGCAACAAATAAATTGAGTCGACATAAACAGCTCTTCAAATGGCCCAAAACGGTTCACCCCTACGGTTTGCCTCAAGAATTGATCTTTCGCCTTCTGTTTTTGCAAGCATAAATGTATTTTGACAATTGAATGTTGAACGCCATTTGTCCTGGCTGTGAATTAAATTACGTTGGCTTCAAAATGCCAATTTCAAAAATTTTATGGAAAACTGGAAATTTAAAACTTACCCCAAGAAGACGCATATGATCATGCTACCACTGAACAAAAAAATTTTCTTCAGCGGAAAGCGCAAACAAAAGTATCTTACTGACGAGATTTCAACCCAAGGCTCTTTCTGTCAACGGCTATCGCAGTATACAAAGTAAACAAAAATAAAAGAACAAAACCTCTCGTTCCGAGATTAAACGAGTCCATTAAAAACTCCCGACAAAAAAGCTGAACTTTAAAATCAAAGACATACCAATTAAACGAGTCGATCGACTGCAAATTCTGCAAAAAAAAATTTAATCAATAAAACCTCCCGTTCCTAGATTAAACGAGTTCACTGACGACTCCCAAAAAAATATTAAATTTTAAAATAATAAAACCTTAGCACCTTTACGGTTCCTTTCAAGAATTGATCTTCCGCCTTCTTTGTTTTCGTAGATTGCAAATTCAAAGAAGCTTCAGTGAATCGCCAAAAAAACACTATCGATCGAGTCAACTCAAGTCAATTAATTATCAACTCACAAATATGAATATTGAAGAACAAAAGTTTCAAGACCTGAAAAATAAAGTGTTGAAGTGAAATAAAATAAAAATAAGATCGAAAGCTAAAAGTTCAAAAAATCAACAGAAATTAAATTAATTAGCGTATTTGGAATTGTTGCAAGCAGCCAAAAATTAAGTTATATACGTTTTTAAAAAATTAAGCGACAATTTAATAAAATTTTTTAAAATTATGTTTGTAATATTATGCTCAAAAATTTGCACATTCTAAACCCTAGTTCTTATAAAAAACGTACCATTGTTCATATATTGTTCATGTCTGTTCAATCAAACATTTGTAAACAAAGATGCATGCATAAATTACGTCCATTTAGACGTATACGTTTCCAGCAGCTAAAATAAGTTACGAAAAATGAGAATAATACATGACGAATAATGCAGAATTAAAAAAATCTATATTACGCTCTCAAATCTTCGAAATCTACGTTACGTTAAAAGTCATCTTTAACTCACACTCTGCCGTTTTATTTACAGCGCTGTGTATTTTTCAATTAGCAAAACAACCTATTATTTAGACGCTTCTGTGATGCATATATTAACAATATAAAAAGCTCACCCAATTTTTTAATATTGACGTAACATCAAGTACATGTCAATTCAATTTACTATGCACTAAGCCATCAACAACATAGCATTAAAGGTATCACTTATGTAACAGTAATCGGGAAAGGCGCATATCTCGCAATTTTTCCCATCTCAACATAGACAAACCGGACAACAAAACTCAAACTAACAGGATTTCAAGATAGCCATTGCCTCACCTTTTGCTTAAACGCTGTTGCGTTCTTAAATCGGACGATGAGTTCAGGCAGTGAATTCCATGAAGGCACGATTTTCAAGGAGAAATATTTGTTAGACTCCAAAATAGGCAACTCCCATTTGGCGGACCAGGTTACTATAGCTTGTTAAAACCTTCTTGAGGGCGCAAGATTGAAAAAAAGCAAACATTTTGAGGTCAGCAGCAAAGAGAGAGCAGTGTGACATCAAAGGTATGATCAAGCACATATCGTTAATAAAAAAATTTCCATCAAATAAAAAATTTCTAGTTTTTTACGTCAGTTTCAGACGTTTTTATCGTCTGAAACAGACTTACCACTTCCCGCCCCAGACCTAAATCTTGAATAAAACTTTTACAATTCTAATAAAAACAGGAAACACGACGCCGCATTGGGACATCAAAAACAAGACCGATATGTTTGTCATCAAGCAAAGCAAAAACAACTTCTCTTTATCAGAGATGCGCAAGCAATCGTTCAATTCATGAATCCAGCCAAAGTCAGTGACTTGCCGGCGCCTCCCA
Organism: Steinernema carpocapsae; assembly: GCA_000757645.3. Taxonomy (NCBI): domain Eukaryota; kingdom Metazoa; phylum Nematoda; class Chromadorea; order Rhabditida; family Steinernematidae; genus Steinernema; species Steinernema carpocapsae. Next base: position 4,881,112 of record CM016762.1, read on the forward strand.
GGAATTTGAGGATCTTCCAGTTTGATTCAGTTACAGAAGTCGCGTCTTCGGGATGCTCCAATTCGCCAAGGTAGATGAAATAGACATGCTTCACGACGATGCTCTTGAGGCTTAAGACCGCTTTGCTGCATCCACCGATCTTGTAGCTGATCTTGCCGTGCTCGTCCACGTAGAAGTGAACTTGGATAACCTGTTGGCGTTCTTTGACGTACTGGGATGAGGCGGACCAAACGTCGGCGGCTTCAATCTTCGACACTTCTGTGAGGCTCTTCGGGTTTTTCATGCTGCAGACGTCGTCCGCGAATTCCATCGGCACACCGTTCATCGCCATGGTTGGGGTAGGAGGAAGAGAAGGTCTGAAAAGAAGCATGACAATACAAAAATCTTATGGTTTAAATAGATTTTTGGGACGGTGTGACCGCATTCGGTTAGTTGAAAGTGGCATCGCATTTTTGTGATGCGCGAAGGGGCACGAAGAGACGATTTTGGCACGAAAGCAATGTGACAAAAACCGCAAACAGTAGCATGAAGCTCTCTATTTAATAGAATCCGTTAAGTACGCAATTTGATACCTTGAACATGTCTCAAAAGGACGAACGACGCACCTCAGCTCAACGGATTCGCGGCTTGTCCTGCTGTTCGATGATCGATGAACGGCGTGCCAATGGAATTCGATGTTGCTCAGTGATGTTCTGGGGCAACGCAGATCGATTATCGACACTTTCGGAAGGTTCTCTGGGCTCTTGATGCTGGAGGCGCCGTCGGGGGAAAGATGTGAAAAGAAGCACTTTGATCTGAACGCCGTAGAGTCGCTAGAAACCGTTCAGCTTTCCATAATATAAGCGATCGTGTTGTTGTCTTCATGCTTCTGGAAAACCTGAAATTTGGAAAAGTGAAACTTCGTACTAAGCAGGGACCGCGCACTTCTGCTCATTTTGGCAGATTTCGCAAACAGGAGCATTAAGCTCTCACTGTTGATCTGTTGAGTACGCAATACGATGATAAACGATACTTTGAACATGCATCAGCACCGCGGATTTGGACGAACACCTCAGCTCAATGAATTCGCAGCTTCTCCTCCATGGGCGATTCGATGATCTTCTGACGTTCCTTGATGTTGTGGGAAGAGGCGGATCAATTGTTGACACTTCCGTGAGGCTCTCTGAGCTCTTGATGCTTCAGTCGCCGTTGGGAGACACCTGAAAATTTCGATCTGAACACCGCGAAGTCGCTAAAAACCAACCTTCCTTCTGGTCAATTTTCAATTTGTAGCCTTCATGATTTGTTGCCTTCATGCTTGACGACCTGAAAGACGCAGAAATTAAGCATTACGAACAGATCATTAATGCTCAGCGTGCATAGCGAAAATAAGAGGGAGGAGTAGGTTATTTCCACATGAAAGGGCTATAAAAAAGACAAAATGACAAGAGGTGAAAAGGCAAACGGTGAAATGGTGACTACTCTTACATTTTTGCACTTTCGGAGGCTTGAAAGACAAGAAAATAAAACACTAAGAACAGCGCATTTTCATAAAGTTAGGCACGATCGCAGTTTTGTGGAATAAGGCGCCTTCTACATGCCAGATTCGAGGGTCTGCGGGCGTTCCTTAATATTCGTTGACATAATATCAATATTGGGATGTAAATTAAGCGGCTTGTATGAAATAATCAAGCTCCGAAGTTTTACGTGTGACCTTTGAAGGCCGGCGATCGCTTCCACAGTTACGGAAGTGTTTCCAATGGAAACCGGAAACAAAACCAAAGCTCATAAGCGAACGCTGTGTTTTTTTGAAGCAAAGTAGAATAATTAAAATGGCCAATTTAAAGAATTTAACAGATATGTACAAGAAAACCAAAGTGTAGAGGGCGCCTTGCTTTCCAAGCTGCACAATTGGATTATTTTGTTAGTTTATCGCTAATTTTTGTTTGTACCTTAACAACAAATTAGGACGTTGTTGTTGCTTACTTTCGGCCTTTCCTCCATCGATAACGCTCCGACTGGCATGGAGCCTGTGACAAACTAGTCCCCACTTTTCCTCTTTCATGTGTTTCTCGCCTCTGCTGCAGTTTTATGAGGTGTTTATGGTAACGTTTTATAGTCTCTGTTTTGATAGGGGTTGATAACCCTGACTAGCGCATTTATAACTGCTTTCACACAACATATGAAATTTGGCATTTTTCAGTTTATTAGAAAGCTATGTGACTTAAGAGTTTAAGTTTTAAATGCTAAAGAAAATTCAGAGTAGTCTTAGTCTTTAAGAGGCCGGTTCAAAATCTAAAGTATCCATTCAAGAGAAAAAACGTTTTTCTATCAAGTGATACCCAAAAGCCTAAAAATGGATTTTTGAAGCCCGATTTGAAAGATGGGGAGCATCAGATAACCAGTTTAACTTGAAAATTTTTGATTTTCGAATGTTTGGTTTAGAAATTTTTAGTTACATTCCTTGGTAGTTTAAAAGTGTCCATTTCTGCTTTGCGAGTACTGAAAAATCAAATTTTGCAAGCAAAAAAATATTTCGCTTTTTAGTTTTTTGGCCGCAGGTGCTCAAGAATTCAAAGACCTTTTCACCGCCTTTACAATCCCAATTCATGGACGTGTGTACACTCACCGCTTCTCATAGAAGTCAAATAAAGTTTTCCCAGTCGCCCCTCACGCATATTGTGTATTCAAGTAATGCATAGCGATGAGTAATACTACCTGAGTAGATAAGCATCACCATCACGCACAGCACGGAAAGGTGACCGTGACTGATACTGCCGCGCGCGCCTTGGGGGCCGCTGCGAGAAGCCCCTCTCCTTCTGCTGGGTCCAAAAGCGGGCGTCGCAGGTGATGTGAGAGCTGTATTAGTCACGGACAGTCGCTCAACGACGTCTTCCAACATGCCCGCAGTTGTACGGGCCTTGGTCGCCGCTTCTCCCCACTCCTGACCACCTTTGCCCGAAACCCCGTGGATTCGCTTAGTCACCGCGACGAGGCGAGCAGCCAGTTCGCCGATCGCGATGATCACCCCGCGTCTCGTTCGTAGTGTCCTGTCCATGTGCACGGTTTTCTTCTCCTTCTGCGCGCTATTCACGAAAACGACCACTTCTTTGACCGTCGCGATGTCTTTTTGCGCATTACGTGCTCCTGCACGCTTCCGTTGCTAATCGCGGCTAAGCGTCTCTAATTGTCGGAACAAACGGATTGCAACTAAGGTTCCGTCTTCGGGTGCTGGTATTCATGCTGTCTACGAGAGGCTAATTTTACTTTGAATATTGTAAAAATAAACCGGAATTAACGCAGACATGAAAAGGAAACAAAGGAGTGCTTGGCGTTGTTTTGAAGGTGAAAATGGTTATGATGTACACGGTTGGGCTCAAACGGTCTTCTGGAATTCAAATTAGCAAAGCGGTGGTATGAATGTTGAGCTTAGAAGGGCTAATTATAAACTTGGGCTAATCTAAACATTAGAATTTAAGTTCCGAAAATTGTAAGCGAGGAATTGGGCTGAAGGTACTTGGCGTAGTTTCACAGGCAGTAAAATCTGTTATCTGTTCGTACATACAGAGCAATATTTCCTTTCACCAATTCTTGTAAAAATTAGAATTATGGACAAATTGCCAATAATTTGATGTTAAGCTAAAATTGGTTTTCCGGTGTTCAATTTTCTGTTTTAGCGGGAGTTCAATGATAAGGGCAAAGAATAAAATATCTCCTTAAGTTTTGCTTCATATTGCTAAAAACTCATTTTCGAATATTGAAACTTCATGTTAGGGTCCAAGTCTTCAATGTCTCACAAACATATTGTGATTTTTCAAAATGACAAACACTATCTTGAAATGGGTTAAAATGCGTTTCTGGCCATGACAAACTGAAGCTTTTGATCAGCAGTTAAACATTCAAATAATGTGATAACACGATGCTGCGGTGCCATCCAAATTCCCAACTCTTCTGATGTCTTTGTATGGACAGATTCCGTCGTTTCCTTTGACTTTTATCTTTGCTCGTTCATCTCAGCGGTATCATTTCCACACTTTTTCCACCTCCTCCTGCCAATCGTCTACTTTTTTGTCCCCTCAGCCTTCCGAACGCGGACTACCGATCTCGTCATCAGCGATTTCTGTCGAGCGCGTGGCGCGAAAAGAGGTTTAACGCCGCGCGCGCCCGCAGGCTGTGAAGAAGATCGCTTTAGGTGTTTTCGTTACGCGAGGAATCAATGACACGAGTGACCCATATATTCAATCGCAATCGCGAATTTGTTCATCATCGCCTGCGCGGCTCTTCTTGATTCGGCCGCCGATTCCGGCGGCGACGGCGTGTTGTAATTCGGTCATGCCCATTTTTTCGGGAATTCGGGATCGTTGCGCCTTTTGCGTTTGTTTTGATCGCAATTTACGGTCTTTATTACGTTTAGGGAACCGGAAAATTGGTTTGAACTTTTTGATTTGAAACGTTTCAAAGAAGGGAAGACAGCGATCCAACTACTTTGGCTTTGAGGTTTTACTTGTTTTCACCTTGAAACAGAAACAAGATACACCTCCTTAAATCACATCATTGTTGTTCGATAGCCGCGTTATCAACGATCTACCACTTCAGTAGTAGCATGCTCGAATAGCGCATTGTCAGTCTTATAACCTGAATATCGTGAGTTCGATCCTGACTCCGGGCAAGTGTTTTTTGATAATTCGGTTTTTTGGTATTTTTTCAAATTTATGTTTTAAACAACTTCTGCAACTCCCTCCCACACATGTGACCACAGTAGAAACAACAGCAGCTGGTAGTAAGAGTAGCGGCAATGGCTAGTGAGAAGAGTTTATTTTTCAAGGCCTCCGATCGGCGCGCGGGTTATGTTGTGCAAACCGGTTTGATGGCCACTTCTTCCATCCCTCAAGGGATCGATCTCGCTCACCGTTCGCCAGCCCTTGCTGGTCGCCGAGTGCTATACGTAATTGTTAGCCTTGGTTCGAACTTCTCTCGGTTTAAGGAGGCCACGTTCCTTTTTGCTCGCACAAAAGAGGTTGCAACTTTCCGTGAATTTTGTCACTTTTGTCCTTGACATCAACTGGTTCCCGAAAAAACATCGTGCCATTGTGCCACTTCACTGCTTTCCAATTTTTCGAATTATTGAGTGCAAAAACGTGTGAGTAACCGCATTTGGAGAAGTCTTGATTTGTTAATCTGTTCCGAAACTTTTGTGAAAGACAGCGAAAACGTCGAAGATCTTTATCGGTCCTTTCTAACCCAATTTTTTGAACACTTAGTTTACAGCAACGAGGTTTACGAGTTCGGCCGTCTTGAGGGTTGCCTTTCTACCCGTTTTTTACGGTATTAAAGTAGTTTTTACGGTAGTTTTTTACGGTAGGTAACGGTGTGGGAACCCTGAGAAGTATCCCCAATGCAAAATCATGTCATTTATGGTAGTGTTATTAGTACTTTAGACGACACATACAAATGTGCCTGGATAGCGCAGTAGGCAGCGCGTCAGTCTCATAATGTAAAGGTCGTTAGTTCGATCCTCACTCCGGCAATGATTTTGTTGAAAATTAGAAATTACTTTTTAGGTTTTTTAGGTATTTTCGGTAGGAATTCGGCTTTTTAAGTTCTTCTTCAGGTCTCCCATACATGCTTGCTGTTTTTGCACAACATAATTTCTGCAAAATCCAGTTTGAGCTCTTGAAAGACACATTTTTAAGTCAAGTGTTCAGGTTTACTTCCGCCCAAGATGCTAACCTCTCACAACGAAATTTGACTCCTTACAATTACAATCCAGTCTTAGATTAGTCTAATTAAAAAGCCGTGCCAAAATCACCAAAATAACGGCCAATTTCTAGCCTTGAGAGCCATATGTGACCCTTCGAAGTGTTGCTCCACTCGCCCTGTAATTACGGGTTCTCCTGAGTAGCCCCTGTTCCTTGCGAGCCCAGATGGTCAAACCGTTTACCTGGCGAGTGGCTTTCCCTTTCTTCGCCTTCTGCCCGAAGCTCCTTGCGACCAGCTGTGACAAGAAGGTCTCCAAAAGGGGAACATCTGCCGCGTGAGCCTGGCAAGAAGACGTTGATGACTCCGCGCCGGTGTGTTGATTTTGAAGATGATGACCTTATGCCACTCTTTGCCACCTTCGCGCTCAAGCGCTTGCAGCCACGCGACCGCGCGAGTGGAGGCGGTGGAACCAGGACGAGGAGGAGGAGGCGATGGCAGTTCATCCGATCGCCGTCACTCTCCATCACAAGGTATATGCGCCGTCGTTGCCACTTGGTTTTGCCATGACCGCACAAAGGTCATTCCCAGTCAGTAGCCAGCCCACCTCTCACTTGTTGTCCTTTTTGCTTTCACTGGTACCGCTTCAACCAGGCTACAATTTGTGGCAAACGTTGAGGGATGATGCTACAACGAGCAAGAGGATCCTGGCAGAAGAGAGATATTGAACGGTCGCCCGGCGGCAAATCCGGTCTTTAGGCGTAATTGCGCGTGGTTATGCGTTTTGTTGCACAGGAAATTGCGCACAAAATTGGCCTAACGATTGTTTGATGTTTCATTTTCTTGATTTATTGTTTGGAACAGTCAGATTCGCAAACATTAGCTGGTTTTGCGCGAGCATGATAAACTTTATATCGAAAGTTTTGAGCACTTTTGACATTTTTAAAGCCTACTTTTGGATTGTTTGCTTTTAAAAAATTGTTTATTTCTAATTTGTGTATCTAGGATATGTGTATCCACGGCTCATCTGTATTAACCCTGTTTTTGCCCCACCCGCATTAGCTTAATTAGCCACATCTTCTACCATAACCAACACCACAAAAATTTGTTTGAAAGATTTTTTGCACATTTGTTTACGAAGAATACTGCCCGTTGCATCAACGGCACGATCAACCGGCTTGTTGTTTTCATGACCCGATTTGACGAGATCAGCGTTTAATGCCTATGTCAATAACGCAATATACTTTTTCCGTTTAAAGTTTGCGTTTTGATTTATGAGTCGGCGTTTTTGAGTCTTTTTGGGTTCTGAACCTTCACAAAAATGTGGTCATCGGCAGATCTCGGTCGTCAGATCAGCTCGCTCATATGCTTGGATAGGCAGCGCGTCAGTCTCTTAATCTGAAGTTTGATCCTCACTCCGAGCAATATTCGTGCTCTTTGCTTTTCTACGTCTTCTTAATTTTCGGATTTGTCGGCGCATTTTGTTACCTAAACCTTTTAGAAGTCTTCATGTTGAAGTCTTTAAAAGTCTTCATGATGATTTTACAAGTTTTTTCCTGAGATTGAGTTAGTTTTAGTTTCCATCTATTGAACTTGCCGCTCCAAACACTTCAAATTTTTGGCTGAAAGCAGCAATATTCAAATTTGCATAGCCAAAAATAACTCTTTCTACCGCATCCCTCCCCACATTTCTATTCCTATAGAACCGAAGAACAGAACCAACAAACAGTGACTCACAAAAACACTTTTGCTGATTGCAATGCCCTGAAATGCGAGATCCGGTCTTGCAACTGATCGTTCCTCTGTTTTCCGCTGCTCTTTTCTCGTGGATCAGATAAGTCCCAGTCCCCGATCCACCGCGTTTCCGAGCTCCCAATCCAGAGCGTCACCGTATTATTGCTCAGTTCAACTTGCCCATCTACATAGAAGTAATGGTCATCTCGCTCGCCACCGCTGCTCGTGTGACAAAAAGCCGTTGTTCGCGAAATTGCGTTTTCGTAGTCGCGTTATGGTCGCTTGTCGTTTTCTTAAAGCTCCTCTCCTTTACGGGTGCTCAGGCGCGCGTGCAAATGATTCATAACACTTTAAACTGCTTCTGCAACAACGCTTTCTCTGGGAAAATGCACCGGCTGCGAGGAGAGGTTGACAATGGCTAGCCGTCCGGCAACGACCGTTAAGCCACAATGTACGCCGCGCCACGCCGAAGAGGCCGTAAATTATACTCACGACAATGTGTGCGTACATCTGGCAGGTGAGGCGCATAAAAAGAGATTTGCAGAGGAGCAACGTTCGCTTTCAGGTTCCCATTCGGTGATTTTAATCAAACAGGAAAGCTTTGAACCTTGAGACGGGATGGGGTGACTAAGCGTCAGGGACACTTGTCTGGAATCCCATAAAATTGAATCTGGTTAAAACGGTTCCAAAGATCTCTCAATTCAAAAATGCTAATATCCATGATCACATTAAATTGGCTTTTAAGTTTGGATTGGGTAAAACTTCAAAACAAAAAAAGAGCAGATCCAGATATTATTTTTGAACATTTGTTAGACGCAAAAATCGGTTTGTGTTGGCCTTACAGGATTGAACAATGTCATGTCAAAATGTCTTCATCAAAAAGTTCTTCATTCATACCAAAAAGTCGTTTTACCCAATTTAAACCAAAAAGCCAATTTAATGTAATCATGGATATTAGCATTTTTGAATTGGACAGATCTTTGGAACCGTTTTAACCCGGTTCGATTTCATGTGATTACTGACACATACAAATTTAGCCGTTTAGCGTGAGGTTTCTGAAAATTTCGAACGTATTTAGATTTTGAAGTTTAAGGGTAAAAAATCATCCCGAAGATCTCTCTAAAGGAGAATGGTATATACGACGGTTTTCAGTTTAATGCTCAATTGGCAAAATGTCATATTACAGAATAATACGTGAAGTTTTGCCTCACAATCTAAACGTATTTTTCTAATTTTTTTTATTGGTTAAAAACCTCGACATTTTGACAATTTTCTAGGAGTCTTTGTGCATCTTTTTGCACTTTTTGCCGTAATGGTTTTTAATCTAAATTTGCATATTTCATTGATAAGCCAAAAGTTAATGTATTCTAAGCCTGTTCTGTACCAGAGACCAAAGAGTCGTTATGAATAAGTGTCACCAGCCTTAACCCCACCTACCCTCGTGTTTCTGATCTCCTTCAAACTCTGATTCAGCGTGTCCCCATCCTTCGCAGTATGACTCAACACGCCGAAAACGTGCAACGGACGCCATCCCCCGCACGGTCACCTCTTGGCCGGAGCGGCTGACTCCACGCTCGTCGTTCATTCCGACGCCCATACCGACACCACCACTAAGCCGCCCTTATCAACGCACATAATCGCATTCGGCGATTGGCGTCGTCGGGTGGACGCTTCGCGTTCGCTTTTTGATAGTTTTGCTTTCCTCTCGCACCTCTCTTGTTTTGGAAAAGCGCTGACCGGAACGCAGATCAGCCGGTTTTAATCTCATTTTGCAACATTCCTTGTTACAATCAGCGGCGGTTGGATTCTCTTGGCGTTCGTGTGTTGTGGGAATGTATCAGTTTTGAATCAAGGCACTTTTTTTAAGACTACAAGGAACCAAAAAGTCACTTGTAGCCAATTCAAAACCCATAAGAACCAATTTTCCCAGATCCCCTTTTTTGCAGCTCCAATGACGTCGTGTACTTGTCAAATTAAGAAGAAAGCGGAAAGGAAATATACCACAATTTCAAGGTCACCGCAGACACTTCTGAACCCCTTTGAACAAAGCCCATTAAAAAGAGCGCCGCACGTGTCGACTAACCCATTCCTACGTGTGAGTGATACACGACGGAACACTAAAACAATTGTTACTTGTCGGAACAACGTCGTTTAGTGTTTCCTCATTTATCACTGAGGGCGACAACGAAAATCCAATTTTTCAGTTCAGAAGGTTGTAGAGGTTTAAAAATCACAAATCAGGCGGGTTCAAGAACCAGTTCTGACTTGAGAAATTTATGACACTAATTTGCAGGAAGCGCAACAAACAACGCTTCCAAATAAGTTCTGGAATTCCACGACCTATCCTTATCAAGTTCTTCATTTTTGTGAATCAGTGCTAAACTACTAAAAATGTACTTTTAGATTTTTTCAGTTTTTCAACAGTTTCATGACGTTGTTCAAACAGATTTAACACTTCTACGTCAGTTGATCTAAGCTTTCAGGAGGTGGTCCTCGACTCCGAATTCCATTTCACATGCCATAAATTAACCTTGGGCTATGAGTGTAACCACCGGTCATTCATTAAACACCACACCACCAACAGTCCGCTTCCTTTGTCTTCCGATCTCGCCCTTCTTCACTCCAATAAAAACTTCTCGCAGCTGTTCCCTTTTTATGTAAACTTTCCCAGAGAGAGATTACTGTACAGCAACGCAGCCCCTGCACTTGCCCGTGCTGACTGATCCGCCATCACTGATTAATAATCCCAAAATGTTGCACCTTATGAATAAGCCTCTCTGATCCCTGGCACTTCCCCTTTTTCGCGCTCAACGCTTAACGCCCCTTTTATACAATTCTGTAGAATTTAGTTTTTGGGTGGCTCTCAGTTTGAGTCCTCCTGTGTAGAATGGCTAAAGCTTCTTCAATAGCTTATTTAAAAGTTAGTCTTTTGCCATAGGCGGTCAGTGTTTAGTTATGTTACAATGTTGTAGCTCGGTAGTCAGTCAACATGTGAACTGCGGTAACGTTCACCTTATCAACAAGTTAGCGAACAACGTTAACATGTCTGAATAGCGCAGTAGGCAGCGCGTCAGTCTCATAATCTGAAGTTCGATCCTCACTTTGGGCAATATTTTTTGCTTAAAATGGTTTTAAATAAATTTTTTATGGTTTTTGAAATACGTTTCCATGCTTTAAATTTAAATAAAACTTTATAGCAGTTCTCGGATAGAAGTGCTTTTCTTTTAATGTATTTCGACGCGTTTCGTGACGGCTTTGAGACTTTTCAAATCTTCCAGGGGAGTTTCACAATGTCTTCACCTGAGATATATGCTGAGACTTAAGCATTGTCGTTTTTAGGTTTTTAATCTAAAAGCTATCCGGGATTCCAACTATTTGTCAATTGCAAAACCCTTTTCAAAATGACCATTTATAAATCTCCCATTTTTGATATTTCAAAACGTGTCTTGGCTAAGGTAGATTTAATTGAGATCTAACAATCTTCTTGACTTGGATCAGTTTCTGCATGTAATCTCTCTGTCGTCTCAGCGTCCAACAGCTGCACCACTTTTTCAGTTCTGCTTCACGGTCCAGGCCACGACCTCCCCCTAAATCCTTATAACTGCTTGTTGACTCATTAAGCACTTTCATGAACACCTTAGATCACTATAATATTTTTTAGCGAGCTAAGGGAATCTCCTGCCGGTCATCCTCTCCTGTCGGCCAACCACTCCTGACCGCCCGCGACGGTTTGCGGTATATCCCCCCTGTGCCGCTCCAACGACCGACGCCTGGCTGCCCTGTGCTGGCCGGGTGATGACCGTTCTGCTCTGTTATGTATTCATAATAAGCCGGGTGACGGCGACAGTGATGGCGACCTTGGCGCTGCGTTCTCCCCGCGCCCCTTCTTCCACAGCGATCGTCGTCTGGTCGCTGGGCTCTGCGGAGAGGAGCTCACGTCAGCGACGGTCTTCCGCAGGTTTTCTAGGGGGAACTCTGGCGGGTTCTTCTCCCTCTCCCAGGTCGCTCGCGCACACGTCCGCGCGCTTGCTCGATCGCTTGTGTAGCCTGCCCGCTTTCTGCTAATTTGCATATGTGCCGGTCGTGTGTGGTTTTAATCAAGAAGTATACAGTTTGCTCAATCGGGCTCGGTGCAGGCAGTCCTCGCGCTCGGAATACTTTTGTGACATATGTCGCTATCTTCTTATTGCGTTCGACCGTAGCGGATCTGTTTGGGATTACGGATAATTGGTTGCGCCATTTGGCTTGTGTTTGGAGTGGCTTTTGGGAGGGCAGATGGTTTTTGACTATGCTGGCAGATCCTCAAAAATGGTCAGACTGTTCAAGTTGTCAACTTTTAACGGTTTCAAACTATTTTTTCAAACTTTCTGCCAAGCTAAAAAACCCTTGCTATTGTAGAAACGGCATTTTTTGACTACCTAAAAATTTGAATTAATGGTTTGAAACCGTCAAAAGTTTATGATTCAAGCAATCTCATAGACATACTTCTGGTTCTTTCTCTGTCCGTTTTTAATTTTGTACAATTTTTAGTTTTTTTGGCGGATTTCGTAGCAAATGCTTCAAACGCAATTTTTTTTATTAGAGGTGTAATCTGTTTGTTAAAAAAGTCACATCTTTGTATGAATTTTCAAATAATTGTAAACTCAAAAATATTTTTGTTAAAAATGTGTTTTTGTCACTTATAGATGTTGTTTTAGTTGCTCAAATCTCCACAAAACGCATTTTGAATTATAACATTCTTTAATGTGGCAATCAACAGCATTTTTGTGTACTTTGAGTGTTAGTACAATTTTACAATTTCAATTTTTTGCAATTTTTCACACAAAATGAACCAATAAAACGCCCTTTTTGCACAGCCACCGCTTAAACCAGTTCTGAAAAGACTCCGTAAATCCACTCTCTTCACCGTGCATAAATTTAACGGGCGTTCTCGCATACGGTAATAAACTGACACCGCAAAGCAACAACAAACAGATGTGCCGCTGTGGTCATCTCTTTTGTGAGCGCGGACAGAGGTCGCGAGAGTTCGAGTGTCCGCGATTGTTTATAATTCCGCGCCACCCTCTCCCCATCCCGAATCATTTATCGCGTAAGCACTCAGATAATGATCTCGCTTCCTCGCTTGTGTTTAGTCTTGAAGCTATTTACAGCATCGTTCTGACATGCTAAATCATATGCTCTCGACTGCTAAGAAGTGATAAAATTGAAGTGCAGAAGAAGTGATCAGCGGGAGCGGCTCTGTTCCTATTACGCACATCATATCGATGTGCGTGTTTTTTGTGGGCCGTTTATGGCCTCATCGCATTGATTACGACGATTCGAGCAAAAAGCTGCGATAAGCACCTGCCGTCGATTGTCTCCAAAATTGGATGATTGCACTTAAAACGGTCTGATCGGCGAAAACCGCATTTATGGGCAGTGTTGCAACTTTGTTTGCAGTTTTAAAGCATTTTTTAAAATTTAAATTGCTTTAACATGAAGTGTGTAATCCCGGTTTACCGCAAACCCTCATGTGTTCTCACGTCGACCTACGAACGGAACGCATCTCCGTCTTTTTCCCTTAATCGCGTAATCGTATAAGATATAGATATAAGTTTGGATTACGAACAGCGCAAGCGAGAGAAGGCGACGACTGGTTTTTCAAAAGGCTCTTCTCCTCTTCAGTGTTAACAGGCCAGAGGACACTATCAGCGGCAAGCAAAAGGAACGGTTAGAGGATGCGCGGTTGCCGCAGGGTTCCCGGCGCCCTGTGGCCACTTTCTTCGCCTCTTTCGTCTTCTTGGTTGCCTCGAAGAAGTCGTCGTCGGCTGCGGCCCCAAAGTAAACAGCCGAACGCGAACGATCGCTTCAGTGCTTTATGGTACTTCGAAACGGCGGACGCGCCTCGCTGCCGACTGTTTTTCGCGCGCACATTTCTCCTTTTTGTAGGTGAGTAGTAAAAAAATTGTATGAACGGGGTCCGATTGTGTCTCCTTCTCGCGTATTTGGCGTCTTAAGACGCGGCTGGGGGCATCGTGAGTCTCTTCGGTCTTCTATGTTGCCATTTTGGCCCAGCGAGCTCTGTTTTTGAAAAAACGACTTTCATTTTTTTAGATGCTTTTTTTTAAGCTTTGTCTCAAAGCTCATCTAAGCAGAGCGAGTTTTCCACCCTTTGTATTTAGAATTAATCTCAGAAAAACTTGCTTTTCTGTTTTAGCGGAACTGAATCTTGAGTCAGTGTCATTAAATGTCTGAAAAAGCGTTTTTCGTTTGCCTGTTTTGTGTAGATACCGTCTCAAGGATACGAATAACGTTGTTTTTATGGTCAAGTGGTAGTATTTCAGCCTATAGTTCTAAAAGTCAAGGGTTCGATTCCAACTGTAACCCAACAGTTTTTAGCTTTTTGTTGTGAGTATTTCTGCCGGTCTTGTTTGTCATACGCTCATAATTACACCCAAAATCGGCCTTGAAAACTAAACATATTAAACATGACTCCTGTTTATCCTCGCACAAAAAAACCCGTTAAGATCACAGAACCCAAGCTGTTGTTAAAATAACCGTTCCGCATTTTTTACAATGCCATTCAACTTTCAAGGCCGCCGAAAAGCGGTGGGAGAGCCGTAGCAGACGCACAGCTGTATAGTTAAACACGGACCGTACGAGAAGGGTCGTGACACTTGAAGCGCTTAACGGCTTTTAGTTTTAGGCAGCCTGGCTTCAAAAGCCAATTTTGAGTATTTATATTTTCTGATATTCATGTGTTTGTAAAGCTAGAGAATTTCGTGTCCTCCCGTGCGTGATCTCCATAATCGCCCTGAGTGACATCACCTATCGGTCACCGTAGCGCAGCAGGAATCTCGGGAACGCTGTGATTTCTTGCCTGATCGCCCGCCTAAGCCGTCCCCAAAGGGCGAATATGCAGATGTTCTTCTTCTTCTCCCGTGCAACGACGATAATCCGGTTAGCCGCCTGTCATCGTAGCCCCACGTAGCGAGATGTTCTAATCGCGCAGAGAGCAAGAGCAGCGTGGTATAAATTTGAGTCGCGCGTTCAAAGTCGCTTTTTATGGGTTGCGCTCTGTCGTCTTCGCGATCTTCTGCACCTGCAGAAGCAGAAGAAGAATCCAGCAGCCTTTCCCTGGCAGCCCCGTTTACCTTTACGCCTTGTTTCAGCCAGAAAATAATGTTGGCTCCCGCCAGATGGGGGTCCCAGCAGCACCGAGTGTTTATCTCGCCGCAGGCTGCGAACCACTCTTCAACCAACCGCTATCATCACCCGAGTTCGCACCATCACAACACGAGACTCTACGACCCGGCGAATGAAGTGCCCCGATTGATCAGGGATAAGAGGAACGACCGCGAGTATTTTTTGTCCATGTACCTGGGAAAGGTCAGTTTACAACTGGTTTAAGGGTTTTAGAGTTTTTGCTAAAATGGGCTTAAGCCACTTGAAATCTGATCCCAAATTCTTGAAACCCTCACACACTGATTCAAGCTGCAAAAACTGAATTCGTGTCATATGAAGGGTTTTAATCAGAATTCAAACTACAAAAAACTGATTAATTCTATGTTAAGGGAGGCTTTGGACGCTGTTTCCGAGCAGAAAGTGGCCGAGACAGATACGCGATCAAGATCATAGATAAAAACAGACTGAAGAAGGAGTCGCATTGGTCCAAAATCAGAAAGGAAATCGCCATCCAGTCCCGTCTTGCTCACTCCAATGTCCTCATGATGCACTCCTGCTTTGATTCAAACACTGAGATCTTCATGATTCTGGAATACTGCTCCGAAGGGTCGTTGTTGGATTACACACAGATGGCTGAAGGTTGGTTTTTAGGACATCCCTAAACCAAAACTGGGTCATTTTGGGTGTTTTGGCAAATAACTTAAAAACTATGTAGCTAATGAAACAATCTTAGTTTGATATCATTTTGCTTTGGTCCTGACTTAGTTCCTAAAAGTTAGGTACTTTCGCTTTCCCTCAGTTATCTGATCAAAATGTTGTATCTTTTCGGCTAACACAATATTCGCCACCTCAGTCAACAATTACCCATGTGTTCCTTGAGTCAACCGCAACCGGTCAGGATCGACTCCTTTACCTTAACTTGTAGAAAAACAGACCAGAAGCGATCAGACCTCAAATCGCACCTTTTTGTTTGTTTGTTTGTTTGTTTGTTTTTAGGTCGTCGGCTCAGCGAAGCGGAAGCCGTCGGATTCCTCTATCAACTCATGTCGGGGGTCAACTATTTGCACAACGATTGCAAGGTGTTGCACCGAGACTTGAAGCCGGGAAACCTGCTCTTGGCCAAGAATGGAGTCCTCAAGGTCGCGGATTTTGGATTGGCTTGTTTTATGGACGAGATGGACTACAGCCGGCCGCAGTCGGTTTGTGGAACGCCTAACTATATCTCTCCTGAGGTAAACTCACATCTTCGAGTGTTAAAAGATAAATGTGGGCATTTAAGGTTCTAAGAAACAGCGGGCACTCGCTCGCCTCTGAGGCTTGGGCCATCGGGTGCATTTTCTACTTCATGATGATGGGAATTCCTCCGTTCGAGACCGAGTCCCTTGGAGAGACTTACGACCGAATCAAGCAGGGAAAATACTACTTCCCATCGAATGTGTATATTTCTAACTATGGACGTCAGTTGATTGAAACGTGAGTTGCTACTATACGCTATCTATTCTAAATTTAATAAAACTGAGTTTTTGTAATAAATCGGCTTCACGCACAAATCAAATTGAAGCTAAAAAACTGTGCATGTGCAGCTTAAGCAACAACTTTGCTTTAAATGAATAGTAGATTTGTTAGCGTGTCAGACTTCCCCATCAGCGGCCTTAAACTGTTGAGACCGCTATTGGGACCAGCTTAACTCAGTTTTCCTCATAATCATTTCTTCTGCTTCAGGCTCCTTGATACCAACGTCAACACTCGCCTACCCCCTCAGAAGATTCTCTCTCACCGCATATTCCACCGCAGTCACTCGACGGGTTCCATGCATCCTCGGTTCTCTAAGTAAGCAAAACCAACCGCAAACATTGTGTATTCTCATCATTTCCAGATCTGCTTCAAATCTGGCGATCCTGGGCAGCGAAGGCCACACAATGCTGGACTCGCATTCAGGTAAAGGCAGCGTGACGCCTCCCCACCTAACCGTGAGTTCCCGAATGCTCGCCGAGAGCTCCCTGAGTCGGTACTCAAGCACTGCCGACATCGCCTCCCGAGCGCCAGGAAGAGCAGTTTGCGAACGGGATTATGTGAGTGGAGGTCAACTAAACGCTGATTTATGTGGGTATTTTAGAACGGAAACAACCTGAAAATGCTATACAGCGACAGTCCGCCGCTGAGCGACGACGCGGTTGTTCCGATGGCGAACAACTCGCGGTACTCGTTTACTCAGAGCCTCGAAGTCTACATTGACACGTTGGATGCGCTGTTTTTAAATGAGTCTAGGATGAGTGAGTTGCTATCTACTCTATTACATGCTTAAAAATTGTCGCCCTAATTTTGGTGTACCCATAAAAGTTGAAAATTCTTAAAAGCCGGATAAGATTATTTTTTAAATCATTTGAAATTGCCAATAGACTTACTGATTACAGGTTTGGTCAGTTCAGTCTATTTTTAATGTAAATCGAATGGTTAATTTAATTAAAAAGGTACGATTTGAGGTCTGATCGATTCTGGACTGTTTTTCTACAAGTTCAGGTGGTTCAGGTGGGCGAGTAATTCCTGACCGGTTGTGGTTAACTCAAAGAACACATGGGTAATTGTTGACTGAAGTGGCAAATATTGTGTTAGCCGAAAAGATACAAAGTGAAAACGTTGTTTAGCTGACTGAGAAAAAACTAAAGTACCTGATTTTTGGAATTTTTAGTGTCTCTTCTTTAGACTTTACAAACCCGTCTGGCTATTTACCTTGAAAGAACCACTAAACTGAGAATGTTTATATTTCTGAGCACTGTAGTCACCTCGAAAAATCGATTTTTCCGTTCGCCTCAATATCTGTCGACTATCAATTCCGCTCTCCTTAGCCTACAAAACGATAAAACCTTAATCAGCCATAAAGCGGCCTCATGACATAACATTTGTCTTTCTTCCAGACATGCTGGAACTGCGCGAAATGCCGCGGGATATGCTGTGCATCCTGTGCTGGATCGACTATCGCAACGCCTATGGCTTCGGATGCACTCTGAATAACGGAACCCGATCGCTGGTTTTCAACGATGGATCGTCCATTTCCCAGCGGGGCGAACTCATGGGCTTCATGCCTAAGCTTTCCTCCGCGTTTCGGGACCCCTACGAGTGGGTTGACTCGGGAGATGAGTTTCAGTGCCCCGCGAATCTCAGGGAAAAGCGGAATCTCCTGTCTTACACCAGCAACTACATGGCTCGGGAGCTGTGCAGCAAGTTCGGCGAGAATCTTTCTGACAGTCCGACGGACGAGAACCGCGAGCTGACTTATATCGTGTCGGCTTATCAGAAGAACGATCAGATTATTATGGGCCTTAGCAATGGAACTTGTCAGGTATGCCGCAAATTTAATTAGGCTTAATTGCCTAAATTTCAGTTGTTGACTGGGGCATATTACAGCGGAAACGTATTGTATTATTAAATTTTTCCCGAAGTCAACTTTTTATTTAACTGTTTATGGTTTTAATTGCTACAAATGCATGTTTGTTGATTTTAGATGAACGACAAGGACACACATTCCAAATACGTGCTGGGCATTGACGAGTGCGGCGGAGTGACCCTGACGATTCTCTCTCAAGGTGAAACCGCGACAAGCTACTCAGTCCACCTAGGTGCCGGCCGGAAGCCGCTCCCCGTCGAGCTGAACTGCCTCCGAAAGTTCCGCGACCTGCTCACCACGCAACATCGTCTCCTCATGAAACCCAACCGCTCCATCTGTTCCACAGACTGTTAAACTCCCAATTGCCTGGTCTCAAATTTCCTCTCCCCCTCCTCTCTCTCAAGAATCCACTACTGGAAGGTTCTCTTCTCTCGGGTCCCACTAGGTCACAAAGCAGATTGTCTTAATTATATTCCCTACACACAGTACACCGTCCTCCCTTCAGCCAATCCATCACAGTAGTCCTTTCCTGACTTTTCTCTTCCCTCTCGTTCGAACGGGTTCGAATACTTTGACGCAACCACATTGCCGTCTCTTAAGCTCCGCCTTGTTATTGCTCAGACTGATAAAAAAGAGTTAACCGTGTAAATAGGAAACGAAGATAAAGTTCAGATTTTTCGGCTTCACACATTACTTCACATTTCACACCAGAATACTCAAACTGACGTCCGTTCTAAATCAGCAACATTTTGTTGAAGCTAAGCAATATCAAAGAATTGTCAATTAGACACGCAAAACAGTTATCTACTTTAAGCTGGGGTTAAAACTGCTGGCAGTTGCAAGAATAAGTTTTTCAATAAATTGCGGTTTATTAGTCAAAAAACTAATTAAATTTCCACTGTCAATTTTGCTAATCTGTTTATTGCGCTTCAAATAAGTCCAGAAGCAGGCGAGTTAGGAATTTTGAATACAAGGTGGTCATGTCGGGCGAAGCTACCAACGCTCGTAATTTAACCATTTGGCACAAAAATAGCCAACGTTGATTTGGATTCTGACTTTTCAAGACGTCCTAGCGCTTCTGGATCTAAAGTACATCTGGCTTGCTATTCAACTCATTAAAAAACGGGGGGTTTGGCTCTTTCTCAGCTTTGACCGATCAATCACATGGGTCCCAAAGCGAAATCGTGAGGCGGCAATCGCGATGCCACATTTGAAATTCACACCGTGTTTGTCTTTAAAATCCACTTATGATCTAATTTTGTTAACATTCTCACGACGTTTCCACGTATCAGCTTTTACAGCACCGTTTTACCTGTTTTCATTGCTATTTTATTTTGAGGAAGTGCAAAAAAACTCTTTCGGGACAGCCACAAGAAGGAGAACGGCATTTTCACTACACTTTCTATTTTCAGATAGCTGACAATGGAATACGTCCCTTACAGATTCTGGGAGGAACTCGTCAAAGTCTTTGATTGTGCTAACCTCGATAATATGGCCAAATTGAACAATCGAGTTCTTACCGCTTGTTGCGACAGACGTATTCAAACTTGGGACGTGTTCGCGATTTCCCTCTGATTTTCCGAGCCAGACAATCGCATATACGCTCAACTTGAAAAGAAGAACAAAGCAACCAATGTTTGAGACCACTTTGAGCTTTCAAAAGTAGATGGAATAGCTCACGTGCACATCGAAAGAATCTTCTTTCAAAACGGGCCTGATGACTACTCACTCCTTCAAGGTTAGTCCTCAGCAATTCCAACGTCTTCTCTCCAAAGTGATCTACACCGCTGCCAACGAAATCGCGATTCTGGAGGAAATGACAAATTTCGACGACCTGTTTACGTTCTTTATCAAAACTGGACTTGCTCAGCTACCCTACAGAAATGTGGCACTGTCTGGAGAGTGCACTGGATCTGTTCAAATGTTCGACTGTCTCAAGTTCGACAAGGAGGAAGGCTCATCGCTCTGGTTGGCAGATGAATGGAGTGAAGACCTCCTTCCGGTCCTGCTCAGAGTGTTCAACGAACATCCGAAATGGAATCAGATTTCGGTCGAAATGGTTGAATCTGTGGATGTCCAGTTCTTGGAAGACTTTGGCGAGATATGGAAAACGAAAGGGATTCGGCAATTAGGATAATGATCAAAGAGGACTTAACAGAGAAAGATCTTCAAGAAGCGTTTGGAGGAGTTATAGTATTGGAAAGCAACATAAATGAGAATATGCTCATGGTTTATTTTCCGGGGGAAGACGACGAATCTACCAACGACGTCGATTTTACAGTTCTAATGAGCTCCAGCTACCCATGAATCATTTTTAATTGCATTCGTGCATGTTTATGTGTTTAAGATTTTGATTGAATTTGCGTCAACGAAAATCGTGTCTAAATTTTGAATTCTGGTACACAAATAAATCTGTAAAACTAAATTATGAGTCTTCCAGAGCAGGCCAGCTTAGGACAACGTAGACGGAATATAAAAAGACTCCGCTGTAAATAGAGGGACAGTGCAACAAGAATATGTAATGTGTTTTACATTTTCATCTTTGCGCGCAGTTTCGTAGCCTAATTTGGGAAGGGCGATATACGGTAGGGCTCATCGCTAATTTTCTGGTGGCGGACGGCGATAACTGTTTTGAGTCGGGGCGGCAAAGAGATTAAGAGGATTTTAAGGCACTAAACATCGGGTGTGCAAAAAAAGACCTGTACGCGGACGGGCGCGCACACGTCGCAGAGGACAAGACGTTTAAAGCAAAAATAACGCAAACGCGATCTCCTTCACTTTGTTTAGGTGCTATAGGTGCTCGGGTCGTTGAAGACGGTTTCGAATTGAGGGATTAGGATTGTTAAAAACGATCAACTTTTAGAAAAAATAGATTCTGCATTTGGCTCAATTTTGATTCGTTTCTTGACATCTTCCGCCTGTTCTCGGTGAATGTGATGTCTTGAACGTTTCAAACGCCAGATTTCGCGCACCTGTCGCTTGTGATCGAACTTATCCAATCCCATGGCGACGAACCTTCCAATGCCTCCTATGGGGCTATAATAAATATCGATTACGAAATGAGAAAATCCAAGGACTAACGGTACGACAAATGTGGCAGATCATGTTCCCACAACTCTACAGCAACTCTGCAGTGGTAAATATGGCATTCGCAACGCCAAATAGTTCTAGAAAACCGTTGGAGTAAACTTCTTGGGCTCTGAGAAAATCCCATCACAATGGTCGGATTCTGCGATAACATTGACACTCGGCAAGCACAGAATCGCGGGGAAATTCGCGAACGTTCACGAAAAGAAATGCGAAGGGGAAATGGAAAATTCGATTCGGAATCAAACAAACTCGTAATAAACTGTACTGTAACAGCAGAACATGTATGTCGTTCTGGGACTCAAGGTTCGTGAACGTAGATCATTCGAGACGCTTTGTGATTCCATGTTCGGAGCACCAAAGGAGAGCGTTTTCCAGAACTGAAAGCAAATGGTGATGAGAAATGAGTCGTAATTTGAAGCGAGACTGCAAGAAAAAGAGCTAAACGTCTCTTAAAAACATCGCTATCAAATTTTATGACCGGTGTATCTGTGTAAATTATGTGTCTACCATGACCTACCATGACTCTCAACCCTTCAAGCGGCACAAAAATCTGTCTGCCAATCACTTGGCCCTCACTCAAATCTCGGTGTTCGATCGAACAACTCAATTTTCAATGCCTTAAGATTCGCACAAATATGTTAATTAGTCCCAGCGGCGACAAATTGAATCCTCTCTCCCTCCCGCCACTCCTACAAAAACAAGTGTTCTATTAACTTATTAGCGAATGTGTATGCATATTTCTGAGTTCTCACGCAATCCGTCTTTACGATAAGTGACCATAATAGGTCTTCCTGTCCCTCAACGTCTTGCAAGTCTTCTCTTTTGGCTTATTAGCAAATGTGTTGCTAGCTTCTACTGCAATCCTAATAGCGACGACCTCATTGAGCACTGCCGGTTAAACGGTAAAGCGGACAGAGTTTGTCAACGAGATTCTCGACAACACAGTTGATCTACAAGCACCCCAAAATTGTGTTTTTAAGTTTGATAAACCTTCACATCAGTCCCACGTTGCTTTATTGCGTCTTTAACGCTACGTGATCTTCTTTTTACACATGTATATGTGCTCTCGCAAAACAGTTTGTGCCAGATTTTATGTCCTAAAATTAAACTTAAACAGTCAATGACACGCTCAACTTTGTTTAATGCTCCACAACCGTCCAAAAAGAAATTCTAATCAGACCGAAGTGCTTCGCGTTTCCCTTTGTCTATCAACATATTAGCTATGACGTGTATTCCTGGTGGGTTTTTTGCGTTTACTCAACGTCCTTGAGCACCTAAACGGTGAAGCGGGCGGAGTTTGTCCTCTCCAAACTCCTGGCAACAAATTCAGTGTTTCGGTTCCCGTTCGGGTTTGTGAGAGATTCTAAGAGAGTTCAAAGCGGGTCTCAACCGACCGAGTTTAAAGCCCTTATCACCAACTTTTAAATGGTTAGGGCTCTGTTCTGTTTCCGTTTGAGTTTGGGTTTGTCAAAACTGAAAACTTTTTACCCTTTTTGATGTTCCTCTATGTTTCGAAGACAACCGTTAAGTGTATCTTGTTTCCGATGAGTCGCTTAATCTCACTTTGTTGTTCTTCCCTTAGCCCTCCGCCACTCAACTCTCTTCCATTCTCACTGTTTGTTCCCTCAAACGTTTTGTTTTCTTTTTTGTGTTGCTTTGTGTCCTCGCGCTTCAAATACGTGTTGCTTCGCGGCTGAGCAACAATCAGCTTCCCCATGCGTTCTCACGGCGCAAAAATCAATAAACGTGCGGCATCGTCGCGGCGCTTCCTCTCATGCAAGCGAGCTTATGTTCAGTTATAATTGTACCCCCGTTTTTGCTTCTTGTTTATTGACGAGTGCACGGAAAGTTGGTTGATTATGGGAGCGGTGTTTCGTGAAACAGTGATGGGTGAGTCAGTCGTCATTTTGAAGATGATTTCCACCTCCATGAGCTGTAAGAAGAGGAACCAAGCGCTTTGTAAGTTCAATGTTAGAACTGAGAACGTCAAGTAAAGAAAGGTCCCACTTTCATGTGCCGTGCGATCGCTTAAGTGTTACTTCTTAATTGCCTTTTTGTGATAGCGAATGAGTTAGGATAAAAATGGTTTGTCCTTTCAAGATAGTTCGTGGCATTTTCGTGACTCTTGGTGGCGCCTTTTGTCTTTCACCTGTTTGCCTGCACATGAGGAAGCTTATAAGGAAGGGTACTCTAGGAGTCAGTTGACAATTCTTAATATGAAGACCATGAAGGCTTAGGCGTTTCGATTGGCCAATGAGGTTTAATAGCGAATATTAAGGAGCTCGCGGAAAAGTGGTTAATTGGTCAAATTTGTGCTGTTAAGACATTTTACTTGCGTCACTTGACTATAAACTGGTAGACATCCCAAGATGGTCGACTTACTTTAAAGGTGCTATCCTGACCTGTGCAGGTATACTTCTTTTACCTGCAGATTTTGAGGCTTTGTTTGCTTACAAAGATAAGTCGGTGATGAAGAGGTGAGAGGCAATTGTGTCTTGAGCTTTGATACTTATATAAATACGGAACATGTAGGCGGAAAGCAGCGAACAGGTCATTCTAGCATTTTTCATTCTTAAGAATTGATCAGAAAGCCGGAAAATTATTTTAAATATGTGTTTTTCGCGCTGCCGAATGTGAAAATAATCGTTATGCTTTACTGCTTATTCAATTATGATTTAATTAACGCAACAATGACACATGAAGCTCTAATGCTGATGAGGCATAATCGCTCCACAGCTCGTTGGATGCAGGCTGTCGGGTTTCTTCCGTTAACCTTTAGGATCATCGATTTTTTATTTTCTCCTTATCAATGGAACGCTATAGTCCATTATTTCGCGTTTTCCGCTACGTGTCAGTTTAAGGATCATATAGTGGACAGATCATTTTAGCTCTTTGTTACCTTGAAATAATAAAAAAATTTGAAAGGGGTTAGTTATCCTTTGAGATATTTCCGAATTCTCGTCGGCGCTTTTTACCTCACTAATAGTCTATAGGTAAAATATAGGTCTATAAGTAAAAACCTGTTAGCGGTTTGTAACTTGGCCCATTTGTAACTTTTTTAAAGCAGATGATTTGAAATTTGGGATTATCTTAAGCTAACGATTTCAGGCTTGTTAAACTAATGCCGGAACATATCGTGTAGTCAATTATGGTTTCATTAAAGCGTGTCCATCTTGCGAAACATATAGTTAACATCGCTTATTTTCGGCTTGTATCTTCTCTCATTCGCTCCTCAGCTCGCAACCTAAGATGAGCCTGATGAATCAACAGTACCACAGCTCCCTTGGTATCTTCCTTCCTATGCCTCACGTCAATAGCCTGGCTACGATCGGTAACTGCAGTTGTCCATTTAGAGTATTCAAATAATTTGATTTCAGTCCGCAAAACGACGCTAAGGCTTCAAGTCTGGATTAGTGGCCCATATCTGTCGGATGACAACACGTTTTTGCTGCATGCGGCGTATACTGGATACGACGAACTTGCAAAAAGCTACACCCTTGACGTTCCCCAGACTCCGGTTTCTTGGTGGAAGCAGATGAAGATGGTTCACTTTGAGGGAGTTAAAATTGATGAACGAGGATGCAAGGAATTGTCATTGTCAATGGACAGCCGCTACAACGTCGAAGTGGATCAGCTGATTCGTGTGTTTCACGAAATAGCACTGGCCCAACTTCCTAACCTAAAGCTGCTGTGGACGCCCAGCTCGAATGACCCTTTCATCTACTCCCTCCTCCGAGAATGCCTCGACACCGGGATCACCTTCACGAACATCAGCTTCCCTTGTGCGGTATTTGAACCTTCGCAGGTGTCTCTTCAGCTCAACGAAGGAGAGCAGACTCACTTTATTGAGGCACAGCAGGCTTTCTCTAAGTTGCTCAGATCCCGGAAGCTTGAGAACGTGGAGCTTCTCAGGACCTGGAGTCACGATGATTTGATTCTGATGCTAGAGATGCTGAGGACTAACCCGGTAAAGCATCTCTACATCCACAACTGCATCGGCATTAACCTCGAAATCGTCCGAGACCTTCTGAATATGTGGCATGAAACTGGCTTCACGTTCTGCATTGGGATAAGCAGTCTCTGCAACTTTGCTACGCTCTTCGCTGAGAAGCTCCTACCTCATGGCTGTATTGGGTTCGGCTTCCTCCCGGCGACCAATGCTCCTGGCGTCGACTTTTTCATCACCTCTCTCAACTATCAGAATAAATGATCGTAGATTTTGATGTTATCAATTTGTTAGTTTCATTGTTATTGTGTGCATATCCATTACGTGTATGAACAGGGTACGCAGATTGAGTGTTGTCTGACGGGTAAAACTCATGATAAGGTCGGTGACTCCGAATACCCAAAGATGGTACTTGTGGGATTAAAAAATGACCCAGAGGTTGCCTGCATGTCGGCTCATTGTCGTCTACGATTCCAGAAATTCCGCCTTTGGAGCTGGATTTGCATTTCAGCATGCTTCGCGAAGTTTCTAGACGTTCTGTGTCTGAAACGCGGTCCATTCAAGATGTTTCCGTGCGAAAAACGGCCATTCTAAACATATGAGCGTGAATTCCAGCCCTTCGCAGAAGGTTTGGGTGACATCGGTTCAATTTTTGTGACCAGCCTTCTAGACATTGTAGTCTCGAATGCGATCATTTTCATACCACACGTGCGCTTGAAAACCAGTCCATTTTATACGATTTGCGAGAATTCCAGTGATCCCGTATTTGAAACGGCCAAATCCAGACATTTCGGCATGCTTAGCGGAGATTCGAGACGTTCTGTGTTTTAAACGCGGTCCATTCAAGATATTTCCATGTGAGAAACGACCATTCTGAGTCTTAGCGGGGATTCCAGTGATTCCAGACGTGCCTCGTCTGCAACAAGGCCAATTCCAGACAGGCGAGTCCGAAAGTAGGCGTCTGAGCACAAACTCTGGTGATTTTAGACAGATGACCTCTGAAACGCGGGAAAATGCGTGATGCTCCAGCTTTTGAGCGGAAGACGGGACTATCCTCCTTACCAGCGTCACTTTCCTACCGCTGCGAATTCACAGAATGAAGATTTGGAGCTCATGTTCCTTCTGGCTCCGAGTAGAATTCCGGTTCTCAGAAATTGACATAACATCCTCGAACGTCTCGTCTTGCAACAGGCATTTTGCGTCTGGAAGCGGAACATTACAGGGATTACCATCGATTCCAGACATGCGGATCCGAAGGCTGACCTATTCTAGACGTCTGAACGCGGGATGCGACGATTCCTGACATTTTGCGTCTGAAACGAATTGCGTGCTTATAGGGCAACGATGGCTGTTCTTACCACCGCTTTCGCATCGCTACGAAGTCCTGGAAGGAGGGAGTTGGATCCAACGTTTTTCCGGCTTTCACAAGATCGAGTAAAGTCCCATTTCGGTCTTCTGAAATTAGCAAATTACTTTGAAGAGGACAGAGATACACGCATTCACGAACACGAAACACGTCAAGCGGAAGAAGGACAAAATTCAAAGACCAGTCCAGTGCAACTGAATCAGGAATCGCGAGAAGGAAACGCAGTTGGAAAGTAAAAATAACGTCCATCAGAGTGTGATTTTCTTGAAAGCATGCAAGTAAGCTGAAATAACCATTCCAGATATCTATCAGAACGTCTGACCGAGAATTACGATAATTCTAGACGCTTCGCATCTGATCCAAGGTGTCCAAAGTGCGATCGAACCCAGATCTCAGGGCAAGAACAGTGAGAATTCAAGACATTTAACGTCTGAAGCGCGGAGAAATGCGTGACCCTTCTGGTTTCGAGGCGAAGACGAGCCTTCTTCTCAAGCATCATCGTCACCTTGCGATCGCAATCGCTTTCCAGAATTCTTCTCCCCATGCTCCAGACGTCGCTTCTTCCGTTTTAGATTCTGATTCGTCGATTTTCGTAGCTCTTACAGACAAACAACGGTTTTAAGGCCTCCAGACAGCTTTTCTTTCTTCACTGTCCTTTTTCGATGTCTAGGATCCATCCTGAGACGTTCGAACTTCATCTTCATTCCTGTGTTCTTGGCATTTCTCGGCAAAACGCGGACGAAGAAATGTGAAAATCGCGTCTGTTCACCGCGTTCCAAATTTCAGTTCCTGAAATTAGCGAAAACCGACGACCTTTCACTCCTGCTGAACCCCTAATTCCAGCGCTTCTAGGAAATGATCCCAATCTCGGCAAAATACGACAGGCAACATCCGAAATAAGCAACTTGGACTTTTGAAGGCGAAAGTCTTGAAATCATGGCGCAAATCCGGTTATTCTCAAAATTGGCCAGTTCACTTGCGCGCCTCATGTTCCACTGCTGGTCTCAGCGCGATAACCCTGAGCGCTCAACCACCGCCACCGATTCTCGTGGATTTTCGATTTTCGTCGAGGATCGTCGAATTCCGTCAGTTTTCAGCGCGTTTTTGTGCGTGTCATGCTGATTTTGATGGCTTCAAATGTCCTCGCCGTTGCTATCGACGTTTGAGGTCTGTATGGGCTTTGAATCACCTGGCTGTTTGCGTTTTTTGTGCCCTTCCGATCGCCTCGACCTGCTGCGCCACCAGCTGTCGCCGTTTGCCCAGATATGGGGTCGATTTGAGGCGATCAAAAGCTTTTTTCGTCCATGTTAGATTATTTTGCTAGCTTGTCGCATTGCCGCTGCTTGCTGACGTCTTGCTTCTCGTTTCAGTTCACCTATTCGCGTTTTAAGTTCGATTTTTCCCTGCTCGCGGTCAGTATGTCTCACTTTTGTCGATATTTCGCGCTTGAACGCTGATTTCTAGCCAGAAATCAAAGCTGAATTTTTTTCCTTTCAGGATCTCGTCTGCTATGAGCAGTTTCGTCGGCTCCAACGTGGTACCAGCTCGGAACTACTGGAACTCGCTAGCCGAGACGGGCACGGAGATGATCATCGGAAAGTAATTTTTAAGAAGATCAAGGATGAGTGGAAGAAGTCGCAAACGTTCGAGAACTGTGAGCCACTCCAGTTCGCGGGGAACCAGATCCGAGGAGAGCTCCGCAATAAGGTAGATCTAAAGGACGAGGAAGTTTCCGTCTAGCTGACGTGATTTGAAATACGTGTTCTGTTTTGTTTTAAATACGTGTCCTTGTAATGATTAAAACGAATAAATGGATCAGGAGTGATGGAATTGAAACTGCAGCGGTTGTTAAAGCCCATCATTGTGTGCCTTTCTCGTGCGTTCCCTGAATTCACGATTTCGGGCGTCATCGGGCTACGTGCCTCAAAAAGGGCAATTTAGATACGTTCTATGCCCAGAATCTTTGCCGTCAATGCCCAAACGGACGATTTATGCCCAGAATCAGAGCGGTATTTTATGGAAGCGCTGGGGTGACACAAGAACGCCGCTGGGAAGCCAAAATTTACAATTTTCAATGCATCTTGCCACTCCGAAATTGCCTAAATTAACCAGAAAACGTTTGTTGTACCCTTTGACCCTAAAGCCTCGAATTGGCGTTAGTTTTGACCCTCATTAAAGGACACGTTCGTGACTAGTTTTTGAACCGACTTGAGGAGTTTCATTTCCCCAAAAACGGCTCTTCGGAATTCTCGAAAGTGAACGCGCGAGCGTTTAAGACAAGTTTTGTGCTGAAAACGGTCTAAAGCATGTCTCGTTTGTCTTAGCGAGGTCATGTCTGAAGGATGGTACGTTCTGAATGCGACGAGCTGTCTGGACATAGCTAGAATGTGCTATTTTAGACAGCTTGTGTCTTGACTTGGGCAAGTTTTGTCTGAAGGAGACACTCCTGGTCATTCCAACCGGTCTTTTTCACCCTCATGGTCAAAATGAGTCGAAGAACGCTTGTTTTCGTTGTCGAGACCGCGCCAACGTGTAGACAGATTGTAAACTGCTGTCTAGGGTGTGAAAACGCCCGCTTTCGGCCATTTTAAGGTGCTTTTCCGGCATCTAAAAGCCCTTTCACGTGTTAGTAGTCGATTGCGTGCTCTTATTAACGTCTTTCCTAACAAAACCCTCTGCTTCCAGGTCTTCAAAATAAGGATGAGATCTAAGCACTTACATCAAAGGAGGCCTGGAAAGAGCATCTTTGCTACGACTTGGGCTGCTCAGAACGCTGAAATGAACGTCGGTTTGGCTCAGTTTCGGATCTACTTTTACCTCTTCTAATAAGCTGAGATTCCAGAGAACGATGAACCCGAAGCAGCCACTAGTGAACCCGACTTTGGAGCCTGGAAGAACAGCGTCAGAAGAAGGTGAGCAAAGTTGAAGATAAGCCTTAACTGAAGGTCTCCATGTTCAGGTAGAAGAAGGCCACTAAAGCCGCTCGAAGCACATCAGCCCTCTTTGTCCCTTTGCGCCTGTGTTAGGATGGTGCTCGGCGATTATCAGAAAAGACCCGTTTACCAAAGTGAGTGCTCACGACTTGGAGTCTGGGAAGGAGGGAGCTGAGGTGTCTTGCGGTCTTTGTTTTGCTAACGTAGACACCGTCTTTTTCGAAGACTCAAGGGAAGCATTTTCAGAGGCTTATGGTTAAGATATCCCCGTTTTATTCGCCTTTCCCGTTGTTTCACGCGTTTGCTGAGTTTGAGTTTATTGCAGGGTCGAATTCTTCAAATTTGAGGAATCAATGATGTTTAACACCACACGCAACACCTCCACTTCCCCTTCGAGATTCGGGCATCGGCTGCGAAAGCGAATTTGGCTGAAATGAAGCTTGAACAGGAATGAAGGTGAAGTTCGAACGTCTCACGATGGATCCTAGACATCGAAAAAGGACAGTGAAGAGAGAAAAGCTGTCTGGAAACCTTCAAACCGTTGCTTGTCTGTAAGAGCTACGAAAATCGACGAATCAGAACCTAAAACGAAAGAAGCGACGTCTGGAGCATGGGGAGAAGGATTCTGGAAAGCGATTGCAACCGCAAGGTGACGATGATGCTTGAGGAGAAGGAGAGGAGACGCTTGAGGAGACGCGCTTCAGACGTTAAATGTCTTGAATTCTCACTGTATTGTTGAGAACACCGTATGGAGAACCGACGGTCACCCTGATTTGTAGCCTTGCAGTGACGTCGCGTTTCCCCTCTTTCCCCGACAAAGTCTCGCGTCTCGCAAAAACTGCGAAACTTTTTGCAAACTTTGTCTTGAAACGAAAGTCGAAGAATTCAAAATTTATACGGTAGTGTGCTTATTGCGTACTTCGAAGCCGCTAAAGCAAAAAGGCGTTCTATTGATCTTCGACCTAATTAAGCAAATGTGGACCTTTTTCTGCGTCTCGTCTCGCATTTTTTCGTGTCTCGCAGAAAAAAGGTCTCACAAAGCCTGCTTCGGACGAATGCTGTCTGGAATTCGCTCGTTTTACGTTCTGGCGTCTATTTACAAAGAGCCATTTTTCCGACGGCAACGTCTAAAACAGGCCGGATAAAACGGACCCCAAACATGCTTTTTTCTGGATGTCTTTTCTAACCGTTTTTCTCTTCTCAATCCGCGTTTCGTTTTTGCGAGTACTCGATATTCGATTGCGTAAAACGAAGAATGTTTGTCTTAAGCGTGAATACCGTAATCTGCTCATTTCAGAAGATTGAAAAATCTCGATTTCATGGGCTAAGAAGCATAAGAAGCGTGAGAAAAAAAATATCGTAAGTTCGGATCGCAATCCATGAGGTAACTCCTTGGACACTATATTCGTGTTTTTAGGACAGAATTCAGCTATGATGGCAACATGCGGGCCTATGGGCAACCTCTGGCTTAATTTTTAGAAGGCGACGAGGACGGCAGCTTTATGGCGGCTTACGCTGATATCGACGCAGCCTAAATTCTGCTCGTAGTCGAAGAACGAGTCAAAAACCCTGCTACCCGACCCGTCAAAGCATCTAATTCTAGAAGGGTGGCGGCGAAGGTGCACGCGGAAAAACCGAATTTCACCTGCACCCGATCATGTCACTTGGCGATGTTTGAAGCTGTAAAGTTTTGATCTCGTACTGGAGATGTCGAAATTACGGCCTTTTTGCAAACCAGACGCCTATTAGTCGCCGCTTCGCGTTGAGTTATTCAAATCAGATGCCAGCGCTTGCAGAAAACTTCCTAAGCTGAGAATGAAGCAACGAAGATGCGATCTGCACGAAACGATCGTTTATTTTAAAGCGCTCCTTCTATCGACTGTTGGCCGACGATGGATTCGCGGTTTCTTGGCTTGTATGTCATGCTTCTCTTGAATTTTTCGCACCTCGAGTATTTGAGCCACACGACGACTTTATCCTCAACGTGCAATCCAATCCGACCCCTACGTTAAGTGCATCCGCCGCTTTTTTGCCCCTAATAATGCATTCTTTCGGGCGCATCGTTCTCGCAAAGGCGACGAAGAGGCACTTTTCGTTGGCAGTTGTCTCTTAAAGTGCATTTTTGGACGCATCGTTTTCTCTCGGTCCTTTCGCTTCTGCAAACCAGAACGCCGTTTGCGGGTCACGCGACGCCTCCCCTCACTCACGCTTCATTCCAAAACAGTCCACAGCGAAGAGAGCCTCGTAAAACCAGCCAGTTGCAAAAAGGCCCAGCAAAAAAGCTTCCGTGGTTTATCGAGTATAACTTGCCTTTCCTAAATATTGACCCATTCCAGAAAATCAGTTATTAAAGAAGGCGAGATCCTACAACGCGTGCTCGGAATGCTCCGTGCGCCATCCACAACCACCGCAGAAAAGGTCACTACTTGGTGGCGCTCACTGAAGACGATCGAGAGCACCTCAAGAAGCTCTCGATGGTCAAGGAGCTCATGCGAATTGTCAAAGAAGTGCTGTCCACTTTGCAAGACCAAGGAATGAACGTCAACGGGGTGTTCGTGAAGCCCGAGGCGGACGCTGAGCTCGAGAAGTTGGCCGAACCCGCGAATGAATCCTGAGTCCCCCACGTTGTTATTTGGGTACTTCTTCAGTTTATGTGTGTGGACACTCTGTCTGGGCAAGAGCATGAA
Source organism: Steinernema carpocapsae (assembly GCA_000757645.3). Lineage (NCBI taxonomy): Eukaryota > Metazoa > Nematoda > Chromadorea > Rhabditida > Steinernematidae > Steinernema > Steinernema carpocapsae. The sequence goes on from CM016762.1 coordinate 4,913,093, forward strand.
AAGAGCTTTGCGTTCAGTCTCGAGCCCAGTCGACCGCCCTGCATGCCCGTGTGCGGTCGGTCCATCTTCAATCTTTCTCTGATGGCAGTGGAGCAGCACCAGCGGAGCGGACCACCCAGGAGCAGCACCAGCTGCGGCGGAGCGGAGGAGCCATCGGAGCGGATTCGGCGGCCCACGGAGGCTACACATACCGCGCGGGGCGACCGAATCGGAGCAATCCTAGCTATTTCTAGGCGAGGTGCGCTCCAATAAATGGGACACAGTTTTAAAATCATGATCTTTAACAGGTTCTGGCTATGAAAGGGCAAATAGGCAAACGTTGTTTGCGACATGCAAACAGCGCGAAACGGCAGCTCCATTACAAATTTTCTTTATGAATTTCGTATTATTCGCTGCCATTTTTGGATGTTCTACGTAATGACCATTGAAAACTTTCGTCTAAATGAATTTTAAAGCCAAAAACAGATTCCAAAATATGGTCGTTTTCATGGATCAAGTATTATTCAAAAACTCTCTGATTCAAAAAATGCAGTCCGGTTACATTTTTGGAAATTTCGTACTCCTGATAAAGAAAACAGCAACTCAACAACTTGACTTTTGGATTCTCAGCAGTTACACCGATGAAAGAACACAATTGAGAAAACCTGTGCTACTAAAGCGGATGACCGCTCATTTCAGCGGTCAGCGGTTGAACAGAAAAGAGACAGCCGAGTTGACGCGCCTCAGGCAGACAGGAGAATGCGATCAAAGGAAGAATCACTAGAACTAGAATGAACCCAAGTCGATTTCTGTCTTTTTTGAGAGCCGACACTGGTAGAATATGGTCTGAAAGCATAGCTGTCATCTAATTGGCTTCAGACGGTCATTTGTAACAAAAAATAATCGGCAACCGGTTGAACGCGAGGATTATTTTGGTCGCTCTGCTAGTGGAGATTCCGCTTTTTCCGGAACAAATTGCGCTCCCATGGCAATTTCCACTTGCTGGACCTGTTCACGTCGTCTTTCTTGCTACTTCGGAAAGATCGCCGGCCCGATCTCCTCTTCTGGAAGACGCCGTTCCTTACCCGAACTTCGAACCTGGTTACGGTTGCTCATACGGTTGCTCATATGCTTTTTGTAAAGCAACCATAGGGTTGATGATAACGAGACAAGAGGTCTTATCAAATTATTAGCACTTAATATTAAGCTTACAAAGTTTTGGATGAGTCCAACAAGTGTGATCGCTACAAAAGGTGTGAATAATCCTCCTTCACATCACCGGTCTACCCGTTATGGAATGGAATTATTCCTTTGCTGATCGCAAATCTACTTCAAGAGTTGTCAAATAAGAATGCTTCAAAGCTGATTATTGTTCTCTTAAAAACCACTCCTTTATGCCATCTTTTTGTCATTGAACGCTCACGTTCACATAGGACAATTACTGTAGCCAAACTCCTCTCATCCTATTCCACATTGCCGGACTGCTTTGAAAGCCTGTTTATTGTTTTGGAAACGCAGTATGTGAGTTTTTCTGAAATCCGCCAAGAGTTCTAACTGTAAAGGGCATTTGTCAGTCTTTGTCAGCAATTGAGGCCACCGCTATTATGGGAAACTCACGAATCGAACCGTGAATCGAAACCTTTCTCGTGCGTCAGCACTCTCTGATTAAACGCAAAATCGGGAAAATTGGTGGCTCTGAATCAGTGGGAAGCGGGATAAAGAGATAAGTCTTGCCACACATCCATTTAACTAGTTCACCATTTTCCCCGATCAGTAATATTTTGAATAGCGCCTTTTCTCGTTATCCGTTTTGTGGCTTTTGCAAAGCGCGTCTCCTTTTTTGCTTTTGCAAAAATGTGGAGTGGCCGACGGAAGCAGCAAAAAGTTTATTTCCAAAAGTGCAAAGTCTCTTCCCCCTTACAGTTTGAAAATGACTCATAAAGAGACGGAAGCCTTGCTTTGTCTGTCTGCTATGCGTGTACTCTGTGGTGACCGTTGTGTGACCATAGCCGGCAGCGAACGATTTACGTACCGCACCTCCTGAGCGCGCAAGAGGAAACTTTTGGCTTACCAGAGTTTCTTTTTTGAGGATTGGCGTTCTTGCCACCGCCTCAATCGGGTAAGTTTATGGCCTCCTCCATCAACCCTTTTGCGGCGCCTTTCGCATCCGTTCAAGGATATCATTCCTGTACTGCGGCGCGTGTATGGTATAATTTGCTCTCCAAATGAGTTCTAATGTTGATAGGTGATGAGCGGCGCGCGTTCTTATGTCTTTCGTTTTACCCGTTGTTGCCAGTGAAAAAGGGAAGGAAGCGCTGTGAGTGTGGGCAGAGGTTATCACATATCGCAAGACGGTACAAGCTGCAAAACCGATGTCGAAAGGCGCGCAAGAGGCTGAAAAGATTCCTATTTTTAGATAAGATAGGCGCTTCTGCAAACCTTGTCGATGGAATGGTTTTTTAAAGCGCTATGCTCTTTTCTGTCTCTCGACGGCTGCGTTCAGCGCTAAATTCTGCTGTTTGTTTTGTACCTAGGCTGCCGGCGGTTCAATGTAGACTGGCCGATGCCGATAGATTGGTGATGAGCGCGCAAGAGGGAACTTTTGGCTTACCAGAGTTTCATTTTTGAGGATAGTCGCTCTTGCCACCTTTGGCGGCGGAATCGTCTCATTAAGGCAATTTATTCTCCTCTGTCTCTTGACAGCAGCGATCAGCTTGTTTGGCTGTACGAATAGCCTGTGGGAAAGAAAGGAAAGCGCGTGTCGGTGTACCAAAAGAAGGTCGTCAAACGACAGGAGCTGGGAGAAGTGTTCGGAGCCAGAGCGAAGACTTTGAAGCCAGCCTAAATGACGAAATTCAGCTTGGGTACCGATTGGATTGTAATGTTCGCGCGCTTTCAGTCGGTCAGAAGTGTGGCTTCTCAGTCCCTTTTTCAGGTTCTGCTTGCTTGCGTATACCTCAGATAGCCTTTGGGAATGGATGAAACGCTATGATTTTGGACAAATGCTATCAGATATTGATAGACGGACCAAGCTGCAAAGCCAATACCAATCGAGTCATGATTAGTGCGCAAAATGGGACTTTCAACTCACAAATTCTGATTTTGAAATAGTATAGGCGCATCTGCGACCCTCGGCGGCGGGACGGTGTTTACAAAGCAGTGGACGTTTTCATCTGTTCTTCGACGGCAGTGATCAATGCTGAGTTTTGCTACTTGTATGGCTGTACAGATCGCCAATGGAGAAGAAGGAAAAAAGACGGTATTTGTGTGCATAATGGCGTTTGGGGGTCGTCGGACCGAAGAAGCGCGCGGGAAGCCAGAAGGGCCAGAGCAGGTACTTTGGAGCCAGTCTAAATGACGGAAAGGTTTGGAAGAAGATAAGCTCCAGTACCAATGCTTTTTAATAAGCGCACGCCTTCAGTCGGTTAAACTGCTGCTTCTCAGTCTCTCGACGGAGGCATGTCTCATTCTGGTTGTTTACATTTACCTCAGGTCGCCAAATGGAGAAATACGCTCTGGGTAGAGGTCATCAGATATACGGTCCAAGCTGCAAATTCAGCACTGCGCGCAGAATTAGACTTGTAACTTCTCGAATTCTTTTTTGCGATAAACGCTCCTGCGACCGTTGGCGGCGGAACGGCTTTTTCAAAGCAAACTGTTCTTTTCTTTTCCTCAGCGGCGGCAATCAGCGCTGAATTTGGCCGCTTGTTTTGTACCTGGGCCGCCAGCTGGTTCAGGTAGAGAGTCCGTTTCCAAATATTCATGACGAGCGAATGAGGATAGGCGTTCCTGCCACCCTTGGCGATGGAGTGGTCTCTTTAAGGCAATCTGTTCTCCTCTGTCCCTTGGCGGCAGCGGTCAGTGCTGAATTCGGCTGCTTGTGTGACTGCACAAGTCGCTTGTGGGGAATAGGGGAAAGCGACTGTCAGATGGCCAAAGAGCGCACGCTTGCAGTCTGTCTAAATGGTTCCTTTTATGCCTCTCCACAAAGGCGTATTTTGCTCGATTTGCTTGTATATGTGCTTCAGGTCATCTTTGAAGAACAGAAAAAGCGCGTTGAAAGCATTTGAAGTTATTAGATACTGTCAAATTAACGCGATTGGTCCTTACGAAGTGATCTGTGTCTTATTTCTCAGTCTCGACGGTCTTTATCTCTCACTCCAGCATCTGTTTATTGTTTGGCTGTACGTCCGGTCGCATTTAGTAGGAAAATGAAGAAGCGACTTGTGATTGCAGGCATGCCAAAAGAGGGGTTTAGATTCTATGGCTGTTTGGCTGTACTGAGCAAGTTCGGATGTCACCTCAATAAACTAGCTTTAACGCAGATGTGGCTGTGCTAAATGAGTGGAAAAATCACTAATGGAAGTGACTTCGTTGACAGTGTTCGACCTTTCCAAACAGTCTGCGTTTTCTATACTCGAGGCTGTCTGAAGAAGAAAGGTGTTTCAAGGTGGTCCTGAAATGTGTATGCGCGTGGAAGAACGATAATGTCTGCAAAACTCGCTTTCCGAGACAGTTCGTGTCCTCCTCTCATAATTCTACGGTCGCTTGCAACGTTTATGGCTTTGTTTGCGTGGCTGCATTTACATACTTTCAGTGAAAAAATAATCGAGCGTTTACTCTTGTTTTTGGTTACAGTTGCTTCTTGGCCGCATTTTCGGCAATTGAGCAGCCTTGAAGAACCTGTACTGGCGTGTAAAATGCGTGTCCAAATGTTGAAATGTGTCACTGATCATATATGCATATTTAGGGCAATCGCAGATCTTGCTGACGTCATGGACCCTCGCTTCATCACGGCCAATCCTCACTTTTTTGGCATGGCTCCGTTCAACGCCGAATTCTACAGCGGCGCGGATCCAACGGATCCGAGATTCAGCTTCTTTGGGCATTTCGATCCTCGACTGATGTACACTCATCCTGGCTTCAACGCTCCGGAGTTGGGTGGTCCTTCTCAGAGCGATCTTGTGCCTAACGACCCTCGTTACCAACGCACTACCACTCGAAATGGACCCAGCCCTCCTAAAGCTTCTCGCCTCAGAGGCCTGACTTCGAAAGTCCCCACAGTGACAGTTACGCACTCGAACACGTCTGAAGCTGTCATTTCGAGTGGCCCTTGCGCCAGCAGCGTTATCCAGGCCGGCCCCAACGTTTCTGCTCAAGTTTCGAACGCTCCTTTCGTCAGCGTCGCGGCTCCGACTGCTCTCAGCTTCTCCAGACCGACGAACACGCAGCCGAGCTCTTTCCAAGCTCAGGCCAAAAAGGAGCCTCGCATTAACAACGTCATTCCGGCTCAGCCCGTGGATCCGGACGCTCCTCGCCTGACTTCAAGTGCTCCCAGTTCTTCCGATCAGCCCAATACGTCTTCGAGCTTGTCCCAAACTGCGCCTCCAAACGATTCGCGTCTCAACATAAGCATCCATGATTTTGCTCGTGTCAGCAACCTTGCCCAGAGCACTTCGAGTCTCTCCGGTGTGGCCAACAAACATCCGAGAGCCTTCCAACCTCTGGCCATCAATGGTGTCGTCCCGACTCAGCCTCTCTGCCGTACGCAGCCAGCTCTGGGTAAGTCTAAACAACTCACGAAAATCCTAAATATGCTATATTCAGCCTCGACCGTCCACACCATCCTTAGCCTGCACATTTGGATTTCGGGACCGAACAAGGAAGGCGAGATCTTCCTGAACGCGGCCTTCGTCGGCTTTGGCCCGGAGCAGAGCCATTTCGTCGTTCCCGCAGATTCGGTCGACGTCAAGCAGTTGGATCCGAAGTATGTCCATCTCGACATGGTCGACATCGAACGTCCCGGAGTCGAGTGGAAGAAAACGGCGAACGTCGACTTCTACGTCGAAGTCGACCGTCTCGAAGCCATCTTAAACGACATCGCGAAAAAAGGGTTCAAAAATCTGAAGCTTCACTGGACCCCGTCGATCTATGACGACGACATTTTTACGATGATCGGAGAGTCGCAGATCAAGTTCGACAAACTCAATCACCCGACTCTGAATCCGTAAGTTGTCATAATAAATGGTTTGTGTATTATTGTAATTTTGAATATACCTAATAATAAAGTTATGTATGGAGCAGAGAGCGAATGGAGTACGGAAAGAAGAGCTGATGAGGGCAAATCAGATGGCAAACTGGTAATCATCGAGCTTCATATTTAGTTCTGATCAGGCAGATCCTCGATGTGGAGGTTGATGATAATGGTTTCCTTCTATGTACATGTGACCGTAACCTAAAACACAAAATACAGGCCAAGTGGGTCGATCATTGACCATTTGTCATCTAACAATCTGTCCCTCGTCGGAAGAAGCATCCTTTCTCGCTTTCTCCCAATCCGCAGCTCTCCCTGTTTCGTCATCAACGTGCGATAAACTTTCCTCAGCTAATCGTTTAGCGGTTAAGGGCTCACACTGACACATACTTTGCGACAATAACTGTCAGCTACATTCTAACGCTCAAAATCTGTCCAGAAAACTAGAAAGCTTTTGAAATCTTCTAGATTGTTTTTATTGGGAGTCTAGCTATTTTTTATTACATCTTGAAGCACAGACAAGTGCTATGTTCTGTGGTCAGATCCATACTTGATTCAGAATTCTGGCCCAGACGCATTCATTTAGAACATACGCAGCTTCCTACTGATGGACTGCTTATTTCAAATCGCGCATCTGTAAAATTTTAAATACATTTTTCAGCAGCCTGGTGGCGTCCAGAAAGCTTTCTATGCGCCCCTCCTTAAATCACGTCTCAATTTATCTCCCAAACCTCTTTTTACCCCGATTTTAGTTCTATCACACCGCTCGTGCACCCGCACACGTCCTGGGTGGTCGCCCGCTCGACTCCTACTTCAGCCGTCGGCGGCTCCCACCGCGATTGCCTCACGCAGCAGTCTACAGTGGCATGGCCTATCAAGCGCGAGTTATTCAAACGCCGCTGTCAACGGGGAAATCTTTTTTCCTTTGTTGAACACTTTTCAGGAGATTTGGAACGCATCCAGACTTACGTGAACGCAGGAATTAGTGTTTTAGGCGTTACCTGAAATTTATTTGCACGGAGAGCCTATCTTCGAGGCGCGTTATTTGGGTTGTGTTTGGGAAAATAAGGAACTTTGCAATTTTTGAGTTTGAAATTGGGTAATTTAGGTTTTGACGTTATTCTGGGCGTATTTGAAAACTGATATTTACTGAAAATTCTGATATTTCAGCGTTGAATGGGGTAAAAATGGGTGAAAACAGGTGAGATGATCTTTTGGATAGAATAGGTTTGTCGCTTTTCAAATAAGCAGTTCTATCAAAAATCTTTTAGGGACTAGCTGGCGCTTTTGTTTAAACTGATTTTAGACAAAATTCATTTATGTTGCGGGAGAATAGGGGAAAACGCTAACATCTATGTAGCTAAGGACAATCTGTGATAATTCTTGATTGAACCTTATTTTAAGCAGTGTTAAGATTGGCTTGTCAAGATAAAACAAAAACTCACGTGAGGCGTATAGGCAACTTTTGTAATCGATTAGATGTTTTATTACAGCGTGAAACGCGCCTTAAGTTTATGAGCCTATTTCTTCACATCAAAAAACCTTTATTCTAAAATATTACATATATTTGGTTTCATTAGTTGAGTCGCGGTTTTTGTAAGCCGGATAGAATCCTTGCTGAGGTTGTTAGCTTGTTTCTAAGATGGCGTGTCGTGCCTCTTTCCCAGAATCCACATTTACTCATTTTTCTGGCTTCCAGATGGTCAACGTTCCCAAGACTCGTCGCACTTTCTGTGCCGGCAAGTGCCGTCGTCACACCAACCACAAGGTCACTCAATACAAGAAGGGTAAGGAGTCGAGCTTTGCCCAGGGTAAGCTAGAATCCTCGCCCGTGCGTCACTGATCTTACAACGTTCAGGTCGTCGTCGTTACGATCGCAAGCAGTCCGGATTCGGAGGTCAGACCAAGCCCATCTTCCGCAAGAAGGCCAAGACCACGAAAAAGATCGTGCTCCGTATGGAATGCACCGACTGTAAGCACAGGATGCAGCTCCCCATCAAGCGCTGCAAGCACTTCGAACTCGGAGGCCAGAAGAAGGCGCGCGGACAGGTCATCCAGTTCTAAGAAGTTTGTTGATCACTGTTGTTTGTTGATATTCCCCAGTGGATAAAACTATTTGTTTCTGCTACATATTTGGCCGTGATATTTATATTAAATTCTGATCTGCTTCTCTGGAACATTCAAGGTTGTTGGGTGATCGCTCTTGGAGCTCATTCTTCGCTTGGTCTTTGCTCCCATGGGATTAGTGGTAAAAAGCTCTGATTTGAAGAATATAGTTGATCTCATTTATTTCGACGAACTCTCTTCTGAACCTTTTCAAGCATCATAAAATGCAGGACATTCTAGACACAGAGCAGTGACTCCCCTAGAACTTCAAAATACTGAGCAGGCCTATTCGATTACTCCGTTTCTGTAATGTAATTTTAGAGATCACAAATATCTTCCGCCCGAAATGCGTTCTAAAGACCTTTTGCTCTTACCTTTCACGTGGAGCTAGGAGCATACATTACAGAGGCCGATAAGCCCAAACTTGAAATTTCGAGCAGCCCAGGATGGCCCAAAAAAAATCTTTCCGGTAGACACCCCTGGCCTCCGCTCACTGACCAGACCGAGTGGAGTCATTTCTAGCTCACTCGTAGCGAACGACCGGTCGGTTTCGCTAACACATAATTTGAAACCGACCGGTCGATCGCCGCGGGATCTTCCCAAACGACCGGTTTCAGACAGTGGATCGTGCGCCAGAGGGGTCCGAGCGTGGGTGTCTTGTGGAAAGAGTTTTTTTGGGGCCATCCTGTACATGACCGCAGTGGTACTACAGGATGTTGTCAGAGGCACTCGAGTGACCATCGTCCGCTACAATAGAATGTTCTATTGCAGTTAATTTTTTTATATATCCGTAGTTTGAGGACTGCTTCAATTTTGAACAAATGCTTGAACCCTTAAACTACAGTTACCTGAAAGCACTATTCGACAGCATCATGTTATCGTACATGTATCACCCACCTAGGAAACTCCTATACGTTCAACCCAGCGCAGTTTAAGTGTCCCGATCCGAAAGTCCGCGCATTCGAAAAATTAACGCAACCTGAAGCACCAACGTCCGGAAGCCTAATCCTTTGTATAAATTTTTAAAACTTCACACAACACTTCACACGACTTCCGCCACATGATGTTTTCAGAGACACAGAGATTTTCGGATGTATCCATTATGTTTGAACACGTTTGAGTTGCTTCAATTATAAACAGATGCTTCAACTCCGCTACAATGCTCTGATAGCAGTCTTTAAAGGCGTCACATCGCACATTTTTTATCGATCCAGTAGTTACTCGATACGCGTTCATCCCACTGCAGTTCATCCGTCTGAGCCGTTGAAACATTAACGCAACTCAACATCGTTGTCCGAAAGCCCGATTCCGATTACAACTTTCACAAGCTTCACAAAACTGACACTCTACATAGCCGCAGTGCTGTCTCGTGATACTGCCAGTGCCGTTGAAATTGTTGAAAGCCGTTGAAATTTTAAGCCGCAACCTGTGTGTGTCGCGGGTTTCGAATGCATGCGAACTTGCTACCTGTGCGACCATGTTTCAAATTTATCCAGAAATTTTGGGCACGTGCAAGTCGCCTCAATACTTTTCCCGCTAGTACTTCTTGACAGTGTCACAACCTACGAACTCCGCAAACTTCAGTGCAAACTCAAATTATCCCAAATTCGACCATCTTCACTGTTTGAGTACCGTGCAAACGCACGGTCGCAGCGCCACACGGCACTGGCATAAACGTCAGTGTGGTGGTCGCTCCGAACATTTGCAATTTCGTTCCCATATAATCGTGTTCTGATGCACATTTTGCAAATTGTCGGCCTAATTCACCTTTCCTGGGCACGTGCCTCACATAATATGGCTCGTTTCAGTTCTAAACAGATACTTTATAGCACGACATAGATACTCAACAGCATCCTATATGCATTTATCACGGACCCAGCGACCACTCCCTATGCTTTCAACCAATTGCCGAGCATTCAGACAATTAACGCCACCTAAACCATGAAAGTCCGAAATCCTGCTTCTGATTACAATAGAACTGTTCTCGCAGTGTGTCCCTAAAGTAACCTGCAATCGCACGGTCGCTCCGAATGCATGCAAGTTTGCTCTAATATAGTCGTGCTCTGATGCACATCTTGCTAAATTTACGCGAATCCACCTTTTCTGGACACGTGCCTCAAATACTAAGAATTGTTTCAATCCTGAACTTGTAATTTGACCACCATAGCCATTACTTGAATGTGTCCTATAGTGCATTCTGCTCCAACGACTACTTCCTCCCCCATCACGCTATATTTATGCAAACACTTTTGGTTATGTACAGAATTAAGTTAATATTTTCGTGAAAAACTCATATCTGACCCTCTACGCGAGCGATACACTCGTATGGCACGGGTTGGTCTTTTCCGTTCACGAAGGCTATTCGGTAGTACACTTGGAGCGAGCGGAACCACGCCTGAATCTCGAATTTCACTTGGATACTTAGAATGCTCTATACCTGCTCGTTCCCGAACTTCACTTTAACGATTCCGCCGCTCGGAATCGGCGCCACCACGCGGTCCACCGTCGGCATCCCCGGGTAGTCGAAGTCGGGCGCCCAGTCGTTCATTTTCTTCAATTCCCACTCTACGGCGCCTTCGTCGTCCGAATGGTACACGGCCATCGAGTACGTCCGCTCGGCGAAACGGTTGATCGCGATCGAGATGGGATCCGTGGAAAAGGGCACGCGGAACGTGACGACGTGGTTGGCGCCTGAGGCGATCACAATCTTGGTCAATTCTCCCACGCGAGGCGCATCAGGCGTTGGCACCCAGTAGAGCGTTTTCGGGATTTGGTCATTCGGGATGTTGAGGATTTCGCGGCATTTCGCGTCGCCGTTCTTGTCCACCTTCGTTCCGCCCCAATGCACGGGCACGTTTTCAGGCTTACAACGCTAAAACATTACATTTGAGAAGTTTCATAGGGCCCGCGACTACCTTCAAAACTTCCGACTTCCAGTCGTCGCTCCCGGTGAAGATCTTCACCTTGTTTCTGGTCCTTTCAGGCAGCAAAGGGGCAACCGCTTTCCATAAGATCGCAATAAAGCTTGGCGCATTCACGATCAGCATCTCGTCGATCCATTCCGGGTAGTTGCTGTAGACGCTGGCCCACAGAATACGGTAGGGCCCAGTGACGACGCTCAGCAGTTTCGAGTCGAATTTCAGACCTTCCAGGTCCAGAATGTACGTCACGGCGCTCTGAAACAGCAAAATTTAGACCAAGGCACATGCATGTCATTCGCTAATTCTTTCCGCTCTGTTTTAGGCGCTCAGAACTGGTGACTGACGCTTCAGAAATGGCCCCCATTCCATGCGCGATGCTCAAGATGAGTTTCCAACAAATACAAGGCTCTGCTAGCACTCCTTAACAGGGCCACAATGTGCATTCATCACCGACCCGGCAACCATGCGTTTAACCCATCGCAGATTACAAATCACGACTGATTACAAATCACGACTGTATGGGCATGTTCTCATATCCCTTTCACTAATTATCAAATTCATCGATCATTTCGACACGCGTGTGAGTTGTTTAGATACTTGTCCCGATAGGAATCCTTGGCAGTGCACATCCCTTGAACTCCGCACCAACTAAAATCTTTCCAAGGACGACCATTGATGAGCCCCTTCAGTAACGTGCAATCGCACGGTCGCAGCGCCACGCCACACTGACAGAAACGTTTGTGTGGAGGTCGCTCCGTGAACATGCAAGTGCGCTCACACATGTTTTGATGCACATTCTGCTTATTTTTACCCGAATATACCTTTTCTGATGAGCCTTAAATACTGTAGATCGCTTCAATCCTGGGCATGTTTTGACTATGGTATCCACCAGTTCAGGACACGTACGAGTAGTTTAGATAATGAACATGTGTTTGAACCCTGCCACAGTGTCCTGATAGCACTCATTCAGTGTCACAGCGTGCATTTAATAGGCGCCAAGATCCGAAGGTTTCAGGCCTTCTAGATCTTAGATGCACGTCATGGCGCTCTGAAGCGTTGGGTGATTTGAGGCTCAAGGCACGTGTCTTGTGGCTCACATCTACAAGCCTCATGAATACGCCCGAGCAACATGTGCTTCTACCTAATTCTAAACATGAGTTTCAGCCCCACTCCAGTGCCCAGAGAGCACACCTTAACAGCATTTATCACCGACTCAATAATCCACCACAAAGTAAGCGCCAAGACACATGAGTCCGACCGTTTTTCAGTCGAATTTCAGACCTGTCATGCCTAGAATTTGCATCACGACTCTCTGAAACAGCAAGCTAAGACGTAAAGATGATTTCGGGTGATTTGAGGCTCAAGGCACGTACTCATACTTGCTGCTCTATTACTAATGCTTCCCGCGTGTTCCAAGAATAATAAGCAGTCCCCCTCCTCAGCGCACCTTGTTTTGTTGTTGTTGCCCGTAGCCAAGAATTTCCTGTTCCTGAAATTTCTGGCAAACCTGGGAATGTGCCTTGAACACAAAGATTAATATGTGTTTGTGAGTTTTTACCCCCCAACCATGGATGTCGAGGAAAGCGCTCTCTAAAAATTTCGAAGGTCGATCTACGAACAAAACCACCTACATAAGAGCTGCTGTTACCACAAAAAATCGATCTATTCTTTGCATCGAATTTGAAACACCGACGGCGACTCAAGCGCATCCTGTTGGTCACTGATCTTTTATAAAACATGCTTTCTAAGTCTCCCAACTGCGCAACATTTCTCGCCGTGTCGTCCGCCGCTGACCAAAAAACGACACTAACCCCCAACTTCTGAACTTTAAACTGTGCACCATTGTTTGTTCAACTTTTCTAAGACCTTTACACCTGGCGACCTTGAATTAACCCTGAAATGTGTGCATCGAAAAACATGCGGTTAGGCGAAATGCGCGACAAAAACAAGTCTAATTTTGATTTGCTGGTGACAAATACGACCACAAGGTTACAACAAACACACAAGCATCATCAGACTGTAGTTTATGTCGTTTCGGGCAAACCAAAAACAACATTGACATCAATCATGTGTCTGCAATCGATGAGCGTTGTAATTTTAACGTTTTGAAAAAAGGCACAGTTGCAAAATCTGGTTTACGGCATTCTTAGCTCCTTTTTGGTCCCGTTTCGTAAACCAACAAATTCATCAAATTTCAAGCATCACATTTTAAAGCAAATTTAAGGTTTAAAAAAGACGATAACGTGGTTTGCGATATCTTTGGCTCCTTTTTGCATTTAGAGGCCGTTTTGTAAGCCTCAACGAGAGTTGCGTAAAGGTGTAACCTTTCCAAATTTACCAAAAGCCGACTTTTGGCTTTAATTAAGGTTACAGTGCGTCCAAAAAGCGATTTCGCACCTTTTCCATGTTCCAGAGCACCTAATTAACCTTCTAACTTGAGCCGTGACTTCAGGGATGGTGTACGGTATCCGTAGCTCCGTTTTTTGAGCTTGAATATCATTTCCGGCCTCAAAGTACTGAATGCCAACTTCTGACTTGAACTAACGTTTCCCTTTTCATGAGCACTTAATTAACCTCTTCTATGACCCTTTATCTCACTGTGATTTAAAAGTATTGGTTCCATTTCGCTGCCTAAGAGTTGTTTTAAGCCACCTAAAGACCCACTTTCAGACTGTTGGTATACGATATTAGCCCCGCTGGCTGAGAGTGGTTTAAAGTTACCTAAAGACCCACTTTTAAGTGCGAACTCTACCGAACGTCGACTTATGACTTGAATTAATGTTCCATCGCGCCTGATTGATCCCTCATCTGGCCCCTTCCCCTCCTCCCTCCCCCTGTCACGCCATCCTAATTTTCCTCAGAGCGCAAATTCGTTTTTCAGCGCCCAGCGCAATATTGGTCTTTAAGCGCAACAGATTGACCTTAGCGAAATATGATCACTTTCCTTAGACGACGTCTCACCGAAAAAACCAGTTCCGCGTGAAATTTCAACAAGAAAAACAACAAACCACAAAGCGCACGAGGTCACCCAAATCGGCATCCAGATCTCCCCCCGAATTCGCCGATAAGATCGGCGTTCTGTGTTTCAACACGCCGGCGGAAATTCATGCGCTTTTCGAGACTCACCTGACACCCGTTCTCCTTCTCCATGCGATTGATCTCGCTGAGCATCTTTTCCTGGAAACGGAGACGCTGGGTGAGGAACGTGTTCAACTGCACCGCCAGCAGGATGCCTTGAAGGTCGATTCGGCCCGCGCATTCCACCACCAATAGCTTGTTCTCGTTCCCTGTGGGTCCTGTAAACAGTGTCCATTTTAGGAAAGTGTCTACACAGGTCGTTCTAAGTTTGTTTTTGCAAGAAGCATGACATTAATGTGAGAAACCGGAAATTTTAAGGAGTTCTTGTTTTTAATCATTTGGGTGCTTTGTGCCACACAACGCCTCTGCCATTTGCCAGACTGTCCTACGCACGTGAATCGAAAGTCTAGAAAAACAGCACCGGATACATCTGGAGGTACCGGTAATTGTTACAACCTCGGACAAAAACACCCACACCCGAAAACGCTAACTCACCTACTAATCCTAAAGGGAAATACTTCTCCAGAATTGGGTCGTTTTTACGGTGCTGGATGTTGTCGAGATCGTAGTATTTTCGGAATTTCAGGTGACGGATCATCTGGTCGAGGGCCTCTTCGGGGTTGTTGTTGTAGCCCTGAAATCGCGGTCGTTCAGAAATGGGATCGATGGTCTCTAGGGTGTAGTGATTAACGGTACCCTTGCCTCCGTTTCGCATTTAAGCGACGTTTTGTAAGCCCAAATTTGTGAATAGTAAACTTACGGCTTCAATCAAGGTTACATTATGAACCAAAGACTCTTTTGTGTCATGTTTCTGTTCGAAACCACCTAATTAACGCAAGACTTCACTGCTGGTCTGCGGTATTTATAGCCTGGGTTTGTGAGCCTGAAGACCGTTCAGAAATGGGAGAACCTTTAGCTCCTTTTTGCATCTAAAAGCCATTTTGTAAGCACAAATTCATTAAAAGTCGGCTTGTGGCTTGAATCAAGGTTAAAGTTAGAACAAAGGACAATTCTGTGACATATCCACGTTCCAGAGCATCTCATTAACCCAAGACTTCACTAGTGGTTTACAGTATTCGTAGCTCCGTTTTGCAAACCTAGAGACCGTCAGAAATGAGAGAAATGGTCACTAAGATGGAATCGCGGTATCTTCAGCTTCTCTTGCATCAATGGCCGTTTCGTAAGTCCAAATACCCCAAAAGTAAACTTCTGGCTTGAATCAAGATTACAGTAGCGGCAAAAGTCATTCCTGTGTCATGTTCCTGTTCAAAACTACATAATCAAGCCCTCGTTAGACTAGACTTTACTGCTGGTTCACAGTAGCCCATTTTCGAGGTCCTCGACTCAAACCCAATAGCCAAATGCTCACCTGGATCCATCTTAGCAGATTGAAGTCAGTATCGTAGTTCTCAGTAAGCAGATCAGACGCCTAAAAAGAGATTAGAATGCAAAATGACCACTTAGATGAGACTCACCTTAGACCTGAGATAGTCAATACCATCTCGCTCCTCCGGAGTAAACTTCACATGCATTATAGCCGCTTGGAATACAGATATAGATGGAGGACTGGGGGCGCTCGCTCGCTCCAAAGACCCTTTTCGCTGCTGACCTTCACTCCTCTTCACTGGGCGGATCTTCTCGGCGACTTTCGCTCTGTTGGTTTCCCGGAGCGCAGTGGCGGCAACGTACCTAAACATGAAAAAGATCCTCCTCTCCTCTTTTGATACATTACAGCAACACACAATTGTTTTATTCGCCACGCGTGACAGATCTCAGTCTCGGCGCGCCGGCATGTAGAACTCTTTTGAGGCAGCAAAAGAGGAGGGTTGTGGACAGCACAGTTCAGATTGCACAGAGACCGTGCGCGCCCCTTTTGAGCTCCTCGCAGCGCTGCTCCACAACAAACTATCGCTGTCGGTGGATCGGTGGAGCTGCTGCCGGTGCCCCTCCCGTTATAAGCCGCGCCTCGAATGCACTGAACATAACAACCAGGGGAGAAGTTCGCGAATCAGATAACTATCTCCTCTGACTGTATGCGCATGATACGCTTTAAACTGCCCTCCTCCTTATGCATGCACAAAACTGGATACCCTGAGAGATGTAGGTTCATCGCGATGCTATCATGCCGCTGCTGCTGACAAAATTGTTGACGGAAAGAGCGTGCGCGCGAGGAAACCGCTTCCAAGCTGCACGGTCCGTTCCTCCAAGCGGCACGGTCTGTTCCTTCGTTCTCTCGCTCCGCTCCAGGAACATGGGAACGGAAGTCCTGGGGACAAATGCCGGTTATTATGGAATCAATTTGTACCATCCGCACCCCTAATCACACACAGCCACTCTCCAACGCCTCCTAACAATAGGCTCGAAACGAACATGAAAGTGACGGTTGCCCGGTAGTTCCCGCATGTAACCGAGCCGCCCAAAATGCGCAACGCGACCTAGAAATATTGTTTGAGTCGCCGCAACAACCCGCAAAACCCGCAATGTGTTGACCACTTATCTTGAAACGGCAACCACCCCGGCGACACCCCACGAACGGTCACTTTCGTTCGAACCCCGCACTTAAACAGCAAGACACAATGACTTCGAAAGGTTTCACCACAAAAGGGGGTTCCTGTTGATGTGGAAATATACTGTTTACTAGTACATAGAAATCATAAATATTACTTGCCACTCCTAATAAATACCGTAATCTGGTCGCTTCATTTAATAAACAAACATCTGCTTCTTGTCGAACTGCGTCTGCGCTTTCTCCAGCACCTTTTGGAAATCGTCAATCGAGTTCTTCTCGAACGTGGGGCACTTCAGCTCGCCTCGCTTGAACATCGTACTCAGTTCGTCGTGCATCTCCTGTCGCTTCTAAAAATGAATGAGAAATTTTCAGAAAGCGTGCCCGTCAAGGTATTACACTGCTTGAAACTGAATAACAAACGGCACCCAACCGCCTGACTCCCTTTTCTGCTGCCCTATCCGACGTTTTTGCACCCAAAGAGCACAATTCCCATTCATCAGAAAGGTTCCATAAATTCCTTTCCGCTACACCGTCGCCTTTTTCTGCGTTGGGCTGTTTGCAGATCATTTCTTATGGACGTAGCATGGAAAATCGAAGTACTTCTCTCTTCGAATTACCTGAATTCCGGCAACAGAAACCGGAAGGACATGTCGGCGATAGACACGCCTGGCAAGAATGAAAATTAAAACATCAAAAACAGGTGCTCAAGTTCGCGCTACAGGCGAAACTGAAAGCACTACAAAAGTGCATAGTACGACCAACGATCAGGCGATCAATTAACGCATCACGTAAGTACTCGAAAATTACCTCAGCGTTTTCTGGCTGGTCGTACCAGCGGGACATCCAGAATCCGACAGCCTTGATATCCTTGAAGATCAACGGACCGGCCGGCAGGCTAAGCGGTTGCTTGCTCATCGCTCCATAGGTCACAATATAGCCCGCAGGGGCCAGAAGGCTCGAAATGAGCATGCCGCTACGGCCTCCGACGCAGTTCAGGGCCAGCTTGATATTCTTGTACTTCCCGCGGAACTCTTTCAAAAGCTTCAAACAAGAGATTACTTCATGGATTCAACGACAAGAACACCTGCTCCTCGGTGACAACGTGGTCTGCGCCGATCGAATTCAAATCGTCCACCAAATCCTGGAGATTATCGCGCGAGCGGACGACGTTAATCGTTGGGATTGACCACTGCTTGCAGAGCTGCAAATCGTCTTTGATAACGGACCGCAACAACAACACCGATACGAACCTGGATAACGTATCTTCCGACGGCCGAATTAGCCCCATTTTGAACGACCATGTCGCCTTGCTTCAGATCCACGAAATCCTTGAGCATACGGTAGGCGGTCGATGGGTTCACTTGCAGAGTAGCCGCAAACTCCATGGGAAGATCCTTATCGACAGCTGAGATGTCCTTGGCCGGATGGACTCCGTGGGTGCGCCAGGTGCCGATTCCAGCATGCGAAGGAATCACCAGGGAGCCCACTTCGACATTCTTGACATTGTCGCCCACTTTCTCGACGATTCCACATCCTTTCAAATGCGAGATACATCATAAGGTTCATTATGTTATCACAAACCTTCATTTCCTCCTACAGCAGGCATCGGAGGCTTCAGGGGATAGACGCCCTGGATTTGGTTTATGTCGGCGGGGTTCACTGGAGCTGCCAACCAGCGAACGATAACTTGGCCGCTCAGTGGTGCTAGGTTCGACACGTTCTCCATTTCGACGCTCTTCGCGGGATCTCCATATTGACGATAGACGAGTTGTCGTCCGGACAATGCACGGCGAAACTGGAAGGCAACACGAGGGATCTTCATCACACCTGAAATCCAAACGTAATTATCGTGATAAAGAGTCCCCAACAAGTCTATCACGCATGACTATTCGAAATTCGGAAGCAGATTTGGACCGCTTTCTCCAGAAACGATGGATGAGCTCACAGTACTTCGGTCAGGAACGTTTGGGGCCCGTTTCATAAAAGTCACCTCAATTGAGTCCCTCAATTCCTCAAACTCAAAGATTTGAGGCAAAAATTCGGTTTCACAAAACATCAAACACACCCTCAAACTCAATTCTCAAGTCCTCAAGCCGAAAATCCTCAATCCCTCAAGAGTCGGTTTCACAAACGATTGAGAATCGGTTCAATCGCGAACTCAATTCCTCAAGTATTGATTTCACGAACAATTTGCGAATTGAGGGCGGCGAGGGACACGAATCCGGCCGTATTCCCGTATCCTCAAAGACTATGGAAGTCTTCTCAGTCAGTTCAGCCTTCCCAAACTGTGAAGCGACTAGGAAGGCGTTCCGTTCTTAGTGGATACGGGCACAAAAGTACTTGATAAATCGAGGGCGAATCCATCTGCACGCTCGAAAAAGTTTCTGCGTTTTGCGCCTCTTGCGACTCTTGGTTTTAGGTTTTATCGATGCACAGAGGAAAATAAATGTGCGATATGGATAAGATACGCGATATCTTTTACGGATATTTTCGTGGAGAGACCGTTACTGGGTGAGGAATCTCGTATGTGATTGGTTCAGAAATTAAAACAAGCTGTTTCAGGAATGCATTTAATGGACGAAGATTCGAGGGATTCTAGGACCCAAGAATCCGAAGCCCGTCAGCCAAGACAGAAAGTACTTCGAATCGAACAGAATTACTTCGAGGACGCGCTGTTCAAGGAACGATTTGCGAAAATTCATTAGAGATCAGCGAAAATCAGCAAAATTGAAGTTTCTCAAAAAGTTGATTCAATTTGAAAGTAATGCTATCGGGATCCATTATTCTTAATCTGGCATCAGTTTTTAGGGCATATAAGGACTCATTTATGCTGTCGATACTACACTTTGTAGACTCATGCTCTGCGTTTGATACCAATTCCGCGAAAGCCCCGATACATTAACCCGCTTAATGCAGCAATCCGGGCACTTGTAGTGAGGTAGTTTAAACATAGTGAGGTAATTACACAGCTACCAAATGAGCCGTAATGTACAACAATGAGAACAAATGAATCAAGAAGCATTTACTGCAACCATAATCAGTTAACTTGTTGCACAAATAACTTAATTTGGGATCAAACGAAATCACTCAGCACCGTGTTGTGCTTCTTCTCTTTCACGCTTATTCGCCAATAAACGCTCCCTCAGCACCTCTTCATCATCTGAATCTTCCTCCCTTCGCTTTTTCCTTCTGTCCTTGTCCTTATCTTCTCGGCGCTCACGGTCACGACGTTCACGCTCGCGATCACGGTCGCGCTCCTTGCTATCCTTTCTGTCCTTTCTTGGAGATCTGGATCGGCGGCGATCCCTGCGTTCCTTCTCCTTCTTCCGGTCCCTATCTCTGTCCCGGCGATCGCGATCGCGCTCACGGTCTTGGGAGCTGTCACGGATCCGTTCACGAGAGCGATCTCTGCGGCGGTCCTTGGATCGATCGCGATCGCGCCTGTCGCGGTCCCTATCACAGTAATCCCGAATCCTAACTTCACGGTCTCGTTCCCTATCGCGTTCGCGACGGTCGCGATCGTATGGAGAACGACTACGACGTCGACGTGGAGGAGATCTGGTGCGCGAACGTCTACGCGGAGACATGCCACGACCTGAAACTAACAAATTCAGTTTTCTCTAGGTTGGGTCGAACTTCACTTACGTGTCGAAGCGAGAGGGGCATTTTTCTCTTCTTTCTGGTTCCTGATAGCTTCGTTGACTTCAGCAAGAGCCTGGTCGTCGGTTTTGCGCTGAGGTTTGATAATGGCCACTCGAGAGTGGGTGATACGGAGGCTGTTTCCTTCATAATCGATTCCATCATTCTGGAGGGCAGTGGGGACGCTGGCCTGGCTGGAAAACTCGACGTACGCATAGGCGCAAGGGAGGTTATCGTTGCCTGAGGTCAGTCGGACGTACATCACCTATAGAAATAAGAAGAGATGGCTAAGTAAACGTTCGAATAAAAGGATGATACTCACCTCACCAACGTAAGAATTGAAGAAATCGACCACGTCGTCGCCTGAAACATTCTTGGGAAGGTTTCCAACGTAAATGGTACGACGGATTTCCTCAACCTTTGACATTTCCGTGTCGCCTGGCAGTGGCGGATAGGGCGGAAGAGCGAGATTGGTCAAAGTAGGGTCGTGTGTGTACATCTGAAACCAACCGTATGAGACAATTCACAAAACATTCGGCCTACTAGCTGACGTCCCTCCTCTTCGACAACTTCATTAGTGAGGTTGGGGGGCAACTGCCGCGGCCCAGAACCTGGAAGAGTGCCGGTAGCCAATGGACTATGCTCGTCGGGAATCTCATCAGTTCCAGCAGGTACGCAAACAACCGCTCTATCTATGAAGACAGTGTTGGTCAAATGTTGGCCAACACTTACAGAATCTCGATCTTCAAACTTCACAAAAGCGAACTTCTGGGAAACGTTGGTAGTATCAGTTGGGTAGACTCGGACTTCGTCGATACGTCCAATAATGGCGAAAAGTTGGTAGAGTTGATCACGAGTCACCGTCGGGCATATATTGCTGACATGTAGCACTTTACAGGGTGCATCGGAGTTACTCCCCATGCCCTGAAACAAAATTACGTATTAGAGCTATGGTATATAATTGTGGAAAGCTGCGCGAACACGGTTAACATCGAAATTTCCCATAATTGACGCAAATTTTTTTGCACAATCCTTCGGTGACTCATTTTGAGGTTGAATTCTGCTCTCGAAAGCGTGCAAAATCAAGAATTCGCCTTCAATTGCCCTAACATTCAAGCTAAGCCTTATATGAGAATTTCGCCGAGCGAAGGCGATGCGAAGTGGGCTGTTTGGGAATTTGCCGTGCCTATCGGTGAAGATAGTCGAATTTCCGAGAAAACCACGCTGAAGCTCCGCCAGAGAAGATCCATGAAGAAGAAGACTCCGTGTTCTAGTCGTTGTTTGGACTAATATGTTTGTGACTGTTATGTCTATTTCCTCAATAGGGTACGTACGGTGTAGAGGGCAGAGGAGGTAGAGGGAAAAAGCGGAGCTTCGCTGCAGCGAGCGAACGCAAAATCTGCTTTATCGCGTAGAGGCGCGAAGCGAAGCAGAGCCTTGTTAACGTAGCTAACCAGGCGTAGCGAGATGAGCAAAACAGCGAAAATAAGGCCATTTTCGGACAGAATTTGGACCCATACGCAATTTGGGACGAGAAATCTGCTCCGAAACACTTTCAAAACCGGCCGAAATCTTTACTAGCGGTGCAAACCTCGATGGAAGTGCATTTGCACACCTCCAGCGTATTTTGAACTCATTTTAACGGCGAATGCCGCTCTCAAAAATTCTGCTCTGAAACACCTTAAAACCGATCAAAATCTTGGCTGAGACGTTAAAACGGGTAATTCCCACCTAATAAAACTCATGCAAACGCGAATTGACATCCACCGTTTAAATATTTAAAATAAAAGGAATGTCGCGGCGGGACCCGGACTCAACAATCAATTGTAGATGTGCAGCCGCGTGTCCGTCCGTTCTCGCTCGTCCATCTCGGCGGGGGACCACACACACGGAATGCGCTCTTCCTTGCACTCGTGTCGTGGAATTCCACGGTGCTTGTTGATTCGTTTATTCGTTGCTGTTTGCGGCGTGTCATTGTTGCCCCCAGCGCTGATTGCCCCCTTTTCTGGTCGTCCGTCGGCCGTCGTGATTCTTGCGCTCGCGCGTGGCCGAAGTTTTCCACACGAGGCCACTTCCGCACCGCTCATCGCTGCTGCTGCCACTCGTGTGCTTTTCCCCATTCACGGAAACCACGCGCGTGTTTTCAGGTGATCGGGGTCGCACGCATTCGCCGGCCGGCCGACACCGCGTATTGATCGACTTTGTAACCGAAGAACATGGCAAAAAATTCGAAATTGGAATTTTGCGAATTTTTGGATATTTTGTCTGCATTTGCGGGACCCATTCATCGCGGCGGTGAACGAAACGCGATGAAAGAAGCCTGCTAATAGTGCAGATGCACTTTATTTGGATCATGTTCGCTATTCAGGCTTCATTGTGAGCAATTCTTCGGTCAATGGGGACATGTCGATCGTCGCTCGCAGGCGATCACCATTTCGCTATTCAGGCTTCATCATGGGCGATTCTTCGGTCATTTCGGTTGTCGCTGGCGAGCTGAAGCGGCTGCTCCCCATTTCGCGATCATATTTGCATGTCGTGCTACCTCACTCGCGTGGAACTCACCTTCTTGCGTGTGGATTTTTCGTATGTGGATTGCAGTTACTCTGAGGTTGATGTTTCCAGTGCTACTGATGGACGACTACGAACGGGTGCTTCTCGTTAAGCCTGAAATCTTCGTTTTCCGCATCCCTCCACTCAACGACACCAAGGGATACAAGTATGTTTCTTGAATTGCGTGTTCAAAAAATTTATTTGTGACTTTTTAGAGCTGCTGACTGGAAGCTCGATGCTCCTGACTGGACAGGACGCATGCGCTTGGTGTCCGTCAGCGACAAGTTGGAGCTTCGCCTCGAGGATAGGAACTCCGGTACGTGAATCTTTCAAGTAAGAAGAAGCTTCAATGACATGGCGCTACATAGTCATAGGAAACTCATACCGGTCGTCGGTCATAATATACTGGTCCTATATATGATCGTTGGCCCTCATGGATGACTCTTGTGCAATTATCTTGGTGACCTATCAGTGAGTCTCATTGATAGACCGGTCGCTATGTCTTTAGCGACATCGGGATGTTGTCGTCTCGATGTTGAGTACTAGAAGAGGCTGTTTATAGCATTTATTCCTAAATCATTACTATTATTCGACTTTTCAGGTGCTCTCTACGCCAAAGCCCCGATCGACAAGTATCCCAGCGTGTGTTTGGAGCCTGTCACGGACTCATCGCGGTATTTCGTCATCCGTCTCCGCAATGACAATGGCCAAACTGCGTTTGTTGGCATCGGATTCGGAGATCGTGGAGATTCATTCGATTTGAATGTGTCTCTGCAAGACTTTTTCAAACAGGCAGAGAAGGAGGCGGAGTTTCAGAAGCAAGGAGTTGCTGGTGCGCCTTCGCTTGACCTCAGCTTCAAGCCGGGGCAGACCATTAGCATCAACATCGGAGTAAGTTAAGGTACTTTGTATTCTGATGCTCACGTGTTTGGTTTCAGAAAAAGACCACGAGCCGCATTCGCGATGATAAGGGAGAATCTGGGGCTGTACCATTCTTGCCTCCTCCTCCGTCGTCCAGCGGGGCTGTGCCTATCCTTCCCCCTCCGCCTGGCTCTGTAGCTCGTCCCCGTCCTTAATCTTTTTAGAGTCAGCGTCGCATTTGATGTGCGGTTTAGCACATCAGCAACGCAGGGCGTAATGTATGTAGTAGAACTACCAGAATTTTGTCTCGTGCATTAATTTCTAAAGCTAACCTATTGCGTTATGATTGTTCACACTAAACGTGTTCAATAATTTATTTATGACTTATTTGTATATACTAATCGTAATTTCTCTTAGAGGAGATGTCGTATAAATGGTGTATATAATCCGCGTTTAATTTTGTGCTCTTATGTGTTACGTGCTGCACAATCGATATCTACTTTGACCTGTACAATTTTTGTGACCACGAAACGTGTTTTCAGGTCAAAACCGCGTACAAGACTGCGATGTCGTCGAAGAACGCCGTTACTGCGACTCAGCGTTTGAAGAAGGATTACCAGCGCCTTCTCAAGGACCCTGTACCCTACGTTCGTGCGGCGCCACTGCCGTCGAACATTTTAGAGTGGCACTACGTCGTGGAGGGGTCTCCTGATACGCCCTACGAAGGTAAGGCTTTCACTACGTTCTTACCTTTAGCTGTTACTTTCAGGAGGGTACTACCATGGCAAGCTCGTCTTCCCTATCGACTTTCCTTTCAAGCCTCCCTCAATCTACATGATCACTCCTTCCGGACGATTCCAGACGAACACTCGTCTCTGCCTCTCGATCTCGGACTATCATCCCGATACGTGGAATCCTGCTTGGACCGTCTCGACCATTATCAACGGCCTTCTGTCGTTCATGAACGAAAGCACCCCTACTCTTGGGTGCGTTACTACTAGTGAAGCGGAGAAGCGCGCTTTCGCTAAAAAGTCGTTGGCCTTCAACCTTCAGGTTCGATGAGACTGTTCGAACGTCACTATAAGTATTCGTGTTGTAGAACAAGGTTTTCTGCGAGATTTTCGAAGACCTCAGCAAGGACCTCCGCTCAAAGATCGCGGCTGAGTCGAACAACGCCGCTTCGGCCGCCCAGGATGAGCAAGCTGCGGAGGATCGCTCCAGACGGTTAGTTTTCTGATCGTTTCGTTATTATGTAAGCACTTGATCATCGGAACCTTATGTTCTGAGTACTAATGATAACTCACTACAGAGCGGATGGATTGGACGGGATGGCATCACTCGCTTATAATGTAATCGTAGTTGCAGGAGTCGTTCTACTTGCACTTGCAGTTAAATACGTCGTCTCAACTTCCTCGGGTAATCAAGTCTAGTCCAGTGATCTTCAAAGTCTTACGTGTACGATGCATCCATATGTCCTCATTTGCTGGCTCTGATATTATTAATACCCCTGATTAATACAAATATAATAAATTCTTCTGGTGGGTCGGGAAATCTTGGTGGGTCACTGGGTGTGACTGTGCTTGCTTCATGCATCATTTCTATTGTTTCGATCGGTGCTTTGTGAGCAGTGAAGCGTGGTCGCAGAGGCACGCCCGTGAATTGCACATCACACGGCTGTGCTGGTGAAACCAAGATCGAAAAATGCCACAGAAAACGGTGCATTGTCGCAGTGTTGAGAGTTCCACCGTCAGCGCAAAAGAGCAAGGGTTCTGCATCTCCGAATCGTGCCTCAGATTCAGCCTATATTGGGAGAAGTAGCGGTAATATCGTGGAAGGTGTCGAGCTGCCACGAAAGCGTCGATTTGTGAAAATTCGCAAGTTCATTTTCGCAATTTGATTTTGGATGCTTTGTGGGAAATTGCCGAAATTGTGGGCGGAGAGGGGCTGGCTCATTTTGAGTGGCAGATTGTGTCATGTTGGGGTGATTCACGATGTTGAACAATGGAGAGATAGCATTGTGTTTCACGCCGCCATCAAAATTCACTTTTTCGCCTCTCCGGAAATCTCATCTGTCGAAACGCACGCGCGATATCCACATCTGCAATCGCCACTTTCGCTCTGCGTGTCTTATTTTTGACTTTCGATCAGCGGCAGTCCGCCACGATGCTGTTGGTCTGTTTTTATTTTGATGCCGCCGAAAAGCGTGCCAATAATGGATTGTCGTGGCAGAGATTTCGGGCTGTGATGATGGTCAGCAGCAGCTAATTATTGATCGATTTTCGGATGCGCTACTCTTGTTGAAGGTCTCTTCATCGTTGTTGTGTGGTTGCAGTTTTCGCCTTCGTTTTCTGCTCGAACCAGCAGCAGCGAACGACGATTATACGGGTTATGCTGTCTCGAAGGCAGTTCTATCTCGTTTACTGTGTGGTCATACTTCTATTTTGCTCTGTGCTGTATTTGCTCGCCAATAATTTGACGTCAACTACGAGGAGTGCTGCTGCTAGCCGGAACCATGAGTGTCCGACACTGCCTCCGGCGACAGGTTTGCTTGTGACATTTTCCATGTGCAAATTTATCCGATTTGCGTTTTAGAGCCGCCGAGAAGATTCGAACCGACGTTCCTGCTTATCATCATCATGTCGCACGGCAACGATTCAAGCACTCGCGCTGTGATTCGTAATTCCTGGCTGAAGCTCTCGTCAAAAGGACCGTCATACGTGCGGCACGTGTTCTCCATCGGAACGAAAGGCTTATCAGCGCCCGAGATGCGACGTTTGTACGAGGAACAAGAACAATTCGACGATCTGCTGTTTTTGAAGAACCATGTCGACACGTATGAAAACCTCGCCAAGAAGACCGCGTTGAGCTTGAAGACTACCGTGCAAGAGGTGGAATTCGAATACGTGCTGAAGGTGGATTCGGACAGCTTCGTGCGCCTAGGATCGTTCCTAAAAGCGTTGAAGGATGTGTCGCATCCGTCGCTTTATTGGGGATTTCTCGACGGCCGTGCCAAGCCGTTCCGGAAGGGAAAGTGGAAGGAGAAGGACTGGATGTTGTGTGATCGATATTTGCCCTATCAGGTTAGTTTCAATTAGCGCTTGTGACAATTTATGACGCGTCCTATGTGAAATTTGTAGAGTTTTCTAGCCATTTTAGGTCTAAATTGGGGTGCGGTCTAGGCCCTATCTCTCCGTTCATAGCACAAAAGTGGTTTTGATCGTTTGGACGGCGCAATTTTCAACCGACCCGCTCCCGATCCGTGTTTTGCAGCGTCGTTCTTATCTAAACTTTTGACGCGGACCTCCTCCGAGGCTCTACCATTTTTGAGACGACGACCAAATATCACTTCTAATCATTAACCCATTTTTGATGGTTTCAGCTTGGTGGCGGCTATGTCCTCTCAGCAAAGCTAGCGAAGTTCATCGCCGCGAATGTGGACATTCTGAAGTACTACCGTAGTGAAGACGTCTCTATGGGCGCATGGCTGGCCGGTTTGGACGTCAAGTACGCGCACGACCCTCGATTCGACACAGAGTTCCGATCTCGCGGATGCAGTAATCAATACCTGATCACTCACAAACAGGACGTGGCAAGTTTGCAACGCCTGTTTGAGAATGTGCGCGACCGAGGTGTTTTGTGCACTAAGGAGGTGCGACTTCGTCCCTCCTATGTCTACGATTGGTCGGCGGTACCGAGCCAGTGCTGTGTACGCTCAAACAGCTCCAATCTCCCATAATTCTTACTTCCTCTGCCCGGCATAATTGTTGTTACGGTTTAGTGTTGCCCACATCTCGATCTCAGTGTTTTATGTCTCTCATTACCGATTTCATGAAGGTGCTACTGTTGTGCCTTTATTGTTTTGTTGAGGTTACGTGATAAAAGAGTTTATTTTGACTTTCGATAACTTTGATTCGTGCAACTCGACCGTATACCTTGTTCTCCTTATTGAGCTAGTGTGCTTAGAACGTGCGGTTTTTAGGCTACAGCAGAAGTAACTCGGATGTCGTCAGTCGACGTTCGCGAGCAGTTCGTCTCAGGTCACAATGGAACCAAGCAGATCGAAGTGTTTGCCGTCCAGTTGGTGGCGCCCTTAGCTGTGCTGTGTCGCAACTTAATTCTACGGTGGGCGTTTTTGGGTTCACAGCCCTTTTCGAACTGCCATTGGTGGGTATAGTCATTCTATGGTTGTTATTGTAAAAAGGCATTTTCAGGTCCAAGTTCTGGTTAGATTTCTTCCTCCTAGTTACTCCTATGCTGCTCTCATTAACACTTATGTCGTCTTTCGTTGTTTTACTTGTTTTATTGCAACTTGCCGTTGTTGTTATTGTGACCATTTTCTTCCTCTGTGAGTACTATCTCTACAACAAGGAACGGCCTCCACTGCAGCAAGTGGCAAATCAAGTAATCGCTCCGGAAATGGGTCCAACGACCTTTTTCACGTACCTGCGCTCGATGTTGATGGTCTACACGTGCTTAGCGATCTTGGCCGTCGACTTTCAAGTCTTCCCAAGACGTTTCGCGAAGACAGAAACTTATGGACACTCCGTCATGGACATTGGGACATCAGCGTTCGTCTTTGTCATTGGAGCAGCGGAAACTATCCGCATGTCGAGGAAAGATACGAACCGGAACAGCCTGTAAGTGATAGATTGTTTGTGTAACCCACTAATGGATCTATTTAGCCGTTCTTTGGTCGGTTCCTCACGCATGACCCTGATCTTGGTCGGAATAGGAATGCTCCGAACGCTAATTCTTCCGTTTCTGAAATACCAGCTTCACGTGACTGAGTATGGAACTCACTGGAACTTCTTTTATACTCTCGCTGTTATTAAGATACGTTGATTGCGGTGTTCCATTGGTTCTAGATTGCTCTTTTTCAGGCATTCTCAATCATGCACTCGCTGGTCTGTGGAGGCAACTTCTCGCTGCTTCTCGGAGTCGCGTTCTCCGCAGCTCACGAGTATCTTCTGACTGGCCTCGGCTACAAGATTTGGATCATGTCTGATGCGGCCCGTGACACTTGGGTCAGCGCGAACCGAGAAGGAATCTACTCCATTTTGGGCTATTTGGCCCTTTACTGCTTCGGTTACCGCATTGGACAGATCGCGGCTCCGTCTGGATGGTGAGCGGAATTCTTGCTGTGATGGGCTAATTGATGTCCGTTTAGCGTACGACTGAAGGCGTATTTTTGGTTGAATGTGAAGATTTTCGTTCTCAGCGGCGTGTTCTACATCCTGCAGAAGTACCCGTTTGAGCATTCGTTCGGTGAACCGTCAAGACGTCTCATGAATTTGCCGTTTATATTTTCGATGGTGAGTTTAAGTGACAAGTGCTCCAGCAAACCCTCCAATATCACCGATCGAGCGACGAACTACGCCGGAGCACTTTGAGATGCAGCGCATTATTGAAGCTTTCATGTTTGACTCACGTAAATACCATATACCAGTTTTTCATGTCGGATGTTTCAGGTCGGACTATTCACCTTCTCCTTAGCGATGTTCCTCCTCGTCCAGTTCTTCACCCTGGCCGGATGGGCGTCGCGCATCCCTGGCTTCCACTTGGGTAAGTTCGGAATTGCCACACGTAAAGATCTGACATGCCATTTTCAGAAGAGACCGCCACCCACAACAAACTTCTCCCCTGCGCTCTCACCGCACTTAACGAAAAGGGCTTCCTTGTGTTTTTCTTCCTCCTGAGCAACGTGATGACCGGAGTCGTGAACCTCTCCACCGACACCATCAGCATCACAAACCCGTATTTGTCCAGTGGCATCATTATCTCCTATTCCGCTGTCTGCACGGCCATCACGTTCTACCTGTCGAGAGCGACCCACTGCAGAGATGAACACGGAGAATCGTCGGGTTCTCCAACCCCTCTCGGACGCCTTCTACGTTTGATTTTCTGCAACTAGATAAGTAGCGCACGTGTTGTGTTCTCACATTATTTCTTACCCTGCTGCTATCGTTGTTGTGATCTTTTTCCTTCTCACTAATACGTGTCTTCACACCCAATCTCTGACTACTCAGAAAATGTAAATAGTTCACCACTCTTACCGTTTATGAATTGAGCGTCTTTCCCTGTGTTATAAATGTTTCACACCTTTTTAACAACTAAAGTTACAAATACACAATTACCAAAACCACCATTTTCCTGCTGTCCTAGGTTGAGATCGCTTGTAGTCGTCCTCCATTTGCTTCAAGAATTTCGCTGCAAAATCGCGAATTCTCGGTTCTTCGCGGGTAGATAGATTTACGGCTTTTCGGGCCCAGTCGAGTGCCTGTTCCTTGTGGCCCGTGTGCCACAACGTCTCGGCGTAGTTGCAGTAGAAACCGGGGATCATCGATGCGCATTCGTCGATGTAGATGATGCGGTCGACGACCATGGAAATGTATTTCTTGGCTACCTCGAATCTGAATATAGTTGTAAATAAGGTTTCAAAACTATCTGTCCACCTGTTCTTCATTATGCATGCGACGGAGAAGTTGTTGATTACGGTAACCGCATGAAGTGACGTAGAACCGTAGATCTGGTGGGAAATCTGAAAATGAGCATGTAAGCGATAGCTCTAGTAACATCGACACACCTTCAACACCTCATCAATGAACTCCGTGCTCTCGGCCATGCGTTCCTCACCAAAATACGTCACGAGGAAGTGAGCGTATGCTTCAAGAGCCATTCCGAAAAGCGCCAGAGGATCGGTGTACTTTGCTCCGTGCGCTTCGACCAAGTGCCGTTCTTGGACCATCGCACCTTGGGAGACGTAGAACTTCTTCATGTTGTCTTCGACGACTTTCATTTGCTTCGCTACACAGTGCTTGTAGCCTTTCTCTGCGTTGTCCAGGACGCCTTTCTGCGCGTAGATGTCGGCCAGCTTCAGACTGATTCCGATGAACTCTGGGTCACTGTCTTTCTTGCCGTGGAGATTCACCAATCTGGAAAACGCGAAATCAATAGAGGAGACTAAAACGTAGTCATTTTGGGCTAAAAGCAAACGAAGCATTTGCCCGAAACAGCTGGAGCAGGCGATTTACACCGAAATAATCAGCCTGTTGAGCAGTGAGAACTCCCAAATCTGAACACTTCGAAGGCATCAGCTGCTGTGCTGCCTCCTTTTCGGCTACTCAGTGCAGTGAAACCCAAAAAAACGTGTCTATTGAATCCTCACCTATTAATAACAAGTCGGAAGTATTCGTCAGCTTGGTCCAAGTCGCCCTTCTCATAAAATGTGTTGGCAAATTCGTCGTAAACACGAGTGATCGGAAGCTCTTCTTTGCGGGCTATAGCTTCATGCAGCGCTTCTCCGAGGATTTCCAAAGCGGCATCATAACGGCGATACTTCCTGTCGAGCCACGACTTCTTTACTTTGTCCTTCAACGTGTCCTTGTCGAGCTTCACGGGGTCGACTTGGAAAAAATCCTTGAGCGTCGTGATAACGGAGAACGCGAAAAGCGGTCTTCCCGCTGACTTCCACGTCCATCCGTCGCTCTTCTGCTGATGTTGCTGCCGGCGTCCGTTCTTGCTTGAATTGTCGTTGTTCCACTGCCGACTTCTTGCTCCGAAGGCTGCTGTTGGAACCGCTGATGATGTGGCTGCGCCTCGGTTCACCACCCGTGTGAACCTCTGGAGATGCAGAGCGCGTAACATCTAGAAAGAGACTGAATGTTAAAAACAGAAATGAACAGCCGCGAAATGTGAATGCACAAAATAGTCACGTTGTGGGTTGCGAAACACGTCACACCAGTATGGGAGTGCCGTTGAAAGTGCCGCTCGTTCAACACTGAACTACGCATGTCTGGCATAAGCTATAAATTAAAGAAACGCCAATTCCGCTAAAAATGTACTTGTCATCAAGCGACTCATAAAAGCAAATTGTGAGATCCGAATTTCGGACGAAAAAGCATGGGCCCTGTAGTAAATTGAGGTGTGAAACGTCTGGGTATTAATGGCGACATGAAAACAATGCACTCCCACACGAATGAAGCTCCTACCGACCTAAAACAACACCACAATTCACCAAACAATCAATGCGATTTAACTCTCATTGTGATCCGCAAGCTGCCCCGAAACATTCGGAAGACTCCGAAGCGAATCTGCGCATCCTCACAAGCATCAGAACAAACGGTAGATCATGCAAACCGAAATGTAGACGAAAGTGCACGACGCTCCTAAGAACCCAAAACATCGCCAAAAATCCACCCAAAATATAAAAGGGCCGCAGAAGTCAATTAAAACACCCCAAATTCCGGAAAGTTTGAAACGTTTTTCGAGCTGTCTTCAAACGTTCTGAAGCCTTCAAATCCAATCCAGAGCAAATCCGCGCGCCCCAAGGGTCCAGCAGCCTCAAAATCGCTCAAGCAAGCTGACTGGTCGCATCTGTTCAAGCGAAGGATCGCGCAAACCGAAATTTGGACAAAGGTGCCCACTCCGTGTCGTATTTTGACTGTCGAAAGAGTATGAAATGCCTGAAAATTGATGGCGACATGGGTGAAGCCCTTACGAACCCAAAATAGCGCCCGGATTTAGCAAAAAATCAAATGAACGCAGTTTGACTTTCATTGCGATTAAATTAAAACGTCAATTAAAACGCCTTAAACAGTTTCAGACGTTTTCCAAAACATCTTCACGTATTTACATAAAGACGTTCTGAAGCTTTCGACTACAATCCTCGCGTCTTCACATGCCCGACACCTCTCGAAACCACTTCAGCAAGAACCTCAGATGAAACGACGACGGGTGTAAAGGTAGAATTTTCCAACTCGCATTCAAACGAGGCTCTCACAACGCTGCGCGAGCGATACAAAATTGACTTTTTCGCACTGACGCGACGAGGTTTAGTTTCACGGAAAATTACGTCATTGTTGGTGGATCCACCTGCTATTTACTGACCAAAACTAAGCGAATTGACGAATTGAGTGTTGAGAATTGATCGTGATGTGAACGTGTGAACCTAGATGCACCCAATTGGAAAGGCCGACATGGATTATCGACAAGCAGGGAGGCAGCAACGAAGAAGCTACACGGCGGCAAAGTTTCAAGCGTGTTTCTGCGGAAGCGTGAGCTTCAGTAGGGGAAATTGAGGCTGTAGGCGAGTTTGCACGTCGCTTTGCCAGAAAAGGAAGGATTCAGGATGAGTAGAGGTTGCGAGGAGAGGGCTGGCTCTATGTACTACTAATGCGCCCCTGAACTGAATTGTCGGATCCTGCTGCTCGTGTCATGCGTTGGTTGCCGTGTGATTATGGCCGGTTTGAGCAGGCTGCCTAGACGAAATGAATTGCGAAATAGCTCTGCACTCCAGCAAAACCTAACCATTCCTTCCATCCCTAGATAGATCGTTCATCACATCTTAGCGCTCTGCTGAATTTGAGTTTTCCAGTCAGATCGCGGCTATCATGCATTCAGTTCTGTCTCCTGTCATATCATTGTCGATCTATGGTTGCCCCGTCACCTATCACCGGCGCTTATACAGTTAGACATAAGCCCAGGCGTGCTGCGAGTCTAGTTAAATCGGCCTGTCACGTGTCATTGACATCTATCTAGGCTTAAATTCAGTGTTATAGTCTCAAAATGGCTGCTGTCACAAGCAACGCTTTGCCAAACTTGTCCGGAATCGGCAACTGGGCCGAAGCCGTCGAAAATGACGGTAAGCAACTGAACTGATCCTTCTCTTGAAGCTCTCTAGAAACTCAAATATCAAATTTTTGACTGAAATTGACGAAAAATCCGTGGTAATCATGTGTTTGTAGCCCAAGGCCGTCAAGAATCCATCAAGGACGGCATCAAAACTGTCACCGAGATCATCGAAGACAAAAACGGAAAGCAGAAGGTGATCACCACCTTCAAGCTGGTTACCAAAAAGGTGCCCAAGGACGTCGCCGCTCGCAAGGAGTGGAAGAAGTTCGGAGCGTGCGTCAACGACCCCACCGGACCTCAGGTGTCCACCACCTATGTCGCTGAGGAGATCCAGATGCAGTTCACTCGTAACCGCGCTGGAGAGCAGCAGCTCGAGACTGAGGAGCGCAAGGCTCCCAGGGAGAAGGGCGCTCGTCCTCATTGTCGCTTCTGCAAGGCCGACGATCATTGGTCCGTCCAGTGCCCGTACAAGGTAACGTCTTTCACAAGTTTTACAAATTAAGGCCAACGTCTGCTGATGATACTTCTAAGTAACTTCTAAACTTACATAAATCGGTCGTGAAGGCTGGGACATTAGCAGACTGAGATTTGTGTTGAACTAGTTTCTCGTTAGCTTGTGGACATGCTGAAATGTGTCTAGAATCACCTTAAGAAGCTTATTAGAAAAGTGCTGGAATGTCTTTAAGAAGACGGAGAACAACATCATTAAGGCCGATTCCTACTGGTCCTGCTTTTAGCTAGATAGTAGAGACGCTGAAATTGGTCGTTAATCGTAGTCAGGTCTGCAAAGCGCTGAGATACAGCATTACTGAAGCCGTGTTGATTTCGTTCCCATTTCGCTTGTGGACACGCTGAAATTGTCTTGGATCATCCTAATGAGACTAGAAACGTACTAAAATAATTTAAAGCAAACTGAGAGCATCCTCACTGAGACTGATTCTTGTCAGTCTGCCTTTTAGCTAGCTCGTAGGCACGCTGAAATGGGCTGGGGGTTGTCCTTCTAATGCTAGGAAAACGCTGGGATAGCAGCCGTAAGACGGAGAGCAGCGTAACTGAAGCCGCGCTGGTCTTGCTTTGATTTATATGTAGATGTAGATCGATTGTAAATGTAGCTTGTAAACAAACTGCAATTGGTCTTGGATCGCCTTAAAAAGACTAGAAGAGTCCCAGGATAACTTTAAGCTGACTTAGAGCCATGGCACTCACTCAGGTCGATTCCTGCTAGTTTGCCTTTTTTTGCTTGTAGGGATGGAATTGGTCCGGAACGATCAGAATAACACTGAGATAGCCGTCAGTAGAGACTGAGAGCAGCATTATTAAGATCAATTTCTGCCTTGCCTTCGGTTAACTGGTAGACATGCTTAAATACCTAGGATTACCCTAATAAGCTTAGGAAAGTGCTAGGATGGCTGTCGACAATCTGAAAGCAACATCACTCAAGCCGATTCCTGCTGGCATTGCCTCCGTCCAGCTCGTAGACACGTTGAAGTATATGTATTTGACCGCAAATAAGCTCTATTCAAAGCATGAACTCCAGAATCTGACTGATCCCTTCGCTTTCCAGGAGATGTACGCTCGCGACGAAGACAAGGAGCTGGAGATCGACACGTCGAAGGACGCCGGAGGCCCCGGCCGAAGCAAGTACATTCCTCCCTCGGCCCGCGGAGACCGCGGCGTCGGACCCTCCGGAGAGCGTCGTTGCGACGACTACACGTGCCGTGTCACGAACTTGCCGGAAGATTGCGACGCCAACGACCTGGACGCGCGTCTTCGCGAGATGTTCGCTCACATCGGCAAGCTCGATCGCATCTTCCTCGCCCGCGACAAGAACTCCGGACGCCCGAAGGGATTCGCCTTCGTCACCTACTTCTGCCGTGAGGACGCTCAGCGCGCGATTGATAAGTTCAACGGCGACAAGTTCGAACACCTCATTCTCAAGGTTGAATGGGCCAAGTGAGTTCTCCTGCATTCTTATCCACATCCTAAATTCATCCAATTTCAGACCTAACACCAACTGAATTCACCCTTTGCCGAAAACCGTTCGCCCACTTCGAAATTTGTTCTAAATTCCGTATAAAAAATGTTAAATTCTTGTTGATCCAGTGACTGCTGAGGCGCGGAGGAGTTGTTGATGCTTGTCGTGCTTGTCTCGATGCCCTTATATCTGTTACTTCTTGTTGTCTTGTCATTAAATTCGTGGTTGTCTGAGAAGGGAATAAATGGGATTGATCAGGCTTTTTTTGATCACATTTCGTACGGTAACGGCCTTGAATATTCGAATTTTGGCGTATTGGCTCACACTCATAACAAAACCACGATTTAAAGGAGGGAGTACCATGGACTGAATTCAGTTGACTTATGTGCAACCTCGAGGTCAAATCGTAATCCTAAACGCTCCTATCCTTACGTGTCTGGAGCGAATTATCACGTCCAAACTTATGTCTGAGATGAATGTTTTGCGAGTATTGGAGAAAATCGCTCTTTGATGAGCGTCAATATTTGTTTCTGACCGCGTTTCCTTGTTGCGAATCCTCAAATTTGTGCTCTTCTACCGCGTGACCTGATGTGTGTTCGTGAATGGTGAATTCCGTCCTCATTCAAGTAATCTGCTAATTTCAGAAGATCGAATCGGGACTTTATTTGATCTTGCAGAAGCCGAGGAGGAGAGCCATCGTTGCCCAAGAAGCCTGTCATTTCCCAAACTTTGGATTCGAATATCGGGTTATTTTTTGTTTCTCACCGCGTTTCCTTGTCGCGAACCAATTCCGAACCGAAATTTGTGCTCTTCTACCATGTAACGTGATGCGTGTTCGTGAGTGCGCGAATTCCCCCTTCTATCCAAGGCATTTGTTATTTTCAGAAGATTGGAACCATGTCCGAGGACACAAGAGTAGCGTGAGGTCCAAATCTTCATTTCGCGACTTTGCAGCGGTAGCT
This sequence comes from Steinernema carpocapsae, assembly GCA_000757645.3. Classification (NCBI taxonomy): domain Eukaryota; kingdom Metazoa; phylum Nematoda; class Chromadorea; order Rhabditida; family Steinernematidae; genus Steinernema; species Steinernema carpocapsae. Next base: position 4,949,337 of record CM016762.1, read on the forward strand.
GAAGTAGATAGTCTCGTCTTCGCCTTTAAACTTAAAGCATCACGCATTTCCCCGCGCTTCAAACGCTAAACGGTCACAGTTCGTGCGCAGACGTCTGGATTCGACCGCACTTTATGCTCGCATTTCTGTAATTGACCGAAATCGTCGAAATTTGCTCTTAGACGACAACAGCGTCTGTAATTGTTTGTTTGCAGTTATTCCTTGTTTCTGACCGCGTTTCCTTGTTGCGAATCCCGATTTCGCTGAAATTCGTGCTTTCCACTTCTTGACGTGATGCGCGTTCATTTTGAGCGTAATTTCTGTCGTCATCCAAGTAACTTGTCCGTTTCAGAAAAAAATGGGATTGTACTCTATTCTACGGAAGCAGAAAGAGAAGGAGCGCGAGATCCGGGTCCTCATTCTCGGCCTGGACAATGCTGGCAAGACCACCGTCCTGAAGAAGATCAACGGAGAGGACGTAAACGTAATTTCGCCTACGCTGGGTAAGCTCTTTGTCGAGGGATCGTTGCAGCATACAAAAAGCCTGTCGGCTATTGTCGAACCGCAATCACCTTAACAAATTTTTCGGAAATTCGAAAAAGCGATGCTAACGCCGCCGGCGCCAGATTTATGTATAGTAGTATGGAGAATCACGTAGTGTGGCGCTGTTTCCACGGTTTTTGGCCTGTTTTTGGGAAAAGGTTGTGTCGGGACGTTCGACGGATTGTGGCGGCGACTCTGCCGTTAAGCCCAAGTTTGCCAAAATCGGTGCGTTCTTTCAAGCGAAACATCGTTTTCAAGCGACCGCTATCTATTTTTCGCGTTTCTTGTTCGGTTTTTAACGTGTTTTTTTCTTTCCAACATGTTTTTCAGACAATTTCGACAATTTGCGTGTGTTAACTTTTTTTGCTAAGAATAATCTAATCATGGAATAACTTTTATAGTACGCGAAGAATAGGTATCTGTGGCTGATATTTGAAGAACGCACCGATTTTGGAAAACTTGGGCTTAAAACACGCGGCAGAGTCGCCGCTACAATCCGTCGAACGTCCCGACACAACCTTTTCCCAAAAACAGGCCAAAAACCGTGGAAACAGCGCCACAATCGCCTCAAAACGTGATTCTCCATACTAAATCGGTCGCCGGCGGCGTTAGCGTTGCTTTTTCAAATTTTCGAAAAATTTGTCAAGGTGATTACGGTTCGACAATACTTTGTTTTGGGCCTCTGAAGGCGCATTTTGGTCACACTAATTGTTTTATGAAGACGTTGAAATTCGAAACAGCCTGTTTCTAAGCAAATTGCTTCGAGTTTTCTGCATTTTGAGATGTGTGCTTCTGCAGTAGAGGTTGGTGGGATTGGGTACGATGTCACTAATGCGTCGCTCCCGTAGTTTTATCGGGTTCGAGTGCTTATGTCACGGCTGGGATTGATATTCGCGGCTTCCGACCTGCGACGGGTGCTTCTAATGACGAGCCGGCTCAGGAAGCTTGCCGTATCCTGAGTTTCTTTCAAGCAGTGGATTCGGCCAGTCATTTACTCCCTTGTTTCAGGTTTCAACATCAAAACGCTCCACCACAAGTCATGGAAGCTCAACGTCTGGGACGTCGGCGGACAAGTCAGCCTCCGCTCTTTCTGGAGGAACTACTTCGAGCAAACGGACGCAATCATTTGGGTCGTGGATTCCGGAGACGCCGACCGACTCACGGACTGCGCAAAGGAACTCTCAAACCTACTTGGCGAAGAACGCCTCCTCGGTTGCACTCTCCTCGTGCTGGCCAATAAGCAAGATCTTCCCGGAGCATACGATTTACCGCAGATTTCGAAAGTAAGCCATCATCCTGCTACTGTTAAATGATAGTTGAATTTAGATCTTGAGTCTGGACAGCATCAAGAGCCACAACTGGCGAATCTTTGAGTGCAGCGCGGTGAAAGGCGACGGTCAGGATCTTCTCGCCGCCTTGGATTGGATGTGCACGGACGTGTCGGCAAGGATATTTATGCACGACTGACCTTGTTTCACGGGCTTTGATGTTTAATATTTGTGTTGCTTACGATCTCAGGTTTTGAAGCTAATAAAAATTCGCAAAGCGTGGAATCTTCGCTTTTAGTAACTGTCAGTGGCACATTGCGACCGTGTTTTGTGTATAGCCGTGGAAATCAATCTTCATTGCAGCCCTCAGCGGTTAAAACCATCTGTTAAGGGCGGAAACGTCGTCCATACTCGCGCGTCCGAGAATCATCACAGTCAAGTCACGTATTAACCACGTTTCACACAGGTCTCAGCTCTGCAAATCTCTGCAAATGAACTTGTCTGCAGCACTGCAAAATGTCGCCAAGTCTGCAAAATGAATGGAGGTTAGGTCCCGCAGCGAAGACGTGCTCGATCGTACTCCACGGGCGAACAACGGACGGAATCAATCGATTTCGAGGGTTTCCGTTGCGTGGAGGTTTAAGGTGACTTCTGGGGTGTGATTTGCGTGAATTTCTGTGACTTCGAGGAGCGATTGAGGGCCTCTCATGATAGCTTCACGTGCGTCGCTGTTTGCTTCATATTCTTGGCTTTAATTTGTCCGTTAGCAGGGCGAATGAGGATCAGTTTGATCCTTATTGGTTTTGAGTTTGCCCGAAGCCGCATGATGTGTTTGAAAATTTCCCGCGTGTTTAAGACCCTCGCATCGCTTCTAAATCTAATGATGCTATTCGTATTGCTTCCAGGTTCGATGTGCCCCAACTGGATCTACTTTGAGCCCCTGCAGCAGCGCTTCTGCGGGTTGCATTCCCTGAATATGCTCATGCAATCCTCCTACTTCACCCGTGAAGGCCTGACGGCGATCGGACAAGAACTCGACTCCGCCGAGAAGGCCACAGGCTTGGGCAGCGATGAGGTCGGATATAACTACGACCAAACCGGCTACTTTTCAATCCAAGTGATCACCGAGGCCCTGCATCGTGAGAATTTGACGGTGACGCTTCTCACCCACCCGGACGCGAGCAACTTTCGGCGCAACCCCATGTAAGTTCGGATTTTGAAGGCTCAATTCTGATAGTTGCATTTCAGGCAAGGCGGTGCGTATCTTATCAACCAAAATGACCACTGGTTCGCCATCCGACGCTTTGGCAACCGTTGGTTCCTGCTGGATTCGGCCTTGAAGACCCGACCCGAGGACGAGGAGCTGATGGCCACATACATGCGTGACTACTTCGAGGCGATCATGAGCAACGGTTGGTCCCTGCGTCCATTAGTCAAATTTATAGAATCGTTCTAGGTGCCACGGTCTACATGATCAGCGGCCGCTTCCCGGACAGTCCCGCGGACCGGTACTACCGGGAACACACCTTCTCCACCTTTCAAAACGTGCCGACGCGCGCCTGGTCGTCTTCGTCTAGCTCTGAGGACCTCCCGAGCACTGATGAAATCTTGGAGCAGTTAATGGACAGGGCGCAGAAGATCAAGTCCTTGAACACGTGCTTTTCGATGACGTTGCAGCCGTCGAGCGAGAGTGCCGAGTTCACTTCTACGTCCAGCTCGACGGAAACTGAGAAGAGTGATCTGGCGAAGAAATGATGAATGACAATGTCCGAATGCTAATTGTCATATATCTCATGTCTTTTCAACTTTTATCTTGATCTCGCCACTAACGTTGTTGCCTTTTATTAAATTGTGGTCTAGCTTGTTTTGATAGTTTGGTGGGCCTTGGACGGGTTTTATCATTCTTGTTCATCTTGGCCTTGACTCGCTTGTGTGCATTGTATTGACGCACTTTGGTCGTTTTGACTTTCGTGTATGTTTGGTCGAAGAAAGGAGCACACATATGGGTTGAATAGGGGGCTCTGCACGTAACTGGAGTGACTTTTTGTGAATCGAGGATAACGACAGCCACGTCATCGGCTGAAGCTCCACTTAGCCAACCTAAAACTGTTCAACCACCTCAGTTACGTCCCCAACATGATCGTCGGAATGCACATGGTCGGAGAAACCAGTGGAGTCGAAGCAGCGATTTCTTACGCGGGTGACGTCTCCACCCGCCGTGAACGTTACAACCTGGACTACTACATGAAGCTCACCGATGAACTTGTGAAGTATTCATTCTGGTGCTTTAGAACATGGCCAAAGTTCTATGCCTCTGCCGATGCCGCTCGCATTATGATTGGAGCGATCCGCCGAGCTGTCTATTCACATTCACTCCCACGACACTACCGGAACGGGCGTCGCCACACTTCTTGTGTGCGCGAAGGCTGAAGCCTGTCGCTGAACCTGAACCGCTGTCGATTCGATGATCAGCCAGGCATCGGTGGGCGCCATCGCCACAACCGTGGCCGGAACGAAGTTTGACACGTTCGACACGGAGTCGACCTCAAGTCGATCTCGAAGTACAGCATCTTCTGGAAAATGAATTGTAAGCTATACGCTCCGTTAGAGTGCACGGCCACTATGCGAAACGGTAACGCCGACGTCCACAGCAACCAGGACGACAAGATCGTATGACTCGAATCAGAGCAGATTTGGGGTCACTTTAGGCAAAACTGCATTTATTAACACTTGCATACAGCGCTCTCCTCACCACCACCTCCGTCCGAACCGTGCTCCAACATGAAGCGCGCTCCGTCCACCAACAAATAAGGAACAACAGTTTAGTTGCAGCAAAGCACCGACAGGCAACATACAAAGCGTGTGGCCCCAGGAGACAACTAGAGTTGCGATGTGAAAAATATTTCTTCGAATTCATTAAATTTGTTTTGTTTGTTTTGACCCGGCATTGAAGCGAAATTTCAGGATTCTACTTTCGGCTTAGACTGGAGAGTGGGGATGTTCACTGTGGGTACCCGCCTCCACCGCGTGGGGAATGTCTCCGTTTTGTGTGATTGGAATCACCGGCGAGACGATGACTTCGTTCTGGGGCTGCTCTTCCGGGACCTGTTCTGGGGTCTTCGACGGCAGCTCCGGGAGGGGAAGATCGTGGCCGTTCTCGCCTTCGTCCTCGACCAGCGTGTTGGTGACAGGGTGCACGTGGCCGTTGGACATGGCTAAAAATACGGAATTAAAGACGTCTTGGGTAGGATAGACTCACCCATCGCATGCATCCGGTTCCTCTCTTCAATTTTCTGTGTAGCCAATGCCATTCTCTTCGATCTGCTTTTTGCCTTTGCCATCATCTTCCATTTGGTGATTGCTTTGGTCACGGTAGCAAATACGCTAAAGGAGATATATTAGGTTAAGTCATAAAAACATGTTATACCGCTTGTTCATAGGCTTCTCGATGTGGTAACGAGCAATGTTGGTACCCGAGAGGCCGTGTTCCACGACGTCCGCGCCGATCTGTTCTTCGTAGTCGGTGACGCGAAGACCCAGAGGACTTTTGCTGATGATCTGAAATATGGTAAATGGAGCTTCACTATCTCTTAAAATTGAGCCCTGAATTCGAAATAAAATATGAGCAATGGAGCATGGAAAATCCTAGAAATTAGCCCTAAATTTTGCATTATTAGTCGTATTTAGTGGTTCCATCCGCCCTGTAACAGGTACGCTGGCAAATCCATAACGAAAATATTGTCTCTGAGCCTGTAGTTTCCACCACCCAAAACGGAAACATCTTCTATGTGAAGGAGGCTACCCAGAGCAAGCTAGAACTTTGAGGACAAAAAAGGACTTTGATTCATGACTTAAGTCAGGTTCACTCCTATTGATTTGAGTTAGCTTAGTAAATTTAACTGGATTAGAAAGACAAAGCGTGTGATAATTGATACTGGATCAAATGGCTGCAGTTGTGGGTTCGTTTCCAAAATGGCATTTTCTAGCTTTTTTGCATTCCCCTCATCGAAGCCTTATTTCCCCAACCCCCTTCCAAGAATAGTCGCAACATCCTCATTCCAAGATAATCCCCGCACCTGTCAACCATGTAATTCCCTCCGGCGCTTCATTAGTTCCGCATTGTGTCAGTCATGTTGCAATCAAGAACTTACCACAATGGCTAGGAGTCCGACTAAGGCGCTATAGGTGATGACGGTGACGGAACAGAGCACTTGAATGCCCAGGAGCGTAAAGTCCCAAGAGTAAAAGAGACCGTATTTGCCTTTTGTTGCGTTCTGGAATGAGCAAAAATTGAAACAGGGAACTCTTTGATAAGATCATCTTCAGTTGAAGCTCTAACTCTCAAGTCACAAAGCTCACTTTTTTGATGTTAATCTAATAATTATAATTATGGAAAGGAGCACGTGAAATCAAAAAGGCAGGTGTCAATAAGTCCAAAGTGACAACATTAGGATTTAGAGGTTTTATGAGTTAATGAGCTCAACGAACACTTTTTCATTGTGTGCCATAAATGTAAGTCGCTATGTAAAAAAGAGCACGCCGAACGTATTTTGGAAGTACTCAAAAAAGACTCGACAAAATGGAAAATGTCTAAATAACAGAAAAGGATAAAAAATTATTACAAAATACCATGCTATGTTACATATAGCAATGGTGCTGGCAGTATGTATTCTGGCTCATGTTGATTTGAATTAGGTAAATGAGGTAAAAATTTAGGTAAATTACACAGTGTCTTGTGATCTGAAAGTACCTGTACTTTATGACCTTTCATTAAGTCCCTTTCTCTCTGTTTCATTGAAGCCCAACTCACCAAAACCGCATCCTCCTCAGCAAACAACCCCACGGCGATCATCCCCCAAATCGACGAAGTCATATGAATCGGCACAATCCCCACGGGATCGTCGATTTTGAGCTTGTCAAGGAGCGGAAGCACCGCGATCGAGAGCACCGCGCTCACGGAGCCGATGATTAATGCGTGCCAAGGTCGGGCAACCCCGCATAGGGCTGTAACGTCTGTTATGGAAGCCATTCGTCAGCCGCGAAGTCGCTTACCTGTTATCGAGACAATGGAGGCGAGGAGACCGTTGATCAAGTGGTTCACTTGCAGTTTTTTCGTCTTCACGAAACTGATGACAATCGAGGTGGCGCCACCACCCACGCTACTCATGATCGTTGCCACTGCCGCCCTGAAATTAGCTGCGGAGAACAGATTTTATTGGAAGCATAAGTCTTTGAAGCTGGCTATCTTTGGCCCAAGATGCCACTTCTGGGAAATATCGTGTAAAAAGACATGTTGCTGCAAACTCAATTTTCCTACCGGACTTGGCATGAAGCAGCAAAATAAAAATGAACATTCTAGAGAGACAAAGGATAATGAAATTGATTACAGCTGCCTTGCCATACGTTATGTTAAAATACGGTATATGAGGCCTGTAAGTTTATCTGATCGAGTTTGACCTAATAAAAAACCCAAACTCAATTGTTGTCACGTCCGCTCTAAAATTAAGCTCTATAAAGAGGAGACAAGATCCATTGAACGCATAAATCCTTGAAGGTGGCTATCTTTGCTCGAAGTATGGTTTCTCTGAATTCGCGTGCCTGGAAGCATTTTGCTGCAAACTCAATTGCTTCACCGTAACCTTCAACTTGAGATAGGACACCTAATAAGTAAATATGTACATTTTAAGAATAGAGGATAATTTAATTGACCGAAAGAACTTGTTATAAACCATTATTACATGGGCAGTCACAAGGTAGCCTGCCATTAAGTCAGAAATAGAAAAAATTAGCGTTTAAGCCAAAAAAACGGTAGAGCTTAGGAGAAAACGAAGCAGGATCCATTGGACGCATAGATATTTGATGCTATGTCCGTTATAAGTGAGGATTCTGAGAAATTGCGTACAAGGTAACATTTTTGTGCAAACTCAATTGCTTCACCGTAACCTTGAACATGGTTTAAAACATCAAAGTAAAAATGTACATTTTAAAAATAGAGGATAATGTAATTGCCCTAGTAAACTTTGCTAGGTGACCTGGAATTAGACTGGATTTGGTTTAATCTACTTGTGAGAGGTGAATCTAATGTAATACCGGAAGAATCTAATTTTAGACCGCCGAACTTGTTGTTTTGCAAAGGCCAGACCACCCAGCCTAACCCAATTTAGTGCAAAATGCCGTTTTACCCAATTTTTTCCAATTTTTTTGCAATCCAATCTTATTTACGTCTTCTCCCCTTCCCCTATAAACGACTGGCGTCGCTCCAACACCGAACGGGATTAATTATTCATGTTTCCCTTAATTGCGGCTCACCCGTCTGATTTGCTGTCAAAACACTGCTTTCGGGGTTTCAAAATACGCCTATAAACAGCCAGTCGAAAATAGATTTCTGGAATCGGCACATGTACTTTAGCCCTTTAGCTTAAAAGTCCTTATTAAATCTCTAGAAATTCACTATCTTCCTATATTTGGCTACAGGTGTGTTGTGAGCAATGCTGGAAATCGCATTTGTCGGCTTTTAAACCTTTCAAAGCAAAGCGATCGGCTACATTGTTTACCAAACAAAGTTGTTTTACGCATCTGTTTTTGGTGAAAAGGAGCAGGTGGAGTTTTATTTGGGGAAGAGCGCTCTTTACCAGGCATGCTCAGAGTTCCAAGTAGTTCTAGATCAGATCTTAATTTTTGAACAGAAAATAAAAAAATAGAAAGCTTAAATTTTAAACAGGTCCAAGACCAAGACACAAGATTCGAAGCTTATTTATTATTAGACTTTACCTTCAGCTGCTGATCTAATCGGCGTCTTGTTGGCATTTTAAAAATTAAGATTTAATGCTAACCGCCCGTCAGCAGTCTTAGAAAAACTTCTTCCTAGCCGCTTTAAATAGAACATATACTTCAAACTGTACAGGGGCTTTCAAAAATGACTGGAAACGTAATTTAATGGAACGCGTCTATTTGAATAATGTCGTTTTGTGCTTCGTGCAACATTCATTTGCGCTTCACTTGCATTATGTTCCCGACATCCTTAAACCAAAGTAACTACACCCAATCACCTCCACATCGAACTCTTAATTCCTCCGAACCCGCAGCTGTTTTCCTCCATTCAAAGCACAAACCCTTGTAGCATAGCCCTTGAGCAGTCTTAAGTAAGCGACTGCATCCATGATGCGACTTGCGACTTCTCTCGATTACCTGGCACCAAGTCGCCACCGGCCATTCGTGATGCCCCACGCCGAGCCGGAGTTGATGCCGAACCAGCCCCACCACAGCATGAAGGTGCCGAGAAGGGCGTTGGTGGGAGAACTCATCTGGTGGATACTGTCCTCCTCGAAGCGGTTGCGTCGAGGCTTCAGGTAGAGCGTTGCCATAAGGCCAATTACTCCCCCGACCATGTGCACCTGCAAGAGGAAATGAGTCTTTGGCGTCCTCGGATACGTGTAAATTGCTTTTTCGGTTTAAAAGAGGGGTACGAGGGCAAAGTTGCTGTTTTCTTTGCGGGGACTGCGAGAGAAGAAAGGAAAGCGAAACAAAGAAAGAACGTAGTTTTGGACGATTAGAGGTGAGGGTGATGATTAAGGTGGGCGGGCAATTAAAACCGTTTACGAGAGCACAAAATAAGGAGCGATCGATTTTTGGGAAAAACGGCGCTGAGGACAGGGCTTTGTGGAGGCCATAATATTTTTTGAAACATGAGGATTAAGGTTGGACTGGTTAGAACGCTGACTAAGCCTAGCTTGTCGTCCAACTTCGACAAATTAGCCCAGCCATAAAAAACAAGTAGAAATATTAGCTTTGAAAGACTGTTACATCTCCATGGGTTGCTTTCTTAATAAAATGTGTTTTTAAACCGTTTTATCCGAACACAAGCGGTAATGAATGTCTGCCATTGAACGAAATAAAAGGTTTCAGCGTATTTGCAACGAAAATGCAAAGGTGGGCTTTTTAAAATATTTCAATCTTTTCCTCAACCGAAAACTGCGGCGAACTAGCGAAAAGTCGATTTTAAAAGTTTGCTGTTATTTTTAGGCTACTGAATGCTTCATTATACAGTGGCCCAAAAAAGATTTGACCGGACAGAAGCGCCTCATTCCTGCGGTGCGCGGGACAGACGACCGGTCGGTTTCGCGTTGTTTGTAAGCGAAACCAACCGGTTGTCTACAACGAGTGAGCTGAGCGGCCGCTCGGAGTTGTCTCGCCAGACTTTTTTGGGTTACCCTGCAAGATAAATTCAAAGATTGACCACTTTTTGGGCTGCTTTGTGATTTCACCCAATTCAGACCTATTTTTTCATAACACCTCAGTCTAAACTACGCAAACGTTTTTCTCAATTTTGACAAATAAATTACCTAAACTACGATTCAGTGCCATTAGGTAATTTCGCTGAAAAACAACATTAAACGTTTGGCCAGTAAACCTTATGACTCACGCAGTACCATGTGAGCCCATTCCTCTGGCCCGCTTTTTGTCGATAATAGCATCGTAGATATTATCGCTCAAAAGCGGCTGAGTCATTCGACCGGAAAAGACGCACATTTTCGCGCTTCGTTTGAGGTGTTTATAAATTTTTTTGAGCGCTTAGAAACAGGACGTCTTTTGTAAAAAGTGCTCAAGCCGGAACCGCGACCTTTCGGCGAACGTTTTAGGAGTTTCCCTGGCAAGGAATTCTCCGCCTCATCAATCAAAGTGTTCTAGGGGTCTTTAACCGTTTGTCTCGATGTCCTCTAGGACCACTGCCTGCACCAATGTTGTCAACACTCGTCCGCGCAGCTAATAGGAAGGAATTTAGGAAAATCTCACCGAGGCACATCCAGCAAAGTCCACCACCCCCATGTGATAGAAAAAGCCGTTGTCATCCCAGATCCAGTGGGCTGGAAGCGCCTGAATCAGTACCACAACACAGCCGAGCACGATGTATGACTTCAGTTTTGCCCTTTCAGCGACGGCTCCTAAAATTGACAAGTGTTTGCGTTGTGGAATCAAAGCTTCACTTACCTGAAACGATTGTCGATGCTGTTGTGGAAAGACTCAGCTGAAAAAGGAATGCCGCGTAGCTCCAACCTTCTTTGAGCGGTTTTCTTCGGCCTCTGAAAAGGTCACGAGTTAATAGGTCGCATTTGTGCTATAGGAAACTTACTCAGAATCGTCCATATAATCGAAATAGGAAGACGGGTCGTAGAAAAATTTGCCCCAGCCGATGATTGGATTCTCCCAGTCGTCGCCGTAGCTGAGGCCGTACCCGAATGCCCAGTAAGCGAGGCCTCCGAACACTACGTCGACGACATTTTTTATCATGATATTGACCTCATCTTTTGCCGACACACTGCCGCTTTCCAGAAGCCCGAAACCTGGAATTCACGAAAATTAGTCTTTCCCCTGAAGTCACAAAATTGGCCAAAAAAACCAAAAACTAAAAATTATCATTTGTCCTGTCTTATCATCTTCTGTGTTTCTAAGTCTCCGAAACCATCGTAGTTCGAAGTTATTAGAAAGAGGAGGTGAGAATCAGAGCATACAATAAGGATCAGTCAATTTGTAAAAATTAGTTTTTGAAGTCAGAACAAAATGGATCTTAAGACACTCTTTCATGGCCTTAATTTTTGTCTTTGCTAGACCAAAACCTCAAAATCATCAATTGTCGTCTTTAAAAACTTCAAACACGTGGCTCCCTTTAAGGTCCTCTCGCACCTGTTCCCAACGTCTTACTCATATGCGTCAGTTACCTGTAGTTTCGGATAATTCAAATGAGGATAAAAATTAAGAGGAGCGCCAGTTAAAATGGCTTTTAAAAGCTCGATTTGTGAAAATTTGTTGAATCCCCTTTTTGCCGTATTAGGCCATCAAATTGTTGCCTTGAAGTTTTAACCATTTTCGTCTTTATGTCCCTCTCTCCCATCGAGTGCAGGCTGTTTTCTCCGGCTTTTTGCACCCTTTCGTGTATATGTCCCCCTGCCCCGCACCTAAGCGAAACCCACCCGCCGTCGTTCTCCTCCATTCCAACGCACAGTATAGGAGAAAAATCGATCATTAATTAGCCTCCGCTCCTGTTGAACACCTGCTCGCTTTGATACTTTGCTCGCGAAAGTTGGATTCCCTTAATAACAACGCGTGCAAGTCGGTTTTCACAAAGTTTTCTCAGACCCCTGAAGCCTACCAAACTACCAAACCCTAAAGTCACAAATTTTCTTTGAATTGAGCTAGAGACGAGCTTGGCCAAGAAAAACAAGATAATTGGCGCATCGGAAACGGCAATTTTAAACTAATTTTTGGAAAGTTGACGTAGTGTGTAAAACTGGTTAAATGCTGTCTGGATTGGAAAATTGTTGCAAGAAAAACAGAGAAAATTGAATCGAGTTTAGTTCTCCGATCACATCAAAAACGTTTGGCTCCGAGCGGGATCGAACCGGAAGCCGAATTATGGTAGTCTGGACTGCTACCTCTACACTACGTAAGTGACCGACTGATGAGTTATGAACACAGACAGAATCCGCTCCCTTTGGACGTTTGCTTTTAAAAGTTTAGCCACACCACGTAAGCTGCAGAAAAATTTTGAAGTTCTTTTAAATACCGTTCTCACCTCATCTCCTCGCTGATTATCCCCAGACACCGAAACAGTGACATTTAAAAGTGATGTCTTCCCTTTTGAGCAAAGTGCATGTTCCTAGGGGATGTAATTTCAGATGTAATCGGAAAAAGACGTTTAAAAAAGGAAAGAAGAAGGAAGTGTACCTGAATGCATAGTGAAGATGATGAAGCTGCTGGTGATGATCCATACCGCGTCATCTTGGTAGAGTTTCTCGGTCTCCGCGGAGAGGGGGTAGAGTTTGTTGGCGTAGTGTTCTCGTTCTGAAAAAACGGAAAGCTGGGCTTAGATAAAAAATAACGGTACTGCTGTTAGGTTTTTAGAGGGTGAAGGAAGCAAGAACGCCGAGCAAAAAGCAATTATGTCTTCAATGGTAGTTTCAGTCGCAAAAAAACAAGAAACGGAATAAGAGAAACGTTCGGGGTAGGGCGGGAAACTGAAACATGGCAACTTTTGATCAAACTACGAATATATAGCCCCGAGCCCTAGAATGGCTATCCAAAACGACGTCAAATACAAAAAAAAACATATTTTTCGTTTAGTTCCTTCCGTTTCCAGGCACGCGGCCAACTTGTGCGAACGCTCTGATCAGCGCTGGCAAAACAAAAAATACACAAATCAAAATTTGGCTCTCAAATCTATGTAATTTGAAACAAAATTGTTGTTTTTTTACTTCTAGCTAAGAGTTGAAAGATCAGCAAGATTTTAAGAAACAAAACCGCAGACGCCACTGGGACTCGAACCCGTGATCTTATGCGTGGTAGACTACAACACTAACAAATACACCAAACAAACAAATTGTGAAAGTTAGCTTAACTTAGATCTAAACTTGTAACATTGACAGTTATTTAGCTTTTTTAAGCTTTTCATAAGAACTGAATTACCTAGACACTAAATCCTATGAAGGAATAATGACAAACATCTAGAAGCTTATAACAATCGATAAAGGCCTCATTTTGACCCCAAAAGTATGAACCAGTTCTTAATTTCCGTTTTTCAAAGCCTGATGAAATACGGTATTTTTTCAAAGTCTCGAGGGTCTTCAAAACAAAAACTTACGGACGATGTTGTGATGTGTCGCGTTAAAATTCATTCACGCAGGCTTCCTCAACAGCAACCACTCATAACCTCCACTTCCGGTCAGTCAGCAGTAGCAGAAGGAAATAATCACCTTTCAGAAATCGCCTCTCGCGCGTTCCTCGACTCTTCAGCGACGGCGGTGGCAGCAACTCCCTTAACACTGAGTATTCAAACTAACTTCTCGCGTTCTCTACGTAGCCATGGAGATTGGGCGCCGCTCCAAGAAAGCTGGAAACGCTCCTCTCTCTCTCGAAAGCAGCAGAAGAAGAAAACGACGCGCTCTTTGTATGCTCGTAGGACTCGATTGCTACTGCTGGGATGGACACACACTCACAGCACATATGCGCGCGCCATCATCCGGCTGCCCCGAGTCCAGCCGTTCTCTTCCCCGTCTTCCTTCCACCTGGGCACTCACCGCCACCCCCTCACGTCAATCCCGCCCCAATTGGTCGTGGCCTCTCTCTCTCGCTCAAGCTGACTGGCTCACACGCAATCCGAAGCAGGTCGTGGAGGGGCGGTGGTTTCATAGGTCACAAAACATCGGTAGTGGAGACTTCAGGACATGGAAGGCAGACAATGGGAGTGCACTTTACCTGGAAAACTCCTAGTTTTCCATAGGAAATGGTTTTCGCACTTGGTGGTTATAAAACTTTTATAAATGGGTGAAAACGAGTTGAACCCCAAATCAAGAAAAACCGTGAAGATGATTTTTGATTCCCACTTTACATTTATGGCATTCAGGTGGAATATACATAAGAGTTTACTTAAGAAGTGTGAAATGAGGAAATGGAGTTGAATAAGAGTTTAAGGGCTTATGTACTCTCAAATCGTACAATACATCACAATCAAGTACCGAAGTTTCTCGAACAATCAAGTCTTCTGTTACTTTTTTGTTTTGCGAATTCTCGGCTACGTTCCAGTCGCCAAACAATATTCAATGCTTTAAGTGCCCGGGAAAATTCGCGTTGCGCGCGACTCGCAAGTTTTGGAAGTTTCCGCTTGCGACAGCCCTCATCGCCTCGCGCGGCTGTCTGTAGAATTGCTCGCAAAATAATTGAGCGTCATTTCAGTATTTTGATAACTATTATGACACAAAAACACCTGAATTCTGTCAATAACGACCTTAAATTTGCCAGAACATGTTGAAATTGGGTCTTCATGCTTACGTTTTTCTTGCAAAATGGGCGGAAACTCTCAGAAACGCATTGGGAATCGCATTTACGCGTAGAAACTCAAAAAATTCAACCCTGTTTTGTGAAAAATCGCGCCTCCTCGATTTTTGCAGCTGGTCGGAATCAGCGCCAAGAATTTCGTCCGCGTGCGGCTGTTCGCCTTCAGACAACAGTCGCGCTGAGGTCGCCATTGTCGCTCGGACTATCCCCGCAATTGGCAACTATCCCACTCCTCGCGATTCGATGCGAGTGGCTTTTTCCGCGCGCGTCCAATCTCGCGGAATTAGTATGGCGTTAGCTTGCAAAATTGCGTGCGACTCGAACTATCCCGAGCACTTTCGAGCTCATTTTCAGGCAGAATAAAATTGTCTGGACTATATTCTCAAAATCCGCTAGCTACATGTGCGTTACGGACGCCACGTTAATCACTAAGGAGACTTTTGAACTCTGGAAGCAACAAAATAAGCGAACATGACTTTCTAAAATGAGCAGAGAAGCCTTTCAAACCTTTTATTTATAGTTAGTTCCTAGTTCAGCCTTAATGAATTTTTTAAGAAAGTAGAAATCTGTCATTTCTTGGTTGCCTAATCGATTTATTCAATTCATGTCCAACCGCGCCAGGAAAATTTTTGTGTTTTTTTGGCATACGTTGACTGAATAAGAGTAACTGACCAAAGTGGACACAAAAAATACTCCAAGATTCGTGTCTACTTTGCTTCAAAACTTACAAGGTTGAAACTAATGTTCTTTTAAGTTTTGGATGTTTGCATTTTGGGCACTCAGTCACGTTATAATTAGGTTGAACTACACGGCTTTGTTTCGAGCTATATAATCATTAAGAATCCAGGTTTGTTGACCTTGCTGACTCCCAAAACAAAATTACCAAAAATAACCATGCTCAAGCAAAGACACTACGTTAAGCTACATGACACCAATGGTCTAACGCGTGGTTTGTAACCGGTGAAAAAACAAACAAATGGACACAAAATCACGAACAGGCTTTGAAATATGGAAGAACGGTATAAACTTTACGGGCTGAACTTCCGCCAACAACCTATCGCAACAAACGAGACATGGCATATGTATGTATGCTCCGATGCCCAACGGCGTGTTTTTGACGGTGAACTAGGTGTATACTTAGCCTGAAAAATGGTTCTCGGCTTTTGCAGCATGAGAAATAAACCGCCAGGAATGAGGCAAAAAACCTCTTGCATAGAACACAACTTCCACCAATCACGCGCTTGTAGAAACAAATGATTTGCATCCAGTTGTGGCCAAACAAGTCGAACTTCTCAGATAGCCAGCCTGCACCGACCTGCACAGAATTATTCAATTTGAGGGTTCATTTCAACTAGTTGAAAGCAACAAACGAATTGCTATGGAACCAAATACTTCAGTGCCCAAAGGCGAACTTTCGGTTGCGATTGAGACTCACAAATAGGCATAAGACAAACCTGGATTTAGCAAAAAAGGTCCAAATACTTGGTACCTAGTATATTTCAAGTCAATGTTCACGAAGGTATTTTCAGCTGAAAAGAAAGCATAAGACAAAAACAGCTCAAAATCCAAAATCAGTCAGCGGCCAAACGTTTGTTTCCCCACCACGTGCGCGCAGAAACAAACGTTTTGTGTCCAGTTAGTCGTGGCCGCGAGGTAAGTCGCCCCCGGAAGTAGGACACCTCAGATGGCCAGCCCTCCCCGCGAACAATTAACCTCCCCGCTCTCTGCGCGCTAATCGAGTGTGGGCAGCGCGAAAAGTGCCCTTAAAGAAAACGCTTTTCTTTAAGAACTCCGCGAAAACACTTCTATTCACCGAGTCATAAATCCGTGTCTACGTGGATTTGCCATTTCAAATTGTAGTCCTCAAGGGTAAAAGCTACCTACAGAAAGGCAAGCGAAGGAAAAAAGCGGAGTAGTCGTCAAATGACCCACATAAACAACAGGTAAGGGAAGGTTGTGGGTGGAGCTGACAAGGGGCTGTAAACATAAACATGCGATGAATGCGGATGATTTGGCTGAAAAATGGGCGGTCGTTGAATAGCTTTCATAGCCACATAAGAATAACGAAAACTAAATTGAGCACAGATAAGGTTGCCAGGATGGAGCAATTAAGCAACGAGTCACATTGACACAATAAGCTCATTCACCCTAGAGTGAGCCACAATATGGAAGTGGGAATCACGGCCAAACAGTTTAAAACCCCGTAACTTCTTTGTTTTGCGTATTTCCGGCTACTTTCCAGAGATTGCAGAAAACACTTCAATGCTACAGATTTCATTCCCAGTCAGAATGAAACTGTCTAGACTATACCCACAAAGTACTCCAGTCATATGCGTTTAAGACACCACGTTACTCGCAAAGGACATTGTTGAACTCAGGAAGCAACGGGAACGACTTCCGGAAAGGGGAAGGGAAGTTTTTTCATTCTTTTCTTATTGACTTGCTCATAGTCCAGCTCTAAAAGGTCCTTAGGAACCCTTATCCTTCATTTTTTAAACCGTTCATAGTTGTCTAATTATGTTATTCATTAATTCTATTTCTACCCAATCTCGCCAGTACTTTTTGAATGAGACAACGCTGATGTTTCACGTGTTTCCGGCTACGTTTCAGAGATTGCGAAAAAACAATTAAAGCCTTCAGACCTCATTTTCAAGTTTGTGTTCCCTATTTTTAACAAAGCTGTCTGAAGAAGATCTATAAAATCTAATAACTTCAATAATCACGCGTGCTTTGAGAACATCATGTTTGTTGAGAATTTGATTTTTTGACACTGGAAACAACATCTGAAAGTGACAAAGTGGATTCGAATGGCTTTCACAAGAACACATCAGAGCTTATCAGCCATAACCTTATGCCCTAGCGTTGTTCTGTCCATCCTTGACATGTGCATTTCTTGACCCAAACCGACTCAGTAAAACCTCGCCAGCCATTTACAACATACTTCTTTGCCAGTTTTTAGTGTCGCCTTGACAAGTTACCCTTCTCCTTAATCTCAAATTCCATAACTCATTCATTAATACCCGACCTCGCCAGCCATACGTGAAACAGCTAAAAGCTTCATTGTCCAAGTACAAATACGTCACTAAGGGCGCACCTGTACGAGTGCTCAGGCATACAATTCCAATTTTAATGCTGGCGGTGGTTCTGCGAACGCTCAACAATTACTGAACATCCATGTGAAGAATGGGTCGCTGCCGAGGTGGACGAATCCCCGTTTCGCAACCTTTTTTGGCTTCGTCCGTTTCAAAGAGACAAAAATCGCGGCAGTTATTTACGCAGGTATGTATTTTTACGGCTTCCGCCGAAGCGCCGGCCGGGATTGAAATTTTATTAATTAAGCCAACTCAGATCAATGGATTACGCATGAAATTGCTTAGGAACACTGGATAAAGGGGTTAAACGCAGATATTGTGGATTGGAAGTTGGGGACGTTGCTGATTGTACGTCTTCGGTCGGTGGCAATGCTTTTTTTCTTTTTGTATTTTTTTTTATTCCTGAACCTCGTTTCCATCTCCCAAGACTGTGAGGCCTTCTGCAAGCATAGCCGCAACAGGCCTGAAGCCGTTCTTGTCCGTAATGACATGACTACCTCTTCGACAGATGCTTGAGCAACCTTTCCTCCTCTCAAAGCTGTCAGCCCCTTCAATAACCCGTCCACACTGTTGAAGTTACCTTTCCTTCTGTTTGAGCTGTCGGCCTGCCCGGCAAAGTAACTATGTACTGAGCAGGCCTGAGACCGTTTTCGACTCGCCAGACTAGTCTGCTCGCCAGACTAGTTCGACTCGCCAGACTGTTCATGACACGTGCATGCGAAGATACGTGAATGAGAAGATGTGACCGGCCGACGGCATTGATCGCAAGTGAAGTAAAGTTCTCTGAAAATCGGCTCCGTGAGCAAATCAGACCTACAGCATAACGCGAAAATATATTCGAAAAACAATAGGCGAATAATTTCACACAAAAAAGAAACTGGCTTAATCCATGCGCGCCTTGATGGTCTTCACGTTGACCTTGTCCTTCGTGATAGTGTGGATCACTGCGCCCCATCCCGAAGCCGCATCGCGTTCAAGGCCGGACAAGAGAGACTGGGCGGTAGCTTCAAAGAGTTCGTCGGGATTCATGTTGTCTTGCCAGAAGCCTGGAAAATACGGCGTAAGGTGAATATGAAAATCAGTGTTAGACAGTATACCTTCAGAAACACCGAGGAGGTACTCAGCTCCAGTTCCGACGGCGACGAAATCACGTGGAGAAGCGATGCAGCCGATGGTGTCCATTCCGCAGATGTAAGGCTTCATGGTCTCCATGTCGAGTCCGGCGACAATCGGTTGGACGAGAAAACTTCCGAATCGATGATGGTAGAGTAGATTGGACAGCATCAAAGCGGCAACCTCCGGGCGGACCTCGCGGCGCTCGCGTAGCTTATACAACCCACAGCGAAATTCCATCTTATCCATAATCGTACGGACATCAGTGTGGAAACCACCAATTCCGACAAAGACACGATCCCCAACCTGCGCTACCTGAAACAAAGCAAATCTTGAAGGCTTGATAAGATCCGAGAGCAGCTAACCTTCGACACATCGGTCGCCACAGTAGTCATCTGTTCACCGAGGCGCAAATCTGAGCCAATGCACACGCATTCGTTCCCGGCCATGGCCAGAACGGTGCCTCCGTGGTACGACATGATCGACATGATTGTTTACCTGAAATATGTGCCAAAAATGAGGAGCTTCAGAATGTTTCATCGCGAATCGCGCACAAGAAAGGAAGGAAAAATCAGAATTTCTGAAAAAATCCAGCTCCGCGAAATAGGGCGATAGCCGCGGATGCCGACGGCCGCGCATCCAACCACAATCTCTTCTTCCCCTTTTTTGAGCGCGCGCAATCGAGGGCCTGTGCGCGACATTCCGCGGAGACCGTTGCACCGTTCAGTCACGCAAGTATTTAATTCCAATACACGCGAAACGATGCACCGAATCGTCATCAACGCGATTTTGATGCAGCAGACCCTCAAGCGTTGGATGCCTGAGCGAAATCACCACCAACCGCAAAATCCGAGTTGCGTTTCGGACAAAATTAAGCATTAAAAATTATTGCGACCGCCGGAAATTCGAAATTCACTGGAGCGATCGCTCGCCGCGCATTTGCAGACAGACGGCGTCGAGTTGGCGACGTGCCTTCTGAAAGACTGCAGAAGCCTTTCCAGATAAGGCTGACGTGTGCAATGTGTAACTTCCACAATCAATCAGAACGCCCATTTCAGGTCCAAAAAGTGAGGCCTACACCCTCATTCACAGATGATTCCTGAGGGACCACGCGAAAGTTCAGCCGAAAGTGATCGACGATTCGAAATTCAATGGAGCGATGCAAACCGAAGCGGCGGCCACCGCTCGCTCGCCACGCGTTTGCAGACAGACGGCGTCGAGTTGGAGACGTGTCTTCTGGAAGCTTGCAGAAGCCTTTCCAGACAGGGCTAGTTTGTACAACTCACGGCAGACAAGAGCGGTTTTAGGAAATTCGGAGTTGGCACGAAGCTGAAAGGATTCCACATCCAGTGTGGGACGCCTTCCTTCGCTTCTCTTGTGGACTACGTACGGCCCCTCGTCCAAATCATTCTGTGCGGTCCAAAAAAGTTGGAACGGTTGGAAAGTACAATTCACAAAGTAATAGTAAAGTTCAACAAGGTAACAAATTAAGCGAATGAGTCGAATCGGATGTACTTGGGCGCGAGCTCATGCCAGGCCTTCTTC
Organism: Steinernema carpocapsae; assembly: GCA_000757645.3. Lineage (NCBI taxonomy): Eukaryota > Metazoa > Nematoda > Chromadorea > Rhabditida > Steinernematidae > Steinernema > Steinernema carpocapsae. Next base: position 4,969,705 of record CM016762.1, read on the forward strand.
ACGTCATCCTTCACCGCTCGGTCGTCGCCTTCAGTCGCCTGAAAGTGGCGCAACTAAACCAAAAATTAGGTTTTCGTTAGCTACACCAATTCTTACCGCCTCCACTCTACCCCAAACCAGGGATTTTGGGACTTAAGAGCTGTCCTAGAACCCACACAGATAGCTAAGAAATCGGATTTTAATATTTACAAGACACCTGAATCGAGAACAAAATACACAATCTAAACATCCAAATTTTCTTCGAAAACACATGAATCATCGGAGTTCTTGGCCTTCGGGGTCGAGCTGGTGGGAAGGTCAGGCACAGCAAAATCGAATCTTCCTTTGCTCGGGGTCAACTGGTACTTCTCAGCCGGGTAGGGAGATTCATAGAGCTGTGTAAAAAACCGCGCGACTGAGCAGCATTTCTCCTCGCTGGAGAACTTCTTCTCGTCGCTGGCTTCGCACTTAGGAGGTGGCGGAGGATGAGCGAACGGCTCGTCAGGGTAGTCGTCGGTGCTTTCCATGCACTGAAAGGCAAGAAATCAGGATTTTTTGAGGTTGAAGAAGCACTTACATGAAAGAAGTGATGCTGGTGAGGCATCTGAAACGAGCTTCCGAAGAGCGTCGGCTGCATCTGAGGAAGTGGGAAAGGCCTCATGGGATATCCCCAGTTCGACGCCATCTCGGATGGAAACTGCTGCACGCTATGGTTGAAGTTGGTAGGCGGGTACTGCTGCATGCTTTGGCCAATGTTAGGAGGTGGGCACTGCTGCATGCTATGACCAAAGTTCTGCATCCGGCGATAGCTTTGATGATTACCGTTGACGTGCTGCTTGTGGCCAGGATTCACGGATCGGCAGAAGTCTTCGCTGGAGAAGTCGTCATCCAGGGAGGGAATGGACTGAAGATCAGAAAGAAATTCGGGATTTTCGAAGGTGAGGAAGCACTTACATACTGGCATGGCTGCTGCAACGAGGTTCCGAAATCTGTCAGCTGCGGTAGGGGCTGTGGGCACGGTCCCATAGGATTACAGCACCAGCTCGGTGCCATCTGCGGTGGATACTGCTGCATACTTCGGCCAAAGTCTGGAGCCGGTCTTTGGTAGGTTTGGCGAAAGTTCTGAGGAGCGAACTGATGCATGCCTTGGTCAAAATTGTGCCTCTCGCGGTGGTCCATATCAGGAAGAGGTCGGCGATGGCTCTGGCTCTGGCTGAAGCCTGGCGCAAGACCGCTTGACCGCTTGAAGCCAGGATTCACGGAATGGCTAAAGGATTCCTTGGGGTTTTCGTCCCCATTGGCGATCGACTGAAAACCGAAAGGAAATTTGGAATATTAGGTGAAAAGATAAGCTTACGTTGCTGCCGGCACGCTTCAGAATTGCCTTCTTCGGCATGATCATCGAGAGACCGAACGGAGTCGAGTCGTCTCCGCTGATTCGCACCAACGCGTTGGCCTGAAAACGGAAGATAAATTCAGTATTTGTAGGTAAAAATAAGCAGCAATATATTTACACGTGAATTATTGAGGGTGCTTTGAAGATTCGCTGAATTTTGGCGTCGGAATCCCCAATTTCGCTTCCAAAAAGAAGCAGTTTCAAGGTGCTCCCAAAAATCATGAGAAATCCCCGAACGTCGGATTCAAAATACATGTAGGCACTGAACCTGGCTTCAAGTGACGCACACGTTTCGCTGATTTTCCGACGTATTTTAGCGCTAGCAAAAAAGTCACCTAAATGCGCTCCAACAATGCCATTTTTACATTTATTTGAGTGCCATATGACCTGCGAAATTCGGAAGCTCTACAATAATAAGCGACGGCGAAAAGTCACCAAATATGGCGCAAAAACCCTAATTTCGATCTGAAAATACGGGTGAAATCCATAACGCGGCGGCGAAACGGAAAATTCGTCTGCAATTTTCGCACATGTGGCAAGCGACCCAAATTTCGCTCGGTATTATTAACAGGTAATAAAAGGTAATAAAAGCGGGGGATTTCAGCGGAAGTCCGGTCTTCATATTTTTTTCATAATTTCTTCATAATATGTATTTTAAACACTGTGGTTTTAGATATAAATCAAAGTGCTTGGAAGCGCACAATAATCACGAATAGAGCGCAAAAACAGGGTGAATAAAGGGACGCTCAGAACTCCATCGCCGCTGCAGAATTTGGCGAGCGAGAGGCCGGAACATCGTGTGCAAAAAAAAGCAACAAAACGCAGCAAAATTTTCGGCATTTGTGGCTTCAAAACCGCGATATTATTCATAACAAATATATTAAACACGATTCAAGTTCAACCGAAACTGAAGCATGAAAAAAATGATTTTCGTCTGACGAAAAATACCGGAATCTCGCAAATGGAAAATTGGCAGCTTCCGCGGCGAAAGTTTGCGAGCTAAAGGCTGAATTTTGAGCGTGATTCCAAATTCTGTGGCTTAAAAAACTGCGGTGTTCGAAGCAAATCGCTAATAAAGCAAAACAACGGCGCAACGAGCATCTCCAAACCTCAGATTTTCAGGTATGAAAACAATGCCAAAGCAGGGCGAGTAAGGGAACGCTTCTGGAAAGTGAGAATCTACGAATTTCGGAAGATGAAGGTGACGAAAATTCTGGTTGGTTAGTATTTACGTACTTCTTCATATTTGTAAATGAAAAATTTAGAAACTTGAGCGAATCGCAGAAAAATATGGCAGTAAAGCAAAAATTGGCGCCTTGCATAAAGTCTTCGAAAAGTTTGATGAAGTAAAGACCCTTAATTAACGTACAGTTTATTTTGCCACTTTCAGAAGTGAGTAAGAGTGCGTACAAAAGTTTCAGCTGAAAGCCGGCATGTCTGCAAAATTATTTTATTGAACTAGCAACAATTTAATGAATCAACGCCAAACACTATAGTATTATTTAGTTATGTAACGTGAAAAATTTGTCGTTTGTATATTCTAAGAGTCAGAGATGACAGCTAGAGGCTGACATCAGGCATTTGTGGTTCCCTTTTTGAGCGTTCATCGCTTTTGTCACTTTTCTCAAGCTGGAAGATGGAATTCTATTTGAGTCGAATGTTTGGAAAATATCATGTCAATTAGAGCGGAGCGAAGAGTTTCGGGAATCGTATGACCAAATCGCACGAATTTAGTGGTATAAATAAGAGGTAGAGAATCCGGAATTTCTCCGTTAACAGTGAATGTTCGGCAACCGTGAATCGCGTTTGTTACTTTTAGGATAGACGGAACTCGCTCAAAAGACTCTTTTCACAAGCACGAGTGGGTGGGAGAAAGAGTATTTATATACTGTTGCAGGAGTGGAATGTAAACTCAATACAGGTTAATAAAGATAGGAGTCGTCATTTTTTGAAAAGGAAGTTGGTGGAGTGGTGGGAACGATTGGCTAAAGGATCGCAAAAGGCAAAATAAAAATTGAGGTCTGGAAAAAGCTTTCTATCATTTACGCATGCTGTGAAGCTTTGAAACTCATTTACAGTCCTCTAAGCGTCCAAAATCTGCTATATCGTACGTGAATTGAAGCAAAAATGGTCATATTATGTTGCTTCACCGTTTTTACCCCAAATATACCTTAAAATGCTTCGAAAATCGATAGAACCACAGCGATTGCATCGTTTTATGTTGTGCAGGCAATTCTTCCATCCCTGAAACACGGGCGACACGAGAAAACTGCTTGCTACCGTCACTCATGAATGGCTTCTTTGTTGCATTTTCGCGTTTCTTCCAAAAAAGTCGAGAATAATTCCAACATTTCCATTGTCTTCATACAAAAGGGGTGACAAACTTTTTGATTCATTCGACAGAGGCCGCTTTGTCACGTCACACAGAAATACACCTAAATATCATTGTGCAGAAAGGCGGCTCCACGTCGCCATATTTTACGACCGCGTCTTCTCCTTCAGTTCGTCTGACGCTCCTTGTCTTCGACATGTGGCTCCCTATGCTTCTGCTCCTCTACCTCACGCTCATTGATTTGAGCGAAGGTACAACTTTGTTTGTGGGTTTAGAGTTGTTAATCTCAATTTTTAGGTTCAAAAAAAGTCGAGCACGAAGCTACCGACGATGATGCTGATGCTGCGGATGAGGATAAGATAAATGTTCTCTCAAGACAAATTACCGAATTATGGAGAATCACGTTAAATGAAACCTCGTCTAATTCTGAAAAGAAAGACGCGGATGCGAAAATGAAAGACAAATTTGCTGAAATTGAAAAAATTAAAGCAAGGAAGGAAGCAAGGAAGAATAAGACGAAAACTGCCGAAACTGTCAAATTCGCTGACACCAAAAGCGCCACTTCTACTACGCCTGTCGCCACCCCAGGTATCCCGACCACAAACGTCTTGAATAAAGCAATTATATAGGAGCTAAACTCAACATCACCACATCCTTCACGATGCCCACCCAGAACCCGACTGTTCCCACCTCTGCAGGTACATTTCAATCTTTCTGTCATCAAGTCCTATCATGCGTTCATTCAGGCAACACCACGGCTAAGGCGATGACGCCTAAATCCACCGCCTCCACGTCTATCAGCTTCGCCGCTGGAGCTCTCATCCTTTGGATGCTTGCGAAATAGACTCCCTTGCTCCGGATTCAGCAAATTTCCTTTGTAGTCGCCAATTACGTCCACATTTCATATCTTCCACTCCTTTCTGTCGACATAAACGCTACTTTCTTCTTTCCGTACCCCATTACCACCACTAAACAGCTCAGTTTCGACATGGAAGTTCTGAAACACTGGCAAATATACAAGATCGCACATACAAACAACAAACAGATGCACTGTAGAGGAAGAGAATGAAGAAGCAATCGATTTGATCATTTATTTACAGTATTACAGATACACAGGTTATTCTTCGTGCGATACATCCTTCCGGGAGACTTTTGGTGTCGATGTGAAGGCGGGCGTCAGATCGGCGTGGTGGAAGACTTGTTCTTCGGCATCCTCTGTTCTTCTCTTGGAGAAAAAATAGGCCAGCATCGTCACGGTGATGAAAGCGAGCAGGAACACGCCAACCAAGGCGATCTTGACATGTTCCGTGCTGTCTGGCTTCTTCTTCTCCCCCATTACTCCGTTGTCAAGATTGTTGATGTCGTAGCCGGGCGTGATGGTTTCGTGTCCTCCTAAGGTCTTGGGCGCAGTTGATCCGTTGACGTGACGCTTTCCAAGTGTCTTCGGTATTACATGGTTCTCGTAATATCCCTGAAATTATTGAAATTTAATAACGCGAATTCTATTAGATCGCTTACTCTGATAAGCTCGCTGTCCTTATCATTCAAGTACGGCAGGCGGCGATCCTTCATCGGCTTGCTCCGCAGCCTGAGAGGTAGCTTCTCATAGGGTAAGAAGACCATTTCGGGATTCGGCACTGGTCGTCCATTCTTGTAATCCTCCGCGCACTTCGCCATGTGCTTCATAAAACGCTCCATGAGGTTGTCAGAGTGGTTGATGGTCACGCCATGAATCCGATATGTGCCATCGAAGATCTCCTTGATTTCTTCTTCGCCGAATATCGATATGTTCAGGGCCTTCTCGATATTTGGCGTATGTGCGATGAGATTGGAGAAAGCTTGAACCACTTCGTCCACTTGGCTTGAGGTAGGGACGTCCACGCCCATAGACAGTTTGACTAGCTGTCCTGAGAACTGAAACAAATGAGATAAATTAGAGGTGGAATTCAAGACATCTCTTACCTGCGCTATGGCTGTTGCGAGCGGCGTGTCCTCCGGACTTACACCTGCGAACAGCGATAGACCGCGTACGCTCCGTAGTTCCGGGACGTAGTTGGCGAATGTCCCGAAGATGGGCAGGGGAAATGCCTCCAGTCGGGTCATGGCGATGCACATCACCAAGAATGGCAGCGCTGCCATCTGAATCAAGAAAAGAGGTTATTGATGAGCCTCAAAAATGGCACGAAATTCGGGCATTCACACAGCAAACAAAAATGATTACGATCAAATTCCAATTTCAGCAAGTTGGAGAACGGCTGACGCAAATCACCGACATCCATGTTGTAGCAGAGGAGTTTACAGCGGCGCTAGCGATGCTGAAACCGTCGACGGCTGTCAACGAAACCGAATAACGCGGCCGCGACAACGCACTTGAACATGTCCAACAGCTGACAGCAAAGTGGCCCGAATTCCTAAGAACAAGTACCTGAAATAGGTTTCTTCCAGACCTGGAAGTCGGTTGCGATTGTCAGATCTGCGGCGACAGGTACACACGAAATTGAGAAAGGAAGCGAAAGCGGTGATGAAGAACGCACAGAATGGAGGGCAGCGAGTGACTTGGACATCACCAGCGACGATCAAGAATTCGAAGAACGCGGAGCGATAATCATGGAGGCAATAATTCGTCTGCGAACTGGCTTCAGGGGCCGATTTCAATATCTACAATCCCGGTACAATTGTACTACATTACAATTCCGCAAATCGATTTCAATATCCACAATTCACAATTTACAATTCGTAAACCGATTTCAATATCTACAATGCCAAGAAACCAAGAACAGAGGGAACGGCAGCACTTCTCGCGAAAACAAATGCAAATTCGGATAAAACGGGATTGCGAAATCGAAAACTGCGACGAAGGTCTCGAGCGGCAGAGCGAGAGGGGAAATCAGCAGCTACGGTCATGAATCCGGCGGATACGATTTTGCGAGAAGGCGAAGTGACCGAAGTCGAAAATCGTGAAACGGTCGACGAAAGATTTGCAAGCTGCGGCCTCTCGCTCACCCTTCTGCGAATCGGCCTCTCGCTCGCGACGCTGTATCTTGCAGAAGCCGGCGATGAGCAAATCGAGGAGCGACGGAAATGTCGGAAGTCGTGAAACCCTTGCCTCACATACCGACTGCATCTACAGTCTACATGCAGATGAAAAACCATGGTGAATCCTATTCCAACGAAGCTCAGCGTGAGAGGGTCGTTATAAAAGGGTTGTCGACAGTTAGGGCAACGTTTCAGGTGGGGCAACACTTTCGATCGGGGCCATTGAATGTCTGATCACTAGGATGCTTATGAGCGCCGTGTGTCTTCTGCTCTTAAGTCAATTGTTTGATCTCAGGACCTCGAACAAAGCCTGCATTTGCCCCGTAGAAGTATTTCGAAAACCAAAATTGAGCAATCGTTCTCTCGCCTCGATCGTCTGCCTTCTGTTTTCTGTAATCCCGGTACTTGCCGTCATCCTGCTGGCCTAAACATTAGTTCAATTTTAAATTCACTTGTCCCTTTCCTTCAATAAACGTTAACTCTCTTCGAATCCATTTGAAGTCGAAATTCGTTTTCAAAGTGGGAACACAGTTGTAGCCATTCCTGATGTTTTCAGAAAGTCACTGACGAACTCCTTGTCATTTTAGTAAAATTGCTGATGAGGTAAAAACCAACAAGAAACGATGAATCACATCAAAGGAAAATCACAAAAGCAGTCAAACAGGTTACGAAATGAAACGTTTGTTAATTAAAAGGGAGTCTCGAAGGAGAAAGTCAGTTTTGATATCATCGGGAGAAGCACAGTAAAGCAAAGTGGAAAAACCTTACGGACGTTTCTTGATATTGGCCTATATCACGTCGATCAGCGGACCAAATCTTCCAGGATCGACCAAAATTTCGCAGAACTCTGTGTAGCTACTTGAAAGCATCCCTTGTGAGCCATTTTTGTCTCCAAACTGGCAAACTTCATTCCATTTATTCTCGGTCCATTCCGCACCAATCGCCATGATCTTTGGATGTGTTATGCGTTATGAACTTTAGAAATCAATGCGCTCTTGCGAAATCAATGCAACCGAGAAAACACCCAAAATATGGTCGACCGAACGTGCTAAATGGTCCGACACTTTTTTATGAGTTTCTTTGTGGCTGACACACCGTGCATGAAGACAAAAAACCCTCTCTAACTGCGAGGAAAAATACCACATCAACGCTCGCTTGGTCCCGCCACGAAAATCCTGATTGAACTCTCCAGTTCGTCACGCCTCGCACATCGCGCTTCGACTGGCATTGTCAGAATTGGGTCGTCTAGCGTCGTGAAACCGTCATTTTAGGTGTCGATACCGGGATTGCCTAGGAGCGCAGCAAGCGTGCGTGTTTAAACCACTGTCTCGCCCATATTTGTTCGCCTTGCGTGCCATTTTCTTGCCCCGTGCCAATTTCTTGCTTTTTTGGACAAAAATGTTGCGGATTCTTCGTGTTTTCATGAAGTTATGTTCATGCCGTAGAGTGGCTTATCCCGTGCATTAAATCAAATTGAACCCGATCCAGACATGTTTCAAACCTTTTTCGCATTTTATGTGTGCCTCGAAAATGCTTAATTTGAGCTTTCATTTTTGGCTAGATTTCGCAGATTTTGACTGTTTCCGCTTCATTCTTCAATGTAGGTTCTATATTTTGGGCCGTTTTCGGTTGCGAAGTGATGCGGAAATTCTGGAGATCACTTCTGACCACCGATTGTTTAGGAGCACAGCACCCGCTCTTGTCTTCACGACATTTTAGCGCACATAAATTGGTGTTTTTGGGGCCATGCTCGTCAAATTTTTTTGGGCTTTATATGTGCTTCCAAAATGAATAAATTCAGCTGTTTTTGCACTCTAGTCACTTCTAGTGTTCCGCTGCTTGTTGTGTTCCATTTCTTTGCTTATTTCGGCTATTTTTTTAGGTGAATGGTGTTGCGAAAATTCCGCAGATCAGTTCGAGACAGCGATCGCCTCAAAGCTGTGTAGTGTCTGCATTGGGTTGCCTAGACATGGATTGCCGTGAAACTGGTTTGAGGTGTTCAGACCGGGACCGCTTAGGAACACAGCAACCACGCAGTGTCTCGCGCTTAGTTTTTCAAAAATTGATCTCGTTTGGGCATGTTTAGGGCTATATTCTGGACTTCCTGTGCGCTTCCGAAGTATCATAAATCGTACTTTCATTTGTAATCAGATTTTTCAGCTTTCGAGGGATGCGAAAGCAATCGAGTTAAGTGGGCGGTTTCAGAACTGCTTTAGCGGTCTCGTTTCGACCTGAAATATCGCGTTTTCAACGTTTTTTTTTTATACTTCATTGCTTCATAATTGAGTTTTTTCAGTCAAATCTCTATGTCGTTCATCGCTGTAATCGCCGTTTTTCTCGTCCTTTACCTCATCCGTAAGATGGATCGTGAGGTAAGTCCACCGCTTCCCCCTGTTCTCCCACACCTAATCACTCCCTTTTCAGCGGAAAGAACGTGGAGAGCCTGGCGTCCCATTCTTCGGTGTCATTTTTGACTCAGTGAGCTTCACTGTTACGGAGGTGTTCGAGGATGAAGATGATAAGAAGTCTACGCAGAAGAAGCCAAATAAGTCCTCGAAGTCTAAGAAGAAGACTAAGCGTACACGCCGTAGCCGTCAAGCGTGAAACGTTTCCTGAAGAATATGCATTATACCGTTTTGAGTAATGAGTAAAGTTGATGCGAATAAATAGGATGGTTGTGGTCACTGAGCGCATTTTGCCGCCTAGATTCGAGTGATCTGGTGGTTTGTCGACTTAAACAGTTCGAATGGAATCTCTTTTTAAGAGGAACGTACATATTTACGGGGAGGAATCTAAAACCTATCAATCGCTAATGGCAACCTATTCATCGTCTCGCTCCCATGTAAACAGCGGACGATGTCTGCAGCATCAAGAGTCCGAAGAGCCTCACGGAAGTGTCGAAGATCGAAGCCGCCAACGTTTGGTCCGCCTCGTCCTAGATCATCGTGCTTCCACGCCACAAAGATCACTCTCAAGCAGTATCAAACCCAGCGGCCGCCCGGCGAGCCGTCCTGCATTGACAACATTATGGATAAAAGTCATCATTCTCTTTTCCTGTGGCCTTCTATGATATGCCCATTTTCATGTCTCAAAATTCACTTAATCAATCGCATGTACACCACAAAGATCGACCCCAAGTTGCGTCAGATCCAGCGGCCGCACTTTCGTCTCCGTCTGGAACTGAAGAGGGTTCTGGATATTCGTGTCCAATTGGTCCAAAACGGCTCGGAATATCGTCTCCCTCTTCTCCATAGTCGCTTGGTTCCACATGTTGTATTTCGGCAGCGCTACGAGCTGGTGAATTCCGAAGACAGAGACGAGAAAATTCTGACTGAAGTCCTCCACGAAGTTCGCGTCCATCTGAAACTCAAGCCATCAGAATCTCTCCTCTTTCATCCTCATCTTACCACGTTGAAATTCAGCTTCCTTTTGGAGCAAGCCATTATCAGGAGGTCGAGCATGTCCGGCTGATCGCATATAATTGGGAACAGACCTAGAAGAGCGTCGTAGGTGGCATCTAAAGACAACGGTGACACATGAATATGACATTTAGGCTTCACCAGCACAAGTCGGGTCTTGTCGGCTTCTCACAAAGTGGCCAAGGCCGACTCGATATCCAGCAGAGATGCGGAAAAAGCTGGGATTCCAGATTAGGACGTCTGGGAGCATACTGAAGCATAAATGGGTTAGCTAAAGGCAATCAAGGGGAAGAACTCACTCGCAAAAGCGGACGTATCGCCTCGGGATGTCACTGATATGGATAGCCATCGTTGGAGTGTCACCTGAAATAGACCAACATGAGCGATCAGCGGCAAAGCACACAAGAGTTTACAGGCCGTAAAGCGTCATAGAAGATAATCCTTACCATTATAAGCCACATTTGGCGCCTCTAGGACGATATTCCTGGACCCGTTCTTCAGCAAACTCTGACCTCTTTCGTCCAAAATGGGAATTTCTGTGAAAAAGGACTTCGCGTGCCTCACCGGCAGATTTCCCTCTTTTAGAAGCGAGATGACCTCAAATCTGAGGACCACTTTATGCATTTTGTAGTTCGACCTCACAAAGAACTCAGGTTTAAATTGTGGCCGGAAGGGTATTTTCTGAAGCGAAATTGATCACATCGCTGTTAGGATCACCGGTCTAACCTTTTTAGCGAATGTCCAGATGCCATTTTGGACGAATTGCGGGCAAACGTAGTGGTAATTGCTGACCTAAACGAGGAGTTAATTGTATTTGGAGTTACCAATCCACATCTTACCACTTGACGACCTGTGTTGGCGCTCTTGTCAAACAAACACATCCTGATGTAGTGCCCTAAAGGTTGCCCCGCGACGTGGTACTTCATGAGCTTCTCGATTCGGAACATTTTGCATGTGAAAACGTGCCGTTTTTGGATCTGAAATTTGGCGAAATTTCAATCAAGTCGAGCATTCATAGAACGACCTAGCAACGGTCAAGAAGTGGCACTTAGGACGGCAAACAGTGATCAGACCGTCTCAACCAAGCCCTTGGCAACCAATAAACACTTTAAAACTACTAAAAACGCCTAAAACTTGAGCACAGAAGCATCAAAATATGGAAGCAAGGTTGCGTGCAAAAGCAGCCATTCCCCTAGTCGTCTGACGGTGGCCACACCAGTGCGACGGTGCGGTCGAGCCGCCATACAAGAGTTAATTTCTAGCTGCCCTAGTCGTGAGCCGCACGGCTTCTGACTTCTAATTTTTGGAACAGAGTCATGCGACTCCGCATTTCGGTGTCTCGGTAATGCTAATTTTTGGAAAGTCGGACCTTCGGGTCTGACACATAATATGTGGTGGGTGAAAAAGGTCGATGGAGCGACCTGTGGTGTGAGAACGGTTTAGCATTCGATAATCCTTCATTTCAACTTAAATTCATGTGATTTCTGAGTTAAACAGTCTAAAATAGCAGAATTTGTCAAAAATATCACGAAATTCAAGTGCATTTTCAGGTTCAATTTTAGAGCTTCACAATAACATCATGGAACCGTCAATTCGCTTAAATTTGCCAAAATTCACCAGTTTTACGCTAAAACGTTTGAAAAATCCGCTATATTTGAATTAAAAAGCCGAGATCTTTACATGTCCGTGACAGGCTTTCCTCTCATCGCCTGCGCCTTGCTGCACCGTGGATCCTCCTCCGATGCCGTAAGCTGTGGGCCTTGGTGCTTTAACGGGCTGTGGTGGTTAATTTTTGGAACTGCTCGGACTTTCAGGTCTCGGCTAATAAAGCGCTTGGCAGAGTTTTGAAGAAAGCTCTATGAAACGAGCGAGAACTGATCGTGTGTTTACTGGCCGTGACTGATTGTTCCAAACCCTCAAAACCCGTTTAACAGTCCTCACATTCCAGTTTCAATAAAACCATACCGTTTTCAGCCGGCTATTCCAGAACAGGTCATGGAATGACCAGTTCGATTCGCTTAGCCTTAGCGACATGTGACACTCCAAGGTGTTGTGGAAATCAGGATCTAAACAGCCAAATTCAAAAACCTACAAAACAGGCAAGATTCGCACCGATTTTCCTTCTTTTCGGAGGAGATTTCACCCTTACGGTCTTCTTCGGCTTCTGAGATTCCGGCTTCATCAACTGTTGCTTCTTCGGCTTCTCTTCCGACGTTGCGCAGTGACGGAGAATATTCTTCGGGACCATTCCGCGTTCGCCTTTCGCGGTTTCTGCCATCCACCAGCCATCTTCTCTGAACGGAACGCTCATTAATTGTTTTACCCTGAAGTTGATACCTGATTGAGTGGATCTTCAGCACATCTCCCTTCTGGACCGTCAGATCTCCTTTGTTCACCGCTTTTCTGTGGACCAAGGCCACAAATTGATTTCCTCGGACGCTGATGCCTTCTTCGGTCTTCTCCGCTTTTTTCGGCGGTGGTGGCTGCTTGGATTGAGGGAGAATGGAGATTACGGTCGCCTGTCGAGGTTCGGTTTTGCTGAAAATGGAGGGGTTACAAATTAAAGCGAAACGTTGAAATGAATAACACGCCTAGAGATAACTAGCAACAGAAATTAAATAGGTATTTCGACTAAATACCGAACCGAGCCACACTTTTTCTTAGCAAATAGAACCTAAAATGACAATTTCAGATCTTAAATACAGCCGATCTCCAGATTCCAAAACAAACAAACCCTGAATCGCTCTTGAAACCCCGGAAATTGGGATTCCACGAAGCGTCTTATGAGCTTGGACCCGAAGGTCCAAGCAGATCCAAAAACGAACCACAACCAAAGACCCAGGGCCCGCGGCTGATACTCAGACGTTAACGGTCAATAGAGCAGGAATTCCCATGAGTAATCGAACCAGACAGAAGTGATATGGAGCCATTTCAAGTCTTCACAGGCAGTCAGAACTCAAAAATGGCACTTTGCATGTGAATTTTTGAAGGAAGACAGATGTCAGATACGTGCTTTTATCAGATCTCTGCAAAAAGGCCTTTTTTGGCGCTTGACACAGGCGCCGAAACGTTCAGGTCACCGTTCAACAACCCCACTTTTAGCGCGCTATCTGAGCACCAGAAAAGTGATTTTTATGTGGCAGGAGGTTGAAATACAGATCGTTTTTGATCTATATTTCTCCCCCTGCCACATAAAAAATCACTTTCGAAACACCGAAAATTACGCCGATTGTGAAGCAGGAATTCTTTATAAAAATTTAAGCTCATAGGAGTAGTGCAGAAACTCGAAAAATCGCTAGTTTCAGATCGATTTTGCATGCCCACAACGCCCGCTGAAACCCTCAAAGCCTAAAATGCCATTTCTGGCGAACCACACAAGGATCAGGCCGAGAAGCATAGCTGAATCCTGAAGAAGCTCACAACGTCCAATTATCGTGTGTTATTCAGCAGTCAAATCTGACCTAACCAATCTCCCTCACGACCTCAAAAATTGGTCGAAAAACAAACTCACGTCTCAGACAAGGCGGAAACCTTCGAAGTCTTCTGACTCTTGCTCGCACTTGACTCGGTCGCATCAGAATCGTCGTCCACATCGGCCGCGTACATGTTCCAGTTTGGGCGCAGTGGACATCCGCTCTCTGGTGGCAGAAGCGACTAACCATGTGGGCGCCCGGTTGCCATGGCGCTGCGGCGCCAAACACAAACAGCCACCCGCAGTAACGTTTAATTGACTGGATTGGCGCGCGGGTGGGGAAGAAGAGGGGCTAAAAGGAGCAGGTGCGCGGGGAAGATCAGGATTAGCAGAGGGGAGTCGAAAACGAGGGGGCGCTTATTAGGCCAAAGACAGCGAACATCAAATCACTCTAAGCTGATGTCAAAAACGTCGTCACCTCAAATTAGCTTTTTTTGGCTCATCAAATGGATGTCGACGCTGAGGTTCTCATTCAAAAGAAGCAATTTAGGTCAAGTTTCGGCGCATTATCCAGCCACAAACGTCTTCTTTAGGCCTCATGACACATCACGAATTTCCCTTCCCGACCTCAGAAACTATTTCCCTTCCCGACCTCAAAAACTGCAACGCTCAGGCCCAAGATATTAGGCATTCAATCATCCTAAACTGAAGTCGGCAAAAGGGACGTTGTTAGAAGCTAGAGTGATCAGAGGCCTTAGGTCGAAAGTGAGAGAAACGTTCGGGCCAAAGATAGCGGTTTTTCCACTTCGGGCACGTTCCTTAAGCTTTCCAACCCGCTATCCAACGCAAATATCTAGACTAACAACTTTTATTCTCTCTGAAAAACAGCACAATGCGTAATAATGATAATAATGAGTAAGTGGATGAGTTTCATTCCTGAAATGAACCAGTTATACCATCCAAACAGTGTCGTTTCACTTACTGTGCTCAGATGTAAATCTGGAAGAATCCCCGGATGGGTCCACGGCAGACAGGGCAATCAGGGCGGCTGTACAAGAGCGCGCCAACAGTGCAACCGACGATGCAGAAGCAGGGGACCGCAGCCAACTTTTGGAGGTCGCAAGTGGACATCTGGCACGCGGGGAAGACGCATTCCTTGGTCATTTCGGTGAAACGCTGGGCCCGCTGGATGCGCTTATTGCAGTAAGGGGGGGGGGATTCGATGGCAGCAGCGGCGGCACAGGACATGGCCACAGGGAATAAGGACTTCCTTGTGGATGTCGAAGGTGCAGATATCGCATTGCTCCGGCTTGGCGGTGCTGTGCAAGTAATCCAGCACGGAAATGACGCTTTCCAGGCAGGCGATCGGGGCCAGAATCTCCTGCATGGCGTCGAAATTCTCCAAGTACAGTTCTTTGCGGTCGAAACGGAGACCGAAGAACACAGGCTCCGAAGGGTGGGTGAAGGGCAAGGCATACTTGCTCTCAATGCCAGCAAAGGTAGCCTTGACTTGATATTTCATATTCTAAAATGGCACACATGTAAACAGTCACTACAAGGATAGAAACCTTACTTCATCGAAGTGGAAGCTTAGGATGTCTCCCTTCTTCGCAGGTCCGACTTCACCACCGAACAATTCGCTCAATTTGACTTCCCACGTGAAGTAGCGCATCATAGGGCATCGGAAATGGATTGGCCCGACACCTTCGATGTCCTCGGTGCAGAGGTTGGTGAGCACGAACGAGGGAAGCGTGGCCACATTGCGAAGAAAGATGAAATTGAGTGTCTTACTTTTCTTCATTCGAAACAGGTTCTTGATGGCGACCTGCAGCAGAAAGAGGTCGTCGCTTAGGACCATTGCGAAGATGGGGATTGTGAGTTTTTCGTGTACCTCTGCGGGCTCAGCGGACTCCTGAAAAGGCTCAGTTCAGACTTATCCATTCCAGCCACTTCAATAAGCCATGTCTGAGTGACCAGATGTCAACAATTTTAGTTTTACAGCAGACCATCACGATACGGCTTCAGTCTGGATGAGCTGACCTCGAACGACGACTGGTCGTTGAAAGAAAACCATGAGGCCAATCCCTCATCAGGATGTGGAAAAGTAAGATGTTCAGAAGATCCAATGGAACGGCAAAGGTTGTTTACACCACGTACCTCATTCTCTTGTTTGGAGGGTTCCCGGTTAGGCGACAACTTCATTTGCTCCCTGATCTTGTCGGCAACGCTGAAAGACGATCACACACGAGCTTCGGCCACGAGTACGTGCGGCATGGCCACCCCACCCCAGCCGCACGTGAAAACGCAGCCGACGCCGCAGATACTACAGGAGCCAGGCGCCATCCACGAAGACGGTGCCGCAGCCGCACGTACTAGTGGCCGAAGCATGAGAAAGATTTGAGTATAGAGCACTCACCCAGCCATCATCTCGTCGAAGGACTTCTTCGAAGGAACCTCTCCTTCGGGTTTGAGTGAAAGATCGGCGGGAGATTGGAGAATAACCGGGAGATCGGCGTTCGGCTTCGATGGTTCTTCTGCCATGGCTAAAACTAGGGAATTCATAAGGCTATTTACGCTACTGCACAGCCTTTGAACAGGAAAACACGAAATCGCGATCAGTCAAAACGTCATCTCACCGGCATACACGGGCACTATAGACGGAGAGAGACGCTCGCGCCAGTGCAGTTCTCAGCCTTAGCGAGCACCCGCGAAACAAAACGGGACAATCGCAATCTCTAGGCATGGGAATCGGGCACAACGTCAGCACAAGCGGCGAAAACAGAATCGCGATAAGCGAGAAAACGTCGAGTGGCTGCAAAGTCAAAATATTTCGAAAATGCCGCGACGGCTGAGCGTGTCGGGACCGCTGAATTGATGACGTCATCGAGGAACGACGCGGCGTAGCAGACAAGCGAGCGCTAGGAGAATGGAGGCTTTCGCGAGAGGTTTGCGTCTGTCAGAATAGAAAGGGTGTAAGAAACGAGAAATGGTACATGAAGACGGACAGAACTGAAATTCTCGCTCCACTCAGTCACCATAAACCTTTAAGAGGGTCCGTCTATTTGAAACAGCGAAGCGCTGTCGCGGTTGTTGAACTCCTTTTATGGATTTACGGGTCTGGATGAGCCCAGAAATTTCATATTCTAGCCTGCCGCCTTCTGGTGGGAACGGCTGCTTTAAACCTATTACGAAGTAGGCGAGTGGCAGGAGCGAACGCGCTAGAGAGATCAGATGCCCTACATCGAAAATGAAAAAGACGTTCAGGCCAAAGTTCTATTTCCAAATTCACTGGAACGTTTCCCGAATGTCCGTTAGTGAGAACGGCTGCGCAAAAAGCATCTGTCGCTAGATCGCCACAGACGTACGTCTTCCGGTCCATTTTGCTCTCTATCAGAGCCAAGAAGCAATACATACGACTCCTTCCACAGTTCTAGCGGTAAGTGGATCCGATTGATGTCTAGATCAACTCTAGGAGTCTGTCTTGTCCGGAGGAGATCCGCCAGACGATTTGAGAAATTCGAGGAATTCGTCGAATGGTCCCACAACGATCTCCATGCATCGTAACGTCTACACTCGATTGTTTGTTTCGCATTCGAATTCGCCTCCTGTTCGAATTTTTGAATTTCAGAAATGACGCTTTTTTGAAGCTGACCTGAAATTGACGCCATTTTCCGTTTTCCGAATATTGAGATTTTCACTTACAATTTGGGGTTTTCAGGTCAATCATTTTTGTTTTGGTAACAATTGGTGACCCTTTTTTACGCATGTAGGAACCGTAAAAATCACCCTGGTTTGCCTCCATTATCGCTTAAATTTACCTTTAAATTCGCCACGAATGTTTCGGGCTTGTTTCCAATGAAATTGAACGCGATTTTAGGCCAGAAATCTTCTGAGACTATACTTACATGTGCTTTAATTTTATGAGCGCTTAAGAACCCTTTTCTTTGTCCCCAGTTCGAGCTAAAATTGCGTGCGTGTTGTTGATCTTAAGGTGCGCGCGGCTCGTATGTTTTCTCTTACATGAGACCAGACCTTCGCAGAAGGTCTGGTTCTGTGGGGTCCGGGCTGTCTAATTTGTAGGCATTGAACTCAGCTATCGAATGGTACCATATTTGTAGAAAGAGCTTCGCACTGTAAACTGTTCCTAGATCGTCCAGAGTCTAAAGCCAATCCCTAAATGACTCGTTCACACACGTGACTTGCTAATTTCTAACCCGATTATCCTCTTTCAGCGATGTGGCCCAACTTCCGAGCTACAAACGGACGCGACCCGACGCTTTTTTTAATTCATTGCGCGGAGTGCAAAGACGCAGATCGTAAGTTCACTCCCTTAATTCCATAAATCACAAAAATCCTCATTTTCAGCTTTTCGGTCGATTGAAGCGTTAGAATCGCACATTTGGTTATATCACATTGGTGCGTTCTCGCATGTTTGTGACCTGTGCCTGTACCCAGCGCCGTCCCTGCAGAAGTTGGACCACCACTTCGACCAGATGCATCCCGGAGCCCCAAACATCTTGATCAAGTTCCGGCGTTCCATCAAACACGAAACGGTCATTCGACAGATTCTGGAGGCGTCCGTTCGCTCGACCGTAGCCGGCAACGAAGCAAACGCAAAATGCGAAGTAGATGCTGAGTTCTGCAAGACCAAGGAACAGTATGCGTTCCTTTTCAAGTGCGAGGAATGCAAGCAGACTTTTCGTAAGTTCAAAACTCCGAGGTTAAAGGCGAAGATGATATTTTTTAGCCGATCTGTTATCCTTTGAATTCCACATTTGGGCCGCCCACGTGGGCGACTTCCAATACTACTGCGGCGCGTGCCGTTACCCGTGTCTTCGTGAAGCTGCGCTCTTGAAGCATGTCGCCAAGGCACACGACCTGAAACCCCACGAAATCGGATTCAAGCGCCGTCTGGACCTTGAAGACCGCTTCCGAACGCAACTTAGGGAGTTGATCGAGATGGATATCATCATTCGACAGGCTCCGGAGCTCGCCACCGTGGAACCCAAACCCGAAATAGACACCACGAGAATCGCCAGAAAGAAGAAAAATTCGGACCCTTCCGAATGCCTCGCCTATGACATCAAAACGGGCGGAGTGGTGGCTGACGCCAGATGTCCCACTAAGGGTGTGAAGCGCGACTTCGTCGGAGCCAAGGTAAGTCTAAATTTTTAAACCATTCTAAAGAGTTAAATTTCAGCTTGTTCGAGTTGATAACGAGCTGGTAGCTATGGCCCAACCTCAAACGAAGGCCTTGCCGAAGCCGCAGCCAGTTGATGGTTTCGGACCTTCCATGCAGCCGCTTCCGCCTCTTCCACGCAAGCCGGCTACGACCATGGTATGCCCCTACTGTGCGAAGACACTCAAATACCCTTCAAAAATTGAGGTGTGTAACTGCTCTTATCCCATGAATCTACATCGTTTATCTTTAGGCGCACCTTCGCACTCATACCGGCGAGCGTCCCTACATGTGCGAAATCTGCGGCGTATCGTTCACACAGAAGACTCCTCTGCGTATGCATCTGCGCCGTCATCTCAACCAGAAGCCTTTTGTTTGCAAAGTCGACGGATGTCAGGAAGCCTTCATCAGCGGCGCTTTACTCAACGCTCACCGGATAAGAAAACACGAGGTGAAGCCGGCGGTGCCTAAAGTCAAGTGGGTTTTTGAAGTATCGAACTGAGTTGACGGGCTTGTTTTTAGGACGGAAATCGAGCTAGCTGAGGAGAGGCTCATGCTCGAGTTCGAGAGAGATGAGCATGCGGAGTATCGCCCTCTCATGTCTTTCTTCTAACGTTTTATGATCTTTTGGTATTGTTATTTTTGTTGTTGATGATCCTTGTTGAAAATGTTTGGTTTGTCAAAGTACATATTTGGTTATTTCGGTGTTCTGATGTGGGAGGCAAGGCTTATTTTCAGTTTAGGATCGTCGTTCAGCAGTGTGGAACACTCTCCTGAAGACACTGGTCAAGCATGTTCCTGTGGCGAAATGAAGCTTGCGGATTGTTTCAAGCCGTAGGATGTGGCATGGTTGACACGATCGACTCCGTTTGTAATGTCGCAAAAGCTTCGTCAGTGCTCGTCGGCTGTTCGTTTTTCGGCGCTTTTGAATGCGGCAGCGTTTCAACCTATTTTCGCTCTTGACTCGCTTCTAAAGGTGTCGCCCGTACCACAGAAGAGCGAGCGATTCCTGTTTTATAGCGATAACCTCGATTCATGCGGAATGGTCATTCGCGACCGAAACCACTCACTTATAAACCTTCCGCCTCTCGCTGCTCTTTCTGTTCGAATTTTGGAAATGACGCTTTTTAAAGATGTTCGCTGTCGATTTGGGTGCGCTTTCTGTGGATTGGGTTGTAGAAAATGGCTTAAAATTTGCGTGGCATCAAACCTTCAAATCACGTCACAAATTTATGCCATTCGTGAATTTTGTGCGTTCCGATTTTGGCAATGATGTGACCTGTTTTTATGAGCTTAGGAAACTTGAAAATCGTCATCGTTTGCCTCAGAAATCTTCAGATACTGCGAGGATTGTGTCTGAACAATGGAGCTTCACACGTCGCACACACTTCAACGTTGCTTCACACATCAACGTACTTCAACGTCGCTCTTTGAAGTTTTAGGAGCTTCTTGTGGCTCTTGATGCTCCGAGGCTCCTTTCGTACGCGTTTTTGTCTTCGATGAATTTCTCCCAAGCAACTCAAACCTACCAAAACCCCACATCCCAAAACTTTACCGGTTCCTTGGCGACATATCCATTGATCTTCCCCATGTAACAGCGGATGACCAGGCAGAGGCAGCTTACAATAAGGACAAACCGCCTTTTCCGTAAATGAGAACCTGGACACATATAATGTAAACACCATGGATAGGTACCATACATCTTTACTATGTATCATCATCACCAGGACGGAAAACTTATCAAAATAACAAAAATAAATCTATCGCACATGGACGTCTATCTTGTCTCCGGCCTCGATTTCCTTGTCGTTAGGCGCCTCGTCATCCTTAAGCCTCTCACAGTCAAATTCGAAAAAACATTTGCTGGGATCAAATCCTTGTTCGGCGCAGAATTCAGCCTTGATCTTTGCAAACTTATCGGTCTGAATCACATTTTTAAAATAAAAAATTCATAAATTTAAGCTGACCGGTGAAATCAGGACTTTGAAAGGCTTGTGTCTATCCTTCACACCGAATTTTACCATGATTCTGCCGTCGTTGAGGTTCTCTTCGGCCTTATTCGTGACAATCTTCGTGGTTTTTCTCTCGGACAGGTGAAAAGCTTTGATTCTGGATTGTTGGATTCGGATGGCCGCGACCTTGTCTAGGTTCCATCCTAACTCGATCGGGGTTTTCGTTGGGTCGAGGGGATCTATGCTATCGGTGAAGAAGTAGAGATAAGGCAGTGATGGGTCCATTTTGTCCTCGAACTTCTCCCTCATCGCTTCCAGAGGTTTATTCTGAAAACACGAGAAAGTGGATTAGTTAGCTGTCTACGATGTCTCAAAGCTGTCTCAAATGAGAGCTACGGTCAGAGGCCATTCCACATCTGACTACTACACGGCCAGAAAGTGTTCAGCCAGATATTGGTCACGATAGCTTCAAAATTGCTGTAGGAGATGATCACAAGGAAAGCTCGCCAAGAGTAACATTCCGAGGTGACTGACAATTGGTGAACAGGTGCTGATTACAGGTTAAGATTACAGATTACTAATTAAGGGCACTGATTACAATACAAAAATGGACTTTCAAGAACGGTTTTTTGTACGTCCTAGAACTTTAAACAAGGCAATCAAGTGACAACGTGGATCAGGACCAGTGTTATTTGCTCCAAATGCGTTCTTTGCGTCAAAAGTCATTTTTGCTTATTAGCAAATATTCATTTTGCACCGACGGGACGCATTAATCAGCCAAATCACCAAATTTCAGCCAGCTCGAAGTGTCAGATTTCAGAGCGAGCTTTCCTTGTCGTCTCTTAAATCTCAAATCGACGAAGACCTTACCGACGGATAGAAGAACGAATCGATTGTCGCACCTCCCACGTCTTTCACGTGATATCGAATGTCGAGAACCTCGTCCGGATCGTCTTCGCACATTGGTAGCTTGCTGAAACGCATTGTAATTACGCTATTATAGAGATTTTTCAGAGACTCACTAGGATTCCAGCTCCTCTGAGTCGCTCAGGACAATAATGTCGACGTCCGCTTGGCTCGATTTCCCCTTCTTCTCAAGCGTTCCTTTGCTCCAGGGGATTTTCCTCTTTGTGACCCAACGCAGTCCGCTTGTGGACGCTTCACTCCCATCTTCTGGTTCCACAGGCGGCAGCGCCTTTGGCTCGTCGTCCTCTGAACTAAACTCGTCCAAATAGCTCTTCCGTGAAGGATTCTTCAGGATCTCCTGCTCTTCTTTTTTGCGTTTTCGCTCTACTTTTCTCCGGCAGTATTCCACGACTGACATGTCATCAAAGAGGAATTCGTCAAAGTCGCTGCTTTTCTTCTCCTTGTCGCTGTCTCCAAAAACATTCAGTTCCGAGTCCGAGATTTCGTCCAAATTGAGGCCTCAAATATTACATATTAAGGAAATTTATTTTGAAAGTGAGGCTTACTTCTTTTAGCCGCATTCTCTTGCTTCACAGGCGTTTTTGGCTTTTTGCGCCGTCTCGTGATATTTTCGATGGTGAACAAATCCTCATCTGAGCTGCTCATGGCTCTACTAAGTGAACAATGTGAAACTAGGAAACGATTACGCGCAGATCAGTCACGAGAACGTGATCGCGTATGTCTAGGTGACGCATCTGTCACCCACGTGGTGTGTGCTTGTAACGCTCAATTCACCGCAACGTCGTCGTTTAAGGATCAGAAAATCAACTTGTAGCTTATAGAATTCAGCGAAAAGGAGGATAACGGCAAAATCCACCCACAGCAAACCTAAACCTAGTAAATAAAGAGATTTCTAGAACTGGAATCTTTCCTTAATCAAAATACACACTTGAAACCTCACAAGATGACCTGAAGAGCCCATAAACATTGTATAGGTGATGCATCTGCCAGTCATGTGACAAGCGTTAGGAACGTGCAATTTACCGCAAAGTCGGCGTTCACATATGGCGCAGCTGCACCATCGTTCGCACCAAGTAAAGGCTGATCGTTTCGGGAGCCACGCGTCAAGACGAAGCACAACCAGACAAGCTGTTTTCGAGCGACATATCTTATCAAAAGACTAGCTCCGGCGGGTCCACGTTGCATGCTGCCTCTTACAAACCTTTCACGCTTCAAAAACTTCCATTTACTAATTCACGCTCCCTCAACGAACTCCATTTCCCATTTTTACGCGTGGATAAGAAACGATTTAGAAATGTCATATGCTGACAATGAAAGCCGTTTGCAACAGTTAGGAAAGCGCTTAACAAGTTTTGAATTGCCTGCGGAACACATGAAGAGTTGTTTAACAATGTTGATATTGTTAATCAAGCCGAAGAAAAACGATTTAGAAATACTTCTCGCTATACTTCCCGTTGCCTATTCGTTTTTCTTCGGCTTGATTAACAATATCAACATTGTTAAACAACTCTTCATATGTTCTAACCGCAGGCAATTCAAAACTTGTTAAGCGCTTTCCTAACTGTTGCAAACGGCTTTCATTGTCAGCATATGACATTTCTAGACCTAGTTCTTTATCTCATGTGCGATGCACATAGTCGTCCGCCATTTCGCGTTTGAACTTTTCGTAAAGTCCAGGACTACATTGCGTTTCAATCAATACAAATAGTGCGCGCATTTGGAAAGGCATTTGCTCAAAAACTGAGTCTCCCAAACATCGTTCCCATTCCTCATCATCGTGTACCAAGCCTAAGGCTTTCGCGGCTTCACTGAACGTTTTATACACCGTTGTGGTCTCATTCCCGTTTTCATCTGTGCTGCGAACAGTTCTTAAGTCTTCATAAGACTGGCCCAACATAACGCGCGTCAGCGTAATTCTGAATTTCGCGGTTTCTACGGCACCACTTTTGCAGATAAACAAACTTGCTTTGTCCATGCCCTTGAACACATTTGAACAAATACTTGAGATCATATGTAACTGCATTTAACAACAAAACTCCGGAAAATGGTTCGATTTCAATTGATTTCATTTCGATTTCACTTCACGGCGACGACCTTCACGTTTGTAGCAAGAATGTCGCCCCTGAATCGTACAAATTAGAGAACGCCGATACGCTTTTTGTCACTTACTTCTTTGCCTTTAGCGAGGGAATAAGTTTGCGCCGCTTCGTCTTCAAAGGCGATCAAAGTATAGCAGAAGTTTCGATTTTTCGACGACACTAAACCACAAAAAAATGACGTCTACGGACATTTATCGGACAGTAACTTACCTCAAATTACCTCCCCTCTGCTGAGGCACACAGCTTTCCCAAGCGTCCTCCGCGCTCTTCTGCATCTGCTCGCGGGCAGCTTCGGCAGCGGTTCTCGGCGGCGACCTTTTTCGCGGCTTCAGTGGCGTTCTTCTCGGCCGCTTCGGCAGCGGTCCTCCCGACAGTTTCGGCGGTGGCCTTCTTCGCAGCTCCGGCGACGTTCTTCTCGTCGGGCTTTGTAGTGTTTTCCACTGTAGTAGCGATGATTCTGAAGCAGCGAGTCGTGTTAAAGATGGCAAATGAGAAAATAGCTTCAAACAGAATGACAATCACACGAAAATTCACCCGAAAACATGCAGAGCCACCTCTGCCGCTTCCGTTGCTTGCGCACACACAAAATTGTCTGAAATCTGGCTCACGCCTTCAAACGATTCCTTCACATCCCTCACACATCAAACACAGCCATTTCACGTGGAAACAGCACCAATCACCTCCAAAGCACCCACAATACAGTGAAACAGTGCAAAAACCCTCGCCGCGTCTCCCCGTCGCTCGAGCAGCCGCAAAAATTCGAAATGAATATCTTGCCTGTGAGGTGTATCTTTGTGTGGCTGTTTTGGGATCTAAACGGACATTTTCATGTCTCCTTGGTTTTTGTCTTGTCATGATCTTAACTCGTTTAATCTGAAGCCATAGTTATGTTTGCCTCCGTCTGACACTTTTGCTATTTATTACCTCTTTCCTTTGCATATTAATATATACACAGAATTAGTCCAATTCTACACAACAGCGACACTGAAATCAAGGGAAAATCTTGGTGTAACGAATGAAAGTGTGTTCCTGCATGCCGTGCGTGAGTGTCTCCATGTCCAGCCGCGCTTGCAGTGTGACCGAGTCGAGGAGCGTCCACTCGCGAATTAGCTAAAATCATCCTTCCATTAGACGCCGTAAACAGCTTCCAATCCTACGTTGTGTACAGGCAAATCACGGCTGAAACTGATTCTTCCGATGTCCTGAAGCTTGAATCGGATGCGACCGTTGGTGACGGGGCCTTCTTCAACTGTCACAAAGCCTAAAAATCCGAAACTAGAGGCTTCAACCCTAGAATCATGTACCATTGTTCATAACAGTGGTCATGGCGACGTTGTTGGTTCCTGGCTGCACTGTAATGTAGCCGTACTCGCTGTGAAGCTCGTCCTTGTCGTTAATTCCCCAGGCGAAGGCGCTAAAAAGGCAAATAAGGTCAGAAATCGGGAAAGAGAAACTTACGTGTAGTTTAGAGCCTTGTTTGCGGTCATGTGGTCGTCGCTGATGGAGAACTGAATTTCCTCGCCGTAGGTGAACTTCGGGATGGTCGGAAAAATAGCTTTGCCGCCGTGCTCGGAGCGCCAAATGCCGACCAGGAAGGCGAGAGGGTTGAGGTTGTGGGGCAGCTTCTGAAGGTCAAATTCTGGAATGAAAAATGGGTTATTGGAACTTTGAAAATCGTTAAATATGTATGGCGACGATCAAATTCAAGATGAGGGAGGAGGCTTATTAAGTTAAATTAAGTCGGGCAAAAGCGCAATTTTGAAATTTTTGGCCAGGGCTAAGGTCATGAAAGACTGAGTATCACGCAAATTAAGTTTCCCAGAAGCTTATTTTCACAACTTGAACCAGATGTCAGTTCATTTTCACAATCTTAAACAGAAATTCTGGATATCCTAAATCCATGTCCGTACTGTTGACCTGCGTGATGGTAATTCACTGTTTACGGCCGAATTTGAAAACAATTTTGGCACGTTTGGGCTTCCGCAAAAACCACTGAACTCCATGCTCTGAAATTCGAACTCCTTAGAGGCATATTCTCACATTGTGAATCAGTTTTTAGTTTTTTTTTAACAAAGATAGACCAAAGCCCGAATGCGAACGTAGGCCCGTCATTCGCCCGTCTGAAGCGATGCGTGATCGTGTTTTCAGGGTTCCCATAGCTCTTGAAAGTTTCAGTCACTGTCTTAAGCAGTTCTAAAAGGTTGTAATTCTTATCAGATGTAACGGAAACCAAATAAAAGATTATAGGACCAACAACCAACCTATGAATCAACTGGGACAAAACTCGGTTCAGTTTCCTAGAGACTCACACCTATAAATAGAACTAGTTTTGAAAGCATTTTTACAAGCCTAAACGGAAATCCTGAATAACCTACTAAAAAAATGAAAACCTCGGAGTTATTACAGGTTTTAGCCACTGTCTTCAGCAGTAGCCAATTTAAAAAATTAAATCCTTATCAGCAGAACTAGGCTCAATGACTTACGGCTTTTTTAAAATTCGGAATTCAATTAGGAGAATTCCAGCTCCGAAATCATTTTTACTAGAAATCGAAAAATTCCATCAAAGCGGTTTGGCTTCTGGTGCTCAAGTTCCCGCTCTTTGTCACATGATTCATCCTAAACAAAAATTTTCTGTCAAGGTGTAACGATGTGTAATGTTGGCGTTCATCTGTGGTGCAAGTTCCACGCATAATTGAAAAAATTTGAAATTTACAAAAAACGGATTAGTTTGAGACGGTAAACCACATTGCGTTGCCTGCATTTACCTCTAATTTTTGGCTATTTGATAAAAAATTGAAAATGAAGCTTACTATTAGGCAATCCATGGCACGATCCACATGAGCGCTTGCAACTTCTGGCGATGTACTCAGTGGTCGTGCAGAGGTTCTTGTCTCCGGTCACCCAATCTCGGCAGTTCGCATCAAGATCGTCGCAGTCGGCTGAAAAAACGGAAATTCTTGTCACGTTCTCGATCTCTACTCTCTACTGCTCCCCCGTTTTTTCCCATTTCCGATGTTCTTGTGCGACAACGCAATGTTGCATGTTCCAAAAGCGAAAGTGAATTTAAAGACCGCTCGTTCGGCAGACAAAAAGAGGCTCGGGTTGGGCGAGGGGCGCCAGTGACACCGCGGCGGGCGGTTCTGCTTGCTCGTCCGTTAGTTGGGGCAATGTTACAACAACGGTTCGAAGGAGCCGCTTTTGGTTATTGGATTTGCCAGGTGCTGCTGGGAAACGGGTTACGAAACAAAAACATTTGGCAGCTTAGGGGATGTTGTTCTAAGTGCGTGCGTTTTTAAAAACAGCCAGGCTTCAACTAGGATCAAAGTACGGTAAGCTGAATTGGGAAAACACGCATCAAATTCTGTTTTAATGGTCAAACAGATTACTGGCAAAACCAGGCCAAAGGAGGGTAGAACGCAAAAGGCTGAAACTGCTCTGTCGGGTCTGAAGCCTTGGCTTCTCGCTCTAAATATAGCCTCTTTACAAAAAAGTTAATGTTAAGAATGTCTTAGTTCTGATCTAGACGCCAATTCACGGTTGTTGCAAGGTTGCTAGAGCCCACAGGCGCTTTCTTTCTAAAGCCAAAGCTTAATATAAGGTTCCTGATCTATGTGACTACGTCCATGTCAAGGTCACCCCTCACTTGTCCCAACAAAACAATTTATAGTTAAGGAGAAACCCAATAAAAGCGAGATTCCAGTTCCGCAACAGAGATTTAAAACGGGTGTGGCGTAACTTTACTAATCGTTGTTTCAAACCCGTTTTTTTTGCGGCACATCGGTAAACAGATTTACCCGAGAAGATGTTGACCATCTGGTTTCGGACTTTTTTGGGTTGTGAAGCACTGATATGTAGGCTTATCTTAACGGGTTTTAAGGGTTTTGGGTAGGATACTATTTTAATTTGCGTAGAATAAAATAACTAAACGCAGTTGGGCACAAGGGTGGATCGCCATGAGAACCTGAATTGGTTTCGCGTTGGTTTAAGTCTGCATTTTGCCAAATAGACGTAGGATACTGTATGCTAAGCAAAACTAGATACTATTAATACTATTATAAAAGGATAGCGATAGCTTGCTCATCGTATAGGAGACCCTTAAGGACAAGAAGCATATCATGCTACCCTAACCTCTATTTAAGATAGCAATTTATTCACAAAAACCTTAATTAAGAAAGATTACTCGTCAGGATGAGCTCTCAAAGGTTACTGTAGCATCGTCTTAAATGACCTTGAGAGCCAAAACCAAAAAGCCTACCTGCTTGCACACGCGCTACAGCGTGGCAGAGGAGGATGGCCACCGGAAACAACAACGACCCAACGGAGGAGTTCATCTTCTTCTTCTTCTCTTCTCAAACTCAGCGACGCAGAGATACACGAAGAAACTGCTGGTTGCGCTTCGACGTCTGAATTTGTCTTCACTCGCTCGCCGTCGCCGCCATCGCGAGACCCTTTCTGAGTGCACGCGCGCGACGGCGGACGATTTGAAACCGGTCCGTTCGGCGCGAGGGGGCGAAACGCCTTCTGTGTGGTCGTGGTCATCATCATTATCATCAGCAGCGGCAGCAAAAGCAAGCAACACTGATCGTTTGGTGGCGCTCTTAGGTGAAAGGAGAGCGGTCTCATCGGGGCAAAATCGAAATCTGAGCCGTGGCAGCAACGGATTTGGGGAACACGGCGACTCGCCCGCCCGGAGATGAAGCGTGAGAAGTCACACGCGGAGGAAAAGCCTTCGCGCGCAACTGCTTTGGATTCGGATCAGTTGGCCTTCATCGTCGTCGCCGTGTGTGCAGGAGAGGGAGATTTATGTGCTGAAGCCAGATCAGGATCGGGAGCAGCGAGAGTTCACGCGACTGCTGTCAATTCGGAACATTGTCATAAGATTGCGTCGTTGTCTCGCGGGAAGGATAATTGGAACACTTTTGCCATTAATGCAAACGATTGAAACGTACTATCCGAGAACGGGCTCCTTTCGCAACATTTTACGGTTGACACGCAGAAAAAGGATTGTTAAACAGCGGTGGCAGCAAAAGGAAGTGAGAGTTTTTGGTGGCTGTAGAGGTTACGTCGGAGATGGTGTAAGGTGTGAATGGGGAATTACTGTACTCAAGGTTAACAATTTTTATAAAAACAGAGACTTGTTGGCCAAAATTCGTAAGCAACCGAAAAATCGCGTATAAAACAAAGATCACTAGTAGGAGTCGAGCCCGTGACCCTCTGTGCCAGTGCTTATCGCACTTATCACAACACGCAATCAAATCGAAGCTATTATAACAGAGTCATATATGCCGGGCATGTTTAACCGCATTTTTGCTGTAGTTAAAGGACCGAACAGCGCGCTTCAGAAAGTGCAACTCACAAAAAAACTAATTTTCTGCTTTGTTTCGTTGACACGCGGCAGGAAGTGAAATGTTTTGATGCAAAGGGTTCAATCGGGTAGTGAAGTATTGTCTGTAGGCCATTTTGTCGTTAATTTGCCTCTATTTACTATATCGCACTCTTGTTCACTGGTAGGCCGATCTGTGTCTCACACTCATGTCTGTAGATCTACCTGCGTCTCATATCGCTAAAGATCTAATTGTCTCTCTTGTAGGCTTATTTCTGTCTCAAACTCTGTCTTTAAGACACTTAATTTGTGTCGCCTTTTGAATTTGATCTACACTGCATCATCCATATAGCTGATCTCATTCACAGACCCCATTACCGAAATTCTTAACCCATCACTCCTAAATCCAACTACTAGCACCTTTCTTCAAAAACGCAACCTCTTTCACATCAGGATCAAATTAAATCGTTCCCTCGAAAAGTTCACTTTTTCCCGATTTCGTTAATCACTCATCACCACCGCCTCAACTTGCTTAATTGACTCAAATCTTTAAAGCGCAAGAAAGGGAAATGTACTTTGAAACACGTCAGCCTTGTAAAAACCGGATCACGCACAACTTTCATCATGTTCTCTTCTTTATTTTTCTCCATACGTCCACATGTTTGTTCCGCGTGCTGAAGAGTCCACTTCCGGGCCGTCGTCTGCTTGTCCCTAAGTGCTCGACGCGGGGCACCTCAACGCGTAACTTAATTAGCGTTCCGAAGTCCTATCGCTTGTATTTGTGTGAGAATGTTATTATCTTCCCTCCTCATGCAATCACTAATTCTTTTTTGCGTAAGTGGCCTTGCGGCTATCAGCCGCAATCTTGTTCTTTGCGCAATCGCCTTCGCTGGCGGTCAGATCTTTTCTTGCCGGTTGCCTGCCTGCACTCACCGAAACGGGTTCGACGCACGGTCGGTAATCGAGCGGCCAATCACGTAGGTGGATCACACTTGCCGCGGGCTAAAACATATTTCAAGCGGTTAGAAAAAAAGCGCAAAGAAATGTGGTACCTTGTTTGAGAGAAGGAGCGAATTGGAATTGTGGTGAATCAATTAGGTTTTGTGTAAGAGAGTGGCTTCTTTTAGAGTTTCAATTTTAAGGGCAGATCTGTTCTACGTGAGGGGAGTTTCGAAATTCTAAAAATTACAAGAAAGCAATAAATAAATCAACAGGCTGAAGGCGGGATCGAACCCGGAACCTCACGCACCACAGGCAAAAGTACCACCCACTTGGCCACACTTACAACAAACTTAAGCGAGTTAGACTTGGCTAATACCCTGTCATCAAAGATTTGTTTACCCTTAAAGCAGCCTTTTATCACTTATCACATAAAAATCTTATTCTATTGTTTATTTTTCGTTTTCATCTGCTTCTGCAGCACAAGCATTTCCCAAACCTGAACCGGTCTTGGGTTCCCATTCAGCGAAGTGAGTCGCATCACAAAAACACGGAAGCGCAATGACTTTCGGTTTCCGCTCTTCAATGATTAGTTTTATTTTACTTTTCATATTTCAGAACACAACAGAAGTACGCACGCGGAGAGATTTGGATTTGATGGGTGTACAAGATTCAACTGAGCATTGTTGAGGGCGCCTCGGAGGGGAACGAGCTGATGCAGTCCTTCTCGACGGATTGCTTTCTGAAATAAGGCAGAAATCAACGTTAAATAGGGTCAAAGTGATAGGTTGCGGATCTATTCCAGTTATCCACATGGTCTTGTTAGCCTCACTATAATGTAGCACCATGATCCTAACTTCAATCCTATCCTGATCCGATAGAAGAATAGGAAACGGAACCCCTAAACCGCGCTGTCATCACTTGAAGCCAGCACCCATTGTCAAATTTATCCCATGCAGTCGTAGTTTACAGGTCTACAAAAAATCCAACTATGCGATTAATCACAGCCACATCCACTTGTCTATCTACTTTAGCTTCTAATTTATCGCCTTAATAGCCTTACAATAACGAATTTCGTTTTTCCCTATCCTGACTCAATCAACGTAAAAATTAATTCCATGCAGTTACAGTTTGGAAGGTTGTATGACCAGGTATTGAGCTTCAGCACGTAAGCGTGTAATTTTACCACACTTGTAGCACTAGGATGTAGCTTCAAACCATTATATCGTGACATAACAAAGTGTGCCGGACAGAAAACCACGAAAAAAGCAATTTCTTGGTACCATAACAGCTATATAGCTAGATGCGTCGACCTCAAATTTTGTCTCAATAGGCTCACTATGATGTTGCTCATTTCCTCCGTATCCTGACCCGATAAAACACCACCGGCAACGAGACCCCGAAAGCGTTGCTTAGTCGCAGTCAGACGATTTCCACGCGAAAGACGTCAAGCGGCGCGATTGTTGTTTTTTCAACCCAAAACAAACCTGTTTAGAATGATCGTTCCGGGCGTGGACGGCCGAACCAGCGACAATTGGCTAACATCACGTGACATGTTTGGCGTGATTAGAACACTTCGCCGTGGCACGTTCAACGTGTTCACCGAGCGGCGCGACGATTGCCGCACGGCGTAGTGCCGGCTTGAGATGACCGAAGATCCGGAGTGGCAGCGCGATCGGAATTCCGACTCATCCTGAAACGTTTTTTGGCATGACTAGAGATTTTATGGACTCTTCTTAAGGATTGATGTGGTCGAAAAGTTGGATTCGAACGTCACGTTGCGGAAGATACATTTATGTGGAAAAATTATGGATTTTGATGCTTTTAGGCGTTCTCTGACCAGATTAATTATGAGTTTACTTCGAATGAAAACCCAAAGTTTTCGGAAAGCTCAGATTTCTCAAAAGTCGTATTTTGTAAATCTTTTTGAACCTCGGACCAAAAACTAAAAGTCGAGTGCTATAACCACTCGGCCAAACAGACACTGAATTTATAACTTCCGCTCTGTACTATTACGAGCAGAATAGTGAAAGAGTTGTTTAAGTGTTGCTTTGCTCATTTTGCACTGTAACTATACGGGTCTGGATTTATGTCGTCTTTTTCTGCTATGTTAGGATTCTGTGTTTAAATGATGTTCTAAAAACGTACCTGAAGCCGCTGCCTCATCTTCGAATAAGCCATCTTGAACGTGTTCCGGAAATTCTGCGAGATAAACGCGTAGCAAATCGGGTTAATACACGACTGACAGTACGCAAGGGCACGGAATCCCATGCGCATGTACTTGAGGAAAGCGGTGTTCGACGTGCGGCAGATGTATCCGAAGCTTGTCAGGAGCTCGTCGGCTAAAGTGCAATTTGTTAATTGAGAGCAGAGCAAACGCGTGCGGATAAGCAGGAAAAAGGGAAGAACGTGGCTCAGGTAAAGCTACTAAGGGAAGGAAGAGACGGTCATGGGAACCGGATGACTTACCAATCGTGGGTGTCCAGCAGATTGTGTACATCACAACGATCGATATCAACATTTGGACTATCTGAAAACATAAATTGTAGTCGAATAGAGACAGGAGATAAGCGATGATCTTGTTGGGCATCAAAATTGAAAAACCTTATTAGGACAAGCACTTGTAGCACCTGTCTGTGCAAAAAACGTCGTCTTTCGGGACTAATCTACGGATATGGCTGTTTTTCAAAGAACAAAGAGTCTGTCGTGTTTAAAGGCACACATTGATCAATTAAAACGCTCAGAAAAAGAATGGCACAGGACGGGTTCAAACCCAGACACAAGAAGTGGCAGCAGAAACCACCTGTGCGCCACACAAATGCCAAATGCATAAAGTGCAGTACTTACGACATATTCCAATTGCTCTTTGAAGTGTTTTTGATTTAGTTCAGCCATGACAGCTAAAAATTTTGCAGAAAATTTAATTTTAAAGTTTTTTAGTGCGACAAAAGCACCTTTGACCCTCATGATATCGGTTAGGAGGTCTCAAACCTCAAAATGTTTTTGAATTACAACACCACAAATTATGATTTGCTTAAAGCAATTTCGTTTGAAACTAAGAAACCTTTAGTACTTTTAATTAACCAATGATTTCCTTATTCCAAGAGATACAGGTGCTTTATAAATTTTGCCCTCTGCCTCCTTCCTGCACACTGCACCTAATCCCAAATTACCACTAAATTATGTGCAACTCAATTAGCGAGTTTGCAGAAAAGTGCATCGAAGCGTGGAGGTAAAACTAAAACTGTTTAATTGAAATGAGCGTCTGCGACTTGTTTCCGCGAAACAAAGTCGAAGCCGGTGTTAATCCGCGTCGTAATCCCTCGTTTTAATCTTTGTAGACGTTTCATAGTGATTATACGTAAAGACGCAAGGTCATGTAAAAGTTGTGGGTGATCTTTTAAGACCAAAGGTTGATGCAGGGCTTAACTTGTCAGAAGACCACCTAAAACGGTCTGTACAATTAGTGAAACTGTACCTGTTTTTTGTTGCTTTCAGCAACCCTCTGAGGCCTCTTAATAAACTGCTCCGGAGCTGTCATGTTCACATTGTTGACATTGATAGTTGCATAGTTGGCATAGCTGACTGCATTCGTAGCTGCTCGGCTTAGAGCAATCCTAAAATGCGACTGAATAGGAAAACAAGGGTTATAGGAAGATGAGACGTACATTGCTGACGACAAAGATTTGTTTTTCGAAGATGAGTAGACAATTAAGGAGATTCGGGTATAACAGACCGTCATCGTCACCACTGGGAAGACGATAAGCAAGAGGACCTGCAGAGTGAGGGTTTACACACAAAATCATGTTTTTAAGGTGATAAGAGTTTTCCGAAACTCCATGCAAGAAAACAAAAGTAAAAAAACCATGGCGAGGGATTTGAACCCGGGACCAAAAACGGGAATTTCCGTTTCTAACTATGTCGGTAAGCACTTTCAATGTAAGATTCATCTTAGGCCCCCCCATGTTAGCCATAGATCCACTTCTAGGATTTCCAGACACAAGCACCCCCTAATTTGTTATGTCTTTGTGTCCGAAACAGTTGTCAACAAGACGTTGTTTACATCCGGTCGCAGTACTTAGCCCTTTAAATTAGAACCGATTCCATCATGTTCCCACTTTTGAAGACTTGTTTTGGAGTTTGAACTCAATCGAGTCTCCAAATATTAATTTTTGTGTAACATTATTTGACCTAAGGAGAAAAAGCCCTCAAAAATGAAAGTTTCAAACCGTAGTCTTCAGTCAATATTCATGTTTTCAACCCCTAAACACCTCTTTCCTGTTGCCATTTCCTGGAAACCAAATCCAAAGCGTTTGTGCGAGACATGTTTGTGACAACTGTGCGTCACACAGTCGGTGACAACATTATAATTTAGTCGCTTCTCTAAAAAGACTTTGTGTCTTGTTTTTTCCGAGGACGAAAACCGCCGACCGGACGTAGGCAGAATCAAAGGATCAGTGGTTTTAATTTCAGGTCTGAGAAAAAACTAAATCTTCCAAAAACGGAACAGTTTTAAGTCTGTAAGATGAAATATGGTTATGTACCTGGTAGAGAGCGAAAATCTTGTCCAGCTGATCAGGCTGAAACCCGAAAAACGAATCCGCAAACTGCACAC
Organism: Steinernema carpocapsae; assembly: GCA_000757645.3. Classification (NCBI taxonomy): domain Eukaryota; kingdom Metazoa; phylum Nematoda; class Chromadorea; order Rhabditida; family Steinernematidae; genus Steinernema; species Steinernema carpocapsae. The sequence continues at coordinate 5,004,313 of CM016762.1, forward strand.
TGCACCAGTAGACCTTCTGCCCAAGCAGAGTCTCGTTCGACTTGTAGTCAATCCGCAAAGCCGACGGCAGCGCGAGAAACGCGGAAGCCATCCAAATGCACGAAATCGCCTTTTTCGCCCTTCCGATGCTTGAGAGCCACATGTTTCGCATGGGATAGGCGATGGCGACGTATCTATAAAATCTCATCCTTGCCAACAGGGAAGCCTTGGAGCGAGATTAGCTCACCTTTCGAATGAAATCATTGTCATTGTGAGGACGGAGCAGAAGCACGTGAACGCTTGGATGTAGTGGACGGAGTAGCAGGCGAAGCGGCCCATGAACCATGCGTAGGACATGTACTTTACGAACATGATTGGCACGCAAAACCAGATCAGGCAGAGGTCGGCGGTGCTTAGGGACGCGAGGAACACGTTTGTCACGTTGCGCATTCGTTTGAACCTGAAACAAAATAGTAATAAAATATCCATAAAAGCGGTCAAAACAGCTACGTAGTCTAGTGGAACCTTATCGACCAAGCCCAAAATGCACAAAAATGCTTTTGCAATGTTTGAGAGACACATGTGCATGGGAAGGGCAACGTAACGGCAATAGCGACGTACCTTTCAAATATCATTGTTCTCAAAGAAGCCTTCGGAGAAGCATTTCTCACCTTTCGAGCAAATCCTTGGCAAACACTAAAGAAACGGTGGTTTTTGACAGAAATTTTTGACTTTTGATGAATGTTTGACTACTGCAAAAACGCCAGCCCCCGAACTTTTTCCTTTCTGTGCTGGAAAGCCAGATTGACCTGGAATAAGCTTTGAAGACGTATCTGTTATATCTTATTCTGACTAGAAAGGCTTTTTAAGACACGCTGCTAAACTTTCAAACAATAAAAACAGCCCGAATAAACCGCATTGGCTAACGAAAGCTGTGATATTTGGACTCAAGATCATCTTTTTCGTTTTTTCCTACGCTAGAAAGCCACATGGCATAAATGTCCAAAAACGACTACACAGGCTCGTTAAAGCGTTTAGATGTAATATCATCAGCTTTTGACTGATAATCACCCTTCACCGAAATCCACGTGGACTATTGGGAACTCCGAAATTTGGACTACTGTAAAATCTGTGATTACCCCTTGGCTCAAACCCTCAAGAACCCCTTCAGTTTGCAACTGACGTCATCCAAACACTTGAGCGTCGTCAAAAATCCGATCGCTGAAAAGAGCCTTCTGCCTTCCTCCCACCGGCCGAAATTAAATCCTTTTTGTCAATTTAATAACGCGAGAAGACACATTGCTTTGGGATTAGCGTGTGTGGCTTGACGCAGATTGCCTCCTACCTGTTCACAACAAAGATGACGAGTGCGTTGCCGACCGTTCCAATAAGGAACACCATCAAGTAGAGAAGCGCGGGGAGGAAAATCTCCTCAAAGGGCGGCAGCTCCGTTTGCGGTGGCTCGCATTTCTCTGCACAGACTGCGAGATACGTGTGCAGTTTCACGGAACAGTTGCATGCGCTGGCAGTGAAGTTCTCCCAGTCGAACAGTTCGTAGTCGAATGTGTGCTCTTCGACGCTGTAGCAGTTCATGGCTTCAGCTGTGAGATTTCAAGACGATAAGGGAGGCATCAATACTAGTGTTTGAGAGTCTAAACGAGAGACACATTTAAGTTTGAGACATACGGAAACCGCGTCGAAAAGCGAAAGAGGGATACGGGGAAAAGATCGAGAAGCTTCTTCAAAACGGAAACATCGTGTGATCGAGAGATTGGCGCAGATTGAAGAAACACTCTTCACACCTTTCCTCCCTTGGCAGAGTGCTGTCGGAGGACCACGTCCCGACATCCCCCTGATGGCAGCGGCGGCGGCGGCGGACGTTGTTCCGCGTGTGTCGAATGGCCGACGGAACAAAGCCACGCCCTCGGAAGCGTGCCCGAATATGATAATGCAATTCCGAGACACGGCAAACCCTCTTGGGCTTCTAGAAGAGCGCCGCTTCCCTAAAAACAACGCGAGAGCCTGGGTAAATGTTTCAATTTGCATGAACACCAATTAGGCGACATTTACAGTTTTGGGTAGAGGGTGATAAGTGAATTAGCAAGCTGGAAATGCCGCAATATTTGGTGTTATTGTTGTGTATTTCAAATGGATGCACAAGAAAAGCGATAAAGTTAGATAGCAAATCCAAAAATACGAGCTTCAAAATGCCGTTTTTGTGACTAATTCAGGGAGAAATGGGTAATCAATTGAGATTCCCAAATAAAAATTTTGGAGGCGAAGAATAAAGCTTAAAGATGCCATACGAAAATTCATACGGGGGCTGAAAAGTTAAGGAGAGCCTTATCTCGACTTAGATGATGGCTTAAGTGAATGAGATCTCCACATAAGCTTGTCACCAAACCGGAAATCTTTTAATATCACCACTTCATAGCGTCACTTTTGAAGCCACTTTTGAACATTGGGATCAAACCATAGATCGTAGTCTGGCCTCTGTCAGGTGTCCTCTTCCAAAAGAAATGTTTTGATCTCAGGGCTCGGACGACTTTTTAAGGCAGATCACGTCTAAGACAGATTAGGCCTTGCAGGTCATGACGGGCGTCGACTGTTAGGCGCAAATTTCGACCAAATTCCATAGGTTCTGTCAATCTTATTGAACGCCCAAAATGGTGTTTTGAGCCAAAATCTATTAAATCTACATAGACAAACGCCTTATACAGATCGCGGACGTCTGAACTTTCAGCTCATATCAACATTGCCCATTAAAATGAGACTCAAGTCTCATAACAGACACAAAAAAGATGTCTTAGCTACTAAAGCTGTAAATCCAAACGTCTAAAACTGCTGAGGAACGTCTGAGTTTGCAAATCAATATTGATTTTTTGTAGGTGTTTGGTGAAATGTTACACGTATCTTCAAACCGTATTCTCCGTTACACCCAAACGTGAACCGTTTTCAACTCAAAACGTTCAAACCTATGTTGGAGAACCTTTGAATGGAAATAATACAAAATCAAGTTTCCGCGAATTTCTCTTTCGCTACACCGCAAGCAACGACTACATTTCAGGTCGATTTGAATCGCTCCCGACGCTTTATTGCCTTGGCATAACAATAAGCGCGTATTTTAAAGGCGACTAATTGGTATGCGACGACGCGAGTCTGTTTGGAAGTGCAGGCTACGCCTGCAAAACAGCTTCCAGGAAAATATTGTTTTTTGGGTAATAATAAAGTGAGGTGCCGAAAAGCGACCGGAGGGAGCTGAAAATAGGGAACAAGAGGCTTTATAGTGTTGTATCTGCAGTAGCCATCTTATAAACAAAAATGCGTTTTTTTTGTTGGCTAGTTGCAAATTAGCCGGGATCGTCAAAACACAATTTGATGCTTCTGATCTTCCAGAGGCATCTCTTTCACTAGTACCAAACCAAAAATAAGCGATTGATCCCGCCTAAAAACCACGAAGAGTCGTATCTAAGCCTCATTGTGGTCCGTTGTTTCTAAGCGTCTCGCCAGTTTTGTGGAGTTTTCTGCCTTGCTTACCAAACGCGTCGGTAAACACTTTCCCAGCCCAAACTGATCCCATGATGCACTCCATTACCAAACAAGTTATTATCGAGTACCCAAATCCAATTTTCACGTTTAGCTCGACGACCTGGTGGAATTGTAAATGCAAAACACTGCAATGTTGAACGTTTTCGGACGGTCTTTGTTTGTTACGAGAACCGCGTCAATCGAATCGGCTTGAACCGGACAAAAGTCGTAACAAGGTTTCCGTAGGCGAACCTGCGGAAAAATTATTATTGAGCTAATATTTGCCTTTTTAAGGAAGTCTTTGCTGTTCGTTTCGAAGCATTGAAAAATAAGCTATGCGGGTTCCTAGGGTAGTCTTGCAAAATTCGCTTTTTTGTTGGCTGGTTGCAAATTAGCTAGAATCGTTAAAACACATTTTAATGCTCCTGATAATTCTCATACGTTTAAGGGTGGCCTCAAAGAAAAAATAAGCGCTTGGTTCCGTCTTGAGATCAGCAAGAGCCCCATCTTAGCTATATCACAATCCGCTGTTTTTAAGCGCCTAGCCAGTCTAGCGATTTTAAGGAGTTCCTGTCTTGTTTACCAAACCCATCGGTAAACACTTCTCCAGCCAAACTGATCCCAGGATGCACTCCCTTACCAAACAAGTTATTATCGAGTGCCCAAATCCAATTTTCCCGTTTTCTCACTAAAACGTGTTTAGAGATACGGGCCTGTGTACTCTGACCTTTCCGTGAAAGTTGTGCTGAATTCAAGCGTGTAGTGCTAAATTGAAACGTCATGTCCAACGTCTTTTTAGGCCCAACTGCTAAAGCAATTTTATGTCCTGTTGGCTCTCAATAGCTTAATGAAATCATCGCTTATTACACAGACCAAAGAAGAAAGACCCAATCTACGAAAAATACCGAGTTTGGGACAGTAACAAAGTGTTCTTTTCAGAGAACCTCCGCTTAAAGAAGCCCGTGTCAATTTGAAAACGTAATTATGTAAAGTGCTTGTTTTGTTCGTCGATTCGTTTGACAAACTCGATTGTTTGAGGAATGTTTTGGGGAGTTGCATTAAACGGTTGTTTAAATGTTCAACCGTGAACGCGGCTCGAGGAGATGCATAGATAATAGTTTCGGGCAACCCAAAACAGGTGGAATTCAATAAATGCACAGCAGAATTGTCTCTTCAAAAGCGAAGTCCTTCAAATTTGTCAAATGCATTCATTGCGGTTCAAATTTGGAATATGGGCTTCCCTGTATGCTTGCGAAAGGGACTAGGCGCTGCAAAAATAGACAAAAGGGCGAAATTGAGACATCAGCTCACTGTTTTTAAGGGGTAATGACTATTTTTAAGGAGTGGTAACCGATTCCGTAGGAGCTATCAGCCAAGCAGCGCTTGAGATGACTTGATTCGACATCTATTTTCGAGTAAACTTTCCACTGCTTGGAGCGGCTCCTCCAACCATGAAAATTGCATCTGACAGGGAAGAATTGTAATAAGTTGATAAGTAATTTATGGTGACCAGACGGTCAGTTTCGTTCGTTTTCAAACACCGTTTGGCGGGCCACGGTGTAAAGCGCTTTCTTAGCATCATCTGTAGTATAGGCAATGTTAGGTACCAAAACAGCCCAAAATCGTGAAAGGTAGAGAGAGCAAAGCACATTTTCACACTAAAAAACAGAAGAACATCAAAATTATAGCAACACATTCCATATGATTTTGACTACTCAACTCGTCTAAGGCGGTCTGCGCCACAAGACAAGGAGTGATTCGGCTCTTTCGGCCTTTTTGGGACAAAATCACTGTTTAAACGGTCTTGCGAACCCTGCAAACCGCATCTCACTTAACAAAACACGTCGAAAACCAACGGTTTCAAGCGTTTCCCGCCCTATTACAGACCCGCCTCTGAAGACGCAAACTACGAAGTCAAAGAAACTACATTTTAGACGGTTCAGACGCACAACACCTACAAAAACGCATATTTTCGCATTCAAAAACGCAACAGCGCCATGGCCCTCGTAGTACCCGACCGACGGTTTCAATACCTCAGGTTCTTTAAAAGGGTCTGCGACACTATAACACTGCATTCGGCTCTTTCGGTTTCTTTGGGTCAAATTCACCTTTTGCATGGCCTCACCAACCTTGCAAACCACTTCTGAACTGCCGAATTTATCCGAATCATCCCAAAACTGCATGTATTCTTGATTCCTTGCTCATTTAAGGACCAACCACCTAACACTCACATCGCAAAGAACGTCCAGCTGCGTTAGGTTTTATTTGCAAGCTGGCGTTGATCTCAGACACTTCAAAATTCACTTTCAGACGCCTTATCTCCCTCACGGCCGTTCATTCGTTGTCCATTCAAGCAATCTCTAAAACTGCAATTTACGACGTTTGTTTACCAAAACGACGCTCGTCTTCGCGCAGCCTCTAGGCCCCAAAAGGTACTGATGCTGAATTAAACGACGTTCACATAAATTTTCATTCGTCTTTTTCAATTACTTGTTAACAACAAAAAACAACAATGCGCCCTCCCGCGCCCAACAACAGAGATAACAGAGCTGAACTCGCGCTACGGTTTACGGTTCCTTCAGCTTCTTGAGGAGGACCGTTGCTCCCATGTGACGGTATTTGGCCAAGTGGGCGGGCTTGACCGCCTTCTTGACAGCGGCTTGGGCCTTCGGTCCACCGTGCTCGTACATGGCGACCAGGGTGAAGCATCCTTTCTGACAGCCGATGAAAGAGCGGAGTTGCTCAGTTGGAAGGTCCGCAAAGTGATCGGAGAGCTTCACGGTGAAGTTTGGGTCCGACTTCATGATCTTGCTGATGGTGAGGTGCGTGAACATGTCCTCGACGAGGTGGAACTGCTCTTCGTTCATTGGGATGAATTCGTCGTTGGCGATTTCGGCAATCGCGGCGTAGCAGGACTCACGGAGGTTGTCGGGGATGCTGCGTTCGAAGAGATCCTTCTCAGCTGAAATCACAATTTGGTTACAAGGATCCAAAACTTGGTCTCTGGTCTGTACGGCTAACACTCAATCTGATTAATAATTTCGTGCGTATGCTAACGGAACAGCTTTTTTAGGAAATAATAAGCGCACTAACAACACGCTTATAAGTGAATTAGTAGTGCAGATGAGTCCTTTCTCATCCGAACGCGTTTCCCCCACGTATTACAGCTGGGGATAAACGAAATGACGTTTTCAAAACGACTTACTCTTGCTTTGAAGGGTATGACGGACGAGATCGACGGTTAAAGTGTTGAACAACAGTTCCCTCATGTTCGCGGCCATGTATGTGAGCAGAGGCTCCACGATTCCGGCAAACAGTTCTGGGTAACGGATCTCGGAGGGCTTCTTTGTGTGCTGATTGTTGTCACCCTGAAATTCACAATAAGAGGGAGGAATAGTAGAGGATAGGCTCACCGTGGAAAGGAGTTCCACAATAGAAGTGAGGAAATAGTCCGTATCACGGGGATGGGCCAGGTGGTGAAGGACCTTCTGACCATACTTATCCGAGCACACATCGGCAATGTTGTCTCCAATTTCCGAAAGAATGTGCTTTGTTACCAGCACAGTGTCGTCCACATTATCAAAGATGGCGAGCAAGACGCGATGACCGTACCGTTCCTTGCAGGCAGCGACCACGTAGCTTTTAAAGTTCTTCACCATCACCTTGCGTTCCTTCGCTGTTCCGTACCAGACGCAGTACATGCCAACATAGGATCCGTCGGGAGTGTGCAGTATCTCAGGGATGCGTTCGTGGATAAGCGTGACAACAGAGGAAATCTCTTGGCTGTCGGCGTTTGTCAGGAACTCACGCACCAGACGATGGGCCAGAGTGTATTTCATCTGCCCTTTATCAGCGATCACCTCCAGGGTCTCCTTAATGTTGTCCAGGATAGCCTTTCCCTTGGTCGGGTTCCGCGCGATAATCTTGGTAAGCGTGTCGTCGGGTTTCAATGTTTCCTAAGAAATGTTGGGTAAAGACTGGATTCATAGCATCAACTTACCCTAAGGAAGAGTTGGAAGTCAGTTCCGTAGAACTCGCTGACAATGGCAAGACGCTGCACGGCATTGGCGTAATCGTTGAAGATCGTCTCCAACACCTGCGCAGAAGTTCCGTTGCGGAAGAGGTTCACGCAATGGCCCTTGATGGAGTTCAAGATAATTTGACGCTGGTCCTTGCTGGCCGTGCGCAAAAGCTTCATGAAGAAGAAAATCGCGTATTTCGACTTCATCATTCGCAGGAACTCCGGGGTGAACTCATCGAACAATTGCTCTCGGTACTGGCGCTGATCCAGGAGGCATTGGAGAACTCGGGAAGTGTCGTGGGCGTAGATCAGGGTGTTGCCCTTTCCCTTCACGATCTCGGCCAGCCTCTCGTAAGCCTTCTCGCGATCGACATCCGACGTCTTCGAACTACGAATCTTCTCCCAGAGGACTTTGCTCTCTTGCGCGGTGGTGAAATGAGGGCGCTTCTTTGACTTCAGCTCAAGCAGGAACGCTTTTCGCTGCTTCTTATCCATCGAGAGTAGCATTTCCTTGACATTGCGGGTGACCTGAAGCTTCACCTTCGCCTTGCGCACAGGCTTGACGATGCCATGTCCAGGAGCTTTTGCTGGGGCCTTGGTGGAAGCCTTGGCTTTGGGAGCCGCTTTTCCCTTTGTGAGAGACTTTACTAGGGGCTTGGAGATGACGGTGGAGGGAGTAGGCGCAGGAGCCTTTGTGGAGGAGGACGAAGGAGCCTTGTCTGCGGACTTCGACGGCGCAGGAGCCTTGGAAGCCGAAGGAGCCTTCTTTTTGAGAGTCTTGACGGACTTGGGCGCAGTCTTTTTGGCCGTCAGAGAAGACTTGTGAACCTTTGGAGCGGACTTAAGGGACGACTTCACGGGCGTCTTGTCAAGCAATTTGGACCTACAATCGGACAGTGAAGCTACTTGCCAAAACTACACTTGTTTGAGACGACACTGGTCAGCAGCACAACAATAACGAGACAACAATTGACAACTTACCTCTTTTTGATGGCTTTCGACAAGATGCTCTTGCCGGGGGTCGCCGTCGAGGGCTTGGCCTCAATGACGTCCTTCTTCGTGAACTCCTTCGTCAGTTCCAAATTGCTCGAAAAAGAGACCCTCTTTTTCTCCAACGAGTTATTCGACTTAGCTATCTTTGTTTTAGCCATGCTTGAGTTGATACCTAAAGGCAAGGAAAGCCGTAAGATGCTTGTCAGTAGTGCATACACGGGATACAAACACGCTAAATGGGAAACAACCCTTGCAAACCTGAAAATGCTATCTACGCAACATAATAAAATCGGCTGATAGCTCAAAATAGAAACCATGTCAACAAATGCTTTTGGCCTCATTTGAACTGATCTTAATGCACGGAGACGTGCCTTGAGACGCCTTTACGCACTTCCCATACTGACCACACGAACGCTATTTATGGGAAATTACAGTTGAAAACTGCATTTACGTGACATCATTGTGAGAAACAGCATGTGCAGCAGTAACTGCGGTTGTTTTAGAAGACGATTTAGAAAGGAAAATTAGAAATGTTCATTTTTTAAATACATCCGCATGATTTGAGCGAGAATGCGGGATAATCGCGCCTAAAATATCGAAAAGACAACCGCCTTACAGCGCAAACAAGGGCTACCTCAACACACGAGTGCTTACGGACACATTCTCACGAAAAATGACAGCAAAAAATTTCAATAATTTGCCAAAACCAACGCGCGCTAACCGTGCCGCCGAGACGGAAAACTTCACGCGGCGTTTTACCGTCGATGAGACAATCGCGCACGACGATCGTGATGAGACCCAGTGTTTTGTTCAATTTATCTGGCTATTCGCACGTTCGGTCGCCGTTCGAGTTTGGTGGAAGATCTTCAAGCGAACGCTGCGAATGACGGATGCGGTTAACAAATAAACGTTTTGGTCTGAAATGCTTAAAAAAGCTTTCCTGTGGACAGTTTCTAGTCTCCTATAGAAAGAAAAGATAGAGACACGTTTGGGATGCCTATGCTATGAAGCCTCAGTAGGAGTCACCATTATCGTAGGTTTAACCCACATTTCGAGCATGAGCCGTATTTTGTGTTTCGCCGTTTGGAAATAAGGTCTACTCGACTTGGGACCCCATTTAGCATTAACCAAATATGGAACAATCGAATACATTTTGGGTATTCGATGCTTTCGATAGTAAAGCGTCCGGCATGGCGTAGATCCAAAACTAAAAAATCATTTTTAAGATAGAGGAGAAATGTATGGGCGCCCCCGGAATTGAATGAAATCCAAATAATGTGTCAGACCGTTACGAAATTATGTCGTTTTTCCAGACGCGAGTTGCCTGAGCTGATAGCAGTGGTATGCGGTAGATTCGCGATTGTGGTTTGTCGCATTTTTGCGCGATTCAAGCGACTGGGACTGTTTTGGGCGTCGCTGGAAGAGCAACCGGGAAAATTTTGAAGCAGAATGCGATTTTGGTCAAAATTGAGGTTTATTTAGCCGAAAAAGCGCTTGAACAAGGCGCGTAGTTCCGTGAACCACATATAAAATAAAGATATCACGTTGTGGAGCGCGAAGTGCCGAAGTTTACTTAGCCTTGGGATTGTCTCCGTTAACGTCCCTTTTGAGAGAGAGAGAGTGCCAATAGGAGCACGGACAAGGATCAATTAAATCATCAATTGCCATCAATTACCAGGTCACTGTGTAATTTTTCTTCTAGAGTTCGAAGTTTTCATGCTCTCAAACGTTTTTCTAAAGTTGTAAATACCGTTCCCAAAACAACCACGGAGTCTAGAATCTACTATAGAATCCAAGAACCGATAAAAGTATGCTAGTTTCACATCGCGTGCGGTTCCAGAAATTGATGCGATGCTACGCGGAACTGTGTTAACCTTGCCTGACTTTGACATTATCATTGGAGATGGCAAAATGACACTCGAAAGCTCGATTGGGGTATTTAACACCATCCAGGTAGCCCTCCTACATGAGGTCCTTACTGTTGCCTCCGTTGCCCTCAACTGGACGGATTCGAACTGGTCACATTCTTCGAAAACAACCTAGAATTTTGAAATGTTTCTTTACCGTTGTCGTTCGCTGACAGATCCTGTTAATCTCCTTATTGAAACTTGGAGAAACCCATGAACTGTCGCGTGGAAACCTAACCCTGGACACCGTTCCCAAAACAACAACCACCTCATATGAAATCCAATGTCGCCAAGGCATCGCTTCGTCCAGAATTCGCATTATTACTTTACACATAGGACTCCCTAAAATACAGATCAATTGTCTGTCTGCGGGCACCACTCCCGTGCCCTCGATCATCACCCCATGAATTTCTTAAGTCGATTGTCAGTCGTTCTTCTCCTGTGTTTCGTAGATTCGTCCAGCGCCGCTTCTTTCAGCGAGCTCTTCGGCACTGACCAGTATGCTCTCATCGGCGTAAGTGGTTGCAATGTGACTCTCGAGACAAAGCTTCCGCAAGGATCTTGCCCAAGTCATTTTACGGATGAGATTGAGTAAGTCAGACTTGGTTCGAAACTCTTCTTAATCAGTGCGTTTAGGCCTTCTAAGGAGCGATGCGTCTGGAAGAGTCTGACGTTGCTTAGCGACTCGTCGAACAGCTCGCTCACTTTGCCTCAAATTCTGGCTTTCGGAAGCGTGGGAGAGAAGCGTGTGGTTCTGCTCAAGTCTTTGGATTACCCGGATCGGATTGTGGACGGTAAGAAAATGACCACGACTGTGATGACCGAGAATTCCGTGAACGTGCCTCAGTTGGAGGGTCTTGACCCGGTGAGCGACTCGAATATTGTATTTTTGACTGACTTTCTTTCGTAATTTTAGGTCAACGTCCTTTACGACTCTGAATCCAGGATCCTCTATGTCATTTCTAAGAGTGACAAATCCACCTTTATTATCAACTCCTACGCGGTTTTAAGCCGACCTCGGGCCAATCTTCGACTTCGACATGTCTACACGCTTCCCATTTTTGAGGAATTCGCCCGATTGCAGTGGTTCTCAGATCCGTATAAGCAAAAGGTATATTTCACTCACATTTCACCGAATCTTATGCAACGTTTCAGTTCTATTTCTATGACAAGAGCCAATACGGAGACATTCAGATCCGCTCAATTCGCTTCACCGACTTTATAAGATCTGTAACTGTTCCCAAGCAATCGACCGACGCTCTAGGAATCCTAGACGAAATCCTTTCAGAGGACCGTTTTACAATTAGCGTGACCGGAGGTGTTGTCTTTTCGGCCGAATATGCTGCAGTGAACTCCTATCACATCAAGTAAGTTTCATGATTCACAAATTCCCAGCTAATTTCTTATTTCAGGTCTTTGCAAGAAAGCTGCGAGTCGATTAAGTGCGATTTCCACGAAAACACTGTGGTTGAACAGGTCTTCTTGGTCGAAAACTGGGACTACTGCAAGCTTCGGGATGGTCACAAGGCGGACTATGAAACTTGTCAAAAGGAGCGGAAAATCTTCAGCAAGGAAGAAAAAATCTCTTCGGACACTGCCTCGACCCTTCTCAAAATTGTAGCTCTCCTTGTTGCTATCCTTACTGTAAGTTGTTAGCCCCAAAATGTCTTAATTTCCATTTTCAGATTGGCGTCATCATCTCCCTGATCATTACCCTAATCCGCTTCCAAAAGAATCTGCAAAGGATGAAGGAATCGACCCACAACTTGACCATTTCCTCAACGATTCATGCGTGATTCTCGCTGATGTGACAAGATGTTTTTCGAGTTGAATAAGGTTTTAATATATGGTTTTATCTCTCGCTATACGACTGCACTTTTGCAAATGCAACAAAAATCGATTTTGAGTCTCGGCGATCGTCAAAACTTGCGAAAATCGGATTTATTTTTTGAAAATAATGCAAATGTCGCGAAACGGGAATCGTTTGTGCGACGCAGTCTTTAAAAGGCAGTCGTGACAGCCACTCATCATCAATCTCTAGATCGTTTAGTCTTGTACCCAGCTACAGCTATGGTTGACGCTTCCACTGTCCAGAAGATCGAGGAGGGATTCGAGAAGCTCCAGGTGCGTAGTTTGAGGATTGTCCGAAAACCGGTTTAGGAGGCGACCGAATGCCACTCGCTGCTGAAGAAGTACCTGACGAAGGAGGTGGTCGACGAGCTGAAGGAGAAGAGGACCGTCCTGGGCGCGACGCTCCTCGACGTGATCCAGTCGGGCGTGGAGAACCTCGACTCCGGAGTTGGCGTCTACGCGCCCGACGCCGAGGCCTACACCCTCTTCAAGCGCCTCTTCGACCCCCTCATCGAGGACTACCACAACGGCTTCGGCGCCGACAAGAAGCAGCCCGAGACCTTCCTCGGCGAGGGAAAGACTGCCGAGCTCGAGGACCTCGACCCCGAGGGCGAGTTCATCAACTCGACCCGCATCCGCTGCGGCCGCTCCCTTGAGGGGTACCCCTTCAATCCGTGCCTCACCGAGAAGAACTACCTCGAGATGGAGGCGAAGGTAAAGAAGGTGTTCGACGAGCTCGAGGACGGAGAGCTCCAGGGCACCTACTACCCCCTCGACGGCATGACCAAGGAGTGCAGACGCAGCTCATCGAGGACCACTTCCTCTTCAAGGAGGGCGACCGGTAGGCCAGAACGTTCTAGACTCACTTGGAGCCTGGATTCAGGTTTCTGCAAGCCGCGAACGCGTGCCGCTTCTGGCCCAAGGGCCGCGGAATCTTCCACAACACCAGAAGACCTTCCTCGTGTGGGTGAACGAGGAGGACCACCTCCGCATCATCTCGATGCAGAAGGGCGGCAACGTCGGCCAGGTGCTCGAGCGCCTGATCAAGGGCGTCAAGGCCATCCAGGCCCAGGTGCCCTTTTCCCGCGACGAGCGTCTCGGCTGGCTTACCTTCTGCCCCAGCAACCTGGGTACCACCGTCCGCGCGTCTGTCCACATCCGACTGCCGAAGATCAGCACCCAGCCGGACTTCAAGACGATCTGCGACGCCCTCGGGCTCCAGATCCGTGGCATCCACGGCGAGCACTCGGAGTCCGCCGGCGGCGTCTACGACATCTCCAACAAGGCCCGCCTCGGACTCACCGAGTTTGAGGCCGTCCAGCAGCAGCGGCGTCAAGAAGCTCATCGAACTGGAACAGGCGGCATGAAGTCTTTGGGATCCCCGATCCTCTTCTTCTGCCTTCCTTTACTAGTTTTGTGTATTTCGCAGGCGATCGAGATAGCGTTCTAATAAATGGCGGTTTTAATTGTAAATAATTGCATTGTAATCATGTTTTATGAGTGTAAGACAGTAAGTCATATTAAAGGGACACATCGCATTTTTCGTTGTTTTTTGGGTGCACGGATCGCGCTAATTTCTGGGGCAGGGGGGGGTTTCGAAGGCGCTGATCACGATTCTGGCGTCAGAATGGCAAGAAACGGCTTCAGAACTGCGCAATATGGCAAAGTTCGGATAAGGGATGAAGGAGAATTTTACCATTCATTGAGCGGTCTCGACGCGATAATCCTGATCAAGACGCACTCGCTTACGGTGAAATTGGATTTAGGTTTGCATTTCTTTCTGTCGACGAAATCGTCGCTTTGCGCCGCAAGTTGAATTTCACGCCGAAATGCGCCCCTATTTCAGAATTTTTGGAGCTTCACATTTTGGTCAGTTGATTTTATTAGAACACGATGCTTTATTTTCTTTCATTTCAGGGGCGGCGAGCTGGGCAAGCGAGGGTGAAGCGTGCTGGGACTGCGGTGCGATGATTTTCTCGTGTTGAAGCGAGTTTTATGGATTTACAAGCGGATTCATTTATTCACGTTCGCACTCTCTCATTTAAAGTCCTGGGTTTCTTCAATGTGCTCGTGAAGGTCAGTGCCACAGTGAAGCGTTGTTGGGAGATGATCGGGGCTATCTTCAAGCACGATTTCGAACAGCTCAGCCCCAGTTGCTTCTTCCGACGCTTCATCGAAGAGCGGCAGCGTTATGAGTTGGGGCGCTGCGGTTTGGGCCAGCTCGTAGATGGATTTGCGGCAGTTGTTCACTGGGCGTAGGTAAACAGCCTTGATCTTATCCCTTTTTGCATGATTACAATGCAATTACAATTAAAACCGCCATTTATTAGAACGCTATCTCGATCGCCTGCGAAATACACAAAACTAGTAAAGAAGGCAGAAGAAGAGGATCGGGGATCCCAAAGACTTCATGCCGCCTGTTCCAGTTCGATGAGCTTCTTGACGCCGCTGTGGAGCTGCTGGACGGCCTCAAACTCGGTGAGTCCGAGGCGGGCCTTGTTGGAGATGTCGTAGACGCCGCCGGCGGACTCCGAGTGCTCGCCGTGGATGCCACGGATCTGGAGCCCGAGGGCGTCGCAGATCGTCTTGAAGTCCGGCTGGGTGCTGATCTTCGGCAGTCGGATGTGGACAGACGCGCGGACGGTGGTACCCAGGTTGCTGGGGCAGAAGGTAAGCCAGCCGAGACGCTCGTCGCGGGAAAAGGGCACCTGGGCCTGGATGGCCTTGACGCCCTTGATCAGGCGCTCGAGCACCTGGCCGACGTTGCCGCCCTTCTGCATCGAGATGATGCGGAGGTGGTCCTCCTCGTTCACCCACACGAGGAAGGTCTTCTCGGGTGTTGTGGAAGATTCCGCGGCCCTTGGGCCAGAAGCGGCACGCGTTCGCGGCTTGCAGAAACCTGAATCCAGGCTAAGTGAGTCTAGAACGTTCTGGCCTACCGGTCGCCCTCCTTGAAGAGGAAGTGGTCCTCGATGAGCTGCGTCTGCACCTCCTTGGTCATGCCGTCGAGGGGGTAGTAGGTGCCCTGGAGCTCTCCGTCCTCGAGCTCGTCGAACACCTTCTTTACCTTCGCCTCCATCTCGAGGTAGTTCTTCTCGGTGAGGCACGGATTGAAGGGGTACCCCTCAAGGGAGCGGCCGCAGCGGATGCGGGTCGAGTTGATGAACTCGCCCTCGGGGTCGAGGTCCTCGAGCTCGGCAGTCTTTCCCTCGCCGAGGAAGGTCTCGGGCTGCTTCTTGTCGGCGCCGAAGCCGTTGTGGTAGTCCTCGATGAGGGGGTCGAAGAGGCGCTTGAAGAGGGTGTAGGCCTCGGCGTCGGGCGCGTAGACGCCAACTCCGGAGTCGAGGTTCTCCACGCCCGACTGGATCACGTCGAGGAGCGTCGCGCCCAGGACGGTCCTCTTCTCCTTCAGCTCGTCGACCACCTCCTTCGTCAGGTACTTCTTCAGCAGCGAGTGGCATTCGGTCGCCTCCTAAACCGGTTTTCGGACAATCCTCAAACTACGCAACGCACCTGGAGCTTCTCGAATCCCTCCTCGATCTTCTGGACAGTGGAAGCGTCAACCATGGTTGGAGAAGTTGCTGAATCTAGACAATCTAGAGTTGCTTGACATGTTGGGTTTGTGGGAGACTTAAAATACGATTGAACGGCGTTCGACTCCACCCATAATCGACTCGACGTCAGCACCTATAAAAAATAATCCAATCGTGCATAATTTTTTCGATCGCAACATGACTCACAAAAAAGAGTTTCACTGCAGTGGTGACAAACGACATGTAACTGTATAGTTGATTTGCTTTTAATTTCTAAAAATTGTTTTGATTATTTGAAGAGCGCGGAAAACTTACAATCGATATTAGCTCCGAAGAAGGCAACAAATAGAATACGCCGGTCACATTCAGAGCTTATCAGTTGCTTGCGTGACAGTGAGCACCTTTCTCCTCAAAGGAGCTCTCGTCAACTAATTGGCATCATGAGGTGAGAAACAAGAAACACCCAATGATCAAGGTAAACGACGCTGATTAGGGTCAGAATAAGGTCTGGTAAGGACGAAGATGCAGAGGTAAATAGTATCAAGACGATAGGCGGTAATTGTCAGCAAGTTGAAGCTTTGGGAGGGGAAAATGGAAAAAATACCGACCACATGAATTACGGCTAATTACGGCATTCGTCTAAGAAGGCCGTTTTTCATTGAGACATACCTTAAATGAACCGTCTGTAATCGTCGCGATACGCTCTCAATCGATCGTCTTGTTTCATGTGAAGAATGTCGAAGAATGAAGAACGGTCGCAGTTCACATTCAAACATCAATAGATGGCGATTTCTAGAACTGAAATGTTTCGATCACATTGCGTTTCAGGCCAAAATGTGTAGTGCAAAGCGTATTGTTCTGTCAGACGTCTGGAATGGCTCTTTCTGTCTACTTACATGTCTAGAAAACAACCTTTTTTGTCTAAATGCGTTTACTTGTCGCGAATCCTAATTCAAAGCCGAAATTTATGCTCTTCTACCCCGTGGCGCGATGCATGTCCGTAAATGCGTGAATTCCGTCTTTATCCAAGTCATTTGCTAATTTCAGAAGACCTAAATACAGGGTGAAAATAAAAATACCCCCTGCGGAAGCAGACGAGAGGTATGTACATATCTCGCTGAGGAGGGAGCTGTCTGGGAAGAATCATTTTTACGAGCCGTGGGACTGGTCGGTCAGTCGTCCACGCTTTTTCAAGAAATTCCGCTATTTTTCCGCGATTTTCCGCAAAATTTGCAAGATAATAAGCGAAGGGGATAGGACATTTCAGTCCCGGCGTTTCAGTCCCGGACATTTCAGTCCCGACATTTCAGTCCCGGTCATTACAGAGTCCCGACATTTCAGTCCCATTTTTTTACAGTCCCGAATTTTTCAGTCCCGTCATTTCAGTCGCATCTTTCATTTCACTAATAATGTCTCCAACAGGAGTGCGCGTTTCGTTTACGCGGAACTCACTTTAGAACACGCGAGGTAGCAGGCTCGAGGCTACCTCTTTCAAACAGCGGGGATTGTAGGCTGGGGCTGGCCTCCTGGAGCATCTTAGGCTTAGGCTTGGACATTTTCATTATGGTTTTTGCAACCGAAGCTGCCTGGTTAGCGGGGGTAGTAGGCTAGAGGCGGTCTCTTGCGGTTGTCACTTTGAGGCTGATGCACCTTGAAAGAGATTTCAGTCCGGACTGAAACGCCGGGACTGAAAAATGCGGGACTGAAAAATACGGGACTGAAATGTCCTTTTACCTAAGCGAAAACCAAAGCGAAGAAGGGGCACTTCAACGGCCATCATGAATGCGCGCGAGATTCTTCCAGGTGACGTCGTAGGTGAATTCAAAAATTTCTGCCGTGTTCGGCAAATCATCGGAAGCAAAGTCATTTTTGCTATTTTGCATGAAAAAAGACATGATTTGAGCACTTGCCCGCATTCTTTTTTGAATTTGCCCCCGATTGGTCCCACGGCCCCCGGCGCGTCAACATGATCCTTCCCAGACAGCTCCCTCCTCAGCGAGACCATCCCTCCTGTCTAGCTCCCCAGGGAGTTTTTTAGCGTCACCCTGTAGATAGGACTTTACTTGATCTTCCGGAAGCCGGAGAAACGTTGCCTTCAAGCCCGTCCTTTCAGGAGTTCACAGAAATTCCAATACTCGCATAAGTGGCATTCGTCTCGTATCAGACGCGAAATATCTGGAATCAGTGAGAAGCTCGCTCGAACGTCTGGAGTTGGTCTTGTTTCAGACGCGAAACGTCTGAAATTGTCGCATTCCGAATTCCGTCATCATCCAAGTGATTTGTTAATTTCAGAAGACGGGAATTCGACTCGAAAGCGGGAGGAACGTAAGCTCTACGTCATCATTTTGGAACTTCGCATCGGCCACAAGACGCTATGGCCTCGAAACTTGAAGGGTTACGTATTTCGCCGCTCTTTTGCGCTCAGACATCTGGATTCGACCGCACTTTGAAATCGCATTTCTGGAATTGGTCCATTTGCACCCATGAGTTTAGCGTTCTGCAAATCGATCGCTTCGCGTCCCGCCGCGAACGGCGGCGAGTGTGAAGCGTCGCCTGTTCGGTCTGACGCCCGATTAGTATGGAAAGCGCGAGTTTTGGGCAAGCGAATTGACAGAAACGCGGTGCTTTTGGACTTTTTTAGCGATAATTTCAAAAATCGAGACTGTGATCCTGTGTGGAATTTTCTGCGCTTTCGAATGGATCATTCAATATCTCAAACTGTTTCGTGCAACGCAATATTTTCGCAAAACTTGAAAGACCCAAAAACCCGAAATTCGCCACTTATCACTGATAAGTGGCGATTTGATAAGTCACGCGCATAAACCTTGCGAAACCCTCAAAGTAGCGAATTTCGACCGTCACGGATTTTGAGGCAATTTTGAACCGTTTTCTACATTAAATCGAAGCGAAAAACACCTAAATGAGCCGTGAATTCCATTGAAGAAGCCTAAATCGATACCTAATACCCGAAATTCCCTGCTTGTCGCGCTTTTGAATCATGGGAAACCTTCAACATAGCGATTTTCGCATCGACAGCGACAGGAAGCGATTTTGGCCCATTATTGGCAGAAAAAAACGTATGTGAACTGATTGATTCGCTCGGAGACGTCTGCGAAATCGAGACAGCAGCTGTCTGACCTCGTAAAACCGACCGCTCTGAGCTTTGTAAATCTCCCAAAAATTTGAAAATGCAAATTTCGTGGTGGGTCCACTGGTGAAATTCGCCCTGCCGTTTTTTTTAATATCGATGTTGCACGCGATTCGAAGATTTGCGCTCATCAGTCCCCTTCGACGCATCGATCTCGGAACGTGTTTTTCGCATGTTGTGACATCCAAAAAAACCCTAGATTTGCCATTTTTCCAGACGAATGGCAGATCGAAAGCGCAAGGCTGGAGCGAAGCTTCAAACCGCAGAAGAAAATAAATCGAACAACGAAACCCAAGAGAAGCCGAACAACGCGACGGCCGCGGAAGAGGCGAAGGAATCCGGCGAGGAGCAGCCGAAGAGCGTCCAAGAGAAGCCAAAGGAAGGCGAAGAAACGAAGCCCGAAGACGGCGAGGCGACGCCCAAAGGCAGCCAGGAAAAGGCGAACAAAAAGAAAGACTTTTGCCTGAAGCGGGAACCGAAGGTGTATCGTCCCTTTGGCGAAATCCCCGATGGGTGAGTTTAGCGTTTCTTTGGGTTTAGGGAGATGTTTAGGAAAGCCGTCCGAACGGACGGTTCAAACTTTTCGCATCAAAATGATCGGCTGCGATAGGGACAGTCTGGTGAAACGTTTGATGGTGTCAGAAAGCCGCTCGCGTGAAATTTGGCGGGTCAGAATAAAAACGATCGCCTTGTATCAGACGTCTAGTGGAGCTTATCAGACATGCTGACAAGCTGACAGACATATTTTCAGGCATATTGAGCAGAGATGACGGTTTCGAAACCGGAACCGGAACGGAACCGAAAATTTAGTACAGAACCGCATCTATGTATGCTTGTGAGATGCCGGAATTCATCAGTCGTCGTGTGAAACGTTTCACAATATCTGTCAGACGATTTCGAAACCGACCGGTCGTGCGAAGCTTTTCACGTCAACACAAAGCGCCTGTCTTCAATTCAGACATTTCTAGGAAGCTTTTCACTAAGCTGTCTGAATTTGTGAGACATCTTGTGAAATGTTTCACAACGTCTGGAGGACGATTATTCGAAATCGACCGGTTGTGGGGAGCTTCGCACGTCAAAATTAAAGCGGCCGTCGTCATTTTTGACGCAAAATGTCTTCTTGAAATGTTTCACGATGTCGGAACGCGATTTTCGAAATCCGCCGGTCGTCTGACGCCTTTCGGAGGAAAATGAAAGCTGCACCTTCATTTCAGACGTCTAGTGAAACGCTAGCAACAGGCAATTGTCTGCACGTGTAACAGAGTGCTTGTGAAACGTCGCACAAGCAAAATCACTGTCAAAGCCCTTAAAATGCCCACATTTTCACATTTACTTCCTTCAGATGGATCTAATACATCAGCATGGGCTGCAGGATCCCCGCCACGCGCTTTATCGCCTTCAAGACGCCGCTCTGCCACGCCTACACTAAACAGTGCGAGCACAACAAATTCGACTTGGAAGACCTCTTCGGCTACTGCGCGCACATCGGAATGATCGTCGACCTGACCTTCACTTACCGATACTACGACCGCAAGCTCGTCGAGGCCAACTACGGCGTCATCCACAAGAAGATTGGCTGTGGTGGCCACAACGTCGAGGAGCAGGAAGACAAGTACCTGCAGTTCCGGGACGTTGTTAAGGAGTTCCTGGAGTCGAGCTCGCCTGGTAAACTCTTCACACTCTAAAACGCCTTTTTTATCTTTGATATCTTGCAGATAAGCTCGTAGGAGTCCATTGTACCCACGGATTGAACCGTACGGGATACATGGTCTGTCGATACCTCATCGAAGAGGAGGGATGGGATGCGGAGGAGACCATTGACGGTAAGCCTTTTCTTCCTATGGCTAAAATGACCTTTGCCGTGTTTAGCATTCGGCACAGCCAGAGGCCATCCCATCGAGAGGGTCAACTACATGAAGCGCGTGATCGAGAAGCACCAGGAGATGACCTCCAGCAGCCAGAGTCATGAAGAAATCCACGTCCAGGAGGAAGAAGCTTAAGCGCGTGATGCATAGTAACAGACAATGTATTGTAATTATCGGTGAAATTCGCTTCTTTTCCTTCTCATCAGCTTGTTTCTTCTGTTGTTCCTGCATATAGGCTTATGTCGTATTTTGATCTTAAATGAGGCTTTATTTAACTGTTTTCAGGGTTAGAATGCTTGCCTGCGTCGCCCGCATCGTCTTGTTCCGCGTTGTCCTCCGCTGAGAGCTTCTTGTTGCTCGGAGGAATCTAGAAATACGGGAGTTTAAGTATAAAAACGGGTGGATGAGGCGGCTTACTTCCTTAGGACGTCTTGCTCCTGTTTTGAGACGTGGGATCCTCGTCGTTGTCGCCGTTTAGGAGCTTTTCTAAACAGAAATGGCTCAAATTGGGTCTAAAATAAGCCACTTACCTCGTTCTACTTCGGTGATGTAGGTGATATGACCGCCCTGGTGCTTCGTGCAGCCGTCGACGTGAAGAATCGACGCTGGGCCCTTGTAACGCGCGGCTTTACTCGGGAATTTTTTCTCCAAATCCACGCGGACGAGCATCCGGACGCGCTGTGTTTCGCACGCGTTGTACTTTTCGTGGTAGAGAGATTCGCAGATCCGGGATCATTAGGACGACTAAGTCGAGCACAAGGAAGCCGCATAGGAAGAGGAGGAAGGTGGGGTCGTCGGAGCCGCGCAGGTTGGAGAAACGGATTCCGCTGATGCCACTGGTCATCGTGAGGAAGGAAGGGAAATGAAGGTGGGTGACAAGTGCACCTAGGGATCAAAGTCTGTCTGGTCTAGGATGCAAGAGGAGGATGCCTGGGCCAAGTGAGGCTTCGTAAAACGTTTCACGATGGTGCACATGACAATCTGAATCTAAGGAGGGGAAATGTGGATCAGAAAGAGAGAGAGGATCGGAAGGGGGAAATGAGGGTTCGGGGAGAGGACTGTTGAGAGCAGACAGGGGCTGTCCGGTCTTGTTTGCAGGGAATGTTTGGGTTACGTGACTGTCTACGTTTGATGCACAAACCGACCGGTCACGGGACGCATTTCGCATCAAAATGAAAGCGCCTGCCTTTAGTTCAGACATTTCCAAGCGCTTTTTAGTTGAGATGGCTGAATTTATCTGACGTCTTGCGAAACGTTTCACAGTTTGAGAGATATAAATTCTAAACAACGTAAACCATAACGGAAAATAATTTTCAGGTTGTTTCATTCAACGTGCGAATGTCGACCAGACGGTTTCAGGGGCACTGACGTACAACAAAATGTTTGCATAACATTTTGACTAATCAAACAACACCAGCCAACAGACATACAATTGAGACAGTTGTGTCATAATTAGAGCTAGTACCCGGCACGAAAAAAGTTTAGGATTTTTTTAACCGAACCCGACATTTCTACTTCAGACTCGCATGTCTAAATATCAATTGCTTTACGCTCAGATGTCTGGAATGGCCGGTTCTTACACGCAAATGTTTCGAATGAGCTTGAAGAAGATATTACACACACACACCCATGTGTATGAAGACATTGGTCGGTCGAATTGTTCCGATAAAGCCAAAGCAGAGGGCACTGTACAAGATCGACTCGGCGCAGGATAGGTTCTAGCTTCTGTTTATGAACAATGAGGATTAAGTTATATTATCGAACAGCTAAGCTAGACGTAACCGCTAGCAATTTGAAGCTTCTTATGTTTGAAGCTTTTTATGGTTTCCACCTTTAGCAACGTCTTCAGACCCTTCTGAGGAGTCCTTGCTTTTCGTCTTCGAAGCTGGGGCCTTTCTGGGACGCTTTGGAGCGTCAGTGCCTTTCTTGAGTCTCTCCTTCTTCTTTCGCTCAGCGGCGCTTTTGGCCGGTTGCGGACGAAATCCAGCGTACGCAGAGGATGTGGAGGGCTCTGAATTATCAAAGTTAGTCACAGAAAATCTCAGTAACCTATGTACCTAAATCTGAAACCAAATCTTCGCTTTTTTTGGCTTTCTTAGGTCTGGGTGGGTTCAAAAGTCTCGCTACTGAGGAAGTGATGTTTTTATTGGCCTCGACGTCGCTGTCACCGACAGTAATCACTCCTGAAAACAGCAAATTGAGTAACAATTCTCAAAGCTGACTTGAAATTGTAAGCTTACCAGGTCGAACGTCGTATTCAGCGTGTAACTTGCGCTTCTGGTAGGGTTGGCCGGCTAAAACAATAAAACTAAAAATCTAAAACGAAAAAAGAGGCCGAAGGACTTCAAATTCAAAAACGATTAGCTCTCGGGTGGGCTTGAACCAGCAAACATTCGGTTAACCGCTTCCGGACAAAACAGCCGAAAAAACAGTCAAAGTCAAAACATCCGAAACACAAAACAGTCAAACTTCGAAATGGCCAAAGACAAAACAGATAAAACAGAAAACAGCCAAGAAACCGCCAAAAAAGCGTCAAAATAAGAACACCATAATTGAAACAGCCAAAGAGTTTAAATTTGAGATAATCAGTTATCAAATGGTTTGGTGTTTGTGCGGAATCTTTTCGAACAGCGGGGATAGCACTTTAGGCTGCCAGATTCAAACAGGCTTAGGTTTGAAAACTTCAATATGGTTTTCGCGGCGAAGCCGCCTGACAGCGGGGATAGTAGGCTTAAGACTGCTTCTTTCAGACAATTTGGATAGTAGGCTGGGGCTGGCCTACTGAAGCATGTAAGGCTTAGGCTTGGACATTTTTTAATGTGGTTCCCGCGCCAAAGGCGCCTGGAAGCGGGGGTAGAAGGTTGAGGTCGACAGTTCCGAAAAACAGCGGTGTTTGTAGGCTGCGGCGTTTTTGGCTCTTTTTATTTTGACTTTTCTGTCCGGGAATCCGGTTAACAGCCGATCGCGCTGACCAATTGCGCCACGGAAGCACCTTTAACTATTTGCTTAACTTGCTATTAACCCAGGTCACATCCATATTTGCATTGCAATTTGTTGGTAAGAAATGCAAATATGAAAAATAAACAGCTGAAATTGCAGAATTTACCTTGAAAAGTCGGCTGAAGCTGTTTAGGACGTGAAGGGGTTTCTTCGCACATCTTCTTAAGACCTAAATGTCACTTTTACCTTAGCTAGGAACACCAAACATACTCCTAAGAAGAGCTTCCTGGAAGGCAGATGGCTCAGGTTCTGCTTCCTGCTGACGAGCGACACTCTGAGACAATCCCGATGCTTGCAGATAGGACACGTCCTGCCTGCTGAGACGAGGAGGCGAAGTCATCGGCGACAGCGGCAGACTTTGTGGTGGAAGCTGCTGGCGGAATACCGGGTTAGCTAAAGTAAAATCTCAATTTCAGTCGAATTTTTACTGCTTACGTGGACCATTCATAGCTTGCACGAACTGTCGAGGCTGCATCGGGTAGCCATTAGTAGGGTAAGAATACCTGACCGGATGGTCTGTTCCGGGATAAGCTGGCGGAGGAGGAATTCCAGGGTGACCGACGACTGAAATTCTTATTTTTAGGATAACACGGAGAGGATAACAGACCTGAAAAATGGCCATAACTACTCCCAGGGTTCATGTTTGAGACGGAAACTTGGGGCATGTGTTGAGCGGGATAATGCTGCATGTTATACATGTGAGGTCCTGAAATTGTTCAAATTGAGCGTTTACAAAATGACTATTTTCCTCACCTTGTCCTTGAAAGGGAACAAAGCCCGCACAAGGTCCAGGAGCTCCATGATTCCACTGAAGTTGATGATAGTTATGGCCTAAAAATGTGCTTTATTTTTAGTACATAGCATAGAAACAAGCCATAGCCTGCACCATTCATGTCCCTACTGACGACCGGATAGCACGGATAAGCAACGTTTCTTTGTAGAACAGACGGATTGTTGCTTCCGCCTTGCTGCTGGAAACCCCAATTATCCGGCACCTGTTTGGGCTGAAGTCCTTCTGGAGGAGGGTTCCAAACGGCTGCTGACGCTACGGTAGTAGTGCCATTGGCAGGGGGTATTATCTGGCTAAAGTTCGGAGGGATGCCTTCTAGGCTTTGGCTTGCTAAAACAGTGTTTTTTAAAGCCGAATCATCAAAATTTAAGCTTACGGTAGTAGTTGATCTTCTTATGAGGATCATCTTCCGGGTTGCCACAAGAAATGCCTCGTCCGTAGCCTTCAAGTCTAGGTGTCCAACCTGGAGGTTGGTAGCCTTGTTGAAACCAATTGTTGGCTGGTGGAGCCACGTTGAACTGATTGTCAGAGCCGTTAGGGGGATGCTGGGGTGTGCCATTGTGGTTACCGTAACTCATAACCGCTACTGATCTGAAAATGTGGGTCTTTGGTTCAAATGTCCATGCTTGGATTCAATGTTGCAATTTAGGGTGCAGGCGCCCTCTGTGCTACGCTGATCAAACATAACGTCTTTCAAAGATTCACGTCTTGTGCCCGAGCCACGATCAATCGCCGATGGCTGCGTATCATTCACGCCCCGCAAAACCCCAAAATAGCCTGTTTTTAGGTTACTTCGCACAGCCTACAAGAACACTCACCGCGATTATCCATCAACGCGTGTCTAATAGCTAATAGCAAATTGCTTAGACATCCAGAAAGCAGCTACAAAAGAGCTTAAACAAGCAATAAATACGACGAACGACTTGCAGACGTGCGACGAGAAAAACGTCGTCGTTTTCGACGGAAAGTGGCGCAGTGTAGCGATGTGGTTGGTCGCCCGACCGGAGAAGTCTTATTAGCGTTAGTGGAATAACTGATAAGATAACGAGGTCAAGCGGTCTGTGACAATAGGTTGTCTTTGTAGTTTTTGTTGGAAGTAGTAAACGCCATCGTTAGAGATCGATAAACTCGCTGATTTTGGAATGGGTGGACTCTTAGAGTTCTCTCAGCCTGAGATATGAGGAGATAAGAGCGAGAGAATGCTTCCCCTGATATTGAAGCGAAAGGCAATGAGAACTTACGTAATGACGAGGTATAGCAGAGTGTTTCGAGCAACTGATGAGCACTCATGGTCCGCCGTCGGTGCCTGCTTGGCCACTATCACAGGGCGCTGCCTTTATCACGATAAGACATGTGGTAAGGGCTGCGATGGATGCTGGGTAAACAGGAAGAACCGTTTTTATCTCTGATTTGTGCGCTGGACGATCTCCACAAACTATTTCCACTATGGCTTACGGTGTCATAATATATGAAACCCAAACCTGCGTTTCAAAATTCATTACCCTTAGCGACCGTCTCGGATCGCCCCGTCCTTTCAGTTGTCTTGTATTTGGCATGGAACATTCCGCTTTCCTTATCAATCCTCCTGATCAATGTCTTCAACATCCCAAAATGCGAAAATCCAGGCGGCATATTTTATGCAGATGCATTCCTAAGCTATTTTATACGTGGATCGTCAGATGCATGACGTAGCCAAACAACAAACGGCATCTTTCCTACAATCTAACCTCCCCGTGCTCCCCTCTTCGCACAATTGACGTTCCAAAAGCTTCATCTGCTCAAGCCTCCTCTAAACGCCCTCATCTCTAAAACCTCATGTCTTCGTTTGCGTCCCTTATCGATTACACACTAGAAATGAAACGTTCCAAATCGTCAGACCCTCACCTTCAAGAAGTTGGAACACCCAACATCTCGTTAAGACAACAAAACGAGTCTTAGACACCTCAATGATCGCAATTGGCCCAAAACGAGCTGATAGTTGACATATCCTGATACTAGACCTGAATTCCATCTATAGAAAGCGCACAAAAGGCGTCTTCCAAGAAACAACGTGTGAGAAACCAGGACTGATGCCCAATTCAACCAATGACCTAAACCCACAGAGAGACCACCCTGAAAATCTGCTATAGAACGCATGACTCAACAAAACTCTTCAGGTGAACGACTAAACACAAACATTACAGATCACTGTTCAATGTCCTTGAAGTCCTTCTGAGAAGAGTCCTTCCCAGCATCGTGGAGGTGGCCGTCTCCCTCCTTATAGCCTTCCTTCTTCTTGTCCTTCTGCGGCGAAGGAGCCTCATGACGTTGGCGCTCAAGATCCGCGAAAACTCCGGTGCGGGCGTAAAATGCGGTGACCCTAGCCCGCTCGGGGCTCACTGCTCTGGCGCGGCTGGCGCTTTGGATCACTGAAATAATACATAAAAGTCACAAGAGATTAATGAGAAGCCTGGTCATACCTTGCTGTGCGGTCGAGTTCACCCAGTTCCTATGGTGCAACTCGTGCTGGCAGCGAGCGAGTCGCAACACGGTCTCCCTGTCGTCGAAGTTAGGCACATTCGCCTTGTTCTTCAGACTGCGCAGGTGCACATTGCCCGGGTTGTGAGGATCGACCACCTTCATGTTCGCTTTCGCCTTAAGATATGCCGCTCCTGGTCGCGATTTGAAAACCTTCATTGGAGCGGGCGCTGGAGTAGGCGTTGGAGTGGGCACTGAAGTGGGCAGTGGAGCGGACACTGGAGCCGGCTCTTTGGCGAATTCGATATAAGCTTCGAGAGGAGGGTCGAAGTTTGGCAATCTACACGCCAGGTGAGGGGTGGGACTGACGTAACGGAGAACCTTGCCTAAAAATAGGATATTGTAATAGTCTGACAAAATGACAAAATCACGTACCTCCCGGAAACGGTCTGTCTTCGTGAGTCTCAGCAGCGTACGGGAAGAGGAGCGCGAATAGGCGACCGGAAGGCTTCGGGATCGACTCCTGCTGGAACCAAGTCGTAGACAAGTGGACGAGGCGAGAGAGGCGATACACGCGGTTGATAACGGTTTCCGCGGGATACTGGCAGCAAGGCATGACTTGGCTTAAACTCGACGCCTTCAGTTCACCGATTTCGCCTTCGAGGAACCACTCAGCAGCAAAGACCTTTTCGTAGTCCGCATTAAGAATGTTCAGAAGAGCGATTTCGAGTTCGTCGATCGAGAAAATCCATCTCGCCGCGGCGTCTTTTTCTAGAATCATAAATAAGCCTCTGGCAGAATTATCACCGTAAACTCACGGTCCATATGGCCGCTGAGTCCAGCGGTGAGATAGGTAATATGCTTGCGTTGCTCCTCTGAGCAGATAATGGGCATCTCGAACGCCTTGGTGAAAAAGGCCTTGAAGACTTTGTGGGCGTCGTGAAGTTCACCTGCAAAGCTTCAATAAACGACCAAACAAAACAAAAATCTAACATACCCATCCAGTGGTGCATGTGTATTGTGTCGATCACGCCGTGGAAGACGTTGAATCGGACAGCAAATGTGTTGTAGAGATTGCCGGGTTTCTTGAGGTTGGCGAGCATCCATTCAAACGTGACGTAAGGATAGGGGACAGGACTACTCTGTCCTAAAGTAGTGGTATTAAGATGGCCGAGATTGACAAGCACTTACCTCTGTACTTGTCGATCAGGAAGCCCTCAAGTATTCGCACGGCGGGACGAGCGTTTATTTCCTCGAATTCTGTCCTAGTTAGATGAAGCATATCAAAAGTTTTGTCTGAAATCGTAGGAAGCAAAATAGAGGCACACGGGACAAGGGCGGAATGACCTCGGACTATCTATGAGCGCAGATTTCGCGTTTAAAGACGACACACGGATGTGAAGGCGACAAACCCGGTGAGATAAGCATGTAAATCAATCAAGACACGGAATATAAGCAGCGATGCGCGTGTTCACAGCCAGCGAAGTTTCCAGAAGCGGAAAATTCCGAAAATCGCGACGAAATTCTGTCAAACGCATTCAGCTTGAGTGTGGCGTGGCGCGTTGAAGAGCATCGCGCGCGTTGCGTGAAATCGAGAAAAGCAAAATTCAAACACGTGCGGAACATAATCACGGGACAAGAATATTAGTGACGCGCCGACTCACAGCGCCCAAAAATCGAAAATGTATTCTTCGTTCACCGTAGCCATCATTCACAACAAAGGTCATTCGCCTCGGGACCCATTCCACGTCATTATGGTCTGATGACGTGACGCCGCCGGGCCTCCGAGACCGACTAATAGGGATATATTTATTCAAAGTGGAGTATGTACAAAATCTATCAACAACTGCAGCATATTAGTGTCAGATAATATATTAGATGTATGTGCCAATACGTGGCACGGAGATCGGTCTTCCGTTGAAATAGGCGGTCTTGTTTCCAGAGTCGGTCGAGCAGTCAGGTGTCGAAACCACGGGGAAGTACATTGGCGTGAATAAGGAGATCGAGCCGGATTCGATGTCACGCTCTCCGTCGTGTACTGAAACAAACACCCAAGATCATTTACAAACCAGGATAGGACGTTGCTGACCTTTTGCTCTCGATGGAATCCATTTGAGAATGATGTAGAGTCCAGCGGCTGCAGCCATGGCCAGGAGCATCACTATGCAGCAGCATAGGATCGCGATGTTAATCTGAACATCACAAGATACACTAAATGAAGTTGGACAACACCGATTCTCACCCACAGGAACGTAACACAACTGAAACTGCTGTTCCCGCACTTGGAAACGTTGTCGTTTATAACTTGAGGGACGGGGGCAGCAGGGGGTGGAGCACAAACGGTCGCGACTTCGACTACTTCTTCGCAGCTCTTCGTCTTGAAGGTCACACTTGGTGAGTTCATTTTTCGCGTTGCGGGCATCGACTCCGGAAGAAGGGTAGTCAGATATGACGTCGAGAACGGTAAACCTTCCACAAGAATTTCGTTGGATTCGTCCTAAAACCAACATGTATGGGTGATGATACATAAGAGAATGCAAAGCTCACCAGGGTGATGATCCGCTCGTTCGCCTTATCGGTTGTGAGGAGGAGTCG
Organism: Steinernema carpocapsae; assembly: GCA_000757645.3. NCBI lineage: Eukaryota > Metazoa > Nematoda > Chromadorea > Rhabditida > Steinernematidae > Steinernema > Steinernema carpocapsae. Next base: position 5,033,980 of record CM016762.1, read on the forward strand.
CTGCCGACATTGAGGCAATACAGAGTCCGAGCGCTCGGGCTCTCTCCACTCAAACTTGGCCGTGAGAGACTGGTTAAAATAATCCATCTTCATAATCGCAAAGTCCACAAGACCGGGGTTAGGCAAGAGTCGTTTTCCTTCGCGTGATTCGCTCGTGACTTCCTTGCCAAGTTGACCATCGCGGTTGAAGCATCTGACTTGAAACTTGTATTGTGCCTTGGGCAACAATGTGACCGCAATGTGGAAGTGAGTTTTCAAGGACTAAAAAGATGTTCAATTAGGCTTCAGCCACGCAAATAGAAGAAATTACATAGGTGGTGTTCGTAACTTTCGTTCCGTTATTGTAAACATCTAAGGCGCAGACGTGGACCGTTGAAGCCGCGCTTGTTTCATTGACGTCCACAGCCAAATGAATCCGTGTTGAGTAGCTTCCTGGGTCTGCGCAAACCAGGCGAAGCTTGTTGACAATGCCAGCTTGGACTAAAATAGGACAAGCATCAATATTACTTCAACGTAGCATATGCGAGATTTGGATGCAGCTGGTACGCAAGGCAAATTCCTCGTGCTTTCATGCCACTAGTTCCAACGACACCCAATATTCTAGTCAATTCGATACTCCAGCTCTCTGACCAGTACGCATCAGAAGTACAGCTACATCCTTCCTGTCTTCTTACCAGGTGAATTCCTCAAAATCCGTCGGGAAAGGTCGACTCCGGTCTTGATTCCTGCGAGCATGCTGCCGAACGGGACGCCATTGCAACCGAGTTTGCACTGAAATTCCAAAAATGAACCCAAAACAAGATTCCCGGAACTTACTAGTTGGTACTTATCTGCTGTGTCGTTTCGCTCGAAGATCGTCTTCCCGGATAGCAGCGTTCTTGCAACGTCGGCGGATTTCAGGAACTGAAAATGGCGAAATTAACACATAAAAAGTGACGTTTCATCCTACCTCGTCGGCGCATCCTGCGTAGCACTGTCCTAGCTTTCGTGTTTCAAATTCATCGGCGATAGTTGTTGCGGTGGTGGTGAGAACCATGAGCACCAGAAGCCAAAAGGCTTCCATTCTTTGCGTCTGAATGCTGAAGAAAGCAAAAGTAATAGAGACCGGGATTCGACCACTAGGCTTTATTTCTCCATATTTCTCTGCTCTCGTTGACGAATGGAATCCGGCGCTCAAAGGCTCAAAATGCTCCCCTGAGGAGTGCGCACAACCTCTCGGCTTCCTTTTCTCAAAATACATGCGTTTCCACGCTCAAAATCAGCCTAAAACCATGCCGCCACGCGGTCCGCCACACAAAATTAAGCGGCAGACCGTCGTCTCTGAGCTCTGGTGAACTCTCGAATCGCTTTCTTTCGTGACAGGACTATGCCCGCAAATCGGACAAATTTCGTTGCGGTCGCTATATTTTGGAAGCGCATAGAAAGCCCGGAAAAATCGGACGAACATGTCCCTGAAACGCCGAATTAGAGGTCAATTTTGATGAAAAAGTGCGCTAAACCGCCTTGTCGCGACATGCCCGGGTGCTGCGCTCCTAAACAATCGGTGTTTAGAACTGGTCTCCTTGCACCCGAAAAAGACCCGAAATGAGCTAGCAAAGTGTCCAGAATTAACGAAATCTAGCCAAAAACGAGAGTAATTAACGCATATCCGAGGCACACAGGAAGCGCAGAAAATACGGAATACGACCCTAAAAATGTCCGAGTTCGGGTTCCATTTTTGACGAAAATGTGCACGAAATAAGCCACTCAGCAAGTTGAACAAAATGTCATCAAAACACGGAGATTCTGCAGCATTTCGTGGTCAAAATCAGCAAGAAACTCGCACAGCGACGGGGACGAATTAGCGCGATTAGGGGAGTTCGAAGTGGCGCCGTTGTCGCTAAGGCGAGCGAGAGGCGAAAAGTCTGCACCTCCCGCTCGCCTTGATCGCTTACGCTTACAAGCTGCAAGCGACGATCGATCAAATGCCGGAGCTTGACACCGCTGAAGATTACAAGAAAGCACCACGTAAGGGACAGTACTGCTGCTTCTGTGCGTTTATTGGTCAACTTGAAAGAATTCAAGAGGAAATCACGAACGTCCGGTGCAAAATAGCAGGTCTTGGGTGAATTTCAGTGCTTTTTAGACAATTTCCAGGAGGTTTTATGCGGTCTAGACACTCGTACGGGTGCTGTGATGTCTAGATAAGGATGTTCAAACAGACGAACAAAGTGTGTAGGCTGATTCGAGACGAGAGCTGTCTAAAGTGAGTGGCTCACTGACATGGTCTAGGGGTTGCTGTTCGGGCGGCTTCGACACGTACGGCTTTCCAAACGGTCGCTGTCTAGGCGTCACGAACTAGAGAGCTTCCGAGAGAAATCAGAGAGAAAACTTGAGACGGTGGTATCTCGAAGACCCGATTCAGACAGTCGCTGTCTAAGCACTGGGCAGGGCAATCGATGTCTAGAAAACGCGAAAAAAGACAGCTTCGAGACAACTGATGTCTATATCCAGACAGTTCGCTATCAATCGCCGTCTAGACCGTTTCGAGACGAGATAATGTTGTCTGGATCACTCTAACCAGACTGGCTGTCTAACGTTGAGGAGATCGCGGTTTAGACGTCCCGATTCATAGTTGCTGTCTAGGCACCTCAAACCAGACAGCTTCCAGAAGGTTGGTGTGTCTAAACGAAGCAATTCAGGCAGTCGGCCGAACGCTACGGAAGCACATTTATCGTGACGTGACGCTTATCTCCGCATCTACAGGGTCCGAACGTAGACGGAAGAAGCGTTCAAAGCGACGTAAAAGCGCACGCGAGTTCTTCATTTTGACCTCTCAATTAGTCTTTACCGGTCGGTTTTTTCTAAAAGTGCATCAAGACCCAGAAATTTTGGCACCGATAAAATTGTACCGTTCTCCTAATTCATGAAACCCGGCTTTGCAGTGAAAAATAATTGACGGGAAACTTCTTTCGTCTACGTTCGGACACCCTGTATGTTGACTCATTAGCAATAATTAGGTTGTATTATGGTATTTTTAATAAGACTGGCGCTACATCACAACAAAACTGATAAGACAGTTTTCTACAAGTTACCAGCTCTTGGAATTGAGTAGACTCTGGAAGTGTAGGTGGATGGCTTCTTACAGCACAACAGAGACGGCCTTTTGCAGAAGAAGATTCTCTTGCGGACCTCTTTGTTACAAATTAAAATGAAGACCGGGGCTATGGCGCACGAAGTGTCGGCGATCACATAACCGGCGTATTCGAAGCCTTCCTACAAAGCAAGTTTCAACCATACGCGCTTTGAGTTAATTCTAGTCGTACCCATTTGAGTCCAAAAAGATAGAGGAAAGCGATGATTCCATTCGATACAAGGAAGGTTAATTGGGTCACAGCTTTGATGACCATTCTTACGTTCACAAACCGGCGAGATCGACCGACGCTCCCTTAAAATACACTTTTGGCATCTCGTTTTCATTTTGTTCTTACCAGCCATCCTCTTTTTCCTCGTGTACTGCTCGTACTGCATTCTTAGATTTAAAAATGCGGATAGAACTCCAGTAAGCACTGTGACAATAGAGCTAAAGACAATTTGAGTTTTCCAGAAGCGCGTCGGTTGACCGTTTTCCATTGTCATGCATGCAGTCGGCGGAGACTGAAAGATGGACTTGGCCATGGATCTGCTATGTTACCTCACCTCAGAATCTGATTCATTATAAAAGTGATACACTGAAGGGGTACCTTCCAGAAGCGGCCCGATGGCGAAGGCGAAGAGGGCAAATATGGAGAAGCCAAAACCTCCACACAAATAAACTTCAATCGTCTTCCAAGCCTAAAGACTTTACTTTCATATGATATCTAAAACATAAATGCCCACGTTTGTGAATTTTGTCGGATGCAAAACTGCCTTATATGCGTAGTAGCAAATAAGAAAGGTGATGAAGTTCTGCAGCCATTTGATGGCTGCAAAGCCCGAGTTACAGAAGTAAGCCGATACTGGCCCAAAAGTTGTGTTGGCGACTGTGGGATAAAAATACATCGGAAGTCTTTGTGGTCCGTACGTCAAGGTAATCTGTAAATTTAAAGTTAAATTAAATTTTATGGAATACTTACGGCGATCATGTCCGTGAAGGCAAGGATAACAGATAAAAAATTGAAGCGCGATCTGCGCAATTTTTTAGTCATCAGAATGATGACAGCAATAACAAGGTTGAGAATAAAAATGACCAACGACAAGACGGCGAGCAAGCCAACAACACATGTCCAAAAAGTAATGACCATCGTAAGCAAGTTCAAGTTTACGAGAGGTCCCTTTTAAATTTTGATGCGTAAACTGGTGAGTAAAGTCGAAAAAGCTTGACGATACACCTGAGGCCACACCCCGGAACATGGTCTCTAGGGAGTCACGTCGAAACAGCATAGGATATCATTAACGCTGGAAGTTGCAATCAAGGATGAGTACTAATTGAAGAAAGAAGACGTCAACAAGACTGCGATTATCGGATACCGATTGCAAAATGCCAAATTTAAGAGAAATGTGTGACGTCATGAATCCACTCTGAATCATGTTTGTTTTGATCAATCGGAAGTTAAGTTGAAATGCGAGCCTTAAGCGAATTATCAGAGGTAACGCAATAATAAAACGAATTTACTATAAAACAGAAAAGTTAGGATGAGATTCGAACTCACGCGGGGAGACCCCAATGGATTAGCAGTCCATCGCCTTAACCACTCGGCCACCTGATCGCGACGGCGTGAGAAACGTCACCGATATGTATGGCCGTTCTATGCCACTGATAAGATTTCCGCCAGCGACACGTTTTCAGTCAAATAAATACAGCACAAACAATTAAGCAGTTTTAAATGAAAAATGTTTTGTCCCAACCTTGATCGGTATGAATAGACATTTTAACGCTTGCTCGAATGTTCTTCCGTGGCGCAATTGGTTAACCGAAAGGTTGGTGGTTCAAACCCACCCGGGAGCGAACATCTCTTTTATTGTGGCTGCGCAAAACTGAAACTTTTTGGTCTTTTTGTTTCAAATTTAGATTTTAACATTAGCTGACCATTACTATCAGAAGCGGAAAATGCCCGATGAATTCGGCCTTCGCCTTGACGACTACACCATTTCTGCTTCGTTTTTTGGGTTTCTTCAAATTTCTGACAAAATTTGCAGTTGTTTTCGCTCTTCACTTCAGCGTTGATGCGCGTTTGAAATTTTTTGACCGCATCTCACTGGCATGACTGACTGCCATGTGCCCAACTCTGCTTCCACTACTCTTGAAAAAGCCGATTTGGCTACAATTTTCTGCTGGGTACATTGTCAATGTTGTATCGGACGTTCATAATCAGACTGTAGCAACCTTAAACTAAAAGAAAAAATTGATGGTATTGCTCAGCCATCGCATTTTGGACGTTACGTGTGAAAACCGTCTCAAGACCCGAATGTGTGATCGCATCGCATTCTTGTTAACCATATTGTATTCCTAGCTGTTGCACATTCACAAAATTGATTATATCAACGAAACAAGGAAATCTCACGGAAAATTGACAAGGATGGACGACGAAGAGTACGACGACGTGTACGACCTTCCATCGGTGACTGCTGACATTCTTCAAGACGCCAAGAACCTCGCAGCCAAGTATCCCGATCACGCCGACTTGCAAGGCTTCTTCCAATTTTTCACAGCCCGCTACGCTCTCCACAAAAAAGCGCCCTGTGCAGATAACAATTTTTTGGCAAAACGTCGGGCTCGATCGCTTTGCGCGTTGCCTGCCGACATCGTCCACGACTTTGTCAACCAGGACAAGCGAATCAAAAAATCCAAAAAAATTTTGCAGCTGAGGGGAATCTTTGGATCGGTTGCCAGCAAGGGAAATTACGTCCTTACGTACCTCCCGAAAGACATTATTAAGGACATTTCCAACCAGCAGGGAATCAACTGCACAAACCTCGTGGACGTGAAAGGACTCTACGGAAAATTCGCCAAGCAAAAATCCGACGTAGTTGTGACTCTGGACGGCGTTTTTCCGAGCTACAACTTGGCTAAAAAACCAGTTAGTCATTTTACAAACCTGAAACAGCTGAACAACGTCTACATCAACTCGGTAAAGATTGAAGAGTGGAACCACCCGAAAAAGGAGAAAATTAAGCCGAAATTCGTTCAAACAATTCAATTTGCTCTACAAGGATTTGTACAAGACCTCTACATCACATGTCCTGGCATCCCTAAACATGTCCTAAAGGTTATTTTTGCAGAACCACTAGAGGTATGCCAGCCTAAGCGTGTCCACCTCAACGTCAAGAGAGGTCACAGTATTTCCGAAATGGGACCCGAATTTCTGGATTTTCTTCAAAACATGTTTGCTCAAGACCGAAAGGAGAGACTCATCTTTAACTGTCGTGGTCCCTTTGATAAAGCGAGCCAAAAGATTTTACTGCCGGCCTTTCATCAAGAACGCTTCCAGAATTTCGTCTGCGAAAGCCATTTGGGCGCTTATCAACTTCAATGTGTTTTGGACATTCCCGATTTTGTGCGTCAACACGACTGTTCAATTTTTGAGTGCCAAACGTCGGTGAAGCATCTAGAGCTGAAGAAGATGGGAGCTGAAAGGATCGCACAGACAACCACTGAGCAGGTCTATAAGATTAATAAGACTCACTGTCGTCTACGAATCGTAAAAAATGAGAAGAAGCTAACTGTGGAGATTTTTAAGAAGCAACCGGCAAAGCAAAACCGAAGCACGGCAAAACGTAGTCATGGTGGGAACAATGACTGCGCTCCTAAGGCTAAGCGTACGCGCACTTGAGTAACTCAAAGTTGCTTTCGTTTTTGTAACTTCAAGTTTGTATTCGATTGCGAACTTTGTAATTATGGTTATAAATTTGTGTTTGAAAACTATGGCGTTTTTGAAGCATGGAGCACCCCATAACGAATCACATCCCAATCACCAAAACGAGATTTAGATATAGGTAAATAGTAAAATACTGTACAAAAAAGCACACATCTCGAGAAAACCGATCAAACGAGTGAGCTTAAGTCCAGTCTCAGACCCTTATCTTATCGCCAAAGAGCACACGCTCTCCCGAAGCACCCATACAGCGAAATGACTTCTTGATTCACAGAGAAAAATTTGCTATTCTCTTTTTATGATTGCCTTGTCAGAGACTACGTTATAGGTTTTCCGCTGTATAAGTGATCTTCATGTGTATTCTTAGACAGAACGATGACTTTCGACCACCAGCGCATGCCTCCTGGCAACTGCCACTATGGGCATCAATTGCTATGAAATGGTGTATGTCTATGAAGAATGCACACGACCATCTAGCCAAACTGTAGATCCAGACGTTATGCACAGCCTCTTTGAAGACGGCTGGACGGAGCCAGCTCGCGATTTCTATTTTCGTCAAGTTGAGAAACTCTTGCGGTTGATGCCAGACCTCACCCACATCATGGAGACCGACAAGTTGGTCACATTTCAGATGATAGGAGTCGGGGGTGATGGGACAATTCCGCGCCAGACACTTCCGCGCCAGCCGTTTCAGCGCCGAATATATGACGTTTCCAACTAACGCCGCTCGCCTCCGTTTGGCGTGGCCGCTCAAATCTTTTGCTGCTCCCGCTCGGAAAGCGACGCCTACCGTAACCAAATATAGATCAACGCCGCGACGATATCCTAAGACCGGAGAATCGTGTTGTTCATGTACCCGATTTTGATTGATCATGCGCTGTTATACAATGAAACTGTCGGTGAACTCAGTTGCGTCTAGTTCGTCGCCTTTTATTTCTTGCATTGTTTCATCTTTCGGTGATTTTAGCGTAAATTATGGGCGTACGAGGTGTTTCGACGCAGTGCTTTTTAGACGAAGCTTTAGACGCATTGTTTTTTCTTAGGGTTAAACGTGAAGGATTAGAAAAAGATGCCAAAACAGCTTTACTAATATCCTGTTTAGCATTTGTTTATTATGGTGGTGTACCGTCGGCAAAGGTAGGCATTCGAGGCCCCGCACAGCGACAGCAAATCGACCGAATTCTGGCTGAAAAGTGGCTGGTTTTGAAGCTTCAAAGGGGTCTTAAATAGGCGAAAAGCAGGCGGTAGAGCGGGAAACGGTTGCGGACTTGAAGCTGCACGCACAGAAAGCCTGGCAGCATGCGGGAGAAGCAGAGAAACGCGTAAAAACGGACGAAATTGGCTGAAATAATCCTTATAGATCGAAAATGGGGTCTTAAGGGGGCGGAATTACCGCGGGAAGCTGCGGAATTGGTGCGGCACGCGAGAAATCCATAAGCGCCCGGAAATGACCTTGAAAAGCGAACAAAACGCGAGCTGGACGCAAAAACGGCTGGCGCGGGGAAGTGTTCTGCGCTGAAGCGGCTGGCGCTGAAACAGCCGGTGCGGAAGTGTCCGACGCGGAAATGTCCTACCTTCAAGTCGGGTTGTAGCTTCTCTAATAATGACACTTTTCTTGCGCTCTTGATGTGTCTGCAAAACATGAGAACGCTAAACAGTGAGCAGTCTTGTTCTGTGCCCAATGTGTTTTGGGTGACGCCGAACACCACTCGCGAAAGGACTGGATCAGAAAGAAGCTAGAAAGTTGCATTTTTAACTGTACCACTCGCAAGGGAAAGAGTGACACAGTCAAGAGTTAGTTTCCGCTTCGTTTCATTAATCGAAATAAGCCAATTTTGCGGTTTCAGGTACTTTTCCGTGTTTCTAAATGATAAAACTTATGAAAGTACCAAATCAATGCTATTTGCCACTAATCCTGTCTCTCAAAAGTTGGTTCTATTTCTGGATGAACCCAAGGACCACGATATAGTTCTTCTCTTTTTTCTTGCTAAGCTAAAATAAAAAACTTTCCAAAGACGACTTCTACGATGAGCTGAGAAAGGAACTTAAGGATCGCTCTTTGAGGAGAACTGATCTTGACTTTGAGCTTGTGGAAGCTCACTTGCTGAAAATTTACAGCAGTGTATTGGTAGTTTCCCAGCTTTAGTTGGTTATGTAAATTATGGCACTTTAGGAGATGGGAATTAGTCTTTGGTTCTTGAAGAAAGTGGTCAACAAAGCAATCGGCTGGACTGGATGCGCTCATCATGAGAAGCATCCGAAATGGTTGCGAACGACCGATTGTGAAAAGTGCGAAGTGGGAAGAGCTCAGCGTGCGATGAAGCTCACCAAAAGCGTAAGATAAAATTGGAAAAGGCGTAAACGTATATTCTTAAAATACTCCTTTAATGAACTAAAAAATTTTAAAAATGTGTTTTGAGCCAACGTTTGAACGCTTAAAAACTTCAGTTTCTTAAGGAGATTGGCTTGTTTATTGTCACTAGGCTGTAGCATCCTCTCACAGCTGGTTAGATGGTCCACCCATGACACATCAAGACCGCCTCACCCCATAATTAGGCTCAATTTCGCATCGGAGAGCGTTTGCAATACGAACTAATTTTGCCTGTCCACACATCCGTCCGACATTTCTCTGATCCAGCAAGTGCTGATCACTTGCTAGAAATTATGCCGCTAAGCGAACTGTGTAAGGCGAGTTTATCAAATATTTATTGTTACGTTATATGCAAAAGAATATTCGCAGCGAGCAGGATTTGAACCTACGCGGGCAGAGCCCATTTGATTTCAAGTCAAACTCCTTAACCGGACATCGCTCACTCTGTGCTTTAGATCATAAAATCAAGATGACCTCACAGCAAATGTGTTTTGACCACATTTTTTTACTGATAACGCGTTGTTTAGTGCTCCGATGGACTAACCTTCGAACGCGCCGCCGAGGAGGTCCGCCGACTTAAGAAGCTTCCTAGCGAGACCGAGCGTCTGAAGCTGTACGGCCTTTATAAGCAGGCCATTCATGGGAACATTCCTGCTGAAGACTTGTATCGTGAGTGTAAGCCTTGGAACTGATAACACTCCTTTGTTTAGCTCGTCGAGAGGAGAATGAGTGGTCGCTTAGGAAATACGACGCGTGGAAGACGTTGGAGGGGACTACGAAAGAGGAAGCCAAGGAGGCGTATACCCAATTGGCGAAGGAGATGATTGACAAGTATGAGCGGAAAATTGTGCGGAGCAAGTGGAACAGTGAAGTGTGGACTGTGGACTACTGAACATGAATAATCCTTAAAATATTAAATAAACGATGCTTGCACAAGAAACAGGCAGCAATATGACACTTTTGCTAGCGGCTTCAGCGATGTCCGAGTGGTCAAAGAGATTGAGTCGAGATCAATTGGGTTCTGCCCGCGTAGATTTGAATCCCGCTCGCTACGAACAATTTTTGGGACTTCAATTTTTGCGAAAATTTCATTTTAAGGCAGTCTAACCAAAATTTCTCTGTGCGTAACTTTGAGTTGAATTTTAGGTCAATTGAAAACAACTAAACCCAGTCCGTTTCTAGTTGAAGATAGTAAAACCAGTTTCTGTAAACTTGTCAGAAATCGAAACATAGGTATTAAGAGAATTGCAGAGTCCGGCTTCCATTATAGACATAATCTGACGGTTATTTGTTTATCGTCAGGCAGAGCTAATCACGGGCAATCAATGTGAGACGATATAATTCGTGCAAACGACCATCCTAATCCCCCTATCTGCCTTATGTTGCTATTATGTTGTGCTGCTGGACATCAAGCATCACCCATCTCGTCCAGCAGGTCGCCCGCTTGTTGACATCTTTGTTGCAGATGCCTGCGGCCAGGTCGCAGCCATCCGGCCATCGGTCAGTCATGCGTTTCTTCGTCGTTTACGCGCTAAGCGGGCATGCCGGCCTTGCTGGCTTGGCAACAACGCCCGGCGGCTAAATAATTGCGTAATTGATTGAATCATCGCACCGCGCCTGTGAGAATCCGACGATCAAGATGGATCTCGCCCGGAACTGGTTAGAGACGCTTGATTCTTGTTTCGCGCCCGCCGGCGACGACGCCGCCCAGCAGCCCTTTTGCTGCCCTTCATAAGCGTTTCGGGTACCAACTTGTCTACCTGATATCCCCTCGTTTATCTCATTTACGGGGAAGCACCGAAGAGGTAAGAAACGAGCGAACTTGACCGGCTTGTTGCTTGCGTTACGTAATGTGGACAGCGATCGCAGGTTTCTTGTTTGTGCTGCTATTTGCGAACGCTCTCGGCGATGAAAGCGAAAGGTGAGTGTTTCGGGCTGGCAGGGATTGGATTATTCTTGGAGTGGAAATTATGTTTTTCAATATTTTTACGGCTTACCGGCTCATTCTATGGCTTATTTAGACTACGTAACCCTTAAGAAATTCAAACAACGTTAAAATTAGGTTCAAATTGTAAAGTGGATTTTTTGGTGCTTGACGATGCTTGTTAATTTAGTGCAACTCAAAAACGCGAATCTAGAGATCTGCAAAAAGGGAGCACCCAAGAAGTATCAGCGACGTTGACAGTCGGTGGGAAACTTCCGGATTCAAAGTGAGAAAGTGTGCTGTGGCTTTTGGTCTTCAAAATGCAAAAATTTGCTTGTTAACAGCAGTTGATTTTTATTTTTAATTGCCACTAAATGCTCATTAGATGGTCATTGCATGTCTTGCGTGGCCAGCTGATATAGATCCCGCAACGAAATTTGTCACATTCGTGGGTGAGGTCCTGCTGTAAAAATTTGTTTGTACATTCGGTCTGTCGTTCCGTTTTGTATGGCGAAGCCCAATGTGGTGTCATTTGAAGCTGCTTCAAGGCTTCTTCATGCGTGAAATAAAGTCTTTATGAGCTTCACCAAGTCCTAAGGAACAGCTTGAGCCCTTGACCCCGGCGGATGCCATGAATTTTCGTATTTGGGAAAATCACGCTTCGGAGATTCAGCGAAATCGGGCAGTCAACAACTCAAACTGTTCCTTAAGGCATGGCGGAGCTCATCAGGCGTTCCTTTTCTTGTAAAAGCGCCTCGAACGGTTTTAGGGCCTCAAACGACTCCACATCGTCCTCCGCCATACAAAATGGGGCGACCGACGACTGAGTGAGCGGCGGCGGCTAATTTTCGTGGTGGGACCCTGACCTGGCCCGAAAACGTGACAAAGCGACCTCTATATTTATTTCATCTTAAGCGGTTTAACTATCCGGAAGCACTTTGGAAACGGCGCTGCTCAAAATGCAGCCATAGACTGTAGCCATCGTTCCGGAAAGGTCGAAAAAGGTGGGAACCGCTGAGCCACTAACCACGGCGATCTTTTGAGGTATTTGTTTATTTCCACAGCCCGTCTGACTTTCAGCGTGGCTAGTTGCCGTTACCTAAATTCTAGCGGTTTGACCAATTTGGAGTACCCTCGAAACCAGTGATGGATGGCGAGCTCGCCATCCATCACTGCTTGAAACGAAAGTTATAATTCCAAATTAACTGAAAAATTGACAAAAACATTGAGGGGCTTAAGGTAGTCATCTCGGTTAGACATTGTTCTCGTTTTTGGAACTTGTTAGCGCTTTAAAAGCAAGATAGTGTTCATTATTTCCAGAACGGTGATTAAAGGGAACCGCTGAGCCAGGCCATATTTCAAGGTATTTGACCATGAGCATAACCGCTGTTAAGTCTTTTGAAAGCGTTAATTGAGTTGTGTGTCTATTCTGGTCTTATCTGGGAAATGGTGCTTTTTTCATGCTTATGTTTGCCCTATACCAGGTTTCGAATTGACCTGTTATGATTTAATGGACGCTCATTCCAGACCTCGTCTATTCGGCGTCCCCACACGCCGTGGTCTCGTCGACAACGACGACCCGAACCACCTGAGAGCAGCCGAAAACTCGCACCGCAGAATACTATTCGACCAGCTGGAAACCGACAAGGCGACCTCAATCTTCGCCTCGGTCGAGAAGAACCCGCTCACCAGAACCACCGTCGACACAACTTTGTCCTATACGAAAGCACCTGTCAACTTGGACGGTAAGCTGATTTCTACGTCTCTTTAAACTCATTACGCTTTTCAGAAATTCTACGCAAGCGTCGTTCTCCCATTATCGCCGATTTTGACCCAGAACAGAAGAACCTCGAAGCTGCGAACGACCGACATGAAGTGCACGTTGACGAGGTCACCACCAAGGAGCCGAGGAAGGCCAAGATTCTGTTTGTCAGCGAGTTGGACGACGACCCATTTGAGATCCCAGAGACGGCGACTGAGCAGTCTCTGTTGAAGGACATCGTGCAGCCCACGCTTCCCCAAGAAGGTGCTCAGCCAGAGACTGCGACGAAGGTAAGAAACCTTCATTATGTAATTCGAGATTATGACTTTTTGTATGAAAAGTTATTTTTGAAGCTGAAAGGGTAGTAAACGGAACTCAAATGTGTGCTTTAGGAGACAGAGGAGCTTAAAGGAGAAGAAATGACCACGGAGAGGCCAGCAGTACAGAAGCACGAAGGTGTTGTCTCGGTTATTGACGACGACGCTCAATTCGTGCCCGAGAAGCGTACTGTCGTCCGACATTTGCACGCCAACAACCTGAGAACCACTCTTAACAAGGTAATATAAGTATGTGACCTTCAGTTAAATGTGGTTTTCAGCTCCGACTCCGTCGCTCCGTCGTCGACAGCGCTACCGAAGTCCTGGATCGCTCGGAAATCCAAAACGCGACCATTTCGACCCCACCTGAGCATTCAGGCGCCCGGACCACGATGAAGACCCCGATCCAACGCACCGTGAAGACTCCCAACACTTCAAATTTTGTTGCTCTCGACAACCAAAGTTCCCGAGAGGTGGTCGAGCGGGAGGAGATCCGGGTTATCCCAAAACTAGTCCGCAAGGGCACCGTCGCTCCTACAACCACCAGCGAACCTCTTCTTCCTCATGTCCCGGTCAAGGTCCTCAGCGAGAAGACGGTCAACGTGATCGACATCGACGCGATTGAAAACATTACCGAAATTGCCACCTCCACTTTCCCTCCAGTGGTAGCCAAGCAAGCGATTGGTCCCGATGGACCTCCGATCGTGTGGAACGAGTTCATCGTTGGAGAAGGACGCCGAATTTTGGTGAAATCAATCCCCGCCGTCTACTTGAACGGGCAGGTGAACCTTCCCACGGCTCCTTTCCAGCATTCGGGCGTCATGCAGGCATCGAAGAAAAATATTGCTATTGTTGAAAGTGAGGTGAGCTGATTTTGTACATAGCTTAATAATAAAAATATCCCCTTAAATGAAGGTCTTTTGTGTCGGCTATGACACATAATTTGCGCTTGTGAAAGTCGAAATCATAATGACCTTATCGGTGACGCGGCAGCGGGAGCGCTAGATACAGAGCGGCCGAGTGGTTAAGGCGATGGACTGCTAATCCATTGGGGTCTCCCCGCGTGAGTTCGAATCTCATCCTGATCGAAAGCTTTTTGTTTAACCCATAATTACTTTTGTAGTCATGCAAGCTTTATTGTAGCCTTATAATTTTCTGATCCATTTTAGGCCGTCGTGGCCAAAGATCCACTTCCTGTGACCGTACGTAGAGAGTCCCATCATGTGACCGACCGTCCATCGACGACTCTTAAGGTGTCCGTAATCGACGAGTCCCAGGAAAGCGCCCAACAACCCGAAGTTCGTGATCAAGTCAAGAACGAAGACCTCCAAGTCCTCCGAATCTTCGAGCGCGAAGGAACCACCCGCACAGCGATGGTCACTAAGCAGATGGTCACTTCCCCGTCGCCTCAGACATCTGTTTCAGTCATTCCGAGAATCGTCAAACCCACGTTGTCCCATGAGGCCGCCATGAAAGTCGCCGCTCGAAACGCTCCGTTTCCTCCTGATGTTCCCATGGCCAAATCTGACATTCCAGACCCTAAGCAGTTCTCGAAGAACACTCCGATGTTAATTTCCATCAAGCAACGGGCGGCTGCAATGCGTTCTAACGGGCAGAAGCTGAAGTTTCGAGCGAGAGATTTCACTCCCGCAAGTAAGCGTCGATCGCGGCCTGTAAATTCTCGCTTTTCGGTACACTCGTTGTGAGTTTTTCTGACTTTGTAAGAGTCGTGCTTTCAGGCAAGAAGGTCTCCAAAGAACAGAGGATGGTAAATTCTCAGCAAATCGTGTTTATTAGTGTTGTACATAATGGTGCTGAAATAAATTATTACATATCAACGAGGCCTAGCGCTCTATTGCGCGAGAAGTCGTTCTTTAAATCAGAACTGTTCAGCGCTATGCGCCTCATAATGCTTATTTTGTGATTGTATCGGCGATGCGCTCCTCGATGCGATTTTTCGCTTAAAAGAACACCCGGTGCTTCTTGATCTCAAAAAAATCACCAAAATTGCGTTTTCTGCCTCAAAATTCTCTCCATTGCCGCTACGTCGTTAGCTTTGAAAACAAGGTGGTCATGTTGGGCGTAAGTCTCAACATGCGAAATTCGGCCGTATCGGACGAAAATCGCAAAATTTAGCTTGGATTCTGGCATTCAAAACTTCGCGGTGCTTCTGCAACAAAAATAACGGCTCATACTTGCCAATGGTCCGTGATCTGAACGTCATTTGTGGATCACGTCGCCGTTTCGACAAAATAGGCGCATGGGTCCCGAAGCGAAAACGGGAGATTCGCCGACCGCGTCGATTTGGACTGGATTTGGACCCCCAACTCATACATAGTAGTTCCTTCAGTACCGCCGCACCCACTGCTGTCCGGCAAAAGCAGAGCGGCCACGGCAGTGACATCATTTGAGAGAAAGAGATCTCTGATGTGAAGAGTTGCGTGCATTTCACCCGAACTCAACGTGGTCTCTTTAATCGAACGAGCAGGTACCTTGTATTCGACGTGACATACCATTATATGCCCGTTCCTGTGGCGATACATCTACAATCACATATTCAACAGCGGTGCGGCTGCTGCAAAAATGATCCCGCCATTATTAGCAACACCTCAGAACGAGTCCTGTCGACGAACACGAACAAATACTATTCGACGTGAAATAACAGTTTACCGGCTTTTGTGACTAGATACTGGAGTAGCGTTACGACCAGCCCGAAAGCGCGAACTGCGAAAGAAACGGCCCCCGGTGCAAGCAACACCTGCAAGCGAGCCCTGTTGAGAAATTTTCCGTGCATTTTGACTAAGCGGAGCAGAGTTCGCAGCGTCATAGAGTGTACGAGAAGCTCTTCCCACAATTGAAAATGTGTCGGCCGGATGGATACAAACTTCCTAGTCTCGTGGGAGAACCGATCACCTAAAAGCGAACTCTGTTGAGTTCCTTTGCGTGCAGTTTATCCGAACAGTGACAGCAGAAAGAAACGTACAAGAACTGCCGTTTTCGACCTGCCACCACAATCTCGTAAGTTCTGTTCTCGAAAATCTCCGAAACCACCGTGATTCAGCGTCAAAAACGCGTTCTAAACAGCTGGTTTTCCGTGCGAACACGGACGCTCAAGTTCCGTCTGAAGCGGTCAGATTTCTGACTGAAAAACGCCGGCTTCTGTTGCTTATTACGGGTGTCCGGTCCAAAAGCGCGAACTGCAAAAGAAACAACTCCGGTGCTAGCAACACCTGCAAGCGAGCCCTGTTAAGAACTGTTCCGTGCATTTTGACAAAGCGAAGCAGAGGTTGCAGCTTTGAAGATTGTACTACGAGAGGCTTCTCCCACAATTAAAAATGTGTCGGCCGGATGGATACAAACTTCCTAGTCTCGACATCACACCAGTGTTCGTGGGAGATCCGATCACGGGCACTGATAGTACCTGAGAGCGAGCTCTGTAGGAAACTGTTGCCTAAATTGAACGGCTTCACTTCGCTTACACGAACAGATCCAACCCATTTGACGTGACAGAACATTATATACTGGCTTCTGTGGCCAGATACCGGAGATCACATTCCTAAGGCCGTTGCAGCCGATTTCACCATTCTCCGCAATAATTATGCTAAACACCTCTGAGAGTTCATCTCACTCATTAAGACAGAATACACAGTTCCAAATAAATACTCGTAATACAAATCCGGCTGAAATAGATCCAATAAATACGACCCACAATCTCACAAGCCTTCAGTTCAAAAAGGCACTAACAGCGCTATCAGCGATAGCACACACGTTTCCGCCCCTGAAAATGCGGAAATACCCATCCTCGCCCCACTTCGATCCCCAGCTGTTCTTGACAATCCAGTAGGGCATCTCGTTTTCGATTCCGAAGCCCACGAGGAGGACCGCGTGGTCAGAATGGTGGTTGCAGTTTTTCTCTGAGAGCTTGATGATCCCCTCGGTGTAGTGCATGAGCGAACTTCGAGCATTCATCGCTGAAACATGGCATTTGAGTCTCGCAAAAGTATTTCAAGCATCTACCGACGGAAATCGACCCATGCTTCATCAGGTATCGGGCGATGGCGTCCTCGTCCTTGCTGAGGACTGTGTAACCATCGATGTGAGCAGTCAGGTCGGACTTGTTCATGCGACAGAAGAGTCCTTGTCCGTGGTATTTATAGTCCTCTTCTGGCTCCAGTCCTCCCCATTTCATTACATGCCTAAATGCAGAAAATGTAGAAACAAATCAGAAAAATGATCTTACTCTAGAGCAGCTGAAGGCCATCCTCCCATACAGCCCAGAAAGCTCTTCTCACAGTCTAGGATCTGCTGCTCGGAGAGGGACACCAGCTGCTTCTTCTTGACAGCCCACACGCTTTCCACGTTTCCCGTTGTCGAGAACGCCCAACAGCTTCCACAATTGCCTGAAATGACGCATAATTACTTATCAGTCGACTAGGAAGGTCTAGACGGTTTTGTGTGATCTAGACACTCGAGAGCGCGCTGTCTAGACTCCGATAACTAAAGAACCTTCACACAATCGTTGTCTAGACGGACGCAATCGTTCTTCTAGATTCGAACAGCTGACAGGAGTCGACTTCGGGTTTGAGACAACTGCGGATGGGTTTCGAGCATTCCAAACAACGTCTAGACAATCCTAGACGGTTTCATTTTGCCTACATAGTCTGCTGCATGCTGCCTAGACGCCAGTGTCTGAACAATTGCAGGCATTTGCTGTTTACATATCGCAACATGCTAGAAGAGGTTTGAATAGTGTAGACAATTTCGGAATAGACAGCTTGTGCTACTGCGCGAGAATATACTCCTTAAATAAAAATAGTTCGTTGCTTCGAGCCTCACTCGTCATTTAGTAGGTGGACGTCGGCACTACGCGCCTCGTTCAAGCGCTTTTTCGGCTAAAGAATCCTCAGCGTCTGCATATTTTCGAAATTTTGACACAAAAAAATCGCGTTTTTTCGAAAAATCGCGTTCACTCTCTCTAAATTCTCCCGGTCGCTCTTCCAACGACGCCGCGAACAGTCTCCGTCGCTCGCGGCACGCGAAAATGCGACAAACCATAATCGTAAATCTACCGTATACCATCCCTGATCGCAACTGGCGTCTAGAAATTTCGTCACAGACGAACTCACACGTCTGAATCGTTCTCCTTTGTTAATAAAGGATTACGCTGATGATCTCCTAAGCAGAGAAATTTCATCATATCCCAAAAAAGAGTTGTGTCCGGCATGATCAAAATCAACCTGAAATCCGAAAATCGTGTTTAAAATGTTTCAAAGAGCAGGTACGAATCGAGCGCTAGCGACCTAATTTTGGAATTCAGAAATGGCATCACCTTGATCCTTGACTTCCGTCACAGCCTTGTGCTCTCTCCAATCAAACGAGTTTGGGAGCGGATCTTCGTCATCTTCGTCGGAAATGTCCCGCGTGGCGTTCGGCTTCGTGGCTTGGAGGAGATGTGGGTCCATGAGGATCGTCTGAAAGCAACAAAATTACCGAAAATTCCAAATTTTGCGTCACCTTAACGAATTCCTCTTCCGTCATATCGCTGAAAATATTCGGTCCAAACTTCGCCGTTCCTTCCTCTCTCTCGGCGCGTTCCTGAGCTAATCCCGAGTTCCGTTTGAAGATGGCAAATCGCATCTGCTCCTCTCCCTCGTTAGCATACGACTTCTGGTGCTTCGTGACGTAATTCTTCCATTCTTGCTGCACCTATACACAAATTTAACCAAACATACGCCAAAAACAGGAGCGGACTTGCCTGAAGGTCGCCATGATCAACGAAACGACCCGTGAAAAAGCTGAATATGGACACCAAGAACTGAAAGGATTACATTGAATTCCGAAATTATGAAAGGAAGCTTACATCAACGCCTAGAATGGCGGAACAGCAGAGGGGAAGTGAGAAGAGGAGAAGGGCGAATATCACTCTCATGATGATCGATCTGACCTACCGAGGAGCGAGAGCAGCGGCCACCTAACTTGTTTTGATGTTGATTGCACAAAACGGTTGACAAACACGACCGCGTGGTGGCGGTTACTAACATGCGCATATTTCGAAAGTTCGGTTCCGTCTTATGGACGGTGATTTGAAGAATCGCTTCTGGACAAGCTGCATGTCGTTGGAAAGCTCAGGGGGGCGCAATACGGGAGTAATCGCGGTTTCTTTACAACAAAAAAGAATAAACCAACAATGTTAATTCCATTCTTCCCGATCGTCTTCATTACGGTCTATGCGACTTCCAGCATTTCACATTTCCTTTTGCTGTACTGTCAATCAAAGGACACAGGCGACACTTAGGAAACTGCCCGAAAACAGCTAGCGATGTGCTTTTATTGGCCGGGTGGAGGCATTTCTGCCCTCATAGGAGGAAGTGACAGGGTCTGGAAGGAAACGGGAAGAAGACGCATACACCAGCGGTCAGATAAAAACCATTATCACGGCATGTGGACAAAGGGCCGCGAGTCCTTTCCGACCACAGTAAAATGTTCGCCGCAAAAAGACCTTGAAAACGAGGCTTCAATATGAATCCGGAAACTATAAAAATGAGGAACATTCGTTCTCTTGCTGACCCCTTAGGAGGAACAGATAAAGCATAAAAGCTCACAAGAACAAGACGCATGAACGAGCGTCTCGCCGTGTCTTATCAGCAAAGTAGAGACACGACTGCTTTGCCCACCATAGCGAAGAGCCTCCTTGCCACAAAACCACAATCTACTGTATATTATATTTCAACATCTGCAATCTTGTTCCCGTAATTAGAATCCACTTACGGCGGAACACTAAAACCGCACTTCGGAAATTTCCCACTAATAATTCGAATTTTCGTTTACACCTTGTGGGCGCTTTTAGAGAGAAAGGGTCGAAAGGTGTCGGTCGCGGGAGAGATAACCGCAATGACGGCTCGCGATGAGGACAAATCACTACTCGCGACTTTATTGCCAACCACAGCAAGAGCGCTTTCATTGTCAGCTCATGTTCGTCCAGTAACTCTCAAGTCACACTTGAAAGATTTCCAAAGCATTCAGATTCTTGGTTACACCTGAACGCTCTTAACGGGAAGGAGCTACACATGAGCGCGAGGCGAGAGGAGACGAAAGGATATATCGGCTAATGAAAGCGCCTTGTGATGACCACTAATCGACAAAGCACTCAAGTCTAGGCGCGCGTCGGGAAACGTGATATCAACCCACAAAAAAGGCTTGCAACTTATAAACAAGCAGCTGTGAGGTGTCTTATCTTGAGAAATCTTATGGAAACCCTATGTGTGCTCTTGTGTCCAACGTCCACTCCAGCGGTGTTACCCGCACTTGGGTTTCCCGGGAGACGGCTTAATCGACCAGCGCGATATAATAGCGTGAGCAGTCTGAGTCGTCGGTGGGGGAGGAAGAGCTGTTCTCTCGTCCTCCTTTGGAACCCTATTGGCGATGGTCTCTCTATATTACGCAGAGACAGGTTTTATGTCCTTGTTGTTCATATTCCGCGCGGGTTAGGCTGAGGCACGCGCAACCTCCTTCTTAAGGTTTTTATAGATCATATATTCCTAGGCCACGTCTTTTCTAAACTACGGTCTTTTATCTGACCGCTTACAACAGGCTGATGGCCTCGAATGAGATTTGCGAAAATGGTCACAATTCGCAGCCAAAAATGACTTTTGACCTGGTGTATAGACAGTTTTTATGTCCTTTTTTCATATTCCGCGAAGATTAGGGGAAGGTCCGGGCAACTTCTTTGAGCCAAGCGGTCTCTTATCTTGCAATTTACATCTTTTCCGAATTACTGACCAGAAACAGTAATGGCGACGGCCTTTCTATCTCACGCATCGTTGCGTCCCTGTTTACTATATTGTGGGTAAGGCACCGTCAACCTCTTCTTACTATTCCTGAAGTTGCAGTGGGCCCCCTATTCGTGAGCTATACAGACTAATCAAACTCTCTAATTTTTGCGCCTATTTGTCCGCTTGGGTGAGGCACTGACAACAAGCCACAGTTTTTCCGATTTACAAAATCACAGGATTTGTGGTTCCGCTTACAAGAAGATATATTCGCGGTTATTGACACCTCTTCTCCCACTTTGAGGTGTCACTTCGTTTCTGCAAAAGCACTAAAGTGTAAACACAGATTTACGCAGAATTTAAGTTATTTTGGGCCTATATCCGTGTGCCATATTAGCCATGTTTATGTTAGTTTACAAGTTTTATGTTACTCATAAAGTTTCCTCAAGCGCACTTTGGCCTGTTTTTCCATCACAAGACATTCGCTTTTGCGGCGATTGCTACTTCTCTCGATAGTGTAAACAAGGATTTCCGCTATTTTTGGAGAGTTCCCATGTGTACCTCGAGTGTTTCAAGGTTATGCGTATCTGAATTTATTCTACATGGCTTGCCTTCACGTTTTTGTTGCTGTTAGGAGTTATTTCGGGCTCATATCTGCTTACCAAAGTGGCTATGTGCACTTTACCCGAATTTCGGGCTTATTAGTTATATTCGCGTTTACGGCTTTGTGCTCTCAGGGGAAAGCAAAATCTGCGTGGCTATTTCGTAAGTCATATTGAAAGAGAAGGTGAGCCGCCTGGTGTGATGTCCTATTATAGACAATTTATGGCTTATAATTAAGTCACAGCTATATTCAAAGCTTCAGGGGTTATGTCACAGCATTCTTTAGGCCGCACTGTAAAAGATGCAATGGCGGAGTCCGACTCTTCGCCACTAGCAGGAAATGAGCCGCTAACAGCGGCGCGTTACCGGGGATCCCACACGTGTTTCTCGACGGCCATGTGTCTTAGCGCTGACTTCAATGTTTGAGGGATTATTTTTAGGTAGTCAGAGATCGTTTGTGTTTTTCTCTATCACAGGTTGCGCGCGTTGCGCAACATTTTGTTGCCAGCTATAGATTGAAGTGGTCTTGACACTTAGTAAACCTTATAAGTAACTATCGTGTTGTCTCCAATGTCTAACCGCAGAGCTCTTATCAGCTCTCCGTGCCTTTTCGTGGTTCTGCGAGGGTTCGTCTTTTGAAAACTCAAACTCGGAAATAATGACGCGAAGCAATTCAATAAGTGACCAGTATTCAGACCTGATAATTGAGTTAGATAACAGCGAAATATTCCAGTTTTCCTTCTTTGACACCCTATTTACTGCCTTTTATCTGCTTTGCAGTTTTTTCCTTGTTTCTACGTGTTTACAGTCTGTTTTTTTATATGAGCTGCAACAGTATGCACGGCACGCCGGGGATCAGGGTTTTCGCGACGGGATGAAGCAAGCGGCGATTTGGTATTTCTCCTTGAATTTTCAGCGTTTTGTGGTTGTTTTCGACGCGATGAGGCCGCCAAGTACATTTTCGGCGTCGCAGGACGTCTCTAGCACAACGAGCAACCATATTTCGTCCGAAAACGCCAAAACCCCGGAAAATGGGCTCGCTTGGTCCCGCCGCGAAAATTCTGATTGAGCTCCCCGGCGCGCTGTGCATACTGTCGCAAGTCACATGAAAAACAGACTGTACGTATGTGAAAACGTGTTTTGAACGTTCAAAAAATTGTTCGGGGTTTTCTGAGATCGCTTGATTTTTATGGTTTGACCGCTCGCTTTTGGCTACATCCTGAAGGATTTCAGCCGCAGGTTTTCATAAGCGCTGCTGTTTGTGGCTTATCTTGGCCTGCTGAGGGTGATGTTTTTGCTATGGTTAGAGACCCAAAGAAGCTTTGGGTATAGAGGTGACACATGAGCCGATAAGTGTCCTTTAACTGAAGTTTTCATTGTTTAGTTGAACCAGCGAAACAGAACATAAATTGAACCGAGCCGTTTATTTAAGAGTGATCTGACATCCGCGTTGTTTAATTTTCGATTCTGATTAATCATTTTTAAGTCGCATATAACCGTGTCTCATGAGTTTTCAGGCAAGTGAACTTTTGAAGTTAATGTGTTTTAAGATCCACCATGTCACGTTCCCTCACGATGAGTGACCATTACGGAACGCTCATGAAGAAAAGGTCCACCTGTTGTGATCGACCTAACGCACCTCCTTTCCCGATCGTCCACTACCCTCCTGAGATCTACCCGACAGAGATCATTTACCATAAGATCCTCCCCGGTTACACTATCAGCCAAAAAGTGGTAAGTCAGAGAAGTGAGTGTCTAAGATTATGAAAACGTTGCAGCCTCTTTTGGACAACGACGCACCCGGGCACCGCGACTGGAGGAGCGCTGAGTCGAACCGTGAGCATGCTATCGACGAGGCGAAAGAGAGAGGCATAAATGTGGACAAGGATCAAAACGTAAGCGTCCGAAATCAAACCATGTTTACGACTTGAACATTTTAGCCCGATAAATGTGCCGTTTGTGGAAAACTGAGAAGCAAGGCCTCAAAACCAGCGCACCAAGAGCTCCCACCTCTGAAGCTGTTCTCTAATCCATATCGCCTCTTGCGGAATCGGGTCAGGCCACCGCGACGAATTCTCCCCAAAACGTCTGAAGAGAGGGCGAGAGAAGCAGAGGAGGTGATATCTAGACTTTATCAAAATATGCTACATTAAGCATTTCAGAAAACGAAGACAGCCGCCTCTGAATACGAAGCTCCGTTCAAGCATCTTCAAGCCCTCAACCGTCGCTCTCCGACCGATGGCAGCTCCCAGACGGACTAAAAGCTGTCTCACTGCTCCCATAATATTTTTGTGTATTCAATTTGTAATAAGTACTATTTTATAACTACTGGAAATATGCTAATTTAGGATGGGGCATGCGGAAATGTATAGGTTTAGGCACATAGCCGAAAGAGATTTTTTCAAAATGACAGTTTGTCCGCTAATTAGCTGTAGCAAATTTATGTGACAGTGGCAATAGGAGTTAATGATCCCATCAGTGAGCAGAATATAGTGTTATTACGAGTCAAGGTCTAGTACATAAGAAATTGCCGAAATGTCTTCAGAAATCCTTTCATGAGTGCACCCTCAATCCTTGCCCACAGCTCAAAGTAGATTTGTATGGTTTCACAGAACATGCTAAGAGCAACGCATAAATGCAATCGTCCTTTTCGTTAGGCTTCTATCTAATTTATGTGCTGTGAGGCGAGACTTATCGACCAAACCTTAACTCTGAAACTTGCAATAAAATCGACGAATGACACAAGGAGTAGGCAAAGACTACATAAAAGTGATTTCGGTGACATGGAACCGAAAATTTGTAAATCAAGGAATACATCCTAGAAAAGGTACCAGTGAGCCAGCCCACGGAGTGATCAAGTTTTGTTTCAAAGACCACTGGTGAGAGTGACACATAATGAGTAACAGAGACAAAAGCGAGTGAGGACGCTACACGTTATTTCTACCATATTCTCAGCCTCACAAATTCGGCATAATAGGCTTCTGTTTGTAAAAAGCACCTGAAGATCTAGATTTTTCAAACGTCTGCACGTTTTTGCAAGTGCAGTTGTCTGCAACGGAGTGAATGTGAACTGAATCATCACAAAGACTCAGGAAGGAACGCAGTGGTCCGATCAGTCAGTGGAGACGAAGTGTCCGAGTCCTATGACAGGGAGTGTAAAGTTGATTCATCAAGAGGATTTCATTTTGTCCATCTATGGATTTTTGACTGCAGGACTGAATCCTTTGATGATTCAGTGGGAGTTATGGGGCGTCAAATGAGTTGGAAGGCGATTCACAGTGATCTTGCCCCTTTCGCTACTGATTACAGCGCTTTTAAACTAAAAGGAGTTGACTTCTGGATCCGTAACTCTTTAATAGCATTTTTGTGTTTGAAATGACTTCCAGCTTCCTTGTGGTTGTTTGCGTGCTTCAAAAAAAACCATTTTAGACAAACAAAAGATTCACAATTTCAGCTCGAAGCCGAAAATGATGAAACATGTCTGTGTTCGTAAAGCCATTTCCACACCGTCGCTTGCCGAACAGCTACAAAGCCCTAAGCCGGATGTCGCCGCTTCCAGTGAGACGCTGCCACCACCTTCCTCACTGCCGATTCCCAACAGTTCATCATTAGCTTTGTCCCAAGCTAAAGAACAAGTGAAGCCAGACGACCCCAGTCCCCGTAAGGTCCCTTCGAAGCCTCCTCGTAGTCGCGCCGCATCCCTCGCTCGTCCTCTATCGTTTCCCGGACCTTCTCGCTCACGTTCGCTGCCGCCCGTGCGGCCGGAGCTTCCGAGATGGAGCCTGACTGAAGATCAGCAGGCACAGATCGACGCCTTCGGGCTGCGCATCTGCCGTCAAGTGGAACCGGCGGTCTTCGAGTTGTTCTCCCCGACCGCCGACGAAAAGTCGTTTCCACCGCAATGTCCAGCGGTTGGCGAAGTAAGAGTTTAATGTTACTCTATCTTTATTGATTTTTCTGTTGCAGCCCAAAGGTTCGAACTGGAGCGGCCCGGCAAATTGGTATGACGAAGAACTGCGACGCATTTTCAGCACCAACGGTTGCCAAGTTATGGCATTGTGTTCCTCACGGGGTAAGGCTAAGATGTCTCATGAACCTTCTTAGAATTGATAAACAAAAGACGGATTCTGACGTAAAAAGATTTCGAGCAAAAGAATCGAATTCCTCTCTGTACACCCTTTCCTAGTTTTTAGGGCTTTCTGCTTACGACACGTGGGATTCCCCAGCCGTCTCCGAACTGAGTACTGACCACGCCCGTTGCTGCTTGATTCGAGATCTGACGAGATCGCGTATATCCAGCAAGGTATGATCGTAAGCGGTGGAGGGGTGTTGAAGTGTGCCTATATGCTCCACCGACCGTTCAATTGGATGCGCAATACGGATAGTCCATGGGTTAAAATTATTAAGATGTCTCTTGGATCCTCTTGAATTGATGAACAAAAGACGGATTCTGCCGTAAAAAGATTTCGAGCAAAAGAATTCCTCTCCTCTACACCCTTTCCTAGTTTTTAGGGCTTTCTGCTTACGACACGTGGGATCCACAGTCTCCGAACTGAGTACTGACCACGCCCGTTGCTGCTTGACTTGCGAGATCTGACGAGATCGCGTATATCCAGCAAGGTATGATCGTAAGCGTGGGAGGGGTGTTGAAGTGTGCCTATATGCTCCACGACCGTTCAATTGGATGCGCAATACGGATAGTCCATGGGTTAAAATTATTAAAGATGTCTCTTGGATCCTCTTAGAATTGATGAACAAAAGCGGATTCTGCGTAAAAAGATTCGAGCAAAAGAATTCCTCCCTCTACACCTTTCCTAGTTTTTAGGGCTTTCTGCTTACGACACGTGGGATTCCACAGCCGAACTGAGTACTGACCACGCCCGTTGCTGCTTGACTTGCGAGATCTGACGAGATCGCGTATATCCAGCAAGGTATGGTCGTAAGCGGTGGGAGGGGTGTTGAAGTGTGCCTATATGCTCCACGACCGTTCAATTGGATGCGCAATACGGATAGTGGATAGTCCATGGGTTAAAATTATTAAAGATGTCTCTTGGATCCATTGATGAACAAAAGACGGATTCTGCCGTAAAAAGATTTCGAGCAAAAGAATTCCTCTCCTCTACACCCTTTCCTAGATTTTAGGGCTTTCTGCTTACGACACGTGGGATTCCACAGCCGTCTCCGAACTGAGTACTGACCACGCCCGTTGCTGTTGCTGCTTGACTTGCGAGATCTGACGAGATCGCGTATATCCAGCAAGGTATGATCGTAAGCGGTGGGAGGGGTGTTGAAGTGTGCCTATATGCTCACGACCGTTCAATTGGATGCGCAATACGGATAGTCCATGGGTTAAAATTATTAAAGATGTCTCTTGGATCCTCTTAGAATTGATGAACAAAAGACGGATTCTGCCGTAAAAAGATTTCGAGCAAAAGAATTCCTCTCCTCTACACCCTTTCCTAGTTTTTAGGGCTTTCTGCTTACGACACGTGGGATTCCACAGCCGTCTCCGAACTGACCACGCCCGTTGCTGCTTGACTTGCGAGATCTGACGAGATCGCGTATATCCAGCAAGGTATGATCGTAAGCGTTAGGAGGGGTGTTGAAGTGTGCCTATATGCTCCACGACCGTTCAATTGGATGCGCAATACGGATAGTCCATGGGTTAAGGGTTAAAATTATTAAAGAGTCTCTTGGATCCTCTTAGAATTGATGAACAAAAGACGGATTCTGCCGTAAAAAGATTTCGAGCAAAAGAATTCCTTCCTCTACACCCTTTCCTAGATTTTAGGGCTTTCTGCTTACGACACGTGGGATTCCACAGCCGTCTCCGAACTGAGTACTGACCACGCCCGTTGCTGCTTGACTTGCGAGATCTGACGAGATCGCGTATATCCAGCAAGGTATGATCGTAAGCGGTGGGAGGGGTGTTGAAGTGTGCCTATATGCTCCACGACCGTTCAATTGGTGGGTTAAAATTATTAAAGATGTCTCTTGGATCCTCTTAGAATTGATGAACAAAAGACGGATTCTGCCGTAAAAAGACATTTGGAGTCGATCTAGTCTAGTCTCGATGCTGTGCGAATTTTCTTTGCCCATTTACATTTTGAGTTTGAAACAGAATTACGCGATCAAGAGCTAATGGGCCTGTAACGCACCTGAGACCAGTTATTTTGTATGGCTCCTGTAAGTCCGCCCCTCAGTCGGCCTGCATCAAACAAACGGCGACGGCTAGCAGCCAGCGTCCGTCTCAATAAATAACAAAACACTTATCTAATCTAAGGGTCTTTAGGGCCTAGGAGATGTAAGTGCTTTTTTATTGACCTCAAAAGCAACTTGCTGCTTTTCTGTCCACGGCGGCGTCCTTGAGACAGATCCCGACCGTTGTGACCCTGTTCCGCTGCCATAACGTCAACAAACACTTCAGCGAGATTGCCAAAAAAGTCCTGACAAAAAAGCGTTGGTCAAGCTTAGCGTCAGGCTGGGGTCTAGTTGTGATGAAGTCCTGTTGTTTAGAAGAATGCTACCCAGAAGATACACATCCAGGAGAAGATGTGCCTCAAATCCTTAGAAGAAACACATTATCTATGTGCTCAAGTCCACGTCCCAAAATGGCCTAGTTTTGTGACCATTCGAAAACCGACACTCAAATTAAACTTATATTACATCACAGAAAAGCGAGTGGCAGACATATCCCGTATCTGCATTCTGTTTTTGCTATTGTGGTCATAGAAACAGTAGTGTTGGCTGTAAGTTTTTTAACTCCAAAAGTGCTTTCAAGAACTGATGCCTTCGACATCTGACATATGTTGATGTTTTGGCTAAGAAGCGTTTTAGATGAGCCTCACATATAGTTGAAACTCAATCCGTTCAGCGATAACGTCGCTCGAAGCTACCTGTGGTACATAAAGTGCCACAAACTGTTGTCTCGATTTCGCCAGT
Source organism: Steinernema carpocapsae (assembly GCA_000757645.3). NCBI lineage: Eukaryota > Metazoa > Nematoda > Chromadorea > Rhabditida > Steinernematidae > Steinernema > Steinernema carpocapsae. The sequence goes on from CM016762.1 coordinate 5,062,501, forward strand.
TTTTCTCGGCCAGATTCCACGGGAGTTCACTCAGACGACCACTCACATTCCTGCACAACAGTCAACCGCTTCGGTTTTTTGCAATTTTTCAAACGTTATTTCAAAAGTCTTCATGTTAGGTTCGAGCGACCAATTCAGCTTGGTCAGTGACCTATTGATATTCTATTGTTATCCTACCCCTCAATAAATATTTTTAATTTATACTTGTTCCCTTTAGCTGCATACCAAAAAACCACGAAAATCTGCTGAAAGCTTGATTAGAAGCTGCCTCATTCTTCTCTTGTTGTGTCAGCTATTTTTGTGATAGTTCCAAGTTGTTTCTGTACGCATCGTTTGCCACAAATCCTGTAAGCACTGGGTTCTTCAACAACTCGTTGAGACCGTTGTCTGATTATCGAAATAATTGATAATATTTCCACACCAAATTTTATTGAACGTCAGAACCTTGAACAGGAGGAGATTCAGGGTGCACGGAACACAACGAAGCAGGACCTTGCAAATTACGTGAAATTAAATGAGTTATAGGAGATAAACAGGTACGTCCTGGAAGAGGATACTGAGGACAAGCATATGACGATCCGGAAGAGAGATGGTTGAGGACAAATTACAAACTTGATCTGAATAACAGACCGAAAGAAACAAAACAAATCAGACACAAATAGTATTCAAGAGACATCTGTAGAAGTTGGTCTAAACCAATATTCAAGGGAGAAAAAGGCGACACTGCACAACTAGATAAATGCAAAGTGTAGAAACTGGGAAACTATGTACACTACAGTGATATGCCAATAAATCGGAAAACGCATTAGATGAAACACAATGCGATAAGACAAAAAAGACAGAAGGCTGACAGAAACGAAAATATCTTGTAGTTTTAGAACAACGCACTCCTTAGAGATGGAAGGAGTTACACTGGACAGACAGACATGTTATAGGTGAAAACAAAAGCACCAAAGTGAGGTTATTGTGTACACTTGTTCGTGTTACACAATAAAAACACGAACTAAAACAAAAGGCAGTTGTAGGTGAGAGGTGAACATGCGCAAACGGCGGAAAAACTGGAAAACTATGTACACTTTGGGTAAGTGGTATGCCAGGAAAGGCGAACAATACATAAAATTTCGTAGCCGTCTTAGATCACGAGGATCGATGCGACCGAAGATAAATGTATAAGCGCCTCCGGAATCAAAACTCAAATCCGCGCGGCTAAAGGCCGCGCGCAATGAAACAGAGAATAGCGAACGAGCAATAAAAAACGAAAACATCTTGCAGTTTTAGAATTATTAAGCTGACTATAGAAGGTCTAAAAGGTTACAGTTAAGAGAAAAAGAACAGAGATGCAAATGAGAGCACAAAAATGAAGTTATTATGTACACTTGTTGCAATGAAAGCACGAAAGGAGACAATGAGGAGTCATTAGCAAGATGATAAGAGTGTGTACGTGGTAGGTGAATGGTAGCAAAATGGAAAAAGGGGACATGTTTCGCATAATTCAGAGAGGCTGACTGGATGGAAAACAGAGAAACCGGTAAAAGAACTACGGGGATAAGGATAGCAATGCGACATTGAATTTGCGAGAAGGTCAAAATAACAAAACAAAAGAGTGACAAGACATGAGAACACGATAAAAAAATACGGAACACCTGAAACTGTCCCATGATCATTTTGACAACGATCTAGAGGCGAGCGGTCTCGATGCGACAGACGACGCAGCGCACGGGGCCAAGAGGGCAGTGGCCGCTGGGAGGTTCTTCGGTGATTTCTCCCTCTTCGGCAGGATCTTGAGCTTCCTGGCTCGGAAATGAAGGCAGCGAGACGGGCTCTTCGGCGGACTCGGTTTCGCGTCGAAGCTGTTCCATGCGTTCTCGGGTGATCATCTGATCCAGGCTAATGGTTCGAACAATAGACATCTGGTAGTCCGTCAGCAAAGTTTGTGCCTGTTCTTGTTCAAATGGACTCAAATGATTCAAACTATCGATTCCCACCGTTCGGACGAGAGGGTGAGCTAAAAACAAGATATTAATTTCGGTCAAATCGTTTCTCGTTTCTTTTAGATTCCATTTAAAGCATGCAAGGTCACGGAAAGCTATCGAATGTATGATTTACTTGTGAATTGAGGATTGATTTAAGCTATAAAACTCAGCCAAATCATTTTTGAAAAGGTGCCGCATTTTCAGAAAAAGAGAATGGCTGTAGTATCTTCGAAAACCCGAATAGGTTAAAAACGCGTTTAGAATTACAGGCAAAAAATTTGTTTATAGGCTAAACTTCGGTTGCATCAATCGCTTAGCTAACTAAGGAAAACGTGCATTTGTGGAGATCGGAAATACTTACGTGCTTCGTAGTTTGATTGCTCCTCTTGCATACGCAACATGATAGTCTCCTCGATCTCCTCCCAGATGTCGTTGATCTGTGTTTCGAGCCGGTGGTCCTCCATCTCTATCATTCCATTCATGAACGCCGCCTCTAGAGTTTCATCACTCTCGTCAGCGCGTCTGTTCTGGAAGCCTGAAATACAAATGCTGAATACGGTATTTTATGAAATGTGAATCTTACTTGTAACGTGTTCGGGCGACTTCTCACAATCTGTAGCTACTCTTTCAAAGACCATGTCGAATGATGCTCTCTGGCAGGATTGATCTAAAAATCTGAAAAAGCAGGAAAAGTAGATTGGAGATGGCAACAACACGGCACGTCAACCCAAAAGCAAAATCGCGATAGTGAGAACGACAGATGACAATACGATGCTTTTGAAGGCTCCTCCCCTAAACAACCGTCCGATTGCAGGCGAGCGAACACGCGGACACGCTCGTTGGGAAAAATATACGATAAGAAGCGACTTGGATTTACCCACAGTTTAACACAGAGACAAGATTTAAAGGATGCAGGGCGGGAAAGATACACACCTTAAACCATAAATTTTTGAAATAAAACGGCCATACTTGCAACCTTTCGCGCCTGATAGGCCATTCTCAGGTCAACTCAATTTAATCTACACCCAAAAGCAGAGCGTATGGCGTGACAATGAGGGAAAACGACAATTCGACGTTTTGAAGGCTTCTCCTTTTAACAACTGTCCGATTCCAGGTGGGGCGCGTGCTTGTTGTTGGGAAAGTAGTGCGTCTGTAGAAGTGGATCAGCTTCATTAGGGAAGGCACCTCAGCACAGAGACGACACTGAAAGGGTACGGGATACAGTACGCATCCCCTCTATTTAATAACGGAGACCGATCCAGACGCGAGTTGCCTAATTGAGCGAGCGCGGGTTAGGGTAGCGGCGGCGCTTGCGTTTGCATGCTTTTCGCCGTCGCTTCGACTTTCGTGGTTTTGCGCACCGTATTTACCGGCGGTGGAAGAACAACGGTGAAAATTATGAAGCATCAAATGCGTTTTTGGTGGAATTCGAAGCGGTCCTTTAGCCGAGAAATCGCTCAAACAAGGCGCGTAGCGCTGAGGCTATTGCAAAATATAAATCTGAGGCGCGAAGCGCCGAACAATGCCAATTTAAAGAATACTGTCGCGCGATAGCGCGCGCGGTCCCGTTAATTATTCATAAAGAACATTCAAAATCAAAATTGGCCATTTTTTCGGCAGAACAGGCAGTCAACCACTTTTGCTCCAACCCATCCTAGCTGTTAACCCAAGAGCAAATTCTGCGACAGTGCGGGGAACGACAAGACGATGTTTTGGTGGCTCCTCCCCTAAACAATCATCCGATTGTAGGCGAGGGAACATGTGCGTGTTGTTTCTTGGGAAGGTGAAGCGGCTGTGGAAGCCGTTTGACTTCATAAGGAACGGCGCTACAGTACAGAGACAGCATTGAAAAGGAACAGAGCTACAGTATGCATGATCCATAAAAGGACATTCGGCGATCTGCCGACCGCTATTGTCAAATCAACCCAACCTAAGCGTGAAACCGAAAACAGAACCTTTGGCGTTTGGAAGCTTTTTCTGTCCGATTGCAGGAGAAGAAACATTACTGTGTTTGTTGTTGAAGAAACAACGCGTTTGGGACAGCGATACGGCATCACAGACACTTCAAAGCAGAGACGAGAATGAAAGGGTACAGGGCTACGGTTTGCTTACTGGAAACGAGACGCGTCTGAAAAAGCGGTCATAGGAAAGTATAATTCAACACAAGACAACATTCAAAGAGCTCAGAGCTTGCACGATCCATAAAGGGACATTCTGGATAAAAACGGTAGCCGATGAAGCTTTGCCAATTCTTGTAAATGTTTTCTTGTTCAAAATTTGTTGTACTTAAATATGGCTATTTTTTGAATGCTTCTGACAAATTGTTTGACGGAACTGTTGGTAAAGGATTTTAAAATACCTAAAAATTGGTTTATAATTTTTGAAAATTGACAGTAAATAGGATTGAGTGTGTAATCTAACCGTTTCTAGCCGCCTCTGCGATCCAACGTTGTTGTCAATGCCAAAAAACGGTCTTATTTCCCAATCGCTGTTTACGTCTTTGGCACAGTTGTGACCTGTCGAAGACGCTATCCACGACTATTACCCTCCTCTCCCGCCGAAGATTGTTTACAAAAGCTCCTTTGTCGCCCCAAAAACGATCGGGTGATAAAAATAGATGCCGCCACAAGGATCAAGCCAGCGGTGAGGGGACAGTGGTCGCCGTCGCTTTCTCACCGCCAATGGATATGGAAATGAGAGCTGCTGCAAGATGAGAACGAGGAAGAGATGGCGGCGACGATCATGTGAGCGATTTGAATCACGACGCTGGGAAAGGAGAGGACTGGAGAGAAACGGTAGGAGAGAAACATTTCAATGCGATCAACTTTGTTGTCGTTAGAACAGGAACGATCGGCATCAAAACGGGGACGATGCCAAAAGGCTCCCACAGGGCTCGCCAAACTTTCTTAGATGGAATAGAATGCCGGTGGCTAACAAAGAAGAGGCCAGTAGGGAACGGAAAAGTGGATGAAAAATTTAAAGACGAAGAATCGGGCGGTAGATTCAGGATGCTTACCTCATTTTCCGTGCATCGTTCATGAACATTTGATAATCTTTCTATATTGCACGTGAAATTCGTTGTAGAAAGAAACACTTTCGAGCGGTTGTTTGATTGTCTGTGATCCAGTCCTCTTTCATCGAGAAAGTTGTTGATTGACATCGCTAAAATCTTACTAAAATAAGTTTTTTGATGGTACTCAAACTGTGCTTACATTTATCGATCAGTCATAAAAAAATGCAAAAAAGGCGAGTTTGTTTTTTGTTTTCTAGAAGATATGATCACAATGAACAAGATCGCACACAAGGTCTTGCCACTCCTTCTTCGTCTAAATTTTCTCAAGATCCAGCAACTTCTGATGCGAGAACGCATCCATAACCTGACTATATGCCGCCAAAGAAGACTCGAAGTTGCACGTGTTGTCAGCGGGATAGTCGGAACTAATTTTATTGTTATATTACAGTTAAATACATGTAAAAATGAAGGGGAGCATGGGAACATGAAGATGTTTAGGCACGGAAGCTTGGAAAATAGAGAAAGAATTAGGGAAAGAGCGAAGAGAATTTATGAGTGAATGCGCTAACGGCGTGGTTCAGTGGATAAGGATGGGAAGGTTTTGAATGCCTCAAAGGGTGTATAGTGCAATGTGATGAGGAAATGAGCTTTAAAAAGGATGATACGCTCATATCTAAGATAAGATCTTTGTGCTCTCATAGGTCTTTATCCAGGCTGCCATTCCTACGGACCCAAAATGATCGGCGCGGCGATCTTAAGTAAGCACTACTCGTCATATCTAAAAACATTTGAATTTAAGTATAAAAACTTAGTATTGCACCTACGTTAACTTAAAAATGTCGCTCTTTCTAGTCTCCTCAAAACGTTTTTGTGCGATGACACTGTTCCCGATCCCTCCAAAGCGGTGTTGTGACTTTCGAAAGCAAATCATGCCCGTTCGCGTGATCTGGCCATGCGATCTTTTGCCAAACGAATTTTACCTTTAAACTGAAGTCGTTTTGATGTAATTCAACTCAAAGCACAAATTGCATTTTTAGTTTCCTCGGACAAATTAAAAAACCGACGTTCGAAGATTCAAATCGCCTGAGAAATTGCGTTACGGTCTGATTTGCAGTTCTCGTAAACGGCAAATTTGCTACTTTAACAGACGAAAATGGGAATAAGATGGTGAGTAGATCATATAACAATGTTCACATAATGGTTACAGGTAGTAGTAGATGTGGACATTGAGGTAAACGTCCCTTTTTTAATCGATTGTGAGCGGAACACGCTGGTGAGGCCAATATTTCGTTGGTCCACGTTGATCGCTTTCAGTGAACTTTTCTTTTGTGAAGCACACTTGTGGTCGCAAGTCATCATAACTAAAAACGACGTTTACGTCTCTTGTACGCAATTGGAGGACGCTTACATTTATTGTCGCAGTCAGGGCCTTAAGAGTTGAGGACTGAACAAGGAAGGTAAACCCGGCTGATGAAAGTTTGGTGATGAAAGATCATCATGAAACTCTGTTACAGTCTACATTTACTTGAATATATCGCTCGTTTGGGTTGACCGACGCTGATTGTCACATCGTCTTACTGAATGCACAACGAAGCTTCTTTTTTCTGTCGTACCACAGAGATGCTGTTGTGGCAGTAATAGGCAAAACATGATGCAATCTGAACGCGCGACCTTCTGTCGGAATCAAATTCTATCAAAAATCGACTACTTTATTGAATTAACATTAACAGACAGAGGAACACAAGAATCAGAAAATCCCATTTTATGCATGATAACCACAATTCCACGATGGCCACACAACACGACCTAGTTTTGGTTATGCGTTTTTTGGCAATAAAGGCAATAGCTCCGACACCGCCGGGAGCTGAGTGATCAAGCAAACAAAAAACTTAATCGCCTGATGAAGGATCAAGAAGAGAGCGTGAACGGCAACGTTATAGTAATTGTAAGGAAACGGCAAGGTGAGAGCGCACTCAAAAACTAAAAAATGGAACAAGGTTGGAAACAAGAGCTCACATCTGACAAATCTAAGCAGCTCAAGATCAGACCAGATCAGGAGCCTGATGGAAACTCCAAGCTCCACTCTTTGGGTAAAGTAAATGTTCATCTATTCGATGCAATGCATCAAGAACAACGCAATCCGGGTGACGCAGTCAGCGCAGGTGCGGCAGAAATACGATAACTGTCCTTTAATTCCACCTAAATTTTACTATAATAAGAAATCTTAGCTTTAACCTACAGTTACTCGAAGATTCAGCTCTTTGAAGTTAGGCTTGGGCTGTTGTGCCTGCGCGTTCTGTTAAAAGCACATTGACGCTTTTCTCCGTCAGTTCAAGGCAATGTTGTGGCTGCGATGGTCACAACATACCGATGATGTAATCTGTCTTTGTTATCGTTTTGCCCATTAAAACTCTTTACTGCTTGATTGCTACAATGAATATCTGCCACAAAGCTTCACTTCACTCCGGAGTTTTTTCACTGCTAATTAAACACAGACAATTGGAGAAAAAGAACTTTATCGTGGATTACGAGACAACAAAAATCAGCTTAATAGCAATCACCATAAATTTATTTAGGTGCTTTACTTTTTTATTGTATGGTTACCCAAGGGATAGTCTCTTACGGTTGGTGATCTTCTTATATCGTATTCTCCCAACTGACCTTCCTTTGTTCAGTGGGACGTTAGCGTTTGTTAAGTCTAAAACACAAGCATTTGAACAACCTGTACGCAGTTTATAACTCTAAAATGGCATAGAAATGAGAATTTCGCTGAAGAAAAGCGAAAGCGACGCGATGCGAGCAGTTTGAATTGCGCGGTTTGGAGAATTGTCGCATGTTCGGTTTTTAGGCTGTCTGGAAACTGTCTTGCCTGAACTAATAAAGCACCATCTATGTCCTAAATAGGGTGTATTGTGGGGTGTAGTATAGGGAAGAGGGTGTAGAGGGAAAAAGCGGAGCTTCGCTGTAGCCAGCGAAGGCGAAATCTGCTTTTTCGCACAGAGGCGCGAAGCAGAGCGGAGCCTCGGTAGCGAAGCTAACAAGGCGTAACGAGGCGAGCAGAACGGAGCGAAAAATAATTTTTTTTTGTAGAAGTTTATTTCTAAAACCTATTAATAAACGAATCCCCACTTTTGGAAACATAGGCCCCACTCACATTTTCTTTTACAACACGCTCGATGATATTCGACTGATACAAATTCGATTTAGTTACCTGAAAACAGCAAGTGGTGAAAACGTGTCTTCAGCACAATTAAAGAATTTATCGAATAAACAAGTCATACGAACCACGAGCTAATCCACGATCGACGAGGCTTTTAAAGACAGAACGCTCACAAATAACAAGGCCTAACCAATAATGAAATATGGACCAAGTGGCATTATACGCTATATATAGGCATCATATCAAATCATGGGTAGGTATCAGAACGGGGATTAAAATAGGAAAACAATAGATTGATTTGTGTAGAGTTGGGCAGCCTGTGGACTAATCTACAATAGTTAGACTTTGTATGAGGTTAAGGCCAAGACAAGTCCGAATCCACCCAGTTGGAGGCAACTGGGTGCAAGCGTTCAATTAAATCCATCTTCAAAATAAAAGTTCAACCAGGACGCAACGAAACTCAAGCTACCTCACACACAATCAACATCTGAAAAAGCGTGCAAAACTACCCAACTGGGTCGCGTGTCTCCCAAAGCAATGTACTTTCGCAATGACACTTATCGCAAACAAGAACCGGTTTCACCCACAACACTATTCGACGCAGCCCTAACACGACCGAATAAAATATCCAAATGTCGTGCAACATTTGTCTCTTTTAACAAAGAAATCTGTCCTGGCAATATGAAGAGTTTTATACGAATCCTATTTTGTGATCTGTTATCCGATTAGCAGCAAATCACATTTTCACAAGAATTTACTAAAAGGAAAATAAGTAAACACGGCTAAGTGACAGACACGTTTAAATTACAACCATTAAGTTAGAGTCTACAGGGACACAGAACCTCAATATGTTATTATGAAGCCTAGAAATACTTGGCGATCACATCGGTACACCAAGAGGTGGCAGTGATCGCCCACTTCCACTTTTCCGGATCTGTCCTTTCCTGTTTGATTCTGTCCAGAAATCCTTGAAGCGTCTTGGATACCATGTCGGGTCCATGAAGGTAGTGTGCAACGGCACTGAGGTGGAGTTCGTGGCCTTTCACATCTTCCTTCGAGTCACCAGCTTTCTGAAATTATCCTGGTTATCAACGTCAAGCGAAGGTTTGAGGTTACCTGCAAAACAACCGTAAAGTCCCAAGTCCCACAGTTCTCGCCGGAGCAGTGAAGGAAGGCGAATGCACTGTTATCGGTATCCGTCTGATTTGGGCTGGAAAACAGAGACCACTGGTATAAGTTGTAAGGGCTTTGTGGAGTGATGAAGACGTTTGTTTGTCCACTGCCTGAAAGAGGTGGCGGATGAGGAACTTATTATCATAAGCACTTTAATGAATCAGCAGTAAGTAGATTGCGGCGGAGGAAATGACCAAAATTACTGTTCGAGCACTGCAGTGACATTTTGATTAGGAAGACCATTTGGTGGAGTATTGGTAAGCCATCGAGGATGGACAGCATTCGAGGTTGCCTATCCCGTGCAGAGGTATCCGCATCCAATAGCAAAAACTTTCAGAAAAGCACTGGAATAGAAGTGATCGTACCCTGGGAATTCCTCAACTCAGTTAGTAAAGAAGGTCAGCCGGCAGCAAAATCTACAAAATCTAGTCAGGAAAGACCGTCTTCCGGTGGTCACGGTGTCGCAGATCCAGGAAACTTTCCGCATTTGTGAAAACGACCTTTTCTGGATACGACTCGATGACTGAGAACTGCCTAAACCCAAAGCCGCCCGCTCGTATCCTATATATACGTGTGCAAGAACATTAGGTAAACTTTAAAGAAACACCTGAATACTTTGTTTAGACTGAATAACGGGAGTTCCTAGATACAATCAATTGACAGCAGCAAAATCTATCTTAGAATGACCGTCTCCTGATCAGGATGAATGAGCACCAGGAGGGTTGCCACTTTTCTGGAAACGATCGTCAATCCCTTCAATTTCCGGGAACCTCCCAAGAGGGGTGATATGCTTTGGGGTTGTGGGTACAGAATTTTGAACGGTCTATCCCAGATGATGCTCTAGCTTAGAGTGAGAGATACGACTCACCTGACACAGTGAAGTTATAGATAATCTTATCATCCTTGTAGACCTTTTCGTGCATCGTCACGTTGATCGGATTCTTGCTGTGCAGCTCCTCGTCGACAGGCTTGAAGCGGGTAGTCCTATGCACAACACTCATTTAAATCATTTCAAGTATCGCCCGTACTTATCGGTCTCTTCCTTCTTCGCCGGTGGATAGTAGTAGGGCAACTCCTTGTATTTACAATTGGTCTTGCTTGTGAGTGGCCGGAATCCAGAGTTGGGCTCAGACACGAAGGGAATGTCCTCAACGCCCCTGAAATCCATAGCTTTTGCCAAGATGCCGTTTTCGCGTTTCTCCAGCTCGCCATTCTTTCCGTACGTGTTACGTCGCATATGCTAAAACTTACAGAGTCAAATACGTCAAATCACGAGGGAACAAACCATCAGTATCATCCTCCTTGTCGTAGGATACTCGGGCTTGTAGTCATAGCTGGTCTTCATGTGCTTCTCGTTGAGGACCACGAACGTGGCCAGCCAGATGAGCGCGCATAGGGTGACGATCTTCGTGATTGAGTCGGTCTTCGTTCTTGGAATCAGGCTGCCCTAAAGAAGTTGGATTTAGCGGCAAAAAAAGAGCTATACTATGGGAAACCTGTGTCCGACACAGCAGCGTGCCACCAGAACCTGTGGTCACTGTTTCCAGAGCGGTAACCAGTTTTCGCCACCGGTGAAAATTGTGACAAGCGTTCCGAAGCGTCGTGGAAAATAGCCTTTGCTACGGAAACGGTGCACGTAGCTTCTCGATTTAGCCACCAAAATAGACATATGTTATGCGACACCTGTGTTCTGTCAACAACAGCCTTCTGAAACCGGTGGCCGTCAACCTTGGCACTATTTAGATGCGCTACCAAAAACACTGATCATCATTTCCAGAGCAATCACCATCTTGACTCTTTTCCAAGCGTCCTGGATGGATAACAAAAAGGCATTCAGGGCTTAGCGAGAACGGATTGGTCTGTCCATCGTTTTCTCTCAGGCGGTGGTCGAGAATTGGCCAAGACACCGTTTCCAGAGCGGTTTGGAGCTTTTGCTATCAGTGAAAAGCGTGTATCAGGCTTCCCAACATTGTCTAAGGGTCGGATAACCCCCATCCACGGAAAGCGTGGCCACAGCTCAGCGATTAACGGTTCAAACTGCAGACAATTTGCCTTTGGACTGATATCCGGGTTTAATCTCGCACACCGTTTCCCGGGCGTGACCACTGCCTCAGCGGAAACTACGGACGTCCGTCTCACTGTTTAGCATGCGGCCAGGAGCAATTGAGACCGGTGATACCACTGTTTGCCACGGCTGATGCCCAAGAATAATTACTCACAAAGGCAATAACGGCAAAGAAGGAAGGAACTGCACAGAAGGTGGCAATTATGAATTCGGGATTGGATGCGTTGCGACCCATGATCGGAACAAAGATACTGATGAGCATGTCGAAAGTGTAGATGACCATTACAAGACCCGGGAGGACGGAGATGAGGTGAGCGAAAAGGTAGAGCGATGGAGAGGCTGAAAAATACAGGATTAAGCACATAGTCGCCGGGATTCACAAGCAATAAAAAGCCCTAACCGTGAGCAAGAATGTTTTCCGGGGGTCAGGTTGAAGTGCTGTGGACACAGGCACATGCAGCGGTAACCTTGTAAAGCTTGCCTCCACGTGATGTGTGCCTTTACTGCCTGAATCTAGAGAGCTACCCGTCCCTCTTGTTCTCCCGGTTAATTTATTGCAGATGCATCAATTCCTAATGCATGAAAAGCGTCCAGAAGCAGCCGTAGTCTTGATTTCACCTTCAAAACCAGCTCATCAGTATCAGCGTGGCTAACAGGCAAGATATAGGAGTCACATAACCGACAGCGAAATCTTCCAGACGAAACTTCTTTTTTGGAGGCTTCCCTAAGGACAGAATGCCCTTTCAGGTTTCCCGGTTGCGTGGTCATTTTCCTAAGAGGTTCTATTCACACAAACGGAGTGCTTCGCAGCCGTCGCCGGCCATCCCTCTTACCGAAACACCGAGATTTTACTGCAGAGACACTAAATCGCGAAACACCAAAAGCGTCCAGCAATACCAGCAGTTTCGATTCCAGCTCAAAAACAGGGTTTTAATGTCAACTAGGCTAACTAACGAGATAGGAGCTCTGAATAATGTGCCTGAAGTGAGTATTACCTGTTTGGAAGACCTTCTGAAGAACTCGAATAACCAGATTCCGGAACAACGGGAACACGACCAGCAAAGCGAGCAAGAAAGCCGAGGCGATGCCCTTGTAAGTTAGAAACAGAAGAGCGGTGGAGAGGATCACGAGATGAGCGTCGTGGAGAGCGTGTTCCAGGAATTTCGCGTCACTCTAAAGCACAAAACCACATAACCTCAACAGCCTTGAATCAATCAACCTTGTGAGACATGAATCGCGTGAAGATCGTCTGAACGAAAACTCCAGTCAGGAACGTCGACAGTCCGTAGAGCGGGACAACGGCCCATGGCTTCACATACCACGTCATGGTCATGTCACAGGAATTCACCAGCTTCGCAAGGCCAAAAACACACGCTGCGATGGAAATTCCTGTAAGGATGTGGGAGGCCACACTGATTCCCAGCTGTCCGAGGCTGTAGTTCCCAATCACATCTCCTGAAATCGATTTTCCAGACATGCAACATGGCTAGGACTCACCTTTCTGGAAGCGGAGCACTTTGACGATCACATTGACAATCACGATTATGGAGCTGACAACGTTTACGGCTTCTCCGACACCCATTGGGTAGATGACTGTGAAGAGTCCGACGACGTCGAAGAAGACGAATTTCTGGTCGCCATATTCGGCTGGGTGTTCCAGGTAGGGCGAGTCGAGGAGATGCCGGAGGGTGGCCAGGACGTTCTCGCCTAAACATCCAACTGTAAGAATACGACAACGGCACAAGCCAAGACAGCTGTTCGTTTAAAAGCTTTTGCCGCGGTTACAGGTGTCAAAAAAGGTAATATCGAAACGGCCACAAAGAATGGCGATATAAAGCATCGCGCTTCCTTCATCTTAGAAATTGGATATTTACATTAGATTCCGTGCGAAACAGCCAAAAATGCCTGAGATCGGACGTCAGAACTGACAAAACGTTTGCAGTTGGCTCATACAACTGACAGAATTCCCTAAAGCCGAGTAGCACAAATTTGTAAAGCCGTGATACACATAATTCTTATGTAATCATGATAGGGCGTTTGATTCTAAGCATTGGAGATGAGAATCGTGACATAGAATCAGCATTTTATGCCGTTGTCAGTTTTGATGCTTTTCTCAAGGTCACAGGTATTTCAGAATGCAAAACCGAAATGCCTTGGCCACAAAAAATAACGCGAAAAAGAGTAGCGCTACCTTCAGTTCAGGATAAACGTTTAGCTTAGATTTTGTGAGGAGGAGCCAAAAAATTCTGAGATCAGACGTGGGGGAATTGCCTTTAAACGTTTGTAACCGGCTCATAGATATCGGCGTAACCGACCGTGATCCCTAAAGCCGACTGACAGAATATTCGAAACCTAAAACTCTGAAATTTTCAAGAAATAGTCTACGTACCGGCTCTCTGCATCGATCCAGGCGTAATCCTCTCAGCGCGGTCGAATTCCGTGTGATACCAGTAGCCATTCTGCACAAATGCGAGGTCCAGACCTAAAATCACCTTTGCAACTCAATTTTACATCCCCAAACTCACCTGGCACACGTCCATAATCTCTGAAGATGCGAAAATCGGTATCTCCAGGATACACGCCGCTTTGGAAGACCTCTTGGCCAAGGATGGAGCAATGCGGGTGGACGGCAGCCTCGAGGTACGAGTTGAGCAGCCATTGGTTGCCAGGACCTAAATGGGTGATTTCAAAGTTGGAAAATGTGTGAATGAGTGAATTACCAGCTTGGAACAGCAGTTCGCGTCCTCCAGATCCTGATGCCTCCATGTTGATAAAGGCCTTGATTCCATGGCGATATGGATGCTTCGTGATGAAGCCATGGGCGGCCAACAGCGAACTCTCCTCAGCTCCGTTGAACAGGAAAATCACGTCGTGCTTGATGAGGCTTCTCTTAGGACTGGTCATCACTCGCAAGATTTCCATCATCACGGCACAGGAGACCAAGTCGTCGCTTCCACCTGAACGTCAAATTCATAATTTTGATCCTGGATCCTAAATATTGGGTTTCCAATCTTACCTAAGCTGTTTGGCACACTATCATAGTGGCAGTTCAGCAATACGGCGGTGTTCGATTCGTGCCAGGGACGATTCTTCTGTCCAAGGCGGACGATGATGTTGGAGACGTTCCGGTAGCAGAGAGCGAAGCCGTCGGTGTCGAAGCGCGGAATGTCGAAGCAGCCAGAGGGATACTGCTTTTCAATGGTGATCGTGTGAGGGTTCTCCTTCTCTTCCGATTTGGTCTTGATGGATCTGAATAAGATCGCGAATACAGAAGGTCTCTGAGGTTAAAACGTACTCCAACTCGTCGATTATCATGTCCATTGCAAGCTTCTCGCATGTGTAAGATCCAGACGGTTTCGGTCCCAGATTCGACAATTTCTGCAGGATCGGACGACCTCGGATTTCGGAGAAACGGTCATTTTCTGGAAAGTAAGCATTAAATACGGATTTCAACAGGAACGAGCAGCAAAAATCGAATTTCTAGACGAAATTCAAACAAGGTGCCCAAAAAACCCACAAGTAGCAATTCTAGCCCAAAATGATAATTTTGAAGTGTGGCTAAGCAATGCAATATATCATAGAGTGACTCCACATAGCTAACCGTCACAAATTCCCCAAAACCTAGATTTCCCCTCGGCGACGCAAAGAATAACATGACATTCAGCTCCTAGCTGCGCTTGCGATATAAAATCCTCAAAGTGTCGTCAAATGAAAGTTCCAGGCTTTAGTTTGGCCCACAAATAGAACTTTGAAACGCAGCTAAGCAATTGAATATATTCACATGACGGCTCAATCCCTATAACTCTTGTCAAACAATAGGGTTGGCTGGTTTTGAAGTTTACGAAATCATATTCTGGAAATCAACATTAAACCGCTCAATCCGGTCAAGAACGCAGGCGTTTCAAAAGTCCATTTCTAAAACTTTCCAGCTTCGCATGCGGAAGTCAAACAATTCAAAAATCCTAACCCAGTTTTCTAGGAATCCCAAAAACAATGCAGAGCAGCTATTTTGGCCTATAAACTAAATTTCATCACGAAAAACATGATTGAGCAGCCTCGAACTCGACAGAAACGACAATTTCCTGGAGAGCGCGAATGGATCTTAGTAATCGATCTCCTGGAGTCGTCCTTGGCTTGGCGTATGATCCCTCGTAAAACGTGACCGCTTAAAACAAAATCGATCGGCCTCGGGTGGCCCGAAATGCGAATTTCTCTCGCAGCTGTTAATTCCTATCTCACTTCCACCCGAACATTAGACGTTTCCAGCGCCTATCCAAAGCCCTCGCCTCCCACTCCCATATTACCCTCCTATCCCCGCCACTGACTCACCTTCATTGGGCGGAAGCGGTCGAGGGACGCGCTTGTGCAGATACTGAGTCCCGAAAACGAGCACCACGAGGAGAGCGACGATGCAGATCCAGTGTGGCGTGCAGAGGAATCGCAGCTGTGACGACGACGGGCGCTTCTTCTCCGAGCTCGTGCTTAGCGGGTCCTCGCCGAGGAGCTGGTACGGCTTCGACGATCGACGCTCGCGCGTCTGACCGTTCGACAACATCGGCTTCAGCCTGAAACGGAACGTGAAAAAAGTGCAGTTGGCTGTGCTTGTTAGCACAAAACGAAAAACTCGAAACGGATGTCGCGCAAACGAAATGACACATATGAACCGACGCAAACAGCGACAACAGGTCGATAATGGCGAACGAGTTAAACGACCGATGAGACCCGAGGAGAAAGCGCAGCACGCCGCACGGTGGCCGGTGATTAGAGGCAATCAAGCTACAAAATTGCATATCAGTGCAGTTGTAAACAGTATGTCAGTCAGAGTTGCCACTCGTTCCGCAATTAGTGCTGCATACAGGTCAAGATGTTGTCTAACTGAAACGTTTGAGCTGGGACATGCTGGCGTTGTTCAGCAAACCACGTCTAAGCAAAATCATACAAATGTGGGCATTTATGGCTGTGTCGGGGCTAGAGGTTAAAGGCGATCAGGCAATTGTATATGCAAAGCGCTTTAAGTAAAATTCATATGCTACAACTTGCTGGAACCTATCTCACAAGTTCCAAAGAAAACCAAAAATTTCGAAATTAATAGCTTTTCTGAAGAGTCTCGACACGTGACTCAATATAAAAAAATATCACAAAACTAAACAGAGCACACGTCAGAACAGCTCATCTTTGCACAGAATTCAACAGCTGAATTGCGTGAAGAGCTACGCCGATATCTATCCGGAATGTCTACATGAGCACCAACAAAACTAACAAGACAGACTGCACGCAATGTTTGGCGTAGTCATGAATATTAAATCTTACCTGGAATACTTTTGGTCAACAATCTTTAGTATGGCAACAACCCATAGACAGCAAATGCACAAAGCTTCTTTTATCTCACTCAGGTACATATGGCAAACCGCGCACAACATCACCCATTCGAGCAACGCGATCGGTTAAATTCGCAGGTTTGGTCGTCGCTCGATTTGTATGGGATTCCAGGAAAACGCTCGTGTTGTGTTAGAATGCGGATGTTTCCGGCTAGATTCGTGTTGCGGGACATAGTAACGTTCGTTCGTAATTGTCGGACCCGTCTTTTAAGCTCAAATTCGTCCCAATCCGTGCGTTCTAAAGATGGAAATTGACGAGCGCCAGTTTAACATACCAATTTGAGCATGAATTCGGAGGTGTAAAGGGTTTAATCTTTTGGATCTTTGCTTTAAGTTTATGTTCTTTAGGTTTTTGCGAAACCTGCAAGCACAATTGTTTGAGCTTGAGGAAGATTAAAAACACTGATAAATGTGAATAATTTGTGCAAGATTACCGATTCAAGGATCTCTGAACCACACGACAACGCCTCTTATCGACTATTTTATGACTCCCAATCAGATGAGAAATCGAGTGGAAACAATGCATGGTGCACTCGAACAACCGATCACTGTGAAAGCACTTACATGCTTTTGCACATGGCTGCTTTACAAAGCTTGATGTTTGAAGTGAGATAAATGGCCTGCATAGATCCAACAAGTTATAGTGCCTCTATGCTGAATGTTAAATATTGTTAATAACCTCGATGTTAAATATTGACAAAAGGACCTCTGAGCGACATGGGGTTAGCTTTTCACGACGACCATTTAATGACTCCCGATCAGACTAGAAATTTGGTGAGAACGACGCGAGGTGCGCTCATATTCACCAGGTCAATGCAAAAGCGATGAATATGAATTCTTCAAATTTCATTGTCTGCTTTAGCTCTAAGCTGCAACCTCTAGTTTTTGTCAGTTGTCTAAAATTTGCAAAGTTGACACGCAAGGACGTTGAGAAACGTTCACATGTTGTGCGAAAGCACCCGCTATGATTGAAGTATTTACGACTGACTGTTATCGGCACTGTTTCAAGGTTCCTGATTCGATTATAAATCGAAAGAGATGAGGTGCAGATTATGTGCTAACGCGGGCACTTGTGCAAGGTATTTAGTCCATCAACGTGGCCACGCTAGCACGATTTTTCGGTTAAAAAAAACACTGGGCGCTTCTTGTTTTCAAACTTGTCACCAAAATCGCGTTTTCTGCCTCAGTCACGTCATTGTTAAAAGCAAAATTCCATTTATGTACGCCTTGTCCTCTTCACCTAGCCTTGCCTCATCCGTTTTTGAGCGTTCGACATTACTATTTTTGTTGCCCCAAAAGTCACGTCTATACGGTTTCGGGCTGTTATGTGTGGATGAAGTACGTCGTGAATTACAAACTGTGTTTCGAAAGACGATTCGATATCAGTGATTAGCATCGTCGGTATCCAAGATGTCAGTACAACTTGTCCTCTCTGTTTGCCTCGGTTACTAAGGTCGGTTTCTAACCCCACTTCCTGCAAAACAGTTTTACTTCCCACTCTTGTATATTTCCCGCCCACCCTGTTTGTCTATTCACAACTAGATCGCCTTCGCCTCTCTCTCTTTCTCTCTCGAGAAATCACCTTTCCGCCAGCCTGTTTTTTGCCTGCGCCCGCTCCTCTTCCTCTTCACCGCCTGGCGCTGTCGTCGTTACTGGCCTTCGACACATGGAGCAGCACACGCATGACGAAATTCCACTGATCGCGTCAACCCTCTTCTTCTCGACAATACCACATACATGAACGCCGCAAGCAAGGGCACTGTGCACTTTGATTCTGATAGTTGCGAGCGAAGAATAGCGGGTGTCGAGCGTTTGCGGCTGTCCTGATTGTTTGGTACCTGCCCTGCGCGGTTATTTCATCTGTCGCCATTATCCGGGTTTCCTACTCGCTGTAGTCGTGATTCCCAAACTATGTGAAATCGGGTCGGGGCAATCATAACGGGCTTATAACGCGTGGTTTTGATTGAGTGATTGCGGCCGGGTTGGACTCGACGCCACGTCCCTTTTATCGGTATGCAAACTGAAGTGATTCGATGAAAAAGTGGTCGCAAGAACGAAATCAATAGGTGAACGATAGCGGTTGTCATTTTTCGCGAACAGCTTGCTTGCATGACGAGACGAGGCGACGGAAAAGTCGCTCGGCTGCTTTTAGTGTGCTCCCTTTGTTGAAGCTTTCTTTTCGGTTCTGTAAGCGTCTTTGCTCTAAATTTTGCTTTGTTGGCGCGCTCCTAAAACGTCATTTTAATGTTGTTTAGCCGCATTTTGAGTTACATGGATCCATGAAGTGTGTTCGCTTTATTCAAGGTTTCTATTTTTAAGGATTTAAAGCAGATATTTTTGTCTTGAGAACGTTTTTTATGACACCGTTGTAAGAATGGAAGATTGTCATGCAGAAACGATTGAGTTGCTTGTTAGCTTATTGATTTTGCCTAATTTTCCATTTTTAAGAATTGAATTTGTATAATGATCTGTGTAACGGAGGCTAACTGGAACTCATTTTAAGCTGTTTCGAAACTTCTTTGCGTGTTTGCTAAGAACAGAATCTAAAACAAGTTTTTCACTGTCCTCAAGAACATTTTGAACCTTAATCTGATTCAGTTCGCTTAATGCCAGGAGCAAATTGATTGTTTTGTTTCTTTTTTATGCATAGTCGATTAAGCCCAAAAACGCCCGCAACCGTTGCAAATTCGGTTTTCGCGGCACCGATTTCGGCGCCGTCGCGGTCGCAAAACCGACCGGTTCGGAGTAGCGGCAGCGACGACGTAGCAAACTGTGGAATTTTCCGTGACGCACGGACGGACACGTCTGATCGTTCTCCTTTATTAAAGAGGATGTAGGGTCATAAACATTTTTGAAAATTGGAGTGTTTTCTTTTCTTAGACGTCCCTATTTGCTTCAAAACGCTGAGCCGTTTTTGAGCCGCTGAGAGTTGTTGTTTGTCAAGCGCCAGTTCAACCACGCTAGCGCACTTGACTAGGTTCAAAAAGGGATCATGCCTATGTTGAAATGTGGTATTTTGGATTGACCTCATTACGGTCTAAACAGGACTGGCACTCATTCGAGCATTGCAGGGGTATTGGCGTGTTCCTGGTTGTGACATGTAGTTCAAATTTGCGTATTTCCAGAGCTCTCAAAAATGTTCGAGGACCTGAAAGAATTGCTGATCGCGTCGACGTCCGCTCCCTCCAAACTCTCTCCCTGTCTCCCGAACGCAACTGTCTATGAGCAATGCCGATCCATGTACAATCAGACCATCCACTTCACAGAAAAGGAAATCATTCTGTTCAAATTTTGGAAAACCGGGAAACTGTCAGGTTAGCTCGATACAATTGATACAAAAAGCAAAGAAAATTTTTAGGCATGGCAATCTCCGTTTTTATAATTTTCCTGCTCTGTCTACTCCATGAAGCGATCAAAGGGTTGAGGTTGTTCGTAGCCAAGATGCATTATGAGAATCTCCAGGAACAGAGAATGAATCGAGCTGTTGCTGGGCGGTCTCCTTCAATTGGTAGCAATGACACACTGCTTTTTGCGCCAATCTTAAAGTGAGTTGTTAAGATTTAATGCTGAGTCACTTTTTACTCACAAACACGTGGTTTACAATGGATATAGGAAAGAAATGGCCAAGTAGTTGTCTAGCACTCACTAAAAAGAGGGTTTCTACAAGGGAGTATTGACCAACCCATCAAATTGAAAATTTTGAAATCCTTATCTAAATGTGCTTTTCAACAATTCCCTACCCCTCCCCCTTTGAGGCAATCTGGCATAGATGGTTTTTCCTACTTATATAATGCTTTTTAAGATTCAATTTGCTTAAATGGTAGGAAAATAACATAGCAGGCGTTCATCAGGGACTCTAACTGTCCCTCTGTGTCAAATTTACTCCAAATTTAAACGCGAAAATATACCTCTTCCCTTATAAGTCAACAAACCTAAAATTACAAGATTCTCATCTTGAGCTCTGTCTCATTAACCCTCAATTTTAAGCGTTTCTGCAAGAAAGTAAAACCGTAACGAACGAATCCATCGTCTCAAATACTATTTCAACTCTTGATTTGTCTCTTTGTTTGCCTTCACAAACTCAAAGCTATTTTCAGAGCGGCCAGCAGTGCGTTCACCGTCTACCGAATCTCGCAAGCTGCACTTTATGGAACTCAAATGGTGCTTGCGTACGCCCTCATCCTGGTCGTCTCCACATTCAACGGCTCGCTCATCTTGGCCGTGGTAGTCGGTGAGGCTGTCGGGTACTTTGTCTTTATTGGCTCTCCGTCGTTTGAAGAAGGCGCCGGTTGTTAGCCGCTGTCCCCACTGACTTCCCTTTCTAATATCCAAGATTTGATACATATTTTTTCGCTCTTTTTTACGGGTCCTTCTCCTCACTTTTCGCATAAAAACTATGCTAGCACTCATTCCATTCTATTTGTCTCTACAAACCCATTTATTCCACTCGATGATCTCTTATCCCGTCGCTTTTTTCATGCTGTTGTAAGTATCGATTTGCGATATCCTACGCTATTTATCTACGTAGATAAACGGTTTTCCTAGTGATTAACTGTTGATAAACAACTGTGTCAACAATTCAGATTTTGGACAAATAAGCCTTCGTAAGATGGCAAGTGCTAAGGGCAGCTTTTGACTGATAGTTGGGTTCTGTGTTGAACTGATGTACTTGTGATATGGCTCTCAATTGTGATGTGACATGCCTTAAATCTCAATATGTCAAAATGGGCACCTGTCCTATTTATACCATTTGAAAACAAGCGCTTTGCTGAGTTTGTAGTTGAAGGGTTAGAGCGTGGGACTCTCGCTCCAAAAGCGAAAAAACCGCATCCTTGTGGGGCACTATATTGTTCATGCACTTTTGAAGTGTAAAATTCCTTTTTTTGTTTATGATTATGTCAAACACTGAACCTAATCACTGAACCTAATCAAAAACAAAAAATTGACAGAACCTAATCAAAAACTGCAAAAAAGCTTATTTTAATCGCGAACACATAACCCTTATGATTACGCTTTTCACACTTAAGCGCCGTTGTCCTTTCCGACCTTCACATCTGCTATTTCCTCCTCTTCCAAAATGCCGTCATCTTCTTCTCGCTATGCGCATAAATCGATGATGATGATGGTAAATAAGCCACCAACCCGCAAGCCGCTATGAAGTGTACTTTAGTCTTCGTTCGTGGCTTTGCGGACAGCGCGCTGGTTGTCGATAGGCCTGAATTTGTTTACTGCTTCCTCCGTGAAAGCTGCAATTAGTGTGAAAGGAGTTCAGTTGTTTTCACGCCTTCGCTCGGCTTTTTCCCACAAAGCTTTTGCATTTCACTCAAATCATGTGCGATGCCCCTCGTTTGTGAAGTTGTTGTCAATTTGTCCCATATCACAAACTTCCTTATTTTCCGTCTGAAACAATCGCGCTTAGGGTTCAAGTGCAGTTCAGCAGCATAGTGTTTCCGCAATCAAACGTCTGCTCTCTTTTTTCTGCGTTCCCGTACAGGTGAAAGCCGTTGACGGTTGGCGGAGAAGTGGGTATATGTGCCCTTCACATCCCCTCCAAATTTATTCATCCGACCTAATTCTCCTGTCGAGATGGAGGATAAAGAGTGCGAACACGTTGAGCGCGTTCAAGGAGAAAATCTACGCAATTCGTGGTATTGGGTGAGAAGGAAAGAAAAAGTGGTCTGATGGTTCTCTGGTCAGTGGAATTCGTACTATTCAAAAACGGTTGAATTCTCCCTCTTAAAAAATTTTTTTCTGTGCTAATCTTGGTTAGGCGAGGCTTCCACCTCAAACAGCCTGAACTAATATTTTTGCATTCCTCTTCCACTGAAAAATGTTGCACATTTAATAGTATACCAGAGCTAGGCTAGTACTGGGCAAATCTAGTTCGAAAAAGGTTCTCTTCCTGGTAAGTCGAAAATTCACTTATAAGGCCATGCTTCTTTTCTTCTGTGTCAGTTTTAGCAATTTTGCAGTTGCCCGACTATGAACCATTCTTGCAGGGTCTCACGACAAACCCTTAACATTAGATAAACTTTAATAGGCAATTTCTGTTAGCGAGCTACATGGCTCATGCTAGTCGAGACGAGGATCGAGCCTTTATCCACCTAGTTTTTGCCAAACCGAAATTTCATTTTTTTGCTAGGCGCGTTTGTCGAGAGGAAGTATTTGTGACTGTGATTGATAAAGTTTGTCATAAAACAGACATGTTTTGTTTGTCCGTATGAAAATGATTGATTGGGGCTTCCGCTCAATTTAGGCTTATACAAAATGGCTCAAAAAAAAAAAAAAAACAGCGCGCTTATCTCGGTGCCGTTGCATTTTTGAAGCATACATTGTTAAGATAAAATGTGCAATAGGCAATTCTGCGTCGAATGAGCTATAGCACGCTCCAGTCGGGTCTAACGTTGTGCACTTTTAGCCAAATGTCTGGAAAAACTGTTAGGCCAATTTTGGAGGTCTATCTCGACGCTGATCTGTCCAATTTGACCGTTTTTGGGTGCAATCGATAGAGGAAATCGAGAACAACTTTTCGCAAAAAATCTGGCAAAAACAAAAAATTAATTTCATTGCAAAAACGCCGTTTTTGTAACCTTGAAATTGGATGTGGCTATGTCTGGAAAGGGCGGTTTGGCCGCCATACATTTTCCAGACATGTCTGGTTCGGTCATAACGAAGGTAAGGGGACCAAGGCAAAATTTTGTGATTTTTGACAATTTTTGTTTTGCCAGATTTTTTGCGAAAAGTTGTTCTCGATTTCTCTATCGATTGCACCCAAAAACGGTCAAATTGGACAGATCAGCGTCGAGATACGAGCCTCCAAAATTGGCCGTACTTTCTTAACAGTTTTTCCAGACATTTGGCTAAAAGTGCACAACGTTAGACCCGACTGGAGCGTGCTATAGCTCATTCGACGCGTAATTGCCTATTGCACTTTCATCTTAACATTGTATGCTTCAAAAATGCAACGGCTCCGAGATAAGCGCGCCGCCACCCTGTAGAAAAGCAAACAAAATAAAAACTTTGAATTTTGCAACTTGTAAATTAAGATAGAATTTAAGATTAAATAGGTCTATTCTAATTTATCTTCTGCAAGGCCATAGTCATGTTCCTTTGTGTCGGTTTAAGTCTGATGGGTGCATAGGCGTTTATTTTTATTTACCTTGCAAACTTCGCTACCCAAACAAACGCCGACCAGAATCGGGCCACATTGCTTCACAGTCGGTCATCGACTACATGTTTTGTCGTCGTCGCAGCATAATTTGTTTTTGCCTTCCCCGCTACCCTTTCCCGCCATTTTTATTTTTGCCTTCCTTAGCGTCCTCCTCCTCCTTCTCCTTCTCTGGCAGCTAACTCTGCGCGATGTTGTTTCTCCGGAACTCCAGAAGGCAATCATGCTCCTAGATGCACATCCACATACCCAAACGCGAGGCGCCCCTTTTCTCCATTTGTCGGAGGAGCATCTTCGCATTCCATACGAACCTCATTCCGTCGTTCACGTTTCTTCGGTCTCGGTCGTTATAAAAAGGCGCTCGTCTCGGAGACCACTCGGAGGCGCAGCTGTTTCAAGAAGACATATTTATCGGCGGGCGATCCAGAGCTCAACGGTTGGGGCGATGTTTTCCCCGCGACCTATGCCTTGCTCTCGCCACCTTGTTGCAGGGACACTGTAAACGGACGCTTAATCTTGCTTGATTGACTGGTTTGTCATTTATTCTTGAATCAATTGGCTTTTTTATTTCAAATTTGGAACTTTTATTGTAGATGTGACTATCGCGTAACGCATCTGACTCTTTTTGTAGATTTTGTATTTTAACGACAGGACCTGCAGCATGTCCTTTACCCATGGAGTCTCTGTTCCATCATTCAACCTTCGCTCTATGTAGGCACCATTTTCTGATATGATGCCTGCATCCATCCCCTCTTTAGGCTTTCCTATGCATTTTAAAAATGAGCATCCCACCTGCTTTGATCCCACCGCTCTCCTTTTCCCTCCCGTCTTATCAAGTGTCTCCCGGAAACATTTATTTGCTCTCGTGGTGTCCTCGATTGCAATGAGGCCCTTGAGTAAGATGAATCAATTTTTTTTCTCTCCTACACCGGTTTTTTCATAAGCGAAGCTCAAAAACCAAAAACTGATTTTTGTCGGTTTTTCGTAATGTGGCAGGCGGCCCCGTTCGAGGATATTAATCTTGTTTATTGTTTTGCCGTATTGATTTACATTCCGTGTCTTATAATTTAGTGGACGCCTTGTCTACGAGACCAGAATGGTGAGTGAAGCTGGTGGTATTTCAGAGATTTTGTCGAAAATATTTGATCGCAGAGGAGAATGTCTTGACGCCCAGTCATGAACGGATTGAGTGATATGAACGACCACTTCGAGTTGGTGAACGTGGAGAAAGCCTTGAACAAACAGAGGAACTCGTCTGTGTCGGTGGTGCGGCACGCGATGGGCGGTGAGTATTTTGATCTGATTTGAAATTGAAGCTCAGAAAAACGGTTTTTTTCAACTTCGTTATCGTTTCTTCCTTAAATTTATGTGTACCTTATTTGTAATTGTCAAGCCTCATAAAGGGCAACCTTATTCAAAAGTAGAATTACTGTCATAAGAAAAATGAAACATGTAGATCAAATATATTTGTCGCTTAGCTGGATGATAGCTTCCGGCACTATATGTTGGGGGGGTGGGGGGTGGGGTTGGTCACATTTCGCCGAAGGCGAAATGTGACGTCCGAGGCGCCGATTTTGCTGGATTTTGGATGTAAGATCGGAAACGTAAATTTTTGTAATCTTTTGGAAATTTTCGAAAAAGTTGTGTGTTCTTCGAAATGGGCCCAAAAACGTGTTTTCGGGCTCCATGTAGTAGAACTCGATGGTCATGGAGTGTGTGGTAGAACTTTTTGCATATTCGGAAACTACGTCAAAAATTAAAGGGGGACCGTAACCTCAGTTTTTTTCTTAAAAATCTGAAAAAAAAGTTAAGAATTTTTGAAACTTGAAAGTGCCATTTTTACAAATTGTATCAACTGCTTAGGGTTCTTTTGGAATTTTTTTTTAATAGGCGCAATCAAGAGATCTCTCGAATACGAAGAGCGCTGAGTTGAGACATTTGCGAAATTCGAGTTGTTGTTCGAAAATCCATTTTCAAGTTTCAGGCTTCATTTCGAGCTTCACCTGACCGAATGTGCGACATTTCCGGGTTAGCATCGCTTTTGCGATTTCGCTGTTTTTTCGGTGTTTTCGGTTGTTTTTGGGTGGTTTTGGATGTTTTTCGGTGAGTTGAGGGTGGCACGGGAGTTTTTGCGTATTTAGGACGTGTTGCGCAGCTTTTGAACCCACTTTAGACAGAAAACCCAAAAACTCAAATCGCACCACTCCCGCCGCACTGCCGGTGCAGGCATATCAGTGCAGGCTGCCCGGTCTAATTACCCAAGTTTGAGGTAAAAACGTTGCTTTTCACTTCGTGTAAAGCGCTGGCCACGAATGATGCGTCGTGCGGCAGCGTCGTGCGGCGGCGTCGCCTCGCTGCGTCGTGCCGCAGTATACGTGGCAGGGGATGCCACGAATGTGCGTCGTGAGGCTGCGTTCTCGGCGGCGTCGCCTCGCTGCGTTGTGCCGCAGCGATTCGTGGCACCCCCCTGCCCCCCTGCCACGAATCATGCGTTGCGAGGTCGCGTCGAACGCATGCGGCGGCGGGTGAAATTCTTTCCGCGGTTGCGCGGTCACTGTTGAGGGATTGAAGGTTATTTCGCTGGATTCCTTTGATTCCACATCCTGAAAATGGTCCATACTCGATGCTTCTCCGGCCAGCAAACTGATAGCAACCGCACTCACTCTCAAAAACGATTGAGGGTGGAACATGCGGACTGATGGACTGATTTTGTACCGACACTTTCGGGTTTTATCCTTCAAGTAGAGCGGATCTCCCTTGTCGTAGAGCATGGATTTTTTTTGAATAAGCTTGATTAGCTTGCTTTAGTTTTCGCCTTCTTTCATTTTGGGACGGAAAGGGTGAGAAATAATGAGAATTAAGCACAAGTTCTATGACAGACGCTACAAATTCACGCGACAGGCCAAGAAAATGACGGAGAAAACAATGGAAAAACCACCACTACTGCAAAACATAGGTTTTTAAGCTAACGTAAACGTGGTAGAACCCATAAATGACTTCGAAAACGATTGTCGCAAGTTCGTACGGCGTCGCTCCTACCGCCGGCACCCCGCGACGCACCGATTTTCAAAATATTTTGAAAACGTTTATTTGTATGGAAGGACGACGCATGCTCCAACGCAGCCTACGACGCACCATTCGTGGCCACCCCAACGCAGAACGCACGACGCAACCCCCGACGCGCGTTCTGCGCGACAGCCGACGCAGCTCGCAACGCAGCATTCGTGGCCACCCACGACGCACGACGCACGACGCAGGGCGACGCGCGTTTTTTCGAATTTCGACGCTGCCGCACGACGCTCATTCGTGGCATGCCAACGCTGCCGCACGACGCACGACGCATCATTCGTGGCCAGCGCTTAACTGCGAGACCGGCGAGCCGCAGGCGAGCCCCGTAAACGGCGAGCCGCAGGCGAGCACCGCCGCGGCGCGTAAGCGCGGGCTCTCCATCGTGTAACTGCAATAGGCTTCGTGTAACTGGCCGGAACCAGTGCCGAAGGCGCTGGTTAAGGTTACAATGTTCACGGAATCTCATACTTTCACGTCTCAAATAAAGAATTCGCTTCACTTTCACGTCTCAAACGTTCAAACCAGACACGCAGAACGGCGACACTGTCCATTCGGTGTTGAACGTTTCTGCGAGCCGGGTGTGCTTTGAAACTTTCCTTTCAGGCTCGCGCTTGCTCAAAAATATCCAAAATTAGGGTGAACGCGTAGCTCGTACCAAGAATGATTGCACCTTTCGATTGAGTTAGGAGAAGATCTTGATACGTAGAGCATGTCATTGTTCTAGCCGTGAGTAATTTGAGTTATGACCTCAACGGTTTTTCATCAGTTTTTTCTTCTTTCTTAGGTTTTGTGTAGCTTGACTGTTTTCTGCCTCACCAAAAAATGCAACTTAAACAAAAATAGCATAAATGCTAGAAGAAACAAAATACTTGTCTATAGTGTGTCATTAGCCTTAGCTATTGTTCGCTTTCGAAATACAGTTGATGTGTACAATTTTTGTCTTAACAATTTGTGTTAGGAAGGGCAACTCAACCGTAAAATAGCGTAAGTGTCATAAGAAACGTATAGTTAGGTCCTATTTGTCGCTTGGCTGGATGATCACTTCCGTTAAGACGAGGCTAAGGTTATAGCTCTAAGAGTGAATCTTATTTTTCGTCAACTTTGACCATTAGCGTCCGTTAAGGTTTCGATTGCATTCCTAAAAAATAATATTTAATGAATTGTTGAGATTCATAGTTTTCATTTTAGATAACGCTTTCGACAAAGACCCGTTCAACCAGCCCGAACTCGTCTTCACGCTTCGGGGCAAGGAGCTTGTAATTTTCGTCCTCGGCTACATCTTCGCCGTATTGCTCATCCTCGCGCTGTTTGAGAGTGTAATGCCCGTGTACTTTGTAAATGATTCCCAGCCATTTGAAGTCAAAGAATGAATTGGTTGCGGTGTAAATATGTATTTTGTCAGTGGGTAATAAATCAACGAGATTTTTAATGCGTCGTACAGATAATTTAAACTGACTCACTGCTTGGTTTGTTCACAAAAAAGATGCTAGAATCAAGAAGACGCTGCGCTACAGTGATCTTACGTTCCATGCATAGGACCATCTGCTTTATGGCTGTGTGCAAGGCTACTATGGCTATAAAATGGACGTGTGGTCATAAGCGTTGTATGAATGGTGACGAAAACCTTTTTTTGCAGTCTTCTGAAGCAGACAAGTCACTGAGGTCGAAAACAAGGTGTTTGCTGGTGAAAATCGTTTAAACATAATCTGCTTATTTGCCGCATCTCAACAACTAAATGAGGACAAAGAGCTACTGTTCTTTGCCGTGAACGGCACAATGACAACCCCGCGTTGCGCGAAAAACGATCGATCGTCTCTTTTTCCGCAGCGCAACTGTCTGATAACCAAAAAGATGATAATGATTTCGAGTCGCCGAGACCCATCACATTTCCTCGCTCTTCAATGGCTGAGTGACAACTCCGTTTTTCAAGTCAACTAAATTGTCAGGAACTGTTTTTAATGGAAAGTAAGTTTTGTGAGCTATACAATAAACTAAACTAGAACAGCTGCAGGATTCAGTGCGATAATGAGGTGAACATCAACAATACTTATACATACCAGGTTAGTTAATTTCGTCCTTAGATTTTACAGCGACATATTTTTAATATCTTAGATATACAGCTTGCGGCAATGTAGACACCGTTTAAGGAATGACAGAAACTCAAAGCTGGGATGTCTTTGATTTTAATTCAGAGACCCATAAAATTTTTTGTTAATTAATGCTCTTGGAAGTACGAGCTTTTATAGTTAATCATTAACGCTCTAGCGCGTTACTCTCCGCAAGCTTAAAATTTTGATGTGTCAATTGCTTTTTGCTCGGACGCACGCTGCATTCTGTGACGGAACTCATGCTAACGGGTGCCAAAAATATGTCCGCAGTGTTTGTATAGCCAACTAAACCAACTAAAGTTCCTGTAACCTTATCGTGTAGTGGTCAGTCTCGCGGACAACCCCTCCGAAGGTTACGATTTCGAGTTCTAGTGGTGTCCCTTGTTTTGTGAACTCTTTCCGTTCGCTCAAAAATTTTGGCGGACGGAAAACAAACAGACACACAGCTCTCCGTTATTATAGAGGGGATTATTGGTTATGAGATGTCTTATTTCTCCTTTTCAGAATTAAGGAGCACAGAAAAGGCCTAACTACAGAATTGAGATGACCGATGTAAAAGCCCACATTTTCAAATTCATATAATGTGTTTGCAGTTGTAGTTAACGCGACTAACGCGAAGAACAGCAAACAATAAGATCAACGTCTACGGCATTTTTCAAAAAATTTATTCGCTTTTTTAAGCGATTGGACGATGTAGACACCGTCACAAGGACGCCAGAAACATGAAAGTAAGTTTTTAAAGAGCTCACAACAATTCCTTTCGTGTAGATTAACAGAACAATACAAATTCTTCTTAGCTAACGCTCTCCCATTGGTGAGCTTAAATAATACAAGCATTTACTATTATTAGCCCTAAAACGTCTTATTTTACACTTTTCAGACAGGAGGAGCGCAAGAGCAAAATGTTTCTTATTGATATTTACGCCGTGCAGTTCATCATAATTTACGATCGAAAACCATGAAAATTCTCGATTTACGTGCTAGGAAGCGTCTCAAGACAATTAAAAGAATACGTACCAGTAGGTCTTGGTTAAAACTTTCTTGACTACAATAAGTTTTAGAATCCGTCTTTGAGTCAATTCTATTTACTCTGTTGCCGTCTACTGCACGGCTATATAATTGTACGGCAAACTGCGAATAAAACGCTTACACATTTACGTTTTCATCACAGGGTCAGCAGAAGGAAATTAATACAAGTTAAGGGCTATGGTGTAACTTACAAATAAATCAAAAAGTGTAAAAAGTAGAACCGATACGTTTTACACGTCACAGGCGGTCTGTGACTGTCGATGAGCGGCTCACTAGCAAGCGATAAGCCGCGTGATAAGGACGGCAACCCTCAGAGACCGAACACATTTCCACACTGGGTATTGCTCCGTAAGACGTCAAATTTCAAGTCGACAGTTGGATGAGAGTTGTCTTCAAAAACAAGTAAGTTCGGAATCTTTTTTTGGCATTATGATAATTTTTTTTGGGATACGAAATTGCGAACGGAGGAACTCTAGATTGAAAATGAAAATGGTCATTGATACAAAAGGTTTGTTTCAGACGTAGTTAATTTTACTTATTTATAATTATTGAAAAGGCAAACAAACAACCGATTAAAAAAAGACCAGGTGCGCACAAAAATAAGGCGCTTGAAATGCTTCATCCTACAGCTCCGACCGATTTCAAATGTTGACTCTAAACTGTATAATCTGCATTTGAATTGATTCAAGTTTTATATTTAGTTTGTGCCAAACATTCAATTACAAATACTTTCAGAAGGAATGAAGCAATGATCGTAGTGGTGATAGCCGTAGTAGGATTGCACACCCATCAATACGCAAGGAAGACAATTTGAAATTCAAGACCAAAACCTGCTAGCTTTATCGTCACGTTAAACTTATTTAAACAAAACGTTTGAGGATCTCAAGCCAGAAATATCCTCGATCTGGAAACACTTTCTTCATTATTTCAAACAGGTTGGTTCTTGCTTAATACTAGCTGAATGCTATTACCTTAAGACTAAAAAATTGATCGATTTGTTTTAAGGAAAGAACTGAGAAAAAGCAAAAGTAGAAACACTCAGAGCGATGTGGGCATTAATCTACACAACGCTAACGGATATTATGAAGCTACTCCGACACCTTTGAAATTTTTTTTTCTCATATAAGAGTAAGATCAATAAAATTTACAAAGGGGAGTTTGTTGAAGTTACAGTTAAGCTTTACTTGGAGCACAAAGCAGCTGTAGCCTTTTAGGTGTTCATAGATAGGCTTACAAGCGGATCTGTATTTGACATTCATTGTCATGGCAGATTCGATTTTCTATCCTTGTCCAAGGTCTAAACTTTCAATGTTTATTTTTTGCGTATTTGGGATATTTTGATGAGCTCCTGAACACTTAAATCTTGAGTTCCGTTTTTGTATTTTCATTTCTGCGTTAGCATCGTCGGTCCAGTTGGTAGGATGTAAACAAAAGAATACTCCCAAAATTCTGTCACGTAATTCTTGTGGTCAATCAAAAGAACTGGTTCGATAAGGAACCACTTTTCCATAACAGTCGAGGACACTAATCGAGGACAATTATGACTCTTAATTAGCAAGGCACGACGCATCGAACACGATCGTTGGAGCTCTCTTCAGGAAGAATACCTCTCCTTTGTTGCTTTCCAAGGCAACCTCTGAAACGCCTCACTGTTTCCAAGGCTAATTGATATTCTCCGCCATCTTTGGTAGTTTTTAAAGCCAAAATGCAGCTGGAAATTTAATCACAACTCTTTATTGTGAGTCATGTGCAACTCTCTTCATAGAATACCTCTCCCCCGTTTGCATAACATACCGATCCTAGGACAGTTTTGATCCACCGCCAGTTTCGGCAATTCTTTCAAATCAAAACGCAGCTGGCGATTGCCGAAGTTTATCCAGTGATCTCTATTGTGAGCGTCTCATTTCTCAGCTCTACCAGCATAAATTATTGTATCGGTCGTCATTCATTTAGCGGTTTTCAGTCTTCCCGTTTGCCCCATCTTTGCATTTGATCGTTTGTCCATTTTGTTTTTTTGAATCAGTTTTGCGATTTTGAAATTCGGTCAATTTGGAGAGCTAATCCAGAGCGGCACGCTTAAGTCTCACCTGGCGGATGAGCCTCTCCATATCTCGGACCGAGTTTGCACTCAATTTAGTCACCGCACGCTCCTCTGTTTCTCGCATGTGCAGTGAATGCCTCTTCGCTCGTGTGTCCTTTGCACTTACCGAACTCCGTCGGCTCACTTTTCTGCGCTGCACTTTCGGAAGTGCATTTTTGCATCGCTAAATAGCAAGTCGTGCTCACCAAACGCGCAACGTTTAGTATTTGCTTTGCTGACCATTACAAGTCGTATCGATTGATTTGGACGCTCCTCAATTTAACAAAACGGACATTGTAAAATTCGTGTTTTGATTTCTTGGGAGCATGTCTCTAGCCTAATCTTGCAACCTTATCGCTTGTAACCCAAGTTTTTTGCTATACTGAATTTGCCATTTAGAGTAGTGGGTGAACGGTTATA
Source organism: Steinernema carpocapsae (assembly GCA_000757645.3). Classification (NCBI taxonomy): domain Eukaryota; kingdom Metazoa; phylum Nematoda; class Chromadorea; order Rhabditida; family Steinernematidae; genus Steinernema; species Steinernema carpocapsae. Next base: position 5,095,137 of record CM016762.1, read on the forward strand.
GCTTATTGGCTGGTATTGGGTCTTTCGATTTATTATTGGATGACACCGCTGTTCAAAAAATGATCATCCGGTGCGGTACGCTACAGCTTCATAGTTAAAAAGAGTTTGATCGTACGGTAACCATCCGTGTGAATTGGACAATGAGTCTATGTTGATGATTGGGCCGTTTTAATAACATTTGCGGCTTTCTGTACATTTCCCGCCATCACGCAGCGCTCGTAAATTGCCTCGAACGGTCATCATTTTTGAACGCCGCCACTTTGCATAATTTTCGCGCTTTTGCGACTGTGGTGACTTGACTGTCTCTACCGCTATGATGGGAGTGGGAAGGAAGGAGATGGTGTACGGGATGTGGCGCGCAAGTCTCTGTTTATCGCTTTTTAAATGTCGTAATAAGTTTACGACGCTTGCACTCTAACGCTTCCTTGTGGGTAATTCGACCCTCCAGATATTTGACCTTTTGGGCATCGCTTATCATGGATCACCTATTCCAGGTTCGCGCGTGGGTCAGTAAACAAGGACTGGGGTAATTCTGGGCAATGGCATGTACGATATTCTGCTGTTTTTGAATTTTTTTAATTTGAGAGGAGCCATAATGAGACGACTGTCTTGCAGCAGGATAATCCGTTGTGGCGTGCTAAGGTAGAAGGAGCACCTCGCCGATATGCCTTCATGAGTAAATGCCTTTCCCGTTTAACCAAACGGTCGTAAATTGTTTGCAATGGTTTTGCAATGTATTTTCGCACTCTCCGTGCGCCTCATCGTTTTTTTCCGCCGTTGGCGTCTTCTCGATTGTGGTAAACCCTATCATGGAGAGCGGAGGAGCGCGAGAGGCTTTGTTCATAATTGTTCAAATGTTTCAGTGACTTTTTACACTTTTTACGCTTGAAAGGTTACCAAAAAATCTAACGCCTTTTTTGGAACTAATGGTTATTTGAATGTCGCTGATATCGGTATTCTCCTGCTGTCGGGTTTTTCAATTGGAAATCCGCCATAATGATTTGCAACAGTGTAATCTGGTGCGGCACGCGATAGTCAGAAGGAGCACTTGGCCACTTTGTCCTCTATGGTGGCCATGTGTGTGAATTAGGTTTCGGCAATTGCTTTCAGCGCCTTTTTTCGCCGATTGCGTTCACTCTCCTGTCATAAAAACTGTCCTGGAAAACGAACGAAGTGCGCGATAGGCTGTGTTGATTGCTTTGCAAATGTTTTAGTGACTTTTTTACACTTGAAATCTGACGCTTTTTGTGGGACTTCTGGCAATTTGAGTGTGGCTGACCTTGGATAATCCTTCCCAGCATTTTTGCGTAGGTCAGTGAACAAGGGCGGGGACAATGTTGATTTGATGAAGTGCGATGTTCTCTCTTCTACTTTTTACGTCTCTCTCTCTGGTAGTCTCAGAGGATATCGGTGTTTCAAGTCAGAAAAGAAGTGCTAACACTTGCTTTTTCAATTTGCTTAGCAACCGCCCTTTTGCGACAATTTAATTGTGATTCAAAACTGTTCGCTCAAAATATTTCGAGTTTTGGCTGTATTCAGACAACTATCAGCATTTTTCTTAAGTATTTCGGTTTTGTGATCGAAGGAGAGGCAGGAAAGACGCTGGGCTGCTATTTCGAAGTTTCATTGCTGCTTTATTCGCGTTATAGTGCTGCTATGTGGATTTGATGCTACTTTTCAAAAGCTCAGCTGATTTGAGATCGAATTTAAAATCGTTTGATTATTGCGTTTTTGATCTAGCTTGTCAGCGACGGCTTATCAGTTCGCCCCCCAGCGGGCACCTCCCAGGCAACATTTGCTTACTTCCGGCGCGCCTATATACCTATTGTGCTGTACTATGCGCTAATTGCACTTAATCTCATCTATGATCGTTAGTCCAACTTAATCCCTGATCCAATCCCGCCTATTTTGCGTGAATAGCCCAGTTCGCACTTCGCACAAAGAAAGGCGACGACCAACCCGTTCCCCTAGTACCTACTCACCCGCGCGCGAGAATGGTCTCAACGCGATCTCATCTGCTAGGCGCGAAAGAGAAGAGTCCGACAAGTCTGGTCACTAGTAGCTTTTCATTAACCTATTGAATGTGATTGTCTTGCAGAAGCTGCTAACAAAGCTTGAAACTAGCATGGAGAACGCTAAAAAGCTTTCAATTCAAGTTAGTCTCGATTTTTATGTATGACTTCTGACTGTTAACTGTTGCTTTCAGCACGGGAGAATCCTGAAGCTATTGAAAGTCACGAAAAGCCCGCTGCCGGTCCATCGTGACACCTATGCGGCTCGTCGAATGGAAGCTATGTCTAACGCGGCATTGATGGCTAGAAACTCCAAGACCGGAGGAGACGACGTCACTCGAGAGAAACTTCGACCTGGTTCTCAGGCTGAGGTATGGCTATTTTCTAATCGATTTCATTATTTTCATTTTTTAGAACACGGATCCTGAGCTGCTGGCCGATTTTTCAACTGCTCGAACCGACTGCCGAGAAAACCCCGCAGCGCAGAGGGCGGTTCAAGAAGCACCAAGCGGCTTCGGCGGCTGTTCAAAGAGCACGCCAGAGTTTTTCTCGATCGACTTTTGTGAGACGGAGCCATCGAATTAACAGTCAGGGCACCACATCACCCCAGGATGAGCGGATGATCCTGAAATTTCTGGAGGAGCTAGGTGAGGAAAGATCTTAATTAAATAAAATTATACCATTTTAATTTCAGGAGGACGAACAATTGCGAGCGGCCCAGACGGATAAGCGGGCAGACGACACTGCTGGAACCGTGAGTAGTGTTGCATGTACTCTTATTTTACCTGGACATTTTAGGCTACGCAGTTAGAGGAGCCCTCGAAATCCAAGGATTCGGTGAAACCCTCTGTCACCTCACGAGCAGAGGTGTCCGACGAAGACTGTACCGTCGTTGCGACGGTTTTGAAGACCCCAAGGACAATCAACGGACAGCCCACGGCTTCGAAGAGCAAGAAGAGACAGCGGTTTATCACGGTCGGCACTCTGAAGCAAAAGAGCATCGTTAACTGGCTTTCCCCGACTGCTTCTGGTGCTGCATCAGTTGACGTCACTGGCAAACCTGTCAGTACCTTGATTCTTTGCGCCATAGTTGACCTAGAGGACATTTCAGGCTGCGCAGGTGAAATCCTCGACTTCGTTCCAGTCACCTATAGCTCTGGACATCTCTGACGTCGCCGTGACTCATGCCTACGCTTCAGCGGTAGCGCCTTCTGTTCATCAGCAAGAAGACGCGCCCGATGAAGACATCGCCGCCACTCCCAAGACCCGAAGGAGCTTCCAAGGTCGGCCGATGGCTTCGAAGAAATCGCTGAGCAGGAGGAAGCAGCAATTCATTCGAATTGGCACCCTCAAGCGCAAGAGTGACGGAACCTTCATGTCCTCGTCTGGTGCGGAGCCACACACAGCTGAAGAGACTGCGGGAGACGTGAGTATCTTAATTTCATGGCCGTAACTAGCCGAATCACCGCCTTTCTTCGGCCATTTGTCGTGCTTAGCTCCTATTTCTGCAGATCACTTTTAGCTTCCCTTAAGCCCCATCGCGCACTCACTGCTGATTTCCTCGTTTCCTACATCTTCGTTGCACACCCCTCCTTACTCATTTCATTCCTCACCTTCCTGTGTGCTATTCCTACTTTTGCTTTTCCCGCACCTTCAATACCACCACAACCCTTTCACCCTCATTCCACTGATCGCTTGGACAATTTTGGAAAAGTGAAGGCGTCAGGGCAGGCTGGACTGGATTGAGTAGGGAGAGTTCTAGGATTCGCCGTCAGGTCGAATTTTGTTGAAAGTCATCTGAAAGCGATATTCTGAGCTCCGGGGCTGCCTGCGTCATGTACAACACACCAAACAGCCCGAAACTGCCCAGTGTAATTATCTGCAAACGGTTCTCCTACCACTGAATCACAAACACAGCCATTTCACCTGAAAACAACACCAAACCCACAAAATTTAGCGTTTGCGATCTTTCCTTTTCCACTTCTGACTTCAAAACCCTTCCTCACCTCGTCAGGCGCAGTTTCACGTCAACCTCCCGTCTTTCTTCCCACAGCCAAAAAATGCACCGAAATTCAGAAAACCTATGCGATCTGGCTTCCGCCGCGGATAAATCATCCCAAACCACAGCAAACAGCACCGCGAAGGCGTCAAAAGAGCTTTCGCATGCATTCTACACGCAACTACAGCTATTTCACCCGCAAACAGCACGAAACCCACAGAACTGCCTCAAACGTGCCCGCAAAACGCTCGAAACCACTTGCCGCGTTGCCCCCGTCGCTCGCGCGCACGCGAAAAGGCGAAAAATAACGATCGGCGTCGTCCAGCATACTCCCCATACCCGCTCAGGCACATCGCGGCGGGACCACCACCGCGGACCATTTTTATTTAGTAATTAACGGGGCCGCGTGCGCTATTGCGCGACAATATTTTTTTTGAATCAGTATTGTTTGGTGCTTCGCGCCTCACATATTCCTATGCTGCAAAAGCCTCGGCGCTACACGCGTCTTTTGAACAATTTCTCGGCTAAAGGCAACCTTGGCGCTTCGAATTCTACCAAAAGTGCGCTTGAAGCCTCAAAATGTTCACCGTTGCTCATCGACCGCCGCTCGACACGGCGCGCGAAACCACGCAAATCGCGGCGGCGATGGCGAAATGCACGCAAATGGCGCTGCTACCGTAACCCGAATTTGTTTAATCAGGCAACTCGCGTTTATAAATTTCGTGACGGACGAACGGACACGTCTGAATCGTCTCCTTTATTTAATGGATTTGAGTTGACAAAACGTAATTTTAGGACACTCAGCTGGATCATTCGACTTCGTCCCAGTCATCTCCCACTTTACCTATGCATATCGACCCTTCTGCTGTCGACTTGACGCCTATCGAAGTCTCTGAAGAAGCTTCCACTTCGACTATCCACAAGAAGACTGTGATCGCTATAAAGGGAAGGCGCAACGTGCCTGTCTTCCGAAATATGAGGCGCAGTGAGCGAGACAGTGTTCTCGCGAGTCGCAACGCATCGGGAGACGCGAAACCCTTGATGACTTTCCTTAATGTAAGTCCCTCAAATTCAAGTTATCAAACCTTTTTTGCGACGTTTCAGGTCGCCTCGACTTCTCGTCAGCCATCGCAAGATGAAACGCCGCTTGTCGAAGAGGTCGTCCAATCGAAGAAGTTGGCCTTCAGCAAACCAAGAGGACGAAGCGTGGTTCCAAGCAGAAGGTTTAAGAACGGAGAGCAGAACGTTATTCAGCGACGAAGTGAGTCGTTAGCTGCTGCGAAGAAACTCTTGTCGAAGGCTAATATGTCCTCTCAGCACGTACGCCTCTTGTAATCAATTTTCGCTTTCTATTTTTCTCGTTTCAGGTCGTTGCCACTGCTCCTGGGCGCCCGAAAGTCCAGGCCAGTCAGCTACCCCAGTCTTCAGGTCTGTCTGAGCCAATCTCTGATGTTCAAGCGTCCGATGAAGCTGCTCCATTTGAAGCTCATGCCCAAGTCCAGCCCGAAAGCGTTTCTCCAGCTTCAGAACCGATGGAAGTGCCTGCCAAAGTTTTCAAAGAACAACGTAAGCGTAAACTCGCTAGCAAAGCGAAGACGAGCGTTTCCAAGTCTGAAAGCCAAGATGTGCCGATAGACCTTTCCATTCCCGCAAACTTCACTCCATTCTTTTCTGCAGTGTCCGAAGCGTTTCTACCGGCTTATTGGGAGCTCGAAACCTCTGCTGGCCTCGAAGAATCTCCGAGGAATGACCAAGACGTGATTATTACTGAGGACGTCGAGAATGAGAACGTATGTCTCTTTTCGCCATTTTTGAGTTTTAATGGCTTTTTTAGGCTGTTGGCACTCGAGACGAGAAGACTCTGGACGTTCCGCAGCCGTCCATGTCTAGGGACAAATTAGCTGAAATCCTATCAACGTCTTCCAGTATCGATACTGTTTGCGAAACGTCCGATCTCCGGATTCCGGCGTATTGGGAGCTTGAGAAGACGCCGATGCCGTCTCCTGCCCTCGACCAATCTCAAGGGGACCAACAGGATAATGCTGCTGTTATTCAGGACACTGAGGCTGAAACGGTAAGCGTCATTTTTACGTATTTTGAGGCTTTTATTGGTTCAATTTTAGGTCGTTGCCACCGAAGATGGAGAGCCAGAACGCGAGACATTGCTAATGACATCTTCTGAAGACGAAGAATCGAAGCAGAACCAAAAAGACGATGCTGCTGCCATTACCAACGTTGAACTTGAAGCTGTGAGCTTATTTTCTTCATTTCATGACTTTTAACAATGCAATTTCAGTTCGTCGCCACTGAAGATGCAGATATTGAGGACGCTCCACAGTTGTCTCTGTCTCAAGATGAAGAAATTCAGACCCTTTCCGCAACTTCCATTATCGAGGATGCAAGCGAGACGTCCGGATCGTGTTTTTCGGCCGAACCAGATCTTGAGACGTCGCCAACGTCATCTATTGAACGCAAGGAATCTGCTCAGGGTGTGAAGGCTAAATCCGTAAGTCTCTTTTCCTCACTTTGAAGCTTTAACAATTTAATTTCAGGTCGTTTCCAGTGAAGATGCAAATATTCAGGATGCTTCACAGTCTTCTCTGTGTCAGGAGGAAGAAATGCAGATTCTATCCGCGACTTCCATTGTCGAGGCTACAAGCGAGACATTCGAATCACGTCTGCCAACTCAGCCAGAGCTTCAGACGTTGCCCATGGCATCTGCTGAAGACGAGGAATCGAAGCAGAACGAGGAGGACGATGCTACTGTCATTCAGAGCACCGAAGCTGAATTCGTAAGTAAGCCTCTTTTCCTGATTTTGAGCTTTCCACGAGGCTGATTACAGGTTGTTGGCCCGCTAAATGAAAAGATTCTCGACGTTCCGCCATCACCCATGTCTGAGGTTGAGGCAGCGACGTCTAGCACCAATGGTGCGTGCCAGGCGACCGAGCAATCTCGCCTCCTAGCAGAGGCTGAACGCGAGGACTCCCCGAAGCTGGAGCGCTCCAGAACTCCGACCGCAGAGCCGATGAAGATCGAAGACGCTCCTGAGATGAGCCTTCCGTCGACGTCTGAATACAAGGTCTCGAAGAAATGCGGACGGATGAGGACGACCGAAGACACCGCTCCAGCCATTCCTGGCGTGCATTCGCGGATAGCAGCTTGCCCGTGTCATGAGCCGGTGCGCATAAGAGCTCGAAAGACGACATCGGAAACCCCGCAGAGGAGCGGCGAAGAAGCGAAGGAGGAGGTTAAAAGAGCGATATCTGTGAAGTCCGAGGAAAAAGGAGCTCAGCAGCTCGAATTGAATCCTGTTTCTGAATCCAGCAGCATTGGTCAGGCCGAATCCAGTGAATTCAACCATCAGGTATCATTTTTAAGCTGTTTAGAATTTCAAAAATATACATTTTGGCCGTTTTCGCGTAATTCATTGTGTGTCCTCCGTTCTTAGCTTATATTGGCTCTCATTGGACGTATTTTCAGGCCTACGCCATCAGTGACAGCCATGATGAGCCTGGATCGTCAAATCGTCTCGATGAAGGCGCCTCCAGTTCTAAATCAAGTCATTACTCGCAAATTCCAGACCAAGACGAGCCGCCGCGGAAGAAGAAGCCCGGTAAACGTCACCTGAGAAGGGTTTTAATTAACCTCTTTTTATTGTTCACTTCATTTTTGTGATTATAGCCTAACGCAGACGAGAACGCAGAAGCCACACCGTTCGAAAGGGCTGTCCGTACCTACCATCGCACGCCTCTAGATGAGGCAGCTAAGGAGGCAGCAGCGAAGGAGTGTGCTAAGCAGATTTTAGTTTCTTATGGATGTGATCCTGAAGGTGTAATGACCGAACTGGATAAAACCGGTTTTCCAGCTACGTTGCGACTGGCTATCCGGGGCGCTTCGATGCCCGTCATGAATTCTCTACGTGAAAAACGTCGAAAGAACCCTGTGCCCGTAAAGCCCGTCTCGCCTCGCTTATTGGACTCGATGCCCGTGCATCGGAACAAGGTCTGCGATGTCATCGCGACCTTGCACGCTATGTCAAACGGAAATTCCATTTTAACAAATGAGAAGATCGAGGTAAGCGGCTCATAAAACGTTTCAAATCAACCAGTGTACTTTTTTAGGTGGTTTCCTACCCTGCGACTAAAGCGGAGAGAAGGAAGATGCAGGGGATGGAGAAGAGATTGAAGAGAATCGACTCGAAGCTGTTCAAATGTCCACGAAGAGTCATTCCGACTTTCATCGAGTACATGGGCGAAATGGAGGAGCGCAAGGAGCGCGAGAAGTTCTTCATTGAAAGCGGAGAGCGTTTGCGCGAGGAGGAGCTGGAACGGCGGCGGCAGGAAGAGCAGCGGAAGGCGGAATTGATGGAGCAACGCTGGCGGGACGAGGAGGCTTTCAAAGCGATGGTCGAGTCTGGCGCTGTGGACCTTGATCGACCCTCTACGTCCGGAATCGTCGTGCAAGCCGACGTCGATGGGACAATGAAGAGGGCCGAGAAGGTCGCGTCTAAAACCAAAGACGTCCAGGAGGTCGTGGAGGACACAAAAGAAGCTTCCACCTCAACGACGGCAACCGAAAAAACTCAGAAGCCTCAAGCCTCACAAGAAGCACCAGCTGAAGCCTCAGGAAAACCTGAAAAGACTGACGAGGAAGCGGACGCGGAAAGCGATGGAGATGGAGGAGAAAGTTCTGATTCTGATGACGAAGAGCGGCCTTTCAACTGGGAGACGGAGGAAAAGAAGTACAAAGCTCGCTTCATTGTACAGTACGGCCGTCCTGTATGTATACATTGAAAAGTACCCAAACTTATGTGTTCATTTTAGGGGAACTTCGTCCTCCGCTCAACCACGTCGATCAAGAATCCGTTCAAGATCCACCCAAAGCTTCCCGCCCTTTTCTCGGACGATAAGAAGCCCAGCAGCGACGATGGTGTCTACGAATCCGAGAGGATTCTGATGAAGAGGATGCATGAAGTGAGTTTATTTCACACTTAAAAAACGAAGTCATATTTCTTCTTTTCAGGGCAACGAGGAGTTTTACGTGAAGTGGGTCGACTGGCCCATGGATACGAGTACTTGGGAGGTGAAAAGTGCTTTGAGAGGCAGCGGAGCTCTCTCGGCGGAGTTCCAGCTCAGAGAAGAGGTCGTCAACGAGATCTGCAAGCTATATGCATATAAACGACCCACTTGGACCGAAAAAGACTACAACCGCCCGGACCTGAGGAAGCTAATCGCCTTCGAGAGGAGGGTTGACCTGATCCGAAAGGATTACGGTCAGCCGAAGCTGTTCATCGAGAACATCCACGACGACCAGGGTCCTCCGAACTTCCAGGTATACTCGATGAAAATGTTTAATTTTACGTGTTTCATCTGTTTAGTTCGTTTTGGAGAATCTCTTCTCAGAGAAGGCTATGCGGCATATGGTCGCCTACCACGCTCACGCTCACATGAACCATTGTAAATGCACTACGGGCCGAGGATGCCAGAAGAACCGGGTGAAGACCGCTACGGGCTACACGAACAAGGGCAAAGCCATCACCCGCAACGTTTTTCGCACCATGAAGGCCGACATGGCATTCATATTCCACGAGTGCAATGTAGGGTGCTCGTGTTTCCACATCCCCTGCCACAACCGCATGGTCCAGAAAGGACGCAATATGTACTTGATGCTATTCAAGACTCAAGACCGCGGTTGGGGTGTCTTCGCGACACAGAAGATCAAGGCTGGCGAGTTTGTCTGCGAGTACGTGGGCCTCGTGAAGAAGCTCGAGGAGATCCGTGACACGTCCTACAGCTTCGACATGGATGGATATGGCGCTGAGAACGTGGAGCTGTCGATCGACGCCGCGGTCTACGGAAACGAGGCCCGCTTCGTCAACCACTCCTGCGCCCCGAATCTCGTCGCCGCCTCCGTTCGTGTCGAGTACGACACCGAGAAGTACCATCGGATCGCGTATATCGCGAAGAAGGACATTGCCAAAGGTAAGTTTTTATACTTCAATTCATATTCTCATTTTCACTTTCAGGCGAAGAACTTCTGATAAATTATTATCCGAATGGACTGACGAAGACGAAGAAGAGCAAGAAGTGCCTGTAAGCCACTTCAGCTTCTGGATTTGTCTTAAACTGTTTTGTTTCAGGTGCGGCGCTGACAAGGGCATCTGCCAAAACTATATCTAGAGCCTGTTCGGACTTCTGCGGCAAGAACCTCCTCGAAGAACCAACGCAGGTATCACGAGAACTCTTTCTCTTTCATTCCTCTACGAGATTCCTCTACGTTTATTATACATATTTTTGGCTTGTGTCTTGTTCATAGAGTTCATAAAAAGTTCTATTGGTAACCACCGAAACAAGAGCAGAGTGACCTTTAAACGTAGTTGCTGATGGAAAAAAAACTAGACACAACACGTTTGGGTGAAAGCGCGATTAGATGGCGTCAACGAAGAGGCGAAAGTCATGAACGGAGTGCTTTGGTGTAATGATCGAGTGCAGTCCAATGGATGTTTCAATTAATTCAAGTGAAACAGATCGCAGATAAGGGAACGGAAAGAAGGCGATCGTGAAGGTGAGGCGGAACGACGGGTGAGTTTTGGTTTTTGCGAATTTTGGCCGAATTTTGTTTTAAACGACGTCTCATTTGTTTCAAAATATCAACTATTTTTGTCTTTTAGGGCTAAGGGCACACCTCAGCATATGCGTTTTTAACGGTTATGCGTAAATAAGGCAATTTACGGGAACAATTAGGACAATTTTGGTATTTTACCTAAAGGGACACTGGTCGTATAATTTTAGTTTGAAGCTCGGAATTGAATGTTTTTTTTGTGTGAAACTGCGAGTCTCGCATAACTTGAAATGCTAGGTCTTGTAGTGTTTGTACCTGTCTGAAGAGCGGTTTGGAAAATGTGCTTTGCATCGATAACAATTAAAATCTAATTTTGTGGAACAGTTGTAAATTTATTGGGCTCTATGACAATTTAGTGGACGCGACGGCTACAGTTTGGACGCGAAGAATGTGGTGTGGACGGGATCGGCAAAATAGATTTAGTGTGGACGCAAAAAAATTAAATGAGTTAATGCCCGTTTTCCGTTTAGCAATGTCTGTCTGGGAGTTTTTATAAGTCATCAGGTTTATTTTTCAGTCAGAGCCAATGAGCGGCTCGAGGCTGCCTTTTTCAAACAGTGCCGATGAGGTTGATCTCCTGAAGCATGTAAGGCTTAGGCTTGGAAATTTTTCAATGTGGTTTTTGCGGCAAAACCGCCTGGCAGCGGGGAAAGTAGGCTGGGAGCACAATTTCCTGGACGGAACCGCTACCACAGGCGAACCTCCACCCGACAGAATCGCCACGGAAAAGAACCGCCACTGGACGGAACCGCCAAAATCTGCGGCAACTACTATTTCTGTCAAGCCTGGCTGTCCTAGCCTGCACGCTCCGCTTTTTTGTGGAACTGTGCTTCCAGCCTACAATCCCGCTGCCAGGCGGCTTCGCCGCAAAAACCACATTGAAAATGTACAAGCCTAAGCATAAAATGCTCCAGGTGGTCAGTCGCAGCCTACTATTCCCACTGTTTGAAAAAGACAGTCCTTGCCAGGCACCTTCAGCGCGTAAACCATATCTATTTTGCCTGCGTCCACACTAAATTAGTCGCGTCTACACTACATTCTCCGTATTCAAACTTTTTTTTTCGCGTCCCCACTAAATCCTTCACGTCCATTATATTGTAATAGAGCCATTTACTGTTCAGATGGAAAGGCCTATAATTGCCAAGAAAAAATAATTCTGTTTTTTAGTTTTCGTCGTAAATAAGGCAATTTGAATTCAATTATTTCATGGCTTTCGTTGTAAAAGCTTTATCATTATCATTTGAGCGAACAAAGCATTCCTCGTCGTTTTTTTGCATCTACTGAATTTATACTTTAAAAATTGGACACGTTCTTCTACGGCCTCATTTTTCCGTTCAGCAGCTACTTCATCAATTAGGTTAACTAGATATATAACTAAATAGCTTAAAAAATAAATTTTAAATTTTTGGTTGAATAATTTGTCCAGCTTAAGATCTTATATTAGGCGAAGACTCAGCAAATTTTGAAGGTTGCATTTTTAAGTTTTCAATTTTAACGTTTTTAAAATGGATTTACGTATTGCATGCTCACGATGTATCCAAAAGGCCGCCCAAAATTCAAAATTGTATTTAAGTGACGTGAAGGTGTTTTTATGTCCCACGCCAATAAATCGCAAGGACAGTTTCTCTTATACCATGACTATCAGCTTTAAAAAACATGTTTTCCTCCTCACTCCATCTCCCTTTGTGTTCTGCTCTTATCTGCATATGAGATCAACCTACCCAAAGAGCGACGCCGTTGTCGAAAACGCATGAGTCTCCTAATCAACAACATTACATCGTTTCTTCAGCTCGTTTCGACGTTCCCACTGTTACGCAACACGGCTCCCCAATATCCCTTTCGACGACCGAAGCAACGGCAACAGCAGCAACGGTGTTGGCGGCAGCAGTTTTGACACAGCTCACGATCTGATTTTATGAGAAGAACCGGTATATTCATAGACTCCTCCGAAGATGCGCGCGCGCGTGGGGCAGTTTTCTCTTCCCGCTTTTCTGCTTGTCTTGCATTACGCTAACGACTGCTGACCTTCGCCTATTTTTGGCGCTGCCACGCGCTTCTACGATAGACGGCTGCCGCCAATGTCAGAGGAGTCCGGCATTCCGCAAAGCTTGGCAAAAATTAAGACAAAAGGGTTTGATTTTTGGTCAGCGCGTAGAACTGAGCGCCGGAAAGGGTCTACGCAGAGTGAAGGAAGGTTCTTGCGTAATAGCGGAGACGGCGGCGGCCTGATCGGAGATCCGATTTGCAGATTTTTGGCGAGGAGGCCGAAAAGGATCGCTGTTCAGCCCAACGACCGGTCACTAAAATTAACTGCGTTTGTCTTTACTAAATTTGTTATTGGTCCTCCGTTCCTTCGTCCAAGTGCTTTATAGTCGCGCTTTCCCCTTTTGAATTGTTCAAATGAGAGCACTTCTGTTAAAGTGTTTACGTACGGCGAGAGTTCTCATTCTTTCTTGGGTCATTGTTAAAATCACGTGATTACTACTGCTCCAGAAATTGTGGTGACAAAGGAGATTTGGGATGAGAAGATTTGCGTGTGTTGTGAAGATTTGCTCGGTTGTGACCAGCGGTGCGTCGATTGTGTTGTACCTTAGTGTGTTTGATGGAAACGCTCTATTTGAAAAGCCATTTTTTTTTGACTTTTAAGAAGGAGGACTACACATAAACAAGAGAGACCAGCTTGGTTTGAAGAATTTGCGGTATCCACTTTGTTTTGTTGTCGTTTTGGTGATATGTTAATCTACGTCACTTGAAAACTGCTTTCATGGCTTTCTATTAAAACTTGGCAGAGGTTTACGTAAGACGTAAGTATAAGCTTTTGTAGTTTTACTTTTGTAGTTGTACCTCGCGATAGATATCTTAAATTTGTAACCGCGCCTGCCTCCTTTTGACTATAACTGCTGGCATATACGAGTTGTTTCGGCATAGTTTTCGCTTCTGGTTTTTTCATTGGGGTTTTCATGAACTGTGAGACTTCAGAAAAGTGTTGGAAATAAGAAATTCGGAAGAAAGTTGTGATCCGTGATAACTGTCTCAACAGTTGTTTGCTCTGTTGAGAAACTGGTTGTTGTTGCGGCTTGTAAACTGACTTGAACTTGTAAACAATTTAGCAACTTTTGCTGCAAAATCGGAATAGGTGACGCCTGTTGAAAGTTTTTTACGCGTAAAACCAGAAAAAGATTTTTCTCAATGATAAAATTGATCTCCTTTTGGATGGAGACACTTTTATAGATTTAGATGGAAATGCTTCGAATGCTTTTAGGAAAACTCAATAGTCGGAAGATTGACCGGGTGGACCATTGACTTTCAGTTTGGGTATAAACTGATATGGCACAAATGCAGGTTGCCTTGTGTTGCTTTTCGAAAGTCTCACATTGGCTGTTCTAATTTTCAAAATTCATCATTTATCCCAATCCATACCTGTGTATCACATGCCATTTAAATCCACGAGGTACACTTTTCTCAATTCATTTTTCAGTTGTGGGCTGAGTTGAACTTGATGTAGCTTCTATGTGACCCATGTGACCATCGTTTGCTTTTGGGTGCAAGCGAAAAGTTTATGTTTTTGAGCCATGTAATTTCCTGACGACACTGCAAAATCGTAATTTCTCGAATTAACGTGTTGCCGAGAACCTGCCCCTCTGTGTGACCCTCGGAGCCCTGTCACGCTGTTTTCATCCAGACCAGCTGTGCTGCGAAATTGTATTCAGCGTGCGTGGTGCGGAAATTAGAACGTGTGAGAATGTTTGTCGTCCGCTTTCGCGCCATCGTGGAAAACTTAATTAGTCGAGAAAATTGTTTTCGCGAAGGCATAATTCCTCTCATAATTTCTGTTATTTCCCGCGTTAAGCTGGCCTACAATTTTTGCTTCATCGTTCCCTTATCTGCTTTGTCCCAATTCCAATTTTCTGAAAGCAATTACTGAGAATGCTACAACATGAGTCAATGTTTTTTTTGCTCGTTTTAGATGGTTTTCTTAATAAACACCAAGATGACTATTCAACAGCTTTATTACCATCGGGCCATCATTGTGGTGAGTTGCTTTGTGATGGTCTTGGCTGATTTGGAGTCATTAAGGGAACACTTCTGGCTCAGCTGATTGTGGACGAACTCTACCACGTGCGTGATCTGCCCGTGACGTTGTCCAACTTTATCACAATCATGATTATCTATGTGATGGTGCGTGGGAATGACGAGACACAGCTTACGGTGGAGAAGCACAGGTTCAACAAGAACCGCCTCAAGGTCAGCACGGCTTTGGTCAGCCTCAAATAAAAGTATTTTTGTTCTTATTTTAGAGCTGCTGGAAAGTGTTCACCCTCACTATCCTCTCCACCTTCCGCATCGCCCTGAATTCCATGCTCCGAGACTCTGCATGTCAGGATAATCTTCACAAAACAGACATGTGCACAGGAACCCTTTTGTCTCTAGTAATATCAGTATTTCATATGTTTAAAGAATGAGATCTGTTTGCAGTTTATGAGTTACGTTGTGATGATGCTCTCGTTTTCCGACAACTGGCTGATGCTCTGTTTCTTTACCCATGAGGAACCTGTCGTCATTCAACGAAGAGTGGAACCTCAACCTGCACCCGCGGCATAAAAACGCAAGCATTGATCTCATGAATTTTTCGGTGGAACATCGGGAAGTGTAAATATTTTCGTGTAAATAAATTTATATGTGGGAGTGGGATGAGCGAGACACGGAATGCAGGAGTAGTTCATGGGTAGGGCTGGTTACTTGCGTTGCTTGGAGCCGGGACTGACTACGATATTTGACAACCAATTAAAGTCCGCTAGCGTTTGGTTCATTCGAACTTGACGTTTGTAAGTGCCAGAAAATTGTTTTGGGTAGATTAGCAATTAGTTTATTGTAGCCGACCGCGATTGTGCAAAGCAATCGTATGGGGACCACTAAAAAATGGTAAAATTATACTTTTTTCATCTCTGAACTTTGCCAAAGTGAGCAGTCTTCAAGCTGTTTCTCGCCATTTTGACGACGGAATCGTGATCAGAGCCTGCGAAAATCCCCTTCTGCAAGGAATGAGCGCGATCCGTGATAGTGCGAAAAAACGGTGACCGTGTGCCTTCAAAGGCAGGCTAAACAACCCTGTTCGGCCGAAATGGTCCCTTGAGCTGGTTCGAGAATATGGAGTCGATCCGGTATAAATGACGGAAGATAAACGAACCGAGTTAAGCAGCAGGAAGGCAAAAGCATCGCAGAGCCAAGACAACTCGCTCTTGGGTCGGACCAATCCAGACGACTTGATACCAAACACTGGTTGAGATTGCTCACTCGTAAAGACATGATTTTACCAAAACGGTTTGATATTTTTTGCCGGATCAGTAATTATTACTCGGAAAGGTCTAATCAGAAGCGCTGCCATTTTATCCTTGGGTCCAAAGATCTCCATGCACCACAAGTGCACCTGTAGTTCTCCGGGTAGTTTAAGTGATCATGTGATTTATTCGCTCTGAAAGGTCTCTACACAGTTTTGCGTGTAAGTCTTCCCCTTAAAGCTTTCAAAGTTGAAAGAGTCGATCGAAAAAAGAGTTGATTAACTTGGCCTCTATGGGTTGGGACACTTGCTGTTTTTCACAATTATCAAAGGCAACGACCCCCTGACATTAAGCTTAACTGAGCCACTCGTTGATGTTAAACACAGAATATTGCTAAAATTTAGGTTGTTTTCAATTGAAAACTATATTGTAGGTGTAGGTGAAACCTGAAGTCTTTAACGTGATTCCAAATAGTGTTCTTGTTCGACGAGTGTCGTCCGTCATTTTTGTGGCTAAATACAAAATACGTCCGACCCCGCCGGCTTCATATTTGCAATTCGTGATTTCTGATGTGTGTGAGCCAAAGTACAATCGAAGTATGAAATGGAAATTCATTTGAATTCAATACACACAAAGAACGTTTGATCGCTGCGTATTCTTATCTATGACGAATCAGAAGCCTCCAAAAATAATCATTTTGTTTAGGTCTAAAATAAGGCCTCAGAGAACAATTCCTCAAACCCTATAGCTCAACATAGCTTCAAATAGTCATAAAGGCTTCTTTTAGATTCCGTCCTCTGTTCCTATCCAAAGTCTAAAGGTCTCCATGCACTGCAACTGCACCCGAAGTTCTCTAGGTCTTTTTAAGTACAGATTCTTCACTTGCCCGTCAGTTGTCGGTCAAGGTATGAAGCCGTCTAGCCACGGCGATCAATCATTATTGCAATTAATGTGACTTTTTGCAAAAGGACACTTTAGTTTGTAGCCTGTAGAACGATTCAATAACCTCAAAAACACCGATTAATTTTTTGCCATTTTCGAACTCTTATTTTTCATTAAAACAACGATAGTGCGACTCAAGTGGGTTACAAGACGAAGAACTCATTAAAAGTGTAGATGATGTGAAGTGAAGCACGACAGAGGACGCTACAAGTCAAATGCTGACATTTGGCGTTCTTCCGTACGGCAATCAGCAGTTTTTTGATATCGAAAATATACAAAGCAGCCATTTAGCAAAACTCTAAAATTTCTAATGGCTTTTCACTTCTGACAAGATATTTCTAATTTGGAATGGTGTAAATTTCCCTTTTAGCTGCAAGAAATTCTTTGAATATAACCGAGTATTTCTGAAATTTCCCATTGAGTTTCGCCTTTTTTAGATTAATAATGCCCGACACCAGACAATTTTATAAATGTACGCGTAAATTCATTCTTCTGCTTATTTGTAAGTCCTCAACATCTTATTTGTATGCCTAAACTTCAGTAAAATTGGTTCAATATTAATTGGACACCATAAGAGACTTGAAATAAATCAATTCAATTGTCTTAGCTCTGCTGAAAACAAAATTTGCGTTCAGATGCTTTCTGTATGGATCATCCTCATGAGTTCTCTTAAGTTGAGTTTGAATCGTCCTTACAAGGGAATCTTTCCAAGTATGAATTTCAAATCAAGCTGAAAATTGGTGAGCAGATTGCTGCGCTGATTTCGAAAAATATAGGTGTTGCCTGCTCATGCGAGATCTAAAGTGCCTAAAAGGACATGTCTCGCATGGGAAAATCTACCGGTAAGTAGGCAGTTAGCGCGAATCACCAAGCATGACTTAAGAAAACAGGACCCGAAACCCTTCTCACCTTGCTGAGCAAAGATTTTCATGAGCTACTTCATCACGATTCTTATTTCTCGGCTTTCGAGCTTCTTCATTTCAGCTACCTTGACTTCTTTCAGTTAAATGTGAACGGCGTATTGTTTGTTCAGCTTTCGTTGAAACTCCTTCTAAAGAATACTTGAAGTTCCTTTATTTTTAGGTTTACAAACCGTTGTTGTACTAGTGATACTCTCCCTTTAAGCACCCGTTCTTCCTCCGTTCCCCGTGCCGCCAGTTGTAAAGAGTTTTTTCCTTACGCAAGCGAGATCCTGTGACCCTGTTTGTTACGTCAGCTAGTTTACCACTGGGAAAACCCCCGAAGTGTTTCATTTTCTGACGAAATCGACGTTTCCCGCCGGTCGTTCTTTGCACCCTTGTGCGTGCAGTTCACGTGAACTGTATAGTCGACCGCAACAACTGCTCGTTGTTGTCGGTGATGGGTAATCGTTCTTTGAGTGGCGGAGTGTAAGAAGATATTCTGGTCACACTTGATTCCGTCGACGAGGAAGCGGCTAGCATTGGATTGTTGCGATATTGAGGAAAGCACAAAATGGTGTTCGAAGACAATCAGTAGATCAGACATCGATTGATGTAATAAATTGATTGTCATATAGCTTATCTGAGGTGCACTTGGACAGTTTTTAGGCTAGCTCAAAAATAAAACCACGTGCTTGGATGGGACAATTTGATGCTTAAAGGCTCACTATCACGAGGCTAGAAACAACGCCACGAAAAAAGTTTTTTAGGTCTTTCAAAGAGTCTAATGCTTGCTCGAACATAGAGGAATTTGACCTTTTAAGCATATTTAAAATTTAGATTTTCTTTCCGTTCTCAAATCAGACGACTAGATTCCATATGCACAATTGACATCTCAGTTTATCTCTACTGCAACTTTTTACACCTTTTAAAACCCCAAAAGCACGTGCTCAGTCAAGTAATAACTGGCATTTGTCTCGCAGGGACCTTTTTAATGTGTTTCAATTATTTGATTTTTGACTTTCCCTTAAAATTGTCAAATTAGACCAATCATGATATGCTTACCCGTCCCCGATTTCCAGATGTCCACCCTTTCCCGGACCAACAAACGCTCAATCAGGAAAACAAAAGTACTTGATGACAGAAGAAACAATTCAGTAGCTAAACCGAAAACAACTCACGCTCGTTCGTATGCAATTTCCGCTCAAGTACAGTACACATCATTAGAACACGAGTACAAGGGTGATTTGTTAAGGTTGATGCTTCAATTACTACGTGCGCAGTTTACACGTAATGCCGTATGGTTTACAAGTGTGATTTCGAGAGGTTAAGATTCGATGACGCATACGTCCTGCGAAAAAGGACTTTGGACAATTGGGAAAACAAACTATTTCCTAAAGTTGTGTTTTTGATTAATGTTGTTTTTGGGCGTTTTGCGCAAGATCGTTTTGGTTCCAGGATCCGGACGTGGTATCAAAGTACACATTGCATCAGCATTGCTAAATCTGAAAAAAACGAAAAACAAGAATTCAGGTCTTAAAGGAAGTAACTTTCCTAATGCCGTTTAGTCTGTATTTAACCATGAAAACGTATACCAAAATCATTTCATGATGGCTTGCTCAACTACAAGACTTCAAAATCAGGCGTCAACAACTCTCAACGGGCCACGGACTCCCTGGTTTAATGTTTTTTGGCGTCTCGCTTTGGTTCCAGGACGTGGTATTAAAGTGCATGTTGCATCAGCATTGTTAAAGCCTACAAAAAAGACTCAAAACACGGTTCTAGATCTTAAATACAAGAACTCTTACATAGTCGTTTAGCCTGCATTTGACCATTGAATAAACCTGTGCCAAAATCGTTCGACGTTGGCTTGTCCAGCTATAAGGCGTCAGTTGAAACAAGGCGTCAACGACTCTAAACGGTCCCTGACACCCTAAATTGATTTTTCAGTGTCTTGTTTTGGTTCCAGGACGTGGAATCAAAGTACGTGTTGCATCAGCATTTTTCAATCTTAAAAACCCAAAATAAGGTTTCAGATCTTGAATGGAGGAACAGTCACATAGCCGTTTAGCATCCATTGGACCATAAAAATTGAAATTCCAATTTCATAACCATAGTTGCCATTTTTCCAAGACAAGTCCAGCTTTCAAACTACAGGGCGGCGGTAAAAGTTCGGCGTTAAACAACCTACACGCTTCCCTGACATTCTGAATTCCCGTTTTTAAATGTTTTGTGCAGGATCGATTTTGTTCCAGGATTTGTTGCATCACCTTGTTGTCTAAAACACTAGTTTTGGCTCATAGCTAAAGGAACACGCCTGTCGCAAATTTACCGGGCACATTTTAGCGGCTTTATGGTTCAATCGAGACAACAGACGTCGCCGATCGCTCTTCACTTCCGTTTTAACTTGTTTTAAATGTTGCTTTCTTATCTCAGGTAAAGGGAGAACGCACTTTCCGAATCGAATTCACTGTTGCGATCTCGGTTTTTTTTATGTTGCGGAAGTGATCTGGGTTCAGCGACTTGAGGCTTAAGTTTCAGGAACGGATACTTGTTTGTCAGACAAAGACTGTTTACGACCTTTGTAGCCAGTCTTCGTAATTCTGACCTTAAAAAAATCTGTGAAAACGACACACTAAAAGCGTTCTAGCTGATCATGAAACGTTCACCAACAACTGATCAAAATCGGCATCTGAGTTCAAAAGTCCATTACGTCAATGGGCCACAAAAGCGGTATAATCTTTTTTGTTTGCGAGCACTTTGACTCTTTTTATGACGTACTTTGCTTTTTTCGGTTATGACCAGAACCACTACGAGGTAGCAAGCTAGACTGAAATGGATGTTACAAGCTACACTTGGTGGAGTATGGGGTTGCAGAAGGAAAGAACCTTTATTCTAACAAATAAAAAAATATGTTAAAACCTGAAAAACGAGAAAAAATTGAGCTACAAAATTGAGGTGGAAGTTTAAAACATTACTCTTTTGTTATGGCGCACTGGCTACCATGTTATTTTAGGAACCTAGAGGACACGGGTTCGAGTCCTACAGCGACCTCAACTTTTTTTAGTTAAATTATTTTCGAAAAAATCTTTTTTTTATTTTTGATTTCAAAAAAGACTGCAGAACATACTCAGAAGTGCTATGGTATGTGCCTCTGTGTGCTAATCTGAGATTAGATTTCCAACAACCCCTCATTAATGTTGACCTCCCCTCCTTGGCATCAAATAGTTTTACACCCGTTTCTTCTCGCGCTCGATAAGCGAGAGACGGATCCAGAGTACATATTCGTCACCACCGTTCACATGAAATTCAGTACGCGTCCGATCAGCTGTAACTTCTCGTCCTAACACATGAATCAGCGCGGGCGTATGTACACGCTCAGGAATTGGTGTCATTGGTGGGTGCAGAGTGCAAAGTCTGCCTGAGCACTTCGAATCTCTCACAGTAGTTCCGCAGCAGACGTCTACTCGTTTCTCTCATCATGACGACGACAAATGTGATCTCGGTGGGGAAGGAAAACCCCGAGGCATGTGGAGTGGAAGTTGGCGACGACGCGGTGCGTTCGTCCTCCGACTGAGTGTACTTTGCTCTGCACGTGAAATCGTACTTAATTGTTTGAAGCATCTTTTTGGAGCTTCTAAGGCAAAACCAAGACCGTGATGCACTTTACGACTCCTGAAAGCTTCAAACGGATGTTTGCTTAGTAGTCAAATGGGAGCAAAGTTTCCTTGAGGCAACACAAACAAATTCAAAGCGATGAGTCGCCAAATTCGTGCGGAGTCTTGCGCCGCACGTAGTTCTTCTTGTGTACCAGAGCGAAGAACAAAGCGCTTTTCTATTTACGGCCCACGATTATCAGCTGCGAAGGAGTTGTTGCCTTCCTAACGGCGCGTTCATCAAGCCGATTCGAATTTCGCTGAAAATGCAAGTTTTAAGTCAAAGAAAAAGCCTACTGAGCAAAGCTTGTTATCATAAAAGCGCCTTACGTTGATAGGAAACCGACCGAAGGCAAACAGAGAGATTAAGGAGCACTTGTAGGCGCTTATCGACGTAGTTTAATGAGTAGCTTCGTATAGTGATGAGAAACTTTCTAATATAACGCAAAAATTGACGAGATGAGTAAGGTTTAGGGTTAAACAGGTTACAGCCTTAGGCATGATGGTCTTAAAGTGATCTTTATCCCGTTGTTTACAACGAAGGAGACGCCAAAACCGAATGACGTGATGCTGACTGGTCAAACCTTGGTCAAACGTCGTCAGTGATCAAGGGTCTTTTTTGTCTGAATATCTGAAGATCCTTTAGGCCATACCTCAGATCCGTGAACCTTGAAATGTTAATTTATTACCATAATTACTATTTTTGCAAGGCAGACAAGTCTTAAACTGATCCTTATACATTTTTTGCATTGTAAGAAGCCAAATAACGTGATGCTGAGTTGTAAACCTTGGTCAAACATCGTCAGTAATTACAGAGTTAACCTTCACCAGTTATCTAAGATTTTCGCATAGATCGGGCTTCATTTTTTGAGCGTTTCATTAAATGACATATTAGGCCCCTAACAATTAAAATTCCAATTTGGTAGTAATCGATTTCACGTCTCCACACCCGTCATTTGTTCATGAAAAAGTCCTATTTTTCAACTTGTCTCCCACTTAGGTTCTTGCCCTCCCCTCGGCGCTATTCCGGTAACAGACCAATTGACAGCCAACACACAACCCAAAATTTTTTTTCGGACGCTTTGTTTTGACAACGGACGCCACCCGCGAATAGGCAAACAACCACAAAGAGTGTAACGTATCCTCTAGACCTGCACGCACCCGTAGCATTTTATTTACGCAAAACCGTGTGTTTGCTTTGAAATGTACGACAATCAGCTGCACCGTGTGAACCCAACTGATACCGTAAAGGTGACGCAATCGAAACGAACGTCTAGGCAAAGATCGTGTGAACTCAAGACCGCCGTCGTTATCAAAATATGTATTTTTGCTTCTCAAATCAAACGATAATCTCATCATTACGCAACTGTTGCAAAGCTACCGTAAACTCCAAGGAACCTTTGGTTAACCCTGCTATCCTCCGAGTTGTTTTCCAGTTTTACGATGTCTGCTACTGCGTCGCGCGTACCTTGGCCTGTTGTTTAGTATGATTTGTCTGCGACTGTGACAGCCGACAGCGGATATACAAGTGTTGCTGCTCGTTGACGAGAGGTCTTAATTCCAGGACAGCTGAATCGCTAAAGGCAGAGATCACCGTCGGCCGCCGGAGGGCGACAGAGAAGCGCGAGCGGGAATCGGAAGTGTTACATCACCGTGAGGCGCGATTTGTTTGAATTACCGCCAGGAATCTTTGCCCAACCGCACGTGCTTCGTCGGTAGCGTTCACGTGAACCCGGGACAAGCGCATGGACAAAGACGGCGTGATTTTGGTGGAGCAGACATGGGACTGGCTGGGGGCGAAGGCAAACTGTGTACTGCGGTCCTACATTTGAAAAATACGTCGCTATTTTGACGTCTCCATCAGTCATTGCGTGTCAAATTGAAAAATGGAAAACAAAACAACAGACGGATGAGACAGCAGAAAGCAAACAAAATACAAACTAGCTGGATCCTGATGAGTCTGCTGTAAATTGTGTGTCTAACGGTAAGTACCAAAGCAAAGTTAGATGGATTGATGTTGTTTTGAAGCTGTTATGACCAGAAAATTAAATAATGGCCAATTAGTACACAGAGATTGCATGTGAAGAAGCTTAAAGGCAATCTTAGAGAATGAAAGCAAAATACAAGTGAGTAAGCGCTCTGTTGAGTGGATAATTTCAGTTGTTATTATTGTGCAGCGGTAAGTCTACAGCTTGCCTATCCAAAGGTCACGGGTTCGAATCCGGCAACCACCTTACCATTTCGCAGTTGGCCACAAAAGCTTTGATTCTCTGTAGAATTCATTTCATCCAAAAATAAATTCTCCCTGAAGTACCACACCGTCCCCAAATCTGTAGAAATATGTGGTCGGGCAAAAGCAGCCGACGTACCCTGGACCTAGCTCTCCAATCTTGCTCTTCAAGCACTAAATCTCGTGACTTGGACATAGAACACTTTCGTACACTTGCACACACCCCATTTTTGTCGATTTTTTGCTGCTCGCTGTTTTTACACGGTTGTTATTTTAGGAACCAAATCCAAAACATTTCCTTCCTGTCGACGACTCCGACTCACGAGGAACCTTTGCTCTCATCGCTCTCCAGACGGACGTTCCACGAAACAGTGTTAAAGGTAGTGATGAAAGAGTCGACTATCTTTCCGAAAATCAGGCTTTGGTGTACCGTAGAGTTTTCTCCAATATTGTGCCGCTCACATGCACGGATTGTGTGTTGGTGTTTTTTTGTCCAAGGATGATGGATCGAGTGCCTGAAGGGTCAACAAATTCATCGGATACGTATAGCAAGCACAACTGATGTGGTCAAATGTACAAAGCAAAAGTGCTTTCTGTGTTTATGGAAAACGGAGGCTATGCAAAACCTGTGGGTTGTGAATATTGCGATCGCAATCAGCTGTCAGTTTAGGGTCAGTTTTTGGGGTGGAATGAGCAAAGGAGGAGGTAGATAACTATCAAGTGCAACTTTTTGTGAGACTGACCAACGTGCAGGACTGCTCAGAAAATACCTTAAAAAAGAAAGTAAATTTATTTATGTAAGCTAAAACGCGAGTCTAGGCAGCCTTTAAGCTGATCAAAAAATTGTAACTTTAATCATAATAAACAATAATTTGTTTATAGTGGAATTTTGGCTTCGATCCGTCGTTAGTTTAAGACCGTTTAAAGGCCACAACAAGAAAATTAAGAAACCCCTTAAATTTATAATTGAAGACCAGAATGTACCCTAGCAGCCATCGTTTTTGGGTATTTCCCAAGTGTAAAGATCACCACATGTACACACAGTAAACAAGCACCCCAAAATTTGTGTTGCGCTTTCTTCTGCAAACGACTTCTTTGGTTTCCCTCTTCTTCCGCTGCCTGCATACCAGCAGCACACCGGCGTGCCCGCTGCAAACACGATGTAGTCTTTGTTCTTTCCGCCGGTTGCTTGCATACCCAACCGAAGCGCCGCTCGAAGATTGATAAAGATAAAACATTTCTCCTGTGCGTTTTTCGCCAATGACAAAAATTCGTCGAAAAGCGGAGCGTCGAAAGAGGCGCACGGTGCAGTGGCCATCACCGCCACCACCACCATCGGACTCTGATGATAACACCGAGTGTCTTTGGTTAGGCGCGTCAACGCGTGCAGCGCCCACCGCTCGCAGGCGAGAGCGGCTCAGAGAGTCGAGTTTCGTGGACTTCGAACCGGCGTGTCAGAAACGCGATGGCCAAAGAAGATGGGTATACTATCCAACTGATGTGTTCCGACTATGTCTAGGTTACAATCTTGGAAGGGAGCACAGAAGCGATTCAAAGTGGAGACGACAGCAGTGACAAAACATGTCTGAAAACAAGATTAGTAAAAAAGTTTAATTTGATTAGTTGAAAACGGTCAAATTTGTGTGTAGTTATGTCTCACTTTCGGATGACATCAAAATAAGCCCTATTTCAATAATCCCTGGTGCATATTCATACATCTCTTTTGTTGTCTCCCATTGAGTGATCTCTGCTGATCTTTAGAAAGAGAAAGAGTGAAGATTATATTGATCTGCTGAGAGCATGTTTGTAGTTTACAGCAGCCACATGGAAGATTGAAAACAACAAAAACAGTAGAGTTGCCTGTCAGGTATTTACAGCTAGCCGATGATAAGATCGCCATGCTCGAATAATAGCTGAGAACATAATTTAGGCAGTATTTGTCTTTATGGGCACTTTATGGCCGCTTTTCACAACCTTTGGTCTGCTTAATAGTCTCTGACGTTCGTCGATTAAGCTTTTATAAAGCCTGGCTTGAACAAAGAAACAGTTTGTTGTGAGAACATTGGATAACTTTAAGCGTCTATAAAAATTTGGAAACCTTTGCTCTTCGTTCGGAACGGGGTTCTATAATTAATTGGCGAGCGAAATGCCTTCGTCGACGTGCACAGTGCCGCTTTGCGTAATCGAAGGTCAGAGAAACCCGAGAAACCCTTGTCATAACAATGTTGCCTTCGATCGATCAAACTTTCCTCGCTCTCTTATGCCGTTATCAGAACTGCTCTCGGTTCGCCTTGTGAGAAAGGGCATCAAGGGTGATAAAACTGCTTAGTCGAAAATAACTCTTTACGTAAGCAATTCCCTTTGCAATGCAAGAGAAGTGGCTTTCCTTGACGGGTTACCGTATTCCGGAAGAGCGATGCTTGTGAAAAGTGGTCACAAAGACTGGCCTTAAGCAAGGAAGCTTATGATAATAACTGAAAGCTTTTCAAAAAAAAGGCTTTTGACGTGCTTTGAAAACGACGAATTTAATTTTGATTTCAATTTCCCTCATTTTTGTGTTTTAAACTAACTCATAATTTTGGCTCCTAGCACTCTTATTGTACCCAACGACAGGAAATTAATCACAATTCAACAAAAACCCTATCGTTGATCTATCGGACAGCGGGGTAGCCCTTTTCTTTTTTTTGTAATGTCACAAAGCGCTTTCCACCACTAACGCCACTCGCAGCCTCCACTCTTGCCTGACATGAAAATGATTTTGTGCTCCAGCGTCGACCGCTGCAACCAACGTGCGTGGTTGTAGTGTAGCATAGTCTTCTACCTTTGAGCTGGTCGCCTCCACCTCTTTTCCAAATGGCGAAATCGGAAAGTGGGGAAGCTAAGGCGCTTTTCGACGACCGCGTTTTTCCGCTATCGGCCACTGGCCATCTTTCCACACAACGGCAACATTGCACGCACGAATTACAAAGGTCGCCCTGGGGAGGAGGGAAACTTTGGCCCAGGAGGTGCTGTCTCTCTGCAAGCGGTGCCACCCGAAACAACTGCAAAGATCGGAGTCCCTTTTCGGCGACTCAAACAGAGCGAGCAAGATAGTGGAAAAAGACAGGCGGTGAGCCGTTTTTCAGTGCTCGATGCTCTCCGGGAGAAGTACGGTAACCAACCGCCAAACGATGATTATCGAAACTGAACCCTAATTAGAACCACATGGAGGTTCTTCTCTTCTTCTTCCTTTAGCCTTGATCTCTCGCTAATGTGGGGCCGGTTTTACATAGTTTAAAGTGCCGATTGCACCCTGCGACCTCTTTCTCTTCTGCGGCATCGGAACGTGGAACAGGAAAAGCGGCGAGGAGTGAGTAGTCGTTAATGGACGGAGAAGGACGGCAATCAGTTATCAAGCTCAGGGGCTCCCGAAGAAGCGCCGAGGCGCCCTATACGACGTTCTTCTTTTTCATCGAACGCTTAGTTGGCAATTGGCATTGTGATAGGCGAGTTGATAGGCTTCAGCAGCAACGGTCACGCCGCCTTTACAATCGATAGCTGGCTTCTTCTCCCCTTCAAAAAGTGACACGAGCATGGAAGACGCCTTTGGACCCTGAGTCATTATTCTCAAAATACGCTTTTTACTGTGTAGCTTCGAATATCGCTGTACAACTTGTTATCAGCACCTTAAAGGAATTTGAAACGTTTTTTTGATGCTTCTTCATGTGAATATCGTAGCAAACAATTTTTGATAAATGTCAAACTTGTGACATGTTAGCAAGAACTTCAAAAATGTGTAAATAAGCAAAAGTGTAAGTTTCAATAAAAAGCCAGACGCCTGAATCATGGTTTCCCAGAGCACACACGTCCCAAACAATGCGGGCGGAGATGGTTTTGGTGCAAATCCAACGACGTCACACAAAATCCTGCGCGCTCTTAGGCGAAACCGAGGCGGTCCGAGTGGGAGGAACTACGGTACACGTGATCTCAGCTGATTTCACGTGAAAAGCAAGCCGCAAGACGAAAGAAATGATGATGATGCAATTAAACAAGGTCTTATCCATCATCCGTCTTGTCGTCATCAGCGTCGAACTTGGCCCACACACAAAAAAACAGCGTCTTGGAGCTGGGTAAACGCACCTGACAGGCTTCCCGCGAAGGAGAAGACATGTCAACAACAAGGTTCGATCACATGCGACTCACGTCTAGCAAATGCTCCGGACCCACGTGAGATTTTAGCAGTTCGACCTGTAGAGGCCCCATCAGGGACTGCGCAAAAAACACCCAAATCAAAAACAATGAAATAAATATTATTTATGTGAATGTTTGCTCTTAAAAGTGACCCTCTATGAGAGATATTTCTGCGTTTTTGAAGGTTTGAGTGGTTAAGAGTGGTTTTCAAGCAAGTTGAGGTAATTTCCGGTTTCGGTCTTGAATCCAGCCGGCTTATGGGTTCTGGAAACAGCCGGATAAATGAGCTTGATCGACTTTCATTCGCAGAGGGCGTAGGTGCACGTGCCCGCGCGTGCGAACGACGCCTCCCTCCGTGGTGTTCTTTGGACCTAATTATAAAGGAGGCTCCGCCCTCGTCGTCGGCGTTGCCGACGCACAAATATAACCAGTGTGTTGTGTTTGTCTTAACAGTTGGGTCCGCTGAATTCGGGAGAATCAGTTAGTCAGCTTCTGATGCCCCCGGCGTCGGTAGCGGATTCTGATTTTTCTGGCCCCATGTGGCCTTTTTTGTTTAAGCGTGCACTTGTGAACTCTCCCAGCCTCAATTAATCGAAACCGGTTTCTTTCAGAAAACTAACCCGCTGTGAGTTGCAATCTTCAATCGCAACAGAATCCACTCAAGCCATGTCCGTCGACATTCTCCCCTGCTCTTCCGTGCCTTCCCATTCCCAGCAGCAGCCCCAACAGCAAGAAATTGTCCAAGAGATGATCGAACCTTCTGCCCCCAAGACTGCCAGCGTCTCCAAGTCCCGCTCCCAACAGCAGGCTTCGAACCAACAGCGCTACGAGACGAGCGCCGCTTTTAAGCATACTGTAGCGCTGGCGGTAATTGCCAGGCTGCAACAGTGGTGCCGTCAACTCTTCTGGCTGACCATCATCTGCGTTATGGGCTGCTGTGGCGAGCTCAGCTCCAAGGACCGTGCCAAGACGATCCAGCACGTGCGCCGGACGATCAGCCAGAGCGCGAAACGCTCGGTGGCCGAAATCGAAATGCAGGTTGGTCTTTGTCTCTAGCTCAAATGCACCCACCCCACGGCCCCCTGTTTATCTGCTCCAAAAAGCAAGCGTTTTTACACACTCAAAGCCGAGAGGAGATACATCGACTATTGCAAACATCAGCGCCGCTCGCTCTTCGTTCGGATCCTGTTTTCCTCTAGGGTCAACATGATTTGTTTTTCCACTCGCCCACTTTTCTATACGCGCATTTCACGCTACCGTTGGCAGCAGCCGGCGTTTTAAATTTCAAAAGCCTTTTTTTTGTCA
Organism: Steinernema carpocapsae; assembly: GCA_000757645.3. Lineage (NCBI taxonomy): Eukaryota > Metazoa > Nematoda > Chromadorea > Rhabditida > Steinernematidae > Steinernema > Steinernema carpocapsae. The sequence continues at coordinate 5,124,251 of CM016762.1, forward strand.
CATTATAGCTGCTCTTGTGGTCATCTTTCGCTATCAGAAACTCCCGTAGGCAGGCGACTCCATTTTCCGTATTAGCACCCGCCAAAATCTGTTTGTTATCGCGCCGAATCTGTCGCGTCCACACCGCTCCTCTCGTCTCACACACAATAAATTATCTGCTGACCTCTGACATTTCTCAACTTCTCAATTCTGATCGATTCGTCTTTTCAGCTGCTCCGTCACCTCACCTCGCCTCAGACGGCCTACCTCCGCTCGTCGCGAGGCCTCAAGAAGCGTGGCCCTTCTCGTCCTCCATCGCCGCAGCTTTTCGACATCCGCGAGGAGAGCGAAAACCTGGAAACTGAGTGCTAAACGGCGTCTTCTCTCCACCTGTTCTCCACTCGTCTTTTTGGATTTTACGGGAAATTGAATACGCCTCCACTGCCGCTCTCCTTATGCTATTTATGCAGACGTGTATCCACTCTCAGTTCTTCTCAGTTCACTTACCCTAATCCTCCCTCTCCCTCCTCTTTTCCGACCTCTGACCCTGAATCGCAAAGTGCCTTCTCTCACTTATCAAGTGTTTCAACCCTCTTTGTAAATGACAGAGATCGCAGCAGCGTGTAGTTACTGTAGAAATCCCCCTTTCTCCAATATCCACGACACCTGCTACTAGAGCTTTAATTGTGTCTTCTCTCCTTATTTGTTGAGGCGTTCCATATTTTATTCCCAAAATATTTCTGAACATATGTCGTAGTATTTATTTATCTCTCAAATCGCAATTTCTGGGAAATTGATCAAAAAACAAGTAATAAGTCTAATAAATGCATTTCTATATAAATCTTAATTTTCTCACAACTTCACAAGGAACTCCTCAAGGGTGAAAACTGGGATAAACAGATCGATTTAGCAAAAATGACTTGATAAAAAGTCGAATTGCAGAGTTTTGACTTATGTGGCTTTTAATGGTTACGGACTGTTTACTGAATTCTGCGACCAGCCGGACCCTAAACCAAAGATCCCTTCACCGATAGCAGTTCCTTTCTCTCCTTCTTTTAAGCCGTCGCCGTTTCACATCCGGCTTTCAGATATGCTTCTCACGAACAGGGTTCCACCAGAACCAAGCACACGTGCGTCGTGCGAACGAACTAACAAACCAGCTTACAAAAAACCGTCCTTAGAGCAGCTGCTCGCAGCTGTTCGCACGCAGTGACTTTATTTGCAGCGCTGCGCATGAACGCCTCGTTTCGATGAAAACGTTTGTTTGTCGGATCGAATCCAAAACTGTACGCACGACGTGCACGGGGACAACCCTTCCCCGAGGGCGTTTTCTTCTTCCTTTTTTCTTGCTTCTACTGCTGATGCTCTACCGCTTTTCGCGTGGCGACGCCCAGCAAAGCTACTCGCCACCGCTGTCGTGCAAATTGTTGGCCTTCAAAGATGGGTGTGAGTGTATGAAGACAAAATCAAATTCGAAGGCCAGAGACACAACCACCGTACACCCATGATTGATCAGATGTCATTTTGTTATAGTTGAACGTGCTGGCAGTACTGCTCCTGCTGCTGACGAACTGCAGGGTGGAAGTGAAGGAAGTGTGTTTAGGGCTTCACTTTTTCCATCGCGGCTCACACGAAAACAAGGGTAAAGAACGACTGCCGCCAGGAAAGTACAGTGCAAAGCACAATACCCAGCCGCTGCATGTCGACTACAGGTTACTGTTCCTACTCCTGCTGTTGATCCGCTGTGTGCCCGGTTCTGACGTCGTCGTGGAAGAACTCCCGCGCTTGGAGCACGACCAACACACGTGCAAGCGAGTCAGCAAAAGAGGATTGACTGTTTGCGCAAGTCGACCTTTGCCCTTAGGAAATTAGGAGAAGGAACAGATTGTCGCGTAAAGGTTTATTTCCTTTCCTCTCGTTCGCACGAACACTCCTCCTTGAGAGGAGTTACCACATAAATATGCCGATAAGTGGGAACAGTCTTGTGAGATTTGAGTGTCGCTTCGTCGTCTTTTCAGGGTGGTTAGGGGTGCTCCATGATGAGGTAGGAAGGGAAGCAGAGCTGAAGCCGTTTTTGCTGACTTGCACATTTTCTGATAATGGACAAAACCCAGCTGATGACAGGAAAGTGATTCATTGAGAGGGGAAACACTCGAAAGAGGTTTCATGGTCGGTTTGTAGTGCCGTGTCGGAATGGAGTGTTACAACTCCACGTGGCTAAACTCGACGTTGACATAGCTAGAATTATGTAATTGATTAGAGTAAACGATCAAATGTGTGTGGAAGATTGACGTTTCAGGGTCTCTAAAAACCAAGGGCAAGACGAAAGGACAAACGATCATTGATGGGATCACAAATAACATCAAAAAGTAAATTCGGGTTTTATTTCCTTAACAAACCACATTTTTTGTGTCCACTGTTTTGTCTCAGTGAATTTTTCCACCCTGAATTTTTTTTTGTTTTTGGCTGCTCACAATTTGCCCAATGCAGCACCAAGTCCGAAGTGATGTTCGATTGGAGCAGTCGATTTTCTCCGTCTTGTATGTTGTTTTCTTGCTATCACCGATCTCTCTTGTTTCACTTCTCCTTTTCTTCTTCTTCTCATCTCTTTTTTCACCTACTTCAGGTCCTTTGCCGGTGGCTCCTCGCTCGATCATTCTTGTCAGCCTTGTTTACCGGCTTCAATCGCCGCTCGTCGTTGGCGGCGTCATCGCGTTGCCCTCCTCACCACGATTCCACTATCAACATTATTTCAGCCCGTTTCCCCATACCGCACCGGTCAACACAGCACGTGGGTGTCCACGTGCGGCCGTTCGGCCGTCGCACGTGCACACCGAGCAGATCTGCAATTGCAACAATCCGTCCATCCGTTCGTGGGTCATTCGGTCCAGGCGATCTCTGGATTGGCTGCGGCGGAAACAAGGGTCGAGAGTTCCTAATCCTCATTTGCCTTACCAGCCCTTGTTCAAAGGGCGCAAGGGACATTCGGGCTGCCATTATTGCTGTCCTACAAATCTTGTGTCCTAATTTCAGTAATATAGCTCGAATTGACCTAAACAAATAGTAGATAAATGATTCAACACAAATCCAGCAGCGATAAATTCTGTACCCACGCCACAGATGGATGAGCGAGCGAGTGGAGTGCAATGTAAAAAGAGAGAAGCTCTCATAGACGACCGGGAGACAACACTGAGACGCGACTTTTTCCACTGTTTTGAACACCTTTGGCGAGTCGGGCGAAGGAGACGAGGACGCCAGCCGAAGACGTGTCATGTCGCAAAATATACAAAGTACTACGGGCGCTGGAAATTGGCATAACCGTGAAACAAAAAAAAAACATTACATAGCTAAGACAAATTGAAACCGGTTGCGCATCAAAATTGATCAGAATTTGAGGTGCCGCCGGAGAATCGGGTTGCCTGCTGCTGTGCGCTCGCAAAAACTCGGTTTTGACCTCGCCCCGCAACATTCGCGCGTAGCGGGTTGCAAACGGGTGGTGCTGCCTAAAACGTGTCAAGGAGAGCAAATAACTTGGAGAGGAAAATTAGTGCAAATTTGCGGAAAAAACGTTTCAACGCGTGGAGAAGAAGAAGATGACGATGGGTTCCTTTTGTGCTGCGCTGGTCGATTGGTTCCGCGAGCATTTATCATCATCCACCGCTGGGAACAAAGATCTCTCCGCCAATTTCCAAAGATGCGGGGGTCGCATAGTAAAATTCCGAATCTTTAAAAACGTGCTTTGTAATTTTGCAGCGCGAGAGGTTTGCAGTAACGAGGAATTTATGGATTTTTGAATGGGTGGAACCTGCACCTTGTCTTGTTTCGGCGGCTTGTATCCTTTCATGTAGCAAATCGCGGATACGAAAAATGTAGTGAATAGTAAGGTTCAAGAAATTATAAAAAGTACAGGTAGGATTAGATTTCACGTGACCAGAGAATTTAGTCCCATTCAGTTTAAATAAAGACTGCAGGTGGAGGTTTTTACGACTACTTAATGATTAGAAGGATATTAAGGGTTGCTTGCTTTAGCTTATAGGTAAAGCTGAAGGCTCTCATCTCGTCTGTCCGGATTCGATTCCGCTTTGAACCAACTTTTTTGCCACAACTCCAGAACTGTTAGAAACCCTAACAATAGCTTTTTTGTCCTTTGACCCAACATAGATCTAATCAACGTTTCTGTTAGAGCCTGTAATTGATTGTGACCGATTGTGACTCCAAAGACAACAAATGAGCGTGCAAAAACACCTTTTTCACGTTTTTAATCCTTGTTCGCTTTCATCGACCAAAAGCCAATCAACGCTGACACGTTGTTTCAATAGCCTCGAATATTCAAAAAAAACTGTTGACGCATCAATTTTTCGGCGTCACATCCATCTCGTGCTCCAATAAACAACTTTACAGCGTCGAAGCGGTAACGCGCTGTCAGCGAAAATCGGCTTTTCGAGAAGAACGTCGTTAGTTTTCCGCGTGATGCGGGAGAAGCGATCGCAACAAACATTTTAAGAAGGTAGAAAAAACGAGAAAAGCCCAACGTGACTATTGTTCGCTTATCTGTGGTGCAGTGGTGCAGAAAATGACAGCAGTACACGTGGTTGGAGATTGCAAAAACATGTTTACGATAAAAAGGTACACGGGAGCAGTAAATGAAACTGATTTTTAGGGACTGCTTTTAAGGCTTTATTAAAATATGCATTTTTTCAGTTTAAAAAATTTTTTTTTATTTTAGGCTATTAATCTTCAAAAGCTATTGGGACCGTGGCCACTGCAGCGATCATTTGCCTATATTTGTATTTTTGTTGACGTTTTCGCTTCCCACCAAAAAAGGAGCCCAGATAGGAAGTGGAAGCCGCTCGGTAGAATACGTTCACTTTGCGGAAAACAACAAAGAAACCAATCTTTGCCGACAAACGCTTTGCAGAGTCGGCTAAACGTGCGAATCGAGGAATGCGACCGACGGCAATCGGGCGGTTATCATTTGCAGAAAAACGCAAAGCAGCAGCGCCGTGTGTGGAACCGTTCTGTCGTCTTTCGTTCGCAGGACGACGAAAAGCGGAGATCAGCAAGAATCACGAAATGCACAAGGATGGCTACGCTGGAAAGCGCATTAACGTTTTTATAACTGAGAAAAAGTTAGATGTACTATTAGAAAGTTTCATTCATGCGGGGATCGGCTATGTCAAGCTTGAGATGTTTGGAGCTGTCAGTAAAAGACTTGTCAGTCAACCCTAATCAGCTTATCTCTAAGATTTAGGTAGTAGGGTAGAGGTGTCACACTTATCTTAACCTGTTTTGAAAGGTGAAACAGGCATATGGGGTCATGTAACGTTAGAGAAATGCTGAACACGTTTTATGTAAATTAGTCATGCTTCTAGCTTGTCAGTTAACCCTGATCGGCTTGTAACTGTGTGGAAGGGTGAAGGCGTCAGGCTTAACAACACCTGTTTTAAAAAACCAAATGAAGTACACAACGTTTTTGAGTTGCATGACATCAGCAAAATAGTCAGTTAACTTTAATCGGCCTGGAGTTAATCTTAGTGATCGACTAAAAAAGTTTTATAAACGTTAGGGGACCCACTGTGCACAAGTGACCTTATAGACCAGGTTGTGCTAAGCCTAATCTCCTAAACAGCTTGAAACGATGACCTTTCAAACCAGTCCAAACTGACACGTGCTCCTATCAACGTGTTACCCATTGCTTCTGCGAAACTATCAAAACATCCTTGTTTGCAAAAATGTGCGGCAAGCAGAAAATGATCATATTGACGTTGTTTGCCTCAGCAGTAAAAAGGCTATCAAGCTTCCTTTGCTGATAGGCTTTCCATATCAGTTTCATAGAAAAACACCGGAAAAGGAATTCGCCTAGTCACCGCACCCGCGATCGAGCGAGAGGTCAAAGGACGGATGACATTTCATTGCAACGGTTGACGACGACGCACTAGAATGGATCGGAGAAACTGTTCACATGCGAATGACAATACGGAAACGGTTGAATTTGTGCTTCGGGAGACCCTTTATCGCAAAGGTCGTTGGGAGACTGAAGGACAAGTGTTCTCTGTGGAATTTGCTAAGACTGATGCAATCCGAAAAATTAAACCCTATTTATAAACACGAAAAACTGTTTGATAAAAGGGCAAAACCATTTTTTTGTCATTTGGAGAAAATGACGTTTTGAACCACAAAGGAAATTACCCAGTTTCCTCGAAAACCTCAAAAATCAGTAACGCAAGAAATCAGTGATCTTCTAAAATATCGGCGAAATTCAAAACACCTTTAGGAGATCTCTGATACCCGGCACAGCAACGTCATCTTGTCAAAACCAGTTCTCTGAGTCTGTTTCCCGGAATATTCGCGAGTTCTTAATACAGACTTCAAAATTTGCACGAGACAAGTTTCCGTTGCACGAGACGCATGTGGAAAAGACTCGTTTTCACGTGTAAAACCGAAAATAGCTACATTGCAAAGGGTAAACACATTATTTCAAATCTAGAATTTGGAGCTAAAAATGGCGAGTTAAGAATATCCTAATGGACACTAATTAGATCTTATCGGCGCATAAACATGCGAACAGAGCAAAGGATGAGGGGTATTTTCGGAGTTCTGATAGAATGGGTGTCTGCTCAGGTAGGTCCGAAAATTCGGGGAGCGTCTTAGAACAAAACAATGTCATTTGAAGAATGTTTTAAAAGCGACAAAAAAATAAAATCGGAAGTGGGGTGCAACCGTGATCGCCCGGGCAGCTGGCCAACTCACCACCGTTGGGCTAGTAAACCAATCTTAACAGCAAGTTTAAGTTGTACGTAGAGATGGGTTTAAGAAGTTTTTGGCTACTTTCATTACATTGACGTAGAATTTGATTGAAACGACATAAACTCAATTTACACCGATAAGAACCCTGTCCACTCCGCTGTACCCATAGATTACCCAACCCATTTATGATTAAATGTGGTCGTCTCTGGCGGGCGCAAGTAAAACTGTACTCCCGCCGGCCGACAGACTTTGAACCCTGTAGTCTGCTCCTTCTCTCATCACCCCCCGCGGTGATGTCTAAATGCACGCCGCCGTCTCGCAGTGTTTCGTTTAATATTTTCTTTCCCAACAGAGTTACATATACACACTTGAGGGTCCTGGTGACCTCCGTGTGAATCTCAGATATTTATGTACGTGTCCGCGCCCGCGCCCGCATCGCCCTTTTTCCTTCCTCCCGATCAATCGGTTTAAATTGAACGAAAACATTTCATTCCTGATCGACAACCCAAGCGCCCGTTCTCGGCTCTGCAGTAGCAACATTTCCTCGTCCGCTTTCTCGCTTCCGTTTTTCATCAATCGCCTAATCGCATCCATTAATTTGGATAGTTTTAAACTTTTCGGCAATTATCTTTTCTCATTGAAGAAGAAAGCCGTCTTCGCCTCCTTCTCTGTGCGGGCTCGCGCACAAACCGTCCGCCTTGTTATCGCAAAGAACGCGCACACACCCGCTCGCCACAGCGAAGCGTCCTCCGAGAAGAGTCCATCAGTGTCCCTTTCACCTTGCTGGCAGCTGTACCTATCTACTACTTATTTCTCACACGGCAATAACTTTCAGATTTGACTACGAACCGCTTATCAACATGACCGACGAGGGAGATTTCGTGAAGTCGATTACGATGAAGGCGCGTGTGGACGACGCCAATTTCGAGGAGATGTCCGGTGCAATTTTCTGTTTCACGGACAGCCAGGGAGAGAGCGCTACACAGTCGGATGTCTACTTTAAGGTCTCGCATGGACGCATGAAGTTGCGCGTTAACTGTCCGTCTCAGGTAAGATTCAGATGATCTTTAAGTCCTGGAATAATGCAAATTTTATAACTTGAAGTTGACCCTTCAGATTTTAAACAAAAACTGAACAAACAAAAAATATTTTTTGTCATTAAAGAAAGAATTAAAAACAACAGGTAAAAAACTGTCTCGACCGGGATTTGAACCGGCGACCTTCCGTACAAAACTCTATGGCTTTAACCACTACAGCAAATAATCCTTAACGGTTGCAATGCTCAAGATTGCTAGATAGGTAGGTATAGAAAAGGTCAACATTAATTTTTATTTTTTCAAGTTTTCTTGCTTGATTTATGCGTGGGTCGACAGGTAAAACTGTCTGACAAAGTTGTTTGTCCCAAATTTTTGACATGAATCAATTTCGTTCTTTTTTGTGCGATCAGCTACAATACGTGTCTTTGGAGATGTGCTCCTCCCCGTTGAACCGTCGAGTCAAAGCGCACTCTGACCGCTTGAATCATTTCTATGCTTCACTAAATTAATCTGTAATCTCCTACGCAATACGGGTCGATTAGGGAACACAGAAACGCACAAAAACTTGTAAACGAGTGTGGCTACCACTAAGCCTGACTTTCCGTGAACCACACTTAATCAAAGCTTAGTTCAAAATAAGCCTTATCTATGCTGACTACCCAATTTTAAAGTCTTTATTCTAAGAGTTCGTTCTTTGCTTCCTTTTAACCCAAAACAGCAACCGTCACATAGTCCCATGACAAATGAACAAACTGATAACCGCTTTTCTACTTTTAAATGCCTGGCAAAAACATAAGAAAAGTACATTTTGATCATCTAGAAGAGGTAAACAGTTTCACTCTTATCTATAACGTTTTTTTCTCCTGTTTGCAGAATTACGGAACCCTGATACACTACAAGCAGAACTACCGCTCCGGCATCAACATCAGCGAAGCACGAGTGACCTCGCTCGACGACGTCCATCCGATTCGGGTAAGCGCAGCGCTTTTTTCTCTGTTTACCATTACGGAGAAACCTTCCGAAAACGATCTTCGCTCTTCGCACACACATACTCATTTTTGCCTACGGCCGCTCGCTTGCAATCGGTCATTCTTCGCCGCCGCCGCGATAGGCGTCGCCGGTGATCGCAGCGCTGGAAGCGTCAATAAATTGGACAAATCTAACACAAATCAGCGCTCCGTGCAGATGCTCGCTAACCATGTGTTGATGCTTGCGCAAAAAACTGGATTTCCGTGAAATTCGATTTTATCTCCTGGAAAGCGTTTGGGCTCAGTTCCCCTCGACTGCGCTCTCCGAATAACACAGAGTGTGGGATGCTCTTGCAAAGACGCTGCCAGGGATCGGTGTTATCTGCGCAATGAATGAATCCTGGTGTTTGTTCGTCGAAAAACAAATAAATGAGAGGGTACGGAAAATTCCTTTGGTGGTACAAATTGATAAGAGCTACGGCGTGACCTTGAAATGGTTTTGAGAGGGAGGCTTCACAAACTATGTGACTCTGGACTTGAGATGTCAAACAAATAGAAAATTTGAGTTTTTAGATTTTTTGAAGATTTAAGCATAATTCGGAGTCTAAACAAAGGCAAACGGACAAAAGGCTAATACAGCATAAATAGTTCCAATCAGTCTTTTGTAATTTTGAAGCAATTTTGAAATTGAATTAACAGGCTTAGGTTCTTTAGGGCCAAAACATAGGTACGTATGATTATCTCATGTTAAACCAAAATTTTTTATTAACATAAGTGTTACAAAGGTTGCAAAAAAGCAATATGAGCATAAGACTATACAGCGCAATTACAGTTTTTGGCACTTCTTGAAAAGACGGAAAAAATTTCAAGTGTCTTATAAGAGAAATTTTTGTTCTTAAACTAACCGTTTAAACTCGTCTGCTCGTCTGCTTTTGAAATTGGTTTTACGGTATGGAGTTAATCATTTGAAAACAAAATTGCTTCTATCTTAACTTTAAAACCAATTAGACTATGCTGTAGCAGAAGCTAAAAAACCTTAAGTGAGAAAAGATGAAAAATGTTTTTAAGCTGAAATTGGGTTGCCTATTAGATAGTGAAGACCAGCTCGGTCGACCCGGAGTCAGGCTGAATTGCAGACTCACTCGGCTTAATTGCCATCTGGCTCAATCGTTGCGCCGGCTTCATTGAGCCGTCTATGGTTAGAGGAGTTTAGAGCGTTTAAGGAACAACTTTAATGACAGGCTACTTTAGATATAAACTAGAATTGTAAATCCGCAAAACCATGAGGCGTACTTGATATGGGTCAGAAGAAGATTCGCATGAATAGCCCTAAATCTTGCAAAAAAATCTAACAATGGCAAAACACGGAGCAACAACAGCATGGTCAAGTCCACATCTAGCAAAATGAGAAATTCCATCCGCGCATAAGGCAATAAAAGCTCAGAAGAATAAACCCATAAAGAATAATCAGAGCGCTTCTCTTGCCCGCAAGACAACACGACCGCCATTTCCGTGAAACACGTCGCGTACAGTACCACGCAGGAGAGCAGCCGCGCCTTGCTTTGAGGAGTCGCTGCGGAATAAAAAATCGCCATTTCCGCAAGATACCGTATAGGAAGAATCGTCTGTGTTTGCATCACACTGAAGAAATGCTGTCAGATGACCATAGGCGTTGCTATCAGCGAGCAGCGTCCCAGATCGCACTGCTCTGCTCCTCTGACTTGCCTACGGTAGTGTTGTAAAAACGACGTCGTTTCCATCTAATCGCCTTGGTTAAACCGCTTTTTTGCAAGCTGTTTGTTTGCATCTTGCCGTACTTCTCATCAACACCCGAATCACTTCCTTGATGCGCAGTCGGCGGCGGCGTCGAGTCGGTCTTGCTGTGATGCGGTCTCCTCCGCGTTTCGTAATATTCTCGAATTCGAGTCAACTGGGTCATTGGAAAATTTGTTGTTGCCATTTTCTTGTTTTTGCGCTTTAAGAAACGTCATTCAGCACGTGGTTTTTGTATTTTTGCGTTTACCTATAGAATCAGAGATCCGCAAGAAGAACCCTTTCTGAGTAAACTAATTTTAGAACACTTTGACTACGGCACTCGGTGTCTTGGGGACCATCGAGAAGGAGCGTCGTGTTTATGTCAAGAACAATATCCGCATCAACTTGGACGACATTGACAAGCTTGGCCTCTTTGTTTACATCGAGGTGAGTTTTGCTGTGACTATTAAAGAACTGAAGAACAAAATGCGTTGCTAAAAACGAAGTCACATTTTAGTTTAAGATTGAGTCAGGGAATAATGAATCCGTTGATCTTAAGGGCTTTTATTTTACAACGCAGCTAGCAAGATGTCTTCGAAATGCAATGGAAGCTTAACCTCTTCATTCTTATGGGTTTTAAGGTTTTAAAGTTAAGATCGGGTTGTAACCGTGATGAAAGTGGTAAAAAGGGTAGAAAGCAAGTTATGTCTTGAAGGTTTATAATCCCAGGGAGACGGGTACAACCAACTAACTTATGTCGTTTTGAAAGTTTTGAAAGAGGTTTATTGCTTTCAAGCAGTTTTTGATTTAGGTGATAAACGATTAAATTGGACTTAAGCTTGGTTTTCGGATTTTAGGTATGACTCACCATTTTTTGGAAGCGTGCCTTACAATAATTGTATGGGTTCAGGTCTTCACCGAGGAGCAAGATGTGACCGCTCCCATGAAAACCGTCATGGACATTCAGAAGCTCCTGGGAATTGAAGACAAGGACGTGGTCGCCCAGTCCTACATCGACATGCTCATCGAGCTTGAGAACCCAAAACGTCCCAGCAGAAACTTTGACGACGAGACCAACTCTAGCGACACCTCTTTGTGATTTTCAGATTACCTCTCCTAACTTTTTCATATTGTTTCCATATTATTCTTTACCGGTTACTGTAAATAAATAAAGTCCATAACTAGAACTCCGCCAAAGCAGTTCGAGGACTCTGAGTTAAAGGATTAAAGCATTTATGGTTATGGCTAGAAATACTAAAAGTACAATAGATGACTAATGATGCGACATGAGAGTTGACGTTTGAACGTTGACAGCGGTCATTGTGATTCGGTCTTCAGATTGTCGAGTCTGGAATCGTTTGAGATATGAGTTGGGAAGTATCCACTCAGATATTGATCTGAAATGGCGCGTTTTTACAGGTCGCTAAAGCCTAGACCTACTCATATTACATTCGGCATACGAAGGTTCATTTGCGGCTGACCCGTAATAGGGGATGTAAGGGAACAGGTGGTCGGACTTCTTCGTGAATTCCTGCTGTTGGAAGGCTTCTAGAAAGGCGATTTATGAAATTTTAGAAAAGGTGAGACTTACCATTAGAACTAAACTTGTTCCTGAGTATTCTAGAAATGGAGCTCACGGATGGGACGTTGTATTTGTCGCAGACCTTATCTTCGATCAGTCGATCCTAAAATTGAGACGTCAAATAAGTTCAAATCTGGTCGACAATGGCTTTTTGGGTCATTTTAGCCTCAAAGAAGTGAAAACCTTACCTTGATCTCCCACGCAAACATCCCAGGGTCTTTCTTCTTCAGCATCCTAATGTGATTGACAACCTAAACCACATTCCTGCAATAATTTCACAACTTTAATTCCTACCTTAGGCGTCGTCACTCTCGGCTTGCTGCCTCCTATCGCTCCTGGCATCACGGAACCAGTCTCCGCGAAACGTGACAGAATCTTGCTCACGCAGCCGTGGGAGACTTTCAGCTCTCTGGAAATGTCACAGGGTCGAAGTCCGCTGTTCGCTAGCTCCACTATCTTCTGACGTCGATGCCATGGGAGAGGGCGGCCGTTGACGAAGACTCCGCCGAGTTGGTTCACTTCTCCCGAGGCTGATTCTGAAGAAGTCAAACAAAATGTAGGGTTTAAAAGCCGAAAAGAACGACGTCGAATCAGTTAAAAATATGAATTTCGTAATTTTGATTTTGTGAATTCAAAGTGGCTCACCTAACTTGACAAATGACTAAATTGACAAAATGGTTAGTTTTAATTAACCTAAATTTACCTGAATGAGGCACAACATAGTTCTAAGCATCCTCTTCTAAATATCAAAAACATCTGAAAAATCCAATTTAGTATATCCAAAGGGGTTTATTCAGACGTCAAAGCGCTCTCACCTAACTTTTGTCTACGTCTTAAACTAGTTAAAACACCAAAATGGGACATAAAATAGCTTCAGACAGGGTTTGCTAAATATCAAAATAGGCATAAAGCACTTACCATTCGTAGGCATTGTGTGAAACTCATGAGGGTTTCCCGGATGAGAAGAAGTCGCCAACCCATAAGCACCCATCGCCGGAAAAGCCTGATGAGTGGACGGAATCCAGAACGGCTGCGAAACCATTTGGATGGGCGCGATAGCCTGCTGGGAAGCATCTTCCAGATGCCAATACGACGAAGACGACGCAGAAGGTGGCAATTGCGGCGCAGTCATTTTGCTGCTTCGTTGCACTTTCACTCTTCCGTGTGACCAAGTTTTGGTAGCCGCGAAGCGACGAGGGCGATTAGCGCTCGCCGTCGGGACATCCGCCGAACGGTCAGCGACGCGCCTCCTCCTCGCCTCCTTTTGTAAACATTACCTGATGCGGGAAGCTAAGAGAGATTGCGAACTGAGGAAGAGAAGAGTCATGGGAGTGAGAATGGGGTGGAGATGCACTGAGGTGGTTTGAAGGAACGCTTTAAAGGGTCTTCTGAGAGGACAGACGATGACCCTTCGGATGCGACCTATGAAGTAAGGTGGAAAAATGTGAAAACTAGCACTGACCGGAGCTGTCTAGAGCTTCTTCACCCTTCTTTTTCCAACAAGGGACAGAGCTTATCAAAATACAGATTAAGGTTCAGAAAGGTTTTGAAAAAAGACACATACGCTTGCATTTTTGCACTTTGAAAGGTGTCCCTTTTTTGATTGCAATTTCTAAAAGGTGTTAAAGTCTCAATTAAAAATTCGTAGTCACAGTGGAAACTCTTATTCAACGTCAAAAATTCCATTTGCACTTCACTTACAAAAAAATAGCAGAAGCGGACCTTCTGTGTCATAGTTCAGCCGCTAAGCAATCAACCATAGAAACATTCTTTATGGTTCTGCTTTACCCCTATCTATACGATCGTCAGTAAATAAATTATGGTTTTGGTTATTTTCAACAATGAACATGCTATGTCATCAATTTTATTTGAAATGCAACTTTCAGCACAAGAGATGTCAGTAGAAAGCAATATCTCTGAAATGACCTCAGATAACTGACCAAAAAACAATGACCTCCACTCCTCCATTGACAAAAACCAACTTCGCAGTCTTTCCGACAAACGGCGGTCGCCTAATCCCAGCGCTGACTTCCGTTGGCGCGGCAAATATTTGTGGCTTTGCCTCTTCGTCCCATTGTTACGGTAGCAGCAAGGAAGCGCCAGGCGATCGCCGAAGAAGGCGGATTAACCCTTCAGTGCAAAAGTTTTGCTCATTTATTTGTTTTATGAATTACAACGAGTTTAGCGTCGCCGCGCGGTCAGCAGACGAGACGTTCCTCCTGGTGGTCAGTTTGAGTTTGGTTCAGATGAGCTTCGAAATTTGTATTCCCATGAATGTATCAAAATTCCAGCAGCCACCGACGAACATAACACGAGTCGATTACGCGGATCATGCGTAAACAAACAAACTCGGCGAGTTGCAACCGCGGGCCGCCACCGACCGGATTGTGTGAAACGCATGATCAGTTCGCGTCGCTTTGCTGTATCGACTTACAAGGAATTGAAACTCTTTGTCGATGGGATAACGTGGCGACGTCCTCCCAGTGGGGGCAAACAGAGGCAAAAGCGGATTATACGCGAGCTGGGGCGCTGCTGGGAACGGCGCTTCCGCTCTCTGTTCTCATCTACAAAAGACAACAAGGCAAAAACGATAGAAGCTCATATCTGCGTCTTGAGTATGTCAACGTGAAATTTTCGGCGCCAAAAGCCACGTGATGCCGATGTTTGGATTTCCGACATTTCGGCAACACCGATATCAGATGGCTGGGAAGTGCTCTACAGCAGATCGACCAAAACAAAGTCTTGGCGTTTTTGAAGTTTGCTTCACAACGTTTTTATAAGAAGATCAGGGCTCAAAAAAGAAAAACACCAAAATCATAAAAATGCAAGACGTCTAAGCCCGATAAACATTTTTGGCTTATTTAGTGCTGGAATCAGCCGTAGTACAGTAGTACAGTAAGACTCGAGGAGATCAAAGTTGCAACAAGTGAAACTTGCGCTTCAGTTTCCACAGTTTGGAATACCTAATTACTCAAATTGGCTCAGCAGATAAGAAATGTCTTATGCAAAAAATCGGGGGAAAAAGGTTTGATTAATAACTATTTAACTGAATGCACAAAACGGCGTTAATTAATTTGAAGTCTAATTTGTCAAAAGCACCCATAAAACTGGATGATTTTGGGTGACCGATCAAGAACATAGTGTGATCGCACCAAACAACACATACCGATTACCATTTGCGGATGTCCCCAGGAGGCGATGGCGTTATCAAAGCGTGTGCAGCTGGCTCATCTCTCACGTTTTGAGGACGACAACTCGGGTTATTCACTATCCATGTGTGCGTAAGCGTTTATCAGCGGCTCAACCGGACTATTATTTCTGCTTATTTATAGTCGGACTGGGTTAGAAGCTCATAGCGTTGGCCTGAACTCTAGGCGCATTTGTAAATTTTAGGTATTGTTAGCGAACTACTGTTTTTTTACGTCCAGTCGAAAACTACCTACATGTGGGTAACACTTTAGGCGCATTGGTAAGAGCACTTTACAATAGTGACACACTGAACATCGACGCAACGCTTCCCGTTGTCAGTCTAAACAGACTTCTCGCGTCATGATGCTTTTTCGATTGCTTGAACACGCTATTTTTCTTTGCCTTT
The DNA here is from genome assembly GCA_000757645.3 of Steinernema carpocapsae. Lineage (NCBI taxonomy): Eukaryota > Metazoa > Nematoda > Chromadorea > Rhabditida > Steinernematidae > Steinernema > Steinernema carpocapsae. The sequence continues at coordinate 5,139,914 of CM016762.1, forward strand.
TGGTTCCCAATACAACTGGAAAATGCTAATGTGGTGCTCACGTAATCCTGTATTTGTAGATTCGGTTTGCACTTTCAATCGTTGTCATCAATTGGACACTTTTTTGTCCTGTTGGTGCCCTTATCAGCTGCCCGCATAATTTGGCGAGTCATAATCTGTGTGGTTCCAACCAATTTTCGCGAGTCCGCGTGTCGTTAACTATCGTTATTCCTATTTTTCAGGGTTAAATGGGAGCGATGAAGGAGCAACAAGAGGCGAACGGCTTTCAGAAGAACTTCTTTTGGTATGGAGCTGCTCTGTTGCTGATTGTGGCCGTGACGTCAGGGTTCATATCGAAATTGTCGCCAGCGGACGTTCATGTCGATGGCTACGTGGATCCAAAATTTCAGCAAGTGAAGGAGGCCTTCAGGTATTGTCGTGCGCCAGGCGGAACGCGTGTTTTGCGGCAAAAGCGATGCGGCCGCCGTATCGGTGTTTTCGGAGCGCTCATGAAGCCCGGATAAACGCTGATTTCTTGACTGTGTTGGCGTGTTTCTGAGCGCGCTTAGGCTCTCCGTGACCGAAGCGCGCTTAGGCTCTCCGAACTTTTTGCGTCCTAAGATCACCCAAATCTGAGCCACCTGGACAAAGTTTGTGTCGTCGGTTAGGTACCTATTCAGGCAAAATCAGTTTTTCGAGATTTTTTTGCTCAAATTTTGGACTGAAGGGATTGTGGAGAATCATATTCTGCGTCGAATAAGCCCAATACGCCCAAAATATGTGCAAATTTCGCTTGCACAATTTGCAAAAATTTTTGAATTTTTCAAAACTCAATTTGGGTTTAGCTATTGTGAGACTGCTGATCACAAGGTCACGTGCCGAGCTTTTCAGTTTTTCAAAGCAAAATATTTATTTTTAATTGTTTTTATTCCAGACAAAACCTGATCTCTGGCTGGGAACGCGACGGTGCCGCTCTGACAGTCTACCACAAAGGGAAGCTCGTCGTGGACCTGTGGGGTGGCTACGCAGACAAAGAATCCGACCGAAAATGGAAAGACGACACGATGAGCATCGCTTTCTCGTCCTCGAAAGCCGTTGGGGCCGTGTGCATCGCAATGCTCGTCGACCGAGGACATCTGTCTTATGACGACCTGCTGATCAAGTTCTGGCCAGAATTCGGAAAATTTGGTAAAGAAAACACGACAGTGCAGATGATCATGTCTCATATGGTAAGTGTAGCCGATCGATTTGTATAACAAATGTTTTGTAGTCTGGTCTCGTCGTCATCGACACTCCGATCTCGTTCGAAGACGCGCAGGATCACGAGCGGATGTCGAAGATTTTGGAAGAACAGACACCTTATTGGACTCCTGGAGAGCATTTGGGATACCACGCGGTCACTTATGGGTGGCTTGTGGATCAAATTGTGCGGAGAGCGGACCCCAGGAGGAGGTCGATTGGCAGCTTTTTAAAGGAGGAAATCGCTGATAAACACGGTAAGATTCTGATCGCCATCATTGTTTTCGTAAGTCTTAATTTCAGGTCTGGAATTCTATTTCGGTCTTCCAATGGCTGAAGCCCACCGAGCGAGTCGCTCGAGTAACGGCAGCCAGTCTGTGGCACCGAATCGACGAATTCGTAACCGATCCTAGCAACATCGACTACCTGCACATCCTGAAAGACTCCATGACCTCGCAATATTTGCTGAAAATGGCTTCAAACCCATCTTGGCTACAGTCTGTCTTCGTAAGTCTGTCTGGCCAAATCAATAATTTCAAAATCCACTTTCAGAAGGTCACAATGAACAATCCCGAGCTCTACAGCCTCGAGCAGCCGGCCGCTTTAGGTATTGGAACGACGCGTGGCATGGCAAAGCTGTTTCAACTACTCATCGACGGCAAAATCGTGTCTGAACAGACGCTTAACGCGATTTCGAAGCCTCACGTGAAGCAGCTTGACATTGTCACTGGAGTGTGTCTCGAACGAGGACACGGATTCACGTATTTGCCGATGACGATGAACGAGGTGAGTATCTGCAAGGGTGTCAAAATTCGTTGAGAACAAATTCGGTAAATTCGTGGTGAAGGTCAAGGTCAACGCGGTGTTCGCGAGTTTGTAACGAGGATGTAAATTTCAGGTTTTTGATGCTGATCTTGATGCTTTAAATACGGAATCGAAAGTCATAGGCGTAATTGCAGTTTCGAAACTTAAAATGCATCCACGACATAAATTTCGGTAAAAAAAGGTCTTGTTTTTGTTCATTTTTTATCTGGTTTTTCAAGGCGAAAAACAGCTTTTGGATACCAAATTTGACGTATTTTCAAATCTTCCAAACTTTCATGGGGCACGAGCCTCAAAGGCCGAATTTTGTTGAATTTTGCAACGGTTAAGGTCAAAGTGTGTATGTAAATTATGGGTTTTTGACGCTGATTTTAACGCTACAATTATTAGTTCAAAAATTGCGACTTGACTCCCGGATTGTGTGCTTTGAAAAGTCCTAAAATTGCAGTTTGACCTAAGCATTAGGGTGTTTCTGGTTAATTTTTGTTGGCTTTTCAATGTAAAACGGTGATTTTGTGTTGCAATTTTGGAATTGTAGCGTCGATTTTCACTTTGAAGCTTTGAAGAGCATAGTTTAAATTAATAATGACTTTTTGCCATATTTTTGCTTGTTTCTCAGACTTATAATGTGATTTATTTCCAGACCACCTACACCCTCGTGGGCCACGCCGGACTGGGCGGCCAAAATCTCCGCTACGACCGCGAAAACGAACTCGCCTTTGCCTACCTCAGTAACGGCCTCAAAGGCGGCCTCGGTGACTCTGCCCGGACTTATGTTCTCCTCAAAGAAGCCATCTACTCCAGCGCCCTTCAGTCCTAATCTGCCCTCATCTCCCTACCCATTTGAATACGGTTCTGTCTTCTCTAATGTGCCCCGCTTTAAACGTGATGAAAGTAGTGATCGTCGATTACAGAAGAACGCGGTAAGGCGTTTTCTAAAAATATTTATAAATCTTGTCGTCATAACAATTTTCGTCTTTTTCTGCAGCTAGCACCTCGACCTTCTGTTTACAAAAACGTTTTGGAATTCGCTTTTTCGCCAAACTTTGCTGCCGCGCGCTGATGAGTCATTTGGTCTGAAGAGATCAACTCTTGTGATCGGAACCTATTTGCTGAACACAAACCGTTTCAGCCGCGCAAGTAAATTCGAGAAAGAGCGCAAGCGCGGGGGAGCCACGAGTGACAACATCAGGGTGTGTATTACACTGATTCCAGCGACCAGTTATTTAAGGGATGATTTGAGCGCTGATGCCCATGAACTGTGATTGTGTTCTGAAAGATGCTCCTCCACCGCAACTTCTCTCTCGTTTTTTGCCTCATTTCCGTCTCAGTCTTCGCCGCTAAAGACGCTTCTTCGAGTTTATCCACCCAGTCGCAACATGAACGTCCCTTAAGTGGTGAGTTGTTGGTTTCCTTTACTACACATCGTCTTTATTAAGTGTTTGGTGGGTCTTTAAAAGTGATTAATCGTTGTTTAGATGGTGACGTGATACTCCGACGCCACTGCAAGACGAATCCTGAGTCGTCGTTGTGCGGCTTCGTGGTGGCCAAGAACACAGAGACCGTCTTCCCGCCGAACTCGAACTCGATTGTGCACTCGCGGTCGGAACGTGACGACTCTGAGTCTTATTTGCCGATCACCTCCGAAGACCTTGCCGATGACAAATCGACCGCTCGTCTGACCACTTCGAATCTCGAAACTGGCGAGTCAAGGAAAAAACGGTTGGAGAAATTTCTCAGATTTTCGTAATTACAACAAAATCGTTTTAGATGGATTCCTTATGGCATGATGGGCGGATATGGAATGGGATACCCCGGAATGATGGGCGGTTATGGCATGGGCTATCCAGGCATGATGGGAGGATACGGTATGGGATACCCTGGAATGATGGGCGGCTACGGATCTCCGTTCGGCGTTCATGCGAGGAGTGGATTCGGCGTTATGACTCCGATTGGACCTATTGGCGCTTACCGGTCGTTTTCTCTTGGACTCGGAAAATAATTCTTCTTTGATGTGTAAATTCTGTATTCATAATCACGTGTGACCTCCAAATATTTGTTCTTGTTGTGAATTCTGCCTTGACGACTGTGTTTTCCACATAAATCTGTACATTATTTGTAAAATATTCCAAAAACAGCATTTTTGTCAATACGGAAACTGTCTCCAAATGGACTTCTCAAGGAGTGATAGGCGGCTTCGAGGAATGGGAGGAATGATGGGAGGCTATCATTGGCATAATGGGCGGCAACGCTATTAACTAGAACGGTTCTCTATAGAATGATGGGAAGTTATGGGATAGAATGTTAAGAAACTTACGGCCTAAGATATCAAGGAATTGGAGACACGGATCGGCATTCAGACGAGAAGTGGATTTGGTCACATAAGCCGATAAAATCTAGTTTGGTTTTCTTGCTTGTTCTTGTATGTAATTTGTGTCTGTAATTGATGTCGATGACGCTGGCGATGCGACGAAGGAAACCTGAGCGCAGCTAGGTGATTTAGGTCTTCATGTAAATTTTGCATGACCCACTGAGTGGCTACGGCATGAGCTATCCAGGAAGACTAAAAGGCCACGTTTAGCTGTTTGAGCACTTCGTTAGGCGTCATGATCTGACTAAATCTATTTTGGTTTTGCCGAATATTCAAGCAGCGATGAGAGAAGTCTTTACGTAGTTTCAATCATGATCCCTCCTAAAATGTAAAATTTCTGAACTCCTAACCAAATGTGACCCATGACTCCTGTCTTTACGACTGTGTCTAAGTGACGCCAACTACTGTTTTTCTACATGAATCTGTACACTCTGCTGTCAATTGAGGAAAAAGGGGGAAGTCGGTTGAGGCACCAAGGCCGGGACGGGCGGGCGCCTATCGAGGGTAATTATCGGGCAGCAGTCGAGGTAGGTAACCCCCGGTGCCATGGGCAAAAGTGTGGAAACCAGTTTTTGCCCAACTTTTTTATTTCAAGAATCAAGGGTATTTGGTGAGGAGTTCCTTTTCTTGTTGTTCTGTGGTTTGTGATAGCTGTTTGGTCTCGATCTGAGGCCGCCTTCCAAAGTGGTCTTAGATGTGAGTAACAGAGAAACTAAAGTGATCTCATATGACGTGTCTCCTTCTCCCCGACTCATTAGCATTCATAGTTAAATCACGGCACTCGTGAAACTGTGCACGGGATCAGTTGCGTGATGGAAGCACACACAAACAGGTTTTCTTCCTACGTTGCTTCTTTTAGTGTGTTGTCTTCTTCTTCTGTGTTAACTACTCTTCTTTGCCTCCTCGATTGCTTTAGGTCATATTATCTTTGTGACAGTGATTGCTCATAAGCGTTGCCGAAACCTCGACCGCGGCGGCGGTCGTCATCCGGTTGCTCTTTTCCTCGTCGCCAAAGTGGCGGGCGCGCGAGGTGTTCGCGCGGCTACCTTGTTTTCACTTAAAAGTTCTTCGCACAACTCATTCATTTTTAGATCGTTATAATGTGGTTGACAGCAATTACTCTTGTTGTTCTTCTCACCTCTACTAATGGTGAATTGAAGACGAAAGACCGTAAGTCGATCCTTTTTCGGGAGTCCTTTTTTAAAGTTACAACCTTCTGGTTTGGAAATTTCCGCACTGATAAACATGTTTGATGAGACGTGCAAAAGGTCTTTATTTGAGCTTCTCAACTGGAGAATTCGTCATTATAAAACAAAAAATTAAAAATTTACTTGTTGTAGTTGTATACTCATTAACTTGATAAATAAGTTTGCGTTTGTACTAAAGTGGTTAGCGCCGCTGATTGTTGCACAAAGAGTCCCCATTTTTTTCTTACAAAATTTTTTTATTTTTAGGGAATTTCTGCAAAAAGCACCCGGAACTCGCCATATGCCAGAAAGAAGAAGCCAAATTCGACAACTCCTGGATGTTCCAAACTGAGCCTCCCCACGTCCACGGCCAACCGACCACCGTAGCCCCTCTCGTCCCACCTCCTAACTGGGCCAAGAAAGCAATCAACGCCCTGGCCAAAGATGACGTGTCCAAGCAGAAAGGTTTGCCTAGGTTTCGCAGAGACAAAAGCACCTCAGACGAGCACGTAGCCACAGAGAAAGAGCCGTTTGAAGTCTCACTAGCACGACGAAAGTCTCGTCTAAATGCGCTGAACGCTTTGCTGACACCTCGCGACAACGACGACTCCAGCACCGCTGAACTCATAATTCTGCCTTCACCGCTTCAGCAACGCAAAAAGCGTGCCACGCAGACTCAGTCGAAGAAACGTCAGCATGACTATATAGATGACGAGGAGTACGAGTACTATTTGTGGCGCAAGTTCCGTCGGGAGCAGATGCGTAAGAAAGGATACCACAGCCGAGGAAGCAGCAGCTATTATTACCCTAGTTATGGATATGGATCTAGCTACAGGTGATTATCCCGTTTCTTAGATAATTTATAGCCTTCTGTTTCAGATATCCGAGCTACTACTACCCATCGTACAGCAGCGGCTACTCTTATCCCAGCTACGGAGGCAATTATGGAGGCGGCTATGGAGGTGGAAGCGGTTACGGCTGGCCCAGCTATGGAGGCTACGGCCAAGGCTATGGCCAAGCGTTCAACTTTGGAATTGGAAGCGGCTTTAACATTGGCCTACCGGGACTCGGTTCGGGCATAGGCATTGGCTCCGGTCTTGGTATCAACGTTGGATAAGACTCCCTACAGCTAATGGAAGTTGTCAATAATCCCTTTTGTACATAGAAAATTTTGTGACCTGCAAGAATAAAAAATTGAGCTTTTATTGCAACCCCTCACTGTCGTTACAGCGAAAAAGGGTCTACAATCGCCAAAATGAAAAAAGTCAGTTTTGCTTTAAAACCTGCTAATTAGGCACAAAACGTCGTTTTTTCGCTAGCAGCCATGGTTGCTTTTGCAGACCGTATTACGGAAAAACACCCTTACAGGAAGAATATTGAAACGACATAGTCATCAAACAGGTACCTTGCCAAATAGTCGAAAAACGGCTTTAAAATTGGAAGCCGGAGGGGCCTCAACATCGGTATTCTCTACAGTTAGAGCACAGAAATCGGCTCTCGTTTTGATATCAACGTGGACCTCAATGTTATCAACTGTCTAAGGAGTTAATATGGGTCTATCTATTTACGTCTGCCCAAGCTATGGGTCTATCTAGCTACGACTCAAAACATAGGTTCGAAGGCTGCACGAATAGCTATTCCTTAAACAGCTAAATTTAAAGAAATCTCAGATTTCGGCATATTTTGGACCCACAATCAAGATCCTCCTTGAGAGCATGCGGTTCCAATATTGCAAAAAAGCTTACTCTGAACCTTAGGATTCAACATTTAAAGGGTCTCAACCGTTCCGCTGTCATCCAGCTTTCGCATCAACGCGTAATTAGAATTTTTTAACTTGAGAATAATATTCAAAATTTTAAATATTTACGTTTCAAACAAAAAATTTTATTTTTCCTGTAAACATAAACTCAAGCTCTCATCGCTCAAATGTGCGCACTTTCACTTTCGTCATCGCTGCTGCCACAAGACAACAAGTTCGAAAAACGAGACGATCATCCTTTGCTCCTCCTCTTCTTGGCGCGTTGTAAATAGCTCCGACGACGACGCTCGCGCAATCATAAAATGGAAATGGAAACTAATCCGCTCTCAGCGATTGCAGAACGCGTAATCGGTTTCGGTAAGTCGGAAAAGGCGACCTTGTACTTTTCGGCGAGTGGAACCTATTTGGGAAAGTGGGCTTTCTATAGGGTCATCTGAGGTTGGCTCGTCGTTTGGCGTCATTCCAAACAAAAAGGAGCGATTCTGTTTGATCTTCAGCTGGTCAAAAATTAAATGCTACAAATATGTTTGTGTCGAAACCAGTTTAAACACATTTGAGCGGTAAATACGTTTGTGATCATGAGGATGATCTCACTGCTGCAAACAGATGTGTGACTTTTGTTTGGTGAGACATGTGACCTTGTGCCGCTGTCACAACACGTAAAAGGTGAGAAATGTACAAACACCAAATTTTCAAGAACCCTTGTGATCGAACGCCATTAATTAGATAAATCTTTGCCTACTCAACGAGGGAACGACCGCTTAAGGAAGAAACGAAAACAATTTTGAGTTTTGTAAACTGAGGAAAACAACGCGCACAGACAAAAACAATAACAATGCTTGACAAAACAGATCTATGTAGCAAGCGTTAGCGAGCCTAGGGTTTCTTTGTATCAAGTTTGGACGCTGCTTAGATTCAATAAAAATGCATGACCCAGAAAGTTCAAATGTTCTGGGTTAACACCAGGAGTGTGCTTCTGCATTGTGTTCACATACATCAGCTTGATTTGATGATTAGTTTCAGGAAAGGCAGCCACTATTTCGAGAAACTTCGATAGTACCGCTCCATTTACATCATACTTGTCTAGGTCGTTTGAAGCCACATAGTTATAATCGCTGGTGATAATTTTTTTGGCCATGTAAAGTAACTCACCGGCGCGACTCTTTCCTAGGAGCTCTTCACGCATTCCCCTTCGAACGCACAACGAAAATGCGTGGGCACTAACATACATGGCTTGAGTTATCCAAAAACAGCACGATCAGAACAAAAAAGTCCCAATACTTGCAGCATGGGCAAATCATAGTCTTGGGAATTATTCAGTTCTCGGGTAGTTTCAGCGAAAAGTTCGAGAACGCTGTGTTGTTTTGCCATCAAAGTTTTTTCCATTTTTGAAAATCAATCGCACCTAATGGTTCAATTTCTTTTTTTGGCTGATCACAATAGAACACTTTCAACAAGCGCATTGGGTTTGTCACATTAACTACCCAACTCGTGATAAGTTGGTTTTGCGTCACATTCATCTTTTACCCATTCTAACTACTGAGATTCTCACCAGCAACTAGAGTCCTCTGAGGCCGATGAGCGAGCCCACGAATCCGACGCCTATGGTGACCATCGTCCAGCTTCTTGGAGGCACGAAGCGCCAACTTATGTTTGACTTATTTTTGAACTCAAATCTTGCGCAACACCGCGCTCAGCTCCGTTGATAAGGTACATACTATACTATAGTCAAATCGCGATCATCTTGACAAATTTTTCGAAAATTCGAAAAAGCGATGCTAACGCCGCAGGCGCCTGATTTAGCATGGAGAATCACGTTTTTAGGCGACTGTGGCGTTTTTGCCACGGTTGTGTCGGTAGAATCGACGAATTGTAACGGCGACTCTGCCGCGTGTTTTAAGCCCAAGTTTGCCAAAATCGGTGCGTTCTTTGGAGCTAAACATCGTGTTCAAGCGACTACTGTTAAATATCAGCCACGGATACATATTCTTAGCGTTTTTTGTTTGGTTTTGAACGTGTTCGTTTCGTGTTTTTCAGACAATATGAGAAGTAAAAAGAGCCTGGCTAACTCTAGAAACTCGAAGAAAGCACAAGAAGCTGGACAAGAGATAGCTGAAGCGGTTGGAGGCAGAATTCGACGACTCGACCGAAGACTGTCCGCGTTTTATCGCAGAATTTATTGGTTCGGAGCGTGGGGAGGGAGAAAGGGAAGGGCTCAAAACCGTCTTGCTTCGCTCTGAAGGTCGTCATTAGTAAATGAACGAGGAAATGCCGTGCAAGCCAGTATTGTCGTATCTCACGTAGCCGTGCCCGAGAAAACAACCCCCCCCCCCTGCGCCCGCCGCTCCTGTCTCCTCGACGTCGTTTTCCTCCTTCAGCTTGGCGTTCTCTTCCTCCAGCACGGCGTTCTCCTTCTTCAGATACACGTACTCCTTCTGCAACTCGTTGTTTTTCTTCCAGCTTTTCAAACGCATCTTGTAGGCAGTCAGACTTCAGCTTTCTCTTCTCCGCTTCAGCTATCTCTTGTCGAGCTTCTTCTGCTTTCTTTGAGTTTCTAGAGTTAGCTCTTTTTACTTCTCATATTGTCTGAAAAACACGTTAGAAAGAAGCGAACACGTTCAAAACCAAACAAAAAACGCGAAGAATATGTATCTGTGGCTGATATTTGACAGTGGTCGCTTGAAAACGGTTTTTAGCTCCGAAAAACGCACCGATTTTGGAAAATTTGGGCTTAAAACACGCGGCAGGGTCGCCGCTACAATCGTCAATTCTCCCGACACAACCTTTTCCCTTAAACAAGTCGAAAACCATAGCAAAAGCTCCACAGTTGCCTAAAAACGTGATTCTCCATACTAAATCGGGTGGGTGCCTGCGGCGTTGGCATCGCTTCTTCGAATTTTGATATAATTTGTCAAGGTGATCGCGGTTCGACAATAACTAAAAATCAAATACGTAATCAACAGGGGATTAAGGAAAACTCCTGCAAAGTTCCGCTCTCGATGGCGTGGCCTTCTTTTGTTAAACTCCTAGCAAAGCTTGTTTACGATCGCCCGAGAACACGATTTAAAAGGAAGGATTTCCGGTGCGAGCATCGTGACTTGGATACAAGCCAGAAGATCAACTCGAGCAACAAGCTAGTGAAAAGAATTAAGCCATGATGCTGTTGACACATCGAAGATCGATGAGTAGCCAGGCCTCTTGACTTGCGACTTATAAAGCAGGAGCAAAATAACAAAACACCAAGCGAAATTTTCACACCAAAACTTCAACATCTCCAAGATTGGCTCACCAACGACAGGATTTAGATGGCAAAACCGGATTCGTTGCGGAATCCATCCGGTTCCTCCCGGCGCACCCACCGAATCCATTCCACTCACAGTTCGCCCTTGACACCTTTTTCCTCCTCCGTGATTTGGTCGTAGACCTTTTTCCTCCTTCGTGATTTGGTCGTAGACGTAGCTTCTGGCAACAAACGTTCGGCCAACTGAATTCAGAGACGAATTCAGAGACGAAGCCTTCGACGAAGCCTATAGGTGCGATTCAGAAGGGCCTGATTTAGAAGTGAACAGATGCGGCAGAGGAGCAAAAAGGCATCGCATGGAACTCTTGGAGGCTCAATAAAGCAGAATGTAAGACATGGAACGAATGCTTGAAGCGGCGCAAGAATACAGACCAAAGGAATTTAGGAGAACAGAGAAGACACAAAGCGAGATCAGAGGAGATTAAGGAAGGAAATTTGAGAATGCACATATGAAAGATAGGAGCATTTATAAATACAATATTCAGCTTATTACAAAATCTTGGAGATTAGATACAATGGTCAACTTATTACAAACATCGTGTCGGAAAGGAATGGACGGCTACAAATCAACAACAACAGCCCCGTTGTTGCATCATCATCATGGGATATACGTTATGTGGGCTGCAGTAGATGATGTACATCGCGTGGAAGATTCCCGGGAAACCGAACATGGAAGTGAGGCAGATGCTGATGCAGAAGTCCATGCCGCATCCGTATTCTATGAGGACCGCCAGAGGCTGCAAAGGGAAGATGAAGCTCAGTGATAGAAGCAGAAAGACTTACAGGGAAGAAGATGACGCAAGGACATAGGAATATCGTCCCGCAACGTGAAGACCCGAAGCCGCCCATCATCATCATGGGCATCATGGGCATCATCATGCCACCTCCGCACATTCTGGCTGGTCTGAAAATGCAAAAAATTAACAAGAACCCACGAATAGAAGCGATAAGCACGCGCGAATTAGGAACCACTCCGACGGACGTTGTCTAGAAATGAAAAGACGAGGCGATGTGGCATTTAGGACTCGCCATATAAGGACAAGAGCACAGAGCGGCATGTGTGAAAGTCTGAAAAGGGCAATCGCCTTCGGCTGAAATGGAAAGCGCGGTCGAGATCGGTGTCCAGAGTGACCCTCGTTCCGATCGGTCGAGGCCGCTTTCACGTGCGACACAAACGATCACTATCTGGAAATGAGCAGGACGGATTGAGACGAGCAGAAAAGCGAACAGGGACATCAGAATATGAGACAGGGACACGAACGGATGCCTGGAGCGAAGCAAAATAGCCACGCCAGACCGGGGCACAGACGATCATCGTTTGGAAGCAAGTAAAAGCGACAGCCGTGGTCTGATATTCGGCAAGCCATGCAATCCTTAGCAAAGCACAAATCTAGGCAGCGACCGAAGCGAAAGTCTGGAGCATGAATCCAGACAAGAGCGAAAACCTGAACGTGAGCGAAAACCTGAAACGACGCGTAAATTCAAAAGAGCCGTGAATCCAGAACAAAATCGCGAATTTGAATGCAATCCGGCGATGGCAAGCGGGAGGCCGCTGCAAAATGCGGCGAGCGAGAAGTCGGCTGTTTGCAGAACGCTGCTAGCTTATCGGGATCGCCATTTCGATCGTTTAGCGTCCTGCCGCGAACGGCGGCGAGCGGGAAACGCCGGCGGTTCGGTCCGTCACCCAATTAATTGTATGGGAATCGCGCGCTTTGGGGCGGCGGTGGACAGAAACACGTTGATTTCAGGACTGTTCTGCGCAAATGTGGACATGTTTCACAGTATTGTTCAAATTCCCTGCTCTTTCGAATGAGCCATTACTCGTCCTGTTCCCTGCAACGTGACATTTTTGACGTTTTATGATACAATATTAATATAATCAAGTTTGACCGAGCGAAAGTCGGATCCGGAGTCAAATGTGCTTTCCACCAAACTCTCCAACTCAATTGGTTTATTGTCCACCATCGCCCCAAAACGAGCGATTCCCATACAATTGGCGACGGCCGGAACCGGCGTTTCCCGCTCGCCGCCGTTCGCAGCAGGACGCGAAACGATCGAAATGGCAATCCCCTATAACGGTCAAGATGTGAACGAACACGAAATCAGGGAGCGTCAGGGATGAACGGGATCATAGGCTTCGGCGTGCAGACTGAGAGCATTCACAAACTGAACATCGAAGGCAAGGAAGACGAGAACGCGATTTCAACCCCAAAATCGCATAAGTATGAAGCTGGCTTGTTCATCTTTTTAAGCTTATGGCTATGGAATTCGATTATGTGAGAATAGATCCCGGGAGAAAAGATCCCGAGAGAAAAGATCCCTAGGAGAAAAGATCCCAGGAGAAATAGAAATGATCCCTATAGGAGAAAAGATCCCGGGAGAAAAGATCCCAGGAGAAAAGATCCCTAGGAGAAAAGATCCCGCGAGAAAGGATCCCAGGAGAAAAGATCCCTTGGCTAGGTAGCTCTTTATCATGTTTTCGAATAGAGAACTGACTCTAACCGTCTGAGTGGGCTGTCTGAAGTGCGGGTAGGACTGCGAGCAGCTATTTTGAGTCATATGCATACGTAGAACTGGTCGGAGAGGTTATTCAGGAGTAGATAACCAAGCAAGATAACCAAAATCACAATTACTGTCTAAATAGATGCCCGGAGAGCTGTCACTAACAGCTACACACCCCGCTTCCAGGCGCCTTTGGCGCAAAAACCATAATAAAAATGTCCAAGCCTAAGCCTAAGATGCTCCAGGAGGCCAGCCCCAGCCTACTATCCCGCTGTTTGAAAGAGGCCGCCTTGGGCCTACACACCCCGCTTCCAGGCGCTTTCGGCGCGGAAACCAAAGCGTGGTGGGTATTGCAAAACCGACTGAACAAACGCGAGAGCGCTCCCCAAAATGGGTCTCCAGGCTTGGAGCAGACAGCGACCGGTCGGTGCGGCGGGAGCGACGGAATGAAGGGGGAAGGAAGGTCCTCGGAGGGGGGGCCTGCTGGATAGTACCCAGAAGTCTTGTAAGCTTTTCTACTAGGGATCTTTTCTCCTGGGATCCTTTCTCGCGGATCTTTTCTCCTAGGGATCTTTTCTCCTGGGATCTTTTCTCCCGGGATCTTTTCTCCTATAGAGGATCTTTCTTTTCTCCTGGGATCTTTTCTCCTAGGGATCTTTTCTCTCGGGATCTTTTCTCCCGGGATCTTTTCTCCAACAACGATGGAATTCCAATCCCTATCTGCGTAACGTGTCCACTGAAATTTTCTGAATTTAGAATGACTAAATTTAGCCAGAAAGACAACGCCAGCTCACTAATTCTTAGGTTCATTGCGGTCGACTTCGACGCAGATAATTCCTGGGTGAACGTCACAAGGGAAAAGACAGCCTCGTGCAGGTGATACCGAGAGATTAAGTTAAACTTGGATTCAAGCCGTCATTAAGGCTCGTAAAATACATGTCATGAAAATTGCGGTGCTGGAAAGTGCCGACTTCTCTGTTCAAAAACCAAAATCGTGTTTGCACAAAAGCTACAATTTGAAATCACCTGACAGTCTTTCACCTTTGTTGCAGAAACCAGCATTACACCAATGCTTCAAAGTCTCTTTGTTGTTTTTATCGGCCGTTTTTCAGCCGCAGTCGCATGCGGAAGGCGAAGATCGCCGCTTTTCTGGTTATTTCAACCGATTAGGATGTGTCGTTTTCGTACCATATCAATAGGAAGTTGAGACTCTAATTAATGTCTTGTTTATCCAATAAATGTTGATGTTTGTTTGTACTTGTGGTGGGTGTTGCACGTGATGTTGAAACAATATCGGGAGCAGAGGTCGTTTTGCAAAAATGAATGCACGACAAAAGTAAAGCCACAAAAAGTTTTTGGTTTACACACTTCATAGCTCTGCAAGAAAGTGATGAAAAACCAAATAGGTGATCATCAACTAGGGATTAATGAGAAATCCTGCAGAATTCCCCTCTCGATGGCGTGACTTCCTTTTGTTACACTCCTCGCGAAGCTTGTTTACGATCGCCCGAAAACACGATTTGAAAAGGAGGATTTCCGGTTCGAGCATCGTGACTTGGACACAAGCCAGAAGATCAACTCGAGCAGCGAGCTAATGAAAAGGATTAAGCCTTGATGCTGCTTGCGCATGGACAATTGAGGACCACTCAGGCGTCTTGACTTGCAGCTTACAGAACGAAACAAAAAACGCCAAAAAAAATTTTAAGCCGAAGCTTGAAAAGCTCCATGGTTCGTTTGTCAGTGACAGCGTCTGCTGGTTCAAATCCACTAAACGAGAAAGAAAGTGTTGAAAATGTATTTGACCTACTGTAGATGACATCATTTCTCGCTGGGCTATCCATTTATACGCAATTTTTACTTAATTAACGGGTCCGAGCGCGCTATTGCGCAAGGTTTAGTGTTTCAGTTTCAAAATGTGTTCTAAGTCGGCGCGTCGCGCCTCCAAAAAACCATGAGTGCACCGGTTTCATAAATTTTTTCTAAATATTGCAACTTATATATTATTCGGTTGAAAATTCTTTGCATATTCGATTGAGCCCAACACCCGCAACAGTGGCCAATTCGGCGTTTGCGGCACCAATTTAGGCGCCGACGCGGTTGCAAAACCGACTGGTCCGCGGCGAGGTCGGTGAAATACGTGTAAACGCAAATGGCCGCCGCTACCGTAACCCGCGTTTGCCCAATCAGGGGCATCGTTTCGGTGGAGTGAAACGGAGGGCACGTCTGGATCGTTCTCCTTTATTTGATAGAGGGGATTAGCTCTCAGGTAGATAAACATGATTTTCGCCACCAGTCAATATTTATTATGTAGTCTGTCTGGTTTCCGCGGTTTGGAGCCAAAACCAGAACGAAAACTGCCTGCGACTCGCTTCTTTTTGCCATATCAGTAAAAGTCACTCGATCATCTCAGTTTTCCGGATGTTACTGTCGTTAAAATTTCCTCGTCATTTATAACTTTGATTTTAATTTGAAATCGCTGGAATGCCATAGAGGTGCTGGCTTAAAAACCTTTCAACCAATCGCTTCTTATCTCGCGCACACCTCACCTGGGGGAGGCGCATCCTTCACTCTTTTTGCTCTTTTCTGGCATTTGCGAGTCTCTGGGGGCCGTGAGCGAAGGTGTGTTTCTCGTTCACGTCTCACTTCGTGTTCTGTCCCTTTCCTCGCCAATTAAGGGTTGCGCTGACGTTTAACCTGGTGTTGTTGGGGAGTAATTAGCCTCCTGAGGGTTCTTACCCACGTACCTTTCGCCGGAGCGCGTCATTTTGCTTTTTATTAACTTTGTTAGCCTGTGTTTTCTTTCAGGACCTCAGAATGCTCATAAAGGTGGTCTTACAGACTACATGTCTGCTGCTAATGTTCACTATGACCAGCTGGGAGAAGACCGAGTTTGGGTCTCGCGACTACTATCTCAACGTGGTTCGTCGGCACGGGAGCGTCTTCTACGTTCCGGTTCGCGCCGCAATCTACGTCTTTCGACCCATGGACACCATACAGTAAGTGCGTTTTTTACGTCTTACGGTAGCGCTAAAGCGAAAACACGGGATTAAGTATGTGTTAGTGGACGCGGAGTGTTTTCTGTTTGAGTAGTAAGCTTTTTCTACAGGATCTAACAAATACGGTGTTTTTTCAAGCCAGCTTTCAAATGTAAAGGTTCTGTTTTAACCGATGACAAACCAGCTTAACTAGATTTTTGAAACCATGCATATGATGGCACTAGATTTGAGATGGCTACTAGTTTCGATACTCTAAGAACCTTTTGAACCGGAAAATGATTGAGTGAAAGGGTTTTCTCTCGTACTATTTTGCATCATGGATGTAGAGCAACAGACCGCCAGGACAAGATATTACGAATCGGACTTGCTGCTTTCCCCTTTAAAGTTCCTAACATCGCTTAGGCATTCAACTCAATTAAATTTACACTCTGAAACAGTGAGAATAGACCCGATAGTAGCACTTTTAAACAATATCTAGACTTTGCTTAAACCGTTTTCGTATGGCTTAGGCGTCTGCCTCTTTCAAACCGCCGGAATAGTAAACCGCCGGAATTGTGATTTAAAGAGACTGAGGGTTGGAGATTTTTAGTGTGTCCTGAAGCCGCGAATGACATACGTCTGGCTTAGCTCTAATTGAGGCTTTCTTATCTACCCATTTCAGTGTCACCGACATGGAATTTGTCTACACTGCTATGGAAGCTGGCGTGACTCTCGCCCTTACTTTTCCTGTTGTCGGTCTTCAAGTCTACTGGGATTACATGAAGCTTCATCCGTCCAACGGCACCGATTTCGACTGGGCTGAACTAGTAGTCATTCCCGTTTTACATGTCACCTTTCCCCTAATGGCTGCTGTTGTCTTCGCCGTCAATGCCAAACGCCGTAAGGCGCAGTTTCATCTCCTGGTTTGAGTGATAATTATAGGAAGTGGACAAATCAGAAATGCGATGGCAGTGTGTGCAATTTTCACTTGTAATGAGGCGTTCGTCCGCCTTCTGATTGCATGTTGGAAGATAACTCAGGGGTACACTGAATTCGCCGTGTACGAAATAGGCCTTTCGTTCCTCTACTCCCTTATCATCCCTTTTGTCTGGTACGGTTGTTTGGTTCACTAATCTTCCTAATCGCGTCTGTTTAGGGCTCTTCTTCCCACTGAATGTCCGAACTGGATCGTGAAGCTCGCAGCTTTATGCCAGAGACGCGGATCGCGGAAAACTTCTCCGGAGCCGGAATTCTTCGATCTCACGACGGGTCAGTGGAGCGCGAGGCAGGATGAGAACCCGATTGATATCGAAACAGCTCTTGCTGGGCCTGTTGTGTCGTCCGGAAACGCCGGGAGCGATTGTCCCAGGCCGCTTCCCAAAATCACACTGGTGGCAATGTCGCCGTTCCCACCCACGAGCCCTCCGTCCGATCCGGACCCGTCTCTACTTCTAACCAACCGACCGCTCAGTCAACGCCGGAAGCGGAAGCAACGCGTCTTGCACCCGCCGTTTCGTTTCCCATGATTAGTCATCCGCACGTTCCTCGCAGTTCTACCTCCGCCCAGAACCTGATCTCCGGCTCCGCCGATTTTATCTTTCAAGGTCACCTTCCATCTGCAGTCCGGATCGCCCAACTCCTAAGGGAAAATCAACTCCTATTTAGCCAGAGACCCGCCCTTCCCCTCAGACAAACCTCAGGAAAGAGCAACCCAGACCTCCGCCGCCAAGGCGTCTCCTTGGAATCCCCCGGATCCTCGGTTTCCGAAGACCTCATCTCGAACTTTGGATTGAAGTCCTGCACACCCTACCAAGGCATCAACCGCCAGATCTATGGCATGCCACCCAATCCTATGTCAGAGGCGACGAAGCGCTTCACCAATTCAGTCGCCGACCAGCGCCCATTGGAAGAGGAGCTCATCCTGAACCCGCCAAAATCTGTTCCTTCGTCGTCCTATGCTCCACCCCCGGATTACGTCCACAACTATGAAATCTGAACCTCTATCCCTGGATCCTTGGCCAACCATTCCCTCATTATTTCCAATCTGTTCTGTAATAAAAATCACGCACATAGCTTGTCAATTCAGAGGTCGCTTGGGTGAGGAACACCACCTATAAATCATGAGAGAATCGTGAAACCAAGGTATGACATACAAGATAATTATTTTATTTAAGATAACAAAATTCCAATACCTGTTGCCTCTACACTCTGAAAAAAGCGTGATATTCCTGGGGTTACTGGTTAACCATCAGCATCCGTTGCTGCAGATCTTTTCATCATCATCCGCTTCTTCGTTTCTTGGACGGTCGCACGTTTTCAGCATCATTGCGACGATGTGCTTCAGCTGAACTTGGATGTTTTTCTGGAAGAAGTCGCGATTCTTGGGATTGACCAAGGAGTAGACACCCTCGACGGCAGTCCTTAGGGAGTTCACGTCGTAGGCGGTGCCTTGTTTCTTGCCGATGGCGCGGATCTGCAAACAGTGGTCAAGAGAAATAGATAACGGTTTTAACTGCAAACAGTGGTCAATTGAAATATATAACGGTTTTGAAATACCTGAAGCATAAGCGACGTCATAGCAGTAATGAGCTTGAGAATCTCGGGATCCTGGACCTTCTTATCCATGGCGTTGCAGAACTTGACGATGTGGGGAGCAAGCCTGTTGGAGATGTCGTTGAGGACCGCCGGACGCTTGGCATCGCTGGTCTCGGGCAGCTGCGGAGTGAGCATTTGGTCGTACTCGTCGATTCCGCTCATATACGACCGCAGGACCTTGTCAACGAGGTTCAGCTCTGTAATGACTTTGGCGTACTTCCTCTTGAGAGAGTCGGGAATGAAAAGCCCGTAAAGGTTCAACCGTTGAACTTCATTATTCATCGCCGTCAGCTTCTGGACGTACGAGCGTTTGGTCTCGAGCAGCTTTGCAAGTTTCACGATGATGACCAGCATGCGAACGGGGAAGTTTCCAACTTTTTCTTCGCGACCTGAAGAAGAAAGTAAGCGAACCAAGACAAAAACGTCCGCTTACCATCGAAGTAGCGGCTACACCCTTGCTGAGTAGGGGGTCCAGGGTAGGAGACAGAACGCCGGACAGGCTGAACCGGAACAGGTTTGATATTTTCAATGTAGGAGGCGCTGGTCATGGGCAGAGATTGCTTAACGTAGCTTGGGAGCTTCGTACGGTTCATCTCGAGGAAATACGTGATCGATACGACATCTCGCTTGCGCTCGCCAAGGACATCTAAATCCTGCAAGGACAGAAATAAAAAAACAACACCTAAAGGAATCCAAACCCACGCTAACGGTCAGATTTGGAAGGCCATCCTGTCTTTGAAACTGGAGACGGTAAGCTCCGGGCATGACGGCATCAATTATGCCGGCAAAGAAGCCACGCCTGGGAGAGCGAATGCGGGCGTAGACCTTCATTCCGGGAGCAAGAGGCTTCGGAAGCTTTTCAGGAAGACCGTCCTCATCCCGGATGTGGAAACGAGTACCGTCAATGATCGCGCGAATTTTTCGCCTAACACGATCAACAAATGCAGCAATATTCGAAACGCGTCACTCATACCGCTTCTCTTCGAGGACTTGTCTCTCGGATTGGATGAACGCCGGCGAGAACAGGCGAGGCTTCCCAAACTTGCGACGAATCCTGGTCCAATCTGAAATATCAAAGACATAAAATTATAACTGAACACTCTTCTCACCTGATTTCTTCATCTGATTAGTTTTAAAACCGGGGAACGACTCCTTAATGAGTTCGATGAACTCGTTCTTGGAGCGGAAAATCTCGTTGTCGATGGCGGCGTAGAAGAGTTCGCAGTAGATCCACGTTTGCGCCTTCTGGTTGCGCATAAAACTCTTGAATTGCCGTACAGTTGTTTCGACGGGGAGCGCTGTGTGGCGCGCGAAATTAGTCTTATAAGGCACACTCATCCTGCAAGACTGCAAATTACGTGTTGAATTTTGGATTCAATGTTCTCACAGCTGACGTAGCACTCAAAATCGATCCGAAATCCGCGAAACACTTTGATACTTTGCCTAGCCGATTCTGACTGTGGCACATATACAACAAAAATCGCCGCCTAAATCGTGCGCATAAACTGTTTTCATAAGCAGCAGTAAAACCACGAAGATCACCCTAAATCGGTTCCGCAATCGACAAAATTTGTGGATCATTTTTCATGTGGATTGCGAAGCCAAAATACGACAAAAATGGATCGAAACATAAGCGAAGATTCAAAACACTCACAACCGATTCCACGTCCAAAAACCCAACTTTCTCTGGATATATAGTACTTGTGTTCCTGACTGTTTTAAGCGTCAAAAGACGCTGTTTAAGTAGCAAGCGCAAAACGTGTTCATGAGCAGCGTCAAACACAATATTCAGCCCAAATCGAAACCAAAATAACCAAAATTTGCGTCTTATTTTTGGATGTTTATGGAAACGTCAAAAAGGGACCAAACCAATGCTCAAAATTCGACGGGGACGTGCCAAAAGGCTGAAGTTTATCCCTAGTTTATTCCTGAATTATGAGGATAAACGGCGTCCACAAGTAAGCTTTATACAAAGCCACGAAAAAACACTCCAAAATCATCGAAATTCGAGCCTCACTTTGCATGTCAATCGCAAAGCCAGAAGACGACGAATACTAAACGTAGACATATCGTGGAACACTTGACCTGCTCTGAAACACCGCTGCAGGACCTCTGGGGCCGTATCTACAATCCCGGTACAATTGTACTACAATTCACAATTACAACGCGAAAATCGATTTCAATATATTTCCGCTCTAAAATTACAATTCCGCAAATCGATTTTAATATCTACAAATCCAAGAAACCACACGCCGCGAAAATTGTGAACTGTAGATTTTTTCCCCATTGGTCCGGAGTAGGTGGGAATTTTTACCATTCATTGTAAAATTGTATTGATTCTAATTGTGATGGTAGCTGATTGTAGAATTATAATTGTAATAGTGATTGTGGATTGTAGATATTGAAATCGGCCCCTGGGTGCGTCCATTTTTGTCGGGTGATCTAGTCCGTTTTAGTCCAGGAAAATCGCTGCGGGAGCCTTAGATTGAATTTTGTCGGACGCGTGGCGGATTTAGTCCAGTAAACGTCGCACTTTCGCTAGTTCGGTGTGGACTAAATTACGAATTCGGCGCTCTGAGAATTTGGAAAATGGAATTGTATCGGAAGGACTCCTCAGGCCGATATTTCTGCATCAAGAAGATCGCCGAGGACAACGAAATTTCTGCAGCCGCGCCTGTGGAAATCCACGAGATGCCCGGACGAGTCACGTGGAGCCATTGTTAGGCCTATGAGAGCCTCCTGCTTGAGCCTCATGTTAAAGCCTCTTGTTGACCGTTTGTTTGTGAATTGAAATAAAATTGTGCATTAGTTATAGAATTTTAATGGAAGCCGGACAGGAAACAAGAACAAGCAGAACGTTTACTGATATGTACATTATATGTATGTACATTGACGGGTTGTCTGTTCTGTGTCCTCTGCTAGCGGGTTCTTTTCTCCGCGGGTTCTATTTAGCGCGGGTTCTTTTCTCCGCGGGTGCTTTTTCCCAGGCGGGTTCTTTTTGGCACGGGTTCTTTTTCACGACAACACCAGTCGATGCCTCCCCGAGACAAAACGGCATCAACTTGCCTCGAGCATGTGACCAACCGACACATGAAAAGCCTGAACTTCATCTACATCGCTGTAGGCTTACACAAAGAGTTACATTTATACCATTAAAAGCAGTTTTACACGAAAGAGATATCATTTAAAAAGCGACACTACCAGGTCTCAAAGTTTTCTTGCTCGCGTTCCACGGGCCTCTCGACTTCGCTGCCCTGAGAGACATTTGCCTGCTGTTGCTGCTGGACGTCAGGCGACTGCTGTGGGCCATCACGTGTCTCTGCTTCGACAGCTTGCACTTCATCAATCGGAGCTTCGCTCTCCTCGTCATCGCTGATCTCAACGGGAGGGCGAGGAGGAGGTCCAGGGCGACGAGACTTGTACCAAGGCTGAAAATGAGCCAATAGGAACAGATATAGAGAGGACACAACTTCCGATCCTTAACATAAAACTGCAAGGACCCAAGAGTTCCTACAATCTGCCACGGCACGGCAAAATAATGAATGAAACCATACCAAGTAGTGGACATGACGCAACTCCTTAAATTCGGACGTGCAGTACAGGATCTTTAAGGCCCAAACGGTTCTGTGTTCTTCAATGTTGTTCCAAGGCAACCTGTAATGATCCGTTTGAGCAAGATGCGGGATCACAACTGCTTACAGCACGAGCTGGACTTCGAACGCCGTATCAGGATTCTGTCTGAAGACTTCCAGCGCTTCCGGCATGTCGATGATGGCGACACGTCCAAGACGAGGGCAGTAAACTTGATTGTGATCTTTTAGCAGCGTGTGGCCTGGTGGGGGAGTGTAGACCACATCTTCGATCTGAAATATCGGTTTTATGACGTTGAGATTTGTGCTAAATTGAGGTTCCATTGAAGCCAGCTAATCCAGCTACAGAAGTGCACAAAATCCCAAAATTGTAGGCTCATTCGACACCCGTTTTCGTCTCCCAGATATGGTCGAATGCACTCACAACGAAGCGATCGCGAAGGAAGTAGGCGTCCTTGAAGCACGGCTCTGCGAACTTGTAGGTCAAGAGTCGCTCGTGCAGCAGCGTGGCCTCAAGCCAGTTGTAAGGCTGAAATATCGCAAATCATTCCTTGAGCTTCAATAAAGCTGGCTTACCGCACGGACTTGACGTTTCAGGTCCCATGATTCTTGTATGCGCGATGTGAGCGGATTATAGAATTTGAACTTCCTAGCGTTCCGCGGACCGGTCATTTCAAGGACCAGGAGGAAGTTCCCCTCCATGGCGAGCCTGAAACGATGCGAACACGTGTAATAAGGGTTCTGGCAAGAACGAAACACGTTACGTTAAGGACTCGAAAACCATAAATTTGCGAGGAACAGCAGTAAAAACCACATAGAAACACAGCATCATACAGAGCGACACCTGATACCTCTGGTTGCACAATCGCCGAGCTTCACAAATATGGCGCCTCAGCGAATCTAGGCACACAGGAGGAGCTTCTCAACGCAGTGACGACAGGTAAAACCCGAAAAATCCTGCAAACTCCCATTAGCCGCTCGGCTCAAGGAAATTTCCCTCCATAACGAACCTGACTATTGCCCACAGAAGCGAAAAGCCACACAAGAAGTCACGTTTCGGACTCCAAAACTGTGAATTTGCGAGCCACAATTGGCTCAAGTTCGCCTCAGACAGGCGAAATATGAGCATAAACGGGCCATCATTGAGAGCGGCGAATGAGGCTTCTGATTCCACAGCCAAAATATGGCCCATTGGCGAATGATTCCACAGCCAAAATATGGCCCACTGGACACGCAGGTGGGGCTTCAGGACAAAAAGACAAAAAACCTCAAAACTCCCAGTTGCAGCGATGTTTGGCTTCAATTTCGAGCAGCGGAGCGGGCGGCGATCCTAAAATCAACGAAATTAGCACTGAAACGCAGCTCATGACGCATAAATTACCGAATATGACGATTTACGCATCCCAACTTGTCGAAATCCGCCGTCGCGAATTGAAAGAACCACCACCACCAAGTAAAACGCAAAATTCTTCCACCATTACCAGATGTCGTTCATGCGAAGGAAGAATCGTGTCGAGACCCATGTCTCGTTGACGTGGCATCAAAATGTGCTTCCACTTGACAACTAGACCAATTTTGTCCAGGGAATTCGCGGCGGGAGCCTTTGACTAAATTTTGTCGGACGCTTGGTGGATTTAGTCCAAGCCATGCTTTCATGAGTTCGGACTAAATCATATGATTTAGTCGACTTCGCGGGGATGATCATTCCCGCGAAATTAATCCAATATTCCTCGCACTTTCATGGGTTCAGTTGAACACGGATAAACAGAAATAAACACGGATACCGTAGTTTTATTTTCTTTTTCATCTTTTTCGGTTGATTTTGGTCGAATTTCCGTTGTTTTGGGTTGGAATGGCTTGTATTTGTTTGTGTTTGCATTCGTGGTCTCGTTTACTCGCGTCTTTGATGGTTCTTTAAGCACAATTCGTTTCAGGCGATCTTTTCAGGCGACGATGAGGTTTTTTGAGGGAGGGCAATGCCCAATCGCGTACAGAGTGAGTGGTCATCAGCAAAACATGTATGATTCATCGTTGTGGTTGCAGCAAAGGTCTGAAGCGTCTCGAGTGGTTACGGAATCCGGCAGTACGTAACTCTCACTCGTAAAGATGGGGCGGACGCGATTGGGAGGCTAATCGGTCGAACCGTAGGACACGGTACGGACGCTAATTATGCGATACTGTTCCCATTTGACACCTAAAAACGTAAAAACGGGATCATTTTTAGCGATTTTTGGTGGAAAGAGTCATTGCTGATGAGACCAGCTCTTCCACAATTCGAGTGTCACTATAAAGGTTTTGTTCACAGTTTGGCTCCAATGGAATGGTCGAAAGCCAACTGTTTTTTTGGGAAGGGCTAAATTACCATTTGTTGTTGTTCCACTTGCAATTGTTCTTGTATTAGATGATTCGTTTAGATGATGTGAACTTAGGCAGGACGCAGTTGACGCACAGGAGTGAGATTGCGGAGGAACTTTGAAACAATGACTCATGAGCTTGTTTTTAGCTGTCCACCGACGAATTTCCTCTGCCAGTTTCAGCTCATATATGTAAACTTTCTGCTGTTAGGGATGCTTCCATAGCTCCCTTTTTGCGTCGGTTAGTGGAAAGTTGGTCCTTGGAATCTGCGTAATTAAGTCTCACAGTGCAGTTGATAAATAATGAATTTTAGACCTTCCGATGTTGAAAGGGAGTTTGATTTTTAGATTTAAATTGATTCCAACGTTGTATTTCGACATCGTTGGGATGCTTAGCTTCACGTCCAGTCAGTAAAGTTTTGTGGGGTCTCTTTCAGTGCTAATTTCGTTAATTTTAGGTCTTCGCCCGCTCCGCTGCTCTACGCCGCAGACGTCGCCGCAGCCGAACGTACTCGTGGCCGAAGCATATATTTATGTCGATGTCGAAGCCAAACATCGCTGCAGGTGGGAGTTTCGAGTATTTTCGACTCTTGGCCACGTTTCCTGTCCTGAAGCACTCCCGCATGTCGAGATTTGCCGTTGGGCTATATTTTGGCTGTGGAATAAGAAGCTCCACTTGCCGCTCTTCATGATGGCGCGCTTACGCTAAAATTTCGCTTCGAATGCGCAGCGTCGCCGCGAAGGCTACTGGAAGGTCTGCGCAATGCGCACTGAGCAAGAACAAACCGTTTCTTGAAACAAATTTTGGGGTTTTAAATTTTGTGATGATCACTCTTGAGGTCCCAAATAGGGGGGAGGTGGTCACTGCAGGAAAGTTATCGAATTAATATGGCGAGCTTTGATCAGATTTTGATCGGTCTGATCACTGTTCGAAAAAAGGCGGCCTCTTTTAACACCTAAACGGCCCATTTAATACCCGTTTTTACCCCACGAATGGTGCAAGTTGTATACGGCCAAACATCAAATTAACAGTGCTGCCCTGAAGCAAATTTAAGGTCTCAATGCTGCAAAAACGCAATTTGAAACCTGAAAAGCGGCACATCTGACCACAGGTCGTGATAAGGTGTCAACGAAAAGTCAAAGTGGCTTTGACGGCTTTTCCCCCTAGCTATATGTCTAAGATCAGCCAGTAAATGCTAAATTTTGCTATTTTAAATCTCATACTTTTCATCCTGTTTAGGATGGTCATTATTTTGTGACGGTATTTGCTAATTGCTCATGCTTACGGGACTTCTGCAGACTCCTGATTTCACTAATCTCAAATTTTTGACACAAAAAACTTCTACAGACACTCGAGACCCTTTGAAAACTTCATCAAGACTATAGATCGAATAATTTTTACGTGACTGAATCGGCGGGCGTTTTCCGCATGCTTTGGCAATCTCCGGCACGTCTAAGTGCCCCCAGAGTACGTCCACTTTTCACAAATCGAGCTGTTTTCACTTTTTTTTTCTGCCATTTAAGCAGTTCGAAAACAACCTGTGCTTGCCAGTTTTTACCAGCCACACGTCGTTCAAAAAGCAACTGAAAAATTGGTTCAAAGTGATTGAATTAGGGTGTCTCTTGACTGACGGCATCCCATGCATAACTCAATTGTTTCTTGTGTCGGTTGTGTTGGAGTGACTACTTTTTCAAATTTATCGCATAACAAACGAGTATATCACCAAACAAATATAGGGTGCCTGCACAAATACAATCCTCAGGCGCAACAAGTCTCGGCGTGTGGGCTACATGAGATACACAATCATCTTGCAATTATATTTGCGGCAACCTGACAGATATCATATGACTCTAAAAATAGTGTGGGGGAGAAGCTGCCGTAAAGAAGGAAGTGGCGGCGGCTGCGTCCTTCGTTAGATCAGACGGTCCTGCGACATCTCGGCCGCCTTGGAGCCGTTCTGCGCCGATGTCGCCTTGATCGCGTTCAGATACTCACTGAACGTCGACTCCGCGTTGCACAGGTCGAAGTTGCACACACATCGAAAAATGAATTCCGTGTGCATCTTCGGGTACTGGCGGCCGAACTGGAACTCCTGGAAAAGAGGCTTCAGAGGGAGGTCTTAAATGGTCCCTTTACCTCGAGCATGCAGACGGTGACGACACGGTAGAAAGGGTCGGTGATGCCGAAGGTCTTCTCGTAAGTGGGAAAGTAGTCATTCTCTTCCCCGAGCGCGAAGAGCTTCCCAGGGCGCGTGCTGGTCGCTGGGATCAGGCCACAATAGCGGAAGTTCGAGCCGTTCACTTTGTGTACGTTTCCCTAAAGCGGAGAATCAAAACATTTTCGGGAAAACGAAGTCGTGTGACTTACTGAGTCATCGTTCTCGTAGCAAACGATTCCCTGACAGAGGCTCGGCAGCACGAGGACGCAGGCGAAGGCGAGGAGGACGCGGAAGGTCATGATGTTGACGCGGGCGATACCGTAATCGACGAGGATCTGAAATAACCGGACGCGTTGAGAACGTCGACGTTTTTATGCGCGGTGGAAGAAGAAAACGACTGCGAGAGGACAACAAGCGAACGAACCAGCTAAAGGCGAAAAAAAACAAAACAAAAGTGACTCCGAAGAATCGCTGCGGCGTCATCAAAAAGCCACGCGCTCTTCTGCCTGCACATGATGTGAGCGTTGTGACAGATTCGTCAGTTAGTCAGTCACAAAAAGAGCTGCTGGCGCGAACGTCTTCACACGGGAGCGCTCGAGGGAGGGTTGAGTGATAAGAAGACTAAAAAACGAATAAATATGTCAATCAAGCGATGTTCCACCCGATCTCGGGACTTCTTCGCTCTTTTCGTCGCATGCCTGCACCGGTCCGTCAGAAGTTCTTTAATCTTTGGCAGGAGCAGCAGCAAGAGAAAAGAGCGGCGGGACGAAAAATCCGGGAAAGAAGCACCAAAGTGGCTGCGCCAAGCGCAAGTCAGGAGAGGGAGGAGCAGCAGAAAACAAAATGTTTCATTTTTGCTCTCTTCTGGTCTCCGCCGCGAAAAAGGGGCGCCGAAACGGAACCCTCAAGGCGGAGTCTCGGCAACTGATCAGATTAGCCGCCGCCGAGGTCGGCGATGGCACGTCAAAGGCAAAGAAGCAACACCCGAAATCATAAGCTTTTATGGAGCCAAATTTGATTAGACCCAGGAAAAAGAGGCCAAAGGGCGACTGATTCAAAACGCCTCGAGCAAAAACAGAAACTCAGCAAACGCTTTTTTTTGCCGAAAGCAGCTTTACATAATTATGGTTTTGGCATATAACGAAGCAATTACCCGAATGAAAACGTCGGGTTGACGGTGTTTTTGGTCTGAATTACTGAATTAAATGGATTAACGTGGCACGAGTTAAATTGCAGCAAAGTCGACCAGTCTGGCTGGAACAGTTGAGAGAAACGAGAATGGGTTATAAGCCTCGCTAAAGCATCGAAGAACGCAACAAAGTGGGCGCGTTCAGCGGCGCTTTTGGCTGCAAAAACGCCGCAGATTAGATTTGAGGGTCGCACAAAAAAGTTGCATTTGGAGCTGCTGCATTTCCAAGAATTGTTGCCATCAGAAGAAGGCCAATAATCTCCAAAAAGGCTAATGGACTTTGACAAACTGGTGTCCGTGAACCGTTAAGTGAGGTTCCAGAAATAGACCAAAGAAGTGACTCCGGGGCGAAAACTAAATGGTCTAGGATAGACCCAAGGAGCGTGAAAGCGATTTTTAAAAAAGGAGCCACGCCGTGATGGGCCGCTTGTGACGTAGTTAGTCAGGTAGGCGTTGCGTTCAGTGGATCGACTTTCAAGTCTAGGCAACTCTGGTCCAGAGTACTTTATGACGCTTGTCGGTCATTTTGTGTTTTGCTCAGTGCTCACTGGCGAAAACTACATCTGGCACTACAACCATATGAATTTTTATCAGTGGTTCCTTGTGTCTCCATTATATTCGAATGACACAAATGGACCTTTTCTAATCGTTTTCCTGTTTGCATAGGCAAAAAATGGCTTTACTGTAAATACGTGGAGGTTTTGTGCAGTTGGGTGACATAAAGGGGTTAATTCTAATCGCTGCCCTGTTTGAGACGTAAAAAATAATGGCAAAATGGAAAGAGGGAGTTTTAGGGGTTACCCTTAATGATAAAAAACTTTTCAGAGCTTCTTAATTGCTGTTAAAATCGTAAAAGTCACAGTAGTATTTAAAGTGTTCCAAGTGTCTGAAGTTGATTTACAAAACGTGGAAAGGACAATTCAATACTCAGCTTTCATTGCTGATCCTAAGCTTTTAGAAAATCAAAGAACTCTATCAACTGAACGCCAAAAAGTGAGCGAAGTCCCACTTGCAACCTTTTGCCTTAAAACTGCGGATTCGATTCGCGATGCTTTTAGATAACAAACCATGTATGTGTTTCGCCGTCGCCTCGATTTTCGAGCGGCGGACGATAAAAATGTTGAGGCGTCCAACGCGGATTTGGTGGAATTGGAAGCGCTGAGGTTTCCTTTAGCCGAGAAATCTCTCAAACGAGGCGCGTAGCACCGAGGCTGTTGCAAAATATGAATTTATGAGGCGTGAAGCGCCGAACAATGCTGATTGGAAGACAATAAAGGAATGATCTTATGTTTTCGTGCCTTTGGTTTATCTGTAACTGTAACAAACCATTGATCGATTCGACCTTAAAACTTTAATGTTCACTTAAACCCAAAAGACTGTGATGAAGCAAGTTTTTTCACCTTACAGTGTAGGAAGAGTCTTAAAAGTGTCGTGTGGCTGAAATTACGAAGTTTCTTAAACTCATGATCGATCCACTTTTCATACTGTACAAAAAACCCTTTTTCGTTGTTTTAAATTTTTCAGTTTGCAGTTTGAATATTCCGCTTTTCAATTTTTTTGTCATTGTCATTTGGTCATTTTAACGGTTAGAATCCGTAACAATTTGAGTGATTGGCACTCTTCCCCAAACAAGGCCTTCCCAAAATCTTCCCCAAGCACAAAATTCTCTATTTCCGTCATTCGACCTTGAAGTCCCTCTACCACTCTTTGCTCTTTTGGTGTTTGCAGGGTTGCATCGCGTTCGAAGAAAACCTTTTGAAATAAGCAAACAGAAACGGGACGCTGAGCAAACTAGAAACGTAAGTAACTTGCACTTTTCCAAGGATTGGAACAGGAATGCCGAAAAATAAGGTTGATGAGTTTTTTCGCAGAGGTTGGGAGGGTTGCACGAGTAGATTTTGTGCTGGTTGTAGTGGAAACAGCATTTGCCAAAAAAAGTTTTTTGATATTTTTCGCTCTTACGAGATCTGTAGAAGATCTGTAATGTTTGGCTGGAACAGCGAATTGCCTTTTTTCATTAAAGCATTTTTAGTATTGCTCTCGAGGTAGTTGAGCAGGTCTGGTAGAGTGATTAGGTAATGTGAAGGTAAAGTGTGAGGAACCGTTTGTGAGGAACCTTATTGTGAGGAACCGTTTGTGAGGAACCTTATTGCACAGGCCCGTATTACAGGTGCAACGGATTTTCGACTTTCCATTTCTTACCTTAACAAATTAGGGATGAAAAGACGCTAAGAATAGCACAACTTTACCTTCACATTACACGCCAACGGGACGTTGTAGAAATCTTTTTTGATACCCGAAAGGCTCCTGTAGGCTTCCAAGTGGTCGGCCTCAGGTTTCATCCCTTTTGCTTGAGGTCTGCAATGACCATGTTTTAGGACCAGGCTACAATACGTGGCATCTACAATAGTGATTCTTCTCTAAGAGAAAATTACACGTAAGGTGATGAATTAGAGTCTTACATTACCGTGTGATGACAACACTCACTATCATTGCAAAAAGGCATTGTCGCGGTTGCTAAATCGACCGAACCGCGGCGGCGGTGACGAACCAAACGTGCGACATCTACTATCTAGCTTGCGTAACGGAAAAAAGGCGTTACCATGTCTGGATCGATTTGCTTTATAATATAAAAGATCGCTACATAAACAGTTCAAACTACAAAGTTCGGCAAGCTTCTGGTTCTCCTCTCATACTTTTAGATGGATTCCTGGTACAAATGTGCCTAGATAATGGGAAAAGATCGACGTAGGAGACCACTTATTTCAAAGGTCCCGATTGCCACCTATTCCTTCATATCAATAAAATACTCCTAAAAAAGCAACTTAAAATTAGCCAATAAGCTAAAACTACCTCTAAAAAGCAAAGAAGAGGGACGGAGTAAGTTTATTCAAATTAACAGACTCTACAGGATAAAGACAAAATTTAACTTGTTAGTTTAACACAAAAAATCTTAGGGAAGATTGTAAAGGTTGGATGACGGAGGAAGGAAGGACGGAGAGATCGGGAGATCTGTGGATATGGACCTGGCTGAGAAGTGCAGATATGGGTAGATCAAGAGGAACTCTGGGAGAGAGGCTGTCGTTAGAAATGACATAAAGTCGGAATCCGGACGGAAGCCAGAAATGTCGGGGAGCTCTGAGGAGGGAATTTCGGATAGGTGAAGGTAAAGAATGAATGAGAAGTCTCTCCGAAGACAGGTAGAGACGGAGGTGATAGGAAGTCAGAAACTTCGGTCAGGAAGGTCAGACACCGACGTTCCTGCTTTTAGATAAGGTCAGAACTGGATTTGCGGTTCCATTCCCGTCACGAACTGTTGGAAGCTTGCTTTCGGTGCGTAGTAGTTGCAAAAGTCTGTTTTGCAAACACATCGGAACATCAGTTCCGCTGGCGTAGACCGCAGCATGCCATCGGGCCCAAAATCGAACTTCTGTAAGAACAAAAGTCATTTAAAAAATAATGAGTAGGTTTTACCTCCAGCCAACAGGCCAACGGGATCGAGTAGCGGTCGCTTTCGATTGCGAAGAAGCCTTCGTAATATTCTTCTTGATCGGTCTGTCCGCTAATGATGCCAAATTTTCGGCTCGGTGTAAAGTTTGGCAGATCGACAATCACGGAGCAGTAAGTATTGTTGTGAGAGATGAAGCTTACTCCCTGAAGTAACATAAATTTAATCTAAAAGAGTACTGTGATCCTTACTCCTTCATCTTGAATGCATGAAATGGCTTCGGCGAAATCCGAGAGGGAAGTGAGTAGACCGAGGACAACAACAAGAGTAGCAACAGACATCGTGACCTGAAAACAAAGTAAAGCTAAAACTTCAGCTTCGAGAGCATTGAAAGCATATCGGAAGTCTAGGCGTAAAACACTGGGAGCGGATTAAGGCTCACGGCAAATGCTATAAGGACCGAAGTGAGCGGCTTATAAGGTGTGCCTGACGGCGGAGTCTTTGAAGGTTTTGGAGGCGTTCCCTTACATTTCACCCCCTCTTACAGCTGATTGGTTAAAAGGTAGATGCTTAAAAAGACACAGATGGAAGGGAGGAGTTCTAACTGACGTAGCTGGCAAAGTGTTCCTGGAATTCAAAATTAACCCTCATGGTCTTGTGACTTAAGACCCTTGAAAATGGCTCAAAACTTTACGTATAAGTGACTTTTTTAAACTATGTGCGTTTCCACATTTCGCTTCTAAGAAAAACAAAGAGTAATTGAGTCACACCTCATTTATTCACACCTTGAAAACATGAGCAATTAAACTGATTAATAGCGTCATTTTGCCCGTTTCGACGATGCAGTGAAGTGAATCAGCTCTCCTCTCCCATCTCGTCATCTCCGGATTGTAACGTCTCAACAATGGACGGTGTTCCCTACAAGTTCTGCCACAGGGTCCTCAGTCTCCTCCCCGAAGAGTTCGCTAAGAATTCCATCGGCGAATTTCAAGATTTCAACACCCTGTGGAAGAGCGCCGCCGAAGCTTATCAGCAGAAGCTCAAAATTTACGGCGTTTGGGTAGTTGAAGACTTGCTCAACAATCTTTACTATCGACTCTATAACTTGACCACCCAAGCAAACATCTCTTTTGAGTTGATGCTCAAGGAGAACCCAGATTACGTTCGGATTAGGGACTTTACCTTCGAAGCGCGGCAGGTTAATAGAACTCGAATTATAACCAAAGTCAGCCATGACACGCTTCTCGACAAATTCTTGCCATTTTGTATCAAGCAGTTCTGCAACGTCGTCTCCTGTAACTTGGAAAGCCCTTTGGAGGAGACCGTTTTGACCGATATTCTCCCTTTATTCTCCCCTCTGCCTCAACTGTGTCAACTGACGCTTGTCATCCACCAAACAGAAATTCTGACTTTTGCCTTGGAAAAGCTTAAAACTACTGAGAATCTCGATCTAACCTTGCAGGGACGTCTGTGGCCCAAATCAATTGAAAACGCGATTGTTGATTCGATTCGAGCCCGGCATTTAAAACAGCTAAGAATGGAGGAGTCGAATCTCAATATGACTAAGGAATTTATCCACGAAATTGTGCGAATCTACGTTCAGAGCAATGGGAACTTCAAAATTCAAATTTTTGGAAAAGGCGATCTGAAGATATCTGACGTTTGCTATGCTACAGTCAACGTTCCGGCCGTGTCTAGTTATAATTTCATCAAGTGGTCTTTGCCCGACGCTCCTGTAATTCTAACTTTTCGCAAAGTTCTTTCCGAGTTGAACATTTTTACAAGTGCTGTTAAAAAGTGAAGATTTGGTGAAGCGTTAAAATGCGTTTACACTCTCTGAAGTTCGTTTCGTTGTAATTGTGATAATGCTACTTTTTGTAATTTACGTAAAATCCGTTTTTTCAAATCCGAAATTGCTTGTGCAGGCACATAGGGTTTTTCCAGAATTTCTTGCACTTTGAGCCAGTCGGAAGAATGTCATAATATGCTCTAATGAAAAGCAGGCTGTAACGATTCGATTCTCGGAATTCTTCCGTTTGCTCAAGCGGATTTGCAGCCGAATTAGGGTCGAGCAAAGAACGGGTGCACTCTTGCGATTGGCAACGGAGGCGTCGTGCCTGACACCGCTGCTGCGGCGCCGTTTCATCAATCAAACAAACTTGCAAGAGTTGCGTTCGCGTCTCAAATGCGAAAATTTGTTTCTCGGGCTTAGTCTGAGCAGCTGACGCAAACAAAGCAAAGTGAGAGAACCTCTAAGAGTCATTGTGGTCACAAAACCGGAATTTAGAAAGCGTTTACGCCTAAACGTGAATTGTGGTAGTGGGAGAAGTGAAATTACCGTGTTACGGAACGTCGCTTGCCAGACTGAATGGGCGTGTTTTGACTAGGGTGAGTGTTCCCCGAGACGACCGCTGTTCGCCGATAGACTTGTTTTCGTTTTTGCATCACCGTATACTCTCAGTCCATTAACTCACCTCACCTAAAACCGCCAATTTGACTTCGAAAGCTATTCTAATTGAAATTTTTTCGCACTTTGCGACAGCTGAAACGTTGTCGTCATTCGTCCTGATGAGAAGCCGACTGTAACGTCTCAATTCTCAGAATGCTCGCGTTTGCAGAAGCGGATTAGCAGCCGAATTAGGGTCGAGCAAAGAACGGACGCACTCCTTCGACTAGGCTTTGTGCCTTGTGGTGTCGTGCTTGAGGATAATACGGTCACAAGCTTAAAGTCGACCAAGTAGAGCGAAAAGTCAAAATAGAGCTGATGTAAGAGAGAATTGACTGTTTTTTGCTTATTTTGGTTGCTGGCTCTTCAATTTAGTTTTTTGACTATTGGTTCTTTTCAATCAAAAATGAAGCGGATGAGGTGAGCCATCAATCGAACAGTGTCCTTCAGAAAGGCACGAGCTGGCACGGGATGAACGGCGACGTTTCTCCGCGGGCAAGGTGATGACGTCTGCCGATGCGAAGTCAAATGCTCAAAATCAAAGTCTTCTTCGACTGTCCGGCCGACAACGATGGCGTCGTAGACGAAAAATCACGCCATACTGCAAATGAACCAGTTGCCGAAGTTGCGTTATAATGTTTGTGCCCTGAATCTCGTTCGAATCCTTAAGTAAAAAATAAAGACAGTTGATGACCACCAGCATGGGCCTAAAGTCAGAGCCAGGAAAGTGAAGCGACTCCGACTCCATTTTCTGCACTTCACATCTTACCGTAAGCCCTTTTCACTTCCTAATTCCATCAACTCGCTTCAAGCGAATGTCAATCAATTATTTCCAGAACTCGTTCGAGCGAGCGTCGGCGGCTTCACGGGGACAGCGCGTTCGGAAGTGAATTTCACGTGTTGGGAAAATGACTGCTTATGCTTTGTAGCATACAAAGAAAAAAGGCGGCAAGAGAGGAGATTTAGAGGCCACGACAAATGCACTATGACAAGGAGCGAGCTGGCACGGGTGGAACGGCGACGTGCCGATGCAAAGCCAAATACTCGAGATCAAAGTCTTCTCCGACTGACGGCGTAGGCAAAAAATCCAGCCATCCTGCGAACAGACCAGTCGCAAGAGTTGTGCTTGGACGTTTCCACTCAAGGCTGTCTGTCTCTCAGGTGCCGTCGAATCTCGTGAAGTAAAATTAGACAATTTAATGGACACCGGCGTAGGCACAGACTCAAGAAAAGGATAGGATACGACGCAGCTTTTGTCATCAAGACCGTCGTTTACTCAGACTAGATGGGCGTGTTCTGCCTAGGTCCTTTTTTGCTGTCTCCACTTTTGCGTTTTATATCCTACCGTAAACCTTTTCACTCCCTAATTCCATCGTCTCGTCTCGAGCGAATGTCCTCAATTCATTTTCGAAACTCGTTCGAGCAAGCGTCGGCGGTTTCACGGGGACGGCGCGTTCGAAACTGAATTGCACGTGTTCTTAAGAGAACTGCTTATGCTCCAGAGCAACCAGCGAACAAAAGCGACGAGAGAGGATATTCAGGAAGTACGACAAATGCACTATGAAGAGGAGCGAGCTGGTGCAATAAAACAGCGACAAGATCGAGTTTCTCCGCGAGAGCGGTGAATTTGTGACGTACTCTGATGCTCGTTTTGTGTCGCTTAAAGAGGTACTCAGTTAGTAAAAAGAGTTAGAAAAGAGTTTTCTGTCGCAGTTAGAAAAACTAAAATCAAAGAATTGCTGAACACTTCAATCTACAAATTTCTTGCTGTCACTCAATTTATTTACAGCTTGATACTTTTTCTTAGTTTATGGAACCGATAACTTAAAATGTGTTTTGTGTTTTAAAGTGCGTTCCCAGCGGGTGCTGACGTCACCGACTTTGACGTGACTCCAGCAAACGAGCAACAACCGTTTTGTCCGCTTGCAGCAAGAGCGTTCTTGGCGGCAGTCGTTCTGCGAAGTTATTAAAAATGAATGAGTCGCGCAGAGCAAAGGTCGTTCGTTCTCCAACTGACTGGCGCTGGGTCTCAGAGGGCCTTCCGAGAGACCAATGGATCCAAAAAACCAAGCGCTGTCACGCAGAACGCTTAACAACTGCACAACAATGCGGAAGCTCTAAACACATTGTTAGATATGAGAGGATTACAGTACTCTAGAAACCCAATCGTGCCTTCTGAGTGAACGTGTTATGTCTAGAGCAAGTGTCTTGCGAGACGAACGCTGTTCGCCGACTGGTCTTGTTTTTGTTTTTGTTCTCTGCCAGTCCTATCGTAACCCAATCGCTGTCTCTCAGTTCTCTTAAAACAGGTTTTGTACAGTCCTTAAAGACAATATTCATAAGCTTGAAAATTCAAATTGTGTTTCAGAAATTGATGAAACGCCGTGGATCACTGCGCAAGCAGAGAAACGGAACAACTACACCTTTTGCAAGTGAAGCTAAAAATGAACGTGTTTGAAAAAGCGCAAAGAATTAAAATTCAGCATGTTCCAATTTTTGTAACCGGATTCGAGTTTTGAGCCAAGTCTCACCAAGCTTGAACTTCTAAAAATTAAAATTTTATTGGGGTGAAAGGTGACAAGCGTTAATGACCTCGAAAATGCACATGAGCGGGATCTGGTAGTCGTCCTTCTTGTCCAAGACTACTTCAAAGATGGAAAGGTGGTCCTTTTCCGGACCAAGTCCCGTCAGAACTCCCAGCCCAAGATCCGCGTCTAACATGATTGAACAATAAACGTTCTTGTCTGACAGAAAAAGAGTTTCCTAAAAATGACCTTAATAGTCAATTTTAATGACTCATATAAAGAATTTGCATTCGGACGACCTTCGAAGCAGGTCAATCCTGCAGCCATTGAGATAACCAAAGCAGAAAACAGTAGGCAGGTTCTGAAGATCATGCTTGGGTCACGGTAGTAGCTACGCGTGGGTGAGGACAGCTGTGAGAAGAGCGAGTAGGTTGCGGCGTCTCTGGCGGAAGAAGCCATTGGAATAAATTTGGCCTTTCTGTTAACTCTGATGAGCGTTCTTCGGAGGGGCAGGTTTTGTACGGATGCACGGCTATACGCAAGAACACTAACTAAGCACAAAACATGTTCGGTTCCATCAGCGGACAATTCTGGTAAGACACTAATACATGAGTCTAATCGTTTATTGAAATTAGACCAGCTTTTTATCTTAATTTGGTATTGTGGTTTGAAATTAAATGGATGTTTAAGGTTGGTTATAAGGCCAAACCAGTTCGATTCTAATGCGTTTGACAGTTTTCATACAAACGTTCTCCGCTCGCTTCGGCCACGACAAATTATTTTAGCTCCATGATCAACTTTGTTCTTGAGTCGAAGTAGTGAAAAAGACTCCTTCGACGCGCAGGCCGCCTCGAGTGTCTGTGCTGATTAAATCAAACGCTGGTGTCGCCGTCGGTATTATAAAACTACTTTCAAAACTAGGGTAAAAAAGAAGGTGATTCTTAGAGGTCATAAGCGTTGACTTTTGTAGCATGTCATATGACCATACGAAAAGTGCTTTTTTGTAAGTTCTTGTATTTGTTTCTGAGTTATCTCGCAATTGCTACCTCGCTTCTCGCTTCAAGGGGACACCGATTTCAAGGGAGGGAAGGAGAGATGACTAAAAATTTAAAAAAGCGGGCAAGAGAGAAGACCGACCTGCCGAAAAGTATGTCCTTTGAAGAGACACAAGCTGGCACACGAGAATAACAGCAGCAGATTGAGTGTGGCGACGGACGATGGCGTCTGTCGATGTTGACTTTAAACCTTTGAAAACGTTTCGACGTCTGAAATGGTCTCAAATGGCTTGCAGCTTTAACAAACACAGTGAAACGTTAGTCTATGTTTGGCTTCATAAAGGCTCTCCGGTTCTTTTCCAACAGGTGATGCCAATGCCGAGGTGGCTGCAACAAGGAAACAGCAAACGACATCCGTCTCTTTTGCTTGCAGCGGCGGCTTTTACAGCGGCGCTCGTTCTCCGATGGCGACTGAATGAACGAAAGGTCGCATGCTCTGAGTGTTATTGACGCTGGCACTTGGTGGGTCTTCTTTAAAATCACTGGGTTCACACAGTCAAACGTAGGATGCTTAATCTTGCCGTACAAGCAAGGGTCAATGGCGCGCTGTGACTGGATGCGTTATGTAGGAAACAAGTCTTTTCTGAGACGAACCCCGTTTGCCGATTGGACTTGTTTATGTTTTCAGCGGCCGCCACTCTACCGTAACCTACTCACTGTCTTTTGTTTCTTTTAGAACAGGTTTTGCCGAACCTCTCAACAAGGGTAGAACGTGTGTACAGGATTGTCATTCCTTTGAAAAACTTGTACTTTTGAAGGCTATGAGAAGACCGCAAAGGCAACTATCTATTGATAACCAATTCAATTAAAGAATTGAAACTACTACATCATAAGAGGTAGTGAGGATTGGTGAGGAAGCTAGCTTAAAACATTTAAAAGACTGAGCGGAGGTAAGGTGGTGAGGAGGATCGCAGGTCGCCGCCGGGTCGGTCACCCATTCGGGCATCACAGTCTCAAAGTGGGAAAAAAGTGTAGAAAGAACTGCGTCTGATCATATTTGGCAGTGAATGCCATAGACGCTTTTCCCTCATCGACGCTAATAAACCAGCTACAGACCTTGGACGAACGACCTCCGCGCTTCTCTTGAGAACATTTTGAAATCATAGAGCCCTGTATGGACAAGATCTTACTTTTTGATCAAAAGAAGACAAGGCTCTGAGACGAATGGTTCCCGAGACGATCGCTGTTCGCCGACGACTTGTTTTTATTTTTTGCTTCTACTTTCTACCGTAACTCTACTAGACAACGTAGAAACAACATAAGAGTTTTCTTGCTTAAGATCAGTGAGACCACAAAATTCAAAGGAAGGAAAGCAGAAGTTAATCAGTTACGCTAAAATCTATCAAAAATCGTATAATAAGCCAGGTTTTACCATTGATAATGTATATTTACAGTACTTTAGAGAACCAATGGCGTAAAGTAAGTGGCGTGTTGTGACCAGACCATGTTCCAAGAGACAAATGCCATTAGCTAGCTGGACTTGGTATTGTTTGTTGTGATGAATGTCTTAGCGTAACCCCGTGGCCGTCGATCTGTTTTGGTGGAACCGGTTTTGACTTTTCAAACAGATTTTCTGTGTTTGGCGTTTCAAAGACGTATTTTTAAAGATTACTGGTATTTATCAGGCAAACGAAAGTTTTGCATTAGGAGTGAACAGTAAAAATTAGCTGTGCTGCATGCTAATCAAAGGCAAAAAGTACAAGGTCCAACAATGTAGATGCAGGAGAAGAGCAAAGAAACCAAATTTAGAGAGGCTCGAGGAAAACCGGAACAAGAGGCAGATTGGAAAATTGGAGGGAACAAGAGACCAGAAGTTTGGTCTTAATAGAAGGAAAAGAAAACCAAAAGTTAGAAAGAGAACGAAGAGGAGGGGCTTAACCAAAAAAGGCTAAAGTCAAAGTTCGCGAATCTTGTTGGGAATCCTTGGACTGGCTGGGATCGATCGGTCTTCAATTCGGGAGGTACGACTGGATGTAGTTGAAGAGGGTCGTATTGCGGTCCAGTCCATTACATAAGTGGGTGCTACATAGGCAGCGGAGGAGCGTCTCGGAGATGTCGTGGTACTGCTAAAATAATTTAATTGCGCCAACTGTATTGAACTGAAATTACCTCCACAAAGCACAGGAGCGGGACTGTGTAGAACTTGTTCTCCTTGTCCATGAGCGCAGGAAAGAAGCTCACGTACTCGGCTTTGTCCACCAGGGCAATTTGGGTGAGAATGGTCATGTTCTTTCTCACGACGAGGCCGCAAAGGACAATGTCCTTGTGGGAGTTCACAAACGGTACTCCCTTTAAAAGGTTTAAAAGTACCGTAATCGAAGAATAGGAGGCTTACGTTGTGTGAGTCGAAGCACGCGAGGGAGAAACAGGTCGGTAGGAGCACAGCGACTACAAAGATTGTCACAAGGGCGGTGAGAATCAAGCGACTCATGGTAATGTCGGTCCTGAAACGGTTGGAAAGCTTTTAGAAGAGGAATGAGGCAGGCCGGATCGTTTGGACAAAAAGTACTGAATGAAAGCGTAGTTCGAAAAGAGGTGATTTTTAGGGGCGGGTCTTGCAGCCGAACAGGTAGGCGGTTCAATTACACTTCGATAGTGCCAGTGAAGCCAGTTCAGGTTTCTGACTAGCGGTTATTTATTCAAAGCCGTTATCACCCTTACTTCTTTGTCCTTAAAACACATTAACGAAGAGCTCTCCTTCGGCACGCAGGCCATCTCAAGCAGTCTGAGAAAACATGTGTTTTGTGAGACATCGGAGCACTGAGAAACCACAAAATTTGTTTCAACGAAATGAATGCAAAGCGTAAAGTGGACTCTTGTTTTATGAATAACAAACTACTGCAACAGCGTAAAATGGGAACATTGCTCGCCCAGACTAAGTGGGCGTGTTTTGTCTATGGCGAGTGGTCGAGAAGGCAGCCGTTTGCTGGTTTCGTTTTTTGCGCTTTTCGTCCTACCGCGAACCCTTTCCCGCTCGCTCATTCAAACGATTTTCGTGAAACCAGCTCTGAACTAGATGCTTTGGCTATTTACACTTTTCGGTAAATTTTGGCCCTTATTAACATTTTACATAACTAATGAATGACTGCCGCCATCGTGAAATAGCGCAATTTTCTGGTTCGTCGGGAGAAATTAGCAGCTGCATTCGCCGATAGTCCGGACATCCCGTCGTCTGTGCTCTGTGCGTTCAATGAGACTGATTTGCGTCAGAGGCGATGT
Source organism: Steinernema carpocapsae (assembly GCA_000757645.3). Classification (NCBI taxonomy): domain Eukaryota; kingdom Metazoa; phylum Nematoda; class Chromadorea; order Rhabditida; family Steinernematidae; genus Steinernema; species Steinernema carpocapsae. The sequence continues at coordinate 5,180,629 of CM016762.1, forward strand.
GCTTCGCTGTGTCGCGCTAGAATCCATTATGGTCATAAAACGGAAGGTTGAAGAAGCCACGCGATAAGCTCAACTGAACATTAAATGTCGGTTACAAAAGTGATAAAATCATCAAAACTATAGTCATTTTTTATCGCTTAGAGCAGTGGCCGAGCTCGCCGACAGCCGACAACCGGCTGCTGCTATCGTCACCATCAATGTCGGTTTGCTGATTGAAGAGAGTTGCGTCCCAGTCTGCAGTGAAGGTCATGTGTCTTCCGGGTTTCGTCTAAGCAGCTGCACCAGAAAAACAAAGCGGAAAAAATTTCGCGTTTTTAGGGTTAAGAAGACCCGCAAATTCTGGCGATAACGTGAGTGGTTTCCTGACTAGCAAAGAGTCAGAAATATGACGTTTCTTGGGCCTTTAATCAGAAATAAAAATGCCTGAAACGGTAGACTGTGGTTGCCAGTAAACGCGACTGGTTACGGGATCACATGCATGAGTTTACTTGGTAAGTTCAGGCTTTTGAACGAGGACGGAAATGAGCGTTCTGAAATAAGTCGAATCAGCTCGAATCCTAGCGGCATTCGTTCGTTTTAAACAGCAATTAAAGTGCTTGAAACTTTCAATCGCGATTGCTAGCAAAAACAGCAGGAGATAAGGGTGAATACGGGAAGAAACCCAGAATTTCCTCTGGCGAAATCGGGCTTGAGATCGGAACAGAAATGGCAGCCGGACAACGCTTCGTTCATCGTTTGCTAAGGCCAAATCGACGTTCTCTGTGCTGATGCCGGGTCTCAAACCATTTCAGATGGCCGTGAATGCAAGGTGAAGTCAAACAGCTTGTCGGTGAAATTTGGTCTTGAATAGAAACGGTCATTACAGATGCAAAGCCACGTGGAAAACGCGCGACAGTGGCCGGAAAATCCTGCATGAAAAGATCGCTTGATCATACATCTATGATAGTATCCGATAGAAATCGATGCAAACTGAAGTGAAAAGAGCGAACACATGAAGCAGACCGGAGCTGATCTAAACGGCGAAGTCCTATACACCCTTGACTGAGTCAAAGGACTGCAGTGAAAAGGCACAGCTCAATTTTGGCATTTCCATTTCAAACATTGAACAGTGTAGGTCAGTGCGAGCAAGGGTAACTTGTGCTCTACGTGTTCGATAGGACTGCCGCCGACCCTCGAAGAGTCTTTGGAAACCGATGGGTTCCAAACTAAACGACGAAAGAGAAAGAGCGTTTCTTGAAATCCAGAAGACAGTCACGTTAAAGGTCATCGCATTTACAGTATTCTTGACAGACAATAAAGAAATTCGAAGTTTTTGGAATTGAAAACCAGTTCAGCTTTAATTCGTTTGACCTGTTCCGCGGGCGTTCTCCTTCTCCCATCTATCTTCGATGTAGCCGTCCGCTTTGCCAGTCGAATTATCGCACATGCTTATCAACTCGGCGACTTTTGAATTAGCGAAGAGAAAGAGGCCGCTCCGCCTCTTCGGTCGTCTGCGTTGGCGCGTTCGACCAAGTCAAATTTGCGAGGCATTGGATAGCGAAAAGACTTGAACTTCGGCTGTAAAATAAGACCTTAGCATGTCGGAATGAAAGCTTGAAAAGATGTCAAACGCCGCCACTCCGGATTGGGTGGGCGTGTTTTGTCTGGAACAAGTCTTCTCCATGACCGACGCCGATCGCTGAGTAGTTGTTTTTGTTTTTCGTCTTCCATTATCTACTGCCCTACCGTACACTTCTTTGCCGTCCCGTCTTAAAGGAAACCCTTTCGCCCGTGTCCACGTGAGCAATGCGTTCGAAAGCACGTTTCGGCAAACAATGCAAAGACGCTGAGCAAAGTAGACAACGAATTCGAAAGGATTGCACTTTTGAGTGCGGCGCCTGGCACCTACGGAACAGAGGGGGAGAGGATTGGATTTCTAGAGAGGAAGTTAAGAATGTCAAGACCAAAAGTCGAAGAGGAGAGAGTGGCGAGGCTGGGAACACTTACGTGCCTCTTGCAAGCACTCGAGAACGTATAACTCATGCATAAATCATCGGAATAAGGTAAAGAAATCAGTGTGTCCAAGAGAGCAACGCACAACTGTGCTTTACACCCACTCCATCTGCCAGTTATCTCATCATCTTAGCAATTTTAAATCTCTAAAAAAAACCATATTCTGAGAGTGGATTCTGGAGCTCTAATAATAAATTTGTTTCGACCGGTCGGCACATCCGGAGGAGGAAAAGTCGGAATTTGTGAGGCGTTTAAGGGACACAAATGGCACAAAATGGCTGCCTGAGAGGAGCCTACGGTTTGTAAAACGTTTCATAACGTAAGCGGAACAAATTTCAAATGTTACTAATTGGGTCGTTTAGCAGAAAAATTGCTGAAATCGGTTTGGAGGGCTGTGCGCGTATCGCATATCGCAATATCGCGGCATTTCTGCAAAACTTTAATATCATGTATCGTATCGTAATTTTTAAAATCGAGCTGAAATATTGGTACGTAAGCTTGTGTTGTGATACGTATGATTTCGAGCTTATCTGACTGTAAGTGTTGTCTGCCCATTTTTCGTTCTTCTGAGGTCTGTTCAACAACAATTTCGACTAGTTCTGTTAAGAACGTGATGGAACCTACGAGTTGAGGTATTTCAAGCTGGACGACTTCCTCCAGTGCCTTGGCATTGTCGACGATCTCAAGATGGGCATTGACCGTACGTTCTCATCATATTCCTCGTTTGATGGCTTTTTCTCGTTCAGCCGACTCCATCGAAGAGCTTCTGAAGCTTGGGGACTTCTGCTGTTGCGATAAGGCTCTCCATAACTGTGAGAACTATCTTCTCACGGCAGCAAACGACGCTCCTCTTTTGAAGAAGATTCATGTAGATGATCGATACGACCTACACGCTGCTTTGACCAGCGCCATCACAAAGGCGTCCTCTGATGATTTGCTGACCGTTGATATGAACGGCTTGTCCGCCTTCGCCATCAATTTTATGGTTCAGAAAGCGTGCATGGTCCGCAAACAGTTTTTTTTCAGTTTTTCTTGAGTGAATAAACTGTTAGTCAGATGGACACTGAAGAGGGACTCTGGGCATAATGAAACTTTGATGTTGATTGCCGATTGCGGGGCTGACTTGTGCCATTGGGCCAAAAGCGCTCTTGACGGGCGTTGAAAGGGAAAAAAATTGACGAAAAGTGGCAGCTAAGAAGCCGTAATTCTGGGGACGAATCCTATCCCTTGACTGTGTCTGACACAGCCCTACGGACCTGCTCGCTGTCCAGGAAGCCTGATACCAGCATCTGAGAACGGTCCCAAAGAAGTTTGTGTGTTAGGGAGATGGATGCATCATAGCCGATGTCACCTTGTTCCCCCAAGCGGCACTTTCCAGCAGCCAATCGGCAGAATCAAAGAGAAATAGAGTGACAAGAGCGAAGACACTGAGCATACCAGAACTGACCTGAACAGTCAAGTTTCTCAAGAGTGGATGTGAGAATGATGGGCCGAAAACCAGCTATTGGTTGAGTCATAGGACTGCAGTTACGGGGAGTCAAATACGGTTAGCGCCGTTGAGAGCGCTTCTAATAGGCAGGAAAGCAGTTGAAATTCACGTTTTGTGGTGACATTGTCTCTTTCCTCAGTTTATGTTAGCGCGATCGTTTCTGAATTGGCCAAGTCGTCGACAACGCCATCTTTCTCACATAAGCGCTGGGCAGCCGTGTCTTCCGCCGCTTAGATGCCGCCTTCCGTCTTCCGCCGCCGTCCTCGGCATTTCTCATCCTCCGACGACGATTTCCAGCCGCGTCGAGAGCAAAGGTCACTTGTGCTCTGCGTGTTCGGCGGAACCAACGGCCGACAGCGCTCTGATGGTTTCATTGGAGACCGATGGGTTCAAAACCAATAAATTAGGAAGAAAGAGCGTGGTGACAAAGCGCTTCACATTCAGAAATACGTTTTCAACACACAGTACGACGCAATCGTTTGTGTTTGATAGAATTCACGGGCTTCCAAGGTCCACCATTGGAGCGCAGTGAGGTCACAAAAGGCGAGTTCTCGCAATCCATTAGCCCAGACTGGGTGGGCGTGTTTTGTCGGAAATGAGTGGTTCTTTAAGACTCTGAGCCTTTCGTCGACTGGCTGTTTTTGTTTTCAACGAACCTCTGCCCACCGCTCTACCGTACACTTTTACTCGCTCTTTCTCAATGCTCCTGAAGCCTCTAGAGGAACCCCTTTTAGTGAATGCCACCCGTGTCCACGTGAAAGAGGCGTTCGAGGGCATGTTTTACGAATGCGCGAAAAATCCGTTGTGCCTTTGCAAACAATGAAAAAGACGCGGAACAAACTAGACATGAAATTCGAGAGAATTGTACTTTTGGGTGCGGCACCTGGTACGGGTGGAACAGAGCGGAGAGGATTGGGTTTCCAAGACGGAATTCAAAAGTCCCGAGACCAAAAGTCGAAGAGAAGAGTGACGAGATTAGGGACACTTACGTGCCTTCTGTGGGTTTCGGTACTGTAGTGGCACAAATGAAGCACATAAATAAGACATTGGTGCCTCCGAGATCAAACCGCAACTAATACTTATTGTCCAGAATGTCTTCCCAACGACTCTAGAATTAAATGGCTGTTGTTTCCGTTCACTTCTTCTGGCTTCGGGCTTCTGGTAAGTGCATCAATTAACCCAAAAGATCTCAAAAGTGCGTAGCAACAAGACTTAATTTGATAGTCAAATCAGTACAGTCTATTCAAGAAAATGCTTATTAAGCTAAGATTGGTAACAACAGAGGTGACTGAATAGAGGTAACAAGCTAGGGTGAGGTTCGAGATGAGTATCTCACATACTGAGATAGATAACAATAGAGAATAACTGGTGCGAGGTAACAAGCTTAGGAATGAAGATCTACAGTGACCGGTGGTGGGAGCTTGATCAAGGGGAGTGGAGAGAAGCTAAAACGGCAACTGGTTGTGTGGTAAGGAGGAGACGAGAAGCTCAGTCGAATTTAAGCTTGCCGGAGTCTGCAAAGTTGGCCAGATAGCGATTGAAGGACCATTTCTTTGGCAACACGTTACACTCGTCCTTCTTGCAGATACATCTGAAGATCAGCTCGTTGGGCAGACCGAGAGCCTTGAAGTTGTATGTCTGTAAATGGATTTGTCTAAAACCGTACTCGAAAGCAAGTTTACCTCCATAAAGCAGAGAAGGTCGATCTCGTAAAGCTCTGACTGCTTCGCGAAGAAGACGTTGTAGCGCTCAATAAGATCTGCGTTCTCGTCGAGCGCGACCTGGATAGGACGTTCGCCTCGAAGGGAGGACACGATGGAGCAGAATTTGATTCCGGTAGAGTTCAGCAAGGTCACGGCTCCCTGAAAGCGCAATCCTGCAAACAGCTTTACCAAATCCAATCTTACATTTTCGTGATCGAAGCAGCTCAAGGCAAAACTAAGCTTTAAGGCGGAGGTGAGAGTTAGGAAGACAACAAAGAAGTTCATGGTTTGGCGCTGGGACTGAGTCTTGAATGCAGGAGCTGAAAGGAATGAAGCTTAAGTAAAAAATGAGAGGAAAATTGCTCGTTCGAGGCTCGGGTTTTAAATGCCTGAGATGGGCGGAGAGAGAAAGGCGTGTTCGGAGAATAGCCTTCAAACGTTCGGCGGTGTGGTTGCAAAGCGCTCAAGAGGCGGAAGAGTGTTGTAGCACAAAAAGTTCTTTGCAACCAGCGCAACGTCTCGCCAACATCAGCTGTCTTCCCTCGCGACCTCTCAGCGGGGTCTAAGCGGCGTTTTCCGTTTGCGAACCACAGGTAATATCCGAGAGATCTCTGACGTGCTTCGTAAATTGGTACTCAAAAATAAGACGGAGAGGCAGAAGGCAAATAACGCCGAAGACCAAATGTGGCATTGTCTCGGAATACGGCTCGCTTATATTTAACTTGAGATCCCCAATTCCGACTGCTGTGAGCTGTCATTTCTGGAAATGAGCTTGAAAGTTATTTGCAGCCGATATCGACAACCGCTTCGACAGCCAATGCAACCGTCAAAAGAGCGAAAAACCGCCTTCGAAGAAATTCGCAAAAACTAACTGTAAAACAGCACCGGATTTTCCACAAGCTCAGGAGGACACTATCAGGAGGCTTTAAATGGTGACCAACCGGCAAACCGATGGTCTGAACAAAGCGGCTTTCGTGATCTAGACAAGCGCTTCTGTCGGCTTCCGTTGGTTCAAACTGTCTTTAGAGGCTTTGTTCTGACCGATGACGGCTTACTGCTTCTTCACAGATGCGTCAGCGCCACGCCAGCGTCGCATTTTAAAGCTTTTTCAGCGCTTGTCGTAGCCCAGAGGCTGAAAGCTGAAACACGTCATACGGCGCCGTCAAACGGCAACAGCTTGTCACAAAACCATTTCCGCTTCCAACACAATTCCACATGATCCTAAGAATCATTTATAAGAAGCTCAAAGAGTACCAAACTGCTGGCAAAATCGGAGTTCGGTTTTCCTCTCTCTCTAGGGTTCTCTCTTCAATTCCGTCGACCAATATCGAGTGAAGCTTGAATTCTTCCACTAGCTGAAGCTTCTTGAGGAGCGGGAGGCGCTTGATGAGAACCCCTAGCGTTTCAGAAGGCCTTCGACAAATTTTCGAATTCCATGGAACAAAATCGCCTTTGGCGAACGCGTGCTTAACGTCAAAAACGTGGACTTAGGCGACTTCTACGCGAACAGAGGCAAAACAAGCGTTGGCGTAAAAAAAAGAAAGCGAGTATGTGCATGTAATTTTATTTCTAAACTTCAGTAATAATAGAGCTATGGCTCTCGACATCATCAGGTAACTGTACATTCAGATATAATAAAGAACTCAACAAAAGCCTAAGGATCCATTAAGCACAACTTCAGAAACATCAAATGGCGACAAAATTCGAATTTCTCCAAATCGACAAATACAGTCTTGGCCTCCTGGAGCGTCATCTTGTTGATCGTGTCTGTCAAAGTCGACTGCAGCTTGAACCGCTCCACGAGCTTCAGCTTCTTGAGGTGAGTAAGTCGCTTTACGGGCGCGTTCTTGAGATACTCCTCGCAGCGATCGAGGACCAGCTTACATTGGAAAAAGTCCCCGAGCTTCAGAAGACCCTCGACCGAATTTTCTGAACGAAGACATCAATAACTACTACAGATAAGAAGGAAACTACCATCAATCGGCATTTTGAGGCAGTAAACAATGCCCAGGAACCGGAGGAAGTCCTCAAGGTTGATGTCCTTCAAGTCATAGGAATTTTCAGCCTTCTCCCTGAAATCGCCGTTGAAGAGGGTATTGAAGAACGGAGAGTGGTGGCTCAATCCGATCTTAGGGATCCAGAGTTTCTCGCCGTCGATCTTCAGCATGACTGCGTCCTCAGGATTCGTGATAAGCGCATTCCTAGGCTCGGATAGGTCAGCGTAGAAGGAGCTGAATCAAGGAATCGTTACTATCAAAATAGCGCAGTCAAAACTCACTCAACAATTTCAACGTGGATTTTCCTTTCGCCCAAGCCGCCAGGAGTCGAGTAAACAGTCGAAACCGCCTTCTTTAGTACCGACTTCTGAGGATGCACGTGAAAAAGGCTGTGTCCGTTTCCAAACAGGGCGTTCCACTAACAACTTTAATAATGCTCATAAACAAAAAAAACGGCTTACAAAGTGAAAAGTAGATTGCTTATCATTGGTTGTATTGGTGTAAGCGAACGTGCCTACAGCCGAGCAGCTCCAGAGGACCGTACGGTTTAGCTCCTTCGTGTGACAGCCAATGATCTGGCAGTACCGTCCGTTTTCGAGAGGCCTCAAGGAGCAGATATCACTGCCAAGGGAAGTCCTGAAAAGACGAAAACACTTTCATGGCTCACAAAACATCACAGTTTACCAGAAAAAATCCCCAATTTCTACAGGATAGGATTGTTCTTTGTCGTAGAACGCCGGAAGAAGAATAGTTCCTTTCTCGGTCATTTCTGGCGTTGTGAACCTGCAATCGTTTTCAAACAGTCAATAATTATCTTCTCAATGATGGAAAGGTGGAACATGCACAATTCAAACGCCTCTAACGGCGAACACGCCGGAAATCGTGCGCACACTTTTGAAAATCGCGCATACCGTCAACGAAAGAACAATCTAGAAAGTCGTGGCAAGACCCACATCTGCAAACGACTGCGCGGCACCGCATTAACGATTTGCAAAATTAGCGATTTGGCAGCGACGAAGGCGTCGGCCATGACCTCGAGAGGTCGATTCTGCAAATGTGGCTCCATCCGCTTTCAGCAGCTGCTTATCGTCTACTGAAGGTCTCCTGGACAGAGCGGCAAGCATGAAACAAAGCCATAACAGCCAGCCTTAATACTGGAAAAGCCCAACCCTTTAGGAGTTGCTTTAGGAGTTGTTATAAGCATATAAAGCAAGGCTAGCTTGCTGTGGAAGAAATTTTTGTGAGGCTGTCTAGAGGTAATTTACCAAATTTTGGCCCCGCTGTCCCAATTGGACCTTCTTTGTTGCTGCTAATGTTGATGTCTCTGCTATGCATGCCCTTCCTAATTACAAGTCCGACTCGCGCAGTACCTGGATATTGTCTTGCCGTCCCAATGACGTTTACAGCTGACAATATGCGCGTGGCTTGCGCCAGTTTTTGGGCTGAAATTATGAGTATTGAGCGCTGAAGTCCTTCATGGAGTCGCCATCCTCTGCGAGTGCTTTCCTGGAAACGGTCCAATGTGATGTTCGAATGGACTGCTTCCATACTTACTTTTGAGGTTTGCGCTGACCGTTTTGCTTTGCGAAAGTCCTTTTCGGCCGCCCTTCGCGGTCACGTTCACCGGCGGCGGAAGTGTTGCGTGCTTTCCAGCCCGCAAAGGTTTATTCCATGCTCTGCAGTGCATTCGAATCGCAATTACAAAGGCCCAGCCAGTCTGGACAGCGCGGAAGGCTACTGTAGCACCGTACGATGGGCGAACATAACTTTATTTACTGCACTGCAAACGTCGGAAATCCGATCGACTCTAGAGGGTTTCCAAGCGTCTTCGACGCCATTTCACGGGTTTCCAAGCGTCTTCGACGCCATGCGACAGTTTTGCCACGTTTCTTTACTGCACTGCAAACGTCGGAAATCCGATCGACTCTAGATTCTTAGGTCTGCAATACAGTAATTCAGTCCAATTCGAGACACATTTGCTCGCATGTTAAACATTTTCTAGCCATTTTGTATCTCAAATGCGCTCAATGTCAGACATATGTGCGTCGAACGCGGTCATTGTAGACAGCTCGTGTCTGACAAGCTCAACCCCAGACATTTGCGTCTCAAATGCAAGTTTCTCCAGACATATTTCGGTTGAAACGCGCTTGATTCGAAACGTGTCTAGTGTCGCATCTCGCGGCTTTTCCTTTAATTTTCCTGTTTGTTATAGGGTTTCACGGGTTTCCAAGCGTCTTCGACGCCATGCGACAGTTTTGCCACGTTTTCTGCTCTTCGACATCTTGGCTGAGGCCCGAAGCCGCCGTTTTTGCTGTGCGTAGGATCAGCCGCACATAGAATCCCATGGAGTCGCATTCTATTCTGGGAATTCGCTTGGATTCAAGGTCAAGTAAGCACGATTTAAGGTCAAAGGAGCTGTCAGGACTCACACTTTCTGAATCGCGTTTCTCCTGGGGCCCATTTCAATATACGCCATTGCACCGCAATTGCGTCGCAATTCTGCAATTTGAGATTCAGGCCGATTTCACGCGTGCAATCTCACGCGGAGTTTTCTGATTTCATGAATCGCAATCCGCAATTCAAAAACCCGCAATTGCGGGAATTTTCCCCAAGTGCTCCGGGGTGGATGGGGTTTTCTACAATTCTGCAATTGCACAATTATGAATTGGATTGCCGAATTGCAGTTGCGGATTGCGGATTGAGTTTATTGAAATGGCCCCTGTCCTCCTGAATTTAGGGTGACCAAAATGTTCGTCTTTGTCGTCTCGTCTCTATTTATGCGCGTCTCTATTTATTCGTCTCTATTCGTCTCTATTTATGCGCGCATTTCTGCTTGAATCCTGCCATCCTTTTCAAAAATACTTGAAAGCGAACATTTCCGCCTCAGAGAGGCCGTTGGAGGTCAATTACTTTGTGTGAATTTGCTTGGGTTCAAGGTGAAATCCATGCCTCTCTGAATCTTCCAGCGGATTCTCGTCATTTTTGGCAGGTTTTGGGCCGCTCGCTTTTTTCAGTCATGTTTGACATGGTTTTGTGAATTTAATACGCGTGTTCGGCCAACCAAAATTTCGCTTTAGACCCACTCGTGCGCCCGTTTTAGTCTAAATTCAGCAATTCATTTGAGGAGCCATATGAAACGGGCATTTTCTTCACTTTACGGAATCAAAACGTGCTGTTCCATGCTTGAAAACGTGCTCGCGCTTGATTTTGTGAATTGTTCTCTCATTGTTTAAATGTTTGCAGATTTTCCGCTTCTTCCGGTCAAACGCAGCTGAAGTAGACGCTGTTTTCCCTGTGCTTCGGACCCCGATTATATGTGTGCTTCTAGCGCGCCCGTTTCATGGAGGCCTTAAACTCCCGGTAGCTCTCTTCGCCCTGAGTCGGCTTGCGCCAGCGACCTGAGTGCCGTTTTGGTGGTGCTGAAGACACTGGCGGCCGGTCCCTGGGTTTAGAAGCGGTCGCTGAGCTCGCGTGAGAGTTCCAGTGGGACACCTGCCGCGGACCGCAGCAGCTATACGGCCGAAGCGGCCTGTGGTTGCCAGATTAAGGCTTGTTTACTGCTTTGAGCAATCTGTGTGATTGCGTGCGTGTGGAAACGGGATTATGATTGCCGTTGGGGTTCGTAATAAGCGGATTAGGAACGATCAATGATAGTACAATAATTTATTTTGGTCTGCTGTTTGGGTAGCTGTAGCTAAGACGATGTAGCACGCCCGCAAAAGATCCAGGTGCTGGTGAAGAGCGATTTTGGTGGGATAAAGCTACCGAGAAAGCGTGACAACCGAGAAGCGGTCATTATAGCGCTTGGCTTCTTATGCGTACATTTTGAAAACAACCCCAGTCATTTTTTAGTTTTCGGTCGCTTGTCTTTGGCGACTACAGTAGCCGTCCAAAATTTTCGAATGTCATCCTTTAATTTTCACCTTTGTGGCGATCGGCGTTTATCCTCTTCCCGCAGCTAAACGTGCGGGATCCAATTATGTCTCATGAAGACCGGATAGCCGAGATCGGTCAAATTCAAGTTGGAGCGCTTGAAGCCAGCCGTTGAATCCGAGGGGAACTACCAAGACGACGTGGCATTACAAACAAGGCTCAGCTTCTTGTGCGCCATCCAAGAGTCCCAGTCAGGCTTTCACTAAAAGGCGCGGCCGCAGAAGCACCTGATATGTGAGCAAGAAGTGTGGGGCATTCTACGCCGACGGCTGGTCCCTCAGCTTATCTTTGAGCCGGCGCTGAGCTTGCATGAGGGCTTCGAAGAAGCACCTGCCGCGGCACCAGCATCAGCCTACGGTCTCAGAAGATCTGCTGAGAAACCATGGCAACCAAGACGCGGCTTCTCGGAATTTACGTGGTTAGAACTCGCAGGCAACGGATGCCACGTCGCCTTGCGGACACAAAGCGGATCGTTCGGTATGGCTCGGAAAAGGAACTAAAAATACTGAAACAAAGGTAGCACCAAAAGAGGCCAGTAACAGCGCTTGGTTACTTTTTTTCACGCCTTATTTATCCTTTTTTTCTCGGTTTTCGCTTGTTTTCTCTACAGTAGCATCTTCGTGTTTGTCTCATTGACTGTTATAGTGCGCCTAAAAAGCACCTTACACCGCGGCATTTGCTGTTTCAGGTCGACCAGAGCGAGAAAAGGCAGGCGTCATCGTCCGGATCCTCACTCGTAGTGGTAACCGCGTTTGACGCAAACAGGAGACCGAGATGCACGGCACAGATAAAAGAATGAGATATGATGAGATGTCACATAAACGCGGAAAGCCGGAAATGTTTCCGATTCTCCGCTGCTCTTCACTGACAGCTGCAGTATGCCCAATTAGCACTCTCGACGCTTGACCCTTTATCCGCTAATCCCTTTTTAATTAAGCTCACGGTGTGGTTGTCCATAACGGCTAACGAAAGGAAGACCAATTATGAATGCGTATGGATGCCTCTTTGACGGGCTCGCACCAAAATGTTCAACCTCAGGTGCGCCTGATACATGAAGAAATAAAAGGAATTCAACGCCGATGACTGGCCCTTCCGCTAATTTCCGAGCGGCCGTTGAGTTTGCTTGAGGACTTTGGCGAGGCACCTGACGCGGCAAACGGCAGCCTACGGTCGAAGCGGCCCCGGAGAGCTGCCGAGAAGCCATGGCAACTAAGATGCGGCTTTTCGAAACTCACGTGTTTTTTCGGTCTTCGCTCATGTTATCTACAGTAGCCTTCTGATGTTTTCGCATGTCACCCTTTAATTGTTAACTACACGGCGATCGGTTGCTTATCCTTTTTGCGCCAGATAATTGGCATGAGAGATGCAATAATGACTCACGAAGGCCGTAGATAGTCGAGATCGACAAAACTCGAGTTGTAGGAATTGAAGTCGACATTGTCAAAGGAAGCTCTCGAAAAGCCGTGGCACCGGGAGGTTCTGGAAACCAAGCCCATTTTATCACGGGAGAAGGCAAGCCAAGCCTCCGCGATGGGGTCTCACCAAAGCGGTCGGCCGAAAAGAGACCCGATATGTGAAGATGGCTGGTTCCTCAACATATTTTCAATCAGCCGCTGAGCTTCCGTGAGGGCTTTGGAGATGCATCTGTGGCGGTCAACACCGTGGCTCCGAAAAAGCACCGCAGACAAGGTCAGCTTCTTGTTTCAGAGTTCCCGTCGAGCTTTTACCAAAAGGCTCGGCCTCAAAGGTACCTGACATGTGAACAAGAAATGCTGGTCTCTCAATCCCTCGGCTGGTCTCTCGGTCCCTCTTTCTGCGCCAACGGCTGGTCCCTCAGCTTATCTTGTGGCCTCTGAGCTTGTGTGAGAACATCAACAAGGGGCCGCGGCCAACAGCAGCCTACGGTCGAAGCGGTTTTCGAAGCGGTAAGCCGGTGCTCGGAGAGCTGCCGAGAAGCCATGGCAACCAAGAGGCTGCATTAACGGCGCCGAGTTCCTCGAGTGTAGAGGCCGTGACCAAGCGGCCGCGCTGAGAACGCAGAAAAGATCGGTTTGTGAAGCACAAAGAAAAAGCCAAGATAAGAGGAAACATGGCTACAATGCGGTACCGTATTTGTCAGTTTCAAGAAGGTGCCCGCTGCGGTCAACGGCTGCCTACGGTCAAAGCTCCTGACGAGCGGCCTTGGCAACCAAGACGCGGCGGCCACAACGCTTGGTTTCTTTTGCTTAGGAGTGGCGTTCACGTTCAAACTGTCGAGAGTAAAGCAGAAACCGAGAATCTTGGGCATAAGCAGCACGACCATCGAACATGATAGCTTGGAATTGCTAAAATAGAATTTTAAGGACTCCAGAGTTTTGTACCACTTTGACTTTCTCATATCTGTTCTGTGAACAATATTGGTCTTTTGTAAAGAAGCCTGCTCTTCAAATGAATTGTTAGTGTCCAAAAATCTAATTGGTGTTCGGTCGTATAATGAATTGTTATTCAGTTTAGCTTCATCTTGTGATTTAATCTTGTGAGCGTGCATGCGGGCGGAATTAAAATATTCTGGTTCTCACGTTCAAAATAATCGAATTTGAAGCAAACAACGGAAATTTTCACGTTTGGTTTATGACCAGCGAACGCTTGTGGTACGGTAGCGGCCTATCCAGCGGCATCTAGATTGGAAAGACGCTGTCTCCTAATCTTAGACGTTTTCTGGGTCATTTACGACTACCGTATTCGGGCAGCTGATGTGGTGTGAATTTCATGGCAGTAACCGCTACTTAGGCTTCAGCTGAATGCATAAAGGCTGAAGAAAGAGCAACGACACGAGAGATATATCGCTGTGTTTCACTATCTCTGGAGCGTTCGCTGAGTCGCTATGGTTCACCGAGCCATGGTAACCTAGGAGACCGCGCCAGAGCATTGGATACATGAGAGATACCCGACACCCCACAGCAGGATATCATATTGGCATATAATTAGAAAGCTCATTAGTAAAGTCGATGGAAAATAACAAGGAGCTATATGACTAGCAATAGAGGGACCACAGGAAGCAAACTCAGATGACAACAAAAAGAAGAGCTTCGTATAGGAAAATTTTGGAGAAAGGAGGTCAAAGTCAAGCGTTACCCGGGCGCAGAGCTATTATTGGAGTTTCACGACCTGGAAACTTGGTCTGAGGATGTGAAGCCTTTCTCGCAAGCATGGTGAAACTTGGAATCTTAAGTCCGAGAAAATTACGGTAGAGGAAAAAGGTACAAAGTTGGCATCACTTTCAGACTCTCCTAAGGCGTGCTAAAATATGAAAACGGCGGTTCAAGCGTGAAGCATCTCGTCAAGGTTGTTAGTATCCGGATATATCGACTAATGACTGATAGATCTTGGGCATCATACCACATTTAAAGGCAAACTGATAAGCAATATGAAGCGCTCAAAATTATGATTTGACATAGAGGCTACAGGTTAAACAAAGCTGCAATCAAACAATCTTGTCAAAAACTCAAAAAACTGAAGCAAACCATTTTAAAAATGCCTCCAAAAAACCCGGATAATTTCTAGCAGTTACTATTGAAATTGCCAGTCTGCGGATGATGCAGCAGTGTTGCACAAAACGGTGATGGAAAGATCGGATGGACTAACAATAACGATTTTCCAGCGGTGCTGTCACTTAATCCAGAACTCCAATTATCCGCTGTTTTACAATCAGGTGTAAATCCAAACGCGTAGGACCACGCGCAGGACTCTGTGATTGAAAACCATCTTGCTGCTTTTAAGGATACCTTTCTCTTGAGGCATGGGGCCCCATCTCAAAAATTTGTGAATTTCCAGTCGAAGTAGTCGTACCTCTATTTTCAACATTCTTTGTTTCTGTTCGAACTTTACTAGATGTCGTGGCTGCTTTGCGGGGGCTTATCTTAAGATTATTCTAAGTACCGCCTCAAGTCCGCGTGTCTATTTTTAAGTGGCTGAAAATTACGGTGGCAGGCGGAGCGCGCTCGGGGCGGAGCTACGCTTAGCGGCGTGCCAAACCTTGGCTTTTTAGTTTATTCCTGCCTGCCAGCGCGATCGAGGTGTGGTCGACAAGACAGTTATAGGGAATTCGAGTACCGGTCATTTGCGTAACTGGACATTTAAGTGCCGATCGCTGTTGGTGGCCTGTCCAGTATCAAAATTGGAGTTTTGTGATCATTTTCTTGTCACATACTGTTCTCTTCGTTCCCATTTTTAAAGAAGAACGTTAGTTACCTTTAGTAGCTTAAGTAGCCTTAGTAGCCTAAAAACAGGACTTCTCTTTTCTAAAAATGGCAAAGCAGAGAACAGAACTATCACGAATATGTAGAGTAGAGCTGATTCTCCCTAAGAAACGATCACAAAACTCCAATTTTGACACTGGACAAGCCACTAATAGCGATCGGTACTTAAAAATCCAGTTTCTCAACCGTCCGGTACTCAAATGTCACCGACAAGACCCCGCGCTTTCCAAGGATTGTCTCCAGCTTCCCGCGGAACACAACAGGTTAGCACGTTTTCATTCTGAGCATTCCTTAACAGGGCTGGGCAGTCCATTTCCAATTTGAGTCTCAAACGAGAGGGATCTACACTTTAACTGATTGTGCAGTGCTTTCGAGCTTTCTAATAAATTTGTCTCCCAGCAGATGAGTCAGATGCGTCTTGGACGCTCAAGACACAGGCTCAAAATGAGCACGAAAAAGGTTAGGATAGAATCAAAGTGAATTTTCCAAACGATGAAAATTGGTTTAAGGCTATAAAATTCTCTTTCGCCGTGAAAACAGCAATTGCTAAAAAACATTTTGCGATTGAACGTGAAAATTGTCTTCTCGGTGTCATAAATTGTTTAGAATGCATTTAATTTCGTCTCAGACAATGGAGCCGAGCTTTTCGGGTCTGGGCCTGAAACGGACCAGGCCCGCACTCGGCCCGATAAGCTCAGGCCCGGGCGCTTTCGGGCCTTGCTCTGATTCCGGGGCCAGGCCCGAGCCTGGCGGGCCTGGGAGGTCCGTGCACATTACTGGTCCCAAATCTGTAGTTGTTGCCCAAACTGAGCAAAATGCAATTATCTTTGTTTTTTTTGTTTTTTGCGGCGATCATGCTTAAGGCCCAAAATAGAAAAAGGGTTGTACCCGTAAGAAAACCATAACTCGTCTGCCCAGCCCTGTTCCTTAAATTTTAAAATAATATGCGGGTTGAAGCGTAAAGCTCCCTTTGTGGACGATTGAATACAAGGATGGATACATAAAGTTGTCCTATGAGGCACATAAAGACATACCAACATTGGGTTGAAGTGTTGAACCTCTTTTCTGGACACTCAGGACAGCAAAACAGACATGGATGGGGCATATACATAGGAAATACGATGGGACATACATACATGTATAGCCAAGGCGGGAATAACATCTACAGGTTTACAGCATGTAGACATACGAATGAAACTCTTTGTTAGCATTTTGGGACACAAATACATGGGTCGCAGAGCCACATACACAGTCACAAGCGCAAAGGAAACGAAGCAACCTTATTAACAAGTGAAGACTTTAAAACGTAGATCGGAAACCGGAAGATTCTCTTGTAAGCATTTTGACATTCGCGAACGAGCGCTAAGGACTGAAATTCCGCTTTTACGCACATTTCTGTCGACAGGATATGGTAGAGCGGAGCCATTCTCCGTGAGATTGAAGGACTACGGGTAAGACACCAAAATCGACTTTCCCGAAGGCGTTTAATCTGGGGGCCAAGTGCGCTATTGCGCAAGGTTTTAAGTTCAATATGTGCTCTGAGTTGGCGATCCGCGCCTCCAAGGAACCCTGAGCGCACCGATTTCGCACTTTCATAAATTTTCTTGGAGTAGCGCAAATTATAATTTTTTCAGTTCCAATTTTTGTGCATACTCCATTGAACCCAAATACGCCTGCGACCGCTGTCAATTCGGCGTTTGCGGAACCAATGTCGACGCCGTTGCGGTTGCAAACCGACTGGTCCGTTTTGCAACCGGGCAGACACGTCTGGATTGTTCTCCTGGAAGGGCTGTGCGCGCTATTGCGCGAGGTTTCTGTTTCAAAATATGCTTCAAGTCGGCGCTTCGCGCCATAAGCGCACCGTTTTCGCAGTTTCATAAATTTTTTCGAAATACTACAAATTATATATTATTCGGTTCTAAATTTTGCGCATATTCGATTTAGCCGAAAAACACCCGCAACTATGGCCAATTTAGCGTTTGCGGCACCAATTTTGCAAAACCGACCGGTCCGCGGCGACAGCGAAACGCGCGTAAACGCAAATAGCTCCGCTACCGTAGCCCGCATTTGCCCAATCAGGCAACTTGTGTCTGAAAATTGCGTGACACACGGATGGACGGTCACGTCTGGATTGTTCTCCTTAATTTTATAAAGGATGAAAGCGTGTGAAACATACTTGCAAAAAATGTAGAAGCGCATAAACACATAGACACATAAATTTGGACACGCACGGAGCGTTGGGACACATAGACACGTAACGACACATAGACACCTTTACATGTAAAATAGCCACCATAAGAACGTTTCAATTTTTAAACATGGAAACGTGAATTGAACCGTTATGCATTCCTAGTTCTGTTTTTGCGGCCCAAGGCCGCGCGGATTCGAGTTTAAACTTTGGGGACGCCCTTCTTTTTCGAATGTCCGTTTGAAAATCGGGACCAGGGTGCGGTGATCTGTCGAGAGCAGATCGCTGTTCTTCCAAGAGAAGAACTAACGTCTTGGAAGAATGTTACCTGCACCCGACGGCATCATAGTTGGTATCTACTCTAAAATAAAATCGTGTTGTTGGTGTGTGTGTGTGTGTGTGTGTGTGTGTGTGTGTGTGTGTGTGTGTGTGTGTGTGTTGTGTGTGTGTGGTGTGTGTGTGTGGTGTGTGTGTGTGTGTCTGTGAGTTCGAATGTTCGCTTTTTTCTCATTTTGACCGGACGCCTCCGAGATAACCGGTGGGAATTTTGAAACCGACCGCTTCATCTTTGGTCAAAATGAAAACACACATTTTAAAACTGGCATAAGACGGAAAGTATCGGCAACGCATTGTAAATTTAATTTTTGGCTATAAACTTTAGCGCCATTTGCGCGCGTAGTAGCGTTTATACATCAAATCACCGTACTTTTTGTTTCAAAAGCCGATGAAGGTTTCGTTTGCCTGTACATAGGTTCAAAAATACGTAGAAGTCTTCAGATAACCTTAAGAAATAGAGCGAGCGTTTTTTCGTTCAATTCGAGAGCTCGCTGCGTACGAGTTCTATTTAGAGGTAGAGTATAGATCATGCAGTCACTCATTTGTAACTACATATCTGTAATACACCACAAAGTTGAATGCCCAAAGCGCAGTTAGTTTTTTAGCTACATTAGTGACCGAAATATGGAATTCTTTGTGTTCAAAAAGCACGGAAAATTGTTTCCCTGCGCAATTTATTACTCATTGCGTACCCGTCCGACTTAGAAACAGATTTTAGTTCTTTAATCAGCAAATCGGAACTATATGACTAAGAATCTGTTTCTAGATTGAATGCTGAAAGCGCGACCGTTTTAGTTTTTTCTGTTACCGTATCCTAGCTTACAATAGATGCGAGAAACTGCATCGTAGCTCTACCAATGTGGATTTTTTATCAAACCTTTCTTCTCTCTAAACTCGCCTGAAAATCTTGGGTGTCATCGGGAGGGAGTGAGGTTTCCGCCAAGAAAAGATTTTACATCTTGGCAGAACGTTCCTTCCACCTGAAGGCACCCATTACTCCTCCCTCTATCAGGATAAAACTCAATTTCAATAAGCTCACCGCAGTCTCCGAAACCCTAAGTTCAATATTGGCTTTCCCATACGGCTTTTCCCTTCTATTCCAAATTCCGCCAAAAAACCATGTGTGCCGTCGGGTGGCAGTGTCGCTTCTGTTAAGAGAACAATTAACATCTTGGCAGGGACACACTACCATCCGACGGCGCCACAATTGCACTCCCCTTAACCCGTGGCGAAATATTTCCGTCCTGGTAATCAGGTGGATGCCACCCTCCAGCAGATTGTAGCAATAGTCATGAGCTGTTTTTGGTGTATCTTTCCTTTTGCAACAATCCATAAATGAGGATGTCATTGTCTGCTGGTGGTCTTTTGCTATAACTTAGAAAAAACAGTTTAAAAAATGACGGCATGCAGACGATAACGATGGCATCCTCTTGCTATTAAGGTGACGCTGTCCACCGGCAGGCTATTGAAGAGATGGAAAGAACTGCATAATGTGTTTCTTTCCTCCTTCCATGGCTCGCCGGTGGAGCAGCCTTGCTCCAACGACCCTTTCCCGGCTTCTCCCATATTGAACTACCGTAACCTAACTCATCGAACTATGTTAAATTTCATATCGCTAAATTATTGGGTGTCATCGTTCGTGCTCGTCATTTGCTGTAACTGGAAATTCGGCAGTTTACTAAAACGAAGAACGAACTAAATTATATGTGTCATTCACCTGCCAGTAAACCACCGGTGGAGCAGCTTTCAGCTCTGCTCCACCGACCCCCTGTCTTTCCCAACTCAGCTCATCCGAAAATCACGGACAAGTTAGGGTGTCGTCGTCCGTATGGCCCCATTTACCAGAGCACAGAAAAAAATTTGCTGGATAAATGCGTGCCATACAGACGAAGGCATTCGAACGCTTGTCTGCGGCTGTCACCCACCGGCGGCCTCACTTTCCTCTTTCGGTAGGCAGCTCTGCTCCGCCGACCTTGCCTGCACTACCGTAATCCACTAGAACAAGCGCTTTCTTCGTCCGTTGGGCTGCTATCAGCGTATTCGCAAAGGAGTAAACTAGAACGTTTGCAAATGGGATTATCACCCAACGGTATCTTGATCAAAATTGTCTTTTGAAGCACTTGTTCCCTTTTCGAATTACCGTACCCGGCAAGTTGTCCCTTCAAAATCCTTCGTTAACCCGTAGATCTAGACAAGTGGTCTATCCAAGTTCCCCTCGGCCAGAACAAGATCAAGTATTACCGACTACCGTAACCCGACAGCCCAAACTTTTCAGTTTTCCTTGCCTTCCCTTCCCTTGACTCGACAGACGGTTCCAAGTATTGGCCTCGTGAGCCTGGTATTGCTGGAACTTTCAGTAATTTTTTCCTCAACCCTGTATTTCATTTGCATTTCCTGGTTTCCCTATCCTTTCCAGCCAACCCTCCAGCTACCGCAACCTGCAAGTACATCCCTGAAGAGCCCGAACCTTCCGTCCCCAGCCTCTGTGAATTATTCGCTTCTCCCAGATCCCCACTCCTTCCCTCGTCCGTCCTCCGACGTGACCCTTATACATTCGTCCTCCCCTATACCCTGTGCACTATTCGCCTATTCTCTTTCCCCTCTCCAGCTCTGGTAAGAACGGCTATTCAACGTCACAAATTCTCTTCCCCTAAGTCCCGTGTACCCATCTTGGATTCCCCCTCCCCTTTAGTCACTTCTCCGACTACTTCCACCTTCACCCTGTAACCTATTCGTCCCTCGCAGTCAGACCCTCTCATCAACTATTCGCGTCCTGATATTCAAGGTGGCTACATCCACCGTGAGATTAAACGCCTTCGGGAAAGTCGATTTTGGTGTCTTACCCGTAGTCCTTCAATCTCACGGAGAATGGCTCCTCTCTACCATATCCTGTCGACAGAATTCCGAGTCCCTGTTCCTTGTCCCTCTTTTCCGTTTTTCGATCAGCAAGACAAGGTATCTAAGCGTGGATGAATGGAGTTGATGTTCTCATTTATGCTTGTTACCTTACCTAGAGGGTGGGGGAATCCTCATCAGCGAACACATAAACAGAATCCCGCGATCTAAACCCGTGGCCATAACTAGTATTTACTACGTTGGCTCCAGCAACACGTTAAGGCAACCACTGATTACAAGACTGAAATAGTCCCTCTAGTAGTCAGCGTGTGCTTTAACTTGAGGTTGGAGACGCTCCTTCCTCTTGACGGACTGCATCCCTCCCTCACAATTCACTCCACAAGCGACTTGTGGTAAAATCGCTCCACAAGAACAGCTTGGTCGTCTTGTCGACTGTTTTACCACAACTCGAGGGTGAGAAACCAATCTCTTCGAATTATCTTCCCAATCCACTTTTCAAAAACTTCTTTCCAGTGAGCAATTTCCCTGTCTTTGATCCCACTGTCATTCCATCAACGTGCTAAGGCCTCTGAGGGAAAAAGATGAGATTTAGTCCTCTGTTGACCTTAGCTGCCTTAGCTCGAGGGCGGAACGCTCTCAAATGCATGAAGTCCTACCAATCGACCGTTTTATTTGCCTGTCCCTTTCCTAGAATTACCGTTCCTCTCGTCGACTGTTCGTATTTATTCTGACGCCAGACTTTTTATGTGGATAGTCCCCAATATTCTGTCTCAGATCAGAACGTTGCTCCACCAACGTGGTTAGGTCGTTTACAATTAAAAGAATAGATCTTGTCGTCTTTCAACTGTTTTCACCTAACTTCGAAGGTGGACTCACAGCATTCATCAATTGAAAACATCTTGAATGTTGCATCTACGACTAGCAAGGTAAGACGTTATTAACCGCATGCATTTGGTCAACTACTTTCAGGCATAAAATACACCATTTCTGATGCGGAATGTTCTCAAAAACTACAAAGAAAAGAAGTTTTTGGACTCTAAGGATTGCAAGAATCCATATCCGACAGTTTCAACACGTTTCACTCGACGATTGATTACTCTCCTCCCAATTATCGTCATAAAGACGCTTAAATGCCTTCGTGAAGATCTTTTGTTATGGTTTCATGGCCAAATGGCAAGAGTTTCCTTGTGGCGGCGGAGCTTCGTCTCAGCAGCGCTTTGGATGTGTAGATACACTGATTGGAACTTAAGCCCCCGTACCAGAGTCAAAATTCACGTTCTTGCCTTTTTCTAGCTACGAGATAAAAGCACAAGGAAACGAACATGCAGTTTTATTGAAATATTAAAGATTCCCGTTTCTAGATGGGTACTAAGTCGAAGAGATTGTCCTGTAACTCGTCCAGTGGTCCAATTCCACTTAAAAATTCTTCCATTCCCTCTTGTAAGAGACGCAAGGAGCTGGCGCTTTCATCATTATCGTAAAGTTCTCCGGGCTGGGTTCGAGCGGTACCTTCGATGGAGGAGACGTACTCTGAAACGGTTGAAGATGAGCAGAGGTCAGCGTAGTATCGCGCTTACCGTCGTACCAGGCCGCGTGTTCGGAAGCAGTGACTAGCATCGGGAAGTCCGATTGCGTGTCGATTCCAGAGGCCCAGTCGCTCCCTGGGAGGCACGTTTTCAGGGTCGATAGGTTCGACAAAGCTCGGAGGTGCGTCCTAAAAGAACTCTTTAGAACCTTCGAACCGCACTTGCAGCCTGTCTAGTGACTACCAGACGTAGACTTTATCGCTGGAAGACTTGCAGTGGGATCAGACAGAACCATCTGCAAACCCAGAATAGGCAACTTAGACGCCAAGGGTCCTTATTTTCCCGAACGTCGAAAGGACTTACCGGCACAAACGGCGCAAACACATCCACAGATGGAGGCGGCCAAGTCGGGTTTCCTATGAGGCTGAAGCGATCATGGCATTGCAGAGGACTACGGATGAAAGCAGAGTGGAAGGACACACGATCCGAAATGTATCTCCAGCTCAGTACTTTCACCCTGTACTGGGTGCCGTCGTAGTGCCACGTGGAGTACTTGTGAAACGCGTTCACTAAATGGTAATCGTCTTCGGGAGTCCATTCCTCCGATTCCCGCTCAGGACGCCCAGAAAATTTCAAAACGTCGGGAACCAGCGGCTTGACCTCCTGGCTCTCTTCAGATTCCGCTTCGGCGTTAGACGTCGCTCCGCTTCGGTTTCGCTGGTGCTTGCGACCTAGTTCCGCGTCGGGACTTCTTCACTTCGGCCTTGGGTTTCGCAGGGACCCTCGATCTGGTTCCACGTCGGGACTGCTTCACTTCGGCCTTGGGTTTCGCAGGGACCCTCAATCTGGTTCCGCGTCTGGGTGGCGTCTCCAAGTCCGCCTGAGGTTTCACAGGGGCATTTGATTTCGCTGCGCCTTCGACCTTGTAACGCGTCGGCGCTTCGCTTCGGCCTCATGTTCCGCTGCGGCCCTCGATTTCGCTCCGCGTCTGTTCCGCTGCGGCCCTCGATTTCGCTCCGCGGCTATCTTGTTCTTAGAGCCTTTTGGTCGACCACGACCACGCTTCGGCGGCGCTTCGTGTGGTGCTGTCGACCCTTCCATCGGCGATTTTTTTGGTCGGCCACGACCACGCTTCGGCGGCGCTTCGTGTGGCGCTGTCGACACTTCCATCGACGATTTTTTTGGTCGACCACGACCACGCTTCGGCGGCGCTTCGTGTGGCACGGTCGACCCTTCCATCGACGATTGAGATATCATATTGCTGAAAATATGGAAAGAAAGAGGTTTCTCGTTTCGCAAAATAAGACCACGAATTAGTGTTGAAACACGCTCAAAAATCATGAACGAACGACCGAAATTCATTCGATTTTCGCAACGTTTACACCACTTCGCGAACAGGCAGATTTTGCCTTCGCAGGCTTCACAATCAGAGCTAAACTCTCATTTTTCAAATGATGAGCGTTTCAGACGTCTAGAAAAAGCTGCGTCTCAGACGCAGGTTGTCTAGAACTGTCTGGAAACGCACGCAAATGTCTGCAATGGTGCGCGTTTGAACAAAAGGTGTCTGAAACGATTGTCTTCCAAACAGTTTGAAATCGGTTGCGTTTTGAAGGAATTGAGCTCATTTGAGACACAAAACCGCAGAAATAACGCGCCTCACGCATACACGTCTGGAAGCGAGCACGTTTCAGACATAAAATGTCTGGAGTGGTTGGGAAACACGAAAACACGTCGTTGACACACAGCGAAAACACGCTTCACGACAAAAAAATGACCGAAATTCACCGCATTTTCGCTACGTTCGCAAACGGTAGCCAAAGCGTGCTTCCTCTTTGCGTTCGTTCGGGCGGACCACCCATGGCGGATGCGCTAGCATCGCCGTTCAAAGTCGTTGCTTTGTCCCACCACGACGCAATCGCAAACGGTAGCCAACGCGTGCTTCCTCGTTGTGCGGAATTCAATTGTTCGAAGCAGCGCTTACAATGGTTCCAAGCGTAACCCGAAGCATGCTTACGAAGGGTTTACGGATGATGGCGCGCATTTTGTTTGCAATGTATGCCGGCAGCGGCTCAAGAAGGCAGCGGATCGCTCCATGTCGAGTTTTCGGGTTTTCGGGTTTCGGGTAACCCGAAAGTTTCGGTCGGGTTGCATCTCTATGTTCGATACAAATCGGCCGAAATTTGCACGGCTGTCCGAACGTACGACCTTTCCCATGGTCTCCCACAACCGCGGTTGTGATTTTTGCTTGTGGCTTCAGAGCTGGATGGTCATGTGAGTCGGCGAAGGCGGAATCTGCGTTTTTGCAGAGAGGCGCTAACCTAATCGAAGCGCGAAACGAGCGAACGTAGCGAAAATGCGGTGAATTTCGGTCATTTTTTGTCGTGAAGCGTGTTTTCGATGTGTGTCAACGTGTCAACGTGTCAACGACGTGTTTTCGTGTTTCCCAACCACTCCAGACATTTTATGTCTGAAACGTGCTCGCTTCCAGACGTGTGTATGCGTGAGGCGCGTTATTTCTGCGGTTTTGTGTCTCAAATGAGCTCAATTCCTTCAAAACGCAACCGATTTCAAACTGTTTGGAAGACAATCGTTTCAGACACCTTTTGTTCAAACGCGCACCATTGCAGACATTTGCGTGCGTTTCCAGACAGTTCTAGACAACCTGCGTCTGAGACGCAGCTTTTTCTAGACGTCTGAAACGCTCATCATTTGAAAAATGAGAGTTTAGCTCTGATTGTGAAGCCTGCGAAGGCAAAATCTGCCTGTTCGCGAAGTGGTGTAAACGTTGCGAAAATCGAATGAATTTCGGTCGTTCGTTCATGATTTTTGAGCGTGTTTCAACACTAATTCGTGGTCTTATTTTGCGAAACGAGAAACCTCTTTCTTTCCATATTTTCAGCAATATGATATCTCAATCGTCGATGGAAGGGTCGACAGTGCCACACGAAGCGCCGCCGAAGCGTGGTCGTGGTCGACCAAAAAAATCGTCGATGGAAGGATCGACAGCGCCACACGAAGCGCCGCCGAAGCATGGTCGTGGTCGACCAAAAAAATCGTCGATGGAAGGGTCGACAGCGCCCCACGAAGCGCCGCCGAAGCGTGGTCGTGGTCGACCAAAAAAATCGTCGATGGAAGGGTCGACAGCGCCACACGAAGCGCCGTCGAAGCGTGGTCGTGGTCGACCAAAAGGCTCTAAGAACAAGATAGCCAATCTGAAGCCGACAGAGAAGGTCAGGGCGAAGAAGGAACAGCGACGCCCATGCGAGACAATGGAAGACGCGATGGAAGCCGGCACCCTCGATGACGCCTTTATTGAAGCCATGTTCCAAAAGTGTAAAGAGAAGCGGCGCTGCATCGAAGCTCGCGTCGCCGAACTCAAAAACTCCGGAATGTCGGCACCTTTTCAAGAACCGGAGAGGAATCCAATGCCTTGGAACCGTTTGCTCGGAGAGGTGGTAGAGTTTGGCGCAAGTTACCAAACGCACCAGAAGAAACTAAAGCAGGAAGAAGAACTGAGAAATAAGGTGACGAAAAGGGTTTTTGTACTCCATGTATAATGTCGATTTTCAGACGGTGAAAATTTTCCAAACGAAGCTGGCGACCAGGGAAGTGCAGTCGAAATTGAAGTCGAAGCGGAAGCAGAAAGCGAACGGCAACTCGACGCCGGCGGACAAGCTCGAACATGAATCGGAGTCTCAGGCAGTAGCGGGACCAGAGGCCGAAGCGAAGCGCAGACGTGTTACAAGGTCGATGGCTCCAGCGAAACTCGATGCCGAAACGAAGTCCCAGGCCGAAGCGAAACATCTGGCCGAAGTGAAGCCATTCCGGCGCATCAGTCGGTCGATGGCTTCACCCGATGTCGGAACGAAACTTAAGGCCAAGGAAAAGCCACTCAGACGCGGAGCGAAATCGAGGGCCGCAGCGGAACATGAGGCCGAAGCGAAGCGCCGACGCGTTACAAGGTCGAAGGCCGCAGCGAAATCAAATGCCCCTGTGAAACCTCAGGCGGACTTGGAGACACCACCCAGACGCGGAACCAGATTAAGGGTCCCTGCGAAACCCAAGGCCGAAGTGAAGAAGTCCCGACGCGGAACTAGGTCGCAAGCACCAGCGAAACCGAAGCGCGGAGCGACGTCTAACGCCGAAGCGGAATCTGAAGAGAGCCAGGAGGTCAAGCCGCTGGTTCCCGACGTTTTGAAATTTTCTGGGCGTCCTGAGCGGGAATCGGAGGAATGGACTCCCGAAGACGATTACCATTTAGTGAACGCGTTTCACAAGTACTCCACGTGGCACTACGACGGCACCCAGTACAGGGTGAAAGTACTGAGCTGGAGATACATTTCGGATCGTGTGTCCTTCCACTCTGCTTTCATCCGTAGTCCTCTGCAATGCCATGATCGCTTCAGCCTCATAGGAAACCCGACTTGGCCGCCTCCATCTGTGGATGTGTTTGCGCCGTTTGTGCCGGTAAGTCCTTTCGACGTTCGTGAAAATAAGGACCCTTGGCATCTAAGTTGCCTATTCTGGGTTTGCAGATGGTCTGTCTGATCCCACTGCAAGTCTTCCAGCGATAAAGTCTACGTCTGGTAGTCACTAGACAGGCTGCAAGTGCGGTTTGAAGGTTCTAAAGAGTTCTTTTAGGACGCACCTCCGAGCTTTGTCGAACCTATCGACCCTGAAAACGTGCCTCCCAGGGAGCGACTGGGCCTCTGGAATCGACACGCAATCGGACTTCCCGATGCTAGTCACTGCTTCCGAACACGCGGCCTGGTACGACGGTAAGCGCGATACTACGCTGACCTCTGCTCATCTTCAACCGTTTCAGAGTACGTCTCCTCCATCGAAGGTACCGCTCGAACCCAGCCCGGAGAACTTTACGATAATGATGAAAGCGCCAGCTCCTTGCGCTTACAAGAGGGAATGGAAGAATTTTTAAGTGGAATTGGACCACTGGACGAGTTACAGGACAATCTCTTCGACTTAAGCGCCTTCGAGGCGTTCGAGTACCCATCTAGAAACGGGAACCTTTAATATTTCAATAAAACTGCATGTTCGTTTCCTTGTGCTTTCATCTCGTAGCTAGAAAAAGGCAAGAACGTGAATTTTGACTCCGGTACGGGAAAGTCATTCGCGATGCTCGGCAAAAGTGAATTTGCCATCGACTGTTTGCCGCACACTTTCCAGAAGGTAAATCGCCGCGGGACTCAATGTGATGGATGCCACGTGTTACTTTGCGACTAGGCAGGCAAGCAGCAAGCGGCGCTTCGCCATTCGGACGTGGGCCGCGGGTGGAAAGCGGTCGGTGCTCGCGATGCGCTCTTGGCTGAATCTGTATTGCGCTGAGGGAAGTCCTGATGAGCTGAGACGAATCCACGCGGTGAGTTTTAGCGTTTGGTTTGAGGACTCTAGATTTGATTTAAAACTATCAAAAAAAAAGCATTTGGAGCGCTCGCGAAACCCGCAAAAACGTGGATTTCTCGGTGGTGACAGCGTGCGAGTGCGGACTTGATGTCCGAAACAGCCGGAATCTGTGGGAAATTCGTTGTGTCGTGATTTTTGCGATTTTCGTGAATGTGCGGTGCTTTTCTGTTGTGCGTGTGCCTTCAAAGTTCACTTTCTGACTATTTCCAGATGGCAGTCACCTCCGAATCGATTTTCGATAGACTCATCATTGGTCTGGAGAGCATTGACACCCAAAACCAGTCCACAAACTTCCGGTTAATGAACTTGGAGAACCACGCAACGCTCACGAGCCAGAGAACTCACAAGAACAACGAAGGGAACTGTGATGAACTTCATGACTTGCCGCATAAATCCGTCGCATTCCGCCTGACCAATCTCGAGAAACATGCGATGCTCACGGACGAGATATTCGCCAAGATGCAACAAATGGCTCGTGACAAGCTTGAAGCTGCCATTATTGTGAGTTAATAAGTTAACAAACCCTTGATATGTGTAATTTTCAGAAAGTGGCCGACCTCTCCGCTCAGAACGAGAGTTTTCAGAAGAACGTTTCCGAAGAGTTCAGGAACATGAAGGCTGTAACTTTTGATTTTCAAGAATTCTGTCACTGATCAACAAATTTCAGCGAATTTCGGAACTCACCTTGGAGAACAAGACCCTGAAAGAGGAGATGAAGCTCACAAAGGAACGCATCGAGAGGATGGAGGTAGAGCAAATCATAAACCAGGGAGGCGAGTCGGCCCTGGAAGCCGTGAGTTTCTGGATTTGAATAGTAGGATATTTGATAAGCGAAATGTTCAGATTCGCGATGAGCAGATCCAGAACATTCAGGCGCGATTCGAGAGGAATTTGTCGAACGCGAAGACGCGATTTGTGCAAGATTTGGAGATGGTGAGAACGGTGAGTTCGGAATTCAGGGCTTCGGATACTGATCCCCAAATTACAGGAAGTCGCCATTCTGTCCGAAGAGAACGATGCCTTGCGCCGATTCGTCGCCGAGGAAACTGAAAAATGGGAGAAGAACAACAAACACGAAGAATGCTAGGAGCGACGTGAATGAAGCTGGAATGTTATAAAGTGTGTTCTATTTCTCAAATAAAGTGGTGTTTTCTGGTTGAAAGGGAGGCTGGAGGGAGGTTGAAGTGGTAGAAAATGGGTCGATAGCGTCTTTTCTGTCGAAATGTGGATTACTCGAATGATATCAATTTGAACGAAAATTAATCTATACGATTTGCAGATCTGCTCTTTGCGGTTCCAATAAACGCGAGAACTGCGCAACCCATGGCTTCATAATTCACATAAAGATTCTATGGCCGGAGCTCCGGCGATAGTCCCGACGAAGGTTCCGACGCGATTTGGAAAGTGCCGAACTGCATGGCGTGCAAAACCTGGAATCAGAAAGCCTTGAAGGGCAAGCTGAAGAGAGAACGCCACACTTGAGAAGGTCGGAATCAGTTACAAGTTCGAATTCGGACCCAAAATACTACTACTAAAATACTACTGCAAAATACTGAAATACTACTGCACGGTTCGCAATTCTGTAAGTGAGGTCCCGCCACGCTTTGCATGCGCCAACTCCGTGTCTGTGCTGTAAGAAAACCGAAACGCTCGACCGCAATTTTGGCGCGCTTGACAGACCGTGGACCACCTGATTGATTAATTTGATTGCGTGAACGCGGAACGCAGCCTCGGGTGAGTTTCAGGACTCACGACGATGCCCAAAGAGGAGCAATCAGATGGGAATCGCGTGCAAAAGCCTTGCAACAAAATCGTTATTAGATACTAACCAGACGATCGTTTTGAAGTCAGCGACTTCGGACTAACCGTGTCTGGACCTCAATTGATGTCTATCTTTAACCTTGTCTGGACCTCAATTGATGTCTATCTTTACCTCCAACCCATCTAGACTTGCTGTCTATCCTAAAGGTAGCCTTGCTGTCCTCATTTTTACCGGAGCGAGCTGGCATCCCTGATTGTAGCTCAGAAGAAGCCTTTGACCGGTGATCCAAAGCTCTCGAAGCTCATGGTTGTTCCGAACGCTACTCTGACGGTCACACGTTGATCCAAACTTCTGCAAACCCTTCGCAATCGTTCGTTGATTGCGGAAACGCGGAACTCAGCCTAAAATGAGAATTTCAGGACTCATGATGTCCAAAACGGAATGAACCGACAGGAACTCCGTGAAAAAAGTCGGAAATGTGGTGGGTGATACGGTGAAATGACCTTCCACCCCACATCGTCGCGTATGTAAAGTTTTGTCGGAGCCAAAATGAAGATGAGCACGTTACTTCAACATCAAGCAGGCTGCTCCGAACGCTTCTTTGACGCTTCCTCGCAGTTACATGTTTCCATTCTGCTGCATGCGTTTTGCAGTCGCTTGCAGATTGCCTTAATTGTCAGCTTCATGGCTTGTAGGGATGCCGAAAAAAAAGTACCATGAAACCAGTGGAAATCGCCTGTAAAAAGCCCTAAATTTGATGCTACGCTGAAGTGACCTTCAGCCCCTGATTTGAACGCTGTTTGTTTTATGGGCACCACCGTCACGCCATCAAGTTATCAATTCCACTCTCGCCGAGGCGCCGGTCATCCAGCACCAGCCCAAGCCGCTCCTCTGAACTGACGTTTTTGCTGTGCTCTGCATGCTGAGGTAGCTGATAACTGTTCCCCGCTCGTGCAAGTGCTTTTCAACTCTTCTCAACTGCACAAAGACAAAATTGGAGCCGCCGAAATCGCAATTCGACTGGTGGAAACAACCGAGCCGAAATGCAACACATTTATCTCGAGCCATATCTTATCAGCCCACGTGGAACGAAAGGAATAAGAGCAATTGAATCGGTCTTGGAAGTTTCAGTTTAAGTGCGCTGGCCGGAAAGCCAAGCGAAGACCTCTTCGTGAGCTTCCTGAGAGTGGCGAGGTTGCTGAGGCCTAAATCACACGCGTTTCAGGTTTGACTTAATTGCAAAAGCTTACGTGGAAGACGAGGCAGCCGCGGCAGACGTAGAAGGTGGGTTTTGAGGAAGGAGGAAGGCGCTCAGAAGATCCATTTGGGGAGGAGGGTTTTTCGGCGTGACAGGCGTGAAGGCGCTCTTCTTGCGGGGAGTCTCGTCGTCGGAGTCGTCGAATTCGCCTTTGCGCTTTCGCTCCTCTTGGTCGTGGTGCAAGGAGAGGTCGAGAAGGCTGCAATACGCTTATTTTGATGCCCAGAACCATGAATTCTTGAAAACTCACTTGATAAAGTTGACAACGTTGTAGAACGCAATCGTGGCTCGGTTCATTTGAGCCATAAGCGTCCTAAACTCATAAATTAGCTTTATTTCAGCGATTGGTCCTACTTCTGATCGACTTGCTCGCATTTGTCGTCGCGGATAGAAGGATTCATGGTTGAAGACGATGCTTGCGACGACCTGAAATGGAGTCGGTTAAGACGAGCGAAACGGGCGAAATGGCGATGGCTCGGTCGCTAAAAAGCCTTGGTACACGACTCCACACTGCGCCTCTTGCCTCTTTCTTCTTATCAACGAACACAATGGAGGCAGATTGTTGGTTCTTATAAGCGGACAGAGCGTCAGACAGCGTTTTGGCTTCACAGAGACCAGCGCTTTTTGTCCCTCTTATCAGCCAGTGACAACCTTTTTCCGCCCAGTTTCCCGTTGCGTGATAAGTGTTTCAAAGAGAAGACATAATCTTTTTCGAAAAGCACAAAGGTCGCGCGAGGGTACTGAAAACTTTAGCCTTGAAATGATGCTGAAGAAGCAGCTTGAGTGATAGGCGCACAGGCTGGAACAAAAAAAGCGATAAGGGACACTTACGTTGGAATATCAGTTACATATTTCTCGGGTTGAGGGGTCGACATGGCGTTGCGGCGGGTAGTAGTCGGTTGGGGCTCGATTCGGCGTGCCAGCGGGCGGCTGATTGAAGTGAAAGCGCCTTCGCTCGGCTCCATCTGCCCGAAGTCCCTGAAATTCGCAAAAATGTAGCATGAGGGAAGCTAGAAAATCACTCGTAATGAGGAAGATGCGGAAACACAGCGACGATAACGACGACACGATCAAGGGTGAAAAAACAGATAGAAAATGACAAGGTTTAAATTAGAAAAAGACTCCTTTCTCAAAAGTCCTTTTTTGGCTTGCTCTGGTCGAGTCACTGCTCAAAGGGCGATCCAGTTTACGATTACATGACTCGAGGATAAATTAACCAGGCCAGGGTTGCGGCCGATTCCAGATTAATACTCGTTCGCCGTACCAGCGCGCGCCTAATCTCGGCGCAAGCAGCTTCCAAAGCCTCAAATTCCAAAACTACAAATCAGTCAAAGCAAAAAGACGCATGACACTGAACAGGAAAATAACAACAACAAGGTCGCATGTTCGCGTGTCTCAAAATTCAAGTTTTGGACATTGGCTTCTCAAACCTGAATGTTATGACTGAAGAGCCCAAGGTAAGTCTCAAAGATAAGTCACATTTTTCTAACTATTACTAACTTTCTAACTGCATGCGTCCGCATACAGCTAAAAAACGTCCGGAAAAAGTCTTCCCTTCGTTGTGCCAGTGCGTGGATAAGACGGATGCAAGCACCTACCCAAAGCCTCAAAGTTCAAAACTACAAATCGGAAAAAGCAAAAGGACGCATGACACAGAAAATAATATCACCACGATCTCGTGTTCGTGTATTTGAAATTCACCTTTGGTCAATTAGATTTTCCAATCTTAATCCGAATAGCGCCCGTGGTTATGACTAAAGAACCCGAGAGAATTGCAATCACCAGTTGGTGACAATCGTCCACAGCTAGGACACGGAGAATTGACAGCATGGGAAAAAAGTCGTTAGTCCTCTCTGTCTCAACATTCACCTTTCGACAGTGGATTAAAAAAATTTCATCCTCCTAGTCGAGATCAATTGGCGACGTGCTTCAAAGCAGGAACAACATTTGAACGGAGTCGTTGGTCCGCCTTTCGCCGTGCCAGCGCGCAGTTAATCTGGAAGCAAGCACCTGCTCTAAGCCCAAAACTACAAATCGGCAAATGCAGGAAGCCTGATATACAGAATATGATGACAGTTAGAAAAGCGAGGCGGCGAAGCCGCCGAGGACCGTGACTTGAAAATCTCCGATTTTCTAGAATCTGTCGGAAATATTTACTCTTGGGGGCAATCTAACAATTGCAAGAATCTTACGGATTTGAGATTCCAATGACGTAATGTAAAACCTGGAAAAGCTCGGAAATATTGAGCACTAAACGACGAATCCACTCCCATCTGGCCTTCTTCATTCATTTTTTGACTTCACAAAAAATTATGGAGAACAAAATCAACATTTCAATGAAATTTTAACGCATTTTACCAAAATTGAATGGCCAGATTTGAGTTGATTCGTCGTTTATTGAGGTTATTTCCAAGCGTGTCTAGATTTCAAAGTATCCTAAGTGCTCAATATTTCCGAGCTTTTCCAGGTTTTAAATTACGTCATTGGAATCTCAAATCCGTAAGATTCTTGCAATTGTTAGATTGCCCCCAAGAGTAAATATTTCCGACAGATTCTAGAAAATCGGAGATTTTCAAGTCACGGTCCTCGGCGGCTTCGCCGCCACGCCGCCACGCTTCCGCTGCGGAAAACTTTGCGCAAAAGCAAGCCTTGGCGGCTTTGCCGCCTCGCTTCCGCCTGCGGAAAACGCGCGGTGGCTCCGCCACCCGGCGGCCAAGACAAAGAGCCACAGATCACACAAAAAAGTTTGGCTGAGGCGGGCTTATTTCGTCTAAAATCCACTTTTTCCGGCTACGTATGGCACCGGGGGGTAATCCAATAGTATATTCTGAATCTCCAGATCATTTTGCACGAAGTAACGGATTCACTTTTTTGAGAAAGGGCTTGTATAAAAAATAAAAGGCAGAATGTCCAAAATGTCCGAAATATCGCTAATTTTTGTCAGAAACAAAACGCGACAAAATCGACTTCTGGAAATCCATATTTTTGGACACGCCTGGTAGCAAGCGTATGCTCGTTTGAAAGCTCTCGGCGTGACAGTCACGATGCACTGTCACGATGCAACCGCAGCTCCGTAGCTGTCATAGATCACGAGAATCGATGCGGCCAAAAATAAATGTATGAGCGCCCCCAGAATTGAAACTCAAATCCTCAAATCCGCGCGGCCTTCGGCCGCGCGCAAAATGGTGTGTATATTCACGAGGTCCTGTTGCTGAAATTCGGTTTGTACGTTCGACCCGGTTGGTTCATGGGTGGTCAAGGACTCAAACTGTTTCTCAGGAGGCAATAAAGCTTATCTGGACTTTTCTTTCTTAAAACACGCATGCAGAAGTTTTGATATTCCCACGTTTCCCTTTGCCGTACAAAATGAAACGGAGAGCAAGCGATGGCCAAACGTAGGAACCGAATTTTTGTACCAGGACTTCGATTTTGAAAGTGACAGATTTGTTTGCCTACAGCCATAGAGAGAGTGGTTGGTTCGATTCCTTTATAGAATTTAGGCCATAAAACACATTACACGGCAAAGTCATAAAAAGGTTTGGAACAACAGTGCCTGAGGATTGAATGACTTAAACATCGCTAAATTTAAGGTGAAATATGAAACTCCAAGCGAATAAATTCCACGTCCACACAATTTTCTCACCGTCGTCGCGACCAACGGTCGGTCCTCCACTCGTCGTGCCAGCGCGCAGTTGATTGGACGCAAGCACTTGCTCAAAGTCTCAAGACCCGAAACTACAAATGCTACTATATCGCATAAGAGGCAGAGCTTGAGGACCACAATACAAATAATGGATATGTTATGGTTGATTCGACTTTTTCAAAACCCAATTTCGCTTTCAAAATTGGCTTTAACCAAAACACTTAAAGAAGGCTTTACGGAATAATTCAATGTTATTGGTTATTTTGTAAGTTTAACTTGAGCGTGTTCCCAAGTTCAGAAAAAAATGGATTTTTGAATTATGAAGTCTCCTACATAAGCGGAAGTATGTATAAGTAGCGTTAGCAAAAACGTCGTCTGTCCTCCATTGGTCGTTACAGCATGAGACTCCTGTCCATATTTTCACCTGTCCAAAGTCCCTAAAACAGCAAATTGGAAGAACGACAGTATACATAAAACATGAAGTGAGGCCAAAAGATGTTCGAGGTAACGTTGCCAATTTTGAAGCAGTAAATGTAACACAAATTTATTTTCAAGATTTAGACCACTTAGCCTTACATCCGGAATGCTAGTCGTATCTGTCCAGAGTGGCATCCGGGTCACTTTTCGTCCTCTTCAGTTGGCGAGTTTTGTATCGACCACATAATTATATTGTAGTTCATGACTTTTTCATCGCGGCACTCAATTGAATCGAAAATGACACCACTCTGGAGTTCCGATCCCTTCAAACCGGAACGGACACCCAAGCGCCAACGATCACCCCTATCAACTCTTCAAGAACGTCTGTTTGATGCCATTCGCTTTGATCCTGCCGTCGTCTATATCCGCCTCTTCACATAAAAACTTTACGAAACACTTGCAAACGAAGTGCTGAAGGTCGACACGTTGTGTTCAATTTTCGGATTAAGATCAGTTGTGTTTTGCCACTGGTGTATGCAGGCAGCAGAGCTTTGGCGCGAGGCCAGGCGCCGAACCGAACGCTTCGATGCGATTAGTTGCGGTCATGCGTCCAGTAAAACGTCTTCTTATTGCCGGCGCGTCCTCCTCCCTCCCTCCCTCCTCCTCAATCTCATTGAAAACTTTGCACTCGCTCATTCCATGCAAACGTCGCTCTCTCAGGCAACCTGTTTTGCACTCAAGGAGCCATTACCGGAATCGACAGACCCTTGTTGCATCCGTTCTTCTTTTTCAAGCGTGTTGTGCACTCTTAAATCGGACCTTTAAGCGGCGTCTGAAGGATGCTGAATGCTTGTTTGCATAAGTGGCAGCTGTTTTTCCATTCTGACGCGTTTTAGAAGAGTCGTCACAGTGATCTAATAGTCGCTGATAAATTAAGCTGCTTTGGGGCATTGTAATCTGGATTTTGATGGTTGTTTGGGAGTTTTGAAGAATGTCGGTTCAACTTGGTCTTTTGCTGCGTTCAAGCTCGTTTTGTAGGCAGTGCACGTTTAACTCGCTTATTAAAATTTGACAAGTTTTCGTTGATTAGATACAGTGATCGAGTAGTCGCTGATGAACCAGCTAGGACATTGTAATCTGTAATTCTTTGTCATTGCTTGGGAGTTTTGAGTATTGAATTTTAAGGCACGTCGGTTTAACTTTGTGTTTTTTTAACTTTGTGCTGTTTTCAATCCCTTTTAAAAGCAACTGAGGCTTGTTTGCGTATGTGACAGTTATTTTTGAATTTCGACGAGTTTTTTGGTGAGCCAAGGTGATTGAGTCGCCGAAGGAAAAATCAGGTTGTGCGTTAATGACGGTTCGTGACGGTCTTTGAATGAGTTGATCAAAGACGCGCGATGATCTTTGATCATAGACGTTTTGATAGTTTCACTTTTGTCCTGTTTTTCATTAAATCTTACAAAAAACGGGTAGAAATTTTATGGGTCTGGAGCCTGTACCTGTTAGAAACGTTTCTGGTTTGGTCCTAATTTGTAAAATTCATGTCTGAAGTCTATTGATCAAATGTTGTTTCGGAGTTTTCCATAGCGCGTTTTAATCTGTTGTTTGCTCAATTGAGTTTTTCGTTGAGACCGTGGTGACCCCTCATAGTGGAACCGAATAGAAATTTCAATTTATTTGACAAATGGTCAAGGTGAAGAAGTGACGATCTGGCAAAAATCCGGTGTTGATGTACATGCTACAAGTCGACCGCGAACTTTTTTTGCAGCTTTCTACCAAAGAAAAAGATCTAATAGAACGGACGAATTCGACTAAAAAAATGTAAAACCGGAAAATTCAATTTAAATTGTATAAAAATCAAAAAGTTCAAAATTCAGAAGAACCACAAAAAACCGCATTGAATTCAATTAGTAACCTAACAATTTTTTTTGCCGTTTTCGATAGGTTTCAAAAAACGAAACCTAAATCAATTGAAGAAACGAACCTACTGCTTCACATTGGCCGAAAATCGTTGGAGTTTAACCTTTTTCGGTTTCTGATTCGATGTTTTTGTTGGTACTTGCGTGAAACGTTGTCCCTGCGCGCTATGTGAGATAAGATTAGATTTTCTTATAAAATGTTTGGGTTAACCTGCTATGTCAAAATAAAGCTTGAAACCGTTTGCGAATGTTTTTGTTTTGGGCAGTATGTATTTAACACGTGAAAGAAGCCCATTTATGTGCTTTTTTAGACTGCATTCGGCTTGTTTTAAAGAACCATTTTAAGCAACATTTTAAAAATGTTTTCGAATGTTCAAAAGTGGGCTCTAGAAGAGAAAATTACGTGACGCTTGTCGGCAGCAGCTTGAGTAGAGTGAAGAGTTTAATTTTGAGAAACTCCAAATTACGTTTTGTTCTGATTTTACTCGATGATGACATCAGCACGCAAGAACACCTGTTTCACCGTAATTATAGACTGAGGAAATTCATATTTGAAGCAACCACGCAAAACCCTTCGGAGTTTGACTTCTTTACAAGGTGCACTTAAGAGCAGGTTTAGCACGCAGCGAGTTTGCCAGGAGACGAAGATTAATGTCGGTTTCTGTTTTTCTGTTTTTGTCTTTAATGTGTTGATTCGATTTCGCTTTTTCGTATCCTTTAGATATTGAAAGCTTCCTACATTAATCTAATCTAGGAAGTATAATATTTCGGTTTTTGCTTGCAGCAACGTTCAAAACCGGCCTCTGCAAACGGTTTCCTCGTAAAATACCACAATCCTCGCCACACTACACTACGAAATTAGCCCTACCTCTTACACCGTTGTTTACGTGCTACGCGTCAAAGTGGAACTGCAGAAACTGAACATCACACCCTAAAAGCACATTTTTGATAGCTCTACCGCTGACACGAAGAAGCAACAGGTAGCTGCTGGCTTCTGGTGCCTTCTTGCAGGCGCGGACAAAGCCCGTTCCTCTCCTGCACACACGGACTACCGAAACCGCAACTCCCCCGCGATCGCGATATAAAAGTGCTTCTGAGTTGTGGCTCTCTAATACGGACTTCTTGTGAGCGAGTCAGTTATTAATCACCCCCACCAATTCCCGTTTTTTTTGTGAGCTGTACTTTGTAATGGAAGTCCTACACTTGACCTGTAGAAGGACATTTAATAGGTTTTTGTAGCGCTCGACTCAAATTCCTTTTAATAAGCATTAAATTTTTTGAACCAATCCGTTCAAGTTGATTGGGCGCGTCGAAAGCTGAAATTGTCTTCTCGGCGTCAGCTCTTCGCCGAGTTCGGCAGCGAAGACATTAACCGCCTCACCGAAAACAGGAAATTGCGTTCGCGTGACTGAATTGTGGCTTTCACTCTGCGTACATTCGAACGGTTTCCAAATCTCGTCCCTAATTAACCTTTGTCCGTTAGGAGAAAGCGAGGAAAAATTGAAGTTTGAAAGTTGTTTACGATTCAGTTTAACACTACTCAAGGTCGCCGGAGGCGTCTGTCTGTGGTTTGTAATTTTCAGATTTTTTGAGATTTCGCGGGAGAATCTAAAGGTCTGTCAAAACGAGTCTTTCGGGACAGTCCTTGTTTTCGGCTCATTTTACAAAAGTCGCGTTTTTGGTAATAGCGGCATTTTAAGGTTGTATAGGGCTATATCAGCTTTCGCGGTAAAGGCCAGAATTGATCTTAGCTGAGACGCGGCTGGTGGAATGCTTAAGTCGTAGGCTTCAATGTTTAGGTCGAATCGCAGATTTTTGAAATTTTTGTTTTTCTTATTTTTCCCGTTTTTTGCTACAAGAAAACAATGGGCGTTCCGGCTTCTCCGCCGAGCACGCCGAACTTACCGCAATAAACCGCTTTTCACTCGCTGCACGCGCCCA
Organism: Steinernema carpocapsae; assembly: GCA_000757645.3. Taxonomy (NCBI): domain Eukaryota; kingdom Metazoa; phylum Nematoda; class Chromadorea; order Rhabditida; family Steinernematidae; genus Steinernema; species Steinernema carpocapsae. The sequence goes on from CM016762.1 coordinate 5,219,248, forward strand.
TGTTCTCCCGTTGCGTCTTCTTGCCCTTCGCTCTCTTGTGATGAGCCTCTCCTCTCCATGGTTTGTTGCCGCAGGCAGGGATGTTTGCGCAACGCAAGCCAAGGTCGACAAGCGCCCCGTATATAAGACGGGTGTTGCCGGGCGATTAGCGGTCCACCCCGTACACAAGATTTCCCTTTCCTCCAACGGAGACTGACGACTGAATGACAGTGAAAGAGAGCTGAGTGAGTGCGCGAAAAAGAGAAGCACTGTAACTAGTTTCGCGTCATTCGTTCAACGCCGATATTGCTGATAAGGCGATAAACTTCTCCTCGCGGCATTGACTGTTCTTTGATTGCTTTCGTCTAAAGTGGCACGTCTTTTTTTAGTTTACTGCACTGTTTTTGTTATTTTTCAGATTTAACGTCGTAAAATTCTTTCCGAAATGGTCCAGATCTGGTACATGGAGGCATATCCTTGCGGCGATCCTCGTCTCCCTCACCACATGTTTCCTCCAAAGAAGATCACGCCCGACGAGCTGACCAAGAGAACCGGTACACTTTACTGGAAGGTAGGGATCAACCGGTTCTCCTCGCGACGATGACGACGCTAAATTGGGTTTTTTAGCTGGACACCGTTGACCCTGTGTCGCTGTCCAAGAGAATCGCCATTCTGAAGATGGAACGATCGTTGAACCGGGAAGACACATACACCCTTGACGGCGAAAACACAATTGACTTCGCCGAGAAGGTACTTTCAAGTGGGTTGGCGAATGGCACTTATTTCTGCTCGTAGATCGCCGAACTCTTTGAGGAGAGCGAGCTCGAGGAGGACCAGGCACGCATGATCCTCGAGGGCTCCGCTTACTACGACGTCGAGGACAAAGACGGCAAGTGGGTGAGAATCTTGTGTGAGTACGGCGACTTTATCATCATCCCAGCTGGCAAATGCTTCCGTTTCACGACCACTCCTAAGGTTCGTCCCTTCGCTAAACCCTCAATACAAGCCTGATTTCAGAATTTTGTAAAAATGCGTCGTTTCTTCAAGGAAGAGGAAACCTAAACCTTCTCGATTCTTGTCACTTTCGCGCCGCTCCATTTACCCGTCATTACCAATACATTCTTTTGCCATTAGCACTGTGAATACCGGTCTCCAACGTAGTTCGCTCCGCATTGCTCCTCTAATTCTCTACTTTCATTCAAGTGGTTGTATATCTTTGCTGAGGGATATTCAAAAACATCCGACAATGGGTACCGCAAGATAATTTGCTATGTATATAAACACTGAAAAGACTAATAAATGATCGTAGAAAGGGAATTGGAACACATTTCAATTATGGACGTCCTGGAAGAGGTCTTCTAATGCAGGATGAAACAGACAACCATCAGGAGAGTAAAGAGGAGGCTCGTGGAGATTGCTCCCTTAGGGTAAGGCGCTAAAATTGCAAAATATTTAAAATTTTTAAAATTAAAAAAAGGTTTTATATTAACACATTAACACTTTTGTTTATCACTTAAAACCTGAGAATCTTAGCTTAAGTCGTAACCGTTCTATAAGTTATGTCTCAGCTAAGGTCTTGAACTTGAATTGTAGCATCAACCGCTGAAACGTATTTTAATCCCATACAGCTTAACAATACTTTCGTTATCAAAACGTGAGTAAAATGAGATCCTGCCTTTTTAGGTTTAGCTTTGTGTGAGTGATTCTAAAGTAATGGTTGCCACTTATTGGATTGTTTTTAGCAATGTGATTTTGGCAAATGGTAGGAATTTCGAAACCTTGGCAAAACTAAAAACCTCTGTTCTTTACTCAGTCGGTCTGTTTTGTTTGCGCTTTGACACAAACTCCTTCAAATTGCAGCAAATCTTATGTTTTTTAAATAAATTTTAAAGGTTTGCAGTCTTCACTTGCTGTGGAGTGTTTTCCCATCCAAGTCTTCAGTGTACACCTGCGCTCCCTCAGCCGCTCCTCTAAACTCTAGATTGGGTGCTTGCAAACCCCTGAACCCAAAAAAACCCACTTGTGGTCGGAATAGGTTGTGGTTCCGTTGCGTTAGTGGCTGGAGACTCCGATGGGGTGACTGTCAATTCCGTGGTTTTTTTAGTTGAGGTCGTGGTCGGAGTGGACGTGGACGAAGTCGAAGTAGTTGTGGTCGGGGTAGAAGTAGTCGTTTCTGTAGATTCAGTGGCTGTAATTGTCGTGGTAGAAGTTGAAGTGGACGAGGTCGACGTGGTTGAGGACAATGTCGTTGTTGCTGTCTCGGTCGGTAAAATAGTAGACGATGAAGCACAAGACGTCAGAGGCGCAAAGAGAACATAAAAAATCAGAAGCACAGCGAATACAGTCTTCATGGCAAACGATCTATGCATTCCAGGGACTGAGGGCCAAAACAAAAACAATCACGGCTTATCACTCCTGGCGATGCCTTTTATGAACGTATTGTTTGTTGAGCTGATCGCTTATCTTAACTTTATGTGGGAGGAGTGCTCTTATGAACAAAATTGATTCAGCGAAACGACAGGAAGTACGAACGCGGTTAAGAATGTGACTCAACTGCGGCCGTAAATATCAATTTGTAAGGCGATTGAACTTTTCGCTTTGAAAGGAAGAGACCTTGTGAGGGATTCAAAATGTATTAAAGGGTAAAATCTAAAGTGTGGCTCAACCGTAACCTGAAAGATGCCTCATATGAACCCGCAAAACTTCCTATGTCTCACCTTAGTATAACCGTTCTCTGAAGTCTTTAGGTCTATTTCACAACTGAGTAAATGGTGTTCTCGGATTTAATATAAATGCTCTAAACAATCCCTTGTAGTGATCCGTGAAAACATCTGGCCTTTGATATCAGACACTTCGAAAGATTTCTTCACGTTTCTCCTTCTCAAAGTCATAGAATATTTCGGACTGCGATCAAAAAATTAATAAAGATGAATCACCTTTAAATCTGATCGGAACTATTCCGTAAACATTCCATCGGATTTTGTATGCAAATAATCGACTAATTTCCTTGCAGGTGCTTTTGCGTAATGGTGGGGAAATAAATAAACAGAGTTGTGGCGTCATTGGAAAATCACAGTAAAGTTATAAATAGAACATTTCATGAGGGTTAGTCGCGTTCACATGTCAATGTATTGCGTCAAATGTGATCTTTTCAAATGTCGAATTCCACAAGTCCACAAGTTTATCGGCACTCTTCGAACTATCACTGAGTCACGGAATATGACAGGACCATATTTTAACAAAATGGAGCAGGAACGGTAAAGTAGGCCAACCGAGTCTTCCTCCAGAATTATCTCTCTTGTTCCCTTGGTCTAGTGGCCATAGTAGTGGATTTATGAAGTGTGTAACAACGTTACCAGGCAAAAAGAACTGGCAAAAGAACATCGTTGTCAGACGGTATCAGTAAGTGTTTTTTAAATGTTCCTGGACAGGAATACTCCTTTAAGTGCTCATTATCTGGTATTTTCAGTGAACGTGCGCCTGAAAGCAATTGGCCAGCGGCTTCATAAGGTTCTAATCAGTGGCGTCTAAACATCTAGCCATAAATTCACTCTCTTAGCCTCGACATAGGGTCGATGACTTTTGATCTTTTCGAAATTTTCGGATCAGGCTATTTAGGCACGAGGCAATGTTATCCTGACCCACTTGAGTCCTTCTGCTTGGACCATACTTTCCAGCAGCCACTTTAGTTGTTTATAAATCCGATGTCAAAGTCCATTGATTTGAATATCAATGTTTGACAGATAAACTGAACACCGCATCCAACATCCATTCAGCATCCTTGTCAATAAACAAAACGAAACAAAAGAACACTCGCTGTCAAAAGAATGACTAATTTGTCTACGAATCATATGATATTTACCCTCGCGTCTTGGTAACAGCCAATGGCGATGTCAGGCTCATTTCAAAACGCATTTTGAACCATTCGCAATACTGCTTACATTAGATATCTGAAAACAATTGTAAATAATGCCAACTTTTAGTTTCATAACATATTACATTGTCCATTACAGTTTCGCAAGACAGGAGATCACAAAGAAGATTTCGCGTAGAGTCGCAAAAAGGCTTTTCCAGCTGCCGGAAACGGTTTTATCAAACGCCTTTAAGGCAACATTAGTTGTTTTCTTTTGTATCTGTTTTTTAAGACTTCTTAGACTTCTTAAGTTTTGGCTAGAAGTCAATGTTGGATGTTAAGTTGTTATACTGTTTCAAGCGTTATTGAAATGTTGAATTTCTGAATTCTTCGCATTAAAACACTTTGCAAATGTCTTAAAAACAAAATGCTGTCAACTGCTAGACTCATAACAGATTATATCCTTAAGGTTGTCGAGTAGTGAACATCGGGGAGGGAGTGAAGGGGTGACTTGAACTTCTCAAGGTATTCCACATTCGCCTCGGAAATTGCGAATTGGTTTTCTTGGATATTCGCAAGTGTTAGCGGCTTCTCCAGCGGCTAGAATCGGTTTGAACTGACGCCTTCAAAGCAACATTAGCTTCACTCTACTCTAATTTTTGCTCTGAGTCAATTAAGTGTGCTTTAGACGTCATTCAAATATTGAATTTCTAAAATTCCGTTGTATTAACACGCGTTACAATAAACCCTGAATATGTCCCCGAACCATTTATTTTTACAAGGAAGTGTACCCCGCATTTCACTGTTCAAGTTCGGAATTTGTGTTTTTTATCGCTTTGCGGCAATCTGAAGCAAGTTCCAAATCGCAACATCACTTGCAGCACACTCCTTGCAGCATGTTGTAACGCGTGTGCTGCTGTGACATGCCGATCTCCAGCGTAAAAAATGTGAAACTTGCAAACATACTCTCCTGTGCCATCAGAAGGACAGGGGCGACGTCACGAAAACAAGACGCAATTATTGTTTTCGGAGTCTGAGAACAAGTGTCTTTTTTTCACCCTTCGCCCTTGCTCCTGTTTCGGATTGCACCGCGCAGACATAACAAATTTAATAATTGGCGCAAAGGCAACACTGACTACACTGCTCAAGGGTTTGAACTCTGTATGTACAGCCGTTGGACCTGTTTCCTTGTTTTGATATCGCTTGTAAACAGCACTTGGTAGACGCTCACTCAATTACAGTTAATGCACCCAAGTCACACTTCAAAGTGCACCACTAGCTATTAGCGTGTCTGTGCGCCTGACAGCGTCAACAGGTTCTTCTTTGAAATGGCACATACACACACGTTTCGAAATGTAAATCGTCACTCAAGAGAAGCGCTTTTGTGTTTTGGCCATTTGATGTCATGCTAACGAAGCCACTTGTGGCATTTAGCTGAAGACCACCAGACTGTACTTAAAAGATGGACTAATCAGTCGGCGCGTTTTTTGTTTATTGGGGCACGTCGTCGTGATTCTAGTCGAGCGCGTGGACTTAAACTTTTCCACCCAAAGGGCATTCGACGTACAATCATCTGAGGCGAGAGACGAGACTATGACGACAACGAATTGAGTTTGGTGTTGACGTGAAATTTTATCAATTTTTTGTCCGAATTCAACGCAGAGAAATTATTTGTCATGCGCAGGACGAAGTCTGTGTGAGAAGAAAACGGAAAATAAGGATTACAAATTCTTGAGGCAATAGGAAAAGTGCCAGACGGGCAGAGGCAGGAGGCGAATCAAAAATTCCTCTTTGAATAAGGGGTATTAGCAAAGTGGTCAATATTGAATTTTATATGTTGATTGGAGACATAACAACGTTGTTGTAAGAAAAAAAACTAAAACATTAAAATTAAAAGCATGTGACCTTTATATAGCAGTTGTACATTTTTTTGCAGAAGCGTGTGAGTAGTGTACTGGTTGTGCTTTTGGCTCTGGCAGAAAAGCCTTAAGCAGTCGTTTTTGTTTTAGAAATTACGGTGCCCCCCACGCAACAGACCCTCCCCCCCCGAAAAATTTTCTTTTTCACATCGCTTAAACAAAAAATGGAATTTGCTCAGAAGAGGCTTGTTTACTGCCAAAGCCAGCCGCTAACCCGGTTAACTAATTTGATTATTTGCGAACGAAGAAAACGATAACTCAGCTTCTGCTGAGTGAGTGCCAAAGTCCTCTTCGGCACATTTTCTTCTTTTTGTCTCGAGTGTTGTGCTGCTGCCGCTCACGTCGTCGTCTGACACGGCATCGGCGACGGTGGCAGCTGCCGCCACGTGTGAAACTCGTGGCTAGAGTATCAGCGAGGAGAATCCGCGACATTCTCATAGTGGCGTGGTGGTGGCCGGAGGGAGAGCGCAAGCAACAAGCAAGGAAGGCGTGTTTGCGCGGCTGTCAACGTTGATCAGGAGCCGAAGCACGGAAACACAAAATGTCTGCCGCCGCGCCAGAATCTTGTTTTTCCGCCGCCGACGCTCACGGCGGCGTCATGATCGTTGTCGTTGATCCCGAGCAGGAGAGGCGGGCAGCCACGCTCGACACCAATCAACTGTCGCCCAGAGTCTTTTTCAACTTTTTTCGTCACTTACAGTTTTTATGCCGTCAATAAATCTTCTCCCGATTGTCTCATTATTTATTTTTTCCGCTCTCTTAGCTGTTCTATTTATCATTTTGCAACAGGCTTGATCGTTTTTGTTCATTTAGTTTGACACAATTTACCTGTTTTTCCTCTGGAACTACAACCGCCCAGCGATTACGGTAGTTGTTGCGATGTTGAGTAATTGATAATTATGGTTAGAGCGCGAGGTGATTATGGCGCCTGTGGATGGTGTTATAATCGCCTTTCGTGGAAAAGCGGGTTTTTGTGAGTCTCGTTGTTAGTTTGGGTTTTTTCAGGTTGTAGTCTGGCGCTTTCTCTCTAAGTTGTCATATAACAAGAATCCAGTGTTTTGTAGCGGCTTCCATAACAAAATTAGTCTTTAAAATTCAAAACGTCTTTGCCCATTTTGGCGGTTTTTTCACAGATCACTCCCCACAGCTTAGCCGCTTATCTGTCCTTCTCGTGATCACCACACCCTAACTCCGCAAAATGCTCAAAGAACGTTTGACCACTTAAGCATTTTGTAACGTTTCAAAACACATTTTTTGTTTATACTTCTTTCCCGTTACAAAAGATGATATCAGCCTACTACGTGAGCAGTCTTCACTTTGCCCCTCGAGTGCGTCATAGCCTTACATACCATTTTGCTCAGCTAGGCTACAAGCTTTTGGTTTCTCCGGTATATATGTAGCTCTTTTTACCTTTTGTACCACTTTTCGTAGACCTCTTTTTATGTGAATTTGAATGCGTTCTTTCAACCCTTTACCCGTGTTTTTTTTACCAAGCCTCTTAAAAGTGCGACAAAAAAAGTAAGATAACAAGAGCTTCTAAGATGCTTGCAGAGCGAGCGGAGATGCGTTGCGATGTTTGCAGAGTCCGCGGAAAACAGGGTCACCCCGTCCTACTCAGGGTGTGTTACCTTATCACCAGAGGACGAACTTGTGGCCAAAAAGGGAGGATGGGCAGATGTGGAAGCGATGCTCAGCTAAGCACTTGAGTAAACAAACACTCAGCCAAAAGAGGGCGGCGACGTGCAGTTGACACTTGTTGCGACAGCTCTCTGTTTGTTAGCGGCGCTTGCTGTTTCTTTGCACGTTTTTATGCGTGGCCTCGCTGACAAAAAGAAGTCTTTAAAATGCTGCTTTACTTCAAACCCTAATTTAAATTATTCAGTTTTTGAAATTTGGGTTTTTGGTCTTTAGGTTGGGATAGGCTAGGTTTCTTGTGTTTTTAAATGGTCTTTTTACTTCCGCGTTGTCAATAAGAAGCTTAGAATTCTCGAGAGTCTTTGAAAGGTTCACGATTGGAGCCCACTTGGTTTTTTGTTGGTTTTACAGATGCTGCAACCATTTTTTGTTTGTTAGCAGCAATTTGCACGTCTTATGCGTTTGCGACGCCAAAAAGAAGCTTTAGATTTGGCCTTAAGTCAAAAAGTGTTTGCGTAGACGGTAGAAGTTACTCTCTATTTATATTTGCGCCCCTTGTAAGTGCTTGTTTTCATGGAATCGCGCCTGCCTGCGATTGTTCGAGCGACGATAGGCGAGACTGGAACCGGCCCATAAAGGTCTTCTTTTTTGGATTTTTCATGAAATCTTTTCTTTGTACTTAGACACATTTGTGTGACCGAAAAATTGACCTTAGCGACAATTCCAAGATTGGTTCCAGGAAAACATTAATGTCGTTTTGAGAGGAAGCCGCGAATAATTGGAACAAAAGAGTTCTAATGTCCCGTGAGTTCAATTAGTGCGAGGAAGTACGGCTGGCATTTGTCCTTAGCAAAATGTCGTCGTTCTATAGACGCGACGTCGGATGATGTACCTTTTACGTGAGAATTACGGTAATTGTGGTTTGGAATAAAGTCGTATCGGTGGACTTGGAAATTCTAAATTGAGCACTTTTTGACTCAAAGTACCTGTTTATTTTTTGTGGCCGAGAGACAGTGTGTTTGGCTATGGCACACATGGTCAAGAGTTCTGTCTGCCCGGTGGCCTATGTTTCATAAATTTTTTTCAAATTTGTTGATTTTTTGTACATTAACGATCAGCGTACAAAGCGTCTCTACCAATTGATAAGATGCAGCCTTTTACAAATGCTATGCAACTCGTAGCAGGTGGCATTTGCTTGAGGTAAACAAACATTTAGTCAGTCGGTTTTGCTCTTTTTGTCTTTTCACTGGAAAGCCTAGAGCTCTTGATTGCATAATAATAGGTAAGGTTTTTCTATTAGATCGCTGTATCCTTGTTTTGATATATACATAGCCATTGTATGCTTCACTGGAGCATTCAGATATAATCGCCGCCGCTCAAATTAAGGTAACCTGGAAAAAGTTGATTCGCGTGTCGCTCGGGTGGACCCACCGCCGTTGATGTTACGACTTCGCACTTGTTGCGAACCCGCGGACGCGTTTTTCAACGAGATAATCGACTGCGATGCGCGCGTAACCTTGACGAGTGGCAACAAATAAACCCGCGAGCGCATCTCTTCTTCACAGAAAAAAGAGGGCACAAACAAAGAGAAGCGCGTTTGATTGGAGCCTGATAAAAACTGTTTGCGGCGCCGCTCCGTCCACTTATCCATCCGCTCTCTTCCTATGTTGCACTTTCGCATGTTGCATTTTTGGCCTCCAACCACAAATATATGTACGCAACTGATTATGCAGCAGAATCTATGTGATAAAGAAAGTGCCCTTTTGTAGAAGTTCTAGCGTCCAGGTGATGTTGTCCTTGAGGTGTTGTTGCACTTTTGGGGAGCCTCCTGCGTCATGTGGGGCATCCTTGCTTTCGTTTGAATTTTGAACCGGTCGTCGCGGAATATTCCATGAGTTGTGCTTGAATTACGCGAGTTGCCAGTTTGGTTTGAGCGTTCGGCAGAATAGTAATCAGCGATTGGGGTACTGTATGGTGCTGCCGCCTACGTATGACAAATAGTTTAGGATTATGCACGTCGTCACAAAAATTTTTGGATTTGTTTAGGTAGAAAATTGCGTCCTTGGTGCTTTTAATGTTATCCAAAAGTTGTTAAAGTGGCAGAAGCATGATTCATGCGTTAAGCTGCATCTTATAAGTGTGCGTCTCTTATCAATTTTTTTCATTTTCTAAGATTTCATTTTTCCGATAATGAAAGCCTCCAGTCTGAATATGGGAACAAAAAGATAAAGGTTTCGCTTTCGGGCTAGAAAGCCTAACAGTGACGCTGACGCCTTTAGACTTTCCTTAAGTGCAAGCTGCTGTTTTCCGCTTTCATATCCGAAACGTACTATTTTTATACATTTATCAAACTGCGAAACACAGCAAAAAATGATCGCGTAAACAGAAAACAAGTTTACTTGTTTACCAAAAAATTTCCGAGAGTGAAGGCCAATCTCAGGCAGATGCGTCCTTCAGTTTTTGCACTTTCGGGGTCATTCGCTGTGTTGAACGCGCAACGGTTTAGGATGTGAACCGGTTCTTTCCGGCTCTTATAAATGTTGCGCTATAAGGGTTTTTCAATCACTTCTTTGGTTTTGCCTTTTCCGGGTGCCTGTCCTCCCTTTTCCGATTTTTGAAGCTTCTGAGGTGAAGTCTGTCCAACCCTTCCCAAAGGCTCGGGGAAGCTCGAAGCTCTCCTACTCGGTCCTTGAGACTCCAATAGTCGAGAGCTCCAATCAAGCATTTAAGTTTTTCCATAAAAGCCTGGCGTCTCAAAACCTTGCTGAGATTCCTTGAGCTAACCGTGATTCATTCGGAGGCTTCTAAGAATTTTTAGTCGCTTCTCAATTTTCTTATTTTTTGCTGCTTTTTCCTTTTTCCAATTCTAGAAGCTTTTGCTGAACTTCCTTTTTCTTAAGTGGGCGTAGCCAGACAGCTATCCGTCTTGCCAGACTTTCTCCACGATTACGAAAATTGTGCCAATCACCACTTCTGCAGAAATTGAACTTTCAAACCTTTTTACCTACGGATTTTTGCACCTCCTATCGACTGACACCTCCTGCAAAAAGGTAGACGAGACTTCCAGATTTAGCTCCTAATTGCCAAGTCTACTCAAGTGCAAAGCCACAAATGGCGCTCAGTCCAAGTTCCTTTAAGAACCCAACTCGAATCACCTGGAATTAGCACGCAAATCGAGTACAATTATTGTAATTAAACTCAAGTACAATTTTTTAAAGTCTAAAAATCTGGGAATTTAAGGAAGGAGCTGGCCAGATCCAACTCAGTCGGATACCTGAGCTTTCCGATGTCGGTCTCCTCTATTCTCATCTTATTCCTACTTCTGCTAGTCCACCTGAGGTCTTCTCACCTGTGGCTCCTCCCACCAACTCTAGAGGTCCAGGCTTTGAGCCGCTAGCAACTCAAAGCTTCGGCGGAACGCGCTTGGAGCTGGCTCCTGGGTCAAGGTGATAAGAGAACGGCCGATTAGCGCGTACCCTCTCGAGCGACGGGTCACTCCAAGAGCCACTTTAAGCAATTTTCAGTAATTTCAGAAGAACGATCCATCAGCGATGCCTCACGTCAGCGACATCCCTCCGGTTCCGACTCCGACCATCCCCCTTCATGTGGAGATCTTCCGCCAGATGAAGCAGTATGCTCTGAACCCTAAGCATATGGCGTTGGTGAGCCAATCCTTAAGGGTTTTGCCTAAAGCAAGCTTCATTTCCAGATTGACCCGATGGGCGACGAGTCGATGAACTTCGGACAGGTGTGCGATGCCGTCTCGGTTATGACACACATCCTGCAGACCGAGGGCGGCGTGCGGAAAGGCGACATCGTCTCGATCATGATGCCCACGAGCTGGCGCTTCCCCGTAAGCTTCTTGTCGATCATGAGCGCGGGAGCCATCGTCACGGGCGCTGGAGTCGATGGGACTCGATGTGAGTTTCAACCCAAAGGCCGACGAGACCATTACTAATCTGACTCAACGAGTCGAGAGTTCTGTTCCTTGCGCTGATAAGGAAAGGGTAAACATCTTAACAGACAAAAACGGTTGCACAAGGAAGGCATTTGTGTGTAGAATGCAAAAAAAAAAACAAATTTCAGTAGATAAGGCGGACATTTTGAACTTCAGACAACTCTTTACTGTCTGAATTTTGCCTTTGAGCGAGAATCATCTTTTTTGGTCTATCTCAAAAAGTCCTAATCCTCCTAAGGACTTAATTAATTTTCAAAAAAAAACGATTGCATGCAAACTTAAAGCCGTTTAGCATTCAAATCTGGCGTTTTTAAGTACAAGTACACCGACCGTTCAAAAGATTGTCTTTTTCGGAAACGGAAGGGCGACTATAATCCAACTGGTTCCGTGTAGGTTTAAAAGTTTGTTGGAGTGACGCATCCTTTTTAAATGGAATTAGCACTTTGGTGGCTGGGGATGTCAGGACAACAGCCGGAGGGCAACTTTGACCGATCTGAGAGTTTAATTCGGAGGTGGGTATACGGTAAACGTTAGTCACAGCAGCACCAAAGTCCCTTTGACGGATCACCTTCCGAAGATAGATCTCATTCTCAGACTGTGACGCTTTTACATGGCTGCAACTTTAACAACTTTCCATTTAGTCGAGATAGCTCGCCACATCAAGGAGAGCGGATGCAAGGTGGTCATCACCGACTCAGAGTTTGTCTACGAAGTCGCGGACGCTTTCGAGGAGATCGACAAGCTCGACCAGCCCCTCGTCGTGGTCTACCTGATGGCCGACTCCGAGACCCTCGGGGACCTCGAAATTAAGGCTCCCCTGATCCGCGTCTCCACCGCTCGGCTCCTTAACAACGTCCCCGACTTCGACCGAGTTTGCGTCCCAATTGATCTGGAGCAGGATCTAGCCACGCTGTTCTTCTCAAGCGGCACCACCGGCTTTCCCAAGGGCGTCATGACCACTCACAGCAACCTGGCGTTTATGTCGAACATGGAGCTGCAGTTCTCCAAGCACTGCGTGTACCCCGTATTGCACAAGGACGGATTCGATGGGTCACGTGAGGTGATGATGATGTACATGCCCCTCCACATGGCAATGTCGTTCTTCACATCCGTCCAATCCTTGCGCAAGGGAGTCGCCCAGGTCATGATCCGCTGCCCCATCGACGTCTTTGAATTCATCCCATTGTATAGAGTAAGTTCACCACTTTATTCATTTATGATCTTATCATTTTTAGCCAACGACGTTCGTCACGGCCCCGTCAATGCTCGCTGGCCTTTCGGCCAAATTCGTCGACTGCTCCGCCATCACCAACCTCACCGTCGGAGCCGCACCGACCACCCGCCGCCAGTACGATGACGTCCGCAAGGCTCTTCCCACCCTGAAGTACTTCAGTCAAGGTAAACCCAGCTATCCTAAACCGATGCTAAGTTCTTGTTTTTAGGCTATGGGATGACCGAGCTTACCGTAGCGTGCTGCTACACGGACTTCAGGGAGGAGATTCCCTTCGGCTCCGTCGGCAAGATGCTCCCGAACATGACCCTCAAGGTGAGCGATTCCATGCTTAGAAGGTGGCTAATTTAGGCTGTTTCAGATTGTGGACGATCACGGCCAGGAATGCCCAATCGGTGAAGAAGGAGAACTGTGGGTGAAGGGCCCTAACGTGATGCGCGGCTACCTGACGCCGCTACCATTGACTCCGAAGGCTACCTCCACACCGGAGACATCGGCTACATCTCTCAGTCGAAGCACATCTTTATCACGGCTCGCATGAAGGAGCTCATCAAGGTCGCTGGTCGCCAAGTCGCCCCCGCCGAGATCGAGTCCGAGCTCTCGACCCACCCAGCCATCAACGACGTCGCCGTCATTGGAGTGCCCACCGAAGGCCGTGCCGGAGAGCTTCCCCGAGCCTTTGTGGTCCTGAAGACCGGAGCTAGAGCCACTGAAGAGGAGATCAAGGCATTCCTAGCCTGTAAGTCATCTCGTCTCTCATCGATGTGTAATTTCTCGCTGATTTCAGCGTCTGGACGTCTTAGCTCCTACAAGCTTCTTGGCGGCGGAGTCCAGTTTGTCAACTACATCCCGCGCCACCGCACCGGCAAGATCCTCCGTGACGACGTCCGTCGAATGTACGTCTCCCCCGACTCTGACACCGAAACCGAGTCTTCGGAGCCTCAGCCCAGCAGCTCCAGCGCTGGCCCCAGCTCAAATCCGAGCCCAAGCTCAAGCAACGGCTCCACTTCCAACCCCAACTCGAACTCCCGCTCGAAGTTGTAATCTTCGTCTCCTTTCTCTCATCTTCCTCTTCCTCTTTTCGTCCTCTTTGTCCATATTCAGGGTTTCTTCATCAGCTTTAGACAGCCCACCTACTGCTTTTCCGTGTTTTTTCCCGTCCTGGTATTCGAAAGTACAAAACACCAAAAAAATTCTGCAATACTGTCTCTTCCCCGTTTAAGGTCTAAATTCTCTTGTAAGGTACAACATTATGTGTTCTTGTATTGTCTTCTGTAATCCCAGCTTCTCATTAAGGTGTAATGTGTTCATCTGTCTCTCTTTCCTATTTGTGCTCTTTTCTATCAGACTATTCAACTCTATGTGTCGTGCTTTTGTTTATTGTCGTAATAATTGTGTTGTGGTGTGAATAAAAATTACAAAAACCCAATTTTGAACGTTATTTAACTTGCTTTTCTGAGCAAATAAGATGTAAAAGAGAACAGGGATAAGACAGACTTCATCGTTTTGCCATACCAGTTACAGCACCACTTTCGCAGATCCCTCTTGAAGGGTGAAATTTTTTAACCCATACCTTCTGCTTTGACAAGGCCACGGTTTTGAAAACAGCAATTTTAAGTCGAGACGGCTCGCCAAAGCAAGGAGAGCGCATGCGAAATGGTCATCACCGATTAAAAGTTGGTCTACGAGGTCGTAAACGCTTTCGAGGAGATCGACAAGCTCGACCAGCCCTTTGCCGTTTTACCTGATGGGCGTCTATGAGACCCTCGGGGACCTCGAGATTAAGGCTCTCCTGGTCCGCGTCGCAATTTATGTAACTCACTGGTCACTGGAATACCATTTCATGAACTTTTCTCAAATTTTGCTTTTGAAGACTTCGAACAGGATATGACAAGGAAATAAAGTATAGCTGCATACAATTTTGATTGAACGCAGACAGTAATTAAAGAGTCATTTTACAGAAGAACATTAATTTGTAAGAAAGAACTCTGCACTCTCATCAATGCAGCAAACACATCACATACATTTTGGTTTTCTGAAAGGGTCCATCTGTCTCGCGTTCCAGACAGTCTCACCCTATCATCCCCGTCTTGTCGATTTTAAAATGTTCGCCTTTACTTGATGCTCCAATTCTTCAACCCTATTTCAGTGACAAAATTGAACGGCATTGATAAGGTCAAGGTTTTTTCGAGATTCTGCTGACAATGTCACTCACATGCATCCAATGTTTGTAGAGCGGTTTTCAGACCGAGATCCAGTTTTTGTAGTTTAAGTATTTCTAAAATCACTTGTGATCGCATCTTAAACCCTGTTTTTAGCGTCGAACTTTGGTGTTTTGTGTCCTACCACCATTTCATGATCTCAACACAAATCAAAGAAATCGAAAGTTCACCAGCAGTGTTTCTTGTTTTGACACTTCAAAGATTAACGACAAGGTGTCACAACACATAAAATGCACATAGTTTCCGTTTAGAGACTACAAATTCTATAGTAGGTTTTTCCCTGAGACAGGGCGTTGCCTTTCGCGGTGCAAGAAAAGTCGTTTTATTTGAGGCAGTTTCGCGGTCTGTTGATAAGACATTCTCGTTTCTGTTTCCTGTGGTCGTTAACTATCTGTTGCTGATCTTTTTCAGGTAGCGATGTTGTCTGCCTCTGTTGATTTCATCAAGGAGCCTTTCCATGCGAGGATCTTGAGGGATATTTGGAGTCATCATTTGGCGAACCCTGGAAAACCTGCTTTTGTAAGTCCCTTATTCCCTTATCCAAGTTTAAGGAAATTTTTCAGATCAATGCAGAAGACGAAAGCGACTTTGTGACCTATGGAGACCTTCACAGGATTGTTCTCAGCATTGCCAACTTCTTACACAAGAATAACATCGGTAAGGGCCAAATCGGGTCGATCGTGCTGCCCAACTCCTGGCACTATGCCGCCTTCTTCCTCGGAATGGCGTCTGTCGGAGGAGCCACAAGCGGCGTCAGTCCCATCGCCACGGAATTCGAACTCGGACGTCAGTTCGCAGACTCCGAAACCTCCGTCATCCTCACCGACAAGGAACACTTCCCGAAGGTTCAAGCGTCAGCTAAACACATGGATCATGTTAAGGTACACATATATACCTTCTATTTTTATTTGGTTCTTTTCAGATAATTATTGTCATCGACGCCAGAGCGAATGACTCGCTTGGAAGCAAGGTGAAGCGATGGGTCGATATCGCCGCTTATGAACCCGTATTCGACCTAAGGTATCACTAATCACAAATCATGACGCAAATAATCTACTTCCTTTTGCAGCAAGGTGCACTTTGATCTCGAAAACGATCTTATCGCGCTTCCCTACTCGAGTGGAACTACTGGAGTGCCGAAGGGAGTAATGCTGACGCATCAGAACTACAACTTCCTGATCGATTCCATGACAATGTGGGTTGTAAGGCATTTATTAGGAATTTAATGAGGATAAAATGGCGAACCGCTGCAGCTTAAAATATGAGCTATATAGTTGAAAGGCCTTAAACCGTTATTTTTGAATTTTTCGCGATTCCGGCTAAAAACAAATTTAAAATCGGTCCGTTTTCAAAAATTTTTGTCAATAGATAAGTTTTGGTTACTGAGATTGCATTTTTGCGTGTCAATGAGCGTCACTTGGGTTTTCCCCCTCAGTTTGGCCTCTTGAAGTGACGCGTAATCAGATTGAAGCTAAAATAACAACGCTGCAGCATGAATTATGAGCTACATTGCTAAAAAATCGCAGCGTTGTTTTTGGATTTCTGTTGCGCTTTTCAAGGTTTCGTTAATTGTAATTCATGCTAAAGCCGCTAAAAGCAAAGTCAGACGGAGATTCTTTGCTATTTGATGAATTTTAGCCGCTAAAAGTGAATTTTTGCGTGTCAGTGTCACTGACTCACTGACTCAGTGAGTGTAATTCGAGCTTCTTCCCACTTTGGTTCATTGAAATAATTTGATTATGCATGTTTCAGCCACAACGAAACCTATGTCTACCCCTACATCTACGAAGACGTCGATTTCCGCCGCGAATATGGCATCGCTTTCCTCCCGTTCTATCACGCCTACGGTTTTTGGCTCCTCAACAGCTCCATGTCTCGTGGAGTCACCGAAATCGTCATGAAGAAATTCAACTTCGAACTCGCATTGAAGCTCGTGGAGAAATACAAGGTAGTCTTTTTTTCGATTGGAGCAGGACAGTATCCGCGTCGTGTCGAGGAGCTCGATCAGGGTTTTCGTGGCGGGACCAAGCAGAAGCGACGCGGTATTTTTCGTCGGCGTTTTCCGCACTTTTTCCGCGATTTGCGCGTGAAGCTTGACTGAGCTGATGGGCCAGATTTTGTGCGGATTAGCCCAGTGATAGTTTCAATAACAAAAGTGGCGTGTATCAGTAACGATGGAATAATAGTGAATATGGTCAGATTAGGCACAAAATACTGCTTCAAAATCGTTCTTGGGCTTCATCGAGATTTCTTGGGCTTCAACGGCTTCGGCGACTTTAGTTTGCGTTGAGGCGTCCACTTTCACTGTGGGGGCGGAAAACGGGGACGAAGCAGGCGTAAAATGTGACCCGACGCTCGTCCAAGCCCGTTTACATGAGATTTCGGCACGACAAACATTCTGGCTGATGCGGTCACCTATCTTTTGCGGAAAATCGCCTTTTCAGGTCTCCGGATTTGGGTGCGTGATACTGTCGTACTTCACATCGGAAAAAACAGACGTTTTTGTCCAACTTTACAAAAAAAAAACCGTGATTTGCGATTTCAGATCCGCGGCATCGGCGCAGTCCCAGCCATTGTAATCCTCCTGGCCAAGTCGCCCATCGTCAGCAAATACGACCTCTCTTCGCTCCAAGTCATCGCCTCTGGTGGAGCGCCTCTCAGCAAAGAACTTTGTGATGAGGTCCTGAAGCGTATTCCTAGCATTTTGGCTGTTATCCAAGGTAAGCGTGATTTTAAAATCAATTTTTGAGCTGAATTTCAGGCTACGGAATGACCGAACTGACCTGCGCATGTCACGCCGCTCGTCTGAACGGCGAATACCTCTTCGGCAGTGTTGGACATGTGATTCCTGGTACGGAACACAAGGTAAACTGACTTTTTCAAGTGTTAATTATGATAAGAATGTTTAGGTCATGGATCTCACAACGAACACCGAATGCAAGCCAGGAGAGAAGGGCGAATTGTGGATCCGAGGACCTCAAATCATGAAGGGTTATTATGGCAAACCCAAGGAGACTGCAGAGACTTTCGCCGAGGGTGGATGGCTTCGGACAGGTAAATAAGTCACATTTTGAGATTTGGAACTTCAGCGAGTTGCGTAACTCAATTTGAGGATGAGAAAATGCAAAAATAGAAATATCGAAACAATCTGTCTTAAACGAGAGACCAATCAAATTCAGCTCGATTTTTCGACATTTTGAGTCGTGAAACTGGCGGTCGAAAACCCAACTTTAGAAACGACATTAAGCATTCCTTGACCCTTACTTCGCGTCTGATTTTCTGATTTCAGGCGACGTTGTCTACGAAGACAAAAACGGGAACATGTTCATCTGTGACCGAATCAAGGAACTCATCAAGGTTAGCGCCTACCAAGTGCCCCCAGCAGAACTTGAAGCCCTCATCTTGACCCACCCCAATGTGGCCGACTGTGGCGTCATCGGCATCCCTGACAAGAAGCACGGAGAACTTCCCAGAGCCTATGTGGTCCTGAAAAATAAGAACGGAAGCCTGCAGGAAATTGCCGATTTTGTGAAAGGCAAAGTGTCACACTACAAGGAGCTGAAAGGAGGCGTTGAGAGCGTGGACGCGCTGCCCAGAACGCCGGCGGGCAAAATCATGCGACGAATTCTGAAGGAAGACTATTTGAGGCGGTTAGAACCCAAATCGAAGTTGTAAACAGTCCTATGTGCAATTGGAATGAAAGCTAATCGCATCGTGATCGTGTGATGCTTATAGATCCAAGTGTTCAGTGCTCAGGCACTTTTCTGAACTTTTCTACACTTTTCTTGTTCTTGGAGGGCTGTAAAGGGGATATTAAAACAAAGACACGGTGTGGATCACGAATGCGCGCAAAATCTTTGGCCAATTGTAGTTTTGTAGGTGGAGCTAAATGGACTGTGAGATTCTAAAAACGACAAGGGACGTAGTGCAATCCACAATCACACCATTCAACCCAAATACTGATTATTCCACAAAAATGAGGGGGCTTCAACAGAGCTCTTACGCTCTATTTGTCATTTGAGGACCACAGAAGGAACATTAGTGCGTGCAACACAAAAAACATAAATTTGGGACCGATTGGGATCGAAAACAATTCCAAAGGGCAATGCGCGATCACGCCACTCAACCCAACAAAAGGCTGTAACGAATCTGTTGAACAAGCGTCCCAGACAAATATTATCGATGTAACGTCTCTATTTTAACATTAATGCGACTGCAAAATATACCCGAGACCAGTCCAAATCCACTCAATTGAACTGAGTGTAAGCCATCAATCAAGAAGTTACGCCATGTAGTTACGTTACGCCTTATGTAAAAAAGTTCCCACTTCTGACGATTCATGCTCGCTGAACCCAATGACCAAATGATGAGTTTTTAGGCTACACCTTTCTTATCACACAGGACTGCAGAGGAGACATTAAAACAAAGACGCGATTTGCAAATTGCGGTTGTGTGCATAATTTGTGAACGGTCAAAGATGGACAAAAACGTGGTTGGGTCCTTAGATGAGTATTATAAACCGCTAAAATCAATGTTATGGCTCTATATTTACGAGTCCAAAAAATGATTAAGGTCATCAATCATGTAGGCGCGTTCCTTCCCACAGTCCCATATTGATCCTTTTTGTAAAAACAGTCTTATTTGTGAATCTTCCTTCTTGTTGACGGCTGTGTCAAGATTCCAGCATTTTTGGAACGTCTGTCCCAGCCATTTTCTTGTCGTAATTTAACCGTTGTTTACCAAATTAGACGCTTACTTGAGCATTTTCTCTTTCTACAAACTACGCTCTTGGAAGCACTCCCTGTACTCTCTTAATTCGCCTGTTACCTCGTGTTTCTTTCACCCTACCAAAGTATGAACTACAACGTCTTCGCGCGCGGGTACCTGAGCTTATCGGCGAGCTGACTCTGCTCGTCCACGTCCCGCTAATACGTCTGTTGTCACCTCTCCTTCCTAGCATGCGACGTACGGACGACGGGCAACGGTCGTACTACAAGAATTGAGACTACAAGAATTGATTGAGCACGCCCTCGCGCATCCCTTATCAGCAGCAACCGCATGCAGAGGAGCAACCTTTGTGCGCGCGGCTCTCTCTTAAAATGGCACCGATGTACCCTTATCAAGCCATTTGTTGTTTTTGTCTGTTCTGTTTTTGGAGGAGGTCTGTTCGCTGTCTACTCGTGATTACCGTTTTTCGACATTTCAGAAATCATCTCACGCGTGCGATCAAGAGAAAATAATGCCCATCAAGTCCGAGTTCCCGAGTGTCCCGGTCGCTGATCAGTCGTTCAGCGAGACTGTCCTCAACGCTGTGTGGAAACATGCTGTCGAACGGCCGGACCAGGCTGCTTTTGTAAGTCTAAATTTTGCTATTCTCTCTTAAGGGTGCAATTTCAGATCTGCGCTGAGACCAACGAGAGCATCTCCTATCTGGACCTGTACACAAAGACTCTCTCAGTCTCCGCTTTCCTCGAACAGCGTCATTTCGGACATGGAGATCTGGCCTGCGTTGTCTTGTCCAACTGTTGGGAGTATTATTCGATTTTCCTGGGAGTTTCGACCCAAGGCGGAACCATGAGTGGAGCCAGCTACCTCTTCACCGACTGTAAGTGCATTTTGGGAATTTCGTTTAGAGTTAAAAAGCGTGAACCCTTGTTATTAGTTGTTTTTTGGTGATAAGATAGGGTATGATATTGTCTGGCGTCTGATAAGGGTATTAATACGGTTTCGGTCCGTCTAAGCGCTGAAAACGACCAAAACAGGTCTGCTCCCTCGGTTAACCGAAAGTGGATTTTTCCCGTGGGCAAAACCTACCTTTTCCTTGCAATAAGCCCCATTTTCAACGTTGAAATGTTCTGCTTGTTAGCCTCGCATTGTTGCCTAAGTCAAACAGCGGGAAGGAAGTAGAAAAGCTTCGAAAAGCAGTTGTTTTTAGTTGTCTTTTGCTGATTTAATACGGCTTGAATTAGCCTGGCGTCTAAAATGGTTCAGGAGGACCAAAATGACCGAGAGTGGTCCATCCCTATTAATCCCAAAAAAATTTGATTTTCACGTCTACAAACTCGAAGTCAGGGAAGTTAAAACGCTTCAAAAAACCATTTTCAGCTGTTTTTTGCTAATTAGACAGACTGACATTTAGCTGAGCGTGTGACAAGGGTTGAAAACAGCTTAAAACGCCAAAAAGCCGACTTTTTGTAGGTTTAGCAAATCGAAATTCGCGAAATTCCTTCGACCGTTTACAAATCAAATTCGTTCTCTTGCAAAAGCACGATTTCCTCCGCTGCAACACGTCGGTTATCAACCGCACGTTATGCTCAAAAATCTAACGCTCAACCATCAACGATCGCGGAATATTCTGTACTTTATGATCCACTTTCAGACGAACTCGAACGCCAATTCAAAGATTCCCAGAGCAAGATCGTCTTCTGCGGTGATGACACGCTAGGACGTGTTCTCAAGGCGGCTAAGAACTGTCCCCTCGTGCAGGTGCGTCCATCGACCTTGCATTTTGATCGCGCAAGAATTTCAGACGGTTGTTGTCGTTCCCAAGAAGGGCTCAAAGAAGGAATACCCGTTCGGCGTTGTAACGTTCGATGAAGTGATCCGTTGCCAACCGAATTTGCACCGACACCAGGTGGACCATGATCTGGAGAGGGATATCCTTATATTGCCGTATTCGAGGTAAGGACCATGATGTGAACTGAGGTTAATTTCATGTGTTTCAGTGGAACCACTGGATCGCCGAAGGGGGTCATGCTGAGCCACAAGAATTTCGGAACGATGGTCAACATTTTGATGGCGTAAGTGGGATTTTCGCGACTCATTCAAACTATGAGAAAAGTTAGAAAAGGCATGAACCTTATTTTGCTTCAGTTTTCGTCATTTCGACCTGTAATTTATGGACTATGACCTCGTTAACATTTTTTAGCATTTTTTCACGACTAGAGTTAGAAACGAGAGTTGGACAAAAGATGATTTTTATCGTTTTTGGCACAATCTGTCCCAAATAACACGTGAGCCGTGCTCCTTATGATTTTTGGGCATTGTGATCGTGTGAATTATGCACGTGCTGCCGTTGGAAACACACCTTATTTGTATTTTCGGCACATTGGAAATTCGAAGATTTTCCTCAGAACTTCTCAATGTTTGGAACTTGAGGATATATACCTTTTTGCTAGTTTTATCCCGAAAAAGTGAAGTTTCAGGACAAACTCGGGATTTTTCGCTCCATTTTCGACATTTCCGACGTTAAAATGGCATTTTTCAGCCACATCGACCGCGAAATCACGCCCCACATTCAAAAGGACTTCGACTGGACCGCGGAACACAGTATCCTTTTCCTCCCCTTCTACCACATCTACGGCTTCGGCGTCGTCAACAACATCATCCTCCGCGGATCCACCGGCATCATCATGTCCCACTTCGACCAAGATGTCTTCTGTAGATCTATCCAACATTACAAGGTATCCCTCAGTCACCTGTCAATTGATTCATGTTCCGATTCCAGATCCGTCTGCTCCTTCTCGTCCCTCCCATTCTCGTATTCCTGGCCAAACATCCCATCGTCCAGAAATACGACTTGAGCAGCGTCACCTACATTCTCTGCGGTGCTGCTCCCGCTGGAAAGGATATCTGTGAGGAGGTACAGAAGAAGCATCCTAATGTGAAGCATATCACTCAAGGCAGGTCTACTGCTTGCGATGTCAGTGTTTTATTGTGGTTCAGGGTACGGAATGACCGAAGTGAGCATGGCCTCCCACTTCCCGGTCATCAGGGACGACCCGAAGTTCGGCAACGCTGGCAAATTGGCCTCGAATTTAACGATGAAAATTGTCGATCCCGAGACTCGGAAAGAGGTGCCCGAGGGCGAGCGCGGCGAAATCTGCATTAGTGGCCCCACCGTCATGATGGGCTACCTCAACCGTCCCCAGGCAACAGCTGAGACGATCGACGATGAAGGATGGCTCCGCACCGGCGACATTGGATATGTCGACAAGGATGGATATCTCTTCATCGTCGACCGCCTTAAGGAGCTGATCAAGGTGAAAGGCCTTCAAGTGCCGCCGGCGGAGCTGGAAGACCTTCTTTTGACACATCCGCTCATCCAGGACGCCGCGGTGATTGGCATCCCGCATGAGAAGGACGGCGAGCACCCGCTCGCATTTATCGTCCGCGCCAGTGACTCACTGAAGGAGGACGAAGTGAAGGAGTTCATCAAAGGTAATCCGTCTTCTCTCGACAGCTCCTAATCGATTGCGTTTCAGCCCGAGTCGCCCATTACAAACAGCTGAAGGGTGGAGTGTACTTCATCCCTCAAATTCCCAAATCCGCCGCCGGAAAGATCCTGAGACGCTTCTTAAGAGATGAGGCTGAAGCCATCCGCAGTGCGGGAGGCAAACAGGCGAAGTTGTAGATTCGTTTTGTACATATTGTGTCCTTAAGCTAAATTTCGATAAATTGAACGAAGTGTGCAAGGAATCTTTTTGTAACAATATGAAAAAGAACAAATCAAGGAATTAACAAGTATAAGACCAGAGCAAAAGCAACGATGCAAGACGTTCTCAAAAGCACTTTCATCGTGATCGACATCCTGATCAACCAGATCAAGAGGATAGGCTCCAACTGCCAAATCGACATCTCCAACACCGTGAAAATGGTCCGAGAGCAGCGCTCCGGAATGGTGCAGACGGAGCATCAATACAGGTTAAACCGTCCTGGACTTCCTCGACGAGGTGAATCAGTGCCGAGAAGAGCATTGCCCTGGAACTGGCCCCATTGTGGTCCATTGCAGGTATATCTAGGTTTGTGAAACTGTTCCTAATGAGCTCTTTTCAGTGCTGGCATCGGCAGAACAGGAACTTTCATCGTGATCGACATCCTGATCAACCAGATCAAGAGGATAGGCTCCAACTGCCAAATCGACATCTCCAACACGTGAAAATGGTCCGAGAGCAGCGCTCCGGAATGGTGCAGACGGAGCATCAATACAGGTTCCTCTAAAATTTTTCGACGAGGTGAATCAGTGCCAAGAAGACCATTGTCCTGGAATAGGTCCCATTGTGGACCATTGCAGGTGAATTTATGTCCTAGAAACTGTTCCTAATAAGCTCTTTTCAGTTCCGACCTCTCCGAGTCCGCGTTTCCAGGATGCCTAAAACCTTCAAATATCCGTTTTCTCGGATGACCGACCCTCCCTTATATTGGTCTCTCATTTGCCTCATGGTCCTATCAACGGCCCTTTTTCAATGTCCAAATCCATTTACTGAATACCCGATGTCCGCTAACCGTATTAAGCTAATAATCCCCTTTATTAAATAAAGGAGTCAAACCGCTGGTAAATATCTACGTTATCAATTGATCCATCCATACCCTTGATCTGGGTGTAAACGCTTCGAAACTCGTCCAAGAGATCGCGCTGATGGTGCGACGCATCGGATTTTCTCGAGCAATTCTTCAATTGCTCTCTCAGGTGGCGTTTCACGTCCCATTCGTCAGCATATCGCAATTTTAATTCGTGCATAGTGAGCTTCAAAGGTTTCGGGAAACGGCTGAAAGATTCGGCCCCACGCAGCGATGCGCTTTCCAGCGACAGGCTAAAACGGCCCCTTGGCCTATCAGACTGACCAACCCGTTTCCGTGCCTTATTCACTTATTACATTAACCATCAATCAACTTAAACGTATCCAATTAGCGGCACAAAACAACGTCGCAGCGTCACACCGGACAATTTGTCTTCCTATCTCGCTGAAACAACAAACTCTCCTTTTATTAGAAATCTTAAGACCAGTTAGAATCAGTTGAGGAGTGAGTCGTCGTCGGTGTTCGATGGCTTGACTGGAATTATTGTACTACTATTCGATTGTTCAGCGCGACCAAAAAAGACTAACAAGAACACGGAACATCATAACCGTATAACAAGAAGGGGAAGCAGTACGTGGAAAGAGGAGTAAAAAACTACGAGGTGATCACTGGCTCTAGAGAATTGCTGTCAAAGAGGAGGAGACTGCGGTCAGGAAATTCTGGAATAGAAGTCTTCACGTTCTAAGGTGGGAAAAGGGTAGAAGGTAGGAGAGAGAACAATTAACAAAACAATAAAAATGTACATTAAGCTCTGTGGAAAAAAGAGGGATGAGTGTAGGGGGTATGGGTTAAGCAATAGAACGGTTCGGTTGGAAAAGACAAGAAAGGGTGAATGAAGCCTGACTCTAGATGTGTAACTAGTGCCAAGTTTAAGAGTATTCGGCCAGGGAAGAGGAGGGCGGAAACGTATGCTACAACAGAGAAAGGATGGGAGGGAGAACACCCGCACATTCAAAAAACAAGAAACGCAATAACAATGAGAATTCGATGACACGTCTGTGTTAAGTGGTTCATGTTAAAATGGTTACATAGACGATGAGCTGCCTAGAACAAGGTGAGAGGGAGGATTCGCCGTTCCGATGACTACCCGTTGTTGATGTAAGTCTTGTGGGGAATAAAGTTCAATTCGGAGAGGGTTGGTCCGGTGTGGGTGGCCCGCTCGCCTTTTTTTCGCGGTGGCGGAGGTGGACATTTCATGGATCGACCGTTGGTGCCCTGAAACGAGTATCATTCTACTATGCTTTACACATGATGTTTAAGGTTAATTGCACGCAGGTCATACAAGCTAAGGCTGCCACTCTCAAGCAAACCATGCTTCTTTCCTATCCGGCATAAATGAGTTAGGCCTCAATCAATAATTAGAGCTTTCCATGTGCGCCCCACCCCACAGATGACCATGCTCCCTTGAGGATTGGCTCCCTGTTCCCTACACGTAAGCATCACTGCTTCAGACCAATTAGCCTACCAGGAAACGTCATATTTCGTGCCCTTGTATAATCTTTTTTTGAAACCTTTCTTCTTTTCCAGTTCCGTGCGTCAACAGCTCAACGGCACAGTGATGCAAGTTAATGAAAAAACACATCCGCTTACATTACAAAGTTGGAAAGTGCTTCCCATGCCATATTTCCTATGACGAGAACACGTTTTCACCCATGAATCGTTTGAAAGTGCACGTGTTGGCTTATAAACACCACTACACACGTTCGCTAAGACGGCTAAGCTACGTGCAATTCTCTCGAATCCGTATTAGCGGGGATGAATGTTATTATTAGTAAAAAGCTTACGGAAAAGTAAGAGAACGGCAAAAATCCTACCGCTTCGCTAGCGCTGCTTCCGTTTGAGGAAGAAGAGTGCGACGAACCGTTTTGGTAGGAATGGTGGTGGTGGTGATGGACGCGCGGAGGTCGGAATTGCAGATGAGCGGTGCTGCCTGTTCCTAGACCTCTGCCACGGTTGTTCTTCTGAAATTAAGGACATTAGCTAAGAAAAGAGGACAAGGATCACCGTTTGAGTCTCCATGAAGCACGCAATGGCCCTATAGAGGAACCTGTATTGATGCTCCGTCTGCACCATTCCGGAGCGCTGCTCTCGGATTGTTGGAGATGTCGATTTGGCAGTTGGAGCCTATCCTCTTGATCTGGTTGATCAGGATGTCGATCACGATGAAAGTTCCTGTTCTGCCGATGCCAGCACTGAAAAGAGCTCATTAGGAACAGTTTCACAAACCTAGATATACCTGCAATGGACCACAATGGGGCCAGTTCCAGGGCAATGCTCTTCTCGGCACTGATTCACCTCGTCGAGGAAGTCCAGGACGGTTTCGGCTCTGCGGGACATCCGTGGTCTGGCCATCCGAGGAACTGAAAGTGGTAGATGCGGCGGACGTCGCCGAGGAGGGTTTCTGAGTCGTCAATCTCCTTCCTGACCTTCCTCAGCTCCAAAATCGACATCACGTAGTTCTCATACTCGGTCACCTCGAGCG
Organism: Steinernema carpocapsae; assembly: GCA_000757645.3. NCBI lineage: Eukaryota > Metazoa > Nematoda > Chromadorea > Rhabditida > Steinernematidae > Steinernema > Steinernema carpocapsae. Next base: position 5,245,887 of record CM016762.1, read on the forward strand.
TCTCAACGATCAACTGGATAATTCCTCCATGGACTTCTCGGGTCTTCGGTTGTGGCCAATAACGATAGCACTTCTCCTGAAACACCCTAGTTAGTTTATTCGAGCACGAAAAAATGAAGCAAGCGGCGCCACAGAAGACGTTTTGTAATTACAGTTTTTTTTGTTAGCAACAGGTATAAAAGCCGGGAACGTCTTCTTCACAACACCAACCTGCATCTTGTCACCCACCCGTCCGCGTTCGTACTCTTTCGTGGTCATTACGATTACGCGCGAGTTCTGCTGCCACATCATACGCCAAAAGTCGTGTACGGTCGAGGCGAGGCATCCTTGCGTGGAGATGTATTGACGGTTCAAGCCGGAGAATTCGGGATATAGGCTTGATTTGGTCTGAAACAGGATAACATTCATAATTATGTGGATCTGAGGACAGCGTGCTTACCTGAATTATACTAGCATTCACATAATCCCCTAGACCATCATCCGTCTCCAGTTTCACCCTCGAATGGTCGAACGGAAGGATATTCTTGTATCGATTTTTCGCGATGTTGTCCGGCTTCTTTCCTTCACTCATGCTTACATACAACGAGCACTCACTGGCTTGTAGCCTCTCGAATTCTTCATAGAATCCCTCGTTTCCTTGTCGATCTTTCAATTCGAGCCTCATCCTCCTCCCTTCGACAGCTGAGGCTATCATTCTAGTTGAGGACAGAGGCGCCTTCAACAAAATCGCCGTACCGTTCTGTATCACAATAGGGATTCGGGAATGATGCTCGAGGAGAGAGGACAACGACTCGAAACGGTCTCCACCGCCGATGTCAAACGTGGAGTTTTCATTTCGAATCCAAATTTGGTGGACCGTGTCTTCGGCGATCTTAACACATAGTGCGTAGTCGCCCGGGTGTCGTTGGCTTTCCCTGATGAGGTAGGATCCTTGGCGGCCGTCGGATTTCAGCAGTTCTTCGGCTTCATACGCGTTCATGCTCATATGGAAGTAGCGTTCGGATATTGGCCTAATGAAGGTCAGGTTGGGCTCCGAGGAAGTCGGAATCACGACGGGACGCCTGAAATGAGAATACATCAACATATACACATTCAAAATCGAATTTCCCCACAAGATCAGCCGTCCGATGAGCCATCTGATTAGGACTACAAAATGTCCCCGAAATTCGCTCCAATTCCATCGGCACGACCTAACAAAGCCCAAAATAGCTCGATCACGCGTTCCCACGTCATCGAAAATATTACCTAAGATCAGCCACCACCAGCTGTGAATTACAAATCTCCTGTTTCCCAGAAAATACCAAACTAATGACAAAAAAAGTAGATGACTAATCTATTTTTTGACTGAAAACCAGAAAATCGTCAAATTTCCCACAAAAACCCTCGAGAATCGCCAAAAATAGACGCGATCACATGTTCAACACTGTCAACAGCCAAAATTTACCTAAAATCAGCCCAAGAGTCGCCGTTCGCTGGTATGTTCACGTACATACCTAGGGCTAGATGGGACAGCAGTGAGCCTATCGACCGAATGCGCTAAATGACAAGAGTGCGACGGTTGAAAAACAGATGCGGACCGGGCGCCCATCGGCGATAAAGGAACGCTCGCTGATAAGGCGCTTTTCATGGTTTCGCAACATGTTCAAGGTGCGTAATCAAAACTTCAAAGTTCAGACTAGCGGCAAAGCATAAAAAACGAAAAAACGCGGTGTTTACATAGGATCCCCAGCCACCACAAATAGAGCCAAAAATTGTTCTTTCCACCTCATCGAAAATTTAGGCTTGATTTAGCAAAAAATGGCCGTTTTATTGCTATCAAAACCTCAAAATTGGGCAGCAAATGGTTCACCTGAGTTCGATGTTGCTAACGACCTGGTCGCCTCTTCGTTCCTTCAGCTGGCCCGGATTCTCCATGTAGAATTGGATAAGTTCGCTGAGGGAGGCGAACATCTCCCCGCCGAAGAGGTCCAAACAGTCGCCATTATTCTGAATCTTCACATGCGTCACTTTCTCTTCATCGACCCTGAAAAAGGCACACTTTTCAGTACAACATTCCCAAAATTCGAGCAAAATTGTCATAAAATCGATTCAAAATCACTTACTTGACGGAGAGAGTGTAGTGGCCAGGTGTAGATCCACTCGGCCGCGCCAGAAACTCGCCCACGTTGCCATACTTCTTTAGCAAATTGACCGCCTCGATGCCGGTGACGTCGAAGAAGAAGTTGGTTGGCCTAAACAAACGAACGAATCAGTTACGCGGCGTAATTCACAAAAGAATTGTAACTCTTGATAAGAGCGCTTGCGCTGCGCCGGCGGGAGGAGAAAAGAGCTGCTGGCAGCTGTTCGGGACATAGGGAAACAAGCACAACTGAAATACAAAAGAAAGTTCGCCCGAGTGGATTCAATTCCAGTTTACGCTGATTACAACGTCGAGCGCTGTTGCACTGCTGCATATGGTTGGTGTGGAAAAAAATTTGACAATTTTGGAGTGTCTCTGTGTTCAGTATATAAATAGCCGCTACTGCTGAGGGAAACTTCTGCAGGGTGTGTTTTTGCCTTCTGTATTACCGTTTCGCTGACTGCGGCGTGCCCGACATCGACGCCCTCGCCCTCCGTAAGGAGGAGCTTTTGGTTATGGTCGCTATGATTGCGGCTCCTGCTGTTTTCGAGCCGTTCCGGCGTTGATGATGCAGGAGAAGGCGAACGCCGAAAAAGAGCGAGAAGTGACTGCAGAAGGAGTAGAACGAAGTGGCCGTCGATCGTCTGAAGATGCAACCATTGGTCGGCGACGCGCGGCGACGTCAGAGGTACAGAAGCACCTTCTTCTTCGCCTCGGGAGCTGCTCCTTCTTGTGCTGCTCTGCGTGTTTGCTGCTGACCGCTGGCTGCCGCCGTTGCCGAATGACGAACACCTGAAGAAAAAGAAGAGATTAACATTAAAAAAAAATAATGCGTGTATGTGCATCTCGCTCTGGGCTGGTCTCTTTCTCGCTCACTCGTCAACGGTGGTCGTTGGGCTGTGCGTGGTGCGTGTCTTTCTGTGTGTGAAAATGTGAGTGAAGCGAAAAGAACGGGAAGGACGGACGGATTAAAAAACGCGACTACTCGGCCGGCGTCGTCGTTGGTCGGCCGCCGCCGCTGCCAAGAGACGCTGGTGGGAGACGAAAACGAAAAGGAGGCGAGCCGAGCAGCAGCCACGGCGGCAAAGACCACGAAAGACCGATTTGGCAAACGAAGAAGGCGAGGAGGAGGCTCAACAACGACGGCAGCACTTATAATATCAGGAGGGGCACACAGCGGACGACGAGGACAGAGGATAACGATGATGATAGCTTAATGGAAGAGCGCGCAAATAGTTTACTCATCTCTAATTGTGCGCTTTGTGCCCGTAGTCTCAGCCAAAGGACTGACTCAAGAAGATAGGAACGGCACATAAGCTTTAAGGGGAATTCTAATGAGTCTCTTACCTACCCTCGCCCCTTTTTCTTCCGTTCAAGTGAGCACGTAATAAATTCGCAACGATTTTCGCAAGATCTCTGGTCTTTGGCGAGAGACGAGACCCAGACGGAGTCCTCTTACAGCAGAAATCAGTTGTTTATCGTTTTTGGAGCTCTTGTTTCTTGCTCTCTCTCAGCCTCCCAAAAACATCTGATCTGGCTGACCTTCAATACTACAGACGCCTTTTACCGCGTTCCAATTCTAAAGAGATCAAAAACTACGCGCAAATTTACGCGTCTTAAAAACAACTGCACGAAAAAGGAAGCGTGGCTCAAAGACCGCAGTCTATAAGCCGTCTTGCACGCCATCTCGCAACATCGCTCGGATGACGGGTCTGCTCTCGCTGTTATAAGAAGAGTTGCTTTGATTTGTCCACGTTATCAGCGCGCGTCAACAAAAAGATAAGAACTGGGGAAATCGCGACCAGAGCGACCTTTGCGGTCTTGAATTTCAGAAAACAAACAGAAAAAAAGAGGCGCGAAAAGGGTTCAAAACTGAAATTGCGACAAATCGCAGAGCTGAGCGTAATTTGGCACGCCTTGGAAAAAAGTTGACCGCTTTCATCGATCACCTTGCAGCGAGGAAAACAGCTGTGCGGGAGATTTTAATGATTCACACTCAAAAACGGTGAATCAAACCGGGAGAAAACAAAGCGAACGTGTGAGGGGCGAGCAGATCAGCGAGGATTAGCATAACGTGAACAATGTTTGCGATAGATAGGGGTTCTGTTTTGGAAATCGAAAAAAGCGAGAAAACGTGGGAAATCGAATGGATTCAGCAGACACGTTCTGAATGCTGAAGAGAGAAGAGCGATCGGGTGGCGCGAATGGATGTAATTCCTGGGAGCGGTGGCAGCGAGGGAAAAGATCACGGTTGTTGATAACCTCCTCACACGGGCGGTTTTTGGTCGATTTTAGCACGCGCAATGAAATCAATTTGTAGTGACCACGCGTGCCTGGGCAAAAGACCAAAGTTGCTTTAAGGGACTACTGTAGTCGATTGTAGCCAAGCGGCCATGGATGAAAATTTTGGTTTATGCTGCTTGGTTCTCGCTAATTAACATGCTAACTCATGTTATAAGGGTTCGAAGAACTCGAGATCCGGTAATAGGGACTGAAAGATTCCTGCTTGTTTATGAGCTTATGGGGTTCCTTGAAAAGCGCTGATTAGGTTCTTGCTTGTGGACGTAAACAATGCAGGCCGTAGCTTTCCTCAAGCTATCACAAAGACTTAGAAAACCAATGCAAAAAGAGGTGACCACAATCAGTTAAGAATATGCTAAAACCAGAAATTTCAAGTTTCTAGACGTGATTTGAAAATGGTTTGGAATGAGGTAGTCTTCAAAAACATGTTATTTTACCTTTTTTAGCATTTGCTAAATCTTAGGTAGGCCAATTTTGACGGAAAACAGTGATTTCTGAGTTTAAGCTACCGTATCTGAAAAACAGACCGCAAAACACCTAAAATTCCGTAACCTTCAAAGCATTATGGCATTTTTCACATTTCAAGAAATGTCAGTCCCTGTAATTTTTAGTATCGAATTACAGTATACCGAAGGCGAACATTTAAAGCCATCACAAACATTGAAAATACTCAAATTCCAGAATGTGTTTCGGGATTCTGGAATTTGGGCATTGTTTTTATGCTTCAAAATGCTTGAAACAAAAAGAACTCTCTTAAAAATACCCCAAAAGAGCTGATTTCGTATCCTTGTTTACAGAGAAATCAACAATTGGTTGCGAATCGCCTTCTGCAACTGCAAAAATTAAAAAAACCACACATAAACAGCAATAAATCAAGCTGGGGCTGGAAAGAGTCTCATCACATTGCGAGCACACATCGCACGGGGTATCAGTCAGCAGTAGCAGCACATCACAAAACTCGTACTCATATGCACGCTCGCTATCTTCTCCCCTTCTCCTTCTTCATCGCCCTTTTCTCCTTCTCTCCGTGTCGCTGATTCGAGAAAACGAGACACGACGACCCGGTCGAAGAGCGTCTGATCAGTCGCTACTTTTCGCGCTTCGGGCATCGACACACCAGAGAACAAGCAGCGTTGGGTGGTCGCTTGGTTGGTGGAAGCGGTGGCGGGGGGCTACTGCTACTCGCATCATCCTCCCGGGGTCGACAACGACGACGACCGACTGACTCTGTGACGCTGGAGGTGGAAGAAGAGGTGGAGGCTGCTGGGTGGCTGGCTGCTCGCATCCTGCCAGCAGCAACAGCATCACCGACCTACCCAACTCTGCTCTGTGCCGGCATTTGCATTTGCGCGCGAAAACCCACCGACAAGAGAGGAGAAGTGAGAGGAGGCATTCGAGTATTCGGGGTCAGTCTGTGTTCAGGCGGCGTTCCCCGACCCATTCTTCTTCTCTCCGCGCCATTCTTCCGAAAGGAACTGGAGGCGAGTGTGAGTTGCTCTCTGTTCTAGCCCCGCCGAGGCGTCTGACCATACTACTCAGGAGCATCTGGGTCAGGTTCCTCTCTAGACAGCTGAGGAGACAACGCTTTTTCCGCCATCGTCGCTCTTCTCCCAAAACTCGTTTTTCCGGCGGCTTCGAAGTTCGAATAATCGTCTGACTGACTCGCTTGAACGCCTTGCGCCTTGCGGCTTTATTTAAATTTACCATGTCTGAATCAACGACGACGAAATGATCACAGAGAAGGACTGACTGAGAAAGCACAAAAAACGGAACAGAAAAGCGCGAAGAAAACGGATATGGTGATAACGTTAAGGGTTGTAGACGAATCGTCGCGCCGCTCGCTTGCGCGTACGGCGTTCTTCGTCCCAAACTACAACCAAGAGCCGAGACACTCTGACGACGCGGCGAGACGAGCAGTCGACTAGTTGTTCCGCCGCATCTCCAGGAGAAACGCGAGCATCGTCACAATTACGGAGAGCGTCTAAATTATTTACATAGGTCAGCCATATGTAAACCAGAGAGAGCAAACATTAAAACTCAATTAAGTTTAAGCGGAAAAAAGCCAAAAACGCATAGGAAAAAAGTTGATTTTGTGCTGAAGGGAGTGGCAGCGCCGGTTTTCTCCCAACCCAAGTACAGTAAAGTGTTTTTCCGTGACCTTGACGATGACAAGAGCGGCAAAAAAGAGAAACCTGCTTTCTTCGCCACCCCAAATCAATTAGGTATAGTGAGGAAACGTGAGTTATCAGACTACAATAATTAAGACCGAGAAGAAGAAGGACAAGAGGAGCACCTCTCGAGATGCACTTGTTCGGATGATTTTGCAGGTGCCCACAGCGATAAAATTTTAGGGAAGAAAAAACCAAAACGGAACACTCATCAGTGAGTCTCCACGCCGTTTCCTTTGTCACGCGGCTCATTCTTTTTGTTGCGAAAAAGGGCAGCAAGAAAAGGACTGCTCTAAATGGGAAACCCGATGATGGGGTAATGTTTGAACAGCTTCCTTAGTCGAAATAATGTTGTCTACGCTTTGAGGGCGAAAGACAAACAGAACGTTTCGTTCGAATATTTTGGACAGAAGTGGTGGGAAAACTTTTGATGTGCCTAAAAATAACTTTAAAATGAAAAATGCCAGAAATTTGTATGACGCTAGACAGACATTTCATAGAGCCAACTCATTTTTTAGTCTTTTGTGTTTTGTTAATTTTGTTTTTTGTCTATATATCCAAAAATGTTCAAATGTTACCTTAAGCTTGAATTTTAATCAAAACCTTTACGCACCATTTTTGGCCACTTAGAATTTCAAAGTGATTTATATTGCACGACGGCGTTTACGAAAGCGATCGGCGATTAATAATTCATGCGCCTTTTTGACTTTCAAAGCGGGCGTCCATAAATTGGCGGTGCCAACAACAAAGGTCTGTATGAGTGCTCTTCTGTATGCGTCTTCAGCCCTTCTTTGATGCGTTTTTTATTAATGCAAAAAGGTCAAATCATAAAACTTTTACCGTTAAGATGAGCGGTTTTGTGACCACCGCGAAGCCCCAAATGGAGACGCCGAGGTTTGTCTGGTTCAAGTGACAAAGGAGAGATTGCGCGATCTGATAAACCTCTGGCCGATAAGGCGACCAAATTCGGTGGTTGCTGAAAAGGAGAGAGTTTGACCGGCAGATCTAAAACAGGGATCAAGGGAATGATGGAATTATAAGGTGTGTGAACTCACTGCTCCATGGAGCATGGCTGGAGCTGCGGTCAGACCGACGAGTTCTATGATACAGAAGGCTATCGAGGGGAGGGCAAGCAGGAAGTGCGTTAGGGAGAGGTTGTGCGAGGAGGCGATGAGAAGGATGGAGAAAATGGTCGCCGGGATGTTGCTGGCGATCATTACGAATGCATAGGCCTGAACAGAATAACAAAGTCGGAAATTTTGGTAAGGACGTAGAGAGGAAACGTACCTCGAAAATCTTATCCAACTTTCTTACAGAATGAGCCAATCCCCTGTGTATGTCTATCAGCTCCACCAACCGTGATGCTATTCCCTTTTCATCGACGCTTTTTCCCAGCTTCTTCAAGTTGTGATTGAATTCTTTGAATTCAAGATACGCCGCCATGTTGAACAGAATATATGTGAACAGAGCAATGATCCACAAAAAGTTGAGGTAAAGAGCCAAAAGTGCCGGCACACAAGCGAAGATCTCATAATAAAACTCCTAGAATATTTTGTTACATAAAAAATGCAAAAGCTTACCTTTTTCAACATGTCAAGCCGGCCATAGACAAACGGAAATTTAACATGGAACAGAATTACAAAAAAGAACATGAGGTGGAAGACGCTGACCCCTCCCATAATCGCGAACATCACGGACAACGATCTTCGCAGAAGCTTTTCGCCTTTGTTGCAGCCTCGGTACTTTTGAGGAATTTGAAGAAGGCGAACGTATTCTCGAAGCATCTGGGATTTCTGCCAGCGGATAAAGAAGAGCTAAGAATTATGACTTCAAGTCCCAAAAACGCAAAATTGCAAAACGCACCGCTGAGATGATCGACTGCACAGTCCAGTTGAGTGATACCAAAGCGCTGGCAATTTTGTACTGTTCTGTAGTAGAAGTCGTCGTGAAGACCATAACTCCGGTGTACAACGCATGATAGACACATACAATGGCCTACCATTAACAAGAACCTAAATTTACACATTGCTTACCCATTCCTAGAATAATCGTAGCTGCCACATAATTAATATGCAGGTCCCTCTTCTTCAAATCGACCACAAAACTGAATCTCATTATTTTTAGTACATTTCGGATTGTTCTTAGCTGGACAAAGAGGCCTTGCTTGCAAGCGTCCTTGTCGTGGTCGGTCACGTCTATAACTCTGTTACAGGCCATTATCGTGGCGGAGAGTCTAAAAATCAGTGTTTGAAAAAAACCACACGAAAACGGAAATATAATGGTCAGACAACCAAAATATCTAAATTCAGTCAACAAATAAAAGTTTATTGTCCCAAATACACGCAAAAATATGGTGGAAGCTAGCGTAGCAAGAAGGCCACATGCGAAGCCTAGGCAAGTTCAGTGATGTTTCTAGGTTTGCAGTTGGATTCATCGCAGCTGGAACGCATTTGAAGAAAGAAGGAGAGGTAGGTGATGGTAAGAGAGATCGTCTGAAATCGAAAAAATTCTTACAACCTGAACACTAAATTTCATGACTCACAGTAAGAATCAGAGGCTTGGTGACCACAGCGAAGCCCCAGACAGAGATTCCAAGATTAGTCTGATTGACGTGCGAGATAAAAACATTGGCAATTTGGTAGTTCTGAAAGCAGCAGTGAAAAACTGAAATGCTTTGTTTACTTTGGCAAAAGAAGCGCATGGCATATAAATGAATCGTGGGCACTTATCGGTAATGAACGCTCGAATTGGCAGCAATATGCTAATTGCGCACTTTACTTGACGGTCGATTAGAATGAGGGTCCGAAAAGCTGCTGATGTGCTTCTTTGAATTGCAAGTGTTCACGGAGAAAGAGCTGTTATAAGCACAATTGTCCAAAAAAGTTCTTTATTTATTTTTTTGATTGGGCTTCAAGGACATTATGGCGCTTATGACTTTTTGAGCGCTAGAGGCCTTGACCAAAACGGGGGCCGCTAAAGGCTAAAACCAGAGACCGAAAGATGAAGCATGAGAACAAACCTTTTCGACGTAAGGGATCCAAATTGCCTTGTTGCTATAAATGATTTTCTCTACTTCGCTTATCTAAAATAACATTTTTCGAACGTCAATGCCCTTAGTCTTACCGCGCTATGAACCTTAGCCGGAATTACCGTAAGACCAATCAAGCTAAGCAAGCAGCAGACCACAGACGGCACAGCAAATGTGATGTTCATCCATGACACTTTCAGGCTCACAAACAGAGCCAAGAGAGTGAATATGGTTGTTGGAATGTTGGAGCCTATCATTGCAAATGTGTAGACCTGATATCATCATTTCGTAGAAGCAAAGGTCGTTTTAGGCTAACCTCGAAAGTGTTATCAAGCGCACGTACCACGTCCGAGAGTCTGCAATGAGTTCGGTAAAAGTGCAGCAGCTCGTCTCCGATATCTTTGGTCTTTTCTGGGTCTTCGCCGAGCTATAAGTAAAAGCTATTTAAGTATAGCTCGACAACAGCCCGAAAAAAATACCTTCTTGAGGTGCTCATTAAAGTACCAAAGCTCTCCATAAACCGCGATAGTCACCGACATGAAGATCAACATGGCCACGCTCCAAAATATGAACGTATAACAACTCACGACCATACTCAAGAACATCAGATTTCGGTTTCCATAAACCTAAAATATCGCAAATTTTCGGTCAAATTTGTTCCAGCCCACATTGAGAACACTCAAGTCAAAAAGTAGGTAATGATGCTTGTCCAGAAGTAGCATGCTCATTTGAAGCATAAACAGGCCGAGAACAGTTCCAGTGATGGTGATAAAAACCCAAAAGACGATCCGAATACAATGTTTCGTTTTCTGACAGCCGACGGAGCCACTGGGAATGTGGATAAGTTTGAAGATGTCAGTGAGGTAGTTTTTGCGTTGCCAGTAGATGAGAAAATACTAAAAAACAGAATTTTAAAATTTCAACGTTTATCGCTAGTTTACCACAGAAAGAAGAGCTTGGAAGTCCCAGTTAAGGAGAACCAGAGTGGACGCTGTAGACGCATTGTATTCGGCTGAGCTAATGATGTGGAAAAAGACGAAACCGACTTGATAACTGGCTGAAATTAGAAAAGTTGTACAGTGGAAGTCTGTGTAGTGAACTTACCCAATACAGTAACCGTAAGCAAAACAGTGAGCCGAATATAGAAGCAGACCGGGTTCAAATCCTTACGAGGCAGGTGACCTCCAGTGTAGTTACAAAAAGTGACCCCCCCCACCCCCCCCCGCCGATCCTCCTCGTTCAAAGTGCTGCCGGGTCCTGACCCACGCCTCTCGGCAACAACTATATCTTTACCCTGCAGTTGTTTTTCTCCGTCCTTCGCTTCTTTCTCCATCTAAATTAATATCCGTAAATTCAAAAAGAGCTCTTATTCTGCAAAAGTGTCTTGATTCCGGAACTGGGAGACATCGTCTTATCACAACAGGCTCGCGGTTATAAATCCTTTTAAGGACACATCAAACAACCAATAAAGTATAGATTCAAAAATGCGAAACTGTTACGCACATCTAAAAAGGCTGGTTGGAAAATCAATTTTTCAGGTAAATTTCCTTGTTTTCATTCCAATTCCAGGTGTCATAGATAACAGTAAGCTGTGAACAGCTGTTATCACTCATAAAAGAGGCAACGTGGGGCAGACGTTCAGCCATCAACTTTCGGCTTCAAAACAATTCTTGTGGTCGACATAAAACAAGCAGCTTTTGCTACTTGACCTTTATCGAATCCAGCAACAAAAAAAAAAATCATGTACGCCTGTAAGATTCAAACCCGTGACCTTTTGTGCTACAATAGACACCACTAACTACTACACCAAACAATCAAAAAAGCATTAGTTGCTCAATTTGGATATACCAACAGAGCCCATTATATGGCGGTTATCGGTTTTCAGATAACCAATGACTAAAAATGACCAAAAAAAAAGTTTTCACTTTTTTCCAAACCATACATCAGTTCAATAAGAATCGCGACCACAAACAGCCATACATCATCAAATCTTTAACATTATATGGCGGTTATCGGTTTTCAGATAACCAATGACTAAAAATGACCAAAAAAAAAGTTTTCACTTTTTTCCAAACCATACATCAGTTCAATAAGAATCGCGACCACAAACAGCCATACATCATCAAATCTTTAAAATAGAAAAAGTTGCACTTGAAGCTAAGAAGACGCTAATTCAAAAGATGTCAACGTATTAAGACGGGCAAACGAAGTAAAATTATGTCAATTTAGGTTGGCGAAATACACAAAAACACAGGTCTTGAAAATATTACAACTGAAAGGCTTATTTTAAGAATTTACAATATGCTATTTTAAGGATTTACAGTGGGTCCATTAATTTATGCCAGATGAGCACTTAACGCGCTTAGACTAGAATGAAAAACGTGTTGTGACTGAAAACCGCCAGGCGGAGGACGTGCCGCACCAACAGTTTAAAGACCCTCTAACGGACCAAAGCAATGACGCTCAGAAACCAGACCAGTCGCTTAATTAAGGCGTAAGATGTTGTGCCATCGTTCGAATCGATCAAAATTTGGCTTTTTAGCAAAAAGTACTCACAAAGAGGTGTGTGTTTAGACAAAACCTCTGTTTAAACAAACGGACGAACTGGGTTTAATGAAACAACGTTGATTCAAAACATTTGTCTCGGCATTAAACGGAAATATAAATAGGAGGTTTTAAAATGTGATCTGAGATCCCTTGTCTGGACAAGCTTAAAATCAAATAAGGTCTAGTGTACGCGGTGTCTCTAAGCTCACTGGCTTCATGTGTCCCTGCTACACATAGACATTTATTTTATGTACAGTAAAGGATCCGACAACGTAAAGCATTGATTTTTAAAAATATAACTGTGAAATGTTAAGCCAAGAAAGCGACAAAAATGACTCTTAATAAATATCAACCAAGTGGTGCCCATTCATTCTGGTTGTACCATCGATTTGAATTGCTTGACTCGTCAAACCTAAATTGTCATTTTTATGACTGGCATATTGTATGACTAGCTCACGTGTAGGACGCAGTCTGACGGTTGTACATGGGAAGGACCACTTGGTTATAGTAAGACAGGCGGACGTTGGACTGGTAGACTTGGCTGGCTTCGTCGACGGGGTTTTGAGGGTAGACGAAGCGACGACAGTCCTGAAATAAACGTGGATTGTTTATGAGGGTAAAAATAGGTTGTCACAGGATCAAGCGACCGATCAGTGGAGGGCTCAAGGACAGGAAGGGAGGTTTCATGTGGAAACAGTGACCGGTTTTCACCTGCAAACCCAAAAACAAACAAAATTTTATTGACAATATATCCGAGACTTCCGACACGTTAATTTCTTGATTTTGCTACTAACTTTGCTATTAGTTCAATATACTCTGTCCCATACGCTTTTGGAAGACATTAAAAGGGCTGCCACGTGAACCTCATGTGAACCACAAGCATAAAAGTTTTATTTTCGTGCAAATTTAAAATTTTCAAAGAACACACCAAGAGAAATCCCCTGTTCGCCAGAAGTCTCTGCCAAACAAGCAAAACCTCCACGTTTCTATGATGCAAACCGAACGACGTGCGGAACGCAATAAAGTTGGAAAGTTTATGCAAACTTTGAAAACTTGAGAGATTGCGCAAATAGATACGGCGCAGCACAAAACACAACGACTTTTTTGCTTGGGAGCCAGGTTTACTTTACTGAGTCAACAACCACTGTAAAAAATTTTTTTTGTCAAGCCTGAGTTTCGCAAAAACTTGAAATTTACATAAACGCCAAGATTCTGCTAAAATAGCAATTGTAGTGTATCTCACCTCCATGTACCCACTGCATTTTTCGAGAAACTTCTTCTTGATACGTCGTCGGAAACAGTGAACCTTAGCGGCCGGGTAATACTTCCAGCATAGCTTCTTTAGCCTGGCATGAGATACCGTCAAAAGCTTCTCTTGCTCTCCGGTCGGATCACCATCTCCGTGAGTCAGCATCTGAATGAACATCTCCTCAAGCACCGTCGGACTCTTTGTCTGCTGGGCTAAATTCGGATTCGCTCCCGTGGGTTCAATTTGCTCCCGATTTGGTGTCTGGGATTCAAAAACGGTCGCTCGGTCGACCGGCTGAGGCTGCTCTCTTCTCTCGTCATTCCGAGTACGTGACTGAATTGTAGCCCACATTTCGACATGGTATCCAAAATCTGGACTTACACGTACTCCCTCCTCGATCGACGGTGGTTCTTGACCTGTTATCGCGAAATTGTGTTCTTTGAAACTACGAAACTCGGATCGCGTGTCAAACACGTTGGATTCGTTGCGAGGAGGCGAAGAAGTCGCTGGTGGTTCGATCAAAGGTCTATCTTGTGATTCGAGCATCGGCTCGGGTGGCGTGGAGCTATCGAAGAGGATCGCCGCGCCACTGCAAAACTGCGAATAGCCCCTCAAGCAGAGAATTTGCCTGGACCGCTCGTGATTGAGGCTGTTAGTCGATGCACCTGAATACGATGAGGAAGTAGCGGAAAAAGCAGAAATTCGTGCTTTGATGCAAGATTGCAAATTTTGCGGATTTCCAAGACGCACATATCCAGCGGTTCAGGCATGAAGAGTGATGTTAGCTTCTTATTCTGTTTCCTTAATTTCTCCCAAAAGTGCTTTAAACTTCCCGCAAAATAGGTTGTGTTATCACGGAAGATGTTCGTTTGAAAGGGCAAGAGCACTTTACTGTGAATTGAATTATTATAAAAGGGGTATTTATGGTCGCTGCTGACGTAAGATAGTGTTAGCTGGCTGCATAAAAAACTCAATTAGATTGAATAGCCCCTGAAAGAAGCGAGTAATGTGATCATGAGACTTTAGACGCTCGAGGTATTCTTGCATTGCATGAGAGGATTTTGAGCAAATTGGAAAGCGGAACAAGGGATAGGGAAGACTTTGAAGTTGACCTTAATTGCTTAAACCTTGTTTTTATCGGTTAGCTACAGTGTGAGCAATGACGCTTAGGTTGCGAATCTTGGAAAATGTGGAAAACTGGTTTGAAGAGATAAGAAATTTTCAAACTTTGAAGATAAACGTTTTGGATGGTTTTTGAACACTTGTTATCTTCTTTTCAATAGAGTACATAAAAATCTATGGCAAAAACAATGTCAACGCGGTGGGTTTATGCATCTTAAGCAATTGTGTCTGAAATTGAGGTCTGGGCTACTGCCTAGTGTCATAGACTTTGACGCAAAAGGTAGTGGGTTCGAGTTCCTGTAGCGTCTGTCATTTTGCCTGCCGCTTCTGCTCACACATTTAAATTTATTCTTACTAAAAAACGATTTTTTTACAGAATGTAAAATTAGAAAAAGCTAAGAATGACAAAGATGACGTCCTTCTTGATTTTTGAAAAAGCTTGAAAATTGTGACTAAAGCCAGTAATTCTTGTTTTTTTGACTAAGTATATAATGCTAAGATCTCCACTAGAATAACGCCATCAGAGATCCCAAAGATAAAGGTTTATGTTGTAATCCATGACGAGAATTTTTAGAAAGTGCCAAAAGGAACCTGCCCTAATCATCTTTGGCTTTTTGTCTTA
This sequence comes from Steinernema carpocapsae, assembly GCA_000757645.3. NCBI lineage: Eukaryota > Metazoa > Nematoda > Chromadorea > Rhabditida > Steinernematidae > Steinernema > Steinernema carpocapsae. The sequence continues at coordinate 5,261,043 of CM016762.1, forward strand.
GTTACGTTTTGCAGAAACGCAACGTCGGACTCCGCAAATCACTTTTGCATAATCTATTCGTTGAGAGTAGGATCATGCAATTACAAACTCTCGTACAAAGCCTTGAAGCGCGTTTGTCCAGAACAAGATGAACGTTAATGTAGCGTTGCCAATTAGCATCCTAATTCTTAAGCGGAGGTTCCGTCTCCGAGTACAAATTACTTACATAATAAGAAGACATGCGAGAGGAAGAAACAGGCGATGAGCGAGTGGGGAATCATGTCGAAGTGCCGCTGGACGCTTGAAGTGGACAAACGCAATGAGACATTGACAGGCGTCTCCTGAAACGGGATGCACTGAACAAACAACTGTGAGGAATGAGCAATTGCACGCGCTCCAAAATGCACGTTTACGTGTGCTGTGTGCGACAAGGAAGGAAGCGTTTTTCAACTTCTCCCCTCGACCTCGGCGACACCCACAACCAGTCAACCGCTCTGATCGGCGGCACACCGAAGAAGACGAAGAAGAACCCCTTTCTGAACCCGCAACCCAAAATTTTCATCGCCACAGAGCACACGGTTCCACAAGGTCCCTTTTTATCGAAAATGGCTCTTCTGAGCGCAGTGATTGATTCGAATCCACCAGATCGGTGATGCGACGACCAGGTCAAAACTTACTTTCACCCCTCACCACCGACTTGTTGCGCAACTCTTTTTGCGTGGGACGCCTCTTCTACAGCAGCAAGCAGTTGCAAACAGGTTCCAACTCGCTGAATTAAATATGGTTTCGTTTTGTGTATTTCCCAATCAGTGGCTGCATGTTGGAACCCACGCACTTTTTCACCTTAATGTCGCTAGTCTGCGATGATATCATTTGAACGAAAACACGGTTACGGTTCGCCTTCGCCGAAGTCGGCGGCGCAAAAACCACGAACCGACTACAAAGTGTGCGAGACCGCTCTTGTGCCATATATCATCGTTTAAAACGCAATTTGACCGATTGCTGTGAAAAAGCCACTGCAGTTAAACTGCCCGTCGACCGGCACCGGCTGCACTTTCCATCGGCGCTTTTTGAAGCGTTTCCTGCTTTTGTTAAAATCAGGCTTGCGAAATTTTTTAGGGTTTACTACAGAATACTGCATTTTTATGGTAAAAAATAAAAAAGTACAGCTTTTTAACGACAAAAATGGCAAAAATGATATATTAAAAACGCGTTTCCAGCTTTGATATTGACGTGCATTGATAAAGGTTTATGATTGTATGGTGTCTTGGTTAGTATCGTGGACTTTAACACTAGGGATCGAAAGATTGACTACCAGCGGAGTCTCCTATCTTGTCATTTGTCCCCTATGTTTTTAAAATTTGAAGCTTTGTCAAACGAAAAATTTCCCGATGTCATGACAACATTTTTTCTTGGAACCCTTTATTTGTACCCAAATTTGAGTCTTGTCGGACCTACCCTTTAAGAGTTGTTTCCTACAAAAACACTCACCACACCAAGTGCCCGGTGAACCAGAACTTTGAAACAGAAAGACCACGTGAAAGAAGATTTCCAAGTGAGCTCCGAGAGGTGACCTATTAATCTCTGTGAATGGAAACCAGTTACTCTCCTTTTCATAAGTGCTTTCGGCATCAATCAAACTGTCGAGTTTTCTCTGTACTTGAATAGTCCGAAAGTTGGGTCACAGTTTGCAGCAGAAAACCTTTTGCCACTACCTTCTTTGTAGCATAGAAGTTTCCCTAATTTGCCTTTTTAAATAAGGGCTTTATGGTTTTTTAGAATTTGACAATTAATTCGATGCAGGAGACCTCTGACGTTTGTCTCGATCGGAAGTTCCTCTCCACCTGCTTGTTAAATCACTTTTACTTCCGAAAGATAATTGAGGAGCAGATGGGAAGTACATAGAGCTGTAGTATGTATTAATCGCACATCTGCATACACTCAAAACTTTAAGGACTGATGGACACCTGCATCTTTCCCGAAAACGAGCTTGGCAAGTTTGATCGTTCGAACACCAGAGTTTGTTCCATTTGAGGTTGTTCAGCGAATTCGGATTCAATAAACTCTAAAAAACAAAAATTGAGTCAGATTGTCGTTTCAGGCTTTCTAGCTCTGCTCTAAACTGCGGCTGCTTTGTTAGACACAGAGTCATAATTGAGGCCATTTATAGAAACTTGAAAAACTTGTCATAATTGCTCAACAGGTGCAGGAAGAAAAAGTGAGTAGGCGTTGTCGTTAAGAATTTATATCGAGAAATTAAAACCTTAAAAGTGCGTTTGTGAACGTGTAGATTTAAGTATTCTGATGTCGATTTCCAACGTTTCTCGATAAAAAACGCAAATTCAGAAAAAAAAAATTCTCGAAAAGAATACAATTTTTTGAAGAAAAAAGGTTCAAACCGTCCTCCGAAGGGAGTAAACCCGAAACCAAAAACACAAGTTGTCGTTTTTTTTGTTGCATTTTTTAAAGCAACAAGGCAATCAACGTCTCAAAGTGTAACCCAGTCCATAGGTTTAGTGCGAGCAAACTGCTTTGGACCATTTTTTTGGGAGCCAGGACAGCACTTTGCAGACTCTTCAGATCACTTTTTCGAGTTTAAAGCAAGTCTTAAAGCATAAAACAGGAAGTCTTGAAACCCCCCCCCTCCTTCAAAAAAAACGGCATGTTTCTGTTGTAAACACTTTAGGTGGAGTTGAACCCTGAACCGAAAAAGGAAACACTGAAAAAAATGTTATGAGTTTTGTTTGCTCAGGTTGTATTTTTAGTTCAGTCCAAGCGAAGCGCTTCAAACCTTTCCTTTGTAAGCTATTCAGTCCTCTTTTTCAAGTTTTATGCGATTCTTACCTTGAAGCCGGAAGTCTTGAAAACCCGCTATAAATCACGGCCAAATGTTTCTGTTGTAAACACGTTTTTGCAATTTACAACCATGTTCCCCTAACCCAAACCTGCTTCGTTGTAACACAGGCGTCTACGCAATTACGCTCTATCACAACCACCACCGAAAACTGCTTAAAACATTTATTTCATGTCTCTTTACTTAAATAGGGAAAAGAGAACAGCGTGTGGAGAGAGCGAAAAGGCTGCTTCTACGGTATGAATTGAGGGTATTTACAGAAAACGCTATTGAAATGCCGCTAGCGAATGTTGTGCGAAAGGATATGCGAGATGCTGATGGTGTTTGAGTGCGTTGTAGTCGTCATAGGTTTTTTTTGGATTACAGGGAGAGAGAGCAATACAAGCACGTGATGATGATGGGGATGACATACGAGTTTGGACTGATTGTACTCAGACGGCTGCAAGAAAGCGAGAGGAACGTTTGGGGTGTTTCTTTAAAGTCTGAGACGAGCTAACAATTCAGAGGTCCGATAAAGATTCAGATTGGCCGCGTAGTCGCTCGACGACATCTTCTGCTGGAAATAGCGGTGGTAAGGGGCCGAAGTCGCGACGACGTTGCGTTTGCCCAATCCGATTCCGGCCAGCGTGTCGAACGAGTTGATGTCTGAGTTGAACGCGGACACATGATGATCATCCTGCAAGGCGGGAAAATAATCAATTAAAGAGGATTTGAAACCATTATCTCGTTACCTTTTTGATAAACAGCTTAGCCGCTCGTTGGGTCCGCTGCGTTTGCAAGAGATCCTGGAAAGGATAATTTGTAAGCGCCGAGCGGGAGGGCGTTCTTACCGGAATGCCGCACACGAGGGCCAGAAGCTGGATGAATATCAAAGTTATTGACCCATTTCTGCTTGAACCCATCTGCAAAAAACAAGTTTTGGTAGAGTTGCGCGGCTAAAAGAGGAGGCGATGACGAAAACACAATTCGCGGAACGCGGATTAGGATGATAAAGTAGTGATAGGCGGAGGATTGCGAGCAGGAATTTATAGTGCTTAGTCACGTGCAGCCAGCAGCAGGAACACACGAAGATCACTCGTTATTCATGGGTGAAACGGACTTATGCAACATGCAATCTATATGCAGCAGAGCAGTATGACGTCAAAAGGAAGTAGTTAAGAACTTGGTTTCTCTCTTCTGGGTTAGTGGTCCCAAGAATCAGGAGACTAAGTGGCACAACCTGTCTGGGAGGGGCTTGAAGTCCTGAATGAGGACTGCAGGTGGAGCCGCTGGGAAATGTTTTATGCGTTTTTGTGGCTTGATTAAATACACTTTCAGGCAACATCCACCGCATTGTGAACGCCTTCTTTCTTTGAAAGAGTACAAATAACTTGATCGCGATCTCCGTTCTGTGTCCTTAGAACCGAGGCAAAGGTAAACAAACAGAACTAAGAGCCCGTAGAAGACCACAAAACGCGTGTGAAAAGTTAAAGTTAGACTTTTCCGGGCCTGCACCAAATGAGTGACGAAAGACTAAACACATAAAATGTTGCAAGTGAGAGCGGAGCGCGCAGCCTCCTATTATATCAATCGAGGAGGCCACAGGAGACGACGGCTCCGCCGTGAATGTGACGCAGACGTAGGATGCCCTCCTAGCCGACGGCAAACATGACACGCCTAAATACCTCACGCACTCGAGAACTCTTTTGTCGCATAATAACGACAATATCCGACAGCGATTCCACCAGGATTATGCACCACCGAGAGAATCATTTGGAAAGCAATTCCTGTGGATAAGGATATGCAAACAAATCACGCAGTGATAATCAGATTACACTCACAGGTGACTCGAAGAGTTCCAGGGAATTCACCTTTTGTGCTGCCTTACCTACCTCGCTTGAGGGTCAAAAAAGGGGGGGAGGGAACGGCGGCGGACATACGTGACTCCGGTGATTGGGTGGGGTGAATGCCGGTTTCCGCTGAGCTGTGACAAGGCCAATTGCCGGGGAAGAGACATGAATAGGGTCAAAATGACTACATAATTGTAAGAAGAAATTTGTCACAAATGAGACGAGAGACTACCTGTATATCGTGTTTTTTAAAGTTAAAGTACGCTAATGTCTGAGGTTTTCGGCCACTTAAAGACAATTGAGGGTTATTAGGGAGGAGGAGTAATTGAGCTAAAGCACGATTGTGGGAGGCGGAAACCACTCTTGGGCAAAAACATAATTTTTATCTCTTCAAAACAAAAGGAAATGACAAAAGTGGTCTAGACCTGTGATCTCCATTAGCACAAAAACGTCGATTCTCGTGATGGGTCAAAATATAGTCGAAAATTCCAAGTTTCTTTTTACGACCCATAAAGTGCCTTATCATTTTCGCTACAAAAGCGTTAATTTTTACGACTCTCTCAAAGTTAGCAATTTTTTGCAAGGCGATTTGAGTTCGTCCTTGCGTCGTTTTTTGACGTCACACGAAATAGTGCCTCGAGCAAAAAATAATGTTGTCGGAAAGCTAATTCCATTAGCTGTGCTTGCCTTGTCATTCGCGGGCTCATTGCGGCGTGACTCACGTGCGATAGATAAGCAAACGAAGATTCTCTCTACTTGTACATGCCTTACTGGAGTTTTAGCGGAAAGAAGAGTGGAGCGGAGTCGTTGAAATAATTTGGCACTTGATAACGAGCAGCGACAGAGAGAGGGACGGACGGATGGAAAGGTCGGGTGAGCAATAACCGTTCCGGGTTCCTTGTTAACGACAGCCAGCAAAACGCAAACAAAGCACAGTGCACACAAAAAAGCAGATAAAGAATGCAAAAAAAAACTGACTGGACATTAATTGCCATTTAATGAAGATCCGGAATGAGGAAGCGGAAGATGAGGCTTCCAAAAACTTGCCCAAAAGTGTCAAAGTTGACATTGGCTAGATAAACGTTTATCTGAGAACTGCACAAAAATGAATTACGCCGTGACGAAAGCGGAGTCATTGCAACAAGGCGCTGATAAAATTCAATAAAAGCAGAATCATCCATAAACAGGATAATAAAGTCCGTGCGACTTCGCATTCTCCATCGTCGACGATTCGGTACTTGCCGAACGCCGTGGCCACCGACGACAATGGCGGAAGATGACTGCACCCCGTCCAGCCTGAACACCGCTGTGTTTGTCTCAAGTTGGCTAATGTTCTATCTCACCCTTAAATTAAGGTCTATATTTAGGGATCAATGAGGACCGATCGGCCCTGTGCATGCTGGTCATCGCCACCGCCTGCTCTTTAGGCGTCTTTGCCCAGGGTTTCGTGCAGTTCTACTATGTCTGGCGGTACCTGACGCATCCTTGGATTCGAGGAAACATCGCGTTCCTGGTCGCCCTATTCCCGGTACATTTTAGTTCATTTTAAGCCATTTTTATTCGCGGAAGCTACCGTGATTCCCTCAAGCACAACTTAGTTCCAGGATTTGTAGATGTCTTCTTTCTTATCTAAATTTAAGTTGTCCTTTGGCACCTCATAGTGCTATTCTTACATTCAGAAAAACACCGAAATTTCCTGTGAATTTAAGGCTTTGTTATGAAATTGACATTCCATTCCTACCGTAATTTCTTCAAGTACAGCTGAAAAGCGGAATGCCAAAAACTAAAACCTAGACTTCTGGAATTGCTTAAGATGATGCGTTAAACCGGCTTTGTTTGTGCCGATAGGAAGAAACTCTGACTAATGCCTCTGCAAAAGTTAAGAAGTGGCTAAGATTGAGGAAATTCCTTGTCAGTAAACAAGATAGTCGAATCATAAGTTGATGAGTAATTAAAAAACAGGGAGTAGTTTAAAGAGACAGCGCGCACACACGAAAGGCTAAGATTAGTGTAGGGTTTGTGTTAATTTTGGGAAAATGCCACGAAATCATTTATTCATCGGTTTTTATTCGGGATTAGCCACGCTTGTTTTCGCTGGCCGTTTTCGCCGTTTTCTTATGACGTTTGAGCGAGAGTTCTGCTATGTGCCCCTTATTTATGTTCCTGTAGGCAGAACCCAATTGACGTGCTCAATTAATTAAATTTGAGATTTAGAGCGGGATTTCAAAATGACCAACCATCCGTTCAAATTTTAGCATATTACAAAACCACTTACAGTAGGCTACCATAAACTAGGTTAAGCCAAATAAGATTGTCCACCAGAAAGAACACAACAAGTGGCTGCTAAAATTGAAAAATTGAAATTGAAAGGAAGCACGTAGTCGACTCTAATTACTAAAATTCCGGAAAAGTTCGAAAATGTGGGTATGGATATTGTTTATAAGCGAATTTGGTCGAAGTCCATTACAGGTAACAGCGTGAAAACGTAACAAGTGGCGAAAAACTTTCCCAGGAGTACTTTTGATCTAAGGCTACCTACGCAGGACGTCTATCAACATGACAAAAAAATTGTTTCAGAAATTTTGTGACTTTGTTAAAATGGCCAAACACTTCCCACAATGCTTTTGGTCTAGGACAATATACGTAGGTCGTCTATAAAGGACAAGAACTGATTGAATCGTGTCTCAACTGTCATGAAAAGTATAAAACTCAGTTAAAAAAGGCTTAAAAGCGCAAAAAACTTAAATTTGTATTTGAAGACTTCTTGAAACTCCTTTTTTATTCTGTAATAGTGATCATTTATTTCTAGATTTGCACGGCCTGCTCCATAGTAGCAATGTACGTTCCCACCGCCGGCAACCTCCTCTTCACCTTCTCCTACTCGTAAGTCATTTATCTCCAGAACAGTTCAAAAAAGCACAAAGGTCAGACCCGTGGTGAAGCCCGTAAATCTCCACAAAAACAGTTGTACTCTCCCAAAAAACCGAGTTTTTACGCACGTCATAGAAACATAAAACTGAATCAGTAAACGCTTCTCTCCCGCGGACAGTTCCCCGAAGCAACGCAAAAAACTGCCTATTCATAATTAACATTTCTCGTTGTCGTCAACTAGCCTTAGCGAAGATTTATTTGTTTGCATAGAACGCACTACCAAAATTAAATCGCGGTTAATTATGATTGTTGACATCATTTGGCGGTGATGATGGCGTTTGGGAAAATTTGCAGGAAATGGCTAGAAAAAACGAAAGGGGAAAGGAGACAAATTGGTGGAGTGAGAAGATAAATTGTTTACCGGCGAGATAATCGTATTTGCGCAAAAGACCAGACGACGTTTATGTTTCAGCAAAGAAGCTCAGAGATCGTTAGGGCTAAGAGTCAAAAAGGGGTTCTGTTTAGCAAGACTTAAAAAACTAACTGAAAAGCTGGACTCTGAGCACATTTGCAGAGAATTGAGCTCTTCACAATATATGGCTAACAAAGGTAGCCTGCAGTCTTTTAGGTCTGAGCCAATCCTAACAGCTTTAGAACGCTCACTTGGCTTTTCAATATTGACCTAATCAACCTCGAAGCTAACTAACACCTTACAAAACGTTTCTAGGCACAAAAAAGAGTCAAGCTCTCTTACAGTAGATATGGTCAATGTGCTTAGCGAGATTAGGCGTTCCACAGTGTTTGTTCAAACACAGCTACAGTTATAGACTTAGAAGTTACAAAGTGAAGCTTTTAGTAGAGCTGTACAGCTCTAGGTTTCCAACCACTTAGTTAGCTATATTTGTCCCAAAACACTTCTTAAAGCAAACAGCTGAAGACACGCGTAGCTATTAGTTTAAACGGGTTTAATTAAGGGAAACTATCGTCATGTGCGTGAGAAACATATGTTGTATCACAGTTACAAATGACTAACTTTTGGCATTTTACAAACTAACTACCGTCCCTGGGAACCTCCTCAAAGACTCACTCGTTGAGCACATAACATTAACGTAATGTTTTACCTACGTCAGCACATATTTATGATAAATTTTCAATAAATTAGTTGAAATTCCTCAAGGTTAAATGATCGAAATAACAAATTATCACCTTACCTTCCATTCTGAATGAAATGAGACTCGTCTACATCATGGTCTAGAAAAGAGTCACTTCCGATTTAAAGACCTTTGGAGAGAAAACAGTTTATATGGCCATTATAGTTTATAAGCGATGACTCAGTTAAACCCCTGACTGAGGTTCAGGGTGTCCTTTAAATACAGGTAAATTTATGTTTTGAGCTGTAAAAAGCATAAACATGGCACTTTTGATGGCAACATGGTCAATGGCACTTTGTTGAACTGAACATCGGTGGCTAAAATTGGCTAAAAAGGGAGACTGACATCAGTGATCTCATCAACTAGCAACACTGAACTTTGCACCTTTCGAACTTGAAGCAGTTACGCGCAGAGGTCTTTGAACTTTAAGTGGGACACCCTAGAAAACACATCGACAAGCTAAAAAAATTAGCATTAATGCTTCGCTTTGCAACACTTTTGAAGGGGACGTCTTTCAAACAACGCCAACGCAACTGGCGCACAGTTTCTAATCGTGGGAGAAATAAAGTTAATTTTGTGGAGACTAAATTGCAAGAGCGCATCAAACCAGACATCAAAAAGAAGTCGCGTGTGTCTCGGCAAAGGCTAGGCAGAAAATCCGTCTAGGAAAATACATGAACGCCTCCCTCTTCCTCCCAACGTTTCCTTTTTAATATAATGGCTTCCTGGCGACGATAGGGCACCCACCACCCCGTTCTGACTCACTAAAAAAATACTATTCTTGAAGCCCTAAATAGTGAAGCACTTACTCTATTGCAAGACAAAGTCACGTCACCCTGGCGTGAAAGCGTGGAAGAAGAAGAAATGTGCTTTGAACTAATCTCCGCTTGGGGAGTGCAGGCCCTGCAAGAATAATGCCATGGGCTTAATAAATAAATTGGAAGCTTTTTTGGAAACTTCTTGCTAGCGCGAATCTGAAGATTAGCAGGCTTCAATTACAGAAATTAGAACTGCCACCACGCGGAGTCATAGATTAGTGGCCTTGGGTGCCTTCAGCCAAAGTCCGCTGCACTTCTTGTCGCCTCAAAAAACTTCCTTCAAAAGGGCGTTTCTATTTGCCTAACCTTGATTGTTTGCTTAGTCAGATTACACTTTTTGGCCAAAAATCGCCGGTCGTCAATAGGTGGATTGAAAGCCCGAGACCAAACTAAGTGCATCGGACTGTATCACACGTTTCATTTTCGACTTTTTGAAGTAGGTAAAATGTAGTTGAGACGTGACAGAGCACGTCACAAACAAAAACGTGAATTCTCGCATGAGTTTGTCAGAGCTGAGAAAGTTGATAGCGATACAATCTATCAAATACCGGTGAAACATTGAAATCTTCGATAAAGGAGAAAAAAATAACTTGGCAAACAAAACAAAAGTCACTTTTTGGGCCAAGCGTTTCCGCAGACTTACCTCCATAAAGTTGGGGAGGGGCACAAAAACAATGACTATTCATCAAAACATTCTCGTTAAGAAGCCAAAACTATGAGTTCACTTTTGTGTCAACATGGAAAACACTTGTCTTTCCTGATTGTTTTGCCGTCTTTCCAAAGTAAAAAGATTTCCCCTGAAAAGAACAAATTAAGTGTGATGAAAAATTGAAGACGCCGGCTGGCATCAAACTTTTAGAACAGTAAGCTAACGCACTAACCATTCGACTACAAATCAGCCTTAACTTGGGTGCCTTAAGATCTAAGATCTGTATGTATAAGCAAAGCAGTCAAATGCTTTTCAAGAATTTTTTGTATCTGGGCCAACTAATCCAATCCTATTATGGGAAAAACCGCCATTTTCCCATGCTTTATTTACGGAAGTTGCTATTTGTGAGCACACGTCTAAGGGACTCCCGGACGGATTTTTTAAATCCGAGTGATGTGTTGATTTCGCCGCTTTAAAAATAGGCCAATTTCTGGCCACATATATAGCATCACTATAAGTGTAGAATATGCCAGTAATGCGACCGCTCATCTCCCGATTCTTGAAAACTACAGACAACAAGGACTTAGAAAGCGACTTAACGCTAAATCGCGAGTCTCAAAATTCTGTGACTTGTTTGGATGCACATCATAGAAGGTGTTTTGCGCGAAGATCCGAATCACAGATCACGATGGTTGCTGTGGAATCTGCTCAAGAATATGAAGAAAACAGAAAAATCCGATGTTGGATGGGGTTTAACTGGTGGTCTAAGTGGGTGAGCATTTTCGTCAACAACTGCTTTCTATTTAAGGAGTGTTTTTCTTCCGACGGAAACATTTAGTTTCAATTTTTATGGAGCTTACTTAGACGTACGCGAAAATAAGCAAAAAACAGGAAATGCATTTGAACTAGGAGTACTGTGGACACTAATAACTATTTTTTAGAGACCTTGACGAGATTTCGGGACGGAAGGTCACAGCACATTAATTTGAACACAATATAGTCTGATTTCCAAAAACCACGTGACAGATTGACGTTTCTAACCACGCAAGGAACGTCGCAAAACCATTGAACAAAGCAAAACAGGCTGTTAGGTAATCATTACGTGCGTCTGTTTTTTTGCCAATTTCACACAATTGAAAATGAAAAACTCTGAATCACTTCTTAAAAATTAGTAAAAGCACGTGGTAAATTCTTACCTTTCCTTACCAAACACTACATCAGTCGTGTTTTCTTAATGAAATAGTCACGTTTGTTTCCATTTCATAGAAAAAAGTTTGGTTTTTACACCTGCGCAAGAGAACACTTACAAGGAACACTCATAAAGAGCACAAACTTTGGCAATTTGGCAATGTGAAATTTGGCACGAAAGTAGACCTATGGAAGAATATCAAACCTTCCAAATATCTCTGTTGAATGCGAAGTTTATGGTGGGCAGGACAAAGCTTCCCAAAATTTTTAAAAATTGGTTCACTTTGACCCATTAGAAACAGTGTGTTGGCAAAATCAAGGTCACCACGTTGTTCTACGGCTAAAGTTTTAAGGACATACCAATTTTAAACTTTCTAGGAGCAAATTTGGAAAATGCCAGAAATGAGAATTGGCTAGACTCTGGCAAAGCTGAAGACTCAAATTTTAAAATTCAATATTTTTTTATAAATTTAGTCAAAGACAGCTTAAAACTGGTAAACACCCATAATTTTAGTCTTAGAACGACGTGATTACATTGGTTTTTCCAACAAACCATTTCTAATAGCTCAAATCAAACCAGCTTTTAAGGATTTTAAGCCCTGTTCTGCCCATCATAAAATGCGCATTCAACGGAGATATTTTGGGGTTTTGATATGCTCGAACAGGTCTTTGTGCCGAATTTCAGCCAAATCGGAGCGGGGCACATTGTGAGTATTCCTTGTTAGGGTTACGTAGTCATTTTCTAATTCATAACATTAAAAAACCACATTTTGAACCACTCAAGGAAAGAATGAAAGAATTATCTGAATACTTGAAATTCGAATTTTAATTGACAAAAATGTTTTTGTTCATTGTGTTCATTTCTTAACTTTTGGTCGACAACCTAAGAATTGAGAACCCGCAAAAAAAGCAATTTTGAAGTTCAAGATGCAAACCGACTTTCTCCATAAATCTAAAATTTCGGTTTTCTATAAAAAGGCTCAAAATTCCTTTCAAGCCTACCTTCATTTGTGGTCTCTCCAAAGAACAGACGATAATTCAGTCCGCGAAATCAAAACGCATTGCTAAGCAACCTGTGTGAGCCTGGGAGGAATCACAGGAACTTAACACCAGTGTGCGTTCATCAAAAATTCGATTATTTTGGTTGTGACACCGCAATTTATTACTTTTGTCCTTCCATTAATAGCGGAGCAAACAAACATGCACAGGTGTTCTGATAGTGCCATGCGGTGGTAAACAGGTTCAAATTAAACACAAAATTTTTCGAAATTTAAAAGATTCATGGAATACGTTTAGCGCTCGTCGAGTACGCGTGGTGGTTCACTATGTTTTCGTCGTACTAGTTGTAATGTGGACACCAGAAGCTAGGAAGGAAATGACACACTAATTCCAAAAAAGCAATTATCATGACCTTGGCAGGAAAGAACAGAGCAAAAGTGTTTTCGCGCTTTCAGTAGCTGCTGAAGAAGAAAACTATGATTAGCAGCAACAAAAATGCGCTTCTGATCTTTGTCTCAAATACCAGCTTTCCTCTTTTGGAACGTAAAAATACATCACCACGTCGCAGATTAAATTTTGAAACCGTAGATTTTGAAACCGTCCTCTGTAACCTGATTCATTCGAAACAAACAACTACCGACTTTTGGTTGAACAGAAGCAAGCAAACACAAAGACTCTGAAGTGACTCTGCAGAAGCGCTTTTCTTATATATTTCAACAAATTATTCAATCGACCTTCAGCGCTAAGCAAAGATCGCCCAAACTGAATACACAACGACCCAAAAGATCTATCGGAATTGCAGATGAGACCTGCGCTGACGCTGAATTCTTCAGAAATAGCCCCAAATACTTCCAATACCTCCTACCAGGAATCTTTAAAACACAAAAAAGGTTACACCGAAGATGTTATTTGCACCACTTGTTTTAGGTATGCCATAATTTGTCTCTACCGCCTGGTTTCCGTCATCAAGGACAGTTTTGGCAGTTGGGAGGCCGCTTCCGCCAGTTTATATCGCTCCGGAACTCGAATACACTTCAGGGTAAACATGAAAACAAGATACAATTTACGGGTTTTTTGGTTTGTTTACAGGTGGCCCCGGTCTGTTGCTGCATTCCTTGTCTGCCTACCGTTGAACCATCAGTGTAAGTGCATCAAGAAGGACAACTTCTGAAAAGGTCTTTTACAGGAGAAATCTGAGAATTTTGGATATGATCACGCTTCAAGGACCCATTTTCCGCATTCTGGTGATGGTGGTCAATTTCACCTTGCAAACCGAAACTGTGGATCTAATGCAACTGTGGTTCCCGATCTCAACTGGTATTGTCACAGGCTCACTTCTGCTTTCGGTCTTCTCTTGTCACGCTCTCTGCAAGTTATCCTTGGTAAGAGCTACGTCAGACCCTTAGTGGGTTCATTTAAACTAATCGTAAACTCTCATTTCTTATCGACGCGCCTGTGATAGCACACCTCAGACTATAAACTACCATTTCCAAAATAGCCTCAACTCTTGTTTTTAGGAAAAACTCGGTCCCTTCAGATTCCACGTAATCTACCGTATTGTCGACACAACCCAGGCATTCTACGGTCTACAGTCGCTCGTGCTCTATGGAATCGCTGCAGGAGGAAAGATGCCTTGTGGGGTTTTGCTCACGCCAACCGACAAGGTTTTCTGTAAGTCTTCAGCAAAAATGAAATGGATGACTAACATAAGTCAGATTAGAAACATAGTCACTCTGAAGGTTTCAGTGACGCAAACGAAACGTTATTGAGTTGTTGGGATGTCATATTAGCGCAAAAACATGTAATACGGATTAAGAACAAGCGATGAGACAAAAGCTAAAAGTGAGACAGCATTGGGGAACGAACCTGGGATTTTCCGAGCCATAGGCGAACACCTTAACCATTCAGCTATTTGTCCCAAATTGCAATTACTGCTTAAGATGTGCTTAACGTAAATTAGCCAAATATAGTGCTAAAATTACGGCAAAAATGGATACAGCAGTCGTCTAATTTTTGGTTACTATAAATATTTCCCATCCGATAAACCCATTGACGCAAAACCCCGAACGTATTAGCCCATTAAAACAAAACAATCTACACGGTTAAGAAACGTAGTGTAGAAATACAGACATGACAGAAATTCTAAAATACGACCAGAAAGCGTTGACACGGAATCGTACTCCACGTACCATTCCAGTTCACACGAATGACGCTTGTTTTGGATTCAGGAAGCCTGGATTAAAGAAAACACTGATTAATCTTGTTGATCGCATGACGTTAAGAGCTTTGAAAAGAAATTCGTAACTTATTTTTGGGTTCTTCTGCCCCTGCAACATAAATCAAAACAAAGAACAGCATTTTGAGACGAACAATTCGCTTTAAAAATCAGTCACAATCACCTTTTAAACCTGCACTGTCATTAGTTTTGGTATTCGAACAACCTACACAAAACAGAAACACCCACAAACGTGGTAGCTCCTGAAAGACAATGAATTCTTGTATTCATGAATAAAAAAGTAAACCCCCGCGGAAGCCAGGCACAACATGTCATTTAAGTAACAAGTAGCTTTGTATATTTTCTGTTTACCTCGCCTCCAACGCACAGTAAACATAGGAAGTGTCAGATTATGTGGTGTACAATTCATCCCTACAGGGACAGAATTAAGATTAGAGTAGCACTTGAATATCAAATTGCGAAACCAAAGCCGTATTTCTTTAATTTTACTTAAATGTCGTTTTAAATTTTCCCACTTGCACTATAAGCAGTTTCAAATTAAACTTAGCTTTGTCGCAATGCCGTTAACCCTTAGCCATTTTTTAACAATATGGTAGTGGACCATTCTTAATAATATTTTGAGGTCATTTTGTAACCTTTCCACAGCTATCTTTACCAGTGAAACATTGAACAACCGTATCGGTTCTTTTTAGTTGCTAGCTTATCCAATATCTCCTTTCAGGGTACAACCACTTCATGCTCATCTGCGAGTGCTTCCTCCTGCAGATTATCATCACCCTTACCGTGAACCCATGGAACAGCACCATGTTCGACTTGCACCCTGACTCCCATGAGACTGCCCTGGAAATTGGACAATACGCGGAATGCAGACGGTGCACCGTCGCCAACATCACGGTGGAAAGAAAAGTCGGTTTTATGGATGACTGTGGCAGTCACTGTTCTAGTGAGGCACGGTCTATTAGTGAAGCTAGCCAACAGATCCAGACCGCGGACGTCCACATGTAAATACTATTCTTATCCACTATGTTAAGTTATTCTTTAATAAAATCTGGTGAAATCTCAAAACCAATTCAAATTCAACAGGAGAACAAGCAACTTGTGCGGGAACTACTTCCGACGAGAGCAAAACGCATCAGCAACACGGATTTAACTAAAGTTCTGCTCTTTCCAAGCACTCTCGTTTAGAATGACATTATTTAATAAAAAGCAAATTTGCACGTAGGTGGAAAAGGCGGCTGTCGCTCGGTTGCACGAGTGCACTAAAGTAAGGCCGCACTTTACAATGTCCGTAGCCACCGGAGAATAGACGATTCTGAGTGATGATCAGATTTTGTATCTATAAAAACCAAATTACGCGTTAGCAACCGCTTCATAATCACACAGGTTACCAAGCAAAAAAAGAGTTGAATCGGGAATGAAACCAAACTAGTGACGACAATATGGAACATGGCGCTTCAATATGGATGGGAACTAATACATAAAGGCTCACGTTTAGACGAGAGCTTACAAAGTTAATCTCGGTTCAATGCAGATCATGCCATTGACATTTTGAAAAGCTTCCATTTTTCGTATATTCGAATAGCCGAACTCAGCAGGGTGCGAAAATGAGCATTTCGCCGAAGATGAGCGAAAAGCGATGCGAAGCGACACGCGATTCAAATCGCGCGGTTCAGGGCATACGTTCGGTTTTTAGGCTGAGGAAAAACCGACGTAAGGGGTCTGACGACGGCGGTCGTCATTCTTGCTTACTTGGTTCAGAGCTGGACGATTGTTTGAGGATTTGGATTGAAATCTGTAGTGGTTATTTACGTGCTAATACGAAGTGCATCGCGTCGAAACTCATCCGCGACCTAGTGGCTGCTATCTTTGGAAACTCCCAAATTGCTAAATTCACCTGGTGGTGCTTAGAGCAGCATTGTTATTGGAAAGGTGTGCGTCGAAAGTATTCCGCAAATAGCGTCGGCAAGTATCGCCACTCATTTCGTACATTCGTTCGTTCCCTCACTCAGTGAGGGTGGTAAATTGCTAAATTCTTGTGCCCGTCAGCCAATTGTCAGGCGACGGCGGAAGGCGTTGAAACTCACCTGCGTCACATTAGGAGCTGTAGATTGTAACCCTTTTCCCTCCATTTTCCTTCATTAATTACTATCCGGCAAAGGAATCTAAATTGCTAAAACTTCGTTGGTGTTGTGAACCAAGTGACGGTTGGGAACTAGCGAATACGCGTCGAAGTAAAATTCCGCGAAAGCTGCGATAGCGTGATCGGGATACGATTCCCACAGTAAGAGTACTGATCCTAGTTACTTTCAGAGTCTCATCTCTCATCCGAGCGCGAGTGTGATTGTCCCGCAAGCCGGAGCTAACCTTTCCAGTGGTAAGACTGGGGCAAGTCTCATATCGTTACTGATTAGTTGCTGATTCCAGAGTCCCAACTCTTAGGCGTCTATACGCGACTAGTGAATTGTTTTCACCATCGGAACAGAATATCCCACTTGGTCGATCCGTGCGTTGCTGCGTTGCTACTGATTTGGCTAACCTAGGTGTTCGTGCCCAACATCATGTCCGGCCAACGCGAGGAAGAGCATATCCCTTATCTGGATCGCGTCATGGCGTCCTTCGAGAACCTGAGCCAACAAATGCTCAACCAAATGGACCGCCGCATCGAGGCGATGTCGAAGAAGACTGCCATGCCTCCTCTCAAGAGCCCACGCCTCAACGTGCAACAGGAGCTGCTCGAAGATTGGATTAGCCGCCTCGAGCGTATCGGCGAAGGTAGAGAAGATCCCGACATCGAAGCCCTGACGGCCGACATGAAAGCGCGGGTTCAAGTGTTGAAGAAAGGCGACGCCGATCCCGCCTTTTTCCGCTTCTTCGACGACCTTCGCGCAGCGAAGCCAGAGAGCCCGTTGGCCCAGATCACCTCGGAAGCCCTGCTGAAGTTTGCGGAGATCCAGGCTACCGGCGCGCTGCGATGCTGTCCGCAGCGGCTCCTAATCGCAAGCGGCCCTTTCGCCAGAGCGGTGTTGGTGACCCCCGCACCATCACCGCGCAATACCGAAGGGACGAGGTCGGCTTCCTGGCGCATCAAGTGCACCAGCTCCAACAGCAAGTCACGATGGGAAGCAGGCTTCAACAGGCTCCGGGACGATTTGGCGGAAGCAGTCGTCCGATCCAGTGCTTCTCCTGTCGTGGCTACGGACACTTCCAACGTGACTGCCCCCAAGCTGGACCCAAGCGTCAATAGGAAGATGAAGTCGGTTGTAGGTACGTTGTCAAAATGTGTGGATTTTTGGGTCGAGTTAGGATCTCCGGAGTGGATCTTGAGCGTGGTGAGACTAGGATATGCCTTGCCAATTCGGTCCGGGGTGGTGGTGCCTCAATTCCACAAGGGTAATGCACTGTCCTCACAACAGCATGCAGACTTTGTAGGGGCGGAAATTCAAAGTCTGGTAGCCACTGGGGCTGTATCGCCCACGGCAGTGCAACCACATGTGGTAAGCCCATTATCGGTCGTTGAGAATCTCAATTCGGGTAAACTTAGACTCATAGTCGATCTCTCGTGGCTTAACCAGTTTCTGGAGAAACGAGTCGTGAAATTTGAGCGCTTGGAGACGATCGCAGCACTTTTGCCTCAGGAAGGCTATATGGCGTCGTTCGACATGAAAAGTGGCTACCACCACGTGGAGATTCGAGTCGAGGACAGGCACTTACTAGGTGTGTCTTGGCGAGGAAAATTTTATGTGTTTAACGTGTTACCTTTTGGTCTGTCTGCCGCACCAATGATATTCACGAAATTGTTTCGCCCACTTTTGCAGAAGTGGAGAAAGGCCGGAATCTCCTGTGCGTTATACTTAGATGATGGGTTTATCTTTGCCCGCTCTAGGCAGTTGTTGCTAGAGCAGATACAGATGGTCCGATCTGATCTAGCGGCGGCCGGGATCGTAACATCGCCGGAGAAGTGCCAGTGGGAACCCACTCAACGCCTAACTTGGCTAGGCTACACCATAGACCTTAAGCGGTTTTCGGTACAGATCTCGGACAAACGTATCGAGCGGCTAAGAGCGCTACTGGCAAGGTGCATGTCGCGCGCATCCGCTTCCAAGCACAAACGCATGCAGCTTACGGGCAATTTCGCGTCACTAAAATTTGTATTTGGACCGGCGGCGCAGCTTAAAGCCCGCAGCTTTCATCAGGTCTTGGCTGAGATGGAATCGTGTGCCACCCGAGCGAAACGTCATTGGTCCGAGGGCGAGTGGACCGACTTACATTGGTGGAACCGTGAGCTAGTTGCGCGCAATAGGAGACCTTTAGAACTAGCAACGGCAGCCAAAACATGTCGCATCGCAACAGATGCGTCATCGACTGGCGCTGGCGCTGTGATCTGGAATCCGGATGGTTCAACGTCACACACCGCCATCAACTTGACGGCTGAGGTTCGAGCGGAGTCTAGCACTTATCGCGAAGTATTCGCGGTCTGGTTCGCTCTTCAAGCCTTTCGTGTTAGGTGCCAAGGTTATTGTACAGATTGATAACCTAGGCGCAGTGAGCGTTATACAAAAATACAAAAAGGTAGCCCAGTAGCTAGTCTTCAGCAATTGGCGCAAGAGATTTTTGAACTTAGCGATAGTTTAAGCGCCAAGGTGGAGCCAATCTGGGTACCAAGACCCAAAACGAGTTAGCCGATGCCGCTAGTCGTATCTTAGACAGAGACGACTGGGGGATTAGAGTGGAAGTGTTTGACATATGCACGCAACGCTGGGGCCACCCAACAATAGACGTTTTCGCTAACAGTAGAAATGCGAAGTGTCCGCGATTTCTGTCTCGCTACGCGGACGTTGGCTCTGAGGGCATCGACGCCTTCGCATCCTCATGGAACAACGAGTTTGCATGGGCCATTCCTCCCCCAAGTCTTGTCCCCCGGCTGGTTAGGCATTTGGAGCAAACCCAGGGACGGGCCATATTAGGCATACCGTATTGGCCTTCGCACTTTATGTTTCCTAGCCTCTGGGATGAGTTTGGATGGAGATATTTTGTAAGAGATGTGATGACTTTTCAAACCGGTTGCAAAGTCTTCACCCCCTCAACTTACGAGGAATCCATCTTCAACGCTCCTGCGTCACTTCCACTTCCTGTACATAGACTTCTCTCTTTAGTCTGCTTGCCTGAACGAGTAAAGCAGCACCTATTGCATCAATATGTGTAATGGGAGGGGAACTGTGTACTAGGTTAAGCGGAGCTTCGCTGAAGCCAGCGAAGGCGAAATATGCTTTTTCGCGGAGCAAGGCGAGTGAGTGAGCATAGCTAGCGTAGCTAGCGAAGCGCAGCGAAGGAGCACGCGAAGCGAAAATGAGCATTTCGCCGAAGATGAGCGAAAAGCGATGCGAAGCGACACGCGATTCAAATCGCGCGGTTCAGGGTATCTGTCATACGTTCGGTTTTTAGGCTGAGGAAAAACCGACGTAAGGGGTCTGACGACGGCGGTCGTCCGGTCGTCATTCTTGCTTACTTGGTTCAGAGCTGGACGATTGTTTGAGGATTTGGATTGAAATCTGTAGTGGTTATTCCCGGCCCTCCCGCCCGGTCGAAAGTTGTAACTTAAGCTTGCTGTTTTTAGATGCTACCAGAGCTCTTCGCCCGATTCGAGAGCTAGTGGACACCAAGCCTCTTCCCCAACTGGCGCTTGACACCATCGTGGCTTCCAGGGAGTCATCTACAATGGCGTCGTACGGACGAGCGGCCCAGAAGTTCCAAGATTGGCGTCTGCAGCCGTCTTTGTCTCCTCCCTCGGACACGGAAGTCATCAGCTACTTGACGGAGCTTTATCAGTCAACATCATCAGCAACTTCGGTCCAGTCAACGGCCACAGCTCTCAGTTGGTTCTTCAAGTTCTCTTCGTCGCCGAACCCGTGCGAATCGCCGTGGGTTATCGCGTTCCTGCAGGGTCTGCGTAGATCCAAGCCGGATACGGTTCACCGCAAGAAGATCTCCCGCGAGCACCTACGCCTAATCCTAGCTGCGGATCGTCAGCAACTCCGCGACCACCGGATTGTGGCTCTGCTCGGCGTCCTCTATGCAGCCTGTCTCCGGCCTACAGAAGGGGTGACTCTCACACGCGACGCAATCTCCGTCGACCGAGTGGGCCTAATCATTTCAGTGGCCAAGGACAAGACGAACAAGACGGGATCTCCACGACAAGTACCAGTTCAAAGTGGCGACAGCGAGGACTGCCCGGTTCGGATCCTTCGAGATTGGCTTCGAAGAGCACCGGACTCGCCCTACGTCTTCCCGAACCTGACGAAGCCATCTACGTGTATGTCATCGGACTCCGCTCGCAGGGAGTGGAGAAGCTTAGCCATGAAACTTGGTCTACCACCCGACATCACTCTTCACGGGTTCCGCGGAGGCTCTGCGACGGACTCTATCAAAGATGGCGCCAGAATTGAAGAAGTTATGCGCTTCGGCAGATGGAAGCAACCGAAGACGCTCGAAGCCTACGTGGAGGTGTCCTCGGCTACTACACCAACAGCTTCATCCCTCTGCAAACGTCTTCATCGTTCCAAGGAGTCCGACAAACCGAAGCCCTAGTGGATGTAATACGTATCGTGTACTTGTTATGTGCCTATTGTCTTGTTGTTTTGTGGTAATGTTGTGTTGTGTTATCCAGGCCTGAACGAGTAAAGCAGCACCTATTGCATCAATATGTGTAATGGGAGGGGAACTGTGTACTAGGTTAAGCGGAGCCCAGCGAAGGCGAAATATGCTTTTTCGCGGTCGCGGAGCAAGGCGAGTGAGTGAGCATAGCTAGCGTAGCTAGCGAAGCGCAGCGAAGGAGCACGCGAAGCGAAAAAAGCAACAAAATACCTTTGATTATAAGCTAAAACGCTAGCCCGATGCGGGGCTCGAAACCGCGACAGCCAGATTAAAAGTCTGGTGCTCTACGGACTGACCTAACCAAACATAAAACGCTGTTTCTACTATTGCTGTTTTGTCTCCACATGCGCTTTGCTGTACACAAAGATGTCCTCGCTAGTCGCGGCGTTTGTTTGTCGTCGTCTCATGCGACGGTAGGTTTGGGATTTACCATAGCGACCACATGTCGCGAGTTGATATGAAACGTTATTCTCTATGCTTTTCTATCATGTCATATCTTTTCTGTCTATTCAATTGTCATATTTGTGATATTCTCGTAAATAATGGGCGAATTGCTTGTATTTTGTCGATTACTGATAATTCATTGCGGTGGACTGTTTGAATAGAACTGCTCAGCGTTTTCAGCAGCTGTAAGGTGTCATTCGCTTTAGAGTTACCCACAAGGCATTTTGAACGCTAAAGCAACCTATTTTCTGCTAGTAAAGACAACAAAATGTGTCTGAAACTCAAATGTACAACATCAGCGGCCTGGTTGATATAATGCGTGTTGTCATCGTGCCCGTTTATTGCTTCCACTCGCCTATTTCTGCGCTCAATAGCTTCAATTTCTACATTTGTCTTTATTTTTCAGAACTGATGGTCGGCTCTTGAGATATCCAATTGCAGTTCAACTATTTCTGACTTCAAGTATTAGCAAACTGTCAGCCATGGACAAAAACGTAGGAGGAGCAGTTCCCAACGTAGACCCAGAGGCCGCAGGGGACGATTTGCAGCCTTTCCAGATTCTTGCTGACGAAAATATAGATGCTGGCCTTCAACTGTTTCCAGATTTTGACGCAGGCTTCAACCTACCACCTCTGCAACTATCTACTAGCGCTAATTCACATTTTGATCTGCAGCGTTTTGGCCTTGCTCAATATGTGGATCCAAAAGACGACCCACAACCGATGCAGCGTTCTGCTGACGCTGATCCAGGGCCTAGCCAGCAATTTTCTCCAAATCTAGATCAAGAAGACGACCCACAACCTGCTGATGCAAACCCAGATTCTTGTCGGCGGCCTCTCCCATTGCCACCTCCGCCAAGCCCGGATCCAGATTTTGTAGAGCCGCCTTCTGTAAATTTGGCTCCATCAGGCCCGCCACGACTAAGACTGATTCCTGTTGACGTTGATCCAGATCCCCACCCGCTGCCTCCTCCTTACTATGCAAACCCTTCCGACCCACGACTAAGACTCCTTCCTGTAGACCCGGATCCTGGACATCTGCTGCCTCCACTACCTGCCTGCTACCTACCTTGTCCCAACCCACCAGAACCAGAGCCGGCTCCCGATCTCCCTGAAGTCAACGTAGAATGTTGGGTTCAGGTCACAGCGAAACCACATGCACAATCTGTTGAGGCACTATTTTTTCCATACAGTAAGCAGTGTCCATTTTTCATCGAAAAGTATTGAACTCATTTTTTAGATCAGGATCCTCCTCCATTCACATGCCAGGAAGCCCAATGCCAATGCGCCAATTGCCAGCTCTCTTTGAAGAAGTCGCAGGAAATTATTAACGCAACTGGGAAACAACTACGCAAACCGAGCCATATGATTCCGAAGACTCGTCTTGTACATCCTAGATACACGATGCCTACTTATCCAAATATTGATCAGGTGTCAGCGATGCTGTACCAGACTGGAAACATGGATCTTATGACAAGAGACATTGGGAAAAAGCTGTTGCAAAATGGATTCCGAAAGCCCATGAAGGCGCATCTCGACCAGAAGTTACAAAAATCTGGGGTAGGTTACTTCATGCACCTTACCAAGACATAAAAGGCTTCATTTTCAGGGAGTTACGCACACAACTGTTGAAGGGATGCTATTCAACTGCAAAGACGAACTGCGCAACTACGTCACCCTAAATATGGCCAAGGAACTCGCCCACTACACACGTCTAAGTATCAGCAATGTTATCGGCAGTGACCGCTTCAAAGTCAAAGCGAGCCAAACAATGGACGTAGATCAGGATGATCCATACACGTGGGACGAGTACGGGAAGTGCGTGGAGGTGGCTTCGAAAGGAAAATGCAAGCCCCCTTCTAAGAAGAAAATGAAGAAAAGCAACGGAAAGGCGGCGGTGATTCAACCGACTAGAACAGTTGCAACTATGACAGAAATTCGTAGTCACTGGTAATCTCTGAAATTATAATTTGAGTTTTAGAAATTATAATTTTTTAAATGTGATACTCAGGGATGACGTAAATACAAGTTTTACGCTGTACTCATCTAAATTCATGGCTCAAGTAACGACAGGTACAACAAGGCATTTCATCTTACATACATATGTATAGGATTCATCGTGGTTTGTGGTAGCCGAATTTACGAGTGAGACAGTCTATGTTGGGGAAGAGAAAAGCGTCTGCGGAAGAGCGGAAATGTGTGTGTGGTCGCCGGAGCAGAGGTTGAGCAGCGTCGGAGCAGCGTTTGGAGCAGCTGTTTTTGGTGTTTGAGCCGTGTGTTGGCAGCGAATTTTGAATAAAACTGACTTTTGTTGTGGTTTTCTGGGTTGCGCGTTTGGTTGACTTACAAGGCGTCGTTCCTTGATGGTTTGAAAGAGTTCAAGAGCGTCTCTGGGTCGTTGTTTGCAAATTCAACGCGGATTTCGCGTTTTCAAGCTCATTTATGGGTTGTTTTCAGATTCCGTTTTCACCCGAAGAGAACAAGCACTTGACTGAGTTGTATGCGCGTCATCAAGAAGAGTATGAGGGGAAATTCGCTTCGGGATCGCAAACGGCGAAGCGATCGAAAGGTGATTTTTGCGAGTTGTGGGCCAAGGAGCTTTCTTCTTTGTGGGGAATTGCTGCTCGCACTGGCGCTCAAGTTTAGCAGCTCATTCGTGATCTCCAAAAGACTGCGAGAAGCCGAGCACTTAAGAATCTAAGTTTTCCGTGTTGTAGGATTTAACTGTGAATGTCAAAACGTACTGTAGCTGTTGTCTCTGGATTGTGACTTTTAGAATCATTAACAGCAACTCTTAGAACTCGTTTCTGCTTTTCAAGTTGCCATCACGTTTCTTTAACGCTGACTTCAATTTTCTTCATTTTTCATCTTTCTTCAAGTGAGCCAGAAGACCCAATAAAATGTCGATTCAGAAAGGCGAACGGTCATAAGCCAAGATAGCTGTAACCGTAAAAATGAAAGACCCTGGGGACTTGTGAACTTTGCTCTCAACCAAGACAACGTCTGTGTCTGAGGCAGAAAATGCCAAATCGCTATTATGTTTTTCATGATGAGTAAGGGTATGTGCTTACGTCCAGGCTACAGTCTACAGCTTTAGCCCAAATTATGTTAAACCGCCCTCTTTGGCCAAGACACACCGACTATTAAACTTTTTTCCCAGCACGTGACACATCCATCTCAAACTAACTAAATATTTATTGTTCATATGTATGATACAGGGGGAGCTGAGACAGAGACAGGAAATAGTTGTTATTATTGCTGAGCTATCTTTGAAACCGATTCGAGGGAGCTGCGAAACGTTCGGGTGTCACGGGGAACAGAGTTATAGTTGCCAGCAGAGAGACGAGGAAAAAGGGTTGGGAAACATGAAATAATATACAGGCTTGGACAATGTCTTAACCGACCAGAGGAGAACTTAATGTACAGATGCGTGGAGACGATAAACTGAGTCACAAATGGCAACATGGCATTTGCATGAAAAATGAGTCGTTAAGGGAGACTAAATCACGGTTATTAGGGTACAGCTGAGGAGAAGAGGAAAGTTGCACGGGAACAGAAGGCTTGAGATTGGACTACGGAACATTTGATAACGCGTGTATACCGGTAGACAGAAAACCGTTTTTACATTAAACAGCGAATTCAATTCTAGGAGAGTTCAAGTTGATCTGAGGGAGGAGGAGGAGTGGAGGTACGTTGGGAGACGTAGAATCTGCTTGGAGTAGAAAAAGTTCATGAGGGAGAGGAGAGGAAACCCATAGGTTCGACATCGGAAGAGGGAAATGGTTTGAGTCTGAGGGGAAAAGGGGCGACGGACGAGTTGTGACACGTTTCAAGACGACGTTCCGCTTGAAAGAAATTCGAGTTGAAAGAAGAAGAGTTTTTGTTGGACAGACGAGGAAAGAGTGGTGGGTTCGGGTTGCAGAAAGACGACAACGTGAATGTTGCGAACGGATGATGAGAGTCGAAGACGACGCTACGAGAGTGTCTGATCAGCAGGTGTTGCGCAGAATGCCGCGGATCGGAGGGTTCTGCGACGCCGTGAAGACGGGGACATAGGCCTTGTTTTGCATGCAGCATACGTGCTTGTCGTGGGGGAACCAATGACGGATGCAGTAGACAATCAGGTAGGCGAGCAGGATGTAGGCGACGGTCATCACACAGAGGATCAGCAGGTACTTGAGGAGCACGACGGGGAACACGCTTTCCATGACAACTTTCGCGCAGTCTTCGATCTGAAATTAGCCAGATTCAGGAGGCTACAAACAGGAAAACGTGAGTTCGGACAGTTTATCAAGGTGTAGTGTAGCCTTGCCCATGTTGGCCACCTTCATTGATGGCTATCGTAACCCTGATTAAACTCCAAAAGCCCACAAAGAGTAAAGGTCACCGACATTTTTTTCATTTTTTTGTACTTTTTTCAGACCTTTGGCCTTTCCCCTTTCCAGCCAATGCCGCCATGTCCTTGTTGCACCTCGTGCCTGGCAGAACTCCTTAATCCTATTAATCTTTGTATCCCTCTATAATTAATTCTAATTTCATGTAATTAAATCCCAGGAATTGTCCTCCTCGAGCCAGCTAGAACCACTCTCCAATTTCAAAGCCAGGTGTAAACTCCAATTCCCAATTTCCGTAATCCATATTTTGCCAAATTCGGAATTGAAACTCACATTCTCCCGAGGTCGGATGCTGCACTGAAGGTGGTCCTCGAAGTTGGAGCTCGATGCGACTTTGTTCGCGCCGAGGAGAGCCAGTTGGAGTCCGCGTTCAACAGCCTGCACGATCGCCATACGCACGCTGAGGAGAATCGGAATTGTAATAAACGCGATCAGGTCGACAGTTTGCATCTGGAAATAGGAGGAGGCCGATTAATGGATAGTCAAGGCCGTTGTGGAACTCACGATAACGAGATGGAGTTTGCGTACGTGGGTGGTGGGAGTGATGAAGAGGAAGAACGAGGAGGTCGAGAGGGCCACACACATCGAGCCGATGGTCATCCAGATGTTTTGCTTGTAGCTGTTCATCACGTCCAGCTGGTAGTGGAGCACACGGGTGTCGTCGCCGTTAGGGGTGATCAGCGTTCGGTCGTACTTGTAGCTGATCTCCTGCACGTAGTTGTGGACACCTTCGTAGGACCGCAAATAGGGCATCATGTAGACCATGTGGCAGACTGCGATCGTGAACAGCGCCACTAGCTTAAAGTAGTGCGAAAACATTGGCTAAAACACGAAAAATGATGCTTAAATTGCGTAAAAAGATGGAAATTACCTGCGAGATGACCAGACGTCGGAGAAAGGTGGCGCGGCTGCTCGGGCACTGGGCTTCAGGGTCGCGGAGCGCAGCCAGCTTGGTCTCGATGGAGTCGAGAAGGTTCTCACCCGAAGTGTGGCTGCTCATCGTGATTTGAGTTCAGAAGAGTGGTCGAGGGGTTGAGATCAGCAAAAATCAACCCGTAGAAATGATTGATCTGAAACAGAGAAGACAAAAGTCAGCAGGAGCGATACGAACAATTCGATAAACAACGTGCACGTGATCACGCGATCAGCTGTTTTTCCTCGATCTTCTCGGCTTCTCCCGCCCAGGCACAGCCGCTTTCGAAGGAACGCACGCAAAAAGCAAACGAAAAGTCGAAAACACAACACGCGGAGACGATGCAAGTTTGCGAGGCTCCGCAAATGAGGACAAGTGCGAATTTCTCCGCCGAGCGAGAGGCGATCTGAGGGCCTGGACTGCGAGGAGGTGGTCACGGGGATCGCTGACTGCTGAAAGCCCTCCCCCTTTCTGCGCTTCTCACCTTTAAAGGGGCAAAAGCCACACCTTCGGCATGCGGCGTGCGAAGCGTCCCGTCTTGGACACTCGGGCAGCTCCGAAGGCTCTGCTGCCAGCACTGAGGCTGTGGCTGCTTACTTGCAGAGGAGGAGCCTTTGCGGCATCGCCCGCGAGCAACGACGCTTTTACTGCGGCCGAGTAAACAAATATCCACGCCTTGAGGGACACGCGCACTCAGCTGTTTTCCTGCAGCGTGCTGACCTCTGCCCCTCACACGCTGCACAGCTGGATCGCCGTGTTCTGTCATGAGCGGTGCAGGCCGGCCGGCGGCCTCTGACAGCCGACAAGAGAAAGCAGCACAAGGAACATTCGGCGCCGCACATGCTCACACGCAGTCGCTGCTGGGGTGCACAAAATTACTGGAGCATTGACCTCAACAGCGCCTGCGCGATCGCCGTGATCCGCGTCCGCCCTGTCGAGTAAAAAATGATGATGATGCCGCCGATCCATAACGGGGGCTCATCGGGCGGGATACCTCATGCAAAGTGCTCTCCTATTACGGTCGGAAACCCGGAAGAGAAAGCGCTTGCGGGCCATTCCACCACAGGTTGTCAGGCGTCCCTCTGCCGGGTTACGATAAGAATCTGAAATTTTCCCACAAGGCTGCAGCAATAGGAGCGTTTTTTCACAATGCGAAGTGGGAAGGAACAAGAGGTTGAACCATTTTAAACTAAAAACGAAAGTGATTGGCCGAGAAAAAGCGCCGTTCCTTCGGTTTTCAGGTGGCGGCGCAGTGGTCTTCTCAGAACATTCGTTTCCGTGCGCTACGGCCGCCGCTCACGCCTTCAATGATGCCGTGCCCTGCAGCAGCAATGTGAAGGTCACGTTAGCGTGGTCGAAGAAGAGAAATCTCTTGTTCGGACTCGACACAAAAGACGGCGGAATTGGACTAACCCACATTAAAAAAAGAAAAAATCTCGCCGAGTGATTTCTTTATTTAGCGCTACGACCAAAGGTGTCATGGAGGCCAAGAAAATGAAAAACCTAAAAATTTGTACTTACATTTTTAGCGACAATTTTAGGTACAAAAAGCGTCGTGTGATAGAGACGTCATATATACAAAATTATCCAAAGCGTACAGTCCCATTATGCCACAATAAACAAATTAATTGTGGTTCTGCAAAAAACCCGAAATCCGACAGAATTCAATCTAAGAACAGGTATTTTTTCAGCTTAATTACGAGACCGTAAACAACCAGTTTTCGTCCTAATTTTTTCATCTTGGAATTTGCTTGAGACATCGTTACACTGCGGTTGAGATAAATTGCCGCGAAAAGAGCAATGGTTAGTAACCCATTCATTAATTGCGACTGTGTGACAACGCCCGTCCCAAAAACAAATCTCTTCCATTAAACTGAGATTACCCGCAAACCACAACTTGCGTAGACGGTATTTGTTTTGTCTATCGACGGCCCCGCGCCAGTGCCAATAACAAATTGGCGCTCCCGGCACCGTCGCCGTAGCTGTCTACTGCACTAGCCAAGGTCAATGTCCGGATCGCCGAGCGAGAGATAGAAAAATGAGAAAGTATCTCGGTGATCTCGTTTTAACGCCGGAGAACGTACGGAGCATCCACCTTTCGCTCTTGCCGCTCGCCGTGGCGGCGCCAAAAAGGTCTTCGAACTCTTTTTGTACAAAAGACCCCGAGATCGCCACCCACAATGTGCGGCCGCTGCCGGTGGCGAGAGGCGCGAGGACTGTCAAGAGTGCGACGTTATAAGCCACTACGCCAAGAAGCCGCATCAATCAACGGAACGGCCATTCGACCGGGCGCCATCGTTGCGCAAAACCGGTTTAAACGCAAAAAATCTGGAACAAGACCGAGAGGAGCAGATGCGGAAGCGGCTACATTACGGTTCAAACAAATTGATTGTGACAAATTGTCATTTCTCGAGACCAAACCTAGCATGAGAGGAACCCTTTAATAAATTTTGGGTGCTCGTTAATCAGGCTTACGAGGTTATTTTCGCCCTTTTTGTCTTTCAAATTCTAAACTGTTTTTAACCCCGTAGTTAAATGTTACAAAATCTTCGGAGTCCCTCAACCAAAAATCTTTATTAGGCTTATGAGGTTATTTTCGCTTTTGCTAGCTTTCCAATCATAAGCCACTTGAAAATGTTTACAGCAACTTTTGTAATTACACTTAACTGCAGTGGTTAAATGCCTCACAATCCGATTGTCCTCGATATACTGATTATCTGTGGGCTATTAATAGGCTTATAAGATGTCGTTTGCTGCTAAATGCTGATCCGCTTAGAAGTGTTGAAAATGTTAGCTACCGTAGTCAAAATCCAGAGACTTTGACCCTAGAGGTTTAGGAGCTTTGTTCCAAAATTCCAAAAAAACGAGGATTAGTGCTGCTTCAGCCTCATCTGACCAGGTACCGATTCCTGAGGATTAAGTGAGCTTCTGGACCCATCTCTATTCACTTACCTAGAAGTGATGCTTTGTTCTAGATCTCAATCAAAAGAAGGATTATTTTTGTTGACAAGAAATGTGGATTTGAGTTGGTGGTAAACAAGTGGCACGTGAAAGTTTTCCGTTAGATCCGAATTTTTAAATTTGTGCGAAAGGAATTTTGGCTTGTTTGTAAACAGAATAAGCTACAATCGCAACGTAACAACGACACAGCAAAACACTGTATTCTAAAATATCGAATGCCACAAGATGCACTTCAGGAATGTTCAAAAGTGGAGCTTGCAGAATTAAACTTAAACAGACCGATTTGAAATTCTTTTAACGACAGCAGAAATGGTGTCATTTTCGGCCGGGTAGTTTCAAAATATTGTTAGCCTCGACCCAGCCAAAACGGAAATTCACTGAAATTTAAACATTGTTTTTAATAAAAACCACCCTGAGCCTCATATTGCTGAAAGAAAGTGGTTGATGAGGCTTAGCCTCGTGTAAATTGCTGTTCTCGCACTGATTCCTAATTCTCTGCTTGCAGCAAAAACTGTAATCCGCGCTGTTTTGAGGTGCCGCCGATCACCCTTATCGTGTCGTCTCTCACCAAGAAGAAATCGGCCGCTTTAACACGGTCGACGTTCGCCGTACAAAAAGAGTCGCTGTTCGGCGGCGCGAAAAAGCGATAGCGCCTATTTCTAAAAGACCGCTGTTGCCTATCGAAGGCATCGCTCGCCTCTTCAACTCCTCAACAGCAGCCTCCGAAGAAACGCAAGGCTAAGCCACGCTTAGCCTTGCGTAAGACGAAGAAACCAGTCCAAGTTGCACTTATGACCTAATTAGCGCCGCCGCCACGAGTGGATACCGTAATTTTTGCTGTCTTGCACCGCACTAATACTCGTCGCGACCGTCGTTCAAGTTCAGTCAAACTTTAAAGGTCAATTCCGCTGCAAAAAGGGAAAGCGCGAGAGCACACTTCACACAGGCTGCGTGCGCGAGAAGAAGAGTAGACAATCTTCGGTCTCTTGATGATGGGGTTGTCGGCAGTCAGTGGATGAAAGTGTAACCCTCCACCGCGACCGAGGTTGATGTTTTGTGCGAGGTCCAAAAACGAGAAGCAAACGAATTTGAGTGAACAGAGACGTTATGGCGCAAAGTTTTGTAGGGAATGCAGGAGCGGAGTGGTATGAAACGGGGGAGGCCTGCTGGAGCGACGCCGTTTTTGGAGTGATTCCATTTCAAGCATTTCTAGACTAAAAATAAATCATACTAAAAACTTGAAAAATAAAAAAGCATTAAAGGTTATGTTTAGGTTACAGAAATAGTGCTAGCGAGACCTCAACTCAATCTTTTGCAATAAAGACATCAGGAAAATGAGCCTAAAAAATCTTATCTTAAATTGAAATACTTGAAAATACTAATTGACTACAATTTAACAGGCCTAAATAATTTTTGCCATCATGTAGTATACCCTGCAAAAACCACAAATATAACTAAAGCCAAAGAAAGAGTTAGGGTTGTCCTACAGTAACCTATACAACCCTTCCCATAACACAGAAATGCGAAGAAAGCATCGACGTGGAAAAAGAACGGAATTTAACGGGCGTCAAAACACACCCTTGATTCAAACGGACAACGCGAGGAATAAACACCGCAAATGGTCCATCCTTTGTCCCCCATCTCCAGCCAGAGCAACATAGGGATATAAACACAAGACGATATGAGAACCGTTCCTTCCCGCGCCAACAAAACAGAACGCGAGGAGACGCCCAAGCAGCAGTGTCAGCTGAAGGATATAAATTGCGGGAGTGACCTGTCAGCAAATCGCCTATCGCCTTGGTTAGCAAGGGTGGCTGAAACCGCTGTACAGGTAAAAAACGCACGAGAAAGTGCAGATACAAAAAGCGAGTGGCGAGAGCTCTTTAAGAGGCCCTTTGAAACTCTCTCTCTCCCTCCCATATCGAATAAAGCTTGCGGTTGGGAGAGCGAACGCGCGAGCCCCGCGAGCACGCAGTGGTCAACGCGACGTCGGCATCGACGACGTCGTCGTCGCGATCATCGCAAGGGTCTCCCCGAGTGGTGCTGCCGCTGGTGGCGGTAGCGTACCAGTCGGTGCGACTATCATTAAGTGAGCGGGCAAGAGAGTGCGCGTTTCGAGGTGAACGATTACGGAAAAAAAGAGTGAAAAGCCACTGAAGACACCACAAGACTCGATTTACGCAAAAAGCCGGTATGACTCATTTGGGAGTCTCCAGTTTGCTCAGAAACGCTACACTCGGAGGGCCACGAAAGCATTTGGAAGCCTGCATTTTAAGGTCGGGAGCCCCTCAGAGGCAGAACCACTGCACTTAATCTTCAGCCAGAGCAACACAGGAGTATAAAAACACGACAATATGAAAACAGTTCCTTCCCGCGTCAGCAAAAAAACGCTCTTAAAATTTGCATTTTAAAGTCGGGAGTCTCTCAAAGACAGAAGCGACTATAACTACCGTAACCCGCGAGACGAGCCCCATCTGCCCTTTTAGAGGTCGCTTCCGATTTGCAATTTTTTGCACCAAAAAACGTTTTTGTCAGATGCGTCTGCAACCGTCTTAATGCGTTAGGAACTTTTATAAAACCGAATCCGCGCGTGAAAGTGCTTATTGGGGACAGGCGAACAAGCGAGCTAAGGGTGACGTCATCGTTTGGCACGCGCTTCGTGCCGTCTCGTGTCGGCGGCACAAAAAATTTTTACTTTCGCGACCGCGATTCCCCGTTTCCCGTTGCGGACACTGAGTAGGAGACCGCCGTTGCATGAGGAGGGCCGCAGTGCTGCAACGACGCGCCGGTTCAAACTGAACGGGTCGACAAACGAAGAAGAAAAAACCGATCGAAAACTCTTTCCGTTGGATGCGCGACCAGGCAGGCGACCGACCGGCCAAAAAGACAATGTTTCGCGTCCGATCGCCAACGCCGCGGCCCCCTTAGCATACAACGATTCGTTAGTCATCACAGGGGTGGCACGAGGGTTTGATGTTTGTGAGACGGGCAAAAACGTTGTATTTGCGATGTTTGTCTTAAGTAAACGGAGCGGGTTAGTAGTAAATTACCTTTCTCTTTAGGACCAAAACACTATTTGGGACACAAAGAGTTTAAGAGGACAATGCCTCTAACGATACATGTGAGTCTTTATTGCGTCGACGTTTACGCCCACCTGCATTTTTCTCCAAAGAACAAGTCTCCAAGACATTTTTGAACCATAGATTTTGAAACCACAACAGGAAAGATTGATCTACTGGAATGACAATAGGTGCAAAAGATGAATGTTCTCTTGTGTCGAAAATGCAACATTTGAACAGGAACCAAAGTGCAGCCAAGTGCAATGAGGCGCGATTGATGAGAGGAGCAGATGAGAATGTCCACTTTGTGGCAAGTTGCGGTTTTTCATCTTCAAAAAAGTACTCCGCGGATGCGGATAAAAAATGAGCATAGTTTACAACTTCTACTCGAGAGCCGACAAAAAACAGCTTGCAGAAATCGGTACAGCGGCCTTTGCCGAGGGCTTTGCTAATCGAGCAACAAAAAAGCAAGAAACGGAACACAACAGGGGGTGCAGGCACTTTCGTCGAGGAAATAGTGTGATTTCGACTGTTGCGGCTTATCCGTTTGCACGTTTCCAATTTCGGTAATTGGAATCCGGTTCCAAGTTTATAATGCGACGTGATAATGGGAAAATGAGTGCAGGGACCTACCTCATGCATTATTTTCGGGAACGCCGAATCCTTGAAATTTCATTTTTTGGAGCGGATTTGCAGTGAATGAGTCCTGAAAAACTACCAACAGAGCATAAATTATTCAGGGGCGTAATTAGAAGTGATTGTCATTAAAATATTGAATTTCGAACACTACTATTTCGAAGAACTCTGGTGCTCTTATGCCAGAAACCAAAATTATCAGCATACGTTATACGTCTACAGGCTCTGCGAAAGCCGAATCATTTTCAGACGGGCGGAAAAACCGCGAAAAAACAGCATTTCCACTTTCAACAACCGATTTCCCACACAACTCAGAAATCCAAGTATTCTTGGTTGCAATCGACGCAGAAGGAGTTGCCGATCACGTGGAGCCGAAATCTCCCGCAGGCACACACGCGTTACAGAGAAATCTACGATTTTCCGAGCGTCAAGATCATCCCTCAAAAAAGCCATGCTGGGCGAACGATTTGTTGCAAGCTTTAGACTCCCGCTTGGTTTGCTTATTTTTGTCAACAATTTTTGTGACTTTTTTAATTTTGAGCACTTATGTAGAATTCTGCTTCATTCCCGGATTTGTTTTACTCAAAAACGATACACAAATGACCAATCTGTGCCTCAACGTTGTCTACTCGTCGTTTTATTGCGAGTGCGAAAAACGTGCGAAAAACGAAATGTTCGCGCGAACTGAGGTCGACTGATTTGTGGTGTCGTTTTCTTCATCGTGTGGCGGTGCTCTGATAAACGCGTTTCTCGTTTGCTTTCTTCTCATTCGCGTGGTGGCTAACGGTTTTATTCGGTCTTCTCTTTCAGAAAATGACCAAACTTCATGAGGTTGTGATCGTCGGATCGGGTATAATGGGTTCGTGCACGGCCTATCACTCAGCCAGGGCAAAACTCAGTCCTCTGGTGCTTGAACAAGTAAGCCAAATGTGGATTTCGACGATCGTGAAGCCTTATTTCAGTTCGAGAAGGGCCATCACAAGGGATCGAGCCACGGGAAATCACGGATTATCAGATATTCCCATGGGTACCCCACGTATCTGCCGATCATGACGGAGTCTTACAGGTTGTGGGACGAGTTGGCCAAGGAGTCGCGCGAAAGGCTTGTCAAGTAAGTCGTTATTATGTAAATGACTCACCTAAATGCCGTTTTCAGCAAGTGCGGTCTTCTGCGCATCTCGGACGAGAAAACAGCGCATGCAAACGCAAAGATCCTTATCGACGGAGGCCTTCCGAACCGAATTTTGACCGGAAGGCAGATTCGTGAAGAATTCCCGCAGTTTCACTACGACGACTCGTGGTTCGGCATGTTGGACCCCGAAGGAGGCATCATCTACGCGGACAAATGCCTCGAAGCAGCCCAGGAACAAGCCACAAAACAGGGAGCCGTGTTCAAGTTCGGCGAGAAGGTGACAGACATCAAAAGCGAGTCCGATCACGTCGTTGTGGTCACGAACAAGGATACCTACTCTACGAAGAGCTTGGTTGTGACCGCTGGAGGGTGGCTCAGCAAGGTCCTCCCCGAAATGGACAACCTCGTGCATACTCAGGTATTTGTGGTTTCTGTACTGTAACTAATTATGACGTTTTCAGGCAGAGCAGATCGGAACGTATTACTGGAAAGTTAAGTCGAATCCAGACAGGTATGACGCCGATAAGCAGTGCCCGACGATCGTGATCGAAACCAAGGACTCGAAGATGTTCATGGTTCCACCTGTCGATTATCCTGGACAGATAAAGGTAGGCCGCTTCCCAGTCGTCGATTGGCTTAAACTGGTCTCATTTCAGCTCTGTATTGATGCCTGCGAAGCGATTGACCCAAACAACCCCTTGACTGAAATGCCTCAATGGATGGAGGACTACCTGAAGGGACACATCGCAAAGCATCTTCCTGACATCGACGCTTCTGCTGCGTCCAAGATTGATATGTGCATCTATACGATGACAAAGGACCACCATTACGCTATTGGACGTTTCCCATCGGACCCTCGAATTCTTGTCGGAGGAGGCTTCTCCGGCACAGGCTTGAAACTCGCGATTTCTGTCGGTCGCATGTTGACCGATCTAGTTCGAGGAGCCGATGAGAGGACGACTATTCCAGAGCTGTTCAGCCTCACTCGCAAACGTGTGAGAGGCAACTAGGTTTCAGGATTGCGACGGTTACATATAATAAAGTGTTCTAACGTATATCGTGTTAACCCATGGGTTTAAGGGCAGCTGACTGGTACCGCATTCACGATTAGGTTTGTGGACTACAGCAATCGTTCCTATCGCTGGGCACTTCCAGTGAACTTAAGGTTTGAATATTTCTCCTTCGGCTCGCAGCGGACCCAATAGCAGTTCTTTCATGCCTTGATGGTGCCGGACTTCTTTCGACCTATATGTCGCAAGAGATTTCATTCAAAGTCTTGAGATGAGAGTCGCCATTAGTTATCCCAAATACCATAGGAACGAACCATTTGAAGTCACCGATTTCGACAGCAGCCTTGTGCTTCCTAGAGAGTTCCTCCGTTTCGAAGTGCGCGTACGGCGAAACGTTGCACAAATCCGACTTGCAGCAGGAGCGGGAGGAAATGTTGAACAGGGAAGGGGGAGCGATTGTCGTCCAATTGGAGGTGGAACCGGCAACAGTGGGAGCGGTGGAAACAATCTATCGATACGTTGAAACATTGAAGGAACATTTAATAACTAGTCACGATTCTGGGGAAGGAGGTCGGATTTATCCGAGAAAAATGTTCGTGCTCTGCTACAGATATACCCTGTTCACCCAAATTTTGGAAAGCTTTTATGAACTGACATGACAATATGGCAACATGGAAAATGAGATTGGATAAAATAGGTTCAAGAACAGGCAGTTCAGAT
This sequence comes from Steinernema carpocapsae, assembly GCA_000757645.3. Taxonomy (NCBI): domain Eukaryota; kingdom Metazoa; phylum Nematoda; class Chromadorea; order Rhabditida; family Steinernematidae; genus Steinernema; species Steinernema carpocapsae. The sequence continues at coordinate 5,297,536 of CM016762.1, forward strand.
CATGAAGACAACGAAAAGTGAAACTGCAATAAGAGGGAGACCATAGGACAAATGGAAAGCAGAACTCAACACCAGCTTGCTGGGCTGATACAAGGTATTGTGACCACCGACTGCGAAGCCGAACGTCCAGTCCTCGTAGTCTTCAGGGTCGGTCGGAAGAACCTTCGCCTTGCTGTAGTCGAAATAAGGGTAGAGACTCTTGGACCATTCTGTCGGTGATGGGAGGGTCGTAGTCGTGGTCGACTTCTGGGTGACTTGTTCTACGGCGATCAGTTGTTCTGTGGGCGGATCAGCGACTTTCAGGTAAACGACGTAGACTTGCTCGGAAGGAGCTGCGGCTGAACTGAGCACCATCGAACCGTCCATTTCTTTGTGGTTGATTTGAGAAGCTGGCCAATACACGGCCTCGTCTAAAAATGGAAAGCTACTCTCTTTTTAAAGCCTGCTTACTTGACTGTCCGCGGTGTTCGAAACCACCTTCTGACGAGTAGCTTTCAAGAGAGTTTTGCCAAGGATGCATAACTTCGACCTGATTGGAAGAAGCCAAAGCGTCCTTGAACTCAGATGAGTCCACGATAATCGGCTCTGGAGAGGCGACGTCGCTGACCATAAATATGTCTGGACCGGAAGCTACTCGCGGCTGCTCTAAACAGGCATTTAGACACCTTCTAACTTTGTGAAGCGCTCACTTCGATCTTTGAAGGCCTCATAGGAAAGATCTTCCTCGATCTCCTTCGCGAACTCGCCCCATTCGGACGCGATTACCTTCGGAGTATTAGAGGATACAGTACCCCCTTCGCCAACACTGATCCATTCTGTAAGAACGAGGCATTTTAGAATGATAATAACTCAGTCGCCTACCTCCAGACTTCCCATACTGCTCGCGAGACTTAGGGATGACTGCAGCGGCGGGGGTCGTGACGGCAAGGCGGTCGTTCGAGGCGATGACGGAGAGGACCGTCGTGTGCTGGACTCGGAGATCCACGTGGTGAACAGAATCGTCTTTCCGGTTGCCGTTGGAATATGAGCCGAAGCCTGCGAAGTTTGATTCATACCTCGGGTAGTCGGAGTCCTCCATCACTGAAAGAAGCATACGATGACGCTCCCCATTGGAAAGTGGAAACTCCGACTTACCATTGTTCAAAACTGGAGTTTTGCGAGAAGCGTCGGTCTCGATGACTTGGAGAAGGGGATCAGAGGATTCTGCTGGATCGGCTTGTCCATGTTTAGCGGTACCAAAAGGTCCTAAATAGGATAATTTGATTGCGTGAGGGTATGACGATCATTACCCCCTCTATCCTCGATGGAGCGGTCGCCTCGTGATGGACGGACTGATCTGTGGGTCGTGGAAGAGCTTACATGCGAGGCGGTAGATGGATCGGAAGACGGAACACTGGAGGGGAGAGTGACGCTAGAGGTGGAAGTCTCTGGATGTGCATTGGTTTCCCCTAGTTCGACCACGTCCGCTTGAGTCGTCTTCACATCCACGTGGCTTTCTCGGAACAAGATGGTTACATAATGGCCTAAACACAGCAAGATTGAACACTCAGGTGCGCGTTGCTCAAGGTTACCATCGTCGTTGGTTGGCGACGTAGTGAATTCATTTCCATAAGTTTGCGCTTCGGAAACTTCGAATAAAGCCATGTTTGGAGCTGTGGACACATCAGGACGAGAGGAAGATGTGGAAGAAACCCTGGCCGACGTGGGATCTTGTGCACCGACAGTAACCGCTTGCGTAGTGTCCAAATCCACGTTTCCTGGCGGATTGAAGGTGGCTGCAACGGTTGAACAAGGTAACGTCATGGTGGTGGAGGCAGGAGCCTTGGTGTGCTCATCTTGCGCTTCAGTAAAGCTAGAGAAATCCACAAATTCCTGGTTTTTCGAATCGGGAATTTCGCCTCCTAAAATCAAATATTTCACTTTCTGAAAGATTCAACAAGAATCACCTCCAGCGGTCTCAATCGAATGTTCAGCAGATTTGGCCATCGCATTTCCTGATGTTGTAATAGCGTTTAATCCAGCGGTGGAAGATAAGGTGGTCGCTTCGGGAGAAGAAGAGGTGGAGGTGGCTTGTTCTTGCTCAGCTTCATTAGCATGAGGAGTGGACGTCGACTCATCCGCGACAAGAGTGACTGCTTGCGTGGTGTCCCAATCCACGTTTCGAGTATATCTAGGCAGCGTCACGAAGGTCGACGCAGGTAGAGTTGTAGGATCACCTCGTCTTTCAGGGGGGCTCGTGGAATCCACGATTGTAGGCGATTCCTGATTCTCCGAGTCGAGAATTCTGCTTTCTAAATTCACAAGCTTAATTTGACACCCAAAAAATTTGCCAAGAACTACCTTCAGTGACCTCAATCCGAGGAGTATGTCCGGTCAATCCGACCATTGCTGGAATGGTGGCCGCTTGCGATGGAGAGGGCGGTGTGGCAGAGGCGAATTCCAGCTCAGTTGCGACAGTTTCTCCGTCCTCGACTCGTTCTTCTTCTAAAGCTGCGATAGTAACGGCTTGCGTGGTGTCTGATGGACTGGAAGGTAGAGTCACGGAAGTGGCACTCAAAGAATCGTCGTCGAGGATTTCGCTTTCTAAATTCATGCATTTAGTGTCAAAAATACATGATAAGAACTACCTCCAGCGGTCGCAACTGGACTATCAGAAGGCGTGTGTCCATCAGATCCAGCCACTGCATTCTCTGTTGCTGTAGAAGCGCCGAATCGAGCGGTGACATGAGTGGTCACATCAGGAGGCGAGGAAGATGTTGCGGAAGCGAAGGTGGCTTCTCCTTGCCCAGCGTCACTGGTAGCAGTCGAGCTCGTGGATTCATGGTCGCCGACAGTAACAGCTGGCGTAGTGTCCAAATTCCTGTTTCCTGGCAGATTTGAACCTGAGGTGGGGGTGGGGGAGTGTACTGAAACAGCCATTTTACAACATACAGAAGTGGCAAACTAACCTTGTATATCCCCAGGAATCGATTCTTTTTCGTGTCCTTCATGAGTGGCTTCAACGTCTTCCACAAACGGAAGAGCTTCTGACGGCTTGGATTGAACAACAACAGGAGTGTTTTCTTCCACGTCAACAACATAGAAAATTCCTGAAACGTCGCCAGAGCCGGACGAATCCTCGACGTCGACTTGGCCGCTTCCCTCTCCAGAACTACCGTTTCCTTCAAAGGCTTCTCCACTAGTCAAAGCCGCGTCAGACGTCACATGTTGCCCTGAATAATCTAATTCGAATGCTTCCTGATCTCTTCTTCCTTCATGTCCACTGGAGTCAAAACCGCTTCCTTCATGTTCACTGGGGTGTTCAAATCCGCTTCCTTCAGTCCCGCTTCCTTCAATTCCGCTTCCGGTCAAGGATTGTCCGCCGGCCGAAGTCGAGTCGTCGAAGATTTCTCCGCTCGATGTCGATCCTTGCGCTGTACGGCGAGGCCATATTATTATCATCCCGATCTATAAACATACATTCGCTGCTCGACGTTTCATCACTTCCGGTCACTTCGGCGCCACTTCCACTCTTGATCACATTTTCACTAGCCACGGGACCTGTAACGCAGCTCATTACACAAAGCTCAGACGAAAAACACCAACTTTGTCCACTAGCTGCTGTCGTCACAATGTCGCTGACCACCAGAAGCTGTTCCTCTTCAAGAAACTCATTTTGCGGGGCCTTCGTGTCCACACGAGGCTTCGTCACATCTGATAAGCGTTTGTTACAGACATTAGGGAACAACAGAGCATACCAAAAACCGATTTCTGTGCAACGATCTGGGGAGACTCTGGAGACGCATTCAGGGCTTGTTTCTGGGCTAAAATGGTCACAAAATTACATCAAAAATATGCAAATTACTCACGGCTATGTCGCCGAAAACGACCCGCATTTTCGTCGTTTTTGTGATCATCTTTGAAGACTTTTTCGAGAATGTTTTCGATCTGATTTTCGCTGCTTCCGGAGCCCAATTTCGCGGGAAAATGATCCGATTTCTGTGCAGCTCGTTTTAGAACGAGTGCTAAAATGGAAAACATTAGAATAAAAACGGAAAATGCAAGAAAATCTTACCTGTTAGTATGAAAACGAAGAATAAACCAGTGCCCAGCACTTTGAGGCGATGCATGGTAGTCACGCCACGGGTTACCCTGGAAAATTCGCGAAAAAATTAGAAAATTGAGGAAAGTAAAGCGAATTATGGATTATGTTTTCAGCCATTTCAATCCGATCAAATTCGATAGCCAGCGACGAAAGAAGGAAATTTCGAACGGCCGAACAGCCGACATTCACTGATTCGCGGCTGGACTCAACACAGTCCGTGGCAATGCAAGTTTCGATTGCTGAAAGGTCAGTGGGAAATCAGCTTTTGGGGAAGAAGAGAGGCAGGCAGAAAAATGTGTAGGAGTGATCCAAATTGATGACCAATGCCGAAATGGTAATGTTTGCGTGTGCGATCTGCGTTAAGCGCGGCCTGGCAAACTTGAAATGTAGATTCTGACCACGCGGCGGATCGCAAATAAGGGTTACAAATGTTAGCAGACTTGCCATAACAGCTTTAGGACCTATCCAGGACCTTATTGGGAACGCTATTGGGTCACCACCCAGCCACTAAAAAGGACTTCGCGCACTGATTACAAGCCTCTACGAAACATGGAAGAATTCAGGGGTTGCAAGCGATAGAAATCAACTGTTAGGGCTTCGGGGAGCCAGTGACAAAAAAATAAAAAAATGGGGTCGGCTTTTATGTCGCCCTTAATCACCAGGGGCAAAATGGCCGTGCGCTTACAGTCGCAAGGGGTGGAGCGATCAACTGTGATCGCGCGAGACCAGAAAGGGCAAGCGACGCGTAACTCGGGCCGCTGAAACTTGAAATGTGAGACCGGACATAGGGGCTGCCAGGGATCGAAAACTTCCAGTTACAAGGTACGGTCTTTGCAGCGGAGACACAACTACTTAGACATTGAAAAGGACTTCATCAACCGATTGCAGGCCTGGCCTTTACAAATTTTCAAAACATTTGGACACGCGACAAGACGATAATGGAGCAAGGGCGCATATTTGGCGAATGTCACTAAAAAGGAAATGCTAAGAGCCTTCAAATCAGCTCGAATTGCACAGGCGCTCTTATCCAGCGTCTGAGTGGAGACTGCTGACAGTAGCCAGCTATAAGCAGGGTTTCATCAAGCGATGGTGGCCTTGGAAGACTGCAGATTTCGAAAAATCCGGAGACACTCCTTCGAAAGTTGGAGCGCGCCGCATTCGCTCTTCGTGTCTGTCTCTGTATTCGTTATCCAAATCAAAACATCGATTCTGCACGCCTCCGAAAACATTCCCAAGCGGTGAGAAAACTGTTGCCTCCAATTATTTTATTTCGTCGGCAAATAATTTCCGCCGAAATGTTTTGAGATCGCCCTTCGCCCGATGACACTTTCCCAGCAGCCCAGTTGACAGTGCCACCCGCAGCCGTTTGTGCCAGCATCCAAAACGTCGGCTCTTTGAAGATTGGAATTGTTCGATTAGAGTTTCAGGTAATGAAAACCCGTGCTGCTTTGCGTGTTCGTCGTTTTTGTGACGCCCTGCAAGTCGCCCCGCTGTCGCTTCATTTGCATTACTGAGTCGGGGATCGTGTGGAACCCTTGCAGCGCCGGAAATCAGCACGCTTGTCACAAATTTGCAAGAATGTAAATTGGGGAATGGAGCACGGGACGGTCTGTGCTTTAAAGTGCATTTCCGCAAAAGGGCCAAAATGCGCGTTTTCGAAGCTTGCTGTAAAGTGATGAAATTCCTGCGGACGACGCACCTTTTGCACGTTAGCGCCTGGCCGCCCGTGCTTCATGGTGGAGAAGACAATGTTGGTCAATGGAAGCGAGACGTCGTCCCCACTTCCGTCTGATAGACAATGGAGTCGAGATGACAAAGGGTATGAGCGGTGTCATATAAGAAATTGTCAAATGGAAGCTAATCGTTTACGTTGAAGTTGTGATAACCCTTTGGAAGCTTACAAAAGAAGTCCCTGTGTGATCAGACCAGTACAGGCATTGAGACCCAGAACCCGGTTCCGACACCCTTTTCAAATGAAGGACTTTATCTTTGGTTTTCTAAAAGTTAAATTTTTGCTTTTGTGTGTTGACAAATTCTTGAAGGTTACGGTAGTCGATTTGGAAATGGAAAATCAGAGGCCGATTTCACAAAACTCAATTCGCGATTCGCAGTTGCGCAATTCGCAATTGCAATCCTGCGATTCGCATTGCAGAATTGCGGAATTGCGAACAAAAATGACGCCAGGATCTCGGGGAAATTCTCGCAATTGCGGGGTTTTAAAAACGCAATTGCGGTTCGCGAAATCGGTCTAAATCTCAAATTGAAGAATTGCGACGCAATTGCGTTTCGTGAAATTGGCCCCAGACAGAAACGACCCTAAAATAGTAAACGTTAAAAGTCGAAATTTCCACAATGTGGTCCGCTATCGTCTTCGTGATAAGTCAAATAAACGTTTTTGGGCTTATGGATCAAAATTCCACATCCAAATCAAATATAAGTCCGAATTTTTGCTAAAACTGCATTATTCAGAATAGCATTAGTAAGAATAGTTGAGGGTTGCAATTATGGTCGTTGAACTTCAAAATGGGAGAATAGGAAATGGTCCCTTATCAAACCATACAAAAGTAGTCCTATCATCTTTGTGGTAAAACCAGTACGTCTTTTGTATATCCACTATCCTTCTTGATTGTTTCTGCGTTGCTAAGTATTATAGATGACGGTACTCGACGTGGAAATGCAAAATCACACTAAACGACCGCAAAATAGTGAACGTTCAAAGTCGAAACCTCCAAAGAGAGGACTATCTTCTTTGTGATAAGTCAAGCTACCTTTGAGGCATCTAAACGCTTCAAATGTCGCTTTTTTAAATCCAATTGTTCAACATCAGAATTCTTGCTGAAACTGCAAAAGGATTGTTTTGGGTTTTCCAAAATTAGTGTAGGTTGAGCTAAAACTTCAGAAATGAAATTCACCATTGATTTTACAATTGAACGTATGACAAAAAAGCAAAACGTCAATATTTGGCTTATTGAAGTTGCCGAAAGTGCAGTTGCTCCAAAAATTTTTCGGTTTTCCACCACTACACCTGCTTAACTTCCAGGGCTTACGTGTGCCCAGGAAGTCCCCTCTAAACCATACGTTATTTCTTCCAAATGCAAAATTCTGCGTTTCTCATGTTATTTACAGCTTTTGAGCTCCTCGTGTTATTCCCAGAGTCTCTTAGTTTATTTTGCTGCTCCGTTTTTATGACTGCCGCATGAGAGCATTTGTTGATTTTTTTGCTATTACTCGAGATTCGATTATGTGGAGCTTTCCTATACGCTGTTCCCATTCTTGTTTACATGGTCGCTTTCGAATGGGATTCGTTCGATTGTTTTGGCCTCGAATTTAATAAGCTTTTGCGTCGCTTAAAAAAAGACTTTTTTGGACTTGTTGCAGTGCGTGCAGGATTGAGCTACGAGAGCAGACTGAATTTTGTATGTGAAATTAATGGAATCCAGTAGTGAAAATCATTAATGCGGCCCTTTTTCTCGCCGTTTTGCCTCGCTTTAAGACGCAATTTGATCGCCAACGCACATTTGTCAAACGTTTATTATTGATACATGACATTTTCGACATCCTCGATGTTTCTAAAGCAAGTTCCTCTTTCGTTCGATCTTTGTTGCGAAGCCATAAACTCACTTCTTACATATGAGACTGCCGCGATTTGCTTCTAATAGAAGGCTGGGTGAGATTTGTCAAGATTTGTATGGTCTTTTCTCATACCAGCTATGAGGTTTTGAGGAGCTCGATATTTAAACTTTTAAATAGAGAAATCACACTGATTGAAAACATATTTAGGCCTCATCTAACTCTCGGCAAACAACCCTATTTACTCGAATTTACTACAAAGCGTAAACAACGTTGCTTCTGCAAACTGGCAATGTTTGCAAAAGGTGACACCACGCGACAACACCCCACGTCACTGTTAGGAATCTGTGATAAGCGCGGTCGCTGATCGGCTCACATGGTGTTTTTGACCCTTTTACGCTTGCTTTTGAGCATCTTTGAATGAGTCTTCAATTTGATTTATTGATTTTATGCGAAAATCAGATTTGAAGGGTTGGCTGTTAAAATGAGATTGCAGGTAAGCCTGTTTTAGGGTTCTCTTGAGAAAATTGTGAAGGGAAATGGGATGCTGTGAACTAGCCACGTCTATGGGAATATGTGAAATGCTTTTTTAGAAGGCGCTAAAGTGTTGAGGTGGCTGAAGTTCTGAAAACTGGTCACGCATCTGGGAAAGCGGTGGTATTTCTGTTTCGCTTGATTCAATATCAACGGGGCCATGCGCAAAAATATACTCTTTAAATCTAAATAGTTTGGCGCTTTTCGCTCCACAACGTGAGATCTTTATTTCGTATGTGGACTTCGGCGCGAAGTCGAAGTGCCTCATCCAAGCGCTTTTTTGACCAAAAAAACCTGAGCGCCTGCATACTTTCAAAAATTTTGACCAGAATCGCGTTTACTGCCTTAAAATTCTCCCTGTTGCTTTTCCAGCGATCGAAAACAGTCCCCGTCGCTCGCATCGCCCAGAAATGCGACAAACCACAACTAGAAATCGACCGTATATGTACCATCCCTTTGTGACGGACGAACCCACGGACACGTCTGGATCGTTCCCTTTATGTTATAAAAAACTCCGGATAAGTGCGAATTGTCATTGACTAGGCCAGTAAAAGCTCTGTGCTTTTAGATCATTGCTAAATGCTCAAATAATTAAAAGGTCGTATGTGGTGATGTCTGTAATAAACGTGGCTGCCAATCGGCTTACGCTTTTTCGACCCTTTTACGCTTGCTATTGACCAGTTTGAAGTCTGTAATTTAATTTATATATTTCAATTAACCGGAAATTTGAAGGTTTGATTATTGGAGTGGGATAGGTGGGTGAGGCTATTTTTAGAGTAGTCTCTGGCCACGTATTCGAGAAATTGTAAGACTTTGTAGGAGGCGCGGGAGGTAATGTAAAGGTGACTGGAGTTCCGTGAACTGGTCACTTTCTGGGAAACCGATGACGTTTCGATTGATTTGATATTTCTCATAAGTGCAAGTGGCATCACCATTGGAGCGCTGAAATCTCTGGGATCTACAAAAAAGATACGCCGCTGAGAAGCATGATTTTAGAAAACCTGTGTTAAACAAAAATTGAATTTGGGGTACGAGCTGCTATTTTTTGGCATACCTTCGAGGTGTGTGTTAGAGTGACTCGAGTTCCGTTAACTGACCACGTTCCTGAATAACCAATAAAGCCTTCTATCTCGCTTGTTTGATATTTCTCATAAGTGCAAGTGACTTCATTCCTGCCATTTTGTTAAGCATAAGCGTAGTGCTCGCATATTTCAGGCGAGTATTTAGCCTTTTGCTGAGACGACATCTGTTATGATCTTCACACTTAACCACATGTAAGCCCTTCCCTTTCACTATACTCCTATCGTTTTGGTCGATTCTCTGCTAACCTTAAATTAAACTGTGTTCGTTAAAAAATGTATGTAATAATGCTGATGTGCTCAAAAACACGTGTGTGCCCTTACCTCTTATATTATGTGCATCTTACCCACTCGTAGTCTTGTTTCGATTAATACATGTCCCAATGATGTTTTATTCTACAACTTACTGATGCTCAGAAATCTTAGGACGAATCCACTCATGTCCTCAACCGAATTAGGTATTAGACACTCGAAATTACGAATTCCATCTGCATAATTACATCAAGAATAGGTTTCACAAGTCTGATTAAGTTGATTACAACGACGGGAGATCCATTGTTAGAAGTCCGATCGCAGAGTCCAAACAAAGTTCAATTTCCGAGAATTTATATAAGTTCCGCTTCTATGATCCCGGAATTTTCCGGCCGAATGACCTCTGCGCGAACTTAATCCACTTTGGACTTCTGATAATGTGCTCGTTCAATAAAGGGTGTAAAAAACCCAGGCGCAGTTTTCACTGCTCTCCACTTTTTACAGTTGCAGCAGACGCTAAAGCACCATACTTGACTTGTTCCAGCTTCCTGGTCTCTCATGAAAGTGTTCGCGTTTTTGTCTTGTATTCTTCGAAATGGGCTCTCGCGCTTGGTCGCGGTTGATGAAGTGGTGTTTGGCACGTACGGTCTTATAGATAGCTATGAAAATGTCTGAAACCAAAAAAATTCCCAAAAAAGCTGACTCACTTTTTGGTTTCGGCAAATTGTCTCTCCTTTTTCCCACTCCATTTCGAGACTTTTAACTTTCCTTTCTACTTCCTTAGTGTCGACATTACGTCTTCAGTTTAGGGTTTCAATAAGTTGCTAGGATACATCACCTCAAAGTCATGTTATGCCTAAGCCAGTTTGTTTGCCTGTACCAACAGTTCTAGAAACTGGTCTATTTTTTAGACCATATTTATGCGATTTTTGTTTTAAGCCAATTTTCATTTTCCCGCGCCATTTCGACTTTTGTCATATTTCCATAAGTTCTCCTTTCAACGTGCTCTCACGTTCATATCCACTTCCTCCATTAGTGCCCAACTCCCTCAAAAGAAATTAAATCGCTTCCTCACCATCATCTTCACTCCTCAGAAGGCGTTCTTTATTGCTACTCCGTTCCATATCGAAGTGCATCAAAACGTGTTTCCTTTCCGTGCCTTTTTCTTCGGCACATCGGCGCCAAAACATTTGGCAGAAGTGTCTCTCTCTCACATGTTCCGTCGTTCTGTTTTCATCCTTTTTCCTTCGCCGCCGCTCCTGACCAAGACGCCGTGCGCGCGAATTCAATGTCACCGAGAAGCCGCAAGGAATTTCACGAATCTCACTCTCGCTAAATTAATTCAAACGCAATTTCTGGCCTGCGACAATTTTTTTCGGATTCAGATTTTTGTGGTCTTTGTAAATCTGCCCTTAAGCCTTTCGCGATCCCCTCCAACAACGCCTTGCTTATTCCACGCACGCATTAAGCCGTGTGTGCCTAAGACGTTGTCCCAGGTAGGCGCCGTTATGGCAGGCGCACCTGGGAGTGTGGAAAATTGCGGATTCCAATTAATTGACGCGCTGGCTCCAAACATAAGCGCCTTCTGTATGACTGTGAAGTGGTGTGGTGGTTCGGGATGACGTTCGAATAATTGTTTTTTGGCTTTGTGCGGTCGGTAACATCAAGTGTAGTCACGTTCCTTCCTCAAATGTTTGTTCAGGCGCTTAACTCCACCATTCAGCTCGGCTGATTGCGTCCTGACGCGTGTTGGGTTCAAGCGTTTGCGAGAGGTGCTGGAAGGAAGCGAATCATTCATTAATCGCTATTGTTTCCTGTCTTTGAACCACAAAAATTATGATTTTTACAGTTGGATGTAAATAAGGTTTTGCATTAATTGGGGTTAGTTTTAATAGTCTGAGTTCTGTTTTTAAATTTTATTTTTGTATTTTCAAAAACACATTTCAGTCTTAATAGTGTCTGTAATGATCAAAAAACAAAGGAATCCTATTTTTCGTGTACCAGAAACCGCAATGCCCCTATCTAAAAACTCTTTTAATTGCTGTTTTGTTCCATGAATCCTTTCAATGGCTGGTCGGCTGCTGCCTTAATAAATTATAAGTTTGCCTTTGGCGCCAAAGGTTCTCGTCAACTGCACTAGTTTGTTTTGCTAATTGGCTGGGCAGTGTTTTTTGTGATTTAGATACTAGTTTTAGCAGATCCAGGCACAATTATAGGAACTCAGAAATTTCAGTCATAAATCTATAAATCTGGACTTATTCATTATCATATCTACCGGTAATGAATAAGTCCAGATTTATGACTAAAATTTCTGAGTCCCTAGAATTGTGACCATGAGTCAGGGAATAGAACTCTTAGACTTTTCAATTTTTTCCTTTCCTGTTTTAATTATCGGAGCAAGTGGAACGAAAAATTAATCGCGTGGATTAGGGCAGTGATTGTCTAGCTCAGTGGCTTCGGCAACAAGTCGTGACAGACTCGGATTGCACGCTTAAATCGAAATACGCGCAAAAGAGTTAAGACAACGAAGATGAAGCGCAGGCGATTCAGTTAGTTCTATTCTCGCCGTCGTCCAAAAAACTCACGGGCGTTCTTAACGGCGCTCCGCGATCGATCAACCGCGCGGCGTCGCCGTTGTCCAGAACAGCGGAACAAGGCGGACGAGCGAACATCGACAAAGCATAAGAACGGCAACGACTGGCAACACTTTTTGGGGTTAAGCCTAAATTGGAGAAGAATATACAGAGCCCCTCTACGCAAAGAAGCCGCAATTTATATTAGTTTTCGGGAATTGTTTTGTCCTTTCCTAAAGCTCGCGACTGCAGCGGCAGCAACAGAGAGACAACCCGATCCCAACGGGCGACAAAGACGCTTCAAAATGTCGCAACGTGTTCCCCGCGCGTCGCTCTTCTGAAGTGCTTGTGACGGTAGTGCAGGCAGAGGCCAAAGAAGAAGGAGGATGCGGACAGCAGCATTCAATGTTTTTTGTTTACAGTCGCCGCCAAGCCAGCTTGAGTTGTCGCGTGGCGACGCGTGGTCACCAGATTAGAGGAGCGAATTTGAGGACGAGGAGTCAGAGAGAGAGTCATAAATCTCCGCAAGTGATCCCCTTTTTGTCCCCTCCATACTCGGAAGTCATTGCTCGTAATTTCATATTGAGCTCAATTGAAGTTGGACAAAATTACATTTTCCTCACCACACACGAAAAACGACGACGAACGACATGCGCGGCCCTTCCGCGGATAAATCACTCACTCTCTGCACTAAAACGTGAAGTTTGCGCGCTGCGTGCGATTTCGAGTTAATTAGTCACACAGGCTGACGGAAGCGGCAACAGCAGCCGCAGAGTCGGCGACGGCAAAGTGCCAAAGCCGAGAACTGGCGCCCGTTTTATGCCCAATTTTTCCGATTTCGCTTCCTTCCGCTAGCAGCAACATAATCTTTTCTCCTACGCAAGTAACACGCTGTCATTGTAGCGCACGTTTTACAGAAAAATGGATTTCGACGACGACGATGACGAGGATATCGAAGAGCTTGTGCGGAAAATCCCATTAACTCATAGCAGGTCAGCCCATGCCCGCTTGTCTCGACAAGTTCGTTTTTTGCTCTTGGCTTCTTATCTGATTGTTGTTGATTATCCTAGGATAAGATTGAATGTTCGTCAATGGATCAGCTTCCGGAAGCGGACGAGGAAAACGGCTCGGGAGAAGAAGCGGGGGATAGCGACGAGGAGTTCTACGTCCACCAGTGTTTGCTTCCCCTGCGTAAGTCCAAATCGGACCATTCCTTCTCGGCCAGCCGACAAGCGTCGATTCGCGCAAAGGAGCAGTTCGAAAACATCTACAATTCATTCAAGGTTTGTTTTCCTTCCTTCTGGTATCCGGTCATGTGAACGAAACGGTCTAAAACTGGGTCATTAGCGATGTGTCCTTTCCCACAGTACTTCAGGCTTCGTCATAAAAGGGGTAATAGATAGCACATCAGTTAATTGTTTTTTCTTCCCTTCCATTTTTAGGCCTTTTAAAAATTTTGACTTGAAATTTATGAAACAGCACGGTTTTTTTCGCTACTTCGCGTCATGAAAATAATAGATCTCACTAAACAAAAATGTAACGCGAAAGCAATTCCGTGTCTTCTAATTAAAGAAAAGAAGCTCTTCGATAGTCTCTCTCAAAATTGAGTCTTTGCTGTAGACAAAGAGGAGAATACTTGAAACCTTCGCAGGCGAAACGTCGTCTTCCGACGATTTTAAAACTTTCTCGTATGGGTTTATTTCCGATGTTTACGCAACCTTTTTCTCGGGATCGTGTTTGGTGTTTTGAACCGGATTTCTGTGTTTGATAGTTTAGATGGCTTACTGAAGTTTTCATTATCAGTGCGGTTTGCATATGCTTTTTAAATAAGGAATCGGCCTTTTCGTAGTCTGCCGCCTATAGAGTTCTTATGAAAAGCATCAGGAAATTGAAAGTTCGGTTTTTGATTTAAGAACTAGGACAGATCGCGCAAGTTTTTTGACGCTTCACTCTTACCAAAAATACAAAAAAAACAAAATACTTTTGAAGCTGTTGTTATAATCAGCTCAAGCAAAGTAACTGTTTTTGAAAATGTAGTGCAGCGAATAGTGGGTGAAATATTACAAGAAAGGTCGAGAGATAGACTTCCGTTGCTGGCAATTTTTCCATCAGCAGTTTTTGACCGTTTTCTTATCGTTTTCTCATTTGCCTTTTTGAAGCCCTTTGATTGAAGTGTCCTTGTTTTTCCATTACTTTCAAGCCTATAAATTTCGGATTCGTCACGTAATTCTGTTTTCAGCAATACGAACTGGCGTGTCCGGCGTTATCCGGCGAGAAAGGGCATCAGATGGATGAAACCGAGATAACCTTAAGCCAGCTAACCCATGATCTCGACGCTATGTGGCCTTCGCCCGACGAGGAAGACGAGTACGAGCGTACAAAACACGCTATCGCCAAAGGCCTCTACAAATCTGTGAATCCAGACCTACTGGACCTTGTTACCCGTCTGACTGAACGACGAAACTCAGAAATCAGCGAATGTTGGTCTGCGCCTGGCAACTTCTTTGAGTTGGACGACGACCTTGTTGAAGAGGATTCAGTAAGGGATTTTCAAAAAAAACCTATTTTTTATGTTGTTTTTAGCCATTTGGAGAGGCACGCGTGACAAGTTGCTGGTCGGCGCCGGATATGGCTAACGACTACCAGAGCGAAATTCTGGAAGAAGATGAAGAAGAGATGCCAAAGGGCAATTATGACAACAGTGCGGTGGTGGAAGAAGAGGAGTATGACGACAACGAGGCCGAGATTGAGCGAAAGAGGCGCAGGTCGCTACCGTATTTTCGGAATCGGCTAGAGCGATCATGTTCGGTGGACGACGTGGGCACTCAGCGCATGTTGACCATGAGCATGACTCAGTATGTTTACCTTTAGTTTTTTAAAAGACATTGCACAACGTATAACAGTGTTTAAAGAGACACGGACATCGCATCAACCGGAGTAATATGGCTTTCGGTGAAAATTTTTTTCATTGCGTTGTGAGAACGTGTTGAAGCAGAATTCTACTCAACTTCCCGCAGGAAACTCCACAATCGCAAAGAAAAACGACACTTTTGACCACCGAAAAAAAGCGAACCCGATTTTATCGTAACCGACTGCAATTGTGCAGGACAGTCGCGTCGGAACCATTGAAAAACTGGTAGAACTCCTCTTTCCATTTCCCTTACTCAATCTTGCCAAATTTCACAGTAATCAGCGATCCTGAAAACCGTGATCTCCTAGAATGAACGCGATCGGTGATGGTGCAAAAAAAACGATGACCGCGTCTCTTTAAATAAGACTTTTGAGTAATAGAATATTAAGGAAGTAATAGGATATACACAAGCATGAATAGCACTTTTGATTGAACAGTAGTGCATTGGTTAGAGTGCCAGACTTCCGCACGAAAGGTCAGAAGTTCGAATCTTGTAGGCGAAATTAATTTTGTTTTTAGCTTACCGTAGCCTTTAAACTGCTACTAGCTTTTTTCAGCTAAGTTTACTCTAACCATGACTCACGCTCCTACCAGAATTGCCCAAAACTGAAATATAATGCAACATCTGGGAATCCTCGTTTTCAACCAACCGAAAACAACCCTTTGGCAATTATTTCCAAAAAAGAAATCATTTTTTTCGCTTGGAAACGAGTCAACAAAATTCTCCCCCAATTTCAACTCTCAAATTTTCGCCGTCTTAATCCCAGCTTAGCACGCGTGGGCAGCCAACCGCGAACGTTGCTTCTGCAGCTGTAGCCAAAAAAAGAGCTGGGGATGTTTGACACGCTCTCCTCGTTCGCAGTACGCAGTGATTCAATAAAGCAACGTTTGTTTTCCGTCGCCGACCGTTCCGTAGGAGCTAGGGTGTCTTTAATTAGGTTGTCATTGCAAAGTTTTGTTTACTCGTGTGAGACGCGTCGTTTACTAATCTGAACTCGTTTAGTTCACTGTTCGAGGAACGACGGCATCCTGACGAGGAGAGCCAGTTTAGTCCCGATCGTATGGTCCGGTTTGATATTGGCGATTACGAGGTTGAGCGGCCGAAGGTGGTCATCGAGTGTGCTTCTCCGTTGCCGGCTTATTTGTACAGGTACGTAACTTGTCTTCCTATCAAAAAATTGACAAAAATTTTATATCTAGAAGATTGAGAAACGCCTTCTATGCCGTTTTTGTGCTTTTTGAACAGAATACTTTAGAACACATAGCCATTTTCACAATCTGGCGTTTTCATCTCTGCATTTTACATCGTTTTGTCTCAACTTGAGACTCTAGTAGTCCCTGCTCAGTTTCTCTTTCACCAACCAATCTTTTTTTACTAGTCGTGACTCTGTCAACCCATATCCCCTCCTTGTTTAGCAAACCGACGCATAAATAATTCACACGTGCCGAATCAAATCGAAGCCGAACAAACGCAGCGATTGAAAAGCCCTTCAATGCAAGATTTTTTCTGCGCGGCAGGCTTCTAATTTGTCTTTTTCGTTTAGCACCTTCAAAGACGCACACAGCGTTTCTCTTAATTACGTATTCAAACGTTGTGTTCGCTTATGTGCGGTTAATGAAGAAGAGGGAAGAGTGGTGTTTGTATCAAAGACTGTTTCAGGAACTACGAGATGGAGCAGAGCGGCGACCTCTGCGACTCGTTTGACACGACTACGTTTCCGTCAGAGATTGTGCGGTGCGAGATCGAGTCACCGAGCTCGGACGAAGAAGCCCAGGGCGACTTTCCGCTTGACCCAGTGAACTCTCATGAATTCTGCATTAGCCCGAGTTTATCTTCCTCAAAGTCGGAAACGCATCTGCGATGCATGTTGGATGCGGGCAGACCGCGATCACCGTTTTTTGATCATCAGCATCCGGAAAACGCGAACCTCGACGTGCCTAACGAGATTCGGTCGAGGTCAGAGAGCAACGCCCAGTTGATCATCAACTGCGACGATTCGAGAACCTTACGTCAGTCCACGAGTTACCATTGTGGCGAGGAAATGTTGAGTGCTTCGGCTTCATTGAGGTGCACTTCGCCCGCGTGTCGAAGTTACATTCACCGGTCCGAGAGGAATCAGATTGGCACTCGATGTGCCGAGGAGGAAAACGAGTGCTCGGATTCCGAAAATGAAGGTATGTTATCGTTGCTATCTGGTAAAGCGCATTTTTGGTCAAAATAGAAATTGGCCTAAATGTTCAATATAACAAAAAATTCAAAATCGGGGCTTTGTCTTGAAAAGTTTTGTGTAGTTTTTTCAGATTTTTGACTTCACTTCAATTTTTTGTGCACTAGACGTAATCAACTTAAATTGAAGCATTAATTTTGCTGCAATCCACGTCTTAACACAATATTGATTAGGGCAGTGCAGATATCGAACTTTAAAATATAAAAAAATCAAAGAATTTTTTTATTTTATTTTATAGGGTGGTAAAAAACCATTCGACCCCCGGCTTCTGCTCACTGGCCAGACAGCGGAGCGATTTCTAGCTCAGTCGTCGCAAACCACCGGTTTCGCTAACAAATAAGGCGAAACTGACCGGTCATTTGCCGCGGGATCGCCCAAAATGACCGGTTTCAGACAGTGGACCCAGCGCCAGACGGGCGGCGGCGTAGGTGTCTGGCCGGAGGGTTTTTTTTTTTTTTAGACCACCTGTATCTTCCGTCTTAAATTTGTAACGCAAAAAATTAACCGAATTTTCTCTTTAAACATTTTCGGCCTTCCAAGTTATTAAAATATCAAAACGCTATTTTCTTAAATGTCAAAAATTGTTTTTCAATATTCTGAAGATATTGAATATTGCTCAGTCTTGATGTGGGTGGCTTTGAAGGTTACAGAAATATTTTTTTCCACTCTAAGCGAGTCTTTCCATTCTGCTTATTTTTTGAAAATGCTATTTGGTCGTGCTGGCTGCTACAACTCTGCAAGACCTCATTTTTCATCATTTTTTTCCGTGAGACTCAAGTTCCAGCTACGTGCGGAACTCCACCACCTGCCGTCCACCTTCACATTCCCAGTTGCAGCTTTCCATTTCTTCCCTCAACTTAATCTTCCAGCCAACTTTTAGCCAATCTTCGGCCATTGTCAACATAATAATTTTGGCGTAACGTTATTTATGTGTCAATAGCTCGAAATCCGCATTAGGGTTGTTGACTGTCAACAGAAGGCTTGTTGATCTTACAGCTGGAGTGGCTGCAATATTTTCTTTGGTCATGCATGCATTAAAAAGTGTGTACAAACTGGCACTTTCTAGTTTTTTCTTCTAGCTGTACACTAAAATTCTAAAAATTGTTATTTTGCAAAAGCCTTAATTCTCTTTTGGTGTTTGCCTTTTATCAGAACTCATGGCGTGTAGTAATCCCTTAAAATAGATATTCCGCTGTCACGGAACATTTATCTTACCCACCTTGGCATCCGAAAAATGCGCTTTTTCTGTGAACCTTAAGACACGTTTCTCTATTTTTACATGTCTGTCCAAAATCTATATTTTCATTACACCAAAAATTTTTAGGGGATATGTACCTTAAGCAAGCGTTCTCCAATTTGGCGTAATTCATGTTTTTTAAGTTTGCATTTTCGGTTTTGAAAAAATTGGTTTTTTTCCATCACCAGAGGCGCTCCTCTAATTCTAACGTAGACATTTTTTTTATCTCAAAGTGCAGTTGTTACGTAAAAGTCGCATAACAAATTTTGACGTTTGTCCACGCAAGCAACTGCGCCGCTCCGTGCTCTCCGGACATTCCTTATTATTGTTTGCCTGCTTACGGATCATAGCAGCTAAATTTAACACCTTTTGCCTTGAAAACGTGTGTTCAAACCTTGCTCCAGATTCAAATAAGATTTCTGTCCAGACCTGTTTTTTGCATTGAGGTAATAGCTGTCAACATCTGATTGAGACCATAATTGTCCAAGGGACGACCGTCTTTTTATGATCTCCGCTCCTTTTCAACATCCGCCTTTGACGTTGTTTTCATTTAATCCACTCTTTTGCGACCTTAACGGTCTGCATCCAGTATAAAGTTGTATCCCCCAAGGGAATGTATGTCTACCAGGCCACCGTACAATAAACCTCACTTTAACCAAATTTTGGCCAGACAGACGCTGGAGAGCCACACGAGAGGGCATTAGTGTCAAGAGCCGTTTAATTCAATATTTTTATTCCCCTCAGCCCTAAAGTGCATTTTTCGTTTTCTCCATGTGACAATTCTCTTGCAATCGAATCGCTTTAAAACAATTCTTGGACTCATAAATTTAGCCCTTGTGTCACTATTATGGCGATCGTCACTTAAAAAGACGGCGCCCGCGGTTGCCACTTAGCTTAAGCGTGAAAATAGCCTTGGCGACCTCGTCACGACTGCACAATTGCTCGGAGACAGAGGCAAAAAGTGAAAAGAGGGTCTTTTTTCTTTGTACAGCCCGAGTTGGATTGTTCCGAGGGATTTGTTTCTTTTCATGAATACGTGAATACTTTTCTCTATATGGCCATTTCATATATTTGGGAGCGAGGGTTTGTGAGGTTTGAATGACAAGATCTAACTTTTGGTTTATCAAAAAGTAGATTTTTTAACATTTAACAATTTGCCTAAAAATTTTTTTTTTGTATTGTGAATTAGATTAAAATGAAGAAGGTCTGAATTTAGACATTTATATACCTGCCCTTTAAAGACCACATAGGATTAAAAATGTTGTTTAAACATGCCCACCAATTGCTTTCAGAGCTGTACCCAGAAAATTTTGTTGGTGAGGAGGAGATGCAACCTTTGTGTCGGTCAAATTTTGCATTTAGAACTTTTAAAGCAATTAAAATTTTCATTTTTCATTTCTTTGTGTTTGAAAATTTGTTTTGAATGCACTCACAGCAGTTCCCTAACCAACCACACCAAAACTTTCTACTTTTATAGGCCAATTGTTCTAGGTTGAACAAATTTTCAAATTAGCCATTAAATGATGTTGCCTGTTTTTGTTACTGTGGAGCCAGTGGACCCAAAATGACGAGTTCTTCCAGATCAAAAAATTGAGCTTTTCGTTTTTTGTCCGACTAATTAATTAAGCTCAATTCAACTATCTAATGCATGAATTGTCTTTACTGCTTTTTCTCTTTTTGAATCTCTCGGTTCAAAAACTCTTTTGGTAGCTACTGAGAACGCTTCCCGAGTCATGCACCCGTGAAATAAAGTCTATGCACCGAATGCGTGCGAAAAGCGAAAGGAACATCTCTAATTGGGGTTGAAAAGAGGAGCCGGAGAGACTCTGAAAACATGCAACTCCGCGGGCTCGTCTCCTGTTGTGCGCGTTGTGACGTCGCCACTGCTTTGGTGCGCAAGTGCAGAGGGCGGTAGGATGTCAATCGACGATCAAAATGGCACCGCCCAGCAACTTGTCACTTTCATATTCTGAGGACATTTGCGCGTTTGTGAAACCACGGAAAAATTGCGTCCTCGTCCGCGTGCTCTGCACGGTCTCCTCCTTTTTTGGGGTTGTTAATGCGGGAAGACGTTCTCTATCGGATTCTTCTCACAATTTCTTTGCGCGTTTCAGTGTCAAGGGTCAATGTTAAGCGACGTCTGTCGATCAGACTTTTCCTTGCAAAATTGAAGCGAACGTCTCACATTTTGGCAATATATATAAGTGTGCGTTTCAGGCCACATTTTTCATATGTTACTTTTGTTTCCGCTAGACAAAACTAAAATTTAAACATAGAACATAGGTTGAAATAATGAGCCCCTGCAGAATATTTGATGTTGGGGGTCTTAGGCAGCTGCTTTACCATTTAGGTTACGTGACCAATTCACACTTACATTGTCATTTGACATATACCACTTTGCTTTAAATCAGTTTCACCAAAGTTGTGTGTTTGTTTATTCGAGGCTTCCTTCAACGCATAAAAACGCGTTTAGTTAACATAATTAGCCCAGAAGTGTCTGCTCTTCCAGTCTACTATTTTACGTTTTCCTTTCCCCACATGGGTCCACCAGGACCATCCAGAGAAACTCATAATAAAATTGCACAAGCTGCAAAGGATAACTAAATTGCCCTACTCTATCAACACAGCGGAATGGAGAGGAGCATCGCATTGTCACGCAGCTTACTATCTATCAATGCGTCATATAATACTAACGTGAAATGATAATTGCGTTTCCCCTCTCTTTCTAGCGCCATTTATCCTCATAACCATTTAGCGACACTCTTTGTTTGGTCGTTTTTTTAGTCGCTGTGGGGAGTCTAAGAGCTTTTTAATTTTCTGTTGAAGCTTTCGGTCTTTAAGCCTATGTCTGTTTAGGTTCTCTCCGGCTATGTGCCCTTACCGAAGTAACCGTTATGAAACGTTTCAGAGACCGAGCAGCGGAAGACGAGCATGTACGACCTACAAGAATACTCGTTCCACGACCCTTCGCCGTCGTTCCTCGTAGAGCAGCGACTCCGCAAATCAGCCACCTCCACGGGATTCCAGGTATACCAGCCTGCACACTTGTGTATAATTCATGTCCTCCTCCTCCGTCTTCAGGGTAACGCCATCAATGTGCCGCAGGAAAACGGACAACGAAGACGACGTCGCCTTCCTAAAAGGCCCGACCTTTGCGATGGTAAGGAGGATTTCAAAGTTTTCAACTCTAATGTAGATCAGATTTCCGGCGCTCGAATTTCTTTTGTTGGCCTTGGAGTCCCAAAGTCTCTTTCTCGAAGGCTCCCACGTAGATTGGGATTACTTGCAACGGCGCCCCTTGCGACTCGCACCACACGCACCACGGCCACCCTAGCAGCTTTGATTAATTAGATTCGAACTGACATGGCTTAGTCTCAACATGACGAAAGCGCCCTCCCCACTTCCTTTGAATATGTATGCATGTAGTGTCGGAATGAGGACCCTTGTTCGGAAACTGAATACCGGATGCAGGCGAGCAGAGTGCAGAAAATCTCCTAGCTAACTAAAAGGTTTAGTTTCGCGTAGAGAAAGAAAGTGAATGCTCTAATTACAACACAACTCTCGGGGGACCATACACTTAGTGGCCATGTTAATTCAACCCGATCGCAATGTCGGAACTTTTATGCGTCGTCGTCGCCAAAATTGATTGTCGTACGCTACTCGAGCGAGTGAGTGCCAAAGTTGAGCGTATTATTTACCACACCCCAAAGAAAAAGATTCACCCGCACTTGAGTTTTGGACGACACTTCAAAAAGTCGGCCGGGAATTTTGAGGGAGTCCGAGCATTGTGACGCAAACAGTGTGTGCGTGTATTGCGTATGCAGAAGTGTCAAAAGATGATTTGTGCCAGAGTTAAAGACTCTGCACCACTTGAGAAAAGGTTGGGACGCGTGCAAAGTGACGCAAAAGGGCCGTTGGGAGTTAAGAAACCACGAAAAAAGTGGAATCCCACTTTTTTGCACTTGTTGCACAACGGTATTAAAATCGAACGAGCAAAAAAGGACGTCCGGAAGTAGTCTCCAACGCGTTAAGTGCGTTGAAAGAGAAAAAACAGCGAAAATCCAAAATCTATGATGATTAGTTTCGTTTCCGTAATTACGGAATTCCACGCGAATGGCCGCAATCAACAGACTGTCCGGAAAGACAAATAATTCCGAGTAAACGTTTGGTCTCGCAGAAACTTTTGTGTCTCTGTTTTGGTTTTCGGAATAGAGAAGAAGGAGATCAAAAAGGAAAGATTTAGTAAAGGAGTCAAGGATTAGGATAAAAGATAGACTTTCTCCATGACGGTTAAAATCTGTTTAAAATTAGGTTTCCGTGACAGGAAACGATTTACACAACAACATCCTATTAGATTGATTTTGTCACAAGGATTCCCTTACACACCACTTTACAAATATGAGTCATTGAAGAATGTTTGCAAATCATTAAGGAATTAGGCTTACAGGGACTAAATTTTTTGAATTCACATTTATGCTTTTCAATGTTCTATTACTGATCGTCAACACTATTAAGCCTGGTTTAGACATTCTGTTACTTAAGCATTTTTTATCAGCAGACCATTTGCTTATTGAAGCATTCACAAATTGATGAAAGCTACAAGTGACACGTATAAACATGTTCATGTCCTTTTCATGTCACCCTAGCCAGATACTCGCTATTTTTGTCGTTTTAACCGATTGTCATGAAGAAAACGTAGTCATTATTTTACGGTCATTTGAAGACAATTTTGTTTTGGACTTTTTTCTTGGAGTTTTTGCCTCTCAGTGGTTGTTCAGTCGTGGGAAGAACAAAAACAATCTTTTCAACGCTAAGAAAGGTGAGACATCAATGAAAAAATTACAAGAACAGCAGCGACGAAGTTGCTGCATTTCACGTCGTTTCCGGTTAAGATGACAAGGGAACGTTATATTTACCCATCTCTCGCAAAATTCAAAATAGACTGCCAAAATACGAAAGAATTAAACAAGTCTCCTGAGACCACAAATTGTTATTTCTACCTCTGTAAGAGTTTAAGTTATATGGTCTGTGACTCTTCTTTAATTCCAAGATTAACGTAAAATACAAAATAACCTTCAAACTCGGTCGAAGAGGTCAGACAAATAGATAAGAAAGGCAAGTCAAATGCCAAAAGCCAAAAGATCGTTTTACAGAATTAGCCAAGAACTGTGAAGGCATCAAACGAGTCTCCTAAGACGGAAACAGTTGTTTATACTCTTTCTTAAAGTTTCGATGGTCAGACTTTATCCCTCAATTTTGAAATTTACGTAGGCATACAACATTACCATCGTCCACGTTTAAAAAGGTCAGTCAGGTCAGACAAATAGGACACTACAGTACGTAAGTAGACAAAAACATTTTTAGGTGTAAATGCAGTCCACATGTTGTTTTTGATCTACTATCGCTAGGACAAGGTAATGCTCAGGTCAAAAGAGTAATTGGATTGTCAATGCAGTCTCAAGTGAACGATAATCAAATGCATTCCAGTTAAATAGCCAATAAATAATAATACACGACTGTTGACTGTCTATCGCAGGAAGGTTGGTCGCAAAAACATGATCTCTCTTCTGCCAATGGAATCGCATTGTTGTGCTGTTGACTTTTTGTCTAAAGCTACCTAACCGGGACCCAAGCGCCATAAATCGTTTCTAAAGATTTGAAACTCCCAATAAGGCCAATATGTACAAAAACCTAAGAAACGTTTCATAAGTTTTGAGGAAGGTCTCACCCTGTCTTAATGAAATTCTAGGTCAGTTCCTAAGAGCCTCTTTTTGTACGTCTTAAGGTTATGTACATTCTAATTAGGTTGCTTCCTGCATTTCAGCGAGCCGAATGCCGATGTCATTCTCGTGCTACGATCAATCAAACGCGATCACCTTTGACGAAGCCGAACGCATCTGGATGGCGCAGAATCTGGATCAATTCCGACGCGACGCGTTTCAGGAAATGGAAAAAAGGTACATTTTCTTAGACGTTTAAGCCAAAAAAAAAACGACAAGCCAAAATGAAGCCAGCAAAGCCGAAGCAGACCACATCGGTTTTATAGCATTTGGAAATTATGGTCCCAAACAAATTTTTGTTTTTTTCTGCGGACACCCGACAAAACGTGCGTAAACAACTTTGAACGTTCCGCCCTCCACGGCTCGAGCACTGCCGTGGGCTCCTTCCAAATTAGTTCTCAGCTCCGGAAACGTGCCATGACTGAGAATGTTTGAGTCTTCAAACTCGTTTTAATGTTTACTTCGCTTTTGTTTTAGCTGAGAGTCAGACCTTTTCCAGTGCAAGGAGCTTTCCTAGTTCACTTTTTAACATTTTACCTAATTTCCCATTTTGGTTTTATAGACCTCAGACTGGTGTGGCAGGAATTACTAATGCCACCTTGTTTCAGTGGCGCTGTTCACTACTCCCGACCCCAGGACCTCTTCCTCGGACACCCTCGAACCTCAGTCCGAGCTTCTCCAAAGAGCGTGGTGTCCCAGAAGGCTCCTCGAGACCCGAACCTCGACAACGAAGACCCGATGTGGAACAACGAGAAGAAGGAGTGCAATTTGCAGTGTTCATTAAATGGCCCGGCCGATCGGAGTGCCCCAAGGCACGTTAATAAGCCGGCTGCTGGGGGAGGGTTGGCCTCGTCCGCTGCCTCGGGCTCCTCGTCCTCGGTCTCTCCGAGGCCATCTACGCTCGAGAACGACAAAGACGCGAAGAACCAAGGACGAGTAGAAGGAGGCAAAGAAGCTCGGAAGGAGAAGTGTGCCGCGGAAATTAGTGTACCAGTGGAGCTTCAATCACCTTCTCGGGCATCCTCGTCGTCCGCCGTGCGTCCGGCCCTTGACACGTTCTCTAAAATGTCCTCCGTTGACACTTCTCGCAGGCAAGTGGTTCACCAGCAGGTTTTTTGCTCCTTCTTGTGTCCTATCCACACCCCCGTGTCTTTTTTATGATATTAGGCATGGCGCACCGCCGCCGACGACAAAAAAGCGAGAAAGAAGACACGGACGGCGGACCGGGCAACATAAGCTCTTGGAAAGACTGAACTTAATTAAAATCGTTCAACTTGTTTACGTATGCGGAACGGACGCGCCGTGGTCCGGTGACTGCGTGTGCGGGTGGAGTAACTGCTATATCAAGAAAACAATCAAATTGGTTTTTCGATTTTTGGACGTTTAGAGCAATTTAGGCTATGGGCTAGATTTGAGCGGATTCGTGTAGTATGACTTGCGCTGTCAGGGGT
This sequence comes from Steinernema carpocapsae, assembly GCA_000757645.3. Lineage (NCBI taxonomy): Eukaryota > Metazoa > Nematoda > Chromadorea > Rhabditida > Steinernematidae > Steinernema > Steinernema carpocapsae. Next base: position 5,323,235 of record CM016762.1, read on the forward strand.
GTTCACAGATAATGCACGGCCTAGCTCCCACTTACCGTTTCTTTAAACTCCTTAATAACCATGACCCTTTTCAGGATGGCTCGGAACGAGGCAGCTTCAATCGACGGCGGAGCGTACTGTGACTTCGACGGACCTCTCTCGCCGCCTGTCAACAGTAAGTTTCTTTCAAAGAGCTCTTAATCATTTCATGCTGCCTCTTCCATTTTCGTTGCTCGTTTCTCCTCCGTTCTAGCTTTCTTCGTCGACGTAAACAAAATTAATGTTGATTTAGTTAATTTAGAGTCTGTTAGAGACGGCGTTCTGTGGGCCTTTTCTTTGCGTTTCTGTCTGTAACTCAACGTTTTTAGACTATAAAATGCATGTAGTGGGAAGGGCGTTGGTAAGGACAAGTTTAAATTCGGTTGTCCTAAGGGACGTTAGCCGATGTTATGCTGGGATGCTTAAGCCCGAGTTATTAGTCGAACCTAAAAAGACAAAAAGACTCAATTGGGGTGACCAAAAGTTTGAAAGGCTCCCAATTACAGCTCTTTTGCAGAAAATGAGCTTAAGGAAGTTTACGGTATTTACATCACCTATAGTCACAAAAAATTAGCACAAATTAAGTTTAAATAGAGGCATCAAAAAGCCTGCACTTCATATAATTAAAAAATCAAATTTTTGAGTTTGACAAGGTTTCTTTACTGCAACAAATTCGGGTTCAATTTTTGTTTAACGACTTACTGAAGTGTCTAAAGAGACGTGTTTCCAGTTCCAATGGAAGGAAGGGTGTGCTTGAAGAACTGATGTGAAAAATGACAGTTTCGCTCTTAATTTGTAGAGAAACGTACAGGATTTATCCAATTTTGGTCCTCCTTCTAACAAAAAAGTCTTTCGAAATTTACGTTCCCTCTGTCTCAGAGTCTTTGACCAACTCTCTCCATTTTCAAGCACCGGAACCCATGATTCACACAGACAATATAAACCCCCCACTCGGCCTCGTTACTCGAGACTGCTCTCTGAAAATTCCTTTCATCAAAAACTAAAGCAATGTACGTATAATATCGCGTGCTTTTTTTCTTTTATCTTGTCGATGAAAGTAATTACCCTTGGCATAGGCGCCTAGCAAACGTGGTTGGGGCGGCATAGCGAGAAAGATTATTTAATCTGGACCGTTTTTCATTAGCCGCGCGGACGTCGAACTCTATTTTCTCTCTTGTGCCAGATTGTAGCTGTAGCTCCAAAGGAGCAAAAGCAATCAATGCTTCGCGTGTTTCCGTTGTTCTCAATCTGTCACGAGCGGCGAGACTTCTGGATTGTTGCTCGTGACTTTGAAATATGCGATGCGGTTCGGTCTGCTCATTTCCTCTCTTTGTCTGCTCGGTCTCATATATTGCGCTTCTAAATTGCTCACGTTAATGATTTCTGAAAGGTCTGTTACCACTTTCCAATTTGCCTGGAGCCTCTTTATGGTTATATCTCAAGTGTCCTGTTTGGTTCCGATAGGACACAGAGATTTTGTGCCATTTTTGAAAACCGCCACAATATCGAAAAACTTAAAAGAGGTATGAGCGGAACACTGCGCCTCAAGTACAAGAAGCTTAAGGGTACAGAAAGGTCGACATAGGTCTTGGAAGCTCATGTCTCTTTTCCATGTCTAAATAGCCCACGTTAATACTGGAGCAATGCTCCGTAACTCTCTTTCCGATTTGCCTAAGACGTCTTTATGGTTTTATATCTCAAGTGCCCTCTTGGGTTAGTAGGTTCGTGTCTAAAAGCTTAAAAAAGAGTAACACCAGAACAGCCATTACATCTTAAGAACATCAGACAGCTTAAGTCGGTACAGAAAAGTCGAGTAAGGTCAAACCGTTTAGGCGATGTTCGGTTTGTTTACGTTTCCTACGCACATGGCTCTTTCCATCATTGGTCTCATATAATCCGCTTCTAAATTTCCTGTTTGCCTAGGACCTCTTTATGGTTATATCTCAAGTGTCCTATTGAGTTCTTAGATTTCATGCTATTTTACAAAGTCGGCAAAACATGTGACAGACACTACGCTTTAAGTACTGCACTGCAAACAGCCATTGGCAAATACATAAATACCCAACTAAGGTCAAATCGTTTTTTGGCCACATCTGATATCTTTACATTTCCTTCGCTTACGGCCTTTCGCTCGTCTAAATTGCTTGCCGTTGATAACTTCCTTATCCATTTTCCGTTTTGTCTAAAGCCTCTGTATGGCTACATGGCTTCTTTTATGATGACCCTACAGCTGGCGGCAATGGTCATTGTTTGTATTTTTGGCCGAATTCGGCAGCCGCCAGTGTTCGTTCGTTAGCCAATTCGCGTCTATCGATCCCATCTTCGTCTTCTTCTTTTCGTTCGCTTCTCCTTCATCTCGGCCTGGCCACGCCGCCCCTCAACTGCGGTGGGAACGCGAAACCGGGCCGCTGCTGCGGTCGTGAATAAGAGTGGCCTTCGACGACGGGAACAACCCGAAATGACAAGCCTTTGGGCGACAACGTCGCGCGGACGATTCGATTTCCTACTATCGCGCATCATTTATTGATCCGCGTAGAAATTATGCCGACTGACGTCGTCCTCTGTTTGGTAGTCCAATAATCGCTTCTACCCTGCCACCATCTTTTGGCCACCCCATTGTGTCCTCTTTTGGTCTCTGTGGCGGTCCTGCTTCCGCTGCTGGCGGTGCTTATTTGAGCAACGACAACGACGCTTCTCCGTTTTTCGGGTCGTCTCGTCCAAAATATGCATGTGCCCACGGAGAGTTCGTAGGCCAGTTTCATCCGTGAGGAAGCATCGGGGTCGGCGGTCGTAGTGTCGGCAAACTCTAACTCTTCATCTTGTTTATTGTCCCTTAAAGCCCTTTTTCTGTTTTTTCTCGCCACTTCGGCCATTTCGCCTATTAGGCTGAGTAGTGTCTGTTTTTTACACTTAGGCTCTCACGCCCACCGTCTTTGAGGCCTGAATTCGATTGACTCTCTGGCTTTTTCAATTAAACTATGGTCACGTGAAGTCTGGTTCCATCTTTTTTGGTTCCGTTTTGGATGCACCATTATTTCTTTTTGTGCCTTTGGCAAACCCATCCCGCGCCCTTTGTGTGGCCTTTGTGTCTCTTATGGTGCACTCTGATCCATATTAAAATAATCTCTTGATTAATTAACTCGTCCCTCGGGCACACAACGTCAACGCTCTCGAATCGTCCTCATCCTCTCCTCGTGTGGTCACCACGACACTGAATCCGCCTCATTTCAGTTCTCCCGTCACCAGCTCGAGGCCACCGACGTCTGCCTCCGCTCCCCATCAAGTCTTCCTCGGCTGCGCTTCTCTCAAACTTGGGTCGCCCGTTCAACACTCACCACTTCCCGATGCCCACTCCACCTAGCCTGCACCATGCGACCGTCGTCGGCGGCGGTGGTGGAGCTGCGAACAACGCGCCAAGGTCGGCAAGCGGCGGAGGCACGCAGCTCTGTTTTGGGATGGAGACCTCAGGCCTGTACAAGTCAACTAGCGGCATGGAAGACAGCTATTACGAGGAGGACGGCCTGAATGGGAACCAGCAGATCACGACGATGCGACGTGAGTTGAGCTTGTTTTGGCCGAAGTGTTAATGACATGCGCATAATCAGGGCATGCGTAGTTTTTGGGTGGTGAATCTTTTATGCCCGAGGGAATAATTAAGCGCGGTTGTTTTTTGTGGCGATTTGAACATTTTCAAATTGCGATAATAGGAATTTAGGTCATTTTGTCCATTATCCACTTTGCGCTGGAAAGTACGCAGTGGTTTGCTTGAAATTTGATATTTTTATTTTTGAGAGGCCTTCGTTTGACCTTTAAAGTTCTTCGATTTGGAGCACACTTCCAAACAACACTTCCGTAGACCGAAATTCGTCTTTTGACATTTTGCTTATTTGACGAGCCGTGTAGCCTCAAAAAGCCTTTTTAGTAACCTTCAAAAGGCTGTTACGGCTGATATTTTCGCTATTTCCACCAATTTTTCTAATTAACGGGGCCGCGCGCGCTATTGCGCGACATTATTTTTTTTTAATTAGCACTGTCGGGGCTTTGCGCCTCACATTCATATTTTGCAACAGCCTCGGCGCTACGCGCCTCGTTTGAACAATTTCTCGGCTAAAGGCGACCTTGGCGCTTAAAATTCCATCAAAAGCGCGCTTGAAGCCTCAAAATCTTCACTGTTGCTCTTCCCCGCGCAAACCAAGAAAGTCATGGCGACGGCGAAAAGCGGCGGGCATGTTTGGATCGTTCTCCTTTATCTAATGGAGGGGAGTCTTCAAATCTGAAATCTGGATTCCCAATATGTGAGTGCTTGTTTTCTTGAATTTTATTTTCTCTATTTCAGAAACGTCCTTCTTCGCTCAAGACGATAGCTCCGGCGTCTCCAGCTGCTGCACCGGCTCGGAGCACCAGAATCCGACCCACCGCGTCCAGTCCACCTTTGTGCCTCGCCACGACGACGAAGTGCTCCTCGAAATTGGCGACGCCGTGCACGTAGAACGTGAGAGCGAAGACCACTGGTGCTATGGCACGAATCTGCGCACCCATCAACACGGAATCTTCCCATCGGCTCATGTGTGCGAAATCGACATTGTCGACGAGATCTGCATGGGAGCGCTGCCTTCCAATGCCACTAGTGAGCTCGCAAAAAACCGTTAAAGTGCTTAAACCCCGTTTTTTTTTCAGAAATGCTGACCGACGAGCGAGACACATTCTATTTGACGATGCTTGCGTCGATCGAAGTGGCACATCACAAGGGCAACGATGTTCTTGTACAAGCCATGAATAAGGTATGAAAGGAGTTCAAGAAACCGAATTAAAAGTTTGATCAATTTTTAAGGTCCTCAGCATGTACCAGAACAAAGAAGAAATCATCGTTCCGCAGACAGTCCTCATGGAAATCAGTTTCCGAGGCATTCATGTTATTGACAAGAGGAAAAAGAACGTGAGTGGTGGATAGAAATGCATGGAAATGAGGCTATTTTCAGTTTTTCCGCGTGCCTACTTTTGACTTCTTCTACAGTCTTCAGAATATTTCTTTCTGTGGAGCGCATCCGAAGCAATTGAGGTGAGTATCAACACATTTTGGTCCTAAGTAGCCTCTAATACATATGTATTTCCGTATTAACCAAGCCTTAATTTGCTCATTTGATTTTATGAAACGTATAGTAGCTTAAAAGCATAAATCTGGAGGTTTTCTTTTTCAAATTTACGACGCATTTGGAGCCACAAAAAGGCCGGATCCACTTGGTTAAAGTTGTCACTGGGTGTCATTTCGCTCAATTTTGATATTGTTACTTATTTTACAGTTTCCGAGGCATTCATGTAGATGATTTCTTAATTCTAGTTTCTTTCATCCTTAGAAATAAGCTGTCTCACTATGTACAGACCCGCACTGAAACCTCTCAAAACTCGAAATTTTTGAATTTGAGATTTTCTCAAGCGTTTACTTCAATAGCAGCACAAAATACGTTTGGAAAACCCAAATAAAGCTGAAAGGCATTAGGTTTTGTGGCTGATCAATTACGGACAAGCGTAATGACTTAGCTTGTTTTTAAAGTGTCAAAGTTCCGTCCATCACTAGCGTTTTTTACTCTTACACAAAAGTCTTTAAAGTTCAACGCAACAGCGTAAACTAGTGATCCCGTCAGCTGTCCAGAGCCCTGTTTGCTCCATCCTCTTGTTATTGATGACCTTGTCTACACCTAAAACTGTTCTAACACCCAGCTAATCTTTCTACGTTTTAGATACTTTGGCTTCATCACGAAACATCCGCTTCTCCCCCGCTTCGCATGCCACGTCTTCCTATCAAACGAGTCCACCCAGGCCATCGTCGAATCGATCGGGTACTCTCGTTCAGACGCCTGTTAAGCACGAAAAAATAATCCGATTGTTTTAGACGCGCTTTCAAACGCTCTTACGATGAGTACATGGCATTTGCTCACCCGACCGAAGATATTTACATCGAATGAAGCAGCGAAGTGCAGGCGTGGCAAACAGAGAAGTGTTAATAATCCTACGAGTATCTCCAACAAGAGAGAATCTTCTTTCGGTTTGTGATAAGCGCAAACGTGACATGACATATTTCTCGCATTTTTGTACATTCTCACACACGAATAAATCTGTTCTGATCTCCGAACAGCGCGGTTCACTTGTTCTGAAAACCTGTTTTTCCGCAATACCAAACCGCAACAGATGCTCTTTTCAGCCTTGCAAGAATTGAAGCAAACAGGCAAAAAGTATGTAAACAGTTTTCTTATCCTGTAACGACGTAGGATCACACGTGATCGGAGCATGGGCGATGTTTGTTGATGGATGATCGTGGTATAAATGTCTCGGACGCGCACATAATTGCATCACTTTTCGGAAGCGGTTAGGCAGCACGGGCTGGAGATCAATGAGTTGGTGATCGTAATCAAAACATCTCAACCCATAATGAGTCTTTAGGAATTTCGCGACCAGATTTTAAATACATTCTGCTCGCGGTTTATGCCAATATGGGTATTCGAACAGGTTACCATGCTATAAAGCTTGACAAGCTTTCTTCTGTGCACTTCTTGTTAAGAGCAGTTGCCAAAACGCTTTCAAAAGTCGCAAATCACGTAAAATATAAAAATATATAAACTGGTGTTCGGGGGTTCGAACCAGAAACAAGTAGTTTATGATTCTAGAGCACACGCACTGCACCATGCTAACTAATGTGATCATAGTTTAACATTGTTATAGATAGCAAAAACAGGGACTCCATTTTTGGGTTTTTTGCGTTTTTGGCTGCAGTTTGGGTAGTGAAGTTAAGAAACGCCAAAATTTCATAAGGTGTATTCATGTGTTTGCTCCATATCGTCTGACTTGTTGATACGTGTGTTTCTAATAATTGAGCTCGTTATCACCTTGTCATAGAAATTCTTACAACGGTTGCTAGTGCACAATTAGTGCTTTATTTTTTTCCTTTATTGATCTTTCAACCCCTGCGTAGTTTGCAGCCTAACCATTTTTTCCTTCTCCGATTGCAACATAATGATAAATTCTCCAAATCTCCGTTTCCCCAGTTTAAAGAGCGAAGTACGACGTCACTTCAAGGTTGTTATTCGCGAGTCGCTGCTGACTATAAATGGTGTTTCGCGCGTCCACAACAGGACATAGACAAACTATCGACTGACTACCACCAGCAACCCACTTTCGAAGAATCCATCGAGTCACTGTCAATCCGGGCATCGTGTTCTCCGCCGCCGTGCTTTCAATTAATCGCTTTCAGACTGACCGCAAAGACCGATTCGGAAACTTCCTTACATGTAATTCCACTTGGATGTACTTGTCGATTCGCGCCTTAACTATCTTCTCCCAAAATGAGCCCGTCGCTGTTTTGTTGTACATCGGCTTCGACGCCGGATCGCCGCAAATATGACCAAACTACGCACGACGAACTGGTAAGTGTGAACAGTCGCGATATCTGCTAACACCCCGCAACCGCGACATTAATATTGTCTTTAGAGCGATTACCGCGATAGTGCGAAATGCAAAAATTTAGCCCGCGAGTAGTGAAAGGAACAAATCTGAGTATTCCATGACGAAGGCGACATTGATAAGGGATCAGCAAGCACGCAGATTTTGGGCTCGGGTAAAGTGTGTTCTGGGTGCTCGAGGGACTCTCGCTTAAGCTGCCCACAGCGAGAGGCGGCCCTATTTAATTAAAAAAGCGGACCGAATCCAGAGCCAGGGCGAGAAGTGCACCGCGTCCGACGAGTCCCGAGGAGCGCTCATGGAAGTCGGCGATAAGTGAAACCATAAACAATTCTTGCTCCCGTCGTATCAGTAATATCAGTAATATCACTGTCGCCTCCTCGCGTTCCAATTTTCCATTCCATTGTCTGCAGATTTATCTTCTCAGCCTCCTCTTGGATCTGTTATCGCTCCCTGCAAGAGGCTCAAGAGATGTGGTTTGATCGCGGTTCCGCCTTAAATCAGCGTCGCCGGTGGATATGACGCACCCGGATCGCCGGCACGTGCCGCAGGACGACGATGTTGTGCGAACATTACAGCCACTCACAGAAGAAGCGGAGTTCCTCGGCGCGACTCCCGTCGCCGGCCGATTCGTGGGACTTTTTTGCGCGCTCGAGTGTTTTCTTTATGCTTTGGCGGCTTGTCTCTGCTTCATTTTTCGAGAGAGAGAGAGAATTGTTGCAATTTTCCACGATTTCAGGGCGTCCCAATGACAAAACTTCGTCGCGGTCAACGCGACTTCACGTTTGGATGGCGCTTCTTCAAGCACTTGGCAAAATTAACTCCGTTGATGTTCCCAAGACTCGAATGGGCAGCGTTCTTCCTGGTTGCCACGCTCAGCGCGTCCATTGCAAGTGAGTGTGCATTTTGGTATTGGGCCACACACATTGAAAATACGAGTAATCGCACGTTAAACAAATCATTTAAGAAGTCATTGAAGTCAAGAGAAACAGTGCTGTTTAGATGTGATCAATTTAGGTTTGTAATTAAAAATTTGAGAGTTTTGGAATGAGAAACCTGTGTTGAAACCGAAAATCTAGATGTAATAGATAATCCGAATGCTCTGTCTAGACAGATGGAATCTTTCTCACAAGCGCGTTGTTATGGGAAATTGAGATACTGCGGAGATGAAAGATGAAAATCTACTGATTTCAGTTTGATCGATCATTGCAAGCATTGTAAGAATCGTGATCAGCTGATCAGGAGACTTTCCATTTAATCAATTCTGAACCTAAACCGAATTATTCAATTTGAAAATGCTAATTTGAAACAATGTATAAAGAGCCTTTTGAAACATGTACGTGACTACAATAAACAGACCAATCGAACGTTCATTGTCTCGACTTTGTAGTTCAACGATGGATTTTTCCCATTTTACGGCTGCGTGAATATAACATTTCAATGCCTTTCCAGATGAGTTCGCGAACTACTACTCGGGTCTCACCATTAGCAAATGGTACACGGCGTTCGCAGACACATCGAGCACAGACTTCTACTGGTATGTATGCTGGACAGGCACCCTCCTCTACATTGCCAAATGTCTCGCCTACGCCATCATGCAGTTCTGCTCATGGCTGCTCTACCTCTGCTTCCGCCGAAACCTCGTGCAACAGATGCAGAAACGCTACTTTGCACACAACTTTTACTACAGGATCAACGTTGTTGACAGTTTCGGGATTGATAATCCGTGAGTTGACTCCGTGTGGATGGGTGACGAACGTGCGAGGGTGCTTTCAGAGATCAGAGATTGACTCAGGACATTGAGAAGATGACGAACTTGCTCGCGACGCAAATCCTCCCCGCCGCGTTGATCGGGCCTGTTGTGGTCGGCTATTACACTTGGAAGACCTATACGACGTGAGTCAGTAAACCGTTTTCCAAAATCAGCCACGCACAGATGGTCACTTTTAAGAGAACCCAAGCGAACATTCGTGTAGCCATCAGAGAAAATCAAGCAAATATCAGTGGCAGGTCTGAATTGTTTGTTTTTTAGTGCTGGAGGCCTAGGAATCGGCCTAATCTACGGATATTTCCTAGTCGGCACCATTGTGAACAAACTGCTGATCTCTCCTTTGGCCAAATGGGGCGCCCGTATGGAAAAGTACGAAGGAGACTTCCGTTACAAGCACGTGACCATTCGTGACAATGCCGAAGCCATCGCTCTGTACCAAGGACACGACTTCGAAATGTCGGAGTCGACTCGGGTCTTCGACACGCTATGGAAGAAGCAGTTCATCTACATGTGCTGGAAATTCCCTGCGATGTGTAAGTTGCGACATTCTTTTGACTTTTTCGGGAATAGAATTACGGGCTCCTGAATATTTCAAAAACTTGCAGCGTTTGTTATTTTGTAAAGGGATCCAGAGCGTGTCAGCGAGCAGCCCCGCTGGAAGTTTTGAATCAGAGAAGGGCAAGGACGCATGGGTCCGCTGACAATTCATGCGTCGCTTGCTCTCGTTCAGTTCGGCTCGACCTGTTCATCAAGCGCTTTGTTTGGCATCCGTTTACCCTCCGGCTCATTCGTCGTCCGTTTCGACTCACTCAGACCGTGCTATTCCGGGCGAGCCGAATCGAATTGAGCCGACTGCGAACGAGAAAACGAGCTCGTTCGCTGTTTGGTTCAGTCTCATTCGTCCCTGGCTTGTTCGCCTTCTGGCTCGACTCAGTTCGATGTTCGCCGGCTGTAACGGGTCCTTCACTGGCCTGATGTCTGGAACATACCGTTATTTTGACCTTGCATCGGTTGTGAAGTTGACCTTGTTTCGTATGTCTCCGACCCATCACCAAAAGGTCCGTTGTTCTGAAGACGTTCTGAGACAAAAAAACACGCGAAATAACGTCGTGTTACAGACCTCAGAGTGGCCGCAGGGCACGTCAAACAACGCGTTTGTTCAGCAAATGTGTTTTCTTCAAGCCGCGTAGAGCCGTTGGTGAGCGATTCAGGGCGGCAATCGAGCCGGCTCAAATATTTTAGGGCTGAATTTCAGCGATTTGAAACGTGACCGCAATCGTTTACCTATTTTCAGTCTTCCAACAGTTCTTCGACTACTTCGGGGGCATGTACGCCAACGCGATTCAGTACATTCCCGTTTTCATGTTACATTCGTACGACCACGTGAAACCCGCGGACCGTTCCACTTTGATCTCAGCGGTAATGAATACTTTTCCCTCAATTTTCCTAATTTGCGACATTTCAGAACGCGTTCATCTACCTCTACCTTATTAACAGCTTCACGAGAATGACGGACGTCGCCATCTCCGTCGGTTCAATGGCGGGTATCCTCCAACGGTAAGTAATTCACCGTATTCAGACAGAATATGATCGGTTTTCAGTATTTCCGAAGTGCTCGCCTACTACGAACACGACAATCGCTGTGGATACGAGAACGACTGCTATGGAAGCAATGGAACACTGTCCGAAGACGTGTCTCAAAGGGACAGCGAAAGGCTGCCTGCGTACAACGCGAAGGAAGGTCCAGCTGGTGTTACTGTGCCGGGATACGTGTCGCATGACAAGACTAGCGACGTCTTGTTCGAGCTTCAGAACGTAACGTATTCGCTCCCCGCTGACCCCAACTACAAAATTCTGGACGGTACATCTAATCGCTTTTAAAATTGTGTAAATATGATGTTTTTAGGTCTGAACATCACCATCAAGAAACACGAAAATTTGTTGATTACGGGACCGAGTGGATCCGGAAAATCGTCGCTTTTGAGAGTCATTGCTCGGCTGTGGCAACTAGACGAAGGTGATCCCTTCGCAATCTGTGTTGAGTTAATTTATGCTTTTCAGGTATGCTCAACCAGAACGTCTGCTCGTCGTACGTGCTTCACCTGCCTCAGAGTCCCTATTTCCCTGCTGGTGACCTGACGCTGAAACAGCAAATGTGCTATCCTGCGATTAGCGAATATGGCATCAGTGATCAGGACGGTAGGAACTCTTCATTTTTGGATATCCTAGCTAATTAAGGCTTGTTTAGATGAACTACGTCTCTTGAACATCCTGGCTAGTCTGAAGCTTTCGTTCCTCGTTGAGCGCTGTGGTGGTCTTCATTCTCCTGTGGATTTTGAATGGTGAGCGGATTTAGCGCCTTCGAGTAATTGTAATTTTCGCGAATTTCAGGAGAGACGGGTTGACGCCAGGAGAACAGCAACGCCTCTCCTTCGCCCGAATCCTCTTCCACCAGCCAACTCTCGCGATTCTCGACGAGGCCACCAGTGCCGTCGGTCTTGACATGGAGCAGACCATGTACAACCTCCTCAGCGAAAACAAGATTTCTTACGTGTCAGCGGGTCACCGAACGTCGCTTTTCAACTACCACCACAAGGAACTGCGACTGGACGGAAATGCGGGTTGGGCTGTGCACAACATTGATGAAGTCTTCTGAATGACGCGTCTGTATATACGTTGAACTGGTTGCAATTCTGTGATATTCATCGATACGGAGTGATGTAAAAAATGATGAGATTTCTACAACTTAATAAGAAAAATATATTCTTGTTCTAGGTGTTCAAAACGTTAAAGTGCTACTGTTTTAGGTAGCCAGAGAGCAGTCAAGAGCAGTTGAAGCGTTCGGTTCGGCCCGGTTCGCTTCTCATCGAGCTCGACCTGGTTCGTTCACTTTGACTCGGCTCAGCATTCGCATACCGGCTTGAGGAAAACAGTTCGGTTCAAAAAAAGGTGTTTAACGGTTGAAGTCTGAATTATGAGACAATTTTGCCCTAAGATTAGTTTTTAAACCGTTCAGTTCTGTCTCCGACCGTCTTTGGATGCCAAACAAAACAAGACGAATGAGATGATTAGTGAACCGACTAGCCGAGTTGGTTGCAAGCCAGCTCGCAGCTGGCTCGGCTGGTCAAAAGGTGTGGTTCTTCATGTTTCGCAGCACTTCCATGTCTTTAAATTTGCCTAATCCAAAGATGTCTTCTTTTTGAAACCATAAACGGGTAGTACGTGAAGTACAGAATCGGCATCAAGCAGCGTCAAATACATAAAACCCCCGGAGTAACGTAACGTTATCCTAAAATACCATGTATCTTAAGCCGCAACACATGAAAGGGCATGGTCTCCAAAGAGTCCATTGCAGCACTTGTGAAGAAAAGTTTTCAAAACGTATTTTGACATATTTTTCACCGATGCTGCCTAATGACATAAGGCGTTTTAGGTGCCTCATTTTCGACTGAGGTGCCCCATGTTGGACCGAGAGCTGCAGAGTATTCCAATCGCATCGTGAAACTCACAAAGAAAACGGCAGAATGTTCAAGGCTGATAAGACGCATTTCAGCATATTTCCAGCCACCGCTTCTCAATAATATGAGGCGCTCCGGTCAAAGTTTAAAGTATGTCAAGCTAATTCCCTGCAAACCCTAGCAATACCAAAACAACTCAGAAGTCCAAGACCAGCCCAAATCCACTCAGTTGCGGACCAACTGAGTGCAATGTCACTGACCGGAAGGTCACCGCTCATAATTTACATCTAATAGTGAGCCAGCGTGTGAAGATATCGTATCTTTAAATTTTATTGCCTGAGCGAAACCTAAACGAAAGCCAAGAATCTTCGGACAGTGCCTCTGACAATTTCATTGTAGTTAGGGACAGCACAAAAGACTTGTGTGCTCATTAAACCCTCTTCTGTGCTGCAAAGCTTCAACCAAAAGCGGCTTACGCCATTTGTTTACACTGTTCGTTCGTTGTCCATTCCATCCTCAAACGGAGTACGTGAAAGCTGATTGGCATGTTTGATAAGGTGCCACCATGGCGGTTTTTCTTTGTTTCAGCCTGATTCAAAACATTCAATCGTTGTCCAGAATATGTAACGAAGTGTGCAGCAGCGCGGAGAGAGCGAACGGTTGCAAACTACAATCCATTTGTTTACGGTTTCAAAGAGCGAAGTTGTCGTAAACAAGAGGGAAACGATGTCAGTTTCTTGATACCGCCTAAGATCATAAAACGGGAACGATTATCTGTGGGTCAAATGCAGGTCGAACTCAGACTCAGAACATGGATAAGATATAAAGATGTCATTACATATGCATTGCAATTTGGCTTATTGAAAGAACTACTTAAATTCCCGGTTACGAACTACGCAGCGTTTTAAGAACTTCTACAATAGCTAAAACGAAAGATTCTAATAATGGAATAACCAGCTTTAATAATGTTACATAATGACAAGTTGTTTAACGGTGTAATTCAACTTGTCTAATAATTTGTTTGAAGCGTTAAAATTATTCTTAGAACGTATTTCAGCATCACAATTTAAGTCTGCTTCTGTTTCTTAAACTTCCGGCCGCCATTGTGAACGTAAGCCTTGTAAAAGAAGTGCCCGAAAAGGAACACGTAACTGATGGTCATAGCCAGCCCGAACAAGTAAGTATTCAGTTCGAAATCACAGCTCGATCCCATGAGACCAATGTGGATAAACTGCACCAGAGTGGTCAGGAATTGGAGAAGTTGAGATGACGTGATGCACTGTGAAATGATCGTGGGGACTCGGTAGCCGCAAGAGGAGATCAGGTAGTAGCTGAAATTTGAGGATAAAAAGGTTACATACGTGTACATAATTGCGTGGACACTGAAGTTCATCCAGCACATCCACCCGGCAAAGCCATTACGGCTGGTGTACGCTAACATGGCAAAATTCATGGTGATCATGTGGTGATACCAGTGCAGAAAGATCAGAGGCTTCTTCCTCAGTACGAGAAGGATGGTGTCTCCGACCTCGATCAGCTTTGACAGGGCAAAGAAGAATCCCCAAAGGCCATACTGGCCAGGAATGAATTCTCCAAACTTGCAGTAGGATCCAGTGAATCCGTGGGTCTGGATATCCGTGTAAAGGGCCTTGGTGGTGTAGTAGGATCCCAGGATGCTAAAGATGGAGAGGAACCCGTTCCAGACGATCAGGATTGGCCTCAGCTGCAATTACAGGCATTTATATAAGGATAGGTGATGATACAAACCTGCAGAGGCTTTCTGTTGGTCATAAAAGCCTTTATCGAAAAAATAACCACCACGTACAGGAGGGAGACAACCAACGTGGTCGAAAGCATCGACTCCACATAGCGCTCAGCGTTCTGATAACTGAAGGGAGATGAGCGGACAACGTCCAGAAAATCGACCACCACTTTCATGGCCACACAATCACTGAAATGACCGCGAAACTTCTTGTTAGCCCCTTACGCAATTGTGGAGAGGTGATAAGCAAAACTGGGAGGAACGGCGATTATCAGTGAGTAAGCTGCGGCGGCAACAATACAACAGTAGGGCATTTTCGACATGCAACACCCGTAGCGCGATTGGTGCACGTCACACAAATTACATATTAATCTGGGGAAGCACGTGGTGAATAGTTGATCTGTCGGTTTGCAGCAGAAGGAATTGGTTGTAACGATTTGTGACATTGCTTCAGATCAAGTAAACACGCCATAACTGCTAGACTGTGAAACATAAAATAATCAAAAATGAAGGAATCTCGAAATCTAAGGGATTGGCTTTTGGCTATTAATCCTATATTCGAGGCCAAATATGCCGTTGGGATAAGATTTGCTCAAACGCGTCCATTCAACTGTAGGAGAGCTGAGACAAGAAGAACACTTTAAGACTCTGAAACAGGAGGTTTTGGCGCCGCCGTTTTGTCGCCGCCGTTTTGTCGCCGGGATGTTTTGTCTGTCAGGACGTTTTGTAGCCAGGACGTTTTATCACAGAAATAAGGAGGGTTACTCTTAGCATAAAATTCATGAATTGAACCAGCGTCCAATGACCTTTGTACTCCCAGATACAAGGAACCCAAACTAGAAACAACGTACCTGATCGTCCTCGCCGACTGTGTGAATACGAGCAGAACACACTTAGCGATCCTCGATCCCGAAACTTCGTGAATCCTCTTTGCTATCCTTGTCGAAAACGTTCATAAAGCCGTCAACAACTATCTTGCACCGTTCTCGTTTCGATTCGATGTAAGCCATCTGTTAAGACGTTCACGTAATACATTTAAGCATTTTTAGTTAGAGAAACACAAGAAAAGAAAAAGACAGGAAGACCAAAACGGTACACAAACTGCACAAAACACAAGAGACGCACGATATGCACCAGTAGACTATGACGGAATTGAACTAAAAATTAGTTTTTCGAAAATCGCTTTTTCGTTTTCTGCTGTTTTTTTGTATGTTTTCTCATTAGGCATTTCGTTGTAAGAGCCACAGAAGACTTCCGGTCAAAGCTGAAAATTGGAACTCTATTCACAGCTTATAAGCCTGTCATCGGTAATCTGATATCTTGGTCGCTCGGCAATGTGGACAAAAACCAGAATTCGAATCTAACCAAAAATTGACCAACCGATGACAAAACGTCCTACACTCAAAACATTCCGGCGGCAAAACGTTTTGACGACAAAACGGCGGCGACAAAATGGCCCGGCGACAAAACATCCCGTACCGTCAGGCTCAAGTCAAAAAATCACTCAGAAACGAAAGTGGCCTCAAATGCTGACGTGTTTCGCATCCATTTGGTTCGAAGCAACAGAAACGTTTTTAAAAATGCAAAAAACGTTTTGCGAAAGAATATTGATTTTTGGTCTTACTGGCGAAGCGATAAGATTGTCCTAACCCTTGTACGAGCGGCCTTTCCATAGATATATTGATAATCCAAGCATATAAGTCATTAAAAGCGAACCTAGATAGAAAGGAACTTAATGAAGTCAAAGCAAAAGTAACAGCCACCTTCTGTCTGCACAAAGCAACACAGATAACTCCATGTTTACACTAGACGGCACATAGGGCAACTCATTGGAACAGCGTCCGTTTACTGTCTTCGCACCCTTCTTCTGTTTGAACAACGCTGCGCACAAACAGCGAACAAACACTGAACCTGCCGTTAACAGCATTATTATGAAGCCTGTTACGGCCAAATGTATTGCAAGATGCCGATAAGCATGCAGATTACGAAGCGCGGAGACAAGCCCAGACATTTAAAAGGCTTGGTCTAGACTAGAGATGTTCGGGTTCGGGTACCCGAAAGTTTCGGGTTCGGGTAACCCGAAAGTTTCGGGTTCGGGCCGGGTCCCACCACGACGCCCTCGCAAACGTAGCCAAAGCGTGCTTCCTCGTTGTGCGTTTGCCGGAAGAACTCAATTGTGCAAAGCAGCGCTCACAATGGTTCGAAGCGCAACCCGAAGCAATGCTTACGAGGGGTTTACGGATGATGGCTCATATTTTGTTTGCAATGTTTGCCGGCAGCGCTTCAAGAAGGCAGCCGATCGCTCCACGTAGACTCTCTTACGTCACCGGTGACTACACGAAACCGGCAAAACTGCGGACCCTGCTGAACCTCATCCGAAGCAACGGAAACTTGCGTTGTCGGCTGTCGACAGGAACATTTAATTCGAAGGAGGAGGAGGCCGAAGATAGCGCCGAAGCGGAGGATTAGTGGCGCACACCGTTTCTGTTATACGTTGTTGTTCCGTTAAAATAGTTTTCTGTTTCGGGTTCGGGTTGCATCTCTAGTCTAGACGATGGTCATTTGCTGCGTAATCGAGCAGTCTGACCCGATTGACCATGCTAGAGCTAAATCCCTGATCCGACCGCTTTCTATTATGATCATTCATGTCCTCTGAATTCAAACCAGACGCACATTTCAGGCTAGACTAAGACTCGTCTAGAAATTGCGCTGTTAAACGTCTCTGTAACGCAATCCCGATTTATTCCTCGTTTGCAGGCCGCGGTCCAAGAAAACTACGTGAATCTCTCCGGCCAGGTTTTCAAGTCTCTGCCGTCCACTGTTTGTGACGCGCACGAAGCTGAACTGACGCATGCGCCGTAGGCGGTAATTCGGCTAGTCAACAATAAATGTTGGTAATGAACTTTCGCTTTAAAGGGACACAGCCATCGCATTTTTCGTCGTTTTTTGGGTGCACGGATCGCGCTTTGGTGCAAGGGGGTTTTCGAAGGCGCTGATCACGATTCTTGCGTCAGAATGGCGAGAAACGGCTTCAGGACTGCGCAATATGGCAAAGTTCGGATAAGGGAAAAAGGAGAATTTTACAATTTTACCAGTCGTTGAGCGGTTCCGACGCGACAATCCTGATCAAGACGCACTCGCTTACGGTCAAAATCGGATTTGGGTTTGCAGTTCTTTCTGTCGGCGAAATCGTCGTTTTGCGCTGCAAGTTGAATTTCACGCCGAAATGCGCCCCGATTTCACAAATTTTTGGAGCTTCACGTTTTGGTCAGTCGATTTTATTAAAACACGATGCTTTGTGGTTAATTTTCTTTCATTTCAGGGGCGGCGAGCTGGGCAAGCGAGGGTTAAGCGTGCTGGGACTGCGGTGCGATGATTTTCTGGTGTTGAAGCATTTTAGAATTTATTGAATCCAGCCCTAGTGATCGGTAAAATGAGTGTAGACGTGATTTGGATCATCTTCCGGACATCGGTAAAATGAGTGTAGACGTGTTTTAAATCACCTTCCGGACATAAGTCGATGATGTATTTTCTGACACAGGCTGGGATTTCGACTGTTGTTGCATCCCAGTAGAGATGTTACCCGCCCGAGCCCGAATCTTTCGGGCACCCGAACCCGAAAAAATCCGAAAAACTCGAAAAAAGTTTTTTGTATGGCGGGTTTTCGATTTTCGGGTACCCGAACCCGAAACCCGAAAACCCGAACCCGAAAAAAGTTTCGGGTTTTAAGACCCGAACCCGACATCTCTACATCCCACGACGGACTTTTGGCTAGGGTTACTGGCCTCTTTGCTTACGTTCGACTGACCTACGGCTGGCTCGCAACAAGATCCATACTTTTACAACTGGAAGATTCATGGCCTCTTTGTATCCTGGCTCGTTGATTATGCAAGTATGCTGTCCTTTCAGCCTTTTCTGGAGATTGACTGAGTAAACGGTGTTACAGCTTTCCCTGCAGCAGAAATATTCGCGAGCGAAAGATCCATTTGTCAAGCCACAGTTGTTACAACTGCAGTAACTCCAGACATCTTGGTTTTGGGCTAGGTTGCACAAAACCATATTGCCTATGCCGTTCATCGAAGCCATATCCCTCCTCAAAGCTCAGATCAGCCCCTCCTCCCCCTATTCCCGATGCTTCTAATGGCGATTCTCCACCTAGCAAGCAGGCTAGAGAATGCTCTCCGGAAGCCAATATGAAACTGTCATGAACGCCAATTCGGTGAACTACTCGCCACTAAAAACAGCACTGGACAACTCTTTTGATAATATTTCAGTTCTATCCACGATTGAGGAGGAAGATCACAAGAGCAGTCCAGAACCAGCGACTACTTCAAGACGAGTACTTCCGCTCCGGTGATTTCGCTCTTTCCGCGGGATGCTAAACGGCTGGAATCCCGTATTCGAGACGTTTCACTGTGGCACTGACCTTCACGAGCCCATTGAAGAAACCCAGGAGTTTGAATATAGCTACCTAGACTTTGAATGAGAGAGCGATCGTGAATAAATGAATCCGCTTGTAAATCCATAAAACTCGCTTCAACACCAGAAAATCATCGCACCGCTTGCCCAGCTCGCCGCCCCCGCCCCTGAAATGAAAGAAAATTAACCACAAAGCATCGTGTTCTAATAAAATCGACTGACCAAAACGTGAAGCTCAAAAAATTCGTGAAATCGGGTCGCATTTCGGCGTGAAATTCAACATGCGGCGCAAAACGTCGATTTCGCCGACAGAAAGAGATGCAAACCCAAATCCGTTTACACCGTAAGCGAGAGCGTCTTGATCAGGATTGTCGCGTCGAGACCGCTCACCGTGTCCCTTTAAGATGTTGTTTTCCAAGTTAATGTGATAACGCATTTTGTGTGTAACTTAAACAAAAAGCAATTCGCTGCTAGCCACCGTTGTAGATCATTCTATTAGCAACTAATGACTGGTTCTCTGCATGCACTGCGTCCGTTTGTCGCTCCGTCCGTCTCCGCGTAGATTTCAAAGGTTATACCACGATGTCCGAGCGGTTTTCGAACAAAATCTAACAGGAAGAGACGGCGGCTGTCATAAGATCGTCTCCTTTGTCTTCATCCTGTCTTCCGCACGCGATGATAACCAATTCCTAACGCACTCTTTCACTTTCACTTTGTCATGTCTCTGCTTTTCGTTCTGCTTTTATTGACCAGCACCCTGTTTGAGGTCAGCCAGTCAGGTGAGGCTTTTAGCTAAAAATATCATTTTCCACTGTTCATGCTTGTAAATGCGCAATTTTCAGATGACATAATCGACCTCATCTGTAAGCGAAACCCCCAGAAAAGGTACTGTGCCAACAACCAGAACGTGCGCAAGGCTCCTGAAAACCCGTTCGCTGGCGTTCACGCGAAACCTACACCGAAATGGGAGACTTCGAGATCGTTCCGGAACAAGTTCGAGCAGAGTGAGGAGGTCAGTTACTGTTTAACTGATCGATTTGGTTGAACAAATTGATTTTAGAACGATGACCTCACCGATCGACGTCCCTCGAAGGTCCGCGAGTTCGACGCCGAAGAAGAAGATGATCGTTCCGTCGAAGTGACCACCAGACGCCCGATCCCGAAACGAATTCGAGGAGTGACTCAAGCGCCCGTCCAACAGAACATCCTCTACACTGTACTTCCATCGCTGCAGAGGAAGACGTACAAATATTGTCCCCACAACCAGTACACTTTCCAGACAACGTGCGCTCCCGGAAAGAAACTGCGATACGATCTCCAGGTATTGTCTGCAAATTCGTGCATCCAATCTGGAACGTTTTTTAGGTGTTTTGTGAGGAGTACGCGAGCATGTGTGGTGTGCCGAACATCAATACGTTTCCTAGCCGCAATGCGAATCCTGAGGACGAAGGAAGACCGAAAGGATATGGACAAAAGCAGAAGAACGGAATGCTAGGTCTGGGACGCAGTTTCGGGTTCGGATTGGGAGCGATTCCTGGTTTTGAGATTGTTGGCAGTCGTGGAACGGATATCGGAAATATTCCTGGACTGGATATGGTAATTCCCACCTCTTGAACTTGCATTTTAGAATTTCAATTGTGCTGTTTCAGTTCGGCGGCCTGATGTTCAACGAAGGAACCGACATGGGAGTCCTGGGACAACGCATCGGCAAAGGCCCCGCCAGAACGATGTCTGCTCTCAGCCACGGCTTCCCCTCGTTCGGACTCGACCCGAACACCAAAATGGCGGACGACAAAGTTTCGGATGCGGCACTCAAAGCCCTCGGAGTGCCACCCGTACCCGGCCTCGGCAAAAGTAAGTCATGTCAAGTTGAATTTGCGTATACCTCTTTTAAACCTCCAGTCCTCGGTGCGCTCAACAAAGGACAGAAACCGAAGAAAGGTGGCGTCAAGGGCTATGAGCCTGGATTTGACGCGGTTGACAAGAAAGCACTCATCGCAACGGGTCGCACGGACACCGACGCGGTCAATCTTCCGGCTGTTGGAACGCTGGAGATCAACAAAGGAGTCGGGATGGGAATCGGAAAGAAGAAGAAGAAGTAGAAACTTAGATCGATGATTATAATTTATTTTTCGAGGTTCGACCCGTTAGAGATCGCCTACAGAGCTAGTTTTGATGCTATGAATAAAGTCATGTTCTTAGGATTTTCGCACCTATCCCATAACACCTCTTAAAAGGTACTACATCTGTTTTCGGTGTTCTGTCTCCGTTTCCGAAAGATAACGTAGCCGAATCAGGGTCGAGATGCTCGTCGTTAAATATGCGTGCACGCATAATTACGACCACACGCTTCAATTCACTCGCGCGCCTGTCGGCGATCAGGCGCGCGACTGTCACTCTTATCAATCAATCAGAGATGGTAATGAGACGCGCAAGAACTCGCCTCGCTCTACCTGGAGGAGGGGGCGGGCAGCGTGGATTGTCACCAATTGTCAAAGGTTACTTCTCTTCTCCATCTCGGAAAGAAGTGACCGAAATCGACGAGCACCAAGAACAAAAGACAGACTCATAATTGGGTCGAATCGACGTCGCTGCGCGAACCTATTCAAATTCGCCCAAAAATAACGCTCCTCTTGCTCGGTACGCTCGGACGAAGAAGAAAGTTTCTGCGCGATTGCGGAACGCTTTTCCTGTTGCGAAACACAGCACCATGCGGTCGATATCTTCTCTGATCACTGCTCTCGCGTTTTTACTCGTTTCCTGCAACGCTTTTGAGAACCAAGGTAGCCCTTAGCTCTCGATTCGTCTCTAGTTTCGTGTTTTAGAGCTGAAGCCCTGCTTCGAGAGGTATGACAACCAGAAGATCATCGACTCGGAGCCGTTCCACAGCGAGTGGCGCATGAAGAAAGAAGAGGACTGTCTCCCCTTCTGTGCCCTGTCTTCGGTAAGTCAATTCTAGTAATTCAAATTTGCGATCACGATGTTAATTTAGTCCCGCTGTCACTCGATTGTCTACGATATTCTCAACCATATTTGCCACTACTTCAGCGACGACGGACTCGAGAATGCAGTGATCGCCAGACGCATGACGTTCTTTAGGGTGGCGAACCGGCAATGCCTTCGTAAGTGGTCCTCAATGAACTCTTGAATGTTTGACTTTTTGGAACACATTATCATGAGTGAGACCATTTATGGGTTGACATGTTTTGCGAATAGGTTGGAAGGAAGGGTGCAAAGGAATGTGTACTTTGAAAAAAAACGCTCTTTTGGAGGACCAAATTGCACAAGAATTATTTACAATTTGTGGTTTTTTCAGAAAAGGAAATGAATTTTTAGACAATCGAGTTTTCTGGCTTTTTACGTCCGTTTTGTTCCGAAATTTGACCAGTTGTTTGATATTGAAACCCTTCTTTTCAGTCGATGTCACAAAAAGCGACGAAGTCCAAGGCGAGGAATACGACGACGAAGTAACCCCGGGTCTGATGACCATTCAAACCCCACCGACCGAGTCCCATCAAGTGGAAAGCAAGGAAGAACCAGAAACTCCAGCCCCACTTACTGGACTTCCTGAAGAACCTCTGCAAGAAGAGCCCGAAGTTCCGGAACCTACGGAAGCTCCTGTTACTGAAGCCCCTCAGCCTCCCGCTTTCCCTGAAGTGACAGAAATTCCCCTCGTTGAAGACAACTACGACCTGATTGAAGATCTGAAGCAGGACAAGCCTCCAGTAAAGGAAGTACCAACCGACGACTCTGACCTGATCTCCGTGAAGGAGACGGAGATCGAAGTGCCAACAGACGAGGTACCCGAGCTGTCGGAGAGCGAGTCGAAGCTGATGAGTCTGCTGAAACCGAAGATGACGGATCAGAAGCCAAAGGAAGACGAGACGTACATTCCTTACCCAGAGGACAAATTCAAGCCGAAGCTCGTGCCTCTTCTCGCCAATCGCATGAATCAGCGACCCGCGAATCTGAAGCTCGTCTCCTTGGACGGAACCTCGCAGAGCGTGAGCGCCGAACGCAGCCGAGTCGGTCAATCCACCGAGGAGAACAGCCCGGCGATGCTGCCGCCGATGACCGTCTTCAAAGCGAACCGCTTTTTCAAGGAGGAGAAAGAGCAGCCGGAGATCCGCCGCAACCCGACCAGCTACAGCAAGGCCGTCGTGCTGAAGAAATCCGAATCTGTGGAGAGCGGAGCCGAAGATGAGTATAAGAAGGTGCTGGCACCGACCCGCGTCCGAAGTCAGATCCCCGTGGCGAAGTCGTACTCCGTCGAGAGCGAGGAGGAGACGCGGCCGAAGCCGGCGGAGACTCGCGTGCCCGTGGCGAAGTCGTACGAAGCTGAACATGTCCCGGCGTATGTTCCCAAAGCTCGCGGTTTCTTGAAGTCGATCAACGGCAACAGCAGCCCCGTCGTTGTTAACCTGGAGCCGAAAGTGCAGCCGACCATGAAAGCCTCATTCTCGGCCGAAGTTCCTCCTGCTGACCAAAACAAGATCTTCGCGATTAAGGTCTCGAACCACCCGGACGCCGGAAAATCTTTAGAGAAATCCTCCGAGAGCGGCGCTGGCTTCTACGACGACTGCCGAGAATCGGATAACCAAATCTGGATCGGCGTCGAAAACTCCGAGATCGACTCGAAGCAAGGAACGAATACCGTATCCGCGAGCGACGTCGCCACATGCAAGAAGTTCTGCGAGTCTGCCAACAAAGTGAGTCGTCTCATGTTTCTCTCTTTTTCAATTCTAATTTTAGCAAAAGGGAATGTGCGCTTCGTTCACGTTCTACGAGACCGAGAAGCTTTGCGATCTGCACTCGCCTGCCGAGAAGTTCAGTCTTAAGAAGGCCTCGAGCAAGCAGTTCACGACTCGTTCCTACAAGCGATTCTGCTATCCCGAGAAGCTGAGCGCGTTCAAGAGCTGCTCCGACTTTATTTCCTTCCGAGACTATTCTCTCGAGATTCAGGCTAAAGAGCAGTTCGATGGCATGCCCAAGGGAACCGATGGTCTTCAGGCCTGCATTGAGCTTTGCGTTCACTCTCCTGACTTCAGGTGCAAGGTAAGAATCACAGATCGATAGCTCGATCCCAAAATTAGCCACGTCTGGGAACCCTTATCAGAGACACAGTTCGACGAGTGTCCGAAAAACATGTTTAAAGTATCGATTTCGAACGAACTCCTATCAGACGGAAGTGATCGAGATCGGTCGGTTAAATACAAACAAATACCTTATCTTTACGGTTATAAAAAGCGTGTCGACTGTCGTCGGTCTTTAAAAAATTGCCAAAAAGCAACAATGATAACGCGAGGACCTTGAACCTTCCCGAATCTATACGTTCTACTGTAATCCAGCCTTAACAATCGAACTTTGTTACCAAATTTGTGTGCGTTAAAATGAGTGGAATTTATAACACAACCCGAGAGCAAAGAGTACGATTACGCATTTTTTGTCGCCTAATTCGGCACCACGTGATTTGAACTAACCCAGTTCTCAGCACTTGTTTAACGATATCATTAAAACAATCACGCGCCCCCGAGTAAATACCATCAAAAAACGGTTTTATCTGTTTTTACCCGGGGAATTCTTGTCCCCACTCAAATTGTAATTAAACCTTGTTCTTCCTTTCAGAGCGCCGCTTTCAACATGGACAAGGGTCAATGCTTCGTTTACGACGAGAACAGTTTCACAAAGCCCGAAGCGTGGCGGGAGCATCTGGCCAACGATCTGCTCTACTTCGAAAACGGCTGCGACATGTGGTTCACGGAGAAGGTGCCTCCTGAGGCCAGCATCAAGCGTGTGGCTAACAATATGGCATCAACGAAGGACTTGACGTCATCTGTGACTCAGCATGGACAACAGCAGCGGCCGAAAAAACCGTCATACCTGCTCTTCGGGAATGGTCAAACGAAACATCTCCAATTTAATCCGCTTCGCAGACCGGTGGCCTAAGCTGTTGTTCAAAGCAAACAACGACAAATTACCGGCTCCTGCAAGCAAATCCTCTTCTGAGCTCGCTGGGCCCTGCCACCCTTAATAATAGAGACTAATATAGCGTTTTGTGCGTGTGTTAATTAATTAATTAATTATTTATTTATTTATATTTATTTTGTGTTTCAAACTCTCTTTGTGAAAACTGACTGAAAAGGCCACACGCCGCTGCCATCGCGACGGCTTATGATTGATGATGAGTGTTTGTTTTTGTCTGTAAAAAAGAAGATTAAAGCAAAAAGAGACTTTTTGATTGGAGCTACCAGATTACTGTAACATCGGGAGCGCCGAGGCGGGTCCTGGCGGCGGCGAGTGGCCTCCGCCGTTTGTTCTCGTGCGCGGCTTCGGTTTTTCTTCACGCCGCTGGGCCGGACGGCTAATCGTGAGACAATACCGTTTTGCTCCTTTCGATCTCTGCTGTGATTGCTTGCTGCGCACCTCTACTGTGCCTGAAGGGATTATCGGCCTTCAGAAGAAGAAGAACAACCGACCGGACAGGACCAGTTGTTTTTAAATGCTCAATGGGCGGATCATTTGTCCGTCCATTTGCCTATCAATTACCTGGGAATGAAGAATTCCTTCACTCAGTTCGTCCATCACCGTTTCGCGGCGTGGCCACCAGGTTCACCGCCGCTGCGAGGAGTCTCCTGGGTGCAAGAGGCTCCTGAAATCTGCTCTGTCCACTCAGCTGACGCCGCCCGCCGCCGACTTCCGACTTCTGTACTCTTGTCGGTAACCCGGCGCTGCTCCGCGCGGACATAACTGTCAGTCGGCCGCCACTCAAAAAGCTTGTTTCGAAACAGGTTCAAACGGGTTCCAACCCGTCCTTAGTTGCCGCCGCACGCATTTTGGCACAAAAAAGGAAACTTTCTCCTCTTATTTAAGTAAATAATGAAGAGAGTTGAGCTAACGCGGTTCTTTGGCATTGTAAATAGCTGGTTGGCCTTGTGTTCGAGGAGGGCGTTTCAAACCTGTTCGTACAGTTTCCGACGTTCGGTTGTCTACTTGGTTGCCTAATTGAGTCGAATTCTCTTATTTACTCCTCCTCGAGGGTTCCGACGCAGCAGCAGACGACCACCGCGCTACCGGGCCCATAAAAGAAGGCAAAAACAAGCCGCGAGTCCACCACGTGACCAGCGGCCCGCTTCTTCTGTTTCGTGTGTGTGTTACTTATTGTCTTATCATTGATTGTGTTTGGTTTGCGCTGTGCCCCTGGAACGTGTTAATGACTTCCGAAACGCTATGCTTCGAATTACAGCATCCGTTGCTCCCTCAATTAAATGTAAATTTAAACTTTTATCCTCTCTCCGGATGACTCAGTCTATCTATTGTTCTAACTCAACCGCTAACGAAGCCCCGTTTTCAGCAGCGTCCGATGGGAGACTCGAAGACGGCCGACGTAATCGTCGAGTCCGGTGGGGCGAAAGTTCCTCCGGACAGCAAGGTGCCAAAGAACAGTTTCGACAAGAATAACAAGGTGAGTGGTGTCGTAAGTTATCTCTCTAAGAAAAGGAAGCAGAGGTTCACTGGAAAATTTTTCAATTTCAACATCAGGGGTTCGTTCGGTTGTAACCGCGCTCTCAGAATTAACCCCACACAATTAACCGCATATGACAGTAATATGAAAAGACAATAAGTATAGGGTGGGGGATCATTGCAAAGTGGTGGAGAAGATCGGTCAACCCGCAATCTGCTCGGCTCTTTTGCGTCTTCTTCGTCTCGTTGTATTCACGCTCCCGGTAAAGGGGCGAAGTGGAATATGGTCGATTGTTACTTGATCCACCACCATTGCTGATTACCACGGTTTTGTTTTGATGAGGCACACCACGCGCAACGGCGGTTTAGCTGACTTTCAGAAAGCGGTTAGTTCTTAAATCTTATTCTTATCACCTGTTCTTACAGCTAACCATTCTCATTAACCCTTATTTCACTCATATTCGTGTTCTAACTGGCGGATTAAACCAAAAATCAATTTATCAGTGAACTGTAAAGTCCTTTTTGAAAACTGTAAGAAGTTGAACTTTTGAGAGTAGGCGCCAAATTGTCGCCACAGCTCAGATGCAGGTGTAATCAAGATTAATTAATATGACGAACACCTCCTCCTCCGCAATACTCGATTTTCACGAAAAACTGAACTTTTAACTTTGTGACCGTCACGTGTGCACAACGCACAGAATTAGCCTCGGTTTTATTATGTGTTGGCGCACCGCACCACATCGATCATTCAAAAATTGTTGTTTGTCATACTTCTCCCCGCGGACAGCAGCAAAACGATGCAATGTCCGACCGAAATGTACCCGAACATACTTTATTGCAATTACCCAAAAGTGAGTTTTTGAATTTAGCAATTTTCTGATGACAATTTTTGTGAAATTCATGACTTCCAGTTAGTGTAACACCCGATTGTGTGGGTGGCGGAGAATTCAGGTCAAAATTAAAAGAATCACGTGCAAAAAAATGCTATAAACGATCTTGCCCATTTATGTGGTGGTGCTGCCTGCACCCGATCAGCAGCAGCAGAGGCGGCAACAACGTAATGAGCAATTCGGTTATAATCGAATTAAGCGAGATAAGTAGTGAACAGGATTGCGCGAATCGAGAAAAGTCACCACTTCCGGCGATTTCTGATCGTAAGCACAAATTTTCTACTGATCGCAATCTCAGTTCAAGGCTTCACACGCGCGTTTGTTTCACGCAGACTACTCCTGGAAATCAATGGTCGCTTGTTCGAACCCAGGAGTTTGTCTTAAGGGACCGGAAACTGTTTTAGACGACCCCTTAAAGCAAACGGTTCGGACCCCCTAAAATGGCATCGCGATGAGCACATGAGGTCGATAGAAATCACCCGTTTAAATAGTCCAAAAAATCACTTTTCTTGACGCCAAACGTGTTGTGAACACACGGCGTCCGGTGAATTTTTGCGGACCGTAGTGGAACGTGATTGGTGCGATGTTCACGCGAAATTGAAACACGTCCGAAAAAGTATCTTTTTCCTCATTTTTCACAACTTTCGGTGATTGCTTCGGTGATGGATCGGGCGTTCTTCTCAATGTACTGTAGACTGCACAAATCACAAAAATCGGGCAGCAAACGGGCAGATGATCGCAAGAGAAGCCAAAAATGACTGCGTCACGCCATTTTACAGAAAGCGGTCAGTTTTAGGTCCGGTGGAAACCCCAGTGTTAACTGAAGCCTCACGACTTTTAACACGTGGAAAATCATGCGGTTTCCCCTAACTTTCGTGTTTTGTTCATGTCTTCTTCTGTCTCCCTGCCTTCCATGCATGCACTAAAGAAGCCAAAAATGACCGACCTTAGACTATCTGGTCAAGCCATCCTGCACGAGTTCTCCAGGAATCAGTCACTTTTGGCTTCTCTTACATCTGAAACATTGGAATCCGTTGCGTGAAACCCCAGAACCGACTGAATCTTCAAAAGCGCTCCAAATTTCTCCGATTTAAACTGAAATCGAGGAACACTTTTTTGTTCTCTGCACTTTCTCATGGTTTCGAGAGCGATTCTGGTCTTCAGAACCAGAAAAGGTAAATAGGACATTTTTTAGAAAAAAGGCAGATTTGCTACCAATTTCGCTTCCACTTCCTGTTCAGTCGTTGTTACTTCCCCTGCTACAACACACATGCCTAAGCATGACCTGGCCGAATCCGAAAAGGAACTAAAACGTCGAACTTTCGCCGAATCACGCTTTGTTTAAATCGTCCCTTTTGTTGTATGCCCTTCTGCACCTCAAATTCACTGTTTCAACCGCAAAACAGCGCGTTATTTTGCACTTGCATTTTAAATTTTCCATCATTTCATTTTTTCCCTAGTCTGTCGGAACCCGAAAAAGTCTAAATTCCTCCAAAGAATGCTAATTTCCCACGAATTTCGCTTCTCCGAAATCGTTCATTGTGCTGTTTCCTCTGCTGCATTACTCCGACCACAAAATCGTGCAGAATTTTTCAATTTTTCTCCTGCACATTAGGGTTAAACTGTTTGTCGATCCGCTTTTTCGGGCGTCATCAGCCGGTCGTCAGTCGGACGGCGTGTGCTTCTCGCTTGCTCGCCTCCGCCGCGTCGGGGCAAAAACGTACGTGTGAGGTTTCCGACTTTTTCAAACTGCGACCACCCACGACGATCGACTCAATGACGTGTACCTTTTGTGCTCTTCAGAAGCACGGTATCGCTGGCACTCTCGAGAGTGAAGCTGCCGGCACGGGTGGCGATTACAGATGCGTAGCCGCTAATCTTCCCGCAACGTCGCCCAGCGTTTTTTTTTCGCCCATTTTATCGCTGTTTTGTTTTGTTGAAATTGCCATTTCTCGCCTCTCTCCACTCTCTTGAATTCGTCAGCTGGATTTCCTTTAATTTTCGTTTAATTTTTTGACTCTTGCATGATTATCGTTATCTCTGGCTATGGTTCTTCTTCTTCTTCTTCTTCTCTGTGTTAAGCCCAAAATCGCCGCCGCTTTTTACTTTTTCGTGCACGAATTCCGCGTGCAACTTTTCCTCCGCTTCTCGCCTCGACCTTCTTCTCTCTCTCTAGCGCTGCTCATCTCCTCGCAGTTATTGATAGCTGTGTAAATTGCGAGGGTGCGATTCTATTGTCCATTCATGTGTGTTCATCAACCCAACGGCGGTTGTGACAGTCAAGTCGCTCTTTTCGTCCGCGCTCTACGTCATGATAACTATTCCACTAATCAACAGAACATCGGACGGAACATCAGCAGCGGAAGAGGAGGAGGCGTTAGCAACGATCAAACTCGACGACGACCAGCGACGTCGACGACGTCTCTCCGAAGAAGTCATCATCGTAATGTCCGATAGAAAAACTAGAATCCGAAGACGCCTATCGCGGAGTCGGCGAGATGGAGTCGCTGACGGTGGCGGCGCGGCGATGCCACACACCGGGGAAGACCTGATGGCGGTGGAGCCCCAGCTAGATTCTGCGTCGGGTCCTCACATGCCGCTCATTTTTCGCGCTAGTCGCAAAGATGACGACTACGCTCGCATCCGCGACGAGGTAGGATTAATTCTTTTTTGGTGAGACTGTCTGTCTGTGATGGTAGTGGTGATCTGTGTCTGTGGGGCCTGATGGGAGGGGATCTGTTGGATCTGACTGACTGCGGTGTGCTCTTGTGACACTTGTATTTCCCAGTGAACTTGTGCTGTCACACGTCGCCTTAATTAGAGGCTCCGTTGTAATGTCATGCGCTTTTTAGTCTCCCGTCGATCAAACGCTCTCTTGGTTTGCCCGGTCTAGGAAGAATTTGAAAGGCGACTTCTCTTCGATATGCCTTCTGCTGTTCCTCTATCTTCTCCAGGTAATTTCGTCAATTTCTAGCGTGTTTATCCTAATTTTGGCTGTTTCAGGGCATCCCACTTGGATTAATAGCTGCGATTCCGTTGATTCTTCAGGATAAGCATGTCTCGTACAAGGAGCAGGCCGTATTTTCGTTCGCCTATTGGCCTTTCAGGCATTTTGTCTCTATTTATGGCTAATTTTTAACGTTCCTTCTTCAGTATGAAGCTGCTTTGGGCTCCTATTGTCGACTCCATCTACTGGAAGAAGCTCGGGCGCAGGAAATCTTGGATGGTGCCGTGTCAGTATCTTATCGGCATCTTTATGCTTGTTTTGTCCTACCAAGTCCCCAACATTCTTGGTTCTGAACAAGGTAACGTCATTTAAGGCTTTAAAAGTTACGTTACAGTTCACATGTTCAGATCACACTCCCGTGAACGTGTTCTTCTTAATGAGCGTGTTCCTTCCTCTGAACTTCCTGGCCGCAACTCAGGACATCGCCGTCGATGGGTGGGCCTTGACCATGCTTTCCCGGTACGCTACTCCTCAGTCTGGTTTATCTCGATTTATTGCAGTAAAAACGTCGGTTACGCGTCCACCTGCAACGCCGTCGGCCAAACTGCCGGATTCTTTATCGGAAACGTCGTGTTCCTGACGCTCGAGTCCGAGAACTTCGCCAACAAGTTTATCAGATCGACACCTGGAAAGAAGGGTCTGGTGGATCTAGCCGGTAAGTCACTATTTATTCTTCAACCGAGCATATAGATCTGAGATCATCCAAGCGTGGAACAGCGTATCACAACCTCTTTGGTGAGCGAACAGATAGTATTGGAAATTTGATGCGCGCGGGCGGAAGTTAGCAGGTGCGGCCTAGCCAGTAGAATGTGTCGAAGATCATCAGTTCGCAGCTGAAACGGGTGGTTTTAGCCATGTCACGAGGAAGCTGAAGCCTACCTGGTGTTCTTGTACTGGTCATACACTGCACTCATACCGTACCCTCCTTTCTCGCTGATGATCACGGCGCTCCACCAATTCCCAAATCGATCTTCTGCTGCTTTTTTCATGTATCTGGAAGCGTCGAAATTAGGGAGAACAGGCTAAAAAGGGCTTGCTCACCTGGCTTGGTAGCTATATTGATGGGGATACATCCCAACTGTCTCCAAGATGAGCTCTTTTAACTTGACGGATTTGCAGTTATCCTCTAAAAGGCAGCAGATTGAGATATGAGGCGCTACCGTATCCAATAGACTTACGCGTCGAACGAGACGAGATTAGCAGGAGACAGCAGGAGCACGCTAATAGGGAAGCTAACAGTAGTCTAGGGTTTGCGAAGGCAGACAGCATGATTTCGGTGGTTTAACACCGACACAGACAGACAGAACGAATAGGAAGAAGAAGAGGTCGGCCGCTCTAAAGAATCATCTATTCTATGCTCTCTCGCGTCGTGTTCTCGAGGGCGTCGAGGGCTATGTCTGTGTGCTATTTTGGCAATTATATTTATATCCTCGTTCTTCACCCGCCAATTGGCATTGCTTGCCCCATTCGCACTCTTCTCTTGCAACAGGCTGTCGCTCTATCTGCGTTGCGCTTAATTTATTGTTGCCCGAGGACCGCCCTCCTTCCTTCCCCGCTTTGCCCGAAAATGCGGTGGCGGAATAAGGTTAGCGCGGCATATTGTTCTCTTGGTTATGGTTGCCCTCGGGGTTGATGTTGTGATTTGGACACACTCGAATGCACGCACACGCACGCACAGGTGTGTGAAAGTAGGTTGGTTAGCAGCTAGTGAAGCTGAATAATGTCCAGGAAGTGGCTGGAAAGGGGCGATGCTTGGGGGCACAGGGCCGTAAACAATGAGTGGCGGAGAAGAAAGTAGCAATAGCAGCAAATGAGTATAGGCAGTGTGATATTGCATTATAATCATCCTCATCCTATCTGATTTCAGGTTTCGTCTTCTTCTGGGGATGGGTGTTCATCATCACAACGACGCTCGTGCTAATCTTCAAGAAGGAGGTCGATCACTCACAAACTCCAGAAAGGTATTAACTGACTATTTGACCATCTATTAAGGGATTCTTCGCCGGGATTTGATCCTCTGGGGAGCGATTACGAGGCATGCGGTACTTTGGGGTAGCAGTAGGCTTTGATAGAACGATTTTAATGGTTTGACAATTTGCAAAACGTCATTTGAAGCGGCACAGACCCGAAAAACGCTCTCCGCACAGAAGTTTATTCGATTGATGCTAATTTGGGCTGCTTCTGCGAATGTGGGGGTGGACCCGAAGACCCGACGCCCGGAATTTTGACGCATACAGATCAATTCAATTTTGGAGGGGTGGGCCGTCGTCTGGATTTATGAGTCAAAAAGCCGTTGCGCGGGCGGGCGGTTTTTGACGGGAAAAGCTCAACACTATAGTCAACATGTCATGTGTCATGTTTCAGCAAAGAGGAAAATGGAGAAGCGGGCAGCGGCAGCGAGGAAGATGAGATGGAACTCGGCATCTTCGACACGTACCTCGTGCTCCTGAAGATCTTCAAGCTGAAGCCGATGTTCTGGATGGTCGTCGTGCTGCTGACAGGAAAAGTGAGTGCTGCTGCTGTTTCCAAGTGCAACCAATTAATGCCCATTTAGTTCGCTTTCGCGGCCACAGATGGCATCAACGGTTTGAAGTTAATCGAAATGGGCATTCCGAAGGATACACTCGCCAGTCTGTCGGTGTATCTGATCCCGGTGCAGATTCTGCTGCCCTGGTTCATCGGCAAATACACGTCCGGCCCTCGCCCGCTGAATGTCTTCCTCTGGGCGTATCCCTACCGTATATTCGTCACAGGAGTGTTCGCCGGACTGCTCTTCTACACGCCGTCGTTCCGTCTCGACTCGGGCGAATATCCGTTCTCCTTGTACGCTTTATGGGTTGCAGCTTTCTGCCTCTACCAAGTTGGTGCCATAATGTATCCTCTCGCACCTTACCCTTAATTTGCAGATCGCATCTTATTGCATGTTCGTCTCGATGATGGCGTTCAACGCGCAGATTTCGGACCCCAAAATTGGAGGCACCTACATGACGCTGTTGAACACGCTCAACAACCTCGGAGGCAACTGGCCCGTCACGCTGGTGCTCAGTATCACCGACAAACTAACCTGGAAGAACTGCATCGCTAAGGGAACGTCAGCGTAAGCTTAAGAGTTAGCTGGATTTGATCCTAATGAAGCTCTTTTCAGGATTCTCCACACGTGCAACACGAAGGAGGACGCGGACACGTGCGCCGCTGGTGGAGACGTGTGCGAGATGCACATTGACGGCTACTACCTCGGCGTGGCTATCTGTGCCGCCGTGGGCTTCCTGTGGTACAAACTGATGTTCTCGAAGATCAAGCACTTCCAGAAGATCCCACGCAAGGAATGGAGCGTGTTCAAGAAGTAGACGCCGTTAGGAGCTAGCCTGCGGCTTTCAAGAACATATCATCTTGTGTGCTTTCCTTTGTTCTTTTCCACCATAACTCACTCCTTTTTTCCTTGTCTAATATTATTATTATCTGTTCTCCTCCTCTCTCTTGATCTGTCGAACTGTCGCGTTCGAATTGATTCGAACTTCGTGCTGCCGGTGTTTTCTTCAATTAAGTTATGATACTGTCGCGGCATTTTCTCCTCCTTCTAGCGCCAGCGCCACTCTCGGTCATTCCCGGAAGAAGCCGTGTTGTGATACAAGCCAAATGTGATATATAATAACTATTGATACACCTATTTTGTTTATAAATAGCGGGATCGCTGTGTTCGCTTCGTGTTTTTTTTTTGGCCGTGCGGAAGGAACGAGTACGTGGGGAGTTCGGATTGTGTGAAGACAAATGGTCAGCTAGAGAGGAAATGCCTGGAAGAGTTGTGGACAGCTGTTTGGGCTGGCAGTGAGGAGATGACCATGGTGGCTAGATCAAAGGACTGGGATAGGGTGGTGTACAGCTGAATTATCCTGCAATCGAAATGATTTGAGTTA
This sequence comes from Steinernema carpocapsae, assembly GCA_000757645.3. Taxonomy (NCBI): domain Eukaryota; kingdom Metazoa; phylum Nematoda; class Chromadorea; order Rhabditida; family Steinernematidae; genus Steinernema; species Steinernema carpocapsae. The sequence continues at coordinate 5,357,387 of CM016762.1, forward strand.
TGCCAAAAACAGTCTCTGTCTGGTATGGATTTCCTAGCATTGGAAACATCGCAATTGAAGCTTGGTGTTCTGTTCTTGATTTAAGAGGATGAAAAGAACTGCAAGTATATGCCTGTTTACAGCTCCAATCATCGGGAGATGGACACTATTTCAGGCACGATCAACGGGTAGTAATTGAGTAGGTTATTCGGCTTTAGACAGCCTGAAATACATAGATCCTGAGCATGAAGGACAGACAAAGCAATCAACCCAAATATCTGTTTTCCTCTTTCTGAGCAACCAATGCCGAATCCAGGCACGATTAACAGTCAGATCGCAATGCTTGTCTGCTTGAATCACGCCTGGCCAGCACGCCTGCCAAATTTCAGATTCCAACTCGTGGGTAACTTTTGGCAGTCCCCTTGTTAGCTAGCTCCCACATTAACGCTTGCTTACCTTTATCAAAGTTCAAAAGCAGATATTCGTAGGGGGCGATTCCCAATAATCGTCCGTGAGGTCAATCACGCTGTTGCCGTCCGACGTCAGGTCACAAACGATTGTTTTTCCAGTTGCGAAAACCGCTCTAATGTGCCGTCCACCGTCCTAGGGCGACCAAGCGACCGATTGAATCGGAATTTCGCTGGTTTCGAGCCCACTTTGGAGAATGCAGGGTGCATGGCGGAGGATCAGAGCTGGAGGAAGGCTGTTCAGCGGTATGTCAATGGAGTCGCTCAGGTGAGGTTCTTTCGGGATACTGTAATTGGTTGATTTAGGCTAAGAATAAAGGAAATTGGAGTCTTACCAGTTTTCTTCGGTTCCCATTTCTCCCCGGGGACACCAGGCCAAATCAAGGACGTACCCGTGCCGCGCTTCCAAGCGAAACCAGAGCTGAGCGTTTCCGGGCTTCGCTGGCTCGTACGTGTAGAACTGCACCTGATCGAGGGGGTTCTCCGGCCGGTGGTTGTAGTGCAGGATCAGCATATCGTCGTCTAGGAACGTGGTCACCGCCACAACCTGCCTGGCTTCGTCCAGCTTCCTTGGACACACCGCCAGGGCCGAAACGGGTCTTCCGATGTAGAGAGCTTCGTCCTCGATTTCCACATCGTCCGTCCGGTAAAGCGAAACTCTAGAAGTGTTGCACAGCGTCTTCTGCTGCTCGATGGAGTACTCAAACGCCTTGAATTCGAAGAGATTTATATACGTCAGTTCTTCGGGTCGTTTACGACGGGTGGCGCTGGACTCGGCGAAGCTTCGGATTCGTTTTCGGCTAAGCTGGAGTCCAATTCCGAGAGGTCCACAAGGCTCTCGTTTTCGTCATCGCCGGAAACTCTCTTGGAAGGTCGGCCGCGTCGTTTGGGTGTCTTCTTTACGCGGTTTTCTTTCGGGATCGGGGGAGGAATGCGGAGGTCGACGGACGTGCGGTTGAGGAAAAACCCAGGATACGACTCCTAAAGGATCCCTCTCAGCAACATTGAGAAACACTCCTCCTGAAGGCCTCGCTAAGGAAATTGTCAAAAAAATCGGGAAAACGATCCTGAGTGAGAATCGCTTCCATCTGACAAATTTGTCGTGCCTCTTACGGATGTCATTCTAGAGGATATTTTCAAGGCTCGCGACGTTCCTAAGGACGCAGTGGACAAGGTTACAACCTTTGACGGAGTTGATCTTAAGAACTAAAAAACGATGTTTCACTGGGTTGCTCACCATCGTCGTATCTCCGAGATATGACGACCACGCGGTATCGAATCCCAAACGACGACACACGAAAAACGGGTGGTTTATTCGCGTTAATAACAAAACGTCACACCGACGCGCAGAACACAACAAATTACAACCAAATTCCGGGCGACGATGCGACCGCTACAGTATCCCAAATCAGCGTGATCCTCACGCGACAGTCGCGTCGCCGCCTCGTTTGAATCAGCGCCGTCGCCGCCACGAACTGCGCGATTGCTCGGAGTCCGACTCCGCCAAGGTTTCGTGCTCGTTTGAATCGGGCCCGGCCCGTTTGTCTCGCTGGCCGATAAGAAGATCAGCGAAGATACAAACACGCCTATTGAAGACATTCTCAACGAGCACAGCACAGCTCGATCGAAATGTTAGGAAAAAGCTGTGCGACCATCTAGAAGAGTCCTCCAGGTCAACCTGACCCTCCTTGTTTTGTCTACATTGAAGAAGTCGGAAGGAAAATTGGGCTTTCCTTCGACGACTGCGCCAAGGCTATATCTGTCCAAGGAGGCCAATGGGTCTGTGACATCAACATCTGCGAGCTCTCGTAAGAACATCATGAACCTCAAAGCCATCTAGGGAGCTCTTTGCGGCACGGATTTCGGCGCCATCAAAACCGACCGATCCGCGGCGGCGACGGACCGAACGTGCGGAAAGCGCTACAGCAGAAAAGCGTTTCTGGATCGTTCTCCTTTATTTAATAGGATAAAAAAAAAGTTAAGGTAGCACAAAAAAGTTGATGGAGAGATCCGACTCGATGAAGCGTTTCCTTGTCTCAGCGCAGCGCCTCAAGCTGCAACTCAATGGGGTAACGTTTGTGGACCGAACAAATTTGTTCTCTACTCTCGTTGAAAATACGGTATTCCAACACTGCCCATTCGCGATCTTGCAGCATCTCGTGACTAAATGAACGTCCGTGGAAAAGGCAGAAATGGATTTTTAAGTACATGGAACAGAAGCTCTCTCTTTCCTCCTCTCGCATCCACTTTCTTTCTACAGCCCAATTGTTGCGTTGAAGCCGTTGAACAATCTCGGAAAGCTGACGCCTATCCAACTCAGCCCAAGAAAGATTCAGTTTCAAATAGCGATCATTTTCTCTGCAGTATTCAAGAAACTCCACCACTTGTTGCTCCGTGGCTGCTTCGGAACAACTGCGAATTTTGATTTCTGGGCGGAGATTCCTTGGAAGTTCGAGCGACACTTTCGCAAATTTCAGAAGAATCTCGAGAGACTTGGCCGTGATGTCACTGAATTGAATGCAGACCTCCCTAGTACAGCCTGGGACTAGAGATACAGCCAGAATCCGCTCGATTTCTGGCGCGTAGCCTTGGCAGTCAAAAAAATATATTTTTTTGAAAGGTCCTGCAAGAGAATTGAAAAAGGGATCCATTGAGAATCCCCCGTTTTCTCGGTTCACTTTCCGAACGAACAACATGCTCTCTGGACCAAGGAGGTGGGCGGAAGTGGCACTTAGCAGCCGAGAATTCAACTCCAAAGGCTCTGTATTATCAAACGACATCTCAGACCATTCGACTTCAATCTTCGTGCCAGCAATATATTTGTCGTTCTTCACAAACGGCTCATATCCAAATTTCGTCCTTACACTGATTTTCTGGAATTGCCTAGCAGAGTTAATCTCAACGTCGGTGTACTTCTGCTTTTGAGAAATCTCACACGCAGCCGAACCCCAGCTATGTTCGGCTTTGCTGAGTTCAGCGACATTTTTGACGCCAACAGAGAAGAGGACGTCGGACATAAAGAGGAGAGGAATTTGGTCCATCTTGAGAAGAGATCTGGAAAGCACAAGTCACGAGTCTGAAAGCACGCCACACGAGACTGAATTGGGACGGGAAATGTAAGCGATGCGTGTTCTTCCGACTCTCGGACTGCTCCTCGCACATTTCGGATAAAATTGTTCAGTGCGAAGCTAAGACATGGAACGTCCTTATGTGACCGCTTGGATTTTTCTCTTCGTAAACATAACTGCTTCACTTGCGCTTTGTTGATTAGCGCTGCGCTGAGACAAGGAAACGCTTCATCGAGTCGGATCTCTCCATCAACTTTTTTGTGCTACCTTAACTTTTTATCCTATTAAATAAAAACGATCCAGAAACGCTTTTCTGCTGTAGCGCTTTCCGCACGTTCGGTCCGTCGCCGCCGCGGATCGGTCGGTTTTGTGACCGCGATGGCGCCGAAATCCGTGCCGCAAAGAGCTCCTAGATGGCTTTGAGGTTCATGATGTTCTTACGAGAGCTCGCAGATGCAGATGTTGATGTCACAGATCCATTGGCCTCCTTGGACAGATATAGCTTTGACGCAGTTGTCGAAGGAAAGCCCAATTTTCGGTGCCGCAAACGCAGAAATAGCATTTCTTTGTGAGAACGTGGGTGCAGGCCCAAGATGGCTTTGAGGTTCTTGATGTTCGTACCAGAGCTGGAGTGCCGGCGCCTCGTCGCCACCCTAACCTTCGACTATTCCGTTTTCTCCGGACTAGTCGTTTGTTCCCATCATGAGGTTTTCTCTTAAGAAACAGGATTGCCATGGAACACCAGTTCTCCGCTCATGACCTCACGTCTCTTAATCGTCGCTTCGCTCGTCACGGTGGTGGTGCTTTTGTCCTCATGGCCGTCGATCTCTTCACGGAAACGTTAGTATTTTCAGTTTTCTATCAGGGTAATAAGGCCTTATTTTAGTGGTCACCTGTGATGCGGTCACCTGTGATACGCAGAGCTGCCCTTTGGGCAAAGGTTGCTTTTATGGTGGTCCGAGCATTTATTGTGCTCGTGAATCTTGTCCGAGGAAGGAGCTCCACAAGCACCCATGTTCAACGGACAGTGATTGTGGCGGTGGTATTGGAGACTGCCGGTACGATAGCGAACTCGGGTTTAAGGCTTGTGACTGTTATAATACTGGTAACGGAGCATTTTCTTGACTTTACTACTTGACCAACTTTCAGCGTGGAACCGAAACCTCAGATCGGAGCATCAGCAGAAGGCCAGCACCCGCGCGATCGGAAAGGGATACGACGCATGCCGGAACGGTTATGATTGCCTAGGTGTCCGTTGCGGCAGTGTTGCGTGAGCTTCCTAGGCGCCCCCTGCTACTTCCACTATTCAGAGGAGGAAAGGAAGGAACACTCGAAATCTGCTTCTAAGTGTGATAGTGGCCGCATCAACTCTGTTTCTGCTTCGCGCCTTTTTTCACTACCTCCGTTCGGCTTCGCTCCGAGTTCACTTCAGCTTCGCTCCCACTTCTGGGCAGGCGGCTTGGGGTCCTGCGTCTTTGTCACAATTGTAGATAGCTCCAAATCCTTTTAATTGTCTCCTCCTATCTGGCCACGTAATAAATTTTTCTCTATTTTAAGATCTAACTAATTAATGAGACATCTTGGGAGTCAGCAGTCAAGCTGAACCCACCAAGCTTACTCTACATAAAGATTTTGGGTTGCAGAATAAAGGCTTGATTCAAACCCTAGTGTTCAACATTTACTTACGCCACGAAGTTGTTTGTAATCAGTGAAATCAAATAAATGTGATGGCAAAAGCACAAAGGGAAGCAGAGCTAAATAATTACAGAATCCTGAAAAGTAGCCTGAATGGATTCAATAGATTCTCCAGATGTGGAGCGGTTCGGTTGAAAACTATTAAGCCCTACAAAATCCCTGAAAGATGATCACCACGGTAAAACAGGCTGGGTACATGAAACGTCCGACGATGATGCACAAGGTTTATTTGTTGACATTATAACCAAATAAACTTCAACACACGCATTTTCGATGCTATAAGTTCAGGAACTCTGTACACACTATGAAAATAAGGAGATATTGGTGGTGTGGCACTATAAAACTGAGATAACAACAACAAACGAGAGGAGAGCAAACACGCTTCATTCCCACTCGACCGTACCTGGCGGATATGAGGTAAGATCGTATAACACGCGGTTCACGAAAGGAACCACTTCCTTCACTCTGGCCACGATTTGCTTGACCAGCTCTTCCGGCAAGTCCACGCCCGGAATCGCGGGCTTAACGAAAGCGGTGGTGTGCGCTGTGATGGGACGAATGCAGACGCACCAGTTTCTGGAGGGGAACTCGTATTCCGGACGATCGAAGTGGACCGGAAGCAGCGTGACGGGCATCTGAAAGCAATTTCGGGTTAGACGTAGCTGGATTTGAGAGCGACCTACCGCTGAGAGCTTCCGAGAGTGGTCCTCCATCCACGGAGCAGGGGTTCCGTCGGAGAGTTTTCCACTGATCATGTTGTTGACGACGAAGTCTGCCTGCTGGAGCTTCCGGATCAATGAGACATTCACGTTGCACTCGGAAAGATCGTCGACAGCGTGGACCAGTTTCCGGCCAAAGGCGAAAACGACACTAGGACACAAATATGAGAACCCGAATCACAAATCGCTACTTTACCGGCTGACAGCAGGGATGATTTTGACGATAAGCTTCGCGTAGAAGACCATGTACTCCCAGGGGATCTTGAGTCCTTGATCGACCGTGAGCGCGACGACATACGAGTCAATGCGGCGTCCGAAACGGAATCCGCTTGCACGCATCGGGATGAGGGTTGCTTCTATCACAATATCATGAGATCGCAAGTAGGTGAAGTCGTCTGTGGACAGGTTATTTACACATTCTTCATACTCCGGATTCTGCAAGTTCTGTATTAATCGATTAGACTCGTCTGATATAGACCGCGGGGTGCTTACTTCTCGCATCGACTTTGGCGTGGCACGAGCGATCTCGCCCAGCCAGCAGAGACGTTCCTGGATCAAGTCGAAGTGGCAGTCAAGGTACGGACCATCGCTGCACATGATGCGGGTGGAGAGTCCCGTGATCGGGAACTGATACCCGTAGAGAATCTTCTCGGAGATGCCGTACTTCTTTCCTAACTCGACGATCTCCTCGCGGTAGAAGTCTTGAAGCGGGTGGATGACGCGGAGATGTTGGATCTCCATCGATTCTTCCGTGTAATCCTGATACAGCATTTCACGGAATTCGCGCAAGATCATGTCAAGGCGGGTGGTGGACTGACACACGAAGAGGTCGTCGTAGCGTAGACCGAGCTTAAACGCATGGATAAGAACATGGCTACGCCGTGACTAAACTCACATCAACAATGATCTTGCTTTTCACGAGCGAAAACGTTTCCACGACCAGCTTCCGCTTGTCTTCGGCGTTGATGACCCGCGGCATGCGAAGGAAGCGTCCTTTCTCGTTGACGATCTCAGCTTTCAGGAATTCTTCGGTGCAATCGTAGTCTAAAATTCGATTCAGGTAATACACTGACATGAAGTTGAGATTCTTACAAGCTGCTTCAATTCCGGACTCTTTCAGGTTCTCCAAAGCGGTGTCGCATTCATGCATCCGCATCAAACCGGTGTCCACGTGTACACCGAAGACTTTGTCCTTGCCAAGGGCCCTCTGCATCATCTTGTAGGTCACCGTGGAAAGGAGTCCACCGGAGAGGAACACCTAAAGCGACAAGTGCTCAATACATATGGCTGTCCTAAAACTGATGTCTTACCAGAGCCTTCTTATCACGGATTTCCCTTCGAGCTTCATTGATGGACCGCGCTTCGTTGTACTCCATGTTGAAGCCGGACTGGAAATCGCAGATATTCTTGAGAAAGTTTGTGAGCACGGTCTTTCCGCACTTCGTGCGGGCATGTTCAGGGTTGAATTGTACAGCGTAGATACGTTGAGCTTCATTCGCAATACCTAAATGATGTAATTAATATTCAATTCATTAACTTCGCAAACGTACCGGCAACGCATCCGGAGGAACTCGTAGAAATGACATTGAAGTGAGGAGCGATAGTGTCGCTCTCCACATAATCTCCTGACAGGAAATACACGTTTTCGGTACTTGATAAACCGGTAAAAAGAGGGGAAGTGATGTTTGCAACAACTTGGGTGAGCGACTCTTGGATGATCGAGCCTTTACCCGCATGACCACCGAAATGCTTATTGATCAAATGAAAGCCCCGGCCGATGCCGAGAATAGGGAGACCACAAGTGAAAATGTCCTCTTCAATGGACTGAGTATCACCATCAAGACAGACGCCATCACCACAGATGATGATCGCGTTGAACCCGATTCGAACGAGTTGACTGCCCTTCGTGTGCAGCACGAACGATTCCGACTGGAATCCGCATTCTCGAACGACACGTTCAGCGGTCTGAAACAGAACCGTTTAGCGCCCTGTAAGAAAGGTAAACATCACGTACGATTCCAAAGTCCGAGCTGCTGTCCAAAATCGCAACCTTCGGCAGCTTGATATTCTTGAAGTTCAAGTAGGGCAGTTCAGGCTGAACATTTGATGAGTGTGCAGAACCGTTGAAGAGGGGTGCGTGGATGGGAGATTCCGACGATCCACGGATTCCAACGTCTCCAAGCATATCGCCTACGTCGTCGATCAGCTGCGTAACCACCGATGTCACCGTCTGTGGGATCTCCTCTTCCTGGTGGCCATTCATCTGCACATCCTGCTGCTTCACCACTTCTGGATCCTTGCGTTCAGTCGCCTTTATGAGAGGCACAGTCGTCGGTGGAAGCAGGCTGCAGAGGACCTTGGGTTCACGTCGCTTCGGATGCGACGTCAGTTTCTCAACGATTTTCTGTTTCTTCTCGGCGACAACCTTTGGCTTCTTACTCTCGTTGAGATTCTTCGTCAACTCATCGGCCTTCTGAATCAACGCCGTCATCGCCGGCGACGTCTCTTCAACTGAGGAAGGCTGCATCTTGTGAAAATTCCAGATCTGAGCCAAGGTGGGATCCGTCGACTTGATGACCGAAGCGCCGTTGGACGCGGCGTATCTGTTATCTGCAGTAGCAATGACGAACTGCTTGGCCTGAGGAGGATCCTAAAAGCAAAACTTGTTATTAGCTGAACTATTTACAACCAGTATTGAGGCTTAGGACCAAATAAAACGGTGCTTTAGGCTGCAACAGTGATTTGTACCCTTGATTCTAACTTTGTTGTCTGCCTGCTATCGGAAAGAACAGTCTGGAAAAAGTATCGCGTAAAGGCGAATGGGTCGGCGACGCCACTGTTCCCCCCGTCAACTGATAATTGATAATCTGCTAGCAAGCATACCAGTTCAGGCGAGCACGGAAAAGAAAGAACTTTGATGTATTGTTTCTTTAGTTTTGAAAAAGGCGCCAATTTAAAATGTTTGAGCAAAAATTGCCCCCGGATGGATGCCCGAACGACCGACCGGAAGGAACGAAATAAATATTATGACACTTTTTCGCAAAGACGCCCGTTAGGTGCTGGAATGTAGCGCAATCGATCTGAGTACAAAAATAAGGTAGGCAGCGACCTCGGCATATCGTCAACGTCCACTTGGAGGGATGGTGGATAAACACGTAAACAACAAAGCTTTCTTCATAACAACAACAGCATTATTTCGCAGAGAGCTGCTGACTGCTGACTTACCGTGTCCATGCTGCCGCAGTTGCCGTTTTCGTGAGGTTCGCCGTTCGCCGGATGCAGCGACGAGGATGCGGACCGCTTCATTGGAGAGAGGTCGCTGCTGGTAGTGAGTAGATTCTTGTTATGCTTCTGCTGCTGCAAAATAACTCCATTAGAAAGTGCGGAACAAGTGCACAATTGACACCTTCCCTGCTGCGCTTGTGTGATGCGAAGTTAGTTTGGTGCTTTGGCTGTTGCTGTTGCAGTTGCTTAACGACGAGCGCTTCACGGACGGTGAGACGCTATTCGCCGCCACACCAACGCGATTCTTGGCAACAAACGCCGGCGAGCGTTCTGTCGAACAAGTCGACAAAACGGCTTCGTCGGCTACTCGCGACGGTTGCGACTCTATGCGCTTGCGGTCGTGCTGATCCAATGTCACGATCAGAGATGAATCGTTTAGAGGCAACTGAGTCTGAGGAAGCTGCAAATGGCAACAACAAAATTGGAAAAGAAGAGACGACGATGAGGCGTGGAACAAGCTGTTTTCTTGTTGCAGACACGCACACATGGACCGTTGAGAAATGGTTGGTTATGGTTAGCATTGAATTCTACACTCGAGACTGACTAATACGTATAAGGAGCATGCACAGCAGGGACGGTACAAGATCAGCAGGAACACACAAGAGTAAAAAAGCGAGAAAAAAGAAACGGAAACATACCCGCTTACTATTGCGACTACCTATTTTGAATATCCAATCCTGGGCTCCGTTGCCCTAAAACAACAATAAATATTAATACAAACGACATCAAATCCCACGAAGACGCACGCGCGAATGTTTCAACCGAGTAACGAGAAGACCCGCACTCAGTGAGGGAGCACACACGCACAAACAACGACGGCGACGTGATGCCTTCTTCGGTCGGTTTCGGAGTGCGTTGCGGTGTGACTCGCGCAAGCAACGACCACGGCGACCCCGGGAGCAGCTACAACAGCGCGGAAGAGCTTTTCGGGCACTCGGATCCCGGTCACCACCACTGATAACATGCGTGCAATCAAAGCTCGTATTATACGAAATACCATCCGAACGTTCGACGTTTCTCGCCATCGTCATAGCTTGAGCACCGACAACGACGACGACGGCGGCCGAGGCGCATTCAAATACTTGCCCATACACCGCAGTGCGGCTGCCCTGTGCCAAGACCGAAGGAGGCGGTGGCCGCTAGGGGACGAGATCACCTTGGCAACCGTCACCGAAACCGTGCTGCAACGCCCCGTGGCACAAGAGGAGGAGTAATGTGCCAACCTGACGCTGCTCTGATACTCGACTTTGACGACGGGCGCACGTAGCGACGAAAACAGGGGCACTTATCTCGTGGGATTAGGTGTGAAGTGGATTATCTTCTGATACGGTAGCTGCTCTGACTGCGCGACGCGGATCTAAAGCTTCATGCGGTAATTGAGCAGCATATCAGCGCCAAATCGAGCAAAAGTATAGGGTCGTTTTCCCGATTTCTATGGAGAATGAAAGCTGAGGACATGTCCAAAAATTGCCAAAATACACTTCGAAAAATGGTCGAAAATTCCCCGTTTCACATGCACAAAAAATGGTCGCAATTACATTTCGCGAAATGTCCAAAAATAATCCAATTTTATCATACAAAACGCACAAAAATGATCAAAAATGGCCCTCGCGAGAGGCTCAGAAATTGCGGAAAAGAACTAGCGCGAATGCACAAAAATGGGTCAAAAATACACTTAATCCAAAGTGCTCCGAAACGGCCGAAAATTCCTCGTTTGACCAAAAAATGGCCACCAAGACGCTGCACGAAATGGTCGAAAATACGAAATGCCCAAGTGCATGGAAGGAAGCGCACAAAAAATGACCGAAAATGGCCCGCACAAGATGCTCAAAATGCCGGAAAAGACTTTGAGCAAAATGCACAAAGATGGACAAATTTAGGTGCACAAGGTGGTCGAACATACGCCATACGAAGCGCCCGAAAAAGAGCGAAAATTAATATCGCGATATGCCCCAAAAATCGTCGAAAGACGCTGCTTTAAATGCTCAAAAATGGGCAGAAATCCCCCGCACAACATCCATCGAAAGCGCCCTCTTTAAAAGCCTAAAAATGATGCCTGTGAGGCGTCGGTCTAAGGGCATCCATGGACCACCGAATCTGAGCGATCCAACGGTGGGCGAGCAGACGAGCGAAATCGGCCCTTATTGATCAACCTTCTTATCCGTCCACTTCCCGCAAGGGATAATGCCAAAACAATCCATTAAAATCCAAAAATACAAAGCGAAATCTCGGCGATATCCCCTTCAGGCAATCCGTAATCTCTTAATAACAAATATTCACAGCGCACACAACTTTCGAAGCTACGGTCGCTGGCGATAAGAGCTCCGATCAGCTGATGAATCACTCCCGAGTAGCCAGCTTTCATGTCCGAAGAAGCCAAAAATGGATCACTTCACTTCAACGAAAATCTACAGTATCTCAGGATACCTTCAGTCAAGTTCGGTCGCGTTGAAACCGGTATCGCGAAAATTCAATCGTCCGAAAACCTCAAAATTGAATTTAAAGCCGAAGAAGGAAGTACGCACGCAAGCTCCCCTTTCAGGTGGTGTGCCCACGAATGCGCACGGCTTAAGAAGCAATTATTTCAGCTTGTACAATTAATCCGAGTTCAAATTCGGTTAGGTCACGAGCATCTCCATGACGACTTGGCTGTATTCATCCGCCCACCGACTATTAGACTTTATTAGATGCATATATGTTACGGAAAGGCCACAAGCAACAACAGGAACACAAGTGAAACGCACATAAGATTCTGTGTTCAGGCGCATAACGAGTGGGCAGTTTTTTCGAGCATGGCCAGGGCGTGGATCAGTTCCTCTTCTGTGAGCTCCGACGATGTCATCACACGAACTCTAAAAGCAATTAAATTAATGAAATTAGCCAGGAATTCGGAAGTAGACTGACTGAGACAAAAAGGGGTGTTCCCTGTCAACACAAAAACAGACCCCCGACTAATCTAAGACACCGTCATACGGAGGACCTAATACGGAAAGGTCACAACTCCAATTGGTCTGAACTTTACATCAGTCGCATTAATCAGATGTACTTTCACTCAAATAGTTGCTACAAATCTCTCACAATTCTCGGAACGTAGACTTGAAGTAATTAGAACTCCTCCAAAAATAGTCCGCGATCTTTAAAAGTCCGAAGTGCTCTTTTCCCAGATCTTATCTGTCTCTCGCTCAACTTTGTTGATCAACTTGCGAAACAACTTACGATGGAACAACAGGAAAAGCTTCGTCTCGGTCCAAATAACGTGCCCTTGTTAATAAGATGTCGTGCGAAAACATCTAAAGCGCAAACAATACACATTTTTGTGGCCTGTCGACACTACAAACATACGTCATCGACCAGGGCGTCCAGTTTCGCTTCGGCCACCTCTTTCAAGTCGTCGTACTGGACAAGCTGCATGGGTGAGAGGTCATCGCCCTGCACGTAGAATTTGGTGCCTTCGAAAGCCTTTTTGAGGCCGGCGTGGATCGCCTTCGAGTTTGCTCTCAGCCTCACGAATCTTTCCGGTTCTTCGTCCATGATGTTGAGGGCTTCGCCTGGAAGGAAAACATATAAGCATATGCTGTAAGCAGCAATTCTGTTAACAAAAATAGCATTTCTATATTGGGAGCGTACGTAAAATGACGGCGTACCAAAATAACATTCAAATCATACAAATTTTAAATCAAAAACAGCAGAGCCTCGAAGGCTCGAATCCAGGACGCCTGGTGCGACAGTTCAAAACGTTAACCACTTCGCGAAACACATAAAACCATATAAAGGTTAGGTTAGATAGAACTCCGAACATAAACAAAACTCACTTGCGGCAGTGGAAAGAAGCGGCGGAAGTGAAGCCGAAAAACAGTAGCCAAGTCCGGACAGCCGCTGATGACCAACAACAAACGAGCGTCCACAGCAGAAGCCTCCAGTGCTGCCCACGGCGTTCTCCAACGAAGCCATTACCATATCGACGTCGATCATATCAACTCCATAGTGTTCAGTTACACCTAAAATAAGCGATACAAATGATAGGCAAATATTGAGAATAGCGCCAATTGTGCGGTGATAAAACGAAATATAAGGCAAACAAGTGGACAATAAGACGTCTTCAAAGGATATGTTTAAGGCGAATCTCTCGCAAAAGAAACACAAAAGCTACTAAAAGCAGCGGAGGGCTTCCCCCGGGCCTATATAAGCGTGCGGAATTCTGCGATAATTATACGACATTCGCTGTTTGCTCCTCTCGTCTGACAGCGAGACTCTTCCGCCAGGCGGACTTCCTCACGTGGTCCTGACAAACGTGTTGTCTAGAACCTCAAAGACCAATTTTCCTAATTTCATTAATTGACAACGTGATCCCCACTATTGCCCTTTATTGACGCTCATGTTATTAAGTTCTGATCACGTAGATCATAATCAGCACTACCGCTACTTCCTCTAGAACCCAAGGTCAAAAGCTCGAACAGCCTCATTACAGTACCTAATACAACCGGTACTATTTGGTTCATCCGCCCGCAATCACCCATATAACAAATCCATGTAATCCTTGGGCATTTAAACCTGAAACGTAGTCGAAGAGTGCGTGCTTTTTACTCGTGTGCTCCCACTCGCTGTCTCCATAACCGGCAACTTGTAAAAAAATTTTTGATGAAAACGATTTCCCGTTTGTGATCAATCTTTCAAATGCGGTCGGTAGCAGCGGTCTTTGGGCGAGGCGATCTTTCTGCTCTTTTACGCAGACTTAAAAAAAGTTTCAAAAATGGAAAACAAAGAGCACGCAATTATTGAAACGTGCGTTGATAGCATCGTGAATCGCTCATCAATCCTCAGGATGTCGTCGCGCGCCGCGCGCAGCAGCAGCACCTCCTCGCAAACGTGGGGGTGTAACAAATGTGATAGGGTAGACAGGAGTAAGAGGGAGTGAAAGGACGCAAAATCACGTCACGAAACATGTAACTGAGCAGAACAGGTACATTGTTGTCGAACAAATTTGGTAGCAATCTATCATCTGAATTTCGCGGTAGTCGGTTGCTGTCGCCCGCTACGGCGGACCCTGTAAGTGCCCCGTTGTAGCGAGCAAGCGAGAGAGTGTTTGTCATAATTGAGAAATTTCACGCTTCCCCTACTCAGCGTTTATCCCTAATCTGCTATCTGCTTAATCTCTTGTCATCCAGGCGGCGTGTGATTTGTAAATACCCTCTCTCTATAGTTTGGATCTTGTTTTCAGTGTTGAATCATGACTCGCCACGGACTGTCGCTGCTCACAACCGTAATCTCACTCCTCTCCCTCTGCTCAAGCCTCAAAGCCTCGCCGGTTCCCTCGATTCCCGAGCCGACCGACGACGTTTCGTCCTCTTCTAATAAATCTGCCGAAGTCGCATTTCCCAAAACTGTCGAACCTATTCTTGATCTATCCAGTCTCGATGGCTCCAATTCGTCTCACATGACAATTGTGTACACTTGTGACGAGAGCAACTCTCACAATTGGTTCATATTCTGCTCTGGCAAGCTTCTTGAAGCTGTCATGGCCCATGGTCTGTATGAGGATTCGAAGACCTTTGTCGACAAGCCTCTGGTCAAAGACCCGAACACCACATTCGCCGAATTCAATAAAAGGTTTCCGATGCCGGTGAAGGAGATCAACACGAACGAACTCATGAATTTTGTAAACGAGTACTTTCTCGAGGAAGGTACTGAGCTTCAGCCGTAAGCCCTTCCTTTAATCGCAACCATACATAAAAGACCCTTTAGATGCAATATCCCCGACTGGAAAGAAGACCCTCTTACTCTGACCACTATCGCCGACCCTGTCCTTAGACAGTGGGCCTCTGAACTGAATTCAATCTGGAAGAAGCTCTGCAGAGAAATGGACCCTAACGTGAAATCCGCCCCTGAGAAATACTCTCTCCTCTACGTCCCCAACCGCTTCATCGTCCCAGGCGGTCGCTTCCGCGAGTTCTACTACTGGGACGCTTACTGGATCATCAAGGGACTCATCGCCTCTGGCATGCACGAGACCACGAAGCTCATGATCCAGAATTTCGCCCACATTGTGGACCAATACGGATTCGTCCCTAACGGAGGCCGTGTCTACTATCTCCAGCGATCTCAGCCACCAATGCTCACCCCAATGGTCTACGAGTACTTTGAGGCGACGCGGGACACCGACTTCGTCCGCTCTATTTTGCCGACTCTCGAAAAGGAACTTCAATTTTGGGATGCGCACCGCAAAGTCAATCTGACAATGAATGGCAAAGACTACGAGGTGTACCAGTACCGCAGCGACAGCAACGTTCCTCGGCCTGAGTCCTACCGCGAGGACGTCGAGGTGGTGAAGCAGTTCACCAAGGAAGCCGACAAACGACACGTCTGGAGGGACATCGCCAGTGCCGCCGAGTCCGGATGGGATTTCAGCAGCCGCTGGTTTGCTGACCACCAGGCGATGAAGTCTATCGAAACCACTAACATTGCCCCGGTCGACCTGAACGCCTTCATCTGCTGGAACATGAACATTCTCAGCTATCTGTATGACGAGATCGGTATGTCGAAAATACGGCTGAAGTCGCAACTTGATTATCATAACATGTTTAGGCGACGAAGTGCACAGCGAGCAGTACCGTACTCGCATGAGTCGATTCCGCAATGTTTTCCAAAAAGTGTTCTACGTGAAGGAGAGGAGCGGGTGGTATGACTATAACTTGCGTTCAAAAGAGCACAACTTCGAATTCTACCCGTCGATCGCAATTCCGCTCTTCACCAAATGCTATCACTCCATGAATCATGCGCAGTCTGACCGGCTATTCAACAAAATGGAACAAATGGGTGTTTTGAACTACACCGGCGGCATTCCTACCAGTCTAGCGAAGAGCACCAATCAGCAGTGGGACTTCCCGAACGGTTGGAGTCCGCTCAATCACATGATCATCGAAGGGCTGCGCAAATCGGAGAACTCAAGGTAAACTTAGACACGCTGACGCATCGAATCGCAATTTCGAAATTTCAGAATGCAGGAAAAGGCATATCGTCTCGCGCAGAAATGGGTCCTCAGCAACTACCGCGTGTTCGCCTCAAGCGGCAGCATGTGGGAGAAATACAGCGTCATCGGAACCCAACCCAAGTCCGGCAATGGCGGCGAATACGAGGTGCAGGCAGGCTTTGGCTGGACCAATGGGGCCATTCTCGACCTGCTCGTCACCTACAGCGACCGCATCAGCTTCCCAAGCGTCAATCCGCCGCTGAACTCTGACCGTGCCACACGGGTCCTTCTAGCCGAAAGCAAGGCTCACAGCGACGCTTCGACCACCCTCCTCGGCTCAGCTTTACTCATTTTCTCAGCTTTATGGCTCATCTAAACTTCATCGCTCATCTATTAACGGCTCAATTTCGAATCTATGTGTACATATTGTGTCAAGCACACTGCTCTTATCTGTCCGGGTAATGGTTAGATAGAAATAAAGGTATTGGACGTGATTTACATACTTTCGTCGGCCATGCAAAACGAGCATTTTGGGACGCCGAAGCACAAAACTCTGAACCAAGTCCGAAAATAGCGACACATACGAGGTGCGCGCGAATCCGCCTGTGACCGTGCCACGCGGGTCCTTCAAGCTTCACAGCGCTGCTCTATGACAAGCAGCTCAATTTTGAACCTATGACATCACACCGCGCTTGTCTGTAACAGTTATGACTTACCTCGTCCCGTCTTGCCGATCACGCCGAAAGAGAAGCTCTCGTCGATGAACACGCGGACCTTGTGCTTCCACTTCAGCTCCATGATCTTGGGCAAGGGACACAACTCGGCCGACTTCGCATACAGGCCTTCCACAATGATGAAGCGGCGAACCGTGGCCGCCTTCTTCGGATTCTGTTTGTCCTTTTCAGCCTGGATGAGAAGAAGACGCTCAAGATCCTCCATGTCGTTGTGGTTGAACCACTCAATTCGGCTTCGGGACGCTTCGATTCCCTTCTGGATCGCGAAGTTGCACTCTAAACAGGGGATTTCGACAAGAGCTAGCAATAACATGCTACCTTTGTCCACAAAAATGACATCTCCTCGTTTGGCGTAAGCAGGAATGGCGCTAGCGACCGTGGCGAATCCGTAACTGTACAGAACGGATTCCTCGGCGTGCATAAACTTGGCAATCTGCTTCTCGAGCTCAAGATGGACGTCGACGGTGCCGTAAAAGCCACGAGGGCCGCACGAGCCGACTCCGTACTTGAAGATCGTCTTCGTGGCGACGTCTTCGATGCGCTTGTTGTCGACGAGGCCGAGGAAGTTCGACGTGGCAATGTTTAGACACGTCTTGCCCTCCACGTTCACGTACTTTCCCATCTTTCTGCAAATGTCTAATTATTATCCCGTAGCTCCTTTTATTCACGTACCCCTCGATGAATTTCGGGTTCAAAACCGGATGATCCTGAGGGCTCTCTGGAACTAGAGGTTCTGGCATCCATTCCGCGATCAGCTCGTCCTTTTGCTGCAACAAGAGCTATAAATATACCGAATCGAGCTTCAGGACTAACCCTTTCCGACATTTTCGGTTCCTTCTTCTTTGGCTTCCTTTGAAAGAAGATGAGGTAGATCACGGTTGCCACGAGGAATGCCTCGAAGGCATAATGGAATGAGAATACCTGAAATGATGCGAAATTAGGACTTTCCATAAGGAATGTGTGGAATTCAATACATCTGAATTTTTTGCGCTACGGGGCTATTTTCGCGGTCAAAACATTGCTAACGCGATCATAGTCGGGGGACGGAGACAGTGATTTTAAGAAATTTTGTGCGGCAAGAAGCTGGGAAAGGTGTCAAATGTCCCATTAAGGATTCTAAGCAGTGTCCCATGGTTTCGCTAAACGTGAAACCCTCTAGAAAAAGCTTGGAAAACGGCAGACCACAGAAAAGCACAAACTGCGGCGTAGAAAATGTCGATGTCCTTCTGAAAATAACGAAAACTTATCCGACCTGCGATCCCCAGGCACCCGCTAAGCATGAGCCGCTTGAAACTCTTAGAAGCAGACGTTCAATGTCGGACAATAAAACATAAAACGTCTGACAAATAAATAACAAAAAAGTCGAAGGTCCATTTAGACAGGTTCCCTTGGAGTTTCAAGGCGTCTAAATGAGAGTTTTCATCTCAAAAATAAAATATCCAAAATCTAGGGCAGTAGCGGCCACATCAAAAGGACGCCTGAAATAATGTGAAAACGTCAAACAGACTCTGCTGATCACAGGACAGTTTAAGACATAACTCAGCAAAGTTTCAAACCTCATCTCCGGCAAAAAATATCCAAAACCTAGAACCACATGTGTTCATGACGCTTTTCCAACCATAAATTATCCTAGGAATGCGAAAAAAAACGAAAAACTCACCGATCTAAGCGAGTCCATCGTCCACATCCGCTGCTGCCGCGTTGACCGCTGCTGCTTCGGACGACTAGCCGACGCTAAATGAGTCATCGTTACAATTTTGAATAGAGGGCCAATTTGCAACAGACACATAGACCACCACCAGCAGCACAAAGACACGGAGAAGCGGTGGAAACGACGAGATCATGCAAAACGTAACGCAGCAACGCCGGGCTTCATCTTGGCCACGGGTCACCACGCGAGCAACGACAACGCAAAACGAAGGCGCAGAGCGCAACACGGAAAAGTACTGATCGGGCGCAGCCAGGCAGGAAAGTCCTTCTGAGACGTGGCGTGGAACAGAAGAAGCTCTGAGTTTTTGTGACGACGCCCAGCCAGCAGCGCTCCTCTGATCACTCACCATTCACGTAGTCTCGGCGGTAAGCAAGCGTCCGTCGTTGACAACTCGCTGAGTGGGGTGATGCTGAGTATTCTCGGCTCACCCGCCCGATGCTGATGGTGGCTCTTCGTGGTCTTCGACGACTTCATATCAAACATTGCCTCCTTCCTTGTCTGTGCATTATTGTGACTGCAGAGAGCGGAATAAGAACGAACAGCGTTGGGTTGTTCGGACATTATGCGCGACAGCAAGTTACTCTGTTTGGACACGGAAATGAGGCGTTTGCAGAGTGAGAGCGCATTTGTGAGAGGCGAGAACGGCGGGTAAAGGCGAGACGGCAGCGGGCGAAAGCAGCAGTCACGGAAGGAACGTGTTTCTGAGCCGCCGACCGGCGTGCTTTTCGCATTGGAACTGTTGCAAAAGCCGCAAATTTCGCACATTCGGCTCTTGGTTAGTAGTGTATGACGAAAGGGGAAAGGGTCAAAGTATAATGATCCGATGGGAGCGGGGAGCGAGATCAGAGAGACCTTCAAAAAGAATCTCGAAGTTCAATCAGTTGTAGTTTATCAGGAACTGTTTGTATGGGTTAGATTACAGCTCTGCTAAGGTACGGTAATAGGAAGAGTTAGTGAGAGACTATCTTCCGAACCACACATATAATGACACTTATTGATTCGGATCAAGTTACTGTGTAGATTATACGAAAAAATGCGTTTTTTGCCCCTGCAACAACGATTCTAATGACCGTAATAAACACAAATGAAATTCACTACATTTACGGAACATACAACAAACAATACTGAAGCCTGAAATGCATTAATATACATATCCTGACCAAAGAATTAATTGATGAAATCAATAGATTTTAGATCAGAAACTGTGCTATAAGGAAAAGGTGCCGAAATCCGGTGAGCTGAAATCCAAAGTATTTATTGATGCATGGGCTTGCGTTGTACCCTGTATCAAAAATGCTTTTGTGAGCTAAAAGATAAAATTAAGCTTAGACATATACATTTCGGCCTATTTGCCTTGATTAGCCATTTAAACTGCTTACGTTGAACCTAACCAGAAACTACAGATTTGTCGACTTTATGGCTTGCATGCACTTCATCAGTGACAAAGAACGAGAATAACCGAAATCCTATAACAGTTGTAGGGTTCAACCACAAACTACACTGCAATGTTTATCCAAAAATTGTTCCGCTGTAGATACCCTTGGCCGCGATTGATTGACCACTTGCGAACTTGAGTGGCTTTGGTTCCAATCACAAAGCACAGCTCATCGCTCATCGTAAATCTGTTTTTTTGCATTCATTTCCATAGCAGCCCTTGTTCCGTTGTATTGGTGGATTATGTATGCAAATTTTGAAACGAAAATCTAATGCTGCTTTTTATAGATCGAGCCACCTTCACGTTTTCTTTCAGCTCTTACAAAGTGCGCCTGTCACGTACCTTACTCGAAATCGACTAATCCAACTTTGCTGAAATTACATTTGACCTTTCCCGTACGTATGAAAATCTCATTCTTTATAGAAATAAGCAAAGAAATAGTTCTCTGCCTCAGCTCTCTGAATAAATAATAAGGCCTTCACTCGTCCTTTTCCAGGTGTACTTCCATATTTCATATATTAGTCCTTATAGCAAAAACGATTCACCGAAACCCTCAAATTTTGGCGATCAACAAGAGATTAGCTTTCAGTTGACTTTGGATTTAGTCAGCCCGTCCTCCGTCGACGGCCATCATACTTGTCAACGACGTAGACATCTCTGGAAAGGAGGCAAAAGGTGCTAAAACGACTTGTAGACTCCATGCCTCAATGTGTCATTTCCCGTTTATTTCAAACGTCTATCTCAGACTGGCGCCTGGATTTTCTCTTTTTTTGAACTGAACTAGCTATTTCTTGCTCTCGCCTGGTGTTTTTCATGTATAAAAGTCGCTGTCCGGGTCCCTTTCATCGCATTTCACGTGTGATGTTTACACTGCATATATTCGCGGGTCCGGGCCAAACACAGCTACACCGCAAATACCTTTCATCCTTCCGTTTTCCGTTCTTTGTTGTCGCGCAGAAACTGCCGCGTTTGATCTTGCCAGTGCGCGACGACGGTTTGCACTTTTGGTCTGCTTGATTGCATCGAGAGTAATAACAACACCATCTGATTCGATTTATCTTGCCTGTATTTGCGTATATCAGACGCCAAGACGGACGTTTTTTGCCGTCGCCGGCAAGATAACAAATATAAACGTCGCCTACTACTTTCCTTCCCGGTCTCGTTTGTTTGTGCTGTCAAATCAATGCTGCACACTTTTTAACTATGGTTACTATGGAAAACGTGTGGCCAGCTTCACCTTTCCTTATCCGCGACGATTTGTACCGTTGACCACCGCTTCTTGCGCACTTGAGTGGCTTTCGTCGTTTTGTCGATTCCTTTATGCCTCAATGAGTCAGTCGTCCTGCCTGCACCCACCGCGGAACCAACATCTCGCCCGCACTTTGGCGATTTAAATCGGCTTTAGAGAGGAGAACATGTTTTTGGCATTACACGTAGTAGGAGCAGGGCAATTGTGTGGTTCACATAGGACTCAGTTTTGACGTCGTCGTATGCCGGATTCATTGCAGAAGGAGATGCCTTATGGCTATGGATGATGTTGCCGTGCAACAGCAGCAAGATCAACAAGAAGCCACCAATGGATGGTATGAAAACTTTTACAAGTGGCTTTGTACCAACTACACCACTATTGCTTACTGTATTGTCATCTTTGCCGTAAGTTGTACATTTATTATCCGCATGCCTTCGAGTTTTGTCTAATTCAAGTACATGATTGGCTTTGCCGAGTACCTGTACCTCAGGCTGACCGCCTATTTTATCCCTGAGGTGACCATCTATCGGAGATATTGCGACAAACGCTCCGAAGAACGAATCGGAAAAACGGGTGTCCACTACATTACGATTCTTGTCAGCTTTATTGTTATTGGTTTAATCCAATTATTCGTAAGAATCTTAAGGTCGTCAACAGTTAGTACCCCTCCAATTTCAGACCTTTTTCCTTCTCACCATCGCAAGCCGACTGCCTCCGGAGGGGCTGCCGGAAAGCGTCGCTCCGCAAACAGCCGAAGTGTTATTCACTCGGTCAGTGCGTGAGAAGATGAATAAAACATTGTATCCCACTTTCAGTAAGTGTTTGAGTTTAAGGAGAAAAGAGCCGTTTGTTGAAGGGTTCCCGCGGGTTTCGGATTTATCGATCCAATCTTTGAGGTATTGAATGTTTGCTTCCAGAAAAAAGTAAACAGTGGCCAGGTCGCGTTACGCAGTTTTTTGTGCCACGCTAAGCAAACACTAAAATACAGTAAAAACATATTGTTTTGCTTTATGCATAGTTTTTAGCTAACCGTTACTGTGGTTATCTTCCTTATGACAGAAGCAGTTTTTAGAATTTCCAAAATTTTAAAAATGGGTTGATTTGTAAATGCAATTTTTGGTTTTTGTATGTATCTACATCAAAGTAGTCAACCAGACATACATCTCTGTTCCCTTTTAAATGATGTTCAGTTCCTCAAAAAGTCCAAAATTGTGGTCCAAACACAACATTTTCAAAAACGTTTTTCCACTTTCTGTCAACAGGCTATTCTTTCAGAAAACAATAAGCAGAGACATTACGTCAAATTGTACATTATATGCTGCAGCTGTGTCAACTGAAAATTGCAAAAATGGAGGATTGCTTCAATATATGAAGGGAAATGACCTTCGAATGAAAATTTTGCAAATCTGGCTAAAATTATGTCGTTGTAGTTCGTCCCTGTTCCGTTTCCCTCATATCCAATTTGGCTGCTCAAAAATTCTGAGATGTAGTCTAAACACAATTTTGCATTCCCTTCCGGCGGCCCATTCTTTCACAGAACAATGAACAGAGACAATATGTCGAATTGCGCATTTTACTCTGCTGGAGCTCACAAAGTGATTGAGCTTCGATGCGTAAAAGGCAAGCTAAGTCGGAATATGTAAACGGAAAACATGCCAAAACTCAATTTTCATGCAAAAGGAAATCAAATTGTGCAATTGTTGCAAAATTTCAGTTGTGTACATAATGTGTTCGATCATCGTGTGTGCCACGCTGTTCTACATGATCGGCGTCAACGACACAATGGACAAAGGCCTGAGCTTCGTGGTGCTGATCCTCTTCGACATCTTTGTGGTGCTCTACTTTGTCGCATTCCCGCTCATCGCCATCTGCTATTGTCCTGACCTAACGTGCCGTCGACGCCGCCAATCACAGAGGTTGGTTTTGTTCCGTCCCGCCTTAGCTCACTCAGTTCTCTTTTTGTTTGAACTCGCCGTAGGTTCTTTTTCAGTGCGGACGATCATCGGCCTACCACATTGCACAAAGACATCTCTTCGGGTAATATCGTACGGCTAATAAATTACACGCGATCGCCTCGGTCGGCCGTACCACTTCGTATTCCAAAAATTGTCACCACTGTATGAACACCACTGTCTGTGCCTTTCGCTAAAATATATCAGATTTTACCTCGTTTATTTCTGTTTCTTTGCGTGTTTTCATTTTCTTGAAAGTTACTTCTGCCAAAATAGCCTCGGGCTTTGTGAATTGGGATTCTTGCGCGGAAATTTAATTACGGTCAAAGCAAAATTGTTTCTATTGAGACATGGATTGTTCCCAGAAGCTATTTAGTGCGCTTTGAAGCGTTTAGAAAATTTGTGCTTGGCGTATTAGATCTACTTTGGCTGATTTGGGCGCTTCGTTTTCAAGACGTATATTTAAAGCGTGTTTCTTTGATATCATGTCTTATCTTCGATCTTGCATGCAGAAATGATCAAAAAAGTCTTATCAACGACGATTCGATTTTTAACACATTGCGAAGGTAATTTCAACCGCGACCTCCACTGAGAATGCTCCGCTTGTAGTCAAAAACACCCACCGCAGCACTTTGCGCAAAATAATATTATTTTGTTTTCCTGTGTACTTTTGTTGTCTACGTAATAGGCATTGTTGAGAAAAGCGTTCGCGTTGCCGCATGAAGTTACATCTTGAGTGTCGGTGCTGTCCGCGATAATCAACTCTTATCCCTTTGTTACACTCCGGTCATATGCTAAACAGGTTTTTTTGAAGAGGACGCTCAAGTTGCCAACCGTCGTGAAAACTTGGAGACCGCATTTTCGCGGAAACCACGAGGGAGAACCTTGAACAGTGGTGGACTGAGTGCGGCAAACAGCGACCGGACGGGGCGAATGAGTGAACGAGAAGACGGGGAGACAGCGAGAGTGACTCGTTTCGTTCATCGTTCAGTGTTCGCTGTTGTTTACATTTATTTTTGCTGCATTCGCCATCGTTGCTTCGCGCCCGGCTGGCGGAACTGGTAAAACGGCAAAAAATTTTCCACAACTCAGGAAGAAAAGGAAGAATGAAAAAGACGCGCCCATCGGCATCATTTTGGAGTGGGGTGTCGCCCGCCGCGTTTCGGTCGCCGTCACCGCCAGCGCCGTCCGCTGAGCGGTCATTGAGCCCATGCACGGTCCTAACTAACCCAAGCGGCACGCATGCGACTCGTTTTTAGTTTCAAACCGTTCGCTCTTCGCGCCGCAACCGCTGTTGGTGCGTGGTGTTGCGCTCCTCGTCCTTCACGGATTCGTATTGCCGCTGCCAGCCGCGTTTGCTCACGCGCCCGCTTTTTTCGGCTGCCTGTCACGTAATTCCTATCAATATAAAGCGCAACATCTTTCCCGTTCTCTTATTCCTTCCTGGTGGAGTGCTTCATGCTACAGGTTGGCTTCTCTTGCTGCAGATGTTCACTTTACTGCTCAAATTAGCCATTATAGTACTTCACTTGCGCCTGTAGACTGAAAACACCTTTGGGTAATTTATAGGCCAGCTCCTCAATGTTGCCCAACCCATCCGAGACACCTAAACCCATGTTTAATGCGTATCGTTCCATTTCTTTCATCTCTCAAAAAGCTGTTTTTTCCGCCCCGCGCGAGGAGACAATTGGCTGTTGTCACGCCAGGGAAGAGAGCTTCTCAGGTGGCAGTCGAGTGTCAAGCCGAGGTGGTGAATGCCTGTTTTTGTCGTCGTCGTCGTCGCCGTTGTCGTCCGCTGAATCTCCCAAGGACCGTTCCCTAACCCTTCTTCCAGCTTTCAGCTCTTTTTCCTTTTCTCCCGTTCCCGCAGCTCCATGGTGTGACAGCAAGAAGTCTCCTGAAATTATGCGATACCGTAGCCGATGTCTCCTGTCCGCCGGTATCCACAGTGCCTTATTCGCGCTGCTCTGGAGTTCCGCGATGGTGCTCTGCGCTGAGAAGAAGATCCCGATCGCTCCACCGCCAGAAATGACCGAGGGTGATGTGCCCTGGCTCATGGAGGCTGTCTTCGAGCCGAACAGACTCCACGTCTCCCAAGCGTCACTCGAGAAGTTTCAGAAGTACCGAAGTAAGGAAATTCATTTTCTCAATTTTAGCTTGCGCTTTTCAGAACTTACTTGCCGGGATGGGGGGAGTAACGCTCACCGCTTGGACCAAGAGGAGTACCTGCACCAGTATCTGGAATGGGAACAGGTCGAGTTCAACCGGGCCCTCCGTGACACGTATGTTGCTTCTCAAATCATTCAGGATCAATATTTTGAACTTCGCCCATTAATTGCTGAGAGAGTCACCCCACCCAAAATACGACGTTTTTATCTAAACCTTGCGACCGATAATGCGCTGGCCTCGATGCAGGCAAGGGCGGCACCGACGGCCTTGAGCAGTTTTATCAGCATTTGCTGTTGCAGAGCGTTACAAAACCGAAATTCGGTGATCAAACACCAAGCAAAACGAGAAATCCGGTCATCAGGCGCTTGTTTTTTGTAAGATTGAATTCGTTAATTTAGCAATGAGCCGCTAAGGAATTCTCAGCGTTGCTTTCGAAGCTTACGACCAAGCTTTGACGCCTCATCGCGCTGGTTCACGTCAAAAACAAGCGTTTGTGTGGGTAAAAATTATTTTTCGTTTTGATCGTGATTTATTGTCTCAGGATGAAATGTTGGTAGGGCATTTGACAGAATAAGGATTTGTTTTAGTATAGCTGGGGTTAATTAGCTGACAATTAGCTATTTAGCTGGTTTTTCTAGTCTCATATAGGTCTACATTTGTCCCAAATTTCAGCCCGATCGGAGGCGGACATTTGTAGTCATTCCCTTGTGAGACAGGTGGAAGTAGTGGGCAAACAGGAGAATTCAAACCAGGATAAAGATGGAAGAGGAGCAGTTTACGACAAAATAGATCCTAAAACGTACAAAAATTAAATGACACAAATTTTAAACTCTTAAGAGCTTAATATGCTCGTCTTTTGTCAGTCCAGTAATCAACCGCCGAAATTTCAAAGGGCCTACGGTAGTGACACTTTATTAAGGTGATCTAATGCTAAGCTTTTAGAACCATTAAAGCAATCGTCTTGCTCAGGTTTTTTTGTCTTCGAGGTCTTTGGCTAGAATAGCTCATTTTTGAATAGCTAATTTTGGCGAAAGAAGACTTTGTTTTGGTATAACTAAAATGAAAGACGGAGGAAGTAAACAGATTAGGTAATTGAAACAAGGATAAAGGCAAAATGGAGCAGTGAATTGCTTGGTTTTGAATAAAAGACGGCTTTACGGTAATTCTGAGGTTGATTAGGCAGGTGAAAGAAGTGGGCGTGCAAATACTACTTCAAACGTGAAAAACATGGTTCGCTGCTTTTTCTTATCCTACAGCAAAAAACACATGAGCAGACAAGGTTTGAGCGCTAATTTAGGATTAGCAGAAAACAAACCTGTTTTGCAAAATTAGATTCATTAATTAAAAAAACTGATTTTTGTTTGATTTCAGCATCATGAAGAACGAAAAGAACCTGAACAGTCCGGAAGGATTTGAGGTCCTGAAAACAGCATCTGAAACCATGCTGGACACGCACTTTACCTCGAAGTGCCTGCCGACCGGAGAATCCATCGCCGGACAGCAGCAGAAGATGACCACGGAAATCAGGGAGAGAACTCTGTTCGAAGATGTCCTCATCAACAAGTTAGTTTTTTCTGCTCTCTTCTATGTTTCAGTGCTTGTCTCACGTGTCGCCGTCTCAAGACGCGA
Organism: Steinernema carpocapsae; assembly: GCA_000757645.3. Taxonomy (NCBI): domain Eukaryota; kingdom Metazoa; phylum Nematoda; class Chromadorea; order Rhabditida; family Steinernematidae; genus Steinernema; species Steinernema carpocapsae. The sequence goes on from CM016762.1 coordinate 5,384,446, forward strand.
CCAAATGTCCTTCCCAGCACGCTGGTTCGAACTTTGCCCCTAAACGTGCAGCCCCCGGAACGGTGTGTGCTTCTCTTCACTGTCCTCTGTTTCCAGACTCCTCTACCTGTCTCCTTCGTCTTCCCTGGTCTCTTCCTTGCATGCTCAAGACCACACGCCTAGCTAATGTTCTCTTGACAAGAACACTTGGAAAACGCTGCACATATCCAACCCGAGAGCTCAGCAAGGAGTTGTCATGCGATGTTTTAGAGTGATGCCATTTCTCGACTGGGGCGACGACGAAGACCTGGTCTCGTACGTGCTCGAGGTTCCGGAAGAGCAGAAGTTCGCTTCTGTAGGCACTTTGGCAACAAAGGCAGCTGCGACGACGACGACGACGACTACAGCTACTTCGGCGACACCTGCATCTTCAACCTCCTCCTCGACGACGACCTCCTCAACCTCTTCCCCACCTCGGCTTAACACAACTTCACCTTTGTTTTCTTCCACAGTTGCACCACCTCAAGTCTGAGCTTGGACCCCTCGCTTGCGCTTCTACCTCGTACGTGCTCTCCTCATAGATGCCTCAATCGTAGCCGTGCCTATTGGCCACATTTTCAAAAACTAACCTTTTAAATGGGCTAAATGTGACTGATATGCACAGTGTAGGTTTCCAGATTAGAGTAACTGCAGCGGGTTTTCTGCTTTCCTCTTCTCCACTCCCGGGTGCCCAAAATCAGTATTAATTAGATTCGTGTACATATTAGATTTGCAGCAGCTCCTTTTCTTGCCTTAGCTTTCTCTACAAGATGCTTTCAAGCTACAAACATCGTTTACGTGTCGCTCTTCTTCAAAATTATTTATTGCTAAATTATTTTAAGTATTCCTCTCCTTTTTCAGCTTACCTCTAACCTATTTCCTTTTGCGCCATAGCCTCGATTCGCTTGCACAGATTCCTCCGATTCTTAACCTCTCCTCGTTGACTTCCCCATCGTCTGGAACTGTTGTACATACTTCTTTCTAAAAACATAAATTTTATTCGTGGACGGTTGTATGAATGAGGCTGAAACAGGCCACTTTTGAGTGTCGTGTAGTACCTGTCAAGAAGCGACGAGCACCTTTTCGGCTTTGTGTGCATGCTTAACTAACCTGTGTTCTCTCCTGTTGTACTGCACTTGTCCATTCTTGTTCGGTTTGAGGCGATCTAATATTTAAGCCATTCGGTATATGCCTAGATCGCTACAAACCCAACTCAACGCACCACAACTGACCGCATCCATTTTTGGTTTTTTCAACTCTTTTTCCAGGATCTTGTCCTCAAGACGGCTACCCACTACTCCCGCAATCACTTACCTCAAATCATCTCCACCATAGAGTATTGCATAAACTGTTGCAGAATCTTCAATCGCAAATACTGACCTCCACACCACCCACTGTGCCTCATCTTCCTCATCCACACGACAAGCGGTTGGCTGCTCCTGCCAACACCATTTCAGCCTTTACCAGTGACGTCTACCTGTCGCCGCTCTTCTTGTTCATTCTCTATTCCTCTTTTGGCTCTTTTCGCTGCTGACTAGCGGCTTGCACGTTGTGGTGGCTGGCTCAAAAAGACTGTAATGACTACTTTCCTTCACCTGTTTTCGCAGCCGAGAGTGCGCCTTCCGGTCTTGTCGTCGAACGTTGCACACTTGTACGTAGTTGTCTATGTCATTTACGGTTTTTTATGCTTGGATTGTGTTCACACCTTCGCTCATTTAATCTTGGTTCTTCGTAATTTTCCTTCCCAATGTGCTTTTCTGCCCCCCGGTGCCAGTTCTGACCTTCCGGGTACGTTGCATATAGTAATAGTTCAAAATACGATTGGTTCATCTCCCACATATTCATCTCCTTGTTGTCCTCCCTCAACTTGTTGCAATTCAACATACCAGACATCTGGATATCAGGGCCTCTGTTTTCTCTAAATCGCCTTATTCTACATCCGAGTCTCAGTTGCGTCACTTCTGTTTTTTTACAATATGCCTCAAGCTCAGTTTTTGTTGTTGAAGTTTACCTTAGCTAATCGCGAACACATGCCATTGTACATACCAGTTTCTTAAGTGTTTAATCTCATCTGCAAACTGATCCAGTAAATACGCTTTCGTGGAATGTGTCCGACGTTACGAGACGTATCTTTCAGAAAGGGAAGGCTTGGGCAATGTAACGGCAGTTGCTCTGACGTTATGACAAAAATCAAGCGGTTCGATCGCATCCATAATGGTAATACAAAGTCAGGTGTGTGAAACAAGTGGAGAAAAGTGATTTTTAAAAAGTCTATGCAAAAATAAACAAAAACAGTAAATTGCGCTTACGTTAAGGATTTACCAAGTTCGATTTTTTACAAAGTTTCGAGGAAAAATGATAAGTATTGTAGTTCTAAGGTGGATCAGCAAACGCAACGTCATTATCTTTGTCTTTTCTTAGATCGAAACATGGTCTTACAAGGAAATTTATTTTCAGTGCCTTTATTCTTTCAGCCTAAACATTTCTGCCCTAATGCACTTCAAGACAAGAAAAACGCATGTCTAGAACGTTAATTAGCTCCAATATAGGCTGAAAAGCATTTCAGTGTTTGATTTCCATTGAACTTACAGAGAAGTTTGATAACTAAAAAAATAGAGATTTGTTGTTTTGCATGAGTCCGTGCCATCTATGTTGCCAACGTTCAGTGACGTCAAGGCCATATCAAGGAAACTTTGTTATTCATGAGTGCGGACAATTGATTGTTTGCATAAAAATGCATTCGCAGACGTCACATTGTTTTCGGGTTTCGCACGTGGCGTTAAGTGCGACAAAGTTTCATGCTAAAAATGTATGTTTTGGGTGATGGTAGAGTCCCGGAACTGTGTTTAGGTCATGAACTTTTGTTGCATTGACTCTCTTACACAATTTCGAAAATAGACTAACATCAACTTTTGCGGTTGCGGCTACGGCACCTAATTTGAAAATATTTTGAAAACCCCAGTTAGACTTGTACAATAAAACCGGATTGAAAACGTTCCGATGTCTTTCGTTAACTTGTTTACATGTCAACAACGTCTTATTTTGAAAAACTTCATCCACGCGTAAATAAGTACAAAAACCAATCAGCCTCAGTATGTTTTTTTGCTTTTCTAACCGTCTCCCCCTGCTTTAAGTGTTCGCTTTTTGACACATTCGAACATATCACGCTCGGAGAGGTCGCTGAGCGAGGAAAAAGAAATTCATTTTAGCCGTCTTGCGTTCACAGCGAGATCAACAAGTTATGTTTACGCGCAATGGTCCTGACAATTGCGTTTCGCCTATCAAATATGCATGAATTTAGAACGAGCGAGAGTGTTTTAGCGATAAGCATTTTTTGTTGCTTCGAAACCTGCTCGAAAAGGTCTTAATTTAATGAGTGAGAGAAAGGAGAATTGTGAATAAGATGCGCGTGGTTGTACTTTTAATGGAAAAAAGCGGAGTGAACTTTAGAAATCTGCTCTGGTCGCACATCTCCCTAGGGAACCGAAAGCGTACTGCGTGGTCTCAAAATTCTATTGTCCTTAGACGCAAAATCAGAATTTTTTTAAAAAAGCAGAACTTTATAAAAAACCAAAATATTTGCTCAAGACGAGGTACTGGAAATGAACGCTTTATATGAAGCTTTGCTCGGTCGCCTATCGCAAAAAGGCCCTTTTTCGTCAAACGAACTGCCAATTGTGATTTCAAAGACGCCGAAATAATTTAAAATCAGAGTCGCGAGGATCAGCGTTTGTTCATTTCAGACTCCATACTGCTTTTTGCCCATAACCTATTAATAGCAGTTTGACAAAATAGCAAATTGGATTGCAGCCCGTTTTGATAGGAAAACGAGGCTTTTTTTGTTCTTGACAAATTGGGTGAGCGCCAAAAGCGTTGCGCAAATATGTCATTTACGAGGAGTACAGTTTGTGTATTGCCACATGCAGGCTGTGCTCAGAATTGCAATTTGTTATATTTCGAGCCTCTAAAGATACCTTATGCATTTCAGAAAACAGGGTTCGGCACGTCACGTAGGACATTGAACCCTTGCAAACAAAAAAAGGTTTACTGTGTTCAAATTTTGCCTCTTTAGCTTTGAGGGGCCGTCGGCTTTCTTGCATGTCAAGAGATGTTGTCCTGAATTTATCGGTGAGAAATTGAGTTTACAAAAAGAGGAACTAAAAATAAGGATGTACACAGATTGACAAAGAGACAGAAGAGATCCAGAAATAAAAGACAAGGAAACGAGCATCGTGGGATCGAGTAAGCAAATCACATGTTCACCACATCCGAGTGGCCGATCGACTTGCGGCCGTTCATTGCGGTCACCTCCTTCTGCCGCTTCATGTAACCCGCTCGCATATGGTGCACAACAGCGTGGACCATCCGCTGCCATGCGTTCGAGATCTGCCTCTTCTGGTCCGGCGACGTGATGAAGCCGGCGAGCGTCTCGTCGACCACTTCAGCGATACACACCTAAACAAGGCACAAACACACGAGTTGAGAACTAAGTGTTTGCACAAGTTTACCATGAAGATATCCCAGAACACCGAGTGGAAGCCTCGAGCGATGAAGTCGACGTGACGTGCTCCCAGCTGAGAACAAGTTGCCTCAAGCTTCTTCTCGTCTAGTTGAGAACCGATGATCAGCTGCTTAAAGAAGGCCTCGATCTGCACCGGGATCTTCATAAATGTTGCATTGTCTTCGGGCTTCTCGTTGTCAGTAACGCCGAACGCTTTCTGCAAGAAGGCAATGCATGAGTTACCCTCAATAGCAACAAATCACCTTGATTGAGTTGCTGCGCTGAGCCGATCGGAGCCAGACAGTGCGGAACAACTGAGGATGGTGGGTGAGAAGTTCAGGATACATTTGAATGACCAATTTTCGCTCCTTCTGGCTCATCGGAGACACGTCCACGTTCGCGATCAGCTTCATGTCCTCGGTGGGACTGGACTTGCCTCGGATGGTCGACAATAGCCCCATCATTTTCAAGCTCTGAAAGAGTGTCGCTTATCATCAGTCATGCAACGAGTGAACTAAGCAACACGATAATCGAATTCAAAAATGTCTACGAACCACGCGAAACTACATAAATTAGAAAAATATTTTGCCGAAACTGATGTGAGCGCGAATGTGCCTCGATTCGAGCCTTGAAACACAAGGTCTTGAATAAGGGCGCAAACTGCTGCTGACTGAAAAGAGGCAGGCGAAGTGTCTTGTTGTCAGAAGCCCGAAACAACACATTTTTAATGTAAAGTTCCGAAATGAGATTTCGAGACCTCGAGGAGTAGAGGGAACACGGTTACGGGTGGCGCCTTAGCCAGCCGGCCCAGGGTTGTTTATCTGCAAGCGGTGTTAAGTGCCGGCTAACTGAATGAGTAAATAGTGAATCCTGAGTCGAGGCGGAGGAGGAGGCGCGGTTAAAATCCATTAAAGTCGCAAGGCGTTCTTCTTGAGTTATTGGAGGAATCCCTTTCCTTTCTTCGGCCAACGTCCGAAAAAAAGCCGTAACTCGTGTGGGAATGAATCAAACTAGACCTCTTCGGACACGAACTCTCTCCAAATAAGCACGCGCCGTGCGTGCAACTTGAAAGACTAAAGCAACCATGCGTGCCAGAAGTGATCGGCACTGGCTTGAGAGGGTAAATGAGGAGTGCTCCTCGCGGGAATACTGTAGTCTTGAGGAACAACACGTCCGAGATAAGGATTGGGATGGACAGCCGCTAGAAATTTGCAGTCATAGTCAGAGGTTTTATTTAGAAGGCAGGTTTGAAGAACAGAGTGATTCTTGTTAACTTCAAGTTAACCCAAAACCAAAGACTGATAAAGGGAAATTACAGCGTCTCAAGGCGACTCCGGTTCTCGGAAATGCTAATCGGGAGGCAAGCGACGCGCATGCCAAAGTTCCCGCCTCCTCACACCAGCAGCAGCTTCAATACCATGTGTCATTTATGGGTCGCTGTGTTGCAAGGGGCGTTTGGGTAAATTAAGACGTTTTTCCTCGTTTTCGACTTTTGATGACCGGCACTCCTCAAAGAGCGAATGATTAATGGATTAAGTCGTTTGGCTAACTCATTAATCAAACATGTCACAACGACGACACCTCGAACCGGGAATCGTTGTCAAAATCAAGGCGTGAAAAAGTCAATTTTTGGCTTCAAATCAAGAGTTCAACGGTTAAGTTTTATAATGAACCAATTGCACGCAATTCAAACAAACAAAAGTCAGCGCTGACCCTCGTTCCCAGCACGGGTGGCTACAATTGAAGACAAGCAGGGCATGTGAACTTAAAATACTTTAGAAATCACGCGCCTTATTTTAGGGTCACTGGAAACGTGGGGTGGATTGTTTTGACGTTTGAAAGCCACTTAAAAGGACAATTGTGGATAGAGTTAGGGGACCCGGGTGTAATTGGACAAATTCAGGTCACAATGCTGTTCAGTTGCTAAAAAGCGGCTATCGACTTCCAACAGAAACAAAAGGGCGGCGTAACTCTTTTAAGAAAAGACTATTGGTTTAAGCCAAACAAAAACAACATAAAAGTACGATTTTCTTTTGAAGGCTGGCATGTATAGTCGTTTCTTTGAAATAAAACGATTGTTTTTTTTTAACTAGAAGGTCTTTAGAACTCCTTTGTCCCTATTTTGGATTAGCAGAAATGTAAAATTCAGTGGCAACTGAAAAACTAGAACTTGCGACATCTAGGTGAACTGTTACTAGTATCATCAAGAAGCTACAACATTTTAAAATTGGAGTCAAGCTAATTTGTATGAGCAGAAGGGTAGTCTGTAAACAGCAAAAAATCTATGAATGCAAAATTTAAGCGCTGTAAGGTATTTTCAAAAGCATTAACTGTCACAATACATACGTACCCACAAGCTCAAATGTAGTTGTAAGAAGTAGTTTTATACTAAGTTTCCAAAGGCGTTCTGGACTTTTTTGTTACCCGACAAATAAATCATTCAAGGTACTTAAAATACCTTGCTGTAAACATAAAAAGTGCCCTGGTAAGGTAAATGTAATCATCAGACCAAACAGGAGATTGGCTTAAAGAAAAAACACAACTTTTCGCGAGTGGCTTTGCCGGAGAAAAAGAAACTCTGAAATAAAATGACAGCCGCCTAACGCTAGTTTGCCTATAGAGAGCACTACAAATGCGGTTATCCCTCTTAAAGAAACAGACCGTAATTTGTTTGGTTCAGTTTTGCGTTGAAGAGAAGAAGGAACCGCGATTAGGATACGGGGCGAGTCGTTAAGAGCTTACTTTACGTGTGGGGTAAACCCGGATTCGACCATACAGGTCGCAGAGTGACTGACTTTGAAAGCGGGAAGACAGGACCGCGGTCGTGGTTGGGTGGGCTGGCTGGTGCAGACAGGAGAGGAGTTCGGGGCCGTCGTGGGTTGTCAAAAACAAATGACCGAAAAATTATCAACATTTTTAGTCGACGTTAAAAACAAAACTAATAATTACGGTTCTTCGAAAACGTCACTTTGCTGCGCCTCTCGAATTCGTCATGTTTGAACTCAGACGTTGAATTTTTGCGAAAAGGCTCTTATTTTCAAAAGTAAAGTTTGGTTAATTCGCAATGTTCGAAACAACTATCTGGTCAGAAAGTAGATCTTTGGTCTGAGGCTGGTCAGTGTACTCGATCTTCAAAAACACAGACACGTGTCGACTGACTAAAACTTTGAAAATTCTTTGTAAATAAAATTTTTTCGGTACATTTCTGGCTTTTTCTGATCAGAGATTTTAAAAACCAATTTTTAAATATTTTGTTGGAATTGGAAAAGGGCATATTTAAAAACTGTTAGACACAGACAGTGTTTAAATTTGCAATAGACAAAAATTGGATTTGTGTTTTTAAGCTTTTGTTGCTTTGTCGGCTACTGCCTCGAACAGAAATTTTCCTTTTAATTTCGCAACCCAAACATATTTTTCTTGAATATAGCAACATTCGGTATGCATGAAAGATATTTCAAAATAGACAAATGTCTTGTTAATGTGCCGGGTTTCATTTTTTATTGATGTAGACTCAATTCCGAGAAAACTGATTTTCGCCAATGTTACGGTTCTATAGCATGTTAGCTAGCGGGTAAAATTAGAAGCAGACCGTTGAACTCTTGAGCACCAGATTTAAGAATAAATGCAAATGCTATTAACGCGTCTAAAAACGGTAAGTTTGCAAATCGCAGAAGTGCGCACGAAAGACAGCTCCTGAAGTGTTCCTCGGACGTGTGCTTTGACAATAAACGAACAGCTCAGCTCAACAATGTGAGTGGCGCTAGCAGGGCTGGTTTTGTTAATAACCGCAGGCGGCCTAGCACTCTCCGAAATGCTTATTAGGATAAGGGAGCAATAAAGACTCTCGATGGGCCAGCGCTCGAAATGAAGTTTAGCGGAAAGGACAACTCGGAGAAAAGTGTCAGTTTGTACTTGAAAATTTTGAGACTTCATGCCGTGTTTATGCGCTTTTGAGTCAGCGACGCGGAGTCGTGATTTTTGGCAATTTTCGGTAAAGCCAAGCGGAAATAATTCTGAGACGTCTGGTCCACCGGTAGGTGCTGGAAAGCAGGGCCAGGCGACTTGTTAACTGTCGGAAAACGTGTTACACAAAGGAGTGACTTAGGTTGGTCATAAAAAGAGCAACGCATAAATAATCAATAATCATGTGTTCGGCTAAGCGGAAGGAACACATCAAGGAAATAAAGGAAAATCCATAAAAGCACAAAATTAAGCGCGGGTAAAATCAGAAAATGCAAGTCGAACATGGGGGTCGAACCCATGACCCCCGAGCTCTAGTGCACATCACTAACTGATACACCAAAAGGCCATTTCATCTTGTAATGCAAGAGTTGCATATATAAAAAAACTTGGCAATATTTTAATTAAAATTTTTTAAAAGCTTTTTGATAAACGTAAGGCATTGGAAAGCTCTTTTAGAAGAACTAAAGGTTTATCTAAGTGGAAGGAACCCTATTTACAGTTGAATGTGTAAGAAGTTCCCCGAACCCTAAATTAGCGTTATTAATTTCATATACCAAAGTGCATCAATATAAAGTGCAGACTTTCACCTCCCTCAATTTGTGATTTATGAGAAACCACTTTTCCTACACACTCTTCCACCTTGCAAAAGTCCAAAATTCCAAAATTTCCTCACGGCTTTTAATGCGATCGACGAAGGACCTTATAAATAATAGTTAAGGCCAAAGCACAATCTGGCACAAAAATTGTCCACATCGCTCACGCGCATAATTCAGTAAACCTGAAGCGCGGAGGCAAAAAATGTAGTGTAAGAAAACAAATTAGTTTGATTAAGGCTTCAAGGAAGTTTGACTCACGCGCCACAAGGAAGAAACAGGATCGCACTGCTGCAAATGGCGTCAGTGTGGAAGCGTCCACTTTATCCAATCACTGATGACAATGTCTAGACTTCTGCGGTTTGCGAAAATTCACAAAAAGCGGAAATCACATTGCATAAGCGGACCATGCTCTGTGGTTGTCGGAAATCTGTTTATGGAGTTTCTGTTATTCGGTTAAGTGTGAATACACGGTGACATACCGACAAAAACGTATTCTACGAGCGTCACGAAAGCTACGTTTTGTGAATCGTAGTTGTACTGGACAGTAGGTAACCACTGTTTTGTTTTTGGAATAGTTGATGGAATTCTGAATACGCGATTTCGAGTTGAAGGACGAATTTGAGGAAATGCAAGAATTTTCAAAGACTTTTTCAAGCAACCGAAATATGCTCTATTGGAAAAAATACTTTGATTAGACGAGTTTTATTGGCCTGTTAATAAACATATCAAAAGGTTTGAAGGTTAGCTGATCACAAATATTTACATCGATAGTTTCATGACAATTTGGTGTCAACTTAATCCACGCGAAAATTCTCCATAACATCAAAAAACTAAGGTTACGTCAAAATCCAAAATTGAATATTCACATCAGGCTTTTAGCTGCCATCTCTATTTTTAGTTTTCCAACTCCGCGTTGTTTTATGTATTTTGCGCACTCTTTATTGACTCATTTGTAGCTTCTATTTTTACTGTTTGTTGTAGATTTTTAAAGAAATCATTTTGCGTTGTGCACTCTAAGAATTTTGGCTCCACCACATAACGCTGTTGTTTATTGCACAGCTGCGTTAGAACCGATCCCGGCTGCGTTTCAGATGACCAGAAAGGTCACATCGCAACAGTGCTTATCAGGTTGCGCAAAAACTCGTATCTACTCTTATCAGCAGCTAATGTCCTAACCGAAAAACAATTCCACCGAAATAGCCTCTTCCACATCATTTCTCAACCCCAGAGTGACCGTGAAACTACTCAATCGCTCATTCAGAGCTGCTTTCTAAACTCGCCTAGAGAAAAAAGCATCAATTTTACTGTCGGCGTGATCAGAAAACTCGATTTCACGGGGCTGAACGCCCTTGCCGTAACGGACACGACCCGAGCGATGTCATCGACCTCGGCTGTATATATGCTCCTTGGCACACTTAGCCTTAGCAAAGCGAACTCGAATCGTCTTCGTTGGTTGCCGTCGTGGGATTCTCGATTTGTTTACCGATTAGCTGCGTCCGTTGCGATCAACGTTCGCACTCGGTCTTCTTCTCACTTCAAATAAATTGACCCGGTCCTCTCTGCTCTGCTGCGAAGAGAGGGAGGGACTTTTTCGTGATAAGATAGCCGAGATCCGCTCGTTAAAAGAACTTCCACGACGACACCAACGTCGCAGTCGTGGGTTTGTTTTTTGCTGTGCCTTGGCCGTCCGTCCGGTCGCCGCCGCGGCAGGCTCTATCTTCCTTTTGACTTCCTTCGTTCGCTCCCAATTACTCTTTTCTTGCTTAGCGACCTTGGCACCTATGGTGTTTGGGCCCAACTGTGGCGAGTTTGCGCAGAAGAAAAGAGTGGTCTTCGCCTTCTTCGACAGGGACGAAGACCATTCACTTCTTGCCTGTTGGAGGAGAACACAAAAACCGCGCTGCTTCGACGAAAACCGCGCCGCACGCGTTGCTCGCCGCAGCAGCGAGTTGTGCCGCGTTGCTGACGTGGAGGTTTGCACGCGAGGAAGAAGAGCAGCAGCGCCCACCCTACTGTCCGACGCCTTCGATTGCCGGCAACAAAGTCAGTTTGTGGACCGCCGATGCTGTTCACTCGATTTCGGAGGCTTTCCTCTACTCGAAAAGGTACATCTTTTCGTCCTTTCCACCGCCGTCGTCTTTCGCTGACTTTTGACGCTTAGCTAGTAGCTGCTTAGGGCTCAGCCTGAGTCTTGTGTTATTGCGGTTCGCGGGGTCTTCTTCCCACCAACTTGTTGACGGCGCGTCGTTTTGTTATCCGCCACGCGTTTTTAAAAATCGCTGTTTTCAGTAATTATGGGACTACTCGCCGTCGCTGTTGTCGGGCTTCTTGCCGTTGTCTCCTTCTCCTCCGCCGCTGACACCGTCACCGTCACCAAGCAGGTCTACTTCGACATCGAGATCGGAGGAGTCAAGCAGGGCCGCATCGTCATTGGTCTTTTCGGAGATGTCGTCCCCAAGACCGCTGATAACTTCCTCCAGCTCGCCACCGGAGCCAAGGGATACGGATACAAGGGATCCAAGTTCCACCGTGTCATCAAGGACTTTATGATCCAGGGTAAGACTTTTGGCAATGTGGGAACGGAAGATTTGATGTTTGTGCTTTTAAGGAGGAGATTTCACCCGCGGTGACGGAACCGGCGGAAAGAGCATCTACGGAGAGCGCTTCGCCGACGAGAACTTCGAGCTCGCCCACTACGGACCAGGATGGCTTAGCATGGCCAACGCTGGACGCGACACCAACGGCTCTCAGTTCTTCATTACCACTGTCAAGACCCCCTGGTTGGACGGACGCCACGTCGTCTTCGGCAAGATCCTCGAGGGTATGGAGGTCGTCCGCAAGATCGAATCCACCAAGACCAAGCCCGGAGACCGTCCCGAAAAGGACGTCGTCATCGCCGACAGCGGAGAGCTCCCGATCGCCGCTCCCTTCGAGACCGCCAAGGAGGCCGTCAACTAAACAACTGGACCACGGGTTTAGCCACCTCTCCTCTTTGTGTCGTTGTTCTCTTTAAGTTATTAGTGTGTTAATGTTTTCCTGATGGCATTTTTGGTGTGTAAATAATAAAGAAAATTGCGGAATTCGGTGACTGGGAAGACTTCCTAATCATAAGAAATTGATGTTTTGGGGTTTCGGGCTGTTTGGGTAGGAAATCGTGGTCATGTTCAGATTGAAATGGTTGAACAACACGTAACTCCTATCAAGAAGGGAGTTTCAATGATATGCCAGGACCATAAATGGCAACTTTTGAGTCGGTTTTCGGCTAACTTAAACGCATTAAAGGCGACAACTTTTTCTTTTTCGTTTTCTGGCTTGTTGCAAAATTGCCAGATGGCTACAAGACACATTCATGGTCATCTACAAATTCTTGATTCACAAACAAAGCGGACTCGGATGATCTTGTGTTTTGTTTTTGGTGAACTGAAACGCAGGTTGCAGAAAGCTACAAGAGGACGCTTTCTGCAAATTGATGGCCATCTACAACTAACTGATTTGAGAAGAAAGTAGACTGGAATGAGCCCCCGGAAGTGAATATTCAAATCAGTACAATCTGAATTTTTTATAAGCAAACGATTCGCCGTTAGAACCTAATAAAGATAGGCGTGTACTGTTCAAAGACCACACTCAAAAAACTTTAATCGAGAAGAGAATAGCGACAATTCGACTTAATCTGAATTTGTCATTTCCACGTTGTTAGCGTTAAAGTGTGACCACATTTTCACGGTCGAAAGGTGTACTCTTATTAAGATGTACTTTCGCTCCCTCCCACCCGTTAATCGAGGCGCTGAACTCGAGGAGCGTAGATAGCGTCGAACTCGGATGATCCGAACTTTCGTCATTTCCTGGAAGCCTCCTTAAACTATTATTCATTCCGTTTTTTTTTGCCGGTAGTCAAAGGTTGAATAAAACTGTTCGAAAAAGAGTTCTGACCGCTGCAGACAGCGAGTGTTTAATGCGTTGACGAATTCAAATGATTGCGCGTCCACTTTTGGCGGCTGCCCGGCGCGGTGTGGTTGCACTGTGATGGCCCTGCAAAGGGTTGCATGAATGCGCTTGTGGGAGGTTGTGGATTGTTTCAAACGTTGGAAACGTTCGGGCGGTCAGCTAGAGAAGGGCACGTGTGGCTTGGATGAAGTTGCTCCTTTTTATTTAGCTGGCAAGCATGCATGTGGCATAAACAGTTGTTGTCCTGTTATTAGCCGCTACAGGCCGCTTGTTTCTTTTGGCCGCTTCCTTTCCCATCGCGAGCGTGACAACACCGTGTCACCAAAGCGTTAAATTTTATTTTAAACCATTTCCTGCGATTTCAGATGATCACGTGTGAAATCTGCAAGGCAAAGGTGAGCCAGGCTCGGTTGTACGAGCACGCTGCCAGCCACTTCAACTGGCCCCAAAACACCAAATACGTGGAAAACTTGGTTAAGAAGGTCGTCCATGATTTGAAGGTGATTGCCGATGACACCTGGGAGGATGTGTACGGTTCATGTTGTATTCACGCACTTTATTTTACAGTTTTAGTGAGCCACGGCAGTTGCCCGAGCTGGAGTGCAGCTTGAACTGCCTGATCTGCGGGAAGCCTGTGATCCGTCGTAATCTTCAAGCTCATGTAAATGAGCATTTCGAACATACGCAAGTGGATGACTGGTATCTGGACCACTTGGCTCGACATGTCATCGAAGACATCCATCTTGCCACCGAGAAGAAGTCAGTCTGCTTCTGATTTCAGTTTTTCAACCTCACATTTAGGATCTCAGCTACCGAAGGCCGTTTCGATAAGACCCAACAGGAGCCGGATGTTATTGCAACTCAGGGATCGCAGAAGAAGTCAATTACCGTGTGTGTCAAACTATTTATTCCTGGAATTTAGGGTCCCAACAATCCAAGACCGCCTCAATTCATCGAAGCAGCTGTCGCAGACCAATCTTCAGGTAAGGAGAAAAGATTGAACAAGATGGCTATCTAAATTGTTTTAGGAGTGTGCTACTGAAGTTCGTCAAGCACCCGAGCTGCCTGAGAAGAAGTCAGTTTGCTTCTGCTGTTTTTATATTATATCCCATTTATCAAATTTAGGTTTTCAGCCAGCCAAGGCCGTTGCGATCAGAACCAACAGGAGCCGAATGCAATTGCAGCTGCTCATGAATCGCAGAAGAAGAGAAAGTCAGTTAGCTTCTGGTTCGACCTATTTATGCCAAAAATTTAGCGTCTCATCTACCGAAGGCCGTTGCGACTTTTCGAAGAAACTGCCGCGGACCGATCGCCCGGAGGTACGGCGAGAAGTTCCAACAAAATTGCTATCTAAATTGTCTTAGGAGTCTGCTACCGATGCTCGTAAAGCACCCGAAATTTTTCCTGGATCCAGGGTTTCAGCCACCGAAGGTTGTCACGAGTTACCGAAGAAGCTGCCGCAAAATAATTGTTCGGAGGCAAGGAAAACAACTGTAACAATACTGCTATCTAAATTGTTTTAGGACGCTACTACGGAAGTTGGTCAAGCATCCAAACTGCTTGAAGGAGCTGAACCTGAGCCACAGCGACCTGCGGCTGTTATCGGAGAGACCGACGAGGACGTCTTTACTGTTCGCTGCGTTATGGAGGGATGTACCGTAGAAAACATCTATGATAATATTAGGAACCACTACAAGGTAAAGAAGGAATGCCTGAAAATTTCGAATTCATGATTTCAGTCCTGTCACAATCCGATCACGCTGATGAGCGACACACACTACGAGGCCCTTATTCGCGCCAAGGAGGAACATTTGATCAGAAAGAACTCCGCTTGCCTCAATGGTCCAGACATGATTAAATGTATCCGCTGTGGATTTTACGCAAACGCCAAATTCGGCCGTCTTGCCCACGCAATGACCCATAGCCGGCTTCGCGTCTACTGCCCTTACACTGGATGCCCCCACAAGTTGCCATCGAAAAAGGCTCTTAACTCTCACGTGAAGGCTAGCACAATCATAAAAAACAGGATTAAAAGGGATGAATTTAGTACCACAAGGACGCCGTCCAGCGTATTAGTTTTTCGGAAGTCAGGAAGGGCATCAGAGACGCCAACAAGCAGCTGGACTCCGAGGGTCGCAAGATGGTAAGAATCTGTTTTCCCTGAAGCTCTGTTTTCCCAAGGAGCGACATTCTTCATTGAATAATGTATGAAACGTTTCAATTGTACTATTAAGTGTTCGAAATAATACCCTGACACCTTACAAAAGTCTCTTTGCAAAGGCTTTTTTTACAGTTTCAAAATATGTGCACTTTCGGAGGAAGGATATAGACAGTAGGCATCTCAAAGTGCGCTTTGTCGACATGCTCTGTTCAGGACGAGACTAGACGTTGGTCTCGCTGATGCACCTCTAGATCACCTATCTACCTAAAATGTTATGCTCTTGAATCTTCGTCCAGCTGGTTCATTTTGCTGAAAATCATAAACTTGCGATGTCGACCACATAATATTGATTCCGTGCTTCACTTCCGACACTAGATAGATCTGTGTACTGTGTGTTTTTGTGCGCATTGATTTCACCAATTTATTAGAAAAGGAAGAGAACCGAGATAAATTCACAGAGAAAATAAGACAGAAAAGACAGGAAAGAAAAGAGAGGATCTTGAACAGACGATGTTGGTGTCTGCTCTGGAATTGGTGAAATCAGGGACAGAGAGAGAGGACTATGGATGGAAGAACTGCATGACAGAAACACAAAAAGTAGCTCTGTTTTCTTCGTAGAAACAGAAACTACCAAAGAGACATTTGCGACTTGTACGTGGGACGTGCGGATACAATCAAAACACAAAAAATGAGACAGAGACACACAAAGGGGGAGGGGGTAACAGGCGGTAAACTTGTACATCAGGATTTTTGTCGAATACGGATACAGTCAACGGAGATTGCGTGGTGTCAATAGAGTTGATACGTGGTCGATATTACATAGAACAATCAAATACAAAACATCAAAATTAAGTCAGTCAGATAAACATAATTCGGGTTGCCTCCAGCTCATTGCCCAAGACACGTCCACCAAGGTGCCTTCAAGGGAAGTAGAGACAGAGAACCAGGAACACGTCATAAATGCGAGCATACAAACAAATGGAATGCACAAAAATTGCCCTTTTTGTATTTTTTTGGAGATTTTGTGGGCTACAGACAATGAAAATACTTGTTTTTGGGTTTTACATTTTTTTCAAAACATGCATGGTGGGTTCGTCATCAACCAGAACAAACAACAAAACAGACAGAATTTTTTTGATTAATTTTTATGGTTTTAGATAGGGACGACGCTCTCGACGGATGTAGAAAAGAAAAAACAGATTGGCACAAACAAATTCGCGAGAGAGCAGAATTAGAGACCTTTACACATATTGCAATATATCCCTGTGCTACTCACTGAAGTAGACAAAACACAAATGCAACCGACAATAAAAAAGTGAGACAGGCTTTGTTTGACGCGAGATACAAAAACTGAGAACCGGAGGGTTTCAGTCACGGGGACAGTAATAGAGATCAAAAGAGGGGAGACGCAAAGAGTCGAGCGTTCCCGAAAGAGTTGCATAGAGAAGTGTTCCAAAGAATGATGAGAGGGTGATTAGCCCAGAAGAGGGTCTGAGGTATGAACTAATCATATCACAGATTTTGTTTTTTCGATACGAGATACTTGGAATACGAAACTTTCAGAAGGAAAGTGAATGCTCGAGATTCGACTTCGACAGATGGATTTAGGTTGTCAGGCAACACGAGTTGACAAAAGTCGACAGCAATTACAACAAAAAAGTCATTTGCATGAAGGTTTTTGTGGATTTCGGAAAGGAGTACTAGGTTCACGACAGGTCTAGGCCGCATACAGCTGTCTAGGGAAGTCTGCTGATAGGAATTCTAGGATTGTAGGGATGGAATGGGTTAGGGACAGATTAGGGAGTCGTCTGAGACAACTCTACAGGGAAAGGGACAGAGGGAGTCAATACTAACAGGTTCTCTGTTAGCTCCAAAAATTTGAGTCAAGAAGTGAGCTTCAGATGTGCTTGGCAAATTCTCAAACCCATTTCTGACCGAAAGAAGCGAGTCTTGTGCCAGAGGCTTCCAGGAAACGGTCGTAATGGACAACAAGTCACGCTGTTTGATTCAAAAAATTTACGTTAAGAGTTCGGCACTCTTAACAGCACGTGGTATCAACTAAGAAGTATTTGTGGTAATCTTCGATTCGCAAGCAGATTGGATACATTGTCCGGTCAACCAGACTAGTTTGAGATCCCAAGTCTGGTTGAGTCTTCGGACTTGAATTCGCGGCTCCTCACAGGAAAGTACTTCTGAGCTAAGTCGTTGCGTTTCAGCTTTGACCCGGAGCGTGAATTCCAGCCAGCAGAGAGGGGAAACTTCGGAGGGAAATCTGGTCCCCCTCTGTGACTTGAAGGCAAGGTGTTCTTTGCCATGCGGAACATATTGAAACACACAAAAATTCAGATGAGGTAGGTCCAAGAGAGAATTCAGGAAAAGACAGATAGGAGGGAACACAAAGATGATGAGGTAGATGGTGGATCTGTGGCCAGATGCCTCAGTAGTCGGCGACGTACCGGGACAGGATTCTGGCCGCGTGTGCCCCTCCGAGGTTGTTGTTGACGGCAAAAACGACTGCTCTCAGCAGCCGGTAGAGAGTCTCGTTCCTGTTTCTCTTCACATTGTCAACTCGAGTCCTCGCGGTGCCGATACGAGGGCCAGGAACGGCCTGAACCTCGGGATCGTTGATGCGGTCTCCCATTCGCTCGTAGAAGTCGTCGACCCCCATCGAGTGGGCCTGCCGCGCGGCGTTGTACGACTCGTGGATGACGAGGCGGACGTCAGCAGGGAGACGGTAACCCTGTTTGCCTAGCAGCCAACGGCGTACTTGGGTCTTGCAGAGCTGTCCGAGGTAGGGCGTGTGGAGATAGGGCTTCCGTTTCGCGCTTCTTGTCGTCTCGGGCTCCTCGGTGTTAATCACCTCTCTCCAGCAGGTTTCGATAAAGATGCGACGGAGCGCAGCGACGCGTTCCGCATCGTGACGAGGAAAACGATGTTCGGTCTCGAGGAAGAGGAGGTTGAAGAGCTTCCGTTTCTTCTCAGGGTTGTAGTGGGCGAGTCTCCCAAACTGGCGAAGGTATCGATTCCACCAGGGAGTGGTCAAAATCGCGCGAGCTCGTTGTTCAGCGTTGTCTAAAATCTCTGTTTTTGGCAGTCCTGGCCAAAGTCACCTTTACTAATGTACTCCTCCTCTTCGGGGTTGCTCTCGCTGACCTCCCGATGGCTTTCTTCCTGGTTGCCTTCACTGCTGACATCGCGTTGGACTTCGATGGTCTTGACAATCTTCTTCTCTTGCTGCGGGTCTTCAGGGACCTCTGAAACAATATTTCTGAAACACAGACTACCTGCCACTCGCTCACCTGATTCTTGGCGTTGCTGCTCCATATTGTCCTTGAGGACAATACTGTGGTTTAATTTGACCTAAGTGAGCGGCTGTTAAAGTTGATGTGCTAAAATTACTAATGAAGCATAAGCGAACGGGACAGATAAAAGGTACATTTGACGATTGAACGCCATGATTAGCCAAACGACACCAGAGAAAAATCTTTTATTAAAGGGAAATCTGAGACGGCAATGGGATGGGGAATCACAGGGCTTGGAAGAACTTGCAAGAGTAGAGGACCAGTTAGATAGGGAGGGCTTGGAGAGAACACAAAAAAACCAAATTAGCATACACGGCTTGAATGGAAGCAAAAAATACGTTGCAAAGAGCCACAATGTGATGTGAAGCAGCCGATTTTGCGTTTGAGGGTTTTTTGTAAGTGCGGAGTGAAGATATCATTGCTGAAAAACGAGCAGATTGTCAGAATCTTGGATCGACTGATGAGATATTAGAAGGCAATAAGGTGAAGGTATCACAGGGAATATGGAAAATTTGGAAGAGCAGATGACCGGCATGTGAGTTAGGGAGACACAAGCACATAACAACACAGGATAAGCGTACAAAACCCTGGCCAAAACAGCAAGAAAGGGCTTCAGAAGGAGATTTCAATCCAAAATCAGCTGTTTGAGGGCTTCAGGCGAATACGGGCTGCAGATCTCGTTCCCAATGACAAACGTGCGGATCTTGACCAGCCTCTGCAGCAACATCAGCTCGTCAAGCTCATAGCGGCCCTTCACAGATTCCTGAAGGAAGTTCTTCTGCTCCCAATACATGACGTTTGCCTGCCATCGCTCATGGATCATGTTCATGTCGTTGACCAGCTTCTGAACATAACCCTCAAGCAGATCCTTCGCTACGTCGTCCACTTGGACAAGGACCACTCGTACTGGGATGGGGAGTGTCGTGTCGTACAGGGACTTCTGGAAGAAATTGTAGAGGTTTTTGGAGCTCTTGGTGACAATGTGGCAGTCGTGTGGGAGTGAGTCCGGCAAATCGTCGATGTGAAACCTGACGTCTTCGACATCCTCATAGGCGGGGTAGTTGAAGACTAAGTGGTCCACAAAGCCGGAATCGTCAGAGTCTTCGGATTCTTCACCCTCATCTTCCTCAAAATCGACCTGAGGGGGGACGTATGACGGAGGGAAGAGGGTCTTATCCCAGTTCTGCTCGAAGAATTTGCGTCTCTCGTTTTCCAACGCAAGGCGATCTTCTCGGTGGAGGTTCATCTTCGAATCATTGAAAAGAATGTTGAACCTGAACTTGGCGATCTCCTCCTCGCTCATCGCCTCCATCTCTCGTGGCGTTTTTTTCCTGAAGTATTTCCGAAGTCCATGCTTGCCCCACTTCCTAATCTTGCCTGAAACAGACGTATAGTCAAATTCCAGGCATCTGAAAACCTACGTCTGCGAATGGGTTGTCTCCCTGGATCGGCCATTTCTTCGTCTGAAGTCAAATGATCTGTCTCCTCTGAAATGATCATGGGTTACTTACAACTTCGCAATGTAGATGATACCTCCAGAGGCATCTTCATCCAGACGCTGCATATTACGGCTTCTGATGTTGTCCTGTGGAACGGCAATCATCTTCTTTGATTTTCTCTCTGTAAGATCAGTTAACATCCAAAATCACAAAAAACGGACAGGTATCAAGCAGCGATAGACGCTGTGACATGAGCACAAATACGTGGACACAAGCGCTACAAGGTTTTATTCAGTTTTACAGAAGCCCGGATTGTGTTGGGCAAGACAGCAGCCTGGGCTGGGAGCTCAGAAAGATGGAAACAATGCGAAGTGAGCTCGAGAAGGTCAGTCCAGGGCCTGGCAGTGCAAAACAATGCGCTGACAGGAGCTTCGCTTATGACTACTGCTCCTGAATTTTTTTTCGCCAAGAGTGCTTTTTGGCACTCAAGGTTGAATTCGAAATTCTTTTTTTAAAGGGTTTTTCCTTGTTATAGTTTAAAGCTGCGCTTCGGGAGATGAGCGGCCGTTGTCCGTAGGACATTTAATTTTTTTTGCCACTCACCTCGATCAGCACAGCTTCGTTTTACATTTTTCATGTAGGAGATTTTTTTTACTTTTTTTGGAAGATTTTTTTTGTTATGATGGTCAAGTGGGACAAGTTTGGTATACAGCGTAAAATCGAAAGGAAAATTGGTTTACTAAGTCTAAAGAAGGATAGAGGTCTCGGCGGATGGGTCAGACTACCCTGGCAAGGGGTGCAGATAGGGGGTGCGCTGGTAGCCGAGCCACCTACCGCGATACGACCTGATAAATAAAATAGATTATGTACAACATGACCTTCTACAGAGAAGTGTCACTAGAAGAGCATGAAAAGACAAACAGGACTAGAGGAACACGGATGATAAAGACGAGCCTCTGGCGGACTCTTCTGCGAGCGTTACCAGTATCGCAGTAGTCGAAGCGTCTTGGCTTCTTACACCTCGGCATACCAGCGTCTGTGAACCATGTCTGGATGCTCTCAGACGGGGTAGAGATGAGTTTGAGGAGATTCCGCCTCTGAAAAACGGTTGTCCTGGCTCTCGGGGACGGAGACGAAAGGAGACTGCATCCATTGTGGTCTCCTAGAAAGAAGATTAAGATTCTAAAAAAGGCAAAAAACCAACTCTTTCCACGGATACCGTCTCGATCCTGCTTGCCAGTCCGTCAAGCTGCCTCACTGTCCCTAAAACATTCAGTTTAGATTTTAAGGGAACAGTTATTAGAGTTACAGTCAAACCAGGTCAGATGCCTAAGCAGGTCTTTACTCGCTTTTCGGAGTTTCCTGCGTTCGAATCTTCGCCCGAAAAGTTTCTTGCGCATTTACGGAGTTTCCTGCGTTCTAAAACTGAACCAATGGCCTTAATGTTCTTAATTCGAGTTACTTACCTCACGTCGGTTCTACCACCACCTGTTGGCGCCACTTGGACCGTAGTCCGGCTGCCTGAAACCCAGTGAGACCGAAGTCTGTTCGGGAACATGGGATTAGTAAACATTGGATCACAAATTGAGATAGACTAACGACTCAACGTTTAGCACTACTCATCAATGACACATTTATCAAAGAGTTTATTCGGTATGGGGGGGGGGTACGAGAGTGGAAAGGGGATAAGATTAGAATGGAAGATGTGAAGAAGAATGTGGTGAAGAAGAAGGAATAGAAACTAGGACATAAAATAAGGCACCAAGAGAAGGACCAGGACAAATAAGGAAAGTACTGCTTGTACTTGAGTTAATTGTTCTGGTGGTCTGTCCGCTCTGATGCAGGCGGCCCAGATTTGTGGTTAAGGAAAATAGAGAGACACAAAAATGTTTGAGGCAGGTTAATATGATTAAGAACTAAGAACTCTGTGATCCTTAACATAAGAAGAGCTCAAAAACGGTGTTACGACATCTAATGAATGCTTATAACTGAGCTTTGCGTCCTTACACCTTGCTACCGTAACCACGATTGTAGATGTTTTAGGATTTTGGACAAGTTCGACAGGCTTAGTCTAGTTTTTGTATGCTTGAAATGGAGAAAGACAACCACAACACTGAGGGCTTGGGCATTCAGTCATAGCCAGTTCTTAAAACGCTGGAGAAACCGAAATAGTTGGGATTTATGTACACTGGAACATACCTGGAAACGAGTGAAGCACGACGATCAAGAGATCAAGTCGGCTGAGAAAATTAAGACATTACATTAGAAACGAGACCCAGAAGGTTAAAGAGACAAAAAGCTTTAAGGCAGGTTTGCTATGGAACAGTGTTACGACATCTATTGAAAGCTTAGAACTGAGCTCTGACGCGTCCTTCCACACCCTTTACCTTGCTACCGTAACCTCATTTTCGGCCGGGCTCAGGCTCAAGATCTTGGAGGGGCACAACAGACTTAGTCTGGATTTTGTATGTTTGAAGCAGAGAAGGATAACCACAACACAGATGGCTTGGGCATTCAGTCAGAGCCAGTGCCCATACACCGGTCAGACGGAAAGAGTTGGGATTGCTATGTACACTTAGACCTTTTGCATGAGGAAAGCACAACGATCGAAAGATCAAGTCGGCTGGTAAGACATAAGACATTAGAAATGAGAGCAGCCGAAGGCTAAATTGATCAGAACTGAGTTTGACCTTTCTGTGCTCAAGAAACCAGAGCTTCAGGGTCGTTGATGGTGTGGGAACTTTCTGGAGCGTCAAGGAAAGTTACAGTTTTAAGCGTCAGTCTGTCTTAGTTTTAGGACTGCACAAAATTATCAGAGAAATAAGGGGTCTTTGAACAAAAGGGTTGCCAAGTAGACGAAATGTTGTGGTCTGACTCTCTCGGCAGCTCACTATGGACATGAAAAAAATTACAAGAAGCTTGAATATAATAATCACACAAAAGACCCGCTATAAGTACCCAAATCAGTGAAATTTGCTCCTTTCCTGAAGTAGTAGACTTTTCGCTTAGCCAGAATTAGATCTTACGGTCTAGCTGTATCCAAAAGCACTCACAACTGAACACGGAAAGGACAAAAGAAAGTGGTTCCTGACTAATCTACTAGGGCTGAGGGCATTCAATCCTGGGATTGAAAAGGGGAAGTTTATGTACACTTACTAATGGTTTTGGGCCAGCCTGAAAACAAAACAATTTATGAGTTAATGCCCAAAGGAGATTCCGAGCTCAAGAGAGTTTTCAGATCTGATCTTTTAGTCTGAGAGAGGCTTTCGGCAACTCACTAAGGACAGAAAAGTGACTATCGACAAAATGCGAACAGGGAACAGTAAAAAATCGAGAAATGGAAAGAAAGAGGGTTTTATGTACACCATATAAGAGTGGAAGTTCGGAAGAACGGTTTCTGGCAAGCCAAAAATAAAAAAATCTGAACAATACCCGAATTAGTTAAATTTACAGGCCATGTCCTGTCAGAGACAGCACTCTTTTCGGAGACGCTGGCAACTGATCATAAACAAGACAAAAAAGAAAGATTCCTGACTAATTTAGGGAGATGGTAGGAGAAGAGGGGAAATTTATGTACACTACGATCATGTGAGAGCTGGTTGAGGTTTCAGAAAACCACACAAAGGCACCAAAAGAAGAACTGAATTTAAATGTGTTAGTTATAACTAAAGGGGACGTACGAGTAGGAACGAGATGTGACCTGACTTTAAAAATGTTTATGTCCCGGAGATATGCTACAAAGCGTAATGTGACATTAGCGCCGAGTTTTTAGCGCCGATTTTTATGTTTCAAACAGCGGGGATGAGGCTGGGGCTGCTTTCCTGAAGCATCTTAGGCTTAGGCTTGGACGTTTTTTTATTATGGTTTTTGTGTCGAAGACGCCTGGAAGCGGGGGTGACCGTCAAAATGTTTGTCAAACTGTCGCCCCCAGCCTACACACTTTGCTTCCAGGCGCCTTCGACGCAAACACCTCATTAAAGCGTTTGCGTCGAAGGCGCCTCGAAGCAAATTGTGTAGGCTGGGGGAAACAGTTTTTCTGCGATTTTTGCATACTTTGGTCACTTGAAATAACGGTCATTTTTGAACGGTAAAACTGCGCTAAAAGAATCGGCGCTAATGTCGTAGGTAAGAGTAGCTACAAAGACGGGTCGACTACCAGATGGCTATGATTTCCAGATGACTACAAAAGAACTTGTTCACTATGACGAGTTGGAAGTTGGAAGGGGAGTTGGAAGAAAGGAGGGGAAGTTTATGTACATATTTGGAGATCTTTGAGGAAGCCGCGGTAAAACATATTAAAGAGGAGGGAACAAGCCATACGAGATTCACGCATGATTGTCAATCTTGATGAGAGCTGCTCGACCTCGGCTTCAAATCCAAAACCCGGAAAAACGAGGAAAATGTGGATACCGTGAAAGCAACTCTCAATTAGCCTGAATTTAGAAGTTTCTATCAGTTTTCATGGTAGCCTTCTACCAGTAAACACTACACAAAAGACAAAAAAGACAACGGAAATCAAAAACGTATGTACACTGAGGTGGCCGAAGCTGAAAACGACATGCAAATTGTCGGTCTTGTTCAGGGAAGGTTTGTTACGCTTGCTTGAACTCGGCTTCAAATTTACGAAATAAATAGGCGGAAATTAACAAAAGAAAAAAATCTATGTACACTAAGGTGGCTGGGACTTCAATTTGTTTCTGTTCACGGCTTGTTGAGCTGTTTGAACTCGGCCTCAAATTTGGTGACCGGGAAAAGCGATGGAGGTGTGAATACCCTGGAAGCATCCCTCTTAGCCTGACATTTCAATGATATGTTGGCCAGTCATTTTGTGCTTCCAAGAAAAGCCTTCAGGGTGATTCACGACCAGCAAACACTACAAAAACAGAAAACTCATGTACACTGAACTAAGGCATATTTTAAAGAGCTGCTAACAACATGCAAAGTCTCAGCCTTGTTCTGTTTGAACTCAGCTTCAAATACACCAAATACGATTTGGGCATCCCAGAGACAGTTCGAAAGATTCCTGATTCAGTCAAGGAATCTGGTGTTTTCAGGAAAACTGCTTTTGGATAACCCCTGAACTACTACACACACAAAAGCTACAAAAAACTATGTAAGTAAAGAGATGGGGATCGAAGGGGAAATATTTGGGCTGCTATGTACACTCGGGTATAATTCCAAGAGATTTAGAAACGCAAGTTTTTGAGGAATCAGATCCATCGAAACATATAAAATTCTGCCCACAAGGCTCTTTTTGGAGACATGATACTGTTTGCTCGTGATGTTTTACAAGAGCGACCCGGCCAAAGTAGTGTTCAGAGGACAATTTGAGCGACAGAACTTCACACTGCCCAATCCAGTACGCGTAGCGTGCTGGTTTGAGTGACAGAATCTGATTTAAGGCAATGCTGGGTTAGTTAAGACACACAAAAACAAGACTACAAAAAGTTACAAAGAGAGAAACTAAAAGATAGGGTATTGGAATTGAAGAGGGAACTATGTACACTCATTGAAATTTGACGACCTTTATGAAAATATCTGTTTGAGGAAGAGCCATGTTAAGGGGCTCTCAGTAGGAAGAGCCATATTAAGGGGCTCTCATTGAGGCTCTCAGTAAACGCACTGTTGATTTCGAAAACTGATCCAGGGCATCTTTTGAGATTTTGTTTTAGACGACACAAAAAGGAACCGAACAATCAGAAATTTGAAAACTACAAGGGCGGCTAAAGATGAAATATAGATTAAATTGGTCGAAAGAACACTTGCAGGACAACCCAAAAAACTCGAAAATGGATGCAAGCATCCACACACTGACACACTGTACACTGAGATTATGGAGGGTTACGAAAAATTATTTCTGTCCGGAAAAGATCTATTGCAGGAAATTAAAAGGGTTGTCTTTGAGGCTCTTCAAAAACTTGAGATAAGCTTTTCTCATGGTATTGTTACAAGATTTTGACTAGTGGAGCTAAACAACCCAAAAATTTCAAAATGTGAAGCGACGGACTCAACAGGATATTTAAGGCAAAGAGGTTAGGAGACGGAACACTGAAATGGTTGGCAACCTTAATGAAATACGAAAAATGCTATGTACACTGACACAAAAAGCGACCAGAAAACGTAGCAATGACTCTAAGATGTGCTACGCTTTAGTAAAGGTTCTGAAGCTCTGCATGGTTTGGTAGCATATCTAGAGTCATGTCCGTAAAAAAAAACCATAGAGTAAAGAAGGAAAAAGCGAAGAAAGGATAAAACGAGCTATGTACACTGATAAGCTTACGATGTGTATAGACGGAAATAAAGAACGAAGAGGCGGAAAGTACAGAATTGAAGAGAAGTTTAATGCTAGAGATGATAGTGGAGTATGGAGATAAAGAGTTATTATGTACACTATCGTTGTATTCAGAAACTTAGAATCAGGGAATGACCGTCATACAGGCAGATCTTACAAGCCTGTTGTCTGCTGAACCCGTTTTGGTCAACAGTGATGGCTGCTTAGGGTGCCGAATCACCTAAGCGAAACGGTCGACCGGCTCAGTGCCATTAGAAGGAAAGATATAGACCAAAAGACTGAAAGAACTATGTACACTTTGCCAGGATTTTGGCCACTGTTAAGTCCATCGCACAGGCAGATGTTTGAAGCCTGGTGAACCCATTGAGGGTCAACTGTGATGAGAATTAACAGAATTAACAAGAAAGTGAAACCAAAAATTAGAAAAGTGCCGAACCACCGCAATCAAACGGTCGATCGCTTTTCATAAGGGGATTGGGCATCCTATGCTGTTTGAGGTGACTCATACAGCATCTGGAAGAGTTCGGGACTACTATATACACTTTTGAGGTGCAGAACATGCCATAAAAAGACGGAGGGGCACCCGCGGGGTTTTGCCCTTGATTAAGGATACGGTTATTGCTGGTAAATATTGGTTAAGGATACGAGAGAAGCTAGGGGGACTATGCAATATTTGTGGATATGAGAGGTAGAGAAAACCTGAGAAATTCCGAAAAGTGAATGGATACAGATGAAATAAGGCGAAAAACTCGGGAAGTTTTGGGATTCGTGTGATGCTCGATTGTGAAGAGAGAAGATTAAATAACTGGGTGGATAAAGAAGATGAGGGGGTTATTGGACAAATATTGGTTAATCGTAGGATAGATATGGGTAGGAGATAAAAGATAAAAACCTGAGGTTTTTCGATATAGAACCCGAGAGGGCATAGCTATGTAGAAGAGACACTGTGGAAACGAGTGGCCATACAGATTTAAAAACTGCAGAAGCCACTTAAGAGAGAAGGCAAATTGAGAATTCAATATGAATACCGGGAACACCTGAATTGATTCGTTGTGGAAACCCGAGAGGGCGCAAAGAGATTGGGAATGATAGGGAAAGCTTTAAGAGCTACGTTGTTTCAGGGTTGTAGAGAATGAGCATTGAGAGAGTTACGAGTGGATAAAGAAGTACAAACTAAGTAAAGAAGAGGATTCGAGACAAATTGCTCTCCAGAAGACGCAAAACACTAAGCACAAGAGATTTCTAGAGATCGCATCAAGAAACAGTAGAAAATTGCGTCTAAGGCAAAACAACGATTAGTGTAAAGGGTAGGAACACAAAACTTAACAACATGTACAAGAAGGGCACTGTAAAGCGAAATTTACCCGCGATTCCTTCTCACATGTACTCGTCAGGAAGACCGTAGGAGCCCATGACAAAACGCGGGAGGACGCGAGCTGCCTGAGCGCTGCCGATGCCGTTGTTGACGACAAAGAGGTGGATTTTGGTGAGACGCTGGAAGACGGAAGACTCGTCCATCATGAACTGCTTTACGTAGAAGTCCCGAGGGAGAGATGGGTCCAGGGTGTGAAGCTCGTTAAGGCCGACAATGAGACGCTCGGTGATGTCGTCGAATTGCATTCTGGCCACGCGGTTAACTTGAGCGAGGACCTTTCTGACGCCTTCAGCGATGCGGATGTCACTAACGGCGTCGTATCTATCCAAGATATCTTCTGTGTGCTCGGTTAGAATGACGGCGTCTTTGGAGAGCATCTCCGGGAGATTGCTAATGTGGTAACCTTCAGGGAGGGCGACCTCCTTGCGATCTCTCTCGTAGTCTTCGATTCCAGCCTTCTGCTTCGCTTCCTTGTAGACCGATGGCTCCACGATGCTCTTGGAGGGGTGGAAGATAACCTTGTTCCAGTTATGCTCGAAGAACACCTTTCGTTGGTGGTTCAGAGACTTTCTGTCCTGTCGAGTGAAGTTCTTGCAGTCTTCGTTGAAGAGGAAGTCGAGGCGGCGCTGCAGCATTTTGCGGGAGCCGGTGCGCTCAGCGGCGCATTCGCAGGGACAGGAGGAATGCAGGGTACTCTCCGGGCCTGAATCTTTTGATTAGATTTAGATGCATTAGCTACAAAAAATGAAATTCCAAGAATCTGACTTTTAAATGCGTGGAACATGCACAAGCACGCACGAGCGAACACGATGGTATTGTTCATAAAAGCGGATCACGGTAGAAGTCTTAAACGAGTAGAGCTCGGTATTTTAACCCCGCTTTGATCTTAAACTAAAGCTATCGAATTTTGTTTTAACGGACATGAACGGTTAAAATGCGATTGCATCTGGCCGCTCAAAACTCAAACTAAAGTCTTTAGCCCATCAACATGTCTAAGAAAAGCGTTTTTTCGGAATTACGTCTTGCCAACACTCCCTGGTCTAATTGTGGCTAATTGAGCTTTACGAGTGAATCATCTAATGACCAGCAATTTACGTTCTAAATTTGGTTCAGATTATAGAGATGTAAAATTTACGTCACAATAGAGTTTGGGACATGGTTAATTCTAATGTCAGTTCAAAGAGTCACACTGACCCCTCCAAAATATCTCCAAACGCCCTTAAAGAGATGATATCACAAAACATTTCCTTACCGTAGCCTAAGCTTGTTTCCGTAGTTTTACCGTTATCCCGAGTTGTTGAGTGAAAAGTCTACCGTAACCTGATAAAAATGAATCTTAAACTGTATGTTTCTCAGGTGTAGGAAAATAGTTCCTGGTGGTTTGGCTACTGTAATTAACAGAAAGTCTTCCGGATTTTGAAATTGCATAAATTTTATAGATTCGCCCGGCGACGCACTTCCTACAGTATCTTGCGACAACCGCTAATCCTAAATCGATATTCTCTTTGTTTGTGGGAATAAAGGACTCACAGACATCGCGTTTTTCGCCAATTTTTGAGTCCTTGGATCGCGGACTGTTCAATTCAGCAAAGTTGCGATAAGCCCAGAAGTAGAGTTTTACCAGTTTTTGAGTGGTCCCGGCGCAAATACCATGCACAAATCACAATCGGGTCCGGTGAAAACGGAGTAATGTGGCTTTTGTTAATTTATTGTTTTTATTGCATCAAGAAGACGTATTTCGGCAGAAATCCACTCAAAATCCTGCAAGAAACTCCACAATCGCAAAGAAAAAAAACGATCATTTTGACCACCGAAAAAAGCAAACCCGATTTCGACGTGACCGATCGCTATTGTGCAAGGCAGTCGTGTCGGGAACACCCAAAAACTCGTAAAATTCTACTTCTGGGCTCATCTTTAAATTGCTGCATTACGCAGTCCTAAAGACGTTTCGCGCGCTTCTGATGATGAAATCGTGATCAGCGCTTGCGACTTTAACAGCTATTTCTTCGAAGAACGGATTTAGCCGATAAACAAAAGCTTTGTCGTCACCTTTTTGTTCGCGCTTTTGTGAGCAACTACTTAAGCCGTTCACAAACCTGATATCAACGGTATGTGGAGATTAGCACTAACCTTCAGGCACCGTTTGGCACTGGAACTTGCAACTTTGCTTCTCACCTTTCAATAACTCCGAGAGATTAGGAAAGAGCCGGTTGGCAGGGGGATTCTCTTCAGGGAACAGATTAAATTGGTCAACAAACTTTTTTCTGTTTTGGTCAAAAGATGTGATTGGATAAGCCGGTCATTTTCACTTACACTCAGTTGGTCCGCAGCTGAGTGGATTTGGACTGGTACCCATCTGTAGTTGAGTTTTTTGGCTTTAAAGATTTACGCGTAGTGTTTAATCTTGCGCTAACCCCTGAAAAATTGTGGTTAGAAATGGCAGTGCTAATTTTAACTTCTGGCATATAGTTAGGCCATTCCTGTATCGGGACATGTTTTTTGTAAGTCCCAGTCCTGGTGAGAAATTGAACAACTACAGTATACCACGCTCACTCAAAATGTTCAGGTGCATTCACAAACCAGTTTTATGCGGCCAAAATTTAGAATTGAATTTTAACGAGGTCAGCTGTTCTATATCCCAGGTTTCGAAGTGGTTTTTTGACAAGAGACAAGCCGCATGCTGTTTATTTCACCTCTCAGGTGTACAATTTGATTGAGTTTTAACGGATCACGGACCGCCTGATATCGTTATAAGGAATACGTGTTAATACAATTTTGAAATTTGAATTATGGGTAATTGGGAAAACAGGATTATGTGCCATAGGTTTCAAAGCTCGTGGTGGTTCTTGATTTTTTTAGGGTCAACACCTATAAGGATTAGGTCTAATGAATCTTGACTAATCCGCTTCAACCAACAACCCAAATTTAAACTTTTTTTTACAATTTCAGGATTCACAATTTTGAGATAGAGCGTGAAAGCGTTAATTAAATTCGGAAAGTTCAATGAGCAAGTCAAACTTTAAAAACTGTACTTTGTAGACTTGCGAAGTTAAGGTTAGTTTCGGACTCTTGAAAAATCTCATGGAATTGTCACGACACGCACGTATCAGCGCAACTTCACACGATACACTGGCTGGCTTTCTAGTTGGCGGAGATGAAGAAGGACGATAGGAGTCTTAAAGAGGTGGACCTTGTTCTGTTAGCCTTACTTATCTGGCTTAAATTTTCAACGTAACCGGAATTTTGTTTAAAGGAGAAGAGTGGCGAAATGTGATCCGATTGTAGTATCTGTGATCGCGGTGAAGTTACTTGAATACTGATCAAAATTTTTTTTCGAATGAGGTTCTTGTTTTTTTTGAATTTAACGAGTAAAAAGTAGTATTTGCGGGATCTAGTTTCGTTTCGAAAAACAACAAAAGGGTAAACAAAATTTAAAATCACACGCAACAAATTCAAACCGCACACTGACAACCTAGTTGGTTTAGATACGTGGGAATTACGATAGGAGTCTTAAAGAGGTGGCATTATGTTCCGGCCAAAAGTGATTGGAATTTCAATATAAAAGCTTTAGTTTTAGAGCATGGTATCACGACGCATGCTGAGTTCATGTTCGAATTTAATAAGATGTGCCGTGTGTAAAACATTTATGCCAAGTTTCGAGCGGCTAAGACAGGGTCCATCTGTATCAGCTCGTGCCTGTCATTACCTCTAAAAACAGCGTCTCATCTAAATATAGGTTTAGGGCAAGCGTATCCCTTACTAACTATTCTCTGCCAGGACAGAGAACCATGGACTTTTAGAGAGACCGGTTTCAAATTGTACGGTAAAAGTCTTAAAGGGTTCTTTTTAGTGAGCTCTGGAATACTATTTAGGGACGCATGGTTATGCTTTTAGCCAAATACCCATTCCGGTTTTAAGGAGAGCGTCATAAAAGTCTGGATGCTTTCAACTGGTATAACTCTACCTGGGACTGATCCGTTTTCGATTACTTGCTCCCTGATCCGTGTTCGTACATTTGGCCTTAGAGGTCTTCTACGTGAACGATTAATTAGGATAGGAGAAAAGTTGAGCAAAAATGAACCATATACCACTTTCTGTTGTAATGGCTAATGTAACTTTTGATTTGAAATTTGTGTTAGTGCTTCCAAACCAGGAGGTTAGTAAGTAAATGTTTGTACATTTGTATAAAAGGTCATATGCAAAACCTTAGGTAAGCTTACAATACCCACCTATGGTGACGCGTTCCCTTTTTTGGCTCCTTCTAAGCTACCGTAATCTGTGTTGTCAAGGAAACTCACGCTAAGGCTTAAGTCACGTGAGGTCTGCGTGCGAACCTTATAATTGCCTACGCGACGGTCTTCCTCTTTCTCCAATGGGCAAGCGACTGTTACCGTACTCTTTAATCTTTAGCCTGAAATAAATCCCCGCAAGTCAGGTAATCGATGTCAAGAACACCCCGAAGGCATTTCCTTTAAGACCTATACCGTAGTCGTACGACCTAAACTACCTTTTTAGGCCAAATACTACCGTATAACTGTGTAGTCACAGGAACCGGCACGCAAAAGCCTAAGTCACGTCAGGTGTGCGTGCGAACCACGTAATTGCCTGCGCGAAAACCTTTGGCTTTCCCAAATGGGCAAACGATTGCTACCGTACTCCTTAATCCCTAGCCTATAATTAATCGTCCACAGCCAGGTAATTATTGCCAAGAGCACCCTTCAAGACCTCTACCGTAATTTTATAAACTAGTAAACAGAATACCTAAAATCTTGCTTTCTTAATATGCTCACTGGGATATTTAAAGCTCGCAAAAACGCGCAAACAACTCCACAGCTCTCAAAAACTCGTAATGCTCCTGTGTTTGTCTAAGAAAAGCTTACATCTTCGGCGGGAGCCGTGCTTTTTGTGCTTCTTCTTTTTCATCTCTCTCGGAGGTCTGGAGGGCGGGAGCTTGGGCACTCGAGGCTCGACTGTCAGACCTAAAAAGTTAAGAATTTAGCCTGAACATGAATTTTTACACTTACCGACGGAGATTGTGCACTCGAACTCGTCGGTCAGCCCCATGCTGTCGGAGGTTCCTTGAGGTAGGTTCGGTTTCAATTACGACTGAAATAAGAAGTCAAATAAGGAGTTGGACACCTTCAATAACGTGTGGCTCGAGAAGACGATGAAACGGGAATGAACGGCGCGGGAAGAAGTATGCGGCGCCGACTAATTGCGGGCGAGCGATCCGCGCGTTTGAGGGAGGACAGCCACACACTGACAGGCGCTGACGTTGCCTAGTAACCAGGCGCGGAGCTGAGGCCTCCTTGCGAGGAGGTAATCTCGAGGTAATGCGGCTGCTCTCGGTTCCTCTAGGCCGTGAAGCCGAGCATCAAATGAGACCCTTCCGCTTATAAGTCTGCGTGGGGTAGGCTGGCCAGACGCTGCCGCCGCGACGCTCGGGCGCGCCTGAGAGACAGAGAGCCACTGCAAGCGACCTCGGAGCTCGACTTTCGATTAAGCGTGAAGCTATCACGCCTGCCTGAGGCGCGGCTGCTCGAGAATATGACGGCAATGAGCGAAGCGAAAGAAAGAAGGCAGAAGCAATGCGCGACAGCGGCCCACACGTATTAAAAGAAGCACGAAAGGCAATTAAGACAAATTTACAGTTGAAAAAAGTGACAAACGTGAAATAACAATGTTGAGGGTCTTTTGGTGTGTTAGTATGAGTGTCGATAAAGTTTTAATTAACGTAATTAAATTTATGGACACTTGTGTTCTACGTACTCAGAAACAATTAAAAAGAAGCCTTCAGGATACCAATTGGTGGAAGCGGATCTATCTGCATTTTTATTCAGTTCAATGAAGGCAATTCGCCTCTAAAACAAATGCATAAGCAACACAAAAAACCTAAAAATTTGGTCCAAAAGATCTCTTTGGTGATGTTTTTCGCGTCAAATTTTGTTTTTTTTAAGTTTGTTTATATGTGTATCTGTGCCTATTGTTGCTTTTTTAACTGTATTTGAAATTATCACAACTCCTTATGGTCAAACCACATATAGACACTTAATGTTTCTATTAGCTTTGATTAGCTGAACTGAGGGGCTTTTAAGTTAAATAAGAGACCACTCTTATCCACCTTGTCCAAAAGTGAAAAAAATTTTGGCAAGTTGTGAGATGTCAGGAGGTTCTATAAACACATTTGTTTATGTGAATTTTGAGACTTTTGCCAGTAGTCTGTGTGCAATTTGACTGATTGTCTTCGGCACGTCTCACACAAAACCAGGGTAGCAATTGCAGCATGACAAAGAGAACCTGCCTTGCTTGTTTCCCAGTACCGACGAATTCCAATTAATTGCCAGCGACAAAAAACCATTTTTGTTTTTCCGCGCATGGAGAGTTTTCTCGCAGCTACCTATATTTAGTCGGAAAGGCGTAGATTCCCAAGAGCGACGCGGTCAGTAAGCAGGATCGAAAACAAAAACAAGGATTATCTCGTGGCTGAACAAAAGGTAACACTTGGAATACCGGCACCGACGATCACAAGTTTTGCTCGTAAACAGGCTCTTGGAAAGGCGATACCTTGAATCGGCGGTTGTTTTCGCTGTCTCTCAAAACTGCTGCTTTGAGAGAAAATACTGTAAAGTCGCAACATTACGCAAAAAAGCAAATTTTCATGTGTTGGGTTTGCGAAAACGCGGAAGGGTAAGCGCTTAGGTCAGGCAGAGCGGATTATCCGAAGCACCGGTCGGGAGGTCTCCACCTGGCCACCTTATTAGGTAATAATTAAATGGGGAAAGGAGCGTTGGTTGCCGTATATAGCTGATTTGGGGGCCCGAAAGTGAATGAGGCTGCCACAAGGTTGCGGTTACAGCTGGTTTAGTAATTGGACGTCAGAGTGGCTTTGGAGGAAACAGATTTTACATTATAAGGACAAGCCAGGTCGGATAAAACGAGGGAGCAAAACGAAGGCTGTTGGAGCGTAAAATCTGTTAAGAAACTTGTTTGAACTGAGATTTTGATTTTTAGCAGCACACAGGAAATTGGCTTGGCTTCCGGCAGACAAGGGTGACCTCTTCGCGCACTCTCAAGCTTCTGTGCTCAGCTAAAACCAAGTACGACGAAAATAGCTTTGTCTTGAAACTTTGCTGTTTTTATCATTTTTGGTACTCTTGCCTTGACTTCAATCTAACCTGACCAAAACGAACCTTAAAGAAAGTGAGGTGGTTAGCGGCTACCGCCCTTTTAAGTGCAACCCGTGTGCTATAAAGCAGAAAAGACATAAAAAAGGTAACAGCGATACACACAAAAGTGGTTCTATTGGGGTAACTTTTGATTGATCAGATTGACTTAGCATTCTTCCAACATTCATTGTTTGCCCCTAAAATCACTTCATCTCTAAGTTTCGCAAAGAAATTTTGTGTCAGAACGCAAAAAAAAGTATCACAACGCTTGATTAGCGTAGCCTACGTGCGCACATCGCCTCTGTTATGGCCATGTGGAGCAGTGGGAATTTAAGAAGGGGACATCGAGGGCTCTATCCCTATGAGGATCAACAAGACTTGCTGTCCCCAGTCAGGCGCTAGGGAACACTGCGTTCCCGGACAGATGTGTGCACATGTCTCTTAATTACATAGGACAACCGCCTCCCTCGAAAAAGTTGCAAAAAGGTAGTGAAAAGCAACAAAACAAGCGTTGTTAACGGGACCTACCGCGAATAAATCAGTCCACTTTTTGACTTTATTGCCTTTCCGCAAGAAGAAACGCTTAAGAAGCCTTAAGAAGCGAGAAAAACGCCGCGCACGACTAAACACGCTTCCGCCATGCATCGGTGGGCATATTAATCCACATCCGAACGGAGCTATTTATACGTTTATCCCTATTAGCGCCATCGCTGCTGTCGTTCACGAAACACTTGCTGAAAAGCAATATTCGGAAAATGGAAGAAAGATCTTAACAGAATCACTTTTGTCGACAAACTACTCATTTAAGAAGATTACAAATCGGGGTGCGATTTTGAATTAAGAGCTTATTTCTTTCACAGAAAGCAGGCAAAACCAAATTAGCATAATGGCATATGTACAATGCTCTCCGAAAGTAAATGCTAATCTGACGTTTTTATTCCGTGCTTTGGAAAAGGTCTTCTCGGGCAAAATTGGATTTGGAATGTGGGTGTAAAGTGGCTTGGAGCACGTTAGGTCTGCAGGCCTACCTTAAAGGGTCAGAAGCTTATTTTTATGGTTCGTTGAATTACGGTAGTCCTGAGAGCGAATACAGCGCTCTCACAGTTCCACAAAGACAAGACCTGAAATTGGGGCAGAAAGACTTTCTGAGTTACATGAATGTCTTGTGACTGTTTCCGCTAATTGCTGCGACCTCAAAATTTACAGTTGTGTAATACCTTATCTGCGTTTAGGAAGAGTGCGAGCAGATTATTAAATTATTGTCAAATTAACGGCAAAGGGCTACGCCAAAGAGTCTCAAGCAAAAATTATACAAATTGTGGAGGTCGTTCGCATCGACAATCGCGTGATGAAAAACATTCGAGAAGAAATTGGTTGACTGGGTGAGAGGAGGAATTGCTGCTGCTCCCGCTTGTTTTGAAACATCTTATTTATGCCATTATTGCAAAAAAGTGAGGGGACACATACCAACAAGGCTCACAACCTAAAATGCTCTTATACTTTTGTCATAAACTTTGAGGTTTGCCTATGCTCCGTTCTGTTAGCGCATTTGAACCTGGCTCTTTCCATCCATTCTGTCTCCATTAGGATAATTAGATAGCGTCTTGCAAATATCAACCCACTCGTGAAATAATTGAATTTTCTAGCGACTCCGTCGCGTTTTTGCCCACTCTTTGTACGAGGGAAGCGGATGCCGCTCGGCCTACCCTTAGGAAAAAATCCGCGTGCGAACACGTTACTTATTGATTAATGGATGAGAGCGGCGTCGCTTCTGAGGACGGTGAATGCCGGTGGTCGCGCTTCTGCACAGGTGCTGAGTGGAACGGCCGTGGAGAAAACTTGAACGTCGATAACAGATGAAGAAGAAACAAAGGCGAAAAGTGTTTCCGGAGTGTTCGTAATTATGAGAAGCAAATAGGATAATAGCTTCACTGCAATTTTAATAAGCAAAAGTTGCCAAAACACGCAAAAACAAGAAATTGACAAGATTTTGGGTCACTCGCCTAAATGATCGCAAAAAACGTAAGACGGATAAATTTAACCAAGATGTACCAGTTACAAATCAAAAAACTCATTAATTTCTGTTTTAGGTGCCAAATGCAGGTCACACAAGCTAAATTAAGGTCTCTGTATATTTGTACACGCAAACCCTAAAAATAGCTCTAAGAAAACAAATTTTAATGGATGGCTAGAACTCTTGAACCCCACAAGCTATGACGTTGACTCTGTTTTCCTCAAAAATCTTTCTCAGAATATCCCATCTTGACTGCCGGTTCTTTGACAGAAGATCTTTAAAACTGAAAGGATTACTTGTTTTTCTGTTACAAAACAAAAGTGGAGCTTCTTATGACTTATACCCATTTTGTGGAGAGCCTTTTGTTAGCAAGCGATGATCACACAGAACAAAAACTTTTGCAAGGTTACGGTATATGGCTTCAATTTGAAATACGGATTTCGAACCCGTCACGCAAATCCTTTTTCTACCATGTCCTTTAAAATTACCGTCTCGCACAATTCTCAATATAATTAGAATCCGTTTTTGATAGCTTTCAAGAACAAAATTTCGACTTGGTCACGCAAAGCGAATTATGACCGTCTTCCTGTCCACACGCGAATATCTTAAAATAGTCCTTTTGTCATAAAAATCTGAATGGTTGGTCTGAACTTGTGAACCTGACGGCGATTGACGTAATCTGCCTTCAGAAAAATACCGTAAAATTATGGTGTGGGACTGTTTTAAATATACCCACCGTGATTTGGAAAAGGACCTCAAGGCTACAAAAAGCAGATTTTGTAAAATTAGGGTCAAGCTACTAAGGCCAAAAGCACTCTTAATACCTGTTTTTTCTACAGCACAAAGAACCTTTTTTAAATAGATCTATAAAGTGGTTTTGCTAGGAGGTGTTAATGGTGTTAATCGCTACGTGGCGGTTTCCTTAGAAATCGTTTGTTTTCGATTGTTCAAAAAAGACTTATTGCAAACTTGTTTGGAAAAATACCTAAAGCTGTTTTACGGACTGTGGGTAGTTTAGGCTGACATCAAACAATTGTTAGAAGTTTTTTTGAGAGTTTATTAACGACTTTAGCCAAATATTATGTCACATAAAGAGGTAGTCACACAAGACCAACAGAAAGACATTACTAATCCATATGCCCATCAAGGCGAGTGTAGACCTTCACGTTCTTAAACTTGCGCAGTGTGCGAATCGCGAAGTACTTTACGTCGACTCGCTCCTCACTGGAGCTGGTCGGTCTTTCGGACTCAGATGGCGTGATTTGCACGAGCTTGTAGCGAGGACGAGGAGACTTGTTTGGATAAAAGGCGTGGGTCATCCTGTTGTAGAGCTTCATCAGGGTGCGCACATAGTTACACAGGGAAGAGGGAGTCATGAGATCCATGTTTGGAAAGCAGAGCTGGAAATCCTAAAAATCAAACCAATGATTAAGGTGTGAAATATACAAAGCTTACGTCTATGTCCGGCACATAGCGGAGACAGTGGCATAAAGATCGTCGAGGTCGAGTCGGAGTCAGGCGATACAGTCTTCGGCTGCCTCGAGACAAAAATTGAGGCAACCTCAAAGTCTCATAGTCCCAAGGAATCAGCAAGTGAGCGATAGAATTCTGTAGCTCCTCACCGTGAGCCTTAGCCGGAATACAGGATACATTGTCGCTCTTGATTCCAAAGGTATCTGGCTCAGGTTGAGGCTCCTCTTCGGGTTCCGGCAACTTCATCTTCGGAGCAGAGCTAACCGGTAACCAGCTTCTGTAAAGAAAATGGATTTTTCCCGAGCTTCCTAAAGGGAAGCACACGAAAACAAGGGAAAATCAATCGGCTGACACCGATTAAGGTAAACAAGCGCTGTTTGCCGATTCGCCGTAGGAGATGTGGGATTAAAGTTTGCGAAGCTGAAAACAACGTTGTTTACAAGGCTTCTTAATTGAGAGTGTTGGCAAATGTGGTCAAATTTGACCAAAGTGGTTAATGAGAAGCTTGGTGGCCTTCTCTTAAGGTACCTTAAAGCAAAAAAAATCAGATGCGAAAGTCCAGAAACACAAAAAGTTGAAAAGTTTAAATGCGGTTCAGAATTTTGCGAATTCAAAAATGTAAGTGGATGTATTGGACAACAGCCAAACATCCTGTTTACAAGGCTTCTCAAAAATAAAAGTGAGCTTCCAGATTTGGCAAACAAGTGACATTGGTCGTAAATAGATAGGCTGGTGAAAACTTTTCCGGGATTTTCGGAAAAAATCTAACACTTATTCAGCATTGGTCATACGGTTGGTCACACCTAAAAACTTTGATTTTTTATATTTTACGCACTTACAAACTCAAAATAAAAAATCAGAATTGATTGCTTTCAGCAAGCGTTACTTTATCTCCGCTAGATAAACATTCTTGCTTGACTTTCTTATCTTATCAGATAAGCTAACGCTAGGTAACGCCGCGATACCGTTACCTAAAATCTTTGCGACCGCACCCGTGTAAATTAACACGCTTTTAGTTATTCTAGTGGCATTGAAAAATGTGTTAATTTTGTTAATTTTGGTAGGATTAGTTTGCCAGGTTCTACATATAAACATGCGCTCGTTGTTGTCAACAAAATTATTGAAAAATAGGACGGATTCGGCCTTTACGGAAGAGAGCTCGAATCACAGTATTAGGAGAAGTGTGACACATAAGCCAGATTTTCCTAGAACATTCATCCGGTTGTTTATGAAGGATTTTACCATCCGGCCATTAAGATTGCCTGTGACTCACTCTTTACGTCTTCTCCAAAATCCCACAAAATTTCCGTTTTTAGAGCACGTAAGCTGAACATTAATGCTAAGTGTAGTAAGCAAAGACATGAGTCACATATGCCTGTTGAAACGCGTGCAGAACTGCATGGGAAATATTGTCTGCCAGACAATTTTTTTGGTTACGGTAGCATACTAGAAATCTAAATTAATTAGCGTCGGCTTGTTTGCGCACAATTGGAAATTGTACATTTTGACACGCAAGGCGAATTAGGTCTTGCTGAGCAGCGACGACTACAGACAAATACAAATTTTTAATTGAATTTTTGCAGGTTCTGCTCACGTCAAAACGTGCATTTATTTGGCTCTCATGAAGGGAAACGTTCAAACATTAGAAACACGTTGAGAAGTTGAGGTCCTGGGAACTAGCTAATTTCACAAAAAAGACAAGGCAAGGCAAGCTTGTCCCGGTAAATGATTGAAAACCACAAAAAAGCTTTTTTCTATAATTAGTTGTTTGGGTGGTCAAATCGGTAAAATAGCGTTGTTGTCCGAATCGGCCGCCTATGCAACTGTGACTCTGACTGACTCAAGATCGGCTGAAAAAGCCAATTTAAACGTTAAAGCTTGGCCAGGACCTTCTTCGTTTTGTTTTCCAGAATATTCCGCGTCGGATAGAGTTATTAGCGGCCTGATTTGGTGCTGTAAAGAACGAAAAATCGTTGAAATAGCGTGTTTGTCCGAACACCTCCTATGACTCCTAAACAAAACGGCGATTCTGCATCCATTCAATCAGTGGCTGATTGCTCGATTAATAATTCCCTGTGTCCAACCTGAGTCATGGTCGCCCAAAACTGCTTGCGTGGGTTACGGTCTTTGGATACAATTCTAATTGAAAGTGAAATCCGTTTTACAGCGTAAAAGTACAAAACTCCGTCTTGGTCACGCAAACTAAATTACAACAAGTAAAAGCGTCTTCCCGTCCACACGCAATTATAAGTGGTTGGTCGGAACAAACACACACTAAGTGGTTGCTTGAACTTGACGGCAAATAACGCAATTTAAGCTTCAAAACGCCATAAAATTGTATAAAAGCGCCCTAAATTTTTCTGTCATAGTTCGAAAAAAGACGTCAATTTTGCTTAAACATGATTCTGTAAATTCAAGTTAAGTAGAAATAAAGTAAATTTTTTAAAGCCAAAAATGTTGTTCGATTTCCTTATCTTATCAAAAAGGTGGCGGTCGGTTTGTATGGATAGTGAATGTACGTAGCAACACCGTTGCCTGACTGATAACAACAGTTAAGATTAGACAGCGTTCGAGAGTTTCTTTTGCTAAAGGTTTCTACTATCAACAGATCAATTGTATCGACTATTTTTTGAAATTTGCCAATTTCTGGGCATCGTCTACAAGCGGCAAATCCTGGCATATTAGTTTCCTCATTTGTATACGCCACTTGCATAAAAACAACGGATTCGTGACCGTAATTTGACCTCTGCGCTGCAGGAAAATAGCAAAATCATCAATGACGCCTGCCAAGTTTACATGTAACCCGCCCTTCATCCGTAATAGTCAAGTGCAAAGGGTGAAGTAGTGGAACTACAAGTGGTACCTACACGGCTGCTAGAAATACAACCTTATTTTGCTTAAAATGTCAACTCTTGAATGAACTCGAATTTAAAGAGAATGCTTTTGCAAAAACAAAGTCTTCTAATCACAGAACACCGTTTTAGGAAGACCATTTGCATATCCAGAATTATATTTTCGCAAATATCAAAGGCTTAAACGTCAAAAATGTGCGCGGGCAAGATACGAAAACCTTAGATCAATCTTTCGGCTGACGTTTATAAGCAGAAACGTACCATACACGCGTCCCAAAATCAAACAGAACATTACTACTTGCAATCATAAACCCGTCTCCCACAGAAATTGTATGTGTTTGCGCTTTATATTAAAAACGACCTACAACGAGTGCAGCTCTTTGAAAGCGAACTTTCAAATAGTGCATTACTCAAGCCCTTTGCCATCATTACTCACAACCTATAAACTCTTGAGTTTTCTGTTAGCGCGTTAGCCATAATCAATCGCATATTTTAGGTCTGCTCTTGTTTGCAAATTCCTCTGAACTCCCACCCTCATCGCTCTTTCTGAGATTTTCGTAAAACGTGTTTTAGAAGTCATAACATTTTTACTTGTAATTCGTTACCAAGTTGATAGCGAGTCCGTTCGAACACCGTTATCAAGCTGATAATGACTGTGTCGCTACACCGTTACCGCGCTGATAGTGTCTCTGTTCGTACACCGTTACCAAGCTGATAACGTCTTCGTCGGAAGACAAGGCTATCGGAGGAGTCTGTGCAAACAGATATCTTCATTCCACTTAGTCATTTCACCTGAGTCACAAGCTGTTTTCAGGTCGGCATTCAAACTCATACTGAGTTCACCCATTAGTTCGCCCATCTCTCATTTAACAAATCGACTTTTAGTCCTGTGTTTAGCAGTCCTTCTAATGGAAGATATTGCGTAGCACCCGCTAGATCCATCTTGTTTATCTCTGTCACAACACGCGTGCACCCAACACGCCTCTCCTTGTCCGTAGTGAGACATCTTCACTGCAAGAAAATCCGGCGAATGGCCATGCTTTAGGAACGCGGCTTCCCTTGTTTACATCGGCGGATCACATTTTTCCATTCGCTATCTAAACCGGCAGCAACTCCAAATTTGTGTTCAAAACAGAATTACAAAAAGACAACATAAAGATAGCGTCAATAAGGATGTAAAGGTGAAAAGCTTCTCGTTTAGATTTCCACCGAAAGCAAGAAATTTGAACGGTTTTTCGAAGCAATTCGTCCTCGGAAAAACCAGTTTGTAGACGCTTCGCGAGTTGCGAAGAGTGCCTGGTGATAATTGATGCAATGGTTAACACGACCGATGCTAGAAAAATGTTCACAGATCGGTCAAGAGGTCATGCTATAAGCTACACAATGTTTGCGTACACTTCTAGCTAAATTTTTAAAAAATGGAATTTTTTAGCCAAGGTTTAAAAACCGGGAGTACGGCTAAACTGATGGTTTATGCTTTTTGCTATTTTGGAAGAAAAAAATTTACTGCTAAGCAAAAACGAATAAGCTACAGAAGTGAGAAAAACACATAAACACAAAACAACAAACGACAACATTTGTAAAAGGTCAACTCAAATCAAAAGTGGAAGACATGCAGTAGTGTAAAACGAGAGAAACCGTTCAAGGTCTGCAATACAGGAATGCTGCAAACGCGATAAGGAGACGCGGCGTGATCAGACGATGTAACGCGCACCTAAAAAGCGAACGAACGAACGAAGACAGAGCAGACTACCCGTTTTTGCGAGCCGCGACTGGCCGGTAAGTTTTTTCTGAATTAAAAACGTTTTTATTGTGGTGAAAAAGCGCGAACAATGACTGTGGATGTTACTAAACTCTCCGACAAGGAACTCATGGATCGGATACAGTCCCAAATAAAAGCAGATCGGCTTGAAAACTTGTTAAAGGTATTTTTGTTCACCTACAAATTTAGTGTAATTACTGTGTTGAGTTCTAACATAAGGCAGATACATCTTGTTTACTTTTATAGCCTACGCCCGCACCCAAAACGCCGCTTCTTGTCCGTAGTTTGACCTCTTAACTGCAGGGAAACTCGGCAAAAATCATGACGCGCGGATGCGAAAGCCGACGATAGCTCTTTTTTACAGGTTCTGTTCTCAGAATCAATATGGCCACTTTTTTAAACGTCGCGTTGTTTCTTCACACACCTCTTAACTATTTCATGTTGCGAAGAAGAGGCGTCGCAAAAAGTGAAAATTATCGGTTTTATCGGGAGTCAGCGCACTTTCACTGAAACCGGTTTTTGAACGACTTT
Source organism: Steinernema carpocapsae (assembly GCA_000757645.3). Classification (NCBI taxonomy): domain Eukaryota; kingdom Metazoa; phylum Nematoda; class Chromadorea; order Rhabditida; family Steinernematidae; genus Steinernema; species Steinernema carpocapsae. The sequence continues at coordinate 5,427,836 of CM016762.1, forward strand.
AGGATAGTTTTGCAGGTTGCGGCAAGTGGCGTTAATTGATGTGACGTGGTTAGGAGACGCTAGAAAAATGCGCGGTCAAAAGGTCAAGCTGAAAACTACCTCTCAAATGGATTTGAAAACTGGATCAAAAAGGGTTTTTGTCGACCGATCATGAAAGGCAGAAGTTGAAACCCATTCAGGATATACAAATGAGTCAAGTACTTTGACCAGTTAACTGTTTGCTGTAAGCTTTTCTTTCAATCTTGTCTAGCGCCAAACTTTTTTGTATCGCCTATTGGCGTCTTTTTGACTCGTCATTAAAATTAAAAGCTTCTCTCATAGACGTTTAAAAATGGTAGCAGCTGCGTCGTCCGAAAATAGATCTTTCGAAGTCCTCAAACACGAGCTTCACGTGAACAGCGACCACTTCCCTTTTAAGTTCTGTTTCCAGGTATCCTGCTAAAAACCAAAAATTATGCGTGCGCTCTTTTCCCCATTTCTTGGGAATTTTTCAAGTCCAAACAACAAAATACCAACTGCTCTCGAAAACATTTCTACATGATCAAGTTCACTTTGTCCACGTACGCCTAGTCACGTTTGGTCACCTCTCTCTGTTCTTGTTTTCTATTTATTACGGACTGCGCTAACTTCAAATGCTAACTAAATTAAGGTGGGTAAAACCATTTCTCTAAGTCTAAGTCGAAATGGTAAATGACAAACAGTTTTCAGAACCCACAATAGTGTTTTATTGTACGAATCTGATAAGAAAGTATCAAAAAGGGCCGAAGATGCAAATTTCGCTTGCACGCAACGACAAAGAAATATTGGCGTGAGTTGTGTCAAAAAAGCTCTATTTAGTTGAAATTTTGAGTACGCACCATTAAAGACTTTTCCGCTAATAGCAAAAGATACCATGAGAGACAGTAGCTGCCGTCGAAATGATAATTGATCCTACGCGGACAATGGCGCTAGCGATAACCGTTACCTACTGATAAGAGGCGTGTTCGCTAACGCTTGCTGAGCCGTTACCTACTAATAAGAGGCGTGCTCGCTAACGCTTGCTGAGCCGTTACCTACTGATAAGAGGCGTGCTCGCTCGCTTGCTGAGCCGTTACCTACTGATAAGAGGCGTGCTCGCTAACGCTTGCTGAGCCGTTACCTACTGATAAGAAGCGTGCTCGCTAACGCTTGCTGAGCCGTTACCTACTGATAAGAGGCGTGCTCGCTAACGCTTGCTGAGCCGTTACCGCTTGCTGAGCCGTTACCTACTGATAAGAGGCGTGCTCGCTAACGCTTGCTGAGCCGTTACCTACTGATAAGAAGCTACTTCTTATCTGAAAGTAACGGCTACGCAAGCGTTACCTAGCATGTTGTCTATACGGTCTACGCAAATGTTTGCTGTACTGACGAAGAGGTATTTGATGACCTTCAATTCTGTCCAAAGTGGTTGCTAAAAAGTTTGATTGGTCTTCTAATCTCTTAAACAGTTGCACTTTATTAAAGAGTAATGCTGCAAAGCATTTAGTTGTGAAAACCAGATGGCAAAAAACTTAGACTTGCCAAACTTTTTTGCTCTGAGTCACTCTGACGTCCACTCTTCTCTTTAAATAAGTAAGCGCAAACATTCCCTTTCTAGTAACAAGGATGAAGCGGTTCTAAACCAAGCATGGCAACATATCTGAGTTGTTCGCAAAGTTGTCATCGCTAACACCCAAAAAGTGATATGGTAACACACGATTAGCAATTTCTCGCTGTGAGAACGCGCTCAGATGATCGTACAAAAAGGTCTAGCGCGGTTGTCCAAATGATTGTTGATCCCATGCGAGCAGTAACGATGACCAATACTCTTACCTTCTATCCTAATTTAACTCCTAATAGTATCAAACGCCAGATGGCGGTTCATATCGAGCTTTGGAAGATCACAGCACGATATTTGTGGTTTTAAGTGGTCATTTGGCTATCTTGATTTTCCAAAAACATCTAAAACCCAGCTTCTCGCTTCACCATCTATCCATCATCTAATTTTGCCCACTTGGTCAAATTTCTGGTAACATCCCTCTGTTATTGTAAGCGGTCCAAATATGGCAAGTGATCAACAAAGCACCTGTCGATCGTTCGGTTTCTACGAGGAAGTCCGCACTGTCGACGCTCTTCTAAAAAATGTCTTCAATAGCTCTTTTTTGGCCACAAAAGGCTCAGATAAACAACGCGCGATAGAGCTTCATGAATCGTGCATCACGATTCTCAAGCTGCCCTTGCAAGCACCCAAAAAGCACTAAACACGCGTGGCAAACAAAGGGTACAAGGGTGATCCCGTTAGGCTCAGCAAACCGCCGTGGTGGATCCATGAGTTTCCACAAGACAATCATCACTGCACATAGTCTCAAAAAAGTATCTCACATAGCACACGACCTCTCTTTTACCAACTTAATTAAAAATTGCATGATATGTGAAAACATGTTTCCCTCCTTCCCTCGGCTACGCGCTGCTGCTGTAAGCGATCCGAACGCAGCAAATTGTCAACAATTTTGTTAGGCACACGCACTGCTGTCAACGCTATCTCAAAACCGTCCTCGCTAGCTCTCTCTAGGCCACGGCACAGGTAAACAAGGCGCGCAAGAGGCAGAAGATCAAGCAAACGGATTCAATGAACGCTTAGCGCCAAATCGAAACTACATAAACGCGTCGTCGATATGAAGAGGCGAGTCGCACAAAAACGCGAAAAAACGATAAAGCCAGTGGTGGTCATCGATAGGGGAAGAAGCAACTTGAGAACGGCGTCGCTGTCGTTGTCTCTTCCAGCGCAATAAGCAACCAAACAAGAGGAGTCAGCGGACGGCCGGCAGGGAAACCAGCGAGTGGCGATAGCGTCCGCGAGGCTGCGGATGCAGCGGCATTCACGTGGACACAGGCAGGAAGAGAAAGTGAACACCAAATAACAAACACTTCCCGGGGAGATCTTTGACGACCTTGTGGTTTTTTTATTTTCCACATGTTTCCTCTGACTACAGCCTCAATGTTTCAAAACATCCTTTATCTGTCAACAGGTTTATTTATTAATGAAACGTGCAGAGCTACATCTACAAGTGCAGAAAATTACAATAATGAGTGAGATAATACAATTAAATTCAATTAACATTAGCTACTCGCTGCAAAGTGCTGCCAGGAGCTATATATACCAATTAGTATTGCTGAACAAGAGGGCCTTTACGTCGTCGTTGTCCTCGTCGTCAAGATTCAACTCGGCCCAAAGGAGGTTGTCGTAGCTCAGTTTGCGCATGTTGAGCCAGTGCTTGAGCTCGTACAAGCTGTAGAGGTACAACATACAGTAAGTAGGATAAAAATCAGAATCACTCCATGCATGGAACATGTCTAAAAAGTGATTATCAGGAGGACTGTCTACAAGTTGCCGCTTACTTTTGATAAGTGCTTGGCGGTTCTTGAAGAGATAGCCAGAAGCGGCGTACTCTCGCTCGTATATGTGCGCTCGAACCTGGAGATATTCGTTGATGGACTCTCCGTATTGTGCGATGTCCAACAGCTCTATTGGGTCAATAGGAACAGGGCGATAGAGGACCTTTTCCGGGTGTTCAGCGAGCTTCTGGGCCATTTTCACATCTAAGACAATTGGTTCATCCGGACAGTAGAGCTGGAGATCCTTAGGAGGAGGGCCGAGAATAGCCTCCAGACAGTTTTGGAAGCGGTAGTCGGGGGTCTTTACTCCAGCCCTTTTCATTCTGTTCAGAATAGTGAGAAACTCCCGCTCAGTAAAACTGGGCTTAGCAATCTTAAAGCTGGGCTTAGAAATCATGGTTTGCTTAGGTTGCTGGAGACTGAGACCTGAAAAGGTGAGACTAAGACAAACGGATTTGACAAGATTAGATAGTGGAAGGGTCTGCGCGAGACAAGTCACGTTAATCGGTCGCGGAAAGTCGCACAGGTAATCCATTGGATAAGAAACGCCATTCAGCAAAGGTGCGACGCACCTTCGAGGTCACTTCAACCGCCGCCGTGGAGTCGAATCTGGCGATTGCGAAGGTTGGTGGTTTTCCTTTCAGCTTAAAGGACACAGAGTGCAAATGCCGCCGCGGTCAGAAGGTCGAAGGGGCCGGCTTCCAGCCACACGTTGCAACATGGCAACGTAAATACAAAAAAATGGCCGCGTGCATAGCTAATAAGACGAAAATGGTTTTGCTACAGGTTTGTCGCACATCTGCTGGGAAGGTTTGCGAGTGAACCGTTTTATCGCAAAACAAGCGAAAGCGCCGCGACTCACATGAGGAGCTTGTGACCACTTCCTTATACCTCTAATGACTGCTTAAAGTTTAGATAAGAGGTAAAAGTGCACTTATGGAATCGTAGTTCCTTCCTGGGAAGTTAAATTTAAAAACGGAGCAGCAAAGTGCAGCTACCAAAAAACGAAACTTTGAAAAAAGTAAACGTTTTTTGTGCATGAGACTCAATTAGCTTCGGCCAATTAATACCTGAGCGCGGAGTAGTTGCTGCCAGCCCAAAGTGCACATGATGTGAAATTAACCTTCGGTCAACGCCAAATTTAGACGCTAATTTTCAAATCCGTGTGGCCGATTCAGGTGCCAGACGAACACGCCAAAGTGCAAATTTTTTTGCAGGAAATTTCTTAATTGCCAACGGAACAAACGGATAAAATTGCTGACATTTAAAGCTTGAGAGTCGTGATAGGCGACGGGTTTGTCAATCGTATGGACTCGTAAACTTAATTATCTGTGTTTAGATAAGAGGTAAAAGTGCGTGCACTTATGGAATCTTATATTATAACTCAGACTTGTGCAGTCTTATTTCAAAGGTCTAGCGCGGTTGTCCAAATGATTGTTGATCCCATGCGAGCAGTAACGATGACCAATACTCTTACCTTCTAATAAGATCAGTTTCCTAATTTACTCCTAATAGTATCAAACGCCAGATGGCGGTTCATATCGAGCTTTGGAAGATCACAGCACGATATTTGTGGTTTTAAGTGGTCATTTGTCTTGATTTTCCAAAAACATCTAAAACCCAGCTTCTCGCTTCACCATCTATCCATCATCTAATTTTGCCCACTTGGTTAAATTTCTGGTAACATCCCTCTGTTATTGTAAGCGGTCCAAATATGGCAAGTGATCAACAAAGCTCCTGTCGATCGTTCGGTTTCGACGAGAAAGCCCGCACTGTCAACGCTCTCCTAAATAATGTCTCCGATAGCTACCTCTTGGCCACAAAGGGCTCAGGTAAACAACACACGAGAGAGCTTGCAAGCACCCAAGAAGCACAAAACACGCGTGGTAAACAAAGGGTACAAGGGTGTGCCCAGTGAACCACCGAGGTGGATCCATGAGTTTCCACGAGACGATCAGCACATTGTCTCAAAAAAGTATCTGACATAGCGCACGACCTCCCTCTTAACAGCTTCAAATCTTATTTTCCAACGGAACTAATGGATAAATTTGCTGACATTTACAGTTTGAGAGTCGTGATAGGAGCAGGGTTTGTCCCTAGTATGGACTTGTGAACCTAATTATCTGGGCGCATAACTCATTCGACTTGCGCAGTCTCATTTTTAATTCAGGCGGCTTCAAGAAATGCAATACAATGAAACTAGCCAATTAGGTGTGCTTGAATAGGTCTATTGTCTAAGTACCAAAATTGAGAAAAACTCTAGCAGGTACGGTGAGGCGCGAGACCCTAATCTGACCTAAGTGCTTTAAAAGGGTATTAAACTTTTATTAAACTATTTCCAAGGCTGCAAAGAAAGTTTTGCTCTTTCAGGACAATCTGCACTGAAATCCTATTTAGGCTCAATTGTAGTACCTGCCTGAAAAGCTGCAAGAGAGTTTTGGGTAAAAAGCCAACGGGTTACGGTAGTTTTTGGGAGTCGACCTGAAGAGCAAATGTAGACAGCCTGAGCGTTCAATGTGGATTTAACCTAAATTGGCGTCTCTTTAATAGGACAGCATACCGTACAAAATCAGTTGATGTCTCCTCCCCTTGTGCCAGGTTACGCCCAGCCCAACCCATCGTTACGTAAGATGTGCGTCTACAAAAAGTGAACGCGCATTCGTGCCAGGGGAGAAACCGGTCTCCGGCACACGCGACGCCCCTACGCGGACACGTGCTAACACGCTCACGCACAGTAGTGGCGAGCGTGTGGTCTACGCTTCGCTGATCTGGCTTTCTTGTCTCCTCAAAAACCTACTTTTCCGTGCATACTGATTAAATCTGACTCCATTTTTTGATCATTTTTCCGAGTGTGTTCTATGCTTTACCACCTGTCACCTAAGAGGAAATTCCGTTTGCGGCAGCCAATGATTATTGGACCAGAAAAGGGCAACCAATTTAAATGTTTCATGGAACGTTTCCCCTTGCACGATCCTAGCTTGACTTCTTCATTAGGAAAAGAAGCAAGATTTGATATTAGTACATGCTCGATTACTTTTGAACTTGTCGGCTGGCGGAAATTGGAGAGAGCAATTTTGATGAAGTTTTAGGAAACTGAGCAATGAAGCGATTAAAGGAATCGGAATGGAGACAAAAAGGTTCCTTGAAAAATTGTAAACAGAAAGAAAGTTAAATGCAAGCTAGACCGCATCAATGAATCATTTAGAGTTTTACAGTGCACGAATGAAACCGCATTTGCATCTGGGGCCCTAAATTTTAAAAATTTTAAAGATCTTCTGTAAATTTTCACGCGTGTAACTCTTTTGTCGTACTTACGCGTATCAAATTCCTGTCATTTTTTAATTTAGGACAACGCATAGAGTTTTAGAATGTCAATAAAAACTGTGTGGTTTCTTAAATACCTTCAAGGACACTCTCAGACATGACCAACTCCCTTAAGTGCACTTTGAAAAAATTCAGGAATTAAATGCTTAAATGGTAGCAACATAGTTCGATCTTCGGGCAACCGTGCAAAAACTGCGTCATTGAATAGTACCTTAAAGACACCTTTTTCAAGCAATGCGGGATTTGTGTTTTGTGTTCACAACGTTTTCTAGCTTACTGCAATGTTTCAGTTGTGTCTCTAATTTCTGGCAAAGTTTATTTTTAATATTTGGAAAATACCTTTAAATATTGTGCGGTCCCGAATATGCCTCTATGGAGAACCTCAGACCTGAGTGACCCCATCAAATGCACTTTGAGCTCAATCAGGAATTAAAATTGAAGGTGCTGAGCTAATCAGTCTCCCAGCAATTGTTTGTTTTCATTGCTTTATCAAAAAAATATTATTCTTCACAGATTGAAAACTTTCTAAAAAACGGTTTTGGTTAAGATTTTTTATTTTTTGGCGTTTATTACAAGGATTGCGCAGTCTTCTGGTCTTCTGTTGTCTACCTGCCTAGTAAAAATAATTTTGCCGTTTTTCCGTGAATTTGGAACAAGTACAACAAGTACCGTAGTTTATGAAAATCGTGTGGTCCTTCATAGACCCATAAGTTCAATCTCAGACAAGAGCAACCCCATTAAGTGCACTTTTAGCTAATTAAAGAATTATAGTTAGATTCACAGCAAAGCTGCTTGATCTTTGAGCATCCGCTTTTTCCTTTCAAACCACGTTCTTTGGCTTGCGAAGAAAACCTTTAAACCCCAAAAAAAATTTTCTGTGAACCGGACCTACGCCAACGTCCGTGGGTTCAAAAGCGCATTTTTTAATTTAAAAATTGTGGTTTTGTAGTTCTCTGGTAATTGAATGGAACGGATTTAATTTGGTTTGCGTGACTGGAGGCACAAACTTAATTCTTGCAAGGACATCGAGTTCCAAAAGTGCTTCTTTTTACAGCAAGTACGTGGTCGGATACCGTAATGATAAGGGTAATCCCTTGGAAAGTTTATGAATCGCTCAAATCTTTTTTTAAAGGGTTTAAGACGCCAAGGACATCGTGTTCCTACAACTTAAACAAAAGAGTGCTTAAGAATTCGGAACCTTTTGTCCAGATTTAATCCGGTAATCCCATTTTTTCTGTGTCTAGCGGTTCAAAGACCTCTGCCAGTCGTGACATGGAATTGTTGGTACAATACGCAAAGTATTTTCAAAATTTCGAAGTTGACTTTTAACGGCGACTGGTACCGGAAGTTTCATGTGAAGCAGACGCGCTTTAAAAGCTGAAGTGCCTTCGAGAGAGTCCACCCCATGGAGAGAAGGACAACGTCATGAGTGGCATTTCTCGCCGTGTAGTCGGGTGACGCTAATTCGATCGTTCTCTGCGTCGCCGCTGCTCGCAAACTCACCTGTAAATTAGTGTTCATTTGCGTAAATGTGTCTTTTATTCTCAGCCCAAGTGCGTTTTTTTTACCGCCCTTGACATGACCCCCTTGGCTACCGTAAACCGCCCCCAGACGGTAGCCAGACGGTGCCGACTAAAAAAAGCTCATTTTTCAATTAAGGAAGCCGAGATACTTGTCCTTTAGTGCTCGGTTTCCTTCCTCTCCGGGGAGACAAAAGCGAACTGACCTGAAAAAGCACTTTTTGTGAACTTGTGGTTAAAAAAGCTGTCTGCAGTTCGCGAAAGTTCGGCTGGCACTACCATCTACCGTATTCTCAAAGTCCATTTTTGCTTGCTCTCGCTTCAGCTTCAAAGTACTAATCTGCTTCCCAGGAATTACAATCTTAAGTTTTATGGGGTGTGTCAAGTGGTACCACCTATTGAAAAAGGACACTTTTGCAGACAGGTGCTGTGCCTAGGCTGGGAAGCGGGTGGGACTCGTTTCGTTTGTAGGTCTGCCTGGTACAAAAGATAAAAAGGAATTTGATCAATTTTTGACTTTTTGTAGATGACTCAGAACGTGAATTGGACTTTGAATTTTTTCAACTAGGTCCAGAAAAAAACCGGTAGGTACCCACCCATTTAGCTTCGCTTCCAAATCATAGCTCCGGGTGTGTTTTCTGATGTGCTCGTCCTTGTTTTATGTAATTACCGCAGCCATCAAAGTCTATTTCAAGCGCGAGTACCAATTTTCTAGATGACACAAATTTCGAAGCCTTCTTACGTCAATGCCCGCAAAAAGCAAAATTGCCAGGTAATTGCTGCTGAGGACTCACAAGGGAACCGCTGTTCTTCTGCAGTTTGTCCTCAGAGCGTCAGCCCACGGCCAATTAAGGACGTTTTGCCCTTTCCTTTGATCACGGTAGTGTCCTTTGGGGGAGATACGGTAGTCTGCGTAGACACCGCCCTTTGGTCGTTTTCATCCTTTTATTAGGAGACAATTAACGTGCATAAAATTGAACAAGACTGGTACCGTATACCAGTAGGCGTGTTCCATAGGCGTTCTCTAGAGTGATTGTGTTTCAGAGAATAGCAAAGATGGGTGACCAAGATTCCGTGGACCGTGATTCCAAGCTGATGCCACCGCCTCCGTATCCTCCTTCTCGTTACCGGACAGATTCAGCCAACAGATACCGGCACCTATCTGCTCCAGGAAGAGTCCAGACTCGTCCGAACGATTCTCAGAGCTTGCTGTTGAACCTGCTTCAAGACACGAACCCGTCTGAAGATGTCAACAAGGTGAATGCGTCCAATCGCCTCTCCCAACCTATCGACCAGAAACTGACCGCTGCGGATATCCTAAAAGTAAGCCCAAAATTCAATCTGTGTGATTACGAGTTTGTGTATAGAACCAAAAACTGTTGATTTGTGTTCCAAACGTCCAGAAGCCAGCGAACATTCACTTCGATTCGTCAAAGCACATTCAGGCAACCGCGAACCTAGCTAAAGACCCGTGCAAGGTCAACATGGTCAACAGCTATATCACAAACCCTCTCGATAGCTCAATTAAGGTGACTCCAAAATTCAATCCCAGTAATGAAGCTTGCCTGTTTAGAGCTCATCGGCTGCTCAGCTTCCTTTGTCAGAACATCCAGACATCAACCTCTCTGGTGACCTCTACAAGCCAGCCAATGTTGTTTCCAATGGCGTCATTCAGCCGACAAACTCTGTATCTGTTCGCGAACGTCTCAAGGTGAACAAAAGATTTTGGTTGCTACGTTTATAACAGAGATTCGTTGTTTAGAGAACATTGAGTACCCAGGCTTCCTCGGCTCCTGAACCAACGTTCCCAGGACTTTCGAAGCTGAACCAAACTGTCAGCTCACTGTCAAGCACGAATCATTATCAGAATCTCCACAAGACAACCAATGTTGTTGACAGCAGTTTCATACCCATGGAGCCTCCTGAAACTTTGCTTAGGGATCTTGGATATTGGAAGGAGCGGGATCTCAAGGATCTCTGTCGAAATAATCCAGCGCTTTTGGCTTGCAACCCAAACATCCCAGGACCTTTGAACCCGAATTTGCCACAAAGCTCTTCTAATATCTCTACACCGTCGAGCAGTAACTCCGATTCGTCAGGAGGTTCTCAAGCAAGCGCTCTCTCCGCGCTCTCAACCATGGTCGAAGGCTACAGTGGCGTCAGTAAACCCACGACGTCCTTCCCACCGGCTCTTTTGGCGCTCTTAAACGTAAATGAAAATATTGGTCTTCACGGTTATTACCGTTTTTCTATTTAGCAGCAGGCAGGTGCTCAGGTTCCTGCGCCAAACATTCCAGCGCTAAAGCAAAATTTGCCGGGGAGCTCTCAAGCAAACGCCAACGTCTCTCAGCAGGATGTTTTCAAATTTCTTCAAGCCAATGCTGCTGCCAACAGTCATTGGCGACCCCCGGCTGCTCCCCCAATTCAGGAACTCTTAAAGGTAAACACAAAATATGTTCAGGTTATAACGTTTTTGCAAGAAATGTCCTGTTCAGCAACGAGACACTGCTCAACTCCCTTTGGCACCTGATTCCAACATTTCTGGACCTTCTAACAAGGTAGCCATGACCAACGGCCTCTGCCTGCCTACGGACCCTTTCCCACCGGCTCTGTGGGCGCTCTTGAACGTAAACGAAAATTTTGGTTTTTACGCTGATAAACGTTTCGCTGTTTAGCAACAGGCATCTCAGACTCCTTCAACTCTTGACGGTAACTCCATTTCGCCAGAAGGTTCTCAAACAAGCGCTCTATCCTCCATGACTATGTGCAACAGTTTCAATGGGCCCGGTCAGCCCGCGGGCCCTCTTCCACCGGCTCTTCTGCATCTCTTAAACGTAAATTAAAATTTTCTTTTTCGCGATTAATATTAATTTTGTTTTTAGCATCAGGCCGCTGCTCAAACTTCTTCAACTCATGATCCAAACATCCCAGGACCTTCCAACAACAACTCCAGCTTTCCTGAAAGCTCTCATGCAAGCGCTATTTCTGCGATGAGCAACGCCAACAACGGCCGGGGTCAACCCGTGCCTCCTTTCACACCGGCTTTTCTAGAATTATTTAAGGTAAATTTGAAAGACGATTTATGCATAAGCAAGTTTGCATTTTCAGCTGCAATCGTCCTCTCAGACTGCTGCTCCGTACATCCCAGGGCTTTCAAGCTTGAACCCAAACTTGACAGGAAGCGCTCAACTAAACGCCAATTTGTCTGGCTTCGGCCTAACCACTGCTCCTGTGCCAATGAATTTTCCAGAAGTCTTCAAGGTGAGCACACAATTTAAAATTATTTATGCGCTAACGTCCAAGTTGCTTTTTATAGAATCAGAATACACCAAGTGCCCAGCCCACTCTGGTTTCTAGTCCGAACATCCCGGGACCTTCGAACTTGACAGCCAATACTGCATCCAACGGCTTTGATTCTATATCCAATGCTATGATATTCCATTCCTTATCGGTAAGCACAGAATTATGCTTTACGTTTATGTAATTCTTTTCCCGTCTAGCAACAAATAGTTGCCAATCAGCGGATACTTGATCAGTTATCGCTGGCTTCAAATCCAAACAATTCGGGACCTTTAAACTTCAGCACACCCTTGACAGGAAGCTCTCTAGCAAATAAAAAACCGACGGAAGATGCCGTCATAGCACACATGGCTGCTCAGTTGAACCCTCCGCTATTCACCGATGAACAGTTGAATGCTGCGTTGCACTGTACATCGCCTTTTAGCACCGTTAATCCGTTCCAGGTAAAACATAAAATCAAACACTCACGTATTGGTCTTTTTAGAACTTCGGTAACTTTGGAATAACTGCACCTCCCGTATTGTCTGCAATCGTCGAGCCACAGGGACTGTTTCATCCTAAAAAGAATGCTGCATTCTTGGACATGCTTCAGTCAAATAGGCCTGCACCGAAACTGGTTCCCGAAGTCAAGGTATACATGGCATTAGACTTACCTGCATCAAATACATTTCAGGAACCAGCGCCATCACTTATCTCAGTGTGGCCACAGTCTCACACTCCTTTTGGCAATCTCACGAATGGACGATCTGCGACAGTCTCATTCAAATCTCAATCCTTATCGAACGGCCAAGGAAACTCTAGCGAGTCGATTTCAAACGGAAAGGATCCAAAGGTGATCCTTGCATAGCTTATTTTAACGTTTTTGCTTCTCACTTTAGGTGACCGATTCTAGCCAGCTGAATGCTCCTAAGGACACAAAGCGTTCGCGAAGTCCCTTTAAGGCTCCTGGAAGCAATCCTTCTGAAACTTCTAAACATTTTGAAGTTCGAATTTCCTCTCACAAATACAAGGCAACCAAAACGTGCCTTATCAGATAGAGCAATTAATTTTTTAGCTTATTGGACCGAATAAAGATCCTAAACGAGTTGCTTCAAACGCGGATGCGACAGGCTGCTCTCAATCGACGTCCAGTACTACAGACCCGCTACCCAAATACAGGGTAAAACCTGAATTCATTTTGCTTTCTCACTCATCAATTTCAGATGTCCGAGGATGGCAACATCTTGGTTCCCTGGAACACGTACGATGAACCGACCGACCATGTCATGGGTCTTCACCGGACGGTGAGTCATATATAAGCTCTTAGATCTTTTACTGGTTTGACTAATTTCAGGATCTCATGTCTGCTGCTGCCCCGCAAACTTTCTCTACAAGCCAAGAAGAGCCAGACAGCAACTCGAACGCTCCAACTTCTGTAATCAGCAATAGCGCGAAAGCCGCTAAACGACCTCGTCTGGATGCCGATAGTCCAAGGTCGAACCCAGAAGCTCCCTGCAGCTCGCGCTTCAACCCAGGCGCTCCGGGGACTTCTCGCTCGACTGTTGCGGCTCTTGAGCGCCCCTGCAGCTCAAGATGGAATCCAGAAGTTTCGAGCAGTAGCAGTGCTCCGGAAACGTCTCGTCCGGCGGAAGGGCGCCCAGCAAGCACTAGGTCAAACCCAGAGATGCCTAGCAGCTCCCGCTATAACCCAGATGCTTCGGGGTCTTCTCGCTCGACTCCCTCGGATGCCATTCGCTCTCATTCGAACCCAGGTCCCTTCACCAGTCCATCTTCCAGCTTGAACCCTGGTATTTCACGCACCTCACATTCCAACTCAAACACGCCTACGAGCTTCCAGACCAATTGTGACTCTTCTGGCACGTCCGAATCTTCCTCAACCGCACCCTCTCCGTACCCTGAACAAAACGTGATGACAGCTACGTATTTTAACACGCTGGTCTTCGTGGGTGTTGCCCGCAAGACATGTGACCACATGATCGACGGTTTGCTCAATGCTGCCGACCTTTAATACCATCGATTTACTGAGGTTATTTCGGCGATTGGTTTTCCAATTCTTGTTAGTCACCTATCTTATTTCGAACCATTGCTTGCTGAGATTCTGCATTTTGTAGCACAGTTATTCATTATCAGACTTCAATATTGATTTTTTCAGCATCCATGCCTCACTTAACCTATTTCGCCATTTCATGTTTGTCCAATATTACAAAAATTGAGGTGTAATATTTTGTGTTAGACCCATAGGTTTCCAGTTGTTTCACATTTATTTATTATGTTTCAACTTGTTTAAGTAGGTTTATGTAGGTTTGTGTTCTTAATCTTGAATTCATACCGGGTTATCCACGGATTTATCTTGGTTCCAGTTGTCTCCAAATAGGAAGATTTGGGCTTCTTTCGTAACTTATTTTGTTGTTATTGAACATCTTTGAGGATGCAGTTGTCAATGTAAATCGTGTTTCCTGTAGTGTACTCCTATAATAAAATGTTGGGCTGTGTGTGTTCGAATGGTCGTCGTTTTTTACATTTTGACGGGACGGTCAGGTGTGAGACAAAACCCACCGCTTCGAGTTTAGTTTAAATGAAGGGCGCTGTCAATCTAGACACTAGCACAGAACCAGACAAAAGTTGTCATTTTCAACTTTTCAAAAATATTGAGCGGTCGGATAGAATTCGCTCAAACTCAAAGAGCGGATAAGAAACTGGCGCTTAGGTTCTCAATGTCTCGGCTGCGAGACGTTTCACAGCCGTCATTGCGACTACACATCGCGTCTAAAATTTTCCCCCTGCGCAACGTTTCACAGCCACTCTCTTTTTTAGGAATCAAAGATTCAAGCCCAACTAAACCAACTAATTTAAACAATCGGGATTGCTTTTAATTCATTACATATCTCCTCTACTGTTTACAAATTACTGAGAAACCATTTTTGCTATTAACCCTTGACAAACTTTAAACTTTAACCCATATGAGCGCGAAGCAGCGTTCATAAATTCAGTATTTTATAAGTTGTTTCGTTTGAAATCTTCGACAGAAAGTGTTTCATTCCGGAACTGGCATTTTTGAGTTTTAACCTGACAAACTGACAGTCTCTTAAATTGACTTTCTACCTTGGTTCAACAATTCTTACTTTCAGAAGTTTCTTAAAACTGAGATTTAATACGGAATGATCTAATATTGTATTTTACTGGACACAACATGTTCCACACGCAAGGACGCACAAATCGTTTTTCTTGCTAAAAATTGTACTGGGAAATAAATTTTAATAAGTTCAGCTCCAATTTCACCAGTTGTACTGTTCCCGACACCTTTTTCGAAACTGCAGGCAAATGCGGTAGGTCGGAGTTGAAGATTGAAATGACGCCTAGTTCATCTCTGAAAACCACTTCCGCTAAGTCAGCAACTTATTTTCCAGCATTCGAACCACTGTTCTTTGTTTATGTTGTTTGAGTCCGGCTGTCCTCGCCGCCTGCCAACTGAACGAACATACGAAAATTAGCAGTGCTGCTGAGCGTCATATCCGACTTCACACAATCACTTATAAATGGTGTGATGGCCGAGCGGTTTAGGACGCTGGTTTAAGGCACCAGTCTCTTCGGAGGCGTGGGTTCGAATCCTACTCTCGTCAAAACCCTTTTACGCTTTTGAATGCTTTTTCTTTATTGACAGAACAGAGAGACAAGTGATGAAACTTTTGGCTTTTAAACAACCTGAAGGCAAGATAACATTCGCGACCTAGACGTGGAAGAAATGCTGGAAGAAAACCAACCTGTGAACAGAATACATCAAAGGAAGTTAGAAAAAGAGAAGACGCGAAGAGAATTGCAACATTCGGGAATACCTTGTGTAAACATTAACGGCACTAGTACAGTTGGGGACCGGTGATGGAAGAAGCAAAAGCAACGAAAATTCGAAAGTAATTTTCTTAAATAACACACATCAAAATACATTGCTTGAAAATCGATATGAACTGGATTCGGGGTGAAATGGTGTGCGGAAACGCTCGACCGACGCCGGCAGTACTCGGGGTGCTAATACAAGAAGGACGAGTTGCTTGGGGGAGCTGGAGACGTTGTCGACGGCGCCAGTGGCGGAGGGGCACTGGTCGGAGCCGGGCTGCTGATCACGTCCCGGGCTACCTTGTCGTAGTAGTGCTGGGCCATGTGACCGGTAACCATCATTCCCAGGGTGACCACGACGACAGCAGCGCTGAACATGATCAGGAGGATTCGGTCGAGAATCGTGGCCATGAATTCCCATTCTAAGGAGCACTGACGTTTCCGTTTCATCGCCAGCATTTCTATGGACATTCCTGTTTTTAGGGATTGGTCGTCTTTGGTACTGCCTAAATTTGAGTTCATCGGAAGCTTCAATTATGTTATCCGACCTCTGTCCCCGAGTCCCACAAGCATCATTGCGTTGTCCCACATGGAAATCCTCGACGGTCTTCTCGATCCCGAATCCGGGCTACTCGGCGAAGTCGGCGTGCTGATGTCAATCATCGGAAGACTTCCTTTCTCCTCGAGCGGCGGCGGACATCTCGTTGACGCTCTCTGACTCGCCCTCAGCCAAACGGTCTTCTTTGAAGGCTTTTTCGGGTGCAAAAGGTCGGTATCCGCTGACGGAGAGATTAGCATTTCGCCCTCTTTTTGCTCTTCCCTCGGGGCTGAGTGACGCTTCTCGGAACCCATGGATCTCTGCAAAAATGGCATTCCAAAGATATAATAGGTTAATGAGTGCAACCTTTCTCGTCGCTCCGTTCGGTTCTATTAATTGGCCGTTCCTCACGCCTTTCTTTTTCCTTATCCAGCAGTCATTGGGGTGATCCTAAAAAGCTGAATTAGAGAATCAAGAGTTGACGATTCTTACATCAAGTTCTTCCCAAATTTTGAGCAGTTGTGGGGGCACTGACAGACACACCCACTTGACGAATTGGATGAAGAAGAGATATCGGATGATGAGTGGCGGAAGGCGACCATATTGTCTTCGGCCTTGGATGCTGAGAACGATGCTGGTCAGGAAGGTGCCGATGGAGACGATGATGATAATCGACAAGTAGAACCAGGCTGAAAACAGAAAATTAAAACGCATTTTGATATTATTAATGTCCATAAAATGGATTAAGGCACGTTAGTGACTGCTCCTACCTATCAGCGGCACGAATTCTGAAGTTGTGGGCATCTGGTCAGAAACCATCAACATCAAGATAGACATGGCCAGCAGAGTAGTGATTCCCAGGTTGATTTTCTCAGTGCGGTCGTCGCTCGTAGACGCAGGTGTGAAGAAACCGGTGATAGCAACAATAGTAATTATAGACGTGGGGATGATTAGATTGACCACGTAGTACAAAGGTTTCCTTCGGATCACAATTGACGCTTCGAGGATCACCCAGGGTTCGGGACAGCACGCGTACTTGTACTAGAAACACCGCAAATCCCACGCTTCATTGAAAGTAGGGCCTACCTCATGTCGATATACCCGAAATGATATGACGTCCCACTCCTCGTTCGGAATGTACGACTGCAGATTGACCTCTTCGTCGCCGTAGTAGTCCAACGCTGACTTCGAATTTGTCCACGAGCTTATAGTCAAGGTGCAGTTCCAAAACATTTTTTCTCCATTTTTAAACTTTTAGGCTTTCCGCTTACCTGCTGATCATAAGGGAAATATCGTATGTTCAGTCGACACGTAATCGTGTATATGGCTGGGTACAAAAACGACATTTCGGCTCCTTTTTTGCCTTCCCAGTACCTCGTGTCGGCCCGTACATTCATGTAACGTTCGGTTTCGTCGCGTGACATGACCACACTGAAAAATTTGAATTCAGCATAAAATCTGCAAATATTCAAGCGGTGAATCTTTGTATAAAGAGCAAAGACTTTCTTGAGCTACCGCATGGTACCTTAATAAGTTTCTCACGCGATCAATTTTTACTGAGCTCAATTTTTTTAGCAAGCGCAAGTTTCTTCTAATCAACCAGAAAATTGTGTTCTGATAAAAGTATTTTATAGAAACCATTTACGGAGCGGAGATCGGTTCACTTTTTATAAAACCCAATTATCCAATCCAAATGCGAAAACTCAAAAAACGAACTTTTTCCATAAAAAGGAAAATAAAATTTAGGCCCAGCCTCTATTGATGACACACGTAGCTATCTCATTTTATCTGGGTTACGGTAGTTAGCCGATGAAAGTTCGGATGGTCTCAAATGTTCTTAATCGCCGACCAAATGGACGCACTTATGAAATCAGACTAATTTCATAGGTGACCTGTCTGCAATTAAGCTCGATTTAGAAACGTTTTCCAAAAAGTACAGGATGATTAGGGGTACTTAGACACAAGACGCTGGCAAAATGTGTGTCGCTAAGTGTTTGTTTTAGTGCCACCGGGGAGTTGGACGCGGGATCTGAACGCAGCGGGGAAACAGAACTTGAGGGAACAACTCCAAAAAAACATTAAAATTGAAAAACAAAGACTGGTTTCATACAAGCTAAGAGAATTTTTTAAGCTGACTGCTTAGATTAGTGGTTAAAGCGGCAAACTAGTACGCGGACGGTAAAGGTTTCGACTCCTTGCCCAGACGTTCTTTTTTGCTGTAAGCATTTGTCGCTAACACGTTTTTTATGCGTGACTTAAATCACAGAAGAATCACATTGCAATCACCTAAATTTCATTCGAAGCCAGACAAGACTCACCTATTGTAAAGATATGTATCCGGAATCCACACGACGTTGTGTGGAAGAATGGTTGTGTTGATCATGCTGTAGTCGTGCGGATCCCAATCCAGCATTTCGTCTACCCATTTCTGAGAGAAGTAATTTAATAAGTCTCAAATGTAAATGCTCACTTGAATCATCCAGACGTTCATCTTGATATTCTGTGAAGGCTCGTTCTAAGTAGAATTTAAAGGTTTGAAAAAAAGGTAAGATTTTGAAACGTACCACTTCGATAATCTGATACAAACTCATACTGATATGTATTTTCAGCGATTTCGAGTGATTCTTCATTGGTCGTACCCGTGTGTCGTAACGATCTGGATTCAGAATATCTTTGGTGAGCCGGACAAGAGGCACCTGCGTCGGTGAGACAATAAATTTATCGTCATTGGTAAAGTCTGAACAAATAGTCATTTTGGGCAATTGTCACAAGTGGACACTTACTAGACTCAAACCCGTAAACAAGTATTGGCACCGAGAGAAGAAGGGTGTACCTTGTCAGGTACATGCGGACAACGTGGGGCGACATGCTCTGTGGTCAGGTCCGATCGAGAAGCAGCTGCTGAACCGGCTCCAAGATCATCATGGATTGTGTCGGATCGCCTTTGGCGAAAACATGGAAAAAACTAAACAGAAGCAACTGAATATATCTCCTCCGGGCGCCAAAAAGCACCAAAAGCAGGAGCAAAAGAAGCAAAATATATCGTAAAGGTGCGCAATCGTTGGACGCGGCAACCTCGATCGATTCAGTAACAACGTGGGCCAATTTGAAGATTTTATTGCACAAATACACTAAACTCAAAGGGGCACGACGACGACGTGGTGACGATGGTGGTGGAGAAGAAGTTGGATATGCGCGACTTGTGATTTGGTGTGACAGAAGAAGAAGAATACGAGGGAGAGGGTCAGTTGAGACAAGAATATGCAGGCCGGACACAACGCGAACAAAGCTGATGTGCGATAAGACACATTCGTGATGATTGGAAGGAACCCTCGGTGAAAAGGCGACAAAGTTGGACGCGAGCGAAGAATAACAAGAAAACAATCTGATGACAATTAAAACACGACCGAGACACAAGTGCAACTGTTAATTGGTCAGCGGAAGAAGTGGTCAGGTAACTATTGTTTTTTGTTGGTTGAGTGGGAAGGAAAAAAGTGAGCAAGCAACACCTGGGGAAACCGGTAACAACAAAACGAACCCACACGCGCACGTCAAATTCGAAATTCATCAAGTGACAATCATTCCGACGTTTGGCCTGTGTGTGGATGAAAGATGGAAGAACGCAGGCGTGTGAAATTAATAATAAATGCGCAAGGTTTGAGATTTGGACAAAAAATAACTAGAAGACCTGGGTGTACGTGAGGCAAAAAATGGAAAATATGGGACTGGCAAAAAGGCTAACTGGTCAAGATTCAAAAGTGGGAAAAAAGAACTAAGTTGCACAATTTAAAGCTAAGAAAAACAAAACAATGCGCTTTGGATGTTGTTTGGAAAAGAGGGGAAGAGCGCGCTGTTCGGGCACGCTTCAAATATGTTTATAAGCAAAGGCGAAGGAGGCCCATGTCGCCCGAAAGTGGACGGACGACCAGCGTTGCTTTTTGTGCTATGGATATCAGTCATCCCGCTCAAAAATGGCCTCCTCGACGGCGAGCCAATGTAAGAAGCCAATCACGTTAATGCCGCACGTAATCACGAGGAATGCGAAGACGAAAATGATGAAACAGCACCGTTCCACGACTGTCGCTAGCCACTCGTACTCTTGTTGGGCTAGGTGTCGGCTTTGCTTTACGTTTCCTGCAAATTCGACATTAACGTATCTCTCAAATTCAGCCACCACGGCAAACTATTAGAGGGTGTGCTAAAACGTGCTTAAACACATACTATCATAGCATATTCCTTCAGGTCCCAATTATCAAGATTCCACATTTCTAATCCGGTCTACTGTCTCAGGCAGCACACGTGATTTATGCTCTGTTTTTAGTGAGCCATGCCTGAGTTTGATTGATGGTCAAATCATCGCGTACTCTACGTGAATGGACAAGTTTTTTTTGAGGGGAGGGGGCAGATTCGTTTCAAATTCATAGACTGCCCAGAACGAAGGGACAAAGTAGGAAGTGAATGAAAAGCGGAAAGAACTGCGAATAAACACATTAATAACAGAAAATAATAAAGAAATGCCTACCAAAAAAAGATTTTGGCATCATTTCACTTTGTGGTGACAAAATTCGAGCTGTTAATTCAAAAGCCTAAAAACTGATTTGAACCACTTGATAATTTGACAGTTGAAAAACCAAACCGTTCAACGATCCAGACGTGTCCGTCACAAAATTTCTAGACGCGAGTGGGTGTCGCAAATGCCAAATTGGCCACAGTTGCGGGTGTTTTTGGGCTAAATCGAATTTAGAACCGAAAAATATATAATTTGCAGTATTTCGAAAAAATTTATGAAACTGCGAAATCGGTGCGCTAGTGTCTTTTTGGAGGCGCGAAGCGCCGACTTGAAACATGTTTTGGAACAGAAACCTTGCGCAATAGCGCGCACAGCCCCGTTAATTCATAAATAGTTGCGGAAAATTGATGTTTGTCTTAAGAGGTGCTTTAAAGTGTGCGAAATTAGTTAGATGACAAACATGCACTAATATACCTCCTGGCTGCGTACCTGCGAACATGTTAATCTGCTGCACCATATTAGCCTTGCTAGCCCTTCCAGCCCTTCCAACTGGCACCCTCGACGAATCCGGATTATCACTCTCCGCCTGACTCGTATCGTCTTCACAAGGTGTCAACGCCATTACCGCCGCCGGAGGAGGCGGCGGAATTGGCGGGAGTCCAGTCGGAGGCATCCCTGACTTGGCCCCAGTGACAGGAGCCGAAATAGCATGTGATGACAAATCGTCGCTTACTGAATGATTCACATTAGTCCAAACGGACACTTGTTGTCTCTCACTTATCGAAGCAGACATCAGCATGTCGGTGCTCTTGTCGGAGACCATTGAGACGCCGTTGAATGTCTGCGGCTGCGTCTTCCCCTTTTTGAGCGCACTCACCCAGCTGATCTTCGAATCGGCGAAGACCATGTTCCGGTTGGCCGTGGAGAGTTTGCAGCTCATCCGACCGGATTTTCTGTAAGCTTCGGAAGCTGGTGGCGCTTCCATGTTCTCCTAAAATAACAATGACGCTCAAAAACAGGACGGAAATAGAAGGGTAAAATCAAAGGGCGACCACTCTGACATGACAACAATCCAATTAGGAGTGATTTTCATTAATTCTGGACGTAGGAAAACTACTTTGCTCAGATGTAATCTGCAAGAACTCTAACGAGGCCAGGAAGACCTACAGGAGAGTGATAAAAAATTAATTTGACCAAACGTAGAAATTAATTCAATTGGAAGTCACTAGGGCTATTAGACCAAGTGCAGACGCGTTAGGAAATTGCTCAAAAATTGGTTTGTAATTGAAATTTTTCGGTCTCAATTTTTACGAGCAAATGAGTCTGACTCAAAAAGATTCATTGCGTTGGGTAGCCATTACAAAAAAAAACAAGGAAAGATGAGCAAGGAACGAAATGCTGGCCCATTCGAAAAATCCAAATAAAGTTTTTGACTTGTTTTGAATGGAGTGAACTCTATGACATCTTGTAGGCATTGTGTCTGCTTTGACATACATAGCTAGTTAGGGTTGATGTGCAGGCAACCACACGAAATGTGGCCTTGATGTGCAGGCAACCAGACAAAATTTTCGTCCGATTAGCGTGCTCTTTAAGGCCGTTTTTTGACTTTGTTTTCATTTTAAAAACGTCTTACCTTAGTTCCTTTTCTCAGATGCAGAGGCACATCGGTGAGTGAGAAGAACGAGAAGACCTTCGCTATCTGAACCGCCCTGGTGGACAGCCTCTCACCGAGTCTTCCGCGCTTCTGGATCGCAATGACCACCGAAGAGGCCAGCGTGCCGATGGAGATGACCACGATCATTCCCAGAATGAACCATCCTAGGAAACGCCTTTAGAAGAGAATTACTGGAATTGGTAATGTACCTATCAGCGGGATGAACGTGGAAGTTGTGGGCATCTGATCGGAGACCATGAGCATCAAAATGGACATCGAGAGGAGTGTTGTGATTCCGAGGGAGACCTTTTCTTCACGCATTCCGCTTGCTGACGACGTTCTAAATTTTGACTTTTACTCCTGTCTATATTTGAAAATGACTCACGTGAAGAACCCGACAATGGCGATAAGAGTGATGATGCTTGTAGGAATGATTAGATTGACGAGATAGAACAAGGGTTTTCTTCTCAGGTAAAGGGTCAGCTTCAGAAGCGTGTATTTGTTAGGGCAACAGGAGTACTTGACCTCTTTTCGTTTTACTGAAACGTCCAAATTTAGCCTAGCTTGGTTTTAAATGCCTAACCCGTAGTCTTGAGTATATACCAGCCTTCATTTTCGAGATAATTCGACGTGCCGATAGTGTCAGAGAACGATAAATAGTCTATTCCCTTGTTGTCGTAAGTCCAACTTGAAAATGTCATTGTGCAGACCTAAACTCGGTTCACGTACGCTGAAAAGACAAAGGCTCACCTGTATATCGAAAGGAAAGAACTGTAGGTTCAAGAGACATGAGAATTTGTAAATAGTAGGGTAGAGCAGCTCAATGAGGGCAGCTCTGCGAGTAACGTTTGTTGTGAGCTTCGCATTCAGAAGTCGCCTTGTGTCATCGTCTTTCATGACCAGCCTTAAGGAACTCATTTCACCACAATAACAAATTAGGTATTGAGAGGCATGCAGTATTTGTAGGGAAGCTATTTGTTGTTTTCTACTAATAATCGCGACTCATCAAAACTCAGATCATCGATCACAAAGAGGCTTTGCACAGGAGTTGGTGCTCTGGGGAAAACATAAGTTTTTGCGTACTTGCTTTGGACGAGCGTGATGAACCGCTGACATTTTGAGGTCATCGCAATCAAATGCTATAGATGGAAGAAGGAAACATCCTGTTTTGGTTCGCTTTTGGGGACACTTTCCATATATAAAAAATTCGGGGTTTACAAGCTTATCTACAACTTTAGACGCACTCACTAGCTGTTCGGTGTAAGGGTTAGTATAGTAAAGTTATAGTCTGAAGGCCAGGGGTTCGAGTCCCTGTCCAGCCTACATTTTTTTTAATCAAATTCAATTTACATACCATTTTACCTAGCACAGCATAAACCCAAACACAATTGTAGCAGTCAAAGCCATCAAAGGCACAAGCATGTCAAAAACGACGTCCAAAATCGGCATCCCTCTTCAACAGAGCGAAGAACCCTCACAAGCGTCGATCAAACGTAACAAGGTCGAGAGTGGCTCACATCTGATTGATTCGCGCTCAACCGCGTTCCCGCATAAAAACAGCTCTCTGCGAAAGTTGCCAATTTGACTCACCCCGATTACACTCAACACACAGACACCAGTTACACTGTTAATCGTCTTCGCCACAAAAACGTCTCGAAAGAATCCTGGAAGAAAGAACGCGATTAATCTTGTGTTTCCGTGTTTCTTCACGTTGCCTCCTAACGATGGTTTAAGTGCTTGCGGGCCATCGAACTAATGGGACAGAAAAACAAACAAAATGACAACTCCATCGAACGTCCAACTTTTCGTCTGTGCAAAAGTGTTCTGCAAAATTTTGAGGCTAAATATAGTTTTTTGAGGTCAAAAGTTCCTCGTTCTGTGTGTTTTAAAATGCTAAGTGCGTCCAACGGAGACCAAATTAACGACCCAGGTTGAGCAGCCCCGGGTCATTATGTGTAATCAAAGCATTTAGAATTCGGTCTTGAGAACATTCTATAAAACTTGCAATAAAAGTTCTAAAAAGTCGAATTATGTCCGTTTGAATGATGTACAACCTAAGCGGAAGCATTTTGCTGCCGTTTATCGAAAAATTCCATCTTTCTTCCTTGTAGCAAGTCTGCTTTTTTTGCACCCATTTCAGGAGATGCAGAGTCGCTTGCTCACCCGGAAATGAATGCATCGCCGTTTTCGACGCTAATAAATGTCAATTATTCAAGAAAAACGAACACTTATAAAATATAAATTTTCGTGCGGATCCGCTGCTCAAGTATGGATGCAGGCTTATTGGCGTCATTGATTTTTTAAATGCCAAATAGACAATTTGTGAATTATTGAGCTGAATTCATCTCCGACTCATGTGGGTTACAAATGCGGAATTGGGTTTTTTTGACGAATGACGGCAGCGACACGGAAGGCAAAAGCTATTTATAGAACCGCGGCTGTGTTCTCAGAAGTAACTGGCCAAAAACTATTATTTTGATAGGATCAAATTCGAACCAGTGACCCTCTGCACATTAATTAGCGATTTTATTACTACACCATGTAAGCAAAATCGTGATTGTGGGATGAAAGACTTGCAGACGCATGGTAGCCTGACTTTTGATACATACATTACAACACCTGCGTTAACGTTGTTTACATCTCTCATTCTCTAATTCACCCTTTTGGCGTTACAGTTGTAGCTCAAAACACAAAACCAACTTACGAGTTGTACAACGTAGTGTCCGGTAGCCAAATCGAATCGTGCGGAAGACGAATCTCGCTGATATTGTTGTAGTCGTCCGGATTCCAATAGAGGAACTCGTCGTGCCATCGCTGAAAACGTACAAATAGTCAATGAAAACGTCGCGCCAAAATTTTGAGAATATGACGCCGGAGTAGACATGATTCAGAATACGGGTGGAATAACACCTCCGCCAAAGTGGCTGGCCAAAGGAAGAAAGTTCAACGACGGCGTGGAACCAAAAAAGCGAATCAGACTACGTGAAGCATGAAATTACCTCGATAATCCAGGCGTTCAGAAGGATGTATTGTTGAGGTTCGTTCTGAAATTCAATCGAATTAAGATTGCAAACATGATGCAAGGAAGCGGCGTTTCTTTTATGACGGAAATTGTTTTTCTTGCAAATGACGCTTATCCCTCGGAAATGCAGGGTGCATGCCATGTGAAAAAGGGACAAAAAGCCGAAATGACCTCAGCGGCGAGCAGCTGAGAAGAACGTAAGTACGCGCAAACTCGTGATGTCTTAATTACGAACCGCGTTTTGGCCCATGAATAGCAAAAGTTGGCATGAATTCGTTATGAGAAGTCGTGCTTCGACGGATGTTTCAACCCTCGTGGAGAAAAGATCTTTGAACAGCTCCGCGCTTTTTCATTGAAGTAGAACTTGAGGTTTGTGCTTTGCTCTCTAACTGTGTGGGTCTGGAAACCGCGTTGTAGTTGGAAACATTTTATGGACTTCTAAACGACTTTAACCTTTCGTTTCTCCGATTTACAGCTGCGCTGGGTCACTTTCATTTGCAGAAAATGAGGCTGAATCTTGGATGGGTTGTTTTGGGGTTTAGGTCTCTTGTATGAGTAAACAAGATGATCGGTTTTCTATTGCGGTCAAATTGAGTTTGGACAGTGTTACAAAGAATAGAAAATGGCAGTTTTATTTTGAAGCCGAAAAAAGCCAACTTTTAGGGCAAGTTCGAAAGTTTAGCGAAATAGGTAGAAACTAATGTTATTTAAGAAGGTTATGGGAAAAACACCTAATCTATGCGAGACCTAGGAAAATCTTAAATTCCTTTTAAAACTCATGTTTAGCTAATAGAACTAAAAAACAGTTACCAGTTCAAGAATCTGATAGAGATCCATGCTGAAAGTAACGTTGATAGGTCGATTGTTGTCCCATGTCGGTTTCGCTTTGCGATCGTAGGATTCGAGCAGATCCTGGACGAGTTTCAACTGACTCGGGAGGACAAAAGCGCCGTTGAGGGCTAAAAAGCGGAACGTTTCTCATTTTTGAACTGGACAAAACAGTAAAAGGGTAGGCTAGTCTTCAACCCAAAGTGAGAGTAGCAATTTAATTAGAAACTTGTTGCCCCAGATTCTTTGACCAAACATGGAACTCTTTAAGGAATTGTCCGCGTGGTGCCCAAAACTACACGAGTTGCCGGGAAAAATAAAGCAACACCCACCAAAACAAAGTTCTTGCAGAGAGAGGAAAACGGAGAATAAAAGCAGTGACGCAGGTAGGCGAAGAAGCCCGAAGCGGACCTCACGCCAGCTGGAAGCCATTTCCAGTTTTTGGGTTAATAGGATTTTTCTGATGAACTCAGGACTCCGACAAAGGCGGCGCTTCGAGGAAGGTCCTTATAGGATGCGCTTAAACTAAGGATGCAAACGACTGCAGTAGAAGATTTGAAACGACTTCACATCAAAATTAGCGCCGTGTCGTCTGTCTTCGGCGGCGAAGGGTCGAATGAAACAATGGATCGGAGTAATGAATGGGTTATGTGGGACCTGCTTGGTGTAGTACCTGACGAAAACACAAACCGACACACGTTAATGAAATATGCAGGTGGAATAACCAAAAGGAGGATAGCCACTTTTCATATCCGCAGCCGCTTGTTGACCGAAATTCACCGACTGAATCCCCGAATCCCGGGGAGCATGCGTGATTTATGTGCTCAAAGGAAGGAGGGGACTGACTGCGTAAAGAAACGGGGCAAATTGAAAGGACTGAAAAAAGAACGTTCCGCATCTACCGTAAGACGAGAGACACGCAAAGGTCAAAAAGGAAAAAATTCGGACAAGCCGCTTACCTTCGAAAAAGGCAATTAAGGTGAAGAAGAGACGTCGCATTGAACCCATTTTGCGTGTATTAAATACAACCGGTAAGATGAGGAATAAAGACAGTTTTAAGGCTTCAGACGCGCTTTACACGTTGACAACGTCGAAGACGACCACGTAATGCTGGAGACGAGGACCGGACTGCGGTACACAAAGAAGCATTGAGTTTTATTAATACCTGAAATTGAATCACACGCCTGATAAAGTCGGTCGAACGCGTCCCCTTTAGAGCTGGCTGCGTTTGGCCCCCAATGTCTATTCAAATTGGGGTGAATGAGAGCTCTCTCTCTCTGTGGGAGTTCAAAAGAAAATTGGGGCGAAGGAGAGGAACAGCAGCGAGGAGCACAGGAACGTCAGTAGCCACCGCACCGTTAGAGATGAATAGCCGGAGGTGGCAACAACGTGTGGAGGTGGTTGCGGCGGTCAAAGGCGCAAAGTGCAGCCAAGGTGAGTGTTTTTGTGGGTGCAAACACTTGCTTCTTTGAGGGAAAAACGCCAGCTGGCAAAAGAAGAAGTGCCCCCGTGAAAAATGAAGACTCGAGTGAGTTGAATAGAGTTTCAAGCATGAAAGATTAATGAGCAAGTTCTAATTGTGGGTGCGGACGTAAATCGCGCGCGAATGGGCCGCAAATCGGGTCTGTTCAGAGTCAAACGCCGCGCGCAAACGACCATTAATTTGAAACATTTAACTGAAAAACGGCTTCAATTGGCAGGTTTCAGGCAGCTCCCGGAACTGCCTGCACAAGTCAGCCGCCACCTCAAAATGATCAAAATACGTCTTCCGCTAGATTTACTTCAAAATGGTTTTCGCGCAGTTTTGCGTCTCCGTCTGCCGCGAAGCCACTTAAAGTCTCCTCAACTCTTTAACTATTTTTTTGCTGCCAACGCAATTTCTAGGTGCTACGAAAAAAAGACACTTTTTGCCTTTTTGCCGAACCTCTTGTTGGAACATCTAATAATTGCTGGGACAAAGTTTTTTGATTTAATGGACCAGCCTAACCATAATGAGGCGCGTTGCGGGAGGTCGAAGACTGACACAGCTGGACTCCTTTGAGTCAGTAACCCGTGGCGTACGGCTGACCCCAGCGGGCACAGCTGAAACATGACCATGTGATCGGTTTTACTACTTTTGATTCGAGCGGAAATTGAGGAAATATGACGTTTTACGGAAGTAACATCAGGCACCCGCGTATGCTTCCCGGGTGCCGGGGTGGCAACGGAAGAGCATCTGAGGCCAATAAGCGGAATTACTACGCACACGAGTACTACGCACGGCCGGAGGCGGACACAAAAAAGGACTAAATTCAGGAATGTGTTCATCAATTAGGTTCCAGCTCTGATAATGGCCCGTCGGAACAAGGGGAATTTTATTTGCAATGGCTGCTGCACGACGCGTTGTCTCGTATTGCATACCAAAAATTACAGGGATGATTTTAGGCGTCGGCCTCAGGTCAGCAGCCAGCGGGTGCAAGGAAAAGGTTGTCGAAGTGGCCCCACCTCATTCCCAAAAACGGAACACAATTAGCCAAAACAAGCCGCGACTTTGGAGCTGCTGCGGCGTCGTCCTCCGCATAACAGCACTACACTCCACGGAAACTCTCTTTGGCACCAATCACCGTTCGTTGCTTGAACTTAGGTCCTTCAGCATCTTTTCGGGTTCTCCCGCTCAAATACGCGGTTCTGCTCAATAGCCAAAATGTTGCGCTAGTTATAAGTATGTAAATGTTTCGGCTGACCACCGACCGGCGACTGATTGCCGTCCGAAAGGTCGTAAACTAAGCGACTTTCCCTATTTGCTTTATTGCTCCTGCAGGACAACTATAGTGCAATTTCTCAAATTAAACAACTCGAGTGATCCTTCAAAGACGCTCGCGTTTATGTTCTGGGCATCAAACCGCATACGTCGGAGATCATTTGAGTGTCTGGCCCAGTAGAAAAAGAAGTCTTGGCCCCTCAACAAAAAGAAAATTTTAGTACATAAAGCAGTGAATCAAAACGCAACAAGCTGCTCAAAAATTGTGGATATGTTTTTTTAAGAAACACGATCGAAGAAATTATGAATGCAAAGCGCGATTAAGCTTGTTTATTGTATGGCGGTGAGGTGCTGCTGAAGGATTGGATGCGGGTACGCCGCGTTGGTTTGAGTTCGTTATGAATAATAATAGTCGCATTTCACCGCTCCCAAATCTCTCATACGTCGCCGGTTGCGAATGAAAAACGACGGATTAGACGAACGGCGCTGTCACCCCAAAACGTGAGCCCCGGGCGCGCGAGTGTGGATTGATCAAAAGTCACTCGTGGGGCCGCTAATGGGAACGGCTAAGACTTCGGGCGAAACCGAAGCCAAATAAGAAATAATTTATTCATGAAAATAGGTGTATTTTGCGCGCGAATATGGTAGACGGGGATAATGCGGAATAAAAGTGGAATGGTGCAAGAAAAACATTGCAAATGGGAGAGAGGAAATTTCCCGCGATGTGTCGAGACATCGCTTGAGAGCAAGTTGGGTACGGTGTTTGTAAAAACAGTCTCATCGCTGCTGAGCTGCTGAACGGGAAAATAGCGCATAACTCCATTTAGCACAAATCGTGACATGAGTCCCTTTGTTGACATGTGAAAATGAGCAGCGATGTTCGAGTGGTTAAGGAGATGGACTTGAAATCCATTGGGCATTGCCCGCGTTAATTCGAACCGTGCTCGCTGCGACAATTTTTGTATTTTACAAAAATATTTTCTTGGTTTTGTTTGCTTTTGTAACTGGTTTTTGAAAGTGTCATTACAAACTTGAACAAAAAAAATTTGTTCACATAAGTTTCGGTGTTAAATATAAAGAGTTGGTATTGGTTGGTATTCAGTTGTGATGGGAAACTTTTTTGGATCAATTTCAAGGTTTCTTTTTATAGTTTTTATTTTCTTATAGCTTCATCGTCTTACGAAATCGTTCAAATCCAGATCAACTAGATTTTTAAGACACACATCTAGAGACATGTTTTTGGAAATATAGCAGACTTATGATGTATGTTGATTTTTTTATGGGAAAACGGAAAACAAAGCAGGAAGTTTCAGAAGGGGAGAATGACTAAAACGAGGCTTAAAACAAGCGTGGCTAAACAGGGTTGTGCTTTTTTCTAATGTTCCCATTGAACGTAAAATCAAAAATAGCCCGAATCGGGTTTTTGTTTCCCTGAATTTCCACTTCTTCGTTGTTTTTCCTTTCAAATTTTTAAAAGCGGCTGGCGACCAATGATCCATACACTTTGTCTTTTCTGTTTCAACTAATCTATGTATTTATTTGCACCGCTCTTTTCGGAATTGTTAAACCCTAAAACCCGCACGTTTCACTGACGTCAAAGGTTTGGGTGCAACTGATAAAAGCCACATTCAATATGAATAAAATCCGAGTTCGTAACCAGAGTTTTTTGCACGCGCTTAAGTCAAAACTTTTCCAGCTGTGCGGCGCTGCGACTTTGAGGTCAAATCTCGGCGAAGAGGCATTTTAACAAATTGTTCGAAGAGTCAAAGATTCTTTCAAAAAAAGCCTGCGCATCAAATGTTAATCTAGCTAATCACTTTGCTAGAGTGCCGCCGTGTGGGCTTCTCTCCAAAATTGGGAAAACGTGCAGATAGCTCTGTGCTTTTTATTGGAGAAGTAGCGATTCCCTCAGGGCTGGTAGAGCACGTGGCCACCAATCCAACTCACAAATCATTGGGAGGCTTGCGAAGGCGGTGGAATTAAATGTCGTAATTTTTGGAGACCAAAAACGTTAGATTTTGGGAACACTACGGATGCCTTGCTGAATTGTAACAAATTGGTTTTTTAGAAAATTGAAATAACAGCCTGATAAAAATATTTGATAAATTAACAGGGCCGAGCGTGAGATTTCAGTTCCAAAATGTGATTGAAGTCGATGCTTCTGTCCATTTCTCATTTTCACAAATTTTCTCGAAACAACGCAAATTATATATCATTTGATCCCAATTTTTGTGCATGTCGATTGAGCCCATTAATTCCGCAACGGTAGCCGTTCGGCATTTGCGGCAATGATTTCGGCGCTGTAGCGGTTGCAAAACCGACCGCTCCGCGGCGGCGGCGACGGACAGAACGTGCGAAAAGTGTGATGGACAAAAAAGCATTACGAACGCGTCTGGATCAGGGCTGTGCAAGATATCGTATAGCATATCGCATTATCGTGTTTTCGCACCATTTTTGCAATAAAAATATTGTGATAAAATTATAGCGTTTTTTGCGATATCGACGCGATATTTTGGTCTCAAAACGACAGACTTGAAAATTCAAATGAGCACAGAGGTTTTGCGTGATTTCCGCGAGGTTTTCGTCGGCTTTTCCTCGTCTTTTCGTATCGCGCGTCGGAAATGATCGAGAAGCATCTGTTTTCCCCGCCAATAGACGAAAAATGAAAAGTTCGGATGGCAAGGTCAATCGAGTAAGCCACATACTAATCCTTCCTTGTTGAGGAAATCGAGAAGTTCTTGGCGGAGCGTGCGCAAGCGTCTGCTAATCCTATCCAGCTCTCGCGTTCCCTACTATTTATTCCTTTTGTGTGTTGTTTGCTACACACACTGCCAGCTCTGTTTATTCTTCCCGTTTGTTGTAGGTAAAATTGTTTTGAATTAGTGTGCTTTAATTATCGTATCGCACTTTAAAATTTATCGCGTTATCGCAGTTATTGTTATTGCACTTTGAATATCGCATATCGCAAAGCCCGGGTCTGGATCGTTCTCCTTTATTACGTAGAATAATTTTTCAAAAATAACAAAGTTGAGTAATAGATTAATCGAAAATTCTATGTAAATTTTGGTCTTCCTCGATATTCAGCTTCTATCTAAAAATTTTAATTGTCGACAACTCGCAAATTATTTTGAGCAAGCGACCACATTGAATTTTCATGAGTTAAAAGACTAGGAACGATAGTTTTCGGAAGAACAGCATGGGATAGACGTTTGGATACAACTGTTTTTGACATTTCCGGCCTGGAAATCATTCACAACTTATCAAATGAATCTCACTCAAACTCAAAATGGCTTCCTCAACAATCATTTTAACAGATTAAAACGCAAATTAAAATTTTATTTTTGAGTCGAAGTTCAGTCTGCTCAGATATACTATCCATAAAATTGCTAAATCGAAGTGGCCCAGACACCAAAGCACATAAACTATGCAAAAAATATAAATCCAAGGAAATGATTCGACGCCGTACAGCTGAAGCCCAGCCAATCGCAAGGATTAATTGATCTCCGTTTTGGTTCTTGTGTAACGCGAATCAAAAAGCTTTAGGAATTGTTCGAGGCCGGAGGATGAATTACGGCGGTTGGTAACAGGAAAAACAACAGTTTTTGAAAATGATTAAGTGAGAACCTTATGACACCAGCAGACAACACTTTGAATCCTTCGGAGGCCGAAAGACACACGAGAGGGCAGCCAGCACTTGTGTAATAATTTCCGGTCAAACGCAAAGGGTTCAAACAACGAAAGGTAGTTTCAAATTTCGGATAGTTAGCTAGAACGTAACTTTAAAGTCTGAGCGCTTATAAAAACATCGTTTTTAGTTCTGAGAAGACAAAAAACGGACCAAAGTACCAAATGAAAGTTTGACTACGCTTTGCGGGAGGTCGACGCAAGGCACATGGCTTCCACAGATTAAAGGTCGCCGAAAAGTTTGGAGGCGGTCGTGGGCCCACTCAAAACTTTTTGGGTGGCTCTATTGTAAGTGAAAAAAGCGAATTTATGAGTTTCTACTTGAATTCATAGTTGATGACCGCGCACGTTTAATACTTTCGAAAGTTTCAATAATTTATGGTTGGACCTAGTTTTCGAAAGAGGGGGGACTCAGAACACAAATCACAGGCAGCCCAAAATTATCTGATTTAAACAATTTCCAGTTTGGTAACTATGACATTGTTCCGGCAGTTCAAAAAACTCATTTTACGCCTCTCAACGGCTTCGAGCATTTGCAAAAGTTAATTCTTTTGCGAATTTCATTACCAGAAGAGCAAAGGTCGAAAAAAGCATAAACTTCGTTCGCAAATTGGACCCACATTCCCGAAAAAACGCATGGTCTTTTCTGCTTTCTTTTGTAAATAATCACAAAGGCGTTTTGTTCAAGAAGACAACGCTTACCGTTTAGTAAGTAAAGTCGATATGCCAAAGAACACACAGTGCCAGTGAAGGGCACAAAACCACTGAAATGGAATAAACCGGGATCTTTTTCTAAGACCTCTCCTTAATGTCCATCTAAGGAAGTTCTCGTAAACCAGGGATAAAACTACTCATGTCTCAAATAACGATGCTTTGGTCGGTCGCTTCTTTCTCGAGTAAGTGCGCAAAAAGGAAAGATGGAGTCAGCTTTAAGCTTCAAATCTGGCCAAGATGGATGTCAGTTAAAAATGGACTTTTGAGTCATATGTCACAATATACCAGCACAAACGAATGTAGTCTAGACACAAATTGTGGCTCTAAATTTTACCTAGAAAATTTTTTTAGCAACATGAAAATATTCATAAAGGAAAAAAGGCTGTGAGCAAGCTGTAAATAAGTATGGCCACATACAAAGTGGCGCAAAAAAACAGTGCGCTTATCTCGGAGCCATTGCATTTTTGAAGCATACAATGTTAAGATTAAATGTGCAACAAGCGATTCCGCGTCGAAGGAGTTATAGAACGCTCCTGTTAAGTCTAACGTTGTGCACTTACAGCCAATTGTCTGGAAAAACTGTTAAGAAAGTACGGCCAATTTTTGGAGGCTCGTAGACGCTGATCTGTCCAATTTGACCGTTTTTGAGTGTAATCGATAAAGAAAATCAAAAACAACTTTTCGCAAAAAAACTGGCAGAAACAAAAAATTAATTGCATTGCAAAAACGCCGTTTTTGTGACCTTGAAATTGGATGTGGTTTGTTGTGATTTTTTGACAATTTTTGTTTTTTCCTGAGGTTTTTGCGAAAAATTGTTTTCGATTTCCTCCATCGGTTGCACCCAAAAACGGTCAAATTGAACAGATCAGTGTCGAGATACGAGCCTCCAAAAATTGCCCGTACTTTCTTATTCCGGACATGTGGCTATAAGTGCACAACGTTAGACCCGACAGGAGCGTGCTATAGCTCATTCGACGCGGAATTGCCTGGTGCACCTTTCATTTTAACATTGTATACTTCTATACTTCAAAAATGCAACGGCTCCGAGATAAGCGCGCTGTTTTTTTTTTGCGCCACCCTGTATTTTACAAAAATTTAAAATATTTTAATGGTAGTCTAAAATAATCGGAAAAAACGAAGTCCGAACACGAATTTCGGCGTTCAAAGTTAGCTAAAAATAAAATTTCAAAAAATCTAGGACAAGTCGTTCAGAACGAAAAATACTGGAAACAAATTAATGATAAAATTTTTAAATTTAATTTAAAATTTACAAAAACAATTTTGAAAATCAGAAAATTAAGAGTGTTTCAATAATAGTTTGAAACCCAAATATAGTCGCAAAAAACCCTTGTCAAAAATTATTAGGTCATCGGTAACAAAGCTCTTTTTCATCTCTTATGGGTTATAAATAAACTTGAGCAAGCGTGAATCACAACTCCTATCCAATATGCCATAAAGTCTCCGTGGAGAAGTTCAAAGATCGCCCGTCTTTGAAAAAACATTGCTAAGACGTTCACAAATTAATGCTTCAGGTCACGAAGCAAATGTGTACAAAATTGAGAACACAAAAAACGACTATTTGAGACCAAAATAATGACAATGACCTCGCTTTATGTTCCAACAGTGGAGCTCAATTAAAAGTGCGCTTTGAAACAAAAAGGCACAGCCATGTCACAGGCCACTAAAAAAATTAAATGACGCACATTAAAAAATTTCACATTTAATTGATCACAAAAAATGTTGCGACACGAACGTACTCAATAAATTACAGATGTCGAGAATGGGAGCCGAACTAAACGAAAGCATTTTGCAAGAGGACACTTTTATATTTTGCAGGCTGTCATAGCGTTTGGGCCAACTGTTCAAAGATTCAAAAAAGCTGTTTTTAGCACAACGACCGACCTCTTGGAAATACAGACTTTTTTCGCGTCTTCAAAGTTTATCACATGTTCAGCGGAGGAGAAATGGAGAGATAAGCTTCCTTAACTATCAATCACACTCTGAGGCACTGGATCATTTTCAAGGGAACGCTGATTTTTAACCACAAATATCAATTTTGCTAGGGAATTTGGAAGCAACAGGAGGACTGAGAAGAGTGCCACTATTGATTGGGATCCGTTTAAATACTACAACATCAAAGAGACGACTATCTAAGCGTTAAAAAGGCTAAGCGACCACGAAAGAATAAACACACGATTAAGCTTCAAACATCCGAGAAGTGTAAAACAATTAGCATAATAAAATTCAAGGTATAAAGTCATAGTATTGGAGTCATAATGCGCTATAAAGTGCGAAAAACACGGAAAAGTATTTAAGGCGTCAAACATTAGTGAAGGTTTTCGTAGATTTCCGTTTCGTTTCAAATTAGGGATTTTGAGACGCCTCATCAATCTTCTTCTTTTATGCGTTTGTTTTCAGATTAACTTACATAAGAACCACCTCCGCCACCTCATTTCAGGAAATTTCAGTCTCCTCAGAACCATGTTTCCTACTTTCTTCGCAAATCAGCAAAAAATCTGCAAAAATATTTGGAGTCAGGATGGCAATCGTGGTTACACGTTTGGCTTTGAAGCTTTAAAAGCACTTTGAATTTCAGGTATTGACTTTCATTGTGGTCAGTACTAAAAAAGGCACGAATTTCTGGAAGGGTGAATCTGAAACAAACTGGTTCCAGATTTAACCTCAAAACCCGAAAAAAATACACGCATCTTTAAAAGAAAAAACTGCAAAGACAAAACAAAAACTACTTAACCCGCTTAAATTTAAGCTGTCAATAGCCACGCAGTTACAAATAGGACGACTGTTTTTAATTAAAATTTGGGACTACTAACTATGTTGAAACACAACAGGGCAACACAATTACTCCAAAAAGAAGACCTGAATAATTAGAAGTCGACGTTTTTCTATCTTGAATATTAAATAGCTAAGCATGGAAATCCGAAGTTTGCAAACGCGACAAGTTTGACGTGAGACGTTATCTTTTGATTGATCTCTGACAAGATTGCCATCAAGAAACATACTTATAAACCCTGCAATTAATAAACATTCAATTTTACGCCGACTTGAAAACACAAGAAACCTGGGCCAAATAATTGAGGCGAGTGGCTTTGAGAAAGCCGCATATATATCCGCTTTCGCTCTCGCAAATTTGAAGACGTAAACAGCAAGCAATTTTTTGGAGATCACTATTGACAACAATGCGATGTGGGCACAAATCAACAAAGACGGTTTTAAACATAATAAACAACTTGCGAGGCTAAAAATAAGATGATCAATGTCCAAGTGGCCGCCTCGTTTGAGAGATGACAACCGCACTTTAGAGTATAAATATAGTATATGTCTGCTTCACTGCGCTATGTCCCCAAATAGTGAAGGGCTATGAGCCACTTTATTATGATTCAAAGTTAAAAAATGCGATGATCTCTGACCTAAACAGCAAAATAGGGATGTGGCTGTTTGTTGATTAGGTGTTGATGAGTGGCCAAATGTTTCAAGAGAGCCAGGAGAAGTCCAAAATTTATAAAAATGATGTGGCAGCTCTTAGCGTGTTTCAAGTAAAAACGAGGTTGGAATGAGGCTGTTTGTAGATCGAGTGCTGAAGAAGGGATCAAATGTTTCAAAAGGATAATACAGATCTAAAATTCTTTTCCCGACCGACTTTTGTGAATTTTCAAATTTCATTAACAA
Source organism: Steinernema carpocapsae (assembly GCA_000757645.3). Classification (NCBI taxonomy): domain Eukaryota; kingdom Metazoa; phylum Nematoda; class Chromadorea; order Rhabditida; family Steinernematidae; genus Steinernema; species Steinernema carpocapsae. The sequence continues at coordinate 5,464,581 of CM016762.1, forward strand.
GCAGATTGGTAGCCTCAAACAAGATTTATCAGTATCAAATCGGCACAACCCATTTTTTTGTTAAGTAGAATAAACGGACTCGAAATCAGTAAAACTAACTTCGCATCTTTATTTTTGTACTGATTGTCATTCAACAATGCTCTGCGATTTACTGACCGTGAGTTAGATATGTGGTTTATTGAAAATTATGAGCTCAATTACAATTTTACTTGAAAAAAGCACACAACTTTAGAAATGGAGGCTTCAGTAGCAGTTGAACTCTCGACCCCACTTCTCCTTGATCGTTCCCTTGGTCCAGTTGCAGTACTTAGGTCTGCATGAATCTCGACGTGCTCTGTCCCGCCGTCCATAAGATCCCAATCAGGGCTGTGCAAGATATGGTATAGCATATCGCAATATCGCGTTTTCGCACCATTTTTGCGATAGAAATATCGCTCTTTGGGTTATATTTTGGTCTCAAAACGACAGACTTGAAAATTCAAATGAGCACAGTGAGGTTTTGCGTGATTTCCGCGAGGTTTTCGTCGGCTTTTCCTCGTCTTTTCGTATCGCGCGTCGGAAATGATCGAGGAGCATCTGTTTTCCCCGCAGAAAAATGAAAAGTTCGGATTGCAAGGTCAATCGAGTAAGCCACATACTAATCCTTCCTTGTTGAGGAAATCGAAAAAGTTCTTGGCGGAACCTGCGCAAGCGCTGCTAATCCTAGCCAGTACTGGCACAAAGCCGCACAGAGCGGAAGTTCTCTTACCCTTGGAGAGATGGCTAAGAAATACTTGTGCGCTCCAGCTACTTCGGTTGAAAGCGAGCGGCTTTTCTCGACGACAGCCTTGACGCTTACTGATCTACGCAAATCTATGACGGTCGAAAATCTTCAAAAACTGTTAATATTGATTTGTAACGTACCGCTTGAGGAATGCTTTGCTGCTCCCTAGTATTTATTCTTTTGTGTGTTGTTAGCTGCTCACACTGCCAGCTGTTTCCTACTGTTTATTCTTCCCGTTTGTTGCAGGTAAAATTGTTTTAAATTAGTGTGCTTTAATTATCGTATCGCACTTTAAAATTTATCGCGTTATCGCAGTTACTGTTATCGCACTTTGAATATCGCATATCGCCCAGGCAACTGGCTTAAAAATTACCCGAGCGCGTTTGTCATGACTGCCTTTACAACAATTTCTGGTTAAATGGCAAGGACATGAACATGAGCTAAACTATTAAAAGGCTATACTTTAACGCTTGGGACTAAGATAGTCCGTAAGCTTTAGGCACGCAAAGTTAGCATTTCCAAATCCAAAAACCTAAACAACAGGTTTATGTTTCAGCGTACGTCTACCAGCTCCAAAAAGCTAATATGTTGAGACGCTGCTCAATGTGACGCCTATAAGCTCCAAAAAACCCTAATAAAAAATGATCATTTTCTAGTTGTAGGTCAGAAAAACTGAAAGTCACAATTTATGCCTACTAGAAATTAAGCCCGTAGTTTAGCTTCTTTCTCCCACGAAATTATCAAAACTGTTTGATTGTTTTGTATTAGGGTTGTTTTGGTTGTGCTTTATGAGAGAAGCGTCAAGTCTGTATGCGGGCTCATCCGGTTTTTTATCAGATTACACTTGTTATGCGTTTATTGCAGAAACTAGGAAAACTTAAGGTGAAATTAGTGCCAGCGCCACGAGTATTTCTGAATTGGATATAGCGGCTTGAAATGGTTCAAATTGGGGGTTGCGGGTTCAATGCCCACTGGAAGCCACATTGAATGGGTAATCTGGTTCAGAAATTAGAACAACGTGAACAGATGACTTCCAAGGCGTATCATAACGCTAAATCTTGTGTTTTTGAAGAATTTCTACTGTTTGCGTGTGTTGTACTCTCCAGTTCTTTCGTAGCAATGACTAATCATTGTTTGGAAACCGTATAAAACTGTTCTTCAGGCCATATAAACAAATCAGTTTCAATGAAATATGATAGCCCTGAATGAATCCTTGCCGCCAATTTACGTCACTCTGGTCATTGTGTCTACTATGAATTCTCAGTCTTTCGACTTTGGCGATGAGATACATTATTTCTTACTGGAACATGGATATTCCCTCTCGCTTCCCAATGATGGGACACCTCCGACGAGTCCAGTTTACGCCAACGATAGTAAAGTACGCGAAGATGTCGGTTACAATCCTATGAATTCTGGGATAGATCTGCTGAACTTCTTCATTGAACAAGCAGATAGGAATGAGGTACATCAAGGAACGGATCAGAATGGTATGAATCGCAAATTCTTAAATGAAAATTTGGTTTCAGACACAAATGCTTCTAATACTCCACTGCAGAACTCATCCGAGCGGCTCTTAGATAACATTTCACTTGATTTTCAAATTATCGACGACAAATTGGACACCTTGTCGAACATTTCATCCAACCAAACCGATGTTACGTTTTTTAGTGAAGAAGAAGAACATGTGGAGGACCCCAAGCACTCATCATAGCTTAGATTGTCATATTCTTGCTTGTCAGATTATTACACAAATGAAGTCCTAACAAGAGAACAATTTTAACGTCAGGATAAAGCAAAATGACGCTTCCGCATCACACATAAAAACTCGCAAAACCGTTCCTCATCTTCAACTGTCTCAAGGTTATTCAAATTGAGGAATGTTACTTTTTAAACACATAAATCATACGTGTCATCAATACTCGCTGCCTTTATAACCCCCTGAACGGTTAGGTCAACTGACTCAAAAACGGCACCTGACAAATGACTGAAGCACCTGTTGGCAGCTGGCAACTACTCCGTTTTGTGCGACGTGCCAGTTATTCACTTTAACGCCCTCGCAGCGTCAACCGTTTCTTCTTCCCCCGCTAAAAGGTCATTTCCACTGCGCGGAAACGAAGCAGCAACTCCTTTCCATCTCAATTCCACAATTACCATACGCTTCATTAAACAAATCGGAACGGGAAACTCCGTGCTGGCAACAACAAAGCGATCCGCGTTTAGCCGCGATCAATTGTCATTAACATATCAGTTACATTGGTTGTTCTACGTCTTCTCCGCTGCCGATTGTCTCTCGGTGAAGGTTGATGAATGCACTTTCTAATTGATTGCGAGCGGAGAGCACGAATTGAAACGTTTGGCGACACCGCGAGAACGGTCAAATAGGGAAAAAACAACTGGTGATAAATCCTTAGCGACACTTGCAGTCGTTTTTGTCGGTGGATTTTACCGCAATCGGAGTAGAGCTGATTACCACAATGGCTCATTTCGCAGTCGGTCGACGCCTTCAAATAAAAAAATAAAAAAGTGGCTGACCGGGTTTGACATTGCCAAAAGGTGAGAAGTCTGAAATGGATACCTTGGTTTAAAAATTACACTTTTAAATGAATTTCAAAATTTTGAAAAAGCGGCAGCAAAAACACCACAAAAAGAACGGGGATTAATTAGAAGACAACAGAAAGTTGCCTTAAGCGGCGACAATGGTAACCATAAAAAGCGCAATCTTTTTTTAAGATTTGTGCGAAGATGATCATTTTGTGGTTGGTTGGAACTGCAAGAACCCATTTTCCTATAAAAAATTATACTCCCACAGCCATTTAACGACTTCTGCACGTTTATAGTCTTTTAATGAGTTAATCGAATCAAAACAACAATTCCCTGCACCTGCAGACCTTTTTGCAAAGTGTACCTCACCCTGAACCCAACTCGATGTTTAGAGATGTGCAGCGAAAAATTCTTTTGACCCACTTCGATTAATGCAGAAGTGGAGGAAGCTCGAGGCTGCAAAATGATGGATCTGTTTCAGACAATTAAGACGTATTGTATCCTGCATAGCTGTGGGCAGCAGTCGTATGCAGATTGACGGTTCCTTTTGTTTTTGACTATTAAGACCCATTTAAGTTTTGTCGCCAAAGTCGCAAGGTGACAAACGCTGAATGATTACAATTTAATCGACGACACTCACTCCATTCGCCGCTCCCGCGCGATGGTCGCCTGCATCCGCGTTCGTTTTTGTGCGAACGCCGCAACCGAAACCAACGACGATGAGCTTCTCGCCGCTCTTGCGCTCGCTGGCAAAGTGTGTAAATAAGTAATTGTATACCGCAGATTGCCTTGAGAAGCGAAAAAAGTTGCGCAAAAGAGCGATAAGATCTCCAGATGGGTCGAGAGCATTGTTCCTCATTTTGGGCCGACGGCAAGCGAAACCGGAATTGGCGGCCGCCGGAGTGTGCGGTATACTCAGAGATAACCATCGCGGTCAACCTAAATTACTCATTTTGTTGATTACACCGCCTAGCGCGAAATGAGGAAAGGTTCCTGGGCACAATAACCTCTTGGCCGCCGGCCAATCAACAAAAAATGTTTCAATACTAAATTTAGAAAACATTTTTTGGTAATTAAAATTACTAAAACTGAATAAACTGTAAAAATAGTTTGATTTGCTCGAGTCGCTCACATAGTAATTTCTCTCCTGTTGCAAAATATCCACCGTGTTGGTTTTTTACCCCTTTCAGAAACGCTTAGTCACTGATCATTTTACATTTAATGATGTTGAAAAAGACACCTCTTGATACTTGATCATCCAAGTGATTTTTTTGTTTCCGGCAGGTTTCTGTTTTGACGTCTTAATTAGCGGAACGCTTACTCACTTGTCATAAGAAGTGTCTTATTCATGGTTCTTCGGTCGATTGTGGGTGAGACAACGTTTGATGTCAACAGAGTTTATGATGACGACTTTAATAGGACATCAGCCAGAAGAACACTGATTGAAAGTGCGATGGTAAGTGAGGACTCAATTATGAAATTTGATCGGAGAATCCGAAAAGCCCTTGGAGGTGAGATGTACTCGATTCTGACTTTTAAGGTCACTTCTAATTTGTTCAATTTGTGTCAAAAAATTCCCAATTAATTTGGTGCCGCAAACTGCCAAATTTCAAAATCGCAATTTTTTTACTCTGCGATGTACAAAATGAACGTCACGCCGACGGACGTTTCAAAGAACCCCGGCCGATAAGATCTAATCTACTTTTGTTTCGAAACGTTCTCCAAAATTCGTTTTTTACATTCTTTGCGCCGCTGACCCAGTTCCGGTTGCTGAGACTCGAGACTGCTGATCTCCCCGTGAATATAATGATCATGTTTGGTCGGGATTGCGGTGTGCACAGCAGATGAGTGACAGAGATAAGAGTTTGAATTTGAATATTTCAGGTCAAAAGGGAAAACGGATCGACTTTCAATATTCAAATGGGTCTGTAATTTAAGTGAGACGTTTCACACGGAGGTTACAAGTTACAAAAAGTGGTTTCAGCTGAAATAAACAAAGTAAAAATATACCAAAATTGATAAAAGTCAAACCAGTTGGAAAAAACTTGAATCAATTGGAACTAGAGCAAATCATTACACATTTTTATTCATTTTCACGCGAGATCTACGTTTCACATAATATTACATATAAATTTAGATATAAATCGTCATGATGTTTGTTTAAGATTGTGGCCGAACAGGCGATGAGCGACGGAGATAAGCGACGCTATTTGAATAATCCAGGTCACGTAAAAAGAGTCCAGTTTTAAGATTTCAAAAAAGGTCTGCATTTCCGCGACTACTGACCGCAATTTACACCTTGAAATAAAAAAACGGGTTTTCAAATTCAAATAAAATTTGAATTTAGCTTCCAAATTTGACAACTTAAAGTCCTTAACTGTTGTTGGATAACGTGAATTCGTAATTTAATCAACGCAGAATTAAACTTGTTGCTCTCCTTCACGGTTACACTCTTAACCCTATCTGATTCTCCAACAATCCCCCCTTATAACACCTCTCATCACAGCAACGCTGTTTCTGAGAAAACAGTTTTTACACCAAAACTGTTTGTTGTTGACCTGTGCGCCTGAGGGGTCAAGCCGTTTTCACTAAAATAAACAATCATCATGGCTGCGTTCGCTTGATTAAACTTTGATTGATTACCACGCAGTAGGTGGCCTATGCCTCGCGACGGCCGCCGATAGGCATGCAAAGTTGCGAACGCTGCCGCCGCTGCTGCTCGGTAACGCCAAGACACCGTTCGCCGGTGGTGTAAATCTTGCGTGATTGATGTTTGTATACAAAGAGTCATTAAACGGCTATTTGCTGCGCGGCGGAGAAATTTAGATAACCCCGATTATCGAATTTCGGAGCTCTCGCGAGCGTAAAGGCGAATTAAATGTCTCCGCAAAGGTGTTCGCGGGAAGGAGCGATGATGATGGGTGGCTTATCAAAGCGGCTGTCTTCGCAATCGCATAAGAAAGTGGGGATACAGAACTGGACAACTTGAAAAAGGATAGTTAACTTTTTGAGGGCAAATGACCTTGAAGACTCTTTACCGCAAAAATCTTATCTCAAAAGCGAGTGCCACAAAAACAGTTTACCGCAATAGACAGACGACCGGCCGGCAGACATCTTCTTTCGCCAAGAGAGGTAAACGACTCGCCGCGCGGGCCAAACTAGGTGCCTGTCAGCGGGAGTTACCATCACCCGACGCGATAACAATCTGCGGCAACGGTATCTGATCGGCGACGTTGCGCCTCATCACCGCGTGTGGTATTCTCTTTCGGATTACTGAGATTAGCCGCCAATCCTAAAAAAGCGATTCCGTGACTCCCTAAACGGCTATCCAGTCTCTCTTCTTCAGTGTGTTCTGTCATCACGGTGGATTCAGCCGAGGCGAGCCTATCCCGCTCGCGTGCACAATGAAAGTGATTAATCACGATTGACAGCGAACGTGAAATATCTCTTTCTTAATCCATTTAGATAAGGGTCATCATAACAGTGCTGTCGCGCATCAATTGCTACAAGATGACTCACGCAGCAGGGGCTACAGCAGCGCGTGTTCTTGGCGCGATGCCCACAGGCAGCGTTCCCCCCACGTCAACTAGTTGCTCCGAGGACTAATAGTTAAAGAGGCATTAAAATTAACGAACTAATATTTCCTCGCTGGTTTACGCTCCTTATGGGACGTTAATCAAGCAGCGGTTTAGGAAGAGACGATTACGCTCCCGCTTCCTCCTGCATTCCGCGGCCGCTTTTTAGGTGGTATAATTCGAATTAAGATTATGCAGTATAAACTACGTATAGTCCAGTCTAAGAACTTTGTGGTTAACGCATAAAAGTAAATCCTATAATTAAAGCAAAGTTTTGCAGTTCTTTACGCAAATCACGTTTTACGACTGTCTTTGAAGTTTAGACGTCGAATCCGAGAACTACCTCTGGCATCTAACCTCAAATCGTAAACAACCCAAGAGAACCCAAGAACAGCGATTGTCTCGAACAGGCTTGTAATTATGCAATTGGACCGCCGCGCAAGGCATATTACTGCAATCGCGATACAGTAATATCCGCGAGATCTTCTATTTGTTGCGGAAGAGGGGATTGTGGCTCGCATCGGTGCGTTCTGTCACCGTATGTCGGTGTCATATCAGTCAAACGTCTCAATTAGGCACACTTCATTCGGGTCGACGTTCGAGGATTGTATAACCGGCACATCGCGATTTGTTTACGCACCGTAAATATATTTGATTCTAAGGTCACTCTTTTGTAGCTCTTATCTCCCTGATCCTCTAGTTTAAAATTTTTTAACCATGTAGAATGGCCAAATTCTGAATTGAGATCAAAACAACAGAACCCTTAAAGCCTTGCCCTCGATGCAAGACGATCGCCTGTTTACGAGGTGTTAAACAGTCGCCCACCAACCTTCAAGTGTTTGTGAGGTGTTGACTTACGCAAAAACCGAATCCCGCTATAAATCAAGCCACAATCTGCAGCCCTGTCCCATTTATGCCGTCTTCACCTTCACCTGACTGTACGATTTCAAGAGAGATGGCTGGCTCTCTGCCTTCCTCCTTCCAATCGAGAGAAACGCGAATTTTGTCAACTTTTTTGCCTCCCCTCATGCAAAAAGTTTGCAATCAATCAGCATTTCTTCCGCGATAAGATGCTATCGCGGCTGTGCGCGAGAGACGATCGCCTCTCGTGGATCATCCGTGGGTTGACCTTTCTAGCGGTTGACAAATCGAGAAGAGACGATCCGCAATTTGGGAGGTGGATGACAGCCGTTTGCCACGAAGCCCCAATTAACTCCGCCCCACCTCCACGCCCGAGTTTAGGTGCGCGCGCCGCCGCGATTCGATCGAAATCGCAGCGAGTATCAATCGGCGTTAATAAGACTAATTGCAACCCGATCGGCGGATATATTTCATTTCTCGTGTTCGCGCTGTGGCTACTTCTTTGCGTACTTGTTAGCGCGATGAGATCATCGACGGCTAAGTCCCCTCCCGCGCAGCCCGCGATCGTGTTAATAGCCCGCGATTGACTTGTTGACAGCCTGTGTTCAACAACCAGGTACTTGGCCCTCAAGTATCTCCTGCGCGCGCTCGGAGTTCATCTCCCTCGAAACAGTTTCAATATGAGTCAGAACGCGGCGAGAAAAACGTCTAGGCACCCTTCTCATGTCGTCATTTACACTCGCACCCTGCAAGCTCAACTCTAGCTTTACCGTAACCTAAGTCGATTAGGTTGTTTGCCGATGAGCTGAGTAAAGAAGGATGAGAAGACAGTTGCTTTCACCACCCCATAGTCTCTTCGACACGACAACTCACGTTTTTTGCGCTAACTGTAATTCGATATGCAATTACTCATAACTAAGTCAATGGCTGATCTTAGCCACACCGGTATATAGTCCTCCCGCGCGCAACGGTCCCATTCCAAATCTGTCAGCGGCGCCATCAGCGTCTGTCCCAGAGGCTTGTTTACCTGCCTTCCCGCGCCCTTTCTTCGCGCCTCGATCGGTGCATAATCCATTAGAGTGTCATTGAAAGCGACACAATTGACTCTTACTACAAAGTAAACATAACTTCCTTACGTAATCTGGTCACTCAACTCGGGTCCATTTTGTGGGTGGCCGCACTTGTACCGCAATTTGTGCCTATTTCACAATCTTTGGGGGCGGCGGGTCAGTAGGGTGTTCCTTAACTCGGCGTGGTGACCTTGTCTGCCTGCAAGCAACCAATCCGCTACCGTAATCGCGCGATGGTCACTTCTTGCCACTGTCTTCTTAGTTATTCCCCTCCACTACTGCCTCCTTATTCACTCTTGCGAATGTTTCCGCCACGTTTGCGCATTTGATGACTAATTACGGTAAAAAATGGACTCGACAAAGAAGAAGGCACATGCGGAGAGGAGGAACCGGGAGGGGAAGGGACTGGAAGAGCGAGTTTCGCGGCGCGTGTTTCTCGCTTCGCTTCGGGCGACGGACACTCGGATAACTAACATGCGTGAAATTGATACCGTTACAAGAAAAGCTCCCCGCAATGGTCGCGAACACGTCTGACAGCAGCGGCAGCAGACTCTGACTACTTCTCGTTGCGGTTAACACAGAAGACAAAAAGGAACGACCGAAATAAGCAAGCCAGTTGATGCGCGAACGGGCAGCGTGAGCATCTTCTCAAAGCGTCGGGGGACGCTTTTGGTTCCCGAGATGCCCAACAAGCCGCGGAATTACCCTTCAGGAGGCCGAAACCAGTTGTGTTCGCGCCGTGGCTATCTTCCGGCGCTTTGACGCCCCCCGGAAGAGCAGAGGGGAACGGGGAACGTCGTGGTCGCCAAAGGCATTCTTGATTGGAGCCACGCGTTGTGCTTGTTTAACCTCTTGTAATCATTTGGATTATTGGCGGCATTTCACAACTCGCCGCCTAATCCAATCAGCCGCGGCCCGCCGCAAAATCAAGGTGTTCCCGTTCCCGACTCGTGTGATCTACCGTATCCCCTACTCCCTCCTCTTCTTCAAGACGTGGGGGCGGCGTGAGGCTGGCTGGTTGTCTGCTTAGTCATTGAGACAAAAAAGAGATCATTTCGACATTAGTCAACCGCTACTTACAGCGCGAAACAGTTCCCACTTTACGGTCATTGTCGCGCAGCGTTCGCTCTCGACTGGTCACCCCGTCCGCCCCTCGCGCGCCCCCTGCGGCAAGGCCATATTTCATCAACACCTTGTAAGAAGCTTGTACTCTCTGATGGTGCTACTTTGTTCACCCTTCCCCTGGAGGGGCTCGAGGTGATTGATAGAGACATCATCTTACCCACATGCTCACATGCTATATTACCTGTTTGAGGGGTGGTGAATTGACCTTTGGCGACGAGACTGTTAACACCATTTCGCTGTCTTACACTTTCTTTGCGCCTTCCCTGTGGTGATATCTCTAATTGAACGATTGTTTCTTTTCAGAGAGAGAGTCGACGAGCCCTCCTCGATGCGACGAACACTTCTTCTGCCGCTGCTGCTGCTTGCAGCGGTCGCGGCCGGCCCGATCACGCCTGAGGCGTTGACGGAAGTCTTCAACAAGATGTTCCCGATCGCTCCTCCGCACTGCACCAAGACTCCAATCGTCTTGTCCCAAATCTCCTCTGGTAAGTCCTTACTGATATTCTCATTCCTTTTGTCACGCGATCTGATAGAATTAGCGCCTAGAATTCCAAAAATTTGATGTCATTATCGAATTAACAAATTAACCAATTTCAGTGAACGCTTTTGTACAACGGAACATCCAGATGCATCTCAGTCTCGGACTCCACAGAACCGTCTGTTTCCGGCTCATGGATACAACGAGTGGTACCCCGTCGACGACGACAAATATTAGTGAAGAGACCGCTTCCGCCAAGTCGCTTCTCCACACGCTTACTCTGAGTCGGCTTGAACATTATCACCCTGTCAGCCAGCAGTACACGTTCGCTATTCCGGAGGTGAAGGCGGATTGCAAGTGCGAGTGCAATGCCCAATCGGACGTCTGTAGTGCCGCCACGCACCAGTTCAATATGTGCAAGAATGAAGATGGAAAGGTACGTTTTGTCTTACTTCTGTATTTGCTAAATTCGCCTTCCTTTTGTGTCATTTTCGCTTCAAAGGCAGGAATTTTCTAGGAACTATTCTTTAAGACCTAAATTGGGCGCTTTTGGAAATCTTCGTTTGTCTTTATTTTTTTCTGCCTTTCTGACGCCTTCTTTATTGTTTTCTCGTGCTCTAAATGCCGAAAGTCGGATCGTATTGAAAGGACTAATTTGCCTTTTGAAACTCACGTCGAATATCGGATTTTATCCTACCAAAAAGGTCGAAATTAAGCGCTTAATTCGATGGCACTTTTGACAGTTCTGATACCTTATTTTGGGGTCCAACTTGTTCACAATTGTCAACTGCTCCTTTGTTTGATTACATGGATTTCGACACGTTTCTGTTTGCTTCCAGATTTCCGGTTTTTTTTGTTTTTATGCTCTGTTTATCGAAGTAATTAGACAGCTTCTTGAGTGGAATTAACAAGTTTCTGTTTGCTGAGCCGAGAATAATTGCGAAAAGCGTTTTTTTCTGCTATTTTGGGGCTGTTTTCACGGTGAATTCTGTTTTTATCGCATTCAGATTGCAATGATGCTCATTTTCGGCTTATTTTAGGAAGAAGTGAGCTCCTGCTACCGGACGTTCTTCCCGAACCAACCAAGCGGAGGATGCCGAGCTGGAAACTCGCCGAAACTCTGCTGCGACGTGAAATTCAAGCCCTACCAGAACATGTCACAGCCGTGAAGCTCGAGCAGCCCAGCACCTTCGCCGTCTTCCGCTACGCCTCCTACGACTGGCTTGCCGGACGCTGGGTCCAAAACGACACCGCCACGATTCGAACCCAACTCGACGGCGGAAACCAGAACCGTTACCTGGACGGAAAGAAGAGCATCGAGCTGTCCGTGACCGCCGGAGGTCGTGCCAGCCACCAACTCGAGTCTGGCATGTATTTCGTCCGAAATACGGCCAGCGGAGTGCAGATGGAGGACTTGAGACGGCAGCCGTTGAACGAAATCACCGAGAACAAGTGCGTTATTGTGGTTTTGTGCTCAGAGATGATGATTTTCTTGTTTCAGTTTCGATCGACTCGGATGGTACAGGAAGGATGATGATGGGAAATTCTATGTCAACAACGGAGTCGTCAAGATCAGTCGCATCCACTCGGCGAAGGTCGAGAATTGTCAGGAACAGGTTTACAAGAGCATTTTGGATGCGAATCATTATATCGATCGTGATTCTGAGGTAAATCTCGCATTTCGGAAGGCATTTTCCTAGTTATTTCAGGAGTCAGAGAGATTCGCCCTCGCCGACACCGTCGACAGGATCTACACGTGGGTGCAGAGCGCTCGTCTTTATGACGTTTCCAGGCGCCACGCGATCGTCACGCACTCCGAAGGCACGAATCTACAGATTTCGCTCGAGCTCAACAACGACATGCACAGCAACCAGGTGCTCTCGTTCTTCCACAACTCCTCCCGCATCATGGACTTCACGGGCACCATCATCGTGGACCCGCATTCCAACCGCTACTTCAATATGTCCGTCTACGAGACCTCGGGCATCCTGAACGGCGTGGTGAAGCGTTCCACGTCCCCGGACTCGGAAGAAGACTTCGCATTTACCGTCTTCGTCTCCGACCTGAATCCCTCGAACAAGAGCTACATCGTGCCGCTCCCGGCGATGATTACCGGCGGCGACCGGATGATCTGCATGAGGCCGGACGAGAGTCCCGAAGAACGAGCCAACTGCCGCATCATCGCCTACAGGGAGAATCCGCTGATCGTGGACCTCATTCACAATAGCTGGTCAGAACTGGTCGGCCACTGTCCCGAGTGCAACCAACTCTCCATGGACGGCTTCATCAAGTACTTGAACCCAATCAACTGGGTGAAAGGCGTCAACTCGGTCGCCGACCTTATCATGATGGTCTCGGACGTGGGAGCCTACGTGGGCTGCCTTCTGGTCTCCTATTTCCTGATTACAAGGTGTCTTCTGCCCCTCCTCAGATGCTGGTTATGTCCTGTGCAATTCTACAGTCGAAGGAAGTGAGCCTGACGCCACTTCCCAGACGATTCTTAGGATTCGCTCTTCTCTTGTACATTCTCCTCGTTGTATAATCTCAAAAATCTCTAGTTCTCCCCCAGTATTCCTAATCCCCAATGGTCACACATCTCTCCTCCCTGCTTCACTTCAGTATTCGGGTCGCGTCGCTTCTCCCTCTTTGTACATACGTCCTCCTCCCCATTTGTCGTTTTCGAGATTCGCAAATTTATTTTTTGTCACTTAAACTATAACACTGCTGTGATATGTAAAAGATTCTGGTGAATTCCGCTCTCCTTGTGATAAGATGCCTTAATTCGAGTGCCTCAGAAATATAATAAAATTAATTCGAATTTTATCGCTCGCGCTCGGTTCGAACAAACGCTTCTGGCGCATTCTCGCGCAGTCGCAGAGACGACGTCGACGGACTTTAGGGTGAAGATTTATCGGCGTGGACAAGCGATTTACGATGCGCGTAATAGAGAGTGATCGCCAGATCGAATGTCGCGAACGGATCCGAGATCGCCGTTCGCTCCTGCGAAATTTATGAAACACTTTGGGAGCATTCGAGACAGATTTTAGGACATTTTTGTGGTACTTTCTGAAGTGTCTCTTAATCTAATTAAATGGGCCCATTAACACATTACTGGGGTCGTTTAAGGGTAATTTATGGAGTTTTAAAAAGGAACCTTGGAAAATAAAAGCTTTGTGAGGAAAGGATTGTGTTGAAAATTGCCAAAATGGTTAACACAAAAGTAGGAAATAGGTAAAACGGCAATTTTCTATGTGGTTTGGGCAGATTTTACGACCGTTTCACATTACTAGAAGGCTAGTTTGGGGTTGCTCCAAAACATAAAGGGCTTCTGGGTTGGGCTTATTAGCGAGCACATCGAAATACCCAGAACGGTGGCTTTTAAAGTGACCAAAGCCCGACAAGCAGTTTTTTGATGAGCCCACACTTTCAAATCAGTGGCCTCAATGACCATTTAAAAAACGGTTTGGCCTTCATGAAAACGGAAGCTGAGCTGAAAAATGACTGTACACAGTCTGTGACTGTTGAAAAATTGATGGCCGCCGCTTTCAGAGCACGGCCATTTTGGAGGCCACAAGGTCACTGATTTGAAAACATGGTCGCACCTAAAAGCTTTTTGGGCTTTGACCTCTTCATAAGCCGCCGGCCACCTCATAAACTACAACCCAGGGTAATCCGGACACCTCTGAGTTCTAACCGTCCTAAACCACTTTTTATTATTTCACGTTCGGTCTTCGGTAATTATGCGACCCAAAGACATAAAAAACGCATTTCAAAAAAGAAAAAATATTTTGGATTTTTGTTTAAAACCCGCTATTAGAAAAAAGTGACCAAAGCGTTTTTTGATTTGGGGAAAGTCTTTTTTAATGGAATAAATCAACATTAAAATGTGGAAGTTGTAGGTTTGAAATGACTCACAGAAAAGGAGAAAGCCACTGACAGAATGCCAACTTGATTTTCACAGAAAAATGGACAGTTTTGCATAGAAACCTGTAGCACTAAAAAGTTCCAGCACTAAAATACATCAAAAATTGTCATTAAACTTTGTTGACCAATGTCGTTACGTGCAGCAGTCCTTCCAACAGCCACAGTTTTAAGCTTTTTGCCTAAAATTCAATGTATGCCGGCCAAGAATCGCATTCCAGACAGAAAATAAACTACATTCCCAAAGGAACATCCACTTCTCAAGTCATTCATCTTCATTATTTTCCGTCCAAAACAACAATTGATCACTCTTCGAACGGTTTATTATTGTATTGTCGCATTCCCTTCTTCTACCTTAGGAATATCGCTCCAAGAACTTGATCACTTTCTTCATGTTCTCCTCGCGGTCCATCCTGTGAATCACGTCCACCAAATTCCGCTCGTTCGTGAGGTACGAGTAGTTGTCGTCGTCGAAGAAGATGCGGTGCTTCGACTTTGCCTTCTCAATGATCCGAGGCCAGATGGGTCTGTAACACAAAACAAGACGTATCAATGGATTGTTTATCGTCGCGCACTTACTTTCCGGCAACATAGCCGATCGGCCGGAGTTGTTGATCGATGCGGCCATCAAAGGAATTGCGGGTGTTCTTCCGATATTCGAGATAATCAATCAACTCTTGCCGTTCGATGCCATTTACGCTAATCACTGCAAAAGGGAAACGATGCGCGAATGTCGCCGTCGCCGCTGTGTGCAACTCGGTGCCAACAACGGGAAAACATACCGTAGAGGAGCAGAACGACGGAAAGAGATGTCAGCAGGAAAGGTCGCATGGTGCAGAGTGAAAGTGCGCGATCGGGCGACTGATCTCGGGTAATCCGCGGTGATCTGATGTGTTCAAAGGATGAGAAGAGGAAGATGATCTCGCGGTTCGGCTTTGTTTCCGCGGTCAAAGCGGAGCTGAAGAACTAAGGGGTCGGGAGAGAATAGGGTTTGTTTGATGGATTCGAGAGATGTTTCGCAGAACGCTGAGAATGACTGAAAGGGTTTCAATTTACTTGATAAGATGGGCAACAAGCCAGACAAAGATGAACAACAAATGTTGCTAGCGACGTGGATATTAAGCCAAGTCAGAAGCAGGCACAACAAAGAACAAGTCGGAGAGAAGGGAAGAGAGTCGAGTTGAACCGGCCGAGAACGAACACGAAGCCAAAAGAGCTGATCCGGACGAACAACTAAGTGATGAATAGCCCTGAAGTCGAGCCAGAGGACGAAAAAGCCGGAGAGCAAATGAGGCAAGACAATAAGCCGGCATAATGCTCGAAGTGGATTTTTCAATCACGGATCAAGACGATTCACGAACCCGTCCGGTCGTAGAAAATCACGATGCTTACAAGAATGTTCCCGATCTTTCGCCTTGTCGTTCCTCCGCTTACCGCCGATCGAAACGCCTGTTCGTGGCGGGACCCGCGAATCGTAAATTTTGGGTCCTCGTGGAGCCCGAATAAACCCTAAATTCTCGGCCGTGCTGGCGTGTTTCTGGGCATATTTGGGCTCGGCGAGATGCGTAGCTCATTCCGCGTCGAATGCGCCCAAAAGCGCGAAAATCTGTGAGAAGTGGGCAAAGTTCGCCCCGTGTCGCTGGTTGGGTACCCATTCAGGCAAAATCAGTTTTTTCCGTTTTTGCGGCTTAATTCCGCTTAAATTCAAATTCAAATTTTCGTCTAACCAACTCTTGCAAATCAGATTCTGCGTCGAATGAGCCCAAAATATCCGAAATTTCCTCGAAAAGTTGATTCAATTTTAAAGTAATGCTACCTGGGAGGGGGTCATGTTGCCCGGAAGGGAGGCCTATCTAGGCAATTTCAACCCCATTGAGCTTGTCTGGAGATGGGTCAAAAATGAGGTCCGAAAGGTCGTCAGCGTCACTGATAGCATTCAAGAAATTGAAGCTCGCACACGGGAAATCATGGACGGACTCCCTAGGCGCCATATTGAGAGCTTCTTCCGACATGTTGTCAACGTGGAAGACGAAATGCACGCTTTCGACAACTTTAGCATTGACCTGAATCCAATTATGGATGGTGGTGACCATGGACCATGAATGACTTAAATAAAAAATTAAATTTCACTTTACTGTAGCATTAATATCAAAAATACTTAAAACAGGCCTCCCTTCCGGGCAACATGACCCCCTCCCAGGTAGCATTACCTTTAAAATTGAATCAACTTTTCGAGGAACGCGCTAATTTCGGATATTTTGGGCTCATTCGACGCAGAATCTGATTTACAAGAGATTGGTTAGACGAAATAAGCGGAATTAAGCCGCAAAAACGGAAAAAACTGATTTTGCCTGAATGGGTACCCAACCAGCGACACGCGGCGAACATTGCCCACTTCTCACAGATTTTCGCGCTTTTGGGCGCATTCGACACGGAATGAGCTACGCATCTCGCCGAGCCCAAATACGCCCAGAAACACGCCAGCACGGCCGAGAAATTAGGGTTTATTCGGGCTCCACGAGGACCCAAGACCCAAAATTTACGACTCGCGACGAACAGGCGTTTCGATCGGCGCTCGACAATATAGACTCGCATCCGTTTCCGCGTCTTGGCGTTTTCGGTGCTTTGGCGAACTTTTGTCGTTTTCAAAGTCATTACGACGTCGACAAGGAATGATTCCGAAGGCGACGTCCGTTGCTTCTCGTTCCTCTGTTCTGGCGGAGGACTGGCTTCGCCATTGAAACGTCGACGTCCTCTGGTGTTCTCCAAAATCGCACCTCCCTATTTTTTCAAGACTTTGGTCGCCTTCGGAATCATGATGCCAACTTTTCGTAAAACTCGCGGAGTCATTTCTTAGCATTCTAGGTTGGTTCACGTTTTTGTCCGAATCGTACCGATTCCGCCGCCTGGGAAGAATTGCGTTGTCGTTAAAATCCCGCTCCAGCTTTGTCTTGGAAGAGCTTGTAACCGCAACAATGAAAAGGGGTCTCAAAAATAAGAACTTCCGTAAAATTCACGCAGATTTGATAATTCGCCGACCCTTTCAAACCTCGATCAAGGCACGCGGAATGCGTTTGCTGCAAAAACGGAACCCTTTGCAAAAATCCTTCTGCAAAATCTGTCTAGACTCTGCGATGACCTTTTGTCCACGGCAACGTGCTTGCAGGCGTTCGTCACTTGAATATGTCCGCGGACGTCTTTTTTCCCTTTTTGCGCTGTTGTTGTGAGTCATCGATTTCTCTTCATCACCTCTCCGAGGCTCCTAGCGAGACGTACCGTATCAAGCACGTCAGAAAACTCCAACGGATGGCTTTGCAGTGCTTGAAAAGTGTTTTCAAAATCAAGTAGAGAGAAACGCGGTGCTTTGAGATTGCCCCGTCGTTGAGGCCAAACGCAGCCAGTTTCGACTTCTTTGATCCTTGAGTATCCATCCTGACTGATACGGTGAAACCCAGCATAAGCGTGCGCAAACAGATGAAACTCCGAGAAAAACAAACTATATCTAGAACGTATCTTATGAACAATGTTTTATCCACTTGTGTGTTCATGGTGTTATTTCCTCGTTTTCTCCCTCAGATCGCTTCTCTCTTTTTGGATGCAACGACGCGTTCCGCAATTGAGGTAAACAGAAGAGCGAACAAGCGAGAAATAGCCATGTTGCAACGTGAATTCGATTTTTTGGTATTCTTAGATTACAGCGGATGTGGAATCAGAAAAATCGCTTATATTGCCAAACAAATCTTTTAAGCGAAACCATGAAATTCCCTTTTCACTTGGTTTGTTAATTCCATATCGGCGATGGTAAGTGTAGGTGCTCAGGATCGGCGTCCTACCGACAGCGGAGGCTTTGAATATTCATTTCCGACCAACAATAGCAAACCGGAGGGTGCGTGGGATGCGGTAGTCAGTCCATAAGGAAAAGACGTCCGAGGTGAAAAATTGTCATAAAAGACAAAAGAATTCCTAATCGATTATGTTCTCTAAATGGAAACCATCTGGATGCGTCCCTTTCGCTTTGTGGATTACTATTCACTCGATTCTTAACTGAGCGACGCAATTGCGCTCATAGCGCGTCTTTTGAGAACGCGCTTACGGCAAAGATTAGCAAAAAAGCCGACAGACCAAATAAAAGAATTAAATGTTGGAAAAATCAAAGGTGTTGTAGCCGAAAGTAAAACCTTATCTTTTGGCGTTCGTTTTTACAGAACCAAAGCCAACAATTACACTCCTGCCATTTGCAAAGGTAAACAGTGAATTGTGATCAAGACAATGTTGATCGCATGCAGAAAAGCTCGCTAAAGGCGAAAGAGAGCGGTCTCGAACACCAAACCCGGCTTTTCGTTGTTTTGTTTCTTATTGTGCCCCGCGTCTTTGACGCTCCACAACACCCGGACTGTCGTCGACGCGCTCTGTTGACGGCGCTGATCAGCTCATTTTTGGATATGAAAAGAGCGACTGAAAGGATGCGCTTACACGACGACGGAATTATAGAATCGTTTTGGTTTTCTAACGCACATTATGTATTCGACGACTTACCCAGACATGCCTTTTAATCAGACATCAAAGATGACATTAAACGCTTGTCGATGTCTTATTCGACACACATTTAAACATGAACAGCGGCCACCGTCTTGTCGCTGCTTTTCGTGTGTTTCGCTTACCGTTTTCACAGACTAAAATAAATTTTCAAACCCTCAAAAAGTGCAGAATTGACTCATGAGAGCTCTTGGTGGACTGGGAGAAGAATGAGTCAAAACAAAATAAACTATTTGTCATCAACTCTTCAACTTCGCTTTTTCAGACCTCTTTTACGTGTTCTCACTGAAAACCTGTGCGTCGGTCTCATCATTTCTGTCTTACTTTTTCTGCGACCGCCGCTGCGTCTGTATCTTCCTTGCACTCATGTATCCACCCCGAAATGTCCTCAGTTTGGCCTGCAGCAATAATCGATTGAATCGGCGACATGCAATTCAGATCGTCGAGACAGTTTTCGCAATTTGCGCCGCTGCGGTCGCCGCGCCATCGCCCCTTTTGTGAAAGTATTTAAGACGTCGGCCCGCGAAGCTAGGGTCGGTTGCATCTGTGCGGGTTATCCTCCTTCGGTGCAGATTTTGGCGGCAACTCACATTAACTTTGTAACTTTGTTTTTCAGAACCAAGAAAGCAAAAATATGGCCAAGCGAAAGAGTTCCGACGGCCAGCTTGCCGACCTCGACGCTCAGCAGCGAAACCTCCGCGAACGGCGCCCAACTCCTCCTAGTAAGACTGCCTGATTCTTAAACAAGCTTAGCTCAATTTTTTTTTAGGCAACGCGTTTGTGAAATCGAACCTCGAAAAGACCACGAAGGGCTGCTCCAGGAACACGAGCTACCTCCCCACGGCGACCGTCGGGCCGATGCCGCAGCAGCAACCCCAAGCCACCGACAGAACTCGCAAGAAGGTCTCCTTTGCGGAAGGAACGAAGGGGGGAACCCCCGAAGGGGACCGCCCCGCATACAAGCGCAATAAGAACGCTGAATAACATAAATATTTTGGTCCGCTTGTTGAGGATTACAACTTGAAATAAAGTTATGTTGATAGAATTAGATCATATAAAAAACGGAAATGAAGATACGTGGTGTTGCGCTTCTCAGAGACAGCAGGAAACACGAGTATTTGGATGAATCGACTTGAGGAGCATTAACTGGGTCCTCATCAAACCCTCTCCAATCCCTCAAAATGAGCTACAGTCTGTATGACAGTATCGGCTTTGCTCTTAATGCAGTTTAAGCGAATTTCAATGCAAGTAGCAGTTCCACAAAGTGTTTTTCTTGACGAAAAGTTGGTTTTCCCTGATTGAAAGTATCCTTTCTGTCACAATGCCACGTAGACGTGCCCCTCTTGCAAACGCGTTTTCCCCGTCGATGTGAACTCCGTCGCGTTCTGCCAGTTGCACTTGCACCTTCCGTTGCGCCAGTTCCGACCGAACTTGGCAAAAGTGCATTCGAATCTGCAGCCGCCGCCGTCTCGCCTTTGCAACCGTTGGCGCCATCGCCGCTTTGCAGCTTTTCAGTATCGCCTATCGACGCCTCGTTCGACGTCTCCGCTCGCTTCGATCGCCGCTTAATCGATGCCTCGACTCGATCAAAACCTCCGTGCCGCCGTCGATCGAGACGAGCGCTCGTTTTCGACGCGCCGTTGTCCACGCTGTCGCTTTCAGGGTTACGGTGTTCTTCCGGAGGAGGCGCGTTTAGAGGCGTGCGACGCGCGTGAGCGGCGCGAGCCCCCGAGATGGAATTCGCTTCAGTCGACAGCGGAGAGTCGGTCGGAGGCGGCTGCGCTTCAGCAAACTCTTCTCCTCTAGCTTCGCCAGCGCCGGTCCCAGCTCCCCTCCTGGGAATTGCTTTGAGCGTGCATTCTCTCTCCTCCAGCCGCGTTTCTTCGTGTACTATCGCGTCGTTCTTCTGTACCGTTCTGACCGTGCTATTCCAGTTTTAGACTCGTCTTGGGCCCTTCTGCCCCCCTGAGGGCACTCCATCCAGGACTACTGGCTTCACTGGAGGAGTAACGCCGCCGTTGTCTTGGCATCCAGCGGCCGATGCGATGTCCCCAGTGTCCATGCCTGGATTGGAAACCATTGAGAGTCAAGCGTGCAACGTCGTCGGAGTCAACAGCGAGAAGGTGAGTCACACTACTTTAGGTCGCATCCGAAATTTGATGTTTCAGGTATGATTCA
This sequence comes from Steinernema carpocapsae, assembly GCA_000757645.3. Taxonomy (NCBI): domain Eukaryota; kingdom Metazoa; phylum Nematoda; class Chromadorea; order Rhabditida; family Steinernematidae; genus Steinernema; species Steinernema carpocapsae. The sequence goes on from CM016762.1 coordinate 5,485,629, forward strand.
GCTACGGTCGACTGCCACATACCACCTCCTTGAAGATCTCAGAAGGAACTGCCACAGCCACGGAGCGGATATCGTCGTCATCCCTCCAAGCCTCCCGTGTCTTTCCTCGTCCTTTCCCCAATCGCTGGAAGCTCTTCGCCACGCTCATGGTAAGATAGCTACATTTAAGACTGCATTCTGAACTTGTGTTTGCAGCCGCACGGAGCTTTGAGCGAGAATCCCGGACATGTTCAGCAGCAGATCTCCAGGACCTCCTCAGGCCCGTCCCGTCGTCGTCATGGCTCAGCTAACTTCGCCCACCCGCCTTTCCCAACTCAGTCGCAGATAGCTCTCATTCATTGTATCCTTAAGCACAGTCGCCCCTTAGGTTTTTTGCTCACTTTTGATTTTTGCTCCTTCTATCTTCATGTTAGGCACCTAGAGATTCAATCTCCTTCTTTTTATATATTTCGTATTTGTGTATGTCATGTAACTTGTGTTTCCTATGTATTCGGCACCTCTCTTTTTGTGTTTCTCTTTAGGGTTCCCTTCTCTTTTTTGTATCTTCAACCTCGCATTAAGGACACTTCAGCTCATTTTTTTGTATTTGTGTGTGTGTGTATTTCTCCTTCCTACTGTCAAGAACCCAAACGCCTTGGGATATCTCACATGATTTTTTTTTCTTTGGTCTTAATTTTGATTTGATATGTGTAATAGGTGGGCAAGTTTGGCAGAGCTAGAGGCTCTCAAAATAAATGGTTCTTGTTGTAATTTTTTGTTTTTGGGGATGACAGAAAATGGACTTGGCATCAGATAGGCTCTTGTAATCTTGTAATCACTGTTGCCTGTGATTAAAGTGAGGAGATAAACGAAGTTTTACACATCGCTCAGATAGCAAAGAAGTCACACTTAGCTTACACTGCGGTTGATTAAAAACTTGGAGATTTTGAGCCTTTTCAAATGTCATTTACTGAGGCTCTGTGAGAGCAAAGAAAATTCTGCAAGACTCGAGCTGAGTCACTTGTGCTGCCTTTCAGATGCAAATGCTGATTCAACCTTAGAACAGAGGAACAAAATGCCAGAGGACAATGTAAATTACATTTTGCGAAACTTGAAAATCATGATTTTTAATGTGTTAGTCTGGTCAGAATTCTTAAAGTAGACTCAAAAATTGGCGAAACGTTGATACATTTGAGTCGAATCATAATTTATTAGTCTTCGCCTTTGGATCACAAGAAGTGTTCGACTGTGAATTTAAAACGAGTTTTATGATTTTGCTTCCAAATCATGAGAAGGTAAACACCCAAATGTTTCATAAGCGTAAACAGGTAACAGCCGCATTTATGGCCAAACCATGACCATTTTATCGTTGCGCAACGAACAAAACGCGAATTTTCTCACCCTTAAAGGGACACGGTCACCGTTTTTTCGCACCATCAAAGATCGCACTCATTTCTGGGGCAGGGGGGTTTTCAAAGGCGCTGATCACGATTCTGGCGTCGGAATGGCGAGAAACGGCTTCAGCATTGCGCAATATGGCAAAGTTAGGATAAGACAAAATAGAGAATTTTACCAGTCATTGAGCGGTCCCGACGCTACTGCCCGCGGTCGGCTGCGATGGAATCGGGTTTGCAATTTTTCGGCGGTCAAAATTGTCGTTTTTCTTTGCGATTGTGAAGTTTCTTGTAGGACCTCGATAGGATTTTTGATGACCACGTCGCCACAACGCGATGAACACAAAAAACTCGACTAAAGGCCAGATTACCTTTTCACCGTAAGCGAGTGCGTCTGATCAGGATTGTCGCGTCGGGACAGCTCAATGACTGGTAAAATTTTCTATTTTGTCTTATCCTAACTTTGCCATATTGCGCAGTCCTGAAGCCGTTTCCGCCATTCTGACGCCAGAACCCCCCCCCCCCCTTCCCCAGAAATGAGCGCGATCCGTGCACCCAAAAACGACGAAAAATGCGATGTCTGTGTCCCTTTAAGGGCAGGTCGTTGCCCTTGTTCAAATATGGAAGCTTAAAATTGCCGCCAGCCGCTGCCGTATATGTTTTAAGATGTTGATCTCCGTCCTGAGCTCCTTCAGTTTCTATGTTCGCGTGACATGAAAGCGCCACAATCCTGATGTGGTTCTTAGAGACACATGGGACAAATCCCTTTGCCCAGTTGCCAGATTGCCTTGATTAACCTGATGTTATCGTGACACATGCTTTGCTTTTCCAGCTTTTACATGCTTTTCCAGCATATTGCCATTGATTCAGGTCTATCCGCTTTTCTTCCGTTTATGTTTATTGGCAGTTTAGGTGAACTTTTTCTCCGCAAAGCTTCAATCTTGTTTCCGTACTTAAATTATTTACCCTATTCATGTTTCAGTGGCCACAAAACGTGTTCTAATTTAAAGATTTCATATTCCAGATTTACCTCCATGACAAACTGCCAAACGGTTCAAGACCGCCTATGAATTCAAAATAACATTCTCAAATCGGTCGCCATTTGCAGCCAGCTCACCTTGGGGTCGAGCGTAGACTCCTCCCTTTATCGCCGCAAAGGTGCAGGCCGCATTCGACGTAACCACTCGAAGAGCCGACCGGCCGCCATCGTGTGCCCCTAGCTACGTCTCTGCCCTCTCTCAAGCTTCTCGCCCCAACAATGGACGCCGACGAGCTTCTGCCCCTCGATATGCCTTCCGAAGAGCGCCGCCGACTGATCCATGTAAGTTTCTTTTCAGATTTCTAGGTATTAGCGAGAACACGTTTAGGCTGCCATGAGGGAGTACTGCGTGCAGAAGTTGCAGTTCTACTACCGAGATTTCCAGGCGCGTTCCGCTGCAGGCTTGAAGCTTCCTTTTTCGGTAAGCGTACCCTTGAAAACTCGAATTTCAGACCAACGTTTCAGGTGAATCTGGCCAACGTGGACCCTAGCCAGCATATCTATCGTCTTCGGACGTTCTCGGAATCGAAGAAACCCGCTGTAGTATGTAACTTTTACAGAATTCTGATATTTACGGGCCTGTTTTTAGAAGCCTGCGGAAGAGAAGACCCCCGCAAACCTGGACGAGACTTGCGTCGCTCTCGAGGCTCTGAAAACCGCTCCCACTCGTGAAGTGCCTACTCTAAAGGCTCTGGCTACCGCCAAGATCCTCAACTCTTCCAGCGCCTCCAAGCAGCGCCAGGATTCGGGAACTTCGGAGAGGCAGCGCCACCGCTCGGGTTCTTGTTCTTCGGGAGATGGGAGCGGAGAGATCCGATATGACCGACCTGCTTCTCCAGAACCTGTCAATGGCAACCCGGTAAGCCAAAATTAGAGAGCGGCTTATAAAACGCCAATTACAGCTCTATACAATTTATGAGGGAAACAGGAAGGCTAAGCCAGCCCGTCGCTTCATTCCTCATTAATTCTCCACGTCACCTGCCCGAGCCCATTCGACACCGCCTCCGAACCCTTCCACGTCCACGTCTCTCGCTTTTGGATCCGTTCGTTTCTCTTTTTTGTCTTACTGTAACTCTCGCCTGATCACAATACCATTTCATTTCGTTCATGTTTCACTCTTGTATTTTCGACCCTCTCATCGCACGTAGTCTCCTTTTGATTCCCTTCCACAATCCCCTTCCTCATGTAATCAGCTAATCTACCCGCACATCAGCCTTTTGCATCTTGCATGTCTAATTTCGTTCCGCCGTGAGTAACTCTGCCAGTGCATGTACAGCTCCCCTTTCTACTGATTCTGCCCTCCTGGTCTTGATTGGTTGCCTTCATCCCCTTCATCCCTTGTTGCCTAATCTGATTATCGTGTGCTCATTTTGGTCATGTCGATCATAGCTTGTTTGTAATCGTTTTGTTTTTCTACCGTCTAAACCTAATTTCCCTTTAAATTGTCTCATTTTAAGAATAAATTTTGTCTGGGATTTCGGTGTTATCTTGAATTGGTATGCATGGAAAATCGATGCATTGAGGTCAACGATGACAAGATTGTTTTCTACACTTATCTCTTCGAAATCGTATGAAATCCTGGAAGGGAGCTGGGTTCAAAGTGCGCACAGGGGTACTGTAGCCAAAGCAGGATCGATGGATAAAAATAGCAAGAAGGTTTGAGTGTTTGTCGCATACCAAAGCCTTCCGATCTCCATAAGAAATGCACTTTATATTTACGCGCAAATTTGTACCGAATGTACTTTCAGCGCATTCCGCGCCTGCACCAAAAGCGGCTCGATCGCGCCGTTGGGGCAAATGGGGTGATCACTTTTGCACATTTTCGTCTCGAGCTACTTCCGGTCGGCTTCCGCGTACGAAGTCCAAAATTTGCAGGTTAATTTATAGCTATCTAAGACCACTAATGTTTTGACATCGCTCTAGAAAGAGTGCCACAGAGAAGACGCAAAGAGAGAGACCAACAAAGATTTTACCATAACCGCTCCGGGAAAAAGCGGCCTTTCATGCTGTTGCCTCCTTTTCGATTCATCCGATCGCGGCGGCGCCGAAGAGGGCGCCGCAGCTGTCCCTCCGCGCCCCTTTCACACTAACGTGACAAAGCTTATTTACATATTATCCGACGGTTGGCACCTCCAACAGGAAAACCGTAAAACGAAAACGACGTATTCCTAAACATTCGCTGTTTTGATGTGGGGAAAGTGTCGCTCGATGCCTGGAGAAAAGGCACGTCGGCGAAAGTGATCGAACCAAATTAGTATTCGGTGAGAAACGAGATAAAATCAGAAGAGTGGAACGCGATGAGGGCAAAAGAGTGCGAGCGTTGAAAGGTTAGAGGGGGTTTACCGAAACGGATGGTTGTTTGTGTTCGAACGCAAGCAATCATTACCAGCAAGCGGCAGAGGGCTTGCGTGCCTTTTGTTTAATCGCTGAAATGCCATCGAAGACTTCTGTAGTCCGAAAGAGAAATAGCGGATCATGTGACATGATATATCCAGAAAAGTGACAGGTGTGTGAATGGTCATGTAGTTCGAACGTTTTTATAATTTCAGCATTTATAAAGATATCTGAATCTTTTCACAGATTTTATGACTTCTTGGTGGCGATGTCATTCTTTTCGGCCATTTGAGGATCTTCCTTCTCGTCCAGTTTAACGTAGACAATGCTGAAAATTTGAGTTTACAGTCATGAAGATAATTTTGACTTACGTCTCGGGAGTTGACGTCTTCCAAAATTTGAAGGCCGATTTTCTCATCTTTTTCTCTGAAACGTGGCAATGTTTATATAATTGTAGCTTAATAAGATTGTTTTTGCCATCCATAACTCTGCCTTTCAAAAACTTGCTGTCAAAAGGCGCGAATTTCAAACTTTTTAAATTTTCTGTAGACCTATTTCACAAGTCCGAGGGTGCCGGCGGGACGACTCGACATGACCAAATGGCGTTTTGAGTTCTCCCATCGGGAGCCGCTCGCCCATATCTTCTCTCTCATCCAGTCGTTCATACGGGATGTTCGTCGAAGTGAACATTGAGGAAAACATTTTAAAACCTGCAACGTATTATGCTGCTTGAGAAGTTGTGATTGCTACTTTGGTATTCAGGAAATTACGTAAGTCGCGAAATTGCATGATCTGAGTAGAACAGATAGGCAATAATCAACAGTAAGAAAAAAGGGAAACAACATTTTCACCGGTGAAAATGGCAGTTCGGCGACCCGTCGCGATCCTCTCCACTCTATGAGTCAGCCGCTCCCGAAGAGACGTCCGAGATAGGAAAATTGGTCTGTCATAATTGTTATTTTAGCTGGATAATCATTACTCGCGTTTCCGCGTGACTCAGGGATAAGCTGGGAGCAATTACAGACTGTGGAAATTTTTGAAACAGCGCCGTCAAATTAATACAAGAATCTTAATGAAACCAGAACGAAATAACGAAGAGCCGACGTGTTTGAGGGTTGGCCGGTAGGCTCCGTAAAAGTGCAAAATCGTTTTAGGGAATTCCATGGGTGGTTGCCCATATTCTGTGCACGTGGTCCACTTTTGCTTTCCTTTCACTACGGGCGCATTCAAAAAGCAGAAGCTTCTTATTTGAATGCAAATCACTGTAGTCCCGTTATACTTTTTGATGACTTGAGACTAGGCCGTATTATCGCTTGGGATCTATTGAAAAATTTCTTCCTGACCCAAAACCTCTACTTGACCCGTTTACCCACTCTCAGCTCCAACTTTCCGGTTTTGCGGTGCATCCTAAAGCGCTCATCGCAAACACCTCTCGCAACTTAATTAAATTTGAATTTTTAGTCTTAGCGCCATTTTCTGAAACTATAATTGTTCTTTTGCGGCGGTTAACTTGTGCGATGGCGCGAAAATGAAACTTTCAAAAGAGCGAACCAGCTCTCAAATTCAAAGGTTTACGAATTCCCCTATTTGGATACGTCTCACGTTTGTCTCTGACTGACGCGCGCCGGTGGCGGAAGGCCGATTTAGTATGGAAAACGTTTGAAATCGAGGCTAATCGATGTCGTTCTTGAACGCTCTGCTTTCAATCGCAAATTCAACGTGCCAAAAGGTATAGGAGCTTCTCCTCTACGTTTTGAACCCAAGTTCCACAATTGGTTGCGCGTGAGAGCCGGGAATAGCGGTCTAAGAATTCTTTTGTTTTTTGTGGTTTTCAGGTGGAAAAAGCGCATGTGTTGCATGTAATTGCATATGAAGACAAAACTGAAGTTGCAAAAACGCATAATTGTCACCGATAGTCTGCAAAAGCGACGGAAAACATGATAAAATCCGCGAAAACCAATGGAACTCGTAGACTGCTATCCCCGGCTCTCACGCGTTACCAATTTTGGCAAACTTGGTCTTAGAACGTAGAGGAGAAGCTCCTATACCTTTTGGAACGTTGAATTTGCGATTGAAAGCAGAGCGTTCAAGAACGTATCCATGTAGGAGCATTTAATTTGACTTCGACGATACGTTTCATCGTGTTTTTTCTTTCTCTTCTGACCGTGTTGAGATACTAAAATGGCTTTAAAAGAAAAATTTTGGTTGAATTAAGCTTAGTTTACGAAACATAAATAAGAATACAAGTGATATGACATGTATATAATCGGCATCAAAGCCAGTCAAAATGAGAGGGCTTCCGGGGACGAAGCGTCATGGTGAGCTTTGTCTCCTTCTCGTTTGTCTCTTGCGCATGGGTCTTCTTCCGCGCCTCTTGGTCCTGGTGGACCTCTTCAACAACAATCTGCACAATTTCCTCGCACTTTTTCTTATCGTTGATCCAGTTGGCGACTTTTCTTGCATGAAGCTCCAGCTTCGCGGCCTCAAGTTGGTATTTCAGGTTGTTTTTGAACTTCTCGATTTTGCTGTACGCTAAAAAGAAGAAACTTAAGTCATAGTGTTTTTGAAGTGTACCTTTTTCATACGAAAGGACGAATTCAAATTCATCGTCTCGAAGGAAAAATTTTCCCTGCTCCCCTTCAGGGATAAATTTGACGAGATCGAACTCATCATGTTGCTGATCATCGTTGTTGCACATGTTGAGGTTCATCTGAATCTGAAAACGTTGTCAGATTCTCTAAAGCGGATTGGTTTGGACGTGGTCAAGAACGCAACAAAAACGCGAAAAAACGTAAAATTTGAGCTCGCGCTGCCTGCCGATGGGACGAATCATCGCGGTTAGGGCGAGAACCGTCGGATCACCGCTGTAACGTTCGAAACAACATCCCCTCAAACGCAAAACCTTTGAGAGATACTCAAGCAAGCGCGACTTCAAAAACTGAACTTTTGTAACGTTCTAAAACTGCGGCACCCACAATAAGGGTCAACAAAAAAGAGGCGACTTATGATAAATGCCATCGAATGGAGTCAAAAATTAGAGAACGCTAAAAACTGGCGCAGTCAATTGCACTTTATGACGCGCGTGCCGCCACCTCTTTGAGGAGAACTATGGAGGGCGAGTGATAGTCGGAGGTTGTGGGTGGTCCTAAAAGAGGCCGCTTTACACTCATGCATTTGAATGCCGTGAAAACAGCTAATTTGGTCTTTTTACCAACGGCAAAAAACGAAAATTGTAGATTGAGTGAGAGTTCTTCTGAGTCACAAAGCAGGGTCACGCCTTTAAGCTTCAAAGAAATTCAGTTTTGTGTATTTTTAGTCCACCAGAACTCATCGCTTATGCTTAATTTAGGTCAAATTTCAAAGCCAAAAAGTCTTAAATATTCAAGAAATCAGACTATAAATAGTTTTATAATACACTCAAGGATCAGTTTCACGTACAGTATACCGCTTGGCGAAACCCTTGCTATGTTTCCCACAAAGACCAGTTTTTCTCGCGGCGTTCGCCTCGCCGCCGGCCGCCACAGTAGTTCGCTCGCTCGCCGACGCGCGGCGAGCAGCCATCGACGGGCTCCCCTCAGATGACGAAGCAGCCCGCGAACGCAATTTTGTTTGCGGCAAAATTAGCATGTCTAGTTTGCGAACTCAGCAAGACGGTGTTGAAGGTCGATCAACCTCAAAATGTTTGTCATGTTCTTCTAATTGAATGAGTGCAGCATGGGAAACTCTGGAAATGAGGTCGCAAAAGTCAAAAAATGTTTACAGTTTAAGTGGGCAAAGTGGTGAGTCTTTCTGGACGAAAATGCGCATGAGAATAAGACGATTTTCGGCGAGCTTCTCTTGACGGATTTTGCCGCTTTGAGGATCTCATTTTGTGCATTTAAACAGTCGATCCGCCGTCTAAAGAGCGCCCGAGACTTACTGAACAGGTGCAGGCAAGCGGGGAGACCGACGAAGCGACTGCTGAACTATAGTTTGGGCGCCTTCTCCTCGCGTTGCTGATTGAGGTCAAACCTTTGAAACTCCATTTGAGGATGAACAAGCACTAAATCAAACGGATCTACTCAACTACCCAGAATTGGGACCACGTTGGTCTTAAGGATTGGAGAGAGCTCCGATCGGTGCCACGATCGGGAAGTACAGTCACTAGGCCAATCAAAAGTGCCACATAAGTTTTATTTAGGTGAGAACACATGAAAAAATAAATATGGATACAAAATATGATTTAATTATACAAAAATGACCCGGGTAATCTTGCCGGAGAAGGTTCTCGGTTTCAAATGCGGGCGACAACGGTTCCGTCGCCAAGCTTCCCGAAGTCGCATCCATTGCGGCTGCCTCGTTGTCCTCATCATCCTGAGGAGGATAAACGAACCACGCCAGACAGCTACCGAGGATACGGTCAAAGTCTGAAAAGCAAGAAATTAAGGGGAGAATTTTGAAGGGTACTCTTACGCTGACGGAGCGTGAGGCGATGCTTCGCTTCCTCCGTGGCGCTTTCATTGTCCTCATTCCGCTGACTGATGTCCCAGTCTCCGGCGCTTCGATGCAAAGAGTGGACGCTTGGCTCGCGGCGGACAGAGGTGGTAGGCCGAGTAAACGCCGGAGGAGGCCGGTTGGCTCCCAAGGACGGGTTGCGGTTGGGGTAGACCTCGTGCTGAGGCAAGCGTTTGCCATCCGTAGGAAAATGATCGTTCACGAGTTCTGAAAGATTGGATATTGTAGGAGTGCAGATAGAACGTCAGCCCACCAACAGAATCATTGCCATGGACGATTTGCGACGTGTTTGAGAACGAGACGGTCTCTGAAAAGAAGATTTCAGAGTCAAAAATAGCGTCACCTACTGCGACGGTTCTGGAACACGATCTCAGCTCCGGCGTCGATAGCCGCCATATCCTCGTTGACCTCAGGAATCGGAGAGAGCTGCATGTTCTCACGCTTGATCGAAACCCTTAAACGAATGGAGAGGTGTATTGTAGCCACGGTTCGCGACACGAGTAGTGAATCTCAACAAAGAAACGGCGCGCCATGAAACTTGTTTTCTCATCCTTTGAAGTGACCAGTTGACGGTGGGTCACCGACGTCAAATGAGCTCGGCCTGCGCCCTCAGGAAACCAACCTCAATAGCCTAGAGCGGCCGGAAGGCTCCAGCGACCTCTGACCACGACCTCTGACCAACTTCTGCTTATAAGCCGCCTTGTAAAAAGGGCGTAGCCTTCCCGTCCCGACGAGACACGACCGCCGAGCGGCGCGAAAAACCACTGAAAATCACGGGACAAAATGACGCTTTTGGTCGTGGCAATCGCAGAACGAGATCGGCGATCAGACTTTTTCTGCTCGCCGGCGACGAGGCGCATTCTTCCGGCTTGCAAACCGAAAGGGAATGAAGGCGTAATGGGTCCAAAGAACGCTTTTTGACATCGAAAGTACAGCCTTTCAAGATATCTCAAAAGTGGACGCATCAAACCTGGGGTTTCTGGATTCGGAGGCTTACAAAGAGATCAACGAGAGCAGCACTGAATGCGAAAAAATCCAAAAACAGTGTCTATACCATAACGAAGCATCCTAGCTCATATCAACCACGATGAAGCTCAGGTGATGGCTATTGGTAACAAATCGCGACTGTTCCGGGACAAGGGCAAGAAACCAAAGCCAAAGAGAGCGTCAAGGAGAGCGCGTTAGGCCTGAACCCACAAATTTAGGGACAAATGAAGAATCACTTTGAAACATCTCATAACGCCTATCCATTGCTGTCACGCTCTGCTCAGCTTTTCTGTAGTTGAACAAAAGTAGGAAACGCATGAATTCCAGCACGAATTAATGAGTTACGTTGACACAACGTCAAATGCATCTGATCAGCTGCTTTCAGCGAAAGAATCAACGGAGCACAGATAAGAGAAAAACAAGGCTCTTATGAAAATAAGTTAAGAACGCCTTCATCAAAATCTGCATTAAAATCGCGCTGAAGCGTCCCAGAAATCTTTTTTCAGCCGCGTTCAAAGGCAATATCAGGGAATCGCAACGGTTTCGTGGCACGCAGAGAGATTTCAAACCGCGGAGACACAGCACACATACAAGAGCGTACGCTCACAACTGCCATGTAGCAGAATCCGACTCGACGACCATCGCGCCGCCAATCAACTTGCCAAGAGCTCATGAGGAGACGAATAAATGAATCATACGTGGACGCCTCTGAGCGCTTCTGTTCAGGTGAAACATTTGCAGATCGCAACGTTTTTGAGATGTACCGCTAGATGTCGAAACGGGGAGAGGGAAACAGCCTTTTATGAAAGCTCAATAAGGAACGAACCTCTTAGAAGAGCCGCGCCACCACATCAGGATCCTCAATCGTATGCACAGGAACGTTCGAATACGTCTGACAACCAGCGCGACAACCAGCGGCTCGCCTCGAGAAGTGGATTCGTAGAAGTAGAATTCCAAAATGACTAAATCTATCGAACCTAGTCATTCGAGAGTGGCGTTTAGCGAAAAAATCAGTAGATCGCGACGGTTCCGAAGTGCGCAGAATTATGTATGCAAGAAGATAAAAATACAGTCTAATAAGAAAGTTTGACAAAGAACGAAACCTTAGGGAAAGCCGCGGCAAAGTCTTCGCAACCTCACGCGCACCGAATGCTCGAAAAAAGCTCGCTCACAGGTGCCGTTTGGCGCAATCCGTCTGGACAGCCAGCGCTGCCAGCGACGGATTGTCATGCCTAGAGAAGTGCGGAATTTCAAAAGCATAAAATGAATCAGACCTATGCGTCCAAGACCGCCTCTGTTCAGCTGCGGTCAGCAAAAAAATGAACAGATCGTGATAGTTTCGAGGGGCGCAAAAACAGAAACAAAGCCTCTTATGGAAGCTTCTTGAGGAACCTCATGGAAAAGCCGCGATTCCTAATCAAAACCCTCAAGCGTGCAGGACGCTTGCTCCCAGCTGCCGTGTGGCGGAATCCGTCTCGACGGCCAGCGCGCCGCAGCGTGGTCATGGGCGAGATTGTCTCTGGGAGCGGCCCTGATTCACGTGCGCGACGGTGATTGTAATCACCAATCGATTCACTCTTGGCGTCTGCGTTAACGACAAGAGGAAGTAAAACTCGAACGAAAGCAATTGACTTCGATCTCAAGTCCAAAAAACCATTTAAATTCAGTTGCCTCTTAGCCGTAGATCGAAGAGAACCGAGTAAGGCACAAGACAAAAGATGGCTGTCGCAAAGCCCTCCTGAGCGGATTATGCACCCCACACAAAGCGCTGCTACTTTTATTCAATTCTGGCGTTACGTACAACGAACAAACTACGGCAGCATCAACCCAAAAATAGATATGAACACGAGAGTACTCGAAACAATGAAAAACGAGCAAAAAACGAGCGACAAGCGACCCTAGTGCTCGAACGAGAAGATGCCGTCTTCCAGGTCCTGGAGCGTGTCGTACGTGTCTTCAACATCGTCGCGCTCGTCGTCGGCGTCCCCGTTGGTGGTGTCCGTGTCGGTGCTGTCATCAGAACTGACTGAAAAAGGGCTATCACCTGGTTACGAAATCTGAATCACTAACATCCAAAAGAGACGCTGCTTTCTTGGTCGGCGGCGCGCGGCGGGACCATCAGGTAGCCGAGTTGCTCGGGAGTCGGTGGATGCGGAATCTGCGGATCTGAATTTTAAGGAGATTAGGTATTAGAGGCGCAAAAAGTGGGCTCACAATACTCGAGGTGGAAGCGTTCGTCCTCGACAACCGGAAGTCCAGGCGAGACAGAGACGCCGACGGTCCAGATTACTAAAAATGCGCACTGAACACTCTAAAAAACCTCTAAACCGAGCGCTTACCTTTGCAACCTTCTTCTGGACCCTCAAGCTTCGACGCCTCTTTGCGGCGAGCTTCTTCGACGTCGGAGTCAGTCTTCTCAATCTTGATCGGAGGGCTGCGTTCGATATTCTTCAAAATGCTCTTCTTACGGCTGAGTCCACCCTTCACTTCGACGGTTTTGAAATCCATGTTCCAACACTGACGACGACGACGACCTCACGGAATGGAGAATACGGTAGGGAGCGACGCTCAACGCCACACCGACACTGGGCAAACAATGTGTCTCAGCGGATGATCGATATGATGCGGCCCTTGGAGAAATCCTCTGATGGGCGTTCCTCGAAGGCAGCCGGCTTTTTGCAAGGCGACCGACGAGCGAAGAAGCCTTTGAATAGGAACATTCTCCTATTGAGGAATGTACTCTTAAAGATGTTCGTCGATCAGGGTTTTTTTGCAGAGCGCCGATCAAGAGGAACCTTTTGAACGCAAAAAGGGGGTTCGGATGACCATCGATCGGTCAAAAATGATCTTTTTGATGTGGACAAAAAATGTTTCAAATTCAACAAGTTGCACTTTCTGTGAGGAAGGCAAGAAAGAATCGGAAGCATATAATGAGCCACGACAAAAAAATGATCCACAGGGTGAGGATGAAATTAGCAAGATGGGAAAATTTGGCAGCTGCAAGCGAGATGATTATTTTCCTAAATGTCGTTTTGCTTTCTATTCGTCCCAAAACTGTCGCAATCCGGCTGAAAAGCCTAATCTGTAGAAAGTTTGAGGAGTTTGAAAGGTCGCAGCAGCGTTCCGACCCACGTTGTGTCACAATTCGTTGCTTATTCGAACACATCTGAATGCAAGCGTTCCCAAACGCCTCGGCATGACTCATTTCTTCGTTTTTGTATTCTGGTCGTTTTCGACTACTGTAGATGTTTTGTTGACTGAGCGCTGACCGTCTCAAACTGGTTTGGCTGATCGGCAGCCGGACCAAGATAAGCGTTCTTCTGCGGAGTTTGAGGGTCTTAGGGTTGGAGCGACTCTTCAAAGCGCGTTCTGTCGGAATCTGCTTTTATCCTGCCAAAAGCAGCTGAATACAATTGTTCCCAAAGGGCGCGGCATAACTCATATCTTCGTCTCAGGATCCTAAGCGCTTCAGGATACGGTTGATGTTTTTTTGATGGCACGCTGGCCGTCTAAAAAGACTCGCTGTATCGGCAGCTGCAAGCACAATGAGTTTTCTGATTAAGAGTTTAGGCGTTTTTAAGAATTTTGAGGACTTCGTTTTTGTGCGCCATTTATTAGTAAAAGGATATGCTTATCAGAAAAAAAGTGGCAAATAAGGTACAACATTAAGTATAGCGATAATAAGCTCGTCTTTTGAGACGAGACATAAATATTAATTTCGGCAGTTGTCAAGCACAATTTCAAGTTCGGGTAGATGTTCAGTCGTTCCTCGGATAGCTTCACTCATCGATGTCCTCGTCCAGCGGATAGGAAACTTCGTCTAGCTGATTTCTGTCCTTGTCGAAGTCCTGAGCCAGCTGATCCTTGCCGAAGTCGCAGTCCACCGGATGATCGAAGCCGTTCTCGTAGTCGCTGTTGCCTTCGATCAAGTCCAAGAAGTCTGAAAAAGCACATTAATATCTGCATTAAAAGTGTGTCCTACCCAAGAATCCCTCGTATGGATCGCGATTCTGGCGTTCGATCATCTCCATAAACTCTGAAACGAAAAGTATAGTATTGAATACGCAAGAGAGGTTATCACTTACGGGAGAAAAACAGGTAGGGAAAATCATTTTCATCCAGGTGATCCAGTACGAAGTGGCGAAGGTCGTGATTCCGAAAGATTCGATCAACAATGAAGTTGTTGTTGACAGCTGCCAAGACGTCGTAGTAGCCGGGTCTGGGAATCTGCCTCAGGTATCGGAGGAACTCCTCCAAGACCTCGAAAGGGTCGCGGTCAGGAGGGTTCGGGAGGAGGATGAGCTCGTCGAATTCAGCGTCCGAATCGTCTTCAAAATCCGGGTGGTTGATGTCCAGGTGGAGGACACGGGGTTCGTCGGGATCCTGGCGAAGAAAGGGAGGCATATTCATCAAGTCCTGAAATTAGAACTCGGTAAATGGGAGCACACGAGAAGAACGACTGTAAGGCGCAAGAAGCGAAAAGTGAAGCGAAGCGATTCTGGCTCCCAGTACTATTCTCCTCTCCGAAACTGATTAATCCCGCTCCCAACGATGAGTGGTCAACGCATGCCTTATGCCCTCGAACTGCACATCGAGAATCGGCGTTCGACTGTGAATAAGTCAGCTCTCAGAGAAATCACCAGTGAGGAGTCAGATTCTCGGCGAAGGTGATGGTGGCATGAGATCACGGAGAATCAGTAATCGCGATTTTGCAAATTTTCGATGAGTCAGACTGTCTGGGAATTTGGTGAGAGGCGCGGTGAATAAGCCTCGAGATATCTCTGCAAAGCGGCGGACTTCAGGTGACAAAGGAGAAATTCAGGGGATCATCAAAAGCATCACAATTTACACATTTCAAAAGTTAGCTGTGAAGCCCATTTAGAACATCCTTCATCGAACTTGTTAATCTGTTAATCTCTCCTTCGAACGCAACCTGGAATTGTTCACGGATTTCCTAGAATTCGAACTACTCTTCACGTTCCCTTCTTTAAAAAACATTAAACTTTTTTATTGCTCTTCAGCGTGGTAAATATGAAATCCTGCAAAAGCACTCTGAAAATTTCCGATTTCAAACGAGACCGCCACGCTTCCACCTGTTAGCAGACGATGCAGAACTGCCCGTACCTCTCGTACATCCCTTTGCGCTTCAAGAAGACTTCCCAATCCTTCTTTCCGAATTGCGAGTCCGAAAACAGCTTCAAAAACTCAAGCTTTAGATTGTTGAGTATTTCTACATCTGAAACAAAGGTTGTTTACACACCTAAATTGCGTGACCCCACGTTCGACTGCATTTTTCGATATCAAAATAAAGGTGTTCTGCGGCATTGCGTCGATCACTTTGTGCTTCGAAATGGGAAGATCCAAGGCGAGTCCTAAAATTCTGGAAGATGATAAAAAACAGCGACCAACAGCTCTTACGTTCTTCGTTCGTCAGCGCCCAAAAAGGCATTCTTTCGGCTAGGGTTTCCCAGGTCCGGAGCGCCGGGTTGTAGACGGAGCGGGAGAGATGCGCGAATCCGCCGCTGGGCCAATCGTCTTTATTCCGCACTGCTTTCATTTTCCGATACGGCGCCTGAAATGGGAAACTCTTACACAGGATAAGCTGGCTGATAACTATGCGAACTGACGGAAATGTGTTTGTCCACGTAGAGTCGCGCGTCATTCGATTCTCAAGGGAGCTGATTAGAGCGGTTAAAAAGTGTAAAGACATCGGTTAATTGGGTGAGACAATTAAAAAGTCGGCTTCTTCGATGGACCTTTTCACTTTTGAAAGCGGATTATTCCGACGCTGGCCGTGAGCAGGTGCGGGCGCCTGCACTAGCGCTATTCGCGTGTGGGTCATCTCATTAGCTGAGTGACAGTTTCGGCAACAAAACAGGGAATTGAAAAGCGCAGACAGGAACCCCTTAACCTTCGAAATCGGGAGTACATCGCAGGGAATAAAGACACATTCAAACAACAATTATAAGGATTCCGCCATTTTATGGATATGCAGGTTAGACCTGAAGACCAATATTCGCGGCGATTTGTGGCACAGGTGCTGCTGCGCGATGCTAAGCAACCACTCAGCAGAACGGGTGCATTCGCGATGCTTGGATCGGCTCAAATTTAATTAGAATTTGGCGGACGCTGAATTTACTAATTGCGCCGTTATTTTTCGCGTGGAGTCCTAACAGTGCCTGAAGTAAATAAAGGTTCGGGTTTAATCAACGATCAAAATATTCATTCGAAGGCACATTTTGAGAAGTGAAAACAAACAAAACCGCATGGTTTTGTAACTTTCATGTCGCCTTTTGACTTTCTTTGGGCCCGACTTGCACCCTAATGGCCTCAAAAATTCCAAATTTACATTTTCAAGATCACATGCTGATATGCGGCTTGTTGAAGCTGTAACTATTTTTGCGTTATAATGTGGATTTCGAAAATTATGCGTGATGCCCGCAGTCTTAAGGACCTAATCGTTCCTAAGAAAGATGGAGCAGTTGCGCCAGAGACGTGATCGGATGCGTCATCGCAAAGGCAGAACACGCCGATCGCGAAGCGATCAGGGATCGAACTTTTGCGATTTCCATTCTAGGAGTCACGGGAAATCACTGTGAAATTTTCCAAAAGCCTCAAGGGAGTGAAAAGCAAAATGTGTTATGCAAAAATTGGCTTTTGTGTAGCCTCAGGGCATCACTAAAACAATTTTCAGAAAATTCGAAAAACGCGTTAAAATGCTTTGCTCTTATTTTAAAGGCTGTTTAGCCTTAAGTTAGTTAATTATGCTTGTTTTGCCGCGTCTCTTGAACTTAATCATTTTTCAGAATGGTGCAGTTGCTGCTTCTAACGGCCGCGCCTGTCAGACGTGATCCAACGCGTCATTGTGAGAGCAGAACCCGGCGATCGCGCAATGCCGGTGGGCCGAACGTACGACAACAAGCACAGAAGGAAGCGGAAGATCCCAAATTTAACCAGTACATCGCGCGAATCTGCTAAGAAAACAAGAAAACATCCATTTGCAAATCTCAAGTGTTGTACTGTTTATCCTCTTGAACATCATTGATCTGAGTCATACAAAGTGGAAGTAAAATTGGTATTTATGGAAAGCAGGGCACTGCAACTAGTAATTTGCTGGCCTTCAGAATCTAATTCTTGCCTCATTTTTGCCTATGACTCAGATACCTGGGCATGAAAACAACCCTGATTGCAAGAAATCCACCCTGACCTCTCGTTGACCAGCTAATCCCTAATTGGCGACCAATTAATTCCGCTCGTGTGGCTTTATCCAACATTGTAAAAATAAGACGCAGAAAACGGAATCAGAAACCCGGAATAATATTTAACGGTCAAGGAACTTTGATCTTCTAACCTGAAATCGTAAAAACAGCCTCGGGCAAATTCTGGGTAGCTGGAAGCGTTTCTAATCACAGGTGGGCAGCACTACGCAGCGTGGGTCAGCGGGCCAGCGCGATTTAATTAGTTTTTGGGAATGTACTACCTGGATTCAATCAGAATTGCGCGCAGTGGACAAAGCACAATTTGGAAGTTGCGATAGGAGACAGGTACCGAGCTGGGTTTAAAATAAGAGGACGTTTAACAGCCGTGACTCAGCTCCAAATACCTTCAGACGGCAGGTTTATAGGCGAATAACAACGCCAAAAAACGGAAAACTATCTGCGCCAGATAACATAAAACGAGGAGGTTTTGAAGAGGAGCTCAGATGCCCTTTGTATGTCCTGGGATTGCCCTAAGGGTCATTACCTGAAAACATAACCCTTTCCTGTCATCTTAAGATGTTCGTTCCTCTTTCCTATTCCCTAATATTTCTAATCTCCACATCTCCTGCCATCTCGCTTCCGATTGAGGGATCAAACTCCGTTCTTCTGCAGAATCCGTTCCCGACGTTCCGCATTGTTCCCCGGTCTCTTTTTGTGTAATATCGATGCCAAAAGTGCATCGGTTTTCCGTCGTCCGATCACGTTCTCAGCATCAATAAGAACAAAATACGCTTTTTATGCATGCGTGTGGCTCCGCTTTGGAGCGACGGTTTGCAAGTTGTTGCAAAGCCGTCGGCCGAACTCGGCGATCGCGTGATTGCGCTTCGATCGAGCTGAATTTGGTCGATTGAGGGGGACCGGCACGAAATTATCGATCGAATTGGGGTTTGAGGGCCTCAGCGACTGAAAAGCGAGCGCACGACAGTTTTTTGGATCCTCGAGCCTTCACATACCCTTGACAGTTGAATCCTAAAAACCACGACAGGCCAAGAAGGCTACGAAATGGACTCTTTTTTACCTTACCAGGCATTTCGTAATCAGACTTGACTTTGTTAGTTTCTGACACCTGAAGTTGCCTCCAAATGCAATGACCACCCGGATAATAAAGCCGGCAAGACCAAAAGCCATAAAAAGAAGCATGAATAGATTCTATTTGTACCTACGCAGATCTTATGTGTAATCACTCAATTTCTGTTTTTATTGCTGTTCAAACACAAACTTATGACTGATAAATAGGTTTAACTTTATGTAACACCGAACACTTTTAACACCGACATTATAATTCCAAAGATATATAACAATTTGTGAATAGACGGCTTTGGTGAGTCGTCCTTCTCCCGAGCTTCAGAAGGGCTGAACGCCATACCAGATAAGGTAGTAGGTGGAGGCAAGGGCAAAATGACGCTCGAAGTGATCGACTTCTGAAATAAGAAACCTTAGAACCAGCCGCTCAAATTGCAACTCTTACCATCGAGGTCGGCAACGACTTCTTGGTAGTCCTCTTCGGAGAGGAAGTAGTATCCTTGAAAGTGGATGAGGTCGAACTGCGCGAGAAGAGAGTGGAGAGAAGCGTCCATATTCTTTTTGTTTCGGTCTGCAAAAAGATGCAAACTCATTAAAAGCAAAATAAGTGTTTAAACCGCGAAGCTTCAAACAGGGGCCGCGAGAGTCGCGCGCGACCAGCGCTCGGCTCTTCGCGCGATCTCGAGCGACGACGCCCCTTCGACGATGAAGCGCTAAGGGAGTCGGGAGTCCCTCGTGTCCTAATTATGAGAACAGAGGTACCTGCGCGCGACTGTCAAATGAATCAGTTCGCTTGCGCTTTTCAAAGCGAATCGCGCTCATGGTAGAAACAATCGTGACCACAGAGGACAAGTTTCAGAATGGGGCTCCGCTCCCGGAAAAGCATGTTTGATTTCAGCATAATCGTCGTCGTTTTTTCCATATTATCAGGTGCTAAATCTTGCTCCGCTAACGAAAAACGCTCAAAGAACAGAGTTAGACAATGGCGCTTGTGTGCGAAACACGGAGAACGTTAATTTTGTGTTTTCAGTTTTGAGGTAAAGGCCAAATATCGGCTAATTGCCAAGCCACAATCCGTATTGCTTGTTTGCAAAAAAACCCTGTCACAAGTGCGATAAAACTCTCAAAATTCTGGGTTTAAAGAAGACAAAGAAAGCACGCGCGAAGAATGGGAGCGCAAAGGTGCCAGCTGCAGTTCCTCTCTAAAGATTGCGCTTGGAAAATTTGCGTTGGAGCGTCATGTCGCAGAAGGAGACTGCCGAACTCTGTTCTCAGGCGTCAGCGAATTGTTTTTGATGAGCTGGCAGTGGTCGTTCAGATTTTTGTACACTCATTGTTTCATGACTAACTGTGTGTCTTCACTGGGAAAGTGTAACTGATGATGAGGTCCGAGACGCTCATTTACATACTGTAAATCCGCAAAATAGCAAGGTTCTTCGAAAACCTGCTTTTTGGCCGCTCGCCATTGTTCGCCCGCACCTACAGTAATTGTTTTGACGAACGCCGCCGCTGTTTACGTCTGACTCGTCTCCCGTTCGACATTCAGGGTCGTAAAAAACGCCGCCTCACTTCTTTCTCCCAATCAGCGGAATCCTCTCGCCTTTGCGTTTTTTTAATTAAGAAAACTAGGATTGAGTGAAAGAGAAAATTGGATTGATGTCGGTACGGGCCGGTTTCGATAAAATGCACCAGGCATTGAAGAGGTCGATCTCCTTAGGGTCGATCGGTCAATCGCTGGAAGTGAGAGGAGTAGTACTGTGGGTCCATGCCCTTAGAGACAAGGAAGCGCCGCCACTCCGTATAGCCGACCATTTCGCCCCAATTCTCCATGATGAATTCGCGGCGCAGCTCGTTGATAACGCGGACTTCTGGAATTCAAGAATTGCAAATATGACAAATAGGACCCAGGCCACCTTCAATGGTCTTATCCTCAGCAAATGCAGTCTCGGAGTGCTTCATTTGACAGGTAATGTCACGGTCATGGTGGTAGGGGATGCCGAAAGAGTTTTCTGAATCAGTAGATAAGAATTCAGAAAAGAAAAGATAAACTTGCTCTCCTTGTTGGTCATAGCCCAGACGGGGAAGGGCGTCGGGTTGCTTGTGATCCAGCAGTCGTGTTCCTTATCGTAAGTCGTGTGCGAAACAACCACAAATTTCGGAGTTTTCTGGATATTCGAATATTGCGTCACGTCGCTCATCTTTGAAGCGGCTTTTTTGACGATCTGAAAGCATCACGAAAATATAGATCAGATTCTACAGCGCCTTGACACAACATAGTGCCTATCCAGACCTTTCACAAACGCCGTCAAATCCTTTAGTCGTTTGGAAAAATCCAACAGCTCTGTTAGTCAAAAATAGATCAGAAATGTGGTCTTTCGAATTTTTCCTATCCAGGCCACCTGCATGTCTTTGGAATGAATTCAGAAGCAGCTAGAAAATTATCAAATTGTTTTGTGATGAGGAAACAAACCAAGATGAGATTACGAGAATATCACATTTCATAGATTTCTGCTAAAAACGTCTCCAGAGATCCTGAAGACTACCTAACACGCCCTTCAACTCTCCACAGACGTCATAACTTCTTGTAAACGTCAGGCTTCCAACAGGCCTTTCACCCAAAAATAGACGACAAATGTGGCCTGCCGAACTCCTCCTTCTTTACCTCAAGCCTAATTCTAATGTTTGAAAAGAGGAAAGAGTGACACCAGCGTGGACGTGGTTCCATCGGCCCTCTGTTCCCAACGCCTTTTGACCGACCGTACTGGACGGCCACCCCCGACCGACCCTTGTCACCCGAAAATGATTATAATTTAAACGGGGAGACGATGTTTCAATCAGTGCAAGGAAAAAGTACGCGAAAGGCGGCCTTTAGAATCGATTTTTCTTCCGATTGAAGGAGCGTCTTTTCGGATCGATCCTTTGGCCCTCGTAAAACCACAAAAATCCTGCGTTCAAAGGAACCACCGTATGATGAAAGGATGCCGCTGGGTAAGTATGCTGCAAGAAGGGTTGCAGACCAGACTGATAGTCTGGTTTCAGATGTTTTGACGACACCTTATGCACTTTGTGTGGATTTAGAGGCGTTTCCGATTCCTTTTGAGGCTTGTGAGCATTCTTGAAAAATTAGCTTACGCTTGAGCGTTCTTAGGATCCGAATGGTCAAATAGCACGTAGCCCTCGCTTTGTTCTGTTTACCATATCAACTGTTGTTTCCGAGTAATTACTCAATTTAATGCAAAATGCTTTTGTGCCTTTAATCACGTGAATTACGTGCGCTTCCAGAATGCCAGTTTACGCTGGAAAACCCACAAAACAGCCATGAATCATAAAGTTTATTTTGGGAAACAACAAGGAATCGGAGACTGAAAGGAATACAAAGAGGGTGATCGCTAATCTGCATGAGCGGCTGGCAAGTTGAGTAGGCACGTTAGCTGGCACGCCAGTCGGACGTCGTCGAACTACGGATAATGACGTTGTCCACGCGACCTGAAAGTTCCGATTTAGTCTGGAAGAATTTGCGAAGGATTACCGTCTCGAAGGAAGAGCTTGGTGATGGCCATAAAGTACAGCGCCTGCTGCTCGAGTTCATCCTCGAATTGCCCTAAAACGAAACTGTAATAAAGGAGAAGAGGCACTTCTGCTTACCGATGACTCCGAGTACCGTCTCCTGAGGACAGCTCATCAGCCAGTCGGCAAAAAGACGCACCATCGCCACGCTCTCGTGGACGACGAAGGCGATCGCCTCCCGCTCGAGGTCGTTGACTATGGAAAGGTCTAAAGCCGGAGAAAATGAGTGGACGCGGATCCAACACGTAAACAAACCAATGTTGAAGTAGATACTGTAGTCGACGAGAACAGAACTCATAGCTTGGGGTGCTGAAGAAAGCTTCCAAATCCTCAAAAACTCAACGCTGTGGTCGCACAAAGTCCAAGCGCACTGAGAAGTGAACGCGTGAGAAGGAGGGCAATTAATAGGAGCGAAAGAGAAAAGAACCGCGCGCTTTACTTTCACGTCTCATTATGGAGCTCAAGGCAAAAAAGAGGCATGACGCTATGGCAACGCAAGGCAGAATGCGAGGCCGAGGTTCAAATGCTCATTTAAGAAGGGAGAACGGTTGCAATTCATAGGTGGCTGGCACCGGTTGGCAGAGTTTTCAAGGACGAGGAGACGCGTGAATCGGCTTTTGAAAGGAATGAAATTGTCAACAAAATCGTCTTTGGAAAATGTTGTTACAGGAGCGTCTGGGATGCTGAACAGCTGGAATGCAAAGAGTGACAGAATCCAACGCAAAAAAAACAACTTTTTTGAGGGAACCGAATCGTCCAATCATTAGCGACACGGGGATTGGAAAATCTGCGAACTCGACATCAATCGACGATATTATAAACGGATTCGGGCGGTTTCCGGTAAGATTGACTCCAACCTCAAAAGCAAGAAAAACCTGATGGATACCAAAAATATGTGCAAAAACCTTTGCAAAATCATGCAGACCGGAAGACTGAAGGTTCAATCTTCGGCTCTTAAGTGGTTGGTAGGTCTGCTTTCCAAAATTACAAATTTCTATCAGATCGCTTCGTAATGATCGAATGTACCTTCTGTTCGAGTGATATGTCCTAAAACAAAATTTTAGATAGGAAAGAACAAGTGACGCGATATCGTGATGCTCTTCTAGACAAAAAAGGCAATCGCTTACCACTCAACGTCAAACACTTCAACAGACAAGAATCTCTAGGCCCATAAGCAATCGCAACTATTTCAGAACAAGTAAGTTTTAAAGTTGTCAGAAGCAAAAGCATGCTTATTGTTTATTGGGACGTTTGGAGGTTCGTGTAGAAATTTGTCGTTTAAAAAGCGTTTTATTGGAATGTCAACGAAGTGACATGACAGAACACTAATATCTTTGAGATCGGCCAGTCGTCCCAATGTTCAGATGTTCCGAGGTGTTCCCAAATCTTAAATCTCCCTTCAACTTGATTTTACCGGTTTTTTTCACGTAAGGTTTGACGTGGGTGATTCATAGGTAGCGCGTGAAATGACTGTGACCAAACGCATTTGATCTCCTTCGCAGATATAGTCGATCGCAAGGGAAGAGAAAGAAGTCAACATAATTCCTACCGCAAATGCAAGCCGATATGGCACAGAATAAAGCTTTTTAGAGAGCTATGGTTTCTGGTATGGCTTATTTTAAAGGCATTTTGAGAACTATTGTGTTGCTCTCTATCGTGAAACCATTTTTCAATCTTAGCTCCAATTGGAGTTCAGTTTCCTGAACGCAATGTTCCTACAATCCCTGGTCGCCCAGATCCTTGCGAAGTTGATCAGGAGCAGTTCTTCCACGGTTTTTTATGTTTCTGGCCCTTCGCTATACGAATTTCTCCACTTGTTTATAGCCCTCATTGACCTTTTGAAAATTTCTCTTTTTGGGTTTCCCGTGCGCCCATCTTTCATCTTGTTTTTACAGGTGGCTGTACTTGATCTGCACTTTAAGTTTGTGAGCCATCCAATGAGCTTAAAAAATTTCTATATTTGAAAGTGAGCATATCGATTATCAGACGATTCATTTTCTAATCAATACGCCGGGCAAATCCACTAACTTTTGCACCACAATCTTCGATCCTCTATTTTACGACTTTGTAAACACCTTGTGAGCGGTCGCGATCGCCGATGACTCGATCCTCAGATCCTTACTTTTACTCGAAAATCATCAACACAGGGCGCGCCGATTTACGTAGTAAAATAGGACTTCGCACCATAAACATGACCTTCTCGTGACTCTGACGTACCACGAAAAGATGTCCAAAAGGCTTCTTCGTAAACAGCGCAGGTTCAAAGGTCTATAATTTTGCAGGCTAGAAAAATGAAGAAAACATGCAAAAATAGGTTAGAAATTATATGTGGAAATGCTGGTCGAATATTGTCGCAGTGGAGAAACGATAAATAGCTTTTAACTTTTAGCAAACAAATTCGACGTAACCGTAAAAAATACGTAGTTGGTATTTAAGTCACAAAGCAAAAAGAAAAGACTAGTCCAAATGCACTCAGTTGCGGACCAACTGAGTGTAATAGAAATGGATAAATTTAGCTCGAATAAGTTTTAGACTAATGACGTTACGGAGTATTATCATATGTTCTCTAAAATCAAAAGTCGACTTTTGATGTGACCAAAAACGCAAAACTTTGGCCACGTTTAATGACGTTACTCGTTGCGAGAATCCCTTAAAAGTTCATTTGAAAATAGCTTTCCGGTAATATCAAAAAATGTTCTTTTTCAAATGTCTTTTTTCTGTCCTGCACCAAAGCATTTTTTTCAAATTAACGAAACTGGGCATGAAGTTTTAGCTTTACAATGCGTTCTGCGTCCATCGGCGCTTCTAGCCTCCAAGGAGCCGTGAGCACACCGATTTCGCAGTTTTATGAATTTTTTGAAAAACGGCAAATAATATTTTTCGCTTCCAAATTTTGTGCATACTCCATTCAACCCAAGAACACCCGCAACTGTTGCCAATGCGGCGTTTACGGCACCAATTTAGGTGCCGTCGCGGTCGCGAAACCGACCGGTTCGCGGCGATGGCGAAACGCGTGCAAACACACTTGGCGGCGTTACCGTAACCCGCTTATTGACTTAATCAGGCAACTGCTGGTCGAATATTGTCGCAGTGGAGAAATCAGGCAGCGTTTGGAAATTTTGTGATGGTTGGACACGTCTTGATCGTTGGATTTAAAATTTAAGGATTTTAAATTTCTTTTTTGGTGGTGAAGTTGTAAGTGGTCTTCCAACCCTTAGAAGGACTCGACGTGAAATGTTTCTTTACCCCTCAGCCACAACAGAAGCTTTTTTAATGTCGCGGCTGTTTACAGTCAACGTGTCATTTTAGTAATCACGTGGTTCTTCCAAAAATGCTTTCTTCAAGCTACATCCGTTTACGGCACCTGTCAAAGGCCGGCTTCCTGATGAGTATGCGGTTTTTTAGCACACTTCATAGCAGCAATTTTACATTTTGGTTTTTTAGCCAAGAAGAGGAGCGTTTTTATGTCGATCGTTGTTCATAGTAAACATGTTGTTTCACTGCTCACGCGACCGTCCCAAAAATAGTTACGACGGGTTTGAATCTGACAAAAGAATCGCCGACAAAAGTGTTCCGATCTGGCTTCGCCTATACAAGCCGGCAACAGTCCGCTTTTCGGTTTCCTTTGCCATTGACGCCCAATAAAGCTCTAGGAACACCGCATTTACATATCTTTGCCGCGCTTTTCTGCACACGAACAAACAGACTCATTTATGGTCTTCCTTTTGCACATGTGTGCTTCAAATGATTATGAACATCGTCCTCTTGACACCCAGACAAAATGTACGTTTATATCATCATCGTTTATATCAGAGATCATCCCTCCTTTCGCGTGTGGCTGTCGGGTTACTATTCTCAGACAACAATGAGGGCTTCGGAGTTCTTCGAGCGAACCAGACATCTTGAAAGGACATATGGCGGTCATAAAATCAGCAAAAGTACATGAAGTTGCAATGAGTACTTTGTCCTTTTGTCCTATTCTAGAAAATACTTTTTCGCAGGTTGGGTTAAGGTCTGCATGGATCCACGGTAACCTGAAAATTCAAGATTGCTTTTATATGTTAGGAGAACAATTTCGGAAAACGCCAAAATAAAACTCTCAAAATCTCAAACCGCTTAAATTTTTAAAATCAAAAATGTTCAACAATGTTGAGGCAACAATCTTGCGCTTGTGAACATCGTTTTTGGTGGGGTCTTAGTAAATACCCAGTAAGTTTTTGATATCAGCGAATTTACATCAAATTTTCACCAGTTTGTTTTTTCAGCATGGCGTCCTCCGACAACGCGACCCCAAGGAAGGCCAGCAACAAGATGGGCGGACGACTTCACCAAGAAGCTTGAAACAAAGAATTGTCAGAAAAGTACAAGAAGAGAAACCCGAGTGAATTGGTGCAATATGGGGATGTGACTACATGTAATACGCTGATTTCACACTATAAATTCGTAAATTCGGCTGATCCAGTTTGTTGCTTTTTAACTCTGATCTTGGATTACGTTTTATTGTATTTAATGTGCCATTTTGGCGATCGTAATTTGCATGTTGATGCTGTTACCACGCCACCCACACTCCCAATTGTTTACTCCTCATTGTCTTCACACCAAACCGCAGTGAGACGAGCAGGTGCGGAATAAAACGCATCCATTTTTCGCTGCTGTCGTGCTATCATATTCCGCGTTTTATGAAAGCTGTTTATGCAGAACATCGCCGGGCGAACGGCGAAAAACGCCCGCCGAAACGCCCATATAAGAGGCGGACGGCGGCAAGCGGCGGAGCCGCGCAGGGCGGAGATCGCCGAGCTCTAAAGATGTCTTCGGGCGTGCCCGTGGGTGCTCTGCACTTGGGATTCGTGCCACAGAGCGATCCTAATCGGTCACCCGCCCTCTCCTGGGCTTACTGTCTCCCCGCATCCCGCATCTGACGTTCGCTTGTACTCGCGCGCCAAATCGCGATAAAGCAAAGGTCGTACAAGGCTTTTGGTCGTCGTCAGCTTTGGTCAATCGTGTTCTGCGCGGTCCTTTGTCTGTTTTTGCATCGAAGTGCTAGATTGTGACACGTCCTGCCGTTTCAGACTAAAAACCAGTCAAAATGAATTCTCCTGACGAGAAGGAACAGTTCTGTCACAAGCATCTGAATCCTGAGGAGTCCGACGAGGATCGCGAAGTTCCGGAGAGCTCCGAGGAAGAGAGCGGCGATGGTGAGTGACCCTTTTGATCCTAGAGAGTCTTGAGGCCTTTTCAGGTACTCGATCCCGCGTTATCTTCTACGTCGGCTCGCTCCCCAACGAGGACAGCGACAACGAGTCCTACTGGCACCGTATCTACAGTGAGAATCGCGATCTCGCCCGTAACGAGCTCAACAATTGTCCCGCCTGCCGCTCCAAGTTCGCTAAGATCTCGTTGTGCGTCGCTGTTGGTGAGCGGCCACGGATTTAGAAACCTCTTCAGCACTCACGTTTCAGGCGATCATCAGCAGACCTGCTGCTCCAAGGACTGCAAGCCAAAGGATGACGACGATGACGAGGTCTTCAACATGAACATGGACGACGAGGACAAGGATACCGTCGCCTAGTCGCTGAGCTTTCTGAGTCTCCGGACTCTTCATCATTTTGTACATATCTCGTATCTAATATTTTCAGGTTTTTTTACTTATGTTACTTATAGTAAAACCGCTCCTGCGGAGAACATTGTGTTTTTGGTGATAGGTTACAACCTTGAATACCTTTGAGTGGAACCTGAGTGACTCAACCAGTGTTTGAATTTGATTGGTGTGGATTAGGACTTCTCTCGCGTTTCAAAGTGGCTTTCAAGACAGAGAGCCAGCAAACCTATGGATTGATAAATAATATTTTGGCTGTGTTTGTTGGTTTTAGAATAGAGTAGACACAAAATTTCTTGATTACGATTCACGGGAACGCGCTCTAGATCAGTGATACCGCTATGAAGGATCTGGCCTTCTGTCCAACCTATTTTTCTACAAGAACTACCACTAAGCAGAGCTTACACGCCGCTTTAGATTTGCTTCAGTGTCATGGTCTTTGAGCTACCAATACAAAATTGACGGAAACGTCCTGAATCATTGTAATTAGACTATCATGTGAGTACATCTGAACCAAGAAATAAGCCAAATTTTGTTAAATGTGGACAAGCAACCATATAGTTTATGAAGAAGCGCTTCGATGATCATCTGTTTGAGCACATAATTGTTTGCTTTTTTCGAACCGCGTGACTGAAAGCTCGCTTGAGAATTGCGACAAACGCTTAATGAGGGGCTTTAAAGGCAACCACATAGTCTTCTACGTTTATGTGGTCATAACAGTCGCCCGATGGCCCGATCCAAGGTCTTCCAGTTTAACCTAAATCCAAAAAAATTGATTAACCTTGTTTAACCTTCAATTCATTTTGATAAGTGTACTGTAGATCTTGAAAATGGTCATTGTTGTTCGCCGAAAAGCGATTCGTGTTGCATTTAATGGACGCAAAACTGGTTTTCCAAAGATTGCCTTTCCCACGTTCTCTGTTCAGCTGATCATTACTGCAGTTTCTTATTAAAACGAAACAGAGACAGCACAAAACAGAGGTTAGTGGACATCATTATCAAGTTGACCATTGGGTTGTGTGGTTGAGATAGCAAAATTGGGACAAATTTGGACGC
Organism: Steinernema carpocapsae; assembly: GCA_000757645.3. Classification (NCBI taxonomy): domain Eukaryota; kingdom Metazoa; phylum Nematoda; class Chromadorea; order Rhabditida; family Steinernematidae; genus Steinernema; species Steinernema carpocapsae. Next base: position 5,514,357 of record CM016762.1, read on the forward strand.
GTACTCAGACGGTTTTGACGGAGGACGATTCGGTCTCCGTATCCTCCACGATCTCCTTCGGTTTCTCATCCGGGAATTCCTCTGGGAGCTCTTCGATGGTGTCCAAGCGTCTGATGGTGTGAATAACGGTCGTGCGGCTCGGGTAGCGTCGAGCGAGGTGGCCTTCATTGTCGGCGACAATATCTGGGTACAGTTGTACGAGTATGAAATCCACCTGCAAAAATTTATAAATGTGATGCCTTTAAAAACTTTTTTACTTCATTAAGCGAATGGCTCCATTGCCTGCATTCAGGATCGACGTAAAATTTGAACCAGGTCGATTCACGCAGCTTCTTCAAAACCTCCTCCATTATCCCTGCGTCGAACTTTTCGAACTCCTCGTGTCCGTGGTCGATCATCCTGCACAAAACTTTTGCCCACACGTGTGCGATAACGGTTTCCGGAAACCGGGCCCTTCCGACTGGAGCGAGGATGCTTCTGAAACAGCGAACGTGACGAAGGAATGCCACCAAACGGAGCATCTCGTCTAGAATCGAGAAATTAAAAATTGTAACAACAAAGGATTTCTTACATTCACGGGTACACTGGAACAGCGTAGAACGGCGTTTCATGGCTTTGTACTCCTTGATGACTTTGTCCTCCTCTGGTTTAGATTTTTTGGCACATTCAAAGGTTTCATCAATCACTCTAGTGTATTGCAACGATTCTAGGCAAAAGCAAATTAAGGTTTAAAAAGTGCAGGTGAAGTTACCTTCGAAAGGTTGAAAGTGGAACTGTCCCACACGCTCTGGGTAGAAGACTGAATCTTCTGGAGCGATAGAAGGAGAATCTTGGGCATGGAGAAGGCTCGCCATGTTCTACGGAAAGCAGCGAGCACGTTTATAAAAACTGTCAAATTCAGTTACCCTTAAATATGATTCTGCCAAGGGCGGGCTCTACGGAGCCGTGACAATAGTTGCTTACAGTCAAAATGGACAAAAACGAGTTTTACAAGGATTTTTAGGAGGAGCGACGAAAAAGTGCATGAGAAGATGGGCACGGTATGGAAATTTCTAGAAGGAAATTTGCCGAAACTCGTGGAAAAGTAGAAAATGCTCTTACGCGTAATTTTTGTGACCTACAAAATATGCACCTTCTGGAGTTAACCGCTCTTTCGGGTAAATGCAACATGATTGACAATTATGACTTGGGTCGTGGGAGTGGACAGGCGAGTGACAGGCTACGTTTTGGTTACGGAATTTATCGCTGGACACCTTTCTAAGGAAAATATGATTTTTCGAACATCTTTATGGCTGAAAAAAGGCAAAAAACACTTTACTTGCTTTTTGATTTTGTAGTTCAGGCATACGAGTTCCATATCTTAGGACAGTCTAGACCTCGCTTTCCTCCCAACCGTAATTGAAATTTCAAGAAGTAAAGTTAAAATTTTTGGCTTTTCATGAACCATTACAGGAAAATAAGCATGGGGAAGCTCAGTCTTACTACTTTGCAAATGTCTTTAAAATTCGATTTGGTTTTGGGTCGTGTATAAAGATAACTGATTTAATAGTATTAGCCTCGAAATGCCCGCAATGATGGCAAGATGTCGATCACCTATTGCTAGCGCTGTTCTCTAATTTATGTCATTTTCCTTTACTAGTGAAACTGTAGGAAGACCATAAGCTCAAGGTCTTTTCTGCAATACGCCTTTCCCACCAGCAAGATGTACTTTCCAAGATCACTCGTCCGTTTACCAAGAATTCCCTCCTTTTCGTGGCTCTTTATTGACTAACACATCTCTCAAGGTCGATTCAGTTCACAACTGTTTACATTGGCGTAATTGGCAAAGTCAATTGACTTTGAGTGTTGCGTGTTGGTGGTAAACGCACCTCCCAAGATTATGATTCGATCAGAGTTGAGATAAAGATTGCAGAGATTGAGATTGAAACGAGACTATAACTTTGCCTCGACACAGTTTGCACAATAAAGTGGGCAAGACATAAAATGAAAGCTGAATTTATTATGGCATGCAAGTGTACACAGAAATTGTGTTATGGAAGGTAAATTATTACATTCAAATTTGAATACAAAAGTCTCAAAATTTTCTGAGATTACTTGAGTTCTGCAGAGGCTCCAGTTTTCTTCAAGCGGTTCCAGCGAGCAGCGCGTCTTTCACCATGACCGGACACTAGGAAAAGAAGCCCTTGTGTCTCGATGAAGAAATTAACTCGATCGAACCGTTCCCAAGAGCTTAAGAAGTGCGCAAGATACTGTGATTTGAGAGCCTCTAAACACACTTTGTTACTTTTGACATAAAGACACTTTTGGCTTACTAATGAGTCTCCTCAGCCGGTCCTCAGGAACACAATAGTCTTCAGCTATCCAATCGGCATACAGATTTAGAAGCTCAAGTTCTTTGTTGATCTCCTGCTCAGCAATTTCCGCATGTGAGGCAATCGTTGTTACCGTTTTGGGATCGTTTTGGTTTTGCGGTCGACATGCTAACAGGGCGAGACGGTAGATTTCTGTGGGCCATCCTGTCGAATAGGTGAAGTCTTCTTCGACACCGCTTCGCTTGTTGATAAGTTGCTTGATTCAGAGCCACAGTTCATTGCTGACCTCCACAGACAGAACGATTCAAAAACTCGGAAAAATGCAGTAGTTTGAGTCACAACGATGCCGACCGTTCTAATTTCGCTTCTTTTTTCAAACCTCCGTCCAGATAAACCTGAAGACAGTTTTTTTCCCGCGGCTTCAGTTTGCTTCTGAGGTTGGCACCTTAAATCAAAGTTATGAGATTACACGCCACAAATATCAGTATTTTACCTCGGACAAATTAAACGATGCGCCGCTTGCCTTTCACTTTCATCGCTCTCCCGTTTCACACGCCATAAACTGTGCCCCCGATTGACCGATAGGCGCGAGGCGTCCAAATATGTGGTAAAAGAGCGCTGCCGCTATCAATATCGACCTCCTCTGGAGTTGCGTGTAATCACATGAAAGCCTATATTTCCTAATAAGCAAAATACGTTATATAGCGCAGATTAATGAGCACCTGAATCACATGTTGAGGGATCAGCCTTTCTGTCAGCCACCCCAAGTCCTTGAAGGGGCCAAAAAAATGATCAAGAGCAAAGTGTGGACGGGCGGAAGAGAAAAATGATGGATGATTTAAAGCGAAAAACGCAAGATTTATTGAAACTGGAGACCAAAACATTGCTCAAGGCATGCAGGAACATGTGTACTTGAGATCAGTGTTATTCTGCTTCGCGTCGAATCCGTTTTCAATCATTATTTTGCTGACTGGTACTTCAAATATGCTAAAAAACGAAACTATGCCAGCTTGTTCCAACAATATTAGGCAGTCTTTGTCTGACGAAAGTGAAGTTTTTGATTTGGAGACCAAAGCGGAACCTCTTCTATTTTTATGCTGATTTGATAGTCGTTTAATTTTTGATGTGACGTTCGTGTCCATAATGAGTCATTATACCCTTGCTGTGGTCCTCATTTGGAACTGGCCATGACGAAGCGAGCAACAAGGCGGATGCGCCTTCCAATACATTAATTAACTACGAAAGAAATTACACATTTACGACTGAAGCGTTTTTGATCTTCCCAATTGCGCTTGAATCAACTCCGCCCAATCCAAACGACGTTTGTCAGGGTCGCTCGTCGTCCGTTTGGAACAGCGATAAGGTTCGTCCGCCGTCGCCGTTTTTGCCATCATCGTTTGTCCCCTCTTTCCGTCTGCAGCGTCCGTCGTCTGAGGACGTCGGTTGCGAGTCGCGGACAGAGAGAAAGAGTCTTATCGGCGCTATACGCGATCGAAGACAATCGAAAACCATTAAGACCTTTGAGTGATTGATGCCCGCTGGCTTTTATGAACTTGGTAATTTTACATTTGACGGAAGCAGTTTTTCCAAAAGGCTCAATGAATTTGAAATTCTTTTTTGAAATTGTCAATCAGTGGTTGTAAAATTGTGTCTTTGTATGAAACTGTTACGTTACGGTTTGTCGTGTTTGTCATTTCATGTCATGTCAAAGACTGGCATGTTACGGTTTCAAAAAGTAAAGTGGGAGTAACTTTTACAAATGGGCAAACAAGTGAGATGAGTTGGAACAAAAGTAAATCAATTTTTTAGTCGTAAACCTGAAATACCAAACATTTTATTGTATTATTTTTAGTGTTCTTGTCATTTTTTATGTCTTTATTTGAGCAGTCTTTCACTTGAAGACCTTGCTCGTGGTGTGGCCAAATATTTAAGGCGCTCTCTCATGGAACTACGCTCTAAGCTTCAGCATAATTTTGTTGTTTTGATAACGCCTTATAAATTAAACGTAAAACGACTAAAGTCCAAATATCACTTTCGCTTCTGTCATCATACCCAAAACTAAAACCACATAATCATTTCCAACCAATATCGTCATATTCTTAAAAAAGCCTCTTGAAATACGCGGAACATGTAAATGGTAAACAATTAATCTAACTTCTTACCTACAACGCTAAGGTGTACCCTTTGGCGGAGAAGATCGAAATTAGTGTCCTTTAAGCCGCAAAACACATGCAAAGAAAAAATAAACAAATGATGGTCCGCTTGATCTCCTGGTATCCGGGCGCGTTTTTCAATCTTCTCCGAGAGGCTTGTGATTTCAAGGCTGATGCGTCATTAGCGCCGACCAGGAAACGGATGACTGGGTGCTTAAACATGTGTTTAAACTAGAAATTCAAATGCGAAAATACATAAAATACAAAATACAATAAAATATATTGTTAAAACACAAATCAGCCGTTTCGAACTTACAGTTCACGTTTCAGGTTAAAAAAGTAAAAACCGAACAAAACGCAAAATGAATTTCAATTCAAAAAAACCTTTTTTTAACGTTTAATGACGAATTCAAAATTCCGCTTTGCCTAAAGCTGTCAAAGTATTCGCTTACAATTTTTTCCACCCGTTGGCAACTTCAGTTTCAGCTTTTCCCAGATTACACAATGCAAAAGTCAAGCGGACCGCGGGGTGTGAACTAATTGTGCGAAAGGTGACGCAGGTGTGCTGGAAAAATTGGAACAATTGCTTTGCCAAAAACCTTTTTTGCGCTAGGTGTTAAATGACCACCGGCTTCATTCCTGCCGCAGTTCCTCTAGTGCTCACAGAGTTTTTGACAACTCAAATTTGTCGAGAGGCATCTTCTTTGTCTGCCCGTCGTCTCCTCATTAACGTCTTCTTCTGAAAGCCGTTCAAATTAAAATTGCCTTGTTCAGATGTTTTTTTGTGTTTTCAAGTATTTACTTTTTGTTTAAAACCATTCCCCCATTTGAAAGACCCTCTACTTCCTTACGGCCCACTTCGGGGTGACTAACTTTCTGTTTTCGCCACGTTTCCTTTAAGACAACTTGTAGGTCTGAGACGTCGACCCAACTTTTGATTAGTTTTCGTTTACGACCACTCGCCCACCAACAACCATTTTCCTTTTTCCCAGTATTCGGTTTTTTAGCATATTTCCGCAAGTCATTTACATTATCAACTATTCGAAATTAGCTTCAATTAACGTCTAAACGGATCGAAGCGGAAGTGGGGCTCTTGTCTGCATTTTGCTGATGCTGCGACGCTGAACTCTGCTGCAGCCGTTAGTCGCGTTCTCTCTTGTTAGATTAAATGACTCTGAGCAATTGTTTGTTTTTCTGGTAAGCTCTGGGTAAAGCTTTAGACGCCAAATTGGGTTTGGTCGCTTAAGTTAGCTTCACAAGGTACTAAATTCATTTTTAAGAACAAGCCTATTTCTACTTCTATTCTGCTATTACTTCTACCCTACTTCTTGAAGAAGTCGATTAAAACGCAATTGAATACATCAAAACGCTAAAAAATTTAAATGTTCAATCTGCAAAAATTCCGTTACGCATTTAATAAAAAACAGAAAAATTTATTTGAAAAAAGCTAAATATTTAAAAAAAACTTTAAGCCCTTTAAGCAGGAGAAACTATTTGCGCAGGGTTCCCGCTTTTACAGGATGAGCCAAAAAAATCCACGCCGGTGCCCGTCTGGAACCTGATCCATTGTCTCAAACGGATCGTTTGTAGCGGCTATCGAACGGTCGGTTTCATGTAGCAAAACTGACCCGTCGTTCGCGACAAGTGACCTGTAAATGACTCCGCTCTGTCTGGCCAGTGAGCAGAAGCCGGAGGCGTCTGGGCAAAGGATTTTTTTTGGTTTATCCTGTAAAATGTGTTTTGTCATAAGCCAAATATAGTTCTTGGCACTCAGAGCCATTAAAAATCCATTTGAAGCAAAATGGATTTTTCACATAAAAATAGCCCTCCCGGAATTGGTGTCGGCACCCTGTATGAGACGCCATAAATTTCCGAAAATGTGCCCTTAAACACACGTTACACTCTCAAAACAATTTGACCAATGCATATTTGTTCCATTAGGTTTTTAGCCCCTTTTAAAGAGGCGGTCTCACCGGAACTCGTAAAGTTGTTTATGAAGCATTGAAACGTGTCCGAGTAGCGTTTTTATTAGTTTTGGTGTTTTGAAAAAGAGTCTTCGTTCTCCAAATTCATCGAAAAGACATTTCGTAAGTTTTGATATATTCTGTTCCTGTTTGAGTCTTAAATAATAGAGTGGGCCTCATTAGTGCTCCCACAAGCCTCGTTTCTAACGTCGGAACTTTTAAAGTTGGTCTTGACTGAGTTTTTGCTGTAACACCCTCAAAAAACCGATGACCTCCGACCAAAGCCGCGGCAACTGCTGTTCGTTCCTCCTGCTATCACCGGGTGGAAATTGGTCAGCGATTACTCTTTCCTAACGCAAGTGACGATATAGGATAGGCGGCTTAATTGAGAGTCTCTCCCACTCCAGCAGCTTTCTAAACTTGCAAATCTATTACTCTTTTCCAGCGCCTCAGGGAGTGATCTCATGGCCACACTAGTTGTGTTCTTAAGATGAGATTTTATGAGACTTTTTACGAGGACACTCGACCAACCGACCTCTCGGGCGGGTTTGTGTCAACTGAGCCTCTCGCGCCGCTCACTCTTTCCTGACCGCCATCCACTTTTACATTTATCAAAAACTGATCTTCTCGGTTTATTTTTTGCTCTTCGTTCCTTGCGTGCACTCGTGGCGTCACTTCGCTACTCATTCCGCTTCCGTATTTTTTTTGCTTAATGGACTCATAAACGTTTCTGCCCATTTTTCCGCTTACAAGAATAAAATTTTATTTTCCGTTTACAACAGGAAGAGTTTTGCTGCAATTAAGCTGCAAGAAATGATCATCTGTGACACAAAAATAGCTTCGTACCAAAACTAAAAGAATGGAAAAACACAGTTTTAAAATTAATTAACACCAATCAAAAATTTCTTAGATCTCGATTATAAAACAACACTGAATTTAATAAAAAGCTTGAAAAGTTTTAATCCTAAAGTTAAAACGCATGTAATAAAAATTAGGATGTAAGGTTTAAAATGGAAAATTAATTGGTTGTCAAATAAGTCGATCTAAACATTATATGCACTAAACAGTAGCTCCGTAGCTATCATAGATCACGAGAATCGATGCGACCAAAATAAATGTATGAGCGCCCCCAGAATTGAAACTCAATATCCGCGGGCCTTCGGCCGCGCGCAAAATTATTCAAAAATATTGAATTTCATGTAAATAATTATTTTGAATTGAATAACAAAAAAACTTGTTTTTCACGTTGCGTCTTGGCCAGAGCTGTGCACTTGTGATATTTTTTTCTGTGATACGCGATACAATTTTCAAAATTGCGGTACAATGATAGTGCGAGCCGAAACACCACAAGTCATCCAAATTTCAATAACAACTAGTTGCAGTAAGAAAGAATGCCGGATTGTGTGACCTCAAATCCTTTCAAGGTAATGTTACATTTTACTTGGAACAACAGCATTTCGAGATTCTTCGGCGACATAGATCTTCTGAAATCCGTGAGAGTTAAGGCAGCAGTCGAAAAGAACCGCACACTCTCTACGGACGTTGCTGGAGCGCTTAGGTACTTCTTCATCAGCTGTGGTAAGACTAGATACGCAGCGATGCGCGCGGTATTCGCCCAGTACAGCAGGGATCAGCTGATAGTTGCGCAGGCTCCGATAGATATTTTTCCACCTCCTTAAAAACACTTTATTTTAGTATTATTTGAGAAGTTTCACTCACCATGCGCAGTTTCAACTTATGCCAGGAGGAGGACAGGAGCCGAAGATGGCAAATCCTTGATAAGTGGAATGCACGGAACCGTTTGAAAAATGAGGGCTGCTAGTTGTTGTTGACAATAGGCGATTGACCACAGTAACAAAAAACGACGCACGCTTTCGAAAAACCTTGCGACATTCTTCCTCAACAGTAAATATTTTCAGGAGTTTCGCTTTGAAACCGAGTATCGCAAAATATCGCCAAAACCGCGATACGCGATATTTTGTACCGCAAAAATGCCGCAGAATGATTAAAAATCCTAATTTAAAAACATTTACAGGGTGGTCCAAAAAAAGAACTGGTCAGACATCCTCGGCCAACGGAACTGCTGGCCAGACTGAAGGGCCCCATTCCGGGACTACGCGGAGCAGACGAACGGTCGGCTTCACGTTATTTGTTAGCGAAACCGACCGGTCGTTCTTCGCGAATGAGCTTGAAATGATTTTGCTCTGTCTGGCAAACAGAACTTCTATTTTTAATTTTAAAACAAATTGCGTTTTTTCATTTGATTTTTTAGTTTCTGACCTAAATTATCATTGAATGATAGTTGAAGACCGAAAACCACATCTTTGTCAACCAAGGACTCCCTTAATCCGTGTCACCCTTACCCTACACCTCCTCAAGCAAAGATCTAAGATGACGACATCAAAGTACAAATTCTTAAACCCTCATTTGTCTAGATTGTCGTCATTTTTTATTTCAGTCCGTGTCGTCTTTTTTGCAACTAAATCTTGAATATCTTATCCTCTATCTATCCATTCTGCTTCGATCTTTTGGTTGCTCAAAAGGGCCATCATATTTATCAGACCATAAGTGTCCTTGATGCGCATCTTCAAGATCGCATTATTGAATAATACAGTGAGAAGGAATGCGATAAACAAAAGCCTACAATCTGTTCAAAGGGCTCGTGTCCTGCCAAACTAGACGCCAAGTCCTTTGCGGCGAGATCAAATGGCCATGTTCAAATTAATCTTATAGCCTAGTAATGCCTCTTTGAATAAACAAACACGCTCATTTGCGTATGTCAACGCGTAGCCTATTTATCACTGAAACAGTTGTTTATGTTGGTGGTTACTATTTTCGAGTGTGACTTTTGGCGCTTGTGTTATCCGGCTCTGATACCGGCAATGCATTCCTTCGAAGATGTGACTAATTGAAGACATATTAGTCTTGTTTTGATCGACGTCTTTTTAGCATTTTTTGTTGTTGTTACAAACACTGCTCAAACTGTCCAAAATTGGATTTTCTTAGATCTGAGTGAAAAAGCCTGTCACTTTGTGGCTAAGAAAACACAAGATTAATTGTAAACCAAAAAGCCATATTACTCATCTGGTCAGTTGACAAGCCAAAGATCAGAATGCCGAACTGAGGTTCTTGTTAATATTTCTAAATTATGGGTTTGCCCTTTAAACTAAGGGCATTAATGGTGTGTCAGTTGATAAAAGGAAAACAAAACCCGTTTCTTAGCAGCAACAAATAAGTTTACCATTGTGGTGCGGATTTTCAAAAGCTCCGCATTTTGAGTTTTTTAAGAGCCTTAATAGCCTCAAACGTTCCTTTAAAACGGACCTTGGTCAATTGTGCACTTTTCGAGCATTAGAGTTTTTGAGCTCTTGAATTATTCTGTTTTAATTTTTAAATTTATGGTTTGTTTTACGAGTGTTCCAGTGCTAAAAACCTCAGTTTGGAAAACCTTACGCAAACACTCATTTTGGTTAACTGCTCAGTTTTGTAAGCTTACAAAATAATTTATATCAGCGCTATATCTGTCACCATACGTCCAAAGACGTTTTTTTTCACTAAATGAATTTTTAGCTTGAACACAAAAAGTGGGCGAGCTATGCTGAAAAATTTTTGTGCTTTAAATGTGTTTTAAATAAAAGTTTTATTCAAATTTAATTTTTGGAATTTTACTACGTGTACTTGTACTGTGAATTTGTAAATGTCTTTGACCGAGGACACGAAACAATAAATCCCAAAGATGTTTCGTAGAAAGAGGCAGCTCCAAAAAGTCCTAACTGCGTGGTGATGAATCGACAATAACTGAAACTTAAAATTATTATAACGCTCGTACAGGGAACTCTTAGAAGCTGTTTTTCGTCTCGCCAAAAAAGTCACTTTGTGTCTTGACAACATTTGAAATATTGGCCTGCCTGTTCGAAATTGTCTTTTTGCCTCCAGCGGCCGCGCGGTCAAGGGACACCCGACTCCGGGCGCCGGCCGCTTCGTCGTCGTCCTCTTCTTGCTTATTCGCGGTCGCCGGTGACGGCGGCGCTCTTTTGCGCTAACGTCATGTGTTGCTTTTTGTCTTTTCTTGCGTGCATTTGTCCGTGGTCCCCTTCCCGCCCCTATAGTGTTAATATATTTTTATGTGTGATATCTCTGTGGCCCTCATAGCAGCAGGCAAAGGAGAACACTTTTCGAGCCTGACTCAGTCGACCCGAAGCTCGGAATCATGGTGACGAGACCTTGGCGTCTTCTAATTTTGACCCTTCTGCTGGCTACGGTAGTCCTAGGTAGTGGTTAAGTCGCTTTGCCCAGGTTTGTTTACAACTGCTGTTGATGTTTAGGCTTTGATGATTGGAACTATACGGCGGACTACGACGATGATGTGAATCGACAGCCGGACCACTACAAGCTTGAGAAATTCCTTATGCACAACTACAACAAGAAACTGATCCCTAAGAGACATCTGAACGAGTCGGTCCACGTGAATTTCAGCATTAACTTGTACCAAATCATCGAAGTCGTAAGTGATCTTGTCCTGCATGGAATGTTTAACTTTTGAAGATAGGGCTCTTTTGCATGGAATGTCGTTTTTGTCGTTTTTCAAACTCTACCAGAACCAGAACCTCAGAGGAACCGTCTCCAGGACCTTTCAATGTTTAACTGACGCTTTATTCTTAACACACGTCTGCTCTTCTTAAGGGAACATTTCAGAACGAGCCGCAGCAGTATATCCTTATGAACGCCTGGATTGTAGAGGTACAAAAAACCCTTAATTTCTAACAACTGTATTTTACCTTAATTTTTAGCGTTGGCGCGACGACATGCTCTACTGGAACCCAGCACACTTTGGAGGCATCCGCGAGATCATCCTGCCCAAAGACTCAATCTGGATCCCAGACACGACGCTTTACAATTCGTAAAAAATTAGTAAATTAGGGGAAATTTGATCAATTGGCATGTTTTAGGCTTGTGATGGATGACGCGGAAAGTCGTCGTCTGTTGAATGCGAAGCTTACCACAGACGTGTATAAAACCGTCCTGGTGGAGCTGCTGTACCCGACACTCTACAAGTTTTCGTGTATGCTCAATTTGAAGTTTTTCCCGTTCGATATACAGGTTTGTTCTTTGCTGAATTCTAATATTTTGACTTACTAGAAGTGTGTTTTTCTGTCCTTTCAAAAGACCGTTCAAAATCTTTTCAGATTTTTTGTTTTTGGCGTAGGAAGTTTGAAACGTCTGCCCTGACGGAACCTCACACCAAAGAAGACTTTTGCCTGTTTGCTCCAGAACACACACACTTTCATTACACTTAAGTCCAAAATGTGTCCAACACTCAAAAAGCCTCTTAAATCATTCCCATTTATTGACATAAAAAAGGTTTAAATTTAGACAACCTTGTGTTTGTCTCTGTTTCGGCCCTCTTTTTCCACAATTAACATGTGGTCTCAGCGGATAACGCGAATCAGCCGATCAGCGCTTAGGATGTCTCGACGAGCAATATTTGGGAATAAACTCAGATTAGCAAATTAACTAATAGGAAAAAGAGGGTGTGGCATCCAGAGGGTAGACGACCTAGACGCATATAGCGTCTCATTGGCCATTTATCAAACGCCAGCACGTCTGAGGGGTCGGCGACGTCGTCAAAGTGACTTTTAGTGTAAAAAGACTAATTAATTTTTGGCGAAAGATGTTTGTTATGCTAATCGAACGTTACAAGTTAGCAGAAAAATTAAAGTCGGACTCACAAAAAATGTGCCTCTGACCAGAAAACTGTCCTTAGCCCTCCCTTAACAGCCGCCAATAAATCATTTGACACTTTCAGGCGTGCAAAATGACATTTGGTAGCTGGACCTACGACAAGAAGAGCATCGACTATCATCCAAACAACGACAGTACCATAAACGGTGCTATCGGCACCAACAGGTGCATCGAAAACGAAGCGTGGAATATTCTGGGCACACAAGTGGAACGCAAAGAAGTAAAATACGACTGCTGCGTCCACAACTACACCTTGTTGGAGTTCTACCTGCACATTCAGAGGAAACCTCTGTTCTACCTTATCAACCTGATTGCTCCTACAAGCGTTATCACGCTGATTGCCATCGTCGGATTCTTCAGCTCCTCAACGATGAATGACATGCGAGAAGAAAAAATCTCGCTTGGAATTACCACACTCCTCTCCATGTCCATTCTCATCTTCATGGTTTCTGACCAGATGCCTTCGACGTCCTCTTTTATTCCTCTTATTGGTAACTTTTCAGTTGAAAAAAATCTGCCTTTGTATTCTTAGATTTTCTCCGATGATTAGGAGGACGGCGAATGTACATAGTACACTCGTTTGTCAAAACTTTTTGCAGAAATCGTTGATCTAATGAGTATCGCGTGAAAAGCGAAAATTAGAATAATGCAATTATGCTAAAACAATTTTCATGTTTTGAATATTCTAAAAATCTAAAAAATTTTAATTATTTAAGGGAATGGTATAGTAACGCGCGTGCTTCACACGTTTTTGGTGTTTTCAAGCGCGCTTCATGTCAGGAGAGCGCGCGCGCCAACTTTCGCCAACTGAACGACGCGCGATCTTCAACTTTGAAAAACACAGCAGCAAATCAAAATTTTGATTGGTCAGAAGCGCATGGATTTTGAAAATTCAAGCGGATTCAACCGTTTGAAGGCGAGAGCTTTCGAATGATTCATGCGAATCTGTAAAATTGACTCTTTTTCGACCCTGTTTTTGGCCTATTTTGATCGATATTTCAACCGAAAGTAATTTCGAAAATTCTTTTTTATGATTTATAGATCTGCTCGCTGTGCTTCGAATAAATCTCAAAATAAGCTAATCTATGCTGTCCTGGTCCAGGATAATTAAGAAATAGTTAGCTATGCCCGGCAAAATTTCAGACGTTCGAAAATCGAAAATTTCACACGTTCGAAAAGTTTCGCAAGAAAGTCGCTGAAATTCTGGCTTTTAGGACATTCGGAGTGCAAAACTGATACTGAGTACTGCAAAAAAGAGGGCAAAATGCATTAAATTTGTCCATACTTTGTCAAAATACAGCGGCAACCAATCAACCAATGAAAATGCACCACGCGCAGAATTCAGGCCTCAAACCCGCGAAAACCCCACCGAAAACCCCTTCATCCGAAAAAAACGTGCCTTTCCCAGGTGATGAAGCCGGTCGAGGAGGGCTTCAGCATTTTGTGAAGCGCTTGTCATTCGTCAATGTCGTTACTCAAGGTTCAAAGTGTTTTCAGGTAGTTACACGTGTATTCCAGAAAAATTGCATTTATTAGGATCACAAAACGTTAAATCGCAAAAGTTTCGAAGAAAGAGGCAATTACGAATGTCGAAAAAACCGAACTGGATTGTGATTAACCTATAATTACACGTGTTTAAAATTTAAAATTATTTTTTTGTCGTTTGTTTCCTTAGATGTCTTTCACTGTTTGACACTAGTAGAACAGAGATTGTAGTACACTCGTGTGTCAATATTTTTTGCAGAAATCGTTTATCCAAAGATTACCCGCGTAAAAAACGAACATCAGTATGATTTTACAGGATGGTTCTACACGTCGATGATGATGCTAATCTCGTTCGGTACCCTGTGCGCATCGTTCGTGATCTGTATGCAGAAAAAAGGAATTCTCGGAAATCGGCCGGAGTCGCGAACAATGCGATGGGCTCGTTGGTTCGGCAAGATTTGTATGTTGGAGATGCCGCTGGTAATGAAAGAGGCCTACGCGCTCAAAGCAAAGGTAACACTTTTTTTAGCCTTTTGAGGGTTTACCTGAGGCTGCTCCTATGTTAGAAATAACTCTTGAGAATTTCATTTTTCAGCAGGAAAAGCTCAAACGCCAAGCGGCAGGCCAGAGGAAACAGAGCATCTGGCAGCGATGGCAAAAAATCGGCCGCGACATTTCTCGGCTTTCCATCCCAAGCATGCAAACTCAGAGCACGATCATGACCACCGATAACAGCTTTACTTCAATTTCTCTGAAACGCGTGGCCGCTGAGCCCCCGCCAGACCTCGCCACTTTGGCCTCAAGTAAGCGAGCTCGCTTGTGCTTCAAACTATCCTTCTGTTTCAAGAAATTGTTCGTGAAATGCGTTTACAAAAAGCTAAAAAGCAGGAAGAAGAGTTAGCGAAAACGCAACGTGAACAGCAGGGAAAGAGATCTGATCTGTCGGAGACCCCGCCGAGTCAGTTTTTAGGTTTAGTCGTGTTGCCGTGTCTCACAGTAGAGTGGATTGGTTTGCGCATAAGCACAATGAACATTTTTCTATTTTCGGCTTTAAGAGGCACAAAAAAAAAAAAATAATATAACGACAAATTTCTAAAGCAACATGTGTTTGTTGTTGTGTCTAGGTGTCCTAACCAGGGCTTCGATATCGAATATCGAAAATCAATATTTACAAAAATAATGAAAAAATCAGGCAAAATCAGGCGTCAAAACATTTTACGAACTTTAGTAACAGTTTTTGAAACGTGTAAAAACTGTATTTTCAGAACCATTGTAGTTGTCACCCTCACCGAAATTTGTGTACCTAATACTAAATATTTCAAAATTTTGATTTTTGAGTTTTTTGAAATCAAAAAACCACATTGAAGAAAACATCGAAAATTGAAATATCGTTTTTGATATTCTGAAAAAATATCGAAGCACTGATTTAAATTTGAAATATCAAATCGCAGAGGTTCCGTCCTAGCTTCCCCTATCTACAAACCTAAATTACCTTTAGATAGGCTATATATGTTAGAATCCGTTTCTAGGCTTAGTTGTGCCGTTCTAGAGATGTAACATAATAAATTTTTCGTAAGATTTTTACGAATTTTTTTATTTTTTTTGTTTTTTTGTTTTCAGTAAATCGTGTGTCAATTGATGTGCCTTAGATGTTTTTGTGTCCTCTAACATTAGCTCCTAGCCACTAACCAAGAACACCCTCTCATCGTTCAGTTTCAGGCGAAGACCTCGACGACTGCTCCTACCAACAACTCTCCGACGACGACAAGTCGTCGGTAATGGAGAACGGCTGGAAACATCCGCATTTCGTGCAGAAGAAGCCGTCGCTGACCCGCGCTCGCAAGAGCGTCGGCTTGGTGCGGAAAGGAAGCAGCTACGAGAAGGATTGTCGCGGTTGCAATAATAGTAAGTGGTCATCTCATCTCATCATCGTTATCTCGCGCTAGCAACTACTAGTTTCTTCTTCTTTTTCGATTTCTCACTTTCACACTTGCAGATCTCGTTTCGGCGATGATGACCACAAGACAAAGGAACCTGGCGGAACTCGAGTACGACTGGCTTGCAGCGGTGCTCGAACGTTGCTTCCTGATCATGTTCTGCTCCTCGTTCTTCTGCTGCTCGATCGGCATCAACGGCCTCGGAATGTACTTCTGGTGGAACGCGATCGTCGAACCCCTGTCATAAAAAGACCAAAGATCACACGGACTCTCGCGAACTCGACACTTTCCTTCTAAAACGGGTCTCTTCCTAAGCTTGCAAACATACATCTGATGTATCCAAAACACCCTAGTCTAAACCTTTACGGGTACTTTCAAAGCAACCTATATTTACGGCTTAAGCAAGTATCCACAGTTAGTCCTGCCTGTCTCCTGATTGCGTTGTAACGTGTGTCAACTAGTATTTTGTGATTATGTCAAGCTTCAGTGCATAACGGGTCTAGTCAAAAATGACTTTTTTATAGTGCTTTACATGTATTTATTGCTAGATTTGTAACCAATGTATAACGTGAATAACGTAATAAATTTACTGGTTTCGAAAGCCACAATAAAACTGGATTGTAAAGCATGAAAACTGTTTATTACGGTAAAGATAAGCGAACACCATTTGGACTAAAACCAATTGCAAAAATCAAAAAATTTACAAGAAATAATAATAAAGTTCGCTGGTAAATGTGACACAAAGTTTTAAAACAAACCAAAAATTCGAACAATGTTTACAAACACTCGACACTCGAAAAGGTTTGACTCTTTGACAGTTTAGTGGACGGAATGGATTAAATAGGTTACAATGTTTTTTTCTTCACTCCAGCTTCTTGTGTACTGCTCCAAAAAAGTAATGCCGTTGTTCATGCCCGTTGGTCTCAAAGATTGCCAAGAAATTGTCGTTCATGCCTACACCCTTCTTCCAGGCGGCGTTGCCGCAAAAACCACATTGAAAATTCCCAAGCCTAACATGCTTCAGTAGGACAGTTTTCCCCCGCTTTTTGAAAGTGGCAACTTCAAGCCCACATTGAAAAATGTCCAAGCCGAAGCCTATTGCAACCTGACAGCCTAAAGTACTATTCTCGTTGTTTGAAAAGTTTGTTGGCGTAAGCGTTCTGAAAAATTGACTGAAAACCAGCGGTAAATGAAAACGGCGCTAATGTCGCACCACCATGTTATTGTTAAAAGCGTGGCGGTTTTGGTTTGCCTGTTCGCCTGTCTAAGGTTCCACGACCTGATCACCCATTATTGAATACCTTCGTTTTTTCCGACAACCGCAGCAATGTTTATCAAAGGAACCGATCCGTAATTAGAAAGTGACCGACCGGGTGGTGTTCACGCGGATAACCGCCATCTTCATAATCCACGCGTCTCGTTCTCGGCTGAGTCCACATTCTGTCCGCCATATTGCGCCTTGTTGGATTGCGGACTTTCGCGCGCAGTCTTCTAAAGTGCGCAGCAGCTGCAAAAAAAACTTGAATGCTCCAAACGAAAAGAAAATCAACGTTCTCGGTCGCCCGAGCGCCGCCGTCGATTGTTTTTCCTTTCGATAATCGCTGGATTTGACAGTCGGAGCGCGCGCGCGAAGCCTGAAGGCGACGGCGCGTAAAAAAACACCTGACAATCAGCCGGTGGCGATCGTAATGATCGCCGCGCAGCGCGACTGGTCAACGGTGAACATACCTTCCTCGCTCTCTATCAACAGTATCCATCACGCAACGCACAAAAAACGCGAATTAACGGATCCAACGAGACCGACCGGCTCCACGCCCGCGCTTCGATAAAGGCGCACGACACTAATTTGCAACAAACAAGAAGAACTACGCCGTTGCCGTCCTCGTTATGTATGGGGTCGGGATGGGATTATAAGATAGGGAAAAGGTTTCTTCCATCGGCAATTAGTGTTCTTTGTGGAGAGGACAGCCAGCGATGGGTTGTTTAGAGGAAGTTGAACGAGAAATTTGTGGAATGTGGGAGGCGAGTGGGTACAGTCAGTTTTGACAAAAAGGGTTTTGACATTTGGCTGGGTTACAATTGGTACAGATATTTGCCACTCGTGGTGCACACCGATTTCAACAAATCATATCATACTAATATATTAAAATGACAGATACAACTACGAATAAAGTGGCTAGAAGTATTTTGAACGGACTTATGCAAACCGTTTTGTGACAAACATTTTGGTGCTTTGAAATATTGTGAAGAATTAGGAATATTGGTCAGTTAAGGTACACTCGAATTTTGCGCTTTTTAACGTTTAGCGGGTAAAATTTAACGATTAAGAAATGTGGCGAAATGATTATTTCAGCTGTTTTCTCGTTTTAGTGACTTTTGTGGTCTGCTTCCAGTCAACAAATGCAGTTTTTCAGCTTGCTTCAAATTCACTTGAAAGTGTAATTTTGTTGGTTAAGGGTTCAGGCTAAAAATTATCAGACTAACTCACCCATCTCCATGAGTTGCTGATCTCAAAATATCCATTTTAAGCTACAAAGCGCCACAAATAAATCTGTGAAACATGGCCTCAAAACTGCTTTCAGCGTTTTACTAAATAAATTTACTGAACATTTTACAAAAAACATTCGGTTTTTGATGTCGTTTTTGTAGAATCAACTTTAGGTGACGTTTTGTGCAATAGATACACTTTGTCCTAAGTGATTATTGCTTCACCTTGCTTACCGTTAAGTTGACAATCTCTAATGGGTTTCCTGATTAAGAGTTTAGGCTAAAATCAGTCAAACAGAAAGAGCTCAAGCCATCTTAAGCTCAAGCCATCTTAAAGTCATGCTCTCGGTCTACATTTAGCCAAAAATATGTAACTTTCAGATGCGTTTTTTTTGTCAAGTGTTCAGACCAAAGGGAATCAATCAGAGTAACCGATAACCATTGCAGAGTACCCATTATTTTACCCCTTTCACCCAAGAATTTCCTACTCACTTTTTGCGCAGAACAAAGATTGAACAGCTGTGTTCAATTCTCCGATCCTTCTTGATCGACGCGCGATTATGACGGACAAAAGCCATTAGCGATAATCAAACGAGCTTCGGCGGCGGAGGTCGAGCGACTCTCGAATTTGTCGCAATCAGATTAATTTGTCCAAAACCGTTTTTTGCTACTTCTCCCACCGGCGGCGGTCACTTCACTTTCGCTACCATGCGCGACCAACGAACGCTCTCAGTCGAGTAAACCGGAATCGCCCGCATCCTCCACCCACTCTCACTTTCATGTTGCACAACAACAAACCGCGTTTTTTTCGCTTGCACCGCGCGTGGCGACTCGAAAAGAGTGACCTGACCAGAAGTGCGTCAAAAGGGGGAAACCAAGACCGACGTGTGCGCGTCGGTGGCGGCGTCATGGGTGGGAGTTGTGTTGGGGGTAACAAGTCGCGCCGGGGCAACCGACTACGGGCACTACTGATTGAAGAAGGAGAAGGAGAAGGAGAAGGAGAAGGAGGGGTATGCGGGATAGGGATCGGGATCTGTGTTGGGTCTGCCTTCGGAAACATTGCCCGTGGCGACTTTGTTTTCGAACCGTTCTTTCTCGCGTAATTTGGGTATTTTAGCTGTGCGTGACGGTCTCATGGGGTCGAAACGGTGTTATAAGAGACTACCTTTTAAAGGTTACTTATGTATTTTAACTTGATTAATTTAACTGAAATTTAGATTTTTAATCTGCAAAATTTATTGAATATTGACGGAATCAGTCTGCGAGATTGACTTGCAGGAATAAATTCAACGCTTTTTTAATTCCTTTGATTCTTAATTTCGCCGATCTCTAAAATCTCCGTTATTTTATCGCTTGTTTTCTTAGATGCCCTTGAATGATCGGCATTAGAAGGACAGAAATTGTAGTACACTCGTTTATCAAATTTTTTTGCAGAAATCGTTTATGTTAAAGATCACCCGCGTAAAAAGCGAAAAATTGGAATTTATTTATAATTTCCGCAAAACTTAAACTAAACTAACTTGAAGAGCAAACTTCGTCCGCATTTTTTAAATTATTTTTTAATGCGCACAGTTAA
Source organism: Steinernema carpocapsae (assembly GCA_000757645.3). Classification (NCBI taxonomy): domain Eukaryota; kingdom Metazoa; phylum Nematoda; class Chromadorea; order Rhabditida; family Steinernematidae; genus Steinernema; species Steinernema carpocapsae. The sequence continues at coordinate 5,534,013 of CM016762.1, forward strand.
ACGTGATTTTGTACTGACTTTATTAAATTTGAGCACCTTTTAATGAATTTCGCGGATTCTTAACTAATTTTCAGAGTTAAATTTGTGTGTCCAAAAGTATTCCGTTTTTGGCAGGAGAATGTGCTTCCTAAAAATGTCTATTTTTTAATTCTTGATTTTAAATGGATTCGTAGAACTGTCGTGTCCGTGAACTTGAATTCCAAAGTGCCCCCATATTCCTTCCTCCCGTGATGCTTCCGTCATTTCTCCATGCATGATTACATTCCGTTTAATTGTTGTTTTTCGGGCATTTGACCCTTATAGTTCACGTGTGCCTGTGTATTCACAGTTTATCGCTCGTTCTGTTCCCACGAATGCATTTGTCTCCTCTAGGCGCCCGCAGCACTCGGAGACTCGACAGAACGGCGGCGCCCAAACAGACTGGCTGAGTGGAAGGAAGACAGAAGACGGTGAATATTTGGTGCGACGATGAGCCGTTGAGGACAACGCAAGAACTCCTCCGTTGTCTTCTTCTCCCCCAGGGTCAGCCGTGTTAAGAAACCCACGAGGTGTGCCCTTATGTTCGCCACCGATGCTGCGCGCCGAGATGATCGGTGGTGGTCAGCAAAGACGACGACGTCGATCGCAATCTGCCTTTTCCTCTGCCTGGGCATTTTCTCCTCTCCTGCGACGGCCATTCCTCGCCGTGGCAACGAGCAGTGGTCGCTTATTTTGTGCAAATTCAGCGACACGCGTGGCTTCGAACCGCGGACCAGGGAGTGGTTCGTCGAGTGGTTTATCGGAACCGGACAGGGTCGGTTATCTTATCTTCATCTCGTCTGTAATAATTATTCTTTCAATTCGCTCAAATCTTATTTGCACTGATTTCCCACGTTTGGGAGAGGGAAATCGGCAGGCAGGTGCCGCTAATGGCTGCGTGATAAAATCGGTATTTCTGTTTCTTTCGCTTTTTATTTTCGAGTGAGGATTACTGGGTCAGATCTCAATTGAATATCTTTTAGGGAGAATCTGAAAAACGGAAATATGAGAGGCGACAGAACAAAGATATCAGAGTTGACGCTTTTGTTCAAAAATCATTATAAGAAATATCGAGGTTAAAGCCTTCTGATGTATATTTACGACCTGACACTCGTCCGATTTGCATTAAGAGGAAGCTTTAAAGGACTTTAAAGACTCAAAACGCGAAAAACGCTTTTTTGGCTTATAAATTCGCTTTTGATGTGCTTTGGCAAATTGAAGGTCTCTGACAACATTCAGACCCGCATTCGCTTTACGTTGACGTGCTACAAAACGACAAAACCCAGTAGATATCAAGTTAAAAATTATTTTTCAGCTTTTTTATTTAAAAAATCAACGGAGCTGTGCGCGAAGTTTCTGTTTAAAAATATGTTTTAAGTTGGCACTACGGGCCTCCAAGGAGCGTGGTCAGCCTGACTCGATGCTCAGTCTTCATGAGCGCAGACGCCGTTTTCGCGGTTTCATATTTTTTCTCGAAATAGTTCAAATCACATATTTTTCGGTTCGAAATTTTGTGCAAAGGCTGATTGAGACCAAAAACTCTCGCAACTGTAGCCAATTTGGCGTTTGCGGCACAAATTTAAGCGCCGTCGCGATTGCAAAAGCGATCGGTCCGCGGCGACAACGAAACGTGCGCAAACGCAAATGGCGCCGCTACCGTAACCTGCACTTGCCCAATCCGGGACATCGCTTCGAAAGCGTGACACACGGACGAATGGACACGTCTGAATCGTTCTCCTTTATAAAGGATGAGATATCGTCTTACATGTATCTTAAATAATGTATCTTAAAAGCCTGAGACTCGTAAATCTTAGCCGAAGGAAATTTAAGACAATTGAAAGATTTTGACCAAATTTTTGGACTTTTTTGAAAACTTTTACTTTTATTAGAAAATCACTTTGGCATTTTGCAGTTGTTTGGTTTATAGTCTTAAAATGAAAAATCTTTTTTTGATTTTATAAGTACACATTCTTAGGTCGGTTGAAAATCACTGACAACTTTTAGACCAAATCACTTTTTACAATGGGTTGACTCACTCGAAAAAGAGCTACTTTATGATTTGTGGAAGGCTTCATTTCATGCCCTGTTCCAGACACAATTCTCCAATACTTCCACGATGCGTCAAACGGCGTCTACACAATCGAAGGCTCCACCGTCCACGGCTGGTTCGACCTGCCCTACACTCGAGCCGAAGTAATGCGACTTGCACACAGCGACGAGCAACTCCAAAATGGCTCCGAAAAGAGCTTCGCTGTGAGTGAACCCGCGAAGCTCTTGAATAACCCCAACTTCAGTTCTTCGACAAAGCCAAGGAACTCTGCGTAGCCCACGCGGAACAACAAGGCGCTGCTTTGTTCCGGCAGAAGATTACCGTAGTCAACGCAGAGCACACGGCCGTTTATGGGAAGAAACACGGCGTTCTTCTCACTCCCAGACTCATTTTCTCGTCAGTTCTGGCGCACGAAATGGTCCACAGCTTTTTCATCGGTCACTCGTATAGTGATCGGCCACTTAAAGTGAGTTCAACCGCTTCTGATGAGTTCCGAAAATACAAAAACCAAAACTGGTTTACTGGCAAATGATCGATAGTAAAACCTTTCGAAAACTAATGTTACTTTTGGTGACCACCTGTACGATAATCAACCTAATATGAATCTAAGTGCCTCGCAGTAATCCAAAAGTGCAAAAAAACCGGAAACAGGTTTACTCTAAATGGTAAATTATTCTACGTAGCCTTAACTCCCTTGCCAAATTACAAATGTCATTTTTTGCGGTTACCCGTAAAGTGATCAGCCACTTAAAGAGAACGAGCAGAAATGCCTCAAAAGTACCTCACGGAGATTTCCAAAATTACGAAAAATCCGAAACAGGTAAAAGTACTAATATCACTTTTTACATTTAGTCATACAATAATCAGCCGCTGAAGGTGAGTAGTTTAAGTGTATCAACATGACCTTACGGAAACATGTGTACTCTAAATGGCAAATTGTCAAGCGTAGCCTAAACCTTCGATTCCAGGTCTTCCCCTACTCGTCCCTCGGTGAATACGACGACCGCTATGATCTCATGAGCACCTCGAATGCTTTAATGCACCCTTCGCCTTACGGGCTCAGCGGACCCGGTCTCAACGGTCCGCACCTGGACTACCTCGGCTGGCTCCCCATGGACCGGGTACTGTACTTCGGCCGCGACGGCCGGCAGAACTATACTCTTCGGCTCTCGTCCCTCTCCATCCCGCACAACAAAACCAACGGATGGCTTCTAGTCAACATCCCCTACGACCGCGATGACCCGAACAACGTCTACACAGTCGAGCTTCGCACGCCCTACAACCTCGATCAGGGAGTGTCGCAAGCGGGCGTCGTGATTCACAAAATTCAGCGGGTCAGCGACAGCTATTACTCGATGATCGTGACTCACTCGCGCGAATTCTACGAGCTCACCGAAAGCACCGAATGGGTCCAATTTCTGGGTGTCGACACGGACGGCCGCTACCAATCCATCAAAGTGAGCGTCGTCAAAATGTACAGCAAAAAACACGCGGCAGACGTGAGGATTACGTCCACTTTCGACCCGGTTGGTGGTCAGCCAGCCGAGGCATCCTCTTAACCACGCGTACACCTTCAGATCAACTGCCAGTCGACGGAGGCGAAGAAGTTCATCGACGAAAACACCTTCGGTGTGGACAAGGTGTGCAAGCCGAGGAACAACGTGAACAACGTCGTCTCGGATGCCGAAGTCACCGTACAGTTGGCGAGGAACGCGTTCTACGCAAGGCAGTTCACGTTCGGGTTGAATGCGTGTCAGCACGGGAGAGTGTGGAGGGCAGCAGATCCTTACGACTACAACTGTGTTGATCCTGCGAGGTATGGACTGCAGTAGTTTACCAAAATTGGTTTGGAGCCTTGAAGTTGGGTCCGATAGAGTTAGAAGTGCCACAATTAGCGATTTCAGCACTTCAAAGCTATTTATATATTTTAGCGATACACCTCGTTCAGATATGGGCATGGATGAACGTTGATCCCACTTTTTCCTGATGAAAACGCTCTTGAAAACAAACACGTCCAAAACAGCGTTTTTTGATCTAACCTCCACCATATGCCACCAATCTCTAGATGTATGGGCGTTGTTGTTTGCTTGGTCGAATCGTTAAGCTCCCGGAACTCAGAAATTTCTTTATTTCGGGTTTTTTTGCAGATACCTGACGTGCCTCATTTCAGAGCGTCCCACATCCGCGAGGACAACCAAAACGACCAACTCCGCAAGAGCGAGCACAGCAAGGACGGGTGCCGCTACCCGTTCGTGGTCCGCAAAGCGTTCCACCGCGATGTTGTCTGTGTCACCATTAACGAGCGAGCGAGAATCCAAACCGAAAACTCACAGTCCTACAACAACTTACGTCACTTCAGCTTCTTCAACGGCGCCGACACAGTCGTGATGTGAAGTCAGTTGTTCAGTCAAACTTCCAGTCGGGTATCTTCTGTAGTGTAACTGCAATTGTAGAAAATACAAACACGATTTTCATTGAGTGTACCAGAGACAAAGAAAACAATAAATACACGGGAGAACCAGGTTTTTACAATCAATTTTTGGTCAGCTCACATTGATACAAGACAACAGAGAAAGGCAACGAAATATAAGCAGCGCAGACGACGAAATAGCACATGTGGGATAGATAATCTATTACACAGGTCAATCAACTAAACTTTCACGGCACAGGATTAATTAACTAGGGATTAGTCGCAATGGCCCCCTTACGCTTCCGTTCACGCTCACTTTCCTGCTGTGTCGGAGGGGGAGGTGGGCCTTGGTTGGCCAGTTCCTTCATGTACTTCTCCAGCATCTTTTCCCGCTCGTTCGGGATCGCGTCCATCACAAGGTACCGCTTGTCGTTCTCCAGAACCGCGAGAATGTCTTTCAAGTGTTGCTCGCTCTCCTGGACCAAATCGCTCGACTTGTAGGTGATAATCTTGGTTTCCTTCAAGAGACTCTGGAAGTTCTTCCTGCACTCTTCCTTGTTCTCATCGCGCCAATCCCGGAAGTCATCTTCCACACCCTGAACAAGATGAATCCATGAATTTCGCTTCGAAAACACGCTGAAACATACCCTATCTCGCAGGTCGTACTTCGAAAATCTTTTGTCCTTCCCCATGATCCTCCTCGCGTCTCTCCAGCTTAGTTTGAAGTGAATACCTTCGGTTTCGTCCAAAAGCTGGAAGAAAGCGTCACGCTTCTTGGATTCGAGCGTGCAAACGTGCTCATCGAACAGCTTCTCCTTCGCATCGCGGTCCAGAAGCTCTGTGTCCTTGTATCGAGGATCCTTCCGCAAAAGCTTGCGTGTCTCCCGCCATGAGGCGTCGGCCGACCTGACATGATCCACAAGCAGAGTCTTGTAATTCTGCTCATGTTCCTGGATCTTGTGACGCTCACTCTCGCGATTACGCTCCTTCATGGTTTCGTCCATTTCCGCTTCTACAGCCTTCTTCCGACTCTCGAGAGCAGCTTCGATCGCGCTCTGGTTCTTGTCATCCCCAGCAGCATCCTCAGAGGCCTCTTCAGAGATGGACTTCTCATCGCCCTTCTCTCCCTTCTTTTCAGAAACTGGACCTTCGCTATCGGCTCTCTCAGTGTCCTGAAAACGACTTTGTATCAAACCCATATGAGACAGTTTAGTCAACTCACCGAAGTCTGTTCAGTGGGCAGATCTGCGAGGAACTTCTTGAAGATGTCTTCCTTCGTATCACTGCTCAGATACTTGCTGCTGTATCGATCGTCGTCCTCAAGAGCTTTTTTCAAGGTTGACCACTTCATGGACCGTCCGAAGCCAGCCTTGTCGTGAGCCTCATTGATAAGAGCGAGGAACGCTTCACGAGCCTTCGTCTTCTTGGCTTTCTTCGCTTCGCGTTCAGCCTTTTCGAGGTCGTGTGTGTACTCGTTGAACAAGTCCTCCCGATCGCGCATCTTCTCGACGCTCTTAAAACGTTCGTCCCGGCCATAAGTCCGAGCAAAACTCGAAAACGAAGAGCTGAAACAGGAGGTTAAAATATATGTCACCTAGCAGATTAGCATACCTAGAACGCAGCTTCGCCTCTTCAAGAAGTTCACGGAACCTATCCTTGCATTCCTTGACCTTGCGCTTACGGTCGGCGCGCTCGAGCTCGGCCTTTTCCTTGACAAAGCTGTCAAATGCGGCACGGCGTTCCGTGGCACTGAGCAGCAAGTACCGCTTATCGAAAACGATCTTCGACAATTCCTTCTCGAAGGTGCTGTTCGTCGAAACGTCCTTCTCCACGAGCAGTTCCCTGAAAATCCTCAGCCGCTCTTCCACTGGTCTCTCCTGTCGTTCACGCTGAGCTTCCAGTTCGGCCTGAACAGCAGGATCAACCGGTTTCTCAGTTTGAGGAGTACTGCGTCCCGAGGAGTTCTTGGAGGGAGCAGGCGACAATCTACTGTCTTTGCGGTTCCTCTTCGGTGGAGGTGGCACGAATTCTTCCTCATCCGAAGCTTCCGCCATTTCAACGTCGGAATCCGCAGTGTTCGCTTGGATCACCATCGGCTCTGGCGCTGGCACGAATTCGCCGTTCGAGACCTTTGGCACTTCTAAACGCATCAAATTAGAACAGTGCTAACAAGCATATATTCCTTACTCTTCACAGGTGGCTTTGAGATGAGTAAGTCGACATCCGGGCGGTTGTACAGCTCTGGAGGACGCTCCCATACAGAAATGCGGGTGGTAGGATTGAAGAAAAATACCTAAAACGACAGTCTAAACAACTTAGCGCTTTGTGAACCCATTACCTTGCTGTCTCCGGTCCACACGACGCACCAAGGAGTTCCAGCTACAGCGTTACTGCTCACAGGACGACTCGCATCAATAGACGCGTGTTGAGGTGCTTGATGCTTCTCGGGGGAACTTTCGCGCTCCCTCACAGCTACAGGCGACGAAGTAACCGTAGAAGGTCTCTTCCTTTCTTTCGGTTCCTGCAATTCCTTAGGTTTCTCCCATGTAGTTTCCTGGGTAAGCATATTGTAATAGTACTTGCGTCCATCAGGAGATGGGTACTCTGTCCATGGGCTGCCGGTAATCGTTTTGCCATTCGCTTTGCCTGAAACAGGGACATTCAGCAACCAGTCATGGAACAAACGTTGAGCAGCGACATATCTGACCGAACAGCAAACAACTCTGGGAACGTTTGCAGCTCGAACAGAGAAAATAGAAGATGGTGATTGTGACAAACAGAACGTAGAAAACCCCCCAGACATGAAGATCCATGAAATGAGCTCCAAAAGAAGACATTAGACGTCTTTAGAGAGGACATTCAACCCGGGAGCTTCTCGTCTACATACCACATCGGCATCAGAGGCGCTCCATATTCAAACGTTCCTCACATCACTCATAAAATCATCAGGAAACGACGAGAAGAAGGAGGAGACGTATTCGAAAGAGAGCGTCACTGATTTGCGAAGCTAACTAATCTAAAATATAATTACCTCATAGCTGGCTTCAGCGCTCCTAAAACGCGCATCGAGAAATAATGAGCATCACAATATGCTCAAAAAACAACGACCCGACACAAGAGGAGAAACCTACGCGAATAATTGCTTACCTGCCATGTCTTTTCGCACTTCCTCATTCGCCTTGTCGATAAGCTCAGTAAGCCGGCGTTGGTCCACGATCACCGCGTTCTTCGGCTTCTCCCAAACGGTCTCGCGTGTGATCGTTTTGTAGTAGTACTCCTTGCCTTCAGGAGACATAGCGGACACCCACAAGTCCTCGCCTTCCTTCAGGTTCGCAACCTACAAAATCCGAATATAAGACAGGACAGCTGGCGACACACCTTTCGAAGCATTGCTGGGAACATCTGGGCTGAAGGATCCATCGGCGGTTGCGACATGGACATTTGCATGAAGGCTCTGAAAGCCGGCATCTGTTGGTCATTGCTGTAAGCGCCGACGCGATTTACGGCCGTACCAGATGAATACGATCCGAAGTGCGACGTCTGGCCCATCGGCATTGGGTTAAGTCCTCGCAACGGCACAGGTCCACGTGGCGGAGGTCCTAAAATCAGCAAATTAACGCTTGTTTCGAAAGCAACAACGACTACCTCTAGGTCTTGCTTCTGTTCCATTGTTGAAAAATGTACCAGATTGGATAATTGGCATTTTACAGACAATCTGCAAAATGAAACACATTTAGGGGATTAACGTGGGTTTACAAACTACGAAACACGAAAATCACTCGGAATTGTAGACCTTAACGATAACGAAACATGTTATGTGGCGACAATTTCCGCGCTTAATAATCCCCGACCGAAATTTGCAAAAAACACGTCGAACACAATGGCGGCGAACTCGATCTATACGAAACACTCGCAGCGACGTCCGCTGGCGATCCGCCAAGCCAATCGCTGTGGGACCCACCCCTTCAGATCCGAGCGATTAGGACTTTCGAAATCCCACTCAGTAGCGCCGATTGGGTTCAGCTCCTCGTGCAAAAACGATCGTCAACCGCAAAATCAGCGATTACTGCGACTGATCCTTCAAAACTGCGCATTGAAATGTCATTTTGACACCACGAACGCTTTATCTCTCACCTTTATATCTCACTTTTATGCGATTCTCACTTAGTCTTCTAAAGCACAATTCGAACCACAGTTATTTGAAAATATGACATAGGCGGCAAAAAGCACTGCTTCACGGGCTATTCACATCAACTAGCGACATTTTCCCACGAGCATTACGAAATAGATCGGCTTGAAAACCTTTGTAACCGAACGGCCAACCGAAATCACCCCCGACTGGGCGAAAGTTTACCTAAAAATCAACAAACAAAACATGACGATAATACGTACAATGAAACAAACAAATACAATCTAGATGAGGCAAAGGCAAGCCAGTTCCTTAGATGTTGTTCGCTTCACGGATGCGGCGGGCTTCCTCGAACGCCATCTGTTCACGGATGAATTTCTCGTATTCTTCCTTGCGTTTCTGCTCCATCAGCTGCTCCTTAAACTGTGACATCGCGGCGTCGCCCGATGATGAATCTGGTACTTTGTATCCTTTCATCTAAAATTCATCAAGTCAAAAGGAAATTGGAATAACAGGTGACTTACGAATTCCTTGAATATGCCCGGCTGGTTGAAGAACCAGAACGCAGCAACTGGGAAAGCTACGAGAATAAAAAAACGTCCTGATTCGAGTTTCCACCCGCCCATCTGAAATCAGCAACCGATGAGCTTCATTCAAAGCGAAAATATTTGAACATAGCTCGCCCGTCACGGGACGAATATCATGAAATCACTCGACTGACGGCAGGCAAATCTTCCTGAAAAAAAAGAAGCGAAATTCGGAATGAGCGCTTACAAAATGGGTGGAAACAAATGCATGCAACGGCGCGGCACGCGATGCAAAACCCGAAGTCAGAAATTAAACTTTACTAGGCACTGGGAGAGAGATAAGCTCTCTACCCCAATAAAGGGGGAATTTGGGTTCTCGGCCATGGGCAAGTATAAGCCCAAGCCTAATAAAGGTATTCAAATCACAGCTAAGCCTAAGTTATCAACTAAGCCTAAGCCTAAGCTCAATCTAAGAGCCGTTAAAGTCAACCTCAATAAAGGTATTCAAATCACAGCTAAGCCTAAGCTCAACCTAAGCCTAAGTTATCGACTAAGCCTAAGCTCAATCTAAGCCTAAGCCTTAAAACCCCCCAAGCTGCTTAAGTCGAACTCTATAAATCATTATGAAGGCTAAGCCTCAAAATCTCCCATGCATGCAACGGCGCGGCAATGCATGCAACGGCGCGGCACGCGATGCAAAACCCGAAGTCAGAAATTAACCACGTACAGACACTGCAAATGTCAGCAGAGTCACGTAAAATCATCCAAAAGTAGGGAACCGTTCAGCGAATCAGGGTGGATAAAATCGCCCAAAATTGGATGAAATTCAGAACGAAAACGCTTTGCAAAAGCGGAATTAGGACCTGAAAATCTCAACGGAATAGCGTTAGATCGACATATCAGGCTTTTTTTATGCGTCAACCATTCTCACAATTTGGACGGACTTAAATATAGCCCAAAAAACCCGAAAATTGGAGCGAAAATCGCTATCGCAATCGGCATTCGGTGGTGTTGACGTAAAAATTGTCTCGAATTTGGAATCGAACTGAATTTGGACGGTCTGTGGTGAATCCGAGTGCAGTAAAATAGCCAGAAAACGAGCGAAAATTGGAGCGGCAATGCTTCGCAAAATCGGTATTTGGTCCCTAAAATCGAAGTAAAATAGGTAAAAATTAAGATAATCAGGATGGACTGATATCACTCAAAAGCGCGCGGAAAATCGGGACGAAACAGCTTCACGAAATCTGAATTTGAAGGTGCTCACATAAAAATCGCTTGGAGCTTAAGAAGCTCAATTAAATCGCGCAAAGACAACCAAAACACGGATCTTCCATGAGCGAACATTTCGGATTATCAGAATGGACCGAAACTTAAAAAACGCACACAAATCGCTTCAGAAAATCGTAATTTTGTTTGTGAGGGAAATTCGTGCCGAAATCGAACGTGTAACGACGGCCAACGGCCAAAGCAACTGATACGAAATCCAGCAGTGAGCGATGCTGAAAATTCAAAAATAAACTGATTTAGCAGCAGCGGACACACGCTTCAATGGAACCGGCTTCACACGGATGACGGCCGTAAAAGCGCATTTCCAGGTTTGAATTGGGTTCGTTCGTTGCTCGAAAAGCCAAAATCCGGCCGTCTGAAAAGTCATTCGAAAAGCATAGCAAAATGTGACGGCGATTGGACCACCCAGATCGATTCGGCAACGGGACGCGAACGAGATGAATGCACGCAACGGTTATACACACAACTGATCAACCTCAGATACAGCGGTTGTCTCGGATAGGAATGTCTGAAATTGCTTGTCTGTCGACTCAAATGTCAGAAACAGCCAGGTCATCCTCGATTGGAAATGTCTGGAATCAATGAATCGCCTTCTGTGTGAACGGAGTCTACGGCTGTCAGGATTCAAATGTCTGTTTAGACATGTCTGAAATTGTGTGCTGTCTGGATATAATTGTCTGTGATTAACAGTAGTCTAGACTCGAAATTTCTAGACTCGGTGGCGGATCGAATGCTCAAAGTGGCTTTACGCGCGTCTGTCTCTTGTAGTTGAATGCCCAGAGGTAGAAGTTATGCGCGTGTCAGACTCGCGATGTCTCAAATCGCCGGTTGTCTAGACTAAAAAAGTCTACATCATCTGCTTGTCAAGTCGAGCATCTGGAACGGCCAGCTTACTGAGACGGTTTGGAATGAACGCCTTGGCTGAACGGAATTGACAACTTTCGGGATTCAAGTGTCCCGAATGGACGAACTGTCAAGACATAAATGTATGAAATCGTGTGGTGTCTGCATTCAAACGTCAGGCCTTACAATAACAATTTACGAACAAAATGAGTGCACGCAACGGTTATATACGCATTTGATCAGACTCGTGGACTCGGTGTATATGAAAACAGTTAGGTCTGGAATGCACGGAACGCTTCCTGCCTTGGCTAAACGGAATTGACTGCTGTTGGAGAATTCGATTGTCTGAAATCGAATGTCTCAAAATAAAGAATCTAAAAAGGCAATTAAAATGACTCCATCGAACGACTCCTCATCTGATTGGCAGGCTGGCTAACTCTTCCTTTCCAATATCTAGCCTCCGTTACAAGCAGCATTCATTTAAATCAAGATTACGGATGCATGGACGTGAAGTCGAAGTCGGGTATTGTCCAATCTGTAAACGAGTCATCTTTGCTTTTCCAATGAGTTGGAAAATGGGCTTGGGCTATATTAGTATTGTAGAAGTGGTCTAAATCAATGTTGTTGAACATGTATTTTTCCAACTTCGAACGTCTTGAAAATTTCCTATACTAGAAAATGAAGTATAGTGTCGGTGAGGTGATATCCTCTTATCTATCGCCGCAGTTTGGGTCTCACTTTCAAGTGGGTACAGATTGGAGTCATGAGTAGTCATTGAGTCTTGTCCTAAGATACCGTCGACCCAGAAAGTATGATAAGTATGAGAGAAGCTTTGGCGAAGGTTCTTGAAAATTGTTGAAGTAGTAAACTTAAAATTGTGTCTTTGAAATTCTACTCCAAGACAAGCAGGTTCAGTGCAGTTTTGGCCTACAGCCCAGAAACTAGCGAGGATTTTTTGATAAGTTGATACGGCGTGATACTGAGTACGATGTGCAGCAGACTTAACAGCGTGGCCATAAGGAGAAGCTTGAGCATGGTGCTGAAAGAAAAAGAGGATGAGCGTTAATGACAAAAGAAAAGGAAGTGTCGCACTCCTATGAGTGACCGTTCTTTATTGGCGATTTTGGGCTTAAATTAAAGATAAGGAACCAAAGCGTCGCAGTGTAATGCTTAACGGTCGGCTTAAACAGCAAGGCTGAGTTCTGAAACGCTGATAAGAATATTGATAAATTCAAAGACATTACTGACCATCTTAAACTGATTAACTTTTGAATTTATGAAGGAAGAGGCATAGGGTGAAATACGTCGATTACATAAGTTCTGAATAGCACGACATCTGTGAATGATAGATTGGGTATCACGCTGAATAAAGTATTTCCACACAAGAGCCACGTTGAGAAAAAGTTCATGAAATGCGTTCACCTTTCTAAGTTGCAATTTGTGTATATTCAAGACGATCAATGCGTCAGCGTTGGTACGCTTGGTGAGATATTTGCTTTCTTCCGTGATGCCATATTGCTAATAGGCATCTCGTCATAAACGTCCTTCTAGAAAACTTGTTAAAGTGACATGCGGCAAAGGGAGAACAGGGCATAGCTGATAAGCTAAGCCCTGTTCACAGATTTAGATTTTCAAATAGTTACCTAATAAAAGTTGACATCCAGAGTCAACTAGGACAGCCAAAATAGTCTGTTTGAAAGCCACTCAAAGTTCATATCAATTCGTACTTGATCTTAAAATGGGAAAAAAGGTTCTACTGGACCCTGGATGTCCAGTTTCTTATCCCGTTTCTGACATCCTGGTGATTCTACCACATCGGATCTAAACGCATGGCGTTTCTGCAATGTTTTTTTGCTAAAACGTAACTAATTTATTGAATGGGCGACATGAATCCATGATCAACTCAAACATTGTGAAAGGCGGTCTCAATCATGATAAGCTTTCGAAAATCCAATTTTTCCATATTCAACGTCGAACACCGTGCAGTAGAATGCTTCGGTATCAAAGGTCAAAGTCACCAAGCTTTTCAAACAAGTCTAAAAATCTCAACAGACATTATTTACATAAAAATGTGTGGTTTTCCACAAATCCTAAATACTCAAAAGAGTCAATTGATTGGCGCTTCTTTGCCAGATTCAACCGTGCATTTATGTAGACAAAGTTAAGTAATCTGCATGGATTTCACAAGAATGCGCTGAAACTAAACGCATCGGTTTTTCTGCGACTCATCAGTGGTCACCTTTCAGCTGCTTTGCAAAATTCTATCCAACCCAAGATTAAAAAGACCTCGAGTCTTTGAAAAAGCCCTGAAAGTCCTTGAGCATGGACAAATCGCAAAAACAAGCGATTAACTGTGGCTCCGTTTGTGTGTAAACAAACAACGCATAAATATTTTTGGAGGCTCCATTGGAGTGCGGTCGGTCCGCTTACCTCTCCGGCGCGACACACGGCGGACGCTCGACCAGAAGAAACGAGGCCCTCGTCCAGAACTCTTGTCTGGTTGAGTGTCAGGCACATGAATTCCGACGTCTGGTGGCACAAAACTATTCTGCGTCTTCGAGCCATCCGTTTCGCCCGGCATGGCTCGAAGCCGCGGTCCGCCGCTCACCGTAACCACCATGAAAAGTCGCCACCGCGTCGCTGCTTTTCGCCCAACTTTTCATAGTAATTTCGACGGTCTCGCCACGATATCCTTGAATTCAAACGGCGGCGAAAATTGCGACTTCGAGCGTCAGTTGGAGCACATTTTGCTCCGTCCGGACACGTACGTTGGGTTCTTGTAGTACACCGACAGAGAGGTAAACTTGTTTTACGCTTGGATCGCTTCTGACGGGTTCTTTTCCAGGTGCAATGGGTCTACGACGCAGAGAAGGAGTCGATTGTGCAGCGGGAGATCTCCTACGTCCCGAGATTGTACAAGATTTTCGACGAAACCCTGGTGAACGCTGCTGACAACAAGCAGCGAGACCCCAAGATGGACAAAATCAGGATTCACATCGACAAGTAAGCTTTGTTTTATTCCTAGAATTGTGTGCTTATCGCTGTGTTTCTCTAGGGAGAAGAACGAAGGGCAAAGGAGTACCCGTCGTCATGCACAAGGAGGACAAGCTCTACGTGCCGGAACTGATCTTTGGAACGCTCCTCACGTCCTCCAACTACAACGACGAAGTGAGCCTCATTAGCATCTTCTAAATATGACTCTAAACATGTCGACCTTGCGTTCAGCAAGAAGAAGATCGCGAAGAGCGCAAGGTGTGGCTGAAGCGCTGGATGGAAACCCGCAAGGAGCGCCGCGAATAAGGCCTTATCGAGGACTATCTCTACCACAGGGACACGCGCGCTGTCAGCTTCTCGGACTTTATCAACAAGGAGTTGATCCTGTTCTCCACACGGACAACGAGCGCTCGATTCCCAGCTTGGTCGACGGAATGAAGCCTGGCCAGCGGAAGGTACGCTTACAGATGTTTAGGATCGTGTGATGACAGGTGGATTACAGGTCTTGTTCACGTGCTTCAAGCGTGCCGACAAGGAAGTTAAGGTGGCGCAGCTGGCCGGTGCCGTGGGAGAGATGTCCGCGTACCACCACGGCGAACAGTCACTGATCATGACCATCGTGATCTTGGCCCAGGACTCGAGCTCTGTTCCCTCAGCCGGACGAAAATGTCCTTCGTTTTTTGTATGAAGAAAACCAGCGGATTGAACCTGAAGGGTGAATTTAGTTTATCTGAACAGCAGTTATGTTATCGTTTTAGGTACTGTCCGATCATTCCCACGGTCCTCGTCAACGGAGTCGAGGATATCGGAACCGGGTGGTCCACCAACGTTCCAAACTGAGATCGTTCAGAACATGAGGCGTCTGATCCGAGGCGAGGAGCTTAAGAAAATGGTTTGTCCGCAGTTCAGAAGCTCCCACGTCGCATTTGTTTTCAGGTTCCTTGGTACCTGAAAAGAACTTCCGCGGCACGATCACCCAGCTCGACGACCAGCGGTACGTGTGCAGCGGAGAGGTCGCCGTGATCAGCAGCGACACGATTGAGATCACCGCCGCGAAAGGACTCCACAAGGTCTTCAAACTTCAGAACGTAATCAACACCACGTCGATGGTGCTCTTCGACGCATCGGGTTGTCGCAAGTTCAACTCTCGCGCAGAAATATGCGAAGAGTTCTTTGAAACTCGCAAGGTGGTCTACATCCGGAGGAAGGTGTTCCTGGAGGGCATGCTGCGCGCCTAGAGCCTCCGCCTCACCAACCAGGCTCGGTCTAGTTTATGAGATCAAGGGCGAGATCGTGATGGAGAACCGGAAGAAGGCGGTTATCGTGGAGCAACTCGTGAAGCACAAGCACGCCCCGGTGAAGAAGTGGAAGGACGAGCAGAAGAAGAAGGAGCTCGAGATGAACGGGGAAATCGGGATCGAGGAGACCAAAGAGGTAAGCGCTCTGAGTCTACTAATTGCTAAGCTCTCGTGTTTCGACCACCTCGTCGGAATGGCGCTCATCAAACTGTCCGAGGAAGAGAAGAAGGATAAGCTTCTCAAGGAGAGCGACGCGAAAATGCAGGTGAAGGAGCTCAAGGCGGAGACCAGGGCGGACCTGTGGACGTTCGACCTCGACAATTTCCTGGTGGAACTCGAGAAACAGGTGAGAATTTGACTGAATTTAAAGCGATTCTAAGCCATGTATCTACAGGAAAAAAGAGCAGAGAACGAAATCGATGCGTCGCTGAAGCAGGCGATGAAGAAGAAGCCCAAGGAAGCGGCGAGCGGACGCGGCCGCAAGAAGGAAGTGGTGGGCCTCAACGAGATCCACCCGCACTCTAATGGAATCCGAGTGGAGCCGACCATGGCCGCCATGAAGGAGAAGTACGAACCAAAGGCTCCACGAATCAAGGCCGCAGCTCCCAAGGAGGCCGAGGCCGCAGCTCCCAAGAAGGCCGCAGCTTCCAAGAAGGCCGCAGCTTCCAAGAGGGTCAGCTGTTGTCTTATTGCCTTCCAGTACTAATATTGTGTTCTCTTATAGGCGGCGGCGAAGAAGAAGAAGGACAGCAGCGAAGAGGAGTTGGAGGACGGACGACGACGTCCTCAGCGCTTCTTCTTCGGACGAAGACGCGGGACCCGCGCCGAAGAGGGTCGCCCGAGGCCGCGGCGCAGCGCCTAAGAAGTTCCAAGACGAGATGTTCGACTCGGATGACGACGATGATTTCGCTTTTGCAAAGTCCAAGAAGGGCGGCAAGAAGAACGTCATCGAGAGCGATAGTGACGACTACGAAATGTCCGATTAAGTTGTGCATTAATTGTTTTCCGAGCTCTTTTCAGAATAAAGTGCGTCTTTTGTCTCTGTCTAAAAGTTCGGGTCGGAATGGCGTCTGGAAATGGATATTTATGGCGAGGTTAGGGGGTGTGAAACGATCGCCTTTTCGCTTTTAGGCACCTACGGTACCGGAAACGTTTCACGATCGGCTGGCTTTTCACATGCAAAGTGTCAAAGTGACATGCGGCAAAGGGAGAACAGAGCATAGCTGATAAGCTAAGCCCTGTTCACAGATTTAGATTTTCAAATTAATGACGAGTTACCAAAGTTGACATCCAGAGTCAACTAGGACAGCCAAAATAGTCTGTTTGAAAGCCACTCAAAGTTCATATCAATTCGTACTTGATCTTAAAATGGGAAAAAAGGTTCTACTGGACCCTGGATGTCCAGTTTCTTATCCCGTTTCTGACATCCTGGTGATTCTACCACATCGGGGCGTTTCTGCAATGTTTTTTTGCTAAAACGTAACTAATTTATTGAATGGGCGACATGAATCCATGATCAACTCAAAGATTGTGAAAGGCGGTCTCAATCATGATAAGCTTTCGAAAATCCAATCTTTCCATATTCAACGTCGAACACCGTGCAGTAGAATGCTTCGGTATCAAAGGTCAAAGTCACCAAGCTTTTCAAAACAAAAATAAACAAAAATGCAAAAAAATCAAATTCCGGTCAAGTTCCCAGATGGGACGGTCAGCCTGCCTCGCTTCGCTCGCTTTGCTTAGGCGTAAGCTCTTTTGGTCATCTCCAGTTCATTTAGGCTTACTGTGTGTTGGAGGGGAAGTGTTAAGCCTAGGGACGGCTACGCCGCTTAGGTTCGAGCATCTGTGTGAATTCCAATCAACTTTTGTGTGACACTTGTGAAAAGTGTGTGGAAAGTTGAGTACGTGCAAGTCTTCGGCTCGCGTACACAGTTAGTCAAACAGAATTAATTACCCAAAACCAATTGTCTCAATCAATCAACAAATCGCATCTCAGATTGCATCCACGACACAGCGTGAACCTTATAATAAATCGCATCAAGATACGACAGAACCACATTTTCCTTTTTCAACTGAATTGTGTAGTCTTCCACAAATCCTAAATACTCAAAAGAGCCATCATGCAAGTCAATGTCCCAGTGCAACTTAAGGGACGACCCGGCAAATCGCTTTAAGTTGTGTTCACTCTGGATTGATCGAACCATGGATCTACGACGATAGCCATTTTTCCTGTTATCGCTATGAATTCCGATTGAAAAATACCGGAAATGTAAAAAGCAAAGCAAAAGACCGACGAGATTGAGAGATGAGTTGAGCCGGGCGACGAACGAGCCAATTCGCGTTGGCAGCACCGTGGCCGGTTCGGTATCGAACACTGATTAGAACAGATTGAAATAGTCTGAATTATCGCGAAAATCAACGCTAAATCACTTTAAAAGATCGATCTTGTCACAAACTCGCGCTCTAAAAAACGTCTCGCGATGAAAAGTGATTCGCAATATTCGAAATTGACTTCTCGGTCGTGGCTACGATCACCGCTTTGAACGGTTTCCAAACGCACAATTTCATTTCCACATCGCTGGAAAACGCGGGCAACTGAAAAGTGACGCGAACGACGTACATACCCCGAAATGCAACGGCGAGTACATCACACAGAGGTATACGGTAGCGAAGAACGACTTGAGTGCACGCAACGGTTATACACGTAGTCAACTAAAATTATGAAATCGCCCTTCTCAACTCGTCGCAAGAAGTCGGAAATGAACCACACATTGTAGACCGGGTATAACTGCTAGCCAGACGAACGTCTGAAATCGAGTTCAGTGGTTTCAACGCAAGTGTCTGAAATCAGTGAATGTCTAAACTGAACGCCCGGAATGGACTCGCTGCTCTCTCATAGCCTCTCCAACGCAATCAGATGTGTTTATCATGAACTTCATCCATCATCACATCCTACAATTTCGTAACTTATGCACATTAAACAACCAATGAAAGCAGAAACCAATAATTTTTTATAAATCTCCACTATTCCTCTCTGTATAATACTCGTACGTTTGAATGTAAACTGAAATACTATAACAATAAGAATAAAATATATCCGTGTCTGCACATGATGACCCGCAGAATAGGTCACCAACTAGTCAATGTCTAAATCTTCATCGTGGTCAATTGGAATTCCAAGGGCTTCCACATCGACTTCAACAACTTCGTTGTTATCTTCTGTGTCCGTTTCGAAATCGATCCCCAAAATGTCCTCAACGATACCCATGAACTCATCATCTTCGATGTCGAGTTCTGTCCCGGCAAAGAGCTGGTTGTAGCAGTTGCTGCTCCTGTTCGCGGTAAAATGCTCGTACGGTTGAACACCATTCAATATCATGCTACAAAGCCAGCAGAAGTGTGCGCCACACTTGATGCACTGGACTTTGTTGCATCCCTCGGTGCGCTGGAACGTAACGGTACTTCATCAAAGCCTTAATCGAACAACCGTCTTACCTGGATGGCAAAGTTACACTTGGGACAACTCTTCGAGTTTTCTCGGAGCCATTCGTTATCCCTAAACGCAGCGACAAGGTCCAGGAATCGTTGCTCGCCTCCATGTTGTTGGTAGATGGCTCTGCGTTCCATTTCCGACCCGTTCTCCCACGCGCGAACGGTCTGCTCGATGCTCGAGGCTGCATCCATACGGCAGGGCGCGATGCCGTGATTCACGCGGCGACAGAGAATGCAGAATGTATGCCCACAGATCTTACAGTGGGCGACGTAACTGAAAAACAAATTTTTGTAAGACACTGCGATAATGGCCGTAAGGCTCGCCGATAGGGAGACGATGGGTCAGTCTCCTCCAAGATGACCGGAAGCTGGCAAGAGGCACGGGCGCAGGTGACAACGCCCTCTTGGGACTCGAGGATAATACGCTCATAGCGTTCGATTTCATCCTCATCCAGAAATTCCCTAAGGAGATCGTCGTTCGCGACGGCATTACACCCGTCTTCCATGCATTCGAGCACTTTGACCTACAAAAGTTCAATAAACAAATGAACTGAAGGGACCGTTTGACTTGCCTGGCCGTTGAGAGTACTTTGAAAGTAGCGAGCAAGGCATGACTTGCAGAAGACATGTCCACACCGCTGATAGCGGGAACACATCTTCCCAAGGACCATTTCCAGGCAGATTTTGCAACGGAAACTGGTCTTGTTGAAAAGCTCGGTTTCGACTTCTGCGTCAGCCTTCTGGATTTTCTCCAGTCTCTCTTCAGGGCTCATGTGGCTGAATTCAGAGGTGAATTCGTCGAGGTCCAACTGACCGGCGAACGTTTTCATGTCCGACGTTTCGTCGACGACGGCTTGCATGTAGGAGAAGATGACAGGGAATCCCGGGAAATCGTTGTAGACTTCATGCAATTTCTTGATAAGTTTTTCTTTCTGAGAACAGATCATGAGCGTTGTCAATGTAAGGAAAACTAACCAGGTATTCGTTGAGCCAGATCGATTCGAGCGTGATAATAGGCGGAACCGTGGAAGGATAGTTTGGCGGGAATGCGAAGGTGAGCTCGATAGGGGCAATATAGAAAAAGTAGTGTTTTTCGAATCCTGAAACAAGAATCCCTTAACCATGATATTCTAGTACGCGAAATTCGTCGTTTTCGCACGGAACGATCGGGCCAGTTGTTTGTTGCAAACATGCCCCTCATCTCATGTTACGTCTTCTTTCCGTACATATTCCGAAATTCATAATTCAGCGGCAACCCCTATTTTTCGCGCTACCCTTATCACGTCATCGATGTTCGGACCACAGTTTGATCATCGATTGAACCGTCGCTTGAAGACATTCCACTAATTAATTCCCATATCCGTCGGCCTTATGAAACCTCAGTGAAACACGATTGTGTCATCCCCTCATGAGATTCGGAAATTTCCTGCACATATTTAAGGCGCGTTCAAAAATCACTGAAGTGATTAGATAAGAGCACTTACCCTCCGGGATGGTGAGCTGGACAGTCAGAGGAGTGTTGAGGCGCGGGAATTTGATTCGGATGCGACCGGAGATGGTCTTCGTTTCCTTATCCTCCGAGTGCGTGAATACGCCTTCTTCGTGTGCGTACATACTGTCGAGGACAGTAATCTCGTCCTCTTGGCACCGACGATCGTCGTGCTCGTCGTTTGACATCCCTGGAAAAGGAAAAAGGCGATTTGAGAAGGAATAAAATAAAAATTCACACGTCGCGCAGGACCGCTCGCGGCAGCCGCACACGTAAAGGCCAGACCAGGGAATGTGCCACGGGGAAAGAGGGCCCATGCGCGATAAGGACATGTGTGAAGCAATTCGGGTGAAGGCAGCTAGCTGCACGGTCTCGGGTGCAAGGGCGACCGACGCGCGTGGTGCAAAGAAGTGAGGGTGAGGCCAGATTGAGGCAGAAAATGAGTGAGGCAAGCAAACGAACGTGTGACATGTCTCGAGTTGACCGCGGCGACGCGGATTGTTGACGCGGATTCGCCGGTCGTCAACAGGAACCGTCGAAGAACGTTTGAACCCACCACCCGTGGCTGAAACTGGGGTTTGACTCAACGCGTATTTTGTAATTTCTATGAGGCCGACTACCACGCGGAAAAGGATCCAATGTGCCGGTTACGAAAAACCGAAATTTTCGCGATAATCACGTTTTGGGTGGGATTCCGGCATTAAGGCACAAATTGAGCATTTTTGGCAGATCCATCACTTGCAGACTGCATAAAGTTAGGTCCGAAATCCCCAAATCCCATTTTTGTGGAATTCAGTTCGGGCAGATTGCATTTACGTTGTTATGGGATTTGAAAATCCCATTTTTTGAATTTTCAGCAAAATTTACTCCTCCGCTTTGACCATTTTATTACCAAAACACTGGAAATGTAGAAAGTTTTGTACAAAACCCCGGAAATCA
The DNA here is from genome assembly GCA_000757645.3 of Steinernema carpocapsae. NCBI lineage: Eukaryota > Metazoa > Nematoda > Chromadorea > Rhabditida > Steinernematidae > Steinernema > Steinernema carpocapsae. The sequence continues at coordinate 5,555,486 of CM016762.1, forward strand.
CCGAAAACGCCATTGCCCGACGTTCATTTCCGTCAAACTCCATTCATTCGGTTGGATTCGAAAGAGGAGTTTACGAATTTTCGGCTGAATTCATTCGCCTGCCTTGGCTCATTTTTCACCGAAACCATGGAAGCCTCGAATATTTGACCAGATCATCAAAAAATCCATTTGGCAGTGTTCATTCGGGCAGATCGGATTAACGCGGTTTTCAAATATGCGAATAGAATTTTCGGAATTTTGCCGGTTAAATTTACGCACTCATTTCGAATCATTTTATCCTCTCCATCACCTTCAAAATTCCGTAAAGTCACGGAACAAAGTTGTTTCGGGTGACTTTGAATTCACGCAGCTTTGATAGGACGACCAAATCGCCCGGCATCAACAGAAACCGTCGAGAATCAGACGACGTGTAGTCGAGCCTGGGATCAGCTTCGAATTGTCATTTAGTGGCGGTCATTTTTAGGGATGACTGTTTGCTTTTCTGATTCAGATGCTGCCTGTCCGATGTAATGCAATCGAAGGCACCGGACAAGAAAAATCAAAAATTCACGCGCGAAGTCGCCGCATTACTTCCGAAAAAAGCGAACTTGCGCGAGCTCGCGCCGAATACATACCGCGATAATTAATTCAATCAATCCGTGCCGGGAGCATGAAATCGCTGTTCCAACTAGTGAAAGCAATGCCGGAGACAAACGCTTTTTTTGGCAGAATTTCATCGCGCGTTTTGACTGAATTTCAACTCGAGAGGCGTGTAAATGCTGCAGACAATGTGTCCAAATCATGGGAATAACCAAAAACGGCCATTTCGCGACGTTGCTTTCAGGAGAATTGACAGATTCGTGCGTTTCGTGATCTACTAATCACATTTCCGGAACCGGACAATTTTATTCACGTGTCTTATTCCCTTCTCAATCGCCCTGGAATTGCTGAAAATTCTGTCGGAAACACTAAAAACGGCTGCTGCGTCCTCCGGCCCTCGATTTTGTAACGGGTTTTCCGGGTGTTGCGGCTTCAGTAAACTGCCTGTAAACGAACACTTCGGTGTAAAGATTTCCGTGATAAATTTGTCGTGTTGGTAGCATTATTGCGCGTTGTGTCTCGCATGGCTTCCATATCCCTTATAAGCTCTTATAACGTACCATTTTGCATACCATTTTCAGGCACTTGATCATCATGCCACTGCCTCCAGCCCTATTGGCTCGCCTGCAGAAGCGTGGGATTGTCAAACAACGTAAGTAATCACCGAATCTGGGAAGTTCGAAAGAAACTGTTGTAGCTGAAGCACCCCCTGCTGATCCGGAAGAAGAGATCATCGCCGAAAGCTACGACGACGATCATTTCGACGAGAAACCGGACATCAGTCGCGTCAACGAAAGCGACGACCGGCCAAGATCGGGAGCGCCCGGATGTCCGAACAAGTGGAATCCGTACCACATTTGCGTCAACTTCTGCTACGAACACTGGGAAGATGGAACGCCGGAGAATCGTCTGTCGGATGACTACATGAGCCGCCGAGCTCGCATGCTTCGACTGTATCCTCTCCCCGAAGGCTGGAAGGAGGTCTACGATCCCGGTTGCGCTCGACATTACTACTGGTGCCCCAAGTCGGACGACGTCTCGTGGCTGTCCCCGCGTCATCCCCGAGCGATTATTAGCGAATCTGGAGCAGCCTTGTCGAGAAGTAAGTCGCTCAATCGAGAGATCAATTGTGAATTTGTGCATTTTCAGTTTTGAAGGCCAAAAAGGAGAATTGGAACGGGATCGAAGAGATCAGTCGCAAGCGAAAGGTATTAGACCGTCATGTGAAACAAGTAACGAAGCTCTGAATTTAGCATTCCGATGATTTAGATGAAGATGATGGCTCTGACGACGACAACGACAGCGGCGACTCTGACGAAGAAGAGGAGCCTGAACCCGTTGAACGAGAACTGACCGACCGCGAGAAATTGAGTAAGCGAATCGAGGACTTTTGCTTGATGGACGTTCTGAATTATTCCAGAGAGAGCCAAGCGTCGCGGAATTGATCCCATGGACCCCGCAGCTTATGGAGACGACGTCCCCGTCGGAGGATGGAGTTCCGGCATGGAAGAACATGACCGGAAGACCGGAGCCGACACGACCGCTGGCGGAGCGCTGTTCCAGTCTCGTCCTTACCCCTCGCCTGGAGACATTATGCGTCGCAACGCACGTTAACTGAGTTTCTGGAGATTTTTGTTATTGAATGAATGTTGCCCCATGATGCTTTCAGGACGTTGTTTATGCGTTATTTACATGAACGCCACCAAATAGAATCCAGAGACGAATGACACTGTCAGCAGGGGGAAGCTGAGGATGTATACCGCGTAGATCACCGTCAGGAAGAGACGGAGCGAGTCGAGCTGCCTTGCGATTTTGCTAAATGGGTTTCTTGTAGGTAAAACCGGGATTTCGCGACTCACTGATGGTCGAAGAACATCCCGATGATCTGCAGCGTCGAGATCATGTAAACCATGTACAGGGAGAAGTCGAACCACGGCAACGCGGTTCTGATTTTTATGAATTGGAAGTAAACAACCGTGACGACGACAAATTGCACAAAAGTGTACACTTTGTGTTGTAGGCTGAGGTCAGGGTTGTATTTGACCACATTTGCCTCGATTTGGGGGATTCCCTCCTCAGAATTGCACATCGTGCGCCACCAGAAGAACTGGAAGGTTTTGACGCCTGGGAAGTAGCCGGGAGGGAAGATGGCCGCTTTCAATTTGTTAAGGAAGCCTGGGAAAAGTGGCTTCCCATTTTCGTCCTTCATTTGCCCCTTGTCCCATCCGAGCGCTTTAAATTCGAAGAACTGAAATTTGAATGTTTGTTTTTAGCCTAATTAGGGCTTACCTGAAGCCATAAGTGATTGAAGCTCTTTACATTGTCGACCAGCCCATAAACGGGTTTCTCCTCTCGTCTTTCGGCTTCAAACGTTCCAAAAAGACGATCCCAGATGATCAGCGTGCCGGCGTAGTTCTTGTCAATGCAATAAGGGTTCCTCCCATGGTGAACTCGATGCAGAGAAGGTGTGTTGAAGACCCACTCGATGGGTCCAAGGCTCGGGATCACCTCCGTGTGGATCCAGAACTGGTAGACGGTGTTGAGGAGCTTGTGGGTCAGAAACATCGGAGGTGGGACGACGAAACTCTGCAGGCAGTCGAAGAACGTCACCCCGATTTCCTGAACTGCTCCTTGGCGCAACGCTGTTGACAGGTTGTAGTACTCCGAGCTGTGGTGCATCTGGTGGAACGACCAAAAAACGCCCGCTTCTGCAAAGATTTGTTTACGCTTTTAGGATTAAAGTGTGGTCACCATGAATAGCCCTGTGCGCGAGGTAGTAGCCGAGATCTTCGAGAAGAAAAGCCACAATCCACGTGAAGGTGGAGTCGATGGGCAGGTCGACAAGGCGGAAATGCTCGTGGATGTACATGAAGCAGGCCAGGGACGAAGTCTTGCCTCCCACTCTGGAAAAGCTATTCAGATACACTTTAAGCAAGAGCTTACTTGAGAATTTGCTGAAAAATGCCAGCTGATAGGGAAGTGATGGTGTCATTGAAAGCGAATCCCTCCTTGTGACCCTTGAGCCAAATAACGACAAATTCAAGAAGGGTTAGGATTAGGAACCAGCTGGAAACCTGCAAAAAGCATGAGCAAAAGCTAAAATCACAACTTACTTTATTGATGAAATCCGGCACCTCTTCGACTGTGTAGAAAGTAGTGTCGTTGGGGGTGACCGCATAAAAGAGGTAACGCAGGTTGCAAGGATGCATGTTCTCCAGGAACTCTTGCATCGATGAAGTTAAGGTCATGGCTGCACAAGGATCGATGAACCAACTTCCGCTCGTTGGTGCACGAGCGTCTTTATATAGGTGTTGTGGTGATACGATACACCGCAAGCACATCGTGAGTCTGTAGTCTAGCGTAGTTGGTCGACTATAGTGTTATTGGTGTGGTCGGTGCGCAAGGTCGTGGATTCTTTAGAGGGCTAAAAGGCATGGCTTGGGTGGCTGTGATGTTGAAAACAGTAAATATTGCGGATTTCGTGTAGAACGTGCATCTAACTATTGAAGTTATACTTTTAGGTTGAATATTGTATGTGGTCCCAATTGGTTTGCATTGCCACCAAAAATACCGATTATTGCCCTCCCTTATTTTCGCCTCATTTTTATCCTTATTTTACATTAACAAAAATAAATAATAAGGCAGCACTCAGGATGCACCGCGAGAAGGTACAGCTAAGCGCATCCCATACCCACTCTCACCACCATGTACATATGAGGGAGAGCCGGACCTTCCCCCTCCAAAAATTATGCTGTGGAGCTGTCCAGACTCCGCACGGATCCACCGGTGGTTTCAAAAAAGAACACAGCCCCGGTTTCACCGTAAGTCACAGCGATGCCGCTAGATGCCGCTTTTGGGATGTTTGACACCGTAAAACATTCCAAAAAATGAGATAAAATGTTGAAGATTGCTTGTGCTCTGCCGCTCCGATCCAAGATCTTCTGCAAAATTGTGACTTCAGTTTGCAGAGCTCGTAAGACGTAGAAAGGGCAATCCAACGCTGTTCTGCGCTTCGAAAGCTTCGCTATGAGGACCTAATCAACATTTAAACTGGTCCAGCTTCACTTTCACCTTTCTGATGCGGCCTGAAAGCCCTGATATACCGCCAAATATCCCAATAAATGTGGGAAAATGTTTAAAATCCATTTGAAAAACTGCAAATTTCGCGAAACCTCAGAAAACAAGCGTAACCCAGAAGAGCTTATTTAGAAATTCTGTATTAGCACAATAACACTTCTTTCGGTCACTCTAGCAAATCTGACGCTCCTTCACTGCTCCCTGATAAGATGTGGACGATAGTTGGGGTCTGCAGCAGCGGAGATCTTCTCCCCGTACATGTCCAGACGCTGCGTCATCTAAAGTCAACAAACAAACGTCTTTTAAACACGATCTCTGAAATTACTCGGAAACCCCAGGTATCCTTCACCTGTCGGCAAAGGTTCAAATCGACCTCAGCGATAATGACGCCTTCTTGGGTGCGCGAGAGGCCGGGAGTGCGGCAGCCGTCGGGGGAGGCGATGTAGCTGCTTCCATAGAAGTGTCCGAAGTCCTTGTGCGCCGGTTTGCCATTTCCGGAGGTGAATTCGTAGGGGAAAACTTCGGTGCCGACGCGGTTGATAGCAACAGTGAAGACGTGGTTTGCGATGGACGCGTTTCGGGCCTCAACTCCCCAAAGAGCCTCGCTGCAATGGGACACTTTAAGGGGAACTAGAATAAACGATAAACCTGAGTCCGTTGACGGTGGCCGACGGGTTGAAGATAATTTCGGCCGAGTTCAACGCGTACATCATCCAATTCTGAGGGTGATGACGGCCGTAGCAGATGTTGACCGCAATTTTGCCGAACGCGGTCTCAAAAACGGGGTGGCCGAGCGTGGATTCCATGTAGTACGTGGACTAATAAAGCCGTTAAATGTTATACAAACTGCACAACTGATGCCCACCTCGTTGAAATCCCCAACTCTGGGAATATGGTTCTTGCGAGTCTTACCGATCACGTTTCCGGTGTGGGAGATCACGACGGCGGTGTTCCAGATCACGTCATCCTTGGATTCGTCGCGTTCCAGAATTGGGGAGATGATGACGATTCCGTGCTTCTTGGCCAGTTGCGACAGGAACTTGGTGGTCGGACCCTGTTCGGCGGATTCGGCGAATTCGGTCCATGGAAGACGTTCTCGGGTACAGAAGGCGAAGGGCATGGCTAAACGATGTCAGCGTTACGAGGTCAGCATACTTTGCGATCTATGATTCGAGCACTAGACATGTGTCTGAATCATCGAAAAAGATGTTTTAGCAAACAACGACCCCCACAAATCTGGTCCTTCAAATGATCGTGCTTGAATAGCAAACACTGGCTGTTTTGGATGTTTTGCGTAAGGAGAATTTTATAGGCACTAAGTCACAAATAACCCTCATAAGTGTGTGTCTGCCGATGCGTTCGTCCCTCATAAACAGTTCACGCCTGTTTTTGGATATTCTGAAAACGAAATGCTGGCTAGACCCTGCGATAACCGTTTCAATGTGTTTAAAACATTACAAATGACCCTTGAAAATCTGTCTGGACACATTTTCATGCCTCAAATACTTTTTGATCTGCGATTCACAGCTAGCAGCACGCGTCTTCAACCACTTATAGTGTAGCTGATCGAGCAGCGGTTACGTGACTTCACCAGCTAATAAAATTTACGAAAACTGCACTCACTCCACGCTTCCTGCAGACCGACAATGTTAGCACCTCCCTGGGCGGCGGCTTCGATTATCTGTCCGACGCGGCGGTGAATCGCGTCCCTCTGCTGCACCACCGTAGCGGTCGTCGGCTCCACAATCGCGTTCTGAATGGCCGCGATTCGGACCTTGCGAGGTCCCCGGCATTGCTCCTTTTCGGCCTCCACGACGTAGCCCAGGATTTGGAAGTTTTGCTCCAGAGCCAGCTTGGTCAGGTCGGCAGGGAACTCAATAGGCCTGAAAAGACAATTCTGAATGATCGTAGCTCATCTATAGCCAGAACTCACTTCAGCTGACGTCCATAGAGAATCCGGTACACCTCCTTGAGTTCGGTACCCTTCAGATTGGATTCCAGAATCTCCTCGACTCCTCCACTTTGTTCAGCTACGGACGCGGACATCGTTCTCTGCGAATTCCTGAAATTCATAAAGAAGCATTAAAGAGCACAGAAAGCGCACGTGAGATTCACAACTCGACCGTAGCAGATCATCAAAAACGATCACCGATCACGCGATCCACCTTTTTTCCACCAACAAACTCGAGTAACGAACTCGCGAGACCAGCAGAGGTCAAATTGTTTCCTGCGTGCAACAGACGCTACTTGCACCCAAACTCTTCAAGGTGGACAGCATCAGCAGCTGTTGATATCGGCGGTGACCCTTTCCTTATCCGCCACAGGCCCTGGAAAGATGAGAAACAACGCTCGTGTAGGCGGTCTCACACGAAAGCAATATCGAGAAGAGAGCCATGGACAGAGCGGCAGCGACGGTGGGAGAGAGAAAAAGATGTCCGTTTAAAATTTCTTTGAAGGAGTTTGTTGGAAGTGGCAGAGGTGTTGTTGTAAAGTGCGGAAACTAACGGAGCAGTGAAAATGGTTGGCTGGTGACATCAGCTGCTAGCCGCATCGTCCACTGTTGCAGCTCTGATAAGAAACGTTTCTACCGCTGGGGAGTCTGGAAAGCGTCTATTTATGGAGCAAAAATGAAAATGGTGAGATAACAAAGAACGCTATGGTCACATTTGATCTCTACATAATATCCATTCTTACTTTAACGTGATTAATTGTCGGTGGTCACTGATCGAGAGGTTGGTGCAGGGAGATGGTTTAAACGAGCAAAATAAAGCGGTTCGGAAAACAGCGCGTTCGGAAATCCATGTGGGTCACAAGATCGACGAAACCCGAAAGTTGATGCAGAAGTCGAAACTGAGCTCTCAACAAGATCAGCTTCGACTAAGAATCAGACATTTTTCAGTTCTCCTTTCGACGCGTTTTGTTCTGTTTTGTTCACATTTGAAACCGTTTTGTAACGGTCTGAATTTCAGAGGTCGTAATCAGAAGCGACGGACGAACCGATCGTCGGATGCTTATAGAACACGGACGGCACGGTCCTCCTGGTGGCACACCGCCAAGGCGACATTTCCCTCTTCGAACTCGACGAGCAAACGGAGAAACTGAAGCCGGCTTCGCACAATTTCAACATTTTAAACGAAATTACCTGATGTTGTGTTAATAATCCCGCCTAAGAAGGCCGAAGACGAAATCACGTCGGTGGAATACACGTTTGTGGTGGCCGTAAAGCGTGGCAAGATTTTTATCGTCACCCCAGAGGAAAGTGTTCCAGTTAACAAATGCCGAAATTTCTGAGTTGATTATGGTCGTTTAGATCGAAAATGTGGCCAAACAATTCCTATTCAACACGGAGAAGAACCTCATTTTGATCCTTACCGCAAATATGATGTTCTATCGGATCGTGTGCCCTGCAGATGGCGTGAAGGTTACTGAGAAGCTGAGGGTAAGCTGTCATTCATTTACAATCCGTTCAAATTCTTGATTTTAGGTGAAGCTAGGCGGGAAAGGAGCGTTTTTTTCAGGCTTTCAACGCTTCAAAACTCGTAAGCAAAAGCGTGGCACAAAAAGCACTGTATTCTCGGGGCATGCATGTATTGTTCAACATCAAACCGGTTTCACGAATCAACAAACAACATTAAATAATGTAAAAAGAAATATTGCGAGCATTTATTCCTCTTTGAGCTGATGAGAAGCCTGAATTCCCACAGAAAGGTTTCTTCCTTCTTCTTGCGCTCCTCTTGGGTGAAACCGCTCAGCAATTTCTGCTCCTCGGCCGTGAGAACTTGGTTCTCCCTGCGGAGGCACGTGGCTTCCATGCTCTTGTGCCGGTTTCCGCTCATCACGTAGCCGATCTTCTCGAATTGCGATATCTCATTGGAGCTGAGGCCGATTTCTCCGCGGTGTGGTACGCGTTTGCCCTGAGCGATGTAGGCGGCCATCGCTTGCGCTTCTACGCGGAGCAAGTCCTTCCCGTAGCTGAAGACAGTCAAAATGAAATCATTACAAGTTCTCTCTTCTTCACTCAGCTCTGCCACACATCTCTTCTTGCTTGCTCTGCATGCTGGCCAGGAGTTCCTCAGGAATCGTGGGACCGGTCATTTCGGCGTCTTCCTCCTTCTCCTTTCGCACAATATCCGCCGGCATCTCGGGGGTCAAGTCCACCCACTCGTCCTCGGATTCCTTCTCTGCTTCCCGCGCCATCTTCGGTTTCAGTTCTTCCTACTCGCCTTCGCTGCTGCTGAAATTTTTTCTCAAGCGCTTTTTCTTCTTATCGTGCTCATCAGCAGACGAATCCGAATGGAAATCGCTAGAATTAGTCAATTTCATCAGGATTCACGTTACAGACCGGAATCTCAGCGCTTCTTATGCTTCTTGCTGCGCTCGTCATCGCTCGAATCGCACTCTAAACCATTGCAGAATCAAAATCAGTCCAAACATATTCGAATCACGATGCTTCGCCTTCTTCTTTTTCGCATTTTTTTCCTTTTTTAAATTTCTTCTTCTAGGCTTTCTTCAAAACGTCCTTTTTGGTCTTCTAGCAAGCATTTCGCTCGGCAATGTCGTGCCTAAAACAGTCATTTAAGACCTGAACAACGTTCAGCAACTCTTCGTAAACGGCTTCCATCTCTCGGCGATCCGGTGAGCTGTTCCACGCCTTGGAGCATCCGCGCTCCGCCAGCTTCAAGCGATCTTCGTGGCGTTTAAGCTATCGCTGGTGTCGCTTTTCGACCGAGGAATCCGCTTGTTGTTGTCGGCGCCTGGCATCTGTAATTTGAGAGTTATTTAGACCGATTTCACGAACCCAATTGCGAAACGCTGAACACATTTGCAATCGAGGCGTTGACAAAAATAGTAATTTTGCGAGGGTCAGATAAGCTGCGGCGTGCGTCCTGGTGTGTGGTTTTCGATAGAAATTGCATTTTCGGCGGAGACCAAACAGAGCAAAGCCGGGTGGAGACGTTTTGAAGTGTTTTCGCATGATTGGCAAGTTTTGGTCATTAATTTGTGTATTTCGAGGTGGTTTGGCGTCGTAATTGGCGAACAGGAACGGGTGATTTGCGTGCAAAATGTTGGCAAATTGGCGTTTGTTGTGTATTTTTGATGCTTTGAGAACAATAATTGATGTGATTTTAGGAGAAGCCATATAAGCTTCTGCGTCGGCGCCGCACCACCGCCGCTGCCGCACGCCGCAGCTTATCTGGCCGAGGCATTAGTGCCCCTTTCGGTTTCAAAATTTACCAAAAGGTACACATATGGTCTTGAAATGGTCACAGAAGCCGAAAAACAAGGTTGAACGTTTCAAAATCGAGAGTCACCAAGTCAGCGTCGTTCGCCAACCTTTGTTCAAGGAAATCGAGCCCTCGCCGCTTCCGCAAACGCAAACCCGAACTGTGTACTTTCCTTAGTCGCGATTCAAAGCTGCAAGCGACCGATTTTCGCGTCGGGAGCACTACTGCAAACTTTAGGCCGCTTCAGCAACCACGGTGGTCGGATTCTGCGCGAGTTTTGAATTTCCTCAATTGAATTGAGGTCGATTTGTTGCTGAGGGGTGCGCCGCCTAGATTTCTCGTCGATTTTGTCGGGTATTGGGTTGTTTCTAAGATCGATCGTTCCTATTTGCGCCGTGGTTTGTGGAGATTCGGAGATTGAAGCTTGTGTAGGAGGTTTTGCTGCTGAATTCATGTTTCGCTTGCACTCAGTTGGTCCGCAACCAAACAACTGAGTGGATTTGGACTGGTCTTGAGCCCCAACTCAAATACCTCCTCCGTTTGTGTCATGAAATGACAGCCATGCCCTAAAGTTATTGAGATCTTTCTTGCGAGTTTGCAAGTGGTCGAACGACGGGTTCGGCATCGTTTCTCCGTGACTCCCACTTGTGAAGGCCGCGTATTGGGTGTGTATGTTCCCGTGGTTGCCGGTTGTTGGCTCCGATTTATCGCATCTTTATCGTTTCCAGATAGACCTTACACACAAGATGGCGACCGCGCTGTTCTACGACGAAGCACTCAACGGCGAGGAGATCCTCAACATCCTGTCTACGAACATGGATCGCGAGGATCAAACGGAGAAGTTAGCTTTTTTATCGATGCTAGCAGTCATAATTGGCACTTTTATAGGCTCGTCTCCATGATAAAGAAGGTAGTTAACAACGCGGAAGCCGAAGCTTCGCAGCTGGTGGACGATCTCGTCTGCTTCACCGAGATGAGTGTGTGATTACCTTGAATTTTCACGTATTTGGATGTCATATTTCCAGTAATCAACTACGATGACGCAAGCATGATGGTTTTGAAGGTCGTTTTGAAGGCGTTGCTTGAAGAAATGACGCCGCACCCGCCCGTCATGGACAACGCCGTCATTTGCCGACTTGGCCATCGGCTCTTGAAAGTCTTCCAGTCCCGGATGTACTCCTTCGAAGCATACGCCACAAACATTTGGTTGCGCCTGGCGGAGATCTACGAAGTCGAGGAGAAGTTCGTCGAAGCTGCCCAGATGCTCGGCTCCATTCCGATCGAAACCGGCACGAGGCCCTACTCGGCGGAGATGAAGTTCCGCACGTACCTGCGGATCGCGGAGAACTACCTTCAGGCCGGCGAAATTGGACAAGCCAGTCACAACCTCAAGCGCGCATCGTTCCTGCAAACCGCGGCCGGCTGCGAGGAACTCAACACTCGGTACAAATTCATCTCCGTGGAGATCTTGGATCGTAGTGGGAAGTTTATCGATGCCGCGCAGCGATACTACCAATTTTCGATGCTTCCAACCTTGACGAGGACCGAGAAGGAGGACTATCTAACGAAGGCCATCAACTGCACGGTTTTGGCGACACCAAGTGAGTTTTTCGGCTTATCGTTACTGCTTATCGTTAATTCTTGTAGGTCAGAAAAAGACGAACCTCCTCACTGCGCTGTGCAAGGATGATAGGTGCGCAAGCCTGCCTACATTCGCCGTTATCAACAAGATGTTCAAGAAGATGATTATCCACCCGTGTGAGGTATGTTTAACGTTTTTCCAAGCTCGTATCTAATCTTCGCTTATTTCAGCTGGAGTTCTTTGAAGCGAACCTCAAGGATCACCAGAAGAAGAGCGTCGGTGGATCGTCAATGCTGCAGAAAGCAATCGTCGAGCAAAACATGCTGGCTGCCAGCCAGCTCTACAAGAACGTTAGCTTCGACGTCCTGGGAAAGATGCTGGGCATCAACGCTGATAGGGCCCAGATCTTGGCAGCCGAGATGATTGTCGACGGAAAGTTCCAAGCGACGATCGACCAAGTCGATGGATACATTTATTTCAACGATCATGCTTCCGGATACGTCGACCAGCGGGTACAGCAGACATTCGATCAAGTGAACAAGATCACTGAAATGATCTTCGCCGCACATCCCGAGTGGGTCGCCCAGCAGATGGCCAACAACGCGCCGTCGTCGATGTAAGCCCTCTATTTGACCATTTCCTGTTGTATTTGACATGTTAATTAAATATCTCGATTTTAATTTTCTGTGTTGTTACTAGAGATGTCGGGTTTTAAAACCCGAAACTTTTTCTGGGTTCGGGTACCCGAAAGTTTCGGGCGGGTGACATCTTTAGTTGTCACACCATCTTGGTCTTATTTCATCACCCAAAACTTCTGGGTGATTTTTCTCTTCTTCCAGCTCCTAACCTCAGGGTTGCATTGTAGGCAGTTGCGACTCCGGCCGCTCGCAGCCGAATTCTTTATGACAACGCAGCGCTAGGTTTTCGGCTAGTCAATCCAAGCACTCAACAGCTTCTTATAGACAAAGAAGGCTTGCTGTGAGCATCCATGGCGGTTTTAGTCGAGGATCGCGGTGGAGCTGATTCGAGTCAACAGATCGCGGATCAACGCGATAATTCCATCCTCCAGTGGCAGGAGTCGCGGGATCTCCTCGCGGTCGCCTCCGTCTGCGACGCCAAAGGCGGAGAAGTCAACTTCTTCACGAAAAAAACAGGTCCGCTTTCGGTTTTCATCAACTGCAATGTTATCATCTCCTCGCAGCGCTCCTATGAATTCATTTTGCGCTGGGCTTGGGAATATTCCGAAGTATTGTTCCAACTCGGCACAAAATGCGCAACGTTTAAACTCTTATATGTTCCTTAAAATTCTCCACTTAGCATATATGGTTTCGTTATTTATTGCCTAAGTAACATTTGCACTTTTATGGTAGAAAATCGACAAGTTACAGCAATGGACGACACATTGGAATCTCTTCGATCGCCTGGAATTCCGTGTATCCACTGATCGCGGGTGGGTGGAATGGGGAAGCTTAACTTCTTGTTTTTAACGTAATTGTTGATGGTTTCCACAAAATGACACATTATCAGATCTCATGTCCGATCTCATTCAACTTCATCTTCTCCTTCAGTTGTTCCCCGAAAGACGTCGCTGTTTCGCGCCAGACCATTTACCCTTTAAACTACCGGTATAATATGGACCTATTCGGCGTATCAGATGATGGAACAGTCCCAGCAGAAACTCCCTCGCGTGCACGTGGCCGATTACATAGTCGCGGACATGCTGAACAAGATTTGCGACGAAGTGAATGCTCCACGCGTTACGACTGTGCGACGTGACAGAGACGAAGCTGACGAGGCTGAGGGATCGGTGGAGTACAGGCACGCGTTGAGGAAGCAGATGGAGTCGAAGAGTTTCTATGAGGCTCTCGATGAGTGATTTAGGCTCTGCTCAGGCGGTTCTTAATTGGAAACGTTTTCACATATTTATTTGCCAATCTCGTGTAAAATATAATGTCTTTCCAGAACTCTCAGGTGATTGGCCTTGCTGGTGAATATTAGGGTTACGGATGGGTTACGAGTGGACGGGATTGTAGGAACGACGTTGAGATAACTGTGAGATCGGTCGAGCACCGACTCACCTTGAAGAAGCAGGTTGAGTTACAACAGTTCCAGGAAAACAGGTAGTCGTGAATAACTACTGAGGAATCCACGATAATTGGACTTGTTAAGAAGGTTTGAGGTATCAGATATCGGAAAAACAGACGAAGCCAAGGGATTGGTCAGGTGCAGCCAAGTTTTATAAAAGGAGATGGTTTCGATGTGATGAGGCTTGGGATGAGTGGTTTTCTGAGGTACCAGATAACTTGTGTACAGGGAGAACCTGAGCTCTAAGTCCCTTAAAAATGCTTTTTGTTGGATTTTCACTTCTTTCTTCTACGGACCGTGAAAACCGACCCAGGAAAAAGAAATCGGGGACTTTCTTTGTTTACAAGAGAAATCTGTAGAGCAGCGGTCCTAAGGGAGAACATTTTTGCAATCCCAGGCAAGAAAGATCTCGAAGTTTCCCAGGCAAGCAAAACAGCCTTGTGAAAATAAGGAACAAGCAACCGTCTTGACTTCCCTGAAATTTTCGATCATTGAACAGGCTGGAGCAGCCGATTGAGTCAAAAAGCTGTTATCTCGTGAGACTCATAATAACAGAACTTACAATTTTAGTTTATTTGTGGAGAGATCAGTTCGAGGCTTTTTGGGATGTCACCGAGGCTCAGAACTGTTTACTAAAACGGGCTTTCTCACGAGACCAAAACAGCCCTACAAAAACAGTCCCAAGAAAACAAACAACCGCGATAGCGTTTCTTTTGAATCTTAGATGACTGAACTTTTATGAAAAGTTACTCCATGCCCTGATGACGAGAAAAACACATGTACTCGATTTTTACAACCGAGTAAATATAGCACCGCCGTGGTACGCTCTACCGCGTGTTTTCATCTCGTGTCGATTGTGTAAGCGGAGATCGAAGACTGAAATGTGTGCAACGCGTTCGATGGTTGCGTTTTGCAAAACACGCCTGGAGGGCGGAAGAACTAGCACGATGGGTGTTCTTTTGGTGACGTTATTGCGACAAGTGATCGAAAGGAGAATTTTGAAATTACGAGCGTTGAATCATTACGTCAAAGACGCGGTGCAGACGATAATTTGATTGCATTAAATTGTAGTTAAAGTGCGAATAAAGTGATTGGTGGACATTTGGGGCTAAAATAGACTAACAAACGTCATGCGTACAAAATTGAGGACAATCGAAATACATGTCAAAGAACTTAAGGTATTGCTAAGGATAGCCTTTCTCATTATTGTGGCTTCCGTTTCACCTTTAGTTAATTTTTTTCTTGTCTGGTGTGGGCAATCTACAGCTGCATTAAATTGTAGTTTAATGCCCCGAGTATGGTAAATTGAGTCACTGGCGGACAATTCAGACAAAAATAAATTGTGGAGGCCTTCAGACACGCCATTCGGGCACAAAATTAGCCTGCGAAAACGAAAGAAAAACTGCTCAGCATTGTCAGCTAATGTAATTCATTAAAAACGTGTACCAAATTTGGCGCTTCTAAGTAGTGACAATCTGCATGCTGACACTAGAAAAGGGAATCTTAAGTACTTACGTTATAGGACAGTTCTATGTAAATTCCATGTTGGAAAGCGTAAGATACTGCCAAAGATAGCCCACGTCACCTTTATGAAAGCCTTCATAACGCGATAAAAAGCATAAATGACTCAACGGACAAATTTGCTTATTACTGCGGCCTCAGTCAAGCCTTAGTTCACCTTAAGTCAAAATTTTCTTTGCCTTCTTTTGTTCATTCCCACTTTTTCATAATTTAGTCCACATCACAACACCGACGAACGCACATATATACAAATACACATAACTCAGTTAACCGCATTCAGCTTCACTTTCTTCTTCAAGTGAATTGTCGGCTTCGACTTCTGTCACATCGAATGCCGAGAGTCGGTTCGTTCGTTCAGCGCCTCGCATCTCAACACCACCTGGTTGCTCTACAAACGATTCTTTTACGCATGTTTACTTCAAGGATTTCTCTTACCGAGCGCTCGGAAGATTGAGGCGTGATTTGAGCTTCAGCAATTACTTCCATCGCTGTAAGCTGTTCTGGAAAACAGGAAAACATACAATTTCATGTTTGAATAGGTGCTAATGAAGGTGTACGGTACATAGCCATGTAAACAGCCTCAAAATAGAAATTCGCTATTTTGAGAGTTTCTAGCATCGAACATCTCAGGTATTTGACCGAAAAACAAAGTTTTGTGAACAATTTGCTATTTTGTGGAAGGACACGATTGACGTAGTAAGCCTAAGCCGGATAAACGTACCCGTAGCGGCCTTCAGCTTGAGAGCTTCATCGTAGGTCGGCGGAGGAAGCTCGTTGGCGCCCTGCTCGATCACGCAGACGCTGTAGGAGGGGGGCAGCGAAGGCTTCTTCCGTTCCTCTTCGCGCGAACACATGTCACACCAGATTCCGACCATGATTCGCAGTTCCAAGATAGTGACGAGCACGGTTGTGAAAATCCAGGCGATGTACCAGGGTGAGGAGCTGTAGAGGCGGTTGCGCGGTTTCGGCGCGGTCAGGGAGTCCAGGAAGTCGCAGCATTGAAGCAGGAGGAACACGATCGCGATGACCTGAAGAGATTTTTCATTAGACAGCTTTGAAATCTGCTAAGTTCACCTTAATTCCAAAGTTTCCGGCGAGGAGTTGCTGCACGCGGAGCAGAATCCCAATGATTGCGACGCAAACCAGCATCGAGTTGATGAAGACCATAGCAAGGATGAAGCGTTCCGGCCAAATGATGATCAGCGAGGACATGGTAAAGCCGTTCAGCAGCACAAGCATCAGGATCTGCCATGGTCGCTAAAAAGGTCATCATAAAATCAAAGCTAATGCCGTAATATACGCTTACCGAATTGAAAATGGACATATCGAAGATTGAAGGTGGAGAACTACTTGCGGAGCCCACCTTTCGCACCTGAAAACAGCGGCGTTAATGGAGACAGCCTCTCTCGTGAAAGCACCTCGAGAGGCGTGATAGCCGCGTGTTGGCACAAGCTCACTTACAAAGCTGCTACTAACCCCTCCTTTCTCCCTTCGCGTGCCAATTAATTGAGTACGCGACTAGATCTCCACGCAACCGTCGTTGCCTTGACGCCTGGAAAAAGAGCATCGGACAAGCGCGGCTAGAGCGCTGCAAAAGCTGCAGAAGTTCCTTTGAGTCTATAAAACCCCTTCACTATAACATGTGCCTAAAACGGTTTCAAGCCTTTCTTGAAATTCTAGGCTGAAAACCATTTTTAGATACAAATAAAAACAATCTAATGAGTAAAAAACTTCTAGTGTAAACTGTGGCGGGCCTCCTCTTATCACTGCCTTGCTTGCCTTGACACTCGAAAACAGATATTTGACAAGCTCAGCAGAAGTTAGAGATTTACATAGTTTTGAAAAGCACTCGGAGAAAATGAGGAAAGCCTATCTCACGTCGGTCCTTGCTCAAACATTAACTTAGGCTTAAGGAGAATTCGAAGTCTAAGCATCAATCAGAGAATAGAGAGATCGTGTTCAAAGGATAGAACCATTTCCTGGCAAAAATTGCAAAATTTAAAGGGCAGAAGAGCGAGCATATTCGAGTACGCGAGTTACAGAACCACCAACAACTTTGGTTGCCTTGACGCCTGGAAAAAGAATATCTGACATATACTAAAAAATACTAAAAACTTGAATTTGAGTCCACGTTTAGGCAAATATAAAAGCCTAATAACCAAAGGAACCCTGTGGCCGTCATTTGAGTAGGAGAGTTATCCCCTTCCAACACAACCTTGGTTGCCTTGACGAATGAAAACAAAACATCTGACACGATAAGCAGGAGCAGGTCATTTAAATAATTCTGAGAGAAGCCCACGTCAGGTTGGACATCTTGGAGTACTTTTAAACGGTGGCCGTGGTCAAGTATACTAAACGATGGCGGCAGTCGTGGCCGCGTTCTTCGTGTGTGGCCGGCCTCGGAGGCCGTCTCAAATGTTCTGCCGGTGTCGGTGGCCTATATTCCGTGGCCGTGGCCGACGTCTGTGTACCTGGACAAGAGAACCGGGATATTTGAGTACCGATCATTACATAAAACGTGGCCATAGTGCTATTTAGAAACGAAAACTGGGTGTATCAAGTTTCTGGTCATATCATGCTTGGCCGACTTGGCAGACACGACTGTATGGACATTGTGGCAGCATAGCGAGTATCATAGGCGCCTTCAAAATTACGGAAACTGCTTATTGAATTCTAAAGGCAATTTCCCAACAAGCCACGTGCACTTATCCTGTTTAAAGGTGTTCAGCTAAGTGTGTTGAAGGTTGACCTTGTAATTAGAATAAGGTGTTTAAAAGTCTCCTTTGTTGACCCACAAAGACATTGAATGCTTTCAGTTTTTGGTTTTAAATAGCGCTATGGCCACGTTTTGTGCAAAGAGCGATCATCGCTACTCAAATGTCCCAGTACTCACTTGTCCAGGTACTCAGACGTCGGCCACGGCCACGGGAACACCGGCCACGGCCACCGCTTGAAACATTTGAGGCGGCCACCGAGGTCAGCCACAAACAAAGAACGTGGCTACGGCCACCGTTTAATTTAGCATACTTCGCCACGGCCACCGTTTAGAGGTACCCGACATCTCGCTGATAACTTTGACTTAAGGAAAATTCTTAGCCTAAAAACCGGTCACAAGAACAAAAGATTAAATTCAAGGGTCAAGACCATCTTCAGGCACAAACCACAAAATCTAATAAGCAGTGAAAGAAGCTTGTCGTGCCAATAATGCAACTAGGCGAGGTACGGAGCCGCCGACAACCTTGGTTGCCTTGACGCCTGGAAAAAGAACATCTGACACGCGTGGACAGCGCGCGTTTAGCAGGAGCAGCAGCAAACGGGTTCTCCGCGCATCTGTGACGAAGAAGAGCAAAAACATGTGTGTTGGTGAGCGCCATTTTGCAACATGCAAGAGGGAAGCGGAGGAGAGATCATCTTGATAAATGTACACAGCGCGGAGGAGGAGGCAAAAGGTTCCTCGCGGAAACAGTGCTAATGCGACCTTGCCATAAAGAGTAAATTAAGATGGAGAAATGGTTTGTTGGTATATGCACGGTCCAAAAGTGACATAGGAAGAAGTGAATTTGATCAAAAACCGCAATGGATTCTCTCACAAAACGTGTGAAAATATCAACAATACAAAACATAAATCTGAGGCATTTTCGAAAATAAAACAGCCCACGGTTTTTGTATAGTAGACAAAACAGTGGAATGGATTTTGAATAAGTGTTCTAAGCTGCAATTTATAACCACGTGGCCGGCTGCATGAATGAATAAATGAAAAATTAGAAATACAAAGAACGGCGTTGATTGAGGACCACACCACTTTTGTTAGCGATCACAGCGCAAAGCGATAAAAGCTTTTGGCTTCAATTGTCATTTTGGGATTTGCGAGACTGACAAGTCGAACATAGGCCACGATCAGGCATAATTTTGGAATGATCAGTTTACGGTAACAGCTCAACCTCAGTTTGTTGGCTAAATCTAAGAGAAGGTTAAGGTACGAAACGTATTGAACCGAAAATTGTTTGACCGTTTTCTCACAGAAAATGCCTTCTAAGAATTCGTTTGTGTAGCTGACATCGAAGCACTTCTGGGTATAGACAGCCCAACCCTACAAATATTAATAGCCATCACAAGCCAAATCGGATGCTTGGCTACATTCTAGGCCATGGTCGTCTAGGTATTCGTGGAACTCTTTAGGTACCCAAAGTCTACTCTACAGCTAAAAGTTGCCCAAAATTGATTTTTAGTCTAAAGACCATTTTTGGGCGCACAAACTCTAATAAGCAACGCAAGACCATCGAAAACAGCTCAATGGATCAGCCTAAAGTCGACCACTTAGCAAAATGAAAACACGTGCTTTTAAAAAAGACAAACTCCCAACGGGTTAAATACAACCGACCGAGCAGTCCATAAATTTTAGCTTTACGACGTTTTGTTTTTTGTTAAATAAATGTTGTCTGCTTCAGGACGAACGTCACTCTTCTGAACTCAGATTTCGACAAACCCTAACAACTACAGACATCAGAGAGTCAACGACAGCCAATATTGATAAATTTAGGAATATTGCAGCTGCCCAAAACTATAAAACCAAGACACTGTACAGCTGGCAATGCCTCAAAGCGACCAATAAAAGAAAGTAAATTCTATTCACCAAACGCGTTCAATAGACCAGAAAAAGCGCCGACTTGCACGCGTTTCTACCATGGAAAATGTTTCTTAAAAATGACGATTGCGCATCGAGCAAACTAAAACAGAGAATAATTAGTTCTTTGTAAATTGCGCACTTCCGCTTTCATTGGAATGAGTTCAACATTAAGTGCAGTGCGGCTATGTGTGCAATGTGCTTGGCTAAGCTAATGAAGAAGATAATTAAAAGACTTTTTTACCAACTGCGGTTTGGTTCGATAAAATGAGATCAACTTACGAGAAGCGCTTTCTTTATCACCATGACGACAAGTCGACAAAAGCCACAATGAAGCTATTCGGACCTTTTTCCGTTTACTTTTTTTGTTTAGAATTTCGGAACTGTAAACGATTTCACTAAGTGTCAAATTCCATAACAAAAACGTGTCTATTTTGGTCCAATGTGTGGTTTTAAGCCAGGAATGTTTAAACAACCGAGCAAGCGTGCCAGAAGGACTTCGTTGTACAAAACATCAACAAACGAAAAACCACTTTTGCACTAGTGAACCGCACCCTAAATTCAAACTTGGCTCAAGTTTTTATTTTGAAGCATGTAAAGGCAATGGTTTCAGAAAAAGGGGAAATCTAGCAAACAAAACAATTCACGAATCTATTTTGAAGGATTCAAGACACGCTATTGTGGAGCGGAGCCCAAACAAATTAATGCAATCGCGGCCGAAATGAAACGTCCTCCGCCGTCAGCGGTTAATGTCACCACCGCCAAAAGCACTGTTGACGATTGTTCACAACATACGCTCAACATTCACAACAGCATTAGCACGGAAAGCAAATATTGTCGCTAAATTTAGGAGAGGAACGGGAAGACACGGGCCATGGTGCAGTTAGACGTTACGGCCTCGGGGGATGCCCTCGCGGGCTTTCCTAAGCGGCCGCGGGCGGCGTCCTCGCCATTGTATCTATTCTGTTCCGCGTGCTCTCCGCAATGTATGCACACATATGCAAATTTCGGGATCGCGTCCCTTCTCGACCCGCGGGCTGGCGATGGCGCCGCGGGCCGCCGTGTCACAGTCAGAGATCGTCGACCATAATTGACACACATACTAACATGCATAAACAACAGGACCACAAATTCTAGATGCATACAAAAAGAACCGAAATATTCCACACGCTTTGTATGCCTGCAAAACATCGCCCGCGATCAGTTCGCGATCAAAGTGAGTGCGACTAAGGCGCTTTTGCCCCAGCAGAGTGCGCAAGCGACCGTCAGAGTCAGATGTCGTTTTGAATATGCGATTTTTGAAAGAGCTGGTGGAGGAGGAGGTGGAGAAGGCAACCGTGACAATGCGCAACGCGTGTTTTTTTACACTTGTTCTCGTGACGACGGCATTTATGCAAATCGGTTCTACACGCGGAGTGGGATTTTCCCGAACCTCCCCGATCCTGGTCAGGTGGAATTTGAATGCCAAAAAAGGAGAAAAATATCTTTGATTTGACGAAAAGTGATCACAAGAAAAACTAGTTTTTAGGGTTTCAACAGACTGAGACGTTCGAGGCAAAACAAACCTGGAGTACGAAAAGTTATGGGTACTTGTGGGTGGTCATTGTCGAGGGCTGTACATCATGGAAAGCACAACTGAGTGCAGGTTTTATTGGTGTATATTTAAAACGAGCGTAATGGTCGAATAACGGGTTTTTTGCTGAAGGGGAAGGAATACTTTAAGGGATGTTATGATTTGGGATGAGATGCGGAACCATTTACGACATTAAAAGCTGTCACTTTTAGGAGGCTTGAGAAAAAGTCAGTACTGGAAAATCAACGTAAATTCTTTAAACGACGCAAAAGCCACTAAAAGTGAAATTTACAGTTTGTGATCTGGGATGACAGTGAGTACTGCAAAATCCCAAAAGTGCAATATGGCCGAGATTGGACAAAACACTCAAAGCACTCCCACGGTACAGTCAGCCACGGTACAGTCTATTCATAGAGCACTTTGCAGTGTTCTCTCAACACAGTCTTATGGACTAAAATAGACTTTTAAAATTTCGACAACATTGACATTGCACTCTTAACAATAAAAAGTTTGGTCGTTCGACCAGTCACGAAATTAAAATAAATTGATTTTGTCCTGTTGTTGGGTTAAACCGATTGGTTCGGTGTAGTGCAAATTAATCCAAAACATAGAAGACACGATTTGAACGTTGAAAATAACTTAAAGAATTGCCTAATATGTCACGCCCAAAAGACCCAAGTCATTTCCGGAGCGATGTGTCTTCATGTTTACAAGTCCAAACAATGATAACGCGCTGAGCTGTTTGCTTGGTTTGCACGACAAACCAGAGCCGACCACAGAGAAGAAACAAACGCCGCACACCAGATGGGGAACGCAACGCACCAAGCATTTTTCATTCGGGCATTGTCACGGCCGGAAGCTAATTTTTCATTTTCCTCATTACGCATACAAACGCGGGACGATGACGAATTTGGGGACACAAGACACGCGAAACCGAATAAGAGACAAGAAATGCGGGAGGCACGCTTACACACAGGAAAATTTATCGCAGTAAAATTGACAAAATTGGACAAAGGAAAAGAAGTCATCACATTTATACAACTGATCAGATGATAATGAGAGACTGCATCGACTGCCGGTCTTCCTCAATGCTCAGTCTCGGGCTCTGGGGTTTGTAGTCCGGAGTGAGGTACCCGGTAATGCGCTCGCCGCGGCCGTAGTTCGACTTCAGATAGTCGCCGTTCGGAGGCTGACTGTGGCCAAGCCCGGGCCCAAGGCCGTTGAGGACGTTGTTCTCGCTACACATGCTGTTGCCTGGCGATGGTGGCACTTGGAGACTGTTGTTGTTGGATTTCTAAAAAAATCATGTTGTTTTAGAAAAAGAAACGTCGACGGACATCAAATTTGGATTTAAGATTTCATCGATTTGTGAAGAATTCGGGTATTTACGCATTTGGAAAACTCTTATCTGATCTAGGATTTAGACACTATTTTTGAGTTTACAACGATTGCCGGATATATAGGATTTTATGGGATTTTCTTTCTTTTCTTTTCAATGATTTTCTTTTTGATCGCGCGTTCTCGATTAACGTGAACGGAGTTGTTTCGTCGGAAAAATCTGTCAAATCCGGAGTTCCGCAAGGATCCTGATTAAGCCCGCTGCTCTTTGCCTTTTTTATTAACGATATCTGCTTAATCATGCTCCCGGAAGTCCACTGCTCGCTCTTTGCCAATGACCTCAAAATCTACGTTTTTTCCAACTCTCGCGCTCTCAAGAAGGCTTTAATGGCTCTCGAAACTTGGTCCGCCGAATCATGGTTGCCTATTCCCAAATCTAAGACCTTTGTTATGCATGTAGGTCGGAATAACCCAAAAGGTTGAGAAGGTGTTAAAAGATTTTGTGATTACCAAAACCAAATTGGTCAAGGATCTGGGAGTGGCTAATGATAACCAGTTCTCTTTCGTTCCTCACATTAAGTTGTGTGACTCGAAAGTGACACGGACCTGTAAGTTGATCCACCTGGTCTTCCGCTGCAGAAGTGTGAAAATACAGTGGTAATTATTTGCTGCCTACGTTCGCTCTGTGCTAGAATGCGCTAGTGTTGTCTCGTCACCCCAAACTGTTTGTTGTCAAATGATCGAGCTAGTCCAGAATCGGTTCCTAAGAACTTTTGCGCGTTGTAACATTGAATTCCCAGGTTATCCAGAAATCCTTAGGAAACCGGAGATATCTACTCTTGAGCGCCGGCGCCGTGTCGCCACCCTGATCTTTGCCTACTCCGATTCCTCCGGACATGTTGTCTGTTCCCTTCATGAGTTCTTCTCCCTGTTCTCCTCGACCCTCCCTTCCCGCTCTTGCTCTATGCATCGAATTCTTCCCGTCACAAGGAGGAGTAAACGTCTTCTCCTCGAAAATTGTGTCTTTAGTTCGCTGCCTGAAGTCACCGTCCAACCTAAGAACGCATCAGCTTTCAAGCGAAAGGTGAGGCAATGACTCTCTTGAAATTTGTTAGTTTGTTTTTTGTTGTCCCGTCCGTCTATGTATGTTGAGATGGGAAAATTGCGAGATGTGCAGCTCTCCCGATTACTATTACATAAGTGGTAATGCTATGTTATTGATAGCTTTGTGCATGATAAATTATTGCATTGAATTGAAATATACTTATACTGCTCAAAAGATGACAAAAGTTAAAAAGATCCAAAGATAATTTTTAGCAACAAAGTGCAAAAAAACGTGTACTTGGGAACGTTAGCTCTAACCGTTTTTGTAACACATTATAAAAAAAGTCAATTTAAATATTTGAAAAAAAATTGAATTCGACTAACAAACTTGTAAGGACGTTTTAAGGAGTGCAATACATGTTAATGTTAAAAATTAGAAGAACATTTCAATTGTTAGGTATGGCAGTTTGAATTGTTTTTGTACCATGTCATAAAAGTACAAAAATGCCAATTTTCAAATTTAAATTCCCAAAGTTTCATTAAAAGTTTTGGACTTCAGTTCAAACTTTAGTGGTTCTCAAGTTAATAAAAATTACCTTTACGCTGTCTTCGCTCCGCCGTAGGAACTTCATTCCGTTGGCGATCATTGGACTGTTGATAATGCGCGGACTCATGCTTCGGCTGATTCGGCGTCTCGAGACGTGACGCCAGTACTGGAATTTGTCCTGAGCAGGCAAGCGGATCGTTAGTCCACACATTCCACAGCCGTAGACAATGACCAGTTCTTTTCTGAAATATCATTTTCACAAATATCATTTTGTCCTCAAAACGTTTATCTGAAAAAACAAAGTTGAAAACGCTGTGCTAATGACCTTTACATACACGCTTGATCCCCACACAGCAGCAGTATCCTCGCATTATACGTCAAAGCTCCTTATCAATCGAAATCTGTTTGCGTCGCGGAACCTTTTCCCCTTTGTGTTTTTGTGGTTTACGAGTGAAAAGATCTGTAATGGTGCGTGCAGTCTCCTCAACAAAAGGATTTCTGACGTGAGCGGAGAGTCACTGGGCAAAAACGAGAAATCAGGAAACAATGCGCGTTGATTGTAAAATTGTTTGTGAGGCTATCAAAAGGAGCGACATTCCCGTAGGTGCGTACGTGTCATCCTTGTAGGTGAAAACAATGTAAAGGCTGTGATTGTTGGGGTGAGGTGTTTTATAGACTGCTCATCTCATCAAAACAGGGTCAAAAGAACGAAGAGACCACACGTAAAAACAAAATTTGAATAACGGATAATAATGTTTTGGTGTTTTGCAAAAATGTCGATCAATGACAGACTTTCATTATTTAAAAAAGGTTTTTTGCTTACCTGAAATCTTTTCCGAAGATAAGATAGATCACAAAATTGATCGACGAGTTGACTATAGCCAGCAAATTTATCGCCTCACGCGAAAACGTGTAGAAAGTCTTATTTTCGACCATCAAAAACTCGGCATCGAGCACCTGCTCCAGAAGCGTCAGCACAAAGCCCCAGAAGTTGCATAACAGGAAAATGAATACGATAGTAATCAAAACCATCGTCGCTTCTCGGCTCTTTTCTTTCAACTCATTTCGGCCTCTGAAACAATAGGAATAAGGATATTTTTGGCAAAGGAACGGCTTACGTGATGCTTTCACCGCTGAGTTTGTTGAGAGATTTCTTAATCGTGTAGGCAATAATTGAATTCAGTACCAGAAGAGTGAGGAAGGGGAGAAAGACCATGACAATATTGGTGAGCCAGAGAACGTAGACCTGGCTGTAAATGGGGTTTTGAGCAAGACGACTGGGCAGCAGAAGGTACGACTGCCAGTTGACGCCGTCCTCACACGGGGGATTCCGCACCACTTCAAGTTCGAAGAACTTGGTGCAGTTGAAGAGGATGGCGAAGCAGGTTACGCACAGGATCGTAAGTGCGGAGCCGTGGGAAGTGCAGTAGCGCTTGTTGCGACGCGGGTAGCAAACGGCCAGGTAGCGTTCAATGGTTACGGTGACCGTGATGTAGACGCTCCCTGTCTGCGAGATGTGTGATATAGCGAAGGCGAACCTGCAACAGGTTTGTGGTAAGAGATGTCCATAGGAGGTGGTCAGGCGTGCCTGAGATAAGTCAGCCAGGCCACGTAAAGGTCGAAGGCAGCTGTGTACTCAATGATGTACTCCATCCCGTAAATGAAGAAGGCTGTCACCAGGAGGCAGGTGTCGAACACAGCGAGAGCGGTCAGGAAAAGGTTGTTCGGGTTCCGCATCGACGGTCTGCAAAGCAAACATTTGCAAATCTCAAGATGGATTTTGTCGAAATTGAAAAAAATTTATTACAATTTTGAAAATTCGTTTTTTGCAAAGACATGAAATTCCAATTAACTGATTACAAACTATGTATCAAACAAAAAGTCTAGACTCTAAGGTTCTTATCAAATTAGCCCTTTAAACCCACTCCGCCGCTCAATTTTCGTTAGACACAAATCAAATTTGTGAACACAATTTTCCGCTATTTACAAAGCATCAAAAGACCACATTTTGCCTCCATTCACAATTTGATAAATGTCAAAAACTTGCTCCCGACTCTTTTCAAAGCGAAAATAAATAGCCCTTCTAAGAGTACATTCCTGAAACGTCACACACTGACCACCACGTTGTTGACGTTTCTAGCACCACGGATGCATTTACAAAAGAATATTCCCAAATGTAAGTCATAAATCGGGCAGAAAATTGGTGAGCAGGAAGATCGCGATACGCTGATTCCGAAAAATATACGTTTTGCCTGCCAATGCGAGGACCTAAAATGCCTTAAAAGGCAAGTCTAGATTGACAAACTGCCATGCAAAATGTCAAACCGACCGTTCACCTCGAATGTCCAAGCTCAAACGACCTGTTTTATTATGTGAGGCTTGGTAATTCGAGCTTACTGCCTGCTTACCGATCAGTTTTTCCTATCTAGACTTGCCTTTTAAGGCACTTTACGCCTCGCATTGGCAGGCAAAACCTATATTTTTCGGAATCTGCTCGCCAATTTTCAGCGTGATTTGTTGTTTACACTTGACATGTTCCCTTGTTAGAGGATCGCTTTGGGGATGAGACCAACTTTCATTGCAAGTTTAAACTTTACCTTGTTAGGATAATGGCTGTACTGATGTTTCCGAATATACCAAAACAACCGATTAGCGTGCCCACTACGCTGATCAGAAAAAACTTGACCTAAAATGCAATTGTTTTGATTAAGTGAGTCCAAGAAAATTGAGATTGAATCCTACCTCGAGGTACTCGTGAGGATCCATGCCACAGTAGGGCGTCGTCGTGACCACTGTGTCATTTACAAACGTGTCGTTCACCTCCATTTTCGTTTTCTGTGGATCCACTACCGCATGGAAATAGAAGAAACTTGGAAATGCGGAAATGAAACGACTAACTCGTCTGAAATGATGGGATTGTTTTGGAGTTTGGCCTGAGAGGAGGCTTTTGAACTCGCGGCGACTCGCACTCGGAAAGGACTACACGCGGAAACGCAAACGCGATGAGGAGGATATGCTAGAATTGTTGGAGATTCTCGCAAGCACGTTCTTAATCAATTCATCTGACGACACCGTTAGATACTAGTTGGAATGCAGAATTAACGCTTGTGCGTAATTAATTAGAACGACACGGTCACCGATTCGCGCTTCCCGGTTTCTTCCGAGGTTGTCGCCTCAGCCGTGTCTTATCGGACCCGGTTGTAGTCACGTTGTTTCACACGTCTAAGAAACTCTCCTCGCCGGGAAGGAATACCAGACCTAGGCGAAAGACTAAAGAAAGCTTTTAACGCAAAATGTGATTACACTTTTTTCTTCGTTAACACCACCAAACGAGTGTTGGCTGGGAGAGGAGACGACCGACGAGTGGTAAATAATAATAACACATTGGAGGGTCTGAGATTGGAATTAAACAAAATCGAAAACGACTCCAAAATAAGAGGAGGAGAGAAGAAAGGAGTAGGCCAGCAAGGGGTTGGAGGCCTGCCTGCCTGTCGGGCGTGTCTATTCATCAACGACACATCATTCCTGCCTTTGGCACTCATCCATTCGAGTATCATGCCCTCATCGCTAATTAAAAAACAATAAAAATTGACCGCAAACGGCGACAGCATCATCAATGACAAATTCGAACTCTCGTGCGATTAAATTATCGAACTCAAAATAATCTTACTACCCAAATAATTTCAGAGTTATATGCAAAATTATTTTTTTGTGAACTTGATGTATGTGCGGATTTTGCGACTACCTTTAATTTAAAATAGCAAACTTCAAAAATTTTGTAATTAGAAAAAATAAATCTTCTGTAAGTGAACAACGATTCAAACAAATAATGGCTTTATTTCTACAAAAAAAAATTTCAAGAGAGTTTTTTTAGTGTTTGCATTTAATCCGAAATTCGGAATTTTTACAATGAAATTATTTTAATAATTAATTTTTAAAAATGATGCAGACAATTTAAACCCCCTCTCTGATAACCAAAAGCTATGTGTGTTTGCTTTCCGCCAACGTCTCCGAGAACAACAACAGCACACAAAACAAAGACCGCCAACGGGACTCGAACCCGTAACCTCCCGCATTTTTAACACATAAAAATGCAAGGATAAGCGCCAAGTAAAATAGGTGCACAGTAAAATAGCAGAACCCGTAGGGAAAAAAATCTGGCGCACAAGCCGCAAGCGACTCAAAAACCAAAAATTTCAAAATTTGCGAAAGCGTTAATTTGAAAAATATTTTGGTTTATGCACAACCAGTTAAACGTTGATCCCGTATAATCGGCTTTGAGATCAGCTGAAAATATTAGTTTTTCATATTACGTTTTGTCCGGTGATACCTTGAACCTCTTTTGTAAGAATTTGGGGCAAAAATAAATTTGTCTGATTTCCGACAAAATCAACTCATTTTAAACGCTTATGTTTGTAGTTAAGAGAAATGCAAAAATGTACAAAATTTTTAAAAGTATCTCTTTTTGTTGGAGGCCTTGAAGTGGAGAATTCCACTTCCGAAGACCAAAGATGACACTGATGCAAAATGGAAACAAGTGAAACCCTGAAGGAAGAAGACGCGAAAACCGAATTGAATCTTCTTTGCACCACGCTGAAAGGGCCGACCGTAAAGGGCACGCGAGAGATCTGTGCTTGGTTGCGTTTATTTGAGTAATTACATGTTTTTGAAGGGAGACCGAAGAGAAGACTGAAAGATGAAGACGTCGCTAGCACGGTCGAAATAATGCCTTAGTGATTCGAGTCGTGAGAAATGAGCTTGGCTCAATATGGCCACAAAATTTCTGTGAAACAATGACGCAATATTTTGAAAGACAAACTGCAGTGAACCTCCGTCTCCTCGCGTGCTACGAGCTACACTAGCACTGGAGACGGCGACAGTCCTCGTTGGAAAGAGGAGGGACCCCCTTCCGACAAAGAGGATGATGGACTTTTTAATTGGCCGACGAGGACACGTTTCACGCAGATGTGGAACGTGGTCTGGGAGAGTTCGCCGTAGTGTAGGACGTACTTTATAATCTGACTTTAGCTTTAAAACACTAACAACGAAAAGTGTCTTCTTCAAAACTGAATTTTTCAAGTGCAGTGTAGTTTAGAGAATCTGAAAAATTGAGAAATTTTTCAAAAATGTGGTTGAAAGCCAAATGCTTAAAATGAGAGGTTAGCAGTCAAAAACGCACTTTTCGATTCGAAAGTGCGGACATTTGATATCAAGCATTAAATATTTATTGTTTTTAAGAGATCCGATTAGACATGGCGGTCAAGAATTTCTGAAACACGTATTATTTTACAATTTTTGCACAACAAATTACTTAAATTTGAAGAACGTGGTTTGGACGAATGGTATTAAATTCTTTAAGTTATGCCAAAAAATTTTTCAGAAGAGGCACATGTTTGCAAAAGGTCAATTATGTGGAAAGTAACTTTTGTTATGTTTTCTGTTTAGCGAATATTTGATAAATATTTAGTGTTTCTGAGACTCAATCAGTCGTAGACTAGGATATACTTCACTTGAGGCGTTCTGTAAAAAGTTAAAAACAATTTTTCATGTTGCAGAACTTTCCGATAACCCTGTATTCAGAAAGGGTAGAAAAAAGTTCTTGAGAATCCAAAAGAACTCTTACGGTAGACTCAAACCTTACACGACCAAATACAACTGAAAAAAGCAAAAATTTTAGAGCGACTCAAATGTCGGACGATATGAAAGTGTGATTCACTGCGCATCGATCACCTTGCAACGTGTCCAAAACCGCATAACTCACTAATTTGTGTTTCAAAGGGTATAGGAAAAGATGATATGCAAAAAGGTGAAAAGGGAGTTTGCAAAAACCAAAAAAATTATGACGTCTAAGGGTAGACTCACGATCAAACCTAACACGATCAAACAGAATTAAACATAACAAAACATTTAGAACAACTCAAATGTCGGAACGAAGGCTTAACTTAGACGATATAAACGTGGATTCACTGCGCATCGATCACCCGTTTTTGGACACGTTGCGTGTTTTCTGTTTACGCTCCTTTTATTCTCGCCCCGAACGACCCCGCCACACCTCTCGCTCGGTGCGTCTTCGGCAATGGCAGCGGCGTCCGCCGTGGCTTCCGCAGCAGCCGTCTGCCCCCGGTCCAGCCAGCAGCCCCAAAAAGACGGTCATCTATAAAGAGGATCAAGAGTTGAAACTCTCTCACAGAAGGTGCCCACTATAACTCTCTTCGCCTAAATCGAGCAATCGCGTCAGATCACAACAAAACATAAATCACACGCACAAAAGAACAGCACGAAGCATCCCAGAACCTCTGCTCTGCAAGGCTCAGCGTAGGCTTTCCGCGCTCTGTTGCAGCCTATACCTAAGCGGAGTGACGGCAGGAGCAGCAAAAAAAACGTGAAAATATGTTTTTTCAAATTATGCAAATTGAATTTAACGCCAACTCGTGTGAGTCTTGTGTTCTCTCAACCCCCTCAGAAACACAGACTTTGCGATTCGGGAAAAGAACCTAAGACCACCGAGATTTCCCTTACTTGGCCGGCTCTCTCTTCGTCTTCGTTTTCGCCGCCCCTCTAACGCGATCAGACACAAATGATGTTCATGTGTTACGTAATCTTTCTCTCGTTTTTTGACACAATGCACAAAAAGAAAATGCAACAATCTGGCGGGATTGGAAGAGGACAAAAAACAAAGCGAAACGCCTATGAAAAGTGGTCTCTGAGTTGTTCGGGATTGGCTGTAGGTGGCTTAATACGATTGTACGGCTAATGTTTGTAACCTGTTTTGCGGTAATTCTGTTGTAACTTTAATTGGTCGGCGTGATTTGAATGAGGAACCACTCGGCTAGGTGACTTAATTAAAAGAAGTGCTTCAGTTAATTAGAAGATGGCCAAAACTGGGAAAAAAGTGCTTTCTCCATTTTTATTTTGTGTCTTTGACCATTTTTGGCTTCTACAATCAAGTAAAACCACAAAAAATCAATTAAAATTTTAGAAAAAGGACAAAAAGTCACCCGAGGTCGAACCTGCGACCTTTCGTATGGTTGTCTGCCATACTAACCGATGCACCAAACAGCAAACGAGTTAAATGTTTAAAATGCATATGTCGCGACTGATAATTTTTTTATTAAGTGGTAATAGCAGGTCACAAAATGAATGACGAGCATAAACAAATTTCCGTCAGCTGCACGGAGCGCAGCGGAAAAAAACGAGTTTACATGGTCCAGACAATTCCTGATCGCGGCAATCGTTATGGATAGGACACACTCGCAGTGTTAGCGTCATACACAAACAGAACGCAATGACAAGCTCTATCATTCCATTAACCATGGTCGACGATGCTCGTTTCCTATTTTGTCTTTATTTTGAGCGCATTGCAAAACATGTGGAGAGCGACTCAAGACTCTTAAGGAGGGGATAATAAACCTGAGCTACACGTCATGAGCCATAATTCTTAAAGCACCTGTTGTTCTTTTTGCTCTCAGTTTAGAGTTAAAGGTCGGGTGAGGAATGGAGGCTAAATTTAGTTCGGTTTTCTGGGTATGGGCCTGTTGCACTTGGGACAATGGGCTAGAGATGATGGGCTTGATTTGGGTAAACAGCGGGTCAAGTTGGTAGGAATTAGGCGACTGAGGAACTAAAAAAGTACTCTAAAAACGCCTTAGAGTTGTGTGGTGAAAACTATGTGTGCCACTTCTTGAACCCTAAAAACATTCGGACTACAAATCGCTGGAAAAAGTTTTAAGAAAACCTTCCAATCAAAACCGTTTTCAAAGTTCCTGAAAACAAGTTCGAAGCAAACACCGCAAAGTGAATCATTCGATTTAAGTTGTCTGAAAAGACGACCTGTTTGCGACTACTGGAAGCTTTATGTGCTAAAAAGGAAAACCTCAATTTTTTTGATTTCAGTTAGATCTGTACGGAAGCTTACGGAAGCCTTAGCAGCAGCAGCACCAAAATTTATTTGGCCGCCCAATTGTCATGTCACAAAAGATAAATTTAAAAAACCGATATTAAAGAAACTGCTGTTTTTATGGCGCCTCCGAAGGACGAGTCCAGTATTACGGAAGGATTAGGAAAGAAAACTCTTGAGCGGTTTTTAACCATAAATTATGTTAGTTTTGTGTCGCGTAAAAAGTACTTCCTTAATCTTTAGATTTTTGCTAATTGCTTTCTAGTGCGTTGCAAGAGTGCAGCAAGCGAAAGAGAAGCTCTTGAAGCTCTGGGAACAAATCGATTTGCCAGATTTTGTGATTTAACCCAAAATGGGGCTTTGCTCAAATCTGAACGGGCGCATATTAGATCAGCGAACGAGAGTGAAAGTGCAGTAACGATTAAGGGATTAGAATACGGAAGTGCGCGGCCAATTTTAGACAAAGCGGAAGCTTGCTCGTTTATAATGTCTTGCAAAAAAAGTAGCAAACTACTCCTTTCATTGCCCTTCCAAAAGTTTGAAACACTGCTTGCTTGCTATACACAGCTTAAACGCACTTGAAAGACGTTTGAAATTAAGTTAGAGTCGATGCAATATCTGCGCTATTGAGAGAAGTAGAGTATCCTGTAAAATTCGGTACGAGTTCTGCAATGCAGTTTGAAAATACGACATTGTGAGTCTGCTTCATTTGTGAAGCTTGTCTAATTTTATTTTGAAGAATGTCGTTGTTTGCTGCAGGAATAATAGGAAGTGCAAAAGACGCGTCTGTTTTGGGTTTAGGCTCTGTGATGAACTGAACGAGACGTTTTGTGTTGTCAACAAAAAAATCCTTTTTTTAAATAAAAAAAACAAAACGTAAGAAATTAAAAATGTTGGACGCTTGCTGGCGTCGAACTTGCAACCTTTTGTGCCACAGGCGAACGCCTTCACCGCTCTGCCAAACAAATAAAAAATTGAGTTCAACTTATATGTATACAGAAAACAATGAAAATTTAAAAGTGCTTTTTAGGGAGATGCGGATCAACATCAAAACACCGGAAAAGTCCTTCTAAAAGGACCGGAACAAACACACTCATGTTGGTTCCAATTCTGACCCCACACAGACACATCACTTCCGTATCTCAAAGTAAAAATATGCATAAGCGATTTCAGCGATGGTCCGACATCCATCAGTTTCAGCGTAGTCACGCAAAGTAATTTGTCGATCGGAGAACAGTTGTCCCACTTTTTACGCGTGCCGCCGAATGAAATCAAGAAGCAAGAAACAGCAAATTAAATTAATCTACGAGAGGACTACGAGAAGAGTTACACTTGTCTCTAAAGTTTGCATAATTTTTATGCTCACTATATGAGTGATGCGTAGGGCAGTTCCGGAACGGATCAATAGAGCACAAAATGTGTTTCCGAGACGCTGCAGAGGAGGAGGAGGAGGAGAACGACAACTAATTCCGGAGAACTTTATGAGGCGTGATTTAATGTTTGTGATAAATTGTGTGACAAGTGGATAGAGTTTGGGACCATAAATTATTTGTTGTCTAAAACGAAAAATTCGTCACATAAAATTAGAAAACTGATAAAATTCGCGTTTCAGCTAAATTTTATTTTTGAAGGTTAAAGTTTAGCTAAGGCGTGTGGATTTGAGACAACTCCGACAGCCCTCTCGAACAAAACAAACCTTGATTGTTCCAGAAAATAAGATCAAAGCATTAACAAAACAATATAATAAAGTCTCAGGCCTCCAAACTTATTGTTTTTGTTTTTGGTGAACCCAAAATGGCCGGCAATTATTAATTATTCAAAAATTTGCGGAATTTCAAGCTTCAAGACAGAATATCTATATTATTGACCTTAAAGTACCCTTCTAAAGTTCTTTATTTTTCTTCAATGTAATTGTTTTTCCTTCCCGCCAAAAAGTTGACTTTCAGTTGACAGTTGACGCCTGTTTACGGGAATCGCTCCATGTTGATTGAGATATTTCCTGACAAAAGGCACGCATCCAATGACACATCTCCATCTCCGCATGCTACTTTTAGATATTCTTTGAGATGTGATCACATTTCTGAAAACAGTTTTTTGCGTCTGGCACCTGTCAGCGCGTGAGACGATCATGATTTGAAAAACGCGCAAAAAATTGAACCTAAACGCAAAATTAAAACAGAGACGTTGGGGCAAGGAAACGTTTCCATGTGTTGTGCACATTTGTTATTTGTTAAATCAAGAAAAGTGAAAAGTTAAAATATTACGAGGAGGATTTTCCACATGTCGCTGCAATAAATCACGGCACACAAATATGGTCGTCGGTCCCTGAGCAGCGTGCTTCAGACACGGGGAGTGGGCGACTCGGGTTGAAAGTTCGGGAATGAGCGCCCACGAGTCGAAGGGTTTAAGCCAATCGTGCTCGTTACTTGGGTACACCGTCTCCTAATTTGGGTAGCAGCGATTAGACAGCTTTGAAGGTTCAGCGGGGAAGACCACAGAAATAGGCTGCAATAGATCGTTAAAAAACAAAACCATAAATTAGACAAACAACGGCGGCATGGGAGGATGATGAGTAAGTGATGTTGACCTGGAGTTTCGCAAACACCACAACATTAAAAAAGCATAAAATTTGCATTTTTAGTGTTCATGAAATTTTAAGCACACGTTGTGGGATATGTTAGTTTCAAAAATCATAAAAATGTTAAATTTGAGCTTTGACGACGTAACGACAAGATCGGAGACAAATCAAGTTTTGTTGTCAAGATCGAAAAGAGACTACAACGGAATGTTAGAAAACAGCGATAAATTAGACAAAAACAGCGGGAAGAGGATGAGTTAGTGATATTGACCTGCATGCGGGAAAAGATACTTTAAGCTGCCTGAATTTGCGTTGTAATAGTCCTTATCAAACATTTTTCGGAAGGTTGTAAAAGTGAAAGTTTTGTTTTTACAAGCTACACACCTTTCACAAGATTTTAAGCTACACTTTAAAATTTTGCTCTAGACGCTTCCCTAAGAACCCGCTTTAAATTTGCGCTTTAACGACTCGTTGGCAAATAGAATTCTACGAACAAAGTCTTTTATGGGTTCAATCGAGTCAACAAAAGAACCTAAACAAACGGGTTTAAACCAATCTTCCCCCTCATTTGGGTATGTGTACGGACCGATTAGGTTCAAAAGAACTGGGTGGGTCCTCCTCGGGCCAGAACGACTACGAAAATTTGATTGCACCGGAAAAGAAGTCGTAGATTTGAGTAAATACACAAAGTGATTTCGGCGTTCCACCTAATTGAAATAGTCTGCTCAGTTCCCCACCAATGAAATGCACTCAGAAGTTCTTTTTTGGGACATTCAAAAAGGGAAGAAGAATTTTTCGCTCAGATTTACACGCGCGTTTTGTCGACAACAAACCGCTTCAAGCGTGAAAGACAAGGACAAACAGCTCTGGCATATTCTGGTGACAATTGGCTGAACGCGGCAATTTGTGCTCTTGTCCATCAGTCAACACTTCTCCCGCGGGTATTCTTAATGAACACTCGCGTACTTCCACCACTCAAGACCTCTTAAAACAAATAAGGATGATAGAGAAGAGAAGTTGGACGGGTTGGACATTGTAGTCGACGCGGCAGCTATTAATAGAGATTTGAATAAAAAAACGTGGAATCGAAGTCAGCTGGAGAAATTTCATATTTCATTTCAATATGAATTATTTAGTGTTAAACATTCTTAGTGTTGTCGAGTTCCTTTGTTGTGACGCTGAAATTTATAAATGGGCACTTCATTTAAAAAGTAAAATTAATTAATTTTTCGGACTTTATTTTTTTGTCGATTTCGGGAGTCGCCCCTTTTTAAAATTCAACTAAAATGGGTTAAAAATTCTTGCTTAATTGTTTTTTGTCTTTTTACTGACGTTTCTTTTGCATTACAAAGCTTCGGAATCACGCTGTTCAAATTGAAATTCAATATTTCTTTATAATATTTGAAATTCGCAACGACTGTAACCACATCCAAAAAAGTCATTTTTTAACGTTTTTCATATCTTATGCCACTAATAAAACATCAATAATTTTGGATTAACTGCGTATTTTTTGGGGCGTAGTAATTTTGATTCTTTAAACGATTTGAAAGCTATTGCTTCCTGTCTTTGTTTCGATCGCTTTCTTATTGTACCGAATGCACTTAAAGTGTTCAAGCACACCTGAATTTAGTTTTCTAGCGTAGCTTAGTCAAAAGTATGCTATACAATTAAAAAAAGAAGCAATCGTTTTGGAAGAAAAGCTGTAAAACGCAAACGTCGATATGCTAGACGGCCAAGAGCGTTGCAAGGCATTGAAGACAAAAAGTTAAATTTGTAAGCGAAAACGACGTTGGAATTTTGTATTGCTTTACGGTTGAATTCCCTAACGGCTAAAAAATCTTAAAAAGTTTTAGAAGTAAAAAGGAGCTTAACAGCAAGGCGCCTCGACCTGAGCACAAAAACTACTTGAGACGACTCTGAAAGAAGAGACACGTGTCGCGTTGCGGGAAAAGGCCAGTGACATATAGTTCCATATTTTTTTAAGGTCGGGCAAAACTTTCTTACGTAACAAAAACAGAGTCATTGTCTGCGTTGATATACGAGCTCAGGGAGGCAAGAACTCAAACACTTTTGGTTGGAACGTTTCGCCATGCCGAAAAATGTTTTGGAGGCCTGCGCACTTTGGATAGGGGCCTAGAAGATGGGTTGTCGAACGCAGCGTGCGGATGTTTTAAACACACTGACAAGAGACACTGCGAAACTTTGTCACATTTGCCAAAATGTATGTTTGGATAAACACGGTGTGTTTCGTCGTAAAGTCAAATTGCAGCTTAGATAAAAGTAGATACGGTGAAAGTAGTGATTTTGAGTGCGGCTATTTTTAGATAGACGTCTCAGCCATTACAATGATAAAAACGATCCAGGAAATGTTATTTAAATATGCTGAAAATAACACTCCGTAACCAAAGGAGGACGACGAGCAAATGTATTTATATTGGATAATTCAATTAGGCAAAGAACAGATGCGAAGCGACGCCGCGAACGGAGTCTCTTGGCGGTGGAGTGCGGAAGAAGACGGAAATCTCAATATTCACTTTGGGCATGAGAACGGGGCCACTCTGCTTTTTTGACTAATGCAATTCAAATTTCAGAACAGACGTGTATAAGGACAAAAACTGAGTTTGGTCAGAACAGACTGGTCTCATATTTATTAGATTCGTAAATTTTTATTTTAAAAATTTAAAAATTAACGCTTTTGCGCGATACTCTGCGCAAGCTAAATTTTGTAAAGGTTTAATGTGATATTTGCTTCTTGTTCGAACGCATGTTGCGCTACATGCTAACGGATGCCAAAACGCTTAATTCAGTCGAGGTATAGCCAAGTTCGTCAAGTATTTGGAGAATGGCTGTGTTGCGTATTGGTTAGTATTCAGACTTCTGCACAGAACGTCAAAGGTTCGAGAGTCCCGTCGGCGTACAATATTTTGTCAGCTGTTGCTAATCGCTGTACAGAACCACAAAAAGCTCTTCGTAGAGGGAATTTTACAAAAACAACAGTTTGTCGTATTGTAAAAATTGCATTTGTCAAAAATAAAGCAGGCGTAATATTCTTAATCAAAAACAGGTGAAAATAATATTTCCGGTCAAACTGAACACAAAATTAAAGAAAATTGAAGTTGAAAGCAAGAATACAAGAATCCATTTTAGTATTTTGTTTTTCAAACAGTTCGCCGTTACCAAAGGAAGAGGGAAGATGAACTCTGCCCCACTGCTCAATTTGAAAAACAACCCTCGCCATTAACATATAAATTTCTTTCTGATGTGCAATAAATAGTTTACATGTACTTGGTATCGCTCTGCAGCTTTTCAAAGCAATTCGCGCGAGCACTACATTTGAATAAATTATGAGAGATCGAGAAGTGAAGAATTGAAAGAGTCATTTAAGTTTGGACACGCTAAAAAGTGTGAGTGTCCTCGAAGGAAGCGACGAGCACTTTCATTTATTTTAGGGAAAAACATTCTTTTAAGAAGGAGATCCTTTGCCGCTATTCGCGTCAAGGAAGAGTATTCTGGACATGTCAAAGAAGAATTGTTTTGTCCTAAGTGTTTGTGCTGTTGTTTGTAAGTGGCCTATACTACTGGGTCAACACAGTTAAGCACGTTTGGTGACTATTAAAAGAAATGTAACGACGAACGAAAAATAAACAAAACTATTAAAAAACAGCAAACTTCAAAGAAGGAACAAGAGAACAGCTACTTCTGATGTTTCGGATTTAATTTTTCATTAAAACAAATTTTTTTTATTGTTAAACGTTTTTTCCGCATGATCACTACCGTTGTACCCCTTCTATCAGCACCAAAATGCTGTCCTGAACCCACTCCTCAGAGAGTCATTACAATGTGAAATGTGTCAAAAACAGCCTTCAAGGAAAAGTAGAAGAATGACCAAAAATGGTGGAGAGAGCAAAACAAAGTTGAATTATTCAAACTGGCCCAGACGCCAGGCGCGGGAGCCGTCGAAATAAGATCATAGCGTGTGAGCGAGTAATGAAACGGAGAGTGAGAGAAAAAACATCCAACGCTACACGAAGAGGAGAACTGTTTATAATTTCGATTTCGGCATGCTGGATTTGTTTATACAGCTTCAGCAGAATTCTTTATGTAATCCATGACGAAAAACAATTTATGAAACTGGGGTATATAGAGAAGAGTGTAGAATTGACGAGACCTCATCGAGTGATGGGCTCATCTGGCTGCAATGTTTTAAAGGGGTTCACAAAGGATTTGTACAAAAAAAGTTACGAAACTTTTGCCAGACACGCGTGTCGAAAGAGCTTTTGTCAGCGTAGAAGGAGACAGGTTAGATCTAAGAAACAAAAATAAATATTTGTTAATTTTAATTTTTCACAAGACAAGCCAGAATCAGGAACTGCCATGGTTACAGGATCCTATAAGTGCACTTCAAGGCAAACAAATTACTTTCGATTTGTGCTTTTTGATTAAAAAGGCAATGGTTGTATGGAGGCAATTGGAACGTTGACGTCATGGTCTCACTGCACCACTCTCTCTAGTTCACAAAAGTGAAAAAGCGATCTTGTATATAATTTAACCTAGGTTACAAAAGATTTGCAAACCTGCAGTTCTAAAAGAACGTTTTGTCCAAGCAGACATGCTCACTCACAAATTTTTCCCACATTTTTGAGTGCATACGCAGTCAAAAACTGACCAAAAGCAATACTGATTTTCGCAAAAAATTGACGAATGACATGAAAGACAGCAAACCGTTCGTCGTGAACAGAATACGTGTTCTATTGGTGTCTTCTGAATTTCGCAAAACAACAAAAATTTTTATAAAAAAGTTTAAAAGTTTAAAAAAGTTTGTTGGTTTTCTCCGCACTCGCACAAAAAAGAAAAACGGTCGCTGATGCAACAGCTATGACGGAAGCAGATCCAGCGCAATACAGATGCAAGCAGACACGTAAACATTAATGCCGTTGGATGGCTTCACGCAGTTACATTTGACGTCGTAAGCCCCACTTTTGCAAACAAAAAGGAACGCAGGAAGGCCTGCAGGACTGCTATAGCCAAAAGAGAATTCAGAGATTCAGAGATTCTGCCAAAACAATTTGCCGAGTATTCTCAGCAATTTCATAAACTTAGGTTTTCTTTAAAAGTCCTCGAACGAATGATGCTTGAATATCATGTTTCGTATCTAAACCTCATTTGTCAAAACGTAATTTAAAAAAAAATTTGCAGAATTTAAATAAAATCCAAAAGGTAGTCAGGCTTTCAACTAAACTACGCAACTTTTCAGCCAGACTACAATCCCATTTTTTAATTCTTTTGTTTTATTTAAATTCTGCAAACTTTTGAAAGACGTTTAGACAAATGAGGTTTAGATAGGAAACATAATATTCAAGTAAGATTTAACTGAATTTCAAAAAAGCCTTCCACAAATCCACAAATATTCAAAATTTAATTAAAATCATTTTTGCAGTGGGTTTCTATCTACAAAAAAGGTTGTACTGGTTGCTGCAAAAATGTAGTTACAAAGCAGACCAAAAAAATAGACATTGAGCCGATATCAACACTTGTGTTGCAAAAAAATTTCTTGCTTGTAATTTTGCATCAAATAAGTTAATGGTCACCGATCAAATTTGCCACTTTTAGCCAAAAGTCTGGAAAATGTGTGAAGGAAATTGTACTGACGTAAAGACGTCTTGGTTCTCCCTCACCTATGGAATGAGACTCATCCAGACTTCTGAGAAGCTTTTCTAAAACGCTAAAACAAACCAACAATTTGGCAACACTTAGAGTAAAAACATTTTTCAAGCGTGAATCAAACAAAAGGTACCATTGTTTACTCCTGAAAAATTTGCCGCTTGAGAACAAAAAGTTGGCTTGGTTTTAAAACCACTTCTGGGTGACTTTTTTGGAGGAAGTCTGTAGGGAGCCATTAGCGAGCACTGTTTCGCTAGAGTTTTGCTGAACAACCTGTTTCCAGGTAGAATTTAAGACACTTGAAAGCATTTCCAGTTAAACCGTCACCAATAGCGAGGTGCAGTGCTGTCCATAGGAAATCCTACTCAGATTCCATTTTTCGAATATTCTGAAAGCGTTTTTATATTCATTTTCTTGCAAAAAAGGAATTGTCGGCAATGAATAATTCAAAGTTATCCGAGGATGTCGATGTCTGAAGCGATGGAATCCCTGTGCGTTTATACTGAATGTATGTTGTATGTGCGATTGTGGCGTTGTAAGCGCTTGCCTGTTGATTTTTTCATTGTTTGTTTTCTTACTGTTGTCCATATAAAATTCGAGGTGTCATAGTAGAGAAGTCAGCAAAGTGTTTCTTCTTAGCTATAAAAATCAAATGTCGAATTTCTGCTTTTTTCCGGAATTCATTTTTTCCGGAACATTATTTTAGTTAAACGCTTCATTTAAGAATGTCGATTTAAATCAAATCTACAGATTTATGACGCCTACATACCTCTAATTTTCGAGCATTTTTATGAGCACATAAATTCCTTTACTTTATTCATGTGCAAATTTAAGTGTCCATTTTGCTCATTCCAACAATGACTGCTAATCAGATCATATGCTTTTCATCCTTTCCTATAAATAATTGACGATGAGAACTGTGGCTCTTTCGGAAAGCGAAAAACAAATCCGTTTTTCCACATGTTCGCCTACAATTCAGCTGACGTAGGTGCCTTCGTATGCTCCGTGGTTATCGTTTTTCTCACCAATTTTTGGTTTTTAGAAATAATGTAAACAGATGGACTAATCTTATTTTAGTGTCACTAATCAGTTTGGTTCTACATTGGTCGTTGTGATTGATCTTTGCTCGCTTTTGCCTTGCTTCCTTAGTTCCACTGCGTAGGCTGTCATTATAGAGATGGTCTGACCGGTTTTAAATTCAGTTTCGTAAGTTTTTGATAGTCTTCAAATTGAGTTTTCTCTTTCTCTTAATCTAAAGTGATTTTTTATAATTACTTTTATTTCATTTTGCACACATTTTTTTCTTTAATTTAAAAACAATTTCTGAAATTTATTATCACAATTTTGCAGTGCGTAGGTTAGTGGCAATAAATTCATCATAGAGATTTATTTTTGTTAACGTCTAAAAAATGTTTTATTGGAGTTGAATAGCTCTCTTATTTTCAAATTAATTAAGTCGTCTTTCCTGCACCTACCGTAGTTAAAAAATTTAAATTGGGCGCCGTGGCGCCGTCGGAAAGCGCAAGAGTGAGGCCGCCGAGGACTGTGACTTGAAAATCTCCGATTTTCTAGAATATGTCGGAAATATTTACTCTTGGGGAATTGCAAGAATCTTACGGACCGGGAAAAGCTCGGAAGGGATACTTTGAAATCTAGACACGCTTGGAAATAACCTCAATAAACAACCTCTACATATAATCAACTCAAATCTGACCATTCAATTTTGGTAAAATGCGTTAAAAATTTTTTGAAATGCTGATTTTGTTTTGCATAATTTTTTTTGTCAAAAACTGAATAAAGAAGGCCAGATGGGAGTAGATTCGCAGTTTATTGAGGTCATTTCCAAGCAAAGATTTCAAATTATCCCGAGTGCTCAATATTTCCGAGCTTTTCCAGGTTTTAAACTACGTCATTGGAGACTGAAATCCGTAACATTCTTGCAACTGTTCGATTGCCCCCAAAAGTAATTTTGCACGGTAAAAATGTGATTTTTCTTGCAGTATTTGTTTTTTATAAATTTGTTTTGGCATTGGGTTTTTTCTATCTGCTAGGTGTGGTTGCTTACCCCACCAAATACCATAACAAAAGGTTCCAAACAAAACATTAATTTTGAATTGTAATTACTGTTGGCTGGCGCTGAAACCATAGCTACCGTTCAACGCCTTTCACAGACGTGAAATGTTTTCCGCATTAATAATTTTGCATCAGACTCTCGGCCGAATAAAAGCAACCACAATATATGAAGTGCCACAATTTTGGTGTTTGCTCGGCTCTCTTTTGCTGCTGTTGACGAATTCGGAAATTGGACTTCTTAAACTGATCAACTGGAGAACCTCGTCAAAGTTGAAAACGTTGATGCTCTTAGCGACGTTCTAAACAATGAGTTTTGCTGTCTGCCCGCGAATAGCGTGTCAGTGTTCCACTGCCGCCGCCCGCCCGTTTTCTGCTTTTCTCCCGCAATCCCGATTTTTCGGCGTTTTTTAATGTGACTGAAATTTTTAGATTCAGCGTTTTTGATAAGAGATGTCACTTGTCATTCACAGTTTGTCATTTTTTGTTTTGCTAGAACAGTTTGACCTTTGTAAAGTTTGAAGAGTGGTCCAACCAGCTTGCCTATATACATAAATCTCAAACAAACTTTAGCCAAGGTTGTTGTGTGGACTTACAGTTTTGTAGGTCGCGGCTTTACTTGGCCTTATGACCACATCCATTAAAA
This sequence comes from Steinernema carpocapsae, assembly GCA_000757645.3. NCBI lineage: Eukaryota > Metazoa > Nematoda > Chromadorea > Rhabditida > Steinernematidae > Steinernema > Steinernema carpocapsae. Next base: position 5,598,533 of record CM016762.1, read on the forward strand.
GATTGTTTTTTTGCTAAAATCGATACTGTTCTCAAACTACTAATTAGTCTATTTTTTAAACTTGCACAAACTAAAAATTAGTACATTGGTGCACAATAAAAACCACTTTGATTTTCGTCCTTTCGTACGTTTTTCCACTTTTTCTGAAAGTTTCAAACATCACCCAAAAAATAATTGTAAAATTGCCACACGCTGATGGTCCTGCTGGTAGGATATCATCTTTTCCTGGCCGTTCATAAGCAAAGCTCAGCTGGTCGGACTAATTACAAGGCGGCGCTTTGAAGCTTTAACGCAAAGAGCAGAAGAGGGGAGAAATTTGTTTTTAGTGACGAGATAATTGAACTGTTTGTCCTTCACAACTCTCCTCGCCGCTTGGAACGCCGCTTCCTCCGCAATCATCGTTCAATCACTTTCCGGCCACTTATCTTCCAGGCGTGACCCATCTTCTATTTCGCGCCGCGCATTTGCCACCTTTGCCATGATAGATATGTATTCACTCAAGGATACAAAGGTGCAATTTGGGTGCAAGCAGCATCAACAGCAGTGTTTCTGGAACTTAACGTGATTTGGCGCGCTTCGTTTAGCGGAGGAGCAACACTCCTCGTTCTGTTCTTCCTATGCACTTTCATTGAAACTTTGACATGTCTCCGTGCGCTTTCGAACGTCCTTATTACCCTATGCCAAAAAGCTTTGTCCACAAAACAACGACGCTGTTGCAGATGCCGTCGTTGTGCCTTGTTGAAGCTTAACAGAATTTAGGACGCAGAACCCAGCCCGCCTCCGCGTGCAGATGGGCAAGTGCTGGTTTTAATTGCTTCCAATATTAATTTCGCGCCGGGCACTTCATCAAATGTTTCTGTTTGCCTTAGACTCATAAATCTGCGTTAATGGCCTTTGGGGTTTTACTTGTCGGGAGGTCGTCGACGTGATATGGATGTGCTTTGTGCGGGGGACAAAAACTACTCGGTTTGCATAAACTTGTTTGCTTCCAGTTTGTTTTCCGAAGATCTCAATTTCTCTAAAATAAACGTCGTTTCTTCTTTTATGGCAGGTTTACAGACTAAATTTCGAAATAAAAATAAAAGATCCAAAAATTTGTTGAATGTTTAAAAATGACAGGTTCACATCCGTCAACTTCAAAATATTTTTTGAAGCGATTTTTGCTGGAAAAAAAGTTTGTTTTTTGAATATTTTAGAAAAAATGCTTTTGAAAAAAGGGTTTTTGACTGTTTAACTATCATTTTTTCTGAATCGCAGGAAAATTCATTGGAGACATCCATAATCTGCAGTCTCGTATTGGTCACAAACGTAGGTTTGTCCTCAATAATATCTACTACTAACAATCTCTTGAGTTCAAACCGAATTGCTCAAACAAACTTTTTATCACTTTGGCATACTTGTCAAAAGCTGAAGAGAGAAACAGACGCGCATAAAGCGTAGAAAGACTAGTTTTCCAAACTCTTAAATTTGTTATTTGTTGAATTGTTTGTCTTATTAGGGCGTGTTGATGTTGATTCCACTTTGCTGTGCCTACACACGCAAAATTAATGACCAAAAACATGTGAAAATTTCGTTCAGTAGCGTGATGTATTGATTCTACCACACACAGAATTTCAATTTAAGAATTTATTTTTTACATTTTTACACTTTAAAAATATTTTTATTTAGGTCTCTAAGGCCTCTCCTTGTTTTGAAGCTTGTCTACGTGTAAGCCTGTAAATTATTTGAAGTCATATGTGGGCAGGTTATTTCAATTCCGACAAAGTTCTCGATAGTACAAATAAAGTCGCGAAAACAGTTTGACGCAAGCATTAATCTTCTTGTTTGTGAACTCGATCTTTTGTGGATTTGAAGAGGTACACAGACATATTCCTTTCTTCAACCCAAAAACAGGCACCACATATTAGATACCCGTTTTGTTATGGATGAAAACGAGGACGAAAGGCCCTTTCCCCCGTCTCAGACTGGTATGTTTGTAGTTTTGGGTAGCGCCAAAATGAAAATAGGGCGGCACAAGGCGAGTGAGTATTAAACCAGATCATCATGTTTTTTTTTGTCTTGTGGTTGGTGACCGACGTCTGTTTTTGCTTCGGAACTTGAGTTGAACCAAATTGTCAATGTTTTTTTGGTGGTGTTTCTTGTTTTAGACGTACTTTTGTGACTTTGTAATCTCGTGACTTCATTTACTCGTTTGATTTGTAAATACTAAAAAATTCGATTTCACGTTGAATCTTTTATGGTTGTGTTTGCTTCAAAATATGATGAAATTCCCCCCGTCTCAAACTGTTATGCTGCACAAATACAAAACTTTCAATGTTGCGATTCGTGTTTTCTAATACGACCAACCTGTTTATTTTACACAACTCAAAGACAACTGGCCTCAGGTAGCCTCAGTTAGCGAGCTTTGTCTTTTTGAGTTTAAAAATAGACATGCGTTTCATAAATTTTTTATAAGTGGAAACCGCTCGACACTTCGAGATAAGCCCCCTTGTACCTTTATCAAATTCCCCACAAAACTCACTTTAACATCGAACCCCCCAATTCCAACCAGACTCCACTTTACTTGCTTTTTACCTTTACCTCATTACAAAAAAGATAATCCAATATTGCAGAAAATTAAATTTACGTTTAAAGTGGAAAATGAAGCCCACTTTGTAGAGCCGTCGCCATTGTGTGTGTCACGCTATCTTTGATTGTAGTCCAGACGAGGGGACCTAGCAGAAAACTCGATCGCTCTTGTTTTCTGTCTGTTCACGTATTCCAGACTTGTTTGGAGGGTCTCTTGAATAAGTGTCACTTTTTTGTTCCTTCAAATCTTTGGGCATTCAAAAATAATCTTTTCTCATTTTTGAGGATTTTTTGTATTTTTGGTAAAGCTGGATTTTGAACTACAAGTACTTTTTAGTTATTGGCAGCTAGCTGTAAAATTGTAATGTTCTTGGACGAAGCCTACAAATAGTTAATAACAACAGCTGCTACATTTAATATTAGATGAAAAGCTGGTGCAACCAACATTCAATTCGAAAGATTCGTGCACTTTGGCGTTATCCTACCCCCCAAACTTCGCTCCCATCTTTTTTTATTCAATTTCGAAACAATGCCAAAACAAAAACAGCACGCCATGTGAGTTAGTCAGTTGCGAGTTGTCCTTTTTAGTCAACTTTGAGCGGCGAGCGTTAAGAACAAATTTGTTCTTCGAAGCCTTCTTATAATAAGATAGACCTTAATCTATTGGATTTGGCAGCTGGATAAATAGCTGAACGTATTTCTTATTTTGGCAGTTTACGGATACGGATATTTCAGTCGCTCTGCATTGTGTCTGTTGTTAGGTAAACTTAGATTGTTACGTAAATAATGCGTTTTCGTCCAAATCGAATTAAGACAATTTTTACATTACCCCTCTGACTATGAAAAGTGCAGAGACGCATCCGTTCTTCAATCAGGGTAAATAAGAAAAGCCTTTTGAGAAAAACAATAAGAATAATTTCCTTCCGATCACCGTCTTGCGTATTTGCTCCGTTTCACTTTTCTCTGCACCCCTCCTGCTGTTCCCATGTTCTAATTCACAAGAAGGACATACTTTTGAGCACAAGTGATACTGCCAGAGGTGCCCCTTATCGAGTCGATTGCTCAGTGCTGTCAAAAGAAGGCAAACTGGCCACGTGCTTTTGTCAGTTTGCTTGTCCTTTCGTACCGTTTTGCTCAAACACACGCGTTAGGAAATGCGATGCTGTGGTGTTTGCTTAATTAAAATTCTTGACATGTTTGTTCAGCTAAACAAGAGTGTGGTTATCTTACCTTCTTTAAAAACCTTCGTTGGTTGTAAGAAGGTTTATAATTTTAAAATGACAAAAAAAACTACGTAGGTTGTGCCGGTTCTTAGAAATGTGCTCTTTAGGTTATAGGACACGCTATAAAAACAAGCATATTATTTTTGGTATTATATTCAGAACCGTACAAAAGCATTAGAAATTTACTTTGCTTGAACCTTAACCAACAGCGCAAATTTAAGCTCAAGATGCACGAAGTCCGCTAGCTTAAAAATGATTTTCTAAAATATAAGCTAAAAACTAACTTCTAAATTTTTTGTACTGTGGAAACGAAGCGTTTGGCTTCATATTAAATTGTGTAAGACTGTAATTTGTGTAAGAAAGCAAGTGTAAGAAAATGTAAGAAAGCTTTCAATTTTCGCGTTGAGGTTACACCGGATTTAGGTGTAGGTTCGCCAATGTAAAACATTATTTTGTGTTTAGTGCTTATTTCGGAACTTTAGAGCTAACCAAGTTGCAGCTGGACTTTTCGCATGCATTTATAACGCCCTTAAGCATAACCATCTGTAACCACTTCAACTTTTAATAATTTTGTGCTTGTCCTTAAAGTTTGAGTTTGTGCTGTAACCATACGCGTAGGTAGGTAGCACTTTCGAATCAGTGAACGACAACTTTGAATTGTATTTCTTCCAATTCCTCCACTTCCTGGAACCGAATATTTGATTCGACTTTATCAATTAACTAGCACGAAAATCTGTGCAGCCCGAGCTGATGATTGACGCCCGTTCATTTTCCCATAAGTCTAATTCACTTTGTTGGGTACAGAGTACCAAGTCATATGCTCTTGTCTTATTCCCTTTTGTTGCGTCTCGCGTCTGATTTTTTCTCGCCTTTATTTCATCCTCCTGCACCGAGGTCCGCTGTTTTTTCAAGCGGCCAACTCAGGCGAGGCGCGTGAGAGACCAAATTTTATGTGTGTTTATCCAATTGAAAACAAAGAGGATGTAACGTGATGACGGTCGTTTGTCTGCATTCTCGTCGCAGGAGGCCCTCTGAGGTCGGCCGAGCTGTTCTTGCCCAATTAACACGTTGCCTGAGGACCCAAGTGCAAAACGACGCATTTTACGGGACTCTCTGTCAAGCGAAAGCGAGCGAATGATTGCGTTGTCTTTGTTTTATAATTAAATGGACCTTGCGCTTGGCAAAACAATACAAAATCAGGGGAGCCAAGTCGAGAGGCTTTTTATATGTCGCTGTTTCTAGAAGAGTCAAATTTCAGAACCGCTTTCCTTACGGCAAAAAATACCGAATTAGACAATGTTTGTTTTTCGCATGAATGTCCTCCTGGTTGGTGGAACGGCGACGTTGTCTCGCTGTGTTTTTCTCATTAGGTGCACTCGGAAAATTAGGGGGACGAAGAACGTGCTGACAAGGGCTCAAATCAACCGATGAAGTGGCCTTCTGGCGCCGGTTCTTTGCCAATGCTTGGCCAGGCGGAGATGATGAGTCTTATAAAGAAGACGAACGGATTTCGAGGCCGTATCCGATCAAAACGACGTTGAAAAATGCTGCCTCAGCTGGGTGTTCAATTCGTTTTTCATTCAATTCACTCGCGCAGAGTGCATTCCTCGTTGTCATTTCCACGCCGTATTCATGGCGGTGTTCTTGCGTGTGCCCACAAATTGAAATTTCATTCTTTACTTTGATCGTCTTCGTCGCTGAGCCGAGCCGCGAGCTGGTTAAATAAATTCGTGTGCAAAAAACGTGGAAAATAGGCTGGAAAAAGGTCGTCGAGCGGGGGAAGAGGACAGACAGGAGGGCAAAGGGTGCCAAGCGGAATTGGACAAAATTGTTGGCATCTTCTGGCTGTCCTGATCCTCCTGCTCTTCCTTCGCCTCTATGGTGCTTTTTTGTGCTGGAAGCACCCCCTTGACAACGCCAAATTAGGCGATTAAACGTGAAGGGAAGGTCTAAAGCTGCTGCTAATGCGCCCTTAGGTATTTTTTTTGTCAACAATTTGGGTATTGACAACTTTGACGGTTTGTCTGAAACGCGGTCATAAAGCAAGTTTGGGAGCGTTCGGCTCGGTTCGAATTAAAAGTTCAAATAGTAGTTAGCATTCAAATGCGAGTTTGAAAAGGACAAAAAGTGGACGGCGACACGTCCTGTATACGAGATGAGAAGTTGGCCTGATCAAGACTCTTAAAAAATTTTTTGTTTAATTTTGGCTGGGTGTAGATGGCGGAGACGTTTCAGTATGATTTTAATAGAAGATTGTAGTTTTGTACAAAGTGCTTGTAGATCAGAAAACACATTTTGAACTCTCACTTTGTTGATATAAATCGTGAAAAAACAATGTGGAAAGGGTATGTACATATATGGAAGTATTGCTCAAATCTTGGGTTGAACGTGGGTACATTATTCAGGTACGTTTTGGATTCAAGATTTATTTTGAAGCGTTTTATATTTTTGAGTTTTTGCTTAAATTCATTCTGGTTGCCTTAGCAAATGAAGCACGTGAGCAAACGTGTCCTTTTTAATTGTTTATTTGTGCCATTTTATAATCTGCAGCACAGATCACATAACCGACTTTTCTTTGCTGAAAAGCTCCCTTACACCTCACATAAGAACAGAATAATTTTGCCTTGTGTCCTCCACCTGGTTTATAATTATTGTTTTGTGTTTTTAGGATGCCAGACGACATTCGCTCCCAAAATAAAGTTAAAGGTAATATTTTAGCGGCTTAATTTACGTATCGTTTTGAAAAACTTTTTGATTTTGAATAATTTACGAAATTGGTTCTTAGAATTTGTTCGCTTTGTATGAACAGTTGAACTTGTTTTCGCCAGATTTTGACTTTTTACTTTACTTTTCACTTTTAACAATACATATTACCTTGCTGCCATTCCTTACCAAATATAGCACGTAAGTAAATGCAACTCTCTATATTTTGTGCAATTTCATAGCTTGTAGCACAGATCACTTACATGCGATTTTTTGTGTAAACCAGAAGGCTTTGCAATCATGTTTTTTGTTTCAATGAAGCAAGTTTGGAAAAAACCTAACCTTTTGGGGGGAGGGGAAATGGTTGTGCGCTTAAAAAACATTTAAAAGCATCATAGCTTGTTTCTTGTCTAAAAGGAAACCTTCTGGTTCTCCTTTGTTCTTTTATCTGTTTTATGTTTTTAGCAGTGCACGTGCCTAATGCTAGACGACATGTTCGCTCCAAATTAAGTTACCGCTGTTCCCACCAGTATTTAAATTGTAATTTGTCATAACACGAAATATCTATTTATTTCCGCCAGATAAAAATTCGTACGTTCAGCAGGTTGTCTTCATGTGAAAACTAGCCTCTTTATTTTTTTCTGTTACCTAATTTATAATTATTGTTTTGTGTCTTTTTTGCTGCGTGCCCAATGCCAGACGTTATTAGGTTGTCCTGAAACTTAGCTTTCAGCCGTCCAATTTAAAAAACCGCGTATCTCAAGTCAAGAGCACAGACACTGACGTGTCCACTTGAACTGTACCCTTTCGAAGTTTTCGTTTAAACTGATTTATTTACTGTGTCATCCCAAAACATGCTTTGCCATGACAAAGATCATGTCTATCCTAAATGTTTCGCTCAAACTCGTTTTTACGGGACCTTTTAAAAAAGGCTGCTGTCCTTTATTCTTTCAACTTCAACCTCCACTGAGCCCAAAGAAGCCCCCTTCCATCCCGCGCATTCAACTATGAATCCACTATAAAAGGTCATGAAAATTTTATATAACTTTGCGGGGTCCCGGAGAAAAATGTCAGTTTCCTTTACTATTTCAAATCAATTCTCGCGCTGCAAACCACTTTATGATCCTCTTCTCAGAGAGCAAAGAGTTATTGCGTCGTTTATCCTTAAACTTATTTTTTAATTTTTGCTTTGCAGATTCCGGCATCTTCGGAGCGGGCGGACGAAAAATGCTTCTGCGAAAAAAGCCTTTTTTGGACTTTGAGACCAGCGACTATTATTGAAGACATTTTCTTGCTGCTATATTTTTGCATGTGTGAAGGAGCTTTCAAAAGTCTTTTAATGAGCACGGGAAGAAACTTCCGTCGCTTTCCGTCGCCTTCCGTCGTTCAGATTTTGCGTAATTGAATATCATCCCTCTTTTGATCGCGCATTACTTGGGTAATCGCATTTGTAGCGCATGTTGTTCTCCCAAAATTGTCCTGTGCCGTCGCGTGTGTTCTTCTTCCCCCCGTCGCCGCGTGTGGCTCTTTTATCGCTCTTGGAGGACGTCGTCGTCCATTTTCGGGCCTTTTCCAGGACGACGACAACGCTCCCTCTCGACTCTTGCTCTTCAAACCACTCGCACTTGTCGCTAATCTTTTTGTCTCAAACCGCAGCACAAGCCCGACCTAAACCGCTAAGCGTTTCAAGGCTACCCCTTCTCTCTCAGCCCCCGTGCGACCCATGGCCCCTGTCTGTTATTAATCAAATGAGACAGGACGTAAATAATTAGCGACAAAGAAAACTTACTTTTTGCGGTCATTGGCAATTAATGTCTCATTTGTTACATTTTCTGCCGCTGCCGCCGCGGGCAATTGTCTCACGCCTCAAGCCTCCCGAATTCGAGACGCGTTGTCCCTCTTTTACACCGCCCAGATCTTCGATTTTGATGACTTCGATCTAAGCGACGATGACGCGAGGTCGACAATAATAAAACACTCATGACGAGGACCGCTGGCGTCAGCAATTAAAAGTTCTCCCGAAGATTGGTCCTTGCGTCTGACGCTCTCATTTGAGCGTCGACTGATTTATCGTCTAAAATTACCCATTTCGCCTAGGGCGTCGGGGTGTTGACTCATTGTCACACCTTTCGCATTTAAACTACCGTAGTTAAACGCGGACAGTTGTTCGAGAGTACGTGATTAGGATGAAATATGCTGTTGATGGGCTTGGCGCTTTAGTCTTTGTCCGAGAAGTATTTGTGATCAGCTGTATGTTTCAACCCGGAGATTTGTCAGATGTTGTGCAGTGTATTGCAAGTTTTAAAGGTTGCGGACTGCATAATTAGGAGATAAGGACTAAGAACATGAGGAGTTCAATATAAGGACTTTAAGTTGGCTTCAAGAGTGTCATTTATAATTTTTATGGTGACTCTAGTATTTAGTTATTTAGTTTTCATGGCTTTCTTTAGTTTCTTGTTTTTGTGTTTAAAAACCAATAAAATAAAAAATTGTTAATTGACATAAAAAATAAAAAGTAACTATTGATAGTTCACATTTAAAATACAATAAAATGTTTATTTTTTTTGATTGATGTGTTCTAAAGTTTGTATTTTGTGCCAACTAACATTAAAAATTTAAAAATTTTTTGCATTTTTTAATTTACAAAAAAATTGTTTAAATTAATTAATTCAATTTTAAAATTTTATGTGATTAATCAAGTGCAAATTAGTTTCAACAAATTAGCAAAAAAAGTTACAAAAAACTCAACAATTTAGTTTTGGTTTTTTGGCTTGCCTTATCTTATCAAATCAGAAGAATACCTATACTCTAAAACGTCCCAACAAGATTTATTTTCCGCGCGCAACGTGTGCACTAAAAGTAAACGCGTTCGAAAAAGTGTAGGAACAATGCGGACGACTCCAGACCGCTTAACGTCCCATCTCCCAAACACTCATTCTTCAAAAGCGCTCTGTGATTCATCGGCAATTACCGCTCTCCGTTGATTGGGTCGACCTGAGCAACTGACTTCTGCTAGCTAAAAGACGAATTAAACGGCAGACAAAAGTAAGAGAATCCTCGGCCTGAAATTGATATTCCGCAACAAATCTTGGTTACACAGGCCGCAATTTGTGTACTTAGTCGTCCTTGAATAGTTCATCCTTTAAATATTTATTGCGGTTTTCTCACGCACGTTTGGACTCGTCCAAATCGTCTAAATATCGAAACGTTGAACTCTTAAAATTTGCCCCAGCCACCAATTGATCTCTCCCGCAGCCAAGACTTTTTTCGCCGTTTAACGCCCGCTCAGTAAACAGTTCGAAATAATTTATTGTCGAATATAAACTTCATTTTTATAACTGAGTAACGTCGCTTCTCATTATGCTTCATTTCAGAGATTTATGACACGACGGGCGACGAAAGGTCACTCGCGGCGGCAACGGCACCTAGCTGCGGCGGCGGTTTGCGGCAAGCAGCCCACTCCTATCTATTATGCCAATAAAAAGGTCTAGTGGAAGTCACATGTCATAATAGACGGTCGTCAAGCTCGTTATTCTTTTGAATTTTCCACTTTTTGTCATTCTTTTCGCGTTTTTCGCATACCGCCTGTTTGGTCTGTGAGAACGACTTCTTTGACTGAGCAACGATGTGTTCGGTCTAACACCTTTCCACTTAAAATTTTTGTTGTAAAATGGGCCGTGGTTTCACGCTACATTGGGAAAAGGGCGAGGTTATATAGTCTATGGAAACATAATAATTTTCGAACCTAGAAATGTGAGGGTGTGATGTTTTTATGGAAACAATCTTGTTATTAAAATAGATCAAAATATTCATCTCGGCGCTTTAAAAATATCATCTTTTACTCCCTCTAGTGAAAACTGACTCCAGCTCGAGTTTCTCTAAAAAGTCTTGTGTTTACTAATTTTGTCCACTGAAAATCAACTACTCTGTCTATAGATAACAACTGCTGCATTGCACATCTGTTTGTGCAGTCGAATGGATAATTTGACAGTTCGACGTGTAATAGGTCAAGGGTTCAATTCCCGACATAGCCTTAATTTTTTATTTAGTGCTTTTGTACAATTTCAATTTTTCTTTCTTGGTCATTTGTTTCAAAATCTTTGAAGGTTAAAATTCGCTGAACTACCGTACTCCAAGCCACTTGTCATGCAAATTAGCCCCTTTTTTCCAACGCTGAGCATATTTGTTTTTCTCGAACTACTCATTTTCAGAATGATCTTTCGAATGTCCATACTTCCTTCGCCTTCACGTACTATTTAATGGAATATTTTGGTGCGTTGTTTTCGGATCTTTACTTACCCAACCACATTCAAAAAAGACATTTGGCCCGAGATCACCTTCATTACAACGTTCATTACCCTCTCTCACCCCGGCGTTCCCCAGTTTGAACAAGGTTACAAAGCCCTAAATTTGCTAGTTACAAAGCCTACGCGCGTTGCGCGTGATAATTTGTTGACATCAGGCCAATTCCCGCTATTCCCAAAATGTCTTTGCCAAAAAGGATGCAAATGACAGACTAACCAAGCGCAGCGAGGCGCGCCAATTATCCACCCCCTGTCAGCCAATTATAACAAAAAGGTTTGCGTCAAGCGTGTGTGTGTATGCCTGCACTACGGGGAGGGACCTCCTCCTCTTCCTTGAAGAGTTGGCACTTTGGGCGTGACAAGCAAGCCCAATTTGCTAATCTGTAATCTCTTGAGTGGCCGCCTCATCTCCTTGGTCACAACCCAACTCTGGCTGCTTCCTGCTTTCGTACAAGGGAGAACAGTGTTGTTTTTCTGCTTACAGAATCACGTGTTGATGGGGCGAAAAGCAGTTGTCACCTTCTCGACTCGTAGTTTGTAACACCATGAAGACCTGGTGCGGCTGTGATGACTTGTTGTGATCGAAATTAAACATGTGTTTAGCTGGGAGGCTTCATTATTATTCAGCTAAATCACGGACTGGCGAATTTATATTCCTGTTTTAAACCCTAAAGCTGCTATTGAAGTTTGTTTTTTTGTTTGTGTCTAAAGACGTTTTAAGCAAGAAATCCATTTTTTGTTTTCGTTCAGGATTATTTATTCCAACAGAGCTACCCAAATATTCCCTGTCTGGAGTGTCTGCCTAACGCGTTAACTGCGTGTGTCTGACTTCAAATCAGCAACTATAAATATTGTCGTTTTTACAGGTCAAAACGTGGACTTGTAGCCATGGCGTGCGACTCGGATCCGCTGCTTTTCGATATGAACAACAACCAAACTCAGCGTTTCATTCAAACGTTGGTTGATATCAAATTGTAGGTGTTTGATCCCATTATGGGTGTTTAATGTCCCAAGAAACTCTACATTTCTGAGTAATTTGGAGGGTCGTTGGTCTTCAGCTTCCCAGAGACCTTGTTTTTAGCAGCTGAAAAAATTTCTCTAGTCAACCATTCAGCTGGACAACGGCACTTTTAATCAAAATTTATGAACTTGGGGTAGTTTTTCAAACCCACGCCATCCTCGTCTTGTTTACAACCAACTGCACCGTATTTGGCATTGCAAATGAAGGATAAAATTTTAGCGCATACGGTAGCGTGCACCGCTACATCAGCATTCTGTTATGCGTCTTCGGTCTTCTAGCCAACAGCGTCCACATTTGGGTCCTAACGAGGCCCCAAATGAGGGATTCAGCCGTGCATGCCGTGCTCACTTGTATAGCCATGGCTGACATGGGCACCATGATATCCTACAGCGTAAGTGGAGAAGACTACTGTGCCTGGGTAACCATATTTGGACTCTTTTTGCAGATCTACATAACTAGATTTGAGTTCTTCATGGACGAGAGCGGGTACTCGTACGGGTGGGCCGTCTTTCTCAAGTTGCACGCCGTCTTCAGCATCGCCCTGCACGCAATTTCGCTTTATCTCGTTGTTTTAATGGCATACATTCGCTTCATGGCAATTAAAGCCCGGTACACGAAATGGCTAATGCCTCAGCTGGCCTGGTAAGTCATTTTCACCACAAAGTCACAACGATTTCTGATCTTCTACACACGCGGGATCTCGAAGTCGACCTTTTGTTCAAAGGTCACAACTGAGCGTTATTTTTCAAGCGTGAAAATCAAATCACGGCTTTTGTTTGGAAGCATTTTTGAAATGCGCCCCCGTAGATTACACACAACTCGGGCTTTCGGAACGTGAAAATCTACGTCAGAAATAAATAGTGGATGACTTTGTCAAGAGTGCACTTACGGACTAACTGTTCTGACTAATTTTAACAAAATGTAACTAAGAAGTCAGGATCTGAGGTCTAATTGACGCCCGAAAAGCTGTGCTGCCAATTGGGTGTAAAGGCGACGACCTTTTCGTTTGGATAAATGCAACTCTGAGACATCTGAATTCAATCTAAGAATTTGCAGCTTATAAATTATTTATAGGGACACTTTGAAGTACTGCAGTTGGCCAATTAAGATTTGACTTTTGTTTTCAGTCAAAAAATAAATGGATTCGCAAGTTTTATTTTCGAGGAATCGCTAGATTGTGTGTCCTTTTATCTCTTTTCAAGACTCGTTATAGCAAAACATCGTCGTCTTTTCTATCCCCCAAAAATTAAAAAAAAACGAAATGAGAAAAGTCTTATTTGGGGGTTGACCCCTGCGGATCGTGGCCTGCGGATCCTTAATGTAGGCATTGAACCACTCTGCCACGAATGTCAAATCTGTGTAGTTGCCTTAGGTTGTTCATATAAACCGACGTTTGACCACGGAAGTATGCTTAAGGTTTTCCGTTTTTCTCTAATTTCAAAGTAAACCTTCAAAAATGTTGCACCCGAAAAACTCTACAAACTACAAAAAGTGTAATTCTATCCTAGTCTTTATGACAAGTGTTTTTTCAGCGTCGTGTCCGCTGTAGTGGCCGTCTGCATCTTCGTTCTCTGCATCCCGACCTTCCTCGTCCATGAAATTTTTCCGCACCGCAACAACTTCGGCGAAGTGCCCGACCCTTCAAAGTTCAGCATCAGCTTCTCGAACGTTTCTATGGACAACCAGTGCGCTTTTCTCAAAATTAATTTGTGGCTAACAGGCATCTTATTGAAAGTACGTCCAAACATAGAATTTTCTGAGAAACAGAGCTTTCTTTGCAGGCGGTTCCGTGTGTTCTTCTTCTTATCTTCACCTTCTGCTTGCTTACCAAAATTAAAGAGAATTCCAAGAAGCGATCGGCTCTCCTGCACACTGACGACAAGAGGAGTGACCGTATCACCTACGTTCTTCTTCTTATGGTCGCTGTTTTCCTGAGCACAGAGCTTCCCCAAGGCGTTTTCGCAATTTTCAACGGTACAAACGCTCTTCTGGTTTAAAAGACTCAAACACTTAAATTCAGCTATATTCACATATCAGTTCCACGGATTCATCTACATGTCAATTGCCGATATTCTGGACCTTTTATCGCTTATCAACTGTTACGTAGGCTTCTTGGTGTATGTAATCACCAGCTCCAAGTATCGCGAGACCCTCTGGACGCTCATTCCTTTCTTGAAGTAAGCATCTGCATATTACAAGACTTTCACCAGACGCTATTTAGAAATGGATACGTAAAAACGCAAAGCCACGCGAGTAACCACAAAGGAATGGGCCGGAAACAGAAAGCCGGTGACACAATCAGCATCGACGTGCGCAAGGACGACCATGTTTGAAAATAGAGGCTTGAAGAGGATCTATCTCAAAAAAGGTGTAATTTTATGTGTACATAGTGAGTGCTAACTGATATGAATGAACGAGTATTTATTTAAACGGTGTATTTATCGAACGGCTAAAAAGACACAAGGAAGGATAAATAACAACCAACTGATGGAGGTGAACTTTCTTTAAATGGAGGTGAACTTGGTCTCAAACTATCAAAGCTTCACCTTACTATACCTTAAGCATTCCATATCGAATTAAATTCTGAGGATCTGATAAGTCCTCAAAGAAGCCTCAAAAGTCCCATTCCTCATCTTATGTAAATTAGTCTTTTTGTAGTTATCTGCATATAAGGTCTTTCACCATAAAATTAGAAATCCAAAAAAGTAATTTGCAATTTTTAGCGAGCTAATGTCAGTCTGAAGTCAGTAAGAAGGGGTGGAGGGGATCGAGGCGTGCCCACGTCTAGTCCCTGTAGATGCACATTTCTGCCACAATTTCCAGAATTAAATACTTTAAAACATTAAAACAAAATTTGGTGACTCTGAAGCTTACACTTTAAAGCAGTTGGTGCACGAATCTTACAAAACGTCAAAATTTTATTTTTGAAAAACTAGGAAATCTGAAATTTATTAAAAACTGAATTCGAAACTCAGATGAATACTGACTTATTGTAGAAAACCTCCCCGTAAGCGGACCTTCCATTACGCGCTATTTCATCTTCGAAAGACTCAGGTGACCGATCCGACCGTGGAGTTGAATTTGTCGTTTAGAATTAGAATCAGTAACGTATCATGACCAAATCTGAAAGCAAAGACCGAATCTGCAAAGCTTGAATTTTGCGAATTGACACAAAGGGTCTGTACAACTTGTGGGAACAAAATGTGGAAACACACTGAAAACGATGCATATCTGTTCATGTCCACGTCATAGCGACAGGGTGTTAGCCAAATCGTCCACAACGTGAGACTTTTTGTTTGGCTGAATAAGAGGTGAATTCGTCACAAAATCAATGTTTTACGTTTTTTGTCGGTTTTAAATTCGTTTTGTCTTTTCGTTGTTCAAAAATTACATTTTCAATCTTGGAGCTACTTCCATGTTCTCTTTGTACATGATTTTAGCTAAATAAATTTTGTTTGGAACTTCTATGTGCCCTTTAAAATAATATCCGCATTTTTTGAGCTCCTTTATGCGCTTCTTTTAAGTGTTTTTAAGGAAGTTTGTATGCTGCTTTAAAATCATTTTAAAATAACGTCTTAAATTTTTGGGCAGCTTCACGCGCTCCTACTTCTTTTGTTCTTATCAAAAAATTGTGTGACCCAAATTTAGGCCACAGGGCACGTGACTTCGCATCACTTGGATTTGTCGTTGTTTGTAAAGTAGTGCAATATTCTCTTTTGTCTTGCCAACCAATAAACGCGTTTCTCGAACGTCGTACATAACTGCGTGGCCGTCGTGATCTGCACGGATGCGACGTCGGCGAGCACAGACTATCGGAACTTTCATTTTAAAGCCTTTATAAGCGCTCATTAAATGAATTATTGAAGGGTCACTTAAAATTATGTTTACGGTGGCTCTGCTCTCAGTCTTTTCAATCCCATCTTATCAAGGTAAAATGAACCTTCTTTTTCAACCTAGTGGCTTGAACAACATTTTTAATTTTGGGGTACTTCATGTGCTCCTTGTAAATTTTTTTTGACATTTTTTGGAATATTCCATGTGCTGTTTAAAATAATATCTGCATTTTTGGGCTTTGGGATTTCGGGCTTTTCGCGCCTTTTAAGTATTTGCGCTTACAAATAATTTTTAAAGCTCACTGGTTGCTTACCGGTCTGTTTTTCCATTCTAGACTTGCCCTTTTAAGCACTTTAGGTCTCTTTAGGCACTTCAAATCATTTCGGTTGGTTTTTTCATCTAAAATATTTTTATTTTGAGTTTTTTCAAAGCATTTTCGCGCACTTTTACAGTCTGAGCTATTGTGTACTGTAGATTTAAAGCAGATCGCACAACGGCCAATCTTCTTGTAGCGATCTATGCGCTTCTTTTTGGTGTTATATTTATCACAGGCTTTGTGCCAATGTGTCTCACTTCCGCAAACGACGCACCACGGTTTTTTGTGGGCTGGGAAGCTGTAGCAAATGCGCTTGTGTGGTTGGGCGTGGACGACCCTTTAGTCGCCGTTCCCTTCTTGTCTTTGCTCTGTTTTGCAGTCCGCCCATTTTTGTGATAGCTTCTGCTATCGTGAGAGCGCTCTTGAAGCTTTTCTGCCGCGTTTATCTTGAATACGCGATCGATCAGATCTCGGAGTAAGGTAGTCGTTGCCATGTTAACTGTGGCGGACAGAGTATGCATGGAACGCACAACTGTTCAGGGTAGCTTGGAATACGCATGCTCCGCAAAGACTCTTTTATCGATATTCTGACAACAAGCGGCTAGCAGATCCGATTGAGATACTGAAGATCTCCAGATCCATGGCTTTGGACCCTCTGACTTTGAGGCTGAAGAATTCCTGGATATCGTTTTTAAGCAGCACTGGGTACTTGTCTTTGAGCAATTTGATGCCAATCTCATAGCTCTGTTTGTCTTCCGGCAGCCCTTCTAAAAGGAGCGCTGCTTGTCCGGTGCAGCGTCGGACTAATTCGACGAATTTTACAATGTCGTCGATGGTCTGGTCGCTGTCAATGAGTTCCCAGATTCCCCAAAATTGTCACCATTTTTTTCATGGTGCCATCAAACGGTTTTAAGCCAATTTCGCCACGGAATTGGACGGAACAGACCAGCGTGGACTGTACCGTTGTCGGGGAGTTCGGAAAAGCTGTAGGTGCGCTGCGATCGGCTGGTGGGGGGTCAGGAGTAGACTGATTTCATTAATCTTTGAAGTAAGGACTCCGATACATTCCTGGTCCAAAACGACCTTGTCCAAGCCTGTCCTGGTCATCCAGTCCTCCAAAAGGGTTTTCTCTGCTTTCTGCGCGGCCTTGGGAAGACTTTGGTAATGAGTCCACTGGTTCTGGAGTCCTTCAAGCTTGTAGTTTGAAAAACCACATTTGGATTCATCTAGTTACCACATAAAAGTACTATTTTAGTGTTCACAATAACAAAGTGCTTCTTGTTTTCAAAATTTGAATTTGAGGCCAGCACGTGCATTCCTACTAAATTTTTCATTTGTTTAAAATGTTTTTTAAATAAATAATTTTCTTTAATTTTTTCGTGTTAATTAAACTTATCATAATTTTATCATGACAAATTTTTAACTTCAAATCTTATTAAACTTATTTTCATTTAAATTGGTTTATCGAGGGTTCATTCGTAAATTCGTAAAACTTTTTTCCTAATTTTTCCAAATTAATTTTTTGGATTTTCAATCTTCAACCATATTTTGCCAATTCAATTTGACTTTGCAGTGTGAGTACCAAAATTAAACTATAGAATTTTGATAACTTTTTCGAAACTTATTCAATAATTTTTTTGTGTATTATTAAGTATTAAATTTTTGTATTTGCTGCTTGTAAATTCTTTTTAGAAAGCGTTGCGAATTTTCGTATAACATGTTTCAGGTTTTTTAAGCTTTTGTAGCGATTATTTGTTTAAATTAATGTTTTTTGTTGGTCGAGGGTTTCCTCTGCTTTCTGCGAGAGTCCGAAAGAGTCAACAAGGACTCTTTCGGACTCATTCGGAAATTATATTCAAGAGACGTTCACAATTAATTATAATTTTATTCGTTTTGACACACACAAAATTTGTTCGTACTGCACCCAAACGCAGAATTTGATGAATGGCAAAACTTTTTAGCCATTCTAAAGAATTGTAGGACTTTTTTTACAAAACGTTACGTTACACCTTGTCAAGGCTGAAACCTTAAACCACACATGCGTTAATTGTCCAAAAGACCTTTTTTCATTAAAAAACCATTACTCACCTCACTTTCGTTTTTACATTTTTTATCCTTACAATCACAGGTAAAATCACTCGATCAGCCCTCTCAACGGACTTCCAAGATTCAAATTTTGGAACTGTGACTTTCAAATATTTTGTAAGTGAGTTATTTGTTGACTTTGAAATTACACGTTAATTTATCCTTTGGCAGCTGAATCATCCGGCTCGGCTTTCTTAGGTACGCTTGCCGATCTGGATTGTTCGCCTCTCGCCTCTGTCTTTTGTCAGAAATCTTCGCTAAACTGCTGTTATCCCGTTAAATCGATCGCCGATGTTTCTTCTTCGCCGCAGATTCCACCGACGATAACGACATTTCGACTGGTCGATTCAACAGCGCAGCATCCCTTTCTAGACAACCTCACAACACTCTTTCTGCATTGTAACAGTTCCGTGTCTTCGAAAATTTTCATTGAAAACAAATTTTTCTTAATATTTTGCTTGGACAACCAGAATTCTGGCTAATTCTTAAATGTTTATAAAAATGATGTTTCAGTTTAACGAATTTTTAACTTTACTGGAAAAACCAGAAATCAGAAATCCGGTTAGCTTTCAAGTGTTTTAAGGTTTGGTAAATTTAATTCAGATATATTTTTTCTGTTTGGAAAAATCAGAACGCTTTGAGAACTGATTAAACATATTTTTCTAATTTGAACTGGTTTTTTCAGATTTTTTTGGACGTTTTCGGGACGACTATTTGTTTTGAATCTCTTAGGTCTAACTTGAGTATTTTACTTTAGTACGTTTTAACATTGATTCGGAATACTGATTGGACTAGCGGTTCGATCGTACTCGATCGGTTCGTTTCTTAGGTACGCTGGCCGTCGTTCTCTTTGCAATGGTGGGAGACGACGACTGGTGGGAGACGACGAAAGGAAAAGCTTCCGCGTAAACAGGCCGTTCCCATGTTCTTTCATCTCAGTCTTTTCAATCCCATCTTCTTAAAGAAAAATTAACCTATTTTTCAGCCTACTTCTTAAAAAAATCTATTGTTTGAATTTGTAGAGTCTTGTGAAACGTCCTTTCATTAAATTTTCCAAGAGCCATGAGCCATAAAAATAACTAGTAAAAGTGACTCTGTTCTTAATATTTTCAATCCCATCTTCTCAAAAAAAGGAAGAATGAAAGAAAAAAGAATGAAAAATAGAGGTTCAAGGTGACTCCGTTTTCAGCCTTTACAAGTACATCTTATTCAGGCAAAAGCCAGTGGAAACTCGATTTTCGTTAGCTTTTGCATGCTTTGAGGAAATAATTTAATTATAAATTTTATTTTTGCTTCGGGAACCAACGCGCTTTTAAGTACTTGAAGAATTTGTAAATTTTAAATCTTATTTTTATTTGGCTTGGACAACCACAATTTCGGTTGATTTTTGAATGCTTCGAAAACATTAAATTTTTTTTTTCACTATTTTTTATTTTTGCTGCTTTTTGGCAACAGGTAATGAATGAGCCGTGTCGGACGCCTTTCGTTGGTCGGCACCCACCGAAATCATCTGGGCCTGCGTCTCAAATTAACACTCTAAACTACAACTGCGAATGTCCAGGAACAGTCCATACTGGCCAGAAAAAATTGCTGCTTGAGTCAAAGTTTAATATTCCAAAAGTGGCTACAAAATTAGCGTTTTTCCACTTAAGCGTTCCTTGAATTTTTTGCCATAAGCCCGTCCTCCGTGCTGGCAATTTAAGCAATGTAACAACGCTTTAAAATATGGCTAGGAATTTTTATTGTTTCTTATATGAGCCTTTGGCTTAAGTAGCTCACATTCCTTTCCAGCACAGCAGTTCTGTACAGTGACTCAAGTCAAAATATAGGCGCGTTTAGCAGTTTTTTGAACAATATTTATAAATCAAAAAATTTCTTGGGTTTGGAGAATAATTTTGACTTTTATTTCACGTTCCATTTGTCGTAAGAAATATCATTCTTGTCAATCTTATTAACTGAAATATTTCGAAGTGGATTTGAATATTTTGATAATATTGTGTCAAATTGAATTTTCGCTTGTTTTCGGACGTTACAGATTTCCGTTTCAAGTTCGTCTGCTCTAATTATAAATTTTTCTTTGAAATTTGAAAGGTTTTTTAAATTTGTGCGCAAACTTTTTTTAGCAGGTGAATGAATGGTGAGATTGGTGAGAATTGAACAATTTTATGAACGCATTAAACAAGGGTGCATTGAGCAATTTTATAAACCGCATTAAACAAGGGTGCATTGAGCAATTTTATAAACCGTGACTTTTTTGGCGCCAGGTTGTATTTCCATTCACTGAAAATCACTTTTTTTAAGATTTGAAAGAATTTTTTTGCAATAATTTGGTCAAACTTGTTTGTAAACAGCTTTTTCTTGTTGATCTATTTAAATTAGCTCAATTATTCTTTTGAGTTATTTTTTTAGCTTGTTTGATACGTTTACCGTATCTTTATTGGTTAAAATTACAAAAAATATTGGGTAAAACTCCCAAGGATGGCGCTAAAAAAGTGGCGTTAACAAATCGGCGTTAAAACATTGATTCCAAAGTTATTGACGGGAACAAAGCCGAATGCTAAGAAAAAAGCCATTTTTTCAATGCTTATATATGGTTTTTAGTGCATTTGTCCAACCATCTCGATCGGCGTTTGACAATAAGCATTTTCAGACCTCTTCAAATGTCAAAAAATTTAAAACACAATAGAAGTCACCAACGCGCACAATATAGCACTTTACCACCGACAGTCAAAGACTCCTCAGGTGGCGCTCTCCAAGAAATCACAATATTTTGAGACTCTCGTAAAGGTAAATAAACTAGAGGTAAGGGCGCTCTCACTGATCTTTTTTATATGGAAATCTGTCCTTACCAACTGTATCAACATCCCTCGCGGCTACTCCCACTTGACACCACCCCTCAGTGCACCATATGGAGTTCCCGACTGTCATCCTTAAAGAAGTTCCACTTTGTCGATTCCTTTGCCACAGGCTCCAGCACAAACCTGTTCCTCTGAATATCGAATTTTTCCGCTTTTCTGCACTTTTGCCAATTTGCCAATTTATCCAACGCGTAACGAGGAACGTCACTACGGACACCAATTTTTCCGTCTGAGTCTCCCAAAGTTTCTGAGATTAAACTATTTATAACTGAGTATTTACGGTTGGTGAGACCAAAGCCACCGACAATTGTTGAACGGGTGCTGTCGATTATGTAGTCGTCATTCCTGAGGATCACCATCGGGAAGACAGCTTCAGTGTAGTTAAAATAGGCTGCATTGAAAAACAGCCCGTTTTAAAGTTTTCAATGGAGGTTTTATGACCTCAATGACATCGATGTCGATGTAGAATGGGTTAGAAGGAAGAATGACGCGGACAATTTTGCGCATTTGAACAACCGTCTTTCGTTTGGATAATTTTTGCTACGCAAACCCATGCAGACCTTGAACCTGACGTTCTGAACCTATTTGTTGAGACAATGCACAGCAGTAAGCGCAAAACGAGGAGAGGAGACTGCAATACAATGTTAGAAGCATGTATGGTCTTTCAAAATAAAAATAGCGCATGTCAAAATGAAATTTCAAAGATTTATTATTTACACGACGAAGATTGAAATATCGGAGAACAAAGCGACCTTCAAACTCTTTGTTAAATAATTTTCAGGTAATTTATTGAATTAGCGTTAATTTATTTGGTTATTTCAATGATAACAGTGTCGTTTAGTTCACACTTTATTGTTGAAAAAATTATGTCTGACTATTATTTTTTGCAATTCATCTTAATATTCAATTCCATAATTAACCTATTTGTAACCTTTATTTCTACAATAAATCACAATAAATATCATTAAGAGAGGAAATTTTGGCCATTCACGTGAACGGTGGCAAGTATTTTTACGGTGGGAATTATGTGCTACCTACGTTCGCCCAGTGTTAGAATACGCTAGTGTTGTCTGGTCACCCCAAACTGCTCTTGATCGTCAGCTGATGAGTCAGCTAAAAATCAGTTTCTAAAATCGAATTTTGCGCGTTGTGGCATAGAATTCCCAGGTTATCCAGAAACCCTGAGGAAACTGAAAATATCTATTCTTGAGCGCCGGCGCCTCGTCGCCACCTTAACCTTTGTCTACTCCGTTTTCTCCGTTCATAAAGAAATTCAAGCGTAAGCCTAAGATGCTCCAGGAGGCCAGCCCCACACCCCACTGTTTGAAAGAAGCGGGGTAATATAACACGTCGGGAACTGGTAACAAATAGCCACGCGCTCACATTCTCGGATTCATAAGCTCTGATCGACGAACGGAATTTTAACGTCAAGTTTGCGCAGGAAATTGGGAAGAGTTTTTGCAAGATGAGGAATGACTACCGAGATCAGAATATGGGATGAGGCAAATATTACCATCAACTACGTCCATATCAAAAAGAGACTATTAGGCCGGTTATGTGTGGCTCGCAGACCTTCATAAAATGACAAATAGAGCATTGGACGTTGTTGATGCCCACAGCGCAACAAACCCAACCGTCTAATCTAGGACAACTGTAGATGTCGAATGTGCTCTGAATCTGTAGTCGTTTTGAGTGTGAGGGTTGATGCAGGATTGCTGGTTGATGCTGATGGAGAGCGATTAAAAGCTGGTGCAAATAATTAGTGAGAACTGACCAATGTAGACATGAGAGGATTCGTGGCCTAATAGTGTGTGATTTAATTTCGATCTAAAATAATCATGGTTTTCGGCATGGCGTATTTTTGCCACAACTGGCAGAAAAAGACGAAAAATTGTTTGTAAAATTGAGGTTTTTTGTATTTTAGACATGCCCTTTTAAGCACTTTAGGTCTCCTTAGGTCCTTTAAATTTTTCCGGTCGGTATTTGCATGGAAAATATTTATTTTTCAATTGTATTTCAGCAATACCATTTAAAATAGAGGTTTCCGGATCCTCTGTTTTTCTTCTTTTAAACACATCTTATAGAGAAAATTTCACCTTTTTTATTTAGGCTAGTAAAATTTTTAATCTCAGACTTTTGGCCATTTTTAACTTTGTACACTGTTTGCAAAATTTAAAATAGAAAACGTGAAATTCAGGCAAAAATTGCTTTAATAATCGGAAATATATTTTGGATGGAAAAAGTGAGCCAGCCACCATGAACAGCGTTCTAAAAGCTTTTTCAAAAAGCCACGACGCTGAAAACAACAGGTCAATTTTTTCTGGATAAGATGGGATTGAAAAAACTGAGAACATAGCTATCTTAAACCTCTACTTCAAATGCCTTTTAGATGATTTATTAAATAGGTGTTTGTAATGGCTTTAAATCTATATGGAAATTAATAAAGCCAACATCAACTTCGCGTTACACTTTATTACTCTAAAATGCAACACACACTTGCCTCCACAAATTAACACGCTCACTAATTAAGAACAAGACAGTGGGACCTGTTTTTCGTCACCTTCACATCCACTCTTCTCAGCATTTTGTTGTTGTGGAGCATCTTCTCGTCGCAAAATCGCAATTGTCACGTAATTCTTGATCAGCTCGATGTGAATGCGAAGATCCCTTCAAAATTTCGTACTTGTTTCCGGTTTGATGAGTAGCTTTAACTCCTTTCATAAATTTAGTGAACCCTTTGACATCATAGTTCGTCCTACACTCAAAGATAGTTCGCTCGTACGTCGGAGAAAAGTTGAGAATATTCAAAAGACGTCCAAGTTGCGTAACGCCTAGAACACCGTTGTAGCAAATTTTTAGCCAACCACTCTTGATGGAATGCTTTAATAAGCAGATCTTCAACGGCTTGGTCGAAACGACCGGTATACTTGAAATTCAGCCGTTCTTCTCGTTTTTGGAAAAGGACTCCTCTCAGAAATTTTATAAAAGCAGCTTTGAAACAGGCGAGTCCGCCGATCGAATATTTAGAAGCCTTTATGTGGATAAGCTTAGCTGGAATATGGTCCGGAAACTCTTGAAAAACTTCTTCAAGGAGCTCCTGGGGCAAAGGAGCGCAAATGTGAAGCTCTTTGTAGCAACCTTGAAAACGAGACGTATGGTTTGCAAGGCTTCTGGAGTGAAAGTACACGAGGTTCCCTGGGTCTCGCTAGAACGTAGCCAGGAGCGTCGTCTTTCAAATTAATAGCGCTAATAAAGATGCCATTCAACTGACGAAGCTCCCTAAAATGGATGGGTTTTTCAAATTCTGGGTTTCCAAAGCGCCCTTCAAGGTGACGATCACATCCGAAGGGTTCTTGGCGAAATCTCCAAAAGAACCGTCGAGACCCACAATTGCTTTTTTATTGACGCCTGGCAAGCTTACGATATCACATATGATTTCGGAGGGCAAATCGGTCAGGATGTAGTTATATTTTTTGGCTAGAGAACTAAAGAGTCCTTTGACCTTTTTGATCTTTGAGTCCTTGAGCTTTTCTCCCTGATCCTGATTGTGGTCATGGTTAACAATATCACAATCACCTGGAGAGGCAGCACACTTAAGCTCTTGGAGCGCAGGTCGTTTAAATACGCATCGTTGACAAAAGGAGACGATTGAAGGCTGAGTAGTTCTTTAGATAGCGAACAAAAAAGTTCTTCAAGTCTGGGGAATCCGAGTACTTTGCAGCCAGCACATGACTTGCGTCTTCTCCACGCTAACAGGCTGCTTTGTTCTGCGCTTTTTCACGTTTATTAGCCTTTAAGTAATTTCAGAAATAAAAAATTTAACTCAAATATATTTTTTGCTCCGAAAAATCAGACAGTTTTGAGAAATGTACAATTAATGTAAACGTATTTTTTTCATTTAAACTCTTCTTTTTCGGCAACCAGAAATTTATTATTAATTAATGAGGAGGAGTATTTAGGACACTTGGGAGAAATACATTTAATTTTTTTAATTTTTATTTTTTGTTCACGGGACTTTTGACCGTGCTCTTCACGCTGTTCAGCAAACAAAGCCTCAAAATTTTAATTTTAATTTTAATTAAAGTTCTGGCAGTTGAGTTGTGGGAATGTTTCAAAACATAAAGGTGCTTCCATTATTTTAATAAACACACTGAAATTCGGTTGTCGATTTGGCGCAATTTGAAAAAAACTGCTCTTTGAAGTTATCAGTTTTATTTAACAGTTTTGTTATCTTTCAATTTACGCATAGACGTGTCCTTGGATTGAGCTCATTTTGGCAATTAAACAAATTTCGTTTTTGCTATTGTAAAATAACGGATTCTTGAAATTGCAAATCAAGCAATAACTTTCGGTAGCGTCGGTAGCGTTGAGGTCTGATGTCCTTTTTAATTTTAATCAATTTTTGGCAGCGCGTTGAGGTCTGATGTTGATAAAATCTTTTCATATAATTCAAACGATTCTCGGGAGATCTTTTTAATTCTATCAGACTGGTAATTTTCTACAATTTCTAAAATTTCTATTTTTGAACTTGTTCAAGTAGGTCTTTTAAGTATTTTTCGGGAATTTTTTATCCTGTTTTAAAATCATTTCAAGATAACATTTTTCAATTTTTGGCAGCTTCATGCGCTCCTTTCAAATGATTTTTAACTAAACGAAAGCGCTGTTTTTCTCTGTTTTTAAGGACGCTAATTTAGACCTTTGGTAGAGTGCAAAGTTGATCTAGTAGACCGAACATTCAAGCAATCTTCGTTACCGTTGCTTCTCGTGGACAAGACGAGCGTGTACAAGAGATGAATTTTGGATTTCGTAGGCTGTGGATTCCGGAAGACGAACACCGGGCAGCAGGCACCAATTTTAACGAACTTTATATATTGCTTTGTTGCTGGTTTTGAATATTCAATCGCTTTTTGAAACATTTTTTGGGCGGCTGGAAAATTATCGTTAATTAAAATTAAATTTTTGGCAGTTCGAATTCATTGCCATTTAAAAGCTATTGAAGCATTCGTTTTGCGTTTCACTTTTTTAATCAAATTTTTACAACGTAATTTTAATTTTCGAAAACACGTGCATCCAACCGCTTTGGAGAGCTTTGAAATTTCTCCAGTATCTTATTTTCCATTTTTGAGGAAAATACCGCTTTTTTACAAAGTGTGTCAATAGCACTATTAATAGCTGTTAATACAAATACGAGGTTGTTAAAAAGGAAGTTTGCATTGATGGCGTATGAAAGCGACGGCTCACTATGTTTGCGAGGCTTTCTGATTTGCGATGACAATCGATCAACAAGTTGTGCGCAATGAGATTCGCCTTGTGGTTGGTTGAGCTAGCTTCCAATCAGTTGAAGTTATTTGTCTTCCGATATCTTGCATTGGCGACGCAGGTTTGATTCCTGCCATGGCTTTCTTTTTTATTTGAGTTCCTCAGTCTTTTTTCTGTTTTACTAACAGAACACCAAAATTAAGCGTAAAATTAGGAAGGGAGGTTTCAGAAACGGTAGGCTGCGTTATTAAATTTTTAGGCTTCCAAACAATTTTAAAAATCAGGAAATCATCCGGAAATCGAACACGAGCCGCGTGGGTGAAACCACTAGACCACTGTTGGTCTGTTGGCATCCGTTATTGGAGTGAAGCGGAAGCGAATTGTTGAGGCTAGTTACTGAACTTGTTACAATTGAGGAGTAGATGTGTCCAGTTTTCAGTATTTAGATTTTTCACAATTTTTTGCAAGAAGTACAGCGCTTCTACAACGCGTTCTTGGTTATTAATTTCTATTATTTACTGATTTTTTGAGATCAGGACGGGTGCGTGATAATACAATCGAGTTCATATTTAAAATTGTTTAATTGTTTAGCGCGTTTAAGAGACGACGCAAAAGCGTTTACGCTGCCAATCTAATTCTTCTAAATAAAACTCTCTTAGTACTTTGAAGCATTTGACTTTTCAAATAATGTTTATTGAACGTTTGAAACACTTTTTGTAACATTTACTATAATAAGCAATGTTTGAAATCCCAACACGGAGAGGACCATCACTGAAATCCTTCTCTTTGTGAGGGAAGAATTCTGTACAAAGCTCGAGATCGGGTACACAGGGTCGAGGAAGACAGGGAGAAAACCGGATGATTCTTTGTATGTAAACTAAAGGAACTCCAACAATAAATCAGTTTCAGCCAATGTGCATAACGTGGCGACCTGGGCTATCCACTTGTGAACCTTATCTGAAGAGAGAATCTGCGATCGTCATTTCGATTCGCTTTACCTTCACCGCGACCGTTCGCTCATTTTTCGTCTCAGCAGCCTCCCTCTGTAGGCTTCCCTCCTCGCGCTGTTGATGGTCCCCACACGACTCACGGCCGCAATTTCATATTAAAAAATTATTTATAAGAGCGCATGAAGAATTCTTATTATTGGGCCATTTCCGGGGATATTCCTTTATGTCCATTCTATGTGCTCCTTGACAACAGTTTAAGACAGGTTTGTTTTTAAATCGCAAGAATCTTGCCTTTATTTTCTTAGAAGTTGAAGTTTTAAAAATTAATATTCAAAAATTTTATTGATTGGAATTTTTCAAACTGGATTTGAATATTTTAGTGAAATCGTGCTAAATTGAATTTTTGGCATTTTGTTCCAAATTTTTGTTTTTTGATTTAAGCGTGGCAGTAGGGTAAATGAAATAATCTCATTCATTGGAATTTTTCGAACTGGATGAGAATATTTTGGTGATATTGTGTAAATTGAATTTTTGCCTGTTTTTCCACGCTCCAGATTTTTGTTTGAAGTGTACTTGCTCCAATTAATTATAAATTTCTCTTTAAAATTTGAATTTCTAAATTTCTAATATTTTTATTGAAAAGCATTTCGTCGGTCGCACGAGTGGACTGATTTCTACACCAAATATTTTTTAGGTAAGTGGATGGTGAGTAAATGAAACAATTTTATGAACCGTAATTTTTTGGCGGGCAAGTTGCATTTGTATTCGCTGAAAATGACCTTTTTATGATTAAGATTTTCAAGATTTTATTTGGCAAACTTATTTTAAACAGCATTTTCCTCTTAGCTTAGCACGTCGTAAATGTCACATTGCTCAGCAGGTATTCGCTCTTCGATTGCATTTTTGAGAAGGTCGATAAGCCATTTTGCGCTGAGGTGCGGTCCAGCCCGATATCCAGATAGAGATTGCTATTGGCAGCAGAGCGCCGTCCAAATCCTTAGATCCATCGTTCAGTTCCTTGCCGTCTTTTTGACAGTCGACAGGCGCTTTGATCTCCTTTTGACGCCGTTTCATTTTTCCACAAACGACGCATGATCGTCCGGTGTTTGTTGTAAAACAGCTGTAGGTGTTCCTTGAATCGAATTCTGTTGTCTAGTACTGTATCGGTTGACAAATGCGGACACGCATGTGGACCAGTTTATCGGTATCTCCCGAAATTACTTCGTCTTCTTTGCAGTTACCAACAACTCCAGTGTGTAAGCATCGGGTACAACGCATCTTGAGGAGACGCGCTGTGAACGGTCTTGACAACATTGCCAAAACAAAGTGCGTTACTCTCAAGGACCGAGAAGAATGCCCTGACGTCTTCGCAAATGCAGGAAAGCATTGATCAAATCGACGACAAAATCAGCGTCACTGTCTCATCCGGCCGAGGCTTATATTATGCATTTTTAGCTTATTTATAGACTGTATTTTGACATGTGTATTTTCGAACCTCTTAGAGATAAATCTTGTCGTGCATGAGTCCGCTTAAACGAATTTAAAGAAAAAACACAGAAAAATTATCCGTGATTTTTCGGTTTTTTGGCCTCCATGGAATGGTCAAAAAGTTCTCCGAAATTTTTTTTGTCGCTCTGCGACAAGCTTGCCCACCTATGTTTGCCATGACTGTGAATGAAAATACGTTCGCTTCATAAAATTATGATTTCAAAATTAATGCAATATGATCATGCTACCACTGAACAAAGAAATTTTATTCAGCGGAAAGCGCGCATACAAAAATATCCCACCGACGACATTTGAACTTGCGGCCCCTTAAACCTGTGATACCTTTATCTTCCGCGAAACCTGCTTCTTTCTGTCAATTCCTTCAGTTCCTTGCCGTCTTTTTGACAGTCGTGAAGGCGCTTTGATCTCCTTTTGACGCCGTTTCATTTTTCCACAAACGACAAAAGATCGTCCGGTGTTGTTTGACAAAAATAAGAACAGCCACCTAAAGCCTCTTTTTTGAATGATTGTGGTAATTTATTAAATGAGCGTTTTCAAAGGCTCTAAAAGTCACATAAAAATACGTTTTTTAGGAAGCCACTAGGCTGAAAAAAGATGGATTTTTTTGAATAAGTGTTTGAAAGAATAAAAACAGAGGAACCGGAAACCTCTATTTTAAATGGTAATGGTAACATAAAATTGAAAAATGAATATTTTAAAAGGAAAAACCAACCGAAAAGATTTTACGGGCAGGAAAAACCGACCGATAAGCATCCAGTAAACTCGAATGGCCAAGCAGCCTGTCTTATGTTCGAAGTATCGGTGATCGATTTTGGCGTTTGACTGGTGGAAAACCCGGCAGTTGTCTAGAGCGCAATTGTCCGGGACTTAAATGACCTGGTACCTGAGGCATTTCAGGAAAATAATACGCGTCCGCTACAGCTTTGCTGCAGAATCGCCGCGTTGCAAACAGTCCTTGCCGCGTCTTTCAATATAAAGAGACTCGTTTTATTGGAAAATGGAAAAACCGACCGGTAAGAATGGCCAAGCCTGAAGAGAAAATAGCTCTCGATGGCCATTGTAAACCTTCGTTCATATAACCTGGGCAACGCCCTCTTCTGCAAAATCCGTTCATAAATAATATAGTTGTACGAACTGGGCTGAATAAGATGGTTATTTTTTTCTTGATGAGATGTGCGTGACAAAACTGAAAACATAGCCATCAATGAAAACATAGGAACCGGAAACCTCTATTCTAAATGGTATTGGTAAAATA